>OY728145.1:1026421818-1035937614 GCA_963277665.1 Viscum album | reverse complement strand
AGAAAACCTGATATCCCATCCACATGATTGAACTGCTAAAATTGAGACCTAAGATCTCTCTCGCTTGGAAAATCATTCCACCAGATCCATACTCAATCACAAGGTTGTTTTGTTCTACACTTCAAATCTGTAAGTAGTACGTTATGTTTAATGTTTTTCATCTAATTTTTTTATTTTCTGTTTTGATTTGTCTTAAACCTAATGTTCGTGCAGTATATACCCATCAATTTCAATTCTATTTGTTATTTGTTTTCTGTTTTTGTTCTGGTGTCATATGTGAAACAATTTTTTGTTCTGTTTTTTTGTTCTGTTTTTGTTCTGGTGGGAGGTGTTGGGGGTGCAGTAGGTGGGGGGAGGGGGTGTGCTGGTGGGGTGTTTAGGTGAGGGGAGGGGGGTGTGCTACTGGGGTGTTGAGGTGGGGGGGCTGTACAGGTGGGGGTGGGGGGTGGGTTGTGTAGGTGGGGGAGGGGGAGGGGTGGGTTGTGCAGGTGAGGGTGAAAGTGGAGGGGGTTGTTGTGCAAGTGGGTGGGGGGGGGAGTGTGCAGGTTTGGGGGGTGGGTTGGGCAGGTCAGAGTCTTGGGGGTAAGGTGGGTGTTGTACAGGTGGGGGTGGGGGTGGGTTGTGCAGATGGGGGTGGGGGAGGGGGGCTGTTCAAGTGGGGGTGAAAGTGGAGGGGGGTGTTGTGCAAGTAGGTGGGGGGAGGGGAGTGTGTAGGTTGGGGGGGGTGGGCTGGGAAGGTGGGATTTTGTTGGGGGTGAGGTGGGTGGTGGGGTGTATAGGTGGTGGTGGGGGGAGGGGTGTTGTGCAAGTGGGGGGTGTAGGTGGGGGGTGGCTGTGCAAGTGGGTGGGGGGGAGGGGAGTGTGTAGGTTGGGGGTGGGCTAGGCAGGTGGGAGTATTTTGGGGGTGAGGTTGGGGGGGGTGTGAAGTGGGTGGATGGGAGGGGTTTGTGCAGGTGGTGGTGGGGAGGTGGGGTTGTGCAAGTGGGGGTGCAGGTGGGGGTGCAGGTGGGGGTGCAGGTGGGGGGGGGGGGGGGGTTGTGCAGTCGGTTGATGGGAGGGGGGTTGTGCAGGGGGAGTCTGTTGGGGGTGAGGTGGGGAGGGGGGGGCTGTGTAGGTGGGAAGTCATCACTTCCATAGTTCACTAATAAGCATGGGGAATTCATCACTTCTAGAGATTTGGATAGTTTTGAGGCCTCTTTGGTTTTTGTTCTTGTCTAGTCATCTTGATGAGTAAGGCATCACATGATCTAAAAGTGACATCAACAATATAGGATGAATTCCTCTCCCACAACACATTTTTCTAGAAATAATATATCCTTGGAAGGTTTGGGAGACTTTTAGAATCCAATACCCCAACATTTTTTCAATTGAAAACTTGATACCATCATGTTATCAAGTCACTAATCCTACGAAATTGAATTTTCACTAAAAAATACTATTCTAATCCTTAACACCCATCTTTTGTTTTTCATAACATGAATGACAACCCAATTAAATCTCATAGCTCTCAGTCACACCCCTTTGGATAGCTCGCCCACCCCCCTGGACACCCCATACCCCCCAGACATCCCTGCCACCCTCGTGGACAGTCCTCCCCACCCCCCTGGACACCGTGTGCCCCCTGGACAACCCCGCCACCCCCGTGGAATGCCTGCCCACCCCTGGACACCCCCTACTCCCTGGACAGCCCCCCAACCCCGTGGATAGCCCACCCACCCCCTGGAAACTCCCCCCCGGATACCCCCACCCCCTGGACACCTTGTACCCCCTAGAAAGCCCCCCCCCCCACCCCCACCCCTGTGGATAGCCCGCCCACCCCCTGGACACCCCCCTCCCCCCCTAGACAGCCCCGCCACCCTCGTGGACAGCCCGCCCACCCCCTGGACACCCCGTACCCCCCTGGACAACCCCGCCACCCCCGTGGACATCCCACCCCCGATTATATAGAAGCAAATAACTCTGCATTTCCCTCGATTTCCAGAAGCCCCCGCGCAGGTGAACCCTAACCTGAGGTCTTCCATCTGATCGGCTGTAACTCCCCCATCCAGGTTAGACTCCTTCAACCTCTTCCCAAATACATACATAGAAGCCCTCATTGAGGTAATTGACATGGTTGGGATAGTGGGGTAGGTGGTTTTCCTTTTTTTTAGTGCGGTGATATGGTACTTTATGTGGACTTTAGTTTGGGTATTATGAAATGTACAAACTTTTCACAATATTTCCATTTTTTAGAATCAATAACTTATTTAAAAAACTCTCTTTACACATTCTGCATCTTTCATGAAAAGCCTTCACTTTGTAATATCTTGAACAATGTTTTATCAGGTCTATGGTGTCTTCTTGGTATGTGATAAATGAAAAAATTACAAAACACATCTCACATCAAATCTAGGCACACATAACTGAATTAATTAGTATATCTTTACATTATTTTAATAGTTCACGACATCAACTAGAAACTCCTTCATTAATCGTTTACTTAAATATATTTTCTATTAAAGTTCAATACTATTGAATTTTTTATGACAAAATGACTTATATAAATTCTTTTTACAGAATGGACAGAAGTTGGATGTATGAAACTGATCGGATCTCAAGTGATTTTCAAAACAATTTGGAGATCTTTATAGATTTTTCATTTCACAATGCTTCAGATAGTGGTCGCATACACTGCCCATGTTCCAATTGTGTTAGTGGACCTTGGTTGAGCCGTGAAGAAGTCACCTACCACATAACCAAAAATGGTTTTGAATAAAACTACATTGTGTGGTATCACAATGGGGAGAAAATGAAATCTCAAATCGGTGATGTTCGAAATGAATGGATTGGAATGGAGAATTTGTTATATGATCGGTTTCCATTTATTCTTCATCATGAAAAATAAAGGATTTCTACTCAAGAAGACTTCGATATGAGGACAGCTGATGCATCTAGTGAAAATGATGATATTGATAGGGTGAAAAATTTAATGATGCTGCCATGACTCCAATATATCTACAATGTGATAAAATGAAAAAACAGGAATTTTTAATCTGATTGTTTCATGGGAAAACTATGGATGGGATTTATAATATAGTAATCGATTACATTCTAACCCTCTTGAAGGATTTACTTCCAGATGATGCAGATATTTCCTTAAACCACTATATGGCATGGAAGTTAGTTGAGGAACTTGGATTTTCAAGAAACAAAATTCATGCTTGCCCGAAAGATTGCGATTTATTCTGGGAGGAAACCACTGAATGAAATGATTGTATAAAATGTGGCACATCCCGCTAGAAGTCAAAATCTGATGGAACACCATCCCGCGTTCCACAAAAAGTAATGTGGCACATTCCATTGATCCCCAGACTCCAAAATCTTTTTATTTCTGATGAAATATCAATAAAAATGAGATGGCATGATACTGAGAGAAAGAAGACTAATGATGAGTTGGTTCATCTTGCAGATGGATTTTCATGGTAGAGATTTGATGCTCGACATCCTGATTTTGCAGCTAACGTGCATAATGTGAGGTTGGGTCTTTCATGCGACGGTTTTAATCCGTTTGGGTAGATTCTTACTTCGCACAACACATGACCAGTTTTTATACACATTTATAATTTTCCCCCATGGTTGTGTATGAAAAAACCTTTCACTTTCATGAGTATACTCATATCTGGTCCTTCTGATCCCGACATTGATATTGATGTATACCTGCAACCTTTAATAAAAGAGTTGAAACTTCTTTGGAATGTGGGTGTGCGCACATACGATGCATGTTCGAAAGATATATTTCAGATGTGTGTTGCGCTTATGTGGACGGTCAATGATTTTTTGGCTTATGCAATGATGTCTGTATGGATCACGAAGGGAAAACTGTCATGTCTAGTTTGTATGAAGAATACACGATCCAGAAGACTAGAACATCGCTGTAGTTCTAGTTTTATGGGACATTGACGATTCTTTCCAAAGGATCATCCATATAGAATGAATCATCGAAGATTTGATAATACCATGGAGACCGATGATCCACCTCAGCGTATGTTAGGAACTGACGTGCTTAATGAATTGAAAGATTTCAGTTTTTCATTCGGGAAGGGTCAAATGAAATCTGGAAAGAGAAAGAATGTTTCCACTGAAACCTGTTACAATTGGAGGATGAGGAGTATAATTTTTTATTTTCCTTATTGGTCAACCAATTTGTTACGTCATTGCTTAGACGTAATTCATATTGAAAAGAATATATGTGAAATGTTGCTTTCGGTTATTCTAAATTTCAAGGGGAAGACAAAAGATGATTTATGATCTCGGTGTGACTTGGTGGATTGGGGAATCAGACCAGAATTGAATCCTGTGCATATCAGTGAAAATAAATGGCAACTTCCATGTGCTTCTTATGTGATGACACCTACGGGAAAAAAATTCTGGAAGTATCAGAGACTATTAGAGTTCCTGATGGCTAATCAAGCAACATATCTAAACGGGTCAACAGAAGAGAGTTGAGGCTAAAATATTTTAAGACTCGTGATTATCACGTTCTACTGCATGAGTTGCTTCCAATAGCAATCCGTCATCTTTTGTCCAATAATGTAAGGGTGGCTATTATTCGGTTGTGCCATTTGTTTAGAGATCTTTGTGCTAAGAAGTTGTCCAAGTATTTCTTGCAAAAAATGTTGACAGATGACCCATTAATTTTTTGTGAGTTGGAGAAAATATTTCCTCCATCATTTTTCACGTGCATGCTGCATCTGACTGTCCATATTCCCACTAAAATACTTCTCGGAGGACCAGTTTCTTTTAGTTGGATGTATCCAACTGAAAGAAATATGTTCACATTAAAGTCTTATGTCTGAAACATAAATCATCTCAAAATTTCTATCGTGAACGGTTACTTGGCTCAAGAATGTATGGATTTCTGCTCGATGTATTTGTCTGATCTTACTACAAGATTGAACAGACCAATGAGAAATGAAGAAGAAAAGTATGAGCAAATTGAACCCAGTTTTCCATCACTTCCTCAAATTGGAGGAATTCCTGGATCATATACATTGAAGACATTAATCCATGAAGAGCGGGGGATGGCACATCGCACAGTTTTGTTCAACTGTGATTTGTTCAATTACTATATCAGGTAACTAAATAGATTATGCATATCTTACATATATATCTGTTAAAATATTCATATTTTTTATCTACAGGGAACATAAAACAATGATAAATAGGAAGCGTCGTTCTTTATCTTTGAGAAAGAGAGAGATTTGGATGATGGAACTTATAAGAATGGTTTTGATATTATTACCTATGAGGTTCCATAACTAGAGATTGAATGGGAATGGGTGTCAGTTCCTATCTTAGATCTTGGACAACTATCACAATAATCTCAGCATGGTTATGATCAATAGGAATATACACTCACTTTGGTTAACCAGAAATTACGCCTTGGGATAATTCACATATCTTCTTAGAGACAGGACAGTACACAATATCGGAAAGAATAATTTAAGTCATCAGAAGATTACTCAGATCAAAAACCCAAACAAGAGTAAAGAGAATAATCAATCCTATAAAAGAATATATCAACAATTGGATTTCAACCTATCCAAAAAAAAGTAGGGAGATTACAATAAGTAGATCAAATTATTCACTAAGTCACCATTACCAAACCACTAATAGAGACTTAAGGCTAGTTATGATGATTGAGGGCCAAGTAATAGCTCATTACTACCTCATGAGTCCCAAAAGGATATTATAAGCTTCGTAATGACATCAAGGAAAAATGGTAAGCCTCTATTTAATACAACTTTGTCACGAACCTTCCTAGGTACCCTGGTACTCTAATAACCTATCCAAATCTAATGTAGGATAAAGGGTGTTCATGATCCCCATGGGTTGACGATAACACCTTGCATCATACTAGATAAAAAAGGTATTTTTTCCAAAAAATAGTGGAAGGTAAAGTACCAAAAACCAAACAAGTATAAAAAATCCCAATGAAGTACATTATAAAAGTAATAAATAGATAAAAAGATAAAAAATAAAACATCCCAAAGGAAAAATCATCCCCAATCCACCTTCCAAAGTATCAAGAACATCCACCTCCTCAAAGTGGTGTTTTCTTATTACTCAAACCTGACTTAAGAAAATCTAAAAATTCCTAAAGGAAAAGGTAGGTTGTGAGATATAAATCCCAGTAGGGTCTCACTACACATTCCATAATCAATGAAAATAAAATAAAATAGATATATGCTCAATTTAAATAAAACAAGGCATGTAATTTTAATTTTTATATTTAAAACAACAAAATATCTTGATCAAATCGATGGAATATATGTCAAAAAAACATTCAAATAGTCTCAAATGAAAATTTTATATAATTTTTTTAGATAAATCAATTAGAATGAATAAAAAAGTTCAAAAATTTAATGGAATATTTGTCAATTAAAATGAATCATAAAAAAGAAATAACCTTGTACAAAATCCCCATGGTAATTTAGTTTATCACGTAATAGGATCCTCACACATCTTGTAGTGATCACTGATCCAGTTATGTGTGCACACACAAATACAACCTAATAAGAGAATCCATTATGGGCAGCCTACACCCAAATATAGGAACCATTCATGGGAAATTATGTTGACTTTTTAGAAATTTTTTTTATTATAAATCCATTTCAATTGGGGAAAGGTCCTAGATTTCATGTCCTAGTTACAAATAACTACCTAGGATAACATGTTATTTAAAAATCAATAAAATTAAAAATCAATAATTTTCAAAAAATTTAAAATATAATTGCCCAATTTCAATTTATTACATGCCTTTTCCATTTCAAAACCTAATCATAGGTTATAATCATTTAATTCAATTTCAAATCACTTTTAAATTTAATACTTTTTCTCAAAATTAACATAAAATCAATTACTTAAAACAATTTCAAAATCAAGCCATCATTTTTCATAAATCCACCCCACAATTTCAATTATATTGAAATTGGGGGTTTTCTCAAATCTCATGCCCATTTTGATTCAATGATCAAATCATTACGAATTAATTTTTTAAATAATTAAAGATAGAATAAAAATTAATCTAGAAAATTCAAGGTTTCAATTTCAAGGAAAATAATCATGGAACGACCTATCATTAAACATAGTAGAAGAATTTACACATGCAATGAGATTCCCCAATGAATAATGATGGAGTCAGATGTCTATAAATAAAACCTATAATAAATATCTAATTATACAGAGTTTAGATCAATTTGATACGTGACGATCTAATAAAATATTTAGAGAAAGGAAGGAGAGATCATAAGTATCCATTAGAGAGGATATCCACTTACCATATTATATTAATCATGATCAAACACACTTTTATCTTCCAAGATAATGGGTTTGAGGAGCTGAAACCGCTTCTTGAGAGCCTCATAAGCTAAGGAATCCAAGTTAGGGAATGTGTGGGCCAAATGGGGGTTACACTAGGGGGTTCATGATTTTAAAATTAAAGTTTAAAAAAAAACATAATTTTATGGTTTCCAAGATTGGTCTAAACTATTATAAAAAATGTGCACCCCTACACCGGGGGAACGATTTCTCCTAAGTGGGTGCACAATTTTTCAAATCGCTCACAAACAATGAAAACTCTCACTACCAAGGGTTGTAAAATTTTCCCTGGGGGTAATGGTTTTCAAAAACTATGTACTAATCATGAAAATACCATAAAGCCACCAAATGTTTCCAAATTTTACCGAAAACAACCTGAGATGAACCCCAACCATGGAACGATGAAAAGAACGGTTGATAAGTACCAGAAAACAAGTAACAAGATTTTACACCTATTTTATCAATTATGAATTTATTAATACAGTATAATAAATATATTTAGCTGTTAGTATGATGATTTAATAACCATTTCCACCTCCTTTTTGTAAAAAATGAAATTAAAGTATCACTCATTGATATGTGTGGATTACCACCTTCATGTAGTGATATGATTCATTTTACATCACTAACTCAAATTGTTGGTTCTTATGATGGATTTAAAATTTATATATTATATTATGAAATAATTATACTTCTTTAATTATAATTCATTATCTACCTGATTACCATCCCATCCATTGAAAAATGATAGTGTCACTCATGTGTATGCTTGGATTACCTTCTAAACTATGTGACATGATTTGTTTATCATTTCCACTTTACATGGTTGAAAATAAAAATATATTTAATATTAATTATAATTTAATGTTTTTTGAAATGTTAATTATTATTTACCATTATTTTATTCCATCGATCAAAAAGTTAAAACATAACTCTTGTGTACATACATAATACCATCTCCATTAAGTGATGTAATTCATTTTTCATAACTACACTATGTGAATGGTAATAAAAGTATATATAATTATAAAATATAAAAACTTTGGAAATTAATTAATTTCTAGATATGATGGAACCAATATCAATGTGCAAGGAATATAACTTCCAAATAGAAACATTCCTGAAAAATAAAACAGTTAACACCTACAAATAATGATTTTAAAAAATAATTATTATTAAAAAACTATTAAAATGTTATAATTGGATCATATAAGATATTAAAAGTGTTCAAACGGGATTTTACATAACTAAATAAATATAAATTTATTATATAAGAATTTAGAGTGCTTACGAATCAAGTCAGACCTAAGATAAGGTTTCTTCGTCTCAATTTGTTTTCCTTGAGAAATGTTTCATGTTTTGTAGAAATTAATGTTTATGAGATGTATATACAGATTCTTTGAGATTTTATATAATTTATAACTCTTAAATCATAGTATTTAATGTTACAATTGATATTAATTTATCCAATGGTATTTTATTTTAATGTTACCAAAGTGGTAAAGGTTTACCATCATAACTTCTCTTCTTTAGGTCATATTGTTTGTTATACAACCATATTCACTTATAAGGTGTATCTAAAATAGATTGTGAAATATTGTATCATGAAAATAATTTTCTTCAGGGTATTTAATGTTTCATTTCATTTTATTCATTTCATGGTAATCATGACTCAAAATTTATCAAAGTCGCAAAGGTTATATATTACAATCTCACTTTTTATTAATTTTTTTATGTTTAAATTATTGATGATGAAATTATATAATATAACTATATTAAATGTTATTAATTTTATTTATTTTATTCTGATGTATTTATTTATATAAATTCAACATTTTCGTTTCATTTTACTCTTTCTATGTACCCAAATGTATAAAATAATGCTTTTATGGAAAACTGACCTTGTTTTTTCCTTTATTTAAGAATATTTTTCTTCAGTATCAAGATTTTATTTAAAATATTTTTTGAATGTATTTAATATAATAAAATTTATTAATAAAGAAATTTTTAACCATGTTTTACTTTTTATAAAAATAATTTAAATATATTCTCTTTTCATTTTCCGAATGAGGAACCATTTACCAAAGGTGTGAAAAAAATATTTGTTTTAACATATGCCACATGAACACATTTTCCAATTGTCATGAATAATATTTTCCTTGAAGGTTACTTTAAAAGGTTTCATTATTCTTTTAAAATGAATGTTTTTTCTCAATATTTTGGAAATTTTTATATTTTAAATGATTTGTTTCAAAATAAAAAAGGTATTTTCTTCAAGAAAATTTCTATTGATATTTGAATGGTATTTTCAAATATAACAACACACTTTTATGTTTATTATGTTTTACCAAGGATATTATCCAATGTTAGAATATTTATTATTTCTCTTCTTGGTTCTTTATTATGATTATGAATTATTGATGAAACTTGGTTTCTTATCCATGGTTTAAGATATGACTAAATGATAAATGTTTTCATGATCTTGTAGAATACATATGAATGTATTATGATTATTTTAGAGGTGGTTTTATTATATCCCTAAAATAAATTGTGAAAAAACTCAATGTTTTTTGAGTTCAAATGGTATAAGGAAAGTTATCCCAATACCAAAATAGGGTACATGAGAGGTTATCCCAAGCCCAAAAAATAGTACATGGGAGGTTATTACAAGACTAATGTAGGTACACATGTTTTTATCCCAAGACTAACAAGTGATGAAGATAAAAGTATGTATCATTAACATAATATTTATATGATAATGATTATGAAACACTTTTTATAGAACTCTATATGAAATTTTATTATGCTTATATTATATTCTCATGGATCATTATATCTGATTCTTCAATGATTCATGTCTTATGATATGAAAAAACTTTTTTTCGTGATTATGATATATGAATTGATGGGTATGATTTTAAAATGTTTATCTCATGTTCTCATACAATTATGATCATTCTACGATTACAGATTGTCCTTGAAATATATCTCCCTTTTTTCCTATATTAAGTTTTTGATCTCATCATTTATTGTGTTTTATTTTCCCGAGGATATGAATAAAGTATTTAAGTATATAATTCCTAATAAGGGTTATTGGTGTGAATAATATAATGTTAAATGACATAGATCTTTTATGTCCTAGTTTTTTATGTATCCAAGTTTATAAATACACTAATCCATTATGGTTCTATCATGGATTGTAATGATGTGTAACACATATTTATATAGTAGATTTAATATTTATATAGGTGAAGTCCAAGTCTTATTAGTTGGTACTGATGTAGGGTTTAGTAGTTTTTGGAAATTAGTATGAGAATAATTTAGTGAGAACCCTTATTATAATCCAATGTAAAGTAGAACATCCAAAATTATTTTAAAGAAACAGTGTGGTTTTCCTAGAAAATATATATCTGTATGGATAATAGTAAGTGGACACACCTATAGAATAAATAAATTAGGCGTAATAAATGTAAAAGGTGTAAAATGGGTATAAAATCGATAGTTAGCAGTGCACAACATATAGTCATAGGATTGTACACATTGATAGGAACTCCGAGGGGATATTATTAGATTAATTCACATTTTCAATTAAAACCATTATGAAGAATTTGAATAGAAAATGACCATGGATAACCTAGGTTAAACTAATGGTGTCATATATTGAATATAAGGTTTCATGATTTAGACATCCAATGAAATATGTTTCCTGATTATATGACACTCACTATGATTTTTGGTGATGAAATTATGTTTTTTGGTTTTAGTTAATGGTTAAAACTAGGATGAATCATGTTAATGATGATTTTGAAGGAATATAAAATGATTTTACTTAAGAGAAAATAATTGAAATAGTATATGGAATTAAAATATTGTGATTATGACTAACTAACTATCGAAGTATATGAATTAAAACCTGAACATAGGTGAGTTTCTGAATGAACTAGATAAGAGAAAAATGGAGTTTCATTAAAATCATGGAAGAAGGAATATTGAGATTCCTACATATCAAGAACGTGGAAATAATCACCTGGGTAAATGTATTAAAATAATGGGAAGATGTTCTTTGTGAGGAAAAGTGTAACACCCCAAGTTTCCTCGGTATGTTTCCTTTCGAATAATGCAATGGCGTGCATTGTACACAACTTCGAGATTTTAACACACCATAACCAATCAAACTAGCCATTATGAATAGTAATACCTACTTTTTGAAATTTTATAAATTCTATCTCTCAAAATGGACTTCATTTTTGGATTCGTAATATCGAAATTAGTCTAGGGTGAAATTTTGGTACTTTTTGGATAACTTTCATATTTTGATGAATAGTGAAAATTACTAAATTTTAATTAAAAACAACTTTTTTAATCAAAATAATTAATAGTGATAAATTATGAATTTGAGTTGTTTTAAAGTATATTTATAATATATTTTTACAATTTAATATAATTTTGGTCATTGGACATAATTTTACAATTAAACCGAACATAAACAAGTGTCAATCTTTTGATAGTTATTATCTCTTAAAAACACGCTTTTTGTTTTGACAGCGGGAATTAATTTTAAATTAATTTCTGCCACTTCTGTGTTTTGAATTTAGAAAAATGGATTCCATATTTGGAATCAGGATGTTCAAATTTTGTAAATAGGTAACTTTTATTTTTAGACATTTTGAATAATTACTGCGGTAAATATTTTATTTACCATGGTTAAGGGTAAATCCGGTAAATAAGGGTTAAAAATAATATTATAATAATAATAAATTACCCTAAAACGTGTCTTAACCCTGTTGGTTGATACATGGTCGACCATGGGAATCTTTGGGTCTATTTTGGGACCCCATGGATCCACTTGTAAGTGATAATGACACTTTATTTTAATTAAGTTAAAATAAATACAAAAATGACACAAGCATATATCGTTTAACAAAACAATTGTTACAGAGGGTTACATATGTTGGATTTTAGATTATAAATATTCCTTAGAAAGATAAAAAGATTTCCTACATAATTATATTTTATTTATAATTTTTAGACACTATATAATTTAATTTATTTATGACACAATGATGATGCAGTAATTACTATAATAGTGAAAAATCAAAATAATTGATATTAAAAATACCCAAATAAATAAAATATGAAACTTTTAATGAATTAAAATAATTTTCTAGGATAATAGGATATATTAGTATTTATTTAATTGACTTTTTCGAAGTAATCAATCTGTTATGAGTTTCACAAAAATCAACTATTGAATAGTGTCAAAATTGACATAAAATAGTTTTTAAAACAAATATTATATTATTAATTGATATTAAATTCCTAAAAATCTAAGGTTCGGCCAAAAGACTTATATCATTATAGGTGTATCATTAATGGACTACTTGGGGGTCTCTTGTATGTATATGGTAAGTTTATTAACCATATAATATAAAAATACAAAGAGACATTGTAAAAGTGAAACTAATTAACTTAGAGTTAATACTTAAAGATAAGTTTAATATAAGGCCCCAAACCTGTCTAAATTATATTGGTTGAGTTGTGTTCGACCCATACCCACCTTAACCTTTGAATAGTCAACTTTGGAGCCATTGGAAACCGAATATGAATTTATTATAAACTAATATCTCTAGCTTTTCCAAAGGTGCCCCTCACCCCTCTTATAAAAGGGCACTCCTCCTTCTCATTTCTTCACACCTTCAAAGCCCTTTGGATTGGCCAAACCCTGCCCAAATACTATCTCAACTTCCCTCACTACAACCTAGAGGCATTAGTTTGATCAGAAAGCCAACCTAAGGAGCCCTTTTGATCAAATCAAAAGGAAGAACCCGAAGAAGAGGTAATGTTTTCACCACCCCTTTTCAAGTTCCTTTCTTCTTCCACTTCCTCTTTCTTTGTTATTTACATTATAAAATAATAACTCCAGTATCATATATATACTTAGATGTTATTATAAATATGATACAACCATATTCAGTATTCTATCCATCCTTTGAATAACATGTCACCAAACGTGCGTACGTACGGCTTACCGTCTCCACGTCATCGTGTAATTGTTATTCAATATATTATTTTTTGGATGGGTATAATAATGATGTGTAACTCATGTAAATAATAAATATAACATGATAATGATTCTGTATATATGATATAAAATCCAATTATATATTATTTTAATATCAAAAGAATGATATTGTCGCTCGTGCGTATGTACGGACTACCGTCTCCACGAACGCGATGAGATTCATTGTCCATCATATCCATTCAAGTATAATTATCATTTGATGATTTAAAAATAGTATCTAAGGACTTGATATCATTATGGATATGAATAATATACATCCCATTAATAACGAATATGGCTCACATAACAAAGAATATAAAGTAAAATGAACTCGTTAACACCCGAAATGACGATAATTCTAAGATATTATTAACAAATCAATGTTAAAAGATCATATATGATACCATATTAAAGTAAATAATTCTTGAATAATTCAATAACAATTATTTCACCATTATACAGGAGGTAAACCTACCATCAACCAAGGAAAAAGTACAAAGTAAGGGCTTTTCTTATCTCACTTTCAATTCCGTGAGATTTCCATATTTCGCCACTAAATTATTGAAAGTGGTGTATTGTGTACTGCCATTTGATATATATTCATGATTCTATTTATATTCATGTTATTATGTAAATCATTTGGTGGTTATTAACTTTTGTCCATACGACTCAGTTGATTAACGTGGTAAAGGATTTTCTTATCTCACTTTCAATTCCGTGAGATTTCCATTTTTCGCCACTAAATTATTGAAAGTGGTGTATTGTGTACTGCCATTTGATATATATTCATGATTCTATTTATATTCATGTTATTCTGTAAATCATTTGGTGGTTATTAACTTTTGGCCATACGACTCAGTTGATTAACGTGGTAAGGGGTTTCTTATCTCACTTTTAATTTCGTGAGATTTCCATTGATCACCACTTAATTATTGCATGTGGTGTATGTGTACTGCCCATGATTGTATTCATTATGTAATATACTTTAATTTATGGGTATTTACATCATCATGGTATGATACTTCTTTCATGGGTGTATGTTTCGTATGTTACCTAATCGGTAAGGGAATTTGAGATTTCAATTCCCACTCATTTGGCTTTACGCATATTTCATTGATTATATTACTCCATGATTATGTGTGGAATCACTATTCATTTGATTATGTAATAATTTCCACTCCCCTTCCTGTGGATATAAGTTTGATACACATAATCACTCATTGGTAATTCTCAAGTCATTGATATGAATTTGATAAGAGTGATTTTAACTCATTCACCATTTGTTGAGTTAAACATCCAATTCGTTGGTGTTGTTTTTAAAAGAATACGTGTGAATATACTTTGATTGTTTTACACTGAATATCCAATCATATTTAGTGTATTTATATTTGTCACACATAATTATGTCGTTGATTTATCCTTAACCTAAGGATACGGCCTTTATGAGAGATTTCATCTCAATTTACATTCCATTGAGACTTCCTTTTTGATATACACCAAATCACTTTTATGTGGTGTATATAATGTACTTTGACATAGTATATCATGAATCCATTTATTCTCATGATATTACAAAGTTTTGATTACCTCAATTATTTGTATTCAAGTGTCTCTTTTGGTTAGAATCTCTAACTAAAATACCATTTTTAAATGTTTTAAAGACTTATTCTTCTAAATCTTGCTCATTAATGTCCATGTTTTAAAAATGGTTTTAAGGATTTATTTATATGGACATTTAAGTTTTAGAAATTAAAACTCCTTTTAAAATGTTTCAAAGTGGTATGGGACACTTTGATTAAAAAATCTACTTTTAAATGGCTTCTTGACAAATAGTGTGACTTTTAAATGTTTTCAAGAAAAGGGGGATAATTCTCTCAAATAGTTTTGATGATTATTTTCATTTATGTCAACATCATTCATTATTCTTGATTGAGGTTAATGTGATACAATACAATCTTCCATATTGTATCGAATGAGTCATGTTTGACTGTGGATGCACTGTTTTTATACCATTCAAGGTTTGTGGTAAAAGTATTGACATTTCGTATGCTAGTTTTAATACGAATGTTTTTGTTATGTTTAAACATGTTCATATGAGGAATGCATTGGACTTAATAAGTGACGGGTGGAGCCCGATATAGCTCCTCGATGCATCGGTAGGTCTCATGAGACAAACTAGTGTCTTGGCACAAGGCCTTGACAAAATCTTATATGTAGTCTTTTCACGAGGCCTTGGCTAAGTGGTTATGATAGTCTAGCATTATGCATTCCAACATTATGAAAGTGGATATTGATATTTCATGTGATCATTCGACTAGTAGAATATCCATGTGAGTAAGTAAATGGCATTATGTCATTTTACCTTTGCCATTTTATGCTTAAGTTCAAGTTTAAAAGGCTTTTGTTTTAGTTATAAATTGCCTTAAGTGTTTATGCTTATTTATGAAAGCTTCTGCTATAATGTTATCCTTACTGAGCATCTGAGCTCACCCCTTTAAATGTTTTATTTTTCCCAGGATTATGAAGAAGTAATTTATGAATGACCTGCAGGGATAGTATGAGGGGATATGAAGACAAGATGTTTTTTATGATGTAATGTAAAAAAATTATGGATGTATCTAGTTATTCCAAGGCTACTAAACTAATCGATCTTTCGAGGCTTGATCTTTCTCGTGATCATGCCAATGTTATGTAATAATGCACCGACTCTATGTAACTAGGGTCGGGGCGTTACAGTTGGTATCAGAGGAAGTTTAGTACAAACCTTGGAAGCTATATTTAGATAAACTCTGATTAGAGCACGTAGGACTAAGATGAACTTTGAGGATTAGTATAAAAGAACTTCTGAGAATTTTGGTTTTGTAGAGATTTTGTGAGTTTTCCGAGCAATACATCCCTGTCTGGATACGAGCAGGTAGAGGCGGCTCTGGCACAGATGTACCTAGGGGTAAAACCCGAAAACACCGCTTTGAGCTAGACTCGAACGGGAACTGGTGCACGACAACGGGCCTTGCTGCACTCTTGGTTACGACACTCCCGGGGGATATGCTTAGGATAATTTACATTTTCTTTACAAAACGATTTAAGTAATATATACATAAGATGAGAGTAAATGACCTTGGTTAATCCTAATATGTTTCAAATTAAGAATATGGTGACATTTTAATCTCTAAATGATTTTACGACTACTATTACTCACACAATGCTTTCTGGTTTTAGTCAATGGCTGGATTCCAAGGAAGTCATAGTGACTTTGAGAATGATGTACAAGGTGGGAACGGTGGTGGAAATGAGCAACAAAATGGAATGTTGATAGGCGTAAAAGATATCGTCTTTATGCCAAATCAGTTTTCCAAAAATATGGTCAACAACATATATATTAACCAACTCCCAGACTCAACAAGAAAGAGAAAGGTGATAAATGATAAGATCTCCAGCAATGGAGACCATGGAGAAAAGAAACCTCAATTTTCATCATGTAGGAAATGTGGAAAGAGACACCCAGGAAAGTGTCTCAATGGGACAACGAAATGTTTTACGTGCGGGAAGGAAGGACATAATGTGAAGAATTGCCGAAGAAAAATGAAGAGTACTATGGAAGAAGATAAAAATGGTCCCAAGAGTCCATTTACAGTCATTTGACATAAATGTAGGGGACCTGGCCATTACCCGAGTGAATGTCCTATTCTATAGGATATTTTCTTGGACAAAGAAGAAGATATGTGGAAATAAATGGTTGGAGAAAAACTTAAAAAGTATTAGCACTCCTTGTTGATGGGTACTTTGGAATGATTTTCTCTTGTATTTGTAACCCCGCAGTTTTCCATGTGAGAATGATATTTGAAGAAGAATTGTCTCTTCTCTTGTGGATATAGGTATAAATAACCATTTGGTTTTATATGATCATTGGGGTTTGAGAAAATTATAAGTTATTATAATTTTGGATAAAAATGCAAAGTATGATATAACATTTGTGATTAAATTATGTTATTTTGAGGAATTTATCTCATTTTGGTAATATTATAAAATATAGTTTTTGAAAAAGGACAACACGTAGACCGTGTGACAACCCGTCGCGTCGGACAAAGCTGTGGGAATCGAACCCACAACCAAAGTTCGATTGGGATTTATCGCCTACCACTGGACTACGTGAAGTCCCTGGTTAATGTGACTATTTTTTTTGTTAAATGATTTTATTGATCAATAATAATATGATTTGGGTTCTTATGTCTTATCAAATGAATACCCTTGGTATAGGAAAATGATTTGGTGATTAAGTGATAAATGTTATTTTGGAAGATGTTCGCTTTGTTGGAAACACTATATGCCCAAGGAAAATAGAATACAATGGGGTTTCATTTGTAGAGTAATGGTGGATTTTTATCTACTTTTTTATTGTTGATTTATAGTGATTTGGGTTATTTATGGAAATTATTAACCTATAACAGAGAATATGTGATGATGTTAAATACTTTTAAGTATGTGACTTTAAGAGTATTTGATGTCATTTGGAGATACAATGTAACATGGGAGACTACATAATCAAATTCTTCTATGATTTGGGTTTCAATATTAGTTTGGATTATATTAAAGTATTTTAAGGACAATTGGTTATTGAATGGTATCTATTTAACTTTGGGGTATTGTTGGTTTAATTTTAGAAATTAAGATTAGTGCATATTTATCTCAATGAATATCCTTTTGGGGGATCATTAGATCATTCACTAACCATTTTGGTTTTGATTAATCTTCAAAGAAAATGTAAATATATGGTTTATCCTGCATGGATCATGTGATTCTATAGAAGTTTAATCTTGCTCTTCCAGTGTGACCAAGTCTTCTTGAATACTCATCGTTTAAAAAAAATTGAGTTAGTGGTGGAAATTTATTAAAGAATGAAAATTTACTTAAAATTTAAGTATATCTCATAATGTTCTTAATCAATATCATAAATGAATTCCTCTTCCTTATGTAATGTAACTTAAAAAAAATGTTGTCCGTTTACTTTCCTACTAGGAGACTAATGGTCGTTTGTCCCAACACAAGTTTGTGGTTTTCTCATTGTTAACTTTCTCCTGATCATGATTTATATCCCTCTCCATCAGAACTTGACACTTAGTTTATCATCTATATCCATGTTTTCTTACATGGAATCCTAGTATGGGTTATCTTGGATGACCCTTATACCTCTCTTTCTTTCTTTTAAAGTGATAGTTTTATTGGCTCTTTTTCCGATGTGGGACTTTCCATTATATTCCCAAGAAAAATTTTAAAAATTGTGAGGACGCAATTTATTGAAGGAGGGGAGAATGTAACACCCCAAGTTTCCTCGGTATGTTTCCTTTCGAATAATGCAATGGCGTGCATTGTACACAACTTCGAGATTTTAACACACCATAACCAATCAAACTAGCCGTTATGAATAGTAATACCTAATTTTTGAAATTTTATAAATTCTATCTCTCAAAATGGACTTCATTTTTGGATTCGTAATATCGAAATTAGCCTAGGGTGAAATTTTGGTACTTTTTGGATAACTTTCATATATTGATGAATAGTGAAAATTACTAAATTTTAATTAAAAACAACTTTTTTAATCAAAATAATTAATAGTGATAAATTATGAATTTGAGTTGTTTTAAAGTATATTTAGAATATATTTTTACCATTTAATATAATTTTGGTCATTGGACATAATTTTACAATTAAACCGAACATAAACAAGTGTCAATCTTTTGATATTTATTATCTCTTAAAAACACGCTTTTTGTTTTGACAGCGGGAATTAATTTTAAATTAATTTCTGCCACTTATGTGTTTTGAATTTATAAAAATGGATTCCATATTTGGAATCAGGATGTTCAAATTGTGTAAATAGGTAACTTTTATTTTTAGACATTTTGAATAATTACTGCGGTAAATATTTTATTTACCATGGTTAAGGGTAAATCCGGTAAATAAGGGTTAAAAAATAATATTATAATAACACTAAATTACCCTAAAACGTGTCTTAAACCTATTGGTTGATACATGGTCGACCACGGGAATCTTTGGGTCTATTTTGGGACCCCATGGATCCACTTGTAAGTGATAATGACACTTTATTTTAATTAAGTTAAAATAAATACAAAAATGATACAAGCATATATCTTTTAACAAAACAATTGTTACAGAGGGATATATATGTTGGATTTTAGATTATAAATATTACTTATAAAGATAAAAAGATTTCCTACATAATGATATTTTATTTATAATTTTTAGACATTAAATAATGTAATTTATTTATGACACAATGATGATGCAGTAATTACTATAATAGTGAAAAATCAAAATAATTGATATAAAAAATACCCAAATAAATATAATATGAAACTTTTAATGAATTAAAATAATTTTCTAGGATAATATGATATATTAGTATTGATTTAATTGACTTTTTTCGATGTAATCAATCTGTTATGAGTTTCAAAAAAATCAACTATTGAATAGTGTCAAAATTGACATAAAAGAGTTTTTAAAACAAATATTATATTATTAATTGATATTAAATTCCTAAAAATCTAAGGTTCGGCCAAGAGACTTATATCATGATATGTGTATCATTAATGGACCACTTGGGGGTCGCTTGTATGTATATGGTAAGTTTATTAACCATATAATATAAAAATACAAATAGACATTGTAAAAGTGAAACTAATTAACTTAGAGTTAATACTTAAAGATAAGGTTAATATAAGTACCCAAACCTGTCTAAATTCTATTGGTTGAGTTGTTTTAGACCCATACCTACCTTAACCTTTGAATAGTCAACTTTGGAGCCATTGGAAACCGAATATGAATTTATTATAAACTAATATCTCTAGCTTTTCCAAAGGTGCCCCTCACCCCTCTTATAAAAGGGCACACCTCCTTCTCAATTCTTCACACCTTCAAAGCCCTTTGGTTCGGCCAAACCCTGCCCAAATACTATCTAAACTTCCCTCACTACAACCTAGAGTCATTAGTTTGATCCGAAAGCCAACCTAAGGATCCCTTTTGATCAAATCAAAAGGAAGAACCCGAAGAAGAGGTAATGTTTTCACCACCCCTTTTCAAGTTCCTTTCTTCTTCCACTTCCTCTTTCTTTGTTATTTCCATTATAAAATAATAACTCCAGTATCATATATATACTGTGATGTTATTATAAATATGGTACAACCATATTCAGTATTCTATCCATCTTTTGAATAACATGTCACCATACGTGCGTACGTACGGCTTACCGTCTCCACGTCGTGGTGTAATTGTTATTCAATATATTATTATTTGGATGGGTATAATAATGATGTGTAACTCATGTAAATAATAAATATAACATGATAATTATTCTGTATATATGATATAAAATCCAATTATATATTATTTTAATATCAAAAGAATGATATTGTCGCTCGTGCGTATGTACGGACTACCGTCTTCACGAACGCGATGAGATTCGTTGTCCATCATATCCATTCAATTATAATTATCATTTGATAATTTAAAAATAGTATCTAAGGACTTGATATCATTCTGTATATGAATAATATACATCCCATTAATAACCAATATGGCTCACATAACAAAGAATATAATGTAAAATGAACCCGTTAAAACCCGAAATGACGATAATTCTAAGATATTATTAACAAATCAATGTTAAAAGATCATATATGATATCATATTAAAGTAAATGATTCTTGTATAATTCAATAACAATTATTTCACCATTATACAGGAGTTAAACCTACCATCGACCCAGGAAAAAGTACAAAGTAAGGGATTTTCTTATCTCACTTTCAATTCCGTGAGATTTCCATTTTTCGCCACTAAATTATTGAAAGTGGTGTATTGTGTACTGCCATTTGATATATATTCATGATTCTATTTATATTCATGTTATTCTGTAAATCATTTGGTGGTTATTAACTTTTGGCCATACGACTCAGTTGATTAACGTGGTAAGGGATTTTCTTATCTCACTTTCAATTCCGTGAGATTTCCATTTTTCGCCACTAAATTATTGAAAGTGGTGTATTGTGTACTGCCATTTGATATATATTCATGATTCTATTTATATTCATTTTATTCTGTAAATAATTTGGTGGTTATTAACTTTTGGCCATACGACTCAGTTGATTAATGTGGTAAGGGGTTTCTTATCTCACTTTTAATTTCGTGAGATTTCCATTGATCACCACTTAATTATTGCATGTGGTGTATGTGTACTGTCCATGATTGTATTCATTGTGTAATATACTTTAATTTATGGGTATTTACATCATCATGGTATGATACTTCTTTCATGGGTGTATGTTTCGTATGTTACCTAATCGGTAAGGGAATTTGAGATTTCAATTCCCACTCATTTGGCTTTACACATATTTCATTGATTATATTACTCCATGATTATGTGTGGAATCACTATTCATTTTATTATGTAATAATTTCCACTCCCCTTCCTGTGGATATAATTTTGATACACATAATCACTCATTGGTAATTCTCAAGTCATTGATATGAATTTGATAAGAGTAATTTTAACTCATTCACCATTTGTTGAGTTAAACATCCCATTCGTTGGTGTTGTTTTTACAAGAATATGTGTGAATATCCTTTGATTGTTTTACACTGAATATCCAATCATATTTAGTGTATTTATATTTGTCACACATAATTATGTCGTTGATTTATCCTTAACCTAAGGATACGACCTTTATGAGAGATTTCATCTCAATTTACATTCCATTGAGACTTCTTTGTTGATATACACCAAATCACTTTTATGTGGTGTATATAATGTACTTTGACATAGTATATCATGAATCCCTTTATTCTCATGATATTACAAAGTTTTGATTACCTCAATTATTTGTATTCAATTGTCTCTTTTGGTTAGAATCTCTAACTAAAATACCATTTTTAAATGTTTTAAAGACTTATTCTTCTAAATCTTGCTCATTAATGTCCATGTTTTAAAAATGGTTTTAAGGATTTATTTATATGGACATTAAAGTTTTAGAAATTAAAACTCCTTTTAAAAAGTTTCAAAGTGGTATGGGACACTTTGATTCAAAAATCTACTTTTAAATGGCTTCTTGACAAATAGTGTGACTTTTAAATGTTTTCAAGAAAAGGGGGATAATTCGCTCAAATAGTTTTTATGATTATTTTCATTTATGTAAACATCATTCATTATTCTTGATTGAGGTTAATTTGATACAATACAATCTTCCATATTGTATCTAATGAGTCATGTTTGACTGTGGATGCGCTGTTTTTATACCATTCATGGTTTGTGGTAAAATTATTGACATTTCGTATGCTAGTTTTAATACGAATGTTTATGTTATGTTTAAACATGTTCATATGAGGAATGCATTGGACTTAATAAGTGATGGGTGGAGCCCGCTATAGCTCCTAGATGCATCAATAGGTCTCATGAGACAAACTAGTGTCTTGGCACAAGGCCTTGACAAAATCTTATTTGTAGTCTCGGCACGTGGCCTTGGCTAAGTGGTTATGGTAGTCTGGCATTATGCATTCCAACATTATGAAAGTGGATATTGATATTGCATGTGATCATTCGACTAGTAGAATATCCATGTGAGTAAGTAAATGGCATTATGTCATTTTACCTTTGCCATTTTATGCTGAAGTTCAAGTTTAAAAGGATTTTGTTTTAGTTATAAATTGCCTTAAGTGTTTATGCTTATTTATGAAAGCTTCTGCTATAATGTTATCCTTACTGAGCATCTGAGCTCACCCCTTTCAATGTTTTATTTTTCCCAGGATTATGAAGAAGTAATTTATGAAAGACCTGCAGGGATAGTATGAGGGGATATGAAGACAAGATGTTTTTTTATGATGTAATGTAAAATAATTATGGATGTATCTAGTTATTCCAAGGCTACTAAACTAATCGGTCTTTGGAGACTTGATCTTTCTCATGATCATGCCAATGTTATGTAATAATGCACCTACTCTAGGCAACTAGGGTTGGGGCGTTACAAAAAGAAGGTAATAATGTGATAAATTGGTGAGGAAAATGAAATGTTCATTTATTGAAATGGGTGGGAATAATTGTTTCCATAAATCATAATAGATGTTTGAATATTTTAAATGATGAATGTATGAGAATTATGAAAATTAATGTTCTAAGGGGAAATCTCAATAAGTGGATTAGAATGGTTTTTCAAGTAAATGTGTAACTATTGATTATGAAGAGACTATGGATGTCATATGAATTTCATAAATTATTTTAATAGTATTACTTATATTAGAAGTAAGAGACATGATTAAATTGGGATTGATTAATCTTAGGAATTGATTCATTTTCTCCATTATAGAAAGAAAGAATTAATGAATTGGATGATGAATCCATGTTATTAGTTTAATATGGAAGTTAATTCAATTTTTTAATATATGTAATATATTTGATAATATTTTTTTCTAAGGAAAAAAGGTATAGTTAATTTTTGGAAGCATATATGTTATCATTGAGATCTTAGATTGATTCAGATTATTAGCTTATTTTAAGAGAATATATGAACATAGTCTTCACCTGTTTGGTATGTGTAATTGAGAGATACCTTATATTACTTTCTGATTAATGTTAATTTTATTTTATAATGTTTTTGGGAATTTTTATTGAAATATTTGAGATTAATCTTTCAAATGAAGGTTCATTCACATTAGTTTTCTTATCATTTTAATACCAATTTTGGTTTTAATAAATAAATTAATATAGGTGGAATGGTTTTACACCCTCTTATAGATATTATGATCTATTATAATTTTATTTTGTCAATTCAGACATAACAAATTCATATTTTTCATTCAAATTTGGAATATGGGATGAAAAGAGTTGGAAAATAATTAAAACACAAAACCAAACAACGATATTACATTTAAATATTTAAATAAATAAAGAAATTATATTTTATCATATTATATGGTAAATTAATAATTAAATTAAATCAAATAGAACACTTAAAAATCCGTTCCCCCTTTTTTATATTTATTTTTTAATAATTGATGGTTGTTTTCACCCCTCATTGGCTTATGGTTTCTTGTTCATAAACATTCTGTTGATCATGTTATATATTAATCTCTATTACTATTTATAAATTTTATATTTCTTCGGTGCATATATTTTATCTTCCCACTAATGTTACCTTCATATTAGAACCATATTATGTGTTATTTTAGGTAGGATTTATGTTCACCACTTCACCTTTTAAATGAAGGTTTTATTATCCCAATGTACGATGCGAGTTTTGAAGAAACGTAATATCAAATACTGAATATTGGATTAAAAATATAGAAATTATGAGGATGAAATTTTTTTTGGTAGGGGGTGAATGTAACACCTTGAAAATTTAGTATAAAATAATACTATGTTTTACATCTAGATTAATACACAACATCGTGCTTGAAACGAACTGTGATATACTATAAAAATATTATTATTTAATAGGACTATTATAACGTAGTTATTAAATTTTTGGTATAAATAGGAAAAAATATATTTTAAGATAGTTTGTATATAGTATCTTTATAATGAAAACTTAATTATTAATTAAAAATAAATAATTACTAAATTTTCAAGAAATTCAATTTATGATTTAAAATATGTTCTCTTTAGAAATGTTTTTTATTAAATTTTTTGCATATAAATTATAATTAAATTCTAAAAATTTTAGGAATATTATATGAAGTAATTAATATTATTTTTTAAATCAAAAATTTCATTATTATATTAGTGTTAATTTTTAGGATTTTTTGAAAATATTTACTTCCAAGTGAATAATAAAAAATGCATATTTTTGTAAAACTATAATTTATTTATATTAAATAAAGTAATTTAATAGTAAATTTATGTTTTGGATTTTATATTAAATTAAAATAAGTATCATTTAATTATAAATAATTTAATTAATAGTATATAAATCCTCATTATACATGATATTGGTATATGTTTATTATTGGTCTAAAAAACACATTTCCCTAAATATGAGTTTTATCTGTTAAGTGTTTTTTTATGTTAATAGATTATGTTATTAATTATTTATTAATGGTTTTACTAAAATAAATAGATTATATATTCATTAAAATATTTTAACATTCATTTTGTGGTTTTTTCAATGGACCGAATGGATGTAAATTCAGTTTCATGCTTAAAAGATCATTTTTCTAAAAACCTATTTTCATTGTATTTTATGCACCTATCTAAACATAAATTTTAACAATTTTATAAATTTAATACAATAAAATGGATTAAATATTTCAAGTAATCATAATTTATATAATTTACTTGGTTTGACTTGTCTTTTGGTCATAATGAATAGTAAAAATAATAAAATTTTGTTAGCACAATTAAGGTTAAAATAGGTTTACTAAGGGGGATATAATTAAGTGAAAAGGGTATAAATGATGCATAAAATTGTATAATTATTATTATTTTAAGATATTTAAACCTCATTTCATCTTATCCTTAATATATTATCCATTTTTTCCACTTTCTCATGAAAGTGCCCTTATAATATTGAAATCTTTTAAGTAATTCCTCGTGTGTCACTCCCTTAACTTTTAAAATCAGGCCTATTATACTCCCTTATTCACATAATTTTATCCTTATATATTGTATAATACCTTAACCATAACATTAATATATTATTTACACTAATATTTTATCCCCTTATCTTCTCCAAAGACCAATTTTCAAGGTTTAAGGTGTATACCACAAGAGGTCTCCAAAAGAATATCTATAAAAATTAACTAAGCTGTTTGAATTTTTTATTCATACTATTTAACTAAATATATTTCATATATTATAAAATTATGACTCCATTATCAATAATATATACTGAGATTTTATTATGATTATAGTGCTACCAATTTCAACCTCCATTATATCAATTGTGAAATGAAAGGATAACTCATGCATACATGTAGACTACCATCTCCACATTTCGATAAGATTAATTTTCCATAAACCAATCCTGTGGTTTTTTATTATGATGGATTTAATTTTTTATATTATATTTATGAAATAATTATTCTTCTGAATGTATAATAACTTATCTATCTTCTTACCATCCCATCTGTTGGAAAACGATAATGTTCCTCATGCATAGGTGTGAACTACCACATCCATGAAGCGATGCATTTTGTTTTTCATTTTATATTTACATGGACTATAATAAGGATATATGTAATTAATATAAATTATATAATTATGGTTCTTCGATAGTTAAATATTATTTACCTTTCTTTTATTCCTTCCATCGTAATGCGGAAACATCGCTCGGGTGTATGTACGGACTACTGTCTCCAGAGAGCAATGTAATTCATTTTTCATAAACATTGTATATGAATGGTTATAAAAGAGTATATAATAATTAAATATGATAATTAAAAAATTATTAAAATTTTGGAGATGATGTAACCATGATCAAAGTGAAAGGACCCTAACTTACGAAAAGAAACATTAATGAAAAATGAAACAGTTAAAACCAAGGAACACCGATTTTAATAATGAATTATTAATAAAAAGTTGTTGAAATGTTATAATTAGATCGTATATGATATTATAAGTGTTTAAGTTAATCTATTATAGGATTATTATTATTCTGATTTTATTATATAGGAGGTTCTATAACTTACAAATGGAGTCATACATAACGTAATGGTTCTTTATCTCAATTTTGATTTGTTGAGACATATAGGATGTTATACACCTATTTATGTTTACGTTTATGTATATTATAACATCACTAACTCTAGGACCCCATATATTATAGTTACATTATATTATCTATACAAAATTCTAGATTTCTGGTAGTATCAAAAAAATTAATTATCTTGTAAGTCAAGATACATACATAAGTTATGTTTTGAAACATAAGATACAACATCAATAGATTGTGAGTAAATTATTAATGGTGAGATAAGATGATTAGTAAAATTATAATAAAGTGGAATCTTACATAATATAAACATTTCATAAGAGATATGGTATGAATATATAAAAAACATGAATATTAAATTAATTGAAACGAAGGGTATTCTTTATCCATTAAAATAGGTGATACCATGGATAAAAAAAATCATTGATCTTATATTTATGGAATTCATAATATCATATATAAAAGATTTATATCAAGGACTTATATCAAGACACTTATCCTATTATGGGAAGAGGTATTGAAGAAAACCCAACCTTTTTTCTTATGAAACATATCAATTCATTGAAGGGATATATAATTATGAGCCTCACCGGTCACATGATTAAGTCCAATGAAATCAACATAATATTCCTTAAAAACATTCATACCATTATCTAAGGAACCTATTAATAAATAAAACAAGTATATTTATATAATATATAATTCAAATAATTCATTATTAAATATAATAATGTTGATGTACTATAGAACATTAATTTATCAACTTATAAGATATGGATTATAATCAAAGTAACATGGAAAATAATTTATTGAATCCAGTGTAAAGGGTACTTTCAATGTGATAGGTTATCCATGTAAGATAGTAATTGGTATTTATAGTTTGAATTAATAGGATACCAAATAAATGGTAGAAAAAATACTTCATCACAATTCATTAAAATCATGTGAATATCCCAAAGAATATACCATAGGAGTGTCTCCCAAGCCGTGTAAACTTAGGTCCACTAATCATGCATCAAGGTGATGATTGGGTCAATGATTAACAAAACATTTTCAGGGTGATTAACCATGGGTCCTTCTATTCCATAGAAACATACAACGTTTAATATCTATATAGGGATATATTTTCTAGGAAATTACACACACATTTAGGATTATTTTCCACCATGGAAAAATTGAGTTTTACAACAGTTTTGGTGACTTTTGAATCAAAATTTTATGATATATGAATGAAAATATAAACCATTAAATATCATAATTTTCTTGAGTAATATGGGAAAATTAATTCCACATAATTTTATATGTATATCCTCAAAACCGGTTTTCCACTCATCTATGCTCTAGTTCGGTAGACCATTGCACCTTAGGTGTGCCTCCTCATATAGAAAAGGCTTCGAACTAGTAGTGAGGATCTGATTAGGTGATAGTGGGGAGAGTTTACCCTATAGTGAAGATAATTATAATGGTTCACATGTATATAACACAAAACGAGAAGGACCATAAAAAATGGAAAAAACATAATTACCACAATGAATTAATAATCAACAACAATAATAATAACAATAAACCCAAAAGAAAAATACCATATACAGATAAATACATAGAAACTCAGGACATTCAAAAATGATAAGAAAGGTTTTCTATGTATTACCATGTAAGTACGAATATTGAAAATCAAAATAAGATTCAACTCAATTCTATGGAACTACCTTGTCCACTACTATCTATCCCATGCAAAACCGGTACATTCTGATTACTATGTTATGGCTCCCAAGTATAATCCCACACCAAACCTCAAAACTATAAATTTTACTCATGTCCGGAGGGGCTCATGTAGGGTGTGAGTATGAAATAATAAAGACACCACCAACATGTTCCTTTATTGATTATATAATTCCTTAGTGTAGGGAAAATATGATTAAAAAGGAAATGTAGACACATTTAATAATTTAACCACTCCACTTTCACTCAACAACCACAATTTCTCATTAACCTACATCATCTAACATCATTTTATCACAGAATACATGCCCCCAAATAAATATATAGGATAAAATACATATACATACATTCATATATATATATTTGTGGTGGAAAAAAACCATGGATTAATTTCCAAACATCCCCTAACGAATATAACACCAGGTGAACCCTTTGGTTCCTCCCATAACAAAGTCACATGAGACCTTATGTCATCTAACACCAACTCAATAAAATTTAGATAAATACCACCATCCTATCCAAATTCCCATAATAACATACTAGGTCCTACAAACTTCCATTCAAATATTCACTATCATCTCAATATCCTGATGTCTCGAGATGTAGAGATATCCATCCACCAATAATAACATCCCATCATCCTGAATTATAACAATGAGACACTTACCCCAATCGATGTTCTCAACACCATCACTCGATGTTCCACCACCATCATACAAGGATTTATATAGTGAGAACCTACTCTATAACTGAGGGTAAATACCATCCCTTAATCCAAAATATTTTCAGAGGTCTCCACCCATAATGAGTCATAACACCACCTCTATTAAGTCATATCTATGTAAAAATTACTCAAAAGGCATATTTTCCAACAACAGTGATTGGAAATCACCAATATTCTATAATTCACTTCATCTAACAACCTTATTTCCACATGCAACCATGACACCAAACTTTTATGGTCAGCACCATCCTATATACCACATGCCATTACCTCAACCTGATGACCTCATAACCTCAAACCTAAGACCGTGTCACATCAACCTCGTGATACACATCACCCTATGTATCTTGGTCCAACCCCAACCTGGTGACCCATGTTTCTAGAGTCTTAGTGATCAACATGACCTCAAGCCTCGGTCCATGCCCATCACATTCCCATTAAACCATAATAGTCATATCATAATTTCATTAATTAATGTAATGAAAATGGAACAACACATAAAACTACATCAATCCCCATACATAGCTTAGAACAATTAAACAAACTAGTTAATACCCAAAAAACAACTAATGTCATCAATTAATCAATTTAAAATCATGTATTAATTTTTTAGATATTTTCCACAGAAAACCCAACATGTACATTTAAGAAAAAAACCTATAACACCTGTAAAATTAAATAGAAATATAGGAATAACCTAACTCATACCCATATGAAGTGAATATTTGAATAGTGACCAATAACTATATCCAAAATGACATAAATCTATGTTTTATACAAAAAACATGAAAATAGGGAAAAACATCACATAGATTTATCATTACATATGTAAAGATAAAAAAAGAAAGGAATAAAGGGGATGGAATGCCTTACCATTGTGCTTATAATGGGATAGAAAAAGTTCAGATTTGATCTTGAATGGAAATGTTTCAAAGGAACCTAGAGGATGAAGAAAATTAGAGAGATCCACTACAGTTCATGTGAGTGAGGAGGAGGAGGAAAATATTTAATGGTGGGAGGGGAATAAAGGTAATTTTACTCTTTTATAAAGTAGTACATGGTTAGGTCAAATGATTAGGATATCAATATTCCAACCATGCACACTCACTATCAAAAGGGACACCCATTTAAACAAGGTTACGTGGTTTTTTTGCATGGTTTGGACTAAATGCATGGCATCTACGTACACCTACCACCTAAGTGGAAATAGTAGTTCTGGATAGGTCACATGGTTTGGAAAAATGTAGGTATAAAGTGAACACCCTTTACGAAGTGGAAGAATACCCCCACACTATTTCCTATTATAGGACGCATGGTTAAATCTTACCATGAACGTCATCTAATACAATCTAAAAAATTGTGTTTTCAGGCTCTGAAATACCCAAAACCTATCCGAACCCTCAAGGAACTTGACGAACAATAAAATCAATTTAAAAATAACGTGTTGAAGAAATTAAAATATTGGAATTTTTCTCTAAAATAAAGAATACGATTTGGTCTAACCACCCAACATTAAAATTCAAAAGGATTTTGAATTTTGACCTATTTAAAAACCAAGGATGTTAAATTTTCCCAAAAATATAATAGATTATCCCTAAGATATCATGCTTACACAAAATGGTACCTAAAATAACCATATTAATTACATTAACTAGATCTACCTTGGTTATTAGCCAAAAGCAATTTCCCTTATATAATTCACCAACTAATGAATTACCTAAAAAGTCTTTTTATGACCCCAAAATTGAATATTTCTATGGTTATAATGATATCCCTCTAATTAGTATTCCTCCCTTGACATATAATAATTCTTACACCTCTTCTGGTTCTCAATTCATACCAATTTCATGCATGAAACCCAAAAAACTTGTATCTCATTAAAATCCCATTTCGTACCTATGACACTCCTAAAACCCATAAGTCCCAAATCTCATCAATCTACCATAAGTCTTGCATCCCAAAAAATGATCACAAATAATCATTATATATATATGCATTCCCATAAAAATCTAAATGCCTATGAACTTTATACAAAACACACATCGTATTTGATTCTCACAAACTAACTCGTGCCTGGATAGTCCAAAAACAACACAAATGCACCTTGTGCATCAAAACCATCCATGAAAAGACAAAAATAGATATTCACACCATGATCAAGGTGTACCTATAACTATAACCATCTCTCTACTTGCTCTAACCCTAGCAGCTGAACTGTGTACACCTAGCCAAAAACCTGACAACCCGATGCTCAACATCTTTATGGAGCTACACTAGTTACCAACCATTTACCCCACTAATGGGTATCTCTATCCCTACTATGAACTCTATGTATAGTATAATTCTAGCTTCCATCTCTTGGAACCACTCCTGATCCTACCTCAATTCCCCGCGTTTGACAGGATCCTTGGCTCTCAGCTACCCGAGAAGGATTCCTGCAGAACCTCCCAAAATGGAACATTTGTATATACACCCAAAACTCCTTCAGAACATAATCACAAAGGGTCTAAACACACCTCAACAACCTGAATTATAAGAACACTATGTAAGAACCACTCATTGGTGGCCTACATGAGTCTCTTGGCTAACTTCCTAGCAGAGACTCTTCACACTCCTATGATAAGCTACCTAAAACACCACCACTGAGTTCACTTGATGTTGTTACTCGGCTTGAATATGGAAAATATATCATGTTTCCTTCATCTATATGTGCATGAATGAATTCATATGAGAAATAAACCTACCTCAAAATATTCACCTATACTATGATGGCATGACACAAGCCATCCTCAAAACATCTCACACTGGCGACATCATCACCCATCATAAAAAGAAAAAATAGAGATAGGTATATGAAGTTAGATATATTATCCAAGATATATGTGTATCCCTTTCAGAGGGTCATGGAATCATGGGATTTGTTTTCCCTCATGATCTGAGGGAAGAAGTTCTTGAAGAACCTGGACTCGAAATTCTACCAAGAATGTCCCCTATGTATTCCTTCCAGAACCTGTATTCTCAGTAGTTTTTTTCTAATACATTAATAATATAAGTAGATAGCTTCCCACTCTTGCCTGGGGGGTCTCTCAAACTAGTAAAAAATTATCTACAATAATTCAATCTAGTTATCTTATTCCTTTGGTCCAACCTCACCATGAAATAATGGTGGGTTATGAGACTAGAACTCATGATTCAAATATTCCATAGACTTCTCAAAAAACTAATCTCACATATTAATACCATGTAAGACATGAACTAATAATGACCTGAGTTTATAAACTAACCATGTAAAAAAGTTTTACATCTACTGTGGCTTCTTTTCTAGTACCAAATCCTGTACCTATGACTCATTATCATCCCAATCCTCAAGGGTCTCATCCCATACACAAACTAATGGCACCATATATCCACCCCCCAGACACTCCATTAGTATCCGTCTAAGTGGAATCACACTGAAGAAATAATTAAATGGTCAAGTAACCATAATAATCATATATATAAATATATCATAAATAGGGAAAGCTGTAATAGGAAGTGCATGTCACCACCATTACACTCCCCTACCACACCCATGTCACATAACATCCTGCCTCATGGATCCTAACATATCGATATTAGAGTCAGGTATCACATATCATTTGGACTCATATCCACATAACAACCTATAATAGAGTCAAGCATCACAAATCATGTATTTTATGTATCATAAATCTTCGGTATCTATGTTGAATTCTATAAAAAGTCTGTACAGGAATTTACTATTTATATTTTTATTGACATTTTAAACTAATCACCCAATTTTTATCATCCATGCCTACCCATATCTGATTAATTAACATACATATTATATAGACAATAATTACATATCGATCTCATTAGGAACCATATACCCTGGTTGGATGAGTAGAATGCCAAATAAATTCTATACAAGAAAACACTGTTTGATGTTTTGTTCATATTTTAAACCACCCAAAACCTGTAAGTGCATTTCAAGTTGCCAATGATGATCCAAATAAAAAACACATCTTATGAGCCTAATTTACTATCATGATTCACAAATAACCCACCCTCACCATACCCTTCCAAGGGTTAGAACCATATAATCCAATAAAAGATCACCCAAGTATGCCACTTAAGGTGGAAATCAATCAACTATAAAAGTGAATATTATATCCTCGATTTTCCACTCATGGAAACATGGTATGTATTCAATGCATGAGGTTTAATTCACCCAAACACTATCTCTTTATGCATTTCCGACTACATTCTACTATTTGGTATACCATAGACCAAATAGTAAGACCAATAGGTAAATAAATCTCTCTAATACCATTTATAATTCCCCGACCCAGTTTTTCACTTATCAATACTCCAGGACAGTTGACCACTGGGCCTTAGGTGTACCTCTCTATACACCAAAGGATTCTGACTAGCAGTAAGGTCTTGATTAGTTGATAGTGGGGAGATTATACCATATTGAAATTATAATAATAATGGTCTATATGTATATAAAATTTTGGAATAATGAAAATCAAAAATAGAAACAACAAAATAACCACAATAGATGTATAATCAACAAAAAAACAATAACAGCAATCCTAAAGTAATTAGACCATATCTAGATAAATAAATAGCATGCCATGTCATAAAAAATAGATTAGATATTTCACCTATATCCGACTATATATGTAAGTTTATAGAAACCCAAAAGAAGGCCCAACATGATGCTAGAGAACCTCCAAGTCCATTACTATCCATCCCATTAAAAATTAATACATCCTGATCACTAAGGCACAACTCCCACGCTTGATCCTTATCCTCATATCAAAACAATAAAGTCTATATGCATTCAGAGGGGCCCGTTTAGGGTGTGAGTATGAAATTGAAAGTCCACCACTAACGTCTTCTTGTATTACATCCATAATTCTAAAGTGTATACAATATATGATTTAAAAGCCAAAAAAGACACATTTAATAATTAAACCTCTCAACTAGTACTCAACATCCCAAAGTGATCACTTTCCTAATTCAACAAATGCCTTTATATCTATGAATACATACCCCCTAATATATATATGTAATTAAATAAAAGTATAAACATATATATATATATATGTATATGTTTGTAGTGGTGAGGACCCATAGGTTAATTCCCAAGCATACCCTAAAGAATATCATGCCAGATGAACCCTTAGGGTCTACCCAAAACAATCTAACATAGAACTTCATGCATTCTGATACAACTTGTATTACATATCTAGAAAGTAATAGAATTATATTGGCATTCCCATCATAACATCATAGGTCCTGTAGACATCCATTCAAGTAGTCACATTTAGATCGACAACCTGACATCCTGAGGCATAATGATATTATCCTTCCAATAATCCTGGACAAATAGCCTCAAGTGTAACTATGTGACTTAGTCTCCAACTGATGGTATCAACACCATTATACGATAGTCCATCCCAATCAATTGTGATTTTCTCTAGTGAGAACCTTCTCCATATCTGATGGCCATCACTATCCCTTAAGATGAAATATCTACAGGTGATTCTACCCATAATGAGTGGTCAAAGAAACCTAAATTATGTCTTATCTACGTGCACATAACTCTAATGGAACATCAATAAACAACTATGAGAGTTAATCCCCAACATTCCATAATCCACACCATCCAACAACAAAATTTCCACATGCAACCATATCCCCCAAGTCCGATGTTTGGCAACATCTCAAGCCTCATGGGCCATGTCCTCAACCTGAAGACCAAATCACCTCAAACCAAAGACCATTCCACCTCAACTTGGTGATGAAAATCATCCCATGTAACTTGTTCCAATCCTAACCTGACGAATCATGTTTTATCAGTCTCTGTGATCAATATCACCTCAATCATTGGGGTCATGCCTATCATATTTCAATGGAATCGTAATAGTCATATCAAAATTTCATTAACTAATTTAAAGAAAATGGAACAACACACCCAACTATCTAAAGACCCAAACATAGATTAGCATAATTAAACAAACTAGGGAATATATTATGAAATCCCATGACATTATTTAATCAATTTTAAATAAATTTTTAATTTGTTAAAGGTTTTCCTTAGACAACCCATCATTTTTACTTAAGAATGAACCCCATGACACTTGTAATATTAAGGAAAAATCTAGTCACCACCTACCTTATAATTATAGGAACGTTCTCATAAAATATCAGCCTCTAACTCAAGGAAATATCAGCGAAATTAGAGTTTTATAAAAAATTATTGAAAATAGGGAAAAACATATTACACTAATCAAGAATTCTATATAGATAGATAAACATTGAATGGAATTAGGAGTATTGAAGGCCTTACTGCTATGCTTCCAATGGATATACACATATCGTAGAAAGATAAGTTCTAAAGGATCCTAGAGAAGGAAAAAAATGGAGAGTTCCACTACTGTGTATGTGAGTAAGGATGAGAAGGAGGAGAAAAAAGTATAAAGAAGGGACGGTATGAAAGGTAATTTTCAGGTTTTTAAAGAGTTACATGATTAGGTTGAACAGTTTGTCTAATCCTGCACCAAACATGCAGACTAATTATCCTAGGGGTCACCCCTTTAAAATAGGTCTCATAGTTTGGCTTCACAATTTTTCAAGAACGTGTTCCAACCATGAAAACCTAAAACCTAAGTGGTAATATGAATGTGGGTTAGGCCTCATAGTTTTCCAAAACCATGCACATCCTATGTACACCCTCTAATAATATTTGAAATTCCACAGGTGATTACCCTTGTATGATTCAAAGTTTAATCTAATAATGCACCTCTACCTTTTATTTCTGAATAATGGGTTTTTTGGCATTACTGCACCTAAAATCCATTCCAACCCCTAAGGCACAGGAAGAGCCCTAAAAACTATCTAAAACAACATGTTGAAGTAATCAAAATCTCAGAACTAGGTTTTAAAGTCTATAATTCATGTTGCTCTATCAACCAAATAGAAAAATTCAAAATGGTATGGAATTTAACCCACTCAAAAACAAATCATGTTACTTTATACACCACACAAATGAAAATAGGTTGTGAATATAATATGATTCCTAAAAACTAAAAATTAAGATGGAATAAACCTATATATGGATGGGGTAGAAATTAAATCACAACCTCTTAAAAGGTAGATATTTTAATTGATCTTAAACTAACATGAATAAATTCATTTCATGATATAAAATTTTAAATCAGTACTATATAAACCACATAATGTAAACTATGTGCATAAGAAAAATCTTGTCTTAAAGAGAAGAATTTGAGATGGAAAACCCCTTACCTCTTGTCATGAAATCCATGAATGTACTTTAACCTTAGGTATTAAAAACATAAATATATTTATTACTTAATCCACAAAATCTTCCACACACATAACCATTTATAAACACAATTTATATGTATCCCCTTTAATTACATCAATGTTGGGTATTTGTTACACGAAGATGAAAAATCGTGGAATAATTTTAGAAGCATGATGACTATGAAAAAGTGATTATGAAATGGGATTAATGGGTGAAAAATGAGGTATCTCATTAATAAGAAATAATTTGGATAATAAAGGAAGTATTAAAGAAATTTATATGAATACTCACAAGGAATCATAAAGGATCATAACAATGTAAGTGATGGATTTTAAAAGAGGTGGGGGAGAACCAATGAGTGATTTTGACAACATTATGATTATGAAAAAAGTTGAATATAATTGGTTTAATGAGAGAGAAGGGTAATATATAATCTTTAGGTAATAATTTGTACATTAAATGATTAATTATTAAAATATTAAATCATAATCATTGGAAACTCAAAGGGCTGATCACAAACAAAGTACTTAAATCTAAAAGAGGTGGAGGATAACCCTTTCCTTTCTAGGTTGATTCTTAAACTTTTCTTGGAATATTTAGAACCTTAAGAATTCCTTGGGTGGGATTTATAGATTTATAGGTAATGGAACATTATGATTAAGGAATTTGGGGTATAGTGGGATGAGAAAATAGTTGGGAGTGAACTCCTTTTATAGGAAACAATGATCATTTTCATGGAAAACTAGAGTTAGGTAAGGGGTAGGATTTAAATCACATTGGTGTTATGTGGGTATTGTAAGTTAGGTGAATTAAGTTTGAAATGAAAGGTGATACATTTGGGAATTATTTTCATATTTTACATGGCTTTCTATAAGGTGTATGTGACCTTTTAATTATTTGAAATTCATGATTCCTTATTTACACATATTACCCTTATTATTATTGATTCATAATTAACCACGATGACTATGTTATTACTAAAAACATATTATTAAAGGATTTATGAAATATTAAAATTATGAATCTAAATTTGGGATCCATTTAACACAATTCAATTTCTAAATATTAGACAATCAACTTTTAAATTCAAACATAAGATATAAGAATGTTTTTTTATAGAAAAGTACCTTTTTATATATTAATTTTTTTAGGTCATATTAATTATTAATTTAATGAGAGTTTATAAAATTTTTCATGTTTTAAAAATCATATTATAATAATATTTTAAAGTAGTTTGATCTAATTTATTTCAATAAATCTCTTATAACTATTATAAAATTCATTCTTTGAAAACAACCATTTTACTTTTACCTAGGTAATTAATATTTACCATATGTAATTTATTTTCAGTGACTAAACATAACATTTTCATATATATTTATTTTGGAACCACTTAATTAAAATATAATTTCAATTTTATATGGTAAAATTAATATGTATAGGAAAAATTAATTTTAACATTTTTGCACATAAATCACGTTTTTAGAAAAATATGAAAAAGTAATCTTAAACTAATATATATATGAGGGATTATATAAATTATTTTTTTATTGTTAAAATAAAAATATATTTTTAGAAAATTAAAATCTTAAATGTGCTTATGAATAAATGTTCTTTGTAGTGTGAATTCCAAAATAGTTAAAGATATAATGTTTATCTACTACAGTAGGGTATCGGGTATTATATCCCCCATGAATATTTTCAGCCCATAAATTGGGTTACATAATAGCTATTGAACAAGTGGTAATATCCCTTACTCATAGATTATTCTAGCTCGTCAGTTTCCTCTTCTAGTTTTTTATTTATGAAAAGAGCTTTCACCAATCGATATGTCTGATTCTGTAATACTTTCTCAAAGGTGTCATAAATATGGAAATGTTCTTTATTATAAAAAAAGTCATACTCCATCTTTATTCCCTCACATGTAACCAAATTTGTTGGATATGAATGTATTTCCTCAAGTAATGAAACATGGAAGACATCATGACCTTTAGAAAGGTTGGGTGTCATATAAAATCAGTAAGCTAAAACCCAAATTATTTCAAGTAATTCAAATAGTATAATGTATCTAGGTCTTAAGTTCCTCTTTTTAACAAATCTTATAACTAACTTACATTGTGAACCCTTTAATAATACATAACATATAATATGAAATTATAAGTCTTTCCTTAGATGATCAATATAGCACTTTTGTCTTCTTTTTGATACTTTAATGTGATCCTGGATAGCTCTTACTTTAATAGTTGTATCCTATACAGGATATGAGCTAACTAACTTTCTTCCTATAAATGTTTCCAAATAGTTTGGAGTTAAACACATCTTCTCATACAAGGCTATATATAGTTCAATGTGGATGATCAAATGGAAGCTATTGTTGAATGAAAATTCCACTAAAGGTATATAATGATCCCACATACCTTGTAAGTCTATAGAAAAAGATCTCATAATGTCTTCCAAATTCAAGATATTCTTTTTAGACTACCCATCATTTTGAGTATGATAGGTGGTTCTCAAATAAATCTCAGTTCCAATATCCCATTATAGACGATTCTTGAATTTTCTAGTGAACCAAGTGTCATGGTAAGATAAAATTGATAGATATTGCCTATGATGCCTGATGATTCCACTGATATAGAGACAAGATCAAAAGTTAAGGGGTATATCTTATCTTATCACTACGAAATGAGAAAACATAGTAATGTGATCAACGATAACCCATATAGAATCATTATTTTTTAGAGTCTTTGAGAGTCTAGTGAGAAATTAAAGTATAATATTATGTCACTTCCATATAGTTGTAGGAAAATTTTGCATGATTCCTTTAGGGTGTTGTATTTTAGCTTTAAACTTCTATTATAATAATAATTTGGACACATAGTTTTCAATTTCCTACATCATACCATCCCTCTATAAATGTTCTCCTAAATCCCTATACATTTTTTCTACAAGGGTGTATAGAGAAATTTGATCTATATACTCCATCTTAATGTTACCCCTTCAACTATGTTATTTAATAAATTCAAAAACTATTACAAAACATAAACACTTCATCTATATAGATGAAGTATATTAGTTTAAAATCATTTAATACTTTAATTTTTTTTAAGTTCTTGTAATTCTATTGAGGTTTCCCTAAACTTTTTAGTAAGGATGTTATATAAATTTATTGGGAAAGGAATGACGACTCCACTTTACTGAAAATCACCATATCTAAATTTACAGGATACATGAATATAGAATATTTATCAATACTACTCATGGTGAAAACTCCATGGCCCCTATTTCTCAATGCACTAGCCAACCTTTTTTCCATCCCAAGGTGGTAGTGTATCGAGTAATCCTAGTCCTTGAGTAGTTCTAACCATATTTCGTTTCTTCACGTTGATTTTCTTATGAGATAAGATATACATAAAACTCTTATCCTCGGTATATATATCACATCTTTCACCATAGAGGTAGTGCATATATATTATGAAATAAAATATCATATCTTCTAGATCAAGGTCATGAGTTGGATAGTTATGTTTATGGATTTTAAATTGCTTTGATACATACAAAATAACCCTTGGGTTCTGATTAATGACAAAACCAAGTCATTTATTTGATAAATCACTATAAATTAAAATCATATCCTTTCCTGAAGGTAGTTCTAACATCAATTCATTAATCAGTCTTCTCTCTATCTCATAAAAAAATTTCTCACATTCATAATACATTTTAATTTAACCCCATTACATGTTATCTTGGTTTACAGGTTGGCCAATTTGAAAAAATATTAAACAACCTGTCGATAGTAACTTGTGAGGCATAGAGAACTTCATATCTCAGTTATGTTCATCGATGTCAGCCATTATTTGAATCCCTTTTCTTTTTAAATGTCAATAGACATACTATCCTTGGAGCCAATATATATTAAAAGAAACTGCCCTGAGGGAAAATTCACACCTACTATATTTTCCATATATTCAGTTTTTTCTGAGGGACTATAGAGATATTTGAAGATGATGCCCATCCTCTTCATAGATCAAAGAGTGTATTAAGATATTTTAAATGAATACCACTAAAAATTTATCAATATAATCCTTTTATACTCTATTTATCAGGTGTAAAAATATATAATATTCATTAGTGAATCCATAGGGAATTACTATAATCTCATAAGTCATGGACATTATTTGAAATGTCATCTTCCCTATATAAAACATATTTACTCATAATTTATGATAACCAGATCGATGATCAATCATTGAAAATTATTGGGATCTTTTATTTTGATCAAATATGTCATCAATTCATGTTAAAGGATACTTATTATTTATATTAATGAAATTGATTTCTATATAATTGATTCACAATCTCATAGAACCGTCATTTTTTACAAATAAAACAGTGTCTCCCCATGAAGAAACACTATGGAATATAAATCTTTTATCATTAAAATTTTTAAGATATTTCCAAAACTCTTCCAAATCCACTTATTCCATTCTATATTTATTTTTTAGATGTAGTTTTAGCACCAAGTACAAGTTAAGTGGAGAAATCTACTTCCTTCTCATTTATAAGAACATGTAACTCTTATGAAAAAACATTAATAAATTTTTATACCACAAGTCCATAAAATTTTCATTGGATGTCATTATCTTCTATAGATCATGTAATGTATCGGTTCCGGAAGCCACATAGAGGCACCCCGTAACTGGTTGGTCACATGGCCTCAAGCGCATTTCCCCAAACGCCAGAGGCTGCCAACTAGCAGTGAGGGACTTGGGTGTGATAGTGGGGAAACTATGCCCTCATTGGAAGAGTACAAAGTGGAAGTAAATAACCCATACAATAGCGGGAGCATTAAATATCCAACAATAGTAAACAGTGGAAGACTAAATAAATAAACAACTACAGCACCCACATATATATGAAATTATGCATGATACATATGTCTAGGAAAGCATCCAAACAAGTCACAATGCTTAAAACAATACTAAACCAAAGTAAAAGAAAAACAGATAAGAAACTCTTCAGCATCGCAAGCCGCAGATTGGTCCCATTCTCTTCTACCCTAATGCAATCAAGTACCTGAAGTCGAAGGGCACATTCCCATGTCTATACCTGTAGAAATATAATCTGTTTGGGACCAAAAGAATGACCCAAATGGGGTATGAGACTAAATCCCTGTAGGCAACCACCTGAAGATCTGTGCCTAACAGTCAGTGAGAATGTGGCAGGTAATAGTAAAATAAGCAATAAACAGTGACCAATAAACAGGATTATACACAACAGTAAACAATCCACAGATAAACAAGAAGCAATGAAGAAAACAGCTAACCACAAATAGGAATCCCAATGGGAAGTACTCACAGCCCTCCCATCTGGTCCTATCCATGAAGTACCAATAAACCTCTACGAAGTACACTCAGCCCAACCCCTCTGGTTTGGTCATACGAATAATATAAGACTCTCTAAGGAAGCACGTTCAGTCAATTCCCCTTATAGTCTAAGGTAGTCAGGGACTCTCTGGGGAAGCACACGAGGTCAATTCCCCTCATAGCCCCAATGTCAAGAGACTCTTTGAGGAACCTCGTTCGGTCAATTCCTCTTATAGTCAAAGGTCATACAAAGACTCTCTGAGGAATTTCACTATGTCAATTTCTCCTATAGCCTTGGAATGGTTTGAGTATATTCAAGAAAAACAATGACTCTCTGAGGAAGCTCACTCATTCTATCCCCTTATAGTCTATAAAGATCAATAGTCTATGAGAAAGCTCACTCGGTCTATCCTCCTGTGGTCTATAATATCCAAGACTCTTTGCGAAGCTCACTCGGTCTATCCCCTATAGTCTATAATGTCTAAGACTCTCTGAGGAAGCTCCCTTGGTCTATCCCCTTATATTCTATAGCACCAGGTTCTCACGGCCCCGTGCCAGTCTGTGAATAATAATGATATATGGACAAAGTAAACCTACAAAGCTACATGGCTAACCAGTCTATAGCATAACAAGCATGTCAGGGAACAACACTCCATCCTATGGTCACAAGGCATGGAAAGAAAGTACAACGACCAAAGGCAGAACAAGACAAAAATGTCATAACAGAACAAGGAATGGGAAAAAAATCCAAGCTTAGTAATTATATTCATAAATAACCAAATTACCTCTACACAGTCATACAAGCAAGGTAAGAAAACAACAGGAGAAAAAAATAAACACGCAATATGTTTTTTAAGGGTATTGGTGGAATTTTCACATAATACTCAAGGACTTCGAACGGAAAGGCACAACCCACCTACCTTGGTTCTAGGAGATCAATATAATTGAACCATGAGGGGTGAATCTCTTTAGAACGTTGTAGATCTATGAAAATGAACAAAACGTTCAACCCATGATAACTTATAAAAGAGGAGGAATTGGAAAACGAAGCTCTAGGAGAAGAAAAATCTTACCACTACGATTCCAATGCAATCGACGGAAGTCGATTTGGAGAATATATGGAGGCACAACGGTTTGGAGAAGTCTCATCACCATATGACTTCTCTCAATCGAGCGAGACCTAGAAGAAGACATTTCTGGCGATCAGAGGCGAGCCCGGTCCATTTAGTGAAAAAACAAAGTACACGACGTGTAATTTTGGAGTACACGATGTGTACTAGGATTTTCCATACTTATATTTAGGAGGCCTCCACATCACCCCACACGACCTTGTGTGTGACCCAGACAAAACCAGCACACGGCCTCATGCGGCGTCAAATTACATAGTGTGTACTTATAAATTACATGGCATGTACTAAAAAATTTCCAAAAACTCCTCTTTTCTCAAAAACTCCAGAAAAAGGAAAAATATACCTGAAACGAAGGTCCGGGTATTTACAAACTTCCCCCTTTAAATAAATTCGTCCTCGAATTTCCCTAGTGAGGTGTGGAAGTAGAAACTCCGAACAGCTCTGGCCACTGCGATCGTACATCGGCCTCCCTCTCCCAAGTCTCATCATGTACTCGCCCGTGCTGCCATAGCACCCATACCAGAGTAATAGACCATCCAAAGAGAGCCTTTGTACTGTGATCAAAAATCTAGATAGGGTTCTCTTTAAATGATGCATCCACTTCGAGCTCAACCTCCTCAGGTTGAAAGACATGAGACAGGTCTGAAAAGTAATGCCGGAGCTGAGAAATGTGGAAGATGTCCTACATAGCTCGGTACATCTGAGGTAACTGAAACCGATAGGTAACCGGAACAACTCTCTCTGACACCTCAAACGGACCGACATACCTTGGTGAAAGCTTACCCTATCTCTGAATCCTCTTGTGTCCCATCCTCGGTGCGACATGCAGGAAAAACTGATCCCCAACCTCGATCTCTAGAGGTCGTCTCCGCTGATCAGTGTAAGACTTCTGTCTAGACTGTGCCGTAGGAATCTTCTTCTGAATCAACTCTATCTGCTTTGAGGTCTCTTGAATAAGACGAGGTCCCAGCAAATCCATTTCTCCTACCTCTAGCCAGCTTAAAGGTGATCGACAAGGCCTACCATACAAAGCCTCGTAAGGTGCCATCTGAATAGTCGCCTGAAAACTGTTATTGTAGGTGAACTCCACAAGAGGTAAATGTTTCTCCCAAGAACATCCAAAGTTCATAATTCAAGATTGAAGTATATCCTCAGGCACCTGAATCATAAGCTCAGACAAGCCATATGCCTAGGGATGGTATGTTGTACTCAGAAGCACCTATGTACCCAAAGCCTTCTGAAGCCCCTGCTAGACCTGGGAAGTAAAACACGCATCCCAGTCTGAAATAATGGAGTGTGGAACACCATGTAGACGTACAATCTCTTGGATGTACAACCATCCTAGCTAAGTAACACTAAAGGTCTCCTTGATCGAAAAGAAGTGAGAAACCTTCGTGAGTCTGTCAAGGACAACCCAAACTACGTCGTTCCCTCGAGGTGAGCTCGGCAACCCAGTCCCTAAGTCCATCATGATGTCGTTCCATTTCCACTTGGGAATGGTTAACTACTGAAAAAGACCTATTGGTCATTGATGCTCTGCTTTCACCTGCTAACAAGTGGAACCCCTCATGACAAAACCAACAACATCTCTCTTCATACCTGGCCACCAATACTGGCGGTGTAGATCACGATACATCTTGGTGACGCCAGGATGAACTACCCAAACTGAGGAATGAAATTCCCACATCAGCTCCTTGGATATGTTTGCTAGCACCCATACACATCCCTAGAAACGCAAGATCTCATCATCACCCACTGTCCATCCAGGAAGAGGGTCCTCTGCTGACACACTCTCCCACAGGACTAGGCCTTCTGAGTCTGATATCAACCTCATCCATACCCGATCAAGAAGTATAGAGGTAACAACTATAGAAGATAGAAAAGTCTACCCTTGTCTGTCATGCACCTCCAAATGCATCTCAGAGAATAGATCCATATATTGCCACTCACTACTGGCCTCTTGGAAAGCCTGTATTTGAGATCTCCTACTCAACGCATCATCCACTGTGTTGCCCTTTCCAGGTGTATAGGCAAGCTCAAAGTCGACGGACTGAAGATACTCAACCCACCTGCACTGTCTCAGATTCAGATCATGCTGAGTGAAGATTTAATTGAGACTTTTGTGGTTTGTGAAAACCACAAAATGATCTCCCAGAATATAATTTATTTAATAGCGTAAGGCATGAACAATAGCTGCCAACTCCAGATCATGCATTGGGTAATTCCTCTCATGTGGCCTCAACTACAGAGACCCGTACACAATGACTCTATCTCCCTGCATCAGCACAGCTCCCAACCCGATACTTGAAGCATCGCAGTAAACAGTATAGACCTTGCCCAGCTCTGGAAAGACTAGTATTAGTGCTAAAGTCAACCTCCCTTTCAGCTCCTGAAATGCTGACTCACAAGAATCTGACCATAAGAACATCACACCATTCTTGGTTAGACCTATCAGTGGTGCTGCTAAGCGTGAAAAGTCATGTATGAAGTGTCTATAGTAACCAACCTTCCCTATAAAACTCCGCACCTCAAAGATGTTGTTCGGATGATCCCAGCAAACTACTGCTCTCACTTTCTCAGGGTCTACTGATATTGCTGTCTCTGAGATAACGTGACTGAAGAAGTCAATCTGATCCATCCAAAAGTGTCATTTTGATAGCTTAGCATATAAATAATGCTCCCTCAGTGTACTCAAAATGATCTCAAGATGGGTAGCATGGTCGTGTCGAGTGTGATAGTACACCAAGATATCATCCATGAAGACCACAAAGAAATATTCAATGTAAGGATGGAACACTCAGTTCATCAGTTCCATGAAAACTGTAGGCTTGTTTGTGAGACCGAATGGCATAACCATATACTCGTATAGACCATACCTTCTCCGGAATTCTGTAAGAGGCATATGTGATGGTCTAATGTTAAACTGATGATTACCGGACCTCGAGTCGATCTTCGAGAACACCTGGGATCTTTGAAGCTGGTCAAAGAGGTCATCAATCCTAGGAAAGGGATATCAGTTATTGACGGTAAACTAGTTCAACTTCCGATAATCCACACAAATCCTGAGTGTACTGTCTTCCTCCTTCGCAAACAGAACAGGCGAACCCCATAAAGAAGTACTAGGTCGGATGAAACCCTTTGCCTGCAAATCCTCCAATTTATTCTTGATCTCCTATAACTCAGGTGCAGCCATCCTATAAGGAATAATGGACACCGATGCTACTCCTAGAATGAGCTCAATAGAAAATTCTACCTCACACTTCGGAGGAAAACCTAAAAAGTCCTCTGGAAAGACACCTCTGAAACAATCCACCACTGGAGGAAGGTCTAACTGTGATGTACCCTGGTCATCTAGATAAAGACTAGCAATATGGGATATAACTGCCCCCAACCCATGATGCTCTGGTCCCACTCTGCTTGCATGGACATCCCACTCACCTTTATAAAGAAAATATCCACCCTCTGGTGATATGAATCTCACCCTGCGGCGATAACAGTCAACGACTGCCAGAAAGGGAACTAACCAGTCCATTCTGACATTGACATCATAGCTTGTCATCTATAGGACATAGAGGTCCTGTGAGAAGTGACACCATGAAACCTCAAGAGGGAACTCTCTGCACTAAAGTACACTAACCTCTATAGTCCCCAACAGTGTGTCTAGCATCAAGGTATCGGCATAGTAAAAGATGCATAGCCCAAGGCTCTCCACAACAGCAACAGAGATAAAACTATGCGTAGCACTAGTATCAAAAAGAGATGAATATAAACTAAAGCTAATAATATTGTACCTCGAACTGTAGAAGGTTAGTGATCCTGCTCCTGATGGTTCTACTCCATTGCAAAAGCCTAGCCTGTACCAATGCCCTATGACCCTGGATGACCACTCTGAGCTGATCCACTCTGCTGTTGCTGGTAACCTGGTGACTAAACACCATGGGCGTGACCTCCACCTCAGCCCGAACGGCCAGAATTACTCCATTTCCCAAACATGTGAGAAACTGGTGATGCATCTCCCGAACACGGGGTCATAGAAGAACCCCTACCACCAGCTGTAGGTGATAAGATCTGACAAAAATGTTGAAGATGGCCAATATTTCCGTAAGATCAAAACTCCATCGGGTCTCTCTGTCACTGAAGCCTAGTATGTATGCTCCTCCCACATTGGTAGCATACTACCTGTCTACCTGAAGATATATTCCGCCTACTCGGATATCCTCGAAAAAGCTCCCTATAGATCTTCCTACTATCAGTAGGAGGAACACTGACTTTGGGTGCCGAACCACTCAGGATCACTACTCCAGAATCCCTTAGATTGCGCTCTGTGATCAACACCTGGTTGATGATAGAGGATATCAATGTCAACTTAAAGATGTTCACCTGCGAGCGGATGTCGTGCCTTAGACCATCCTTGAACTTTGGCACAAGGAAAAACTCATTGACTCATAGAATAGGCATGAAACGATGCATCTCAGTAAAGCGAGACGATTACTCCATAACAGAAAGATTACCATGTTCTAGAGTTGTAAAATCCCTGGCTCGATCGGCCCTCAAGGTCTCCAGGTAGAATTAATCATAGAAGATGTGCCAAAACACATCCCAAGTAATACTCTAATGGTGCCCTGACTATGAGATCACCTTCCACCACCTCTTGGCGGAGTCTCGAAGCATATAGGTAGCAAGCTTCACCCTCTTCTCTATACGTATCTTTAGATGCTCGAAAATTGTCAGCGTGGCCTCTAGCCACGACTCTATAGCCTGAGGTCCTCCATCCCCTGAAAAATTAGGAGGATGCTGCTAATGGAAAACCCCCATCAAATCTTCCATCGACGAGGCATGAGGCAGTTCTCCTTGTAAGGTCTGCATAATCCTCAGAAAGTCTTCCCTAAATTGCACATCAGCACCTGTAACAGGTATAACTATCTGTGCCAAGGCTGGAACAGCATGAGGATCTGCAAGAGGTCCCTGATCGGCCATATCTGGTGTCTGATCACCGTCTGGAAGCTGATGTGAAACCAGAGGACGTTTCAGTGGCATAACTCTGAAAGGTCAAAAGCACACCTTAAATCAGGATTATCAAAGACGGAGAACACAAGAGTACAAGAGGGGAACAAGATAAAGAAACATTCAAGTTTACAAAACACGACTATACGACGTGCATAAAAACTACACAGCGTGTTCTTTTAAGACATTCACATGGCGTGTACTTCTGCCACAACTGGTCGTGTAATTCCCCAACAATACGACATGTTGTCCCCACACACGGCGTGTAATTGAACTGTATTACCCTTGTCGAGTCTCCTTACATGGCTAACCCACACGGTCCTTATAATCCTAGACTACACGATGTGTTCACGAAGGACCCGACAGGTACAAGACAAGGTTTCAATGACCCGTGTTGATAGTTACATGACCGGCTACACGGTTCTCTCTATAAGGTGTGCTCCCTGAGAACAAGGCATATACTTGAAGGCTTTCCCTGGCCTGTGTTGTTCGTGACATGACCGGGTACTTAATTTACATGGCATGGTGTGTGATAACATCACACAATGTGTATTTTAAAAGTTTCATCCATCCTTGTAGTTAGCCACACGGGTAGACACACGGTCACTAAAACATGAAGTGTATTTACTATACATGGCGTGCTCCTAAAGATCTTTTACAACCCCATGTTTCTACCCACACAGTTGGTGACACTATTTAAAAACTACATGGCATGTATTAATAAAGTACACGTCGTGTATTTTAGGTTTTTCCGAGAAGTAGCTCAAGAACTGCTCTGAAGCTCAGAAAATAGAGAAAACAAGAGTTAAGGTACCAAATTCCGATCCGTGAGGGCCCATACTTCCCGCGATTCAAATCTTGGAATCGTATACAAGTCATAACAAGGAAAACCCATAATAATCCACCAAATTTCAGTCCATGATGTCCCATAACACCTCAAGAACCAAATTTTTGGCATCCATTTAAGCAAAGTACTATACAAACAAATTCTCTATCAAACAACATAGATTCTATCAAAGCATCTATCACAACATCATGCATAATCTACACAATGTCTATCACAACAACATGAAATCGATAATGCATACTAGATGGCATGGAAAGAATGCATGGAATGTTATTTCTAACAAGTTCATATAGAATGAATGCCTTCATCTCATCAGGTTGCGACAGAAATAGAACTGCAATAACAACAACGGTAACAACACAAGACATGTGAATCACCCAGCGATGAAATCATATCAACTGTAAAAATTGAAAAACCTAAAGAAATTGCAATAAATGAGGTAGATTGGCTTTTCCCTATACACGGGTTAGCTACTCCTGGGAACAACTTATTACCAAGTACCTATTCCATCCTCTCCCTGGCTATAGGCTCCAAACAGTAAGTCAAGAGAAAAGAATTCCTATGATACAACTTTGTAACATCCCGGTTCCAGAAGCCACTGAGAGGCGCCCCGTAACTGGTTGGTCACATGGGCTCAAGAGCATTTACCTAAACGCCAGAGGCTGCCGACTAGTAGCGAGGGCCTTGGGTGTGATAGTGGAGAATCTATGCCCTCATTGGAAGAGTACACAGCAGAAGTAAATAACACATACAATAGCAGAAGTAGTAAATATCCAAAAACAGTAAACAATGGAAGACTAAAACAATAAACAAATAGAGCACCCACATATATTTGTAATGATGCATGATACATATGTCTAGTAAATAATCCAAACAAGTCACAATGCTGAATACAATACTAAACCAAAGTAAAAGAAAAATAGATAAGCAACTCCTCAACATTGCAAGCCTCGGCTTGGTCTCATGCTCTCATGCTCCAATGTAATCAAGTACCTAAAGTCGAAGGGCACTTTCCCTTTTATATACCTATAACAATATAATCTCTTTGGGCCCAAAAGCATGACCCATATAGGGTGTGAGACTAAATCCCAGTAGGTAACCACCTGAAGATCTGTGCCTAACAGTCAGTGAGCATATGGAAGGTAATAGTACAGTAAGAAGAAAATAGTGACCAGTAAATAGAATGATACACAACAGTAAACAATCGACAGATCAAAAAGCAGAAGTGAAGCAAACAACTAAACACAAACATGAATCCCTCTGGGAAGTACTCATATCCCTCCCCTCTAGTCCTATCCAAGAAGTACCAACAAAACTCTAGGTAGTACACTCAGCCTTACCCCTCTGGTTAGGTCATACAAAAATATAAGACTCTCTAAGGAAGAATGTTCAGTCAGTTCCCCTTATAGTATAAGTTAGTCAGGGACTCTCTGGGGAAGCACACATGGTGAATTCTGCTCATATCCCCAAGGTCAAGAGACTCTATGTGGAATCTAGCTCGGTCAATTCCTCTTATAGTCCTAGGCCGTACAAAGTCTCTATGAGGAAGCTCAGTCGGTCAATTCCTCCTATAGCCTAGGAATGTTTTAAGGAAATTCAAGCAAAACAAAGACTCTTTGAGGAAGCTCACTCGGTTTATCCCCTTATAGTATATAAAGCTCAAGAATCTACGAGGAAGCTAACTCTGTTTATCCTCATGTGGTCTATAATATCCAAGACTCTTTGGGAAGCTCACTCGGTCTATCCCCTATAGTCTATAATGTCTAAGACTCTCTGAGGAAGCTCCCTCTGTCTATCACCTTATATTCTATAGCACCAGGTTTTCACAGGACCATGCCAGTCAGTGCATAATAATGCTATAAGGCCAAAGGAAACCAAAAGAGCTACTTGGATAACTAGTCTATAGCATAAAAAGCATGTCAGGGAACAACACTCCATCGTATAGTCACAAGCCATGGAAAGAAAGTACAACAGCCAAAGGCTAAACAAGACCAAAAAGGTCGTAATAGAACAAGGCATGGGAAAAACATCCAGGCATAGAAATTATCCCCATACATAACCAAATTACCTCTACACAAGCATACAAGAAAGGAAGGAAAACAACAGGGAAAAAATAGTAAACAGTCAATACCCTGTTCAAGGGTATTGGTCGAATTTGCACATAATACTCAAGGATTTCGAACAGAAATGCACAAACCACCTACCTTGGTTCTAGGAGATCGATATAATTGAACCACGATGCTTGAATCTCATTAGAACGTCATAGATATACGAAAAATCACAAAAGGTTCAACCCACGATAACTTAGAAAATAATAGGAATTAGAAAATGAATCTCTAGGAGAAGAAAGAGAACACCGCTATGATTCCAAAGCAATATACGGCAATCAATTCGGAGAAAAGACGGAGGAACGGGGGTTTGGAGAAGTCTTTGCACCATACAGCTTCTCTCGGTTGAGCGAGTCCTATATGAAGACGTTTATGGTGATCAGACGTGATCCCGATCCATTTAGTGAAAAAAATAAAGCACACAATGTGTACTTTTGGAGTACACAGCGTGTACTAGGATTTTCCATACTTCGCTTTAGGCAGCTTCCACATCACCCTAACCGACCGTGTGTGTGGCCCGGACACCGCTAGTACACGGCCTCGCACGACATCAAAGTACACGACATGTACTTATAAAGTACCCGACGTGTACTTAAAAAATTTCCAGAAACTCCTATTTTCTCAAAAACTCCAGAAAAAGGAAAAACATGCCTGAAACGAAGGTCTGAGTTCTTACAGATCACACTTGATGTTCCTCACTACGTATATTTTCATTAAGTATAACTATAAGGGTAATATCTCGAAATGGTTTATATAATGAGGTTTCACATCTAAAGACAAGATATTACACCTCACTTTATAAATCACAATCTTCTTTTATTACTAATATTTTTTCTCATTATAATTTTAAATCCAATACATTCCAAGGATCATATCAAATTTAACCATAAGTATAATAACCAAGTTTTAAAATGGGGTTCACCAAAACATCATAATTGGAACTTCCTGACATATATTTATTTCTATAAGAATCCAAATAAGTTTCTTAATTGATAAAACCCTTACATGGATTCTAGGGATATATTAATTTTTTTTGAAAACATAGAGGATATAAAGGATTATAAACATTAAAAATCAACGAAAACAATAGCTAACTTTGAGAAAACTATTATGGTGCCCATCACCACACTATTAAGAACTTCATCTTAAGTTATTGTAATTATATAATCTTGGAATTTCTACCTTGTCTGTTTCTAAGGTAAATACTATTAACATTTCAGGCATTATTTCACATAATGTCCCTTATCCCTAAAATTAAAAAATTGAACCCTAATAAATTATACCTTTCCCATATATTGGTGAGCATGATGGCCTTTTCACTACACTTGTAACAATTTTTGGTTCCCTTCCTATAAGCATCAGGGATTTTGTTCCCATAGGGAAATTACACCCTTTATATCTTCCCCTTTACCACATTTTTATTCCATTGATTCTCACCTAAAATCTTCTACTCCAGAGTTCCCTTGAATACTTGCGTCTTAAAAAACATCTTTTTTTTGTGTTAATGATTCTTGATAATATATAAATATATTAATAAAAGGTTTTATAGACTATATCTATTTGAATTCTTGGCTTTAACCCATCAAATTAATGATCATTCTTGTTTTATAGACTATAAAAATATTCCACAACATGCCTATATAACCTTTTAATGTTAGCCTTATTCAGTAATATTTTCCCCCTCCATTTTTCTGATATTGGTGAACTTGATATCAATTTTCCACATGACTCATGGTGAAATTATTTTCTAGATAATACCTCTTTAATGGTTTCTTATTCCATGCACTTGATATCAACTTCAACATTAGTGTTTTTAATTAGTGACCACTATTGGTCCACATCTTCCTTCAGATGATAGAACCCCCAAGATGAAAAATTTATTTTTACTACTTCCCAAAGTGAGAAATAAATTTTATAGGGACTTGATCCATTTTTATCTACCAATGTAATTTTAGTTCCACTTAATGTTAGAGGTTTTTATCACAAAATGTAATCCAACATAGTTTTACTATATTGTGGATCAGCTAAAAACTCTAATATAATGAAATTATTATTCATAACCTGGATCAAATATTATAATATGGTTATGAAATTGTTATCCTAAACTCCATCATCATTAAACTATTTATGTTGAACATCCATGTTTATACTATATGTGTTTATATGGTCACCATTATTCCAGTCATTCTCCATGTTTTTACAATTACATACACATAATTATCTCATGATATGGAATTGTAAAATAAAATTCTTATTAAATTTTCTAGAGTGTTATATACAAATCATAATATTTTTTTATATAACATTTTATATATAACTTTTTTCATCTGAATATAATCCATAGAATTCCAACTAAACTTGTTCTAGCACAAACTGTATTATCCTAGAATCCAGGAACCTAGAGCTGATATATATATTACATTATTAGAATAGAATAAAAGTGTTGTAGTAAGATTAAACAAATTAGTAGTCTTGTATAACTATAAACATACATATGTAAAATTTTTAAACATAATATTCAACACGAGCACGTTTTGAGAAAAATATTATCACTTACATCATATCCCAAAAAACTACATAGAGGCCTCTTCTAGGTTTTCTAGGTAAGATAAATAAATAAGGGTGATCTCAGATGATTTATAAGGAGTAGTATACAATGAAATATTATGTAACCTAAACATATAATAAGTGATATAGAATGATTAAATGAAAAAATTTAATCCACAATGAACTGAAACATGGAGAATTATTTATCCTTGAAAATTAGGATAACAATAATCATTGATCTCATACTAGTGGAATGAATAATTCCTGAAATCCAAGCATACTATAAAGCCCTTAAACTAAGATAATTATCCTATTATTTAATGAGGTATAAACCAAATTAAAACCCATTTTGTCTCATGATACTTTTTGATTCATCAAGTAGATATATAATTTTGGTCCAAACCCATTACTTGATTAACTATAATGAATTCTCCAAATGAGTAATCAAGATCTTTCATACCATTCCCTAAGGAACATATTACATAATAAAAAATTGTTATCCATATAATATATAAATCAAATACATCACTGTTAAATGGAATAATGATAATTTCGTTGGAGCATACATTAATAAAATTATAATCTTTGGGGTATCATCAATGTAACACAATGTACCCTTATCAATCAAATATAACAGTGAGGGTACTTTTAAGGTGATGGATTATGCATGAAATATTGTAATTGAGTTAAATAGTTTCCATGGGTATGAGACCAAGGAAATGGAAAGAAAACTCCTTCATCATAGTTATTTATATGTGTTTAAATATTCCAAATAATTTTTCCCATGAGTGTCTTTCTAGGTGTGATATCATAGGTCTACTCATAATTCATTATGTTGATTATTGACTCAATGCTAAACCAAAAATTTTTTGGATGATTAAACCTAGGTTCATCTATTCCAAAACTTCTTCCACTTTCCAAGATCCTATCAAGGATGTTTTTTTAATGAAATTACAAACACCTTTACTTTACCAAAACAGAGGATGGTTTTTCGACTATGGAAAATATTGAGCTTTACAATGGTTTTTGTAACCATTAAGTCAAAAGAATACAATATAGAGATAAAAATATTGACTTATTAATATATTTAATTTCATTATTAATAATAGAAAAATTCTTCCATTAAAATTTATTCACCACACAAATTAATATAAGTGGTGAATATAAAACTACTCCCAAAGAATGAAAATTATGATGAAAAAACACCACATCTTTCCAAAATGGTAATTAAATCATAACCTCATAAAATAGAGGAAAATTGGTATTAAAATACCCTAAATAAAAATATTTCATGATATATTATCTCAAATATTAAATATAAAAACCACCTAATAAAAAATAGGTACATAATACAAAATATGTCCCAAAGAGGAATTTCAAATGAAAAAACCCTTACCTCTTGTCCTAAATTCCTTTAACATACTTTAAACTCTTGTGTCATAAGTATAACTATATTAATAACTTAATTTATAAATTTTTTGAAACATATAAAAATTTATAAACTTCATATATATGGATACCATTGAATAATAATAGATTCAGAAATTCATAACATGAAGAAAAAAAATCAAAGAATAATTTTGGAAGAATTATGACGGTACAAAATGGATTATGAAAAGGGTTTAATTAGTGATAAAGGTACTACATAATTAAAAATAAATAATTTTTATAGTAAAATAATTATTATGAACATTTATATTCATAATAACATGTCAACCTAAATGCTTATAATAAATGAAGTGCCTGAATTTATAAGAGGAGGGAAAGAATCATGGTGTGATTTCAACAACATTAAAACTATACAAAATGATTCATAGAATGGGTTTAACGAGAGTTAAGGGTAATATGTTAAAAATAGAAAATAATTTTTATATTAATGGTTTTATAAATTATATATGAAATCATAATCATTTTAAAGTCAAAGGTCTTATCACAAAATAAGTACATGAATCAAAAAGAGGAGCAGGATAACCCATACCTTGATGAGTATATTATTAAAGAGTGCAAGGAATACATAAAACCTTATGAAATCAATAGGATGTATTTACATAGGGATGTGAAATTTAAATTCATGAAAAAATTATTTGGGGTTCAGTAATATGGGAGAAGGGGTGGGAGTGATCTCCGTTTATATGTGAAAGAGGGGGTTTTCATTGAAAACTAGAGTTAGGTTAGGGGTGGGAATGGAATCACATGGCTGCTGGGTGGGTTTGGTAAGTTAGGTTAATTAGGTGTATAAATGGTAAGTGATATAATTGGTTATGACATTAATACCTGATAAGGCTTTGTACAAAGTGTATGTGTCCTTTTAATTAAGAAAAATTATAGATTTCATATTTAATAATTTTACCATTATTAATATTAATTAATAATTAATCATGGTAATTATTTTATTACTAAAAATATAATATGACCCTTATTACCAAATTTTGACATGTTGAATATGAATTTGGGATCTATTTATCTAAATTATATTACTAAACATGATAAAATTAACATTTAAATTAAAACGTTAGACATTAGAAAAATTATTTCTATTGGAAAATGTGTTTTAATATATTAAGTAATTTTATTTCAGTTTCATATTAATTAATAATTGAATTAGTGTCTATAAATTTTTTATACATTAAAAAATAAAATTAATTTCAAATTATAAATTATATTGTTCTAATTTATTTAGATAGAAATTATATAACTCTTATTAAATTAATTCTTTGAAAAAACCCATTTTACTTTTACTTTGGTAATTAACCATTACCATATGTACTTTATATTAATTAAAATAAAATAAGTTTAACATAGTTACATAATTTGTACCTACTTGAACTAAATATAATTTTTATTTTATCAAATAAAATTAATTTTTGTAGGAAAGATAAATTCTAACATTTGTGCACATCAAACCCATTTTTTAGAAAAAATCAAAAAAATGCATCTTAAGCTAATATCATTAAGAAGAATTCACAAATAAAGTTTATTTTATTATAATTAAAGTATATCCCCAAAAAATATGCTTTTAATATAAATATGATTAAAGTATATTTAGAGTTTGCATTGCATGATTTTTCAGAATATGGTGCTTAACTTCTATAGTAGGGTATCATGTATTACATATATACTTATCCTTTGAAATTTTATATCATTGATACTTATGAATTCATGTTATTTGAATAAAATGGTATTTTATTCAAAATTTACCAAAGTGGTAAGGGTTTACCATATAAAATTATATTCTTTGGGACACATGTTTTGTTATACACCTATCAAATTTTATTAGGTGTATCTAATTCCCATTTTGATATGTTGTATAATTTCTTATGTTCATGATATTTAATGTTTAATTTGAATTTATTTCATTCATGGGAATTATGAATCAAAAGTTCGCAAATTCTAAATGGGTTTTTGTTTTGATCTAACCATTTATAGGGATAGTTTTGGGTCTAAATTATAATGATTAAATTATATTTACTAAAAATAAAAAATATTATGAATTTTTTATCCAAAGTTTATTTATGGAAATTTTATGTTTTCGTTCCAGTTTATTCTCTGTAAGTAATAAAATTTGTAATATAATATTTTTAATGGAAATCAACCTTGTTTTTTCTTTTCGGTCTTGAATATTTTTCTTCAATGCCCATATTTCCTTTAAAACAAATTCAAGAATACTTTTTATATTATAAAATTATTTATTGAATATATTTTTACCCATGTTGGAATTCCTATAAAAAGGTTTAAAATGAATTTTCTTTTCGTTTTCCAAATGAGGCCCTTTTTCCAATGATGTGAACAAAATCTTAATTTTTTTAATATGATTAATGAATAAATTTTCCTTCTATAATGAATACTATTTACTTTAATGATTCCTTTAAAATTTTAAATTTTTATTTTCAATGATTTTTTTCTTGATATGGTGGAATTTTTTTAATTTAAATAGATTAATTAAAAATGAACAGAGTATTTCCCTTATGAAAATTTCAAGTGATGTTTTTAAAATATTTTCATGTATGAAAATATTATTTTATGTTTATTATTATTTAGTAGGTATATAATACAATGTTACCATATTTATTCTTTCTCGATATGGTTATTGATTATGATGGCGAAACCTCAATAAAAACCTATTTTCATTTACATGGGTTAAGATATACAAAAATTATAAATATTTACATGATCTTATGGAATTAAAATGAATAGATTACGATTATGCGATGAGGTTATATTAAATCCATCTAATAAATATGATAAATACTAATTTTTTAGTAACTCAAAGGGTAATTGAGAAGTTATCCCAATCCTAAAAGAGGGTACAAAATATTATCCAAATAAAGTGATATTTGGCTATCCGATCCCATTTTTCAATTTTCTTTGGGAGAATAGTGGTTTTTGCATTCTTAAATTGATTAGCCACCCAAAAAGTGGAAAAAAAGAATCAGAAAACATGATTCAAAGCCACCAATGGTTGAATCACAATCAATAACATGAAATAATGGAAAAATTACTAAACAAAAATAATGGAAATAAGTAAACAAGAAAAACATACCATTTTTAGAATCTAAACAGAGAATGCATAAATATCAGGGAATACATTACAATAAGAATTAAGGGTCACCAATGGAAGACCATAATATATACATATTTACAACCATGATAAAACTAAAATGAAAACTAAAAAGAAACATCAGTTGAGGAAAGATCCCCTAGGACCCTTTCCAATATCCCATGCTAAAAACCCACTATTTTCCAGATATTGAGCCTAGAACTTTACCAAAATGAAAAAAATATAATGTCTACACACATCCTGAAGGGACCATATAGGTTGTAAGGATGAGTCTTAGTAGGGTACCACCCACGTTTTAGTACCTTATACTTTTAGATAAGTAGGCGTGAAATATAAATAAATATAACAACTCACATGCATATAAATAAACATACACATCACTAGTGCTCAAAAGCCACCAGTAAGTTGTCACCTACCTTGGCCAACCCCAAAATTCCATAGCAGAGATGATATTTACCCCATGGCCTAAGGAATACCCTAATATAGAATGTTTAGGTGAACCCTCAGGTTCACCTATAGAAAGTAACTCGGCACCACATTCCTCTTGAAACCTCTGGTCCAAACAAGTCACTAGCATCTTAAAGGAACACCCAGTCAATACAAACCTTGTCCGTCAAACCCATTCCCAAAAGTACATGATAGCTCAATCATGGAGTCCAGAGGCACAACAATATCTGTTCTCAATGTAAAATCATCATCATATCTTATAACAACACCCCAAGGAATGGTAATGCTCGTCTTCCAAATGATCCAAGCCTAGCAGCCACAAGCCTGACATGCCTCAACCCCCAACCGAAAACCTCAACGTTGTAATTCAAAGTCTCCTCACCTTCCCCATGTTTTTCTATGGCCATAACCCCAAAAAATACCTAATCTTCACTACTAAAATAATATTCCCAAATGAGTGGTCAAAACCACCTCATTACTGAGTCAACCTATGTGAACATGAATCCAACGGTGCTTTGGCCAATCACAGGTGAGCGAAAATCACCAATTTAGTACCTAATCCACATCAACTCTGGCACCTTATTCCCTGAAAACCATGTATCTCAAGTATGATGGCCATACCATCCAATATCATGGTCCATGTCATCAACCTGATGGCATTGTCTCCTCAACCGATGTCCAGGTCACCCATCCAGTGATCACATCCCCGATGTAACTCGGGACAAGCCCAACCAGATGACCAATGTCATATCAATGTTGATTTCTAGGCCACCTCAATCCCTTAGGTCAAGCCAATTATAATCCCATTGATCACATAACAGGTAATTCAAATATTTCACACACAAATATATAATTCAATTCACTTTAAATTTTCATTTCAAATAAATTTATTAAAAAATTTACTTAAATTAAAAAAACTCACCCGCCCCAACCACCAAGGTGGTTAATGTCCTCTAACCTAACCACAAAACAATACACATGATTTGGGAATTCCCAAAGACATCCCATAAGTTCAAATTAATTAATTAATTAAAAGAAACAATTTAAATTTAAGGATCTCTCTTGGTCAACACCTTAGTGCGCTAAAATCCACACCCCCCCAAAACTCACAAAATAAAAAATAAATGAATGCACCACCTACCTTGGAGTCATAGATTTAGGTATTCCTGGTATTATCCCCTAACTCCAAACTTTTTGGAATAAATTAGAGTTTCTATTGAATGACCTAAAAAAAGGGTGAAACAACTCGAACAGATTTAATGGTCCATGAGGTGAGGGAAATGTAAAATAGAATCATGGGAGAGTAGAGACTTATCTACAAAGTTAAATTTCACATGAAAGAGATCCAAAAAGATCCCAGATAATGGATTTGGATCAAATCTAAGCAGAGGAGGAAAAGAGAATGCTCCACCTATTGTACAAGACCAAAAGTGGTGAAAAGAGGAGAAAAAATGATTAATGAGGGAGGGGAAATTTAGTAAAATCGCATATTTAAGAGTGCACATGGTTTTCACATATAGTATACCAAACAATGTGGAAACTGTGTGGGATACAATGTTGAGGTTCTACATAACTCGAACTACCTATGCAACTTGAAAACCATTTTCCCTAACCATGTGCATGTTGTGTGAATTCCCTCTACAAAAACTAAAGATTTAAACTCATGGTTATCTGGCCTTACCCATAGAGTATTCCAAACTATGCGGTAGTACCAAATTGGGAAGCATGATTTGTTTGTAAAGGCCATATGGTTTAACCAAATCATGTACCTTGACTTGAAACTTCCAAAATATGGCCTTTGTGCCTTCGACACATAGAAAACCCCTCAAAACACCCGATGAACTTTACACACCTCTATACCCATCCAAAAATAATGCATATCAATGAGAACATACTTTGAATTAGGTTCTTATGGTTGAAAAATAAATTGGAATAGAAAAAAATTCCAAAAATTCAAAAAGGGATTGGTTTTTGACCCTCTCTAAAAACACGAGATGTTATTATCTCCCCACATTAACATATATTGTTCCAAAACAATAAAATATTAATCCATGATGGTACCAAACTTACCCATCCCATTTAAATAACTCAAACTTCCCCAGTATCAAATTCACATATCAACTACCTCAAGGGGATCCCCAACTTAGGAGTGAACTACCATGGTCGAATCCTGAACCAAAAATAATATTAAAAAATGGTCCACCAATCATTATTAGACTCAAAAGTTCTCTCGTAACACATTATTACTCATACACCTCATTAGGTGATCCCGTGTAATATCTGAAACCCATCAGGATCCCGCTTCACATCAATGCCAACCTCATGCCCATGGATCACTTGGAACCCATGAGGCCTTGATTCTCAAAAAATGATCAATGAAGCCCTTTCACCTCACACCTTAATCAAGTACCACATCATAACGATTCCCATATGAAAAAAACTCATGTAGCTTGCATCCACTCAATGTCTTAAGGCCACACAGCTCTGAGGTTACACATCTAACAATGATCACATAGATCTGGATGCCTCATATCTCATATATATACATATATATAACACATCTGATAAGATTACAACCTACTAAACATAATTAGTTTAGTCTATACATTAAACTCATTCACCTCAAGCACCTAAAATAGATATCCCCCAACAAGTCATCCCAATGAAAAATAAAATTAAACAGATACACCCATGACAGACCTCTGACTATCTACACTTCACCAACTTGATTTGACCATGACATCTCTATGACATGCAACTAACCTGAATCCCGACTACTTGAAGCCTGATCTACCTTTCGTTCTGCACCAGCCCCAATCCAGTGACCCCACTGTTGGGTCTCACTATCTATGAAACGACCTCCATGTGTAGATGGTACTCAAATAGCATCACTTGATACCACTCCCAGTCCGATCTTAGAATCCTGAGTCCTCCCCAATACCCAATTTATAACTATCTCAGAAGTATTCCTACAGAAACTCTCCAAATTACCAACATTTTGACATGCCCAAAACTCATTTAGAGTTTAGTCACACTGAGTCTGAACATGTCCTGACTGCCCACACTGAATGAAAACCATCGAAGACCCACTCTGAAGAGGTTAGGCTATGTCCTTTTCATGACTTACCTGATGTAACTTATCCTGGACTCACATCCTTATATATGAAGAATTTATACTAAAATCACCTAAATCCTTCACCTCTCTCAAGAAATATCTATTCATTAAATTTCCCTAGACAATGAGTTCTTGGTTCACCACCTCTAAGAGCATGGTCGACTTGAAGATGTTAACCTTCACCTGAATGGAATGTCGTAAACCATCCTTAAAATGATTCACCCTAGAGGTGTTGTCTCTTACCATACCAAGTGAAAATAGAGACAATTCATGGAATGTCACTGCATAGTCCATGATAGACATGTCATGCTACTGAAGGTTCAATAACTCCTGATCTCTCTCCACACCATATGTCTTCGAGAAGAATTGCTCAAAGAACATGGCCTTAGAGTCCTTGTAGGACAGTCCCTCATATCTACCTACATGAACTTGAATGTCCATCATGTTCTTAGATGGCCCCTTAAGCATATACATTTCCAGTTTCACCCTCCAATGAGGATGCATTTCTAGCTTCTCAAAAATCATCTTCATGGACTTGATCTAGTGCTCAATCACCTATGGTCCGCCCTCACCCAGAAAAAGAAGCGGTTGTCGTGACTGAAACTCCTAAGGAATACATACTCCCTAAGATCCCCTATTATTACCTTATATGACACGTACTAAGATCACTCTGAGCTACTCATCTAGCCATTACCCAAACACAGTCAACTCTGGAGGTTTCCCCACCTACACTGGAACCTAATCATGAGCCTGTACTTGCTCTGCCCGGCCCTGAAATGTCTCCACCTACTCATTATCCCATGACACTAAACCATCAACCACCTAATGCTCCATCAAATTCTTCTAGGTCAAAACTACATGAATACTATTACATGTCTAGGCAACCTAGATATCATATATAAATATATCTCAAATAAGAAAGTAGTAACACGCTGCGAAAACTGACTACCCAAACCCTTACCCATAGAAAAAATGTCACAAGAAATTTTGGGGTCATGGCCTCCTTACCCACCATAAATATCACCTATTATAACATATACCCCATGCCTCTCCCATCCTAACAAACCTTGTTTCCTTAAACTGATAACGACATCACCTAACATAGTGATCAACATCATGCCATGCCATAGTACTTTACTACTCTTATTAGAGTCAGTACCATATCACAAATATATATATATTACATTTCATATCCCCATTAACCAATAAATTTATCATAGTCACATTAATTTATAATTTAAAACATCCAATTATATGTCTAACCAAATGCATAAACATGCATAGTAAATACCCCTTTCCATATTGGGCCAAGGTCAAATTATCATTACTTTCCATAACTAGAGAAAAATCCAAAGTCATAACAATAAACAATTCACATCCAAGTGTACCAACAAATGTGGAAATAAAATCAACTATAAAATTAGAAAAAGAGAACAATAATTGCCACCCCTGGAAACATGGTCCTTCCACCGTGCATGCGGCTGTAGGCACCCAATCAAAAATTCTAAACCATGTTCTGAAAACAACTTAATTTTTATTCTACCATAATCCAAATAGTAATACCAAGAAATAGGTAAAAAAAATACATTGACACCACTTGTAGCAACCCAAACATGATTAGACACCCGAACAATGATTTCGGGATCGGTGCCACTGGCCTTAGAAAAACATCCTCAAACTCAAAAGGCATACAACTAGAAAAAAAGGTTTCAAATAAGGAATATGGGGAGGTTATAACCTCAAGGGATGATATAATAATGATCTAAATAGACATAGATATCATTCAGGGGAATAAAATATCCAAAAAACTCAAACCAAACCCACCAATGGAGTATACAAAATCAATAGAATGAAATATCAGAATCATAACTAAAAAACAACAGAGAAAATAAATAAACAATTCACACATACCATTTGTAGAATCTAAAAAATCCTGAATACATATTAGGTCATACATTAAAATAAGTAGTAGGGATCATCAATGGATTTACACATTATATACATATATCAGAAGAATGAATAAACTGAAATGGAAACAAAAAAAGAAACTCCAAATGAGGAAAAAAAACCCCATCTTCCTTTACCAAAATACCATGCTAAATAGCCAATATGATCCCAATCCTAATCCCAGACCTTTACCTAAATGAAAAATCATAAAGTCTACATGCATCCTAAAGGGCCCATGTAGAGTGTGGGAATGAGTCTCAATAGGGTACCTCCCATGTTTGTGAAACTTACATTAGTGATTAAGAATGTGTGAATTATAAATAAATAAAACCACTCAAATTATTATATACAAACACACACTTAACAAGTTCTAAAATGACACCATGATGTTGTAACCTACCTCATCCAACATCAGAATATCATCGTAGATAGGATCCTTATCCCATTCCACAAGGTATCCCCTAATATAGAATATCTAAGTGAAACCTCAGTTTCACCTTTAGCAAGTAACCCAGCACCATGTGCTTCCTTACACCTCATTTCCAAACAAGTCATCGACTCCCTAAAGGCACTCCCAATTGATACAAACATGGTCCCTCAAACCCCAACATGATGTCACCATTCAGATCAGGCCCAGTGTCGGGTGGAACAATGATATCTCTCCCCAAAGTAAAATCTTTGTTATCTCATATTGTAACACCTTTAGGAATGGATATTTCTATCCTCCAAATGATCATACACAATGGCCTCAAGTACGACAGACCTCGCTCCCCAACCAATAGCTTCAACACTACAATCTGAAGCCTCCCCAACTCCCCCATGACTTCCTCTATGGTAATAACCCCCGAAAAATATCTAATCTGCACTATAGGGGGACTCTACTAAAATGAGTGGTCAAAAATACCTCATCATTATGTCCAGTTATGTAAAAATTACTCCAATAGTAGTTTGGCCAATCATAGGTGAGTAGAAATTACAAATTTAGAACCTAAGCCACATCAACTCTAGAGACCCATGCCCTTGCAGAATTTCTCTCAAGTCTGATATCCATTCCATCCAATATCACATGACATTACCATAACATAACTACCTTTCCACCTCAACTGACGACCATGTCGCCCATTCATGGTTCAAACCACCCAAGTAACTTGGGTCAAGCCCAACCAGATGACCAATTTCACTGATATATTTATGGTCATTCCACCTCAATCCCTCTGTCCAAGCCTCTGATGATCACATGGATCACATCTCATGCAATTCAATCATATCAAACATATATAAATAAATAAATTAACATGAAATAAGCATTTAAAATAAATTAACTAATCAATTAAATTTAATTGAACAAATTCACGTAGACCAACTACCCACTTTTTCCATAGCTTCTAACATAACCTCACACAAATACATATAGATTTGTACTGGCTAACAACATCCCAAAAGGATGAATTAATTAATTAAAAACAACTATTTAAATTTCGGTCTCACTCTGTCAATACCTCAGTGCACTAAAATCCAAACCCTCTGAACAATCATGAAATATCAAAGAAATATATGAAGCAACTATTTGGAGTCTTAGTCATTGGAAAATATGAAATTTGTCTCTAACTCTAATTGGATTGGATGAAATAAGAGATTCTATCAAACACCCTAAAAACAGGGAAAACGAATCGAATAGATTTAGTGGTCTATGAGGTTTGGGAAAAGAAAAAGAGAATCATGTGAGAGGAGAGACTCGATGGCATAGTTCCAATACACCCTACAAAGATCAAAATGAATCTTAGATAAAGGATTTGGATCAAATCCAAGTAAATAGAGAAAAGGGAGAGCTCCCCCTTACTATACATGACCTAGAGAGGAGAAGAAAATAATTATGGAGATAGAGGAAATTTGGTAAAATTGCCTCTTTGAGAGGCCACACGGTTTGATCACACGGTTTTCCAAGCTGTGTGGAAACTGTACATGCTAAAATGTTGAGGTACTTCATAAGTGGCACAACCTGTGCGACTTGCAAACTATTTAACCTAACCATGCACAATCCATGAAAATCCTGATAAAAAAATAGAGTTGTATGCATGGTCATGCACCCCTACCTTCATGGTTTTCAAAACCATGTAGCTGTACAAAATTAGGCTTCCTCGTTTTCTAGGAGAGTCCACATGATTTACCCAAACCATACACCTTGACCTGCAACTTCTAAAATAGGGCCTTCAGGCCTCTGATGCACCTGAAACCCCTCTGAACACTGAAGTAACTTTCCAACTACTAAACCCATCTAAAAAAACATACAAGGATTAAGAGAAAATCATAATTAGGTCTTGATGATCCAAAAATAGGAATAGCCACAAATTCCAAAAAATCCAAAAGGGAGAGGTTTTTAACCCACTCTAAAATCCTCAAAAGTTAGAGTGGTGATATCCATGGGACGTGGGAGAAATATTTTGTAGTGGGAGAGCAATAGCCTCACCTGTTTTATTTCGAATAGAATTGAGAAATTTTTAATTGAATGAAGTGAAATATCTGAGAGATTTGTGACACCCATCAGGTCACTAGTTCATATTATTTTCATATTTATTTACTTATTGTTTTATTCTTGTATTTTCTAGGTGTGGGAGGTTGAGAACCACTATTTTTGAGGAAACTGGAATTTCTACACCACTATCACATGATTAATTGAATTCATGAGGCTATGTATGAAATAGATAAGTTTGGGGGATAGTGGGGGTTTTCACAGGTTGGGAAACGTTTTTCAAACCATTTAGATAATTATAGAAACTATGTGACTTTGGTTTTGGGGAGAAAATAGCTTCTTCATGGATGAAACACTATATTTTAAACCTTATGGACAGACTGTGATTTTTTTATGTAACTAAAAATGTGTGTTTTATCAAAATTCTGATGTTAGGATTTAAATTAAATCTTCAAATTTCTCCCCCACTCACATAAAAATCTCTCCCCTATATTGAAGCTTCTTCCCCATGGATCTTGGAGGATTTTACAATGTTTATTTCTTCCATGGATAACCTTTTATTATTGACTAAATTTTGTTCTTGTTGATTAAATTGACTTTAATTTGTGTTAATAATGATGGAATATCCTTGTTTTATTTTAATCATAGTGTGTGTTTATAATATTATGTTAAAGAGTCTATTAAAAAAGGAACTCATTTAAATGAACAATAAGTGTTTGATAAAATGAATCAAGGAATATTTCTGCTTAAAAAGGATTTTTGAATGGATTTTTAAAATATTTTCCCATATAACGACAATCCACTATTATGGGTGATTTTTTATTTTTGAAATTTTCAATTATTATGTGTTTATGTTTTTGGTATCGAGCTACCCAAGGGAGACCCTAAATATGTGTATATCACTTAGAAAAATTGAACCATAGCCTATATATTGGAAAATATTGGGTGTGTTATCTAATGGACCGATAGAGTCTCTGAGAAGAAGATTAGGGGAAATTCTAAAATGTGTCTATATGGACTATGAGTGAACATGGATGTAGTGTTGTGTCTGCTGAAGACTAAGAGTGCTCTTAAATTTTTGAACTTTCTTACTCTTCAAGAACATTGTGTCTTTGAATAAGTCATAAAAGAAAATAATTATAAGATCCCATGATTTACATTTATTATGGATTGTTTGATTTGGATTCCCATGTGTTTATTCTTAAAACCCTTTTTATATATGATGTTACTTATAAAGATTCTTTGTGTTTATTCTTATACAATTTTGGGTGATTTGATCATTTATATGTCAGGTAGATTCACTCTCTTCTTATTTGAGCCATATTTATTTATATTCTTCAGATATGTAATTTTTTGGGAAAGATAGAAGAAACCTTTAGAAAAGGGAACATTTTCATGTGAACTTTCTTTTTCAAATTGAAAGTATTTTTAATTTGAGTTTTAAAATAAAGTTATTAGTTTGTGTGGATAAATATTTTACGTAGATTCATGGTGGTATCCTACTTGGTTTTGTTCCCCAAACTCATTATATTCCTCGGGTAATTACCTGTACTATCATTGAAGCTGATCAAAGTTTAATATTTATATTCCTACTAACTACAGTATATGTGGTAAGCAGGGTCGAACCCACAGGGAAGGTAATTTTGGCCACTAATCTTCTAAAAAAACTTAGATGCTCTACTGTTGTGTACAGTGGAGTTTATTTTATATTTTTTAATTTTTATATTTTGTTTATTTTAAGGCACAAATGAAACATTACAGTCTTTCTATGTTTTTGTTCTGAACTATATTGAAGCAAGAAACAGACTAAAAATAGTGAGTAACAGAGAGATAAAATGCTGATAAGTGAACAATCAAGATAAATATGTCCAAGGAAAACATCAACTCTACTGGTTTTGAAAAAATTCTTTCTCATGATAGTAATTACAACTAATACCACTGAAAAGGAGTGATTTTATTCCTCACCAGGAGATAAATCACTCAAGCCGACCAATTTTAGATTTCACCACCCTTAGATTAACCAACTTGGAAATTATGGTTTGAAAAGATTACAGAAAAAACTCGCCAATTGTTTTGTAGTTTTTAATTTCAATTCAAAATATTAAGAAAATTAATTCACATTCAAACTCACTTTATGAATATAGAATTACAAGATTAAGTGAAGGTTTTGCGTTGCAATTGAATGTAATTAGAACAGACCTCGCCGATCAATTCTGATCACATAAAAAATGATAGTGAGAAGAGATAAGGACGATTACTAGTAAACTTGATTTTTACCCTGAACTAGAATTATTTACCCTATAATCATATCTATTTTGTAAACTATATTCATTAAATTACAGTGGAAGAGAATGGAAATATAACAGAGGAAGAAAACTCCTTCTGCCCACATGAATTAATACTCTAGGACGTCGGATCTCCAAGGGATGGTTCTCTAAGAGTTGCTCCAGAATTCGCCTCTAAGGTTCTTGCTCTGCTCTCATGTCTAGTGTGTTCGTCGAATGAATGAGCATCGTCTGAATGAGTCCCCTCAACCAGTCCCCTCAATCAGCCCCCTAAATCACCCCCCCTCAAGATTCTGCTGCTACTCTGCTTAAAATATCATCTGTCATCTGTTGCACATCACCACACATTTCCACTGACTTTAGAAATCCTTCACTTGTGCACCACACACATACGTTTTTTTGGGACTGGCACGTCACGCTCGAAATTCCATCGTAACTAACTCCCGGTGAGTTGGTTAGATGAATATGGATGTGTTTTAGTCCCTTTAATGAACCTACACAAAAAGAATGCACAAAACAATGAATAAATCATTATTAGTTTATTAAAAGTTTTAAAAGATTTAATAATGTTATAATTAATTATGTTTTTGATTTAGAGTTTTTACTCTTAATTATAAAATTTATTATTTAAGAAAATTAAATCATTTACTATTTTTAGTTAATTAGATTAGTTTATTTTAGTTCATAATAATTTATTATGTATTTAATTCTATTAGAAAATAATTATTTAGTATGCCATATTAAATTATAATTAATTTAAATGTAATTAAGAAATTCTAATTTATTAGTTTAGCTTAATTAATATTTTATTAAATTTAATTAAATTATTAATTCTGTTTTATAAGTTAATTATTTTAAATTTATTATTTATTTATAATTGATATTGTCTGACAATAAGTTATTTTAAATTTAGAACCGTAGCGTGTTTTCCCTCCACCACCAGTGACACATCCTTCTCCAAACGTCAGCGAGATCAGGACTAGTAGCACGACCTCTTTTACTCCTTCCGGCAGCGGACTCCAGCAGATACTGCAAATCAAGGAGGTTGGTGTCCCAGCTCAGCGGAAGTTCAAGCTCCTCTTATGGTACGACTCCGGGATGTAGCGGGTTGTGGATTTGGATAATAGGTGTGGTGTCACGGCTCTAGTGGCATCCTCCTTCTGTCAACTCAGTGCACTGACTCGAGCATGGATCAACAATGATTTCAAACAAGCAGCAATATTCTCCTTTGGATGGCACCTATCGGCTTGGCGGTGACCTGGGATTCATCAATTTCATTGCATCTGGACTCAGATATTGGCGCTATATTCTCAAGTTGCAGCGCGACAACAGTGAGCTCTCTTCACAAATGGAGAGGAAAAGAGAATTTTGAGATCTGTGATTTTTGATTAAATTGAACTGGTTATTGATTTGATTTTGTAGTGGTGGATTCGATCTATAGTGTTTGATTAAATTAATCTGGGTTGAGTTTGGGTAAAAAATAGGAATGATGATGCATGGGGTTGTGGTTTTTGATCGGCCCTATTGGCGCAGTGGTGAGGATAGATAATGGGGTTGCGCGGTGTGAGGGAGAAGGAATAGACCACTGCTGGAGGAGGAAGAATGGATTGAATCACTGAAAGAATGAAATAGGGATGCGTAGGTGAATGCGTAGCGGAAATGGGGAGGTACCATGAAGAACGGTGAGAGGAAGGCAGAAGCTATCGATGGCAGGTAGAAGATGGGAGAGACCTTCAGTGAAATTGGGGTATTCGTGAGTCACATAACTATCGGTAGGAGGAATGACAGACCGATGAGGATCAGTAGTAGAATGGAAATTGGAAATGTTGTGAAATTTGTAAAACCGACAGTTGGAAATGCATCAGTGATTTATTGACTTCCCGATAGTAGAAATAATGGTCATTCGCAGCAAGACAAAGATAGAAGTAAAATTAAAACAAGTCAGCATTAGTTAAAATAAATAAATAAAAAAATCAGTGAGTCAATGACTCACCGATAGTTGAAAATAAAATCCTAACTCACCAATAGAAGGAATTGAATGGTGAGTCAATGACTAACCGATAATAAAATAACGAGTCACCGAATGTTTAAAAATAGAGTCTGAAACTGATGCCATGAGAAACCAAAACCAATGCAAAGGATCTGTGCAGTGCAACATCGGTGCGTGGTGAGATACTGATGATGTTTCAAAGTAATCGGTGATTCATGACTCACCGATAGTTATAAAAATCTTCGAGGTAACAATAGATTGGTGTGTCAGAACATCAGTGTGACGACTCACCGATAGAACAAAATTAAAAATGTTAACAATAAAAATTCATTTATAATAAATAATAAACTGAACAAATACTAATTAATTCACACAAAAGAGAAATTAATGAAATTGTTTAAAATTAAATAATTAACTATAACCAACGACTAAGAAAATTATTTAACAAACTAAAAATAAAGTCAATTTAATTATTAACTAAGAATAAAAATGTTACGTTTAATTAAATTATGTCTAAATAAATGCAAAACACGAACAAATAATTATCTGTAAACATAAAATTAAAATAATCAGAATTAACTAAAGATATCAAAAAAATCAATTATTTAAATGAAAAAAAGAAACTTTACATTGAGAACACGTTACATTATTAAACTTTAACTTAAACTTATTTACATAGCAAAATAGTTGAACCGGTTAATAAGTAAGAAAAATTTATTTACATAAATCTAAATTAAAGGGTAATGTTTTAAATTAAAAACTAAATTAGATTAATGCAAAAAAAAATAATGAAGAACTAAATAATAAACATTTAGAAATATTTAAAAGTAAACCAAATTAAGATTATTAAACTAGAAAGTAATTTAATATAATTTGAAATAATTAGAATGACCATATTAGCTATTTAAAATACTAAAAACACAAATTTAATTATAAAAATGATTATTTAATAGATTTAGTGATAAAAATACAAAAGTGAAATTATTTATTAAAAAGCGTCAAAATAATTAATTAAATTGACAAAAATTAAATAAAATATGTGGCAAAACTATGTAAAAATAGATCCACATCAAATTCCCCCACACTTAAGCATTGTTTGTCCTCAAACAATCTCATGTCTTATTTTCTTTGAAAAACACTAAAGTGTATGTTATTAAGATCATAGTGTAACATGTCCAGCACTCTAAATCAGAGGACAAAACATAATAGCAGGTTTAGAAAATGAATTAATCATATGAATCTTGCCCATAAAAAATACTCAAGGGTAATTAAGAAAGCTTCGAATCATCAAACAATGAAGATGTCATGCCTCATATTTGATACTCCTTAATGAATCACATCAATCCAGGCTTAAGTTCTAAGTCCAAGAATGACAATAGGTAAAACATCAATGGAATTAAGACCTTAACCAAGGAACTTTGTTCATTGATTTTTCACCTAAATTCCAAAAATAATTAATTTTTTTGTGAATCACTTCAATGATACAACCTAAATGATTCCCATATAAACCAATTGATCCCTTCTTTATCTAGCGTTCATTATTCCCCTAACCATAATGAGATCATTTTTGACCCTAGACACTTTATTTTATTTTTCCCAAGCCATGTATCATTGTGCGAAATATTGTGCAATGCAATTATTCAAAGTGTACAGAGGGCTTAAAGTTAACAAAAACTCACTCAGCATCTAGGGTCTCAGAGACTCGTCATGGGATCCCAAATGCCCAAATTACGTCAGTTCTAATAGATTTATATAGAAATCATTTACATTGGCTCATTAAAGCAATTACTTTGGTAAATAAAAGGAAATGAATCCCCTAGGATCTATTTAAACTTATAGTTCTAGGGGATTATGATCATAAATCTACAACTTGTAACCCAAATCACTTTCAAAGATAATCCTTAAACCAAAGTTCCATTCAATCACTAAGTAAGACCACTCAACAATCATCCATTATCACTAATTTTAGATTCAATACAGATCTTAACTTCCAAAAAGGTACTTGTCCTAAGGAAAGACCTATTTTAATACATTTTAAAGCCTAAAATTATGCAAAATTTTTGAAAAAAATAACCAATTTTACCATAAACTTTGAGTTATAGTGGGAATTGATGGACTTCCATTAAAACAGAGTTTCGCACAGTCAAGAATTGACCCCACCCCCACACTTAAAACTCATTTTTGTCCCCAAAGTTGAATTCCAAATATGGAGAAGCACAATTAATAAATTAAGGTTCAAAACAGATTTTCAATTAAGAAGATTAAGAACATGTATAAATGGTCTCAATGAAGTTTAAAAATATTGTTTTCCACAGTGAATAAATTACCAGCAGGTTCATTAAAAAGTAAAAACATTAACATCTATGTCTAGTGACAAAGATTTTCAATATAGTTCAAACAAAGCTTGTAACCTGTGGGTGCACCATTAATTGGGGTGAAAGAAAGTTTAGTAGAATTTATTCAGTAATATATTCAACACAACAGACAAAGTTCAAGCTAAAAACCCCAAAATTAATCAGATTTAAAAGACCAGCATCATGTACCCCCCAGTCTTAGTTTCATGCAGTTAATGGGTTTTAAACAACGAATTTCATTTCACAACAACAAGATCACGCAGATTTTTAATTTAACTTAGTGACATGCAACAAAAAAAATTTAGTATATGCAAGATAAACAGAAAATTTTCAGAAAATATATAGCAGGATTTCTTAAACAAGCAGAATTTTTAGTTCAGTAGCAACACAAGTAGTAGAATTTTTTTTCTAAAGCATTAAGGAGCATAGGGATGAAACAGAATTTAACAATAAGGTACTTCCATGACTTAATGTTTTAACCATTAATCCTTCAATACGAGAATTCAACTCCTCCATGAAACCAGCAAGAACATCCTGAAAACACAGAGCATGTAATTTTGGAACAAAGATCAAGCAGTAACAAGTATTTCACAAAAACCGAGCACAAAATCAGAACTTTATTCAAGGTTTAAATGAAACAACATAAAGACAAAAAGAACCATGGTTTGGCTCCCATGAAGCGCTAGATTTAATGTCCCCAGCCAGAAATTATTGAAGAATAGTTTTTAAGCTCAGTGAAGGCAACCATGCCCTCCGGCTGTCCCTCAAAATAAAGTTTAACTCTTTTCCCATTAACTAACATGGGTTTATTATCATCACCTACAATTTATAAATCACTATTCATAAGCACTCTCACAATTGTAAATGGTCTAGACCACATGGACTTCAAATTTCTAGGAAAGAGGTTAAGTCTCGAGTTAAAGAGAAGGACCTTCTGTCCAGGTTTAAAGTCCTTGTTTTGAATGATAGAATCCTGAAATATTTTAGTCCTCTCTTTATAAATTCTTGAATTATTATAACTCTCTCTGAATCACATCATGTTCACTCATCTCATGTAATATCCTCCCACCAGCACTCTTAAAATCATTGTTTCTAGCCTTAACTGCCCAATATGACTTATGTTGCAACTCCACAGGTAAATGACATAATTCCCCAAACAACATCCTGTAAGGAGACATAACTATTGGGGTTTTGAAAGAAGTTCTATAAACCTATAAAGCTTCATCCAATTTAAGAGACCATTATTTCCTAGAGTTCGACATAATTTTCTCAAGAAATTGTTTCAGTTCGATGTTTGAAATTTACACCTATCCACTAGACTGTGGATGATAAGGAGTACCAGTTTTATGAACACAACCATATTTCTCCATCAAAGCATTAAACTTATAGTTCTTAAAGTGTGTTTTATTATTAGTGATAAAAGCTCTTGGGACTCCAAATCTTTTAAATATATTCTTCTTCACAAATATATTACAGAATTGGATTGATTGTTGGGCACTACCACTGCCTCAACCCATTTCGAAACATAGTCTACAACAATAAGAATATACTCATTCCAATGAGGTGATGGAAATGGACCCATGAAATATAAAACCCAGACATAAAAATTTTCAACTTCCAAAATTCTTTTTTGAGGTAACTACTGCTTCATACCCATATTACCAAGCCTCTGACACCTGTCACATCAAACCACAAAGCTCCTAGAATCCTTAAAAAGAGTAGGCCAACAGAAACCAAATTATTGGACTTTTGAGCGGTTCTTTCACCACCATGGTGACCTCCCCAAGGCGAAGAATGAAAACTTTCTATGATAGGAAACATTTATTCCTCAGGTATACATCTCCTAAAAATACCATCAGCACATCTCTTAAACATCAAAGGATCATCCTAAAGATAATATTTAAGTTTAGAAATGAATTTCATTCTTTGACTATTAGACATATTCTTGGGGAAAACACCTACTACAAGGAAGTTGAAAAAATCTGAAAACCAAGAAGATTGATTGATTGACACATTAAGAATATTCTCAATAGGGAAGGAAGAGTTTATCTCCCTAGGCTTTTCAGATTCATATTGAGTAAGAGGAATCCTAGATAGGTGATCAAAAACTCAATTTTTAGCACCCTGTTTATCCATAATCACTAAATCAAACTCTTGTAGAAACAAGATTCATCTAATCAGCCTGGGTTTAGTTTCCTTCTTAGACAGAAAGTACTTTAAGGCATAATGTTCAGTAAAAAGTATGACTTTAGAACCTAATAAGTACTGTCTAAACCTTTTCAGTGCAAAAACAACAGGTAAAAATTCTTTTTTAGTTGTGTTATAATTCTTTTGGGAATCATCTAGTAGTCTACTATCATAATACACCACATGCAGTTTTATATCCCTCCTCTGTCCAAGGACAGAACCTACAACCATGTCACTAGCATCACACATAAGCTCGAAAGGTAGTTTCCAGTCAGGTGCAATGATGATAGGTGATGTAGTGAGTCTCTTTAAGAAGATTAAATTATTTCAAATAGTTTTCATAAAAATTGAAAGGTGTATTCTTGACCAGAAAACAGCATAAGGGCATAGTTATTTTAGAAAAATCTTTTATGAATCTCTGGTAGAAACCGGCTTTCCCTAGGAAACTTCTAACACCTTTGACATTTAAAGGAGGAGGCAATTTTTGAATAACATCAATCTTAGCAGTATCAACTTCTAGACCTCTTTTAGACACTTTATGAACAAGCACAATACCTTATGTGACCATGAATTGAAATTTATCCCAATTAAGAAGAAGGTTGGTTTCAATGCATCTTTCCAAGAATAAATCAAGATTTCCAAGACAAGTATCAAAAGTACTACCCAAAATGGAAAAGTAGTCCATGAAAACCTCGATGATTCTATCAATCATATCTAAAAAGATAGCCAACACACACTTTTTAAAGGTGGTTGGAGCCCCACACAACCTTAAGGGAATCCGCTTGTAGGAAAATGTTCAAAAGAAGCATGTGAAAGTAGTTTTTTACTGATCCTCTAAATCAACATGAATTTGGTTGTAACCAGAATACCCATCCAGAAAATAGAAAAACTCATTTCCATCAAGCCTCTCAAGAATTTGGTCCAAAAAGGGCATTGAAAAATGGTCCTTCCTAGTGGATGAATTAAGATTACTATAATCTATACAGACTCTCCATTTTTTGGATTTCCTAACTTGGAATTATTCACTTTTTTCATTTTTAACTACATTGAAACCTCCCTTCTTGGGAACAACCTGGACAGGGCTAACCCAAGAACTATCAGAAATGGGATAAATCATTCCAGTGTCCAGCAGTTTAATCACTTCCTCTCTCATAACTTCTTTCATGTTTGGATTCAATATTCTTTGACATTATACCCTAGGCTTATGGTTAAGACCCTTAATATCAGCTATTGTCCAGTCTATGGATGATTTAAAATTTTTGAACACATTCAAAAATCACTATTCTTGTTTTTCATTAAGTTCAGTAGAAATTATTACAGGAAAAGTGGATTTCTCACCCATAAATGAATATTTATGATGAGAGGGAATGGGTTTCAGTTCAAGATCGATTGGTTATACACTAGAAGGAAGACTCTTAGGCCTAGGAGGTCCAATATCTTCAACATATTTCTTGTAAGAAGTATTAAAATATGAAATATTTTCAATTACATGTTCAGATTTAGAAGTAATATTGTCACTGTCCAAAGTGGGCTGTACACTATCCAGATTTTCCAGATTAGATTTTAGCAGGTTAATCAAAGTACAATCATCTAATTGTCTTATAAATTATTCCTCAATATCATCAAAGTGTTTAGCAAGGTTGGTGTTAAACAAAAGACACTTAAATTCAATAAAAAAATATCCTATGTTTAGAAAAAGACGACCCTTATACAACAGAAACTTGACAGTTGTCCAGCTTTGGAAAATTTTTCAGATTTGGATTTTGAGAAGAATTTTCAACTTCTAAGACATATACAATAAGATTTTCAACTTCACAATTATGTTCTTCAGTAGAGGTTTGATTTTCAGATTCATCAGAGTTTCCAATTGAGTTTTATTTCTCTAAGGACTCTAACATTGAACAGTTTTCAAAAAACATTGGTCCTTTAACATTTATGAACACATTGAACTCTTCTGTTTGTTCTCCAATTTTAAAGATAAGTTGCCTCTTAGATACATCAATGACAGCACCAACCGTGAATAATAAGGGCCTACCCAAGATGATGGGAACCTCTTGATCACATTCCATATCCATAACAAGTTAGTCAGCAGATACAAACAGTTTCCCAATCCCAACTAGCAAGTAATCTACCCAACCAATAGGATGAGTGAATGATCTATCAGCTAACTACAGGATGACTGTGGTGGGTTTACGGTCACCCAACCTCAACTATTGAAACAATGAGTATGGGAGAAGATTAATTCTAGCACCTAAATCACAAAAAAATTTGAGTTGATCAGATTTTCATAGTGTTCAAGGTGTGACGAAACTACCCGGGTCTTTCAGTTTAGGAGGGATTTTCTTTTTAAGTACATCACTTCACTCTTCAGTGAGTCTTTAAGTAGCAAATTCTTCTATAGTTTTTTTGTTTGAAATAATTTTCTTCAGATATTTCAGACAATATAGGATTTTAATTAATGTTTTAATGAATGTAATATTCACTTGAAGTTTAGAAAGAAGACCAAGGAACTGAAGAAGTTCATCCTAAGTGTTACTTTGAGGTTTCAGCTTCTCAGGGAAAGGGATGGGTGGGGAAATATTTTTCAGGACAGTAGGCATATCCCTCAACTCTTCCTCAACCTTTTATTTTCCTTTATTCTTTTGATTTTTAGATGATGTTTCAGCTTGAGTTTTTGGTGAAAAATTAATATTTTGATCATTTTCATGACTTTTCTGTGAATTTCCATCATGTGTACAAAGCATGTTTTTATTTCTAGATTGAAGTAGATTTTCATTTTGGGCATTTTCAATTAGTTTTTCAGAAACAAATTGAGTATTAATCCCACTTCTAGTTACAAAAACCTTGGAATTATCTCTAGGGTTAAGATTAGTGGTACTTGGAAGTCCACCTTTTTCCATAGATGAAAAATCTCTAGCAAGTTGGCCAATTTGTGTTTCTATGTTCTGTATTCTAACATCGGTTTTCATTTTATCAGACTCATATTTATTTTGATGTTTGGATAGTTGAGTCATTTATCTTTCTTCTTGAGTGTTGATTTTATTTATGGTTAGATAAATATTAGAAGACATGTGACTATCATTGTTTCCTTGTACATTTGAAGACTCACCTCTTTGTGGATTTTGAAAGTTTGGTCTTGGTTGGTTAGAGTAATTTGGGGCAGTGGATTGTTTGATTTAGCCTTGATATTTCTAGGAAATATTTAGATGGTTCTTATAGCCTTTGTTAAAATTGTTTAAAAATGGATCTTATTTAGGAGGCATCCTATGACCATAGTTAACAATGTTTGAAATTTCTTCTTGTTGGGATGGCATATCAAAACTAGGACAAAAATTTTCAGTATGCCCAAACATACCACACCAGACACACTGTTCCCTTAAATATTGATTGGTATATTGACATCCAAGTTAGTTAACAGAATGCTTTGAATTCTGGTTCATTAAGGATTGAAGTTGGTTGGTGATTTCAACCAGTTGAGCTTGAGTTTCATTCATTGACCCAGCGTTTGAATTAACATTTCTATTAACTCTTTTTCTTCTTGAATTTTTATGTTGTGAATTCAGTGCAAGATTATTAAAGATCTATCTATGTTCTTCATCAATTTTGTCATTGTAATTTCCCCCAGTAGCTTGGTTAACCAGATTCGGTCCAGAGGAGGAAATCCCTTCATAGAAAGTATCCACAAGAAGGTGTGATGGGATTTGATGATGGGTACACTGCCTAAGCAGATCCATGAATCTATCCCAAGCTTCATGACAAGTTTCTCCATCCTTTTGATAAAAACTACTTATCTTTGTTCTAAGTTCACCTTTAAGTCTTTGAGGATAAAATATCATAACGAATGAATTATAAACTTGATCCCAATTTTGAAAGATGTTCTCATCTAGACTCGGAAACCAATTTCTTGCATTCCCTTTAAGGAAAAAGGGAAATACTCTCATTCTAAGTTCATTTTATGCGAGTCCTAGTAGAGGTAATTGCTGCATAATATTATAGAAGTCTCAAATTAAGGCTAGAGAGTCCTCATCAGAGAGTCTATTAAATGAAGGCACCAGTGAAATGTGTGATTGTTTAAGTTCATAATTTCTGGACCTAGGACATAACCTAATGGATGATGGATTTCTTGAATCTTGAGGAAGTTGAAACTCCCTCATCCCAGGCCTTTCATTTTCATATAAGATTTCTGGTTGATTTTGGTAGTTATTAGGTGCAAGAACTCTATTATCTAGGTTTTCCCTTTGAATTTTGTTCTTCCTTCTTAGAGCAGTGAGATGTTTATATAATTCAAGGTTCAGAGGCTCTAATCTAGCACCAGAAGTTCTTATGCTCTTTCAAACAACAATAACAGAACTCACCAGTTATAGTTCAGAATGATAAGTAACAATTTTTTTATATTTTTTAAACTTTTTAATCAATTTTTTTTTAAGATTTATATATATATATATGTTTTTTTAGTTTTTTTGAATAATGGCTCATTCATTCCCCGAAAACAGTGAAAAAAACATGACATGCATGATCGTTGAACCGGTAAAAATCTAATATTTATATTCCCAATAACTATAGTATATGTGGTAAGCAAGGTCAAACCCACAGGGAAGGTAATTTTGGCCACTAATCTTCTAAAAAAACATGGAAGATCCACTGTTGTCTGTAGTGGAGTGAATTTTCTATTTTTCAATTTTAATATTTTGTTTATTATAAGGAACCAATGAAACATCACAATCTTTTTATGTTTTTGTTCTGAACTATATTGAAGCCAGAAAAAGACTAAAAATAGTGAGAAATAGAGAGATAAAATGCCGATAAGTGAAAAATCAAAAGAAATATGTCCGGGGAAAACATTAAGTCTACTAGTTTTGAAAACATTATTTCTCATGATAGTGATTATAACTAATACCACTGAAAAGGAGGGAGTTTTCCTCTCTATGAGATAAATCACTCAATCCGATCAGTTTTAGAGTTTTCCACCCTTAGATTAACCAATATGGAAATTCTGGTTTGAAAAGATTAGAAAACAAACTCGCCATATATTCAGTAGTCTTTAATTTCAATTCAAAAGATTAATAAAATTAATCCACATTCAAACTCACTTTATGAATATAGAATTACATGATTAAGTGCAGGTGGTATGTTACAATTGAATGTAATCAGAACTGACCTCGCCGCTCAATTCTAATCACATTAAAAATAATAGTGAGAAGAGATAAGGACGATAACTAGTAGACTTGATTTTTACCACAAACTAGAAGTATTTATCCTATCATCATCTCTATTTCGGAGACTATATTCATTCAATTATAGTGGAAGAGAATTGAAATAGAATAGAGGAAGAAAACTCACTCTGCTCGCATGAATTACTACTCTAGGACCTCGGATCTCCAAGGGATGGTTCTCCAAGAGTTTCTCAAGAATTCACCTCCAAGGTTCTTGTGTTGCTCTCGTGTCTGGTGTGTTCATCGAATGAATGAGCGTCATCTAAAAGAGTCCCCTCAATCAGTCCCCCTCAAAATTCTGCTGCTACTCTGCTTAAAATATCATATTTCATCTACTGCGCGTCACCACACATTTCCATTGACTTTAGAAATCCTTCACTTGTGCACCGCACACGTGAATTTTTTCACGACTATCATGTCATGCTAGAAATTCCTTCGAAACTGACTCTCGGTGATCTAGTTAGATGAATATGGATGTGTTTTAGTCCCTTGAATGAACCTGCACAAAAAGAACACACAAAACAATGAATAAATAATTAGTAGTTCATTAAAATTCATAAATGATTTAACAATGTTAAAATTAATAATGTTATTGATTTAGAGTTATTACTGTTATTTATAATTTTTTTAAAAAAATTAAATCATTTACTATTTTCAGTTAATTATATTAGTAGTGAGGTCCCCTTTACTCTATCAGACGGCGGACTCTAGCATATGATGTAAATCAAGGAGGTTGGCATCCCAGCTCAGCAGTGGTTCAAGCTCCTCTTCTGGTATGGCTCTGGGTTGCTGTGGGTTGTGGCTTTAGATAAGAGGTGAAACATCCCAACTCTAGCGGTATCCTCTTTCTGTCAACGTAGCGCACCGACTTGAGTAGGGATCAACAACGACTTCAAAAAAGTAGAAATATTCTCTTTTGGATGACACCTCTCGGCTTGGTGGTGACTAGGGCATCATCAAGTGCATTGCATTTGGACTCAGATATTAGCGCCATCTTGTCAAGTTACAGCGTGACAACGATGATATCTCTTCACAACTAGAGAGGAAAATAGAATTTTGAGATCTGTGATTTATGTTTAAAGTGAACTGGTTATTGATTTGATTTTGTGGTGGTGGATTCGATTTATAGTGTTTGATTAAATTAATCAGGGTTGAGTTGGGTACCAAATAGGAATGATGATTCGTGGGGTTTTGATTTTTGATCGGCCCTATTGGCGCATCAGTGGGGATAGATAATGGGGTTTCACGGTGTGAGGGATAAAGAATAGACCACTGCTGGAGGAGGAAGAAGTGATTGAATCACCGAAAGTATGAAATAGGGATGCATATGTGAATGCGTAGCGGAAATGGTGAGGTACCAAGAAGATCAATGAGAGGAAGGTAGAAGCTATCAGTGGCAGGGAGAAGATGGGAGAGATCATCAGTGAAATTGGGGTATTCCTGAGTCACATAACTATCGGTAGGAGGAATGAGAGACCGATGATGAACGGTAGAAGATAAGGAAATTGGAAACATTTTGATATTTTTAAAAACAAATTTTGGAAATGGATTGGTGAGTCAATGACTCACCGATAGTAGAAATAATGGTCATTCGCAACGAGACATCGATAAAAGTAAAATTAAAACAAGTCAGCGTTAGTTAACATAAATAAATAAAAAACATCGGTGATTCAATGACTCACATATAGTTGAAAATAAAATCTAAACTCAACAATAGAAGGAATTAAACGGTGATTCAATGACTAACCGATAATAAAAAAATGAGTCACTGAATTTTTAAAAAGGGTGATCGAAACTGATGCAATGAGATACCAAAACCAATGCAAAGGATCGGTGCATTGAAAAATTGGTGCAAGGGTAGAGGCTGATGATGTTTCAATGTAATCAGTGAGTCACGACTCACCGATAGTTATAAAAATATTTGGTGTGACAAAAGATCGGTGTATCACATCATCGGTGTGACGACTCACTGATAGAAAAAAATTAAAAATTATAACAATAAAAATTAATTTATACCAAATAATAAAATGAACAAATACTAATTAATTTACACAAAAGAGAAAATAACAAAATTGTTTAAAATTAAATAACTAACTATAACCAAAGATTAACTAAATTATTTGACAAACTAAAAATAAAGGCAATTTAATTATTAACTAAGAATATAAATGTTACGTTTAATTAAATTATGTGTAAATAAATGCAAAACACCTATAAATAATTATCTACAAACATAAAACTAAAATAATCAGAAGTAACTTAAGATATTAAATGAGAAATTTAATTAGTTAAATGAAAAAATTAAACTTAACATTGAAAACACGTTACTTTATTAAACTTTAATTTAAACTTATTTACTTAGCAGAATAGTTGAACCGGTTAATAAGTAAGATTAATTTATTTAAATAAATCTAAATTAAATGGTAAAGTTTTAAATTAAAAGCTAAATTAGATTAATGCAAATAAAAAAGGACAAAAAACTAAATAATAAACATTTAGAAATATTTAAAAGTAAACCAAATTAATATTATTAAACTAGAATGTTATTTAATATAGTTTAAAATTATTAAAATGACCAAATTAGGTATTTAAAAGACCAAAAAGACAAATTTAATTATAAAAATGATTAGTTTATAGATTAAGTGATAAAAATAGAAAAGTACAATTATTTATTAAAAAGTGTCAAAATAATTAATTAAATTGATAAACATTAAATAAAAGTTGTGGCAAAACTGTGTAAAAATATAGCCACATCTGGTAACATGATTAATTTGTTTATAAGGATGTAGTGAGTGGTAAGGGTACCCTGTATTTTATTATCCATTATTTATTTCCAATGTATGTGGTTGTTTGGTATGGTGGAGATATGGTATCATGGTGTTAATCACGTATATATTATTTGTGAAATTTTGTATCTTTGGGATGTTTTCTATTGGTCATTGGGTTTTTATCCTTGTTTTTAATTTTTGAATATGGGTGTCATATGTATATTTATTTTTTATAATGTGTGATTTGTTGAGGTTATGATATACTCTATATTCATTTCTATGTTTACTCTATTATATGTTTATATTTATTTGATGATTCCTACATGGTTGGTGTGCTCATCTAATTCATGGATGAGTCATGTTGATTTTTTTCATCAAAAAACCCTTCTAAATTGGATGTATGTGATTATTGAGTTATTATAACCAACCAGTGATGATCAGAAAACACTTTGAGCCATGTGGCATGATAGATAAGGTGATGAGTCAGGTTGACCAGAGGAGGTTCACTATAGTCAATGAGAAACTCCCAAGTGTTCAAGAAGTAGAAGTAATATCACATGACTCTTTGGCACTCCAAGTGGTTTAAAGAGTTCGACCTACTAATGTTTTAGGATCTCCATAAACCACTAAAGATGTGTAATTTCCAATAAGATTGTAAATCTTTCTACCATAGGGAAAAAAGGGGAACTCCAAATTTCCTCTTTACTTTGAATGTTCTTTGAGGTAATCATTACTGATTAGTTATTCAATCATTATAGATCCTAATCACCAAGTTGATGGGATTGAAACATTGGCCACTAATTTTACTATAGATAATATTGGGTATCCTATAGTCGAGGTTACCTATAGTGCATCAAGAAATGAATTAATTGTTCATATAGAAGAAGTGGAAGTCTATTCCACCATGGTTATTTATTTCCCATCAGAGAGGAATACAATCCCATAACAATATTTTTGGTAGGTAAATATTTACTCCAAAAATTTCATATTTTTATTTTAGTGACATAGAGTAAACTAATTTTTAAATTTTATGAATGTATTTATTATGAACGAGAAATAACATGGAACACCATTAGGCTAGGAAGAACTTTTCACAGACCTGATGTTTGAGATGGTGTAGAAGGCACATGAATCATTTAATTATTGTGATATTGATCCCATATAAACATTAATTATGGTGTGAAAACAATAGGTGTTGAATATTGATGAAGAACCTATTTTGAATCTGGAAACAGAGCGACCATTTTCATAGGAGGTAGATAGTAACATTGTCTAGTCACTGCCTCTATAAGTGGCCACAAAAATTTGATTAATATTCTATTTATGGAGTAGAATCTTGGTAATTAGATAGATCCAATGAATATAGATTGAGAAACCATAAATCTAGAAGATCCACCACCTTTATAGGAGGCATCTATAAATTTGATCCCTCCCTACACGCTATATCCCATCTTGATGGAGGTCGATTAAGAATTTTTACCTCTATTTAAATTGTTCATGTTATTACCTAAGTTACATTTTTCTTTAGATGATGAAGAAGTGTTAGGGATGGATACAACTGAATACAACTGGGTGATCGGGTGGAGGTCATGTGACGTAATTCATAGCCCCATCACCATCATTATATTGGGTTATATAAGAAGCTATATGGAAATGCTTTGAAATTATCTAGTCAACCTGGGAGCTAGTAGAGTTGATTATCATTCCATTCACACAAATTAATGTAATTATTTAGGTTGAGTTGGATAGATTGAAGGTATGGATGTCTAACTCCACTAGATCTACATCTATTTCTCATGTTGTAACATCTATTTAGGTGGATCAGTAACAGATCACCTAACAGGAGGTAGAGGAGTATTAGATAATGACCCTACTCTAATAAGGGAAGAGTAGTTCACCCATTAAAGGACTCAGCTAGATACCATTGATCTTGATCTATCTCAAGTTATGCCTCAAGTGTCTTAGTGGAGGCTCAATAAGATTTTCTCAAGATAATGATGACGGAGGTGGTCCTACATGAACATGCTACGACATAAGAACTAACCAAACTATTATAAATTTTTTTTTCCTCTTAGAAAAGGCTATCCAACCTTAGACAGGTAATGGATTATACATTTTCATAGGTTAGCTACATATCAATGTAAATATTTGTTGTATGGATTCCCCATTATATTATATTTCATGTAATAAAATTACATTTTAGAACTCCCTATGTTTAAATCCTTGTATTTTAGTCTCATTAATGAAAAAATAAATCCAACCCTCTAAAACCACATGATTGAAGCTCATTGTGTGAAAAAAGATGATACAATACTTCCCATATTGTAGGAGAGTGTGCAATATGGGTGGATGGTTTATGGTAATAATTTTTTATCAACAACTATGGGAAATCCACAAAGATGAGTGAATCATGTTAGTTTGATTCAAAAATATTGATTCACCATACCAATAAGAAATACTCATGGGGCACACACCAAAGGTGTTAAAACTTTACTTGAGCAAAAGGAATTGGGGAAAGTGTAAATCATGAACCAAGGAGTATGAATCTTAAGGTTATGGGTATTTTATTCTTGGGACTAATATTAAGAATGTATCCAATGAGTGGGTTCCACTACCTTACTACAAGAGATAGGGTAAAACGAATGGAAGATAACCAATGGTCATGTATACAAAGAGTGGGATCCATGAAATTATCACCAATATGGTTTCCTCTAACATGTATACATTGCATTAGAGGTAGACCTAGACAAGAGAACTATTCTGTCACTACAAACTGAGGAGAGTCCTTTTAAGAAATATGACAATTAAGCCATGATGTGTACCATTAATAGGAATTGGGCGTTGAGATATAGATTGAGGGGGGTCTTTTTAGAAATGAAAAAGGATGCGTGATTGATGTTATGGGGCTGAAATTGTTCTTTTAGGGGAGAGGTATACTCAAGAAAATTTTGGTAACTCTTAGGGTTATGGTATCATATATTGAGAATATCGATGCGGTGTCCCAAAATAGATAGTGGGAATATAAGTCCAGTATGGTTTGGGGATGCACCTAAATTACAAATCGGTGAGACACATGATAATAGAGTTCAATCATGATATATATAAAATATTGATGTAATCTCTGAGGATATTTTTTTCAAGGTTACATTGCTATGACCATATAAGTACTGAATATTAGGTCTCAGAGAATAGACCATATAGTTCCTTATATTTTAGGTCACTCGGCTAGGGACCAAGGAAGATGCTACCTATATAGAAATAAGTGAAGATTAAACCAAATATGGTTTGAAATAGAAATTCAAATACAGAAAATATCATAAGTAGGTATACATAGTTTAAATTCATGATGCTCAAACCATGGGATTTGAGTTTTACGATTGTACAACTCTGAACATAATGTGATAATGCTTATTTGTGGAAGAAGGTTAGGTTACAACCCAATATGAAATAAAGAATGGTATGTATCTATGTAGGAACCCTCATGAACGGGAGAAAATAATTTAAGTTTATAGTGATCAAACCATATTTTAATGGAATTTTGAATAAAAGATGAATTTACTTTTAAGTGTTATCTCACTAAGAGGAGAGAGGGGTATAGAAATTAAATCTATGGCTAGGCCTGGGATAAGGCATTAAGATTTCATAATGCATCCGTTGAAATATGAATCAATTCACATGTATTTAGAGAGGGTTGTTTGATATTTGGTGAACACCAAAATGAGGGGACGAATCTAGTTAAATAATTAAGTATATTTTGTTTAAGTACATGAGAAAGGTATAATTGAATGCATTTTAATGTCATATGAAAAGGTGGTCAATATCCTAGTTTAATTTCTTACGGTGAGAAAGATATGCTATGAATTCAAAAGACATGTTGCATAGACTAAAGTGGATTGTGTAGTATAAATTTATGAAGAAAGGACTGTGACTTTTTATTTTAATGTTGTATCATAAGGACATACAAACTCCATACTTCAGATCAAAATTCATCTCAATTATGATAAAAAATAACCAACCACAACCTCTAACATTATCCGATTCAAGCTTGATTATAAAAAAATAGTTAGTATAAGATTACTCATATTACATATGATCACTTGGAAGGGATATATTAGTCATGGTTGGAATATAATGTAAACCCGTTTAGAGGAATACGTAATGTTAAAGAACTAGTTGGTTGTGATTCCACATGACCAGTTCACACTGCCAATATACAAAGAAGCTTGGGGTGGGGAAGTAAAAAAATGTTTTATAACTCCACCTAAACAAATTGAGAATGAGGGAAAAAATAAATTTTGATTTCAAGTTTCAATCAAAGGAAGTGAAAATTGGTTTTAGGATTAGAACCAAATAGGTATTATAAGAGTGGGATCCACTATCATATCATCTGAAGTGGGTGAAGGATGTAAAGGATGACTATTGGGAATGTACAAAGAGAGGAAAATACTTTGTTGGTGATAGCATTTGCTATGGTAAAAATAACATGGAATGGAGGTGATTTGATAGTGGGGTATTGTGTTATCACTATAGGTGAGTTCTTTTAGAAATAATATACTAAAGGGGATTTAAATTTTAAATAGTCAAACTCTGAATGTTGAGGCAAATAAGATATCTTGAGCAACATTTTTGTGAATTAAACATGTTTACAGTGTATTCGAGTAATTATGGAGTGTCGAACCTATAAAATACATGAGAATATAAATCAATCATACCATAAGGGAAATTTTTAGGATCACATAATATATATAGTTTATGTTCATATAGTTCAGAAAATCGGGTTATTCCAATTTTAAGGCCAAGGAACTCACATCATCGGGGTGTCTACTGGTTTATGGTCATAAAAAGGATTATAGGGATGGGGTAGTCTCTATAGAAAGAAGGGAAAGGTCAAAATGACATGAATTTATAGGTAGAGTAATATATACATCCTTAAATATGGATGATCTTATTTTAAGGTCATGAGTATTAGACCATGGGGATGATGTAGTCTATATAGTAATAAGGAAAAATTAAATTTTTAACAAATCCCTATTTTTTGTAAAATATTTTATTTAAATAATTTCTATTCTTCAGTATCGTTCTTTTTATGAAATTGAGAGTTTAAACAAACCTCAAGATTCCATTATTATACAATTACTATTATAGACTAGTTTTTAGGTTAATGGAAATAATTATAACAAACTTATGATAATGCATTGTGAATTCATTGGTTATCAATTATTTATGAAAAATATAAATCAATTAGATATTTTTATTTTAGATTGAATCACTTTTTTAATGAAATTAATGATATATATATATATATGTGTGTTATATACTTAATAAAAATATATTTGATATTTATCCAATGAATATTTTAGTCATATGGTATGAATAAACCCTATTTGATGTATAAAAACCTATATATTAATGTTTAATTTTACACCATTAAATGGTAAACCCATTTTAAATTATGATTTTGACACATTAATAATTTTTATATGAAAACATAAACATGTTATTTTTAATTGAGATATAAAAATTCACTTTGGATGAATTTCGGATAACTTTCATTTTTTGATATATAGTAAAAATATGCTAAATTTAAATTGAAAATAACTTTCTTCATTAAAATAAATCGTATGGTTAAATTATATTATTTAATTAGTTCAAAGTATAAATATAATATATTTTTACCATTTAATATAATTTAGCTCTTTGGAATTAATTTTACATTAAATTATGATCTAAAAACAACTTAATCTTTTGCAATATTTTTTCTTTTAAATCATGTTTTCTAATTACATTAATGGTATTGATTTTATAATAATTACTGAACCATATGTGTTTTTAATTTTGAAAAATGGATTATATATTTTTAATTATTAGTTCCAAATTATATAAATATATTTATATTATTTTTGGGCAATACGAATAGTAACTTTGGTAAATTTTATTAACACGGTAAATGGGTAAATCAGGTAATTAAGGGAGATGTTAATGTCATAAAATTACCCTAACACTTGTATTATTATAATTGGATGATTATGATTTTTCTTAAAACATACTTGGATCAAAATGGTATCCATTGGAACTTACTTGGATGAGATTATGACATATAATTTATTTTATTTAAAGACAAGTGAAATATGTCTCACTGAAACTTTAATAATTAAATATTTTTTAATAAAAGGATATACAAAAGATAAATTCTATTATAAATACTCATTCGGAAGAAAAAATGTTTTTATTTATCATAACAGCTTATTTTTAATTTTTAGGAAAAAAATAAATCCCTTTAAATACCTATACATGGATGATGAAAAAATTAATTAATTGACGGGAAATCAATTAAATAATTTTTATTAAAATATTAATAACCCTAAAAAGGTCCCAAATGTTATGTACCAAGATGGGAAAAAAATGTCGATGGGTGAGGAATTTAATTTTTTTTGCATCACCATAGCAACATTACAACATCGACTCTAGTGAACTATCCATTTATGGTCTGAGGACCATGCTTGGATTTGACAGAGTACAAAAATAAAATTGAACAAGTACCTTTTTTTGGATCTGACATGGACAAGTTAATCGAAGGATGTCAGTGAGCATTGATCTCTTGATTTTCCACACACACCTCTCAAATCTACACACTAATTGTTTGTTGGAATCTTGGTGCTAGCGTTGTACACCAACGAACTCCGAGACACAACAATGATCATCATAAGGCAAGTGTCTTTGATCCAGAGAAAAAAGAACTTGAAGACCTTCCTTGCTCGAGAGAATCACTCTCTAGAATCCAGGAGGAGAGAGAGGCTCTCAATTTTGACACATGAATAATTACATGGGGAGAGCCTCGCTCTTATTTATATAAAGAATATCTAGAATACCCGATATAGATTCCCGACCCCCGTGTAATATATATTCACAGTACAAGTATTATAAATATTTATTTATTTCAAATTAAATTATTCAATAAATAATATTTATAATTTTATTACTAACTAAAATATATATTAAATATATATTGTGTGATAAAATTGAGTCTATAACTTGACTCACTTCTCCTGAAAATATTAAACGAACCCTAGATAATTAAATCTATTCGAATAAGATTTTATCTTCATGTTTACTAGTCACTTATAAATACATGTTATAAATAAATTCGATAAATTATTTCAAACATGAATAAATGAAGAATTTTTTTATTACATGGTGACCCATAAAACTTGGATAATACTCAGACCTATTGGCGGGGATGCCAAGTTCTATATTCCTATTCCCAAAATAGGGAAATTCTCAAAGCGCTATATTGTTTGACCCTCTAGGCCCTTATCTCAATAGAAGTGAATAATATCCACCGACTACAAGTGGGGCTTAGTAACCCATCACAACCCCTATAGAGATATGGTAATGTCAAATCAATGACTACCTTCCTACGAACATGGTATGTGTAATATAATCTATTCATCATCGATATCTTAATAAAGTAGAATGTTCACTAGTGTCATCATCCATTATCTTGCTTTATTCTATTTTTTGATTTTTTCGAGACTGTCTTACATTCCACTACCATGGAAATGGATATAATGATGGTGAAACCATCCTAATCAACTAGGCCCGAGATATCTCTTCCTCAACTAAAAATAAAAAAAATCCTATCATGATCATTCAATCAATGTCATGTCACCAATGGTGTACTCAAAACAAACTACCTCTCCACGACTTTATCGCCATGATTTTCACCTTTCATAAATGTATACAATTAAATGACATACATTTATAATGATCTCAAGTCAGGATACCATTAACCATGTCCATAGATAGGAATGAACAATGACACATGAAACATGTGGTGTCCCTATTATGCGGGTCTATCCTCATGATCTCAACTACTAGAGATCATCATGTGAGAAATTCATGAGAAGAAGTCTCAATACTTATGATCCCCTAGCACTTGATGGTCACAAATCATCTTTTTTCCTTTAAGAATGATGTAACTCAACCATAGGAAATTATTTTAAGATTATTTTCATGGAATCTTGAGGTTCTAATTATAGATTGAGATCTTCTATAACCGTTTGATACGACATTTAATCTAAATACATTTTCATAAGCAAAGTGGATGAAGAAGTATCTATACTATTGTATAAATATAAACACATGTATATTTAAAAAAGTGCATACATGTAGTGGTAATCAAAGTACAACAGAAGCTGGGTCTAGGGAACCCACTTTCAACACTCCCACTTTCACTAGAGCCAACTGCAAACAGGTTTCAATCCACTCGCTCTCACATAAAAATCATGCTTATCATGAGAGATGGATTTAGACAAGGGGTCTACCATGTTTTCTTCTATAAATACTCTTATAACTATGACTTCACCTATTTGAGTAAAATCCCTTTAGATATGAAACTTCTGAAGAATATGATTTGTCCTTTGGTGAGACTTGGGCACCTTGGAAAGCACCACTACAATAGTATTATCAAAATATACTAGAACATGGTCTGTACTTTCAGGAACAACACCAATGTCTAAGATAAATCTGTGTATTCATATTGGTTATTTTTCTGCATTGGAAGTTGCAATATATTTGGAATCTACTGTATAATCGGTAACCACAACTTGCTTCAAGCTTCTCCAGCTCACTACACCACCATTCAGGCAAAAGATGTATCCTGACTTCTATTTTAGATCATCATGATCTGTCTAGAAACTAGAATTACTATATCCTCTCACTATTACTTCGTCATCTCCTCCATACCCCTAGAACATATCCTTAGTATGTCTCAAGTAATTTAGGATAGTTTTCACAGCTTCCCAATGTATCTCTCATGGATTGGCTTGATATCTACCCACCATTCTTAAAGAAAAGGTGACATAAAAACTAGTACATAACATGGCATACATGATTGAACCCACTGTTGAGGCATAAGGGATTCTACACATTCAATCAATCTCCTCTTGTGTTTGCAGACACATTTTCTTAGAGAGATTAATACCATGTGACATAGGCAACAATCCTTTTTTGGATTGTTCTATATTGTTCCTTTTGAGTACCTTTTCAATATATGTACATTGACTTAGTCCAAGTAGCCTTTGAGATCTATCTTGATAGATCTTGATCCCTAAAATGTATTCTTATGCACCTAAGTATTTTATGTGGAAGTATTCATTTAACAACGTGTTAATTTACTGTAAGACTTGCACCTCATTTCCCATAATTAATATGTCATCAACATATAACATTAAGAAAATGATGGAATTCCCTTAAATCTTTTTATAGACACAATTATTGCTTTTGTTTTTGAAAAAACCAAATTCTCTTATGGCCTAAAAAAATGAACATTCCATGATCTTTATGCCTACTTCAATCCATAAATGGATCTCTACATCTTGTATACTTTATTGGCATTATTTGACATGAAAAACCCTTCGAGTTGAGTCATATAGACGTCTTCAACAAACATCCCTTTTAGAAAAGCAGTTTTGACAACCATTTTCTAAATTTCATAATATTGAAAGAATTCTATTGCAAGAAATATCCTAATGGATTTAATCATTTCTAATAGTGATAAGGTTTCATCATGGCCAATGCCATGACATTGCCTGAAACCCTTTACAGCCAATCTTCATTTAAAGGTATTAACATCACCATCCATGTTTCACTTCTTCTTGAATACCAATTTGCAACCAATGGGATTTACTTCAGCTGGAGGGTCTACCAAAATCCAAAATTGATTTTGGTACATGGACTCCATAACAAAATTCATGGCTTCTTTCCATTTAACAGCTTCTTTTACGTCTACTTCTTCCATGTAGGTTAGGGGTCCATCATCCTCAAGTACTAATGTGTCACCGGACTTGGTGACAATAAAAACATAGTGCTCTGGTTCTCTAACCTCTCTCATAGACCTATAAAGTATTTGTGTCTTAGGAAAAACTTCTTCTTCCACTTTCTGTTATAGAGATTGTTCCTCTACCAACTCTTGTGCATATGAAGCATTAACTTCATCGAAGTCAATATTTCTCACACTAAATCCAATAGAAATGTGTTATCTTTCTATAAATATGGTGTATCTTTCCACAATAAAATTCTTATATAAAGGTCTATATAGGTAATATCCTCTAGTTTTCTTGGTATAACCTTTAAAGATGCACTTGGTGCTTTTTGATGCTAATTTTTCACTTGGTAAAGTCATAAAAAATGCATTGCACCCCCATACATGTATGTGTGTCAGACTAGGTTTCATTCCATACCATAACTCATATGGAATCCCATATTAATCTTTAGTTGGTACTCGGTTAAGTGTATATGATGCTATCCACAAAGTGTATCCCCAAAATGATAATGGAAGAGTTGCATGACTCATCATTGATCTGACCATGTCAAGAAAGGTCCTATTCATCCTATCACTAGCAGCATTCCATTATAGTGTATAAGGAGGAGTGTGTTGGGATACTATATCACACTACTTCAAGTGATCAATGAATTCTTGGTTAAGATATTCTCCACCTCGATCTGAGTAGTGTGATTTTATATTCTTACCAGGCTTTCTACTTCATTTTAGTATTCCTTAAAAATCCAAAAGGAATCAAACTTATATCGCATTAAGTTAATATATCCTTACCTACTATAGTCATTGGTAAAAGTAATGAAGTATGAAAAACACCCCTTTCCTCTACTGGAAAAGTACCACATACATTAGTATGTATTTATTCCAGTACTGTATTGGCTCTTTCACCCTTTCCTGAGAAAGGTTCTTTGGTCATTTTTCCTTGTAAACAAGATTGAAATACATCCAAGGGTTATAATTGTACTAAGTCCAAATACCCTTCTTGACCTAATATTTGTAATCACTTATCATTTACATGACCTAGCCTGAAGTTCCATAGGCTGGTGATATGTGAGTCATGTTGGTAGTTTTTTTCATTGATTGCTATTACAGGGTTCTTGAGTTCTAGAATTTATAAACCATTGTTAAGATTTTCCATTCCATAACACATCTTTTCTAAATAAAAGAGGCAAAATTTATTTCCAATCATGAAATAAAAACTCATAGTGTCTAAACATGACACAAAGATAAAGTTCCGGTTTACATAAGGTACATAATTGAAATTGTTTAAAACTAGAACCAAACCACTTGGAAAGGTTAAGTGATAGTCTCCCACTACCAAGGCTGACAGACTTGCACCATTTGAAGCTCAGAGATTCACTTGACCTTTTACAATATCCTCAATCCTACTTGGTTTTTGTATATGAATAAAATGTGTGAGCCTCATGTCGTATCCTATACCCAACTTGTAGATAAATATAGATTGCATTCAATTACAAAAATACCTAAAGTAGAAGCATAAATTTCCTTCTTCTTCCTAGCTCAACAATTCTTCTTGTAGTGACCTTTCTTGCCACATCCAAAGGAGAAAACTTCCTACTCATTAATATACCTCTGAATCTTTGGATTCTTTACAGGATGATGTATTAGTGTCTTTGTCCTTGACTTGGACTTGGACCCCTTTGCCTTTAATTTTATTCTTATTCACCATAAGGACACATGAATTGGTATTTTTCAGATCCTTTTTAGCTTTGTGAACTAAATCCAAAAGGTCTGGGAGAAACTTTTTCATATCATTCATGTTATGATTGATAATAAAACTCAATAAGCTTGATGGTAAAGAGGAAAGAATGAGATCCACTGCTAGTTCTTGGTTCAATTTGAAACCAAGGGATTCAAGCCTCTAAATATACCCAATCAAATTGAGTACATGAGGACCAGCATGGTGCCCTTTTGTTAGCCTGTACTTATAAAGGTCACTTGATATATTATACCTTTCCTTCTTGGCCCTCTACTAATATAATTCTTAGAGATGTGTAATCAACTTGGTGGCATCATCATCTTTATGAATTTTTTACAATTGGATGGACATGGATGACAACATGATGCACTGAATATCAAGTGCATCTTCTACATGATTTATATATTTATATTTTTCTACCATACTTCTTCTTTGAGGAGGCTCAGAAGGAATTGGTGATTCTGGCACATATATCTTCCTTTCTTGGCATAGTACTATGCGCAAGCTCCTATACTACTCTTGGAAGTTTTTTCCAGTCAAGATATTTTCTTTATCCAGAAACAATCTTAATGATAAAGTACTTGTGGTGTTGGTGATTTCCAACTTAAATCTACATCAGTTAAAAATTTAGTAGTTAGTACTTTTTCTTGATTACCTTTTTACATTTATGATTAATATTCTATTATACTATTTTAATGTCTCCCACTATTTTAGTGAACCTTAATTTCCCTCACTATTAGGTTCTAAATACTATTTCTCTTGAGCAATCTAGTGGAAATGATCCTCAAAACCTCCCTCATAGTCTACAAGATATGGTTATGCCACTACTCGGAGGGTTTCAAGGTAGGCACTATGCTGGCCAATCACTTGACTTGTAGTTCCTTGTGTTGTTGAGTAAAGTCTCAGATTTTAGAATCCAAACTTGATTTCGTCAACATATTTCTTCTAAAGTAATAGCAAGTTAGCTCTGGATAATCCTGGACTAGTCACTTTAGTTAAGTAGACCTAGTTATCTCATGAAAACACCCCAGTAGTAAGAGGCACTCTCAACTATGCCTGATGAGCACCCCAAACTCTCGGTTTTGTTTATATGTGAGAAATGGAAGTAATTTGGAGTTAATATATCTTTGAGGTATTTTTATATTTATTGAAAAACAAGATCATTTTTTATCTATATGTTCAAACTATATTGTCACGCTCACAACTAAAACATAATAGAAATACATTCGTCACCTCATTATGCATTTTTATCTTGTTTACTATTCTATGTGATCAAGAAATTATCTTTCAATTGCATAAAACAATAAACAATGCATAATGGTTAATCCTGTAATCTGACTAGTCTTGAGCATTATATTATAATTTATACATAAATGGATCAATCTTGACCTAGGGGAATGCATACCCCAGTCGACACTTGACTCACGTTGCAGCTATCCCCAATGAAATATGCTTGGCTCCCATCTGGATTACCACCTTGATTTGGCGAGGTATGCATCTCAAATCATAACCATTTAATTAAAAATATACTAGCATTTAGGCAAGGGGGTCTAGGGGTAAAAAAATACAACTTTTGCAATGGAAACACATTCCCTTATGCAAATTTGATTTAAAATATGATTCACATACCATCATTTATATAATTAATTATTACATTCATCACACACATTGAATAAATAATTAAATAAACAAATAAATCAGACATTTATGGTTCGGTCGCTTTCTCAAGACTAGTCAGTATAAATAATGCGAAATTAAAAATTAAGCTACAATAAAATTCAAATAACATGAGAGAACTCTATTAAATTAATTGAATTTAAGTCAATTAAATTAATTTATTTTTATCAGTTCCAACTGTTTAATTTTATTTTATTTCCAAAAATTAAATTAAACCATAAATATAATTTTAACTATAAAATTAAATTAAACTATTAATTTAATTGTAATTATAATTAAATTAATGTTTCAAATTAAATTAAACATAAAATGACAATATACTTATAATTAATTTAACTTAATAAGCTAAATTAATTAAACATAATAATGGAGGATACCTCTAGCTATGAAGGAGTTCGGCTGGACCATGAACCGTCGTGAGGGAGTCTAAATGAAGTAAGTCCAAATCATTGTGTAACAGCAGCTCGACCATGGTGTTACCACAACATGACCCCAGTGAGACCACTGCGAGACCATGATGAGACCGTGGTGTGAACGCAGCATGATCGCGACTTGACCAAAACTTGACCATGGTGTATCAGTCTGGTACAGTAACACCTTGTAGTGGTAGGGTCTTCTAGCAACGTGTGAGGGAGGCGTCATGCTACTCCAGCCAGCCGCAAAGTGTAGCAGCGCGTTGGTCTAGTCAGCTACTAGGGAGGTGGCTAGATGTTTCTACGTGGCACCGAGCATGGAGGCGGGGAAATCCGACAAGATCCGGTGATGTACGAACCGGTATCAACATGAATTATGGGGAGATCGGAGGAGGCAGCCTGAGGTCTGTGCTGCGCGGGTCTTCCAGGAGAGCGCGGTCTGACCGGGATGACATGAAGAAGAGAGGAGGCCGGGGTTCCGGGTGGAACGAATAGGTAGCTGCTAGGGGATCCATGCGCGGCGCTCCAGCAAGACGAGAAGGGAGGCGGCCTGGCTCGGGGTGGCACGCGAGCCCGGAGTGGAGCAAGGAAAAGAAGTAGCTGGGGAGTCTGGGTGCGGCACGCTGGTGATATAGGAAGGGAGGCGGCTAGGGGACCGATAACATGACCTGCTAGGGTTTCTCCTAGGGAGGGGCTCCGTGTGGGTTCTTCACATGGAAGAAGTGGTCTTCCTCCCTTTTACTTATTTAATAATTTATTGTTTTGTCTTTTGACAAAACAGAAACCCCCCATTTTTAAAATTAAAAATGAAAAGTAAGAAGACCCACTTTGGGGTCCTGGTCTCCTAATTTTTTTTTTATTTTAAACTCCAAAGACATTAAATAATTAAAAAATTGACTTGACACCAAGACTTTAAATACCCCCTTTTAATTTTTTTTATAAATTTTTTTTTTATTTGAGAAAAATAAAATAATATTATGCTATAATATATTTTATTTTTCTCCTAAAATAAACTTACTAGTTTAATTCTGGTGACCAGATTTTAGTACATTGAAGAACGCATAAATACTATTAAATTTCATTCTTAATTAAATAATCTGAAAACTTAAAACTGACGACATCGATCTCGTTAAATTTTTTAACTGACGGTAACTTGGCCATTTGAAATCAGAATGATATATGACTCGATCCGTCCGAACTGATTTACTGCCTCATACTTAAATTTAATGAAATTTAATTTTTCTTTTGACTGTGAGAAATCATGTATCCCTCTAATACCACTGTTAGGTACTGGGAAGGGCATAAAAAGACAATGGTATGGGAATTTAAATTTTTTAGCATCACCAGGGTAAGGTTACAATGTCGAATCTAGTAAACTATCCCGGTACGGTTAGAGGACCACACGTGGATTTGACAGTGCACGAAAATAAAATCGAACAAGTACCTTGTTCAGATCTGACATGCACAAGTTCATCATATGATGGTGACGACCGTTTCTCGAAGACTCTGATGTCAGAGTCCTTTAGAAAATCCAGACATGGCTTTTGAATCTGCATGCATGTCGTTCATTAGAATCCAGGTGCTAGCACGATTCACCAAAAGCTCTATGACGCAACGGTGATCACCACAAGGAAAGCATCTTCGATCCAAAGATAGAATAACTTTAAGACCTTCCTTTCTTGATAGAATATTTATATAGAATCTAGGAGGAGAGATAGCCTCCCAATTTTGACACATGAATAGTTAAATGGGGAGAGCCTCTCTCTTATATATATATATTGAATATCTCGAATAACTGGTATGGGTTCCCGGCCCCCGTTTAATAGATATTCATAGTAAAAGTATTATAAATATTTATTTATATAAAATTAAATTACGCCATAAATAATATTTATAATTTTATCACTAACTAAAATATATATTAAACATGTATTGTGTGATAAACTTGAGTCTGTAACTCGACTCACTTCTCCGGAAAATATTAAACGAACCCTGGATATTTAAATCAGTTCAAATAATATTTTATCTTTGTATTTACTAATCAATTTTAAATAAATGTTATAAATAAATTCAACAAATTATTCCAAACCTGAATAATTAAATAATTAAATTTTTTTACTTGGTGATCCATATAACTTGGATAATACTCAGACCTCTTGGTAGTGCCCACCAAGTTCTATATTCCTATTTTCAGAATAGGGAAGATTCTCAAAGCGCTACAGTGTGTGACCCGATAGGCCCTTATCTCAATAATAGTGAATAATATCCACTGACCAAGAGAAAGGTATAGCAACCTATCAGGTCCCCAATAGAGATAAGGTAAAGTCAAATCATTGACTACCTTCCTACGAACATGGTCTATGTAATATAATATCTTAGTCATCGATATCTCAGTAAAGAAGATTGCACACTAGGGTCATCATCCTATATCTTGCTTTATTTTATTTGATGATTTGTCTGGATGGTCTTACCTTAAACTACCATGGCCATGGATTTAATGAAGGTGTGACCATCCTAATCAACCAGGCATGAGATATCTCTTCCTCAACTCGAATGCAACAAATCCTATCAAGACCATTCAATCAATGTATTGTCCCCAATGACGTACCCAACACAAACTACCTCACCACTTATTAATCTCCATAGTTTTCTCCTTGCATCAAAGTACACAGTTAAATGACATACATTGACAATGATCTCATGTTTGGAGACCATTACACATCTCCGTAGATAGGAATGACCAATGATACATGAAACATGTGGTGTTCCTATTATGCGGGCCTATCATCACGATCTCAACTTTTTGAGATCATAAAGTTTGTGTTTCATGTGAAGAAGCCCCAATGATTATGATCCCCCATCACCAGATGGTCACACATCATCTATGTCCTTTCAGAATGATGTAATTGGGCCATAGGATATTACTTTAAGATTACTCCTATGGCATCGCGGGTTCTCATTATAGCTTGAGATCTACGATAACCCTTTGATAAGACATGTAATATAAGGAAATTATCATAATAAAAGTGGATACATAAGTATATAATCTATTATGGAAAGATAAACACAAGTATAAATAACCAACTGCATACATGTAGTGGTAATCAAAGCACAACAGAAGTTGGGTGTAGGGCACCCACTTTCAACACCAAACACTTAAAAAACCTTATTAGATGATAATATCTGGACCATAAGAATACAAGGTTCAACTTAATGACTATTTAGAAGCATATAAAATATATTATGACACTTATATTATTTTATTTAAATTGAAGATAAATTTTTTAATATTCATGTTTTAAAAAAGTATAGCATTTTAATGTTGGGGTTTTCAAGAGATATATTCGACTAAATTTATTTTTATGAAAGATAATGGATTTATCTTCATCATATTATTTTATGTGGATTTTTTATTTAACGAATAAGTATATTAAATAATTTCTCAAAATTGAGGTAGTAATTATTTTGTTAATGAAGATATTAAATAAAAGTTATTAAAAATTTTATTAAAAATATAATTTGGGATAATTATCATGTCAAATGAATTTTATCGATTAAATTTACCCATAGGGATATAATAAAATATTTGGATTGAGGTTTAACTTTTATATTTATATTTTAAAAAAATCCCTGAAAAAATAGTATCAACATTGACACTATTGCTATTTTGTCAAAATAAGGTTTTCTTAAATTAATTAAAATTCATAAAACATTTTAAAAAATATTGAATAATTATGATATGGTATAAAATGTTCTTAAGTATTCATTTATGGTCTAATTGAATTTAAATAAGTAAATATTTTACCATTTTTATATTGAAATATTTGATACCCTAGTTAAAAATTAAATAGAATAAGTAAGCAATAATTAAAATGATAATTCTTAAATTGACATTAATACCTATCTAAAATTTATTAGTTGATGAGATTAAAAACCTATATCATCTAATACATGAAATTTGGACATTTTTTATGTTTTTAAGTGGGGTTTATTTTATTATAAATTAATATTTTGGAGGTTTCAAAAAGTTCCCCTCACCTTAATTATAAATGGGCACTTCCTCCCTCAACTCTTCACTTCATTTTGAGCCTTCAAACTTGACCATCCCCCAACCATTTTCATTATAAACATCCATAGTAACATTACAGAAGTATGTTTTTTATTTATAGTCCAAATATAGTTCTATAAGGAAATTTTTAGGGGAGGCACATTGAAGAAGTGGAGGTTTAGATACCTACAAAGCATATCATACATAAGGTAAAGGATAACATTCGAAATATTATTTTTTCTGGGATTATTTATTTCTAAGTATTTAATGGGGTATATTTAACATCCATGTCCATGTATCATAAATATTTATTTCAAACTATTCTTTATATCCCAGTATAATTTTACCCATTGGTGAATTTTTACTAAATAGTATGAATGAAATCTTTTGTTGTTTTCTGTATGAGGTACCTTTTAACTTTTTTGACAAAAGTATGAGATCTTTGTTAACTTGTACGACATGAATGGATTTTGATGCATTCATAATTACTTATTTCCTTGAATCTTCACCTAAAATATTAAGAGGTTATTTTCACAAATAAAGATTTCTTCTAAATTTTTGTGTCATTTTGAGGGAGGAAAACGTTTTCGAAGAAGAGAGGATATTTTTTTAGAAATTAATTTCAATTGTTTTCTCAAAATTATTTTCCATATAATATGGAACTATTTAAATAGGGTTATATTTCCAAATATATTACTAATATGATTTTATTGTGTGTTATTTAGAAAATCCATTTGTTTAATATCAATTATGATGGAATGATGTTTAAGAACCCCATTTTATTTCATGGGTTATGCTATAGTGAATGTTATATATGATTCTGTGGATCATGTAAGAATTATTTAATTATGAGATGAATGAGACCTATATCTCCCTTTAATTCATTGAGTAATGATTTATATCTCATGTGATAGACATGACTGGAACTACATGTAAATCCATTTCATTAGTATAGGGCTAGAAAGAGGAGTGAACTCTCTTCATTAATGGACTTCGTCGACTATGATTGTCTCAAAAATTAGCCATGACTAAAATGAAATTATTTTCTATGCTTATGTGTATATGCCACAAAATTTTGTGTCTTATGTTATGACTATTGTGATTACATTTCACTTTTATGATTTATCCCATGACATGATATTATGATCTTTTATATGAAAGATAATATTTTCCAATGTTATGTTCTTATGATTATGATATGAATGACATTTCTATTTTTTACCCTTATTGAGAATTTGAGCTCATCCTTTAATATGTTTCTTTCCCCAAGGTTATGAGGAAGGGTATTAAGTAATATATGTTAAAAAAGTCTAGTTATTAAGAAATAAGAGGGAGACAATGTGGATGTTCTATGAATGAGTTAATTATGTTTCCCAATTTCTAAAGACACTAAACCTATACGATCCTGAAATTATTTTTGTTATGTTGTGTAATAAATATTCTCCAATGTTGAAATATTATCTATATGTAAATTATGGGATGTTATATTTGGTATCAGAGTATAGGTATATTTATCTGTTGGAAACTAGGATGAGAGAACCTTAGTAAGAACCCTAAAGATAGGTCTATGTATAAGTTACAATATTATCCCAGTGTTTTAGAGATTATTATGAATAAACTAGGATAAAACCTAATGTGTTATAAATTGAAATTTTATTATTGAATTATTTGGGTTTCCCATTATGATTAATGATTCTCACACTATGATTCTTGGTTTTTTTCGATGGACGGAACCCAAAGGAACCACATGAATGCTAAATGAGACGAGAAAAGAAATGTTATTCCACCTAAGAAACCAAATATTATGGGAGATAAAATCAAAAATCTTGTATCCATGATCCAAAAAATTTCTCAAGTTATGAATCATATTGAAATTCCAAATGAAAAAATTATGTAGAAACATTCTCTTGAATCATTCATGAGGAAGCATCCACCTTCATTTAGTAGGTCTTTTGATCCAGTAGTTGCTGAAAAATTGATCAGTACCCCTGGAAGTATTTTTTTAGTTGTACAATGTTCTAAACATGGTAAAGTTATCATAGAAATATATCGTTTGGAAGGTCAAGCTGATCAATGGCAGAATATTATCAAGAATATATGGCAAATAGATGAAATTTAGTCCATGGAATAGGATAAGTTCAAGAACTTATTTTTCAATAAGTACATTTTTTATATTCTTCTAACAAAGCTAGAGAATTAGTTCCTTGATCTTATGAAAAAATATGATAAATCCATTGGAACCTATGATTAAAATTTTAAAAGACATGCAAGGTACGCTTATGGAATAATTATCCATCCTGAGAGTAAAATTGATCGATTATTTTGTGGAATAAAACAAAGTCTCCCAAAGGGAATAATCCATAAGGGACTTCAACAGCTATGAGAAAATTGTTTGATGTTCTCTCAAGGTTGATATGGAGAATAGAGTAACCCATCAGTAATATAGGTTTAATTAGAAGAGAAAAATGGAATTCGATGGAAAATTTACAAAACACACTAAAAAGAAGATGAGTTTTTCCTTATTCTCAAACTGTTGAAAGAAACATAGAGGGTATTTTATTAAAGGGACTAGTAAATGTTTTAATTTTGGATTAGATGGTTTTGAGGTAGTTTAATTCTAAAGTGATGAGAAAAAGATGTCTAATGATGCGAAAAAATAAAAGGCTACATAAAATGCACCTCTTATTCTTCAATGTTACAAGTGCAAGGAAATGGAGAAATATGCTAATCAATTCCCAAATATAAGGGTTATTGATGGTGATCGAAGTCAATAAACTCTTAAGGACAAAGAAAAAGGAATATCATGTGAAATAACTATCAGTGACGTGGAGTACAATAATGAAGTGGTGAAAGGTACACATACCATCCAATATAAAGTAGAAAATGTTTTATTTGATTCTAGATCCATAGACACTTTTATTTTTGTATAATTTTCTAAGGGTATTTATGTATTACCTCAACAATTAGATGTTGAGTTAGTTGTGAAAACTCCTAATGGAACAATAGTCTCATTTAAAGTTTATAATTATACATCAGTTGAATTTTGTGGGGCAGTGACTCCTGAAAATCCTGTGATCCTTCCTATAATGGAATTTGATGTGATTCATGGAATGTATTTGATTTCTATATATAAATATCATATATATTTCTGAAGAAGGGATGCCACATTTTATATTATAGATCAATCTATGATCATCTATCCATGAAATGATGAATTTAACCTTGCAGTAAAGATTTATTCCATCTTATGGGTCTTTATTACTATAAATTATAGTTATTTATATAAAATAGTTGGGGAGAAACTCATGATTATGAATACACCCATTGTATGAGAGTTTGATGATGTCTTTCTGGAGGAATTTATAGGTCTTCCACCAAATCGTGAAGATTAGTTTTCAATAGAACTCATACCGGGTGCTATGCCTATTTCAAAGAATCTTTATAGAATAGCCCAAATTGAGTTGTATGAATTGAATAAGAAACTCCAAGAGAATATTTATAATGGATTCATATTCCATAGTGTATCACCTTGGGGAGATCTTATTCTGTTTTTAAGAAGAAATATGGGTCAATGAGACTCTACATTGATTATTGAGAACTTAACAAGATCACTATCAAGAAAAAATATCATCTTCCCCACATTGATGACTTTTTTGAACAACTATGTAGAGATAAATTCTTTTACAAGATTGATATTCATTCAAAATATCATAAATTATGGGTTAAAAAGGAGGACATAACAATGACAACATTCTATACTAGGTATAGACACTATGGATTTATAGTGACTTCTTTTGGTCTTACTAATCGACCCTCTATCTTCATGGATCTAATGAATAGATTCTTTTGAGACTATCTTGATCAGTTTTTGGTAGTCTTTACAGATTATATTATTGGATATTCAAAGAGAAAGGTTGAACATGAAGATCACATGAAAATTGTACTAAATAATCTGATAAAGGAGAATATTTATTCTAAATTTACCAAGTGTGAATTTTGTCTTCATGAAGTTTCTTTTTTAGTCTAAAAAAACTCATGTGAGGGGATATATGTGGATCTTGAAAAAATAGAGTTTATTGAATGTTGGTCAAGAAAAACACTGGTAACTGAGATCTAATGTTTTCTTGGTTTGGATGGATATTATCGATGTTTTGTGAAAGCTTTTTCATGATTATCTAATCAACTCACAAAGTTGACTTTGAAAATAGCTATTTTTGTTTGAACATAGAAATTTGAAGTGAATTTCAAAGAGATAAAAAGAAGGTTAACTAGTGAACTTGTGCTTATAATACCTTCTAGTGGAGAAAGGTTTGTTATCTACAGTGATGCATCTAAGAAGGGTCTGGGATGTGTTCTCATGAAAAATGATATGATGATAGCTTATGCCTCATGGCAGTTGAAAAATCATGAGAAAAATCACCCAACTCAGGATTTGGAGTTAGTTGTGGTAATATTTTAATTAAAGATATGGAGGAACTATATTTATGGTGAAATGTGTTATATTTATGCTGATCAAAAATTTTTAACGTTTATTTTCAAACAAAAGGAACTGAATATGTGCCAATGAAAATGTTTGGATTTGATTATAGATTACAACTACTTAATACATTACCAACCTGGGAAAGAGAACACAGTGAAAGATGCTTTGAGTCGAAAAGACCATACTTGATTATCCATGATGAGGATCACAAAAGATCCAATATTTATGGACTTGAAAAGGATGAAACTTGAAATTTTAATGGAAGGGGAGAAATATTATCTTTCTCAAATGAACTTTAAACCATATATAGAAGTAATGATTATGGGGGTATAGAAGGAAGATGTAGAGCTACAAAAGGAAGTGAGAAATGTTTCAGAATTCAAACTGGATTTGGTTGGAATAATAAGGTCCATGAACCACATTTTTATTCCTCTTTTACAAGAATAAACAAAGTATATTTTGGATGAAGCTCATAGTTCTTATTTATATATTCATCCTAAAATAAAAGAGATGTACAGGGACATGAAAGATCATTTTTGGTGGGATAACATGAAAATATATGTTTCCCAATATTTCTCTTGGTGCTTGGTTTTTCAGAAAGTAAAGGCTGAGAGACAGAAGTCTAAGGGGATGTTTCAACCATTACCCATACCATAATGTAAATAGGAAAACATCATTATGGAATTTTTATTGGACTTCCAAAAACATCTAAAGGCCATAATGCTATATGGGTTATAGTTGATAGCCTTATGAAGTTGGTACACTTCATTTCTATTAGGTATGATTTTGCTCTTGATCAGATTTCTAGGATAAATGTAAAGGAAGTGTTAAGCTTTCATGGAGTACCAATTTACATTATATCTGATCAGGATTAGAGGTTTTCTTTGATGTTTTGGAAAATTCTTCATCATTCTTTGGATATAGAGTAAAGTTTGCTTATCATCCTTATAAAGACAGTCGGTCTAAGAGGACAATTCAAACCCTAGAAGACATGTTGAGATCATTCTATTTGAATTTAAGAGGTGGTTGGGATCAACATCTACCTTTGGAGGAATTTTCGTACAATAACATCTTTAACTGCAGTATTCATATGGATCCTTATGAACCCTATATGGAAAAAAGTTTAGAACTCTAACTTTCTGGGATGAAATTTGTGAAATAGAGCTATTAGTACATGATCTTGTTAATGAAATGTATGAAAATGTCATATCTATTCTACAACACATAAGAGAAGCTCAGAGTTGACAAAAAGTTATGAGACAATCGAAGAAAAGACCTAGAGTTTAAAGCGGGTGATAAGGTGTTTCTACGAATATATCCCTAGAATAGAGTAAGGATATTTGGAAAGAAGGGAAAGTTGAACCCTAGGTATATCGATCCTTTTGAAATTATGGATCATGTTGGGAAGGTATATTACTGATTGTAACTTCCATAAAAACTCTCTCAAGTTCATGATGTGTTCCATGTATCTCTGTTGAGAAAGTATATACCTGATCTATCACATTTACTAAACTCAGTTTTCATACAGCTAGAGTGGGATCTTTCTTATGAAGAACAGCCGATAGGGATTTTGGATCATAGTGAAAAAGTTCTATGAAAAAAGGCCACATTCTTTTTTATAGTTTTATAGAGAAACCACCAATTTGAAGAAGCTACATGATAACTTAAAGATATGATGTGGGAGAGGTATTCTCATCTTGTTTTTTTCCAAGTGACGAATTTTGAAGGAGAAATTCAGTTTACGGGGGGTAGAGTGTAACACCCATATTTATTATGAAATTGTTTCTATAAATAATTGTTATTCTTCAGTAGCTTACTTGACATAAAATTGTGAGTTTAAAAAAACCATGGGATGCAATTATTATAAAATTACCACTTTAGCATAGCCATTAGGTTATAAGGAATAATTATAACGAAGTTATGAAAATGCATTGTGAATTCATTGGCTATCAATTATTTATCAAAAAAGGAAATCAATTATATATTTTTATTTTTGAGTGAATTAATTTTTGTAATGAAATTAATGAGATATATATAGGTTATATACTTAATAAAATATTTTTTATATTCATACAATAGAGATTTTAGTCACAGGGTAAGAATAAAACCATATTTGATTTATAAAAACCTATTTTATAAAAAAAGATTAATTTTAAACCTTTGAATGGAGAACCCATTTTAAATTAATATTTTGAAAACTTAATAATATATATATGACAAGTGGAATATGTCTCACTCAAACATTAATAATTAAATTATTTTCAATATAAGGTTTTACAAAAGATAAATTCAATTATATATACTCATTTGAAAGATAAATTTGTTTATTTATCATGTGATTTTATTTTTAATTTTATTAAATAAATATTTACCATAAAGATATGTACTTGGATGATGAAAAAATTAATTAATTGATGAAAAATCAATCAATCAATTTTTATTAAAATATTAAAAACCATCAAAAGGCCCAACTTGACCAAACCTTATTGGTTGATTATATCTCGACCATAATCCTATAAGGGTCAACTTATCAACCATTTTTAGGATTATTTAAGAGATTATGACACTTATATTATTTTATTTAAAGTGAAGATAAATTTTTCACATTCATGTTTTAAAAGAGTATAGCATTTTAAGGTGGGGTTTTTCCGAAGATAAATTCAACTAAAAGTATTATTATATAATATAATGGACATATCTTCATCATATTATTTTACTTTGAATTTTTATTAAAAAAATAATTATATTAAATAAATACACAAAATTATGGTAGTAATTATTTTATTAATGAAAAGATCAAATAAATTTTATTAAAAATATTTTAATAAATATAATTTGGGGTAGTTTTTATGTAAAACGAATTTTATATATTACATTGACCCTTAGGGATATAATAAAATATTTTTACTGATGTTCACTTCTTATTTTTATATTTTTAAAAAATCCATGAAATAAATTGTGTTAAAAATGAAACTATTGATATTTTCTCAAAATAAGGTTTTCTTAAGTTATTTAAATATCATATAACATTTTAAAAAATATTGAATAATTATTATGTGGTCTAAAATTTTCCGAAGTATTCATTTATGGTCTAATTGAAATAAAATAATTAAATATTTTACCATTTTAATATTAAAATATTTTTTACCCTCATTAAAAATTAAATACAATAACTATGTATTAATTAAAATGATAATGATCAAATTGACATAAAAACCTGTCTAAAATTTATTGGTTGATGATATTACAAATCTATCTCATCTCATACTTGAAATTGATACATTTGGTCTATTTTTATGTGGGGTTTAGTTTTATTATAAATTAATATTTTTGAGGTTTCCAAAACTACCCCTCACCTCCATTATAAAATTTCACTTCCTCCCTCAACTATTCACTTTATTTTGAGCCTTCATGATTAACCATAACCTACCCATTTTCCTCATCAACTTCCCTTGAAACATTATAGAGGTCCTCATCTTTTTTAAAGGGCAACTCTATTTCTATGAAATGATTTTTAGAGGATGCACGTCGAAGAAGAGGATGTTTAGATACATGTAAAGCGTATCAGACCTAAGGTAAATGATAACTTTTTGAATCTCTTTTTTTATGATATTTCTTGTCATAAGTATTTACTAGGGTATATTTATCATCCATGTCTTTGTTTCCTAAATATTTGTTTCAAAATATTCTTTTTATCCCACTATAATTTTACCAATTGGTGAATTTTTACTAAACAGTATGAATGTAATATTTTGTCATTTTCAGTATGATGTACTTTTTGACTTTCTAGAAAAAGTAAGAGAAGCCAATTTTTTTAAATTGTAAAAAATGAACATATTTTTACGCTTTTATAATGTTGTATTTCATCAAAACTTACCCTACAATATTGAAATTTTATTTTCGCATAAAATGTTTTCTTCTAAAATTGTGTGGCATTTTTAGTATGGAAAACATTTTTTTAATGAAGAAAGTATATTTTCCTCAGGAATTAATTTCAGGTGTTTTCTCAAAATTATTTTCCATCTAAGATTACAATCATTAAATAGAGTTATTTTTTTAAACCTATTATTTATATGATTTTGTTTTGTGTTATTTAGGAAATCAATTTGTTTTATATCAATTATGGTGGAATGATGTTTAAGAAAACCATTTTAATTCACGGGTTATGCTATGGTGAATGTTTTTTATGTTTTTTGTGGAATACGTAAGAATGGTTTCATTATAAGATGGGCGAGACCTATATATCCCTCCAATGAATTAGGTAAATATTTAAATATCATGAGATAGACATGAATGGAATGAAAAGTAAATCATGTTCAGTAATACAGGGTTGAAACGATAAGTTAACTTGGTTCAGCAATCGACTTTGTCTGGTATGATGGTCTCAACAATGAGCCTAGACTAATATGAGATGATTTTATATGATTATGTGTGTATGCCACGAAATTTCAGGTGTTATTTTCTGACTATTGGGATTAAATTTCACTTTTATTATTTATCCCATGACATGATATTATGATATTTTAAATGCAAGATAAGATTTTCAAATGTTATGTTCTTATGATTATGATATAACTAATATTTTCTTTGTTTTCCATTACTAAGAATTTGAGCTCACCCATTCATGTGTTTCTTTTCCCCAGGTCATGAAGAAGGGTATTAAGTATGATATATAAAAAAGGAGTCTAGTTATGAAGAAATAAGTAGGAGAAAATATGGATGTTTTATGAACCATTCGTTAAGCCCAAAGGTTCTTGATCTGCATATTGGTGGCCCTAAGCTGCAAATTTCACTTTCGGAGTAAAACAAAGCATCGAGCCTTTTGTATTTGATAATGGTAACATGATTTTCCTATCTAATTCCCTCAATTGATGATTTTTATTAGTTCGTGTTTGGTAAATGGGACTTTCAAGGCCATACAGTTGTTGGTCTTTTTGATAACCAACACCTCATTATTCGGTTTGCTTTAGATGATAATCTAATCTGGTCTTGGTCCAATGCTCCCCATCGTTGCAATGGCTGTGAGTTCTTCCTTCTCTAATGGTCTTTAAATCTATTCATGAATCGCGAACCATCCTCTATCCCAACATGGGTTAGTTTACCTCAACTCTCTTTACCCTTTCAAAATCCTACAATTATTCGTATGATTGGAAACATGGTGGGTCGGTTTCTCTGTTCTGATATCATCACTTCTAATCTGAGTTATTCAATTAAACCATGTATTTTTGTTGATGTGGATGTGTCGAAGCCTCCGGTGGAGTGGATTTGAATCACAATAGGTGCATAATTTAGATGAAAAAATAATCATTGTTTTTGAATCCTAGGATTACTATTGTTTGAACTGTTGTCATATAGGTAATTTGGTGTCAAACTATCATATTGAAGGTATTAAAAGGAGGACTTGTTATTTTAAGGTGAGTACAGGTGAGGGATAGAGGTAGATGACTATTGTGGTTCATTACAAGGCTTCTGGTTTTGAGAACCAGGATGCATTGATAGTGGAAAATGATGCAATGGATTCTTCCAACCCGACGGTCACTATGGTGTTTGATCGGCTTAAAAATGATCTGATGGTGGGGGGTGGTGTGAAGAATATAGCTTCTAAGGGTGAATCTGGTAAGGGTTCCAATATCTCTGAAGGAAAGTTGTTTAGTAGAAGCAAGGATGATGTCTAGATTGAGGGGTTGTGGCCTGTGGCAGTAGAGAACTTGGATTCTACTGCATATGATGCTAGTCTAATTTTGGGGGTTCTCAAGGTTTGTGTGGATGGGTTTAATGGATAGAATGATGATGATGGAGGTTTGATGATTATAGTTTCTATGAGGAATTTATTTCAAGGGTTATAGAAAGAGGGTGTGGAAGAGGTTACTCTAATACATGATGGTTCCAACATGCAAGCCAAGATCCCTTATCCGAAGGATGGTACAGGGAATGAAGTAATGGAAAAAGGGATATGTGAAGGCCAGGAATTGGTGGAACATCCACATTTATTAACTATGATTAACACTAAGTTTTAGATTATGTAGAACGTATTTTTGAATTATCATGAGATGTAGATCCTTGGAAAATGGTAGTATATCTCTGATAGTGACAATGAAAATGATGGTGGCATGGCCAGGACCACATATCATGACATTGTCTAGGGAGGGAAGAAGATGTTGTCTTGGAACCATGAGGATATTATTGATTTTCTGAAAATAAGGCTGAGGAAGGATTACTCCTATCTTCCAAAGCCGATGTCGACCATGTCTTCTGTTAGTAAAGAAGGAGAGGCAATCGTTGGATTCAATAAAGGTATGAAAACTACTAATTATTTTCTTTCATTAGATCGATTGAATCTTGGAAGGTAGTATTCCAAAGATCTGAATTATTATGAAATCTCAGAGTTGGAATCATCGACTACTAAAGAATATTTTTATCATGGAGGTGGTGATGGGTTTGGTTTTGATGATCTGTAGTTGTTGGTTTAGGTCGGTGTACTTTTTTTTTCTAAACTTTTCTTTTATTTTAAAATATGTTTAGAGGTTTTCCTCTGACTAAGATTTTCTATTATTTAATAAATATTCTGCAACGTTGAAGTAATATCTAACTATAAGGTATGGGCCTTATAAACTTGATGTGAATTGGGAGCCTACTGCTAAACACATAAAACCTCTAGGATGGGAACATATAGGTTAGAGGCTAGCTTAAGTGACTTTTAAGGTTGTGAATCTAATACCATGAGCATGAATTTTTATTTCATACATTAAGGAATAAGTTTTATATATTTTAAATTCATGTATGTAAGACTTGACATGGGCCAACAATATTTCTTATAGAAATATGGGAATGGTAAAACTAGTATAAATTGGGGTCTACATTCCAATTAAGATAATATCAAGAATTATTTTATGTAGTTTAAGGTCATGATACATAGACCATGGTCTATAGTTTAAGGTCCTGCAACTCAATCATATGGTAGAAGAGTAGCATCATTATATTATTGGGTATGATAAGGTATCCCAATGGGGGAACCAATCACCCATACAAGATAGAGGCCACTGAAAATTTGTGACTATCTCCAAGATAATATATTTCGGTTTCACTATATATTACATGATATGGGAATCAATAAAAACATAGATTTTAGATATGAAACTTATGTGTATATCTGGATCATACACATAAAAAGGGGTGATATGGACTCAAGGCTTGGTTGAGAGAATTGTATAACAAACTAATATAGAAATACCATTATTTTAAACATTTAAAAGATTTTACACATTATATTTAATAAGTAATAATATCCTAATAACTGATGTGTTTAATGTATTTGGATATTTGCTATATAATAAGACTATTTCATAGAACTGGCAATCATTTCTCCTTAAATCCACCATAATTGATAATCTTCTACACAACTCAGTAGTAAAACTCTTCCATAAATCATAAAGAATGAAAAAAATAATAAATGGGTTAGATTAGATTCTCAGTAAGGGTAAATATAAGTGATAACATTCCATGATCATAAGTGAATATAAGATGAGTATATGGTTATATCAATATACATAAGAAAATAATACCCAATAAATCTTAGGTCATTAATATTTATATAAATCATGGCATAAAATAATACATGAACAAGAAGAGTGAGTCAATAATTTTTTTTGACATAAGAAAAAATAATTAATAACGAAGATCAGCGGAAGTACATTCACTTAACCATGAAGGAAAGTGGTCCATCAAGAGCTGGTCATTGTCAAGACGGCCAGAGGATGCCACCTGATGGGAAACCTTGTTTCTTTCCCTTTTGATAAATGAGAAGGTGCAAATTGTGAAGCGTTGATAGAGAGATTAGATTTTCCTGGCGAGTGAACCAAAAGGTTGAAAACCACCATCATTGAGGTTGATAGATTTGATCCATAGAATAATTACATATTTATTAGAATAAATATAAACTATGAAACATATTTCAAATGTGGAGCATAAAGTTTTACATGGAAAAAAACATTCATGAGACACGCCTTTAGTTCCCGTGATTATGAGAAAATAAAACACACCAATGAATCTATATCTCACAAGATATAAACTCTAAACAAATTCCTTGGAGATTGATATAATAGAATACTAGTCATTCATCCATACTTACGTGTTCTATTTGAAAAAAAAATCAATTATCACATCATAAAGAACCCATGTAAATAAACTAGGATTCATAAAACTTTTGAATGAATATAATTCACTTTTTATAGCATAAATAAACCATAGAAAAAAAAAATTAATTCATTAAACACATCATAAATATCCCATTAAAAGATATCATATTTCATATCATTTTAAAATAGACACACATGACATCATTAATAATTCCATTAATAATCATAAAATTATAAACCCATGTAAGAAAAATGAGTAACTATTATCCTTGAGAAACATTCTAGGTAAATAACATTCAATAAAAAAAATTAAAAATAAAATTTAAACCATATTGATAAAGGGTATATGGTTATGAATACAATTTCAACAATCAATAAATGTATAGAAAAACATAGAAGAAACCTTTAATAACTATGCAATAGAAAGGTGGTGATGAATCATTTTTATAATGGAAAATAAAATTTCTTAAGTCATACAAAGAAAGAAGGCAGATGATATAATTTTATGAATATACTTAATCAATAATAATATGTATCAAAGGACAAATAATTAAATTGAAAACACTTTTTATATGTTTTAGAAAAAAAATATTGGAAGTAAGAAATATTCTTGAAATAATTTCAAATGAAATATTTTATAAAAATAAGAGAAAAAAATTAATTTGGAAACCATGAAAATGTAGGGAGAAAGTAGAATATAAAATAATTTAAGTAATGCAAATGAAATATTAACATATAGACATTTCAAAAATAATCGTTCCACGTTTTTATGAGAATGACCAATACAAAAAATGCAAATATTTCTTTAAAACATCTAATAAAAGGTCAAGTAATTGATAATTAACTCAATAAATTATTAAATCATATATAATGAAACTCAAAAAATAATCCAATGAATACACATATGAAAAACTGAGGTTCCTGAATTAGAATAAGAGACACGTTCAGTTTCACTTACACGATAGAATTCCGGTAAAATAATAGTCAGCCAGAAAAGGTTTTTTGACTGGATTAGTAAAACAACATGAATATATAGTGAAAAATATAAGGGTTATTACAAATAATAAAAACTTACCTAATTTATTATCTTTATAAAGTAATATTTTTTTTTGAAAATAATATTGTCAATCAAAACCCTCAGAGTTTGAGTAACAATTTAATAAAAAATCCTCTCCAACATTAAGGTATTTTTATGTAAATGAAATTTAAATAAATTACATGATATGGACAATAAAACCTCATGAGTATATAAAAATAATTAGGAAGTAATCATGCCATACTATTGGTATCATGGTTCATAATAATAAATATGTCTTGGGAAGTTAAATTTGAGACAAAGAACCACTTACCTTAACTCTTGATTCCAAAGGAATTTATTAAACCAACCATATAAAATAAAAAATATCTTTATAAATAATTTTAGAATCATATCCTTATTTGAAAATATTTATAATTTCAAATTTCAATCATTATATACATGTATATTAGTTAGTTTTTACTTATTTTCAAACATTGATTGTCTATAGTTTTGACCATTTGTATAAGTTTCCTAGATGAAATGATTGTATGAATTATTATTCTATATTTCATACCTATAATATTATTTAAATTATTGGATTTGATAAATTACAATTATTTATATAGTTTATAATACATTTTATGATTGTTTCATTCTTTATCCTTGAATATGAAATCAACAACATGAACACTTTATTTATTTTCATAAACAACGAAATGTGTTTTCTTAATTAGTGAGTTAAATATCGATGTACCCCTTATATAATAAAAAATTATTAATATTTTAGTATTTATATCATTTTATACTATTAATTATTCTTTCATATTCATCCCTGATAATTTTTTGGTGTCGTTCAAGTAGGGGGTGAAATTGACCCTAGAATGATGATACCATGATTAATGGATAGTTATGAGGTGATTTAGTTTAAATATCATTATTAAAATAGCATAACAATGTGAAATATTTTTTATCATAGTTATATTTTATAATAACAATTATGTAGAAGAAAATTTAATATATATTAAACTGTTAAAAAATATGAATAAATTGTAATTTTCCCTCTTAGTTCTCTTATTTAATACAATTAATTTTATAATGATTATTTATCATTCATATCATTAATTGGTTATTAATTTTTTATTAAAAGAACCTTATACATATCATAATCATAATATTTATCCTTTAAAACCATTCTCATGACCATCCATATAAGGCGATGATGAAAAGAAAACAAAAAAATGATCGTTCCATGGACGCGATAGTCCACACGTACACATGGATGTTGATTTAATTATATATAGAGAAAGGAAAAGGAGAAATACGTTTTGTCATTTAAGAATATAATGTATTTCATAAATATAAAAATTATATATTAAATTCCCAAGTAGTACTATACTTTTAAGGTGGTGAAGGAAAATGAAGGACGTTGTGTTGTGGAGGTGGCAGTCCTCAAAAAGAAAGATTCACATTTTCATTTATTATATTATAAAAATGGGAGTGTTTTTACCATAATTATAAAAAAATTCCATTGTAATAGTGATAACATATTATTGTTCAATTTACTTTCAGTAAGAATACATGAAAAAATATTAAGTAAAATGTTAAAGATATGTTAAGAACTTATACCTCACATCTTGAATTATATCATTTGAAATAAAGGTTAATCTATTCTGGGATGGTATTTTGTGATGACAAGAACCTATATTATGTTTCTAGGATTATGTATGATTTTTATGAGAATACGTTTTTCAAAATTAAGTGGAAATTTTTTTGATGGTAATTGAGGATAGGAGTACCAATTTTATAAGTGAAAAGAGATAACATTTTAGTTAATACATAGAACATTTCCATAATGGGAAGTCACACTCAAATAATTTGGTTGAAAAATTGATAAATAATGGATTTATAAAAATATAAGGTTGATACACACTCCAACCACTCAATTTAAAACATGTTCTCAATATGTCATTCCCTTTACCTTTTACATTTCTCATTTTTACCATTCTGGTATTCACTTCTATAACTAGTTTTATATAGTTAATTTATCCTTTATGACAAATATAAAGTGGTCCTTTTTTTATAATTTAAACCTAATAATTAAAAGTTTTAAAAACATTATATTTTAATAAAATTTTAAAAGTTATTAATATTAATTTTAAAATTATAAATATAAAATGTATAAAAATCATTTTTTAATTTATTTGAGGCTTTTAAATGTAATAAATGGGTTTATAAATTAATAAAATTATTTAAATTATAAAGTCGCTTAAAAAAAACTTATTTTTAATTAGAAAAAGATTTCCTGAATTTAAAATTCATACTTACATGCCCATAATGGCATAAAATTCATAATTTGTAAACATGGAGTTTTTCACTAATCTCCTAATTTTTTTATTGAAATCTTAAAAATTAATTTTAAGATAATATTTCCATGAAAAATAAAAATATCAATTTAGTTTTTATATTAATATCCTTATATTTATAGACTTTTAAAAAAATATAAAACAAAGTGAAACATTTTTTTATAGGAAAATAAATATTGGAATATTAAATACTATTTATCTTGTAAATTAAAAAGTAATATAGTTCCAACTAAATAAAAATAAAAATAAATTTTTATTATTAAATCATAATTAACTTAATAGTTTTATAAAAAATGTTACTTTACTAAAAATAAGTTTTTATGTATAAAATGAATTATGAAGAAATGAACTTTTGAGAAGTATAAAAATTCATGATATATCTGTACATAAAATTATTTTATTACATATTTATATGATCCTAATTTTTAATTATATAACCCCTAATGATCTTTATATAAGACTTAAAAATTAGAGAGCATATGGTTGTAGTCAAGAGTGATTATTTTGCTAGCATAGATCTTGGGATAATTTTTATAAAACTAAATTTATCTCAAATATGATTTAAATCATACAAAAATTATTCGAGATCAGTATGTGATTGGTCTAGATAAAATCATATCGAAGATAAATACCATCCAATATTAGAAAAACGGGATTTATAATGAATACTTCCCACTTATTTATTCCATTTCTTCCTACTTCATTGATCTTGCATTATGGTTACTTCAATTTATACATTCAAATTTAATGACCATGTTTTAAAGATCATATTTAATATTAAAAATATATCAATATTTCTCATGTTGGTTTGGTATAGTTTATGTAACATTATATATAATATTTTTTTTATTAAGGAGAATATATAGTGAAATATTGGGTCATTATATTCTCACCCAATAAAATAAATTTATTCCCTTTAATTTTAATTATTACTTACTAATGAAGTTAGTGATGGATTTCTATAAAAAGAATAGAGATTTTTTTTATAATGAGGAATTAATTTAATATATTTAATTATATTAATCATAATCCTAATATTACATTTTATTCAAAACCATTTGAGTTATATACCTCTCATGGTTGGTTGTTAAGACATATTTTTTCCTAGGATCATTGTTAAAACCAATCCCATATCCCACATGGTTATTCAATTTGGTGGAGAAAGAGAAATGTTTAAGTATAATTATGAATTCGAGGAATAATTATCATCCTACTCATATAAATTATTGATTATGAAATTCATACCACTTATAGACCTTCCTAGGGTAGCAGCCCCCACTACACTATCCTTCACTCTCTCTAGCTTATCCCCAGGCTACATCACTAGATTGAAAAGATAAACACCCATATTTACACCCAATTTTTTAAAAATTTCCTGAACTAACCACTTCATTAAACCCTATCAGCTATAGTTCTATGAGGGATGCATTCACCACCATGTCTTCTTTGGGTGCATCTTCATCTGTCCAAACATGGAATTCAAAAACATAAACTATTTCCCACACATGCTAAATGGAATCCCAAGCTCTGAGGAATCAAACTAAATTCTAAAACATATCCTAGACTCAATGTCACTAGGATAAATACCCCCTTTCACCTAAACACTGTGTATTTATTCACTAATATTAGTGGCAATGGGTTTAATTCTACACCCACCATCAGATTGTTTCTATAAACCTCTCTTCAAATATCAGGGCCCATATGCAGTGGCGGTGCATTTAAGTATAAGGATAAAGACACTTAATTGGTATAATATTATATTTTAGTGACTTTAAGATCTATTTTTGATAGCTTCTGATTGTTGTTTCCACCACTATATTTTTTTAATAGTGAGGATATTTTGGGTAATCCAACCATGATGAGTGAATATAGAAACTATGTTTGAATAATTAATACATTACTATACTTACATAAAACTCATCTAAATGACCCATACTTTGATTTATATTATCATAAAAATAAATTTCAAAATGAAAACATAATAAAACCATATATTTTAGTTGATAAAAAAACATCAAGGTGTTACACTGTGAAAAAAATCTTGGAAAATTAGAGTGGATAAAATAAAGACCTTATTTTCACAATTATAAAATTTATGATTTAAATATCAAAATCCATATCATCAGTAATAATTGAATAAAATATACATTATTACATATATTATGGGGTTTTGTCACACATTCCATCCATTTCATCCTTGTTATGTTGAATCTAACTTAGATAATTTCTATGTTTTCCACACTTATGGAATTGGGTAATTAATGGTGGGTTTTTATGCATGTTTTCCACTCCCATCATGATATAAAACATATTCATTTTTTTATAGAATCTTGATGTTTGATGACCCCTCTTCCACAAGTAAATAATCTTCCATACACCATAAGTCAATTCCATCAGTTCTTTTTTCAACATATTTTATATGTAAGAAATTGAACATTATTTCTTCATCATCTTCAGCAGTTGATCTTTTATGTGACTCATTCTTTATATTTTTGTGTCTATTTAGGAATCAAAATTATTTAAATTGTTAATAAAATTTAATGATATCTAGTTTAATATAATCTCATGTTTTCTCACTCCCTCTCTTGTTTTTATTGGTTGTTCATCAAGAAAATATCTTCATTTCCCCTCACACACATGGTTCCTTTTAGTTTAATATAATAATAAAATCAAAATGATTGGAATAAGTGAATAAACATTAATAACATAGTGAATTATCATAATCATAAATGGAATTTAACCTTAATTAATCATGTTATTTTATATTATCTTGATGGATTATAGTTCCATTAGTTCAAAAAATATTGATATTAGTTTAACATTGCTTACAATAAGTTTTGTTATCATAAACTTATAAACTAAATAACTAAAATTATCTATGAAATTGATACTTTATAAAGGTTCTTATCATTAATGTGATTAGAATATGTATATGCCATAGGATTTTCAAAAATACATACAGTTATGAATCTTTTTCGTGCACCAGGTGATAATAGAGTTAATGCCCAATCCTCACATTCTAGGGTTATTACCCCTAATTACACATGTTCTAGAGCATTTATACAATTTTTGTATCCAAATATTCAATTAATTATAGTAAAATAACCTAATCAATACTTTACCAATATTTCATTATGTCATACTTAGACTCATGAGTATGATTTTCCATAAGCCCCCTAACCATAATACCAATGGTTTCTAACCAAATATTAATAAATATATAACCCCTAATTTGATACAAAATATAAAAATACAAGATAAACGTACCTTTATTTAAAATTTTTACATGATTTAAAACATCACATTTCTTAAATAATAATATCCCAAGAACCAATAGGTTTTGTGTCTCCGGACACTAGCTACATAATAATATTATTTTAACCAACTCATGATAATTTAACTTTAAAGGAACTATACTATACCATCTTATAGATAACTCATTAGTATGTCTCTTCCATAAAACCTAGTGAATGAAAACATAATAAATGGGAGAGGTTTGATGCTCTGTAAGGGTAAACATAATCAATAACAATAAAATTTCACAAGTAAACATAAGATGTGAATATGGGTATAATAATTATACATAAAAAAATCATACCAGACAATGTATAGGTCATATATCATGGAATAAATTTAGAAATAAAATAATAAATTAATAAAAGGTGTGAGTCAATAAAAAAGATCCTTGATTTCATTTCATAGTTATGTGAGTAAACACAAAATTGTGAAACATCTTTCAAATATGGAACATTCAATAATATCGGGAGCATAACATTCAGGAGACACACCATCAGTGCCCATGGTTACAAGAAAATAAAAAATACTTAATAATGATAATCTCATGAGTTATAAACTCTGAACCAATGAATTGGAGTGTGATATAGGACCATATCCATCATTCATTTATAATTACATGTTACTGTTGAAAATAATTCACTTATCACATCATAAAGAACCCTTAAGAAGAAAATGGATTTAATAAATCCTTCAAATTAAAATCATTCATTTTTTATATCATAAATATCCCATTAAATGAACGATGGTTTTATTAAACACATAATTATGAACCCGTGGAAGGAAAATAGGTTTCATATCATTTTCAATTAGATTTTCCTAAGGAAATAATTTATAATTCCATCAATAATCATAACATGATAATCATATGGAAGAGAAATGGGTATCAAATAACATAGTGTAACTTTTACGTAAATAACAAACAATCAACTTAATAAATCATATAGTACTTACACTATATAGATAAAGGTATTATAGTTAAGACAAATAATTATCTTATAAATCAGCGTATAGAACCTAGTCAAACACCCATTAATCAAAGAAACCAAAAATTATGTATTCAAAGAGGGAATGAATTGGAATTTTTTTGGATTATTAACCTTCAATTACAAGGAAAGAACAAGGCAGTGATGTATCATTTTCAAGATAGAAATGAAGATTTCATATGTCATGTAAATAAATAAGGAGGAAAATATCTTTTAATGAATATCCTTGATCAAGAATAAGATATATCAATGGAAAATGACTTAATAAATTATTCAATCATAGATATGGACACTTAAAAGTAGTAAAAAACTAACTCAATAAATTATGTAATCAATTATAATAACACTTTAAAAGGTATCAAATGAATATGGATATAGAAAAAGTAGGTTCCTAGTCAAGGAGAAGAGACAAGTTCAGTTTTAATTACTAGAAAACTTTAGTTAAAATATGAGTTGAAGGAAAAATAAATTTTAAGGGCTCATGAAAAACCCCAAAAATATCCAATGAAAATGATAAGAGATTTTTTTAAAATAATTTAAACTCCCCATATGAATTATATTTGAGTAATAATATTTATTTGAAAATAATATTCTATATCAAAACCGTTATGATTTTAAAAACATTTTAATCAAACCCCCTTTTAAAAAATTATATATTTTTAATCAAATAACATTTAATGAAATTAAATGATATGGTTATTAAAACCCCAAGATTATTGTAAAATAAATTAATTAAGCGTTAATCACACCGTATTTGTTGTATCATGAATCATAGTAATATATATTTCTCAAGAAGTGAAATTTTAGACCAAGAATCCCTTAATTTAATCTTTCTTCCCTAGGGAGTTCTTCAATACCCTATTTAACAAATATAAATATCATCATAAATATTTTTATAACTATACACATACCTAAAAAAATTATAATTTTCATTTATAATCATATTATACTTGTATATTTTTTGTGTGTTATGATTCACTTTTTTTATTTGGTTTTATTTTTAATTTTGATGGTCGAAGCAACTGACACTCTACAAGGATCAGTCCTAGATGAGGTTAAAGAGCAGGAAGCTTCCATCTGTTCATGGTCATTCAGATTTGAATGAATGAGAGGGTATGGCTTTGCCATCAGTACTAGGCTCGTGCAACCTTGCACGAGAAATATTACTGAGTGGTCTTGTGATTTGGAGGCTTAAAATAATGTTATAGTTGCTGGGGAGGGGTAGTTCGTGTAGTCCTGATATGGATAATTTCTTGTATCAGGTTTCTCACTTTTTCTTCAAAAGTGCTTTGGAAATAAAAATTAAATTTTCAGAAAGTCATTCAATTATTGAAAAATCATTAATTTTACTAGAATATGTGACTTATATTTATTTATTAAACATAAAATTCCTTTTATTAGTGTTTCATTTTTTATCCATGAACATGAAATCAACAATAAGCAAACTTCAGTAATTTTCTTAACAAAAAAAAATGTGTGGTCTGCTTTTTTGATTAAAATATTGATATATCCTTTATAGAAACAAATTAAATAAATATTTTAATAATTTTTTCCATATTATTCCATTAATAATGAGTTGGAATATCCTCGTAGGATTAACATGATATTACCCTAAGGGGGGGGGGAGGGGGTCACGATATGCATAATTATTAACTAATGAAAAACCTATTCTTTAATTGTATCACTTTACCTTAAAGGGTATCATTAAAACAATTTATGTTCATGCATTAATCTTCTCCAACATAAATTTCATGGTGTAAATCCTCAAATTTAGATTGATTATATATTATAATTCTATTGGGATGATCATAAAAAATCTATGAAAACCTCTTCATAAAACACCTATTATTTATAGTATGTTTCTACAAATCCTCTTCTATTTTCTATTTTTGAAAAAATACACTCACATTTTTACTTTTGAAATATATTCATGGGTCTAAAATTCCTTATTATTTCCAATACCACACTTAGAAATCTCATCTAATTATTATTTGGAATATACAATATTCACTAGTCTCTATTTAGTTTCACCTATCTACAGTTGATCCCTTATAAAATCAGGGAACGTGACCAAAAAAATAGGACTCATGTAATATTAATTATGGGTTATGAAATCCACCCATGAATTACATGATTTTATCTATGAATTATATAACCAAATTATACTATAACTATCTCTTGGTCAGCTATCTTCAGTTTGCAGAGTATAATTAAATATTTATTTAATAAAATTTGATTTTCACTACAATCACCTTTGATTAATATTGGATTCATTTTCTAAAACAGATACACATGATTAATGAAGAATTCAAGATCCATTATTACATCATCATGATTATTTCTCCTGAAATGTACATGTTAGTCATCGACATGCGTTTTACCACATCATAGTGGGAGACTTATAGTTGTCTTTACATCTTACATGTTGGTAATGATGGTGTCGTCACCTTTTTTGGTTCATTTTATCTTGAATATATACCTGATTACCATGGACACCATTTCCACCTCTATTGTGTGACCATCCCATGTTTTCGTCCTTTGAACTATAGGTTTTCAATGCAATTTTTCATTATAACACTTCACATTGACTACAACCACCACCATGATTATTTTTAGCCTTGTAAATTTTCAATAGAAACTTCTCCATTTCAGCACGATTCTCACTATGGTATGGTTGAATATTTGTTCTCTATTTTAATATACAATAGAATAAACTATGACCATATTTTCTATGAATATTTTGCACAGGTGATCTAGAACACCATTATAGGGACCACTATGAGGTGGTCCCCTTCAAGTTTCCCATGTTTGGTATTTTCGAATCTACTATAAGATGTTCTAAAGAATATTTCACCAAGAAATATCCTTTGTAACCTACACCATAAAAACCACCATATATATTTTATTATATATTGTCTCTTATATATTTTCATCTATATTACCTCTGTACATCCTTCCCTATTTTTTATGAATAGTAAATCCAACACCAAAACCTTCAATAATACTTATCAGTAAATCCAATAATAAATCAATTGATATCATTAATAACAATCCTCAAAGAATTAATTTAAAATTTTTATTTATCATTAATTCTATCATACTTATTTTCAACATAATTAATGAAAAAAACTTATTTTCAACAAATCCAATTTAATTTTTTTAGTTTTTTTAACAATACACCATTATATTTTTTTGACAATATCCAAATCTTCAAATTCCAATAAATATTACTCCATATTATTGATAATGAAATGTAAAGGGAACTAAATCATCTATCAGATGTGTAGATATTTCTTTTTATATCAATTTTACCTTTTATTGGAATAATAACTTTTCATTATCAAATTCTTTCTCCCCATTAATTTATGAGATGAAACTCCATGAAATATCCAAACCCTATTCTTATTTAATTTGCAAGAGGGATTACTAAAGGGACATAAAGTTTTCCATTGAGGATAGATATAACTTCCTAATATAATGTGATATACCCTTATTTCAAAACACCTTCATACTTTGGAATCAAACACATGGTAATTAACCAAATCATGTGAATGAAAATGAAAGAAAATTATGGTTGGAATGTCAAACTCCAAAAAAATTCCACAAGACAATCGTTAATTTTTATGAATTGTCTCTAGAGATTCATTGAGTGAATTTACCACATGGAAGTTGAGATTTCAATAAATCCTCTATGCCTACTAATAATGAAATCGGATAAGGAAGCATGAATTTTTATAAAACAAACAAGATAATCTAGATTACTCATGAATAATAGTGAAAAAATAAAAAAGAGTTGGATTTTACATCTCTCAATACAACTTGTGATCACTATAACTTTCACATCAAACAGTTATGAATAAATAGTAATTCTATTGATAGTTAGTATCATACACCTTATTAAAAATGATACCAATTGTAAAATTCTAATTATAAACTTTTTATTATAATCATTTAAAAGTATGTCCAAATTATATATGAGGATATAAAACCATTGAATCTAGTCCAAAACACCACAAAAGACTGTATTTTTAAAACAAATTTGATGTTGAGATTAATGACATCCCTTTCTGTAGTATTATCAAATATTTATTTTAGCTTCAAAAATGAGCCTTTTTTTTATAAAAAAGACATAGATCATATCCCCCATCATTATAATCATATTTATAAATAGTTAGAAATAATAAACCATTTGGGGATAGAGGTACCTCATGGTTTCTTATATAATGGAATGGGGTTGTCCATATTGGACCAACCCTTCACCATATATCTTTCTTTTTTCCCTTTCCACATTTTTTGAGAAAGGAATTCGATCATTTTTTCCGCTTTATTATCATTAACATATCTAGTAGCTAAATTCATAATTCTATTTCAAAAGTATCATTTTTCCATAATTATGGACTCCATCACACTTGGACAAGTAGATTCTTGAGTTTATATGTAGTGTATATTGCCTTCAACATTCCTTCCTATTAAATCTTTATCTTCTTATTTTTATTTTTTTTGTGTCGAAACATTTTGGAAAAAATTTTATTGATGGCCAAGAGTTCCTTATTGAATTAATTTTTATTCATTGGTGATTTATCTAGAAATTTTTCTTTGACCTTTCTCAAAACTCACACAACCTCTTACTTTTGTTTCTATATTTTATTTATTTAATTAAAATTGAGTTTTTGTGAGTATGGGAATTCTAGTGATTAATAAACCCTTCAATGAGTTTCAATTCCATTATCCAAAAAATTGAACCTATTTTCAATTATAACACACATATTTCTTAGATATATACTTTCTTAATAAGTAATAGGAGTGGAGTGTATCCCTATAGAATCTTTACCCTTACTTGAATTCCTCCAATTATAATACATTTCCATATGATAGAGGTTACAAACAAGGAAACATATATCATTACAATTATACTTCATGTGGTCTCTCCTTAAATGAGATATTTGAACTCTTTGAGTTCCTCAATTATTTTTACTCTGTATTTCACTGTAATGGTTAGCCCATCTGTGAAGGATCATATTATTCAACTTGGAGATTAATCTCAACATACTTCTCTATGTTACAAAAAATTCCAGTTGAGAAATGGGTTTTCATCCTCTTTATATTGAATTTAATTTTTGGAATCTTGAATAACATTTTATTTTAATGATTTATCCCTCAATATATCAGGTTTTTAATGGATGCCTCAAACTCAACCTAAAGATCATCTCTTCATGCATCTTCATAATTTTTTGAAATAGTGTTATAGTCTTCTGGACTATGAATAATAGTTAATAATTCATATTTAATGAGGTCCAATAAATCCTCATACTCCTCTACATTAGACTCATATGAGATTTTACCTTCCTTTGATATCAATTCTTCTTCCTAAAGACATTGTGTCGTGGTTTTCTATTAATTTGTTTTCCTTAAAGGGTTTATTAATAGATTATCTATCCTCAAAATCTTGGAAATTTTTAAATCACATTGAAATTAGATTTAATACCATTATACATTATAAATATAATTTGGACTCTTTCCTTTTAATTTTCATTTTCCTCTTTTTAGGTTATAAGAAAAAAAGAAAATACTTCATCAACCTCATCTTCATCTGGATAAACTTTTAAATAGAGTTTATTAATCTATAATAATACAAACTCATATGAATTTTACATTACCTTGGATTCATTTTCTTCATTTATCATTTCAAATATGACAAGTGTACTCTGAAGACTATCCAGAAATAATTCTTTTGTATCATTTTATTTAAGAATGGATACATTTTCAATGAAACATAGGGGTATTATCGTCATTATTATTTTCAAAATTTTGACATCATTACAATTTTTATAAGTTTCTCATATATCTTCAATAAGATAATTTATAAAATCAGTAAAGTTAATTAACTATGTCAGTTGTAATCTTTGTAAAATATACATACTTATTTCACAACACTTGAATTTTTCTTCCCAAACATTAGAATCACATTCCTAGATATTAACAATTGTTTACCCCATATCATGGGTGTTTTTTCAAGACATTACCTCAGTATAAATATGGTTATCCATATCTCCCCATAATGCTTTAATTTACATGGAATCTATATACAATTCATTGCGGTCTTGTTTTTATAAGGCTTAACATTCCATTCTAGGTAAAATACCATAAATGGATATTGAATAAACTCCCATCTCCAAATACCTAGAGTATTGATGTATCATGTTCTACTATAATTGGAAATTGGTCACTTTGAAAATTGGTATACGTTTGTGAATAAAAAAACTACTTTGAGGATACATATATAGATAAAATAATTATCTGAAAATATGATATCAAATACCAATTATTGGTCCCTTATCAAGGATATTACCCTAGGGGGTGAATCTAAGTAACATCAATATGAAAACTTAACTCGTTGAAAATGATGTTATTATCTTAATTTGAGGAATATATATTTCTCTCCCTTAAATTATCCATACGAGTGATAAAATATATAAAGCACATACTATATTCTACTTGGTTTTTCCAAACTGCTCTACTCTAATAATTATACAAAGGTGATGTGCCTATACACTTAAAATGATGGATTTAATAGCTTTAATTTGGTATAAATGATAGAAATATCACATTAAACCTCCAAAAATACTATTAAAATTTCGATAAAATACTACTTACTTTTATCACAAAGTGGAATTCACTGCTCCTTCAAGGACACAACTATACTTCACGAGATAAGAATACAAAAAATACACCTTTGATGGAATGTATCTTCTATATAACATAATAAAATTGAAGTGGGATGAAGCTATTTAAATATGCTCCTTCTCTATAATTCTGAATTTTCTAGCAGTCTTAAAATTCTCTTCTACATTTATTCATTTTGAGAATTTGTAGTTTATTTTTAGAATTCTATCTCTACTCACCCCTACGAAACTATTGTGAGATATTGGAGATAAATAAATCATTTTGATTTAATCCATGTTTTATGATCAATAAATTCTCCCCCCTTATTGTAAGATGATCCCATATGTCATCCCTGTTTTAATATGTTGATTAATGATCATTTAATTCACATTAAATCATTAAAATAAGAAGCATCACATCCACAAAATGTTTTCCAATTTTGACTGTTACTATTTTAATATGAAATTATTTCCCATTATATAGTATAAACATATCCCTATCTACATTAAATATGGTGTAACATTACCCACTTCAATATATAAAGTGATTATAATCAATCTTTATGATGTGGTTATCTTATTAATGGCATGGATTCCTGTTGACCAGATACAAAATTCTCAGGCATAAATATCCTACATAAAATTTATATAACCATATCGTGATATCATTAAACTTCTGGACCCACCTATCTAGTTGTGGTGTGGCTATTTTTATTGTGGCATGCACTTCACTAGGATTGAGAGAAATCCAATCTTCTTCACTACTTAATTCTCATTCTCAACATCACAAAGAGTTTATACAGTGTAGATATAACCTCGATTGACAATTATGGTGTAGATGTCCCTATACGTAATATTCCTCCTAAAAATATAGTGATATTGGAAATCAGCTAGTCATCCCAACATATCTTTTTAAGGGGTATCCAGACATGACACGATATATACACCTATTGACATGAATAATCACAAAAACAAATACCATTTCAAAAATACTATTTCCATGATACAGTGAGATGTTGTAGCAAGGGAATCTTTTTTATAATAGGAATATGATACAAACTTCCCTTAATGATGTAGTCACACTTAAAACACCATGAAATTGATGTTTAAATGAGTATTTATTATGAAATAGCATATAAGTTCGAACATCAAAATGTCATGAAAACATCTATTTCTACATTTCCCATTACTCTTAGGTGAAAAATATATATATCAAATAGATTCTTCTTCTAGCTACAAACCATATGGTTTTAATAGATCTCTGATAATCCCCCAAGCATTACCTATTCTCCAAAATCTTCTTTAACTTTGATAATCAAAGTTAAATTTTCAAAGGACATAATCAATATCAAACTTAAAAATGATTTTTCCAACATAAATTAATGATGGAATTAAATTATTGGGATATTTATGGAAGGTTCGGACTGATGACATCGATTCCCCATAAAAAAGGTTTAGAGTACACAGAGGTGTGGAGAATGTTTGGAGGATGACGCAAAAAAGTTGGTTTGAACATGGAATGCATGGAAAACCATAGTTAATTTGATACAGTTATGATCCATAGTGGATTGAAAGTACCCTAATATCCAAATATAGAGGGAGTGATTCAAATCTTGTTTTACAATATCCACATGATCCAATATACACCTCCCAAAAAACTTGATAAATTTTCTTTCTTTGATTTTAATACAAAATAATTCCATTAAATTATCACATGTAGAGGATACCCTAAGTTAGGGCCTTCAAATGGGAATAAATTTTCCTCCCTTCATAAGATTTTCCTCTACTCTTCTTGGATTTATATCTATATTCCAGATTAAAGTTACTCAATCAATGGATTTTTATAATCGATTTCTTATTTAGCTATAAGGTAATTTGAATATTAAACTGATGAAGATCTAAAATCGAGTTGATTAACCTCTCAGCCTTATTTTTCAAAAGTGAATGGGTGGGAGATCACTCTATGATGTGTTATGAGAATAAATATTTCATCTAGATTTAGACCAATAAGGGATATGTCAATGTTTTATAAAGAATATATCTAAATGTTCTAGGATTGTGTGACATGGTACACCTTTATCTCAAAGTTAAATTTTTCCATTGAAACAAAAGTTTACTTGAGGAAGAGGATTAACAATTATTTGTTAACATCATGGTCCCCATTAATCTACCTAATTATCAGCTATGAGTCACCCTTTATATACAACAAGGGTACCTTGTTCCCAAGAGAAAATTTGAGACCAGTAATAACGTCTTGGTATTTTTCCTTATTGTTGGTCCACCCTTCCAAAAAGTGGAATGAGTATGGAATAGGGTCATTTGAGGGAGTGACCTAGAAAACTTCTAATATGTCCAAAATCAGATCAGGTTTATATACATTCTTCCTAGTTGGGTTTTATAATGCACCAAAGATGTTTATTTCCCAGTATAATAATGCTTCATTTATAGAGATAATAGAGATATTAGAAAATTATGCATCCATGGGAAACTCTTGGAGGATGGGTGCATAAAGAACAAAATGGCTTAGTGATTGTCTATAGATATAATATGAGGAGACGAACATGATTTGAACTACTAAATGATCAATACTCACTATTCCAATAATCTAGTTAGAATAAAGAAATTTATGATGTACCTTAGTGGGTTAATGTGGGAGATCAATTAGACCTCGTTATGTTGTAGATAATGTTATAGTTTTTTATAATATAGAGACTAAGGATTGATAATTATTCTAGAAGGGTAAATATTTGACCTCAACCTCAATCACTATTAGACTAAGGTAATAAAAAAAGTTATCTTTACCCACTCAATTATTTTGATATTGGAGGTGACTAATGGATTTCCCAAGGGTTTTCACATATAGGATCAAAGGTTTAATCTAGACATGTTGCATTAGAATTAGTGGGTATAATACATGATGTTGTTGAATAAACCTTGTCAATCTTCATCCCACTAGATGGAAAAATCCTTCTTCATTAGTTTCAAAAAGGATTTATACATTCCTGGTGGTTAGAGAAAAAACATCATATGTAAGAAATAATCCATTCAATTCCTACCATCTCTCATAGATTTTTTAACGGGGGAATTTATAATATGGACCTTATCTTATCTGAGTTATTCATAGTGTCTCTATATTAGAGAGCATAAGAGAGTAATGTTATGGAGGTGGGTTCAAATGCATACTTAAAGGTGTTTATGTTCATGATGTGGGAATGGAGCATGTTGAACACTTTATCAAGAACATTGAGATGGTCTTAGGGTTTGAAATATTTGACCACCAATTCATTCACATAGCATGCTACCATCTTCTCCAATTGTGTAACGACCCAAAATTTGATCAATAGAATTTCCATTATTATAATTATGTTATATGGTATTAAACACGTACATAGATTGGAGATCCCAATAAAAACATCATTCTCATAAATGAATAATTAAATAAGTAATATTTAAAGAAATTGAGGAACCTATCTTGATCAAATAGTAACATGAACATTGTAATAGTAATGTAACCATTAAAAATAGTAACCTAGACAATAGAATATTAACTTCACTTATGAATTTAGAACTAAAATTTAGGAATCTTATATATGAAAATATCATATATTTATATCCTGGAATAAGTAAAAAATGTTTTAAAAATGATAAATTAATTATTGATAATTTTGCGAGACATTAATGTTTATTTAATATTTTATAATTATTGATTTAAAATAGACTTTATTTTCATAAAATATATTCAAAAATTATTTTTTTCTAATGATTATAAGATACTTTTATGAGACCTTAATTAATTTTATAAGATGTTATAAAATCAGTTATAATATTAAAATCAGTATTTTTTGAATAAATGATTATTTTAATTAAAAATAAATTTATCATTTTTAGAAAATTCATGTCATAAAATGGATTCCATGTTTGAATTCTACATGATTATTAATGGTTAGGGTGATGTTTTGGTATGTTTCTAAAATAGTTGAATTTTTGGGGAATAGTGACATGTGATAATTTGTGGTATAAGCTAAATACAAGAATTATTGTGTCATGAATGATGTTTGGATGATTTAGGAACTATTAATTAGAAATAAAATTCACTTTTTACTAAATCACAATAGCCCAAAATATAGATATTCTAGAGCGAAAATAATAAACAAATGAATAAAACAATTAAAAAACACCCCTCTCTTCCACTATAAATACCACCCCTCACCACCTATTTCATAACACCTTCGAAGACCCAAATCATATCCCATTTCATCCCAATACACTTCCAAAAATACTCCCCCACATACAGTAGCCTTTTTTTCTCAACAAAATACCAAATCCAATTTCCCTGAGGAGGTTCTCAAGGAGATGAAGTTTAAGGGGTAAAATTCTTTTCTGCTTTCTTTTAATTTCATTTCATGTTCTTTTATTTTATTATTTTCTCATCACCTACTATAAAAAAAATGGATTGATAACTCCATTATCTTGAATATAATAAAACGTTATTATGTTAATGGAATAATCCATTATCGAACCTCTTCTCCTATCCCTTTTATTCTAAAAATAAAAACATCACCTGTAAGGAGTTGATTTATCACCTTCAAGGATGAAAGTTTTTCATTTTATATTTTCATACTCACGGTTGATCATAAAACAATTATAATGGTTTAAATTGATTTTAAAATGTATTTTATAAAATTTTTTAGGTTATATAACAAACATATAGACATAATATTAAATAATAAAATAAAACGAGTTTGTTGTGATCGAAAACTGCCAAAATCAATATAAATGATTATGGTGAACATTTTATCTTGTGAATTATCCACATATATGAAAACATATCTAAGAAAAATTCAAATTATTAAGGTTCAATAATAACATATAATTTAAATTTGGGATAATTATTCTCATCTTACATGAACTTATATTCTTATATACAAGCATACAGATCATGAAAACCAAGAAACGAACAATCTCAACACCACAAAACTGAACTCTATAACTCATCATAATATCCCTAAATAAACTCAAAATAAATTATAATAAATAAAATAAATTTATTATAGGTTATTTATTTTTAATTAATGAATCTAATTTGACTATCTGGGATATTAAAGTGAATAAATAATTTAGACATATGGTAAGGGGATTCTCAAACCCAATTTCCATTCTTTAGGTTATTTCTTTTTGTGGAATTTCTTTATGGATGTTCATATAGTAAACCTAAAATATAATTTATTTATTATTACCTTTTTTTATTCTCGGATATACATTTTTCTAATCTTTTTAAGAAAAATTCAATGATATTCCAAAATAACTCTTCTTTCTAAAAAACACATATTTTATTTCTCTTGAAATTGTTTCTTATTCACCCAAGAATGATGATTTCAATACCATTATATTATTACATTTTCTGAATCCCAATTTTTTTCATTGATGTATGATTTATGAAATTAAAACCATTATTTTCAATGTATTATTTTATGTCTAATATTGATATATGTTCTATGTGGCATGCATGATTATGTAAATGTTATGATGTGACGGGTATGAATAGAATTATATAGCACTCCATTTCATGGGAAATGTGATGTATATCATGAGATAAGGTGAAATATGTGTGAAAATGATTCTATATTTGTTCACAATGATAATGTTATGATTATTGACATATGTTATGTTGGAACATGATTCAAGATTTATTCACAACTATGTGTTGTATTTTACTACTAAGACAAGATGTTTAATTTTTAGACATTGCCACATTCCATGACTCTATCTAATGTGTCCTATAATGATTATGATGATGTACCTATGATTATTTTATGATGGTGATTATTATTCTCATCCATGTTATATCGATTCATGTTCCTATCTATCCTCTTACTAGTCTTTTATCCCACCCCTTTCATTGATGTATATCCTAAGGTGACTACTTATACTTAGGAGTACATGAGGGATACTAAGAATATAGAGAATAAAGAATTAAATGATGTTTATGTTTCATTTTGTAAATGTTATATTTGGTCTTAATTTTTCGATGACATGAATCCTTTTTATCTAATATTTGTAACTATATTATATTTTTTATCATTAAAATGATGTAATAGTAACGTAATAAAAATCAGGGTCACTATAGTTTTTATTATAACATTGTTTAGTTAATTTGGGAATTAAGATTAGAGAACTTTTTTGAAAACCCTTAGTATGAGACTAATTACATGTAATCACTCAAGAATATTTGTTTTAGAAAATGTTAAACATAGGGATCCCACAATATATTCTTTTAGAGTTAATTTAGTAGAGGAATAAATAATTTATTAATGACATGTTGGATTGGGTTTTTTTCAACTCTTTTCTACTTTAGAAAATAGTTGAATATAGGAGAGACCAGGACAACAATATGTGTGAGGGATAATGAAACAAATTTCCAAATGACATCCATAATTACTTTGGAGGTTGTGTTCAAACATTCATGGTGATGCTTACCCAGCTGTCTCAGGCTATGAAAAATAACCTGAATATCATGGAACTTCCTCCTTCACCTGATAGGGAGAAATTGGATATTGAGTCTTTTAGGTGTAAATTACCACCTACATTTAGTGTATCTTCCAATTCACTAGTCACATATCAGTGGGTCAAATCAATAGAGAAAAACTTTTCTGTTCTTCACTGTTTTGAGATGAATAAGGTGACTCTATCCACTTATCATTTATATGGAGAGGCTAATCAATGGTGGGAATTGATTAAGAATTCCAATAAGAAGTATGCAATTGAATATATGGAGTGGGAAGAATTTAAGAAATAATTTCTAAACATTTATTTTCTTTGAAGTCTTTATACAATGATAGAGTGAGAATTTATAGTAATGAAGAAAAATGAAGGTAAATATATCATTGCTTACAGAGAAAATTTCACAAGGCTTGCAGGGTATGCCTCAGGTTTTGTTATCAATAATTATAGAAAAATAGATAGATTATTTAGTGGATTAAAATAAAAACATCAAAAGGCTCTAGAAATTCAAGACTTTAGGATTTAAGAAGAAGTTGTTTTCTATGATCTCAAAGTGGATATGGTGTTTGGAGAATGGTTCCATGGATATGGTGATTGTAAATGAAAGATGAAATTTGAAGATGAAGGATTTATTGGAAAATGTGTAAAGAAATATCAACAACTAAAATTCCAAAAATTTGGGAATAAGCATCAGAAATATTTCCACAAAGGGATGGGGAAATTACTGGAGTATAGGATAGATGGCCACCAAACTCTTGAATGTCTAAGAGACATGAGTAAGATAGAAAATGTGTTGGAGGAAATGAGAGAACCACCTATGGTTCAATTATACAACTGTAGAGAGAAAGGTCACTATACAAGCTAGTAAACTAAACCTCAAATCCTTGAGGGTAATTAGTGTCATCAACCATCAAAGCCAAATGAGAAAGGGAAAACTTATTCCATCACTTATACTGATGTGGATCTTAACAAAGATGTGGTGACAGTTATGATGGTTATTCATTCATGAATAGATAACATACTATTTGATTCTAGTTATACTCATTATTTCATATCTTGAAAGTTTAGTAGAACTACTCAGACACCACCTCAAGAAATGGAGGTTGAGTTATCTCCAAGAACAGAAAATGTGGAAATTATTGGATCCCAACTATATAACTCTTTCCTGGTTAATGTTTGTGGACTAAACCTCCTAGAAAGTTTTTACATACTTCCTTTTGTAGAGTTTGATTCTATATTGGACATAGATTGAATATTTTTATTCAAAACCAATATCAACTATCCGGAAAAGGAGGTCACGCTTCACATTTTTAGGCATCCTAGGATTCTATAAAAGTGTAAGGATAAGGATGAATATCCTTTTGATTTATCATCTCAATTATGGATTTTATTGCATTACGAGAAAGCATATCTATATCAAATGATTCATATAAAGGATATAATCCTACTCTAATACAGTCCCATTGGGAAGAACAACATTGATGTGTTCCCTGAATGAATTATTTGGTCTTCCTCCTTACTGAGTGGTTGAGTTCCAAATTAAACTTATTATTGTATCCTTCCTATATTTAATAAACCTCATAGAATGGATACCATTGATTTGGAGGAACTAAATAAGCTATTATAAGAGAATATGGTCAAGGGTTTTATATGCCCATGTGCTTTAAGATGGGTTGATACTATCCTCTTTGTCATTAAAATATTAATATCAATGAACTTATTTAATGATTATAATGAGAAAAAAAATCATGATAAAGAACAAGTATACCCTTCCATAGATATATGACTTGTTCGATAAACTACATGGAGACAAGTATTTCTCTAAGGAGGACCTTTGGTTGGGATATCACTTATTAAAGGTGAGTAAAGAAGATATTATTAGGGATTTCATTCAAATGAGGTACATCAACTATGAGTTCATAGTGATTCCCTTCAGACTCACTAATTCTACCACAATTTTTATGCACTTAATGAATAGATTATTTAGTGATTACATAGACTAATTTATGGTAGTTTTTGTTGATGATATTATTATATAATCCAAGATCAAGGAAGATCATGAGGACTATTTGAATATAGTTCTAAAGACCTTGTAAATGGATATGTTATATGAACAGTATAGTAAATGCAAGTTTTTGTATGGAGGATGTTTCATTCAGGGAGAATGTTATCACCATAAATGGAATATCTGTGGACCCTTACAAGATAAAGGTAATCAAAGAGTGAAGTAGGATAACATATGTAATGGATATCTATATTTTCCTTGGTCTAGTTGGGTATTGCCGATGATTTTTGAATAAATTATCAAGATTTTAAAATCCACTAACAAAGATGACTCAGAAGGGATAATAGTTTTTATAGATCAGTGAATGTGTATACTATTTTAATGAGTTGAAAATTTCTCTTATAACTACCCCAATGCTTACACTATTGACAAGTGGGAAAATATTTTTGGTGTATGTTAATGTTTAAAAGAATGTATTGTTCTGCATACTGATGAAAAATGATAAAGTGATAGCCTACACCTCAAGTTAGTTGAAAATTTATGGGAAAAACTGTTCGATGCTTCATCTGGAGTTGGAAACAATGATCGTCATATTAAAAATATATCTGCATTATCTCTATGGTATGAAGTGTTATATATATACTAATAATAAGAGGTTCAAGTATATATTCACATAGAAATATATTAGTATCATCCATTGAAGATGGTTGGAGGTAATCAATGATTATGAACTCTCAATCCACTAAAATCTTGTTAAGGAAAATGAAGTGGTGGATGATCTAAGTAGAAAAGATCCTGAAACCTTTTCAATGGTGATTACTGAAAAGGATCCAATATTCCTAGATTTTCAAATGATATACAAGGGAACCATTATAAAAGAAACATCATCAATCCTTTCTCAAATTATTTGTCAAACATCCTTCTTCGAGAATATAAAGGATGATCAAATAAATGATGTCAAAATTTAGAAGAAGGTAGATACTATCTAAAAAGATAAATCCTCAGAGTTCAAAATTGATGGGGATGGAGTTTTAATATTTGGTTTATAACTATGTGTAACATCCAATATAGAGAAAAAGAAAGATATTTTAATGACACACATAGCTCAACAATCTCTATTCACCATGGGAGCACAATGATTTAGCGAGATCTTCGAGAGAAAAATTGGTGGCGAAATATGAATAAGGGGATTAAATAATATACATCAATGATCTGGGTATGTTAGAAAGTGAAGGATGAAAGTAAAAACTTTAAGTGGTTGATGCAACCATTACCCATACCAACAAAGAAATGAGAAAACATCAACATGTACTTTTTCAATATAATTCCAAAAACATCTATAAGAAAGAATTCTATATGTGTTATTTTGGATAATCTTATTAATACCAATCACATTATCATAATTTTAGGAGACTCTACACTAGATCAAATTTCACGGATATACATTATCTAAATGGTTACATTTCATGGAGTACCACTATCCATTGTATCAGATCATGATCCTAGATTCCCCCATATTTCTCTAAAAGTCTCCAACATGCTCTAAACACTAAGATGAACATCAGTACATCTTATCCTCCTCAAACTAATAGCCAATATGAGTGGAATATTTATACATAATAATACATTTTGAGATAATATTCTATGGTCTTTAAATGATAATGGGATAAACATTTACCTATGGAAAAGTTGTCTTACAACAACACCTTCCACTCGAGCATCCAAATGGAACCATTTGAAGCCTTGTATAGGAAAAGATGAATAATTCTTAAATGATGGGATGAAGTCAGTGAACCTAAGATTCCATTACCTTAAATGGTTGAAGAAATGATTGAAAATTTAAAACCATTCAGAATCAAATTAAGTCAGCCCAAAGTTGACAAAAGACCTTTATAGAAAATCATTGATGAGATATACAATTTAAGGTTGGAGACATGGTATTAATATGTATATCTATATATAAGAGGGTCATAATATTTGGGATGAAAGGAAAGCTAAGTTCTAGGTATATTAACCCCTTTGAGATTCTTGATCAAGTCAGAGATTTGGACTATTAACTAACACTTCCACCAACCATCTCTCAAGTATAAGATGTCTTGCATGTATATATCTTTAGGAAGTACATATTGGATCCCTCCAATATACTAAATATAGAGGTGGTGTAACTAAAGAATGACCTATCATATAAAGTGAATCCAGTGAAGATATTATACTATAGAAATAAATTTCTCTGTAATAAGACTACTCACCTGGTAAAAGTAATATGGTTGAACCTGTAAAGACCTGAAAAAATTCAAGGAAATTTTTTTATTAATTTTTTTTGGATTTTTACAAGAATGAAGTTTCTGACGGAACCTGATTCCGAGGCCCAGTGTGCCCAGAATCATTTTCCGAAGTTTGGCTCGGGTACGTTCAGTGAACGGACGAGCGGGTTTTTCTAACTTGTAAACCGGTGCTCAGAATCAAATTCTGAGGGCACCGATGAAATATCAATGTCGGTATTTTCTTAGAAATTCCTCTTCCAGAGTTGCATTTGCTCAGGTGTGGTTTTTAAATTATTGGGGTTAAGTTAAGAAATAAAATAAAGTGTGTGACAACTTTATTTTTAATTCACTTAAAGCCACTTGAAAGCCACATAAAGCTGCTTAAGCTGAGTTGATTCGGATAGGGTGCTATCAAAAAATATCCTACCCCCTTGGTAGGATATTTGTAAGGTGGGCCCTGAACGAGCCCCACCTGTAATGCCCCGACCCTAGTTACATAGAGTCGGTGCATTATTACATAACATTGGCATGATCACGAGAAAGATCAAGTCTCGAAAGACCGATTAGTTTATTAGCCTTGGAATAACTAGATACATCCATAATTTTTTACATTACATCATAAAAAAAACATCTTGTCTTCATATCCCCTCATACTATCCCTGCAGGTCATTCATAAATTACTTCTTCATAATCCTGGGAAAAATAAAACATTGAAAAGGGTGAGCTCAGATGCTCAGTAAGGATAACATTATAGCAGAAGCTTTCATAAATAAGCATAAACACTTAAGGCAATTTATAACTAAAACAAAAGTCTTTTAAACTTGAACTTCAGCATAAAATGGAAAAGGTAAAATGAAATAATGCCATTTACTTACTCACATGGATATTCTACTAGTCGAATGATCACATGAAATATCAATATCCACTTTCATAATGTTGGAATGCATAATGCCAGACTATCATAACCACTTAGCCAAGGCCTCGTGCCAAGACTACAAATAAGATTTTGTCAAGGCCTTGTGCAAAGACCCTAGTTTGTCTCATGAGACCTACCGATGCATCGAGGAGCTATAGCGGGCTCCACCCGTCACTTATTAAGTCCAATGCATTCCTCATATGAACATGTTTAAACATAACATAAACATTCGTATTAAAACTAGCATACGAAATGTCAATACTTTTACCACAAACCATGAATGGTATAAAAACAGCACATCCACAGTCAAACATGACTCATTCGATACAATATGGAAGATTGTATTGTATCACATTAACCTCAATCAAGAATAATGAATGATGTTGACATAAATGAAAATAATCATCAAAACTATTTGAGAGAATTATCCCCCTTTTCTTGAAAACATTTAAAAGTCACACTATTTGTCAAGAAGCCATTTAAAAGTAGATTTTTTAATCAAAGTGTCCCATACCACTTTGAAACTTTTTAAAAGGAGTTTTAATTTCTAAAACTTTAATGTCCATATAAATAAATCCTTAAAACCATTTTTAAAACATGGACATTAATGAGCAAGATTTAGAGGAATAAGTCTTTAAAACATTTAAAAATGGTATTTTAGTTAGAGATTCTAACCAAAAGAGACACTTGAATACAAATAATTGAGGTAATAAAAACTTTGTAATATCATGAGAATAAAGGGATTCATGATATACTATGTCAAAGTACATTATATACACCACATAAAAGTGATTTGCTGTATATCAACAAAGAAGTCTCAATGGAATGTAAATTGAGATGAAATCTCTCATAAAGGCTGTATCCTTAGGTTAAGGATAAATCAACGACATAATTATGTGTGAAAAATATAAATACACTAAATATGATTGGATATTCAGTGTAAAACAATCAAAGGATATTCACACATATTCTTGTAAAAACAACACCAACGAATTGGATGTTTAACTCAACAAATGGTGAATGAGTTAAAATTACTCTTATCAAATTCATATCAATGACTTGAGAATTACCAATGAGTGATTATGTGTATCAAACTTATATCCACAGGAAGGGGAGTGGAAATTATTACATAATCAAATGAATAGTGATTCCACACATAATCATGGAGTAATATAATCAATGAAATATGCGTAAAGCCAAATGAGTGGGAATTGAAATCTCAAATTCCCTTATCGATTAGGTAACATACGAAACATACACCCATGAAAGAAGTATCATACCATGATGATGTAAATACCCATAAATTAAAGTATATTACACAATGAATACAATCATGGGCAGTACACATACACCACATGCAATAATTAAGCGGTGATCAATGGAAATCTCACGAAATTAAAAGTGAGATAAGAAAATCCCTTACCACGTTAATCAACTGAGTCGTATGGACAAAAGTTAATAACCACCAAACGATTTACAGAATAACATGAATATAAATAGAATCATTAATATATATCAAATGGCAGTACACAATACACCACTTTCAATAATTTAGTGGCGAAAAATGGAAATCTCACGGAATTGAAAGTGAGATAAGAAAATCCCTTACTTTGTACTTTTTCCTTGGTCGATGGTAGGTTTACCTCCTGTATAATGGTGAAATAATTGTTATTGAATTATACAAGAATCAATTACTTTAATATGATATCATATATGATCTTTTAACATTGATTTGTTAATAATATCTTAGAATTATCGTCATTTCGGGTGTTAACAGGTTCATTTTACTTTATATTCTTTGTTATGTGAGCCATATTCGTTATTAATGGGATGTATATTATTCATATCCATAATTATATCAAGTACTTAGATACTATTTTTAAATCATCAAATGATAATTATACTTGAATGGATATGATGGACAATGAATCTCATCGCATTCGTGGAGACGATTGTCCGTACATACGCACGAGCGACAATATCATTCTTTTGATATTAAAATAATATATAATTGGATTTTATATCATATATACAGAATAATTATCATGTTATATTTATTATTTACATGAGTTACACATCATTATTATACCCATCCAAATAATAATATATTGAATAACAATTACACCACGACGTGGAGACGGTAAGCCGTACGTACGCACGTATGGTGACATGTTATTCAAAGGATGGATAGAATACTGAATATGGTTGTAACATATTTATAATAAAATCACAGTATATATATTATACTGGAGTTATTATTTTATAATGGAAATAACAAAGAAAGAGGAAGTGGAAGAAGAAAGGAACTTGAAAAGGGGTGGTGAAAACATTACCTCTTCTTCGGGTTCTTCCTTTTGATTTGATCAAAAGGGCTCCATAGGTTGGCTTTCTGATCAAACTAAGGCCTCTAGGTTGTAGTTAGGGAAGTTGAGATAGTATTTGGGTAGGGTTTGGCCGAACCAAATGGCTTTGAAGGTGTGAAAAAATGAGAAGGAGGAGTGCCCTTTTATAAGATGGGTGAGGGGCACCTTTGGAAAAGCTAGAGATATTAGTTTATAATAAATTCATATTCGGTTTCCAATGGCTCCAAAGTTGACTATTCAAAGTTTAAGGTGGGGATGGGTCGAAAACAACTCAACCAATAGAATTTAGACAGGTTTGGGTACTTATATTAACCTTATCTTTAAGTATTAACTCTAAGTTAATTAGTTTCACTTTTACAATGTCTCTTTGTATTTTTATATTATATGGTTAATAAACTTACCATATACATACAAGAGTCCCCCAAGTGGTCCATTAATGATACACCTATCATGATATAAGTCTCTTGGCCGAACCTTAGATTTTTAGGAATTTAAAATCAATTAATAATATAATATTTGTTTTAAAAACTCTTTTATGTCAATTTTGACACTATTCAATAGTTGATTTTTGTGAAACTCATAGAAGATTGATTACTTCGAAGAAAGTCAATTAAATCAATAATAATATATCATATTATCCTAGAAAATTATTTTAATTCATTAAAAGTTTCATATTATATTTATTTGGGTATTTTTAATATCAATTATTTTGATTTTTCACTATTATAGTAATTACTTCATCATCATTGTGTCATAAATAAATTAAATTATTTAATGTATAAAAATTATAAATAAAATATCATTATGTAGGAAATCATTTTTATATTTCTAAGGAATATTTATAATATAAAATCCAACATATACAACCCTCTGTAACAATTGTTTTGTTAAAAGATATATGCTTGTGTCATTTTTGTATTTATTTTAACTTAATTAAAATAAAGTGTCATTATCACTTACAAGTGGATCCATGGGGTCCCAAAATAGACCCAAAGATTCCCATGGTAGACCATGTATCAACCAATAGGGTTAAGACACGTTTTAGGGTAATTTAGTATTATTATAATATTATTTTTTAACCCTTATTTACCGGATTTACCCTTAACCATGGTAAATAAAATATTTACCGCAGTAATTATTCAAAATGTCTAAAAATAAAAGTTACCTATTTACACAATTTGAACATCCGGATTCCAAATATGGAATCCATTTTTCTAAATTCAAAACACAGAAGTGGCAGAAATTAATTTAAAATTAATTCCCACTGTCAAAACAAAAAGCATGTTTTTAAGAGATAATAACTATCAAAAGATTGACACTTGTTTATGTTCGGTTTAATTGTAAAATTATGTCCAATGACCAAAATTATATTAAATGGTAAAAATATATTCTAAATATACTTTAAAACAACTCAAATTCATAATTTATCACTATTAATTATTTTGATTAAAAAAGTTGTTTTTAATTAAAATTTAGTAATTTTTACTATTCATCAAAATATGAAAGTTATCCATAAAGTACCAAAATTTCACCCTAAGATAATTTCAATATTAAGAATCCAAAAATGAAGTCTATTTTGAGAGATATAATTTATAAAATTTCAAAAAGTAGGTATTACTATTCATAACGGCTAGTTTGATTGGTTATGGTGTGTTAAAATCTCGAAGTTGTGTACAATGCACGCCATTGCATTATTCGAAAGGAAACATACCGAGGAAACATGGGGTGTTACATTCTCCCCTCCTTAAATAAATTGTGTCCTCGCAATTTTTAAAATTTTGCTTGGGAATATAATGGAAAGTCCCACATCGGAAAAAGAGCCAATAAAACTATCACTTTAAAAGAAAGAAAGAGAGGTATAAGGGTCATCCAAGATAACCCATACTAGGATTCCATGTAAGAAAACATGGATATGGATGATAAACTAAGTGTCAAGTTCTGATGGAGAGGGATAGAAATCATGATCAGGGGAAAGTTAACAATGAGAAAACCACAAACTTGTGTTGGGACAAACGACCATTAGTCTCCTAGTACGAAAGTAAACGAACAACATATTTTTTTTAAGTTACATTACATAAGGAAGAGGAATTCATTTATGATATTGACTAAGATAATTATGTGATATACTTACATTTTAAGTAAATTTTCATTCTTTAATAAATTTCCACCACTAACTCAATTTTTTTTAAACGATGAGTATTCAAGAAGACTTGGTCACACTGGAAGAGCTAGAATAAACTTCTATAGAATCACATGATCCATGCAGGATAAACCATATATTTACATTGTCTTTGAAGATTAATCAAAACCAAAATGGTTAGCGAATGATCTAATGATCCCCCAAAAGGATATTCATTGAGATAAATATGCACTAATCTTAATTTCTAAAATTAAACCAACAATACCCCAAAGTTAAATAGATACCATTCAATAACCAATTGTCCTTAAAATCCTTTAATATAATCCAAACTAATATTGAAACCCAAATCATAGAAGAATTTGATTATGTAGTCTCCCATGTTACATTGTATCTCCAAATGACATCAAATACTCTTAAAGTCACATACTTAAAAGTAATTAACATCATCACATATTCTCTGTTATAGGTTAATAATTTCCATAAATAACCCAAATTACTATAAATCAACAATAAAAACGTAGATAAAAATCCACCATTACTCTACAAATGAAACCCCATTGTATTCTATTTTCCTTGGGAATATAGTGTTTCCAACAAAGCGAACATCTTCCAAAATAACATTTATCACTTAATCACCAAATCATTTTCCTATACCAAGGGTATTCATCTGATAAGACATAAGAACCAAAATCATCTTATTATTGATCAATAAAATCATTTAACAAAAAAAATAGTCACATTAACTAGGGACTTCACGTAGTCCAGCGGTAGGCGATAAATCCCAATCGCACTTTGGTTGTGGGTTCGATTCCCACAGCATTGTCCGACGCGACGGGTTGTCACACGATCTACGTGTTGTCCTTTTTCGAAAACTATATTTTATAATATTACCAAAATGAGATAAATTCCTCAAAATAACATAATTTAATCACAAATGTTATATCATACTTTGCATTTTTATCCCAAATTATAATAACTTATAATTTTCTCAAACCCCAATGATCATATAAAACCAAATGGTTATTTATACCTATATCCACAAGAGAAGAGACAATTCTTCTTCAAATATCATTCTCACATGGCAAACTGCGGGGTTACAAATACAAGAGAAAATTATTCCAAAGTACATATCAACAAGGAGTGCTAATACTTTTTAAGTTTTTCTCCGACCATTTATTTCCACATATATTCTTCTTTGACCAAGAAAATATCCTATAGAATAGGACATTCACTCGGGTAATGGCCAGGTCCCCTACATTTACGGCAAATGACTGTAAATGGACTCTTGGGACCATTTTTATCTTCTTCCATAGTACTCTTCATTTTTCTTCGGCAATTCTTCACTTTATGTCCTTCCTTCCCGCATGTAAAACATTTCGTTGTCCCATTGAGATACTTTCCTGGGTGTCTATTTCCACATTTCCTGCATGATGAAAATTGAGGTTTCTTTTCTCCATGGTCTCCATTGCTAGAGATCTTATCATTTATCACCTTTATCTTCCTTGTTGAGTCTGAGAGTTGGTTAATATATATGTTGTTGACCATATTTTTGGAAAACTGATTTGGCATAAAGACGATATCTTTTACGCCTATCAACATTCCATTTTGTTGCTCATTTCCACCACCGTTCCCACCTTGTACATCATTCTCAAAGTCACTATGACTTCCTTGGAATCCAGCCATTGACTAAAACCAGAAAGCATTGAGTGAGTAATAGTAGTTGTAAAATCATTTAGAGATTAAAATGTCACCATATTCTCAATTTGAAACATATTAGGATTAACAAAGGTCATTTACTATCATCTTATGTATATATTACTTAAATCGGTTTGTAAAGAAAATGTAAATTATCCTAAGCATATCCCCCGGGAGTGTCGTAACCAAGAGTGCAGCAAGGCCCGTTGTCGTGCACCAGTTCCCGTTCGAGTCTAGCTCAAAGCGGTGTTTTCGGGTTTTACCCCTAGGTACATCTGTGCCAGAGCCACCTCTACCTGCTCGTATCCAGACAGGGATGTATTGCTCGGAAAACTCACAAAATCTCTAAAATACCAAAATTCTCGGAAGTTCTTTTATACTAATCCTCAAAGTTCATCTTAGGTCTACGTGCTCTAATCAGAGTTTATCTAAAACTAGCTTCCAAGGTTTGTACTAAACTTCCTCTGATACCAACTGTAACGCCCCGACCCTAGTTACCTAGATTCGGTGCATTATTACATAACATTGGCATGATCACGAGAAAGATCAAGTCTCGAAATACCGATTAGTTTAGTAGCCTTGGAATAACTAGATACATCCATAATTTTTTACATTACATCATAAAAAAAACATCTTGTCTTCATATCCCCTCATACTATCCCTGCAGGTCATTCATAAATTACTTGTTCATAATCCTGGGAAAAATAAAACATTGAAAGGGGTGAGCTCAGATGCTCAGTAAGGATAACATTATAGCAGAAGCTTTCATAAATAAGCATAAACACTTAAGGCAATTTATAACTAAAACAAGTCTTTTAAACTTGAACTTCAGCATAAAATGGCAAAGGTAAAATGAAATAATGCCATTTACTTACTCACATGGATATTCTACTAGTCGAATGATCACATGAAATATCAATATCCACTTTCATAATGTTGGAATGCATAATGCCAGACTATCATAACCACTTAGACAAGGCCTCGTGCCAAGACTACAAATAAGATTTTGTCAAGGCCTTGTGCCAAGACACTAGTTTGTCTCATGAGACCTACCGATGCATCGAGGAGCTATAGCGGGCTCCACCCGTCACTTATTAAGTCCAATGCATTCCTCATATGAACATGTTTAAACATAACATAAACCATCGTATTAAAACTAGCATACGAAATGTCAATACTTTTACCACAAACCATGAATGGTATAAAAACAGCGCATCCAAAGTCAAACATGACTCATTCGATACAATATGGAAGATTGTATTGTATCACATTAACCTCAATCAAGAATAATGAATGATGTTGACATAAATGAAAATAATCATCAAAACTATTTGAGAGAATTATCCCCCTTTTCTTGAAAACATTTAAAAGTCACACTATTTGTCAAGAAGCCATTTAAAATTAGATTTTTTAATCAAAGTGTCCCATACCACTTTGAAACTTTTTAAAAGGAGTTTTAATTTCTAAAACTTTAATTTCCATATAAATAAATCCTTAAAACCATTTTTAAAACATGGAAATTAATGAGAACGATTTAGAAGAATAAGTCTTTAAAACATTTAAAAATGGTATTTTAGTTAGAGATTCTAACCAAAAGAGACACTTGAATACAAATAATTGAGGTAATAAAAACTTTGTAATATCATGAGAATAAAGGGATTCATGATATACTATGTCAAAGTACATTATATACACCACATAAAAGTGATTTGCTGTATATCAACAAAGAAGTCTCAATGGAATGTAAATTGAGATGAAATCTCTCATAAAGGCCGTATCCTTAGGTTAAGGATAAATCAACGACATAATTATGTGTGACAAATATAAATACACTAAATATGATTGGATATTCAGTGTAAAACAATCAAAGGATATTCACACATATTCTTGTAAAAACAACACCAACGAATTGGATGTTTAACTCAACAAATGGTGAATGAGTTAAAATTACTCTTATCAAATTCATATCAATGACTTGAGAATTACCAATGAGTGATTATGTTTATCAAACTTATATCCATAGGAAGGGGAGTGGAAATTATGACATAATCAAATGAATAGTGATTCCACACATAATCATGGAGTAATATAATCAATGAAATATGCGTAAAGCCAAATGAGTGGGAATTGAAATCTCAAATTCCCTTATCGATTAGGTAACATACGAAACATACACCCATGAAAGAAGTATCATACCATGATGATGTAAATACCCATAAATTAAAGTATATTACACAATGAATACAATCATGGGTAGTACACATACACCACATGCAATAATTAAGTGGTGATCAATGGAAATCTCACGAAATTAAAAGTGAGATAAGAAAATCCCTTACCACGTTAATCAACTGAGTCGTATGGCCAAAAGTTAATAACCACCAAATGATTTACAGAATAACACGAATATAAATAGAATCATGAATATATATCAAATGGCAGTACACAATACACCACTTTCAATAATTTAGTGGTGAAAAATGGAAATCTCACGGAATTGAAAGTGAGATAAGAAAATCCCTTACTTTGTACTTTTTCCATGGTCGATGGTAGGTTTACCTCATGTATAATGGTGAAATAATTGTTATTGAATTATACAAGAATCATTTACTTTAATATGATATCATATATGATCTTTTAACATTGATTTGTTAATAATATCTTAGAATTATCGTCATTTCGGGTGTTAACGGGTTCATTTTACTTTATATTATTTGTTATGTGAGCCATATTCATTATTAATGGGATGTATATTATTCATATCCAGAATGATATCAAGTCCTTAGATACTATTTTTAAATCATCAAATGATAATTATACTTGAATGGATATGATGGACAATGAATCTCATCGCGTTCGTGGAGACGATAGTCCATACATACGCACGAGCGACAATATCATTCTTTTGATATTAAAATAATATATAATTGGATTTTATATCATATATACAGAATCATTATCATGTTATATTTATTATTTACATGAGTTACACATCATTATTATACCCATCCAAATAATAATATATTGAATAACAATTACACCATGACGTGGAGACGGTAAGCCGTACATACGCATGTATGGTGACATGTTATTCAAAGGATGGATAGAATACTGAATATGGTTGTAACATATTTATAATAACATCACAGTATATATATGATACTGGATTTATTATTTTATAATGGAAATAACAAAGAAAGAGGAAGTGGAAGAAGAAAGGAACTTGAAAAGGGGTGGTGAAAACATTACCTCTTCTTCGGGTTCTTCCTTTTGATTTGATCAAAAGGGCTCCTTAGGTTGGCTTTGTGATCAAACTAAGGCCTCTAGGTTGTATTGAGGGAAGTTAAGATAGTATTTGGGTAGGGTTTGGCCGAACCAAAGGGCTTTGAAGGTGTGAAGAAATGAGAAGGAGGAGTGCCCTTTTATAAGAGGGGTGAGGGGCACCTTTGGAAAAGCTAGAGATATTAGTTTATAATAAATTCATATTCGGTTTCCAATGGCTCCAAAGTTGACTATTCAAAGGTTAAGGTGATTATGGGTCGAAAAAAACTCAACCAATAGAATTTAGATAGGTTTGGATACTTATATTAACCTTATCTTTAAGTATTAACTCTAAGTTAATTAGTTTCACTTTTACAATGTCTCTTTGTATTTTTATATTATATGGTTAATAAACTTACCATATACATACAAGCGACCCCCAAGTGGTCCATTAATGATACAAATATCATGATATAAGTCTCTTGGCCGAACCTTAGATTTTTAGGAATTTAATATCAATTAATAATATAATATTTGTTTTAAAAACTCTTTTATGTCAATTTTGACACTATTCAATAGTTGATTTTTGTGAAACTCATAAAAGATTGATTACTTCGAACAAAGTCAATTAAATCAATAATAATATATCATATTATCCTAGAAAATTATTTTAATTCATTAAAAGTTTCATATTATATTTATTTGGGTATTTTTAATATCAATTATTTTGATTTTTCACTATTATAGTAATTACTGCATCATCATTGTGTCATAAATAAATTAAATTATTTAATGTCTAAAAATTATAAATAAAATATAATTATGTATGAAATCTTTTTATCTTTCTATGAAATATTTATAATCTAAAATCCAACATATATAACCCTCTGTAACAATTTTTTTGTTAAAAGATATATGCTTGTGTCATTTTTGTATTTATTTTAACTTAATTAAAATAAAGTGTCATTATCACTTACAAGTGGATCCATGGGGTCCCAAAATAGACCCAAAGATTCTCATGGTCGACCATGTATCAACCAATAGGGTTAAGACACGTTTTAGGGTAATTTAGTATTATTATAATATTATTTTTTAACCCTTATTTACCGGATTTACCCTTAACCATGGTAAATAAAATATTTACCGCAGTAATTATTCAAAATGTCTAAAAATAAAAGTTACCTATTTACACAATTTGAAAATCCTGATTCCAAATATCGAATCCATTTTTCTAAATTCAAAACACAGAAGTGGCAAAAATTAATTTAAAATTAATTCCCGCTGTCAAAACAAAAAGCGTGTTTTTAAGAGATAATAACTATCAAAAGATTGACACTTGTTTATGTTCGGTTTAATTGTAAAATTATGTCCAATGACCAAAATTATATTAAATGGTAAAAATATATTCTAAATATACTTTAAAACAACTCAAATTCATAATTTATCACTATTAATTATTTTGATTAAAAAAGTTGTTTTTAATTAAAATTTAGTAATTTTCACTATTCATCAAAATATGAAAGTTATCCATAAAGTACCAAAATTTCACCCTAGGCTAATTTTGATATTACGAATCTAAAAATGAAGTCTATTTTGAGAGATATAATTTATAAAATTTCAAAAAGTAGGTATTACTATTCATAACGGCTAGTTTGATTGGTTATGGTGTGTTAAAATCTCGAAGTTGTGTACAATGCACGCCATTGCATTATTCGAAAGGAAACATACCGAGGAAACATGGGGTGTTACACCTCCGTTTCTTTTCCGCTAAGTAATGCCCCCGCGAAAACCCGTCATTAGGAAAGTCAACTGACACGTTTTCTTAAATTCTTAACGCACCATTTAATTGGGCGGTTAACTTTGTTAAATTAATTCTATGAATTAATTTAATCATTTATTAACCTGTTTACAATCCTTTGGCGTAATAATAAAATAATACCAACGCACGACTTCTCGAGTATTGCTCGTTGAGAGGCTTTTGATAGAAATTTTGTGCCTTCATCCTCCTTCACGAAGAACGCGAAGAACGCCGTCACCCTCGGAGATCGACGACGCTTCTTCCGAGACGTTCTTCCCCGCAACGATCTCCGATCACCAACTGCTTGAGGTATGAGATTTCAGGTTTCTTCTTTTAAATCTCTTTGTGGATTATAACAACATCATGGATTTAATTAATATAATTAAATCTACATGTTCTTGAACCTTGGAGTTCGTTGACGCGACATCGTATTCCGCGACGACGCGACGCCCTTCCGCGACGACGCGATGCCCTTCCGCGACGCGACGATCGCCTCCTTCTGCAACGAACAATTCTTTGAAGAACGCACGCTCGACGACTACGGTGAGGTAGGGGTTTGTTGTGAAATAATTTAAATTTCTGTGGATGTTCCTCCTAAAACAAAGAACCTGAATCAAGTGAAATTTTAATTTATAAAAATTGTATATTGTTTATTTTTCCCTATGTGGATTATTTTTTTCCCGAATGTTATCACCTAACGCGGAGGGTGCGGGCCAAACAAACACGGCCCGACATCCCTCTTCATTTCATCATTGATGCGCATATTGGTGGGCGACGACAAAACTTGCCGCATGGGTGATTCGTTGATTCCGCAGTGAAGAACGGGACTTGGGAGGAGCTACGACGCAGACGGGAGTGGAATCGGACCACTGGAGAAACTCTGGTGGCCCAAGGAAACCACCGGCGGCGCGGGTCGCCGGCGCGGCGGCGCCAGCGGCTGGAAGCGGCGGCACCCCGGCGCGCCGCCGGAGAGAGCCGGCGCGGCTGAAGCCGCGGCGACGGCGGCACCAGCGGACCCGCGGCTGCGCGGGTCCGACCCACACGGGACGCGGCAATGTCGCGTCCATTGAACAAGGGCGGCCCCTGCGGGGGGGGGGGGGGGGGGGTGTGCACACGCGGGGGAAGTGCACCCCCGCCCCCGGACTCCGCTCGCTCGGCCGCTCGGCCGAGCCGAGCTGGGCCGAGCCGACCCGCCAGCCGGGTCGCGCCCAACCCGGTCGGACCCAGACCTGGGTCGGGTCAACCCGGTTCGGGCTGACCCGGGGGGGGGGGGGGGGGGTCGGGCCGGGTCGGCCCGGGCCCCGACCCCCCATCTTCGGACCGTTTTCGGTCTTTTGTCCGTATCTGGAGCTACGGGCCTCCGAACGACACGCCGTCAGCGGAGATGCAATCCTTGGATCGAGACGGTCGTTTTGGTATATTGCACTCAAGGTTTTGGATTACTTTGAGTTTGGCCGGGTTGGTTCGTACACGAAACCAACCGGGCCCTCGGAGCGGAAATGCTCATATCTTGAGCTTCGGACGTCCGATTGACGTGCCGTCGATTTTGTTGTTTTCCTCTAAGTGAGACAGATCATTTGGCATACTCCGACCGAGGTTTGGACGCAGGTGGAGTACGGCCGGGTTGGTTTTGACTTAAAAACCAACCGGGCCCCTGGGACGAAAAAGCCAATAACTCTCAGATCGGGCGTCCGATTGACGCGCCGACTGCGACGTTGAGTTCCTGTTGACGATATGGAACTTTTGGATACATCTACTCTGGACTATGTGTTAGTTGATGTATCAGCCTCTCGGATCGTGGAGCGGAGCCTCCCGAACGAGCTTGCTGTGTGCGGGAACCCTAGAGCTGGTTGTGACTGCTATTGTGACGACGACGACTGTGCAGAGATCCTCAGTGGATTCGACGACGACCACTACAGCACTCAGCGATCCTTTGTGGGTCAGTGCTACCGATATTGTGTGGGTCCAATCCTCTGTGGGTCAGTGCTCAGCGGTCCTGTGTGGGCCAGCGCCTACAGGTCCTGTGTGGGCCCGATCCTGTGTGGGTCTTTGCGGGGGTTAGTTACCTATCAATCCTTTGTGGGTCAGATCCTTTGTGGGTCATTGTGGGGGTTAGTACCTATCGATCCTTTATGGGTCCGACGACTTAGATGGATCAGTGATCATCTCTATCATCATTCGAAGAAGTATACCTGTGTGAGCTGAATCCTGTTTTACTTTCCTGTGTGGATTGTGTTATGCTATCCTATGTGGATTTACGTTTACCTTGCTTTGTGGATTGTGTTGTGCTATCCTGTGTGGATTTACGTTTACATTCCTTTGTGGATTGTGTTGTTCTATCCTGTGTGGATTTAAGTTTTGCTTTCCTGTGTGGAATGGGTCGTACTTGAGCTCGGATGTTGGAGCCGAGCGAGAATTGATGACTTAGGTATATGTATGGGCATATACCTAAGCAGTGTCGGTTGTTACTTCGTGATTGTATCTTTCCTTCATGGTTTATCCTTTTTGGATTCTGGGAGACCTTCGGGGGTCTCGGGGTCCCTACTGAGTAGCTTATACTCACCCCTGCACGGGCTATGCCCGCACTACGTTGTGTTGGTTGCAGACGATGGACAACACTGATCGTGGTGGAGGCTTGCGGAGCAGGACGATACCTGGAGGTGGACCACTGGGCGGGGTGTACTCGGAGCGGACGACCGGACCAAGGAGCTGTGGAGGCTATCTGTACTCACCCTTCAGGTGGGACTTCCAGAAGATGGCTCGACACTACAGATTTTCCTTTGAGTTGCTGTTTTTCCCCTTTCAGTTGTACTTTACAGTTGGGCTTGTATTTCCGGCCCCCTTTACTTTTCCGCACTTACTATTGTACCAGTTGTTTTTACTTAGTGTTTACCTTTTTCCACTTGCTTACTCTATGGTGCTTGTTTACTTTACAAAGGCAATGCCTTCCCTTTACCGGGATTTACGCCTTGGTGATAGTCACCAGCCCCTGGCCTATGGAAGGTAGGCTTGGGGTAGTCACGGCACGGGCCCCGAGGACGGGTCGTGACAAATTCATATCAGAGGTGGTCGGTTCTACCGCAGACTCTGATCTTTCTTCTATGTGAAGCAATAGTGTTTAGTGTATTGGGTGTGGTTATCAGTCAAGGGAGTCCAGTGTTGGTGCGGCGGCCGACGTATCCGTACACCAGGACCCTGACTTCTGATTTCTGACTTAATGCAAGAAAACATTGATTGCATGTGTGTTTCAAGTTTTCTTTGTGATTACTTTGTATCAGCTCACCAAGTATACTGTTCTGACCGTGGCACACCTATTTCCTTTTCAGGATGCCTCCATGATGGCAGCCAGCTAGGGTTCCGAGAGTCGTACGTGACGACAGCCCGCCGAGCGACGAGGCCCCGGTATAGGGCCCTTTGACAGCAGAGGCACTGGCGGTACCTTTACCCATCGAGCCACCGATGCTTCCAGCACCAGCCACTGACGATGCACGTCGCCTTACTGCACTGAATGAGCTCCAGTGCTAGCGACCGTCCAGGTTCTGTGGGGAGATGGAACCCCAGGCAGCCAAGGACTAGCTGGAGGCAGTTGTATGAGTTTTCAGGCTAGTGAGGACACCAACAGACCTCATGGTGATCCTCTTGGCGAGCCTACTCCACGTAGCAGTGGGACGATGGTGGAGCTTGATGCTCCAGGTGCACGATGAGACATCTCTTCTCTGGACGGACTTTGAGAGCCTCTTCCGCTCAGAGTTCGTCCCAACCACCATCCGTGCGGTGCACATCCATGAGCTTCTTCAACTAGAGAGATCCCTTTTGATCGAGAGCTTTCTTGCTGAGTCTTCTCCAGTGGCGAGACCTACCACAGGGTGGCACATAGCAGAGTCTTCTGCAGTAGGCAGTCGACGGATGACTTAGGGGTCCAGGCAGACCAGACCCTCACACAGACGCCTCAGGACACTGGCTTAGCAGTGCGGGGCACACAGCGCAGAGCCAGTCTTTAGAGAGGCAGGCAGTGCTACACTTGCGGCGGGCAGGGTCACATGGCTCATGACTGCCCGACCCACCGTGCTGAGGAGCAGCAGACAGTTGAGGGGCCACCTAGGCAGAGGCAAAGGGTCGACCGTGGCGGTCCGCAGGGAGGAGGCGGACGAGGTAGAGGAGCTGGCCGAGCAGCAGGTGGTGGGCGACGCTTTGAGGCTCTACCACCACCACCACCAGGAGGTCCACCCCGACCACAGGGAGCTGGTGGGCAGAGACAGGCACAGCTCCAGGCAGCGTAGGCCTACGACCATGGCGCGCCTGAGATGATTCGAGGTACTATCTGTGTCTATTCCACCCTTGCTGTAGTTCTTATAGACACAGGAGCGAGTCACTCTTTCATAACTGCTTCCCTTTTTCGGAGCTCGGAGATTCTGACAGAGCCGTTGGCTCGATCCTTACGGCTAGAGACTCCTACGGGAGGAGACTCGACGATTTTGCACTGGTGCCGGCAGTGTGAGCTTACTCTAGGAGGCGAGAGCTTCGGCTGGGATCTTCTTATAGCAGCGTCGAGGCCTTACGACATCATATTGGGCATGGATTGGTTATCTACAGTCCATGCATAGATTGACTGTATTAGGCGCAAGGTGTGATGTGTACGCACCGATGGGAGCAGGTTCACCTTCACCGGTGAGAAGGGAGCCTTCGCAGCACAGGATGGACTTCCGCAGAGGAGAGGACAGCCCATCACTCATCAATTGGCTAGCCTCATCCTTGGAGCAGTTGACATGCAGAGTCTTAGTTTTCCTGTAGTGGTGGATCAGTATGCGGACGTCTTTCCTGATGACATTCCAGGGCTACCTCGTAGCAGAGAGGTAGACATTCATATCAACCTGTACCCCTGGACAACCCCGATATCGGCTCCAGCGTATCGGATGGACCCCACTGAGCTTCGAGATCTACGGGTGCAGTTGGAGGACTTGCAGGGCAAGGGATTCATCCGACCTAGTGTTTCAACCTGGGATTCCCCGATACTGTTCGCCAAGAAAGAGGACGAGAGCTTGCGACTGTGTGTCGACTATCGTCGCCTGAACCAGGTGACGGTGAGGAACAAGTATCCGCTATCGAGGATTGATGACCTCTTCGATTGGCTCAAGGGAGCACGATGGTTATCAAAGATAGACCTCAGGTCAGGCTATCATCAGCTCAGAGTTCGAGACGAGGACGTGCAGAAGAAGACCTTCAGATGTCGGTATGGCCACTATGAGTTTCTGGTTATGCCATTCGGCGTAACCAATTCTCCAGCAGTGTTCATGGACCTCATGAACAGGATCTTTCAGCTATACCTCGATCAATTTGTCATAGTCTTCATCGACGACATTTTGATTTACTCGACGACTGAGGAGGATCACGCCTAACACTTACAGGTTGTACTAGACACACTCCGAGAGCACCAGCTTTATGGAAAGCTCTCGATAATTCAGTTCTGGATACACGAGGTCCACATCTTGGGACATGTCATCTCTGAGGCGAGAGGTGCGGTGGATCCTACGAAGATCGAGGCAGTGTGAGCTTGGGAGCCACCCAAGAGTATGACAGAGGTGTGGAGTTTCTTGGGACTAGCTGGATACTATTGGAGATTTGTGCTAGACTTCTCCAGAGTTGTGGCACCAATATCATCTTTGACGAAGAAGGGTAAACCCTTTGTGTGGTCGGAAATATGTCAACCGAGCTTCCAGGAGCTGAGACAGAGATTGACCAGCGCACCTATCTTGAGGTTTCCTGAGGAGGGAGTAGGGTACGTAGTCTACTGCGATGCATCAGGGAACGGACTCAGATGTGTCCTGATGCAGAAGCGGGCTGTGATCGCCTATAGATCACGTCAGTTGAGGCCGCATGAGTAGAACTACGCTACCCATGACCTGGAGTTAGCAGTAGTGGTCTTCGCTCTAAAGACATGGCGACACTATATGATGGGAGAGCACTTTACATTCTTTTCTGACCATTAGAGTTTCAGGTACATATTCTCACAGAATGACCTGAACCTGAGATAGTGGCGATGGCTCGAGTTCCTCCAGGACTATGACTTTGAGATAGTCTATACTCCTGGGAAGGGGAATGTGGTAGCCAATGCTCTCAGTAGGAGGACAGACATTCAACTACTTGAGGAGGCGACAGAGCAGCTATCCGCTTTGCAGATATCCTTCGTGGATAGAGATGGAGCAGCCTTCCTTCAGTCTCTCACAGTCACTCCTCCACTACTGCAGCGGGTCAGAGAGGCACAGCCTGGGGACGCTGACTGTGAGACGCGGCGTGCACAGTTATCCTCAGGACAGACACTTGATGGATTCTCCTTTGGAGCAGAGCAAGACATCCTTTTCAGAGGATGTACCTTGGTACCAGTTGCTTTACGAGAGGAGGTGTTGAGAGAGTTTCACACTTCTCCTTTGGTGGTACATACTGGAGTGGCGAAGATGTACCAGGATCTCAGATGACAGCACTGGTGGCCAGGCATGAAGAAGGCTGTGGCAGAGTTTGTTTCACGATGCCTCACCTGCCAGCAGGTGAAGGCATAACATCAGGTACCAGTAGGCTTGGTACAACCCTTGGAGGTCCCGTAGTAGAAGTGGGACGGGGTGTCTATTGACTTCGTGAATAGACTTCCATGCACTTCTAGAGGTCACGACTCCATCTGGGTGATTTTAGACCAACTCACCAAGTCGGATCACTTCTTACCCATCAGAGAGCAGGGCTCAGTGGAGAGCTTGGGGGGTCTCTACATTCAGGAGACTGTACGGCTTCACGGTGTGCCATCATTTATCATCTCCGATCGAGATGCTCGCTTTACTTCCCGGCTTTGGAAGGGGTTGCAGGAGGCGTTCGGAACACAGCTTCGTATGAGCACCGCCTTTCACCCTCAGACAGATGGACAGACGGAGAGGACCATTCAGTCTCTCGAGGACATGCTCCACGCATGTGTCCTCGACTTTGGTCGCAGCTGGGAGGACCACCTACCCTTGGTGGAGTTTGCGTACAACAACAGATACTACTCCACCATCGGGATGGCACCATACGAGGCGTTGTATGGAAGACCTTGCAGATCTCCTTTGTGCTGGACAGACCCTGGGGAGTCAGCACTTTTGGGACCAGAGATGGTCCGGACCACGACAGAGAAGGTCCAGGTCATCCAGGAGCGGATGAGGATAGCTCAGAGCTGGCAGAAGTCATACACTGACAGGAGGTGGAGGCCACTAGAGTTCGAGGATGGCGACCACGTTTTCTTGCGTGTCTCACCTCGACGTGGATTACAGAGATTTGGCTGAGGTGGCAAGTTGTTTCCACGCTTCATCGGACCATTCCAAGTCCTCCGCAGGATTGGAGAGGTGGCTTATCGCCTGGCTCTACCACCTCAGTTGCACCGGGTGCACGATGTCTTCCACGTATCCCAGCTGAGGAGATATGTGCACGACCCGACGCACATCATTGACCATGGGGAGCTAGATGTTGATGATGGGGAAACTTTTGCGGAGGTCCCAGTGGAGATCAAGGATCGACAGGAGCGGGTCCTTCGTGGATGATCGATTCTTCTAGTGCGCATCAGATGGCAACATGGGAACCTCCAGGAGAGCACTTGGGAGCGGGAGGCTCAGATGCGTGCTCAGTACCCACTTTTGTTTCGCTAGTTTATGATGTATCTTTACGGGGACGTAAATCCCTGAGGTGGGAGTGATATAAAGACCCGATCAAATTCAAGGAAATTTTTTTCTTAATTTTCTTTGGATTTTTACAAGAACGTAGTTTCTGACAGCACCTGATTCCGAGGCCCGGTGTGCCCGGAATCATTTTTCGAAGTTTGGCTTGGGTATGTTCAGTGAAAGGACAAGCGGGTTTTTCTAACTTTTAAACCGGTGCTCAGAATCAAATTATGAGGGCATCGATGAAATCGCAGCGCCGGTATTTTCTTAGAAACGCCTCTTCCAGAGTTGCGTTTGCTCGGGTGTGGTTTTTAAATTTTTGGGGTTAAGTGAAGAAATAAAATAAAGTGTGCGACAACTTTATTTTTATTTCACTTAAAGCCACTTGAAAGACACTTAATGCTGCTTAAGCTGAGTTGATGCAGATAGGGTGCTATCCCAAAATATCATACCCCCTTGGTAGGATATTTGTGAGGTGGGGCCCGCACGAGCCCCACTGTTTCTTTTCCGCTAAGTAACGCCCCTGCGAAAACCCATCATTATGAAAGTCAACTGACGCGTTTTCTTAAATTCTTAATGCACCATTTAATTGGGTGGTTAACTTCGTTAAATTAATTATATGAATTAATTTAATCGTTTCTTAACCTGTTTACAATCCGTTGGCGTAATAATAAAATAAGACCAATGCCCGAATTCTTGAGGATTGCTCGTTGAGAGGCTTTTGATAGAAATTTTGTGCCTTCATCCTCCTTCACGAAGAATGCGAAGAACGCGAAGAACACCATCACCCTCGGAGATCGACGACGCTTCTTCCGAGACGTTCTTCCCCGCAACGATCTCTGATCACCAACTTCTTGAGGTAGGAGATTTCGGGTTTCTTCTTTTAAATCTCTTTGTGGGTTATAACAACATCATGGATTTAATTAATATAATTAAATCTACTTGTTCTTGAACTTCGGAGTTCGTCGATGCGACACCGTATTCCGCGACGACGCGACACCCATCCGCGACGCGACGATCGCCTCCTTCCGTGACGCTCAATTCTGCGAAGAACGCACGCTCGACGACTACGGCGAGGTAGGGGTTTGTTGTGAAATAATTTATATTTCTGTGGATGTTGCTCCTAAAACAAAGAACCTGAATCAAGTGAAAATTTAATTTATTAAAATTGTATATTGTTTTTTTCCCTGTGTGGATTATTTTCTTCCCAAATTTTATCACCTAACGCGGAGGGTGCGGGCCAAACAAACACGACCCGACAACCCTCCGCAGTTCTTCGTTGATGCACGGATTGGTGGGAGACGACAAAATATGCCGCAGGGGTGATTCGTTGATTCCGCAGTGAAGAACGGGACCCGAGAGGAGCTACAGCGCAGACGAAAGTGGAATCGGACCACCAGAGCAACTCCGGTGGCCCGCGGAAACCACCGGCGCCCCAGCGCTCCGCCGGACAGAGCCGCCGTGGCGGCGGCGGCACCAGCAGACCCGCGGCCACGCGGGTCCTGCGCACACAGGACGTGGAAATGCCGCATCCGCTGACCAAGGGCGGCCCCTGCGGGGGGGGGGGGGGGGGGGGGTGTTCACACACAGGGGCAGCGCGCCCCCGCCCCCGGACTCCGCTTGCTCGGCCGCTTGACCGAGCCGAGCCGGGCCGAGCCGACCCGCCGACCGGGTCGGACCCGGACCCGGGTCGGGTCGACCCAGTTCGGGCCGACTCGGGGGGGGGGGGGGGGGGCGTCGGCCCGGGCCCAGGCCCCCCGTCTTCGGACCGATTTTGGTCTTTTGTCCATATCTGGAGCTACAGACCTCCGAACGACGCGCCGTCAGTGGCGATGCGATCCTTGAATCGAGACAGTCGTTTTTGTATATCACACTCAAGGTTTCAGATTACTTTGAGTTTGGATGGGTTGGTTCGTACACGAAACCAACCAGGCCCTCGGAGCGGAAACCCTCATATCTTGACCTTCGGACGTCCGATTGACGTGCCATCGATTTTGTTGTTTTCCTCTAAGTGAGAAGGATCTTTTGGCATACTCCGCCCGAGGTTTGGATGCAGGTGGTGTATGGTCGGGTTGGTTTTGCCTTAAAAACCAACCGGTCCCCTGGGACGAAAAAGCCAATAACTCTCAGACCGGGCGTCCGATTGACGTGCCGTCTGCGACGTTGAGTTTCTATTGACGATACAGAACTTTTGGATACATCAACTCTGGACTATGTGTCAGTTGATGTATCAGACTCTCGGCTCTTGGAGCGGACCCTACCGAACGAGCTTGCTGTGTGCGGGAACCCTAGAGCTGGCTGCGACTAATACTGTGACGACGACGACTGTGCAGAGATTCTCAGTGGATTCGACGACGACGAATACAGCACTCAGTGAACCTTTGTGGGTCAGTGCTACCGATCCTATGTGGGTCCGATCCTGTGTGGGTCAGTGCTCAGCGAACCTGTGTGGGCTAGCGCCTACATGTCCTATGTGGGCTCGATCCTGTGTGGGTCTTTATGGGGGTTAGTTACCTATCGATCCTTTGTGGGTCAGATCCTTTATGGGTCATTGTGGGGGTTAGTACCTATCAATCCTTTATGGGTCCGACGACTTAGATGGATCAGTGATCATCTCTATCGTCATTCGATGAAGTATACCTGTGTGAGCTGAATCCTGTTTTTCTTTCCTGTGTGGATTGTGTTGTGCTATCCTGTGTGGATTTACGTTTACCTTCCTTTGTAGATTGTGTTGTGCTATCCCGTGTGGATTTACGTTTACTTTTCTTTGTGGATTGTGTTGTGCTATCCTGTATGGATTTACGTTTTTCTTTCCTATGTGGACTGGGTTGTACTTGAGCTCGGATGTTGGAGCCGAGTGAGAATTGATGACTTAGGTATATGTATGGGCATATACCTAAGCAGTGCCGGTTGTTACTTCGTGATTGTATGTTTCATTCGTGGTTTATCATTTGTGGATTCTGGGAGACCTCCGGGGGTCTCGGGGTTCCTACTGAGTAGCTTATACTCACCCCTGCACAGGCTATGCCCGCACTATGTTGTGTTGGTTGCAGACGACGGACAACGCTAATCGTGGTGGAGGCTTGCGGAGTAGGACGGTACCTGGAGGTGGACCACTGGGTAGGGTGTACTCGGAACAGATGGCCAGACCAAGGAGATGTGGAGGCTATCTATACTCACCTTTCAGGTGGGAATTCCAGAGGATGGCTCGACGCTACAACTTTTCCTTTCAATTTCTGTTTTTCCCCTTTCAGTTGTACTTTACAGTTGGGCTTGTATTTCTGGCCCCCTTTACTTTCCGCACTTACTGTTGTACCAGTTGTTTTTACTTAGTGTTTACCTTTTTCCGCTTTCTTACTCTGTGGTGCTTGTTCAATTTACAAAGGCAATGCCTTCCCTTTACCGGGATTTATGCCTTGGTGCTAGTCGCCAGCCCCTGGCCTATGGAAGACGGGCTTGGGGTAGTCACGACACGGGCCCTGAGGACGGGTCGTGACAGAACCGTAAGTACCAAGAGGAAACAAGGGAACTAAGAGATGAAGGAGAAATACTATCACCTGTTCATGTAAAACAAATTTTTGAGGTAGAAATTTCAAAAGGAGGGAATAATGTAATAACCCAAACATTTATCAAATAATATACCTTCTTATAATTATGTTATATGGTATAAAATACATAAATACCATTAATATCCCAACAAAAAATTATTCTCATAAATTAATAATTAAATAAGTATTATTTAAAAAAATTAAGGAATCTATCCCGATGGAATAGTAATATGACATTAGAAAAGTAATGTGACCATTAAGAATAGAAAACCATCCCATAGAATAGTAACCTCACATTTGAAATTATAAATAAAATTTAGGAATCCTATAAATGAAAATATGATATATTTATATTTTGGAATAAGTAAATAAATGTTTTAAAAATGATAAAATAAGTATTGATATTCTTGTGAAACATAAATATTTATTTATAATTTTATAACTATTGATTTAAAAGAAAATTTATTTTCATAATATTTATTGGTAAATTAATATTTATTTTTATTATGATTATAAGATATTTTTATGAGACCTCATTTAATTTTTCAAATTGTTATAAAATTAGTTATAATTTTATAATTTGTATTTTTTGAATAAATAATAATTTTAATTAAAAATTAAATTCCTTATATTGGGAAATTTATTTTTACAAAATAGCGAAAATTTATGAATATTTCACTTCAAAAAATGGTTTTGGGGGATTTTCTAATTTTTTTAAAATAGTTGAATTTTTGGTAAATACTGAAATATGGTAATTTATAGCATAAGAAAAATAAATTAATTATTGAGTCATGGATGATGTATGGATGAGTTAAGCACTATTTTTTATAAGTCATGTGCGCTAGTTATTTTACTTAGTCTCATTAATCCCAACTATTGACAGTCTTGAACCCAAATAATAAACAAATGAATAAAATAATCCAAAAACACACCTCTCCTCCACTAGAAATACCACTCCTCTTAACATCTTATATTCACACCTTCTAAGCCTTGATAGTTGAAAAATATCTATACTATACTATTCCAACTCTATCCCCCATGTCCATGATCATTTTTTCACAACAAAAATCAAAATCCAATTTCCCTAAGGAGGTTTTCAAGGAGAAGAAGTTCAAGAGGTAAAATCCTATTCTGTTTTATTTTATTTTAATTTCATGTTTTTTCCTTTTATTATTCACTCATAAAATCCAATCATTAAAGTTTAATGATAACTTAATTATATTAAATATAATTTAATTAAATTATGTTAATGTAAAAATCCATCATAAAATCTTATATCTTCTACCTTTTATTCTAAAAATGAAAACAACATTTGTAAGGTGTTGATTTGTCGCCTTCAATGACAAAATGTCTTTATTTTAATTTACCACAATAAAGGATGGTCATAAGAAAATAATAATGGTTGAAAAGATTTTAAAATTTATTTTATAACCTTTTTTATGTTCTGGAACCAACATATATACATGATTAAAAAAATTGAGTCCATTGTGATCGAAAACCTCCAAAATTAATCTAAATGATTATCATTACCATTTTATCTTATGAATAATCCTCATAAATGAAAAAATAATAATATATAAGACCAATAAAACTTATATAGGTTCAATAATAACATATAATTTCTATTCTAGAGAATTATTCTCATCTTATATGAACTTCTATTCTTGTATACAAGCTAACCGATCATGAAAACCAAGAAATGAACACTCTCAGAATGACAAAATTAAGCAATATAACTCATATAATGGACATAAATGAACTTAATAAAATTATTATAAATAAAATTCATGTATAATAAGTTCTGTATTTATTAATTTATGAATCTATTTTTATTATATAAGATATTAATGTGAATAAATCATTCAGACATAAGGTAAGGGGATTCGTAACCAAAATTCCCTTTCTTTGGGTTATTCATCTTTCATGAAAAATTTCTATGTGGATGTTCATTTAACACTCCCAAAATATAATTTCATTACTATTACCTTTTTACTTATAGGATATACATTTTTCAAATCTAGTTTTATGTAAATACAAATATTTTCCAAAATAACTATGCTTTCTAAAAGAAATCTCTTACTTCTCTTGAGATTGTTTCTTCTTCACTCAAGATTGATGATTCCTAAACTAGTATGCTATTCCCTTTTTAAAACTCCAATGTTTGTTCATGAATATATTATTTATGAAATGAAACACATTTCTTTATATGTTTTATTTTATGTTTAATATTGATATAGATTCTATGTGACATGCATGACTATGTAAATGTTATGATGTGATGAGTGCACCCAAAATTTTATATCCCTCCAACACATTTGGTAATGTGATGTATATCACGATATAAGGTGAAATATGTGTGAAAATGATTCTATATTTGTTCAAAATAATTATTGTATGATTATGAACATATGTTATGCATGAACATGATGATAGATCTGTTAACAACTATTTGTGATATTTGACCACTAAGACATGATCTTTCATTTTATACATTTCCACATTCCATGACTATATATAATGTTTCTTCTCATGATTATGATTTTGAAACTATGATTATATTATGATTATGATTCTTATGATCACCCATGTTATACTAATTCATGTTATTATTTATAAGATTAATGGACTTTTAGCTCATCCCTTTCTTTGAGGAATATCCTCAGGTGACTACATATACTAAAGAGTTAATGGGGGCCAATAAGAAGCTAGAAAAGAAGGAATTAAATAATTTATAAGTTTTATTATTTAATTTATGTGTTCTTTACTAATTTTACCAAGACTCTAAACCTTTGGATACAAGATTTGTAACACTATTATATTGTTTATCTTTAACATGATGTAATAGTAATGTAAGATAAAGTAGTTTCACTATAAGTTGGGGCTTAAAGATTTCATTCATGAATTGCTGGTACATCTATAAAATGTTCCTAAATAATAAAGGCTTTACTTAGTGGATGTATATTCCTTAGGTAGGCCTAAATGTAGTTGAATCATTATCCCTGAGGTCAATCTAGATTTGAATTTATCCTGAGTATCAATTCGTAAAGGAGAAGGCAATGAAGTTGGAAGTCAAATTGATTAGAAAATATATGAATGAGAAAAGTAATTAATACTTTAGTAAGTAGTGGTTAAGGTATTAGAAGTTGATACAGTCTCTGATCATCTTGTTCTTCTTTCTAACTAGGATACTATTGGCTAACCGTTTTTTCATATTGGACCTCCCTAGAAAACATGGTTTTAATCATCCTATTAACTTCATCCTAGAGTATAGAACTGTGAGAGGGGAGTCTCTGTCATCGTGAATGTGTATATACAAAACATATATTAATAAGTACCAAATGGTAAATATGTACTAGGGGATAATGTCCCATAATCTTCTTTCAGATCCAACAAATTCTTTTTGGTATGGCTTCTAGAACGAGACATATCACCCCAAATCATCAGGAGACATAATATAACTAATTAATGTCCAATAAAGATAATATTTTCAACATTTTTTAAATGTTTTAAATTTATTTAAATCTTACCAATTTACCAATTTGATCTTATTTTCATAAATTTTGTATTTGTGGTGTCTTTTTGGATAAAATGCGAAACATGCTAAATTGTATACTTTTTACAAATTTTAATCACTTTTGTATTTCAAGAATAAAATCTAAAATATCAATACAATTTAATTGATTTTTTAGTATTCCTTTTCTCAGGGTATTCAATATTTGTTTTTTTGACCCAAAGCTAATAAGAATATCTAAAGTCCCTAAAAAGTTAATCAATGTGAAAAATAATTCTAGTCGACCGAGTGGACTCTACATTTGTAAATGAAGAATAAATAAGGCTACATGCCTTCAATTGAGTTTATTCATACCGTATTTCTAAAATAATATTAGGAGAATTATACCATTAAATTTTATGGAGTTATTTACTCATTAAGGTAGTCGTTGAAAGATTAGAATTGAACAAATATATATTGAATCCTAGAACAAAAAATGTATGACTCATTAATTATATTATAACGTATATTATATTTGTCAAAATACTTTTCAAATTTTGTGTGTAAATAGAAAAATTAATTTTAAACAAATTATAACTAAGGAACATGTAATGATTCAGCCATATGTTGGATAGAATAGGAGAAAACCATGGAAGAATAGATTCTAGAGGAGAACTTTTCTGCTTTTCTTTTTAGCTATTTTCTTATTCTTAGTTTTGTAATGACTTATTCTTCCCCATTCTTCTTGGTAACACTTGTCATGGTGAGGTTATAATTTAAGTGATTGGGGAAGGAGAGGTTTTATATTTTATAATATTTGAGTTCTTATGATATTTTAAAATTCTTCAACTTTTCTGTGAAGTTGCATTCAATTTCTAATAGAGGTTTTTATTATCAAGTATGATCATATTTGGTTTTTGATTTTTTATTGATTTTTTTATTTGTTCAAGGATTATTACCTCCCATAACTAGGTTCTAGCTTATATAAGGTAGAATATACTAGGTATTTGTGGTGAAATACTCGATGATCATCAGTATGTGTGGGAGGGTTAGTGGATATTTTTGATTATTTGGGATAATTAAGACTTGATTGGGTATTTATTAATTAAATCAAGGATATTTTCTACAAAATTACACACAAGAAAGGAGATTAGACCAAACTAAGAACTTGGTATGTTTTTCTTTCACCATCACAATTTGACTAATGGAGTTAGAGGAATCGATATTGGAATCTCACTTTAATCGACTTACCAAAAAAGGATTAGATAAAATAGAATTAGGATAACATTGTAATTGGAAAACAGACCCTAATATAGTCCCCCTTCTCATATAATATTTTTCAATCACTTGTGTTTCAATTTTTTTTAATATTTTTCTTCATTGCTTTATTTTTTGATTTCATTTATTTGTTTTCATAACAAAACAATTTCAAAAACACCCAATTTTTCTTCTAATTAATAATCAAAAACTATATTGTGTGAACTCATATTTTGGATAATACCTAGGTTTAATAACTGGGCTATAAACAGGGAATAAAAAAAATTCCATGCCCCATGATAGGTGTGCATCAAATTAGCACCCTTTTTGGGGATCCAATCAGTGTTTGATTATTTTTCAATTTTCACATTTTTGCTACTTTCATTGTTTTCCTTTAAAAAAAATATAAAAAAATATTTTTCTATGATGTATTTAAATTTAGATTTGTATGCATGGTTTGATTACTCACTAGTGTATCAAAAACAATAAAAACTAGAAGAGTCTAGCTATATTAAAACATATATACAAGAACTTATAGATAAAATAGAATAACTAAAAACAAAATGATGAAACAACATTTGAATATGTTCTTGCGTTGGTGGAGACACTATAACCTAAGTAATAACTTGATGAGGCCATGCATGAAGTGCCATTAGTTTCCCCAATTACACTGAACACATACAAGAAGTTGAGGCTAAACTCGAGGTGTACCAACAATCCAACCATATGAAGGATCAGATCGAGGATGACCATGATAAGCTAGAGTGGATTCATGATGAGGAATAATTTCTTACCGAGATATGCATAAAAGATCATAAAGATATAGATGAATTTTGGAATGAGTATGTGGTACAAAATGATCTTCCTAATTCTTATAAATAATAAGAATCATACAATGAAATCTCTATATGTACTTGGAAGTAGAAGAAACTAAACAATGTTTGGAATTCAAAGAAAGATTTGAGGAGCATGACTATCTACCTATGTCCAGTGATGATCAAATCTAAGAGTAATTTTACATAAAATAAGACATTCAGGTCAAAACAACTCAGGGTGATGATACATTCTTGAACTCAAAATCATTTGATTTTATTGAAGATAATTTTATTATCACTACTAATAGTTTTGAATTTTTAGAATCCGTCAACTCGTATTACACCCTGGAGGAAGATGATGAAAATGAAAATGCACCCATTGAGGAACATTTAGAGCTCATTGAAAACATTGAACACTTTTTGGAGGGATTACAAGAAATGATCCAAGTGAAACTTCTTAAAGAACCAAATCCAGAAGCTGTACACATTAAAATGGAGGATTTTTTTATAGTGAATCCCTGTTTTTTAATTATTTCAAGTTAAAATACATCCTCAACTCCATTTTCAATATTCTTTTAATGCATCATATCTGGAGAAACCACTGGATGGAGAAGAAGATGTTGCATAGGTAGAAAAAAATGATGAGAATGTTCTATACATTATTATACCCCAACAATGAAAACTTGACCATATTATTAAGGGGGCGATATGGTGTACTATAAATATAGAGTTCATATCAGCAAGAGCAATAAAGTGGATTCTAGGAAAATCCACATGTGGTAGTTTTAGTCAAAGAAGCTTCATTTTCCAGTTGACTATGGATATCAAATGGTACTTCCCTCTCGAGGAAATACAAATTTAGGGCCCACATGGAGGGATTATACCGAGACTTATATTTCCATTTTCATTTAAGGAATTTCAGATTTTAATTTCATTTTTTGGATTAGTTCATCATTCATCCCTCTCCCTCTTTATATTTTTAAGATTAAATGACATGATCCTCATGCTTAATAGAGTATTTTACATTTGTAGGACCATGCACTATGGGAAAATCAGGCAATTGAAATGAGCTATTTGCAACGACCAAGTATCCCATCACAAATAGTCCTTTGGAAAAAGTTTTTGCAAAGGGAGAACCAGACCATCACAAAAAATAAGGTATCTGTGATGGGTCGATGGTTCTCATCGCACATGGTTTGATGCATGTTACCCATCAAAACACAAGAAAGGGTATCTGTGATGTGCTACTATAGCCCATCCCAAATACTCTACAACATTTTTAGAATTTTCAATAAGATATATATCCTGTCACAAATACTGTATCGGCAGGTGGTCCTGTGACCAGGGCCATCACAAATAATCTCATCATAAATAATTTAACCAATTTATACCCCACTCGTTTTTCCCTCATTCCACTCAATTATCTAATCCACTCTCTCTCCCTCTAGTGGAAAAATTTCTCTAAAAAATTTTCATAGTTTAAAATTTTAAATATGGGGCATTATTTGTAGCCTAGATCCTTTGAAAGCTTCAGTTTTAACGTATTTATCAATTAATTTTATTTTTTACTTGATTAATTTTATTTTAATTTAGTTATAATTTTGGTTAACTACTTGTATTTAAATTAAATTATAATTAGATAGTTTTATTTAGCTTAGTTTATGTTTATTTATAAAAATAAATATGTGTGATTAGTTTGAATGAGTATTAATTAGTAGTTGTTATATTAATTAGTAATAATTAGTATTAATTAGCAATAATTAGTATTAAATTGTAATAATTAGAATAAAATTGTAATAATTTGTATTAATTTGTAATAATTAATATTAAATTGTAATAATTAGCATTAAGTTGTAACAAATTACAATAACTTACAATAAATTGGAATAAATTGTTAAAAATTGTAATAAATTGCAATAATTAGTAATAAATTACAATAATTAGTAACAAATTGTAATAATTAGTAATAAATTACAACAATTAGTAATAAATTGAAACAATTTGTAACAAATTGTAACAATTAGTATTAAATTGCAAGAATAAGTAATAAATTCCAACAATTAGTAATAAATTTCTACAATTATTAATAAATTCGAAAAATTAGTAATAAATTCTAATAATAAGTAACAAATTGAATCAATTACTATTAATTAGTAATAAATTATAATAAGTAGTGACAAATTATAATAAGATTCAATAAATTATAATAAGTTGCAATAAATTATAATAATTAGTAATAATTATTCACAATTAGTAATAAATTTTAATAATTAGTAATAAATATTTATAATTACTTATAAATTGAAATAATTTGTAACAATTTTTAATAAATAGTAATAAATAGTAAAAATTATTAATAAATTGTAATCATTAGTAATAAATTGTAATAATTATTAACAAATTGCAATAATTAGAAATAAATTATAATAATTCGTAATAAAGTTTAATAATTAGTAGTAAATTGTAATAATTAGTAATAAACTGTAATAATTAGTATTAAATTGCAATAATTAGTAATTAATTACTATAATTAGTAATAAATTACAATAATTATTAAACAATTGTATTAATAATTAATAAATGGTAATAATTAGTAATAAATTGTAATAATAAGTTATAATTTGAATGAATAAGTAATAAATTGCTATAATTAGTAATAAGTTGCAACAATTGGTAATAAATTGCAACAATTAGTAGTAAATTGCAATAATTAGTTATAATCTGTAATAAATTGTAATAATTAGTAATAAATTTTAATAATAAGTAATAAATTGTAATAATTTGTAGTAATTAGTAATATGTTGTAATAATTTTTAATAATTGTAATAATTAGTAATAATTAGTAATAAATTGCAATAATTACTAATAAATTGTAATAATTAGTAATAAAATGTAATAATTAGTAATAAATTGTAATAATTAGTAATAAATTTCAATAATTAGTAATAAATAGTAATAATATGTAATAAATAACAAAAACTAGTAATATATTACAACAATTAGTAATATATTTCAACAATTAAAAATAATTAATAATAACATGTAATAATTAGTAATAAAATGTAATAATTATTATTAAATTGTTATATTTAGTAATAATTAGTAATAAATTATAATAATTAGTAATAAATTTTAACAATTAGTAATATATTATAACAATTAGTAATAATTTGTAAATTTTTTTAATTTATTTTTGAAAATTAGTAATAAATTATAATAATTAGTAATATTTAGAAATAAATTGTAATAATATGTAAGAACTAGTTATAAATTCTAATAAATTGCAATAATTAGTAATAAATTGAAACAGTTAGTAATAAATTCTATTAATTGGTAGTAATTAGTAAAAAATTGTAATAATTAGTAATAAATTGTAATAATAAGTAATAAATTTTAATAATTAGAAATAATTATTAATAATTTGTAAAAATTTCTAAAAAATAGTAATAATTTCTTATAATTAGTAATAAATTCTAATAATTAGTAATAATTAGAAATAATTAGTTATAAATTATTATAATTAGTAATAAATTGCAATAATTAGAAATAAATTGAAAGAAGTAGTAATAAATTTCAATAATTTGTAGTAAATTGTAATAATTTTTAATTAATTGAAATAATTACTAATAAATTAAAAGAATTAGTAATAAATACTAATAATTTGAAATAAATTGCAACAATTAATAATAATTAGAAATAAATTCTAATAATTAGCAATAAACTGGATTAATTAGTAATAACTAATAATAATAGGTAATAAATTGTAATAATTAGTAATAAATTCGTAATAAATTAGTAATAAATTCTAATAATTAATAATAAATTGTAACAATTAGATATAAATTGTAACAATTCGTAATAAGTTGTAACAGTTATTAATAATTAGAAATAAATTGTAAAAATTAGTAATTAATTGTAAAAATTAGTAATAAATAGTTATAATTAGTATTAAATTATAATAATTATTAAGAAATTGTAATAATTAGCGATAAATTTTAATAATTTGTAATAAATTTCAAAAATTAATAATAAATTCTAATAATTAGTAATAAATTTTTATAATTAGTAAAAAATTGTAATAAATAAAAAAAATAAAAAATAATTTTTAATAATTAGTAATAAATTATAATAATTAGTAATAAATATTAATAATTTGTAAATATTTTAATAATTAGCTATAATTTTCCATAATTAGAAAGAAATTGTAATAAATTGGAACAAATTTTAATAAATTAGCATATTTTTCTATGGATTAGTGGCTCCCTTTTGCTCGATTCCTTATCTCTTTACAATTTTCACCCACTAAAATCACTATGAAAAATCCTTCCTCATATTTGAATATCTATTTTCATATGCATGATAATGGAGAGCAGCATGGAGAGGCATTCCCTCTCTCCATTATCATGCATTTTAAAATGGATATGGGTACCCCAAAAGTGATTTTTCATATTGATTTTTGTTAGAGAGAGCTGTAAGGAGACGAGCTATTGGAAAAAAGAGGCACTTTTTCTCGATGACTCAATTCCACTATCTCAAACTGAAATGAGTATGAAAAATCTACCCAGACGTACAAATATCCATTTATGTATGAATGAAGATGGGGATTAGAGAGGCCTCACTACACTTCTCTCCATATTCATGCATATAGAAATGAATATCCATATGTCTGAGCATATTTTTTGTAGCGATTTCAATCAGAGACAATAGAGATGAGTCATCGGGGGAAAAGAGTTTCCGCCAAACCACCAGAAATTGCGTACTCGATAATTAACAATTATTAGTATAAATAATATATATTTAATATTAATTAGTGGTAATTAGTAAAAATTATTATAAGTTATTGTAGATTAGTATAAAAGTTTTAAAAAACTATAAGTAAGTATGAAATAATTGAAATTATTATAATTTGATAGAAAATGAAATTTAATTGTCTTCCCTTTTTTTGAGTGTGTTTTTATTAGATAAAATTCTACAAAAAAAATAATTATTTTATATTTTTTAGAGAAATATGGAACAAAGAAGTCGGAAAAAGTCACTATTACTTGAGAGTTTATGGATAAATTAGCCCAAGAATCCAAACAGTTCGAGTTTAAATCCAATAAATATTAAGGGTGTTGAATATTTCTTATCATTTACATCATAGAAACCAGATTATTTTCATAAGGAACAATTAAGTGTCCTTGTAAAAAATGTGGTTATAGGACGTTTGATACATTTGAAAATGTTGGTGGTCATTAATTGAATTTTTTTTCAACTAGATTATGTTTTTTGTATCAACAAGGTGAACATAGTTCGAGAGAAGATAGTAATTATTTTTTTCCAACTGTATCATTGTTACAAAATTTAGTACATGATGTTTCTAGTATATCTTTTTAACAAGATGAAAATCGGAATAATATTAATTTAACTCCTGTGTTGGAACCATCCCATTTTTATGAGTTATCGAGTTCCATTGATGATGCATTATATAATAGTTTCAAGATAAAAAAATTCGAAGCATTTTTTAAAATTATGAATATTAAATCAGATATTGGAATGTCAAATAGCTATTTTGATTGGATATTATCATTGGTAAAAACACTACTACCTAAAGGAAATGTGTTTCCTACAAATTTCTTTTAGGGAAAGAGGGTGATTCATAATCTGGGTCTTGGTTATCAGAGGATTCATGCATGTTAAAATGATTGTATATTATATTATGGGGAAAATGATTCATTGCATAGTTTTCAAACATGTAGAAAATTGAGGTATAAGGAGGCTCAACAAGGGATTTCTAGATTGATTCTGAAAAAACAATTGAGATATTTACCACTTACACCCAGATTGCAGCAATTATTTATGTGTCAGAACCCAACAACATTGATGTCATTGCACAAAACCAATATTCCAACCGGTAAGAACTTATGTCATCCCTCTGATGGTGTTTCATGATTTTTTTTTGAAAATGTGCATCTATATTTTTCTTTAAAATCTCAAAACATGTGATTGGGTCTCTCTACTGACAGTTTTTATCCATTTGTTTTTTTGGTAGTCAATATTCATGTCAGCCTGTCATTATAACTTTGTACAATTTAACTCCTTGGATGTTGATGTAGGAACCATATTTATTTTTCACTATATTAATTATAGGACATACAAAATAGAATATTGATGTTTATTGGAAACCATTTATTGATGAGTTAAATTCATTATGAAGTAATGATGTCAGTACATTTGATTTTTCTACAAAAAAACATTCTTGCTAAAAACTGTATTGATGTAAACAATTAGTGGATTACCAACATATTAAATGTTATCTGGATGGAGTAAAAATGGTCTAAAATAATTTCCATACTATATGAGAGGCATTAAAGTATTTATTCTTGTTAATGTATAAAACCGTGTTTTTTCAAATATCAGCACATATTCCTTCCAACTGATCATCCTTTTTGGAGGAACATATATCATTTTAGAAAAGGAACAAATGAAAGAGATGGACCTCAAATATTGATATCATGTACAAAGTTAAAATAAATTGTCAATTCATTACCTCCAATCACATTTGGACCAACAAAAAACTAATCAAAAATTGATGGCTTTGGAAAAGAACACAACTAGATAAAAAGGATCATTTTTGTGGATTTTCTATATTGGTAGAATTTGTTGTTCTGTCACATGTTGGATATCAAGAATATTAAAAATAACTATTTTAATAATTTTTTTCATATTGTTTTGGATACACTAGTTAAGACCAAAGATAATTTAAAGGCATGATTAAATCTTTCCAAAATTTGCAGGCACCCAAAACTTAAACTCTTAAAAAATGTCAGATAAAAGAATTTAATGATGCCAAAAGCAAATTATTCACTCTCCAATGAGAATATATTACTATTTTGTCAATGGATTTCATATTTGTGAATTCCAGGTGGTTATGATTCCAATCTGGGCGAATGTGTCAAAAATAATTATATTACAAGATTAAAATGTAATGTCTTTAATGTTATAATGGAAATACTTCTACCAATTAGATTACAAGGTATGTTAAATTCTATGATTTGAGATGCGATAATAGACATATCATATATTTTTTGATACATTTGTGCGGTGACAAGTGACTAAAATGAATTATGGAGACTACAATAAGATGTTGTTTTAATTTTATGTAAACTAGAAAAAATATACCTACTGACTTTGTTTGACTTAATAGAACATTTGATATTATATTTTCAACATGATGAAAAATGTGGATTTATGGTATAGTTATGATGGATGTACCCATTAGAGATATGGATGTAGAAATTTAATAACAAAGCACGTATTAAAGCATCAGTTGAAGGTTCAATTGCATAAGTTTATTTTTAATAGGAAATTTCATTTTTCTGCTCTCATTACTTTAAATATGAATACCCATAAAAATGACTGTGTGGGTTGTAAGGATGGAAATGTTGAAGATGATATGAGATATTAATGATCAATATTTAATCATCCCAAACTTGGATTCGGTGGAGTTCATGAACGATGACTTTCAGATGATGAACATCAAGATCACATACATATGTTCTAGTCAACTGTGAAGAAATGAAACCATTTTTATGTTGAGTTCTCCTATCACTTATTCTATATTTTTTTTGTTAAATATAATTTATATTATTTTATTTTTACGTTATATTAGAAATATGTCAAGAAACAACTTCCACAAATTACAAAATATTCTCTGGAAGAACATCGAAAAAAACTTTTTCAGATAGTTTAAAAAACTGATATCATAAATTATTTTTGGTTTAACATATGAAATAAATTTATTATCTGTTATATTGATAATTGTATTACAAATTTTTAGGTATATCAACATGATGATAAACTAGATAATCGATTTCGTGTATTGAGTAACCCACCATAAAAAATGGTTATATCTTATAATGCATATGTGGTGAGTATTTTTTGATTTCATACACATGCATATAGGGAATAAAAAACAATGAATAGTGGTGTGTGATTGATAGGATATACAACATGCTAAAAGAAATTATTAAACAATGTTATCTCGGACAACATTACATAACGACATTGAAATGTCATTGGTCGGATAATGAGAGAGGCTTGGGTGTTCATCTGACCCAAGGAACCATTGATATTAAATATAAATGTATTCTTTAAGTAAATGAACCATGATTATTATCTCATTTGGCACATCAAATTTATTATTCAAAATATTGAGCTACTTTAAGAGAGTTGAGTGATTGGTGAAGCATAATAAAAATTAAATCCTGGGAAAATCCGTGTTCTCAAATTGAATGTGGTTCTACTGAAGTGGAAGGAATTTATATTTTTCAAGACACTGCTCCAAATTCATCTTTTTTGTGAAGATACTTGAATATCGATGATGAAAACCAACAATTAAGGTACGATGGTGAAGATGATGTTAATGATGTTACAAATGAATTTGAAATGAAAAGATATGATAAAACTGAAACTTATATGGAAAATGATGATGATGAGGAGGAATGTGAAGACATTGACATCGTCAGATGTGAAGATAAGGATGCAAATGGACATTGACACATTTAAATTCCATTTATAATAACATATAATTTATATCTTTTTATAATAGTTTTCTTCAACTATTTTCTAACAACAGTCTTTTTGGGTTTCAGATGGATGATGATCTGTTTTATATGTTAGAGGGAGATGATATACTTTTTGATGAGTATGATGTTAGGTCATATGACTCTAGAACTATTGGAGGTTCATGGGGGACTCTCAAGGGGTGTGATCTTAAGTGTTTGATGATTCTTGACAGATTCCCAAGCAATATTCACTTCTTTTCATCGATCTATGTATCCAGATGTATTTTTACTTATGTATTTTTGTTAGTTTTAAATAATTTATTTGTATAAAAATTGTTTGGTTATTTTTTATTTTTTCATAGATTTAGGAATATAACCACTGGACATGGGTGTTCTATATTGTGCAATTATTTTTCTGAAGCATCACTCTCAGGGGATAATATTCCTGTTGATGTGAACCACTGAATGTTCAATCCTTGACTAGTATATAAATAAATAATATTTATTTTGAAATTAATTTAATTAATAACTTAATATTATAAATTATTTGTATGGTTTATGGTATCCCACTGATGAGAGATTTCCTAGGGCTATCTGGAAGTCATGGTAGGGGACTATGTGTTAGCATCACAGTAAATTTTCGTACAATTTGATAAGGAAATAAATGAAGAAATAATGAGTGATAGAGTTTGATGAGTCTTTTTGTTCTCACAAACCTTATGACATTTCATCTCAGTTTTGGGAAAGATTATGTTCACATTGGATGGGAGGCCATTTTCAGAGGAGATCATCGGTTGGTCAAAAAAATCAGGGGAGACAGGAGATGAGACATCAATCTAGTAGTTGTATATTTAGTATTCATATAGAGCCTATGGTAAGTACTTTTTCTAAATATTTTATATAATTTTAAATGTAAATGGTTTATTTTATATTTATATAAGTATTTGAACAACCTGATATTTCAATGTTTGAGGTTTATAGAAGTATTTATAGTGATCTGACCACTAGAGAGATTAGAGGTGATATGCAATGTCATATTTTGGTCAGTATATTTTCTTTTTGAGTTCAAAATTAAATTGAAATAATTTTTTAACTATTTTAATTTAAAATTTTAGTTGAAAGAGTCATATGAGGATGCGAAGTCATAAACATAGACTGAGATTTAGGATGAGACCAATACTCAGACCAGTGCCCACCAATTTGATGAGACAACATGGTTGAGGAGCAGCTGCAACCTCATAGTGAGCTTATAGAGAGTATGCGTTGGGAGGAGGAGAAGATGCATCAATGCCAGCAGCAGCAATATAAAGTGTTCCTATGAGAGCAGCACCACCACAAGTAGCTAGAGATATAGGAGGAGATGCATTGATGGTGGCAATAGTAGGAGTAGGATTAGTCAGAGTACATTAGACGTCCCACTTGTGGTTTAGAGATAGAGTTCCCTCCACTATTTCATCTAGCTCCTCCAGACTACCCTCCCCCTCAGCCATCTATTTATTTTTTATAATAAAACATTTTAATATAAATTTTGTGGTAACAATAATTATTTACCTTTTTGTAGTGTGGTTTTTATATTTTTGTGAATATTACATTTTTTTATTATTTATTGTATTTTTATTATTTTATTAATTTATTAAAACTTTTTATTATTTTATAATTATTTTTTTATTATTTTCTTTCTATTATTTTTAATAAATATTGAGGTTTTCATTATTTTATAAATTTTTATTTTATTAGTAATGTTAATATTCATAAATATAATATTATTATATTGTCATTATTATTGTTATTATTATGAGTATTATTTTATTATATATATAATTTTACAAATATTAATATTATTATTTCATTAATATCATCATCATCATCATTATAAAAATAATAATAATAATAATTATTATAATATTATGATTATGATTATGATTATTATTATATTTTTAACGTTTTTTGCAATGGGTCCCGTTGTAAATTGTATTTGTGACGACCCACCGAAAAAAATGTTTAAAAAACTCGGCAAGTCCTTTTGCGAAGGGACACATCACAAAAAATTTATTTAAGAAACAAAGAAAATATATTTGTTACGGGGCTATTTAACATCGAAAATATTGTTTTTTACAGTGGACCATCTTAAAAAACAATATTTGCAACGCCCTTATCTGCAATAGGATATTTTCAATGGGATCCTTTCCCAAATACCCTACCACAAATATCTCATTTTCAAGTAGTGGTGATGGCACAAGGCAAACACAAAACATTAGAGGAAGTGGAATAAATATTAATTTCAAAAATGGTGTAAACTATTAATTTTTATCTTTTAAACTCCATAAATTTTTGGTTCAACAACATGATTTAAGCTTTAAACTGTAAATTGCATGCCCCCATTTGAATTTATGATTTACTTTACTTATCTATGAGACGTTAGTTTCATAGGAATCCTATAATTCCATGTTTAATATTTCAATGTTAATTATATTAAATTATTAAAATTGAGAATTTAATTATTAAAGTGGAGCATGGATGTTAAAATAAGGACTCAGGATTTGAGTGAATTAGTTGACTCAGGTAAACAAAATTTTAAAATCATTTTTATTGACATAAATTTTAGAAATTTATCTTACTTGATTTTTTATTATTATTCAATCCTTATGTGATTGTATCAAATCATATGAACCAGTCCTAAAAGGATTTAAAGACCATGTTCTTCCTATTTATCTGGAACATATTCCTTGAGTGATCTTGGGAGATGTCACTAACAAGACCATACATTAGAACTTTTCAAAGTTATGATTATAAAAAAATATTATAAAATATTAAATAATATTTTGATAATACCTTATCCTTGATACCATCATTACATCAATCCTTGTTTATTCCCTAGAGACCACAAAAGAACTTGTTAAGTACGAGCTACGTTTTAATCCATTTTGATCCATTTCTGCCCTCATCTTTGTAAATTCATGATATTTTAAAGATAAAATGTGGGGGTAAAGGGATTCATGTTGTAAGGTATGAGATTAATTTTAAGGAAAAGTTATGGGGGTGTTATTGTGGGAATAAATAAATATTTTTGATTTATTCAATTTACTTAAATGTTTTCCCTTATTTAAAAAAAATAAAAATAAAAAAAGGAATGAGTTGTAATTAGATGAATCAAAAATCACCATCACTGGACCAATTATTTTTATCATATGTGGTTAGGTGGTGTATGTGATGTTTTCTCTAACAATAACTTTTGAAAAAGAAAAAATCGAAATAAAAATTTAAGAAGAAAAATAAAATAAAAGTAGAGAATATTTCAAGATGTGTGCATCATTTATTATGCTTTCATTATTCAAGACCCTCACAGAGAATGTTTGGGTGAAGTGGGAGTTGATTATTTAAAGGGGAGAATTTAATTATTCTTTAATTTTTTTATATCATTCATTGTACTTAAGAGAAAAAATTCCACCTTCGGCCTTAATTTTTAAATCATCAAATCCTACCATCCATAATCCTCAGAGTCATTTGAACCTTTTTTTGGAAGTCATCATGGTTTTATGTTCATTATTTCTTTACAAATTTAACAAAGTAGTTACTTTATATGATAATGGATAGAAATCATTTTATAGTGACATGATTATAACTATACTTGAATTTTATAAGGAGTGATGAGAGAAAATAATCCACCATGAGGTAGACCATGATTTTCCATTTTTAATAATAATGAATCGAGGAACATAAATGAATAAAAGAATAATATCCATCATTTTTCAAAGGGAAATGGTAAAGTGGTTAATTTTATTGTTTCTTTGAAAGTTGATAAATTATATTTATATTTTTGGTGGATTTTTTAAAATTTGAATTGACATTGACTTTTATTTTATTTTATTACATTTGAATTTGAATATTGGTAACATTGGTTTTGTATAAATTCTTTATTAAGATTTTATAGTTGAGAAAAATTATCGTTTAATTATAAGAGAATAAATAGAGACAATATTTTCATAAAATCTTAAATGTTTGTCAATAATTTAAACCCTCATAATTTATAAATTTGAGCTTATTTTCATCAATTTTGAATTTATGTTGTGATTTGGGATAAAATGTGAAAATTATTTTATTATATTATTTTTAAACATTTTAATCAAATTGATATTTCATGAATAAATTATACCATATCAATCAAATTTATGTGATTAATTTTTTTTGGATTCCAATGTTCATGGGATTCAAATTCCACTTCTTACCTAGAGCTAATTCAAAAATACAAAGTCCATAAAAATCAATAAATGTAAAAAATATCTTTTGATGATTGAGTGGACCAAATATACATAAATAAGGAATAACTTGGGCTACAAACATCTAATTGTGGTTATTACAACTAGATTTGATATATGGAGTAAACCAAATTTCACCATTAAAATTAGTGTAGTTATTAACTCATGAAGGTAACTAAAAAATGATCAATATTAACAGAATATTTTTGAAATCCTCAGATAGAAAAATATTAACATATTAATTATTTAATAAGTTCTATTTCACAAATTAAATTATTTTCAAATTTGTAGGGACAATATAAACTTAGTTTAGAACAAATTATAATTAGGTCCTTTGTCACAATTTAGTAATCTAGTGGATGTAATGGGAGAAAATATTTGGAGAAAAGATTTTGGAATAGAAATTTTATACTTTTCATTTCAGCTATTTTCTTATTATTTGTCTTTTAATGCATTATTATTCCTCATTTTACTCACTTACCGATACCATGGTGGGGTAAAAATCATATTTATTGGGGGGATGTATGGTTTTTAGTTTTTTAATGCTTGAGTCCTTTTGCTTTTCGGAATCTATTCTCTATTACTTTCAATTTACAATAGTTATATTTATAATCAATTATGTTTGTATTTGATTTTTTATTCTATTATTGATTATTTCTTTGGTTAATGATCATTATCTACCTCCATTATTTTATGGTTAATATACAATGGAATATACTCAGTTTTAGTGGAAAAATACTTCATGATCGTCAGTATGTGTAGGAGGGGTAGTTGATATTCATGATTGTTTGGGATAAATAAGAACCCATTAGGTATTTCCTAAGTCAATTGAGCATATTCACCGGAACTATCTTTCATAATGAAGGATAATAGAACAAAATATGAACTTGTTAATTTTTCTCTCACCATCACCATTTGACAAAGGGAGTGATAGGAAGTGATCATGTAATCTCACTTTAATTGACTTCCTAGAAAAGGATTGGATAAAACGTAACTAGAATATAATTCAAATTATAAAACCAAACCATACATGATCACCCATAATATATAAGAGTTTTCAATCAATTTCATTGCCAATTTTATTTCAATATTTTTCTTATTTTCTATATTTTTTTCATTTATTTGGTTTATTTTCAAAGACAAACATTTTAAAAAACACCCCATTTTCCCTATAATTAAAACTGATGAAATTTTTCGTGTGCACTCTTCATCGAGAGACTACCTACGGTTAATCAATAGAGTATACATAGGTATTAATATTTTTCCATTCTACATGATAGGTGTGCATCGGTGTCATCCTTGGATCTTCATTAGTACCAATGGTAACCTATATAATTATATTAGTAATAGAGTAAACTCCTTAATCAAAGGCACAAGGGTCATCATCCGACTATTCCACATCATAAGTCTAAGGGTTGGAGAGGAATTTTTCTCTTTAAGTATGGGTTATTGTGAGGTAGAATTATATTCCCATGTTGTGAAATAATCCTCATTGGTAGTTGTATGATACACCCATTTTGAAGAGATCATGTTGGGGGATACCACAGTCACTATACCTTATGATCATCACAGACATGGTTTTCCCAAGTTTTCCAAACATCACATCTCAATCGATAATAAGTTTTCCAATCTAAATCCTTGTTATATATGGGTAACATACCTTTTAATGTGCATAAATTTAACTACACGATACATCGTAGTAGGTCCATCTTCTACTCTCAAACTCACCTCTCGTTCATACAAGTAATATATGATTTGGGATCAATCTTTTATCTCTGGAATGGTGACACATTTTCTATTGTATAACATTTTTGTTTCCATACGGTGGATTAATAGTATAAAACTACTCTTAAATACATATTAAGGATATGTGAAGGTGGAAGTTAGTTTGTTAGATAGATGCAGTTGACTCTTTCGATTTAGGGATACATACTATATTTCTTGTTATACAAAAAAGGTAATTAATTTCACTTTAATAAAGGAGGAAAAAATCAATGTGGAGCACCCCTAATAAATCATTGATAAAGTATACGAGGCACTAGTGGTATGAATATGAGAAAACTATATAAAGGTTATACCAATGTTTTCTAAGAGAGGTCCTGATAGTAGTGTCTTATGATACCTCCATGAATTTGGAATTGGATACCAAATCACCAAACAATGCCATTAATTGGATCTTAATGAAAAAGTTTATTTGGTATTATCATATCCCAGAGTCAGTAGGTTGTATGGGGCTAGAAGAACCTATGTTTACCATAGTTTATACAATGTCTTAGTCATTATGAGTACGATCCTAGATCCAATATCTAGTAAAAGTGACAAACATTTATTTCATTGATATTTATAGAGAGGTAGAGGTAGTGTATGTTTCCCTTTATTATTTTACCATCATATTTTCCAAATAATGAGATGATAATTAAACTATTCATAATCACATGCTTCCATATTATAGAATCCAATAGAGGTCACTTAGGTCAAGAAACCTATAGGTATCTATAAGGATTCATTGAGGGCCTTATGAAAATAAATTTTCATGAGAATAATATAGATAATTGAAAGTAATTTTAAGATATAAATGATGTTTCTTATGTCATATTACTTCTTTTTAGGGGAATGTTACTAATCTCAAGGGTCCATTCACTAAATAGATGTATGGAGGACCTAACTTGCTGGGAATAAGTTTCTTGTTTGAAAATATTGAATTATACTATTCATTGGATGACTATGGCTCTACCAGATGGTTAATCAGTACCATGGGACATGAATCTACACTAGAGGATGTTGTTGTATGATTTTTTCCATAATTTTCAGGAATAAGTGATTTCCATGGTTTCTTAGTAGCAAAACAACATTAATTTAAATGATTCCTTGGGTATTGTTATTACATAAGGAACCTATTCCCTTTTAAGAAAAGCGTTGATGGGAGGACTTAGGGGGATTAAAAATTCAGGATTTATCTCTAGCCTCAACATAGTGGTATAAATATCTGATGATATATATAGTGGATAACAATTTCAGTTCATTATATGAATTCTCAAGTTCCTATTAGGAAACTGAGATTCTTCGCAATGTGGGAGGAATGGAGTCCATGAGTGTGAAATGTGGATTTGGAACTAGAAATGGATCTTGGTTATCCTTATGATAGAGATACCAAACATTTTATCTTTGGAGAGTTATAAATATAATGATGTAACCAAATAGAATGAAGTATAAAAGGTAGATGGTGAAAGAATTATTTACCTGATGATTATCCCATATTCCCAAATAGTTAACTTTTGGTCTTGACAATCATCAAACTTTTATGCTGCATGGATTTAAACCATGTTCCAGTCCCATATATCATTTTTATCAAAAGGGGTGTTTTGAATTCATGTGGCTTGATATTTTGGATATCAATGATCTACTATGAAGGGATTTATCATATTTATAAGTAATATAGGAATAATAAGATATCTTGGATGGGTTTTCTGAGGAATATATGATAGTGGTAGTAGTTAGGATGGATCTTCACCTTATCCCCTTGGAAATTCTTAATGACCAAGAGATTATTAAATTAATTATTTATGAAATATATAAAAGATCCATGAACATGATAACCCCTAATGGGTTATAATTTGTTCTTATGATATCCAAAGGGTGTGACTACCGGTCACTGATGGGAGCCTAACATATTGTTCTCACCATGAGATTGTGATTGACAACGCCTATATTAGTGGGCCACCTATTACTAAATTACTAATGGATCAGATATTTCATCATAGTTTCTGTATATTCTCTTTTAGGTTATCATTCTGATTTGGGAGTTATATATAAGATCTCTTATTGGTACATTATATGTATTACTATAGACATTGTTTATCCTGAAAAACTGTCAAAATCTCTATGGTTACATTGGAGATATTAGAGTTGGGACCAGCTCAATCTATATATTCTTCACACACATCCCCATAAACTATTCATGGATAAGTAAAATGTTGAGGGAGTGTATAAAAATCTTATACTAAGTGATGTAGTCAATGATGAACTCATTCTCGCACTATTAGTACTGGTATAAATTAGTGACATTAGTCTTGTGCAAGGTAGAGATTAACTGGTAGAAGAATATTTGGGAGAAATCCTCTCAACTGGAGATAAACAAGGGTGATAATTTTTATACTAGATAATGAATGGTCTCTATCATTTCTTAATTAAGTATATGATCTTAGAAATCTCATTTTTCTATATAGTACACATTATAGGACCACACCTATAAGTGTGTGAGGTGCTACTCTAGGTCACCCATTCTATTGAAGGATAAAAATCATAGATATTTAATGTGAAGAATATTAATGATGTTGTTTATAAACTCTGGTTATGGATTCATTTTAGTATATATTGAATCCATTTACATCTCCATGTTTTCATATTTAGTGGTAAAGACAACAATCATCTCATTTTGGGAAGCCTCATCATGTGTTTTTTACTTTTATTGTTTGTCCCACTCCTAAAATATAGTGGTTAAGGTCATAGGGAAGATATTCATATTTTTAAACCAGAGAGGGTTACATGGGGAATTTTCGACAATGAGGGGGATTGGATAATCCCCCTACTTATGTATTCTTGTTCTAATGAGGGATAAAAATTGTATTGGTTATATCGGTAATGTGAGGGGGTCATTTTAAACATTATATTGATCAATACATTATCCTTTAATTATCTTGAAATAGATCTTATTATAAACCCAAAATCCTAGAGTAGAGCAGTGATCAATGAATTTTAAAAGGTTGTCTAAGAAATTTCCTTCACAACATATGAAAAAAACATACTCTTTATCAATATTCTGAAAAAGTGTTCATGAGTTGTATAATAGATGGATTTTTAAGAACCACAGACTATATTTGTTATAGGCATCGACACCTCCAAAGGGTAATCCAATCCCTATTTGTCATCTTCTAAAAAATATTCTTCACCTACCTCATAGTTCGTATATATATCCTAATTAGAAATTGTACTAACTATAAATAAATTAATCATGGTGGTGGTTAGTGGTGAAGTGACATTCATTTCATTAAATGGACAAGCTTTTGAAAATTTACATCATTGATCAAGTTGAGAGAAATGGAGGGAAAGATACTACCCCAATGTTTAATGTGAACACAAGAAGAGAACTATTCAATAATCTGGTGTAGAACAATAATAATTTCAGTACATACTTTCTATAATTTGTGATGTAATCTACCAGAGACAAGATGAAATGCTACCAGAATTACTTCAAGGTTGAAATTTTTTCACTTCTACTCAAGGGTATGAAGGTTCTAAAGCCTCTTAGGGTAATTTAAAATATTAATTTCAATATATTTAAGAGTCAACAATATATTATACTATAGTTATATTGTATGGTTTTCAATGAGAAATTATATGATGCATATGTACATAGTTTCTTGGCTCCAAAACATGATTGGAATATTTTTAGTGGCCAATGTTTTTAATTGGTTACATTGTCCTCCTCATCTAGTATGGACAATTCTATTGATCTCTCTAGACTTTTGCATGATTTTGTTAGGAATTACGATGAAGGAGTGATTGGGACCTCCTCTATTGTGGATCCCCAATTGGGGGTGATGTATTTTGAGACATCCCAACCCATCCAAAATGGGTGTCCTATTAAGTATTCTAAGGATTAAAAAACTTATCTATGTAGAATGGGGATCTCATGTCTTTATCTTGAGGGATAACATTAGGTTCTAGTGGATAATCCAAATTTTGTTCCTCATATAAAAATACTAGGTTTGGTAATGCCCCAAATATTTATTCTGTCAGTAAAATAACTCATGTTTCACTATGACTATTATATCATGTTTTACAGTAGTTGCCCAAGGAAATGCCTTTACATTAATTATAACATGAAACATTATGAAATGATGTTGAATATAACAGTTAGGAATAAAATATATTGGTAAATTAAAAATAATAATGGACAAAATAATGTAAACACCATAGACACGAATTCTCCCACGAATATCACTCATACCATAAAGACTATAAAAATAAATATAAGCATAAACAATACGATAAACATTATTAATGTAATCTAATGAAATTATAATAGAAGTTGTGAATGATGATGTACGATAATGGTAGAGTTTATATATAGCGTAGAGGGTAATGTGACCATTAGGATCTAGTTGATACATATCAATTACCTGAACATTGAAATGTGATTATTATATAACCACCATAATAGTAATGTGATAGTCATGAGTAATAACATGATCCTAAAATTAGGTAAATGAATTATAAATTCTTTAATTTTTTTTGGTATTTAATAAAATGAGAATATATAAAAATTATATAAGGATAGAAATAAATAAATGTTTTCAAAATGATAAACAAGTGTTTTTATTTTTTGTAAAAAAATATGTTTAATTTTCATTTTATGATAAATATAATAATTTAAAAGAATGTATTTTTTTCATAAAATGGATTTATAAAATAATATTTAATTCCACTATAATAATAGGATAATTTTATGAGACCATATTTAATTTTTCAAATTTCTCAAAAAATTGATAATAATATTAAAATCACAAATTTTCAAATATATAACGATTTTATTTAAAAAACAATTATCTAATCTTTAGAATTTTTTTCTGTAATTGATATTATTTTTATAATCAACATGTCTATATATGGTTTGGGTTAGTTTTTAGTATTTTTATAAAATAATATAATTTGTAGTGAATAGTCAAATATGACAAAATATGATATTTAAAATTACAAGTTACATATAATAATTAGTGAGTCATGGTTGAGGTAAGAAATCATTATATTGGAATCACATGCTCTAATTATTATAAATATTCACAAGATTTATCACAATTAATAATCTTGAGATATTATTACAAAAAAAATTAAAATTATATTCCAAGACACTCCCCTCTTCCCCTGGTAAATACCACCCATCCCCACTACTTATCTCCACACATTATATGATTCTTAACTTTCCCATATTCTACCAAAATATCTCTCAATAATTATACCCACATAAAATGAGTTATGTTCTTACCCAAATATTATACCAAGGTGTCTTAAAGTGATTTATAAAAGAATAAATCCAAAGAGGTACTATTCTTTATCGAACCATCCTTTACCATTATATTATTCTACCTCATAATAATTTCATCCATCACAAGTGGAATTATGAATTAATTATAATAAATATAATATTTTTTTTGACGAATAAAATATAATTTTTCAATAATAATTTCATTTCATTCAAAAAAATGAATTTTCACATTATGGCAAGTTCACCACCTCCAAGAACAACTTACTTTATTTTTTCTCCACTACATTCATGCATGGATGGTTTAAATTCAATTATTATAGTTTAAAATGATCTAAATATGTAAATTTTATTTTCTTTTATATTTTTAATTGATATATATCCTTAATATAAAATGAAACCCAATAAGTTCATCATGGTATGAAAACCTGCCTAAATGAACTAAGCATATCACAATACAACATATACCGTATAAATCTTTTTTTATCAATATTTTTGGTTGTTAAGAAAATTATTAACTTATATAAAGTCATTAAATATATTTCATCACATATCTGGATTTATGTAACCATGAAATAATAACTCTCACTATTAACTACAAATTAATATCACATAAGAACCATGAATCAAATGACTTTGGGAAAGTGAATATAAAAACACTATATTAATTAAATTACTCTAAACTAACATAAACTATTTTTAATAAATAAAATACAACTGAATTAGTTTCTCAATAAAATGTTTAATATGTCTAATTTTTTTATATAAAATTTTAAGTGAAATTGAAGAGTGAATCTTGACATGAGTTAAGAGAACTCTTTGGACCACCCTTTTTTGTGGGTTATATATTATATATTTATATCTAAAATTATATATTTAATTTTCTGGTGAAAAAATTATATATTATCTATAAATGTTCTTTTTATATATTCACATTTTATCTTTATTTTATTTTATGAGTATGTATAATAATTTTGATGTTCCCTTAAAAAATATTTCTTTAATTGAACCCTATTTAAGAGAGATTCCAATTTCTTATTTCATGTTAGGAAGAACCTCAGGATTTTTTAATCATAAATGTTTTTCTTAAAATAATGATTATTTAATGGAAGGAAATCGTAGTTTAATTTATTTGATAAAATATTCTACGTGCTTATCATGTCTAAAGATTCTATACCATTTTATTAAAACCTCACTAGAGTTGTTCAGTTCAAAAATATATTCTCTACCGTTCCTTATGAAATTTTTATCAAATGAACTCTCTATTTGAGGAATGAAACTATTTATCAAAATATTGACACTAAAAATAATTAATTTCTTCTTCTATTTTGAATCCTTATGGGATATCCTTTTATCATGATTTGAGGAAAGATTATGTAACCCTTTTCTTTGAATGGGTATTTCCAAGGTAGATGTTTGATTTATTTTTATCGAATACATGGTCATGTACATCTTATCATGGGTGTGACCATATTTCACTCCAAGTAATTGGGTAATATTTATATATAATTAAATGATATGAATGGGATTAGGTAGTAAACCAAATCCAACATGGGAATTTGTACTCCATGTTATGATGTCTCACTATTATGCTTTGAATTATGCTTATAATAACATGTATTATGATCTTTAAAAATTCCTATAACATAATTATATTATGATTCTATATTTTTATCTCCTTATTTCATATAATTATTCATTATAATTTCCTTTTATGATATCATGTTATTCCAGTTCACTCATATGCTATGACTTGTTATCATGTTTATTCCCTTACTGTGATTTATATCTCACCCCACGTGTTAATATATTACCAAGTTTATCCTATGAAATTTTAGAAGATAAATGGGATCTTGGAGAAAATGTTTTAGATTAAAATTAAAATTTTCTATTTTTATTTAATTTAACTAGTTTATGAAGATAATATTTTTAATAAACTAGGCCTATGGATCCTTGGATTCTTTTAATTAGATATTTATGTTAAAAAACATGTAATATTATTTATAATAGGCATGGGTCACTATATTTCATATCATGGAAGTGTCTAGTCATTTTTAGGGATTAGAAAATTAATATGTTAGTAAAAACATTATGGTTAAACCTATTTATAGGAAAACATATTGATATTTTGGTAAAATTTAGAGTGATTGGTATCTATGTAATGAAATATTTATTTATATACTACATGTGGATGTGACTCTAGCACAGTTGTGCTGAGGGGTAATAACACCAAACTGGATCATTGGGTATTATCTTGACCTATACCTAGTGCATGAATAAAAGGCCTTGTTGTACACATGTATTGACACTCCTAGAGGATACGATTTAGTTAATGGACAAACACTTTACAAACCATTATGAAGGACTAGAAAATATTGATAGACTAGAAAACAAATAATGGGAAATTTACTAGGACTACCTTGATTGATACCTAGAGACTCATAAGTTATGATATACATGTCATTTATAACTAATTAATTATAATTTCATAGTTTCCCCTTTATATTATAATTAGTTTAAGTATTCTCATACAAATTTTCCATTATTATAGTTAATGATGTAAAATAAGAAGAATCATTTCAACAACCATTGCAATCGAATTTGTGATGATTTACCCAATGAGTTGCCTTACCTGATCAGAGTGGGAGTTATGAAATTCATGTAATATCTCACCTAAATCAAGTTATGAATAATAAATTTAATCATGTAGAATACATTCATTATCCTATGAAATGGAATGTTTTGGTCGAATCCTGTATGTGATAAAGAATTTCTAATTTTAGTGGATATTATAATCCCAACATCATGGAATAATGGATTAATTTAATTGAGAACATATTTTCAATCCTCCAATTATCCAAATAAGATAAACTCATTATAGTGTTATATCTCCTAGAATAAGAATCCAATAAGTGGCAGATACTAATTAAAAGAAAAAATCCCAAGGAGGAAATCAAATACATATAATTTGAATGGTTCTTGAAAATATGATTCATTAGATATTTTCCCCAAAATCATTATCTTAAAATGGATAGGTAGATTCCCATAATAAAAACAATAATATTATATTATTAGGGATTATGATGAAAACATCACATGTATTGCACAATATTCCTCAATCTTTTTCATCAACATAGAATGTAATATTTACCGCTTATTTAGTAGATTAAAATAACGTTTACGAAAATATTGGGTGATTCAAGACTTTGATAGCCATAAAGATATTGTATGTGGATCCATTAAGATATATATGGAGATTTTTAATTTCACGGGTCTTAAGGGGTTAGAGTTTAAAAGTATAAAATATAGTTTTATTTGGGATGATGAAAAAATAAATTGCATGGATAGAAGAAAACCCAACTACCCACATGTCCAAAGTGTTGAAAAATAATATCATAAAATATATTAAGAGAATAAGGAGATGTTTCCTATTTTGAAAATAGATCCATTGAGGTAATCATCACCAAATAGTTATTAATAATACTATAAAGATTACATAAGAAAAAAAGGTTCAAATATATCCTTATCATATTTTCCAATGATTCAACTGTATGGAAAACATAATGTATGCAACCTAATTCCCCATGAAATATTTTTTTAGATAATCAATGAAAATAACCTCCATGTCCAAGAGATAATGGAATGGATCATGTTATCTCTACTACTATGGTGGACCAAAATAATGAGATGGTGAAATGTATAGTTTTTATTCATTTAAATAATGGTGAATAGATTATACTATTAAAGTTATACACATTCTTTCATATCATGAATGTTAAGTATAACTATTCAAACACAACCTCAAATTATGTAGGATTTGTTATATATTAAAACAAGGAATGTAGAAACTATTAAATCTTATGTATATAAATCATCCACAGTTAATGCTTGTGGACCTAACCTCCCAAAAAATATTTTCATATTTACTTTAGTGAATTTTGATTCCCTACTAGGAATGGATTGGTTTTCCTCCTATAAGTCCAATATCTTTTTCTGAGAGATAGAAATCACTATCCATATCCTGAATAATCCTCTAATTCTATACAAATTTATGAGGGGGTGAACCTCCTTTTAAATATTCATCAAATTGATATAAAATATTACCTTAAAAGAATGTTTTTCCAACTTAAATGATTATTCCAAAGGTGATAATCATGTTTCATGACCTAAAAATTATAAGAGACTATATTGTTGTGTTCACTAAAGTGTTTATTACTCTATCTCCTAACTAAGAGGTTGAGTTCTCAATTGAACTTATACTTGGATAAATAATGATATAAAATATTACTATAGAATTTATAATATAAAATTGTAAGAACTGAGGAAGTAGTTACAAGAGAATAAATACAATGGTTTTATACACCCGTGTGTTTCACCATATGACAATCTACCCCTTTTCTCCAAGAAGAGGTATGGTTAAATATTCCTCTTTATTGATTATCATGAAATCAAAAAGACCATGATAAATAACAACTATCCCCTCCCATAGATTAATTATATTTTCTATCATATGTGTGGGGACTAGTATATCTTAAAGGATAACCTCCTTTTGAAATTTCTCTAATTCAATGTAAATATCAAATATATTTCAATGAAAACCATTCAAAAATGTATGGATTCTATTAGTTTATAGAGATTCCATTTGGACTCATTAATAATAAAACAATCATTATTTTCTTGATTAATAGAGTATGTAGATATTACCATGACAAGTTTTTTGTTACCCTTATATATGTAATTTATATATATTAAAAATTAAAGGAAGAACATGAGGATAATTTGATTATTTTTCTAATATTTTTATAAATGATAACATATATAAAAATTATATTAATTTTGAATTTTTTAAGGTGGGTGTATCATTGAGGGGGTATGTTATTACTAGTAAAGTTATATCTGGGGATCATTTGAAGAAAAAGGTGATAAAGGAGTTGCCTATAATTTTTTTATATAGATCCATAGTTTCCTTTTATTATATGCGTACTATTAATGATTTTTTATAAAAAATGTATAAATTTAAATCCTTTTATCCAATATAACTCAAAAATAATTTTAGTGTTTCAAGACTAATGAATTTCGAGAGAGATTTAAGGAATTGAAAAAGTGGCTTATCATTGGACTAGTACTCACAATACCCTCAAGTGGGGATATTATTATGGTATAAAGTGAATATTCAAAGATATTACTCAGTTTTATACTGATGAAAAATGAAAAATGGATAACTTAATCCTCAAATTATTTGAAATTATATTATAGAAACTGTCTAAAACATGATGTGGAGGTGGTTTTACTGTTCTTTGAATTGAATATTTGGAGACATTATCTCTATAGGGAGAAGTTTGAAATATATATGAAACATAAGATCCTAAAGTATATATTCACATAGAAAGAGCTTAATGTACACCATTAATGATTGTTAGAGCTGATCAAGGGATATGATTTCTCAATCCACTTCCATACTAGAAGGTTAATAGAGTTGGAGATTATATAAGCAGAAAGGATCCTATAACATTGTCAATGTTGAGAATTTATAAGGATATAATCTTCATAGACTTGTGAAGGATTTATGTGGAATTTATAACGGAATGAAAAAATCATAAATAACTCAAATGATTGATCAAACGTCAATTCTATAAAATATAAAGGATTATAAATCAGATAATGTTGAAATATTTAACAAAGTAGAATATATAAGAAAATAAAAATCCTCAACGTTAAAAATTAATGTAAAAGGTGTTGTAATATTTGGGTCTTGACTATGCACACCATCAAAGCATCAGATAAATATCTTTTTTTTAATGATTCCCATAGCTCTACATTTTATATCCACTCAATTATCATGAAGATGTTTCATGATTTTTTATATCATTATTCGTGGAATAAAAAGTTAATGAGATCATTGAATTTAAAACAAGGTTCCCAATATGTTTATAAGTGAAGGGGAAGAGTCAAAAGTCCAAGGGAATGATGAAACAAATACCCATACCTATATATAAATGGTAAAACATCAGTAGAATTATTATAAAAATGTATTTCAAGTAAATATAGAGGAAATAATTCCATATGGTTAGTAGTATATTATCTTACAAATACTTCTCATATCATTGAAATTGAAGTGTAATTATAACTTGATCAAATTATAAGGATATAATTTAGTGATTTGGTGAGGCTACAAGTAATATCACTATCAATTTTATTGTATTGACATTGGCCTTTTAACTTTATGTTCTTGAAAGGCCTTCTATATCGTGTAAACACTGAGTTAAACTTCAGTAAGAATTATCACCCCTAAAATGACGTCCAATCTGAGGGGATCATCTAGACACCTAAGAGGATGTTGAGAGCATAGTTAATTAAAGAAATACTTTAGGTGAAGTAAATCATGATTTGGAATGATTATTAATAATTAATTGAGGAACTTGAATGAATCAGAAGATAATTTTCAATAAATTTCAAAAGGGAAAAATTAAAATGCATCATATGATTATTTCTTTGAAAATTTAGAAATTAAAATTAGAGGATGAATAAGAATAAAGAATAAGAAGAAAAGGTTATGATCAGTTGAATGATTTGAATAATTATAGATTTTGTATAAAATTTATTAAAACAAAATCGAAATTAAAATTTAAAATATGAAACTAAAATAAATTAATAAATAGAAAAAAGAAGAAGAAAAACAGATTGGTCGGACTCCAGTGTGAGGCTAACTCAGTTTTAACACACACCAATCATTTGCAATGGAAAAAATAAAACTATATTCCTAGTGTATCATAGTGGCTGACTAGGTTCACCTCACTTGAGGAGCTTTTTTTTTGTTTAATCACTTATTCTAATTCACCTAAAATAATTTTGTTCTATTATTATTTTATAAAAGAAATGATAAATATAATTGGGTTTTTGTTTTTTATATTCCATGATAATGAAATGACATGAAATATGAGAATTTAAAATAAATTAACATGTAATGATAAACATAATGATTTATGGAAGAAATAATTTGGTTTTTGGGTTATGTTTTTCGTTCATTCAGTATTCTACTTAATTTTCTTATTTTGATAATAAAAAAATTAAATTTGACACCCATTTATTTTATGGAATGCCTGTTTTAAAATTTAATATCTTTGATAATTTATGATTCACACAACAATGAGTTTAAAATCATATATTACTATTAAATATGACCATTGGAATATTAATGTAGTCATTATGAATAGTAATATGACCAATAGAATAGTAAAATCACCTATGAATATTTAAATAATATTTGGGTATCTTAAAAATGAAAATATCTTATATTTATATCATATAATAAGTAAATACATGTTTTAAAAAATAATAAGTTAAGTGTTCGTATTATTGTGAAGAATAAATGTTTATTTAATATTTTATAATTAGTATAATTATTGAAAGGAAATTTATTTTCAAATAATATATTTGTAAATTAATATTTTTTGTTTTATTATTATAATATAGTTTTATGAGGCCTTAATTAATATTTCAATGTGTCATAAAACCTGTTGTAATTATAAAAATGATGTTTTTCAAATAATTGATGATTTTATTAAAAAAAATTAAATTTCACATATTTATAAAATCAATTTTAGAAAATGGTGTCTATTTTATTATTCTAAACAATATAAAATGGTTTGGATGACTTTTTGTGATTTTTCTAAATAGTTTATGTTTTGGTGAGTAGTGAAATACTGTAATTTACAATATTAAATAAATACATGAATTATTGAGTCATGGATGATGTATGGATGATGTTGGAACAAATTGTTCAAATTCAAATGCAGTATTTACTATGTATATTTAAAATCATTAATACTATTGATAGTCTTGAGCCTAAATAATAAATTCATTATTAAAATAATTTAAAAAACATACTTATCCTCAACTATAAATAACTCCCCTCAACACCTATTCTATTCATACCTATAAATCCTTTAATATTGTCCAATTTCCATCCAATTCCCCACCTAAACCTCTCCCCAATATTTTGGTCTTGATGGTATCACCCAAAAGGCCACTTAGAATTTCCTTAATGAGGTTCTTAGGATGAGGAATTCAAGATGTAAAATCCCATTTCGTTGTTTTAATTTCTTTTTAATTTCATTTTTTTTCTTACCCTTTCATAAAATCCTTTATCCAAACATGCATGATAACTACAATATATTATATTTACTATAATTTTATAATTTTAATGGTATATCCAACATCAAACCCCCTCTCCTCTCCCTTTTGTTCTAAACATTAAAACATCATCTGTGAGGTGTCGAATCACTACCTTTATGGACGATGATTGTTTATTTTACAATAAATCCTTCAAGTATAGACATAAAACTATTGTAATGGTTGAAAGAGTTTCTAAAATTTATATTAGAAATTATTTAGTGTTCTATAAGTAGTATATATATATAATATTAATTAATAAAAAAACTAGTGTGTTCTAATCGAAAAAACACAAAAATAATCTAAATGAATTCCCTTAATGTTTTTTCTAATGAATAATCCTAATAACTAGAAAAATGATATATAAGAACATTTAATATTCCAAAAGTTCATTAATAAAATATAATTTCAATTTTGGATAACTATTTTCATTTTACAGGATCTTTTATGCATGTACACAAGTGAATAAATCAATAAAACCAAGGAAACGAACACTCCTAAATGATAAAATTCTATATTTTATGTCATCAAAAAGTCCATAAATGATCTTAATAAATTATGATAAATAAAATAAATTCTGTGTAGTTTTGTATTAAATTATTAATGAATCTAATTTCATTATACAACACATTAAGTACAAGTGCAGAATGTTTTTGGACATAAGGTAAAAGTCTTTTCCCTAAACCTCCATTTTTTCATTCTGGTTATGCTTTATCTCTATTTACACTAATGAAATTATTAATTATTATTATGTAATCCCTATATATTCTATTTGTCAATTTCAAATATATGTAAATTTCCCAATTATTATTTATTTTATGTTGGAATAAATGTTTTATCAGGTTTTCTTTTTTAACTCTTCCCGATAAGCAATCCCAATTAAAAGAAACTTCACAATTTATTACCAATTTTAAATTACACATCATAATATATTTTAAACCACAAATATTTTTATAAAATAATTTTTTTTATTATTAAAAATAATATCAGTTCATTTATGGTTTTATGAAAACAATTATACCTTTGTCTGCTTTAAAGACACATTTATAAATTCCTTTAAAAAACACTGAAGTGGATTACTTATATAGTTTATAAAACACACATATTACATGTTTTTAATTCAGTTTAAAAGTATTTGTATTAATATTATATAATATTACTAAAATATAATTTAATTCCATTTTATTTTATGGGATATACATGTTTACAATATGATTTTATGAAAAGTTAAAATTATTTTCCAAAAGTACTCTTCTTTCCAAAGTAAAAAATGTATTTCTCTCAAAAATACCTCAATGATTTTTAGAATATCTCCACCTATTTCAAAAACCTCTACTAAATCCTATGATTTATTGATATTGATCTATTAAAATACCCTCAACCATATTATATTTAATGGTTTATGATTACTTATAGGGATGTACTATATTGGTACCATTCACCGTATTACTCTTGATAATTTAAGATCATTTTTATTATTTGTGAATATTATTAATATTTCATATACTAGATTCAATATGAATATATATGTTTATTATGTTCCAAAAATTTTATATTATGAATGTATTGGACTTATTATGTGACAGGAGAGGCTTGATATATCCCCTTGATGCATTGGTCACACGAGACAAACTAGGCTAAGTTTTTACCCATTTGTGTATGGTGTATTAGATGAAGACATGACAATATGTTTATAATTCCCTATATTATGATGTACATTATTATGATATTAGTAATTTATAATCCATATGATTATTCAACTAGTAGAATATTCATGGTTATGTTTTATTCTCATGTGATTATTTATATGAAATTATTTTGATCACCTATTATTCCTTCCATATTATGTTAAGGTTTATGTTTTAATGACATGTGTTTTTAGATATTAACCTTTAATTATTATTTATTATAATATATTCAACTATATTTATTACCCTTCCTTACTATTTGATATCACCCCTTTCTTACGTTTTATTATTTCCTCGGATGAAAAGATGTATGTTATCTATAACTATCAGGGATAATATAAGAGTTTGTAGGTGTTTATAATGGATTTTCTATCTTGTATTTAATTTCATATTAAAATTTAAAACTTATATATGAATATTGTTTTCCAATGTTAATAAACTATTTAGTCCTTTGGGACGTGATTTCTTGTACTTAGTACCAATGTAATGAAGTAAAGCACTACATCCAGGATATAGGGTTCTAGGTTTTGTAGATGGTATTAATGAAAATTTATGAGAAAATATGGAAACTAGATTTTGGAAAACATTTTATAGAGAATTAAACTATATGAATTTTTTTAAATATCTGTAAAAGAAACAATATTATTATTTAGAGTTTATTAATATATAAATTTTAATTTAGGATTATGTGGTTCACTAGTTCTAAAATTACAAATTATGTTTCATAATTTTATGATCTAATCTAGTGAATAAAATTGTTTACAAATAACCCCCATTTTAAGGAATGGAAACCATATAAACACACATATACCTTTTAGGTATTTTACTCCTATATAAGATATTGATGTTGGATCTGGATCTATAAATAAAGATGAACACCTTATAACTATATTGGGAAAACCATCTAAGATTATGAGAAAAAACATTACTGGAATGGAGTATCCTAATCCACAACTGGTGTAATAGTGTTAGACCACTTTATGTGATAAAAAATTCCACCATTCAATGGGACTACAAATCCATTTGTAGCTAAGAAATGGATAAGTTCCATAGTTAATATTTTTATTGTTTTAGGATGTAACGAAATAGATAAAGTTATCATGGAAATTTATCATATCTTCAAAGATGCAGATTAGTGGTGGTCATTAATTCATGAAACCTCTACCACTTCCTACATGATAATTGAATGACATTATGATGGATTTTTTCACTAGATTACCATGGACTCTAAGAAAGAATGATGCAATATGGGTTATAGTTGATCACCTTACCAAATCTGCAAATTTCTTCATAGTAAGGGAATATTTTCTACTGGATTTCCTTGCACGACTCTATATTAATGATGTTATAAGACTTTATATTGAACCAAATTCTATTTTTTATCACCGTAATCTAGGATTTACATAATATATTATTGAAAATTATTCAAAAATATTTGGATTCCGAGGTTCATTTGAGCACTTCTTATCACCCTCACTCTGGCGGGCTGTCTGAAAGGACCATTCAAACATTATAATACATGTTGAGATCATTCTCACATTATTTTCAAGGTATATTGGATCAGTAATTACGTTTGGTAGAGTTTTACAATAGTAATAGTTTCCATTCAATAGTTTAAATTGAACTATACAGAGATTTATATGGTAATAGATGTCGCACACCAAATTATTGGGTTGATATTGGTGAAAGGAAAATTGTAGGACCAATGATTATGGAGGATAAAATAGGTAAATTAAATACTATTAAAACCAATATCAAAGAAATTCAAGGTAGACAATATAACTATATTGATAACCAGTGAAAGGAGTTGGATTGTCAAGTTAGAGATCATGTTTTTTTATGAAAGTATCTCCATGGAAGGGTGTTATAAGGGTTGGTAAGAAAGGGAAACTAATCCCCAAGTAGATCAGACCATTTGAAATTCTAGAGTCTATTAGATCAGTGTATTATCATTTGTAAATACGACATAAAATTTAAAAGTACACTATGTGTTCCATGTCTCTTTTTTAAGAAACTACATGCCAGACCCAATGCATGTTCTCAATTATGAAGGAATATAATTGGAGCTTAATTTAGCTTATTGTGAAGAGCGTATCTAGATTTTGGACACTAGAGAATACATTTTGATCAATTAGATGACTCTAATGGTAATGGTACTTTGAACAATTCTTAAAGTTTAGGTGGTGTCGTGGTAGCCATAAGAACATATGATGAAGAACTACTTAAATCATTTTATGAGGTGAAATTATAAAAACTTTGATGACAAAACCTTTGAAGGAGGAAGGGAATTAAAAACCCTAGGATTTTATGGTATTCCACTTTTAAAATTTAATATCAAATATAGTTTATGTTTCACACAACAATGAGTTTAAAACTATAATATACTATTAAATATGACCATTGGAATAGTAATTTGACCATTAAGAATAGTAATACAACCAATAGAATAGTAACTTGACCTATTAAAGTATAAATAAAATTTGGGTATCTTATAAATGAAAATATTGTGTATTTATATCATGGAATAAGATAAAAAATGTTTTTAAAAATAATAATTTAATTGTTGATATTTCTGTAAACAAAAATGTTTATTTACAATTATATAATTAATATAATGATTTAAAAGAAAATATAGTTTCAAAAAATAAATTCATAAATTAATATATTTTTTTCATATGAGTATAAAATAATTTTATAAGACCTTAATTAATATTTCAAAGTGTTATAAAATCTGTTATAATTTTAAAATTGTTATTTTTAAAATAAATGATGATTTTATTTAAAAATTTAATTTGTAATAGTTTAAAAATTATTTTCATAAAATGGAGTCCATTTTCTAATTCTAATCATTAAAAAATGTTTCGGATTAATTTTTTGTATTTTTTTAAAATAACTAAATTTTTGGTGAATAGTAAAAGACGATAATTTACAGTATTAGCTAAATACATGAATTATTGAGTCATGGATGATGGATCACTAATGTAGGTGCCATTAGTTATAAATCAAATGAACCAGTTACTATATATAGTCACAATAACCAATAGTATTGATAGTCTTTATCCAAAATAATAAACCAGTGATTAAAAAAATAGCCCTCTCCTCCATTATAAATAAGACCCCTCACCACCTCTTATACACACACATCCATAGCATTTAAGATTGTCCAATTTATACCCAATACCAATCCTAAACTGAGAATCCACGTTATAGTCTTGTTGTTCTCACCCAAAAGATCATTTTAATGTTCCTTAAGAATGATCCCAAGGAGATGAATTTAAGAAGTCAAATCCCCTTTTATTCTTTTAATTCCTTTTTAATTTCATTTATTTTATCATCCATTACTTACATCCTCTATCAAAAAAATAATTATAACTCTAGTATCTTATATATATATATAATTTCATTATGTTTATTTAATATTCACCATCAAACCCCTTCTTCTCTCCATTTTATTCTAAAAATGTAAATACGATCCGTGAGGTGCTGATTCACAACCTTCAGGGAAAATGATTGTTAGTTTTCTAACAACAATTTCAAGATGGAAATAAAATCATTATGAAGGATAAAAATGATTTTACAATCCATATTATAACTTATTTACTGTTCTTGAACCATTATATATAAAAATATTAATTAATGAAAAAAACCAGTGTGTGATGATCGAAAAAATCCAAAATAATCTAAATTGTTATCATTAACATTTTATCTAATGAATCATTCTAATATATAGAAAAAATGACAAATAAGACCATTTAATACTATATAAAGAAAATTAATAACATAATTTAAATTCAGGATAACTATTACCAATTTACATTATCTTTCAAACATGTAAACAAGTGAACGATTCTTGAAAACCAAGGAAACGAACACACCCAAATGAAGAAATTGAATCTTATAACTCATAAAAAAGGCCATAAAGCAAATTAATAAATTATAATAAGTCAAATAAATGCTTAATATGTTTTTAATTAAATTTTTAATGAATCTAATTTCATTATCCAAGACATAAAGTTCAAGTGTAGAATAGTTTTAGACATAAGGTAAGGGTTTCTTCCTGAACCTCCATTTTTCTTTCGGGCTATGATTTCTCTCTATTTACCCCAATGTAAATCTTAATTCTTCTTATATACACCTCCTAAATTATGTTAATATTTTCAAAACATATTTAACATTCTCAATTATTATTTATTTTATTAGTAATTATATATTTTATAAGGATTCCTTTTTTAATTCCTCTTGATAAACAAACCCGATTAAAGTGAACTTCCCAATTTCTTACCCAATTCTATGTATGATCCCTAATAATTTTTTAATCCAGAAATATTTTTCTAAAATCAAATTTTTTATCATGAAAAATATATCTTAGTTTATTTGTAGTTTATTCAAAAAATTATTAATTTTTGTTATTTAAATGGTCATATTATATTTTCCCGTAAACCATACAATAATGGCTCAATTCTACGGGTTCTTAGACACTATTTTCACATGTTTCCACATAAGTATACATATTTCATTAAGAATATTATTTAAATATTCCTCAAATATAATTTCATTCTTTTTTTGGTATATACATGTTTACGATCTAATTTTTTGATAATATAAATGATTTCCAAAAGAACTGTTATTTACAAAGTCAAAAGGGTATTTCTCTCAAAAATTCCCCAAATATTTTATTATAATGGTTTCTTATAATTCAATACCCTCTATTTAATACTTTGATTTATTGATATTGATATCTTATGTTACCATATACCATATTTTATTTAAGGTTTTATGATTATTTATAGGTATCTACTATCTTGATACCATTCACTATTTACTCTGGATGGTTTATGACTATGTTTATTATTTGGAAAAGTTATTAGTATTTAATACGCAAGATTAAATATGAATTTATATGTTTATTATGTTCCAACCCTTTCATATTAAGAATTCATTAGAATTAGTAAGTGATGGGTGGGGCCTTCTATAGCCCCTCAATGCATTGATAGGTCTAATGAAAAAAACTAGATTGGGTTTTACCCATTAATATATGGTGTCTTGGATGAATCTTTGAAAATATGTTCATGATATCCTGAATTATGCATTACATCATTATTATATTATTAATTGATAATCCAATTTATTTTTCAACTAATATAATATCCATGGTTATGTTTTATTCTCATGTGATTATTTATATGGCATTATTTTGGTTAGATTTTATTCATGAAATTTATGTTCAAATTTATACTTTAATGAAAAGTGTTTTTATATATTGACCTTGCCTTATTTTTTAAGTTTATAGATTCCAGTATATAGTTTACCCTTACTATGAATCTGATATCACCCCTTTCTTATATATTATTTTCCCCTGGATTTGAAGATATATATTATGAATGAATTACAGGGATAATCTAAGAGTTTATGTGTGTCACCAATGGAGTTCTTTGTTTTATTTAATTAAATGTTTCAATGTAAAACTTATGTATGTCTTTGGTTTTCCATATTTACTGAACAATTTGGTCCTTCGGGATGTGATTTCTTATTCTTAGTAACAATGCAATAATATAAGTCACTAGGTATGGGATACTAGTTTTGGAGTATTTACTTAAAATATCATGAAGAATTACTATTATTTTTATTGATTTCTTTTGAATATTTGAATTCCTAAGAAAAGTTAATTCCATATCATCCTGTAATCAAAGTTGATGACACATTGTGTTCAAGGGTGTTCTATCGTCTATGACCCGACTCTATAAATAATGTTTCATCCACCGATTCACTCAAATCCATCATGTGACGAGCTAGCCAATGAAGAGAGTGAAAATAGAGTAGAAGAAATAATAAATAAATAGGCAGAGTTGCATGTCTTGGGGGATTGTCACCACACCAGTGAAATTCATCTCACCCATATATGATACTCATATCAACAAAAAATATAAAATAAAACTGAAGTAAAATTAAGGAACACCTTAAACTCCCCTTAGTCAAGCCTCATGTCCGACCGTCATTGACAAGTGCAAGATATCACTTTGGTGGAGCAGCAATAAGTGAAGAAAAAATAAAATAAAAAAAATAAGATAAAATAAAAACAATTTGGTTGAGCAAAACAAATGAAACAAAAAATATAAATAATTGATATGAGAGAGAGAGTAAGAATAAAATAAAATAAAATAATAAGAGGGGATGGGAAGAAAAAAATAAAAAAATAAAATAAATAAAAAATTATAATATAAAAAATAATGTTAAAATAATGATGATGGTAATAATAATAATAATAATAACATAATAAAAATTAAAATTAAAATAAGTATAAGAAAAAATGATGAAGAAAAAATGTGTTGTATCACATAAAAGATGAAAAGAATTATAATAAACGTATAAAAATTATTAAAAGTAAATTCAAATAAAAATTAAAAACTAAAACTAAAATAAAAAAATTTAAGAAGGGTATCAGCTTGGCCGACCACTAGTGAGAGGCTCCCTCAGCATGGGTCGATCCCATTTGAGGTAGTGGTTATACCATTTTAAAGGAAATGGTTGTGCCTTCGGTATTCTCTTCATTTCAAATCCCTCAAATATATATTCAAATTTCCTCTTTAAATTATCCCCAAGACCGAGTAGATGGAATTGAAATACCCAAAAAGATTTGAGGGTTTGAATTTTGTAGTGTGGATGAGATCCACGCAGGGAAACAACATCGATCTTTCCTTTGATCATGAATTGGATTCACGGATGGTGGAGGTGATGTGGCATAAACAAATTGGACATGAACCATGGTAGATGAGAAAGAGGATGTCTCCTTATTCCAACCATTAAAGCATCCCAATGAAACTCAATAATTCTTCCTGGAGGTGAGAACATGGTACAAAGATGATAACTAGAACCAGAAGGCTTCAACGGTGAAGGATAGCTCAACCCTGAGATCAAGTAGTTGCTTCAATCATATCTACTAGAATGATTTATAGGTAGTCTATTATTGTAGTTAGTGTAGATGTGGTGGAGAGTATCTTACATTGGTGGGATGGTGTGTTAGAGGGTGCGCAAGACATAACTCTGGCCAAACAATGGAATTTTGGTAAAAATCAATTAAAATTTTCATCCCACATCAAAACAGATAGCCGAAGGTCTCCCCATTATAAGAAAATACATGGGATGAAACCCCAAATGAATTCATGTGGGGGAAAAGTGTCCCTCACCCACTGCCGTAGACCACCATGCCCCAGTGATGTGCTCCTTCCACTGCCGCACAAACAATCCTTGGGTGCAGGTGCTCCTGGGTTACAGTCAACTATGAATTCCCCATAGATTTCACCACTACATTCGCCTGTGCATGGGCCTAATTCCTTATTAAACTCCTACTCCTTACTCAGGCTCTCCTTGTGGCCCTCTAGGTAGGTTTGCCTCTCTTGGAGGAAATCCATGTGGCTTGAGAAAATCCTGGTTGAGGGATATCCCCTGGCCTTAATTTTTGGACAAAACACCTATAAATTATGATCAACACTTAGAAAAAAAAATCATAACACATAGATTAAAAATATACACCAAATTAATGTTTATAATATTCCAAAAAACATAAACTATTCTATCATCAATCAAAAAATATCATCATTAGATTAAATAGGGTACCACTATTATCAATATGAAAACTTTAAAGTAATAAAATCAAAAAAATTTCAATTTAAAATAAATTTTTTAAAATTGCACATAAAATATCAATTTAATATCTAAATTTTCAAAGAAAAAATAAAATCATGAATTATACTTCTTTATTTTAAAATTGTCGGAAACTTCTCTTCTCATTCATTGATGTTCGTCAATTCATTATTATTATGATTTCCCAATCATGATTTACCTCTCCTGAAACTTTTCACTCATCACTCATTATATAATTCATGTAGAGTTATAATCATATCATGAGAACATTTTCCTAATCTATAGTCTTGTAAAGGAACTACATTCTCTACTTTTTAATGAAAAAACAAATAAAATCATGAGCACTTTTAGTTAATGCTCAAATGACTCTGATGATAAAGGTTGGTAGGAATTTATCAATAAATAATTCAACAATAATGGATGAGGTTTATCTATTAGATAAAAAATAATGATATTTAAAGTAAAAGTGTCATGAAATAATCCCCTTCAAATTGTGACAACTCCCACTTTCCAAAAACTCAATGTAAATATAATGAACAATATAAGCATAAAGAATGATTAGTCCACCTTATTGAATTTTTTTTTTCTATTTTACAATTTTTTTTATTGTTCAAAATTTTTTCTTGAAATAAACCTCAAATCCACACCTAACCACATATGATAAAAATTACAGGTCAAGTAATGGTGATTTTTGGTTTTCCCATATCACAACATTTTTTTTAATTTTTGGTGATTTTTTTCTTTTTTTCTTTTTTTATCAATAAGGGATAATGGGAAATGAATGAATCACCAACATTTATCAATCCCAATATGTATCACCCCAAATCATATTCATTACAATGTATTTTATCCCATTTACCATGAATCTCTTTACCCCCTTAACATTAAAATATCATGAAAATACTAATATAAGGGTTGGAATGGAAAATAATGTCTCGAAACATATCTCATACCTAACAATTTCATTCATGGGTTCTATTGTTTAAAAATGTATTGATGTAAAGGTGATCATTTTAGGTTATAGACTTTTTAAAATATACACAAATCACTTTAAATGTGTTTTTATATTCATATATTTGATAAGTTAAAATTCAAATTATAGCTGGTGGCATGTCCCAAGATCACTCAAGAAATATACTCAAGAATAAATATGAAGTACTTAGTCTATAAATTATATTTGGAATTAATATTTGTTATTAAAAAATCACTCAACCCATGATAAATAATAAAAAATCAGTTTGCACGAACTTCATAAATTAAAATCTTGAAAAATGGTAGGGAAATTGTATTTACATGAAATAATCAATTTTATTTAAATATTGAGTCCAAATTTTACTAATCATGATTTATTTTAATAAAAAAATTCTCCATTTTACTAATTCGATCATATTAACATCAAAATCTAAAGCATTGAATTATAAGATTCCTAAGAAACTCATGTCTCTAAGAAAAGTGAAGTAAAGAATGAATTCATGTATGGTCATGTAATTTTTAGTTTAAAACTCAAAACAGGTTGTTGGAAAGAAAATATAGGTAGTTTAAAACACTAACATTAAAAATGATCTCCCTTTCCCATGAAGCTTTATTCCTCTCTCCTCCTTCACCATTTTAGGATACCTTGTTCCATCATGAACCATCAAAGGAAAATTACTTAATTAAGCACAAGGATCATGTCATTTAAGAAAAAAAAAGAAATTAAAGAGTGGGGCTATATGCTTGAAAACTCATAAAAAAGATATTTAAATTTAAAATCCTTGGAATAATGAAAAGAGATAGGTCTAGGTATGATCCCCAAAGTGGGCCATAAAATTTTACAGCCTTTAAAGGTTAGTACCAGTTATTATCCATAATCGTATGGTGGGTGGAACTTCATTGAATTGAACCACCACATGTCTCTTTTCCTTGCTTCCACATATTCATTTTTTCTTCAATAATGATCAAGGGATAGAGTTCACAAGATTCTAACCCTTTACAATTATGTATAGCTTACATGGAGAGGGTAGAATGAAGTATGGACCATCGTCCTTCTTGGTTTCTACTTGTGAAACATACTCTTTTTCTTCAAGTGATTGATCAACATGAGATTCATGAATTGAATGATCAAATAGTGTGAAAAAGATATTTTTACTTGGATAAAATTTTAATCTAATTTTTTTAATAAGTAATATATCAATTTCCATATGAGTGACACTGGACTTTATTTCCTCGTGCTCAGTATCTTGGAATTCAATTTGGGATCCCACATATGCATGTTCCATGAAATTAGGGAGCTCTAGGAATTTCTCAATAGGGTAATGTGTTGTTTATTAATATTACTATAAGGTATGGAAATAATTGATCAAATATAAAAATTCAAAACAATTAGTAGTGATACTCAAATGATATTGAATAAAATCAGAAAATAAAGATTTAAAAATATAATCTTCCTGAGCTTTTTCTTATTCAATCACTACCTCTGTGGTGAGTGCCTCTTAAATGTGGATCTCAATGTTTGGAGGAAAGTAGATGGGATCATCCATCCATTATTAAAATTACATCACTATTTTGGCTTGTTTATCTTCCATGGATAAAGTGAAATGAAATGGTACTAGCTCTTTTACATTACAGGGATCAATGAGATCATTTTTTTTCTAAAATTAATTCCATAATTCATCCAAATAATTTTGATCCGCCATGACATTCATAGAAAAAAAGTTTCCTTATCATGGATCCAATATAGGTTATCATGCTCATCTTGGATTTGGATATTTAGATAGTTGGCATACTGATACACCAAAAGCAAGGAATCAACCTATTTGATATATTTAGTAAAATTAGGTAGCTCTAGTGGAACTACCTTCTTAGACCTCAGTCTCTTAAAATCAACATTAACTTCATCAATCTTGTGTGTCAGTTCAAGAAATGAAATTATAGATATATTCCCATTTATTACAATCTTGGAAAGGTATATGTGTTCATCAATATTTTGTAAAATATCCACCTATATAGAATTTTTAAATATAATTTCTTATGCCTGAGAGTAATTGTTTAATGAATTGAAAATATTTCCATTTGAAAACATCATGTAAATAAATTATTTTATGTTTTTTTTATAGAAATTTAAAATCTCACAACTTTGAAATAGAAAATATAAGAAAATAACTGATTTAATCCTCCACAATAGCAACAGTTCTGATGAACTCTTGTCATAGAGCATAGAAAACGAAAATTGTTTTCCTATTGAAGCATATTGGATAACTAGGGTCATCTCACTTAAGGAGCATCCCCATTTGTTTACTCACTTATTCTAAATCTCCTAAACTAATTCTTATTTATATATTGATTATTTTACAAAAACAATGATAAATATTGTTTGTTTTTTGTTTTTTATTTTATAAGATAATGAAATGTCATAAAATACAATAATTTAAACAAACATTCATGGAATGCTAAATAGAATGAGTTATGGAATAAAGAACATGGTTTTGGGTTCAGTTTTGGTTTCTATAATTAATCTACTTTATTTTTTTTATTTTAGATTAAAAATCCAATCTTAAAATCCCATGATGAATTATTATTAATTTAATTATGAAAATTTAAAATCTTTGAATTCCTAAGAAATATCAATGCCTCCTCCTCTTATAATTAATATTGATGAAACACCTTGAAAAATGGAATTCTATATTCTAGGATCTGGCATGATTGGCGTCGTTTCATCCTTGATTCACTCAACTACATCATGTAAATATCTAGACAATGAAGAGAGGGAGAATATATTAAAACAAAGTAAAAAAATAGATTGAGAGTCATGTCTTAGGGGATAGTCTCTACACTGGGGATATTCAACACACCAATGCATGCTACATATATCAAACACAAAAGTAAAATTAAATTTAATAAAAAATTAAGAACACCATGACCTCCCCTAGGCCATGCCTCAGAACATCCCCTAATTATAGATGGTAAGAGATCACATTGGTGGTTTGGGAAGAAGAGAATAAATAAAATAATAATAAAGTAAGAGGAAATAAAAATAATTATATTGAGAAAAAATAAAAGTGAAAATAATAACAATTGTGATGAGAGAGATTAAGAATAAAATGGAATAGAATTAGAAGATAGAGAGAGAAGAATAAAATAAAATAATAAAATAAATAAAGAAAATGCAATATAAGGTAGAATTTAAAATAATAATAATAATAATAAGATGAAAAAATAAGAAGAGTGGAATAATAAGAAATGGTGAGGATCAATTAAAAGAGGAAAAGAGTTAGAATGATTGTATTATTTTATTAATAATTAATTGAAATTATTATGAAAAAATGGGAATAAAAAATAATAAAATGGAAAAAATCTAAGAAGAATGTTATCTTGGCCAAAATTTAGTGTGAGGCTTCCTCAGTGTGTTTAGATCCTATTTGAGGTAGTAGTCATCTCATTTTATAGGCAACAGTTATGCCTTTAGTTCAAAGCCCCCAAATATTTCTTCAAATATCCTCTTTAAATATTCAACATGACCCACTATAATAAATAGAAATAGCCACGAGATCCACGAGTTTGAATTTTTTAGTGTGGATGAGATCCACATGGGGCATCATCTTTGGTCTTCCGTTTTGTCGTGCATGGAATGCATGGATAGTGGGAACGATGTGGAATCATAACAGTGGAAATGAGGTATAAAAATGAAGTAGTGTGATGTATCCTTTTTTATCAATCCATTTAAATGGTTAGATAAAGCATGAGGAGGATTCATGGAGAATTTATGAGCAACACTTAGAAACAAATCATAATAATTTATCAAATATGAACCAAAGAAATCATCTAGAAAATAAAAAAAACAAACATAAAAAATTTAATTCATTTATTCCAAATTTAATTCCACATTTATAAATAACCACTTTTAAAAATAAATTTAAAATTAATGGTATTTTAGATAACAAATTCATTTTTAACTATTGAAATTTGATTAAAAATATACACCGAATTTATGTATGTCAATTTTTGATAGAATTTAATGGTGGAGGGGTCAGTGTAATCCTCTTATCAAATTAACAAATAATAATAACATACACTAAATCATCAAAATGGATCCATAGAATACACTACATAGTGATAGATGATGGAAACATGTGTTTTAGGGTGATGTTTTTGAATGAAAACGTTTGAGACATGAAATAGTCAATGAAATTGTAGAAAAGGTTATGAACATTCCATAGCACCTCAGGAAACATTATAGTAAAAAAATGTGTAATGTTAATAATCATTAGAGAAATCAGGAGTTTGAGGATGGAGATAAATCATTACTTCACATATCTATAAGTTAGATAGAAATGATATTTTGAAAAAGGGAAAGATAATCCCTATAGTATTCTTGATCACAAAGAAGCAATGTATTATCAACTAGTACTCCCATAAAACTTTTCTCAAGTAAATCATGTGTTCCACATATCCCAATTGAAGAAACAAATAGCAAATAACTCACATGTACTAAATTCATAGGTAATATAGGTATATAATTATCTCTCTTTTGTGGATAAAATAGTGAAGATCATGGATTATAGAGACAAGTTATACACAATAAGAAAAGTCACCAAATCAATGAACTATAGTGGAACCATAAGTATGTGAATGAAATATTTTAACAAGAGGAATAAAAAAATATAAGTACACACACATATTAAAATCTTAGTGGGTTAAATGAAATTTCAAGGGTGCAATTTCTCAAGGGGGAGAATGAAACAACGCGAAAATTAATTCAATTAGTAAAAGAACTAATTCGTCACGATGATTGTTTTATTATGTTTTAAAATAGACTCATAAAGAATGACTTAAAAAGTTTATAGGAACATTACACATAATTAAATAATATTGACACTAATGTTTATGATCAACACATTGAGGTAAATGGAAAATAATAATTTACACATTAATGTAAACTCCACAGGATAAAATTGTTATATGCAGATCACTCCTACCATAAAGACTATATAAATAAAGAGAAGCATAAATAATATGATATAACTTATTATGGGATGTAGAAAAACTTTTAATAAAATTATTAAATGATGAGGTACTAAAATAATGGATTATATATAGGGTTTAATGTGTAATATAACCATTATGATGACCATTACTTGACTATTGCAATTTGTTTGTATGATCATTGCAATAATAATATAACTATTGAGAATAAAAATAAGAATATTATAATAGTATATTGACAGCAAGAATTATAAAATAATATTTTACATATATGATAAATTGAAAATATAATAAATTTATATCACGATATAAGTAATATATTTATTTAAAAATTATAAAAAATGTATTTTTATTTTTTTTGAAAAACACATATTTTTTAATTTATTTTATATGAAAAATATAAATATCTAATTTTTTTTTGTTTTTATTAAATTTGTTTTTAAAATAATATTAAAATTGATTATAAATATAATTTTATATTATGAGACCCAAATTAGTTTTCCAAAGGGTTCTAAAAATTGATCATACATTCAATATTTGAAATTTTCGAATAAATAATAAATTTCTTTAAAAATAAATTTTATCATATTTATAATTTTTTGTTGGAAAATATATTTTATTATTTTTTTTCCACACAACAAACAATGCTAATGTTTAATTCTTTTTGGTATTTTTCGAAAATAGTCGATTTTTTGTTGAAAGATAAAATACAAAAACAATATTGTATTTAACATTATAAGATAAATACAGGAATTAATGAGTTATAGACGATTAGAGAAACAATAATCTCAAAATATCATGCACTAATTAATTTATATACTCATAGTATTCATCACTATTAATAGTCTTGATATAATATATTAAAAAATGATTATTATATTAAAAAAATACTTCTCTCATCCCCTTATAAATACCACCACTCACTACCCCTTATCGCCAAATTTTTTAGTGGGTGCGTTGGAGTTCAGGGAAGGATTTGGGGTGTGTTTGTGTTAGCAGATGGGTATCCATGGAGCTGCTGCTGGTGATTCCTCTGTTTGATTTCTTTCGATGACGGGGATGTTCTTTTTTGTGCTTTTTGGGTGTTCTGGCGATATGTATGGAGATGTATGTTCTTACGATGCATGTGGAGTAGAAGATGAAGGTGAATGGTGATTTTGGTGGTGACACCGACGAAGGACATTGGTGTCTAGCGATTAAGCTGAAGATGATGTTGATGGATGTTTCAGTGACGACAACGACGATGATGAAGGTAGTGGTTCTGAGAAGTGTTGTTTATATAGATGTCTGGATGAAGGATATGTCATCTCCTAGAATCGAGGTAGGTGACAAAATCAACATTTATTCATCTCGATGTTGCTATCGTTGAATCAACTCATCATCACAACTGCTTCTAGCACGTGGTCTGATAACCAGCTTTTTGTTTTTGAAATTTGAATTTGATTTCCCTATTGGTGGCATGGTTAAGCAGGATCTCCTGATTTTGGAGTGTTTGTGCGGTTGTGGTCCAGTTTTTTGTATCTTGTGATGTTTGGTTACCACATACCCTTAAATTGGATTTTAGAAAATATACAAAAAAAGGAATTTAGAGTATCTTTTACAAAAATATATCCCTATAATTTTCACCACGTCCAAGGAGTTTTGGTCTTTCCAAAAGGACATACCATGGTATATTAACGTGTTATCCAAGGGAGGTTATCCACTGATATATTTTTTTAACAAAATTATCCTTTAATATTGAATTCTTATTCTTCCTCCTCACTTATTCCAATAAACATGACATAATGAATCTAGTATAATAAATATAATATAATTTAATTTATTAATGTAATATTAATGATCAAATATCATTTAATTTATTTAAAAAATGAAAACTATTGTTCACATTGTTGCTGGTTCACCAAATTGATGAACAACATACTTCATTTTCCACCACCAACTTAATGGCTGATTTAAATTAACCTAATTTAGTTTTGAGTGATCTAAATAAGTAAATTATTATTTATTTCAAATTTTTATTGGATATATAATCGTAATATTTAATTAAACTGAATAAATTTATCATGGTCAAAAAACGTAACTAAAAGAATTGAGTGTATCACAATAAAACCTATACCATATAAATAATATTTATTTATGAATAAATTTGGAAATAAATAAACATATAAATATATAGAAAATCATTACACAAATGTGATCACATTACTAGAGTTATAGAACCATACCATAAGAAATATCATAATTACCAATAAATTAATCTAACCTTAGAACAATGAAATAGATGACCTTCGGTTAGTGAAGATAGACACAATATCTCAATTGAATGTATCTAACTAAATTAAAATATTAATAATACTCAAATAAAGATTAATTATTTTATGAAAAATAATCTAATTAGTGTACTTTTATCTGTTAAGAAATTAAGTGATAGTGTAGAATGCATTTGAAAATGTGGTGAAGGAAATCTCTAAACCACCCTATTTTCTTTGGGTTGTGCCTTATCAATATCAAAATACATTATATCTTTAATTTTTTTGTGTGAAAAAATGTATATATTTCATATATAAATACATTTCATATATACCTTGGTTATAAGCAGTTGGGGTGGTGGATGAGTGGTAAATCCCATAATACTGCATCCAAAAGTCCAGAGTGCAAATCTTAGAATGACCCTTAGAGGATTTACGTCATAAGAGATGATGCATGCATGATATAGTCCGGGGGTGATGAAGGTATAATGATGTAGGAAGGATGATGTAGGCACGAAACTATACCATGAATTTAGGCCTTGTTCATGGGACTTTTGGCCATGGTCCAATAGGCTATGTAATGGGCCTACCTCTACCAACATAGAACGAGGTCATTGCATTCATAATAAAAAAGTGGTTCTATTCCAATTTTTTTTAAAAAGATATTCTTGTTTTCATTGATGGGAATATAAAGGGTTTTGAAGTTCTCTTCCCAAATATTTCTTTATCTAATGCTTATTTATGTTAACATCCTGTTTTTTATTTCCTATTATTAAATATACCATGAAATGTTTTTAATAATAAATTGTTTTCAAGAAATAATCATTATTTTTGGAAACCCAACTAGTTCACCAATATGTTTATGAAAATATTATTTTTAAACCATCTTTAAATATTTCATTAAATTTTATATAAACCTCACTAAATATTTTCAATTCAAAAATTACTTATCCACCCTTCCTTAAAAAATATTTTTCATATAGACATTGTATTTGAGACCTTTTCTTACTTATACAAATACAAAACACTAAAAAATTTAATTTCTTCTTCTCTGTTGAATCCTTATTTGATATATTTTGATTATGATTTGAGATAAGATTATTTAACACATTTCATCCCATGGTTATTTTTTATGTATATTATTTATATTTGATTTCTTAATATGTAACACATATGCATGTACATGTTATGATGGGTGAATCCAAATAGGTCTCAAATTCATTGGGTAATGTTTATGTCTAATGAGATGATATGTATCAGATTAAGGAGTATACCTAATCCATCATGGGAACCTTTACTTCATTTTATAATTTCAATGTTGTAAGCCTTTACTTTTTATTATATCATCATGATTATGATGTTTTCAAATTCATTTGATACCATGATATTATGAAGATATCTTATTTATGTCATGATTCCATATGATTATTCATGATACTTTACTTTTATGATATTATCCTATTCCATTTGAATCATATGTTATTCTTTGTTATCATGATCTTTCCCTTCCTATGATTTATTGCTCACCATTTTTTAGTAATCCCTAGAGTTATCCTATATAGTTTTAGAATATCAAATTGGTATAAGGGAACATTATAGATATTAAAATAATGATTTTATTTTTTAGTTTCATATCAATGTTTTATGAACCCAAACTTCCAAAGACACTAGTACTATGGATCATTTGGGTGTGTTTATTGAATATTAATATAAAAAAATATATAAAATTATTTATTAGTGGATTGGGTCACTATAGGTTGGATCCTAATCTTTTAACCACTTATAGTGTTATGTTATAGAGAAATGATCAGAGTGTTTATAATAATGGCATCATGAAAAATATCCATAAGAAATACATGACATCCTAAATGAATAGTCACTTATTGTGGTCTCTTAGAATATTATACACCTCAGTCTCTAGAATAAACATCATTAGTCATCATGGGATTTTCCTTGGGTTTCTGGTGGTTTAGGTTTTCAAATCTCCTCGAAATCTTCTATATTTTTAGGATTTTGAATGATAAGGGGGAATTTGGTGATAATTCTCCATGTTCAATTTTTGGAGATAACAAGAATATTCCTCAAATGTGAGATCACCTGTATGATAGAGATCACATCCATGGGTGTTTATGGTGGCGTCACGGGTAGGACCACTCTGATAGTTGGAAATTTTTAAATCCATGGAGGACCTGTGGGGTAGTGAACTTATTCATTATGAGGAGGACCTTCATGAATTCTAATATTAACATTAACACTCAAGAGAGTTTACCCAACATATTAAATAGACATATGGGTTTTCTATCTCTGTTTGTAGGAGGTTTTACTTGGATGGTGGTCGGAATAGGGGTGATCTATATCAATTTCTAGAGTAGTGGAAACAATAGGATTGATTAATACTAGATATATGGTGGTGACCTTACCTGGTTTCGATGCCACAATCATTAGATCAAGGTGACCAAAATAGGAGTATTATAAACATATTCGGCTACTAGATGTGATTCCTTATATGGGTAATGATATTGGATGGTGGGATCCCTCCTTGGTAAATCTCAAGTGGAATATGGATCTTTCACACCCTAAAAGTTCACTACCAATTTAACACAAAGGGAATTAGTCATTGGTGAATTTTTGGGAGAGTCTCCTGATGTGGTTGGTGGTGGTGATAAGAGGTTATTTCCCCATGTGGGAACTCCACCACTGGGGGTGCTAGCATGGCATCATGGCTTCCAAATCACCAAAGATCATTTTTTATTGGGGAAGATTATATCATATATATATAAATGGAAATGGTTATTGATAACCCTTTACTCGACCATCTCCATTGGGGAAATGGGGTGTGGGAATCTAGTAATTGAGGGAGATGTGGTGGTTTCTGCCTCATGTTAGGTTGATTGGTATCCATTGAAGGAAATATAGTTAGTTCTTGGGAATAGTTGTAAAAAATCACCAAATATATGTGTTTTTGGGGATTAGAAGAATCATGGTCACCCTTAATACCCATACACCTATTAGAATTTGTGGTATCTACTCTTCCAGAATGTCCATTGGATGGAATTCAAAAGTAACTATAAGACATTAATTAGTAAATTATTGATGATTGAGAATCATAATGAACCCAATGTAACTCATCATCAAAACATTGAAATAGAATGGATCCATGTCCAATTAACTATTTATAATTAAAATTATTTTCAATGGGGCCAACATAAAACTAATATATAGTTTAATTCCTCAATATAAGACCCACATTCCCACTCTTAGAATATAAGAATCCTATCACTTACTGGTTGATGAATATGATACATTTTGATCTATACTGGAAAATACGAGGTTTTTATATTTCACCTAGCATCTTTTTTCCTATTTCAAGACTCACTCCAAGATATAAAATAGGCTCAAAAACCCTTCTCATGACATTATATCAACATGTAAATCAGTTAATTTCATCACTTTCTTATTTGAAAGGGTGATCACCTCCATTTACAAAGGAAGAGTATACCAGGAATGGTAGGAATATTATAATTTATCTATGTATTACCCATATTGAAACATGAAGGAATATTATGTTTATTATATAAGTAACATTATCATAATATCATAAGGTATCTTATTATTTTCACATGAAGCTCCCTTTTCTCTTCATAAAAGTGACCCTGTACTCATCATGTGAGGAATCCTTTTCTCATCACATAAGGAATCAAATGGTCATCACATGATAATGGATGTGTTTATGGTACATAAGGTAGGTGTTTAATCTTATTATTGTCACATAGGTAAACATATTATCATCAACTAAATTAATAAAGGGGAATTTTAAGCTCATCACATCATGACGGTTGATCCTGTCATGGTTTTCACATGACGCTGGTTGATCATATCATACTTATTACAAGAGGGTGGTTGATACACAAATTATTTTCATAGGAGAGAATTCATGATTTAAAGTATGATGAATATTATGTTTATTGGGTTTTTACTCTATAAGAAGTGTTTATGGTTTATGGGACTATTACCTCTTAAAAAAACATGGGATGGTAAAGGTATTGGGATGTTAGGATGGACCCTCTGAGAGACATCCTACTTATTCCATAGGAATAGGAATCAAAACCCAATTATTTTTTGTTTGATAGTTTTTTTTCATAGGATATGACTCATATATGTATTTTTATTTCATGTGGTAATGATTATTATCACATGAATGTAGATACAACAAGGAAAGGGATGGATCTTATGCTCTGGGATTCCTATTCTAGTTAACCAAAGAACATGACTCTAGTGAAGGAAGGTCATCGGGACTATACTTTGTAGGAAGCCTGCATTGTGATATGGCACATTGAGTGGATCAAGTATATGATCATCAATGAGGACATATTCAGGTCTTACACTCAGTTGAATGATTAAGGGATACTTAGAATAAGTGAGGATATGTATGGGTCTTATGAAAATACCACACAGTGGGACACAATACAAGTTATGTATGTATAGTTTTGAAGGGTATATATGGATCCATATTATGCAAGTCTTAAGTTCTATCAATACTCTTGAAAATTTTTTATGTGGATAAGGATTCAAATTGGTAGACATTACACTATTTTTTTCATCATTAGTGTATCAAGAAACCCTACTTGCATGAAGTAATGTTCCATTTTGTGAGAAATGTTATTAATGGATAAGTATTGGAACTATAAAATATCACATAAAAGACAATACATTAAAGGTAATTTTAGATTGAATTCACATAATTTTCTCAACATTGAGTGTCAATGGTGTTTTCATCGATTTTTCAATGGCATAAAAGTTAAGGTGATAAGAAATTATTTCTTGATCATACTAGAAATCAAAAATACAATGTCCAAACCATTAAAATTATGAGTTAATATGTATTTATAAAACTTTGGTTTATGGAAAGTGGAGTCTCATGGGATACCTATAAACACGTGCAACTTCAAACCTGTATGATGCATCTTACTATAGACACAAAAAAATAAAGTTTCATGTGAATCTATTATTTATTATAAAATTTATTCTTTAAATCATATTTTCTCCTTGATACTTATTCGATTTTTTTCTAGTTTCAACACTCAATTTGAGAGTGGAATTTTTATTTATTGGAATTTATTGAAATGAATTTTTCATCAAATGGAGGCTCTATTTTATATGAATAGAAGCACCATATTAAATAAGTTATCATACCTCTTGGTATTGGGTAAACACATATTTTGAAAAAAGTCAAGACTTATCTATATTTAATATTATTTCTCTGAGCACACACTATTGAATATGTGACCAATATCACACCTTCCCAATGAAGGAATGTGTCTATTAGATTACAATTTATTAGATTTATGATCTATATCATACCTACCCATTGAACTAAGTCAACCCATCAAGAATATAAATTACATCTTGGGCTCGAAATGGTGTGAGAAATTGTTATATTTTGAAAATTAATTTCAACTCTAAGAACCATTCATGAAGAAAATGTGTAAAGTGCTCCATCAAAGTTCTAGATGTCATGATCAAACATGCATGGGCATGCACACACAGACTATGTGATGTTCGACCCCCACATATGTTTTGCCTCTTATTTTATAATTTTATGTACTAATAAAATTATTCCCCTAATAAATAAGTTTCAAATACCTTATGCATTTTTAATATGAAACTCTAACATATTTACTTTAAAAAAAACTAAATCAATTTTAATTTTTATAAAAATTAATTAAAAAAATGCAATAGAATACCCATAATTACATTAATCACAACTCATGTTAATTATCTCCCACACCTTCTATTTTGTGTCAATATATTTCCACTCCCAACACTATGCATAGACCCATGTCATTATTAAAAGTACTCAGAACACCATGTAAGGATCATGGTGCTTTAAGATATTTAATAAACATTTCTCTAACAGTTGTATTGTCACCAAGAACATGCCACTCTCTATTCATTTACCCTGACAAAAATAATTGTAAAACATGAATTTCTTACCCAGTTCCCTTTATTATCACTAAATACAATAAAAAACCATTGTGATATATAAAAAATACTATTGGGTATATAAATTTATAAAAGGAACCATAATCATACATATAGGGAATCATCATACAACTAGAAAAGCTACATGAAAGAAATTATATCACATTAAAAGAAAAAATAATATATCGTAATGATCCTAAGATGAGAGTAGAGCTTACGGGGGATGTATTTTTTGTTTAGAAAACCAGAGTGGAGGATCCTTCTTTGAAAAATTAATCAATGTATTAGTTTCAATTTTTATTTTATTATATTTCTTTAATTTATATTTATATTACAGTAATACAATAGTTATCCCCTTTTATATTTGAATTTAATATTTTCTCATATTTTTTTAAAAAATTTAATATTTTCCCACATTTTTTTAACTGATGGTGATATAAAACTATCCTCAAGTCAATATATGGGAGAAGAAGTGATTCTTGAGTTGCAACTATATTTTAATTATATTCTTTTTGTTATTAGTAAGAAAATGTATGATTTATGATTAGGATGAATGTGTTGACTCATATATTTTAAATAAATTTTAAATCTCTTCACCTTCTACATTTGATATATGGATTATAACTGAAATATGGTCGATGAATTGAACAAGTAATAGAATGTGGCGTTTGTGTGTTAGCACACACTAGAGATATGCATGTTTTCATTCATGTTCCATAGATAAAACCAATGATTGAAACACTTAGAGAGGTTATAAATAATTTTATTCCCCATAAAACTAATTATGGTTGAAAATTAGAGGAATCTAATAAAATTTAATGATTTAATTTATTTAAAACAAAATTAAAATAAATATAAAAACACATAATTCTTTTTTTGGATTGGTCCGTATTTTCATTTCAATTTACTTATCATTTTTTTATTTCATTTAATTTCATGTACCTATTTTAAATTTATAATATATAATTTCCCCATCACACAGATATGAATTATTCTTTTCAGCCTTTTAATTATTTAAACAACCAAAATATATTAATTTATAATAAATCACATTAAAAAAAAATCAATCAAGTGCTCTCCTTGAGAGATAATATGTTTCAAACCATTGTGAATCACCATTGGGAGAAAACATTATTGAGGAGGGACCCATGGCATGCATCACATCAATTTAGAATCATTCTCATGAATAAAGAGTTGGTTAGTCAAATTCATGTCACTTGGTAAATATTCTCCTTTTTTTCTTTTTGTTTTTCATTTTTATCTATTTCATTTTATCTTTCTCAATATATTTTATGAAAAACTGGGTTGCATTATTCCACAATGAAATACAATTTTCTTAACAAGTTAAAACGGCCTTATAAACATAACATTATGGTAACAGAATCTTTTTTGAACCAATAATTTTATCCCACTTTTATCATCATGTAAGTTCCCAGTAATTATTTTCTATAGCCACTAAAAAATTCATTACTCCAAAGTGGATGGTAGGATAGAAACTATTAAAACAATAAAAAACCTCTATATGAAATAATTTCTTTCCATATATAAAAAAATATCAACACCTTTGATCTACTTTCATCCTTAGAAATGAAAAATAATAAATTATAATAAGAAAAAGTTAAAAAACAACTTCTAATGGTAATTATTTATGAGTAAATTAAGGTGGTAACATAAAATTTGTACAATCCTTTGATATTTATTATTTTAAATCTCTTTCTCAATTCCTTTAAAAAGGTGAAAAATTTCTACATAAAAAACTCAATGGATTTGATCCCACTTTTAATTCACATTTTATGAAATAATTTATAAAAAATAAAAGAGTAGTTACCCCATTCTATTTGATTTTATAGATTAATATTATGTTTTAGAATTACTTGTTGATGTTGAAACCACAATGTTGGAAATAAACTTTTATGAGAAGAGAGATAGTCCACTTTTCACTTATATTCACCCTTTCTTAGTAGGAATTTAATCAAAATAGGAGCTCATAGTCAAAAAATAAAAGGAGTAGATCTATATTTTATGAATGGATACCACTTTTGAGTTTTATTATAGAAATTTTAAAATTATTTTTGGTTAGGGAGGGAAACATTATTTTTGGTGATTTTAAATTTTGATTTTTTCCCTTGTTACCCTTTTATATTTCATCATTTTTCAAAAAAAATCAGATCAAAAAAATATCCAAAATATTTTTTGGATTTTAGAGTCATTTGTATTGTGATTTTTTTTATTTTTCTATTTAAAAGTTCTAAATTATTCTTAATATGTTTTTATTTTTCACTATTTTTTTATTTTCAATTATTTTAATGATTTTTTACAAAATTTTGAGTTTCAAACTTTTGAGTGAATAAAACAATTTTCCCAATCTTAAGAGGAATTTTAATCTTATTTTAAAATATTCTTACCAATACCCCCACATTAATGAGTTATACAATGAATTTTTAAAAGAACTATAAATTTTGATTTGTCTTTTTTAGTGTTTTGAAGTTCATTAAATGTTTTCGAAATTATAGAGACTTTAAATTGGCTAAACCAAATTTTAAATTAAGACCAGAAATTAAATTTATCTCTATTAAACCCTAATAAATCCTAGGATGTATAGATAGGTTCAATCTACATTTCAATCTTATTTTCCATGACCCACAATCTTCTCTAATATAATTTTAGGATTATTTAATGTTATATTATAACTTAAATTCATTTCATATGTATCATTAAGAATCGTTATATTAATGAGAGACGATGAGAGTGATATCACCATATTGATTATATTGAAAACAAAAATGGAATGAGTCATAATTGTACAATATATTTCAATTTATCATCAAATTCTTCAAGAAACAAGTAATTTAAAAACAATGTAAATAAAAAAGATAATGGGATATAGAATAATATTTAAATATGATTATAAAATAAAAATATGAAAAATTGAATGAATGAATATTTAATTATTTTATGACAATTAATTTTTATCACACATGTTCTATGAAAAAGTATATTTTGAGAGTTATATTTTGAAATGGGACTTTAGTGAGGCATCCTTTACTAATTTCCATGAGTTTTAATCCATTTTATTTAGGAGTGACACCTTCTCATTATATCCTATTATATTAAACACTACCCTCCAAACTTAATCCACACAGCAGAAATTTAAGTTCTATCATGATTGATAATATTTTTAATGTATATTCATATGGATAAAATTTAAATTTTAAAAACTTATAATGATATATGAATTTTCCACATAAGAACATATCTCCATATTTTAATTCTATTGAGTGATAATTGAAATTGAATTTTATGTGATGTATATAACTAAATGGGAATGAATGGAAATTGAAATTAAATATAATTATGGATTAGATATACCATTTGAGTGAAAACAATTCACGTATAAGGCATGATAAATCATTTTCATGATAATTAAAATGTGAATAACATTTTATGTTTCTTATTTAATCCATACAAGGATATTTTTTTTCTTATAAATAAAAATATAGTATGGTAGAGAGATGAGAGACAATTCATTCAAAAATATATATTTGTTTTCATTGATAAAATTATCCTATTTTATTATCTAAATTGTAATTAAATACATTTTTAGTGTTTGGGAATTAAGTTGGAGTAATTTATTAATGGGCTTAAAATACTTATATAAATTGTTTTATTTATTTTGGTTAAATATATTAAACAAAAATAAAGAAATGATTATAATGAATTTATATAAATAAATATCCATTCATTGTAAATAATATAATAAAAAATATTATTTTGGAAACAATAAAAAAATTGGCTCAGTCTAGACACATCGACCTACACCGATAGACATAGAGACATGAAGAGACATTATATGCATTCCATGGGATGAGTTGAGAAAGAAAATGTTGGTTTATGGTAACTGGGATTGTCATTGATGAGTATAGTTTGGTCGATAATCAGCCTTCAAGATAGAGTTGAAATCACATGTATTAGTCAACCAAACCCCCAAAACACACTACACATTAGAGTATGAATGGTTTCCCCGAAGATTATAAAGAAGGATATTGAACCTCATTTTTTATATGGGACTCATAAAATAATAAAATTCAAATAATTAGAACACGTAGGGAATGGATATTTTTTTAAGTATCACCATCGGGGCCTCTTTTACATCATTTTTAGATTGATCAAAAATCATTCATTTTATCTTCATAGTATTACTCTATCATGTAGCTTGTATTCTTCATGACACATGAACTAAAGGCGTCATCATCTCCTCTACTCCAAGATACTACCCACATCTAAAACACTCCCCCATTTTTTTCATATTTCATATTGATGAAAATAAATCACTCATGGTGGGAAATTAAAATGATGGATATATATCAAATAAAAATATTCAATAATTGATAATGGATTAATATTATAGCAGGGGTTGGTGCCACACAATGTTTTTATGTATAAGTTATGTGTTTCCCACATAAATATTACAATATATTTTTTATTCTTGTCTCATTAAATATAATTGGGTATAGATTATAGGAATATAATTGTAACATTTATTCTCACATGATAACACTTATGAATCACTGTAATACCTAATGGATGTTGGTCACCCAGAGTGAACCATGTAATTTCATGTATCTATTTATTTTCTAACAAAAATCCCGAGCAATAGAAGGATTGCATATTAAAAACTGGTATCAGGCCATCAACCTAATAATTTTGTGGAAAAAATGTGTCCTCCTTATGAGAAATGGTAGCTATCTACAATCTAGGACCTCAAATGCAGTTACATTCCACACCCATCAGCCTCATTTTTTTTCAAATCTAAACCCTCTGAGCTATTTTCTTCATCCCAAACTCCCTATCTAAACCTATTGGTGTCTGAAAACTAAGAACTACATATGTATATTATATTTTACATGAGACCAATTTCCTTCTCATAGTTAGTCTCCTCTTGTTTGATCTATGTTTCTCCCATTTATATGAATCTATTTTTTATGCCTTATATATGTAAAATTTATGTGGCATAAAAAAAATATTAAAAGGGAGGGGAGAAACTATTGAGGAAGGACATAAAAAAGGTAAAAAATAAAATTAGTGCACGGCCCCTATGTACATATAAATAAAATTAGAGGAATAATTTTTATTAAAAAGATCAAAAATAAGGATTTTAAATAATATAGTGGATTTAAAATAAAAAAAATAAAAAATAGGGAGTATGTTCGATTAGTATGAAATAAAGGATAGTGATTTTTTTTTGAGGAAAATATTATCACTTTGATATATTTTAATTAAAATTTATTTTTTTGTTCATTTGTAGTCTGATTAAGGTGATTAGATTTTTAATTTTAGAAATTTGGGCTATTCTATATTCACTAGTTTTATCATTGTTTTATAAATTATGAATTTTATATAAAAAATCCCCAAACTGAAAGTTTTACAATACCACTCGTTCCATTTGAGTAAACTTTTTATAAAGACATTATGATATATAAAGAACTTATGGATGTTAAAACATGGTGTCTAAAACTAAATTTTAGGTGAGAAACATTCATTGGATTAATAAATTTAACATATAAAAATTTTAACCCCTTGATCTGATAACATAATAGTTGTTAAATATTACCCTTCAAATATAACTCAATAATATTTTTGATAGATATTAGAGGACGCTCAACCACTAAGCTTGTTGGTTAATTTAACTTTGTTTGAAAAAATATTATTAATATAGTTTAATCATAGAAACCTCATTTAATATCTTGTAGAAATTTATGGAGAACAACTACATATATAGAAGTATAGAAAAATGGATCTACCTAAGAAAGAAACTGTTTTGATTCCAGTATGAGAAAGGTATGTCCACGATTGAGCTCTTTTATAGTTTTAATAAAATTATGGCGTACTTTAAATGTTTAGAGGTTAAAATTAGAAACAATGGTATGTGGGTTTTATTAATGAACTATCTTATATATAGTTATGATCATCAGACCGTTTGACTATTTTATGGTATGGATGCGGTAAAATTTATCAGTGTATTGAATTTCAGGAATAACAATGAGTATTGGTGGAAAGATAAGCATGACCACATAGATTCAACATTAAATGTTTTTAATTGAACATATAGTAATATCATCTTATAGGATGATAAAAGGTTTTATAACCGGAATACCACGATTGAAAATAATAGGCGAGTCCACCGATAGATGTCTAGAAATGGATTGTTGTTATTAATATCATCAGAAAGGTAATTAGAAGAAATATTAAAAAAATAAGGAAACCAAAGTAAAATATTGTATAAAATACCAATGATGATTAAAATAGAGGTTTTTCATTTTTCTTGGAGGTTTAAGAATTAGAATGGTTGGATTCCTGACTCTGTTTGTTAATTTTACATGTCTAGGAATTGAGTTGGTTTTTGGACTCAAGTAGGAAGATAGAGGTGTGGTTATTTAAAGGAATGATTATTTCATCCATGTAAATTACCTGACCCCAATATCTTAGAGTGATTGGTTTATTTATTATATTAGTCATAGATTCAATTGATTAGACACAAAAATACTAAATAGACTAATAGTCTTGATAAAATAGATACATACTTAAAGCTCATATTATATTTGAAAACATGAGATACAACATGGTGAAAGTAGAATGTTTCTCAGCTGAGAACTCATTCAAGGATTCTCTCTTTATATCCTACATAAAATAAATAAAAATAAGGGCGATATAAAATGTTCTTTAAGAGTTATTTATAGAGAAAGACACCATGAATAAATAAATCATAATAAAAATGGGATAATCCATATGGTATGGTAAATATTTCAACACTCATTCCATTTAATTAATAAAATGATCATAATGATTAGATAAGGAAAAATCAATATGGAAAGGTAAATATCTGAACAAACATTATATTTAGTCAACAAATTGATCAAAAAATACATCCTTGGATAATATCAATGAAATAACCTCATAGATAATAATAACTACATTCATAATTAAATAAATTGGTAATATTGGTTTTTTTGATCTTAGACGTCATGATATTTGTATCATCAAGATCATTTAGAAGATAATTTAAAACAATGTGTAAACCCCCATTTAACCTTTTCTTATTGATTCATCTAAATATACTATTGATGAATTGAGGAGATATAAATTTTTATTTCCCACATATCACTTAATTTGAATTACATTCCACATATATATAATGATTAATTTAATTCATAAATAATATTCCTTATCAAAATATATCTTTATTGTGTAAATAATATTGATTATCAATAATTTATTAATCAATAAAATAAATTTAAATGTAAAAACTATATATATAAATGACATAATATTTAGGAAATAAAAATGTACATGATAAATAATTTGAATATTTAATGGAAATTTAATTTCCAATGATTGTATGAAAGAGAATGTTTTAAGATATAGTTAATAACCACATAATAAATTGAAAAATTGAATGTCAATAATTTCCTATTCCAAACTGATCATAAAACATACAAGGGAATAATAATAATGGTATTACATTAAAATAATCTTATAGTATTATAAGGAACATAAAATGTTGAATTAATTTATGAATAAAAATACCATAAAAAACATTAGAATCATTCTTGAGGAAAATATTATTTTCAATTGGAAAATCAATTTTTAAAAACTAAAAATCTATAACATGTTAGGAATAAAATTTTATTTGATAATAAACTTGTAATATTGTTACTTTTTCTTCAAATCATTTAGTGTTAATGAGAATTTAAAATTCATTACTTTTTGAGTTTGTTAAAACAAATATTCTTTTCAAATTTTTGTAAGAACTGTAAAAAAACAAATCATTTGGAAAATTATAGGAAGGATAATATTAAAACAATTTTATAAGTAAAACATGGATCTCAATATCTTTAATAATTAATTGCGGCATATTAAAAACTCTCTTTAAAATATTTTTAGAGAATTCGGAATCGAAAAAAATGATATTCAACCAAAATGGAAAATACTATTTGATTTTTCTTGAAAACATTTTCTCAATCATTTTATGTAAAATGTAGAAAAATATGTAACTATTATATAAAAATTTCATGAAAAACCATATGAGAAGAAAATTAATGGGTAATATTATAAAATTATAAAAAATTCATCTAAAGAAAATTCAAGCACAAACAAACTTGATAAAATGATATTGAAACAAAAATAACTTATCACATTTGTAAATTTTGAAACTTAAATCCCATTAATGTAATAACATAAAATGGAACATTAAATTTCATTTATATTAAGACTTTAATGATATAAAAAATCAATGTGTAAGTATATACAATTCATAAAATTAAATAGCTTTATAATACAAAATTATATCTATATAGAGTAGAAATTGTGATGAAATCTCTTATAATGTCCATACCTTTAAAGTGGAACTTAATTAAAGAAGGGATTATACATTCCAAATAAATTTCCTCTTAAAAAATATATATAACAAAAATTTATCCATGTTTTTTACACACATAATATTAGAGTATAAAATATAATGTAGAAGTAATATAACCCAAATAAATGAAATTAAGTTACGAAATGTTTTACCAATTGATAAATTTCATGTCAAATACACTTAAATAAAATAATTAAAAAACAAATTAATGTAACATTATATAAGTATTATTCATTATATTACATGTAATATTTAAATCTTAAACACTAAAAACAAAATTTGGTGCATAACATTATATTATGCCTTTATAAATGGGAACTGTGGTCCCTTACAACAAGGTATCATTCTACTCAGATAACCTTAGATGAAATAATAAAAATTAAAACTTATAATAGCATTATATATTAAGGATTCATCATATAAAATTTTAATGGGGTGATATTTACAAAATATAAAAGTAATTAGGTGCATAAAATTAAAATAAGACATAATGAAGTAAAATTAAGATGGAATCCCTTACCTCAAGATTTCTTTTGGTTAAACATGCTTTTAAATATAATATAACGGTTTTAAGAATATTATAAATTTATTGTATCACTATATTCTTGTTTGAAATATCATATATTTTCTTGTTATAACATATTATCGCCTCTTTATTAACATTTTTTCTGATTATTACTGTTTCAAGTGTTATTTGCATTTGATTTTCAAGCAAGTTCTGTCCTGAAAGTTTAGGTTATTGTTTAATAGAAATAGTTTCATATTATCCATAATTACATTAATTTTATAAACATAAGATTCATTTTTAAAACCATTTTTGAATGTTGTCAAGGAAAATTATTCATACCACTTTGTGAAGACGGTGGGCTGTACATATTCTCGAGCGACGATATCACTCCCTTAATGGGTGAAAGGGTACATAAGTGAATGAAATATTAATTTTACCAAATAAATATCATGTAATATTTATTATTTCCATCATTCAAGCTATCCTTGTGATTTGGTTATGTAAAACAAATAAAATCAGTTTGTCAGGTGGTAATCCACCTTATACATGAGTGATGGATTTGTGAACTACTTAATGGAGGAGGAGAAGGATAAGTAGTATTACACAAAAAATTTAACATATAAAAATATTTTATATAATTTTTTTATTATATTAAAAGTTTTAATACATAATTCAAGGTGGAAAATCAGAATTAAAAATAAGGGGCTTAGTGAAGACAATTACCTTCACTTTGAAGAACCTCCTTTCAATCTCATATTAAAGACCCCAGGGATATTATTTTGGGAATAAAATCACAACTATAATTTTGATAAGGATTTATGGGGGATATTTTCTAAGGTTTTGGTTAATAAAAATTACTTGAGAAGTATGATTAAGTGAGGGTAGGGAGTTCCCTTTTATAATTGTGGAGGAGGAAACCCATATAATATTTGAAAAGAATAAACCATACCCATATTTATCACATTTTATAGGGCTCCAAAATGGATTTTTAGAGAACCTTATAAGTGATAATGTTAATATATTTCCATCCAACAGGATTTGGGAATTCTTTTAGGTCATTGAAACCCATATCTTCTTAGTTTATCACCATAGAAAACCGATTTTCACATTATATGTGGTAAAATATTTTTACAATTTCCACTATTCATTATGGGAATTAATTAAAGTTATTATATAATTTAAATTATTCTAATTATAAATATGGAATAAATATTTAAAAATTTAATTTATAGAAGTGTCATAATTTAAATTAAAATAAAATGTATAGACATGTCATAAAATGGGTTTTTAGGAATGGTAATTTTCATGTATAAGATGATAATATATTAACTATATGACTAATAATCACCATAAGAATGATTTAAATTCATATATTTAGATATATAATCTTTAAATTTAATTTATATCAATCATTTTTTAATATAATTTTAATTAAGTAAAATGGAATAACATAAGTAATTTAAAAGCCGTTTTCATAAAATTTTGATTTTAAGCCTTAAAATACACTTATATAAAAATCACGTATAAAGATGACTCAAATGTAATTAATTATTTTAAATAAAATTAAATAATACTTATAATAATATAAAATTATATTCATAGAATAATTTGAATTTAAAATTCCTAAATTTAATTAAAAGTCATAATAATATTTGAAAAATCATTATTTTTCATTATTCACTAAAAAATCCATATTTATAGAAATATCCAAACATGTCACTGAATGAAAATTATGATATTATTGTATGAGAAACAATATCCTTTTTATTAAATTTTCTTATAAAATTTGTACACACTTATTACAAATATAAACATAAAATTGAATTTAAAATTATTTTTGAGGAATATGTATTTTGATGCAAAAAATGAAATTACTTAAAATTAGAGTGATTATTTACTAATAATTTGTCAATATTTTTTTTAGAAAGTATCTACATATTTTTTTATAAATAAATTAACCGTATTCATACCCACCAATTCAATGGCTAGCTTATAACCGTCATATTGAAAGAGTGTATCACTATTTCATTAGGCTGAGTGTCACATGTCGTATATGCTATCGAACATAATGTTTTTTAAAGGCCCATGTTTTTTGTACCATAATATATAAAAGTGATTGAATTTTTTAAAATAAATATAATTTCAAATCTTGTGGTGTTACTATGTAAACCAAATCCATTTACACATATTGTTTCACGGTTATTAAAAACAAAAAACCATTAATATGGAAAAATAATCATGATGGTATAGTGTCTTTTTTATATTGGGTTATTAATAAATAAAACCCAACATCCTGATTTTATTTTCCATAGTGAGTTCTTATAATTCATTTGAGAACCAATATATACTTGTAATAACCAATGGAATATATAAATAAAGGTATGAGTTAATAATTTGAGTGTGGGAATAAACATGATAAGGAACATTGTGTGTGAGTCAATGGTATAACATGATATAATTAAAGAGAAGGAACCCGATTAATCACATTCAATAATAACATAAAAAAATTGTATCATATGATCATGGTATCTTAAGAAATATAGTTGAAACATATAGCATGAGATAAATTTGAGTCAAAGAAAACTACATAGATAATATCACATGGAAGACAAAGTACCATTATGGATTTGTATTATACCCTAATCCCATACATGACGTCTCATTAGACTAAATTATTACCAAATTCATCAGAGTAATATATAGGTTCACCAATAATAACATTTTTATGATATATATGTGTATTATTAAGGAAATAAATAATAAATTATAACACAAGAATTACCAAGGAAATAAAATGGGTTGCATAATATTGATTTATATCATATTAACAAGAATTTTCTAATGAATGAATTTGAGAAATTATCACAAGTAATGTATTACATCACCAAATGAAGGGAGAATAAACTCGTTATATATGTGAGAGACATATATATATAATAGATATGTAATGCATAACAATAAAGGTTGTTTTCATTGATGAAAATATATAAAAAAATTCTTGATGAAAATAACTGTTTCACCTGGAGTAACATCAAGGGATATTAACATAGATGAAAAATGATTTTGAAAGATCACTTTGATTATTTCACAATCAAAGTACCAATTAAATTTTTGAAAAGAATTATTTAAAATCCAAATCATTATCAAATATTAAAGATTTATTTTTTTTAAAATAACATTTGAAACTTAAAATGAATCATTAAAATGTTTAGTGGTCTAGATGAAAAAAGAGTTTTTCTCATGTCGAATACATAAAAAAATTCTATTCACATTTTTTAGGAATAGTAAAAAGAACCTTTTTAAGAAAAAGTTAAGAATATTCCATTTAATATTTTTTTAAATACAATTATGGGTAAAAACGAATTTAATCAATCATAGTAATTTTTTTTGATTTTTTAGAAATAATGGATTTAGAATAATAATGATTCTCGAACAAAGAGAGAAATGATGTTTGATATTATTAAAAAACTTTTAAATCATTTTAAGTAACAGGGAGAGTAAAATGATACAATTAATTTAAAACTACATGAATAAATATATTTGAATAAAATTAACATGTTTTATTAGACAAGTATGATATATTTTCCTTCAGTTTAAACTAATGAATGAGAAATCTGGATTAAAATGAGATCGGAATATAAATGTTTACCGCGTCACTGACTTTTTAAATCATAACATTCCATGACAGAAATAGATTAATTTTAACTCAAGATCTCATGATGCATTAATGATTTATTATATAATATGTAAAGTGCAGTATATTCACCATAAAAAACAAAGTAATTTCATAAAGGAACACACGACTTTATAAATGATATTTTAGATGAAACCCTTAAAATGTTCATATTAATGAGGTAAGAGTTAATAGATGGTTTAATTATGTGTAAAAAATGTATATCCACACAAATATACTTTTAAATACAGTATAAATCAATCAAAATTCAGTTCATACATAATTTTGTCATTATATAACAAACAACTTAGTCTTATAACCCAATGATAGAAAATTGAGTTATTAAACACCTTACCTCATGCTTCCCATTAGTGTAGTGTGCATTAAACTCATATAGAGTGATTTTGAAAATTTTATTAACTTATACTAGAGTCATATTATTATTTATCATGTCATATATTATTCTATTATAACATTTTAATACCCATTTGTTAACAATATTTCATTATCACTATTGTTTTAGTTGTTAATTGCACTGTTTTCTCCTATATGTTTCATCATTAATGTTTTAGATCTTTAACATTGGTAAAATATATAACCTATACAGAATTATATTAACTTTATAAATAATTTTTTTCATATATACATCTTTAGAACCATTATTTAATATCGACAATTGACAAATAATCACATTGCTTCATGGATATGGTAGGTCATACGCATGCACACACAACATTATCATTTTTTAATTAGTGAAATATTAAGGATGTGAATTTTATATTGATTTTACAGAATTAATATCATTTCATATATAAAAAATATATTTTTTAAATTTATCATTTTTAGCTTCCATGTGAATCATTAATGAAAAACAAATCACATTACTTCGGGAGGTGGTAGTCTACGATAAACAAGAATGACTTTATCATTTACTCAATGGATGATAAAGTAAGAAATCAGATGATATATTCCACTTCCATAATTATTATTTTTTACATACTATCATATATAAACATCAAATTAATTTATATTGCCTTCCATGTAAAGTGTAATTAAAAAATTAATCACATCGCTTCGTGATGCGGCAGTCCGCTGTATACACGAATGACGTTATGAAATTATATAGGGAAAGAAAATTAAAAAAGTTTTATATTATATCATAATTCAAGAAGTATAATTTTATCATAAATATTATATTTATATGATATATAAATTATTATATCAATCCATGAAATAAAGTAATGGAGAATGAATTACATCAATTCATGAGGTGGTAGTTTGTTGTAAACACAATCAATAGTTTCATTTACCATTTGGGGGTGGGGGTGATGGTTGTGGGTAATTAACTTAACCTAAAAATAATAACAATGTGTAATATTCTGTGGTTATTATATCTTCATATTTTAATAATACATTAATTTTATAATATACCTACTTCTCCTCATTGTATTGAGAAGGTGAGAGGATGCAACTTGGCCTTAAGAGACATCCCTAAAGTGCCAAAGGATGACAATAAATGCCGATGGGATTCAATACATATGGTGTGATATTTTCCCATTAAGAAATAACCAACTAACCCTCTAAGGTGCAACCAAACAAACTACTAAATTATGCATGATTACCATGAATGAAAACCCAACATTTCATTTATTAAAATCAATCTAGAACTAAGTAATACAAAAGAATACTGCAATAGAAAAGAAAACAGAGGACGGAAAAATAACAAAACTCCACGACAACCAAAATACTTTAAGCACCATATTATATGTTCTCCAACATCACCAAAAATTCTATATTTCTTGAGGTAGTGCTAATGACGCGTGATACAATACCATTTCTCATTTCTGAGAAGATAACATTTGCAAAAAGCACCAAAGTGCCAAAGCATGGGTGAGTAATAAAAATCAACAGGTTCCCCCCAATTACTTCCCTACTCACCCCACTGGGATCTAAGAGTTAACATCCTTTATATAAAACTTTTTAAAAAAATGTTCTTGAAAAAATATAAAAAACTTCAAAAATTGATTATTACCAAATATAAATAAGTGAAATCTAATTTTTCTACATCAAAATATTTTTTCAATAAAATAACCAGAAAAATCCTTAAAATCATTTCACAATTTTCCTTTAGAAAAAACATTCTATTTTTCATATACACACCACCAACTATTCATGTCATTCTATGACAGTTCCATACTGATGACCAATCTCTCATTGATATACCAGGTTGTCCAATGGTAATTATTTCCCATGTTCCATTACACTGTTGGCACCAAGCATAAGGTAGTATTTCAATCAAGCCTCATAGATGAAATACGAACACACACACTAAGTATGCCTAAAAAATGATGGAAAAAACATTTCAATAAATAACCATTTTATTGAAAACCTTTTAACAAAAATCCATCTCAAAATTTTAGAAAATTCATATTTTAAAATCTACATTTTAAAATCAAGAAACCAAATCATTTACAAAAAAAATCACCACAATTATACAATTTCATCAAATACTATAAATCACCACTAAAGGGAAGCTATATCATTATTTTCACCAAAATTTAATAATCAATTTAAACAAAATAAAACAATTTGAGATTAATATAATCAATTATTGCAAGATAAGTCGAGTGTGAATCCACCTACCTTGAGAGATTTGGTAAAAACAATAAACGGAATGAAAAATGTAAAAAATGGGTTAAATCTCCCTTAAAACTACCTTAGATCTCTTCCCCTATCATAGAAAACCCAAATTTAAACTTATTTGGAATCCAAAACTATAATTATACACATATAAGGTGTGGATCTATGAAACCGAGAGAAGGTATGAAGTAGATATTTACAAAACACCAAGAACAATCATGAATAATGACTTACCATGAGAATTGGTCTTCAACGCACCAAGTAAAGGCTCTGGATCGATTCCAGTTCACTTGGGAGATGTTTTCCATCCTTTTAGAGACAAAAATACTGAGTTAGGGATGCATATGAGGAAACATTAATGGGTTAATGTGAAAAACATCTTAGATCCACTTTTAAAGGTGGTGGTTTTTGACCTGAGAACATTTTAGTCACACGGTTAGAAAAACCATGCACTAACTATGTGTTAAACACTGCCTTGAGGTTGAACCTCACACAATATACAAACCATGTGCCAACCATACGGATACCACTTCCTCAAAGTAACCAAATCCCTATTTCTAAGCACATAGTTTCTTCTGGGATTCCACACGGTTTGGAAAAACCATGTGCATTACATGCACATCCCCTTTAGCCTCTTTCTCACTATTCACAGTTTACATTAGGCATTACACAGTTTTGAAAAAACTTTCACTACTTGTGCACGTATATAAAATCCTCAAAAACTCTTTATAAGTCCCCAAAAATTTCCCATAATTCACCCATATACTTTTTGTACTTAAAAATAATCAATAAAGGGTTACATAACAGAAGCTGGTGGTACTATATTCTCCCCCATTTTCCTATCCATCCTCAGAATGTAAAAAACCACCATTTAAATGAAGTATTTCCATCCATTTCTCTTTCATTTCATTTTCGCATTCTCAATCCTCTTCTTGAATCTTACCATGTTTCCACAAAATTTTCCCCAGTACAATGTTTTTTCCATACAATACATCCTATTGCTTATCCATAATCTGAATCGAGATATATACCAATGAAGCATCTAGATCTTGGTCAATATGATCCTATATGATCACATGGTCAGGATCGTGCAGATACTTTTTCAACTTTGATATGTGGAAGAAATTATGAACCACATTGAACTATGGTGGTAATTCCAACTGATATGCTACCTCACCAATATGTTCTATTATCTCAAAAGGGATAATGAATTGAGGATATAACATTACCTACTTCCCAAAACACAGATGTCTAATCAATGGAGTGATCCTCAAGAATACAAGGTCACTCACCGTGAATAAAAATGGCCTTTGATGATGATCCATGTACAATTTCTGACAACTCTCCACCATATCCATTCATGTCCTAATCAACTGAATCTTCTTCATTGTTTACCAGACAAGGCTCATCCCTAGTAGTGATGTATCACCTCTTTCTACACAAAAAGGGGGAGAACTAAAAGGACACCTATAAAATGCTTCAAACATGGCCATATGTATCAAGTGGCGATAGATTGTTTTATATGATAACTGCAGTAAGGGTATAATCTCTTCTAACGAGACACTAAAATCCATTACACAAGCCAACAACTTGTCTTCCTGTGTTTGTATCGTCCATTCAAATTTTTCATTCATATGAGGGTGATATGCTCTACTCATAGACAACTGAGTCCCAAGGGATTTATATAGGGATTACTATAAATGATAAATAAACATCAGATATTTTTGTGGGAAAATCTAAACTGGTATACCATGTCCCTTTACAACTTATTAGATATAGATCTCAAACATATCCTCCGCCTTATGAGTTTAATGAATAAGTATGAAATGAGAAGTATTGTTAAGCCGATCCACTATCACCCATATGTCATCATGTTTTAGAACCGATCTTGGGAGACCTATAAGAAAATCCATCACGATCTGCTCCTATTTCAAAATAGGTATATTTAAAGACTACAACATACATGGTGGTCACTGATGGTGTGCTTTAACTTGTTGACAAGTTAAAAATCATGAAAAAAACTCATACAACTTCCATTTCACATCAACCCTCAAAAAATAAATATTCAATACCTTATACATCATATATATTTCCGGATGAACAAACTATTTCGACTGATGGTAGTCATGAAGAACTTTTTTCTAAAAATCCATGGGTACAACCATACAATTTTGAAACGTAAAAACTAATATCCCATTAAGATTATATCCCCCAATGGTCTCCCCACTATTGAGTTTTGAGTGCATTTTCACACATTATATATCAAATGTTTGTGCCTCTTTAACCATCATTACAAAATCAGTAACAAGAATAATCAAAATAAAAAACACAAAATAACCTTGATCTTCACATTACACAAGCATGTCGGCTAGAAATAAAATCGATTACCACTCATCTGAAGCCTCTTTTTTGAAATGAGTGTATGAATATATTCTTAATTCATATGCCACCAAATTTTGATTTCTTAATGTATACATAAATTCAAAGTTGAACTTTTGGAGATGCTTCATCCATATTCTTTATCTTATATTCAAATCATGTTGTGAGAAAATATGTTTCAAGCTCTTATGATTTGAGAAAATTGTAAATTTCTCACCAAATTGATAATGAAGCCAGGCCATCAAGGATTTGAAAACAAAAACTAACTCCAAATCTTGTTTTGCGTAATTATTCACATGAGATATTAAATTCCATGAGCCATAAGCAATAACTTGGTGTCCTTTATTGAGAACACACCCCAAACCAAATCATGAAGTATCACAATACACCACGTACCATTGTCTTGATTCAAGAAAAATCAATATTGGTGTAGTTGTAAGGTGAACTTTTATCTCTTGAAAAGAATTCTGAAATTCTTCAATCCATTGGGATGGAACAGTATTCTTTGTCAAAGCTGTTATTGACAAGGATAGTAGTGAAAATTTAGGCACAAAGAGATGGTAATAACCAGCGGGACCAAGAAATCATCATATTTCAAAGAGGTTCTTTGATGGTTTTCAGGAGATAAAAACTTCAATCTTCTCCAAATATACTAAAACATATCTTTCATATATTACAAGGCCAAGAAATCATACCTCTGGTATCTAAACATCATACATTGATAATTTGGAATACAAAAAAAGGTCCCTCAACATTCCCAACACAGTCTCCAAGTGTTTCTCAAGATCATCCGTTGTCCTTGAATACCCCAATACATCTTACACAAAAACCACAACAAAAGAATCCAGATATATCTGAAATATCCAATTCATAAATTCCATAAAGGCTACTAGTGCATTCATAAGACCGAAATGCATTAACACATATTCATAATGGACATATCTGTTTCTGAAAGCGGTTTTTGGATTATCCTCTTTCTGAACATGCAATTGGTGATAACTAAAGAGTTATCTAGTTTTAGAGTACCACTGAACTCCACTAAATTGATGAAACAAATCATCATTTCGTGGATGTGGGTATCTAGTCTTTATCATAAATTGGTTAAGTTTATAATAATATTCAATAATATAAATAGTTCCATATTTTTTCTTTAAGAACAAGACTGGTGCTGCCCATGGAGATGTTCTTTGCCGAATGAAACCCATGCTTTCTAGCTCTTAAAACTGCACTTTCAGTTTTCTTAAATTTTTATGGTTACATTCGATAATATGTAAGTGAGATAGGGATGGTCTCAAGGAGGTGATCAATCATAAACTCCACTTCCCTTTCCAGTGGAAACACATATGTTTCATGATATCTTCCATCAATGTGAAAGACAAATCTTCCAACTGGTATGAGATATTTCCCACTGCTGGTGAAAAAAAACCAGTTGCACCTATCATTATGCCCTTTTCTCCTTTAATGAGATGCTCTATGCCATCCTCAATTGCAAAACTAACTGTTATTTTATAATAATCAATGTGATCCTTGGACATTTACAAAAAATCCATACCCAAGATTATATCATATAAATATATCTCTAACAATGAGAAGTCCCATTTCATATCAGCTTCATCAATGGTTATAAAAGATGCTCTATATATTAAGGCTCTATATTCTATTTGACTAAGATGATTTCATGGTTTTATCATCGAAGGAAAGATCTCATGTTTTTAACATAGAAAATAAATATCATGAGAATATATTAAGGAATGTGTTTCACCATTTTCAAACAACACTTGCATAAGGGTAGAATTTAAAAGAACCATACCCCTCACCATAGATAGTCTGACATGATCATCCACAATCTATAAGGCCCCGACCTTAAACCTTACTTAATATTGAATTAAATGAATAATTCACATTGAAGATATTTTCAGGTTTAGAGTTTTAGAGAATTAGGACATAACTATTACATCTCAAAAGATTACAAAGTAGACACTTCTACTATGTTTCCATAAACTAAAAACTCTTAAAAAACATGTCTAGTTCCATGTTTTAGATAGAATGACTTTTCCTTGATCCCATACTTGACCCTATTCCACATTAAGTCCTGTGAAAAAAATTTCAAAAAAACATGGGGAGAGCATAAAAACCTTAGTAAGGGATACACAAGGAAGGAAAACTGTTAGTTTTTCAAAATAACCAGTAAACCAAGAATACCTTATCAAAGAAAGACTTTTCACCTTTACAAAGGAAAAAAAACTCTCCACTGAATAAAAGATCATTACTTACCATTTTTTAATGAAAATATTACCATAACACCCATATAAAGAACACATAATGTATAAAGTTAACTTGGGACATAAACATACTTAAATGGAATAAACAAAAGGTCGACTTACACACATATCACTTAATGGAATAACCATACTTCTGACTTCCATACCCAATACATTGGAGGTTAAAACGTAACCACCCATCCTGGTATTCACGGCACCACTCGTCATATGGTTTATCACGTAACCACCCGTCAAATGTCCAAGTACCATTATAAAATCATAAGACATAAAAAAAATATAATGGAAGGAAAAAATTTCCACATTTTGATCACAATATATCACTAAAATATATTGTCATAACAAATCCATTATAAAAAACAATTTTCAATACCAAAATACATAAAAGAGTATATGGTTTTTATTTACTTTTAAAAACATTACTACTTGTTGAGGAATACAAAGTCCAAATAATACTCGCGGCGGCGGAAAAGGTCATTGTCACCGCATACATTAAAAGAAACATTCCTTTTTGTCATTTTGTAAAATGATTCGTAGAAAAATATTCCTTTTGTATAAAATTAAAAGTCAAAGGGGTTTATAAACTGTATAAAATAAAGTCTTCTATTAGAACAATATATGCCTCAATGAAAGGAGATTGAGACGAAGTCCCTTACAAAGACGGTATCCTTGGATTAAGGATAAATCAATTACATAATTATGTGTGACAAATGAATACACCAAATATAAGTGGATATTAAGTGTAAATAAGTTAGAGGTCATTCACACATATTCACATAACGACATATTCAAGGAGTACAAGTTTATCCCAAAGAATCAAAATTGGGTTAAGAAGTTCCCTTGCAAAAATTCGACAGCCTAACAGCGTCACTTCCAAATTCAGAAAATGAGTTGATGAGAGATAAAAATGGTATCTCATCACTTGGAAATAAAATTTACATCAATAAGGATATATAATAACATATCCCAACATTACAATATGTAAATAAAAAGACCCAACGAAATAAGTCTTTTAAAAAGAGGAGGGTGAAAGGTTCCCTTACCGACTTGGGTATCTTTCAAAACATACACCCCATGAAAGAAAGACAATACAACATTGATGTAAATACTCATAAAAGAAATTGTATTACAAAAAGATTAGAATAATGGGTAGTACATATACCACTCAAAGGAAATGGTGGAAAATGTAGCGTAAATCTCACGGGAATAAAAGTGTGATGAAAAATCCCTTACGAAAACTCGGCAGCCTAGCAGCACCACTTAAAACTTCCAAAAATGGATTGATGAGATCAAATAAGGTCTCTCATAATATTAACATAAAATGTAAAACATGATTAACATAAAAGAACGTCCCCCAAAATAACAAATAGGATCTTAAAAGAAGTAACATAAAGGAGAGTACTTAAAAAGAAAGAGAGAGGTTGGATCTCTTAAGAAAATTCGGCAGCCTAACGGCGCCAATCAAAACTTCCAAAATGGATTGATGATAGAAAATAGGGTCTCTCATCACATGAACATAAAAAGTAAAGTAATAGTAATATAAAAGAACATCCCAATCATAAGAAATATGAGCTTAAAAGGAATGACAAAAAAAGAGTGTACTTAAAAAGAAAGAGAGGGGTAGGATCCCTTACATCAAGTCCGACTTGTCTTGTTCGTTTCCTTATATTCCTGAATAATAAACTTTGGTAAATTTATAATTGCTTAAGGACCTCCTTTAAAGATTATTATTCTGTTCATATCTCATATTATAATTTTATAATAATTTTTTAATAATGTTAGTTTTTATCAGACTATTTTGCCGGTGTTTGGTACATGAGTCAAAAATGAACTTGTTTGAAAATGATTGCCCATGTAGTTATATGTAAATAATTTCCAGAATATTATTAATGATTAAAATATCAGATATATCAAATAAATATTCATTTTATACTTTTCCATAACATTTGTAGATAAAAAATGAAAAACACCATTCATTGAGACGGTAGGCCGTACGTACGCATGAACGCTACTTTCATTTTTTTGTCATATTAATGGAATTAAAAATAAATGAGATATATATTATAATTACTGTATAATATATATTTTATATAGGTCACATATGTTAATTAATTTAATTATTTATACATTCCATGTATTGCATGAATGATTCACATCCTTTGAGGGTGCGGTAGTTCACACTTCCTCATATAAAATTATCGCATTTGCACAACATGAAAAGAATAAAAGTATGTTTTAAATATAAAATACAGAAGCATATAGTACACATAAATACAATATATATCATATATAAAATACAGTGACATCATAATGTCCACCTTTAAAGGTTTTAAAAGAATATTGAACAATAATCGTTTCATGAGGCAGTAATTCGCCATCCACAGAAACAATATGTTCTTTAACCATTAGACGGATGTGTGTGTAATTGTAGCTCGAATCCTTCTTATAACAACATAAAATTATATTTAAGATACTGGTTTTGTTACAAAGGAATGGAATAAAAAAATTTAGGGGGTTGGAGAAGAAAAATAAAACAAAAGAACACTAGGGAAGACTTTACCCTTAAATCGGGTAACTCTTTTGGATTTGAGATCAAAGGCTTCCTTGGAAAGAATTCTGCCCAATGTGAGGCTTCTAGGAGTAATAGAGGGATTTGGAGAGACAAAATGGGCCGGGTTTGGCCAAGCCAAAGGCTTGAGAGGTTTGGGTAGGTGGTATAGGTCGGGGCCTTTTATAAGAGGAGAGGAGGGGCACTCTTGAAAAGTTATAAAAGGTTACTTTATTATAATATGAGTTTCGGTTTTTAAAGGTCCCAAAATTATATATTTTGAGGATAAGGTGATAATATATTTAAATCCACCCATCCAATAGGGTTTTGACAAGTTTAGGTCTTAGAGTTTACATTATCTTTTCATTTTATTTAAATCGTTAAATAATGAGGTAATTTCTGCATCATCATGGTGTCATAAATAATCTAATTTATTTAATGTATAAAAATTATAAATGAACTATCAAGATTTAGGAAATATTTTTAAATTTCAAATGAATATTTATAGTAAAAAATATGACATGTATAACACCATTTAAAAATTGTTTTAGTAAAACTACACATGTTTGTGACATTTTTATTTTAACATTAAATAAAAAGTTATTAATGTCATTTTCCTACCAAAGTGGCTCCATGGGGTCCCCCAGTTGACCCATGGATTGTATTGGTCGGTCATGACACATACAATAAGGTTCAGACATGTGTCAAGGTCATTTCCTATTATTAAAACATTAATTTTACCTTAAATTACACTAAATACCTCTAATCGCGATTAAAAACTTAAAAGTTACCATTCACCAAAAATTATTTTAATCCCATTGAACCACATTTTAATTCTTAATGACAACCCTGTATGTCAGATTTTTTAAATTCAAAACACAGAGGTGGTAAAATTTCATTTAAATAAAAAATCAGTTTTTTAAGTACCACTTAGTGGTTTCACTATTCATCAAAAATTGAAGTTTTTCAGAAAAATACCAAAACATCACCATAAGCTATATTTGATATTACGAATTCAAAAATGATGTCTACTTTAAAAAATTCAAATCATCTAAGTCACATTAATTAATTTAATAATGAATTCCCGCTGTCATAACAAATGACGTGTTTTTATGAAACAATATATATCCAAAGATTGACACTAGTTTAAGTCCAATTCTAAAGTGAAATTAATTCCAACGACCACTATTGGATTAAATGGTAAAAATATAATCTAATTTCACTTTAAAAAATTTAAATTGATAATATAATAATATTAATAAATTAGATTAAAAAAAGTATTTGAATTAAAATACAACATTTTTCACTATTTATCAAAAAATGAATTTTATCGGAAAAATACCAAAAATTTACACAAAGTAAATTTTGATGTCCCGATTCTAAAGAAAAATTATATTTGGTCTAATAGAATGTATAAGAGTGACCAAAACTATATTTAATGACGGTTCTCCATCAAAAGGCGATAAGCGGACCATTAGTGAAAATTAGAGTATATATGCCTAAAATTGAATTCTTTTCATATTTTAATCCTTTATCCTTTATCGGATAAATGTAAAAACATTTAACAAACTTATATAATCATATTTTAGTTATTTATATTCATTCCCACCAATACAACGACTACGTTTTAGCTACCATTTAAAATAATATTATTTTATTACTAGTGTGCAACATATTATTTTAAAGAAACTCTTTTTTGCGTATCGGGTACGATATCGAACATAACAACCCCATTAAAGTAAAATTAATATTTAATTTTTAAATATTAATAAATATTAAAATGTTTTATTCTTTATTTACCTGGGATGTTACATCATTCCCCCATTTTGGGAATTGTGTCCTCGGAATTTTATTCACTTATCAAAATAAGTGGGGGTATTTATCCCTCATAGCATTTTCAGATTCCCACGTTGCATCTTCAACCATATGGTTTTTCCACAAAACCTTTACCTAGTGAATTACCTTATTTCGAAACACTTTCTCTCTTCGGTCAAGAATCTGGACTGGTTTTTCTTCATAAGAGAGATTCTCTTCCAACCGAACTACCTCCGGGATCAAAACATGAGATGGATCTAGCATATACTTTCTCAACATCAAAACATGAAAAAAATTGTGTACCTGAGATAAAATCGGAGGTAAATCCACTCGGTAACCAACAGATCCAACTCTCTTCAGAATTTCATATGGTCCAATGAACCTTGGACTCAACTTTCCTTTCTTACAAAATCACATCACACTTTTCCATAGTGAAACTTTGAGAAGAACATGATCAGCTACCTCAAATGATAGATCCTTCCTCCTATTGTTTGCATAACTTTTCTTTCTGATCAGAGCTGTTCTCATGTGTTTCTGAATCAAGTGAACTTTTTCTGCCATCTCTTCTACCAATTGATGTCCCATTAGCTTCCTTTCACCCACTTTATCCCAAAAAGCTGGAGTTCAACACCGCTTCCCATATAATGCCTCAAACTGTGCCATCTGTAAAATGGAATAAAAACTGTTATTATATGAAAATTCAACCAAATAAAGATATTGGTTCCAACTTCCCTGATAATCCATCAAACAATCACGTAGCATATCCTCCAAAGTATGAATTGTTCATTTTGACTGCCCATCTGATTGAGGATGAAAAACTATACTAAAAATTAATTCAGTACCCAACGACTTCTGAAGGCCTTTCCAAAAGTTAAAAGTAAACCTGGGATCACGATCAGATACAATGGATAGGGTAACTCCAAGAAAACTAACTATCTTTTGAGGATACAATCGATAAAGTTTATCTAGAGAGAAAGTATCTCAAATAGGAAGGAAATGAGCAGATTTAGTCAAGAAATCAACAATAACCCAGATTGCATTATTACCTCGAGATGTCTTCAGTAATCCCACAACAAAGTCCAGGGATATATTTTCCCATTTCCGCTCTGGAACTGGTAAAGGCTGAAGCATCCATTTTTGTAACTTCCACTCTGCTTTAACCTGCTGACAAGTTAAACACATCACAGTAAAATTAGCAATATCTCTTTTCATTCCATCCCACCAGTAATACTCCCACAGATCTATGTACATCTTAGTACTGCCAGGATGAACTGAAAATGGGGAACTATGTGCCTCACATAACAACTCATTCTTCAACTGTGAATCACCAGGCACACATTATCTCATTCCAAACCTCAAAACACAATCATTATCAATATTAAATTCAGGAAACTTACCCTTCTGAACCAGCTCTACCTTTTTCTGAAACCCACTGTCTTTCATCTGTGCTTGCTTAATTCTGTTTGATAGAGATGATCTCACTGATACCTAAAACAAAATAGAATAACTTCCTTCACCAACAACTTTTATTCCAAAGTTCATCAAATCAAAAACCAATGGATCTCGTTCCAAATGTTGCATGGTTAATGAAGCATTACTTTTTTGACTCAAAGCATCAACCACATTATTTGATTTTCCCGGATGGTAATGAATTGTACAATCATAATCTATGATTAATTATAGCCATATCCTCAATATCTTGTTCAATTATTTCTGAGTGAATATATACTTTAAAATTTTGTGATCAGTATATATTTCACACTTTACTCCATACAAATGATGCCTCTAAATTTTTAGAGCAAAAACAATAGAAGCTAATTCCAAGTCATGTGTAGGGTAATTTACCTCATGAGTTTTCAAATAACGTAAAGCATATGCAATTACCTGATCATTATAGATAAGGACACAACCAAGTCCCTTCAAAGAAGCATCACTGTATATAACAAACTCACCATTCCTAGAAGGAAGTTCCAAAACTGGAGCATTCACCAATCTTCTTTTCAACTCCTGAAAACAATCATCACATTCTTTTGTCCAGATAAACTTAACACCCTTCTGAGTTAGCTTAGTCATTAGACTAGATAACCATGAAAAAATTTCAACAAACCTTATGTAGTAACCTACCATACAAAGAAAACTACGGATCTCGGTTACATTTTTGGGTCTTGGCCATTCTTCAACAACTTTTGTTTCAGTAGGATCACCATTTATGCCATTTTTTGGAACAATGTGACCAAGGGATGAAATTTTTTGTAACCAAAACTCACACTTTCTGAATTTTCCATACAGTTTCTTTTCTTTTAAGGTTTGTAAAAAAACCCTTAAATGACTTTCATTCTCCTCTTATTTTTAGAAAACACCAAAATATCATTAATGAAAACAACCACAAACTTATCCAAGAACTCATGGAAAATTCTATTCATAAGGTCCATGAATACAGCAGGTGCATTGGTTAACCCAAAAGGCATAACTACAAATTCATAATGGATATATCTAGTATGAAACACAGTCTTTGGAATGTCTTCCTCTTTTACTTTCAACTGATGGTACCCCGACCTGAAGTCAATCTTCGAAAAATACTGAGCTCCCTGGAGCTGATCAAACAAATCATCGATATGAGGAAAATGATACTTGTTATTAACAGTGATATTATTCAAGGATCTATAATCAATGGAAAGTCTCATTGAACCATCTTTATTTTTTAAAAAAAAGACAGGAGCACCCCATGGTGATGTGCTAGGTCGAATGAAACCTTTATCTAATAACTCTTACAATTGCTTCTTTAACTCTAAAAGTTCAACTTGAGCTATTTGGTAAGGGGTTTTTGAAATTGGCTTAGAATCAGCAACTATGTAAACAATAAATTCAACTTCCCAATCATGAATAATACTAGGCAACTCATCAGGAAAAACATCAAGATACCCATTTACCACGGGCACATCATTAATCAGAAAAACTCCTTATTTTCAACAATATGTTCAAGATAACATTCATTTCCATCTTTTACTAGTTTCTCAACTTCCTAATATGTTATCAAAAGCAAGGGTTCATTATTGTACACAAACTGAAAATCTTTCTGAAAAGAAACCATTTTAGCTCTGCAGTCAATCTTAGCATGATAAATAGAAATCCAATCCATTCCCAAAATAACATCACACTCTACTAGAGGAAAAACAATAAGGATTACTGGTAGATTCTTTCCTCACACAAGGATAGGAAGGTTCTTATAATTTCTTTTTGTCTCAATGTTTCCTCCGGGTGTTTTTACCATAAGTTTAGGATTCATATCTTGAGGTGGAATTACCAATTTACTAGAAAACTTCTCATAAATAGAAGAATGTGTAGAACCTGAATCAAACAACACATTGGAATAATCTAAACAAACACACAATGTACCTGATACTATATCATTCGATGGCCCAACGTCTGCTATAGTAGTTGCAAAGGATCTCACCACCCCTTTCTGCTTGTAGTCTGGATGATTTCCCCCAGTTGAGTTCTTTGTTAGACACTCATTTTCATAATGACCCATTTCATTACACTTAAAACATCTTGCCACTAGATTTTCATTTCCTGATTGATCATCTTCCTTATAGTTACGAGCAATATGACCAGACTTACCACACCAAAAGCACTTTCTAGACTTGGATAAACATTCTCCAGGATGCATTTTACCACACTTCTCACAAAATGGATATTTGGTTTTCTTATCTCCTTGTTTCTTTGATGAATTCTTCCCCTTTGCATGCCAACTGGACCTCTTATTCTGTTGTTTTTCAAAGAACACCTGATTATCGGCAAACTCCATTTCCACCATCTCCACACATCGAACAAGTTTTTCATAACTTTTAAACTCACGAGAAGCTAAAGCCCTTTGATACTTTGGATTTAACCCTGAGTAAAAATGGTTGATTTTACTATCAAGATCTCGTATGAAGTTTGGAGCATAGTTTTCCAGTCGAGTGAACTTTTCTTCATAAGCATCCACTGATTCATCCTCCTTCCTCAATTCTAGGACTTGTTTTTTCATCCTAAGATGAACTACCTTAGGAAAATATTTCTCAGGAAACATACCATTTAATTCATCCCAGTAAAGATAATCAATATCATCACTATCCCTGATATTTTTCATCATCGACCACCACTAATCTGCTTCTCCTTCAAAACGGTAAATAGCAAGAATAACCTTTTGATGTTCTGAACACCCCATGACATCAAAAATATTCCCCAGTGCTTTAATCTACCCTTATACTTGCACAGGGTCAGATGATCCTCTGAATGATGGGGGATGTTTCCTTATGAAATGTTCCACCACTAATATGTTCCTCTGTGGTTGATCTGGATGATCTTGTGCGTGGATACCACCACCATTTATAGCCTGAGTCAACTGTTCCATCGCTGGAACAAACTGTTCAGTTCCAATTCTGACAATCTCAGGTTGCTGATTTGGAAGGTTTTCTTCCTCCTAATGTCTTCCCAACATAGCTACCTTGTTTCCTCTGCAGAAAACCATTCTGAACACAAAAATATCTTAGTCGAAGCAACATGATAATCTTTAAATGCTATATCATTTCAATCATACCATTAATTTATAATTTAACAATTTTCTAACTCCTAAAGTTGTCTAATCCGACCTTTGATACCAACTATAAGGCCTCGGCCTTAAACCTTAATTAATATTGAATTAAATGAATAATTCACTTTGAGGATATTTTCAGGTTTAGAGTTTTAAAGAATTAGGACATAACTATTACATCTCAAAAGATTACAAAGTATACACTTCTACTAAGTTTCCATAAAATAAAAACACAAAAAAAAACATGTCTCGTTCCATGTTTTAGATAGCATGAATTTTCCTCGATCCCATCGTTGACCCTATTCCACATTATGTCCAGTGAAATAAATTTCAAAAAAACTTGGGGTGAGCATAAAAAGCTCAGTAAGGGATACACAAGGAAGGAAAACTGTTAGTTTTTCAAAACAACCAGTAAACAACGAATACCTTATCAAAGTAATAATTTTCACCTTTACAAGGTATTAAAAACTATTTACTGAATAAAAGATCATTACTTACCCTTTTTTAATCAAAATATTACCATAAAACCCATATAAAGAACACATAATGTATAAAGGTAACATGGGACATAAACATACTTAAATGGAATAACCATGCAGTCTACTTCCACACATATCACTTAATGGAATAGCCATACGACCGACTTCCATACCCAATGCATTGGAGGTTATAATGCAACCACCCCTCCTGGTATTCACGACACCACCCGTCATATGGTTTATCACGTAACCACCTGTCAAATTTCTAAGTACCATTATAAAATCATAAGACATAAAACAAATATAATGGAAGGAAAAAATTTCCACATTTCGATCATAATATATCACTAAAATATGTTGTCATAAAAAATCCATTATAAATAACCATTTTCAATAACAAAATAGATAAAATAGTATATGGTTTTTATTTACATTTAAAAACATTACGGCTTGTTGAGTAAGCCAATGTCCAAATAATACTCGCGGTGGTAGAAAATGTTGTTGTCACCGCGTACGTTAAAAGAAACATTCCTTTTTATTGTTTTGTAAAATGATTCGTAGAAAAAGATTCCTTTTGTATAAAATTAAAAGTCAAAGTTGTTTATACACCATATAAAAGAAAGTCTTGTATTAGAACAATATATACCTCAATGAAAGGAGATTGAGACGAAATCCCTTACAAAGACGGTATCCTTGGATTAATGATAAATCAATTACATAATTATGTGTGACAAACGAATACACCAAATATAAGTGGATATTAAGTGTAAAACAATTAGAGGACATTCACGCATATTAATTGGACGTTATATTCAATGAGTACAAGTTTATCCCAAAGAATCAAAATTGGGTTAAGAAGTTCCCCTGCAAAAATTCGACAGCCTAACGACGTCACTTCAAAATTCAGAAAATGAGTTGATGAAGATAAAACGGATATCTCATCACTTGGACATAAAATTTACATCAATAAGGATATAGAAGAACATATCCGAACATTACAATATGTAAATTAAAATACCCAACAAAATAAGACATTTAAAAAGAGGAGGGTGAAAGGTTCCCTTACAGACTTGGGTATTTTTCGAAATATACACCCCATGAAATAAGGACAATACAACATTGATGTAAATATTCATAAAAGAATGTGTATTACAAAATTAGTTGAATAATGGACAGTACATATACCACTCAAAGGAAATGGTGGAAATGTAGCATAAATCACACGAGAATAAAAGTGAGATGAAAAATCCCTTACAAAAACTCGGCAGCCTAACGACGCCACATAAAACATCAAAAAATGGATTGATGAGATCAAATAGGATAAATCATCATATTAAAATAAAATTTAAAGAAATTGGAATATAAAATAACATCCACCAATATAAAAAATTGGAGCTTAAAATAAGTGACATAAAAGAGAGTACTTAAAAAGAAAGAGAGAGGTTGGATCTCTTACGAAAATTCGGCAGCCTAACGACGCCAACCAAAACTTCCAAAATGGATTGATGGGAGAAAATAAGGTCTCTCATCATATGAACATAAAAAGTATAGTAACAGCAATATAAAATAACATCCCAATGATAAGAAAGACTAGCTTAAAATGAATGCCATAAAAGAGTGTACTTAAAAAGAAAGAGAGGGGTATGATCCCTTACCTCAAGTCCGACTTGTCTTGTTCGTTTATTTATATTCCTGAATGATAAACATTGGTCAATTTATAACTGATTAAGGACATACTTTAAGGATTATTATTCAGTTCATATAACCTATTATAATGTTATAATAATTGTTTAATAATGTTAGTTTATATCAGACGTTTTTTCTGATGTTTGGTACATGAGTCAAAAATGAACTTGTTTGAAATGATTGTCCATGTAGTTATAAATAAATCATTTACAGAATAGTATTAATGATTAAAATATCATCTATATCCAGTAAATATTCATTTTATACTATTCCATACCATTTGGAGATAAAAAATGAAAAGCACCATTCATAGAGACGGTAGGCCGTACGTACGCATGAACGCTACTTTCATTTTTTGTCATATTAATGGAATTAAAAACAAATGAGATATATATTATAATTACAGTATAATATATATGTTATATAGGTCACATATTTTAATTAATTGCATTCTTTATACATTCCATGTATTGCATGAACGAGTCACATCACTTGAGGGGACTGTAGTCCAGACTTCCTCATATGAAATTATCGCATTTTCACAACATGGAAAGAAAAGAGGTATGTTTTAAATATAAAATAAAGAAGAATATAGTAATCATAAATACCATATATATCATATATAAAATACATTTACATCATAATGGCCTCCTTTAAAGGTGTTAAAAGAATATTGAACAATCATCGTTTCGTGAGGCAGTAATTCACCAGCCACAGAAACAATATGTTCTATAACCATTAGACGGATGTGTGTGTAAGTGTTTCTTGAATACTTCTTATAAAAATATCAAATTATATTAAATATACTTGTTTTGTTAAAAAATAAAGGAATAAAGAAAATTAGGGGATTGGAGAAGCAAAATAAAACAAAAGAACACTAGGGAAGACTTTACCTTTATATCGGGTAACTCTTATTGATTTGAACTCAAAGGCTTCCTTGAAAATCCTTATGCACAAAGTGACGATTCTAGGAGGAATAGAGGGATGTTGAGAGTCAAAATGGGTAGGGTTTGGCCAATAAAAAGGCTTGAGAGGTGGTAGAGGTGGGGGCCTTTTATAAGAGGAGAGGAGGGGCACTCTTGGAAAGTTATAAAAGGTTACTTTATTATAAAATGAGTTTCAGTTTTTAAAGGTCCCAAAATTATATATTTCGAGGATAAGGTTATAAGAGTTTGAAATAAAACCATTCAATAGGTTTTTTACAAGTTTAGGTCTTAGATTTTACATTATATTTTCATTTTATTTAAATCGTTAAATAATGAGGTAATCACTAATCGTCATGGTGTCATAAATAATTTAATTTATTTAATATATAAAAATTAAAAAAGAAATTTCATGATGTATGAAATCTTTTTATATTTATAATGAATATTTATAGTCAATAATATGACTTGTATAACCCCATTTAAAAATTGTTTTAGTAAAACAACACATGTTTGTGACATTTTAATTTTAATATTAAAAAAAAGTTATTAATGTCATTTTCCTACCAAAGTGGATCCATGGGGTCCCCAAGTTTACCCATGGATTTTATTAGTCTGCCATGACACATCCAATAAGGGTATGACATGTGTCAAGGTCATTCCATATTATTAAAACATTATTTTTACCTTAAATTACACTAATTACCTCTAATTGCGATTAAAAACTTAAAAATTTCTATTCACCAAAAATTATTTTAATCTCATTGAACCACATTTTACTTCATAATGACATCCATATATGTAGGATTTTTGAAATTCAAAACACAGAGGTGGTAATATTTCATTTAAACAAAAAATCAGTTTTTTAAGTACCACTTAATGGTTTCACTATTCATCAAAATTGAAATTTTTCAGAATAATAACAAAACTTCACCCTAAGCTATATTTGATATTCTGAATTCAAAAATGATGTCTATTTTACAAAATTCAAATCATATATGTTTCATTAATTAATTTAATAATTAATTCCCGCTGTCATGACTAATAGCGTGTTTTTATGAAACAATATATATCAAAAGATTCACACTAGTTTAAGTCCAATTTCAAAGGGAAATTAAATCCAATGACCACTATTGGATTAAATGGTAAAAATATATTATAATTTTACTTTAAAACAAATTCAAAAGATAATCTAATAATATTAATAAATTAGATTAAAAATAGGGTTTGAATTAAAATACCACAATTTTCACTATTCATTAAAAAAATAAACTCTATCAGAAAAATACCAAAAATTTACACAAAGTAAATTTTGATGTTCTGATTCTAAAGAAGAATTTTATTTGGTCCAATATAATGTATAAGAGTGACCAAAACTATATTTAATGATTATTCTCCATCAAAAGGTGATAAGTGGATCTTTAGTGAAAATTAGAGTATATATGCCAAAAATTGAATTCTTTTCTTATTTTAAGCCTTTATCCTTTATCGGGTAAATGTAAAAATATTTAACAAAATTATATCATCATATTTTAGTTATTTATATTCATTCCCGTCAATACAATGACTACGTGTTAACTACCATTTAAAATAATATTATTTTATTACTAGTATGCAACGTAAGATTTCAAAGAAACTCTTTGTTGCATATCGGGTACGCTATTGAACATAGCAACCCCTTTAAAGTAAAATTAATTTTTAATTCATAAATATTAATAAATATGAAAATGTTTTATTCTTTATTTACCAGGGATGTTACACAATCACCTGATCAAATATATATAATTTATTTATCAATAAACTATTCTCTTTATTTATTTTCTGATATTTACCTTGATATGAATTCGTGGTATTCCAAAAATAACCATGAATATATCTAATATACTGACAAGTTTGATTCTACTTCCCTTTCCCCATCAAAGCATATAACACCTGAGAAGTGTCTCGTGCACCTGAACTCAGAGCCTTATGATAATAGCACTTATGATTTCCTATATGGTTGTAATTATGTCTTGATCTAGGTGGTTCTGTAAAATCTCAATTCATGTGGTCAAAGGAACCACAATGGAAACATCATTATTTTGTCATGGGTCTCGGAAGAAGATTCACTTATCGAGTTGTCTGATTATGATTTTCACTCCCACCTTAGAAGTTGGAGTCCCTCTTCTACTTTCTCTGAACATTAGGGTTCCCACCAGTTTCAATTGGTATCAACATACTTCATCTTCCCATAGCTCATGAGATGTCCCGTTCAACCACTATATCATTATTGACCATATCTGTATAATCAGTAATATAGAGAACAATAATCTTCAATTTAATGTCATTAATTTTCACCGATTCAAAGATGCATGACTTCAAGGCTGTACTCATAGAAAATTAGGGTGAAAAAATGCACTAAATTTATAAATTTAGCTGAATGATCCATGTTATAGATATTTTACTACTTCAAGCTGAAGAACCCCATTATTCTATGAATCTTGAATGTGTGGGGATAAATTTTTTTTTGTAAAAAATTCCTCCAAATTCACTCAACTAAGGAATTGATCCACTTCGTCTGGAACCACAACATCCCACCACTTGCATGCAAGATCCTTGAGAATATACATTCCCAGATTGACAATTAGATCTTCCAATGTGCTGATGAAATCAACGATATGATTCATCATGTTCAACCATTCCTCTTACCTTTCTGGTTCAAAATCATCCTAGAAAATGGGTGGACTCTATTTCTTGAACTGAATGGAATGATCCCCTTCTCTTGTATCATCCATATGGTTCCCTATTTCCATATCCTAATATTCTTTGATGATACTATGAAATGGTTGTTGGTTCACCTGTGTTTCAGGTGAAACCGTATTCTCTGCATCTTCTTCCGGTTGGTTTATATGATGCCTACTAGTTACCATTTTCTATATAAAACCAAACTCCATAAGTGTTCCTATCTATCAACTAAAGTATTATCATTTCAATTTCTATCATAAGAACATAAAAAACATTTATTTTAAAAAATAAACTTTCTCCACATTCTACTATTTTATAAAACAATTTCATATTGATTTTGAAAATCTTATCATTTTCAAAATACACAACAGTTATTAAAAAAAAACATTTATTTGAAAACCATTTCCACATTTTTCAAAAATAAACACACTGAACCAAGTCATAAATCATTACTCAAAAGGATGTATGCATTCCTAGTGGTAATTCATTCCTCTAATGCATGGAATGGTTGACTAATTAGATAAACCTATGATAATGAGATTTTATAATCCCATAAGCATATCCAAAACACTTATGTACCCAAATCCCAGGTAACTGGAAATTTATCATAAAAATGTTAGATATTTCTTTTTATTCTTTATATTTCAAGTCCCAAAAATCCTACTTATTTCTATGATCCCAACCCCAAGATTAGAAAAGAATGAATTCAACCCCGAGACCAACAAGGGAGATGACTACCTATTTCACAAGGGAAGAAAGAAGGTGATACCTTTTATCTCATAGGATGATACTATTAGTCTCAACAAACTTTTTAGACTGAATAAAATTAAAACCATTTTTCTTAACATAATTTTTGGTCAAAAAAAACTGATAACATTTCCAACATCCCTATTTATCCACATTGTATTAAGAAGGTGGTAGGATTCTACTTGGCATTAAGAGACATCCCCAAGGAGCCAAAGGCTAGAATTAAATTCCAAAGGGATTCAATACATGTGGGTGACAATTTTTATTTAAAGAATAAACCAAATAACCCAACATGGTGAATCTAAACAAACAAATAAATCATGCATGATAACAATGAAAGAAAACCCAACATTTCAGTTATCAAAATAAACTAGAAACCAAGTATTACAACATAAGACTATAATGGAAATGAAAATAGAGGAAGAAAAACTAATAAAACTACAAGACAACAATATGACTCTAAGATCCACATTATCCATGATCCAAATTCACTAAACATCCTACATATCATGAGGTAGTGATAATGAAATGTGATACCTTACCTTTTCCCATGTCCTAGTTGATGTTATATGCAAAAGAAGAAATGTTCCAAAGTAGGGGAGAGTACTAAAACTCAGTAGGTTTTCTCAATGACTTCCCTACTCACGTCATTATGATACAAGAGTTATCACCATTTATAATTTTTTTAACAAAATATTTCATAACTAAATATAAATAACTTCAATAACTATTTATAAATAAATACGAACAAGTTAAATATCAAAAATTATCTAGTGAAATCTATTTTCTATAAAATAACAAAACAATTCCTTAAAACCACTTCACAGGTTTACTTTGGCATAACCATTCCATTTTTAATATCCACACCACCAACCATGCTTATCACATTATGACAGTTCCATACTCATGATCAGTATCTCATTAGCCTACCATGTAGTAAAAAGGTAATTATTTCCCATGTTCCATTACACAATTTTCCCTGAGCACATGGTCATTTTTCAACCAAGCCTCATAAATTCAATATGAACACATGCACCAAGTATTTCCAAAAACCATGTCAAAACCATTTCAATAACACTATTTTCATTAAAAAACTCTTCCCAACAAGGCATTTTAAAATTTCAGAAAATCCATTTTTTAAATCAACGTTTTTAAATCAAGAAACCAATTAATTTTCACAAAAAATAACCACAATTGCACAATTTCACCAAAAACTATAAATCACCAATAAAGGGAATTTATGTCATGATTTTCAACAATATATTATAATAAATTTCAATCAAATAAAAAAATTTGATACTAATAGAATCAATTCTAGAAATACGAGTCAATAGTGAAGCCACCTACCTCAATAGTTTTGGTGAAAACCATAAACGACAAAAAAACATTATAGAAAGTGGGATGAATCTCTACGAATCCACATTAGATATATTCCCATATCATAAACAAACCAAAATCAAAACATATTTGGAATCCATAACCTTATGTCTTCCCACAATTGGTGTAGATATATGAAATCAATATAAGTGACCAAGTAGATCTAAGAAAAACATCAAGAACAATCAATAATGATGACTTACCTTGAGAACCACATTTAAATGCACCAAACAAAGGCTCTAAATAAATTTAAATTGATTTTGGAGAGGTATTCCATCCTTTGAGAAACTAAAATCCTGAGTTATGTTTGCATAGAGGGAAACATTAATGGGATAAAGTGAAGACTGTTTAAGATCAAATTTTTAATGCGGTGGTTTTAAACTGCACATGGTTTGTTCACATGGTCAAGCAACTTGTGTACCAATTTTGTCTTAGCCACTGCCTTGAGCATGACCCTCACCTGGTCTATTATTCCAGTATCCAAATTTTGCACCAACCGTGTTGAATGCACTTCCTCAAAGTGACCAAATCCATTTTTCAAAGCACAAGACTTCTCCTTGGACTCTAAATGGTTTGGAGAAATTTTGTGCCGCCCATATGCATCCCATTTATCGCCAGACTCACTGTTCACAGTTCATGAAAGTGTTGTATGGTTTCCAAAAGTTGTGCACTACACATGTACATGTATAAAAGACCCCAAAACTCATTAAAATCCCTCCAAAACCTCCCAAACATCACCCTTATACTTTAAGAACATAAAAATAATCAAGAAAGTGTCACATACCAGAAATTTGAGGTTCTAAAAATTCGTTGGAAGAATAAATTAAATAAAACTCTTGGTTAAAGACATTTTACCTTCTTCTAAAAACTTCTGTAGTTTGAACCAAAATCCTTCTTAGGTTCGATTTATGAAAAAATACTTTTAGGATTAATGGTGTTAGTTAATTATGTGATTTATTTATGTATTTAATTAAGCAATGTGTTTTTCAAGTGTGTAAAGAAGTGGATATGGGTGATATTTTTAAAGTGGGGGGAGAGTATAAAGTTTGAAATTTTTAAAAGAAAGAACATCAAAAACATTTTTCTCTTATACAAAGGCTTTGAATTGAACCATTTTTTAACCATAGATGATGTACTGTATAAATATGACTATAAATTTAAATTAAACTAGTATTGTGTTATTTTAATCCATTATAATTTTAGTTTAACCTCAGTTAGAACCATTTCACATTAAACAAAGTAAATAATTTTTAATATTTACACGATTGACTATGGAAAAAAATTATGTTGATCATTTTAGATAATAAAAATTTTCATTATTCCAAATATGGAATCATTTTTTTTTCTAAATTTAACTTATATAAGTGTAATAATTTAATTTAAAATTAAACCCACAAATGTGTCGAGAAAATAGGTTTTCCCAAGAAACAAATTCTAATGTTAAAAATGTTTACAAATAATAATTGAATATGTAATTTATTTCAGTGACCCAATTTTGTTAAAATATAATATAATTGATCTAATTTTATTTTTTAAAAAAAAATTAAAATATAATTTACATTTTTAAATAACTTCTACCAAAATGTTGTTTTTAATAAAAAGAGTTTTTTTTACTATTAATGAACCTATAAATATTTTCAGAAAATTATCAAACATTCACTAAAAGAAAATTTTGAGATTTATATTTAAGAAATTAAGTTTATTTTTTCAATTTTATTTTTCTATAAGGGGGGAATATAATTTTAAATTATGCGCACAATGTGTGACTAATATTCCTCTAAGGAATATAAAAGTTTTCCAAAAACATTTATTTCCCTTCATAATGGTTCTTATTTTATTCATAATCGATAGATGACCCTTGGATTTATTTTATTCATGTATAAAACATAAGTTTAATAATTTTTTTCCTATTTAAACACACTAATTTAATAACTATGTTATAATGTTTAGGTTTAAATAATTATGACTCAATAGTATCATGTTTCATAAAAACCCAGTGTTGTGTGTATCAAAAGTCATAAAAGAGGATAAATTTATTTAAAAATGAAATATTGTAATGTATTTGGGTGTTATATTCTCTTATAATATTTTTTTATAATATACATTATCTAGCCTAATTTTAATCTTTTAAAATTTCAAGGTTTTCCATTCTGCAACACTTAAATTATATTTATCCACATCATTTAATCTTGCCCTTGTTAATCAAGAGTTTGACAATTAAAAATAACTTTGTTGGAAACCCAAATTGTAAAAAGGGTTAATAAAACATCCACTTGATAAGAGTGGTAAGGATGTACGAAGGTCATCCAGAATAACACAGTATTAGTTTTCCATGTAAAAAACATCGGTGGAAAGTGATGATATTATAGGGAAGAAAAGAATAAATAATTTTGGAGTGTGATAAAGTTCATTAATAAAAATAAATTGAATTATAAAGGGAAGGTTAAGGACCTAAAAACCATAAATATGTGATGAGTTAAAATACTATTAATTAATCAAATATGAAGGAAATATGATAATTTATTTTCAACATCATTTTTCTTAGAGTCGAAGGATTCTAGTAAGATAGAGAACATTAGAAAACATACTTAACTGATAATTTTTTATTTTATAAACACAATTTCATCCTCTAGTTGTTATTTGACCACATTCCACATCACCTATTACTCTATGGAATTAATATATAATAATATTTTTTGGTAGAATCACTAAAATAAACATTTAATAGATCAAATAATCCTCTAAATAATAAAAATATATTTCTATTATCATTACTAAAACCAAAAAGGTTAAAAAATGTTTTACCATATAATAAATTAATATATTTCACTACAATAGTAACTCCAAAATATCAACTTAATTAGTTATATAAGATTATATCCTGAAATTTCACATCATATATCTCCTAAAATGTATTAAATTTCATCATAAATAATCCTTCAAGTTAAACAAAAAGGATATATATATATTAACTTAATAAAAAATATGTCTAAAATATCATTAGTCACCTCAAAATCCAATTACATAAAAACCAAAAAGGGGTATCTTATACATTGAGCTTATGACCAACCATGTACTCATAAACCCATGATGGTATCCATAATTCTTATGTTAATATAACATGAAGACCTAAATTATTCAAAAAAAAAATAATCCGCAGATGTTTTATGATTATTAGGAAAAAATACCATTTTTTAAATACTTCTATGGCATAATTATTGAATCAAAATAAATATATTCATCAACACTTCTACTTCAATGAGTTGGTATACCATAGTTTATTTTGTGGTCTAAGATTTAACCCTTAGTTTATTCCATTTACCAGGGTAATCCCAAGTTCCCCACATATTAGAAATTGAATTTCATAGAATTTGTTTTTCTTTGTGACATATTTTTACACATTAAAAACATCTTCCCCTGCATTAGAGATATTATTATAGGTGATTATTACCACCATTTTGACATAAAAAAAGATGACTATTATTTTCTTTATATTTATTACCACACAAAATTTTCATAAAATTTGATCCTCCTTTTATTTTAATTGTTGGGAATATCACTGAAGTTCACATTATTAATCATATATCATGATAGATGATTAGGAATAATCACAATATCTTTATCTCTAGTCATCGTCCAATTTGGTATCTCATAAACACCAAAGTGTCTATTGTATTTAGTGTTAACATGATTCCACCTAGTTCTAGCCATTTTATTAAAAGACAAAGCACAATATGATCAATAATAATCATAAAGCATGACCTCGTAATCATGAAGAATAATTTTTAAGATATCTAAATCACGAGGAATTCATTTAAATATATGATCTCATCCATTTATAATAGGCCATTCATGGTCTTCATATATTCAAATTCTTCATGATGGTTTGTAAATTGTTCATGAATTTCTAAGTAATATCCTTGAAGAGTGTCAAAGAAGGTGAATAGTAAGGCCCATTTTCGCATACTAGGTAACACTTGAGTCATGTCCAATATACATTTTTCAACATTATTAACCATAGGAATGTCGATTCCAGAACTATATCAACTTATAGTATCCAGACAAGGATTCAATTTCATTAAAACCACTCACTATTTAATTTACCAAGTTACTAAGATATTTTTCTATAATTTATTTTCCTATACTTATTACTAGGGTTATCATTATGGTTTTTCTATCCTAGATCTAAAGGATAACTAAACCTTTACTCTGATACAAACTATAGAGACAAAAGCCTTTTTCACATATTAATGCATTATTCTAATACATAAATAAATATTAATACAAAACATGGATCTTAAAGACCTAGTGTATTTGCAATACCATATTACTAAGACATAAAGCACAAAATACTTATTTTATTGTCCACAATGAGATACTAAAATCCAATTGAGCTCCCAAACTATCATGGGAATACCTAGGGAATACATAAAGAAAGGGGTGAGCTAAAAATAACTTTAAGAGAATAAACATGATTAAGAAACATAATAAATGAGTTAAGGTTATAAAATGATATCATGAAAGGGAAAGAACATGATTAATCAAATTGAAGAATAACATAAACAAAAAGGTATCATAAGATCATGGTAGTATAGGTAATTTGAAAGCAATATATAACATGGCATAAACATGAGTCAATGATACCATCCAAGACAATATCACATGGTGGGAAAGAATCCCATAATAGACTAGGTTTAATCCCTTATCCCATACATGACGTCACTTGAGACTAAAAAATTACCAATGTGGCCTTTCTTTTATAATTTTTTCGACATTAATTATTATAGTTAATTTTATTTTTTATTATTAAAATTATTTTCTTGTTGAATAATTGACAATTTTTGTTACTTTGTATTATGTTATTAAAAATATAATTATAGTGTTAAAATTTTAAATTCATTTTAATTTTAGTTTTACTAATAATATAATGTTAAATAGTTAATTTTTTATAAACCAACATTTTTATTATCCTTTTTTGTTTAAATTATTGTTTTAAATTTCCATTATTTTTATTCATTAATCAATTAATTTTATACTTTTTATAATGACCCGAACTTATTACATACACATCATTGAATTTAGTAAATAAAACACTTCCTTTTACATTGAATTTATTTTCATGTTTGTAGATTTAGATAATCGAGACATAATACATTCATAACATTACACATTGTTACATTGTGGATACCATAAACACAGTTTCTATTTTTTTCAAATATAAAACATTAAAATATAAAACATGATTACTTGACAATTGTTAAACATTTAACATGGATTAATTATTTGTATTTAACATCCATTAACCTTTGAAAATAATTTAAAACAAGGGATGAGCACAAAACTCCGTAAGGGATATGAAAATAATGAAATAACACATTAGTCCATGAAAACTTGTAACATATGAAATAATTTTAAAAAGACATACTTATCATCTATATATATATATATACTTAATTAGTGAAGCATGAGATTTAAACTATACCTAATAACATAAGTAGAACCACAAAGGTATCTTGGGGTATTACTTACCTAATCTTGTAACCCTCTCGGCTACTTTATAATTTGTAACCTCCAGGGCTAGCTTACTATTTGTGTAACCATCGCAGTTACACTTGGAGTAACCATACGACCGATCTCCAAATTAAACATAAAAAATGTATTAGTGGGAAATATAGGTCTCTTCCTTAATAAAAAACAATTCCCCAGATCCAGAATATAATCATACAACATGAATATTAGCATAAAAACATTACTTTTGAATTTTGTAACACAGAATTTTAAGAGTATTTTAAAGGAAAAGTCTATTATATTGATGTGAGACTTAATAGAGTTGATGGAATATGTATATAATATGTAAATATACATAATTAAACATATTATAATAATAATTAATCACAAAAATTTAAATTCTACAAAAATAATGAAGAATAAGGTTAACCTAAAGGATGGAAATCAGGTTAAGAATTCCCTTACCTTAGGCTTTTCTTACTTTAAACATGTTTAAAATTTCGATATAATGGTTACAAAAATGTTATTATTATTTTATAGAAACATTTTCATGTTTATAACATCTTATATGATCATTACATAACTTCATTTCACCCTTTAATTGTTAGTATTTTGTTCCTTGCACTGTTTTGGGTGAGTTTTTTACATGATTTTCATGATCGGTTCATGATGGATGTGCTTATCGATTGGAAGTTAAACATCAAAATTAGAATGGAAATGTATTTACATATTTAAAATACCATAATTTATACCATTTATAATTTGGATGTTTTATATGAGGATTATTCATAAATTAAAACATTAATGAAGTTCGTTTAGATCATTTTAGTGGTTCTTTTATAATAACGACCTCATTTTGTCTTATAAATTAAAAACATGAGTAAAAAAGAATTACAGAACCATGTATGAGACATAATAAATATATTATAACTTGGTTAAACTATAAAAATGGTTTCAGGACTAGACTATAAGGATTTAATGAGAATTAAAATCACATCATCCACAGTGTCGGTAATTCGACACATCACGGGCAATGTTTTTATTCCTTGAATAAGTGGGAGAGGAGAAGAATAATGATGATGAATTTTCCATGCATATGAAAACATAGAGAATATAAAATATTTATAGAGATTTAATTAATCTTGGGAAAGAATAGATGAAGAAATAATAAGAAAATATAGGAACTCAAAATAAAGAATAATTGAGAAATCCATTACATAAATTTGGGAGCCCCACTGTTATGCAACATGGTTTCAGAAAATATTAAAAATAGGGGGGACAAGGGTCACCCTTTGAGAATTGAAACATAATACAGAATAGATCAAGAATAATAATTAAATAATAACTTGGTATGGAAACTCGAAAGTTATACCACATAAAAGAGAACTTGAATGGAAAAAGAAAGAAATTGGGAATTTTTTTACCTTTTAGAGTAACTCCTAGAACATGAAGGTTGGGAACATCGGGGATTGAAAAAACCTTGGGAGTACTACTAGAGAGGTAAGGAGTCCAGATCTTCATTAATGAGGAATTTTTAATGAATTTAATGAAGGAAATGGGTTGGTATTTATAGCAAAAGTGTGATATTATTTTAATAATTTCCAAGGGACACCTCATTAGTGGTATTTGAAAAACCATGGGCTTGCCCATGGTATTTGGACTTTGTATATGCCACTTGGGACATAACATAACCTATTTTACTATACAAAAGTCAACCATATTTATTACATAATTATTACATGATTAATTATGTCATTAACACATAGAAACTTTAAATTGTATTTTTTTACTATTCAATTAAAAATCAACTATTTTAGGAAAATCCCCAAAATTCACCCTAACCATTTATCTATGTGTAGAATTAAAAAATGAATTTTATTTCTTGAAAATAATTTTATAAATAATTTTATTTTAATTTTAAAATAAAAGCATACTTAATTAAAAAAGTAATAATTAAAATCTGTAATTGCTTTTAAATCACATTTAAAAATTAATCAAGATGACATTATCTTAAAGCATTAAGAAAATAAAATAATAATAAAATTTACTATTCATTAGGTTCATATTACTATTCATATTAATATTCATAAGGGTTTGTTACTATTCACCAAAAAAACAAGTTGGTTTCAATAGACTCCAAATAACATACTGACCAAAATTATAGATGACCTTTTTTGAAATTCAGAACATTGATGTTGTAAAATTATGTTTAAAGGAAACTTATAAATATCTACATTCAACAAAATTTCAAGCATTTCAATTTATTTTTTAAAAAACTTGGATTGTTACACTTTTATACATAAGTATTTTCAATATCCAATGTAATTATTTAATTTCATATATTCCATTTATTAAATTTTCACATTTAAGTACAATAGATATACCATTTTACAATGGGCAAAAAGGATTTTAGCAACGCTAAAAAGTGATGTTAATTACAACACAAAAAAAGTGTTGTTAATCACAAGGGTGATAAAGGGGGTACTTTCTCTGCTCTAAAAAACTTTGATAATGTCCCCCCTTTATCAGTGATATTTTAGTGATGATAAGGGCCAGGCTTGATGTAGTGTACTATTAATACAACATCACACCACGTAAAAACCAATAACCTATCAAAAAATATAATTTAATTAGAAAAATTTGACACCATAATTACAAAAAACACTATTATATAAATTTGAAAAAATGTTTTATATAATTTCATTTATAATTATCCAAAAAACATTAAAAAAATAATTTTTTATCTTTTGATGCTCATGATCACCTCTCGAAAATGTTCACCCATGGTATCAGTTTTTGAAAAAATCATATCAACCTGAGAAAAAGATTCTGTATATATTAGGAAACAAATATTATGCTAGAAATACTATAAAAGATTAAATTAATCATTAATATGAATGGATACATTAATAAAATGTCAATTTCTAAATTTTTTTACAAATTTGGAGTTATACCGGTTACACCATGAATCATATTGATATGGGGTTGGTTCCTACACATCAAAAATGATTCATGGATCATTATCCTAAAATATCAAAACAATTCAAATTTTTTTTCTCAATTTTGAGTATGTGACATATTATTTCACTAAAATTAATGTAAATTTTAAATAATGAAAAATTTGGAGTTATACCAGTAACAATGTGCATCAGATTGAGGTGAAACTAATTCCTACATATCACAAATTATGGATGGATAGTTTTCCTAATGTATCAAAACAATCCAAATGAATTTTCATGGTTTTTAGTATATCAGTTTTGTTTTTTTACTAAAATAACATTTCAAACTGGAAACATGCTTTTTGAGTCATACCGGTCGCAACGTGCATTAGTTTGACCTGAGACTACTTCATACACGTCAAAATGACTTATGAATCACTATATTAAATTATCAAGACAATCAATGTAAGTTTTCATAAATTTCAGTGAATGAAACATTGTGAACTAAAATGTTAATTTTCAGCTTATAAAAGACACTTGTTGTAATACCGGTCACACAATGTGTTAGATTGAGGAGTGGTTGAATCTTACACGTCACAAATGTATCATAAATAATTTTACTAAGTATAAAAACAATCCGAATACATTTGATTATTTTTCAATATGTCACTTGTTCTATATACATAAATTAATGTCAATTTTTTTAAAAAATAAACACTTTGAGTCATAGCATTCAACCCATGCATCAGATTGAGGTGTAATTGACTCCTACATGACACAAATGACTCATGGATCATTTTTGCAAATTATCAAAATAATATGAATGAATTTTTTCAATTTTCATTTTGTATCTTGTTGTTTTTATTAAAATTATTGTCAATTTAAAATAAAATGAGACACATTAAGTTATACCAGCCAAAACATGCATTATATTGAGATTCTATTGATACTAACAATAAAAAACGACCTATAGATAATTTTCATAATGTATCAAAACAATATGAATACGTTTTCTTGGGTTTTAGTATGCAAGATTTGTTTTTTTTACTAAATTCTATTACAAACTAGAAACACACATTTTGAGTCATAGCGGCTGCATCATGTGTTATTTTGACATGAGACTTCTTAATTCACGTCACAAATGACTTGTAAATCATTTTAATAAATTATTGAGATAATTGGAGGGTGTTATCATGGTTTTCAATGGGTGACATATTTTGAACTAATTATCATGTTTAAATGGATAACGAACACTTTTAGTCATACCGGTGACACCGTGCATTATATTGAAGAGTGGTTGACTCCTACAAATACGAAATGACTCATGGATCAATTTTGTAAAGTATAAAAACAATATGAATGAATTTTATTGGTTTTCACTATGTCATATGTTATTTTTACTTAAATTAATGTAAATTTTAAATAAAAAGACACTCTTCGAATCATAACGGTCACACTATTAGTCATATTTAGGTGAAGTTGACTCCTACATGTCAAAAATGAATCAAGGATCATTTTCAAAAATTTAAAAAAAATGAAAATTGATTTTATTGGTTTATAGAATGTTACTTGTTTTTTTTACTAAAATTAGTGTTGAATTAAAATAAAATAGACACTTTTAGTGGTACTGATCACATCCTGCATCATATTGAGGCGCGATTGATTCATGCACTTCAAAAAATGACTTATAGATCATTTTAATAATGTATCAAAACAATCTGAATGTTTTTTCCTAGTTTTTTTGTAAGTTTATTGTTCTTTTTACTAAAATTAATGTCAATTTTAAATAAAAAAGGCACACTTAGAGTTATAGAGGTCACACAATGCATTGTATTGAGATGAGGTTGATTCCTACATGTAAAAAATGACTAATGGGTCGTTTTTCTTTTGTATCAAAAAAATAATATTGTTTTTTCTTAGTTTTCAATATGTCACATATTCTTTTTTACTAATTTTAATGTCAATTTTATATAAATAGACACACATTGGATTATACCGGTGACATGTTGCATCATATTGAGGTAAAATTGATTCATACACATCATAAATGACTTATTGATAATTTTCATAAAGTATCAAAAAAATATGAATTTTTTTAATTTTTTTAGTATGTTACTTGTTATTTTTACTAAAAATAATGCCAATTTTAAATAAAAACACACATGTAGATTTATAGAGGTCATACCATGTGTCTGATTATAGTGAGGTTGATTCATACACATCCCAAATGACTTATGGATTAGTGTCCTAAAGTATGAAAACATTACGAATGTGTTTTCCTAGTTTTATTATGTCACTTGTTCTTTTACTAAAATTAATGTCAATTTTAAATAAATAGAAACACTTAAAATTATTATGGTCACACTGTGAGTCATATTGAGGTGGAATTAATTACTACACATCAAAAATTACTTATGGATGGTTTTAATAAAGTATAAAAAAAATCTAAATGTGTTTTCTCAATTTTCAGAAAAACACATTTTATTTTTACTAAAATTAATGTCAATTTTAAATAAATATAATCAATTAGTGTTATAGCAGTCACACTATTTGTTTAATTGAGGTGTGTTTGATTCCAAAATGTAGAAAATGAATTATCGATCATTTTACAAAATTACCCAAAAAAATAAATATTATTTTGATTGGTTTTCAATATTTCAATTATTTGTTTTACAAAAAATAATGTAAATTTTATATAAATAGACACTCTTTTATTCATATCAGTCACACCATGCATCATATTAACGTTTTTTAACTCCTATACATCAAAAATGAATTATGAATCATTTTCCTTATGTATCAAAATAATCCAAATTTATTTTCATGGATTTTAGTATGTCACCATTTATTTTTACTGAAATTAATGTCAATTTTAAATAAAAAAAGACATTTGAGACATACCGGGCACATCATGTATCAGATTTGGGGGGGGGGGGGGGGGCTTATTCCAACATGTCAAAAACGACTTATGGATTTCTATCTTAATGTATATAAACAATATTAATAATTTTCCTTAGTTTTGATTATATAATTTGCCTTTTTTACTAAAATTTTGGTCAATTTTAAATAGAAATAAGAACTTGGAGTCATACTTATCACACAATTAGTCAAATTGAGGTGCAGTTAATTCCTACACATCCCAAATACCCAAAAAACCTGAACTACCAATTTTATTACAATTTTAGTAACCTTTATTTTCAGAACTGTCAACACTATATATTATCTCTATGTTCTTTACTAAAAAAACTTTATCATTGTTGAAATCTAGAAGATGTGAGGAAGATCATGTGGCCTACATATCAAAAGATGTCACTGAAGTGAGAACATGAGTTTTCTCCTGTATTTTGATTTTCAAAGGAATTTTTTTTTGAAACATATCATCGGTTCTATGCAGTGTTTTCATCCTGAAAAAGAGAAGAAATAGAAAGTGTAAAAATCTGTAAAAAATAAATATGTGTTGGATAAAAATTATAAAGAAATTAACATAAAAATAGTAGATAAAATGATGAAAAATTAATTGAATAAATAGTAGGAATTTACCTTTTCATGATGGTATTATACATTCTTGACCCATTTCTTTGTTGTCGCTATCTCAGTTGCAGCCCCAAAGACCAATCTCTCACGAGCATGAGCAACATTGAACAAACAAACCCAAATTGAAAAAAAGAATCCACCTAGATAAGAAAAAAAATCTTATGTGTTTAATAATAAAAAGAAATATATTAAAAATAAATACGAAAAAATATATTATTTATATAGAAGTCACATACTCATGTTATTTTTTACATTATGTCATCAAGTATCCTACCCATTCATTTCTAATAAAATCTACATAATCTTATGAATATGAGTATTTTTGACAGTCAAAGTAGTACTAAAAAAATATACATATAAAAAATATTAATAAATATTTTAAATTAAATTGTAATTATATTTGAAAATACCACTTTGGAGATGTAGGTTTGTTCATGGAATACGATCTATCTCATAAATTTATAAACATAATACCCACAATATTTTCCATTTGTTTATTTTAGACACTGCCGAAAAATTGAAAAAAATAAGGAATTTTTTTATATATGTTTGGATAGTGTAATATTATTATATATACCTTTATAAATGATCACTTATATAAATTGGATGTATCCTTGTGCTTATCCATTGGCCTCATTAATTGTTTTTCATGATATTTATGCACCTCCCTATCATAATAAAATACTCACTAAAAGATAATATAAATTATATACCTTGAAGAATAGTTTTAAAATTTTTGATGTATTTATTGACAAATTCTATCATCTATTGTTGGTTTAATGCATATCATTGTTGTGAACCTAACAAATAATTCATTGGGGAGTCTAAATTGATCACAACGAGCATCTATTGTTTCCTAAAACACAATAAGTAATATGTATTGAAAGAAATAAAAATATATGTGATATGATTAAATTGCAAATTTTTACCCCTAAATCATTCTTATTAAGAAGTTTTTGTCATTTGAATGTTTTATTCCAACAATTTGACCTGTTTTTCCACTGTTTCATTCATTTTCTTTGGATTCTATTTTTAATTCTTCTATAGAGGTATCCTAAGGACTAACGAGTCCAATTTTTTTCATTGGGATGTACCATCAATTGGTATTGATATATATCCTGCCAGAAATATGAAATGTTTTTTGAAATAATTATCATAGTATATCATCTTTTGGAAAATAAAATCATGAAATCATACATCATTTATACATTTACAACTAATGTGCCTAGCCAATCATAGTCTAGGAGTTCATTTACATTCTCAACAACAGTTTAGGCTTCACCTTCCACTTTATACATATTTTATTCAAAATAAAATATGTTTCTACAACCATTTTTCAATATTGTATCCATATGAACATTCAATATTAGAAAATATAGATATGGAAAATGTGGGGTAAAGGTTCTTTAAGAAGTTATTTTCGATCAGTTAATCAATCCTTTGTTTGGGATTTGGTCTGTATTTCATTTCACTCATTCCCTTTTTTCATATGTAATAACATTAAATGGTTCAATCCATCATTCATTAATTTTTAAAGGTTTATCTTGGAAAATAAATTAGAAACAAATACCTCATTGTTGACATTTTTTGTACAAAATTTATCGCCATGTAATGAATGTTCCAATTGATCGATCTATCCTAAGAATATCATTGTCATTATGTTGAACAAGTAGCTCAGTGCTTGGCTTATGATTTACACTAATTTCCACTCTCACATGACCTGTTGAAAGTGGTTTATTATGTAGATAGTCATCTTGGATGTCAAAAATTGTATCCCTCACTACAAGGCAATGGGTTGGTGTTGATAGATATAAATGAAAATAATTCTCATCCTATATGATATCAATCAAATAATATTAACACTATCTATATGATTTACATTTCATAGAAAAAATTATTAGAATATTTATTACCTTGAATATGAATGCTCTTTGTGGGGATGGTTCCCCTCAATGCTGGTGGGAGGGTCTTCCTGCAATGGTTTTTCTTGAGTTGTTTCTTCACTTTGCAACCCCTAAATAATAATTTCCAGAAACTCCCTCTATAACTTTAATTCTTCTCCAAGAGTAGCTATTATTTCTTTCATCTATTCCATTTCTTTATCTTTACCCTCATGTTATTTTTTTCTGAAAATTTGTTCGGGTTGTCATCCCGAAACCCTCCCCTCTAACACAACCATACTTTTTTGGACACGTCAAGACCACTGATAGTAGGTTCTCATCTGGTACAAGTGTTTATGATTCCTAAGTATAAGTTAGATAGAAATTATATGAAAAAGGTAATCATTATTACATAATATATATTTAAATAAAAATATATTTTTTTCATACTTATAAATTCTTCCCATATTTTTTGTGTGTTTTCAAATATTAGTATCCCATATTTATTTCCATGTTCCTCCTTCCATAGAACACGGTGTGGGATGGAAGTGGCCTTGGATTTTAATTCATCTATATTAATATAATCATAGGAACAAAATTATGTTGTTGTTTCATGTCACATAAAATTATTTTTATATATATTTAAAATACATTCCATTTTTTTCAAGTGAAGAATACCTTATCCTTGCTTTATGGTAGAGGTACATTGGTTTTACAACTCATCTCTTATTTTCATTACAGAGTTTATATTTCATAAATAATGTTTTTAATCAATGTTATGACTATACATATTATCAAACAATGTATTACTAAACACAATATACCTGAAAATACACATCCACATGGTGGCTAACAAATAAATCCCATGCTTCTTAGGTTATCAGGTGTGCATAGATAAGCGGTGGGTGTGGGTTTATTTTCCCCTCAGAATATTTATGATGAAGTCTCATTAAAATTGTGCAAAAGCCTCTCTGAATCCTTCCAGCAAGCATTAATATATATTTAGTTTGGGAGTCATCTACTATAAATTCAGTTTTCAAGTGAGTTAGAAGAGTAATTAAATGCTTTACTATTTTTTTTTATGAAAATAATGAAATCATATCATAACGTTATAAAAATCTATTCCCAAATCAGTGTATTAAGTGGAGGCACAACAAGGTTCCATGAATCAACATCAATCACAACAAATTACTGAGTGATGATTCCATTGTAACTACTGTTCATGGACTTGTTGGAGTTAGCATGACAGCCCTGGACATTCCATACAAACACTTATTGGATGCCTTTGATTTTAACCTTAATGATTTTTTCTAACACCATAAAACTACAATGCTTCCATTTTTCTGTATCTTTGGTCCTTCAACGCCTAGTATTTAATCAAAATCAATATCTTAAAAATATTTTTTCTATAGAGAAGTAGCGTTGGAATGTGAAATCATTAATGGTACCTATGAACTGGGAGCATAAACAAGTCGAGTAACCTATTGTCCCTTAGGATTGGGATCACCATCACGTGTAGAAGGTCATTGTTCATTTTCAATGTGAGTAGAAGTAGGTTAAGAGACCTATAGTTCTTTATGATTGGAGGCACCAACACACACTGAAGTCATTATCTGTAGAATTAGTTTAACATTTCATTTAGATTACATAGATACAACAGTAAAAAAATAATAACATTAGGTAACACAATATATACTAGAAAATATAACCTAATTATTGAACTCTCTTTTTTTAAGGTTGAAGGGATTTGACACCTCCATGGATTATCAAAATACATTCATTGAGGTATCCTATGACATGAAAAGAACAATCTACATTGGGAAACCTATGAAATAATTTCGGAGGCCCAATGAATGGGTAATCCTCAGTTGAATTTTCATCTCACCCTTTAATAGTTTTTTTAAAATAGAATAATTGGCCACTTTAAGATTGCAGGATCTTGAACATAAGAAACTCATACTACACGTGATTCCATTATAAATGGTATATCTTTGTACAATAACTTACTAAAATAAAATTTCATGAATCCCAATTCATTTATTTTAACATCACTCCTGTTATCAAGCCACATAATTTTAAAACCCATCACTTGGAATATTGTATAATCAAACTCCCATATTTGTCTGATGCTGAAAAAGTATAAAATATTCTCATAAATTAGCTTTTTTTCTTTAATAATAGAAACATGCATTAATTAAAAAATAACTATAAATCCATTATTTTACATTGTATTGTATTCATCATGTTCATTTGAATAGAACATATAACCATTAATTACATAACCATTGTAAGATAATACAGATAGAATTGGTCATCCAGATAGCCATCAAATTCATTCTGATATTGAATACAAATTTTTATCTGATTCCTCAAAAATATGATCTTGAAACCATCCTAATTTTTTTTTATAATGTGTATTTGATATCCATATCTCATTCTTTCTTGGATTAAAATTCATAATAATTTCATTGTGGGTTTCAACAAATGGGGTGACCTCTAAACAAATATTAAAAACATTAAGGTGGGTCTGATCTTAACCTATAATATTTATTTTGATAACATTTATAACAGAAATTCCTTGACCCATAAGCCTCCTAGTGTGATGAGATTTTGGTAAACCAATCCTTTTCACACCTATTTGGAATTTGGTACAAAATTTAATGGATTCTTTAAAAATATATCCCTTCATAATATAACCCTTTAGAAAACATTATTTTTTGGCATACCCATTCAAAAATATTCATATACCCTTAAATGGGGGACATTCATCTATAGTGCACATGACCACATAATTGAATCCCTCTCCTTGAGTGAATCATAAAATGAACAATCATATCAAATAATTTGGATGGAATAAAATTTTCATTTCTCATAATAAGAAGGTAATTTCTATTTTCATAGTTAGAAATTTCACCAGGTCTATAACTTTGTTTTATATAATTTTTAAGAAGAAACAAATCTTGGATAATGTATGAAAATAATTCTAGGAAAAAACGCAATGTAAGGCTATAAGATTTTGATATTTCATAAAATCATAATAGTCATGTGATTTAAAATACTTTAACTTTAATTCGGTTATTGATACGATATTGTTAATATTTGATAAATACCCCTAAGCAACCTTTAAATAATTCAAGAAGTTGAAAAATGATATCTCTCATGTCTGGAAAGTGTCTAAGCAACTGGAGGAAGAAAAGTTTATTTTCACCCTTCACTGGTGCCAACTCTTCTGGTATTCCCATGTCAAACATATCCAACCTATACAAAAATCAATCCTTTGTTTCTTCAGGTGTATTTAGAAACCTTCCCATGACACAATCACTGATATTTTTTTTCAGCATGCAAAACATCAAGAAAATTTGTGACATTCAAAAAATTCTAGTATGGTAATTAAAAAAACACATCTATTTTTCCAACCTATTTTCATAATTTTTTTTTTCAAAAATGGTTTATAAAAAGTAGTTTCCACATTTTTTAATTTCTCAAATAGTTAAACACCTATTAATGGAGACAATGTTGTACATTATCTTAAATATCCATCGAATTACGTCATCCAAGATCAGTACTTATGCTGTTAGGATTGAAATATACGATTTCCTAGAAACACATGTTTTAATGAATGTTTCAACCTAATTGGATATTTACCTTGTTCATAAATAGAAAACCCTTGAGTCTCTTTAATGATATATCCTAAAAAATTTCTATAAGAAAGAAAGTCATTTATCATTTCGTACAATATGGATCTCAATGTAAATTATTTATTTCTATAAGAATCACACAACATAACACCTGAATCCCATAATAATTTTATATCCTTGATCAATAGAGCTAAATAAACATCAATTTAATTACCTTGTTGTTTTAGTCCTGATATAAGAATATATAACATGATATATTTTCATTTCATGCATAATCACGGTGGAAGGTTATAATATACCAACATAACTTTCCATGTACTGTGAGTGATGCTTTGAGTGAAAAAGGATTCAATGCATCTATAGATAACATAAGTCTAAGGTTTCATGGCATCTTTCTAAATTTAATATACACATCATCAGTTCTCTTCCACATAAAATATTCTTCCAAGTGACGTATTTTCCCATAATTATTTTTATATCTGCATTCCATGTCAATTACCTTACAGTCTCCACACTTCCATATAGGCGCATAAACCTTGGAATTATTGAAAGTACCATAAAAATTTCATAGGAGTACATTCATATTTCTTATATTGAGAAGAACCAAAAATTGGGAATTCTGTAAGTGATATATAGTCCTTGAGAAACAGTATACAATTATTCCAAAAGGTATTTATCCTTTCAGATATCATACCCTTCAAGTGCATAATTTTTTTTGGCATCATATGTTTGGATTTGGGGATCATTATCTTATGAAAAAATGTCATTCAAGAAGGAAAGTAGTTCCATAAAACTGGAATCACTCTATTAGTTGTCTACATTCATATTACAGAGCTTCAGTATGGCCGCCAATGATACATATTTAGTGAAAACATCATAAAATGTCATCTTTTCAAATCTATTTAACTTCTAAAACAATTCATGAAGCTCATCTTCATTTATCCTTATCATTTCCTCAGTAAGATCTTAATTATCATTCACATATTTAATCACATTCTTGATACATTATTCATCATTTTCCACACTTGTAATCATATTTGATGATCCATAAAATCTTGTGTTATCCCAAACACTACCAAAATTTTGTTTTCCCTATGTTTATTCCAACATTTAGAAATTATATATATTCCATGATAGGTAACATGTTCTTCCTACTCTTTTGAAGTAATTATTAATGATTCAAAACAACAAAAAACAAAGAAAACTGATTTTAGAAGGGTCATATGCATGATCTTTTGTAAACATGATGAACTGTTTCACTCAATATTCACACTATTATGTTATATTTTTTGAATCAATCAATTATTTATTCATATACATTATATTTCATCATGTAATATTAATATTTAACAATTTAAATACATAAATTATTTCTTACTAGGGTCACACTCCAACTATATATCCCTTTCAGAAGATCCAAAGGAAGAGAAATAAGATAGAACAAAGCTGAACCTATAAAGTATAATCCTCATCTAAAAGTAGCGTAAGTCACCAAAACCAACCAAATATAAGATATCACATTAATTTTACATCCTAAAATTCCAGTTTTAAATACATAAGAAAAATAAACAATTTTTATAAAGTTTTACCAAATAAGAAAAAACACAAAAGTGTGATAAAACACTTTTTATAATATTTTCATTAAATTAAAATAACATTTGGAAAAAAAGTTTCCATGGACAATACCTCTTGGTTTAAAATAATAATTTATTTGATTTCATAGAAACCCATTTTTGATATACACATTTCAAAACTCAAAGAGGATTCAAAATATAACACATTTTTCTAGAACATGTTTGAAAACCAATCATTTCCATAAAATTAAGCATGGTGGCCTAAAACCCCATTTTAAAAACTCACACAATCATGGAGTTTAAAATATAAACCATTAAAAATTTTCTCATTTTAGAACACTTTTCAAACTCAATATTAAAATATTTTGAAAACACGTCAAAATATCACTTTCATTTTTTCCTTATTTAAAAACCATTCAAAATTCCTTTTCAAAAAAATACAAAGAAAAAACCATATAAATAAGGAAGAAATAAAAAGATCAAGAACCATAATGTAAAGTCACACAACATAGTGAAAATTAAAATAAAATATTTTCCAAGAAGTAATATAAATACTAGGGGATACGATTTAAGAAGAGAGATAAAACACTTAAATGATCCTAAAAAGGATTCTGGTTTCTTGGACATCTTCACTAGGCAGTATTAATAAAAGTACATGAACTAGAGATAATTAAACTAGGTCTTCACTACGAAACCTACAAACAAAATTGAAGTCCCATAAAACTATGATATTAATAATAAAAATCACTACATGGTATCACAAGCTAAAATGGTCATACAAGAATCCAAGCAACTTAATAGGGTATCACGCCTTTTATGAAAACTCATTTTTTATAAAATTGTAAATGGGCCATCTTTTCTCAAAAAATTTTTCCAATTCCAAGACATTTTTTAATTTAAAAAATCCATAATAATGTAAACATTTTACCAATTTTATCCAAACACATTTGAAACTCAAATAGGAATTTGCAATACAATTAAAAGAGCCATTAAAAAACATTCAAAGATAAAAAAAGTTTCACAATCCAATCCACAAGAGAAAACCTACCGTTCTGAAATAATCCATCCCATTTCAAAATCATGGAGGCTTTAAACACCCCTAAACATTGATTTAAAAATTTACCTAGAATAAAAAGTGGTTTTAAATATAGATCACAAGGGTTAAATCACCATTTTAAAAATAAAAAAAACATGTTCCAACTTTTTTTTCAAATTAAAATATCCAAATATAATTGTTTGAAATAAAATTTGCACCATAATAATTTTTAATACATCAAGTGAAAGATTAAATCTAATTTTAAAACCATAAAAATATTTTAAAAAACTTTTTATCCTTTTTAACAAACATTTTTCATCGAATAACATTCCATAATAAGGGATATAAACACTTGGAAAATACCATTTATCCCTTATGGACATTCATATAAGCGGAAGAATAATAAGGAAACACTTTCAAAAAATAATAATTTAAATATAAAGAAAATATGATAGAGATATAAAAAAGAAATGGAACAGGGTGTATATAAAATCTTGTAAAAATAAGATGATGTAGAAAGGAATGGGAAGGACACATCAAATCTAACCAATGTATATTCATAATTACACATAATCCATTTATAAAGAGAATGATCCATGTAATTTATTAAAAATAATATAAAATTTTAATGGAAATGTTAAAGAAAGATTACATCAACATCTCATTCACTATTGAAATATCACAAATGAGGACATGTTCCATGTTCCTTAAGGAACTTTATATATTATAGGTGCTTAAGGGTAAAATTATAGTAAAAACATACACACACACACCACACTATTTAGGGAACTCATTTATAATAACATTATATTAAAATATATAATATTGATTTTTATAAGACAATATTTCTTAGTTATTGTTCAATAAAATCTTCAATTAAAAATTCATGTTCCATTTAGACTTTCTATTCCATGAAATATCAATTCCTGATCTTTCTAGAATGAGTTTTTTGATTTATTGGGGGTTATCCATCCTAACAGTAAATATTTTTAAGAAATGTAATCCAAATACTATAGATTTTATTCTTTAACTATATGACTAGTCCATCAAATACATCATTGGAATTTAGGATGATTTCTTGGTATATGTAGGGAAATTATTCGGTCTCTTTGGTATTTTCAGTCTATAAATTCTAGAATAATTATAATTACTAATAATCATTTGAGGAAATTTAATATCCACGGGGAATTTTTTATTAATTCTATTTTTGTATAGATTATTTTTTAAATTGTAGAGGATAAAGTCCACTTTTTCTTGATGAAAGCGGTGAATCATGTAGAAAAATTGGAAGACTGTCATTTATTCATCACCACTAATGAATATTATAGAATATTAAAAATAAAATTTTTTGAAGAAAAAGGTTTGATGAACTTTACCAAAGTAAAATACAGAAGGAATACTATGGTAATTTATGACTATATAGAAAAATTAGAATGATTCGATATAATAGAACCACGTTCAAGGGATTAATTTACTAGTTTACTTCTATAAATAGTTGTTCTACCAAATTTAGTTCCATGAAAATTCTTGAAAAACTTGAGGTACTCATTCTTAGGTATAAGAGAAAACCTAAGTGAATTAAGTGTCTCTTTTAGTTTTAGATCATCATCTTCCTTTTTTTGTTCTTCTTTCTCCTCTATTTTCTTTATTTCAAACCCAAAAATCATCCCTACTCATGAATACCTCAAATCATGTTGAATTCATTGCTCACAATAGCCTCTATCATCCTCCACTACAGGAGTTGAACCCTCATATGACTAATTATCAACAAACCTCACCAATCCCTTCAAGTTGGTTATCTCCACCAATGCGTACCACATTATCACACTACAATAATAACATATATCTCTACTACCACCAGCTATATGTAAGATAACTATTACTTGTTTATATATAGGGAAGTGTGAAAGAGGTTTCCCAAGGTAAGATAGAGCGAGAGAGGAGAGATAATTGAAAAAGGGGTAATATAGATCAATCAGTTACCACATTCTTCATCGATATTCAATGGGAATTATCAAAAATCAAGAACAAAAGTAGATCAAAACAATTATACAATATAAATACATGGTACAACACATGAACATAGTTGATGGATAATCATGGAGAAGATATAATCAACACATAAATAAAAATTAACTATAAAAAACCCACCATTGTTCGATGACATTGAACATATGTTTTTATTTGAAAAAGTAATATATAATAAGATGAATATAATAACAATTTCATAAAATGAGACCCATGATTGTGAGTGAAGAGATCTCATAAGGTATTACCTTTTAAAAAGAAATGGTTGTAGGGAGCGATGATGTTAGGGAGAAATGGTGGTAGGGTGAGATGCTGGTAGGGAGGGATGGCGGAATTTCAAGGAGCGGTGGCAGTGGGAGAGATGGAAATAGGGTATGAAGTAATGATGATGATGATGATGATGGTGAATGAGAAGGCAGGGGAGAGGGTGGCGGGGTAGGGGGAGAGGGTGGTTGGGTAGGGAGAGAACAAGGTAAGGTAGAAATACTGTTCTACAAAATCACTGAAGGCACGATGGAAGTAGACTATTAGAGTTATTTTTATAAAATGAAGAGAATAATTTTATCCATTTTTTTACAAAACAACGGATAAAGGTATGTTTTATCAGTGCTAAAATAGAAGGAATAGATTAAACAAATTTTATCATCACCTTTTTTATAATGATAAAGGCATATATTTATTAACGCTAAAAAAGATCTGATAAGATATATTGTTGATACTTTATATATATATATATATATATTATAATCTACATTTATAAAATTATATCTATAGAAAATAAATAAATAAATATATTAATAATAATAACTAAAAATAAATTTTCCTTCAAGGGATACACTAATTATTACTTTTTTAGGTGAGGTATTTTTGAGCATCTAATGGTGGATCCAATTATGGCCTCTAATCAACTAAAAGTTTGTGATTTATCTATCATTAGTCGATTGATAATTCTATGGGGCTCTAATGCATGAAAATTTATGGATCTTGAAAAAAACCTCTCAGATATATGGGGTTTCTCAGATTTGATGTCTCTATTATTGGAATGTGTGTTTTATCACTACCTTTTCTCTTAATAAGGCAAGAAGAACAAGGCCTTGAGTTTTGGTTATATCTCCCTCAAACCCATCACGATTCACATATGTGAATCAGATAGTTCATTCAATCTATTAGACGTTGGTAATACTTCTTTATTGCTTTATATAAATGTTTGTAGTTTGAATTGGCTCCTCTGGTATCCTAAAATACTTCATAACATTACTCTATCCATTGGTATTCCTATAAAAATTGATTGTGAGACCGTAATAGATATATTTGGACACTTACAAGAAATTTTGTTGATGTTGATATCTATTATTATTTGGTGGAGGTGATTATTATTTCAACAGATGATGAGGATTTCAATCATAAGATTGAGTATGAAAATGCATATGATTTTATTTAGTATGAAAAATTATTGTTCTTGATGTTTAAAGCTGTAGAAGATTGAACATTTTTGTTTTCTTCCAAAATCGTAGACACAAGGAAGATATATTTTTCAAACATCTAAAGAAAATAAATCCCATATCCCAAGTGGGGATATCTATGGGATTAGTTGATGGGATTGGGATGGGAGGAAATAATCTAGAAATTTCTAATAAACAGAATGTGATTTGTGGTGACCAGTTGATGAGGAGTAATCCGAAAAATGATAGTGCATGGGTTAAAGTTACATTTTTGGGGTGGGTAATGCAATATTAGGCTCATATATCTAAATTAAAGTATATTATATTTCAAAGAAATTAGAAAGTATTACTATTATTGGGCATGATCCCACCTCTTCTTCCTTATATGAGAAGACTGCACAGTATGAAGGTGATAGTCATTTTTTCACTTGGATATTATAGGAAGAGGTTACAAAACATTTACAGTGATTTGATAAAAATAATATAAGGTTATATATTGTTGTTGGTAATGAGAAGGCTATAGGGAGGGAAGTCTGATGGATGATCAGGTTGCTAAAAAAATCCACTGATCCTTCTAATTTCACGGAGAGGATGGATTTTATTGAGCTTTATATTAGAGTGAAAGCTATGGAGAATACCTCAAGAGTCATTAAGGACTCAATGGAGTAGACTATCATTCTTTATGATGAACCGAAATGGGATTGGATTAAAATTAATACATCGACATGATTTCAGCATCCAAAAAATCATGGATGAGGATGTGGTAGAGATGATTGGGTTTGTGGGTGTTGATAGACTATGTAACGGCTCAAAGTTTCATTAATGTAAATACCTCTTGATCTAATTAAATGTCTCTTTATGTTTATATAAAATGTCAACTTATTCAGTTTTATGATAAGAATTTTGACCGTTTCTAATATAGCCGTTGAACAAGTGATCGCATGATTAGTATAAATATAGGACTTTAACAAATCCAATTTACTCAGACAAAGGAAGCGATGGCCTCATCCAGTAGAATTTCCCCATATGAATCTCATTTGTCGGAGCTCATAAAAAAGGTGGCGTCTTTGGGCTTCTCCCTTGACCAAGCCCAGGATGAGCTTCATCATGTCAAGCTCTAACATGACTATCTACGGGAAAAGTGGAAGTTGATTGAAATTACCACTCGAGCGATGTTATCCGAGCCACCCCAAGAGTCTGTCACCATCTCACACCTTACCCTTAGGTCTTATGTAGCTGTTTTAAGGGGTTATGTAACAAATAAGTAGTACTATGTTCATGTACATTATTTTTCTATATAATAATGAATATAATTTCTAGTCATTTTTGATACATTGTAAATAGTTTTTAAAGTACAAATGGTGTTTTTAGTTATTATTTAATTAATAAATCTATTTTATTAAATTAATGGATTTTTGAATTAAATAATATTTTAATTAAATAATAATAATATTATAAAATTAATTTTTATTAAATATAAATGATCTTATAATTTTATGAATGCAATTAAAATTTTTATTAATGTTTGAAAGCCATTTCTATCAAAACCCGTGAATTTTTGATAAATGTCGGTTTTTATTTTAAAATTGAAAATTAAAATATTTAGAAAATTATTTAGATAAAATAAATTTTATTTTTGGGATCAGGACGTCGAAATTATCCAACGGTGAATTTTTCATAATTTTCTGAGACAATCAAATTTTTGGGTAAAAATAAAATACCGTTTAAATATATAATGTGTTTTATGACATCATAATGACCCAATAGTGATGTAATAAAATACTATAATCTTTATTTTCGGCCAATATATGTCTTAAAATTAAAATAATGTGATTTTGGGTTTGTTTGACTTACTTTTCAAAGCATTAATGGACCCCTCAAGACTTATTCAACACTTTGCCTTTTTAAATTAATTTCCATGGGAGTGTGACTCACCTCCAAAAAAGTAACCTTATTATTTTGAGAAGTTAGTAATTTGGCCTTATAAAATATTTTATTCCTCTTCCCTTTTCCAAAAACCATGAGCAAAAACCATGGGATGGTTTGTGGTTTGGATTAATTTAATATAAGGGGTCCCAAACCTATATAAGAAAGAATTCCCTCACCTTTCCTATATAATCCCACCCAAGCTCCCACTTACTCCTCACTCAAAGCCCTTGGAGTTCTTCCAAACTCTTCCCTACTCCCTCTAGAATCCACCCAAGGTTCCCCAAGCTCTCAAGAAGCCTCTCACAAGCCTCTCTCTAGCCATTGGAAGCACACTTCCAAGTAAGGGTTTTTTCTTCCTTTCTCATTTTGTCCAATTTTCTTTAAGTTGGATTGCCATTTTAATTTAAATTATGAATGTTGGGGTATGGTTTCAAACCTCCCTCATACTTACCTCTTCATTATTGAATTATGGGAGACCCCTTTCTCTCCCATTTAATGCCTCCCATGTACACCCATTACCATGCCGAAATTCCGAAAGGAACTTCTCCCTCCTCATTTACATTCAAGCAATAATTTTGTATCATGAAACTAAATTCCATTAAAATTGTTGGGACATGTATCTATATAACCTCATTACTATCCATTACATGTAAATATGATTAGGAACCAATTTCTATCTCATCATCCTTTTTTATGAAATCTTATGTCAGGCGGTTACGCTTTCGAAATCACACCGATTTTCTAAGCCAATATCATTGTGTAGTGAATACCATGCCCATTTCTCCATCAAGGGTAATCACATTTATGCACATTTACTTATTGATTGTAAAGTTTCATGTATGAGTTCCACATTCCTTTATCGTGGAATAAATGATTATGTTTTATGAATCCATGTTTTACGATCCATGTGGCACACTTATGCATGAAATGAAATGTTTAAGAAGGGTGCACCCTTATAGCGCTCCAATGCATTGGGTAAAGTATAGTATCATGATACATCATGTGCAATGAGTGTTGAATCATGATAATTCAAGTGAAATGAGGTTTTACTCATGCTTTATGTGCAATGAGGATTTACTCATGCTCTATGTGCAATGGGGCTTGGCTCATGCTAATTCCATGTTAAGTGTTGTTGCCACATTTCCATGTTATGATTATCATGATTTATCATGCCTTTATGTTCATGTTTTTCTTACTCTCTATTGACATGTCTATTGTATAACATGTATTGTACTCCTCATGTTATTCCATGTGAACTCCCTTACTGGGCTTTATAGATCACCCCTTTTTTTATACATGTCCTCAGGTTATCCCATGCAATGCTATGTATGAGGGAATGTAGTGGTCATTTAAAGGAAGTTTTCAATATAGATGTTGGATTTCATGTTTTAAGTTTTTATGTAATGATCCTAAGCCCCAAATACACTAAACCTCTCATTCTTCTTTGTTGTATCAAGTGAAGTTTTATGTAATAAATCATGTTTAAGTTGTAATAAAAAGCAGGGTTGTCATAGTTGTTATCAGAGGATAGGTTTAGTTATTTTTGGGATTAAGAAACCCTAATAAAGCCCTAGAGACAAGACTAAGTATAATAAAAATATCCCTAAGTTTTGGTAAGTACTGAGTAAGTGGTTTATCAGACAAATACATCCCTGTCTGGATACGAGCAGGTAGAGGCGGATCTGGCACAGATGTATCCTAGTGGTAAAACCCGAAAACACCGCTTTGAGCTAGACTCGAACGGGAACTGGTGCATGACAACGGGCCTTGCTGTACTCTTCGTTACCACACTCCCGGGGGATATGTTTTGATAAATTCACAAGCTTAGTATGAACCCTCGTTAAGGGAATTAAAAAAATGCCCCTAAGAATATATGTTAGAAAGAAGATCATGAAAAGCCTAGATTGAAGCCTATAGACTCATGAGTTAAGGAAATGAAAGTTTATTTATAAGTCATCAACTTTTGTCTTTTGATAACCCTTTATATGATACCCCTAACTTTCCTTTTATTCCAGCCAATGGACGGTAATAGGAGGACTCGAGCTAACAACCGTTGTGAAGATCAGTGTAATGACTGTACTAATGAGATGCCAAATCCAATGGGAGTAGGAATCAAAAACTTTGTCATGCTTCTCACTCAGCTAACTCAAGTTTTGCATAGAAAAACGGGTCAAAAAGAACGTTAAACCCCCCCTAAGAAAGAACAAGTCATTTTCGAGAGCTTCATGAGACAAAGGCCTCATACTTTTATTGGATCATCCGATCCCACGATCGCTAATCAATGGTTCAACTGCATTGAAAAGATATTCTCCATTCTCCAATGTTCTGAACAAGAGAAGGTTCTCCTAGCGGCTTATCGTATGGAGGTTGAAGCTGATCAATGGTGGATGTTGATAAAAAAAAATAAGGCCTGAGGAGGAGATTGAGGCGTTGGAATAGAAGGATTTCCGTAAGATGTTTTTCGATAAATATTTTCCGTGCACCCTCCGGCTTAAGATGGAAAGGGACTTCCTTTCCCTCAAGAAAAAAGATAAAGAATCTGTTGGAGGATACAAGGAAAACTTCCCAAGGCTTGCAAGATACGCTTTAGGCTTTGTTGTTACCCCCGAATGCAAGGTTGACCGCTTCTTTGGTGGGCTGAAGCCTAGCCTGCAGAAAGCATTAGCGATCCGTGACTTCAACAGCAATGAGGAAATTGTCCGATGTTCCCTCAAGGTCGAAATGGATATCGAGGAATCATATGGGTATCATGGGGACAAGAAGTGTAAGGTGGACTTCAATGAAGGTGGTCCGATGGATAAATCCAATGGTGCTAAGAAGATCTATCACCCCACTTGCCAAAAGTGCGAAAAGAAGCACCCTGGAAGTTTCCTTAAGGGGATGAGAAAATGCTTCAGGTGTGGAAGAGAAGGGAACCTAGCTGTTAACTGTCGGCAAGAAGGAAGCATGGCTGCGACAGAGGAGAGGAACGCTCCGTTCGAACCTCAACGCATTTTTCAATGCTACAAATGAAAAGAACCGGGTCATTTTTCAAATCAATGCCCTAATCCAAGGTTTTTCGGAGGCAACCAACAACCTCTAAGACAGCGAGGAAGAGATTTTTCCATCACTTCTTTCGAAGTGAACCCCGACAAAGAAGTGGTGAAAAGTACTCTAGCTATTCATTCAAGAATAGTGAACATGCTTTTTGATTCAGGTTCTACGCATTCTTTTATATCTCGAAAGTTCAGTAGAATAATCCCAGCACCACCACAAATCATGGAAGTAAAGATGTCGGTGAGTATGAAAAATGGGTCAATCATTGCATCCCATGAATATAAGTCCTCCCCTGTTATAATCTATGGATTGAATTTCCCAGCGAACCTCTTCATACTCCCTCTCATGGAATTTTATTCAATTCGTTGCATGGAATGGATTTCCATATGTAGAGCCAACATAAATTGTCGGGAGGGGGAAATCACACTCTATATGGAGAATCAACCCCCAATTCTTTACAAGTGTCAGGAGGAAGATGAATCTCCTCTAGCTCCATCATCTCAAGAATGGATATTATTGCCCTATGAGCACGCGTATCTTGCTCAGATGATTGAGTCCAAAGAAGAAACCATCCTTGAAGAAATGCATATTGTGAGGGAATTCACGGAAGTGTTTCCCGAGGAACATCCTGGTCTTCCTCCTAGAAGAGATGTTGAGTTCTCAATTAAACTTATACCTGGGGTGCTACCAATATCCAAGACTCCATATAGAATGGCTGTTGTAGAGCTTGAAGAGCTCAAGAAACAACCACAGGAGAATCTGGATAAAGGGTTTATACGCCCAAGTGCTTCACCATGGGGTGCACCAATCCTCTTCGTCAAGAAGAATGATGGGTCAATGCGGCTTTGCATCGATTATCGTGAACTTAAAAAATCATGATAAAGAACAAGTATCCTCTCCCAAGAATCGATGACTTGTTTGATCAGCTTTGTGGAGCACAATACTTCTCCAAGGTGGATTTGCGGTCGGGATATTATCCAGTAAGGGTGAAGAAGGAAGATATCCCCAAGACTGCTTTTCGTACAAGGTACGGGCACTATGAATTTATAGTAATGCCTTTTGGACTCACCAATGCTCTAGGAATATTCATGTACTTGATGAATATAGTCTTTAGAGATTACCTTGAAAAATTTGTGGTAGTATTTATAGATGATATTCTAATATACTCCAAAACCAAGGAGGATCATGAGGAGCATTTAAAAACTGCACTAGAGACTTTGCGCAAGGAGAAGATCTATGCAAAGTACAAAAAGTGTGAGTCCTGGTTGAATGAGGTCTCTTTCTTGGGCTATATCATTACAAGCAATGGGATATCTATGGACCCCTCCAAAATAGATGCAATTGAGGGATGGCCGAGGCCAACATCGGTAAAGGATATCCGTAGCTTCTTGGGGTTAGCTGTATATTATCGACGATTTGTGAGAAATTTATCACGATTGTCCAACCCTCTTACCAAGCTAACTCGGAAGGGAGTAAAGTTTTCTTGGAGTGACGAATGCGAAGAAAGCTTCAAGGAGTTGAAAAGGAGGCTTATCACTACACCCGTGCTAGCTTTACCCACAAGTTGGGAGATTTTTGTGGTATTCAGTGATGCTTCGAAGAAGGGCTTAGGATGTGTGCTGATACAGAATGATAAAGTGATATCCTATGCCTCAAGGCAGTTGAAAATCCATGAGTGAAACTATCCAACGCATGATCTGGAGTTGGCGGTGGTGATCTTTGCCTTGAAAATATGGCGACATTATCTCTATGGAGAGAAATGTGAGATATATACTGACCACACGAGTCTTAAATATATATTCATAGATAAAGAGCTTAATATGCGCCAGAGAAGATGGATAGAGCTCATCAAGGATTATGACTGTTCAATTAATTACCACCCTGGGAAAGCGAACAAGGTGACAGATGCCCTATGTAGAAAGGACCAAACAATTCTATCAATGATGAGAATTGTGAAGGATCCAATCTTCTTACCCTTGATGAAGATGGACGTGGGAATCATAAAGAAGGGAAGATCATCAATCCTTTCACAAATGATTGATCAAACGTATCTTTTGGAAAGGTTAATGGATGCTCAAAAGGATGATGTGGGAATTCAAGAAAAAGTGGGAGCTATCGAAAAAGGGAAATCCTCGGAGTTTAATGTTAATGAAGAAGGAATTGTGCGGTTTGGGAAAAGACTACGTGTTCCATCAAGTCCGGAGCGGAAGAAGGAACTTTTGGATGATGCACATAGTTCAAATTTCTCTATTCACCCAGGGAGCACAAAGATGTATCGAGCTCTCCGAGAAAACTTTTGGTGGGATAATATGAATAAGGAGATCGCTGAATATACATCAAAATGCTTGGTGTGTCAGCAAGTGAAGGCAGAGAGACAGAAGTCTAAGGGGATGATGCAACCATTTCCCATACCAGAATGGAAATGGGAGAACATCACCATAGACTTTGTAACCGGAATTCCAAGGACATCTAAAGGCAACAATGCAATCTGGGTTGTTGTGGATCGTCCTACAAAGACTGCACACTTTATTTCTATTTGAGAGGATTTCTCTTTGGATCAACTGGCACAGATATATATTAGCGAAGTTGTAAGGTTGCATGGAGTAATAATATCTACTGTGTCTGACCGAGATCCAAGATTCACCACTATGTTTTGGAAGAGTCTTCAACATTCTCTGAATACTGAACTGAACTTCAGTACGACCTATCATCCTCAAACTGATGGCCAATCCGAGTGGACTATCCAAACACTTGAGGACATGTTGAGAGCATTATCAAGGGAATTTAAAGGAGGATGGGATCAACATCTTACTCTGGTTGATTTCTCTTATAATAACAGTTTCCAATCGAGCATCCAAATGGCACCATATGAAGCCCTATATGGGAAAAGGTGCAGAACACTGGCATGTTGGGATGAGGCCAGTGAACGTAAGCTGCTTGGAACAGAAATGGTCGAAGAAATGGTGGATAAGGTGAAAACCATTCAGAAGTATATCAAGGCAGCCCAGAGTTGATAGAAGAGTTATGCAGATAATCGTCGATGAGACCTTGAGTTTAAAGTTGGAGACATGGTGTTTCTATGCATATCTCTGTGGAAAAAGGTCATGAGGTTTGGAAAGAAAGGGAAGTTAAGTCCAAGGTACAACGGCCCCTTCGAGATTCTTGATCATGTTGGGGATGTGGCCTATCGACTAGCACTTCCACCTACAATGGCTAAGGTTCATGATGTCTTTCATGCATCCCTCTTAAGGAAGTACATACCGGACCCTTCACATGTACTCACTTATGAGGTGGTACAATTGGAAGATGATATTTCTTATGAGGAGCAACCAGTGATGATCTTAGATCGTAGAGAAAAAGTTCTACGAAAAAGACAATGCTCCTCATCAAGGTATTGTGGAGAAACCACATGTTTGAAGAAGCAAGTTGGGAATCCGAGGATATGATGAATTTGAGTTACCCACATTTGTTTTAGTGTGGGAAAAGGAGAAATTTCGAGGGTGAAATTTCTTAAGGGGGGAATATTGTAACGACCCAAAGTTTCATTAATGGAAATACCTATTGATCTAATTGAATTTCTATTTATGTTAATATAAAATGTCAAATTCTTTGGTTTTATGTTATGAATTTTGACTTTTGATAATATAGTCGTTGAACAAGTGATCACGTGATTAGTATAAATAAAGGACTTTAACAAATCCGATTTACTCAGAGAAAGGAAGCGATGAACTCATCCAGTAGAATTTCCCCATAAGAAGCCCATTTGTCCAAGATCGGAAAAGAGGTGGAATCTTTGGGCTTCGCCCTTGACCAAGCCCAAGCTGAGCTTCATCATGTCAAGCTCGAAGATGACCGTCTACGGGAAAAGTGAAAGTTAATTGAAATTTCCACTTAAGCGATGTTATCCGAGCAACCCCAAGAGTTTGTCACCATCGCACACCTTACCCTTAGAACTTATGTGGCTATTTTAAGGGGTTATGTAACAAATAAGTAGTACTATGTTCATGTACATTATTCTTCTATATAATAATGAATATAATTTCTATTCATTTTTGATACATTGTAAATAGTTTTTAAAGTACAAATGGTGTTTTTAGTTATTATTTAATTATGAAATATATTTTATTAAATTAATGTATTTTTGAATTATATAATATTTTAATAAAATAATATTATTATTATTAAATTAAGTTTTATTAAATATAAATTATCTTATAATTTTATGAATGCAATTAAAATTTTTATTAAGGTTTGAAAGCAATTTCTGTCAAAACCAGTGAATTTTAGATAAATGTCGGTTTTTATTTTAAAAGTGAAAATTCACATATTTAGAAAATTATTTAGATAAAATAAATTTAATTTTTGGAATCCGGACATCGAAATTATCCAACGGTGAATTTTTCATAATTTTCTGGGATAATCAAATTTTTGGGTAAAAATTAAATACCGTTTAAATATATAATGTGTTTTATGACATCATAATGACCCAATAGTGATGTAATAAAATACTATAATATTTATTTTCGGAAAATATATATTTTAACATATAAATAATGTGATTTTGGGTTTGTTTGACTTACTTTCCAAAGCATTAATGGACCCCTCAAGACTTATTCAACACTTTGCCTTTTTAAATTAATTTCCATGGGAGTGTGACTCACCTCCACATAAGCGACCTTATTATTTTAAGAGTTTAGGACTTTGGCCTTATAAAATGTTGTTTTACTCTTTCCTTTTCCAAAAACCATGGGCAAAAACCATGGGATGGTTTGTGGTTTGGATTAATTTAATATAAGGGGTCCCAAACCTAAATAATAAAGAATTCCCTCACCTTTCCTATATAAACCTACCCAAGCTCCCACTTCCTCCTCAATAAAAGTCCTTGGAGATCGTTGAAACTCTGACCTACTCTCTCTAGAATCCTCCCAAGGTGCCCCAAGCTCTCAAGAAGCCTCTCACAAGCCTCTCTCAAGCCATTGGAAGCACACTTCCAAGTAAGGGGTTTTTCTTCCTTTCTCATTTTTGTCCAATTTTGTTTAAGTTGGTTTGCCCTTTTAATTTCAATTATGAATGTTGGGGTATGGTTTCAAACCTCCCTCATACTGCCCTCTTTATGCATGAATTATGGGAGACCCCTTTCTCTCTCATTTAACGCCTCCCATGTACACCAATTACCACGCCAAAATTTCAAAAGGAACTTCTCGCTCCTCATTTACATTCAAGCAATACTTTGGTATTGTGAACCTAAATTCCACTAAAATTATTGGGACATGTATCTATATAACCTCATTACTTTCCATTACATGTAAATATGATGAGGAACCCCTTTCTCTCTCATCAATGTTTTTTATGAAATCTTATGTCACGCCGTTATGCTGTCGAAATCGCACCGATTTCTAAGCCAATGTCATTGTGGAGTGAATACCATGCCCATTTCTCCATCAAGGGTATTCAACTTTATGCACATTTAATTATTGATTGTAAAGTTTCATGTATGAATTCCACATTCCTTTATCGTGGAATAAATGATTATGTTTTATGAATCCATGTTTTATGATCCATGTGGCACACTTATGCATGAAATGAAATGTTTAAGAAGGGTGCACCCTTATAGCGCTCCATTGCATTCGGTAAAGTATAGTATCATGATACGTCATGAGCAATGAGTGTTGACTCTTGCTAATTCAAGTTCAAATAGGGTTTACTCGTGATTTATGTGCAATGAGGATTTACTCATGCTCCATGTGCAATGGCCATTGGCTCATGATAATCCATGTTAGGTGTTGTTGCCACATTTCCATGTTATGATTGTCATGCTTTGTCATGCCTTTATGTTCATGTTTTTCTTACGCTCTATTGATATGCCCATTGTCTAACATTTATTTTAATCCACATGTTATTATATGTGAACTCCATTACTAGGCATTATAGATCACCTTTTTTTATGCATGTCCTCAGGTTTTCCCATGCAATGCTAAGTACGAGGGAATGTAGTGGTCATGTAAGGAAGTTTGCAATAAAGATGTAGTATTTAATGTTTTAAGTTTTTATGTAATTATCCTAAGCCCAAAAGGCACTAAACCTATCGATATTCTTTGTTGTATCAAGTGAAGTTTTATGTAATAAATCATGATTAAGTTGTAATAAAAAGCAGGGTTGTCACAGACTACTAGGTCATCCCACAAGCAGCTCACACCAGAGCTGGTAAACTCCAAGAAAATGTAATTTGTTATTTTTTATCATAAAAATTAACAGTCACAGTAGGAATATGTTGATGAGTCCTATTGTCAAGATTATGGGGATGGTCTTGGCTCCACCTATTTGTAGTTTTTTGGCATATAGATTTTTTTTATCCCTTTCCTTTCTCTATTTTCTAGTTATGTCTTTTATTTTTCAATAAATTTTGGTAGAGAAGGTTCTCTTGAACCCTGAACCCTTTTGGTATAGATATAATAAATATATTTATATTTTTATAAATATTTATAAAATTATAAATATTATAAATAAATAATTATTTTTATATAATTATAAAATTATAATAAATATTTTGATTAAATTTATAATTTTATATAATTAATATGTATAATTAATATATTTTCTATAAATAATAATAAATGTGTATTTATTTATATTTATAACTATAAATTTATATATATATATTTAAATAATTATAAAATTATAATAACTATATTTCATTTCTTTATAAGCTATATAAATATATAAATATATATGTTATAATTTTACAATTATTTAAATAAATATATATTTATTAATAATTAAAACTGTATAAAAATAAATATTTATTTATAATTTAAAATTTGAATAAATATATATTTATTTATAAGAGGCTATTAGCATGTGGCATACAACAAAAAATGAATACATCCCATGTGAAAATAGATCTGGCTACAATTTTAGAGAGATTGAATATTACTGAGTTCTCTATCATCAATCAATTGATATTAACCAGAGTCTCTATCCTGCTAAAGGTTGGCGAGATTTTTGATCATCTCTCAGAAATCTGGGCTTTCTCAGACTAGAAGTGTGTTTCCTTACAAAGTGTATTCTACCACTTTCTATTTCCCTTGGAATACTTGAAGATGAGATCTTGGTATTTTGGATTGATCTCTCTCAAACCTGGTTTCATTCATATTTAGGAATGGGAAGGAATTCTCAACCTACATGATATCGCTAACTATACCGCTAAAACATGGATTGATGTTTATAAACTATATTGGATTTTATGTTACCCCAAAATACTGTATGTTATTTCTCTATCGATCTAAGTTCCTATAAAAATAATCAATGAGAAAGAGGGAGTAAGATTTTGAAAATTTTTCTTCCTCTTTATTGAAGTTGATCTTGTCATTACCTTGGTTGATCATTTTTTTCTATATACATAGGATGATGAGTTTGAGTTAAAAATTGTTTATGAAATACTTCAAAAATTTGGTTCTGCTTCGAGAGTTATTAGGCTTGAACATTCTTCATGTATAAGATCACTTATTTGTGAGTTCTTCTCTACACATGGACACACTATAGATTCATTCTCTAATAATTCTAATATTCATGTTTTCTCAATTCCACATGTTCCCAACCCTTTAATGGAAGGTGAATATCTAGTGGTTGCTAATGTTCTAAATTTTTCATTTGGTGATGGAAAATTTGATGCTAATAAATCAACTGATCTTGATACTAGGCTGGCCATTCCACTGAATGGGTCTCTAGATGTCTCTTAGAATCATTCTAAGAGTAATTTTTAACTAAATTCTACATCCTCTATAAAGGTACAAAGTAGAAGTTGGTCTGTCATTATTGATGTGCGATAAGAATCATAGATGAAAGACACTCTTTCTTATCCTTTGATTTGAATTATAGAATGGGTTCCAAGAGAATTGTGGATGATATCACATTTTAAAGATACCTTCCAGGGGATATTCAAATAGGGGAAATAAAATATCCCTAGTAAGACCCTCACACTTGTGATGAACCAGTTCCTCTTTCAGGTTTTGAACATGTTGATCATGATAAAACAACAATGAAAACCATTTATGAGGATTCTCCTCATGTCCCAACCCAATGTCCTAGATAGGAGAGTGATATAGAGGATAAAAAAGAATAAAGTCTATTGTATATGATGAGGGATTTCAAATGGTCCCCCCTAAAAAAAAAGAAAATGAAATTACTGCTAATATTGTTGATGAATCTAAGGATCTGGAAAAACGAAATTATGATATGGAGAAGGAAAAAATTTTATTAGAAGGGACCGAAAAACAAACTAAATCATGGAGATGGGGGCTTCATCCAAAATGTTGTAGATGTTGATAGGGGAAATATGATATGACTACTACACGAGGGCAAGGGAAAATTATGTCAAAAAAATATTCTCATAATTCTGAAACTAAGAGAATTTCAGACCAGTTAATGATCATAGAGAGGTATATTTTGATTATAAATCATAATAACACAAACTAAGTGTGGGATAATGCTGATGAGGACGATAGATCTGATAGCAAGTTTGGCAATGATCTAAACTTTCATGAAACATAGTTTATTTTGTATTAGGGCATACCTTGTTTGACCCTATCCACTCTCATTTTCTTACTTCCTTTTTGTCTTTTGCGTTAATAAATGGCTAGGAGGTTAGACTTCTTACTAGACCCACTTTATTTATTTATTATAATTTTATAATTATTTAATAAATATATATATTTATAATTAAAATTATTAATATTTCTATTTATTTAGAAATATTTTTTATTTTTAAAAACTTATTTATTGAATTATATATATTTATAACATTATAAGTATAATAAATAGATTTATTATAATTATATAACTATATATATATATATGTATTTATAATTATAAGTATACATAAATAAATAATTATATATAATCAAAAAAATTATAATAAAAATATATGCATTTGTTGTAATAAATATATATATATATACTTATATATACTTATAAAATTATAAGTATAATATATATATTTTGTATAGTTTTATAATTATTTATATAAATATATATTTATATATAATTATAACTATAAATAAATATATAAATATATTTATTCCAATGATGTGGAGGTTAGTTGGTGATATTCTTCGAGCAACGACATGAAGCAACGATGTGAAATCCCAGGCACAACCCTTCTAGTATTTTTTGGGGGTGTTACGTGATGGATCACATCACCCTTTACGGCGGGAGTGGAATATGTTGCTTAGCCTGCGAGTCATAGGTGGTGTTTCTTGTGCCCCCTAATAACTAGTGAGGATGCCACTTTTCTGGTAAACAATGAGTCACCAACAGTTACATTTGACGAATGCTGATCAGGGCTGGCATTATTGAGAATCACATGCAGATGATGATCCTCGGTGTTGGCTCGACGAAACATAAGGAGATCTATAACAACACAGGATTTTTATGAGATAGATTTCATTGATGTCTTATGTTTTATTCTACACCAATATAAGATTACATTACCTGATAAACATTATATTGTGGTATATGCAACATCATACTTGGCTTTTTTAAACACAATTTCAAGATCTTTTGAAAGAAATCATTTCATGCAAGACTCAATTTAAGTGAAAAGCTAAATATTATTATGTTACCATATAACATAGACATTATAATGGAGGTTATTAATAGTAGTAACTGACTTATGAAAATATTTTTTACACATGTATAAATATACGTAATTCTTGGGTGAAAAATTAATTATAAATAAAAATAAAACTCTTTTTAAATAAGAAGATGTGTTTTTTTGAAAAACTTCTTAAATGGAACTATGAGAGTTTATAAAATAATATTACCAATATTTAGGGATTTTATTAATTAGAAATATATGTAATAGATTCAATATTATTGTTTAAAATTCATCTTATATGTTTTCAATACATTGTATAAGAACAAATTCATTTTTTTTGGATAAAAGATGAATTTTAAAAAAAATGCTGCCTAGCCTCCTTTTGATGGCGTACCCATTAAAAATGTAGTTTTTGACACCTTTATTTTATTTTAAAAAATAAACTTATTCTTTTGAAGAAGGATATAAAAATTTAATTTTAATTAAATTTTTATATTCGTCATATAATTTCATTTTTTGATGAATAATAAATATATAAAAAAATTAATTGAAAATAACTTTTTCTTCGAAATAATTTATAGTGTTAAGATATATTATTTAATGGTTTTAATATATAAATAGATTATATTTTTATAATTTAATATAAATATGGTCTTTTTAATTAACTTTAAATTGTATTTGGATATAAAAACATTTCAATATTTTACAATATTTTAACTTTTACAACTCGTTTTCTCATTCCGAAAATGGAATTAATTTTAAATTATTTACTATAATATATGTGTATTGAATTTTAAAAAATATATTCTATAATTATAATCAGTTTATTCAAATTATGTAAATAATTTCCATTTATTTCTGGGCCTTATTAATAGTAAGTTTAGTAATTTTTATTTATATGGTAAAAAGGTCAACCTGGTAATTAAGGTTAAAAATAATATAAAAAAAAACTCTAAAACTTGTCCTAATATCATTGGATGATTTTATTTAGACCTAAATCATACTTGGATTGAAATGATATCCTTTTGAAGCCACTTGGATGAGATTAAGACATTTAATAGATCTTATTTGAAGAAATGTTAAATACGTCTTACTCAAATTTTAATAACTATATCATATTTAACATATGGTAATACGAAAGATAATTTCAACTATAAATAGTCCTTTGAAAGCTAAATTTTTATCAGGATAATTTATTCTTAATTTTTAAGAAATAAATAATCACCTTAAAGGCTTATACATTGATGATGGTGAAACTAATTAATTGATGAAAAAAATAAAATAATTTTTAATAAAATTATAGTAACTATTAAAAAAACACACATGGGAAAATATTATTGGTCAAGTATATATTGACCATAATCACACAAGTGTTGATTTATTCACAATTTGGATCCATATAGAAAATATTATGACACTTATAATATTATTTTAAGGTGATGTAAAAGTTGTCACATTCATGTTTGAATACATATAACATATTTAATGTAGGATTTTAGAGAATATATATTCGACTATATGAATTGTTATAAAATCTAGTGGATTTATTTTCTTCATTGAATTTTATTTTTAAATTTTACCCAATAAATAATTATTTTAAATAATTACACAAAAATTACGTTGTAATTAATTTATTAATGGAAATATCAAATTAATTTTATGAATAATATTAAAATAAATATTATTTGGCATAATGAAAATATCCAATGAATTGTATAGATGAAATTTACTCTTTAGGGATATAAGAAAAAAAATTTTTTGATGATAAAATTGTATCATGATATTTTTAAAAATCAATAATTAAATAGTGTCGAAATGGACAGTATTGATTGTTTATCAAAATAATGTATTATTAATTTCTTTAAAAATCATAAAACATTTTCACAAAATATATTATTATAATTATATGGTGGTAATTGTTATAAATTTTTCATGTATGGTATAATTGACATCAAATAAGTAAATATTTTAACCTTTTAATATTGAAATATTATTTTTACCCTAGTTAACAATTACATAGAATAAATAAGTGTTAATTTAAATTATAACGTTAAATTGATAGGAAAAATTGTATAAAATTAATATTTTAGGACATTAAAACATTATCTCATATCATATTATAAACTATGACATTTCAAAGGTTCTTTATGGGATTTATTTTATTATTAATTAATATTTTGGAGATTCCAAACGTGCCGGTCATCTCAATTATCAAAGGGAACATCCTGTCTCACTAATTCACTACACATTGAGCCAAAAATATTGGATATTACCTACCAATTTACCTTATAAAATTCTTTAGTTATATTATAGGGGTTTTTCACTTCGAAGAAGACTAAATATTGTTCCTTTAAAAGGAGATCTAAAGGGAGATCATCAAATAATATGTAATCTCCTCCACCAGTTACTTCAAAATTATTTCCTTTTCAACTTATTATTCCTGAGTTCTATCCATTATAAAGTAATAAGTATAGTATCATGTATAATATTAGATTATATTATTATTATTTTACAATTTTCTTCCACATTCATTATACAATAACTAAAATCACCACACCTGCGTACGTACGAGTTACTGTCTCCATGTTGTGGTGTATTGTTTTCACCACAACCTTACATGGATGGGTATAATTATGAAAATAGTAACGATATATGATTATTGTTACAATATGTTGACTTTGGAATAATATATATAACATCCACTTTCATACCATTCCATAATTAAGAGAATTATATCATTTCTCATTTGTATGTAAAACCTATCGTCTCCACGATGCGATGCGATTCATAGTACATGATCCTCATTAAAGCATGATTATATAAATGATTAGAATTAATAAATTTAATATATATTATATTAATATAATTATGAAAAAAACTATAACCTATGAAGAGGAACATGAACTTATTAGGACAAACATGCGTAAGGAAATAAAGTAGTTAATACACGAAGGGAGAGTAATAATGTTATTAATAAACAGGTAATAATATGATCACCTATGATATCATAAAAATTAATATGATTATGGTACAAGTTAATTATATTATTTAAACTCTTATACATGAGGTGTAGACATGTACAATGGAACTCATACCTATGGTATGTGATAATTTCACAATTATATTATTATCTGAGATTTTTTTTACATACCTATTTAGTTTGGTATATTATATGATCCATGTCCATGATTCCTAAATATATATCCCAAAATAATCTTTCTAATATTAATATTTTTTTAATGTAAATTTTACAAATTGGTGAATTTTATTAAATGTAATTAAAGGAATATTTTTTCATTCTCAATACAGAGTAATTTTTAAATTATGTAACAAAAGTATATGAAAAATGTTTTATTTTAACTTATATATAATGAATAGATTTTTATGTTTTCATAATGAATTATTTTAATGAATATTCTTTTTCAATATTTTAGGGTTATTTTCAAATAAATTATATTCGCTTAAAATTTAATGGAAATTTGAGAAAAGAAAACATTTTTTAAGAAGAAATAATATTTTCTTCAAGAATTAATTTCATGTGTCCTATCAAAATTATTTTCCATATAAGATGGAATTGATTAATAGGTTTATATTTCAAGTATGATAACCCTATTATTACAAGTGTTTAATTTTTTTATAATGGAATGCTATTTATTAAATCCATTTTTTACATGGATTATGTTTTATTGTAATATGTCAAAGAAAACCATTTTATTAGATGGGTTATGCTATGTAGAATGATTTATGTTTTTTTCATACATAAGAATTATTTGATTAGGTTATGTTTTGGGACCTATATATCCCTCCAATTAATTAGGTAATGATTCATATCTCATGAGAAAGACAATAATGGAATGGGAAATGACATCAGTTCAACAATATAGAGATGGATGGAAAATGGTACCAATTCTATAATACAGGGATGGAATGGTAAGTAAACTTGGTTCAGAAATATAGGGATGGAACGAGGAGTGAAATCAGTTCAGTAAGGGACTTTTTCCACTATTATGGTCTTTGAAATGATCCTTGGAAAATCTGGATATGATTTTTTATACTTATGTGTTATCCAAAATTCCATGTTTTATTCCAATTCTATTTTCTTGTTGCTCATGTTCCTTTAATATTTATGCATTATGAACTACCATGATTTATTTCATGACCCAAGGTTATTATATATGTTTTATGTTGTATGATTTTCAAAATTTATGTTCATGTTTTTACATTCATATCTTCAGGTTCTGTTTTATATTTTACTTGTTTACCCTTACTGAGCATTTGAGATTACCCTATTCAAATTTTTTATTTTCCCCAGGATATAAATAAAGGATTTAGATAGGAAAAAAGAAAGGGAAGTTCTTTATGGGAGATATTGATGATGTTTCACAAAATTATAAGAATGTGTTTCGTGTTTCCAATGGTAATAAAATAATATGGTCTTTTGGTGACATTTTTTGTAATTTATTAATTATTCCTCAAATGTAATATAATTTTCATGTACATAAAGACTGGTTCATTAGAATATCTAATGCGGAAGGTTGTGTTGGACTAGTCATTGGTCCTGGGGGAGATCTGGTGTGGCATATCATGCTAGGGACGATCCTAATGGAGTTGGGTCGATAGTGCTAAAGGATATCTATTGTGGTAGGTGATGATGATTGAAAAATTGAATGAGGAGAATATTGATGGTAGGTGATTGATTGAGAGGTGGGGGGAAACAATTGAGCCCAAGTGGCATGCCTGGAATTCTACTGTGCGACAAATGAATTGGCCATGTGGGATCTTTGCATTAGGTATTACATACTATGATCTCTTGGTCTTTGAGTCATTTAGTTATTAATAAATAAGTCTTGATGGGTGGGTTATCCCTTTGGGGGGTTATGGCTTAACATTCCTGTCTGTGTGTGAGACATGTGTGTGATTGATGTAATATTATCCCCAAAGCACCAAATATATATATTTTTTAATTAAACAATTATAATAAATATAAATATATCTATATTTAAATATATATATATATATATATTTTAATAACTATATTACTATAAAAAATATATTTATAAGTTTATAAATATATGAAATTGATCTATATATAATTAATTTAAAATTATATAAATATATCTATATTTCTTTAGAATTATATTTATAAATTTTTTTATATATTTATAAATATTTTATATATTTATATATTTATTTATTTAATTATATATTTTTATAATTTTATAAGTATAATATATTTTAAGTTTCTCACCATGCAATGACAGTTTCAGATCTGGTTATGGTGGACCATTTGAAGTCAGATGATGTTATGCATATAAGTAACTCTCTGATGCGGGCCACATCTTGACCAGTTTCTTGTCCTCCATTGTGCCCCATTCTGGATGAGTTAATTAACGCCCAAATAAATGTATTGTCCCTATATCCGGGTGTGAATTTACTAGAGACTAGACCCTCAAATCCGTATGGTGCCGTTCGTGTTTCCTTTGTTGATAAGTTGAAGTCAAATAATATGTTCATTGATTTGAAGAGTTCATCCTCTTGGGTCACGAAAAAAGGTTTGTATGTAATTGGTGAAGCCAATAAGTAGTTTATTACTGAAAGAATTGATATTTTCAAACACTATATTTCTTCTTAGTTGACTTATTAAGGTCAATATAACCCATGGAATATTGATGATTTTAAAAATTTGCCTCTTCAAATCTAGGGCATCAGTGGGTGGAGGATTACCACAATCGGGAAGGGGTTCTTTCACATCATTTTTCCTTATGATCAGATGAAAGATAAAGAATGGGGATTGAGATTTATTTCACTCAAAATTAGTATTTTAAGGTTCCAATATTTGGATCCCTTCTTCAGTTCTTCTATGATAAAGTCCATCATGCAGACTTGGATACGAATTCATGGATTACCATGGGTTCTTAGGTACTATCAGTTGTTTTGGGATATTTCCTCTTTTGTTGGGGCTCCAATAAAATTTGACACAGACACAAAGATTTCATGATTTGGAAATTTTTCCAGATTACATGCAGGAATTGAATTATGTTGTACTCTTACAGAGTCAGTTCAATTTCTTAATATTGATAAGTTGTTGTAACATTCAATTGAGATTGAGAAGAGGTCTTCCTTTTTCATGATATGTTGGAATATAGGGAAATTTGATTCAGAAGGCTGATATATTTTTTCCCAAACTTCAAGAAGAATGACCACTCTATAGTAAATTGAAAATTTATTATTCCTGTAAGTCATGTTTGTGATCCTAATGCTTCACAGGAAGGCAATGTGGTTCTCTAGGGTACTCCTGATGAAGTGATGAATGTCAATAGTCTGGACAACACCCCTATTTAACTAGTGATTACGCTTGATGTTTCTATAGATGATGATTATATGGATGAGAATAATGTTGTCGTTGGTGATGTTCTGGAAAGAACCCATATGCAGTGTTCTGAAGGCATATAGGCAGCCCCTACAAATTCTATCCCGACACCTAAGAAGTGATATGATAAGAAGAAATTATGGTTAGATATTGTTGCAGATACAGATCTCCAAGCTAGTGCAGAGTCTCAGTGATAAATGAAGAATGTTTAGAACTCTAGTTTCCGTTTTATAGAAATATATTAATTGTCATAAAGGATGTAATTAATTGAGAGGGAAGATGTTGTGTAGGGAAAAGGGAAGCATATTGTAGATAATGAAGGGTTTCAAATGATTTCAAGGAAAACATGTTCTCTATAAGAATAACCTACATTTACAGAACAAGAAATTGATCTGGAAACTATCATTGATATCAACAGTTTTAAGGATCATGATTCTCTTAATGACGATGAATGTGCTCAGTGTACTTATATGTATGATGCTAAAAAGGGTTATCACGATGTGACTATGCATCAACAGACTTGGAGATGGGGCATGCACCCAAAAGGTTGTGGTCTTGGATATGGATGAGAGGAGGTTAGTCGAGGGTGTAGATGAGGTGATTCTTCTAGATCTTCCAGGATCACACTCGAGTAGTTGGAGCTTAGGGAGAAGTACAACGCACTTTGCAGCCAGAAGACCACATAGTCATATTCGGAATCTGCTAATGCTGTAGTCTCCGCACATGACTCCAATCAGGATTATGGCGACGTTTGATGTGTTGTTTCTATGATGTTTGGGGGTTTCCCATGTTTTCTCCAATTCTCCTCCCAATGTACTTGTTTTCTTTTCTTTATCAATTTGAATTAATTTTTAGGAGCTTTGGCTTGTGTATATACCTTCTTTGATATGTTCATATTTATAAAATTATAATAGACTCATCTATTGTAATTTTATAATTTTTTAAATATATATATATAGAGTTATAATTACAATCATAAATAAATATATTTAAATATTATTTATAATGATTTTATATGTATTTTTTAGAACATAATAGATTCATTAGTTTAACACGAATGAATCATATACCTAGTAAAGTATAGATCATTAAAAAGATTCATCACATATATGGACGACATGAATAATAATAAGGATTTAATGTATAAATGAATATTCATGATTAATACATAACATATTCACATCAATTATACTCATGCATCAATATATTTATTGACCAAATTAATTGGAAACATATTTTTATTAAAATATATTTTTCTTAATTTATAATTATATTTATAAATATATATATTTTAAATGTGTTTAGATTTTTAATTATAAATATATAATTATAAATATAAAAATCTAGAAATAGAAATATAAATCAAATAAATATATTTATTATTCAATAAAATTTATTATAATCTAATAATTATTGAATTATATATTTATTTAATTATAATCTTATAATTTTTTTTAAATAATATATATATATGTGAATAATCAAAAAAATATTAATTATACACAAGCATTTTTTATTTAATATATATAAATAAACATAATTTTTTAATTTAAATATAAAAATTTTATATAAATTAATAATATTTTTTGTTAAAAACATTCATCAGTGCTAATAATAGCGCTGATAAAGGCCCACTTTTATCAGTGCTAGTAAAATTCATCGCTATCCTTGCACTGATCTGTGGTAGTGTTTATTATATTGATTAATTTTTATTTAAAATTACTAAACTTAAATAATTTTATTATTGTTTATGAGGTGAAAAGATTTATTTGTTCACAAAATTTTATAAAATTGAATTTATTAATTAGTAATTTTAATTTTATTTTTATTTTTTATGGTATTTTTAATTTAACTAGTTTTTAATTGTTTAGGACGTGCTATCGCAAGTCGGTGCTACCACCATCAATTCATTCGCTACCGGAACACATTGCCTTTCTTCTGATATGCTCCCTTCACTAATACCATCACTACCTATGCTACTGTTAGGCTACAACAGTATCACAAACCTATTGTTACACTATCTCAAAGGTAGAACCATCATCCCCAATCGACTGTGGTGACCTAACGTCCTGGCTTTCACATAACATTCTAGACCCCAATGACAACATAATCTACCCCAACCAAGCCTCTATACTACTAGCATTTACTACATGCATGTTGTTACCATTCCTCCTCAGTGGTAGCTAAAACTCTACTACCATTGTAGAAATTCTGCCCCTGGTACCTCTATGATATAACATCACCCTCCATGTTATACCATTCCACACCTCGATTACTTCCGCTAGCAGCCCATAGTTCATCCACCGTGTCAGTTTGAACCCCCACCCCCACCACTGATGTCGTGACCTCCCCTACCAATGAACTAGATCCCTAACTGTGGAATATTACTCACCGAGCTTGAAGATGGTTGCACCACCACCAATCCTTTCCACTGAAAAATATCAAATAAAACTATTGTGTATTGCTGTGGAATACAAGATCCAACTAGTCACCGGTGATTCACCACTGCGAGTCGCCACCCCAAACCACAATAGAAGGAAACCTCACTACCTGATGAAGAAACTGAGTACTACTACTAATGGGGACCCGATTTTAGCTGTTCCTGTTATGGTACCTCTTTGAAGACTAGTCACTATAGTGGAAGAAGTCATTCCCAGATCCTTCATTCATGCACAAATTCCCCATCGAGCTTCCGATTGATGCTCCACTAAATCTAAATCCACCAGCTTACTAGCTAGATACACCATTATATAACAACAGAACTAGGGATGATGAGTCTAATCTAATGAATCACCAAAATACACCTCCCAACACCACTTGAGGTTGTTGCCGACCTGAGTATCATCTGAGGAATTTTAAAACCAAGCCGAGCTGTCATGCCACTTTTGAAGGCTAAAGCCACACATATTTTTAGGAGAATATGACTGGATTTTGTAGAAATAAATTAAAAAATAAAAATGAAAAATAAATATAAAAAATATAATATATATAGTAAAAAATATAATAATATTAATGTGATTTTATTTGATAATGATAATAATAAAAATAACATCTATATAATTATAATAATAGTAGTAATATATTGATATTTAAATAATAACAATAATAATAATTATATAAAAACATGTATATACACACACACACATATATATGTATATATCAATTTTTACAAATAATAATAATATAATAAAAATGATAAAATTATCGACCTTTAATAGTGATGTTAGAGGCCTAAAATATTATTTGATATGGGTGCTCAAGAAAGAGTAATGAAGTCCAATTTCTGTATTTGATTACTGTGTTTTTATGGTGCATGTATTATCCAAGAACCAAGTGGAAATTGTGGAAACATAATGAAGAAACACAAATGGAGAATATCCTTCATTATTTATGAAATTTTTTGTACATATCCAAGTAATCTTATCAAATATTCATAATACTCCATACATTTCATGTGGAGATTTAACAAATTTTTCATGATGTGTACAATTTGTTTTTGGTTCTTTTCCTCAGCCATTATTGAAGATAGAATATTGTGATATAAACTACCGGTGGATGTCAAGGAGAGGACTTTGGAGCCATTCCTCTAAGCTCAAGCCTATTTATTGTGTGGAAATTACATTTTATTCAGAGAAGAACTTGAAAAGAGGGACACGAAATCTATAATTCATCCATGACCAAGGGGAGTACAGAGAGAGAAAGAGACAACGAATCTTGTTTATATCATTCTATTTTTGTGATGTATACATTGAATATTTTCTTATTTTCTTTCTAAACGTTAGTATATTGATCAAATTAAGAGAATCATAGAAATATGTTGTGATAACTTCATATGATCTTCTTTTAATTCCATGATTGAGTCAATGTGATTATTTCCTTTGAGATATTTTTGTTCTTAATGAGGATCATATTTACACTAATCAATGTAAAAACATGTGATGAAAGTGATTCCTTTCCCTTTAAATTTTAGCTTAAGTACTGAAAATGGAAATGGTTAATGTTCTCTTCACCATTTAGAACAGATCAATTATTAAGTGATGATTGAAAGGTTGAATCTAAGAAAATATTGAAGGTATGTGTTGATCAAATGAACCAACAGATAAAAAAATCATCACTATTTTTCTAATAACTAATTCAATTTTGGAACAATATAGTATAAACCAAAAATATTTTAATCAAATCATAATAGTCCATTCTCTTTAATTTCAACTATTGTTTGTCTCTCCTCAAATTATTTTCTCCTTGTATCCACTTTCATTTCACACATTATTATCACACAAATTTTCTCATCATCACCATTTCACTACTTCCTACATCTTTCTCATAGTTTTTTAAATGTTTTGGTCACTCACTCACACCATTCACCTTCCTTATGGTATCGACACTCATACTCCCCATTGTCTAGCTGCAAGATGAAGGGTTCAATAAATATTAGATTTGTGGGAAGTCCAATAGAATCTATATGAAATTTTGGTTCCATTAACGGAGAAGAAACACATGACCATGAAAAAATATAATGAAAATTAATATTACAAAAAATATAAAAAGTAGAAATATAAAAAAATAAAAATCAAAAAAATGTTTCAAAAAAAATTCAATTTTTTGATGAAAACTATTACTCTATGTATGAACATTTGAGCATCTTGGATATAACTTGTAAATATCATTAAATAAATTAACAAATACTAACCCATTATTAGAAAACAAAAGAAGAAAAAAAATGGAAAATATAGAAAACATTGATTTAGGATGATCTGTTAGTCAAAGCACAAATATTCCATATCCCATTATTCCTACCATTGAGAGACTTATTCTTATAGAGTTTCGAATATCAATAATTTCAATTAATCCCAATTTCATACGGTTATATCCTATATCCAGGAATTATTAGATTAAGTAGTATTATCTCTCTTAGCTTCATTCTTTCAATCATCTACCTAAAATGGAATCTTTAGTGTTCATTTGAGACTTTTAGAGTTATTTCCATTAATTAATTCTATGAGGGTTGACTATAGAGGATATGAGGATGATTTATTTTCACTCTGTCATATGTGGAAGGATATAACTTTGTTTTAGGACATAGATGAAGAAATATTTGAAACCTTTAGTGATATGTTCAATGAATTTGTATCCCAATTTTACCCAAGGAACACCACTACTGAAGTGTGATATAAGATCAATGGATTTTACTAGGATAAGGGAGAGTTGGTTCATGAGTCCTGGGATAGGTTCAAAAGTATTCTAATATTGATTCTAAATCAATTTTTGTCTCATCACTTTCTCATGAATATTTTTAATAATGCCATCAATCCTTAAAATAATAATGTACTTGAAAAATATTATGGGGTTAATTCTTTGATTCCAATACTGATGATCTTATGAAATAGGTTGATAAATTGGCCCAAAATTCCCATGAAAAGTACACTTGTAAAATAACCACTCATAGTGATAAAAATAAAACCCAATATGATTTTGTTATTAAAAACTTCATAGGGAGCAGTGTTGTAATTATGGGATGTTTGGTCAAACATAGAAATGTGGTTCTAACTTCTTTATACCTATCAAATATAAGGGGAGTGACCATTTATTGGATTATAGAGATAAAAGTTAGGGATTATATGATCGTGTATCAAATATGTATAATTTTTTATTCAAAAATTACCCCAACCATTCAGGGAATGGATAAGGTGTGATTAAAAACTCATCTTCCCTAAGTTTATAATAAAAACCAAAAAAATTAAATTCAAATAAATATGGGGTTAAATCTTTAAATTACTAACGATAAATTAAGGGAATGTTAAATCAGGTATTTGTTGATATTGGTTATTTAAAAAATGACATTGTTACTTGGATTAATTGTTTAGAACTTCAAATGTTGTAGATGGGTAGAGACCTAAGAGGAGGATACAAATGAAAGATAATGTACACAACAAAATCAAACCCAATAGATAATGTAATGGAAGTAACAAATATTCTATGTTATAAAATTCATGAACTAGTTAGGGAACAATCATGGTATAAAGAACGTGATGTTCAAACTGAATCTTGAAATTAAAATATAGAATTTCCCAAATCTAGAAATTGAATCATATTTTATGAATTGTAAAAAAATGTTGGAATTTGAAATGAAAAAAAATCTAGAGTAAAATGATGTCTGATTTAGTGAGACAGGGAAAGAAAAAGGTATGGTTCAAGGATGATAAGAATAACCCTCATATTTTAAAAATTATCTCTTACCATCTTTTTTCTACAAAGTATTAAAAATAAAAATGAACATGATTACCTTAAATTCATTCAATTGTTTAGGAGAATCAATATTCACATTCCATTTGTGGAAGATTTGAAAACAATACCATCTTATATAAAATTTATTAAATGTTTACTGGATAAAAAGAGGGATTAGGGTGAGAGATCAATAGTAAATTTTAATGAGTAATTTAGTGTTATGTTCCAAATAACATCCCCCCAACTGAGGGGCCATGTAATTTTTTTATATCTTATAAAAGTTTTTTTAGTGAGGAGATTTAAGTGTTTGTCTGATCTATGATCTAGAATTAAAATTATATCACACTACATATTCAAATATTTGAGGATAAAATATCTTAAACTAAAATTAGTTTCACTACTTCCAACTAATAGGTCATTTACCTACCAATATGGGAGGGTAGATGGACTATTAGTTTATTAAAAGAAACATTGTTTTCTTATAGACATTATTATTCTATATAAGGAGTGAGATAACATGGTAGAAATAATTTTAGATAAGCCATTTTGGCCACTAATAAAGCTATCAATGACGTATTAAAGGGTAATATTACCCTTCAATATGGTAAGGAACATGAGGAATTTAATGTTTACAAGGAGTCTCTATAAAAGTCATTTGTATGTTGATTGATGTTATAGATTAGGTTTTTAGTGCTGAGATTATCAGGGAAAATCATCATCCCATTAACTATTTTATCACTAAATATATCAATAAAAATTTTGAAATTTTTTTTATTGAAACAAAATCCACATATTAGTTGTAAAGGCTGGGGAGAATGTAGAATTAAATTTGGTAATTTATTGCTTATGTCATGAAGTTGTTCAACCTAGAACATGTTATCTTTATGGGGAACAAGTTAGGTAGATTTTTTTCAATGTTGAATGATGTTTGTGATGATTATGTTCTTTTTCATCATGAAAATGAAATTACATTGCATTATAATTTTGGGATACCAAACAATATTAATGAAAGGAATCATTATTATTAGAAAACATGACATAGTTTTTATAAGAATTTTCATATATTTTAGTTTTATATTCTAATAAGTTTTTTGAAGGTAGTTGTTTTTCATACTTAGTTTGTGCTAGTGAAGAAAATTTCAATTGGTATTAGAAACGTTATTGGAGTCTGAATATATCAATACACACTATGAAAATTATATGTTTTTCAGGTTGTTCTAAAATATAATAAATTTATAGAGATACATTTGATGCAATAATTATGAAATAATGGGGGATAAGATATGTTTAGTAACTTATGTTAGATGATTTTATTCTGATACTAAGGTTCACAAAGTCATGAGGAATTCATAAATTAAGAAAATTTTTATGGAGGATGAAAGTATGGATGAAAATAATTCTATGGTGATATCACTCCATTATACATTGCATGATATCTATTAATCCGAGGCAGAATGGTTTAAGAAGTTTGTTAAATCAAATCAGTATGTTGGAGTTGTTGGGAATGATGAATGTGAATATTTAGAGACCAATCCAACATATGAAGAAAAACAATATAGTCAATCATTTTCATAAAATGATTTTTTTTCCTTCAATTGGGTCAATATAATTCTAGAGGATTTTTTTTAATTGGTTCAATACAAATTTTTTTTAAGAGGTTAAAAAGACATCTGGTAATTATTGAAACTGACTCATCAAATGAATATAGAGACTAATCCATAAGAAACATACTGACCCTAATAATTCATCCGATTCTAGATGTATTGTCTAAGGAAAGAAAATAAAAGATAGTTTTTGAATATTTTTTCCAAAGCATCGTCAAAATATGTGGTGGCTTATTTAGAGGATTCAATGATTTTTATGGAAAAATGAAAGTGATATAAGTCTAATAGATCTGAAAAAATATTTATGGTTGAATATTTTCAATGTTTTTAATTTGTTTCTTTAGTTTTTATAGGGTATCAATATTATAAGTATTTTAGTTTTTACTAGTGATCAATGTAATGAACAATATCTAGTTCCTATATATTTTCATCATAATGAAAATAAAATTAGAACACAAAATGTTATTAGACTGATGAATGGTTAGGGTGACTGAAAATGGAGGAAGTTGTGAGAAGATTCGAGATGGTTAGGGAATAATAAAGAACATATGATAATCATTAAAAGAGTCAATGATCAAGTCAATAGAAAGCTAGAATTTGGGTTTTGGGAATGTGGGGAAAAAATTCAGAGTCCCACTAAAACCTCTTTTGGATCTCATATAAATGGAAGAAAGTATATTTTAATTTATGACACTTATAATATTCACATGTAATGAGAGTTATATCACTAAAGAAGAGATAATATAGTTCATAATTTTTTTCTTAGAAATATCTCTCTACGGAAGAAGCATAAGAAATGATAGTAATCATACATTATTGGATCAGATATAACATTCAAAAAATGGTTTTTAAGGAATGTTTGAAGAGGGTCATAATTGATTCTAGAGTATTATTTCATATCTATTTTTTAGACTATAGAATCAAACATAAGAATCAGACTGAGACATTGAACTGAGTTTTCATGAAATGTCCAAAAAGGTTGTTTCTATCTAATACTAGGTATAAAAATGATGAATTTTGTTTTATTGGTTTTATAATATAATTTGATACAACATCATAGTAACTAGTTTTTAATCAACTGGTGATGTTTTCATTACTTATTACACATACTTATTTTACATCATTTCTTATAGAAAAATAACATGAACTTTTGAATTGATAATAATTCCACAAAATTGTTAGAGTATATCTTATTTTATAAATCAACATAAAAGGATTGTCTTCATGGGATTTTTTTTTGTATTGCATTGTTTCTAAACCTTCATAAAGGCATATATACACACTTTTGAGTAGTGTACACTACAAATAATGTTTTTCTTATTGATGTGTGATTGTATTTTTTTTTGAAGGTTGAGAAATTTATAACAATAGGAGAAATTTATTTCAGAAAAAAGGAAAATTAAAAGAAAATGATATCACTGATTCATCCCCTACCCTAACATAGATACATTAATCCTAACTGGGAATTAATAATTGTTATCAGATTGAAGGTTCCCATCATTTACTCTTGCCTATTGTTTTTGAAGAGAAGTTGTCATGGAGAATCTAAATTGTGTGAATTTTAAGGGTATTATGTTCTTCGATGGAAGTAACTATCATATTTATAAATAAGGAATATTTCCATATCTTATGTATCATGGGTATGATTTTTTATAAGATGCTGCTGAGGGAGTTCCTCCTATTAATAAAAAATTCACTCTCACACTTCTAGATAAGAAGAATCTTGAAAATGGGGGAAGTGATAATAATGATTTACTCTCATCAATTTATGAATGTGAGTTTCTAAGAGTGAAGGGATTTGGAAAATCCCATGGTATACGGAAGAAGATGAAGAAAATTTATGAAGTTAACACAAATGTGAAGAAATCTAAGAAACAAATATAGTGACTAAAATTTGAAAATATAGACATGGGCAAGTAAAGAACCATTGGTGACTTATTTACAAGGTTGAATTATATTTTTAGATCCATAAAATGCCTTGGTAAAATGTTGTAAGATTCAAATAGTATTCAAAATATATTGAGAATCATTCCTAAAAATATTGATGCCAATGTTTTTTCTATGGAAAATTGAGATCCTGGAACTCTATCTTTTTCATACTTTCATATAACTCGCATTAATTATAAACTGATAATGGATGATGTTATGAATATAAAAAAATGACAATAGAGAAATTTACTTCAAGGATGTTAAGAAATAAATGTCTAGTAAGATTCTTGAAGATTAAGATTATAGTAAATCTAAATCTATAAATGTGGTATGTAACAATATTGATGAATTTTATACTTGTATTCTAAAAATTTAAAAATCGGTACAAGAAATTATAAAGGGAAACATCCCTTGAAAGTTTTTAATGAAGATATATTGGGAACTTTATTGTGAATTTCCTTATAAACAAAATGAAGAATATAATGATGAAGATGATATATGAAGAAGCAGATATTGGAAAAAACAAGGTGATATGTAAAAATATTATCTTAGGGGAAAATAAAAAAAGTTCTCCAAATACAAATGGATATGTTTTTTATCAAAATAATATATAAAAAATGATATTAAAGATGAGGCTGAAAAGTTTACTGAACATTCTAGAGAAATAACTTACCTTGAATCAATTTATCATGAAGAGTTCAGAAGTAGAAATTCTAAAGATAAATAGAGATATTTAGAATTTCATATGAAGAGATACTAAAATAATCTCTAATACAAATTGTTACACATCAAAGAGATATTACGAAGTTTATCATAGAAATTCCTAAAAAACAATCAACAAATTATTCCTTAATGTAATGATAAAAAACATAAATATATTGATTATTTGAATAATGACCAAGATAAAGAAATGATTCATAATTAACATCTTTAAGTAAATTTTAATGTTAAAGAATAAGAGTTTAAAATTATTATTTTTTTTCTAAATTTGACATGGGAGTTACAGGTGTCATGAATTTTATCTACGAGGTTGGAGAATGTTATGGAAAATGTGTCCCTGATAAGGATCAAACGTTACCTTAAAAGGTTGAGATGTATGTTGGTGTGATTTCTAAGAAGGATAAATTTTATAAAATCATATATGTGATAAAAATAAGAAATGTTGGAAATTTAAAATTTTGAAAAATGTTTGAGTTTGAAACCCAAGTGTCTACCACATCTGATTCTTGTAAGGTTGTAATGAAATAAAAATTGAAGATGAAGATTCCGGATGATGATATATAGTTTGGGAGTCAAAAATGTTCTTATTTTAAAGATAATAAAGTTGCTAAGAAACATTTACAAAATTTCATATAGTATATAACTTTTAGAGGGAAGTATTCATTCTATTGTTACTGCTGGTATTATAGTGAATATGAGAATATAGAAATTATGCGTTGGTTCAAGTAGAACCATTATAAATATCCCATGAATTACAAAAATAAATGTTTATGGGGGAGTCAATACTCTCAAAGGAATAAATTTGAGAAGAATGTTTTGACTAAATTTGATAGTTATGTTTTTAAATTTTAAAATAGATTGAATCTTTTGGAAACTATTATTGAAAGATGTGAATAAGCTAGAAATCGTGAAGAAGGGTGTATTGTCTTTTTTCAGCACAACATCATGATTAAAATAATTTTTAGAAGCTGAATTTGATGAAAAATAAAGGGTATAAAATAGATCATGTTTTAGAAATCTCTCTCAAAGCTACAAATGAATAATAAACCTAGATGTTTGAGAATGGTTGTTCTTATCCTATGATAAATGATTTTAAAATTTTGAAGTAAGTAAAAGAATTCAAATAAGGAACAATGATGTTTGGAAAAGATGAATCTCTATGAATAAAATGAGTTGAACCCACTATTATTTAGGAAGAAAAGTTTAAATACAAGAAAGAATAATTTTTGGGGTTGAAACATAATCTATTGAGATTTTCTCAACATTATGATGAAGTAAATAAAGGTTTTTTTTTTTCAGAAAAGGGTTTTTTTGTGAGAATATAGGATGTTGGAAAATTTTTCATAAAGGTATAACATATAAAAGGAATCATATGTCATGTGGGTGAAGTTTAGAATTATTATTATCCTAGAATGATGAAAAAATTAGTTTTGGAATAATAGTTTGGGACATATGTGTCATAGAAACACGAGAAATTAATAAAACTGAGATAGTATATGAGATATTATTGATATGTCAAGAATAATATATTGGTGTTTTTCTATTAATCAGAAGGGGAATATAGAAAAATACATTAACAATAAAGATGATATACATTCAAGTCGACCACTGGAACTCATACATTCTGATATAAGTGGGATGATGATAAAAAATTATCATTCAGAGATAAGTACTTAATTTATTTTGTTGATGATTTTAATTTCAATACTTGTGTTATGTAGTTTTTTCCTAAATTGGAATCTCTAATATGTATAAGAGTTTTAGGAGAAGGGTTAAGAAGGAATATATGTATTCTTGTAAGAAGTTTAGAAATGAAAATGGTGTCGAGTATAACAATTAATAGTTCAAAAGTTATCTTAAAATACATTGAATCTGACATGATTTAAGTACACTATAAACACCTCGAAAAAGTGGATTTGTAGAGAGTATTATAGAAGTTTAGCTGAAATGGGGAGAACTATTTTTCATGAACACGGTCTTTCTCATTACTTTTAGAGGCAATATAAGAGCACAACTAATTTTATTCAGAACAGATTTTTATTTAATTTTTTTTTTGATTTTAATCTATATAAAAATTTTTATGATAAAAAAAATTGGGTAAAACACATGATATTTGTTTGGGACAACATGAATCATAATGATCAAAGGTTGAAACCTTGTAATGTTTTATCACAGGGGTGAAGATGGAATATTTCTTCACTATGCTCTAGATGGAAGTGGTTATAGATGTTTCAACAAAAATACATGAATATTAGGGGAATTATTTATTGTCAAAGTTATGAAAATGGTGAATAATATGTTTCAAAATCTCATGCTGATGAAGAAGATGAAGATAATGAGTTTTTTTGTTATTAAACCTAATAAAGATACAAAAACATATGATACAAGAAATATGGAATAATTATAATCAACAATTTCCAGTGATGAGAAATAATGTTATACATCGCATCCTAGGATAAGGAAATATGTGGAATATAAAAACATTATTGGTGATCAACATAAAAAGTTTTATATTAGAAGAACATAAAAGGTTATTACACATCATCTTTGTGTTCAAAAGTTGAGATGAAATATATTAATGTAGTTTTTGAGAATTTTGAATGGATTCAGGCTTTGGATGAAAACTTGGATCAAATTTAGAAGAATGATACTTGGGAACTTATACCTAAACTATGTGACAAAAATTTTATAGGTACATCTTAGGTGTTCTAGACAAATTTAAATGAAATTGGTGACATTATAAGGAATAAAGAAAAATTGTTTTATAATGGTTACTCATAGATTTATGTTATTGATTTGGATGAGTATTTTTTTTTCTAGTGTCAAGGTTATAAAAAATTATAATCTTTCTTTCTATTTATATATAATAAAGTTATAAATGTTTTTATATGTACATGATGATAACATTTTTTAATGAATAATATGATAAAAAAGTGTATGTTGAGAAACCATGTGGATTTGTTATTGGGAACGATGAAATTTATGTTTTCAAGTTAAAGAAAACCTTATATGGACTAAATAATGCTATGAAATCATGGTATTAAAAATTGGGTTCCTTCGTATGAAATTTATGTTTTATGAATGGAGGGATTGATAGTAATCTATACCTCAAATTAAGTTAGGATATTTCCCTCATTATAATTCTATATTTTTATGATATTATATTTTTTTTAATGATAAAAAACATTTGAGTAGATTTATAAAGACATGAAAAAGTTGATTGAAATGTCCATGTTGAGAGAAATGAGATACTTTCTTGGGTTACAAACGTTATAAAAGAAGAATCACATTTGAATTTCTCAAGAAAAGTATGCCACTGAAATTGTTAAGAATTTTGGCATAGTTATTTTGAAATTGGTTTCCACGCCAATTTTATTAGGAACCAATTTGAATAAAGATCTATAACTTCAGTAAGTTAATTGTACATGGTTTTGGAAATCGATTGGATGATTTTTTATCTCACTATCTCAAGTATGGGCATTGTTTATACAATAAACTTATGTTCTAGATTCTAATGTTCTCTAAAATAATCAAACATATTTGATGGAAAATGAATTCTTAGATATATCAAAGGCATAAAGCATTTTGGAAACCAATATGGTAGTTCTGAAATAATTTATTTGTTTGGCTATGTAGATTTTGATTGGGAAGGAAGTGTTGATGATAGAATATCCACATCTGGTGTAATATAATTTTTGGGAGAAATATGTGTATGTTCTCATAATAAAAACACAACACAGAAATTCTTAGAATGTCGTAAGGTGAGTATGTTTCTCCCAAAAAAGATACAACCAAACTTATATGGATGAAGACTCAGTTGGAAGACTTACTTATTGAAGAAAACATAAGCTTTATCTTTGGTTATGATAATCTGACCACTATTAACCATACAAGAATCCAAGTGAAACATTCTTGTTCAAAATATATAGATATAAAATATAATCTAATCAAATTGAATTTGGATAAGAATGAAATCAAGATGGAGTTTGTTCTTATATCAAAATAAGTTACTAACATTTCTAAAAAATCATTTCCCAAAGGAAGAAATTGTCTTTCTATGGATGGACATAAGCATCCAACCACTTTCTCTCTATGGTCTTTGTACGTGTTTTCCCTCTATCGTATTGTCTTTATACACTATTGTTAAGGGGGATAAATGTTTCATAAACCGATCCATTACAATGTGATAAAAATTCTAAGAAAAAATGTCTTTAGGTGGAGTTGTGTGTAAGATGTTAACTCATCATGTAAGTGTTTGAACATTTATAAATTTTTTTAATATGGTTGTTGGAAAATTGTTTTCTAAGAAAAGTGAAAGAGCCTGAAAAATAAAGTTGGAAAGATGAAGTTGTTTCATGAGTCACTAATTTTGGACAACATGGTTTTTCATTCAATGATTATTGTTTCCTATAAAAAGGTAGGCTCATGTTGTCTTATAATTATTTATAAGTAATCCATTGCTTGAGGTTACAATGTTCGGCAATTTGTAAACATTGGTCAACAAAAAAGGGGGAGATTATTGGAACCATGTTGGATGGAAATGGTTTTTGGATGCGGAAAAAAGTTTGTGCGGATTGTTTGTTCGTTTGTTTCATGAAAATTAAATCACGTTAGTCCGAATGGCCCAAAGGCATTCTTTTTTTATTTTATTAAGGATAATAACCCTTTTAAGGGTTGAAGAGAAACCCGTACATGACCCGTAGGCCCAAGGCACAATGCCTGACATGACCCGTAACACATGACTCGAAGTCCCAGAGGCATACCATGCCCAATATATGACCCGTAGGCCCAGCCCACTAGAAATGTCCCTCCCAAGCTTCTACATCATGGATTGCCTTTATCTCCCCACCTGCATTGCTGATCGGCTAGCATTGCCCCGTAAAAAGATGCACGGTGCTTGGTCCCGATGGTGGTTTCCATACCCACTCATTCTTCCAATCCAGTTAGCTCTGCTTCTGGTGACTGCTACTGGTGCTCTGATCCTCATCTGGGGCCTACTCTGTGTAAACTGGGCTTCTTCAATGGCCCGAAGGCCTTGTGGCCTGAAGGCCTTTGATGGCCCGAAGTCCCTAAGACCCGTGGGCCCAAACCGGTGGCCCGAAAGCCCAAATCTGGTGAATAGTCTAGCATCTACAATACCGAACAATGCATGCTACAATGCTTACTATGGTACTGCTACAGTACTGGTACAGTGCCTACTACAGTACTGCTACAGTACTTGGAAATTCACCTCCACCCGGTTTTAAACCTGGGTCTCTTGGATGCCAAGCAGGAGCCCTTACCACTTTGGTACGGGCTCATTGGAAAATTAAATCACAATACATTTTATGTTTTGGTGATTGGATGATATGAATGAAAGGATTCATTTTTATTAGAATACTAGATGAAACTTTTATAATAATATTCATATGTTTCTGTTTTCTATTATGAATAAGTATGGTGAAATAATTTTTTTAGGCTCACTTTTTGTTCAAAAAGAAAATTTTAATTGGTGTGAGGAAATTTATCAGAGTCTAAATGTATCTATACAAAATATGATGATTCATTTCTATTATATTTGTTCTTAAATTTCATAAGTTTATAAAGAAACTTGGTATGAAATTATTATGAAATAAATTGGGAGAATATGTGTATGGTATATTAAGATAGATGATTCAATGATGATCCAAATTTTCTCAAAGTCTTGATGAAGTTATGAGAGAAGAAAATGTTTTTGGAAGAAGAAATTTTTGAAGAGAGGAAATTTATAGTGAAACGAGTCTATCAGATGAAACGTGCTATTGATTCATTAGAGGTTGACTGGTAAAAATATTTTCAGAATTATGTCAATAAGTTGGTTTCATTGGGACTGACAAATGATAGTATTTATAGATCAATCCAATAGATGAACCAAAAAAATATAGTCACCTATTTGCATCAAACAAATGTTTTTTATTTTATTGGTTCAAGATAATTCATGTAGATTTATTTTTAATTGGGCCAATAGAAAATGAACACTCAGTTGGATTTAAAGTGGGGAAAGCATCATCAGACAATACATGAAATTGAATTATCAAAATGGGACTAAGACCGATCCATCAAACACATTCTAACCATGCTACTTCATTAGACGCATGATCATCAGTCTAAGGGAAAAAATAGAAGAAAATTTGATTAAAGAGTTTTTCAAAAGTGTTGTCGAAGGAGGTTTTGGTATCTTTTGAAGTTGTGGCGATGTTTATAGAAGTATAAAAGTGATAGAAACCTAACGTTATTGAAAAATTGTTTATGATATAATGTTTTCAATGTTTTAAATAGGTTTTTTTCAATTAATATAGGGAATCAGTATGAGAAGGACTTCAATGTTTATAAGTGGTCATAGTAATAAGTAGACCTCCATTCATATATGTTTTCATCATAATGAGAACAACATCAAAACATTAATTGTTGTTAGAAAATAGAATAGTTATCTTGGTGGAAACTAGCTGATGTTGTGAGAAGATTCGAGAAGGTTTGAGATGAATCAAAATAAGTTGATAAGAATTTAAAGAGTCCAATAAAAAGTACAAATAATTATGAAATTTGAGTTTTAGGAAACCAAGAAAACCTTTTCGGATCGTCTACCAAACCTATTTTGTCTCTCCTATAGATAGATGGATGTTAATTACACTTTTGACACTTGTTCTATTCATGCATGAAGAATGTGAGAGTGATAAAGAAGAGAGAAGATGGTTTATTGAAATTTGTTTGCTCGGAAACATCTCCTAGTAGAAGAATCATAAATAAAAATAGTTATCGGAGCTTACTAGACTAGAGAATAAAAATTTAAAGAAGGTTTCTAGGTAAAGCTTTAAGAGGTTTAGAATTTTTCTATAGTATTAATTCATTTTTTTCAGACTAAGGATCAGATAGAAAAATTAGATAGAACCATCAAAATGATTTTTCATAAAAATTTATTAGAAGGTTGTTTATACTTGATGTTAGGTTGGACAATTAAGTATAGTTTTTGAATGGTTTCTAATAGAAATTAACAACGAAATAATTTAATTTTTTGTGAGACAAATGGTGAAGGTTTCATTACAATAAACAAAAACTTATTTTAAATCATTCATGCTAGAAAATTTACAGGCATTGTTGTTTTTATCGTTGTGATAAAGAATTTGAATTGTATATATTACTTAGAGTATCAACACAAAACGATTGTTTTCTAGTGCATTGTATGGTATTTTATTGTTTGCAAACAATGATAAGGATGTAACCACTCTTGTTGAGTAGTGAACCCTATAAATAATTGGGATTCGGTGGATGTCTGATTGTATTTTTAGGACAGTGAAAAATATTTAACAAGAGGAAAAGATTGTTTGAAAAGAAAGGAAACATAAAATAAAAATATATCACTATTTTAAGGGCTACCCCTCCTAGTGATACATTGATCTAGAATGTGGATTACAAATATTATTGAATGCGTTTCTTATTCTATTCACAATTTTAATCCCCTATGCAACGAACCCAGAATATACCCTCATTTATTTCCAAACTAAGTAATGAAATTATTCTTATAGTGAATAATTTGTAATAAATGAATTTTATAGTTTAGAGTTTGAGTATGTATCAAGTTACATTCATATTAGAGATGAAGGTTAATTTTCTTTCTCTATTAAGAGTTAGTTAGAGGAGTATCATGATAATTTAACTGATATGGGAAGCTGGCCTTACCTTTATTATTTATAGCACTTGGACGATGATCTACTTGTCCATGAATTTGATTTGTTATTAAAAGAAATAGGGTACCCTTCATCTACAACACCTAAGGAATTTTTCTCTAATATACATTCTCTTTTTGATACTGAGCTTTCTATTTTCCCTGCTACTTATTTTTTTAACTAATAAATAACAAAGTGATGTGGAATCTACGGGTGAGAAATTGAAATGTAAGGATAACCATTATGATTTTCATGCTTGGCTTTCTTCTTTTCTTGATTCCTTAACTAAAAATACGAATTTAAAAACTTTTTATGGAATGTAACAACCCAGGTATTTATATTATCATATTTATTAGTATACATGAATTAAATATTTATATTCATTATGTTATATAATTATAAAAATAAATAACTTATAATCTGGTTATTTGTTTTAAATAATAACTTTTAAATTTTATAACCATTATTTGAAAAAAAATCAATTTCTAGACTCAAAATGAAGAAATTATCGTAGTAGGAATTTTTGATAATTTTCTAAAAATGTTTAATTTTTGGTGAATGGTAAAAGATACGGTTTTTTAAAATAAGTTATATTTTTGGACATATTGAGGACATAATTCTGATGTAAAATTTATCAAATTTCATTACTATTTAAATTATGATCTTATAAGATTACTATTATACATTAATAATTCAAAACATGTAGGTTATAATATATTTTCCGATAAATATTAAAATCATTGTGAGTAACGTTGCAATGCCTGTATGACACATACAAGGTCAAAACAGGTGACTTATAAATAATAATCGAGGGATAAAAATTATTTACATGATTTTTTACAAATTATTATGTTATATTTGTATTTTTGTATGTTTATTATGAATTTTAGAGTTATAAAACATAATTCAAATCCAAATGCATGTGCAATGCTTTCACAAGGAAATAAAAGATAGAATAAAAAATTTAAGAAGTTGTACTGATATGTATATTAGTGAATATACACAATGAACGAATATAGAATTTTATATTGAACTTAATTTATTTATTTTAAGGATATTATTTTATTTTTAATTTTTATATATAAACTAATTAACATTAATGCCTATGAAATTATAATTCAGCTCCTGTGCAAGCATAAGAAAAATAAATAAAATGTTTTTAATTAAAAATATATGAATTATTAAATAACCCATTTTTTTACTAAATATTTTTCTATACGAAATTATCATCCATTATGTCTTGTAGATTTGAATTTGGGACATCATGGACCCACATGAACCACTTTATGGCCATTATAATATTTTATTTCAAAAGTAAGTCAAGTTGTAATATTATAGGTTTTTATTAGTATAATATTTTAATTTATGGTTTTACTATAGATTTTTTCAAAAATAAATAGTGTATTTAAATATAATTAATTTATATTCTTCATGAAATTTAATTTTTGAATTTTAGGCATTATTTAGATACATTAATGTCTTGAACAATTCTGACACAATTGTTATTTAATTAATGAATAAACCAAATTAATGATATTAAAATCAATAAAATAAATATAATATATTATTTTTAGGCTAATTAATGAAATTTTTATATGAATATGATAATTATATGATATAATAAAAAAATTGGATTTGAAATTGATTTTTTTTATTTTATTAATTTCATAATTATGAATAGATTTAAAATTGACAAATTGATTTTAATTAATAAAATATTTTATTAAATTATTAAAAATCATAAAAATATAAAATAATTCAAAAATGATATTATTACTTCAAAAATGTGGTATCCTATGAGTTATATACTTTTTTTAAGAACATAACCCTATATGAGTCTTAATATATTTTAAAGTTTTATGTAATTCCTAAATTACCCCTCACTTCAATTATAACAGGGGGATCCTATGTTCATAAATATTCATCACCTAGAGACTTATTGATTGACAATATTAGGAAAAATTCTATCCTACTCATCTCTTGAATCATTCTAGAGCTTCTAGTCTCACAAAAAGCTACATCCAAGAGCCTTAAGGAGGTTCTCACGGAGAAATTTTCCAGAGGTAAGATTCTTTCTTATCTTTTATACTCGTTTTGACTTCTACCTTATCCTAACCTCCTATACAATGTTTTGTGAAAATTATAGTATCAGATATATACTTTAATATTGTTGTGTTCATGGTATATTCATCATAATATCTCTCATATTATTCTTTTACTCATAAATAAAAAAATATCCATCCAAGGTGTGTCAATTCACCCCTTTCATGGATGATGATTTTTCATTTCTATTTAACAAAATCAGGGCTAGTTTTAATTTTATTATAATAGTTTGAAATTACCTATATATATATATTATTACTTATGGAGTATAATTTATTTCTAAGAATGAAGTCCATAAAAGATTGACATTGGAAACCATGAAATGAATGCACCCAAAATAATGGAAATAACAATATATTGTTAATAAATGGGTGGAAAATGACATAAATAGATCGTGTAAAGTATTCGGAATAAGTGTTGAGTTCTGTAATAATTTAATAACAATTTCTAAACCATTATAAAAGATGTTATAACACTTTTTAATGAAGTCAAACTGGAGGTAAGGGTAACATTAACTAAAACATTGTTTTAATGGTTTTAAATATTTATTCTACTAAATATTTTTTTATATTCCCATGTTTCCAAATGGTTTTTGTGAATGAATCTATATGGTTGTTAGTGTTTTAATTTTTTATCATGTGTTTTGAAAAGGGATAGTTTTTATGTGTTATGTATTGGACTTTCCTTCCTTCAAATCATAATAATTGTCTCTTTTATGAAATTCAGAAAGATTGTTCTTTTTTATAGCATGTGTTATTTATCCCTATTTCATGACACTTTATTAATAAAATTTATTTTTTATACTATTTCATAATTATTTTCTAATAATATGATTTCATTATTATGTTATAATTTTTTATATATTTTAAATGTGATTTTTACTAGAAAATTTTATTTTGATATTTGAATTTCTCTTGTTCATGGTTTTAAATGAGTTATCAATGGTTTTATTCATGATATGTTCCTTGTAATTTGTTTATTACAGATTAAAACCATTATGGATAAATATATGAAAGATTTATTCCCATTATAGACAAATATATGATAGGTTGAGCCCTATTATAATTCCAGATATGACTGGTGACCTCCATTATTGATCCCTAATGCATTGGGTACTCTAGATATAGAATTTTACCGTATGGTTATTCCATTTGTAAGTGTAAATTTAAGATTTATATGGTAATGATTTCCCATGGAAACTGCATTATTTTTCTTATTAATGATTATGTGTTTTCAATAAAAGGGTTTCTAAGGGGTTTTCATATTTTCACTAGACAAACAATTTCCTTTATTTATATTCCTTACTGAGATTATTGGGACCATCCAATGTTTTTAAATGTTTTTACTAGGGTATAATGATTGGTAAGAGAAATTAGTAATTCATGTTGAAAATTTTGAAGATTTTTAAAAAAAATCATGTTTTGTTTTTAAAATATTTATATTTTTAAAAAGTATATTATTTTAGTGTTATCCTATTTGTATGAATGTTTTTTGTTATATATGTATTATTTACTAATTCTATAAAGCTATATACCTAGAAAGATCCTCATTGTGAATGAAATTAAATTAATGAATAAAAATCAATATGAAGTTATGTATTAAATATGGGTCCTTATATAGAAAGAGGCTTAGTGCAAGATTTTTATTATTTTTTAAGATAAATTATTCAAGATGATGAGTTGCATGAGTTATTGTGTGAACTTGTTTAATTTTACAAATAAAATACCCAAAACCCAATTAATGAAGAATATACCAATTTAATGAACATAGATAAAATATTCAGGGGATATAGTCTATAAAGAACTAGAAATATTTCTATACATTGGAGAAAAATCATTATTTTATTGTTTTTCTCTTTAGAAATATCTATGAATTGTTACTACTTGTTTGGTTGTGTGTTTCATGGAGTTTAGAAACCATATTTTCTAGAATCAATTTTGGATACTATCACTCATACTTAATTAATTTTGTTTCAAATGACGGTGTTAACTAACTAGATGTTTATTATAGTGTGAAGTAAGTGAATTTACCATGGAATTTGTTGGTGTGGTAGGAAAAGTGACCATATAAATATGGCACAATCAATTCAGAGAATTTTTTCCAACGTTCGATTAATTCTACATTTCATGATTGAAGGATCAACAATGGGAGATAAAAACTGGATAACACCCCCTTTTTATATTTGGTTATTTTATTTCTGAGATTACCATTCTATAATATCATTATGAAATCTTCATTATATAGGTAATTTGTCTTGTAATCAGAGAACATTTCAAATTTCTTTAAGATAGTATACATTTGTTTTAAAGAAATGGGATATGCTGATTTATAACACGTGGGTTACTTATTTAATATTTTTTTGACATGTTTTAGTACTTATATTTTATTTATATAAATAATTGATTTAAATTTGTTACTAAGGTAACATGGGCCAGTTATACTCTTTAATTTGTAGCATGAAACCTTTTTTTAAAAAACATTATTTTCTGTATTTGATTCTCTCATAGCGGGTGCTTTGGATCCTTTGTACATGATTTTAATTGTATGAGATTTATATGGAAATTTTTTTGAGATTCTATATCATACCTTTAGAAAAAACCATTTTCTATGACAATCATCCAATATTTTTAACTAAAAACTATTTAACTATTTCTCATTCATTGGATTCAAAAAATGGGGAAATTATTGAGTTTAAAGTGCGGAAGAGGGGCCTTTAATTTTATAAACTTCATTTCACATTCAATCCATTTAAAAACATAATTTTTTTTTTCAAATTGCTTTCTCTTCATGAATCAATTTATGTTTATTGTAAATAAAATAATTAAAAAATTAACAAAAAACATCATTGTTTCCTTCATCGATAATAATTTATTTTTAAATTAATGGGGTTAATTTTTTCGATATTTTTAGAATATTGTGATTTCTGAGTTGGTTTTTCATATAGTTTTATTGATGTTCAATTTAGAGAGTTCTATATTGAGTCTTATAGGAGATATTATTTTTGGAATTTAGATTATAACATAATAAAAACTAGAAATTTGAACATGAACATATGTGAAACACTCTTTTTGAAAAAACACCTCATGCATATAACTCAAATGATAATAATTTAATTCCTTTTAACTAGAGTAAAATGGGTTATTGGGATCCCGAAATGTATATATGAATCTTTATGCATTTGGTGTCTTTATAATCCCTCTGTACATATCAAATAAGAGTTTTTCCATAGTTCTCTTCAAATATATGGCTGTGTAAAATTAAATGAAAAAAATGAAGTGAGTAATAGTAAAAAAATGAGTTCATTATATTTAGGGGAATGTTTAACCCATTTAAAGGGGGAAACAATTTAATTATTTTGTATTAATATTAGATGAATAAATGAAGTAATAAACATAACTTTAAATTTTTTGAACCTATTGTAGAGTGATAGTTAATAGTTTCACTTGTTAATGTGTTAATTCCACTTATATATAACCTCTTTTACTACTAGGACTGAAAATTGAATTTAGAATGGAAATGGGGGAGTAAATTAATTTCAAAAAGGAGGAATGATTATTTTTTGTAGTTTATGGATTTTTGATTTCTTTTGACTCTCGTGTAATTTTGAACTTGGGTAATATTTTTCACATTTCATTTAATTTCCTAGTAAAAAATAAAATGAATTGAATTTTCTAACAATCAAATTGTTAAATTGTGGGGGAGATTTATGTGCATTTTTTTCATTATAATTTTCCACATCAATTTTGGTAATAAATTTTCTTTTTATTATTAAAATTATTATTATTTTGAATAATTGAAAATTATATTCATTTTTGTATTAGATTACTAAAAATGTAATTAGAGTGTTAAAAAATCAATTTCATTTTTATTATAGTATTTATGAATAATTTAAAGTTAAATAAATAATTTTTTATAAACTATAATTTTTATTCTAGTATTTTTAAGTTATAGTTTCTCATTTCCATTCTTTTAATTCATTAATTATTTTATTTTATCTTTATCAATTAATTATTTTAAATATTCATGTAATTATTTATAATTAATTATTTTATAATTTAAATGTTCTTATTTATTATATTCATTATATATTTTTTAAAATATAATTAATTTTTATTAATTTTATTACAATTATTTTTAAATATATTTAAAATTTGTTTAAGCTTTAAATGAATTAACTTGTTAATTATTTGTTTTATTTTTAATTGATAAATTTTTAATTTTTAATTTATTTATTATATCCTTTATTTTTAAATTTACTTGTTTTTAATTTTTTAGAATGAGCTACCTTCAATCTGTGCTACCTCAATCAAGCCATTTTCTACAGCCAGATAATGCCTTTCTTCTATTCTGCTCCCTCCATTACAATCGTCACCACCCATGCTAACTTTAGGATGAAATGATAGAACCGAACCTCTATTACTCAATATCAATGGTAAAACCACCATCCACTATCACCACCTTCCTCTACTAACCAATACACACCCCAACAGTAGCACAATCTACCCACACCCAACCAAGCTACAACCAGGTTTCACTGCACCCATGCTAGTATACTTCCTCCTCAACCCTGATACTATAATTACTCCTAAATGATAGCTCACAATCTATTACTATTGGAGAAACTCTACCCTCAGTTTCTCCATGATCTACCACCACTTTTCTTGATAAACTTTTATTTACCTCATGTCTTACTTCCAACACCCAGCACAATTAATCCATTGTAACACCCAGATGTTTTTATCCAAAATGTTCTTTAAATAATTTTTATTCTTTAGTAGATTGAGTTGCAGACTATCATGAGTTTAAATGACTCATGATACACCATTAGTATAAAATTTACATTTTTTAGTAGCCGTAGGTTGGCGGGAATAATTATAACTAACTTAGGAAAATGCATTGTGAATTCATCGACTATCAATTATTTATGAAAAATATAAATCAATTAGATATTGGTATTTTTACGTTAATTACTTTTTGTAATGAAATTAATGGGAGATATATATGTGTTATATATATAATAAAATAATTTTTATAATCATACAATGGATATATTAGTCATATTTTATGAATAAACCACTATTTTATGTATAAAAACTAATTTTTTGAAAGGTTAATTTTACACCTTTGAATGGAGAACCCATTTTAAATTATTATTTTGACACATTAATAGTTTTTATATGAAAACATAAACCTATTGTTTTGGATGAGGATATAAAAAATTACATTGGATGATTTTTTGATATTTTTCTGATAACTTTTATGTTTTGATGAATCGAAAAAATATGTTAAATTTTAAATGAAAATAACTTATTTTCATTGAAATAATTTATATGGTTAAATTATATTATTTAGTGATTTTAAAGGATAAATAGGATATATTTTTACTATTTAATATAATGTAGGTCAGTGGAATTAATTTGACATTAAATTTAGATGTAAAAACATTACAATATTTTTCAATATTTGAACTTTTAAAACGATTTTTCTCATTTTAACAGTGGGATAAATTTTAAATTACTTATTGAAACTTCTATGTTTTGAAATTTTAAAAACAGATTACATATTTTTAATAAGTGGTTCTATATTATTTTAATTGTATACTTTTACTTTTGGGCATTATGAATAGTAACTTTAGTAATTATTTACATTACCATGGTTGAAGGTAAATCAGGTAATTAAAGGTAAAAACACTATTATAAAATTCATTTACCACCTGTAAAAATCTTCTGGGATGACTAAATTATTCCCTTATCATCTATTTTTATAAATGGAATCACTTAATGACCACTTAACTATGAATGTGACATGAATATAATAAAAACTAATGAATGTGACAAAATGTCAATCTAATTTTATATTAGTAAATTATTTTAATATATGGATAACAAGGATATAATAAAAACTATTGATAGAATCAATAAAAATAAAATAATTACATACATTATATAAATTTATTTATAATTTTTAGTGATTAAAAATTTACCATTAATGATGACACAATATTGATGTAGAAATTATTTTATTAATAGAAAAATCAAATAAATGGTTTTAAAAATAATAAAATAAAAAACATATTAACTAATTAATGTGACCTAAGAATTTTATAGGTGAATATGAAATTTTAGGATTTTATTAAATACATTTTTTTAAAATTGTCACTTATGTGGATTTTATTTAATATCAAAAAATGAATAATGTCAAAATTGACAATATTGATATTTTAAAAAATATAATATTTTATTAAATTATTTAAAAATAAAAATAATATTTAAAATTTAAAAAGTGATAATTATAAGGTCTAAAATGTCATAAAATCTTTATTTATGTTCAATTAACAATATATAAGTAAATATTTATAACCATTATATATTTAGAATTTTATTACCATAATTAAAATTAAATTAAATAACTATGTGTCAATTAAAAAAATAGGGTTTAAATTGACAAAATAACTTGTTTAAAATTTATTGGTAGATTATATTACAACCCTATATCTTATCATATTCTAAATTGTGGAATTTTTTAGGTTTTTGGGTAGGGTTTTCTTTTACTATAAATAATGATTTATGGAGTTTCCAAAAGTGACCTCACCTCAATTATAAAAGGGCACCTTCTAACTTAGATATTCTATTAATTAGGAGCCTTAAATATCTTTCATACCCTACCAATTTCCCTTATAAACTTCCCTAGAAACATTATATAGGTCTTGTACTTCTTCAAAGATAAAATATATTTCTTTAAGAAGATATTTAGAGGAGGTGCATCAAAGAAGAAGTAATATCATTTACCGATTCTTTCAAACTTTTTTCTTCTTATACTTCCACCTCAAGAGTTGATTCATTATAAATTAATAAATATAGTATTTCTTATATACTGAGAGGATATTATGATTATGAAACAACCATAGTACACCTTCTACCCATCCTATGAAAAAAGAAATCACCACGCGTGCGTACACATGACTTACTGTCTCCACGCCGTGGTGTAATATATTGTTCAACACCACCTTACATGGATGAATATAATAATAGAATTAATATATATATGATTAATTTAAAATTATATTTATTTTTAGATACTATATACCATCCACTTCAATACCATTCAACAATTATGGGAACGATATCGTCGCTCGTGCGTATGTACGACTTACCATCTCAATAGTGTGATGTGATTCATTCTATATAATCTTCATTAAATAATGATTATATAAATTAATTTAATGAATAAATATGATTTTTATTATAAAACTAACATACTATAAAAAATTATATAACTATAACCTAATAAGTTTAATAGGAACATATCCATCAAAACATGCATAGGAACATAAAGCAGTTAATACCTGAATAATAAGTAAAAATGAAATGTTACTAACAAATAGATAAAAATATGATAGTAAGTGTTATCATAAAATTGATTATGATTCTGGAATAAATAAGTAAAATTATTTAAATCATTATTTAGGAGTTTCAGATACATACGAAGCATATCCGACCTAAGATAATGGATAACATTGCAAATTTCATTTTCATCTGAGATTATTTATTCATAAGTAACTACTAGGGTATATTTATAATCCACTTATATGTTTCCTAAATATGTATTTAGAACTATTATTTATATCATTCTATAATTTTAACCATTTGTTAATTTTTACTAAACGACATGAATGTAATATTTTATCGTTCTCAGTACAAGGTACTTTTTGACTTTTTTGGGAAAAAGTTTGAGTAGTATTTTTTAACATCTATGAAATAAATGAATTTTTAGGCTGTCATAATAAATTATTTCCTTTAAGTATTTCATACAATGTTACAAAGTTATTTTAATATAAAATTATTTCTTCTCAAATTGTGTGGCATTTTGGGGAAGGAAAATGTTTTTGAAGAAGAAATGATATTTTATTTAGGAATTAATTTCAAGTGTTTTCTAAAAATTGTTTTCCATCAAAGTTGACCTGATTAAAATAGTGTTATATTTGTAACCATGTAATTACTATTATTTTATTCTCCTTATGATGGAATGAAAATTAGGAAGTCCATTTTTTAATATCATTTCGGATGGAATGATGTTTAAAAAACAATTTTATATTTTTATTTCATTGGTTATGATATGGTTAATGTGTTTATATTTTTTGGAACACGTAAGAATGGTTTCATTATGATATGGATGGAAACTATATATCCCTATAATGGAATGGGTAATGATTTATATCTCATGATATATACATGACTGTAATAAAAAGTAAATTTAGATCAGTAATACAAGGCTGGAATAAGGAGTGAACTCAGTTTAGTAAGGGATATTGTCCGCTATGATGGTCTCAACAATGATCCTTGACTATTATGAAATTATTTTATTTAACTATGCGTGTATGGCACAAATTTTCATCTCTTATGTTTTTACTGTTGGTATTTCATTTCACTTTTATGATTTATCCCATGACATGATATTATGATCTTTTATATGCAAGATAAGATGATCAAATATTATGTTCTTATGATTTGGATATGATTGATATTTCCATTGATTACCCTTACTGACAATTTGAGCTCACCCTTTCACTTTTTTTTCACGGGTCATGAAGAATAGTATTAAGTAAGGTATTTCAAAAAATTGTCCTGTTATGATGAAATAAGAAGGAGAAAATGTGGATATTTTATGAACCAATTGTTTATGTTTCCCAATTTCCAAAGACACTAAACCTATACATCCCTGGCATAGTTTTTGTTATGTTATGTAATAAATATTGTTAAATGTTTAAGTAATATATATATGTAAATTATGGTTTGTTATCATTGGTATCAGAGAAATGGTACAGTTAACATTTGGAACCTAGGATGAGAGAACCGTAGTAGGATCTGTAAGGATATGTCTAAGTATGGCTTACAATCCTATCCTAGTGTATTAGTGATATTAATGAATAACCTAGTATAAAACATAAAGTTTCATAGATTGAAATTTTATTCTTTAATTATGTGGTTTTCCTGTTATGATTAGTGTTTCTAACACTTTGCTTCTTGGTTTTAGTCAATGGGAGAAACCCAAAATAACTGTGTTAATGGTGAATGCGATGGGAAATGAAATGATTGTCCCCCAGAGAAACCAAATGTTATGGTAGCTGGAATGAAAATTCTTATAGCCATGATCACACAACTTTCAGAAGATATGAATCATGACAGACATAGAAACAAGCAATGGAGGGATAAACACTCTGTTAAATACTTCATGAGGAAGTGTCCACCTTCATTTCGTGGGTATTATAATCCATTAGTGGCTGAACCATAGATCAATACCACTGGAAAAAAAACTTTCAGTTATAAAATGTTATGAACATGGTAAATTCATCTTAATAGTGTATCATTTGGAAGGTGAAGCTGGTCAATGGTAAAATCTTATCAAGAATACGGGTCAAAGAGGTGAAATTGAGTTAATGGAATAGGATGAGTTCATGAACTTAATTATTAGTAATTAATTTACTTGTATTCTTCAAACAATGTTGGATAAAGAGTTCCTTGATCTTAACAAAAAGGATGATAAATCCATTGGTACCTACAAAAAATATTTTACAAGACATCCAAGGTATGCTTATGGAATTATTATCCAACCTGAGAGTAAAATAAATCGATTCTTTAGTGGCTTAAAACAATGTATTCAATGGTAATTAGCCATAAGGGACTTTAATTGCTATGAGGAAATATTTCAATGTCCTCCCAAGAATGATATGGAGATTGATGTGACCAATCAGTCATATGGGTTTGATAATAAGAGAAAAATTGAATTAAAAGGAAAATATAAAGACCACACTAAAAAGAAGATGAGTGATCCCTTATGCTCAATGTGTGGAAATAATCATGGAGGGGATTTTCTTAAATAGGATATTAAATGACTTAATTTTGGAAAAGAAGGTCATCAGGAAGTTGAATGCTGACGTGATTAGAAAAGTATAACTAATTATGTGAACAAATAAAAGAATACACAGAATTTACCTCCTAAAATTCAATGCTACAAGTGAATGGAAATTGTGCATTATTCCATTAAAAGCCTTAATCTAAGACTTATTATTGATTATTGATCTCAATAAACTCTTAAGAAAAAATACAATGGAATGTAACATGCAATCACTATCAACATTGTAGAGTACAATAATGAATTGCTGAAAGGTAAAGTTAATATCCACTCTAAAGTAGAAGTTTTTTTATTTTATTCTAGATCCCCCAACTTTTTTATTTCTAAAGAATTTTATAAGGGTAGCATTTTATTACCTCAACAATTTGAAGTCGATTCAGCTATGAAAACTGTTAATGGAACATCAGTCACATCAAATGTTTATGATTCTTCTTCTGTTGAATTTTGTGGTAATGTTCATCCTAAATTTTTTTAATCCTTCTTATATTGGGATTTGATGTGCTTCCTATCTTGGATTAGCTTTATCTATATGGATATCACATCAATTTCCAAGGAAGGTAAGTCACATTTCATTTTCCAGATCAATATTTGATCATCTATCAATGCTAGGATGAACATAACCATGCATTAGAAATTCATACATCTTATGGTTTTCAATTCCTATAAATAAAGGTTATTTATCTCAAATGGTTGGGGAGAAACTCACAATTAAGAATGAACCAATTGTATGTGAGTTTGATGATGTCTTTTCAGTGGAATTTTCTAGTCTTCTACCAAATCGTGAAGTTGATTTTTCAATAGAACTCATACCGGGTGATATGCCCATTTCAAAGACAACTTATAGAATGGCCCCAATTGAGTTGCAGGAATTGAAGAAGAAAATCTATGAGAATCTTTATAAGGTTTTCACACACCCTATTGGGTCACATTAGGGAGAACCTATTCTTTTTATTAAGAATAAATATGGATCAATGAGACTCTCCATTGATTATCGAGAAGTTTACAAGATCACTATCAATGAAAAATATCCTCTTTACCACATTGATAATTTATTTGACCAACTACACAGAGGTAAATACATTTACAAGATTTATCTTCATTCTAGATATCATCAATTATGGTTAATAAAAGGATATACCAAATATGGAATTAAAAATTAGTTTTGGACATTATGAATTTATAGTGATGACATTTGTTCTTACTAATTCCACTGATATCTTTATGAATATAATGAATAGAGTCTTTAGATACTATCTTGATCAATTTGTGTTTGTCTTTATAGATGGTATTTTTTTTCTATTCAGTGAACACAGAAGAAAATGAATACCACTTGAGAATTGTATTAAAGACCCTGAGAAAGGAGAAACCATATGCGAAATTTACCAAGTGTGAATTTTTGTTTCATAAAGATTAATTTTTGGGTCACATAATCTCAAGAGAAGGGATATATATGGGTCCATACAAAATAGATGTTGTTTAAAGTTGTACAAGGAAAAAAATGGTAACTAAGATATGATGTTTTCTTGTTTTGGTTTGATATTATTGATGTTTTTTGAAACATTTTTCATAGTTTTTTAATGCACAACCCAAGTTGACTATAAAATGTGTTTTTTTGTTTGGATGAAGTAATGTGGATATAATTTCAAATATCTAAAAAGAAGGTTATCCAGGGCACCTGTTCTCACACTGCCTTGCAGTGGAGAAAAATTTGTGATCTATAATGATGCATCCAATAAGGGGCTTGGATGTGTTATCATGAAAAATTATATAGTTACAACTTATGCCTCACAACAGGTGAAAATTAATGATAAAAAGTACCCTAGTCATGATTAGAGTTATCTATGGTAATATTTTCATTAAAATTATAGAGGCATTATTTTTATGGTGAATGGTGTGATATTTATAATGATCATAAAAGTTTAAAGTACTTTTTCACAAAAAATGAGCTGAATATGTGCCAAAGAAGATGGTTGGAGATGATAAAAGATTATGACTGCTCAATACATTACTACACTGGCAAAGTGAACAAGATGGTAAAAGATTTGAGCTGATAAGAACGTGCTAAACTATCCATGATGAGGATCACAAAAGTTCCAGTATTTATGGATTTGGGAATGCTGGAACATAAAATTTTAAAGGAAAGGGAGAAATATTATCTTTTTCAAATGAATATTCATCCAACTATATGAGTGATGATTAAGGAGGCACATAAGAATGATTTAGAGATACAAAATATGGTGAGAAATGTTCTTGATTTTAACATTGATTGTGATGATATAATAAGGTTCATGAACAAGGTTTTTATTCCTCCCATACCAGAATTAGAGAATGAGATATTGGATGAGGATATTAGTTCTTCATTCTCTATTCACCCTAGAACCACAAATATGTACAGGGAACTGAAAGAGTATTTCTGGTGGGATAACATGAAAAGAGATGTTGTTGAATATTTCTCTCCTTTCTTGGTTTTTCAGCAAAGTAAGGTTGAGAGACAGAAGTCTAATGGGATTTTTTTACCATTACCCATAATAGAATGGAAATTGAATACATCACTATAGAATTTACTATCGTACTTCCCAAAACATCAATAGGACATAATGATAAATGGGTTATAGTTGATAACCTTATGAAGTTGGTACACTTAAATTCTTTTAGAGAGTATTTCTCTATTGACCAGCAAGCCATGATCTATGTTAAGGAAGTGGTAAGACTTCATGGAGTAACACTTTCCATTATATCTGATCTGGATCCAAGGTTTACATCGATGTTTTGGTGAAGTCTTCATCATGTTCTAGATACAGAGTAATGTTTCACCCCTACTTATCATCCTTAGGTAGACACTCATTCTATGAGGATTATTCTAACTCTAAAAGACATGTTGAGAGATTTAACTTTGACTTTTAAATGTGGTTTGGATAAACACATTCCTTTGGTGGATTTTTATTACAATAATAGATTTCACACTAGTTTTCCAATGGATCTTTATGAATTCCTCTATAGAAATAAATGCAGGACAACATATTTTTGGGTTAAAGTTGGGGAAAAAGCTATTAGGACCAGATATTTTTGATAAAATAGAAGAAAATGTCACATTTCTTCAACCACACATCAGAGTAGCTCAAGATCAACAAAAACGTTAATCTAATAACTGAAAAAATACATAGAGTTTGATGTGGGTGATAATTTGTTTCTACAAATATCTCTTTAGAAGAGATTAATGATATTTGGAATGAATGGAATGATGAGACCTAGGTATATCGATCCTTTTCATATTTTGGATCGTGTTGGGGAAGGTAGCTCGCCGATTGGCACTTCCTCTAAATCTCTCTCAAGTTCATGATGCATTCCAGGAATCTTTACTAAGAATGTACATCCCAAATTCTTCATATGTACTGATCTTAGAAGTCATACCACTGAAGAAAGATCTTTGTTATCAAGAATACTTGATAGATATTCAGGATCATAATGAAAAAGTTTTTCTTAACAAGACCACTCTCTTGGTTAATGTTTTATGGAGGAACCAAAAATTTGAAGAAGATACATGGAAACTTAAAGATATTTTGAGGGTGTGGTATCCTTATATTTTTGTTTCTAGTTCAATAATTTCAACGGTGAAATTTAGTTTATGGGGGATAGAATGTAACACACAGATGTCTCTATGAAAATTATTGTTTAAATAATTTTTATTCATTAGTAGGTTTTTTAGCATGAAAACATGAGTTTAAACAAACCATGAGATGAACATAGTATAAATATACCATTATCTATTAGCAATTAGGTTAGTGAGGATAATTATAACTAACTTATGAAAATGCATTGTGAATTCATAGGCAATTAATTATTTATAAAAAATATAAATCTATTAGATAATTGTATTTTTTAGTGAATTAATTTTGGAAATAAAATTAGTGAGATATATATGTGTTATATAATTAATAAAATATTTTTGATTTTACCCCAATGGATAATTTAGACATTGGGTATGAATAAACCCCTATTTGATGTATAAAAACCAATTTTTTTTAAAAGGATAATAATAAAACGTACAATAGAGAACCTCTTTTAAATTAATATTTTCACACATTTATTATTTTTATATGAAAATATTAACATTTCATGTTTATGTGGGATATATAAATTTTCCTTAGATGAATTTCTAATATTTTTTGGACAACATTCATTTTTTGATGAATAGTAAAAATATGCTAAACTTTAATTGAAAAAAACTTTTTTTCATTAAAATAATTAATATGGTAAAATAATATAATTTAATGCTTTAAAAGTATAAATATAATATATATATTCACCATTTAATATAATTTAGGTCATTAAAATTAATTTTTTTGAAATTTATTTGTAAAAACATTTCAATCTATTGCAATATTTTATCTTTGGAAACCCGTTTTCATATTTCAAAAGCGGGATTATTTTTAAATTAATTAATGAAACTTATGTGTTTTTAATTTTTTAAAAATTTAATCCATATATGGAATCTATATGTCTAAATTATTTTAATAGGCTTCCTTTATTTTTGGGCATCTTGAATAGTAATTTTGGTAATTATTTTTATTACGATGGTTGAAGGTAAATTGGGTAATTAATGGTAACAATAATATTGTAGAATTACCTTAAAACCTTTAAAAATACCATTAGATGGATAAACTAGACCATTATCATCAATTATTCAAAATGGAATCTCTTAATTGCCACTTACCTATGAATATGACTTGAATACAATAAAAACTAATGAATGTGAAAAAATGTGACAATCTCATTTTATATATGTATATTAATTATAATATATGGATAAATAAGAGATAATATTGACTATAAATAGTCTATAGTACGTTAAAATAATTACCTACCTCATTAAAATTTATTTATAATTTTTTATATTAAATAATAACCATTAATGATGATAAAATAGTGATGTAGAAATTATTTTATTAACGTGAATTTAAAATAAATGGTTTCACAAATATTAAAATAAAATTCATATGACCAATTTCATCTACTACACGAATTTTCTAGGTGACTATGAAATGTTATTAGTTTATAAAATATTTTGTATTGACTTTAACTTCTATGTGGATTTTATTTAAAGTATATTAAATAAGTAGTGTCAAAATTGACAGTATTGATATTTTATTGAAATAACATTTTATTAAATTATTTAAAAATCATAAAAATATTTAAAATTAACAAGGTCATAATTATATTGTTTAAAATTTCATAAAATATTCATTTACAGTCAATTAACACAATATAAGTAAATTTTTATAACCGTTAAATATTTTGAATGTTATTACCACAATTAAAATTAAATAGAATAACTATGTGTCAACTAAAAAAGATATGGTTTAAATTGAAAACAAAATTGTCCAAAATTTATTGTTTGATGATATTACTTCCCTATACCATATATTCTTTAAAATTTTGTCATTTTGGTGGTTTTTGGTTAGGGTTTGATTTTATTATATATAATTATTTATTGAGTTTTCCAAAAGTGCCCCTCACCTCAATTACAAAAGGGAAGCTCCTCCCTCACCTATTAACTTTGTTTTTGAGCCTTTAAGATCAGACATCCCCTACCCAGTTTCCTTATCAACTTCTTTAGAAACATTCTAGTGGTCTTGGTCTTATTCAATTACCAACACTAGTGTTCTAAGAGGTTATTTAGTTGAGGCATGTCAAAGAATAAGTAATATCATTTACTGATTATTTCAAACTTCGTTCCTCTTATAAATCCACCTCATGAGTTGTTTAATTATATAGTTATAAATAAATTATTAATTATATGTTGAGATATTATTATGTTTTTTAAATAACTATATTCCACCTTCTGCCGATCCTATGAAAAATGAAATCCCCACGCGTGCGTACGTACAACTTACCATCTCCAAACCGTGGTGTAATCAATATTTCACCACCACCTTACATGGATGGGTATAATGATGGAAATAAATATATATATATGAGTAATATAAAATCATATTTATCATGAGATACTATACACCATACACATCAGTACCATTCAACAATTACAAGAATGATATCATCACTCATGCGTACGTACAACTTACCGTCTCCACGGAACGATGTGATTGTTCTACGTAATCTTCATGAAAAAAAGATTATATAAATGAATTTAATGAATTTAATGAATGAATATGATATATAATATAAAAATACCATTCTATAAATGATATAACTATTACGTAAAAATAGGAATAATAACTTATCTGACAAAACATGAATAAGAATATAAAGCAGTTAATACCTAAAAAACAATAACAATGAAATGTTACTAATAAATAGATGAAAATATTATCATAAATGCAATCATAAAAATGAAATTGATTCCAGAATAAATCAATAAAATTATTTAAATCATTATATTGGATTTCCAGTTACATATAAAGCATATCTTACCTAAGGTAATGGATAACTTTGCAAATGTCATTTTTATCTCAGATTGTTTATTTATAAGTATTTACTAGGGTATATTTATCATTCACGTCCATGTTTCCTAAAAATATATTTAAAAATATTCATTATATCCTTATATAATTTTATCCAATTGTGAATTTTTACTAAATGGTATGAATGGAATCTTTTTTTTGTTTTTAGTAAGAGGTACTTTTTGAATTTTTGGGAAAAATTATGTGAAGAATGTTTTTTTAACTTGTATGGAATGAATGGATTTTTAAACATTCAGAATTACATATTGATGTTTCCTATATAATATTACAAGGTTATTTTCACATAAAATTATTTCTTCCAAAATTGTGTGGAATTTTGAAGAATGAAAAATTTTTTGAAGAAGAAAGGTTATTTTCCTCAGGAATTAATTTCAAGTGTTTTCTCAAAATTATTTTCCATATAAGATGATACTATTTAAATAGGGTTATATTTATAACATTGTTGTTAATATGATTTTATTGTGTTTATGATGGAATTTCAATTAAGAAATACATTTCTTTTGTATCATTTATGATTGAATTATGTTTAAGAAACCCATTTTTTCATTAGTTATGCTGTAGTGAATGTTTTTATGTTTTTGTGGAAAATGTAAGAATGGTTTCATTATGAAATGGGTGGGACCTATATCTTCCTCTAATATATTGGGAAAATATTTATATCTCATGAGATATACATTATTGGAATGTAAAGTAAATCCATCTTAGTAATAAATGGTGGGAACGAGGAGTGAACTCGGTTCAGTAATGGACATTGTCAATCATGACGGTCTCTTTAATGTACCATGGATAATATGAAATTTTCACAAACTAGCCCAGTTAGATCCTAAAACGGTCACCCAGGATCCTATGAAAAATGTCTTAATAATAGTTCCCAATCCTAACGGGATGTCGATAAGCACCAAGGGAACCTGTAGAGTGACAAGGAAATAATTTCTACTAAATAGAAACAAATAAAATAGCCGAAAGGAATGGGAATCCCAATATACATTTATATAAAAGGTGAACTGAGAATTATTCACACATGAAAGTGAAAGTACAACAGAACCAAAAATTGAAATTACCAAACATGACAACCAAAAAACTCCATGTTACCCAACTGGTCACTCTCCAAAACAATGATCACACATCACCCAAGGTGATCAGACTTACGGTGAATCATGCACAAGGGCCAAAAACATAAGAAGGCTATATGCTCGAGTATTAAAACTGAGTAGGTTAGCCTGATATTCTATTCACAATGAAAATCTTTTAAAATAAATGAAACATCAATTTTATGTTTGAAATACAATATATTAAAATATATTTACCAAATAAGGTTCCATGCTACAAAATTTACAAAATAAAAATTCTTCCAAGTTTTAATAAAGCCGAAAAGCTAGTAAGAAATTTAAAAAATATGAAACTTGAAAGTGAAATATATTTTCATGAGGTTTGATTTAAAGAATGTACAACATTAAATAAAACACACAAGAAACTGAATTTTCCAACCAAACTGACCGCATTTCGATGGTGAATACAATATATCTAATGAGCAGAAGTCACGGGAACACCCCTAGGCAATACCTAGATGTGGGCCCTAGGTACCTCGTATTTCAGTGAATAGTAACCATAACAAATATCTATTATTGTGTACGAGACACTTTTAGGCAACATACCAATAACCTAGTGTTCCTCAAAATAATCATAATAATATAGATATTATTTTCATCATCAAACTGGGTATGTGAAATTGGCACAAAACCCCTCTAGATCACTATCATACAAGAACATGTCCAGCCACCTAGATACCCGAGTTTCCCTCTTTATGCTCCAATAGTTCCACATTCTATCAAATTCAATTTACACAAAAAACACTAGTTATGGTCACACACACTCAAAACAGTATCTAAACATGTTTTCACCCTTTTTGTAACTCAATAATGCATCTAAAATTTCCATAAATTTTTTTTAAGAAAGTTAATAGAGTTTTGCACATGAATTTTATTTGAAATGCACTTTTGATGCCAAATTCCCACCAATACCATGCCAAACCATTTTTGGTATCCCCAAAACAATTTACTAAATCAATTTACTAAATCAATTTCATGAATCATAAAATGACCCCAAATGGTACAACATTGAATACACATGAAACCCCGTTTTTAAAAAGGGAAATGCCAAAAGGGCCTTTAAGAATTTTATCAAACCAACGTATAATAAAGGAAAAAATTTAAATTTTCATAAGGAGGTGTAAAGACACCATTATAAGTAGAAATAACTTTACATAAACCATTTAAAACATTTAGGACACACATTTAAGCTCAACCAATTTCATATGAATGCCCAATGGGCTACTTACCGACAACTCGTGACAAAACGTGTCAAAAACAAAAACACGTCTATTTATAAAACAAAATACATTTTTTAAAGCCCAAAAGGGAAACCAAAATATCACCGTTAATTCTGACCATACTTTATTAAATTAAGACATGTTTTTTATCACATATTGCACACAAAGGCCAACCTGGTAGTTTTTCGAATCTTAGAAGTGAAACATTGAGAAAGACAACTTCTATTTAAAACCTAAAGGTGTGAAACACAAATGTGCATTCCAAGAATTTATTAAAATAGTTAAAGAAGGTCATGAACATCACAATACATATGAAAAAACTAGAGGAACATTTATTTGAACATGCGGTGTCCACTATTATTACAGCTTTACACCACCATAAATACATAACACATTACATATGATGGATCAATGCCAATGGATTCATCCTCAACACAATCCAGCCTCTTAATTAAAGGAAATTTCACCCACTAAAATGTAGCTTAATCCTCTTGTATATATTTGAACAATAACTCACAACCACTTCCCAATAATCAATTGAAGGATCAATCCACTCATCCAAACCCAATCGAAGACTATATTTTTGGCCCTTCTCCCAAATATCACAACGAACACCCAAAACCAAAGAATATCATGATATACAATGATTTCAAGGGATGATATAACAGACTCCCCAACATTAATAACCAACCAACAGAGACCAAATAAGATTTCCACTTGATGTAGAATTAGGCCTCTCCCACCGAGGCCAACCAAAACTCCCTTTCAATGGCCTACCAACCCAGGAAAAGAAAAAAACCAGATCATTTAAACAACTCACTCCCAAATAGATGGGACAAGAACATAGCCAAAACATCTCTCAAAGACCAAAAACCACCACCACACTATGAGGGGAGGTAAGGGGCCCAATGATTGGACCGTTGAAACCAAAGATGAAAACCACCCACGAATCTTCACCTTTGGACGAATAAAGTTCAAGACTACACCCAATTAACATGGGTGGACCACACAAGAACACTGAACATAAGATCACATCTAAGATGGTATTACCATATACACTATGTGAGGGGTATGCCTACCAAAATCTTTGAGAATAAAGGAAAATAACAGTTATGAGAAACCACAATAAAAACATAGAAACTCCCTTACCACCTCAGTGAAGGTATGATCTTAGTTAAGCTCCTCACACCTTTGTCAATTTCATGACTACGTGAAATGATTCACTATATGGCCTATAGATGGAGCTATAATTTTTGAATCATCTGTTGCACCATGGCCAGTAGCTAAGGATCTGAACACCCCAAGAAACTCACTTTCCTAACAACTCACATTCATAAAAATAGGTACTCATAGATACAGAACACCATTCTCTCCCGGTCCAAACAAGGATTAGAATAGACAAAGAATACATATAAATACATATAAATCACAGAGCACAACTTCTATTTCCAAAATATTTATCACAATATGAAAACAGATCGATCCCAAATAGATCTCTATTCAATCAAACAAGTCAAGGAATCATCTGATGAGGTTTATTTAATTTTTGAAATGAATCATTATGCTAATCAACTAGAACTCTTCCAAATAGAGAACCATCCATGGAAACATCACAACATACAATAGATAGTTAGAAACTCACTAGACATTACTCCAATATAGATCCACCAACAAGATCCCATCTCAAGACACAACAAGATTATAACTTCTCGCTCATGAGGAAGCATACCACACAAAACACACTTCTAAAACATGAAAAATCAATCCACATAAACACCAGTTTACAAAAACACAACAAATATTCACCAAAAAATACCTTTTGAAAACAAACTAACATGGTGGATTTTCAAATTCACCAATTTTGTTTCATGAAGTCTCACTCATATGAAAGTTATCATGCCACCCCAAGCACCCTAAAACTATTCCCTAGCAAGCATCGATCTATTTATCTATACAAAACTATGCATGTGGGCACCCATGGAAACACCATAGTATAAAACAAACCTCCTCATTTTAGAATGCTAAAATATAAACCCATTTTAAAAAGAAGGACCTTCCATGGGGACACTAACCACAAAGTAAAAAATCATATTCTTGTTTCTACAGAACAAACCATTTTACTAAGATTGAAAAAGAAATCCCATAGGCCAACATCAAAATCCTCTCCCATTATTTAATTTTTGGTTTTCAATATCTCAACATAACATAATTTTTCAATAACCATTTGATTTAGAAACCATTTCATTTATTATAAAACAACAACCCAAACAAGAATTATATTCTAACATCCCTATCCCATTTTAAAAAATTCAGAAAGGTGTCGTTTCTTAATATTACTACCAAAAAGGCAAAAACCCTTTTAAAATAAGAACCAACTTCTCTAAACCAATTCCAAAAACCATTTAATAATATTAAAACACTCTTCAAAATCCCCAAACATCACATTTTAAACAAAATTTCAGAATCATCTTTAAGTAATTCATACATTCCAACCATTTTATTCTGATAATCTATATGTTAGATTAAGTAAAATTGATCCTGTTAAATCATTACACTTTCTCACCAACAATTAGTTTCATAAAAACCCATCCTTCCCAAAACATTTATATATTAATCATTAAAAACCCAATTCCACAATTATCACACTATGATTTTCAGAATAAAATTCATAATTCAAGAAAGATCTAAGAGACCCACAATAGGGAACTAGTCTCAGTGGTTGACCTGACCATATGGTTGGCATCCATATGTCAAACACACCACCGACATGAAGATCCTTCTTAAGACCATGCCCCAGGTCCACATGGCTTTCTAGGACATACGAGCTCACATAGTCCATTAGTCCAAATCCTCTTATTTTATCCCAACCCCAAAACAATCCTTGAGAACCAAAGAAACTAATAAAAACAGAATTCTCATGGACCCCTAAGGATTAGAATGAGGGAGAGTTTGCGAAGATCTTCCACAACCTACCCATAATGTCATGAAAATAATACTCCATATACCATGGAATCCCCCAAATAACAAGGGTTCCCAAAAAATCAAGGTCTGCTAAAATAAGACCTAATCTGATACCATTTTTTCACGAACCAGCCCAGTTTAAACCTTAACTGTTCACCCTATACTCTCTAAGACATGTCCCAAGAGGCATTACTGATCTTAATAGGATGGAAAAAGTCACCAAGGGAAATCATAGAGTGATAAGGGAATGATTTTACCAAATATAATTAATTAAAAAAATAGTATAATGAAATGTACATCCCAATATATATTTATATAAAAGCTAAACTGAGCATTATTCCCACATGAATGTGAAAGTACAACTCAACCAAAAATCAACCAACCAAACATGAAATATTACTGACTCTATGTGAACCTAATGTTAACTCTCCAAAATAATTATCACATGTCTCCCAAGGTGATTGGATTCAATCTGAGACCTTCACCAGAGCTAAAAATAGAAGAAGACTATATGTGTGAGTATTAAAACTCAGTAGGTTAGCCCGCTATTCTATTCCCAATTAAATTGCTTTAAAATGAAGGAAACATAAATTTTATATTTGATATAAAATATATAATTTTTTTTCCAAACCATGTTTCATTCTATAAACATTACAAAATAAAAATGCCTTCATGTTTTTATAAACAAGAAAATATAGTAACCAATTTCAAAGAGATGCAACATCAAAGTGAAAAAGATTTTCAAGTGGGGTGATTTAAAGAATTTAAACCTCTAAATAAAAAATACCACCTTTAAATATGATACTGAATTTTACAACCAAACTCACTCTATTCCAATGTTGAATAGAATATATCAAATGAGCACAAGCCACAGGAACACCCCTAGTAACTAGCTAGTTGTGGGCCCTAGGTACCTCGTATTTGGGTGAAAGATAACTATAACAAATATTTGTTCTCATGAACAAGACAAAAATATGGATCATACCATAACCTAGTGGTCCCTAACATCATTGTAATAGTTTAGTTATTGTTGTAATCATCAAAATTTCTATGTGAAATAGGGATGAAACCACTCCGGATCACTAGCATACTAGTACACATTTCCCACCTAGATACCCGGGTTTCCCTCTTTGTGATCAAACACGTTCCACAAGCTATCAAATTATTTTTTCACATAAAAAAACCACTTATAGTCACACACACTCCAATGTGTATCTAAACATGTTTTCAACCTTTTTTTATCTCAATAAACCATCTAAATATTTCATAAAACAATTTCAAGAATTTTAACAAAGCTTTTCACAAAAATTCCATTTGAAAATCAACTTTTAATGCCAAATTACAACTAATTACATAACAAACCAGATTTATTAGCCCCAAAACTATTTTTTAAACTAATTTCATGAATCTAAAAATGGACACAAATGGTACAAAATTTAATACACATGGGAACCCCCTATTCTAAAAGAGAAGTGCCAAACATGCCTTTAAGAATTTTACCAAACCAACTTATAATAAAGGTAAAAATTTTAATTTTAATAAATAGGTGTACACAAACAATTATCAGCATCAAAATATTTATATAAACCACTTACTAAATATTGGTTACACATTTTAGATCAACCATTTTCATAAGAATGTCAAATGAGCTACCTACCGGAAACTCATGCCAAAACTTTTCAAAAACCAAACCCCATCTATTTATAAAAATAAATCAACATTTTAAAACTATAAAAGGAAACCAAAATACCATATTTCTTACTTCCCATACTTTAAAAAATAAAAAAAATTTATTTCATATCACATTTTTCACACAAAGGACAACCTGACAATTTTCCAAATACTAGGTGTGCAACATTTAGATAACCAAACTCTATTTAACAACAAAAGGTGTAAAACCCAAATTTTACTTCCAAATAATTTATTACAGTATTTAAACTAGGCCATGAACATAAAAATACACATGAAAAACCTGGTAGAACATTAATTTTAGCAAGTGCAGTTCACTTTTAAAACAAAACAACTACATTTTACACAAACAAGGTAGAAATAACATTTTTTCACACAAAATACTCATCCAATGGTTGCAAAACAATACTAAAAATTTATATAATTTGAAAAAAACAGAAAAAATATGAAACATAAATAATTAATTAATATTCTGGGGATATTCTACCTCAAAACCATGGTAGAAGGGAGACACTCACCTGAAAACACCGACAGCGGGTTCCAAAACACTAGATTTATGATGAACAGCCTTAAAAAACAAAAAACAATAAAATACGATTGAAAAAACATAACCCTATTTATATCATGACCTGGGGAGAAGATAAATTCCAGAAATAATGAATAAAAATGGAAAAGGGAAGAGAAAAGATAAATATTTGATGAACAAATTAAGAAGAACCACTAGCATTGATGAAGAATCGGCTACAAAGAGGTACAAAACAAATGATAAGAAATGGGGTGGTGCCTCTGGTAGATATCACATAGTTAGGTCTCTATTTTGGAGGTGTAATCACAAAATAATGTTAAACAATGAATAAAATATAGAGGAAACAAAATATTTTTTAAAACTAGAAATATGATCACAAGATAGCCCAAAACTAGAATAAATAACCCAAATCCACCATGATAAAGAATTACTAATGGGTCCAAATGGATATGGTGTTTTGAATAGGTAATATAAGAACAAGTGGGAAGTGTAATGAGTGACAAATATTTTAAAATGAAGTATTTATAAAGGAAGTAAATTTTGTTTTTAAATATCAACACGTGCTCATGGTTTCCCCAAATCTTGATGTAACCACCGTTTTCTATAAAAACACCCAAAAAAGCTATGGGGAAACCATGGTAAGATGACTAGACATATATTAATGTTCAAAACTCAACATTTATATCACCCAAAAACCATGAAAATGATTAGGATATCCAACAAACTAGATGAAAACCAAGACATCAAAAACCAAGTGTGACAGAAATGATTTTCTATTCTTATGTGTGTTTGCCACAAAATTTCCAGTATGATGTTATGACTTATAGGATTGCATTTAATTTTTATGATTTATCCCATTAAATTATATTATGATATTTTATATGTAGGATATAATTTTAAAATTTTATCTTCTTATGAATATGATGTGATTGATATTTCCCTTGTCTACCCTTATTGAGCATTTGAGCTCACCCTTTCATATGTTTCATTTCTCCAAGTCATGAAGAATGGTATTAGGTAAGATATTTCAAAAATGTGTATAATTATTAATAGATATGTTTGATTAAATGAGGATATTTTATGAACTACTTGTTTATGTTTCGATGTTTCCAAAAACACTAAACCTACAAGGTCCTGGTGGGGTTTCTATTATGTTATGAAATAAATATTACTCAATGTTGAAGATTTGTATATATGTAAAGTATGGGATGTTATATCCAACACATCAATTTTAAGACCCCATTGATGCTGTGATCATCCTACACCACTAAACCAGATCCCCATCTATGGAAGATTACACGTTGAGATTGATTATGACTGGACCATTACCATAGCTTGCCACTGGAAAAAATCCCAAATCAAACCACTATATACCACTGTATAAGATAAGAACCCCTGAGTCACCACTGCAAGCCCCTTAGAACCACCATAGATGGAAACCCTACCACTATATAAAGAAACTAGGTGCCACATCTGATGGAGAACCGAGCCCATCTATTGCCATAGTTCCACCTCTATAAATATTTGTCACCACTGCTGATGATGTCATACCCAAATCCACTGTTCCAGCCCAAAAAATTTAAAAAATATAATATTAATAATAACATATAATAATAAATAATATAATATCAATATAAATTTATATAATAATAATAATAAATATATATAATAATAATAATTGGAATATGTATATATATAAATATTAAAAATAATAACTAATTTGTAAACACACAGTCACACACACACAAAGATATATATAACTGTTTATAATTAATAATAATAAAATAAATAATAAATAATAAAAAATACACTTGATGTCAAATAGTGATGTTTGAGCACAATACAATGATTGGATATGGGAGTGTGGTATAGATTAATGATGCCTGATTTCGGTATTAGATTGTTAGTTTTGTCATTGTTATGATACTATTCAAGACCCAAGGTGAAAATACGAGAACCGAACCAAGAAACACGACTGGATAATGTCACTGGAAGTGTCTATAACTTTCTAGTCATGCCTGAGGAAGTTGATTTAAAATGGGTAATTCTCGATATAGGTCACCTGAAGCTTTGAAAACATTTTCATGAAGAGTATATTTGGTTTTAGGATATTTTCATCTTTTATAGTTGAGGAAAACATACAATGATTGAGATGCTGCGTGGATGATAGGGATTTGTCCACAACATGGTGAATATGAGCTTATACTATATAGAGAAGCATCTAAAAAGGGAGATCATATATCCATAATTCTTCCATCATTGAGGGGAGAATATAGAGAGAAAAAGACAGTAGATATTATTTCTATTATTCTATTTTCTTAAAGAAAACATTTAATATTCTTTTTATTGTTTTCTTTATAAACATGAGTATCTAGATAAAATTTAGTGAGTCATATTGACATGTTTTGAAAATTTTGTACGTTCTCCATTTAATTCTAAAATTGAATCAATGTCATTATTTACTTTGTGATCATATTTTCATTCTTAATAAGAAATATTTTTACACAAGTCAAGATGGGTGAAGATAGTGATCACTTTCCCTTTTAATTTTAATCAAGTACTATAAATGGAAAATGATAAGTTTCTTTTATCTATTAATAACACATCAATTCCCATTTTTTAATTGAATGATAAGTTATTAGGAAAGATAAAAGGGCTATGTTAATCCACTAAAGAGATATCTTAGTGAATCATCACCATTTTTAGAAATACTAATTCATTTGTGGAATACTAGAGTATGAATATAAAATCCTTCAATAAATTCATAATTGTTTTATCTCCCTAATCTCAACAACTCTTTTTCTCTATTATGTTTGTTCTCCCTATATCCACGTCAATTTCACACTTTATTCTAACAAACTTCATCTATTCATCACCAGTTAACCACTTCCTAGCCATTTCTTGTTCTCTTTGTTTATTTTTCTTTATTTTGGTCACTCACTCATACCATTTTTCTATACTATGAAATAAAGAATAATTCTCACCATTTTCTTATTGGATGTAGAAAGTATGGTTCTATAAATATTAAATTTTCGTGAAATCCAATGATATTCATGTTAATTACCGACATTTAATTGGAGGGCTAATAAGCGCACAAAAAATAAAATGTTCATGATCTATATGTTCCACACAAAGGAAATAAATAACAAGAAATAACGTAATAATTACCCATTAATGGAAAATGAGTTACATAATCCTTATTAATATCAAATTCGAATGAAATTTTATAATGAATGAATTTAAGAAATAATAATAATACGTGTATTATATCATTAAAGGAATATAAGATAAACTTTGTATATTTGTTAGAGACATATATACATATTCCTAAGAAATAAATAACCTCAAATGTTTTTTTTCTGAAGAAAATACAAAAAGAACATTCTTAAGAAAAATTAAATTTTAATTATGGTTAATATCAATGAATGTAATCATAGATGGAAATTTTTTTGAAATATCATTGTGTGTATCTATTGGGAAAAATATATTTTACATTTTTAAAATATTTATTTTAAATATAATACTCTTTCAAACATTAAAGACAACATTTTTTGTGAAAATAACTATTGAAACATAAAAAAATTCCTTAACATTTATATTGTGCATGATAGCCGAAGAGTTCCATTCATGAATAATATGTAAATAAATGAAGATTCCCTTCATATTTTTGTAAGAAAAGATAAAATGAACCTCACATAGAAATGGAAGTAATATTCCTTTTATATATTTTTATAAATAGAAAATTAATGCTAAAAATTAATTTAATTTTTTTGAAATTTTTTTTAGAAAACATGGATTTCGATGAAGAAATATTTTCAATATAAGATTGAAATAAATATAGATTTTTTTGAAAATTTTTTTAAATAATTTTTAGTACCACAGTGAGGAAAATGGTACTATTACTTGAAAAAGTCATAAATTTTTTTTAGAAAACATTTATTGGGGTTTATTTGATAATTATCAAATAATTTCTTTCAATGGAAATTCATGCATATGAACTCTCGATTAAATTGTGATTGAAACAGAAACAATGACCTATTTGGAAAATTTTGAATCATAACATACCATGAATGAAGAGGATTAATTATAAAATATAATCAGAAGATTTATTAAGGATTCATGATATATTATGTATAGGGGTAGTATATACATTATTAGAAGGAAATTAGTTTCAAAAAAGAACATGCGTCTCGAAGAAAGATGTTTGAGAAGAAACCATTAATATATTCTTATATTTGACGTGAGAGTTATATAATGTAGTGATTATATGTAAAAAAGATAGATAAACACAAATAAATGTTTATATATAACATAAATCAATAAAAATTTGTTTCACACATAAATTTTGAATAATATAATTAATAAAATATTTTATAACCAAATGAATGGAAATAGAGTTAAGAAACCAGTTAATATAGGTTTCCATTTTGTTGAGTTCTACTTATCTTATTATATAGTGTTCTTAAGCTTTTTATTACTTTATACAAGAATAAAAAATATTTTTTTTGTAATATCATATATGATCCTCTTATAAAATATTTTTACCCACTCTTTTATTATCTTTCATTTTCACTATTTTTAGGGTGTTAAGTGACTAGTCTTCTCCTACATGTTTCAAATGAAAGTTACAGATAAATCATATATAAAATGAAGTTAATGTTATTAAAATAACTTTTAATCATTATATATTTATTTATAATCATTATTAAAATTTTAACAAGGATAGTAAATCACATTTCTTCGTGTAGATGGTATGTTGTATGTATGCATTAGTGACATAATGATTTTATTAATGTGTAAAGGGTAATGATGTATATGGTAGATTTATTTATAGAATCAATTAATTGTCATATATATAACATATATTTATTAATGATATATTTTTTACCTTCCATGTAAATATTCACTGAAAAATGAAACACATATCTTCATGAGGTGTTCGTTCGTCGTACACTTGAATGAAGTTATTATTTATTCAATGGATAATAAGGCTATAAAGTGTATGATATTTTTTATTTTTAATAATTATTAATATTTCATTAATATCATATATAAACATAAAATTAATACTTACTAATTTTCAGAGAAAGTGTAGTGAAAATGAAATCACATCTTTTTCCACTACGGTGGTTTTCTGTACATATGAATGATGTTAACACATAATATATAAAATAAAATGTAATATGGTATATATGATATTATAATTAAAAAGTATAAATATATCATAAATATAAAATAATAAAATTTTATACATCATTATATCCATTTGTGGGAAGAAATGATGGAAAATGAATTTCACTGGTTCATGAGATGGCAGTACGCCAGACACATGATCAAAATTTTTGATTCCCATTTGAGGGGGAGGGTATGAATTAGTTCATTCACTTAGAATAAAAAAATATAAGTATATTTAATATTATTATATTTTTATATCATAATGGTTTAAAATATTTTACGGATGTGGAAAAAGAAATAAAATAAAACTTGCGGTTAAGGACGTTATCTCTTTTTCAGACAACTTCTTTTTCTTTGTAACAAAAGACATTATTGGATGAATGGATAAAATAACTATTCTAGGATTATGGTAGGGAATTAATTATGTTATTTTTGTATGTATAGTATTAACCAATGTATTTTAGAAGTGTGTAATGGATATTATAAGGTGTTTACTGTTTTAAGTGTGGGAGAGGACACACATGGATGTTTTTAAAAGAAAAAAATTGAAGCCATGTTTTTATCATGTCACATGTCACTAAAATTTTGAAATTTAAACCAAATATAATATAATGTCATTATAAATAAATTAAACATGTTTTATCGATGTTTTGAGTCATTTTTAACCCATATCATTTTTGTTTAGCCTTCCGTAAACCTATTTTTACAATAATTGAAATAAATAATTGTTACTATTTTAACATTTAATTCTGGTAAAACATTAAGTTGAATTTAATAGATAATATAAATTATTCTGATTAAAAATATGGAATTCATTTATCTAATTTTTATAGACATAATTTTATGAATTTAATTTAAAATTAATCCCATAGATCTGTAAAAAAATGATTTTTACAATGAATTGTTTTTAAAAGTTTAACAAATTTTTATCTCATAATTAAATATAAATTAGATTAAAATGAACTAACATTTTTTAATAGTAATATATTTGAAATAGTTTTTCTTTTAAATCCAATTTAATATGTAATAAATATTTTTTAAATAATTTAATGGAAAATGAGTTTTTCAATAAAAATCAATATTCTTCACTATTCATCAATACATATTTTCTTTCTATAAAATTTTCAAAAATTATCCCCATACAATTTGGAAATGTATATTTCAAAAATTTATAATTATTTTTTCAAATAAATTTTATAAACTTTGTAAAATATTATTTTGAATAATGTGTGAAAAAGGTGACTAATCCACCTTTTTGAAAAATACGGTTTGTCAAACAATATTTATTTCTATTTAAAGTGGTTATTACATTATTTCAAATCAATATAATTCCATTGAATTATATTATATATGTTTAATTTTTTTTTTCTTAATTTAGTCAGTCATATCCGAACCCTCCAATTTAATTAATAGGTTATAATGATCATGTTTAAATTATAATATTTAAATTATGTATTTCCTTTCATTTAAAACCCATGTTTTGTGCATTACATGTGCCAATGAGTTTGAATTTATTTAAAAATAAATATATCATGAAGTGTGAAGGTGTCACATTATCTTCTAATCTTGGTGTTGTGTGTTGTATAAGATATCCAACATGATATTAATCATTCAAAGTCTATGGGTGTTGTAGTTATATTCTCCCCACCATTAATAAAATTTATCATCACTATTTGAACTTACAGATGGAAATCTGGGGTTTGAAATTTGAAAATTCCTTTGTTGAAAACCTACATCGTAAAATGTGTCAACCAAAATTCCTATTGATAAGAGATTAAAAGAAGTAATAAGGTCATCTAGAATAACATATAACTATGTTTCCATGTAGGATAACATTGTCAGTAAGTGAAAATATATACATTGAATAAAATATTAATTATTTATAGAGAGTGATTGAAATAATATATCACAATAAAGTTAAGGATGCAGATAATGTTAAAAACCATTTGACCATAATTATTAGTTGAGTTAAAATACCAGTTAATACATCATATATAAAGGTAACAAGATAATATTTTTGTAGCATTATCATTCTCCTAAAATTGAGGAATTTTTTTATTTTGTAACAATAAAAAGAAATATATTTAATAGATGTCTTTCTATTTTATAATAAAAAAATATCATATTTTAGTTATGTGTCGATTAATTAATAATTCATCTATTACACCATGAAATGAATATCTGAAATGAATTTTTATTCCTAAATAACGAAAATTGACTTTTAACAGATCATACTAGCCATAAATGAGTGATAATTGTTTCCAAGTAATTTCTAAATATTTTATAAAACAAAAAATTTTTAACACAAGATAATATAATGAATTAATATCCACAACTCAATAATTACACCCAAAATTCAACTACATAATTATCCATAATATTTAGATATTCATATTATATTGTACATAATGTAGGCCATTGGTCACCAAAACAATCTTATATCCCATTTATTATGATTCCAAGCCCTACAACTTCATAGAATGTTATTGATCTTTACTCGATATGTAGATTATTTTTTTTTTAAAATATAATAATATTATTCCAATAACATTCCCAAAGTTTTGTGACACATAAAAGATATGATAAACCATAAAGTTACAAAAACCATTAAAATTTTCTTCCAAAATTTAAAGTTACTATTCCTTAAATAACATCTTAATGTTCAAAAGCAATGTGTTTTTCATAAATGTCTCAAAAAATATCCATACTCTTTACATACTAATATTACATAAAACATAAAAATGTGATTTTTAAGATATTTAAATTATTATTAATCTTAAACTCATAATCCCTTGGTGGTATCCATAATTTTTGAGTCAGTCATAGATGAAGACCAATACACATCCAAAAATTAATAGAATCCTTAGTTGTTTCATGATTCATTTATCCAAAATACCTTTTAAAAAATACTTATACAAGTTATTTCCAAAATAAAAATACATAAATATTCTAACTCTTTTATTTCCACATAGGTCCTTCCTTGGATTATGAGTTATCCTTTAAAAGAGGGAATAGAAATGGATAATGCACATGTCTCCCACATTCCAAATAAAAATCTATAAATAGATTCCCAGGATGAAATTTCATTATCCATAATAAAAACCTTAGTTTTCCTATAATATTATTCAATCTATACACATAACTTCCACACATAAAACATTTCTTATTAGAATACTTTATCCTTCTCTTTATTAGTGAGACCTAGAGTTACTTAAGGTATATACATTTAATCCTATATCATGGTAACTAATTCATCATCATCATGATATCTTTCTCTCAAGTCATCATCCCATTTAGATTCTCATAATCACCATATCTTCCATCATATTCAATTTTTACACAAATTTTTCAGGTTCCATCGATTGTCTTGAATAAAAAATCATATAGCGAGTAATAATAATCATAGTGTGAAATCTACATATTCATTTATAGTATGTATAAATCATGTTAACTTCTTTTGAATATATAAAACCAAATATTTAACCTAGTTAATTCATTTTTCTCATTTATTCAAATCTATTATAATGGTTCATAAACAAAATTTGAATTATCTCAAGTATATACCCAAGGAGTGTAACAATATGTGTGAATTAGGGACCATTGTCATGACCTTGGGTATAATCAAGTCAAATCCCAATGAACCCTTTTTAGTTTTATTACCCCTAGGTATAAATATTATTGAACAACGACGACTCTTAGTATCTATATAGAGATATATTATCAGAAAAACCACATAATATATTCCTAAAAAAATACTTAATATGTTCTTTTACACTTATCCTGAATGTTTATCATAGGGTTATGTTCTCAAATATAGGTTTCTATAAATATAATTTCCTATTTTTATCATAAACTTTAACTGATAAAACCTTCAAAAATCTACCACTAGTAGCTCGTAGTTAGTGGTTATTTTATTACATTGGTTCTATATACATGTTATTTTCCCCCAAGGACAAAATAGTTTATTAGTGTTGGTAAACAAGATACATGTAAGATTCTAACATTACCTTTTAAAAAATTATTTTAAATATGGTGAAAGTAAAAAAATTTCATCCTTGAACTCCTTCAAAGATTCTTTCTTCATATACTATGTAAAGGACACAAAAAAATTGTGAATTCAAACTCTCATAAATAGTTACGTAAATAGGAAGCTATAATTTATAAATAAATATAATTAAATATATAAGAATCAATATGGATAGGTAAATATCTGAGAAATTATTCCATTTAATCAATAACTTAACAATAATTATTAGATATTGAATATTCAATATGGAAAGCTAAATATATAAACAAACAATTAATTTAATAAATAACTTGAGAAATAACACATCCTTGGTTATTATCAATGTAATAATCTCATGTATAATAATAATTTAATTCTTAATTAATGATATTATTAATATTGAATTCTATGATCTTAGACATCATGATATCTATACCATGAAGACCACTAAAAATATGATTTAAAAGTATAGGTGAAAACTCATTTAAATATGGATTACTAACTCACCTCATGAGACTATTGATATATCGATTAGTTATATAATTCTAGTCCCCAAACATCAAATCATGTCCAATTCATTCCTCATATATTAAATGGTTGATTTTTTCATGAACAATGTACCTTATCAATAAATAACTATATTGATTAAATAATATTTATTATCAATAAATATTTAGTCAATAAAATAAAAATTAATGTAAACACTGTATATAGAAATTTTATGAAGTTTAAGAAATAATAATATCCATGATAAATAATATGTATATTTAAGGAAATGTAATGTCCAATGACCGTAAGAAAGTGATAATTTTAATATAAGGTTAATAACCACAAAATAAATCAGGAAAGTGATCATCAATTATTTCCATCATCCAACTGATAGTAAAACGTCCAAATAAATAATAAGGACAATATTACTAAAAAATATCCTAATAAGAGTTTAAGTAACATAAAGGGTCGTTTTCATTGGCATATAGAAATACCATAAAATATCATTAGAATCATTCTTGAGGAAAATATACATATCAATATAAAAATTACTTATAGAAAACTAAACATTTAGAGAATATTTAGAAAAATATATCTATAAAACAATTTAGACATGTAAAGTATGTTTTAATCAAATTAGTGGTCTTTTAGTTAAGATATTTTTTACATTCCTACTACATTAAAAAAATATTCCTTTCACATTTTTGAACAAAAAGTAAAAAACTAACTCATTTTTAAAATGATGATAAGAATACTTTTAAAACATTTTTAAATGTAAAACATGAGTCAAAATGTTATTATTAAATAATTAGATAATATTAAAAACATTCTTTAAAACATTCTTAGAAAAAATAGTATTAGAAGAGAAATGATTCTTGACCGAAGTTAAAAATAATGTTAGAGTTTTGTTAAGACCATTTTATTAATCATCTTAAGTAACAAAAAATGGTAGTATTACTTGAAAATTTTATGATTAAAAAGAATAGAAAAAAATTAAATATTTTTCTAAGAAAATTATCACATATAATAATTCAATTGAAATTTAAGTGTAAATAATACTGATTAAAATGTTATTGAATCATAAATATCTTACCACTTTTGTAACTATTGAATAATAAATCTAATTAATGAAATAACTTAAAATGAAACATTAAATTACATGAATATTGATATATTAATGATATAGAATATGTAAGGGGTAGTAGTTAAACTCATTAAAAATAAATAGGTGCATAATACCAAATATGTCTCAATGGAGTAGAAATTGATGTGAAATATCTTACCAATTCCATTCCATTGAAGTGATAACTAAAAAAAGAAGAGGATATATATTTTAAATGTAATACCACATTTAAAAAGATAAAAAATAAAATAAAATAATCACATATCATTACACATAAAATATTATAATATCAAATTCAATGAAAAAGTAACGTAACCTAGCAAAATGAAATTGAGTTATGAAATTCCAAACCACTAGGAAAATTTCATGTAAAAACCTCATGGATGAAATATTTAAAATTAAGATCATAAAATAACTTTTGATATTAATTATTCATGATATTTCATGTAAAAGGATTAGTGTATACACCATATAAAATAAATTACTTTTTTAACATTACAATATGCCTCAATGAAAGCAAATTGAGACAAAACCCCTTACCACTTGGTAACATTTATGTAAACTCTAATTAGATGAAATAATTCATATTAAAACATATAATACCATGAATTATTAATTATTCATGATATGACAATTAATATGGGAGGTAAATACACAATATAAATGTAATTAGGTGAAAAACAATAAATTACACCTCAATGAATGGAAATTGAGACAATGTGCCTTACCTCAAGCTTTATTTGGGTTGAACGCAGATTATTATATTATTTTAATTGATTTTGTTAATTTATTAAAAAATAATATTAATATTCCTAATATCATATATGATCCCTTTATAACATCTCACCACCTATTTGATAACAATTATTTTATTATTTATATTGTTTTGGGTGTTAATCTTTATTTTCCATTATTTACTAAAAAATATTCATTTACAAAAAAATAAAAAATTCCAACCTCAGATAAATTTTATAGGCATATTTCAAAAATGATATTATTTTTATAAAATATAATTTCATAAATTGTTATAAATTTATTTTGAATCTGAACATAAAATGAAAAAATATAACCATTTTTGAAGAATATGTACGTTAATAAAAGTTTGGGTTAATATTTAATAGGAACTTATCAATAAATATTTATTTATCAGGACCTCTATCTATATATTTCGTAATTCAGTTAATTTTATTCATACCTTCTAATTCAATGACTTGGTTCAAATAGTCTTTTTTTTCGAGGCCAAAAAATAAGAATATTATCAGGATAAAATGGGTATTTCATAACAATATGAATCAAGATAGAAAAATGCTTCAAAACAAAGGACTACTAGTGTGAAAATAAAACTCCCAAAAATATCGTATAGATGTCAATGATACATTCTCATCGGTATCAAGGATGGAGACAATCAAACTATTCCTAGACATTATAGTGAAACCAAAATTCAATGTATTCCAGATCCACGAAAAATCTTCATTTTGAATGGGGTTCTGGAAGAAGAAGTTTATATTGAGTCGAAAGATCGTTTTGTCATTCATTAAGATGAGAAAAAAAAAATTTCGTTGAAGAATGCACTATACGTGTTAAAACAAGATCCAATAGCATAGTACCTGAGGCTTGATCATTATTTGAATAATCTTGGATTTCAGTATAGTATAGTTGATTATAATCTCTATTTCAATAACAATAGTAATCAGAGAATGATGGTGCTAGTTTATTTCAATGACATAATATTTGGAGAATTAGATGATGCTCATTGCAAGAGGTTTTCCAAATTCCTAAATAGTGAGTTTGAACTATCAATGATTGAAGAGATGACATTTTTCCTTGGTTTACTGGTCACACAAGGAAATAATGGAACATTAATTTCTCAATCCAAATATGCCAATGATATTATAAAAATATTTGGAATAGAATATATCAAGGATATGAATACTCCTGATTCTACTCAGATTATATTATCAAAATATATTGATAGAAGGAAAATTAATGTAATAGAATACAGGAAGGTTATTTGAGGTAAACTATACCTAAAAAATGACAAGATCTGATATTTTTCTACTACATGCCAAGCAGTGCAGTATCAAAGAAATCTCAAGGAAATATATATGCTTGTAGTGAAAAGAGTAATTTTTTATATTAATGGAATTGTGGATTTTAGTTTGATGTAAAATGATAAATCTCAGCCAGAGCTTTTGGGATATATAGATGCAGATTGTTTTGGATCAGTAGATGATTGGAAATCTACATCAGAAGGTGATTACTATCATGGAAGTTTTTGTATTTCTTGATTATGATTATTCATGATTACATTTCATTGAGCACCTGAGAAGCTGAATTAATTGCTTCCACTCAAGCATGCACACAATTATTGTGCATGAAGCAGCGTCTTGATGATACAGGCATTGAAGTGAAGTCTGCAATTAGAATATAGTGTGATAACTAAAGTGATATAAATCAAATCACAAATTCCATCCATCACTCAAGTATAAATAACATTGAGATAAAGTATCATTTTATCATAGAGAAGTTTGAGTAGGGAATTGTGAAGTTGGAGTATATGACAACATAACTATAGGTTATAGAAATTATGACAAAGGTCGTACCCAAGGACGGTTTTGAGAGACATCTACTGGCTGTGGGAGTCCTGTAGACTCCCCTCACTTGAAAAAGTGTGGATATGGACCCCCTCTTATAGAGATATGGTGTGTTTTCTTTACTATACTAATCTGTACTATCTACTATATTTTAGACACCAAAGGAGTGAAAATTTGGATCGTTGACAAATGGGGAGAAATAGTTACTTCTACAAGGGAATAAATTGTGGCTAAATAAGGGAGATAATTTCATTTTTTCAAGGACACGGGGAGAAGTTAACTGTTAGTGCAATGAGATTGGGAGAGTTTTTCAAGACAGGTGATGAAGCGGATAGGTGGAGGAACATAATGCGAGTATCTGGTGTAATAAGTGATCATCCAATTCTTATCTTGGAAAACACAAGTACCCAGTAAACAATGAAATAGTTTTTTTAAATCTGACGATGCTAGATTTGATCGATCAAAGAAGATATATCCGGAGAAGTAAGGTTCATAATGAAATTAGTTTATTAGTATTAGTAAGGTATCAAGATTTGTTGTCAGAAATGAAGTGATTCATTAAAAAAATTCACACTACTCTTGTTTCTCATGCCGACATTTTCTCATGTGGGCTTAAAGTATTTGTTGAGTGAATCTTTGGTCACTATCTGAATCGCATGATGTGAATGGTGCCAGATGATGGAAATATATTCAGTGAGGTATCAATGTCAAAGGAATCCTTATGAGAAGTGTTTTCAGAAAACCTAAAGGGGTAATTTGTTGGGTAAAAATCCCTCATGGTATCATTGAATAATTTCCAGTCAATTGTCTTTGTTGAAAAAGTAGGTCTCGATGTAATGTTTGTTAAGATAGGGGGTTTTCAAGAAATTTTTTTGAGTTTTAAATATGTTGTTGAAAACTTATATTAACAATTAACCATGAAAAATTAGTGGACAAGATGGAGGCAGTACAAAAAGAATATATTCAAGGTGGATCCATTTTTTAGTGTTTTCCAAATATTTGGGCCTCAAAATCGTAAATGAATAAAAGTGTTTTTGGATAAGGGTATGGTACGCAAGGTTCTTGTATGCTTTTATAGTTTTTCACCCTATTGTTTTAAATATTAAAACATATTAATATGGTAAAGGAAAGAGATTAGACCTTGTTTTGGTTTGGGTGCACAATGTGACTAGGGTGACAGAGGCATTTCCGGCTGGACTTACGCACTGGGAGGAAACATGTGCGCGACGCTCATGGTGCCCCAAATTCTTATAAATAGAAGTCTAACCCTCAAAATTTTGCAAGTAACCCAACATTTATAGATAATTTGAACTCTAGTCGCATAGGTAGGTATGGGTGTGCAAGTTATGGTTTGGTGGTACAAGTATAAAGATATTTAGAAGTTTCACACCAGTTTATTGTTGCATTCCAATATTGGTCTGGATTTAAAATGGTGTGAGTCACCCATATTTTGAGTTAAATAAGGGAGTTTCATGTAAGTGGTTTAGTTACACTTGCATTACAGGCTTGGAGAAGGGCGCTTGTAATTCTAGGACTGTGTGATAGTTGGAAGATTCCCTAGTAAACCCATGATAAAGTTGTATTCATCAGTGAATGATAGTGGAAATTAAAAAGGGGATATACATATAGAGGTAGATAAATTATTGTGTGATAATGAAGGGTCCTAAAAGTATTTAAAATATGATTGGATCTTCTAAAGAAGCAGTGAGCACACATCAGTTGAGAGAGCAGTGAACTTTCATATTGTGAGTGGTTGTAAACTAGGAGGGATAGTGAGTTCGTTTTGAACTTGTAAATAGCAGTGAACTTTTAGTGGATTTGGTACATCGACACATTACTTATTTATACTCCATGGACGTATCCTAGTGGGGGTTAACCCAGTAAAATTAATGTGTCTTGTGCATGCTTTATGCTTTATTTATACTTTGCAGCGGGATGGATAGAGAGAAGAGAGTTTTTTTCTAACAACAAAACAAGATCAAATGTGGAAGTTGTGTTACATTTTCATACCCTGATTCACCCCCCTCTCATGGTATCAATCATATTAGACCTAACAACTGATGAATAGTTTTTTAGGTCAATGGATCTTCACCAAGGACCCATGCCTCACTGCCCATATACCCTTAGAAAAACCAACATAAAGGATGAATAGACTTCTACATACTCATCATCCATTCTGAAGATAAGGAAAAATAACTGAGATATTATATATTATATTCATGGGTACAAAAATATGATTGAAGGGTCCATAAAAATTAATATATGGAATCAACATACAAATAACGGAGCTATGTGGATAAAATTGAATCAAGTATAATAAGAGTTCTGCCCTTTAGTAGTTCTTATTAAAGGAGTGTACAACATAAAGTGCAGGGATTCATTGTTTGGGACTCACATAAAAAACAATTAAATATGATTTTTTGAATGGAATATAATTCTATCGTGGAAATTCAATAATATTTATTTTAAAATTGTTTTAAAACACCAAATTCATTATTGAGATCTACCATTCTCTCTCTAATATTTAGTTTTTTATTTTTATTTATTTTGATTTAAAATTTTATTTCCTTTTTTTCATGCACACCCCACATATATTTTCTCACTTTATTTATAATTTAAAACACCAAAAAATATTAATAAGTGACAATACACCATGAATACCAATCAACTAAGTACACTCTATGAGACATGATCTGTGGTCAACCATTATCCTACAACATTGAAAAAATATTATTAATTAGGACCCCACAATAGTACTTACATGATATACTATACTACCAACCACAAAACATCCCTAAAAACCCAAATATGATCTGACCATTCTATAATCAGTTAAAAAAATCAAAAATCACTCAACTATTTGAATAACATGTAATCGAACCTTCCTCTGGTCCACAAACACTAAAATTAATAGAAAATTACACTACACATGCCTCACATTAAATTAAAAAGCAAAAAATATAACATATTTGATTATATGTTATATTCATATAGTTTTATATGATATACAAAAAGAATATACTATTATACAATATATAGCTTGTATTTTATTATCTAATTAATATTATTCTTACAACTGTAATCTCTTATTCCATGTAAGCTATCAAGGAATAATATTCCATATAATTATATGATATATTTTAATTTTTTTTAGTTTTTTTAAAATTTTATATGATTAATTAAATACTTTATTATTTAAGGAATATATTTATGATGAATTATAACATAAAAAATTAATTTACTAGGGATCAAAAATTACTTTTAAAAATTCAAGGACTCTTGAAACCTTTTTAATTTACTTAATTAAGACTATAAAATGATAACCATGAATTATTTTGATAATATTTTTCAATTCAAACACTTATATGGTTGTTACTCTCTCCCCTATGAAATTCATTTTCTTGATTGAAATTTAAGAACACCACATAAATAAGGCAGATCAGATGACTAAGAATCAAAATTAAGAATCTAATGGATCACATGTATAGGTATGATTTATTGATTCATTTTTAAGACATATTTATTCAACATATTTTTTAATATGAAATTATAAATAATGATATGATATATTCTTCATTTACATTTACTATATAATTTATCATAATCTTATTATACATTATTTTATTTTAAAGATAAATTCTAGTTTTCTAGAACAAGTGGTTACATTAAAATATTGTTATAGAATGGAAGAGATCAAATTTCAAAATATTAAATGGATTAGTAGCCATGGAAGAATAGATATAAATGGATTTCACATTATATTTGAAATCATAGAATAAATAATATGTTCTCAGTGAGAACTAAATAATTCCTTTTAGAATATCCTTGAAATTATTTTCATTTTTCTTATTGGTTTCACTATGAAAGGAATAAAATTTAAAGTGGTTATATAAGATTATCAATAAGGGGTAGCACAGAACAATATATTTCACATAATTTGAAATCATGATAGATATGTAAGGAATAAAAAATAATAATTAAAAATCTATAAAACTATCATCATGAGACTGGTATATGACCATAATAATGAAATTATATCATAAATAATAATTTCTAATTCCATAATGATGTAATAAAAAATATCAGATATCTTAATCAAACTATAATGTCCTTTTGAGAACACCTCTAATATAGGAACCAAACCACATGTAAAGACATCACACTTAATAGGTATATTCCAAATTTCTAAACTAGCTTATTTTATGAGACCTGAAGATGCATAAATGGGATATGTAATTTCATGCCCCACCTATCACTTTGTTATGTACAACGAATTAATCATATTAAAGAAATGTATAAGATATATATAATCAACATGCCTTCCTAACTAATAAGTATCCATAATCAAATAACAAGAATACATATTGTCAAAAAATTCATAGTCAATAAAGTAAATAACATTATCGATAATCATCATACAATTTGTAAAGATTTTATAATATATAGAGTGATGAATATGTGGTTAATTCAATATATATTATACATCGATGAGATTAAAATACATTTATATTAAAATAAATATATTCAAATCCTTTATTTTTGTTTGTAAATAATATTTTGAAATATATAAATCATATTCCCATGGATTGTTGAACTAGGTGTGTATTTTGGCCTACTAGTTGAGCACCAAGTGAATGTTGAATTAATAAAAAAATAAATATTTTAAATATTTTTTTAACCCTAAGTGATTATGTGCCAGATTTTACATCCACTTATTTGTATCTAGGAAGTTATTTATCACAAAGAAACCACCACAATTTACATTTCAAAAATTGTAGGACAATTTCTTATATTTATATTTTGTTTTTGTTTTTTCTCTAATATTTAGGATTTTAAATGTCTACTGAAGTAAATATAATTAGAGGGAATAAGTAATATGTGATAAAAAATATAATTAATGGATAGTAATACCATGAATTCATAAGAATCAAAATAACAGAAACCAAATTTCAAATGTTATAACAACAAATGATATTTTTTTAAAAAAATGAGGAGGATTGTAATACCAAACATTTATTTTATTATTTTAAAAATATAAAATCCTAAAAACTATAAGAAGATGATTTAAATATGAATAAAACTAAAATATTAATATTTATATTTATAATTTATAAATTATATAATTCTTGGAACATTAATTCAAGAAAATAATATTAAAAATTATCGTAACTCAAAGGATGATAGTTAAGTAAAGAATTCCTTTACCTTAAGTCTAAATTCATTTTATATTTACATATAATATCCTAAATTATAAAGTTATGTTTATTAAATAATTTAATCAGAATATTTCCCAAATATATTTCATTTTATATAGTTTATTTATTACCATATGTCATTCATTTATCCCATATTTTTTTACAATTATATTTAATATGCTTTTATTTGAGAAATTTTTCCAAAAACCCCTTAATTATTTTGACCATGGTAAAATGTTTTTTAAAATAGCTTCATAATATTTATAATTTCATAATTAATTTTCATTTTTCATTCTAATAAATTATTATTAATACAATTATATATATTTCTAAAATATATTTAAATTATGAAAGTTTTATCCAAATGTTCAATTTTAGTTGGTTAAAAATTCAAAGATTAATTTATTTTAATATCATAAATATTTATCATTGATTATCATTAAAAATTAATATTTACATGATAAATATTTTAATTATTCATTAAATCTATTTTTAAAATTATCCATGTAAATGAGTGATAAAAATAAATTACGTCATCCATGGAGGTGGTAATAGGCACGTAACACTGGCGATGTTCGTTTCATTTTTAGAAGAGTATAAGGACATTTAGATAATGGGTATACCTTTATCATAATAAAATTTTGATATAATTATAATAATTAAGTTATATTGAATTTTTTTTGATAAATATTGAGGAGGTAGAATGATAGAGAAAAATAATAATAAATAAAACTTCAAACCCTACTTCTTAAGGGGCTCCACTACTGAATGGTTAATGAATTAATTTAGCGGCACTATGATGAATGTATAATAAGTATAATGTGTATAAGGATATTTGGATGTTTTTTGATAGTGTTTTGTCTAGCTTGGATGCAATATATGTGTCGATTAATAAATGAAACATGTTGTCTTTTATAATTTAAATGAGTTACTCCCTTGTAAATATTAATAATTTTAAAGATAATAAATATAATTATAAGTTGCAAAAACACAAAAATAGAATTTATTAATCATAGTGAATTTGGTAGATTAGTAATATAGCATATCAACTAGATACATTGATATAACCACATTATTTAAACTTCCTCAACATGCAATAAAATTTTATTTCTCTTTTAAAACTATATAGAATAACCTAGGGACATATATAAGAAAGGGGTGAGTTATGAAGCCCAATAATAAATTAAATAAATAATTACATGGATAAATTATTATTATTTTGGTTTATATGAATTTACAAGGAAAATAAAAGGTGTTAGAATCATAAAAATGAACATTGAAGTATGATATACACTGCTAACATAAAGGAAACATAAGAATGTAGTAACAAATTAAAACATGGATTCATAAACATATATCAAGGATAATCACTTTGAAAACATAACACAGTGTTCTTAGCATAACATGAAACACACCATACATGAAATATCATGAGAATAAAACCTTACCTAATGTATTGGAGGACTATATAATTTGGGTCCCACTCGTCTCGTTCATATCATGTATATGATAATGTGTGCCACAAATATACTTCAACATAGGATCATATTTCATCAGATTTAATCCTAGGATTATAGAGTTTGGGATAAATAAATATAATAATAGATTTAATAAATGACAAATACATCTATTTGAATACCCTTGAGTTGAAATGGGAAGGATTATCTACAAAAATAGTATTTATTGAAAAATATCATGTCTGTTTCAGCAGCATAATGGGGGTACTCAAAGATTAATGGGACAAATTAATGAAATTTAAAGTGGTATGTAATAAAATAAAAATAATACGCTCAATAATATGGGTTTTTAAGGACATATTTCAACATAAAAAATCATGAATAAAAAAGAATAAGACATAGAAGGTGCTTGAATAAAGATGAGAAGGAGATAATCCCTTACCATGAGTGGGTGTTCCCAAAAGATTGGGAGGAGATTCATAAGAACATGGGGGAACCTTGGTAGTGATTTATAAAATAAATACAAGAGTAATTTCATGCTCTAGGGGTTTTGAGTAAAGTGTAAAGGAATTTTGGGTGGGTTTATATAATCAATAGAGGGTACTTCTTTATTAATTTGTAAACATAGGTCATAGACTTTAAATAATAAATTATTCGAAACAAATAAAACCTTGCCATTGTTTTTTTACCATTTTTTTAGCCAGAGAGAAATGGTTTTCATTACTTTATTTTTTTCAAAATTGAAACCATTAAAATGTTACCTTAGTGATGTTGAAGTTACTCATGTTAATAAAGAATTGATTTTAAAACCATAATATATAATATAGGATTTGGGTGATTCATAAAGGGGTTATAATATTACCCAAATAACCTCAAAAATATCATTTTAAATAAAAAACATATATTTGTCCATAGATACCATTTATGTATTATATTACATCAATTTTGGGTCATTATGTTTCCATAATAGACACAGTATATTTATACCATTTTTTTCACCCAAAAAATGATTTGTCGCTAAAAATTATGAAAAACCCACCATTAGAAATTTTTTATGTGTTTGTTTAAAAAATAATATTTATTTTATCCAAAAAAATATATTTATAATAATTTAATCTTTTATATTAAAATTCTACATGTATTGAGTACATATATGATTTTTTGACAATAACAGTTTTTTATCCCGTATAAAAATTATTTATTGACTTCATAAAATTATATTATCAGATAAATTTAATAAAAATTATTAAATAGTAATATTTTATTCATGAAGATAAATAATGTACCTGTTGAGTCAGACTTAATGTAAGGTTTTCTCATCTCACTTTTACATCTATGAGACATACGCTATTTTCAAAATTCATTTGCTTTTTATGATTTATATAATACCATTTTTTTCTTTTATATCTTGAATTAATTTATCTTTATGGTATTTAATGTTTCATTTAATGTTATTTCTTTCACGGGTGTTGTTATACAAATTTTACCAAATATGTAAGGGTTTATTTCAAAATCTCATAATTAGTCAAGATTGTTTTTGATTAAGTCTTTATTGGGGGAATGATGTAAAATTTATATTTTAAAATCAATCTATTTTATACCCATATAGTTATTAATAATGTTTTTAATGTAATGATACCATCTTTATTCTCCTTGGTAAATGATTTAAAAAATGTTTTATAGAAAATCTGACATTATTTACCGCTTTGATTTGAAATCCATTTTCTTCAAAACAATGTTTTCTAATTTTTATTTTCAAAAATATTTTATACCTTCTAAAAATGATTTAGTAAGTAAAGTATTACCCGTTTTTAGTTTTTAATTTTCTTAAGGAATATTAATTTCATTTTAAAAAATGGGATCATTTGGCTTATAATACTAATGTGAAAGTAATATTTCTTTTAAAATACTCTGCCTGTATATATTTGACATCCATCATTAATTCTCAATTTTGTAAATAATACATTATAAATTTCAAATATTTTTTTCAAAGAAATATAGTTTTAAACGGTTTTTTGAAATTTATGTTTTAAAAATTTGTTTTCAAAATGAAAAGGTTATTTTCCTAGAGTATGTTTTTAGATTTATTTTTATGTTATCTGTTTTCATCAATTCAAAAAAAACCCTTTACTCTTACCACAAATTCTATATATTGGGATTATACCATAAATATTATTTATTAGGATGGTTTGCGATCATTTTTAATAGGGATATACTATATTGATACCATTCACATTAATCTGAAAGTATTATGATTTTGTTTATTAATTAGGGAAAGTATTTTCATTTCTTATTCTAGTTTAAATTTGAATATTTATGTGCATTATAGTTCACCCATTTAATATGAGAAACTAATTGGACTTATTTAGTGATATGCATGGATCACTTTAGTCCCTTGATGCGTTGGCCAGTCTTATGAGACAAACTATATTGAGTTTTTTCTAAAGCAATACCCATTTATATTGATGTCTTAGAAAGAGTCCCTGATGGTATCATATGTCCTGGAATAGTTCCTTGATGGAATGTTTTAGATGTCCAATATTATAAATTCTATATTATAAATTTATTTATTTATATTCCATGTGATTATTTGATTGGTGATAATATCCATACTTAAGTTTCATACTCAGGTGATTATTTTTATTGAATTATTGGACGATCATTTATCGCTTCCATATTATTGTCATGATACTGATTAAAAGACATATGATTTATTAATTTACCTTGACATATTTATTATGACTTATTTATTCATATCTTATGATGTTTGATTATCGTTACTGAGAACTTGAGCCCATCCATTTCATATAAATTACTTTCCCTAGGAAATAAGGAAGTGTTCTATGAATGATATATAGGGATACACTAAGGGGAATAATAATATTTTAAAAGAATTTTTTTCAATTTTAAGTTTTCAAATGTGATGTGAAAAATAAATTATGTAATTAGTTTACCAAGATAAAAAAACTATTCATCCCTTCATGATGAGATGCTTTGTATTTTATGCCAATGTAAGGAAGTAAACACTGAATATGGGATATTGGGGTGATGAAACTACATTGGATCAGAATTTTTCCCTTATCCCCTTTTAACCCTTTGAAAACTCTTTTGACCATTACCAAAAGGTATATATTATTCCCTATAAGGGTTAATTATTTTTACTATAAAATGAAAAAATACGCATAAATAGACTACGGATGATTCAATTAAAAATAAGGAATTAAAATACAATTAGTCCACACATATACTATATGTCATTTTATATTTAAAATTTGGGGGATACATTAATTATTTCAAATTATATTACTTTTAAATTTTTTTAATATCATTTATTTTATATTTCCATTAATTGAATAATTACTATATCTGTTTTATGAAGTCATTTATGTTTATTATTTCTTAAAAAAATTAAAAAAAATTCTTGATGAAAGATATAAATTATATTTAAATTTACTATTTATAACCGAATAAATTCTCTATTTATAATGAAGTTTAAAATATTGTATTTATTGTAATTTTTTTTTGGATTTTTTAACTTTTCTTTACAAAAAATATTATAATGGTCATAATCAAATCCAAATTCCCATAAAATTCCATAAAATATAATACTTGATGATTATGCATTAAATAGAATCATAAAATAAAATTCAGTCATGTTTTAATGTCATTTTTTAGTTATTATCATTTTATTATTAACTTTAGTTGCCAGATTTATCCTTTACCGTTGTCACAAAAGTACTGAGGTTACTATTTATATTGTCAAAAACCTAAAATAGACATAATAAAAAAAATTTGGAACTCATAATTGAAAATATTGAATTCATTTTTTATGATTAAAAATTTAGAATATTAATAATTTAAAATAAAATTAAGATGACAATACGTGATAAAAAACTATATTTTATAAAAAATATTATTTTAAGTATAATTTTTTATACAAAATTAAAATATGAATTTAATATGAATCACCATTATTATATTATTTTCAACGAAAATAAACTTATTAAATTTCAGAACTAGCCAAAAATATAATTTTATTTTTAAAATAATTTAACATAAAAATACTTTTTTTCAATAAATATCTGTATATTTCACCATTCAATGAAAATTAAAATATTTCAAAAATTTCTCAAAACTACAATTTAGAACAAAATTTACATTATGATTTAAAAAACTTATTTTCATTTTATAAAATACTTTTTTAAAATCTCATGAAATTAAATATAATATTATCACCCAAAAAGAAATAAAAATAATTTTTAAAGAAAACCTATTTTGATGAATAAAAAGAATTTAATAAAATATTGGTTATTTATTTAAAAATAATATTTAAATTAAGTTTTATTTGTAATGAAATAAATATATATTTCTAAATTTCGTTAATCATATTCAAAACATCAATTCAACTACTATGTTATAAATGTCACATAAAAATTATAATATTTCATATATTTTTACCGTTTTTTCATGGTATACATGCTATTAAACATAATTTCATTATTTTAAATTATTGGGATATTTTTTTTATAGTTACTCTAGTTTGTTTAAGTATTATTATATTTCATGGATTATTACTTTTATATGGGTATTGAGAAAATCCTTACATAACAAATTCAGTAGTGAATAAATTCTATATAATTTCAGAATAGATGTTATGGTACCAGGATTGTGGTTATCGACTATCGGTGTGTTAAGAGTGTAGAAGAGAAATAATTAGTGTTTTCTCTTTAATGGGAATTAAAATGTGTGATGAGATCAACCTTCCCATTGGGAATGAGTCAATGAGCAACTAAAAGATAAATTTTCTTGAGTTAGGTAATGCCTATACATTATGTCATGATGGTATTATTAGTATATGATAGAGACCACCTATGATATAGAAGAATCATTTTTATATGTGATTTTAAGTAATTTTTTTATGTATCATGTATATGAATAATGGTTAGTATTATTTCCTAATTTTCTAGTATGATAATCCATGTAATGATGTGTTCTTTTCTTAGATTAAAGCGGCTGGGGATCTAACAATTGATGTAAAAATATGTGATTACATTATTATTCATCATGAATTAAAGTTGAATTATCTTGTTGATTTATATTCATCCGTTTAAGAGTGGATTCATTTTTATGTGTGAGGTTAATTTATTGTAATGTTGGGGAAGCCCATATAGGAACCCGGTGGTGCCTCTAGATACATTGGGAATATAGTTTTAAAACGGGATCAATCATTATTAGATATAACTATGGGGAAAATTTAATATCATCCTTAAAAGTCATATTATTGGAACACTTCTTGTTTTTAATTATGACAATTTGTGAACTAATAAATAATTCATTGAGTGATTCTTTCACAATGAGTGAATGATGTATAGAACACCATTAATTCAATTGTTTTATCTATTTTATATAAGCCACTTATATTTGGTCAGTATTCTTGACATGCTGAAAATTTTTAAAGGTATGATCTATCATGAGAATGGTTCCTAGGAATGCAATTTTTATCTTGAGTTTTGTTGGATGATTACATTTATATTAAATTGTATCATAATGTTAAAAATATTATGATGAGAGATGAACTTTCAAAACTTATTCACGAGCTTAAGGAATGTTTTTTTGTATTTTTATTTAGATACTTTTTTATTATCACTTCCATTCATTGATTATAGATTTATTAGGGGGTTACTTATTCTAGAATAAAATTTTAATGATAATCTTATGAAAATATTCCATGGAATGTATTATTTTTTTGAGAAAAAAATTTAAGGTTGGAAAGATTTAATAGTTTGTGATCCTATAAGAGAATGAATTCAAATTTTCCCAAATAATGACACATGATTCAATATTAATGAGTTTTGTATAAATAATTTAAATTAAAATAAATATATCTAGTGTGTTGGTTGATCCATGTGTCTAAGATTCAATGGGCATAATGTTTCTTGATTAAAAATTGGTAAATTGTAAATCATACATTATTTTGGTAATACATAGGAAAACAAACTACTATGTTGAGTTTGAAATGATGTGTTCTCTGAGGGTAATATATTTTTATAACTTTTTGGATCTTTTATGATTTCAAGAATCTATGGAGGTGATTTTTATTTGTGAATTATTTAAAACAAATAATAAATTAAATAATTTTTTGATATATATATTCTATTATTATGTTTATATTTTGTGGGGAATTATGGGAAGATAGGGTTCATGGAGAAGTGTCCATGGAGGGAGCCACTGTATTAAAATCTGATTACCATAGATTAATATATTAATATTAAAATGGTACATTTATTTATGGAAAACAACATTTAGTTGAGGCAAATATATTTTCTTTATAATCTTTCTTAATATTATATTATGATTATGAATATTTTAATATGTTTTCTCCTTTAAAATATAATTGTTTTTCCATTTTAATTTTTAAAATATGATGAATGGATTTGAATAATTTTTGGAGAAAAATTATTAGTTAATATAATTCTGTCATCATTTCAATGGATTTAATGTTATAATTCCATAAAATAATTTTATATCCATATTAATTTTAATGATAAGACTCTAATTCCCTATGATTTATTAAAATACAAAAGTAGGATAATGTGATACCATAGAGATTAAATTTAGGTTTGTTTTTTTATAATTATTTAATAACATATCCTTTGAATTGATTCATGTTAAGACTAAAAATCCAACAAAATGCTTCGAACATACGCTCTTAATGGATTTTGAAACCCACTGAATAGACTAAAAATTTTAGATGACAAATTAATGAGAATTTCTAATTAAATAATTGATTTATATTATCTGGTGAATGAATATCAAAACATAAAGGACAGTTCCATAATCCTTTGACTTATATCTACACACCCATACATTTGTTTTAGAATGATGGCACCCAATTCCATCTAAAACCCCATAGTGGATGTGAAATAAGAAAATATTGAGATCTTGATGGTGTGACCACCAAAAATTTGAGGTTGTTCAGCTTGATGACCATACATAGAGGATAATGTTGTATAAAATCTATTTGACTTTGGTAAAAACATGTATTTAAATTATATGTGGTTTTTTATTGACTTGATTGAATGAAACATATCAGGATACTTATCCTTAGTGGGATCAGATCCACATTGTGTGAGCCTTGTTATTATAAACCATCAGTCCATCAAATTGGATAACTATGGGAGTATCATGGTTGGTTTAATGTGGGGGTGATACAGTGTAGTCTACAACTACTTAATCCTACAATCAGATTACTGTCACTGGTTAAGGGGAAAACAAAGGAGGAAAGTGAAATAGTATAACACATAATGTTCAATAAATAAATCAAATTAATGTGACTCAATCAGGATGAAAGGATGTGTTTAATGTGTGGTAGGGTGTATGGGTTCTTTGTGGATCCCCTACATTAGTATATGGCTCAAGCCATGTGTTGTGGCACCTCGAAGGTCCAATTTTTACCAAAAAAGTGTCATTGAAAGTATATTTTCTTCTCGAACTCTACTGAACCAATTTTGAATCAATTTAAAATCAAGGTGGGTTAAATAAGGTTATTTTTATAATTAAATTGTTTAAAAATAAAAATTAAATAATAATAATATAAAAAAATTTAACCTATGGAATATGTGATGAATCATTATGAAATTACTCATAACTAATATAATTATGTTATTAAGTAAATAATACATGAATTTATAAACTGATATGTCTATGTTTCATGAGTTTTTGAATGGTTATATTATTATTACATTATAAAATTAAAAATTCTTATGAATTGTTTTTAATGACAATCATAATCTTGAATACATCAATTGTGTGGGAGACATAACCATGGGAGGTAATGAATGGTTTTTGTTAATTAACATGTTGTTGATATTAGTAACTAATATAATTGGAAATATAATTTGATAATTATTTTTTATAAAATTGGTTGAAAACACTTATATAGTATATGAATTTATTAGGAAACAATGAATTCAGGTCATTTTCATCATTTCTTCAGTTTTAATGGAATATAAAAATGGAATGTTATGAATTGTGGAATCAAACATGGGTTGTTATATAAAAATTAAATAATGTGATCTAACTAAATAAATGATGTAAGTAGTGTTAATAAGAACTGTTTAATTCTAGGATATATTTCCAAGGCTGAATGACTATGGATTTTATTAGAATATATAGATTAATTTATTTATATTATTTAAAAAAATATTTTTTTTTGCGATAATATATGTCAGAAAAGTGGTTGAATTTAAAATAGTTTATAATAACAACTAACATATTAAGTTAGAAATGCAAATAAAATTATGTCATAAATCTAAGTATGTGTATTCTATTATATGTTGTGACATAATAATGTAGTGAATTAAAAAACACAATGAATGATGGAAAGATACAGGGAAATGGTGATGAGGACCTTAAAAGTAAAGTGGTGGGATCTTTATGATACATATTCAACTTCAATTACTTTAACATATGGAATTTGTAGTAGTACCTAGAGTTTTTTTCAATCAATTTAACATTACTTCTATGTTAATCTTGTTACCTTCATTATTTTTACACATTTAGTAGGATAATTCAATAACAAAATATAATTTTTAATGATTTATTGTTAAATCTTGATGATACTGGGATGTGTGGATCATGGAGGACCGTGTGGTAGATGGATTTCTTGATTAAAAGTCTTGAGATATTGATTGAGGTATTATTGATTTTGTATAAGGTGATTAATTTTGTAAAATCATCGACTATAAGAATTTATAAAACATATGACATATTGTTTTCAATGGTGATATAATGAAATCTTAGAAATCTTTTACACAAACAATTTTTATAAGGTTAGAGTGGGATGAATTTTACCATACCATTCCAACCTAAATATCATGGTAGTGGATGATGATAATTTTTTCATCCTTATACTTCTTCCCACCCATAAATCTATGTTTATAAAGACTAGTAATTTCTTGGAGATGACTGGAGAAGAGTATTTATTCGAACATATTTGGAGCTAGATAAATGGAGAGATATAATTCCTATTTTATCCAAAGTGGAATAATATTATTAATGAGATAGGTGTATATAGAAAATTTATATAGTATTTCTGATATGATAAGTAGTAGAAAATAATTACTTAAAGTGGAGATGCTCTTCCACATCCACAAATTTTAGGTTGTGGGGAATGATGATGCATGAGATACAATTTCCACTCCTTATATACTTCTCTTGGATTGGGAGAACCAAATATAAAATTATTTCTCTAGATATGGGTATTTCTCCCAGTATTCAACTATATATGAGTTTATTATTTCCTATCTTATCCATAAAAATTTACACTTCTATCTCTGGTGACATGTATTCCCTCAAAAAAAACTTTCTATGTTTAGGTCTTTAAACACTTTAGAGATTGATTGGAAATTTTATTTCCACTAGTAATTATGAGATATATGTACATGTTTATTTTCTCAAACATCTCTTCATTAGTTAATTTAGAATGAATTACTAGGTAAGATATAATTTATATGATGTATGTTTTATTTATATTCTTTTTTTCGAAATATTTTTATTTTTTGAGCATGGATAAAAAATATGTGGGTAGATATTCGAGCTTGATCTATAATATTATCATGATTTATAATTATTTCAAGGGAAATGAGGTTTTATAAACATTCCTTCAGTTTATTGCACATGGAAATTATATGTTTATAGGTAAAAATCACTTGTTGGAATGACCACACTAGGTATTGTTATAATTTCCCCTACACACACACATATTATTTACCATGTGTGAATGAAGATCAACTGATATGGATGATGTATTATTATATTTCAAGGAGATAGATTGAAAATTTATATATCTACTGAAGACAAGATGATCAGGATGATGAACACCCACAAGTCATCGTTGTTAGGATAGAATCTTTTTGAGATGTGATGGTTGTATATAGTTATTGGTTTTGTGTTATTAAAATTTAAATCCATGATATTTTATTATATATGCTTTTGATATATTATTGAATTTATACTTCATCAATATTATAGTTCATATTCATGTATGATAATAAGTTATTGGGTTTTAGAGGTAATTCACTTGATTATCATGTAGATAAATCATTACTGGTCACAAGACCCCAGTCTAGTGGTGACATGCCTAAATAATTCACATATAAGTGTTTTGGGGTCTGATTTGGATACTGGCCCTCAATAGCCCCTTTTGTAATAAAATAAGATTAATTCTCTTATCATTCACAGAGTATATCATTCTTAATGAAGAATATATGAAGATTAAATTATGAGGATACCTTGTAAAATGAGGTTGGATAACCCACTACATGTAACATTGTCGTTGCATCAATTATTATTAAATTTTACATTAATTATTAAAATGATTTTTTGTTATTGATTATTAATATTCTAAAATTTAATAATTGGTATCGATATGTTATAAATTAAAATACTATATTATTTTTTTATTGGTTTTATATTGTTTATTTTCTACCCAATGTTTTTTCCTAGAAGTCCTTTAACCAAATTTCTCGAATATAAACACCAATTATTATGCTATCTTTTACATATTGGAAGTCAAATCATTATGTGTTAGGACAGACCAACTAGTTTGGTTAATATTTTGGAGTTAGTTCCCAATAACCAACTAATTTGAAAATTAGATCCCTATTATATTCATCATATTGAATTGTTATTAATTCCTTAAGACATGATAATCATTCCTCATAATAATATATTTTTAATAATGCCTAAAGAGTATTTGTCTCACTGAAAGGACATGATTGTTCCCTACTATGTTGAGAAACATTAAGACCTATAATAGTATTTTAAATATATGTTCTATGGTAGGATAATATCATTTTATGGGACAAAAATTACATAGGCTATTAGGAGGGGGGGCTTATATGACCTTGAAACACAATCTCATGGTGTACACCCATGGTCATATCAAGAAAGTAGGTAATATGAAATTAAACCACTATTTGGAAGTCTAAATTTATACATGTCATTGAATTTTACTATCCATGGATGTGTGTAATGAGTCATATACATTAATATTATTAATATATTGTGTTATAACTTACGTACATTAATTTATTGATGAAAATCATAACGACATATTCCCGAGGTGAGGTAGGATAAGTTGGTGGGGGTAATGATTGATATTGTATTAATGAATATGGGGAGGAAGGATTTATCCATTTTATTCATTAATGAAATTTGATATTTTCGGATCAATGATGAGAATGTAATTTCTTTATTAAGTATATGTCCTTGGTGTTCTATCATCCTGTTCATTTCCATTAAGTCAATGAAAGAGTCATCGGGCACATAGGATGATTACAATAGTAAACAATCTTCTTAATTTGAGATATTGAAATAAAATTATTGTATTACACAATGTATGTTCATATGATATTGTATGTTATTATGAACTTATGTTATATCTCTATGGGTTTCTTGGCATGTTTTTAGACATTAAGCATGGACATTAGGTGGTTCTTCTTTTAGACACTAAGAAAGCTGTCCGGACAGTCACACACTAAGTGCATCCAAAACCTCAGTTAAATTAAATATAAATTCAATATGTTGATTAAATAATATTCTCATATGTGATATAATAATTATTCATGTTTTTACTGATTTCATATATTTAGTCCTATGTTATTTAATAGAAAAAATTTATGTTTAATATTCAATAAATAGTTGTTCTCTATTTTGGTGAATTTATTATATTTTTTTAGATAGAACGAAATATTGTGATATTTAATTCTTTAGATAAATATTCAATTTTAAAGGGAAGATAAATTATAAGTAGGATTTAAAAATTAAGATTAATGGTTTGGTGAGAAATATTATATTAAACTATATTTAAATAAATGTTAATTTATTTATTCGATGAACAATATTAATTTGGGATTCTAGTGCATGTCATGTACATAATAATAATAATATTATTATATAGACCCGATATTCATTGGGGATTAATAGAATAAATAGGGACTATATTTAATTATTTTTATAAACACCTAACCTTATTTATACGCAATTTTACATTCTCTACTCTAATAATCACATTTCACAATGAATGTCTTGATTGAATTCTCTTAATTCAATGAGAGATCTTCCTCAAGAATATTCTCACGAATGGAGAGCGATTATCCATCACCAATCTTTTAGATATAGAGAGAATAATAAGAATTTGTCCTACCTTGATGATATTCTTTTTTTGAACATTAGTGAATGATGTGAGTGAAATAATATTTCTTTATAGAATATGAATATTTCTGCATTAATGATTAGATATTTTTGGTGTACATGTGGATAATAGACAAGGATATTCCAAACCTTGATTCCTCTTAACACAATGTTGGAATCAAAATAAAAGGTATACTAATTTTTAAATGAATAAATAATTCCATCAAATCTTATTTCATAATTCATATAAATTAATTAAAAATTTTACGATATGATCTAGTATTCTTGGATCTGTCATTTTATATCACTTAATGATTGGGTTTTTTTAATGATTTTCCTTGTCATGTACATCTTGAATTATTCATTTATTATGACTAATAGTTGTATTTTATACTTCCCAATCTGTTCCTTTTCTATGCTCAAAACCATAAATATGTTTCAAAGAGATGTTTCGTAATAATTTATAATTATTTATCTATCATTAAAAAATTTAAATATTTACTATTAGTTTTCAATTTTAACTTTAGTCACTATTTAATTACAAATGTTTAAATATTATATTCTCCTCATCCATTGTCAGTCATAAAATAAGAAATGTATTAGTTTTAAATTAGAAATATTAAAAGAACCCATATAGTCTTGTTGAGGATTCTGGATGGATAACATAAGTGTACACAACATGTAGCCCATAGTTATATGTCATGTACTCATGAATTATACACAAATATAAATAAATATTCATCAAAACAATTATAGAATAAATAAACTCATCATTTATTACTATACGTAACAAGTTGACTAAGCTAGCATGGAACATGGTTCAGCAGATTGCACACTTGGTAACTAGATTGCACACTACATTGTCCACAAGTGAATGATAAATCATTTATTTATTACATGATGTGTTCGACTAGGAATCATGTAACACAAAGGTCACATGATGGGTCACTACTATAGAGACAATGTTTACTATTTATGTCCAAAATTAACTTTGAATTCTATTTTCTAGGAATGTTTCATGGATATGTAGAAAAGATATATACTTATCATATAACTAGTCATTATACTCTTTCAACACTATCTATTTATATAAAAAGTCAAATTAATTAATTACACTTTTTAAACCTACTAACAATGTGTCAACAAGTATTTTATTTACATTACAATCCATGTGATAGTGAACACTCACACACAAACACATATAATTTTTAAATAATTCTTCTATAATATTCAAAAATATATTTCATCTATAATACAAATATTATAACTACTCAATGTGATATAAAATCATTACATGGTATATAAATATAACGTTTATGTTTCCCAATTATTGATTGTAAATATTTTTGGATTACCAAAAAAACGTGTACTCTACATGCCATATGAGTGGGAAACATACAACTATAATAGCTTCTTTGGAATTTGGATTTGGACTTGATGTATTTATTCTTTCTAAAATCTTTAATGTTTTTTAATTTTAAATATTTTTTTAATTTGTTTAATATTATAATCAATGGGAATTTAATGGGAAATTTGGATGAAAATTAAGATAATATTATTGATTAATTAATAATTTTTATTAATTGATTCTAGAATGTATTATACTAATTATTAAAAATTGAAATTAATTCACTTTTAGTAAATTCATAATAATTGTATGTGTGTATATGTTCATTAGTTTTAACTAACCTATGTATGTGATAGGTTTATTTTATTTTATTATTTTTACATGGTTTTATTTTTTTTATTAAACTAAATTAGTGGTTTAACACCTCGATATTTTGTGAAATATTTATTTCAAATTAGTTTATTTTTTTGATATTTTTAATTTCATGTGACACTAGAAATAGTTAATATATATAAATATATTTTAAAAACATTATATCAAAGATTCTATTCATACAGTAACAAAGTGGCTTGCGCTACATGAAATACTGACTTCGATTGTGCTGAACACAATTCTAACTACACTTGCACTATATGAAATACTGACTTCACTTATGTAACACGCTATACCAACTTGTCTTGCACTACCTGCAAAACCAACTTGGCATGCATTACACGCAATGTCGATGTTTCCTACAGAACATCATTTCATTGTTAAATTAATTTATTCAATATAATTATAACCTAGTTGATAAATGTAGTGATATTAATCATAAAAACTAATTTTCAAATGTAATTTATAATTTTCTTATATAGATAAAACACATTTATAATGAATTATATGATGTTTGGTAAATCCATTTAATGTTTAAAAATATTATTTTCTCAAATAAACAAATTTTAAAAATAAATTTCATTTTAGATAAATTTATAAAATTAATTTGATAAAATAAAATTTATTTTTAATTTTATAATTAAAAAATTACCTTATGTTTTTTTTGGATTTTCATGAGAATAATCAATTTTTATGAATTGTGAAAAATACTGCGTTTTGGTTAATAACTGCATTTTCTATTATATAATTATTAATTCTAAATTATATGTTAATTTTTTTGGGGTAAAATTAGACCAATTTTACATTTAATAATATTATTTAGGTCATTATAATCAATTTTACATTGAAATTTAATGGGGAAAGATAATAAATTTTTGAGCAGTCTACATTCAAAACCAGCTATCTCACCACGTTTGTAGGATTAAAATTAATCTAAATTTTCCTTATTTTTTGAATTGAATTTATAAAATCTAAAATAAAAATTTTAATCCATATAATATTTATAATATAATAATATTAACTTATTTTTTGATAAAAAATATTTGTAAAAGTGATTAAAATTAATCAATGCGATTAAGGTCAAATTAAGCTTAGTTAGGGTCTAAAATTCAATCTTAGTGGCCCAAATGACCTATAAGGTTGTAAAAACCCATTGTATGTCCATTATTAGTGTATAGAACTAAATTTTTTGATTTATATTGGATTTGTTTTAATTTATTTAGGTAATAACGTGTGTACACCAAACATGTTTAATAACAATTCCAAGTGAGTCCTTTTCCTTCCCTATAAATTTTCACCACCAATACCTCTTCATCACACCTAAAAAAAACCTTAAAAATACCAAATATATAATCAAATAATATCCCAAATACCTTCCCTTACTCTTATAAGCCTACATTTTTGAATAAAGTCTTCCAAGGAATCCTTTTTGCACAAACAAAAAGGAGTTACCCGATTAAGAGGTAACATCTTCTCTCAAGATCACTATTTTCATTTCATTCTCCACCAAATAAAATCTTTTATTTTCCTTGATTATATAAAAAAAGTATCCTAAATATAATATTATGTTTTTATGTAAATATTTTTACCTATATTTACGAATACCTCCATCTAATGGGTAACAAGCATATTGTTTCGTTGAACGGTGAACAACTGCCTTATGAAATGATGATTGTTTATTTTTCTTTTACAACCTATAATGGCGAAAATTATGATGGAAAATATGTTTATATATGTCTAATGTTATATTTTAATGTCATTAATATCCTTTATTTCTTTTAAAACACATATCTTTTTACTCTTAATTTTGTGTAAATATGACAATTTCTTTTAATGAAATGTGGACTACCGCCCCCTCAAAGTGATGAGATTCATTCACACACTACAAAGAATGTATTAAAGATACTTTTAGTGAAATTATATGATATATATAAAATATTAATTATACTTTAATTATGTTATATACATATAAGCTCATATGTCAGTTTCCTTCTTTTTTTCAACATGGCAATTAAAACGGAAACAATGTTCATGCGTACGTATGGCTTACCGTCTCAATTAATGGTGTACTCCATTTCACACTTCATTAAGAAATGGGTTATTAAAATATAATAATACTTTTATCTCATTATATTTATATCATGATTTAAGTTTTTTTAAATAATGATATAAATATAAGGATGAAATATATAACAAATTAAGACGCATGCGAAGAACAAAGCGAATATTACCCAAAGTGAAACCTTAACATATGATCTTTAACAAGTATGTAATATACGGTTATAATAAAACAATATATGGTATTATATATAATAATAATATTATTTTAAATATTTATAAAAACATATATTTATTATATATTAATATTTAATGAGTACGTCGAGAGTCAAAAAACAAGGTTAGGGGATTTAATCTCACCTTTTTTTATCGTGAGATACATGCTATGTTTTCCACTCATTCCTTTTGTGTGGTGTTAGTACTATCCCTGATTTTATTATATATATCTTATAAATAAATTTATGGGTATTAACATATCATTTTTATGATCATTAATTCATTGAGATTTGTTTTAAAAGTTACAAAATTGTTAAAAATGTTTTGTCTCAATTTTCCTTCTTTGAGACTATTGTTTTATTCTGAACCAAAAATATTTTTTGACGTGTATATACTTTAATTTTAAATTTTCTATCATGAATATAATTTTTTCATGATATTTTATGACTCATATACTTACTTTTTCTTACATGGAGATTATGATCCCAGGTTATCAAGTTATTAGAGTTTATTGGGACAATCTCCTTGTATTTTGAGATTGTTTAGGTTTATGATTAAATTGATGAATTATTAGGTTTAATAACTCAATTAAATAAATATTTTTTGTTTCCAGTGGTAATTAATGATATACTCATTTAGTGGTACCATTTTTTATTCTTTGGTACAGAATAAAGTTAAGAATGTTTTTTTAAAAAAACTCGACATTTACCCTCTATCCGGTCAGAAATCTATATTCCTTAAAATCATTTTTTTATAAAATGTGTTTCTAAGAATATTATACTTATGTTATATGCTCATTAAAATAAATTTTCCCCTTTTTTATTTTACTAATTTTTTCAATTGAATCTTTGCATCATTTTCTGAATGAGGAAATTTTATATCCTTTTTACCGTGCAAAAAGAATATATTTTTTACCATGTATGACTTGTATGAATTTTTCCACCATAAATCCATTGAAGATATACTTTATTCTATAATGGTTATTTTTTATGAAAATAGTTTTAAAACATATTATGGAGGAAAATAGTTTTCAAAAAAAATAATTTATTTTCTATGTTTTCAAGGAAAATTTATTTCAAAACACTTTAATGATTTGTATATATGTTTTTAAAGCATTTCCAAGGAAAATAATTTTCAAATAATTTTCATATTTATTTATATGTTTTAAAATTATTTTCTAGAAAAATAGTTTTCAAAGAATTTTTAATCATTATTTATATTTCTTGAAAGTATTTTTATATAAAATATTTTCAAAATATTTTCAAACCTTCTTTATATGTTTTGAAACTATTTTCAAAGAAATATTTTTTTTCAATTTTATTGAAGATTTTTGTAAAATTTTTCAATGAAAATGTTAATAAAATTATTTCAAGTAATATTTATAATTTATAATTTTATTTTATATAAAAATGATTATCAAATAGCTTTTTGTATTAAAAATCCATTTTTAAAGAAGAATGAATATTTTCTCATGAAATGTTTTTGGAAGATATTTAAAATTTATTTTATATATAAGATGGATTAAGTTGATGTTAATCATTCCCTTATAATAAATGGTCTAATGTTTACATTCATATCATTTATATTAATTTTCTATGCTTAATTTCTTGTCATTTATAAAAGATGTTTCTCTTTCATGAGTTTTATGTTTATGAAAGTTGTTTCTCTTTGAAGGGTTATATGTTTTTGAAATCCATTTCTCTTCCATGAGTTAGGCTTTTGATTAAATTATTATTAAACCTATATCTTTTCCAAAGTTTATGATACGTTTACATGTTTATTATAAATATTTAATTACATGGGTTAATATAGGAATGTTTATGATTTTATGTCACATGTATGTATGATTTCACTATGAGATGGGTGGGACCTATATCTCCTTGTAATGCATTGGGTAATGATAAATGTTTTATAACCTAAAGGTGTATATGGGAGAACATACAAAGGTCAAAATAAATTTTTATATGCGATGAAATCAAATCCCAAATGCATGAGGGTAAATAAGAGGAAATATAAATCCTAAAACAAGACGGTTAATAAGAGGACATACCAAGCGCCAAACAAGAGGGTACAAGGGAGGACATCCCAAACATCAAAAATAAGGGTACACGAGAGGGAATACCAGTATCTAATTAGGTACATGGGTGATTTTCCCAATCCTAACATGTTACAAAGGCCTTGGTAGACCACCTCAACATAAGGATTTTATATTCTTATGTGCTTTCCACAATTCCACAATTCCATTATTTATTTCTATGTTATTCTTTAAAAACATTTGTTATTTATTTCTTTAATGTTCATGTGTTCTCAAATTTCAATATTTATTATAATATATAATATAAAGGGTTTGATCTTAAAATTTTATGGTCGTATTCCGTACCAATTTGTTCATGTTATGCTTACATATTTTATTTATTTAACCTTACCAAGCATATGAGATCACACCTTTATTATGTTTCCTTTATCCAAGTTAGGAAGAAAGGTTTTAGGTAGAAGTACTACGAGTATAGATATTTATGAGATATGTTGAATATCATTCACCAGGATATTAAATTTTCTTTTCTTGATTCAAATACCCTAAATTATTATGGTCAGAAAGCATACATATTTGAAATGTACTAAATATTCATCTCAAATGATGTATTATCCTTGTATGTTACACCTGGATATCTATAGTTGGTATCAAAAGAAGGGATAATCAACCTTTGGCTACTAAAATGATAAAACATTAGTAATATATCTAGTTATATTTATAGGTATATGTCTAGTGGTGTCTCTAAGTATAAGTATAAGGATTAGTTATCATTGTGAAAATTCCTTTGAATTTTGGTGTAGGATAGTGTAAGTGGATTCCTAAAAATACAACCTTTTCTGGATACTAAAAGAGGATCTGGATCTAGAAAAAATTTTCCAAGGGGTAACAACTTTGATAGGATGTTTCGAGCATGACTCGGTGTAATATGATATATGATAACGGGCCTTGCTGTACTCCTGGGTTGACACTCCCGGGGGATATAATTTGAGAACTCGCAAATGCTTCACAAACCATTATGGATAATTTAATTAGATTTTTTTAATTAATATATAGGGATAAAAATCATGTTTCATATATTAAAAAGGGTTTCATAGTTTAGACTTTTTATATGTGACTTTTCGTGATTATGTGGTTCTTAAATTTGAAAATTATTTCTTACTCTATGATTTTGGTTTTAGATAATTGCTGGAACCTGAATGAACCGCATTAATGGTCATTATGATAGAAAATGAAATGAATTTTTTAAAGACCCTTAAATTTTAAGGAAATTTTATTTCTTAATTTTATTGGTATTTTACGAGTACACAGTTTTTGACGACACTTGATTCTGAGTTCCGGTGTGCCCGGAATCAATTTCCAAAGATTAGATCATGTACATTCAGTGAATGAATGAGCGGGTTTTTCTATATTTTTAACCAGTGCTCGGAATGGAAATCTGAGGGCACTGATGAAACCACATATGTAGTATTTTCTTAAGAGGACCTTTCCGAAGGTGTGTTTCCTCAAGAGGAGTTGTTAAAAATTGAGGATTAAATGTGAAGTAAATAAAATTTGTGGAACAAATTTTACTTCTAACCTAAGTGGTTTTATCCTATGTATGAGAGTTGGGGTGGGACCCACTAGATCCTAACTCTTCTTGTTAGGATATTTTTGTGGTGGGTCCCACATGAGACCCACCCCTTCAAATTTTTCTTACCATTCTTAAAGTTGGAAACCCCCCCATTAATTTTGTAACTCACCCTCTCTCCCTCTTTATTGCATGCCAACTCTCACATTAAATTAATTGATAAAATCTATTCAATTAATTTAATTAAGAGTTTTAATTTTGAAGTATTGAATTGCTTGCATGGGTAAATAAAATAATTCAAAGCCTTATTTTATTTTTGTTTGCTTTTGTTGTGCTAAGAAAAGGGATGAGAGCTCTTGAGTAATTTTCTTTTGAAGAACTTCATCCTCAACGAAGAACGACAACACATCGTCAAGGATCATCGACTCAGCAACCTGGTTTCTTCCGTCATCTTCTTCCTCCATGATAAAGGAGGAGGCACCAACGTGGGAACTCACCGTCGACATCGCCTTTCAATATTCTCTCCGCGTCAAAGGAAGGGAGATGTCGCTTCCTCCTCAGACATTATCCTTCGACGTATATGGAGCTTCACCCCGCGACGCCGCTTTCTTCGATGATCATCATTAGAAAACTTGTGTCGAGGTAGGGGTTAAGTTCAATTTTATTTAATTAAATTTTCGCTTTGTTTTTCATTGAGAATACTCGTTCTTTAGGCCACTTGTTATCAACATGACGGGAGGATGTCAGACCTCACAAACCCAACTGATTCTCCTCCCCTTCTCTTGTTGTTTATCGTTGAACCTTGAGACAAAGGCGACGCGGTGCCGTTTCACCACGTAGGAATGAAAGAGGTGCACAGCCAAGGCGGGCCACGACGATGGTGCCTGGTGCCGTCACGCCACGCTGGTGAGACCGAAGGAGGCCGTGTCCAAGAGCGGGCTGCGGCGGAGGGGCGCGACACCGTTGCACCGAACTAGAGCACCAAGGGGCCGCGGTCGGGGTGGAGGGGCGTGGCTTCATCACGCCGCGCCGGTCGGATAGAAGTCGTGGCTTTAGGCCGCGTCAGTTCAGCAGGAGGCGGCCGGGCTCGGCCGGCCGCCGGCAGCACTTGGAGGTGGGACCCCCTCTATTCTCGTTGTTACACAAGGTCAGCCTTAATGGCTGGCCGTTCCAGAAAAGCCGGTTGTTGAATCCCTCGACCAGCACAAGGGGTGACGCCCCCTTTGCGCCCCACTTGGCAAACACCGAGCCGCCCGCGCTGGGCCGGACTGCCCGCGCCGGGCCGGACTGCCTGGGCCTGGCAGGGCAGCACCACACTAGCCTGGTCGGGCGTCACCCAAATGGGCCGGACCCGGACCTGGGTCGAGTCGACCCAGTTCGGGCCAACCCAGGGGGTATCGAGCCGGGTCGGATCAGGCCCAAACCCCCTATTTCGGGACAGATCTGTTCAAATGCCAATAACCTAGGCTTTAGAACTCTGATTGATGCACTGTCAGTTGCGTAGCGATTCTTGGATCGAGACAGTCGTTTTGGAATATTACAATAAAGGTTTCAAATAAACTTTGGGTACGGTTGGGTTGGTTCCAACACGAAACCAACTGGGCCCTCAGAGCAGAAACGCCTATAACTTAATGACCATACGTCTGAATGACGTGTCGTCAATCACGTTAAATTTATCATAGTGAGACGGTTCTTTTGGCTTACTCTACTCATGGTTTTGACATATCTAGAGCACAGTCGGGTTGGTTTTAACTTAAAAACCCACCGGGCCCCTAGGACGAAAAAGCCAATAACTCTTAGACCGGGCGTCCGATTGACACACCATCTTTCGCGTTGAGTTCCTATTGATGAGACAGAACTTTTTGATACATCAAATTTGGACATCGTGACCGTTGATGTATCGACCCCCTGGCTTGTGGAGAGGACCCTCCCAGAATCGAGCGTGCTATGTGTGGGAACCCTAGAGCAGGCTGCGACAAAGATGACGACTTCCGTACAAGGATCCTCAGTGGGTTCGATGAGGACGACATCCGTACAAGGATCCTTAGTGAGTTCGACAAGGAAGAATACCTTAATGGGATCCATCGTAGGTTCGACGATGACGACTATCATACTGGGATCCTCCATGGGTTCGACGTTGACGTCTACTATACATGGATCCTTTGTGGGTTGGACGACGACGTCTACCGTGCTGGGATCCTCTGTGGGTTCGACGGCGATGAGTTCTATACTTGGATCCTCGATGGGTTCGGCAGCGACGACTACTATACTTTGATCCTCCGTGGGTTCACTAGCGATGACATGTGTACTTGGACCCTACGAGGGTTCGGCAGAGGAGATGATTTAGAGGCTACATCAATCATCTCCACCTCTCTTCATGAATAGTATACATGTGTGAGCTGAGTCTTGATTTTCAATCATTATATTCGATATGATCGACTTGCTATCCTATGTGGATTGGGTTGTGCTTTCCTATGTGTATTGGGTTGTAACTTCCTGTGTGGACTGGGTTGAACTTGGGCTCGGTAGTTGGAGCCAAACTGGAATTTATGACTTAGGTATATATATGGGAATATACCTAAGTAGTGTTGGTTGATACTTTGTATTTATATCCTTCCTTTGTGGTTTATCCTTTGTGGATTCCGGGAGACCTTCGGGAGTCTCGGTGTCCCTTTTGAGTATCGTATACTCACCCCTACACGAGCTATGCTCGCACTATGTTGTGTTGGTAGCAGACGAAGAACATAGCTAATCGTGGATGATGCTTGTGGAGTGGGACGGTACCCTATGGTGGACTATAATGCGGGATGTACACGGAGTGGATGGACGGACTCGAGGAGCCGACAAGACTATTTGTACTCACCCTCCAGGTGGGAGTTCCGAAGGACGTCTTGGTGGTTGCTGCTCTACTTTTCAGTTGTTGTACATTATTTTCTCAATTGCACTCTACTTTCAGTTGAGTTTGTATACTGGACCATTTACTTTCCAGCACTTACTTTTGTACTCAGTTTACTTAGTGTTTACTTGAGCTTGTGTACTCTGTGGTGTTTTTATACTTATTTAAAGGAAATAGATTCCCTTTTATCGGGATATATGCCTTTGGTGCTAGTTGCCAACCCCTGGAATATGGAAGGTGGGCTTGGGGTAGTCACGACACGGGCCCTGAGGACGGGTCGTGACAAATTGGTATCAGAGGAGTCGATTCTACAGCAGAACTCAGGACTCTGAAAATTTCTTTCATGTGAAGCAATAATGTTTTGGGTATTGAGTGTGGTTATCAGTACAGGGAGTCCAGTGTTGGTGCGGTGGCCAATGTATCCATACACGAGGACCCTAAATTTGGATTTCAGACTCAATGAATGAACACATTGATTGCATGTGTGTTTCAAAAGTTTTCTTTGTGATTACTTTGTGTCAGCTCACTAGGTATACTGTATTGACCGTGGTGCACTTGTTTCTTTTCAGGATGACCCCAATATGGCATCCAGCTAGGGTGCCGAGCTTTGTGCGAGACAGTATCCCACCCAGTGATGAGGCCTCGGTATAGGGACCTATTACATGGGAGGCACCGGTGGTACCTCTACCTGCGGATCCACCGATGCCACCAGCCCCATCAGTTGAGATTGCACGTCTCCTTAGTGGACTGTATGAGTTTCAGAATCAGAGACCGCCTAGGTTCCATAGAGATATGGACCCTCAAGTAGCCGAGGATTGGCTGGAGGCTGTTTTTTGAGTCTTCAGATTGGTAGGGACACTAGGTGACCTCATGGTGATACTTACAGCGAGTCTCTGACATGCGAAAGAAGGTAAATGGTGGAGCCTGATGCTCTAGGTGCACGATGAGGCATCTCTTCTTTGGTCGGACTTTGAGATCCTCTTCCGCTCGGAGTTCGTTCTAGCCACCCTCTGTGCAGTACACATTGAGGAGTTACTGCAGCTTCGGGAGGGCAGCATGACGGTTTCCCAGTACTCGGCGAGATTTACCGACCTCTTGCGCTAATCCACAGATATGGTATGGGACCTGTTCTTCCGGGCCTAGGCCTTTGAGCAGGGACTGAGGCATGAGATCAGGGCTTCGATGGTCTCCCTCAATATCCCGATGCACGCATAGGTGCTGGAGTGAGCCCTTATAGTGGAGAGTTTTCTCGCTGAGCAGTCACCAGTGGTGAGACCCTCCACTGGATGACCCACAATGGAGTCTTTTGCAGCCATCAGTAGACAGATGACTCATAGGACCAAGAGAGATAGACTATTAGATGAGAAATCTCAGGAAACATGTTTGATGTGAGAGGCACACGAAACAGAGCTAGCCACACGAGGAGAAGACTGTGATATGCATGCGGTAGGCAGGGTCACATGGCTCGAGACTGCCCGACCCGCCCTCCAGATGAGCATCAGGTGGAAAAGGGACCTCCCAAAAGGAGGTTCGACCATGGTGGTCTGTAGGGAATAGGCGGACGAGGTAGAGGAGCTGGCCGAGTAGCGGATGGTGTGCGATCCTTAGAGGACCTACCACCACCACCAATTTGAATACAACCCCGACCGCAGGGAACAAGTGGATAGGGGAGAGCTCAGCATCAGGCAGCTGAGGCCTACGACCATAGAGCTCCGGGAGCAGAAAGACAGAAGCAGGACTAGCTCCAAACATGGAGGCTTTTGTACATGATGCTTCTAGCTTTGTTGATGTTTTGTTTGTGGATGCGGTGGGTATTTGTACCTTGAGCTGTAGTAATAAAAGACACTTATTCGTATGATGTTTTATTCCCTCTATTTTTTTTATGTAGTGGATACTAAGAGGTTCTAGTTAAAACCGTTGACTTGACCCTCACTTTTGAGATATTTACTGGAGGAGACCTAGTGACCACACACATCTGCCGACAGTGTGACTCGACCCTTGGAGGCGAGAGTAACGGTTGGATCTTTTGGTAGTAGCGTCGAGGCCTTGAGACGTCGTCCATGGCATGAAATAGTACCATTCATGTCAGGATTGACAGTATTAGGAAAATGACGTAGTTCATCTAGGGGATGAGACCAGATTTCTTTTTTCAGCACAGGAGGAATCCCAGCAGCTCTTGTAGAACGTAGATGAAGAAGGGTGGAGTTGAGTTCATACAAATGGCTAGTCTCACCCATTGTTCGTCGAGTGAACGGTTTACTGTTCTCACCAACTCAATAGTCTCAGGTTTATCTTTTCTCAGAAGGATATGAACATGAGATAGCGTTGATGGCTTTAGATCCTCCAGGACTATGACATAGAGACAGTTTTTACTCCTGAGGAGCAGAACGTTGTAGTAGATGCTCTTAGTAGGAGACCGGGCATTCTGCTATTAAGAGTGGTGAGACAATAGTTGGCCATATTTTTAGATATTCATTGTGGATAGTGTTGGAGTGAGTACGTGTAGAACCTGAGATGGTTTAGGCTATGATGGAGAAGGTGCAGATCATCCAGGTGTGGATGAGGACTCCTCAGAGCCGATAGAAGTCCTATGATGACAGGAGGCAGGGACCACTGGAGTTTGAGGATGGAAACCACATTTTTCTTACGGGTCTCACCTCGATGTGGATTATGGAGATTTGGAAGTGGTGGCAAGATATCACCACACTTCATCAGACCTTTCCGGGTTCTCAATAGGATAGGCGAGGTGGCTTATCACCTCGCTCTTCCACCTCAGTTGCACTAGGTGCATGACATCTTCCATGTATCTCAGCTGAGGAGATACATGCATGACCCGACGCATATCATTAATCACGGGGAGCTGGTCATCGATGACGGGGTGACTTTTGCGGAGGTCCCGGTGGAGATTGAGGATTGAAAAGAGTGGGTCATACGTGGACAGTCGATTCCTCTAGTGTGCATCAGGTTGTAGCATGGGAACCTCCAAAAGAGAACATGGGAGAGAGAGGCTCAGATGCGTGCATAGTACCCTCATTTGTTCTCCTAATCTGTGATGTATCATTATGGGGACATAAAGCCCCGAGGTGGGAGCAATGTAAAGACCCCTAAATTTCAAGGGTTGTTTTTTTCATAATTTCCTTGGGATTTTACGAGTACGCAGTTTTTGATGGCACCTGATTCTGAGGCCCGGTGTGCCCGGAATCAATTTCTAATATATTGCTCAATTACGTTTAGTGAACGAACGAGTGGGTTTTTCTATCATTTGAACCGGTGCTCAGAATCAAAATCTGAGGGCACCGATGAAGCTACAACGGTGGTATTTGCTTAAGAGGACCTTTTCCGAAGGTGCGTTTGCTCGGGAGGAGTTGTTAAAAATTGAGGATTAAATGTAAAGTAAACAAAATTTGTGGAACAAATTTTACTTCAATCCTAAGTGGTTTAATACTAAGTATGGGAGTTGGGGTGGGACCCACTAGATCCTAACTCCTCTTGTTAGAATATTTGTGAGGTGGGTCCAACACGAGTCCCACCCCTTCAAATTCTTCTAACATCTCTTAAAGTTGGAACCCCCCCCCCCCATTAATTTTGTAACTCACCCTCTCTCCCTCTTTATTGCATGCCGACTCCCACATTAAATTAATTCATTAAATCTATTCAATTAATTTAATTAAGAGTTTGAATTTTGAAGTATTGAATAGCATGTGTGGGTAAATAAAATAAGGAAAAGCCTTATTTTATTTTGGTTGGATTTTGTTGTGTTAAGAAAAGGGGAGAGAGCTCTTGAGTACTTTTCATTTGAAGAACTTCATCCTCAACGAAGAACGACAACACATCGTCAAGGATCATCAACTCGGTGACCCAGTTTCTTTCGTCTTCTTCTTCCTCCAAGATAATGGAGGAGGCACTGACATGGGAACTCGCCGTCGACGTCGCCTTTTAATCTTCTCTCCGCGTCAAAGGAAGGGAGACGCCGCTGCCTCCTCGGATGTTCTTCATCGACGTATACAGAGCTTCACCCCGCGACGACATTTTCCATGAAGATCATTATTCGACAAATTTTGTCGAGGTAGGTGTTATGTTCAATTTTATTTAATTAAAATTGAGCTTTTTTTTCGTTGAGAATACTCGTTCTTTTGGCCGCTTTTTATCAACATGATGGTAGGAGGTCGGACCACACAAACACGACCGATTCTCCTCCCCTTCTCTTGTTGTTTGTCGTTGAATCTTGAGACAACGGTGGCGCGGTGCCATTGCACCGTGCGGGAACAAAAAAGGGGTCATGGACGAGGCGATCTATGGTGATGGTACGCGGCCCCGCCACACCGCGCCGGTGATACCGAAGGAGGCTGCGACCAAGAGTGGGCCACGACGGAGGGGCGCAGCGTCGTCTCGCCACGCTGGAGCACCTGGGGCCGCGGTCGGGGCGGGCCATGATGGAGGGACGTGGCGCTGTCGCGCCGTGCCAGTTATATGGAAGGCGCGGCCTTAGGCCGCGACGGTTCACAAGGAGGCGGCCAGGCTCGGCTGGCCGCCGACGCCACCTACATGGGGGACCCCCTCGGGTCCCACGGTTACACAAGGTCGGTAATAATGTCTGGCCATTCTAGAAAAGCCAGGGGTTGAAACCCCCGACCAGCGCAAGGGGCGGTGCACCCCTTTGCGCCCCACTCAGCAACCGCTGAGCCGCCTGCGCTGGGCCGGACCGCCAGCGCCGGGCCGGACCGCCCGCGCCGAGCTGGAACGCCCGCGTCGGGACGGTCCACCAGCGTAGGGCCATGCCGCGCCGGCTGGGCTTGGCCATGCCAGCCAGGCCAGGCCATGCCCAAATGGGCTGGAACCAGACTTAGGTCGGGTCGACCAAGTTCGGGCAGACCCATGGGGTATTGGGCCGGGTCAGACAGCGCCCGAACCCCCTATTTTCAGACAGATCTGTTCAAACACTCATAACGTGGGATACGAACCTCTGATTGATGCACCGTCAGTTGAGTAGAGATATTTCAACCGAGGCGGTCGTTTCGGTATATTACACTCAAGGTTTCGGATAACATATGGTATAGCCGGGATGGTTCGAACACGAAACTAACCGGGCTCTCGGAGCATAAACACCAATAACTTAACGATCAGACAACTGAATGATGTGTCGTCGATCATGTTAAATTTATCTTAGTGAGACGGTTCTTTTGGATTACTCTTATTGAGGTTTGGAAATAGTTGGAGTACGGTCGGGTTGGTTTTAACTTAAAAACCAACCGGGCCCTCAGGACGAAAACGCCAATAACTCTCAGACCGGGTGTCCGATTGACGCACAGTATGTTGGGTTGAGTTCCTATTGACGAGATGGAACTTTGTGATACATCAACTCTGGATTTCGTGACCGTTGATGTATCGACCCCTTGGATCATGGAGCAGACCCTCCCGGAATCGAGTGTGCTGTGTGCAGGAAACCTAGAGCTGACTGCGATGAAGATGACGACTTTCATTCAAGGATCCTCAATGGGTTAGACGAGGACGACTTCCATAAAAGGATCCTTAGTGGGTTCGACGTGGATGACTACCGTACTGGGATCCTCCATGGGTTCGACGACAATGACTACCGTACTGGGATCCTCTGTGGGTTCGACGATGGTGTCTACCATACTCAGATCCTCCGTGGTTTCGTCAAAGGCGTCTACCGTGCTGGGATCCTCTGTGGTTTCGATGAAGATGACTTCTGTACTTGGATCCTCTGTGGGTTCTGAGGTGATGACAAATATACTTGGATCCTCCGTGGGTTTGGAAGCGATGACATCTGTACTTGGATCCTACAAGGGTTCAGCAGAGGAGATGATTCAGAGGCTACATCAATCATCTCCACCTCTCTTAGTGAATAGTATACCTGTGTGAGATGAGTCTTGATTTTCAATCATTATATTTAATATGATTGACTTGCTATCCTGTGTGGATTTAGTTGTGCTTTCTTGTGTGGATTGGTTAGTATCTTTCTGTGTGGACTGGGTTGAACTTGGGCTCGGTAGTTGGAGACGAACTGGAATTGATGACTTATGTATATGTATGGGAATATACCTAAATAGTGTTGGTTGATACTTCATATTTATATCTTTCATTTGTTGTTTATCCTTTGTGGATTCAGGGAAACATTCTGGAGTCTCGGGGTCCCTACTGAGTATCGTATACTCACCCCTGCACAGGCTATGCTCGCACTACGTTGTGTTGGTTATAGACGATAGGCAGCGCTGATCGTGGATGAGGCTTGTGGAACGAGACGGTACCTTGAGGTGGACTATCAGGTAGGACGTACATAGAGTGGATGGTCAGACTCTAGGAGCCAATGAGACTATCTATACTCACCCTTTAGTTGGGAGTTCCAGAGGACGTCTTGGTGGTTTCTGCTATACCTTTCAGCTGTTGTACTTGATTTTCTCAGTTGTACTATACTTTCAGTTGGGTTTGTATACTGGCCCATTTACCTTCCAACACTTAATTTTGTACTCAGTTTACTTAGTGTTTAATTCATCTTGTGTACTCTGTGGTTTTTGTCTACTTATTTAAAGGCAATGCCTTCCCTTTTATCGGGATATACTCCTTTGGAGCTAGTCACCAGCCCCTGGCCTATGGAAGGTGAGCTTGGGGTAGTCACGACACGATCCCTAAGGATGGGTCGTGAAAAATTTACTCTTGGAGATCTAAATACTATGGGGGGATGGAAAACAAAACCTCATTTCTATAATCTCACATGTTTCTCAAGCTTTTAATTACAATGAGTTCCAAAATGTGCAAAGGATCAAATAACATTCTTTTGAGTCCTTCCTGGGGAATCATCCCCCTTCTTCCAGTAGCTCATCTTGTTCACATGTTGCTGAACACTGGATGAGTAGCACTAAAAAGATATTCTCTGTTATCAAGTGTCCAGATCATGAGAATTCCATTCTGGTAGTCTATCAATTTAAAGGTGATGCAGACCAGTGGTGGTATCTAATCAAGAATACAAGAAAGCAATACGATATTGAATCAATAGATTGGTATGATTTCATGAACTAATTTTTCAATAGGTACATTCTTTATGTTCTTTTTATGATGATGGAAAAGGAGTTCCATGAGTTAAAAAAAAGGATGGTGAATCTTTTGGTACCTAGGAGGCTAATTTCACAATGCTATTATGGTATGATTCTGGTATTATCATTTAACCCTAAAGCAATGTAGATAGTTCCATCAGTGGATTAAATCCAACACTCATAATGGATTTTTCCATAAGAGACTTTAGTAGTTCTGAATAAATTATGTTTTGTGCAACACTAGTATAAAAAAAGGTTGGAGATACGTATCAATCTCATGGGTTTGACATGAAAATGAAGATGGAGTTCAACTGAATATCAACCATCCATGGAAAAATGAAAATGAGCCTTACTTTTTGATTAAATTGTGGGAGGAAACATGAATGGGATTTTATTAAGGGGTCTAATATACATGTTATGTGTGGAGTGGTAGGTCACCGAGCATCTAAATTTCGAACAGATAGGGGAAGTCAGACAATGATCTAAATAATGAGAAATTTGTATAGAATGATCCTCCCACACTTTAGTGTTTCAATTGCATGGAGTTTGTCCCTTATGATAACAAGATCCCCAATACATGGACTAATGTGAATGATAAGACACAAAAACCTTTGAAGTCAATGGAAAATGAGAAAGCATATAGATCATAATGGACATAGTGAACCAATATAATTAATAAATACTTATCCTTACCTCTTTAGTTTGGAATGTTGTGTTTTTTTTTATGAATAATCCCTATGAAAGCCATATTGTTTATCTTTTCGAAAGATTTAATTTGATTATATTTCCCAACATAAATTATGGAATATTAAAATCACATTTGATAATCTATTAGTATAAGTATAGACCCATGTTTATAATATAATTTTTTTTGGTTTAATATTAGGACTTATTTAAGGAATAAAGAGTGAATTATATTTTGGATTGGTTACAAGGTTAAACATTTATAGAATGTTTTAGTTAAACATCAGATTATGTTAGTATGATTAAAGTGTTATCTTTTTATATGATGATTTATGAATATCAGACAACCTACTATGATTACTTTTTGTTAATGATAATTGATGGGATGGCATATCAGGGGTCTCGAGATCCGTTATCACTTCATGATTTTTTTTAAAAATTCATCTTCCTTTTGAGAGAGAGAGGTGAAGTGAATTAACAAAATGCAAATGGAGAAGTTTTTCTGAAATCAAGCAAGTATATATTCTCACAAAAATTAATAAATATTATGAAAAAAGATCTCCAAGAAAAAATGTCACCCATAGTACCTTCGTTTTTAAGGAATCATAAGGTCCCTTAGTCCATCACAGATTTATGGATTTGTAATCCATAAATTTTTCCTAAACTTGTTCTCTATCTCTATCCATCATAACATGATAGTACTATTTCTCTTCCATTCCCAGGTTTTTTTATTCCCAACTATGTTCTCAAATACGGGAACCTAGTTATGAGTTACTTTGGGAACCGTTATATTTCCAACATCCCATTTCTAATATAAGTTTTAGTATTCATTTTTACGATGTGGGTTTCTATGAATGAAACCTTCAAGTGGTATACATTGGATAACCCAGACAAATATCACGGGGGAAATTAAATATAATGTTGGTAGAATGAAACACACTGATATTTTGTGAAATAAATTTTCTTAAATTATTATATATTTTTTATATTTTTCATTTCACATGACACTATAAATAGTTCTTACGGATATATATATATATATGTATATTAAAAATAATAAGTCAAACATTCCTTTATCATGGAATTGACATGGCTTGTGCTACAGATAATAAAAAAATTGGATTTTTCCACATGAAATACCAACTTGGATTGTGCAACATACAATATCAACTTGGATTTTTTATACAAAACACCATCTTGGCTTGTGCTACCTACAAAACTGACTTGGTGTACATTCCACACAACACTGATGTCTTCTACAAAACATCATTTTATTATTAGAATTATTTAATCAAGATAATTATAAATTATCCCATCAGTATATTCATATGAATATTAATATATAATTTTGAAATATTATTTATAATTTTTTTTAATAAAACATACTGATAATGGGAGATAAGTTTTTTGGTGAAGCCCGTATATGTTTAAAAATATCATTTTATTGAATGAACAAAATTTAATAAAAAAAATAATTTTAAACACATTTATAATTTCAGTTTGGTAAAATAAACATACGCTTTTAATTAATAAATCCAAAATTATCTTATGGTGAGTTTTTGTGATTTTTCTTAGAGTCATCTTTTTTTGAAAAATAGTGAAAATACTTCATTTTAGTTTATAGATGCCTTTTTTGTAAATAATTATTAACATTAAATTATACATTAAATTTGTTTTTTGGCCAAACTAGATCAATTTTACATATTATAATAAAATTTGGTCATTATAATGAATTTGACTTTGAAATTTAATATACAGACTTGATAAAATTTTGAACATTTTACTTCAGAAACCCGATTTCTCACCACAACTGCAGGATTAATATTAATATTAATTTTGATGATTCTGTGAATTTAATTTTGAAAAACTAATATTCAAAATTTTAATTATTATAATATTTATATTACAATAATATCAACTTAAGGACTAAAAAAATATTAGTAAAAGTGATTAGAATTATTCATAATGAGTTGGGTCAAATTAAGCTTAGTTAGGGACTAAACCTCAATCTAAGGGGCCCAAATAACCTATCCAATTATCCAAAACCCTTTGGATGGAAATTATTCATCCATATAACTTCCATTATTGATTTATGTTTGTTTCTTATGACTTTTATTAGGTAATAACTTGTGTACACCTAACTTGTTTTCAAAATATCCAAGTGGGTCCTTTTCATTCCCTATAAGAGGCCTCCACAACTCCCTCTTCCTGACAACTCTCAAGCCAAAATTTTCACCAAAAAATGATCAAATAAGCTTCTAAATTCACTAACATACCCCATGAATTATCATTTTGGGATGAAATATTTCTTTGTAAGCCTTTTGGAACAAACCAAAAGGAGTTACCCGATTAAGAGGTAATGCCTTCTCTAACGATCTCCTACTTCATTTCCATTCTCCAGTACTTCAAATATTTTAATTTCCATGAATATATAAAAACAAAAATATGCTAAATATTATATTATTTTGTTAGGTAAATATTTTTACTAACACTTGTACACACCTCTATATAATGGGAAAGAAACTTACTAATCTTGTGTTAGGTGAACAACTGCCTCACAGAAAAAAGATTATTCATTTTTTCCATTACTATCCATCATGGTTGACCATAATGACGGAAAATATGTTTATATATGTATTATATTGTATTTATTATGTCATTAATCTTATTTATTCATTTAAAAACACATATCTTTTAACTCTTAATTTGCTATAAATGCAATAATTTTGTTTGAGGAAGTGTGGCCTATCGCCCCTCCAAGCGATGTGATTCGTTCACACTAAAAATGGAATATATTAATTATGGGTTTAGTGAAATTAAATGTTATATATTAAATTATAATTATAATGTAATTTTATTTTTTATATATACATTTACATTTCATTTTCTTTATTTTTTTCTATAAAACAATTTAAATGGAAACAACGTTCATGCGTATGTATGACATACCGTCTCCATGAACGGTGTGTTCCATTTTATAATTATTTATGATATAGATTTCTATAACCTAAAATTACTGGTTATAAATGATATATATATATATATGTACTTATTTAAATTATTAAAATCATGATATAATTATGAGGAAAAAAGATATAACAAATTAAGAAGCATGCGAAAAACAAAGTGAATATTACCTGAAGTGAAACCATAACATAAGATCATTAAAAAGAAGGTAATATAAAGTCTTAATAAAACCATATATGGTATTATATATAATAATATTCTTATATAATATATGTATAATAATATAAGATTTATTTTATAGGAATATTTAATGAGTACGAGGAGTATCAATAAAAAAGGTAAGGGGTCTCATCTCACTTTTTATTCCTGTGAGATACACACTATGTTCACCACTATTTCCATTGTGCAGTGTAAGTAATTCCTATGAAAATATTATATGTATATTGTATTTAAAAATATTGTTATTAAGATATCATTTTTATAAAATTTCATTAGTGGGGTTAATTTTCAAAAGTTACCAAATCGGTAAAAATGTTTTGTCTCGATTTTTCTTCTATAAGACTCATGTTTTGTTATGCACCTATAATATCTTTTGAGGTGTATATAATTCCATTTTACCTATCTTTTCATGAATATAATTATTTTAATGATATTTTATGCTTCAATTAATTTCATTTTCTTACATGGATAGTATGATCCCAACTTACCAAGTCATTAGAGTTTATTGAGGCAATATCATCATTTTTGGAGATTTTTTTTTCAATTATGATCCATTTGATGAATGATTATGTTACATATATTAAGGAATTAATGAATTTTCCTATCATATGGTTTGTAACACCCCGAGATTTTATGAAAAATATTCTTTTAATGTCTTGTGTTGTACGCTACACCAAAAGAAGCTTTCACAACATGCATCCTTGACTTTCATTCCATTACACGCAATCGCGACCTTCCACTATAGCGTGTGTTGTACGCAACACCAAGTTTCGCTAAACAACGATATGCTATTAAGATATTATTAAAACTAGCCGTTATGAATAGTAATAACCACATTTTAAAATTTTATAAATTTTATCTCTCAAGATGGACTTCATTTTTGGATTCGGAGTATCGAATTTAGCCTAAGGTGAAATTTTGGTACTTTTCGGATAACTTTCATATTCAGATGAATAGTGAAAATTACTAAATTATAATTAAAAACGACTTTTTTAATCGAAATAATTAATAGTGATAAATTATTAATTTGACTGGTTTTAAAGTATATTTAGAATATATTTTTACAATTTAATACAATGTTGGTCATTGGATGTAATTTCACATTTAAACCAGACATAATCAAGTGTCAATCTTTTGATAGATATTGTTTCTTAAAAACACGCTATTTGTTTTAACAGCGGGATTTAATTATAAAATTAATTAATGCAACTTCTATGTTATGAATTTGGTAAAATAGACTTCATTTTTGAATTCGGAATATGAAATATAGCTTAGGATGAAATTTTGGCATTTTTCTGAAAACTTTCAATTTTTGATGAATAGTGAAACCACTAAGTGGTAGGTTAAAAACTGAATTTTGCATAAAACTTAATTTTACCGCTTCTGTGAATGGAATTTCGAAAATCCGACAGACACGGTTGATATCATTAAGTAAAATGTGGTTCAATGAGATAAAAATAATTTTTGGTGAATAGTAACTTTTTACTTTTTTTTACCGCGGTTAATAGTAAATAGGGTAACTAAGGGTAAATATGATATTAATATTAACTTAACACATGTCCTAATTCTATTGGACAACTTTAATTCGACCAAAAACAAACTTAGGAATAAAATATGACCATTTAGGCCCACTTGGATTAGATTAGGACATTTATTATTAATTTATTTAAAGAAGGGTTAAAATAGTTAAAATCACAGTTTAATAAGTAAATCATTTTTAATATGGGGTTATACATACGATAAATTCGATTGTAAATATTCATTAGAAAGCTAAAAGGATTTCCTACATGATGGTATTTTATTTGTAATTTTTAGACAACAAATAATATAATTTAGTTATGACACAACAATGATGCAGTAATTATCTTATTAATGAAATATTGACATAATTGATAATATAAATATCAATATAAATGTAATTTAAGACTTTTTATGAATTACACTAATTTTATAGGTTACTATGATATATTAGTGTTGATTTAATCAACTTGGTTCGAACATATAATTCTTTTATGACTTTCACAAAAATCATATATCAAATAGTGTCAAAATTGACACAAAATAGGTTTTAAATCAAATATTATATTATTAATTGTTATTTTATTCCTAAAAATCTAAGGCTCGGCCAAATGACTTAGATAAGGATATATATATTAATAATAAACAATTTGGGGTTCTTTTGGCATGTTATAGTAAGTGTATTAACCATATAATGAAATAAAACAAAAAGACATGGTAAAGGTTAAATTATTTAACTTAGAGTTAAATCTAATTGATAAGGTTAAAATAATACCCTAAACTTGTCTAAATCTTATTGGTTGATAGGATTTCGACCCAACCCCACTTTATCTTAGAAATAAGACCCTTTGGAACCATTATAAACCGATTTTGACATTAATATAAAATAATATTTTGAGTTATTCCTAAGGTGCCCCTCTCCTCCCTTATAAAAGGACACCTCCTCCCCCTCCTCCTCACACCAATTTGAGCACTCAAGCTCGGCCAACCCCTGCCATTTTCTCCTCTACACTTCCCTATAATAATACTAGAGGTTCTGGTCTTCCTCAAAGACCAATTTTAGTGCCCTAAGAGGAGGTCTCAAAGAGGCGCTTCAAAGAAGAGGTAATTACCGTTACCAATTCTTTCATCTTTATTTCTTCTTCCACTTCTTCTTCTTAGGTTGTTTCATTATGAAGTAATAACATTAGTATCACTCATATACGGATATGTTATTATAAGTATGAAACAAACCTATTTCACCATCTATCCATACTACAGAAAAAGAAATCACCGCGCGTGCGTACGTACGGATTACCGTCTCCACGCCGTGGTGTAATCTATTTTCCACCACCACCTTACATGGATGGGTATAATGGTGTAAAGAATAACTATACATAGTTATTACAACATAATATTGATTCTGATATATTGTATAATCCACTCCAATTCAATTCAATATTTATGGAAATGATATCATCGCTCGTGCGTACGTACGGACTACCGTCTCCACGACGCGATGAGATTCATTCTCCATGTTAACCATTTAAGAATGATTATAAAGTATATATAAGAAATAATAATGAAATATATGACATTATAAAGCTACTGGATTTATGTATATATATATATATATGTATGTCATCTACTTACTTCCATTCAAGACAATAAGGAAAGGAAAACAGCGTTCATGCGTACGTACGGACTACCGTCTCCATGAACGGTGTTTTTCATTTCATTTATCTATCTATTATATATATATATATACTGAATATATATGATATATAAATCATATTTTATATTCTGGAAGTAAGTAAATCATGATATAAGTAATAATAATGTCAAGAACAACAAGTCAAAACACCTACGATAAATGAAACGATTTTACCCAAAACGCTTCTTTAACATGGAATTTACAAAAGAACGGGTAATATAAAGTCATAAGTGAACCATATATGATATCATAACAATGAATATGATTCTGTAATAAGTCAATGACATTATTTAAATCATTATACAGGAGGTTCGGACACATACGAAGCTAATCGGACCTAAGGTAAGGGAAATATCACAATCTCATTTTTATCCGAGATTGTTTATTCGTAAGTATTTACTGGGGTGTATTTTATCATCCACATCCATGTTTTCTCAATATGTAATATTATTTCCATCCACCTACAATTGTTTAAATCCAATTTTACCCTTCTATGAGTTTTTAGTAAAAGATATGAAAGGAATCTTTTGTCGTTTTGTACGGGGTACTTTTTAACTTTTCCGACAAAAGTACAAGAAGAATGTTTTTTTTAACTTAAATGGAACGAACAGATTTTTACGGTTTTTTAAAGCCTTATTTTCATGAATCTTCCTCCAAAATATTTCATGACTATTTTTAATAAAATCTCTTTCTTTTAAAATTACATGATGTTTTGTGAAAAGAAATTGATTTTGAAGAAGAAAGGATATTTTCCTCAAGAATTCATTTCAAGTGTTTTATCAAAATTATTTTCCATCTAAGATAATAAAGGATTCTGTTTCTATCCATATTTTTAAATTGATTTGACTATGTTGTGATGTAATTATGTTTATGAATTCCTTTATCTTATATGAATGGTTTTATGATGTCATGTTGTTTAAGAATCCCATTTTTATTACATGGGTTATGTGATGATGTAAGATTTATGATTATGTGGCACACATAAGAAAGGATTCATTATAAGATGGGTGGGACCTATATCTCCCTCCAATGAATTGGGTAAAGATTTTATATCTCATGAGATAGACATGGCTGGAATGGTAGGTTATACCGGTTCAGTGAAACAGGACTGAAACGAGGGTTACTCGATTCAGAAAGGGACTTTGTCCACTAAGATAGTCTTGGTAATGAGTCATGACTAAGAAGAAATGATTTTCCATGATTATGTGTGCATGCCACAAAGTTTCAAGTTTCATGTTATGATTATGGTGATCTCATTTTCACTTCTATGATTTGTTACATGTTAAGATATTATGATCTCTTTTGCAGGTTATGATTTTCAAAAAGATATGATATGATTTTTATTTCTTTTATATGCCCTTACTGAGCATTTGAGCTCACCCTTTTATGTTTTCTTTTCCCCAGGATATAAAGAAATGTTTTAGGTAAAAAAAAATGGAATATCTTTATGGGAGATATTGAAGATCTTTCACCAGGTTTAGAAGATTACGTTCCGAGTTTCCAAAGACACTAAACTATTACGGTCCTTGTGTGTGTGTTTTTGTTATGTACTAAGTATTCTGCAGAAGTAATGTAATGTCCATGTACGTCAGGATACGGGTCTCTACAGTTGGTATCAGAGGCAAAGGAGGTAGGAATGTATCCGATCCTTGGGAACTCTCACATGTGAGCGTTGGACGAAGCATGGCTCTCCGCCCAAGGGCTTCATGAGGAAATGGCTGCCACTGGGGATGGTGGTGTGTCCCGCCCAGGGGGTGTAGCCGCCCATGGAGTGCCCTGATAGGTATCAACTATAGTCCACTGGAAGTAATTCCAGACCGTTACAGTTGGTATCAGAGGAAAGGTTTAGTCAACCTTTGGAAACTAGGATGCGAGAACTTTAGTGAGATCCCTAGAGATATTTCTAAGGTAGGTCTAGGGATGTCTCTAAGGTTAAGTATGCGTATAGGTTATAGTACTAGAATTACGCTAAAGATCATAGAATTAAACCTAAGATGTTAGATATTGAAGTTACTCCCCCTTTATTATGATTTTTTCCTCTCACACTATTCTTTTGGGTTTTAGAAAATGGCTGGAAACAAGATGATTCACGATAATGGAGGATATGATGGACAATGGAATGATATTCTTCATGAGAAACCAAATGAAATGGGATTTGGAAGTCCAAAGATCATTATTATGCCGAATCAGCAATCTCATAATATGATCAATAAAGTAAAATTTGGTAAGTTTCCTGACTCGGCTAATAAGAGAAAGATGGAGTTTCATGATGATCATAGAGGAAAGAAAGTTCAATTTCCCCTATGTAAATCATGTGGGAAGAGGCATCAAGGAGAATGTTTCAAAGGAACTGGAAGATGCTTTGGGTGTGGAAAAGAAGGACACAAAGCAAGTAAGTGCAAAGGAAAAGGTTCAGTTAACACCATGGATGAGGATAATGGTATTGCTACGACATCAAAAATGGTTAAGTGTTTTAAATGTGGAATGTATGGGAATTATGCAAACCAATGCCCTAAGGGAATGTCTCATGAAGATAATCAGTATGGTCGTATGGGAAGTATTTATGTTGATGATGATGAAGAGACTACAAATGATATGTGAGATGAAAGAATTGTTGAAGCTCGGTCAATGGTTTAAGAATGTAGTGGAATGATTACATGTTTATCATGTGTAATGTTGTATAAGTAATCTCATGGTACTATGGAATAAAGATACATCTAAGGATTGTTACACTGTTGTCTTTTCTTAAGTTTTGAAAGTGTATGATGAATGGTACCAGTAACCATGAAATGTTATTTTGGAAAGTAGATTATAAGTGCATAATTAAAGGATAAGAAGATAATGATATGTTTGATTATATTCATGAGCTCATGATTGATATAAGGACTAAGTGATATCATGGTTTGAGTATATAGAATTTTGAGGATTTTGGTATGTGGAAAGTGTTAACTTTTAACTGCATTCAAGTTTTCACTAAGTTTCAATGGGTATTCAAGAGTATACATGATTAAGGACTTTGAATGTTTGGAATGTGACCAACAAAACATATCTTATGATATATGGGGATCAACGATGATATTAAATCTCTGGTAATTGTTTTCACTATGTTATGAGAGTGGACTGCAGTATTATGGATAAGCCTAAAGATTGGAATGGATTGTGTTGGACGTAAGTTAGTATTGTTTAAGGATAGAAATTTTTTTCGATATTATTGATGGGATGTTATAGTAATATAGTTTTGGAAAAAGGACAACCTGCAGGACGGGCGACAGCCCATCACTTCGGACAAGGCTATGGGAATCGAACCCACAACCGAAGTGCGACTGGCCTTTATCACCTACCACTGACCTACAGGAAGTCCCTGTTTAGTAGAAACTAGTTTTATTATATTAAGCAGTATGATATATGATGTATAAGTCCATTTTAGGAACCATATATGATTAATCTCACTATATATCGACTTATGTATATAAATTTTTGCTAACCTTTTGTTTGAGACAGATGGAATGACCCGTTATTCTATCACATGATCTGCTAACACTTCACGAATAACAAATTCAACTTAATCTATTTAAGAGATGAAGTAGAAATTGTCCAAAGAATGACAAATAGTGAGACTATACCAAAATCACGAAAGTATTTCTTCTAATTCCAATTTCATCAACTTTAGGGAAATGATCTTGAAAACCAAAAATGTTGTCCTAGTGCCCTTATATCCAATGAATCAAATGGTACCCTAGATCGTCACAAATTTATGGCTTTGTGATTGCTGGCTTTTCCATAGCCATGTTCTCTATCACTCTCCATCAGAACATGATGGTTAGATTTCTCTTCCATATCCATATTTTCACCTATGTGGATACCCAGTGATTAGTTAACTTGGGTAACCATTATGTTTTATACTTTAGTTTTTAAGGATAAGTTTTGGTATTCCTTTTTACGATGTAGGTTTCTGTCAAAGAAACTTTCAAATAGTAAACCATTTATAATCCCCGACGAATTTCGAGGGCGAAATTCATTTTAAGGGGGGTAGAATGTAACACCCCGAGATTTTATGAAAAATATTCTTTTAATGTCTTGTGTTGTACGCTACACCAAAAGAAGCTTTCACAACACGCATCCTTGACTTTCCTTCCATTACACGCAATCACAACCTTCCACGATAGCGTGTGTTGTACGCAACACCAAGTTTCGCTAAACAACGATATGCTATTAAGATATTATTAAAACTAGCCGTTATGAATAGTAATAACCACATTTTAAAATTTTAGAAATTTTATCTCTCAAGATGGAATTCATTTTTGGATTCAGAGTATCGAATTTAGCCTAAGGTGAAATTTTGGTACTTTTCGGATAACTTTCATATTCAGATGAATAGTGAAAATTACTAAATTATAATTAAAAACAACTTTTTTAATCGAAATAATTAATAGTTATAAATTATTAATTTGAGTGGTTTTAAAGTATATTTAGAATATATTTTTACAATTTAATACAATGTTGTTCATTGGATGTAATTTCACATTTAAACCAGACATAATCAAGTGTCAATCTTTTGATAGATATTGTTTCTTAAAAACATGCTATTTGTTTTAACAGCGGGATTTAATTATAAAATTAATTAATGCAACTTCTATGTTATTAATTCGGTAAAATAGACTTCATTTTTGAATTCGGAATATGAAATATAGCTTAGGATGAAATTTTGGCATTTTTCTGAAAACTTTCAATTTTTGATGAATAGTGAAACCACTAAGTGGTAGGTTAAAAACTGAATTTTGCATAAAACTTAATTTTACCGCTTCTGTGAATGGAATTTCGAAAATCCGACAGACACGGTTGATATCAGTAAGTAAAATGTGGTTCAATGAGATAAAAATAATTTTTGGTGAATAGTAACTTTTTACTTTTTTTTACCGCGGTTAATTGTAAATAGGGTAACTAAGGGTAAATATGATATTAATATTACCCTAACACATGTCCTAATTCTATTGGACAAGTGTAATTCGACCAAAAACAAACTTAGGAATAAAATATGACCATTTAGGCCCACTTGGATTAGATTAGGACATTTATTATTAATTTATTTAAAGAAGGGTTAAAATAGTTAAAATCAAAGTTTAATAAGTAAATAATTTTTAATATGGGGTTATACATACGATAAATTCGATTGTAAATATTCATTAGAAAGCTAAAACGATTTCCTACATGATGGTATTTTATTTGTAATTTTTAGACATCAAATAATATTATTTATTTATGACACAACGATGATGCAGTAATTATCTTATTATTGAAATATTGACATAATTGATAATATAAATACCACAATAAATGTAATTTAAGACTTTTTATGAATTACACTAATTTTCTAGGTTAATATGATATATTAGTGTTGATTTAATCAACTTGGTTAGAACATATAATTCTGTTATGACTTTCACAAAAATCATATATCAAATAGTGTCAAAATTGACACAAAATAGTTTTTAAATCAAATATTATATTATTAATTGTTATTTTATTCCTAAAAATCTAAGGTTCGGCCAAATGACTTAGATAAGGATATATATATTAATAATAAACAATTTGGGGTTCGTTTGTCATGTTATAGTAAGTTTATTAACCATATAGTGAAAGAAAACAAAAAGACATGGTAAAGGTGAAATTATTTAACTTAGCGTTAAATCTAATTGATAAGGTTAAAATAATACCCTAAACTTGTCTAAATCTTATTGGTTGATAGGATTTCGACCCAACCCCACTTTATCTTAGAAATAAGACCCTTTGGAACCATTATAAACCGATTTTGACATTAATATAAAATAATATTTTGAGTTATTCCTAAGGTGCCCCTCTCCTCCCTTATAAAAGGACACCTCCTCCCCCTCCTCCTCACAGCAATTTGAGCACTCAAGCTCGGCCAACCCCTGCCATTTTCTCCTCTCAACTTCCCTAGAGTAATCCTAGAGGTTCTGGTCTTCCTCAAAGACCAAATTTAGTGCCCTAAGAGGAGGTCTCAAAGAGGCGCTTCAAAGAAGAGGTAATTACCGTTACCAATTCTTTCATCTTTATTTCTTCTTCCACTTCTTCTTCTTAGGTTGTTTCATTATGAAGTAATAACATCAGTATCAATCATATACTGATATGTTATTATAAGTATGAAACAACCCTATTTCACCATCTATCCATCCTACGGAAAAAGAAATCACCGCGCGTGCGTACGTACGGAATACCGTCTCCACGTCGTGGTGTAATCTATTTTCCACCACCACCTTACATGGATGGGTATAATGGTGTAAAGAATAACTATACATAGTTATTACAACATAATATTGATTCTGATATATTGTATAATCCACTCCAATTCAATTCAATATTTATGGAAATGATATCATCCCTCGTGCGTACGTACGGACTACCGTCTCCACGACGCGATGAGATTCATTCTCCATGTTAACCATTTAAGAATGATTATAAAGTATATATAAGAAATAATAATGAAATATATGACATTATAAAGCTACTGTATTTATGTATATATATATATTTATGTCATCTACTTACTTCCATTCAAGACAATAAGGAAAGGAAAACAGCGTTCATGCGTACGTACGGACTACCGTCTCCATGAACGGTGTTTTTCATTTCATTTATCTATCTATTATATATATATATATATACTGGATATATATGATATATAAATCATATTTTATATTCTGGAAGTAAGTAAATCATGATATAAGTAATAATAATGTCAAGAACAACAAGTCAAAACACCTACGATAAATGAAACGATTTTACCCAAAACGCTTCTTTAACATGGAATTTACAAAAGAACGGGTAATATAAAGTCATAAGTGAACCATATATGATATCATAACAATGAATATGATTCTGTAATAAGTCAATGACATTATTTAAATCATTATACAGGAGGTTCGGACACATACAAAGCTAATCGGACCTAAGGTAAGGGAAATATCACAATCTCATTTTTATCCGAGATTGTTTATTCATAAGTATTTACTGGGGTGTATTTTATCATCCACATCCATGTTTTCTCAATATGTAATATTATTTCCATCCACCTAAAATTGTTTAAATCCAATTTTACCCTTCTATGAGTTTTTAGTAAAAGATATGAAAGGAATCTTTTGTCGTTTTGTACGGGGTACTTTTTAACTTTTCCGACAAAAGTACAAGAAGAATGTTTTTTTTAACTTAAATGGCACGAACGGATTTTTACGGTTTTATAAAGCCTTATTTTCATGAATCTTCCTCCAAAATATTTCATGACTATTTTTAATAAAATCTATTTCTTTTAAAATTGCATGATGTTTTGTGAAAAGAAATTGATTTTGAAGAAGAAAGGATATTTTCCTCAAGAATTCATTTCAAGTGTTTTATCAAAATTATTTTCCATCTAAGATAATAAAGGATTCTGTTTCTATCCATATTTTTACATTGATTTGACTATGTTGTGATGGAATTATGTTTATGAATTCCTTTATCTTATATGAATGGTTTTATGATGTCATGTTGTTTAAGAATCCCATTTTTATTACATGGGTTATGTGATGATGTAAGATTTATGATTATGTGGCACACATAAGAAAGGATTCATTATAAGATGGGTGGGACCTATATCTCCCTCCAATGCATTGGGTAAATATTTTATATGTCATGAGATAGACATGGCTGGAATGGTAGGTTATACCGGTTCAGTGAAACAGGACTGAAACGAGGGTTACTCGATTCAGAAAGGGACTTTGTCCACTAAGATAGTCTTGGCAATGAGTCATGACTAACAAGAAATGATTTTCCATGATTATGTGTGCATGCCACAAAGTTTCAAGTTTCATGTTATGATTATGGTGATCTCATTTTCACTTCTATGATTTGTTACATGTTAAGATATTATGATCTCTTTTGCAGGTTATGATTTTCAAAAAGATATGATATGATTTTTATTTCTTTTGTATGCCCTTACTGAGCATTTGAGCTCACCCTTTTATGTTTTCTTTTCCCCAGGATATAAAGAAAGGTTTTAGGTAAAAAAAATGGAAGATCTTTATGGGAGATATTGAAGATCTTTCACCAGGATTAGAAGATTACGTTCCGAGTTTCCAAAGACACTAAACTATTACGGTCCTTGTGTGTGTGTTTTTGTTATGTACTAAGTATTCCGCAGAAGTAATGTAATGTCCATGTACGTCAGGATACGGGTCTCTACATGGTTAGTCATGATATATTCATCTATTGGTACTAGTTTTTACTCATTTCTACAAAATATAGTTAAGAAAGTGTTTTTAAGAAAGCCCAATTATACCCTCTCTTCATTCAAAAATCAATGTTCCTTGATTTTTTTTTTGAAAAAAGGGTTTTGAAGAATATAACAATAATATCAATTTATCAGTAAAATAAATATTTTCCATATTTCTATTTTACCAATCTTTTCAAATGAATAATCTTATCACTTTACAAATGAGACAATTTTCTATCCTTTTTATCATGAAAAAGGAATGTTCTTTTTACAACATACGAAATTTATGTGTTTATCGGTCATTAATCATTTGAAGATTTATTTTCATGTTTAAAGGTTATGTTTTAAAGATAATTTTATTAAAAATATATGTTTTAGGAAAAAAAAAATTCCAAACATTTTCAATCTTGTTTTATTATATTTGATGGAAAATGTATTTCAAAAATGTTTTCATGATTTATTTATATTTTTTCAAATTATTTTCATGGAAAATGGTTTTCAAAACATTTTCAAGCATTATTTACAATTTTTAAATGTATTTTAAATTAAAAATGTTTTAAAAAAGTTTTTAATCACTATTTACAAGTTATCAATTTTTTAAGAAATGATTTTCCAAACTTCTTCAAGCATTATTTTTATGTTTAAAAAGTGTTTTTGATGAAAAACAGTTTTAAATTTTTTAAGCTTAGTGTATATGTTTTTAAGGAAAAAGTTTTTCTAGTTATATAAAGTCTTATTTATATGTTTTTAATACATTTTTTATGAAACTTATTATCAAATGAAGTTATGTATTAAAAAAAATTAAAAAAATAAAGGATATTTTCCTCAATAAATGTTTTTGATAGATATTTAATAATTATTTTCCATCGAAGATAATATCCATTAATTTTAATGATGATATTATAAGAAACTATCTAATGGTTGAATTAAATTCCTTTTTAGGAATGAGTTATGCATAACATAATGTCCTTTTTTACACCTGATCTATTTCTTGTGTTTTATGTTTATGAAATCTGTTTCTCTTTCAAGGGTTTTGTTTTTAGGATATCTGTTTCACATTCATGAGTTATGATTTTAATTAAATGATTATAAAACCTATTTATTTTCCAAATATTATGATATATTTACATTTTTATGATACCAATTTAATTTTGTGTCTTAATATATGATTGTTTATGATTTTTTTTCACATGTATGTATGATTTCACTATGAGATGGGTGCGACCTATATGTCCCTCCAATGCATTGGGTAATGATAAATATTTTATGAGAAGAAAGTGTACATGAGATAACTTCAAAGCCTAAAATAAGAGGGTATACAATAGGAAATACAATGCTCAAAACAAGAGGGTAAACATAACGAAATAACAAGCCCAAAATAAGAGGGTAAACAATAGGACATCCCAATCCCAGAACAAGAGGCTACATGGGAGAACATAAGAAGGCTAAAACCATAGGGTACACCAAAGGGAATCCCAATCCTGAACTTGGTATATGGGTGATTAGTCCAAAACATACATTTTATAAAGGCCTTGTTAGGCTTCCTTGACATTGTGTTTTTATATTCTTATGTGTTTTCCATAATTCCATGTTTTATTCCTAAGTTATTTTTTATGGATTAAGTTTTTTATTTCGATATTGTTCATGTATTATCGAATTTCAATATTAATTATGATCTCTATTATGCATGGTATTATCTTCAAATGTAATACTGATGCATATTACCATTTTCATTATATTATGCTCACACATTTTATTTATTTTCTCGTACTGAGCATATAATCTCATCCCTTTCTTATGATTCCTTTCTATAGGTTACGAATAAAGGTTTTAGGTAGAATTATTAAAGTTGTAGATATTTATGAGAGATTTTGAATATCGTTAACTAGTATATATGATTTTTACATGTTTTAAAAGTATCTATACTATTACGGTCCTCAGGTATATAGTTTTCCAATGTACTAAATATTAATCTAAAATGATGAAATATCCAGGAATGTTAAGACTGGGACACTATAAGTAGTCTTCATGTCATCTGACCTTCTTCTTATGTAATTTAATGTGTTCCCAATGTTTTTTATGTAAGCCTCCTAAGTAGACATTTGGTTCCCATCTTCTTTGTGTGAGAAATTCTCACATAATGGATCTAAATACCTAGTCAGTAGAGGTAATTTAAATTCCTAACTGAAAAGAAACCAATCGGTGAGATACATTTTAGAAAAGGTGTAATGTTTAATATCAAACTTGACATAGTCTTAGAAGTTCACACACTATGATTAAGGGTTGTCTTAACAACCTCTAGATAAACCAATATTTAAAAAATGTTCAAATCATACAAGTCACAAATACAGATTTTAATTTATTCAACATTTTCCCCTATCAATATATAAATATCAGTAATAAATGGGGAAACTTTATCTACTCTAGGGAGAAGTGAAGAGAATTGATAATTTTATTAGTGAAAAAAGAACTAGTAAAATAACCCCTTTGTCAGTTCTTTTTTATCAGTCCGAAAGGCATCTTTTTTCATCACTTCTATATCTCTAAAAATGGGTGACCTCTATCTTCACTATTTTACCATATAAAAAAGAAATATTTCAGCCAAAAATATATATATCATTAAAATAATATATTAATATCTAAATATATTTATATTGATAAAAATATAATATATTTTATAAAATATGTTTTACATATTACAAAAAATGTATTTAAACATAATATTTAAAATATTTGGTGAAATATAGTTTGTAAAATAATTAAAAATAAATAATAATAAAGAATTTACTAATTAATAGTGATTAATATTCATTTAGAAAAACATTTCTGATAGAAAATTTCCATAAATTAATAAAAATTCTAAAATAATTTGAAAACATGAATCAAATTTCAAACTTCCTTAAATTTTTGTTCACGAGTCCTTCTGCGGTATAAAATATATCAAATAGAGTTGTTAGAAATGATCTACAATGTGTTCAATAAGGAAATCCCTAGTTAGTGTTATTTTTTGTTAAGAAAAGTCCAATAAGGCCTATAAAATTGATTTTTCTGTTGGGGAACCATTATTTTTATTTTAAATTTTATGAAATTTCAGCCTCGTTAAAGGGGGTTTAATAATATTTTTTTGGGTGAATATAGAATTTATTACCAGGGATTAATTTTATTTAAATATTATTGTGTTCCAATTTTTTCAATTTTTAAATTTTAATGTAACATATAAGTAAATATATACATATTTTCATATATTTACACAGAATAAATAAATTGTACAAAAAAATATTGAAACATATATACATAGAAATATATTTATCTATATAGAAATCATATAGAAATAAATATTTATTATTTATTTTAATAGAAATAAAAAATTACCATTTTTTTGTGTAATGGATAGGGTTGTTGGAGGACGAATACTTGGTAAAAATCTAAAGCTTAAGGTGTTTGTGGTGGTCTGGGAGGCCATCCCAACTTCTATGTAAAGTTTGACCCATGGTAGGCCTACTGGTAGCCTTAGCTTACCGGTAGAAGGCCTAACGGTAGCTCGGTCTACCGGTAGCCGTAGCCTACCGGTAGCTCGGCCAACCCATAGCTCAGCTAATAGTAGCTCGGTCTACCGCTCGCTGTAGTCTACAGGTAGCTCGGCTACCGGTGGCTGATAACCACTGGTAGCTCTCGACAATCGGTAGCTACACCATACCCGTATCTCGGCTACCGCTAGCTATTAGCCACCGGTAGCTCTCGACTATCGGTGGCTTCAACCTACCGGTAGCTCGGCTACCGGTAGCTGTCATCCACCAAATGGGTTTTTTTCCAGTAGTGCTCCTTTTGCGCAAATCGAGTTTTAAACCCTATTTTTACCCCCTTTATCTTTGTTTTAAATCCCAGTAATGCCCATAAATGGCATTTAATTAAATATTTAATTATAGTGACCTTGTGTGTGCATCAGATTAAACCACCCCAAAGGGCGGGGACCCTTTAATGACGTGTGGGGTCGCATGGTCAACCCACGACCCTGCTCCTTACACGGTTTCACATTCTTATCTCAACCATCCGCGACCTTTATAAACTATAAGCGTACTCATTGTATTCTTTTCTCAATCACCCTTCTATCAATTCTTCTGCTCATGCTTGAGTTCGTGAAGCCCCACCCCTGCACTTTGCGCACTCCTCTGTTCCTGGCGCGTGAAGAAAAACTTCGATCGTCGATCAATCAAGTAGGGAATTTCTCCTTCACCTCTCCCTTTTTTGTATCATGTGGGGTGGGCATGCTTTTTGATTCTGTAGAATTGGATGAACCAAACCTAAATGAAGTTAATGAACGGATTCTATAAATAATGGAGGGGGAGGGGTGTGATCGATGATGATTCTTTGTTTTTATAATATTCCATGATTAATGATTTCTGAATTGTGCAGGGTTACGCCTACTGAAAATCATGGTCGTTGGTGGTCTTTCTCTATGCACTAACGAACCCTTAAAGTTTAAAGGGTTTGTATTGTGTTTGTGAACCCTTGCTGTGTAAAGGAATTTGGTTAATTACATACATCCAGCTAAATAAATTGAAAGCACCAGGATCAATCCATTATGTGATAACCCCGGTTAAAGCACAAAGAAGTTGGAATCATGGAGTGTGTTAAATCTTTTAAATCTGAAAATACTGGCATGGTCCTGCTTTGTGTTGGTGATGGTGGTTTGGTTGTTTTCATTCACAGGCCGATGGTTGGGTGATGTGGGTGGGGATGGGACACCCTGTTATTATAGATTCAGTGGTTATGAATTTAAGGTTGTGTGGTTACCTTGATTATATCACGAATTGAGGATGGATCCTCTATTGTTAAGAAACCATTGGCTCCTATATCTTGGGGACATGGGGCTGTATCTTGGGGTTTTCTTTGGTTTCAGTACGTCGAGGGATATCCCTTACCCCTTTTGTTGTTGCAACTTTACAATAGAACCAGGTGTGAATGTTAAAGTTGATGTTTGATCGTACTCTTACCTTGGCTTATGCTTATGCTTGCTAGTTGCCCAAGTAGGTGAAGAAAACTCATCTAACAATATTTACAGAACATGAAAACAAGGATGAGACAAATGGGTTTTGGTTTGGTGTGAGTTTTGACTTGGACATGGGTGCTGAATTTGTTCTTTAGGCGTTCTGAAGAAAAACCTAAACATTGGGTGAGTGCTTGTTACCTATACATATACTTGTATTTTTTTGTTTCTTATTAGCGCCCCACCCAAGTTGAGAACTTAGTTCCGAACACCCCCATTTAATGGGGGAGGGTGTTTTTCCCAACACTTATATTAGTGGCTGGTTATTATCTCCTTTCTTCTCCCTTTCCCGGATAGCCCAAGTATCTTCAAGCAGGCTGTGATAGCCTGAGGTCCATTATTAGCCCAAGAGTCTTCAGGCAGGGTAGTGTGGTGGTTGGCCCAGGTGTGTGCGGGTAGGTGGTTTCCCAACTGTCTTTGGGATGAGTCCCAGGTGTCTTCAGGCATGGTAGTGGATCTTCTAGCCCAGGTGTCTTCGGGTGTGGTGGGGATTGTTCTGGCCTAGGTGTTCGCAGGCATGGTTACGTGTGATAGTTGTGGCACAAGTGTTTGTGGTCGGGGTTTGGCAGTGGGAGTGTGTGAGGATGTGGCCCAGGTGTGTGAGGGCGGGGTGAGGTAGTGGGACTGCGATGAGAATGGCGGGATTGGTCTGATGCGTAGGATGTCTTCAATAACCACCGGGGAAGTGGCGTGGGGTACCCAAACATCGATGTGCTATTACTATACTTTACTAGACTTGCGTTATTTGGGGACTGTACCTTGGTGAGGCTTGGGTGGTTAGTTTCCTTGTTAGGTGCTTGGTTATCTCTTTTCACACTGGGAATTAGTATACCTCCCCACTTGTGCACGAGAGCTTTAGGTTTTTTCCTACTGAGTATACTTGTATGCTCACCCTACGTATATAAAACTGCATTCAGGTTTCCAGGAGGACTTCGGGGATCGTGCAGGACCATACCAGCGCAAGACCTTTGGGACAGTTGCAGTTGCTGTTTTTCTTTCTTTGGTACTTTACCTTTTTAGTCACTTTGTACTTTATGGTATTTAATTTTGGAACATGCATATGGGAATGGTGGTTTTTGATTTTCTTGCACTTTTAGTTTTGGTGTTCTGGGATTTACTATCTTATCTCGTGATCCTATTAAAAGAAAAAGGGTAATTCTTTCCATTTAGTGAGTGATTCTATACCCTTGGTGCTGGTTGCCACTCTGGGACCTATAGGAGGCAGGTTTCGGGGGGTCATTATCTCTCCTTCAACTTAAAGAAGGACGGGCCTGGCAATCTGCTGACCCTTCCCTCCTTTTGGTGAAGGCGGGCTGTGTCACTATTCATCAAAAATTCAAGTATTTCAGAAAAATACCAAAATTTTACCCCAACCATTTTTTGACGTGTACAATCCAAAAAGGAATTCCAATTTTCAAAAATAATCTTCTAAATATTATTAATTTAATATTTAATTAAAATCATAATTTATTATCAAAAACCAGTTTTAAAACATTCTTTAACTTATTATAAAATATAGTTATATCGTACTTTCAAATAGAATATTATTTATACATTATCATACTTAATTTTACTATTTATTAGGGTATATCACTATTCATAAGGGTATGTTACTATTCATAAGGGTATATTACTATTCACCAAAAATTATGTTTTTCTTATTGGACTCTAAATAACTCACTGATCTTGACTGTGTATGTCGGATCTTTGAAATTCACATCATAGAAGTGACAAAATTTTGTTTTAAGGTTCCCATAGCACTTAGAAGTTAATGTGATTATGAAATATTTATAAAAAAGTAATTTCCATTAAAAAAAATTTTGGGTCATTATATTCTCCCCTCCATACAAAATTTCTCCCTCGAAATTTCATTTTCAATCTAGGCCAAGAACAGGTGGGGGTACTTATCCTTTATTGATTCCTCCAGTTCCCAAGTTTCCTCTTCGTAATTATGGTTTCTCCACAGTACCTTGACTAGATGAGTAGTCTTGTTGTGTATAACTATGTCTCTACGATCCAAAATTTTCTCCGTCTGCTTCTCATAGGAAATATCATCCTCCAACTGTACCACCTCTGAAGAGAGTAAATGTGAAGGGTCCTATATGTACTTCTTTAAGAGGTATATATGAAAGACATCATGTACCTTCCACACGGTTGGTGGAAGTGACAGTCGATATGTCACAGCACTGACTCGATCCAGGATCTCGAAGGGGCCGATATACCTGGGACAAAACATTCCTTTCTTCCCAAACTACATGACCTTATTCGATGGAGATATGCATTGAAATACCATTTCTTCAACTTTGAACTCCAGGTCTCATTGACGATTATCCTCATAACTCTTCTGTCGGCTTTGGGCTTCCGTGATATGTTGCTGAATGTTTTTCACCTTCTCCGCCATTTCGTCAACCAATTCAGGTTCTAGAAGCTTTCGCTCACCAACTTCATCCCAACACACCAGTGTTCTACACCCTTTCCCTTAAAGGGCTTCATATGGTTCCATATGGATGCTCGAGTGGAAACTATTGTTGTAGGATAATTCAAATAGTGGAAGATATTGGTCCCATCCTCCTTTGAATTCCATAGAACATGCCCTCAACATGTCTTCAAGTGTCAAAATAGTCCGCTCGGATTGGCCATCAGTTTGAGGATGATAGGCCGTAATGAAGCTCAGTTCAATGCTTAAAGAATGTTGAAGACTTTTCCATAACATCCAGGTGAATCTAGGATCACGGTCGGATACAATAGAGAATGGTACTCCATATAGCCTTACCACTTTTTTGATGTAAATCAATGCAAATTGATCCAATGAGAAGTCCTCTCGAATCGCTATGAAGTGATCTGTCTTTGTAAGACGATCCACAATGACCTATATAGCATTGTTTCCTCGATATGTCCTTGGGAGTCTAGTGGAAAAGTCCATGGTAATGTTCTCCCACTTCCATGATGGTATGGGTAGTGGTTTCATCATCCCCTTAGACTTTTTCCTCTCAGCCTTCGCTTGTGGACATACATAGCACTTTGACATATATCCAGAAATCTCCCTTTTCATATTGTCCCACCAAAAGATCTATCAGAGATCTCGATACATCATTGTGCTACCAGGATGTATATAGAAATTAGTGCTATGAGCATCATCCAACAGTTTTATCATTAGCTCAGGAAGAGTGGGAACACAGAGACTCTTCCTGAATTTCAAAATGCCTTCTTCATATGAGATGTCAGTCTCCTTCCCATAATTTATTGCTTTAATTTCCTTTTGAAACTCCTCATCATCAGCCTGATAATTTTTTATCCTCTCTAGAAAATAAAGTTGGGCAACCATTTGAAAAAGTAGTGATGTGCTACCTTCCTTAATAATTCCCATGTCCATCTTTACTAGATCCATGAACATAATACCCCTTTCAAATCTCAACATGTTCATAATTCCGTGGTCTTTTCTACTCAATGCATCTCCTACCTAATTTTCTTTCCATGGGTGGTAGTGTATTGTGAAATCGTAATCTTTGAGTAGCTCAATCCACCTCCTTTGTCTCATTTTTAGTTATTTATGTGAAAATATATACTTCAAACTCTTATGATCTGTATATATCTGACATTTTTCTCCATAAAGGAAATGTCTAAAAATATTCAGAGTGAATATTACCACTTCTAACTCAATATCATGGGTTTGATTGTTTTGTTCATGAATTTTTAGTTTCCTAGATGCATAGGAAATCACTCTATCATTCTGCATAAGGACACAACCAAGTCCTTTATTTGATGCATCACTATAGATAACAAACCCATCATTCCTCGATTGTAGGGGTAGGAACGGAGCATTCACTGACCTCTTCTTCAATTCTTCAAAACACTCTTCACATTGCTTGGTCCATACAAACTTAACCCCATTTCATGTGAGAATGGTCATTGGGTTGGCTAAACGGGTGAAGTTCTGAACGAAATGCTGATAATAACCTGCTAAACCAATAAAACTACGTACCTCAGTTACGTTCGTTGGAGTAGGCCATTCTTGCACATCCTTTGTTTTTGAAAGATCTACAGATATTCCATCTTAATAGACAATGTATCCTAGAAAGGAAACTAACTGGAGCCAGAAATCACACTTGATGAAATTCCCATATAATTCGTTTCTTCTCAGAGTCTTCAAAATAGTTGGCAAGTGATTTTCATATTCTTCATAGCTTCTAGAGTATAGCAGGATATCGTCAATAAACACCACCAAAAAGTCATCAAGAAATTTCTTGAAGACTCTATTCATCAGATCCATAAAAACATATGGTTCATTAGTTAGTCCAAAAAGAATTACTGTAAACTTGTAATGCCCATATCTGGTTCAGAAAGCTCTTTTTGGAATGTCTTCCATCCTCACATGTAACTGATGATATCCAGATCAAAGATCAATCGTTGAGATATTTTGGGCTCCATGAAGTTGATCGAATAAATCATCAATTCTTGGCATAGGATATTTATTCATTATTGTAATAGCATTGATTTCCCTATAATCAATGCACATCCTCATGGATCCATCTTTCTTCTTAACAAAGAGGACAAGGGCTCCCCATGAAGAAACAATAGGTCGAATAAATCCTTTATCACTCAATTCTTCTAGTTGCTTATTTAGTTCAACTAACTCCACAATGGCCATTCTACAGGGGGTCTTCGATATGGGATTTGAAACAGGAATTTAATCAATGGATAACTCAATTTCAAATTCTGGAGGATGTCCAGGTAAATCTTCAGGAAACACATCAACATATTCTCTCACAATAGTTACATCCTCTATTTGAACATTCCTTTCCTCACCCACAATTATTTCATTCTCTTCCTCCCCAATAATTGAATTTAGTTGAGCTACTATGGGTGGATCTAGATAAGAATCAGGTGATGATGATTCTGCTCTAAAGATATGTTGTTCCTTATCATCATCATCAAAACTATTAACCTCTTTCTTCTTACAATAAATTTTTTCATCATGGTCCGAAAGACAATCCATACCGAGGATTATATCAAATTAAACCATGGGTACGATGATAAGATTATCAGAAAAAAAAACATTTATATGCTTTAATGGGGACCGATTCACAGAACATTGTAGTAGTGATACTTCCTTTATGTTATTTTTCTAACAACTACCTTGTTAAATCAAATTGGAAATATATAATTTTCTTAGTAAACTGGGAAGATATGAAACAATGTGATGATCCAGAATCAAATAAAGCATTGGCTATGCCTGATGAAACGATCAATGTACCTTCCCCCATGTCATTAGGAACTTCAACCTCTGTAGTTTTGATCGCATATGCTTTTCCTTTCTCCCTTTGCCTCTTCTGTTGCATATTTCCTTGATGTTTTGGACAATCATTTGCATAGTGCCCTATCTCCTAACAGTTATAGAACCGAACATCATTGGATTCCTTCTTTCCTTTGAAATCACCAGCAAGATGGCCTTTCTGACCACATTTGTAGTATACTCCTTTTCCTTTTAAACATGAACCGGGGTGTTTCCTTCCACAATTGTCACATTGTTGAAATTAAACTCTTCCCTTCTTCCCTATTTCATTATTTCCTTTCCAAGGGTTTTCATCATCCCTCTTCTTTTATTGCTTTCCCTTAAAGTCATAATACATATTGAATTCTTTTTCGGTCTTGATTGCACATGAAACTATGACCTCATATGATAAAAAAGTTTGGGAGACCAGTTCCCACCGAAGGAATGGATTTATTCCATCAAAGAATCTATCGATTTTCCTCCTTGGATTTTGTATGTAGTACACAACATGTCTTTCCAGCCTTGTAATGTTTGGTTCATACATGGAAACATTTTCATCATCCTTTCGCCTCAGATTCAGGAATTTCCTCTCCATATCTGCTCTTTGTTCATGAGGTAAATATATTTCTAAGAAGGTTTCCTTAAAATCTCTCCATTCCGTCTCTTCTATTTCTTCATCCTCCTTTTTGTTTTGGATTAAGGACCACCATTGATCCGAATCTCCCGATAGATGATATATTACCATGAAAAAATTCTCTCTTTCATTACATCCCAAAGTGAGAAATATCTTCTTGAGGGAACACATCCACTTCTCTGCTACAAAAGGGTTTTTATTCCCATTGAATGATGGATGTTGTTGTCGCATAAAGTGATATAGCATAGCTCCTCCTTTTGGTGGATCCGGATGCTACATACAGGTAAGGTTATTAATCATAACCTGATTAATTTGTCCAAGTATATTTATGAGTTGGTCATCACCAGTCACATCACCAGAGCCAACATTATTTTCTTGCATCTGAGGAAAATCCTTACAAGGGACACATGTGTTCATGCAGTTTCCATTCCTCCCAATTGGTGCCATCTCTAGATAATGTCATAAACTATATTAGGTTATTAATCATAATGTATAATCTTAACTTAAAAAAATACTTAGAAAAAAATTGAGATCCTATGAATGGCTAATCCCATAGTCACAAAAATGATTTCTTTGAGGAATACTTAACATTTCAATACTTCATAATTTCTTATAAATAAAATGTGAATTATACTAAGCATATCCCTCAGAATATTCATAACCAAGAGTGCGGCAAGGCCCATTTTCGTGCACCAATTTTTGTTTGAGTCTAGATCAAAGTGGTGATTTCGGGGTTTACCCCTAGATACATCTATTCCATAGCCACCTCTACCTGCTCGTATCCAGACAGGGATGTATTGTTTGAAATATCCACATAATATATTCCTTACCAAAATACCAGGACATTATTGTATGTATTTTCTTCAAAGACTAACTAAGGGACTCTTCCCTAATTCTATGTTTTCTAAGGCTAGTTTCCATGTATTCAACTAAACTTCCTCTGATACCAACTGTAAGGACCCGAACCCAGTTTCCCAGAGCTGGTGCCTTGTTTGATTATGTTGGCATACATACAAGGGATACGAATCCTGAAGGACCGAGTAGTTTAGTATTATTGGAAACAAGATTCATACATAAGTTCAATATTACAACTTGAAGAGAATTACCACATGGAAACTCCTTAGATAACACCCATAACTCCTAGGTTATTTCAGCGTGTCATTCATAATAAACATCCTCATGTACTGAAAAAAATGATATATAAGAAAGGGGTGGGCTCAAATGCTTTGTAAGAGTAAGCAATACAGCGGAAGATAGTATAAACATAAGACATGGTGCATAATTGAAAACACATGCCTTTAAAAATAAACATGAACACATTCTGGCAGGAAAATGAGGTGAGTAAACAATGCCATAATAAAAGGTAATCATGGGTAATATAATAATTGAATACCAATATGAAATATAAATAGCTGAACACATAATGATGGAATTCATAATTACAGACATTCTGAAACATTTTGTCATGGCCTCGGCCAAGACGTCTAATGATTAAGGCCTCGACCAAAATCCATATCACATTGGGAAAGGCCTCAACCAATTCCACTTCTATTTGTCTCATGAGACCTACCGATGCATCGAGGTGCTATAATGGGCCCCAACAGTCACAAAATAAGTCTTATTCATTTCTCATATGAGTGGGGATAAACATAAACAACAAATACATTCATACTGAAAATATCATATGAAATGTAACTATCTTTCCCCAATCATTAATCATAAAACACTAACCATTAGGAATAATATGATGAATGGTTTTAGGATAGATCATCCACAATAGAGTTATTCATAGAACATTAAATCAATTTTGGTAGATGAATTCATAAACGATTAAACCTAACAATACCATGGAATCAACAAGAGTGTTGAATTAGATGAAAACACTCTTATAAAATCATTAAGCAATTCTGGAGATAAATACTCTTTTATTTTGAAAAGAATAGTTATTTTGGAAAATAATTGTATAAAACCAGAATTTAAGTAAGATAGTATTTTCATAATAAAATGAGTAATTTTAAAAAGATAATGGTTTCCAAAAATAGATTATAGAGTGCCCTTGAAAATAGGTAAGAATTTGAGAAATTCCCTGGAATCGGTTTTGTATTTTTTAAACAACTTTGAATGTTTCTTTTAAAACGTGTATCTATACATAAAATAAAGAAGGATTCAGGTTTTTAAACATATATATGATACTCAGATATAAAATATGATGAGTACATAATAATATATAAGAATTAAATTGAGGTAATTAGTCAATGAAAGTATCCTGAATGAAAATGGATGTTCGGGTGGAAAAACCCTTACCTTAACTCAAACGTATTCCACTCTTGGACATAAGTTACTGTAATATGAAATTATACTTATTAATAACTTATTTCATAACCCATTATACATTTATTTAGTGTATCATAATTATGCTTAGTTCAATTATGTAATTATTGATTAGTTATTGTATTGACTTTCGTCATTCTGGAGTGTTCGGTTCTCTTATTTTCATATTCGGTTCACTTGTTTTTAAGTTATGAAGTGGAATGGATATAAATATCCAGAATTGAAATTATATATTATTTATGAACCTAAATATGTGTTATTTTTCATTTATATAACATGGTTAAATGGAACGAGGATGAATTATCATATAGAACTTTAATGATTATTGTTTTGGTTAATTTGTATGTTTTGATTACAACGAACTCATTTTTATTTATAACCTAATACCCTTTGAACAAAGGGATTAACGAATATTAAATAGATTATATTATATATAATAATCTAGTTCAACCATAACAATAATGGGTTCATGACCAGAATTTAGAATGCTAAAAGAAATCGAAAGTCCATCGTCCTTGAATGTGTAAAATTGACACATCTCGGATGGTGTTCTTGCTACTAGTATTAATGAAGGTAAAAAGGAGAAGATGACGCTAACTTATTCCAATATCATGAGAAAATTCCGGTACATATAAGGTATTGTAGTCATTGAATTTTTTTGATAAATAGAGGTAATAGAAAAAGAAAACAAATGAACTTGAAAGGAAAGACAATGAATTGAAAAGAGGAATTTACCTCTTAAACCAAACATCATTGAGAACCTCTTTAAGGGAAAGGTTTTGGTATTTTAATGAGACCAAAGATTTTTCGACGTGGGAGAGGAGGTTGGGAGGCTATTTGGATAGAATTAGGAGAACGAACCATTCTTGAGAGGATTGATTGGGATTGGGGGTGAGAGGTGGTTTTATAGTGGAGGAGAGAGAGGATTTCTTAATATAAAACTCTTTAATTTATTAATTCTACTCAAGACAAGGAATAGTGAGAATTACATGACCAAGAATATTAATTTTATCATGTGATACCGAACCAAGTGGTCTTAAATCAGCAGAACATCACAGAAGACTCTATAATTAGTGTATTTATCTTAATTTTTCAATTTTTGATATGTCACTATTCATAAAAAATTCAAGTATTTCAGAAAAATCCCAAAATTTTACCCCAACAATTTTTCAACATGTAGCATCTAAAAATGAAGTCCATTTTTCAAAAATATTCGTCTAAATATTATTAATTTAATATTTATTTAAAATCATAGTTTATTATCAAAAACCAGTTTTAAAACCTTCATTAACTCATTCAAAAATATAGGTATATCATACTTTTAAATTGAGTATTATTTTTACATTATCATTGCTAAGGTTCACTACTGGAAATATGACTTTTACCAATGGTTTTGGCCAAACCGTTGGTATAGTTCATTAATTTGGACTTATACCAATGGTTTGGCCAAACCCATTGGTATAAGTCACTTATATAGACCTAAACCAACGGTTTTGGACAAACCGTTGGTATAGGGGGGGACCTATAGGACCTATACCGACGGTTTTGGCCAAACCATTGGTATAGGTCCATTATAGAGACCATATACCAATGGTTTGTCCAAACCGTTGGTATTGGTCCCCCCTATACCAACGGTTTGTCCAAAACTGTTGGTATAGGTCCTTCGATTTTTAATCAAATATTCTTTACTGAGAACATTATATAAATCAAAATTTAAAATTATTAAAATAATAAATATACATATTTATGAAATTATGTTCACAAAAGTCATGTTAGGTTAGTGTTTAAGTCATTCAATTATAAACTAGAGGTCCTGGGATCAAATCCCACCAAATGTTTTTATTTGAAATACATATACCAACGGTTTTGAGAACCATTGGTATAGGTTTTCATATTACTTATACCAAAGGTTTTCCCAAAACCGTTGGTATAGACCTATTGTCACGTCTTACTTGCCAACGGTCCTCCAAACCGTTGGTTTAGCCTATACCAACAGTTTGAGGGCCTATACCAATGGTTCCAAACCATTGTTATAGGGTATTTTTCCAGTAGTGGTTACTACTCAATATGGTATATCACTATTCATAAGGGTATGCTACTATTAATAAGGGTATGTTACTATTCACTAAAAATTATGTTTTTCTTATTGGACTCTAAAAAACTCACTGATCGTGACTATGTAGGTTGGATAATTGACATTCACATCACAGAAGTGACAATCATATGGTTTAAGGGTCCCGTAGCACTTAGTAGTTAATGTGATTATGAAATATTTATAAGAAATTAATTTCTATTAACAAAAATATTGGGTCATTACAATGTTGTCCCTTTTTTCAACTGTTTCTCAATTCAACATAGTTTAGACACTAGATATGTAGTGTTCTGTCACATCACTTATTAATATAAATATTAAAAAAATGTAAAAAAATATAATAGAAAATTTACCCCACTGGTGAAAGCAGTGGGGTCTTTTAAAAAATATTAGAAGATTAGTGGTAAAAATTACCATCTCTTGGGGTTCCACCCTAATTGACACATATTCTGTAGTTAGTAGGATTATAAATTTTAAACATTTACCGACTTCAACACTGATTTAGGTCATGTTTTTGGAACTATTTTTGTGGAAGTCACAAGCCATTGTTTCTAAAAAACTAAAAAAACACATATATAAAAATCATAAAAAATTTAAAATTTTAAAAATTGTAAAAAAATATGTTCCACTTATTACTGAATTATTACTACTGAGTACTGTCTGTTGCTATTTGAATAAGCACAAGACACTTTTCTGTTAGTCTCGAGCAACTAAACTTATAAATAAACAAACATCACACTTCTTTAAGAAAGAAGACCAAAACTGAAATGGAAAACATAGATAATATAGTTCCTGCACCTAACAACCAACAAAATCTACCACAACTCTTAGATGAAAATGAAATTCTTAGGATGACAGAATTCCAAGTCCCACAAGTTTCATGTAACCCATTTTCCATTAGATTAAGTCCTAGGGCCAACAATTATTAATTGAACTTATCACACATTTCGTTGCTTCCTGCATTTAATGGGTTATACAATGAGGACTCTCTATCATTCATTAAAGACTTATACTATACATTTTAGCAATTACCTACTCTAGGACTCACATAAAATGAACTAAGAATGAGAGTCTTTCCCTTTTTCCTTAAGGGGAATTCTAAGAATTGGTTTTTCAGTCTATATGAGAACATTTTAAAAAACAAGTATCAAGTGTATAATTCATTCATAATGAAATTATATCCCCAATGATTAAGAGGTGAACAAAGAATAATGATTAACAATATTTTTCAATAGTAAGAAGAAGCTTTTCATGAATCCTGGGATAGTTTCATGGATCAGCTTAGTCAGTGTCCCTATCATCAACTACCATCCCACCTTCTCATGGATACCTTCTATTTAGGGTTGTCATCCTATGGAAGAAATCATGTTGACCAGGATTCTAGGGGTTATTAAAATGATAAGATAGATGAAGAACAGAAATATATTTTTAATAACCTTGCACTGAATTCTAAACATAAAAATTTTTGATGAAAAAGTGTCAATAGAAATTTTAACCCAAACATTGGTTCAATCAATGGAACTGTAGCCCAACTTTCGGAAATCACCAACCGACTGCAATCATTAATGAAGCAAAACTCAAAGAAAACTATTAACCAACTTGGCTATCAAAACACCAACCAATCTTTAAAGGAATATTGTGTTCAGTGTGGTATGTTTGGGCATGCTTAGAACATTTGTCTATGTTTTTATATGCCAACCCAACAATAAGAAATCTCAACCTTTGTTAACTATAGTCCTATAATACCTCCTAAAGAAGATCCATTTTCAAACAATTATAATCAAGGCCATAGGAATGATCCAAATCTATCCTAGAAAGATCATGACTTAATAAAACATTCCACTGTCCCTAATTACTATAATAAACCAAGACCAGGCATTCAAAATCATCAGAGGTGTGAGTATTCCATTGAATAAGGAAACAATGAAAATCTAATGTCTTCTAATATTGATCTTGTAATGGCCCGGTTTTTTGGGGTCTATTACATTGTGAAAATATCGTTTTGGGTTTTCGGGTCTCGGAGTCACGGTGGTGTAGGCCTACCAGTAGCCCTAGCCTACCGGTAGCAGGCCTACCAGTAGCTCTGTCTACCGGTAGCTCTGTCTACCGGTAGCTCAGCCTACCGGTAGCTGAAACCTACTGGTAGCTCGTCCTACGGGTAGCTGCAGCCTACCGGTAGCTCGGCCTACCGGTAGCTGCAGCATACCGGTAGCTTGGCCTACCGGTAGTTGGAGCCTACCGGTAGCTCGACATACTGGTGGCTACAACCTACCGGTAGCTCAGCCTACTGGTGGCTGCTTCATGCCGGTAGCACAGCTACTGGTCGCTGTCACCCACTGGTAGCTCTCAGCTACCGGTGGCTCTGGCCTACCCCGCGGGTTATTTCCAGTAGCGCTCCCTTTTGCGCAAGTAGGGTTTTAAACCCTATTTTGACCTGTTTGAGAATGTTTTAAAGACCTGTAACGCGCATAATAGTTTTAATTAAATAATTAATCAATTAATGAGTCAGTTTAAACCACCCGACCCCCTTTAGTGACGAGTGGAGCCGCGTGATCAACTCACGACCCCCCCGCCTTACGCAGTTTCACGTTCCCACCTCAACCGTATGCGGCTCTTATAAAATAAGGGTTAGCCGTGGTTTCTCCTTTCCTCGATCGCGGCTTTTCACAAACAACTTCTGGTACATTGGGGGTGCCGCATCGTTATCCGTAATGTTCCGCGCCCGGCCTAAACTTCGATCATCTATCAACAAGTAGGGAATTTCTCCTTCACCTCTCTCTTTTGTGTATCATGCGGGGTGGGTATGTTTCTGTTCAGTAGAATTGGATAAACCAAACCGAAAGGAAGATAATGAACTGGTTTCTATAAAGAAAGAAGGGGGGTCTGTGATCGATGATGTTGTTAATATTATGACCATCTTGTTGAGTTGTGCCGGCTTATGCCTTCTGAAAATCGAGGCTGTTGGTGGTCGTTGTTTGTGCACTAATGAACCCCTGCTGATGTTTTAAATGTCTTGTTTATCGTAATAAACTCTAGCTGTGAAAAGTAAATTGGTTAAACACGTATATCTGGCCAAATAAATTGATGCACCAGGATCAATCCTCTTGTGATAACCTTGGTAAAAACACACTAAAATTGAAATCATGGAGTGTTTTAAGTCGTTTAAATCTGTAAATACCGGCATGGCCCTGACTTGTGTTGGTAGTGGTAGTTGGTTGTTTTCTTTTTCGGGCCGATTGCTGGATATGTGGGAGGGGATGGGATCCCCTGTCTTTATACTCTCGGTGGTTGTGTTAATTTGGGGATGGGATCCCTTGTGGGTATGGATTCGGTGGTTGTGAGTTTTAAGACCGGGTGGGTACTTGTTTATATCACAAATTTGGGAGGGATCCTCTGTTGTTGAGAATCAGGTATGGTCGTTATGGTTTTTGCTTGATTGTTTACTTTCCTGGACTTATGTCTATGCTTACAAGTTGCCTAGTAGTGCTTAAACTTAATTAAACATTTTCTTTGAACATGAAACAAGAATGGGACAGATGGGTTTTGTTGGCGAGAGTCGGACATGTGAGTTGGACGCAGTGGTGTTGTGTTCTGTAGGCTGGTCAGAAAATCCTGAGCTTTTGGTGAGTGCTTGTTACCTATATATATACTTGTAGCTTTGTGTTTCTTTTTTGCGCCCCACCCAAGTTGAGCACTTAGTGTCGAACACCCCCATTTCATGGGGGATGGTGTTTTTCCCAGCACTATTTATAGTGGCTGGTAATTAGCTCCTTTTCTACTCCCTTTACCAGATAGCCCAAGTATCTTCGGGCAGGCTGTGATGGCCTGAGGTCCATTATTATCCCAAGAACCTTCGGGTGGAGTAGTGTGGTGGTTGGCCTGGTGTGTGCGGCAGGTGGTTTCCCAAGTGTCTTCGGGATGAGGCCCAAGTGTCTTCGGGCATGGTAGTGGATTTTATAACCCATGTGTCTTCGGGCGTGGTGGTGGTTGTTTTGGCCTAGGTGTTTGCAGGCGTGGTTACATGTGATAGTTGTGGCCCAGGTGTTTGTGGGCGGGATTCGGCAGTGGGACTGCGTTTGGTAGTTGTGGCCCAGGTGTGTGTGGGTGAGTGTGGCAGTGGGACTGCAGTGAGAATGGTGGGATTGGTCCGATGCGTAGGATGTCTCAATAACCAGTGGGAAAGTGGCGCGGGGTACCCAAACATCGATGTGCTCTTAATATATATTTTACTTGACTTGAGTTATTTGGGGAGTGTTCCTTGGTGAGGCCTGGGGTGGATAGTTTACCATGATAGGTGTTTAGTTTACTCATTTTCTCACGGGACTTTAGTATGTTCCCCCACTTGTGCATGAGAGACTTTGGTTTTCCCTACTGAGTGTACTTGTATTCTCATCCTACGTACATAAAACTGCTTTCATGTTTCCAGGAGGACTTCAGGGATTGCGCAGGACCGTACTAGCTCGGACCTTTGGGGCAGTTGCAGTTTCCATTTTTCTTCTTTGGAACTTACCTTTGTAGTCACCTTTTTTACTTTGTGGCTTTACTTTTAGAACATGCATGTGGGAATGGTTTATTTCTTTTTGCTTTTACTTTTCTTTTACCTTGGTGTTGTTGAGTTTCATCATCTCATATCTCAATCTTATACAACAAAAGGGTGTAATGCCTTCCATTTGTGAGAAATTTATATACCCTTGGTGCTAGTCGCCACTCCGAGACCTATTGAAGGTGGGTTTCGGGGGTCATTATCTCTCCTTCAACTTAAAGAAGGAAGGGCCTGGCAATCTGCTGACCCTTCCCTTCTTTTGGTGAAGGCGGGTCGGGAAAGAATGGTATCAAAGGTGATGGTTGAGAGATAGGATGGAGTCTGGATTTAGGCACAGTGAGGATTGCATGGGATGGTAAGGCAACAGTGTTGGGTGACCTTGGCACATGAATTATGTTAGGGAAGACCGTCTAGGACATGGGATTTTAGGGCCCCCCGTGATCCGATGCAAGGACTCTGGACCAACCGAATGACCAAGTGAGGCCACACTGATTGCAGTGTAGAGACCCTAGGAAAGGTACATGCATCATAATGAATTATGTTCTTGTGTTTCTGGGATGTCTTGGGAATTAAGAATAAATTAAAATTTTAAGATGTTTTAAGAACAATATTCTGCACTACTTGGGCTTAGGCATTCCTTGTTTACCTTGCAACTATGGCACCTGGAAGGCGACCATGTGTGGTACAGGAGATCGAGGCCCCGTATACTACTTTGGCTGATTGGTAGAGAGTTGATCGAGAGGAAGAGGATGACCAGTGGAAGAAGGCTCTTCGGGCCTTCCAGCGACAGGCCCTCGAGAAGTATGAGGGCAGCACCTCTGACAGAAAGACGGAAGGCTGGCTAGAGGAGCTAGTTATAGATTTCGGCCTGATTCGGGCCCCGGATGAGTACTGGGTTCCTCTAGCCGTCAGCCAGATGTGGGGAGCGGCGCGTCAGTGGTGGACGCTTTACCTGGGGGAGAGGAGAGAGTCTGAGGTGGCTTGGGCGGATTTCGAGAGGGAGATCCTGGAGGAATTCCTCTCCTCGATGATGAAGGCAGAAAAGAGGCAGGAACTACTCTCCCTCCAGCAGGGGAGTATGTCTGTGAGGGGGCTAGTGATGAAGTTCAAGGAGCTCCTATGTTTTTCTCTGGACCTCTTTACTGATGAGGAGTCTCAGGCAAGACGTTTAGAGGAGGCGCTCCAACCCTCCCTCCATTATGCTGTTACCCCCTTCACCCTGTCGACGTACTTGGAGGTCTAGAAGAAGGCCGAAGTGGTGGAGAGGATTCCTGCTCTAGGAGGAGTGTCACGAGAGGGGATCCTGCTAGGACCATCGAAGGGAAAGGCTGTCAGCATGAGGCCTCCAGCGTTAGGACCCTCCAGGTTCCGACCAGCAGGGAGCAAACCGCAGCAGTTTCAGTTTCGATTCCTCAGCCCTCTCCCTTTTCCTTCGGGCCCGGGACCGCGATGCTTCATTTGTGGGAGCCCTGGACATCTCCGGAGTCAGTGCCCGGACCGGGTGCAGTACGGTGGTGGTGGACAGCCCCACCACTCGCCCCAGCAGCAGCTTCCAGCCAGACCTTTCAAGCAGCAGCAACAGGGACAATGATCTCCCGCTCCTCTGAGGGTAGACGTAGGAGGAGGAGGCCGACCTCAGGGCGCTCCTCAGGGACCTCGACCGGGGCGTGGTCAGGGAGGTGGCTGTCAGGCGAGGGGCAGAGGAGCTGGGCATGGGTAGTTGCACGCCGCAGAGGCAGCAGTTCCGGCAGGGCCAAAGGTTGTTCGAGGCATGATCAGTCTGTTTAGCACTTTTGCTTATGCCTTGTTCGATACCGGAGTTTCTCACTCCTTTGTTGCACCCAGTCTATCTCGTGCCTTGGGTTTAGATGCGGAGATACTTCCAGTGCCTCTTGTATTGAGCACACCAGTCGGAGGTCATACCAACTTTTTGTTTGTTTGTCGGGGATATAGACTGATGATAGGGCCACATCAGTCGGCTAGGGATCTTCTTTTTCTACAGATTCTGCCATACGATGTCATCCTAGGAATCTACTGGCTGTTCTTGGTGTGTTCCATCATCGACTGTTTTCGAAGAAGGGTGGTGTTCTCAGACTTGGATGACCGGAGTGTTACCTTCACCAGCGAGCGGAGCAGTCTGAAAGGAAACATGCAAGAGGAACCTCTCCTCTCTTTATTGACAGAGCTGACAGTGGAATCAGTAGATACTGAAATTGTGGAAGTGCCAGAGATCATCTGTGAGTTGATGGAAGTCTTTCCTGAGGAGGTGAAGACTCTACCCCCTCGGCGTGATATCGAGTTTGGGATAGACCTGTAGCCCGACGCTCGGCCAATCTCGATGGCTCCTTACCGGATGGCACCTTCAGAGCTACGGGAGTTGCGGAACCAGATTGACGATTTGATGAAGAGGGGTTATGTTCGCCCGAGTGCGTCATCGTGGGGTGCTCCAGTCTTGTTCACAAAGAAGGCAGACGGTGGTCTCAGGTTATGCATAGACTACTGGAGTCTGAATCAGGTGACGATCAAGAATCGCTACCCTCTTCCGAGTATAGACGACCTTTTTGACCAGCTGAAAGGGGCAGGATGGTTCTCGAAGATTGACTTGCAGTCTGGGTATGACCAATTGAGAGTGATGGAGAGCGACATCCCAAATATGGCCTTCAGGTGAAGGTATGGACACTTCGATTTCGTAGTCATTCACTTAGGTGTTATAAACTCCCCTGTTGTGTTCATGGGGCTTATAAACTCCATCTTCCGAGAGTACATGGATCAGTTCGTGGTTGTGTTCATCGACGATATCCTGATCTATTCGAGGTCAGAAGAGGACCATGCATAACACCTAAGGAAAGTTTTGGAGGTCCTCCGACAACACCAACTCTATGGGAAGTTGTCGAAATGTAAGTTCTAGACACAGGAAGTGCACTTCCTCGGGCATGTGGTGTCCGAGCAGGGGGTAGCGGTGGACCCGTCAAAGGTTGATGCGGTTGTTTCTTGGGCAGCACCCAAGAATTTGGCAGAGGTCCGTAGTTTCCTTGGGCTGGCAGGTTACTATCGGAGGTTTGTACCCAACTTCTCCCGAGTTGCGGCCCCTTTAACAGCCCTGACCAAGAAAGACCTGGCTTTCGTGTGGAGTGAGCAGTGCGAGTCAGCTTTCAGCTATCTAAAAGAGAAGTTGGTTAGTGCCCCAGTGCTAAGATTACCAGAAGAAGGGGTGACCTATGAGGTGTTCTGTGATGCTTCAGGATAGGGCCTGGGATGCGTGTTGATGCAGCAACCATCTCTTATGGTTCCAGGCAGCTACGCCCCCATGAGCGTAATTACGCCACCCATGACCTGGAGCTTGCAGTGGTCGTTTTTGCGCTAAAGTTATGGCGGTACTACCTCATCGGGGAATGCTTTGTGGTCTTCCCGGATCACAAAAGCTTGAGGTATATCTTCTCCCAGCGGGAATTAAACTTGTGACAGCGGAGATGGGTGGAGTTCCTCCAGGATTATGACTTTGATATCTCTTATACTGAGGGAAAGGGCAATGTAGTGGCCGATGCCTTGAGTAGGAAGACGCAGAAGGATGCGGTCCGAGAGTCGGCAGACGCCTGGAAGGCAATGGAGGAGTTGGATGCCTTACACCTGGATGCGAAGATGGATAGCGGCAGAGGCTGCCAATATCAGATGATAGTGCAGTCATCTCTGTTTTGACAAGTGGAGGAGTCTCAGTGGGGAGACTCGGAGTGTGAAGTGATGCGTGACTGAGTTGACCAGGGAAATGATCCGGAAGGATGGACAGAGGATGGTCAGAACCAGATGCTTTTCCAGAAAAGGTTGTTTTTTCTAGGAGTGATGCGCTGCAAGGTTCTCAGTGAGTTCCACAACTCACCCTTGGCGGTACACCCAGGAGTTTCCAAGATGTACCAGGGACTGAAGAGGCAGTTCTGGTGGCCCGGAGTTAAGCGAGCGGTGGCAGAGTTTGTGACTAAGTTCTTAGTGTGTCAGCAAGTGAAGGCTGAACACCGAGTTCCGGGCAGCATACTACATCCCCTAGATATCCCCGAGTGGAAGTCGGATGAAATCTCGATGTATTTCTTCACGGGAATACCCAAGGACCAAGGGGGATACGACGCCATCTGGGTGGTAGTGGACAGGTTGACGAATTGGCTCACTTTCTGGCGATCAGGGAGTCGAGTACTGTGGACGCTTTGGCATGAATGTACGTGGATGAGGTGGTGTGGTTGCATAGAGTTCTGAGGTCTATAGACTCTGATAGGGATGCATGGTTTACCTCGCGAGTCTGGAGAGGATTGCAGCATGTGTTTGGCACCCAGTTATGCCTAATCACTGCTTTCCATCCCCAGACAGATGGAAAAACAGAGCGCACCATCTAGACCATGGTGGATATGCTACGGGCATGTGTTCTGGACTCAGGAGGATCATGGGTGCGACACTTGCCCCTGGTAGAGTTCGCTTACAATAATAACTATCACTCTACCATCGGTATGGCCCCGTTTGAAGCCTTTTACGAGAGGCCATTTCGTTCACCTGTGTGTTGGGCCGAAGTAGGAGAGGCATTAATCCTTGGCCCAGAGGCGGTGCAGAAGAGAACAGAGAAGGTTCAGCTCATACGGGAAAGGATGAAGGCGGCCCAGGACCGACAGAAGTCGTATGCTGATACCAGGAGGAGGCCCTTAGAGTTTGAGGTTGGGGACCACGTGTTCTTGAAGGTCTCCCCTCGGCGTGGGCAGCGGAGGTTCGGTAAGGGGAGTAATCTTTCCCCTAGGTTCCTCAGACCCTTCAATGTATTGCGGCGGGTCTGCGAGGTGGCTTACCAGCTAGCGTTGCAACCACAACTACTGAGGATACATGGTATCTTCCATGTGTCCTAGATCCGTCGGTATCTGCACGATGATTCACACGTCCTTCATTGGGGTGAGATGGACATCGAGGATGACGTGACCTTTGTGGAGAGACCGGTGATGATCGAGGATCGTAAGGAGAAAGTGCTTCGTGGGCGAACCATCCCCTTGGTTCGTGTGTTGTGGAGACAAGGTGGGCTTGAGGAGAGTACATGGGAGAGGGAAGCACAGATGCGTACCCAGTACCGAGAGTTGTTTTGAGTTTTGTTCCTTGTTGTACCTATTGTGGTAGAACGTTTTGTCCTTTTTGGGTATGAAATGTACTGGTTTTCTTTCCTTTGTTTGTGTGTGAAAAGCCCTGGCTATGGGGGAGGAGAGAACCCGAACCCTAATCAAGACGCATTAAGGTGGATGCGATTAAACCCGTGCAGGTGAGTCAGTGCCGCCCAAAGCGGATAATATCCTGACATGGGGAATGAGACTCCCCAACCCACATGCCCGGGTAGTTTGGCATGGTATGTTGCCTGGTTCTTGGCAGGGAAATGTTTTAGTTAGCATGGGATTCGCTCCTAAGAGGTATCTTTCGAGGTGGTTATTCAGACCCTCTCTTCCCTTCTGGTTTTGTTTTGATTCTCGAGGACGAGAATCATTTAAGAGGTATCTGATGTAATGGCCAGGGTTTTTGGGTCCATTACTTTGTGAAAATCTCGTTTTGGGTTTTCGGGTCTGGGGATCACGGTGGTGTAGGCCTACCGGTAGCCTTAGCCTACCGGTAGCAGGCCTACCGGTAGCTCGGTCTACCTGTGGCCGCAGCCTACCGGTAGCTCTGTCTACCGGTAGCTCAGTCTACCGGTAGCTGCAGCTACCGATAGCTCTGTTTACCAGTGGCTCGGCCTACCGGTAGCTGCAGCCTACGGGTCGCTCGGCCTACCGGTAGCTGCAGCCTACCGGTAGGTCAGCCTACCGGTGGCTGCAGCCTACCGGTAGCTGTCACCCACCAGTGGCTCTCAGCCACTGGTGGCTCTGGCCTACCCCGCAGGTTATTTCCAGTAGCGCTCCCATTTGCGCAAATAGGGTTTTAAACCCTATTTTGACATGTTTTGAGCGTGTTTTAACAACCCATAACGTGCATAATAGTTTTAATTAAATACTTAATCAATTAATGAGTCAGTTTAAACCACCTGAACCCCTTTAATGACGAGTGGAGCCGCGTGATCAACCCACGACCCCCACGCCTTACGTGGTTTCGCGTTCTCACCTCAACCGTTCGCGACTCTTATAAAATAAGGGTTACCCGTGGTTTCTCCTTTCCTCGATCGCGAGTTTTCACAAACAGCTTCTGGTGCATCGGGGGTGCCGCATCGTTATCCGTAATGTTCCACGCCCGGACTAAACATCGATCATCTATCAACAAGTAGGGAATTTCTCCTTCGCCTCTCTCTTTTGTGTATCATGCGGGGTGGGTGTGTTTTTGTTCTCTAGAATTGGGTAAACCAGACCTAAATGAAGATAATGAACTGGTTTCTATAAATAAATAAGGGGGGGCTATGATCGTTGATGTTGTTTATATTATGACCATCTTGTTGAGTTGTGCTGGCTTATGCCATCTGAAAATCGAGGTCGTTGGTGGTCGTTGTTTATGCACTAATGAACCCCTGCTGATGTTTTAAATGTCTTGTTTGTGGTTATAAACTCCTGCTATGAGAAGTAAATTGGTTAACCACGTATATCCGGCCAAATAAATTGAGGCACCAGGATCAATCCTTCTGTGATAACCTCAGTTAAAACACAATAAAATTGAAATCATGGAGTTTGTTAAGTCGTTTAAATCTGAAAATACCAGCATGGCCCTGACTTGTGTTGGTGGTGGTAGTTGGTTGTTTTTTTTGGGCCGATTGCTGGAGATGTGAGAGGGGATGGGATCCCCTGTCTTTATACTCTCGGTTGTTGTGTGAATTTGGGGATGGGATCCCCTGTGGGTATGGATTCGGTGGTTGTGAGTTTTAAGACCGGGTGGGTACTTGTTTATATCACGAATTGGGGTGGGATCCTCTGTTGTTGAGAACCAGGTATGGGAGTTATGGTTGTTGCCTGATTGTTTACATGCCTAGACTTGTGTCTATGCTTACTAGTTGCCCATTAGTGCTTAAACTTAATTAAACATTTTCTTTGAACTTGAAACAAGAATGGGACAGATGGGTTTTGTTGGCGAGAGTCGTGACTTGTGACTTGGACGTAGTGGTGTTGTGTTCTGTAGGCTGGTTAGAAAAACCTGAGCTTTGGGTGAGTGCTTGTTACCTATATCTATACTTGTAGCTTTGTGTTTCTTAATCGCACCCCACCCAAATTGAGCACTTAGTGTCGAACACCCCCATTTCATGGGGGAGGGTGTTTTTCCCAACACTATTCATAGTGGCTGGTTATTAGCTCCTTTTCTACTCCCTTTCCCAGATAGCCCAAGTATCTTCGGGCAGGCTGTGATGGCCTGAGGTCCATTATTAGCCCAAGAAACTTCGGGCGGTGTAGTGTGGTGGTTGGCTAGGTGTGTGCGGCAGGTCGTTTCCCAAGTGTCTTCGGGATGAGGCCCAGACGTCTTCGGGCGTGGCAGTGGATTTTCTATCCCAGGTGTCTTCGGGCGTGGTGGTGGTTGTTCTGGCCTAGGTGTTTGCAAGCGTGGTTACGTGTTATAGTTGTGGCCCAGGTGTTTGCGGGTGGTATTCGACAGTGGGACTGCGTGTGGTAGTTGTGGCCCAGGTGTGTGCGGGCGAGTGTGGCAGTGGGACTACGGTGAGAATGGCGTGATTGGTCTGATGCGTAGGATGTCTCAATAACTAGTGGGAAAGTGGAACGGGGTACCCAAACATCGATGTGCTCTTAATATATATATTACATGACTTGCGTTATTTGGGGATTGTGCCTTGGTGAGGCCTGGGGTGGATAGTTTTCCTTGATAGGTGTTTAGTTTACTCCTTTTCTCACGGGACTTTAGTACGTTCCCCCACTTGTGCACGAGAGTCTTTGGTTTTCCCTACTGAGTGTACTTATATGCTCACCCTACATATAAAAAACTGCTTTCAGGTTTCCAAGAGGACTTCGTGGATCGCGCAGGACCATACTAGCTCGGACCTTTGGGGCAGTTGCAGTTGCTGTTTTTCTTCTTTGGTACTTACCTTTGTAGTCACCTTTTGTACATTTTGGCTTTACTTTTAGAACATGCATGTGGGAATGGTTTATTTCTTTTTGGTTTTACTTTTCTTTTACCTTGGTGTTGTTGAGTTTCATCATCTCATCTCTAGATCTTATAAAACAAAAAGGGGAAATGCCTTCCATTTGTGAGAAATTTCTATACCCTTGGTGCTAGTCGCCACTCCGGGACCTATTGAAGGCGGGTTTCAGGGGTCATTATCTCTCCTTAAACTTAAAGAAGGAAGGCCCTGAAAATCTGCTGACCCTTCCCTCCTTTTGGTGAAGGCGGGTCATGACAGATCTAATCTGGACTCAGCTATCCAAACATCAAAATCCATGTGTGCCAGAAAAAATAAAAATAGATGTCGGAAAGAAAAACATGGAAACACAACTTGGTCAACTTGCTAGAGATTTTTCACCTCAGAAAAAATGTATACTTCCTAGTACCACTGGACATAAACCTAGATATAATGTCATGTTTTCTGTCAGTAGAAGTGGGATTAATACTCAAATTGTATCTGAAAAATACCATGAAAACGCCCAAAATTAAATCATGCGTTGCACACTACAGGAAAAAGGGTGTTTCGCAGCGGTTTTTAAAACCACCATGAAATAGCTTTTTGGACGGTATTTCGCGGTGGTTTTAAAAACCGCCGCCAAAAACTGACACGACATGTGCAATTTTTATTATTTTTATTTTTATTTTTCCTAGGATTAGCGGTGGGTTTTTACAAAACCGCTCGGAATAAGCGGTGATTTGGGTAAAATCGCCGCGAAATGAAATGAAAAATATAAAAAGAACATGAGATACCCCAAAATCACTAAAACATCCATAACATTTGATCCGAGCGTCCGTTGGAGCGCCACGACCAGTCAAATCGAAGCTCATGAAGAGATCTAGAGGCATGTATAATCAAACCGTGAGACATTCTAAGGTGCGGAAGATATGAGTGTTACAAAAAAGATGAAAAAAGTTCTCCAACTTCAAACGACCATAACATTCACTCCGGGTGTCCGTTTGCGCTCTACCACATTTAAAATTGAAGCCAGCGAAGAGAGATACACACTAGTTCAACAGTAACAAGATTATATCATGTTTTCAACCCCATAAACCCCTCTTAAGGCCTCTAAAACCATGTTTCCGTCACCGGTGTCCCATTGCAATTATCTTCAAACAGACCTAACTTTCGATTCGCGTTTCAGTTTGGAATACTCCACCAGACAAATTGTAGTTCGTTCCATGAGATTCAGTTTGACTGGTCGCGACACCCACATGGACTACTGGATCATAAGTTATGGCCTTTTTAGTGGGTATCGGGTTTGTTATGTTTTCATTTCTAGCACCCGTTCCCCGTTAGTTTTTTTTAAATGGTCGTAACTTCTGATCTGCCGGTCCATTCGTTCTCTTTCACCTATAAGCTCGAAGATCATTTCAGGATCTTTGATTTTACTGGTCTTGGGTCTAGAATGAAATCTCGGATCATAAGTGATTCGTTAATGTGAGTCCAAGGTTATTATTACTTTATGACCGTTTTGACGGGTTTTAACGGTTGCTCCATTTATTACTGTTTATTTGGGTTTCCATGACTTGTTATCTTTATCAATGGTTTTTTGTGGGTTATTATGATGATTATGTTGCATTATGATGGAGAATTCAAGAATTTTCATGAGTTTTCATATGTTCTCATGCTTTTTAATGCTTCCTTCTTCATGCTTCTCCATCTGTTTTCATGCGTTTTCATAATTTTTCATCCCTTATCACACCTTTTCGTACTTTTTCATGTGTTTCATTTATTATTTACTATTTACTATTTATTATTTATTAGTTATAATATACTTTAATTTATTTATTATTTATTATTTATTATTTATTATTTATAATATGCTTTAATTTATTTATTTTTTATTATTTGTTACTGGTAATTTCTTATTTCTTATTTATTATTTATTATTGATTATATATTATATATTATTTATTATTATTAATCATAATATTTGTTACTGGTTATTTATTATTTATTATATATTATATATTATATATTATATATTAAATATTAAATATTATATATTATATATTATTATTAATAATAATATTATATTTATTATTTATTTTATATTATATATTTTATATTATATATTATTTATTTATTATTATTTATTATTATTTATTTATTATTTATTTGTTATTTATTATTTATTATTATTTATTATTTATTATTTATGACTTATGATTTATGATTTATGATTCACTATTATTAATAATTATATTTTATTTACAATATATTATATATTATATATTGTGTATTATTATTTATTTATTGTTTCTTTATTGTTTATAGTTTATTATTTATTATTTATTATTTATTATTATTAATATTTATTGTTATTTATTATATATTTTTTATTATCTATTATTAATTGATGTTTAATTTTTATTTTTTATTTTTTATTTTTTATTTATTATTATTTTTTTATTTATTATTTATTATTTATTATTTATTATTTATTATTTATTGTTTATTATTTATTATTTATTATATATTATTTAATACTTTTTTTATTTAGTATTTATTATTTTTCGTTTTTTATTTATTTATTATTATTTGTTATTTGTTATTTATTAATATTATTTATTTATTAATTATTATTTATTATTATTTATTATTTATTATTTATTATTATTTATTATTTATTTTTTATTTATATTTTGTTTATTATTATTTATATTTTGTCATTTATTATTTATTATTTATTATTTATTATTATTTGTTATTATTTATGATTTATTTATTAATTTTTATTTAATATTTATTGTTTAATATTTAATATTTAATATTTTTTTTATTATTATTTATTATTATTTATTATTTATTATTGTTTATTGTTTATTGTTTATTTATTTTTATTTATTATTTATTATTTATCATTTATTGTTTTTTATTTATTATTTATTGTATTATTATTTTATTGTATTATTGTTTTAATTTCGTAATTTTATTATATTATTATATTATTTTCATAATTTTATAATATATGTAATTATTATTATAATTTATTTGTTATTTGTTATTAATTTTAATAAACAGTAAACAATAATATATAAATAAATAACTCATTAAATAACTAATAAATCAATAATTATTTATTATTGATTATTGATTATTAATTATTGATTATTGTTTATTGTTTAATTATTATTGAGTTTATATCTATTAGTTATGTATTATTGGTTTTTCAATTTGTATATATAAGTATGTTAAATTCTGTTTATTAACCACATGACGAGCTTACTAGAGTGGTAAAGTCTTTGGAAAATATGCTTGAGGTTAGGGGTTCAAATCTCACCAAACACAGTATTCCTTTATATTGCATGTGCATGTGCATGGGCATGGTTAAAATAAATAAATTAAATAAAGTAAATAAAATAAATATGAAATAAATCAAATAAATGAAATAAATACGAAATAATAAATAAATACGAAATAAAATAAATAAATACGAAATAAAATAAATAAATATGAAATAAAATAAATAAACATGAAATTAAATAAATAAATACGAAATAAAATAAATAAATACGAAATAAAATAAATAAAAAATAAAAATAATAAAAAAAAATAAAAAAAAAATAAAAAATAAAAAAAATAAAAAATAAAAAACAATAAATGAAAAATAAAAAATGAAAACTGAAAAATGAAAAATGAAAAATGAAAAATGAAAAATAAAAAATAATTAATTAATAATTAATAAGTAATAAGTAATAAGTAATAGGTGAGAGATATACCTACTGCCGTTAATTTTTTTTCCCACCCATCCCTTTCCCTGAGAAGTTGAAACCTCAAAGTAACACCAGGGTTGAACTTCTTCAGTTCCTTGATCTCCTTTCCATATTTCAAGTAAACATTCCTTTCATTCAAGCCTTAATTAAAATCACATCTTATTTGAAATCTATTAATAAAAATGTATTAGTCAAAGTGACCCTGGTATAATTTTCCACTTAGAGCCTCACTAAAGAGTGCAATGTTATACTCATAAAGAAAATCCCACCCAAATTGAAAGACCCTAGTAGTTTTGTCATTCCCTGTACCATGTGAAACTTTGATTAGATGAAATATTTGTGTGATTTAGGTGATATAATTAATCTGCTCCCATACTCACAGTTTCAATAGTTATGGTTGGGTGACCTTCAAACCACCACAATCATACTACTGTTAGCTGATAGATCATTCACTCATCTTATGGGTAGGGAAGAAGATTTTCTAATTGGTGTTGAGAAGCTATTTTTACCTACAAATGTTTTATTCTTAGATATGGATTGTGATCAAGAGGTGACCATAATCAAGGCTAGGCCCTTCTTGACATAGGTGGTGCTGTTATTGATGTCTCTAAGGGTTAGTTAATTTTTAGAATTGGAGAACAACTAGAAGAGTTCAATGTGATTATTAATGTTAAAGGAAAAACTTTTTCTGAAAATAGTTCAATGGTAGAGTCCTTGGAAAAAGATAACTCAATTGAAAACTCTGAAGAATCTTAAAATCAATCCTCTGTTGAAGAAATTTATTTTGGAAGCTGAAAATCTTATGGAATCTATCTTAGAAGTTGAATATTCTACTCGAGCACCAAATCTAGAAACTTTTCCTGAACTTGAAAGCATTCTAGTTTCTACTGTAGGGGAGTCCACTATTTCTGAACCTAGGAGCTTTTTGAGTGAATTAGAGGGTGTTTCTGTTAACACCAACCATGATGTACGCTTTGAGGAATTTGAGGGTGAAAATTTAAGAAAACTAGATTATTCTTCTTTGGTAAATATGTTAAATACCGATCTGGAAAATCTAGACAGTGTACTGCCCACTTTGGATAGTTGCATAGTTATTACAGAATCTGAACATGAAATTAAAAATCTTTCATTATTTAATACTTCTTACAACATATATATTGATTATCTTGGACCTCCTAGGGCTAAGAGTTTCCCTTCTAGTGTAGAACCACCCACTCTAGAATTGAATCCAATCCCTACCCAACTTAAATATTCATTTTTGGGTGAGAATTCTAATTGTTTGTCATAATTTCTGCTGAACGTAATGAAAATGTAGAAAAAAGTATTGTTATGTGTTTTGAAGAAGTATAAATATGACATTGGAAAGACCATAGCTTATATTAAGGGTATTACTCCCCCATTTTGAATCCATAAAATACATATAGAGCCTAATCATAAGCCTAGGTTTGTGTGTTAATGAAATTTGAATCCATACATGAAATAAGTTGTGAGAGAAGAAGTGATTAAGTTTCTCGACATTGGAAGGATATATACCATTTATAATAGTGCTTGGGTCAGCCCTGTCCCGGTTGTCCCCCAGAAGGGAGGTATCACTGTTGTTAAAAATGAAAAAAATTAAGAAATATAAGTTAGAAAATACACAAAATGGAGAGTCTTAATAGATTATAGGATGATTAATGCAGCCACTAGGAAGGATAATTTTCCAATGCCCTTTATGGATCAAATTCATGAGAGGCTTTCTGGAAATGAGTTTTTCTGTTTCTTATATGGTTATTCTGGTTACAACAAAATTCTTGTTGATCCAGGGGATCAGTAAAAGACCATTTTCACATGTCTCTTTGGGACATTTGTTTACAAGCGGATTCTCTTTAGGATGTGTGTAGCTCCAGACACTATTCAATGGTATATGATGGCTATCCTTTCGGATACCATTGAGAGAATCATTGACGTTTTCATGGATGATTTCTCCATTGTGGGTAGTACAGTTGATATGTGTCTTGAAAATATGAGTTAGTTTTAGAAAGATGCATTGAAACCAACCTTGTTATTTATTGGGATAAGTGTCAATTCATGGTCAACGAAGGAATAATGCTTGTTCATAATTTTTCCAAGAGAGGTCTAGATGTTGATACTGCTATGGTTGATGTCATTCAAAAACTGATTCCTCCTGGAAATGTTAAAGGTGTTAGAAGTTTCCTAGGGCATTTCATTTTATACCAGAGATTCATAAAAGAATTTTCAAAAATAACTAAGCCCTTATGTTTCATGTTGGTCAAGGATTCATCTTTCAATTTTCATGAAAAAATATTGAGATCATTAAATCTTATTAAAGAGAAACTCACTACATCATCCATTATCACTACACCAGATTGGGAACAACCTTTTGAGATTTGGTGTGATACTAGTGAAATGGATATAGGTCCTATCCTTGGATAGAGGAAATATAGGAAACTGCATGTGGTGTATTATTCTAGAATACTGTTAGATGATGCCCAAATATATTACACCACAACTAAAAATGAATTATTAGCTGTTGTGTTTTCTCTAGAGAAGTTTAGACAGTATTTTTTAGGTTCAGAATTCATCATTTTCACTGATCATTCTTCATTAAAGTATTTTCTGTCTATGAAAGAAATTAAAACCAAGCTAATTATATGGATTTTATTGCTAAACGATTTTGATTTAGAGATCAGGGACAAGCATGGAACTGAAAATTTAGTTTTTGAACACCTATCTAGGCTTTCTCTTACTCAATCTAAATCTGAAGATCATTAGGGGATAAACCCTTCCTTTCCTAATGAGAAGCTACTCATTGTGTCAATCAGGTAATCTACTTGGTTTGCAGATTTTTCCCACATCTAGGAAGCATCTTTTTGTCCAATTTTTTTTTTCAAATAACCAAAGAGATAAATTCATTTCTAAGATTAAGTACTATCTTTGGGATGATCCCCTACTTTTTAGGAGATATACAGATGGTATCGTTAGGAGGTGTGTGCCTGCGGAAGAGATGTTTCCTTTCATAGAAAGTTATCATTCCTCACCTTGGGGAGGTCACCATGTTGGTGAGAGAACTTCTTAGAATGTTATAAAATCTGTTTTTTATTGGCCTATATTTTTTAAGGTTGCTAGGAGCTTTGTGGTTGGTTATTATAGATGTCATAGGCTAGGTAATGTTTGTAGGAAGAAGGAGTTACCCCCAAAAATATTTTTTGAAGTTGATGTTTTTATGTCTTGGGTTTAGATTTCATTGGTCTACTTCCATCATCTCAGGGGAATGAGTATATAAATGTGGCTGTAGATTTAGTTTCTAAATGGGTTGAGGTAGTGGCATTTCCCAACTAACAATCCAATTCTTTTATAAAATTTGTGAAAAATAACATCTTTACATGATTTGGAGTTCCCAAATCATTTATCATTGATAGTGGAACATAATTTAAGAACTATATGTTTAAATATTTGATGTAGAAATATGATTGTCTTCATAAAACTATTACTTCTTATCATCCACAGAACAATGGACAAGTGGAAATCACAAATATGGAATGGAACAAAATACTTGTGAAAACTGCGTCGACTTTCGAGAATGACTGGTCTCTTAAATTGGATGAATTTTTATGGGTATATAGAACTTCTTTTAAGACCCCAATAGGTATGTATCCTTACAAGCTGTTGTTTGGGAAATGCTTTCATTTACCTGTGGAGTTGCAACATATGTCATATTAGGCAGTTAAGGCTATGAACAATGATTTTAAGAGTGCTGGTGAGAGGAGGTTAATTGAACTGAGTGAACATGAGGAAATCAGAAGAGAAAGATTTGATAATTCAAGGATTTATAAATAAAGGATTAAGAATTTTCATCATTGTATCATACTAACAAAATAGTTTAAACTTGGACAGAAGGTCATTCTTTTTAATTCTAGACTCAAACTCTTCCCTGAAAAATGTAAGTCTGTGTGGTTTGGAGTGTTTACTATAGTGGGAGTGCTTAAAAATGGAGCTATTGAATTTATAGGTGAAGAGAACAAACCCATGTTAGTTAATGGGCATAGAGTGAATCTTTATTTTGAGGGACAACCAAAGGGCTTGGCTACCATCACTATGCTCGGAAACTGATCTTGAATAATGTTTGGCTGAAGACTTTAAAACCTACCACTACATGGGAGGAAACCCATGAGTTTTCTCTTGTTTTCAATAAAAAATTGTAATTAAATAAAATCTAAATGAATATTTTAAATTAAAATCATCATGGGAGTCAACAAATTCACTTTATATGTTTTTACATTTGCACTATTTTGTGTTGAATAAAGTGTTTTTGTGCTACTTTTGTGCTCTGATTTAGGGATGTCCTTGTTACTACTAGTTCTTGGTCTCTAATTTCTATCCCAGGATGCTGCTGGTTGTGTCAATAAATGAGTGGAATTTCCATACCAGAGGTAAATTGACAAATATATTCAAGGAAGTACTGAACTCATTATTGCAGAATTTATTTTTCTGCTCCTATTGACTTAAAGGATAAAATATGTTGCATGTTTTTTTTAAAAAAATTCTACTATATGTTTGGAGAAACAAAATTTCTCCTATAAATAATTATGTTGTACAGAAATTCTAAATGTTCTTCCTTATTTAAAATTTGAATTCCTTGATATATTAAAACCATTCACTTTATAAACTGATGTGTGGAGGGGTACATGTCCGATGAGTTATTTATTTATTTATTAAATCTGAATTAGGTTGGGAGGTTTTAGCAGTCATTATTCTACTCTATTGAACATACTATTGAACTCAATCTGTTAAAATGCTTTAACCATATTAACTGTGCACCCACAAGTTATATGCTAATTTTTAAACTATGTTGGAAATTATTCACTGGACTGAATGTTAATGCGTGCACATGCTAATGAACCGATTATCAAATTAATATGTGTGGAAAACCATATATTTAAACCTCAAAGACACGCTTTATACATGTTATAAATCTAGTCTAATGAAAATCTGTTTTGAAACTTAATTTTTTAATTGTTCTTCTCCACATTATAATTCAACTTTTCGGAAAATGTTATTTTTAAAGTGTGTGAGAGGGGTTCAATTATAGACTATTATAAACTATTGTTAATTGAAATCCCATCAATTCCCACTACAACTTCAAAAGTTTTGTATAAAATGGGTAAAAGTTTGCAAAATTCATTCATAATTTTAGGCTTTACTCTGTTCTTAAATGACTATTGAAAAATAATAGTGCCTTGTTGGTAGTTAAGAACTGCTTTGAAACTGAAATTAATGTGGTTGTATGATTTCTGAGAGGTCATACCTAGTGATATGATGGAAATTTGGTATATGGATTTTTTTCTGAGAGTGGAATGGGTTTCCTATTAGTGGAATTTTTATCATAACCCCTGCAACATGATTTTTGATCTTGATTTTATGGGAATTTTTATTATTATTTATTTAAGTAATCACCTTAATGAGCCAATGTTAATTGTTTCCATAGAAATATTTTGAAACCGGAGTAATTTGGGCATCTGGGAAACCACGGTGAGTCTCTGAGACCCTAGATACTGGGTGCATTTATATTTTCTATAGCCCCTCGGTACACATTAAATAAGTGCAATGCACACTGCTTAGCATATTATACATGTCTTGGAATAAATAAATAAAGTCTCTAGGGTGAAAAACGAGTTCATTAAGGTGAGGGTAATGATGAACACCAGATGAAGAAGGGGTCAATTGGTTTACATGGGAGTCATTTGAGTTTTATCATTATGATGATTGACAAAAAGAATATTTATTTTTTAGAACCAAGGTTAAAAGTCAATGTACAAGGTTCCTTTGGTTATGTTTTTAAATCCACTGATAATTTACCTCTTGTCACACTCGAACTTTGGACTTAAAGCCTGGATTGAAGTTAGTCACTAAGCAGAATCATATATAAGGCATGACATCTTCATTGCTCAATGATTCATAGTTATCTTGATTACCCCTTGTGTATTTGTTATGGGTAAGACTTTTTATGGGGAATTCATTTTCTAAAATTTTATTAACATGTTTATGCCCTTTGTTTTAATTTTCTGGAGATGTTATAATTTGAGAAAAATTATGAATACCATTTTTCTCTTTCTTAATGATAATAAAACATGAGATTTATTTAGGACAAAAAATGCTTAAGTGTGGGTGAATTTGATATGGCCTTAAAAAAACATGTTTTCCACATCTTTGTAATTAATTTCTATCAATTTAATTATTCATTTTAACACATTTTAATAAATAACATTAATTTTGTATTTTTATAAATAAATTTATCAATTTAACAATTTTTATAATTAATTGTGTATTTTAATCTTTAAAGTAGTTAATTTTTTTACTTTATTTTATTGTCTATAATATTTTTATTTAGTTAGTTGCCTTTGTCTGCAAATTTAATAATTTAACATTAATTAATTAACTAATTAATAATTTTTTCTAATATTAAATAATATAGTTTTTATTTATCTTTTCTTATATTAAATATTTAATAACATAAAATAATATAATTTTTAGATGTCTATCATCAATTAAATAATTATAATATAATATTATAAACTCATTACATTTATAGAATCCCATTAATTTAATTTCATTAATTAACACAATTTTTTAATAATAGATTAAATATCAGTTTAATTTAATTAATTTAATTTAAAACATTAGATTATTTTAAATAATTTCAATTTGTTTTATAAATGAATAATTTTATATTATATTTTAGTAAATTAGTCTCTTTTTAATTTTAGTTTTGGGTTATTAATAATTAAAGATTATTTAAATTGAAGTTAGTAATAATTTAATAGCAGTTTTAATGGCTTTTATAAGTTTATTAAAGATTGTGAGTTATTTTAATTTTCAATTGTTTGAATTAATTTTGTGTTTTAATAATAATTTTGATTGGATTTTTAATTATGTTTTAATATACTATCATTTTTCTGTGTGTTTTGCAGTGTTATGGTGAAACCATAATCACTAGCCCCTGTGTATTCTGACTTACTATCTCACCGGTTCTTTTAATCATAGTGCCACCATGAATTCAGCTTTACTGTCTCACCATATCCCACTTTCTATAGTGGCACCGTAACCCTTTCCAACATCAATTCCAATCATGGTCTCACTATTCTGTTACAGTGCCTCATATCCTCTTGATGGTTCCCCCTCCTCATAGCTTCATCTAAACTAGTGCCACAACAACTTCATGCACATTTTCCTTTGCCACCACATTTTCTGCTCCTGCTGCTACTTGTTCTTCCACTTCAGCTTTCAATCATTATCCATAGTAGTCTGTTGTACCAGGAGTTACGAAGAGACACTGAAAGCAGCCACCTGGAGAATTCAATCCACACACCAGTTTGAACCCCTTCTATGATGTGGTGTGAAGTACCGCTACTTTGGGAGGTTTTCAATCCACGTGAAAAGGGAGTCTCCAATGGGGGGACTGTCGTTGTCCGCTATCGGGAGGAGCTCGACCCGAGATTCGAGAGGGATGCTTTTTTTGATGATTTGAAGAGGTCACGGCTGGTGTTCGAAGGATTCACTACATTACATATTGCCGTAGTCTGCTGGAGTAGAATAGATCAACTACTAAGGTGCCACAAGGAGTGCCACATCGCACTTTTGGTGTTCACTGTGTGAGGAATAAAGAAGGTGGTGGTGTTAAGTGAGGAGTTAGAGATGATCCGCCATTGATCATTGTGCGCAGCCATGGAGAGGAGTCGCAGAAGAGGATTTCCTTAGAAGATACCTGATTTCCTTCCCACATCAGCACAGAAATTGGATGTGAAATATTAACCTAATTAAATAAAAAATAAGATAATATAAAAGCAATAATAAATTAAAAAATTATTATAATATAAAATAATTAAAAATAATTAATTAATCAGACATAGGATTAGGATTTAAAATCAGTTAATAAGATAGAATTTATTTATAACTTAAAATAATATTAACTAATAAAGAATAATAATTTAATATCAATTAACTTTATGAATATCTATTATAATAAAGTTAATAAAATAAATAATATATGTAGTAATAATAATCTATCATAGAAAAATTATTAAGTCATGAAAACTAATAATTAATAATATTTTACACTAATGACATAAATAATAATAATAAATTAAAAAATATAATAATTTTATTAAATATTAAATTTAAATTAATAATCTTAATAATAATATTTAATAAGAATTATCAATTATGATATTCATTTATTAACGTTAGTTAACTTTTTAACAAGTAATGTAACATTTATCTAAAAATACTATTTCACTTTCTTTACATTTTCATTTATTTTCTATCTATGTATGTTCATTAAAGACACGGGAATACGTCTATATTCACTTAACTAACTCACCCGGAGTTAGTTACGTTAGAAAAACCTATGTGTTGTGTCAATCACGAAAAAACGCACGTGTGTGGTGCACACAAGAAGGACACATAGAGTCAGTGGAAGTGAGCAGTGATTAGCAGAAGATGACGGAGGATATAAAAAAAGAGTTGTAACGGAATTTGAAGAGGGGGAATTCAATCGGTCATTCACTCGAAAACAGAGCTACAACCAGGAGGAGAACCCTAGAGCATCTCTCGGTGTGCCATTTCGTGGAGATCCAGGAGGCAGGGGCGGTAGAAATTCTAGCTAGGAGAGGGATATCTCTTCCTTTATTATCTTTAATTTTTCTTTAATATTAATAGAATGATTTTAGATTACATAATTTGGAAAATGTTAGGCTAAATACTTCCATTTTAGGATTAAAATCAAGTCTACTGGTTATCATTCTTCTTTCTTTTCTCTATCATTTTTAATGTGATCGACATTAATCGGCGAGATCAGTTCTGATTGCATTCAATTGAAACATACCACTTGCACTTAATCTCAGAATTTCACATTCATTTGGTGAGTTTTATTAGGGTTTAATTTTATTATACATATAAATTTAAATAAAACACTATAGAACATACATAGAGTTTGTTCTGTAATCTTTATCAAACCAGAATTCGCATTTTGGTTAATCTAGGAGTGGAAGACTCCAAGTCTTATCTAATTGAGTGATTTGTCTCCTGTCGAGGGAAATAAATCTCTTTTTTAGTGGTATTAGTTGTTATCACTATAATGAGAAGGAATTCTTTCAAAACTAGTAGGATTAAAATTTTTCCCCGATCATTTTACTGGATTGTTCATTTATCTGTGTTCTTATGTCTATGTTCCCCTTGGTTTTCAACTATTTCTCACTTCAACATAGTTTAGATAAAATATCTGTAGTGTTCTGTCACTTCACTGCTTAATAAAGAATATTTAAATTTTTTTTAAAAAATATAATATAAATTTTACCCCACTGCTGAGAACAGTGGGGTCTTTTAAAATTTTATAGAAGATTAGTGGTCAAAATTTCCTTCTCTGTGGGTTTCACCCTACTTTCCAGATATACTATAGTTAGTAGGATTATAAATTTTAAACTTGGACTGGCTTGAACGATGGTTCAGGTCATGTTTTTGTTGATTATCCATAAGAACACTATACTTCCCAAGTTGTGGTGTAATAATGAATAGACATAGTCACTTAGGTCCATGAAAAATTTGTTTACATTATTTTATGGATAACTCACTATGCACTTTGGAACACATTCATTGACTCACCATAGCTCAGTGATTTGAGAAAAAAATAGAACAATTTTTCACCTTGATGGTTTCTTCAAGAGATTCACATTGAATTCTTTCTCTCTGTCCAACATGTGACTTTTCATTCATCGATGTCCAAAATTTATGAACTTGAATGAACTGAAAAAAACCCTGATAATCAGAACAACCTAAAATCAGACACTAGAACTGGCACACAATAACTTCTCTTGTGTGAAATATATTCTATTGCTTCATAATATGAATTTAGTACAACCCTGATTTTTCAAGAATGCATTATATTTTATGTAACTACACCAAAATTTTCACTGGTTATTTTAAGAATAACAGAACACTTTGTGTGCATGATTTACTTTCTGAAACTATTTTGAAAGAGATGATATCTTATGGTCGAGGAACATGATCATTATTATAAAAGTTTTATTTATTTAGTGGGCGTAGCAGCATATTTATAGGAACCAATGACGATGCCTGTAATATTTTCTCTGAGTGCTCAAAACCAATTTTTGAAATCAGTTTGGTTCCAAAAATATCCCCCTTTGAGATTACTAGAAATCGGCAGATAAATTCAATGAATCAATTGCCACTATGAATACGAGATACACAAGATAAAACATAGCCAACACAATATGTCTATGCGATAAATTCTCAATGGAGAAAATAAGCAGGGAATATTTAATTGGTTTATTGTGTTTTAGAATTCTTAATGATATCTAATCTATGATCATGAAATGTCACATAGGCATTAGATTCCATGACATTGTATGTCTTCATTCTCTTCTTTTTTAACTCTTTGAATTTCTTCATCCTCTATTCTCCATTATTCTGTAACCAGAAAAAAATTATTCTCATTATTTTTACTAATGAATTTATCCATTCGACACCATTGAAAATAAATCCAATGAAATGTATTTGTACATTGTAAAGTACAAAACAAAGTCCCCTTGGATTTTATGTCCCCCTTAAACCTACATCACTTGCAAAAACAAATGCAAATAGTTAACTCAACTAGGGAGTGGGGTAACTGTGTAACCTCCTATTGCACTAGGAGGTAGTGGAACACTATGATTCAACCAATGATTCTCTAACACATGTGATGAAAATGGATTTGTCATTAATTCAAATACATGATAATCAGTTCCAATATTATACATTTTAATCATTTGTTGTTAAAAATTTTCTTTGATGAAGCGATATCTGATTTCAATGTGTTTCATATGATAATGTTGAGTGTGATTATCTGTAAGATAAATTGTTCTCTTGTTGCCATAGTGAATTACAATTGTATATTTCACCTCATCACCAATATTAGTTAGTTTTTTCCTTATATATCATAGTTATGCACAAGATTTTGTCGCAGAGATATACTCAGGTTTAGAAATACTATGAGAATTGGTTTTATGTTTCTTACACAACCATCCCACACATTTCATGCCAATAAAAACTGATCCACCACTTTATGAATTTCTATTTACCACACATCTAATCAAGTAAGCTTCAATAAATGAAGATAATTCATTATCCTTTCCATCAAAAATATATAAGACATAATAATGAGTACCTTGAATATACCTAATTATTTTTTTAATTTCTTCAATATGTTCTTACTTTATATTTTTTTTAATGCATGTTGCTAAGCTTGTTTCAAAGACAATATACATCCATGTTTCAGTTAAGTATAGTATGATATCAATGATTCTCTAACACATGGTGGGATCTAAAAATGTTCCATCCTCATACATTATATGTTTAGTTCTAAATGTTATTGGAGTCGATATTGGTTTGGAGTCATGTATATTGAATTTAATTAGAAAATTATTTTATAATTTTCCTAAGAAATAAAAATGTAGTATTCTTAATGAATCACTTGAAACACCAAGAAGTACATGAGTTCACTGAACATAGAAATTTCAATCATTGATTTCATGGGATTTCAAAATTCATCGACTAATCCCTACTTTCTTCCACCAAATATAATATCATCAATGTACACAAGTAACATTAATTACTACATACCATAGAGTGAATTCATTAATCTACGAACCATAATTTCATCATTACAAAGAAGAAAACACCCTGGTTATTCAAGATAGACTTATTCTTTAAGAAAACAATTTAAGAAATCTTTTCATGAAATCCATATGAGACAAATTAGTATTCCCTTTGAATTTCCATGGAATAAAAATGTATGATTGACTCCAGTCTAGATATAAAAGGCAATTTTTCAATAACATCAACACCTTAAATCTATGAGTTTCCATTACACACCAATAAGACCTTATTTCTGATAAAATTTCCATGTTTATCAAATTTATTTTTAAAAACCTACATCATACCAATGATATTGTGATTTTCATGACTCATAACTAGATCACATAGTTGGTTCTTGTAGATCTAATCCAACTCTTCATTCATGGATTTAACCTGTGATTCATCCTTTGTAGCTTCATCAAATGAGGATCATTCCAGAAGTCATATGAATGAAGATTGTGAATTATTCCTCATTATCCTTTCCTATGTGGGTGTAGTACAATCTAAAATGATGTTGGATTGATCAATTTTTTCTCTTCGATTTCTCCAGTGAGATTTAGATGAATTTTCACTAGCCATGTTTTCCTCTATAGATTATTATTTATAATGAACATCATGTGGTTACCTATGATTTTTTTTTCACACTGTTCTCTTCTTATACATTTGAATACCCTCCATGTCCACTATTTTTTCAGATCTTCAATTAAATAATCATAAGATCCCTTTAAGTTATTTTTTTATTATCTTCAACAATATTTACATCACTTCTTTCCACAGTTCTCCCAATATTATTATTGAATTATTTGTAGTAATTGACATTAATTAAATATCTGTTGAATATTCCTTCATCTACAACATCACCAATATTATCTTGATTTCTATCATTGTTTTAAATGAAACATTTACTTTCGAAGACAAAAAAATAATTCAAATAAGTATTCCTTTCATTCCATAACTCATATGGGGTCATTGTTTCTCTAATATAAATCCCTGATTGATATTATGTATACAATAAATCATGAATAACATTTTTCATGTAATGCCGATGGATATGAATCTCAATTAGCATTGTTCTTCCTATATTGTTCTCCAATAAATTAATGTGCTCAACAAGTCCATTTTTAAATGGGGTTCTCATAGAAGCCACACTGTTTTGACTTCCATTTTCTCTAGGTAATTATAATACTCAATGGATGGGTATTCCCCACCATTTTCAGAATTTAGATCTATGATCGTCCACAATGAATCAATCTTGGATATTGAGGGATTTGTTTTCATACCATCAAGAACATGTTTTTTCTATGTACAACCATCATAAAATACAATATACTATAATAATCAATGAAATGAAAAAGTACCTTTCTTCACATGTTCTGGAAACATTAATCAGACTACATACATATGTATGGATGATATTAGGAAGATTTGATGGAATTTTCATCTATGAACGAAAATAACTACAATGTAACATCCCTTGTATGTACACATCACAATAATTTTCCTGTTCATACTTCATAATGGATATATCCATGAAAATTATAATCTTGAATATCTTTTCCAGACTGTGATGATTAATGAGAACCAATCTTTGGGGGAAAAATCTTTTTCCTTCTTCAACTATCATGTAGAAAATGATTTTTTATTGTCAAGCTGATATAACATTTTATATGTTGTATATCCTTTCATATGTTAAACACATGCCTTTCCTCATACAGTGCACCCATTTTGATTAAATATTGCCATCAGTCCTGAGTCACATTGTTGACTCACACACAAGAGATTATGACATAGACCATCTAAAAAGAGAACCCTAGTTTTCATCATCTCACTATTAGATAGTTCTATATATCTACTTCCATTGATCTTTAAATCACCATCATTACCAAATAATACTAGTCAATGAACCATTTTTTTAAAATTTGTTAATAGGTCTGTATTTCCCATCATATGAGATGAGCATCCACTATCAAGAATCTAAGGGGTACAACACTTTACAGGTTTGAAGGATACTTCATTCATGGATGGATTTTTAACTTTTTATCTTTTCCTTCAATGAAATATTGTTTTGAATAAAATATAAATATTCTCTTTCAAATCTCTTTTCCATGTGAACAGGTTCATCAAGATCAAACACTTCATCCAGTGGAGAAAAACTATTTTAAAGGAAAACCCATATGGATTGATGAGTATGGGATTTTCATTGAGTTCTATATGAAATTTCCCCTCCTTTCCTCTACATGCAATATTTAGAGTTGTGGCCAATATTGAAATAGTGAAGATAATATCCAAAGAAATCATTTCTTCTATATGAACTAGGATATGAATTTTCTCCCTATTGATGAATACATAGATCTTCCCCATTCAAATATATACTTTACATTTCATAGTATAACATGTTATGGACTAGATAGCCACAAAATTGATATTTCATATGAGGAAATGTATTCTCACTTTTGGTTCTCTCCATGATTCAATCCTTAAGAAATGTGTTTATCTGAGGACCATTTCTTGAAAATATGGGATTGTTTTCATTTTCATTTAGGTTTTAGTTAGGTATTTTTTTCTTAGGACTTCAGACGAAGTTATGTAATGTTAAACATTCAGCTTCAATTTATTTTGGTTCTTCTTGTGTCCAACCATTATTGTTTCATCATCATAATGTATTCCACATTTTCAAATGCTTGTGGATCTATGATCATCCAGAACCTTCTAAAATAATTCAAAACCACACTTGGATCTCTCTATCATCTTAGAATTTGAGAATCTCCCAAACAATATTTTCATCTTTATTTCCTTTGAATTTGATTCACTTTCATGTTTTCTCTTAATAGTAAAAACATCTTCTTTAAGACCCCCAACAATTTTTGACTTCTCCACTAGTATGGATGTATGGTATTTGATGACGTTAGACTGTTCTTCAAATATATGATTTCGTTAAAATAAATATTATATGATTTCAAGTGTTGTTTTATATTCTTTCACTACTCCTTATAGTCATTCAGTGTTTTCCTCATGTCAATCATCATATTTTGATGATTCGTTAAAAAATTCTCTAACTTTTTGGCATATGGAGTTTTTATTATCAATATTACCTAGAGAATCACTACAGTGTTACTTGAGGTCAACATCAGGAATCAACTAATCATCACTCGCTCTATATTTTTATGGTTCAATATTTTCAACTATGGCCACCATATATTCTTGAGTTCTATATTTAGGCTCTAGTTATTCCTCCTAAATGAAAAAATTATCATTATCCTCTAATTCACAAAAAAAACTCTTTATTTTTAGTTTCATTTAGGATTTTGCGTCGCTCTTTTGAGAAAACGTTTTCTGAATATTCTTTGATTTACCAAACTCAATTTATTTTTCATCAAACAACCATGAGAATCAAGAGACAATGTGACCAAATCTATAATAAAGAAAGCATACCAAGGGTATCGTTCCATAAAATCTCCCTTTTCATCTCTTGTATTTCATGGAAAATATTAAAATATGATTGTCTTCAATATTAACAACAACAATTCACCCTCTTAAAATTTATAGTTTTTTATGTATTTTAATACAATCTCTTTGCTAAAACAACTTGTTGCATCCTCTGGTTCAATGTGAATTTTATATACCACTAAAATATATAGATGATTATCTAAAGAATGTTTTGAAATATATCCTTCCTCAAGGGATAAAACTTCTAGACTATAAATATGTTTAAGTGTTCTTATTATTTTATTTTCAATGTAAATATCTTTTTTTCTTCCCATATCCCTCGAATTTCTCATATAACTTTATTAATTCGATTGAAAATATTGTTCGAATTTTCATCAGGAAGAATCTTCATTCCATCATACCTGTTGTGAAAAACAAGATGTTTTGACTCCTTTTCATTGTTATATCCTTCATATATATATTCCCACATCTCCCACATATACTTTTCTAAAGTTATGATTATCACATTTAGATATATTTGAGAATACAGAGCTGTAGTGGGGGGATTTTTCACTTTAACATCCACATAAAGCATTTTCTTGCACGTATCCATCATAGATCTCACTGTTAGATCAGTGACCTAAATTCCTTGTGTTGTAGAAAAAAGGACTTCCATTCCATGAAATAATAAATAAGATCTCATAATGTTCTTCATCATATTAATGTTACATCTATCTAAATGGGGGAACTCCTATGACATTAACGGTATTCTCCATTACAATAATGATTCAGAAATTTATCATGAGTAACATGTACCCTCTGATTCCACTTGAAGGACCCCAAAACACCCTAAGATGGTAGGGGTGAGTTATAGTGTCAATTTTTTATAATAAAATGGAGGATATTGTGACCACATTGGTTTAAACAATAACTTTAAAAGAGTTGTCAAACAAAATTTACTTGTTTCACCACTAACAGATTGTCCAAGAAGCATATACCAACATGTGTCTATCAGAACAATACTTATTATACATCACAATTTGATGTGTTCAAAAGATTAATAATGGTCTCTCTGTTCCAATAACACTTCCTTTAAAATATTTTAGGTATAACTCTCTACAACCCTCGTAACGGTTCTGTCGACTCCCCCTAGTTAATTGTTTTGAGAGAATGGCAACATAGTTTATTAAATTGATAGTTTTATAAATATATTTTCATTGAATTATTTTTCTCTATCCAACACATGACTCTTTTTTCATTGAAGTCATGAATTGATGCACATTTCAACACTAAATAAACAAACAAGATAACTAAAACATTCTAGAATCACACATTGGAACATACACACAATTTCTCCTCTTGTGGGAAAGATTTTGTATCATAACGTAATATGACATTCACACAACTCTTACTTTCAGGGAAACCCTTATATTTTGTGTAGCCACAATACACATTTTACTAGATCTTTTTAGACTAATGGTTGATATTTCATGTTAGATATACATTTTCCAACTCTTTTGCACACAACTATTTCACATGGTAGAGGAATATGATCGATGTTAAAATTTTCAATTTATTGACTTGGGTATATGACTATTTATAGGCCTTGATGACCCTTGGAGTATTATTATATCTGAGTGAAAACCCCTATTTTGATGTCGCATTGTGTGTCTTTGTGTCCCCCATGCAACCTAGTCTTTTAGGGACTTTTAAATCCTTTTCACGCTTTTTTGGTTTTTTACATTTTGATGAGATGATTCCAAAACAATCCTTACATGATAGGTCACAATAAATCATCAATATTGATCACAACATCCATTCCCAAAAATACTTTTCTCTATTCTCTAATTTTTCGATAGAAAGATGGAAAATAATGGGAAACAACACCACCTAAAATATTATAGTTTCCCCAAACTGTATGATCCATTATCTAGAAAAATATTTTCTTCCATGTAGGGATTTACATAAAAGAACAACCAATCTCCATTTCTATAGAAGATAAACCTTGGTTCCAACACTACCCTGGGCCCTGGTATGAGTTCATACTTCTACAATACCATGAAGATATCGACACTCTAATTCAGGAGTACCTCATCCACCAACTCAACTGGTATGGTTGATAGATCTCTATCATCCTTCCTCATATGGGGTGACAGACCCCTATTCCTTCACTCTAAATCGACCTATATCTTCATTTCATTCCCATTTGTTGAGGGTTTTTATAAAACCTTGAAAAATTCCCCATCATGTGGCATGCTCGACACTTGATTGGTGGTCTAGAAAACTAACCCATCATGGGTCCTAGAATTCCAAACTAATTAAAAAACACAAGGTCACCACCCTGGGAGGTTGATCATCTTTTTTGAATACGTTGCAAGCTACAACCCTGGGGAATATATCTGAAATGATAGATCCTTCCCTCAGAAGTTTCACCACTGGTCTGCCCAACTATAACCTCATGTCTGCCTCTTGAATCCTCCCTAATGTTTCATTCTGAAATAAGCTCCTTGTCCACAACCTTATCCAACCTAATTAATTAGAATATGTTCACTTGGGAGATAATCACATGTCAATTCTATTCAAGAAACATCTTTTCATAGAGGCTCCATCCCATTCCAATTCTTTAACAAGTAATTGTAAGTCAATAAAAGGCCCACAAAATCCCTCACTAACATAGTTCCTGAAGTCATCCAAATAAACTCTATATCTCACTCCATCTTATAGATGTCAAGAAATAACTGTTCTAGAAACTTTTTCTAGAAGTCCTTCTATATCATACCATTACCATGAAGAGTCTAAACTAATATATTCCACTTGTGCTCTGATGTTCCACATAGCATATATGTTGTTAACTTGAATCTATTCTCTATTGTAGTCTCTAATTGATCCAATATCATTTGGATGGACTGTATTTAAAACAATGGAGCCTCAGTTACACCCTCTCATGAAATCATTGGAGGGTGTTTGAAATAAAATTCTCTTGTAATATTTAACATACTCTACATAGATTTCCCAAGGTCCCATTCCATCATATGAATAATATAGAAGAAGTTTTAATGAAACCACTCTTCCCCATATTACCTTGTACCACTAGAATCCCTTTCCCCTCTTTTATTGGAGAATTGTTAGTAACATCCCCTTGTTAAACAGTCGGAATAGGTTTTCATGGTGTCATCCTCTAACAAGTCAAATCATGAGTCTTAAAAACATTATATAAATATTTCATAACTTAAATCAAATAATTCTCTTGATTTCCCATAAACAACCCATTTCACATTCATTATATCTATGTGAATTTTCAAATATAGAACACTACTATCAATTATCCCTAATATGGGTCATATATAATACAGGTTATATAATATACTATATATCTAGTCGTTCATTTGACACCTTTTTAAAACCATTTCCCCAATCACAATGTAAATCATTCACCTTAAACACATTTCCAATTTTACATCTTATTACACAAATTCTTTTAACTCATTCAGATTCCTTCATTAAACACACTTCTCTAACTATTATTTAACAATAATTCATTTTTAACCATTTTCATCATCTTTATTAGACACAATTTTCATTAAATTCTAAAGAATGGAAAATGCATCATACCCTTTAGGTTCCACACTCCCATCCCATGTGTATCTATTAGGTTGCATGTCACATATATCATTAGGTTCTTATAGTGATGCATGAATCCATAACCACATTCTATTTATCCCTTGAGAAAAATATCACAAATCAGTAAGATCACACAAAAAAATGTATCACCCAATGGTGATATATCATTCAACTGTAAGAACTCACAAAAAGAAAAAAAATTCCAACACATTGTACTTTGGTATTCTCTCATGCATGGGTAAGATAATCCCATGAATGATCACATTAAAAGGCCCAAAACATACTAATACCCCATATTCCGTCCCCAAAATAATAATACAACAGAAGAGAACATGGATCTAATACAAATTTGTAATGTTCCTAACCTATAATCCACTAACTGGGGCCCTAGGGTGGTATTCTACATGACCTCAGTGACTCCTCCACATACATCAGAGGCTTCTAACTAGTAGAAAGTTTCTAAAAATGTGGGGAGACAATACCATCATTATCAGCAAATACCACAGTATGTAACATTTACAAATAAGTGAATCAATATATAATAAACTAGGAAATGGTATTACTAACCAATTCCGAAAACTGTGCACAACCCACATCCAAACAATAAATATGAAATGTCATTCCGTACATTGTAATTTGATATAAATACATAATTACAATATACATATGAATTATGAAAATTGGTCCTGAATCCATTTCTAGATCCCCACACATGCCCATCCCAATACCATTTCAATTCCCTAGAAATGTTCCCTTTACCTTGACATGAACTGCAGGTATAAAATCTCCTTGGGTACCCAAAGTTGGCTTGAATAGTATATTAGTTGAACTCTATAGTATTCAACCAATAATGTCTACAAATTACCTAGTATAACTATATAGTTTCTAAAAAACTAAAGGAATTTCAAGGTAAACAAATACAACTCAATTACTACTAGTTAACAATATTCACTATAACCATTTTTATCACTTAATTTATATTCATCACAAAATCCATGTTTTAGGCCCTTATATCATTTACATAATGGAATATATTCGGAAAATAACACACATAAAGGATATAAGTCATTTTTGCTATCTTATTAGGGTAAATATTACATTATCAATGTCAATACACATACTTTGAAGCATCGGTCCTAGGAGTTTCATCAACTGAATTTGTTAGGGGCATAAAGCCTCAGTCACATTCTCTTACCCATGCATTGTGGGGTAGGGTTTAGTGCCTAACTATAACTCTACCAATGGGAATAGATCCTCATGTACAATTCCCCACAAATACACATCCCTGTTCCCATGATTATTTATCCATTAACCACATATAACTTATCAAAACCTGAGCACAAAAAATATAGAAAACATTTACTATTCACATTTAAATCATCACATGAATCATTATCAAGACATAAAAAATTAGCAGATTTTTTTCTTACTTAGCATACCCATTTAACTCACTTCCATTTTTAGTCCTTATTTCATTTACAAAATTCCAAAATTTCTATACATGAACTCATTTCATTTGGATCATCAATTCAGATACACTATCCCATTTACCCAATTCCATTATGATCTCATAATTCATATGACACATTCACTTTATTCTATTTTACCATTTTCACAATTTTTCAAACAATCCCATATTTTATTTCCAAATACTAGAAACAACAACGATTAATGAATCATCATAATTTGAACAATATTGAAATACAATTATCCTGGGATCTATATCAAAACAGGTGAAATTTATAATTAACATTTTAATTTTCCAGGATGAGGAATATTATGTCACCCCATAGGTGGGTGAAAATGGTCTAATAAATCACAATGAATACCATGAGGATCATGACAGGTCACAATCTACAATTAAACAACAATTTCACCAAATATTTCTAAAGGATAATATATGAAAATCAATTGGGTAGAAATATAACAACCACACATACAATAATCGATAATACAACTATGGGATATAACTTTTAGACCACCTAACATGAATACGAAGATGAATGTACCCTTAAACATAACCTCAGATGTGGATTCAAGAACCATTTGAAACCAAAATCCAAGACCCAAAAAAGGTTTTAATGCTATAGAATATTAATAATGAAATAAAAATCCTTATTCCATAAAAACAGAATAAATAAGAGAATTTGAAATACTGGGATCATTGATCTGTAACCAACACCACTCTAAACGTCCTAGAAATGAACTCTATTTACCATTAAAAATATTTGGGAGGTCTGGATTGTCACTATTGATGGAGCTCAAAGAGATAAGTATCCAATTAGTAAAGAAACGTAAAATCATGATGCGAGAAATAGTGATTTTTCACTTTTTAATGGGGTGTGTAGTTTACCCGCACTGTTTTCCAAACCGTGCACCATCCCTTCACCACCCTATATCCAAGAGGGGTGATGCCACCGATCTACTGGGGATTATACCCATTTTTAAAAACATTGTTCCATTCCTGAATATTGAATCTATCCATGTCTACATGGTTTGGGTTACCCTTTCATGGTTTTTCATAACTATGAACCCCAAATCTAGGTTAGAACCTCTTGTGTGCCCTGTTTTCTCTAACCATGTTGGAATAACGAAACATGCCTTGGACGATAACTTTCCCACTTACTTACATCAAACCTTTGGAACACCCTCAAGCCTCCTCTCACTCCCAGTAAACATTCCATTAACAATAATTAAGTGATTCAGAAAAATGTAAATAGGAGAATACCTCCATCATGTCTGGGATATTACATAGGGTAAAACTAATAATTCATGGTTTTATTCGACAAATATTAGGTAATTTACTCATGAAACATTGAATGTATGATATAGTCCCATAATTTCCTTCAAAATAATTTAAAAATATACTTGGTGAAACTCACCTTCGATTACTCAGGTATCATCGATATGTTTAAGATCCTCCCAAAATGATTAACCTACTCATCAGATTATAGGTATCCTTTTTCAAAAAGGAATATGGGTCGATGCTTCATCGTAAATTCAATTCCATGATCCAAAACAAATATAGAGTTCCTAACACCCAATTTACCATGAGCCTAAAGTGTATGGATTACAACTTTTATTGGAGGGTTCCCTTATTGATCATATCCCACATCATCACATCTATTATTTGTAATATATCTTCTTGGAGGAATTATATATTAAGTGCAATTTGATTACCAATCAAAGATATACAATATTCCCTAATATTAGGGAAAAAAATAATAATTCATTTCAATGATTTAAAAAAACAATAATATAATGTAATCAGGACTCATGTGATTGAATGAAATTAATCAAAGAAGGATTCAGACCATTTAAATAAACTCCCCATCTTGTTCATTCAAAGGACTTGAAAAACCAAGTATTAAAACAAGTAAATTATTTTCTGACCACCCATTAGAACTCATGTTTATAAATGGAATTTATCTAGGCGGGGACCCTCGTGAACTTAGTAATCTAATTACTATAGTCCAAAATCCAATATTCATAAGACACTAATCCAATCCCAAGAAGTGTCAATACACTTTAGGGGGAGTATCCTTATGATATCAGTCTTCAACGAACAATCGAGGGCCAAAAAACCATACACTTGACCCAACCTGTAACATCCCAAGTAAATGAAGAATAATATATTTTAATACTTATTAATTTTTTAATTAAATATTAATTTTACTTAAGGTTTCTATGTTCGATAGAGTACCCAATACGCAACAATGGGTTTCTTTGAAATCTTACGCTGCACACTAATAATATAATATTATTTTTTTAAATGGTAGTTAAATCATAGACATTGTATTAGCGGGAATGTACAAAAATAACTAAAATATGATTATACATGTTTCTTAAATGTATTTACATTTATCCAATAAATGTTATAGGCTAAAATCTAAATGAATCTAATTTTAAGTATAATTTACATTAAAAGACTGATTTATCGCCTTCTAATGCAGAAAACTCCTTAAATATAGTTTTTGACCCTTTAATACATTATATATGAACAAATAAAATCCTTTTTTATAATTGGGACATCAAAATTTAATTTGTGTAAATTTTTGGAAATTTTCCGATAAAGTTCATTTTTAATGAATAGTGAAAATATTGTATTTTAATTCAAAACTATGTTTTAATATAATTTATTTATATTGTTATATTATATTTTTAATTGGTTTTAAAGTGTAATTATAATATATATTTACCATTTAATCCAATGTTGGTCGTTAGAATTTATTTCACTTTGAAATTGGACATAAACAAGTGTCAATCTTTTGATATTTATTGTTTCTTAAAAACACGCTATTTGTTTTAACAACGGGAATTAATTTTAAAATTAATTAATGAAAATTTTTTGTTTTCAATTTATAAAAATAAAAATCATTTTTTAATTTGGAATATCAAATATAGCTTAGGGTGAATTTTTGGTATTTTTTTGAAAAACATCAATTTTTGATGAATAGTGAAACCACTTAGTGGTAGTTAAAAAAACGGACATTTCATTTAAATAAAATTTTACCACTTATGTGAATTTAATTTCAAAACTCCTACATAAATGGTTGTTATCAAGAAAAAAATTGTGGTTCATTAAGATGAAAATAATTTGTGGTGAATAGTAACTTTTGACATTTATTTACAGCAGTTAAAGGTAAATTGGGTAGTTCAAGGTTAAAAGAATATTATAGTGATTCAAAATTTCCTTAACACTTGTCCAAACCTTATTGTATGAGTAGTTTACAACAATGGGCATCCTTGGGTCTATTTTAGGACCCCATGGAGCAACTTATGAAAGATAAAGACTCTTTAGATTAATTAATTTAATGTCAAGACAAAATTGACATTAACAAAAATATTTTAGTAATTAATATTTATATAGTGTTATATAAATTATCATTTTGACTATAAATATTAATTGGAAAGGTAATATGATTTTATATATCATTGTATTTTTTATAATTTTTAGACATCAAATAAATTAAATTATTTATGACACAATAATGATGAAGTATTTACCTCATTAATAAATGATTTAAATAAATAAGATTATAATTATTAAAATATTATCCAAAACACGTCCAATTTTGATTGGATGACTTTATTTAGAATATTAGTCATCTAATCTTCGTCTATAACGATTTTTGGACCATTAGAAACTTTATAACATTATATAATAAAATAATATTTCCACACTTTCCTAAAGAGCCCCTCCTCTCCCTTATAAAAGGTAACCAATTCTAACCAATTCCTCACACCTCTCAAGCCATTTGTCTCATCCAAACTCTACCCAATTAAGCTCCCTACTTCCCTCTAGTCCTCTTATAATCCTTACCTTAGCCATAAGGCACTTAAAGAAGTATTTTGGTTCAAACCAAAGGGAGTTACCGAAATTAAAGGTAAAGATTTCTCTTAAATTGTTTTCTTTTATTTTACTTCTCCAACACCTAAACTCTTTTTATTACTTTCTTTTGTAATAGAAACAGTATCCTCAATATACTAGGATTTTTTTATGTTAATTATTCTAACCACACTTACACACGCCTCCATCTAATCGATGAATAACATAATGTTTCTGTGGATGAAAAACTAACTACTCACGAAACGATGATTGTTCAATTACATCTTACCGCCTCTCATGGTGTCCATTACGATGGAACTTTATTTATATATGATATATATTATGTTTATTATTTCCTTATACTTCTGTAATTCCCAATTATATCAAGTCTTTATGGTTTCCATAGTGGGTAAATACGATAACCTCATTTGAGGAAGTGCGGACTACCGCCCCTTAAAAGTGATATGACTCGTTAATGCCTTATGTGGGATGTATAAAGGATAGATTTAATGATATTATATTGGAATTATAATATACCTATGTATAATTATGTTATAATTCTATTATAATAAGAAATAGAATTGAAAGTAGCCTTCATGCGTAAGTACGACTTACCGTCTCCATGAACGGTGCATTTCATTTCTTACCGCCAAATGTTATGTACTATTATAAATACATGTGTATACTTGATATATATGATATATAAGATATCTAAATCATTAATATCATTCTGGATATATTGGAATATTGAGCACATCGACAAATTATAAATATAAGGTGTTCATTTTTTGACTCAAGTACCAAATATCGACAAAATGGACGTTATTAATTTAAATGATTACATACTGTTTATAACATGGTAATAATTGATATAAAAGGGAAAAAAACTTGAAAATGATCCTAATAAAGTATCAATTAACTTTAGTTTATTATTCAGGAGATTAAACAATGATCGATTCAAGTCAGACATGAGGTAAGAGACTTTATCTCAATCTACTTTCATTGAGGCATTTTTAGTTTTATACACGAATTTATTTTTTACGGTGTATAAACCCCTTTGAATTTTCATTTTATTCAAAGGGAATCATTTTATATGAATCGTTTTACTAAATGACTAAAATTAATGTTTCTTTTTTTACGTAAGCAGTGACAACAAACATTCCACCGCCGGGAGTATTATTTAATCTTTGGCTTCCTTAACAAGACGAAATGTTTTTAAAAAGAAAAAAAATACCATATACTCTTTTTACATATTTTGGTAATGAAAATGATTTTGAGAATGGATTTATTATTTCAATGTTTGGAAATGATATTTTATTACTGCAATGTGGAAATGTTATCTTTCCTTTATGCTTATGTAATGTGTTATGATCTTGTTATGGTTCATGGGCATTATTTACGTATTCGAGTGGTTACATGATAAACCATGAGCGGGTGAGCCCGAGATAGCTCTCCAATGAATTGGGTAACATGACGGAGGTAAACATAAATGTTTCTCCTAAGATATTTTAGGCAATATATTGTGATGTGTATTCCAATGTAACTACATATATAGATATTATAGATTCAATGTAAGTATGATATGGATGCCACAAGTTACCTTTATGATTTATGATTTCTATGAGTCTTTCATAAATCTTATGATTTCATGAGGTATATAAGGCCCCAGCCTTAAACATTACATAATCTTGAGTTACTTCAAGAATACACGTTGAGGATCTTTTCAGGTTTAGAGTTTTAGAGAATTTGATCATAAAACATGCATTACATTCCACATTTAAACAATGTGGTTACATAAAAGGCAGTACTAATTTTACCCATCAACAGAAAAATATTTAAAATAAAACATGGATTCTTTCTTGACACTTCCTTGACACTATCATCACATCATGTACCATTCCCTTAACCTGTGAAAAATATTTCAAAAACTTGGGATGAGCATAAAAAGTTCAGTAAGGGATATATAAGTACGAAATGAAGACATTAGTCCATGTATGAAATCATATTTCCTCATAAAACATAATCACTTTAACATACCTCATCAAATAATGAGTAAATCGTAGAAATCATAAGACATAAAGGTAACTTGAGGCATTCATAACATTCTTACGTAGGGAGTAACCCTCATGGTTACGTTTGGAATACCCATCACAATATATTCCCTAAATCTCTTCGGAGAAACCTTAACGTTTAACTACTTCATGTTACCCAATGCATTGGAGAGCTATATCGGGATCACCCGCCCTTAGTTTATCACGGAACCACCCATCTTCAAAACAATTCCCAAGAACCATAACATAATCATATCACATAAAAAACGCATAAAGAAAACATAACATTTCCACTTTTCAGTCATAAGATATCAATACAAAACATTGATATAAAAAAATTATGAAAACCATTTTCAATACCAAAATAAGAGAAAAATAAAACATTCTATTAATTTTTCATTCAAAAAAAGTGATGGCTTGTGGAGGAAGTTGGAACTCAAATAATGGTCACGACGGAGGAGAGTCGTTGTCGCCACATACGTATGACAAAAAAAAACTTTCCTTTTTGTTGTTTAGTAAACGCTCCATATAAAAAGATTCCTTTTGAATAAACATAAAAGTCAAAGGTGTTTATACACCGTATAAAAGAAAGTTGTTTATAAAACGTAATATGCCTCAATGAAAAAAGATTGAGATGAAGTCCCTTACCTCGGGTTCGACTTGACTCGATCGTTCTTTAACCTCCAGAATAATAAACTTGAGTTAATTTCTACTTGCTTGAGAACCTTTTTCAAGTTCATTATTCCTTTTATATCACTTATTACCATGTCATGAACACTATGTAATAATTTATGTTAATAATGGTCGTTTTGTGGAACATTGGTACTTGAGTCAAAAATAAACTCTTTATAATTACAAGTTGTTCATGTGGTAAAATATTCATTATATCTATAATTATATTCATGATGTAGATATCATATATATCATATATATCCAGTATATTAATGCATTTATAAAATTACATAACATTTAGAGGAAAGAAATGAAATACACCGTTCCTGGAGACGGTAAGCCGTACGTACGCATGAACGCTAATTTCATTTATATTTTGTATTTAATGGAATGATATCATAATTATGTAAAGATATATTATAATTCCGGTATTATATCATTTAAAATATCACTAACTTTGTCCTTTATACGACCCACATATGGCATTAACAAATCAAATCACTTTGAGGGGGCGGTAGTCCGTATTTCCTAAAACGAAGATATCACGTTTACCCATAATAGAAACCATAAAGGTATGACATAAATAAAAAATACAGAAGCTTAAGGAAAACATAAACATATTATATATCATATATAAATATAGTGACGTATTAATGGCCACCTTTGAAGTTGTTAGAAGAATATTGAACAATCATCGTTTTGTGAGGCAGAAATTCCCCATCCACTGAAACTGTATGCTCATTAACCATTAGATGTAGGTGTGTGTAAGTGTATCTCGAATACATATTATAACAACATCCTAGTACATGGAAGATACTATTGTTGTTTCAAAAGAAATGAATGAAAATAGTTTAGGGGGTTGGAGAAGCAAAATAAAACAAAAGATCATTAGAGAAGACTTAACCTTTGATTTGGGTAAGTCCATTTGGTTTGAACCAATAGTGTTTCTTGAAGAGATTCCTGCCTATGTTAAGGCTTATAGGATGACGAGAGTGATGCGAAGAGACAAAATGAACAGAGCTTGGCCGAGCCAAAGGCTTGAGAGGTGTGGGTAAGGAGGTAGAGGTGGGGTCCTTTTATAAGAGGAGAGGAGGGGCACTCATGTAAAGGTATAAAATGTTATTTTATTTTCAACTGAGTTTCTCATTTTAATGGTCCCACATTGATGTGTTTCGAGGATAAGGTGATAAGGGTTCTAAATATACTCATCCAATATGTATTTGAAAAGTTTAAGTCTTAGATTTTACTTTATCTTTTCATTTTATTGAAATCGTTCATTAATGAGGTAATCACTGCATCATCATGATGTCATAAATAATTTAATTTATTTAATGTCTAAAAATTATAAAAAAAACTATGATGTAGGAAATCTTTTTATCTTTCCAATGAATTTTTATAATTCAATAGATAATTTATGTAGACAAAATTAAAAATATTTTACTCAGGTGATACAATCTTTGTTATATTTAACTTTCTTTAAAAATAAAAAGATAAAAAGTCATTATCACACAAATGTGAATACATGGGGTCCCCAAGTTTGGAAAAAGGAATACCATGGTCGGGCATGACACAAAAAGTAGAATTAGGACACATTTTGTGGTCATTTGTTAATATTATGATATTATTTTATTATCCTAAACTACCCAATTACTAATTAATCAAGATAATTAATGATAATTACCGTCGTTACTATTCATAATGTCAAAAAAAAGAGTCTTGATTAAATAATTTGGACCTTATGATAAAAAAATATGTAATCTATTTTACCAAATTCCAAACACATAAATTTCAATAATTAATTTAAAAATTATTCTCGTTGTCAAAACAAATAGCGGGTTTTTTAGAAATAATATCAATGAAAAGCATGGAACTTGTTTTTGCCCAATTCCAAAGTGAAATTAATCCCAATTAACACCATTGGATTACATCATAAAAATATATTCTATTTAAACTTTAAAACCAATTATAAAGATAATCTAACCATATAATTAAATTTGATGAAAATGCTGTTTTGATGTAAAATGCAGTATTTTTCACTATTCATTAAAAAAATGAACATTATCAGAAAATTTCCAAAAAATTATCCAATGTAAATTTCAATGTCCCAATCATAAAGAATAATTTTATTTTGAAAAATAGAGCTTATAAAAGTTTCAAAATTTTGATTTAAAAATGGTTTTCCATCAAATGGCAGTAAAACAATCTTTTAAAAATATTAGTGTATTCCATGCTTAAGATTGGATTTATTCTCATTTTAAGACTCTAAAACACTATATAATTCATGAATAGACATAGATAATAATATCTATTATTAATTACTTACTTGGGATGTTACATCCTTCCCACTTTAGAAAATTTCGTCCCCATATTTTATTTACTTATCAAATAAGTGGGTGTATTTATCCCTCATTGCATTTTCAGATTCTCATGTTGCCTCTTCACTCATGTGGCTTTTCCACAATACCTTTACTTGATGAATCACCTTATTCCGGAACACTTGTCCCAATGTTCAAGAATCTGGACTGGTTGTTCCTCATAAGATAGATTCTCTTCCAGCTGAACTGCCTCTGAACTAAAAACCTGAGATGGATCTGGCTTGTACTTCCTTAACAATGAAACATGAAAATCATTGTGTACCTGAGATAAACTCGGAGTTAAAGACACTCGATATGCAAATGATCCAACTCTCTCCAGAATTTCATATGGTCCAATGAACCTTGGACTCAGCTTTCCTTTCTTACCAAATCTCATCACACTTTTCGATGGTGAAACTTTGAGAAAAACGTGATCACCTACCTCAAAAGAGAGATCCTTCCTCCTGTTGTCCACATAACTCTTCTACCTGCTCTGAGCTATTCTCATGTGTTTCTATATCGGCTGAACTTTTTCTGCCAACTCTTCTACAAATTCAGTCCCATAAACTTCCTTTCACCCACATTATACCAAAAATCTGGAGATCGACACTGCTTCCCATATAATGACTCAAATGGTGCCATCTGTATACTGGAATGAAAACTATTATTATAAGAAAACTCAACCAAAAAAATATGTTGGTCCTAACTTCCCTGATTATCCATTGAAAAAACACGTAGCATATCCTCCAAATTCTGAATTGTTCATTCCGACTTCCCATCTGATTGAGCATGAAAAGTTGAAATAAAATTTAATTCAGTACCCAACGAATTCTGAAGGCCTTTCCAAAAGTTAGAAGTGAACCTGGGATCACGGTCAGATACAATGGACAGAGGAACTCCATGTAACCTGACTATCTATTTAAGATACAAATGGGAAATTTGATCTAGGGAAAAAATATCTCGTATAGCAAGGAAATGAGAAGATTTAGTCAAGCAATCATCAATAACCAAGATTGCATTTTTACCTCAAGGTGTCTTTGGAAATCCTACAACGAAGTCCATGGATATATTCTCCCATTTACCCTCTGGTACTGGTAAAGGCTGAAGAATCCCTTTCGGTAACTGCCTCTCTACTTTTACCTGTTGACGAGTCAATCACTTCATAGTAAAATCAGCAATATCCCTTTTCATTCCGTCCCACCAGTAATACTCCCGAAGATATCTATACATCTTAGTACTACCTGGATGAACTGAAAACGGAGAACTATGAGCTTCACATAACAACTCTCTCTTCAACTATGAATCACAAGGAACACACAATCTCTTCCCAAATCTCAAAACAGAATCATTATCAATGTTGAATTCCGGCAACATACCCTTCTTAACCAGCTCTATCTTTTTCTGCAACTCACTGTCTTGCTTGTGTGCTTGCTTAATTCTATCTGATATAGAAGATTTCACTGATACCTGAAACAAAACAGAAGGACATCCTGCACCAATAACTTCTATGCCCAAGTTCATCAAATCCTTAACCAAAGGATCATGTTCCAAATGCAACATTGTTAATGAAGCATTACTTTTTCGACTCAAAGCATCAGCCACTCTATTTGCTTTTCCCATATGGTAAATAATTGTACAATCATAATCCTTGATTAATTCTATCCATCTCCTATATCTCATGTTAAATTCTTTCTAATTGAATATATACTTTAAACTTTTGTGATCGGTGTATATTTCACACTTTACTCCATACAAATGATGCCTCCAAATTTTTAAAGCGAAAACAACAGAAGCTAATTCCAAATCATGTGTAGGGTAATTTACCTCATGAGTTTTCAACTGTCGTGAAGTATAAGCAATTACCTGATCATTCCGCATTAGGATGCAACAAGTCCTTTCAATGAAGCATCACTGTATATAACAAACTCACCATTCCTGGAAGGTAGTGCCAAAACTGGAGCATTGACCAATCTTCTTTTTCAGTTCCTGAAAACAATCATCAAATTCTTTTGTCCAGATAAACTTAACACCCTTCCAATTTAGCTTAGTCATTGGACAAGATAACCATGAAAAATTTCTAACAAAACTTCGGTAATAGACTGCCAAACCATGAAAACTAAGAATCTCGGTTACATTTGTGGGTCTTGGCCATTCTTCCACAACCTTTGTTTTTGAGGGATCAACAGTTATCCCATCTTTAGAAACAATGTGACGAAGGAACGAAATTTTTTTCAACCAAAACTCACACTTTCTAAATTTCCTATAATTGTTTTTATTTTATGGTTTTCAAAATAACCCTTAAATGTCTTTCATGCTCCTCTTTACTTTTAGAAAACACCTTAATATCATCAATGAAAAAAACCACAAACTTATCCAATAACTCATGGAAAATTTAATTCATAAGGTCCATAAATATAGAAGGTGCATTGGTTAGCCCAAAAGGCATTACTACAAATTCATAATGGCCATATCTTATATGAAACACGGTCTTCAGAATATTTGACTCTGTTACCTTCAAATGATGGTACCCCGATCTCAGGTCAATCTTTGGAAAATACTGAGCTCCCTGGAGCTAATCAAACAAATCATCAATATGAGGAAAATTATATTTGTTCTTAAAATTTATGTTATTCAAGGATCTATAATCAATGAAAAGTCTCATTGAACCATCTTTATTTTTAACAAATAAAACAAGAGAACCCCATAGTGATGTGCCAGGTCGAATGAAACCTTTCTCTAATAAATATTGCAATTGCTCCTTCAACATTAAAAGTTCATTCTGAGACATTAGATAACGGGGGTTTTGAAATTGGCTTAGAATCAGGAACAAAGTTAGCAATAAACTCAACTTCTCGATCTTGTATTATTCCATGCTACTCATCAGGAAAGATATCAAGATACTCATTTACCACTGGCACATCATTAATCTAAACAGTTTCCTTGTTTTCAACAATATGTGCAATGTAACATTCATTTCCATCTTTTACAAGTTTCTCGACCCCTTGATATGTTACCAACAGTAAGGGTTCATTCTTGTACAAGAACTGAAAGTAGCGTTCATGCGTAAGTACGACTTACCGTCTCCATGAACAGTGCATTTCATTTCTTGCCGCCAAATGTTATGTACTATTATAAATACATGTGTATACTGGATATATATGATATATAAGATATCTAAATCATGAATATCATTCTGGATATATTGGAATATTGAGCACATCGACAAATTATAAATATAAGGTGTTCATTTTTTGACTCAAGTACCAAATATGACCAAAATGGACGTTATTAATTTAAATGATTACACACTGTTTATAACATGGTAATAATTTATATAAAAGCGAAAAAACTTGAAAACGATCCTAATAAAGTATCAATTAACTTTAGTTTATTATTCAGGAGATTAAATAACGATCGATTTAAGTCAGACATGAGGTAAGGGACTTTATCTCAATCTCTTTTCATTGAGGGATTTTTAGTTTTATACACAAATTTATTTTTTACGGTGTATAAACCCCTTTGAATTTTCATTTTATTCAAAGGGAATAATTTTATACGAATCGTTTTACTAAACGACAAAAATTAATGTTTCTTTTTTTTACATAAGCAGTGACAACAAACTTTCCACCGCTGCGAGTATTATTTAATCTTTGGCTTCCTTAACAAGACGAAATGTTTTTAAAAAGAAAAAAATACCATATACTCTTTTTACATATTTTGGTAATGAAAATGATTTTGAGAATGGATTTATTATTTCAATGTTTGGAAATGATATTTTATTACTGCAATGTGGAAATGTTAACTTTCCTTTATGCTTATGTTATGTGTTATGATCTTGTTATGGTTCTTGGGCATTATTTACGTATACGAGTGGTTCCATGATAAACCATGGGTGGGTGAGCCCGAGATAGATCTCCAATGAATTGGGTAACGTGACGGAGGTAAACATAAATGTTTCTCCTAAGATATTTTAGGCAATATATTGTGATGGGTATTCCAATGTAACTCCCTATGTAGCTATGATAGATTAAATGTAAGTATGATATGGATGGCACAAGTTACCTTTATGATTTATGATTTCTATGAGTCTTTCATAAATCTTATGATTTCATGAGGAATATAAGGCCCCAGCCTTAAACATTAAATAATCTTGAGTTACTTCGAGAATACACGTTGAGGATCTTTTCAGGTTTAGAGTTTTAGAGAATTTGATCCTAAAACATGCATTACATTCCACATTTAAACAATGTGGTTACATAAAAGACAGTACTAATTTTACCCATCAATAGAAAAATATTTAAAATAATACATGGATTCTTTCTTCACACTTCCTTGACACTATCATCACATCATGTACCTTTCCCTTAACCTGTGAAAAACATTTCAAAAACATGGGATGAGCATAAAAAGTTCAGAAAGGGATATAAAAGTACGAAATGAAAACATTAGCCCATGTATGAAATCATATTTACTCATAAAACATAATCACTTTAACATACCTCATAAAATAATGAGTAAATCATAAAAATCATAATACATAAATGTAACTTGAGGCATTCATAACATTCTTACGTAGGGTGTAACCCTCATGGTTACGTTTGGAATACCCATCACAGTATATTCCCCGAATCTCTTCGGAGAAACCTTAACGTTTAACTACTTCATGTTACCCAATGCATTGGAGAGCTATATCGGGATCACCCACCCTTAGTTTATCACGGAACCACTCGTCTTCAAATAAATTCCCAAGAACCATAACATAATCATATCACATAAAACATGCATAAAGGAAACATAACATTTCCACTTTTCAGTCACAAGATATCAATACAAAACATTGATATAAAAAAATTATGAAAACCATTTTCAATACCAAAATAAGTGAAAAATAAAACATTCTATTAATTTTTCATTCAAAAAAATTGATGGCTTGTGGAGGATGTCGGAACTCAAATAATGGTCACGACGGAGGAGCAGTCGTTATCGCCGCATACGTATGACAAAAAAAACTTTCCCTTTTGTTGTTTAGTAAACGCTTCATATAAAAAGATTCCTTTTGAATAAACATAAAATTAAAATGTGTTTATACACCGTATAAAAGAATGTTGTTTATAAAACGTAATATGACTCAATGAAAAAAGATTGAGACGAAGTCCCTTACCTCGGGTCCGACTTGACTCGATCGTTCTTTAACCTCTAGAATAATAAACTTGAGATAATTTCTACTTGCTTGAGAACCTTTTTCAAGTTCATTATTCTTTTTATATCACTTATTACCATGTGATGAACACTATGTAATAATATATGTAAATAATGGTCGTTTTGTGGATCATTGGTACTTGAGTCAAAAATAAACTCTTTATAATTACAAGTTGTTCATGTGGTAAAATATTCATTATATCTAGAATTATATTCATGATGTAGATATCATATATATCATATATATCCAGTATATTAATGCATTTATAAAATTACATAACATTTAGTGGAAAGAAATGAAATGCACCGTTCTTGGAGACGGTAAGCCGTACGTACGCATGAACGCTACTTTCACTTATATTTTGTATTTAATGGAATGATATCATAATTACGAAAATATATATTATAATTCCGGTATTATATCATTTAAAATATCAATAACTTTGTCCTTTATATGACCCACATATGGAATTAACGAATCAAATCACTTTGAGGGGGCGGTAGTCCGTATTTCCTAAAATGAAGATATCACGTTCACCCATAATGGAAACCATAAAGGTATGACATAAATGAAAAATACAGAAGCTTAAGGAAAAAATAAACATATTATATATCATATATAAACATAGTTACATATTAATGGCCACCTTTGAAGTTGTTAGAAGAATATTGAACAATCATCGTTTTGTGAGGCAAAAATTCGCCATCCACGGAAACTGTATGCTCATTAACCATTAGATGTAGGTGTGTGTACGTGTATCTCGAATACATATTATAACAAAAACCTAGTATATGGAATATACTGGTGTTGTTTCAAAAGAAATGAATAAAAATAGTTTAGGGGGTTGGAGAAGCAAAATAAAACAAAAGATCATTAGAGAAGACTTAACCATTGATTTCGGTAACTCCATTTGGTTTGAACCAAAAGGGTTTCTTGAAGAGATTCCTGCCTCAGTTAAGGATTCTAGGATGTGGAGAGGGATGCGGAGAGACAAAATGAGCAGACTTTGGCCGAGCCAAAGGCTTGAGAGGTGTGGGTAAGGAGGTAGAGGTGGGGGCCTTTTATAAGAGGAGAGGAGGGGCACTCTTGGAAAGGTATAAAATGTTATTTTATTTTCAAATGAGTTTTTCATTTTAATGGTCCCACATTGATGTGTCTCGAGGATAAGGTGATAAGGGTTATAAATATACTCATCCAATAGGTCTTTGACAAGTGTAAGTCTTATATTTTACTTTATCTTTTCATTTTATTGAAATCGTTCATTAATGAGGTAATCACTACATCATCATGATGTCATAAATAATTTAATTTATTTAATGTCTAAAAATTATAAAAAAAACTATGATGTAGGAAATCTTTTTATATTTCCAATTAATTTTTATAGTTCAATAGATAATTTATGTAGACAAAATTAAAAATGTTTTACTCAGGTGATACAATCTTTGTTATATTTAACTTTCTTTAAAAATAAAAAGATAAAAAGTCATTATCACACAAATGTGAATCCATGGGGTCCCCACGTTTGGAAAAACGAATACCATGGTCGGGCATGACACAACCAGTAGCATTAGGACACATGTTGTGGTCATTTGTTATTATTATGATATAATTTTATTATCCTAAACTACCCGATTACTAATTAATCAAGATAATTAAAGAAAATTACCGTTGTTACTATTCATAATGTCAAAAAACAAAAGAGTCTTGATTACATAATTTGGACCTTCTGATAAAAAAAATATGTAATCTATTTTACCAAATTCCAAACACATAAATTGCAATAATTAATTTAAAAATTATTCTCGTTGTCAAAACAAATAGCAGGTTTTTTAGAAATAATAACATTGAAAAGCATGGCACTTGTTTTTTCCCAATTCCAAAGTTAAATTAATCCCAATTAACACCATTGGATTACATCGTAAAAATATATTCTATTTAAACTTTAAAACCAATTATAAAGATAATCTATCCATATAATTAAATTAGATGAAAATGCTGTTTTGATGTAAAATGCATTATTTTTCACTATTCATTAAAAAAATGAACATTATCAGAAAATTACCAAAAAATTATCCAATGTAAATATCAATGTCCCAATCATAAAGAATAATTTTATTTTGACAAATAGAGATTATAAAATTTTCAAAAGTTTGATTTAAAAATGGTTTTCCATCAAAAGGCAGTAAAACATTATTTTAAAAATATTAGTGTATTCCATGCTTAAGATTGGATTTATTCTCATTTTAAGACTCTAAAACACTATATAATTAATGAATAGACATAGATAATAATATCTATTATTAATGACTTACTTGGGATGTTACATCCTTCCCCCTTTATAAAATTTCGTCCCCACAATTTATTTACTTATCAAATAAGTGGGTGTATTTATCCCTCATTGCATTTTCAGATTCCCATGTTTCCTCTTCACACATGTGGTTTTTACACAAAACCTTTACTTGATGAATCACCTTATTCCAGAACACTTGTCCCTATGTTCATGAATCTGGACTGGTTGTTCCTCATAAGATAGATTCTCTTCCAGCTGAAATGCCTCTGGACAAAAAACATGAGATGGATCTGGCATGTACTTCCTTAACAATGAAACATGAAAATCATTGTGTACCTGAGATAAACTCGGAGGTAAAGACACTCAGTATGAAAATGATCCAACTCTCTCCAGAATTTCATATGGTCCAATGAACCTTGGACTCAACTTTCATTTCTTACCAAATCTCATCACACTTTTCCATGGTGAAACTTTGAGAAAAACGTGATCACCTACCTCAAAAGAGAGATCCTTCCTCCTGTTGTCCGCATAACTCTTCTACCTGCTCTGAGCTATTCTCATGTGTTTCTGTATCGGCTGAACATTTTCTTCCAACTCTTCAACCAATTCCAGTCCCATAAACATCCTTTCACCCACATTATACCAAAAATCTAGAGTTCGACACTGCTTCCCATATAATGCCTCAAATGGTGCCATCTGTATACTGGAATGAAAACTATTATTATAAGAAAACTCAACCAAAAAAATATGTGGGTTCTAACTTCCCTGATTATCCATTGAACAAACATGTAGCATATCCTCCAAATTCTGAATTGTTCGTTCCGACTTCGCATCTGATTGAGCATGAAAAGTTGAAATAAAATTTAATTCAGTACCCAATGACTTCAGAAGGCCTTTCCAAAAGTTAGAAGTGAACCTGGGATCACGTTCAGATACAATGGACAGAGGAACTCCATGTAACCTGACTATCTATTTAAGATACAAATGGGAAATTTGATCTAGGGAAAAAATATCTCGTATAGCAAGGAAATGAGATGATTTAGTCAAGCGATCATCAATAACCTCGATTGCATTATTTCCTCGAGGTGTCTTTGGCAGTCCTACAACGAAGTCCATGGATATATTCTCCCAGTTACCCTCTGGTACTGGTAAAGGCTGAAGAATCCCTTTCGGTAACTTCCACTCTACTTTTACCTGTTGATGAGTCAATCACTTCATAGTAAATTCAGCAATATCCCTTTTCATTCCGTCCCACCAGTAATACTCTCGAAGATCTCTATACAGCTTAGTACTGCCTGGATGAACTGAAAACGGAGAACTATGAGCTTCACATAACAACTCTCTCTTCAACTATGAATCACAAGGCACACACAATCTGTTCCCAAATCTCAAAACAGAATCATTATCAATGTGGAATTTAGGGAACATACCCTTCTTAACCAGCTCTAACTTTTTCTGCAACTCGCTGTCTTGCTTCTGTGCTTGCTTAATTCTGTCTGATATAGAAGATTTCACTGATACCTAAAACAAAATAGAAGGACATCCTGCACCAACAACTTCTATGCCAAAGTTCATCAAATCCTTAACCAAAGGATCATGTTTCAAATGCAACATTGTTAATGAATCATTACTTTTTCGACTCAAAGCATCAGCCACTCTATTTGCTTTTCCCAGATGGCAAATAATTGTACAATCATAATCCTTGATTAATTCTATCCATCTCCTCTGTCTCATGTTAAATTCTTTCTAAGAGAATATATACTTTAAACTTTTGTGATCGGTATATATTTAACACTTTACTCCATACAAATTATGCCTCCAAATTTTTAAAGAGAAAAAAACAGAAGCTAATTACAAATCATGTGTAGGGTAATTTACCTCATGAGTTTTCAACTGTCGTGAAGTATAAGCAATTACATAATCATTCCGCATTAGGATGCAACAAGTCCTTTCAATGAAGCATCACTGTATATAACAAACTCACCATTCCTGGAAGGTAGTGCCAAAACTTGAGCGTTGACCAATCTTCTTTTCAGTTCCTGAAAACAATCATCACATTCTTTTGTCCAGATAAACTTAACACCCTTCCGAGTTAGCTTAGTCATTGGAAAAGATAACCATGAAAAATTTCTAACAAACCTTCGGTAATAGCCTGCCAAACCAAGAAAACTAAGAATCTCAGTTACATTTTTGGGTCTTGGACATTCTTTCACAACCTTTGTTTTTGAGGGATCAACAATTATCCCATCTTTAGAAACAATGTGATGAAGGAACGAAATTTTTTGCAACCAAAACTCACACTTTCTAAATTTCCCATACAATTTTTTTTCTTTAATGGTTTTCAAAATAACCCTTAAATGTCTTTCATGCTCCTCTTTACTTTTAGAAAACAACTTAATATCATCAATGAAAAAAACCACAAACTTATCCAAGAACTCATGGAAAATTTAATTTTTAAGGTCCATAAATATAGAAGGTGCATAGGTTAGCCCAAAAGGCATTACTACAAATTCATAATGTCCATATCTTATATGAAACGCGGTCTTCGGAATATTTGACTCTGTGACCTTCAAATGATGGTACCCCGATCTCAGGTCAATCTTTGGAAAATACTGAGCTCCCTGGAGCTGATCAAACAAATCATCGATATGAGGAAAAGGATATTTGTTCTTAAAATTAATGTTATTCAAGGATCTATAATCAATGAAAAGTCTCATTGAACCATCTTTATTTTTAACAAATAAAACAAGAGAACCCCATGGTGATGTTCTAGGTCGAATGAAACCTTTCTCTAATAAATATTGCAATTGCTCCTTCAACTCTAAAAGTTCAATCTGAGACATTAGATAAGGGGGTTTTGAAATTGGCTTAGAATCAGGAACAATGTCAACAATAAACTCAACTTCTCGATCTTGTATTATTCCATGCTACTCATCAGCAAAGACATCAAGATACTCATTTACCACTGGCACATCATTAATCTAAACAGTTTCCTTATTTTCAACAATATGTGCAATGTAACATTCATTTCCATCTTTTACAAGTTTCTCGACCCCTTGATATGTTATCAACAGTAAGGGTTCATTCTTGTACAAAAACTGAAAGTCTTTCTGAAAAGAAACTTCTTTATCTCTATAGTTAATCTTAACATGGTAAATAGAGAGGCAATACATACCCAGGATAACATGAAACTATACTAGAGGTAAAAAAATAAGGTTTTCAAGTAGGTTCTTTCCACGGATAAGGGTAGGGAGATTCTTAAAAATTCTTTTTGCCTCAACATTTCTACCAGGTGTTTTTACCACAAGTTTAAGATTCATTTCTTGAGATGGTATTCCTATTTTACTGGAAAATGTTTCAGAGATAAAAGAATGTGTAGACCCTGAATCAAATAAAACACTAAAATAATCTGAAAAAACAAACAAATTACCTGATACCACTTCATTTGATCACCCAACATCTGCTGAAGTAGTTGCAATGTATTTCACCACCCCTTTCTACTTGTAGTCTAACTGCTTCCCATCAGTCGAGATCTTTGTCAGACACTCGTTTGCATAGTGACCCATCTCATTGCACTTAAAACATTTCACTAACTGTAATTCAAATTTGGTCTTACCATCGCCCTAATCTTTTTCAGTGCAATCACGAGCCTTATGTCCCATCTTACCGCATTGGTAGCACTTTCCAGAATTCATAAGACATTCCCCAGCATGACTTTTACCACATTTCTCACAAACTGGAAACATAGTTTTCTTACCGTCATACCTTTTTGAATAATTATTTCCTTTCTCCTTCCACCTCGGTCTCTTCTTCTGCTTGTTGTTATAGAACACTTGATCATCGGAAAACTCCATTTCCACCCTCTCAGCACATCGAACAAGCTTATCATGACTCTTGAATGTGAGAGAAGCTAAAGCCCTTTGATATTTTGGATTTAATCCTGAGTAAAAATGATTGATTTTACTATCAAGGTCTCGGATAAAATTTGGATCATACCTTGCTAATCGAGTGCACCTTTCTTCATAGGCAGCTACTGAGTCTTCCTCTTACCTCAATTCCAGGAATTGTTTTTCCATCCTAAGTCGAACAACCTAAGGAAATTAATTCTCAAGAAACACACCTTTGAATTCATCCCAGTCGAGAGCATCAATCTCATCAGCGTCCCTGATATTTTTAACCATCGACCACCACTGATCTGCTTCACCATCCAAATGGTAAATAGCAAGACTAACCTTTTGATTGTCTGCACACCCAATTGCATCAAAAATCTTTTATAGTGCTTTAATACACCCTTCATCTTGCACATGATCATATGATCCTCTGAATGATGGGGGATGTTGCCTCATGAAATGTTCCACCACTGACATGTTCCTATGCGGTTGATCTAGCTGATCTCGTGCATGGATACCACCACCATTTATCGCTTGAGTCAACTGCGCCATTACTACAACAAACTATTCAGTTCCAATTCCAACCATCTTAGGATGCTGATTTGGAAGGTCATTTCCTTCTGTATGCCTTCCTAACACTGCTTCCATGTTTCCTATACGGAAAACCATTCTGAACAAACATGTCTTAGATAAAGCAACATGGTAATCTTCAAATTCTATATCATTTAAATTTGACCAAAAAAAAATATTTTTAGATAATCATTTAATAGAATTATAACTCCTAATGTTATCTAAATCGACCTATGATACCAACTATAAGGCCCCATCCTTAAACATTATTTAATCTTGAGTTACGTCAATAATATACATTGAGGATCTTTTCTGGTTTATAGTTTTAGAGAATTAGATCATAAAACAAGCATTACATTCCACATTTAAACAAAGTGGTTATATAAAAGATAATACTCATTTTTCCCATCAATAGAAACATATTTAAAATAAAACATGGATTATTTCATGACACTTCCTTGACACTATAATCACATCATGTAGCTTTCCCTTGACCTGTGAAAAACATTTCAAAAACATGGGATGAGCATAAAAAGCTCAGAAAGGGATATAAAAGTACAAAATGAAAAAATTAGTCCATGTATGAAATCATACATTACTCATAAAACAAAATCAATTTAACATACCTCATCAAATCATGAGTAAATCATAGAAATCATAAAACATAAATGTAACTTGAGGCATTCATAACATTCTTACGTAGGGAGTAACCCTCATGGTTACGTTTGGAATAACAATCACAGTATATTCTCTAAATCTTTTCGGAGAAACCTTAACATTTAACTCCTTCACGTTACCCATTGCATTGGAGAGCTATATCGGGCTCACCCGCCCTTAGTTTATCACGGAACCACCCGTCTTCATAACAATGCCCAAGAACCATAAAATAATCGTATCACATAAAACATGCATAAAGGAAACATAACATTTCCAATTTTCAATCACAAGATATCAATACAACACATTGATATAAAAATATTATGAAAAGCATTTTCAATACCAAAATAAAATAAAATTAAAACATGGTATTTATTTTTCATTCAAAAAAATGTTATGGCTTGTAGAGGAAGCCGAAACTCAAATAATGGTAACGGCGGTGGAGAAGTCATTGTCGCCACATACGTACGAAAAAAAAACATTCCTTTTGTCGTTTAGTAAACACTTCATATAAAAAGATTCCTTTTGAATAAACATAGAAGTCAAAGGGGTTTATACACCGTATAAAATAATGTTTCGTATAAAATGTAATATGTCTCAATGAAAGGAGATTGAGACGAAGTCCCTTAGCTCGGGTCCGACTTGACTCGATCGTTCTTTAACCTCCTGAATAATAAACTTCAGTAAATTTCTACCTTATTGTGAACCTTTTTCAAGTTCATTATTCCTTTTATATCACTTATTACCTTGTCATGAACACTATGTCATTATTTAAGTTAATAATGGTCGTTTTGTGGATCATTGGTACTTGAGTCAGAAATAAACTATTTATAATTACAAGTTGTTCATGTCATAAAATATCCATTATATCTAGAATTATATTCATGATGTAGATATCATATATATCATATATATTCAGTATATTCATGCATTTATAATATTACAAAACCTTCAGCGGTAAGAAATGAAATGCACCGTTCATGGAGATGGTAAGTCGTACGTTCGAATGAACCCTACTTTCATCTATCTCGTATTTAATGGAATGAAATAATAATGAAATAATGATATATTATAATTCCAGTATAATATTATATATAATATCATTAACTCTATCCTTTATACGTCCCACATATGGCATTAACGAATCAAATCACTTTGAGGGGGCGGTAGTCCGTACTTCCAAAAATGAAGATATTGCGTTTACCCATAATGGAAACCATAAAGGTATGACATAAATGAAAAATATAGAATATTAAGGAAAACATAAACATATTATATATTATATATAAATATAGTGACATCTTAATGTCCACCTTTGAAGGTGTTAGAAGAATATTGAACAATCATCATTTCGTGAGGCAGAAATTCGCCATCCATGGAAACAGTACGCTCATTAACCATTAGATGTAGGTGCGTGTAAGTGTAGCTCGAATCCTTATTATAACAACATCCTAGTATATGTAATATACTGGTGTTGTTACAAAATAAATTAATAAAAAGAGTTTAGGGGGTTGGAGAAGCAAAATAAAACAAAAGAGCATTAGAGAAAACTTTACCTTTAAATTGGGTAACTCCCTTTGGTTTGAACCAAAAGGGTTTCTTGAAGAGCTTCCTACCTAAGGTAAGGATTATAGGATGAGGAGAGGGATTTTAAGAGACAAAATGAGTGGAGATTGGCTGACCCAAAGGCTTGAGAGGTGTGGTTAAGGAGGTAGAGTTGGGGGCCTTTTATAAGAGGAGAGGAGGGGCACTCTTGGAAAGGTATAAAATGTTACTTTATTTTAAAATGAGTTTCTGATTTTAATGGTCCCACATTAATGTGTTTCGAGGATAAGTTGATGAGGGTTAGAAATATACTCATCCAATAGGTATTTTAAAATTGTAAGTCTTATATTTTACATTATATTATCATTTTATTTAAATCGGTCATTAATAAGGTAATCAATGTATCATCATGATGTCCTAAATATTTTAATATATTTAATGTCTAAAAATTATAAAAAAATACTATGATGTAGGAAATATTTTTATCTTTCTAATTACTATTTATAGTTCAATAGATCATTTATTTAGACAAAACTTAAAATGTTTTACTTAGGTGATACATTCTTTGTTATATTTAACTTTCATTAAAAATAAAAAGATAAAAAGTCATTATCACACAAATGTGATTCCATGGTGTCCCCAAGTTTGGAACAAGGCATACCATGATCGGCCATGACACAAACAGTAGCATTAGGACACATGTTGTGGTCATTTGTTATTATTATGATATTATTTTATTATCCTTAACTACCCGATTACTAATTAATCAAGATAATTAAAGAAATTACCGTCGTTACAATTCATAATGTCCAAAAACAAAAGAGACTTGATTACATAATTTGGTACTTTTGATTCCAAATATGTAATCAATTTTAGAAAATTCTAAACACAGAAATTGAAATAATTAATTTAAAAATAATTCATGTTGTCAAAACAAACAGCGGGTTTTTTTGAAATAATATCAATGAAAATATTGGCACTTGTTTATGCCCAATTAAAAAGTGAAATTAATACAAATGACCACCATTGGATTAAATTGTAAAAATATATTATATTTAAACTTTAAAACCAATTAAAAAGATAATCTAACCATATAATTAAATTATATGAAAATGCAGTTTTGATGTAAAATGCAGTATTTTTCACTAATCATTAAAAAATGAACATTGTCATAAAATTACCAAAAAATTATCCAATGTAAATTTCAATGTCCCAATCATTAAGAATAAGTTTATTTTGACAAATAGAGCATATAAAATTTTCAAAAGTATGATTTATTAATGGTTTTCTATCAAAAGGCTGTAAAACAAATTTTTAAAAATATTAGTGTATTACATGCTTAAGATTGGATTTATTATCATTTTAAGCCTATAAAAACTATATAATTCATGAATAGACATAGATTAGAATATATTTTATTCATTACAAACCTAAGATGTTACAAGGTAACTAAAATAGTTCATGTTTTTTATGTATTTATGAACAAATATTTTCATTATTTGTTTTATACCCCTTACCGAGCCTTTTATGCTCATCCCATGTTTTGAAATGTTTCACAGGACTTAAAGATGAATAGGGTCAAGGATGGGATCATGGAAAATTCATTCTATCTAAAACATATAACTATACATGGCGATTTTTTTCAAGAGTTTATATTTTATGAAAAAAATTGAAACTGTGAAGAAGTGTATACCTTGTAATCTTTTGAGATGTAAAAGTTATGTCATAATTCTCTAAACATATAAACCTGAAAAGATCCTCAATATGAATAAATCGTTTAATTCAATATTATGTTAATGTTTAAGGTCAGGTCCTTATAGTTGGTATCAGAGGTCAGTTTAGACAAATTTAAGAGTTAGGTTATTGTTAAATTAATATACATAAAGTAATTTATGTTAATATCGAAATCATATAGCATTTAAAGATTACCATGTTTCTTAGCCTAAGATATTTCTGTGTTCAGAATGATTTTCCACAGCGGAAACATGGAAACTATGTTGGGACGACATCAGGAGGAAGGAAACCTTCCAAATCAGCTACATGAGATAGTCGAAATCAGAACATAACAGTTTGTTGCAGTGACGACACATTTGACTCAGGATATAAATGGTGGTGGTATCCATGAATGAGATCAGCCAGATCAACCACAGAGGAACATGACAGTAGTGGAGCATATCATGAGGTAGAATCCCCCATCATTTAGAGGATCATCTGACCATGTGCTAGCTGAAGTGTGGATTAAATCACTGGAGAAGATTTTCGATGTCATGGGTTGTTCAGAACATCAAAAGTTTAGTCTATCTGTTTAAAGTTTTGAAGGTAAAGCTGATCAGTGGTGGTCGATGGGGAAAATATTAGGGATAGTTATGAGATTGATGCTCTTTATTGGGATGAATTCAAAGTTATGTATCTTGGGAAATATTTTCCTAAGGTGGTTCGTCTTAGGATGAAAAAACAATTCATGGAATTAAGGCTGGAGGATGACTCAGTGGCTGCCTATGAAGAAAAATTCACTCGACTGGAAAGATATGCTCCAAATTTCATACGAGATCTTGATAGTAAAATCAATAGTTTTTACTCAAGATTAAAGCCAAAGTATTGACACGATTTAGCTTCTGATGAGTTCAAAAGTTATGAAAAACTTTTTCATTGTGCGGAGAAGGTGGAAATTGAATTTTCTAATGATCAGGTATTCTATGACAAACAACAAAATAAGAGGTCAAGGTGGCAGGAAAAAGGGAAGAAATCTTCAAAGAAGTCTGATGTTATGAAACTTAAGTTTACAGTTTGGGAAAATTGAGTTAAAAAGAATTCTACAGAATATCTTTTGAATTATAGTAAGTGCTGCCGATGTGGTAAAATGGGACATAAGGCTCGTAATTGCAATGAAAATGATCAGGGTGATGGTAGGACAAAATCTGATTTACAGTCAGTAAAATGTTTTAGGTGCAATGAAATGGGTCATTATGAAAATGAGTGTCCAGAAAAGAACTCAACTGAAGGAAAGCATCCAGACTACAAGAAGAAAGTGGTGGTGAAATCCTTTGCAACTAGTTCATCAGATGTTGGGACATCAAATGAAGTTGTATCAGGTAAACTGTTTGTTTTTTCAGATTATGCCAATGTGTTGTTTGATTCAGGGTCTACAAAGTCTTTCATTTCTGAGAAGTTTTCTATTAAATTGGGAATTCCATCTCAATATATGAATATAGAACTTACAATAAAAACACATGGAGGAAATAGAGAGAAAAAAATAAAACATAAGAACATTCATGTCCTTGTGTGCGGAAAGAATCTACCTTCAAACCTTATTGTTTTTCCTCTAGTAGAGTTTGATGTTATTTTGGACATGGATTGGATTTCTATTTATCATGCTAAGATTGACTACAGAGCTAAAGAGGTTTCTTTTCAGAAAGATTTTATGTTTTTATACAAAAATGAACCCTTGATTTTGATAACATATCAGGAAGCTAAGAAACTAGTAAAAAATGGAAATGAATGATACCTTACACATATTGTTGAAAACAAAGGAACTATTCAGATAAATGATATGTTAGTGGTAAATGAGCACATTGATGTTTTTCATAATGAGTTTCCTTGTATTATACCTGATCGAGAAGTTGAATTTACTATTGAATTAGTTCCTGATGCTAAGCCAATTTCAAAAACCACTTATCGAATGGCTCAAATTGAACTTTTAGAGTTAAAGAAGCAATTGCATTAGTTATTAAATAAAGGTTTCATTCGACCTAGCACATCACCATGGGGTGATCTTGTCTTGTTTATTAAAAGAAAATATGGTTCAATGAGACTTTGCATTGATTATAGAGCATTGAATAACATCACTGTTATGAATAAGTATCATTTTCCTTATATGGATGATTTGTTTGATCATGTCTCCGAAAGAACAGTATTTTTCGAAGATTGATTTGAGGTCGGGGTACCATCAGTTGAAAGTAAAGGAAGCAGACATTCTAAAGACCATGTTTCATAGTTGATATAGCTATTATGAATTTGTAGTTATACCTTTTGGTTTAACCAATGCACCATCTGTATTCATGGATCTTATGAATAAAAGTTTCCATGAGTTATTGGATAAGTTTGTGGTTGTGTTCATTAATGATATTTTGGTTTATTCCAAATGTAAGGAGGAACATGAATGTTATTTATGGGTTTTCCTTCAATCCTTAAAAGATTATAAACTTTATGGGAAAATCAGCAAGTGTGTGTTTTGGTTACAACAAATTGCTTTCCATGGTCACATTGTTTCAAAAAATGGCATAACTGTTGATCCTGATAAAACCAAAGTTGTTGAAGAATGGCCAAGACCCACAATTATAAGTGAGATTTGTATTTTTCTTGGTTTGGAAAGTTATTAACAGAGGTCTGTTGATAATTTTTCATGGTTATCTATTCCAATGACTAAGTTAACTCGAAAAGGTGTTAAGTTTATCTGGATAAAAGAATTTGATGATTGTTTTCAATAATTGAAAGGAAGATTGGGGAATGCTCCAGTTTTGGCACTGCCATCTAGAAATGGTGAGTTTGTTTTCTACAGTGATGCTTCATTGAAAGGACTAGGTTGTGTCCTAATGCATAATGATCAGGTAATTGATTATTCCACACATCAGTTGAAACCTCATGAGTTAAATTACCCTACACATGATTTGGAATTAGCTGCTTTTGTGTTTGCAATAAAAATTTGGAGGCATCATTTGTATGGATTAAAATGAGAAATATATACTGACCACAAAAGTTTAAAATATATATTCACTCAAAAATAATTGAACATGAGATAGAGGAGATTGTTGGAATTAATCAAGGATTATTATTACATGATCCATTACCATCCGGGAAAAGTAAATAAAGTAGTTGATGATTTGAGTCAAAAAAGCAATGCTTCATTAGCCATGATACGTTTGAACGAGATACTTTTTCATTGACTTAATGAAATTTGGAATAGAAGTTGTTGGTGTAGGAAACTATTCAATTTTGTATCAGGTATCAGCGAGATCATCTCTATGAGAAATAATATAGCAAGCACAGAAGAAGACAGTGAGTTGTAGAAAAAGGTAGTGTTGGTTCAGAAGGGTAAGTTTCCTCATTTTAATCTTGATAATGATTGTGTATTGATGTTTGGGAAGAGATTATGTGTACCTTGTGATTCACAGTTTAAGAATGAGTTTTTATGTGAAGCCCATAGTTCCCCATTTTTAGTTCATCCTGGAAGTACTAAGATGTACAGAGATATCTGTGAGTATTAATGGTGGGATGGAATGAAAAGAGATATTTACGATTTTACATTGAAGTGTTTGAATTGTTAGCAGGTTAAAGTAGAGTGGAAGTTACTGAAAGGGATGCTTCAGCCTTTACTGGTGCCAGAGTGGAAATGGTAAAACATATCCATAGAATTCTTTGTGGGATTACCAAATACATATCGAGGTAATAATGAAATCTGGGTTGTAGTTGATTGATTGACTAAATCTACTCATTTCCTTCCTATTTGAGATACTTTGTCTCTAGATCAACTTGCTCGATTGTATGTTAAAGAGGAAGTCATGTTTCATGAAGTTCCCCTCTCAATTGTATCTGATCGTGATCCCAGGTTTACTTCTAACTTTTGGAAAGGCCTTCAGAAGTCGTTGGGTACTTAATTAAGTTTTGGTACAACATTTCACCCTCAATCAGATGGGAAATCCGAACGAACAATTCAGACATTGAGGGTATGCTACGTTCTTGCTCGATGGATTATCAGGGAAGTTGGGACCAACATTTTTCTTTGGATGAATGTTCATATAATAACACTTTTCATTCTAGTATACAGATGGCTCCATTTGAGGCATTATATGGAAAGTGTTGTTGAACTCCTGCTTTTTGGGATGAAGTAGGTGAGAGGAAGCTAATGAGACCAGAATTGGTAGAATAGATGTCATAGAAAGTTCAATTGATTCATAAGAACATGAGAATAGCCCCGAGCTAAAAGAAAAGTTTTGCCATAACTAGAATAAGGGTCTTTCTTTTGAGGTAGGTGATCAGGTCTTTCTCAAATTTTCTCCATGGAAAAGTGTGATGCATTTTGGTAAGAATGGAAAGTTGAGCTTGAGGTTCATTGGACCTTATGAAATTTTGGAGAAAGTTGGATCAGTTGCATACAGAGTGGATTTACCTCCCTGTTTATCCCAGGTACTCAATGTTTTTCATGTTTCGATGTTGAGAAAGAATATTCCAGATCCATCTCATGTTTAGAGCCTAGAGGTAGTTCAGTTGGAAGGGAATCTTTATTATGAAGAAAAACCAGTCCATATTCTTGACTGTAGAGAGAAAGTGTTGTGAAATAAGGTAATTCACCAGTTAATGGTTTTGTGGAAAAACCATATGGTTGAAGAGGCAATGTGGTAATCTGAAAATTCTATGAGGGATAAATACCCCAACTTATTTTGATAAGTGAATAAAAATTGCGAGGAAGCAATTTCCAAAAGGGGGGAAGGATGTAACATCCCATGTAAATGAATAATAATATATTTTCATACTTAATAATTTTTTTATTAAATTTTAATTTTACTTTAAAAGGGTTTCTATGTTCGATAGCGTACCCGATACGAAACAACGAGTTTCTTTGAAATCTTACGTTGCACACTAATAATATAATATTATTTTTTAAATGGTAGTTAACTCATAGCCGTTGTATTGGAGGTAATGAACCAAACTAACTACAATATGATTATACATGTTTGTTAAATGTATTTACATTTATCCAATAAATTCTAGAGGCTTAAAATGTGAATGAATCTAATTTTAAGCATGATTTAAATTAAAAGGCCGATTTATCACCTTTTAATGTTGAACCCTCTTTAAATATAGTTTTGGTTACTTTAATACATTCTATATGACTAAATAAATGTTTTCGTTAGAATAGGGACATCAAAATTTAATTTGTGTAAATTTTTGTAATTTTTCTGATAAAGATCATTTTTTAATGAATAGTGAAAACATTGTATTTTAATTCAAAACTGTGTTTTAATATAATTTATTTATATGGTTAGATAATATTTTTAATTGGTTTTAAAGTGTAATTAGAATATATTTTTAACATTTAATCCAATTTTGTTCATTGGAATTAATTTCATTTTGAAATTGGTAATAAACAAGTGTCAATCTTTTGATAGTTATTGTTTATTAAAAAACACGCTATTTGTTTTAACAAAGAGAATTAATTTTAAAATTAATTAGTGACACTTTTATATTTTCAATTTGGAAATATAAAAATAATTTTTTAATTTGGAATATCAAATATATCTTAGGATGAATTTTTGGTATTTTTCTGAAAAACATCAATTTTTGATGAATAGTGAAACCACTTAGTGGTAGTTAAAAAGCTGACTTTTCATTTAATGGACATTTTACCACTTCTATGAATTTAATTTCAAAAATCCAACATACATGGTTGTTATCATGAAGTAAAATATGTTTCATTAAGACGAAAATAATTTATTGTGAATAGTAACTTTTGACTTTTATTTACCGCGGTTAAAGGTAAATCGGGTAATTCAAGGTTAAAAGAATGTTATAATAATTCAAAATTACCTTAACACTAGTCCAATCATTATTGTATGAGTAGTGGCCGAAAATGGGCATCCTTTGGTGGATTGTGGGACCCCATGGAGCCAATTATGAAAGATAATCCCACTTTAGATTAATTAATTTAATGTAAAGAAAAAATTGATATTAACAAATATCTTTTAGTAATTAATTTTTATATGGTGTTATATAAAATATATTTTTCAACTATAAATATTCATTGGGAAGATAAAAAGAGTTTATATATCATGGTATTTTTTTATAATTTTTAGACATCAAATAAATTAAATTATTTATGACACAATAATGATGCAGTATTTACCTCATTAATAAATGATTTTAAACAAATAAGATTATAGTGAATAAAATATTATAAAAAACATGTCCAATTCTGATTGGATGATTTTATTTTGAATATGAGTCATCTTAGCTTCGGCTATAATGATTTTTGGACCATTAGAGACTGAATATCATTATATAATAAAATAATATTTTCACACTTTCCTAAAGAGCCCCTTCTCTCCCTTTTAAATGGATACCACTTATAACCAATTAATAAAACGTCTCAAGCCATTTTTCTCATCTAACCTAGGCCCAATTAAGCTTTCTAAATCCCTATACTCCTACTAGAAGCCTTAACTTAGGAATAAGGCACTTCAATAAGTCCTCTGGTTCAATCCAATGGGAGTTACCCAAATTAAAGTTAACGATTTCTCTTAAATAGTTTTCTTTTATTTTTCTTCTCCAACCCCTTAACTCTTTTTATTCCTTTATTTTGTAAGAACACAAGTATCCTCAATATACTAGGATGTTTTTATGAGAAGGATTCGAACTACACTTACACACACCTCCATCCAATGGATGAAGAACATAATGTTTCTGTGGATGGTAAACTAACGCCTCACGAAATGAGGAATGTTCAATTACATCTTATCGTCTCTCATGGTGACCATTATGATGTCACTGTATTTATACATGATATATATTATGTTTACTATTTCTTTATTCTTCTGTAATTCCAAATTATATGAAGCCTTTATGGTTCCCATAGTGGGTAAATACGATAATCTCATTTGAGGAAGTGCGGACTACCGCCCCCTCAAAGTGATTTGACTCGTTAATGCCTTATGTGGGATGTATAAAGGATATATTTAATGATATAATATATGATATTATACTGGAGTTATAATACATCTATATATAATTATGTTCTAATTCCATTAAAATAAGAAATAGAAATGCAAGTAGCGTTCATGCGTACGTACGGATTACCATCTCCATGAACGGTGCAATTCATTTCTTACCTCCAAATGTTATGTACTATTATAAATACATGTATATATTAGAAATATATGATATATATGATATCTAAATCATGAATACCAATCGGGAAATAATGTAATATTGACCACATGGACAACTTATAATTATAAGGTGTTCATTTTTGACTCAAGTACCAAATTTTGACAAAATGGACGTTATTAATTTAATTGATTACTTAATGTTTATAATATGGTAATAATTGATATAAAAGGAGAAATAAAGTTGAAAAAGGTTCCTAAGAAAGTATAAATTAACTTTAGTTTATTATTCAGGAGACTAAAGAATGATCAAGTCAATTCGGACATGATGTAAGGGACTTCGTCTCAATCTCCTTTCATTGAAGATTTTTTAGTTTTATACACGACTTTATTTTATATGGTGTATAAACCCCTTTGATTTTTTATTTTATTCAAAGGGAATATTTTTATAGGATTTTTTTACTAAACAAAAAAAGGAATGTTTCTTTTTTTTACGTAAGTGGTGACAGTGACCTTTCTTCCGCCATGAGTATTATTTGATCTTTGGCTTCCTTAACAAGCCGAAATGTTTTTAAAAGGAAAAATTAATACCTTATACTATTTTTATGTATTTTGGTATTTAATATGATTTTGAGAAAGGATTTATTATTTCTATATCTAGAAATGATATTTTATTATTACAATGTGGAAATGTTATCTTTCATTTATGCTTATGATATGTTTTATGATCATGTTATCATTCTTAGGCATTATTTATGTATACAGGTAGTTCCATGATAAACCTTGGATGGGTGAGCCTGAGATATCTCTCCAAAGAATTGGGTAACATGACATAGGTAAATGTGACTGTTTCTCTGAAGAGATTTTAGGGATTATACTGTGATGGGTATTCCAATGTAACTACCTATGTAGCTGTGATGGCTACAATGTATGTATGATATGGATGCCAAAAGTTACAATTATGATTTATGATTTCTATGAATCTTTCATAAATATTATGATTTCATGAGGTAATTAAAAGAGTTCATGTTTTGTATGTATTTACGAACAAATGTTTTCATTCTTTGTTTTATAACCATTACTGGGCATTTGATGCTCATCCCAATTTTTGAAATGTTTTCACAGGACTTAAAGAAGAATAGGGTAAAGGATGGGATCAAGGAAATGTCATGAGGTCTAAAGCATGGAACTAGACATGACTCTTTTTTTGAAAATTTTATATTTTCTGAAAAAATGGAAACTGTGTAGAAGTGTCTCCCTTCGAATATTTTGAGATGTAATAGTTATGTCCTAATTAGTTAAAACACTAAACCTGAAAAGATCCTCAATGTGAAATATTCATTTAATTCAATATTATGTATATGTTTAAGGCTAGGTCCTTATACAACCATCACCATGTGAGGTTTTAGAGTGATAACATAAAAAATTCTAGAATATATGAAAAATAATACATACAACTATAGTTAATTACCAAAATAAAGAGAAACAAAAATATCTTTACAACCTAATCAATCATAGAAAATTGATATTTATGACATGAAAATACCAACAAGTATCCATATAAGAAAAAATCTCCATAAAACCATCCCTTTATGATGGAAATTATGAAATGAGAAAATGACATGCTACAATATTCCATCCCCATTACCCAGGTAATTCAAAATAATTCTAACAACCACACAAAGGAACAAAAGATATTTGTGAGCCTAGATCCATATAGGATACCACCACAAATTATATACAAGGTTTAAAAATAAGAATAATGCAGTTCTATGTTTTAAAACAAATATAATTTTTCCATTTTTTTAAATCAACATCTTTTTTATAAATCACATCATTGGATTTTATTAAAATCCATTCAAATTCAAAAAACAAGGAATATGAAAAGTATTATCGATAGTATAGTATTTTATACACAAACACATTATGTTGTTCATAAAAAACATATATACATGGAAGATTTTATGTTTGGAAACCATGTGATAAAAACTTATCTGAAAATTTACGGGAAATAATCTATTTTAAAATCCATCATGTGAAAAAAACCATAATTAAAATATAACATTGTATTGGGTCCTATCATCTGAGAATATGAATTGAAAATAAATGAATCCTAAAATAGGAATATATTGGTAAAACTCAATATGAAGACCATCCATTGTCTATCTATATCATGAAAATAACTCATAGTGGTTCAACACATATTAGGGATACCTATGTCTATTTCTTAGTGTACCTAAGGTTCCCAATGCAAAACATTCATTAAAATCCTTTTCAAAATCATAATATAAGTTAATAAAACATTTTATAATCCAATATAATCCACTTCAATGTTTGAATTTCAATTTAGAAATCAAAAACACCATTAAAGCATTTAATCAAACACTTGATTTGAGGAAACCCCTTTTAAAAGTAAAAAACCCATTAAATGTGAATATTTCATTTAAATATTTTGGGATTGAGAATAACTAATATTAAATGTTTAAAAATAAGAATTTTAAATTATCATTTAGAAATTTATATAATTTACCCATTTTATAGAAACACATACATGATGAACGGAGGTTGAACTATTTTAAATTTTCAACAAGGATTAAGAAACAATAGATTGGTTATTCAAGGTTATATATACACAAGAAAAACAAAAATACTATGTCAATACCCCTAAATAAAAAATAAACATCCTATGTGGGTTTCACATGATCCGAGGAGAATAGGTACAATGAATATATTTGATAAAACAGAAAACTTTGGAAAATAACCCAGTATAACTACCGTTGATCCCACAAGAATGAAAAAAAAACACATATAATACCAATATAAAATCCTCTAGAATGTTGGTTATGAATTAGGTTGAGATAATATGAGAATAGTTGGTTATTAGAAGATAAATGGGGTTTTGAATATTTTTATATAATACATCCTAGCATTAAAAACCCACATGCATAGCTTGCAGAGGAGGCCACATAGTTAGGATTTATTGTGTTAATTAACCACGAACCATATGAAAATCATTAGTTTTTGGTGCACGTATTTTATGCATGTATTTTCAAAAAAAACCAACCCTGAAACCCCTCCAATTTTACATGATTTGCACTGGGTGGTCGAATGATTTGGACAAACCGTGCACCCCTTCTAGTTGATCAATATAGACCTCACAGTTTTCTAGTCCAAATTGGATGGATTTATTTAATTGTGAGAAAACCATTCATAGCCCCATGCGATTCAAATTTGTTTTTTAAAAACTCCCAAGAAAACCCCAATGAAAGAACCAACCAAACCATAGTCAAAAAAATTGTTAAAGTGTACCCATTAAAAGGTAATTGAACGTTACTTTTATTTTTAGTGGTGGATGTATGACTTGATATTATAATCTATCCAACCCATTACTTATCAAATTTTTTCAACTTGTTTAAGAATGACTACCCACTATTGAATACTTTTTTGGATGCGTATATATCTCAATTATAAATGGACTCTCTTTTCACTTAATTTTTTACACCAACCAATCCATTTTTATCGATGAAATATTAAAAAATAACTCTCTAATATCCTTAACCAAATTAAAGATTATATGGTCCTCCCAAATTACAAAACCTACTGTCCTAGATAAGTGATATAGTGGAGGTTCTTATGAGAAATGAAATGATCTCCACTATGAATGTTATTTTTTTAATTAATATTTTATCACCATCAATTAGGTCTTAAAAATTCAAATTTAATAGCACTATTATCTTCCATATATTAATATCTTTTAATATTGATCTCATAATATTTATTCATATCATCATCTATCAAATGTGAAAAGACACATCACATGTTGTAATTCATTTTCCATTACCAAGTCACATGGATAATCATAATTATGAAAATAGTGAATATATTTGATAAATATGAAATCATATTAGTTTTAGAAAAATAATATATCATCCTTTTACATATCCTTTCTCCCATTAAGAGTATGATATCATCTCTTATACATATATAATACTTACAATCACCATGAAGCCTTGATTTTGATAACATATCAGGAAGCTAAGAAACTAGTAAAAAATGGAAATGAATGATACCTTACACATATTGTTGAAAACAAAGGAACTATTCAGATAAATGATATGTCAGTGGTAAATGAGCACATTGATGTTTTTCATAATGAGTTTCCTTGTATTATACCTGATCGAGAAGTTGAATTTACTATTGAATTAGTTCCTGATGCTAAGCCAATTTCAAAAATCACTTATCGAATGGCTCAAATTGAACTTTTAGAGTTAAAGAAGCAATTGCATTAGTTATTAAATAAAGGTTTCATTCGACCTAGCACATCACCATGGGGTGATCTTGTCTTGTTTATTAAAAGAAAATATGGTTCAATGAGACTTTGCATTGATTATAGAGCATTGAATAACATCACTGTTATGAATAAGTATCATTTTCCTTATATGGATGATTTGTTTGATCATGTATCCGAAAGAACAGTATTTTTCGAAGATTGATTTGAGGTCGGGGTACCATCAGTTGAAAGTAAAGGAAGCAGACATTCTAAAGACCATGTTTCATAGTTGATATAGCTATTATGAATTTGTAGTTATGCCTTTTGGTTTAACCAATGCACCATCTGTATTCATGGATCTTATGAATAAAAGTTTCCATGAGTTATTGGATAAGTTTGTGGTTGTGTTCATTAATGATATTTTGGTTTATTCCAAATGTAAGGAGGAACATGAATGTTATTTATGGGTTTTCCTTCAATACTTAAAAGAAAATAAACTTTATGGGAAAATCAGCAAGTGTGTGTTTTGGTTACAACAAATTGCTTTCCATGGTCACATTGTTTCAAAAAATGGCATAACTGTTGATCCTGATAAAACCAAAGTTGTTGAAGAATGGCCAAGACCCACAATTATAAGTGAGATTTGTATTTTTCTTGGTTTGGAAAGTTATTAACAGAGGTCTGTTGATAATTTTTCATGGTTATCTATTCCAATGACTAAGTTAACTCGAAAAGGTGTTAAGTTTATCTGGATAAAAGAATTTGATGATTGTTTTCAAGAATTGAAAGGAAGATTGGGGAATGCTCCAGTTTTGGCACTGCCATCTAGAAATGGTGAGTCTTTTTTCTACAGTGATGCTTCATTGAAAGGACTAGGTTGTGTCCTAATGCATAATGATCAGGTAATTGATTATTACACACATCAGTTGAAACCGCATGAGTTAAATTACCCTACACATGATTTGGAATTAGCTGCTTTTGTGTTTGCAATAAAAATTTGGAGGCATCATTTGTATAGATTAAAATGAGAAATATATACTGACCACAAAAGTTTAAAATATATATTCACTCAAAAATAATTGAACATGAGATAGAGGAGATTGTTGGAATTAATCAAGGATTATTATTGCATGATCCATTACCATCCGGGAAAAGTAAATAAAGTAGTTGATGATTTGAGTCAAAAAAGCAATGCTTCATTAGCCATGATACGTTTGAACGAGATACTTTTTCATTGACTTAATGAAATTTGGAATAGAAGTTGTTGGTGTAGGAAACTATTCTATTTTGTATCAGGTATCAGTGAGATCATCTCTATGAGAAATAATATAGCAAGCACAGAAAGAAGACAGTGAGTTGTAGAAAAAGGTAGAGTTGGTTCAGAAGGGTAAGTTTCCTCATTTTAATCTTGATGATGATTGTGTATTGATGTTTGGGAAGAGATTATGTGTACCTTGTGATTCAAAGTTTAAGAATGAGTTTTTATGTGAAGCCCATAGTTCCCCATTTTTAGTTCATCCTGGAAGTACTAAGATGTACAGAGATATCTGTGAGTATTAATTGTGGGATGGAATGGAAAGAGTTATTTCCGATTTTACATTGAAGTGTTTGAATTGTCAGCAGGTTAAAGTAGAGTGGAAGTTACTGAAAGGGATGCTTCAGCCTTTACTGGTGCCAGAGTGGAAATGGTAAAACATATCCATAGAATTCGTTGTGGGATTACCAAATACATATCGAGGTAATAATGAAATCTGGGTTATAGTTGATTGATTGACTAAATCTACTCATTTCCTTCCTATTCGAGATACTTTGTCTCTAGATCAACTTGCTCGATTGTATGTTAAAGAGGAAGTCATGTTGCATGAAGTTCCCCTCTCAATTGTATCTGATCGTGATCCCAGGTTTACTTCTAACTTTTGGAAAGGCCTTCAGAAGTCGTTGGGTACTTAATTAAGTTTTGGTACAACATTTCACCCTCAATCATATGGGAAATCAGAACGAACAATTCAGACATTGAGGGTATGCTACGTTCTTGCTCGATGGATTATCAGGGAAGTTGGGACCAACATTTTTCTTTGGATGAATGTTCATATAATAACACTTTTCATTCTAGTATATAGATGGCTCCATTTGAGGCATTATATGGAAAGTGTTGTTGAACTCCAGCTTTTTGGGATGAAGTAGGTGAGAGGAAGCTAATGAGACCAGAATTGGTAGAATAGATGTCATAGAAAGTTCAATTGATTCATAAGAACATGAGAATAGCGCAGAGCTAAAAGAAAAGTTTTGCCATAACTGGAAGAAGGGTCTTTCTTTTGAGGTAGGTGATCAGGTCTTTCTCAAATTTTCTCCATGGAAAAGTGTGATGCATTTTGGTAAGAATGGAAAGTTGAGCTTGAGGTTCATTGGACCTTATGAAATTTTGGAGAAAGTTGGATCAGTTGCATACAGAGTGGATTTACCTCCCTGTTTATCCCAGGTACTCAATGTTTTTCATGTTTCGATGTTGAGAAAGAATATTCCAGATCCATCTCATGTTTAGAGCCTAGAGGTAGTTCAGTTGGAAGGGAATCTTTATTATGAAGAAAAACCAGTCCATATTCTTGACTTTAGAGAGAAAGTGTTGTGAAATAAGGTAATTCACCAGTTAATGATTTTGTGGAAAAACCATATGGTTGAAGAGGCAATGTGGTAATCTGAAAATTCTATGAGGGATAAATACCCCAACATATTTTGATAAGTGAATAAAAATTGCGAGGAAGCAATTTCCAAAAGGGGGGAAGGATGTAACATCCCATGTAAATGAATAATAATATATTTTCATACTTAATAATTTTTTTATTAAATTTTAATTTTACTTTAAAAGGGTTTCTATGTTCGATAGCGTACCCGATACGAAACAACGAGTTTCTTTGAAATCTTACGTTGCACACTAATAATATAATATTATTTTTTAAATGGTAGTTAACTCATAGCCGTTGTATTGGAGGTAATGAACCAAACTAACTACAATATGATTATACATGTTTGTTAAATGTATTTACATTTATCCAATAAATGCTAGAGGCTTAAAATGTGAATGAATCTAATTTTAAGCATGATTTAAATTAAAAGGCCGATTTATCACCTTTTAATGTTGAACCCTCTTTAAATATAGTTTTGGTTACTTTAATACATTCTATATGACTAAATAAATGTTTTCGTTAGAATAGGGACATCAAAATTTAATTTGTGTAAATTTTTGTAATTTTTCTGATAAAGATCATTTTTTAATGAATAGTGAAAACATTGTATTTTAATTCAAAACTGTGTTTTAATATAATTTATTTATATGGTTAGATAATATTTTTAATTTGTTTTAAAGTGTAATTAGAATATATTTTTAACATTTAATCCAATTTTGGTCATTGCAATTAATTTCATTTTGAAATTGGTAATAAACAAGTGTCAATCTTTTGATAGTTATTGTTTATTAAAAAACACGCTATTTGTTTTAACAACGAGAATTAATTTTAAAATTAATTAGTGACACTTTTATATTTTCAATTTGGAAATATAAAAATAATTTTTTAATTTGGAATATCAAATATATCTTAGGATGAATTTTTGGTATTTTTCTGAAAAACATCAATTTTTGATGAATAGTGAAACCACTTAGTGGTAGTTAAAAAGCTGACTTTTCATTTAATGGAAATTTTACCACTTCTATGAATTGAATTTCAAAAATCCAACATACATGGTTGTTATCATGAAGTAAAATATGTTTCATTAAGACGAAAATAATTTATTGTGAATAGTAACTTTTGACTTTTATTTACCGCGGTTAAAGGTAAATCGGGTAATTCAAGGTTAAAAGAATGTTATAATAATTCAAAATTACCTTAACACTAGTCCAATAATTATTGTATGAGTAGTGGCCGAAATTGGGCATCCTTTGGTGGATTGTGGGACCCCATGGAGCCACTTATGAAAGATAATCCCACTTTAGATTAATTAATTTAATGTAAAGAAAAAATTGATATTAACATAAATCTTTTAGTAATTAATTTTTATATGGTGTTATATAAAATATATTTTTCAACTATAAATATTCATTGGGAAGATAAAAAGAGTTTATATATCATGGTATTTCTTTATAATTTTTAGACATCAAATAAATTAAATTATTTATGACACAATAATGATGCAGTATTTACCTCATTAATAAATGATTTTAAACAAATAAGATGATAGTGATTAAAATATTATCAAAAACATGTCCAATTCTGATTGGATGATTTTATTTTGAATATGAGTCATCTTATCTTCGGCTATAATGATTGTTGGACCATTAGAGACTGAATATCATTATATAATAAAATAATATTTTCACACTTTCCTAAAGAGCCCCTTCGCTCCCTTTTAAATGGATACCACTTATAACCAATTAATAAAACCTCTCAAGACATTTTTCTCATCTAACCTCGGCCCAATTAATCTTTCTAAATCCCTATACTCCTACTAGAAGCCTTAACTTAGGAATAAGGCACTTCAATAAGTCCTCTGGTTCAATCCAATGGGAGTTACCCAAATTAAAGTTAACGATTTGTCTTAAATAGTTTTCTTTTATTTTTCTTCTCCAACCCCTTAAATCTTTTTATTCCTTTATTTTGTAAGAACACAAGTATCCTCAATATACTAGGATGTTTTTATGAGAAGGATTCGAACTACACTTACACACACCTCCATCCAATGGATGAAGAACATAATGTTTCTGTGGATGGTAAACTAACGCCTCACGAAATGAGGAATGTTCAATTACATCTTATCGTCTCTCATGGTGACCATTATGATGTCACTGTATTTATACATGATATATATTATGTTCACTATTTCTTTATTCTTCTGTAATTCCAAATTATATGAAGCCTTTATGGTTCCCATAGTGGGTAAATACGATAATCTCATTTGAGGAAGTGCGGACTACCGCCCCCTCAAAGTGATTTGACTCGTTAATGCCTTATGTGGGATGTATAAAGGATATATTTAATGATATAATATATGATATTATACTGGAGTTATAATATATCTATATATAATTATGTTCTAATTCCATTAAAATAAGAAATAGAAATGCAAGTAGCGTTCATGCGTATGTACGGATTACCATCTCCATGAACGGTGCATTTCATTTCTTACCTCCAAATGTTATGTACTATTATAAATACATGTATATATTAGAAATATATGATATATATGATATCTAAATCATGAATACCAATCGGGAAATAATGTAATATTGACCACATGGACAACTTATAATTATAAGGTGTTCATTTTTGACTCAAGTACCAAATTTTGACAAAATGGACGTTATTAATTTAATTGATTACTTAATGTTTATAATATGGTAATAATTGATATAAAAGGAGAAATAAAGTTGAAAAAGGTTCCTAAGAAAGTATAAATTAACTTTAGTTTATTATTCAGGAGACTAAAGAATGATCAAGTCAATTCGGACATGATGTAAGGGACTTCGTCTCAATCTCCTTTCATTGAAGATTTTTTAGTTTTATACACGACTTTATTTTATATGGTGTATAAACCCCTTTGAATTTTTATTTTATTCAAAGGGAATATTTTTATAGGATTTTTTTTACTAAACAAAAAAAGGAATGTTTCTTTTTTTTACGTAAGAGGTGACAATGACCTTTCTTCCTCCATGAGTATTATTTGATCTTTGGCTTCCTTAACAAGACGAAATGTTTTTAAAAGGAAAAATTAATACCTTATACTATTTTTACGTATTTTGGTATTTAAGATGATTTTGAGAAAGGATTTATTATTTCTATATCTAGAAATGATATTTTATTATTACAATGTGGAAATGTTATCTTTCATTTATGCTTATGATATGTTTTATGATCATGTTATCATTCTTAGGCATTATTTATGTATACAGGTAGTTCCATGATAAACCTAGGATGGGTGAGCCTGAGATATCTCTCCAAAGAATTGGGTAACATGACAGAGGTAAATGTGACTGTTTCTCTGAAGAGATTTTAGGGATTATACTGGGATGGGTATTCCAATGTAACTACCTATGTAGCTGTGATGGCTACAATGTATGTATGATATGGATGCCAAAAGTTACAATTATGATTTATGATTTCTATGAATCTTTCATAAATATTATGATTTCATGAGGTAATTAAAAGAGTTCATGTTTTGTATGTATTTACGAACAAATGTTTTCATTCTTTGTTTTATAACCATTACTGGGCATTTGATGCTCATCCCAATTTTTGAAATGTTTTCACAGGACTTAAAGATGAATAGGGTAAAGGATGGGATCAAGGAAATGTCATGAGGTCTAAATCATGGAACTAGACATGACTCTTTTTTTGAAAATTTTATATTTTCTGAAAAAATGGAAACTGTGTAGAAGTGTCTCCCTTCGAATATTTTGAGATGTAATAGTTATGTCCTAATTAGCTAAAACACTAAACCTGAAAAGATCCTCAATGTGAAATATTCGTTTAATTCAATATTATGTATATGTTTAAGGCTAGGTCCTTATACAACCATCACCATGTGAGGTTTTAGAGTGATAACATAAAAAATTCTAGAATATATGAAAAATAATACATACAACCATAGTTAATTACCAAAATAAAGAGAAACAAAAATATCTTTACAACCTAATCAATCATAGAAAATTGATATTTATGACATGAAAATACCAACAAGTATCCATATAAGAAAAAATCTCCTTAAAACCATCCCTTTATGATGGAAATTATGAAATGAGAAAATGACATGCTACAATATTCTATCCCCATTACCCAGGTAATTCAAAATAATTCTAACAACCACACAAAGGAACAAAAGATATTTGTGAGCCTAGATCCATATAGGATACCACCACAAATTATATACAAGGTTTAAAAATAAGAATAATGCAGTTCAATGTTTTAAAACAAATGTAATTTTTCCATTTTTTTAAATCAACATCTTTTTTATAAATCACATCATTGGATTTTATTAAAATCCATTCAAATTCAAAAAACAAGGAATATGAAAAGTATTATCGATAGTATAGTATTTTATACACAGACACATTATGTTGTTCATAAAAAACATATATACATGGAAGATTTTATGTTTGGAAACCATGTGATAAAAACTTATCTGAAAATTTACGGGCAATAATCTATTTTAAAATCCATCATGTGAAAAAAACCATAATTAAAATATAACATTGTATTGGGTCCTATCATATGAGAATATGAATTGAAAATAAATGAATCCTAAAATAGGAATATATTGGTAAAATTTAATATGAAGACCATCCATTGTCTATCTATATCATGAAAATAACTCATAGTGGTTCAACACATATTAGGGATACCTATGTCTATTTCTTGGTGTACCTAAGGTTCCCAATGCGAAACATTCATTAAAATCCTTTTCAAAATCATAATATAAGTTAATAAAACATTTTATAATCCAATATAATCCACTTCAATGTTTGAATTTCAATTTAGAAATCAAAAACACCATTAAAGCATTTAATCAAACACTTGATTTGAGGAAACCCCTTTTAAAAGTAAAAAACCCATTAAATGTGAATATTTCATTTAAATATTTTGGGATTGAAAATAACTAATATTAAATGTTTAAAAATACGAATTTTAATTTATCATTTAGAAATTTATATAATTTACCCATTTTATAGAAACACATACATGATGAACGGAGGTTTAACTATTTTAAATTTTCAACAAGGATTAAGAAATAATAGATTGGTTATTCAAGGTTATATATACACAAGAAAAACAAAAATACTATGTCAATACCCCTACATAAAAAATAAACATCCTATGTGGGTTTCACATGATCCGAGGAGAATAGGTACAATGAATATATTTGATAAAACAGAAAACTTTGGAAAATAACCCAATATAACTACCGTTGATCCCACAAGAATGAAAAAAAACACATATAATACCAATATAAAATCCTCTAGAATGTTGGTTATGAATTAGGTTGAGATAATATGAGAATAGTTGGTTATTAGAAGATAAATGGGGTTTTGAAGATTTTTATATAATACATCCTAGCATTAAAAACCCACATGCATAGCTTGCAGAGGAGGCCACATAGTTAGGATTTATTGTGTTACTTAACCACGAACCATATGAAAATCATTAGTTTTGGTGCACGTATTTTATGCATGTATTTTCAAAAAAAACCAACCATAAACCCCTCCAATTTTACATGATTTGCACTGGGTGGTCGAATGATTTGGACAAACCGTGCACCCCTTCTAGTTGATCAATATAGACCTCACAGTTTTCTAGTCCAAATTGGATGGATTTATTTAATTGTGAGAAAACCATTCATAGCCCCATGCGATTCAAATTTGTTTTTTAAAAACTCCCAAGAAAACCCCAATGAAAGAACCAACCAAACCATAGTCAAAAAAATTGTTAAAGTGTACCCATTAAAAGGTAATTGAACGTTACTTTTATTTTTAGTGGTGGATGTATGACTTCATATTATAATCTATCCAAACCATTTCTTATCAATTTTTTTCAACTTGTTTAAGAATGACTACCCATTATTGAATACTTTTTTGGATGCGTATATATCTCAATTATAAATGGACGCTCTTTTCACTTAATTTTTTACACCAACCAATCAATTTTTATCGATGAAATATTAAAAAATAACTCTCTAATATCCTTAACCAAATTAAAGATTATATGGTCCTCCCAAATTACAAAACCTACTGTCCTAGATAAGTGATATAGTGGAGGTTCTTATGAGAAATGAAATGATCTCCACTATGAATGTTATTTTTTTAATTAATATTTTATCACCATCAATTAGGTCTTAAAAATTCAAATTTAATAGCACTATTATCTTCCATATATTAATATCTTTTAATATTGATCTCATAATATTTATTCATATCATCATCTATCAAATGAGAAAAGACACATCACATGTTGTAATTCATTTTCCATTACCAAGTCACATGGATAATCATAATTATGAAAATAGTGAATATATTTGATAAATATGAAATCATATTAGTTTTAGAAAAATAATATATCATCCTTTTACATATCCTTTCTCCCATTAAGAGTATGATATCATCTCCTATACATATATAATACTTACGATCACCATGAAGAGATGTGATTCATTTTCCATATTAGAATTTGAAGATTGGTTGAAAAAAATATACCTAATAAGAAAATATGATATTTAAAATATTAATTTAATTTTTTATATGTTGTATCCATATCCTATAAATAATAAACAGAACATCTGTGACTAATAACTAATGAGAAAAGAAGGCTGTTAACACTCATAAAAGTAGTAATACTAAAATATTGTTAACCAATAGTTGTTTAGATTTTATAATAGGATAATATATGATATTATAAGTATGAATATAATTATGTTATAAATTAATAACATTTTTTGAACAATTATAAGTGAGGATAAATCATGTTCAACTAAGGGAGTCATGAGGTAAAAGATTCTTTATCAATTTATTTTTATTGATCAATTCGTAATGTTATGAATCAAATTTATTTTATATATTGAATGTACACATCCTTTTACTTTTTATATCATGAATCTATCAAATTTGTTTAATTTTATTTTTAATTATGATTTATTTTATCCATTGGGATTTTACATGAATGTTACCATGTTGTGAAGAATTTCATAACTCAATATCTTTTCTGGGTTTTATAAATTCATCATTATCTTTGATATTTACTGTTTTTTGTTTTTAATAAATTTTTATTATATAATAATGTATTTATAGTTTTTTAGGTGGATTTATATTTTATACAGATAATCACTTGTTTATTAATTCTTATTTTGAGTATATAATTAGTTTATGTCTGGCTCATATCAAATTGTCATTTTTTTGGATATATGTTATGTTATAGATATATATTTTTTATGAGGCATATTAACTACTCCATTGATATTTTATATAATTAATTTTTTTATATTTGTGGTATTTAATTTTTTATTTTAATTTATTTCTTTAATTGATGTTATTATTCAAATATTACCAAAGCGATAACAAGTTTTCTTCAATATAATTTAAATGAGGATTATTTATGATTTAATTTCAATTAAAGGAAATTATTTTATTATTATATCATAAACCAGTCTATTTTTTTTCCATCATTTATTCATTATTTTTTTCATTAGATATAACCATTATCTTATTTGTGGTACCTAAAATGAATGAGAATTTGTTTTTATGAAAACTTGACATTATTTACCTCTTCAATTGAGAATCCCTTTTATTCTAAATACATGTTTTCTAAAAATTTTATCATTAATATTTTTAACATCATAATAATATTTTTTTAAAAAATTTCATTCATTATTGTATTTTTTTTAAAAATAAAATTATATATTCTTAGGATTTTCACAAACATAGTACATTTGTAATTTTATTAAAAAAATAAAAATGTAATCATTGTTTTAACATACTCTCCATTAATGAATCATTCACCACATTGTTAACACTATTTATTTGAATCATCCCTAATAAAATTAGAAGTTTTGTATTGATGAATAAAGGTTTCTAAAATATTCATGAAATGTTTAACTTTTGATTTTTTTTAAATTAAAATGGGTATTTTCTCAAGAATGATTATAGTGTTCTTTCCATGTTTTATCTATTCCTAATTGAAAAAAATACATTCGTTTAATTATATTACACTAAAAATATAAAATATTAATAGGATCCATATTCTTTATCTGATTTTTATATGACTAGTTAGACCAGGGAAAGTATTAACATTCACTCTCTTGAATATTTTTGCAATCATTAACTTTTTTTTGGATTATACACCTTCTTAAAATCATTGGGAAGTAAATTTATATTAAATATCCATATTATTTGTATCATGGATATGATTATATCTTAATAAATTTACCTATTAAATATATGGTGTTTTCATTGAATGTAATTTAATTGACATTGGGAATGTTGAGAAATGTAAATAATTTACTCAGTATAGATATTCTTTAAAAATACATACTTTTTATGAATTGAATTGATCATTATATAAATGGTAAATGAAATTTATATGAAATTATTAGTGGGGGTAGATTATGGATATACCCTTTATGGATTGATAGTATCGTGAGATTAATCCGTTCATTAGCCAGATTAAATGGGTATTTTGTGTATCCCAACCCATCGGTTAAGCTGTCTTGGTGAAAGGTCTTCATGTATTGATATCATGGGTTATAAGATTATGACATCTAGTATTAAGCATTTAATTAATTAATAATTCAATTATTATTATCCATGAGAATAAAAAATTTATATTATCCATGTATTATCATCATGTTCTTATGTTTTTTATTATAATTATTTTATCATTACTTATTAGTAAAATATTATTCATCGTGCTCAAGGAATTGGTTTAATGACATGTGTTTACATTTATTTATTCTAACATAATTTTTATTCCTTATTTATTTAGGATATATTCTTCTATGCATAACCTTTTTTAGATTTTGAGGTCAACTTGATTTTTTATTTCATTTGGATACAATTAATGAATCCTTAAAAGAGTTCAATGATATTAAATTTTTAACATTCAATATCTTCTATTTCATGTTTTAAAATGCTATATTATATTTATTTAGGTATATTTATTTACCAATACTACTACACGTTGAGTAAATTTGTGATGCAATTACTTGTGTTTGGTGACAATTTTATAATGTAATAGTTGGATCGGGGCTAATTAGGTTAGGGTCAGATTAGTAAGTATTAGAATGGGTGTAGTAGAAACATTTGGAATAAGATTTAAGAAATTATAGATTAGTGACCATAAACATATGATATAATTTGGGGATTATTATATAAGAACGTCATAAAAATTTGGTGAGGATAATATTATGTTTTTATCCTATAAATGATTTTCTTTTTTGGATATAAAAGTGGATGTGGTTCTAGAATTGTTATACCAAGGGGCAATAACTCTAATAAGGGTGCATCGAGACTTGATATAATCAAAACCCATTTAATTATAATGGTATTTATTACACACTTGATTTTCAACTAAAATGGGATATTCTATGAATAATGTACATTTCAGGTACAAAACATTGTGAATGATTTAAATTGAAGATGAAATTGAATGATATAGGTTAAACATAAGATATTTTCAATTTAGAAGAATGGTAAATGATTCAGATATCCTATAAATGATAAAACATTTTTCCCAATATGATTAAGTTTTATCATTATATTTTTTATTCAATTAAAATAACCAAAAGTAATTATGTTATAAATGGAATAAAATGGAATATGTGGGTATTATGAAGAAAAAATAGGATTATTGTTATAGATGAAGAGATAATCATAATTCCTAATCAGTTTTCAAGCTATATTATTAATAACCAATACCTTAACCAACTGTCATACTCACCAATTAAGGGAATGATAAAGTCCAATATGAGATCGAGTTATGGAGACCATTGGGGAATGGAGGCTTGATTACATTCATGTCATGAATGTGGTTGGAGAAACCCAGGAAATCTATTTACTAAAAAAAATAAAAGGATTTATGAGTTGAAAACAATGGCATAGGGAAATGAATTATTGATGAAAAGTGGAGAGTATAAATGAGATAAATAAATTTCATCCAATAAATCCATTTATAGTTCATTTTCTTTGTTCATGTGTATAATGTTTAGTATATGTTATGTTTTTTAAGAACCAATTTTGATGTTTTATGTGATGAGATTTTAATGTGATTAATAAAACCTTGGGAAATTATTCATTATATTGAGGTATATATAACATGAATGTTAATCATGAAGTATTATTTAATGAATAATTCTATCTTGAAATGATTAAAGGTATTGAAAACAATTATGGTTAAAATAATCATTGATGATAAGGTAATATTAGTATATTAAGATTATATGATATTTACAGAAGTAATAATTCATATAAAACCTCATTGCGGTTATAATGTGATATGATGATTACTATTTTTAGAAAATCATCACCTTATTGTGAACTTTATAATAATTAAAATAATATAGTTTTTGAAAATAAAAGTATATGTCACATAGTATGCGATAAATCATTTCATCTGGTAAGGCCTTTGGGCTTGAACCCACAACTAAAGGCATAAATGAATGGAATGCCTACCACCGGCATGTATGATACATTGGTTAATATAACATTGTTCTTACTTAATGAATTTTATTAATAAATATTTAGTTGATAATTGGGTGTTATTATTGGGGATTTAGATATTAATGTATTATAACAGATGACTTGTTCTATTCACTTTGTTTTAGGTAAATATTTAGAGATAGAAGTAATGACATGTCACATATATGTGGATATTAAAAACCATTATAAGTTAATCTTAGTACAAGAGGAATACAAAATTTATCTCGGATATTCATTTCATGAGGTATGGGATAAATTATAAATTTATTAAAGGATAAAAAAGGATGGAATAATTTTTGTGAAGGTAGAAAGTCAACATGAATTTTTATTTATTTATTATATAATATATTAAAGTAAATCCAGAACCATATAAAAGGGATCATTAAGAAAAACTTTTATCAAATTAGCTTCATAAATGATGAATCATTCCTCTTTTTACCCATCACAAAATAACAGTTTTGTGATCGTTAAATTTTTCGAGATCATTTATTTTATTGTGACAAATGATCTATATCACTATCCATAATTATTTATTCATTTATGATATGTAAAAATATTTACATCCCACAAATTTTATCCTATTTTGAGAATTAATTATGTGTTATTCAGGATGAATTTTTTATTTACCTTTAACTATTTTATGAGGAGTTTTTATTAACCCCTTTTAATATGAGGGTTTTCAAAAAATAAATGTTAACATGTGAAAAAATTATTTTCTTAGAATATTTTCTAATTCAGGGGAAACAATTTATTGAGGTTGGTAAGAATGTGACACACCAATATTATAAAAAGAATATTGTGATTAATATCATATAAGAAATGAAAAAATGACCATAAACATCCAAAATAATATATTATTATACTATACAAATTATAACAAAGACATATAATTGAAGAAAATGAATATTATGAATTGATTTATGAAATATATATAAATGTCCAAATTAATATATATTTATTGATAATAATAACTCAAATTTTAGTAATTTCAATTTATTTTTAAAATAATATATTTTGCTCAAAAATAGGTAGTAGTATTTCTAGAGAAAATAATAAATTGAAATTTTACTTATTTTATAAAATATTATTAATAATATGAAAATAATATTTCAAATAATAATATAAAAATTACTTGAGGGTAAAATTTTGGGATTTTTATGAAAGGGACAATTTTCCGTGAATTGTGTGAAATACCACTTATTGTAAATATATCATTTCTATTCAATAATTATTATTATTGAAATATATTCTTATGATTTAATTTTTATTTCAAATTAAAATAATAATAATATATATATATATATTTAATTTAATTATTTTAATTTTAGTCACGTTTATTCCATAATATGGAAGAGTTTATTTTAAATCTTGAAAACCATTTTATTGTAAACTATTTTTGTGTGTATAATGTTCCAAAATTTTAATTAAATAAAATGATAAATAATGAGGAATAATTTCAATTGAATCTATATATTATTTAAATTTATAAATTACTTTAATATATCAACATATTATTACTTTTGAGTTAGTTAATATTGGATCATCTTATACCTGAAATATGTATTTCTTGAAAAACATTTTTAACACTTTTTGTGTGTTTGAATTGAAAATAAATTCCCTAATATAAGAGAGTTGAATATGAAAAAATTTACTACACAAATTGAATAATTATAATTAATAATAGGTAAATTTTTTTTTCTTTATTATTGGTTATAATGATTTGTAAATAGAGAAACTTTGATTTACAAATAATTAACGTTAAAAATTTGATTTGTACATTACATGTCCCTGTGTTAAAATTAAATTGACACAGAAATGTAAATTTTTTACAAATAACATTTGATATTAATAATAATTTGGTTCAAATTTTTAATATGTATATTATTTAGTATTAAAGGATAAATTACCTTGTAAAAAAAACTATTTATCATAGTGAAAACTAAATTGTAAAATACGTGTAACAATGGGGATTTACGATATAAAAAGTATAACAAATGATTACATTTATTTATGTAAGATTGGATAAACCTTATAATCCATATAAACTATTATTTATCAATTTTGGAGGCACATATATTGATAGTTTATTCTAATTATTGAATAGATTTGGGTAGTTATATAAAATTCATTGCTCTTCAATTGTAGATGGGATGTTCATTCCCCCATATATTCAGACCTCTAAATTTATTTAGCGTGATAAAACCTAAAGAAAAATATTTTTTATTTCTTTATACACATTCTTCAGATTATGTTATTCCCGAAACACCATCCTTAGGGTCCATGATAAGAGATCTAAAATAGGTTTTTTCTAAAAAATGTATTTGACTTCACTAAGCTCCATCTTTTTTACCTTTTTATCACAATAAATTATTTATTAAAAATTACAATATGATAACAAAAATATATATTTTATAAAAATATTTCATTATTTTTATAGCCTAATATTATTCCATTCCCTCTATCAAATTGTAAAATAATCCATCATTCATGTGTACAGTGCAGTACCACCTCAAAAAAAGAAGTAATATGTTTTCCATCACTGAGTCACATGGATATTAATATTAATGAAAATAACAACTATAAATTATAAATATGAATTTATATTAATTCGGTAAAAATTCTTATATTATAATTTTCCATACTCTTTCACTCATTAATGTAATGATATGGTCTCTCATTCATATGTATATCCAACCAAATCAATGAAGCGATGCGATTCATTTTCAATGCTTAAGATTAAAGAATGGTTCTAAAAGGGAATATAAAAATATATATTATATTTACCTAAAAAAATATGGAAATTATCAATCTATATATATTTAATAATAAGTTATTCTTCCTTGAAAAAACACTCATGAGAAAACAATTAAATTAATACAAGAAAAAATAGTGATAATAAAATATTATAGAAGAACGGGTAGAAATATTTTTTCAAGGGTCATATTTGATATTAGAAATATATATATAGTTCATGTATAAATAAATAACATGTACAAAACCATTATAAAAGATGATAAATCATTTGAAACTAAAGGGAAGTGTGATGTAAATGGGTTTACCTCAATTTCCTTTCATTGAGGCATATTTTAATGTTTTAGACATAATTTATTTTATATAATATATTAACAACATATTTTAATTTTTATATCATGAATACATTATACTTTATGGTATTGCATGTTTCAATATGAATTATATAATTAAATGGAATTTTAAATGAATGTTACCAATTGGGAAATAATTTCAAAACACAATGTCTTTTTATTAAGTTATATTACTTCTTTATTAATTTGATATTAATAGATTACTTTATTAATGAAATTTTAATCACATATTTTTTTATTCTGACTTCTCATTTGGATTTACACTTAATAAATTGTATCTATTAATTGATTAATTCTCACTTCAATGATATAATCATTTTAAGGGTTGATCATCTTAAATTGTCTTCATTAGGACATATGTTATGTTATACACATATTTTATATTATGAGGTTTATCTACTACCCCTTTGATATTTTATAAAATTAATCTATTTATATTTAGGGTTTTTAATATATAATGTGAATATATTTATTTAATGTGGTTATGATTCAAATGTTACCAAAGCAGTATGAGTTTATACTCCAATCTAGTTTTAATAAGGATTGTTTGTGCATGAATTTCCATTAGAATATTTTATTTGTTCATTCTATAATAAAAACCTTTAAGTTTATTCTCCTATGGCTAGAAATTATATTTTATTGTGATAATACATATTTCATTTTTAGAAAAAAATATTCGGAAAATATATTTAATAAAATCGTACATTTTGTCTCTCTTTAATTTAAAATACATTTTCTTCAAAATCTATTTTTTCTAAAAAATAATTTTATATTTTTTTTAATATTATCCTATTATTTTATTATTGAATTTTTTAAATTATTATTGATAGCTTATTTCAAAAAATGTACATTTTTTACTTATCTAATGAAAATGTGGAAGGATTATTACTTGTAACATATTAAATTTTAATAGAACATTCTCAACCTCATTAGCACTAATTACATTTATGATTCAATTACATTGTTAAATGTTTAATATCTAACAAAATATTTTATGTATAGTTTATAAATTTATATTAATTTAAAGTCATTTTCAATGTATAAAAGAGGTATTTTCTTTAATAGGAAATATTAATTATATCGTCATGATATTTCTATTCATCAATAAAAACAATCATTATTTTCCTTATACTCAACTAGTGTATATTATATTGAAAATATATTTTTTTATTTTTATTCTTTATTATTCATTTAATGAGGGATTTATTTACATTCAATTTCTTGATTATATTTTTTGTCATCAACATTGCCATAAATCCTTCACTTTTTTGGTCATCATTTGACATTAATTTTATCTTATATGCCAATATTATTTGAATCACTAATATCTTTATTTATTAAATCTTATTGAATTTTTATAAATACTATTTACTTTGAAATTTACATGAGTAAATAGGGAAATATTCTGAAATTTGTATACTTAATTCAATATTGATATTTCTTAATATAATATCTTATTTAGGAATTGAATTGATCAGTAAATATATGATGAATGGATTGGACTTATAGTGAAGGCAGGGGAATAGTTTTAAATAGTAATATGATTCATCAATAGTATCATGAAAAGAATTTGTTGGATATCCAAATTAAATGGGTTTTTGGTTTAACCCATAGACTAAATGTTCTTTAATGAATATAATTTACTCTATAGATATTATGTTGTATTATATCATTCCCCAAATATTTTGAGTTTCTTTCATTAGGAATCCAATTATAATTATCTATGAGATTTTTCATTGATATTATTCATTGATTAACATTAGGAACATGTGATTATTTATATGTAATTATTTGATCATCATTCATCCCATCAATATTATTCTTCTCGATAATGTTTTTTTATTAAATTAAATGTTTTATTAGTTATTTAACATTCAAAATAGTTTATTCTTAATTGATTAAGGATATAATCCAATGTAAGTAACCCTTATTGAGCATCTACTATCAGCCTTTTTCGACTTCCCTAGGACATGAAAATAGAATATCTCAACGAGTTATTGGACGCATAAGTTTTTTTACATTAACTATGTTTTATTTGATTTTTTCAACTATAATATTATATTAAATAATAATTCATTATTGAAAAGGATATTATAAAATTATATCCTTTATGATGGGATTACATTTATCTAGTACGAGTAAAATAATGTAACCACCAGCTCTGGGTTACATCGGTAACATAATTTTTTTTATCCACATTTTATATATTATGTTTCATGTTTTTTGATAAATTAAAAATATTTATAATTATGTAAAAAAATTGTTTTAATGCCTTTATATTCTTTGAAAACTAATTTTATCCATAAATTGATTTTCATTTTATTAGGTGAATAAATTAAAAAATTAAAAAATTCTATTTTTTTTAAATTTCTTTGAAAATTGAAACTAAATTTATAAAATTATAATCTCAATGTTATCTATGAGTGATTTTGTTTTTTCCTAAAAGGATTAATTATTTGGTGAATATTCAAACCTAATGATTTTTATTGAAAAATTCATTAATTTTTTATGTATTTAGAAAAAAATATATATTTTAATAATGTATTGAAAAAAATTAATCAAATTATTTTATAATCAATTCATTTTTTAATTTTTATAAATTTCATATTTTATTTTGATTTTAAAAGATAATATATTTTTGAAACCACTTTCTTTAGTAAACCGTTTCACCCCATCAATGAGATTAATTATAAAATAAATCCTTCAAATTATTTGAACTGAATTTTGAAAAAATGTTTCCATATTTGGAATTAAAATATTTAATATTATTTAAAAATTTCTACTAAATTAATTGTCAACAGTAGTTATAAAAATAGTAAAAATTAATTACCTTAATTAAAGATAAAACATGTTTTTATGGGGGTTAAACTAAACATTTTATAGTTAAATGAACTAAAAACAAGCCCAATTTTTAATTTATTTCCATAATTTGAATTTACATCAGGTATATTATAATAATAATAATTTTTTTTGACATTGGGGAATGTCTAGAATGTGGGCATGCCTTTTTATTACAAAAACATAATAACGTGTCATCTTTTTACTAAAACAATGACACCGAATATCCAATCCTCATAGAAAATAAGAATTATTTTTAATCAGACAATTCCAACCAACATATCTTACCTACATTACATCCCATGTTGTACATGACTTATTCTGATTATGGAAACACCCTATGAAGGATTTTCATGAAAACATATTTATGTGGTCTAAAGCAAAGGAATCATTCTTAACCAAGAACTTATATTTTGTTTAATATCCCACTTATTTCATTTATTATTCAATTATGGTGGTATAATAACATAATTATAAAATATAAAATTGGATTTTTTATATTAGAATCATAACCTACAATTATATCATGTTCCATAAAATGGATAACAATGCCATTGATCATGTGTGTTTAAGACTACTGGCTCATGAATTAATGTAATTCTTTTTCCATCTCTGCCTATAACGGTTAGATAAAGTTTTGTATTCAAAGTATGAATGCGATATTTATGACATAATTATACATATGAAATTATAATATAATGTCAAATTTCATTCTTTGAAATACTTTGGAAAACGATAACTTCATTTTTTGTACGTGTAGACTACAACCTCCGTAATCGATGTTATTTGTTTTTCATATTATTTTAAATGGATGGTAATAAGGATAGATTATTTTAATATATATTATATATATATAAATATATTTTTAAAAGTTATTTATAATTTAATTTACTTTGTAACACCTGAAAATTTTATGATATGTCTCTTTTTAAAGATAAACTTATCGAATGCTTACATCGCATGCCACACCTAGCATAAATGAATAATGAAGTATTTTTATAACCTAGCTATTAAATTGGTGGAAATGAATAATATTAACCATTATATGAAATTTATATCTTATATTTTATATCTAAGTTTTAACATTAATCTTATCCATTTTTTAGACATGAAATAAAACTAATTAAACTTTTACACATAAAGCTATATTTGTTTAAATGTTGTCTCACTACCTTTTGATGATGAACATAATTTAAAACTAACTTTTAACAAATTTATAAATTGTATTTCAAAAAATTTTCATCAATTTTGAAATAATAATATCTAAATTTACGTTTGTTGAATTTTTTGTATTTTTTATGACTCTTTTTGTTAGGAATAGTAAAAAACAATCCATTTTAACTAAAAAATGAATTTTCATTTAAATAATTAATATTGATAAAATATATTATAAATAGTTTTTGATGAAAAATTAGATACATAATACAATTATTAATTAAATTAATGTCACTATAATCGTTTTAGATATTTAATTTCGATATAAAAACATTTCAAACTGTTAAATAGTTTTGCTTTAATAACCCGCTTTCATGCCCCCTCAGTACGATTAAATTTAAATTAATTTTATCAAATTATATGTTTCGAAAATTAAAAAAAATAAATTACATTATTGAAATCATAAGGAAAAAATTTAATAAATTGATTTCTTTTATTTTTTTACTATATGAATAATGAACATAGAAATTTAAAAGATCTATAATTAAGGGTATATCTGGTAATTTGGGAAAAAATAATATTATAAATATTCAAAAATTAATCTATGACGTGTTATAATTTTATTGGATGAGTTATTGTTAACTAAAATAATCCTTGGACTAATTTTACGAGCTCTTGTATCCAATTGGATGACTTTAATCCATTTATAGTATTTTAATTTAAAGAAAAGTCAAAGACGTCATTCTTTATATTTTAACTTGTTAAATATTTTAGTATGGGGTTATATAGGGTATATATTTGACTATAATTAATTTTTTGAATGAAATTTTTTTAATAACAATCATTTAAATTTATTAATTATCTATAGGGATGAAATAATCACCTTAAAGGATCTCATAAGGATGATTTAGTAATTGTTTCATTATGGTAAATAGAAAATAAATTATTTTATAAATATTAAAATCAATATATTTTGGGATAATTAATGTCAAACAAGAATTTAATTGATGAACAAGTAATTTAAATGATTTACTAAAATATTTTGTTAAATGATATATTTTATAATTGGTATTTTGAAAAATAAATGAAACAAATAGTGTCAAAATTAGAATTAAAATTATACTAAAATGAATAATATTTCATTAAATTATATAAAATGTTTAAAATTGTAAATTTTTTCTGATTTTTATAAAGAAGTTTTAAAATATCATTGAAAATTAATTTATGTTTATTTTTCCATTTTTTGTAATCAATATTTAACCTAAAAGAAAAAAAAATTATGTTTCCATGGTAAGAGTTTGCAGGATTAAATTAGGGTAAAAATGAAAAGATAAGGGTTTGAATGTGACCTAAACATGTTTGAAAACTATTTTATAAATTTGATTCTAACATTATCACATTAATATTGAATTTAATTGTTTAATGGACACTTTTAATTAAAATAAATTATATATTATTTAAATCAATGATAGTAAAAAAATAACAATCTTTATATATTCAATAATTTTTATGTTTACACATAACGATCACAATCAAGATAATAGAAAAATAAATTTAAATGTATATATTAATTAGATTAGTTTCATTATAATGATTTATTTTTTTTTAGAATATATATAAATACCTTAAATGCTTCTTTCAAGCTAAAATATTTTTTATTTTATTAATAGAAAAATATTATAAAAGTTTTCAATTTTTTTATTTTTTATATATTTTTGATGATTTAATTTGTCAACTGAATGATATAGATTTGTAAGATATATTATATATATATATATATATTAAATAATTATATTTGGATTCCAACATTATCATGATGTATCAGATGTGAAATTAAATGAATAGTATCAAATTTTCCCATAATGATATTTCATTGAATTAATATTTTATTAAATTATATAAAAAATATAGAATTTTTAATTAATAAAAATGGATTATAATATTGTCTAAATTTATTACACTATTATTTTATTAGATATTTATTTGTCATTGGCACTATAATAACCTTATTATATTTATATATTTTGAGGATTTCTAAAACTGACCTGTAGCTCAATTTAAAGAGGGATACTCCTCCCTCACTTATAAAAAGAAATTTGATCCATATATAGTTACAAAAAGCTCCCCATTTCGCATCTATAAATCAATTTTTATGTTGTAAAAGATTTTCTCCTTCCAAAATTCCAACCATATATACCGTAAGAGAAGTTACAAAGGAAATCTGCTGAAGAAGAGTTAATCGTCTTTACTGACTCCTTGATGTTTATTTCTTCTTCTACATTATCTTGTTATTATGTTTCCACTATAATATAATATAAAATTTTCAATGTTTATTCTCATATGTTCGTATGATTTTGGGACAAACATATTACTCATTTTATTGGTCCAACAATAATTGAAAGCACCGTGTGTTCATACGTATGACTTATCATCTCTATTATGTGATGTAATTTGTTTTCATAACTATTTAAGTAAAATGGTTAAAATGATGGAAATTATGGATATATATATAAAATATGAAATTATATGTTTGTTTTTTGAAATTAATATACCAAAAAATTCCTTAGCCTTTAACCATTAAGGGAATGACACTGTGGCTTGTGTGTATGTACGACCAACCGTCTCCCTGAAGAGAGGAGATCTATTTTCCATATTAAACCACCAACAATGATAATTAAAATATAAATAGTGATTAAATATCATATCTATGACCTTAATAAAAAATTTTATATGATATAATTTTAACTAATACACAAGTATTAGAACTTACATGAAAAATAATTCATGGTAAAACGAAGCAGTTAAAACCCGAAACAAGGGTAATATAAAATATTATAACAAAAGGGTAATATGATGATCATATATGATATAATAAATATTAATATAGATCCAGTATAAATTAATAACATTATTCAAACCATTAAAAAGGAGGTTAACTCTTGATCAACTAAAGGAAAAAGAATGATAAGGGACTTTGTTTCAATTTCCATTTCCTTGAGACTTACTAGTGTGAACATAATAATTTTTATGTGGTGCATATACTATTCCATTGATAGAAAATTTCAATTGATCTCCATAATATTTATGTCATAGATATTTATTTTACCTAAAAACTATATCATTTTGTTATATGGTATTTACATTAAATGTTATTTGATAAAATTGTAAAATATTGAAAAATAGGTATCCTTCACTCAATATAGATATATAATGTTATGGAATATTGATTCATGAATTAAATATGTTTATACCCGTTGACATATACCATATTTTTGAATGGTATTGATGGTAGTGGTTCATGAACAGGATAAATGATTTCCAATAATTATTCATTTCTTACGTTCGGCATTCAATTACTATTATTATCCCTAGGATTTTAAAGATGAAAAATATTTACATACATTTCATTTATAGTTTATTAATTTAATGGAATATACAATAATTTATTTAAATTTCTATATAAATATGAAAATTTATTAAATTTATATTTTACTTAACATAAACCTTTGTGATAATTTCATCTCACCCCATTCCTATGTAAAATTGTTTCCCAGGTTTCGTGGAATTTTATCGTGATTGATATTCAGGGCTATAGTAAAGGGAATAATGGTGATCCCAATAAAATATACTTATTTTATGTTTAAAATGTAATTTGAATTTCAAATCTGTATCTAGTATACCAAGTATACTAAAATATTGGATCTTTTGAGATATAATTCCATTAATTTATTACAATGTAATAATGTATGGAACTGAATCTAAGATACAAGTGTTTGGGTCCTTACATATGGTATTTATGGAATATTTTTATAAACCTTGGGAACTATATTTTGGAAAAAATAGAATAGAGAACATAAACATATGAATGAATTTAAATGTTAACTATATGTATAGGTTAACATCATATATGATTTTTATTAAGAATGTATAACCTAGCTTATAACTATGCACTTATAGGTCTAGAAGAAGATGTCTATGTTTAGACATCATAAAAATGATTATTCATGACTATATCACTATGATTAGTGTTGTACACACTATTTTTTGTTTTACTTAATGGATTGATCCGAGGGGTACTGTTTAATGATTAAATTTATAGAAAATGTCTTGATTAGAAATAAAATGTGATAATGACTGTGCTGAATAATTTTATGATTATTAATCACTATATATCATGATATAAGATTAAAAACATGCACCTTAACTAACTCTCAAAATCCACAAATAAGTGATGGATTGAGCTCACTAAAAGCTAGGGTGTTAGAAACAATGGATAAAGATGATTAAGTTTCCTATATATTTAGAGTTAGTGAAGAAACACCAATGTGACAATCATAAAAGAGTGATAATTTTTATTGTGAATGTGAGATAAAGTCATAAAGTATATAATTTCAAAGGAGAAATAAAATGTTTGGTTAATGAATTTGATAGGAATAATTTCATTTGTTATTATCTAAGATTGAATATTTAGAAAATTCCTATCCTATGATGAAATCCCATAAATAGAACCATAATGTTTTTATTACTAATGTTCGATAAACAAAAAAAATATGAAAGGAAGAACGTATTAAAAAATATGATAATGCGGCTTTTTCAATGGTTTATAAATGAAGTGGAATGAATATAATTCATTAGTATTTGTATTGAAGAATTATTTTATAAATATTGTTCAGGATATAAAAATATTGTACAATTTTAATTTATCTCTATTGATTTTGAAGCACATGATGATTAGTTATGGTAAATAGAAGAACTGATTCTTTGGAATGATGTTAATTTGGGAAAAAAATTATTAATGGAAGATAAAATAAAATATATTATTGAGTTGAGTTAATAATAATAATAAAGGGATGATTATGGGATAATATTAGTGACCAAGAATGCAGTTAGTTATTTTATTATTTATGTGATATTTGTTGGGATTCCTATATATTTGGATTTAGGGAATATATTATAAAAACTAAGATTTTATTTTTTTTCAATCACTCATGTTTTCATTAATGTTTTTAAGGTGGATAAGGCATTCATATATTTGGTATGTGAAATTAATATATAAATTATTCTATTTAATAAAATCTAATGTTATGTAAATTTTGGAATCATAGTAACCTTCCTTAAATAAAATGTAATGAATTTGGAAATTAAAATTTTAAAAGATTCTTAAAATTAAATACATCTGTAATGAATTATATTGAAAACTGAATATTATAATTTTAGTTTAAATTGTGATTGATTATATTGGACATCATTTGATAACCATTTTGGTATCAATAAACATTTAATGTTTGAAGGAATGAATTTTAGATATAATGATTCATTAAATTTCTTCACGCATAGAAAATCATCTTAAACATCCATTTAATGGGATAAAAGATGAAGTGATAATAAATCAATGAACAAGCAATGGGTGAGATATTTCTTATAACATGTAATGTAATAAATTATGTTTATTTTCATGTTCTTATCTATTTAATAAATGAATCCCCTGACTCTATGAAATTTTTTTTGGAGTATTAATGTGAACTTATTACTTTTCATTCTATGAATGTAATATTCAGTTAACCGATCAGATTTTGTGTTTTGTGATGGATAAATTTCAAATGCATAGGTTATCTATCACACTCCATCATAACATGATAGTTATATTTATCTTACTTATAATTTTATTCACACGCCACTAATGATATTTTGTTCCAAATCCCAATTCGGTTGTTTTCTTTCCATTTCCCATTCTCTCTTATTAATGGGATATTTTATTTATCCTATTTATGATGTGGGTTTCTAATAAAGGAATGTTCAAGGTTCAACTACTGATTTCTGAAGTGAAACCTTAAATTGAGGGTAAAAATTTATTTTTTTTATTTGAGAATGTAACAACTGAATATTTTATGGTATGCCTTTATTTAAAGTTAACCATTTCAAATGCTTACATTTATATCACACCGAGTATAAAAGAATAATGAAATTTTTTTATAACCTAACTGTTTAATTGGAAGGAATGAATAAAAGTAACAAGATTATGAAATTTATGTATTATTTGTTCAATATAATTTGTACTAATCATCATATGTGTTTTCTAGACATGATATAAAAATGTATCCACTATTACACATAAAAACTATATTTTTTTAACTGTAGTTTTGTTTCCATTTGATGAAACACTTATTTTAAAATTAACATTTTAAAATTTTATATTTAATATTAGAAAAATTAAATATAATTTTTTACATTTTAATAAAAATATTTAATTTCTTTGAATTTTCTATATTTTTATAATATGTTTATTTTTTATGAATAGTAAACAAATACTACATTTTAATTAAAAACTGGAATTTCATCAAAATAATTTTAATGAAAATTTTATTTTAAATTTCATTTAATGGAAAATTAAATCATTAAAAAATATATTTATTCAATTAAATTGAATGGAAAATTTTTTATAATTATTATGGATATAAAAATTTTCCAAATTTTGAATATTTATTCATTAAAAACCCTCTTTCATGCGCCATCTTTGTGTTTAATTTTTAATTAATATTTCCACTTTTGTTTTTGAATTTTCAAAATTCCATTTCATATTTAGAATCAAAAGACTCATATTTATTAAATAAGTCCAAATTTTTTAAAAATATGAATAGTAAACTTAGTAATTTTAAATATCATGGTTAAGGGTAAATCATGTAATTAAGATAAAAAATACAATTATAAATATTATAGAATTACCCTACGATTTGTCAAAAAATTTTTGGATGAGTAATTTTAGAAAAAAATAATCATTTTTTATATTTTATGATCTCTTGGAGCCACTTAGATGACATTAATCAATTTATTGTATTTTATTTTCAAGAAAAGTGACATGTATTATGATTCTATTTTTAACAGGTTATATGTTATAATATGAAGATTCATAGGGGATATATTCATCAACAAATAGTTTTTTTTAAAATAGGTTTTTAATATTCATTATTATAATTTATTTGTAATTTTTTGGGAATCAATAATTATCTTAAAGGCTTACACAATGACGACGCATTAATTGTTTAATTGATTGTAATTTCAAAGAAATGATAATAAAAATAGTAAAATAAATATATTTTTACATAATTAATGTCATTAATTAATTTTACATATGACCGTGATATGTCATAACTTTATTAATGTAGTGTTTTATACGATACCTTATTTGATTTATATTTCTTGAGGAAAAAATAATAAATATTGTCAATATTGGCATTTATGTTATATTAAAATAAATAATATTTTATAAAATGATATTTAATTGATAAAATTAAAAAATTATTTCAAATGATTATTATATTGTCTAAAAATAATTAAATATTCATTTACTTTAATTTTTTCAATTTATGGTATCAATATTGTCTCTAAGTATGTAGAAATCCATATTGTCACTATAAGTTTTAAGTAGAATAAATAAGGGATAAAACAAAAAGATAAGGGTAAGAACGTGTCAAAAGGTTTTCTAAAATCATATGATGAATAATATTAGAACTTTATAACCTTAATATCTAATTTTATATGTTTAATGGACAATTTTTTAAGCAAATAACTTATATATTATTTATATCAATTAAAGTTACAAAATTTCACAATATTTATATTTATTAATTTTTAATGTTTCCACGTCTAAAAAAATATTTATATGAAAGAAACTAAATGTACATTTTTATGTTAATTATATTGGTTTCCTTATATATTTTTTTTTATTCTTTAGATATTATATAATTATATTAAATTTTTCTTCATATTTAAATAGTATTCATTTAATAACAGGAAAATAAATAAAAGATTTTAATAAATGTTAATTATAATATATTTTGGATGAGTTAATGTGTAAAAAATATATTTTAAATCTATAGGATATATTATAGATCTTCTAAATCATTACATTTGAATTAAAAAAATATCTTGATGTATTTTAATTCAAATTATTTCAATAAAATCGAATTTTACAGTAATGTCATTTTATTGAAATAGTATATTATTAAATTATTTTCTAAAAAAACTTAATAATAAAAAACGGGATAATATATGGTCTAAAATAGCTTCCCATATTCACTTATCATCCACTAGGGAGTCTTTGATCCAAGAATATCCTTATTATATTCTAATATTTTGATGATTTCAAAAAGTTCATCTTTCCTCAATTATAAAAGGAAACCTCCTCAATTTCTTCCTCACAAAAATTTGACCAATATAGCTCTACAAACCCTTAAAATTTATTTCTCAACATCCATATTTATGTTCTAGAGGATATGGTCCTTAAAAAATAGATACCATATATCCCTTAAGATAATTTATAATCAATGTCTTCTAAAGAAGTGGTAATAATCATTATCGACTCTTTAAAATTATATATTCTTTAACTAGATTATCATTAATTTTTTCCATTAAAAAAATATATACCCAATATAATATGTATTATTTTATTTTATCACGATTATTATAAAACCATATTTCCTCTTTTATCCATCCTATGAAAAATTAAAGCATCACGCTTACGTATGTATGAATTACCATCTCCACAATGTGGTGTAATTTTATTTTCATTGAAATTTTACTCTAATGGTTATAATAAGGGAAATCATGGATATAATTATAAAATTTATCACATGATTTTATAGAATACTACTTTTTTATTATATAAATTTTATTTAAATGGTAAAATCAGAGGATCTTTTAATGTTCAGTTTCTTGAAAAATGGTATATAAAGAAAACACAGAACATTCTGCTAATCTAATGTAAAGGATTATTAAAACGTTAATAATATGTAAATTTACTTAATCTAATAACCAATAGAGATAAATCAATGGAAAGTATGAGTATAAGGCGTGGTTCAAGATGATAATGGAAACATTTTACAAGTGATTTTGAGGAAAAATAATTAAACACATGAGGAATATAATAAACGAATGAAAAATGAAAAATATAGGAATATTAAAATAAAAAATAATAATATGGGAATATGGAAAAATCATTTAAATGATACATTCATAAGCATATCACCATGGATTTCTATTAAGGTGTCATAATATTTACAAAAGTTATTAACTAAGGAATCATAAAACATGTCATATTGAGAGATTAATTTATTTTCCCAATACATTGGAGGGTGATATATGTTCGATACATACTGCATAATAAAAAACACACACATGTGTGCAAAAGAAAAAAAATTCATCATATCAGAACCCATGGAATGAAATGGGATTCATAAACATCATTCAATTAAAACATAACACATGGAAAAGGAATGAGATTCATAAATATATATCTTCCATAAAGATAAACCATTATTAAAAAGAATATGAATTTTAGAGTTGAATCATATCTCGAATTAATTTTATGTAAGGTAAAATAATGTTATATTTGATGGAAAATACTTGTGAATGATCACTTGACTTAATTCTTGAGGAAAATATCCTTTCTGTTTGAAAGATCCCTTATTTTATTAAAATGATACAAAATTTTAAACAAAACATTTTTCATTTAAATTTAACATGTATTCATTTAAGTAATGATTTAATGAATTAACATTTCATATTGGAATAAAATTATATCCATTCCGTATAATTTTATAAAATATTTCTTTTCTACTTTTTTAGGAATGTAAAAAAATACCTCAATTGGGAAATGCAAAAAATATTAATTTCAAAAAATTTAGTAAAAAGAAAATAATGTGTTAAAATAACATTAAACATCCCTATAATAATAGTGAAAACATTTATTATTTATTTTTTGATAACAAAGATATATTAGATAAATATTCCTTAATGGATACTAAAAAAATCCCAAATATTTATGAGATTTTAAAATTAATGTGCACCCCATTATGATAAAAAGATTCGTATTTACCATGAATGAAATAAAATTATATTAATATTAAAATACCATTTATTCTAGATATGAATAATAAAATAAATTTGTGGGAATTATATACATTAAATATAAAAAACAAGTAGCGTATAAGATATGTATAGCACAAAAATAAAAGTGTGACATAAATACCATACCTTGAAGAGAATTTACATTATTAGTATGGGGATGTTAAAGGATATGAGACTCCTTGGAGGACTAAATGGGGTGTAAAACTATCATAATTATTTTTATTATGAAATGGGAGTAAAATAAAATGGCACAATAGAAAGTTATTTATAGCAATGTGGGATATTTGTTTATTACTTTCAAAATAAAGTACTCAGACACCGTCGTAGTGGTAAATGAAAAACCAAGGGATTTACCGTGGAATATTACCATGTTATTGGACAGTTGGGTCACATATATTGTTACTTTAATCTAATTATTTGAACATCAATTTATCTCCCTTATTTTAGAAAGAAATTTATATTTTCCCAAAATAATATTTTTAATGTCAGAGTTTCCAAATTAAAATTTGGGAATATTATTATATATTTGGAAGTTTATTAAAATATATTAATATAAATTAAATTCATAAAACTAAATATTTTGAGTCATGTATTTTGGTAACATAGTAATTACATCATTATAACTTAATTATTTCATTAACATACCGATAAACTCGAACTATATATTTACTATTCACAAAAACAAAAGTATTTTAGAAATATCTCATAAATTCACCCTAATATAATTTTGATGTGATAATATAAAATCTGAAATTGATCTTATCATAATAATTATCTGAATATGAGAATAATAACTTTTAAATGTAAAAATATTTAGTTATTTAAAATAATCTCATATTCAATATGCATAGTAAATTTACGGGACAAGAAAAAATGAAATTATTTTATCATTAATTTTTATATAAGAGTGATTTTACCAAAATACTATACTAAAATAAAAATTATTAGTAATATATTATTTTAGTAAAATTATTTATATCTTTTCTAGAAAGTACAATTTTGGGCTAACAAATCAAATTCTCAAATTCTATCTCTATTTAATTAAGAAAAAGTAATCTTAAAAAATGAAGTGGTAGAATAATAATTTTATATAGACCATAATATCACACGCTATGGTCAAAAACCATGACCCCTTATCATACTAATTAAGTCTATTAGAGTAAGGAGTGTGATGGTGGCTGTTTCGTGGGATGCATCAGCTAACAGAAACTGAGTATTAATCTCTTCTAACATAAACTTTTCAAGTGTGAGATTTCGTTTTAGATTCACTTGTTGAAGCTAAGATTGGGAATAGTCAAGGGAGAAACCTAGTGATGAAACATACCTCCCAATATTTGACAAATGGGATTCAAATAACACACCTATATTGGATGTTTCCAATAAATATTCTTTTTGTATCAATTATACTTCGTCAAAATTTTACTTATAAATTGTAATGATAACATTAAAATTATTTTCAATATGATAGTTCAACAAAATCATATTGTACAATAGTAATAATTAACCAATTCTTTTATAACTATTGAATACATATTGTCACATTTATTTTTATATTCACTTCATAATGATAACATAATTTTTTTGAAAAATATTTCACAAAATATTAGGAAACAATTATCACTAAAAAAGATCAATTCATTACATTATTCCCCCTTAATTAATTTTGTCCCTAAAATTTCAAAACATTCCTTAGATTTATAAAATGTGTGGGTACTTATGCCTAATATTCTCCTCTTATTCCCACATCACTTCTTCAAATATATGGTTTCTCTATAAAACATTGATGAGGCGGGTAGTCTTTTTAGCCTAGAACCATGTATCTACTACCAAAAATCTTCATTGGATACTCCTGATAAGAGTGGTCATGTTCTAGTTTTACAACCTTTCGAATTCAATACATGTGAAGGGTACAATATGTATATCCTCAATAATGATACATGGAATACGTCATGAAAATAATCTAGATTTAGAGGAAGTATATGCTAATTGAACACTACTCCTATGCGATCAAGGAGATCATTGTGGACATTATACTTGGGGATATGTTTCTCATTCTTCCCATAACACATGATTGTCATCAATGGTGATTTTTAAAGCATACTTTTAACCAACACCAAAATCCAAGTCCCATCGATAGTTTTCAGAATAGCTCTTCTGCCAACACTGAGTATCATTAATTTTTTGTTATATTCCATGATTCCTTTTTGTCATCTCATTCATATGATCTGAAAAAAGAAAATTTATCTACCAAAATTCATCCCAACATGTAGGATTTATTTCTCTCTTACAATATAAATCTTTGTTGGGTTCCATTTGAACACTTTAATGTAAGATATTGTTGTATTATAACTATACTAAAGGGTTATGTTGATCCCATCCACTATTAAATTCAATTTTCTATATTCTAAACAAGTCATCATGTGTTCAGATAGTCCATTCATATTGGACATTAGTTTGGGGGTGATAGGACATACTGAAATTCAATTTGGTACTCAGAGCATGTTGAAAACTTCATTATAATTTTGATGTGAACATGGATCATGATTCCTTGTGATAGAAAGTTTTACTCTATGAAACCTCTCCACTTCAATGAGGTAGATCATGGAAATCAGATGAAGATATTTGTCTTAAAGTATATGTATAAAATGGACAGTCCTGGTGACAAGGTCTACAATAACCCATTTCTCATTATTTCCTTTGGATGTTTTTTGGAGAACATTGACAATGTCTATATTGATATTGTACCACTTCATTGTTGGTATGGGTAGTGGTTTTAATACCCATTTAGTAATTTTCCACTCAAAATTCACTTGTTGATAGAAAAAGAACCTTATTGTACAGTTGGAAATATCCCTTTATTAGTATCCCCACAATAATGCTAAAAACGTTCTGTATTCATTTTAGTGATTCTGGGATGTATAGAGAGTGTAGATCAATCAGCTATGTCCTCCATCTCTTTATTTACTTTTATAATAGATGGAACACATAGGCTTGTACAAAATTTTAGTACACATTCTTGATCAATATTGAACTCTGAAAAATCTCATTATTCACATACTCAATCGTCTTATATTACAAAGGATTATTTATTTGATATTATATGATCTCCTCAAGTAATTATGGTTGAGAATTAATTTGGGATAGGTTTAATGATAGACCTTCCCTCATGATTCTTAGATCCAACTTTACTTGGTCCTTGATCAAGGAATCTTCTTTCCCCCAATTGGCCCAAAGGCCTTATTTTTTTTATATTATAGATAATCACCCTTTTAAGGGAAGAAAGAGAAACACGAACATGACACGTAGGCCTAAGGCACAAGGCCTGACATGATCTTAAATACATGACCCAAAGGCCCAGAGGCATACCATGCCCAATACATGACTCGTAGGCCCAACCCACTAGAACTGCCCCTCCCCAGCTTCTGCATCATTGATTGCCATTATCTCCCCACCTGCTTTGCTAATCGACTAACATTACCCCGTACAAAGATGCACGGTTCCAGGTCCCGATGGTGGTTTCCATACCCTCTCATTCTTCCAATCCGGTTAGCTTTGCTTATGGGGACTGCTACTGGTACTCTAGTCCTCATCTAGGGCCTGCTCTATGTGAACATGGCAACTTCATGGTCTTCAATGGCCCGAAGGCCATGTCGCCCGAAGGCCTTTAATTGCCCAAAGGCCCTGAGACCCGTAGGCCCAAACCGGTGGCCCGAATGCCCAAATCAGGTGAATAGTCTGAATGCTATAGTACCAAGCAATGCTTTCTACAGTTCTGCTACAGTACAGATACAGTACCCTGGAAATTCGCCTCCACCCGGTTTTGAACCTGGGTCTCTTGGATGCCAAGAAGGAGCCTTTTCCACTTGGGTACATGCTCGTTGGCAAGGAATCTGCTTGAATAATTATTATTTCAAGAAAAAAAGGCCATTCCAACTTTATGAATCCATGAATTTTTTTATTATTGGTTCATAATCAATTTAACCATCATAGTCTATAAAAATTTACAACCATATCCTTTATCTCATGTTCACTTTTTTTTTTGTGAAAATATATTTCAAACATTGGTGGTCTGTGTATATATCTATTTTATCCCCATAAATATAGTGTCTCCATATCATCAATGAAAAACAACTACCTCCATGTGTATGTCATGCATATGATAATTCTACTCAAGAGGTTTCAAATATATATATGCATAAGCAATCACCAAATCATTTTTCATGAGGAAACAACCAAGGCCTTATAGATATGAATCCAAAAAAATAATGCATCCTTCTATGATGGAGGGTACATTTATCAAAAATTCAGAAAAAATATCTTCTTTATATCTTTTAAACTTTCTTCACAATAATTTATTCAAATTAATTTTCACCCTTTTCGAGTTAACTTTGTTAATAGACTAGAAATGCCTGATTTTTTTTTCAGAAACCTCTTATAATATTATTCGAAACTACATGAACTATGAATATCAGTTACAGTTATAGGATAAGGCCACTCCCTAAAAGTCTTTTTTATTAAATGGTCAACTAAGATTCCTTCATTGGTTATAATGTGCCCAATGATTGAATTTTGCTGTAACCAAAGTTGACATTTTGTTGGAATTTCAAATATCATATTCATATTAATAGTTTCTCAAATAACCCTTATATGAACCTCAGTCTCCTCATGATATTTAATATATATTATAATACCATAAATAAAAACTAACATAATGTAATCTAGGTATTCTTTAAAGACTCTATTCATAAAATACATAAGTATAGAAGCAACATTAGTCATGTTGACAAGAATAAAAAAACTCATAATTCCCATATATTGATTAGAATGCATTATCTAGAATATCTTCTTTCTTATCCCTCAACTAATATAACTATATCAAAGATCAATCTTAGAGAATAATTGAGCCCCATGATTTTAGTAAAACAAATCATCAGTCCTTGAAATAGGGTAATTGTTCTCCATTGTGATCTTGTTATGACCTTTATGATCAATTCATAGATAAATTGATCTATCATTATTCTTTATAAAGTGAACATGTTACCCCATAGAAGACACACTTCTATGGATAAAACCCATATTCAAAATACATTGGATTTGTTTATTTAATTTCTTTATATCCACATTTTCCAATCTATATGGGGTCTTTGAGATCGGCTTGGATCCATGCATGAGTTCATGGGATAACTCTACCTCTCTTTTTGGGGGAGGTCTAGGTAACTCCACATGAAATATGTTAATGTATTCCTAAATGATGAGTTAATTTTCTACTCTTATACTTTCATTTTCTTGTTAATCTACACCAAATATTTCCATAAAGAATTCTACGAGAGGTGATTCTAGAAAAATCTCGAGAAGAGATATCTGTCCTTTGAAAATGATTGTAGGTTTTACATTCAAGATAGGTAATATTTCATTTATTTTGTAGTTGATCATAGTATTATAATTTGAGGGACAACCAATCCCCATTATAGTGTCTAATTATAATATGGGAATATCTACTATATTTGTGATGATATTATGCTTGCTAAAGTGAACACTAAATTATATATAAACTATTGATGTTGCATAATCCCTTATTTTGTCTTGAAAGATAACTTTACTTTTAGTAGTTCAAGGATTGATTTAATATTATTTGAAAAAATGGAATAAATAAATGAATTCTTAGAACCATAATCAAACAATTTACATTATATATTTTAGATAACATCAACAGTACATGGCACCAATTATTGGGAGCTTCAACTTATAATTTTGTGATAGAAACAGACAGAATGTGATTCTTTGTCCTATGAATATGTTAATTGGGATTCCCATCCATTAACCGAATATTTGGATAGCGATTAGAAAATTTCGCAAGCTATTTAAACTGAATCATTGGGCTTAAGATGGGCCTGCAACATATTCCCTTTTCCATTAGTTTTAAGATGTTGAGGCTTCACCTGAATATGATTGTTTCGAGAAATATTGGCATCTCTTCCACACTTGTATCATTTACCGCTCTAGAGAAAGAAATTCATTAATTTTTTCATCCCAATTTTTTTGGGAGGTTTCACTTTCATTCATATTCTTCAATGATCATTTTTACTCCCCAATATTGGTTCCTAATATCTCTTCTTTTCATTCAATCTGTAGGATCACTATATCTCTTTGATCTCTAGCTCAACATTCATGAAACTATGCACAATTTCCTCGAAACTATCATAGACTTGATTATATATATTTTTAAATATATGGGGTCTCATTAACCCAAAAAATATATCAACATTTACATTAGTATCCATGGAAATGAAAGGGGAGTAGTGGGAAATAATTATGATGTTGTTCTCATATATTCCTATAGTTTATTTTCATTCTACATCATCTATAAGAAGTCATTATCTATTCTCATTCACATTGAATGAGGGAAATATTTATTAAAAAGGTTCCCTTAAAGTCTTACCACTCCATAGAATAAATATCCATTCATCGAATTGTGTTATTAAATAGTTATAAAAGATTAGTAGCTTCCCATATAAGTGATAAACAATGAGTTTTTCTTTATATTACTCTATATAACACAACTAAGAAAAGAAATTCTCTCTAAAGATTATTCATTTTTTGACAAAAAATGGGTTGGTGGATCCAATTAATGAAGGTGTTTATTAACATATAAAAGACTCAACCAAATCATTTTCCCTTCCACACGGGTCTAGTCTCTCGAATTGATTCAAATTCATCATTAAAACATGAGTCTATTGATTCATCATTCCCATGAAAGTTTCTATTCTTTCTTCAATCACAGGGTTGTTGATTCCTAGTCCATTTCACTCACTATTTAATAGGCCCATCTTATTTGTTCACATTTTAAAAATAGGTAATCCAAGGGAAAATAATTTTTATTTTAATAATATTATAACTCTATTAGAAGTTATTATCTTAAATAACCATGCATAATTTTTTATATAGTTAACAAAAATCATATAATCTATAAATTATTAATAATTGTGAATAAAATGATTTTTATTTAGAAAAGATATCACATATGAGTGCCTAAATAAGAGTACTACAAGACTATATATGATGCACCATTTCTCATTCGAGTCTATCTCATTGTGTTGTTTTTTAGTTTTACCCCATGAAGAATCTGTTACATAGACACATACACTTATATGTTTCCCAAGAGATATTTCATTGCTCAAAAACCACATACACAATACTTTACAATTATACAAGGATGTTTTCCTATATTTTTACTTTGCAGCTAGATTTTTCCAAATGTTTTTAAATTCTAATTTCCAAAAATAACAAATCCTTCATTTGATACCAACTTTGGAAACCTACCTTTTTATTATATGAATTTTCATTTACATGATTCAAATAGAGGATCTTTCAATGTTTAGTTTCTTGTAAAAAAGGTACATAATAAATGAAAACATAAAAAAAATATTATAATACACTTGAAGGGATTTTTCAAAGTTTCATCCTACTTAAATTTAATGAATATCATAAATTGTGGGCATACATCAAAGGAAAGGGTGAGTATAAGGCCTAGTATGTGGAAAAGGAGGAGAAATATACATAAGATTATTTGTAAAAATCAATAAGAACATGAGTAATATCATAAATGAATATGAAAAAATAGATATATAATAAGAAAACAGCATGGATCATAAAATTTAAATGTGGCTACTACATTTAAATGATACATTCATAAGCATATCACCAAGTATTTTCACCTATGGGTCATAAATGTTACAAAGGTTATTCCCTAAGGTCCCGTAAATCATTTCATTTATAAAGACTAATTTATTTACCCAATGCATTGTTATAATATAAATTCCACACCCATAATACAAAATGAACCAATACATATTTATCAAATAGGAATAGAAATCATTCATCACATCAAGACCCATGAAATGAAATGATTTTTTTAAACAACATTAAATCATAACATTACCCAAAAAAAGTAATGTTCTTCATAAATATTTTAATTTCCAAATAATAAACCATTATCATAAATAATAAGAATGGTATCACTAAATCAGATCCCCATTAAATAAACTAACATCAAATAATGTTATCTTATAGTGTAAATAATTTTGGATTGATCACTTGAAATAATTTTATAGGAAAATATCTTTTCTATTTGAAAACACATTTTATTTCATAAAATGATGTGAAATTTTAAAATAAAATATTTTCTATAAAAATTTCAATGTGATCGTGAATTGGATGCTATAAATAGTTAATGCCTCATGATAAGGGAAAATATATTTTTGTCTATATAAGGTAAAAATATTCCTATTGTAATTTTTCAAGAAAAGTTAAAAATTACTTTTTTTGGGAAAACATAAAAAATATTTCCTTCAAGACATTTCGTAAAATTTCATGAATGTGTAAAAATTTATTTAAAAATATATACAAGAATATTAAAAACACTTATTATTTTTTTTAGAAAAAATTTATTTGGAAGATAAAAATTTCCCAATGCAGACTTAAAATGAAACAATCCAAAATATTAAAGAGATTGAAAAATAAATTAGCATCAAATTTCAATTAGTAGAATAGTATTACACAGGAATGAATAAATATATGGATATGAAAATACCATTATATTATAGATAATACTAATGAAAGTAATTCACGTGTACTATACACATCAAAGAGAAGAATCAAGTTGTGTATAAGACATGAGTCCTATAGAAAAAAAAGTGAGACTTAAATATATTACCTTGAAGAGTAATTCATAAAAATTTAGATTATAGACCTTTGGGTCTGGAGGAAACCTTGTGAGGAATTTTTAGAAGGTAAAAATATATGATCTTAATGGGGGATGGAATGGGACTGAATGAAAATGTATAATAAGTTGGTTATTTATAAAAAACACTGGGGATTTCTATATTAACATCTAAATAATGTCCTTAGACACCTAGGTATTGGTAAATGGATAACCATGGGATTGAGCATGGTATTTTCCAATTTTATTGGAAACATAGGGAACCTATTATGTCATTTCAATCCCTAAGAGTTGACCAACATTTTATATTACTTATTTTATCATGGAACATTAATCTATTAATAGAATAATATTTTCAAAGTTAAATATTCTATTTTAGATTTTGGAAATGATATTATATATTAGGAAACTAATTAAAATTGTCACGACCCCCTCCCACCAAAGATGCCCCTCCTGAGATGGCAATGGTGAAAGGGAGATAATGACCCCCGAGCCCCGCCTCCAGTAGGCCCCAGGGTGGCAACTAGCACTAAGGGTATGAGTTTTCACAAATATGGGAGGCAATACCCTTTTTATTATTTAAGATCTGGAAATAGGACAAGTCAAACACCAAAAAGGAAAAGAACAAGTGTATAGAAATAATCCCAAACTAATCCCACATGCATGTTTAAATAGTTCTGAAAAAAGGTACAAGTACAAGAAAGCTCAAAAGTACAATACCCAAAGAAACAAGAGTACAACATCTTCATCAACTCCAAATATCCTGACTAGTATGGTCCCACACGTCCCTGATAGTCCTCCTGGAAACTTGAATGTAAACGTAGGGTGAGGATAGATGTATACTCAGTAGGGGAACCTAAAGCTCTCATGCATAGGTGGGGAGACATCCAGATGTCCTTTGAGAACAACAGAAGAAACCTAGTAAGTAAATCTATCCACCCAACATCATCATCCATACTCACCAAAAACACAAACACAACTGGTAGTAGTATACAAGAATAAGAGTATTGGGTTCCCCGTACCCTTTCCCACTAGTTAGCTGCTCTTCCTAACAGTGAACGTCCTGACGCTGCCACACTCTTCCCGCCCGCACACACCTGGGCCTCATCCCGAAGATTCTTGGGAAGAGACCTTCCCGAAGAGTCTTGGTCCAAAACCACCCTAATCGAAACCTACTTGAAGTATCTTAGGTGTGAGGTCACCTCAATCCATCACAACCTAGGGAAGAAGGAGCAAGAAGGAGCAAGTAACTAAGGGGAAAGCACCCTCTCCCATGAAATGGGAGTGTTCGACACTAAGTGTTCAACATGGGTGGGGTGCGATAAAACACAAAAGATACAGATATATATATATATATATATACAAAACACACATCCCAACCTATGGCTTCTAAACAGAGGAAACTGAGCACGTGCCTTGGCCCTGCTATTTTGAAGCATTCATACAACAACAACCCCAACCCCATTTAGATTTTCATGTTTCAACAGAATCAGTTTAATAGTTCCTTAACTACTGGGAAACTATCCACAACCACATCGATCGTTTGTAAAACATATCCCTTCCATCCACAAATCAAGTTATGAAAACACAAGAAACACCAACAAGTCCCTTCTTATTAACCAACCAACCTCATTGATTATTTTTACCATTCCATTACGAAGCCCCACAATTCATTAACTCTTCCACATTTTATTTATTAATCACAACCCAAAGCTCGATCACATTTAAGCCCATCCATGGAGCCCTGCTGCCAACTACCATAACCATGAACACACCATACATCATCACCCCTTGATACCATTTATTGCAGCCTCGCTGCCCATAACTTACATGACATTCACACCAACCAACAAACAAGCCAACCACAGCCCTGCTGCTTACCCGATCCACAACAACCCACAAAAACACCCCCATGACATGCCACGTATCCAAACTAACACCCACATGTTCAATATTTCATTTTGTTCAATTGGGTTGATCACATAAGGGTTCCAGATTTTAAATCAGCCAACTTTATGTGATTAACAATATTTCCACATTCAACAAAGTTTCCATCAACAAAAACGGTCTAGAAAGATAGGGAAACATTTAATTGCTCATGAAAAGGCCCCAAACGATTGTGATTTTCAATAGGCATAAGCCTATTCAATTAACAACATAATATCACAGGATATAAACATAAACATAATAACTTCCCCATCGCATTATATAAGACAGTTATTATCTTTATTAAACAGTTTCAAATGTGTTTCACATAAACAAGAGGACACCCACCCAGCATGATGAACAATCTAGAGAGATGAAGGTAAGATCCCTACCTCAACAGGTTCTGATCACAACGCTCCCCCAGATCCACTTTAGAAGACGTCCTTCGGCGTCCGTCACTTCGGTCGAAACCTTAAAAAACCTCCTCAGGTGGAAGTTGGAAAGGAAATGATGAAGGAAATACAACTAATCCAAGCTCATAAGTTCCGCCTCGTCATTATGATCCTGTGGCCACTAACAGATCGTAAATCGGAGCTCGGACAAAGAAGTTATGGACGAAAAAGAGCCTTTGAGTCTCTTGGGAGAGCTCTGCTCAGAGGAATGGGGAGGAGAGGAGTGAGTTGAAAAGGAGGAGGGGACCTCTTATTTTATAGGTGAGAACAACAAAAGTACACGGCATGTACTTTATGGTACACAGCATGTACTCAACCATTTAACACGGTCACCACGCGGCTTTCAACACGGTCTTTAACGCAGCATGCGGCCGTTGACTGGTCAACACACGGTTTGAGGGTAACGCGTACGCGAGGAGGGACAACACGACATGTTTTATGGGGTACACGGCGTGTACCCATTTATTTCAAATGGAAAGGACACGACTTCAACACGGCACCCGACTATTGACTGGTCAACACACGGTTTTAGGGCAACGCGTACGCAGGGAGGAACTACACAGCGTTTAGTTTAGGGTACATGGCATGTAACCATTTATTTCACACATCATGTACCCATTTATTTCACACATCAAGGACATGACCTTCAATACGGGGTATACCCAGCGAGGGGGTACACGACGTGTAGTTTCAAAATTATGAAAAGTGTTGGAAAAGTCCATTTTACCCTCCAGAACACTTCATGAACCTCTTTTTGACAAAGGAATGGGTTGGAGAGGTCTGAGCCATTACATCAGATACCTCTAAAAACATTCTCATCCCCGAGAATTCAAAATCCAACCCATAGGATCCCAACATGATACCTCTTAGGGCCCTTGTTATAATAGGAACCCATCTAACAACCCTAATCATATGTGTTAAGAATTTCCTTCTCCTATGTCAAGATATTATCCGCTTTAGGTGGCACTGACTCGCCTGCACGGGTTTAATCACATCCTCATTAATGTGTCTCGATTAAGAATTGGGTCTTCCAACATCCATACGTTAGGATTTTTTTCAACTTTCACTACCCCCAATACCACACAACCAACACACTACCCAAACATGTGGTTTGGGGAAATTCCTTCTTCTATGTCAAGATATTATCCGCTTTAGGCGGCACTGACTCACCCGCACGTGTTCAATCGCATCCGCATTAATGTGTCTCAATTAAGGATCAGATTTTTCCATTTTTCTCACACATCCATACATGCTACACACTTCCAAAGAACAAGGAAACAAAAGATCTCATAACTGGCAAGCCAAGCATTCCATATATCAAAGGTACATAGTATAACATCAAAACAATGCTCAGAAGCACAAAGTAAACACAATTCAAAAAAACTTTGGGTACTGGGCGTGCATCTGGGCCTCCCGCTCCCAAGTTCTCTCCTCAAGGCCACCATGCCTCCACAACACACGAACCAACAGAATGGTTCCTCCACAAAACACCTTCTCTTTACAATCCTCGATTCTGACTGGTCATTCCTCGAAGGTTGCATCATCTCCCATATCTAACTCTCCCCAGTCGATAATGTGAGAGTCATCGTGTAAGAATCGACGTAGCTGGGAGACGTGAAAGATGTCATGAAACTTCTCCAACTGAGGTGATAGGGCTACCTGATATTCCACCTCGCCGACTTGCCTCAACACCTCGAATGGTTTGATGAACCTAGGGGAGAGCTTACTCCCCTTCCCAAAACTCCGCTGCCCCCGTTGAGGGGAAACCTTCAAGAACACATGGTCTCCCAGCTCGAACTCTAAAGGCCTCCTCTAATGATTAGAATATGACTTCTATCGGTCTTGAGCCTCTTTCTTCCTCTAACATACAATCTGGACTTTCTCTGTGGTGTTCTGCACTACCTCTGGCTCAAGAGCACCTGTCCCACCAACCACTACCCAGAAAATGGGTGAATGACATGGCCTTCCATACATAGCCTCAAACAGTGCCATGAAAATAGTAGAGTGGAAGTTGTTGTTGTAGGAAAACTCTACTAAAGGCAAGTGTGGTACCCATGATCCTCTGAAATCCATAATGCATGCTCGCAGCATGTCCTCCATCATCTGGACAGTCTACTCTGTCTGCCCATCGGTCTGGGGGTGGAAAGCAGTGCTAAGGCATAGCTGGGTGCCAAAATCATGATGTAAATCCCTCCAGGATCATGAGTTAAACCGAGTATCCTGATCATAGATGATAGTCTTCGGAACTCCATGCAGACTCACCACCTCATCAACGTACCTCTCTGCTAAGGTACTCATCGGGCCTGACTCCTTAATTGCTAAGAAGTGGTCGGATTTCGCCAGTCGATCCAACTCTACCCAGATATCATCATAACCACCCTGAGATCTGGGTAGTCCTATGACGAAGTCCACTGAGATGTCATACCACTTCCACTCGGGGACATCTATAGGATGCAACAAACCACTAGGAACACGACGTTCAACATTAACTTACTAACACACTAGGAATTTAGCCACAAACTCTGCCACTACCCGTTTCTCTCCGGGCAACCAAAACTACTCCCTCAGGCCTTGGTACATTTTCAAAACTCCTGGATGTACTGCCAAGGCTAAGCTATGGAACTCATGGAGAACTTCCCCAAGAATCGACTTTGGAACAACCAAGCTTCCATGAAAAAGCATCTGATTTCGGCTATCCTCTAACCATACTTCTCAAGCATTCCCCTGATCGATATGATCCCACATCACTTCTGCCTCAGAGTCCTCCCACTGAGACTCTTCCACCTTCTGGAACAAAGAGGACTGCAGCATCATCTGAAACAAACAGCCTCTAACACCTTCTACCCTTGCATCCAAGTGCAAGGCAGCCAACTATCCCACCACTTTCCAAGCATCAGTGGATTCCCAAACCACTTCCTTATGCGACTTACTTCTCACGACATCAGCCACAATGTTGCCCATAACTTCAGTGTAGGATATCTCGAAGTCATAGTCTTGGAGAAACTTGACCCATCTCCGCTGCCGCAAGTTCAGGTCACGTTGGGAGAATATATAACGTAAGCTCTTGTGATCTGAGAAGACCACAAAGTGCTCCCTAAAGAGGTAATTTCACCAAAACTTCAGTAAGAACACAACTACTACAAGCTATAGGTCATGGGTGGCATAGTTACACTTGTGAGGGATTAACTTCCTAGACCCATAACAGATCACACCCTTCTTCTGCATCAGCACACACCCCAGACCAATGACAGAAGCATCACAAAACACCTCATACAACAACCGTTCCTCTGGCAACCTAAGTACGGGAGCACTGACCAACTTCTCCTTTAGGTAGTCGAAAGTTTCCTGGCACTTCTTTCTCTATAGGAAGACCTAGTTCTTCCTAGTCAAAGATTTCAATGGAGCAGCAACTTGAGAGACGTCTGAAATGAACCTCCGATATTAACCAGCCAACCCAGGGAAACTACGAAATTTCGCCACGCTCTTGGGTGAAGCCCAAGAAACAACTGCCTCCACCTTCAACGGGTCCACTGACACTCCATGATGAGACCCCACGTGTCCAAGGAAGTGTACTTCTTGCATCAAGAAATTACACTTAGACAATTTACCATAAAGCTGGTGGTGTGTAAGGACGTCCAAGAATGCCCTGAGATGCTCAACGTGCTCCTCCTATGATCTCGAGTAGATCAGGATGTCATCGATAAACACAACGACAAACCAGTCCAGAAACTCTCAGAAGACAAAGTTCATAAGTCTCATGAACACAACTGATGTATTCATAACTCCAAACAGCATCACTACAAACTCGAAGTGCCCATACCTTCACCTGAAGCCATCTTCGAGATGTCACTATCCATTACCCTTAGCTAATGATATCCAGATCATAGATCAATCTTAGAATACCAACCTTCTCCCCTCAATTGGTTGAAGAGATCATCTATCCTTGGAAGGGGGTAATGGTTCTTGACCGTTACCTGGTTCAACCTTCAGTAGTCTATTCATAACTTGAGACCACCATTTTCCTTCTTCACGAACAAAACTGGAGCACCCCATGGCGACATACTTGGTCGAATAAAACCCTTCTCCATCAGATCATCAATCTGAATCCACAACTCCTACAACTCTGAAGGTGCCTTCCGATAAGGTGCCATCGAAATCGGGCGGGCACCTGGCTGTATGTCTATCCCGAACTCAACGTCACGTCTGGGGGGTAGAGTCACAACATCCTCGGGAAAAACATCGAGGAATTCCCCAACAACCTCTAGGACATCCATCATCTCTGTATCAGCTGGAACCACTGATAACCCGCCTAACAAGGAAAGGAGAGGCTCCACATGCCGTCTTCCCACCTAATAGCTCCTCTCGCCAAAAAAGCTACATGTTGCCCATCAATGTCGGAGAACCTGACCCTTCTTCGGAAGCTGTCGATAACGACACTAATGGAAAACAACCAATCGATGCCTAGGATGACATCGTATGGCTGCATATGTAATAGAAGAAGGTCCCCACTAGATCGATATGGTCCCAACGTCAGCCCACATCCTCGGCAAACACAAGAATTTTGTTCTGGCCTCTAACTGGTGTACTCAGCACCAGTGGTATGGAAAGTCTCTCTACGTCATGACCTGAAGCATGGGCTAGATCGGGTGCAAAAAAGGAGTGCGAAGATCTTGAGTCGAACAAAGCAGAAATGAGAGTGCTAAACAATCAAATCGTACCTTGCACCACCTCTGGTCCTACTGAAGCTGCCAACTCTGCTGTGTGAAACTGTCCACACCCAGATCCTCTACCTCTCTGATGTCATCCACCTCCCCGACCATACCCTCGTCGAGATCCCTGAGGAGCACCCTGAGGTCGGCCTCCTCCCGCAAATTCTTCCATTGGAGGAGTATGGTCCTGCTACTTCTAGAAGGGCCTCGCTAGAAAATGGTGCTCCTGAGGTGGGCACTGAACCTGCCCACCTCCACCGTACTGAGCTCGGGTCGGGCACTGACTCTGAATGTTCCCAAAACCTCCACAATAAAAACACTTCGGTCCTGGGCTCATGAATAAGGGACAATGACCAGAAGATCTGATCTACAACTACTATGGCCTACTCCCCACTGGCCTAAACCTAGAATGTCCCGTCGCAGGAGACCTGCTACTGACTACCTTCCTCTTTGACGAACCTTCATGGATCCCCTCACATGGTGCACCTCCCTGCGAGTGCATCCTCTTTATAACCTATGCCATCTTCTGTAATGCCATGTACTTCGGAAGGGTGAAGGGGGTGACAACGTACTAGAGAGAAGGACGAAGCGCTTCCTCCAAACGTCTCATCCGATACTCCTCATCCGGAAAGAGATCCGAAGCAAAGCATATGATATCCTTGAACATGATCCTCAACTCTCGTACTGACATACATCCCTGCTGGAGGGAGAGTAAATCCTGCCTCTTCTCCGCCTTGATCATGGAAGAAAGGAATTCCTCTCATAATTCCTTCTCAAAGTCATCCCACAGATCCTCTGCCTCTATCCTGTCTCTGAGGTAGAGTGTCTACCATTATCGCACTGCACCTCTCAGCTGACTGACTTTAGGGGAACCCAGTACTCCCTCGGAGCATGGATCAAGGTAAAAGTGATCCCTAGCTCCTCAAGCCACCCCTCTGTCTCCATATCTGAAGTACCACCCTTTTACTTCTTGAGGGTTTGCTGATGGAAGGAACATAGAGTCTTCTGCCACCGGCTATCTTCCTCCTCTCTGCCAATCCTTAACAGATCGACTTCCTGAATCTGCTGGGCCTCGGCCGTCTGAGTCACCCAGGGACGATGTCCAGGTGCCATAGCTATTCGGTAAACAAGGATGGCCTAAGCCCAAGTAGCAAGGAATTTTTCAAGTTTTCATTTTATCATTTTATTTCAATTTCATTCCCAAAACACCCAAATCAAGTAAAACACAATCATGATGATGCATGTACCTTCCCTAGGGTATCTACCCTGAAATCAATGTAGTCTCGCTTGGTCGTTCGGTAGGCTCAGTGTCCTGGCATCGGATCACAGGGGGCCCTAAAATCCCGTGTCCTAGCCGGTCTTCCCTGGCCTATGTCACACACCAAGATTAACCAACATTGTTTCCCTACCATCCCATGCAATCCTCACTGTGTCTAACTCCAGAATCCATCATATCTCTCAACCATCAGCTCTGATACCATTCTTTCATGACCCCCTCCCACCAAAGATCCCCCTCCTGAGCTGGCAATGGTGAAAGGGATATAATGACCCCCGATTCCCGCCTCTAGTAGGCCCCGGAGTGGCGACTAGCACCAAGGGTATGAGTTTTCACAAATATGGGAGGCATTAACCTTTTTATTATTTAAGATCTGGAAATAGGAAAAGTCAACCACCAAAAAGGAAAAGAACAAGTGTATAGAAATAAACCCAATCCAATCCCAGATGCATGTATAAATAGTTCTGAAACAAGGTACAAGTACAAGAATGATCAAAAGTACAGTACCAAAAGAAACAAGAGTACAACAACTGCAACAACTGCAAATGTCCCGACTAGCAGGGTCTCACACGACCCTGGTAGTCCTCCTGGAAACCTGAAAGTAAACATAGGGTGGAATACAAGTATACTCAGTGGGGAAACCTAAAGATCTCATGCACAGGTGGGGAGACATCCTATTGTCCCGTGAGAACAACATAAAAAACCTAGCAAGGAAATCTATCCACCCAACCTCACCAGCCACACTCACCAAAAACCCAAACACAACAGGTAGTAGTATATAAGAACAAGAGTATTGGGTACCCCGCACCCTTTCCCACTAGTTAGCTTCTCTTCCTAACGGTGAACATCCAAACGCTTCCACACTATTCCCGCCCGCACACACATGGGCCTCACAAGCCACACATCTTGCCCGCACTCACCTGGGCCTCACAACCACGGATCCCACCCGCACCCACCTGGGCCTCACAACCACGCATCCCTCCAGCACACACTTGGGCCTCACAACCACGTATCCCGCCCACACACACCTGGGCCTCATCCTGAAGATTCATGGGAACAGACATGCCCGAAGAGTCTTGGTCCAAAACCACCCTAATCGAAACCTACCTGAAGGGTCTTAGGTTTAAGGTCGCCTCAATCCATAACAACCTAGGGAAGAAGGAGCAGGAAGAAGCTAGTAACTAAGGGGAAAACACCCTCTCCCATGAAATGGGAGTGTTCGACAATAAGTGCTCAACAAGGGTGGGGTGCGATAACACACAAAAGATAGAGATATATATATATATATATACAAAACACACAGCCCAACCTATGGTTTCTAAACAGTGGAAACTGAGCACGTGCCTTGGCATTGCTATTTCGAAGCATGCATACAACAACAACCCCAACCCCATTTAGATTTTCATGTTTCAACAGAATCAGTTTAATAGTTCCTTAACTATTGGGAAACTATCCATAACCACATCGATCGTTTGTAAAACATATCCTTGCCATCCACAAATCAAGTTGGGAAAACACAAGCAACACAAACATGTCCCTTCTTATTAACTAACCAACCTCATTGATTATTATTCCCGTTCCATTACCAAGCCCCCTCCCATTCATTAACTCTTCCACATTTTATTTATTAATCACAACCCGAAGATCGTTCACATTCAAACCCATCCCTGAAGCCCCGCTGCCGACCACCATAACCACAAACACACCATACATCATCACCCCTTGATACCATTTATTGAAGCCCTGCTGCCCATCACTAACATAACATTCACACCAACCCACAAACAAGCCAACCGCAGCCCCGCTGCTTACCCGATCAACAAAAACCCACAAAAACACCCCCATCACATGCCACGTATCCAAGCCAACACCTACATTTTCATTATTTCATTTTGTTCAACCGGGGGGATCACAAAAGTGGTCCATATTTTAAATCATCCAACCTTACGTGATTAACCAAATTTCTATATTCAAAATAGTTTCCATCCAAAAAAACGATATAGAATGATAGGGAAACATCTAATTGTGCAAGAAAAGGCCCCCAACGACTGTGATTTTCAATAGGCATAAGCCTATTCAATTCACAACTTAATATCACAGGATATAAAGATAAACATAAGAACTTCAACACCCGTTATATAAGTCAGTTATTATCTTTATTAAACCAGTTCAAATGTGTGTCACTTAAAAAAAAGGACACCCATCCCGCATGATGCACAATCTAGAGAGACAAAGGTAAGATCCCTACCTCAACAGGTTCTGATCACAATGGTCCCCCGGATCAACTTTAGAAGACGTCCGTCGACGTCTGCAACTTCTGTCGAAACCCAGAAAAACCTCTTTAGGTGGAATTTGGAAAGGAAATGCTGATGGAAAGACAATGGATTCAGGATCAGAAGTTCCACCTCGTCGTTACGATCCCATGGCCGCTGACGGATCGTAAATCGGAGCTCGGACGAAGATGTTATGGCAGAAAAAAGTATTCGAGTCTCTTGGGAGAGATCTGCTTAGAGGAGTGGGGAGGAGAGAAGTGAGTTGAAAAGGAGGAGGGGACCCCTCCTTTTATAGGTGAGAAAAAAAGTACACGGCATATACTTTATGGTACATGACATGTTCTCGGCCATTTCACATGGTCACCACGTGACTTTCAACACGGTCTTTAACGTGGCATGCAGCCATTGACTGGTCAACACACGGTTTGAGGGTAACGCATACGTAGGGAGGGACTACACGACTTGTTGTATGGGGTACACAGTGTGTACCCATTTATTTCACACGACAAGGACACGACTCCAACACAGCACCCATCCATTGACTGGTCAACACACGGTTTGAGGGTAACGCGTACGCGGGGAGGAACTACATGGCGTGTAGTTTTGGGTACACGGTGTGTAAACATTTATTTCACTTGACAAGGAAATGGTCTTCAACATAGGGTATACCTGGAGAGGGGGTACACGATGTGTACTCACACTACACGGCGTGTAGTTTTAAAATTCTGAAAAGTGTGGGAAAAGTCCATTTTACACTCCAGAACACTTCATGACCGTCTTTTTGACAAAGGAATGGGACTGAGAGGTCTGAGCCATTACAAAAATCTATTAGAATACATGAAAATAATAAAATAAAATATTTTAAGTCGTGAATTTTGGTTAATTACTTATTACATCATTATTACAAAATTATGATTTCATTAACATACCAAAAAACTCAAACTATATTTTTAATATTCAAAAAATAATGTATTCTAGAAAATTCATATAAATTCACTCTAACATAATTTCAACATTATAATTTAAAAAATGATATTTATATTATCATAATAATTCTCTCTATTTTTTAATTCTGTCATTTTAATATAAAAAGAATTTTTTATTAAAAATAACATCCGATTGAGGATGTTGATTACAATTTCAGACCCTTGGAATAAAACTATTTTATCATTTATATTTAAATAAAAATGTTTTTTTATATAAATATTTTATTAAAATAATTATTATTTGTTATATATTATTTGATCAAAATTGTTTATATATTTTATAAAAAGTATAATTCTTATCCAAGGCATCAATTTATCAAATTTTATCTAAATATTATTAAGAAAAACTGTTCTTAAAATAGAAATAATAGAATAATAATTTTGTTTAATAAAATTAATTACAAAATAATGTTGGGACATGTAATAAATTAGTAATCATGAGTACTCTGTAATATTAATATGGAGATTATGCTAGTTTCATGTGGTGACTTGGCTTATATCGATAAAGTGGTAATCTCTACTAACATAAACTATACTGGTAGGTTGTTTAATTCAACCATCACTATTGAATCAGGGATTGGGCATTAATAGGGGTGAACCACAGTGATGAAACAACTCTCCCTTTCTATGAAAAATTGTCTTCAAATTGGCCAACACTACTGGTTGAGTCCATCGACTCTTATTTCTCAATCAATTATCATATATCAAAATTTTATATATAATATTATTATCATGAGTGTACATCCAAGGGCTCATATTTTCCAATTTTAATATTTTACTAACATTCCAATAATGGATGAATCTAGATGATAACTTTACCCTTTATAACTGCTTTATTAAAAGAACACCATATTGTTTTGAATAATAAAGCACACATATTTCAAAAACAATTATCATTAAAAATTTCTCATTCATTATATATATATGTGTTTATTATAAAAAATTATCATATCCTAAACTTCCTTACTCTTTTACCAGTAATAGAATTATACTGTCAATCATGCATATTTATAGCCTACCATATCCACGATGCGACATGATTCCTTTTCACTTTTCATCATTCAAAATTGAATGAACAATGTATATAATGAATTAATATGATATAAATGTCCTTGTTATCATTCTATAGATGATAGTACTATATCATATACACAAAAATCTTGACATACATGACAAACCTTAAATGGATAAATGAAGCAGTTAACACCCAAAACTAGTATAACAATGAAATATCATTAATAAATAGGTGATATGATGATCATATATTATATCATAAATATTTAAACTATTTTTGAAAAAATTCATAACATTATTTAAATCATTATATAGGAGGTTAAATCTTTCTTTAATAATTTAATGTTCGAGGTAAATAACTTAGTCTCAATTTAAATATCATTAAGAATTACACGGTATTGTTAACCTAATCGTTTTTATTTGGTGTTTCTAATAATCATTTGAGATCCTTTTTGATTCAATATCCTTATTATTTATGTCATGGATAAGAGTATTTACTATAAATTATATAATCATTACACATTATATTTACCTTGAATGTAATATTATTAACTCATGAAAAATTGATAAATTGATATATATTACTAAATAGAGATATATGATGGTAAGGAATATTTATTGATGAATTAAATTGATTATTAAATATATGGGGAATGCATTAGACTAGATTACACTTTTGGTGACCATTAATACATATCCCCTAGATGGATCTACTATTCTCATGTTACAAATCCATTGGAGAAAATGACTTCTCATTCTTTCCATCCAGATTCATATGGCTTTCTACCCACATACTTTAACTGTCTTCTAGAAGGTATTGATGATATTTATTTATGTTCCAAATACATCACTTCCAATAATTAAGAATTTTCTACATTAAAAATTAAATTATTATTATTAACCAAAATATTTTTACTATGTAAAAAATTCTATAGATTCATTTATTTCTCAATTTATAGATTAAATGGCATGTGTGCTCAATTATTTACCTTTCTATATTGATTATGCTTACTGACTCATGTTAGATACCGATATACCTAAGTCTGAATAATAAATTGAGACAAACCCTTTCATATATATTTTTCACCATGGATTCTATTATGTTTATTATTACTGGCATGTAGTGTTACGATAAAGGGAATAATGGAAATCTCTTTGAAAAATACTTTGTGTATTTTATGATTAAAATGTAGTTTGAATTTAAAATATATATTTTGTTTAAAAAGATGACAAAAATATACAATCATTTGGGATAAAATTCTATATATCATATATAATGTAATAAATTAAAAAACTTTCCTCAATAAATTGTGGTCTAGTTATTTAATTTCTACAATTCATCTTTCAAGAAAGAGGAAACAATGTTCATTTATAAGTACAACATACAGTCTCAAAAAATTATGTAATTCATTTTCTATCTGAATGTTTATGGATTATTCTAAATAAAAATATAATTAATTCATATGATATTTATTACATTTTAAAAAATCCAGATATTATCGAATCATGATCAATGTAAATGGTCCAAAAATACAAAACCAAAACATATAGGAAAAAATGAATCAATTATTACATGAAATGTGACTCTAAAAATAAATTGATAATCAAGGGGTTATAAAGGTTCATAATTAAATAATAGATATTATGATATATATATATATTGATCTAGAAAATATCTATAATGAAACTGTATCTAGAATAAAAAGGTTCAAACATGTATAAATTAATCTGAGACATTAAGATATGGATTTCTAAAATATCTTTTATTTTTGGGAGATATATACCATATTCACCAATAATTTATTTTTTATGGTGTATAAACTACATATTTGAACTATTTTATTAATAATACCCTAATTTAATTGATATTTGAGTTTTCACTTTATTTTATTCTTTAATGAGGATTATGATTCAAAAGTTTCCAAAGTGGAAAGGGATTTTCATATCACTCTTATTTCCATAGGACACATGCCTTATACACCACGTGATCCTTTTTTGCAGTGTATATAATACCCAAGAATGGATTTTTTAATATATTCCACTAAAATAATTGGATATACATATTCATGTAATATTTTTATTTTAGGGGGGTTATGATTTTAAAGACATTAATGTTTTAAGGGTCGTAGTTGACAATCTCATTTTTTATCAGGACTATTTATGTTGGTGGTACTCTTTGATATACATATAGAAAACTATTTAATTTTCTTATCCTCTAATATGTTCTTCCATATATATGTTTTCATTTCATTTAAATATTTTGTATAAGTCCACAGTTCAACATATTGTTTTTACAAACAATCAACTTTACATATCTCTACAGTCGAATGCCATTTCTCTTCAATATATATATTTTTTAGAAATTTTTTAAAGATTTTGTACTATTAATATTTGAATTTTTAAAATAATTTTTACTCATTTCATTAAATTATTTATAAAATGGTTCAAAAGCAATATCCTTGAAGCTTTCCAAACTAGGGAACTTTTGAATTTTACAGAAACTTTAAAAGGATTATTTGTTTAATGTGCATGATATGAAAAATATTTCATTTTTTATGAACATTAAATTATAAAAATCATTCATTATATCGTTCCAATGTTATTTTCAAGGGAAAAGTTTTCAATAATATGTTTTTACTTTTTGATTTTAATGAATCTTCATTAAAATGGAATGTATATTCTCATAAAGGATTTTTTAATTATATTTAATGGAATTTATTTTCATCAACATCCAAAATGTTTGGTTTGTTTTATGATTTACTAGGTATATGATTTGAATATACTATCCATGTTACTTATATAAATGGTTTGTGGTTATTATGAATTTTTGTATCAAATCATTTATTTTACCATGGGTTATGCTGCGATGGATTGATGATGTGATTCTGAAGCCCATTTAATTTCTATGTGTTATTATTTGATGAAAAGTTTATGAAACCCATTTCATTTCTATTTTTTTTCCTATGGTTAATTTTTTATGAAATTGCGGGACACATTTTTATTGATTCTGTGATATTTGGGTCATGTATCTCTATCCAATGCATTAGATAAATATTTTTATCTCATGAGATAATGATGGGAAGCAAGTTGATGTTCTTGATCCTCTATGGGAAGAAAACCAATGTGCATGATCCCCTATGGGGAATAGGTGAAGATGGTAGATTCATTTTGAAATATCAAATAGGTTTTGATGATTAAAATATTTTTCATTGATGTCCTTGGATGATAACCACTAAATATAACAAATATGTACATATGATGTTGAAACCCTTATATGATTTAAAAATATGGTTCATGATTGATTTGTAATGATTTATCACTAATATGGTTCACATTATTTGAAATGATAATTTTTTAATGATTTTATTATATTTATAATAAATTATAGATCATGTATGAAAATTTTAATTTATATTCATAATCACATAACATTATTCTCATCTTACATTTTCCTATGATAATCGATTGACATATTCCATGTTAACCCTTACTAATCACTTAAGATCACAATTCATTATGTTTCCTTTAACCATTTTATAATTCAATGCTTAGGTTGGGAATTATTATTGAGTTAACAAAATTTGATGATATTTATGGTTAATTTTGAAGATATTTCATGAAAAAAATATGATTATGTAACTAGAATTCAGAGACACTAATCCATTATGCCCCTTGAGCATGTATTTGTGAAATATATTGAATATTAATCTAAAAAGATATAAAATTTAAATAAGAAATTACTGATTCATTATTATTAGTATTAGTGTAAGGTTTATTTAAACATTTCACACTTGGATAAGAAAATGTATGTGAGATTTTGTTATATATATATGTACAAGGATAATTTTAAGGATAAGTGAAGGTATTTGAAAATGTAATGTAATTTTTTTTAAAGAGTATGAGAGTTGTTTTTAAAAAATTACATCTATTTTAGGATACTACAACTGTATTTTTATATAGAATAGTTTGACGAAGGGTTAATTTCTCTTCAATGGGTACTTTGAGATGGAATCAATCATCATGCGGTGGACAATAATGGGCTAGATTTCACGAAAACATTAATTCTCCTAGGGAATTCTCTTTTGAAATTAACTAACTCATTACAAAACATAATAATGAATATAAATAGTGGATTGAAATGAATTACCTATGTTAAACCTAATGTGTCTTAGATTGAAAATATATTGTCATGATTTAGTTATATCATGAATGATTGATCACCATTATCAAGAATAAATGATATATTTTTGACCATTTTGGTTTTACTATGGGATTAAATATAAATTAATAAAGTTGATGTGGTAATATGTATTATCAAATATTAATGTACCTTATTTTATATTATATATATAAATATATATAGGTTTTAAATAATCTCAATGAATTTTAATTCACATCCTCAATAATTATAGTTATTACTAGTTGTGAAAACACCTAATAGAATAATGATAATATCTAAAATATATGATTCCTATCTAGATGATGTATTTTATAATGTTATTACTACAAATATAATTATATTTCCTCTAGTTCGATTATATGTTATTATAGGCATTAATTTTATTTCACTAAATAAATACCATATAAATTTTTTAGGAAGGGTTTTCATGTCTGATATTCAAAATAAACCCATGTTCTTATATTACTGTGCTGATAGAGACAGTCTTACAATTGAAAACACATTTATTATATGATTCGTGATTCACATTAAATGATATATTTTTCAATTATGGTTAGAGAGAAACATAAAATCAATTATATTTTTAATGTATCGGTATTTTTTATGTCATTCCAGAAGAGTTGAATAGTCTTTCACCGAATCATGATGTTGAGTTATCAATATATTTGATCCCTTGTTGTAAAACTATTTAATAACTATTGATTGAATATCCCTAATCGAATTATATTAATTATATTATAAAATATAATAGAATAAGGAAAAAGGATTTTTATATCAAAGTGCTTATCCTTTTAGGAAATGTGCTCTTTTTTATGAAGAAAGATAGATGAATGTGAATTTTAATTGATTCTCTATAAGTGAAAAAGATCATAATTATGAAAAATTATCATATACCAGGTTTTAATGACATTTTTGGTCAATTATGTGGATATCAATACTTTTTCAAGAAGGAAAAGTATTTCAAATACCATCATTTGAAATTTAAGAATGAGGGTACACCTAATAAAATATTACATTCAATGGTATGGAAACTATAAATATATAGTGTTTCCATTTGGTCTTACTAAACCCTCCCTGTATCATTAGAAATTAAATGAATATAGTATATATAGATTACCTTGATCAATTTTTGGTTGTGTATATATACGATAATGTAATCCATTTGATTTCATGGAATATAATGAATATAACATGAAACTTTTGGTGATTACTCTATTGAAAGATAAATTTTAATGAAAATGAAAAAAGTGATATTTTTTGTAAAAGGATTCATTTTTTGGTCATATAATATCATGTGTTCATATATAATATGTAACATCAAAATAATAAGATATTAAAAATTCCCCATACCAACCTCGATGATTGATATCAAGAGTTTTATTGGATTATAAAGATATTATTGAAGGTTTGTGGAAAATTTATTATGGATCTCCAATCCACTGACCATTTATACTCTGAAGGGAATCATGTTTGTCTAGATAGATGAATGTTGGTAAAATTCAAGGATCTTAAGAGAAGGTTAGTTATTAACTGTATGCTTACATTACCCAGGATTGGAGAAGATTTTTCAATATAATGTGATTCATCCAATAATGAATAGGGATGATTTCCCATGAAGAATGTCTTGGTTATAACTTATGCCTTATGACAATTGATGATTTATGATAAAATTAAAGAACTCATTATTTGGAGTTAGTTGTGGTAACATGTACAATATGTATATACATGAATTATCATTAAGGGTAAAAGTGTGATAAATATATATAAATAAAAAAATTATAGTAACATCCCCTACAAGAAATCCAAAAACTGATTCCCTGAACTGAGTCACCAAATTATCTCATTTGTTCCACCCATATACTAGAGGTTTTTAATGATTAGGGAGGGTCTAATAGACCATGTAGAAATATTATACATTATTTACTTGATTAATAAAAAATAGAAAACATGTAAAATAATGGAATTAATAAAATATAAGACAGAAACATGTATTACCATCCTTTTACCAAATAAGGTATAAAGCACAACCAAATGAAAAACATTTCATCTCTCGCTAAAAGTGACAGAAGTTAAAAAACCCAAAATTAAATAAAAAAAATAAAATTACATTAAATGGGTCCAAACTCTAAGTCACGATCCTCATCCATGCACATCCTGAGCCCAAAACAACTCCCTAGCATAGGGTCTCTCCCTTTGTCCTTACCTGAAACCATAAAATATAACAACCATTATTGTTTTTACATAGTTAAAATATTACATGAAATTTAACTTAATAAAACTAAAGTGATTGAGAGGTCTAGTTTCTTTGGGGGATATGAACAATACATAACAACTTAAAACATAAAAAAACATTTTATTGAAAATTTCCTTTACATGACCACTACATTATCTCGTACTTAGCAGTGCTTGGAATAACCCGAGGACATACATAAGAAACGAGTGAGGTATAAAGACCAGTAAGGGAATAGAAATGGAATAACATGATAAATTCAACACATGTTAGTCAATAGTCATATCAATTTATCATAAGAGAAACATGAACAGAATGGCATGATAATGCATGATAATCATAACATGGAGATGTGGCAATAACACTTAACATGAAATTAGCATGGTCCAAGGGTCATTGCACATGGAGCATGAGTAAACCCTCATTGCACCTGAAGCATGAGTGAACCCTCATTGCACTTGAATTATCATTAGTAAAAATCCATTTCACATGATGTATCATGATACTATACATTACCCGATGTATTGAAACACTATCATGGTGCACCCTTCATAATAATTTCATTTCATGCATAAGTGTGCCACATAGATCATACAACATGGATTCATTAACATCATAATTAATTCCACAAATAATAGATTTGGAATAAAAAATTTAATTCCTAAATCAACAAGTAAATGTGCATAAAGGTGAATACCCTTGATAGAGGAGTGGGTATGGTATTCACCACACATTGATTTTGGCATGGAAATTAGGGTGTAATTTCGACAGTATAAAAACATCAAATAAAAATTCCTAAATTGGGTTGATGGGAGTGAAAGGGGTATCTCATAAATTATAAATTAAACGAACTTTAAGGGTATAATGGGACATAATATACCAAAATATTGATAGGAATTTAGATTTAAAATATAAAAAAATTGCTTGAATGTAAATGAGGAGAGAGAAAATTCTTACATAATTTCAGCATGGCAACTGGTGTACATGGGAGGCATTAATGAGAGATAAAGTGGTATCTCAGATGTAATACATAAACAGGGATTCATAGGGGAAGTTTTAAATCATACCCCAACATTTAAAGATTGAAATAATAGGGCATAACAACATAAGGAAACTTGGACATAAATAAGGAATGTGAGAATCCATTAATTGGAAGTGTGAGCCAACAAATTGTGACGGGATTCAGAGAAGCTTCTTAGGAGATTTGGGAACCTTGAATGAATTTTAGAGAGAGGAGGTCCAAATTTGGACGAACTCCAAAGTATTTTAGTGAAGAGGAAGTGGGATCTTGGGTGGGTTTATATAGGAAACGAGAGGGAATTCATTATTTTTTTGGTTTAGGACCCCACACATTAAACTAATCAAAAACAAAAACCCACCCAATAGTTTTTTCCCATGGGTTTTTACAATTGGAAGAGGAAAACAATATTTTATAAATACAATGTACGAAAATTTTAAATTAATAGGGTTTCTTATGGGGAGGTTAGTCACACTCTCAAGGAAATAAATTTAAAAATCTATGATGTTTTATAAGTCTTAGAGGGTCCATTAAAGATTTTTAAAATAAAATAAAATAACCTAAAATCACATTTATTTAATGTAAAATCATATATTGGCCATACATAATGTATATACATTTTTATTACATCACTATTGGGTCATTATGATGTCATAAAACACATTATATATTTAAATGGTATAAATATTTACCCAAAAATTCAAATGTCTTAGAAAATTATGATAAATTTACCATTGGATAATTTCAACGTCCTGATTCTAGAAAAATATTCATTTTATCTAAATCATTTTCTAAATATGTTAATTTTATCTTTTAAAATAAAAAATGACATTTATTTAAAATTCATGGATTTTTACAAAAAGAGATTTCAAACTTTTATAAATATTACAATTTTTTTCCTAAAAATTATATAATCATTTTTATTTAATAAAAAGTACATTAATAATAATAATAATATTTTATTAAAATAATATTTAATTCAAAAAAATCATTAATTTACCAAAATTCATTACTTAGTTGAATATTGATAAAAAATACTATTTTCCAGCAATTTTTTTTACAAAGTAAAAATAATAAAATGAATTTATATTAATTATTATATAGAAAATATAAAATTTAATCATAATTCTAAGGTATTGTTTAATAACCCCTTATAACACCCGCATAAGACCGTAGGGTAAGGTGTGCGATGGTGATCGACTCTTGGGGTGGCCCAGATTACATCGCTCGGGTGGTAATCTCTATCAAAATCCACTTCCCCCGTAGGCTCTTCCGTTTGGGCTTATAATGTTGAATATTGGCATGGGCTTGGTCATGATCAAAGCCCAATGACGCCACCTCTTTTATGAGCTCTGAAAAATTTTCATTGTACGGGGAAAGTCTATTAGATGACTCCATCACATTCTTTGTCTGAGAAAATTGGATTAGTTAATGACCTATATATATAATAATCATGTTATCACTGATCAAAATTTATATTAGAAATAGTCACAATTCTATATGATATTTTTAAATCCAAAAACATAAAATTAATGAAGTGCATATGTTTTATACGATCATTCAACATAATAAGACATTTAATAGGATCAAGAGGTGGTGCTTTGACTTATATCTGAATCACGATTCATTTATGGTTTCTTATTTGGGAAAGCCTTCCTAAACTCCCTCTTCCATTACAGAACCCTACAATTTTTCATATTTTATGAAATTTTGTTGGACGATTGTTTATCATTGATTCTCATAAAGTTTCTGTTTTCCATCCGGCCAACCCCCGCATGTGGGTGGAGGTTGATGTTTGAAATGCTCTGGTAGAGTTTGTGTGGATTGAAGCTAGTGAGGAAGTCAGGTGAAAGAAACCAGTGGTTTTTGAACAATGGGTGGTGTAATGCCTTCCTGTTGTCTGTTGGGTCATTCATGTTTTTTCTGCAGGTGGGGTGAACACAAGGGGAAGGTGACAGACCAGGACAAGAAGGTTGTAGATGGAAATCAGGCTCACTGGGCGAGCAATTCGATGTAGTGCATAATGGCCCAACTAGGGGTCGAACCACCTATTTCTGGGGCTACGGATTAGAAAAAGGGATTTGAGGGGTTAGTTTAAGGGTAAAATAGTGGAAGTTCAAGTTGATGATAATTACTCTATAATGCCTCAATCTGGTGGTGGGAGGTTATCTAGAAAGGTGGTTGTGGTTTGGACAGCTGGCATGGTGAGTGACCCCCTAGCCACATCTTCTTCAATGGTCAACCAGAAAGAAGTTGATCAAATATTGGTTTGGGGGGGGGGTGTTCAAACTCATAATTATTGTGAGTGTCTGGACACTAAGGTGCTCCCCCATTATGCATCATATGATCCTGATGGAAGCAGTTGATAAAGAGTTGCGTATGATGAGGTTACAAGATTATCTATGGTTCTTGAGGAAGGAATGATCAAGAAGAAGAAAAAGAGGGGAAAAAGGATTACCTGTAGATACCAAAACATATGGGACATAATTTAGGTAAAAATTAATACTGTGGTGTTTTTTGCAGGAAAAAGGAGTCCAGTGTTCGTAAGGAAGTGATTGAGGGTGGTTCAGTGGGAAAGAAATCTATTGACAACCGTGGAAATGTGGTTTAATGTCTTACTACGATTGATTCTAACATGCATCCCCTGCTGATTAAAATGGATGGATACAAGGGTAATGAAGTTGGGCCTAACATTGACAAGGGGGAGGATTATGGTAAGGATAATGGGAGTGGTATGGCAAGACTTTCCAATAGTGATATTGTGCAAGTCGGAAAATCTATTATACCCGTGTATGAAGAAGTTATGTCAGCTCCATCCAAGAGAAGGATTAGGAAGGATTATTTTTACATGTTGAAACCAATGAGAACAAGGTCAGCTTCTAATAGGGGTTGTACTTGCTATTGGGAAAGATCGTGTGGTTAAATTGATACGTCCATATGCGAGTTCGTTGGAGCAGCCAAAGCATAACAACAATTATGCTAATATCTTGTGGCATCATAACCCAGCATCTGAGTGGGAATCGGCCTCTGCGGAGGATGAACCTTATGGATTATGTGGTGATGTGTATGGATATTATGAAATTTATTTTTCTATGCACTCTTGGTTTCTCACTTTCTCCTCAAATGTCTTTTGAAAATAATAAAAATGTCATTGCAGGAAGGCGTAGTTTTTTCTTATCTACGATCTATAATCTTCACTGGTTGCTCCTCGTAAGATAGATCATCCTCAAACTGTACTACCTTTGAATAGAGAACATGTGAAGGGTCTGGTATTACTTCTTTAAGAGGGATACATGAAATACGACATGTACATTGGCCATAGTAGGTGTAAGTGTGAGACAATAGGCCACAGCCCCAACACGATCAAGAATATAGAAGGGGAAGATGTACCTAGGACATAACTTCCCTTTCTTTCTAAACCTCGTAACCTTCTTCCGTGGATATATTCAAAGAAATAACATGTCACCAACTTTTAATTCAAGGTCTCGTCAATAGTTTCCTGCATAATGCTTCTATCGAATTTAAGAATCCTTGATATGATATAGAATGGTTTTATCATTCTCCACCATTTCTATGACCATTTCATGTCCTAGAAGATTACGCTCACCGAATTCATCCCAATACGTCATTTCTCTTAACCTTTTCCCATAAGGGCTTTATATGGTTCCATTAAGATTCTCTACTGGAAACTGTTATTGTAAGAGAATTCAACCAGTGGAAGATGTATGTCCCATTCTCATTTGATGTCCGTAGAACATGATCTTAACATATCTTCTAGTATCTGAATAGTTCTCTTAGATTTTCCATTATTTTGAGGAGGATATGCTATATTGAATTTCAGTTAAGTGTTTAGAGCATGTTGGAGACATTTCCAAAACACTGAGTTGAATCCCAGATCACAATCCAATATAGTAGATAGTTTTACTCCATGAAACCTTACAACTTCTTTTATGTAAATCCATACATGTTTATCCAATGAGAAGTTCTCTTAAATCATGATAAAGTGATATATCTTTGTACAAAAGTCAACGATGAACCATAAAGAATTTATTTCTCTATATTTCCTTGGAATTATATTGGAAAATTCCATGGTAATTTTGTCCCACTTCCATGTTGGTATGAGTAGTGGGTTCATCATCCCCTTAAACTTTTGCCTCTCAGCCTTCACTTGCTGACATACATGGCACTTTTATGTATATTCAGTAATCTCCCTTTTCATTTTGTCCCACCAAATGTTTTCTCGGAGATCTTGATAAATCATTGTGCTGCCCAGGTGAATAGATATGGTTGGGCTATGTGCGTTATTCAGAAGGTCCTTTTTTATCTCTAGATTAGATGGTACAGATAATCGTGACCCAAATATAACAATTCCATCATTGTCAACCAAAAAATCTTTGTATTTCCCATTTCTAATAGCTTCCTCCCTTTTAATAATTTCAACACCCTTTCTTTGAGAATCTTCTATTTTCTCCATGAGGGATAGTTGAGAAATCATTTGTGAAAGGATTGATGATGTTCCCTTTCTTATGATTCCCATTTTGATCTTTATAAAATCTATGAGGATTGGATCCCTTTTATTTTTTTTCAATGAAAAAATTTCAAGATCCTTCCTATTTAGAGGACCTTCCCCCTTGTTCGATTTCCAATGGTGGTAATGGGTTGAGCATTCATAATCATTGATTAGCTCTAACAATATTTTTTTTGGAACATATTCAACTCTGACTGTGTGACTATATACATGAGTATTGTGTGATCCTTGTATAATTCAAACTTCTATGCAAATAGGTAATGATGCCAAATTTTTTAAAGAGAAGATCACCACAGCAAACTCTAGATCATGTTTCGGATAATTATGCTCATTAACATTTATTTTAATTGAATAATAAGAAATGAATTTGTCATTATGTATCAACACACAACCCTGGACCTTCATTGAAGCATCAATGAATACCAATTTTTTTCCATTTGTGTGTAATGTGAGCACGTGGGAAGTGATAAGGCTCAATTATAACTCCTCGAATCTTTCTTCACATTCATCACCCCAAGAAAACTCTACTCCTTTCAGAGTTATCTTGGTAAGAGGGTTGGAAAATCATGAGGCATTTCTCTCAAATTGTTGATAATATCTAGCTATACCCAACAACCTACAGATATCAGTTACTAATGTTGGTCTTGTCCATCACTCAATTTCACATATCTTGGAGAGATCCATAGATATCCCATTAATTGTGATTATATAACCCATGAATGATATCTCCTTCAGCCAGAATGCACAATTTCTATACATTTCATATATATTCTCTTATAGAAAGGTCTCTAATATAGTTTTTAGATGCTCTTCATGATCCTCCTTGGTTTTGGAGTATATAAGAATATCATCTATAAATACTACAACATAATTTCATGGGTAATATCTAAATACTATTTTCATCAAGTCCATAATGATTTCTAGAGCATTAGTGAGTCCTAAATACATTACTATGAAATCATAGTTCCCGTATCTTTTATGAAAAGTAGTCTGGGGGATATCTCTCTTCATCACCATTACTTGATAATATCCCGAGTGCATGTCCACCTTGAAAATGTATTGTGCTTCCCACTATTCATTGAACAAGTCTTCAATTAATGGCGGAGGGTACATTTTTCTTTATCATTATTTTCTTGATCTCACAATAATAAATGCAATGGCACATTGAACTATCCTTCTACTTGATGAAGAGGACTGGTGCACCCCATAGTGAAGCACTAGGGTGTATAAAACCTTTATCCGGATTATCCAATAGTTGTTTCTTAAGCTCTTCAAGATCCACAATATCCATTATATACATACCCTTGGATATTGTAAATTCTCCAATTATAAGGTCAATTGAGAATTCAACATCTCTTTTGGGAGGAAGACCGGAAAATTATTGGGAAACACTTCAGCAAATTCCCTCAGAGTAGGCATGTTTTCAATGATGGTTCCTTCCTTAGACTCAAGAAACTGAGCTACATATTCATTCTCATTGGGTAGTAATATCCATTCTTGAGATGATTGTGATAAAGAATATTCATCTTCCTCCTTCCACTTGAATAGAATCGAGGGTTTATTCTCCATAGAGAGAGTGATTTCTATCTCATAGAAATTTATGTTGGCTCTATATAGGGAAAGCCAATCTATGCCATGAATTTGATAAAATTCCCCTAGAGGAAGTATGAAGTGGTTTTCCGAGATGTTTGATTTACAAATTATGATAGGGGAGGAGTTATATTCATGGGATTCAATGATTACCCCATTTTCAATACTCACAGACATCTACACATCCATGATTTGTTGTGGTGTAGGTATTGTTCTAATAAACTGTTAGGTTATAAAATAATGCGTAGAACCAGAATCAAAAAGTATGTTCACTATTATTTAATGAATAAAAGAGTACCTATCAAAACTTAATTTTCGGGGTTCAATTCGGTGGTAGTGATGGAAAGATATCACCCTTGCTGCCTTAGAGGTTGTTGGTTCCCTCTTAAAACCCTTGTCTTAGAGAACTGATTTGAATAGAGACCTAGTAATTTTTAGTTAAGGAAAAAAAACATTGCATTGAGAGTAAAACGGTGTGTTTCTTTCCTCTGTCATAGCCGCATGTTTTTCTTATCGGTTGTTATTGGCCTGGTGACCTTCTCTTGCACACATAAAGCATTTCCTTGTCCCCTTTAGGAAATTTTTGGTGTTCTTCTTTCAACACCTTTGGAAAGTGGCGTGTTCGATTATCATAGCACCATTGGATTTAACCATCAGACTGCTGGAATTGAATTCCAACTTACTCTTCTTATCCCCACAATACCCACGACATTAACTGATCTCCCTTTACCTTGAGGGAACATCTGACAATTTTCTCATAGCTGTCGAAGTCACGGATCTCCCGAGCATTCTGTAGGCTAGGTTTCAGCCCACCAAATAAGCGGTGGACCATTCATTAAGGGATAAGGAAATACCAGAGGTGTATCATGCAAGCCTTGTCAGGTTTTTCACATACACTTTGATGGATTCATAGTATTTTTTTCTCGATGGAAAGAAAGTCCCTTTCCATCTTAAGCCGGACGGTAAGGGGAAAATATTTATCGAAAAACATTTTCCAGAAATCCATCCATTCCAAGACCTCGGTTTTCTCCTCATAATTTGTATTTTTGATAAATTCCAACCAGTGATCAGATTCACCTTACATACAATAATCAGCCAAAAGAACCATCTTTTTTTGGAACATTGAAGGATTGATAAGATCTATGCAATGGAGTTGATCGATTGTTCGACGATTGAGGGATCAGATGATCCATTAAAAGTAAGAGGCATTTGTCTCATGGATATCTCAATGGAGACATGTTATTTATTAGGGGGTTGATTGTTCTTCTTGATCCATGTTTTTATTCAATGGTTGAATTAACTGAAAGAGTATCGTTACAATGTTCATGATTCTTGCTCCCATCAAATTGGGCATCTCATTAGAATAGTCATCACATTGATCATCACGTTGGTAGTTAGCCCTAGTCCTCTATTACCGTCCATTGGATTGAATAAAAGAAAATTTAGGGGTAACACAAAAAGGTTAATCCAAAGAAAAAATAGATGACTTATGAATAGTTTTTATTTCCTTAACATATGAATCAGTTGTCTCCAATCAATGTTATCCACGATCTACATTATAACATATATTCTTAGGGGAATTTTTTTATTCCCTCAATAATGGTGAATACTAAGCTTGTCAATTTACCAAAGAATATCACATGGGAGTGTCATAACTAATAGTGCAGCAAGGCCCATTTTCTCCTACCAGGATACCTTGGGTCAAGCCCAAAACTCCTTGTCATAGTTTTTACTCCTAGGTATATATGTTCCCGAGGCATCTCTACCTGATCGTATCCAGACGTGGATTTATATGATTGATAAACAACTTACTCAATAATCACCAAAATTTAGGGATGTTTTTATTATACTTACTCTTATCCCTATGGCATTCATTAGGTTTTTCTAATCTTAATCCCAAAAATAACTAAACCTATCCTCTGATACCAACTGTAAAAATCCTTCTTTTTGTTACACACTTAATATATTACATGAAATTTTACTTAATACAACATAGAAGATCAAGAGTTCTAGTTTCATTGGATCTAGGGAACATTACATAATAACATAAAACATAAGATACAACATCTTATTGAAAAAATCCTTTATATATACCACAATATTACCTCATACTTAGCATTTCATGGGATAACCTGAAGACATACCAAAGAAAGGGGTGATCTATAAAGTCTGGTAAGGGAATAAAAATTGAATAACATTAAGAATAAAAAACATGTTAGTCAAGATGAATATAAATGGATAAAAATAGAAACATGAACATTTAGTCATGATAATGCATGATAATCAGGACATGGAGATGTGACAACAACACTTAACATGGAATTAGCATGAGCCAAGGCTCATTGCACATAGAGAATGAGTAAACCCTCATTTAACATGAATAATGAGTAAACTCTCATTTCACTTGAATTATCATGAGTAAACACCCATTACACATGAAATATCATGAAACTATAATTTACCCAATGCATGCGAGTGATATCAGGGAGCACCGTTCATAATCATTTCATTTAATGTATATGTGTGCCACATAGATCATACTACACGTATTCATTATCATCATTATTAATTTCATGAATAATAGATGTGTAATACATAAATGTAAGACCTCAATCAAAAATTACATGTGTATGAAGTTGAATACCATTGATAGTGGAGTGGGTATGGTATTCACTACACAATGATTCTGGCCTAGAAATTTGAGTGTAATTTCTGCAGTATAACGACATCATATAGAAATTTGTAAAATGGTATGACTATGGTGAAAGGGTTATATAATAATTTATATATTAAATGGAACGTTAGGGGATCATTTGACATAATATACCAAAATATGGAAAGTAATTTAGATGCAAAATATAAAAACATTTCTTGAATGTAAATGAGGAGAGAGAAATTCCTTAAAAACTTTCAGCATGGTAACAAGTGTAAATGGGAGGCATTAATGAATGATAAAGGGGTCTTTCATCATGAAAAAAAAGAGGGAAGTGTGGGGGAGGTGATAAATCATACCCCAACCTATATAATTTAAAACAAATTGACATAACAAAATAAGGAAACCTGGACATAAATAAGGAAAGTGAGAATACCTTACTTGGAAGTGTGATACCAAAGTCTTGGGAGTGGCTTGAGACATGATTATTCAGTTAATTGGGTGACTTGGAAGCTTTTTAGAGAGTGTAGGGAAGAATTTTGATGAACTAAATAGGCTTTTAGTGAAAGGAAGTGGGAGCTTGGATGGGATTATATAGGAAAAGAGAGTAAATTATTTATTATTTAGGTTTGGGACACCACACATTAAACTAATCAAAACCAAAAACCAGCCCATGGTTTTTGCGCATGGGTTTTTAAAAATGGGAGAGGGAAAGAATATTTTATATTTATAATGGCCGATCTTATTAAAATAATATGTTTTTTATTTGGAGGTGAGTCACACTCTCAGGGAAATCAATTTAAAAAGATGAAATGTTTTTTATGTCTTAGAAGGTCCCTTAGGCTTCGTAAAATAAATCAAACAAACATAAATCCTATTATTTTAATGTTAAAACATATATTGGCCGAACATAATGTTTTTATTATTTTATTACATCACTATTAGGTATCTATGTTGTCATAAAACACATTATATATTTAAATAGTATTTAATTTTTACCGAAAAATTCAACTATATCATAAAATTATAAAAAATTCACAATTGGATAATTTTGACGTTCTGATTCCAAAAATAATACTCATTTTATCTAAATAATATTATAAATATGTGAATTTTTTACTTTTAAAATAAAAACTGACATTTAGCAAAAATTCATGGGGTTTGACAAAAAGAGCTTCCAAAACATAATAAATATTATAATTGTATTCCAAAAAATTATACAATCAATTATATTTAATAAAAAAAATTATAATAATAATAATATTTTATTAAAATATTATTTAATTCAAAAAATCAATCAATTTTTCAAAAATAGATTCCTGAGTTGAATATTAACAAAAAATACTATTTCTGCTTTAAAAAATATTTACAATGTAACAATAATAAAATGAATGTATATTAATTATCATATACAAAACTAATGCTTGTAATCCTAGTTATGTAGTCTTGTTACATAACACCTTATAACACCTACATAAGACTAAAGGGTAAGTTTTTCAATGTTGACCAACTCTTGTGGTGGCTCGAATAACATCGCTCGAGTGGTAATCTCTATCAACTTACACATATCTCGTTGGATGTTTTGTTCAAGACATACATGTTGAAGCCTGGCTGGGATTGATCAAGAGAAAAGACAATGAATCCTCCTCCTTTTCGAGCTCCCAAAAATGGGCTTCGTATAGGGAAAGTCTACTAGATGAGACCATCACTTCCTTTGTCTATGTAAATTGGATTTGTTAAAACCCTATATTTATACTAATCATGTGATCAATGTTCAATAGCTATATTAACAATTCACACAATTATTAAAGGTATTTTGAAATCCAAAAACATAAAACCAAGTAATTAAAAACATTTTATATGATCATTGTACATAATAAGATATTTAATTGTGTCAAGAGTGAATTTAATTAACAAAATTTTGGGTCATTACATGAAATCTACTCAGGTACCCAATGGTGGCTCGAAAAGGGTGTGAGTAAAACTTAATATCCTTCCACCAACGATGTCTATAAAATGTAAAATATAGTCATATAGTTCATGCATGTAATAAATTAACAAAAATGTAAAAAATTAATATCTCGGATCTATTACCAACAATATTAACATTAACCACTTAATAACATAAACAATTTTAATAACTTGTTCCATGGGTTATGTATTTACATCAGTTACACAATAGTCTAAACCGGTCAATTACAATGAATAAGGGGTTAATTTAATTTCCCTATCTCACTAGGGATAAACAATTCATAAAAAATTATATAACACTTAACATGGATCCTTGGTCTATGTAGTCTCATCAAATGCAACCATTAGGGACATAGATCCTCACCCCTTCCTTAACCCTTGAATTATAGGTGGTGGGGTTTAAATCCTCAGTCTAACCTAACACATGTGGATAGATCCCCAAGTATAATACCCTTAAATTTCTAAGCCATATAGACATTATTATTTATCCAATTACAAAATATACCATATAAAAAACCAAACACAATCAATATACATCACATTAACATTTTGTAATTATTCAACATGTAATTTCATATCAATCCTTAACCCATTAACATGTTTACCATTTACATTGCATATCCCTTTTAACATATTTTCCATATTAATTAATTATCCTAGTAAGAATATTCAACAATTTCCATGCCTTGACCCATTTAACATTTCTAACAATTCCTATATGATAACCAATTTAATAAATTCATTAATTAAAAAAATGTCCATTTAACATGTTCATCACGTCACATGTATTAAATGAATTATTAATTTTATGTACAATTAATCATTCATTTCGTAAAATCACTTCATTCCATCCAACCCTTTTCATATTAATAAAAACATTCACTTTTGGCATTAACAGTGTTCGGATATGATTAGAAAAATAAAATTTTCAACAAAACTAACATATCAAAATGTTAATCATAGAATTTACTATATTTTATGTAAATTAAAGGATTCACATTACAATTTTACATGATAATAAATTTCGGTGCAAAACATTGGTGGCCCAAAACATGTCTAATAAATCTCAATAAACTCTAAGGAGATCATGATAAGTTCAATTACTCATTTATCCAGACATTTTTTTTCAAATATAACTAATAGAATCTATTGAACTATAAGGGAGAAGAAATAACATAACCAAACATGAGAAAATCAACTTAAAAACAATTGGGTATAACTTGTATACCACTTACCTTGATTTCGAAGACGAAGACATTCTTAACATCAGCCATAGATTTGGATTCAAGCCCTCGTTGATTCCCCACCATATTATCCACTAGAAAAAGATGGATTTAGGGATTTTGAAGAAAAACAATTACACCAGAAGACCTAATATAGAAAAGATAAGTAAGATAAGAGTTAGACTCACATAGAGCTTCAATACACACCAAACGACACTTCAAACCACCTACAAATGAATGAGATTAATCCATGTGAAGACTTAGTCATTAATTATTGTCAGTAGGATTGATAGATATGAAAATGAATCTAGTAGAACCCATAAAATCTCGGGGGGGGGGGGGGGTGGGGGGGGGGGGTTGGTAGAATGGTTAAAACAGTTTTAATGGGGAACACGATTTGGATGCTAGGTTTTCAAGACTATGCACCACCAATGAGCCTACCCCAATCCTAGTGGGGACCAATTTCCATGGTTACCTCAAGATCACTTATAGTTTGAAATAACCATTTTCAAACTATGTGGAATTCATATATCCAAACCAAATTGTTTTGGACTCCCCCTTGTATGGTTTACTAAATATTACAACCCTCATCTTGGTTAGCATTGTTTGGGATCATGGTTACCAGTAAAAGTGTACCAAATATGAAACATGAATAGGGTGGATTGATTTCCCTTTTCATTCATATCCTAAACCCCCAAGACACCACTAGGATTACTCACACACTCAGTAAATAATTTATTAACAAAATATAAGAGATTTAAACCAAAAATTAACAATTTCATACCACCATGATGTCTGGGATCTTACAAACTCACCACATTATAATGGATCATCCTCGAGCCACACATTGAAGCATAAATGAGCCTGTAATATAGAGAGAATGGGAATATGATCCCACATATCCCCCGCTCTCTCCCATGGTACATCATGAACATTACCATCGATCCACAAAACCTGAACCAAAGGAACAAAGTTCCCCATAATACATTCTCACAACAATTCAAAATATGTTCCAAATTCTCTTGAAAGGACACATTAGCCTCTTGATCTACATCTTCACAACAATCATGTCAGATGTGTTTGGGTGATACTTTTAATGATGCGAAATAATAAAAACATTTTGCATTACACTATACAATTTCAGAAGATCCAATCAATACACCACCGGTCCAATCATCCCAACAATCTCAAATGGACCCACGTACCTTTGTGCCAACATTCTCTATTTGTGATTCTGATGATGATGTAACATTTGAGACACCGGAATAAAATCATGATCAACCACTATAAACTCATGTGTTCTATTATTCTGATATTTATATGAATTATTCATACTTTTAGATATTTTCATATGTTGTAGAATCTACTAAACATGTTCTGACATCTCTTACATGAGACTTGTCCCCAACAAATCTGAATCCCAACATTAGTTAAAAAACAAAGTTCAAAATGGTCTACCATAGAGTGCATCATAATGTTCCAACTAAATCATATCATAGAAACTATTATATTAGTCAAACACAAGAAGTGTCAAATAGTTTTCCCATGATCCACCAAAATTTAGGACATAATCCCACAACATGTCCACATGTACCTGAATAATAATCTTTTACTTGTTGTTCCCATGATGGTTGAATGATGTACTCAAAAACACCTAGGGACCAAAATCCATATGTTTTCCCCTATATAAGTGTGATGTAAAATATTTACCATGACCTAAATATATAGTACTTGATATTTTGTGCAACCATAGTATCTCCTAAAAATATAACTCACCTAACTAATCAATGGTTAATGCTTGTCTAATTATAGATAAATGATTCACCATAAGAAACTAATAAAAAAACTATATTGAATAATTATTATATAGTATCCTAACAATAATCTATATGAAACACATCATTAAATCATCCTATTCTCATTAATGAATATGAAATTTCTAAAACAATCCACCTGACAACTGATTCCAAGACTTTACACATTGGATGTTAAAGAATCAATCCAATTAACATACAACATCTTAATTCATCCTTGGCCACTAATACTACCTTTATAGATCATGATACTATATTTTAAAACTACAATGCACTTCCCACATCATTGTATGAAATTCATGCATCATCTCTTCTAACATACACATTTTCACAACAACATGACCTCAAACATAAATGATCTCATCATATCCAATCGTCCAATAATAAGGTGACTATCTCTCATTAAAACCATCCCTAAAAGACAAATATTTAGGATCATCACACTACATCTCCATGATTTGTCTCAAAATCATGGACTCAACTTCCAAGGATGTATGGTTCACATTTTATTGGCCATATTGAACCTCTGGATTAATCTTAGTAACAAACTATATAATCCTCCACTCATTAATTGATTCTTGAACATCCTATTTTTGAATCTTTTGACTCCAAGCATCTGCAACATAATTTTTTTTCTTGACGAGTACTTCAGTTCAAAGACAATGGTCGGGATGTACTCCAGAAATCTTCATTGATAATTATTCAAATAATTTAGGATAAGATTTACTCAAGGATTTTATGATTGGTATAAATGGTAAAATATTCTCCCAAAATTTAATTCCATGAACACTTTAAAGAATAAATCATTAGGGCCAACTCAAGTTTATGAGTATGTTAATTTCATTCATGATTCCTCAACTGTCGTTACCCATATGACTCAACCTGATTGTGCTACATCAAAACCACCCCAATACCAATACTAGATATAACACCAAAAAAGTTATACAGTTTACTTGTCTCAGGCATGTTCATAATTAGTATGATTCTTAACTGCTTATTCATCTCCTTGAATGAATCCTCACATTCCACATAACATTTAAACACAATTCCTTACTTGGGAAAGCACTATATTGGTGCTTCCAAATGGTTAAAAACTTTAGTGACCCTTTGGTAATACCTATCCCAATTTAGGAAACATTGGGAATAAGAAACATTATTAGGTTTCTTCCACGACAGAACTGCCTACATGTTCTTTGGGTCCACTGACATGACTTCCCAAATGAATATTTCACCAATGGAATGAACACTATCAAACTAGAAATAGAACTTGGATAACATTATGTACATTCTCTTCTCTGTTAATGTGCTCAAGATCGTGTCATGAGTTTTTGCACGATCGTCACGAGTCCTAGAGAACACTGATATGTCAACGACAAATAAAAATACAAACTGATCTAGGTATGGGTGAAATATTTATCTCACTAGGGACAAAAACATTATGGGAAATTTGGGAAACCCAAATGGAATCACAATGAACTCATATGACCCATATTATCTCTGAAATGTAGTGTAAGCTAAATCAAATGTTTTCACCCTTAGCAGATGATACCCTGATCTCATATCAATCCTATAGAACATGAAATCAACCCTTAGATAGTTAAAGAGATCATCAAATTATGAAATAATTGAATTATTTCATTATCATCATCTGATTAAATAACCAATAATCGACATATTACATCAAATATTTATCAAAAACATGGAAAATAATATAAGAGATCCTCATGGTGATGTACTAGGATAAATGAACCCTTCACTCTCCAACTCATTCAACCAAGTCTTATGTTCGAAGAGTTTCACTGATGAAATTCTATATGGAGGAATAGAAACTGGTTATCCCCCAAACAATTTTCTATAGTGAACTCAACATCACTCTAATCTGGGAACCCTAGGAAGTACTAAAGAATAAAATTATAGAACTAATCTATTATAAGATGAAATTCAAGATGATCTCCCCTCTCACCATTAAGAATAAGACAATCCACTTGGGATGTGAGATCAACCAACTACTAAAACACTAGCCCCATATGACCATCTTTGATATCCCATTCAACAAGATGAACATGACTGTATCTTTTAAGAGACATGAATGTTACCCCTCGATAGTAACATTTGATTTGGGACTAGTTCAACAATACCTAATCCAAGACCAATATCAAATCAAACCAATAAATATCTTATAAAAACAAGTCCCATAGAGAACAGTATCAACCTTCTATGGAAGCACACCCGTTATATTTCGTGATATTTTCTTCTCGCACCTATAGAGGTGTATCAATCAACATGAAATAAAACATATTGTCCAATGATAGACCTAAAATGACCCAAAGAGAGGATTTAAAAGAGTGTGTAATAGATGTATTAAACAATGTACTAGAAAGTGTCGAATCTATAAGGATCATACCTTCAACTCTCATTGGAATTTCCTCACTACCTCAAGGTGTAGAATAAACTATATGAAGTTGTCTAACCCCTATACCCTAGGAACTTTTCTGAATTCTTGGTGCCACATTTCCTTTCTGGTATGGATGTTCTATTCCTAGAGTGCAACACCCATCAGCTCTGTCGATACAGCCAGTAGATCTCCAGCTACCTACCTGATATGGGGTAACCATCCACATACTTATACTTGAAATCATCCTTAAACCTCCATATATTCCAATATATTGAAGGTTTCAATAGAAAATATACAAATGTCACATTTTACTACATGATCAGCACTTAATTGGTGGATGGGGGAACTTACCCCAAATGAACCCCATCTCGGCACACTGATGGAAGAACAACATGTCACCCCCTTGAAAGGGTGACCCTAAATTATGACTACTCTATGCACTTCCACCCTGATGAAGAGTCAAAAAATGATTCTTCTTTCCCTCATAATTCTAACCTCTAGTCTATCCAACTAGAAACTAAAAATGACTACATAAATCCTTTTTTATGTTTCCTTCTGAAAGAAGGTCATGATACCAGACATCATCAAACACATTTAAATGTTACATGTACACATGGGAATTAATATCATATATATGTCCATCCTAGAAACATCTCATTATTTCGGCCTCATTCCTTTCAAATTATGGAACAAATCACTGCATATGTGAAGTGGGAAACATAATCCATAACAGATATAGTCCCAAGGGTCAACCTAAAAAAACATACAGCCCAATCCAACCACAAGATCATTGGATAGAAATTCCCCATAAACATTTCCTAAAAGATAGTCCATAACAAACCATCGTCCTTATATATCTGAACCAAAATATCTCACTAGTGATTTGTTAGTCCATACACCATATAATCCTAGAACCTGACTCTCTCCAAATTGGGAGTATCTAAGTAATCTAAAATAATCTGTATGGACTCTATGAAGAAAAATTCCACCTCCGGTTCACCCTATCTAGAAAATGATGGAGGGTGATACAAATAAAACACCCTGTTTAGAACAATCATACCCCGAACTACTACCTTGGGCCCCATAAATTCATATATAGATAATGGTCAATGTTTTCATTGAACTTATCCACTCCTCTATAACTATAAACCACTTGATTCTACCCCCTGGAGGATAAATCTCAGTGATATACTATTTTCACCCAATTGGATTCCATTTTCATGGTGGATTCCCCTACCATTCAAAAAAAAATTCTTATAACACATAACAAAATTATTCCATGGCCTATGTAAAATAAAGATCTCCACTAGCCACAAACAACTCAGTTCATGTACACTAACCCAACACACACTTCCAACTCTACAACACTACCCTAAACCATCCATGTAACGGTTTGTGGAAAACATGGGTTTAACCTACAGACATGGTTATGATCCTATCATGAGACACCCTTTTTAAACAATTCCCTAATTCACAATGAGTTCCTTAATCTATTTGACACATTTCTAATTTAATAACTTGTTAAAAACAAAATTTTAACTCATTTACATCATTTCATTTAGCATAATTCATTAATAATTATTTCAATATATTCATATTTAACCTCATTAATCATATTTATTGTATATAACTTCCTTTAAATTTGTGTGGAATATTGATTGCATTATACCCTTCATTTCTCATACACTCATCCTATCCTATAATGATACATGACACATATCGCCCTATGTTTAAATAATAATGCATGAATTCACAACCTAATTCCTTTTTAAGCATGATAAAAATATTATAAAATGTTCACAGCATAAAATAAGTGAATCACCAAATAGTGGAATATCTTTTAACTATAACCACACATATCACGAACTATAATTCTGACCCTTGGTACTTGATTTTACCTCATACATTGTTTAGATACTCATATACACATGCTCATTACCATGTCTTTAAATATATTAATATTTTTTATACATCTCACAAATTAATACATTGAAATTAAACCATTTTATTCCACTATGTAATGTACTTGACCAGGAATCCAATAAACTGGTACCTCGAGCCACATCACCACATAATGCCAAGCATGCATCCCTGTATGACCTAAGCTTTTGACTAGTAATGATGGGATAATATACCATGCAGAGAGACTATACCCTATTTATTAGAGTAATAAATAGCAGATAAGATTATGAAATAAAGGAAAAATAATTAATAAACTAGAAACACATATTATCAACAATTTCCCAAACATGGAAAAACCCCAAATGAAAATATTCAATGATTTACAAACAATTCTACTAGTGAATAAAACCAAAAATTAAGAAAAAATAATTGACTTCCCCATAATGATTCCAAAATCCATGTACGGATCCAAAACTATTCAGATTTTGAACCCAACTCAATTCCCTATAATGCTTCCTTTATTCTTTTTTAGAATTAAAACCATTAAATATTCGTAGGAACCCAATGGAGGCCTAAAAATGCTGTGAGTATAAATTAGTAGGCCACCCAAAATGGTGCCGAAAAAATATCATGTCTATATTTATTGTGTATACGTGTACTAAATAAATGAAAAAGGTAACCAAAAGAAAACTTGAGTTCCATTTTATGACAATGATCACTTTAAAAATTCAATTATATAAAAAAATTTCATCGCTTGTTCTATTGGATAGGTATTTACATCATTTACACTAAAACCTAGCAGGTCAATTACCATACATATAGGGATCAGTAATTCTCCCTATATCACTAGGAATAAGTATTTTGTAAAACAATTCATCACACTTACCTTGGAGCCTCAGTAGAGATAGTGTCCTTAAAAGAAATTGTTGTTGGTATTGGGTCTCAGTTCCCTTCCCTAACACAAAAAATTATACGGGTGGTGTTTAGAGCATTAGTCTAACCTGAACCATGGGTGTAGATCCCCACATCTAATAACCCACAACTACAATTCAATGTTCACATTCATATCTTTCCATTTACCACATATACCATATGACAGACCATACACCATAAATACATATTACATTCACATTTCATAACTATTAAACATATAAGTTAACATCAAACCATACCCAATTAGAATGTTCAAAATTTACATTTCATAGCCCATTTAACCCATTTCCCATTTTCATGCCTTAACCTATTAATAATATTCATTAATACCCATTACCTGACTCTTTTACCATAATCATGAATTCCAATATGTTAACCCATTTTATAATTTCATCAATTACCAAGAATTTAACAATTTAACATGTTAAAATTTTCACAAGAATTAACACACTTCTGAATTTCATATATAATTCATAAGTCCTTAGAACAATCACATTATTCCATCCAACCTGTTTTGTATTAATCCAAACAATCCTCTATTCCATTATCAAAGATAATAAACAATATCAATATTTATTTTTCAAATCATCTAACATATCCACATGTTCATCATGGTATCTACTTTATCCCAAGTCAATTCTATGTTTAACGTTGTAATTTTCCATATTCATGAATATTCGTGTAGCCCATGGGTGGCACTAAACTGGTCTAATAAATCAAAATGCATTCAAAAAAATAATTAGAGGTTAATTCCTCATTTATCTGACATTTTTTTCCAAATAACACTAAATAAATAAATTTCACAATAAGAGTGATTACATAACATTACAACCCATGAGAAAATCAAATTCAATACTATGGGTATAACTTTTAGACTTCCTACCTCGATTACAAAGATAAATAAAATATTTACTTCAACATTAGATGTAGATTCCAGAACACTTTGAATCCCAAACATGTGATCGATGGGAAAAAGGGCTTTAGGGATTAAAAATGAAAAAATCAAAACAAGAATTCTGAATATGGAACAGAGAAATAGCTGGAAAATTATCCATAATCGAAGCTTCGATCCAAACTGAAAGACAATCAAAACAACCTAGAAATGACTGAGATAGATCCTAGGGGTTTCATTGTAATTTCATATCATCGCCAAGTTAATTGGTGAAAAAAGGTGAGTATATGTTATATAACACAAAAAAGTTTAAGAGGAAAAAATTTATAAATCCCACTTTTAATGGGGTTCCCAGTTTGGACACAAGGTTTCGAAAATCATGCACCAAATGTGAGTCTACCTCTATCTTAGAGGGGTTTAAGTCACATGGTTTTCTAGTTAGCCAACTTGATTTGAAAAAATGTGTGGAAATGGTGTATAATGCCTCTATCCAATGCTGCTTGGTTTGGAATCCCCCCTTATAATGTTTACTTAACTAGACAACCCTCCACTTGGAGAGCATGGTTTGGGAACACGGTTACCCCTAACCATGCACCAACAATGAAACATGAAAACCATGTCAATTTTTCCATTTTAATTTACATGCCATACCCAAGGACACCTCATGCCTTTCTATACACATGATAAAAAAAATACCCAATTTAAGAGATTCAAAAAAAATTTAATCTTGAACATACGCCCATGAATTTAGGGATTGTAAATTTCTTTTATATGTTCTCATAGAAAGATACAAACATATTATAGAGAATATAGTTAGAGATAATTAAATATTATGACTATATAGAAGAGGAATAAGGTTCTTGATACTTTGATCCAGAAGAATCATGTCAGCTTATCTATGATGGGGATTACAAAATATACAATATGTCATGACATGGAATGGTTTAATCTTAATATCCTATAGCAAGGCAATAAATATTATCAGGAGTAAAAGAGTGTTAAAAAATATATCAATGTTAAGTTTAATGAGTCAATGATGGAATATGTAAATATACAAATGAATGTCAAAAATGGTCTTCGAGATAACCATGAAATTGATAGGATCATACAGTCCAAGAACTGTGTCTGTTTCTCCTTAGTAGATAGTTTGAAAAATAATCTGTTTGTGGTGGCTTCTAGTTAATTATTCTATATTCATCCTATAATAGAAAAATATATAGATATTTGAAAGATTATTATTAGTAAGATGGAATAAACATAGATATTTATGAATTTTTATCTGAATTCTTTGTATGATACCAATTTATGATTAAGATACAGAATTATAATGGGATGCTAAAACTATTACACATACCATAAAGGAAATGGGAAAAATCCATAGTGATGTTTTACTATCATGATCTATAAAACATCTACATGGAATAATGTTATATGAGTCTTACTCGATCACCTTACACTGTCAATTCACATGAATTTTTTTAATTAATATTTATCTCTAGATCAATATACTTTGATACATATTTAACTATATATGAAGTGGTAAGGTGTCATGGTTTACCATTTTATATTGTATCTGATAGTAATATGAGGTTTATCCTGATGTTCTAGTGATGTCTTCAGCCTGATTTAGAAATTAATATAAGTTTCAACACTTTGTATCATCCATATATATATATATGGTCAGTCAAATAGAAAAAGTCAAATTCTAGATTATATTCAAATATCATTTTCTATTTATTTCATTGGTGGTATAAATCAAAACCATTCTCTAGTCACATTCTTATACAAAATTTATCCTTCATTCAATAATTTTGATGCTTATTTATGAAGCTCTCCAGGAAAAGAAGTGTATAACTCCAACATTATTGAATAATGATTGATTGATATAGAAAAGTGGAAATAAACTATTCCAAAAAATTGCAGAGAATGTCAGAACCATTCAACAACAAATCATGGAATCCTATAGTTGATAGAAAAGTTATGATGAAAAGTAGTTGCAAGATCTACTCATTGATGATTGTGAAAAGTTTTCCTGGTGAATTTCCCTATAAAAGTAGTTTATAAATTTTATAGATAATGTAAGGATTTTCCTTGGTATATTGGCCTATTTGAGATTATGGATCATGTAGGGATTATATCATATAACATTGTGCTTCCATATAACCTCTCTCTGGTCAATGATGTGTTCCAGGTATCTATCTTGAAGAATCACATATCTAATACTTTACTAGTATTGAATTTGGATGCCATATTAATAGATTATGATCCTTTATAAATCAAAAATATTTTCATATTTAGGATAATGGATGTAATGAACTATGAAACAAGTCAGGTAACCCAGTTAATGTTTTCAGGAAAAACCACCAAGTTGAGGAAGTTATGTGGGAACGAGATGATTTAAATTGGCAGAAGTATCATTATTTGTTTGTATGAATGAGATATAATTCCAATTTTATTTTTTTAAAGTATGTTTAATGAAAAACCCAATGATTTTCTAAAAATAATTTTATGATATATTTAGTCTCTTCAATTTCTTGTGTTACCCTCACTATAATGATTTTTGCGAACTAAGATATACTACTAAAAATAATATTAATATTAAAATATGATCGTTATAACCAAACCATTAAATTGGTTGTTATTAATATGAAGAACTAATTTTTAAAATTAAATTATGAATGTTATATAAAAATTAAAAAAATTGATAAATAACTTCAACATTTTGGGTAATGTCACTCTATGCTTTGAAAATACATTCTCTAAAAAATTTATTTTTATTTATTTTTTTTAACATAAGTAATAAAATTATTTTTTAACACATAGAAAATGTATTTAAAAAATGGATATTCATTTAATAAATAAACATTTAAAAAATACGGTTGAATTAATTGTTGAGAATTTTCTAAAAAGGTCATCATTTTATGAATGGTGAAAATACTAATTTTTTATGTAAAATTTAATTTAATTTAAATATTTTGAAATTATTAATATTGATAAAAAATAATTAAAATTAATATTAGATAAATTCTTTTATAACTAATAATTTTTGTGTTGTTGGAATTATTTTCTTATTTTATTTTGATATTAATACTTTCTATACATTATAAAAAAACTTCTTTGGAAAACATTTTTATTTACACATCTACATGTTTATGATTAATTTAAATTCTATAAATTATGTGAATTAAAATCAAAATTGGATTCAATATTTTGAATCAGAATTAATTATAATATACAATAAGTCTAACTTAATTTTTATTAATAATGAACAGTAAAAACAAAAAATTATTTTTTGCGGTCTAAGTTAACATGTGTTTTCTACTGATTTAAATAAAAATATATCTGTTAAATGACCAAAACACTAATAAAATTAATATTTCATGGTAATATTTCATCTATATATATTATAAGGATTATAATTAGCCATTTTGGAACCTTTTGGAATGATTTAAAATTGGTTATACCTTTATCTTCTACAAACTTATTAATATGTTCGTTCCCAACTTTTAATAGTCACTATGTACTCTCCTATTAAAAATTAAATTTTCTTTTGGTTTGTTTTCCCTAAAGATGTTTTTATAACCCTGGTCATAAATTAAAAATTATAAGGGGTTTAATGGTGTAAAATCAATGATTTTGGGTATAAGGCCATCAAACGGTAACCAACATGTTCTATTCATGTAGTCAAAACACCCAATGACACTCATATTAATGATTCATGGAAATAAATTCTAATATAAAGTGATTGTTGTGTAATATGGACAATGAAACTAGAGAACTCACATCGGTGAATAGGATGGGATTTTTGAATCATTGTACCTTTTAAGTAGATCTATTACATTTTCCAGGACACTCTTATAGATTTAAGATATGTTGATAAATACTTGGTTCATTAAAAAATGTGTATATTATAGAGTACACAGAGGCAACAAATCATTATGAATTCACATGGGTTTCAAATCGTTCATATGTATCTGAGGTTCATCATCCAGGGGGTATATGTATCTATCTGAGGTTAAACATAAATTTTTCCATTTCATGGACATACTAGGGATTCATTATGTAGTTAGTGAGATGTCATTGGAAAGTAAATTATTTGATGGGGTTCTCTAGAGATTAAAATAATCCAAGGGAAGAGAGTTTGTTTATATTGGGATCAAACCCATGAAATGATGTTCATACATTTCCCAGTAATAGGAATTAGAACCCACATAGTTCGGTGTCACATAAATGGATAGATCACCTTTTAATGACATGTGCTGATGACCCAACCATGTATTTTAATTTCATTTAGAAAAATATGTTCAAGTGAAGGGTTCCTGACCAAGCACAGTGTATGACTTATGTTAAGGAAGGCTGAGGGAGTAAAAAATGATTTAGTATCCTGGATGAATATGACCCTACCAGGGATATGACATGGATATTATTAGGGTGGATTTTAGGGTTGTGTATGGAAGTCATGGGGGATTCCTAGGTATCCCAATTTTTTGGGAATTAAAACCCATATTGTTCTATTGGTCTAGGAAATACACATTAAATGAGCCCATTAAAATGGGTCATGATTGGATATTATGAAAGGAAACAATAAAAAAGGATGGACATGTTTGGGGATTACATATGGATGCATTAAATTTGGAGGGACATGTTGGGAGATTATATCATATAGGAGCCCCATTTGATTTGGGATAATGAAAATGTCATCATCTCCACTCACCTCGATTCCCATGTGAGTCATGCTCGATGTGAGATACAATAGAATGTGGTAGATATGTGAATCACATGATCTCACCTGATCCATTAATGGATGGTGTTGGAGATAAGATAAAGAGATAGATAGAGGATTTGAGTTCACCTGCTACCTGTCTTCTTTTCATATCCATGATTTTCACATATAATGATCAATCTGGATATGTAATTGGTAGAGGCAAAGTGTATCACCAAGTTCCACCTTCTATAAGAAAGGCTAGGGGCATACATCCGGATGAGTGCCAAAAAATTGGTTTATGGAAATAGAGATATGTTCAACACATGCCATCATCATATGAAATTTCCAATGATTCCTCCCAATCCCTACAATGGGGGTGTTAAAATGAGTTCCCCAAGGTCAAGACCCCTATAATCAGTGATATGTAAACCAGAGGGGACATTCTAAGGATCCTTTTTATTTCTGGGGACACCCACGCAAATCCTCTTATCATTGGTATGCAATCTCAAAAGGACGCGCTGACGTACTAGATGATCATATCATACATGTCAGGTGGATTAGGATGGGGCCTTATGTAGATGTTGGTATATTTGTTTACAGAGTGGTAAATATGGGGACTTATGATATAACTGAAGATAATGTTTGGAGATAGAGAGTATAATTTCCTACGAGGTATCATGCAATATAGAACTGTATTTGGTACGATGGTGTTCCCTCTGCATAGCATGTTGCAATGTGGGTTAAGGGATCATTCACGTAGCATTATCCTATGTGTAACTAGGTTTGGACCACATACATTTTTTCTCTTTGGTGCTTAGTTTTTCTCATGTAGTGTTTTGCTACTTGGGGGAGAGTTCCTCCAACATATAGTTTTTATATACAGTGTAGGGCTCCACATGCATAGAATTTTATTATGAAGGATTCATGTGTTAAAAGAGTCTGTCATTTTTCACCTCACTGGATTGTGTCGACAAGTGGAATTTGGGTACGCAGACCAAGAGATGAATGTTTTAAATCCTCATAAATTCTATTCGGTGGGTTTTACCCATGGGTAATCATCGAAGGGATCTACTTTTCATGATTCCTTGAATCAGATATCTTATGTTCATATGTATGACTGTTGATATCATTTTAGATCACCCTTAGGGTCAGTATAAAGAAGAGGAGAGGGAAAAAATACCATTCTGGCTAGATATTTGTGGTGGGTAATGAGCTATGCTTTACAAGAGACCACAGAAGATAACAAGCCTTCAATTGTCTTTGTTAGTGGGGATATTGTTTTTAAAAGGGGAAATATTTTTATATGGTTAAGAAAAACTCCATGACCAAACAAACATCTTTTTTCAATTTTTAGGGAGATGAGTATAAGTCCTTGTTCTAGAAACTAGTTACTTTATAGGGAATATTCATTCACGGTGCAATAAAACATCTCCTCATCAGAAAAAATCTTTTAGTTCATTGTATATAATCATTTATGGAATAACACATCATTTAATCCCTTCTAAAAATGACTTTGGTTTCATTTTTAGGTTTCAAAACCACAATTTCCATCTCATTAACTATTTTCATTTAATGGTGATTTATGAAGCAACAGATCACCATGTGAAGATGCTTCTCGTGAAGGGATTATATGCTTTGTGCTCACACCCATTTTAATATTTTCTTCAATATTCTTTTATGTTTCCTTTGTACACATTTAAAAATTAATGGAATTGTCACGCTCTTGTATATATATATTTCAAGACCCAAAAAAATCCCCCCATCAAAATGGGTTCTGATCAGAATAATGAAGAGTATATTCTGATTCTGAATTGGTCTAGATTTCAGTGAAAGATTAGATAAGGCCTTAATTTATTCATTATCCAAGGGACTCAGCAATAATATTTTGACTATTTATATGTCTACATTAAAAACCCCAAAAACAATGCATATTTTCTATTATACCACAAATGTTTCCTATATTCTTGTCAGTGTAGGATTAGTGGGTATAACATTAGATTTTCATAGGCCTCCCACTGTGGGTTTTTAATGTAACATGGTTTTTGTCATTTTGAAAATTTTCATTTCTTTAATTTTTACCTAAACCATTCTATGTGTTGGTCTATAGAGAAAATACTAATCATTTACAGAGGTATCCCATTAAGGGTTTTCTCTTTATAGAGTTTTTTGTTGCTTTTAATGGCCAGATTAAAGTCGTAAGAAAATATACTAATGTCATCAATGTTTTTGGATGAACATATTTGATCATGAAATGAAGGGTTAGATCCCCAATAAGTTTTATTGGCTGAGAATATCATTATACTTTTTTAGAAATGAATGGGGGATTTTTCGTGACCCTAGTTTCATAATTTTAAAATCCAAAATGTGATATAGGGAAAGTATGAGAGAGGTATCTAGAATAATGGTTTCCAGCATGAAGTTGTTAGGACATAAAGAGGTAGGATAATATTCTAGTGTGGATGAATAAAACATTGGATGACATGTATTTTTTTACTCAATTATGTTGAGCCAACTGGGGAATAATATTCATAGTAAAAAATAGGTGTCCTCAAGACACTGGCCATCCATTTCTGATATGCAGGTTATTTTCTAGAAATTTGAATTTCTCAAGACCACAAAGGGTGTCTTATCAAGGAAATGGTTTTTAAAAATAAATATATACATTGTATAATATTTGTTTCATGACTGAAAATACACCCCACATGAATTTTTCTAGTCTAAATGATGGTTAAAGAATAGTTTTATTTTGACATTATTCATACAGGACATTGGTTGTGTAGTTTAACATAGTTTGGCTATGAAGTTTGGTATTTAAAATTAAAGATCACTTTTCTCAAACCAACTGCTAAATGATTCTCCTTTTTCATGGTAGTATGACCATGAATTTTCTATCATCATTAGAAATGGAGGAGAAGAGGGATGAAAATTATAATATGGGGGTTTCAAAATATAAGTATTGTTGTGGGACATAAAAAGTAATTGGGAATATAGAGGTAAGAATGCCTCTCATGGGGATAAATTTATTTTGGTTGATAGAATTTTTTTGTGGGAAATATATGCAGAGCCGACCTAGGACTAGTTTTCATAGCCAAACAAAGGAATCCATCATACACTAAAACTAAATTTCATATGGTTGGGGAAGTTTATAGGGATTCAAACCATTCCAAATAGAGATTATGGTTTTTGAATGGAGAGTTCATAAAAATTAAGGAGACATTTCAAGAAGAAATTTCTTTGGAAAAAAGTAGAGAGGTTACCCTTATGAAGGATAGAATATGTACCCAACACAGGTCTAACCAGTGCATAGGGAAGGGACACATTTTTTCTATCTACACCCAATATTTAATATCTGAGCATCATTAATTATCTTGAAAGGGTGGGAATCAATCTGTACCTAGTCATATAATTTTTTTTCTTTTTAATGTCATGTGGAAAAAACATTAGCATTACTGTTTAACGACTTGTTGTAAGGACAATATTTACCTAATTTGAATTAAAAGGAAATGTGATACAAGGTATGAAACTATAGTTTTGAATATCAATACATATCTTATAATTGTTTTGAATCTAGTGAGATGTAGTTTTTGGATGGTTCCCCATTATTCTAATCATACTCTTGTATTGAAAAGTGGATTTTCCTTTTGGTATTATCTTATACATAGAGTGATGCACATATCTTTGTCTCCCATGTAGATCTAGGTAATAAATATAAGTGTGGTTAAACAATCATTGATGTGATATGGAATTTCTTGTGAAGGTTCAACACATAATGATGAAATGAATGGGAATTGTTTTCTCAAAACTGGACCTGTGATATGAGGTTTGGGTTACTCTATGTATCCTATAATGGAAGGAATCAAGTCATACATATTTGTTAATAACATATAGTTTTAGAGGCATGTGGTTAATACATGGGTTTTGTTGTTTAATGTCATGGGATGAGGATAGAATGAGGTTATGCAGTTTAAGGTCATATGTCCAGGACCACTTGTTATAGATACCATTAGTAACTGGAGGATAATCGGGCCGTGTTTTTTTGATATTCCTCAGACGTGAGTGGTGTTGAAATTTTAAGCCATGTTTTTGGATATTCTCAGATTATGAGAAATGATATGGGGCATGGAATACATTGGGGAATACGAAGGTAGGAAAATACACTCTTCAGGAAGAGATTTCCTTTCCTTGATAGGTCTTTTTTTGGGAAACATATTCAGTGATGACTATGGAATATTTTTCATTTTCAAACAAAGTTTTCTTTCGTGCACTAAGAATCCAATTTTAATGTCCATGAAGGTTTATTAATATCCCATGTTTCCCAGTGAATAGAGTTTGATAAATGAAAGGGATGTGTCTCAGTTGGTAAGAATAATCCAGACCAACATTTTCCATAGAGTTTATACCCGGTACATTGATATGACTCGTACATAGTGTGGGGATTTTCTATTTCACTGATGGATATCTGAATGAGGGACTCGAATTCATGATCCCCATATTTAAGTTGATTGTCGAATATGGGGATGTTTTTATATTCTTTTATTTGAAATTGGGTCTAGGTCGAGGACATAATTCCATGGATTCACTCTATATCTTTTGAAAACATGAATCAATACACATGTTGTTCGTAAGGAAGGTCATCACTGTGTAGACATGACTTATAGATCAGGATGATGGACTATTTTTATCATGTTTAAATCCATGATTAGAGATCAAGGTGTGACTACATATCATGTGATGCTGGGAATCATTACACTTGTAGATCATAAACACAACATGGTGGAAAACAGATGTTGGGGGTGGCATCCTCTTAGGTGAGGTCATTATGATAGAGCTGTGCAGTTTATCACTATACGGTTAGGACATTGGTAGCGTAGTTTGACTTCATATTGTGATGATGGATAGAGATGAGGGGTTACAATGTGAGGTTCATGGTATATTCACTATAAAGTGATATGAATGAGTATCTAAGATGAAACATGCCATACTAAACACTCCCAAATAAGACATATTCCATGAGACCTGAAGGTAAAACAAATTAATGCATAGGCCTTTTAAAGAAATTTCTTGGTGATTCTACATATCCCATGTGGATGTGAATCAATCCATACATATTTATTCAGAAAACATTCATAGTATAGGTTACATTTATACATACGTATGGGTGAATTTTCTTATCAATTTTTATTTTTTTGGGTGCTTAGAACTAATATATGACATCTAGTTGTCACTAAATATCCCATGGAAGTGGGAATCAGTCCATATGTAGTTCTTGAATGTGGGGTAGAATATGACTAATACCAGATGTGATACCATCCTGGATTAGGGTATAATAGTTCCATGTAGTTCACCATCATAAAATAATGAAAAATGTGATGTATGATATTGTAGACTTGTAGCAATCATCACATCAACAAGAAAAGTGACCCTGAGGCCAAAGGATGGTAAGAAAACCATCCCATGATGGAGGGAAATTTTCATCTAGGGTCTACATGTTAAGTCTAGGTGTCACTACCTATCTTATGATGAATTTAATAAATAAAAACTAAGTTCTTTACGAGAATTGTCCATGCTGGTATGACCTATATATATAGGAGGGAACATTTTGTATAATTAATGGCTGGGACTAGGATATAGGGTTTTGGAATTACTACATATCTTATCAAAACAATAATCAAGACACATGTAGTTATGGATAAAGAGACCTCCTACATGGATTTGTCTCTTACACAATAATGAGGCCATTTCATCTTTCTAGCACATAGATCTGGCTCATGTGTAGTGAGTTGTTGATTGGAAAAAAGATCCCCAAGTAGTTTAATGTAAGCGGTGAATATGTTAATTCCTATTTTATTCCCATGGTGTATTGTCCCATGGTTCTTTGTATTTTTATGTCATACATATATGATGATGCATTCAATAGTTTATTGTTAGGAAATTAGGATGATAACGCATACCTTATTGTCATAGGGTGTGGACTAAGGTGTGAGACTTTCAATAAGGGATGTGTTTCACGTGGTGGAATAATAAACACCATGTAAATGGGGACAAAAAACATACACACACTACATACCTGTTTTTAGGATTTTTGGAAACAATTTGTTGTTTTTATACATGGAATAAAGTTTCTAGTTTATGGTTATAGGGTTTGGACCACTTGCATAGTTTATTATCATGCTGATGGGATGCTAATTGTCATAAAACATAATGTCATCTGACTAGGATACTATACAATTAATTTTAATGTCATGTGGTCAGTATGAAGGTATGGTGCAATTAATCATCATGTGTCAAGGAGGAAAGACTTGTATTACAAAAAAATATGTCTAAATAACTTCATGTTGGTGTGAGTCGTAGTGAGCTACCCATCCATTGAAATCACAAAATATTCTCCCTTTGAATCGAAATTATGTATTTCTTAAGGTCCCTCGAATTTTCATTTCCTATATAGAGGGTTTTTTGAGTATCAAAAATTCCATATAATATACACCATATATTTTTTTAGGATGTACTATAGGAATACCTTTTTGTTAAAATCTCATGCAATCTGATTTTGGTGAACCTACAAATAGGGAATGGTTTGTGGTTTGGTAAGGCCTCAAATTGTAGAAAATCATGTCCAACCAAGAATTATTTCCATGACTACCATCTTCTATAGTATATTTGATACAGTATTTTTGAAGGCCTATATCCTTCCATTAGATATATCATGGAAGTGGGATGCACTATTATACTTGATATCATACTCCCAGTATAGTGTCTCCAATTCATGATAGCATATATTTGTGTCGTTATCTATCATTATTTTATGAGAGACACCAAACCTGGTGTTGATGTTGGATTTCATGAAGATGATATTTTTTCCCCAACCACCTAGACTAGTATTACTTATATCCCTTTGGAAAAGAAGTCATTTACTGTGATAATATACATGAATTTCTTCGTCATAGAGTGAAAATATGGTCCCATGATGTCCATTCACCATATAGAAAATGGCTAAGAGTACATGGATGTGTGTAGTAACTACATAGGTTGGTGGATGAAACTGGCATTAACCAATAAGGAATTTCACTTTTTGGTTTATGTATGTAGTCCTACATTATAGTGGGATAGTATTGTCCCTGAATTTAAATTATATGGGAGATATTAGTTCCTGATTAGTGAAAACCACAATACCTAGTGTTCACCTATTTCATGACCAAAGTGGTCTCTTATTCATCATTTAACATGAGAATAACTCAGTGAATTATTTTCTTAAAATAGATATCTTTTCGATTTGTAACATCATTCATAATAATGTTAATTTATTATCGTTTGATTTTATCTCTTATGACCCTATCTGGTGGAAGCACTCCCTTTTAAAGATATTCCATAATGTGTTTAATCCAACTAACGACAGGACTATACGTCATAAGGATGAGGATGATCCCATCGATTTTTTCCATGTTGGCCTAGATGAATGGTGAGACCATATGGTAGTTCACAATATTGATGAATATTTTCAACCAGTTTTGGATTGACCATAGATTTGGATACAATTTCTAATGATTTTTCATTGGAATTTTTGATTGGGGGGACATTAGTTAAGGTTTTATTTTGATTGAATTCTTCCATTAGTCTTCATAAAAGATATAATAGGGGTGTTGCACTTTAATATTTTGAATCATAATTTACATTGACCTACTTGATGACCATTTATAAATATCCCTTTATCCTCAAATTTCATACTTGTACTTGATGCACCAAATCAATATCTAGATTGAGAGCATGATATTCAACCTCATTGTTCATGCACCCATACGAGATTATGAAATAGTATTGTAGGACTACCATTATTGGATATATGAGTATGACTTCTTTCTCTACTTTTTTGGGATTTGTGTCTTACATCCATTTTCATTTCAGACTTCTATAGGCCCCACAAAAATGCATCAACATGAACTTGGGGACTTTTTTTTAACTATGAAAACATCTTCATCTGGTATCATAATATGGAACGAAGTCATTTCTATTGAGGGGTTCTCCCCCATAAATTCATCTAACTCGTAGACATTAATTTATTTCGAAGGAATGCATTGGAGGTCAAGATAATGTAGGAATACCTCGTACTATGATAGAAAATAAATTAACATTGGATGAAAGAGAATGTATTTGGGTGGTTTATATGGGAGAATAAATTTTCCTCATGATGCTATAGGCATTGCCTCAATTTTTGAATTGTAAAGATTACTGCATGACTGCTCTTCCCAATTTTTTTGGTAATGACTCTCAGCATCAATCAAGGTTTGACTGAGCTAATAAATATTTTTTTCATTATTGGCATCATTTTTTTCACCTGAATGGATCATAGTGATCACTTGAAATCTTTCACATGAAAAATCTGTGGTCATTAGTTGACATGATGCATTATCATTAGCGATATTAAGAGATAATTCATGGGACTATTGAATTATATTTAATGGTCAATAGTCCACTGATATGTAACCAATATTTCATCAAACTAGTGAAGGGAAAACATTTTCTAGCATGGATGGATATAAATCATTGAATGTACACTAAATTTCCTTGAATTCCCTTTGACTCATTGAGTTTTAAAGGGTGTAACATGTCAAGGATATCATTTTTCTTACTGAGGTTGACTTTTATGCCATGATATCATATGTTGATTCTGAGAAAATCATCTGATCTAAAAATGAAGGTGCATTTTATGGGGTTCATTTTCAAACTGTGTGAACGTAGTTTGTTGAATATAGTTTCAGGATATCATAGGTGGTCTGAACATTATTTATATTCAACCACTAGGTCATCAACATTACATTGAATGTATTTTCCCAAAAAGTGCATGATGATATTGTTCATGTAACATTGGTATGTGTAAAATGCATCTTCCCGATAAATTGAATTACTCGATAGCAAAACACTACCTAGGGGATCTAAAAGAAGCTTCTTATTAAGCTTTATAAGACATTCAGATTTGGTTGTATCCTGAATAACCATCCATTTTTGGATAGGGCTTGATATCTGGTGGATTCATAAATAAACATTTATGTGATCAAGATTGGGAAATAATCTTTTGGGAAATTCATATTGTGATCACTAAAATCAATGCAGATGCTATATTTACATTTTTCTTTTTGATTTAGACTAATTTTACTATCCAGTTGGGGTATTGGATTTCCCAAATGTTGTGGGATCTGGTGAGCTTTTCAAAATCAACCTCAAACTTGGATGCATGTGTTGGTGTGTTTTTTTGGCTTCTTTTTTATAACCCTTAATGATCCTATAGTAGGACCAAGTGGTGAGTGGACACCTTCAGATTGAGGGATGTTATGTCAATTTAGTTAATAGATAAAATATTTTGATTTTTCCTTAGGGAGGATGTGTTTATCAATTTATCTTCATATTATATTACTGCACTAATTGTGGTGGGTCATGGGTCTTATTCTGTACGATGTTTTATTTTTCTGAGTTCAACAATGGTTGTATAGATTTCCTTCTCAAATGCCGGAGAGGAATCTGTATGGTCCTCCTCCTATTCTACATCTTCCACTTCCTCATATTGTTCAGATGTGGAAACTATTATAGATACTAGTTCTCTTGGGTTATGATAGGTATCAATGTATTGGTATTCATTTGAGGAAGATACTTCCTCTAACCCAGATGGTTGTAGGGGATTTTCTAGAGAGGTTGGAGTGTGGGATGAAGGACTGTAATCATCTACATTGAGTTACTATAAAGCGTCTTAATCTTTAGATGGTGAGGTAGGTATTTCTTGAAGATTTGGTGATATATTGATGGAATTTCTATTTTAGCATTCAAAGTTATCTTGGGGTTATAAAAATTTTCAGCACTATGGGACTCAGTGGCTTTGACTGATATCAGGATGACTGCTAAACATACATCATAATTTTGATTTATATACTCAATTTTCATGATTAGTAGTACATTTTCATCTATGATATTCCTAAATAGGTAATCCTTATTCATTTTAGTCCATTCTAGGTGGTGACCCATTCAACATCACCAACCAAGAGTTATTTTCATTTCCCTTGATATAATCTTGTGTCAAAATAATGTGACTCATAGAATTTTAATGGGGTATTATCGAGATATAACTTGTTAATTTTCCATTGATGAAGAATTTGATGAATTCATTGTACAATGAGGGAGTGGATACATTTTTTTTTGCAACTAGGGCCTTCATATCAAGACATTTAATGTCATGTTCTACCGAACAGCAAAAACTATTGAGTTTGCTATGACGTCTCCAAATTTGGAATTGATATTAATTTCGTCCAATGGATTCTACATTCTTTTTATCATATCATTACAATGTAATGGAGGAAGGTGATGTAATATTTTCATCATAAAATATCCAAATATGTTTTTCACACTTGAATGTGATGAACGACAGCACCATTATGAATAAAAAAATTTCTAGGCATCGACACCGATTTTCCTTCAGGACACATACAATAGTCTAATTCCCCCTCTATATAGTAATCTTAATCTTTATTTTTTAAGGATATAACGACGTTGAATTATTCCAAATTTATATATAGATGATTTAACTCAATGAAAACTAGTTCATCTTCATACTCATAGGGGATTATAAATTTCTCAATGAGTGCTTCCATGAGGTATTTTGACACAATTGAGGCATCCATGATTGATAGTTTGTCAAATACTAAAGCCAATTTCGTCCTAATGTCATACTTATAGTCTAATTTTTAGTTCTTCCAGCATGGGGAATATATTTTATAGATGATTTTGAGGATTGATTATTTGATTTAGATAGATTGTCACAAGAGAAAGGGGATGTAGGTTCTTCTGTTCTTGGTGGGATGGGTTGAGTAGATCTTCCTACACACAGATGGAAATTATACACCAATTACTTGTCTTATGGATACTCTAAAATCAACATGCCAATGTGGATTTGGGTATGTTATTGTGAATTTTCTTGTAATTTATGGGTCTAAGGAAGTGATCTTTTTTATGTACCAGCAACATCGAATATTTGAGAAGAAGTACAACTAGATGTTTGGATTCGTCCATGGCTACATTTTCTCTAGTATATTTGGCTCCTACAGCCTCTCCATCTGACTCCCAAACTAGGTATGGGGTACTTGGGCACATATCCGTACTCATCATCAGTGAAGGTATCCATTATGTGGATGAAATTAATGGACCTAAAGATCAAATGTTCATCTGAGGATGGATCTTCCAAACCAACTACCTATAGATGTTAAATTTGATGCGGAAGTCCCTATTCTTTCATATATGCTTGTATAAAATTTTATAGGTTCAAGGACAACTTTTTTCTTGATAAAAATTAAACATCCTCTACTATATAATATCATTATTATCACAACTAGTTTGAGTAGATAGATTCTTGGTGGGTTGTGGGGCTGAGGATGTCGACATCATTGCAGCATGTTGAAGAGAGGGAATAATTGTTTTTTCATCTATTATCAGAGAATACTAGCAGTTTTGTTGATTTTAATTAATGTCATATAGTTGTCTAACTTCTGTTCCCTCTTGAAAAAATATTCTTGACACTCACCTCCTTCACAAGGATCAGTCATGGAAACATACATCACTACTACTTGTGGTAGTCCCAGTTTTACTTTCCCAGAATTTGTCATTTTCATCATATGATCATTAATGACGAAGAAATCATGGATATTGTGTCCCAATATATGGTGAAAGGGGAAATAATCTTCTTGTTAATCATGTACGACCGCATTAATTCATTTTATATCTAGTAGGTTGAGTAAATTATATTTCAGAGATGCTATAAAATAACCAAAAAAATTGATCATATCAGAGTGAGTAAACATTAATACTATATTCCATGAACATATTACTATTGGGTCTCCACTTCTCTTATTGTTGAGGCGATGGTTTTTTTATTCTTATGGCCATTAAATGATACATTGTTGGACATGGAGATAGAGATGGTGCATGGGATGACTTAACCATGATGAATCCACTAATAAATTTTCATCTCTTTTCTCAGGACTAGTGGAGCAAATAGGGAATTGAGCCTAGCCACAATATGAAGTATTATATCATTTGGGAAATGGAAGAGAAATACCAAACCCCACTGGAATACTTTACCAGGATGATTGTAATTCACAACTCATCATAGTGGTTATCGGTTCACATATCATTCATCTCTTATTGGGGGAGTAGTCGTATTAAAGTGTAGGTCTACTATTTCCATCTAGAAATAAAATCTATGACTCTATAATTATTCCATTGTTTTCAATTTGAGAGGTAGATAACTATTTTATTTGGATGTATTGAATTTAAATAGATGAGAAACTACTAATAGAGAATCTCCAATCATGTTATCGATTGATGTGGGAAGCTGTAATACCATATGAAGGCGGGCCCTTGTAGGGTTCATACGAGACCTCTGAGTTTCACCGCTTCATGATTCTGTGGGGTCCAATCAAGAGAACAAAATAAGATGCATAGTGAATCAAGTTTTGTTTTGGTTCACTTGATCCATAAAATATTGGAAACACCTGTCTCCTAAAATTTAAAGGCGACATGGATCACTCCCCCAATTAGTGTAAGGTTTCTATTCCAGTTATACCAGTGCACATCATTCCTCAATGGATTCCAATAAATATTTTAATGACTCAGTGCTATTATTAATCCCATGATGTGATCTCTATTAAACATTATCAGGGAAATGTTCCAAGAGGGTGTTATTTGAAATGATGGTTCTACCTATACTTGAGATGGATATCTGATTAGGGACTTCTTTTTACTATTTACCTAAATCTATTCCATTTGAGTTCATAATAGAGGGAAATCAAAATTCCCATCCACAATCAGGTGTAAGTAGACTGATGATCCTTGTTCTAGGTTGTGATGATTTTCCAATCAAGATTTGTTTTCCAAAATAAAACCTTGTGGTTGTGTAACAAAGCCGGATGTGAACGCCAAAGATCTTCCTAGGAGGCATATTGAATAGGGATGCTACCTCGCATAAATTAAACATTGATCGTCCTCAACACTTTAATTTATTCTTCATTCCATGAAAATATTTCTTAGATCATAAGATTCTTTTTCTCATCAATAGGAGTAGTTGAGTCATACATGACCATAGTTTTTCATTCTCTCTCTCTCTTAGGGATTCAATATGAAGGGGGTGGAGGATTGATTGAGGGAAAACCCAAATTAAGGGATGTCCTCTTGTTCAGGGTAAGTACACCATCATTATTAGTGTGAATCATATTCTATAGAGAACCATATTTTCCTTTATCTTCCATAATTGCATCATTTTTGGTGTGGCTTTTAGGATTATCATCTACAATGTTCAGCGATGCACAATGCATTATGGACGACGGGAAAATACTTAATGGTAAGAGTTTCATATTAATTATTATTTTTTGGATATCATAATTCAATATTGAGATATTATTTTGGGTTATTTCTGATGAATATCTTATAGGGAGCCCAAGACGACCATTCTATATTCATAACTTCTAGGGAAATGATTCATGAGATGGGGCAGAATTTGAGACCATTCTACCAGATGTCCTCTCTAAATGGGAAAATTATGTCTTTCTCTAGGATGGTGGTTGAGGAAGAAATACCCCCAACCCTACAAGACAGTGTTGCTCACATACTCATGTAATTGTACCTCGGACAGAATTTGTCAGTCATTAGGGTAAATATTTGTTTTAAAAATTATCCCATCACTACGGGATGGGGATTATCATTTATTACACTGGTTTCTATTACTATCACTAATTTCATAACATCATTCATTTCTATTCGATTGTGAGACAGATAGGGTGTCTGGTCTACGCAGGACCTATTACTTCAGATTAAATTAATAGTTTTTATATATTGGATTCCCACAAATGATAAGACAACATAGTGTACATGGTTTCTTGGATCCAGAGTTTTTTGATTTCTTTCTCACATTGGACTTATCACATTTTATACTAACAAAAGGCTAGTTTATGTTGAGCATATACCCTTTCTAGATAAAGTGTTTCATTAAATTTTCACTTCTCTATAATGGCATTACATGATTCCATTTCCAATGTGTTCTTCAAAACAAGGCATGGAGTAAAATGAAAAGACCCATTCCCTCCTTCCTCGAACATGAACACTAGATGATGAACATCAAATTGGACAATGAAACTTTTACATTGCATTGATCTAGCTTTGTTAGAGATCATTTTACCACTTCTCTATTTGTGTTAACTATATAGATAGAAGGGTTCCTAGGTTTATTTGGAAATAAAGATCCCCCAATATTTTGACTTGGTCTACATACCCATTGTAGAGAATGAATTTTTAATTCAGGTTGTGGCTAGTATCCAGAGATTAATAAAAATGTTATGTATTCATTCTTCAGTCAACTCCCATTGTTTGTCGAACTGGGAAGTTAGTATGGGATAAAACATATCTAGTATTTCATCCTTCTATATTTTTCTTCCAATGAGTAATATATCCTTTTGTTCTTCCACTAGAGAATCTTTTACATGTTTTTCCCAACATGAATGTTTCTTGGTTATTTTTTAAAAAGTAGAGGTTCTAGTAGGGGTCTCGTTGATATGTAAATATTCTAGGGGTGAGTCTGAATTTGAGTGTTTCACCATTCAATCTTTTGGTTGAGAAAGAAAATTTATTTTTATAGAAAGGCTATCTAACATATTTGACCATATCCATTCATGTGCCTCTACATGTGAGGGATTTCTTATATTAGAATCTGCCAGGATACTAACTTCCTACCAATATAGAACTTGAATGTGATGTGGAACATCATTATTGGTAATACAATAGAGACTAATACCATCATATCATGATGTCCAACTGAATGGAGAATTTATATAGTATATACCCATGAAAGGGCCATAAGGGTGGAAAACAACAACAGGATGAACTTCTTACAAAAATAAGATGTCACTATTGGGGGACATTCACAATTGGTGATACAAAGGAAAGGACTACCGTCATAGCTTCACATAAGTCTATAATGACAATTTATATAGAATATGCCCTAGGGAAGACCATTAGGGGGAGAACAACCAGGGGAGGGACTTCCTGCCAAAATAAGAATTCATTATGGGAAGGACATTCTTTGTTGGTTCTACAATGGGGAGAACTACCATCATATCTTGATGTACGACTATAAAATGAATTTATGTATTTTATACCCTAGATAAGACCGTCATGGGGGAAAACAACAAGGGTATGAACATTATTATTCTATATGTTTTGGAAATAAGGAGAGATATCATGACATCCCTCAGGAGATAAATTCTCATGAAATTGTTTTCTTATCCACAATATAAACCTCAATGGTATGTTCTCTGGGCAGGAACATGAGAGGATTTGGTAACAATGTTATAGAGAGGACCATCAGAACTGCTACTTCCATTTCCTGAATTTAGTATCAGAATAGAATTATCCTTATCAACCATTGATATATGTTTAAATGTGTCAAAAACTCCAAATTTTTATAGAGAATAGTCATTAATCTTTTCTTTATTTTCCAATTTCCTTTTGGTGATTAATTTTTTGGGAAATATCTTAAAGATAATTGGGCCACTTACTATAGATGAAAACCTTCATATACGAGTGAGTATTTGAGAGGGTCTCATAGGTATTCCAATATATGCTGATGAGTTTCCTACATTCTGGATGGGAAATATACTTGCTTGAAAGAGTGGCCACCGAAGTGGACCGATGTCCCTTAGTTTGAATGGGAATTTATTTCTCTATCCTTTTGTATATTAATTGCGGGATATTGATGATGAACCCCTGATATGAGAGTAGGGATTTAAGTTTTTTATGGTGTGACCACTTTATTTTGTAGATAAACCACCAGACATGGGTAGGTGGGATTGTGGGCATGAATCCACACTATTTATATGGACACTATAACATCTTGAAAAGTATTTAGGATATTATTTTGAATTTATATCTGATCATCAATCATTTCCATGATGCATTGAGAGAGGTATTTGGAAGGAGTGAGAATATATGACCATTTATATGTTAGAGTAGGAATATGTTCATACTATAATCCTATTTATATTCCAATAAGTACTAATAGTTATCCTATATAGGTGAAGAGATATAATTCTACCTTGGAAATTATAGATGGGATACACTATCTCTTTTCTTAGATTGACACCATATTTGGTTGGTGGGATTTATATTTCAGAGTAGTGATTTTCATCAACTCTTTTTTGCCTTATTTGGATACATGGCTTGTTATGAATATATAAGAATTTTAATTTTCTTATAACTGTTTGTTAAAATATTTTACTCATGGTATTTAGGTGAAGTGGTAGGGATTTCCATCTACCTATTATTTTCCACCATATTTGACTGATAGACTTCATATTTCTGTTAAATGATTTTCATTGTATTTCATTCCACTTAATTTTTATAGTGGATTTGGGTTCCTTATAAGTAATATAACTCAACCTATAACATGATGTCACATTCGACTGATTTTACACATAAGGGTGAACATGATAATATATCTAATGGTGTATTACTATGATATTAAATTTTCAAGCTTCTTCGGTATAAATTTGGACTATATCCTTCTACTGATTATATACTCTTCACCCTATATAGAATTTCTTAGGGATCTAGTCCTGTGTGACATAATATGAGGCCTCTGGGGTGGTATCCTCATCATAATGAGGTTGTTGGGATGCTCGTGGTTGGCAGTGATGATTTATTGTAGAGTCCATGATCGTACAATGATTAACTATTTTATTTAACCCTTATACTAATGTATTAAACTTGTTTTGTACTGAAAATTACAAGTATAATAACAAAATTCAATCCATGTTTGATTAAATTATATTTTTTTAACATTGTTAAAACGGAAGTGTTACTTGATTTGATAATTATATTGTAGGTGGAGGTGATTTGGAGGGCCCATGATGAATAGGAAGAAAAATGAGCCAAAATTGCATGGATCCATGACGACTTGTCCATTGTTTTGCCTGAATAGAAACATTTTTGCATCAAAATGGGATAAAATATTTTATTGAGGTCCAATTATTAATTTTCTATTACTCATATGAAAAATATCATGCCTAATTATGCTAGAATGGGGGCCAAGTGTCCTGATCTATCTAGAATACTGAATTTGTGCGAAATCAAAGGTGTCATTCAGTAATATGTCCATATCTCTGGATACACTTATCTAATTGATGACATACCATGGTGGATATTTCCATGAAGTGGGGATACAACTTTCCAGTTTTTTCAAAATGGAGATTTGATTTTCTAATTTCCAAAACGTGGGGTACAAGTGGTTTGGAGAAATCTGTGTGCCCAAAACCACCATCAAAGTTTACTATAAAATGGTCCCTTGGGCTCTCTATTTGGGCATTCGACCAAGAGGAAGGAGGTTCCATTTTGGATATTCCAAGGAGTCTTCGAAACATCCCTATAAATTCTGGAAGTTAAGGGATGTTCTTTTCAACATCTTCTTCTTCCTCCCCTCACTTGGGTTCCTAATCCCCTTGTGATCACCCGGGGAGCAATGTGATGTAATCCAGAGCATCATGTTTGTATTATTTTGAATGATATTAATAATTATAGGCTGTTTTTTCATCATCATATATTATTTTTTATTTATATATGTACTATAATGTCATTCTAAACTCATATGATCATGTTCGTGGGTACCCATTCATGTGATGTTTCCCACACCGTTCTCCACTTTTTCCTCCCTCATTCATTTGCGGTGTTTTTGTGGTTCAAATTGGTCTATTGAACTCACATATGAACTTTAAAAGAAATGTACATCTGTTTCATAGTATCACAAAGAAATAATATGAAAACCTAGACAACACATTGAGTTCTTCATGTGTTTTCTTGGTGAGTTTCTGTTATGAGGTCAAACAGAAATCACATAATCATCGGCGGTGTCTAGTGAATGATTATGTGTTTTTGAATGAACCATAAGAGGTATCCTAGTTTAAAATCTATAAAATTAATTTAATTGTTTTTTAAAACCAGGTATTAAAAGATCTATACCCTTTCTATTGATTTAATTAAGGATGAGCATCACGATACTCCCATGGGTTGATCACGTTTAATTAATCTTGTTCATTTCAACCTTATTTTATCTCTCTAGTTTTTATGTTGTAATATACAATCAATAAACCAAAATATTTATTAAATCCCATTACCCTAATCTAATCATAATAAAAACCCTCTTTTCTAACAAATTATTTAAGGATTCATTGAGAGATGACCTAGGTTTGTTGCTATACTGTATACATTCTAGTTAAAAATAAACATCTAATTTGATGTGCTCGACAACAGGGTCAAATTTAGGCACTATTGTCTGGGATCCAAGATCAATTTTTTTCTTCTTATTTATTTCCATTAATTTATTTATTTTACTTCAAAATTATCACTCCTTTCAACACCCCACCCTCATTTTATTTTTATTGTTTTTGTTTTTGTTTGTTTTGTTGATTTTTGTCTGTTCTTTCATTCTCTCTGTCTCTCTCTATATTCTTCTCAATATCACTCTATATAATTAAGTAGTATAACATTATAAACTTATTTCACCCTTCTTATGTGATTTTATAAATATTCAATCATAAAAAAATAGATAAATAAACTTGACAGCTTATTTTCATGACCTGGTTAGAAAAAGAAAAACTGCTTGAATTTAACCCTGAAATTGAAAAGAAACTTTTCACACAAATAAAGGAATAAAAATAAGGCCAATCGAGTTACACTGAGGAACCCATTGTGAAACCACAAGTGGTCCTAAAGAGATTAAAAATTTAACCAAATTAATCCTAATAAAAAAATGGCTGCAAATAATCGAACATTAAAAGAACTGACCACCCCAGATATGGAGTACCAAGCTATGCACATCCAATATCCTAAAAAAGCAGCCATCTTTGGGATGAGATTAGGCCTCATCCACATAATTAAAAAATTACATGGTCTTCCTGGTGAGGACCCTAGTTAACATCTCAAATAGTTTCATATAGTCGGCTCCACTATGAAACACCAAAATTTTTCTGAGAACACAATTTTGATTAGGGCCATCCCTTTCTCCCTTTATGGAGTATCCAAAGACTGAATATACTATCTTCATACCACAATTGAGGGCTCGAATGACCTTTACCGACTATTTATATAGATTTTCTTCCCTTCCTCTCAAACTGCATCAATTATAAAATAAATCTACAGATTTAGACAATCACAAAGAGAGACCTTTCATGAATATTGGGAGAGATTCAAAATACTTTGCTCATGTGGCCTCCACCACCATATTAGTGAAAATTTTCTAATTCAATACTTATATGAGGGACATATCCTCATGGATTGTGGAATGATTTATGTTGCATTTGGTGGTGCCCTTGTGGATAAAACTTCTTCTGCCGCTCGTGAATTAATTACCATCATCGCTGAAAATGCACAACAATTCAGTACACGAGCAATTTCACCAACCTGAGGAGTTCATGAGGTATTCCATTCATACCTAGAACAAAAATTAGATAATAAACATTATGAGATGCATACCCTTCTAAGTCAATTATCTTAAGCACAAGGTAACAGACACTCCTCTTCAGTTCCATAACATTGTGGTATTTGTTCTGAAAATACTAATGTTTCTAACTAGTGCCGAAAACTTTCAGATTCACCTAAATCTGGTAGAGCAATGTTCTTGGTGAGTCCATTCCAACAAGAACCACATTTCAAGCAAGAACCATTCAGTCCAAATCCAATCCCTATGCATCACACACAACCCCAGTACTGAAAAGGAGGAAACTCATGCTACGCCAAACAGAATTGGTATCAACAAGGAAAGGTATGAAAAACTCTTATCCTTCAACATCCCAAAAAAATCATCCTCCTCCTCCCAAATCTGAACCATTCATTGAGGATATGGTGAATCAAATAAAAACCTAGAACCTATAGTTCCAACAGACCACACAATCAGCAATTCAAAACCTACGAAATCAAGTGGGACAATTAGTGAACACCAACTGTGAGATTAAGATGCAAGGTTCTAGATAACTACCATCCTAACCCATTTTCAATCCGAAGGAAAAATGTAATGTATATGTAGTTAATCTTTATAGTTGTAAATAATTTTATCATTCTACTAATTCTACGCTCTAGGTATGTCCCCCTCTTGAAAACTCTCTTCTCCAACCCACAAATGTATCAAGCAATGTAAAATAAAAGAAAATAAGAGTATGAAAAATATCATTAATGATTCCCTTGAACAATCAATACCTCTTATTATCCCTCAAAGAATCACTAAATCTATGAAAAACATTGATTATGATATTTACAATGAAATAATGGATGCATTTAAAAATGTTCAAGTTAATATTCCATTATTGGATGCAGTTAAGAAAATTACCCATTATGACAAATTTCCCAATGAACTATGCACCCATAGAATAAGGATGAAGATGGATTATGGATTCTACCTAAGAAGGAATATCTCACCCTTGATTCCACAAGAAATTCCATCCAATTGCAAGGATCTGGGAACATTCACAATACTTTGTACCATAAATGGGAATTTCTTTTCTGATGTTATGCTAGATTTAGGTGCTTCAATTAATGCAATGCCTCACCCTTTTTATACTTCTCTTCAAGTTGGAGAGAATCTACCAACATGAATTTTCATGAAACTTTCCAACCGGAGTACAATGCATCCAACAAGAGTGATTGAGGATATCCTTGTAAAATTGAAGAATCTTATCTTCCCTATTGATTTCTAGATTCTTGAGATGGAAGATACCTGAACTCATGGACATGACCCTCTCATAATTTCATGGCCATCACTAAAAACTACAAAGACAATCATCAATGTTGACAATGTTATTCTATCCATAGATTTCAATGGAGAAAAAGTATGTTTAAACATCCTTGAGGCTATGAAACACCATGTTGAAGAGAACTCCACTCTTCTTGTCTATTCTATGGAAGTTCTATCAAATGTTGCACACACACAAAATTCCATCCTTAACCCATTCTATGATTCATTTTACTCATCTTCACCATTGGATTATTGGAGTTTTGATTTGAGTTTTGAGTGTTTTGTGGGTTCTAAAATGTTTAAATTTTGTGTTTTAATTGATGAGTGTGGTCATTCTAAGGTACCCACGACCATCAATGATTCCTCCAATATCATTTCAATAGATTCTATATCCATATAGAATAAACATAAGAATATAGACAATTTCATGGACTCCACTCTCCCTAAATCCTCTCCCACAATCCAAAAACCCTAGGCATTGGAATTAAAACAACTTCCATCTAATTTAAAATAAGCATATCTCGTGGTTATTGACCAATTTTACCATTATTGTTTCCAATAAACTCTCAAAACTACAGGAATCAAAACTAATCAACCTTTTGAGAGAGTGTAAAAAGTAAATAGGATGGAAATAGGATGATATTCCTCGGATTAGACTTTTTATTTGTATGCACCATATACTTTTGGATGATGAGGCGAAGCCCGTGAGACAATCTCAATTCTGGTTGAATCCCACTCACCATGAAGTGGTTAAATTGGAAGTTAGTAAATTACATGATGTGGGGATCATTTATGCTATATCTTATAGTAAATTGGTTAGCCAGTGTAAATTGTGCCTAAAAAAGAGGAATATCAATTGTGTCAATTGAAAGGAATGAATTGGTTCCAACATGTGTGAAAAATAGTTAGTGAGTCTATAGTGACTACCATCGACTGAATCAAGCCATAATGAGGGACCACATTCCTCTACCTTTCATTGACCAAATGCTCGAATTATTGGCTAGTAAGTACCATTATTTTTTCCTTGATGGATATTTTGGTTATTTTCAAATCCATATAGACCTTGAGGATCAAGAAATGAAAACATTTACCTGCTCATTTAGCACATTTTCATAAAAAAAGATTCATTTTTGTATTTGTAATTCCCCAGGTAATTTTCAACATTTTATGGAGAGTATATTTCCAGGGTACCTAGAGAATTTCATGGAAGTTGTTATGGGAGATTTCACAGTTGATGGAACTTCCTTTGATGCCTTTTTGGCTCACCAAGGTTATATCCTGCGTCGTTGCATAAAAAAATATCTTCTATTAAATTATGGGAAATGCCATTTCATGGTTGATTGGGGATTGTTCTTGGGAATTTTATTTCTAAAGAATGAATTAAAGTGGATAAATAAAAAATTATTTAAATTTCATCACTTCTATATCCAAAATGTGTTCGTGAGGTGCGACCTTTCTTGGGTCATGATGGTTTTTACCACCGATTCAATAAAGACTTCAGTAAGATCACACTTCCCTTGTCCAGTTTATTAAAAAATGATTATGTGTTTTTATTTGATAAAAATAGTGAGGATTAATTAAAATGTCTAAAAAGGAGTCTCACATCACTTCCCGTCATCCAACCACCAAGGTGGAATCTCCCCTTTGAGCTTATGTGTGATACCTCTATGATTTTAGTTGGTGAAGTTTTATCACAAAGGGTTTATAAAGCTACCCATTTCATTGTGTATACCTCTCATATCTTTGAACTTGCCCAAGAATACTACACAACCATAGGAAAAGAATGTATTTCTATTTTGGTTTCCCCAGAAATTTTTTGTTCATATATTATCAGGTCAAAAATCATTTCCTTCTCTGATCATGATGCCCTATGTTTCTTCACAAAGAAACCTGATGCTAATCCCCACATCATTTGGTGGATGCTCATCCTCCCAGAGTTTGACCATAAAATTAGAGATAATAGCAGAGTGGAAAATGTGGTAGCTTACCACATTAGTAGGATTTACCCACCGTTGGACCATAATATTGACTCACCCCTCCCCATTAAAGAATTCTTCCCTCATGAGAACCTTCGTGATGTTGGGGACCGTACCCCCTGGTATGCGATAATTGTAAATTTTCTAGAAACATCTAGGGTACCCACTGATTTCCTCATTTCAGAATCCTAGAGACATAAGCATGATTCTCATTTGTAAATTTGGGATGACCCATATTTGTGGAAAATTTGTGGTTACATTGTAGTTTGTCTGTGTGTCCTTAACCCTAAATTTACCTCTATTTTGACATTCTGTCACACCTTTCCCTATGGGGGCCACTATGGCTCTCAATGTACAGCCCAAATAGTGTATGACTCAGGACTTTATTGGACAAATTTGTATAGGTATTTCCATTGATTTTCAACCCATGTAGTCATTGTCCATTCATAGGGAATATCTCCAAGAGGAATGAAATCCCCAACAACCCATGTTATTTTGTGAAATCGATGCATGGGGCATTGACATCATGGGGACTTTTCCAGATTCATTTGGCTTTTTGTAGATGTTATTGGCTGTTGAATATGTATCTAAATGTGTAGAATAAAATGCCACTAGGACCGATGACTCCTGAGTGGTTGTTTATTTGTGAGATCATAAATTTTTAGTTGGGTTGGTTTACTTAGATTCATCATTAGTGATCAGGGTTCACATTTCTTCAATCACTACATGAAAAATTTTCTTTGTATGTATGGGGTAGTTCATAAAGTCTCTACATCATGTCACCCTAAAACTAACAGACAATCAGAAATCTCAATTCAGGATATTAATAGAATCTTAGAAAAAACAGTACAACACAATAGGAATGATTGAATTTTTCTCTTGTATGATGCAAATTTAGTGTACCGAATAGATTTTAAAACCCCAATAGAAATGTCACCATAAATGATTGATTTTGGAATGTATTTTCACCTCCATGTGGTGGTAGAACAACATTGATATTGGGATGTTAAACAATGTAATATGGATCCTTTAGATATAGGAGAGAATATGAAGCTGCAGATTCAAGAGTTGGGAGAAATTTGACGTGACACATATAATAACTCTCAGATCTATAAATAGAAGAAAAAGGCTAACCATGATAGCATGGTTCATCAGCGAATGTTTCATATTGGTGAGAATGTTCTTATGTATAATTCCAGGATAAAGCTCTACCTAGGTAAGCTTCATTCTCAATGTCTCAGTCCTTATACCGTTACTGATGTTTACCCTTTTGGTGCTATATAGGTTTTGCATGAGAAAAGTGGATAATGGATTACTGTCAATGGGTAGAAGCTCAAACACTTCTATAAGGTTTTTTCAAAGAATATTGTGGAGGAAATACAACTTATAGATGCCACATATGACACCACATAGCAAGATGTCCCTGCTCTATACCTTTATTTATTGTCTACTTATTTAAAAGACATTCATTGAGGACAATGCAAATTTTAGGTGTGGGGGAGGGGGACATGTCATAGTTAGGATTAAAAAAACAAGAAAATAATTAAAATAATAAAAAAATGTGTTTTCATTTTTGATTTCTTTATTATTTGTTTTTAGATAAAATTGATCTTAAAGACGATATCCAAAAACAATTTTCATTCTTGAGTTGATTATGTGTAAAATTCCATTGTTTTTGGAAAAATGTTTTTCAAATGAATTTTGACGTGGAATATTTTTCTAGAATTTATAATTTCAAATCATTATTATGTGTTTAATGGATTTTTGATTCCCATGCCTCATTAACACTGACCAATATTTAAATCCCTTACATGAGAGACATTCTATTTCCTTTATTGAATATTCTACCTTTTATGACTTTATTGAGTGTCCGAGGTCATGTTGAGAAACTAGTACTTTCCTTGATTCAATTTGAATCTATATAATTCATGTATTCTAAATTCATGATAGAGGTAATAGGTCATTGAAAAACCCATTTGTACCATTAACCTATATTTTTGGGCACCTTGACATTTTATCCTTATTAAGCATTAAAGACCATGAAATGACTCTTAGGTAGCCACATTAAAAGATAATACATCCCTACCTACCCATATCTTGTGTATATTCTTGTTTTATTTTCTACTACTGTGGGAGAGAGGGTGTTTCTACGGGAATCTTGGGGATAGAATAATTCTTATGGGTAGATATAAAGGGTGCCTACATTTTCCATGGGAAATGGGTTCACAATCCAATATTACATCATTGTTTTACACATACTTCTCTCTGTATATACAAAAAAACTATACAAATTTTTTTTATGCACATAAAAAAAAGAACAAAATAAAAATATGTATAAAAGAAGAATATTACTCATTATTATTTACTTCAAGGTTGTGACCCACAAAAATGGACACTGTGGAGAATAAGTTGGAGGTGATATAAATTATGAGGGGTTGACTGTGTACAATCATTGTGAAAACTTGTTAAATTTTGACATGTTTTGTACATAAGAGATTAAAGACTCATCTTCTAACTCATATTTTTAAACATTACATCCTACCAACCCTTGAACCTAAGAATAACATGTTGGATGTCCTCTTGAGTAGCACACTCGTTTCTGCCGGTAGAGAAATGAGAATCTTGGAAATAATATGGTAAGATCACATGAACCCTGGTAAAAGAGCACAAATCCACATTCATATGTTCATTGAATTAAGAGGGAAAAATTTTAAGTGAGGTAGGTTGCGACATGTTGCATGGGTGATCAAATGAGGTTCAACAAATTTTAATGTGTGAATATAAAAATGATAGGAAAATTTCTTCCATAAAAATACATGATGAATTTCATTTCAAAAGAATCTTGTATTTTTTTCACCACATTGTAATAAGAATGGGACATGATTAGGATATTATTATTTTCCAAGGGGTAGAAATGTTTCAATCTGGTGGTGCGATCGTACCATGATTCACTGTTTTATTTCACCCTTATTCTAATATATTAAACTGGTGTTGTATTGAAAATTAAAAGTATAATAATAAATTTTACTCCATCTATGATTCAATTATTTTGTGTTTAACACTTTTAATAATGTAAATTTTACTTTATTTTATAATTATATTGTAGGTTGTGGTGATTTGGAAGGCCCATGATGAAGAGGAAGAAAAATGGGCCAAAATTGCATGGAGCTATGAAGACTTGTCCACTGTTTGTTTTGTTTAAATAATTCCATGCATCCAAATAAGATAATATTTTGTATGAGGGTCCAAATTTAATTTTATACAACTCATCTTATCAAATCCAAGCCCAATTATTCCAGAATGGGGCCCGACTGACCTGATCTGTCCAGAACACCAAATTTGTGCAAATCAAAAGATGCATTTTGTAATCTATCCATATCTCCGGATCCACTTGTCCAATTGTTTCCAATATTTCAGTAGAGATAGTCAAGATGTGGGGATACAACTTTCTAGTTTTTGGAAAAGGTATATTTTATTTTATAATGGACAAAATTCATGGTATAATTGGTTTTAATAAATCTATGTGCCATGAATAAACTTCCAATTTTTCTATAAAATGGAACCTTGGTCTCTCCATTTGAGTATTTTCCCACGAGGAAAAATGATGCCATTTTGGAGTCATCAAGGTGTCTTTTCAACAACCATATAAGTTCTTGAGGCTATAGTATGTTCTATTCCATCATCATCTTTTTCCTCCCCTCCAATGGGTATATAAACCCCTTGTGATCACCCGGGGTGGAACATGATGTAATCCCGAGTATCATATTGGTATTATATTGAATGATCATTTTAATTCTAGGTTTTTATATTGTTTTAAATCATCCCTTATTATTTTTTTATTGATTAATGTACAGGTATGTCATGCTAAACTCATATTATCGTGTTTGGGGATACCCATTCATGTGATATTTCACACACCGTTCACCACGTTTTCAACCCTCATTCAATTATGGTGTGTTTGTTGTTCATATTGGTCAATTGATCTCACATATGCACTATCAAAGACATTTAAATTTATTTCATGCTATCATAAATATTTAACATACAAACATTGACAGCACATTGAGTTCTTCATGTTTTTCCTTGGTGAGTTTTGGTTACAAGGTAGAACACATATCACCCAGTCATCGGCGGTGTCCAGTGAATTATTGTGTTTTTTTTACTGATCTATAGGAGGAATACTAGTATAAAATCAGTTAAAATATGGAAATAGGTGTTACAAACCAGGGATTAAAATATCTATACCCTTTCTCTTGATGTGAGGAAGGATGATCATCCCAATACTTAACTAGGTTGATCTTGTTTAATTAATCTTGTTCATTTCTACCTTGTTTTATCACTTTAGTTTTAATATTGTAATTTTTAATCCTCAAACCAAAATCATTATGAAATCCCATTCCCCTAATATCTTCATAATCAAAACCCTTCTTTTCAACTAATGATCTAATGATCCTTCAAGAGACATCCTTGGGATGATGCTATACTACAGAAATTCTAGTTAAAAATAAACATCTAATTTGATGCGCTCGACAATGAGATCATGCCCTTGTTTGAGGCCATTATTTTATAAGGAATAATTCATTGGTGATGAAAACATTAGTATCCTAATGATAAGGGAGGAACACATTTTTTCCTTCTAGTGGAAGGCTCTTTACATGGTTGGAGTTTCCTAGTAGAGCCACATATTTTTGGACGGTCGACCATTAATGAAAATGTGGAAGGGGATCTTCACTGTCTCGAGGTCCCTAATAGTTTCGTCTATGGTGGGTAGAGTAATTTTATAGTGATACTCTCAAACTAGTAAATTTCATACCTAATGTTAAATATGTTGGGAGGACGATGGAGTCATCTACTTTGTGGAGGATAAGACCAGTGCAATGAGAATCATGTGGGTCTCTGAAAACTTTTGGGCATCCATTATATTTATGAAATCTATATTTAATTCAAGCAATATATGTGAAAAATTAATACAATGAAAAATCATGATGGTAGGATCTCAGGACCACATGTACAATTGAGGGTCTCCCTCATCCCTTTTCCATTTTGGATATAAATGGGGCCTAAAGTGGTGTAATACTACCACATTGGTGAAGGATTCATGATAGGTTTACCCTTTCATGACCCCTAATGATTGTTTGATACACCTATATTGGATTGGTCAATTTAACGGTATTGAATGGTGTGAAATATCTAACATTAGGTAAAAGGTCAGCGAACTGTCTCCAATTATTTTTGCTAATGGAGCTAGAAACACCCAATGGATCTCTAAACATTATTCATGGAACGAAAATCCAAAGTGAGGTTCTCATTGGTTATCTTTACCAATGATACTTGAGAACTCAAATTTTCCATGATAACAGGATGTCAGGATCATATCACATTTTTGGGGGATCTATTTCCTCTTTTGGGACACCCTTATTGATTTAAGATATGATCATGAATATTTGGTCAATTCCAAATTGGGAATATTATGGATTACCCTGAGGTAATTTACTATTATGAATATGTATGGGTTTGGAATTCAATGTATGTATCCAAGGATCTCCATCAAGGGAGGGATATATATGTTTTTGAGGTTCTCAATCAATGGTTCCCTTTCATGGAAATTCCATAAATCATTTTGGTGTTTACTAAGAATAATCTAGTTTTAACCCATGTGATGTGGTTCCCAAAATATTATTATCATAATGTGGATGAGAATTATATATTTTATGATAAAACCAATAAAATGAGTTTCCTATGTATCATCGTAATAGGATTCTGAATCCACATATTTTGGTGATGAATAATAGGACACATAACCTTTTATGGTCATGTGATGAGGACAGAACAATGTAGTTTAATGTTTTGGTACATGGAATTCTAGTTGAAGGGTACCTAGTGATGGATGGTGTTAGGAATATAGAGATGAAGCATAGGGTCCACAATAGAGAAGTAGTCTCCTGGGTGAATATAACCCTTTCGGGGATAGGTTCCACTGAACATTCGAGAGGATTTGGGTGATGTGGTTGGATCTCAAGATGTATTTTTATGTATACCAATTACTTGGGAATAAAATAACACCTTTTATGGTTGGAATAGTATTTAAACATTAGCGGATGTTAATTTAAATTGGGTAAATATTATGGATTATACATGAAAGTAGTGTAAGAGGATAGACATGGTTTGGGCTTATGCACAGAATATACCCATTTATACGGACATGGTTGTGGATTATACTATATTGGTGGACCATTTTATTTGGGATCATGTGGATTTCATTATCCCCAATCACCACTACTCCCATGTGAGTCATGCTTGTTGTGAGAAGCATGTGTCTGTAGATGATCTGATGATCACATGATCTCACACAATCCACTGATGGGTAGTGCTTGAGCCCAAAGGGAGAGAGAGATAAGGGATTTGAGTGAGCTTGTATCCTCGATTGTTTTCATATCTAGTATAGTCACATTTAATGATATATCCATATATTTCCTAGGAAGGTGATAAGAGGAGCACATGGTTGTGCCTCATAAAAAATGTTTAGGGGTATAACTCAGGAAGAGTGACCAAAGAAAATTTATGAAATAGAGAGAGATGTTACAAACTATCCATAATCAAAGAGAAATTCCAAAAGTTCCAATGAAACCCAGAATGGGGAGGTTGACATGATTTCCCAAAATTAGAGGCCCTCATCACCATGGGATTCAAAACCCAATGGGAAATTCGGAGGGTCCACCCAGTTTTTGGAGACGCACACATGACTCTACTTACCATGGGAATGTAAACATGAATGGACATGATGATGTGCATGGTGATCTTATAATACATGTCTGGTGACTTTGGAAGGGGCCTTCGACTGATTTTGGTAGACAGGTTTGTAGAGGGTTCAATATGGGTACTAATGATAAGATGGAAAATAATGGTGGGAGTTACATTGTAGAATCCCTACGTGTACCTCACCTTAAATAGATTTTTCTTATCTTGGATGAGGTTTGCGATGCGTATCATGACACTATGTGGGTGAAGGGATCAACTGCATAGCATTATTTCATGTGGATTTGGGTTTTGATCATGTAACATTATTCTCATGGGTCAAGGTTCTTCCAATGTAGCATTTTTCTTTGCTTCCTATGATTCTCCCACATAATATTTATCTACACTGGGGATGGGTTCCATCCACATAGAATATTGTTTTTTGGGATGCATGTTTACAAAGGGGACATCGTATTGTGCCTCATGGTATAATGTATGCAAGAGGACATTTGTTTCTCAGACCACCAGATGAATTATTCATTCCTATTTAATGATATCTGGTGGGTTGTACCTATAGTGAATTATCAAAGGGAATTATTTTTTGTGGTTATTTTATTTGACTCTCTTTAGTTCGTATGATTGGGTCTAGATATCCTTTTAGCACCATAGTGGGTTCTATTTATAGTGGAGTAGAGGGATTGAATATGAGTGTGGTTGGTAATTTGTATTGGGCCATGAGACTCTTTTTGAAAACTCCCATGGAATATACTCATCATGATAAATACATTGTCTTTAGGGATATATTCAATGAATGTGGGCCATCAATTTTGTGGGAGGAGATCACTGTCTCAATCTCACAAATGAAAGTTTTTCATTTTTGGGGAGTTGAAGGTACCACATCATCCCTCAGAGTAGTTAGTTGTAAAGGGAATATTCATTAAAAGTGAAGTACATCACCACCTCATCCTATGAACTGTTTTAGTCTGTTGTAGGTCTTAATTTTCTAGGATGTAAATTACCCCTCCCTTCTAAAAAATATTGTGATTTTTTTTAGGTGTCATCATTGCCATATATGTCATGTAAATCATTTTCTCTCAAAGGTGCTTTATGATGAAGTAGATATCCTTGAAGAGTGGCAGTCTATGAATAGGTTTTCTTATTTTTAGTCACACACCTTTGAATATTTTCTTCAATCTTTAATTACATTTCCATTCAACATTTTCCAAATTAATTTAATTTTCTTCATCCTATTTGAAAGTATATTTGGACCAAAAAATGTTCATCCACTAAATACCCAAATATTTTTAAAATTTCTTCCAAACATCTAAGATCGCTTAGTTATATTATCATAACCCCATAGTATGCTTTTTATTCTAAACTAAGGAGGTTTTCTAAATAATATATATTGTTCATCACTAGTCGTTTTTTTCTTATTTCCCCTTTCACCACCATGAAATAAATTTCTACTTTGGTTATATGATAAAATCATTATATGACATATAATAAGATTTTATTAAGTTAGTGAAATAATTTGTATCCATATTCTCTTCTATCAAATGGGAAAAAATGTTGATCGGGTGTATAGTGGAGTACCTCCTCGTGGACCAAGGGAATTCATTTTGCTTCATTTCCCATCATGATTGGATATAGTTATAGTTATAATATATATATATATATATATATATATAATATTTATGACATAATTAATGTTCTAAAATTATAATATCACATTAAAATTATTTCCTTATGATCCATTAGAAAAAGATAATATCACTTCTGAATAAATGTGAACATCCACCTCCATGAAATGATGTGAAGTGTTTTTAATTTTATTTTGGAACAGATGTTAATAAAGTTATATTAAATTAATATATATATATATATATAATTAATATGAAATTAAAATTATTATTTTTAGATGATATATTATTTACTTATCATTCATTCAATCCATTAAGAATGTAGAAAAACAATCATGCGTACGTGAAACCTGTCATCGCTTGAGATGGTGTAATTAATTATATATCTTTACAATTTATGGATTAATCTATATAAATATATAATTAATATATATGACATTTCGATCATTGTGTAAATTTTCAATATTATAGATCCATTATCAATGTGTATGGACAAAAAATAAAAAACCAAATCATACATGAAAATGATGTAGTTATTACCCAAAATGTTATTTTAACAGGGAATTGTTAATAAATCATTAATAGAAGGCCATAAGTAAATAATATATTTTATGATATATTCAAGTTTATTTATAGAATATATTTTTAGATACCTATTTTAATTATATGTGAGTTTTTAACATGTATTTGTAAATTTTAGACATGAGTTAATGGAATTATAAACTATCTTTTACTTCTAGGAGACATATTCCATATTCAAAAAGTATTTATTATTTGTAGTTTATATACTAACCATTGAAATTATATATAATTAATCACATTAATTTTATACTATTTATGTTCTAATTTAGTTTTATTATTAAATGGGGCCTTAAAATTCAAATTTTTTAAATTGGTAAGGGATTAGTGTCTCAATTCTAGTTATGTGAGACACATGCCTTAGACAAAAATTATTATTATTTGTTGTGTATATAATATCCATTATAGTACCTTAGGTATAATATCATGAAATTTATGTGATATAAATATCCATATATGGTTATTTTTTAGGGGTCTTATGATTCTAATGTTACAAATGGTGTACGACGTTTAAGTTACAATCTCATTGTTTATCGATATTGTTTGTGACTACAGTTTGGATGGTAAACACTTATAGTCCAGCTTTCAGGAAACTCATGTGTTTTATGATAATATTTTTAATTATTGTGAATTTATGTTTCCATTTAATGTTCCTCTCTATATGAAATCAATATAATGATATTATATTTTAATGAAAAATAAAAATTATTTCTCACATTAGTTGAATTTTTTTCATCTTCTTTATCCATTTTTCATAAAAAAGATTCCATGAATGTTTTTAATATTCTTAAATAAATGTTTAAATTCAATTTAACACATTTTTAAATTTTTTTCAAAATGGTTTTCAATATAATCTCCTTATCACATTACTAAATGAGTAACATGTGAAATTTTACTAAAACTTTCAAATGGAAAATTATTTTAAAATGCAGTACATGATCAATAATTTCCACTGTCATCACCACTCAATTAATTATTGGTTCCGCAACCAGTTTCCAAGTTTATTTTTATTGAAGATATTTTCTTAAATATTTGGTAAAATTTTATATTATATATATGTCTTTTAAAAATAGAAAATATATTTTTCAAATATTGTTCAAATTATTATTTATGAATTTTCTATTCACAACAACAACAAAAATTTATGTTAGTTATGTTTTAAAGAGGATACAATGCGATCATGCCACCAGTATTCTTTATTTTGGTGGTTTGTAATTATAATTAGGGGTTTCTTATGAAACACGGTCATTTTACCTAGGTTATTTTATTTTAAATTGGTGAGTTGATTATGAAACCCGTTTTTATTATATGGGATATTCTATGAAGAAATGATTATGAATCCCATATTCTCTCTGTGGGATATACTATGGTAATTTGTTTGTTCTTAATACAAAAAACCATACAGATTATATGATGTGTAGGACCTATATCTACATCCAATAAATTGGATGATGTTTTTCATATCATGGGATGTTGATAGAAAAAAACCGATGTGGTTGATCTACTCCGGGAAAAAAGATGATCATCTTGATCCACTATTGGATACAAGTGATGATGACATGACCATTTTAAAATAGGAAATATGGTTTGATTTCAAATATATTCTGATTTTATTGTATAGGATATTAATAATTATATATGAAATGGTTTCTATACTGATGATGGATCCTCTCTCATATTACATGATCTTATGGTTCATGATAGATTTATAATGATTTGTCAATCTTATGGTTCATATTTTTGGAAATGAAAATGTTTTTATACTTGTATCATGTATATGATCTATGATAGATGGGTTATGATCATTTGAATTTGAAATTTTAATATCACACCCTTATGATTTTATTATTCATTATGTTGATCATGAAATCATATCTTCCATGTTAACCCTTACTATGCATCTGAGGTGGTGATTTCCTTTTCTTATATTCCATAGGCTATAATGATATGGTTAATTGGTGTATGTCTATAATGAGTAATAAATGAGAATATCATTATCAAATATTTTGAATATAATTCATAAAATAATAATATTTTTAAACTTGTCTCCAAAGTTAGTGAACATTTTAGATTTATGAGATTTTATTTTTGAAATGTATTGAATATTTATCTAAAATATGTAATATTTATATATCAAAATTACTAATAATTATTACGTAACTATTTTAAATTGAAATATATGTAATTCAAATTATATGGGTAATGATATAAAACTTATGATATTACAAGTAAAGAATTGGATAACAAACCTAATATATTGTGGGTCACTATCAACATAGTTTATATGAATTCAGAGGGAACAACCCAATTTAGTAGAGGATTGTATCCACTATTCGATAATGGTATTTCATGTGATCATTGAACTCAATATTTATATTATATGATTATTTATATTCTAAATTATTATTCCATATCTCTATATTATGAAATATTCTTATGTTATGTTTTTATAGTGTATGATTGTTAACACACATATTTTCTCTCCCAAGACTCATTCCATATATTATACTAAAATATGTATATCATGAATCATGATTTATGATATTTGTTTTGTTAAATATAATTTCTATATTTTATGATCATTTTATTTTATTATATACTCATACCCTCATGTTCATCTTTTGTTAAATTATAATCATCAATTATTATCTTTTATGTACACCCTTACTGAGAATCTTATCTCAATTGTTTACTAAGATCCCATTATAATGAGAGTTAGGAGGAAAAATATGTATATTTCTACTATAAGGGTTACATTTTCAAATATTATTTCTGGGATATGATGAAGAATGTGATTAAATAAATTTGGTATTTATCTAATATCAAAATACAGATAAACATACTGGATTTTGGTTTGAGACATATTTTGAGATATAAAAAATTGTCACTTTAAAAATATTTAACAGAAATCTATGTTATGTTTGGTTTATCCAGTGATCTATTCATCTGGATGATAGCATGGATTTTTTCAAGGGTGGTAATCCATGTGGTTCAATGAGGATGATATATATTATAAGCATTACTAAATGTGATTAGTATTTTATGTGTACTAATCATTCCCATTGCATGCTCCTCATAGTATCATAGTTTGGGTTAACCAATTAAAATGACATGCATCAATCACTTATTTACTTTACAGCTTCATTTTCATCATAACGGTGAGAAATTATTCTAATAATGGTGGAAAAATATATTTGGTGATGGTTTGATTATAAATACAGACATTCAATGATTCACCAACATCTTCGGGTATTTATCCTTTTGAGACCAACATGTTGTATATGAGTGAACAAATCGTGATGGTGTATTGTGTCTCTTTATTAATGGATGTGGTCATCAACTAAAGGGAATTGATTAAATTTTTAGAAAAAACCAAACAATTTTTTAGGTATCTAATTGAACATTTATTATCATTATTAGGAATGTATAACTAGATAGATTACATAAAAGATTTATTCACCCATATTGATAGTAAAACTTTATTAGAAATGTATAATGTATTGTTGATTCCATTGGAAAATTATTTAACACATCATTGAGGGAATTTTTTAATCTATCAATTGAATTTTAATGTCACTAGTATCCTCACACATAATGTTTGAAGAAAATCTCAATATCTATAAAATCGATTCTATATACCTTAAGCTAAATTTAATGTATTTTCTATCAATTAAATGGATATAAGGATTCCCCCGAATTAAAATTTTTATGTTTCCATTAATCATATAAAAATCATTATGAATAAGATGTACAAACATAGAAAAAACATTGAAAATTTCATGTTCTTGAAGTTGATATTTGGAAGATTCCAACAATAGTTCAAAGAAAATATATCAGTTCTTTATGAGAAATATATAAATATATGTGACCTTAAATATTATTGAAAATAATAACATTTCATACATGATTTGTAAAATAGATAACTATTCCTTTTAAAAGGATATTTATTCATAATTATCATTAAAGATGACAAATAACCTAATTTTGAGATGATCTATAAGAAAAGATGATTTATTAGTTGATATATTAAATTTCTTAAAATATGAAATTGTATAAATCCTTATTCATATTGAAATAACCACATTCATTATTTTAATTTCATAATATTGTGTAGTCAGTATCAAAATGTCCTATAAAATTACATAAAATTGATAGATAATAAAATTCTTTAAAAAAACCATCAATGTGTGTTGAAGTAATGGATTAATTAAGTTATAAATTCTCAAAAAAGAACAAAATTCTTCCAAATGAAGATCTCATCTAAGATTAAATATTTGTATGGTAGGTTTGGAAATAAAAATTATTTAGGGATAATTATATTTTGGTTATCATAAAAAAATTATATTTGAAGACACAAATTATAAATTAACTGATGTTAAAGGAAGATTAGAACTCTTGTTGAACATGAATAAAATCTAAATCTAATTGATGTTTATATGTATATAACTAAAAAATATAATGGGTTATAATATAATTCTAAAATAAATATTTATAATAAATAATATGAGGAATATTAGGTGAAGGATATAATATAATGACTCAAATCCAGGATTTTTGGAAACCTAGTGTTAGATGTAGAACTAAAAATCGAACTAGAATATCAAGGTGAAATTATTGATGGCATGACTATTTATATTGAAGACCAAGTCAAAAGGATATTGGAACATAAAATAACTTTTTCTTATTTGGTGAAAAATGATGATCAAGACATAATTAGGACTCTTGGAATAATATAGAGATATTGGAATGTCTGAAATATAGAAAAATATAAGGATATTAACTATAATATAATTGAAAAAATATTCACTTTTCAACTAGTTTTGTACTTAAAATACAAAGGTATGTTTATTTTTTTGGATTGTTCACAACAATATATTATTAATAGTTTATTTGATACTAAAAGCACCAAAACCATAGAAGAATATTGAGTTGGGTTATTCAAAAAAGACCTAAAAAGGTAGTTATAGAGCTCTGAATAAACAAATAATACACCATTAATCCAATGTTATTTTTATATTAATACAGAAAAATTCACATTATTTTTGATGTATATTAGAAAATGTATTTCAATAAATAATATTTAAATACATTGGAGAAATTTCATACTCCAAATATGTTTTTCAAAATTAATTTTTTTGTATAAAGGTTAAAAAAATACATTCATTTCTTATATAGAGTATGATGAAGTGTGAGGATGGAGACACAAAGGAGGATATCCCAAAAATATTAAGATTCATCAATGTGGTTGTAAACACAAACTCTATTCCCATCTCTATAATATTATTATTATGTAATAGATCTATAGGTTGTAAAATCTCAGTCACCACTAAAAGTAGAATAAAAATAGACATGGAATATGTGAGGAAAAGTTTATATGGAGAATGATTTAAAGGTTTCATCGAATATGACAAACTAGGTTGAGTTGTTTTTATATTATAGTAAATACAATTCAAATGCGATGGGGGAAATAGAACATTATCATGATAACTAAATATGATAAAGATAATTTCTTTCATTTTTGAAATGATGAAGGTTTATAAATCATTATCACCCTACAAATGAATATAGGCAATGAATACGTGAGGTAAATATTTGTGGTGGTGGATAATGGATTAAAAAAATGTGCATTTTAATTGTGTGACACATATAATGTTTAATATATCATTAAAAATATCTAAATAATTAAATCAATAGATGGTAAAATTTTTATGTTAAATAAGTTCACAAATGGGAATATATACCTCAATGGAGTAAAAAATTGTTGGTGTTTCCTATAAAATGAAGAATAAAATGTGATGTGACATAAAATTCATGGAAACCTAAGAAAAAATACTTTTAATTAATATAAAATAATAATGTATCACATGTTATCCATAATCTCACATGTGATCATTCTCGCACTTGTGATATTTTTTACAATGTGAAAATCATTTGGAGGACTTATAATATGTTGTATAATAATTAAATGAATTTTATTAAATTAGTTCTTGTTGATGTGTGTGGTATTATAAGACCCAAATGTAGGGAGGAAAACATTCAATATGTTTTATTTTTTAATAATATATATTAGGATGAAATGGTTATTTGAAATCTCTCACAAATATGATGTGTTAGAGTGCACTAGAAGTTAATATGTATTGGTAAAGAGGATTACAAGGATAAAAAATTAGATATTTTGGACTAAAAAATATAGGAAATTATTGAAAAAATCGATTTAATAATTTCTCAAGAATCATGGGATAATGTGTCCTGATATGGCGTTGATAAATCAACAATAAAACCAAATTTTGGGTAAGTGGAACTATATAATGTACAACATGGCCGTTAAAATTTTAACTGAGAAAAATCTATTGTATACATATATAATGGAAGTAGTACTTACGTAATTTAATATCTCCAACATTTCTTTTATATGTCGAAATGTAGAATAGATAACATAAATATTTTTTATGATATGAATCATAATATAAAGTACTATTAAATCTCTATAAGTAAATTATTTCTTCTCAAAAAAGAGAAGAAAAATGAATGCATTTTTTGGGGGGAAATGTGTTTTACATTCATATAAATCCAATAAAATCATGTAAAAATTCAATCATAAGTGGAAGCAAAATAAATTTACAAGTAAATATGTTATAGTTTGGTAGATGAGTATATTTCAAAATATCATGTTTAGTTTTCAAAATTAATAAAGGTTATGAAATATCAATGGATATTGATACTAAAGTAAGAAAAAAAGGAAGATAACAAGGAGATATAAAAAGATCAAAAGATGATGGAAAATTTAAGTCATATAAGATAAAAATATGTATAGAATTGGGGATTAAATCAGTGATGACAATATTTTTGGTGATCAAATCTCTATAATAAAAACATAGAGGATGAATTATTTAAAAAATAAGTATTTTAACTCAGGTAGAGAAAATGAATTCAATAGAGGTTTCCAATAATAATAATTGCTTTTAAACAAGTAATGAAGTAAATGAACAAAAATGAAATAATCTAAACATTAGAAAATTTTTGGGGGTTGAAATTAGAAAATATCCCCAAATCAATGTGAGTGTTCTTGAAAAAACTAAAAAATTTAAAATAGTGTATAAGAAAAATTAACTCTTGGAATGCAAAGATTTTCCCAAAATAAAGTAATTGAGTATTAGGAGAAATTTTATCTAATATCATTATTTTAAAATAATCTCATTTTTATATAAATGGATTTACAAAGGGGATTAAAACAATAAAAATTAATGTTTAATAATATTATTCATTATAGTCACTTTGGAGGAAGTTTACTTCATGAAACCAAAATAATATTTTATCAACAAAGATGAAATAAGATTTTCCAATTAAAAAGAAATTTTACATTATAAATCATGAAAATGGGGCTTGATATTCCACACCTGATCAATATCATTGAATTATTAGATCACTATAAGGAGGATTTGATCACAAACTCCATATACTGATAAACGAAAAAATAATATCATTTCTCATTTATGTGTATGAAATAATATTAGAATGGTCAAAAAAATAACATTAAAATTTATTTAATACAAACCAAATAATGAGTTTTAAATTTCCATGGTTTGGGAGGTTACATCATACATTGTTGTATAGTATGGCATGAATAATTTGTTTCATATTCAAAATATAAAAATGAATTTCTTAATAGGTTTGGAATCAAGGACTCTATGATAATGAAATAATGAAAAAAAGATATTGTTATCAAAAGTTGATAGTGAATATGTGGTTGATGTAAAGGAATATAAGAAATTCATTGTAAGCATGTAATTCATAATACCTATATGACCTAAAATTTTGACATCCATATATTAAGTAATGTGATACCAATGTTTCCCCAAGGAAGACCATATTCTAGCAGTTAAACACAACATTGATACATCAATTCACTATATTGAATTTTTTTGGCTTGCTAGTATATGTATGATTATTTAATATATTATATAATAGTATTTTTAATCAAGCATAAATATTTACACTTTCCCACTTGGATAAGAATTGTTATCACACCATAAAATATATGGTCATACCATGACCTGGACAAGGAAAATGATTATATTATAAAATATGGATTATCATATAGATTCATCCTAAAATATTGTCCAATGAATATTTTTTTGGATATTTAGATCAATTATATAAGTATTAATCATGAAATTGTTAACCACATTACATTTTGAATTCAAGGATAAAAATAGAGTAAATTCCCTATTTTCATAAGATTTATTTTTGTATTAGGGGATGGAATTTTAGTGTAACTAAATTAGAATGTAAATTTATTCCCATTCATATTTCAATAAGATTATGTATTAAAACAATTAATTATATCTCCATTATCGAAGAGAATGAAGAATATTTTTGTGGCTTTGATATTATTAAGGGTTCCAAGTGACCGAGGAGTTCCACATCATGATAACAAGGTATGAACATGTTAATATTTCTATAGTGCTGGTTCTCTTATTGTAAGGGTTTGGTCACACCATGGTTTGTTATTATAATAAAAATTAAAAATATATATCCATGAAATGTATGGTGGGTAAGATATTTATAATTAAGATATGGTGAATTACATGTCTTGATAATGAGAATCAGGATTTGGAGATGTAATGTAGTTTTTTTTTGAAATTTTGAAAGACGAATGATGTCGTTTGATAATGGTGATAGTCATTTTATAAAAGGCTCATGTTAAAATATGTGAAAATTATATTTATTATATATAAAAAGTGAATTCAAGGAGTAAAATTGGGGGAATATTGACTCTAAAATAGAATATGTGGTTGGATAAATTCTTCCCACTTAGTCAAGCTAAAAATTTTATTCATTTATATGTGAATGTAGATATGATTTAAAGAGAAAATAGATATATTCCTCTTTCTAAGACAAAACTTCTTTTATATCAAACACATAGAGAGTAGGTGTAGAATGGTGGAATAAATTATATATCAATTATAAAAACTTAGGAATGTATATCTATGAGGTATTTCTAATACAATATTGTAGATTTTATTTTGTTGTTGAAATTATAGTAGAATTGATACACTCATACTAGTGTAAACCCAGCCTTTGATTGTAACGATTAATAAATAGTGGTTAAGAGATACAAGTTATTTATTACCCTAAGGAATTAAAAAATTGAGCATGTACATCCACTATGAATTAATATATAAAAGTAGTTAACTTAGTGTTTCTATTGCATAAAACATCTCCCTTGTGTTTCCTTAGATTATCCATTTTTTTATGATTAATAAAAATTTTCTTAGATGCCTTTATTGATAACCTAATAAACACATATCAATTTTTAGGGTGAGGTTTGTTTTTAAAAATGATAAAATATGATATTTATAATGTGATCATTTGAAAATATCAATGTATGTTGATTCAACCCCTCTAAAGTTGTTTATAATTAATGGGACGAGCTGCAGAATTTTTTATTTTCTACAAGTCAAGTCAACCAAATTCTTGTTTTTTATCTTGCGGAACTCTTTAAATTTGGACAACACTTGATCGTCCAATGTTCTGAAAAATCAAGACCAAATTGGAGCTTATGTAATATATTTATTCAATAAAGCCTTCTCATTATCTTGTATACCACTTATGATGTTTAATGATTCCTTAAAAGACATAACAGACTCATCCTAAAACTCCATTCCTGGTATTTCATTATCAATTTATAACTCTCATTGTAATAAAATCCATCATAAAACATATTGCATACAATAAAGAGAAAATATAATGATTTAGAAAAAGAATGTATAGATTGATTGAGATTCCAGAAGTTGGAATAGTTTTTTGTGACATGGATGTTCTATTAAACCATACATGCTTCGTTATAAAGGATGGTTTAAAGGAATTATATTATAAATATATTTCAGCATTAAATTATGTTTTAGGATTATGTATGTATCCTAATTTCATTAATGTTGTTGTAATTATTAATGATGATGAGATATCATGAAATATAATTCTAGATTCTATCCATTTATTAGAGGAGATATATCATATACTATAATAAGAGATCCTTATATTCTAGAAGATGAAAAATGCATATTGGTTTCTTGCTGGGGGAAAATTGATTGACATATAGAAATGAAAAATAATAAATAATAGATTTGATGAAGTGTATCCATATCAATAAAAGTGTAATATAATTAAATATAATGATTATAGGAGATGTCTTTAAATATGATTTTGCATAAAACCATTTTGAAAGAGATATTTTTTGATTAAATGTACTATCAAAACATGAAAGTCAATATTAATGATTATTTATATGTTATTAATATTTTATAAGGAAAGAAAATATAAAAAAATAAAGGAAAACATACAGGATTTCATTTTATGAATCAACTAAAAGATAAAGTAACAATGTGAAATATGTGATGTGATTTACTGGGAATTAAATTATGAAATGAATAAGATATATATTCTCAAATAAGACCAGAATTATTATCAAGAATGAAGAAAAAATGGACTAACATCGAAAAGAATAATTGTTGTTGGTTAAGAAACAATGGGAACATATGTATAACATAGGTAAGACTGTTCAAAGTGATGACTTGAATTTTTTATTTCATTATACCAAAAAAAAATATTGTGAAGTGAATATAATTTTATAAAATAAGAAGATAAGAATGATAATTTTAGACCAAAATATTTCGGTATTCCTTGGGAAAAAATGACATTTTCCATAAAGGTTCCCATATTATATTCAATATAATGAAAACAATGGTATTTCCCAAAAATAGTTAAATCAATTTTTTATAGTGCAAAATTCTCAAGAATTTACCCATACATTGAAAGGAAAATAGAGTAAATTTCTATTGAATATATGGAATCATGTTCATTTATTATGTAATTCATGGTTATATTATAAAATTTATTTTTGAATAAATTTATTATATTTTACACAATGATGTTGATACAATTTTAAATATAACGTGTATGAACATAAAAATTTTATGTTTGGAATCTATTCCAACAGTTCATACCAAGTTAATAATGACCTTAATGAACATGAAAAGATTATTTTAACTAAAATTTATTGAGAAATCCAAATTTTATATAATGTCAAATATATTATTTTGAGAAATATTTTTTTTTGGGTTGATGAAGAATATCACCCTTCACAAAATAAGTTAATATGACTCCCAAATATGTTATTAAATATATGGTGTCTTATAAATACAAGAGGAGGACCAAGAAATTTTAAAGTCTCTAGAATGTTACCCATAAGAAGTAAGTATCACAAATTAATTCATGAATTGAAAAATATAATGAATCTAACATCAGAAAAATGTAATAGTATTTTAATTTGTTTTTACTATAATTTCAGTAGTTTTAACCTATATTCTATGCTTTTAGAAACTTTTTAGAATAGTTTTATATAGAAAAACTGGCTAAACTAAATGTGAATAATATATTAATTTAATGATTTTTAAAATACATCATAAAAATAGTCACACAGCTCAAGGACTATAATGTCTAGTGTATTTGAGATTTGATACATAATATTTTTACAACACCTACAATAACAACTCTAAAATTTTACTATTATAAATCCTTCTATAGAAAAGAGTAAATATATAGTCGTAATTATAATCCAAGGAATGGAAATACAAGAAAGTGGTGATTTCAGAAGATCAGTCAATGAAAAAAATATCATAATGTATCAGAGCATCAACATAATGAAAAATAGAAGGGATGAATATCATAATAGAATATCATGTAATGATATATTATAGTAATAAAAATTATATAAAACAAATGATTATAGATATATTTTAATGGAATAAAAATATATATGAAATTTTTCAAAATAATTCTCAATAGTAATTGAACATATGAGAATGCGATGAGAGTGCTGAATACATGAAAAACAAATCAAGACATGATATCATGGAATTCCAGGAAAATGAAATATATATTTGAAATGTGGAATAACTTGATAATAAAACATGAAAATGTGGTGCAAACATTAGTATAGAAAAACCACTATGATAAAACATGATATTTACATGCCTACGTGAACAAAAACATTATTTATACACTTGAAAATGTGATAAAAACACATTATACACATGTTTGTGTGAATAAACACATTATGTCAATAGTTAACTATATGATAGTATATAAACATAAATTTATAAATTTTGGTGAAATATAGGATCCCAAAAATCATCATCCATACATATATGACTACATAAAATCAGTCAACATCATCTATTAATGAACCTAGGAAAAATGATAGCATCCATAAAAATTTAAAAACAATACATAACATAAACATAATAAAAAATAATATATGAAAAAATAATTCTAAAAAATAAATCGTATAATAATATAATACAAAGGGAGATCAACAAACCACTTCATGAGAGATAATACATGATTGAAAAATAAATGTGAAAATAAAAAAGTTTTCATAAAACAATTTAAACATTCTTACAAAAGATGAACTTAAAATTAATCGAGAAACCATTAGACAATGGAAGGAAAATAATTTTCAAAATATTATTTTAACGTGATCCAGAAAAATGATTCTTGAAAAATAAATTATAATAAAAATAAATTATTAAATAAAGAAAATAAATTTTTATATTAATATATTTATGAAAATTTAAAAAAAATGAAATTCTATACATTTCGGAAAGCTTACATTTCACCAAAGTGGTACAGTAGAATATGTAGAAGATAAAAGAAAATAAATATTTGGATTTGATTTAACATAAAAAACTAAATAAGAAAGACATGGACATGGTAAATTTATTCTTTAGTACAAATAATATTTTTTCTTACAAATTATATACAATTATAAAAAAAAATTTATCAAAAATGTTGTTCTTGATTGTGAGAAGATATTTTATCATAGAAAAATAATTTACATTATATATAATAGGGGAGATTTAGGATCAATCTGGTATAATTAATTATAGTCATGAAAAAATTACTATGAAAAAATTTCTATAACCAATTATAAACATCATATACAAATATTATCTATTTCTATATTAGCTTTATTTAATATAATTTCAAATTTTGTTTCAGTAACATTGATTTTGTTGAACAAATACTATAATTTTTGTTGTGTATTTCAATATTCAACCAATTTTTATCATAAATAGATCACAAACATTTTTTTAATTGATATTGTTTTATAATTTTAAATGTCATTAATACACACTATGATATTTTAGGAACGTTTCTTACATTAAAAATTAGAAACAATCAAGTTTCAACGTTTTTATAAAATGATTAGTAGTATCTTAGTTGGTGAGTTTCATATTAATATATGATGTTTAAAACAAAATTAAAACAATATTTAATTGTTAATATCTTATATAATTTATAATTATATTTTCATAGTCATCAATATAATTATTTTATAGCATTGTTCAAGGTGGTTATTAAAATGACCCAAAGATGAACATACAATATTTAATCGATGAATATGGTTATGAAAGTGGTTTATTTTCTATTAGAATCATTATTAAAAAATTAAATGATATTATTTACATACATTTATGGTAGTTAATATTATTTCAATAGGTTTAAAAAAATTAAAATAGATAAAAAAATAAAATATGTTACTTCCTAGAGGATGTTATTCGCACACATCAAGGTTAAAATTTTAATTTCTTAAAGAATGAGAAAGAAATAATGTGTATTAATAAATTACCCTTTATTAAAATAATTAATTCAATTGTTAAAATCGTATTCCTTAATTTAAAATTTATAATTTTTGAAGAGTCGAAGGGGTGAAAATCAAAAGTTTCCACATTTTGGAGGTGGTACTCTCCAAATCACACGAATGATGGTTTTGATTTTCCAAATAGAAAAGAGATACGGTAAATATTTTTTAACAAAACTATATATAATAACAAGAATTATTTATTTATTTAGTAATAATATAATCAATATGGAAAACGTTAGATAAAAGTAAAAATATATTAAGAAAAATGTGGACTCACGTTGAAATCATTGTGTTTTTCGTAGTATACTACTCAAAAATTGAAGGATTAATAAAATATATTCTAACAAGAGATAAAAATAAAATTATTATGATTATAAATTAATAATAGTCATTTTTTTATTTTGAAAATAAATCCCAATGTTGGTCCTGGGGGTGTTATTGGTAGTGATAATAGTGTTTTTTGTAAATATGACCATATTTCGTAAAGAAGAAAATTGTTTCACATGTCAATAATAATGAAAATTTAATAAAAATTATGTTTCATGAGATGTATCATATATTATCTAGATATAATTCCTTGAAAACGTGTTTTTAAAATGTTTCTAAGTCCTTAACTCGATAAGTTTTTACTTTAACATTCTTTTGTGGTAATTAATTTTTTATCTATGTAATTTAATTTGAATTCATAAAACAATATGTAAATTATTTAGTAATTGTAGAAAAATAATTCAAAATAGTTTATATATTTTATAAAAAAATCATCAATATGAGAAAAGAATTTAATATCTTTACATGTAAGTCGTAAAAACCAATTTTTATAAAAAAATTATTTTTATCATTTAAATTTTCTTATTGTATAAAACTATAAATGTATTTTATTTTATTGATATTGACATTTATATTATAATAAAATTATATGTGGATTTCATACAATCAAAAAATAAATGTTTCCAAAATTATATTTAATTACCAGAAATTACCAAATGTATTTTTGGTTGAAAAAAATAATTCAGTTGATAAACATAGAATTTTAAAATTTATTATATTATTTTTAGGTAAAAAATTTTACACCTTAATTATTTGATTGATAATTAATGATTTTTTATATGTTTTAAATTTATACTTATTTTTCATATAGTTATAAAAACTACGATTTTTTTAAAAACAATATTTGTAACTATTCACATTAATATCTACTATTCCATAAAATTGATAAAATTAGGATTATGTTAATTATAAAATATAAAACAAAAAATGAAATTGATTTCATAAAAAAATTAATATTAGTTCTTTTAGTTATTTAAATAAATAACAAAAACACTATGAAAAACTATTTTTTATTGAAAAATGATTTTTTAAACATCAATAAAATTTAATTGATTATTATTTTATTAAACTTATTATTATATTATTCATAAAAAATTAAAATCTATTGGTTATTTTTAATTGGTTGTTTTTGAAATTAATTTTTTTTTAAAATAATAATATGTTCTAGAGAACACGCGACACACAACATCGATCATTAATATAAGTGTAAATTATTATAAAGATACTGCTATTTAAATGTGACTGTCATAACAATGCTAATGAAATTGAGGCTATGAATAAGAGTAATAAAAATAAAAAAATATATTAATAACGGTCCCACTTAATATAAAATAATTGATTAATTAATAGTAAATATAGACACATTTTTTTAGTAATTTCAATAAATGACTTAAAAATTTATTTTCTTCAAAAATTGCATTTATTAATTTTTCATAAGGGGATATTATAATTAATTTATATAAAATTTTGAAATTAGATTTTGTAAAAATAATATAATTAAAATTATTTCATTTGTTTGTATATTAATTTCATTTTTGTGTACGTGTTTTACTTTATATGAGTGGATATTATTTTTATTAATTTTTTTCTACAAGTGAATTTGTATATTTGTTTTAAAATATCGATTTAATGTGAATAGTGGATGATTAATTTTGTGTAGAACATTCACTCATTTTCATTTGAATAATATTATAGAATATTATTATAATGTTATTAATTAAGAAACATAGTAACATATGTATCCTTTAATTATTTATAATCAAATTAATTAAATAAGAATCGTAATTATACTTTGTATTGGTATGAATTTAAATTAAATATGCATATTTCAAGAGTGAAAAATGTTTTTCCATTTTTATTAATTAGAATAATCAATATTGGTCATTCATTTATGTTAAATATAGATTATATATCTATAAATAAATTTAAATTCATGTAATTATTGTAATTAATCATAGAGTTAATGTAAGATCATCTCATGCTTGAGAAATTAATTTTCTTCAAAATCATTCTCGATCAAGTATTACTAGTATATTTTAAATATATATTATTCGAGTATTAGAAATTTAATTTCATAAAATCGAATGTATATTTTAATCAATAAATATTTATTTGGTAAATAGTTTAATTATTTATGTCATAATTAATATTAAATGTGGAATTTATTTATCAACTAGGTAAGAGTAAATAATTTAATTAATGTTCAAAAATAATGTGATGATGCTTTAATTGTGTTTCAAACAACTATATTATTTCTATTGTGTTAGTTTATTTAGATGACCCCTTAATATATTCAAAAACATAATGGGTCGGGACCTTTTTTGATCAAAAAAATTTATGTTAATTTACGTTAATGAAAATTTCAAAATTTGCCTCTATGGTTATAATTATATATAAATTATATGATCACATAGGTATAAGAAGATTTTTTAAATGAATATGAAATACTATTACAAATAAATTTCATTGTATTTTTTAATTTTGTTTTAATTTTCATTTTTAATAATGGTATAATTACCTGATATTTTTATATAACGCCGGCATAGTTCTTGTGAATGCAGTAAAAGAAATTAAATTTAATGATTATAAAAACATAAAAATTAATTTTTTGGATTAAAATATTGGTTAAATCAAATTATATGGTTAATAATATTGAATAATTAATTATTGTTGTATTTATAATATAATTTTATACCTATCGTGATGTCTTCAATGCCAAATTATGCGAATCATTTTTTAAAATGGCATTACTTGTATTGTATGTTAAATAATTAAATACTAAAGGATATAAAAATAACATGTAATCTTGAAATAGTTCAAGGGGTGGTATATTGCTTAAAATTTAATACATTTTTAGTTTTTGGTCATATTATTACATTATTTTTATATCTATATCCCTTAAGTATTTAAATTGTTATTACTATGGTTTACGTTAAAACTTGTTTTCTGGGGGTTAAACTATATAGATAAGGGTTATAATTATCTATAATATTGTCTAAATCTTATTATATTCATGTATTTTTCCTTATATAACCTTATGATCTAAATATATTTATTTATTCCAAACATTTTTATTATAATGACTAATTAATGTTAAACTATTTTTAAAAATTCATACTGCGTCCTCAACCTTGCCTATAAAATTTAATCCCCTCTTCTCCTCTATACACATCACGAGCTAGTTTTTGGAAATCCCCACCCGAATAACCATTTGATGTCAATATGAGTTATATCGATATTGGGATCAAATGAATATGTACTTGATGGTTCTATTACAATAAGTGGTTGTGAATTGTAGTTGTAAAAAATTATTTTAAAATAGTTTAATATAAATAAATTCACAAATCTATTTAATTAAATATATTTAATTTTGATATGGCCCTCAATTTAATTAACATAGTATAATAATCAATATTTAATTAAATACAATATTTTATAAAATTTTAAAAAATTTCAATATGATTTAATTAGTGTAAAATATCACAAAAAAACATATTTTATTACTCAAAGTAAAAGATTCATCATGAGAGTATTTATTATAAAATAAACTGTAATGAAAGATAAAAATAATTTTTCTCATTATATTATATAAATTTAACAAAATAGTTACTTGTGTGTGAATATGAAATATAAAATAAATTTAATGAAAGAACTATACACAACTATTATTATAAGAATTCAACACATTAAACCTTAAGAGTAAAGTAGCCACTAATCTTGGATAAAGGTATCCCTTGTTTTAAACATTCAAGAATGTATGTATTTAATCAGTATGTAAAGCCCTCGATATGAATATTCGCACTGTCTTCCTAGCCAATAAAATCCCTCAATTCGATGGATCAGATTTCCATTCTCACTATCCTCGTGAGACCTCGATCAAGATGATTGGGTTTTCCATCTTCATATCTTTGGAAGCCCCTGATCAGAATCACAAAAATCAAATGAAAAAATTAATTAAAAAATAATTCTGAAGAGGACAACCATACAAGGTTTCATTAAGAATAATATCTCTAAATAGATATAAGAGACTCTATAAAATATATTAATTTTATATAATCATTTGAAAATGAGATATAAAAGATAAAATAACAATTTTATTCACACCAAACACTTTGAATAACCATGTATTTATAGGAAATTACAAAAATGGTAATATGTCCCTCCTAACATTCATAATTTTCTAGGAGTTTTTCCTAGTGACATGGACACTAGAAACATGAAAACACATACCACTCTGTACTAATAGAATGTTCAATTTCATATTGGATTACACTATGATCATGTAAAAAATTAATCCGTACATTAAAATTACACATTCTAGATATGATTATAAACTCGAACCAGTTTGATGGACTTCTTTATGATTTTCATTATGATAACCCTTACGTTTATTAGTATAATATTTATTGATATCACTATCAGTCTGATTGTTAAGACTTTATCATTATGATATCTAGGAATGAATTTATAACATATGATTTTATAAGGGTGAGTCCAATATTTATCTCTCTCATACTTATTATGATAAATGTAATGATGAAATAAATGATTATTTTTTAAATTCATGTGATATTATTATACGTATCCTATAAGAATATGTTTCAACAAAAAGATAATAAAAATTATTTGGAACAGAAGTGTTAGTGATTAGGTTTTATAAGGTTTTTGGGATTTCCAAAACAAATGGAATGGAAAGGTGAGGAATAGAATTTTAGAATACAAAATATCCCACTTTTAGAAATCAAAATCCCCGAAACATAAATGAAAAATAAAATTGAATAACACAAATTCCTTTTTCTTTAAGGTACTTCTTATTTATGATTAAAAAATTAACATTAACTCCCCCATAGTTTATAATTCATATGAATACTATGGATAGAAATATGTTGAATACAAGTAATTCCACCATAAGGTAAAATATCCCCATAAGGATCATATTCTCCCCCTTGATGAAAAGACTCCCATTTTTATAGATTTATCATTATAAATGATTTCTCACCCTTTATAATAAAGTCATCTATTTTGAAGAACTCCCCCTATATAAGAAAATTCCACTAGAATATGAAATATTCTCCCCCTAATTATTACTTCTCCACTTTTTTATTTTAAAAAATAATGGGGATAAAATATTGAGCTTCCAAAAATTTTATTAAGTGAAACAATAAAAAAATAAAAAATGTGATGAACTGGCTAATAATCCATATGGAACTAGAAATAAAATTCATCCAATCACACTTCAAAAACTTTTCAACAAAACCAATTTTTTATGAGAACCATATTTCATTTATAATTAGAAGATGTATGTTTAAAAGAACAAAATAGAGCATGATTTTGGAAGTAATAAAAATTAATCTTTAATTATTAAATAATTTACAGTGGTTTTATTTTTGGTGAAATATTTTCTATACCGATCAATATTTTCTATTCATTCATCTTGAGTCCGAATATTCCCTTTTTGAAACTGAATTTTCTCAAAAAAAATATTTAATTTTATTCTCCAAAAAATTATATCTTTTACATGAGATTTAGATTTGGAAAACTCCAACTCCATGTTCGGAACCATTCCATTCATTTTTTTTATTTTCTGATTCTGATCAAAGTTTTATCCTTTGAATCTTTCCATAAAAATTAGTTTTTCTTCTATATCATTTGTAAACTGGTTATAAGAATTAGCAAACATGGTCATTAACTTCTTCACATATTAAAAATTATCATCATATAGTTTGATATCGACATCTATTTTATGGGACACTTTTTCTACATTATTATAGGACTTCTTATATTCTCGTGAGTACTATTATAAAACCTTCAAATATTCTTCATTCAGAATTAATCTTTCTATTAATATTTTCAATAATTCCAATATTTCATCAAGGTGGTCAGGAAACACTGCTTCTCCACCGTCAAGTTTGGGAAAGATGGAATCATGATTTTGAGTCTCCTCAATTCATGAATGGAATTTCAAATCCTTGAGTAGTTAGTGTGTTACCTAAATCAGATTCATCTTGCTCATTTTTAAAGATTTTATCCCATCTAATTGAAATTTTATCTTGTTATCCATTGTCTCAATCAACATTCTTAGAAACATTTTCACTAATGTCATTATTGTTTGATAATTAAGTTATCTCACTTTAATTGGGAATATCTTTATAATACTTTACCTTTGAATTTTGTTTTTCCTCGTCTTTGTTTTATGAATATTGATCTTATTCCTCTAAATATTCTTCCTTTTTAGACCATTGAGATGTTTTAATTTTGATCAACAATATATGGAAATTATTATGATGATTCCTCGGATGATTTAAATGAAAAATATTTTTATTGTGTTTTGTTGACATATTTATCTTATTCTTCCTTTTCATCATCAAGATATTCATTCTCACAATTTTATTTATCTCCGTAAACATCCTTATTTTCATATCCATCATCACCTTTTCCACAACACCTTCTATTTTTTTTCTTCACCATATTCTTCATCATATTTTACTTATACATTATTTTGAATTATTTTATTAATCCATGGATCCTATGCATCAATTTCCTTGTCAACCCGCCATGGGAGTTGTGCCTAACATCTTGAATGTTCTATTATTTCTCGCACTAATTATGATTATTTTTGTTGAAATCTTGTGGAACTGATTAATCATTATTTAATTTAACATTTCCCTTATCATCTATTGAAGTAACAACAACATGAATTACTTCTGTTTCTACATATACTAATCCTTCATCTTAATTTTTTTGATTGTTCTATGTGATGGGTTGTATGGGAACCAAATTTTTCGAGTAATTTTCAATTAATTTAAAAAAATTATCATATAACTGAATTTCAGTCAACTTCTTCTTATTATTATATTTCTTTTCTACATATTGAAATGTATCGACATCATGAATTATTAAAACCTTGGCCTCCACTTGGTCAATTTGAATAATAGTTTGCCCTCATCCTTCTTCTTTATGCACTCATCCATTTTATCATTTGTAAAACTCTAATGTTTCATTCACTCTTATGTGGGGATGACTCAACCATCATTTTTTATAATTCTCACCATGGTCATCGTTTTTTTAATTTTATAGTTCTGATGCATCATTACCAAGTTTCCTGATAAATATATTTGAATTGGACTCAAAACCAAACCTCAATCTATTTATTATACCATAACTAATGTATAAAATCTTCATTCACATTGGACATGATTTGTTTGAATGATTCAGAATCTTCATGCATTCAACGACTAATTTTCTTATTATAGTTAGAAACATGATGATTTTTGTCCTGATTTTTGTAGTATTCATATTGATGATGGTTCAAAGATGAATACAAAAATATTTATCATCCTCTTGTTCACTAAATAGTCTAATAAAAATCCATTAGAAACATTATGTGTATCTCAAACACTCTCTCATTATATAAAAAACACTTTAATCCATATGGATATTACATTATTGTTTCGGGTTACTTAGATAACTTTCAGAATATTTTTTTAATGATCAAATAAATAATAATCTTCTTTCTTCTTATTAAATGTTCCAATATCATAAGAAAGTTAGTGTGATTGAAAAAACATCCCCTTATGATGGTATTCCGACCAGACTCATATCCATTCTATAAGATAAATTGTACCTCTTCTAATTCATAGTAACATAAATTTTTTTAATTCATTCATCCTTAAAAAAATTAACAAAAGAATAAGAATAAATAACAAGGTCTGGATAAAAGAGAACAAAAATACTTATCAGTATTTATAAACATATTAAATACCATCCTTGGGACATGATAATCATTCCCAAAGAAGAATTTTTTTAATAGTCAATTTCTACAATCCATTTTCAGAATATGAACAACTTCTTATAATACTTATCATAATCCATATGATTGAGTGATTAAAACAAGTGAATCATATGTAAGATATTTTTTATAATTGGAAACTAAAGGGAATAATTAACATAGATAAAAACATATGGACAAATAATATACCTCTGAGGGGACATATATACGAACTCAGCTATGAGTTAAAATTATTTACTAAAATCAATGGTTGATATCAAATCTAATCTTATTTAACTATTGTGACTCATTAGAATAATCATTTTAAAAAAACTGAAATCATGATGGTTTTTAAGAAAAAAAATATAGAATTGATAATATATATTTAATTGGAAAAAAATAAGAATTTATTTTTGAAAAAACAGAAAAATAAAATATTTTTTTCAGAAAACTGAAATAATAATTTAAAAAAATTAAATTAGTCTTAATAAAATAGTAGGAAAAAATAGTAGAATACCTCTTAGATTGGTAAGATTCACCTATAGGATTACATATTCTTACTTGTTTTTTAGACTAATATATTATAATTCATTTTAAATTAAAAATGAATATGATAATTTTGTGGAAAAAATTAATTAATCAAATTCCTATAGTATCTTTAATGAAATTGATTTAGATGTAATAACTTATTACAATAAAATATATTTATGAAACATTGTGAATAAATTTTTTTAACAAAAGTGTGTCCAGAAATTTTTATAACATTTTCAAAATAGAAAAATATTTTCATGAATTATGGGTGAAACAATTATTAATAAAAATATGTTTTGATTAGTGAATATGATTTTTTTTGAAATTCTCAAATTCATAATAAAACATATTATTTTTCGAAAAACAGAAAACATATGTACTCACACTATGAAAAGGATTAAAATAATGTAAGGAGATGAGTAAACATGATGTATATATGAATGGTTACATTATATTGATAATTCCTAGATTCTTTTTAATTTATTCAAACCTTTCGTTAGGAATAGGTTTTGTTAAAATATTAGTAAATAGATCCTATAGTTCAATGAATTATAAAATGTTGTCTCATTTTGTGCGTGATATTTAAAAAAGTCATTACTTATATCGTTTTCTTTAGCACATGATTTATTTTTAGGGTTTTTATATAAGGGAATATAACTAATATCATCGCGCAATAATAAATTTTTATTAAAACTTATTCCATAGTTTGTGTGTCTCTGTTTCATCCACAAAACATGGGCACAACAAAAACCAACAACCTAATATTCAACATCTGTAGTGGAAAGTGATACAGAGTGTTATTTCATACATGAAAAAGAAACTAATTTATATCATGAGAAATGAAAATTTCAAAAACACTTTTCCTATCCTTTTTATAACCACAAAATTCAGCATCAAAATTTTTTGAGTTCAAAGTCATTTCTAAAAGAATATAAAATTCATAAATCCATATTTCACATTAGATAATGGAAGATTTATTTGACTGATTTTAGATGGATCTCTTTTATATTATCTTGGAATATTGTACATAAAAATACATAAAACATTAAATATAGATGAGTTGAATTTTTGTTAAGAAAAAAAATATATCATACCTCTAAAATAATTTTAATCAACTACTTTCCCATCATCATAAAGAAAAAATGTATTAGAGGTACTAGCTTGAGTACTAATACGTTTGGAATTATCATATATAAATTTTCATAGAAGTTATTTTATATTCTTATTTTGAGACGTAATAGTTCTTTCATGTTTTTCTGAGATTTCAAAACCATGAAAATAAGTTATCTCACCCATCATAATCCTCTAAAAATCAGATTTCATAAGATTCATAGAGGAATATGATAAATATTAATCAGTTTATTGGAATATTATTTCATCAAAATAGATTTTTATAATCCTAATATTCTAATTTAATTCTTTTAGAATATTTTTCTTAATATGTGACATGTAACATCCCTGATAATTATATTATAAGAAATTTACATATTTATTAATATTTATGAATTAAATATTACTTCTTTTTTAAAGGTGTATATATGCATGATAAATTACCTGAAAGACAATAAATATTTTGTCTAAAATATTACGTTCCGCACAAAGATCAATTTTGCTGATTAATAATACATTATTAGTATTATTATTTTAAATGGTAGTTATTGCATAGATTTTTTATTGATAGGAATTAACATAAATAACTATATTAGGTTTAAAATATTTATTAAATGTTTTTACTTCCATATAATAAATTATAGAGGCTTCAAATTATAAAAATCATGTTTAAAGCATAAAATTCTCTAATATTATTAAAAGGTAGTTTTACTGCCTCTTGATGGAGAAACCATTTTTAAATCTTTTTTTGACACTTTTATATGTTAAATATTAAAAAATAAAATTCTTATTTAGAATAGGGAAATAAAAATTTACATTGGTGTAATTTTGGTATTTTTATGATAAAATTCATCTTTTTAATGAATAGTAAAAATTGATGACTTTAAATTCAAAACTATATTTTCGTCTCATTTATTTATATACATTGTTTATCATTTTCATTGTAGTTCAAGTGTAATTGGACCGTGTTTTTATAATTTAAAATTTTTTTTATTAAATTTAATTTCACATAAAAAATTGATATAAACACATGTCAATCTTTTGATGGGTTTAACTGTTAAAAAAATGTTTTCTCATTTTTAAACTTGAGATTAAATTTAAATTAAATTTAGACACTTATATGTTTTGAAATTTGAAAAATTGATAACAAATTTAGAATCAAAAGATCCAGACTTTGTAAATAGGTACCTTTTATTTTTGGAGATTATGAATTGTAACTTTAGTAATTATTATTATTTACCATGATTAAAGGGTAAATTAGATAAATAAGGGTAAAAAAAATATTATAATAACATTAAAATACCATAAGACGTGTTAAAATATTATTGGATGAGTTATGGACTACCAATACAACCCTTGGGAGACAAATTTGGCCTTTGGAGGCCACTAGTGTGTGATTATGACATTTATAATATTTAATTTAAAGTAAAGTAAAATATAACTTAATATCTTATACTATTACTAGAACAATTTTCATATGGGGTAATATATATGATAAATTTGAGAAAAACAATTATTAGAAAGTTAAAATTATTACCTACATCATGGTATTTTATTTATAATTTTGAGACATTAAATAATTAAATTTAATTATGATACAATGATGATGCTATAAAAAACTTGTTCATGAATGAATCAAATAAATCATATTATAGATATTATTATAAATATTATTTTATATAATTTATTCCTTAAATGAATTTTATTTTATAATATGCCATGTTATATTGATATTAAATGGGTTTTTCAAAATTTATCTCCCTTTTTTATTTTATATAAATTTAATGAAATGAATAGTCTAAAAATTGATATAGTTGATATTCTATAAAATTTTAAATTTTTTAGATTATTTAAAAATAAGAAAAATAACATCAAATATTAAATATGATAAGGTATTAATGTTAATTATGTTTCCAATTATGGGAAATTGATCTCATATATGTTAAAATTATATCCCATTAATAGTTAAAATGTTATTACCATAATTAAAATTAAAAGGGAATAAATAAGGATAAAATGAAAATATAAGTTTTATAATTAAATAACTACATGTCTAAAAATAATTGGATTATATTTTTTTATAAATATAATCATATTTTATTTTAAATATATAAATCTTCATGCATTTTTATTAAAAAATTTATTTAAATTAATTTAATATTTTATGAATTTCCAAGGGTTCCCATCCTCTCTTATATAAAAAAGTACCATATCTTCTCTAATACTCACGCTTCCAAAGAATTTTTGATCATCCAATATCTACAAAGATTTATTCCAAGATTTTATCCCCATATTCTTGAGGCCTTATATTAGTATGCAGACCCTTCTAATAGAGGTTAATTTGTTCTTCAAAATTGACCAATCGATGAATATGTATCGTTTTTAAGAGTTTTAATTTTATTTTTCTTCAACTACCTTTAAATATTCATCATCCAAGATGAAATTATAACTCAATTATCCTTAATATAATGATTCTTTATTATGATAATATCATCGAAAAAATCCATCTTCTCTTCCATCAAATGGGAAAAGAATTAATCGTTTGTGCCTACATGTTAATTATCACCTCCACGAACATTTTTTGTTCATTTTCTATTACCGTCTATAAAGATTGGTTATAAGGTTAGAATTAATATTTATATGTTTAATTCATGAAATTTTTATAATTTAAAAATAATAATATTTTATTTATTTTATTACACGCCATGTACATAAAAATAATAACATCGTTCGTGTGTATGTGTGAACTATCACCACCACTAATTGATGTAAATCGTTTTTATTAACCACATATTTTTATGATATTTATAAGAATATATATAAACTATTAATATGTTTTTTATAATATTATTATCATTTTAGAAGGATATGATAATAATTACCTTTTTTCATAATGGTCAATGAAAAATGAAAGCATTACTCAGCCGTACGTACAACCTAACATCTCCATGATTATAATGTTAATTTTTCAGAACCATAATTAATGTTTTGATTTAAAAAGTATGATTAATATATAAAAATGGTGATTATTTCATGCATATAATTCTATAGATGATATACTTATGAAGATATGGACTAGTGACTTGAAAACAATGGTCATTTTCGACTAAAGTACTGAATATCAACAAAACATCTGATATGATCTAAAATAAATATATAATTTTTATGAAATGTTATTAAGTGATTTAAAAGGAATAATAATTGTGAAAAATGCTCTCAAACATGTATAAATTAACATATGTTTATTATTCAATAAATAATGATTTTACATGATGAGTTAGACTCAAGGTATGTGGATTCATCTAAATCGCAAATCATTGTGGAATATTTGGATAATATACTCCACCCTCTTTTATATTGTGTAAAATTTACATTTTTTACTATTAATTTAATTCCAATTTTTTGAAAAGGAATATTTTTTAATAGTTTTACTAAATGGAAAAAATGAATGTATTATTAACCTACGTTGAGTCAATGATATTTCTGTTGATGTGAACATTATTTGATATATGGATTCCTCCCAAAGTCGTATTGTTGTTAAGATGAAATTAATTACCAATGTCCCTTTTTTTGGTATTTTGGTATCGAAAATGGATTTTATAATGGATTGATTATTTCAATATCTTGAAATTAAATCTTATTTTTTCAATACGGAAATCTTATTTTTCTTTTAAGCATGCTTTAGGAGTTATGATTATGTTAGGGTTTATATGAATTGTTTATGTATATGGGTGGTTTCGTGATAAAATAGGGGTGGGTGGTCCCGTGATAGCTCTCTAATATATTGGGTATTCAGACAGAGTCAAACAATAACGCTTCTTTTAAAATATTTAAGTAATATAATGTGATGGGTATTCCAAACGTATATATAAAGGTTACTCCCTATGTATCTATGAATTCTACAATGTAAGTATGATATTGATGACAAAATTTACATTTATGATTTATTATTTTTAGTATGTTTTATGGATTCTTATGTTTTCTAGGGTTTATAAATATTCATGGAACAAATTTTTATTTTCTTATTTTAGATACCTTACTATGATTTTTGTTCTTATCTTTGGTTTTTAAAATACTTTCATAGTTTATAAGGATGGTTAAGAGAAGAGAATAAGTCAAGATTATTTTTATCAAGAAAATAAAATCACGTTTCTGTTTAAATGATATATATTATATAAAAAAGGATTCTATTTTAGTTATATCCACATTGTATGTAATATTTATGGTCTAATTCTATAAAACTCCAAACATGAAAATATCACTAATTTTAATTCTTGATATAAATAAAGATTATGTTCTGTTTAAGGTTGAGGCCATATATTTGGTATTAGAGGTCGATTTAAATAACATTAAGGGTTATGATATTGTTAATAGAGTATCCATAAATTATTTTGCCTTCACCATCTAGTTAGAATTATTTAGAATTTTATGAATCTCATGTTGATTCATCTAAGATATTTTTCCTGAAAATGACATTCCATAGTATAATGTCGGATGACATCAAGAGGAAAAAACCATCAAAATTAGAAACATGAGATTTTCTAAATCGGTACTGAATAGTTTGTTGCAGTGATGGTGCAGTTGACTCAGGCTATAAATGGAAGTGGAATACATGCACAAGATGAGCCATATCAACCATATAGAAACATGTTTGTAGTATATCATTTCATTAGGCATAATCCTATATCATTCATAGGATCATCTAACCTCATTCCAGTTGAAGGGTTGATTAAATAACATGAGCATATTTTTCATATCAGTGGGTGTTTAGACAATCAGAAGGTTTGTTTTGATATTTAGTATTTTGAAGGTGATGTTCATTAGGGGTGGTCGATGGTTAAGAATATGACAGATAGTTTGGATATTTATTCTCTACATTGTGATGAATGCAATGATATGTTTCTTGAGAAATAGTTTCATAAGGTTGTTGACATTTGATGGGAAACAATTCAATAAATTGAAGCATGACGAGGACCCAATGGTTGCTTATGAAGAAATATTCACTCGACTAGAAAGGTATGATCTAAATTTCATATGGGATCTTAATAGTAAAATAAATAATTTATAGATAGGATTAAATACAAATTATCGATGGGCACTATCTTCTTTAGGAGTTCAAAAGGTATGAAAAACTAGTTTGATATGTGGAGAATGTGGAAATAGAGTTTACTAAGGATTATTTGATATTTTTCAAATGGGAGAAAAATAGGTCAAGGCAGTATGAGAAAGGGAAGAATTTTCCAACAAATTATGTTGGTATGAAAATTTAGTTTACAGTCTTTGGTTGTTCTTGTAAAAAGAACAATGGGGAACTCCTTTTGCATTATTGTATGTTCTTCTGATGTGGTAATATGGGACATAAGGCTCATAATTTTACATTAAAGAAAATTATAGTGGTAAAAAATGATATGATTGATAGATAGTAAAAAAATTTAAAGTTAAATATGATTGGTAATTTTTCAAATGAGTGTCTGGTGAAGAACTCAAATGAAATGAAGAATCCATACTATAATCCAAAAGGTGTGGTGAAATACATTGAAACTACTTGAGCAGATTTTGGTCCTTTAAATTATGTTGTGGAATGTACTTTGTTTTCTTATTCATATTATGATAATGTGTTATTTAGTAAAGGATTTACACAGTCTCTCATTTATGAGAAATGGTTTTGATAAATTAGATATTCTACCATAAGAATTGAATTGAGATCTTATTGTAAAAACATCTATGGGAAATGTGGGGGTAAAAAATTATAATTATCTTCCTATCCTTATCTGTGGAAATAATGTACCTACAAACCTTGTTGTTTTTCTATTATTATAGTTTGATGTTATTGTGGGTATGAATTGGCATTACGTTTTTCATGCTAATATTGATTATTGAACTAATGAATTTACTTTTCAAAAAGAGTTTCATTTTGAGTAAAATATTTTATCCTTAAATCTAAAAACATATCTGTAAGATGAGAAACTACTAAAATATGGAAATGAATGTTACCTTTCACATATTGTCAAAAAAATAATTTTTTAGACAAATGATGTAGCAGTTGTAACTGAGTATCATGATATGTTTACTAATGAGTTACCTAGTATTATACCTGATTGAGAAGTTTAATTTATTATTGACTTACTTTCAGATGGGAATCCAATTTCAAAACCCCTTTATTGAAGGGCTCAGATTTAACTATTAAAGTGAATAAAACAATTATTGAAGTAATTATATAAGTGAGTCATTTGACATATCGCATCACTTTGGGGTGATCCTGTCTTGTTTTTTTAAAAAATAATCATAATTAAATGAGACTTTTCATTGATCCTAGATCCTTTAATAACATCACTGTTAAGAAAAATTATCATTTTCTCATATTGATGATTTGTTTGATCATCTCTTGGGGCACAATATTTTTCAAATATTGATGAGCTAAACTTATAGGAATTATACATTCCAAAGATCGTGTTTGATACTAGATATGGTCATTATGATAACATAGTTTTGAAATTTGTGATAACTAATTAACCTACTATATTCATGGATCTTATGAATATAATTTTCTATGAGTTTTGGGATAGGTTTGTGGTTATTTTTATTGATGGGTGCTGGGTTCTGTGGGATGCCCGGAACCGAGCCAGGTATGAGGGGCGCGAATCCACTGGGAGGGCGGTGGTGGCAAGGGTAAGGTGTTTGCTGATTGATTTTGTGAAAACAGAGAGGTTTGGGGAGAGCGTTCCATCGTTACGGGGATTGGTATCCCAGGGGATGGGAGGTGGGGAGGAGACTTCCAGGAGGCGGGGGTCGTGGGTTCGATGGTTTCCTCCAGTGGGCGGTCTGAAGCTGAATGTCGATGGGGCATGCGCGGGAGGGAATATGCGTGGTGGTGGGGTGCTTCGAGACGGAAGTGGTAGTGTGTTGCTGGCTTTCGCTGTGCACTACGGGAGGGGGAGATCGGTGCAGGCAGAGGCCCTAGCGGTCCTTTCAGGGATATCTGTGTGTCTGGACAAAGGCCTGATGGTGGAGCAAATAGAGACTGACTCGAAGATTATACATGATGCGTTACATGGACAGGGTACGATGCCGTGGAGGATTTCTTATACTATCAGACAGTGCAGGGCGATTATGGGGAACGACATAAGGGTTACTCATACCTGGCGTGAAGGGAACAAGGTTGCGGACTACTTTGCCTCTATTGCAGCCCCGGGGGATATTTCAGTTTGGGTGGATAACGCCTTGCCAATTAGACCTGAGGGGGTCAATCTGATTAGGGGAGATGCACTAGGACTACATTATTTTCGCCCTCCGTAGGGGGGTCCGCATTTGGTTATGCTTTTGTTTTTGTTTTTATGTTTTTGGTGTTATATATGGGGTCGCTTGGGATTAATAAAAAATCGTATTTTTGGTGGATAATGTAAAGAGAAGCATGAAACTTATTTATGTGTTGTCTTTAAATCCTTGAAAGAAAATAAAATATATAAAATATTCATCTTGTGTGAATTTCTGTTAGAAAAAATCTCATTACTTGGAATCATTTTTTCAAAATATGGCATAAATATTGATCCTACAAAAACAAAAGTTGTTGATGAATAGCCAAGACCCACAGAAATAACTGAGATTTATAGTTTTCTTGGTTTAATAGGGTATTACTGGATGTTTTTTGAAAATTTTGAACGGTTATCTATCCCACTAACTATGTCAACTCAAAAAAGGGTTATTTTCAACTAGAGAATAGAATGGGTTGATTATCTTCTTGAATTAAAAAAATTTGTGAATTCCACACTTTTGTCATTACATTACATGAATGGTGAATTTTAAATCTACATTTATGCTTCATTGAAAGGAATTAGTTATTCCCTAAGGAATAATGACCATGTAATTTCTTATTCTTTGTGGTTGTTGAAAACTCATGAGTTAAATTGTTCTTTAAATGATTTGGAATTAGCTACTTAATGTTTTTATTTAAAGATTTGTATGCTTCTTTTTTATGGAGTAAAATGTGATATATATAATGAAAAAGTTTGAAGTATATATTTACACAGAAATAATTTTACATGAGACAGAGGAGATGGTTGAAATTAATCAAAAATTACGATTGTAGGATTCATTAATATAATATCACGGTTCTGGGTGCCGCCCAGAGGTGCCATATACCAGGTTTGTCACATGTCCTCAATCACATTTCATTGAATGCTAGAGGCTTCTAACTAGAATAAATGGCCTTGGGTGTGATTGTGTGGAATCTATACCCTCATTGGAAGAGTAAAAAACTAAAAATAAAAAGATAATAGTAGCATAATAAGTAATAAAACCATACAATAGTGAACAATGGAAGCGTAATAGTAAATAAACAACTACATCATATATATATAATGATAAATTTCACAATATCTTGGAAAGAAACCAAACAAGTCAAAAATTTTGGAATACAGTTCTAAACATAAGTACAATGAAAAAAAAATTAAACAAATCCAACTGCACTGCAAGCCTCTGTTTGGTCCCATTCTCTCCAGGTCCATAGCAATCAAGTAACTGAAGTAGAATGGTGATTGTCCTTAACTGTACCTATAAAAATATAATCTATTTGGTCCTAAATGAATGAACCAAACAAGGTGTGTGACAAATTCTAGTAGGAAACAACCTAAATATCTATGACTAACTATCAGTTAATATATATAACAAGAAAATATGGAAAATGAAAAAATAAACAAGGAAGTACATTAAAGTAAACTATCCTGTAGTTTCAACCACATTCATTTAAATTTCTTTAATATTCAACCAATCATTCACAAGTAACCATCTAGGAATGTACTCACAGCCTAACCCCTCTAGTTAAACATATAATTTAGAATTAATGATATAACAACCCCACTGGTATAGCTCAGACAGTCTATCCCATTTGGTATCATGCAAAAAAAAGACTCCCTGAAGAAGCACTAATTGTCAATTCCCCCTATATTCATTTAATGATAATCTAAAGATTCTATGAGGAAGAACTCAACATTAATTCCCTATGTGGTCTCAAAATGATAAATATAGACACTCTGAGGGAGCATTGAATGTCAATCCACCCTATGGTCTCACAACGTGAAAAGTATGTCAGACACTCTGGGGAACCCCTTAACGTCAATTCCCCCTATGGTCTCAATACACCAGGTTCCCACAACCCTATGTAAAGCAGTCATGCACAAATAAAATTCTCAGCCAATTTAACCCACATATACTACTTGGATAAGTAACTATAATGCATATCACAAGAATGTCAAATATTGTCAACTCCATCCTAACAATACTCGGCATGGAAATCATAATAGCCTAATAAAAAATTCTACTCCCAACATCCAACATAAAATCAAATATAGGATACACATACAAAAAAGGTAAATAATCCTATTTGAAATTAAAAACCCATATTCAAGAAAACAAGGCATGGCTGACATTAATAGGGTTAAATTCCCTAAACACGCATGTAGGGCCTGGAAAAATCCACAAAGGGAATTTTACCTAAATCCCCCAAAGAATTGGGGAAAATAATTAAATGAGAGACACACAAAAAGACCGGTCTGCGAACCGGTCCATGGAAGCACAACGTGGCCAGGCACCGCGAGGCACCCCCTCTGTGAACCATTGTCGTTCGCGAAATGGAGGTGGAGAGCCTCTGCGGTCGTAAGGCAGGATGGGAGCCAGTCCGGCTCATCATCACGAACCGCCCCAACCGTGGACCGCATTGACCGATTCAAGCCGCACCCGCTGTCGTTCGCAGAATAAGGCAGAACCCTCCGCAGCCGCGAAGCACTCCCGGAGTTCCCCTTGCGGAGAGGGGGGGGGGAGCGTTCAATACCCACCGCGAATTGCGGATTGACCAATTTAGCTGTGAAATGGGTATTTGGTTATGGGCCTCCGCAAAAGGTGTCGCGTGGCCACAGATACATTCCTTTCCCCACTCAATAAATGGAGACCATGGGGGAAAGAGGGGATCGAAGAATCGGAATTGGATTCGGAGGGATTAGAGATTTGGAAGGAGATCGGTAGAAGGAAGGCTTAGGATTTTGGAAAAAAAAAAATTACCATCCACAAACCCCAACAAGTATACGAATTAACAAGGAATTGGAAAACACATAATAATTTGGTGAACCAAGAACCTAAAAATAACAAAAAAGGAAAACTGCGAAACATTCCATCTCGGCGGATGACATCCCCATGGACCAAGGAGTTTATGCCTCATTTCCCATCCATCATACCGCGTATCACCCTCCTCCGTGGGCGAAGCCTCGACCAAAGAGCCTCTGATCGGCACCGCCCTTAGCCGCTGCTGCCTGCCTGGAACCCTCAGCGAATGACCCTGGTTCACAGATTGAACACGAAGTCGCGAACCACCCTGGTTCGCGGATTGAACCTGATTCTGCGAACCACCCTGGTTCTTGGGATTCCAATCATACTACGGACCACCCCGGTTCGCGGATGGCTTCTCTAGCCATGTGGCACATCCCCACACGAAGGGCGCCACCACCCATACCTCTTGGTGGCTCGCCAAATACTTCGGTGTTCTCATTTTCAAATCCAGTTAAAAGCTTTCTGATCCAGCCAGGTTCTCCAAAACTCCCTCATTGACCTACTCATCGGTCCCGAGCTAAGGCCTCTGCCAGAGCCACAGGATCTGCATGGTATAACATTCAGGTGCATCAGCGCACTATTTTGAGTTCACAAACCCACAGTAAACAAGGGAAAATGGGTTGCCCTGACCCTTGAGAAGATTCTCGAAGCATTCCTGGGTTCACATTCCCACGGTAATATAGATTCTAAGCTTTAAAATCCCCATTCTGCCCCTCCACTTGTTGAGGGTTCCTCGAAGATGGTAAAATAGCCATCAGAAGGAAGCCCTCATGCACTAGAAAAGAGGATATGAGCACAGGAGCACCCCCTTTCCCTCTCCCGCTGGGCTTTGTCACCATGGGCGTCCATCTCGGAGTATGCCCCGACCTTCTGGGCCTCCTTAGAGTGTAATCCCCAATTCATCAACCTGGGCCACCCTCATGTGTAAGCCCCACACCGCGTCTCACAGACGCACCTCTCACGACGTGATCCTCTGGTCCCTGCTACCTCTTGTTTCTCACACCAAGAATGACTCACGTGGGCTTAGAGTAAGAATCGACCATGAAATCCTCCTATGGGCCTCCACAGAGAGTAAGCCCCAATCCATCATTCTGGGCCTCCTCAGAGTGTAAGCCCCATGCCAAAGTGAACTGCACGGACTTTGATCCATGCCAAAGCATGGTACGTAGGAGGCCTCCATGAGGTTCAAGCCCACAACTCATTCATTACTTCAGGTCGAGTTCCCCCCTCGTCCAACATGATGTTAAACTATATATACGAACTACGTGGACTTTGATCCCTGCCTCCTAGACATGGTACGTAAGAAGCCTCCACGAGGTTCAATCCCACCACCTATCGGACCACCTAGTCTCTTTTCACGTCGGTTCCCTGAAACCTATGAGAACTATGTAGACCTTGATCCCTACCTCCTAGAGAGGGTACGTAGGAAGCCTCCCTGAGGTTCAATCCCAAAATCCGGTCGATCTGATCATCTCCACATCGGTTCACCGCGCCACTCCTAGTGTCGCCTCAAGCGAGTTCCAACCCGTCGGGGTCATTAATCCAACGAGGGATGGTAATACTTGGGCATTAATTATTCCGAACCCCTGCGTCCAGTTGACCATTTCCCACCAAGGTTAAATCCGTGGATACTATATTTGGGTATAAACCAAAGATTCACGAACATATGAATACGTCTTAAATCTATAAGAGAGTCCCAGAACAGGCAATAATTCCCACCAAAAAGGGTGTGATGAGCCCGAATTCCCATCCTCTCGACCAATGTGAGTTCTTAAGAGTCACTGGTTAGACCATCCGGCGAACGCCTGCCTTTGGAAAGCAGATCCATCAATCATTGGACATGGAGCCGTTCGGCGCTTCGTGGCCGAAAACCAGAACGAAACAAAAAATGGTGAAACCGACATGAATCTTTAACCAAAAATGACGGATTTAACCTAATCCCACTATGTTCCCCCCTATGCTCTAATGGAGGTCCAAGCAAGGTCATTAATTACTCATGGGATTATAAGATGCTGCTTTGATGGGTTTTCTTCTTGTATTTGCTAAAATGTTTGACAGGCACTACTTTCAGAACTCCCTTTGATCTAATGACATCGCAAAGGAACTCAAAAGTGCGTGCTTTCCACGATACAAGGACGAGACTTCCTCAACATCGGAGGACCCGTCACCCACCAAGGGTCTTCAAGGCTGGGCTTTGGATGCACTGATCCGAGAGTACCATGTGAATGGTACTCTCCCAACATTGGAGGCGGCCATGCACACCCTCCAATCCGTCATGGTTCGCTGGTCACCTGCCCAGAAACAACCGCAAAGGCGGACCTAGACATCCCCTATCGCTATCTCCAACCGTTTCAGGAGACTATCCCCAAAACAGGACAATGCATATATCACCTATCATAGGGAGGCGAATGATGTCGACGTTGAGGAATTCATCCCTGTCGAACGGGGGTCCCTCTCCAAGGCCCCCGCCGGAAGGCTTCATCATGGTCACGCCACGACCCAACATCCTCCCACCAAGGAGGATATTTCCCCAAGGATTCAGGCCCACACTCCCCGAGCTTCATCCCCTCGGACCGCCCGACGAGGGTGGCAGACGTACAATCGGGGGCTAGTCATCACCATGGTCATGGAGGAGGAGCTCTCCTACTCAGCCATGGAGACGTACCACGAACAGGGACCTACACCTATTCTATCCTCCCGAGCCCTCCATCCCGACATGATGGCATCGTATGAGCTTGTGCGCAGCCCCACCAAGCTCCATCAAGCCCATCTCTCATGCGGGACTGCACTTACCAGGCATGCACCTCTCCCTGCCCAGGGTCATGAAGCCCACTAGCTTAATGTGGTGGCAACCTAGCACATGCAGGACCAGCTCCTGGCAGTTTCTTCAGACGCCTGCCATCTCGACATGGTGGCGATCAACAAATCCTGCCATCCAGAAGTGGTGGCAAAGCATAGGCGGGCACGTCTCCCCACCGATAAAGTCCACCGACTCGATACAGGGGGAAACCAAAATATTCAGGGCCAGCTCCCTACGGATAAAAGTAATGTCCGCCAACCTGATGTGGCGACAAATGGAGAGAGAAACCGGCGTATCCCTGTATAGGGGCTAATTCGTTCACCTGCCCCGACATAAGAGAATTATCAGGACCCACTGACCACTGGAGGACAGGAGCAGGATATTCCTACTCCGATACCAGAATGGGCCTTTATACCCATTCTAGCCAGATATGTCTCTCTACATATCCTAGCAATGATGGAGGAGCAGGTATCGATCCCAGATCATATATTGCAGACATGCCAGCATGTAATTGCATCGGTGGCAACAGCATGGAATCGAGCCCATGAGTCCATCTCCCAAATTGAGGCGACTCATATAAGAGATGAGATAGCCTCCTCAGAGAAGATCTGCATCCCTGCTTTAGCCCAGGAGGGTCGCCGCCTATATTCCGCGACCCAAGGGCAACCGGATCGGGCAACATCACTCGTTCCAACTGGGGGACACCCGTCCATCACAGTGGATGCTCTAGAGCAGGCATATATCCCTACTAAAAGTCAAGATGTTTGTCGGTTTATCCCGACAACGTCATGGGAACCAATTCGAGAGGGACCCAAAGGTGAAGGCCATTTTCAACAGCAGACCGTCCCCACTGCCAGAAAAAGAGCACCCAGAATGCGCCGAAGGCAGTCAGAAAATAAAGAGCGGGTTCATGACTCCGCTCTGTAGGATGCTGGGATTTCTGACGCTGCTAAGAACGCATCAAAGGCTCGAAACCCTGCCCACCCATTACCATATTATGGGAATGATATTAGCAGTTATGAAGGTCTTCCCCGCAATGTCGCTACCAGCAGCTCTGAAGATCCTTCTCAGAGCACTCATAGGGGCTTCCCCCACGGGCATATAATGATCGGTCATGGGAGATTCTCTCTTGATGCGAGTCAAGAAAACCCTCCACATGACCAGAAGATCGAGCATTAATAAGGTCCTCCACTTTCTGTGGTCCACCCTGAAGGTCCTCCCCGGGGTATACACTGCAATCACTCTCCATGCAGTGGGACCACATATTATAGTGGTAGTCCTCGCTATCATAGTCGAAACTATGGAGGACCTCCCCGTAGTGATGTCTCATCACAATAATAAGGCCCTCCCCTTGTCGTGGCCTGCCCTGAAGGTCCTCCCCAGGGGTTACGCTGTAACGAAACTCCATGCAGCCAGGCATCAGGTCACGGTGGTAGTCCTCGCCACCCAGATAACGGAGGTCCTCCCCATGGAGACATCGAGCAATGAGAAGGACGTCCCCTCATTGCGGTACATTCTGGAGCTCCTCCCCAGGATGTATCCCACAAATATTCTCCCTGCGGTAGCAGTAATGGTAGTCCTCGCCATTGCCGTAGCAGTGATGGGAGTCCTCGCTACCATGGACGCCATTGCGAAGGTCCTCCCCACAATGGCCCTAACAAACAAGAAGGTCATCCCCTTGTCGCGGTGTGTCCTGAATGTCCTCCCCAGGATGTGCGTCGAACGTCAATCCATGATGGTCATCTGCACCGTGATGGAAGTTGCTGCGAATTCCCTCCTCATAACAACGCCACACAGCCAGAAGGTCCTCCCCTTATCGCAACATGCCTTGGAGGTCCTCCCCAGGGTGTGCACTGCAAAAGTCCTCTATGCAATGAAGCATTAGGCAGTAATGGTAGTACTCACCATTTCGACCGTTATTGCAAAGGTCCTCCCTACGATGACATATTATATCGATAGAGAGGTTCTCCTCCTGCCAAATCAGTCACAAAAAATCCCTCGTATTCCGAGGCACTCAGAAGGACGAGATCAGGCATGTCAGATTCCCAGCTTGTCGCTAACGATGCCCTTCATCGATCAGGAGCCGTTCCAGAGCTGCGTTCATATTCTAAACCACCTCAGAATTGCCCACAAGACAATTCAATACCTACCAGTCCCACTGCCGCCGACTATAGTTAGAGCCTTTGTTGGGATGACTAGGTAGTGTAATCACTGGTGGAGGAGAATGCCGATATGTTGCACCTGAGGGAAAGACTGGCCAGGAATGATGTACCGGTTATGTTTTGGCCCACTTCCTCCTCTCACTTCGACATACCCAGATAGTTGTCAGAAGAATGCATTCACGGCATCCACCATAATATATGGACAACCCTCCACTAGTTGAAATAAAGCTTCCTTCCCTATGAAGGGTATGTATACCATGTCAAGACGATAGTAGACCTCCTGCGTCACATTGACCTGGAGTCCCTTCCTACGGCGTGGCGACAATGCCCCGAGAGCCGCAAAGGGAATATGGAGATAGCCTGTCTCCGTGAAATGCACCAGCTGCACAGCCTCATCGGTGAAGCTCTAGAGGGAGTCCATATCAGGGGTTGGGGGGAACACGGAGCTCTGCATTTCACTCTTCTCCCTTCCTAGAAGAACCAGTTCGACATGGTGTCTTGAAATGTCGTCACATCAAGACGGAAATCGAGTGGTCCCCCTATTCAGGAAAGGAAACACACCCAACAGAGTCGGGCCTTGAGTAAGTCCCGGAAGCATCAGTCCGGGTGGGAATGAGCCATCCAAGAACTCCTGAATCATTCCACCAAGAGCATAGAGCAGGCCTCTCGCCTAAGAGACTCCAATGAACGATCTATGCCTACCACCCCATAAGGTACTGATCCACAGGTGAATTCAGCACCAGATCCGGTTCACCACCGGATGGGGGCACGCGAGATTAGGTTGGTCACGATATCCATAGCCACTGCCGCAATACAGGGTCTACCCCAGCCTACAGGGCTTGGGGAATTTTTAGCAACAAATTCCCCCGTAAGACCAATAAAACCAGGAAGAGACTCAACGTCCAGGGAACAGAGCCAACCCCACCCCTTAGGGCTGGGGGCATTATTACCCCCTCAACAACAAACTCCCCCATGAGAGTCAGTATTCTCTAATCTAGGGAGGACATTCAGAAGAAGAGGCTCATGTCCTATCCCATCATATGAATCATCATCCTCTCTGAGAATCAGGCGCACCGTAAGGTCGCATCAAAGAACTCTCAACGTCACCCTTTGTCAAGAAGTCCGAGGGAAATCCCAGGTCATGAAAGGGAAGGCCAGACGAAGATGTGGGAGATAATATTCCTATTTTGAAGATGTTTTCCCCTCCACCCCGCAATATGCATTTATCAATGCCATAGAGGATAACCCAATTGGTGACACCAGAGAAAATGCAAATCCAGACGGATCAGGAGACGATGGTTCCAGTCAGGCTGTGACTCACAACGAACCCCTAGGTGTGCACACCCGGAACCAGAGGGCCACTTTAAATATGGCCACCCCTTCAGCTAACCTCCCTCTGCCTGCCCAGTGAGATTCCAACAAGGAAAAAAAAAAGGAATGGTTACCCTTAACCTGTCCCCATCTCTCGATAACAACGTGCCACTCACGCTCGAAGAGAGGTTCGCTCGACAGGAAGAAGAGATGAAAGAGTTGAGGTAGCTTAACGTCGAGCTACTCTAGAGGAACTGCCTTATTGAAAGTTCATCCCAAGAAGAGCCACGTCATGCTCTCCCAGCAAGTGCACCTCAAAGGGTAAGGCTTTCCCCGAAAAACGAAGCACGATCAAAGATCCTGCCCAAAGAGGTGCCTGGTTCGTCCAGCTACCTAAATGTGGATGATGAATACCAAGATTTCCCTCCACTTAGGAGGCAACCAGAGAAAGTACGCCCGAACCCTCCGAGGGTGCCCCGAACGGAATATGCACCCTTGGTGCCAGCCAACCCGGATCCTCAGGCAATGCCTCGGGCTACGCCTGCCCAAGACCTGGCCCAACAGGATGTAAAATAGGGACTCACCAATACCATCGAGGCATTAACAGATCGATTGGAAGCAATGGATGGTCGATGATCTCCGATACAGCTAGAGCGGAAACCCTACCCAGGTTGGGTGACCAACACACCACCTCCACCCAATTTTGGGATCCCTGTATTCCACATATTCAATGGATCAGGCTATCCAGAGTAGCATTTGATGAACTGCATGTCCTATTGTGACCCTATGATGGGGACTCTAGAACAACATGAAGTAGTGAAACTTAGATGCTTCGTACAGACCTTTCAAGGATCCGGCTTCGTATGGTATACAAGTCTGCCAGCCCAGTCGATAAAGAGCTGGGAGGACCTCCGACAACAGTTCTTGTTCCACATCAGCTCAACGCTGCCTAAAATAATGGTTAGTGATATCATGAACTGCAAGTAGAGGGAGAACGAGAGGGTCCTAGATTTCATCGCCAGATGGAAAGGTCTGACCAATTCTCTAAACATGCCAATGCCTCAAGATGAGATGCTAGCCATATGCATCAATAATCATAGAGATGAGCTGCGAACACCGCTCATACCAATGGAGTGCACCACTGGCTTCCGACATCTCTCGACCATTGCCCATAGAATTGAGGACTCCCTCCAAGGGAAAAATTCAATGTCCCGAATATCCTCGCAGGATCCTGTAAAAAGAGCCCCTAGAGCTTAAGCATCTGCTGTCACACTCAAGCCGGCCCCTATGCCCGCTCAACCGCTCAGGCCTCCACCAAATAGTCACAGGCCCCTACATATCAGCAGCCTCCCCCACCTAAACAGGACGATCAGAGAGGACTGAAGCGGAACCAGTTTTAGGAACGAAGACAAAAAGTATACTCGTTCTTAGATGATCAAGTTCGTGGCTACTTCATTTCCGCCATGAACTGAAACATGCTCCACCTCCTAGAGCCACGGAAACCTGAAGAAGTAGGCCGCGATGACAGGCCAGATTACTTCCCCTACCATCGAATGTTGGGGAATAGTATCCAAGAATGCTTCATCTTCAAATACCTCATGCAGATGATGGTAGATTCCAGACAAGTTGAGCTGGGACCACCCCTAACACATGTGGCATGTATCTCTACCACCGACTCTAACAAATAGGAGGGGTGGTAGAAATTCACCAGCAAGAAGCGGTAGAAATTTGAAAACTGGATGACTTGGAAGACTATCAATAGAGCCTAGGGGATACTTTGAGCTCAACTATAGCATCTAGTGTTGCCACCAATAGCCCCTGGAGACGCAGAGCCGACCACATCGGCCTCACAATCCTCTATGAGTCGGTTATCCGGACAGAGTCAAAGGAGGAAGAAATTATAAGAGGATTAGTCTGCGACGGGGACAATGATAGTCCCGACCCTTGCGGATTTCATGCCATCAAATTTGGCACCACGAGCACCGACCCACCAAATGGCACCAACAGAGACAACTGACCAGGTTGACCTATCAGAGGATGAAGAGCCAATCTTTGGTTCTATCAACGTCATCCATCTCGTGGAATCATTCCCTGACAAAGGGTATGATTACGATCCCGAGTCCCCTGCACGAGGAGCCAGGAGGAGGAACTGCAGAGGCAGAGGATACCAGGGGAGGAGCAGCCATGGCCGAATCCAACCCTACGGTTGGAACCTGGTCTAGACCGTCAATATTGTGGAAACCTGTGGGAGAGCCCTTCAGCGGACTCAGCAGAAGAGGGATTGCCCCTCCACCTCCATAAGCGACCACTCTGGACCTGTTGTTCTACGATACCCACCAGAGGAGGAGCATGTGTCTGGTTTCCTAGAGTGCACAAACAGACCTGCCATTCCATGTTCTCAAAACATGGGAACACCATCGACATCCATCCCTGCGGACGGTCCCTCATCGTCAAATGCTCCGGCTCCCAAAGCACCTGCTAAGACTCTCCAGCCAATGGAGAAGCGTCGGCCGCTGAAGCAGAAATATGATATCCTTAAGAATCTGGCATCAGTACCATCAAACTTGTCAATCCTGGATGCCCTGGGTTTGTCATCCGACCTTAGGGAGGCGCTTATCGAAGCTTTGATCAGCCCCCTAGGAATTCCAAGCCAAGGTAGCTGCTACCGAGATTTACCAGATGGAGACTAGCCAGGATGAATGCAATGCGGTGATTTCCTTCACCGATTAGAATGAAGATTCCATCATGCAAGGACACATCAGACCACTATATGTGTCTGAAACACTGAATGATGTTGTGATCTGAAAAGTCTTTATATACAATGGCTCTGGAGTTAACCTTCTTCCCCTACGGACACTCTGTAAGTTGGGCTATAGTGAGAACAATCTAATTCCCTCAGCCACAACTTTGTTTGGTTGCGAAAAGAGTGAGTAGAAACCAATGGGAAATTTTTTTCTAAAGACCCATTTTGGTGACCTGGTAGCCTACACGGAATTCCTAGTGGTCCGGCAGAGCACATCATTCAATACCCTGCTGAGAAGTCCATGGCTCCATAAGCACATGGTCATTCCTTCATCCTACCACTAGTGTATCAAGTACTGCGTCAATGGAAAATGCAGGATGTTTCATGCCGACAAGTCCCCTTCCGAGCTCTCTGAGTCACATTACATCAACGTCAGGTTCTATGAGAAAAATAAGATGAAGCCTTTGGCCGATGGCATCAACTAGATCCCCACTCCAAATGGCCTGGAAATGGTCCTTGATGACCCCATCAGGCAGATTGGCAGAGATTATGTCATTCCCATCAACCATGTTGAGAGTGGGAGTTCATGTCCGGACCCACAATCAGATGTCCTCATGACTTCAATCATGATGGCCGAACATGACAATTTGAGAACGTCTACCAACCCTCGATTTGGGGAAGAATACTCAAGCAGGGATGCCCACGATGCCTCTCCCTCAAACCTTCGAAGGCTCAGACCGAAAACTCTCTCCTCGTCAGATCAAGAAGATGAGAACTTGGGAGAAAAAGAGGGGAAGATCTCAGAGATGAGCCTCCCGCATTTGAGTAGGGTATCTCCACCCCTATGGACGAGCTCAAGGAAATAAACCTGGGTACCAAAGAAAACCCGAGGGACACTATCATTAGCATGACCATGTATCCAAAGGAACATGAGGTATATACCTTCTTCCTAAGACAACACCGGTATGTCTTCGCTAGGAATTACATGGAAATTCCAGGACTTGATCCCGAGGTAGAGACACATAATCTGGGTTTTCCAGAAGACCACCGGGGCTACAAAAAATCTTCTAGAAGGACACACCCCTCACATGCTGCCAAGATAGAGGCTAAAGTCGATATGCTCATCAAATCAGGATTTACCAGGGAGGTTCAGTATCCCATTTGGTTGTCCAACATTGTCCCTATCAAGAAAAAGAATGGGAAAATCTGTGCCTGCATTGACATCAGAGACCTTAATCGGCATTGTCTGAAAGATGACTTCCCGGTTCCAATCACTGAGTTGTTAATTGATGTGACAACCAGGTATGAGGCTCTATCCTTCATGGACAACTATTCTGGAGATAATCAAATCAGGATGGCCTGAGAAGACGACGAAGCCACTTCCTTAAGGGCCCCTCAAGGGGTATTCTGTTATAGGGTCATGCCCTTTGGTCTCAAGAATGATGGCTCTACATATCAATGTGTCATGCGTGGGATATTTAAGCTGTTCTTGGGGAAATTCATTGAATATAACATGGATGACCAAGTGGTCAAGTACAGACAACGCTTGGATCACCTTTCGGACCTTGAGACTGTCTTCAATAAGCTCTGACAGCAATCTTGAAGATGAACCCCTTGAAATGCGCCTTTGGGGTTACCTCAGGGATATTCCTTGGCTTCGTCTTACACCATCGTGACATCGAAGTCGACCCTGAGAAGATGAAGGCTATCCTGAGCCTGCCACAACCTTGAAATATCACTAAGTTGAGGGGATTCCAAGGACACCTAGCCTATATTAGGAGGTTCAGAGCCAACCTAGTAGGAAAATATTTGCCCTTCAACAGGTTGATGAAGAAGGGGGTCACGTACCAATGGACGAATGACTGCCAAGAGGCGTTCAAAAACATGAAAAAGTAACTATTAAACCCACCGGTGCTCATGCCCCCAGGCGAAGGAAGGCCTCTCATTCTATATGTGACGGCCCTAGAACGGTCATTGGGATCCTTACTCGCACAAAAGAATGACGATAGCAGCAAAAACAATCTCCATTACATCAGTCTAACCATGATTGATGCTATGACTCGATACTCAAATATCGAGAAGATATTTCTGGCCTTGGTCTTCACGATTCAAAAGCTGTGACATTATTTTCATCATCATGATGTCCATTTAATCTTGCGGAGTAACCTGCTCAAGTATATCCTTAGTTGCTCGATGCTAACTGGATGCCTATCCCGATGGGCGGTCATCCTGCAAAATTTCGACATCCGGTTCGTGCCTCAAAAAGCCATCAAGGGCCAGGAATTAGAAGACATTGTGGCAGAGCACCCTTCAATAGGGACCACTACACCGAACACTGAACTACATGATGAAGATATCTTCTCGGTTCAAGAAGAGTTCCTAGCATGGGAAATGTACTTTGACGGCGCGTCCAGAAGCCCCACCGGGAAGAGGATGGAGGATCCGAGATTCAACAAAGTGGGTCTCAGGATAATAATCATGTCCCTAGAAAAATCAGTTTTTCCATATTCCTTCCTCCTATCAGGGGGATGTACAAACAATGAACTATAATATCAAGACCCCATAGCAGGCCAGGAGCTCGCACTCCAGGCACAAGTACAACACCTTAAGGTAAAAGGTGACTCGGAGCTGGTCATCAAGCAAGTCAACGGTGACTATGCTATCAAAAAGGAGGAGATTATCCCCCTGTTTGACTATGTCGGCAGGCTAATGGCTGAGTTCTCCACAGAACTAACATTCATTTATATTCCCCTGTCCCCGAACGCCCAGGCTGATGCATTAGCCAACGCAGCCACAAACCTAGCCGACCTAGAGCTGGATGAAACAGTTATCAGTATTTCCCACCGTCGAACGGTATTTCCAATTGTTCAAGCTAAGATGGAAGAGATCCAAGAAGTCAGAACTGTCCCTGAGCCATATGCTCCTTCTACTGGCTGGATGACCCCCATCACGAACTACCTTCAACGGGGAGAGCTTCCATCATACATGGCTGAACGAGAAGAAATACGGAGAAGGGAAATCAATTTTGTTCTATGTGGTGGCGCGTGTCAGCAAGAGGTCCTCTAAAAATGAGGCCTCGATGGAGTGATCCTCAGATGCATTGATGGAGAAGAAACTGATACCGTAATTACTGAAGTACATGCATGAGAATGTGGAGCACATCAACCAGGGACCAAGCTCTCCCATCAGGTCCGAAGGCTTGGGTACTACTGGCCCATAGTGGCACGAGACTGCAAGTGTTTTACTACAAAATTCTACTCATTCTAGATCCATTACAACTTCATACACCATCCCCCGAAATTACTTTATCAAGCTAAGTACTCATGGTCATTTTCCGTCTGGGGGATGGACGTCATGGGACCATATCCTCCTGCCATGACCAAAACACTGAAGTATATCCTCACGGCGACCGACTTCTTTTCCAAATGGGTAGAGACCATACCCCTCAAGGAAGTCAGGGCAAGAAATATTGTCAGCTTCATAAAGACTAATATCATCACCAGATTTGGTGTCCCCCATACTATACTGATGAACAACGGCACAAATTTTTTCTTTGTTGAGTTGGAAAAGCTATACCACGAGTTCGGTATCAAGGCTAACCCCTCCTCCCGCTACTATGCAGCGGCTAACGGATATATATAATCTTTCAAAAGAGCCTATCGAACATCCTCCAAAAACTGGTGTACAAAGACAAGAAGTCATGGCCGGATAAACTCCTCCATGAATTGTGGGCATATTGAACCACAATCCGCACTACAACTCGGTCAACCCCGTACTCATTGGTGTACGACACGGAGGTGGTCCTACCCATTGAACTCCAACTTCCCTAACTCCGTGTTGCCATATGTGATCGATTATCCGATGATGAGCAGTCAGAAAAGTGGCTAGGTGAATTGGAACAGCTAGACGAGACGCGGCTGCACACTCTGCACCACCTGGATGTCTACCAGAATAGGATCGCATGAGCCTTCAATAAAAATGGCCGCCTCTAGTCTTTCTTGGAAGGAGAATTAGTGCTGGTCCTCCGGACCCCAATGATACCTGGAAAGAAGCCTCCAAAGTTGGAGCACCAGTGGGAAGGACTATTTATTGTACACAAGGTCTACTCCAACAGAGCATATTCCCTGATCTCCATGGACATACAATTTACAACCGCTCCTATGAATGTGAGATTCTTAAAGAAGTATTTAACGTAGAAACTCTATGGCCCTCGTCCTCACTACACGATGTTAAAATACACAGAACACATCCTCACCGCATGAAGTTAAACGGTTTGGAGTACATATTTACCAGAAGATGTTAAAATTCACATATAATAGGAGTCAAGAATTCTCCCTCCCCCTGTGTATGGACCAGACTTGCATGGGATGGATTATTCGTCCTCACCGTATGACGTCAAGCTACACAGACAGGGTGATTTAAAAATGCCCCCTTCCCCTGTGTACAGACCGGACCTACATGGGGTGTATCATCTTTCAGAGAACTACGTGATGCTTGATTACTGCCCTCACAAGATACGTAGTGACGCAAGAATTACACACCCTGGCCCAACCACCTAAAAAAAGGGCAAACAAAAAAACAAAAAATGCCCATTCCCCGGTGTACGGACCAGAATTGCACGGGGTGTATTCACGTCCTCACTGCATGACATTAAAATACATGGAGTTCATACTTACCGCACGACGATAAACTGTACAGTTGAAGAATAATTAAGAATACCCCTACCCCCCCCCCCCCCGTGTATGGACCAGACCTGCACGGGGTGTGCTCGTCATCCTAACCACATGACGTTAAACTGTATGGACTCCGTCCTCACCACATGATGTTCAACTACAAAGATTCCATAGAACTATGTACGGATTGATTCCTACCCTCATAGGATACGTAGCGACACCAGAATTCCACACCATGGCCCAACCCCTTAGAAAAAAAGAGATACCCTTTCCCCCTGTGTGCAAACAAGACTGACACGGGGTGTACTTCTCATCCTTACCGCATGACGTTAAACTGCAGAGACAATGATGTTAAAAATTCCTCTTTCCCTGTGTACAAACTAGACCTACACGGGGTGTATATCTTCGTCCTTACTGCATGACGTTAAACTAAATGGAAGTTGTCCCCATCTCACGATGTTAAACTGCGCAGACCCCATTTTTTTCAGGTCGGATTGCCTTTATCTTTACCGCATGACGATAAACTGCATGGAGTTTCTCCTCACCGCATGACTTTAATCTGCATAGACTTCATCGTGACCTACCTAGGACACATGGTGATACGAGATGGAGATACTCCTTGCACATTTGGATACATCCTTTCCATACACCTGACTCCACGACCCAAATAATTATGGATCTTCATAACCACTCATGGCCATCAGAGGTGGAAAGTCATTGACCCTTGGACACCTTTGTATGACTATGCATACCATTCCCTCAGCGGCTCTGCATATTGATAGTCCCTGGCCCATCTAACAAAGGCAATATTTTCACAGGCAACACTCTTCATAGCTCCGTACGCTTACCGGCCTCAGAGCCCCCATACCGTACCTCCTAATTCAGAAGTTTATGACAAATTCGATAACAAGTTAACTCCCCTTTTCACATCTAGGTGTTGCCAGGGTATCCTTATCTGGCTCGCCTATGTGTCTGTCATTGGTTCACATAGCGACCTGCATCAAAAAACATCAATCCAGGACTAGGCTACACTGACTCAATGGATAATTGCAGTGAAGATGTTTCTTGTCACCCTGACACCATTATCCCCATGTGCCGAACTCTGCACTGTGAGCATTCACGGATTTTCATAATCATTCATGGCCATCAGAAGTGGAATGTTATCAACTTGGGGACACCTTTTTACGATTATGCATAACATTCCCTCAGTATCTCTGCATAATGATAGCCCTTGGCTCGTCCATCAAAGGCAATATTTCCTCAAGCGATACTCCTCCTAGATCCATACGCCTACCGGCATTAGAGCCCCCACACCATACCTCATGATCTGGGATAGTTCAATGTTGTAGTTTACGACCTTCACCCCCCACCTTGATCCATGTATATTCAAACATGTTGACTCAGTTATCCTTCGAGTGACTACAACAATAGTCACCCTATGGTCTGAGCTCTATGACCGATAAACTAGGAGTACGTAATCCTTACCGCATGACGTTAAAATGCATGGAATGAAGGTACACCCCTGCAAACAAAAAGAGAAAAGATAAGTGCATGGGGCTATTTGAAACTCAACAAGCAACCATGGACGGATATCCCTGACATGTGCAGACATTCCCCTGCCAAATGACAGACTTCGTGGCCCAGATAATTGTGGATCCTCATTACCATTCATGGCCATCAGATGTGGAAAGTCATCAACCTGTGGACACCTTTGTACGAAGATGCATACCATGCCCTCAACGGCTCTGCATAATGATAGCCCCTGGCTCATCCATCGATGTCAAGATTTCCACAGGCGATGCTTTTTCGAGCTCTTTACGCTTACTTACCTTAGAGCCCCCATATCACCTTTCCTGATCCAAGAAGCCCTGGAACCATGATTTACACCAATCACCCCCCGCCCCCGCCCCCCATGTCTGGGGAATTTTGAGGTATTCAATCCCAGTTACATTCTGATGAAGATCAGCCTTTACAAAAATGTTCTTGTCCTCGCTGCATGACGTTAAACTGCATAGAAACCTTTAAAAATGCCCTCGTCCTCACTGCATGACGTTAAACTGCATCGAATCCTTTAAAATTTCTCCGTCCTCATTGCATGATGTTAAACTGCATTGCAACCATTAAAAATGCCCTCATCCTCACTGAATGACGTTAAAATAAATAGCAACCGTCAAAAATGCCTCCCGTCCTCGCTGCAAGATATTAAACTGCACAGAAACCTTCAAAACATTCCTCTCATCCTTGCTGCATGACACCAAACTGCACGGATTATGTCCCAACCACATGACGATAAACTACATGGTCAAACTCTCCATGGTTTCAATGAGAAATAGAGGATTTTCTTCATCTTTCAGTGCACGGGTCAGACCTGCATGAACCACCACCTCACACCAGTGTGAGAAAGAATTACTTCACTCATTCTTCGGAAGTTTAGTCTAGATATATCCCCGATATTCAGTCACCCTCCCATCAAAAACCATACTCTATACTCAGGAAAAAGCCGAACTCTCATAAGCCACCGCTGGTGGTTCCAAATATTAACTTCCCTGAAGTTGCTTGGCTGTCGAAAGTGGATATTATTTAATGTAAGGACACCTTTGTATGACTATGCATACCATGCCCTCAGAGTCTATGCATATTGATCGCCCCTGTCCCGTTTACCAAAGGCAAGATTTCCTTAGGCAATGCTTCTCTCCGTACGCCTCTTGGACTTGGAGCCCCCATTTTTTTCCTAGGATTGAGAAACCCTATGAGCCATAGATTACCAACTTCTTTCATAACCCTGCCTGAATATGGTGGAACGACTTTGACAAGATTACGAAGATCTAGGAGAAGTCGTTCCATTTTAAATGATGTCCTAGCTGCATTACTTTAAACTGCACCAAGCCTCAGCCATAACATACGCTAACTAAATGCGCAGGGAAGTGGTCTCCGGACTACAATCATGATTAGTACATATATTCTCAAAACCATTTCAGACGTCACAATCATTTTCCATGCCGCCCATGGTGGTTTCCATAAGCCAGACTTCCATGAAGTCCCCTGGCCATCAGAAATGGATAATTCATTGACTTAAGGACACCTTTTCATGACTATGCATACCATGCCCTCATCATCTCTAAATATTGATCGCCCCTGGCTTTTCTACCAAAGGCAATACTTCCTTAAGCAATGCTCTTCCTACCTCTATACGCTGATGCAGCTCCCATGACTTAAGACATGCCCTACATGTTTTCCAAACATGTTTTCCCCCACGTGTGTCAGAAGAGTATTGAGACATATTTTAATCAATTGGACCACGTTAGGGCCCTCACCCCACCATATTTGGTCAAATATGTTCGACCTAAAACATCAGTAGTTTAGTCTTGATGGCCGGACTTTAAACCACTCCCAAAAGAATGAGGCACAAAGTCTGTTAGGCTGATAACATGAAAAGGGCGACCTAAGAAAAATTCAGGGTTATACCCGCTGGGTCCATACTGAATGGGCCCAGGAAAAATTAGGGAATTTAAAAAAAGACAAATAAATTGTCGGGTTTCCTATAAAACCCTAGCCATAATCAGACTACGCTTGTTGGATCCCATGGTCCAGGAAAAAGATAGAGCTTGATTTATTTTTAGTCCTGGACTTGGATTATTCTATGTTCTGGGAATTAACTGATGAAAAAATAGTACCAAATAGTTTATATCACAGGAAAAGGCGACATGGGCACTAAGAAGAAATGCTTCTTTGTTACATAACAAAGTAGGTAAGAAGGGCATCCACAATCTAGAACCTCCTCTAGCGCGAAAGGTGATTATAGGAGTTTTTCAGTGGATTCACAAAGGTGTATAAGGTGATGGTGAGAATCCTTGATTTTCTGAGAGAAATTCTGCAGTAAGGCCATCTCAGCTTCTGCACTAGCCTGCAATTATTCTACCTCATGATCCGCCTTTTTTCTTGCCCTTATTTCCTCCTCCATCCACCACTCCCCTTCTCCAATCAGGGCGGCGATGTTGTCCTTTTCCTGCTGCAGCTGTGGTATCTCAGTCCTCAACACCTCTAGGTGAGAACACTGATTAATAACTTCCCTCTGAAGCCCTGTGACGACCCTGACGTGGTCATGAGCCTCTTTTAGGCAGAGTTGTCGAGTCTCGGAAAGGTAGGCATCAGATTGGGTAAAAGAAAGGTGATATTAGAAATCACCTAGCCTCTCCCGATCAGCTACTACCTGCTTGACTATGTCATAAACAACATGATAGTCGAAGCCATTAAATCCTAGGAACATAAAAAAATTGCGTAGCCTCAGTAATTTGGTCGGCATCTCGACCAATGGCATTTGAGAGATCAGTATCCATATTTTCTCCCAAGCCCTTTGGTGAGAGGTTCGAAGGCTGGAAAGGACTTTTTGATCGGGCTCTAAATCACTCCCATAAGAGGACACATATTCAGGGATAATCGTCACCAAGGAGGGACCCAAGCCGGCCTCACCCGCGAACCGTGGCACTGCGGTAGCTTCTCCCCTGACCGGTGACACAATTTTTAGCGCCAGAGGTTGTGGGCCTGAAGCCTGAAATTCAATAAGACAGATTAGTAACCCGATTAAGAAAAGAGGAGAGAAAGGAGTCAGTTGCAGGAGACTGGGGGAACATACTCCTAGTCAACAAGGCATCGACATCTGCATGATCTGCACTGCCACAACAACACCTCGAAGAGGATGCCACATCTTTGATAGGCAAGGGAATCTGAGGATCCCCCAGAGGGGACCAGGGCCTGAGGCCATGCCTATGGCCAGCCGTCTCCAAATTCGTCCCCAAATGGTCGCCTATGGAAACCATGCTTGAAGGAATCACTCCCCTGGTGAACAAGACAATGGAACGCTCTAGGTTAATAGTAACTAGATTAATGGAAGTCTCTTCCTCCATCATTATGGGATTCGTTGGGCCAGGGGCGGTTGGCTCCATCAGATCTGGATCCCCCTCAGCAATCACAAGTGCCCTGTCATCCTCCTCAATTGAAAAGGTTATCTGATCAGTAGGGTTCTCGGATACCCTCGGTTCCTCCTCTGTCTTATCTCTCACTAGTGAAGGTAGGATTAGAGAATCCATATCGTTGGCCCCTCCGGCATGGCTCACCATCTCGTCACACCCGGGCGTGGTTACAGGTGATTCTGCAGACGGTAAGGAGGCAGAAGGCAGAACTGCTTGGGTAGCCACAACCAGACCCCCGAGTGTCCCTGCACCACACGTCAAACAGTTAACGACTGACGAAGTCTAATAATGAAAGTTAGCGAATGAGAAAACGAGAAGTCATGATTACCCAACGTTCCCTCTTTGAGCCGTTTGGATAAACGGAACGCCAGTTGCCATCTCTGGATCTGCTCAGGGGACAGTTTGCCTAGAATTCTGGAAGGGACAGGAGGGGGAGAGACCCTAGTTGAGTCTGCGTTGGTCGTCTCCATGAGCTCAGCAGTGCAAGGGGATCCTCCCTCGATGAACCATGTGGGAGAAAGCGCATGCTCCCATACTGCAGTACCACAAGGTGTATACTCAAGAGAAGGAATAACCCCCTGATATTCATCGGCACCCTTCATAAAAGGAAGAAACCTTAGGACCTCCACAATAAAGGAGGGAAAAAGTCATAATGGCCGAGCAGAGAAACCTCTTTTTCAGGGACGGACAATTTGTGACATCTAATCATCATAGACACCTAAATTCTCCCATAGAGACGATTCCGGAGTGAATGAATGTATGCATCCATCTCCTTTATTGAGGCGACTATTTCATCTAAATCCTCTTCCAACAGCAAGTGGGGTGGAGCGAAGATCGTCTCGATACCCGGAAGTTTAAGAGGGCCTGTTTGACGAAATTCCCAAACTTCTTTGTCAGAACCACTGACCCTCAGGTCATCCCAAATCCACCAAGCCTCCGGGAATGCGGCCATGGCATGAATCATAGACCTGGGAGGATCAACCTGAGAAGGACGGGTAGAGATAGAGGCTGTTAAGGGAACCAATGGCTGCATTTATGTTCTAAATCTTACCCCCACCTTAAAACTCTCTTAGACTATCGGTGGGAGGGACATCATAGGTAAGGATGGGAATTCCCTGGATTCATCCACGATGGGGAAATCATCAAAATCATCGCCCCCTAAAGGGTGGTCACTTTGTTCCCCCTCCTCATAAGTCACCAGATGCAACATGGCCTAAACATAGTGGGTTAATACTGTGTGACCCTCGCACGCATAAATATAGGATTAAATATCCTGGAGATATCGATTGACCTGCTCTGGGTCCATATCATAACGAATGTTAACAAGGGTAGATATATAGCCCAGCTCGTCAAAATCCACTTCTGATTCCTAAAGGTCCTGCAACATAAAACGGGTGTAGTGGCTACCAAATGCTGACTGACCCTTAAATTCATTCCATTGGCCCCAAGCTGTCGGAAAGGCAACATCGGTAGGGATAGTCATCCCCCTTCGAGCAACCTCGAGGGCATGAGAGGATACACCCATTTCTGTTAAAATCTTCCCCAGAAGTATGGGACCAGTCGGGTGGTGAAGGATTTTTCCTGGCCTAGTTGGAGCACCATCCTCCTTTTCCTTCCTTTTGCCCTTTGGTGGTTTGGGACTTGAGATAGTGGGAACAAATGTCCCTAGCTAGCCATTTTTGTATGATTGTACCCAAGAGTCATCATAATGCTTAGATAAGAAAGGCATGGAGTCCGCAATCATGGGGGTCATAACCTCATAGCCAGTATCCTCCAGGGTAAACATTAACCACAGTTGTCTGGCGGCCATCAAATGACAGTTCTCGTGGGCACCATTAAATATGGGAGGACACTATGCTTGGATGAAGCCAAATTGACGCCCAAATCGACAAGGCGTGTACCCCACGCAGATTAGTTCTCCACCAATACGAGCCACCAGAATACCCTCTAGGAGGGAGAGGAGGTAGCCCCGCTTGCTAAATTCTTCTATTATGGTGTTCATAATTGCGCCATCCGGGGAAGAAAATGGATGAAAATTGAAAAATTCATAATTTGAAATTTGATTTGATAGCAGACTCCTGTTCGGAACTCTATGTTGACTATCCTTCTCTTGGGTCGCCCACTCTTCGGGCATAACCCCACTGGTCAGTTGCAAGTACAGTCAAAATATGATTCCTGAAACATGAAGAGGGTTGATGAAGGTGTATCAGTTCTTGATGTGTGCGCTTAACCATCCCCAGAGAATTTGGAAAGGGCCGACCATTCAGTTTGGATGATTTCTGGCAGTAATGTTACCAAGTAACAGGTAAATCATTGCCAGTACTGGGATGGAAAGGTTGATAATGTTACCGGTAGCCTAGTGTGCCACCATGACAACATTAGTGACCCGCACGCCACCAACCTCACATATGGGTAATAACCATCCACTTAAGAACATGGCCAGAAAAGCTGCTAGACGGAGCAATCAATCGACATCCGGAATAAGCTCCTATCCCCAGCCACAAAAATTGCCTTGCTCCAAAGTCATCCAATAGCTACCTCCTTGTTTACGGGACTCCATCGTAGGTCAAGTCGTGGGCCTGTGTGGGAGAGCCGCAGATTTGTCAAATTTGTTCTTTCTCACAAAAGCCTTGACCCATTCACGGTATGGGACAAGCTGTTTTAGAGACGTATCCTCCGAGTGCTTCCGAGCCTGGTTAATGAGTTGATTCACTAGGTGGGAGTCCTCTCTTCATTCTCCCACACAGAGGAAGGAGGCATGAACTCGTCATACATACTCCCAATGATGGGGACCCCCAAAATCTGAAATACGTCCCATAGACTAATGCCCACTTCCCCATAGACTAGAAGAAAGGTGTTGGTTTCCGGGCTCCAACGACTCATAAGTTTCATGGTGAGGGTTTGAGGCTGGTGGGTATAGGTTTTGGACACCCAGGTAGCTTCATACAAGCATATGGCTCGCAACTCTGCCCCAAATTCTACGCAGCTCTGGCGAACCTAGAAGGGACACCCCCAATCCAATGACATGAATGCTCCTCCCGGTCGGAGATCCCGATTCACCGGTCAGCCATGCTGGTCTCTTACCAAGGAACTGCGGGCAATACTCCGATAGCAGTGGATTGTTCCTTCCTGTTGACGTGGTTCTCCTGTCGGAGATACTGGAAGGTGATTCAACATAGATCTGAAAGCCATACCCCTCAAGGAAGGCCACCCACCAGTTGGTATCATGAACAGGGGAATAGTAGCGGTAAATATCCATGCTTCAGGATTATTGTCACGTGAGGGTTCCAGAATCGGGGTATCAGACAATAAAACAAACTTATAGGCAGAAAGGCTGTTAGAAAAAGGATATTTCTGCAGTGATTTGGAGAGCTGGTCGGCAAGGAAGGAAGATGGTAGGGAGTGGCAGACTCCATCTTGAACTGAGCTAGCCATGTCCTTCAAGCGTTGATCAGCGGTAGAGAGGGGCTCTACAGCAGGCCTCGGCGCAGAACGAGGGGGAACCGTGTTTTCTCCCTTAACAATGCGAGAAATTTGTCCGGAATAAAAATCTGGACAAAAATAACCGGATATTTGGTTAAAGGGCCCTTCATAATCGAAATCTGCAAGGAGTCCTTGGAGGATGGTTTACGATGACATCATCTTGCGAACCACCCCTCCATGAAATCAGTCCGCGAAGCCCTAGCCCTCGGGGCATCGGCTAGGAAACTGTGAACCAAGTTGCTCCATGGAATTTCAATCCCGAGTTTATTCGAAAGACTTAGATACTTTTTAAAGTTAGAGAGATTTTTAGTCCGCAGAGCATCGAAACATCGAAGCAAGTCCCTCCACAGCCCTTCATCACTTACATTTTAATAAGTTAAGAGTAATGGTTCGCGGTTGAGATGTTGGTCTGTGGATGAAGGCGACAACGAAGAAGGAATGGTTTTCGGAGGCTTCTTTCAGTTCTCGGATGAGGAACTTCGCGAAGGAGAAAACATATGGAGGCGAAGGAGCTCTGGTTTCGTGAATCATTTGGTAATGGAAAAGTGAGATCTCCCCGTATTTATAGGCGTGGTCCCCTACCGGGTCCACCTTTCTACTGCAAACCATCTCAGTTTCAGGACAACTTTGCATCGGAATGGCCTCCTCTTCATTCCGATCGGACCCCATTCCGATGGGGTGCTTTTGTAGGATCATGAAAAATCTGCAAAGGGAATTTAACCAAAATCCCCCAACTAAATGGGGGAAATAATCAAAGAAGAGACACAAAAAAAGACCGGTCCGCGAACCGGTCCATGGAAGCGCAATGTGGCTAGGCACCGCGAGGAACCCCCTCCACGAACCATTGTCGTTCGCGAAATGGAGGCGGAGAGCCTCCGTAGTCACGAGGTAGGATGGGCGCCAGTCCGGTTCACCGTCACGAACCGCCCCAACTTCGGACCGCGTTGACCGGTTCAAGCCGCACCCGCTGTCTTTCGCGGAATAGAGGCAGAACCCTCTGCAGCCACTGATCACTCGCTGAGTTCGCCTCGCGGAGGGGGGGGAGCGTGCAATACCCACCGCGAATCGCAGATTCACCAAGTAAGTTGTGAACCGGGTATTTGGTTATGGGCCTCCGCAAAAGGTGACGCGTGGCCATAGATACATTCCATTCCCCACTCTATAAAAGGAGACCAAGGGGGAAAGAAGAGGGGATCAGAGAACTAGAATCAGATTCGGAGGGATTGGAGATTCAGAAGGTGATTGGTTGATGGAAGGCTTTGGATTTCACAAACAGAAAAATTCCCATCTACAAACCATAACAGGTATATGAATTAACAAGGAATTTTATAATGCATAATAATTTGGTGAAACGGGAACATAAAAATAACGAAAAAGGAGAATCACGAACCATAACCCCTTCACGGATGACTTTCCCGCAGACCAGGGAGTTTATGCCTTTTTTCCCATCTGTCGTACCACGTAGCACCCTCCTCCGCGGGCGAAGCCCCGACCGACGAGCCTCCGATCGGTGCCTCCCTTGGCTGCCTCTGCCTGCTTGGAACCCTCCGCGAACCACCCTAGTTCTAGAATTGAACCCGAGGTCACGAACCACCCTGGTTCATGGATTGAACCTAAAGTCATGAACTACCCTAGTTCGCGGGATCCCAATCAGCCTGCGGACCACCCTAGTTCGCAGATGGCTTCTCCAACCACGTTGAACTTCCCCATGCGAAGGGCGCCACCACCCATACCTCTCGGTGGCTCGCCAAATACTTCGGTGTTATCATTTCCAGAGCTAGGTAAGAGCCTTCTGATCTAGCCAGGTCCTCCACAACACCCTCATTGGCCTGTTCATCAGCCCTGAGCCGAGGCCTCTGTCAGAGCCACTAGATCCATGTGGTATAACATTCAGGCACATCAGTGCACCATTTTGAGTTCACTTACCCACGGTAAACAGGGGCAAAGGGGATTCCCCAACCCTTGAGCAGATTTCTGAAGCATTCCTAGGTTCACATTCCCACTATAATGAGGATTCTAAGCATATGAATACCCTTTCTACCCATCCACATGTTGAGGGTTCCTCGAAGATGGTAAATAACCATTAGAAGGAAGCCCTCATGCACTGCAAGAGAGGATATGGGCATAAGAGCACCCCCTATCCCTCTCCCGATGGGCTTTGTCGCCCCGGGCGTCCATCTCGGAGTATACCCCGACCTTCTAGGCCTCCTCAGATTGTAATCCCCAATTCATCACCCTGGGCTGCCCTCATGCGTAATCCCCACTCCACTTCTCATGGACGCACGTCTCGCGACGTGATCCTATGGTCCCTGCTGCCTCTTGTTTCTCACACCGAGCATGACTCACGTAGACTAAGAGTAAGCATCGGTCATGACATCCTCCTATGGGCCTCCTCAGAGTGTAAGCCCCAATCCATAATTTTGGTCCTCTTCATAGTTTAATCCCCAATCAATCATGCTAGGCCTCCTCAATGTGTAAGACCCAAGCCAAAGCGAACTACGGGGACATTGATCCATGCTAAAGCATGGTACGTAGGAAGCCTCTACGAGGATCAAACCCACCACTTGGTCGTTTCTTCATGTTGAGTTCCACCATCATCCAACATGATGTTAAACTGTATATACGAACTACAAGGACATTGATCCCTGCCTCCTAGACAGGGTATGTAGGAATCCTCTATGAGGTTCAAGCCCACCACCCATCGGACCACCTGGTCTCTCTTCACGTCGGTTCCCCGACTCCTATGCGATCTATGTGGACTTTGATCCCTGCATCCTAGACAGGGTACGTAGGAAGCCTCCCTGAGGTTCAATCCCAATAGTCGGTCGATCCGATCATCTCCACATCGGTTCACTATGCCACTCCTAGTGCCGCCTCAAGCGAGTTCCAACCCTTCGGGGTCATTAATCCAATGAGGGATGGTAAACCTCGGGAATAAATGATTCCAAACCTCTGCGTCCATTTGACCATTTCCCACCATGTTTAAATCCGTGGATACTATGTTTGGGTATAAACCAAAGATTCGTGAACATATGAATATGTCTTAAATCTATAAGAGAGTCCCGGAACAGGAAATAATTCCCCCCAAAAAGGGTGTGATGAGCCCAACTTCCCATCCTCTCAACCAATGTTAGTTCTTAAGAGTCACTGGTCAGACCATCCGATGAATGCATCCCTTTGGAAAGCTGGTCCATCAATCATTGGACATGGAGTTTTTGGGCATTTCGTGGCCGAAAACCAGAACGACACAACGCAACACCCTTAATAAGTTTATTGGTAACATTTTCACACATAATTTAATGACAACATACAAGAAAAGAAAAAAACCTACCTCAACATTGTATGATCAATGTAGTTGAACCTCATCCTTTTAATCAACCTATAATATCATTGATCTAAAAAAATTCCAACATGTTCAACCAAGAAAATCTCACGAAAGAGGAGAAATAAATAGAATTGGCTCTAGAAGAAATAATAACTCACCCTAGAGATTCCAACGAAATCGACGGTGGTGGATTTGAGCATAAAGGGTCGATCTGGGGATCTGGGAAGAATCATAGATATCTTTCACTCCTATATGAGACGATCCAAGATGAAGAGTGTTCTATAAACGAGACTTGAACCCGGTACAATTTAATAAATATTAATCAAATTAAAAAAATTCATTTAATGTACACACCATGACATGATTTAACTCACCTCAGAGTTAGTGGTCTCCAGGTCACCCCACATGTCCATGTACTCGGCCGTTACATGGACAGTACAAGGCTACCCATGGAAACTTGGTAAACACCCTGTACTCCAATGTACACGACGTGTACTCCTTAAATTTTCAAAAACTCATCTTTTTCACAAAAAAAAATAGAAATATAGATCCAAGCATTAAAATAAGATCTAGGTTCTTACAATAAAATTAATATAAATTAAAATAATGTAGATGATTCTATCAGTTGGAAAATAAATTCTATGTTCACCATGGTACGTTTGGAAAAAGATACTTTGGTTAATTATTTGATTAATATTATCTTGGAAGTTATTGGTTTAGGAAATTAATTTGTTTTGTTACACTTGTCAGTAAAATAACCTCCATCAGACATAATTAAACAATCACATAAGGGATAAATTGAATTTTCAAAAAAGGTATAAATGGTACAAAAGGGTATGTTTAATAAATTTACCATTGATAAAGATTGTGTTTTGAGAATTAAGATGACATTATGTGTGCATTTTGATTCACGGGTGATAAAAGATTTGATATATGAAACTCACATTTCCCTTTTTTTGTTCATCATGGAAATACTAAGATGTATAGTGACCATTGAGAGTATTTTTGGTGGGATGGAATGAAATGGATATTAAATACATTCTTAAGAAGTGTTTTTTTCAACAAGTTAAAGCATAACAATAGTTAGTGAAATGGAGGGTTTAGAGTTTTCTAATACCATAGTGTAAATGGGAAAATATATCAGTATATTTCATAGTGGGATTACCAAATAAATCTCTAAGAAATAATTAAATTTGGATTATTATTAATAGATTGACTAAATATTCTCATTTTGCTTCCTATTCGAGATACAAAGTATCTAGATAATCTTTATCAGTTGTATCATAAAGAGATGTCAAGTTACATAGAGTTTCTATCTCCATTGTATTAGTTCATGATCCCAGGTTCACTTTTAATGTTTTTAAGGGCATTAAGAAGTAATTATGAAATGAATTAAATTTCAGTACAAAATTTCATCCTCAATCAAATGGGCTGTCAAAATGAAAAATTCATACCTTGGATGATATGCTACGAGCTTTCTCAATGGATTAACATGGAAGTTGGGATCAAAATATTTCATTGGTTGAGTTTTCTTAAAATAATATTTTTTATTCCATTTTAAATATGGCACCATTTGAGGAATTTTATGGCCAGTGGTGTCGTACCCAATCTTTTTGGGATGATGCAGGTGAAAGGAAGTTAATAGAGCCAAATTTGATAGAAGTGGTATCAGATAAAGATCAATTGATACAGAAGCCCATGAGGATATCATGGAGCATATAGAAACATGATGCAGATAACTGTAGGAAGTAACATTCAATTGTTGTAGGTGATCATGTCTTTCTCAAATATTCTCCATGGAAAAGTGTGATTCGTTTTGGCTAAAAGAAAAAGATGAGTCTATTGTTCATTGGGTTCTTTGAAATCAAAGAAAAAATTTGAATCCATTTCCTCTTGAGTTTAATTAACTTTTATTTTATCCCATGTACATAATTTTTTTTCATGTTGAAATGTTAGTAACTTATTTTCTAGAACCATGTCATGTTTTGATTCTAGAAGTAGTTCAATTGGAAGGTAATGAATCCTATGAGGAATAGCCAGTCCAGATTCCTAGCCACAGAGAGAAATAATTGTAAAATAAATTGATTTATCATGTTAAGGTTTAATGAAAAACACTTATGATTGAAGTGGAATAATGGAAATCTACATATTATATGTGGGATAAATACCCCCCACTTATTTTATAATTGAATAAAACTAAAATTACAGAATTTGTAAAAGGGGGGAGGGATGTAACATCCTATGTAATTAAAAGATAATGAATTTATATATCAATTAATATTTATAAATTATATATTAATTCTACATAAATGGGTTCCATATATATGATAGTGTACTGGACACGAAACATTCAATTTCTCTGAAATCATATGTTTCACACAAGATTGTGATATACTGAAAAAGAATATATTATCAGTATTATTATTTTAAATGGTAGATCTCTCCAAGAATTTTTATTGGAGAGAATGAATATAAGTAAATATATTATGTCTATAATTTTCTACTAAATGTTTTTACTTTCATATAATACATTTTTGAGGTTAAAATGAGAATAAAATCAGTTTTAAGCATAAAATACTCTAATAAATTTAAATGTTAGTTTTAACACTTTTTGATGGAGAAACCTTTTTAAATCAATTTTTTCTCACTTTTATTATTTATATTGATTAAAATCAATTTCTTCTTTAAATGAGTGAATTAAAAATTTACTTTGGTTCAATTTTCATATTTTTATTATAAAATTTGTTTTTTAACGAATCGTGAAAAAATGCATTCTAATTTAAAATTGTCTTTTCATCATATTTATTTATATAGTTAGGTTATCCTATAAATTTTTGTCATGTATAATAAGATTTTTTTTTATCAATTCATCCCATTTTTGTTATTTTATGAAATTTTCACATTGACATTTGATATAAACACATGTCAATCATTTAATGATTTTAACTTTTAAAAACCAATTTTCTCATTTTGACAACAGGTGTTAATTTAAATAAATTATAGAAAATTATATATTTTGAATTTAAAAAATAGGATTCAATATTTGGAATCATAATAACTAAATTTATTAAACAGTTCTATTTTAATTTTGGATATTATGAATAGTAACATTAATAAATATTTTATTACCACAGTTAAATAGTTGACAAGATAAATAATGTTAAAAATAAAATATTAATAAAATAAAACTATCGTAAAACTTATCATAATATTATTGGAAGAGTTATTGATTACCAAGGAAACCCTTGTGATTCAGATTTCGATTTTGGATGCCACTTTGGTGTGATTATTACATTTCGAACATTTAATTTAAATTAAAGGAAAATATAACATAGACATGTATCTTATTACTAAAACAATTTTAATATATGGATATATAAGTGATATATTCAACTATAAATAGTTATTAGAATGATAATAATATTAACTACATCATGGTTTTTTATTTATAATTTTTAGAAATTAAATAATTAAATTTAATTATGGAAAAATGAAGATGTAATAATAGACTTATTAATGAAAGAATAAAATTAATGACATTATAAATTTTAAACTAAATATTATTTTACAAAATTTATTTGATAAAAAACTTTTAATGGAGAATATGACATGTTAGGATATTATTCAATGCTCTGGTCCAAATTTATCTCCCTGTTTGGATTTTATTTAAATTAAATAATGTGAATAGTGTAAAATTTGACAAAATTATCATTTTATAAAAATAGTAATTTATTAAATTATTTAAAAATATTTAGAAAAATTTAAAATAAAAAAGTGTTCATGATATGTTATTAATGTTCATTATTTGTATAATTATGGAATATTTATCTCCAATATGTAATATGTGTAGCCTCTTTATACTTAAAATGTTGTTACTATAATTAAAATTAAAAGAGAATAATTATGGGTAAATTGAAAATATAAGGATTAAAATATAATAATTACATATCTAAAAATTATTATATAATAGGATTTAGAAGTAAAATAATATTATATTTTATATATTTCAATTTTTAAGAATTAGGATAAAAAATTAAATTAATATTAATTTGATATTATAAGAATTTCTAAGTCTTCCACTGCCCTCTCTTATAAAAAGTTACCCTATATCCTATAATAATCAAACTTCATAACCCTCTTGGCTCAGACAATATATAGAGAAACCTTTTCCTAGAATCAATACCATCATTCTTGATGAATTATATTAGATAGATAACCCTTGATATAGGTGTTTAGGTGTTCTTTAAAGGTGATCATCCAAAAAAGTGGTATCATTTTTTAATAATTTATATTTTATTTATCCTACTACATTATTTAAATATGATTATTAGAAGATAAAATTATATATATATTATCATAAATATACTTATATGTTATTATCTCAATATAATATCCTAAATCCAGTTATACTTCCCTCAAACGGGAAAGGAATTAATCGACCGTCTAGACATGTGAATTATCCCCTCCCCGAACCGATTTAGTTTTTTTTATACTACCATATATAATGATTTGTTATAATGACTGAATTAATATTCATATGTGGTATTCATGAAATATTTATCATTTTAAAATAAAAATATTTCCATAATATTTTTACCGACCGTGCTCATAAAAACTACAATGTCGTTCGTGCATATGTGTGACCTATCAACTCCACAAAGTGATGTAAATCATTTTTATTATTTACATCACTTGAAAGATTTATATAATAATATTTATATTATTATTTTAATGTTAATAATATTATTATCATTATAGAAAGATAAAATAATAATTGTGAATTTTTATAATGACCAATGAAAAATAGAAACTTTAATTATGCGTATGTACGTTTTACCGTCTCCATGAAAATAACGTTGGACATTTTTCAAAAAAAATAATGGGTTGATTTAAAAAGTATTATTATATTGAAAATGCGATGATTATGTCTAGAATACTTTTTTTGAGATGATATACTTATTCCGACAAGATCTAGTGATATAAAAATCATGTTAATTTTTTACTCCGGTACAGAATATCCAAAAAAAACATATGATATGAACATAAATAATTATGTATTTTTTATAAAATGGTAAAAAGTGAAATAAAAACAAATAATACACATGAGAAGGTTCTCAAACATTTATAAATTAACCTATGATTATTATTCATTAATTAACAATTGTACATTATGAGTCATACTCAATGTAAGGGATTTCGTCTCAATATTCTTTCATTAAGACATATTAAGATAATATACCTCACCTTATTTTATATAGTTTATAATTAACCACATTGATATTTAATTTCATTCAAAGGATTTCAAAATAAATCTTTTTTATCAAACAGTTTCACTAAAGAAAAAAAGGAATGTTTTTTAACATACACGGTGATAATAACCTTTCTGTAGTCGGGGCCATTATTTTATATTTTGATTCCTCTAGAAGCCGTAATGTTTTTAAAAGAAAAATAAATACCATTTTCCCATTTCATATTTTGGTGTTGAAAATAGTTTTGAAAATGGATTGATTATATTAATATCTCTAAATGATATAGTAAGATTTCAATGTAGAAATATTATTTGTCTTCTATGCATGTTTTATGTTTTATGATTTTGTTATGGTTCATGGGAATTTTTTATTCATATGGGTTGTTCTGTGATAAACAGAGGGCAGGTGATCTCAAGATAGCTCCCCAATTAATTGGGTAATGGGGTATAGTTAAACAATAATGTTTTACCAAATAGATTTAGGGAATATACTATGATGGTTATTCTAAATGTTACCATAAAGGTTCCCTTATATTAATTAGTGAAAACTACAATGTAAGTATGATTTGGATGCAACAAGTTTCCCTTATAATTTATGATTTCTATAAAGGTTTTTAGGATTATTATGAAATCATGGTTTTTTAAATATTAGTTTAATAAAATTATATATCTTTATTTTATATTCTTTACTGAGAATTATTGTGCTAATCCCATGTTTTAAAATTTTTTCACAAGGTATAAGGATGATTAGGTGAAAATAAGTCAACATGATTTTTATCAGGAAAAAAAATCATGTTTACATTTTAATAATTTATATTGTGGAATAAATTGATACTGTTTTAGTTGTATCCTTTTTTTATTTAATAGTTAGGGCCTAATTTTATAAACTATACACAATAAAAGATCATAAAAGTGAAATATTGATTAAATCAATATTATAGAATATTTAAGGATGAGGCATTTTAAAGATCCCTCAAAAAAGTTATTTATAACAAAAATCTTGATAACCTAACATATCAGGATCTAGGGGATTTTATAAGTACATAAAAATATTTCAAATTCTTACAAATGTATTCAGGATTTTTATTTTATTTTATAAACATGTAGATTTTTTGACATAAAATTACCCCAAAACATATCAATTCAGAAAAGAACACTTCACTTTCATTTAAAGATGATTGAAATTAAAGAATGAAACAATGGCTAATAGAATATAAATAACATCCTATCCAGCTAATAATTAATAGGTTTCTTTATAATCTATTCCTTTTTTATAACTCATAGAAAAAATTCAACATTTTCTTCCAGTAGTAATATAATTCTCATCACCATTGTTTATAAAAAACCATTTTACTCTCAATATATATGTTTATTTATGTTGTTCAACCAGAGACCAAACTATGTTAGTTTAGAATTAATTTAATTCATTTTTCAAAGCCTTTATCAAATCCTAATCACCTAAATAATTATCAGGATTATTAGTATCAAACTAGAAAAGGAAAGATAGATGATCTGTTTTAGTTCATAAGGAACTTTTATTCATAATTGTTTGATCAACATCACTAATGATAATTTCTCTAGAATGATTCCTAAAAACCAACTAACATCTTCGGTTTTCTGAATGTTATTCATAAACATAAGGTAGATAATCCTCAAAATAATGACTTTATATACAATTTATTGAGTTATATCTTTATGATAAGATGTTTCTAACAATTTTTTGAAAATCATTTTTAGAAATAAAATCCATGAATGTTGGTTGGTACTATTTTAATAAAATAATCATTTTTGTTAAACATAACATATATTGATTCCTCAATGAATAATAATATTTATGAAGGACTATAAAATCATTATATGTAGTGGAAAAATGTAAAACTATTACTTCTTTTTATTTGGGAAAAACGTTATGGAATTTATCATTCATATTTAGTAAGAATAATTTTCAACCAAAAACAAAAAATTAAGAAAATTTTGGATATCTATTAGTCCACAACTCAAAAGTTAATTTATTCAAAAATGTTCTGATTAAATATAGATTTATATTATATCTAGAAGTATTGATAGCTTTATCCAAAACATATTTAGATATTGATTATAAACACAGCCTAGTTCTTTTTATTTTTGTATGAATTCTACTTCTTCTTTTAACAACAGCTTTTTTATGAGGTGGTCTAGAAGTTGATACATTATGTTGTACACCATTCTTAATAAAAAATATCAAAATCATAATTTAAAAATTATCTACTGTGATCACTAGGAATTGTTATCAAGGGATGTGTTTTCTAATATTTAATTTTGTCTACATAAAATTATAAAATAAAAAATCATTATATTTCATTGGGAGAAATCAAACCCATTTATATCTAACGTGGTAATCAACTATGATATATATATATAATATTTTCCACTAATACTCTCTACATATTAGTATTGACTAATTCCATTTGCCATAGCTATGAAGCATTAGATTCTAATAATTAATTAAAATATTTAAATATTGACTTAGGTTTCTTTCAATATTGAAATGTTTCAAAAAAATTGTCATTTAAAATCTATGTTCATGTAGACCCTTAACATGTATTTTATTATTTAACATTGTTATATTTCTTAACTTTACATTTCCCTAACCTTCTATTCCATAATCAGTGATTTTCATACATTGCACTAAGGGAATGTAAGTCTTGGCTCCTAATGTCTTCTATGATAAGGGTGTAAAAATTTTCATCTTGATTAAAAGAATAAATAAATTCATCTTTAGAACATTGTTCTAAACATTTATCATTCCTACAGTTAATAAGGTAACCTTTATCAGACAACTGAAGTAAGCATATAATGTTTTGATTAAGAACATTATAAAATAAAACATTTTAAATTAATGATTTACCAATAATAATAATGTTGACTATTTTTATAATCTCTAATGAAGAATTATCTTCGAATGTATCTTTTCCACCATTCGTAATTATAATATTTTTGAAAAAAGATTATTAGCAGTCATATGTCATCAACAGACACTATCTAGTTATCAAGTATTTTTGTTATTGGTAATTTTTTTTGATTTCTAGATATCAAAAAAATTACACATTCTAAACGAAAACATTAATTGGTATGGTAATTTCATAAAACTATCTTTTTGTAATCAAAAGTTTTTTAGAAATATATTCTGTATGAAAATATATGGATTGGAATTTTTTTAAAGAATAATTCTATTTCCAATGGACACCACTTTTATTCTTGGTGAAAAAAGAAGCACCTTTAGGAAAAACGGAAGTTGTACTAAGAATATGTTTTTATATGAAAAACCATTCTAGAGCTATTCCTATGAGGAATCATTTGTTTGTAAACATTTTCAAAATATTCTTTTCCAAAATTAATGTTTTATATAATAATTTTCAAAGAATAATTTTTTTTATTTTAATTTTATAAATAATTTCTTATCCTCACTTGCAATAGTCTTGGAATTAATAATATCAGAACAAGTTTGTAATTTTATTTCTTAGAAAATAATTTTTATAAAGCTTTTGAAATAATGTGCTTATCATAATTATATTTATTAATTACTTTAGAATGATGTAATGTTTTATTTTTTAAAGCAATTATTATTTAGTTGGAATTTGTATGTTTCTCTGTAGAAATATCATAATTTTTTTTCAAATTTTTCTATTTTTTTAAATTAGAAAAATGGTAAACCAATTCAAAAGAAGGTTGATTATTATATTTCAGTGTTTGTCCCTCCTCGTGGTGCATTAGGACACCACATCCCCATCAAGTGACTATTCCTTTGATTTGGGGGTTTTATTCCCATAGATGAATGCTATATGTTAGGGATTCCTTATGACTCAGTTTTTGTTGGATTTTAGGGTGTTTGATTGGTCTATGTGGCCTTGGTATTCCTCTAATTGAAGCATCATCATATCCATGTCTGTTTAAGGTAGGTTTTTCTTTTTCTTTTCTTTTTTGTAAAAAAACCCATATATTCTTGCATGTTTCAATTAATTTTTAATATTATTCACACATCCTTAAAGAACATAGTTAACTTATTATAGTGTCTCCATTTTGGTTGAAATTGTTAAAAAATAGATATTTAAGTGAATATTTTAATATTACATATTATTTATGAACCCATTCTCTTCCATTAAATTCCAAATTTTGTTTTGATATTTCCAAACTTGTTTCCCACCTGCATAATGAATGGAGTTAGTTTGTTATTGTGTTTTTCTATTTCTGTAATTTGTTAAAAATATTTTTTGTGTTTTATTTATGATTATTTAATATGTATGTGTGATTTGGAAGTGGTATTTTGTAATGTGTTCCTTGAAAATGAAATTGTGTGTTTTGTGAATATTATTTCAACTTTTAGGTTATGATACTGTTTTTGGGTATTGATTTGGTGATTTTAGTAAAAAAAGGTTCTATCTTTATTCATGGAATCTACTTTTGATTTTTTTTATATGGGAAACATCTAATTTCCATTTTAAATTGGTTTTTGAAAAAATGTCTTGTATTTTTTCTCTGAATTATTCATTGTATTGACAGATCAAAGATTAATTTAAAATATTATGTTTGAAATTTTGGTATATTGGGTATTTTCTAAATGATGGTTGGATTTAGAATGATAGGGGAGTCCATTTTTCTTTTTGACTAACCTGTGAATTTAAATCTTGGTTTTGTAATTGGGTTTTTGGGATACAAGGGAACATTTGGAAAAAATTTAGTGTTAGTGGGACTTCACATTGTTTGGAAAGGGATTTTGAATTCCATTCATAATAACTCATTTGAATGCTTGAAATCAATGGATCTTTTGTAAATTTTCTTGTTTTCAATAAAATGGTTGAATTTTCACAAGGTGTGATAAACTATTTGGAACTTATGTTGATGTGATACCTTTATATATAGGTAACCAATATAAGAGGGATATCCCTTTATTGTTTATCATATAAGGTGACTTTGTTTGGGGTAGGCATGTGTGGTGATATCAGGTAAGGTGACTCCTGTGTTCAAGGGCCTCACACTTACATATTATTTCTACTACCAAGGGTTCCTGGGTGTCATTTAGAAGATTGAGTTATAGTTTATGTTCAACCCCAATTAGAAAAGATGGTACCCCTGGATTGTAGATGGGTAAGGTGGAATGTGCCACTAGATTGTCTAGATGAGGGAAACTATTTGTTATAAACATAGTGGCTTCCCCATACGCTGAAAGGTGGATCCAAACTACGTACATCTAGGGGTCCTCTAAGTATTTTTTACGATCACCAATGATTATTATCTATGTTTACATGTTTGTATTTCTCTGTACATGGTTTTATAGTTACACTTCTAGTATATTTTTAGAATCTACTATTTTATTTTCATTGTTCCTTATATATTTATTTTCTATATATCCTGATATTTTTTTCTTTGTGTTTTTGATTTTTAATAGGGTATTTTATTCTAAAAACGGATGGTGGCATGTGTTAGTTTTAAAAATAGGAAAGCTATGTTTGTTTAATAAATTGTGAAAAACATAATCTTATATAACTAATTTTCCATAATGGGTTTAAAGTATTATTTCAGAAAAGCAATTGGATGGATAATGTGGTTATTGCCTACCAATATATTTTATCAAACCCTACTTGTTTGACTTTGTGTTGTTAGACCCGAACTGTTTTTTAGATTCTAACTCATGTTCAGGTTGTCGGTTTGTGTGTCCATTGTGGAGTGGCTTGGTATGTAGAGAATGGTGGTGAGCTTGAGGTCATGTGGAGATTATTTATAACAGTTTAGTTTGGTTTCATACTGTTTTTGTTTAGTTATTTTCCAACATTTTTATCGATTGTAACTAAATTTGATTATTTTTATTTATTATTAATTAAGTTGTTTTTTTATTTTCTATTTTTTTAATAATTGTTTTATCTTAGTTGATTATTGGATAAAATAATTTCCGTTGTATTGTTTTGATGCCTATCACTAGTTTCCAGCCCATGGGAATCAAGAACTCCCTTCGTCCCATGACGCGTATCAAGTTGTTTGTTGGTTCAGATGACATAACTAGCCAGTTCATGACAATCCCATGATAATTGATTTAGTTTAGGTACATAGGAAAAGATAATTATGTTCATTTTTTTGTAACTTTAAATATCAGATGAATTTTCACTACAATCAGATCCACGAACACTCCATGTTTTTTACAATATAAAGAACTTTAATTGACTTGGAATTTTAATATTTCATTGCATTTCATTCTAAATTTATATTATTCTTGTCTATCCACTTTATCTTTGGCTAATCGGGTCTGATGTGTCTTGTTTTTTTTGCCTTAAAAAAAGTTACCTTTATCTTTCTTATCATTTCTATCCTTCTAAAATTTCTTATATCTGTATTTTAAATCATTGATTAAAACTATAAATCTCATTCTTCATACAAGAATTTCAAATTTATTTTTATAATATTCAGAAAAACTATAATTAGATTTAATAACAACATTATTTTTTATTTAATATTTATAAAATTTTGTATTCGTTTGAGTTTTGGTAGAAAAAGTATTAGAAGAAAATGAAACAAATATATTCCCCTTATTTTGTTTGTATTCATTTATTTTTAATCAAGCCTCATATTTCCTAAGGATACCAATAGGTTCACCAAGAGTAAGATTATTTATCTTTCTATTCTCATCCAAAACTGTTATTTTTTACTCACACTCATTAGGAACAATATCAATATTTTTCTCAATATGAATATCATCATCCAAATATTTCTCACCAATATCTTGTAGACTATTTATAAAAGTCATGAAACTCTAATTCATATTTATAACAGATTCACTTGATATAAAATAATATTCTTGATAGTCAGTTCTCAACATAGTACTTCTGGTCTCTTTGACATTTGATGTTTCAAAATATGGTACTTTTACATTTTTTCAAATAAAATTTACACCTTCATAAGATGATATTATCCTGTAAATACTTATTATCATAGATCATAACAATGTATTTATAACTTTATAGTTCATTTGATATTTTTGTTGTCATGACTCGTCCCCTATGGCCTATTCCATTACTACCCCAAGCCAGCCTCACATTGGTTAGGGGCTAGTGACTGGCGTCGGGTAGGCATTTCCCAAAAAGGGGAGGAATTTTCCTATAAACGTGCACACATACACCCGGCCCCATGAAAGGTAATAAAAATAAAAACACCAAGTAATAATTTATAATAAACACAATCAAATCCCACCTAGAGTAAAATAAAAAACTAAAAGGAAAAGGGGATGTAATAGATACCCAACTAAAATAGAAAATACCTGATCTGGGATCTCATCTGCAGAAAACATTACCATATGTGTAGTTACAGTAAGCTATCCGAATTTCACTGATGCATACCACATTCATCAGGTCTACCTACATCTCAACTTTTCTCTAGCCCACCATGGACTCCATCAACATTTATGATCATCTGTAGAAGGCACAACACGTGCAGGAAAAGACCATGCATGAGTGAGTAAAATAATACTTAGTAGGCACCCCAAACAACAAGGGAATTACACAATGTAAAAAATAAGGAACCACACAAAGTATACCACAATAGAGAGAACAACAAAAATACAAAATGTAGACTACCAATGTGGCATAATAAGTGTGGCCATTAAGAGGTATAGTCGATGGAGTCACTAGAGTCATCTCAGACAATGTAGAGGTCTACGGTATATAAATAGGATTTTCATAATAATCGACAATACCCTCGAGTATTAACACATGGAGCATTGGTAAAACACAGAGTGTAGGTGTTACATAGATTGTTGGTAACACACTGAGTGTAGGTAACACATGGAGTGTAGATAACACATGTATTGTTGGTAACACATGGAGTGCAGCTGACACAAGGAGTGTTGTCAAAGTCAATAGTACCCAGACCCTGGTGGGACAGGGGAGTACTAACTCTTTCATGGTAAGACACAAATTCTATATAAGACCCAGTTTCTATGTAATCACATAGATTATAGGTCGCAGTTAGTCGAAGGATTTCCTCCTTAGCACAATTGTTTCGGGAGAACCTCCACCTTGAGGAAATAGTCTATATGAAAACTTCTAATGAAACTAAATTAGGGTATCTAATAAGGTCCAATTCAACACAAGTGTCCCAACAAAAAAACAACGCATCAAATGATAAATTTATTTGAGACTGATAGTATTTTATGTAAAAATAGGCCAATTATGTAAGGTTCTGGTCTTACATGAGTCTCACCTGACAGGACACGCCAGGTCGACCAAGCCCACCCAGCCCAACCTGACTCAGCAAGGCCCCTCAGTTCCATCATGGACCCCTAATGCGAGGTGGTTCGTCTTCCTAGATGGGCCGATGGCAGTATCATCTTCCCTTCAACATCGAGCGGACACCACATTTGACACGGTGTTATGCCATGCGACCACCACATATCCGTTACCTTGGGCTCCTTCTACTGTGGTTCAACTGGACTGTGGCCTCCTACCACTTCTGTTAGGGACTACCACCCACAACCAACTGGTTGCCCCTATTCACCACAAAAAAGAAGTTGTGTTGCTGGTTCCGCCTGCTAGGTGGCCACATCATCGTGCTCTGCCACTGATGTATCCCTATTTTGGGGAACTATAATGAAGTTGTGTTGGTATAATCTTTTAACCTAAAGGTTCTGCATGATCCTTGAGTTATAAAATTTTCTTCAGTAGGATTTAAAATTTCCAAACATCATTCTAGGTGTTTGGTTATTGTAACACCCGAGACTTTTATGTTATATAAATCGTCAAAGGAGTCTTTTTCTACACAATACTTGCTTGGCTTTCTTTACACGAAATCGCGACCTTCCTCGATAGCTTGCGTCGTACGCAATACCGAGTTTCACTAAACAACGATATGCTTTTAAAATATTATTAAAACTAGCCGTTATGAATAGTAATAACCACTTTTTGAAATATTATTAATTTTATTTTTCAAAATGGACTTCATTTTTGGATTCAGAATATCGAAATTAGCCTAGGGTGAAATTTTGGTATTTTTCTGAAAACTTTCAATTTTTGATGAATAGTGAAACCACAAAGTGGTAGTTAAAAAACTGAATTTTTCATAAAACATAATTTTACCACTTCTGTGAATGGAATTTCGAAAATTCGAGAGACACAGTTAATATCAAGGACTAAAATGTAGTTCAATGAGATGAAAATAATTTTTGGTGAATAGTAACTTTTTACTTTTTTCCGCGGTTAATAGAAAATAGGGTAACTAAGGGTAAATATGATATTACTATTACCCTAACACGTGTCCTAATTCTATTGGATAAGTGTAATTCGACCAAAAAGAACCTTATGAATATAATATGACCATTTAGATCCACTTGGATTAGATTATGACATTTAATATTATTTTATTTAATGAATAGTTAAAATAGTTAAAATCAAAGTTTAATAACTAAAACATTTTTAATATAGGGTTATACATAAGATAAATTTGACTATAAATATTCATTAGAAAGAAAAAAAAAATATTTCCTACATAATGGTATTTTATTTTTAATTTTTAGACATTAAATAATTTAATTTATTTATGACAAAATGATGATGCAGTAATTATTTTATTAATTAAATATTGACATAATTGATGTTATGAACACCAAAATATATGTAATTTGAGACTTTTTATGAATTCCACTAATTTCTTTGGTTAATATGACATGTTATTATTGATTTAATTAACTTTTTTTGAACTAATCATTCTGTTATGATTTTTACATAAATAAATTACTAAATAGTGTCAAAATTGACATAAAATAGTTTTTAAATCAAATATTATATTAGTAATTGTTATTTTATTTATAAAAATCTAAGGATCGGAAAAATTACTTAGATAAGGTTATATATTTTAATAATAAACAAATTGGGGTTCGTTTGGCTGCTTATAGTAAGTTTATTAACCTTATAGTATAAGAACACAAGAAGACATGGTAAAAGTAAAATTATTTAACTTAATGTTAAATATAATTGATTAGGTTAAATAATGAACCTAAACTTGTCTAAATTCTATTGGATGAGAGGATTTCGACCCATCCCCACCTTAGCTTCGAAATATATCAATTTGGAGCTATTTAAAACCGAACTTCAATTTATAATAAAATAATATTTTTAGTTATTCCAAAGGTGCCCCTCTCCTCCCTTATAAAAGGGAACCTCCTCCCCCTCTTCCTCACACCACATTGAGCCTTCAAACTCGCCCAACCCCTGCCACTTTCTCCTCTCCACTTCCCTAGAGACATCCTAGAGGTTCTGGTCTTCTTCAAAGACACATTTTAGTGCCCTAAAAGGAGGTCTCAAAGAAGCACTTCAAAGAAGAGGTAAAGCCCATTACTGATTCTTTCATCATTATTTCTTTTCCACTTCTCTTATTAGGTTGTTTCATTATGAAGTAATAACTTCAGTATCACTCATATACTTATATGTTATTATAATTATGAAACAACCCTATTTCACCATCTATCCATCCTACGGAAAAAGAAATCATCGTGCGTGCATACGTACGGAATACCGTCTCCACGCCGTGGTGTAATATATTTTCCACACCACCTTACTTGGATGGGTATAATGGTGTATTTAATGACTATATATGACTATTATAAAGTGATACTGAATCTGAAATAGTATACATACACTCCAATACAATTCCACGATCATAGGAACGATATCATCACTCGTGCGTACGTACGGAATACCGTCTCCGCGATGTGATGAGACTCGTTCTACATGATCATCATTTCATAATGATTATATAAATGAATTGAATGAATGAATATGATATATATTACACTAATACCATTCTGTAAATGAGGAATCTATAACCTAAAGAAAAATAATAAGAATTTATTCGACAAAACACGCATAAGAAGAAAAAGTTATAAACACCCGAATAACAAGTAGCAATGAAATATTACTACTAAGAAGCTAAGAATATGACCATATATGATATCAGAAAAATAATTATGATTCTGGAATAAGTCAATAACATTATTTAAATCATTATACAGGAGGTTCGGACACTTACAAAGCAAGTCGGACCTAAGGTAAGGGAAATATCACAATCTCATTTTTATCCGAGATTGTTTATACTTTGGCATTTACTGGGGTGTATTTTATCATACACATCCATGTTTCCTCAATATGTAATATTATTTCCATCCACCTACAATTGTTTAAATCCAATTTTACCCTTCGGTGAGTTTTTAGTAAAAGATATGAAAGAAATCTTTTGTCGTTTTTCATACGAGGTACTTTTTGACTTTTCCGACAAAAGTACGAAGAATGTTTTTTTTAACTTATACGACATGAATGGATTTTTAAAACATTATTTCAAAGAAGATTCCTTTACAATTTCTCAAGTTTATTTTTAATCAACTTCTTTGATTTTATAATTTTAAGACATGTTAAGAAAGGAAAAGTGTTTTTGAAGTAGAAAGGATATTTTCCTCAAGAATGAAGTTCAAGTGTTTTATCAAAATTATTTTCCATCTAAGATAATAAAGTGTTCTGTTTTTATCCCTATTATTACATTTATTTGATTATGTTGTGAAGGAATTATTTTTATGAATTCCTTTATCGTATATGAATTGTTTTATGATGTCATGATGTTTAAGATTCCCATTTTTATTACATGGGTTATGCAATGATGTATGATTTATAATTTTGTGGCACACATAAGAATGATATCATTATGAGATGGGTGGGACCTCTATCTCCCTCCAATTCATTGGGTAAAGATTTTATATCTCATGAGATAGACATGGCTGGAACGGTAGGTTTTACCGGTTCAGTGAAACAGGACAGAAACGAGGGTGACTCGGTTCAGAAAGGGACTTTGTCCACTATGATAGTCTTGGCAATGAGTCTTGACTAACAAGAAATGATTCTCTATGACTATGTGTGTATGCCAAAAAGTTTCATGTTTTAAGTTATGATTATTGTGATTACATTTCACTGCCATGATTTATCCCATGTTATGAAATTATGATCTCTTTTTCAGAATAAGATTTCCAAAAGTTATGTGCTTATGAATACAATGTGATTGATCTTTCTTTTGTTTACCCTTACTGAGCATTTGAGCTCACCCTTTTGTCTGTTTTATTTCCCCAGGTCAGGAAGAAGGTTATTAAGTAGGATATGCCAAAAAGGGACTATAGATATGATGAAATAAGTGGGAGGCAAAGTTGATGCTTTATGAACAAGTTGTTTATGTTTCCTAGTTTCTAAAGACACTATACATATACGGTCCTTTCGTGGTTTTGTTATATGTTGTAATAAGTATAATTCAATTTTGAAGTATTAACAATGTATATAATGTATGGGTCGTTATAGTTGGTATCAGAGGAAAGGAATAGTCAACCTTTGGAAACTAGGGTGTGAAAGCCTTAGTAAGAACCCTAAGGATAAGTCTAAGCATAGAAAACAATCTTAGTGTTTTAGAAATGGCCATGAATAACCTAGGATAAGACCTTAAGTGTGAAATTTTATTCTTGATTATGTGTTTTTCCTATAATAATTAGTGTTGCTCACACTATTCTTCTTGGTTTTAGTCAATGGCTGGAACCCGAAGGAATCGTGTTAATGCGGAATGCGATGGGAAATGAAATGATTGTCCCCCTGAGCAACCAAACATTATGGGAGCTGGAATGCAAAATCTTGTAGCCATTCTCACACAACTTTCTCAAGATATGAATCATGTAGGACTTCCAAACGATCAATGGAAGGAGAAACATTCTGTTGAATCCTTCATGAGGCAGCGTCCACCTTCTTTCAGCGGGTCTACTGATCCATTAGTTGCTGAACAATGGATTAGTACTACTGAAAAGATATTTTCAGTTCTTCAATGTTCTGAACATGATAATGTCATCCTAGCAGTGTATTGTTTGGAAGGAGATGTTGATCAATGGTGGAATCTTATTAAGAATACGAGGAAAAGAGTTGAAATTGAGTCTATGGAATGGGACGAGTTCAAGAACTTATTTTTCAATAAGTACATCCCTCGTATTCTCTGAACAAAGATGGAGAAAGAGTTTCTTGAACTAAAGCAAAAGGATGATGAAATTGTTGGTACTTATGAAGCAAATTTTACAAGACTTGCAAGGTACGCTTCTGGTATTATTATCCAACCTGAGAGTAAGATCGGTCGGTTCTTTAGTGGCTTAAAACGAAGTCTTCGAAGGGTGTTAGCCATAAGGGACTTCAATAGCTACGAGGAAATCGTTCGATGTGCTCTCAAAGTCGAGATGGAGATTTGAGTAACCCATCAGTCATATGGGTTTGATAAGAAGAGGAAAATGGAATTCAAAGGAAAATCTAAAGAGCACACTGAAAAGAAGATGAGCTTTTCCTTATGCTCAAAGTGTGGAATGAAACATGGAGGGAGTTGTCTTAAAGGGACAAGTAAATGTTTCAAATGTGGAAAGGAAGGTCATCGAGCATTTTAATGCCACGATGATGGGAAGAAGATGTCTAATGATGAAAATAAAAGAAGGGATACACAGAATGAACCTACTACACTTCAAGGTTTCAAGTTCAAGGAGATGGGTCATTATGCCAATAAATGCCCTAATCCAAGGGTTGATGATGATGGTCGACGTCAACAAACTCTTAAGGCTAAAGACAAAGGAAAGTCACATGCAATTTCTATCAGCTATGTGGTGTACGATAACGATGTGGTGAAAGGTACACTTACCATCCACTCTAAAGTAGAAAATGTTTTATTTGATTCAAGATCCACCCACTATTTTACTTCTGAAGAATTTTCTAAGGGTTTCACTATATTACCTCAACAATTAGATTTTGAGTTAGCTGTGACAACACCTAATGGCACAACAGTCGCATCAAAAGTTTATAATTCTTCTCCGATCGAAGTTTGTGGGAAAGTGCTTCCTGCAAATCTTGTGATCCTTCCTATAGTGGAATTTGATGTGATTCGTGGCATGGATTGGCTTTCTTTATATGGATCTCATATCAACTGCCAAAGAAGGGAAGTCACATTTCATATTCCAGATCAATCTATGATCGTCTATCAATGCATGGATGAACATAACCTTCCAGTGGAAATTTCATCCATCTTATGGGTCTTGATTCCACTAAATGAAGGTTATTTATCTCAAATGGTTGGTGAGAAACTCATGATTAAGAATATTCCCATTGTACGGGAGTTTGATGATTTCTTTCCGGAGGAATTACATGGACTTCTACCAAATCATGAAGTTGAGTTGTCAATAGAACTCGTACCGGGTGCTTTGCCTATTTCAAAGACACCTTATAGAATGGCCCCAATTGAGTTGCAGGAATTGAAGAAGCAACTCCAAGAGAATCTTGATAAGGGATTCATACGCCCTAGTGCGTCACCTTGGGGAGCACCTATTCTATTTGTTAAGAAGAAAGATGGATCAATGAGACTCTGCATTGATTATCAAGAACTTAACAAGATCACTATCAAGAACAAATATCCTCTCCCACACATTGATGACTTATTTGACCAACTATGCGGAGCTCAATACTTTTCCAAGATTGATCTTCATTCAGGGTATCATCAATTAAGGGACAAAAGGGAGGATATACCAAAGACAACTTTCCATACAAGGTATGGACACTATGAATTTATATTGATGTCATTTGGTCTTACTAATGCCCATTCTATCTTCATGGATCTGATGAATAGAGTCTTTGGAGACTATCTTGATCAATTTGTGGTAGTCTTTATAGACGATATTCTTGTCTATTCAAAGAACAAGGAAGAACATGAAGATCACTAGAGAATTATATTGAAGACCCTGAGAAAGGAGAAGCTTTATGCCAAATTTACCAATTGTGAATTTTGGCTTCAAGAAGTTGCATTTTTGGGTTACATAATCTCAAAAGAGGGGATATTTGTGGATCCAGCAAAAACAGAGGTTATCGAAATATGGTCGAGACCAACAACAGTAACTGAGATCCGAAGTTTTCTTGGTTTGGCTGGATATTATCGACGTTTTGTGAAAGATTTTTCACGATTATCTATATCCACTGACCAAGTTGACTCGGAAAGGAGTTAATTTTGTTTGGATGGAGGAATGTGAAGAGAATTTCAAGGAGTTGAAAAGAAGGTTATCCAGTGCACCTGTGCTCACATTGCCCTATAGTGGAGAAAGGTTTGTGATCTATAGTGATGCATCCAAGAAGGGATTGGGGTGTGTTCATATGCAAAATTATATGGTGATAGCTTATGCCTCACGACAGTTGAAAATCGATGAGTAAAATTACCCAACACATGATTTGGAGTTAGCTGCGGTAATATTTGCATTAAAGATTTGAAGGCATTAACTTTATGGTGAAAGGTGTGATATTTATCTTGATCATAAAATATTAAAGTATATTTTCACACAAAAGGAGCTGAATATGCGTCAAAGAAGATGGTTGGAGCTGATTAAGGATTATGACTGCTCAATCCATTACCACCCTGGGAAAGCAAACAAGGTGGCAGATGCATTAAGTCGAGAAGACCATGCTATTTTATCCATGATGAGGATCACAAAAGATCCAATATTTATGTATTTACAAAGGATGGATCTTGGAATTATAATGAAATGGGGAAAATCTTATCTTTCTCAAATGAATGTTCAACCATCTATACATGTGAAGATTAAAGAGGCACATAAAGAAGATGTCGAGTTACAAAAGAAGGTGAGAAATGTTCATGAATTCAACCTTGATTGTGATGGGATAATAAAGTTCACGAATCGGGTTTGGGTTCCTACCATCCCCGAATTAAAGAAGGAGCTGCTGGATGAGGCTCATAGTTCTTCATTCTCTATTCATCCTGGATGCACGAAGATGTATAGGGACCTGAAAGAGTACTTCTGCTGGGATGGCATGAAAAGAGATGTTGCTGAATATGTCTCTCGATGCTTGGTTTGTCCACAAGTTAAAGCTGAGAGACAGAAGTCTAAGGGGATGTTACAACCATTACCCATACCCGAATGCAAATGGGAAAACATCACCATGGACTTTGTCACAGGACTTCCTAAAACATCCAAAGGCAATAATGCTCTCTAGGTCATAGTTGATCGTCTTACAAAGTCTGCACACTTCATTGCTATTAGAGAGGATTTATCTCTGGATCAGCTTGCCAGGATATATGTAAAGGAAGTGGTAAGATTGCATGGAGTACCACTTTCTATTTTATCTGATCGGGATCCGAGATTTACCTCGATGTTCTGGCGATGTATTCAGCATACTCTGGATACAGATTTGAGTTTCAGCACTGCTTATCATCCTCAGACAGACGGTCAGTCTGAGAGAACAATTCAAACCCTAGAAGATATGTTGAGAGCTTTCTCTATGGATTTCAAAGGTGGTTGGGATCAACATCTATCTTTGGTGGAATTTTCTTATAATAATAGCTTTCACTCCAGTATTCAGATGGCTCCTTATGAAGCTCTCTATGGAAGGAAATGCAGGACTCCAACTTGCTGGGATGAGGTTGGGGAAAAAAAGCTATTAGGACCTGATCTCGTTGATGAAATGGCAGAAAAGGTCAGATCTATTCAACAACACATAAGAGTAGCTCAGAGTCAACAGAAATGTTATGCCGACAACTGAAAAAAAGTCCTAGAGTTTGAAGTGGGTGATAAAGTGTTCTTACGAATATCTCCCTAGAAGAGGGTTGTGAGATTTTGAAAGAAGGGGAAGTTGAGCCCACGATATATCGGTCCTTTCGAAATATTGGATCGTGTTGGGAAGGTAGCTTACCAATTGGCGCTTCCACCGAATCTCTCTCAAGTTCACGATGTGTTCCATGTATCTCTCCTGAGAAAGTACATACCTGATCCTTCACATGTACTCAGCTCAGAAGTTGTACCGCTGGAGCAAGATCTTTCTTATGAAGAACAACTGATAGAGATTATGGATCGTAGCGAAAAAGCCCTACGAAACAAGACCACTCAATTGGTGAAAGTTTTATGGAGGAACCACCAATTAGAAGAAGCTACATGGGAGCTTGAGGATATGATGAGGGAGAGGTATCCTCATCTGTTTGTTACAAAGTGACGAATTTCGAGGGTGAAATTCATTTTAAGGGGGGTAGAATGTAACACCCGAGACTTTTATGTTATATAAATCATCAAAGGAATATTTTTCTACACAATACTTGCTTGGCTTTATTTACACGAAATCGCGACCTTCCTCGATAGCTTGCGTCGTACGCAATACCGAGTTTCACTAAACAACGATATTCTATTAAAATATTATTAAAACTAGCCGTTATGAATAGTAATAACCACTTTTTGAAATTTTATGAATTTTATTTTTCAAAATGGACTTCATTTTTGGATTCAGAATATCAAAATTAGCCTAGGGTGAAATTTTGGTATTTTTATGAAAACTTTCAATTTTTGATGAATAGTGAAACCACTAAGTGGTAGTTAAAAAAACTGAATTTTTTATAAAACTTAATTTTACCGCTTCTGTGAATGGAATTTCGAAAATCCGAGAGACACGGTTAATATCAAGGACTAAAATGTGGTTCAATGAGATGAAAATATTTTTTGGTGAATAGTAACTTTTTACTTTTTTTTTCCGCGGTTAATAGCAAATAGGGTAACTAAGGGTAAATATGATATTACTATTACCCTAACACATGTCCTAATTCAATTGGATAAGTTTAATTCGATCCAAAACAACCCTATGAATATAATATGACCATTTAGGTCCACTTGGATTAGATTATGAAATTTAATATTATTTTATTTAATGAATAGTTAAAATAGTTAAAATAATATTTTAATAACTAAAACATTTTTAATATGGGGTTATACATAAGATAAATTCGACTATAAATATTCATTATAAAGCTAAAAATATTTCCTACATAATGGTATTTTATTTGTAATTTTTAGACATTAAATAAGTAAATTTATTTATGACACAATGATGATGCAGTAATTATTTTATTAATGAAATATTGACATAATTGATGTTATGAACACCAAAATAAATGTAATTTGAGCCTTTTATGAATTGCACTAATTTTCGTGGTTAATATGACATGTTATTATTGATTTAATTAACTTTTTTTGAACTAATAATTCTGTTATGATTTTCAAAAAAATAAATTACTAAATAGTATCAAAATTGACCTAAAATAGTTTTTAAAACAAATATTATATTAGTAAATGTTATTTTATTTCTAAAAATCTATGGTTCGGCAGAATGACTTAGATAAGGTTATATATATTAATAATAAACAAAATTTGGTTCTTTTGGCTGCTTATAGTAAGTTTGATAACCTTATAGTATAAGAACACAAGAAGACATGGTAAAAGTAAAATTATTTAACTTATTGTTAAATCTAAATGATAAGGTTAAAATAGGAACCTAAACTTGTCTAAATTATATTGGATGAGATTATTTTGACCCATCCCCACCTTAGCTTCAAAATATATCAATTTTGAGCTATTTAATACCGAACTTGACTTTATAATAAAATGATATTTTTAGTTATTCCAAAGGTGCGCCTCTCCTCCCTTATAAAAGGGCACCTCCTCCCCCTCTTCCTCACACCACATTGAGCCTTCAAGCTCGTCCAACCCCTGCCACATTCTCTTATCCACTTCTCTAGAGACATCCTAGAGGTTCTGGTCTTCTTCAAATACCCATTTTAGTTCCCTAAAAGGAGGTCTCATAGAAGCACTTCAAAGAAGAGGTAAAGCCCATTACCGATTCTTTCATCTTTATTTCTTCTTCCACTTCTTCTTAATAGGTTGTTTCATTATGAAGTAATAACGCCAGTATCACTCATATACTGATATGCTATTATTAGTATGAAATAACCCTATTTCACCATTTATCCATCCTACGGAAAAAGATATCACCGTGCGTGTGTACGTACGGAATACCGTCTCCACGCCATGGTGTAATCTATTTTCCACCACCACCTTACTTGGATGGGTATAATGGTGTATATAATGACTATATATGACTATTATAAAGTGATACTGATTCTGAAATAGTATACATACACTCCAATACAATTCCACGATCATAGGAACGATATCATCACTCGCACGTACATACGGAATACCGTCTCCACGATGTGATGCGACTCGTTCTACATGATCTTCATTTCATAATGATTATATAAAAGAATTGAATGAATTAATATGATATATATTACACTAATACAATTCTGGAAATGTGGTATCAATAACCTAAAGAAAAAGAATACGAATTTATTCGACAAAACACGCATAAGAATAAAAAGTTATAAACACCTGAATAACAAGTAGCAATGAAATATTACTACTAAGAAGCTAAGAATATGACCATATATGATATCAAAAAAATAATTACGATTTTGGAATAAGTCAATAACATTTTTTAAATCATTATACAGGAGGTTCGGACACTTACAATGCTAGTCGGACCTAAGGTAAGGGAAATATCACAATCTCATTTTTATCTGAGATTGTTTATACTTTGGCATTTACTGGGGTGTATTTTATCATCCACATCCATGTTTCCTCAATATGTAATATTATTTCCATCCTCCTACAATTGTTTAAATCCAATTTTACCCTTCAGTGAGTTTTTAGTAAAATATATGAAATGAATCTTTTGTCATTTTTCGTATGAGGTACTTTTTGACTTTTTCGACAAAAGTACGAAGAATGTTTTTTTAACTTATACGGCATGAATGGATTTTTAAAACATTATTTCCAAGAAGCTTCTTCTACAAGTTTTTAAGTTTATTTTTAATCAAATTCTTTTATTTTATAATTTTAAGACATGTTAAGAAAGGAAAAGTGTTTTTGAAGTAGAAAGGATATTTTCCTCAAGAATGAAGTTCAAGTGTTTTATCAAAATTATTTTCCATCTAAGATAATAAAGGGTTCTGTTTTTATCCCTATTATTACATTGATTCGATTATGTTGTGAAGGAATTATTTTTATGAATTTCTTTATCGAATATGAATTGTTTTATGATGTCATGATGTTTAAGATTCCCATTTTTATTACATGGGTTATGCAATGATGTATGATTTATAATTTTGTGGCACACATAAGAATGGTATCATTATAAGATGGGTGGGACCTATATCTCCCTCCAATTCATTGGTTAAAGATTTTATATCTCATGAGATAGACATGGCTGGAACGGTAGGTTATACCGGTTCAGTGAAACAGGACTGAAATGAGGGTGACTCGGTTCAGAAAGGGACTTTGTCCACTAAGATAGTCTTGGAAATGAGTCTTTACTAACAAGAAATGATTCTATATGATTATGTGTGTATGCCACAAAGTTTCATGTTTTAAGTTATGATTATTGTGATTACATTTCACTGCCATGATTTATCCCATGTTATGAAATTATGATCTCTTTTGTAGAGTAAGATTTCCAAAAGTTATGTGCTTATGTATACAATGTGATTGATCTTTCTTTTGTTTACCCTGACTGAGAATTTGAGCTCACCCTTTTGTATGTTTTATTTCCCCAGGTCAGGAAGAAGGTTATTAAGTAGGATATGCCAAAAAGGGACTCTAGATATGATGAAATAAGTGGGAGGAAAATTTGATGCTTTATGAACCAGTTGTTTATGTTCCCCAGTTTCTAAAGACATTATACCTATACAGTCCTTTCGTGGTTTTGTTATATGTTGTAATAAGTATGGTTCAATTTTGAAGTATTAACAATGTATGTAAAGTATGGGTCATTATAGTTATGTTCCATGTCTCCCGTAAACTTAATGGGATGACCATGGGGGTACACATACATGTAACATATGAACATGGGAAATGGAGTAGCACATGAACACCCCCTATAATGGATTGCAACCATGTATTTTGGCCTTGATTAATTCAAGTCTAAAGAATCAAAAAATAACAAGAGAAGAAAAATATCCAAGACATATTCCCTTTAATAAAAAAATTTTAACCATCCAAAAATAATAATTGAATAGAGGATCAACCTATCCTTGGGTTGTTACATGTTCATTTTCAAACATAAATGGAGAAATAATTCTATAGCATCCATCCTTTTTATATAATAACTTTTCATTATATTTTACAAAACTGAGGATCTTTAAGGTTTAGTGTCTTGGAAACTAGGAACTTAAAACATGAAATCCTAAAAAATTATACTTAAACACTTGAAAGGCTTATCCTTATGTTCATCCTAGGTTCGTTACTTCATCTCATAACTTCGGGGCATACATCAAAAGAAAGGGTGAGCATAAGGCCCAGTAAGGGAAACAAGGGGAAACATTTAACATGTGAACTTGAGATACATCAACAATGTCTTGAAAAATAACTTGAGGCATGAGAAATAAATCATGAGGCATATCATAATAAAAATAACATATTTCATAACATGAATATGTGGCTAAAACATTTAATATTCATGATAATTTCCATTTCACCAAGGTCCATCCCCAAGGTGTCATTAAAAATTACCAAGGTTACTCACCAAGGTGTTGTTAAAAATGGTCATCTCTAGGGATTAAGTCTTTACCCAATGAATTAGAGAGCTATTATGGTGCACCCATGAGTTGTAATTATTATCATGTGAGCCACATATATCATCATAAATCATTTCATAAACAACCAATATAGCATAAAATAAATGGGTTTCATTTCATAATCATAACGTATTAAAAACTGCTTTAATGACATGATCTTTATGTCACTTTAAACCCACAGAAAGGGAAAGAGGGTCTCATGTATGTATATCCCAGAATTTAAAATAGAACATTTTTGTATATATGTGAATACACCTTTAGGATAAAGATATTTGAGTAATCACTTAATAAAATAAATGAATTTCAGAATAAGATAGAGTCATTTTGAGACGGAAATTCTGTAGCATAACGGCTATGTTATGAGGTTTTAGAAAACATTGAAAAGAGAGGGAACATGGGTCACCCACTCATAAATGATCCATAAAATATTAGGGGGGACATAATATAAAGTATTTAAGAATATGGAAAGGAAATTTGAAAGATATAGCATATGAAATGAAGAACATTAAAGGAAAAAATAAGATTTCTCTTATGAAAAATCGGCAACCTAATGACGTCACTTAAAATTCAGAAAAAATGAATTGATGAGATAAAATAGGGTCTCTCATCATATGAACATAAAATATCACTATTATAGATATATAGAACATACCCCAACATAATAAAAAAGAACTTGAAAGACTTGACAAGGAAGTAGAACTTTGAAAAATGAGAAAGGTGAACGAATCCCTAAAAACTTTAGCAGCCTAACAGCGTCACCTAAACGTCAAAAAAATGAATTGGCGAGATAAAATAGGGTCTCTCATAATATGAACATAAAATATCAGTATTATAGATATAGATATCATTCTACAACATAATAAAAAGGAACTTTAAAGACTTAACATGAAAGTAGAATTTTGAAAAATGAGAAAGGTGAACAAATCCCTTAAAAATTCGGCACCCTAACGGCGTCACCTAAACTTCAACAAAAATGAATTGATGAGATCAAATGGGGTCTCTAATAACATGAAAATAACATATCATTATGATATATATAGATATAATACCCCAAAATAATAAAAATTAACTTCAAAGACTTCTCATGAATGTAGAACTTTCAAAAATGAGAAAGGTGAACGAATCCCTTCAAAATTCGGCAGCGTAACGACGCCACTTAAACTTTATTAAAATGAATTGATGATTTCAAGATGGGTATCTCATAATATTAAAATAAAATATCAGTAATATAAATATTTAGATCATACCCCAACATAAAAAAAATCAACTTGAAAGACTTGACATGAAAGTAGAACTTTGAAAAATGAGAAAGGTGAACGAATCCCTTTAAAATTCGGCAGCCTAATAGCGCCACTTAAACTTTCTTAAAATTAATTGATGAGAGAAATAGGGGGTCTCTAATCATATGAAAATGAAAATTCAATTAAGAGGAATATAAAATAACATCCTCCAATATAAGAGCATGGATCATAAACAAAATGACATAAAAGAGATTACCTGAAAAGAAAGAGAGAGGTAGGATCCCTAACCTTAAGACGTAACTCTTAAAACATGAAGGTTGGGACCTTGAGGGCTTAGGGGAACCTTGGGAGGACTCCTTGGGAGGTAATGAGACCTGATATTCGTTGGGGGAGAGTTGGGAGTGAAAACTAAAGGATGGAAGGGTGGGTATTTATAGGGAAAGTGAGGGGACAAGGCATTAATGGCCAAGGGACACCTCATTGGTGGTTTTGGAAAAACCATGGGCTTGCCCATGGTATTTTCCCATGGTATTGGCCAATTGGACAAATAATACCTTATATTACTATTCATAAGTCGACCATATTGATTACATACTTAATAAATCATTTAATGATGTCATTAAACACCCGTAACTTAAGAACTGTATTTTAACTATCCATCGAAAATTCAACTTTCTCAGAAAAATCCCAAAATTTCACCTTAACCAAAAATCGATGCTGTGATTTCAAAAATAAACTCCATTTTATAAAAATATTTCTCTAAATAATTTTAATTTAATTTTTAAATAAATATTCTATTCACTGAAAATTAATTTTTTTAATAAAAATCCCCAAAAATATCTTTAGCATAATATCGATGTTCTGAATTCAAAAATAAATTCCATTTTATAAAAATAATTTTATAAATATTTGTAATTTAATTTTTAATTAAAAAACAATATTTAGTGGAAAAAACTAATATTTGACTAATAATTTACGAAATCGTTATTTAACCATTTTATTGAATCACATTACTTAATCAAGGTGCCTAGATTATATTAATAATTTATTTAGGTGAGATTACTAATCCATTTTTTCACATTACAAATCCTAAGCATAAAATTAGTATTCATAATTCAATATTCATCAAAAATTAAGTTGATCTTATTAGACTATAAATTTCATTCTGAACATAATTGCAGAAGACCATTTTTTGAAAATCATTACAAATTTTTAATTATTTAAGGTTTACATAATCATTTTAAAATGTCCCTTCTCTAAAATTCATCAAAAATATGCATACTATATTTATCCAGACATTTGAAAATTAATAAACTTCATCATAAGAATAAATCAAAAATTTTATGAAAATAAAGGATTACACAAGGCAGTTACGATCTCCTTACATAACCCCTTATAACCCCAGCATAGGACCTTAGTGTAAGGTGTGCTAAGGTGAGAGAATCTGAGGGCGGCTCAACCAACATTGCACGAGTAGTAATTTCTATCAGTTTGAACTTCTCGTGAAGGGGATTCCATTATACCTTCACACGATGATGTTCGGCTTGGGTTTGGTCCAGAGCAAAGCCCAGTGGTGCTACCTCCTTCCCAAGTTCTGTTAGAAGGGCTTTGATTAGCCCGAGTCTACTAGATGAGGCCATCAAATCTTCTTTCTATATTAATTAACCAAGATCACCTGTATTTTGAGACAATAAACGAAATGTTTTGTTTCCAACGGTCATATTGACCAATGGTCATATAATAGTAAAAACCCAACGGTCTCATTTTAATTATACTCATGTTATCAAATGAAACAGTTTTGTTGAGTATAAAAATAAAATAACACAAAAAATTAGGAAACAATATTTATTCAAAATTTCTGGTCGTTACAATCTTCCCCCCTTATGAAATTGCTTCCTCGAAATTTTTAAAATTGGGTTTGGAAATTTAATTGAATGTCCCACATTGGAAAAGGAGTCAGTAAAACTATTACTTTAAAAGAAAGAAAGGGAAGTACAAAGGTCACCCAAGTTAACCCACTCTAGGATTCTATGTAGGAAAAAATGGACATGGAGGAGAAAAAAAAGGGTCATGTTCTGAGGGGGAGTGATATAAAAGATTATTAGGAGAAAGTTTACCACAAGAAAATCACAAACTTATGATGTGTGTAAACGGTCATTGATTACCTAGTAGGAAACATAAACAAGCAACGTTTTTTTTGATGTTCCTTTTCATAATTTTGAGGAATTCATTTACTAAATAGAACAAAAACATAAGGAAATATACCTACCTTCATGTATAGTTTCATCCTTTAATAATTTTCTACCAAAACTAATCTTTTCTCCAAACGATGAACATTCAGAAACACTTGGTCTCATCAAAACACAAGAATCATCTTCTTTGAGAGTAACGTAATCCACAAAAGATTAACTATCAATTTCTTCTATCATTAAAAATTATCCCAAAAACCGAAACGGTAAGTCAAAACAACTCTTCAAAAAGAAAGAATCCCATAGGAAGGGAAACAAATTTTAATTCTTCAATGTTCCATGGAACTACCCAAAGTTCATCATAGACCATTCCATAAATAACTGTCCTTAAAATTCCTTAAAATAAACCAAACTAATTGTCACGAACCGAATCTGGTCACCGCCAAAACCGGCACCAAAAGCAGCCCGTGACATGACCCGAGGGGCGTTCCCGATCCCCACGGGATGGCACAAGTGCCTGGGTATCATAAAATGAAAATTGGGAACGATTTACCCGAGTTTATAAACATAAAACAACAAAAGAATCCAATGAAACAAATCTGGATTTTTCAAACCAAACAATCTTTTACAAAAATTCAGAACTAAATTATATGGCTTAAAACAACTCAAAAGGTCTATACCAAAGTTACAAATCCAAATAAGGACAGCCCATGAACCCTCATGGCAAGGGGCACTGCCCACAAGCCACCTCCACAAGACTTCACCACCAAGGACCTGCTAGAAACCCGAACCACTGGAACAAAAAAAACTGTACCCAACCTGCGACAACAAAACCAACCATGTCTACTTACACCCAAGGGTGTAAGTAGGGTGTGAGCCAATGCCCAGTAGGATACCACCACTAAGATATTCCATGTGATAAACATTTAAAGACGAAAAGAATGCAAGTTTTCAAAAACATGAAAAGCTAGTTACAATTTCTAAAAGATTCTACTTTGAATAAAAATAGTTTTCAAGTGGGCTATCATTAAGAATCAACACTTTTAAAAATAATGTCAACAATACTGAATTTTCCAGCCAACTATACCGTATGCCGACGGTAAGTACAATGTAAATAATGAGCACAAGAATTAGGAAGTAACACCTAGGCACTAGATAGCTGTGGGTCCCAGGTACCTCGTATCTCGGTGAGAGTAACCATCACAAATATCCATTCTCGTGCACGAGCCACTATTAGGGAACATACCAATAACCTAGTGGTCTCCAATCATCATCATAATATTTTAGTTAGAGTTGTATGCGTCAATCTTGCTAAGTGAAACTGAGGCCAAACCCCACGGATTCACTAGCATACTAGTACACGTCCACCCACCTAGATACACAGGTTTTCCCCTTCTGCTCAAACATGTTCAACACGTCAAGAAATGTACATTGAACATGAAAATATCATTTCCACATCACAAATTCACCAAACAGCCCATATGTATACAACACAAGTCACAAAAATCCATTTTTCATTCAAAATGATTTTGAAATCCGAATCACACCAAAATAGCCCACAACACATTTCACATTTCTTCAACACATCCACAAAACCATTAAACAATTTTATAAAACAATTATAAGATATATAAACTAATATAACAGCCCAAACACATGGAATATAACACTTCTTTCATAATAAAAAATTCAATTTTTCACATCACACTCACACAAAACACTCCACACCACTTTCACATCACTTTCACTCCAAAATATCTCCTTCAAACAATTTAATAAAATATTTCCAAGATGATATATATCACATAACAGCCTTTTCACAAATGAAATAGACCTTTTAAAAATATACTCCTACCAAAAAAGTTTTCTGATATAGTTTCACCTATTACACAACCCAATAAAGCATTCAAAACTTTCATAAAACAATTATAAAGAGTATACCCAAACTTTGCACATAAAATCCATTTCAAAAATCTCTTTTTAAGCCAAAAGCACACCAAGACCCTACCAAAACAGAATTGGCAGCCCAATAAACATGAAATAATCCACATTCAAATGTTATATAATCACGTTGAATAATATCACAAAAGATACCCATGAGAACACACAAATCCATAAAACACTTTCAAGGAGTATAACAAGGTTATACAAATAAAACCATTCAAATACACCCCATTTTTAGGCCCACATGGAACTATATCATTACCTAACCATAATTTGCAGACCCTTTCAACAACTAATAAATCACTTCCACATTTTACAAAACTACCACAAGATATAACAAATGAAATACATTTGAAAAATACACACTTCAAGCAAAAATGTAACTTTAAAAACAAATGCTTTACTATTTCAACCAAAAATGGTTTTCTCATAATTCACAGCACATAAGGAACATGAAAAATTATTTAATCAAGCAAACTAACTCATCATTAAATGGTTACCCACGGAATCACCTACCGAATGTGTCGAAACCCTCAAATATTGGGGCGAAACATCAACCACATGACCTCCGCACCTCAAGGAAGTATAAAGAAACCTAAAACCTCAATATTTCACCCAAAATACAGTAATTTTGAACCTATTAACGAAACCTAACTTCTGGAATTTTTTTATAATTCAAGAATTAGGGAAGAAACCCTAAGCAATTTGAAAGAGGAAAAGAAATGGACAAACTTACTTGAGAAATCTAGAATGAATCTCCCCAAAACACTAGTATCTGAAATTTAAAACGTCCAAAACTCAGGGTATGGTCTCACAAGAATTATTAGGTCATTTAGGAATTGGAATGGAGGGAAAAGATTATGAATAGAAGGAGTTATGAAAGGATCAATTTACCTCTCCAAATTCTGGACGATTTCTGAAATCCAGAAAGTTTCTACTATTTTCGCGACTCTATCGAGCTCTAAATTGTGGGAGGAGGGCATGGGGTCGCGCCTGGGCTTCTTAGGATCGATAGGAAGGTGGAATCACCGAAAATTACATTTTAATGAATAAGATATTAATAAATTAATGAAACAATTTAAAACTGGAAAATGGGCCTTCGGGTTGGCCCAATTCTCAAATAAAAACAAAAATACCCCATGCTTATAGATTTATAAAGGCCCCAAATTTAAATTTGGGGTTAATATATCAGGGTATAACAATTAGGATTTTTAATGAGTCAAAAATATTAAAAAATGTAAATGTTATAAATGAAACAAAATTTATTTTTAAATCTGGAATTGGGCTCGCAGTTTGGCCCAATTCATGAAAACTCACCTATTCTCAATAAAACCTTTGGAAACCACCAAAACAAATCACGAGTGGAAAATAAATTTAAAATAACCCTAAAATTGGTTACGTACGTGACAATTCTCCCCACCTTGAAAACTTTCTGCCCCGGAATGTCACAGCAAGGTCAAAGCAACAACCAAACCCAACTGAGAAACCAATAGGTACACCTTTGCCAGGTTTCACCCCCAAAGGTCAAAACACCTCCAGTGATCAATGATGGAAGGAATACTGTCACAAACCAAAATTACACCACTTTCCTGAAACAATAAGGTACATTCAGGATTTATCCCAAATGAAAACTCCTCAAATACAATCTGAACAATACTCAATCAATTTACCCAAAAAAAAACAACAACATTGAACAAGGTTACACTTCCCTACTATAACTAAACCATTGGAAACTCTCCAATATCAATGTTTACCCAATGAATATGTAGGTAGTTAGATATCTTCGAATGATAATACCTACTTCCAAGACATGTCCAAAGAAAAAAAATATGAGTTACTCGTATGAAGAGACACAAATGGGCTCCCCACCATAAGAGACAACTTAAATTGTTTTCCCAAGACAGAATCAAGACACTAATAGTGGGAGGCCCAAACATACTCTCTAGTAAAAGGGATATACTTCCATTAAATGTTTATGAAGGAATATTCATGAGAATCATAGTGGGTCTCCCCACCATAAGAACTGACCATCTTAACCGACCAGCATGGGCCGACATAGAAAGACCCAAAAAGAAATCAAAGATTTAGGAAGGGCGCAGGATTAGTCTGCATGGTTTGGGAAACTGTGCACTAACTATGAATATAATTCTTTCTACATGTCTTCCTAGCACACGGCCACTACTAAACGTGCACAAACTATGTGCTCAACCATGACGAAACCATAGGTTTGAACTATTCCCATCTTTCATACTAAGGATAGGACTTTGTACAAGGGATTAAATGGCCCTGGGATTTTCCCTGACTACGAGCCAACTTCTCTCCGAGACCTATGGCTGGAGCTCAAATGATTGAAGCATCTTCGGCCTCGTAGTTAATATTTGGAAACCCACTGAATGAGAATTCTTCTTTTCGGTGCCACCAAAAACTACACCGCAGTCCCAAATAAGTTTTCTAGACCTAACACATTCCAAACTCACTTTACCTTATCCCGATATTTCACTGAAACAAGGGCTGGGAAGATACACACACATCACAACATGTTTCTTCAGGTGAGAAACAATAGAAGTAAAGAACACCTACACTCACATTCCTCCAAAATAGATGATTTTGAAGTTTTTCCAAGGGAGACATTTGCCCAACATAACAGGGACTCTCAAAGGATTTCACTACTTTCACCTATACAGTCAATCGAGTACATGACATTATAAGGCATCACCAAACATGACCATTTCAACTGATATAAACAATTCATGGAGAGGGACCTTATACAACATCCCCAAACAACACACAATTCTAGAAAGTGGCCACAATATCCTATCGTGACCATATTTCCCACACCGGTGGTTTAACATGAATTAATGCATCAATGAAACATTGAAGAACCCAAAGGTCCTATTAGACACCATCGAGACACTCATCCACAATTACAACCAAAGAACACTTCCACCTTCGATGAATCATGAAACATTAGAAACTAAGGTTTCTTTCAACCTTCCACAATAACTTTACCACTACAAGAGGATCCAAAAATCAACGAAATGAATGGGTGTAGACTCAATCAACAATGATCGATAAAATATTCCTTATATTGATCAACTGGAGGATTTTCCAATGGCGAAACAATATGGATTGCACTTCAGCTGTGCATTAACCCTTAATGGGGGAATACCTTATCCAATGAGAGAACCCAAGGACCCAACCAAGCTGGTCCATTAGTCAAAACATGCCTCAAACCAGATCCAAACACATGAAGGGAACCACCGTAAAGGCATCCCAAAACATTTTTCAAAAGAGACCACTAATCGTCCCTACAACACAGCTCACCAACCAAACACAAACCCAAAACACAGTTCAAACAGGAGGGGTTCTTGGAATCAAAACATCCCACAACATCAAAATTTTCAAAAAATACATAATATAAACCATTAAAAACAATTCATCAAGTCTTCATGTTTCTCTTTAAAAACATTTCTTTGAAAACAAATGGTTCAGCGGTTAGCGCATCCACCAATGGTACCCCATGAGCCTTACACATGCATGTTTCAGTGCCACACTGAGCACCCTCCTCATATCCATCTCGACACTCATCGAGTCATGTCATCAACCATCCATCTTCCCATATAACCCCATGCATGTGGTTGCTAATGAAAATACCAAAGGTTAGAACAAAAATTTGTTCCACTTTTCAAAACCAAAACGGTCAAACAACACATCCTTTTTTTCTCAAAACCGCTAACCACGAGATCAAAATCCCAACTCACATCTAAATTGTTTTTTTCAGAAAGTCACAACCATTTAGAAAATAACTCACTTTCAAGATATTCACATCAATTTCAAAACAACTCATCCCATTAAAACACACTCTGATTTTTTTTAGAGAACTCTATTGGAAACACTTTTCAAAACCAACTTCAATATAGTTCTTGCTTTCAAAATAGGTGTAAAAACACCATTTTCCATTTCAAAACAATTCTAAAAATTCAGTTCCACCATTTCATAAATCAATCCATTCCTTATTTATTTGAAAATAATTTCAAAAAAAAACTTTATACTTCTTAAAACCAAGTCACCAGAAAACCAAAGTGCCAGGATTTCAAAACTAAAGCACAAAACAATCCGAGAGGAAACTAGTTTCAATGGGTGACTTTGAAATATGGTTGGCAGCCATATTCCAATCACTTCACTGTCACAGAGAGTGTTTTAGGGAATATCCCCAGCTTCACATGGCTTGCCAGGCCCTGCGAGCTCACTGAGACCATTAACCCAACTCTCTTTTCATTTCCCCTAATCATCATCAAACCAAGAAAACCAAAGAAATTAGATAAATCCCGACTTCCCATGGAGACTCGAATCCTGTCATGAGGTGTGGTGATCAGGCACACTACCCATAACCGAACTAACAAGTCCCAACAATCGTAACTTTATACTATCCTGACTGTTCCCCAAATAACGTGACCCAAAGAGTTAACCAGAACCTCCTTTGATACCATTTTGTCACGAACCGAATCTGGTCACCGCCAAAACCGGCACCAAAAGCAGCCCGTGACATGACCCGAGGGGCGTTCCCGATCCCCACAGGCTGGCACAAGTGCCTGGGTATCATAAAATGAAAATTGGGAACGATTTACCCGAGTTTATAAACATAAAACAACAAAAGAATCCAATGAAACAAATCTGGATTTTTCAAACCAAACAATCTTTTACAAAAATTCAGAACTAAATTATATGGCTTAAAACAACTCAAAAGGTCTATACCAAAGTTACAAATACAAATAAGGACAGCCCAATAACCCTCATGGCAAGGGGCACCGCCCACAAGCCACCTCCACAAGACTTCACCACCAAGGACCTGCTAGAAACCCGAACCACTCGAACAAAAAAAACTGTACCCAACCTGCGACAACAAAAACAACCATGTCTACTTACACCCAAGGGTGTAAGTAGGGTGTGAGCCAATGCCCAGTAGGATACCACCACTAAGATATTCCATGTGATAAACATTTAAAGACGAAAAGAATTCAAGTTTTCAATAACATGAAAAGCTAGTTACAATTTCTAAAAGATTCTACTTTGAATAAAAATAGTTTTCAAGTGGGCTATCATTAAGAATCAACACTTTTAAAAATAATGTCAACAATACTGAATTTTCCAGCCAACTATACCGTATACCAACGGTAAGTACAATTTAAATAATGAGCACAAGAATTAGGAAGTAACACCTAGGCACTAGCTAGCTGTGGGTCCCAGGTACCTCGTATATCGGTGAGAGTAACCATCACAAATATCCATTCTCGTGCACGAGCCACTAGTAGGGTACATACCCATAACCTAGTGGTCTCCAATCATCATCATAATATTTTAGTTAGAGTTGTAAGCGTCAATCTTGCTAAGTGAAACTGAGGCCAAACCCCACGGATTCACTAGCATACTAGTACACGTCCACCCACCTAGATACCCAGGTTTTCCCCTTGTGCTCAAACATGTTCAACACGTCAAGAAATGTACATTGAACATGAAAATATCATTTCCACATCACAAATTCCCCAAACAGACCATATGTATACAACACAAGTCACAAAAATCCATTTTTCATTCAAAATGATTTTGAAATCCGAATCACACCAAAATAGCCCACAACACATTTCACATTTCTTCAACACATCCACAAAACCATTAAAAAATTTTATAAAACAATTATAAGATATATAAACTCATATAACAGCCCACACACATGGAATATAACACTTCTTTCATAATCAAAAATTCAATTTTTCACATCACACTCACACAAAACACTCCACACCACTTTCACATCACTTTCACTCCAAAATATCTCCTTCAAACAATTTAATAAAATATTTCCAAGATGATATATATCACATAACAGCCTTTTCACAAATGAAATGGACCTTTTAAAAATATACTCCTACCAAAAAAGTTTTCTGATATAGTTTCACCTATTACACAACCCAATAAAGCATTCAAAACTTTCATAAAACAATTATAAAGAGTATACCCAAACTTTGCACATAAAATCCATTTCAAAAATCTCTTTTTAAGCCAAAAGAACACCAAGACCCTACCAAAACAGAATTGTCAGCCCAATAAACATGAAATAATCCACATTCAAATGTTATATAATCACGTTGAATAATATCACAAAAGATACCCATGAGAACACACAAATCCATAAAACACTTTCAAGGAGTATAACAAGGTTATACAAATAAAACCATTCAAATACACCCCATTTTTAGGCCCACATGGAACTATATCATTACCTAACCATAATTTGCAGACCCTTTCAACAACTAATAAATCACTTCCACATTTTACAAAACTACCACAAGATATAACACATGAAATACATTTGAAAAATACACACTTCAAGCAAAAATGTAACTTTAAAAACAAATGCTATACTATTTCAACCAAAAATGGTTTTCTCATAATGCACAGCACATAAGGAACATGAAAAATTATTTAATCAAGCAAACTAACTCATCATTAAATGGTTACCCACGGAATCACCTACCGAATGTGTCGAAACTCTCAAATATTGGGGCGAAACATCAACCGCATGACCGCCGCACCTCAAGGAAGTATAAAGAAACCTAAAACCTAAATATTTCACCCAAAATACAGTAATTTTGAACCTATGAACGAAACCTAACTTCTGGAATTTTTTTATAATTCAAGAATTAGGGAAGAAACCCTAAGCAATTTGAAAGAGGAAAAGAAATGGACAAACTTACTTGAGAAATCTAGAATGAATCTCCCCAAAACACTAGTATCTGAAATTTAAAACGGCTAAAACTCAGGGTATGGTCTCACAAGAATTATTAGGTCATTTAGGAATTGGAATGGAGGGAAAAGATTAAGAATAGAAGGAGTTATGAAAGGATCAATTTACCTCTCCAAAATCTAGACGATTTCTGAAATCCAGAAAGTTTCTACTATTTTCGCGACTCTATCGAGCTCCAAATTGTGGGAGGATGGCATGGGGTCGCGCCTGGGCTTCTTAGGGTCGATAGGGAGGTGGAATCGCTGAAAATTACATTTTAATGAATAAGATATTAATAAATTAATGAAACAATTTAAAACTGGAAAATGGGCCTTCGGGTTGGCCCAATTCTCAAATAAAAACAAAAATACCCCGTGCTTATAGATTTATAAAGGCCCCAAATTTAAATTTGGGGTTAATATATCAGGGTATAACAATTAGGAGTTTTAATGAGTCAAAAATATTAAAAATTGTAAATGTTATAAATGAAACAAAATTTATTTTTAAATCTGGAATTGGGCTCGCAGTTTGGCCCAATTCATGAAAACTCACCTATTCTCAATAAAACCTTTGGAAACCACCAAAACAAATCACGAGTGGAAAATAAATTTAAAATAACCCTAAAATTGGTTACGTACGTGACACTAATATTGAAACCCAATTATAAGAACGGTCTCATAACAAATTCTTCCAATATAGACTTTATCATTCATCTCCAAACAACATAATCCACTCTTATCATCTTATAAGAAAAGTAAGTAACCTAATCACATTTTCCCGTAAGGTAGTTCAATCATTTCAATATGTAACCTAAATGATGATAAGTTTGCCTTAAATTCATCTATTCTCAAAATATAAGTCAACCATTACTCCTCAATGAAAATACAATAGTAATATATTTTCCTTGATCAAATAGGGTTCCCAAAATAGTAAACGTCTTCCAAAATAAGGATCATTTTTAATCCCCTAATCACCTTTTTTAAGAAGAACAGTTTCACTACATAAACATGTGGTACATAACAATAGATGTTTTCCTTAATGATATATAATCATCTTAGGTAGTGACTCGATGATCTTAGAAATCATAAAAGATATGCTCATAGAGCACGAACTAAAATACAACATGACATAGAAAATTATTGCGAAGAAGTTACATAAACTTTAGTCATCATGATCCATCTCAGCATAGGACTTGAATTTTTCCCTTGTCCTCGAAGATTGATGATGCTCATCATGCTTCTCATCCATTCCAAGAGAGAATTTCCTTGGACAATGTATAACTTCTCCATATTTTTTACATCTAAATGTATAAGGTACATTATATCTAACCTTATCTCCATTCATCACATTATCCATTTTTTTAAAGCAATTGACTACTTATGCCCTTTCTTCCCACACATAAATCATCTCCCAGTTCCTTTGTGACATTATCCTTTGTGCCTATTCCCACACTTTTCGCAAAAAATAAATTGGTTATCCTTTCCCTTATAAACTTTTTCAGATGAACATCCCTGAGACTTTGTCTTCTTCTTCCTTGATGAATTTGGGCATTGAACTAGGTACCAATTATTAATTGTGATTTTGATAGCTGGTTTGGCATAATCACAATATGTTAAACTTGATCTTTCATCATCTCTGTCACATTAATAGGGCAATCATCACATTTCCTATCACATTGGTTGATGGGACATGCTCTTCCATTTACCTCCATTAACTAATAAAATAACATATAATTAGGGGGCTTAAATACTTAGCCAATAATCATTAAAAGGAAACTTTAAGCATAGAAGGATAAACATGTAGAAAGAAAGTATACCCTAGCTTGTGATCCCCAAGGTTCCAATCTTGGTTATCCATTATCATATATTCTTATGTGAATCTTTATTTTATTTTATCTTTGTTCCTTTAATAATGGTTCAGACTAAGCTTATGAATTTACCAAAGCATATCCCCCGGGAGTGTCTTAAACAAGTGTGCAGCAAGGCCCGTTGTCGTGTACTAGTTCCCGTTCAAGTCTCACTCAAAGAGTTGTTTTCGGGTTTTTCCCCTATGTACATCTTTGCCAGAGCCACCTCTACCTACTCGTATCCAGACATGGATGTATTTTCTTGGGAATCCCGTACTCAATACTCACCAAAATACAAGGATGATTTCATATATTTAAATTTTTTTATAGGGTTCTTCATTGATTTTTTATATCATAATTTCCACAAATAACTAAACCATCCTTTGATACCATCTATAACATCACTCCTTTTTATAACATAACTTTTCATTACATTTTACAAAACTGAGGATCTTTAAGGTTTAGTGTCATGGAAACAAGGAATTTAAAACATGAAAACATAAAACATTATTCTTAAACACTTGAAAAGATTCTCCTTATGTTCATCCTAGGTTCATTACTACATCTCATAACCTGGGGACATACATCAAAAGAAAGGGTGATCATAAGACCCAGTAAGGTAAACAAGGGGAAACATTTAACATGTGAACATGAGATAATCAACAATGTCATCAAAAAGAACTTTAAGGCATGAGAAAGAAATAATGAGGCATATAATAATAAAAATAACGTATTTCATAACTTGAAGATGTGGCTAAAACATTTAATATTGACAATCATTTCTATTTCACCAAGGTTCATCCCCAAGGTGTCATTAAAATTTACCCAGGTTATTCACCAAGGCGTCGTTAAAAATGGTCATCTCTAGAGATTAATTCTTTACCCAATGCATTCGAGCGGTATCAGGGCACACCCTTAATTTGTCTTTATTATCATGTTATCCACATATATAATCATAAATAATTTCACAAACAACCCATATAGCATAAATGAAATGGATTTCATTTCATAATCATAACGTTTTAAAAACTGCTTTAATGACATGATCTTTATGTCACTTTAAACCCACAGAAAGGGAAAGAGGGTCAAATGTATGTAAATCCCAGAATTTAAAATAGAAATTTCTTGTATATATGTGAATACACCTTTAGAATAAATATCTTTGAATATTCACTTAATAGAATAAACGAATTTGAGAATATGATAGGGACATTTTGAGATGGAAATTCTGTAACATAACGGCTATGTTACGGGGTTTTAGATAACATTGAAAAGAGAGGGGACATGGGTTACCCACTCATAAATGATCCATAAAATAGTAGGGGGGATAATATAAATGATTTAAGAACATGGTAATTAAATTTGAACGATATACCATATGAAATGAAGAACATGAAAGGAAGACAAAAATAAGATTTCTATTATGAAAATTCGGCATCCAAACGGCATCACTTAAACTTTAAAAAATGAATTGAAGAGATAAAATAGGGTCTCTCATAATATGAACATACAAGATCAGTATGATATATATAGATATCATACCCCAACATAATAAAAAGGAAATTGAAATACTTTACATGGATGTAGAACTTTGAAAAATGATGAAGGTGAACGAATCCCTTAAAAATTCGGCAGCCTAACAACGTCACCTAAAATTCAACAAAAATGAATTGACGAGATCAAATAGGGTATCTCATAATATGAACATAAAAGATCTATATTATAGATATATATATAATACCCCAACATAATAAGAAGTAACTTCAAAGTCTTGACATGAATGTAGAAATTTGAAAAATGACAAAGGTGAATGAATCCCTTAAAAATTCGGCAGCCTAACGGCATCACCAAAACATCAACAAAAATGAATTGATTAGATCAAATAGGGTCTCTAATCATATGAACATAAAATATCCGTATGATATATATAGATATCATACAAATACATAATAAAAATGAACTTTAAAGACTTTACATGAAAGTAGAACTTTGAAAAATGAGAAAGGTGAACAAATCCCATTAAAATTCGGCAGCCTAATGGTGCCACTTAAACATTATTAAAATGAATTGATGAGAGAAATATGGGGTCTATCATCACATGAACATTAAATATTAGTATGATAGATATATATATCATACCCCAACATAATAAAAAGTAACTTGAAAGTCTTGACATGAAAATAGAACTTTGAAAAATGAGAATGGTGAACGAATCCCTTTAAAATTTGGCAGCCTAACTATGCCACTTAAACATTATTAAAATGAATTTATGAGAGAAAGAGGGGTTATCTCATCATATGAAAATGAAAAGTGAATTATGAGGAATATATAAGAACATCCTACAACATAAGATCATTGATTATAAAAGAAATGACATAAAATATATTACTTGAAAAGAAAGAGAGAGGTAGGATCCCTTACCTTAAAATGTAACACTTAAAACTCGAAGGTTGGGACCTTGAGGGCTTGGGGGAACTTTGGGAGGACTCCTTGGGAGGTAATGAGACCAGAGATATGTTGGGGGAGTGTTGGGAGTGAAAACTAAATGAGGTAAGGTTGGGTATTTATAGGGAAAGTGAGGGGACAAGGCATTAATGGCCAAGGGACACCTCATTGGTGGTTTTGAAAAAACCATGGGCTTTCCCATAGTATTTTCCCATGGTATTGGAACCTTGGGACACATAATACCTTATATTACTATTTATAAGTCGACCATATTGATTAAATACTTAATAAAACATTTAATGATGTCATTAAACACCTGTAACTTAAAAACTGTATTTTCACTATTCATCGAAAAATCAACATTCTCAGAAAAATACCAAAATTTCACCTTAACCAAAAATTGATACTCTAATTTCAAAAATGAACTCCATTTTATTAAAATAATTTTCTAAATATTTTTAGTTTAATTTTTAAATAAATACACTATTCAACAAAAATTCATTTTTTTCAGAAAGATCCCCTAAAATTTCCTTAGCATAATATCGATGTTCTGAATTCAAAAATAACGTCCATTTAATAAAAATAATTTTCTAAATATTTTTAATTTAATTTTTAATTAAAATACAATATTCACCCGAAAAAACAAATACTTGACTAATAATTTATAAAACCGTTATTTAACCATTTTATTGAATCACATTACTTAATCAAGGTTCCTAGATTATATTAATAATTTCTTTAAATGATATTACTATTCCATTTGGTCAAATTACTAATCCTAAGCCTAAAATCTCTATTCATAATTTACTATTCATCAAAAATTATGTTGATCTTATTAGACTCTAAATTTCATACTGAACATAATTGTAGAAGACCATTTTATGAAAATCATTACACATTTTTAATTATTTAAGATTTACATAAACATTTTTAAAATATCCTTTCTCTAAAATTCATAAAAAATATGCATACTATATTTATCCGGACATTTGAAAATCAATAAACATCATCATAAGAGGAAATCAAAAAATTTATTTAAAATAAAGGATAACACAAGGCAGTTACGGTCTCCTTACATAGCCCCTTATAACCCATGCATAGGACCTATGTGTAAGGTGTTCTAGGGTTAGAGAATCTGAGGGTGGCTCAGCCAACATTGCACAAGTAGTAATTTCTCTTAGTTTGAACTTCTCGTGAAGGCGATTCCATTCTAGCTTCACATGATGATGTTTGGCTTGGGTTTGGTCTAGAGCCAAGCTCAGTGTTGCTACCTCCTTCCCAAGTTCCATTAGATGGGCTTCGATTGGCCCGATACTACTGGATGGGGCCATCAAATCTTCTTTCTATATTAATTAACCAAGATCACTTGTATTTGGAGACAATAATCGAAACATTTATTTTCCAGCGGTCATATTGTCCAATGGTCATATAATAGTCAAAAGGCAACGGTCTCATTTTAATTATACTCATGTTATCAAATGAAACATTTTTGTTGAGTATAAAAATAAAATAACACACAAAATAAGGAAACAAGATTTATTCAAAAATTCTGTTCATTAAAAATTCACTTCGAAGAAAACCCCAACCTATATATATGGATCTATCTTGGGAGAAGAAAAGAGTGGCACCATTGTTGTTCATTAATCCTCGGTCATTGATTCATGATCCATGATCTATTGGTGCAAGTCATTTTCCAGTGGGAGGAAATCTTTAGGCTCTCCTCCAATGTTCACAATGAAGGATTAATAATACTAATCATGAATACCTTCCAAAGGTTAATGATGCATTTTTGTGTTACTCCTTCACTTTAAAATAGTGTGACCACGCTATTTTATTTGTGAAAGGAAACAAATTCATTCTCATTGTTTCATCACAAAAATCTAAAAGAAAAATTCAATAACTGTCTTAATTATATTTTAATTCTTCTTTAAAACATCTAAAAAATATTTTCTACAGTCGACCCACACCGATAGAAGTTAGGTAAATCCTTATAAATCCCTTATCCACAGAACACAACGGGTCGCTTAGATTTCGAATCTAAAAACTCAATTAATAGGTAATAAAACTGATAATCTATTGTATTTTTAATAAATATAAAAATAGTTCAAACATTTATTCTAAGAACATCGGGCCTCAGAATCACACTCCATCAATGCTTCTAGTATCAAAATAATCCAATATAATTTTTAAAAAGTTTACATGGAAAATATAGAACATTACGTTATCCCCACCTTAGAGATATACACCCCCAAAATCCAAAACAAGGGCTAAACAAACAAATGGGGATACTTGGAAATATTTTAAGGATCCCACTCCAATGTTCTCGCTTGGATATTACCATACTAAAACCAAACGCACACCAGAGGAATCAACTATCCATGAAGGATCCTCTCCTATTGATCCTCGATCTGTACTGGGTGCTTCGCGAAAGTCTCCCCATCATCAATATCCAGCTCGCCTAAGTCAATAACAGGTTAATGTTCATGTATGTATTTCCTTATCTGGGATACAGGATTGACATTTTTCACCCTCTCTAAATCCTGATTAAGATACATGTTTTATTCCAACTCACCCACTATATGCAGTATCAGAAAAGGTCTTATGAACCTCAGAGATAACTTACCACAAAAACTAAATCTCTATATCGCGCCTTAAGGAGAGTCCCAAATAAACCCATGGTCTCCCTAATCTAACACTAATGGTCTCCACCACCTATCAACATAAGAATTATGATGGCTCTATGTAGTCATCGCCCTCTCCTTGATGACCTTCACCATCTCCGTAGTAGGTTGTACCAACTCTAGTCCCATGAGTGCCGAAAATCCTATTCCAGTCCAGCAATGTTTCAACCTTATGTGGAACCTATAAAAGGCCTTTAACAGTTCCCTACTGATGGTAGAGTATTAGTTGTTATTTTATGAAAACTCTACCAGGGGTAGGTGATCCTCCCAACTACAACCAAAATCAAGGATGAAAACATCATGCTTATACTCTATGACCTAAATGGTCTTCTCCGTATGGCCGTATGTCTGCGGGTGGAAAGTTTTGATCAAGATAATTTTATTCCAAAATGTGTCCAGCAATCCCTTCCACAATTTCTATATAATTAATGCATCTCGATCTGATACAATCATTGATGGGACTCTGTGAAGTCAAACTATCTCTTATATGTATAAGTGTAACAATTTCTATACGTTAATCTTCTCCCGAATCACAAGGAGGTGGGATGACTTGGTGAGTTGGTCAATGATCACAAAAATGGTATCGTTCCCTAAAAAATAAGTGATGAACCCCTAACAATGTCCATTTATACTTAATCCCACTTCAACTGCAGTACCTCAAGGGGTTGATTCACACCCGCATAAACATTTTTCTCAACCTTCATTTCCTAGCATGTGATGCATCTCAAAACAGACTCTACCACTTACTTTATAATTTTAGGCCACAAATACTGATTCTAGAGGTAATGGTACATCTTTTACACAGTTGGATGTACCTTCAAATAAGATTTCTGGAACTCTCTCAACGCCTAATCCCACAGCACCACTGCTACAACTATGCACCCTCTAAAAAGAACAATGTGCTCCCCACCTTTTGAATATATATAATAACCTTTACTTATGTACATATGTTCACATAGAGCCTCAAAGTAAATATCTCTGAGATTTGACTCTTTGACTCACTGTAATTGTGGAGGGGTGACAACCATTAACTAGAGATAGATGCTCCATATCCATCCATGAAATATATCTGTAGTGATGCTAACTATTATTAAGCCACATTCAGTGGATGTGAACTTGATTTATTACTAATTTAATCAACCACCACTTTCCCCTTCCCAGGAGTATTGAATATTTCAAAGTCATAGTGCTGGAGGAACTCCAGCCATCATCTATATCTCATGTGAAAATCCTTCTGAGAGAAGATATATCTGAGACTCTGGTGGTCAGAGCAAACGATAATTTTTTCTCCCATAAGGTATTGTCGCTATAACATCAATACAAAGACTACCACTACCAACTAAAGGTCATGGGATGCATAGTTCTTCTCATGTGGACTCAACTGCTAAGAACCATAGGAAATCACTTCTGTCCCCTGTATTTGGACACAACCATGTCTTTTTCCGGAGGCATCACAGAACAACACATACCCAACAGCCTGATTTGGCAACATTAGAATAGGTTCACTTTTCAAACTATGTCTCAGTTGATGAAATATCTACTGGAACTATTCTATCCACACAAAGAGTTTAAATTTCATCATCCAATATATCACACGTTCTTCTACTCTGAATAATTCATGTACAATAATTTTATAGTATCCATCAAATCAATGGAAACTCTGCACCTCAAAAACGTTCTTGGGTGGCTCCAAAGCAATCACCACCTCAACCATCTCTCGATCCACAATTACACCAGTTTTTGATATGGAATGTCAAATAAATTGAACTTATCAAATATATAACTGACACATAAAGAGATTACAGTAATGTTGGTGTCTCAGAATATGTCTCGGACTGTCCTCAAGTGTATCAGGTGCTCCTCCTCTGATGCTGAATACACAAGAATGTCATCAATTATGACCACTAAAAACTATTCCATGTATGGATGGAATGTCTTGTTCATGAGTCCCATGAACACTGCTGGGGAATTTATTGCACTAAACAACATCACTAATTACTAATAGTGATCATACCGATATTTGAAATATTTTTTCCCGATGACTTCTTCCTGTACACAAAGCTGGAGATTTCATGATACAAGGTCTATCTTGGAGAACCATCTTGCTCCCTTCAACTGATCAAAGAGATCATTAATCATGGGTAAGGGATACATGTTCTTCATGGTAACTTGGTTTAGGAATAAAATTCCCACACATAACTTCAAGATCCCAGATTCCTTCTTGGATAACAAATCTGGGGCCACCCATAGTGAAACATTGTGCATCATGATTCCCTTTCTCTATAAGTTCTATAACTATACCCTGATATCATAGAGATCTGCAATTGCTATCTAATATTCCATTGTAGATATCAATGCCAATTCGGGGAACATATCATGGTATAAGTATACCTCCCTAACAGGAAGTAATTCTGGGAAGTCATCATGGAAGATATCCTCATACTCTTCCACCACCACAGTAAACTAAGGACTTGTCTCCTACACCTCACCAAGATTTATGCCAAAAACATGTGTGTGATCAGCTTCACCCTCCTTCATGAAAGTCCATCTCTTACTGCATGTGTTTTATTTTCTTCGGTAAAGGATACCCAGTCCCATATTCATGGAAACACTACACTCTAAGCCTAGAATAGTAAATTTGAGCATGGAATATCGAGAACTAGTCCATACCATGAATGACATCCTAAGCCCTCGACGCCACTTCTAGAAGATCCCTACCAAATCTCTCTCCCCAATAGTATGTTCAACCATCTAGAACTAGCGTGTGATCACTAAATCTCATCCCGTAAGATTCTAAAAATGTAAGGATCGAGCCAACAACTCTACCATAATCTATTAGATCAGATATATGTCCGTGGAAAAGAAAGAGTGACTAGAATGTGCATCTCTAATTAGAACATCTATGTTGTAGAATACACATGTTGTACCTATAATCATCTTTGGTGAATAGGGAACATAATCATCTATCACCTGATGTTGGGCCTTCTCCTATCCACCATCTCCTGTTGCCTGTTGTGGACCACCTATGGGTGGTGGTGGTTATACCTCAAACCTTTGCCCAACAACTAATGCTGGACCTGCTACCCTACCATGTCTAAAAAAACGAAGACTACCTCTTACAAATCATTGTCGTTTCCTTGATGATACCTTGACTATCTCTTGGTCTGTCATACAATGGGTTAAAAAATTTCTCGCAAGATTCCCTGAACCACTGCACGAGTAAAACAATCTATCACTTAGCTGAGTTGATCTTCTGTGAGAGGCATGTAACACTAATCACATAGCATGGGGTTGTCCATTAGAGTTCTTAACCCACATGGGTCTATGCATCTTCTGTCATCTACCAGCTACCAAAAAATTCACTACCTGTCACCCAGTCATAGCTCCAACTATCAATGCCTACCCCAAAAGAAATCCATATTCCAGTAGACAACGCTCAATCATCCCATCATGCATAGGGATGTTAAATGATATCTTTGATGCCCTTATCTCCTGGAATTGTCCATGATCGAAAGTATGGGAAGAAAAGAACGGGTATTGCACCATGCGTGTAGAGTAGTGAGAAAGATATGCGAATCTCACAGAGAAATCTCCTACTATCTGGCGGAATTGCTGTAGATGCAGGAACAATTATATATGTTCAGAGAATAACCTCGCAGGAAATAACTCCACCCTGATGGGACAATCAATGTATTTAGGGGAGAGGGTCCCCTCCTCTTGCATCTTTATCTTCAAGCTCCACTACCTCCCCATCGAGTCTTGTAAAAGACTTGTGACTAAGACCACCAACCGAACATGATGAATCCTCACTAGGGGGTAAACTTATGTCACCAACAGAAACCATTCCTTAGATACTTGAGGATCCTTCTCACCTCAAACCTATGAGGTCACAGTATTTGGAAAATATGCAACACACTAAGCCCGTGTGAATCATCTACTAGTGACGTTGGTATGAAATGCTACTCTCTGGGTGGTGCTATCACATGTACACTGTCGAGAGTTTCTATCTTTAGCAATGATCCATGCACCAATTCTTCATCGTTCGGCAGACCATACTCATGGTCATGCCCCATAATCCAAGCTAGACACCTATGTGGATGTTACCCGAAACAGTACATGATGTACCATAGTCTATAGAGTATACCTGACGAGATAAATCTGACTCAAGAAAGACATGATAAAACACTAAATTCCTTAATTATTTATGAACCATTAATTTCTCACGAAACTTTTATTTTCATATAGAAAGTAAAAATGAATAATTGAAGGTCCTGGTCTATGGATATGTCAATCGCCGCACCAAAACTGTGTTTCATAACATAAATGCCAATCTCGAAACAAATAACACAATTAACCCAAAAATAGAGTAAAACTTTCCTCCTTATATACCACTATTTCAAGGTCCATCCCTTGGGACCTATGATGTGACTACCCATAGCATGCCTCTTATAAGTTCGGGGATGACGACTATCAAGGGATGAATTTTCTTATAAACAATCCTACACACACCCGTCCCTAAGAAATGTATCAAAACTACAAACCCTGGGTAAATATGGATGCAAACCACTAAGAAAACTCCCTCAGAGTAAGGTAAAAAATATAATGGAAAAGGGATGGAATACAAGTACAACTGAAATAAAATAATACAAGCTCTTAGATCTCATTTTCAAGAAACCATACCTCAGGTGTAAGTATAGTAAGATATCTTAATGTCCCTGATGCATACCATGTCTATTGGATCCCCTAAAAAAATCACTTGTCTCTGGCACACCAAGGGCATCATCAAATCTGTTGATCATCAACACAAGACACGACATATGAGGTAGTTTCCATGCATATGTTAGTAAAATAATACTCAGTAGGGATCCCAAAACACAAAGGAATTATACATATTAAACCATAAAGAACCACAAGAAGTGTACCAAAAAAAAGAGCACTTTGAAATACATATAGTAATCTACCAAAGAGGCCCACGACGTGTAACCTATAAGAGGTATTGTCATGAGAGTCACTAGAGTTAGCTCATACTAAGTATAGATATATTTACATAAACATGATTTTTGTAAGAATCTATAATACCCTCAAGTAGTAAAATGAGGAGCGTCGGTATCACACTGAGTGTAGGTGACACGTGGAGTGTTGGTAAGACACGTATTGTAGGTGACACATAGAGTGTAGGTGATAGGTTGAGTGTTTTAAAATACTAGAGGACCCACACATGGGTGAGACATTGGTGTACTAACATAGTATTTATATGAAACAATTTCAAGATATGACACGTATTCAAGGTAATCACATAGCTTCTAGGTCATAGCCAGCCACATGATTCCATCATTAATATCCACTTTATGGGAGAACCTCCTCCTCGAGACAATCGGTTGTACTCCAATTTCCATGGAAACTCACGTGGAGTATCTCAAAAGGAGGAACTCTTCACAAGGGTCCCAACCCTGTAAACTCATGATCAAACTGACAAACAGTTTTAGAGTTATGGGATTTTATATAAAAAGGGGCTAGTTAGGTCTGGGTCCGGTGAGACCCGATTGGACTGACCCAACCCACAGGGTTGAATCGACCTGCGGGGTTGACCCAAACCTCCATGTCTTTCCCACTGCAGGCCCACCCTGCTTCTAGCCCAACACACTCGAGCAGGTTAGTTCATCTGTCCAAATGTGCTTACTGTCACGTCCACTCCCCATCAAAGTTGGGCGAGCACTATGTTTAACGTTGTTTTCTATCATGTGACCACCACACGACCATTGTCGTGGTCAAGTTGGAAAACATCATCCATCGACATCCACCACCAATCACCTGCCCACTACCCTTTCTGCTGCCTCGCGGTAGCTGTGCCATTGGTTCTTCTCACTAGGTGGATGCACCGCTAGGTCCCACCACCTAGGCCATCTTGTGACCTCTCCAACATCATAGTGTGACCATATGGCTCCCATTTCTATGACCCTCCACTGATGCTTTTGTGGACCTTTATTCGAATCGAAAGGTTCTGCGTGATCCTCGGTTCATAAACACATCTCCTATAATCTTCAAAACATCATGTCTTTGTTCCAAGGGTCTGAATATGTTCAGAACCTTCTAAAAATTTAACGGCACGACTAAGAGGGTCCACCGATGAAGAAAGTATGAACATGGGAAAAGAAAACGCACATGAACACCCCTTAGAACAGACTGTGGACATGGTCGTAGGCCTCGTTCTATTCATGTCAGCAGAATCACAAAATAATTTTAGATGAATAATCACCAAGATCTATTCCCATTAAGCCTGAAATTTGAACCATCCCATCATGAACGATCGAACCATTGATCAACCTTTTTATGGGTTTGTCATCGTTCCTCACTAATCATAAGAATGGAGAAAGAATTTACTCAGAAAAAACCCCTACTTGGATGTTTGGATCTGCCATTGGAGATGGACGGGGTTTCAACACTATCGTTCGTCGATCCTCGATCCTTGATTTGTGATCTTCGATTCGTCATCATTCATCACTGGTCATCATTTTCCAATGAGAGGAAATCGAAAATCTCTCACACAATGTTCATAGGGAAGGATCGATAATCTTAATCCGAAATCCCTTGCAAAGGTAAATACATGGTTCTGTGTTATGTTTTCTATCTGAAACAATGTTGCCACACTATTTCATTTTTGAAAGAAAATAGATTCTTTGTCGATGCATCATATTATTTTTGTGTCGCCACAAAATACTAAAGGAACAATAAAATAAATAATTATTTTAATTTTTATTCTTCATTAAAACTTTTTAAAATTATTTTTTGCAATCGACCTATTCCGATCGATGTTTGATCGTGGTTAAGGAAATCCAACTACTCTGAACAAAATGATACTCTTAGATATCAAATCCGATTAGTCATTTAAAAGTTATTAATAATGATCACATGCTATATTTTTAAGAAAAAAAATATTCTAAATATTAATTTTGGCCCCCATGGGCCTCAAAATCCCATGACTTCCCAAAAACTAGACTCTAAATAATCCCATGTAGTATTCAAAAAATTTAAATGTAAACCCGGGACATTACACTCGTTTGTCTTGATGTGTGAAAGAGTAAATTCCTTATGAGGAATTGTTTAATATCCAATAAACGTGACAATGGTATAAACTCTTATGTTGATAAGAAATGTCTTCAACTTATATCCCTAGTACTCATATTCAGCAACATAAATGAATATATGATCTGTATGGATACATATTGTCTATGGATCCATTGTTCATTCCATCCATATAAATAAAATATTTTTTCTAAAAAATACATTAGTGTATAATTGTATTAAAAAAATTCACTAAAAAAACATTATCAACTCACAATAGTAAATAAATTAATAACCCCAGTAATTATATGATTAGTGGAATCCTAATTTGATACAATTTTTTAGATATCAAAATGATTAATATTTATATTAGGATCGAAAGAATATGTTTTAGTATTCTATTTTATTGCGGTGGGGTGAAATTAAATTTTAAACCCATTAGTTTAAAAGTGTTTAAATTAAAAAAATTCACAAACCACGTTATGTTAATCTATCAGATTCAGACATGGACCTTAGTTCAATTAATAATGTATTATAATCATGATTTATTTCAACCTATCTGGTTTATTTAAATATAAATAAAGTATATATGATTTAATTAGTGTAAAATATGAGAGTCAAAGTGGATTTGATTAATCATAGTAAAATTATCATAATTAGATTAATTATGATAAACCAAACAATGAATAATGTTGAAAATATTGTTTCAAAATATTTTATATAAATGAAATGGAATATTTACTTAAAAATAATTAATCATTAGAATAGAAATGTAATTTAATAATTACGTTAAACTTTTATTAATATAATAGACCTCTTTTAACCTTATAACTAGTATAGCCATTTACATTGGCTAAAGGTATCCTTTTTATACAAATAAGAAAGTATGTATTTCCTCAACATGGAAAGACCTTGATATGAAGATTAAATATGTCTTATTACCCACTAAAGGCCTTAAACCAATGGATTAGATTATCTATCTTAATATCCCCATGAGCCCTTGATTAGCATTAGGAGATTATCCATCATACTAACACCAGAATCCCTCAATCGTATTTCCAAAAATATGATGCACAAAAAATTACCAAAAATTCATTAAGAGAAAACGTAATAAGGTATTCTTAATAATCATATTTATAATGAAAATTGAATATACTAGATACTATTTATTAATGATGTGTGGGATTTAGAAAATACATGTGGGAAAATATCAACCACCAATTTTTCTAACTCTAAACTCTTTGAATGACTGATTATTTATAGATAATTACTCAAAAGTCACATTTACCACCAAACGATCATATTTTCAGTTTTTTCTATAATGAAATGGAATCCTAGAACATTAAATGTCATTCATTAATGACATAACTAAATTACTGAAATAATATTGGATTAAGTTATCATTGTGTAAAATGTATTCCTTCTATTAGAATTAATTATCTTGAATAAGATTATAAAACATAGTTGGTATAACGGAATTTCTTGTGGATTTAATTAAGATAACCCTTATGGTTATTACTCCGTCGATTATCAGTACTATTATCACTTCAATTGTGAATACCTAATCTATAAAACCATAATAAATACACTTTGGACATGAAAAGTTAGTAAATAGGTTTTGAAAATGTGTTTATTATTTTTATAACAAAACTAATGGAAAATTGAGAAATAGAATTTATAACTCCATAATACCATACTATAATCCATTCCTTTTTTCAAAGAGAAGTTTTTTTATAGAATTTGAACCATATAAGGATTAATATGTACAGAAAATGTGGTTTCTCGTATAAACAGTGTTGATTTTATCTAAAAGTTTCAATTTTTCTTATTCTTCTACCCCTTTATTTAATTTTTAACAATTACCATATAATAGCCTAAAAAATACTATATATTATTATTTTACAATGTCAAATGATTAACCTTATTCATCCTTTTTTTAATCCTGATTAGAATGAAAACATTATCTATGCATTCACGTGGACTACCACATCCTGGAATTGATATGATTCATTTTCCTTACAACCTGAAAAGGATGGATATTATGATGGATTTTAAAAATATATATATTCATAATGAAATAATTGAAATTATTTTATTATAATATATTAATTATATTTTTACCATTACATCCATTAAACAATGTTAACTTCTCCCCTAAATAGGTACGGAAGTCCATCCCCACTAAGAAATGTTATTCGTTTTTCAAATCATTTATTCATGGATAATTGTAAAATAATTTTTTATGTATTAAAATTATAAATATATCATGATGATTATTTTTTAAAATTGTGTAACTATTAATATTTATTCCATGGTGATCACACCTAAGTCATTTTAAAATTATGAGGCACACATGTGCTAAAAAAATGATGTGTCATGTACCAATTATGTAACTAAATAGGACTTTTTAATAAGGGAAATAAACTATATAATAATAAGGAATTTAATTTTTAAAATTTTCGTTAGAATATTTTTAATTTATATTTGGTCATTGTAAAATAGTTAATTAATGTATGTGGTAAGGTAAGAGGCAATGTAAGTATTTATAATCTAAATTCTCATTCATTCAGAAAAATATATTTTCACTTCCAGATTATTTTGGTGTATAAAATACATTATTGATGTATTTTATTATTTTAAACTAAAATTAACATCTTTGTAAATCCATTTTATGTTCTTATCATCAATTTTTCATTGATTCAAATGTTATCACGTTGTAAGGGATGATTTGGCCTAAAAGACCTTATTTTAAATGTTTTATATATTAATTTTCTAAATAATTTATATATATGGAAATAATCTTATAATCATTTTATGGACATTTTTATATATAATTAAATGAATTATAGTATATTTTTTTACATTCATTTAATGGTTTTCATACAGAATATATTTAAAAAATTTAAAAGGAATATTTGAAAAAATGGAAAAATAATATGAAATTTAAATGTATTGTATGGAAATGGATTTTACAACACAACAAACCATTATTTAATATTTTAATTACAATATAATATTCCATGGTTTCTTCAATGAAAATACCTCATTACTATTTTAATATATATTTTATTTTTTAAAATATGGTTTCATGGAAAGATGATATATAAATATCTGAAAATGATTTCCATATGGATTCAAAGGAATTTTTTACGAGTGTGTTGATGAAAATGAAATATTTCTTGTTTTAGGATTAGTTTAGGGTTATTGTATAGTTTTTATTATGGCACATTAGCCCAATATTTCTCATGATGAAGGGATCACTCGATATAGTTATCCAATTCATTGTGTAATGGGGTGGGGTTAACTGGTAATAAGTTTCACCTAAGTGATTATTGGAACATACTATGTTGGTTATTCCATTCTCAATAGGTTTCATTTATTTTTATATTTCCCTTATGAGTATTGTTTTTCAATCTCAAATTTTCAAATTATTTTTCACTGGGATTATGGATGAGTAGAAATGATTATAATATTAGAGGTCCATATATAAGTGTTACATTGAATAAAGTAGGAATATGTAAAAAAATATTTTTTTTAAATAGGGATACAATCTGTTAAATACACATTTTAAACAGAATATATTAATTATATAAAACTCAATACTTGGTAATGATAGTTATATAATATATTTTTATGATGAAGAATGTTTATAATGACTAATACTGGGCCATACAGTTTGGAAATAAAATGTGAAATGTTAATATTCGTTTACATTTTCTAGGAGTGTGTTATTATGTATTTTGTAGTTGTGATAGATTTGTGTGTGTGATAAAGTTTATTAAATAAAATATTATTTCATTGGGACTAAAATATAAGTTCATTACATTCTTTACCCTTAAATAAATGAAGACATGTTATTTTAATTATTTCTTCCATATGAAAGTATGTAGGGTTATTATTAGAATACGTATAATTAATGATGTTAAATATAATTTGAAATATACATTATGCGGTTATGATAGATTAAGTCACTTGTGGTTCCTCAAACAACTGTAATCTTTCATAGAAACATATACTCTATTATGTATATATTGAAATTCTAAATATAACTTTCCTAAAAAAATATGATTCTATTACACATTAAACCACAGTGAAACCACATATAATAGAATAAATCAAAACTATATTTTACCTGAATATGGTATTAAACTTTTGATCATGAAATGAAATACTAGAAAATAAATACCAAAACCCAAAAAAAGTGATGAAATTAAAAAAATCTATCATGAATACATTATCAATAATAAGAATTAAAATACGATATAAAATAATTTTCAAGATAAGAAATCAACCAATAATTATCTCAACAACATGTTAATGTTATAAGTTATTCATTCCTCAAACATTTTTTATTCAATTTTTGTGACCCAAAATATAATGTTTTCATAATAAATTCAAGGTTTTTTATTCACATTAATATATGTTTCTAACCCTTTATAGAAGATTTTTTATGAATAATTCTTATACGATTCATATATTCCTAATAAATTTGGAAATATAATATAATATCATCACAAAATATCACTCGATAAATAGAAAATATATCATTATCATGATATTATTTCTCTTAATAAATAAACCTCTCAACATTTGGAAAGAATATACAACTCATGTTTTCTATTATAACATACATATCTTATGATTTTTGATCAATTAGGGTTTCTTCCTAATTCATTAATAATACAGAATGGTTTCATGATACATACATTAAATTGTTTCATATTTTTCATACCATTTCAACCAAATTATAAAATCATATTGGTCATAGTAATATCTATAAAATGAATATGAAAATTTCAATCCCAATATCACTCTCCAATGACACTTCAGTTTTTAACATATGATACTTTTATTTATCCTATGACTCTCTATGTTCAATCTATGTCCATCCATGATAATATTTCTATTATTATCTCTAACATATTCAGTTAACATCAAATTAAAATTTTTATAATGGATTTTTAAGAGAATGATATTGAACCAAATTTATACACCATCATTTTTATATTTAATACCCCATGGTATATATTTATCAAAGCCTCCATTAAATATTATTTTAAAGATTGTGATTTTATTTATATGAAATTACACGTTCTCCACATTTATTAATTAGGATGATATCTAATAGTTTGACTTATTCCTTATGCTTTATCTATGGTTCACTAAACCGATCCCAAAAATTGCTAAATTAATCTCAAAAAATATAATTAAATCCTAACATGATACCAATTATATATTCCCAAGATAAATGTATCTTATATAATACATTAATTCAATAATGCAGACAATACATCTCCACAAAAGGTTCACAACCTGAGGACCAAAAGGTTTAGTGTCTTATAGATTAGAAATATAACATATTATTTTACAAAGAAAGTAATCATTACTCCATAATAAATCTACTCAAGACCCTTTTCAAGATATATTTCATGATATAGTCATCTTCCTAGAATTTATAATGGAAAACTTGAAGGGTTTGAGCTCAAATTCTTACTAAGGAATACATCTAACTTAATTTATCAGATTGGAAACATGAAAAGAAAATTTAGAAGGGATAAATATATTAAAAATATCATGATACCATATCTGATAATAATAAAACAATATAATGAAACAAATATTATAAATATCATCAAGTAAGAATAATTTTTTTTGAAAATGATTAAAATAAATCAGGAATATGCGATCCCAAAATTAGAGTGTGGAATATCTCAAAAATATTATAAATATAAAAAAATTCCATTTCCTAAAAATATAATGAATAATGGGAATGGGGCATATATTTGTAAACAAAATTTAAATTGGGAAAAACCATATTCCTAGGAAATTTGTTTTGGGAAAACTCATTTTGACTAAACATATGTGAAATAATTTATTATTTCCAGACCTAAAAATGTGACCAATCAAATTATACCACACATTGGTGAAAAAAATAATTTTTCCATGACATACAATATCATGAGTTATAAATAGATATAAATATATTGGACTATGACATAGGACCCTACCAATCAATGTCTACATATATGTTTTTCAATTAGATATAAATCATCATAATATCATAATGAATCCGACTCAAAAAAATAGGCATCTTAAAATTATCAAAAACATTAGAAAAGATAACCATAAAAAATCATAGGATATAAAAAAAATATCCTTTTATGAATGGAATCATATCACTATAAAATATGTATGGTAATAAAATCAACATATAGTGAACCTCTCTTGACATATATTAACATTAAATATCATTTTTGGAATAATTAAAACATTATAAAAGAGGAACCAAAATATAGTATTGGTCTAGTGCCTTTGGATACATGGAAGCATAAGCACTGATTAAAATGTGAGATACATTATCTCCAACTAGGTTCTTCATGAATATAATCCTTATTATACATATTAAAAATTATAAACATCTCTATAACCTGGGGAAGGAAACATAAAATACAGTGAACTCAAATGATTTGTAAGGGTAAATAAGAGAGATATGTAAGAATAATCATGATCATAAGTGTATGATAATATGATCATGATAATAGAAGATCATACTCTTCATATCAAAGATCATATACAATAATCGTGTAATAAACCATTCCAATTAATAATTCATTAATCATAATGCAATAAAGAACATAAGTCATAGAATCATTACATAAGAATAAAACATGGAATTGATTTAGACACATAAGTATATAATATGATTTCCATAATAGTCAAGTCATCGATTTGAAGACTATCGTGGTAGTATGATTTCTCTCCCCATATAATCTTGGTAGTCATAGTTTACTCCCATGGCCATCTTATTAGCACAGGTTAACTCCTAATACCATCTTGGTAGTCACGGTTCACTCACATGCCCTTCGTAGTAGTCAAGGATCATTCCTAAGACAATCGTAGTCTATCTCATGAGATATTAATCATTACCCAATTCATTAATGGGAGATATAGGTTCTAATAATATCATAGTGAAATATTACATAAACGTTCTAGAATATCATAAATAATAATATCAGAACCCATGACATTAAATGGGGATTATAAACATGTAATTATATCATAACATGTATAAAGTGACAGGTTTTGTAAACAAATCATTAGAAACACAACCCATGAAAATAAGTGGGTATCAAAAGCATATAACATATCAATGAGAAAATTGTATCATTGATATTGTTCTATAAATTTATAATCCATTCAGAAGAATAATAAAAATTGAAACATTGAATAATCTCCCCATTAAATAATTAGTAACACCAATAGAGGTTATATTAGTTGGAAAATATTTTTTAATGTTATTCTAATAACATTTCTTAAGGAAAAAAATTCATTTGTACATTTAAAATAGATTTTTATTACATAATAAATTTGAAATAAAATTCATTAAAAATAAATTTGAAAATATATAAAGGAAACATTTTAAATAACTAAAAAATTTAAAATTGTTTTTCCTTAAACATTGGCATCAAATAATTTTTTTTTCTTGAAAACATGATTTTATAATACAATATTTTTCTGATCGAAGAGAGATCGAATAATATATTAATTAAATAATTATCTTTAGAATAAATGAGTGGAGAAGTGTTTGAAATACATGAGGATGTCTTTAATAAAAAGATGATAAAAAATTAAATGATTGTTCTTTTTATATTTATCATAATATTTCATCAAAGGATATATTGTAATATAAAATCAGGAAAATTAATGAGAGAGTTTCAATAAAATCTTATAAGATGGTTACTTGGGACCATACTATCCATGTATGAAAATTAAATTACGCGAAGCCTAAAATATCCTGAAAATTAATAAATTCCAGATATAAAATGTAAATAAAAGTATATACACCTTGATAAAGATGTTAGGTGCTTAGAAACAAGAGTCTCGAAGAAGGAAAATTGTGACAAGACTATTTTACCAATTTTGAATATTTTGAAAAATAAACTTCATGAAAGAATGATCATGAAATTAAAATGTGATTTCCAATAAAATAAAGTATAAGATACATAGAATACAATCATGGGAATTACATATTCCACAAAAATTTAAATAATGGAGAACATAACAAGTATCTCACAGAAATAAAAATTAAGATGAAATCCTTGTACCCCATGTATTGAATCAGGCCGTAATCATTAAAACCACCATTATATTAAATAAATAAAAATTAAAAATAATTTAAATAAACATATTTTTATATATTATATAATATATGTTTCTATTATGACTATATATTAGATTCTTGTTAAACATCGTATGTTAAAGTTTCACTTTAGATAATATACGCTTTATTCTTCATATGTGTCTTAATTTGTTATATTGTGAGTCCTTATAATTATATCATGATTCCAAATGTTGAACCATGATATAAATAAAATTATTATTATTTATTATAGTATTTTAATAATCTATATAATATAGAGTTATAAAATAGATTACACCATTCATTGGGATGGTAATCCATACGTATGCAAGAACATTGTTTCCATTTTAATTGTTGTATTGAAAGAATGAAAGAAAATGATATATTTATATATATATCCAAATCATTATTAATTTGTCTTTAGGATATAATCTAAACCATATATATTAACTAAACCTATCCTTAATACATTTTATATAGTGTATGAACAAATCATATCGCTTTGAGGGGGAGGTAGTCAACACTTCCAAAAAATAAATTATCATATTTACACCAAATGTAAAGTAAAAAATATATGTGTTGTAAAGTAATATATAAGATTAAAGTAATAATAAATAATATATATAACATATAAATTGATTTTATATAATAATATCCACTACGATAGGCAGTAAAAGAAAAAAATGAACAATCATCATTTACTGAGGCAGTAGCTCTCCATAAATTATAATAGTATGTCCATTATGCATTAGAGAGAGGTTTGTGTAACTGTTGGATTAAAATTTATCATACCAAAAGAATATTTCATTGAGGATAATTTTTTTATAAATTAATGGAATAAATTTATTAGAGGGTTAGAGAAGAAAAATAAAAGAACAGAGTTTGGGAGAAGACGTTGACTATTAATCAGGTAACTCCTTTTGGTTTCTACCAGAAGTATTCATTGGAATGATTTCATCCAAAGGGGAGACATATAGGAGGAACCAAGGGATGTATAAAAGTGTATTTGGAAGGAATTTTCTGACCCTAATGTGGTTTTTAGGTTTAATTAAAATAGATATGTGGTGTCATTTTACGGGGAAGGAGGAGTGGTAATATTGTAATTATTTGAAGAATGAATTATACACACATTTTTAATGTTGCAAGTGGATCCATTAATGATACAAAGATTATACAACGAAGTATATAGTCAATATATTTCCCTAAAATTCATTTTTACATGTTTATAGGTCATTTTGGGCCTTAAGGTAATGTTTTAGTCACTTATTGAGAAAACATTAACCTTAATCATTATAAATAATTTTAATTACTTCACTAATATTTTTCTTCAAATAATAATTTCACATTATAAAAAATTATAAATTAATATTATTGAATATAAATAATAAATTATTTCAAAATCTGATAATATAAGGGGAAGAAATTAATTTTACATTTATTCTATAGTTGGGTCGACAATGCAGGTTTTATATTAAAAATGTTCAATAGTTTGCTAAGTATTTATATCTGATTTCATTGTGAAATTGGTTACAGTTACCAAAATTGGTTTAATTTTTAAAAAAATAATATAATTAATTTTATAAAACAAATTTATAATATAATATAACTATATAAATAAATAATATGGAATATAGTTTTGAATTACAATCCTGTATTTTTCACTATTCATCCAAAAAATTAAGTTTCTCAGCAAAATCCCAAAAAAAAGTCCCTAAGAAAATTTCTACATTGTAAATAAATAAATGAAGTTTATAAAATAATATTTAATTTTTAAATGTGTCTAAAAATAATAATATTATTTTTCCGAGATGGACATTAAAAGAAGATCATTTGAGAAAATAGTACTTTTAAACATATAAGGACATAACCAAAAATCATATCTTTGATTATCAATATGTTTTATTTATATAAAAACATTATAAAAAATATTTTAAAACTGGTTATTATTGTTCATATTTCTATGGTTATTGATTAGGTTATATTAATATCATTTAAATAATTATATCAATAAAATGATGTTTTGTAGGAACATTAGTGTTCATTGTAACGTTGACCAAGTCGATGTTACATGAAACGTATTATGTGTTCATGATCCATGTTTTGTAAACCAAGTTATTTCCAAGTAAAATGATTGTTTTAAATAGTGTAATGTAGGAAATTAATCAAAATTTAATATATTCAAATAAATCTAAAAAAACTCATGGTGTTACATTCAACCCCACTTAAAATGAATTTATCCATCAAAGTTAATCGCTATGGTAAAAAATTAGGCTACTTATAATTCTTCATTTCTCAAGTTCCCTCATATATATCTCTAACTAGTGATTTTTCCACAAAACATATACTAGGTGAGTGGTCTGGTTTTTTAGAAGATTCGTTTTTATAATCCATAATTTCAACTTGTTTCTCTAGGTAAGAAATATCTAGCTCTAGTGGTATGAGCTATGAGTTCAGTAAATGCGATGGGTATGACATGTACTTACACACGAGAGATACAAGGAACACATGATTGACTTTAGAGTGATTTGGCAGATATTCCATGTGATAGGCTACTATCCCAATACGACCTGGAATCTCTACGGGAACAATATAACTATGGCTTAGTTTCTTTTTCTTCTAGTTACTTATATTTTCATCCATGATAAGATTCATAGAAACTCAATTTAACCAAATTAAAATTTTATGTCACACCAAAATTTATTAGCATAAATGTTCTATAGACTATGAGATACCACTATATGTTGTAAAATGGTTCTAACCTTCTCTACCATTTCTTTAGCAATCTCACATCCCAATAGATTTGTTTCTCCAACTTCGTCCCAACACATTAGAGATCTACATTTCTGCCTATAAGAGGCTTTATAAGGTTCCATATGAATTCTTGAGTGAATGCTATTATTGTATTAAATCTCAACTATAATATGGTTTTTATCCTGATCACCTTTCAAATCCAATGAATAAAATCGCAACAAACCATCTAGTGTTTGATTTGTTCTTTTATATAGATTATCTATCTGATGAAGATTATAATCCTTAAAACGCAATTATATATCATGTTATTGATGAATAATTAGACATAACTATTATGTAAACCAAATAATCAGAACTAAAACAATATAATGTGCTACTCCGTGAAACCTCACCACTTCTTTAATTTATATCCTAGAAAGCTGATATACAAGCAAATCTTATCTAACAGTTATTAAGTGTGATGAATTAGTAAGTCAATCGACTACCACCAAAATAACATTAAACCATGTATAGATTTTGGGTAATACAAAAAAATCCATAGTGGTGTTCTCTAATTTCTATTTTGGTATGATAAATGGATGTGACAACCCCTTTAAATTTTGTCTTTCCACTTTAATTTGATGACATACCAAGAATCAAGATATATACTATGTGATCCCTCTCTTATTCCATCCCACTAAATGTATTATTTCATGTCCCTATAAATCATTATACTTCTTGGATAAATAGATAATGAAGAACTATGAGCATAATCTAATAACCCATTATTCAAATATGATATGAAATGAACACATACATGGTTTCCAAACCTTATGAATCCATCCTTATGAACGTTTAACTGAGGAATATTTCTCAATTTTTTATCTTTCTGTCTCCCCTTTACACTTTCTTAATATTAACTTGGATAAATGGTTGGACATTCATTTGAGAAAGTTAAAACATTTAACATTCTATCATTATTTATAGATCTATCCTTTCCAAATCATGAAATATAGGATCTTTTGTGATCATCGTCATGGATAAGCTACCATGATCCTTCCAACAAAAAGCATCGACTGCCATGTTCGCTTTCCAAGGGTGGTAATGTATTTAGCAGTCATAATCTATTATCAAATCTAACAATAATCTCTAGTAAAAGATCAACTTTGTATCTGTGAATATATATTTCAAAATTCTATAATAAGTATATATATATCACACTTTTTTCCATAAAGATAATGCCTCCATATATTTAGTGCAATGAATACTACTACTAATTACAAATCATGAGTTGGGTAATTTTTATCGAAATATTTAATTGATGAAAATAATTAGCGATAACCATGTTATTATGTAATTAATATATCCCAATCACTTATTGGATTCATCACTAAAGGTTATAAACACTTATTCATTAAAGGTTAATGTAATCACATGTGCACTGACTATTCTTTTATGTAGTTCCTTGAATGTTTTCTCACATTCATCTGTCTATAGGAACATGAAACCCTTACAAGAAAGCATTCTCATCATATAATATAGTCGTGATAGATTCTACAGAAACCATCGATAATATCTATCTGTCCAAAGAATGCTACAGATCTCAGTCACTATGGTTGGTCCAAAATAACATTCACTAGTAGTCATATTTGATTGATCAACTCCTATACTATGTCTTGAGATTTTGTGTCCTAATAATGAATCCTTTTTCATCGAAATTTCACACTTTTTAAAATTTTCATATAACTTATCATTCCATTGGATATTTAGTAAAATTGTCAATTGATATTCATGCTCTTCATTTATCTGTGAGTATATAATAATATATTTTATAAAGACTATAAGAAATTTATGAAGGTAATCTCTAATGAATGTATTCATTAAATACAAGGAGATAGAAGGGGAATTTTAATGATAAAAAGGAATCAGTATATATTCATTGTTTCCATACCTTTTAAAGAATACCATCTTTGGTATATCCTCAATCATGACACGCAATTGATGATATCCAGAAAAAAGGTCAATCATGGAAAAGTAATGATACCCACACAATTAAAAAAAGCAGTCATCAATATCGGGAAGAGGATACTTATTCTTGATCATGATATTGTTCAACTCCTGATAATGAATGCAGAGTCACATTTATCCATCATCAATTTTCACAAAATGGACAGGTGCTCTCCAAGGTGAAACACATGGAAATTTAATCCATTATCATGGTTTTAATAGAGGATCTTCTTTAATTTCTACCACTCAATTAGTCCCATTCTATATGGAGTCCTTCAAATTATTGAAGAACTAGGTTTGAGTAATATTGGGAACTCAACTACACATTCTGGTGGATGACTATAAAACTCTTCCAGATAGACATCCACAAAATCTTGTAAAAGAGGCATATCATTGACGTTGATTGTCTCCCCAACCATTTGAGATAAAAAAAAAATTTTGAATGGGGATTGTGACTGAAACACTGGATGTAATATGCAAAGGAAGTTCACAATTATCATCAAATGGATGGATGATCATGGGAGGTTTGAAAATATCGAATATTACATAACTTCCTTGGAACTTTATGTGGAATTTATGTAGAGAAATACAATCCATGACTAATATGAAATCAAATTAAACCACATGAATAATGGAATGATTTACAAGAAGAAAATTCCCACAACATTCAGTTGGAGAGAAATCATAGATGAGATATGGAATCACTATTCCATTGGGGTCTATAACTTATAATTCACATTAAATCGTTTTTTTTGGATTCTTAACAACCTTATAAAATTAATTCGGTACAAAAGAGTGGGAAAGAATAAAATGTGACATTAATAGTTGTACCGTTGTTGGAAAGTGTAACTTTCATCATGTAGATGTCACCCCCTCATCAAAAATAGAAACTGCATGATATTCTCCCATTAAGATCTTTTTAAGAGGTTATTTATGTCGATTATCTTCACTAGGACTTGGTTTTGGAAAGTGGTTAGCATAATTCCCGTTCTCCTTACACTTTTAGCACTGAGCCATGTAAGGTGCATTTTATATCTATTTTCGGAATTTTCTACACTAGCTGACTTCTTCCCATCACATCAAAAATCAAATTCTCGATGGACTTCCCTTCCACACATAAAAAATATATTACACCCCTTAAGTAAATTTACTCCATTATTTTTTCCACATTAATAGCACAACATGAAGAACATATTCGTATATTCATTGTCTTTATATTTTTCTTAAAGATAAATATTCCCCTTCTTCTCAAAACCAAGATAATGATACAAGACTCCAACGTCTGTATTAACCTTGACAACACAACACAAAATATATTTATAGCTACAAATATATCTTATGTATAACAACATTATGATAATTGGATATAATCCACTAAAAAACCTACCAGCATTTTATCCCAGGTTGATGATTATTCCAAAAGTGTACCTCACATGTCTTGTTAAATTAGCCTCATAAGTTCCAATAGATTCATCATCCCTTTTCTTCAACTCAATAAAATATTTCTCCTTCTTAGTGTGTAGAATCTAAGGAATGTACTTATTAAAAAATATGTTCATTATCTTTTCCCAATACATGGATTCAATCACATCTTGGCACCTCATATTCCTAATTTGAGTCCACCACTATATTACTTTCATTTTTAATTGACATATAAAAAGAAGAAAATTCTTATGCACTGAACACCAAAGAATAGATAATATCTTCATAGTTGTACTGATAAATATTTTAAAAACATGTGTATTAGAATACCCTAGGAAATAAGTTAGACATTGACTCAAAAGAGAGTCAACATAATTTTATTACCTTAATTGCTCATTTGTATGTCCACAATAATTTATTGCTTTAGAATGTTGTGTGATCATTACAATGTGGATTTTAATTCCATCTCTAATATCATTTAGTTTCTCCTGAGAAAAATCATTTAATTTGTTGTCGTAATCACCACCAAAATATTTCGTTTGGGTTCCAACCATTGACTAAGACCAACAACCCAAGGGTAAAAAATAGTTATAATATCGAGAAAATACAGAATATTGAAAAGTCACTTATAAGATATCTAAATTATGAAACAATCATTAATAAGTGACACCTTAGGTTTATCATTAGTTTTTATAGGAAAATTATAACAAAGTCCTTCATGTTGGATTGCGAAGAGTTTGTGAAATTCTATTTAATATCCCCTATGAGTGGCAAATGAGGTGTGTAGTAAGGCTCACTATCATGTTTTAGAATACCCTGATTCAAACCCAAAATATCTTGTATGATTTGTTACCCCTAGACACATCTTTGAAAGATCCACGTCCACTTTTATTATGAAGATAGAGATATAATTCTAGGAATCCACTCACTCTATCCTTTACAAATATTCAAGGACATTTTCCCATACTTTCAATTATCCACATACTTTTCTATGGACATATCCTAAGGGTTCTCAAAAATATTTTCTCATACAATATTCCAAATGGTATCAAAATATTAGCTATGATACCATCAATAGAGAACATATGTTGACATACATTAACATTACATAACATTTTTGGAAAACTTGAATCATTATAAAAACAGACGCCCAAAAGCCACACATGTTTAGTGCATTGGAAACAAGGAAACATAAAACCTGAAACATAAGTGATCCAAATTACCTCCCACTATGTACCTCTTTACTAAAACCCTTCTTAGGAAAATCAATCATAATACAAATATTTCTAACCTACGGAAGGAAACACAAAAAGGGGTGAGTACAAATTCTCAACAACTATTGAAAATGGCGATCATTAGCATAATCATGATTATAATGGTTTGCGATCTTGATCATGAAAATAGAAGTCCATTCCATGTATATCAAAATCATAAGCATGAATCATGCAATAAATCATGTATGTTCACAATAGATCAATGAAATGGAATAAAAAAACATTATCCTTGAATTCATAAGATAGGAATAAAACAAGTTATTATTGAAGAAACACAAGGATATAATATTATTTCCATAGTATCCAAGTCATTTATACTAATACCATATTTGTGTATGGGCTCCCTCCCTATAAAATCATGGTGGTAATGTTGCACTCCCATAGACATATTAATAGAAAGAGTTATCTACTCATACCATATTGGTAGTCATGGTTCACTCTCTTGACCATTATAGGAATAAACGATCATTCCTAGGACTATATTAGTATATCTCAAGAGATATAAATCTTTTCCCAATGAAATGGAGGGAGATATATGTCTCACCCATATCAAAGTGAAATCATACATACACATTCCAAAACATAATAAATAATCTTATAATAACCCACGACATGAAATTAGTCTTATGAACATTTAATCTTATCATAACATTTAGAAAAATACTTGTTTAATAATCATTTCATTATAAACATAATACATTAAATGAATCGCGTTTCAAAATAATAATACCCGTGAAAGAGAAATGGGTTTTAGAAATATATTTCCATCAAAACATAATCCATTCAGAGAAAGATTATGAATAGAAACATTGATTAATTTCCCTAAATATTCATGATTAACATCAATGGATGTTATCATAGAAGGGAAATAATTATCAAATATATTATAATACCATTTCTTCTTGATTATATACTTTCATCATTAATTAAAAAAATTTAAAACATAAAACATTATGAAAACAATTTCATTGTAAATAGATTTGAAAATGTAAAAAAAGAATTGAAAACTATAAAATGTATATATAATATTTTTTTCATGAAAATTGGCTTCAAAGATATTTTGAAAACATTTTTTAAGACATGGTTTTTGAATTCAATAGATTTCCAACTGAAGAGAGAGACAAACCAATTTTAGTTAAAACATTATTCAAAGTAGAAAAGAGTGGGAAATAGAACTAATACAAGTGGATATGTTATATGTAACATACCAAGTAATTAATGAAGAATATATATTTTTATCTCTGCCTATAAATGAATTAGATAGTGTTTTAGAGGCTAAAAATTAGAATAAATCCAAACATAAGCATGGAATACACTAATATTTTTAAAAGATTGTTTTACTACCTTTTGATGGCAAACCATTTTTAAATCAAACTTTTGAAAATTTTATAAGCACTATTTGTCAAAATAAACTTATTATTTATGATTGGGACATTGAAATTTACATTGGATAATATTTTGGAATTTTTCTGACAATGTTTATATTTTAATGAATAGTGAAAAATACTGCATTTTACGTCAAAACTGCTTTTTCATATAACTTAATTATATGGTTATATTATCTTTTTAATTGGTTTTAAAGTTTAAATAGAATATTTTTTTGTCATTTAATCCAATAGTGGTCGTTGGAATTAATTTCACATTGAAATTGGACTTAAACTAGTGTCAATCTTTTGATACTTATTGTTTCAAAAAACACACTATTTGCTCTGACAATGGGAATCAATTATTCAATTAATTAATGTAACTTATATGTTTTGAATTTTGTAAAATATACATCATTTTTGAATTCGGAATATCAAATATAGCTTAGGGTGATGTTTTGGTATTTTTCTAAAAAACATCAATTTTTGATGAATAGTGAAACCACTAAGTGGTACTTAAAAATTGATTTTTCGTTTAAATGAAATTTTACTACCTCTGTGTTTTGAATTTCAAAAATCTTACATACATGGTTGACATTATAAATTAAAGTGGGGTTCAATGGGATAAAAATAATTTTTTTGTTGAATAGTAACTTTTATGTTTTTAATCGCGATTAGAGGTAATTAGTGTAATTTAAGGTAAGAATAATGTTTTAATAATATGAAATGAACTTGACACATGTCCTACCCTTATTGGATGTGTCATGGATGACAAAGAAAATCCATGGGTCACCTTGGGGAACCCATGGAGCCACTTTGGAAGGAAAATAACATTAATATTTTTTTATTTAATGTTAATGTAAAAATGTCACAAACATGAGTTGTTTTACTAAAACAATTTTTAAATGGGGTTAAACAAGTCATATTTTTTACTATAAATATTCATTAGAAATATAAAATGATTTAATAAATCATGATATTTTTTTATAATTTTTAGACATTAAATAAATTACATTATTTATGACACCATGATGATGCATCGATTACCTCATTATTTAACGATTTAAATATAATGAAAATATAATGTCAAATATAAACTCTAAACATGTCAAAAACCTATTTGATGAGTATATTTAGAACCCTTATCACCTTAACCTCGAAATGTATAATTTTGGGGCCTATTTGTATTAGAAAATAAATTTATAACAAAGTATCTTTTCTTAACTTTCAATGAGTGCCCCTCCTCTCCTCTTATAAAAGGCCTCCACCTCTACCACCTAACCCAGACATCCAAAGCCTTTGTAATGGACAAACCCTGCCCATTTTGTCTCTCCAAATCCCTCTCTAACTCCGAGAAGCCTCACTTTGGGCAGAAGTTTTTCCAAGGAAGCCTTTGAGCTCAAATCAAAAATAGTTACCCGATTTAACAGCAGTGTCTTCTCTTGTGTTCTTATGTTTTGTTTTGCTTCTAAAACCCCCTAAACTCTTTTTATTAATTTATTTTATAAAAAAACCTGTATCTTAAATATACTATGATGTTTTTATAAGAATGATTCGAGCTACACTTACACACACCTACATCTAATAGTTAAAGAACATACTGTTTCCGTGGATGACGAATTTCTGCCTCACGAAACGATCATTGTTCAATATTCTTTTAACACCTTCAAAGGTGGCCATTAAGAGGACACTATATTTATATATGATATATAATATGTTTATGTTTTACTTAAGCTTATGTATTTTTCATTAATGGCATACCTTTATGGTTTCCATTATGGTTAAACACGATATCTTCATTTTAGGAAGTGCGGACTACCGCCCCTTCAAAGGGATTTGATTCATTAATGCCATATGTGGGATATATAAAGGATGTAATTAATGATATTATATTTGATATTATACTGAAATTATAATATAATTTTATATAATTATTATTCCATTCCATAAACTACGAAATAGAAATGAAAGTAGCGGTAATGCGTACGTACGACCTACCGTCTCCATGAACGGTGCATTTCATTTCATACCTCTAAACGTTATGTAATATTATAAATGCATGTATATACTAGATATATATGATATTTATGATATCTACATCATGAGTATAACTCTGGATATAATGGATACATGAATAAATTGTAATTATAAAGAGTTTATTTTTGACTCAAGTACCAATGATCGTTAAAACGACCGTTATTAACTTAAATAATTACATAGTGTTCATGACATGGAAATAAGTGATATAAAATGAATAATGAACTTGAAAAATGTTCTTATAAAGGTAGAAATTAACTCAAGTTTATTATTCATGAGGTCAAAGAACAATCGAGTCATGTCGGACCCGAGGTATGGGACTTCATCTCAATCTCCTTTCATTGAGGCATATTTTGTTTTATACACAACCTTATTTTATACAGTGTATAAACCCCTTTGACTTTTATATTTATCCAAATGGAATCATTTTCATATGAAGCGTTTTACTAAATGAAAAAAGGGAATGTTTTTGTCGTATGTATGCGGTGACAACAACTTCTCCGCCGCCATGGAAATTATTTGTGTTTCGGCTTCCTCTATAAGCCATACCATTTTTTTAAAAGAAAAATAAATACCATGTTTTAATTTTCTTTTATTTTGGTATTAAAAATGGTTTTCATAATGTTTTTATTATATCAATGTGTTGTATTGATATCTTTTGATTGAAATGTGGAAATTTTATGTTTCCTTTATTATTGTTTTATGTGATACAATTATGTTATGGTGCTTGGGCATTATTATGAAGACGGGTGGTTCCTTGGTAAACTAAGGGTGGGTGAGCCTGATATAGCTCTCCAATGCATTGGGTAACATGAAGGAGTTAAACGTTATGGTTTCTCCGAAGAGATTTAGGGGATATACAGTGATGGGTATTCAAAACGTAACCAAGAGGGTTAATCCCTACGTAAGAATTTTATGAATGCCACAAGTTACCTTTATGTCATATGATTTCTATTATTTATTCATGATTTGATGAGGTATGTTAATGTGCTTATGTTTTATGGGTAAATTATGATTTCATTCTTATGTATATATGTACTCATGTTTCCTTTCTATATTTTTATATCCCTTACTGAGATTTTTATGCTCATCCCATGTTTTTGAAATGTTTTTCACAGGTCAAGGGAAAGGTACATAATATGATGATAGTGTCAAGGAATTGTCAAGAAAGAATCCATGTTTTATTTTAAATATGATTCTGTTGATGGAAAAAATGAGTACTATATTTTTTGTAACCACTTTGTTTAAATGTGGAATGTAATGCATGTTTTATGATATAATTCTCTAAAACTCTAAACCTGAAAAGATCCTCAATGTGTAATCTTTTAATAACTCAATATTAAGTAATGTTTAAGTTCGGGGCCTTATAGTTGGTATCAGAGGTCGGTTTAGATAACATTAGGAGTTAGAATTTTATTAAATTATTATCCAAAAATATTTTTTATGGTAAAACAGAAATGATATAGCATTTGAAGATTACCATGTTGCTTCATCTAAGAAATGTTTGTTTAGAATGGTTTTCCGCAAAGGAAATAGGGATGCAGTGCTAGGAAGGAATACAGAAGAAAATAACCTTCCGAATCAGCATCCTGAGATGGTCGGAAGTAGAACTGAACAGTTTGTTGCAGTAATGGCGTAGTTGACTCAAGTGATAAATGGTGGCGGTATCCATGCTTGAGATCAGCCAGATCAACCACATAGGAACATGTTAGTGGTGGAACATTTAATGACGCAACATCCCCCATCATTCAGAGGATCATCTGACCATATGCAAGAAGAAGGGTGGATTAAAGCACTGGAGAAGATTTTCGATGTCATGGGGTGTTCAGACAATCAAAAGGTTAGTCTGGCTATTTACTGTTTGGAGGGTGAAGCAGATCAGTGGTGGTCGATGGTTAAAAATATCAGGGACGCTGATGAGACTGATGCTCTCGACTGGGATGAATTCAAAGGTATGTTTCTTGAGAAGTATTTTCATAAGGCTATTTGACTTAGGATGGAAAACAATTCCTGGAATTGAGGGAAGAGGAGGAATCAGTGGATGCCTATGAAGAAAGGTTCACTCTATTGGCAAGGTATGCTCCAAATTTTATCTCAGACCTTGAGAGTAAAATCAATCGTTTTTACTCAGGATTAAAGACAAAATATTGAATGTCTTTAGCTTATCTTGAGTTCAAAAGTTATGAAAATCTTGTTCGATGTGCTAAGAAGGTGGAAATGGAGTTTTCCTATGATCAAGTGTTCTATAACAACCAACAGAAGTAGAGACCGAGGTGGCATGAGAAAGGAAAGAATTCTTCAAAAGGCCTAATGGTAAGAAAACTAAGTTTCCAGTTTGTGATAAATATGGGAAAAGGAATGCTGGGGAATGTCTTCTGAATTCTGGAAAGTGCTACCGATGTGGTAAGATGGGACATAAGGCTCATGATTGCACTGAAAAAGATCAATGTGATGGTAAGTCCAAATTTGATTTGCAGTTAGTGAAATGTTTTAAGTGAAATGAGATGGGTCACTATGCAAATGAGTGTCCGACAAAGAGATCGAGTGATGGGAAGCAGTTAGACTACAAGCAGAAATGGGTGGTGAAATCCTTTACAACTAGTTCAGCAGATGTCGGGCCATCAAATGAAGTTGTATCAGGTACTTTGTTTTTTCAGATTATACTAGTGTGTTGTTTGATTCAGGGTCTACACATTCTTTAATCTCTGAAAAAATTTCTAGTAAAATGGGAATACCATCTCAAGAAATGACTCCGGAAATTGTGGAAAAAACAGCTGGGGGAAATGTTGAGGAAAAAAGAATTTATAAGAATCTTCTTATCCTTATCCGTGGAAAGAACCTACTTGCGAACCTTATTGTTTTACCTCTATTAGAGTTTGTTGTTATCCTGGGTATGGATTGGCTCTCTATTTACCATGCTATGATTGACTGTAGAGGTATAGAAGTTTCTTTTCAGAAAGACTGTCAGTTTGTGTACAAGAATGAACCCTTACTGTTGATAACTTATCAAGAGGCCGAGAAACTTGTAAAAGATGGAAATGAATGTTACCTTGCACATATCATTGAAAACAAGGGAACTGTTCATATTAATGATGTGTCAGTAGTAAATGAGTATCCTGATGATTTTCCTGATGAGTTGCCTAGAATAATACTAGATCGGGAAGTTGAATTTTTTGTTGACTTAGTTCGTGATGCTAAGACAATTTCAAAACCCCCTTATCGAATGGCTCAAATTGAACTTTTAGAGTTGAAGGAGCAATTGCAAGATTTATTAGAGAAAGGTTTCATTCGACCTAGCACATCACCATGGGGTGCTCGTGTTTTATTTGTTAAAAAGAAATATGGTTCAATGAGACTTTGCATTGATTATAGAGCCTTGAATAACATCACTGTTAAGAACAAATATCCTTTGCCTTGTATTGATAATTTGTTTGATCAGCTCCAGAGAGCTCAGTTTTTTTCAAAGATTGACCTGAGATTGCGGTAGCATTAGTTGAAGGTAATGGAAGAAGATATTTCGAAGACCGCGTTTCGTACAAGATATGACCATTATGAATTTGTAGTAATACTTTTGGGATAACCAATGCACCTGCTGTATTCAAGGACTTAATGAATATAATTTTCCATGAGTTCTTGGATAAGTTTGTGGTGCTTTTCATTGATGATATTTTGGTATTTTCTAAAACTAAAGAGGAGTATAAAAGACATTTAAGGGTTATTTTGCAAACCTTAAAAGAAAAAAAATTGTATGGGAAATTCAAAATGTGTGAGTTTTGGTTACAGCAAATTTCTTTGCTTGTTCATATTGTTTCTAAAGATGGAATAACTGTGGATCCTACAAAAACAAGAGTTGTTAAAGAATGGACAAGACCCACAAATGTAACTGAGATTCGTAGTTTCCTTGGTTTGGCAAGCTATTACCAATGGTTTGTTAGAAATTTTTCACGGTTATCTAGTCCAGTGACTAAGCTAACTCGAAAGGGTGTTATGTTTATCTGGACAAAATAATGTGATGATTTTTTTTCAATAATTGAAAAGAAGATTGATGAATGCTCCAGTTTTGGCACTACCTTCCAGGAATGGTGAGTTTGTTATCTATAGTGATGCTTCATTGAAAGGACTTGGTTGTGTCCTAATACAGAATGATCAGTTAATTTCTTATGCTTCATGATAGTTGAAAACTCATGAGGTAAATTACCAAACACATGATTTGGAATTAGCTGTTGTTTTTTCGCTTTAAAAATTTGGAGGCATCATTTGTATGGAGTAAAGTGTGAAATATATACCGATTATAAAAGTTTAAAGTATATATTCACTCAAAAAGAATTGAACATGAGACAGAGGAGATGGCTAGAATTAATCAAGGATTATGATTTTACAATTTATTACCATCCGGGAAAAAGAAAATAAAGTGGCTAATGCTTTGAGTCGAAAAAGTAATGCTTCATTAACAATATTGTGTTTGGAACGTGATCCTTTGGTTAATGATTTGATGAACTTTGGCATAAAAGTTTTTGGTGTAGGATGTTCTTCTATTTTTTTCAGGTATCATTGAAATCTTCTCTATCAGAAAGAATCATGAAAGCACAGAATCAAGACAGTGAGTTACAGAAAAAGGTAGAGCTTGTTCAGAAGGGTAAGTTTCCTGAATTCATCATTGATAATGATTGTGTTTTGAGATTTGGGAAGAGATTGTGTGTGCCTTGTGATTCACAGTTGAAGAGAGAGTTGTTATGTGAAACTCATAGTTCTCCGTTTTCAGTTCATCCAGGCAGTACTAAGATGTATATAGATCTTCGAGAGTATTACAAGAGGGATGGAATGAAAAGGGATATTGCTGATTTTACTGTGAAGTGTTTGAAATGTCAACGGGTTAAAGCAGAGCGGCAGTTAACGAAAGGGATGATTCATCCTTTACCAGTACCAGAGTGGAAATGGGAAAATATATCCATGGACTTCGTTGTTGGATTTCTGAAGACACCTCGAGGTAATAATGCAATCTGGGTTATTGTTGAACACTTGACTAAATCTGCTCATTTCCATACAAAACGAGATACTTTTTCACTATATCAACTTTCCCATTTGTATCTTAAAGAGATAGTCAGGTTACATGGAGTTCCTCTCTCCATTGTAGCTGACTGTGATCCCAGGTTTACATCTAACTTTTGGAAAGGCCTTCAAAAGTCGTTGGGTACTGAATTAAATGTTAGTACAACTTGTTATCCTCAATCAGATGGGCAGTCAGAAAGAATGATTCAGACTTTGGAGGATATGATACGTTCTTGTTCGATGGATTATCAGGGAAGTTGGGACCAACATATTTTTTGGTTGGGTTTTCTTATAATAACAGTTTTCATTCCAGTATATATATGGAACCATTTGAGGCATTATATGGGAAGCGGTGTGGAACTCTATATTTCTGGGATGAAGCGGGTGAAAGGAAGCTGATGGGACCAGAATTGGTAGAAGAATTGGCAGAAAATGTCCAGATGATACAGAAACACAAGAGAACAGCTCAGAGCAGGCAGAAGAGTTATGCGGACAATAGGAGGAAGGATCTCTCTTTTGAGGTAGGTGATCATGTTTTTCTCAAAGTATCACCCTGGAAAAGTGTGATGCGATATGGTAAGAAAGGAATGTTGAGTCCAATGTTCATTGGACCATAGGAAATTCTGGAGAGAGTGGGATCACTTGCATACCGAGTGGCTTTACCTTTGATTTTATCTCAGGTACACAATGTTTTTCATGTTCCAATGTTGAGAAAGAATATTCTAGATCCATCTCATGTTTTGAGTCCAGAGGTAGTTCAACTGGAAGAGAACCTATCTTATGAGGAACAACTGGTCCAGATTCTTGACCACAAGGAGCAAGTGTTATGGAGTAAGTTGATTCATCAGGTAAAGGTTTTGTGCAAAAACCACATGATTGAAGAGGCAACATGGGAATATGAAAATGCAATGATGGCTAAATACCCCCACTTAATTGATTAGTAAATAAATTGCAGGGATGGAATTTTTTAAAGGGGGGAAGGATGTAACATCCCAAGTAAGTAATGAGTAATATATATTTTTATCTATGTCTATTAATGAATTAGATAGTGTTTTAGTGGCTTAAAATGAGAATAAATCCAATCATAAGCATGAAATACACTAATATTTTTAAAAGATTGTTTTGCTGCCTTTTGATGGAAAACCATTTTTAAATAAAACTTTTTACAATTTTATAAGCTCTATTTGTCATAATAAACTTATTATTTACGATTGGGACATTGAAATTTACATAGGATAATTTTTTGGTATTTTTCTGACAATGTTCATTTTTTAATGATTAGTGAAAAATACTGTATTTTACATCAAAACTGCTTTTTCATCTAATTTAATTATATGGTTAGATTATCGTTTTAATTGGTTTTAAAGTGTAAATATAATATATTTTTACCATTTAATACAATAGTGGTCTTTGGATTTAATTTCACTTTGAAATTGGACTTATAGTAGTGTCAATCTTTTGATACTTATTGTTTCAAAAAACACGCTATTTGCTCTGACAGCGGGTATTAATTATTAAATTAATTAATGTAACTTATATGTTTTCAATTTTGTAAAATAGACATAATTTTTGAATTCAGAATATCAAATATAGCTTCGGGTGAAGTTTTGGTATTTTTCTGGAAAACATCAATTTTTGATGAATAGTGAAACCACTAAGTGGTACTTAAAAAACTGATTTTTCGTTTAAATGAAATTTTACCACCTCTGTGTTTTGAATTTCGAAATTCCGACATATATGGTTGTATTTAATAAGTAAAATGTGGTTCAATGGGATTAAAATAATTTTTTGGTGAATAGTAACTTTTATGTTTTTAATCGCGATTAGAGGTAATTAGAGTAATTTAAGGTAAGAATAATGTTTTAATAATATGAAATGAACATGACAGATGTCCTACCCATATTTTATGTGTCATTAACGACCAATAAAATCCATGGGTCAACTTGGGGACCCCATGGATCCACTTTGGAAGGAAAATGACATTAAAATCTTTTTATTTAATTTTAAAGTAAAAATGTCACAAACATGAGTTGTTTTACTAAAACAGTTTGTAAATGGGGTTAACAAGTCATATTTTTGTCTATAAATATTCATTAGAAATCTAGGAAGATTTACTACATCATGATATTTTCTTTATAATTTTTAGACATTAAATGAATTACATTATTTAGGACACCATGATGATGCAGCGATTACCTCATTATTTAACGATTAAAATAAAAATGAAATATAATGTAACATATAAGACCTACACATGTCAAAAACCTATTGGATGAGTATATTTCGAACCATTATCACCTTATCCTAGAAATTTATAATTTTGAGTCCTTTTTTATCCTAAAATCATTTTATAACAATGTATCTTTTCTTAACATTCCAAGAGTGCCCCTCCTCTCCTCTTATAAAAGGCCCCCACCTCTACCACCTTACCCACACATCCAAAGATTTTGGGTCAGCCAACCCCTGCCCATTTTGTCTCTCCAAATCCCTCTCAAACTCATAGAAGCTTCAATTTGGGCAGAAGGCTTCCCAAGGAAGCCTTTGATCTCAAATCAAAAAGAGTTACCCGATTTAAAGGTAGTGTCTTCTCTTGTGTTCTTATGTTTTATTTTGCTTCTCCAACCCCGTAAACTCTTTTTATTCATTTATTTTTTACCAACACAAGTATCTTCCATATACTAGGATGTTTTTATAATATTTATTAGAGCTACACTTATAGACACCTACATATAATGGTTAAAGAACATAGTGTTTCAGTGGATGGTGAATTTCTGCCTCACGAAACGATGATTGTTCAATATTCTTTTAACACATTCAAATGTGGCCATTAAGATGAAAATATATTCATATATGATATATAATATGTTTATTTTTTTACTTAAGCTTCAGTATTTTTCATTTATGGAATACCTTTATGGTTTCCATTATTGTTAAACGCGATATCTTCATTTTTGGAAGTGCGGACTACCGCCCCCTCAAAGTGATTTGATTCATTAATGCCATATGTGGGATATATAAAGGATGTGATTAATGATATTATATATGATATTATACTTAAATTATAATATTACTTTATATCATTATAATTCCATTCCATAAATTACTAAATAGAAATGAAAGTAGCGTTCATGCGTACGTACGACCAACCATCTCCAGGAACGGTGCATTTCATTTTTACCTCTAAAAGTTATGTAATATTATAAATTCATGTATATACTGGATATATATGATATATATGATATCTACATCATGAGTATAACTATGGATATAATGGATACATGAACAACTTGTAACTATAAAGAGTTTATTTTTGACTCAAGTACCAATGATCGTTAAAACGACTGTTATTAACTTAAATAATTACATAGAGTTCATGACATTGTAATAAGTGATATAAAAGGAATAATGAACTTGAAAAAGGTTCTTAAGCAAGTAGAAAATAACTCACGTTTATTATTTTGGACGTTAAAGAATGATCGAGTCAAGTCGGACCCGAGGTATGGGACTTTGTCTCAGTATCCTGTCATTGAGGCATATTTTGATTTATACACAACTTCTTTTATACAGTGTATAAACCCCTTTGACTTTTACGTTTATCTAGAAGGAATCGTTTTTATAAGAAGCGTTTTACTAAACGGAAAAATGGAATGTTTTTGTTGTATGTATGCGGCGACAACGACTTCTCTGCCACCTTGACCATTATTTGAGTTTCTGCTTCCTCTACAAGCCATACCCTTTTTTAAAAGAAAAACAAATACCATGTTTTAATTTTCTTTTCTTTTGATATTGAAAATGGTTTTCATAATGTTTTTATTATATCAATGTGTTTGTATTGATATCTTGTGATTGAAATGTGGAAATGTTATGTTTCCTTTATGTATGTTTTATGTGATACGATTATGTTATGGTTCTTGGGCATTATTATGAATACGGATGGTTTATTGATAAACTAATGGTGGGTGAGCCCGATATAGCTCTCCAATGAATTGGGTAACGTGAAGGAGTTAAACATTAAGGTTTCTCCGAAGAGATTTAGGGGATATACTGTGATGGGTATTCCAAACGTAACCAAGAGGGTTACTCCCTACATAAGAATGTTATGAGTGCCTCAAGTTACCTTTATGTCTTATGATTTCTATTATTTATTCATGATTTGATGTGGTATGTTAAAGTGGTTATTTTTTATGGGTAAAGTATGATTTCATTATTATGTATATATGTACTCATGTTTTTCTTTCCATAATTTTATATCCCTTACTGAGCTTTTTATGGTCATCCCAAGTTTTTGAAATGTTTTTCACAGGTCAAGGGAAAGGTACATGATATGATGATAGTGTTATGGAAGTGTCAAGAAAGAATCCTTGTTTTATTTTAAATATTTTTACGTTGATGGGAAAAATGAATACTATCTTTTATGTAACCACTTTGTTTAAATATGGAATGTAATGCATGTTTTATGATCTAATTCTCTAAATCTCTACACCTGAAAAGATCCTCAATGTGTAATAACTCAAGATTAAGTAATGTTTATGGCCATTGCCTTATATTATATAACCATTTTATAATAAAATTAATCAATTAATTTTATATATGGATTAAAAAATTTCATTCATGGAATCATAACCATAAAAAACGTGAAAAGTAGTGTGATTTTTTCAATAAATTCTTATAACTTGGTAACAAAGGATCATAAAATCCATGTAAGAAAAAGAAAATTAAATGGAGCTTAATATATAATTAAAATAAATAAACTAACTATATTAAATATATAATATATGTATATAAAAATCCACAAAGAATTTAGGTTCATAATAAGACATGATTCTCAAAGAACGAAAATTGGGGAAAAACTATTTAACTGATTTGGTATCTTTTGAAGTAAAAACTCAATTGAAAGAATGATAAAAAATGTATATGTGAGTAACCATAAATTTTATTATATGTTAAATATAATAAAATAATTATAATTACATTCACTACACAAATGTAATGAGTGGTAATCATAGCGTGTATCTTGCAGAAATAAAAAGTGTGATGAAATCCCTTTACCTTATGTCTTGACTCTGATCATAATCATTCAAATAACTTATATATTAAATATAAATGTATTATAAATATATTAAAGAAACATATTCTTACATCTAATAACATATATTTATATATTATGACCTTATATTACTCTATTTTTAACCATCCTATGTTAAGGTTTCCCTTTGGATAATATACACATTGTTCTTCGCATGTGCCTTAATTTGTTATATCATGGGAATTTAAAATTATATAATGAATCCAGAATTAAAAAATGATATAAAAACATTTATATCTATTATATGTTTATTATAATAATATTTTTAATATATATTTTCAATATGGAATATAGCGTTCATGGAGACGGTAATCTGTACGTACACATGCATGTTGTTTCCATTTTCATTGTCATATTGAATGAATGAAAGAAAATGAAATATATTTATGTCTATAAAACATTATTAAATAATATTTATGATATCATATATACTAACTAACACCATACTTAATAAATTCCATATAGTGTATCAATGAATCATATCTCCTTTGTGGGGGTGGTAGTCCACACATCCTCAAACGAAATTATCGTATTTACATGAATGGTAATGTTAAATGATATTTGTTATAAAACAAATTAAGATTCATAAAGAAAAAACAAATATAATATATAATATATATAAACATATTTTACACAATAATTCCATCAATGAGAGGTGGTAAAGGAGTAACAGACAATCATTATTTAGTGAGGTGATCCTTCATAGTACACATAAACAGTATATCTGATATCAATTAGATGAAGGTGTGTGTAAGTGATGGTTGAAAAAATATAATAGTAAAATATTAATTTTTTTACTATATTGTTTTTTATTCAATAATGTAATAAATTTAGGTGAGTTTATGGAGAAGAAAAATAAAATAAAGATTCTTGGGAGAATACATTACCTCTTAATCGAGTAAATCCTTTTGGTTTGTAGAAAAATGATTACATGAATAACTTTATACCCATGTGGAGACATCTAATAGTAGGGGTATTTTTATGTTTATTGGGTAGATCATAGATGAGCAAAAAAAAATTATAGGTGTGGAGAAGAGGGAGAGTTGGTGGCCTTTTATAAGGAAGGAGGAGTGAAACTCTTGTAAATACTCGAAGAGTGAATTCGACCAACATTTTACCTATTTAGCGTCAATCCAATAATGGTAGAAATGAGAGAAAAGGTAGTATAGGGATGATATATGTACATATAATGGATTTCAGACATATATATATATCATTTTCGAACTGAATGTCAGGGTTTAGTCCCTTATCAAACTTAATTTCTCTTTAATTGTTATATCCATTTTTAATTAATTCACTAATATATTTGGTAAAAAAGTAATTTATTATTATTATAAATTAAAAATAATTCTTATTCCAAAAAACCTAATCTATTTTCTAAAATTAAAATAACATATTTCGAAGAAATTGATTTAAAATTAATCTCGTAGCCAGGTCGACAATGCATGTTTAAAAAAATGATCAATAGTTTGTTATGTATTTATATCCAATATCAAGGTGAAATTGGAAATATTTTCCTAAATTTTATTAATTGATAAAATTATAATCTAAGTAAAATTCAAATTGAGAAAAAATTAAACCTTATTAATAAATAAATTGAAAAATATGATTGGAAATAAAATCTTGTGTTTGTCACTATTCATCAAAAATGACGTTTCTTACAAAAATAAAGAACATATCCCTTTTATAATTTTAAAATTCTAAATTAAAATATTATGATTATTTTAATAAATTATATTTATAAATATGTCTAAAAATAACTTTATTATATTTCATTAAAGGACATTAAAAGCTATTCATTCGACAAAATGACATTTTTAAACATATGAGGACATTACCTAATCGAATATATTTCATTTTCAATATGTATTATTTATATAAATACATTATAAAAAATATTGTAAAATATGTTATTAATTTATGGATTAATACACTTTATGGCTATGTTAGAATTATCTCATTTAAATAATTATATTAATAAATTTGTGTTTTGTAGAAACATCGGTGTTGCGTGTACCATACACCAAGTCAATGTTCTATGTATCATACACCATGTTCATTTACCGTGTTATGTATTTTGAGTCTCTATCATGTGAATGTAATGTTTGACCAAGTTCATATCAGTAAATAATCAATAATAATAATTTATTAAAGATGGACTATTAAAAAAAAGGTGTTAAAAATTCTTTTGAAATAATTCTTGGAAAAAAATTGAATTGAAAATAAAATTATTCCAAAAGACCATTTAATCATTATTATAGAAAATGGTCTTCAAATTATATTCAAAAACAATATTGAGAAGGGAATGATTATAATTCTAAAAACCTTATTTTAATACTTTCAAAATAAAATTTACATTAAAATAAAAATATCAAACTAATATTTGGAGAAGAAAATAATGATGATAAATTTACTAGAATTGATTTTTTATGATATTATATATTAGTTTAATTAATATATATATATTTTTAGTCAATTGTTTGTAGATTAAATTGGTGACAAGAAAGTTTTAGTGATTTTTTCAATGAATGGTGGTAACTTAATTAATGAGTTCAATTTTAATTTTACCATTCCATAACAAAAAAACATTATTCACATATTTATATTATATATATTATATCATTAATTTATCATTTTCATCCATGATATTATATTATATCCATGCTCAATTAGTTATTTAGACTGATCCTACAATAAATAATGGTTGATTATGGTTATGAAAGTGTCCTATTTTGGAATAAAATAATTATTATATAAGCATAATGATATTAATTATATATTTTTAAAGAATAAATTATAGTTACTAGGTTTTAAATAATATTTAATAAAATATAAAAAATGAGAGTCCTTGCTTCATAGAGGAGGTATTACATGGAAAAAATGACTAATGGTTTCATTCTATGTAGATTAAGATGAAGGGAATGCATAATATATATTTTCCCTACTCCCCTTTATAGGATCTATGAGTGGATATAAAAAAATATTATTTGACCATGTGGTATTTATCTTGGTCAATCATGATGCTCTATTATTTACCCTATGTGTTGTAGTTTTGTGAAGTTTTCCAAAGGGAAATTATGTTGTCTTCAGTTTCACATTTTACCTATAAATTCATGAACCCCGTTTAAAATCATACATTCTGATAGTTATTTCACTCAAACCCTAGGTACCACAGAGTTATTTTTCAAAGGCTTAAAATCCATTTTTTATAGGTATCATTTCATAGTTTTTGGTGATCAATATATGGTGATCCGGGGTGAGTCATACCAATTTTTATATACATTTCTAATTATTTTATATTTTTAACACCCTATGTTATTTCCTTCATGGGAACAAAATTAATATAATTATAATAGTGTTTTCTTATTTTTTCTGTCAGTTCATTATTGGAGTGAAAACCATAGTGAATCATAGATTCATCATATGAGTGTTGTATAGTGATTCAAAATGGTGTTACATTTTCATTTCATGAATGTTGTTAGTTTGAGGTAGGAGATTCATTACATCTCCACTAATTTCTGTGAAATAAAAATTTTACCATTGTTTACAAATTTGGATGGAGGTTAAAAAATCCGAATAATTATTAAATAACATTAAAGAATGGAATTGGTTTATGGTTTTACAGATTAAATATTGTTGAATTTACAACATGATAATGTTATTCATCGTCATATTCATGAATGTGTTTGGTTAATACTATGACTTGTATAGAATGATAGTATCCTTAGGTAATCAATTTTTTATTTAAAAATTGATAAATAATACAATGAATGTAATTTTTTGTTTTTTAAAAGAATAAAAGAGGCCTGAAATATAAATATTGTGCCTCTTGTAATTTTAAGGAAATAAAATTGATATAAATTCAATGTTTAATTATATATATTATTCCATGTATTAATAGAAATTTTTAATGTTACATTAAGATGGAATACATGTTGAGGAGATTAATTACTAAAGTTATGATAAAGGGAATTATTCTTTCTTATGTTTTTTAAACAATAAGTTTAGGGATAGATAATTTCTATAAGGTTTGGATATCTTGTTATAGGTTGTGCATTAGCATTACATTAGATAGGTCCTGTGGAGAAGGAATTATTTTATCAATTATGGAATAAAACTGGTATTTTTATACATATAATTCATTGGGAGTGAGGGTTATCCTTTTATTTTGAAGAAAAAATGCCATTTATTGGGGGTCATGGGAGACCATTTTCAGTTAAGGATGAACACCTTCTATTTAGGGCCTATATTTCCCCCCAAACTATGTTTTTTTATTTATTCCTTCTTTTTTTCTCTAGATATGACTTTTATATGTGATTTAATATAATAATGAGATGTTTGAGCCTGTGATGGATAATGATATATGGAATGTAATGTCTTATATTGTGGTAGAAGATGAATCTTGTAATGGCTAGATGTATTGGGATATGAATGAGGGTCTTAGGAATGGAACCAGGATGATAGAATAGGTGGAATCTTTGATTACCCATTGTCACTACATTGAGAAATATAATGTTTTCTTGTCAAATTAGTTTAATGGCTGAATGTCTAGGTTATTTTTTATATACCTTCATTTCCCAATGGCTGATGTCGTTGGATGTTCATGGTTATCTCCATCTTTCTTTTTTGATAGTATCGTTGGTTATTATCCAATAGTTCCTAGAATATTTGAATTATAATAATTTATAATAAAATATTAACTCATGGGGGTGTTACTATAATTAAAATTATATGATCTTGAGAAATAATGGACTCTATTTAGATTATTCCTAGAGGGAATAGTGTTCACATTGTTGGATGACGAAATGTTTGTTAGAATAATGAAAATTATTGGTTAATGAAATAATTAACAAAATATTAATCATTAAAAAGGAAATAAACAATTTAATATAACTACATTGAATACATGTTATAGGATATCGGTCCTTAGAGGTAGAAGTAGAGCATTTGAGTGATGATATTTTCAATTGAGATTAGAAATAAATTCCTCCCATAATTTTGCTGTGATGTATATTGTATTTGATATTTTTTGTTATTTTACATGCTATCATACCATTATAAGTAAAGAGTTTGACACTTTCAGGACATTAGGAAGGTGTTTCCAAACATGTTGGTGGTGAGGATGGATGGAAGACTACCCCCTTTGGACCCACTCATTCCCTTGGTATGATTCTATCATGTCATTTACGGTGGTTATTTTCTCATATATATTTTTAGAGAACTATATTGTATTGTTTTTATGTTTTAGACACATATCATTGGATATAGTGTTCAAAGAATTATTATAAGTATGACGTGTATAGGCTATGATGTATTGAGGTACCTTACAGTGTTTATGGATTGTGATGGATTGAGTTATAATACCCAATGTATGGAAGACATTATACCAGATGTAATGCCTTGAAAAAAATACATGGTTACTCTATACACTTGTGACATGTGATTATGTCATGCATGGGGTGTGTTTTTTGATACTTATCTCTAGTGTCTACAAGCTAGTATCTTTTAGATAGAAAAAGGCTCAGGACATGCAATGTCTGGGAAAAGATTATAACTATTTGGGAAGTGTTAAAGGGGTACACTTTTTTATTTATTATTAAAATATATGACCCCGATTTTATGCATAAAATAATGATAAATAGCCATGGTGAGGCTGAGAACTTAGTTAATTTTTTTAATTGATGAGTCATATTCAATTTTTTCTATGGGATTTAGTATGATTTCCTCATCATTACCCTAAGATGATTTAGGATGGATCATACTCTATATAATATCATTATCACACCATATATACATATACTAGTTATTATGATTCCATGATAATGTTAGTGATCATTATTGGTTTTACTAACACGTGGGTTTTCATGAGCGGTTTGCGATTCCTGGCCAATTCCATGATTACCTTTTTGGCACTTGTACTTTCCTATTATGGTGTTTTAATACTATATGAAATAAAATGTCTTCACATGTGACTTATTATTTGAATATTAATAGGTTGTCATTGGTGGATATATCTTAGCTATCCCTTCTATATGTTCTCTTACTGGGTAATGTCTCCAATTTGTAGGCGTAATAAACCCTTATTGTTAGTCGCCAACCCCAGGGATAATAGAGGTGGGATTTGGGAAGTCATTATCATCAGTCTATAATTTTTAGCCTAGAAGCAGTACTCTATAAATCATGAGGAATGATATGACAATACTCTGACGATGTCACCCTCCAATTAACAACAGAGATTGATCGACAACCGTTGGAGGATTCCGACAAGACATTGACAAATGACGATGAACTTCTTCAAACACAGATTATTTCCTTCATTTGCAACGGATTCCACAAAATCAAGGTAGGTGAATTAAAAAGTTTTCTACGTGTTTTATGATTCCTCTCTATATTATTATAATATAAAATGAACGCAGATCAATTGACTATTTGGTTGATATTTTTCTCATTTGTTCATGCGGGTGGTTGTTGGTTGGTATTAATTTGGGATTATTCTTTCTAAATGATGATTGTTGTCACCCCTTGGTAAAATGCAAATATGAAGGGTGTGGGCCAACCCGATCAAGGCCCAGTCCCTCTGCTGACTTTGTTTTTTTGTTCTTTTTGGTAGATAGAGAAACATGGAAACAAGGTGATTATGGGGGATTTTTAGTAAAGGAGTAATCCCGGGAGTCTCATAGGTGAATATGGGAAGGAAAAAGGGACACAGAAAGATCTCTGGTGGCCCGCGTATGTAGCTGCTGGTGCGGAAACATTGGTGACCGATGGCAATGGCTGATCTGAGCTGGCCTCGTGGAGATAATGGAGCCTTCAGGAACCATTGTGGGTGGAAGGCGCAGTACCAACACACCACATGGAAAAAATGGAGAGGCCTGCTATAGCCACTCAGCTAGACACTAATAGCCGGCTCTATCCTGCCGTTTCAAAAGGAGGGGTGGCACCCCGTACGCGTTGTCAGCTGGTTAAATAGGCCCGTATGCGAGCTGGGTTTTTGAGCTGGTCCAGACCATCCATTTGGGCCGGACCTGTTAACCATGCCGGAACTGCGAGCCCAACAGGACGGCCTGGATGGGCCCTTACCAGACACAACAGGTCCTATTTCACTAAATCAGATTAATCTTGCAAACTGTGTGCCTGATTGACATGTCGTCTGGGGATTTGGGAACCTTATGATGAGAGGGTCATTTTGATATACTTAAAATGGGTTTTGGTAGATGTTGGATTATGTATGGGGTGGATCAGACTCGAATCCAACTGGGCCTGATTTTCCTTTTTGCTGATAACTTATAGTCAAGACATCTGATTGACGCGCTATCTGTCGCGTTGGAACCCTCCATGGAATGCCATGAGTGCGACCTCCCTGGATCAACATGAGAGTGACCCTCTATGGATCGACAAAAGTCTGACCCTCTATGGATTAGAAATATATAAAACCTTGGTGGATCGTCCTGAGAAAGACCTTCCATGGATTGGTAGCAATGAGACCCTCTGTGGGTCGACAATAGTGTTACCCTCTGTGGATCCGCAACAAATAAACCCTTTTCAGATTATTAGTATAGCTACCCTTTGGGTATCTTAATAAGAACCTCTCAATAAAATGAAATGATTTACTCATTCCTATTCATATTTATTCTTGTTATTTATGATGTATGAATTGTGTGAGCTGTATATTTCTTTATGCTTTTTTATTGAGATCATGATTTGTGGTTTATTCGTTTTGGAATTCAGGGAGACATTCAGGGGTCTCGAGGACGATACTGTGTATTGTTATCCTCACACCTGCATGGGCTTCTCCTGCATATTGTTTCGTCTTATGCAGACGAAGGATAGATTGAATAAGACTTGGGGATCCATGGCTAGATGATGCTCAGAGATGATTTATAGATGGGAGGAGTGGTAGTGTCGACAAACGATGAGCTATACCTACCCTTCAGGTTGGATCCCTGGTGGAAGACCTTTGGAGAAATTTTTTCCTATTTTTTCTCTACGTTCTTTTTAGTAGGGTTTGTATAATATCCCTATTTTACATTCGGTTCACACATTCACTATGAGTAGTTCTAATTTGTGGTTTGATGTTTTTGTGTACCTAGATTCTGTGTGAATATGTTTAAAGGCAATGTCTTCCCTTTATGGAATATTCCATTCTAGTGCTAGTCACCAACCCCTGTCATATCGAAGGCGGGCTTGGGGTTGTCATGACATGGGCCCCGGTGGACAAGTCATGACCATGTGGTATTAATAGAAACAGTTCTACCTTAAAACTATGAATATGTGTTTTCAGTGGAGCAATAGTGTTAATTGTCTGGAGTTTGGATTACTATTTGGGGAGTATAGTGTTTGTTCAGTGGCCGGCAAATTTATACACTAGGACCTTGAGTTCTGATTTCGAAATAGATACGCAAAAAATATTGTGCCGTTGTGTTTTGAAAATATTTTACTTTTGAACTATTTGGAGTCATCTTGCCAGTTATAAATTGTTGACTATGGCACATCCTTTTCTTTATAGTATGTCGCCACATAAAATTCTATCCATGATTCAGTGAGAGATCATGATGATGACCCACTGAGTAATGTGGCCTCACTGTGGGTCCCTCTTACGATGATAACATCTGTTAGTGTACCACTAGTACCACCACCCGTAGTGCTACAATTTCCATCATTCCCACAAGTGTTCTATGCACTCTTACTGAGCGCATTTAATGAGTTAGAGGGATATAGGCCTTCGAGGATTCAAGGTGAGCTAGATCGGCAGCCAGCTGAGGACTGGTTGAAGGCTGTGGCATGAGTTTTCCTATTGTTTGGGACACTAAAAGACTGGATGGTGATCCTAGCATCTAGTCTCCTTCAAGGAATAGTAGGAAGATAGTGGATCCTAACTCTCTAGACACATGAGGAGAAGACTCATTCCTGGATGGACTTCGAGAGCCACTTTAGGGTAGAGTTTATACTAGAAACTATATGCCATGTGCATATTCATGAGCCACTACACTTATAGCAGGGAAGCCTAATAGTGGCCCAGTACTCGTAAAAATTCACAAAACTCCCTCACTACTTCACTTACATGGCATGAGACCCTTTATTTAGTTCCTAAACCTTTGAGAAGGGACTCTGATGGGATATCAGAGTGTCGATGATATCGATCAATATCCCGATGCAAACTGGAGTGCTAAAACGAGCACTATTGGTTGAGATCTTCCTAGCTGAGCAGGCACTAATAGTGAGAGCCACTACTGGATGATAGGAAATAGAGTCATCTGCAGTAAGATGTAGGTTGATGAAAAATAGGCCCAAAAATCCCAGATCATCTTGAGGACAACCCCATGATACAGGGTCGGAGGTGAGGAGGTCACATGGAATAGGAGGATCGCAAAGAATAATATTGTGTTGCATGTGTGGATTGTAGGGTTACATGGCCCGTAATTTCCTCACTCTACATATTGATGATCAATAGATATTTTAAGTACAACCAAGTGACAGGTGGAGGTTCTACTAAGGAGGTCTGCAAGGCTGTAGAAAAGTCAAAGGATTAGGTCATACAGGGGGCAGTGGGCAATGGTTTAAGGTCCTACCGCCACCACCCCTAGGCAGTCCACCCCGACATCAAGGATTAGGTGGAAAAGGACGATCTCAGCTTCATGAGATAGAGAATTATAAACACAGTTTTATAGATATGTTTCTAGGTATGATTTTTTTCTACTCCTCCCTAGCTATAGCTCTTAAATAAATTGGTTCCAGTCACTCTTTTATTTCCATAACTCCCATTCAGAGATAGGAGATTCATGTTGAGATGTTGGTTCGATCCTTACGATTAGAGAATACTACGAGAGAGGATTATAAAATTACATAATAGTGTCATCAGTGTGAACATCCTTCACCTGGAGAGAGCTTCATCTGTAATCTCCTAGTAGCAGCGTCGATGACTTACAACGTCATCATGTGTATGGACAGGTTATCCACTGTCCATGCTCAGATTGACTATTTTAGGCACAAATGTTTGTGTGTCTATGTGGACGAGACTTATTTTTCCTTCACCGGTGAGAAGGGAACCATTTTAGCATAGCATGGACTTTCACAGAGGAGGGTGCAGCTGATTAATAATCATATGGAAACCCTTACACTCAGTGTGATTGACGAGGGGAGTGAAAGATATCCTATAGTGGTGTAACAATATGAGGATTGCTTTCCTGATTCATTTTCTGAATATATCTCCTTAAAGAGGTAGAATTATACATCGATATGTACCATGGGATGACACTGATATCTACACTAGCATATCTGATGGATCCTGTAGAGCTTCATGAGTTTAGCGTGAAGTTGGGGGACTTTTAGAGGAAGGGGTTTGTAAGGCCCAGTGTTTCCACACAGGTAGCCCTGATATTGTCTCCATGAAGGTATATGGGTTTTTGATGCTTTGTGTGGAATTTCAGCCCCTAAAGAAGGTGATCGTTAAGAACAAGTACCATCGGCTAAGGATTGATGGTCTATTAGATTTTTTGAAGGGTCCTCGGTGGTATTCAAATATAGAACTCAGATCAGGCTATCATCAGCTTTAGGTAAAGGATGAGGACGTACTGAAGACAACCTTCAGATGTTGGTATGGACACTATGAGTTTCTTGGTGATGACATTGGGAAAGACCAATGCTCTATCAGGGTTCATGGGATCCATGAACAAGGTCTTCCAACTTTACCTCAATCACTTCATGGTGGTCTTCATTGTCAACAGCTTGGGGTACCAAGCATTAGAGGAGGAGCATGCTACACATCTGCGGATAGACCGTGATAATGTAACGACCCAAATATAGAGCCAATAAACTGATTCCCCGTACCCAGTTCACCACATGACCTCTAGCACATTTCCCCAAATGCCGTAGGCTGCCGACTAGCAGTGAGGTCCTTGGGGAGACATTGGGAAAATTATGCCCTCATTTGGTAAAGTATAAAAGGGAAAGGAAATAACAGTCAATAGAGGAAGAATTAAACAACTTACAATATCTGAAACTAAATAGTGGAAGTAATGAATATATAATAATGATGATAATGATGCAGCAGGTACATGTATCTAAGGAAATCAGCAAACATAACAACGTGCTGAAATATAAATTAGAAACAAAGTACAAAAAGTAAACAATAACTCCAGAAGCGTCGCAACCTAATCTCAGTCCTATGCTCGCCATCTCCAACCCGAAATCATGTACCTGAATTCGATGGGCCACAATCCATACCCACACCTACAACCATATACCATGTTTGGGCCGAAAGCAGGACCCATATAGGGTGTGAGACTAATCCCAGTAGGCAACCACCACAAGATTTGTGCCCTACTATTAGTGAGTAATATAGAAGAAGTAATGAAAGTAAATGTAGAAATGAACTATGATTAAAAAACCAAACAGTCCTACCAATTACCATTCAAATTAATTTATCAATTAATTCATTCATTTAATTAAACAACCATGGAATCTAGTAACGCTATTATTTCCAAGGTAAATAGGTAACACGGAAGGCATCAAAAGACTACCTAAACCAACAAGAAGACCAATATATCCAAGCTTTTACTTTGGAATGGTAGAATCATCTAAACCGACCAAGAAATCCACATTCACACTGACATTCTAGGTGGCTCAAACTAGTAGACCCCTATAGTCAAGTAAACATACAAAGGCCCAGATACTCTGGGAAGCACTCACGTCGATTCCCCTATGGTCTTGCAAAAATAGCTACAGACTCTCTGAGGAAGATCTTACGTCTAATTCCTCATGTGGTCTCAATACACGTGTAAACTAAGGACACTCTTAGGAAGAACAAAGTCCAATTCATGTAGGTTATGCATACGAAACTAATTACAATGACCCTCCTTGGGAAGCACTTAATCATTTATTCCCTCTTTTGGTCTCCCGCACCAGGTTCTCACAGCCCTGAGCAGTCCAGTCATGCGTAATCAACTGTCAGCAGACCTAAGTAAGTTTATCAACTACATGGATAAAATATACAATGCATCAAAAGCATTAAAATAGAAGGCAACACATGAAATCAGTTATAACAAGAAAACTAGCAATTTCAATAGGATTTGCCTTGTAGGAAAACTGTTCCAAAATGCGATAAACAGCCAAACAGGGATAACACCCACAAGGTGATCCTCGAACTCGCAAAAAAGCATATATTATTTTAAATTAACCTTAAGAAAACAAGAAGTCTAAGACAATTAAACTATAGGACCAAAATCCCTAACTCTGGATACCCGAAACACGGGAATACGACACTTTTTCACAAAAATTAAAAGACATTCAATGTAAGGAAACAAACCACCTAACTCAATCCTAGGAGATTTATATACATGAACCTCAGACCGTGAATTGACCTTGAATAGATTATATCGACAAAAACATCTAAAATTTTCAACCAACGATAACTCTATTAAGAGAAAGAATCAGGAAATGTGGCCAATGAAGAACCAAGAACTCATAGCTATGATTGTACTGCAACAAACAGTGTTCAATTCAGATAACTGGTGACAGATCGACAGCTCAGAGAAGATTCAGTCTCCTCCGACGCTTTGGATGGAATTAGGCGAAGAAGAAGATAGAAATAAGGATTAGATGTGATCTCGGTCTGTTTAACGAAATAAAAAATAATCTACATGACATGTACTTCTGGAGTAGACGGCGTGTACTTGACTTTTTCTATACTCCTACTTAGGTGGACTCCAAGTCACCCTTATATGGTCATGTGTGTGGCCATTACACAGCCAGCACACGAATTCCAGTTGCATCTATGTACCTGATGTTTACTCATAAAGTACACGATATGTACTCCAAATTTTTTTAGATTTTCTTATTTTTCTCAAAAACAACCAGAAAAGGAAAAAAATTCCTGAAAAGAAGATCCAGGTTCTTACAAACTTCCCCCCTTGAAGAAATTTGTCACTGAATTTCACTTACAAGGTGGTGAAGAAGAAATCTCGAAAAACACTGGCCACTATGATCTCATATCGGCCTCCCTCTCCCAAGTCTCATCCTATACACGGTTGTGCTTCCATAACACCCATACTAGAGGAACAGACCGACCATAGAGTAACTTTGCACAAAAATAAACAATCCTGATAGGATGCTCAAAAAATGATGCATATTTCTCGAGCTCAACCTCCTTGGGTTGATAAACATGCGACGAGTCTGAGAAATAGCATCGAAGCTGAGAAACATGGAAGACGTCGTGCATAGCCAGGTACCACTGATGTAACTGCAACCTATAAGCAAACAGCCCAACTCTCTTCAGAACCTTAAACGTCCCGACGTATCTCGGTGAAAGCATACCCTGTCTCTTGATCCTTTGGTTTCCCAAACTCGTGATAACACATAGGAAAACTAGATCTCTGACCTTGAACTCCATATGTCATCTCCGCTAATCTGCATAAGATTTCTGCCAAGAATGTGCAGCAGCCATCCTTTTCCGAATCAACTCCACCTGTGATGTGGTCTCTAGAACAAGACGAGGTCCCAGAATAGCTGCCTCTCCTGCGTCTAGTCAACACAAGTTTTATCAGCATGACCTACTATACAAAGCCCCATTAGGTGCCATCTGAATAGTTGCTTAAAAACTATTATTGTAGGAAAACTCCACTAGAGGTATATGTCTCTCTGAAGAACCTAAAAAATCAAGGAACCATCCTCGTAGCATGTCCTCGTGCACCTGAATCATGCGCTCTGACTAGACATCTGTTTGGGGATGGTAATTTGTACTCATAAGTACCAGTGTACCCAAAGCCCTCTGTTGCCCGTTCTAGAAATGCGACATAAAGCAGGCATCCCTATCTGAAATGATAGTTCTTGAAACCCCATGCAAGCGTAAAATCTCACAGATGTACCACTGTCCAGGCTCATCAACAACAAAGGTCTCCTTAATTGGAAAGAAGTGACCAACCTTCGTGAGCCTGTCAATGACAACCCATACCACGTCATTCCCTTGAGGCGATCTCTGTAACACTATCACGAAGTCCATTGCAACATTATTACACATCCACTTGGGAATGGTTAGCACCTGTAAAAGCCATGGTGGTCTCTAGTGCTCTGCCTTCACCTGTTGATAGGTGGAACACCTCATGAAAAAACTAGAAACATATCTCTTCATAACTGGCCACCAATACTGGTGGTGTAGATCACGATACATCTTAGTGACACTAGGATGAATTTCCAAAACTGAGGAATAAATGTATCACATCATATCTTCGCGTATATCTGAGGGAACCCATTTGCGTCCCTGGAAATTCAAGATCTCACCCTCGCCTACGATCCATCCGAGAAGAGGGTCCTCTCTTGACATGCTTTCCCATAGGACTACTGTCACGACCCGTCCTCGGGGCCCGTGCCGTGACTACCCCCAGACCGCCTTCCATAGGCCAGGGCCTGACGACTAGCACCAATGGCGTAAATTCCGATAACTAGGAAGGCATTGCCTTTATAAAAGTAAACAAAACACCACAGAGCACAAGTGGAAGCAAAACACTAAGTATAAAAGAAGTTCTGAAAAGTAAATGGGCCAGAATACAAACCCAAATGAAAGTACAACTAAAACTGAACAAAGTACAACAGAAAAGGACAACAGCTGGGAGAAAGGAATCAGCTCCTGGTTCGTCCTCATCGGATCCTACCTGAAGGGTAGGTACAGATGGCCTCCTCAATGCTCTCGCCTGTCAACCACCTTCGTGTGTCGTCTCGTCGTGTAGACCACCTCCGGGTATTGACTCGTCATGTAGTCCACCTCCGGGTACTGACTCGTCGTGTAGTCCACCTCCGGGTACCGTCCAGTCCTCGAAAACTCGACCTTCGTCATCACTGCCCGTCGTCTGCAACCAACACAACGTGGTGAGAGCATAGCCCGTGCAGGGGTGAGTATAACGATAATCAGTAGGGACCCCGATACCCTCATGGTCTCACTAAAACCAACAAGGATAACCACAAAGAAGATCTCAATAGATAAACTCTACTTAGGTATATGCCCATACATATACCTAAGTTATCAAGTAACCCATCTCAATCCTGAGGAAACACAAGGATTTAGAAACAATGGATAACCACTACCCAGGTATATTCCCATACATATACCTAAGTTATCAAGGTCAAAAGTCTCAACTCAAACCAAGATTTTCATTATCGAAACCGCAACTGCTGAAGAGCCCTGTCTCTGGAGTGTACAGTGGTCCTGTCACGACTCCGAGGTACTACTCACCAACCTAGGACTGCTGAGGTACTCCTCCTGTCGAGTACTGTGGGCCTGCTGCTACAACCAAGCGCTTCCACATGCCGCTACAACCAAGCGCACCTCCGTCGTGGGTCTGTCGCTACAACCAAGCACTCTCTTGTGCTGCTACAACCAAGCGCACCTCTGTCGTGGGTCTGCCGCTACAACCAAGCGCTCCCCTGTGCCGCTACAACCAAGAGCACCTCCGTCGTGGGTTTGCCGCTACAACCAAGCACTCCCCTGTGCCGCTACAACCAAGCGCACCTCCGTCGTGGGTCTGCCTCTACAACCAAGCACTCCCCACTAGGCTATCCGTAATACACCGAGTCGTTCGATCAACAGTCGTCAAGTCTCAGCCGGCTACACGGTCTCCGTATTCCGCACGCTCATCTTCGGGAGGGTCCGCTCCATGAGCTGCTGGTCGATACTACAAGTATCACAAGGTTCCATGAAGATGTATCTCAAGGGACCGCCTCGTCACAGGGGTCTCAACACAACAGACGACGCGTCAATCGGACGCCCGGTCTGTGAGTTTCTAGCCTTTTCGTCCCAGGGGCCCGGTTGGTTTTATGTGTGAACCAACATGGTCGTATCTCAACTGTACCCCGAACTCCCATAGGGTATACTCAAAGGGACCGTTTCTCAACATGATCACAAACGCCGCTGACAGTTCGTCAAATGGACGCCCGGTCTGAAAGATATCAGCTTTTCTGTTCCAGGGGCCTGGTTGGATTTCGGGTACAATCCAACCTGACCACTATCCAACAGCAACCAAAACTCGGGTGAAGTATGCCAAAAGTTCCGTCTCTTCAAGAGGAATTCAACGAGATAGTCGACGCGTCAATCGGATGCCCGGTCTGTGAGTTATTGGCTTTTTCGTTCCAGGGGCCCGGTTGGTTTTTAAGGCAAAACCAACCCGACCTTACTCCACTAGTGTCCAAACCTTGGGCGAAGTGAGCCAAAAGATCCGTCTCACTTAAAGGAATTCAACAAAGTCGACGGAACGTCATTCGGATGTCCGAAGATCAAGATATGAGCGTTTCCGCTCTGAGGGCCCGGTTGGTTTCGTGTTCAAACCGACCCGGCCGAACCCAAAGTATCCCAAAACCTTGAGTGTAATATATCGAAACGACCGTCTCGATCCAAGGATCGCATCTCTGCTGATGGCGTGTCGTTCGGAGGCCCGTAGCTCAGGTTACAGGCAAAAGACCGAAAATGATCCGTAGACGGGGGGTCGGGGTCAGGGCCGACACGGCCCGACCCCCCCCCCCCCACCCCCCAGGGTTGGCCGAACCGGGTCGACCCGACCCGACCAGGCTGGACCCGGTCCGGTCCGGCTTGGGCGCGGCCCGACCGGTCGGACCGGCCCGGCTCGGCTCGGCCGAGCGGCCAAGTGAGGCAGCCGCGGGGTGCCACCCCCGTGGGATGAGGAAGCCGTGGCCCTCGAGGGGCCGCGCTGGAGACAACAGATGCGGCTTCTGCCGTGGTGGCCCTGTCCGGCGGCGCACCGGGGTGCCGCCACCTCCGGCCGCTGGCGCCGCCGGAGACATCCGCGGGCCGTCGGAGTTGCTCCGGTGGTCCGTTTTCCTTCCCGTCTGCGCCGCTGCTCCTCCCGGGACCCATTCTTCACTGTGGAATCATCAAATCACCCTTGCGTCACATTTTTTCGTCGCCCGCCAAATCCGCACAACAACGAAGAACGACGGAGGGTTATCGGGCCGTGTTCGTTTGGCCCGCACCCTCCGCGTTAGACGGTATCAATCAGGAGGATAAAACAACATATCCAAAAACAATTTTAATAAAATAAAATTGTTCATAAGAATCTGGGTTCTTTATTTTAAAAGAAACGATCACGTGAATATAAAGGTATTTCCAAAATAAAATCCCTACCTCGTCAAGTCATCGCACGCGCGTTCTTCGCGGAGTTCACCGTCGCGGAAGGAAGCGATCATCGCATCGCGGAAGGGCGTCGCGTCGTCGCGGATAGGTGTCGCATCATCGCCGAAGGAGGTCGCATCATCGCGGAAGGGCGTCGTGTCACAGAAAACGGTGACGCGTTGACTAACTGCAGCAGTAGGTGATCGGAGACCGGGGCGGGGAAGAACGTCCCGGATGTGGCGTAGTCAATCTCCAAAGGTGATGGCGTTCTATTCGTTCTTCACGTTTTTCGCGAAGGTGGGTGAAGGCACAAAACTTGTCAAAACTTCTCAACGAGCATTTTTCCAAATGTTGTGCGTTGGTATAATTTTATTATTACGCCAATGGATTTCAAACAGGTTAAGAAACGAATGAAATTAATTCATAGAATTAATTTCAACGAATAAACCGCCCATATAATTCAATGAAGAAAACCGCCCAATTAATTGGTGCGTTAAGAAATTAAGAAAACGCGTTAGTTGACTTTCATAATGACGGGTTTTCGCAGATGCGTTACATAGCGGAAAAGAAACGGTGGGGCTCGTGCGGGTCCCACCTCACAAATATCCTACCAAGAGGGTAGGATATTTTTGAATAGCACCTTATCTACATCAACTCAGCTTAATCCGCTTTAAGTGGCTTCAAGTGGCTTCCAAGTGGCTGAAGTGAAATAAAAAAAATTTTGTCGTACAATTATTTTATTTCTTAACTTTCAGCCCGAAAATTAAAAACCACACCCGAGAAAACGCAACTCCAGAAGAGGCGTTTCTAAGCAAGTACCAGCGCTGCGATTCCATCGGTGCCCTCAAAATTCGATTCTGAGCACCGGTTCAAAAGTTAGAAAAACCCACTCGTCCATTCACTGAACGAACCCAAGCCAAACTTCAGAAAATGATTCCGGGCACACGGGGCATCAGAATCAGGTGCCGTCAGAAACTGTGATCTTGTCAAATTCCAAAGAAAATTAAGAAAAAAAATTCTTGAAATTTATGGGTCTTTGAAACAAGGCCTTTAGAATCTGAATGTTGCATCATTCAAACTCGGTAATGAAGGGTATAGGTAACATCTATAGAAGAAAGAAAAGTCTGACCCTATTTATCATGCACCTCCAAATGCATTTTAGAGAACAGATCCATAAGCTTCCACTCACTACTGGCCTCCTGAACTACCTGTATCTGTGTCCTCCAGCACAGTGCGACTGCCACAACATTGCCTTTCCCTGGCATATAAGCAAGCTCAAAATTGAAAGACTGTAGGTACTCAACAGACCTCCACTGTATCAGATTCAAGTCACGCTACGTGAATATATACTTGAGGCTCTTGTGATTAGTATATACCACAGAATTATCTCCCAGAAGATAATGTCTCCAGCAACACAATTCATGAACAACTGCAGCCAACTCCAGGTCGTGCATAGGATAGTTCCTCTTATGTGGCATCAACTGCCTAGATCCATATGCAACAACACGATCCTCCTACATAAGCACTGCTCCAAGCCATATTCTATATGTGTAATTGAGAACTGTATAACTATTTCCTAGCTCCGGCAAAACTAGAATTGGTGCTAAAGTCAATCTCCCCATCACCTCCTAAAAGGATGAATCGCAGGCTTCTGACAAAACATACTTAACCCCCTTCTTATTCATGCCCTTCAACGGTGATAATAAGCGTTATAAGTCATGTATAAACCGCCTATAGTAACCAGCCAGCCCAAAGAAACATTGTACCTCGAAGATATTCTTTGGCTTCTCCTAGGTAACTACTTCTCTCACCTTCTCTGGGTCTACTGATACCCCTGTCTCTAAGATGACATGACCCAATAAGTGAATCTCTTCCATCCAAAAGTGGAACTTTAAGAGGTTAGCATATAAATGATGCTCCCTCACTGTACTCAAATTGATTTGAAGATGGGTAGCGTGGTCATGTAGAGTGTGAGAGTAAACCAAGATATTGTCCATGAAAACCACCACGAAATAATCCATGTAACGATGGAAAACTCTATTCATCAGCACCATGAAAACTGCGGGTGCATTCGTGAGACCAAACGACATAACCAAATACTCATACAGACCATACCTACTCTGGAAGGCTGTAAGAGGTATATCAGATGGTCTGATATGCAATTGACGATAGACGGATCTCATGTCAATCTTTGAGAACACTATAGCCCCTCAAAGCTGATCAAAGAGATCATTTGTCCATGGCAATGGAGACCGATTTATGACTTTCAACTGGTTTATCTTCCTATAATCCACAAAATGTCGTAAATTACCATCCGCCTTCATTTCAAATAGAATAGGATAACCCCAAAGAGAAGTATTGGGTCGGATAAAACCCCTTTCCTGGAACTCCTCAAAATTATTATTGAGATCCTATAACTCAGGTGTAGCCATCCTATATGGAGGTATGGATACTGGTGCTTCTCTTGTTACAAGCTCAATGGAGAAGTCTACCTCTTGCTCTGGAGGAAAACCTAAAAAGTCTTCTAGAAAGAAATCTGGAAAGAGATCAACCACTGGAAGAAAATCTATCTACCATGTCCCCTGGTAATCCAGATATAAGCTAGAAATTTGGTTCATAACACTTCCCAACCCATGATGCTCTGGTCCAGCTCTTCTTTCTTGGACATCCCATTTGCCCTTTTGAAGAAAAGACCTGCCCTCCAGTGATGTGAAACTCACCCTACAATGATAGAAATTGACAAAGGCATGGAAGGGAACTAACTAGTCCATCCTGAGAATGACATCATAGCCTGTCATCTCTAAAACATTAATATTCCATGAAAAAAGACACCCAAAAAACTCAAGGGGGCAGTCTAAGAACAGACACATGCTAGCAGTTCTAATTCCCAAGGGAGTGTCTAGAGTCATCATGTCCTCATAAGTATAAATATTAAGTATAATGCTTTCCACAGTATGCATAGAAATAAAGCTATGAGAATCTCATGTATCAAAACGTTCAGAATATAAAATTGAGGCTACTAATATCGTACCTTGAACTGTAGAAGGTCTAGGATCCTTCTCCTGATGAATTTGCTCTACCGCAAAAGTCTGGCTTGCACCGCAACCCTGTGTAGTAGGCTGAGATCCCTGAGCTGACACTCCCTGAGCCTGACCACTACGTCCATAACCTCTACCCTGGCCTGAACAACCTGAAGAACTCCATCCTGTAGTATGCTGTGGAACTGGTAATCCTGCTCATATATATAGAGTCGAAACTGATCCTCCCTCACTATCCAATAGAAGGAAAACCTTGCCGAAACACTACAGATGACTCATCTTTTCGCAAGACCGGCACTCCACTAGTTCTCTCGGGTACTAAGGCTTCTTATTTACACTTTTTCCACACTGATAGCACCCCACTTGGTGTCCAGATGGATGATACCATCTACCATAAGGAATACCTCACTTCCTCGAGTCACCTCACGTAGACTCTCAATGGCGCTTTCTGCTGTCCATCTAAAATGAATCAGCCGTGGATGCTGAACCGCTCTGGTCCATAGCTCTAGTCTCCCTCAATTTTCTCTCCCTGATAATTTCTTGGTTGACTATCAGAGTAATATAAGTCAACTGAAAGATGTTCACATGTGATCGGATGTCTGATCTGAGTCCTTCCTCAAACTTCCTCGCAAAAAACAGCACGTCATTCCCCCAAATGGGAGTGAAACGCTATAACTCTGTGAAGTGAGAGTAATATTCCATAATAATGAGAGTACCCTGCAACAGGTTCATGAACATTTTTGGCTCTGTCAGCCCTTAGTGTCTCCATGTAGATGTAGTTATAGAACATATGCTAAAACTCATCCCAAGCCATAGAATGTTGGCGCCCTGCCTGTGAAACCGCACCCCAACATCTCTTGGAGGAATCTTGCAGCATATAGGTCCTGAGCTTCACTCTCCTCTCCGGAGGTGTCCCTAGGTGCTCCAAGATGGATAGCATGGCTTCTAGACATGACTCCTCAACATGTGTTCCTCCATCCCCTATGAACGTGGGAGGATGATGCTATTGAAAACCTCGTGTCAACTATTCCATAGACAGGGCATGATGCTGAGCTCCCTAGAAAATTTGAATGAATCTCATGGAACCATCTCTGAACTGAGAATCAGCACCAGTGTCATGAATCACTTCATGTGTCTTGTCTGTAACAATAGACAGAACTACTGGTAGTCCCTGATCTGCTGTATCAGGCGAACAGTACCTTCCTGGTTCCTGACGTGCAATGTGAAGACATCTTGGCGGCATGAGTCTTCAAGGTCTCAAGTAAACCTTCATTAATGATGAAAACAGATTCAACATAAGAGATTAAAATAGAATAGGAGAGAAAAACTCTAAAATTTTGGGGAAACATGACTACACGGCGTGTAGTATCACTACACGACTTGTTTCATGAAATTTTTCTCTGGTTGTGTACCTTGGAAATACATGGATGTGTAATCCACCAGGCTATACTGCATGGTCTCAAACTACACGGCATTTAATAACCCCTTTTTTCCCTGGCCGGTTACTCCTATAAGGCTAGGAACATGGACTGTCCTAGCAGAAAACAAAACGGTGTGTTTGTCGACTACACTACATGTCCTTATGATTTTCCTCTATCCGTGTCATTAGCCACACAGACTCGTACAAAAACCACTTCTACATGGTGTGTCAACATGGTACATGGCGTGTTGTCTTGAGGATTTCCCAACCCATGTATTCAACTACACGACTTGGTCACACGGAAGGCATGTACACTGTGCGTACATGAAATTACATGGTGTGTAACCATGAAAAGTAGTTCTTTCCGAATAGAAGAACACATGGTGTGTGTTCATAAGATGACATACCATGATATTTGGGTTTCTCGGAAGTAAACACAAAATAACCCACAAAAACACTGAAAAAAACACTAAAACAAGAACCTATGTGCCAAATTGTGATTTGTGGGCCCCATACTCCCCGCGAATCAAATATTGGCATCATAACAATGCACATAACAAGTAAAAAGTATAACTATCTCACTATCCAAAAAATTATGATCCTAGAGGGCCCATAACACCTCTAAAACCAAAGTTTGGTGTCCATGATAAAGAGGTTCTAAACAAACGATACCCTATCAGCATAGCAGGTAGTATGTCACAGTAGCTATCACAACATCATGAACAGTCTATCACTAATTCTATCACAACATCATTCAATTTCAAATTCAATTTAGATGGAATGGAAAAATTCATGACATGTGATTTTTCTAATAAGTGCCTATATGATGCATGATATGGCATACTCTCATCTCACCGGGTTGAAACAAAATGGAACCACAATCATATAAACAGTAACAACACCACACAAGTGCACCACCCAATGGTGAATTCAGTTAAACTATAACATATAGAAAACTTGAAAATCGAAATATTCGAGGTAACCTGGATTTTTCTCTGTATACAGGTTCTAGAACTCATGGGAACAACTATTTACCATCTACCTATTCTGTCCTAACCATGACTAATGCCGCTAAACAGTAAGTCGATAGAAAAGAAAAGAAACCTCTCTGATACCAGATTGTAATGACCCGAATCTGGAGCCACTCAACTCATGCCATATACCCGGTTCTCCACATGACCTCAAGGGCATTTACCAAAACCCCAGAGTCTGCCGAATAGCAGCGAGGGCCTTGGTGTGTCATTGGGGAAACTATGCACTCATTTGGTAAAGTATACAAGGGAGAGGAAATAATAGTCAATAACAGAAGTAGTAAACAACATAAAATATCTGAAACTAAATAGTGGAAGTAATGAATATATAGTAATGATGATAATGATGAAGCACGTACAAGTATATGAGGAAATCCTCAAACACAACAACATGATGAAATAAAACTCATAGAAAATGTATGAAAAGTAAACAGTAACTCCAGCAGCATCGCAAGCCTAAGCTCGATCCTATGCTCTCCAGCTCCAACCTGAAATCATGTACATGAATTAGAAGGGCCACAATCCCTATCCACACCTGCAACCATATAACCTATTTGGGCCGAAAATCAGGGCTGAAACAAGGTGTGAGACTAATCCTAGTAGGCAACCACCACATGATTTTTTCCCTAATCTATGTGAATAATATAGAATAAGTAATGAAAGTAAATTTAGTAATGAACTAGGAGTAAAAAAGAAAAAAATCCCACAAATTACCATTCACATTCATTTAACAATTAATTATTTCATTTAATTAAACAACCAAGGAATCTAGCAAAGCACTTTATTCTAAGGTAAACAGGTAACACATCAAGCATCAAAAGACTACCTAAACAAACGGGTCAACCAATAGTTCCAAGATTATGCTTTGTCTTGGTAGACTCATATAAACCAACCAAACAATCCAAATTGACACTGACTCTATGGGTGGCTAAAACTAGAAACCCCTATAGTCAAGTAAACAAACAAAGACACAAACACTCTAGGAAGCACTCACGTTGATTCCCCTGTGGTCTTGCAACGATAGCTACAGACTCTCTGAGGAAGCTCTTATGTCTAATTCCTCCTATTATCTCGATACGTGCACAAAATAAGGACACTATTAGGAAGCACCAAGGAAAATTCATGTAGGTATTGTCTATGAAACTAATTCCAACAGAACCCATAGAGAAGCACTTAATCGTCTATTCCCTATTTGGTCACCCTCACCAGGTTCTCACAGCCCTAAGTAGTCCAGTCGTGCATAATCGAGTGTAAGAAACCCTAAGTAAGTTTATAATCTACTTGGATAAAATATACAATGCATCGAAAGCATTAAAACAACATTCAACACATGAAATCATTTATAATAAGCAAACAAGAAATTGCAATAGGTTTTTCCTCACGGGGAAACTATACCAAACGGTGATACAAAAGCCAAATAGGGATAACACCCATGGGGTGATCCTCAGAAATTAAAAAAAGAATATATTATTATCAATTAACATTAATATAACATGAAATATATTGAAATTAAATAGTAGGCTGAAAATCCCTAACCCGGGATACCCGAAACATGGGAATCCTGCACTTTTGAACCAAAACTCAAATACATTCAATGTAAGGCAACAAACCAACAACCTTGATCTTAAGAGATAGATATACTTGAACCTCGACCAATGAATCAGCCTTGAATAGAGTATATCTACAAAAACATCTAAAAAATTTAACCTATGATAACTCTCATTATAAAAGGAATCAGGAAACATGGCCAAAGAAGAACCAAGAACTCACCACTGCGATTCTATTGCAACCGACCGTGTTCGATTCGGATAACCGGTGAAGGATCGGCGGCTTGGAGAAGATTCGTCCTCCTCAGACACTCTGGATGGAATTAGGTGAAGAAGAATATGGAAATAAGGATTAAACATGACCTCGGTCTATTAAACGAAATAAAAAGAAAGTACACAGCATGTACTTCCGGAGTACATAGCGTGTACTGTCGTTTTTTCGTACTCTGCTTTAGGCGGCCTCCAAGTCACCCTAACACGGTCGTGTGTGTGGCCATGACATAGGCAACAATAGGTTTCCAGTGGCATTGATGTACACGGCATGTACTCATAAAGTACACGGCGTGTACTCTGAAAATTTCCATATTTTTCTCTTTTTCACAAAAAACTACCAAAAAAGGAAAAACATACCTGAAAAGAAGATCCAGGTTCTTACAGATATACTCCATGTGCACCTACTTTATGTAAATCTCTTGAAGTTCCAGTTCTGGATATTATATGTCTAGTTTTTGGGACTCGTTATCTCGGAGGCTGGAGTTACGGTGGATCCAGCAATGATAGAGGAAGTGCTTTCTTGGTATCCACCCCGGAGTGTAACTGAGCTGCAGAGTTTCCCGGGGTTGGTTGGGTAGTGCCGAATATTTGTACCTAATTTATCTAGGGTATCAGAACCCTTTTTGGTTATGATAAATAAGGGACAACCCTCTATATCGTTAGAGTTATTCCAGTAGAGTTTCCCAGAGCTCAGGTAGAGACTGAAGAGTTCGCCCATCTTGAGGATACCAGTAGAGGGCGTTGGGTATGTTGTATACTAATACACATAAGTGATTGGTATGGGGTGTTTCCTGATACAGGAGTGAGCCATGATCTCTTATATCTCATGAAAACTGATTCCACATGACCAAAAATACTCGACCAATGAACAAGATTTAGCAGTATTGGTCATTGCATCGAAGATGTTGCAGAGCGACTTGATGGGTGAACAGTTTACCATCTAATCCGATCACATGAGTCAGAAGTATATCTTCTCACATAAGGACTTAAACCAGAGACATCATCAATGGATGGAGTTCCTCCATGTCTATAACGTTGACATAGTATACAGTCCTGGAAAGGGAAATTTAGTAACACACACACTCATCTGGAGGTCAGGTTCACAACTACTGAGTGAGGTGATAGAACAACTATCCACGTTGCAGATATCCTTTGTCGATAGTAATGCAGTAGCGTATCACTAGGATATGTCTATCACTCCCCTAAATGTTCTATGAGTTTGGTAGGAATATATTGGGGACATTGACTGTTAGGCCCGACGTGCTCAGATATTCTCAAGACATTATCCTAATAGACTTTTGATAGGTGGGGGGCTCTTCATCCTTTTTAAGGGACGCCCCATAGTACTAGTGATGTTTCAGGAAGAGATATTGAAGTAGTCCCATAAATCCCCTTTGGAAGTACAACCTAGAGTGGTGAAGACATTCTAGGACCTCCAACATTAGTGCAGGTGGCCAAGGATGAAAAACGAAGTGGCGGAGTTCGTTTCACGACGCGTCACTTGTCCTCAAGTGAAGGCCGAGCATCAGGTACCAGTAGTTTTCGCACAACAAGAAGAGGTATTAGAATGGAAGTGTGTTGGTATCTCTAGGGACTCAATGAATAGGTTACCATGTACGTCGAGGGGACATGACTCTATTTAGGTGATCATTGACCTATTCACCATGTCGGTCCATTTTCTACCCAAATGAAATAAGGGGTCAGTAGAGGGAACATGATGACTCTATATCCATTAGATATTACAGATTCATGGTGTACCATTGATACTAATTTCAGATCGTGATTTTTATTTAACATATCATATTTTAAATGGATTACATGAGGCTTTCGAAACTCAACTATGCCTAAGCACCACCTTTCCACCTCAGAAAGATGGTTAGATGAAATGGACCATACAGACACATGAGTACATTATTTGTGCTTTCATCCTTGACTTTGACCGCAGTTGTGACAACCAAATATCATTGGTGATGTTTTCATAGAGCAAAATTTATCACTCCACATTCGGCATGGCTCCATTCAAGGCCTTGTACGCATGACCATCCAGATTGACCTTATGCTGGATAGACCCAAGGGAGTCAAAACATATAGGTCTAGAGGTGGTACAGGAAACCACTAAGAAGGTGAAGATCAACCAAGAGAAGATGAAGACTACATAGAGCCGGTGTAAGTCTTATACAAACAGAAGACATAAACCCTTGGAGTTTGAGGAGGGAAGCCATGTCATCTTACGAGCCTCATATCAATGAGGACTATGAAGATTTGGATGGAGCATAAATCTATTTAAGTGGTTCATCATACTATTCTAGATACTCAACAGAGTTGTAAAGGTGTCATACTACATAGCTCTTCCCCCACATATGCATCGATTTCATAATTTTTTCCACATGTTGTAGCTGAGGAGATACATACATGATACTTCAAACATCATTGACTGGGACGATATGGCCACTGATGATGGGGTGATGTTCACGGAGTTCCTGATGGAGAAGAGGATCGACAGGATATAGACCTTTGTTGATGGTCGATTCTTCTGGTTTGAGTTTTTTAGAATCACTGAAACATCTAAGAGAGCACATGGGAATAAGAGGCTCAAATTCGTGCTAAGGACCCCCATTTGCGTCCTTAGTTTTTGTTGTGTCTTTCGGGGATATAAATCCCTAAAGAAGGGAGTTTTTAAGGACCCAAAAATTTCCATACCATTGTTTTTTAAAATTATATGGAATTATTACGTGAATAAAAAAATCAACCAAAAATGATCTTGAGGCCTAGAAATCTCAAAAAAATGATCTTTTTTAAAGGTAAGTTTAGTAAATTTGCAAGAATGATTATATATATATCAAACTGGTGTTCAGATTAAAAATATGAGTGAAGGGTTGAATTCGCAGCACCTTGATTCATTTTGGTGAAGCATAAATTTTACGAGCAATGGTTGGTGGAAAAAAAGTAATATTTGGAATTTTTCAAAAAAATAATAAAATAACTCTTTGAGTTAATTTATTTTTCATCATTCGCTGAGTGATGGTTGGTGGGACCGCAGTGTAATGACGATCAAAAAATAAGAGTAATTTAATGACATGTTATTTTTTTGTGTAACGGCAACACCCTTTTCATAAATGGTTCATTAATTATGGTTAATTAATGAACCACATTAATGGATGAAACATGGAGAATGTTTTAAATTATTTAATCAAACCATTGTCTAAGGAATTGGAAATCATGGGGAAAGCTATGAAAAAATGTCGGAGAAGTTACCCTCCAACGACGAACGATGATTGATCGATGACTGTTGGATGATTCAGACTAGAAATCGATAAACGATGATGAACGTCTTTGAACACCGATTCATTCCATCATCCTTAAAATATTCCACCAAATCTAGGATTGAGAAATAAATTGTTTAAAAATGTTTTATGATTCCTCCCTTTCCATTCTCAAAAAATAAAGTGAGTGTGGATCAACCGACTAATGGGTTGATCTGCGTCATATTTGTTCTTGAGGGTTGTAGTTTGGGGGTCTTAATTTGGGGATTGTTCTTTCTATATGATGATTGTTATCACCCCATGATAAAAATCTAATGTATAGGGTGTGAGCCAACATCAAAAAGTCTTGAACCCTCTATAGCTCTTGGGTTTTGTATGTTATTTGTGGGTGACAAGGAAAAATAGAGGCTAGGTGATACTGGGGCCTTCGATGTGACGGAGGGAACCCAAGAGGCCCTTAGGCATTGAAGGGAAGGAAACAAACCACTGAAGCATCTCAAGTGGCCCATGGAAGAAGCCACCGGTGTAGCACCCCTGACACAGTGATGGTCGATTCGAGCTGTCTACGTGGAGATAATGGCACCCACATGTTCCACGACGGAAAGATTTGTGACCAGCCATGTTGTGATGATGACGCCCCATGTGCGGGAAACAGTGTGGCCCACTCAAGGCCACTCGGCTGGACATAAGCGGCTGGATCCAACTGACCGTTTTGGAAGGAGGGGTAGTGCCCTTCTGGGAACACCAGCTAGTAGACCCGGCCCCCAAGCAAGCTGGGATTTTAATGTGGGTCAGAACGAAAAATAGGGCCGGACCCGTGAACTGGGCCGGACCCACGAACCGGCCCGGACCCGCGAACCAGGTTTGACCCATCAACTGCACCAGACCCGCGGGCCCAATGGGTTAGCCAGGTTAGACCCCTATCAGACCCAACCGGTCTCATTTCATTAAATATTATTTATCTAATAAACCAGGTATCTGATTGACACGACATATACGGGGTTGGGACCCTTGAAACAAGATGTACCTTTTGAGATAATTCACTTGGGTTTTGGTTGATGTCAAAGTATTATCAGACTCAATTCCAACCAGGCCCTAATTCCATTTTTGCTTATAACATACAGACCGAACATCTAATTGATGTGCCATCTGCCGCTCTGGAACCCTTACAACTAGGTGGTCTTTTGGGTTACATGTATGTGGGACATCGTGGTGGTTGAGGTATGAATATTTTCCTGAGGATCAGAAACTACTTAACCTAATAGCACTAAGTGTGGGAATCCAGTGTCTTGCTGTTAAGTGAAGATCACCCCCCGTGGATTGGCATGAGAGAGATACTATGTGGGTTTGAAGTATTGATACCCTCCATGGATCCGAAAAAATGTTAATCTCAGTGGATCATCATATTAGGGACCCTCCATCGATCGGTAGTAGTGAGACCTTTTGTTGATCAATAGTAGTGCACCCCTCTATGGATTAGAAGTAGAGCCAACCTTTGTGGATCAGCATTGTAGTGACCCTTCATGGATCAGTAGTAAAGCCTCTCAATAAAATAAAATGATTTAGCTAAGGAAAAATCATCTTTATTCCTATTCTCTATGTTGTATACCTAGTTTGAGCAATCGTTTACTTTATGGTTTTTGATTGAGATCGTGCATTGTGGATTTTCTTTTGTGGAATTCTGGGAGACCATCGGGGTCTTGGGGTCCCTACTGGGTATTGTTATACTCACCCATGCATGGGATTCACCCGCACCTTGTTGTATCCTGTGTAGACAATGGATATATTGAATGAGAGTTGGGGAGATATGGTTATACAATGCTTAGAGGTGATTGATAGACTTGAGGAGTGTCAATGATGATTTCCAATGAGCTGTACCTACCCTTCAAGTAGGATCCTTGGTGGACGACCTTAAGAGAACATTTTTTCCATTTTTTTCCATTATTTTTAGTTGGATTTGCATACTATACTTATTTTACTTTTGGTTCACATTTTCACTATCCACGGTTCTACATTGTCATTTTCTTTTGTTGTGAACCTAATCTGTGTGTGTATAGGTTTAAAGGAAATGCCTTCTTTTTTTGGATATTCCTTTTCTATAATAGAAATCATCCCACGATCTATGGATGGAAGGTTAGGGGTAGCCACAACTTTTTCCCCCGGGGATGGGTCATGAAAATGTGGAATCAAAGGAGAAAATTAAACCAGATGAACTATGAGTTTGTGTTTTCAATAGTGCAATCGTGTTTAGTGTCTTGGGATCTGATTACAGTTCAGGGAGTCCAATTTTAGTGTGACAGATGATACATACATACACTAGGGCCCTAATTTCTGATTTTTAAATCATGAACTACAAACACTATTTGTGTGTGGTTTGAAAATGGTTTTCTTTTGATCACTTTAGATTCATCCCACCCAAAATAACATGTTGACCATGGTGATCATGTTTCTTTACAACATACCAATGCGAAGACTACCAGCCAGGATTCTTAAGAGATATCACTATAATGGCCCACTGAGTGATGAGGTATCAGTGCATGGGACCTATTAAAGTTACAGAACCTTTAGCCAGTTTACCGGCAATACCACCACCCGGAGGGAAGAAGATTCCACCAGTCCAACCAAAGTACCGTGCTCACTGAATGATCATGTTGCACGAGTTCTAGAGATATATTCCAGCATGTATTCAATGTGGGATAGATCATAAAGTATTTGAGGGCTGGCATGAGGTTATGGAATGAGTTCTCCACAAGGTTGAGACACCAGTATAACAGATGGTGATCCTAGATTCTAGTCCCATTCCGGGCACATCAGGGAGATGGGGGAACCTGACACCCCATACGCAAGAGGAGATGACTCCTTCCTGGCTGGAATATGAGAGCCTCTTCATGGAGGAGTTTGTAACAATGACACTACGCACTGTTTGTATTCAAGAGATGCCTCATGAATAGTAGGGAAGCCTGACGCTGGCCTAGTACTCGGAGAGGTTCACTCCCCTCTCTCTCTACTACACCGACTTGGTACATTGCCCATTATTTAGGGCCTAGGATGTTGAGCGTTGACCTTGAAAAGAGATCACAACATCGAGGGTATCACTCAACCTCTTGATGTAGGCAAAAGTGATAGAGAAATAACTATTGGTTGAGAGAATCCTAGCTGAGCAGGCACCGATGGTGAGATACACCACCAAATGAAAGTCATCTGAGTCATTTTCAACAGGCAGTTTGTAGATGACAGAGTGGACCATGAGATAAAATACATCAAGAGGATGACCCTAGGACGTTGGATCAGAGGTACTGATCTCATAAGGTATAAGAGATCAGAGAAGGCACAAATTGTGGTACACATGTGGTGGGAATGGTCACATGGATCTCAATTTCATGACCTGGAAAACTGATGATCAGTAGGTGATCAATTTACAAGTTAGGCAGAGGCAGTGGTTTGAGCGATGAAGTCTGTAGGGTGGCAGATGAGGAAGAGGAGAAGGTCGTGCAACATGAAGAGGGTTATGGTCTAAGGTACTACTGCCAACACCCCCAGGTGGTCCACCCTGACCTCAGGGAGCAGGTGGACATAAACAAGCTCAACTTCAAGTGGAATAGGCTTATGGCCACAGATCTATGGAAATTATTCGAGGTACTATATGTGTGTACTCCACCCGATCTACAGTTCTTATAGACACAGGTACCCCCAACTCTTTTATTTCCACGACTCTTGTTTCAAGGTAAGAGATTTTGGTGGAGTCGTTGGCTCGATCCTTATGATTTTAGACTCCAATAGGAATGTATGAGACATTTAAGGACTGGTTCAAGCAATGTGTGCCTACTCTCGGAGGTGAGATATTCGGCTGGGATATTCTAGTAGCATCGTCGAGTCCTTACGATGACATCCTGTATATGGACAGGTTATCTATGGTCCATACACAGATCAGATGTTTTAGGCACGATGTGACTTGTGTTTTTGAAGATGGGACTCAGTTTTCTTTCACCAGTGAGAAGGCAACTTTTATGCACATGATGGACGTTATCGTAGGATGGTGCAGCTGATCACTCATCAGTAGTATCACATTACCCTTGGTGAAATTTACTGTGGGAGTCAGTGCTATCCTGTTGTGGTGGACCAATATGTGTATGTCTTTTCGAAGGATGCTCTGGTACAACCTCCTCAGAGAGAGGTTGTAGAGACCAAAATCTTGACATAAATAGACATTACATTACTTTTTCCAAATATCTAATATATAAGAAAAATAGAAACAAAAGGACCGTAATAGTTTAGTGTCTTTGGAAACATTGAACATAATCTTATAATCATGGTGAAAGATATTCAACATCTACCATAAAGATCTTACCAATTTTTTTCTTACCAAAAACCTTTCTTTAGATCCTAGGGAAAAATAAATGTAAAAAGGGTTAGCTCAAATACTCATTAAGGGTAAACATAGATAACATAAAACAATCCATAAACATTTGAATGCAAAAACGTGAACATAAAATCTATATATCAAAATATTGAGCAAAGACATAAATCTTGGAAGTACATAAGGCATATATCATAATAGAACATCAATCCTGATAAAATAGCCTGGGAAGAAAACATGTAATTGTGGAAAACCATTAATCACTTGACATGATTTCCATAGTAGCCAAGGAATTGCTTCCAAGACCATCTTAGTGGACAAAGTCCATTACTGAACCGAGTTCACTCCTCGTTCCAGTCTTGTATTACTGAACCAGATTAACTTTCCATTATAGCCATGTCTATCTCATGAGATATAAATATTTACCAAATGCATTGGAGGGCGATATAGGTTCCACACATCTCATAATGAAATCATTCTTACTTTTTCCACAAAATAAACATAAATAATTCATCATAACTCAAAGAATAAAATGGGTTTTATAAACATCATCCCATCATCACATATTTCATATAAAACAAATGTATATAATTTCATCATAAAAAAATTGAAACAATGTAAATAATAGAGACATTATACTTGATACATACACATATGAAATAATGTCATCTAAGATGGAAAATAGTTTTGATAAAACACTTGAAATGAATTCTTGAGGAAAATATGCTTTTTTCTTCAAAATCATTTTCTTTTCACAAAATGCCACACCATTTTAAAAGAAAATTATTTTATTGAAAATAACCATGAATTTTTTTATAGGAATATTCATTGAAATAAGTCATTATAAAACTGTAAAAATCCATCCACACCGTATGAGTTAAAAAAACATTTTCCTCGTACTTTTGTCGGAAAAGTCAAGAAGTTCCTCATATGGTAAACAAAATAAATATTCCTTTCATAACATGTGGTAAAATTAAAAAATGGGTAAAAATTACATTGAAAATACATAAAACACTTTTATAAAACATGGACATGGATGATAATAATAACCCCAGTAAATACTTACGAAAAAACAATCTCCGATAAGAACAATATTGGAATAATTATACCTTACCTTAGGTCTGATATGCTTCGTAGGTATCCGATCCTCCTGTATAATGATTTAAATAATGTCATTATCTTATTAGAGAATCATATTCCTTTTTATGATATCATATATGGTTCACTTATGACATTATATTACCCATTCTTTTGTAAGATCAATGTTAAAGCAGTGTTTTGGGTAAATTCATTTTATTTATCATACATGTTTGGACTTGTTGTTCTTGATATTATTATTACTTATATCATGATTTACTTACTTAAAAAGTTTAAATCATGATTTATATATCATATATATATTAAGTATATATATATAATAGATATATAAATGAAATGAAATACACCGTTCATGGAGACGGTAGGCCGCACGTACGCTTGAACGCTGTTTTCCTTTCCTTACGGACTTGAATCAAAGTAAGTAGATGACACATATATATATATATAACTAAATCCAGTAGAATTATCATGCCATATATTTCATTTAATATTTATTATATATACTTTAAAATCATTCTTGAATGGTTAACAAGGATAATGAATCTCATCGCGTCGTGGAGACGGTAATCCGTACGTACGCACGAGCAATGATATCATTCCCATAATTATTGAATTGAACTGGAATGCATGATATAATATCAAAAAATCAGTATGATGTTATAATAAGTATATATAGTTATTCATTACACCATTATACCCATCCCAGTAATGTGGTGGTGGAAAAACCGATTACACCATGGCGTGGAGACGGTATTCCATACGTACGCACGCGTGGTGAATTCATTTTCCGTAGAATGTATAGAAGGTGAAATGGGGTTGTATAATGTTTATTATAACATATAAGTATATTAGTGATACTTATGTTTTTCTTTTATGAAGGAAAAACTAAAGAAGACAATGGTGAAGAAGAAGGAAAACATGAATGAATCGGTAGAAGAGATTACCTCTTCTTCGACACACCTCTTTTAAACTTCCACTTAGGGCACTAGAGTTGGTATTTTGAGAAGACCAGAACCTAAATTATATAACTAGAGAGGTTTAAAAGTGTACTTTTCAGGGGGTTTTCGATCTTCAAAGCTCAAATGGGTGTGAAGAGAAGAGGGAAGGGGTGCTCTTTTTATAAGGGAGGAGAGGGGCACCTTAGGAAAAACTTAAAATATTATTTTATAATAAAGTCATATTCGGTTTTTAATAGCACCAAATTGATTTATTTAGAGTCTAGGGTTTTTATGGGTAGATATAATATCAACCAATAGGTTTTAGACAAGTTTAGGTTACTATTTTAACCTTATCATTTAGATTTAACTCTATGTTAAATAATTTAACTTTTACCGTGTCTTTTTGTTTTCTTACACTAAATGGTTCATAAACATTCTATAACAAGCCAGAAAAACCCCAAGTGGTTCATTATTATTATATATAACCTTATATAAGTCATCTGGATGAACCTTAGATTTTTAGGAAAAGAATAACAATTAATATTATAATATTTTCTTAAAAGACTATTTTATGTCAATTTTGACACTATTTGGTACTTAATTTTTTTGAAAATCATAACTTCATGATTTGTTTGAAAAAAGTTTATTAAATCAATACTAAAATGTCATATTAACCTATAAAATTAGTGTAATTCATAAAAAGTCTCAAATTACATTTATTTGGGTATTTATAACATCAATTATGATAATATTGCATTAATAAGGTAATTACTGCATCATCATTGTGTCGTAAATAAATTCAATTATTTAACGTATAAAAATTATAAATAAAATATCATTATGTAGGAAATTGTTTTTTCTTTCTAATTAATATTCATAGTCTAATTTATCTTATGTATAAACCTATATTAAAAAATTTTAGTTATTAAACATTGATTTAAACTATTTTAACTCTTCTTTAAATAAAATAATTATAAATGTCATAATCTAATCCAAGTGGACCTAAAGGGTAATATTTAATTCATAAGGTTGTTTTTGGTAAAATTAAACATATCCAATAGAATTAGTTCATGTGTTAGTGTAATATTAATATCATTGTACCCTTAATTACCCTATTTACTTTTAACCGTGGTAAATAAAAGTAAAAAGTTACTATTCATAAAAAATTATTTTTATCTTATTGAACCAAATTATAATCCTTGATATTAACCATGTCTCTCTAATTTTAGAAATTCCACTCACAGACGTGGTAAATTTATGTTTTATGTAAATTTTCAAATTTTCCTAAGAGATGGGTAAAAGACGGTGAAAAGTTCAATACAATTTTTATATATCTAAAATTATTATAAAATGACTCCAATGAATTAAATTGAACACATATTGGTATTATGTATCAATTTTGACATAAAATAAATTTAAATAAAATAAATAATTATTTAAATAAAAAGTTAGTTTTTAAATAGTAACCTAGTTTTTTCACTATTCATCAAAAATTGAATGTTTTCTAAAAATACAAAAAATCCTCCCTAGGATAATATTGATATTCTGAATCCAAAAATGAAGTCCATTTCGAATGATAAAATTTATAAAATTTCAAAAAGTGGGTATTACTATTCATAGTGGCTAGTTTATATAACATATCTTTGTTTAGTGAAACTCGGTATTGCAAACAACACACACTATCGTGGAAGGTCGCGATTGCATGCAATGCAAGACAAGTCAAGGATGCATGTACTTAAAGCTCCTTTTGGTGTAGCGTACAACAGAAGACATAAATAAAATTAAAAAATAATATTTTTCATAAAATCTCGGGGTGTTAAATTCTACCCCCCTTAAAACGAAATTCTCCCATGAAATTCGTCAGGTTTATAAATGGTTTAATACTCGAAAGTTTCGTTAATAGAAACCCTCATCGTAAAATAGAATACCAAAACTTCATTTTAAAAAGGGATGTTATAATCATAATTGTCACCCAATGTAACTCAGCACTGGGTTTCTACAAAGGAAAACATAGGTGAAAATATGCATATAGAAGAGAAATATAACCATCAACTTTTGATGAAGAGTGGTAGAGGACATGGAAATGAAGAAGCCAACAATCACAGAGCCATAAATCTGTGATGATCTAAAGTAACATCTAATTCATTAGATATAAGGGCACTAGGACAACATTTTTGGTTTTCAAGATCATTTCCCTAAAGTTGACGGAATTTGAATTAGGAGAAATACTTTATTGATTTTGGTACAATCTCACCGTTGGTCATTCCATGGACAATTTCCACTTCATCTCTTACAGAAATGAAGTTTAATATGTCATTCATGAAGTGTTATAAGATCATGTGATAGAATGAAGCGTCATTCCTTATGCATCAAACAAAAGGATAGAAAAAGTTATCAAAAATACATAAGTCCATCTATACTGAGATTAATCATATATGGTTCCTAAAATGGACTTATAATTCATATTTCATAATTAAAACTATAATAAAACTAGTTTCTATAGACCAGGGACTTCCTGTAGGGAAGTAGTAGGTGATAAAGGCTTGTCACACTTTAGTTGTGGGTTCAATTCTCACAACCTTGTCTGACGTGACGGGTTGTCACCCGTCTTGCAGGTTGTACATTTTCTAAAACTACATTATTATAACATTCCATAAATAATATAGAATAATGTTCTAGCCTTAATCATTACTGACTTATGTCCAACATAATCCATTCCAATATTTAGGCCTATCAAAAATACATCTGTCCAAGCTCATAGTATAAAGAAAACAATTACTAGAAATATCATTTTCTGAGCATATGAATACCATCATTTATCCCCCATATATCGTATGATATATCTTTTTGGTCAAATTAAAAACATGTGAATACCTTAATTATGTAGTCTCTTGAAAAATGAATACCCATTGACCCTTAGTGAAAAAATGAATGTTGTCAAAATTAAACACTTTCCACATACCAAAATCAAAACATTTCTATATACTCAAACCATGATATAACTTTTTCCTTATATCAGTCATGAGATCATTTCATTTTTTCATTATCCCTTCATTATGCGCATATCATCGTCTTTCCAAAAACGTTTCAATCATTTTTCGTGGTTACCGGTACAATATAATTATTGAAAACCAATACATAGATATTCCAAAATTCCACGATGCCATAAATGAGATTCCCTGATACTATTTTGAAATCCCATTACATAAACACTTAATCATTACACAAAATCATTTTCATACTCAACATCACAAATAGTGATCGCATGGGTCTTCCCTTTATCCTTTTACTTAAGAGGGTGCTCACATTGATCATCATTAACCCTTGGATTAGGGAACTAGTCAGATATAATGACTTTATCATGTTCTGAACAACGATGTATGGAAAATATCATTTCAATGGTACTGATCCATTGTTCAGCAACAAGTGGATCTGAAGACACATTAAAAGAAGGGTGATGTTGCCTCATGAAGGACTTAATAGAATATTGTTCCTTCTCTGACCATTTGGAAATCCAGAATGATTCATAGCTTGTGTAAGTATAGCAATAAGATTTTTCATTCTATCTCCCATCACATTGGTTGTTCAGGAGGACAATCATTGAATTGTCCATTACATTGATCAACACGGTTCCTTCGGGTTCCATCCATTGTCTAGAACCCAAAAAGAATAGTGTGAGAGGAAAAAATCATTCTAGGGAAAACAACATAATAAAGGGGGAGTACCTTTAATATATAACATCTTAGGGTTAATTCTAATATTGTTACCGTAATTCTAGGACTATAACCTATACTTATACTTAACCTTATGGACATCCCTAGACATACCATAGAAATATTTCTACGGATCTCACTAATGTTTTCACATCATAGTTTCCAACGGTTAACTAAACCGTTCCTCTTATACCAACTGTAGAGACCCAATGCATGATGTAAATAGACATTACATTAATTTTTCAAAATATCTAATACATAACAAAAAAACACCGAAGGACCATAATAGTTTAGTGTCTTTGGAAACATGGAACATAATCTTCTAACCATGTTGAAAGATCTTCAACATCAACCATAAAGATCTCCCCCTTTTTTTCTTACCTAAAACCTTTCATTATATCATGGGGAAAAGAAAACATAAAAAGGGTGAGCTCTAATGCTCAGTAAGGATAAACATATAGAACATAAAACAATCCATAAACATTTGAATGCAAAAACTTCAACATAAAATCCAAACGTCAAAATATTGAGCAAAGACATAAATCTTGGAAGTACGTAAGGCATATATCATAATGGAATATCAATCCTAAAAATGTACTCAAAATCTTGAGCAAAGTCATAAATTTTGGATGTACCCATTTTATAGATTTTATTAAAATTATTTATGCCACTTGAAATGGGAAAATATGCATGGAATTCCCTTTCAAAATTGATAATAACACCACTCCTCCTACACTATAAAAATGTACTCAATCCTCCCACTTATTCACAAATATAAAAACATTTCATCACACAAAAACATGTAAAATAATATAAAAAATTAAATAATATATTCATAGAATCCTTACTTTGGTAATAAATCTAATGAAGGTACCCCTTTGGTAAAACTCCAGAGGATTTACCGAAAGAACATGTAACATGCTTCCTCAAGCTCCCATGTTTTATTTTCATTATCCAGCACTAAAATATTATTATTACATTATTATATAATAAAATGTGTATACTAAATTTAGAGTTATATTATATTATAATATAACATTTTTTTACACACACTCCCATTTAATTGGTATGTAAGTTACTCTTCTTGTGTACGGTGAACTACCACCACATGAAACGATGTTATTTGTTATTCCATTACCACCTCTCATGGTTGGGAATTGTGTTGAAAAAAATGATTTTAATGATTTTAATGATATATATGATTTATTTATGATTATTTAATTTATTTATTAACCCATTAATTTATTACTTCCATTTTGGGTAAATATGATAACTATAATTGTGGAAGTTTGGGCTACAGCCTCCTATATGAAATTTCATTAATTAACACAATATATGAAATGAATTAATGATGGGTTTATTAAATTTATATGATATATATGAAATAATAATTCTACAATAATTAATATATATATATACATATTTGTCATTTACTTTCTTTTGTCTAATACTATAATTAAATATAAACAACATTCATGCATTTGTACGGACAAACGTCTCTATGAATGGTGAATTCCAATTCATAATTATTTATTTCATAAATTATTATAAATACTTATATACATAATATAAATTTTATTTATATCATGTTTTACATTATATAATTAATTAAATCATATTCTACTTAAGACGATCAAGAATAACCAATAAAAAAATAAAAAAAATAAAGCAGATGTTACCTGAAATGTAACATTAACATAGAATTGTTAGAAAATGGGTAATTTAATGTCATATAAAATCATATATCACATTATATTTAAGAATTTTGTTCCATGAAATATGTTCAATAAACATATATTTAATTTAAATGATGTATTAATATGCATAAAGAAATTCAAGACCTAAGGTAAGGGTTTTCTCATATAAATTTTCGTTATACATGATATATATTCCATGTATACCACTAATTTAATTTGTGTTGTGTAGATAATTAACATTAATTTATTAAATGATACTTATAAATAAATTTATTTTTATTTATATTAACATTTTACGATCTATTTTTCCTAGGGTTTATGTTTTATAAGTTAAAAAGTCAAGAAAGTAGTTTTGATTTAATTTCCCTTCATTGAGATACTTTTGGTGTTATGAACCTCTATTTTTAAATGAGTTGTATATAATAACATTGAAATGTTATATATTTAATTTTGTTCTTATAATGTTAATATATGTTTCATGTAATTTTATTCGCTTATGTGTATCAGGATTTAATATTACCAACTGGGTAATAGTGTATTTCTACAATCACGTCTTTTATCAGGATCTTTTATGTTTATGTTTACATTGATGACATATTATGATACATTTATCAAATACAGTCACTAATTTTTTACCCTATATTTATTCATGATATACTTATATATATGTATAATGTTTATACTATTTCATACTTAGGATAATTAATAATGTGTTTTGGGTATACTATGACATTATCTATCTCTTCGGGTACATGATTTCACATTCCACCTATGTTCTACCATAAGGAAACCATGTTATGTGTCACTTTGGGTAACTATCATGTTCACAAAATTCCCTTTGTAAAGGATGTTTTAGTATTTATTCTTATAATATGGGTTTCTATGAATGGATTTTTTCTAGTAGTATACCATTAATAACTCAAAATAATATTAACTACGAAATTCATTTTATAAGGGGTATGATATAAAACCCCAGGATTTTTTGGAACATTATTTTCAAATTAATTAATATTTCTGATAGTTTTTTATTTCACACAATACTGAATATTGTTTTTTATATACAAAAGAACTATGTTTAGATTTCGTTATATAAAACACAACATTATCCATGAAATACGTTAAATAATTTGTTTATATTATCTTACACACAAAAATATTTTTGGATTTTATTACACCTAATATCGAGTCCCATTCGATAGCTTGACTAACATGCAAAGGTAATTTTTTACAAAACTAAAAAGTACTATTAATATGATTATTAAAATATTTTTCTAGCTACCACCGAACCATTAGAATGGATTTTATGAACAAGAATAAATATATTGAAAAAATATGATTTTAAAATGTTTATAAATTGATTAATTTTGTTATCAATTAGTATAATTTAAAGAAAAAACAATATGAAAATAATGAAATTATATTTCTAAAAAATATTTTTCTATATAAAAAGTAAATTTTATATAAATAAATTAATTTTTTAAAAATTATTACAATAAATGTTTTATATAATATTTTCAATAATAATTTTTTATACTCATCCTATTTATTTTATTAGTATAAGACAGGAATAAATAAAATTTTAAGAATAAATTGATGAATTTTTTTAAACTATAATATTATAACCTTTTTATGGAGAACCCATTTTAAAAAATATTTTTGACAAATTTATAATGATTATTCTACTAAATAAAATTTATTTTTGAAATATGAATATAAAAATTTATTTTGGTGAATTTGATGTATTTTTATGAGAATATTCATATTTTGATGAATACTAAAAGCACTGAATTTTAATAAAAAAAATTATATTTCATCTAATTTATTTATATAGTGAAATTTTTCCTTAATTTGGATTTATTATATGATTATATCAAAATATACATCAATTAACACAATTTAGTTCATTCTAACTAAATTCACAATGAAATTGGATATAAAAACATTTCAGTCTTTCAAAAGTTTTCTCTTTAAAAACCAGCATTATCATCCAATCTACTGTATTTATTTTCAATTAATTTATGCTACGTCTGTGATATGATATTGTAAAAATGGATTATTCATTTTATGAAATGAAATTTAATTCTTAATAATTTCATACTATTTTTTTAAAATAATATCAGGGAAAGTGAACTTGGTTTATTAATACAGGACTGAACGAGGATTGAACCAAATTCAGTAAAGAATCATGTAACCTATGATGGTCTTGGGATTGAACCATGATTACTAAGATGGGTTTTGGAGTTAATCAATTCCACTATGATTTCATTAGAGTTAATACTTTTCTACCATGGAAATAAATTTTTTTTTATCTACCACAAATTTTATGTATTATTCTTAGGTTAGGCACTCATTTTTAATTAACAAAATTCCTATTGTGATGTATTTCAAATGAAAAATAAATTTTTTGACATGATTCAGGATTATGTTCTCTCATATATTGGGAATAATTTTTTAAAATATTATTCACATTTTATCATACCCCAATGCCTATGTTTGGTTTACATTTCTCATTCGTTTACCACTACTAAGCATCTGAGATCACCATATTATTATGATTCCTTTCGCTAGGTTACGTGGAAAGTATTTAAGTTGGAATAAGAAAAAAAAAATTTAAAGGAGACAATGAATATCTTTCACCATGTTAGATGATTATACATCAATGATTACAAATACACTAAACTAGTATGGTCCTCGGGAATGTATTTTTGTAATATGCAGAACATTCATCTAAAACGAAGTAATATCCATTTATGGTAATCCCAGGTGCCTATTTAATATTTCTATCCCATGTTCTATAATTCCCAAAAATAGTTTCTTCATTTTCGTTTTTCACCTAAATTGGTATTGGTGAACAAAATACATCCATTTGTAATAATCGTGAGTTGATATACAATATTCATTATATGAACTAGTAGGGAATGATAAATTAGGATTTTTATGGTAAGTACAATCCATGGACAAATTATTGAAACTTCTAATTCCAATTTTCCATAACATATAATATGGGGGAAAAATAAAATTTACTAGTTAATTATAAAAAATAAATACAAAAATATATAAGAATACTCAAAAATATGAGAACAACAACCATGAGTTCAATATAACTTTTCTACCTTATGATATTGAACATAGAAGAGGGTAATAATGTTAGAAGAAGAATTATTCAAAATGATGGGAGGATTGTTGAACTCCCTTTAATAGATTTCTAAAAAACATTTCCAATTTTAATTGTATATCTAATTATAGTATTACACTGAATAATATAATTTTAGAATATGTGAATTTGTTTTTGATTGATTTTTCTTTTTTATCCAGTGAGATTATTTTGGTCTTGAATCCACCTTAAGATCACAATTCATATTTTTTGGTAGTGATAATATTCTTAGAACAGTTGAGTTAACATATTAAGGATAAGATTCATATTATAATTGTGGTATTAGAATGGTTAATAGATAGTGAAATATAGGGGGTGATAAATAGGTTAATTCTAAGATTACACTTGGAACATAAGGATATATAATTAAAAATGTGATTAGAGTATTAGTTAGAGTGAAAACCACACACTAGTGATTGAAAACCACACTAATGGGGTATTTATATAAATAATATAATTTCATATTGAGAGTATAATGTAATAACCCATATTTTAAGGATAATATATATAATTATTTTTTATATTTGATTCCTTTGTTTAATAATGTAAAATAGGAAATAGATCCTAATGAAGGTCCTTCGAAAATAAGGGCCTTGTTTGGATCACAAATTACCTGTAAAAGTTAAAAAATACAAGGCCACATGGTTTAGGGAAACCATGCCTCCCAGTCCACACAAGTTCTGTGAAAATGTGTGGTTTCATGGAGTGGGGTATTAAGGACAACATTGTCAGTCTAAAACTGTTTGACCTGAGGAGGATGGTTGTGTGGTGCAATTGGGTTTTGGGAAAATCCATTTTAGATCGTCTATGCATAGTTAGTTAAACCATCTTTCTAACTGTGCAGTGTTCCCCCTTATTGTAGTCACTTGTTCAAGGCTTTCAAACAGTTTTCAGACTGATCCCCTAAACCGTGTGACCACATATTTTTTTGGTGAAATTAATATTTCTACTTAACATAACCTAAAAACTAATTATCTTTTCTCCTTCCATCCTCCAATGGTTGAAATTATTTTCCACTTCCTTTGATATCAAATTATCATCATGATAGGATTTCAGATAACATTACGATTTATGTCATATTCTCATTCCATCAGAACCATTTGATCCATCTTAGATTATTGTAAAATCTTATCCCATCATATATATGTTTTCCTTAAAAAAATATCATTATATTTAGGTGAATGATATTGTTACCTATATGTAAGGTGGTATACGATACCTCGTATTTCATTCAACCTACTCTGAAAATATGAGAAAATCACTAGGAGAGGAGTCATCTACAAATTGGAGTTATGTGGCCATATCTTTATCAATTTTAGTTTCATTTCATTGTAGCTATTCTATTACGACACATGCTAGTATTTTCACAACCTACACTTTGAATTGGGTCCTTTTCATCAAATTGATCATCAATCCAGGACCCACATCCCTATATTCTTAAGCTATGAATGTTTATGAAACAAGAGGCACATATTAGTTTTTTTGATCAACTCATTGTTGGAATTACCTCATCTAGTAATTTTATTTAATGACTATGACAGATTGAAATGGAATCCTTATGTCATAAGAATAAAATTTAAATTCTTTAGTAATTGAATTATTTGAATTTAATTTAATATAAATCCCAATGATATTTTTCATCTTCTAATTGAATTAAATGCATTTAATAAATGACTCTTAAATGATCCTAAAACCATGAATTTTTTATGTTTTACCTAAATGATCATTTTGAATTGAAATTACATGTATGAAATTGAATATAGATATAATTAAAGAGAGTTTTTAAGTGATTAAATCTTCATTTACATACCTTATGTGTCCTCTTGGGATGTGAATGAGAGTGTGGAAGACACCTGAGATGGTATGGATATCCAAGAAACAATTTTGTCTCTCAATCGAGAAAATTATCCCGAATTTGATAGATTACATGGGTCATTATATAGAGTCTCTAGGACATTGGTTTAGAATTACTTGATTCAATCATTGTAGGATTTATTTTCGTGTGGTTATCTTCCTCATGTGTCTTGTGCTACTAAGAAGGCGATATTTACAAAACTTAAGGACCCACATTCCTTGAAAAACTAAAAGTCAATATTTATATTAAATTTACCCTATAATATGTTTTCTTGAAGTCTAAATAAAATATTGTTGGTCTTCCTTCCTAGATGGATCCCTGAAAAGAATCATGGGTTCATAAAGGGGTTCTCAATTCAGGGGGCCATTGGGATGAATGATTGGGAAATTGGGGATGCAAACCAATATTCTGTTGGCTCAAATATTACAATTAAAATATGAATCAAAAAATAATATAATCAAGTTGAGTGGAACATAAAACATAATGTACTATCTAGGACAGGATTTTCCATACGGTTGATCATTCTACTATTTCACACTTTCAATTCTATGTGGATATCTGTTTACTTTTTTGGGAAATAAATTTGGCTTCCAGAAATCTGTCTGGGTCTTTGGAAAGGTCACCTGATATTACATACTCTCTTCATACTCACTAAATAATCTCTCATTAATCTCATTAACAAAGGAATTGTGGAAGGTAACATCCATCCATACCGATATAGGTACCAATCTTATGGAATATCCACCTTATGATTTCTATTGACTCAACTATGTCTGTAAATTGATGTAATGGATTTTTTTGGGGAGTTCGTGACATCCATAGAAATACAGAAAGTGGAGTGGAAAGGTGACAACAAATTATAGAAGTAGTGTCTGACCCTCAAGATGATTTTCTGAAATGAGGATTAGAGCTTTGGAAAACAATCTGAGAATGCGGAGAAGAAAATTATATATGGAATATCTAAGGTATCTAGTTTCATCATGGAATTAATGCACTAAACACTTTGACAAGGTGGTCTATAAAATAAAATGTTGAATTATGAATTGGAAAAACTATTTCTTTTCAATTGGAGGATGAATTAAAAATATTAATAGTGTTCCCTCTTCAATTAAAATAAAAATTACCTTCACAATGAATGTCCTAAAAGGATTCATCGATAAAATGGAGAAGATAATGGACTTTTTTGATAAATTCACAAAATTGTGAAAACCACCCCTGGGAGGAATTAGAGAAGTTGTCTATATAACTTTTTGATGGTGGGATTAAAAAAATAAGCATTTTAGGGGTAATAAGGGGCCTCCACATTAATTTTGTATGTAATTTCATTGACTGGAGGATGTTGTTCAGGATGAACATGCAGGACATGTATGGGAATGACCTAGATTTTCATAGGGGATGGCCTTCCACTACTTGGTCCATGATTTATCCTCATTTTTTTGGAGCTGCACAAGTTCACTTGGTGGATTTTGGGGAGGGGAATATTTATATATGAAAACAAAATTAGGTGGGTTCACAGATTTGTTTACCGAATAGACCAATCCTAGATATTCCCTTTATTTATGAATGTGATCACATGGACTTTATTTATGAATCCTATATAGGAAAATAAACTATATTGAAAATATTTCTATGAACTTAGAACCATACATTTGTATTATCAAATTATCCAATTTGGGGGCCTTCTCGGGAAAAGATTTACAGAGGTAGAAAAAGTTGATTATGGTACTGAATAATGGAGAAATGTAATTTAGAGAAACGTGTTTAATATTATGACTGGAATCCTAGTCTAGATGGCCATGAGTAATGTACAACTGAATCATGACAATATGAAATGTATTGGGGGAACCTTTTTTTGTGATGTTTTTTCTATAGGGAGTTACTGATTAATGACACAAAACACTTATTATTCGGATATTACTATTAGAGGATATTATGGAATGAGTTTGGAAGCTTTATTGGATGACCATAATTAGAGGAGGAGAATAATACCTTATTTCATTGGTGATTATAAGGTCTAGGGAGCTGTAGACCTATGAAAACAACATGGGTGATCATTTTGGCAGTAGTTTGTTTGTCTATTTAGAAAGAGATGAATAAAGCATGATATAACAGTTATGTTTCATCATTAGAATAATAAATTTTCAATATGATCTAATATAGTTATGAATGTAATGTGTTACAACACCCTCAATAATGATTCGTACTACTCTCACCCCCATGTCCACTGAGTACAACTATAGGATGAGAAAATGAGAGTGCCGGTATCCTCCCCTTAAAGGTCTAAAAATAAAAAATGATGGTTTACACACTATGGGTTGGAAGTGTTATGGTGGTTTGATCCGGGAAAATGGGGTTTCAGTGGTTGTTTTATTCAATACTCCTCTTGGTCGAGGGGATTCCCTTAAATAGGAAGCTTATGTAATGCTCACAGGTCTCCATCTTTCCACTGAGGAAAATAGTCAAAATACAGTGGTCAAAACTGATTGTCTTACCGATTATAATTCTCTATCTAACCTTGGTATAACCCTTGGATTATAGAATAGACTATTCAAAGGAGAAAATGGTTGATTTACAACTGGATAGAAGTGAGATATACATCATGTAAAGGGAAAAATATTTATGATTTCTTAGTATCAATGGCGAGTCATGGAGTGAAACTCTACTACATTTTAGGCTATATATCTCCCCCAAAATATGTAGCCAATATTATTCATGTGGATACCTTGATACATCACTACATTATATCCCGATGATCACATCACCCTATTATACCTTTGCGAATGAGATTTACCCTAAACTACATACAATATTAAAAAATGTTTGTTATAGGCTCACTAATATGTATATTTTTAGGATGAAAATACATCATGGGAGGTAATGAAATATGCCAATTATGAGTAAATAATTATATAGTAATTGGTATGATGTTTAGTGTTTAGTTGAAAATGATGGAATCATGCTCCCTTATACTGGGTGATGAGAATGACGTCTCGAACCATTGACACAAGTTAGACATTGGGAATTACCCACCACATCCCTTTTTAGAGTGATGACAAGATGGATCACCTACCATCCTGAGTGTCAGGAATGAAGTATCACAAATGTATTTGGATTTAGGCATTTCTTCTACATTGTGATCTTATAATATCATTATAAAAGTCTTTTATTTCTGAGTTACACCGTATTCTAGCTAGAAACTAGAATTATAGTAACATGTCCACTTATGTCTGCACGTACATGGTTCATATAGGAGGATGAAATATATAAATATACTATATATACATTTATATTATTATATATGTATAGTAATCGATCAAACTTCTATACTGATCATGAGTCGATGCATGTAGAGCTTCCAGATGTCCTTTAGGAACATGTGTGAGCGATTTTTTAAATATTCAGTTTGTTAATTAATTAATTCTTAAATTACACTATTTTGTTATGAGAATTACTTGGATTACACATAAACACAAATGGTGGTGGCTTATTGAGTTATGTTTCTCACACCCTACTCAATATTCTTACAGTTCTCAATAATATTTTCTATCTACAGGTATTGATAAGGTAAGTCACCCTTTTATGGGTTTTTGATATGATTAGTTATTGTAGGACCTTAGGAGTAGAGGACTGATGATTTTCTCGAGATTCTAGTGGAGTTTTTTGTTGTAATTTTGGTTTTTTTATTTCATGATTATATTACAATTCCCATTTTCATCTTTTTTTGGTATATTAGCATTCCATTCATCTACATAGTGATAATACCATAGTGGAATTTTATATTATTGGCAATGAATTAGTTAATATTAATACTTATAGTACTTAAAATTTTCATTTTTTCTTTTTATATATTCATCAACTATTATTATATGTTTGTGATTATTTCATCATTTTCATTTTGATAAGAGGTTATAGTATCTCTACTATACCACCATCACACCATCGTTGTTGTTGTCATCATATAACATACGAGGAGGCACACTTGATGCCATGTGACCCACCAGCTCTGGGAATGGGTTAACTGGGCCCCATTTTGGTATGTTATAATGTGGTATGGGAGAAATTTTTTCCATTTTATTAGAGTTTTTTATAAAGGAGACTATGAGATAATTGAATTTAGAAATTACCTTGTGCTTGGGCGTAACTAACCCATGTATAGAGGAAAACCATATTATATGTGATGGGTAACTATATTTATTGATTAGATCATTTATAGTTTATATAACATCATCATTGTGTGAAAAAAAGTTTTATTGTGTTATTGATATTGGTATTTATAATATGAGGGTTTATTTTCCTAGACTTTATGAAATAAAGCCTCTACCGTAGTACATGCATCATCATAGACATAATATGATCTAATAAGCCATCATTTTTTTACATTCCTTGCTTATGTTTAGCTTGAATATGAACATTTTATATGAATTTTAACTTTAATATGTATTTAATTATGATGATACATATCATAGGGATTTGAAAAATTAATTTATACTTAATTTCTTTAACATAACATAATAGTGTTTTCATAAATAGGGAAATGTAGACATCTTAGGTAGTCAATTACGACATGTTGAGCAATGAACCATCGGTGGCTTGTGATGTATTGTGTTACAATGTGGGTTTAGTGGACGTCACATTTTGGATGATAAAGAGTACGTGTAATTATGGATTTGAAATGGAAAACAAAATAATTATTCAATTTATTATGATTTATATATTTTAATAAACACAAAAAAATGATTATAACTCTTAAAGATAAATTGGAAATCATATACCTGTAATACTGAGAATCATACATTAACATGACATTATTAGTGGGTAGATATGTGTATCTTACATTATGATAGATTTTTTTGTCTCACTCTATCTTATATTCCTGCTTTTTAGCAGAGAGAGTGCTGTGGAAGTTCTTTTTTAATGGATTATACATGACATAGATTATATTTAAAATCTCCTAATTTTCATAAATCAATTAGGAGCCATTAATTTGAATTTTATCCTTATTCTTCCATGATGTCCTCTAGTCGCATTCCCTTATAGTAGTGACTACCATGATCGTGAAGTGGTGGGGCCCTAAGCCTCTTGTGATCCCTCTTGTAGTGGAGCCTATGGATCCTCTTTCAGTTCATGATATGGCCACCAATTCATAGTCCTAATTGTCTTTTTTGTATTTTCACATCTATTTAAGTTGTAGTCTAAACCACCCTAAGTATAGAAGAGTTGATACAAGTGTTTCAATAGTAGAATCCTACCATCATTTTAGAGATGGGGGATGTCATGGAACATATTCTCAAATCAAATAAGTCCTTTCTTTATGTGAGCTTTTATAGATGCCTCTAGAGAAGATGGTCTAACTAGCTTCATTTATGATGTGTGATTCATCCAAGAATTTTTGGAATGTTTTCACTTAGGTGGATCGATATCATGATATAGTATGGGATGAAAACAAAATATTGTATATGGATTTTCATTTCCTCAGAAACTGAGGTCTATCAAGGCTAGATAATGCATGAACCTGTAGTAGGGGAACATGTATGTTAAGTAATACTCTACTAATTTTAGTGAGTAGTAGTGATTAAATGTCACTCTACAAGGTGACAACCTTATGGTCACTTGGAATTTCAAGGATGCTATTATTTTCTCCATCAAATTATTTGTTAATGTGATTATGTTGAATACTATTTCGAAATTTTCAACCAAGACAATGTCATAGAGGGAAATATATTGGAAGATGATGGGGTAATTCATGTTGTTTGGAACTTATAACTTCCAGTGGTTCTACTTTTGGGATAAAAAGACCTTTCAAGGTTTCTCATGGATGTAGAAAAAGTCTGGTTACTCACATAGATAACATTATGATATGTTACAATTAAGGGAAATTGGGGTATACAAAAATGGAATTCGTACATGATACAATGGCATGAAGCTGTTGTTAAAGGATGGTAAATATCTAACACTTCTTCAGATCATTTCTATCAAGGAATATTTTTTAGGGATCTAATATTATTCCATATTTAGGAGAGGGTACAATAGTATCACAACAAGATGTTTTCTAAAACACCACTGGCTGATCCAGCCGAGGTAGCAGTGAATGTAGAGGCAGTCATTATTATGATTCTCAGTTCCAGTTGAGCAGGCTTGCTTAGGGATGTTAGGTAGAGACTCAGGGCTATTTTACATAATAGATACATGTAGTATAGCCTACTATGAGAGAGAAAATCAATATACATTCTTCTCTAAGATGTAATATTCTTGTGGTATCCACTCTATTGTCTACATTATTTAACATAGGCATGTCTCAATCATTTATATCAGTGACTTTGAAGGGAATTATGTGACTTCAGATCAAACTCTTCTATTGTGTTATGGGTGTAGATAATCTCTTTGGTATTTGATCCGAGGTAATTCACCATTGATAGGACTTCCCACTTGAGATTGGTGGTTTCTTTTTCATATATAATCTTTTCATCCACAACATCATAGGATTTAATATAATAATTATGTTTGAATAGTTAGTTCCCTATCGATCACACATTGACTAATATCTCTAGAGGGTGATTTTTACATCACTATATACTGTTATGCACATTCATAAGGTAGAATTATATTTTAGTGAGATATGAGAAAGACTCGAGTAGCAGATGCTAGGAAATGTGGCAGCGGAAATCAAGAGTCTTTTCCTCAATGATAAAGGGTTATAAAATACTATTTTTTTATCCCATAGTGGATTGATTTTGTTACATATTTCTAGATAATATTTGTTTTCTAAATTTGGTGTACTAGGTAGATATTACTATTGATCTCGTTCTAGTAGAATAACTATTGGACATTTCTCTTATTATGATGGAAGATAAGGAATTACTATAACTCAAGACATAGTTAGAGGATCTAGAGGGTAAGATCATCATACATCCTATTACATATACATAGGGATCACCGATCCTTTATCCAAGAACGTGGATAGTAACCATTGTATCTTCAACAAATGCCTTCATCTCAACCATCTAACAATATTGAATCTGTACACAAAACTAATAATATATGAACTATTTGATCATCTTTGAAGAGAGAACATGTGTTAAATGATAAATTTGATGTTAGGATATTGTTATGATCATTTCAGGACATTAGACATAAATTATAAAAAATTAAATAGAGTTTATATGTTATTGTAGTACATAGTTACGTTTTTCAGACTCTTTAAAAACCCCATCAGTCATCATGTATATAAGGAATCAATTCTACCACTTGTATCTAGAATTAATTTAATTAGTATATGTTGATGATATATTTGTGTATTCACATTCCATACTATACCATTTAACACATCATGAAACATGAATAATACACTAAGAGAGAATCATCTATATGATAAGATCATTAAATGACACTTTTGGATCATTAAAGTCAACATTATGGGTCACATTATCTCAACGTCAGGAGTTTGAGTAGATCCAAAAAAGTGAGAGATGTACTTTCAAGAGAGAATCTGAAGAATCTCTTTGAAATTCAGAGTGTCTTAGGGATTTTCATATATTATAGATGCTTCCTCCAAGATTTCACACATCATATAGTTCAACATATGGGATTTAAAATGAATTTTATGAAATTCGTATGGTTAGAATATTTTGAAGTTTCCTTTCAAGAGTTTAAGGGTCGGGTGACAAGAACACTGATATTGATTTAGTCAGAGCCAAAAGGAAGCTATAATGTTTACTGTGACACCTCAACTATCAATCAGGGGGATGTCTTCCTGTTGGATGAGAATTTTTTTCTTACGGGTCTCATTGGTTGAGGCCTCACAAGCTGAATTACCCAACACATGACCATGAGCTCAATAAATTTGTTCATTATTTACAATGTTCGAGACACTACATACATGGAGATTGATTTTTTGGAATTCAATGATCCCAAAATTAACAATTAAATCTTTAAACAATGAGATCTAACTTTTATAAATTACAGGTTTATTTAGTACTTATATAAATTTGATTTGGAGATTGTCTACACACACGGTAAAGGTAATTTAGTAGCTGATGACCTAAGACAAAAGACTCGGAAATAAGTAGTTCAAGAATAAAGTGGTGAATGAATGATCATGGACATAATATCTGATATGTAAAGTGAGTGTCAAGAGGATCAAGGAAAATTATCCTCTCATCATTAGCTATTTATTATACTCTCATGGAATGGGTGATAATGTGATATTTATTTTATCATAAAATATTTTTTACTAATGTAAGATTTTTAGTATGATGATACCTATTTAGGTTGGATCAGGGATAGGGATGATACCTTAAAATCACATGGAAATTTATGGGTACTAACAGACGTCATATTGGTGTGGATATGGTAATTCGATTCCTCGCCATGGTAATTTCACCATGGTGTCATGAAAATGCATGGGGAAATACATCACATGTATTGGTGGCCGAGTATGAAACACAATATTTCAAAATTCATCACTTAGTGTTCCACCTAGAATAAGATAAGAGGATCATCAGCATCCTCCAAGGACTTTACATCCATTACACATAACCAATTGGAAATCGGATTGTGTTTTGATGGATTTAATGACTAGTCTACCAAGATCACATCGAGGGAATGATATATTTTGTGTTTTCTTTGTTCTTCTAACAAAGGTTGAGCACTTCTCTACAATGAGAGAGACCTTCGAAGTAGATGCGAACTGAAGGCTGTACATTTGAGAGGTTTTACATAGTCACAGAGAAACATATTATTTTATTTATAGTCACGATTTATGTTTTATATCACAGTTTGGGAAGGTTTTGTATAATTCCCTGGATACACTGGTAATTCTGATCACAACCTATCACTAATAGACTGATGGAAAGATCAGCCGTAAAAACTAGTTTTTTGATGATATGCTCCATTCCAGGGTCCTTGAATTTTGGTGTGCCATGGAGAAACATATTCCCCTCATTTTGTTATGTTATAATAATAGTTCTTAGGAAACCATCGACATTTCTCCTTTTGAATTCATATATGGTATGCCTTTCCTGTCAACTCTCTATAGGCTAGAGGTATGGGAGGTTTCTATTTTTAGACACCATCTTGTAAAAGATACAACATAGCAAGTCCATTTGATGTTATTTTTCATGTTAAAAACTCTGTCAAGACAATATACATAGGCCAAGAATCCCTGATGACCTCTTGAGTTCAAGGTTAGAGACATGGATTTCTTATCAGTCTCTCCCAGGATTTTCCAAAGATGTATTTTGAGGTATGTTAAGATCTCAATGTGGATTCTTGGACAATTCCATGTTGTGTAACAAATCTTACTAGAGGTGTACATATTGGTGCTTCCTCAGTGATACGAATAAATGAATGAAATTTCCAAATATCTCAGCCACACTGATACAATACATATCTAACACATTTTTTTCAGCCTGATGAGTTATAATTGGTTGTATATGTTTCCCTTGAAGAGTATCTAGTGAGTATAGTGGATAGGGACCTTAAGACACATTGAGGTAGGTTACTTACTTGTATATGGGTGTTATGGCATCATTACCAGGTACAATATGAGAACTACAAATGATAAGGTTATATAAAAACGTTGTGGATATATATTTTCTATGATGATACATCTCTACCCTCAGAATGTGGACTTTGTGAAGTGTTTTCTTTTAGAGTTCAATTTGTAACAACATTTATTTTCATGAATGTTAAATCCTTAGACATTGAATTTAAAAACATTGTTATTTCATGGTACACATGTAATATGTCTGTAGGATATTTCTAAGAGACTATGACAACTATTAAAGCCATGGAGTTTTGGTAAATTTGTAAAAAATTGGGCTATCTAGTTTAGATAATCTACAACACCCAGCCTGCACAGTTTGTCTTAAACCATGAGTTTGTAGACAATAAGGATGAAATGGCAATACAGTTAGTCTAAAACCATGAATCATGAGAAAAAATGATATATATTTCCATTGGGTTTCAATATAGATCCGTTTTTAATTGTTTGTTCATGGTTATTCAAACCTTTAACCCAACCATGTGGTGTCCCCATTATAAAAGTGACTTTTTTATGGTTTGTGCATGGTTTGTAAACCATTCACTAAAACGGTTTGCCCCCTTATTTAGGGTTGAAATTATAATTTCCCCCCACATAACGTATAAACTATTTCTATACTTTATTCCTTCCTGTAGTGGTTGAAATGAGATTCATCTTCCTTTGAGTTAAAATTTTTTCAGGATATTCTTTGAGATAAATTTACGATCCTAAGAATATCTCGAACCATCAAAAGCATTAGATCAGTCTTCATACATCTATGACCCTCTTCCTTCATATTTACTTTTTTCATTGAATCTATCATGTTATTTATGTGCACACTCATTTTACCTATTTTAGGGCATTGGAACGTTTCTCAAGTTTCTTCTATTCCACACCAAATCTATGGCCGATATTGAGTGAGGAGTCATCTATAGTCTTCAGGTAGGTGGTAAAATATTTTCCCCATTGAGTTGTGTTACATCATTTCAATGTCATTGTGAAAAATTCTACCTTTTTCTATGAACCTCCTTTAAATTGAGTCCTTCATTTAAATTTGTTCATCATTCCATGATACACATCCATGGGTTCTAATTTAGTTTCTTATAGCTTTTTGATCTCATAGATGGACACCCATGGGTATGCTAATTTAATTTTCCCCTTGTGTCTTATTGATTTAAATTCCCAAAACTCCATTGTGGATCCTAGATTATATTTAAAATGAAATTATCCCGGACCTATGAATTATTATTGAACATGATTCACCCCTTAGGTGGATGAATTATCCCATATATGTAATTTCCCATAGTAGGAATGTACATTATTGGCCATGACACATTAAAATGGAAAACATATGTATAATAGATTAAATTTACATGATATAGTAATTGAATGGATTGAATTGAATTGAAGGGAATTATAATGATTGTATTCCATATTCTAATTTAATTAAATATATTCATTGAGTGAATCAAAAAGTATTTTGAAACCATTTATTTTGTTTTTATTTTACCTAAATGATCATCGTGAAATATAATTCCATGTATGTAGTTAAAATGGAAATAATGACACATTAGAGATGATGGATCATATATTAAATTATTAAATACACAAATGTCTCCCTTATATGTCTATGGGCTATATGAACATGTTTTATGTTAGGTAATTCCTCATGATAAATATGATTACACATTTTTATAGGCTATGTTATGATTATAAGTGTTTGGTTGGACATAATGAAATCACGGTCTCATATATTGGTTGTTGAGAATGACATCTCACACCATTGAAACTAGTTCAATACTTAGATTTAGGTGACACTTCTCTTTTTCAAGTGATGCCATAATGGATCACTCCCCAACCTGAGAGTCCTACTGGAAATCTCACTCTCTTATTGGGATGTAGGGAATATATCCCATTGCTTGAGATTGTTGGCCTGTTAGACTAGTCAGCGATGTACGAGTTACACTCAAGTCCAGTAAACAACAAGTATTCGAGGTAAGTGGCCACTTACATTCTCATGTAATTTGTTTATATATATGGATTCAATATATAACTAAACTATATATATATATATGTGTGTATATTAACTTATCAGACTTCTATAACTTCCATGAGTGGAAGTAGATAGATCCTTTGTATTTCATACAGGAACCTGAGTGGGAGGTTTCTTATTCATTAAACATGGTAGTTAATTATTTATTATTTCACACTTTTTATTTACAAGCACTTCATGGAATACATTTAGACCCATTTACTAGTTGTCTACAAAGGATTTTTTCTCACACCCTACTATGGATACATCTATTACCGGAGAAGATTATTTGTTTTCATGTATTGATTAGAGCATGTTCCACCTTATTATTTGTTGATATGATAATTATATTTGGAGCCTTGGATAAGATATCCCGTAATTATCTCAAGATAATAGTGAAATGCCTTTTTTTCTTTTTGTAATTTTTGTATATCATGATTGTATGATTTTCCATTATTCCCCATTTTTTGTATAACAACATTCTTTAAATCCATGTATTGAAACATCATTAGAGACTTATGATATTATTAGTATTTGATGAGTTAGTGTTTATTCTTCTTATGATTCCTTATTTATTCTATTTGTTATATATTCTTCCACTACTAGTTTAGGTTTATGGGTACTTCGTCTATTCCATTTAGGTAAGAGGGAATAGTCTCCCCATCATACAACCTTCACACCCTCACTTCTTGTTGGTAGGTTTTTTAATATGTGGAGGAATTTTTGAGGCCACATAACCCACCATATTGGGTAATGGGTTATGTGGACCTTGGATCATGACTTTACAAAGAATTTGTTTAATTTCACATCATGGAGTCGTAGAATTTGTTTCTTCTAGCCACGTCTTGAGAGGAAATCCAATGTTGACCTACAAAAAATATTGAATGGATATCATATGTATCTATAGGGAATTACAATGTACTTTATGATGGATTCACATAACACATATATAACCAGTGGGAAGTGAAGGGAGGTTGAAGTGATTTCCATCTCTATCTCATATGTTTGTCACTACTATTAGAGGTATAATTTTAGTTTAAATCTAGTCTTTGTAGTCCAAATTTTTTCTTATTTACCCCTAAGTACAAATCCTTATATCACTATTTATAAAAAATTCAATTTATTTCAACATATTATAAATGAGATACCACTACTATCTCAATAGATAGAAAATAAATTGTATATAATAGTATAGTGTGGCGATGACCTTAAGCACATACAAGGGAATTCATAGGTAGTAAAACAATTTTCAATACATAATAATTATAATATCTACTAGAGATGATATTTCTTATGTCTTTTATTGTTATGACATAATGATTAAAATAGTAATAAAAAAAGATTAAATAAAAATTGAAAACATAAAAAAATCATTACTTTTCAATTTAATTTAATCCAATGATAATTAATCATTTCCAATAGTTTGTAAACATAAATGACTTTATCACTATCTCTAGAATGTGAATAAATTTTTTATCTATATAGGAATGGAATATATATAGAGGAGTAGCATGTAGAAAGTGGACCAAAATGAGATAGATGTTTACATCATGATTATGTTTTTTGTCTATTTTTATAAATATATAAAGTTTCAAGGAAGTGATTATTAATAGTTTATAGAGAAGAGTATACATTTGATTAATCATTTATGTATCTTAATAAAATTCATAATTAATTAATAAGGACTAAATGAAAATAACATTGTCCATTATCATTAAAAGGAATATTTAATGTAGATAATTTAATAAAAAAATAGAATATTAAACCATTTAGATCACTACACAATTGTAATAACAAGATAAATAATTATGTTCCATTATAAAATAGGTGATACTGATTGAAAATTATTTTTTATTGAATAAGACACTTCTGTGGAAAAATGTGTGAAACTAAAGTATCCAACAAAGCACCCAAACAACCCCGAACCAAAACCAGAAAGAGACAGGAACTACCTCAGACACGCAACACCAACATCCACCCTCCCATTGAGGGACACTCGGAGATCCCATGCAAGCATGGTCCCTCCCGATGTTTCCATCCCTCCAAAACAGCCATATCCCAAATTTCCTGCAAAGGGTATGGCAGAGTGCTCTAGCCCAACAAGGTTGTCCAGACTGCACTACCCAAATCAGACTAGGGATGAAGCCTCATAAGAAAAGGAAATGTTACCAAAACAAAGCTTTAGCCTATTGTTTTTTTCTTCCCTGTAGAGATTCCAATACATTAGCCATACCTTAGCCTCACGATCTTCTCCAATAACATCTTCCAATCAGTTTGACATTATCTCCCACGTGCGGATATATTCTTCTTTACTAATTTTCCTGTCGTTTAAGCCTCTCATTAAGATCAAATATTGTTTGTCAATCCACTTCACCTGCTCATTGTTGACCTACACTCTTACAGCCCTTTCCATCATATCAGCCTCCTCCTGTGGAATGTCAACATACAGAAATTCTTCTACCATGTCTTCCTCGGAACAAAGGATAGTTTCCTTTCATGAGAATACCTTCCCGGTAGAACTTTCCACTTCATTGATGTTTCCCTTAAATAAAACATGAGGATTTTCTTTCACTGCATTGGGCCATGACACTGGTAACTTCTTCACAGAGCGGGTCTCCATAGGTGGGGGAAGCAAGGAGTAATCTTTATTCAACTTCTTGTTTTTATAACTCATGTTGTTCTTTTGACCTTGTACCTCCTTAGCCGACTGCACCAAGTCAACCGTTTTGGTTTTCTCCAAGTCAGCCTCACCACCACCCAGTTTCCCAACAGTCAGTTTAGGGGCAGAATCACTGCATGGTAGAACAGAAAGATCAATTACGTTGAATTGATGGAAATGGATTTACTCCTCTTCCACCTCATGAGCCTCTCTAATATCTGAAATTTCCAATATAGCAAACTGATTTTAAGAACATGGTATAAGATCATCCACCCTTACCTTCACCAAATTGGTTGGAGTGTTCTGAACTGGAAGCACAATCTCGCCAGAGTCGTACTGGTGCTCAAGTCCCCTGCCCATATACTGATGATTATAAGTCCCATCTATGTCCCGACCATGGATATTTTTAGCTGCATCCTGACTCAGGTCATTATAATTACCATTCTCCCAGTTTTCTTGCTTAGAATCATGTGAAGTGGTAGTCACAGCATCTCGAGGAAAGTGTTCCTTCCTCCTAACCTCATCCAATCCTACCTGCACTCCGAAATCTGTGGACAATATGTTAGATTCCGGTCTAATTTCCTCCATAGAAGTAGTTAGTAATGGAGCAGTAACCTCCCCTGAGGGAACCCTCGGAACCAGTGAGATATGGTCACCACCTGGTATAGAGGGAGCCTGCCAATCCTGGGGCAGGCCTGCGGGTTGGGTCTGAGCACTACCATGCCCAGCATTAGGAGTGTCCGCACCACCTATCAAAGGTACATCCACTAGCACAGCTGGGTCCTCATAAGTTCGGACACTCCCAGACCACCTTCGACAACGGAATTCCTCATGACCCTGTCTGTGACAAAATGAACATAAGGGTGTCCATGATTCATATACAATCGACTGTACATACCTGTACTCCTCTTCAACCACAATCCAGACAATCTCCGATGGAATTCTTGAGAGATTCATTTCCACACAAATTCTAGCCGATATGAGATGTGACAAAGAAGTTGTCCTTTGATCACTGCACACAAACCGGCCTATGGAGTTTCCAATTGATCGCAACAACCCATGTTTCTGGAATGGGGGAAGAAGGTCGTGCAATTGAATCCAAATCTCCATATAAGGAGAATCACGGTTCATGTGAGCGTCAAAAGGCCAGTGAAGAAAATGGAAAGGGAGACCAAAAAAGTATTTAATCTTTCTAGAACATGCCCTACCCAAATCATCCTCATCAGCAAAAATAATCATGAATTGACGAGGACCCAGGATACCTACCCGCACATGATGCTTCAATCCCCAATCTTCATTGACCATTTTGTCAAAATGCTCCACAAGGGGTCGCCACCTCGCAAACCTCACAATCAGATCCAAATAGAGTAATGCCGATACCTCAGAGAATTACTTCACTGAAACCAAAATAATAGGCTTGCCTGAAAAGTAACTAGGGACCTTCGGAGCCACTTGGATTTCGGGGATGAAGTAACCCACATCCGACGAGGAACTAATGAAATCACTATCTCTCAACTGCGTAACTTCTGGAACGTGAGTACGAGTCGAAGACCCCTCCCCCCATGGGGGGAGGGGTCGCGACGGTCGTCATGACCATAGGGTTAGCGGAGCGCCATCGCCTTCGTGAACCCGCTGCTCCGGTGGTCTAAAAAAATAGGTGATACCAATTCTACCCAAATGTATTTGTTAAAATGGGGGTTCTATGGATGTTGAGTATATCATGATAAATGTTGAAAAAGTTCTAATTATGATATCTAGAGAATTAAATCATCATGAGGATATTGTTGTAAGGAAATTGTGTACGAACAATAAAATTTATTATAATGGTGAGGAGAATGACTCCCTCAATACACTTCTACCCTAAATATACCTTGAAAATGTTTATATAATTATGAAATGTTTTATCATTTTCATAATAATGAATATGGGGAGATTTTTTAAATAACAATGATACTCAATTTATTTGGACCCATTCAATGGTCCTTGTAAGAAAAACTAAGGATTCTTTACAAGGAGAAGACGGGAATGTAAATATGGGGATTCTAGGTAATGAAGACAAATCTCCCAAATGATTAGGGATTGTTTTTAGTGAGATTAACGAGGAATGGTTTTACATTCATGTTTGACTGAGAGGAAACCCATTGCATAAAAATTAATATCTAGTAAGATATGGTTAAAATAATTTAAATTTTACCACACATAGAGTGTTTTTTGATATTTATAGGATTGAATAAAAGATCATAGACTGAAAAAATGAGAAATCAGCGTATAAAGTAAAAACACCCATCACGGATGAGGAGTGTTGTACTTAAACTATGATTTTGAAATCATTGTATTATCTTATAAGTTCACATATAATATTTTGAGATATAATCAAGTGAGTGGTGTGGGTGTAAATTCCTTGTGAAAGACAGTGGAATTTAACCATTAGAACTTGGATACAAATCACATATAAAATATTACATATATTTATTTCAAACGTGGTTAAACATTTTTAAAACTAAAAAACATAAATGGAATTTATTTTAATTTGTAAAAATTGGAGTTTTGTACTTGATATTATGTAAATTATCATAAAACTAATAAAATAGTTCATAGATAAACATAAATGGTAATTAAAAAATTTGTTTAATGTATAGTTAAATGGGATGTAGGTAACCCACATTATGATTCCATGATAATAAGGAATAGGGAATGTGGGTGATTAAAAAATCAATGAGTAAGAGTAAATTTTAAATATGATAGTTTAATTATCTTATCATCATAATAGATTATGAAAATGGATAGAAGAATAATTTTTTATTTTCATGGGTACAGGGTGGGATTATTTAATGATTTATGGTTTTGAAGGAAATCAATGAGAAGGATAAATTTTAATTCAAATAATGAATAAAAATTTATGATAATAAAAACACAGTAAGTGTGGGAATACATGAGTACCTATATCTGAGGAGTAGTTTTTTTATCATTATTTAATGTATATTATATAAAAATAATCTAATAGTGGAAAATATATTTTATCATCTGTAAGTGTAACCCTATCATGTGATCCATGTTCACATTATAATTAATCTCGATCAATATAGGGGTGGTAACACACAAAATATTTTTAAAAAATATTTTGAATGAAAGTTTTTTTTGTTTCATGTTAAATATGTAATCCTTAAATGGGTATGGGATCATAAATTTATAAAATAATATTCATATAATGAATAGTGTGTTGAGTAACAACATTAATCTCATTGCATCTGAGTATTTTATCCAATTTGAGTGTTCCATTCGTTGAACACTTCAATGAATGGTTTTATTATGCAATGTAAATAACTATCCAATATTAATTAATTATAATTGATGAAACTATATTGTTGTAGTGGTGAAAACACATGAATAACATTAAATATTTATGAAATGATAATCATATTCTAAGGTATATAACACATTTTTTATAATATGTTTTTTATGATACACCTTGTAATAGGGTATGGTATCAATCACATTAATATCACTTCATATTAGTTATTGCTAATTTATTTTCATTATTAATAAATCCCTCTTTTAAATTGGTTGAGGCTCAACCAACATGATCCCTCTAATTTTTATAGGATGGGGGAAACCCTAAAAAACATTAATTCGATATTTTTTACATGGGAATGGGGAATCTCAAAAATAAACCAATTATAGAGGGGGATCTAGGTAGAACCAACAATATATACTAATCCCATGTCAGGCCACCACCACTGATGTATGCACCTATGATAATCCCACACCGTAGATGCATAGGAAAACCTAATATTATGTTACTATGCATTATATTGAACATACAATTTCATTCCATATGCTTCATGAGCAAAAAAACAACATAAAATGATAAAAATAATGATGTGAAAGTAGTTATATAAATACATTGAGCCTTATAGGGTAATCAGGTTACTATAAAACTATTAGTAGAGTAAATAATGTAGAATCATGAATAGTGGAAATAACCTTATGTTTCCCTAGATGTTAAAAATTGATCTCTTGAACTTGGAAAATTATACATGATGTTAAAAATTGCTCCTCGGCCTATAAAAAATATATAGAGAACCTAAAACTTATCATGTTAATCAATGTTAAGGGAAATTGGGAATGATATGTGAGACTCATATGAGGATGATGAGCATATATCATTTTAGGATGAGCACATCCACTTGAGATGGGACAAAATCAACTAGAAATAAAAAATGAGAAGAGGGATTATATATCTTGAAGGATGATCTATTTATATTAGTACCTCACCCCCAAAATAAATTAAATGAATAAATCATTGAAAATCCAAAAAAAATATTTTGATATAATATTTCAATATGATTTGATTTTCTATGAATCACTTTTTACAAAACATAACCATTTTCTTTGGGCCTAATTGTGTGGTCCTATAGTCCATAGATGCATTGATAACAAATATGAAATCCTTATTTAATATATGAATTAAAAATGTCTCCTATAGTAATGCATTAGTTCCACTCAGTTTACTTTGTGTCCTGGTGTGATCTCTATTAATCAAACTCATATATCATATACAAAATTCCCCAAAAACATGTACTCTATATATTTATATATAATCCCTTATTCCATGATATAGAGTGACCACTAGAAATGAAACAAATGACAATATATTATATTACATTTGATAACTTCTTATTATATGAAACATACTATCATGATAAATTGATACATCACATGTCATTCATCTAGTGTATGTGAGTGTCACATTCCCCTCATCAGGTTGCTAAATACATCACATGGGAATCAACTAATGATGGATGATCATTTCTTCAGTCATGTACAATAATAGGCTAGATGTATTTTATGAATATTTTACTAGAAAAATCCCATTATTTTTGAGATCCAATCAATGATGTGTTCAAAAACATACCCATCCTTTCACTTATTAACAAATATTAAATGGATTTTATAAGAATGTTATCAGTATTTTAGGTTTATCATGATTAGTATCTATCCAATAAAGGTAAAATGTATTTATAGTTAGTGTACATGCCTCTATGAATCAAAAAATTTATGATATTCCATGGGATATACATTAGAGATTGATTATATATAAAAAGTATCCAGATATTCTTTAATGGTCCCACTACTCATTAAAGTAATATGATATTATCACGACCCATAATAATTTGTGAAATTAATTTTTTAGGGAAAACTCAATTTCACAGTTTAATGGGATATTATCATCCACCTTTCAATGTACTTTATTTTAGTGAACACATAAATGAATGATAAATGTATATTTCTTTTTATTATTAAATTAGGATACATTAAGAATCGTTTGGATCAATATATTAAATATCATCTACAAAGAGACTGAACCATTCCCCATGAACCTAGTGTATTAATGGTTTGATAAAAGGATTTGAAACATTGTATTTTATAACCATATAGTAGATCATATCATATACCTTCTCAACAAAGACTTTTCTATGATTATATTTTTGAAGGAGGTTTTTTGTTCTTTTGGTAATACTCGTGTTAAATGTGTTGTGTAATTATTACATTACTTCCATGTTAATATCAATTATCCCTTGATTCTAAGAAAATATTAATATTAATAAAATGATATTTTTGATAAAAAAATATGTTCGTATCATCTATTATGATAATGTACTATACTATTGTTTTCTCGATAACCAATGTGTATATTCTGTAACAATTCAAAATAAGTGTTAAAAAAATAGGGAAAAAAATCTATATAAACTGTTCACATCAAAATTATTATATGGATACCTTCATCTATATAAAATTTACACAATGATCATCATATCCAAAAATGACCATGTATAGATCCATTGTTCTTTATTTTTTACTTAAGGATTTTATTACCAAAAATACAGTTCCTCACAGTATGATTACATTATTATATACTATTAATTATATTATCATAGGAAATAATAGTTTGATTAAATAAAATGTTATATCTAATAGAGACTATGGAGGATATATTGAATTATTTTTCCTTTAAAAATCCTTATAATGATCTTAAATCATCTTTATATTGTTTCCAAGAAACACTAGTAAAAAACAAATTTCATTTTATCCATGCTAAAATTAGTTATATCATTAAAAATGTGTGTGTCTAAATTGACACTAACAATAATCATCGAAATATCTCTACAGATCTTCATAGAAAATATAGTGGATACCTGATGCATGTTTTCATCAATAATTATTTTTGAAACAAAACCATTACAAAATGTAAAGTTGAGATTCCATTTTTGAAACCATATATTTCATATATATAAAATATTTTAAACATATTCAATAGTCTCACTAATACAATTTTATACACATTAATCATATAAATGTTTCAGGAAAAAAATTATTTAATTTGATATTCAAATTGGATATTCTAACTTCAAGAATACTTTTGTAATCAACAAATTGATAAATGTATCTTAAAAACACTGAAATATCAATTTTAATTTCCTAGACCTTTGGGATATATTATATAAAAATAGATAACTAGATTTCCCTTATGGAATGTTATTTTTACACCCAGTTTATATATCTCATAATATAAATGATATATTATTTAAATTAATATCCTAATAAACATTATCATCACAAAAAGTTCAAAGGTTTCTTGATAATAAATACCTCATATTTAAATATAACATTTATCACCAAGATGGACTTATAAATAGACACTATACCATCCATGTCTATATACATTTAAAAATCCACTTATACTGGATGGGAATCACCCATTTTTTGGTGTCGACCATCTTCCAAACACATTTAGTGTAGATAGAGTCCATCTCAGATTCAATTTCATTTATCAATTTCTTGGAATCACAATCACAAGGGTCTGTTGGTGGGTTTTGGGTTCACCTCCAATAAACATTAACTCATCATCATTATCCATGAGAAATATGAATCTAATGAATGCCAGAACGATAAGTCCATAACATCATGGTTCTTGTATTACTTTATTCAGTTATTCTTCTATACCTATTTATAAAAGTAGATCAACTACCACCTATGGATCATTTTTGTGCATGTTGGTCTTGAACATCTATATGTTCAACTTTTTTTCCTTTTAGTACCCAATCGTGTTTTTTTTCTCTCAAAGAAAACAATATCTCAGTCTATAAGAACTTTATGATTAGTAAGGTCATAGAAATAATATTTCTCTGATTCATTAGGATAACTAAAAAATAAGATGATATTCAAATTTGGTCAATTGTTTTGAGAAACCAGGCATCATATATGTAATTCAAAACCAAAAGTACTCATATAATACATATATGTACACTTCCACATACATATATCTTATTATATCGTTATGATAATTAATATTCGATATGGTTTTGTAAGAGTGGAAGAATCATTACATCATAACCCAATAATTAAATTGGGTTTTCACATTTTTTCATCATCGATAAATCCATGGCCAAAAAATAAAATTATTCCCATCAGACAAACTATTACACTCTTGTGTTCCCAAAGCAGTGATTTCTAAAATAATTCCAAAATCTATCGTCTGCTTAGTTAATTCGTGGATGAAATCACCCAAATCTGATTAGATATTTTTATTAATTTTTTCCAGTGTATTCTATTATTATTTTTGAAACACTTTAATCCATTGAAATTTTTCATACTAGTTCCTCCTTAAAATCATATAACCGAACTGAATAATTTCATCCATAAAATTTAAAAAGGTAACTAATACCACCACATTCATGAGTACTCATTTGTCTACAAATATGACTATTTTTTATATCCCACAATACACTAGACCTTTTACCTTCCCACTTTAAGGTTATTACTTAATTTGTCCTTATAAAAAAAATTCACAATTTTTGAATGATTCATAATAAAATCAGTCCAATGATCATTCTCTATAGAATCTTTAGATGGTTTCCTCATATACATGTCCAAGGTGAGAATCCCAAAGATAGGTGGGAATATGATTGTCATTGTCAACAGTAATTTCATAGTTATATGATTATCTATGTTCAAAAAGTAAAAGATATTTATGATATTTCCAATCCTATAAATAATTTCATCCAAATGTAAATGAATATTATAATTGATAATATTGATTGAAATTACAATCCAAACTAAAATATATAAAGAAGTCAAATTTCTTTTTATGGAGGGCGCAGTATAATATTTCTCGTACTCTGGAATTAACCCACTTGCTAAATCCAGATCATAATTTTCAACTTCCAATGTAATAACATATAATTTATTTCTAACTAGAAGAAACAATTCCACATTTTTTGATTCACTTTTATATCCATGTCTATTTTTTATGTAAAAATGTCTGATAGACACCTAGTATGAAATTTTAATGAGTCAGGGTAGTGGAATATACCTCAATTACACTCATATTTACAAGAAACTAATGATTATATTTATGAATTATTCTCAACCTAGTTTACCATTATAATATTATTATATGGGTAAAATATATAAGGGTTCTCAAAATTATAATCAAGAAGTGTTACATAATATACAATGAAGAAATATCTATAGGTGAGATTCATGTTTTATAATTTATTCATTATTTTTTAATGAAAATAGTCTAATAATTAGTCATTATATCATATATCATGTTTATTTAGGTATCCTAGATCCATATTTCACAAACAAATTACCATTATTTGACATTAAACTAATCACTTTATTCATAAAGGTCGGGAAACATTCTGATCACAATAGATCCAATTCATGGACAGCTGAGTGGGAAAACTTTTGTCTATATACATTATTTGAATAATAATAAACATGATTCTGATTGAATATTAACCCATATGGATTCCTAGATATGTATCACTAAAATATTACAATGATATTTGATTACCTAATACTCAGGATTAATGTAACCCACAAGACCACACACAAGATAATCAATGAACACCATAGTGAAACATTAAAATATCTGAATAGAAGCTCAAGTTCATGACATATTCATTCATTAAAAAGAATCTTTTATATCACATTTGATTGATTGTCATTTAAAATAATTTTTAATTTAATAAAAATTACATTAACGTTAAAATCATTAAATTTAATTAAACCACTGTTATATAATTTCTATTCATTATTATGAATAATTGTATCATTTAGTTTTAGAATCCCATTTCCATCCCCTGAATTAATTTTTTCACTCTACATTATTGTGTATCTTTTTACATAACCTATATTTTTCACTTTCTAACCCAAAAGTAGAATAAAAACACTTATATATATATATAACAAAATTAATCTTTTGTTAAAGGTATATGTAATATTTCTGTAATTTATTAATGTTAGATGAGATTTAAGAACCTCACATGAGTAATTCAAGAGTGAAAAATATTCATCTTATCTCCTTTACATAATATGGAATAATTCACTTGGAAAGTGAGTAGTTCAACCCAAATTCCATCTCATAATGTATATATTATTAAATAGATAATTAAATTCATGATAACTCTAAATCCAAATATGAAAAAACTATATTCAATAATTATATTCAAAATCATTAATCCAATAATATATCATGGTCAGGGTAAATGAGAAAATAGTCTTATTATATCATACAAAGAATATTTTAAACTGGGCTATCTATTAGAATAGAGATATCATATAAACTAATCATACACTATATTCACAATTCATAGGATATTTAAAATATGAATTTGCAAAAATAATAAACAAAATATTAGTCACTTTATTTTTTTTCCAAATAATGAAAAAAATATTCCCATTTTGTATTTAAATTAGGCATAAAAAATCATATTTTATATGTAATAATTTTAATAATTTATAAATAATTTATAAATTATAAAAATATTTTCCAAAATACTAAACTTTTTACACTTTTTAACAATATCATACTTTAGGATTTATAATCCAATTTTGAGTCATGAGATATGATAGATAGAAGATAGAAGTGGTCCATATATCAATCATAATCAATTATAAAAAATATTGTCATAATTTTTGATTCATACCACTGAATATGACCAGTGATATCATAATATATTAATATTTTCTTACAATAAATTTTATATTTTAATTTTGATAAGAAACTCTACTTTGCATAGAAGACATAAGTTTTCATGAATTCTGATGTCATATATCATAGCCTACGATACAGAATAAATACATTTGTTAATAAATTATTTTTATAAAATGATACTCTAAACTAGTATATATTACTTCATTTGACATTATCCCCTAGTGCATATCATGTCTTTGAATGAGAGTTCCTTGATGAAAATACATGAGTCATTGTGAGTCTATATATCTTTTGAATTAATTATATTATGGATGTTAATTCAGATTGATTATGTCAAGGACACAATCATGTTAGAACCTAATTTGTTTCCTATGATTATTTTTTGGTCCTTTTGACAATGTTATAATTAGAATTCACATTTCATACTTTACTATGAACTCTTGTTATTATATTTTCCCAGTGGAACTACATCATGTAATATTTATATTTATATTATGTCTCCTTAATATGATCGAGGCCAATTATTTTTTGTGAAAAAATTAATTTATTGATTATTTTACTTTTAAACATACTTGGAAAATAAAATTTAATGAAAATATTTAAATAAATTACCATGTAATTTCATTGTTTTTTGGGAATGGTATATCTATTTTAGGTGATGATTTTTTTTCAAACTGATGATTCCACATATTATTTTAAACTGGGTATTTTAAAAGAAGCTTTGAATAGAAAATTTGAGGTCTATTTATATTTAGTTTTTAAAAGGTGTTAGAGTTTTTTTATAAATAGGTTCCTACCATGTATTTATAAATTGTGTATAATTTTATTTTAGGGATTAAAATAAAATACATTATTTATTTAAATCAATACATTGGAGAACTGAACATCTACATTATTATCAAACTATTATTAATGAAATTTTAAATAAAATTAATTTCATATATTCATAATAAATTTTACATGTCAGGATTATTGAGACCCTGATCTATTGAATTTCTATTTGGGGGATATTTTTTATTTAATTATGATGACATGGTGAAGTGGATATTATTTTAATGTTATTTTTTTAAGTTCAAAAATTATGTTTAAATTCAAGTGTTTTTTAGAAATATTTTATGGGTTGTTCGTTACACATTTCAGGAAGGATTAAAAGAACATTGAAGAGTCTTTAAGGTTGATAAAATGAGATAGATGCTTATAGTGACCACATTATACCCTAGTTGTATTTGAATATTGAAAATATTGATTTTATTGGTATTAAAAACACTTAGTACCACTATGTGTTGGATATTTAGTGGGATTTTCAACTAATATGATTACTTATGTGAAACAACTAGTTTACCTAGTTCATATATTTTTTTCATGATTTTTGTTAAGGAATCCAAAACAGTAGACACCACATCAGTGTCTTTATTTTCTGGAAATTTTGTGGATTTCTTAAATATACAGATATTGATTGATTATGGATGAAATTGGATGGGATGTTGATAATTTGGATTGACATGATGTATAATATCTTGTGGAATTAATGTTTTTTACTAAATAAAATAATGTTTTCACTATATGTCAATGTCATGTTTGGTGGATGATTGAGAAAATCATGAGGATGTCGATAGTAAATAAAATAATGAATCATCATACCATGGTCTGTCTATTATTGGAATTTTTTTAATGCATTGGAAATTGAGGGATTCAATGAACCTGACATGGAAGTTTGAAATGAAGACCTACATACAATAGACTATTCCATGGTATAAAGATATTTCAGTTTTCTAAAACATGTTATTTGCGAACATGTGTGGGTGAATAAATATTTTGATAGACGTTTCTATAAATATTATAATTATAAGACCAAAATATGGTCCAATATGTTGTGATGCTATATGTGGTAGGAATAATGTTCCAATTTTTAGTGGATATGACGGCATGCCTCCTTGGATGACTCAAGAGTATATCAAAATTAATATCTATAGTATGATAAATTCATTGGGTTATTAAAATAAATAGAAAGTGTTTGAGTGGCGTGAAATTAAACAATTGAAATTTAATTCTAGTTGATTGAAGATAAATATATTAACTTGAATTTGAAATTATACATATTGATATTGACATGAACCTCAAATTATGCGCGAATATTTGATTATGAAGAAGGTTACAGAGGAAGTAGTAAAATATAATAGTTATAATTTATCTATCTATATAAATTTGAAATATTATTAATTAAATAAAAGTAAAGAATTGGTTGTGAAAATTTCATTAAGAGGGGAGTAGGAACAAGAATCTATATAGTTTTAAGAAGAAAAAATAAAATCGAAACTACATCAATAAATTGAATCTATTCTTATTAAAAGGATTTGATATAATTTTAATGATTTTATATATCATTATAATAGAATGAGAATAATTATCATGATTAATGATCTTATATTAGCATGAGTACAGTGATATATCCATCTTACTGAGCCTTTATATTGATGTTAGTGTGTTGTATAGTCTCAGTTAAATATGGATCATTCTAAGTAATAATATTTTTTTTATGAGAGCTGATATATTTAAATATTTTTTCTTATATTGTTGGTTTATTTAAATAAAATCATAATTTCAATTAATTGGAGGTGAGTTTATATCGATAATAAATAATAAAAAGGATTCAAAAAATAGTCCTCCCCATAACCGTGATTTCAACAAATAGATTAGGTGTATTTTTTTGTAGTGTCAATGAAATTTTCCCTCATATTTTATCTACTATTTGATGATTGTTGACAATTAGTTTCTCAAAATATAATTCCTTTTTACATTCAATATATATTATAAATATAAAAATGCATAATTCAATAAATACCAAAATGATTTAAATGTTTCATTGGAGATAATATTTCACATGGAAAGATAATATAGTCAATTATATTTTTTCATTAATTTTTTATGTTTTTCAGGATATAACTAATTGAAATCCAAATCATTCTGAGAAATAATCTAAAGAAATAGTGGATTTTAGAAGCCTTGAGATTGGTGTCCCAGACATAAATTATATAATATCATATTTATCAGAGAAATAATTTCATAAATATGAAGGTATCAAGTTAACCAATGTAATTTTAGTTAAAATTAATAATTTCAATAAATAAAATTATAAATTAATGAAATATAAATTGTTTATAATTAATTATCAAGACCTTAAAATATAGGATGATGGAAATATTGATGAATTATTATATTGTAGTATGATATTGTATATACAATCCTTATTTTTTGTGATATGAAAGAATAAGTAACAATGGATTGGAAGATAATTAAACTTTTATTTAATTTAATTAAAACTAAAATATCTGGTTTTGAAGGTAGGGATCCATGAAAAATCATATAAAATTACAAACACATAATTCTCAATGATTATGTGTTGAGTAAGGGATGTTATATTAGTACATTGTATAAGGTTGAAAAATATATTTCCTGTAGATCATCAATGAAATATAATAATAATTATAAGCTTAATGAAGAAGAATTTAGTGTTCCTGATTTAGATTCAGATTTGTAAAAATATTTTCATAAAATAATGCATATCATCTTGATAATTATGAAGAGTTAAAAGGATAATTTCAATGAAAATATAAAAAAAAATTATTTAATAATATATCAATTATATACTATGATAAAAAGTAATAAACTTTTAAATAATAATAATCCATTGATCAACAAGAACGAAATCCCAAAGATATAATATATAATAAATCATCAATGGCTAGAATGTTAAGAATTTCTATAAAATGAAATTGAAATAATTTTTCAGAAATCATTTAGTTGAAATTTTAATCCATGTTTGAAATTATTTAAATATAGTGATGAAGAAGACTAAGTTGAGACTTCTTGTTATATTGATGAAATTTATCAATTTATAATGTGAATGAATTATAAATCAATAGTAAAAGTTATAGTGAATCTATGAGTGTGGATAAAGTGAAAATAAATTATTATAAACAGTAAACTCTATAAGTGTCTCTAAATTTTACCTATGTTTATGTAAAAGATCCAAAAATGAATGTGAAAAAATCAATCTTATTATCGAAATTTTTTTTATATATTTGTGATAAGAGAAAAAATATTGAAATAAATTTTTGATTTGAATAGAATTATTTTTGAATATATCATATTAAAAAACAATATGGATGAAATAGAGAAAGATACAGAGATTGAGAGTAACATTACTTAATAAAATCTCGTATGTTTTGAAAAGGAATATTATAACAACATATTCAATTTACATGATTTTCTCTAGATTTTATATAATGTTAAGAAAAGCAAAATTACATAGTGAATAAAATATATAATCTTAAATAGAAGGTAAATACATTGAAAATAGTGTTGTAATGTATATATAGAAAAGGAAATTCATGAAGCTCATATTTATAAAACAATATAATTATGTTCTAAAATCTAGAAATTATACGATCTCTAACCTAAATGAAATAATTAGTTTAAATATAAATTAAAAAGTTGATAAATATATTTATGATATAAATAATAAATATCTTGGATTATACCAAAATATCGGGTTGAAAAATGGATCCAAAATATATAGAAAAACAAAGTATGTAATATAGCTTCATAGTTCTGAACATTATAAAATTTATAATAAAAAATAAAATTTTTATCACTAGTACTAGTAGTATAATGTTTGGGATAAATGAAAAAAATTTGTTTAATTTATAGTGTCACAATGTGTTAATAGTGCATTAGAGATAGAGGTTGAGTGGGAGTTAACCTACTCAATGAAAGGAAATTGAGAAACAAAGTAGAATATTTTGGTTAAAGGATGAGTATAGATTTTAGAATTTGGATGATACCAATAAAATATGTGATATGATCAGTAATTATTCCAAAGGATGAAATAACATGGTACAATACGAAATTATTAGATGTAATTTTATTAAAAATTATGAAAAATAAAATATATTGATCCAATAAAATTTATTTTGATGTTGAAGTTTCACTTGATGTTTATAAAGGGGAATGCTCAGGGATTATTTAAAATAGTTTCTCAAAAATAATAGTAAAAAATCCTAAAATATTAAAAATGTTAAATAGATGTTTAATAACCTTTTGAAATAATGGGTTAATACAAATGAAATGTATCAGATTATCATTGGTAGGGAAGGATTAATTGAAATCCCATAGAACATTATAAATCAATGGGATGAAATGAAATTTTCATAGTCTGACTCAGATATGAAATTATGGAAATGATTAAACTTCTATAATGATGGATTTTTTATGAATACATTGAATGATGCGGGTTTCTTAGAATGAGGAAAAAATAATTTTTTTTTTTTCAAATTAGTAATTATAGGAATTATTTTTATTTGAGAAAAATATATAATTGAAATTTGTGGCATCGAAGTTAAAATCACCTCAGATAAAAAAACATGAGTATTGTTACAAGAGGATCCAATGTTTTTATTTTCTATCATTTGAGAAAGGTAAATAATTATATATGAAACAATTTTTGAAATGGAATAACCATAAAATCTCTACCCGAGAAGGAAAAAGGTCAATATTCTCATCCCTTGTTGATTATCCACCATATGATTTATGAAATAGTATGGAAGCTATCAATAAATATTGAAAAATATTTAATTTCTATTATTGATGGATTTACTCTATTTATACGTATTACATTTACAAAACATAAATAAAAGTCACTAAATATTTTAAAATTTTTACAAAGAAGTGATAAAAGGGAATGTGGATATAACTTAATGTAGATTAAATAAAATAAAATTAAATATATAATCGGGAAAATTGAATAATATAATCAGAATCATGTTATTCATTATGAAATCAGTGATCCATAGACACTAAAAAAATATAGTGTGGATGAATTAATGAATATATTTCCCAGGGAGATGGAATAAAGTATATTTTTTGATCATGAAATATATTTCTATTTAAGGAATAAAGTGAAATTTTATCATAAATTAATTTTCAAATTCTTTTTTTATATGGGGTATTTTTGATATCTATAATTTTTATGTGAATTAAAAATATTCTTCATCGTTTAATTACCTTATAGTAATCAGTGGTTACTATGTTATTATAGTAAAATTTTGAAGTCTAAGAATGTTGGACAAAGAGGTATTTATTGTATCTTAAAATATTATCCTCTAAAAAGAAAAGGGTATCATTTTTAAAATAACGATATAGATAATATTTTTAATTCAACTAATTAGAATATAATGAGATTCAAAATTAATGGTAACTCTCATAAACTAGAACATAATTGATGATTTTACAATAAATATATTTTAATTTAAAAATATCTTTGATTTTCAAAAAATATTTTTTATTTTCACTAAATACATGTTGCTATTTTGGATTCATCCAACTATAGTGACGAGTTAAAACCATGTTCACATCATAAAAGGATGATAAGGCATGTGAATGAATTTAATATTAAAATATTTTACAGATAATATGAAAAAAATGAACATTGAGGAAACTTCACATATCTAATTTATTTTATATTGAAGCAAGTGATATTGGAAAAGTAACAGAGCATCAAGAGTGTTATGATAATATTGATAAAGAGTTGTATAAGAGTTATAAAAAGGATGGTTTCCTATTTTTACCCATGAACCAATACAAGAATATCCCCGAATAAAGTGGATATTTCAAAATAAGTTGAATTAAAATGCAAATTTTTTAGAAATATGTAAATATTTATGTGCAAGGTTATTTATAAGATAATGGAGTGGGATTTAAGGAGACATTTACATGATTTTATAGGTTTTAGATGAAAATAATTTTTCTTACTATTATTGAAAAATTTAATGTAAGGTTTATCAAATGGATCTCAAGTCTTACTTCCACAGTAGTGAGTAATAATTGGAAGTATTTTTCAAGAAAAGATGTTGTTCTGTTATTAGAGAATACAAAAATTGTGTTATCATGTTAAATAAATATTTATATGGTCCAAAACAATTCCCAATAAATTTTGAAATAAACATCATCTATGTTTTCAAATAGTGAAATAATGGTTTATATATTATTTAAACAAAAGGATGACACAAGAGTACACTCTCTTAGTTTTAAATATCAATTATGTGTTCACATAGGAAAAAATATTAGTTATGAATGAACATTAAGGTTATTTTAGTGCGTAATAAATTATATTAATGTTGGTTATTTAATTATATTTTTTATTATTTAAATATTTACTTTAAATACATACCCAATGATGATGTAATAGTTACTCAATTTAATTAATAATTAAATAAATGACATTATTTATTTAAAAGTATTATAATTTGTGATAATATAGGTGATCCTAAAATTTAATTGTTGACTAGGAAATTTTTGGTATGTTTCCAAATAATTGTTTTGAATTTCATGTTTTTTATTGTTAATAATGAAAAAGCAATGAATAGTGTCATAATTGACAATAATGTCAATTTTTTATAATATTATTTTATTAACATATATAAAAATAATAAAAATATTAAATAATTAAAAATGGTATAACATACGGTGGATAATTTCATTCCTTATACATTTATGATTCAATTTTTACCTTATATGTAAAATTATATCCTTTTTATATGTGAATGATATTCTACCATAATAAATGTTTGAATATGTTAATTAAGGGGTTCAACAAAAAGATAAGGTTTAATATAATAATTAAACAATTAATAATTTTATGGGTTTATTTTCTTTAAACTATATACTACCCTATTATTTAATCCCTTCCCCTTTAAATGTACTTATCTCATGAATGATTGTGTTATATTTTCATTGTTTTTAAGAAATTCATAATGTACACCTCACTTAAATTATAAAAGGACAAATCCAGCAACACTTCATTACAAAATTTCTATCCATATACCTCAATAGTACTCTTCCAAATTCTATTATTCACTTCCCCTGATACATTTAAGTGGTTATTTCCACCCAAAATTTCAAAACCCAGATACCATTAGCGGAGATCTAAAGGAGTCATTTCGAAGAAGATGATATTTCTCTAATGATCACCTTCATTTTAAACACATATTTCTCACCTATAAATTTGTGATATTTATCATATATTAATAAATTTATCATCCTAAATATGAATAAATTTTATTTTAATTATGAAATATCTATTATATTTCATCTTTCTAATCAAATAAAACATAAATATACCTCTCGTTGTATGTATGACTTGTTGTCTCAATATAGAGATATAATCCATTTTTCATCACCATATTTTATTGGAGGGAATTACAATTTTTTAATGTTTATATAATATTGTTCGGAAACAATTATACATAATTTATCATAATACCAATTCAAACATTTCATCATTCCATGTTTTGGTAAATTGTTACATCGCTTATGTGTTTGAATGGAATACCATCTATACCATTCGATGTTATTAATTTTTTTATATTAAAAATAGAAGGTAATATGGTTGAATATTATGATCATATGTGATTTATAAGATATAATAAAATTCTTTAATGATGAATTATTATTTATCATTTTTCCATTTCATAAGTTAAAAAATGGAAACGGTGATCGTTCACATGTATAATCTATCATCTCTAAGAACATTTTAATCCATTATTATATATGTAATTTTTATTAATTATTATAAATATGTATATAATTAATATATATATTTTATGCCATGATAAAAATAATATAAATCATGGAAACATTATTAAAGTGAAAGTATAAGGTGCACCGAACTGAAACATTCTTGTGAAAACAAAACAATTATCCCACAGAAGAGAGATTTCTAATAAAAATTATTAATAAAATGATGATAAGGTATTATAAATAAAATATATGTGGTATGATATATTTATGGTTTTGAAATAAATAAATAATAAAGTATGTTTCATTATAGGTTATGTAAGAAAATGAATGAGGAAATTCACACATGAGCCTCATCCCGGTTCGTGATGACATGGCAATTGCATCCAAGAGACCTGAGATCAAATCCTAATAGAGAATTATTTCTGGTTACACAAGTAGTACTATAGGAGGTATTGTTTGGTACAGTACTAGTAGGAACTATTCATCCATTTGGTCCTATGGGCCGCTAGTTTGGTCCTCGAGTCCTGAAAGGCTTTTGGGCCACACAAGGCCTTCAAGCTAGTGGTCTCTCAAGTCCTTCGGGGCACCTTAAGGCTCTAGGGACACCCCTTGGCCTTCTGGACACATGATTATGCTGAACTACCATTCAAACTACAAGGGAAATGGCTTTAGATGAGAATTTAGGGCAGGGGCATTCACTATAGCAGGGATAACTGGAATTGGAAGATAGAGAGGGTTTGCCATTACCATCGGTATAGGGAATGTGAAGCATTGCCTAAAACAGATAGCCAACCAACTCTGCATAGTTAGTGTAATGATGTCATGAAATATGCTGGGGAGGAGTAGTTCCATGTTAGCATGAATGGGTGATTCCCTCTATGTCCTACAGGTCATGTAATTTTCCTTATGACTATGGGACTTGTAAGGGTTCCACAATACCCATTGAAAAGTTGTATTATAAAAAATAAAAAAAATGAAGGCCTTGAGGACATTCTAAAATAGAGATAATTAAATACTTTACATAAGGGATTATTTCAAAATTCCATATTATTCATCTTTTTTTATGTTTAAATCACTACTAGGGAATATTTTTCTTACATTTCCATGTTTTATAAAATTTTTTAAAGATGTTTTTTATATTATAATATAATATTCTGTTGTTATTTTTACCAATGGTTTAGTTTTTCAATAATTGTCTAAATTGAATTAATTTTTCATTTTCCAAAAAATATATTTTTTCCTTTTCTGACAAAAATGTAAAAGGAATGGTTTTTTACAAATACGACATGAGCATATATATTTTCCCCGATAATTACAAAATGATTTGAATATTTCCTTATAATTTTACGTGATTATTTTCAAATGAAATATTTTCATTTATAAGTATGAATTCTTTTTGAATTTAATTAATTTTTTATTGGTTCTTTTATTTACCTTGGGAATTATTTCATAAGATCATTCAAATTCAGTATTAATAAAAGATGACATCCATCAGTAAAAACTATTTTTTCTTGGGTTATTAGATTGATGGGATAACACATTATTATTTCTATTATTGGATTATATTTATTATTGAATGATTTAGTGTGGACATGTTCCCTATTTCATGGGTTATATTATGATGAAATTCGTTACTTTTCATGTGTTATAAGATGATAAATGTTTTATATTTTTATGGAAAACATTTATATAATTTAATTTATATGATGGATGGGATATGTATCACTCTCTAATACATTTGATAAATATGGATAACTCATGATATAAACAAGTTATTCACGAACCACATTTCATGTTCACAATTTTATGTATGGAACTTGTATTCATTTCCATTGGTTTATGCATGGACATAGATTCCACGTCCATAAGATTACATGTAGACATAACAGTCATATCTATAATATTATTCTTGTATAATGTTTCATGTATATAATTTTAGTAAAGGTCCATATTTCATGTCATTCACATAATGATTGAACCAATTTCTATTTCTACATTTTAGTTAAGTTATAAATTTATATGTATTACATAATCTGATGTCTTTTTTCAATGGTATAATCTAATGGATTATTTCATTTTATTAATTTGTGATTAATGTCACAATAACTACCAATATTTATACCATGAATCATGATTATTATCTATGATAAGTTGGGTGTAAATTTCAAATAATAAGTTTCTTTTAACACACCCCTATACACGTGGTATGAATATAAGAATTTTGATACCTCCCTTTTCTTCCATAACAAAACATCTAAACTCACTATTTTTTTGTTTACTTTCTCATGTTTATTTATAATGGTTTTAGAAATGATGTGTCTAAAAATGATTCTAGTTATAAGGAAATAATTGAGAGATGATAGAGATCATTTATGAACCAACTGTTTTTCTATCTAAGTTTCTAATTGCACTAGACCATTATATTTTGGCATGGATCAAACATTATTGAAATGATTGTTCATATACATTGATATAATATCTATTATAATGTTTAATTATTTTTATAATAATCCCCATATTATGTATTAAAAATACTTCTTTGTCATTGTTAATTTTTATTTATATGATAATCATTGTACTAGAAATGATTGATTTTTACCAAATTTTCCATGAGTTGGAGGAGCCATTGTAAATTTACATTCCTGATGAGATGAGAAACATTCACAGTCCAAGATTTTTCCAAAATAAAAGTCATATATTTCATTCGAAAGATCAATATTCAATAAAAAATTATTAAAAATTGGAATCATGAAGTAAACAATTTTTCCACACTGATTTCATAGGTAACAAAGTTATCAAAAGATTTTTATTGAAAGTAATTTGATAAAAGATAATTATTGAAGTTTATTGGAAGTATTTAATACTTAATAAATCCAATAACACATATTTTATATGCTGTTACAATTTTCTATAGGAAGTAAATATCGAAATATTATTACAATTTTAATGTTGAATGATTTAATTTTAGACACAATAAAAGTAACAAGGTTTTTGGATTGAGATATGATTATAATTGGAAGCGTGATCTGTTCGGGTTTGTAGATAATGAAATGGTAGGGTTTTCTAATGATATAAAGTCAAATATTTGGTGAAATTTTTTTTTGGGGTGGATGTGTTTGTTTCCACACTAAGAAGAAATTTCTTGAGACTTTAATTATTGTTAATGAAATATATTTGGATATAATTCAAGATAAAACTCAAATTTTATATATAATAATAGAGTTGGATGGTCATAATATGGATGTGATGTTAAAAATATTTTTGGGATGTGGAAATATAATTTCTATGAATATTTCATGAAATATATTTCAATATACACTGTCGATTAATGATGTTATAAATAATCCCAATAATAATGAGTTTTAGAAGACTAATATGTTTAATCTAGAATTTATAGTTACATAGAACTATGTGATTTTTATTTTTACTAATCCATTTAAAAACGGTTTATATTCACAATTTTTTGTTTTTTATAAGAGATAAACATTATCCCATTCAAGGATAATTTATATTGATTTTCCACCCTCTCAAGGAATCATTGTATATATTTTCCAATTAAGGAGAAATGTTTTTGGAGCCATAAGTATTAAATTTTGTTTTTCTACCTATATATTATCAATATGAGAAAATATAATATTGGTTTTATCCATTTATATTTATAATAATTAATGGGAAATCTATTAGGAGAACATGAATTTTGAGGGATTTGTTAAAAGGAGTAAGTCGGGGTATCATTATATTTCTTTTGTGAACTATTATAATTATTTGATTGAAGTAATATAGGGAAATGATGATTATTAATTTTAAGAGGAAGAAGATGATGATGATATTTTCATTCATAGTTTTATTATCATGTATTTTCATTTCATCTTGAAGAATAAATATGATTATTAAATAAGATGTCGAATATATATCATTATTTTATATATAACATGATCTTATTATTTCATTCTTCTTGGTTCCTACTAGAATATAACTCAATAACTATTTAATTTGTTAAAAAGTGAACGATTTTGATGAATTTATATAATAAAATTTATTTTTTTTCCTTTGTCAACTACATTGTTCAAATGGTTAGATTGATTATTTAAAGGGGTGTTGAAGTGTTTTTTAGGGGATACAGTTTAGATAATAGTGATTCAAGGAATTTGATATAATTTTTATGTTTTATATTGATTTAAATACTGAAATCATTTCCAAAATATGGTGATTAATTATTTCATATTTTAGATTATATTTTCTCTATGTATATAGAATTATTTTAATTACGTACAAAAAGATTTCTTTTTGAATAGAATATATATAAGTTGTACATAACTTCATGCTGTTGTTGTGGTATTTTAAATTAGGAACTAGGGTGTACCAATACATTGTGACATATAGTTGTTTTTAGACAAAAATATTTACGTATGTGAGTATAATAACTTATCTATTTAATAGAGATAGTTGAAATGAAATTTTGGGAAGTCAAAAGGTAAGAGCCTTGTCATGATCTATATTTTTTGTCTTTTTATTTATCATTGAATCATTTATAAATTGATTGGTGGATGATGAAAATGATTTCCATAATAAAAATATGGACCAAAATGATATGAAGCATCTCATGTTATAAAATAATTTTACCTATCTGGATTAACGAGTATAATGTATAAAGTGGTCTTCTTTTCTAGAAAATTTAATAAATTTTAAATGAAATATTTTATGTATTAAAATGTGTAGTAAAACACCATTGTGTATTCATTTTCATTTTTATATGAAGAATTTGAAACATTAGTCTTTGATGAAAATGAATTAGTGATTTGAAATCGGTATATACAGAACATAGACCATCCCATGGTGTTAATTAATTTAATCACGCTAAAATGGATTAAGGTAAAAATTAGATATAACTAAGAGTTTTGAGATTGAATTGAATATGTTTTTACAAGTTGGACCAAAACAGGGTCAAATTTTCAATTTTGATAGACATCATAATTACTATATCTAGTGGATCAATTTATGTGGCTCCTTTAATGACTCATGATTCTCTCGAGATAGATCTTCATTTTTTATTATATGAAAATTGTCTAGATTATTAAAAGGGACCCAATGGATAATAAATATATTGTAATATTCGAATGGTAGTTGAGAGAAGTTGAATATTTTCTTTCAATTATTATAATTCAAATTTTTTACTTCTATTAGTATATTTTGATATCTATGTTGAATTATGTTTAAATATTTCATTATAATGAAGATCACAGGAGATGAAGAAGAAGCTAAATTTGAGAACTGATATCTTTGTATAATTTCAAAATAAATGTTTTTAAAGAGGTGAATGGAATATGATGTAAATGTCTTAATAAAGTGATATGTAAGAACAAGAATATATATAGGATTAATATTAAGAAGTGGAACACTACATCAACAAATGAAATCTATGTTTGTTTTAAATATTTCTTATTATTTACATAATTTTATTTATCACTATAATAGTGAAAGATAAAAAATTATCATTGGGATACTTATTCTTACATGATTACAGGGATATTTTATTTACATTATACCTATATATAGAAACTAGTTAATTTTTTGTTTCCGTTGAATCTAGATCGTCCTAATGCATTTCCTTTGTATTTTGAGAGAAAAGCATTGTAAATTTTCATTTCCTTCTTGTGGTTGTGTTAGTAAGTGATAAAAATTAAAATTAGTGGATAGAGATGGTTGTATTAATAATGAATAAAATTAAAATCACATATCCACTACCTCTTAGGTTATACATTAATATGGGAGTTTCCTTTTCTTGGTTCATTACACTCTCTACATAAACACATAAGTGATATTGTTTCTTTGATAGTTGAAATATATTTAATATGATGTAATATTAGATTGGATGTTTTTTATGAAGACTGATAACATGTGTTTTGGATGCAATGAGTGACCAATGATCACATAGAGCTGATTGAGTTGTGAATAAGGTTTTAATCCTTTTGTAAGATGTTTATTTATTATAAACTCATACCAGTTTTTTACTTCTATTATATTAATTCATTTATTTAAATACTTTTAATGTATTCATGATGATGTTATATATGTATATATTCAATATCTAATTTTTTAATTTGTATTTAAAATATTCACTTTTTGATTTGAGAAATGGATTCAATACAAGTGGAGATCTATCCTATGGTACATTACATGTCTGACACAGATGGTTCCTTACATGTATTAAAAAAAATATAAACATAACCCCATACACACACAATTTTATCACTAATTTACCCTAAATAAGCCTACACAATATTCTCCTAATAATGATTTCTGATACTAAATATTGAGGAAACATGACCTTTTCTATGATTTCACCCATGTAAATTATCATGGTCAAAAAATTACATCATCGCATCCCTCTATATAATCTACAAAAATCATAGAAGTATGGGGAAGTTTGTAGAAGATGTATGTATTTAATAAGAGATCGACTCCATTCAACAAAGCTGAAATGTTAAAATAGAATAATTTAGGTTCCTGATGTTTCATGAACATATAAAATGGGAAAAAAATCTCCACATGTAATTATCATTAGATGAGATAGAATATTTTTTGAATCAATCTGTTGAGAAATATAGGGGAATATCATAAAAATAATGTATAATCAAAATGAAAGTGATTAGATATTGTGATAAAATTGGTAAATAACAAACCTTTTTTGACTAAATTATTTTTCTAAACCATTAAAAAATAGAATAAAACAGATAATATATAATAATATATTTAATTTTGGTAATAAAGAGCATGTTCAAGAGAAAATTTGACCCCCTGATTCTGGAGAACATCAAGAAAGAAGATGAAATTGGGAATATTATTCTGAAATTTTTTGTGTTGAGTGATGTATTATATGTATATTTTTGCTAAAAACACATTCAAATTTCTTTAATTACGTAAATAATTATTTTATACACTATTATATGATTTTATAAATATTGGAATTAATTTTATATTGTTTTTCCTTTCTAAACAATCTAAGAATCATTTATTCTTGATCAACCACTACAATATAATTTCTAATATATGGAATTTATAATATTCATAGTGTGGGTAAGTAAAAAAATAGGTTTCCATTCACTTTATTCTAGGTGTTCATAGTTTGGTAATATAATAGTAAACTTTGAAGGAGTTGAGAATGACAAATATGATCATACTCTATGGACAGATGAGAATATCACTACTAATTTAATAATTGGAATTTATGGAGTGACATCTACATAATTATTATTGATAAAAACACTAGTGAGAGCCTAAAAAACCAAAAATAGACTCCTAATATAAGAGAGGCAGTGGAATAATTTCACATAATAGAGTAAAAGAACCTAATTATTTTATTTAAGGATAAATCTGATACACTCTTAGGATCTACTGAATAATTATAAAGGACTTCATATATTTTGAGGGAGAATTCCAATGAACTCAATAATTAATTATCATCACATTTTTATTAATATTCTAAATAATTCAATTTATTTAATTGAATATCATTTCTATGGGAAGTTAATTTCACCCTTATTAGTGGTTGAAACATATATAGAAATATTTTTTGAAACTCTCTATCCTTTTTATTTCCACCATTCATCTAATATATCATGATCATTATTAGGATTTACTTTTGTTAAATTTAAACCAATTATAATTGTGATGGAAATCATATCCTATTCGATAAAAATTTATCATTAATTATTTGTATAGTATTGTGATTACTGAATTCACATTTATGGTAATATATGGGCAATATTTTAAATTTAAATCGGATAGAAATTAAGTATGATACATTTTTTGGCTATGATATAAATAAATATTGAATTAAAAGAAGGATATAAGGTATTTGGATACTATAAAAACCATTTTCTACAAAAAAAATGAATATTTACTCAATGAAATAAGGAAAATACAATTCCAAATATATCAGCATATTTTAAAGATTATTTCATGATTCTATAAGGGGGGATACAGTTCATTGGGATAATGCATTAGAAGTTTCATGTTGTGTTATGGAATGATTTGTAATTATTTTTTGTGATAGATAAATGAATCAAGTAGCTCTAGGTATAAGAAATAGGTATAAATGTATACTATATATTTTTTATTTTTATAGATCTTATATAATCCATTTTCCTTATACTTTAGTGATTAATAGGAACTCAAGATATAGGAGAATAGAAATCCATTATGGATTTCATGACTTTTTTATTCTTAATATAATAATGGATAAAAAATATTTAATATGATAACAAAATATAGGTATGATGATATCAAAAAAATTAATTCTATATTTTATGAACAATATGTGGTTGTCAGGGTATTTTTTATCCAATCATCCAAATGATATTATCCTCATTGACCAAGGATAGAAATATATTAAGTGGAAGATGCATTATTTATCAATGAAATATCTTGTGAAATAATAATGATATAAATCACGCAATTAATGATCCATGTTTTTTAGTATGTTTTTTTGTGAAGGTACTATTTATATTACATGAGTATTTCCTTAGTATAAGAGAAGTTCAATGAATACTTGAAAATTAAAGACGTATGTTTTACAACACATATATTTCGTACACATCAAGTCAATATTTACTACATTTGGATAAAAAAATAACATCCAAAAGATCAAGAGGTCAAGTGTATTATAGTTATTAGATACATATCACAATATAATTAAATAGTGATACAGATACATTAATTAAAATTCTTATAACAATACCGTAAATGCCAAGTGTTCGTCTAAAGTCACATGAGATAATTGAATGGAATACATAATAATGGATTAGATATAAAGACTAGTATGAGAATAATCAAATAATAATATGATTAATGAAATCAATGTCAGTCAAGCGGCTGATATAGAAAATGTTTATCATCATAAACATGAACATTAAATAATTATATAAGATGATAACACCAATAAAACATAAGATTATGGAAACAACACAAAAAATTATATAAAAATAATAGGTCAATTATAAATTTGCACATATAACAAGATATTATAATTATGATGAAAAACAATGTTCACAATACATGTTATATCTTGAGTTTAAAAAATTTCCCAATTAATTATAAGGTTATAAATTATAGGACCATCAATAAAATTAAAAATTTGTTGATCTATTTTTCTACAACATATATCATTCAACATTAAAAAATAATCCATCAATTGTAATATAATAATTATGATGTGTGTGTCAGTTAAATGGACTCACATAATAAAGTTAGGATAGGTTTCTCTAGTATAATACCCTATAGTAAAAATGGGAATGGTTATTAAACACAAAATATTTTTTAAGGGAAAATATGGGATAATTTTAGAATCATAATGAGTGAGAAAAAGGGTCATAGAAGGATTTAATGTTAGTGATTGGTTATTTATCATTACATTAAAATTATATTAATAGTTGGTGGATTTGTAAAAAATATTAAAATATGAATAATTATATTTAAAAAGGGAAGGCATAAATAAAATCCATTAATAAAATAGAAAATGAGAAAGTCACTTTTTTAGTGAGGGTTCTATTTATAGATTGTAAAGTGATTATTTAATATGTAAAACATATTAAGATGATTTTTGAGGGGAATAAGGAGTGGAATATAATTATAAATTGGTTTTTAGTGAACTGTAAGGGTGGTTGTTTATGTATTTATAGAAAAAGAGAGAGGTTTTATTTATTAAATTTTGAACCCAAATTCTTTGACTCTATGTGATAAAATAATAAAAATACTTCACATATTTCTACCATGTATTATACCATGGATATTTTATTTTAAATATTGTATTTGAAAAATAACCTATTTATTTAGAATAATACCATATATAATGTGGATGCTCGTCATTTTCTTAAATTATAATATTTGTTTTAGATGATTTATTAGTGGTTTTAAAAATTTATAAAATAAAATTAAGAACATATTCTTTTAATGGGGGAAAAAATTTTCATCATAGATTGACTTTATATTATTTATTTTATTATAATCAGTTTATTATGATGTAATAATATATTTCTTATATTTATACTGTATTTATTTTTTCCCAAAAATTTGACAATATAAACAAATTATAAAAAATTCAATATTGTATATTTTCAACATGATTATTTTAAAAATTAATTGAGGATAAATTATTTACATAAAAATATAGTTTTAAATTTTAAATAAAATTACTTACATACTACAAAAATGTATGTTTTTATGAAATTGAACTATTTTTGGACCATACAAAAAAATAAATTAGGAATAATTAAATTAAAATGTAATTTATATGCTAACTAATATTATTTAATGAAAAAAACATTTATATATTATGTTATTCAATATATTTAATGGTTTGTAATAGTTGAAATTTAATATTTTGAAAAAATATAATTTCCATTTCATTATATCAAAACCATATTTTTATTAAAATCACTACATAATAATGATAATATATAAAGTAGGAATGAGAAAGGGTAAATGTAATAATTATATTATGAATGATTATAAAAAATAATACTACAGTGGTCTATATACTTAACCCCTTATTGTTCTAGCATATTCAATAATGGTAAGGTGTGTGATGGTGTTACTTTTTTTGGGGGGATCGACAGACATGGTTTGCACAACGATCTCGTTAATATTGAACTTCTCAAGTAAATGGTTTTTTAAGGCTTCCATTTTTTAATCACATCATGGGCTTCGTCAAGGGAATAATCTAGTGATTCCAACTCCCTTAAAAGGTTCAATAAATGGGATTTATAATGTATTATCTAACTGGCTAAGAACACAAAAACTTTTATAATTGCCAATTAGCCTTTATAAAAACCCATAAAAATAATATTCTTAATGGAATATTCATAATTACTATATTTTCAATGTTTTTGAAGATTATTATTCTTTCAAGAATAATATAAAAAATTCAGCCACATTTTTTAAATGTCCAAAAAAATATTAAATGTAGTGAATGTGTTTCCTAACACTACATTTCATTATAATGAATTTTTTCATTCAAAAGTATAATTAAATTTATCACTTTATTCATCATTACAATATACGAGTGTAAGGTAATTTAATGGTATTATATACAAAAACTATTATTCCCATAATTTATTATTTAATAATTTGGATAACACATTTATTTTATGAGTTTTTGTTTTATTTGTAGTTCATTAACGAAAAAAATTATTATATAAATGTATAAGGTAAAAAAATCTGCCTGAATGTAAAATATGGAATTACTTTTAAATAGTTGAAGATAGAGATGTAAATATAATTATCCTTTATCTTTATTTTTAATAGGGTTATAGACTTCCAAAATATACGATAAATGACTATAATGAAAAAAGAAAGATTAATATTTTTGTGATTCCTTTACGATCATCCTCGATAATAGAGAATGTTTTTTCACAAAAATTTGTATAAACTGAATTGATATTATATTTATAGACATTAAAAAGAAATGAATATAATGAAAATAATATTGAATGAATGTTCTCGTATATCTCATAGTAATGGACATCAAAATAGTTATCATTTTTTACATTTTTAGGATAATTTATATAGATATTATACCGTAGATTGATCACTAAAAACAAAATGAATTAAAAACATTTGTTTGATGTACCAATTTATGTTCCTTGATATCAATGTGGGAAATTTTAAGGTATTCAATCACAGTGAGTGCTTCCAATAATATAAAATATGGATATTATTATAATTCAATTGAGAAATTATTATTCTTTTTGGTATTTTTTTATTAAGAAAAGTCCTACAAACTTATTTTAATATTAGTCAAATTTTATTATTAAAAAAAATTTTAAATTTAAATTGAAAATTATGAATGAAATCAATGATGATGATAATGTTTTCATTGTAATAAATAGGCAATTTTATAGTTTCTATTTGTTGAATTGTTTTAGAGAAGTAAAAATGTGGTTTAAATAAAGATATATGATTTAGAATATGTTTTTAAGATTCAATATATTAATTTGGAATCATTATATGGATCATGGAATTATTTAGTGGTGTTTGGAATTTGATAAATATAGTCTATTTTGTTTATAGGGGAACAACACAACAAGTAGTGTCATACCACAAGAATATAATTAAAGGACATCGGAAGTCAATGATTTTTTGGTTGATATCTTCATGATGATGGATTCAATGTATCAATATGTCTACAAAATAGTTCTTATATAATAATTTCACAAAAATATAAGGATAAGGCCATAATAATGATATGGAAATATTTCAGTAGTTTTGAAGATATTTGACCTATTTTCAATAATGGATACATCCACATCATAGTGATGTTTTGAATAATTAAATGTATGGGACATAGGAAATTTCCATATCTTAATGCTGACCCGATGAATTGTTTTGGTGGGATAATCTAAATATGGACAACTGAATGGATCACAATGGATAAAGACCAATCTAAAATCGATATATGTAATATTATATACATGAATTCAATTACAGGATTCCATATGGTTATTTTGTCAACTCTAAGAATGGTAAGATATGGAGTTATGGTGTTCACAATAAAATATAGGGCTCTCTCTATGAATCAAGTATTTCACTATGGTGTTTCAGTCAATGTTTCTATCCTATAATTACAAAATTTAATGATTTTTGGATTCACATAAATGATTTTAAAGTTTAATAACAAAAAATTTAATGGAATTTCGTCACATACTTTTTATTCCACATTTGGAAGAACCAAGATCATTATTTTTTAGGATTATATGGTCATTACAACATTATGAATGTGTTCACATTTTGGAAAAGTAAAATAATATATATTTTTATGAGTTCAATATTCTAATTCTTTAAGTATTTTTTGATACATGGACTAATTAAAATTAACAAAAATTTCAAGAACAATTTTTTTAGTTTTTCCATCCTATTCAATGTCAATTAATGATAAATAAAAAGGTATATTCCATTAATTTAATTTAAATAATAAAAATTGGTATTTTGGAAATTTGGAATCTTGAAGTTATAACATATCTTAATAAAAGTTGATTTTACCAAAATCTGAAAAGTGTGAGTAAATGAAAAAATACTTAAAATGAGACAAAAATGGGAATATATAATAGCATTAAAGAGAAGGAGATGTAAATTTTTTACCCACTTATGATCTTGAATAAGGTTTAATAATTCCATTATTTCTTGTTGAAGGATATTTTGTATTATCACAGACTTATATTCCACTCAATTGTGCCCTGAGCCCGATAGGCTACATTAAATCAAGAACAAATCCCTATGTTCCAGAGGAATTATACTAGCATGAAGGGAATAGGGTTTTTCTACTAAGAGACTATTCCCTCTTATCATAGTGTAACACAACAGTCGCAAACGTACTGATCAAATATAAAAATCATTATAATAGCCATACAATGGGTAATATATAGGAATATATAACAATGAAAAAAGGAAACTCCTAAATATAAATTTTGTGATACTTGTAACTACAAATAATTTGAAATATCCCCTAAAAAATAATACAATACAAGTTTTGAAATAAAAAATATACCAAAAAACATTACCCCTGAATATCGTCATGACCCTTAGTTCGGTCTTATTCTATCCTACTTCTACGCATGGCACATGGTCAATCATCAAACTATGGGAACATTCCCTGATACCATCTAAAATACAAATTGTCTATTTTGGTACCCAACAATTTCCTGGATAAGGTGTAAGATACAATCCCATTTGGTAATCACCCAAAGGTCTATAACAAATCATGGTTCTTCAATATAACTTGTTAAATTATTGTGAAATGTAAAAAAAGTATGTTGTTGTAAATAGTGAAGTTCTCATGGGACAAGTCAAATGATACAAGTAGACTAGTAAGGATCCCTTTTAAAAATGTTGAAGATCCTATAACAAGGAATATATGAACAATGAAGAAGAAAAATAATATAACCTCACAGAACATCCATACATATCATGTCAACTTTGACCTATACATATGACTTGTAAATCATAACAACCACTACTACATCATATAACCAGGAGTGTCAGAACAATCATGACGAATACACACAACCAAGTATATCACATTCACCATGGGAACACCGAATAATATATTTTTAGACCATGAATGGACACATACAGGGTTTATTAGAACATGTAATCCTTATACTGTTGTAGGAGTATCTCGATAGAAATTTTATTATGCTTTATTTTGGGTCAAAGGAGCATATATATCGACCAAGTGCACTGGGAGACCAAGAAAATTGTAGAGACCCAAAGCTTGGCATACATAGACATTACATCACTTTTGCGGAATATCTATTACATAACAAAAGTAGACACCAAAGGACCGTAATAATTTAGTGTCTTTGGAAACTTGGAACATAATCTTCAAATCATGGTGAAAGATCTTCATCATCTACCACAAAGTTCTTCCCCTTTTATTTTCTTACCTAAAACCTTTATTTATATCATGGGGAAAATAAAACATAAAAAGGGTGATCTAAAATTCTCAGTAACGGTAAACATAAAGGACATAAAACAATCCAGAAACATTTGATTGCAAAAACTTGAACATAAAATCTAAACATCAAAATATTGAGCAAAGAGATATATTTTGGAAGTATGTAAGGAATATATCATAATGGAACATCAATCCTAATAAAATAGCCTAGGAAGAAAACATGTAATTGTGTAAAACCATTAAGTAGTTGATATGAGTTCAATAGTATCCAAGGAATTGCTGCCAAGACCATCTTAGTGGACAAAGTCCATGCTGCACCGAGTTCACTCCTCATTCCAATGCAATATTACTGAACTGGATTAACTTTCCCATCCAGAAATCTCTATCTCATGAGATATAAATCTTTACCTAATTCATTGGAGTGAGATATAGGTCCCACCATCTCATAATGAAATCATTCTTTCATGTGCGACAAAATCTTAAATAATATATCATAGCGTAACCCATGTAATAAAAATGGGTTTCTTAAACATCATGCCATCATAACATAATCCATATAAAAGAAATGGATATCATTTCATCATAAAAAAATGAAACCATGTAAATAATAGATACATTATACATGAAACATAAACATACTTAATAATGTCATCTTAGATGGAAAATAGTTTTCATAAAACATTTGAAATGAATTCTTGAGGAAAATATCCTTTCTTCCTCAAAATCATTTTCTTTTCACAAAATGCCACACAATTTTAAAATAAAAAGATTTTATTGAAAATAACCATGAAATTTTTTAGAGTAATCATTATTGAAATAATTCTTTTTAAAACCATAAAATTCCATTCACACCGTATAAGTTAAAAAAACATTCTCCTTATACTTTTGTCAGAAAAGTCAAAATGTTCCTCATATGGTAAAAAGAAGAAATATTCCTTTCATAACATGTGGTAAAAGTCAAAAATGTGTAAAAAGGACATTGATCATACATAAAAACACTTTTAGAAAACATGGACATGGATGATTAGAATAACCCCAGTAAAAACTTACGAATAGACAATCTTGGATAAGAACAATATTGGAATAATTATCCCTTACATTAGGTCTGATATGCTTCGTACGTATCTGAGCCTCTATATAATGATATAAATAATGCCATTTACTTATTACAGAAACATATTCACTGTTATGATATCATATATGGTTCACTTATGACATTATATTACCCATTATTTGGTATGTTCCATGTTAACGCAGTGTTTTGGGTAAAATTGTTTTATTTATTGTACGTGTTTGGACTTGTTGTTCTTGATATTATTATTACTTATATCTTGGTTTACTTACTTAAAGAATGTAAATCCTGATTCATATATCATATATATATTCAGTATATATATATAATAAATATATAAATGAAATTAAATACACCGTTCATGGAGATGGTAGGCCGTACGTACACATGAACGTTGTTTTCATTCTTGAATAGTTAACATGGGGAATGAATCTCATCGCGTCGTGGAGAAGGTAATCCGTACGTACACACGAGAAATTATATCATTCCCATTATTATTAAATTTAATTGGAGTGGATGATATAATATCACATAATTAGTATGATTTTATAATAACTATATATAGTTATTATTTACACCATTATACACATCCAAGTAAGGTGGTGGTGGAAAAACAGATTACACCACGGCGTGGAGACGGTATTTCATACGTATGCACGCGTGGTCATTTCATTTTCTATAGGATGAATAGAAGGTTAAATGGGGTTGTTTCATATTTATAATAACATATCAGTATATTAGTGATACTGATGTTATTACTTTATATTGAAACAAGTAAATAAGAAGAAGTTGAAGAAAAAAGAAATCATGAAAGAATCGGTAGAAGAGATTACCTCTTCTTCGATGCACCTATAGAGAACCGAAGCTTGACGTACATGGAAATTACATTACTTTTGCGGAATACTTAATACATAACAAAAACAGACACACAAGGACCATAATAGTTTAGCGTCTTTGGCAACTTGGAACGTAATCTTCTAATCGTGGTGAAAGATCTTCAACATCTCCCATAAATAGCATCCCCCTTTTTTTCTTACCTAAAAACTTTCTTTATATCTTGGGGAAAGGAAAACATAAAAAGGGTGAGCCCAAATGCTCAGTAAGGGTAAGCATGGATAAAATAAAACATACCATATACATTTTAACTTAAAAACATGAACATAATGATTAAACATCAAAAGCTTGAGCAATGACATAAAACATGGAATTACGTAAGGCATAGATCATAAAGAAACATTAGGTATGATAAAATAGAACGGGAAAAAAACATGTAATTGTGGCAACCATTAAGCACATGATATTATTTATATATTAGCCAAGGCATTGCTGTCAAGACCATCTTAGTGGACAAAGTCCCTTTCTGAATCGAGCTCACTCCTCGTTCCAGTCCTGTATTACTGATCCGGTTTAACATGTCATTATAGCCATGTCTATCTCATGAGATATAAATCTTTACCCAATGCATTGGAGGGAGATATAGGTCTCACCCATCTCATAATGAATTCATTCTTACTTGTGACACAAAATAAACATACATCATTCATAATAACCCAACGAATAAAATGGTTTTCATAAACATCATCCCATCATCACATAATCTATATAAAAGTAATGGATATTATTTCATAATAATAAAAGTGAAACCATGTAAATCATATAGACATTATACTTTAAACATACACATATGAAATAATGTCATCTTAGATGGAAAAATGGGTTTGATAAAACATTTGAAATGAATCCTTGAGGAAAATATCTTTTCTTCTTCAAAATCATTTTCTTTTCACAAAATTCCATGAAATTTTAAAAGAAAAGGATTTTGTGGAAAATAATCATGAAATCATGTAGAGTAAGATTCTTTAAAATAAGGCGTTATGAAACCATAAAAATCTGTTCGTGTCGTATAAGTTAAAAAAACATTCTTCTCGTACTTTTGCCGGAAAAGTCAAAAAGTACCTCATAAAAGAATGATTCCATAAATACTATGTAGTAAAAGTAAAAAATGGGTAAAAAGGACATTAAAAATACATGAAACCATTTTTAGGAAACATGGACATGGGTGAGAACAATAACCCCAGTAAATACTTACGAATAAACAATCTCGGATTAGAACGATATTGGAAACGTTATCCCTTACCTTAGGTCCGATATGCTTCGTACGTATCTGAACCTCCTGTATAATGATTTACATAATGTCATAGACTTATTACAATATCATATTCATTGTTATGATATCATATATGGTTCACTTATGACTTTATATTACCCGTTCTTTTGTAAGTTCCATGTTAAAGTAGCATTTTGAGTAAAATCGTTTTATTTATCGTACACTTTTGGACTTGTTGTTCTTGATATTATTAATTATAACCTGATTTACATAATTCCATAACATAAAACATGATTTATATATATTCATAATATACATATATATATATATATGATATATCGATAAATGGAATGAAATACACCGTTCATCGAGACAGTAGGCCGTACTTACGCATGAACGCCGTTTTTGTTTCCTTATTGAATTGAATGGAATTAATTGGATGAAATACATATATATACATAAATACAGTATCATTATGTCATATATTCCACTATTTCTTATTATATATACTTTATAATCATTCATGAATGGTTAATCATTGAGAATGAATCTCATCGCCTCATGGAGACGGTAGTCCGTACGTACGCACGAGCGATGATATCGTTCCATAATTATTGAATTGAATTGGAGAGGATGGTACAATATATAAGAATCCGAATGATGTTATAATAACTATGTATAGTTATTCTTCACACCATTATACAAATCCAAGTAAGGTGGTGTTGGAAAAACAGATTACACCACAGTGTGGAGACGGTATTCCGTACGTACGCACGCGCGGTGATTTCGTTTTTCGAAGGATGTATAGATGGTGAAATAGGGTTGTTTCATAATTATAATAACATATAAGTATATTAGTGATACATATGTTATTACTTCATAATGAAACTAATAAATAGGAAGAATTGGAAGAAGAAATAAATTTGAAAGAATCGGTAACGGACATTACCTCTTCTTTGTAGCGCCTCATTGAGACCTCATCTTAGGGCAATAAAATTGGTCATTGAAGAAGACCAGGACCTATAGGATATTTCTAGGGAAGTGGAGAAGAGAATTTGGCAGGGGTTGGCCGAGCATGAAGGCTCAATGTTGTGTGAGTAAGAGAGGGAGGAGGTGCCCTTTTATAAGGGAGGAGAGGGGCACCTTTGGAATCCTCAAAAATATTAGTTTAATATAAATTCAAACCCAACATAAAAACAACCAAAAATGACTCAATTAGAAGATTTGATGAGATAGGTTTGTAATCTCATCAGCCAATAAAATTTAGACATGTTATGAATTTATTTTTATCATTATCAACTTGATTTATCCTTATTTAATCAATTTAATTTTATTTGTACTATTAATATTATAAATTTTAAATTATTATAAATAATTACATATGTGTTGTGAATTTTCCATAATTTGACACTTTATGACATTGTATACCAAATAAATTTAAATTTATAATTTTTCAATATTTTGGTGATTTTTAAACAATTTTATAATATGTTATTTTTATAAAATAACAATAGTGTCAATTTTGACACTATTCATTTATTTGAATTTAAATAAACAATATACAGAATATATGATAGAAATAAAAGATTTAATAGATTTATAACATGTAATATGTATCTAAAAAATTATTCAAGCACATTTAATAGTTCATATAATATTTATTTTAGTATTTTTAAAACCATTTATTTGATATTTCTCTTAATAAAATAATTTCAACATCACTATTATGTCACCTTTAATGATAATTATTTAATCCCTCAAAATTATAAATTAATTTATATGATGTAGAGAATTTTATTATAATTCTGGAGACTATTCATGTTCTATGTTTCATTATGTTTATCACTAAATTAAAATTATTATACTTATAAGATTTAAGAAAGTGACATGATGTCACTTTCATTGGTTTTAATAATAATTAAATTATTTTCATTGAAAAAAGTCCATTAAATGATTCTAATCCGACCCTTAGGTGATATGGGTCGACTTTTAGTCATCCAATAAGATTTTGTCAGGTGTTAGGTTATTTTTATAATCTTATATTTAACCTTAATTACCCGATTTATCTTTAACTATGGTAAATAAAATCTACCGCAGTTACTATTCATAAAGCCCAAAAATAAAAAGTAGCTTATTAACATAATTTGGACCCACTGATTCCAAATATGGAATCCATTTTTCCAAATTCAATAAAATAAAGTTTTAGAAAATAAATTAAAATTAATCCCATTGTCGAAAGAAATCAGGTTTTTGTTTAAAACATTGCAAAAGATTGAATTGATTTAACCTATGAATTCAAGGTAAAATCAATGCTAATGACATAAATTATATTAAATGGTAAAAATATATTATATTTATACTTTATAACCATTCAATATTATAATTTATCCACATAAATTATTACGATGAAAAAATTTGTTTTTAATTAAAATATAGCGTGTTTTTACTATTCATTAAAATATGAAAGTTATCAGAATAATATGAAAATTTTATCCAAGGTAAAATTTTATATCATTATTCCAAAGAATAATTTTATTTTGTAAAATTTTACTTATAAACATGTCAAAAACTAGATTTAAAGTGGGTGTGCCATCAAAATGTGGCAAAACTGCATTTTTTGAAAAATACTTATTTTACCCGAAAAATTTATTTTGTTCACATAAAATGTTTTAGAAAATTTATAAGATAAATAATAATGTTATAAAATTCAAAATGTGGTTAATAATTTTCATAACATCTAGTTTGTGATAATATTATAACCATATATCGTTGTTTAGTGAAACCCAGTATTGCTTACAACACACACTATAGAGGAAGGTCGCAATTACGTGTAATGGAAGCCAAGTCAGGGTTGCCTATAGTGAATGAATCATTTGTTGTTGCGTATAAAAAAATCCAACCATATTTCATTTATATATTGAATATATATATTTATACACTCAAATGTTTAGTAAAATAACTTTTATCAAATGAACTTGAAATTGTGTATAACATGATCCAAGAATAGTGTTGTGTATACTGAAAGCTAATACGGTGTTGCCTATAGCACAAGATAATCTTGGTGTAGCATAAAACACATGAAATCAAATAAATTAAAAAGAAAACTTATCATAAAATATCGGGGTGTTACAACACCTCTTTAAAAATTCTTCTTAGGGCACTAGAGTTGGTATTTTGAGAAGACCAGATCCTATATGATATAACTAGATATGTTGCGACTAGGAATTGTTAGGGGTTGGCATAGATTCAAGGCTCAAGAGAGTGTGAAGAGAAGAGGGAAGGGGTTCCTTTTTTATAAGGGAGGAGAGGGGCACCTTAGGAACAACATAAAATATTATTTTATAATAAAGTCATATTCGGTTTTTAATAGCTCCAAATTGATTTATTTCAAATCTAATGTAAGGATGGGTCTAGATAATCTCAACCAATAGGTTTTAGACAAGTTTAGGTTACTATTTTAACCTCAACGTTTAGATTTTACTCTAAGTTAAATAATTTTACTTTTACCGTGTCTTTGTGTTTTCTTACACTATATTGTTAATAAACTTACTATAATAAACCAAACGATCCCCAAGTGGTTCATTATTAATATATATAACCTTATCTAAGTCATTTGGCTGAACCTCAGATTTTTTGGAATAGAATAACAATTAATAATATATTATTTGTTTTAAAAACTATATTATGTCAATTTTGACACTATTTGGAACATGATTTTTGTGAAACTCATAACAACATGATTAGTTTGAACAAGGTAATTAAATAAATACTAAAATGTCTTATTAACCTATAAAATTATTGGAATTCATAAAAAGTCTAAAATTACATTTATTTGGGTATTTATAACATCAATTATGTTAATATTTTATTAATAAGGTAATTACTCCATCATCATTGTGTCATAAATAAATTAAATTCTATAATGACTAAAAATTATAAATAAAATACCATTATATAGGAAATATTTTTATATTTCTAATTAATATTTATAGTCGAATTTATCTTATGTATAACCCCATATTAAAAATGTTTTAGTTATTAAACTTTGATTTTAACTATATTAACTCTTCATTAAATAAAATAATAATAAATGTCCTAATCTAATCGAAGTGGACCTAAAGGGTAATATTTAATTCCTAAGGATGTTTTTGGTCGAATTACACTTATCCAATAGAATTAGGGCATGTGTTAGGGTAATAGTAATATCATTTTTACCCTTAACTACCATCCTTATTTACTTTTAACCGTGATAAATAAAAGTAAAAAGTTACTATTCACAAAAAATTATTTTTTTCTTATTGAACAACATTTTACTCCTTCATATTAACCATGTCTCTTAGATTTTCAAAATTCCACTGAAAGAAGTCATAAAATTATGTTTTATGTAACGTTTCAAATTCTCCTAGGAGATGGGTAAAAGATGGTGAAAAGTTCAATAAATTTATATATATATAAAATTATTATAAAATGACTCCATTGAATTGCATTGAACTTATATAAGTATTATGTAGCAATTTTGACAAAAAATAAATTTAAATAATATAAATAATTTTATAAATAAAAAGTTGGTTTTTAAATAGTAACCTAGTGTTTTCAATATTCATCAAAAATTTATTGTTTTCATAAAAATACCAAAATTTCACCCTAGGATAATATCGTTATTTCGAATACAAAAATGAAGTCCATTTCGAAAGATAAAATTTATGAAATTTCAAAAAGTGGGTATTACTATTAATAACGTCTAGTTTTTATAACATATCGTTGTTTAGTGAATCTCGGTATTGCGTACAACACACTCTATCGTGGAAGGTTGTGATTGCATGTAATGCAAGACAAGTCAGGGATGTGTGTAGTGAAATATTCTTTTGGTGTAGCGTAAAACACAAGACATCAATGAAATTGAAAATAATATTTTTCATAAAATACCGGGGTGTTACATTCTTCCCCCCATAAAATGAATTTCGCACTTAAAATTCATCAGGGTTATAAATAGTTTACTACTAGAATGTTTCTTGAATAGAAACCCACATCGTAAAATGGAATACCAAAACTTATCTTTAAAAACTATTGTATGAAACGTAACGGCTACCCAAATTAACTAATCACTGGGTTTCTACATAAGAGAACATAGGTGAAAATATGGATATGAAAGAGAATTCTAACCATCATGTTCTAATGGAGAGTGGTAGAGAACATGGCTATGAAAATGAAAACAATCACAAAGCCATAAATTTGTGATGATATAAGGTAACATCTGATTAATCATATATAAGGGTACTAGGACAACATTTTTGGTTTCAAAGATCATTTCCCTAAAGTTGAAGAATTTTAATTAGAAGAAATACTTACTTTATTTCGGTATAATATCACCATTTTTCGTCCCTTGAACAATTTCCACTTCATCTTTTAAATAAATTAAGTTGAATTTTTCATTCATGAGGTGTTAGAAAATCATGTGATAGAATGATGGGTCATTCCATATGTCTCAAAAAAAAGGTTAGAAACTGTTATCAAATATACATAAGTCCATCTATGGTGAGGTTAATCATATATGATTCAACAAATGTACATATACTTCATCTATCATACCGCTCATAAAAACTATTTTCTACTAACTTGGGTCATCCTATAGGCCAGTGGTTGGCGATAAAGGCCTGTCGCACTTCAGTTATGGGTTTGATTCCCACAGCCTTGTCCAACGTGACGGGTTGTCACTTGTACTATGGGTTGTACTTTTTCTAATACTAAATAATTATAATATTCCATCAATAATATCGAAAAACGTTACAGCCTTAAAAAATACTAACTTATGTCCAAAATAATCCATTCCAATCTTTAGGCTTATCCAAAATACTTCTGTCCAAGCTCATAGTATAATGGAAACAATTACTATAAATGTAATTTTTGAGAATGTGAATACCATAATTTATCCCCCATATATCATAGGATATATCTTATTGGTCAAATTAAAAACATGTCGATACCTTAATCATGTATTCTCTTGAAAAATGAATACCCATTGACCCTTAGTGAAAACATGAATTCTATCAAAATAAAACACTTTCCACATACCAAAATCACAATATTTCTATATACTAAAAACATGATATAACCTTTTCCTTATATCAGTCATGAGCTCGTTTCATTTTTTCTTTATCCCTTCATTATGAGCATATCAACTTCTTTCCAAAAATATTTCAATCATTTTTCTTGGTTTTCTCTACCATATAATTATTGAAAACCAATACATAGATATTCCAAAATTCCATGATTCCATAAATGAGATTCCATGATACTATTTTGAAATCCCATTACTTAAACACTTAATCATTACACAATATCATTGTCATACTCAACACCACAAATAGTGATCACATGTGACTTCCATTTATCCTTTTCTATAAGATGTTTCTCATGTCGATCATCATTAACCCTTGGATTAGGGTTTTGGTTAGCATAATACCCCATTTCCTTACACTTGAATCATTGAAGTTTCGGTGGAGCGTTCTCTGTAGTTTTTTTCTCTATTCACGTCACTAGAATCTTTTTTCCCATTATTTCGGAACTTAGCAGCTTGATGACCTTCGTTTCCTCACTTGAAACATTTTCTAGTACCTTCAAGACAATGTATACCGTGCTTCTTTCCACACTTTGAGCATAAATAATCATTCACCTTTTTTTCACCATTGTTTTGAGGTTTTTCCTTGAACTCCATCTTTCATTTTTTGTCAAAACCATGAGATGGATATGTTACACCAACATCCAGTTCTACCTTGATAACACAACGCACAATTTCTTTATAGCTAATAAAGTCTCTTATAGATAATGCCCTTGAAGACTTGGTTTTAAGCCACTGAAAAATCGATCAACTTTACTTTCAGGTTGGATGATAAAACCATATGCATACCTTGCAAGTCTTGTAAAATTCGATTCGTATATACCAATAGATTCATCATCCTTCTTTTTAATCTCAAGGAACTCCTTTTCCATCTTTGTTTGATGAATACAATGGAATTACTTACTGAAAAAATGTTCTTGAACTCATCACATTCCATGGATTCAATTTCATCATGGGGCCTTGTATTCTTAATGAGAGTCCACCACTGGTCTGCTTCAACTTCTAAATCGTAAAAAACTAGAATTAATTTATCATGTTCTGAACAGAGATGCATGGAAAATATCTTTTTAATGGTACTGATCCATTGTTCAGCAACAAGTGGATCAGAAGACCCATTGAAAGAAGGTGGACATTTCCTCATGAATGACTCAATAGAATATTGTTCCCTTCTCTGATCATTTGGAAATCCAGAATTATTCATAGCTTGTGTAAGTGTAGAAAAAAGATTTTACACTCCATCTCCCATCACATTTGGTTGTTCATAAGGATAATAATTGCATTGTCTATTACATTGATCAACACTGTTCTTTCAGGTTCCAGCCATCGTCAAAAACCCAAAACAAATAGTGTGAGAGGAAAAAATCATGCTAGGGAAAACAACATAATAAAGGGGGACTACCTTAAATATATAACATCTTAGGGTTAATTATAATATTGTTACCATAATTCTAGAACTATAACCTATACTTATACCTAACCTTAGAGACATCCCTAGACATACCATAGAAATATTTCTAGGGATCTCACTAAAGTTTTCGCATCCTAGTTTCCAAAGGTTAATTAAACCTTTCCTCTGATACCAACTGTAGAGACCCAATTCTTGATGTACATAGACATTACATTAATTTTTTCGGAATATCTAATACATAAAAAAATAGACACCAAAGGACCATAATAGTTTAGTGTCTTTGGAAACATGGAACATAATATTCTAATCATGGTGAACAATCTTCAGCATCTACCATAAAAAGCTTACCCTTTTGTTTTCTTACCTAAAACTATTATGTATGTCCTGGGGAAATGATAATATAAAAAGGGTGAGATCAAATGATCAGTAAGGGTAAAAATAGTGGACATAAAACAATCCATTAACATTTGAATGCCAAAACCTGAACATTAATTCTAAACGTCAAAATCTAGAGCAAAGACATAAATCCTGGAAGTACACAAGGCATATATCATAATAGAACATCAATCCTGATAAAATATCCTGGAAAGAAAACATGTAATTGTGGAAAACCATTAAGCACTTGATATGATTTCTATAGTAGCCAAGGCATTGTTGTCAAGACCATCTTAGTGGACAAAGTCCATTACTGAACCGAGTTCACTCCTCGTTCAGTCCCGTGTTACTGAACCAAATTAACTTGTCGTTCTATCCATGTCCATCTCATGAAATATAAATCATTACCCAATGCATCGGAGGGAGATATAGTCCCACCCATCTCATAATGAAATCATTCTTTCATGTTCCACAAAATCATAAATCATATATCATAGCATAACCCATGTAATAAAATTGAGATTCTTAAACATCATGCCATCATAAAATAATCCATATAAAATAAATGGATATAATTTCATCATAAGAAAAATAAAACCATGTAAATAATAGATACATTATACATGAAACATAAACATACTTAATAATGTCATCTTAGATGGAAAATATTTTGGATAAAACACATGAAATGAATTCTTGAGGAAAATATCCTTTGTTCTTCAAAATCATTTTTCTTTTCACAAAATTCCACACAATTTTAAATGAAAAGTATTTTACTGAAAATAACCATGAAATTTTTTAGAGTAATCTTCATTGAAATAAGTCATTAGAAAACCATAAAAATCCATTCACGTCATAGAAGTTAATAAAACATTCTCCACATATTTTTGTCGAAAAAGTAAAAAAGTTCCTCATATGGTAAACCGAAGAAATATTCATTTCATAAAATTTGGTAAAAGTAAAAAATGGGTAAAAAGGACTTTGAACATACATAAAAATAATATTATAAAGCATGGACATTTATGATAATAATATCCCCAGTAAATACTTACGAATAAAAAATCTCGGATATGAACGATATTGGAATAATTATCCCTTACCTTAAGTCTGATATGCTCTGTACGTATGCAAACCTCCTGTATAATGATTTAAATAATGCCATTTAATTATTACAGAATCATATTCATTGTTATTTTTTCATATATACTTCACTTATGGCTTTATATTACCCGTTATTTTTTATGTTCCATGTTAAAGGAACGTTTTTGGTAAAATTGTTTTATTCATCCTTTGTGTTTGGACATGTTGTTCTTGATATTATTATTAATTATATCTTGGTTTACTTAATTCTAGAATTTAAATCATGATTTATATATCACATAGATATTGAGTATATGTATATATAATAGATATATAAATGAAATGAAATACACCGTTCATGGAGACGGTAGGTCGTACGTACGCATGAATGCTGTTTTCATTTCCTTATTGACTTGAAGTAAGTAAGTAGATGAAATATATATACATATAAATCCAGTAGCATTATCATGTCATATATTTCATTATTATTCAATATATATAATTTAGAATCATTCTTTAATGGTTAACATGGAGAATGAATCTCATCGTGTCGTGGAGACGGTAATCCGTATGTACGCCCGAGCGATGATATCGTTCCCATAATTATTGAATTGAATTGGAGTGGATGATATAATATCACAGAATAAGTATGATGTTATAATAACTATATATAGTTATTATTTACACCATTATACCCATCCATGTAAGGTGGTGGTGGAAAAACAGATTACACCACGGCGTGGAGACGACATTCCGTACGTACACACGCGCGGTGATTTCATTTTTTGTAGGATGGATAGAAGGTGAAATGGGGTCTTTTCATATTTATAATAACATATATGTATATTATTTATACATATGTTATTAATTTATAATCAAACAACTAAAGAAGAATAAGTTGAGTAAGAAATAAAACTTGAATGAATTGGTCGAAGATATTACCTCTTCGTCGACGCACCTCTTTTAAACTTCTTCTTTGGGCACTAGAGTTGGTCTTTTGAGAAAAAAAACCTCTATGATATATCTAGAGAGGTTTAGAAGAGGAATTGACAGGGTTTTTCCATGTTTCAAGGCTCAAAATTGTGTGAAGAGAAGACGGAAGGGGTGCCCTTTTTATAAGGGGGAGAGGGGCACCTTAGAAAAAACTTAAAATATTATTTTATAATAAAGTAATATTATGTTTTTAATAGCTCCAAATTTATTTATTTAGAAGATAAGGTTGGGATGGGTAGAACTCCTCTCAACCAATATATTTTAGAAAAATTTAGGTTACTATTTTAACCTCATCATTTAAATTTAACTCTAAGTTAAATAATTTAACTTTTTCCGTGTCTTTTTTTACACTATATGGTTAATAAACATACTAAAATCGGCCAAACTAACCTCATGTGGTTCATTATTAATATATATATCCTTATCTATGTAATTTGACATATCCTAATATTTTTCGGAATAGAATAATAATTAATAATATAATAAATTTTTTAAAAACTATTTTATGTCAATTTTGACACTATTTGGTACTTGATTTTTGTGAAACTCATAACAACATGATTAGTTAAAAAAAAGTTAATTAAATCAATAATAACATGTCATATTAACCTAGAAAATAAGTGGAATTTATAAGAAGTCTCAAATTACATTTATTTGAGTATTTATATCATCAATTATGTTAATATTTAAATAATATGGTAATTACTACAACATCATTGTGTCATAAGTAAATTAAAATATTTAATGACTAAAAATTATAAATAAAATAACTTTATGTAGTAAATCTATTTATCTTTATAATGAATATTTATAGATTAATTTATCTTATGTATAACCTGATATTAAAAAATTTTAATTATTAAACTTTGATTTTAACTATTTTAACTCTTCTTTAAATAAAATAATAATAAATGTCCTAATCTAATCCAAGAGGACCTAAAGGGTAATATTTAATTCCTAAGGTTGTTTTTGGTTGAATTACACTTATCCAATACAATTATGACATGTTTTAGGTTAATAGTAATATCATTTTTACCATTAATTACCATATTTACTTTTAACCGTGGTAAATAAAAGTAAAAAGTTACTATTCACAAATATTATTTTTATCTTATTGAACCAAATTTTACTCCATGATATTAACCGTGTCTCTCGGAGTTTCGAAATTCCACTAATAGAATTGGTAAAATTATGTTTTATGTAAATTTTCAAATTCTCCTTGTAGATGGGTAAAAGACAGTGAAAAGTTCAATAAACTTTTTATATAAATAAAATTATTATAAAATTAATCCAATTAATTACATTGAACTTATATAGGTATTATGTATCTATTTTGACCTAAAATAAATTTAAATAAAATGTCGGTTTTTAAATAGTAACCCAGAGTTTTCACTATTCATAGAAAATTGAATTTTTTCAGAAAAATACCAAAAATTCACCCTAGGCTAATATCGATATTCCAAACCCAAAAATGAAGTCTATTTCGATAGATACAATTTATAAAATTTCAAAAAGAGGGTATTACTATTCCTAACATCTAGATTATATAACATATAATTGTTTAGTGATTCTCGGTATTGCGTACAACACACGCTATCGTGGAAGGTCATGATTGCGTGTAATGAAAGCCAAGTCAGGGATGAATGTAGTGCAAGCTCCTTTTGGTGTAGCATACAACACAAGGCATCAATGAAATTAAAAAGAATATTTTTCATAAAATCTCGGGGTGTTACATTCTACCCACCTTAAAAAAAATTCACCCTCGAAATATATCGGGGTTATAAATGGTTTACTACTCGAAAATTTTTTAATATAAACACACATTGTAAAAATGAATACCAAAAATTATCTTTGAAAACTAAAGTATGAAACGTAATAGTTACACAGATTATATAATCCATGGGTTTCCACATAGGAAAACATAAGTGAAAATATGGATATGGAAGAGAAATATAACCATCATGTTCTGATAGAGAGTGGTAGAGAACCAGGATTTGAAAAAGCCAAAAAACACAAAGCCATAAATTTGTGATGATCTAAGGTACCATCTGATTCATCAGATATAAGGGAACTAGGACAACTTTATTGGTTTTCAAGATCACTTCCCTAAAGTTGAAGAATTAGAATTAGAATAAATAATTACATTATTTCAGTATAATCTCGCCGTTTTTCATGCCTTGAACAATTTCCACTTCATCTTATAAAGAAATGAAGTTGAATTTTTCATTCGTGAGGTGTTATAAAATCATGTGATAGAATGATGGGTCATTCCATACGTCTCAAACAAAAGGTTATAAAATGTTATCAAATATACAAAATTCCACATATGGTGAGGTTAATCGTATATGATTCCATAAATGGGCTTATACTTCATCTATCATACTGCTTAATAAAACTAGTTTCTACTAACCAGGGAGTTTTAGTAGGCCAGTGGTAGGCAATAAAGGTCTATTGCACTTTAGTTATGGGTTTGATTTCCACAGCCTTGTCTGACGTGACAGGTTGTCGCTCATCCTAGGGGTTTTCCTTTTTCTAAAACTACATTATTATAACATTCCATCAATAATATTGAAAAATGTTATACCCTTAAAAAATACTAACTTATGTCTAACATAATCCATTCCAATCTTTAGGCTTATCCAAAATACTTTTTTCCAAGCTCATAGTATAAAGAAAACAATTACTTGAAATGTCATTTGCCGAGCATGTGAATACTAACATTTATCCCCCATATATCATACGATATATCTTGTTGGTCAAATTAAAAACATGTGAATATCTTAATCATGTATTCTATTAAAAAATGAATACCCATTGACCCTTAGTGAAAACATGAATGCAGTCAAAATCAAACTCTTTCCACATACCAAAATCCCAAAATTTCTATATACTCAAACCATGATATAACTTTTCCCTTATATCAGTCATGAGCTCATTTAATTTTTTCTTTATCCCTTCAATATTCACATATCATCTTCTTTCCAGAAATATTTCAGTAATTTTTCTTGGTTACCGGTACCATATAATTATTGAAAACCAATACATAGATATTCCAAAATTCCATGATGCCATAAATAAGATTCCATGATACTATTTTGAAATCCCATTACATAAACACTTAATCAGTACACAACATCGCTGTCATACTCAACATCACAAATAGTGATCGCATATGACTTCCCTTTATCCATTTCCTTATGTGGTTTCTCACGTCGATCATCATTAACCCTTGGATTTGGTCACTGGTTAGCATAAGGCCCCATTTCCTTACACTTGAAGCATTTATGTGTTGGTGGAGCGTTCTCTGTAGTCTTTTCTCTATTCACGTCATTAGAAACCTTTTTTCCCATTACTTCGGCACTCAGATGCTTGATTACCTTAGTTGACAAACTTGAATCATTTTCTAGTTCCTTTTAGACAATCTCCACCATGCATCTTTCCACACATTGATCATAAAGAAACATTCACCTTCTTTTCACCATTCTTCTGAGGTTTTTCCTTGAACTCCATTTTCGTTTCTTGTCAAAACCATGATATGGATATGTTACATAAACTTCTAGTTCTACCGTGACAGCAGAACTCACAATTTCTTCATAGCTACTGAAGTATTTTATATCTAATGCCCTTCGAAAAATTGGTTTTAAGCCACTGAAAAATCAAGCAACCTTACTTTCCGATTGGATGATAAAACCATATTCATACCTTGCATGTCTTGTAAAATTCGCTTCGTATATACCATCATATTCATGATTCTTCTGATTAAGCTCAAGGAACTCCTTTTCAATATTTGTTCGAAGAATACGATGGAAGTACTTACTTAAAAACAAGTTTCTGAACTCATCCCATTCCATGGATAAATTTCATCTTGGGGCCTTGTATTCTTAATTAGAGTCCACCACTAGTCTGATTCGACATCTAAATTGTCAATAGCTAGAATGAATTTATCATATTCTTGAACATAGATGTATGTAAAATATATTTTCAATGGTTCTGATCCATTGTTCAGCAACAATTGGATCAGAAGACACATTGAAAGATGGTGGACGTTGCCTCATGAAGGACTCAATAGAATATTATTCCCTTCTCTGATCATTTGGAAATCCAGAAAGATTCATAGATTGTGTAAGTATAGCAACAAGATTTTTCACTCCAACTCCCATCACATTTGGTTTTTCAGGAGGAAAATCATTACTTTTTTCCATTACATTGATCAACACGGTTCCTTCGGGTTCCAGCAATCATCTAAAACCCAAAAAGAATAGCGTGAGAGGAAAAATCATGCTTGGGAAAACAAAATAATAAAGGAGGAGTACCTTCAATATATAAAATCTTAGTGTTAATTCTATGATTTTTACTGTAATAATAGGACTATAACCTATACTTATACTTAACCTTACAGACATCCCTAGACATACCTTACAAATATTTCTAGGGATCTCACTAATGTTTTCGCATCCTAGTTTCCAAAGGTTAACAAAACCATTCCAATGATACCAACTTTAGAGACCAAAAGCTTGACGTACATAGAAATCATATTACTTTTGCAGAATATCTAATACATAACAGAAAAAGACACCAAAGGACCGTAATAGTTTAGTGTCTTTGGAAACATGGAAAGTAATCTTCTAATCACGGTGAAAGATCTTCAACATCTACCATAAAGATCTTCCCCTTTTGTTTTCTTACCTAATACCTTTCTTTATATCCCGCGGAAAAGAAAACAAAAATAGGGTTATCTAAAATGCTCAGTAAGGGTAAACATTGTAAACATAAAACAATCCATATACATTTGAATGCAAAAATATCAACATAAAATATAAATATCAAAATCATGAGAAAAAAACATAAATCATGGATGTATGTAAGGAATATATCATAGTGAAACATCAATCCTGATAAAATATCCTAGGATGAAAACATGTAATTGTGGCAAACCATTAATCACCTTATATGATTTCCATAGTAACCATGGCATTGCTGCCATTACCATCTTAGTGGACAAATTCCATTACTGAACCGAGTTCACTCCTCGTTCCAGTCCTGTATTACTGAACCAGATTAACTTTCCGTTCCATCCATGTCTATCTCATGAGATATAATTCTTTACCAAATACACTGGAGGGAGATATAGGTTCCACCTATCTCATAATGAAATCATTCTTTCGTGTGCCACAAAATCAAAAATCATATGTCATATCAACAAGCCATGTAATAAAAATGGGATTCTTAAACATCATGCCATCATAACATAATCCATATAAAATAAATGGATATCATTTCATCATAATAAAAATAAAACCATGTAAATAATATATGTATTATACCTGAAAAATAAACATACATAATAATTTCATCTTATATGGAAAATTGTTTTGATAAAATACTTGAAATGAATTCTTGAGGAAAATATCCTTTTTCATTAAAATCATTTTATTTTCAAAAAATGCCACAAAATTTTTAAAGAAAAGGATTTTATTGAAAATATCCATGAAATTTTGTTGAGGAATCTTCATTGAAATAAGTCTTTATGAAACTGTAAAAATCCATTCATGTCGTATAAGTTAAAAAAACATTCTCCTCGTACCTTTTTCGTAAAAGTAAAAAAGTTCCTCGTATGGTAAACAAAAGAAATATTCATTTCATAACATGTGGTAAAAGAAAAACAATGGGTAAAAAGGTCTTTGAAAATACATTAAAACACTTTTAGAAAACATGGATATGGATGATAATAATAACCCCAGTAAATACTTACGAATAAACAATCTTGGATAAGAACGATATGGGAATAATTATCCCTTACCTTAGGTCTGATATGCTTTATACAAATCTGAACCTCCTATATAGTTATTTAAATAATGTCATTGAATTATTACAGAATCACATTCATTGTCATGATATCATATATGGTTCAGTTATGACTTTATATTACCCGTTCTTTTGTATGTTCCATATTAAAGCAGCATTTTGGGTAAAATCATTTTATTTATCGTACGTGTTTGGACTTGTTTTTCATGATATTATTATTACTTATATATTGATTTACATACTTAAATAATGTAAATAATGATTTATATATCATATATATATTCATTATATATATAATATATATATAAATGAAATGTAATACACCGTTCATGGAGACGGTAGGCCATACATACGCATGAACGTTGTTTTTTCCTTTCCATATTGACTTGAATGGAAGTAAGTAGATGAAATATATATATACATAAATAAATTATCTTTATAATGTTATATATTTCATTAATATTCATTATATATACTTTATAATCATTCTTGAATGGTTAACATGGAAAATGAATCTAATCACGTCATGGGGACGGTAATCTGTACGTATGCACGAGCAATGATATCATTCCCATAATTATTGAATTGAATAGGAGTGGATTATATAATATCACATAATCAGTATGACTTTACAATAACTATATATAGTTTTTCTTTACACCATTATACCCATCCAAGTAAGGTGGTGGTCGAAAAACATATTACACGACGACGTGGAGACGGTATTCCGTACATATGCAAGCGCTGTGATTTCATTTTCCATAGAATGGATAAAAGGTGAAATGACGTTTTTTTATATTTATAAAAAAATATCAGTATATTAGTGATACATATGTTATTACTCTATAATGAAACAACTAAATAATAATAATTTAGAGAAGAAAGAAAACAAGAAAGAATCGGTAGAAGAGATTGCCTCTTCTTCGACACGCCTCTTTTAAACATCTTTTTCGGAACTAGAACTGGTATTTTGAGTAAACCATAACCACTATGATTTAACTAGAGAGGTTGATATGAGGAATTTTCAGGTTTTGGCCAAGCTTCAAGGCTCAAAAGGGTGTGAAGAGAAGTGGGAAGTAGTTCCCTTTTTATAAGGGAGCAGAGGGGCACCTTAGAAAAAACATAAAATATTATTTTATAATAAAGTCATATTCGGTTTTTAATAGCTCCAAATTTATTTATTTCGAAGAAATGGTGGTGATGGGTCGAAATAATCTCAACCAATAGGTTTTATAAACGTTTATGTTACTAATTTAACATTATAATATAGATTTAACTCTACGTTAAATAATTTAACTTTTACCGTGTCTTTTTGTTTTCTTACAATATATGGTTAATAAACATTCTATAACAAGACAAAAGAACCCCTAGTGGTTCATTATTAATATATATAACCTTATCTATGTAATTTGGCTGAACCTCAGATTTTTAGGAAAATAATAACAATTAATAAGACAATATTTTTTTAAAAAACTATTTTATTTCAATTTTGACACTATTTGGTACATGATTTTTCTGAAACTCATTACAGCATGATTAGTTATAAAAACGTCACTTACATCAATAATAACATGTCATATTAACCTATAAAATTAGTGGATTTCCTAAAAAGTCTCTAATTACAATTATTTGGGTATTTATAACATCAATTATGTTAATATTTCATTAATAAGGTAATTACTACATCATCATTGTGTCATAAATAAATTAAATTATTTAATGTATAAAAATTATAAATAAATAACCATTATGTAGGAAATCATTTTATCATTCTAATGAATATTTATAGTCGAATTTATCTTATGTATAACCCTATATTAAAAATTTTTTAGTTATTAAACATTGATTTTACCTATTTTAACTCTTCTTTAAATAAAATAATAATAAATGACCTAATCTAATACAAGTAGACCTAAAGGGTAATATTTAATTCATATGGTTGTTTTTGGTCGAATTAAACTTGTCCAATATAATTAGTACATGTGTTGGGGTAATAGTAATATCATTTTTACCCTTAATTACCCAATTTACTTTTAACCGTGGTAAATAAAAGAAAAAGTTACTATTCACCAAAAAATATTTTTATCTTATTGAGCCACATTTTACTCCTTCATATTAACCATGTTTCTTGGATTTTAGATATTTCACTCACAGAAGTGGTAAAATTAAGTTTTATGTAAATTTTCAAATTCTCCTAGGAGATGGGTAAAAACGTTGAAAAGTTCAATAAAATTTTAATATATATAAAATTATTATAAAATGATGCCCATGAATTAAATTGAACTTATATAGGTATTATGTATCAATTTTCACCTAAAATAAATTTAAATAACATAAATATTTATTTAAATAAAAATTATGTTTTTAAATAGTAACCTAGTATTTTCACTATTCATCAAAATTTGAATGTTTTCAAAAAATAACAAAAATTCACCCTGGGATACTTTATATATTCTGAATCAATAAATGAATTCCATTTTGAATGATAAGATTTATAAAATTTCAAAAAGTGGTTATTACTATTCATAACTGCTGGTTTATATAACTTATCGTTGTTTGGTGAAAATCGGTATTGCGTACAACACACGCTATCGTGGAAGGTCGCGATTGCGTGTAATGTAAGCCAAGTAAGGGATGTGTGTAGTGCAAGATACTTTTGGTGTAGCATACAACACAAGACATAAATGAAATTTAAAAAAAAATTCATAAAATCTCAGTGTGTTACAATAAACTACATCAAACGGGTAGAAATTTTCAAGTCATCACATAGAATCAAGAAACAAGGATAAATTTCTATCCAAAGCATTCTCTACCATGTTCATAAACCATATGAGAAACTTCTATTTAATCTAATAGAATTAGAAATGAAGGTATACCAACAATGTAAACCAATATAGTTTAATTAATCTCATTTCATTCATCAATAATTCATGTTCAATGGATATACCCACTCATATATCATTTAATATTAAAAATAAACCAATGTTTTTTCCCAATTATATAACATATCACAATTAATAAATTAAATAGATCAACATCATGTATTACATGGAAAAAGAGGTACCACGTCTCTAAATCAATAAATTCCATTCCATTTGTTTATTAAAAGGATTCTTATAGCTCATAAATCATTAAAACACACCTCATGGGTGGTTTAACAAATAGAAATGGAAAAGGGATCACCCTAGGGGTTGATTAGGTTGGAGAACAGCCTCGAAATAACTGAAATAAAGCACTGAAAATACCATACATGTTCCATTACATTAAATTTAATATTGCAATTCACTTTTGGGGATAGACCAAAATATCTAGTGGGAGGGAAAATATAATCTATCTTAATAAATCACCAAAACAAATATGAAAAGTATGAAACACCAACCATAGGTTTGTAGTAGAGATCTCATCTAGTGAAAACTATTTATTAACTCATATCAATGAAATATAATGAAAATACGATGAAAATGAGATTATGGCACAGAATCCTACACCTAAATAGAGTAGCGGATAATATGAAGTATGAAGAATGACACAAAATGAATTGTTTACTCACCGGTGAGGATACAAAGACAAAATCGGTTCTCAAATCTGATTTTGGAAATATTAAGGGGATCAAGTTCTATGTTTTAACTCAAATAGGATCCCTCAATGGTGTTGTTTTCCAATATTATATCTTTTATGATGAATAGTCTATAAACTAAACAATCACATTCAAAAATTCTTAATTATTTATTTTCATTTGAGTGTAGGTGCATAATATTTTAATATAGTGACTGATCTTTCACATCCCCCATAATGATCATCCACATTGAACTCTTCACAATAATACACTATGTAAAACAATTGTCGACAATTAAGGGTAAGGAAAAATACGATTGGGTGATATCAGATGATTTGAAAGGGTAATAAAGAGATATACATAAAAATAACATAAACATAGGGTATGATAATATGATCATAATAATTGAAAACCAGATGCACTATATCAAAGATCATAATCTTGATTCAAGGAATAATTATTGGAATTTCGTAAGACATGAATCATATGGAAATAAAATAAAATTTTCCATCATAGCATAACATTTGAAAATTACCTATAACCGTGTAATATAAATAAATATAGAAAATAAGTTCCACATAAGTTAAGGGTCTCTATAATGTCTATCATAAAAGAATTAGTTCACTCCTAAAACCATTAGGGTTGTCAAGTATTACTTTTAAGACCATCATAACAAAACAATCCTCTCACTGAATTGAGTTTATTCCCCATTCCAATCATGTATTTATATTTAGATATAAATTCGTACCATATTATTTTTCCTCAGAGATAGGTCCCATTATTCATTGATTATAATTTAGATACCATAAAAAGTTATAAAGAAACCATCACCCTTTATTATTACATAACAACTCCCATATAATAAAAATCATACATGTGTGTTCCACAAGATCACAAAAATTTCAACTTATTATAAACTCAAAAATGATATGTTTTTCATGAACATATCATCATATCATGAAATGTGAATATTATATAGGTTTAATATCCATTAAATTATTTCATTATAAAATTACCCATGGAAAAAAGAAACATAATTCATAAGAATTTTACGTGGTAAAACGCATAGAAGAGAAATTGGTTTCATAATCCTTACTATAATAAACTATTTAAAGGATTAATAATAATGGTATACTTGTTTCATTTACCTATAAAATCAAAAGATACTTCAAAGTATGTCATCTTAGATGGGAATGATTTTGAAAAGACACATGGAACATTTCTTGATCAAAATAACCTTTTATTAAAAATTATATTTTAAAACATAATTTTTTTAAAATATATTAGAAATGATTTTCATTGAATATAAGATATAAAAATTATAATAGAATATTTAAATATAATTTAATGATTTTTTAGGAATATAATCCTTCGTCTTTGAATAGAAATTTTAAAAAACATATAAAATATAAAAAACATCTTTAATATAATGTTTTAATCCTAAAAATTAATGTTTAAAAATTATTTAAAACAATTTTTGTTGAAAATAGATTTTCTATGAATGACAGCCTTCGAAAACTAATAATTCAAACAACATTTTGAAAATCCATTTCTATGAAAATAACATTGATATCATATAAATGAAGATTTAAGGAAAATAATGTTCATGATGGTTGAAATTTATTCTAATTCAGTAAAAGATAAAAAAAATATTCTTTAATAAATTTTAGTAAAATAAAAATATAAGTTTTTTTTTGTAAAATGACATTAATATTACATTAAAATATTTTTTAAAAAACATTATCCATGGGGGAAATTTTATTTAATAATGTTAAAATAAATTTAAAATATTTTATATAGGAATCATTTGAATCTCATTTCCCCTGAATGATAGATCATCAAAGGGATATATAATACCCATAGTTTTCATTATGAGAAACAATATATTCATTCATTGTTAGTGTATAAAACACATAAAAATGTACAATGAATATTTCTTGTGTCCCGAAGAAATTTAAGATGAGATATAATTTTCATAATAATTTTCTAATATATTTAATCATATTTCACAATAAATAATAACATATAATGGAATATTAATGATCCTTAAATGGAGTATATTCAATTTATAACATTTCAATGCGGTAATATATACACTATACAATATAAGTTAGTGGTGAATTAACAAATTACTCTATGAAATAAATGGGACAAGAAATCCCTTATAGCTTGGTAACTTTTGAACCATAAAACCTCTGATTGAGATATATTCATATAGATATGTCAATACAAATAATTTTAAGAATAATAATAAAATAATACATTAGTGGTTAGTATATAAACCATATAAATAGAACAAATGGTAAATATAGATAGGGTTTCAGTGAAAAATGAAACCTGAAATCCATTACCTTAAGTGTCGACTTCTTTCATACACATTTGATCTTCCTATATAAGAAATATAATTTTATTATATTTATTTTTATAGAATATTTATATATATTATACCATATATGATCTACAAATGAAAACTTATTACCACTATATCACCAATTGTTTTTAAAATAACGTTTTGGGTAATAACCGATTTCTATTGTTTAAATGTTTGGATTTTGTTATTCTTGGTCACATAACATAATAATACATTCATAATATCTAGAATAATAATCAAGAAATAATTAAAATATATAAACATGAATTAATATTTTAAAACCAATCATTTTGAATGTTTTGGGAAATAATTTATGTTACAATCTTAAAGATGGAAGGTCATACGTAGTCATAAGTAATGTATCCATTTTTGACAATTATTATGTAAAGGAGGTGATTAATATTTCATAAAAACATAAAAAATAATATTATAGGTACCATATTTTTTAATTAAATATATTTTTTCTTATAAAATATATTGTGTGTTTATGAGAATAGAGAGTCACATTTCATTGTAAAGGTGGTATCCCACACATACACAAACAACATTATCATCTTTCAGCTAGTAAAATGGAAAAAAATTAATGATATATTAACTTTTGAGAATTATAGTTACATAATTAATATCCGAATTACTTAATTTTTATATTATATATTTATTTAAATTATCCTTATTATCTTTAAGGTGAAGAGTTAGTGAAAACACTCACATCACATCGCAAGGCGGAAGTCCACCATAAAGAAAAGTGATGTTACCAAATCCCTTACAGAATATAATGTAAAACTATATACATGATATAATTAATATTGATGTTACATAACGTTATAAATATCATATATAAAATTTATAATAGTTTACATACCCTACTGTGGGAGGCGGTAAGGGAAAAACTAATGAAATCGATTCATAGGGCGATAATCCACCATACACATGAATGAATATTTCATAACACATTTTATAGTGGTGGAGAAGGTTTTTTGTAAGAAATTAACAATAAAATATCTTAGTATATTGATGATACTAAGTTTTTTATAATTATTGGTTTAATAATAACTTAGGGAAGTTTTGGGAGAAAAAATATAAAAATGAACGTTGATGAACATTACCTCTCCTTTGGGTAACTTCATTTGGTTTAGAAAAAAATCCATACTAGGTTGGTTATTGGAAAACAAAATTCTTATAAGAATATAATGTTGATTTTGTGAAGTTTTTTATAAATTATTTGAAAAAATAATGGCTTTAATGTTTTAATTGGGGAAGAGAGGGGTTGTATTTTATAAGTGAGGAGAGTGTATGCCATGTTATTTTGGAAAAGAAAATTGTGTATGCAATTTTTTCACAAGACACAAGGGTAAAAAAGGAGTATTATGTAGAATTATAAATTACACAAACAAAATATTTCCTAAAAATATATTTTTGACAGATTTTTTCTTTTTAAACCTTATATTTATAGTGTAACCGCTAGCAATCGGATTTTTACATTAACTGTGGAAAATATTTTTTTTACTACTTTTATTATTCTCTATGACATAAAATTAATTTTACAATATTATATAATGAAAAAATATTATTATTAGAAATATTGAATCTATTTTTCTAAATTACATTAATATAAGTGGAAAAAATCTATTTAATATTAATCACACTGATGCGATGAAAAGGGTGGCCTTCGAAGAGATAATTTTCAAAAAATAGAAATTCTTTTGAAACAAAATTTATTATAAAATTAACTAAATTGACCTATATTTGATTAATTTATATATATATATATATAATTTCAATAAATAAAATTTTAAACCAATTTTAAATATAGTTTTTTATAAATAATATACAAAAAATAGGTGTTTTAAATTAAAATTCTGTATTTTTCACTATTGATGAAAAAATTAATCTTGTCATAAAATTATATAAAATTACGTTTAAAAAAATTTAAAAATTATGATTTCAACAATGAAGTATATGTTTTATAACAAATTTTCTAAAAGAAACAAATGTTAATTTTTAAATATACATGCAAAAAGGCGACAAAAATATTTTTTCATAAAAATGAAAATTTTAAATGTAAAATTGGATTTATTCATATCTATTGTATAGAAGAAGCAAAATATGAATAGTAAATTTTTTTAATAATGTATAAAATTTAAATTTTACTATAATAATTCACCAAAAGGGGTTTTTTTATTTACTAAGGTCAAACATGTGTGTTTTCTAAAAAATAGTTTTTCATAAAAATGTATTTTTTATTATTTAAATAAGTTTGAGTTTTTTTTGCTGTAGAATTTATTATATATATATTTTTAAAAAATATATTTTCATAATTGATTTAATACTATTCATTTTTTCCATTCTAATTTCTTGGCGATAATGATTATATTAAATAATTATTTGTTAATAATGTTTCACGTATCGTTTAAACTCATCCTTGCATCAGAAACAAGATCAAAGAAGTTTTGTATATAACATCATATATCAGAATATTTAAATTTGCATGATAAAAGATATTTATTAAAATATAAATTTTCTACATTATATCCATTTGAATTCAAATTAACCAATAAATATTTTCTCGATCATTAAATGTATAATATTTGAATATTACTTAATAGAAACCCAAATCATAAAATGCGGTAATAAGAATTCTCTTGAATATCGAAGAAGGGATGTATAAAGGACATCTAGAATAAGGCAAAAAAAAGAATTCTTAAATGGAGAATATATGTGGGAAGTGAAAATATAGAAATATAAAAGAAAAATGACACACAAATACTAATGAAAATTGATATAGAAAATTGACCACATAAAAGTGGGTTATCTAGATAATGTTAATAGAAATAAACAAATAAACCAAATAGTCATGAAAAAGTTCACAGATATCATGAAAAATGATGAAAAGATGACAAAATATTATTTCAATATTTCTTTCCTAATAATCATCAATTTCTTTTCCATATATAATGATAACATATGAAAAAGAATATACTTGATATATTTTTATTTCATAGGAAAAATTGAATTCTTTTGTTGTTCCTAGATTAATTTCCACATTGTATATTATTATATACGATGACATTGGTTTCTTGTTTAAATAACTAAATATGATCCATAATAAAATGGTATTTCATTCTATATATCTCTAGTAAAAAAAGGGTTTCACTGGTTATTCAATATGGGTAAATCTTCATATAGTGATGTCTTAAATTAATATATAAAACCTAATCCAATGTTTAATATTAACCGTTACAAAAATGGTTATCCTTAATACACACAAAAATATTAATATCTAATTTTTTTAAAAATGACTCTAAAAAAAATTATCATAAATCCCCCATATACCATACAATGGATCCGGATTATCAAATACAATGAAGTTGAATAAATTCATCATGTATTTTCTTAAAACATGTTAATAATATAAATTAGCATAAAATATATTAGAAAACAGTCATGCTTTCTCATTACTTACTTAAACCCAATCTTATTGGATATGTTAGTAAAATCTATTCATTATTTAAACAACACCCATGATTGAATAAACCACTTTATCAACAAATCATTTTTCAGTTTTGATGTCCTAAATACTATCCTATTTAACTTATCTATATAAATATTATTATTATCTTTACTAGACACCATTATCTAAACTTAAGAAATATAATAAGGGTTAACTTCCCTTAATCAAAATTTTACTGTCTTATTAAATAATTTTTCTAGTCCATGAGTACCATTTAACCAATTTCCTCAAATCCTTAACAATTTTTTTTACAGAATAATACTTTTATATTTTAAGATTAACATATTGTAATCATATAATTCTCGAATATTAATAATTATATTTTCCCACTTTATTCTCAAATTGTTTACTAAGATTCTCATATTATCCCTTAATACGTCTTTCCATTATCATTCCATTCATAGTTACTTCATCCCCAAGGAAAAAATTACATGTTCAACCGTGCTGATTCTATTCACAAGAATTACCAATAAGACATATATTTCCATAATTTTTGTACTCTCATCATCTAAAATAGTCAATAGATGGAAATACTTTAGAAATACAAATATTCTAATCCATTCTATTAATTGAAAATTTCAATGTTCCTATGTAGTTAAAATCTCGGTGTGTTTCTTTTCTATACCCAAAACATCATATTGTCCATTTGGGAAATTACAGTAGTGATTCTTCCCATAGTCTCAACATATATGAAACAGAATATTATTTCACCCATGGTCTGTACTAGAGAAAATCATAGTGAATAATATCCTTCTATTATTTGTGAGTGTGGGGGTTGGTTAAGGTGCACCTTGTTATACATGTCACATGGGAACTGATTTGGAATAATCAAAACAACATTTAATATTTAATCATATTATTTAAATTTTCATCATTAAATTTTATATCACATTCAATTTTAAACAATTTACCTATAGTTCATTCCAATGTATAACACAAAAAATCATAATGTGGCAAAAACTAATCATAGTGGAAAGCAATGTGATTATAAAAATGCACATATATTATGTATGATTCATGAAAAAAAATTATTATTGGACAATGTATATTTATCCTATTTCAACCATGATCACACTCTCTTATAATCCTTCATTTTGGGTTTTAATATTTATATGAATTAAAAAATAATATCCCCAGGATTGTCAAACAAGGTTTATAAGAAGGCACATTTTCATGCACCAGATGAAGATTGAGTCCAGTTCAATGCACCCATTTGGATTTATTACCCATAAAAACCCCATCTCGAGACCCACAGATGAAATTTGTACCCATATAAGGATCTAATTTATTTGAAACATCATTCTCTAAACTCTAAAAAAATACAATAAAGCTTACATTACTTTAACTCATCTATAGGCATATATAAAGAGTCATCATCAGACATATCGTTATAAATATCACTATGGGTCTCACCAATGTTTTCTCATCTTATTATCCAAAGTCTCAAAAAATTATTATCATACCTAATATGGTAAACCACAATTTTCATCCATGTATATTAAAACGTTTTAAGATGAATTCTCAATAAATTATAATAGAATAAACCTTGTGGGCTATAAATGGTAAATATATTTGAAGCATAGACACACAATATTCTAATTTGGAAAAATGCCTAAAATATTTCACATAGATAACATATCATTTCATAATATACATAGTGATAGAATACATAAACCCATTATTCCGTACATTTGGAAATGAATCATAAGAAAATAATGATCTCTAATAAAGATTAAGGTTAAAAAAGGGAGATATGGATATAAGGGTATAAGAACACAAGCATAACATATAAAATTCATCAGTTACATACTAATGATGATAATATTGATACATTTCCTAAATTTGTTTTACTTAATAAGACATGAATCATAAGAAAATAAACAAACATGAGAAATGAGAGAATAACATTAGAATACAATATGAAATAATTGAATATAGATAATTATAATAAGTTCTTTTCATAATAGTAAAGGATCACAACCAAGTATATCAATATTGAGTTGTTTTACTCCCCATAACATCATAGTAGTTAAGGTTCAGTCCCAAAAATTTCATATAAGAAAAATTATCTTACAAAACGGGTTTCGTGCCCTATTTTTATCATATATATCTCATAAGATATAAATACATACCAAATACATTGGAAGGAGTCAAAGGTCATACATGTATTTTTTTAAGCATTACCTCCTTCCATGGTTATAACATAAAAACTATCCTTTGTTATATCATAAATACCATCACATAATGAATATAACACATACGTGTGCCAGAAGATCATAAAAAATCATCTTATTGTAGCACATTTAATGGATAGTATTTCATAACCATTTCATCAAATCATAATCTTTTAAAAAAAGGATTGTTATAGGATAATATTATCAATTAAACATATCATAACCCAAGAAAAAAACATAGATTAATAAAAAATCTGTCATGGTATAACCCGTTAAAGATAAATGGGTTTGATAAATATATTTTCATAATGTGACATTAAGAGGATGTATAAGAATGGTATCCTTGATTAATATCCCCAAAATCATAATTTGAATCAATGTATGTAATCATAGATTTAGAATGTTTATGAAATGAAAAATGTATTTTTTTTGAAGAAAATAACTCTTATTTTAAAATCAATTTTTAAATATAAATGTAATTAAAATATTTTGGAAGTATGTATCATTAAAAACAAACCTGCAAAATTATAAAAGAATATCACAAATTAATTTAATAAATTCATAATTATATTATCATTTATATTTTTAGAAAAAAATTTAGAATCCTAAAACATTATTGAAGTCAATTTCATTAATATGAACATCTAAACATATTAAAGAATCTTTAAAATTCAATTAAATTGTTTAATGAAGAAAATAAATTTAATTTGAAATTTACCTTTTAAATTTTAAAATTAATAAACAGATAATATAGTTGTATTTTATTTTTTTTTTAATAAATATAGATTAATCTTCAATAAAAATAATTTTCATGATTGTGTCACATTATTTTCATTATGTACTTTTTAAATCAATACTTCTATTCAAAATTTTTGGGAAATCCAAATATGAATTGTTTGGAAAACATGATAAAGATACTGGTAATTTTTTCAAAATATTAAAATTGTGGGATAATTTATTTATGAAGATAAAACAATTTTGAAAGAATTTTTTGAAAATGTGTTCTTATAATTAAATGGGATTTTTACCAAACTGAGAAATAATTTATGATTTTCTTAAAAATGTTTTCTCAATTATTTTAATTAACAGTGTGTAAAAATGATACCCTAAAATTTAAATATCATTAATAATTATAGATGATTTAACATAATCATAATCAATTATCGGTATATCATATTATTTCAACATTAGAGACTATATCAAAAATAATCTTGATATGCGATAAGATTGTTGGATAAAACCATTTAAGTTGGGTAATATATCAAATATAATTACCTTGAAATATTGATAACTAGATGGATATAAAATCCCAATATTTTTAATTATAAACATCATAAATTAAATTTTTGAGATTTATATAATCCAAATTAGTAAAATATAGGGTGAATATGGCTTCTGTCTCACAAAAAATATAGGTGATAAACAAATATGTTACATCATTATGAATATTTTGAATTGTAATCCCAAAAACATAATAAAAAAGTGACACTTTAAAATCATTAAATTTTCAAGATTTATTATTTACCTTGTTAAAGGGGTTTTATATACAACAATCTAAAGAAATGAGTGGTGAATTTTGTAGTTTCTCGCAGAAATAAAATAGAGACTAGAAATCACTTACCTATTTTGAATATTTAGAATCATAAACATAATGATAGTGGGATTTTAAAATTAGTACATTATTAAACATAATTGAAACATCCCAAGTAATTAAATAATAATATATTTTCATATCTATGTCTATTTATGAATTATATAGTGTTTTAGAGGCTTAAAATGAGAATAAATCTAATCTTAAGCATAAAATACTCTAATATTTTTAAAATATTATTTTACCAACTTTTGATGGAAACCATTTTAAATCTAAATTTTTACAATTTTATAAGAACTATTGTCAAAATAAAACTATTCTTTAGAATTGGGATATTGAAATTTACTTTGGATAATGTTTTGGTATTTTTCTAACAATGTTCATTTTTTAATGAATAGTTAAAAATACTGCATTTTACTTCAAAACTGCCTTTTCATCTAATTTAATTATATGGTTGGATTATATTTTTAATTTATTTTAAAGATTAATTCGAATATATTTATACCATTTAATCTAATTGTGGTAATTAGAATTAATTTCACTTTGAAATTGGACATAAAAAATTGTCAATATTTTGATATATATTGTTTCTTCAAAAAAACTCTCATTGTTTTGACAACCGGAATTATTTCTAAATTAATTACTGCAATTTTTGTGTTTGGAATTTGGTAAAATAGATTCCATATTTGGAATCATATGGTCGGAATTATGAAATTAAGATTCCTGGATTTGGACATTATAAATAGTAACGACAGTAATTATCTTTAAGTATCGAGATTAATTAGTAATCGGGTAGTTGAGGGTAATAAAATAATAACATAATAATTTAAAACGACCCCAAAATGTGTCCAAATCCTCTTTTTTGAGTCATGGATGACCATGGGAAGCTTTTTACCGAACATGAGGACCCATGGAGTCACATGCGTGTGATTGTGACATTTATGACATTATTTTAAAAAAGAAGTGAAATATAACAAAGGTTTGTATATCCTAAGTAAAAAAAATATAATATTGTTTAAATAAATGATCTCTTAGAATATAAATTTTCATTTAAAAGATAAAAATATTTCCTACATCATGGTATTTGTTTAAAAAAATTTAGACATTAAATAAATAAATTTATTTATGACACCAAGATGATGTTGTGATTACCTCATTAATGAATGATTTAAATAAAATGAAAATATATGGTAAATTGTTTGACATAAAAATGTCTAAAACCTATTATATTAGTGTATTTCAAATACTTATCACCATATCATCAAAATATGTAATTCTGGGACCTTTAAAATCCAAAAATCATTTTATAATAAAGTAACATTTCAACAGTTTCCAAAAGTGACCCTCCTCCCTCTTATAAAAAGCCCACACCTCTACCACCTTACCCACAACTCTCAAGCTCTTTTCTCATCCAAAACCTCTCATATTATCTCTCTGAATCCCTCTTTTACTCCTAGATGCCTCACTTTTGGCAGAAGTATTCCCAAGGAAGCCTTTGGCTCAAATAAAAAAGAGTTACCTGATTTAGAGGTAATGTCTTCTCTCGAGTTTCTTCCATTTATTTTCCTTATTCACTCACCACTATCTTATTATTATTTGATTCCACAATAACAACAGTATCCTAAATAAACTAGGATTTTGTTATGATAAGAATTATACCTACACTTACACACACCTCTGCATAATGGTTTAAGAACATACTGCTTCTATGGGTGGTGAATTACTGCCTCACGAAACGATGATTGTTTAATCTTATTTTAGCACCTTTAATGGTGGCCATTATGATGTCACTGTATTTATATATGAAATATATGGTATTTAGTTTTTCTATATGATTCTGAATTTTATTTTTAAATCACATCATTATTCTTTTCATGTTGTGGAACTGCAATAATTTCATCTGAGAATGTGTGGACTACCGCCCCCTCAAGTGATGTCACTCGTTAATGCCAAACATGGAATTTATAAAGAATGTCATTAATGAAATTGCGTTACCTATATAACAAATATATTATAATGTAATTATAATATATATATGTCTCATTTATTTTTAATTCCTTTAATATGACAATGAAATGAAAGTAGCATTCATGCGTAAGTACGACCTACTGTCTCCTTGAACGGTGCATTTAATTTTTTATCTCAAAATGTTATGTTATAGGATAAAATCAATATATGCTAGATAAATATGATATTTAAATCACTAATACTATTTTGGAGATGATGTACATATAACTACCTGGACAATTCTCTTCAAAAAGGTTTATTTTTCACTCATGTACCGAACATCGACAAAACGAATGATATGAACTCACATAATTAAATAATTTTTATAACATGATTATATGTGATATGAATTGAATAATAATCTTTAATGGAAGTACTTATGAAATTATAAATTGAAAATAGTTTATTATTCAGAATATATAAAAACAAACAGGACAAGTCGGACTTGAGGTAAGGGACATCATCTCAATCTCCTTTCGTTGAGGAATACTTGAATTTATATACAACCCTATTTTATTAGTTGTATAATAAACCCTTTTTAGTTCTAATTTCATTCAAATGGATTTTTTACATGAAGAGTTTTAATAAATGAAAAAATAAATTTTTTTGTCTTATATATTTTGCGACAACGACTTCTCTACCTCCGTGACCATTATTTGAGTTTCAGAATCTCTACAAGACATAAAATTTTTCAATGAAAAATAAATACCATGTTTTAGGTTTCTTTTATTTTGATGTTGAAAATGGTTTTTGATGATGTTTTGATTATATCAATGGGTTTTATTGATATCCTATGATGGAAATTTGGAAGTTTAATGTTTTTTTATGCATGTTTTATGTGATACAGTTATGTTATGGTTCTTGGGAATTGTTTATGAAGTCGGGTGGTTTCGTGTTAAACAAAGGGTGGGTGAGCCCGATATAGATCTCCAATTCATTGGGTAATGTGATGTAGTTAAACGCTAAGGTTTCTCCAAATAGATTTAGGGCATATACTGTGATGGGTATTCCAAAGGTAACCATTAGGGTTACTCCCTGCATAAGAATGTTGTGAATGCCTCATGTTACCTTTATGTCTTATGATTTCTATGCGTTATTCATAAATATTATGATTTCTTGAGGTATGTTAATGTGTTGATGTTTTATGAGTAATGTATAATTTCATTGATTCTTATGTATACATGGACTAATGTTTTATTTCCATATTTTTATATCCCTTAATGAGTTTTGTATGGTCATCCCAAGTTTTTGAAATGATTTTCACAGGTCAAGGGAAAATTACATGATGTGATGATGGTGTTGAGGATATATCAAGAAAGAAAACATGTTTTATTTTAAATATGTTACCTTTGGTGGAAAAAATGAATATTTTATTTGATGTAACCACCTTTTTTAAATGTGAAATGAAATGCATGATTTATGATCTAATTTTCTAAAACTAAAAACCTGAAAAGATCCTCATTGTGAATTCCTGAAATAACCCAAGAATATGTAATGATTAAGCTAGGGATTTATAGTTGGTATAAAAGGTTGGTTTAGATAACATTAAGAGTTATAATTCAATTAATTGATTATCCAAAAATATTTATTTTACACATTATGGTCAAATTGAAATGATATAGGATTTGAAGATTACCATGTTGATTTATCTAAGACATGTTTGTTCAGAATGTTTTTCCGCAGAGGAAACAGGGAAGCAGTGATAGGAAGGCATATTGAAGGAAATGACCATCCAAATCTATATCATAAGATGGTCAGAATTGGAACTGAACAATTTCATACCGTAATGGCGCAGTTGACTCAAGAGATAAATAGTGGTGGTATCCATGCCCGAGATCAACCAGATCAACCGTAGAGGAACATGTCAGTGGTGGAACATTTCATGAGAAAACATACCCCATCATTTATGGGATTATCTTACCATGTTCTAGATTAAGCGTGGGTTAAAGCACTGGAGAATATTTTTGATGTCATGAGGCGTTCAGACAATCAAATGTTTAGTCCGGTTGTTTACCATTTAGAGGGTGAATAACACCAGTGGTGGTCGATGGTTAAAAATATCAGGGACACAGATGAGATTGATGCTCTTGACTAGGATGATTTCAAAGGTATGTTTCTTGAGAAATATTTTCCTAAGTCTGTTCAACTTAGGATGGAAAAACAATTCTTGGAATTGAGGCAAGATGACGACTCAGGGGCTTCTTATGAAGAAAAGTTCACTCGATTTGCAAGGTATACTCCAAATTTTATCAGAGACCATGATAGTAAAATCAATCATTTTTACTTAGGATTAAAGACAAAATATTTAAGGGTTCTTTTGAGTTCAAATGTTATGAAAAGCTTGTTCGATGTGCTGAGAAGGTGGAAATGAAGTATGTCGATGATCAAGTGTTCTCTGACAACCAACAAAACAAGAGACCGATGTGGTAGGAGAAAGGGAATAATCATTCAAAAAGGATTGATGGTAAGAAAAATACGTTTGTAGTTTGTTATAAATGTGGTAAAAATTATGTTGGGGAATATCTTTTGAATTCTGGAAAGTACTTCTCATGTGGTAATAAGGGACATAAGGCTTGTGATTGCACTTGAAAAGATCAGGGTAATGGTAATACCAAATTTTATTTAAAGTTAGTGAAATGTTTCAAGTGCAATGATATAGGTCATTATGAAAACGACTGTTCGAAAAAGAGCTCGAATGCTGGGAAGCAGTCAGACAAAAAGAAGAAAGTTGTGGTGAAATCCTTTAAAACTGATTCTATAGATGTTGGGCCATCAAATGAAGTGGTATCGGGTACTTTGTTTTTTTAGATTATGCCAATGGGTTGTTTGATTTAGTGTATACACATTATTTTATCTATGAAAAATTTTATAATAAATTGGGAATTCCATCTCAATAAATGACTCCTGAACTTGTGGTAAAAATACCTAGGGAAACATTTAAGGAAAAAATAATTTCTAATAATCTTCCTATCATTATCCATGGAAAGAATCTACTTGAAAACTCTATTGTTTTACCTCTAGTAGAGTTCTATGCTATCCTGGGTATGGAATGGATCTCTGTTTACCTTGATAAGATTTACTGTAGAGCTAAAGAAGTTTCTATTTTGAGAGACTTTCAGTTTGTGTACAAGAATAAACTCTTACTGTTGATAACATATCAAGAGGATGAGAAACTTGTAAAAGTTGGAATTGAATGTTACATTAAACATATTGTTGAAAACAAAGGAACTATTCAGATTAATGATTCCCTTGTGGTAAATGAGTTTCCGGATGTTTTTCTGGTTGAGTTTCCTGGAATAATACGAGATCGAGAAGTTGAATTTATTATTGACTTAGTTACTGATGCTAAGCCAATTTCAGAAACCCCTTATCAAATGTCTCAAATTGAACTTTTAGTGTTGAAGGAGAAATTGCAAGTTTTATTAGAGAAAGGTTTCATTAAACCTAGCACATCACCATTGGGTTCTCCAGTCTTATTTGTTAAAAATAAATATGGTTTAATGATACTTTTCATTGATTATAGAGTCTTGAATAACATCACTGTTAAGAACAAATATCCTTTGCATAATATCGGTGATTTGTTTGATCAGCTCCAGAGAGCTTAGTATTTTTAAAATATTGACTTGAGATCGGGGTACCATCAGTTGAAGGTAAAGGAAAATGATATTCAGAAGACCGTTTTTCGTACAAGATATGGCCTTTATGAATTTGTAGTTATGCCTTTTGGGTTAACCAATGCAACTACTGTATTCATTGTCCTTATGAATATGATTTTACATGAGTTCTTGGATATGTTTGTGGTTTTTTTCATTGATGATATTTTGGTGTTTTCTAAAAGTTTATATGGGCATGAAAATTATATAAGGGTTTTTTTCAAGCCATAAAAGAAAAGAAATTTTATGGGAAAATTTTAAAGTGTGATTTTTTATTTCAACATATTTCATTCCTTGGACACATTGTTTCTAAAGATCGAATGACTATTGATCATGAAAAAATAATTTTTGTTGACGAATGGCCAAGACCCACACATAAAAATGAGATTCGTAGTTGTATTGGTTTGGCAGGATATTACCAAAGGTTTGTTAAACTTGTTGCACGGTTGTCTAGCCCACTGGCTAAACAAACTCGGAATGGTGTTAATTTTATCTGGACAAAATAATGTGATGATTGTTTTCAGGAATTGAATAGAATATTGGTTAATTCTCTAGTATTGGAGCTACCTTCCAAGAATGGTTAGTTTGTTATCTACACTGATGCTTCATTGAAAGGACATGGTTGCGTCCTAATGTAGAATGATCAGGTATCAGTTAAATCTTCTCTATCAGACAAAATTAATCAAGCACTGAAGAAAGACAGTGAGTTGCAGAAAAGGGTAGACCTGATTCAAAAGGGTATGCTCCCTAAATTCAACATTGATAATTATTGTGTTTTCATATTTGGGAAGACATTGTGTGTGCCTTGTGATTCATAGTTGATGAGAGAGTTGTTATGAGAAGCTCATAGTTCTCTATTTTCAGTTCATCCATGCATTTCTATGATGTATAGAGATCTATGAGAGTATTACTAGTGGGATAGAATGAAAAGAGATATTGATGATTTTACTGTGACGTGTTTGACTTTTCAACAAGTTAAAGTTGAGCGGAAGTTACAGAAAGGGATGATTCAGCCTTTACCATTGCTATAGTGGAAATGGGAAAATATATCAATGGTCTTTGTTGTGGGATTACTGAAGACATCCCAAGGTAATAATGAAATATGAGTTATTGTTGATCGCTTGACTAAATCGTATTATTTCCTTTCTATACAAGATACTTTTTCCCCAGATCAAATTTCTTGATTGTAACATAAAGGGATAGTTGTGTTACATGGAGTTCCACTGTCCATTGTATCTGATCGTTATCACAGGTTCACTTGTAAATTTTGGAAAGGTCCTTACATGTCGTTATGTACTAAATTAAATTTTAGTACAACTTTTCATCCTCAATCAGATAGTCAGTCAGAATGAACAATTCTGAATTTGGAGGATATGCTGCGTTCTTGTTCAATGAATTATAAGGGAAGTTGGGACCAACATCTTTCATTGGTTGAGTTTTCTTATAATAACAGTTTTCAATCCAGTATAGAGATGTGACCATTTGAGGCATTATATGGGAAGTAGTGTGGAACTCCAGATTTTTGGGATGAAGTAGGTGAAAGAAAGTAGATGTGACCAGAATTGGTAGAAGAGATGGTAGAAAAAGTTCAGATGATTAAGAAACACATGAGAACAACTGAGAGCAGGCAGAAAAGTTATGTAGAAACAGGAGGAAGGATCTCTCTTTGGAGGTAGGTGATCATGTATTCTTCAAAAAAATTTATTCTTAACTATAAACTTTCATACAAATATCATACTTGAAACCATTATTCATAATCATGGTAAAAGAAAACATATAAAATGATGAAGTTATATTCTTAGTAAGGGTAAACAATTGAGATATCAATGATCAGTTAAGCCTAACATGGTAATAATGATATGTTAACATGAGAATAAAAATTGAAAATTTTACATATAAAATCATTGATCATAATCTTAATTCATTTCATAAGGATTACAATTTCATATGAAATTAATCATAAAGGAAATAAATAACATGATCCATGAGGGAATAAAATTGGAAGAAATAATATGTTTGTTTCATACATATAAGCATAAAAATAATTTCCTTAGTCAAGGATCACTACCAAGACTATCATAGTGGATTAAGTTCACTTACCATTCCATAATGTTCTTTATAATGGTTTACTCCCATAATTATCATAGTTGATATATTCCCTTACTATACTAGTTTTAGTCCCCATTATTATTATTATTATCTAATGTGATTAAGATATTTACCTATTTCATTGGAGGGTTATATAATTCGTATTCCTCCCCTAACATTTTTAAAATATTACTTATGATTTTCTAAAGATCATAAAAATTTCAAAATTATAGAAACAATTGAATGGAAATAGGAATTGTAATCATTTCAGTAAATCCTAATAGTAAAACCCAAATAAAATAAATGGGACTCGTAATGTTTCATCCTAATATATTTAAGGCCTTTGAATAAAAATGGTTTCACTAAATAATCCATAAATAATTCTCATAATTCATCCCAAGAATGAATACAGATGGTTTCACTAGAATATATTCCAATAAAATCACACTTATTAGAAAATGATGTTATTATTGATGAAAAATTCCTTTTGCCGATCCTTTAAACACTTCATGAGGTAAACAATATTTTCACATTGAGTATATTATTTTAAATTAAATAATTTAACTAATATAAATGAAACTATGCTAATTTTAATTAATATTGAAAATATTTGGTGGACCCTTCAAACCATTGAGCTTACTTGTTTTTGGGTGTCATCATTCATTACATGTATATTAAGAGAATGAATAAAAACACATTTTTATTAAAAATTCAAAAGTACCCCATTTAGAAAATTAAAAGAATATTCCATTTAATTATATTTTAATAATTAATTCATGAGTATGAATTAATTTAATAAACAATTGATAATGTTAAAAAAATATTTAAAACATTTTTAGATGACATTGTTATGGAATAAAAATTATTTTCATCCAAAGAGTGAAATTATTTCAGTTTTCCTTAAAATATTATTCTTGTCTATTGAGTTGTGAAGGATAAAAAATGAAATAAACTATTGAATCTCTAGAAATTACAATAGTATCAGAAACGTTCTGGAATTATTGAGATATTGGTCATAAAATTTCATCATTTAAACATACCCATATAAAACCATGATAAATAATGAGACTATTATATAAATCACATACCTCACATTTTTATTTCATTCAAATAAATATAAACACCGATAAAATAAAATAAAATTCTTATAGATGTAAAAAATAATAATTTATAAACCAATAATACCATATATTATACTTGTATAAAGATTCAACACCCAGTAATTAATAATTCTTAATTAATGTTATCATTTCTTGGTGGTAACTATTTCGTTATTCATGAGAATTCAAGGATGGTAGTTCTGTTCCTTAAACATCTATAATGGTTACATAATCTATTTAATATTACTCATAATATAAATATAATTTACATTCATTATATTTATATATATTATGTTCATCAATAAATAGAATATAAATACAAATTAATTACACCTTTCATGGAGGCGGTAGGCCATACGTAGACATGAATTCTATTTTCACCTTTGAATGGATGATACACAAGAAAGATAAATAATAATAAACAATTTTAAAATAATTTTTATATAATTCATATCATATATATTCTGTAAATAATATCTTGTTACCAACCATTTAATGCATAATCATTAAACGAATCCCAATGCTTGTTGGAGGTTATTTCCCACATCTATTCATGAGCGACATTATCGTTTTCCAATTGACTGTAAGGTAAGATGGTAGAAATGATATTATATATCATGAATCATAATAATGAAATAAAAATCATTTAGAAAAAATAAATCAAACATACTAATGATTCATTAACTATGTTTATGGGAAATGAATTGTATCACTTTATGCAGGCAGTAGTCTAGACATAGGTTTGTTCAACAATTCCAATTCACATATAATGGAATTAAATATGGATATTTATGGCTCAATAATTATACTATGATTTTAGTATATATAGTATTCTTATGTTTTTATTTGATGATAAATTATATATATTTAGATGAGGTAGAGTAAGAGAAAAATTGAAAAAGGTGGTTAATATGGTTACATCTTCTTGGTAGGCCTCCATTAAATTAATCTATTTATGTTGGCAAAGTGATATTATCATGGACAATATAAAGTAAATTTTGAATGAAATAAATTCCAAGTTATTGGATTCCATATTTCATAGGTACATAGTACCTTTATCTTAATGTCCTTTCATATGAATATTTATAAGATAATATTGTCAAAACCTTTCCTAATATATATTAGATCATGATTGGATATAAATGAGAAGGTCTTATTTCCAATAGATATCATCTCATGATACATTCGTTGCATCACTGGAAAAACATTAAAAATACCCCAAGCAATTTAATAAATGTCTAAATCACTCCTCATATATTGAATAATCGATTTAATTCATAAATAATATGCCTTATTAGTTATCTATAATTAGTAATGGATATATATTTATCTACATTTCTTTATTTAATCAAATAATCTCAATGTAAATACCATATGTAAAATTGAAAAATATGTCATAATATCAATGTATCCAAGATAAATAATGTTTTCATTTTTGGGAAATATAATTTCCATCATAATTTGTATAATTCAAGTTAAATCAAATGACAAAAAATGTATCATGAATGTGAATTCCAATACTAACTTTAGTCAAAGATACTACAAATCACGTAGAGAATTATTAAAGAAAATATCAATAAAAAATATAAAATTTTGGTTAATAATAAAAGGTTTTTTAGATTTTTAATATAAATACCATAATAATATAATTTAAATTTTTTTTAATGAATATATCTTTTATATGTTGGAAAAAATTTTAATATAAACTTTTATTTAAAATTAATTTTAAAAATATTCCCGTAAAAAATTGAAAATAATATTATATGGATATAAAATTTTAGAAATATAAATTCAATTTTAAAATATTTTAGTGGTCATGATTAATGGGAATTATTTAGATAACTTACGCATTTAAAAAATAGTTTCATTCACGTTTTTAGTAAAATTCAAAAGTTTTTTATTTTTAAAAATTAGAGGGTATTAATTTTTAAAAATTATAAAGAGTAATAATTGGATGAAAATTCATTTAATAAATCATTTTTAAATATATAAAAAACTTTATAAAACATTTCTTGAATATATGATTTTGAAATAAAATTGATTTTTGACTAAAGAGGGAAATGAAGTAAGATTTTCTAAAATAAATTTTCAAAAATATTTTGCAACATATAGTAAAAAAATGTATTATTGAATGAAAGAGATCATATATTGATATATGAGAATATAATTAATGGTTTTATTAAATAATTATTAAATAATTTCTTTAAATGTAAATTCTAGTGGAACAAGTCTCTAATTAAATTAGATTATGATGTAAACCCTTATAGAGATAATATTGTTTAAATGAGAATTAATCAATGAAAATAGTTTTTGTATCAACAACACAACTAGGAAAAATTATCCAAAATACAATTATATATATTCAAATTTCATTACACACATAATCATATAATTTAAATGAAAATTAATAATTAATATAACCAAATGAAATGGAAATGAGTTATGAATATTTTTACCCCTTGGTAATGTTTATTTAAAAACCCATTAGATAAAATAATTAAAATTTAGACATAAAATACCATTAATAATGTATTATTAATGGTATTAAATGTAAAATGAGTAGTATATACACTATATAAAAGATTTTATGTTCATAAAAATATTATATTCTTCAATGAAATGAAATTTAGATGAAAACACTTACCTTACGCATTCTTTTGGTGGAACGATCCTTAAACTACTATAAAATTGTTTTTAGATTTTTAATAACTTTTTAAGGAACCATATTAACATTTATAATATCATAAATAATATTTTTATTACATCATATCACCTATTTTTAGTAATATTATTATATTTTCATTTTTTGGTGTTAATCGCCATGTTTTTCTAGTATATTTTGACTTGCTATATTTTTTTTATGATGATCATTATTTCATAACCAATATAATGTAATATATTTTTAAAATATAATATATATTATTTAAAAATTTATTTAAATAATAAAAAAAATTAGTGATCATAAATTATATATATTATTCTAAGATATTGTAAGTCATATGTAAGAATGATCATTGTTTCAATTTTCTTATCATTTTGAAAGAAAAAAAGTAAATGGGATATATATTTCCATTTTAATATTATATTTATATCATAAATTTCACATATGTTTACTGAACGCAACTTAAATATTTTTTATGTATTGTGTGAATGAATAACATCACTCCGTGAGGTGGTAGTTTATCGAACAGACCAACAATGTTATCATATTCACAAAAAATAGAAAGCATGAAGTTATATTTTATATAATAATTAAATAATCATAAATAAATCATAAATATCATAAATAATATATATAAACTATAATTCTTTTATTACTGCAAACCATGAAAGGAATTAATGAAAAAATGATTGAAATTGGATAGTGAGGTGGTAATACACTGAACACAGAAACAATAATTTCAGAAATCATTTAAGGAAATTGTATGAGGTTTTTGAACATAAATATATCATATAAAACACAATAAATGCATGGAAGGGATTTTATTATCAAATAATTATCATATAAATATTTATGGAGGTGTAGAAGTCTATGAAATAAGAACACTTTTAGAAGAACATTATTTCTTCTTTGAGTATTTTCATTTGCATTACACTAAATACTTACTATGATGGAAATATGAATAAAATAAGGCTTATAAGATTTTGGGATTGAAGTTGGGGAGTAATTTTTTTAGTCATTATCTAATGCTATGTGGTTTTATGGTGTAATGTGGATAGGATATTGGGAGGCCATTTATAAGTGATAGAGAAGAAATACATTGAATTTGTAAAAAATATTTCTTGAAACCACATTTTTACCTATAAATAGGCTTCCATAGAACTAAAATTAGTTAAATTAATGACTGTAGTATAAATAATTATATCCAGCGAGATTTTGATTGTGTTGGGTAATTTATAGACCATATATTATATGTTTAAAAACTATGTTATCTCATTTTCACCATATATACATTAATTAATTTTATATGTTTTCACTCATGATTTTGGTCAAAAAATTAGTTTAAATTTTTATAAATTATATATTACCCTAGTTACAAATATCAAATCCATTTTTCTATATTTATACCAAATAATTTTAAAATAATAATTTAAAAATAAACTCGTAGATATATTGAGAAAGAGAGGTATTAAATTTAAAATGATAAAAACTTTTAATATGTATTTTTATATATATTACATATAAAATTGGTATAATAACATAAATTGTTAATATATATGTATAATTGAAGTAATTTACATTTAAATACAATAAAAATTTTAATTGAATTAAATAAATTAATATAAAAATAATTTATTAAAACTATAATTTAGTATGTTTGAAAATTAATCAAGAAATGAAACATTTCAGAAAAAAAATTCACCCTAAGATAATTCTTCTTTCAAAAATTATATTTAATTATTCATATATATTTTTAAAAAGTGTCAAAATTTATTTTTTAAAAAATTACACCATAAAAAGGGAGAAGAAAGAATGTATAAAAATACATCTTATTATGTGTAAAATTTGATAATATCTTATAATATACTTACCAAATATATTGTATAAATGTAATTTTTTATAAATTTTAATAAAAGGCATCCACAAATATTATTATTTTAATTTTTTAAGAAAAAATCCACCGACGCATAAAAATATCCTTTAATAAAACACTTCTTATATATTCAATTAGATTTAAAATTAATTTTTAATAAATGGGGGAATAATTAATTGACCCATATATTTTAATAAGTTAGTTAATCCTATACATAACCACAAATTTAATTTATAGGATATAATTTGAATATTGAATAATTATATTAATTGTATACGGTAAAATAATGTCTTGAGTGTAATGAAAACAATTGAAGTATGTCAATTTTGTGTGAAGCACAAGCTAATTTAGTATGTCATGCATTGTTGGATATAGAATAGATTGAATTTATTTAAAATTTTAAATATATCATGAAGTATTATGATAGTGTATTAGCGTCTATTATTTTTGGTTTACATCAAAATAGATTTTGAATAAAAATTTATTATATTATAATTTTTATGTGTTACATTTTACCCATCTTAAATAAATTGAATAACTGATATTTAAACATGATCTTGATAATAAACAGTATAATATTTTAGGAGTCCTTTTTTGATAAACCCAAATCATAAAAGGGTTAATAAGATATCATTTTATTAATATAAAAAATAAAATACCATGGTTATATGGAATAATATATAACTATGTTTCTACATTGGAGTAAATCATATGAAAGTGAATATATGGGTATGAATAAAAAAACATAAATAATTATAGGGAGTTATTGAGGTGTTAAATCATAATAAAGTAAATTATAAATTTATTTTTGGTGGAATAAAATCCATAAATAAATATGTGTTATAATTTAATTGATACCAACTGAAATAAATCTAAAAAGATAGAATTTTATATTAGGATAATATTTAATTATATTGGGTGATTTCTTTACTGCCTAAGGATATATGTAAATATACTTACGTGATATATTTGTATCAAATAAGAATAATTGAATCCTCTTATATTGATTTTATCAAATACACCACGAAATTATTATAAAAAATTAATATTTTTTCCATAAAGCAATAAAATTATCTTTTAATAGATCATAAGATATATAAATGAGTGAAATGTCTTTCCTTATTTCTCTACCTATATTCCAAAACCAATATGGTTAATGAAATATAATCTAAAACTAAAAATTAATATAAAGACTTATTCATAAAAATTTATACAATACTATTTTTTAAAAACAATCACACATTTACCAAGACATCACATTATATAGTGGTAGGAGAGAAACCCTTATTGATTTAAGGTCATGGGTTTATGGCCCACCACCTTTATAGATGGGATGGGTTATCTCTCTACAAGCGGGATGTCCTTATATAAACTATATTAATATAATTACTATAAAGTTATGAAAAATCTGATGGAAATAAATTAAATAAAGTAAATCATTAAATAACTTTTTCAAATTGGTTTTCCATACCACTTATGTTTCTTAAAAAAATTAATAATCATTTTTACTTTAATGATCATATAAACCCTAAAAGAAATAAATACAATTAAAAACATGTTTAAAAAAATTTAAAGGAATAATTCATCAGATAACGTTTCCACTAGACCATGTACTGAACTAATCGGTTGTATGGCCATACATTTCATCCAAAATACCATATATCTTTATAGACTCTAATTATATAAAACCAAAAATTTTTATTATGTGACAGATCATGTTTTAAATATTATTCTCAATAACCCATGACGATATCCACAACTCTCTTGTTAATGAAGACAATATTTCTTATAAAGTTTACACATCCCTTATATTATTCATGATTCATAAAAAAATACAGTTGTTAAAAATAAGTATACAATTTTATTCACGAATCCAAATAAATATATACCTATTCTGCTTTATTTTCAAATTTGTCCTTATTTTGAATAGGTTTTAACCTTGTTCATACATTATTGTTATATGTTAAAATGATATATAATTGTTTTCAATGAAAATGTGAATTATCATAAGAAAATACCATAGGGTTATCAGACTTGGGGCGCAGTAATTCTTGTTCACTGGTACCAAGTTATACTCAAGTTGAGGACATCATGCCCTTTGTGGATTTATTATCATTCCCCTAGATACATTGTTTCCTGAATGACGTTAACTTATTAAATCCATATTAGGACGAATTTCAAGGAAAAAAATGATATATATCTTACCAAAACATTATGATTTTGATCATTATATATCCTCATTGTATATCATATATTTGTTTTCCATAATCTATGTTTCCAAAATTCTAGTTTCCAATGATTCTACTAATGTTTCTCTAATACCACCTATAGTGAAACGAACATGAAAAGTTCAAATCCAATACATGATACTATTTCATTGCCATATGATACATGTAATGACACCCTAAAGTATTAATTTGTTTATTTTTCATGGTAAACTAGATAAAAAAAATAATTCGGTTAATAATTATAGAATATATAAAATAAAACAATTATATTTAAGTTTTAAACTATTTATATCTAGTACATCCCTTCATATCAGTCATAGTGTTTTTTTAGAATCATAATAAAATTATATAAAACAATGGTGACCTCAAATTTTCATTGAGGGTTAAATACAGTGGATTCAATAATGAATAAATGAGAAAATAAAATTTGGAAAGGTGCATTAGTGCACAATGATTCTATATATTTAATAAACTAAGAAAGAAGTGTGTAAATAATATTGAAATGTAAATAACGGAATACATTTTCCATTTAAGTAACATATAAATCAATATAACATAAGGAATAATGAATATGGCTTTGTAAATAACTGAATAGATATTCCATTTAATCAATAAAATGACAATGTAATGCATCCATCAATTTTTTCATTGTTGTAATACCATGGATAATAACAAATAATTTCATGATGAAATAAATTATTAATTATTGGATTACATTAATCCCAAATACATACTAACATTTTATTCATGGACATTCACAAGACAATTTAATATATAATACGATCATGTATATTCACAAAATAGTTTAAAACATGCTTGGATACGAACATGATGGGTTTAGTTAAAATGAATTCAAATAATGTGATTACTGATAGATCAAGGATATTAATTTAGATATTCCCATCCCATATCATAAAATTTCAATTAATTAAAAATATATAAAATAATCTACTTAATTAATAATAACATACTTTAATAGATATTGATCTTTAGTAATGGATACAAATTTATCAATATTTCCCCAATTATCAAATATTTTCAATGTAAATTGTATATGTAAAAATGATATATAATTTATGAAATAATTTTATCCATGATAATTAATATATATATTAATCATAAATTTAATATCCATATGAATGTGAATTTTTTTAGGTAATGTAAATGAAAAAAAATTGAACTAAAGAAGGGAATACAAATGGAATCATTATTCAATGTGAGCATGAACCATATAACGTAAGATTAACAATAGTATCAAAAAAATATATACCAATTGGGGATATAATTTATATTTTATATCAATAATTAATATAAATCCCATAAAAATATCTTAGAAAACATTCACGAGTAAAATATCCATTTCATATTCAAAAAAAAATTAGAAAAAAAATTAATTTAAAACCACTTAAAAAATTTAATGTTTTTAAAAAATATTTAAAATAAATTTCTTTGAAAAAATCATTTGAAAAATATAAATCTTGATTTGAAACATTTGAGTGATCAGGAAGTTAATTAATTCTGTTGATACAGTACATGTTATGATAATGTTTACATTTAATTTTTCAATAATATCTAAACTAAAATTGTTATGAAAATGACGTAAAACTCCTTTGACAATTTTTTGAAGGGTAAAAATTATTTCTATAAAAAAATTTGAAAATATTAATAACATTTTTTGAACAAATTTTTATAAAATATAATATTAAATAAAATTAAATTTTAGATTGAAAAGATAAATGAAGTCATATTTTCTAAAATATAATTTATAAAACATTTGAAGTATGAAATAGGGTAAAAATTGTGCTATTAATAGAAAAATAGAATGAAAAACTAGAAGATAAAAAATTAAAATATATATTGAATAGTTATTTAATATTTTACCATAATGTAAAATCAATTGAATACAATTCCAAATAAAATGATATTGTGATGTGAACCTTCGAAAAGATAAAAATGTAAAAGTGAAAATTATTTAATGAATGAATTATTTTTATAAAATTTAAATACATATAAAATATGTCTATATATAACAATAGATATACAAATTTAATTACAAACATAATCATATAATACAAACAATAATTATGATGTATTATATCCTAATGAAAAGAAATTAAGTCATTATGTTCTGCACCACTCATAAATTTTTAATTCATAACCCTTAACTGAAATAATTAAACTAGAAACATAAAATACCAGGAATAATAATGTATTAAATATATTACATTTAAAAGGGGTTGTATAAACACCATTTAATAAAAATTAGATTCACACAATAAAATATTCCTCAATGAAATAAATTTGGAAGAAAACCCATACCTTACACTTATTTTTTGATGAACGCTCTTTACCCATATGTATAATGTTTTTTCCATGTAATTATATTATATAATTTACATATAAATACTTATATTATCATATATGATCATTTTATGTAATCTTATCAACTGTTAATTAATAATCATTCATTATTTTCATTGTTTCATGTATTAGTCACCCTGTTTTTAGTATATTTTGACATATTACATTTTGTTACTCTTTATAAAATCGGGATATCATCATCTTAAAAATGTTAAAAATGATTTAAATATCATAGATATTTAGTTTATTTTTATTTATATTAATCCAAAAAAATTGTGATATGAAATGAAATACATAGTTCAAGGAGACAATAGATCATAAGTACACATAAACACAGACTTCATTTTTTGATGTATTCGATGAATTTAATGTAAAGTTTATATATATATATATATATTTCATAATATAAATTTTTTAATTCATATATTTTACATATTATTATTAAATCAACACTTAATAAATTCTCTTTAAATCGGGAACGAATCATATCACTTTTTGAGGAGGTAGTTCCCCGTACACATGAACGACATTATCATATTCTTGAAAAATAATAAGCATGAGAGGATGGGTACTATAATAATTATAGAAGTGTAAATAAATTATAAATCTTGTTTATTTCATATATATTTACCATAAATCTATTGGTGTTTTAATCTATGAAGGGTAGTAATAGGAAAATAAACGATATTGGTTCTCGAGGATAGCATCTGTCGTACGTAAGAAAAATGATTCTGTAACCCATTTTATATAAGTGTGCTATTTTATGTCATTAAATTTTCATAAAAAAATATTATATGTAATACTTTTTATTATTATATAATCATAGTATAATAAGAAATTGAGGATTTGGAGAGTAAAATAAAATAAAAATTCATTTCGAAGAACCTGGCATCTTCTTCGGGTATCTTTCTTTTGTTGGTATTATATCCTTACAATGAGATATTATTACCAATATAATGATTCTTGGATGATGGGAGATATGATTCAATGTTTACTAGGTAGGTATTGGTTGATCCTAATTGGGATTATGATGTGAAGTGAAGAAGATATGGGAAAGCCTTCTATAAGTCAGAGAGAGGACGCATTTGGTTTTATAAAAATAAAGTTAGTTTAATCCATATTTTTACCCAACAAAAGACTTAATTAATAAAAATATATATATAAATGATGGTTTTAGGTTCGAATATTTCAATACATTGTATTTTAATATGTATTAGGTCATTTTTACACATTAAATTCTATGATTAAACATTAAGTAAAATCATTTTTAACTGGTCCACTATAATTAATTTCAAATGTCATCGCAAGTACATTATGTGAAAAACTATGTTGAACATCATAGAACATACAATTTATTTTTATTAAAAATATAGAATATATTTTTCAAAAAATGATTTATATATTTGAAAAAATTAATTAAAAATAATCCCGCACAGGTAGCCTGAAAGTAGTGTTTTATAGTGAAAATGTTCAAAGGATTATTGTGTAACTGTATCTACATTTAATATAAATATGATTCAAATAGAATAAATTGGATTGATATATGTATAATTTAAATAATTAATCCTTAAAACAAATTAAAATTAAATATATTAAATTTTCCCTTAAGACGAAATGTCAAAAAGTGAAAACATAAAATTGAATGACATTATTTAGATGAAAAGCCTATTTTCAACTAAAATTCATCATTTTTGACAATTAAACAAAAAATGAAACTTCATTGAAAAAAAATCACACTAAATTAGTTTTGGTATTATTATCCCCCGAAAAAGTTAATTGTTTCATATAATTTTTATAAATACATTATAATTTAGTTTTACAACAAGTGCACCACTAAATTATAGAAAAACAACCTTAAAAAATATATTTTTTGTGTCTAAAATAGAATTATTTATTATATCATTGTAATAAAATAAATTTTAATAATTTAAAAACATTACATAAATTTTCATTAATATCATCCACTAATTGTAATTAGATTAATTTATATCGATAACAATACTTTTTTTAAAAATTGATTTTATAAAAACATATACTTTTTATAAATTTTTTTATATTAATCTCTAATAAGTTCCCAACCAATGAATGAACCCATATATTTTTATCATAAATTTAATACTATTGAATTTATTCCTTAATAGATGGTCATGCATGTAACACAATCTATCTAAAATTCATTATTGTGTATACTGCAAACTAAGAAATAATTTCGTGTATTTAATTATATATAATAAATTTAATTTATTTGAAATTTTAAATATATTATAATTTATTTATATTTTATAGGTCTTTATCTCATTAATGTTGTGTTTAGTATAAGACATTGAATAAAAATTTATTGTTTTTGAATTATTGGGGTGTCACATTCTCATCACCTTAAATAAATTACATCCTAACAATTTGATCATGATATCAGCAGTTATCAGTTTGAAATTCTAATATTCCAATTTTCAAAATATCACCTCATAAAATTTTTAATATAATATCCTATTAATAATAGATAAACAAACTAAAATGCTCATATATAATAACACATAACCTGCTGTATATGTAGGAAACAATTAGTGGGAAATGATTATATGTACGTAGAGTAAAAACATAAATAATTATATAGAGTGAGTGATTTCAATGATCAAAATAAAGTTAATGATTAATTTAATGTTTCTGTCCTCAAATACATAAATATAATATTTGTAAAAAGGTAATATATATTGTAATAAATGATGATAATTGTATAGAATTTTATTTAATGATCAATTTTACTAATGTTGATGAATTATTTTACTAAATAAGATTATAAGGAAATATATTGACATGACATAATTTTATTTCATAATAATAATTTAATCATTTTGTTGTGCTTCGATCTCTTACACTAGGAAACATAAATCCATAAAATTATTTTCATGCATGAAGCACTAAAATTCACTTTTAATAATCAGAATGATACATAAAATAAGGAATAATATTTCTATCAAACTATTCATATTCACTAAAAAAACTTTGGTTAATAAATTAATCATTATAACGTAAAAATTAATACCATAGATTCGTCATTAATATTTGTTCAAGAACACATTTTATAAAAATAACGACATGTTAACTAGGAAATCACATTTTCCAGTGGTAGGTGTGAAAACCTTATCATACACCACACATGATTTCAAGTTCTACATCTTTCTGGATGTAATTTTTTTTCAACATTCATGAGGTTTTTCTTTATTATAAACTATGTTAATTTATTTCGAATAATTATCAAACAAAATATGATGGAAATTATTGAAATAATTTTAATCATTAAAAACTCTGAATACTATTCTTTTCAGTGACCTTTAATTTTTTGTCTAAGAAAAATAATAATCCTGTTTGAATATAAATGAACTAAATTAATGGGTTTTATTTCTATAAATTTCATCCAAAAAATCAATAATATTGGTTGACTCCCATAAAATGAAACTATAAAAGTTTTGTATCCAATTTATTTTAAATTCAATATGAAACTAATAAAATAATTATGATATCCATAACTATTATATTAAATTTTCTAAATTTTTTTTATAAAAAATTATAGAACCCTGTAATAATTAATGATTCTTAGAAGAAACTACCATTAATGAAAAAAATTATAAATTAATTCTTGAATCCAAATTCATAAATAATTCATTTGTATTATCTCCACATAGTTTTTACCTTATTAAATGTTTTAAATAGGTCAATAATTTTCATTGAATATTAAAATTATCCATAATGGTTTATAATGTCAGTGTGAATTATCATAAGAATACCCCCATGAGTGTCAAACCAGGTAGCCAGCAAGGCCTTGTGTCGTGTAGTGTGTTATGCCTAAGTCAAGGTTGAAAAACCCTATTTGTAGTTATTATAACTAGGTACATCAATACTAGAACCATATCCTCATATATTATTCAGATAGCGATTTATTTCAAGGGAAACATACATAATATCTATCTAACAAAAACTATTGGATATACTTCAATAAATATACAAAAATTAAATTATATGGTAATGTATTATAATATATGTATTCTTAAATATATTTTCAAAGGTTTATGCTTAAATTTTTATGATACCAAATATATTAACCATGACCCTGAATCATGGAGCTCGTACCTTCTACCATTACATTGGTATAAAATTCACGTAATTTCATCCCAAATGACCAACTAGTTTAGTAGTATTTGTAAATTAGATAAATTTATAAGTCTAATATTACATTTGTAATATACAAAATATTTCATAATTTTATTGGAGAAATACATTATTCTATTTATTATATCCTTGCATATCAGTGAAAATCAACTTAATGGGATCTTAGGTAATGGAATCAAAATATAGGTGAGCACAATGACATTGTAAGAATCAAATAAAAATAAAAATAGTTAAATGGTTATGTTAATATGGGAATGTAAATATCATGAAACACATTCCATGTAAACAATGAAATTATAAGAATGTTTATAATTTATATGATATATTAAATAACTAAAAACACAGTCCATTTAAAAAACATTACTCTCACGATGAGATAATAAACAATTAATATGGTGTGTAAATAAATTATTCCCCATTCCATCTAAAAAATAAAATTAGAATGAAATCACTAAAGATAATTATTATATGAAAAATATAATAAAAATTAATAATCCAACAATGAATACATAAATATATAATTATTTGATGCCTTGTTTCCATGATTCAGTTACCGTTACCATCAAAACATTTTACAAGATGCTTCAAAACATACTAATATAAAGTCTTTCAAAATATTGTTTAGAACATGCATAGTTACAAATGTAAAGGGTTTATTTCTAACTGATTTCTTCCCATGAGACTACCAATGAATTGAGGAGTTTATATAAAATGGTCCCCAAACATTCCCATTCCAGTCTAAATAATTCCTCATATTTAAAATAATCCTTTTAATTCATAAACAATTTGCATGATAAAATATCTGTATCGAGTAAAGGATTTAGATTTATCAATATTTCCCTAGTTAATCAATAAAAGTCAACATAAATAACTTATATAAAAATATTATAAATTTGAGGGAATAAATGTCTACATAATAAATTATATTTATATTTTGGGGAAAGTTAATGTTCATAATGATGTGAATAATTCAAGGTAAAGTTATTGATAACTGATCTAATTCCATGAAATGAATCTAAATATATTCCTTAGTCGTTGTGAGAATAAAACTTACAATGGAATATTAAAAATAGTATCAATAAAATATATACCAATTAGGGTAATAATAAAGGGTTTCTTTCAATAGTTAATATAAATATCATAAAATAATATTTAAAAGCATTATTGATGAATATATTTTATTCATTTTGAATTTTTTTTTGAAAAATACATTTCATTGAAAATCATTTTTAAAAACTATATTTTCAGAAAAAATTTTGAAAATAAATTTAATTGAAAATAATATTTTTGAATCATATAAATTATTCTTCAAAAAAATTTCATGCTCATGATGGCTTGAAATTCCATTCATACCATATACGTTAAAACAATTTTTTTATTTTAATTTTTCTATAAAATCCAAACAAGAACTATTTTGAAAAAAATATAAGATTCATATTAATGAATTTTATATATAGGTATATTATGGAAGTGATTCATTTTATAATTAATTTTTAAAAGCCTAGGAACATTTTTATAAAACATGGTTTTTAAAGATGAATTGTTTTTATTTAATAGGTAAATGGTGTAAGATTTTCTTAACCAAATTTTATAAATATTTTTAATTAAAAAATAGCTAAAACGTGTTATAAATAAGAAAAATAACATTAATTAAAAGATGATAATATAATATCAGGGTTTATTAAAAAATTACTAAATAATTCCATTCAATAGATATTCTAGTGAAATATATCCAGAATAAAATTAGATTGCAAGGTAAACCCTTCTAAAAATAATAATGTTGATTTGAGAAAAATAAAATGATTTGGTAATTTATATAAAATTTAATAGACATATGATAATTATAAATATAAAAATATATATTCACATGTCATTTCAATCCACATCGTAGAACATCAATGACCGTGAATAAGATATATATCCCAGTGAAAAGAGGATTAGTTTTGAAATTCATTACCACTTGATATCTTTTAATTCACAAACCTTTATATGAAATAGTTTAATATGTCACCTAAATAACCTATTATAATTAATTATTCATGATATTACTTGTAAAATGGGAGTTATATAACTATATAAAATTAATCATTGGAAAACCATAAAATATGCCTCCGGGAAATGAAGTTGAGACGAAAGACCTTGCATTATGATTCTTTTTGGATGAATGCCATTTATCCTATTGTATAATGGTTTTAATAATTTTAAGAAAATATAAAGGATATATATTAATATTAATTTTATTATATATGATCCTTTTATAACATCTTATCAACTATTTGAGAATAATATTTCAATATTTTTAATGTTTTCTATTTTAATAAAAAAATTTCAAGCAGGTTTTGACTTTTTGTGTTCTATTACATTTATATATCATGATTAAATAATCATATGAATATAAAAAATGATTTAAATATGATATATTTTTTATAAATATGTCTTTTTTGTAACAAAAAAAATTATAGGAAAAGAAAAACATATTTCATGGAGATGGTTTGTCATACAACAACATTTACATTATTTTCATATTCATTCCACATTTAAATAATGAAATTTAAATTGAATATATATTATAATTTTAGTGTAATTTTGTGTAATATATTTAAAATAATATTATTAAACCCATCATCAATACATTTTTTTCAAAATATGAATGAATAAAATAGCTTCAGGAGGAAATATTATGTCTTACACTTGAATGATGTTATCATAATCCCAAAAAATAAAATACATGAAGGAATATGTTATATAATATCTGAGTAAGGATAAATACATGTTTAATATTAGAAATATCAAATTTAAAATTTAAATAAATCATTATTCAACATAATTAAATGGGGTAATGAGAAATGAATGATCTCAATTCACAAGGTTGTACTCTATCGTTCACACGAACGATGATTTCGTAACCCATTTAATTGAAGTGTTTATGTTTATAGGTTGTGAATTAATAATAAAAATAAATTCATATATTTTTTATGACATTTTTTATATATATTCATGGTATAATAACAATTGAAGGAGTTGGAAAAAAAAAATAAAATGAATCTTTTTTTAGAAGAACATTAACACTTCATTGGGTATCTTAGTTTGGTATGAACTATATCCATCCTAATAATGAATTACGAAAAATATAAGTAAAACATAATGAGAGTAGGGAGTTCGTTGTGTGATTTGGGGTGTTAATGTATGATAATAGTTTGTTTTAATGTGTATAGTAGAGAGGATATGGGGAGGCCTTTGACAAATTAAGGAGAGGGCACACATGCTATTTTGAAAATAAAGTTACGTGAAACCATATTTATACATAAAATGTGGAATCCACAATACACAAAATTAGATATATGAATGTTTTAGATTGAAACAACCCTATAAAATAGGATTTGGAATGTGTTTTGTCATTCATATACCTAATGGTCTATGATTTGGCACAAAGTAAACTCATTTTTACCTTAACAATTGTAATTAATTATAAACATTTTAACTAATAATTTTGGTACCAATTAATTTGGATATAATAGAAATTATAAATTATTCTAGTTTGGATTAAGGATTCAATTTTTCTAAATTAAATCAGATGAATTAGAAAAATTAATTGAAAATTAATCCCAAAGACTTATCAAGAAAGCTAGTTTTTAATGTGAAATGTTCAAATGTTTACTATGTTTATAAATATAAAATCAAAATAAATTTTTTTATAATGACCTAAACATGATTAATAGTTTTAAATTTTTACTATTATATATTTAAATAAATTTTAAATCTAAATTAATAATATAATTAATTTAAAATTGGTTTATTTTTTCAATTATAATTTGTATTGTTTTTAATATTTATCAAATGTGAATCCTCGTAGAAAAAAAATTAAATTTCACCATGAGATAATTTTTTTAATTAAAATTTCAAAAATTTGACTATTTTTATTATTAAATTTATTAAATTTTTATGAATTAGTTTTACAACAAAAATTACATTAAAGAAATCCAAACCCACCTTATAAAAATACATTTTTACACAGAAAATTAGATTTTATCTTTTCTTATGGCTTTAAAATCTATTAGATGAATGTAAAAAATTATAAATTTAATTAAGATCATCCAATAATCATAATTTTATTAATTTATTATGATAAAATTCCTTGGGAATTTAGAAATAATTTTTTTATAAAAACAATTTCTTTACATCCAATTGGTTTTTAAATTCATTTGTATTGTATTGGTAACTAAATATTTTAACCAAATATTTTAATAAGTTAATTAATACTGTTCCAAACCACCAATTTAACATCTAGGATATAATTTTTTTTCAAATAATGATATTAATATTTTTCAATAAATATTGATCTTTCTTGTAACACATGTGAATGAAATAAATCCTTGTTGTGTGCAACATAGGCTAACTCATTATTTCATGCATTGAAATATATAGAGTAGATTGAATTTATTTATAATAGTAAATATATCATATTGTATCGAAATGTTATATTCTCTTCTACACTTGTTGTTTTATGTCATACAATCCATTGAAGAAAAAAAAATTACTTTTAGAAATTTCTTCTTTTTACATACTCTTTTATAAACATGAAAATTATGATTCAAAATATGGAATATAATTTATCAAAATTTTGTAATATAATTACCATATATTTTGTTAATATTAATATCAAAATTGTGATGATTTTTAGTTTTTTTAAAAATTCTTTTATTATGTTTGAATAGATTTTTTTACAAAAATTGAACATAAAATTTTTTATAATGACCTTAATAGGATTAATAATAATATAAATTAACTATTTTGTTTAAATTATTTTAAATTTAAAAAACATTGTAAATTATTGGAACAAAATGATAGATTTCAATAAAATAAATTATTTTTTACTCTTCAATGATAAATAAATACATTAAAAAAATTGTCAAATATTCACTCTAAGATAATATGGATATAATGATTACAAAATAAAATTACCTTTTTCAAATAAATTTTATAATATTTTTATAAATTAATTAAATAATTTGTTCATCAAATTTACTGAAATCCATTTTTGAAGAAGGAATTATTTTTAAATAATTTATTGACGTTACAAATAATTAACAACTATATTTAATATATTTTATTTTTCTACAAAATTTATACATACTTTTTAATATTGTTTTAATGAAACTTATTCCACAAATTTAACATCTAGTTTTTAATTGTATACAATATGATCGAATATTTGGACATTGAGTTCATATATCTCATGATAATGAAGAAATTAAATTTATTTAATAACAAATACCTCATAAAATAATCAGTTGTTACATTATAAGATCATTATAATTTCATTTTCAACATTAATGTTTTCACTTTATTACCTGAAACTGGTGACATAATGGTTCTTTATATCCTCATGTTCCCCGATATCTTGTTTGAATTTTTTATTACTTCATGGATCTTTAACTAGGTGAGAAACAAATTTAATTGAAACTCTATATCAATGATTTTTTATTTTTTACTTGATGTTCTTCATAGGAAAAACCATGATCTAGCAGTACAAAAATTGAGTTAAGTACATGTTGATGGTTAGGTATGTACTTATTCAAGAGAGATGTATACAACACATCATGAAAATTATATTGGTGTACATGAATCTCCATGTTAAAATATTATATACCTACTTGATTCAAAATCTAGAGGGGGCCAATATCATAGGGCTCAACATTCCCTTCATTAAAAATCTTATAAACTTATTCCACATTCAAATTCAAAAAAATACATTCTCACTAACATCAAATTCCTTATATCATTGATGATTGTAAGTATAACTTTTTTTATATTATGGGATACCTTAATATGTTGTTGAATGGATCTAACATTATCCACTATAAACTAAGCTATCACCATCCCTAATAGTAATCTTCCATAGTTTGATCCTAAAACATTAGAGGTACACTATTATTTCATTTGAGGAACTCATATGATTTAAACTGATATCAAGAGTAAAATATATTTTTGTATTACAAATATACTTATGGAAGTTATTGATTTCATCCACCTTCAATATTAATGTAAAAATTATTTAACATATACTCTAGGTTATGAATGGATATTTTATAATTTTCATTAATCAAAATATGATAAATATTAATAAAACACAACGTACAATCCAAATCATGTTCAATAATTTGCCATAACTTCAAGGTAAACCTTATATCCCAATGATATATAATATAATTAGGTACTCTATGAAACCATACAACTTCTTGAATGATATTTTAGGTATGTTAATCAGGGGAGAAATATTATTTTATAGCATTAAGGTGTTCCCACATCATAATTCAATATACTACACCCCATATATCATTATTTGATTTAGATATTTTAGGGATTCAATAGATAAAATTAATGGGGATGTTTTCTTATTTCTATTAGGGTTTGTTTATTGATTGTAACATCCCCATATATATATTTATTTAATCATTAACATATGCTGAAATACCATGAATAGAGATACAAACTCTATAATAACTCTAATTAGTTGATCCATATATAATTACTCTTCCATATCTCTATAAAACTTTTAACATCCATGATGAATATGAAATGATAAATTATAAAAACCATACAATATGAAAATTAATAAAATATGGTATTGATGGAACATATATATGGTCATAATGCTAACCCATAAATCACAATCGATTTTGAACTCCAGAATTATTTTCTCATTATTTGACAATTATATATATATATTCTTGTTTCACCTCTTCAATATTTTCCTGGATAAATGGTTTATTGCTTAAATAATGAAGATAATAATATCTCACTACATTAAAGAATTCCATATCCATGTTTCTCTAATAAAAAATAAATCAGATCTATTATGATCATTTTCATAGATAAGAAAAAATCATTGTCAAAAATTAAAGCATATTCTACAATTTTTTCATCCTAGTGGTTTAATGTATGGAGCAGTCAAAATATTTAACCAAAAAATAGCTTCTTTGGAATATATTAATCTCTTTTAGAGATAATATATTTATTAAAATTTATAGTACCTATTTACTTCACACCATTCACTATCAAGATAATGCCTCTACATCATTAATTAAAACATTACCACACATATCTCCAAACACTGAGTTGGGTAATATTTCTCATGATCCCTTAATTAAAATGAGACATAATATAATACCATATCCTTATAAATGATGAATAATCCTATTAACTTCTAGGATTAATTACTATTAATCAAAAACCATTCTCCACTATAGGTTATTGTGAGCACAAGTGCACTGAATAAACATCCCTCTAGTTATTTGACATTTTTTCAACAGTTACAAGTATACAAGAACTTTTCTCCATTCCAATTAAAAATGGAAAATGAATAAAATAGTAACAAAAAATTATCAAAAGACTATAAATACTATAAATCCAAAACATTGAAAATATGGATCTCAATAGCAGTATTTGATCAGTGATAATATTCTATAAATTTCATTATTGATGGATCCACTAATATACACTTTCATTATATTATTTGAATGAAAAATGAAACTCTATATAGAAAAATTTCACACGTAGTAAATTTTAAATTCAACATATCTCTTCATAGGGTATTTATTTCAATCCTAAGGTAATAATCTTTAATTTAATTACTCTAGTAACATATAATAATTTGAGGTATAAGGACTACCAAAATCAGATCATGGTAATATCTAAGTAAAATATTCATTAAATCAATAAATATGGTGGGGGAATTTAAAAAAAATATAATGAAAAACAATAAATTTATCTTTTTTATACCTCATATAGATGGTTTTATTGGAAATGACTTAACATTTGACCCTTAAATAATAGTATCTATATGAAATATTAATTTTGGAAAAATATTTAGAACCTCATAATTGATCAAAAAATCATCATTATAGGGATGATGATAGTTATTCTTCATAGTAATCAGGTTATATTTTTATCATAAAAGTAGAGTCATGTTGATTAATCATTATTATTTAAAAAAGTAATTGGTTCACCTTAAGGGAACACACTTTTTTTAATGAATAACATATAATGATTCTCTAGGAGTTTGTGCTTAAATACATGTTACTCAAAGTGGTACATTCTATATGGAGTATTTGAAATAGGTGTAACCTAGAGAATTTAATATATTGAAATATTATCAACATAATTTATAGGATTACTAGGAAATTATTATACAAAAACATCTACAATAAATCTTATAGTAGGTATATATTTGATCTTGAATTTTTCCCAACCATCTAAGATAGACATATAATTTGAATAGAAACAAAGACCCATATAATAGATGAAATTTCAATTAGAATTTTTTATTAATCATAAAACTAATTTTATATTATTGGTTTGTTAAGAAAATCAAATGATATGTCCCTTAATTGCAAATTTATGTGGAATTTATTTGAATAAGGCCAATCTATGCCTAATAAATTATAAAATTCAAATAGTGTAAGAATAATGATATTTTCTAGCAAAATATTCGTACAATATTAAAATGGAGAATATTGATAAAACTATGATGTTATTACAATTCCTTTAGGATTTATCTATTAAAATTAATCTTATCATCATTGTGGGTTGTATTGTGATACCATAAGATAATTCAACAGATAAAAAGTGTGGGTAGATCCAAAATCAAATAATATAATTTTCTAATTTGATGGTAAGATTACCTTTCACATCTTTTTTTATAGTACACCATATTGGTAATACTGATAGAATGATATTTAGAATTGTATCTAGGATTTAGAGAATATTGATGTCGATCACCATCATTAATATTTTTATTTTAGAACTAATTTGAATAATTTCCATAATCATTCTATTTAAAATGTTAGGGTGTCTATGTGGTAATTTGTGGTGTGTTTTATTAATCAGTACCTAACATCATAATCACATTACATTGGAATTTTACTACATAATTAACATCCGTTTCACTATAAATTAATTTACCTATCCCCATATGAAAATTTACACCATTTATCATTCCACACTTTGAGCATAATGAAAGGCTCTCCATCTTGTCACCATGGGTTTTAGAATATTATTTTAACATTATATCTATTTTCCAATAATATCCCTAGGATTGAATTGTAATTTCCAACAATGTTTAAACTAAAATATCCTATCAAATGATTTCCTCATTATTAATAATGTACCTTTAATATTATTTCTTTTATGTATTAGGTGTTAATCCATATAATAATTGGAAAATTATATGTTAAGGTTGGATGTAACACCATGACATTTAATTATTTTTATTTTATTATTTCATGGCTTCGGGCTACTGCGTCGTGGTGTGGGTCTAATTTTTTTTGATAATTATTATTTTTAATGGGTTTCAGACTCTTTCACGGTATCCGTACAGTGGGCGGTGGATGCGTGGTCGACCCGAAACCACCATAGGTCTCCCTCCCACCAATGGTATCTTCCACATGCTCACACTTTGGCTCTTCCACCCTGGCCTCTACACAGCCCTTCGTCGGCGCCTCCTTAGCACACCCCAGCTGGCCTCCCGATTGTGCCCTAGAATCTGCACCGTTGCTCCGTCTTCTGGCCACCAATAGGCCGCCTATCTATCCGCCTCTAACCACTCCGACCACAAAAGTACACCATCCTACCCCGGCCTCATCCTCGCTGTCTATGGCCATCCGCACTCTGGCCACAATGTCATATCCAGTGAACCCAACATTTCGATGATCTCCCTTCCTGACACATTCCCCTGATCAGGAACCTCCAGAGATGTTTATTCGATTTTCTTTCCTATTTGAGTGTGTGTATTCTTGTTGGACAACCCCTAACATCAAGGGTGTTGTGTTCGCGCATTCCTCCAATTAATTTATGTGTGTTGTTAGTCCACGGGGAGTTATTTTACCTTTTGTGAAAGTTCAATCGTGTCCACGCTTTATTTGAGGTAGGAAAATACACTTTTTTATTAATCCCATTAAATTCTTAACTGTTTAAATTAAATTGTTAAAGTGATTTTCACTTACATAATATATTTTTTTAATCTATTATAGTCTTTGCAAGCTATTTTATTCTATCAAATAAAAGTTTTTATGTATTTCCCCTAATTAAATTTTTTTTGTTTTTTTGGACATTGTGTTCATTTGATGTTATAAACTGTATTAGTAGTCTATAAAAATGACACACACCTTCATGATACTCTTTAATAGTCTGTCATGATGGTTTTGTGTTTGTGAAATCTCATGGAGATGTTTACAAAATTTTCTATAAACAGTATGACTAGATTATAAAATTTCTTATAAATTGGTTGGGTTTATTATATAATTGTTTATAAGTTCTTTTTTCTATTTACATAATTGTTAATGAATTGTTTGGTATGTTTCACAAGGTTATTGTTTTCTGGAAATTAGGGAATTTAAGGATATTCTGGTCAAATATACTTTTGGATTGGCGTTTTGGGTTTGAGAACGTTGTATCCTGGGAATTGTGTTTAAAATATTTTAAAAAGGGGTTTGTTGAATTAAGGTGGATTGTTTTGTGTTCTCCTAATGTCAGAAATTGTTTGTTTTGATTTCAAGGAAAAGTGTGCCCTTGTGTAAATTGTTTAGAAATGTCACCTGGGTTGTTTTTGCACTATTGGATGTTGGCACATCAATGGGAACACTAGGTTCACACAAGGATGTGCCCTCAAATAAATATTGAACCATCAAAATAATTTATTCTAAAAACATTGGATTCCAAAATAGATTTTGTTTCCTAAATAAGGTTTGGTTCCTTATGTGGATTTTATAACTGGTTTGAAATGTAGTCTCAAAGGGTGTGTCTGCTCGGAATTTAGTGAGTGGTTCGATTAATATAAAGCTCAAGGGGTCATTTGGACATTTAACAAGATTGGTCATTTTTTATTTAGTGTTTTTAATGTTTTACTAAAAATGAATTCTATATTTTGGGCATTAAGGACCATTTGGATCTTCATCTTTATGGGTGAAATTATGTTAACTTGTAGAATGGTTTTTTTGAAATATGTATTCCTGGATGGAATTTTAAATGTATTTAGAAAAAATGGTTTCAACATGGATGTGATGTGACAGCTGATTTGGCACTTTCAACATTATTGTAATGTTTGTGCTGATTCTTTGAAATGACGACGTTTTAATTACTATATACCCATTTTACAACATTAGTATTTTGAAAAAGGATTCAAATGGTTATAATTATCTTCATGGCATGATGGCCTGACTATCACTTGGTTAATGTTATATGATTGGAAATGTATATGAGGTTCTCCTGTCTACTGTAACCATTTATGGGTGAACATATATGAAGGGTCTGTGTTTGGGGAATGTAAGTGTGGTCTGATGAGTCACGCGTGCAAGGGCCATCCTATATACACAATATTATTATAACCACCATGGGTTCCTAGGTGTCTTATAGTTGATAGAGTGATGGTTTCTTATCATCCTTTATTAGATGGGTTGGTACCCACGATTATGTGTATATGCTAGATGGAGAGTGTTTCTAATTTCTATTGTGGTGCTGGTGGCATGTTGGTTATAGACATAAGAGTTTCACCATAGACCAACTTGTGGTTCTGAACCGAGTATGTCCAAGGGTCTTCTAGGGATGTTTAGGATCACACACGGTTACTTAACTAATTTAATTGGTTGTTTACATTGTGTTGTACTAGTTGTTCCATCTTATTTTGTTTCACCTGCTTCCCTTATTTCGCATTCTTGATCTGGTTTCCATGGTTTTGTAAATGAAATGACAAATAATATTCAAAATGGTATATATATTTTAGTGTATTTTCATATGGAAAAGTTATAGTGATTATTTTAAAAGGTGAAAACCCTTCTTTTATATTGGTATTTCAAAAATGTGTCATTGGAATGTTTTGGGAAAAGAAATTTCTGGATTCCGTGGTTATATTTGGCAGCCCTGCTGACCATCTTAGTGATCATGCCTATCATATTCATTCAGTTGCAGGTTCAGTTCTTGTTCAGATTCCTGGTTCAGCTGCTCTGTATTAAAACATGCTTGAGTCCTAGTTGGGTGGTGACCTAGAAGGTCACAAGGAGGTATGTTGAGTTTTATTTTATTTTCCTTTGTAATAGTTTAGTTTTATTTTTATACTTATATTTGTTTGTTTATATATATTTTGGGGCCAAATCATTCCTAGTAATTAAATTTTGATGTCCGGAACTGGTTTCTAGTCCGTAGGGATTGGGAACACCCTTCGGGCCATGCTGTGAACCGACTCGGGAGATCGGTTTTGGATTGACCTGGGTTGGTTTGTGACAAAATGGTATCAGAGCAGGTCCTTGTTATTTGGGGTGTTTGGTAGATGGAGATTAGGACTGTCGGGACTCGAGAGGTTTTTATGGGAAGGGAATCATGAACCCTTTCTCGTTCAGAACCTCGAGTTTCTAGGGGTCGTCCAGGTTTTGAGTCTTCTAATTTGGTTTTGGGATTGAGTAATGATAATGGAGGTAGTCTAGTGTCATGTAGTGACCTCACATGGAGTAGTGACCCACATGCAGTCTGATTTAATGGTTGATATTATCCTAGACTTTTATTCTTTCTTTGTCTGCGGCTCACTACCATGTTACCAAGTTAAGGGTAACTACTAGTCCATTGCCCTTATAGTTTCTTGTATGTTGGGTTTTGTTTTGGTTTCGAGTGATGAAAGCAAGTTTTTTAAACTGAAATGTGGAAATTTTATATGGAAAATTGAATTTGGTTTGAACGGTAGGGTTCATATTCGGAAAGTAGCCTTGAACAAAGGCGATTTGTAAATATAAAATGGAAAAGGGAATTTGAAAAATATATTTTGGAGTAGTGTTCATATTTTTGTTTTTATGTTGACGTGGTTGTTTTAGATAAATATTCTTTATTTTATGTTTCTTCGACATGATATTAGTTTTGGCTTTATGTTTTATATGTTTTTCATAAAATGCAGCACAAATAGGTCATTATGGTTTCAGAAAAGTCATCCCCATTGTTTGGTACTTCTTTGACATTTCATATCCTTCACAGTGATCAGGGTCCGTTAGAAGTAGCAGAGGGGCTTGAAGAGGTGGAACATGTCTTCAGGGTATTGGGAACGCCTAGAGATGTCAGAGTGCATTCCATTTTGGGATGTTTGAAGGTCCATCCCTAGATGAATGGGACTTGTTCACCCCACCATCACTAAAAGTTGGGATGACATGAGATGTCTTTAAATCCTTCTTTTTTTGATGGTTTATACCTGAAGAGGTGAGGATGAAGTAAAGGGAATAACTAATGAATATTCAACATGTCAAACAGATGGCGAAAGCATATATTGACCATTTCAATGAACTGGTGTCCTTTTCTCTGGAGGCAGTATTACATGATTTGATAAAGACTTATATCTTCATCAAGGAGTCTTTATCTAGATATATTGGAGAGGGTCCTCCTCTATAAGGACCATCATTTGAAGAAGTGGATGGATGAAGCATTCCTAGTTAAATTTGTCTTTAGAGCGGTGATGGTAAGAAATCTAGCGTATCCAGTTTCTCATTAAGTTTACCCATCTAGCGAACATGGTGTACCAGAAAGACATGTTCCTAAAGAGTCTTAAGAAGTGGTTCTAGCTTTTAGTTCATCGGACCATTCAGTAGTGTTCCACCATTGTGGGAGGTTTAGGCATACGAAGTAGTCATGTCACATCCTCCAAAGATGTGTCATCATTGGAGCTGTTTGGGTCACTTGGAGATGTGTTGTAGGAAGTGTCGACTAAAGAAGAACTTGTGACCAAAGATATTTAAGTGTCTTACTATGATGCAGGAGATGCTTCAGCCATTAGAGCCCCAGCAATAGGTCATGTGGTGAAGCTCGCTCACAGTCAAGACTTTCTGGAGGTGTGAATCCTCGGTTCGGGTTTTGTTATTAGTGTTGTAAGTGTAACATTAATTGTCATTTAGTACTTGTTTTTTTATTCTATTAATGTTTGGATGTTGTTGTAAGTTCATTATTGTGTCTTGGAGTAAGGTAGGTCATGTTATTTTTTGATACAAATAGTTTAGTTTGTCAAATTATTGTTCCATGGATAATGTGTCTTTTATAAAAGTGTTTTGAACGATGTGTGGGTTAGTCTCAGTGTAGTTGTCTTCATTTAAAGATGTATGAGTCTATGGAGGAATTTATTTTTCTGGTTATTCTCGTATTCACTTTTTGGGTAATGTTTTTATCAGAGGTTTTTCTCTAGTGTTTGGGGTTTTGTTCCGGTTCGAGAGTTTGATTTTTTAGTAGGGGTGTTGTTCCACTAATGTTATTGATGTAATTTTAGTTCGGTTAGGAGTTTCTTCCTCAGTCTCCCCTTTCCAGGGTAGAATGTTTGAGTTTTCAACTTCTTCTCTAGTGGAGTTTTTGTTGTGGGGATAACCCTCTCATGTACATCCATTCTCTTGTTTTGTGGTTTCTTTTGGTTTCAAACAGGAATGAACTCGAGTTTCTATTAACCTTTGGTTTGGTGACTTTCATGAGGAAGAATGTGTCTGTGGGGGGGGGGGAGAATTGTCACAATCTGACTTTAAATTTTTTTATTTTATTATATCACGGTTTCAGTCAACTGTGTCGATGTGTGGGTCTAAATATTTTTAGGATTAATATTTTTAGCGGGTTTCATAACCTTGCACGATACCGTACAATGCACGGTGGCCACGTGGTCAGCCTAGGTTCTTGCAAAAATGTCTAAAAATTAAATGAAATAATGATTTTTTTAATATGTGGTAAGCCTTAAAATTAATCTCATTATATATAACGAAATGAGTAAAATAATAATTTTGATTATTTTTTATTTTTATTTTCACTATTGATATTCTTTTTTTTTATTATTGTTATTATTACTTATATAATTAAAGGAAAAAGATAAAAAACAATCAAACCCTAATCTACACAGCCGAACCGCCATACCTAATCACGTTTCACCACCCCCTGCCTTCTCCCCTCATGCGGCCACACTAGCTACGCCGTTGGTCTCTCCCATGTCGGTCATCCCGGCCTCATGCTCACACCCCAGCTCCACCACCCTGGCCACCGCACCAAACTTTACAGGTGCCCCCTCAGCACCCCCATCTCGACTCCCGCCCACGCCACAACCTCTTCATCACCGCTCCAACCATTGTCCTCCTGCAGACAGCCACTCCGGCCGTCTCCAACCACACTGACCCCAACAGGCCTCCATCCCATATTATCCTCGCCCTCGCATAATTTAGCAGCCCGTGCTGTAGCAACGACGCCATCTCTGGTGAACACAACCTTTCAACAATCTCCCTTTCCAGCACATGGCCATAGAAACGCCTCTTAGCGTTGTTTTATTCTATTTCCTTTCCTATCTGGGCGAGTTTATTTATACTAGACAAACAATAACATCGCGAGTGTTTTGTTTTTGTTTTCTTTCCGCTGTTTTAGGTGTGTGGTTGGTTCACATGGTGTAGTTTTACCTTTCGATGAAGATCATACATGTATGTGCTTCATTTGAGGAAGGAGTAACCAATTTTTTCCTTTCCAATTAATCCAATTCAATGCTTGAGTGTTTTAATTAAATCATTATTGTGATTTTCATTTTTTCAACACATTTAATAGTTTTGCTATAGTATTTCCAAGGTATTTGTTTCTATAAATTTTTTTTTTGTATTTCCTCTGATTATATTTTTATGTGTTTGTGGAAATTGTGTTCTTTTGATGTGTAAAATTTTATTAGTATTGTATCAAATGTGTCACGCAGGTTCGTGATACTCTTCAATTGACCATTAGGGAGTTTTCATTTTGGTTTGGGAAATTTGTTTGAGCAATTTATGAAATTTCTTATAAACTATTTGAATGGATTTTAAATTTTCTAATAAATTGGTTTGGTTGATAATATAATTGTTTATAAGTTGTTTTGACAGTTTACACAATTGATGATGGATTGTTTGGTAGGTTTCACTAGTTTCTTGTTTTCCAGAAATAGGGGAATTTGGAGATATTCTTGTCAAATGTAGTTTTGGCTTAGCGTGTTTGGTTTAAAAACGTTGTATCATGGAAATTGTGTCAAAAATGATTTAAAAACGTGTTTATGGATTTAAGGGGGGTTGTTTTGTGTTCTCATAATGTTGGAATTTGTTGGTTTTGATTGCCATGGAAATTCAGTCTTTGTGGTAATGGTTTAGAAATGTCACTTTGGTTGTTATGGAACCATTGGATATTGGCTCATCCATGGGAGCACTAGGTGAACATATGGATGTTCCCTCAAATGAAGATAGAACCATCAAAATAAAGTTTTCATAAAACGTCTGTTTTCTAAATATATTTTTTCCCTGAATAAGGATTGATACTTTATGTAGATTTTATGAAAGTGTTGAAATGTAGTCTTAAAGGGTGTTCCTATTCGACCTTTAGGGTGTGTTTCGTTGAATGTTATTATGAAGGGTCCATTTGTCCTTCTCATAAGATTGTTCATTTTTCATTTACAATTTGATTTTTTTACTAAATATGCATTAGAGATTTTGGACTTGCAGTCTTGTTTGGATCTTCCAATTTATTGATGAAGTTATGTTAGCTATTAGAATGAGTTATGTTTGAAAGTTGTATAGTCCCAATTGGAATTTTAAATGTTTTTAGAATAAATTATTTTTACACGGATGCGACGTGATATCCCATTTGGAACTTTCATCTTTAGTGTAATGTTTGTGTTGATTCTTTGAAATAACGGAGTTTTGATTATTTTATTCCCATTTAACAACGTTAGTATTTCATAAAAGGTTTCACATGGTTTTAAGGATTTTCATTTCATGATGTCCTGGTTGGAACATTGTTAATGTGAGATGATTGGATGTGTATATGAGGCCTATATTTCTAGAGTAACCCTTTATGTGTTAACGTATAAGAAGCATTCGTGTGTGGGGAAGGCAAATGCGGTGAGATGAGTCACGTGTGAGAGGGCCTTCCTACATACATAGTGTTATTGTAACCACCATGTGTTCTTGGGAATCTTATAGAAGATAATGTTACGGTTTATTATAAGCCCTAATTAAATAGGTTGGTACCCAATGGAAGGTGTATTGGCCCTATTGGGAGTGACACTCATTTCTATTTCTGTGAGGGTGACCAATTAGATATAGACACAGGAGTTTCACCATACGCCAAAAGGTGGTTTCGAACCGAGTACATCCAGGGGTCTTCTCTAGATATTTAGGATCAACCATGGGCTCTTAAATAATTTCATTGTTTGTTTATTTTTTGTTGTACTAGTTGTTGTAGCTTGTTTTGTTTCACCTACTTCCATTGTAGCACATTCTATATCTGTGTGCCTTGGTTTTCTATATGAAATGAAAATTGATCTTGAAAATGGTATATAGCATGTGTTGGATTTTAAGATTGAAAAAGTATGTTTCTTATTTTAAAATGTGAAGACTATACTTTTTTATTGGTATTTCAAACATGTATTATTGGACTATTTTGGGAAATAGAATTTTTGGATTCTGGGGTTATATTTATCATCCCTACTGAGAATCTCGGTGATCATGCCTATAATATTCATATTGTGGTAGATGAAATTCTTGTTCAGGCTCTTGGTTTAGGTGCTCAATGTTGTAGAAGTCTTGAGTTTGAGTCTGGTGGTGACCAAGAAGGTTACAAGGAGGTATGTTCAGTTTATGTTTTCCACTTTTAGAGTTCAGATTTAATTTTCTAGTTATTCTTGTTTATTTATTGATCATTATAGGCCAAATAGTTCACAGTGACAAAATTTGATTCCCGAAACTGTTTGTCAGCTCATGGGGATTTGGAATTTCCTTCTGGCCATGCCACAGACCACCTCTGGTGACTAGTTCAGGATCAACCTTGGTTGGTTCATGACATTGGATGATAATATGAAAAATTCACTTCACCAGTGTTTTAATGTTTTCTACATAGGTACTAATGGATTCATCACCCTTATGATTTTTTTATAATGAATTAATTCCCCTCTTTCATATAAAAAACATGAATAATGAATTTTTTTGAAAATAGGCTTTTAGATGCATCCCACTCTATGGAGTTAGTTTCTCTTCGTTACATTATGTTCATGAAAAGAGTCCACCACTAGTATTATTCACTATAAAAATTATAATTATGTAAAATAATGTTTTCATGTATCAAACAATAGATGAATTAAAATAAAATTTCATTGGGACTGATCAATTTATGATCAACTAGGTGACCAATAGACCCACAAAAAAATGGTTGATGTTACATCATGAAGGAGTTAATTTAATGTTATACAACCTTTTTGTATTTTACAATACTATTATGATTTGAGGATATGAATGATTTGTAAGAACTGAAAGAAGATTTCTCATTCTATATATAATAAAAATTGATTTCATAGTGGGAAAATATTTTAATTTTCTAACACATTAAGAATTAAAATAGCGCATTTGGGATTCATCTATTGTCCAAAACCAAATATCATAGTGTGAGAAACAATAATCAATACATGAAACCAAATAATCATGAAACATGTTTTATAGGATGTATAAATAAATAACATTCATTTTATCATGTGCCTCCCTATTTTTGACCTAGTTTATCCTTGGTAATTACCTATTAAAACCCTTAATAATTTGGTTTATGTAAAATTTGAATTAACCCAAGCATATTATAGAGGATTGTAAAACTCACTGTACAGTAATGGTATAGTCACCATGCAATAAAGTGGTGGATGAAAGGTATTCTACAAACTCTTTTCAGGGTTAATAATTTTAGATATATATATACCAAAACCACAGTAACTTATATTAACAATAATGTGATATTTTTTTATTAAAATAAGACTCATTTATTTAACATAATATATATAAATTTAATATACATAGGATTATCATAAGATTTATAAATACATTTTTTTCTCAACCGAGATTCCAAAGGTAACTAAACTAATCTATGATAATAACAGTAGTAAAAAATATTAATCATAAATAAATATTATTCATTATTAGATTAATATTCATTCTATATTTGTAAATACTCGTAAATTTCAAGGAAAAATTTTTCTTAAATTATTTGGGATTTTATGATTACGCAGTTTCTGAAGGCACCTGATTCCAAGGCCCGGTGTGCCCGGAATCAATTTCTGATGTTTAGCTCGGGTACGTTCAGTGAACGAATGAGCGGGTTTTTCTATCTTTTGAACCGGTGCTCGGAATTGAAATATGAGGGCACCGATGAACTCACAACACCGATATTTGTTTAAGATGACTTTTACCGATGATGCATTTTCTCGGGAGAAGAAGTTAAATCCTGGGTTTTAAGTGAGATGTAAATAAAATTGTGTACAATTTTATTCTTTTAACATTGGAAGTTAAACTCTCTCATGGGAAGTTGTTGGTGGGGCCCACAACCACCCAACTTCCCATGTGTGGTTATGAGGGAGGTGGGGCCCACATGAGCACCCATCTTTTCACATTACATAACTCTTATCCCCATTGAACTCCCATAATAAATTTATGGTAACTCACCCTCTCTCCATCTTTATTTCATGCCAACTCACATTAAATTAATTTATTAAACCTGTTCAATTAATTTAACTAAGAGTTTGAATTTTAAGTTTTGAATGCATGAAATTTTATAATAAAATAAGAGTACGTCTTATTTTATTTGGGGTTGGGATTGTTGTGTTGAGTCTTTTGGGAGAAGAACTCTAAGTTATCCTGAAGAACTTCATCCTCAACGAAGAACGACAACACTTCGTCAAGGGTCATCAACTCGGCGGCCCAGTTTCTTCCGTCCTATTCTTCCTCCATGAAAAAGGAGGAGGCACCAACGTGGAAACTCTCCAACGACGTCACTCCATATAATCTTCTCTCCGTGATAAAGGAAGGGAGATGCCACTTCCTCCTCGGACGCTCTCCATCGACGTCTACAGAACCACACCACGTGACCCTGTCAACTGCGATGCCGACTTTCGTCATCGTTTGATTGAGGTAGGGGTTTTCGTCGATCAAGTTTCATTTAACAATCTTCATGGATTAAAATATGACTGATTGTTATCGTTATAATGGGAGGATATCAGACCGCACAAACAGGGCTGATCCCCCTCCTTTTTCCATTATTGATCTCGAAGTTGTTAAAACTGAAGGCGGCGCGGTGCCATTGCACCATGCAGGAATGATGAGGACCGCGGCCGGAGCAGGCCGCGGTGGGGGTGCGCAGCGCCATCGCGCGGCGCTGGAAAACCCAATGGAGGCCGTGGACGGAGCGGGCCACAGCGCCATCGAGCCACGCCGGTCGGGGAAGAGCCATAACCTTAGGCCGCGACGGTTCAACGGGGAGCGGCCGGCCAAGCCGGCCAACGATGATCCAAGAGGTGGGACCCCCCACGAGTCCCTGTTGGCTCAACCGGCCGGCCATAATGGCCAACCGTTTTTTAGAAAGATCGGGGGTTGAAACCCTCGACCAGCTCGTAGGGTGGACCCCACCTGGGTCCACCGATTTGGTGTCAAGGGGGCGGCGCTCCTCCTTCGCACCCCGCGGCCGGCTCCGACCTGAGCCGTAGGCCGCGCCCAGCGGCGGTCGGGGTCGTGCCCGGCCATGGGCCGGGCCGCCCCAGCCGGACCGGGCTGACCTAGGGGGTTTCGGGCCGGGTCGGACCTGGCCCGAACCCCTATTTCTCAGATAGATTTGTTTAAATACCCATATCATGGGCTATTGACCTCTAATCGATGTACCGTCAGTTGCATTAGGATCCTTGGATTGAGATGGTCATTTCAGTATATTACACTCAAGGTTTTGAAGAACGTTGTGTATGGCCGGGTTGGTTCGAACACGAAACCAATTGGGCCCTCAGAGCGGAAACACTTATAACTTGAGCTCCAGACATCCGATTGACATGTCGTCGACTTTTTTAGATTCCTCATAGTGATACGATTCATTTGGCCTACTCCACTCGAGGTTTGGAGGCAGCTGGAGTACATTCGGGTTGGTTTTATCTTAAAAACCAACCGGGCCCCTGGAACGAAAAAGCCAATAACTCTCAGACCGGGCGTCCGATTGACGCACCATATTTCGCGTTGAGATTCTATTGACGAGACTGAACATTGTGATACATAAAATATGGAATTAGTGAAAGTCTATGTAACGACCACCAAGGCTCATGGAGCGGACCCTCCCAGAATCAAGCGTGCTGAGTGCGGAAACCCTAGAGCTGGCTACGATAGTGATGACGATGTCGACTGTACTTGGATCCTATGTGGGTTCGGCAGCGAGGACGACTGTACGTGGATCCTCCATGGGTTCGGCAGCGATTCCGACTGTACATGGATCCCATGTGGGTTCGGCAGTGATGGTTACTATACTAAGATCCTACGTGGGTTCGACATTGATGACTTCTGTACTTGGATCCTACGTGGGTTCGGCAGAGGAGATGATTCAGAGGCTACATCTAATCATCTCCACCCATCTTCATGAGTAGTATAACCGTGTGAGCTAAGTCTTGACTTTCAATCATTATATTCGATATGATTGACTTGCTATACTGTGTGGATTGAGTTGAGCTTTCCTGTGTGTATTGTGTTGTACATTCCTATGTGGACTGGGTTGAACTTGGGCTCAGACGTTGGAGTCGAACTGGAATTGATGACTTAGGTATATGTATGGGCATATTCCTAAGTAGTGCTGGTTGATACTTCATGATTGTATCTTTCATTTGTGTTTTATCCTTCGGTGATTCTAGGAGACCTTCAGGGGTCTCGGGGTCCTTACTGAGTGTCGTATACTCACCCTTGTAAAGGCTATTCCCGCACTACGTTGTGTTGGATGCAGACAACAGACAATACTGTTCGAGGTGGAGACTCGTGGAGCTGGATGGTAGCTAGAGGTGGATCACAGGATGGGACATACATGGAGGGGACAGCTGGACCCGAGGAGCTGACGAGACTATCTATACCCACCGTTCAGGTGGGTTTTCCTGAGGATGACTCAGTGTTGTTGCTTTACTTTTCTCCTGTTGTACTTTCTTTTCAGTTGTACTTTACTTTCAGTTGGGTTTGTATTCTGGCCCATTTACCTTCCAACACTTACTTTTGTAATTAAATTACTTCGTGTTTACTTCATCTTGTGTACTCTGTGGTGTTTGTTTACTTATAAAGGAAATTCCTTCCCTTTTATCGGGATTTAGGACTTTGGAGCTAGTCGCCAGCCCCTGGCCTATGGAAGGCGGGCTTGGGGTAGTGATGGCACGGGCCTCGAGGACGGGTCATGACAATAATAATAAAACACAAGGTAGAATCACAATGGTTTGATGTCGTTGGATGCATTTATACATAACCAACACTTCCGTAAGAGAATTACCACATCTCCTACTATTTTCTTTATAAATATAACCATTCTTATACATATAATTCCTTAAAATTTTATTATTAACTTTACTAAAGGAAACATAAGAAAGGGTGCGCTATGATTCTCATTAAGGGTAAACATAATAGAAATCAATTTTTTACTTATGCATATCATCAGAATAAGGGTATGGGAACATGATATTAACATTTTAAAACTAATACCATTATATCATTGATTACAATCATGATTATATTAATAAATATTCATTGATCAAAAGGCAAGGATCATAAATGAATCAAAAAATATGTAGTTGATGTATCAATGAAAATAATAAGTCATTGTAGTAGAGAATATAATCTCTTATATTAAATGAATTATTTATTTAGTTTTGGGAAAAGAATTTTATATTTATCATGAGCATAAAAGAAAACATATCATTTAAAAAATGATGAAATACATTATAGATAAAACTGTTGTATAATTACTTATTATCCTAATTTAATTAACGTTAAAATAATATGAAACCGCCACCAGATAAATCATGATCTTTAAAATGAACAACATATTTAAAATTAGGATTTAATCAGACTCAAAAAATATACAATAAATTTGATTATGGATTAAATTAATCAATATATGATGTACTTCTAAAATGGGCATTGAATCACATTGTTGAGAGATTAATTTGAAGGAAATAATAAAAAAGTATTAGGATAATTCAGAATAAAAAACCAAAGATGAATTACTCAATGCGAGCCTCTTTACATGAGGATGACATCAAATATACAATTGAAAACATACAGTTCATACTAGATATAAATATCATGAAAATGTAGTATTTTAACAATGTGAGGATTCTTATATTTGGTGTATATCATGTAACCACCCCGACACTGGTAACCCATAGTATGTGTCTTATATATTACATGGGAATAAATACAAAGGGTATAATCCCAAATTAACAATAATTTTACAAATTTTAGAGAACTATATATATACATGATAATCATTATACATTGGGAAAATAAAATTAAACATAACAAATGTAAATTCTCTTCATCTTTGCACCAAATTTAATGTATTCATCTTCGTAGCTCAGGGAAAAGAAAAAATTCATTGTGAACTAAAATTATCATTAAGGTTTATATAAAATTGAATATATGATAATTAAATAAATATTATTCAATATGTTAATGTAAATAACTAAAATATCAGTCTATTTTATCTATAAATTATGCATCAAATATGGTATAATAATTATAGAATGGTAACTAAATTAAATCTTGTGCCATTTAACTAGTGAAATGAGAATGGGATTCATCCATATATAATATCAATGAAAAAATATCCATGATAATAATAATAATAAATAAATTAAAAAAGATAGAAATTATTAATTATTTTACATAATTATCTCAAGAATCAAGAAACCACAACTATCAGGACCATTTATAAGGTAGTTTAAAAATATGGGGAAAAAGTCATAAACATTTGAAAATAATTTTTTTCATGATACATATAGATGCCTCAAGGTGATATATATATATATATATAAGATACAACCTGAAAATTAATTTTGATATCATTCCTTGTATATTGAATACTCTATTTTATTCATTAATCAATAATAATTATCAATAAATATATATATTGAGTTTATGTGAAAGATTTATCAATGTTTCCACAGTTAATAAAATAACATTCGAAGTAAACACCTTTTGAAAAATATTATATGTGATATGAAATAATCCTATAAATCTTATAATTATTTTTATTTTTTTGAAAAATTTACATACCAATAAAAATTATCACAAAAAATTTATCGTTTTTTGGGAAAGTAAACTATCACAAAATGACATGAGTGTAAAACAATTTTTTACCGCATTTTTATGTTTTTAATTGTGCACCCACAAAATTTAAAATGGAAAAAACATTAATAATTATCACTAAGTAATTATTCTTATTAAATACTTAAAATGCGAAGTATATAGATGACATAAAAGTGAATTGGTTCTTATTAACAAATATTTCTCAATGAAAAATTAATTGAGATGAAATACCTTTCTTCACATATTTTATGAGTTAAACATGATTTAACAAATTGTATAACAGTTTAATGAATGGTATTAATTTTTAAAATTAAAATAATAGTTCTTATAATATCATGTATGATCTTATAATTAAATATGACTACCCGTTTGACAATTATATTTCCTCACATTATTTTGTTGTTGTTTAGTTTCAGTATTCTCGCATTCATGTTTTGTCATGAAAGTTACTTTTCTGAACCATAATATATAATTACATCAGAAATATAATTTTTATATTGTTATAAATATCATATTTACTCTCTATATATAATATTATAATGATTCTAAAATTTTTGTCATAGTAAATGACTTACATCTCTATATTGAGACAGTAGACTGTTCAAACGCATGATGGATGACACCAATCCTTTAACATATAATAGGATTTGATTTTTTACGATATAAGAATTTTCTATAATTGGTATCTTTTCAAATATATCACATAAATTCATTATATTCTATCCATATTGACCATCTTGTACATTATATGTGAAAAACGAATCAGATCACATCGTGAGGTTGTTGTCCTCCTACACACAATCAACATTATAATATTTTAAAATTAATAGAATTTTATTATATACATATGATATTATATTTAAATAAGTATAATAATATAATGAATATCACAGAATGTTTCTAGATCCATCATTTTACCCACATCTCAATGGTGGTGATATAAAATAAATCAGATCGGTTCTTAGTAAAATAGTATTTCATACACGAGATTGAAAGTTTTGTTTCCAATTATATTAAATCATAGATTGATATTCTGTAATTATTTTAACATAACAATATATATGAATATTTATGATACTAGTCTTATTATATATTCTGGTTTTAATAAATTTTAATGGATTTGTGTAAAAATAAATATATAAAATCTTGTTAACAAACGATACATCTTCTTCTAATAATTTGATTATGATTTAACAAAAATATTTCCTTGTTTGGGTTTTTTATTACATAATGGGATTTATTATATTGGTATGTGAGTAAGTAATTTTATATGGGTGGTATTTTCCAAAATAATATTACAAGAAGTTGTAGTAGGTAATGACTGGGTTGACCATTTATACATAGGGGAGAAGACACAAATGAAATATTTGATGAGAGCCAACTATGCCAATGTTTTTTTCATTACGTATGCCTCTAAAATAGACAATTATTGAACCTTATATGTGATTTTATTTAAATATTTCTATATAATTGATTTTTCTCAAGTGCTATGGTCATCCTAATAGTTATGATTTTGGTTTAACCACCAATAAATCTGTTTGTACTTTTACTATGATAATTTATTGCATATATTTTATAATTCATAATGGAATAAATAATGTTGAAATTTGAATAAAATTTATATTATTATTATCCTAAATATAGAAACCATTTTTTGAACTTAAATTCACAGAATTGGTGGAATCCAATATAAAATTATACCTACATACATGACCAGAAAGTGGGATTACAAAGATAATATTTTCTAAGTATAGAGAGTTTTAATATCGATATTCCAAATTAAATTGATTCTAAAGGCCTATATTTTATTTTTTTAATAATATTAAACAATAAATCTTTAAAAGAAATTAATATTATATTTTGACTAAAAAATTCAAATTAAAATGATGTTTTTAGTGAAATCTGTATTTTTTTAATATCCACCAAAAAGTGAATCATTTTTTTGTAAACTACATAAAAATAACTCTAATATAATTTTGATAATTTGATCTTAAAAATTTGATTAATTTTATCAATTAAATATTCTAGAAATTTTCAAAAATAATTTTAAATTATGTTCACAATGACTAATTAAACCGCCTTTTTGAAAAAATATTATTTTTCTAAAAACATTTTTATTTTTATCGAATGAATGTTATTTTATTTATAATCAATAAATACCCATTGAATTTATTTCAAATATGAGTAAAAATTATAAATTTCATAATAAATTTTTTTTCTATTCTTTCACACAATCTAAAAAGATATTTCATAATTCACTTTTTTAAATAATATTTTAACAGATTATTGTGTTTAATTTAAACTTGATGTTGTTTTAATTGTACGATATCAATGAGATTGAATTTATATAAAAAGAAATTAAATAAAAAAATCTTGGGGTGTGACAATATTTCCACCTATATAAATTTATTCCTTTAAAATTTAGCATTTATTTCCTTCTAAACATATGAGGTTATTACATTTTCATTACATCCTTAAGATCCCACATAACATCCTCTATTATGTTATTTCTCTAATGTACTTTTACCAGTAGGTTTATATGACTACTCAATAATATCTCTCTAGTATGAAGAATATTCGTGGCTTTATCATAGTAAGATGGATCATATTTCAATTTTATATTATCATATGGGATAAAATTTAACAGTTCAATCATATACTTCACTAATGATGATCAATGGAAGATAATGTGTACTTTTGAAAGAATTGGTGGAATTTTCAAATGATAAGCAACAACTCAAATTATTTCATATATTTAAAAGTTTTCAATGGACCAAGGAACCATTGTTCCACTCATACTATTCATTATTAAAACATTACATGGCGATACAATAATAAAAATAAGATCCACCACATTTTATTCTTAATCGTTCCTCTAATTATTACAATAGGTATTTTATTACCTTGAGGAACATCAATATAATCCTAAATATTTTTTTTAAAATTTTTATTGTCTCATTATAATATTATATTTCTAAATGATTAATTTAACCAAATATAAAGTCCTAGAAATTCCAGGTAATTTATTAAAATTATTAGGGATAATTACAAGACTACGAAAATTAATGGCATGTCAATATGAGGCCCGAAGTGCCTGGAATGATCTGTTGAAAATTTTTAATCTTAAAATAGTGTGGGTGATTATTTTTTCATAAAAATGTGGATTAGATATTAAATGGGTGACCAGATTAGAAATATGAGGGTATTTTTGCGTTCAGGATGGGGAGTTTACCCTAGGCGTGACTTAAGTTTAGTTGGCGCATTCCTCTAACGAGAAAACCCAAAAATGGCATAACTATAAATAAAATAATAATTAAAATTATGATATTTTTCAAATGATTATAACTCATGAACAGTGACTCAGATTTAAAATCTGAAACCACTACTGAACACATGAGGGTATACATTCCTTAGGCAGATCCTAACATTGGTCGGTGCAGGACAACAATGAATGTTAGTTTTTTGGTGTAAATAAATTAATTAAGTAAGAATTATTTTATTGTTAAATTCTTTAACAACAACATGGTAACTTGGATTGGAAATCCGACAGTTTTGTTGAGATCTTGAGGGTGTGTTCCCCTTATGCAGATCTTAACCTCGAACAGTGTTGGTCTAGGGTGACTGTAAAAAAAATTTGAACTACTTTTAAGGTACCTTCAGTAAACATGTGGGTGCCAATTTCTATATTTTGAAATGGTGCTCAGGTAAAATATCTAAGGGTTATATTAAATCCTTAGCACCGAGATTCTCATAAGGGAAGCATAAAATTGAATTGAAAGGGTCAAATGAAATAGTTAATTTCTTGGAATTATAAAAAAATAATAAAACTAAATGTTATTTTATTTATCTTTTACAACCATTGGAAAAAAATTGGTGGGACTGCAGCACAATTTCAAAACATTTAATGGTATGATGCATAAGTTATGAAACCGCACCATTGGGAGAAATAATGTGTTCTGTAACCATGCCATTGAGAGAGTTAAGAGGGTCGTTAATTAAACTCATTAATGAATCTCATTGATTGTGTGATGCATTAATCTTTACTTTACTCTTTATTTAATCTAAGATCAGGATTTAGTTTTCAGAGATCTATGAGAGGAAGCTCTGACAAAGTTACTGTGATATTTTGGTCTGATGAAGAAAGTGATCGAGCAACGGTCATTGGAGGAAATGACGGGCGATGAAGAACACCTTCGGACGTGGACAAATTTTCCACTTCTGTACCGCCTTACAAAAAACGAGATGTATTGGGTTTATGGGCTTTGTTGTTCCCTCTCTTATCATTCTTGGAAAATATAATGAATTCAGACTAGTCAACTAATACATTGATCCACGTCTTGTCTGTCCATGTGGGTTGTTGTTCTGGAGTCTTAAGTTGTGGATTGTTCTTCTTTTATTATTATTATACTAATATATTGTTTAAAATGGTAAATATGAGGGCATAATTCGAACCCAACAAGGTCTGGACCATGCACTAAACTTTTCCTTGGTGCATTCTTCGTGGTGGAAAAATGAATGCGGTGACAAGGCATTTTTGAGGGTCGTGTAGTGAAGGTGGAAACCTGAGAGGCCCGTAGGCACAGACAGGAAGAAGAACAGACCACCAGAGCATCTATGTTGGCTTGTAGAGGCTACCGCCTACACAAAACCATCCCCACAACCACATGGAGTATCAGTGCCTGTAGGTGCCACGGTGGTGGAATGGTGCGACGCCGATGTGCCGCATAGATAGGAAGGAGAGGCCCTCTCAGCTGGAAAAAATGGCCAGCTAAGTCAGCCATTTTGGAAGAGGGGTTGGCGCCTTTGGTGCAGCCCACAGGCCACACTGGATGCTCCATGTTTGGTCTGTGCACTATCAACTAGCACGCATGTGGGACGGGTTATTCTAGGTGGGTTGGGCTCACCGGTAGGGCCATACCCCCCAGTTGAGCTGGACCCATTAGGCCGGTCGGATCCACCAGTTGGACTAGACCCACAAGTTGGGCCAGACCCACCGGTTGGGCTGGACCCCTACCAAATCGAGACCCGACCGGGCCCGTTTAACAAGAACAGGCATATCATGCATACCGAACATTCGTTTGATGCTCCATCATCAGCGTGAGGACCATTGAGATTAGGAATACCTTAAAAGGTACTATACATGGGTTTTGGATAATGTTGGAGTATAGCTGGGTTGGATTGGACCCTAATCCATTTAGGAATCAGTACTAAAATGACTATAACATACCGAACAGTAATCCGATTGATGTATCATCAGTTGCGTTGGAACCATTATGACATGTCGGTTCATCAGGTCTTGTTATTGTGGGACTTCATTCTAGTTGAAATATTACTGATGGTTTGAGAATCGAGCCCTCCAAGAATCATGTGTGCTTTGTGCTGGAATCTAGTGGCTGGCAAAGATGTGAAAAATGAATAGTGATCATGTGTGGATCAGTACCGAGAACTCCTCTGTTTATTAGCACTAATATATCCTATGTGGATCAGCACTGAGAGATCCTGTATGGATCAGAAACACTCGATTCTGTGTAGATCAGCATCGAGCGATCCTCTGTGGATAAGCACCGAGCGATCCTCTGTGGATCAGCACTAAGCGATCCTACGTTGGTCATTAGCAGATCCTCATGACAGAATTGGATGATCTACATTGATTACTAAAAGTCTATACTTCTGTACTTATGTCATACCTGGTGTGAGCTGTCTTTTGATTTGAGCTTTGTGATAGATATCATGCTTTGTTGTATTTCCTTTTTGAGATTCTGAGAGACCATCGATGGTCTCAAGTACTTACTAGGTATTTTTATTCTCACCCTTGTATAGGCTTCACCCACACATTATTGTGTCTTGTGTAGACGATTGGAATATATTTACTGAGTCTCCAGAATCTAGGACTTGTCGGTGTACAGAGGTGACCGATTGATGTGGAAATCCCCCGTGACGAGCTGTACCTACTCTTCCTATAGGATCCTTCGTGGATGACCTTAGGAGTTGTATTCCCTTTTTTTGTATTTACATATTAGTTTGGGTTGTATTCAGGCCCCTTTACTTTAGTACTTACATTTACACTCTCTGGTGGTTTTTAGATGCGGTTTCACCTTTCTTCTTCCATTGTTTTTTACTTGTGAATAGTCTACCATGTTAGTGTGTGTACATGATTTGTGGCAATGACATCCCAATTTAGGGAAATTATTTTCCAGTGTTAGTCGCAAACCCATGGTTTATACAAAGCGATCTTGGTGTAGTCACAACACAGGCCCCAGGGGACGAGTCGTGAAACAAAAATATTCCCAACAAGTCAAATTTTGACATCACTTTCAATATAATGCATCATACATCATCACTTGAAGACATGAATGGAAACTTGTGGTATAGGAAAAAACTACCAAAGGTAAAACGAAATCCCAAAAACCTGGAATGGCATGTGATCTTTATTTCAACATATCTTATATTTTTTGAATAGCACTTTCATACTATCCATTAGTTTGGGGATAATTGGAATTTTCCAAACAATGCTTTGTATTAAAATCTATCTAAACAAACTTCTATAAAATCGATGTAAAATGGGGATCAAGATTAGACATGATTGACCAAGGTGTGAACAGAAGTCTGAAAATAATATTAATATAGATCCATGAGAGGTGAAAAAGTGGTATTTCTACTCTTATGGTGAGGAATTGTTTTTATTGTGATAGGAGATCCATAGTAACATATATTAATTCATTCATTATTTTTTAATTTTGTTGTGATGTTACAATTCCCATAGTAATGTGATAACATTTCTCTATAATAATATTAGGTGGTTGCATGAATCCTCTAGGATGATATCTCTAATATTTGAGTAATAAAAAAATCATGCATCTTGATACAAAGTCTGAAATTTCCAAGTTTATGTCAACCCATGAAAAATGATTCTTCAAAACCCTATACATCATGGTGCAACATGGGTGTATATTGAATTTCATCATATGATAGTAATATATTAACTCAATTTTTCTCCCTAGAGTGGGTGGAAACACACAATCCATATCCATATTTCAGAACACCCTCTTCATACCTGATGTTTGCTAATATCTCATCGTCCATAACATTAAATTTTTAAAGGTTCTGAAAATCATATTGAAAACTATTTATATTTTTTTAATAATTATTGTTTCATGGTCATTTGAAAAAGGGAATATGTGACATATCTTTTAACAATTAAAATATCTATAATTACTATATTAATGAATATAAGTTCCCTTTGAATCCACACTTGGGTCATACCTCAATGATATTTCCTACTCAATACATACAATACCTTATATTCTATCCTTGGGAGATAGTGTATTATGAAATCCGAATCATTGAGTAGCTCAATCCCACACATTTGTCTCATATTGGGATATATCTATGAAAAGATGTATTTTATGATTGTATGATCCATGTATATCTGACATCATTCATAATATAGATAATTTCTTTATATATTCAACGAATTTATTATAGTTTCCTACTCAAGATCCTAGAATGGATAGTTATGGTCATGATTCCTTAATTGAGAAGGTGTATATTCTATAAATTTAACATTTCACTGTATGATATAAATATTTTCAATATTTTATGTATGAAAATTTATCAAAAACCAAACACTTCTATATTTGAAATTAAAAATTATAGAATTAAACAATATCCCCTTTAGTTTATAATTATATTCTTTGCATTCCTTTTTCAAAACAAACATAATCCCTTTAGGTGTTACCTTGGTTAAAATGTTATCTAGTAGAGAAAAACAATAAATGAATTTCTCATAGTCACCTATCCAGAAAATGAATCTACACTCTTCATTTATTTTAATTATTGTATTCCATTCATTGACTAAATTTGAATTTTTAGGATCAAATGTGATTCCATATTTGGAAATATATTCCCATGAAAATTAAATTCTTGAAACAAGAAATCATAGTTACTAAATGTCTCCTATACTTCATTCCTCACATGTGTCTCAAGAATTACTGGAATGTAAAACTCAAACTCTTTGTAGATTTTTGAATACACCAATATATAATAAATTAATACCAAAAAAAGAATAAAGATATTATTTCAGAACTATATTCTTTAGATCCATATAAATATAGGGTTCATTAGTTAATCCAAATGGAATTACTTTAAACTAATATTGTCCATTCCTCATTTAGATTTCTATATCAGAAATTCTCTTCTTTTTTAAATGAAATTGATGCTACATATTTTGAAGGAAATTTTTTTAGGATATTATAATCCAATAATTTAGTCAAATAAGTCATCTATATAAGAAAAAGGATGCTCATTCATTGTCGTAACAACATTTTTTTCCCTATACTAAATACATTTACTCATGGATCTATCTTTCATTACAATGAAGAGAAAAAGGTATCCCCATAGTGAAACAATTGTGAGAATAAATACCACATCACATTACTTTTCCAATTATTTTAAAAACTCTAATAATTCCACGATGTCCATTATATATGGTGTATTTGATATTGGTATTACATTGGGGATTAAACCAATGTAAAACTATAATTCACATGTTAGGGTATTTCCATGTAATTTCGCAAAAATACATCAATTTACCCCAATAAGATAATTACATCATCAATTATATTATTACCTTCTATATATTAAAATTAGGTCATTTCTTATATCCCAAGAATCATATTTATAGAAGCTGTTGTGGGAGGATCAATACATGACTCAGATGAAGATGTCACTAATCAAAAGATAATTAATTCTACATCTTCCTCTTGATTTGTAATTTCATTATCCTTGTAATAAATGTTTTCATTATATTTTGAAATATATTCAATATTAATGATTATATTTTTTCAGCTGTAGTTATGTCAACAATGTCAGAAAATAAATCATGTTAATGTGGCATAATGAGGACTATCTAAAACATCATTATTTCAGTGTGGCATCCACTATAAATTTTTACTGTAATATTCCACCATATAGTAATACATAAAAATTTAATATTTGTGGAAAACATTTAATATATAATATTTTGTGAGGATCTAGAATAAAATAATTAATTATTTTTATTTGAATATATTAATAAAGTAACTTCAAACACATCATTAGGTACTTACACATCAGGTATTGGAATATCATATGCTTGGCCCTCTCCCTTTAGACTCATCTATGGTAGATTCTATTAATAATTGGTGAATTAGTTTTCATACTACTCCATCCCCCTGTAGTTAAAACATTCAATATTAGTGTTTTATTTATTCACATTTCATTCTTTAGCCTGACTTAACTTATCTCCAAAATTATAAAAAACATTGAAGACCTTCATGAATTTCCTAGAATTTTTCATTCAACAGTTCTCACAATATTTTTAAAAAAATTCATTCTCTTATTATCATTTCAAATATTTCACTTTTATTTCTACTCATTTGACCTCTTATTTTCTAGATTTTCCTTGAACATGTAATGTTTAGATAATTCATCCACCCTTATGATGGAAGATAAAAATATTCTCTCATATGCTGAAATGATTGAGAGACTATACCCTATAAGAAACATGGAATGTTCCCATCAAGGAAATGGTCAGTCCTTATCTCATTAAAACATATGTAATCCATAGAAAACCTAGTTACTCTTATAAAAGCAGAATCATACTTAGTAAAATATTCTCTATTATTTTTCTATTTTTTTGGGAACATTTACTTCATTTTAATTTTTTCCCATGAAGGAATTGTTTATTTATGAATGTCTCAATAAAATCATTATATTCCATGACTTATATTTTCTATTGCTCCCAACTATTCTAGATCAATTTCCACCACAGATCAACATTTCATTCGATATAATACAAAAGAAGTGTATCCTTTACCTTATCATTTCATATAAATCCCATAAATATCTTCATAAGAATCTATATTATTTTCTCATAAACCATAATATTAGTATTCCAACCAAATTATGGGGGATTCTATCACATGATAAAACCCAACATAATAGAATAATGCTTGATAAAATCATTCTTCATTCAAGAAAGGTTATTTTTCATAACATGATAATGTTTCCCTAGTATATATATGATCTTTTTAGTTATAATATCAGGTGTATTATCCTTCTCATTAGTGAAATCCATGTATTTTCCTAGAATATTGATTCCCTTATACCTTCCATTTTCCACTTCTAAAAAACGATACATACTTTATTTTCTCAAAAAAATATGGACCTTAAATCATAATGTACTATTAAAAATATGGTGTAACACATAATAGAAATTGATAAAAGCAATATACCTTCTTAATCTCATAATAAAATACATAGTTTCATAGAGTATATATTTATTTTTATATAATTCATTGTGGTTTTTAAATGGATTTTAAATTACCCTAATCATGTCCCTCTACAGTGTGAAAATAGGTGTAGAGAAAAGCCATTATTCATGCACCAAGTTAATATTGGGTCAATCCCAATAAATTTTTTTCAGAGTTATTACACATAGGTACATATTTCCAATAACCAAATCCATGTTTAGTATCCATACATGGTTTTATTTTTTAGAAAAACAACATAATCTCTTAAATACCCAAAATTTATTATCTTCTTATATACTTATCCCCAAATTATATTAGTGTTTCACATTCTATAACCTATGTTATCATTTATCTATTTCCAAATTTACCTAATAAACATCTTGATATACCTATTGTAACAACCCTCACTCTGGAAAACAAAATCTAGTGCCAACATTAATACAGTAGCACAAATAAAAAGGGTAAAATCAGAAAGGACTTATCAGTGTAGTAGTTTTGGAGAAACATATACATACATGAAACCCATTTTGTATGAAAAATGAATATAAAAAATTTTAATATCAAATTTTCATGTCACATAGAGATCATACATTATATCAATCTTAATAAAACGAGGAATAAAAACAAAATAAGGTAGATTAGAAATTCTAAGTAATGGTCACATAATAAAAAAATATTTCATGATATAATAAATATTAACCAAAATGTTAAGATCAATAGCAGAAACAACATGAAATTTCATCAATACTATAATAATTAAATGATTCCAAATATATTATTAATGAAACAATATCAAGGAAAATGATAATAACTGAGTTTAAAATGAGTAAAATTCTTAATTATTTGTTGTAATGATCACATAAATAACGATCCCATGATTTTAAAGATCATTTTTATGACAGTAAGAATCTAAGGGTAAAAAAACCTATGTTTTGTCCAAATAATTTGTCTCATGAGAACCATTGATGCATCAACTGACTATATTTTAATGGTAAATACCCCTAAATACTTTTCAAACTAATTCATTATATATCTACATATATATTTATTTCAAAAATAAATATAAGTTATCATTAAATTCCTATAATATTCATAATATACATATTTATCAATACTTCAAAGTTATTCAAATAAAATTCAATGTAAAAACCATATGCTAAAATGTTATATGTTGGTTTTAAATAATCACATCCATTATAAAACAATTTTTATATTTAATAGGGATGTTTTTTAAGGGAAAAATATCAAAATAAGATGATTGATTCAGTAAAAATTAACCAATCTCAAAACAAAGTGAGATTGTACAACAATGAATTAGACCTATCACTAGTGGAAAAACTATTAGCATGTCTTAATTTTTCACATAGGTTCAATATAACCGGTGTGAAAAGATGTAATATAAAATTTATCATGTTAGTTATAGTATAACCAACATGAAAATCGACAAGAATCAAGTTTTTTACATCGGTTATTCTATAACCCACGTAAATAAATCCTGATACTATATTTATCATGTCAATTATAGAATAACTGACATGAAAATCCTCTTTGGGTGCTTTATCAAGTTGGTTATTTTATAACCGACATGAGAAAAGAAATCTCAACAATTTATCATGTTAGTTATCAAAAGAACCAACATGATAAAGTGCCATTTATCATGTCAGTTATAAAATAACTGATGTGATAATGTATTTTCTATGTCTGTTATTAAATAACCGACATTATAAACAATAAAAATATTTTATCATGTCGGTTATTAAATAGCCGATGAGATAAGTATTTTAAATGATTTATTATGCCCTATATTCAGTCATTCTGTTTTCTTCGATCGGGAGACTTGCGACTCATCTCTCTCACTTGGAAAACCTTGAAATGATTTTTCAAAGTCGTTCCCTCTAACTTATTTTTTCCAAAATCATTAATCATCTTTATTATCATCAGATCTATTAGGTCGACTCTTAACACTCAAGTAAGCCTCGCACGACTCTATTTTAGTTTTTATTTTTCTTGATGCCCTAAACTAGTTGATTGAGATGCTATTTTTTGATATTTGTTCTTATTATCATGGTAAGATTCATAATATTCATTTATACCACGCTAATTTTTTTTGTTAAAATAAACCATGTATGTGATATCATAAACTTTTATGATTTTTGTGTGTTCTATCATGTGTGTGTGCGCATATAAGGGGTGTTCAAGGGGTGGGGGTTGTCCAAGTGGTTGGGGGTGGGGGTTGTCCAAAGGGGTGGGGGTGTTAAAGGGGGTGTCAAAGGGGGTGGGGGTGGTGTCCAGTGGGTGTGGAGGAAGTCCAAGGGGGTTGGGGTGTCCAAGGGAGTGAGGGTGATGTCCAGGGGATGAGGGGGATTTACAAAGGGGTATGGGTGTCCATGTGGTGGGGTGGTGTCCAGGGGGTGAGTGGGATATCCAAGGGGGTAGGGGGTGCCAAGAGGGGTGGCATTGTCCATGGATTGGGGGCTGTAGAGAGGGGTGGGTGTTGTCTAGAGGGGAGGGGGGTTTTCCAGAGGGGGGCTATCAAGGGGATAGGGGTAGTCCAGGGGGGGCTCTCTAGTTGGTTGGGGCTGTCTAGGGGGTAGTGGTGTCCAGGGTGTGTTCAAGGGGGGTGGGGGTGGTGTCCAGGGCAGTGAGGGGGCTCTCCAGGCGGTGGTGGTGTCTAGAGGGGTGTCTATGTGGGTAAGGGGTAGGGATGTGGTCCAAAGGTTTGGGGGTGTCTAGGTGGTGGGGCGATGTCCAGGGGTGAGTGGGTTGTCCAAAGGGGTATGGGGTGTTCAGGGGGTGGGGGTGCCCGATGGTGGGGCTGTCCTGAGGGGTTGGGGGTGTCTAGAAGGTGGGGGCTGTCCAAGGTGGTGGTGGTGTCTAGGGGGTGTCCAAGTAGGTGGGGGTGTCCAGGGGTGAGGGGGCTTTCCACGAGGGTGTGGGTTTCCAGGGGTGGGGGTGATGTCCAGGGGGTGAGGTGGCTATCCAAGGGGGTAGTGATTTATAGGTTTGGGGGGCTATATAGAGGGGTTGGGGGCTGTCCAGGGGGTGGGGTGGGGGGATATCCAAGGGTTTACTGGTTTCTAGGGTGTGTCCAAGGGGTTAGGGGTGGTGTCCAGGGGGCTGAGGTGGTTGTCCAAGGGGGTGTAGGATTTCTTGAGGTGTTGGGGTATCTGTAGGGGTGGGGGTTGTCCAAAGGTGTTGTCTAGGGGGTGGGGGAGGTGTACAGGGGGTGATGGGACTTTCAAGGGGTGTGGGGATGTCCAGCGTGGGTGGGGGCTGTCTAGAGGGGTTGGGTGATTACATGGTGTGGGGAGTTATCCAATAGGGTGGAGGATGTTCATCGGGGTGCTGGTGTCCAAGGGGGGTGGGGGTGGTGTCTAGGGGTTGGGGGAATTTCCAAGGGGGTGGGGGTTGTTTTCTAGTAATGAGGGGGTTGTCCAGGGGGTGGGGTGTCTAGGGGTTTGGGGGTCGTCCAGAGGGGATGGGGGGATGTCCAGGGGTGGAGGGCTGTGCAAGGGGGTGGGGGTGTTTAGGGGCAATCCATGGGGGAGGGTTGGTGTCGAGGGTGTGACGGGGCTTTCCAAGGGGGAGGGGTGTCCAGGGGTGGGGGTGTTGTCTAGGGGGGGAAGGGTTGCCAAGGGGATGGGGGCTACCTAGTGTGGTTGGGGGATTTCCAGGTGCTGGGGTGATATCCAAGGGGGTGAGGTGTCTAGGGGGTGGGGGTGGCATCCATGGGGGTGAGGGGGTTGTCCAAGGGGTGGGGTGTCCAAGGGTTGGGGGATATCTAGAGGGGTTGGGGTATGTCTAGGGTGTGGGGTGTTGTCCAAGGGGGTGGTAGTGTCTACGGGTGTCCAAGGGGGTGTGGGTTGGTGTCCTGGGGGGATGGGTGAGGGGGATTTCCGAGGGCGGTGTCCAGGGGTGGGGGTGTTTTCTAGGGGGTGAGGGCTTGTCCATGGGGTGGTGGTGTCCAGGGGGTGGGGCCTGTCTATAGGGGTTGGGTAGCTGTCCAGGGGGTCAGGGGCTATCAGGTAGTCTATACCAAAGGTTCCTGTAGAATTGTTGGTATATTTATATTATAATGACCAATCTACCAATGGTTTATGTAACCATTGGGGTATTCTATCCCAACGGTTTCATGGGTTATCCCAATGGATCTAAATCATTGTGATATGTGTAATTTTCACTAGTGAATGTATAAATATTTTAATATTTATACTTCATATTTCATTTTTACAAAAGGGTGAATTTTGTAACAAGTTGCAGCAGGATGTATTCTTTTTGCACCTTAAGAAGAATGGATCCAAGATAAATTTAATACTGTTATAACGAAGAATATTTTATTTTTAAAATCATTTTAATGTATATTTTTTTCAAATATGCATAGATTTGTTTTATATTTCACTATATTTTTACATTCATAATATGATATTTTTCATATAAATATATATATTTCATATCATAACAAGATATATAATTTAGATATTTTTTATAGGTAATAATGATTCGAAGTTGTATTATAGAACATCAAATGATTATTGAATATCAGGAAGGTGTTTATGCCTTTTTGGAATTTGATAAATGAAATGTTTCAATTAGTGGCATTTTTTTGTCCATGCCTGAAATGTTTGAAAATAAAGATTTTTAAAAGTATAGAGATTAGAGATAATCTAATTTTTCATGGTTTTATTCTGAGTTATAGCCCTTGGATTTGTAATGATAAAATTGGACCGAATTTCAGATCTACTGATGATGAGGATTTGCAAGATGGTATCTCTGATTGAATTGAAGAAATGATTTGTGATATTGTAGAAAAACACACTGGGATAGAACCAAAATTTTCACATCTATATGGTGATGATGAAAACCAATTGTATCTTATTTGTATGGATTTTATGATTTTTTAGGTGGTGTTATGATTGATTAACCTGAAGGTGAAACATGGATAGAGTAATAGAAGTTTTATAGAGCTTCTACAATTGTTGAAAGAAATTCTTCTAATAGACAATGATCTTCTATATTCACATTATAAGTCCAAGATAATATTATTCCCGATGGGATTAGGATACATGAAAATCCATGCACATCTGAATGACTATATGATATATAGGAATAAATATTAATTTATATCAGAGTGTCTTGTATGTGGGACATCACAGTTAATGTTATAAGTAAAGTCATTGGATGGTGTACAGATTAGAAAGATACCTTACAAGGTATTAGAGTATCATCCTATAATTCGTCATTTGAAATGTTTAATTACTAATTCAGATGATTAAAAAAGGTTAATAGGGAATGCTTATGAGCGGATATGTGATGGAAAATACGTCTTCTAGATGATTTTCCATAATAGTAGAAATTTGTTGAGAAGTATCTTATATTTGGTAATGAAATTGGAAATCATAGTCTAGGTCTTTAAATAGATGGAATGAATCCATACTGAACACTCAGTAGCACACACAATCCATGTCCTCTTTTATTGGTAATTTACTTCATTTCTCTTGAATTTTGTTTGAAGCACAAATATTTCATGTTGAGTATAATGATTTGTAGTCCAATGCAAACCGGAAATGATATTGATCATTTCTTGTCACCAATGATTGATTATTTGAATGTTTTATGGGAGGATGATATTGGGGTGTATTATTATTATAAAATGGAATATTTTCAACTATATATTGTGCTTCTGTTCACTATAAATGACTTCCAAGAATATGGAAATTTGGCTGGACATAATGTTATGGGAAATAAAACATGTCCAATTTGAGAACAATAGACTTAATACTTTAAATTTCCCCATGGGAGGAAAAAATTTAACATGGGTCATCGAATATGTTTTCCTATGGATCACTCTTATAAAAAACTAAAACAGGAATTCAATGGGTCACGAGAATTTTTTATTTCTCCAAATCCTTTATCCCCTGATGTGTATATTGATAGGGTGGAAAAACGTGATGTGACATTGGGAAAGCCACATATGTTTGTTAATGATAGACATATTTTGAAGAAATGGTCAATACTGTTCAAGCTATCGTATTGGAGATATCATAAAGTTAAACATAATATCGATGTCATGCATATCGAGAAGAATATGTACAACTGTTTGATTAGAACATTGATAGATGTTAAAGGAAATAAAAAATATGGGTTGAATGCGTGATTAGAATAACTATCAATGGGAATATGTTTGGAGTTATCTACCACTCCTAATGCAAGACAAACAATTCTTCCCCCGGCTTTCATTCATTATCCATGAGGGAGAAAGTTGGCTTTTGTTAGTGTATTCATGATATCAAAGTGCCTCAAGGTTATTCATCAGATGTAAAAAAATTCTATTTGAATGATATGAAGTTTATAGGTATGAAATCTCATGATTGTAATGTCATGATGAAAAAACTTCTACCAGTTTCATTGCATTGAATATTTCCAATTCATGTCAGAAATACTATAATAAAGTTGTGTTATTTTTTTAATTCAATTTTTAATAAGGTGATTGATGTGAATGGTTTGAAGAATATGGACAAGGATACAATTTATTTACTTTTTCAATTGAAAATATATTTTACTAGATCTTTTATGGATAAAATGTTGTATTTAATGATTCATCAGGTTCGAGAAATAATGTTTTGGGGACCTTAATATCTTCATTGGATGTATCATTTTGAAAGGTGAATGAAAATATTGTTGTGGTATGTTATGAATCTATATCAACATGAAGCCTCCATTATTGAAAATTAAATTTATATCATGGTTGCGATGTTTTGTACGATCAATATAGCTATGACAGAGCACAATGGTTTGCCTCCAGCTCACCGAGAACAAGTTAATAATGAGGGAAAGGGGATTCTTCTATTGAAATTCCAATGGTTGTTAGGTGAATAGATGAAGAAGCTAGAATAATACATCTTGAATAACATAGGTGATGCTCAACTGCATATCATGTAAAGACCCGTAAAATTCAAGGAAATTGTTTTTCTTAATTTTCTTTGGAATTTTACAAGAACGCAAATTCTGACGGCACCTGATTCCGAGGCCCGGTGTGCCCGGAATCATTCTCTGAAGTTTGGCTCTGGTACGTTCAAGGAAAGAACGAACGAGTTTTTCTAACTTTTGAACCGGTGCTCGGAATTGAATTTCGAGGGAACTGATGGAATCGCAGCGCCGATATTTTACTAGAAACGCCTTTTCCGAAGTTGCATTTTCTTGGGTGTGGTTTTTAATTTTTGGTGTTAAGTTAAGAAATAAAATAAAGTGGTGCGACCACTTTCTTTTTATTTCACTTAAAGCCACTTAAAGCCACTTAAGCTAAGTTGAAGTGAATAGGGTGGAACCCAAAATATCCTACCCTCTTGGTATGATATTTGTGAGGTGGGGCCCGCACGAGCCCCACCGTTTTTTCCCCTAAGTAACACACCCGTGAAAACTCCTCCTTAATGAAAGTAAACTGGTGCGTTTTCTAAATTCTTAACGCCCCTATTAATTGGGAAGTTAAGTTGTTACATGAATTCATGGAATTAATGGTTAATTTATTACCTTCTTTTTCGTTTGTTGGCATAAGAATAATATAAGACCAACACGTGTATACTGGAGGGTTGCTCGTTGAGAGGATTTGGAGAAGACTCTAAGTCATGAGATCTCCATCCTCCTTCGCGAAGAATGCGAAGAACGCGAAGAACGAGAAGAACACGAAGAACGTCGAACCCTCGGAGATCGACGATGCGATGCCGTGTTCTGCGACACCGATGATTCTCCTTCTGTGACGCTTCTTCCACGACATTTCTTCCCCGCCACAATCTTCGATCATCAACTTCTTGAGATCTTCTATGCAACACCATGTACTGCGACGATGTGACGCCCCCTTCCGCAATGTGATGATCCTATTCTTCAGCGACGGTCAATTATGTGAAGAAATCACGTACGACGACAACGACAAGGTAGGGGTTGGATTCATTTAAATATTTGTGATTTAAACCCGCGACATTGGTTAAAAATTGTGGTCAGACTTTTAAAAATGCTAACTTTGTGGGTGCGGACTAACAAACATGTCTGAACCCACCACCCCTTTCGTTCAGGGTGTGAAAAATCGCGGACATCGACAAAATCAGCCGCACGGGCGATGTAAGGTCCTCGCAGTGAAGGACAGACCCCGGGAGGGCTTTTGGCGAAGACAACAAGGAATTCCGACCACAGGAACTCGTCTGGTGGTCCGCAGAGCAACCGGCCGGCGCGCCACCGGGAAGAACCACCACAGCTAAAGCCGCGGCGGAAGGACGACCGTCCCGCGACCGCACGGTACTGGCAAATGATGGGACGCTGCTAGCTGCCTCATCCGCTAGAAAGGGCAGCCCCACGTGGGGCCGCGGTTCCTTCACGCGGGGGCAGCCCCCCCCCCCCCCCCCGCACTGCTCGGTTGTAACCGGCCGAGCTGAACCGCCTGGCTGCCGGGCCATGCCCGCGCCGGCCAGGCCGGGTCACGCCCTAGCCATGATGGGCCACCCTGGTCGGGTCGACCCGGTTCGGGCCGACCCAAGGGGGGTTGGGCCAGGTCGGTCCGGGCCCAAACCCCCCGTTTTCACACCTTTTTGGCCTTTTTCTCATAACGTGAGCTACGAGCCTCCAATCGATGTACCGTTAGCAGCAATGGGATCCTTGGATCAAGAAGGCCATTTTGGTATGTTGCACTCAAGGTTTCGGAATACTTTGGGTTCAGCCGGATTGGTTTGTACACGTAACCAACCGGGCCCTCAGAGCAGAAATTCTTATAACATAAGCTCCGGACGTCCGATTGATGTGCCATCGACTTTATTGGATTCCTCTAGATTAGAAGGATCTTTTGGCTTTCTTCGCTCGAGGATTGGATTTCGTCGGAGTGGGGTCAGGTTGGTTAGCTCACGAAACCACCCGGGCCCCTAGAACGAAAAAGCGAATAACTCACAGACCGGGTGTCCGATTGACGCGTCGTCTGTCTCGTTGATTTCATCTTGATGATATGGAACTTTTGGAATACTTTGCATGATTTTTGGATGCAGTTGGATAGTGGACGGGTTGGATTGCACCCGAAATCCAACTGGGCCTCTGGAACGGAAAAGCTAATAACTCTCAGACCAGACATACGATTGATGCGCTGTCTGCGACTTTGAGTTCCTGTTGACAATACGGAACTTTTGGATATATCAACCCTGGACTATGTGTCAGTTGATGTATCATCCTCTTGGCTTGTGGAACAGACCCTCCCTAATGAGCTTGCTGTGTGCAGGAACACTAGAGCTGGCTGCGTCTGCGATGACAATGAAGACAGCACAGGAATCCTCCGTGGGTTCGGTAATGACCACTACAGTACTTTGGGATACATCAACTCCAGAATATATGTCAGTTGATGCATCAACCTCTTGTCTCTTGGAGTGGACCCTCCCGGAACGAGCATGCTGTGTGCGGAAACCCTAGAGCCGGTTGAGACTTGACGACTGCTGATCGAACGACTCGGTGTGTTGCGGATAGCCCAGTGGGAAGCGCTTGTTTGTAGTAGCAGACTCACGGTGGAGGAGCGCTTGGTTGTATTGGAAGACCCGCGGTACTCAACAGAAGGAGTAACTCTGGAGTCTATGAGGGGGAGCTCTTGGTTGTAGCGGTAGACCCATGATGGAGGAGCACTTGGTTGTAGCGGCAGACCTACGATAGAGGAGCGCTTGGTTTTAGCAGCACTGGGGAGCGCTTGGTTGTAGCAGCAGACCCACGATAGAGTAGCGCTTGGTTGTAGCAGCAGACCCATGGTACTCAACAGAAGGAGTAACTCTAGAGGCTATGAGGGGGAGCGCTTGATTGTAGCGGCAAAACAATGGTGGGAAGCACTTGGTTGTAGCAGCAGGCCCACATTACTTGATAAGTGGAGTTCTACAATAGTCCAAGGTTAGAGGGAAGCGCTTAGTTGTAGCAGCATAACCACTGTACTTGATAGAGAAGGAGTTTCCCAATATCTATAGTTTCAACTTCATGATCGATCCTGTGTGGGTCATTGTGGGGGTTACTACCTATTGACCCTTTGTGGGTCCGACGACTTAGATGAATCAGTGGCTAAATCTGATCATCTCTATTGTCCTTTGAAGAAGTATACCTGTGTGAGCTGAATCCTGATTTTTTTTCCTTTGTGGATTGTGTTGGGATATCCTGTGTGGATTACGTTTTTCTTTCCTGTGGGGACTGGGATGTACATTGGCTCGGATGTTGGAGCCAAACGAGAATTGAAGACTTAGGTATATGTTTGGGCATATAGCTAAGTAGAGTCTAATGTTACATCATGATTGTATCTTTCCATTGTGGATTATCCTTTGTGGATTCTGGGAGGCTTCGGGGGTCTCGGGGTCCCTACTGAGTAGCTTATACTCACCCCTACACGGGCTATGCCCGCACTACGTTGTGTTGGTTTCAGATGACGGACAGCGCTGATTGTGGTTGAGGCTTGCCAAGCAGGACGGTACCTGGAGGTGGACCACTAGGCGGTACGTACTCGGAGCAGTCAGCTGGACCCGAGGAGCAGTGGAGGCTATCTATACTCACCCTTCAGGTGGGATTTCTAGTGGACAACTCGACGTTGCGGCTTTACTTTTCAGTTACTGTTTTCCCTTCCAGTTGTACTTTACTTTCATTTTGGGTTTGTATACTAGCCCACTTACTCTTCCGCACTTACTGTTGTACTCAGTTTTTACATAGTGTTTAATTCTACTGCTTGCTTGCTCTGTGGTGTTTGTTTACATAACAAAGGCAATGCCTTCCCCTTTTACCAAGATTTACACCTTGGTGCTAGTCGCTAGCCCCTGGCCTATGGAAGGCGGGCTTGGGGTAGTCACGACACAGGCTCCGAGGACGGTTCGTGACAAATTGGTATCAAAGGAGTTCGGTTCTACCACAGAACAAGGGACTATGATCTTTTTCTATGTGAAGCAATAGTGTCAAGTGTATTGGGTGTGGTTATCAGTTCAGGGAGTCCAGTGTTGGTGCGGCGGCCGACGTATCCGTACACCAAGACCTTGACTTCTGATTTATTACTTAATGCATGAAAACATTGATTGCATGTGTGTTTCATGTTTTCTTTGTGATTACATTATGTCAACTCACTAGGTATACTGTTGACCGTGGCACGCCTGTTTCTTTTCAGGATGGCACCACGACGGCAGCCAGCTAGGGTTCCGAGATTTGAGCATGACGATAGCCCACCGAGCGATGAGGCCTCGGTACATGGCCCTTTGACAACTGAGGCACTGGCGGTTCCTCTTCCCGCCGACCCACCGATGCTTCCAGCCCCAGCTGCTGATGATGAACGACACCTTAGTGCACTGCATGAGTTCCAACACCAGCGACCGCCCAGTTTCCACGGGAAGACGGACCTCCAGGAAGCCGAGGACTAGCTGGAGGCAGTGGTATGAGATTTTAGGTTAGTGAGGACACCAACAGACCTCATGGTGATCCTCACAGTGAGCCTACTACACGCGATATCTTGAATATGGTGGATCTTGATGCTCCAGGTGCACGATGAGGCATATCTTCTCTAGACGTACTTTGATAGCCTCTTCCACTCGGAGTTCGTCCCAGCCACCCTCCGTGCGGTACACATACAGGAGCTTCTATAGCTGCGGCAGGGCAGCATGACAGTAGCCCAGTATGCGGCAAGGATTACTGATCTCTCGCTCTACTCGACAGACATGGTACGAGTCCCATTCTTTAGGGCCCGAACTTTTGAGCAGGGGATCAGGCGAGAGATATGTGCTTCAGTTGTTTCTCAAAGCATTCTGACACAGACAGGGGTGTTGGAGCGAGCCCTCTTAGTGGAGAGTTTCTTTGATGAGCAGTCTCCAGTAGCAGGACCCACCACTAGCCGGCATGCGGCAGAGTCTTCTACAGCGGGTAGTAGACAGATGACACAGGGTTCCAAGAGGACTAGACCTACAGGTGGTCGACCGCATGACACAAGATCATTTGTGCGAGGCAACCGGGGTGGACAACGACTTACCATTAGCGGACAGTGTTACTCATGCAGCGGAGTTGGTCACATGGCTCGTGACTGTCTGACCCACCATACGGATGGCCAGCAGATGATCGAAGGACCTCCCAAGCAGAGTCAGAGGTTTGATCGAGGCAGACCGCATGGAGCAGGAGATCGTGGCAGGGGAGCTGGCCATGCAGCTAGAGGTGGACAACGCTTCGAGGTGTTGCCAACACCACCACCAGGAGTTCCACCCCGACTGCAGGGAGCTGGTGGACGTGGGAGAGCTTAGATTCAGGTAGCTGAGGCCTACGATCATGGAGCTCCAGGAGCAGATGGACAAGAGAGGAACTAGCTCCAGGCCTGGAGATTTTTTTTATGCAACTTATAGCGTTGTGGATGTTTTTCTGTAGATTTTTTGTGTATTTGTACATTGAGCAGTAGTAAGAAAAGACACCTTTCTTTTGGCGTTTTCCTTCCTGTACTCTCTTTATGTTGTTACTAAGAGGTTCTGGTTTAAAATAAACCGTTGACTTGACCCTCACTTTAACGTACCTACTGGAGGAGACCCAGTGACCAGACACTGATGGAGACAGTGTGACTCAACCTTTGGAGGCGATAGTAACGGTTGGATCTCTTGACAGTAGTGTCGAGGCCTTACGACGTCGTCCTTGGTATGGATTAGTATCATCAATGTCAGGATTGACTGTATTAGGCAAAGAACGTGTTTCATCCAAGGTATGAGACCGGATTTCTCTTATCGGCAATGAAGAAATCTCAGCAGCTCGAGTAGGACCAGAAAGGTCCATGTCATCCAAGAGCAGATGAGGACAGCTCAGTGCCGACAGAAGTCTTGTGCTGACATAATGCGGAGGCCACTAGAGTTCGAGGATGGCGACCACGTCTTCTGGCGTGTCTCACCTCGACGTGGATTACAGAGATTTGGCTGAGGTGGAAAGTTGTCTCCATGCATCATCGGACCAATCTAGGTCCTCAGCAGGATTGGAAAAGTGGATTATCACCTCGCTCTACCACCTCAGTTGCACTGAGTGCACATTGTCTTCCATGTATCTCATCTGAGGAGATACGTGCATGACCCGACGCATATCTTTGACAATGGTGAGCTGGACGTTGATGATGGGGTGACGTTTGCGGAGGTCCCGGTGGAGATTGAGGATCGACAGAAGCGGGTCCGACGTGGACGATTGATCCCTCTACTGTGAATCAGATGGCAGCACAAGAACCTCCAGATGAGCACATGGGAGAAGAAGGCTAAGATGCGTGCTCAGTACCACTTTTGATTCCCAAGTTTATGATGTATCTTTACGGGGACGTAAATCCATGTGGTGTGAGTGATGTAAAGACCCGTTAAATTCAAGAAAATATTTTTTATTAATTTTCTTTGGAATTTTACAAGAACGTAGTTTCTGACAGCACCTGATTCTGAGGCCTGGTGTGCCCGGAATCATTCTTCGAAGTTTGGCTCGGGTACGTTCAGTGAACGAACGAGCGGGTTTTTCTAACTTTTGAACCGGTTCTCAGAATCAAATTTCGAGGGCACCGATGGAATCGTAGTGCCGGTATTTGCCTTGAAATGCCTTTTTCGGAGATGCATTTGCTCGGGTGTGGTTTTTAATTTTTTGGGGTTAAGTTATGAAATAAAATAAAGTGGTGCGACAACATTATTTTTATTTCACATAAAGCCACTTAAGGCCACTTAAAGCCACATAATCTAAGTTGAAGTGGATAGGGTGGAACCCAGAATATCCTACCCTCTTGGTAGGATATTTGTGAGGTGGGGCCCGCACGAGCCCCACCATTTCTTTCCCCCCTAAGTAACGCACCAGTGAAAACTCCTCCTTAATTACAGTCAACTGGTGCGTTTTCTAAATTCATAACGCCCCTATTAATTGGGCAGTTAAGTTGTTACATTAATTCCTCGAATTAATGGTTCTTTTATTACCTTGTTTTTCGTTTGTTGGCATAAGAATAAAATAATAACAACAAGTTTTTACTGGAGGGTTGCTCATTCAGAGTATTTGGAGAAGACTCTAAGGCTTGAGATCTTCATCCTCCTTCACGAAGAACGTGAAGAACGCGAAGAACGCCGAACCGTCGGAGATCGATGATGTGATGCCGTGTTTCGCGACACAGACGGTTCTAATTCCGCGACACTTCTTCCATGACGTTTCTTCCTCGCAACAATCTCTGATCATCAACTGCTTGAGATCGTCGACGTGACGCCGTGTACCACGACGACGCGATGCCCCCTTCCGCGACGCGACGATCCTCTTCTTCCGCAACGGTCAATTCCGTGAAGAACTCACGTCCGACGACAATGACGAGGTATGGGTTTGATTCATTTAAATATTTGTGATTTATACCCGCGGCGTTGATTAAAAATTGTTGTGATACTTTTAAAACCGCTAACGCGGTGGGTGTGAACTAACGAACAAGTCTGAACCCACCGCCCCTTTCTTTCTTGGTGTGCGAAATGGTGGACGTTGACAAAATCAGCCGCACGGGTGATGTAAGGTCCTCGTAGTGAAGGACGGACCCCAGGGAGGCTTTTGGCGAAGATGGCAAGGAATTCTGACCACTGGAACTCGTCCGGTGGTCCACGGAGCAACCCGCCGGCGCGCCTCGCCGGCACGGCGGCGCCGGCGGAGGGAGGTGGTGGGTCGGCCGTCCCGCGACCGCGCGGGACCGGCGAAGGACGGGACGCTTCTTCCTACCGCGTCTGCTGTCAAGCGTGTCCCCACGCGGGGCCTTGGTTCCTTCACGTGGGGGCATCCCCCCCCCCCCCACCCGCACCACGCGGCCGTAACCGGCCGAGCCGAACCGCCCGATGGCCGGGCCGCGCCCGCGCCGGCCGAGCCGGGTCGCGCCAAGGCTGGGGCAGGCCGGGTCATGCCCAGGCTGGGCCAGACAAACCAGGTCGGGCCAAGCCACGCCGGACGGGTCGGACCCGGACCCGGGTCAGGTCGACCCGGTTCTGGCCGACCCAGGGGGGTTGGGCCGGGTCCGTCCGGGCCCAGACCCCCCGTTTTCGAACCTTTTTGGACTTTCGCTCATAACATGAGCTACGGGCCTCTGATCGACGTACCGTAAGCGTAGATGGGATACTTGGATCGAGACGGTCATTTTGGTATATTGCACTCAAGGTTTCAGAATACTTTGGGTTCGGCCGGGTTGGTTCGTACACGAAACCAACCGGGCCCTCGGAGCTGAAATGCTTATAAATTAATCTCCGGATGGCCGATTGACGTGCCATCGACTTTGTTGGATTCCTCTTGATTAGACGGATCTTTTGGATTACTCCGCTCAAGGATTGGATGCCGTCGGAGTGGGGTTGGGTTGTTTCGCTCACGAAACCAACCGGGCCCCTTGAACGAAAAAGCCAATAACTCACTGGCCGGGCATCCGATTGACACATCGTCTATCTCGTTGATTTCCTCTTGATGAGACAGAACTTTTGGAATACTTATCTTGAGTTTTGGATGCAGTTGGATAGTGGCTGGGTTGGATTACACCCGAAATCCAACATGGCCACTAGAACGGAAAAGCTAATAACTCTCAGACCAGACGTCCGATTGACGCGCTGTCTGCGACGTTGAGTTCCTGTCGACAATACAGACCTTTTGGATATATCAACCCTGGACTATGCGTCAGTTGTTGTATCAGCCTCTCGGCTTGTGGAGCAGACCCTCCCAAACGAGCTTGCTATGTGGAGGAACCCTAGAGCTGGCTGCGTTTGCGATGATAATGAAGACAGTACGGGAATCCTCCGTGGATTCGGTAGTGACCACTACGGTACTTTTGGGATACATCAACTCTGGACTACATGTCAGTTGATGCATCAACCTCTTGGCTCGTGGAGTGGACCCTCCCGGAACGAGCATGCTGTGTTCGGAAACCCTAGAGCCAGTTGAGACTTCATGACTGCTGATCGAATGATTCAGTGTGTTGCGGATAGCCCAATGGGAAGAGATTGGTTGTAGTAGTAGACCCACGACAGAGGAGCACTTGGTTGTAGCGGGAGACCCGCGGTACTCAATAAAATCAGTACCTATGGAGGCTATGAGGGGGAGCGCTGGGTTGTAGCGGCAGAACCACGATGGAGGAGCGCTTGGTTGTAGCGGCAGACCTACGATGGAGGAGCGCTTGGTTGTAGCAGCATGGGGGAGCGCTTGGTTGTAGCAGTAGAACCACGACAAAGAAGCGCTTGGTTGTAGCAGCAGACCCTTAGTACTCAACAGATGGAGTACCTCTAGAGACTATGAGGGGGAGCGCTTGGTTGTAGCGGCAGACCCATGGTGGGAAGCGCTTGGTTGTAGTAGCAGGCTCACAGTACTCGATAGTTGGAGTACTACAGCAGTCCAAGGTTAGAGGGAAGCGCTTGGTTGTAGCCGCATAACCACTGTACTTGATAGAGAAGGAGTTTCTCAATATCTATGGTTTCAACTTCATGATCGATCCTGTGTGGGTCATTGCGGGGGTTAGTACCTATCGACCATTTGTGGGTCCGGTGACTTAGATGAATCAGTGGCTACATCTGATCATCTCTATCGACATTTGAAGAAGTATACATGTGTGAGATGAATCCTGATTTTCTTTCCTTTGTGGATTGTGTTGTGCTATCCTGTGTGGATTACGTTTTTATTTCCTGTGTGGACTGGGTTGTACTTGGGCTCAGATGTTGGAGCCGAACGAGAATTGAAGACTTAGGTATATGTATGGGCATATACCTAAGCAGAGTCGGATGTTACATCATGATTGTATCATTCCTTTGTAGATTATCCATTGTGGATTCTAGGAGACCATCAGGGGTCTCGGGATCCCTACTGAGTAGCTTATACTCACCCCTGCACGGGCTATGCCCGCACTACGTTTTGTTGGTTGTAGATGACGGACATCGCTGATTGTGGTTGAGGCTTGCGGAGCAGGATGGTACCTAGAGGTGGACCATTGGGTGGGATGTACTCGGAGTGGTCGGCTGGACCCGAGGAGTAGTGGAGGCTATCAGTACTCACCCTTCAGGTGGGATTTCCAGTGGATAGCTCGACGTTGCGGCTTTACTTTTCAGTTGATGTTTTCCCTTCCAATTTTACTTTACTTTCAGTTTGGGTTTGTATACTGGCCCACTTACTTTTCTTCACTTACTGTTGTACTCAGTTTTTACTTAGTGTTTACTTCTACTTCTTTCTTGATCTGGGGTATTTTTTTACTTAACAAAGGCAATGCCTTCCCTTTTTACCGGGATTTACGCCTTGGTGCTAGTCGCCAACCCCTGGCCTATGGAAGGTGGGCTTGGGGTAGTCGCGGCACGGGCCCCGAGGACGGGTCGTGACATATCACATTGAATATCAATGAGTTGAAAAAATTTCATCCAAATAAGAAAGAAATTTGGATTTTGAATAACCACAACAATACATTTTTGTCATGGTTTATAAAGACCTTGCTATATAGATCAGATGTATCAGAGACATTAAGATGGTTAGTGGTTCCTCCATGTTTATATGTGATTACATGGTCTAGTTATTACATTAATGGCTATACATTTCATACGAAATATCTGGACAATAGAAGTGCAGTTTAGAATAGTGGTGTATTGGTCTTTTTATAAGGAATTAATTTTTTGAGTGCTAAAGACAAAACCACAATTTATGCATCAAGTGCATATTATGGAATAATTGAATAAATATTGGAGGTTGATTACATTAAAATTAAAGTTAATTGTTTTTAATTGAGAATGCTTTATCGGTTAAAACAATGTCAGACACAAGTAATTTTTAATGATAGTTGTTAATCTGAATAGATTGGAAGACACATATATTCTTTTATAATAGAAACCACATGCAAAATTGATTTTCTATGTAGTTGAGCAATCAGATATCTAGTGGTGTGTTGTTTTACAAGGGAAAAAAATATGTTGGTGAGGATCAACTTGATGAAGATTATGATTTATGTGAGATCCCTATTTCCATGGAAGTATTAACATAACTTAATGATGAGAATGTTGAAGACACGATTTTTGCCATAAGGAATGATCATGATGAAGTAATTTGGGAAACGAATCCATTTGTACATTCATAATATTAAAGGTAACATTTGCTAATTTCATGTATACATGTATTATTTTCCTAAAATATATGATATTTTAAGGTTTTTCTTTATTAAAACACATATTTAAAAATATAAGTAAGAGTTTTTGTTAATTTTAATTTTGTTTAGTTTAGTTTGTCCTGTTTCCTATTACCTAAATTATATATATATATTATTTTTGTTAAATAATAATTACATTACCATTTTTACCATTTTTACTATGTCTTCCAAGTCTACCATGATTACCATGATTACCATGTTTACCATGTCTACCGTGTTTACCATGTTTACCATGTTTACCTTTTTTACCATGTTTATCTTGTTTACAGTAGTTTACCATATTTTATCATAGTTTTCTTTTACATAACTAATATATTTATTGATTTTGTTGATTGACAATTATCCTACCATGTTTACCATGTTTACCATCTCTACCATTGATTACCATGATTACCATAATAACAAAATTTACTATTAAATAAATTAGATCAATTTTTTATGTTCTATTTACATTATTCTTGAAATATTTGAATTTTTATATTTTTGAACAAGTGCATGTTTTTTTATTTGAAGGATAATGAGAGATAAATTAGTTGATCAACCACATTATTCTGGAGATGAGAATCAGGATCATACCTCTAGGGAGGAACATTCAAATTCTCCTCATGATGTTCCCCAATCTTTCTCATGTGCTCCCATAATGACAAAGAGTTAAAGAGTTGGTAATTGTGGGTGCACATGTTTACCAAAATTATGACATACTCATATTCAAGACCAAAGGATCCTTATTGAGGTTGATTAAAATGATATTCCTCTAGTTCCAAATGTAAAGGATTCTAAAAGTTTTATATCATATCAGGGAAAGATAAAAGTAAACATTTTATATGATGATTGGATAAGTGTTGGAAAAGAAAAAATATCTCATTTGTGGGAGAAATTTTTTGTATGATCATTTTCTATTGTTTGCCTATTCATTAAATGTTTCTATTATAATATGTTTTATCTCTTCTTTATCAGATGAAATTTGATATCCCTTACACTGGAGGAGTCAGGAAGAAATTCATATCAATGGCTGATATGAGATAAAGGGATTTCGAATAAACACTCACATCTGATTTCATTTATATTAATAGGATTCGTGAAAATCCATGTCATATGTATCCTTTTGTAGATGAAGACACATGGAGATAGTTTTTTGAAAGTGGAAGAAAATATTCAATTTTTGTAAGGGAAATAGAAACATTTATAAGATTTATTATTTAAATGGTATTATTAATTTTTGTAATGTTTTTTATTCTCAATTTAAAGAAAACAAGGAAATATCATTTGGAGATCTAGTGTAAAAAGTTATACCCTCATAGCTTATCTCAGTGAGGGTACGCATTATTAGAAGAAAAAATGATGGAGGAAAATTTACAAAAACTGAGAGCTGTGTCCTCAAGCTCGGTAGAGGTTTCCCCTCCATCCCCTCTATATAGACATTAAAAATTAAAGATATCTCATATGGACAAAAAGGGGAAATATCTTTCGGAACATTCAAGAATCATAGATGAGAATATTGCATGATATTTATTTTGTTTATTTAAGTTAACTATATTTTTCATATAATTTGAATCATTACAGAAATGTATAATTTATTAATACATGATTCTCATGAGGATCAGATCTCACAGGGGTTATTTACAGTGGGTGGGAGGCAAGATATTTTATCTACATCTTTGGAAAAGCTCGAACATCCTAATCGTGTATGAGGATACCTGACAGGTGTATCAGTAAGAAACGTTTTTCCATGTTCTTCAACTTCTTCCTCGGAGGGTGTTTAAAAAAATAGATTCTTTGGAGTCTGAAGTTCATTCTATTAATGAGATGATGGAGGAAAATATTAGATAATCGTTATAGTCTATGTTTTCATACATGCAAGGTAAATTTCATATTGAAACTCCCACTCCTCCACCTCCCCATGCAGACACCATTATTTATCCTCCACCTCCGCCAATATCACATACTCGCCCACCTCAGTCTGTGGACCTCATTTTTTATCCTAATCCTCTATCACATCTTCTTACTTTTTTCGAGTTATATGTTGATGATCCTCAAAATCATATAGTTTCATATGGGATGGTATATTGTATAGGAGATATAGTTCATCATCAGCAGTTAGAGGTAGATCATCGTAGGGTCACTGTACAAAATATTATAGATACATCAGCTCCAGTACCATTACATACATATGTGGTGATGGCCAATGGACATAGTATCAACCATTTTTTAATTTGTAAATGTAGATATCTGTGGCTCATTACCATAAAGGTATGTATGTTAAATCATATAATTTTTTTAAGTTGTTTTAACATTGGAAAACTAATATATTATTCTATTTTTTTACAACAATCCTTCGAAGGTAATGAAATATTGTATAGACATCAACAAAGACAAATGGAAATTACATCTGATACAGATTCTTGTAGTCTTGACAGATTGTCATGATATTCAAATTTGTTGGCGGATCATTACGGGTTTCCAATGGAATCACATGTTTGTGGATATACAATAAATACAGGGATTGTGAAAAATGATATCATGGATGAGGGTAATAGAGATAGGTTTGACATCAAGGTGGTGAATTTTTTTTCCATGTCATTCTTAACACCTTTCCTAGTGTTATATATATTAACTATTTTGCAGTAGGTATCTTTACAACATGTGTGATAAGAATGAGCGGACAGATGTATATGGATTCAGGGACCCACGTTTGATTTCCCCTACGACACATGCATTCGATAAGTAAAAAAGTATGCTTTATATTTCTAAATGATTTGAACAGAATATAATCACATACTGTTGGATGATGCCTTTTTTTGAGGGGTATGAAACATATCTCTGGCGAAATGTTCATTATCATTTAACATAAAAAACCACTTACCTTAGATTTTCATTTATCAGTGACCTTTGAACGTTATGTGTTTTTTACCCATGGGAGAAAACACATTATTTGATATTCTCTATTCATGGAGATGTGCCGAAAAGATTTAAGAATATGTTGAAAATGTAATTTTAAATTTTAAAATAGTTGTATATATTGAAATGAATTTAAAATTTATCCCATTCGTATTATTTTCTTATAAGTGATGGGTGTACATTTGAAAAAATACAACAAAAAGGAGTGCCAAGATAAAATATGTTAAAGTAATGGTAAATATCCATTTATAATTTTTACTTTTTTATTTATTACATAAATATAATATTTTGAATTCACACTCCTTTAAATAGGGTTGTTATGAACAACATAGCGTTGTCGAATGCAGATATTATATGTTAAGATTTATGTATGAAATAATTACAACTGGAACACTTATGAACATTGACCTGGAAATATTTCCTTTCAAACATTCCTATAATATTTCATTTTATGTATTCATTATACATGTTAACTAAAATCCTTTTAATTTTTAGATATTTGATGACCCTCAACCCTATAATACTCAATAGGTCAAACCCTTACAAGTGGAAAAGTCAAATTATTTTTAAGGTTTGATTGGATTTTAGTTTGTTTGTAGTGTAAAATTTAATTTTGAATATTTTCATTATAATTATTTATTTGGTAGTCATTTAGGATGGATTTAGGCATTTTATGTTGACATTGTATGTTTTGAATGTTATATATGTGAATGATTAATTTTTCTATTCTTGTTTTATACAAGTTTTTATGGTTTTTCGGGAATGGATTCTGGTCTAGGGGGGTTTCCAGGGGTGTGGGGGGTGGCCAGTGGGGTGAGGGGTTTCTAGGGGTGTGGGGTGCTGTCTAGTTAGGTGGGCAGTGACCATGGTGTCCATGGTGGTGGGAGGTTGTCTAGGAGTGTGGGAGGACAGTCCAGGGTAGTGGGGGTTGTCCAGGAGGGTCGGGGGGTTGTCTAGTGGTTATTCAATGGTGTGGGGGGTGTCTAGTGGGGTCGGGGTTTCCAGGGGTGGGAGAGCTATCTAGGGAGCGTCCAGGGTTTCCATTGTGGTGGGAGGGTGTCCATGAAGGTGGGAGGGTTGTCCAGGGGATTGGGGGATATCTAAGAGGGTGGGGGCTGTCCAGGGGTGTGGGGTGTCCAGGGGTGTGGGGGTGTCCAGGGGGTGTGGGGCTATGCAGGAGAGTGGGGGTTTGTCTAGGGGGGTGTCCAGGGGTGTGGGGGTGTTCAGTGGGGTGGGGTGGGGGGTCCCGGGGGTGTGGGAGGGCTGTCTATTGGGTTGGGGTTTCCAGGGTTTCCATGGGTCTAGGAGGATTCCAGGAGGGTGGGAGGATATTCTATGGGAGTGGGGGCTATCCATGATGGTGGGGCTATCTAGGGGGTATGTTGGGTTGTGTAGGGGGGGGGGGTGTCGAGTAGGGTGGAGGTTTATAGGGGTGGGTGAGGGCTATCAAGTGGGGGGGGTCCATGGGGGTGGGAGGGTGTCCAGGTGGGTGAGAGGGATGTGCAAGTGAGGGGGATGTCCAAGAGGGTGGGGGGTATCCAAGGGTGTGGGGGGTGTCCTAGGGTGGGGGTGTTCTGTGGTTGGGGGATGTCCATGAGGGTTGGGGAGGGAGCTATCCAGGGGGTTTCATGGGGTGTGCTGGGTGTCCTGTGGGGTGGGGGGGGGTTCCAAGGGTGTAAGGGGGATACCTAGTGGGTTGGGGGTGTCCATTGTGTCCATGGGGGTGGTAGTGTGTTTAGAATGTTGGGAGGGCTATCCAGGGGAGTGGGGGGTTGTCCAAGAGGGGTTCAGGGATCTGTAGGGGGTTTTTTGGTGGGGGGGGGGTCTAGTGGGCTGGGAGATACTAGGGATATGGGAGGGCTATCTAGTTGGGGTGTTTATGGTGTCCATGGTGGTGGGAGGGTGTCCAGGAGGGTGGGAGGGTTGTTCAATGGGGTGGGGAGATGTCAAAGAGGGTGGGGGGCTATCTAAGGGGTGTTCTGGGGTTTTGGGGGTGTCCAGTTGTGGGGGGTGGGGTCAATGGTTTCAGTGCGATTTCCACTTGGTTAGGGGTGTCTAGGGTGTCTATGGGGGTGGTAGGGTGTCTATGGTGGTTGGAGGGTTGTCCATGGGAGTGGGGGGGGGGTGGCTGTTCAGGAGGGTGGGGTGGGCTGTCTTGGGGATGGAGGTGTCTAGGATGGGTGGTTTCAGGGGTGTGGGAGGGTTATCCAGTGCTGTGGGGGTGTCCAGGGTGTCCATTGGTGTGGGGGTGTCTAGGAGGGTGGGAGGGATGTCCAGGGGGTGTGGGATCTTCATAAGGGGCGGGGGGTGTCGAGGGTGTACATGGGGGTGGGAGTGTCCAGGAGTGTGGGGGTTGTCCAGGGGGATGGGGGAATGTCCATGCGGTTTCAAGGGTTTAGGGGGTGTTTAGGGGGTGGGGGGTTCTAGGGGTGTGGGAGGGGTGTCCAGGGGTGTGTAGGGTGGGGGTGTCTAAGAGGGTGGTGGCTTTCTGGTGGGGTGGGGCAATCCAAGATGGTGGGGGTTGTCTAGGGGTGTCTAGGTGTGTGTGTGTGGGGGGGTGTCTAGTGGGGTGGGGGTTTCCAGGGCGTGGGAGGGTTTTCAAGTGAGGTGGGGTTGTCTAGTGTTTCTTTGGGGTTGGGAGGGTATCTAAGAGGGTTGGAGGGCTATCCCGGGGAGTAGGGGCTGTCCAGGAGGGTGCGGGGGCTACATGGGGATTTCTAGGGGCGTGTGGGGGGCGGGGGGGGGGGGGTGTCCAGTGGTGTGGGGGGTTTCGATTGAGTTGGGAGGGTGTCCAAGAGAGTTGGAGGGCTGTCCAGGGGGGTGGGGGTGTCATGAAGGGTGGGGAGGTACAGTGGGGGGGATTTCAGTGGGGTTGGTGTGTTCAGGGTGTCAATGGTGGTTGGAGGGTGTCTGGGAGGGTGTGAGGGTTGTCCATTGGAGTGTGGGTATAAGGCCCCAGCCTTAAAACATACTTAATCTTGAGTTAATACAATATTACACATTGAGGATCTTTTCAGGTTTAGAGTTTTAGAAAATTATATCATAAAACTTGCATTACATTCCACAATTAAACAAAGTTGTTACATAAAGATAGTATTCATTTTTTCCCATCAACGGAAACATATTTAGAATAAAACATGGATTCTTTCTTGATGCTTCTATGACACTATCATCACATCATGTACCTTTCCCTTGACCTGTGAAAAAAATTTAAAAAAAACTTGGGATGAGCATAAAAAGCTCAGTAAAGGATACACAAAGAAAGAGAACTGTTAGTTTTTCAGAAACAACAAGTAAACCATGATTACATTAACAAAGTAATACTTTTCACCTTTATGAAGTAGTAAAAACTCTTTACTGTATAAAAGATCATTACTTACCCTTTTGTAACCAAAATATTACCATAAAATCCATATAAAGAACACATAACATATAAAGGTAACTTGGGACATAAACATACTTAAATGGAATAACCATATGGTCGACTTCCACACATACTTAATGGAATATCCATACGGCCGACTTCCATACATACTTAATGGAATAGCCATACGAATGAATTCCATACCCAATAACAAGAAATATGAGTTTTAAAAGGAATGACATAAAAGAGTATACTTAAAAAGGAAGAGAGAGGTTGGATCCCTTACCTCGGGTCCGACTTGACTCGATTGTTCTTTAATCTCCCGAATAATAAACTTGATTTAATTTCTACTTCCTTAAGAACCTTTCTCAAGTTCATTATTCCTTTTATATCACTTATTACCACGTCATGAACACTATGTTATTATTTAAGCTATTAACGGTCTTCTTAACGATCATAGGTACTTTAGTCAAAAATAAACTCTTTATAATTACAAGTTGTTCATGTGGTAAAATATCCATTATATCCAGAATTGTATTCATGATTTAGATATCAAATATGTCATATATATCCATTATATTCATGCATTTATAATATTACATAACATTTAGAGTTAAGAAATGAAATTCACCGTTCATGGAGACGGTAAGCCGTATGTACGCATGAACGCTACTTCCATTTCTATTACATATTTAATGGAATAACATAATGATACATAATAGTATTTTAATTCCATTATGGTATCATATATAATATCATTAAATATATCCTTTATACGTACCACATATGGTAATAATGAATCAAATCACTTTGAGGGGGCGGTAGTCCGCACTTCCTTAAATGAAGATATCACATATACCCATAATGGAACCCATAATGGTATTCCATAAATGAAAAATACATAAGCTTAAGTAAAACAAAAACATACTATATATCATATACAAACATAGTGACATCTTAATGGCCAGATTTGAAGGTTTTATAAGAGTGTTGAACAATCATCATTTCGTGAGGCAGAAATTCGCCATCCACAGAAATAGTATGTTCATTAACCATTAGATGAAGGTTTGTGTAAGTTTAGATCGAATAATTATTATAAAAAGATTCTATTATATTGAAGATACTAGATTTGTTACAAAAGAAATGAATAAAAAGAGTTTATGGGGTTGTCAAAGCAAAATAAAACCTAAGAACACAAGAGAAAACACTACCTTTAAAACGGGTAACTCTCTTTGATTTAAGCTCAATGGATTCCTTGGAAAGGATTCTGCCCAAATTGAGGCTTCAATGATGAATAGAGGGATGTGGGGAGATGAAATGGCCAGGGTTTGGCCGAGAAAAAATCTTTTGATGTGTGGGTAAAGAGGTAGAGGTGGGTGCCTTTTATAAGAGGAGAGGAGGGGCACTCTTGGAAAGTAAAGAACTGTTCCTTTATTTTAAAATGTGTTTCAGATTTAAAAGGTCCCAAATTGATATAATTCTAGGATAAGGTGATAAGGGTTCGAAATATACCCACCCAATAGGTTTTGGACATGTGGAGGGCATATATTTTACATTATCGTTTCATTTTATTTAAATCCTTTATTAATGAGGTAATCGCTGCATCATCATGATGTCATAAATAATTTAATATATTTAATGACTAAAAATTATAAAAAAATATCATGATGTAGTAAATCTTTTTATCTTTCTAATGAATATTTATAGTCAAAAATATTACTTGTATAACCCCATGTAAATTGTTTTTTAGTAAAACATCTCATGTTTGTGTCATTTTTACCTTAACTTTAAATAAAAGGCATAAATGTCATTATCATACCCAAGTGGCTCCATGGGGTACCAAAAATAAAACCATGGGTTGTCTTGGTCGGCCATAACTCATACAACAGTGTTAGGACAAGTGTCAAGATATTTTCATTTTATTATAATATCATTTTCACCTTAAATCACACTAATTACCTTTAATCGCGATTAATAAAACATAAAAGTTACTATTCACCAAAAAATTATTTTAATCCCATTGAACCAAATTTTACTTAATAATGAAAATCATTTCAATTGGATTTTTTAAATTCAAAACACAGAAGTGGTAAAGTCCCATTTAAACGAAAAATCAAATTTTGTAACCACCACTTTGCGGTTTCACTATTCATCAAAAATTGAAGTTTTCCAGAAAAAACTAAAAATTCACCCTAAGCTATATTTGATACTCTAAATTAAAAAATGATGTCTATTTTACAATATAAAAATCATATAAGTTACATTAATTAATTTAATAATTAATTCCCGTTGTCATGACAAATAGCGTGTTTTTATGAAACAAGATGTATCAAAAGATTGACACTAGTTTAACTCTGATTTCAAAGTGAAATTAATTCCAATGAACACTATTGGATTAAATGGTAAAAATATATTCTAATTTTACTTTAAAACCAATTAAAAAGATAATCAAATAATATAAATAAATTATATTAGAAAGAGGGTTTGAATTAAAATACAACATTTTTCACCATTCATTAAAAATTGAACTTTTTCGGAAAAATACAAAAAATTTACACAAAATAAATTTTGATGTCTTGATTCTAAAGAATAATTTTATTTTGTCAAATATAATACATTATATTGTCAAAAAGTGGTTTTAAAAGAGGTTCTCCATCAAAAGGCGGTTAATCGACCTTTAAAAAAATATTAGAATGTTTACGCTTTAAATTGGATTCATTCGCATTTTTAATCCTCTAACATTTATTGTATAATGTAAAAATATTTGAAACACATATATAATCATTTTTTAGTTAGTTCTATTCATTCCTGCCATCACAATAGCTAGGTGTTAACTACCATTTAAAATAATATTATTTTATTATTAGAGTGAAACGTAAGATTCCCAAGAAACTCATTGTTGCGTGTTGGGTACGCCATCGAGCATAGAGTCACCGTTAAAGTTATATTAATATTTTAGTCACAAATATGGATAAATGTTAAAATGTAATTCTCTTTATTTACCTGGGGTGTTACATCCTTCCCCCCTTTTGGGAATTGCGTCCTCGCAATTTTAAAATTGGGCTTGAAAACTTCATTGAAAATCCCACATCGGAACAAGAGTCAGTAAAACAATCACATTAAAATAAATAAATATAAGTGCAGAGGTCACCAGAGTTAACCCATACTAGGATTCCATGTAGGAAAACATGGACATGGAGGTGAAAACATAGGGTCATGTTCTGATGGAGAGTGATAGAAAACATGATTAGGAGAAAGTTAACCACAAGAAAATTACAAACTTGTGATGGGTTAAACGGTATTCGATTTCCCAGTATGAATAGTTAATATACAACATTTTTGTTTTAAGTTACTTTTTGTTGAGGAATTTATTCATATGGAAACATAATCACTTATCATGTAGTATTTCATCTTTTATTAGATTCCTTACACAAACTCATACTTTCTCCAAAAGATGAGTATTTAGGAAGACTTCTTCACATTAAGAGTACTATAATAAACTTCTAGAGAATCACCTAATCCACAAAAGAGAACTATATACTTCTCATGTATTTAGACTTTATCCAAAACCAAAACCAAAAAGGTTAGTACAAGATCAGATAATTCAGAAAAGGATAACCCTTTATAAAAAGAAAATCTATTCTTAATCTCCAAAATCTGTCCAACAAAACCCAAAGTTCAACGAGGATCATTCGATAAAAAATCTGTCCATAAAATTCTTCAAAGTAAACCAAACTAAGTTTGAAACCCAAATATTTGAAGGATTTAGTCACATATTCCTCCAAGCTAAATTGTAACATTTATCTCCAAACAACATCAGTTGCCATTAATGTCTTGTATTGAAAAGTAATTAACCTAATCACATATCCTCCATGATAGGTTAATAAATTTCCATTGACAACCCAAAATCAACTTACTCTTAATTAATAAAATCCTCTAACTAACAAAAATCAGTCAAACTAACCAGGGACTTCACATAGTCCAGTGGTAGGCGATAAATACCAGTCGTACTTTGGTTGTGGGTTCGATTCCCGCAGCTTTGTCCGACGCGACAGGTTGTCACATGGTCTGCGTGTTGTCCTTTTTCCAAAACTATATAATTCTCAAATCATTCCCAAAAAGAGATAAAATCATTAAAAATAACCATAAAATAATTTAACCTCAATTTAATCTCATGCCTTCACTTCCATCATAAAATATAGTAACCCATAATTACCTCAAAAGTAAGGATCATATAATCCCAAATAGTTCTTTATAATTATGTCCACAAAAGAACAGATAACTATTCCTTGAATAAAATTTTCATATATTAAACATCAGGGTTACACTTACTATAAAAAGTCTTCTAATGTAACCCCATCATCAAAAGAGACTTAATAATCTTAAGAATTTCACCATAACTCTTGAAGCCCTTATATGTTGACTTCTTACTCATTCAACATTCTTCATGATCCATTAACCATTCCTTTCCAACTTATTCTGAAATACTTATTTCCTACAAACAAAATCAGAAATCATATCCTAAGATTCCCAAAAAGGAAAACAAATGTTATGAAATAATCAATACCTTTGATTGGTCATTGTCAATTTCTTCATCCTCAATCAGAATGGAATTAGGTATTGGTAAATGAATATTTGTACAAACTTGGTTATCCCATTCACGAAACTTCTTCATAGGACATGTGTTTGCATAATGAACATGCACACCAAATTTAAAACAATCAATTGATCCCTCAGAAAGAACTTCTTTCCCTTTCCTCGAGTCAACTGGTTGCTTCCTTTTTCCATGTCAGGTTCTTGCTTTATGACCGTCATTTCCACATCTATAGCATATTTCTATCCCTTTGAAAAATTTCCCTAGGTGTTTCTTTCCACATCTTTGACACACAGGTTTTTTAACATACTTACCTTTATGATTATTACCCATAGTTTCGTAGGGATTTTTTTCTCGCATATATGATGCCTTATAGAAATCACCAAGGTTTAGGTGGTCAATCACGACTCCAGATAGTTGGTTGAGGATAAACACAAGAGTTCTCATTACAGCTCCCATATCATTCAGTTGCTTTCTGAAAACACTGTCACAGTTTCCTTCACATCCACTATTACATTGGTGCCTGCTAGATCCATCCATTTACTAAAACCAAAAAGGTCAATGTGATTATATCAACAAAACCATCATGTACTAATGAGGAAGATAAACACTAAGATATACTTACTCATTCACTTTATCTAAAACTAGGACTCTTTCTGAATTCCTAACCATTATGGTAATGTCACTTATGCTTAAAGAATACCCTAACCTCTAAAGTTATCTAAACCGACCTTTGATACCAACTATAAGGCCCCATCCTTAAACCTTACTTAACAATGAGTTAATACAAGATTACACATTGAGGATCTTTTCAGGTTTAGAGTTTTAGAGAATTAGATCATAAAAATTGCATTACATTCCACACTTAAACAAAGTTGATACATAAAGATAGTATTCATTTTTTCCCATCAACGGAATCATATTTAAAATAAAACATGGATTCTTTCTTGATACTTCCATGACACTATCATCACATCATGTACCTTTCCCTTGACCTGTGAAAAACATTTCCAAAAAAGAACTTGGGATGAGCATAAAAAGCTCAGTAAAGGATTCACAAAGAAGGAAAACTGTTTGTTTTTCAAAAACAACAAGTAAACCATGAGTACTTTACCGAAGTAATACTTTTCACCTTTATGGAGTAGTAAAAACTCTTCACTGAATAAAAGATAATTAATTACCCTTTTGTAACCGAAATATTACCATAAAACTCATATAAAGAACACATCACATATACAGGTAACTTGGGACATAAACATACTTAAATGGAATAACCACACGGTCAACTTCCACACATACTTAATGGAATAGCCATACGGCCTAATTCCATACATACTTAATGGAATAGCCATACGGCTGACTTCCATACCCAATAAAAAGAAATATGATCTTTAAAAGGAATGACATAAAAGAGTGTACTTAAAAAGAAAGAGAGAGGTTGGATCCCTTACCTCGGGTCCGACTTGACTCGATCATTTTTTAATCTCCTGAATAATAAATTTGAGTTAATTTCTACTTCCTTAAGAACCTTTTTTAAGTTCATTATTCCTTTCATATCACTTATTACCACGTCATGAACACTAAGTTGTTATTTAAGCTAGTAACGGTCTTTTTAACGATCATAGGTACTTGAGTCAAAAATAAACTCTTTATAATTACATGTTGTTCATGTGGTAAAATATCCATTATATCCAGAATTGTATTCATGAATTAGATATCATATATGTCATATATATCCAGTATATTCATGCATTTATAATAATACATAACATTTAGAGTTAAGAAATGAACTGCACCATTCATGGAGACGGTAAGCCGTACGTACGCAAGAACGCTACTTCCATTTATATTTAATATTTAATGGAATAACATAATTATACATAATATAATTTTAATTCCATTATGTTATCATATATAATATCATTAAATATATCCTTTATACATACCACATATGGTAATAACGAATCAAATGACTTTGAGGGGGTGGTAGTCCGCACTTCCTTAAATGAAGATATCGCGTATACCCATAATGGAAGCCATAAAGGTATGCCATAAATGAAAAATACAGAAGCTAAAGTAAAACAAAAATATATTATATATCATATTTAAATATAGTGACATCTTAATGACCACCTTTGAAGGTGTTATAAGAGTGTTGAACAATCATCGTTTCGTGAGGCAGAAATTCGCCATCCACAGAAACAGTATGTTCATTAACCATTAGATGAAGGTTTGTGTAAGTGCAGCTAAAATAATTATTATAAAAAAATCCTAGTATATTGAAGATAATGGAGTTTTTACAAATGAAATTATTCAAAAGAGTTTAGGGGGTTGGAGAAGAAAAATAAAACATAAGAATACAAGAGAAAACACTACCTTTAAAACGGGTAACTCTCTTTGATTTAAGCTCAAAGGCTTCTTTGGAAAGGATTCTGACCAAAGTGAGGCTTCAATGATGAATAGAGGGATGTGGAAAGATGAAATGGGCAGGGGATGGCCGAGACAAAAGCTTTGGAAGTTTGGGTAAAGAGGTATATGTGGGGGCCTTTTATAAGACGTGAGGAGGGGCACTCTTGGAAAGTAAAGAAATGTTCCTTTATTTTAAAATGTGCTTCAGATTTAAAAGGTCCCAAATTGATATAATTCGAGGATAAGGTGAAAAGGGTTCGAAATATACCCACCGAATAGGTTTTGGACATGTGTAGGTCATAGATTTTACATTATCTTTTCATTTTATTTTAATCCTTTATTAATGAGGTAATCGCTGCATCATCATGATGTCATAAATAATTTAATATATTTAATGTCTAAAAATTAAAAAAAAATATCATGATGTAGGAAATATTTTTAGATTTCTAATGAATATTTATAGTAAAAAATATGACTTGTATAATCCCATGTAAATTTTTTTTAGTAAAATATCTCATGTTTGTGTCATTTTTACCTTAACTTTTAATAAAAGGCATAAATGTCATTATCATACCCAAGTGGCTCCATGGGGTACCAAAAATCGACCCATGGGTTGTCTTGGTCTGCCATTACTCATCCAATAGGGTTAGTACAAGTGTCAAGATATTTTCATTTTATTATAATATCATTTTCATCTTAAATCACACTAATTACCTTCAATCGCGATTAATAAAACATAAAAGTTACTATTCACCAAAAAATTATTTTAATCCCATTGAACCACATTTTACTTATTAATTAAAATCATTTAAATTGTATTTTTGAAATTCAAAACACAGAAGTGGTAAAGTCCCATTAAAAAAAATCAAATTTTGCAACCACCACATTGCGGTTTCACTATTCATCAAAAATTGATGTTTTCCAGAAAAAAAACCAAAACATCACCCTAATATATATTTGATATTCTGAATTCAAAAAGGATTTATATTTTAAAAAATTAAAATCATATAAGTTACATTAATTAATTTAATAATTAATTACCACTGTCATGACAAATAGCGTGTTTTTATGAAACAAGATGTATCAAAAGATTGACACTAGTTTAAGTCCGATTTCAAAGTGGAATTAATTCCAACGAACACTATTGGATTAAATGGTAAAAATATATTTTAATTTCACTTTAAAACCAATTAAAAATATAATCTAATCATAAAAATAAATTTGATTAAAAATAGGGTTTGAATTAAAAAACAACATTTTCACTATTGATTAAAAATTGAACTTTTTCGGAAATATACCAAAAATTTACACAAACTAAATTTTGATGTCCCGATTCTAAAAAATAATTTTATTTTGTCAAATATAAAAAATAAAATAGTCAAAAAGTGGATTTAAAAGAGGTTCTCCATCAAAAGGCGGTTAATCGACCTTTTAAAGAATATTAGAAAGTTTACGCTTAAAATTGGATTCATTCGCATTTTTAATCCTATATAATTATTGTAAAAAGTAAAAATATATGACAAACATATATAATCATTTTGTAGTTAGTTCTATTCATTCCCTCCATCACAACATCTAGGCGTTAACTACCATTTAAAATAATATTATTTTATTATTAGAGTGCAACGTAAGATTCCCAAGAAACTCATTGCTGCGTGTTGGGTACGCCATCAAGCATAGCGTCCCCGTTAAAGTTATATTAATATTTTATTCACAAATATGGATAAATGTTAAAATGTCATACTATTTATTTAATTGGGCTGTTACATCCTTCCCCCCTTTTGGGAATTGCATCCTCGCAATTTTAAAATTGGGCTTGGAAACTTCATTGAAAATCCCACATCAGAACAAGAGTCAGTAAAACAATAACTTTAAAATAAAGAAAGATAAGTACAGAGGTCACCAGAGTTAACCCTTACTAGGATTCCATGTAGGAAAACATTGACATGGAAGAGAAAACATAGGGTCATGTTCTGATTGAGAGTGATAGAAAACATGTTTAGGGGAAAGTTAACCACAAGAAAATCACAAACATGTGATGGGTTAAACGGTATTTGATTCCCCAGTAGGAAAAGTTAATAGACAACATTTTTATTTTAAGTTACTTTTTATTGAGGAATTTATTCATAAGGAAACATAATCACTTATCATGTTGTCTTTCATCTTTTATTAAATTCCTTACACAAACTCATATATTATCTCCAAAAGATGAGTATTTAGGAAGACTTGTTCACATTAAGAGTACTATAATCAACTTCTAGAGAATCACCTAATCCACAAAAGAGAACTATATACTTCCCATGTCTTTAGACTTTAACCAAAACCAAAACCAAAAAGGTTAGTACAAGATCAGATAATCCATAAAAGGATAACCCTTTATAAAAAGAAAATCTATTCTTAATCTCTAAAATTTGTCTAGAAAAACCCAAAGTTCAACGAGGATCATTCGATAAAAAATTTGTCCATAAAATTATTCAATGTAAGACAAACTAAAATTGAATCCCAAATATTTGAAGGATTTAGTCACATAGTCTTCCAAGCTAAATCGTAACATTTATCTCCAAACAACATCAGTTGCCCTTAATGTCTCTTATTGAAAAATAATTAACCTAATCACATATCCTCCATGATAGGTTAATAAATTTCCATAGATAACCCAAAATCAACTTACTATTAATTCATAAAATCATCTAAATAACAAAAATCAGACAAACTAACCAGGTACTTCACGTAGTCTAGTGGTAGGTGATAAATACCAGTCGCACTTTGGTTGTGGGTTCGATTCTCGTAGCTTTGTCCGACGTGATGGGTTGTCACATGGTCTGCGTGTTGTCCTTTTTCCAAAACTATATAATTCTCAAATCATTCCCAAAAAGTGATAAAATCATCAAAAATAAACATAACGTAATTTAACCTCAATTTAATCTCATGCCTTTCACTTCCATCATAACATATAGTAACCAATAATTACCTCAAAATTAAGGATCATATAAACCCAAATGGTTCTTTATAACTATGTCCAAAAAAGAACAGATAACTATTCCTTGAATAAAATTTTCATATATTAAACATCAGGGTTACTCTTACTATAAAAAGTCTTCTAATGTAACCCCATCTTCAAAAGAGACATAATACTCTTAAGAATTTTACCATAACTCTTGAAGCCCTTATATGTTGACTTCTTACTCATTCATCATTCTTTATGATCCATTAACCATTCCTTTCCAACTTATTCTTAAATACATCTTTCCTACAAGAAAAATCATGATTCATATCCTAAGATTCCAAAATAGGATAACAAAAGTTATGAAAAAATCCATACCTTTGATTGATCATTGTCAGTATCTTTATCCTCAATCGGAATGGAATTAGGTAGTGGTAAATGAATATTTGTATGATCTTGGTGATCCCATTCACGAAACTTCTTCATAGGACATGTGTTTGCATAATGACCATGCACACCACATTTAAAACATTCAACTGATCCCTCAGAAAGAACTTCTTTCCCTTTCCTCGAGTCAACTGGTTGCTTCCTTTTCCATGGCAAGTTCTTGCTTTAGGATCGTCATTTCCACATCTATAGCATATTTCTGTCCCTTTGAAAAATTTTCCTAGGTGTTTCTTTCCACATCTTTGACACACAGGTTTTTGAACATACTTACCTTTATGATTATTACCCAAAGATCCGTAGGTATTTGTTTCTTGCATATATGATGCCTTATAGAAATCACCAAGGATTAGGTGGTCAATCATTACTCCAAATAGTTGGTTGAGGATAAACACCAGAGTTCTCATTGCAGATCCCATATCATTCGGTTTCTTGCTCAAAAAACTGTCATAGTTTCCTTCACATCCACTGTTACTTTGGTGCCTGCTAGATCCAGGCATTTACTAAAACCAAAAAGGTCAATGTGAGTATATCAACAAAACCATCATGTACTAATGAGGAAGATATACACTAACATATACTTACTCATTCACATTATCTAAAACTAGGACTCTTTCTGAATTCATAACCATTATGGTAATGTCACTTATGCTTAAAGAATACCCTAACCTCAAAAATTATCTAAACCGACCTTTGATACCAACTAAAAGGAACCAGCCTTAAACCTTACTTAATCTTTAGTTAATACAATATTACACATTGAGGGTCATTTAAGGTTTAGAGTTTTAGAGAATTACATCATAAAACTTGCATTATATTCCTCACTTAAACAAAGTTGATACATAAAGATAGTATTCATTTTTTCCATCAATGGAAACATATTTAAAATAAAACATGGATTCTTTCTTGAAACTTCCTTCACACTATCATCACATCATGTACCTTTCCCTTGACCTGTGAAAAACATTTCAAAAATAAAACTTGGGATGATCATAAAAACTCAGTAAAGGATACACAAAGAAGGAAAACTGTTAGTTTTTCAAAAACAACAAGTAAACCATGAGAACTTTACCAAAGTAATAATTTTCACCTTTATGAAGTAGTAAATACTCTTCACTGAATAAAATATCATTACTTACCCTTTTGTAACCAAAATATTACCATAAAACCCATATAAAGAACACATAACATATAAAGGTAACTTGGGACATAAACATACATAAATGGAATAACCATACGGTCGACTTCCACACATACTTAATGGAATATCCATACGGCCTACTTCCATACATACTTATTGGAATATCTATACGGCCGACTTCCATACCCAATAACAAGAAATATGAGCTTTGAAATTAATGACATAAAAGAGCGTACTTAAAAAGAAAGAGAGAGGTTGGATCCCTTACCTCAGGTCCGACTTGACTCGATCGTTCTTTAATATCCTGAATAATAAACTTGAGTTAATTTCTACTTCCTTAATAACCTTTTTCAAGTTCATTATTCCTTTTATATCACTTATTATCACATCATGAACACTATGTTATTATTTAAGCTAGTAACGACCATTTTAACGATAATAGGTACTTGAGTCAAAAATAAACTCTTTATAATTACAAGTTGTTCATGTGGTAAAATATCCACTATATCCAGAATTGTATTAATGATTTAGATATCATATATTTCATATATATCTAGTATATTCGTGCATTTATAATATTACATAACATTTAGAGTGACGAAATGAACTGCACCGTTCATGGAGACGGTAAGCCGTACGTATGCATGGACGCTACTTCCATTTCTATTTCATATTGAATGGAATAACATAATGATACATAATAGTATTTTAATTACATTATGGTATCATATATAATATCATTAAATATATCCTTTATACGTACCACATATGGTAATAACGAATCAAATCACTTTGAGGGGGCGGTAGTCCGCAATTCCTTAAATGAAGATATCACGTATACCCATAATGGAAGCCATAAAGGTATGCCATAAATAAAAAATACAGAAGCTTAAGTAAAACAAAAACATATTATATATCATATATAAACATAGTGACTTATTAATGGACACCTTTGAAGGTGTTATAAGAGTGTTGAACAATCATCGTTTCGTGAGGCAGAAATTCACCATCCACAGAAATAGTATGTTCATTAACCATTAGATGAAGGTTTGTGTAAGTGTAGCTATAATAATTATTATAAAAACATCCTAATATATTGAAGATACTGGAGTTGTTACAAATGAAATTAGTAAAAAGAGTTTAGGGGGTTGGGAGAAGCAAAATAAAACATAAGAACATAAGAGAAAACACTACCTTTAAAACGGGTAACTCTCTTTGATTTAAGCTCAAAGGCTTCCTTGGAAAGGATTCTGCCCAAAGTGAGGATTCAATGATGAATATAGGGATTTGGAGAGATGAAATGGGCAGGGTTTGTTCGAGACAAAAGCTTTAGAAGTGTGGGTAAAGAGGTAGAGGTGGGGGCCTTTTATAAGAGGAGAGGAGGGGCACTCTTGGAAAGTAAAGAAATGTTCCTTTATTTTAAAATGTGTTTCGGATTTAAAAGGTTACAAATTGATATAATTAGAGGATAAGGTGAAAAGGTTTCGAAATATACCCACCCATTAGGTTTTGGACATGTTTAGGTCATAGATTTTACATTATCTTTTCATTTTATTTAAATCCTTTATTAATGTGGTAATCGCTGCATCATCATGATGTCATAAATAATTTAATATATTTAATGTCTAAAAATTATAAAACAAATATCATGATGTAGAAAATCTCTTTAGATTTCGAATGAATATTTGTAGTAAAAAATCTGACTTGTATAACCCCATGTAAAATGTTTTTTAGTAAAACATCTCATATTTGTGTCATTTTTACCTTAACTTTAAATAAATGGCATAAATGTCATTATCATACCCAAGTGGCTCCATGGGGTACCAAAAATCAACCCATGTGTTTTCTTGGTCGGCCATAACTCATCCAATAGGGTTATGACAAGTGTCAAGATATTTTCATTTTATTATAATATCATTTTCACCTTAAATCACAATAATTACATTTAATCGCGATTAATAAAACATAAAAGTTACTATTCACCAAAAAAATTATTTTAATCCCATTGAACCACATTTTACTTAATAATGAAAGTCATTTAAATTGGATTTTTGAAATTCAAAACACAGAAGTGATAAATTCCCATTTATACGAAAAATCAAATTTTGTAACCACCACTTTGTGGTTTCACTATTCATCAAAAATTGAAGTTTTCCCGAAAAAAACCAAAACATCACCCAAAGCTATATTTAATATTTGGAATTCAAAAATGATGTCTATTTTACAAAATTCAAATCATATAAGTTACATTAATTAATTTAATAATTAATTCCCGCTGTCATGACAAATAGCGTGTTTTTATGAAACAAGATGTATCAAAAGATTGACACTTGTTTAAGTCCGATTTCAAAGAGAAATTAATTACAATGAACACTATTAGATAAAATGGTAAAAATTTATTCTAATTTCACTTTAAAACCAATTAAAAAGATAATATAATCAAATAAATAAATTAGATTAAAAAGAGGGTGTGAATTAAAATACAACATTTTTCACTATTCATTAAAAATTGAACATTTTTGGAAAAATACCAAAAATTTATACAAAATAAATTTTGATGTCCCTATTCTAAAGAATAATTTTATTTTGTCAAATATAAAACCTAAAATTTTCAAAAAGTTGATTTAAAAGAGGTTCTCCATCAAAAGGCGGTTAATCGACCTTTTAAAGAATATTAAAATGTTTACGCTTAAAATTGGATTTATTCGCATTTTTAATCCTCTAACATTTATTGTAAAAAGTAAAAATATTTGAGAAACATATATAATCATTTTTTAGTTACTTCTATTCATTCCCGCCATCACAAAAGATAGGCGTTAACTACCATTTAAAATAATATTATTTTATTATTAGAGTGCAACGTAAGATTCCCAAGAAACTCGTTGTTGCGTGTTGGGTACGCCATCGAGCATAGCGTCCCCATTAAAGTTATATTAATATTTTATTCACAAATATGGATAAATGTTAAAATATCATACTCTTTATTTACCTGGGGTGTTACAGTGGGGCTATCCAGTGTGTCTCCATGGGTGTGGGTGTGTCTAGTGGGGTGTGGGGGTGGTGGAAATTTACGGGTTTGCGAGGGCTATCTTGCGGGGTGGGGGTAGTTTTCAGGGTGTCCATGGGGTGGGAGGGTTTCCAGGATAGTGGAAGTGTTTTCTAGAGGATTAGGGGGATGTCCATGGGTGTCTCGTGGTGTGGGGGTGTCCATGGGTGGGGTGGTTTCCATGGGTGTGGTAGGGGTGTCCAGTGGGGTGGTGGGGTGTCCAGGGTGTCCATGTGGGTGGGAGGGTGTCCAGGAGGGTGGGGGAAGTCCAGGGGTGTGGGGAATGTTCAGTGGGTTGGGGGCATTTCCAATGGTGTGGGAGGGATATTCAGTGGGGTGGGGGGTTTTGGTTAGGTTTTAGTTTGGTTTTGTTTTGTTTTTGTTATGTTATAGGTATTTATTGGTAAGCGCTAGTTGTGGTTGAACGGTTTTATTAAATTTTTTTTTCATCTGTTATTTTATAACCGATATAAAAAATTCATGATAATGAGTTTCAATGTCGGTTATTTTAAAACCGATGTAACAAATGCATGAGAATGGGTTTTTATGTTGGTTTCTTCATAACCAACATAAAAAATTTAATAGTATATATTTTACGTTGGTTATTTTATAACCAACCTAGTATACATGTTTTCACGTTCGATATTATTTAACTGACATAAAAAACTTTTGGCAGACTGGTTTATTATGTCGGTTATTTTCTTAACTGACATGATAAATGCTTAGAAAGAGCAGTTTATTATGTCAATTATATAATAAATTACATAATATTGTATATACCGTGTCAATTAGTTAAAAACCGACGTAATAAAGCATGACTCCGAAGAATTTTCCATGATGGTTTTTTGAATAACCGATGTGAAAAATGATCTGAATTTGTCGGTTATTACGTCGATTTACAAATAACCGACATAAAAAACAATGTCTATAACATCTCATGTAAAAACATCAACCACAAGCTGAGGTAAAAAATAAAAAATTACCATCATAGAAAACATTTTCTACACTAGTTTAATTACTAACATTAAAATAGTAAAAAAATGAATAATAAACATGAAAATAATATTAATAATATTTATAAAATAGGTTTTCATATTAAAAACATTAATTTTGTAGTATTAAAACCGTATAAAATTTAATATGTGAATATTTAAAAATATATGTAAATGAAATGAAAATTGAGATGAAGTCTCTTACCTCATGATTTCATTTATTTAAAAAATATTTGAACACCAATATAATTGATATACTAATGTTATAAAAAATTTCCAAACTAGAATAAAATCTATAATGTCATTTATTATCCTCTTAAATAAATTTAAAAAATTGTTTTTTAATATTATTTAACCACATTCATTATTTTGTTGTGTAAATTACATTATTTATTCATGAATGTTTTTAAAGAACATTCTAGATGTTTGGTTATTAATTCATCATTTACATAATGATAAATATTTTATAAATATAAAATTTACTCAGTATATATATTGATAAATCCATTAATATAATTTGTTCCTGGAAAATGAATTTCATCGTATTATAGATATAGTATGTTTTTTACAAACATAACCTAAAATATTATTTGCTTAATATGTGAATGGCTAGGGAAGTGTATGATATATTAATCATCCAATATTTATATAATTCTATATATATCATATATATTCCTTAAATAGTATCCTTATTTCTTTACATCTGAAATGTTATTGTGAAAAGAATCACATTGCTTTGTGAAGTGGTCTTCCTCCATAAACCTGAGTGACATTTTCATATTTTAAATGATATGGAATGTCAAAAGGTATATGTGATATTATAATTAAAAAATTATAAATATATTATAAATATATTATAATTAAGATAAATCCATCACTCTATACTACATTGAAATGAGGTGACATAAAATAACATACATCTGTTCATGAGGTAATATTCTACCTTACACATCAATAATGGTTTGTTTTCTAATTTGAAGGAAGGGGAGATGTAAATAGACCCTGAATATAATATTATAACATCTATTTTATATATTATATACTTATTTAATTATATGGGTATGGTTTAGAAGGATTTTATGTAGGTGGAAGATGAAAAAATATAAAAAATATAGTTTATGAATGTTATATATTATTCATATAACATCATTAGGTTTTCATAAAAAGCCTTACCAGGTTGACTTTCATATAAAACTAATGGATATATGTTATTTTTATGAGATTAAGGATGTGATTTTTGTCATTATTGGATGCTCCAAATGAATTTGTATGTTTGAATTGTGGAGGATAGAGGGTGGATTTTTATTAGTGGGGGAGAGGACAGACATGAAATTATTAAAAATGATCAATTATGACTATATTTTTATCATTTAAAAATAATTTAAAATGTAACATTATTGACCCCTTAGGTGTTAATGTAAAATCACAGGTAATTATTGAATAATACATTATCATATCTATTAATATTTATTAATTATATATTAATTTATGTTTAAAGGGGACACTATGTGATATTGTGTACTTAAGATGAAAGAATTGGTTTCACATAAATCATACGTAGCACGCAAGATAGATTTATACAGAAAAATTATAAAATATTAATATTACTATTTTAAATGGTAGTTAATACGAAGACGTTTAATGTTAAGGAATGAATTGAACTAACTATATTGTGTTTAAACATGTTTTTTTAATATTGTTTCTTTCATATAAAAATTTTTAGGGGCGTAAAATGAGTAAAACTCTACTCTTAAGAACATGTTATTGTAATATTTTATTAAAAATTAGTTTTATAGCCTTTTTATGTTGAAATATTTTTCGATATAGTTTTTGAATATTTTAATATATTTATTTGAAAAAATTAATTTCTTTTTAAATAAACACTATCAACATATACAATGGATGAATTTTAGAAAATATCTATTGAAATTCATTTTTTAAATGAATAGTTAAAATAATGAATTTTAAATCAAAAATGTATTTTCACATATTTTTTATATAGATATGTTATCATTAAATTTGTTTTGGAGATTAATTGAATTTTTTTTATCATTTTATTCACTTTTGGTCATTAGAGGTAACTTTACATTGAAATTTTATATAACCAAATATCAAAATTTTGATGGTTTTTACTTTTAAAAAACTAGTATTTTCATTTGTACAATGGAAATTAATTTTAAATTTATTAATGAAACATATGTGTTATGAATTTGGAAAATTATATTTCAAATTTTGAATCAAGAGGTCGAAATTATGTAAATAAATATAATTTATTTCAACACCTAATGAATATTAACTTAGTTAATTGTTTTTATTTACTATCATTAAAAGGTAAATCAGGTAAATAAGGTTATCAAATATTATAATAATATAAAAGCACCCTAAAATTTGTCTTAATTCTATTGGATGTGATATAGTCGACCCAAAAAACCCATGGGAAGACAATTTGGCCTTTGGAATCTACTTGGGTGTGATTATGAAACATATAACATTTAATTCAATGTTAAGGAAAATATGTTATAAAAATTTGTCTTCTTAATAAAACAATTTTAATATATGTCTATATAAAATATCTATTAAACTATAAATAGTCATTAGAAAGATAAAATTTTCAATACATCAGGGTATTTTATTTATAATTAACAGAAAATAAATATTTAAATTTAATTATGACCCAATTATGATGTGGTGTTTAATTTATTAACGATGGAATAAAATAAATGATAAAATAAATATTAAAATATATATTATAATACATAATTTATATCATTAATAATTTTTCTAGCATTATATGGCATGTTAAAATATTACTCGATGGTCTGTTTTGAAGTTATCTCTATGTTTAGAATTTATTGAAATTTAATGGAATGAATAGTTTGATAATTATAATATTTTATGTTTTATAAAAGTATTAATTTATTAAATTATCTAAAAAAATTATTAAATTTAAATCACCAATGTGACAATGAAATGGGGTATAATTTCATTAAGTGTAAAGTTAATGGAAATTGACCACATATAAAAATAAATAATACCCTCTTAATAATTTAAATGATTTTATCACAATTAAACTTAAAATACAATATTTATGGTTAAACTGAAAAGTTAATGTTTAAAAGAAGAAATATATATATATGAATTATTAGATGAGAGGATTTTGAAGTATCCTCATTTTATTGGAATTAGATTCAATATTCGTAATATGTTAATCGTACACCTTGTAATGATATTATCAAATGAACATGTATTTCACTTCCTTCTCAATATTGCTATTTGTAAAAAAAATAGGTACTAAATATGAATACCATAGTCCCCCTAATATCCCATAGAATTCCACATGCTCTAATATCAACGTATTTTAAAAATCCATCCATATTCAACTTGATGTCTTTACTGAGAGGAAACCACTAAACCCACCTAACAAGTAATGCATCACCCTTTTTAGAAGAGTTACCATACACACTTGACAGAAACCAAATGATCATTGAAAAAATATCAAATATAAAAATTATTAGGTAGAGTTCCTAAATTAGAGGGATAAATTATCACATTTATGGAGATAAGAGGGCTACACATAACTTTGTGCCACCTATTCCAAGATTCTTAATGCACCAAGATCACAACAGGTAACAACATAGGACAAAAGAAACCTCATTAGATTTGGACTCATACCCACAATAACAAGAAGATATAAAGAAATTAATATTTTCACCCTTTATAGAAAGTCCCATATTCTGGATGGCCAGATCCCATGTAAAAATAGCAAGGACATCCTCTAAAAATTAGAGTATCATAGGCTCTAACATTGGGCTCTCATCGGGCATGATATAAGAATCAATAAAAACACAATTTTTTATAATATTATCATCTATGGGGAGAGATATAATGTGAATTATCAATATCAAAAAATTCATTTTCCTCAACTATGTTTTTTTACTCTTTCTGAAAAAAAATATTAAAATGTCATAGGTTAAATTTGTTTTTTATAAATACCACTTCTAGGCAGCATCACATATGCAACCTTTTCCCTAAACCAATATATTTTTATTTTAATTTTTTTAATTATATATTTAAAATTTTAATGTTTTATTATTATGTTTGTATGATTATATATATAAATAAAACCTAATGTTTCGACATAATGTATTTTTTATGGAAGGATGTGACTTTTCTAGGCAATATAATATTAATTTTAAGACATATATGAATAAAATTTTATACATTGATTAATCATTTAACATGTATTCCAAAATAAAAATAAATTTTAAAAAAATTATAGTAAAAATTTATTTATAAGCTTCCATAATCCACCTACTTGAATATTAATAATTCTTCAAGTACATGACTTTTCCAGCCAATATAATATAAACTATAAGACATATATTAATGAAATTTTTAATATTTCTTAAACATATAACAAGTAGTGAAAAATAAAAAAACATTCTTATAATATGTTGGTGACAAATTATTTATATGTTTTCTAATCCACCGACTTGAAACATAAAAATAATTAATGTACGTGACATTACTGGCCTATATAATATAAACTATAAGACTGATATGAATGGAAGTTTGAAAATTTCGTAAACATATAACTAGTAGTCCAAAATTAAAATAATTTCATAAAAAATATTGGTGAAAAAATATTAATAAGATTTATAATCCAGCTACCTGAAAATTAAAAATGTTTCAAGTATGTGACTTTACTGGCCTATATAATATAAACAATTACACCAATATGAATGAAATTTTAAAAATTTATTAAACATAAAACTAGTAGTCAAAAATAAAAAAAAAATTCTCAAAAATCATGTTGAACAATTATTTATAAGCTTTCTAATAATCCTACATGAAAAATTAAAATGTTTCATGTACGTGAATCTTTTGGCCTATATAATATAAACTATATGACCGATATGAATGATTTTTTAAAAATTTCTTAAAAATATAACTAGTAGTTGAATTTTTGATTTTTATTTATATGGTTCTTATAGTTTATATTTTATATGGTTTCAAAGTCTAGTAACTGGTTTAGGATCCTCCTTGACATTCATTCTTTTCAATCTCACTTCTCAGTTATATTTATTTAATTTATTTCATTATAATTTATTTATTTTATTTATGAAACTCTTTATTTTCATTTACTTTGAATATGATTAAGCTATCCTTTAAATTTTATTCACACAACTTTTATATGGTATATTTTTTAATATTTTAAATTTATTTAATTAAAATTTACTAATTATTTATATGTTTCAAGTAGTCAACTTTGAAAGCTGAAAAATATAAAGTGTGCCCCAAATATGAATGAAAATCGAAGTATTAGATAAATATATAAGAATATCCAACATTATTATTATTATTTTTACTTCATTCAACATAAAATATGTAAACAAATGTACAATAAATTTTTATGTCTGTGGTGAGGAGATTCCAACCCACCTGGTGGTCTATGAATATGACGTTTGTGTCGAGTTCACAATGGAGTATGATGTCCTGGATAATGCTGATCCTCGAAAACTGTAAGTTCAACAGGAGAATCCTCCATTTATGTGTCAATGGGAGGAGCTATCAACTTCATCTTGTAATTCCCTTCAAATCCTTCTCCCAGTAGGGCGGTAGAAGGACCTGCCTCCATCCCAATAGGGAACAAAGTATGCGACATAGCTATTCCCCATGACAGAGAAGGATATCGAATCCAAGGAAATGATAGATCCCAAAGCTGTGATGGATCTGAAACCCAAGATGAAGAAAACTAGAGATATCCTGTCAAGAAAGACAAATCCCATGCCACCTAAGGCACATCATGAATCATCTTATCATGGACTTCTAGAGGGCAGACCGCTGCCTTTGGAACATGTGAGGCCTTACTGGTAGCACGAAGATGTCTATTTAACCATGGTTGTGGCTCCTTAGAACCAGTATCAGCTGTATGTTGTTCGTCTAGGGTAGGAACCTCCCCTCTCTGAGGCAGACATGTGACGATGACCCTGAAAAGCGCACAAAAAGATGTCCTCACCTCTAGTGTTGTAGCATAAACGACTTACCAGCTACATACCCCCTCATCCTCTTAATCCCTCATGTGAACAAGATTCTCTATGTAACTTACATATAAATATATTCAAATTGAATTAGACAATAGTTCAATAAATGAACTAGTGGAAATTTATTGACATACCATCCTCTCCATATCTATGCCTAGTTCGGTAATATATAGTATAAACTTCAGTCAATACCGTGGTGCATACTCAACCTTCTCCAAAAGAAATAATTCATTAATAGGAACAACCTAAAGACTAAACTCTACACTTTTGTGCTAGCAGTCAATGAAGCTAGCATGTACTCAGGACTAGTCATCATCCTACCTCTCTATTAGCATCTTCCCATGAAGCAGGCCTGTCTGTCTCGATTGTAATGGAATAGGCTGAGTACGAAACAACTAGCACCTGAATCTGTCCGGATGCTACCAAACAACAATATGAAAGTGAATAAGGGTCACTACAGCCATAGAATCCTCATTCCCAAAGTGAAATATGCTGGAAACTGGTCTATAATACTCTAGTATGAAAGAAATGAAATCTGAAATGACAAGTGATTTTTTCAAAAAAAAATCACCTAACTAAAAACAAATATTTATTCCATTGATAAATATGTTAGACAACAATAGATATAATATACATACCAAATTAGGTAAGACACTGTCCAACTGTAGCTGATTTATGTCCTAATGTTGTCTCATAACAACATAAAAATTGTGTCGTTGACACTAACTATAAAATACATCTGTGATGGTGAAAAATAATGATAAATTATAGTCAATAACTCATAGTAGAATAAAAAATCAGTTGAAATGACTGATCATACCAGTGTCCATGCTGAGTGTAATTCAACAACTCCATCTCGACTATTGGACAAGAAAAGTCTAGGCGGAATGCTTTTATGGGATCCCATGCCCACATCCAAATATGGATAACACATCCCCCGAGACCTATGTATTCCCTGTGGGATAGCATGCATAATGCTCTGTACGTGTATGCCATGGAGTAAGATCCATGTTTTATGTCCCAGCCCGATTAATGTCCTCTAGTAGTGGTATATACATCATGTGTATGTGTATCCCTAAGTGATCAATACACATGGTCCCGCTAATGAGTCGTAGTATATTTTCATGGGCGTAACACATGAAAGTTTACTCATCACTATCATACAATAAATCTGGAATTTGTGACTCCATCTAAGGAATAGATATATATTCTCCATATGTGGTCCTATAGTTAGAAAAAATATCAACACCAAACAGGAGGTGAGAAAGGTCTGTCCAAGCTGCATTAGTGAGTCCAATAAAGGGTCTCCCCTGGACAGGAAGTCTGAGAAGCACTGCCACATCCTTGAGAGTTATGGTCATACCTCCCTTAGGCTTGTGGAATGTGTCTATCTCTGGTCTCCTCCTTTCAACGGGGGTAGCATGTAGTTAATGATATACAAATTTGAAATCTGATATGGTTAGGCAATAGATTCTAGAAAAGTGCAAGTATTGTCTAATGGAATGTGGAGACCCCCTTTGATTAAAATGGTTTTCTTGAAGCACATTGATCAATCGATCTGGATGACCCTCTAACATGGCTTGCAAAATATGGGTAGGATGGTGAGTGAGTAGTGTGGTATCATCCATCTGCATATAAACAAATGAAATGAGTCGTTAGTGCAAAAAGTAATTATGACATTATGGTCAGAATAATGTTATGTCATGTATAATGGAATACTTAAAACTTTTATTCACATTGTTTTATGAAGTTATTTTTTTTCCAAAAAAATATAATTCACTATTTTATTTGGTTCTGAATTTAATAACAATAATAATAGGAAATGAGAGAAAATAATATAGGGAATGAATAATGTTGTGAAATTTTTTTATTAATGAATATATCATTGTATGAATTTTATTAATTGATACGTTCTTTTATGGAATATATCTATTTATTTATTTATTATTTGTTTTTAGGGATTAGGTTTATGATTTTTGGGTTGGGGTTTAGGATTGAAGGTTTATGGTTTACAATTTTGATATTGAGGTTTAAGAAACATTTTTCTGGGTAATATGTTGTGCTTTTGGGTTTTGGGGTTTAGAAAACCAAGAAAAAATGAAGAAATAATAACTTTTACATTATCGTATTGGTTAATTGTTTTGCTTTTTAATTTATGAAATAAATTCACCAATTTATGATTTTATTTAAGGAATAAAGAGAATGTTATTTCTTGAAATCAAGAATGTTTTTATAAAATATGTTATATTATCTAAAATATTTGGTATTTAATTTGGTAAGACAAATTTTATAGGAGCATTATGATTAAATAATAATGTATTGGATAAAGAAAATCCATGTCAATTACTAATGATGTTTTAGGAACTTATCTAAATATCTATATTGAATAACTTTTGCTAATCATTAATATAAAATTATTTCATTATAGTATATTTAATTAAAATATCACACACAATTTAACAAGAAATCATAGAATATGGAATATTTTTTTGGTTTGGGGTTTATGATTGAGGGTTTAGGGTTTCAAATTTTGATATTAAAGTTTTGGAAACAAGTTTCTGGGTTAAGTGTTATGATTTTGGGTTTTGGGGTTCGTAAAACCATGAATGAAAAGAAGATATAACAACATTTACTTTAAAATATAGGTTAAGTGTTCAGCTATTGGATTTATGAAATAAATTCTAATATCTTGGATTTTATTTATGGAATAAGAAGAAAGTAATTTCTTTAAAGAAAGAGTGTTTTTTATGAAATAAGTTCTATTATCTAAAATATTGGGTCTTGAATTTGGTTAGACATATTTTGGAGGAGCATTATGATTAACTATTTATCGATTGGATTAAGATAAACCATGAAAATTACTAATTATGTTTTTGGAATCAACAAATTATTTGTATCGAATAAATTATTCTAATAATTATGATACTATTATTTTGATTATTGAATAATTTATTAAAATATCACACATAATTTTACCAAAAACCATGGAAAAGGGAATATGTTTTTGTGTTGGGGTTTAGGATTGAGGGATTAGGGTTCGGTATTTTGATATTAAGGTTTAAGAAACATGTTTCAGGGTTAAGTGATATGCTTTTTGGTTTGGGGATTAGAAAACCAAGAAAAAAAAAGAGATAACAACATTTACTTCACTATATGGGTTAAGTGTTTTTATTTTGGATTTATGAAATAAATTATAGTGTCTAAGATTTTATTTAAGGAATACGGATAACATTATTTCTTAAAAGCAAGAATGTTTTTATTAAATAAGTTTTATTTTATAATATATTGAGTCTTGAATTTGGTTAGACATGTTTTGGAGAAGCTCTATGATTAGCTAATAATCCATTGGATTAAGATAAACTGTGTTAATTACTAATGTGTTTTTAGGAATTTATCTAATTACTTGTATTGGATAAATTATTCTAATCATTATGATACTATTATTTTGTTAAAGAATAGTTTATTAAAATAACACACATAATTTAACCAAAAACCATGTCAATGGGAATATTTTTTTTGGTTAGGGTTTATGTTTGAGGGGGTTGGGTTTTCAATTTTGATATTAATGTTTAGGAGACATGTTTCAGGGTTAAGTGTTATGCTTTTGGGTTTTGGGGTTTATAAATCCAAAAAAATGAATAGATAACAATATTTTCATTACAATATGAGAATGTCAAAATGAAGACAACAAATCATTATGGATGAGACTGTGAACTCCACCCAACAATATTAGGGAATTGTTTTTGGTTATGACCTTCTTTATGACATATCGTGTATTGTAAAATCTGCCTTTGTTCTTGATGCCAGTCCATCTCATTACGCATCATACTGGCCTTCTGTCTCCTATAAGGATGTAACTGATTCTTGTTAGGTATCACTATCAAATGGATATCAGGCATTGATAAATAACGATACTCCTCAATAGGTGTCCATTGCATATCATAACAGTTAACAATGGTTTCCATCTAGTACACTGGATCAAGAATGGCTTCCAATGATATTTTCATAGAGGCACATGCTACGATGGAGTGCATGTATGGAAACCATAAGTCCTGAATGATTCCATATTGACATTACCTTGTTTCTAGTAATACCACCATTTTTTCACAGATATGATTTTTGATGGGGTCAGGATGCTCATTAACATCAAATAAGGAGTCTTCTCATCAATTAAGGAAGACGTGATAACCAGAAGCTTATCCAATATTCATTTCAATCTCTTGTTGAAAGTGTCTTATGTATCTTTTCCCCTATTATATTCCATATGATGCTAGTTTTTGTCTATCAACAAAGTACATCACACATCAATATAATTTCTCTTGAACTATGTCAGTTATAGGTATCTTTCGATGATCTTTTAAGACTCCATTGATGTACTCCACAATGTTTTTCAGCATGTGATTGTACCTCTTCCCCCCATTATATACCAATGTCCATTTCTCTTTGGGAATATGCATCATATAATCATAAACGTCTAGAATAACATGGTAGATTTGTCCAAAATGTTCCTCAAACCGCTGTTGGTCGGACTCATATGCTACACATAATATAAGATATTTCACATTAACTGATTTAATCATAATGTTTAAATAGTAAAAAATAACGAATACAATGCGTACCAAGCCTCAGTATTTTCTTCTTCATCAGTTCATTCTGGAATTTTTATTCACATTGCTAGCAATGTATCTAATGAAGAACCAACAATGTGTCTTTGGATATCTCCATGTATCATGATCTGTATTGATTGACTCATTAATTTCCCAATGGAAATCATATATCCAACTAACTCCCAAAATGTTGGTGAAATCATTTTTGACACATGCAAGAAACCAACTCCATGATTCATAGTTTTTATTCTCTACAAGGGTAAAGGAAAGTGGAAGAGGTTAAAAGTTTCCATCTTGTGTTGCTTCAATCAACAATACACCCTTGTAAATTCCCATGCAGAAATGTTCCATCAATATGAATAAACTATTTTCTGAAATGAAATGTGGAGATAAAGAGAAGGAATACCCAAAACAACTGATGAAATTGAACATGAGATGGATCATGTTAGTTATTGTGAGAAACATGATCGTTTGTATCCATATGGAATAAAACATGGTTACAATGCCTCAGTATGGCTAGAAATTGTTGAAGCATCTGATATGAATCATCCCAATAAACATAGACCTTTACAATTTCCTTCTTTTTCTCCATCCATGCCTTATTATAGGAAATATGATAACTGAATGGCTGTTGAATACTCTTTTTCACGTGGGATATTGGAACATATTGACATGTCCTAATCATCTTTGCAACAATAGATGACAAAATTTCTGCATCCGATGAGATTTGATCTTATTTGAGGCTTGGCTAAATGCAAGCATGAGCCAACTCAATCCTCAAGATTCTCCAACCTCCAAATGTAATGTTTGGAATCTCCCTCAAGAAAAATCTACAATCATCTCCATACATCACAAACCTTATGAAATATTTACTGTGGCCTGATTCATGAACTATATAGCTGCAGTTCCTATAAATATGAAATATCATTAGTTCTCTTTTTAAGGCATCATTACTTGGATAACCCCTTCCAATATATATGGTTTTGTCCAGCTCACTAAACATATCTGGTACAACACTGGGGAACTCATTTACCGTTGTGAGAACATTATTATTGAATTCAGGAACACATGTCATTGCTTCTAACCAAGATGAAATGATTGGTGGATGAATTATTGTAGGTCGAGGTTGATGTACGACTAATGAATTTCTCGAAACTGCTTTCCTATCTTTAGCCGATCCCTCCTTATCAGTACTATTGTCACCATCTGATATGTCATTACGAAACTCTTCATTGGATGGAAGATTGACATGAATAACTGAGGGATCATCTAGATTATATCCTTCTTCTACATCAATTAGAATAGACTCAATTTCATGGGGGTGGTCTGTATGTAACCACTCATGTTATTCTACAACTTCGCACAACAGAATTTTGTTGTTTTATAGTAGCACCATCAATGTATAACTCTATAATGGTACTATCTAACCATTGAGAAAAAAAATTAATCACTTGGACCCACTTCCCATCAGCATCTAATGGACTAGCTTGATGTTGTAGTGTTTCTGGGAATTGAAAATGTCTATAACTAATAGACTTGATCTCTTGATCCGGTCCCAGATTTAAGGAACCATGAATTCTCGCATTAAGGTCACTTATGGTTACACAATAAGTTATATTAACCACCGTTATTGGTTGTGTACTATTAGAATTACGTTTCTCGGTTTGAATAACATACCCATAGTAATATACATAAAAAAACGTGACTCACTACGTTAAAAATGATTCTTTGATTAGAATTATGATATTGTAACAAATATTAATAATTAATTATAATTTACTAATAACATTTATTCATTTCCAATCCTATGTTATCATTAATTAATCTATAATTAATCATTTATAATAGTAAATATTATTTCTAAACTATATATAACTAACTAAACTACTTAATACATAGTATCATTAATAACTAATAATAACTTTTTACTAATCACCCATTAGTTAATCACAAGTTAATAAATATTAAGTTATTCAGTAATTATTTATTCTATAATACCTAATTAAATTATATTCATTAGTAATTTAATATTTACAAATTTTATGTATTCATTTTTAATCCTATGTTATCATTAAATAGTCTATAGTTAGTCATTGCAAATAATATGTATTATTTAGAAACTATTTATAATTATCTAAAAAAAATAAACTGATTTAATTACAAATAATAACTTTCAGTCATTAATTATTTTGTCCTTATTTCATTTTATAACATCATAATAATCATTTTATCATTGATAAATATACTAATTTAATTTATTTTTTCTTAGATATTTTGGAAGTATATAAATAAAATATGAATCATCTTAAGCATTTACTCGGGTGTGTCAAACTAAGAGTGCAACATGGCCCACTTTCATACACCATTTCTGGTTTGTGTCTAGCTTAATGCGAGGTTTTCGGGTTTTACCCCAAGGAACAATTGTGCCATAGCCTTATCCACTTGTTTGTATCCAGACAGGAAATAGACTGCTTATATAACCACATAATCTTTAAGCTAACTAAATTTCACAATACTTAATCATATGTTAATCCTAATTTAATCTGTACTTAATCTATACATAATCTATATACTGACAATAATTATTTCAAACTATATATAACCAACTAGAGTACCTAATAAACCAAATATTAATAACAACCTAAAATAAATAAAAATGAAATATTAAAAATTAAAAACAAATCAATTAAATAAATATAAAACATTAAATTAAATAATTAAAAAAACTTCTAAATGATGCTTCGCTAAAATCCGCATAGAGAATGAGTTTTTAGAGAGAGATAGAGAACATTTAGGATAGATTAAGGCAAGAATTGAGTGAGGAGAAGGGGGTATCCCTTTTATTGGGAGTTGTGTCAAAGGTGGCATCACCAATTCCGCCATTCACCTCTGGGTAAGGCCAATGGCGTCATCAGTGGTGTTGTATTTGTCCTTACCCAGAGGTGAATGAAAGCATCCCCCCCACGTCACCTTTCCTATGTCATCGATCCAAGCCAAAGGCGGTTCGGGGGAGCCAAGGCGGCATCGACGATGATGCCTTTAACATATTTTTTTAAAAAACATAACCTATGTCATTTAAATTTTTCTCATCATAAAACATATAAAATACTCCCTTCAACATCTTCTTACACCATAATCATGAATCGAACCTATACCTCTCTTAAAGGAACATAAATCTATAAAACTGATAATTAAATTTTCATGATTTCAAAAATCATAAGAATAATTTATTAGATTCATTGGAATGTAAAATTATATAACTACATAATCTTCCATTATCATGTTGTGTATAATATATAATGCTAGGATGAATTAATTTCTACTTAGGGAATATATCTCGAACTATAAATCCATGGAAGAAGAAAAAAGAGTATGACATGTTATCCTTACATTTACTAATATCCCATCTCCAAATTCCCCTTATATATATTCTCTCATAGTGTCTAAATGTTAAAGAACTTACCAAGCATGTCTTCATATTATCCCAGGATTCTCTTCCCATCAACTCCATTATATTCTACTTCTTTCCTTCATATACTTATCCCCATAAATAATTCCCTTGAATAACGACCCAAGAAAACCTTCCTCGTATGCTATGCATGGACCTCTCCACACTCATCAAATTAATTCCCCCTTCTAGAAGAGCCTATAAAATTCTTTTCAAAGAAGCCTACTAGAATTTTCAATATTATATTAAATCCCACATCAAAAAGTACATAATTATTTCATACATTGAAATAACACCTATGGGGGCTATAATAAGAGAAAAATGTTCATGGGAACCAATGTAGAAACATTGTTAACCAATTTGATCCTTCCTGCATATGAATGAAAATTATATTTCCATTTCAAAAGTAAAGTATACATATGAATATTTGGATCCTCGAATAAGAATGTTTCGGTTTTTCCATCTGAAATCGGAGACCATAAATAAAACATCGTGATTCTCCTTCTTTGAATAGATAAATTATCCTGAATTATCATACCATACAACTTTGATCATATTCTAGAGATGAATCGATGACTCTTCATGAATTTGATCCTTCAACCACTCATGAAACTATACCTTTTCATTATTTTATCAAATCCATCAATAGAATTTTACCTTCTATTTTTAAAAACAAGATGTATTCAAGAAACATCAAATGACAAACCTTCCATGTCCCTGACCTATTCTTTAACAGGAAAATAATCCTTCTATCTATTTAGAATTTAATATGTCTCAAAATATCGTCTTAATATAGAATGAATAAAATATGTGAGTCTAGATCTCCTAGGCACTGATCTTGAAATATTTAAATTACCCAAATATTATTCCCCCAAAAGATTATTGAACAACAAGTATGAATGGCATATGAAAATTTTATCATGAGTAAAATACCCAAAAAAATAATTCCATGGACATTAATAGGAAATCTCATTTCATCATATCATAATTCTTGCCCATGTATACCTTTATAATTATATTGGAGCCAATATATGTCATTTTAATGGTATCCACCATCTCCATCACAATCAAAATATGTCTTTTAATACTTTGAAACTAAATAAATCAATTATTATCTTATAATATCACAATTGGAAATATAGTATTTGCGATGTGAACCCCTCAAGAATAGCTCTTTTTTTCGGACCCCATCACAAATAAACCATCCTAAAAAGAGAACTTTTAACATATGGTTTCTACGATGAGTTACCTCAAATAGTTTTTATAAGGAATAAATATTTTGGAATGGTGAAAAACCCATCACAAATAATTTTAAATACTACGAAAATAAAAAATATCAAACAAATTTTAGAAAATTTAATCGTATCAAATAATAAAAATATTAAATATTATTTCCATTTAAATATTAACATAAAAAACATGTCTATAATGTATCCATCAATATAAAAGGGGGACTGTTAGGGTCGTGTGGAAGAGGATGGGGAGGGAAAAAATACTCTAATTCCAAAACATGATGTCACATCTACTTTTGTTTATACTCCTACCATATTAACATATCCTCCGATTGTTGTTGGTGCTATAGATGGAGTTCAAACGGATCCCTACACAAGGACCCAATAACCTTAATATGAACTTACAGTTTCTTCTCATAATCTGAATCTGACGAGTTTTTTTTACATTCTCCCCTCAAAATGGACTTTGACCATACAGTAGTACCTTAAAAATATCCAGGCATTAGTTGAGAAATGATACCAACCACTCATACCTTCTCAATAGAATACTCAATCACCGGTATCAATGCTTTATCATAATATTCTACTACACAAGGTGTTTAAATCGTAGTCTCATACTGACTCTCATCATGTGTAATGGAATTTTGGCCACATAAGACTCCATCAATTTCAATTTGAAATTAAAATAGTTAAAATATTACTTTTTAGTGATTTTTAATCTAAAAATTTACTAAGAATAATCTATCACTAACAACCAATTGTAATCTCTCTATTGAAAAAATCATTATAAATCTTCTTATAAATACGTAAACTTGTAATATTGGGATATTAAAGTGAATATATAATTATATAATAAATAGCATTCATTTAATGTTATATAAATTATTTTGAAAAAGTACTTACCTTATGTCATCTATGCGCAATAAATATACGACTACCTGTGTGATGTTTCACCTCCAACCTCCCCTGGTACTTAAATACAAATGATTTACTCCACTAAAAACTATATCCTATCCAATATGTACATAATCTATCCAAAATATCAGATGATATGTAATCATGTTGATGGGAGTAGCATGACAGGTCAAAATTTATAACTCCCACCTTCTTCATAACATTCCTTCTCAAAATGTTTAAAAAATAACAACAATGCTCTTGCATACAAACCTCCCAATCCTCTGTGACATAAGTGATCAAGATATCCTTAATGAGATACCTTAAACCCCACAATTTTTTAAAATATGTTCATAATTAAAATAATATATAATAACTATAACCTATTTACGTACCATCATGTGATGAAACATCTAATGTTGAACATCAATGGGAACTTGATCCCACATCACCCATCCATCATAAATATAATTTTGTAAAATCGAACTCCGATATCCAAAATATATTTGCAAAAGGATGTGAAAAAATTGAATAAAAAATAAAACGATTATTATATAAAGAAATTAATTACAATAAATGAAAACTAAATAAAATAGATATTTGAACATAGCTTCTCTTGTGTGGATCAAAGTTAAGATATGTTCATTGATATAGAATAGGGTTGGGAATCACAATTATTAGGAGACTGCAACACCTCTGTGTTAATGAAAAAATTCTATGAACTTGCAGTTCTAATGACAGGTCACTAGGATCATCACGAGTTAGTACAAACACCTAGAGGATTCATATGTAATTATCATAAGTCTTTTCATCCATCTGAAACTATAAAATGATGTTGTCATAAAATAATTGATGATGAGTATTATATATATATTTACTATAAAAAATAAATAATTATGTTAATATACATCTTAATCCTCATATTCTAATATAAAATTATCAATATCATCATATTCTTCCCATATTTAATTATTTTCCATATAATTTTCAGCTTCATCATCACTTATTAATTAAACTTAATTTGATACATCATCAATATCATCATCCCCATTGACCCATAACTCTAGTTTTTCATCATCATTATTCATTTTTCTTTAGTGAAATTATGATTTTGGAGCTTTCTCTTGAAAATTATATATTCCATTCACTCCAATTGAACCAAATTCACTATCCATAAACTGATTTTCATGGTTTTTAATTTTAATAATTCTCCACTAATAAATTAACTCTCTTAAAGAAAAAAATAATTCGAGAAATATATTTTTTCTGCTTAATCATCCAATAAAAATGGTTCATTTACTGTATGATGACTATTATATTTAATATTAATTAATCATTGGAGACGGAGAACATGAATGTTTCTATCAGTATAAATCCAAATATAACTAAACATCAATACATAATTCCATCCCAGATAACACAATTCAATTATTTCAGGAAACATGGATCAAAATTAAACATCAATTTCTCTATGATGACATCCTCTAAAAAAGACACCATTATTCAATTATTTTGATACACTATATGCTTACGTATGAAATTGAAAACCATTAATGACATATTAATTATAGGATTTAATAATTTCAGAAGGTTGGTGACTAATTACAGATAGTAGATTATCAATTTTATCTTCATGTTGTGATCCCTGCACAATTGAAAAATAGTTAACACTATAATAAATAATAAATTTATTTCATAAGTTAAACCATAAAAAATTTATTGTACCAATCATTGAAATCGGTTGGTGGAATTTAGTTTTCAACATTCTTCAATAGAAGCTTTTGTAATATGTGGAATTTTTTTATAGATATTAATATCATAAAATAGAAAAATAAACAATTATAAAATTAATTTTTTTAAAAAAATTAATTAATTTTTGGCAGTAGAACTCACTATACATAGAATATCATTTCTTCACAGTTGATAAGAACATATGTACGAGCATTGTGATATTCATTTTTTAAATGTAACCATCCATGAACTCCACCAAATCCATGTTTAGGCTTATTACCAATTGATAATGTAATATTTACTGCATCACCAATAATTCCCTCATTAATACCCATTTTATTATGTTTTTAAGGATATTGAGGTTGGAAAAAATGAGATAAGAAAAATAAATTGCCTCTTATAAATAGTTATATGAAATGGAACCTTGATCTGAATATTTGATACATGCATATTTATTTAGTTTCTGAATACATCTCTCATATGGATAAATCCATCGAAACATTACCATCCCTCAAAATTTCTTATAGGTGTAAAATATAACATATAATGGTGAATTGAGTAGAGGAAAGATTTCATAATAGTTTTTCCGATTTACATAAAATTAAAAAATATATTATTATATTATACTATGTTCATCATAATATATTATCACTGAAAATATGTCTCAGAAAAAAATATGATAATTCTATTATTGAATCCAAAATCACAGAAGTCAATAGATATAAAAATAAAATTGATAGGATAATTTCAAATACTTCTTAAAAATCATGAATTTTTAGTCTTGATATATGAATTTTGATAATACATCAAGTAAAATTTGAATCAAACCATTTTTTGCCTCAAATATTTAATTAATTAAGAAAATAATAATCAATTTTCTTTGGTAAGTGTATAAGACACTTCTGGAATTCTTATCTTCGGTGATCTGCCTTTTTCAAACATCCCATGTTCTAGTCACCTTAATATTTAAGAATGATCCAATAATGCCATTATATTATCATTATAATTACCATGTATGTCCAATAGTATATACATTTTATTTTTTAAATTTTTCTTCTTAATATGCATGACATCTAACATGTGACAGACAAAAAAATAAAACCAATCTAGGAGACCCCAAAAAATAATCTCTCTTATAAAATTATCTTCTTTATGAAAGCCTTCTATATTTGGATTATAGTATGTAAAAAGGTAGTGGGTGGTAATGAAGTGACAATACATTTAAATCAATACATAAGATCAATGTAGGGGGACTAACTCGTTCACTAATACCTTTTCTGAAATGATATATTTTCCTCAAAAAAGAATGATTTATAGATTGAAATATTAAATTAATGCCAAAAAACTATGTTTTCTTACATTTAGGGGCATTAATACTTGGATGTAACTCATACAGTATAGATATGATTTCATACCATTTTTACTCTAGCCAGATAACATGAAACGTACTTGGAAGACAATAATTGTTTCTATTTATGTACCATTCAATCGTAAATTATGTTGTTCAACAAATAATAGGAAATGACACCATTAATATATAATAAATTTTACTCCTCAACTAATTGATTCAATAAAATATTAATATTATTTTCTGTATGTCATGGGATTAATAAGTTCTAAAAGATATATTGCACATTTCTCAAAATCAAAGGAAGTAAATTGTTTGGACAGATAAAGATGGGTCAACACAAATATTAATAACAGTAATAACTAAATGGAAATAAAAATTTGAATAAAATACCCAATCACATTATTCAGGATTATAAATAAAAATATTGATGTACTATGTCAAAATATTTCCATGAATCACCATAAAAAAGATTATATAAACATATACTGGTTGAAATTTTATTTATGTGTCTTGGTATAAATGATGCTACGTTTTGGGATACAAAATAAATTATGAAATATGGGTTTAAGTGGGGAATAAATCAATTTTTTATAGGAATAAATCTATACTTATAGAGATGATCCTATTTATACATAGATTTTCCCCATGTATGATAAGTATCCTATGATTCATTTTCACCATAATATAAGATTAAATATTTAAAACATGCATGAATCCTCTAATAATGAAGACCAATATTATAATCTATTCCGTTGATCTCAAAAAAATTGTAGGAAACATATTTATTTCAGGTAACACTACTTTAGCTAAAAACAATATTTGATGAAAAATGTTATATAATATTCCATTATCAAATTTAATATCCATATTTTTACAACCGCTTGAAATTTCCTTATCTTTCAACCGTGATGTAATGATTATTCAGTATACATATACAAATCTTAAATTTAAGGTCATTAAAAATAATTAGTTAAATCAATATCATCATAGTTTTTATATTGTTGAAAAGACATACTATCCACATATTGTTCTAAATGTTGAAATCACCATTGATCTGAAAAAACTATTAATATATTCTCTAGAATGATGTTCAATATTATGATAATAAAATCATAATCTATTTATAAACCAAAATTCAATACATTACACAAATCATTTTCAAATGTGTCAAACCTCCTCAAATTACATTTCTTACATGGACAACTAATTTTCCCTTGTAAAGAAAATTCTTTTTTTGATGATACAATTGATAAAAAAGACTCACCACCCTCAATATACACATGATTTATTATAGAACTATTTGGATTCCAATGATGATTTATCCAATAGTTGACATTTGATATAGATTTTTTTCGACATCCTTGTTCCATATTTATCCATAAAATATAAAATAAATTAATTATTGAGGAATAATTATACATCAGTAAAAATGATTCAAAAAAGTATTAAATATTAAAAAATTATTATTTACTTGTAAATATTCGAAATATTATTTATTTTTGCTAATATTTACTAATTACTACAAATTTTTAGTAATTAGCACTAATTTATAGTAATTATAGGTATTTAATGTACATTTTACTAGTCTTTAGTAATTACTACAATTTTTTTCTAATTTTTTATAGTTACCAGTTTTTAAAAATTATATTAATTAACAGTTATTGTTTATAACATTATTTCTAATTTCTCCTAATTTATCACTAATTTTTAATATCAACAAAATAAATATTTCAAAATTATAATAATAAACACATATAATTAATCATTTACTCATTCTATTGTTCCGGCCATCAATGAATCTCTTTCTCTTGCTATAGCTGTTGTGATCCACACGTTCCATTCTTCCTATGATGGTTTTAGTAACCTAATGAAAAATTTGGACATGGTTGGTACAAGTTGGTAACTTATAATCACTTAAAGATTATAAATTATATAATTTAATAAAAATGTGTAAATCATATATTTTACAGTATTCAGGGGATGAAACCAATTTATGCCTACCATGTCCATATTTTTCATTGCACTAATTTATAACAACCATGTCATATCATCGACACATCTCCTCCTCTTAAGGGTTCTTCCAATAACAAACCACATACTGCATACACTGGTTTTGAAAATCTAATGGAATATTTGTGTGTGGACAACACAGATTGGTAATTTTAAATAACCTTAAAAATTAGTATTCTATGATTTAGTAAAAATGTGTAAATCAACAATTTTAAAATATTCAGGTGATAAACCTAATTAACGCCAACCGTGTCTAAATCTTTAGTTGCACCAATTAACAGAAACCATGTCCTATCATCAAAAAATATCTTCCTCTTTATTTTTTCATCATTGCATCATGTCAATCATGCCCCTGTTCTAGAGACCTATTGACAAAATTGGACATGGTTGGCATAAATTGGTAATTTATAATCACAAAATGATATTAAAATATATGACTTACACCTTTTTACTCATTTACATTAATTAATAATAATTATATTGATTTATTAATTAGTACAACTTATTTCCACTATTTATTACTATATACCACTAATTGAATTTTTTTACTAATTATTACTAATTACTACTAATTATAATAATTAAAGAAACTATTCCCTTAATTATTGTTATTTTCAGATAATGAATAAAAAACAACTACTAATTAACATTAATGTTTAATAATTATAGTTATTTATCACAAATGTTTACTAATCACAACTAATTTTTACTAACTATAGTGATTTAATGTACATTTTTCCAAATTTTTAATAATTATTGGTATTTTTAACTAATTTTGATTGATTATAAGAAATTTTAAATTATTAAATCCGTTTAATAATATTTATTAATAATCAATTCCAATATTTAATAATTAGAATTATTTACAAGTAATTATTACTAATAACATCTAATTGTTACTAATTATGATGATTTGTTTCTATTTTTTTAATTTCAAGTAATCATCACATATTTTTACATATTTTAGACATTAACAATTTTTTTTGTAATTACAACTGATTTTTGTAATTGTTATTTAATTATTTTGTTTTACTAATAATTTTTATTAATTACTGCTTATTTTTAATAACATTTAGTCATTTCCACTAATTTAAAACTATTATTGTAATTTATCCATAATTTTTACTAATTACCATTAATTTTTAAAAAACATATTAATTTATCAATAATTTCTGCTTATTTTTACTAATTATTATTTATTATTTCCAACTATTACTAATTATTACAAATTATTGCTAATTATTTCTAATTATTTATAATTATTTCTAATTTTGACAAATTATTTCTTATTTTTAATAATTATTAAAAATTATTTATAACATCCACTAATTATTATAGGTTTTTTATTTTATAAATCATTATTACTAATTTTTACTAATAAAAACTTTTTATTAGTAATTATAAGAAGTATTACAAATTTAAAAAACTTATTATCAATTACGACTAATTATTTTATATTATTACTAATTATTACTAATTGTTACTAATTATTAAAATAAATTCACTTATTATAACTATTTTTTCCTTATAATTTCTAATTTTTAAAACTTTTACTAATTTTATTATTTATTACCAATCGACTTTTATTTTAAGTATTTTATATTTTTTTATAACAATATATTACTACATATTAAAATTTAAAAATATTACTAATTTTAATTAATTTATAATAATTTATTACTATTTTTTAATAAATACATCATACTATTACTTATTTTCACTAATTATTAGATAGTAACACTAATATTTACAAATTACCACTATTATTTAATAATTATTACTAATTATTACTAACTATGAATAATATTTATTAATTTTTATAAGTTTATAAAACATTATTAAAATTTTTAATGATAACCACTAATTATTACTAATTACAACTAATTTTTATTATTTACATATAATTAGAAAACATTTATAAAAATTAACTCTAATTATTAAAATGTTTTAATGATTATTACAGATTATGACCGATTTTTATCAATAATAACAAACTTTTACAAATATTAACTAATTTTTAAAAAATATCAATAATATTTACAATTTTCTATTATTTAACTACTATCAAATACCTTTTTTATAATTTACTACTAGTTATTAATAATTACGAGTAAATGTTTCAATTTTTTTTAGGTAATAGAAATTTATTACTAATATTTACTAAATACATCTACTTATTACTAGATACCTCTAATAATAACTAATTAATATTTATTAATACTAAATACCACTAATAATAATATTTTATACTAATTATTTGTAATTATTGTAGTTTTTATTAATTTATACTAATTTTTACTAGTTATTTCAATTTTTTTATATTTTATACTAATTTTTTCAATTTTCTACCAACTACCATTAATTATAACTAATTATCACTTATTATTACTAATAACAGGTAGTTATTACTAATTAATCTATATATTACTAATTACACAACATAATTACTAATTAAAGCTATTTATCACTCTATAATGATAATTATAACAAATTATTATTAATTACAACTATATTTATTTAATAATGAAAATTATTATAAATTGAAATAATTTTTTTATAAAAATATAATAATGGAAAAATAAAAGTGAAAAATTCGAATTAAATTTAATTAACAATAATTAAAAATAATTATTACTAATATAAAAAAAATACATAAACACTATAAAATAAATATTTTTGTGGATTTGATGCTTGAATGTTTCCCCCTATAATGATTAAAAAATTGAAAAGTTTAAACAGAAGGGTTTGACTGCGATTAAGGAGGGAAGTGTTTGGAAAAAATATAATGGAAAATAATTCAAGGGTGATTGTATACGTTAGATCATTTACGATGGGATTATTTTCAATGAAAATCCAGATGCAAATAGAAAAACTGTTATTAAATATTGGATCTGTAAAAAATAGTATTTCTGATGGGGTCTATCAGAAATTCCCTATGACGAAAGGATATTTTCAGTGGGAGAAAATATCGTCGCAAATAACATAAAATAACTTCAATTATTTACGATGGGAACAATCTAAAATACTTTCTTGCTGCAGGTTTATTTAGGATGGGTATAAACCGATGTCAAAAATTACAAAAAACAGGATGATACTTGTGATGGGGAAATATCCTCGCCAAAAGTAGTCTTTCTATGGTTTGACATGCACCGCACACCAATGGTATTTATAACAAGAAGATATTCCCATCGAAAATACAGTTTTTATCAACTATTTATGACAGTATATAATTCTCGTTGAAAATAGTCCTATCGAAGGACTATTTGTGCTAGTGGATGACTTGTAAAAAATAACCCACTACAAAAAGCTATTTTTTCTGTAGTGCATGATCCATAAAAACACCCTAGTCATCCTTCTTTTTATTGTACAAAATATAATCTAATAAATTAAATTACACAAACAGATTGGACAAAAATTGATTAATGAATTATGGACCCTTGATTTTTGGAATAACAACCACCTTGGATGCACAAACATCCCTAGGAAGATGACCCCTATGAAATAATTACCACACCATATAAATCAACTGAATATGAATGAACTCCAATGCAATGAAATAGAAGGACCCCAAAATCTATATTGTCTTAGTGGACTTTATATATTACATCAAATAATATCTTTTCAAATCTCTTTATCCTCCAAGATGGACTCTAAATAATCATTATAACACACATCCACCATCATCAGAATTCTATCAGAGAAGTAATCATTTCCGGAGCCCCTCAATTGTGCACCTTCTCCTATAATAATATGAAAAATAAGAGCTCCTAAAAGTTCTTTTCTGCTAGCATACCAACCACTTCTACATCCCCCAAATATGTTCCATCATCAAGATGAATGTTTCTCTTCGTCATTGTTGACATATCCTCAAACATGCATGAAAAAATATTGTATTCATGTCTTCCTCTCGTAACCATAATACTATATTATTCTCTCATGCAACTCTTTCAGGTTCTTCAAGCATGAAAGATAAAAGTATTTGTTAGTTCCCTAACCGGGTAAAAATATCATCATCTTAGTTCCCATTCAACTCCAGTTTTATCACTCTAATGTTATGCTTTAGGTCTTACAAGGAAAAACATGTTTGTTCTTACCATAATTATATTCCATAATATGACCTCTATGTCTTATGATCCCATTAGCTAAAGACACCAAGGATTCTCCCCACATTGGACGGTCATAGATTTTTTAGATTGACCAGTGAAACTCATCAACCCAGACCTAGCTTATAGAAAAATAAATCTTTTTAGGTCTTTTTTACTCCCACATCTATTCACAATGGAAATGAATTTTTCTTTAAACAAGTATATGAAATAATGGATTTCCCTAAACATTCCCCGAAACAGAAATTAATTTTTCTATTTAATATATATCCACAAAAATTAACATCAAAAAATTTAAATATACAATTGTTTGATAATTTAAATTTGTGAAAATTATTCATTCTGAATATCTCGGAGAAAATTAACTAAAAAATAAATGAGGTTATTTTGGATTTGAAAGAAATTTTGAATGTAAAAAATAATCAAGTCATATACTGTCTAATATCTATACGATATATAATATTACCTTTCCTAAATAAATATAACTTATTGTTAAGTGGTTTAATAGATCCATCTGAACAATGTTTTCTATTATTATAAATATAATTTTTAAATAACGTATTCCTTTAAATACAAATATTTCTCAAGAAATTATATATTTATTTAGATTTCTTTTAAAAAATCCCATATCCTTTTGTTTGATTTTAATTATATTAATGAAATTTTATTCTCTAATCATACTCATTTCATAAACATATTTCAAGTGTTATAATTATTTTTATTATTTTAAATAAAAATAAAACCATATATATAAATTTTATCTAATTAAATATCATAAGATGGAATTTTCATAAACTAAATAGGATCATCCAATATTATAGAAAAAACATTAATAAAAAAATATCTAGAACTCTTATACCAATTCATTGGTGATTTCATACGACATGAATGTACATTAGTATATTTTAGAATATAATTTATTTGATGATGAAATCAAATACCTAGGGTTTATTCATCATAAAATTACTATATGAAATAATTTTTTTTAAAATGATTTATCATGCATATAGTATAATTTAATTTCTCATGAAATGCATAGGATAAAAGGATTTTAATTGTTTCAATCCTATAAATAGAGGAAAATGTGTCCTATTATTATATACCATCCTTATTATTATATCCCTCAGTATCTAGCATATCTTTATTCCTAGTATTTAAAACATGATCATAATGATTATTCCAAAAAACTAACATAGTTCATATTATAGGATGTTTGATTGTCTATCTAATAATTAACAAATTTTGTTTCTATTAATCCAATTTAGATCTTATTATATATCTAACAACATACTCTTATCATTTATCTAATAAACTATATAAATATAATCAAACTGGTGTGTAATGAAAGATAATTCAACATGAATTCAAATATTCCCCATAGTTATTACTACTTCATGCATATGCCAAATAATTTTTTATAAATGATCTTCACTCAATCTCCTTGTTTTTATTGGTAATACAAATTATTGATCCACAATTTAATTTTCCTTAGAGTTTTATCAATCATTAATCTGATCCATTGTACTCTGAAACATAACATCAGAGTAATTATGTCTCATGATTTGTAAAGAACCAAAAAATTCAATGGTCTGTATATCATTATAAATAAATCAATTACTATCGTCAAAATTCAAATGAATATATTATTAACTATTATTTAAATTTTATAAAATTATCTAAAATCATTCAATGTAATATAATACCAAAAAAATATTCCATCATCAACCTTTACATTAAACTTATCGCATTTTGAGATAGTATTCCTGATATAAAGCTTGAATCCAAAACTATTTAATTTATCCAATGTTATGTTATAAATTATTCAACAACTCAGATAGTTTCTTTATGAAAAGAGACATTTTTCAACAATATTAATAATATTAAATGGTGTGATAAGATGTTTCTCCGAAAAATAAGTTTTAATATATAGTTATTTAACATAGTTCTATCCATTTCTGGGATTAGTCTACTTATTATTTCTAAAATCCTATTCTATTCAGGTGTTCATGGGGTATAAAAAATATTACTAATACCATGATTTGAGAAAAAATATTTAAATAATTGATTAAAAAATTCTCCATCATGTTGAATTCTTAATTATATTACTTGAAAATAATTTTAATATTGAGCCAAAAAACAAAAACTCAAAAATATTGAAAAAGATTAATTTTAAAATATCAAAAATTAAAACTAATAAAATATATAAAAATAAATAATTAAAGATTAAACAATATATATCTGGGGAATATTTCGAATATATATGGTTAAAAATTTCAAATATATATGTTTTAATGCTTCAAATTCCTGAACATATTTATTTATTTGATGGCTGATTTATACTAATTTCCTGTTTGAAATGCATCATAATGAATTTTTATCACCAAACATTTTACATGGAAGGAAAAAAGATAAATTATACTTCCAATATTTAGATATAGAAAAATATTACAATCCAGAACACTTTAATTCTATATATAGTATTCTCTCTATAATATAAATATGTCTCATTTTGTTTGTAGTTGTAACTATGGTCCAAAGTATAAAAATGTTCTATTTTATGTGATCTAAATAGAAGTAATTAATTCAAAAAAATGTAACTTTAGCTAAATAAACAATAAAAAATATATAATAATTTGGAGTGATACTTATCATATTGGGATTCAATAATTCAACGTAGTGATTTTTTATTATGGTATATTTTGGTTCTTTAACTGACCAAAATCCAATGATCATTCCCTTACCATTTTCAAATAAAGTAACATGTCCTCAATAATATTTATATATTGTTTTAATTTTTTCATGGTATCCACATATAATATATGAATAGGTAATATCAATATAACTTGTAGTATTTTTTCGTGTAACTTTTCATCTTTAAATATATTAAACATGGATTCTTTTGTATAAAAACTATCTTTCATCCTGATGTTTCATTATGAAATGATTTAAGAAACTAGATCTATTTATTGTTACCAAAAAATCTATAATTAACACTAGAATATTTTATTCAAATAAATGATTTCTTAAAAATATTAATTTTTGGATTCCATAAACAATAATTATTTTCATATTCACCATTAAATCCACAATAAAAACAAGTAACAGTAGACCAGTAATGAATGTTTGAACTATGGAAAAAATAATTTCTATATGGTTGAAGTGTTTCACCATTATTGATAATTGATTTTTTTTGCAAGACACATTATTTATATGAGTTTTGAATTCTCTTTCCCCTAGTAAACCAATAGTATAAATTTTTAATTATTTTGCTTATGTGAGTAAATAATTAATATTATATTCAGGTTCAAAATAACATCAAACAGATTTTTTTTATATTTTATGAGATTTTATGTGTTGTTTTAGCATGGTATATTTTTCAAATAAGAAACTATTATGGATTTTCTTATGATATATATTAATTTTCATTAGAGATTTATATTTTTCTTTTTTGAATAAAAATTTATTCAAATAATTTAACAATAGAGTAGTGTACATAATTGAAAGAGGAAACATAAGAATACTAAGATTTTACAACATGTTATTTAGCTGTAATTAGAATATTTTATTTTTTATTTTATTTTTCATTCTCAATTACACAATTTTATGAACTACTATAATCATCACTTGAACTATTGGTACCTTTCATTTCATTCTCCCATTTTCAATCATAATCAATCATTATATGAATATTATCTTGATTCTTATCCATATTTCTTCTTTCCTATAACTATATACTAGATGTTTTAAAATTTCATAACTTCTTACATTCATAACATCTAATTTTATTAAGACCTATACCACATTTCTTATAGTAATCAATTTTATTATTACAATAAATATTCTTCATATAAACCATGGTTAATCTTATTATTGTCTATGAATTTTATTCTCATGAATTTAATCGACATAAATCACAATAGAATACGAGACACCATTTTTAATTCACCTAAACTTATAGAATAAGAACATTGAGATGTGTGTTTTAATTTTTTAACAATATTTTGTCCCCGACCTCATAATTAATATCATATTCATACATCAATATAGTACAAATAAATTCCATTAAAATTAATTATTTTATAAGATTTGGCATTAAAATTGATACATGTACATCGTTCCATCTATATGTTGAAACTGTAAGAAAATTCATTGATTGATTTTGTTCAATCATATATGTTCCACTAGTAACAACACTATTGACTACTTATATCATTATTTTATTCATATAACTAACAAATCCACCTATATAACTTCTAAAACATTCAAACATAAATTTTTCCATATTTTACCTCAATTGAATATTTTTTTTCAATACATTCATTTTAAAGAGGGGATGCCTACCACATTTTATAATCATGAACACATTAAGAGATATGATTTAATGCATCTTGTCTCTATCCACAAATAAGAGAATTCATAGATCTTGTATTTAGGAAATAATATTTTTATTTGAAAAAATCTAATTGTTATGGTTCATTCATGATAATTTCATATATCATAATGTCATTATAATAAACATTAAAAACATTATTATTCAACTGTATAATAATTAGAGAATTCTAGCCTCTATAATTTAAACTTTTCAAATACAGTGTCTGGATCACAAAAAAAAACATTCAATTAGGTCAATAGTTGAAATATTTATTTATCTAGATCTTTAACTCAATATTTCTAGAGAAAAAATATTTAATAGAAAACACCTTTAATAAATAATGCTGGTATCATGTTGAGACCTCATAAAATCATCAAATATTTAAGAGATAATATCTTATTAAAAATATTGTGGGTTGGAAAAGGTGATGATTAAGACAAAAGAGGTGGGGGGGAAAGAGTATTTTTTTAATACAACTGACAATTTTAAAACCCATAAACCATTGAAACATACAATGTAATGATTCTAAATATTTTTTAATAGTATAATAACAATATTAAATTATGATTACATGTTAGTTTTATAGATGTGTAAGGCACAAAGATCCCTTATTCACTCCAATAAAAGTCTCTCCATGTGATATGCCTTTTACACATGCAGATCCTTGTCATATAGATATAAACAATTGAGTGGAAGAAACATTAAAAAAATTAAAATAAATTTTACATGAAATTAAAATAGTACTAATAATACCGCGTAAAAAATAACCTCCAATGTGTTATGAATGAAAATTGATTATCATTGGTTAGAGAAATTATCATTGAAATAATTCATATACCAGCAATGAAATAGAAAAAAAAAGATCATAAGGAAAATAAATTAATGTAATAAATGAAAATTACATATGTTAAATCTTTGAGAATTTTATAGATAACATTTTTAAATATAAAAATATAATGAAGAAAAAATATTTTGTAGTAGGATTAACACTCAAAAATATATATAACATCCATGTATCTGTTTTGTGTTCCTAAAATGCATCAATAAAGAATATCATATGTATCCCAAATAATAAGTAGTAGTATACTAGGAAGGATAACATTTCAATAAAATAATATGGTATGAATTTGATTTTTAGAAGGAAAATTAAAATTTTCTTCAGGTTTATGGAAATTTGGTCATTTAAAAAAATATAAATTACACTACATATTAAAAAGGTATCCAAATTTAATTCTTTCCAAAGAGATCTGAAAATGTTATCAGATAAATAAACATATTAAAAAATACACAACATGTTTATTATTTGGATTTAATCATTGATAGAAAAACAAAAAACCCAATAGAAAATAATAACTTCCCATATAAAATTGCATGAAGAATTATTCAAAATAAAAAACCCACAGATGATTGATTCAATATGGGGTTAATTTATGTGAAGATTACACCAAATGACTGGCTAACAATAATCTATTGATTCTAAATATAGAGCTCCAAATCAATCAGAATGATACCAATGTGAGGATGTTTATTTTAGGTGCATACCAATGGTGATGTACTCAGATGTGAGGTTCCATAACAAATGTTTAGTTCTCAAAGATATCATTCAGCTTTAAATATAGTGTCAAAATTTCAGAATATATACCAATATTAGGATGCAATATCAATTTCGTAAATATTGTATCAATAAATATATCAATTGTCCAAAACATATTAAAAAAACATACACCCATATTAAAGGAATATTATAGAACTAAGGCTTCCATATTTATAATAAAATTAAAATAATTATTTAAGTAATTTTATAACAGAAATCTACTTAATGTAAATTTATTATTGTAACAAATGAGGGTTGTTAGGAAGATCAAAAAAATTGAGAAATGAATGAGAAATTTTTGGATCAATGTTTCTATTCCCAACATAGAGAGGATTATAAAATTTACAAAATTGAAAAAATCCCTATTTGTTATAAATATTATAGATATTTCTCTTATATTTTAGCAGTAAAAGGTCTTTAATTGAATTAATAGGTAATTATATTTTGAATTGGTTCATAAAATAGTAGTTAATTATACACTATAAACTATATAAAACTATATATAATATATTTTGGTTGAATTTGATTCAAATAAACTATTTCAAATCATATGGGTGAAACATTCAACTATATTTTCCGAAATAATAGGAAAATATTTTTTAAATTAAAAAATAGATAAACAATCCAAAAAATGAATAATTATATTGACTTCTATGAACTATTCCATTAAACATTATCGATTTATATTTTTTAATAATTATAATGACCTCTTATACCCATTTAAGATCAATGATGTTAATCTAAATCCCATCATGGATAAAAATTATAAAATACTAAATATAAATATTAATAAATGTTTTATATAAATAATTTATCACAATGTTGTGAATAACATTTCTACTGATATTGTTGTATATTATCCATTTGTAATGCCATTAAATATACATGTAAATATTATTTAATATAAGATAATACTTCATAATTAGAATATGGTACTATGATTAAAAAATGGAATCTATATGTTTCATTAAACCAATCATATTAATATTTTGTGAATCTTATTGTGATATAAATCTAGACCCATTGTAAGGTAGACTAGTTAGACCACATCACCTGCACCTTTTCAAGATAAATAATAAAAAAATGGTATCCTTTTTCATTTAATCACCAAAATACTATCATATCACGAAATTGGTAAATCAACAACAATTCAATGAAGAAAATTGGGATATTTATGCATGGAAAAGTTGATAAAAGTAGTCATCATAGTGAACTTATGGTGATATAAACGATGTGTTTTTTGTGTGAGATGAAATGGTTAGATAAAGGGAAGTATATGACTCACTAATGAAAAGATAATAATATACAAGTTCTTCCAATGTGAAATATTGGTAATCATGAGTATGAACTATTAAAATATAGTAACATAGAATAAATAAATTAATAAATATTAAAGGATAAGTCAATGATGAATTGATTATTTTATCCATTAATATAAAATTTACATGTCTATGTAAATATGGATTAGAGATGTAATGGGTATTTGATACTATAATAATGTAATACCTCACATCGAGTCTTTTTAATTTTTTAAAAACTGAAGTTAATTAAAAAATTGTTCAAATAATATAAATTATAATTAAACTATTATTAATCAACATGTTTCAGAATATTGGATTATTTTATATCTAGAAAGAATTATTAATATAATTTAGGATTATAATTACAATGGTGTTTATATAAACAATAGAGGAAAAAACCAAAATTATAAAAATAAATAAAATGTTAAGAAAATTTTGGATAATAGTAGGCCATATTGATCATTCCTTTTTAATATCCATTTTCAATAGAGCATTCATAAAAATATTTTATTCCCTACAGATATTGGTAAAATCCAAATTAATTTAATCAATTAAATAAACATATTTAATCTAGAATTGAAGAATTATCCATGTTATATTAATTTATCAACTAATTAAAAAGTTAACTATAGTAGTATTATAATATTCCTCCTACAAATATCTCTAGTTATATTGAAATTAATATTTAATAGCCTTAACAAATACCGAAAATTTAGCTTCCATGATTGAATCGTTTCAAATAATGTGATATAAATATATTTTAATGAAGCCCCAATGAGTGAGAAATATATATATAAAAAGGAAGGGACCTTATAAGGACCCGAACTTATATCCTACATAATCTTGAATTTATTTAAGAAAACACTTCATTATAAATTGAGGATCTTTTCAAGTTAGAGCTTTAGAGAATTAAGACAAAACATTCATAACATTACACATTGTTACATAGTGGATACCATAAAATCAGTTTCCATTGTCCTCAGAATATAAAACATTAAAACACAAAACGAGACTCCTTGACAATTCTTCAACATTTAACATGTCTTCCTTCCTTGTATTATTCATCCATTAACCTATGAAAAATCATTTAAAAACTTCGGATGAGCACAAAATATCAGTAAGGTATGAAAAAGAAGGAAAAATCACATTAGTCCATGAATACACATGACATATGAAAACATTTTCAAAATACATGCTTTACACCCATAAAATCATACTTTGTGTAACATGAGATTTACACAAGATAAAAAAAAAACATAATTATAATCATAGAGGTATATTGGGGCATTACTTACATAATCTTGTAACCATCTTGGCTACCTTAAAATTTGTAACCCTCACGGCTACCTTACTTTGTGTAACCATCACAGTTACACTTGGAGTAACCATACGGCCGACCTCCAACATACTCATACCCAATGCATTGGAGGGAAATATAGGTCCCAAACTTCATTATAAACAATTCCCAATAACCAAAACATAATCATACTACATAAATAATAGCATAAAAACATTGCCTTTGAATCTTATAAAACAGAATTTTAAGAGGATTTTAGAAGAAAAGTCCCTTATAAACATCATATACTTGAAGTGAGACTTAATTGAGTGGATAAAATATGTATATACTCTGTAAATACACATAATTAAACATAATATAAACAGAACCCATCACACAAACAATTTAAATATCACATAAATTATAAAGTAGAAGGTTAACCCAAAGAATGGAAATCGGGTTAAGAATTCCCTTACCTTGGGCTTGTCTTACTTCAAAATTGTTTAAACCTCCTGTATAATGGTAAAAATGGTGTTATTAGTATTTTAAAAAAACATGTTCATGTTTATAACATCTTTTATGTTCATTTAATAACCTCATTTCATCCCTTGTTTGTTAGTATTTGGTTCCTTGCATTATTTTGGGTGAGTTCTTTTGTGATTTCCTCAATCGGTTCATGAAGAATCGTTCTTTTTGATTGGAAGTGAAACTCCAGAATTCGAATGGAGTAGTATTTACATATTTACATTACCATAAATGATACCATTTATCACTTTGATGCTTTATATGATGATGATTTATAAGTTAAAACATTAATTATGTTCGTTTATATCATTTAAGTGGTTCCTTGATAATTACAACCTCATTTAGTCTAATAAATTTGAATCATGAGTACAAAAGAATTCCAGAACCTTATATGAGTCATAAAACATATATTATAACCTGGTTCAACCATATAAATGGTTTCATGACCAGACTTGAAATAATTAATGGAAATTGAAAATACATCGTCCACGATAACGGTAATTCGACACAAATGGACAATGTTTTTTGATTCTTTAAATAAGTGAGAGAGGAGAGGAATAATGATTTGTAATTTTCCATAAACATGAAAACATCCAGAATATACATGATTCTGGAGATTTCATGCCTCTAGGATAAGAGGGGGTGAAGAAAGAAGAGGAAGGAATCATGAAATAAAGAAAACATGAGAAATTTCTTAAAAAAATTCGGCAGCCTAACGACGCCTCTTAAAGTTTCATAAAAACAAGATTGATGAGAGGAATGGAATATCTCATCAATCATACAAAATTTGGACAGTAAGGGGAAATATTTAATGAAATGTCCCAACAAAAGACAATGGGAAAGGAAGAGAATAACATAAAATGGAAGGAAAGAATGAAAATGAAAGAGGATGTTTACCTCTTGATCTCTTCTCCTTGAGATCCTTCTTAAGGGCTTTGATTTTGGTCTTTTGGTGAGACCAGCAGCTCTAGGACGTGGGGAAGAAAACTGAGGAGGGAATTTGGCAGAAATTAGACAATTCCCAAGGCTTGAGAGGTGTGGGAGGAAGAGGGGAGTGAGGGTGGTATTTATAGTGGAGGAGGGGATGTATTTTAGATTATTTTAATCATTATTATAATATTTTTATCAAGACTATGAATAATCTCAAATCAAGTGGCCTTAATTAGTGAAAATATCAAGTGAGTTCAACGAAAGTGGCCTTGAATCACTTATGATGTCATAAATAGTGCATATTTACTGATAAATTGATTATACGGTATTTTATCGTATTTCACTATTCACTAAAAATTCAAGAGTTTTAGAAAAATACCAAAAATTTACCCCAACCATTTTTTGATGTGTAGAATTCAAAAATGAACTACATTTTTCAAAAATAATTTTCTAAATATTATTAATTTAATTTTTAAATAAGGTCACAGTTAATTCGAAAAATAACAATATTGAAGTGCAATTAGTTTTATGTGACATTGGAAAATTAATTAAGATCCCATTATCCTATTGCCATGGGAAAATAAAATAATATTATTATTTACTATTCATGAGGTCATATTACTATTCATAAGGGCATGTTACTATTCACCAAAAAAACAAGTTTGTTCCATCGGACTCTAAATAACATACTAAACACAATTGTAGATGACAGTTTCTTGAAATTCAAAACATAGATGAAATAAAATTATGTTTAAAGGATACTTATAAATATATATCTTAAACAAAATTTCAAGCATTTTCAATTTATTTTTAGAAAACCTTGGGATGTTACATTATCCCCACCTTCATGAATTTGCATCCTCGCAATTTTATATAATTATTAAACAACTGAGGGTATTTTTCCCTCATAGCATTTTCAGACTCCCATGTTGCTTCTTCAACCATGTGGTTTCTCAACAAAACCTTTACCTGGTGGATTACCTTATTCCGCAATACCTGTTCTCTTCGATCAAGAATCTGAACCGGTTTTCTTCATAAGAAAGGTTCTCTGCTAGCTGAACTTCTTCTGGCCTCAAGACATGTGATGAATCTGGAACATACTTTCAAAACATCGAAACATGAAAAACATTGTGTACCTGAAACAAGCTCGGAGGCAAAGCTACGCGGTACGCAACTGTTCCAACTTTATCCAAGATTTAAAAAGGACCGATGAATCGTGGACTTAGTTTACCTTTCTTACCGAAACGCATCACACTTTTCCAAGGAGATATTTTAACGAAAACATGGTCACCTACCTTGAAAGAGAAGTCTTTCCTTCTGTTATCTGCATAACTTTTCTGACTGCTCTGAGCTGTCCTCATGTGTTGCTGGATCATCCTCACTTTCTCAGCTACTTCTTCTACTAATTCTGGACCCATCAACTTTCTTTCACCGACTTCATCCCAAAACGCAGGAGTCAGACACCGCTTTCCATACAAGGCCTCAAAAGGTGCCATATGAATACTGGAATGGAAACTGTTATTATAAGAAAACTCAACTAATGAAAGATGTTGATCCCAACTTCCCTGATAGTCCATTGATCAAGCTCGAAGCATATCCTCCAAAGTTTGAATCGTTCGCTCTGACTGCCCATCTGATTGAGGATGAAAAGTTGTACTGAAATTCAACTCTGTGCCCAAAGACTTCTGAAGTCCCTTCCAAAATTTAGAAGTGAACTTGGGATCTCGGTCAGACACAATGGAAAGAAGAACTCCATGTAACCTGACAATCTCTTTGAGGTACAATCGAGAAAGCTGATCTAATGTCATTGTATCTCGAATAGAGAGAAAATGAGCAGAATTTGTTAGCCGATCAACAATAACCCATATCACATTGTTACCTCGAGAAGTCTTTTGTAGTCCCACCACAAAATCCATGGATATATTCTCCCATTTCCATTTTGGCACTGGCAAAGGCTGAAGCATCCCCTTCGGTAACTGTCGCTCTGCTTTAACCTGCTGACATGTCAAACATTTCATTGTAAAATCAGCAATATCTCTTTTCATCCCATTCCACCAGTAATATTCCCGATGGTCTCTGTACATCATAGTACTTCCAGGATGAATAGAAAATGGAGAACTATGAGCTTCACACAACAATTCTTTCTTCAGCTGGGATTCACAAGGCACACACAACCTTTTTCCAAACCATAAAACACAATCTTTATCAAGATTAAATTCTGGAAACTTACCCATTTTAACCAATTCTACCTTTTTCTATAGCTCACGGTCTTCCCTCTGTGCTTTCATAATTCTGTCTGACAACGAAGACTACACTGAAACCTAAAACAAAACAGATATATTCCCTGTACCAACAACTTCTAAGCCAAAATTTATCAAATCATTAATCAAGGGATCACGTTCCAAATGTAGCATGGTTAATGATGCATGATTTTTCCGACTTAAGGCATCCACTACTTTGTCTGCTTTTCCAGGATGGTAATTAATCGTGCAGTCATAATCCATTATCAGTTCTAGCCATCTTCTCTGCCTCATGTTTAATTCCTTCTGAGTGAATATATACTTAAGACTTTTATGGTCAGTATATATTTGGCATTTGGTTCCGTATAGATGATGCCTCTATATTTTCAAAGCAAAAACCACAGCTGCCAATTCCAAATCATGTGTGGGATAATTCAGCTCATGAGGTTTAAGTTGTCTCGAAGCATTGGCAATTAACTGATCATTCTGCATCAAAACACAACCAAGTCCCTTCAAAGAAGCATCACTGTAGATGACAAACTCACCATTCCGGGAAGGTAAGGCCAAAACTGGAGCATTCACCAATCTCTTCTTTAGTTTCTGAAAACAAACATCACATTCCTCTGTCCAAACAAATTTAACCCCTTTCCATGTTAACTTAGTTATTGGGATAGATAACCGTGCAAAGTTCTTAACAAAGCGTCGGTAATAACTTGCTAAGCCCAGAAAACTATGAATCTCTGTAACATTTGTGGGTCTTGGCCATTCATTAACTACTTTTGTTTTGGCAGGATCAACTGTTATCCCATCCTTACTTACAATGTGCCCAAGAAAAGAAATCTGGTGCAACCAAAAATCACACATGCTGAATTTTCCATATAGTTTCTTTTCTTTTAATGTTTGTAAAACAACCCTTATATGTTTTTCATGCTCCTCTTTATTTTTAGAAAAAACCAGAATGTCATCAATAAATACAACCACAAACTTATCCAAGAACTCATGAAATACACTATTCATAAGATTCATGAATACAGCAGGTGAATTAGTTAACCCAAATGGAATAACAACAAATTCATAATGCCCATATATAGTATGAAAGGCTGTTTTCGGGATGTCATCCTCCTTCACCTTCAACTGATGGTATCCGGATCTCAAGTCAATCTTGGAAATGTATTGAGCTCCCTAGAGCTGATCAAACAAGTCATCAATATGAGGCAAAGGATACTTGTTTTTAACAGTGATTTTATTCAAAGCTCTATAATCAATGCAAAGTCTCATGGAACCATATTTCTTTTTAACAAACAAAACAGGGGCTCCCCATGGTGAAGTACTGGGACGAATGAAGCCTTTGACAAGCAAATCCTGCAACTGATTTTTCAATTCAAGAAGTTCTATTGGAGCCATACGATATGGGGGTTTTGAAATTGGCTTAGCATCATGAACTAAGTCAATTGTGAATTCGACTTCTCACTTAGGTATGACACTGGGTAACTCCTCAGGAAAAACATCAAGGTATTCATTTACCACTGGCACATCATTGATTTGAATAGTTCCCTTGTTTTCAACAATATGAGCCAGATAACTTTCATTTCCATCTTTCAGTAGTTTCTCAGCTTCTTTATATGTTATCAATTGTATGGATTCATTCTTGTATACAAACTGAAACACTTTCTGAAAAACAACTTCTTTAGCTCTACAGTCAATCTTAGCATGATAATCAGAAAGCCAGTCCATCCCCAGAATAACTTCAAACTCGACTAAGGGTAAAACAACAAGGTTTGCAGGTAAAGCCTTTCCACATACCACAATTGAAATATTCTTATAAATCCTCGTTGCTATAACATTTCCCCCTGGTGTTTTAACAACAAGTTCGAGTATCATTTGTTGAGGTGATATTTTCAATTTACTATAAAATTCCTAAGAGATGAAGGAATGTGTAGACCCCGTATCAAACAAAACTTTAGAAAAATCTGAGTGAACAAACAAAGTACCTGATACAACTTCATTGGATGACCCAACATCTGCTGACGTAGTCACAAAGGATCTCACTACACCTGTCTGCTTGTATTCTGGCTTCTTTGCATCATTTGGATCCCTCTTTGTACAGGCATTTGCATAGTGACCCATCTCACCACATTTAAAACACTTTACAGTTTTCTTATCAGGATTAGTCTTTGGATCATTTTCATTACAATCTCGGGCCATATGTCCAAACTTACCACATTTAAAACACATCCCCGTTTTGATAAGACATTCCCCAGGGTGCTTCTTGCCACACTTTTCACAAACTGGAAACTGTATTTTCTTACCATCAGATTTCATTGGTTGATTCTTACCCATTGCTTTCCAATTTGACCTCTTATTCTCTTTGTTTCCAAATTGCATGTGATCGTCAGCAAACTCCATCTCTACCCTCTCAGCACATCGTACAAGTTTCTCGTAACTTTTGAATTCACGGGAGGCCAACGCCCTTCGATACCTTGGATTCAATCCTGAGTAAAAGCGATTGATTTTTCTATCGAGATCCAGAATAAGATTTGGAGCATACCTCGCCATTCGGGTGAAGTTTGCCTCATACATAGCCACTGAATATTCCGCCTTTTGTTTCAGTTCAAGGAATTTTTTCTCCATTCTAAGTCGCACCACCTTAGGAAAATATTTTTCAAGAAAAAGACATTTAAATTCATCCCACACTAAGGCATCAAAATCCTCTCTACCCCTGATACTCCTTACCATTGACCGCCACTGATCAGCTTCCCCTTCAAAATGATAAATGGAATGACTTACCTTTTGATTGTCCAAACATCCCATAACATCAAATATCTTTTCAAGGGCTTTAGTCCATCCTTCTGCTACCACTAGGTCAGAAGATCCATTGAATGCAGGAGGATGTTGTCTCATAAAATGTTCCACCGCTGTCATGTTCCGTTGGGGTAACTCTATTTGTCCTCTTGCATGGATGCCACCACCATTTATTGCCTGCGTTAGCTGAGCCATTACTATCACAAACTGCTCGGTTCCAATCCCTACCATTCCGGGCTGTTGATCAGGAAGGATGTCATTCTGTCGGTGCCTATCCTCTTCAGCATCCATGTTCCTTCAGCGGACAACCATTCTAAACAAACATTTCTTAGATGAAGCAACATGGTAATCTTTAAATGCTATAACAAATTAAACATAGGGTGATAATTATTTATGGTATTCTATTAGCATCACCTTAACCCCTAAAGTTATCTAAACCATCCTCTGATACCAACTATAAGGACCCGAACTTATTTCCTACATAATCTTGAATTTATTTATGAAAACACTTCATTATACATTGAGGATCTTTTAAAGTTTAGAGCTTTAGATAATTAAGACAAAACATTCATAACATTACACATTATTACATAGTGGATACCATAAAATCAGTTTCCATTATCATCAGAATATAAAACATTAAAACACAAAACCAGACTCCTTGACAATTCTTCAACATTTAACATGTCTACCTTCCTTGTATTATTCATCCATTAACCTGTGAAAAATCATTTAAAAACTTGGGATGAGCACAAAAGCTCAGAAAGGTATGAAAAAGAATGAAAAATCACATTAGTCCATGAATACACATGACATATGAAAACATTTTCAAAATACATGCTTTACACCCATAAAATCTTACTTTGTGTAACATGAGATTTAAAAAAGATCAACAAAAACATAATTATAATCATAGAGGTATATTGGGGCATTACTTACATAATCTTGTAACCATCTTGGCTACCTTAAAATTTGTAACCCTCACGGCTACCTTACTTTGTGTAACCATCACAGTTACACTTGGAGTAACCATACGACCGACCTCCAACTTACTCATACCCAATGCATTGGAGGGAAATATAGGTCCCACCCTTCATTATAAACAATTCCCAATAACCAAAACATAATCATACAACATAAATAATAGCATAAAAACATTGCCTTTGAATCTTATAAAACAGAATTTTAAAAGAGGATTTTAGAAGAAAAGTCCCTTATAAACATCATATACTTGAAGTGAGACTTAATTGAGTGGATGGAATATGTATATACTCTGTAAATACACATAATTAAACATAATATAAATATAACCCATCACACAAATAATTTAAATAGCACATAAATTATAAAGTAGAAGGTTAACCCAAAGAATGGAAATCGGGTTAAGAATTCCCTTACCTTGGGTTTGTCTTACTTCAAAATTGTTTAAACCTCCTGTATAATGGTCAAAAGGGTGTTATTAGTATTTTACAGAAACATGTTCATGTTTATAACATCTTATATGTTCATTTAATAACCTCATTTCATCCCTTGTTTGTTAGTATTTGGTTCCTTGCATTATTTTGGGTGAGTTATTTTGTGATTTCCAGAATCGGTTCATGAAGAATCGTTCTTGTTGATTGGAAGTGAAACTCAAGAATTAGAATGGAGTAGTATTTACATATTTAAAGTACCATAAATGATACCATTTATCACTTTGATGCTTTATATGATGATGATTTATAAGTTAAAACATTAATTTTTTTTCGTTTAGATCATTTAAGTGGTTCCTTGATAATTACAACCTCATTTAGTCTAATAAATTTGAATCATGAGTACAAAAGAATTCCAGAACCTTATATGATCCATAAAACAAATATTATAACCTGGTTCAACCATATAAATGGTTTCATGACCAGACTTGATATAATTAATGGAAATTGAAAATACATCGTCCACGATATCGGTAATTCGACACAAATGGACAATGTTTTTTGATTCTTTAAATAAGTGAGAGAGGAGAGGAATAATGATTTGTAATTTTCCATAAACATGAAAAAATCCAGAATATACATGATTCTGGAGATTTCATGCCTCTTGGATAAGAGGGGGTGAACAAATAAGAGGAAGGAATCATGAAATAAAGAAAACATGAGAAATTTCTTACAAAAAATTCGGCAGCCTAATGGCGCCTCTTAAAATTTCATAAAAACAAGATTGATGAGAGGAATGGAATATCTCATCAATCATACAAAATTTGTATAGTAAGTGGAAATATTTAATGAAATATCCCAACAAAAGGCAAAGGGAAAGGAAGAGAATAACATAAAATGGAAGGAAAGAATGAAAATGAAAGAGGATGTTTACCTCTTGATCTCTTCTCCTTGAGATCCTTCTTAAGGGCTTTGATTTTGTTCTTTTGGTGAGACCAGCAGCTCTAGGACGTGGGGAAGAATATTGAGGAGGGAATTTGGCAGAAATTAGACAATGCTCAAGGCTTGAGAGGAGTGGGAGGAAGAGGGGAGTGAGGGTGGTATTTATAGTGGAGGAGGGGAGGTATTTTAGATTATTTTAATCATTATTATAATATTTTTATCAAGACTATGAATAATCTCAAATCAAGTGGCCTTAATTAGTGAAAATATCAAGTGGGTTCGAAGCAAGTGGCCTTGCATCACTTATGATGTCATAAATAGTGCATATTTATTGATAAATTGATTATACGGTATTTTATCGTATTTCACTATTCACTGAAAATTCAAGAGTTTCAGAAAAATACCAAAAATGTACCCCAAACATTTTTTGATGTGTAGAACTCAAAAATGAACTCCATTTTTCAAAAATAATTTTCGAAATATTATTAATTTAATTTTTAAATAAGGTCACAGATAATTCGAAAAATAACAATATTGAAGTGCAATTAGTTTTATGTGACATTTGAAAATTAATTAAGATCCCATTATCCTATTGCCATGGGAAAATAAAATAATAATATTATTTACTATTCATGAGGTCATATTACTATTCATATTAATATTCATAAGGGCATGTTACTATTCACCAAAAAAACAAGTTTGTTCCATCGGACTCTAAATAACATACTGAACACAATTGTAGATGACAGTTTCTTGAAATTCAAAACATAGAAGAAATAAAATTATGTTTAAAGGATACTTATAAATATATACCTTAAACAAAATTTCAAGAATTTTCAATTTATTTTTAGAATACCTTGGGATGTTACAGACCTAGACCAATTGATGCAACCCCAAGCACATTTACATTAAAAATGAAGTGTTCATAACAATCCATCAAATGAAATATGGAACCAACAGTTTATTTTACCCACATGGGACAACAAAATATTTCGTTATATTTAGGTAAAAAATATAGTTATTCATTGAACCTGTTTTATCCTTGGATGCTACTAAGACCTCCCTATAAATGGATGTTATTCATTCTTGTCAAGATGGATGATGATTTTCAATAGAAATAACAAATTTTTCCTATAAGAATAAGAAATAGTATTAGTTTCTACTGTCTAAAACATTCCGTGTATTTTCATATTTGTAGAAGATTTAGATATAGAGGCCACTGTTTCTTCAAAGCTATTCAGCCTCAAGAATATCTTAAGAACATCCATAATATATTAACATATTCCCTATGAAAAGCTAATAGAGATACCGACATGATTACTAGACTCATCAAAGATCAAACAAAGACGACAAACGTGTTCATTGTGAGCTCCAGCTATCTGTATAACACTTTGAAGATGAATTACGCAACTCTAAACTCTCTACATAAGCAGAAAATGAAATAGGTGATGATGGGATTACTAAAAGTTAGCTTCCACATATGAATAGTGAGTCTCACTGTAAATTAATATTTATTATGACTCCTAACTAGGATTTACATAGTATATTTTTGGAGAACACATGAATATGTATCTTTTCAACATAAACATTCCTCTGGACTTCCAGCATGATTTTAGAAGGAATAATCATGTGTTTGAAATCATTATAGAAATAATTAGAAATGGAGATTTTATTCATGTATGGAGGAACATTCATATCATCACTGGTTTGATTATCAATCAATGGTTTGTTCCAAAAAATAATGGTATACTACATATGAACATTCCACATTGAAGAATACATGATAAAACTATAAGAATATTTAATCATTATCCAGATCAATGATGATATTATATTGAATGCATTTTTACATTTTTTATGTAATTCTATTGAATATATATTCCAATGAGAATTCATTTAATATCACGATTTTCCAATTGAACTTACTCAGAAGAGAATCATTGAAAATTTTGAGGTCCTTAATAACCAAACCTCTATATTAAATCAGATCGACACATTCCTTCCAATCTACCATAATGATCTACCGGTTCTAGTTTCAATAGAAGAATGAAATTGGTGATTCAATGTTTTTTCATTTTAAATTATCAATACAAGATCACCACGTTGATAAATTCCATGCTTAACATAATTGATACAAATAAAATTGAAAAAATGTATCACATTTTAACAGGAGAGAGAGGATCATCACATATTATATATATTTAATATAATTTTATAAGAATATCCTTGATGGAATTATTTATTAATCTATGTATCTGGTAATATATCTTCGATGAACCATCATTACATTGTAGGAAACAAGTACAGATTCCCTCTAGTGGTGATCCGCACATGCTCCAAAAATCTCCAAATGTGAATGAAGGAATTATTATGTACTAGCATGGTATGTAATTTCTCTTCTATCATGCCTATTTAATCACTATGAGAATTTACTATAATGAATTCTCTTTGATTTGGTGGAGGAATATTTCTCTCATTTCATGGGAGCAATCATAAAGAAGAGATTTTTCAAGGACTTGAGATAATTCTTCAATTCTATTTTTCACTTGTCAAACAAAAAGAATTATTCTCTGGAGAGAATGACATAACTAGATTACATATAACTAGGGTTAAAATAAAATAATATCAAAAGTGGCCTAATTTATTTATTTTTTACTAGAGAAAACACCATGTTAATAAATAATAATAGTATTTTTGTTCCATGACCAGCACATAACTTCAAAATTAAAATTTACTATTATTTAACCAAAGAATATTGAATACTTTTTATTTTATCACCATAAATAATATCCTAAAAATTAATTCTTTCAGAATATTTTTCAAACTTTAAATAATGTATTTTCATTTTTTAATTAAATCTTTATATATTATTCTATAATAAATAAATATGTATTATATTAACAAAAAATTAAAGAAATATTTATATGAGATGAAAAATACATGATTAATTATTAAACGACATGCATGAATAATAATTTTTTATATTTTTAGATAATAAATAATAATATATTATCTAACTATGATTTTTGGAACAGTTAGTGTGTGACCCTCTAATGTCTTTCTCAGTGGATTAAGGGAAGCAACCTAACATAAAAAATTAGCATCCACAAACATTCCAAGTAACCCAAAGAGAAATAATTTCATGTTGCAATGACATGTTACCTTATACGAATGGTTACTATGTAATATAATCCCTTTATTATGTTATCTGTAATAATGCAGGTTGCATGTTTGTCCCATTGATTAACAATCTCGATGTCTCTTTATTTGATTTTTAAAAAATGAATTTTCCTATCAAACACCATGGACATGGATTTATTTTGGATATAACATTTCCATAAAAGTCTCTGATAAAAAACTTATTTTTAAACATAAATGACAAATCATTTCTCAAATTATTTATTAATTCTATATTACAAATGATGCACCCATCATATCCTACTATTCAACAGACATATGATGTCATTGTTTTAAGCAATACATCAAAGTATGTGACTCATAATTTGGATTAATAAATATCATATATTCTAAGGATAAATACACACATATGCAGATTGGAATATCCAATGACACTTATAAATGTATATTTTTTAATGGTGGGTCCCGTTCTCATAATATCTTACTGGATATTACCAAATAGTTATATTATGTGAAGGTGCCTCAAATTCCTATTAATCTCCACTCCTAATAGATGGTATCATTTTCTCTATCATGTTATTTCTTTTGACTACCAATCATATATTAAACAATATTTTTGTAGATCTTATATGTTTTTGTCATAGTGGAGGACATATATGAACAATTAGTGTGACTGATACTCTTTGGAAATTATCACAGACTATTAAACATAGAATATAATCATGATGTATTATGTAGTTTGTAAATATTTAGGATAATGAATATTTTTTTATCATTATGCACATAGAATATGGTTCATGGTCACATAATTGAATAGAATCGTGCTTGAATGAGAACCAACTGCTAAAAAGATTCAATTCTCTACTTCCCTCATGATACTCATGATTCTACTGAGGTAGGCCTTTTTTCTTGGGGTAATCCATGTTTTATTCAATGGGTACTATTCTCACTGTTAATTCAATCATTTGATAAAAATTTATATATATGAAAATCTTCCATAGTATGTTCATTATCTGTTGGTGTTATATTAACTCTTTTAATGTTCCACCCATGAAGTACAATCATAATACAATATAATAGGATATTTACTTCTAGGTACCACATAATTCTCTTGGATGATTTTCCAAATCTAAATTGTTTCCATGGAAGCATCAAAAGAAACCATATACTTGGAATCCACTTGATAATCTGCAAAAACTAGATTCTTTCAACTATCCCAGCTCAATGCCTCTTCATTGAGTCAAAAAACATATCATGACTATGACTTCATATCATTATAATCTTTGTGGAAACTAGCATTTGTATAACCCTAATAACCATCTCTTCATATGCTCTATACAACATGAACATATCTATTATTCTTCTTATATACATAAGTATAACCGTAACAGTATCCAATGTAGTTCTCTTAGATCTTTTCGATATCTAACAACCTTAATGAATGCGTTGGACACATCAAGTCTAGTAAATAACATGTCAGACATGATTAATCCAATTTCTCATGAATATGTGATCATAGTTATTCTCTATCTATCGTGTATTTTCTGAGGATATGTTTTCCTAGAAATATGTAAAGCATGTGACAGTAGAACCTATCCACACTTAGATTGTTCCATACTAAATATATTTAGAATCTAGGAAATATATGAACTTTGACATAGTCCATGAAGCCTCTTGAATCTATTAGTAATGATCTTCATCACTAGAATATAGGCTATGTCATCTTTTCATTTTTTTTGAAACACTTTATAACTCATTCTTAACATACTGTAATAATGTTACGTTTTTCTAATAAGTAACCTTTCATCAAAATACACTACATGGATAATGACCACATTTCCACTATTCCAATTATAAACACACATATCACATTCATTCTTATCGAAACCAAATGTTTTTATGGATTCATCGAACTGAAATTTACATTACGTGGATTATTTATTCAATATATAAATGGATATTTTCAACTTGAAAAAACTTTTTTCATTAACTGAATTCACAATCCTTTTTGGTTGTGTCATAAAGACATCAACCTGAATTTTACCATTATCGAATGTTATTTTTATATTCATCTTTTAAATATCATAATCTGGGAAGGATTCTAATGTCAGTTGAATTATGATGGATTTAAAAAAGAAAATGGGGGGAAATGTTTCTTCATAGTCAATTCCATGATGTTGTTTATACCCTTTAGCCAAAAGCCCTTATTTATAGTAATTTAATTGAACTTCAATGTCCAGTTTCTTCAGGAATACACATTTTCATCCAATTCATATACATTAAAAAGAACATAGAATGAAACCCATACTTGGTTCAGATACACTGATTCCATTTCATAATTCATGGATTCCTTACATCTTGGTCCTTCTATTCTCTCAAATTCTTCCTTGTAGGATAAAGGTTTATAATTTTAAACTAATAATGTATCACTATCCTCGGTTTGTATAAAATGATATCTCTCTGGATCTTTTACATCTCTTTCTCTACTATGTATTAATTGTGTATCATGGAAAAATTCATCCCTAGGGGTATATGAAATTTATTCCTATACCAACTCGAGTGTATCCTGAGAATAAAGATCCTTAAAGTCAACCTTTTTCCCACTATCATATTTTTTTACATTATACCTCTCAATAAATATATATTCTCTTGAGACCATCAGTTTCTTATACGAGGGGTTGTATATGTAGTGTCCTTTAATTCCCATGGGATACCCTATAAAGAAAAACTTGGTTCCCTGTGGTGATATTTTGTTGTATAATAATCCCATAAAAAATTACAATCAACCCCATACACATGCATTTGACAAAATGAGTTTATTTCCACTCCATAACTAGAAAGGAATTCTATTTTCTATATTAGATGGTACTCGGTCTAATTTGTATGTAATAATTTTTAATGTATGTACCCAAAAGAATAATAGAATATATACATGTATCATTATCGACCTTAACATATCTAACAATGTATGGTTCCTCCTTCTACTAACACCATTCCACTATGGTGTATATATTGGAGTGAGTTGTGAGAGAATCCAAAATTCCCATATAAAGTCAATAAATTATTGGTTATGTTATTCCACACCTTGATCTGGGAAAATATTATTTATCATCTTACCAAGTTGATTCATTACTTCCTTCTTCAATTCCTTATATTTCTGAAAGGACTCAAATTTATACCTCATCAAGTAGACATTTCCATATCTTCTAAAGTCATCCGTAAAAGTTATGATGAAATAATTTCGACCTATTTCATCTACATGAAATTAGAATAACACTTTTTTTGTGTACCAATACTAGAAGATCTATTTCCCCTTTACCCTCCCAACCAAATCATGGGTTTTTTATTTTTCCATATAAACAAGCATGACATCTATAATGTGGTTTTATCTCACACTAGTCTCAATAAAAATTTGGACAGATCTTTATCGAATTCTATTCATTTACAATGACTATGAAGTTTATTTCAATGATGTGTATTATATATGGGTTGTGAACATGATTCATTATCAATTTCCAACACTCGGATTTCATAACTAAATATATAGATATTGTTAAATAAATATTCCATACCGTAACATATGTTATTCATATAAATTGAAATAATGTTATTTCCAAAATTGAAAATAAACCCATTTTCATAATGGAATGATACAGAAATTATGTTCTTGGTAACTGTAGGTACATAATAACAATATCTCAAAAAAATCATTCCCATTGTCAATGAAATATAATTGTAAAAAAATACCCAGAGCAACCATTATTTCTCCATTAGCTTATCCCAGATCCCCCTCTCCTCTAATAATCATTCTAAATGTAATTGGTTACTATATTTCTATATAAATGTGATAAATAGATGATATATATAATACAAAAAGTGTAGAAAATGATGAGATTGCATTTGATACTGAATTCCCCTTAGCATCCTATTGCATTTAGGTGTAGTTCCACTTCTACTGGCCTAGATTTCTATTATCATAACATACTACCTTCTCATCCTTACTCTACCTCTCAATCTTTTTTTTCATGGAAGGATGTTTTTGGGATCATTATACAATTTATATGCCTTGGGCATATTTTCATTCTCTTCATTTTATTATTCACCATAATAACTAGAGGTTTATAATGACCTATTTCCTTATCCACCTTGAGAATCAAAGTAAGAAGTTACAAAATAATATTCTCATTATTTCGAATATTGAAATTAAATATAAAGCAAGAGGATGTATTCATATGTGATGCATGTATGATATTTATATAAAATTCATTGTGTAATTTAATCCAAAAAATTTCCAGGCATTTAATGTAGCCACTAATCTTGACTACATGTGGACCAACTAGAAAATACACTCCCAGATTAATTGTAAACAAAGAATTTGGGTATTGTACCTCTCTTCTCTCACATACTCTTAATAGAGTTCCCAAAGGTGATAAATTATTTTATATACATCAATATCTTCATGTTTATTCAAAATCTCATTCGACATGGATAATAGCATAAACAATTGAACATCTATAGAATCCATAAAATGATTCTAATTGTGTTTTCACTCATTGTCACTTTTCTCATCTCCAAGAACATTAGGAATATGTTCTTCTAGAAAATACAACTTCCTTTCATTATAAAGGATAACACATAAGTAAAATTTCTATTCCTTGAAATTTATGTTGGTGAGAGGGTTTTCATTCTCATGTACAGATCACAATGACATGTTTGGTGTCATTTACATTTGTTTCTAAAAAATATGATTAGAGTAATTTTACTAAATTATATGATAAAATGTAGAAAAATATATAAATATTATAATATGTAGTCTCCCACTAATTTATCCAAAACCAATAACCCCAACCATTGGATTCAAAATATCATGTTACATAGATATTATAGTGTAAACGATCTATATTCCCATTCTCATTAACCCAAAATTTGATTTCTAGATATTGTGGATGGTTTCCGGAAGGTATTCAAAATACCAATTGCATTAGCTTTCAGTTCTGTAATCTAGTGTGTTAACAAGGAAATCCCGAAATACAAAAATTGATTTTTTTCAAGATTTTTCTCTCAGTTAAACCTTGTATTACCTTGGAAGTCAGAACTTGATGGAATCTAAGATATGTCAACCTAGATATTCATGTTATAATTCCCTGATAATTGATTGCACTCCAATATTGGCTGGTCATGCACATTAAACTATAGTTTTATTTGTAACAAGTAGTGGAAGGTTTTATTGAATTCAAATTTTATTGTGGTATTTTATTATTTTAAGCCTAATTTATCAAATTATATTTTGGAATTTTATCATTTTCCTTCGATATGAACAAAAACTACCTACCCTTTCTTGGGAACTCCATCCTCTTTATTTAATTTTTTCTCACATTCAGGTGATGAGAAAAGGGGTTTTAAACAAGAAGAAATAATGGGCACCCATGCCCTTTCAAAATAAAATACGGTACAACACATGCCAACCATTTTATTTAAAAAACAATTTAATTAACAAAAACCAATAACACAAATTTCCTTGTATATTATTATGATATTTAACATGCGTGAAATGAATTATAAATTTTATAACATTAGAATTCAATTATTAATCATTATTATTTAATAATAGTCTCTCTCAAATAAACTAATTATCATTATTAATTAATCAACTAATTTATCATAATTATCATATAAATTTCATTGAGAATCTAATACATTATAATTTTAAACAGAATATATTTATTTAAAATTAACTATGTACATAAATATACCATGGATTTTATATAGAGAATATATGTCTGAATAAACCCAACATGTATTATACTCATATAATTGTTTATTCATTGTGACATATAGCACTAAAATCATATCACATATTTTCATGATGTATAGCATCAACATAATGACACAACAAATTACATGATTGTTCCTCATGTGTCATGATTTAATGCATATAGAGTAACAACTATAATAAGATTCATATATGATATGAAGATCATATCATTACACAGAAGTTAATGAAACATTTATATATAAAAATATTAAAGCACGTACCATGTAATGTACTATAAAAGTAATGTCTACAGAACGAACATTTTGATAATTTTTTCATATTATTTTAAATAAATTGTAAATCTTCATTTTTTTTGTATGAGTAAACATCATGCACATAAGAACACATGATGTATACAACTCTCACCATCTCTCCAAGGTAAATTCCTTGAGATTCGATATGTAAATAATTCCTTAAAATGTAAATTATATGGCATGTCCCATGGGATAAAAGCCACGTGATATTTGTATTACACAATGAAAAGTAAGATATACCATGTATTGAAATACACGACATGACTTTGACTCAAGGGGACTACATGTAGTGTGTTTGGGAAACACAAAACGTACTCAAGATAAACGTGTTATAATATGTCATGGTAGACATGTGTGGGGAGGTAATAACAACATTGTGTCTCATCAATGAAAGAGACCAAATTAATTCCAAATAAACTCATAATGCATTGAACATAACTACATGATGTTTAACTCTGTTTACATGGTGTGTACTGCTATTTTATCCTGCCAAAATCATTGGAACCACCGGATTAGATGTTGGATATTATTTTCTTCATAAAATTAATTTTATTGATTAGATATATGAGATATGAAGGGGGAAGAATAAGATCTCACAATTCATAGTAAAATAATAAATAAACATGAATTGAATATTTCAATTAAAATTCATAAATAACAAATGATTCTTAAATAATTATGAATAATTACGTGGACATTTTGATAGAACATTTAGGTTCCAATTATAGTGGAAGCATGTGATTGGTGGTTTATAACATTTTTAATTCTCATGTTCAATGATCAATCCAATATCTATAGAACTATAAATGCCGTGTTCAACGGAATTGAATCAATGAAGATAAACAAAATGAATCACTCTAGAACAGAAGAGAGATGATCATCAAATTTTTTTTTATAATTATTTTTATTAAATATGATTTACCATGTTGGAATTATTTAATTTATGATGCATCTGGAAATATATATATGACGCACCATCATTGTGTGATAGTAATCAGGTGAAGATTCCCTCTAGAATTGATTAGAACATTTTCCACGAATCTCATGAAATTACCGAATAAATATTTTTATTCTTGAATTTTATTATTTATTAATTTATAATACTCTTCTTATAACTAAGATAAATTAACCTAATTAATTTTTTATGATTTGGTGGAGGAATATTTATCATCATTCTTGGGAGAGATTTTTTAGAAGATATATCTCAATGGATTGAGCAAATTTCCAAAATATGATTGTACGGAACCCAAATAGAATGAATTATTCTCTTTAGAAAATAATATAAAATGGCTCATATATCACTTAGATAAAAATAAAATAATTTTACAATTTTCCTCAATTATTTTCAAAATCCTAGAAAAAACAATTTTCAAATAATAATAATAATATTATTATTTTTTGACATGTGCTAATCTTGAAAACTGAAATTAATTATTATTTAATAAAAAAATCAATATTGTAACACCCCAATCATAGTTACCCAGAGTCAATGCATTTATATATAAAATTGGCCTGATCACAAGAGATCAAATCCCGAAATTCTGGTCATTTTAGTATCCTTGGATGTAATTGATACAAAATAAGTTTTACATTGAATTATGAAATGAAAATCAACAACATTGTGTCTCATTTTAACACATTTATCTTCCTTAAACTATCCCATCTGGTCAGTCACAATAGAATTCTTTGCATCCTGGGAAAAATAAAACATATAAAGGGGTGAGATCAGGTGTTTGGTAAAAATAACAATATAGGGAAAACTATCATAAATAATCATAAACATTCAATTAATTGTATATGACTAAAACAAAAGCATATTAAACATAAACTTCAGAATAATATGGAAAAGTTAAATCAAATAATTCCACTTACTTATTCACATGGATATTCTACTAGTCGAATAATCACATGTAATATCAATAACCTATTTCATTATGATGGAATGAATAATTATAGACATCATAACCACATAGTAAAGGCCTCGTGCCAGGATTAAAAATAACATTTTTTAAAGACCTTGTGACATGACACTATTTTTTCTCATGAGACCTATCGATGCATCAGGGAGCAATATTCGGATCCACCTGTTACTTACTAGGTTCTATGCATTCCTCATATGAAAAGGGTGAAACACAACATAAATATTTATATTAAAACAGGCATATGAAATGTAAATAAATTACCCATAAACCATGAATAGTACAAAAATAACACATCCATAGTCAAACATATCACAACTCATTTGATACAATATGAATGATTGTGTCATAATAAATCAACTTAAAACAAGTGTAAAATCTATTAATGGATGTTGACATAGATGAATTCCGAACTATTTTAGAGAAATATGTCAATATATTTTAAAATCAATTAAAAGATAATCTTTTTTTAAAGAAAACATTTTTTATGAAAATATTACTATATTGTTGTGTGGTAATACTCAAAGGTGTTATAATGGCATAAAATATCCGCACTTACAGTATAAGTTAAAAAACATTCTTTTCTTAATTTTTTCGAAAAGGTCGTAAAAGATCTTGTTTGAAAAACAACAAAAATAATTTCTTTATTAACATTTTATTAAAACTCAAACAATATTTTAAGTTAATTTAACCCATAGACAAGGACATAGTAATTTTTTGAAATACATGTTTAAGAAACACAGATGTGGATGATAAAGAGGTCCCAATAGATACTCACGTGTAAACAACCTTGGATAATATACAGATTATAGAATTAACCCTTACCAAGTACTTTTCCTTGATCGAGGGTTAGTTAATCTCTTGTATAATAGTTAAATAAATGGCAATAAATTATACAAGAACAAATACATAAATATGATATCATATATCTGTTTCTAATATTGCTTTGTTAATAATAGTTCAGTAGTATCATTGTTTCGAGTGTTAACCGATTCATCTGCTTTTACATGCTTGGTTGTGTAATCCATGTTTGATACGGATATGATGTATTTGATTCATATCTAGAATTATATTATGTTCTTAAACATTATTTTTAATCATAAAATGAAAATTATTCTTGAATGGTTATGATGGGGAATGAATTTCATTGCGTTCGTGGTGACAGTAATCTGTACGTATGCACCAACGAAAATATTATTATATTGATTGTGAAATCCTATGTAATTGGATGGAATATAATATATACAGAATTCTTAACATGTTATATTTATTATTTATATCAGTTATACTCATTATTAAACCCATCCAAATAATTAAGAGTTTTAATAACAAACTACACCACGACATGGAGACGGTAATCCGTACGTACGCGTGTATGGTGACATGTCATTAATATGATGGATAAAATAATGAATATGGTTATACCAAATTTGTAATAACATCACTATATTTATAAGGTATATGGGTTATTATTTTGGTATGGAAACAATAATGAAAGTGGACGTAGAAGAAGAAAAGAACATAGAAAATGTGGTGAAATTATTACCTCTTCTTTGGGTGTTTCCATTTGAGTTGGTAAAATGGGCTCTATATATTGGATTTATGATTAAATTAAGGTCCCTTATTATAATTTATGGTATTTGGGTGGATATTTATGTAGTTTTTGGATGAGAAAAAGGGCATTAGATGTGTGATTTTGAGAGAAGGTGAAGTACCCTTTTATGAGAGAGGTGAGTGTCACTTTAGAAAAAGCTTGAAATATTATTTTATTATATATCATATTTGGTTTCTAATAGCTCCAAATTGATTTATTTCCTGGATAATGTAGAAATGGATCGAAATCCTCTCAACCAATAAGTTTTTGACATGTTTAGGTTACCATGTTAATCTTATCTTTTAGATAACTCTTAGTTAAATAGTTTATCTTTTACCATGTATTCTTGTATTATTACAGTAAATGGTTAATACAGAAAATATAAAAAGCCAAGATAACCCCATGTGGTTCATTATTTATATATATAACATTTTATATGTCCTTCAGCAAAACTGTAGATTTTTACGAATATTATATCAATTAATTATATTGTATTTATTTAAAAACACATTTTTGTGAATTTTGACAGTATTTGGTATTTTATTTTTGTAAAAGTATAAACATATTTATCACTTAGAAAAAATATATATAATAAACCGTAACATTTTATATTATCCTATAAAATTAGTTTAATTCATTAGAAGTCTCAATTTACATTTATTTGTATATTTATAATATAATTTATTTTAATCTCTCAATAATAAGTTAATTACTGTATCTTCATTGTTTGATAAATAAATTTAATTATTAATTGTATAAAAATTATAAATTAAATATCATTAAGTACGAAATTTCTCTATCATTCTAATTAATATTTATAGTCAAATTTATCGAATGTATAACACAATATTAAAAATGGTTTAGTAATTAAACATTGAATTTAACATTTTAACTATTCTTTAGATAATAAATGTCTTAATATAATACAAGTAGAAACAATCCATCATATTTTATTCTTATGGTATAGTATGGTCAAAATAGACTTTCAATTAGAATTAAGATCGGTTTTTGGGTAATTATAAAATGATTTTTAACATTTAAATACCCTACTTACTTTTAACCATGGTAAAAAAAGTGAAATTTACTATTCACCTAAAATTATTTTCATCCTATTGAACCTTATTTTACTTACTAATTTCAATTGTGTCTCTTGTATTTTTGAAATTCGATTCACAGAAGTGCTAAAATTACGTGTTATGCAAATTTGTAAATGTGCCTAGAATGTGGGTAAAAGACGATAAAATTTCAACAAAATTTTATATATCTAATCTTATTATAAAATTACTCAAATTAATTACATTGAACTAATATAGTTATTATGTATCTATTTCGACTTAAAATAAATTTAAATAAAATAAAAAGTTATTTAAATAAAATGTCGGTTTAAACAATAACGCGGTGCTTTTCACTATTCATCAAAAATTGACAGTTTTTAGAAAAATACCCAAAATTCACCCTAGGCTAATTTTGATATACCAAATCAATAAATGAATTCCATTTTTAAAAATAAATTTTATAAAATTTCAAAAAGTGGTTATTACTATTTATAATGTCTAGTTTGGTTGGTTGTGGTGTGTTAGAACTCAAAGTTTCATACAACACAAGCTATTGTATAATTTAAGGACAAGAATACCGTGGAAGAATGGGGTGTTGGATTATTACCTCCTTCAAATAATTTCTTCATCAAAATTTCAAGAATATTACGGCATAAAAATATTCTGGTGGTACTTCATCATAAGTTCCACGGGTTCCAATATTGCCTCATCCATCTTAAGAATTATTTATAGAACATTCACCATATGAGTCATCTTGTTTCTCAACACATGTTCTCCATTATCAAGAATTCTGATAGTCTTTTCAAAATAAGATATGTCGGGTTCCATTTGTATTTCATCATAGGCGAGTACATGCATTGGGTCAGGCATGTATTTTCTCAACAGTGATACATGGAACACATCATGAACATTGGATAGACATAGAGTGTCACGACCCGTTCCCCAGGGCCCATGTTGTGACTACTCCAAGCCCACCATCTATAGGCCAGGGGCTGGAAACTAGTACCAAAGGCGTAATTCCCTAAAACTAGGAAGGCATTACCATTATGACCTATAAACACACACACAAGCAGGCACACAGCTGAATGAAATACCACGTAAACTACATAACAAAAGAGTTCTTGACGTAAAAGTTATAGAATACAAACACAAGAGTAAAGGTAAAAGTAAAATTGTAATGCAATACAATAGAAGAAAGATAGAAGTAAGCTACTAGGTCATCCTCTAAGGTTCCTACCTGAAGGGTAGGTACAGATACACCTCTTCAACCCTCCATGTTCGTCTGTCTTCTCCGGGTACGGACATGCCTTATAGTCCACCTCCGGGTACCGTCCATTCATGGTACTCTCTGCCTCCATCAGTGTTGTCCATTTTCTGAATCCAACACAATAAGGTGCGGGCATAGCCCCTGCAGGGTTGAGTATAACCATACTCAGTAGGGACCCCGAGAACCTCAACATCTCAAAAAATAGACCAAGGTTAAACCACAAAGTAAGAATTAAACAAATAAACATATATAGGTATATGATCATAAATTTACCTTAGTTATCAAGTGATCCATCTCCATAACGAGGAAAAGACACAGAAAAACTGACTCGGCTAAAACAATATTGTATTCTTAGGGTAGTATCAAGTAACATCACCAGTCACATTGTCGAAACATCAGCTGCAGGAGATCTCATACTCTATAGAGTACAGTGGGCCTACCGTGACACCAACTGTGTGTCCCACTAACCTTGGACTGCGGAGCCACTCCTCCTGTCGAGTACTGTGGATCTTCTATGTCACCAATCACGCTCCCCACCATGGGTATGCAGTGTCACCAAGTGCGCTCCCCCATATAGCCTGCTGAGGTACTCCTCCTGTCGATTACCGTGGGTTTTCCGCGTCATCATGTCACTCCCCACCATTGGTATTCCTCATCACCAAGGCGATCCCCACTAGGCCTGTCGATCTGAGTCAAACGGTCAGCAGTTGTCAAGTCTCATCTAGCCACTAGGTCTCTATATTATGCTCGCTCGTCTCCTGGAGGATCCGCTCCACAAGCTACTGGTCGATATTCCAACAACCACAATGTCCCATGAAGAAGTATCTAAAAGGACTGCCACATCACAGGGGTCCCAATATAACAGACGGCACATCAATCATATGCATGTTCTGTGAGTTATTATCCTTTATGTTCATGGACCTATTAGATTTGTGCTCGATCCAACCTAATCATATCTCCTCTAAAACAAAAACTTTAGTAGCGTATACTCAAAGGGGTCGTCTCGCACCAATATTTCTAGCGCTGCTGACGGTTCGTCAAACAGACGTCTGATGCCAATGAAATGGCCAAAACAAAGTAAACAAGGTTGTAGTGGGACTGACTCGGCCTGAGCTGGAATGGGTCGACCCGGTTCAGGTTGACCCGGACCAACCTGGTAGGTCAGGCTTGGACCGTGACGCGGCCCGGTCCGGTGGAAGGTCCATCAGGCTGTGAGGTTGCGAGGTCGTCTTGGCTGGGGCACCACAGGGGCATGGGCCGGTTAGCCCGGGGCTACATGGGGGCTTGGGCGAGTTCAGCCAGGGCATCGTGAGGGGCACGGGCCGGTTCGGTCGGGGTGCTATGAGGGGTGTCGGCTGGGTCGGCCTGGGCACCGTGAGGGGCACTGGCTAGTTCGTCCATAGCGCCGCGAGGGGTGTAGACAGGTTTGGCCGGGCGTTGCGAGGGGCGTGGGTGGCTTGGATGGCCGGTGGGCAGTCATGAGCCAGGGTAGCTCGGAGGGCCAGTGGGGGATCGGTCGGCGGGTGGCGCGGCTGGCGGTGGCTTGGCTGGTGGGCAGTGTGGCAGGTAGGTGGTGCAGTAGGCGGGCGGCGCTGCTATAGAGGATTGGCTGGCGGGGGTGCGGCTGGCGGCGAGAGTGCCCGATTGGCGGCACAACCAGTTCGACTTGGGGCGGCGGGGCATGGCGAGGGCGCATGACCTGTTCAGCCGGAGCGTCGCAGTGCTGGCAAGGGTCGCGATGGCAGTAGTAGGTGGCAGCGTTGCCTTCATCTCCTTCGTCCTCTTCCTTCATTTCGAAGAACACCACAAAGAAGAACGGAATAGGGGGTCAACCCATGTTAGTTTGGCCCACACCCTATGCATTTGGAGTGGTAGAATATGGCTAAAAAAGAAAGATGAATTTCAAACATAAAACATCCTGAAACATTTCATTCCCAAACTGCAAATGAAACAAAGGTAAGATAATTGGAAAGTATTAACACACAAATAATCCCCCTACCTCATGTTGATACGTTGATGGAGTCGTAGGGACGAAGATGATTTGCGGGGAAAAGACGGAAGTCAGAGTCATCGGTGTTATCCTCGATCATTGGTTTGTACAACGGTCCATCGTAGTCTAGCATGTTCCACGTCGGAGGAAGCCCCAAGAAAGAAGGTCCAAAGAGGTCAATGACTTCATTCAGATACGAAGTTCTTTGTCAGTGTTCTTCATTCGACGAATAAGTTCTTTGTTGGAGATATTTCCTCCCAAAGCACCTTTTCTCCCCAATACCACCCAGTTGCAAAGTGTTCCAAAATAATAGATTATGCAATCTATTATTTTGTTGTCAGAATTCAAAAAGTTTCATTAATTATGTTGGGTGGCATAATTAAAGCATGAGGGTTGGCTCAATTAAATTGTGGATGTGTTGAGGAGGATCCCCCACATTTATTAGGGAGTTTAGGGTTTCTCCCAATTAAAGGGGGTTTCATGGGGGTTTTATCCTGGGTGGTCCCAACCACCATAACATCTCCTGGAAGGTTATGGTTCGGGTGGTCCCCACCACCATAAAATCTCATGTGAGGTTACAGTTTGGTGGTCCCCACTTTCAACTTCAACATAGAGGTTTACATTTGATGGACCCCACCTCCCAACACCTACATTGTCGTTACAAATAAAAATAGAAATGTCACACAATTAAATTTTTATTTTATTATTATACGAAAAACTTAGAAACTATCTTTCACTCTCGAACCACTACCGTCAAGGTAAAAGTCTCCTTAAGTGAATAATGGTGTTGTGAGTTCAACGGTGCTCTCAGATTTCAATTCTGAGTATCGGTTCAAAAGTTAGAAAAACTCGTTCTCACATTTACTAAATATACAGGAAAAGAACGTTCAGAAATTCATTCCGTGCACTCCGGGCCTCGGAATCACGTGCTGACAATTTTCACGGGCTTGTAAAATTATCAATTTTTTAAAAAAATATATATGGAAATTCGGGGTCTTTACATTCTCCCCACATCAATCTTTACATCCTGGTAAGCCACAACTCCAACTAAGAAAACATGTGGGGGTATTGAGCAGGCATCTAAGCCTCCCACTCCCATGTGCTCCTATAGAGGTTCCCATGCTACTAGCGAATGCACACCGAAGGTGTTTAACGTTCATGAAGGACCCAATCCTATCGATCCTCAATACCCATTGGAACCTCCTTAAAAGTTTCCCCATTATTGACATCCATCATTCCATGGTCGATGATGTGAGAAGGTCCATGTACATATCTCTTCTGCTGAGATATGTGGAAGACGTCGTGCACCCAGTGCAACTGAAGTGGAAGAGCTAAGTGGTATGCCACGTCGCCAACTGTACCAAGGACATGAAAAGGTCTGTTGAAACTTGGAGATAACTTGTCGCCTCAGCCAAATATCTTCAAAACTCATTGAGGTGATACTCATAGAAAGATGTGGTCACCATCCTCAAACTCTAGAGGTCTCCGTCTCTGGTCGGCATATGACTTCTGCCTACATTGTGCAGTCTTAATCGGCTCATGGATGACCTGAACCTTCTCTGTGGTAGATCGTACCAACTCTGGTCCCACAAGTTCTAACTCCCCTAGGCCAGTCCAGCATAAGGTTGATCTGTAAGATCTCCCTTATAATGCCTCAAATAGTACCATCCCAATGGTAGAGTGAGAGGTGTTTTTGTACGCAAAATCCACCAAAGCATAGTGAACCTCACAGCTACTACCAAAGTCTAGGACACAAGCACGCAACATGTCCTAATGGGTTTGAATGGTCTGATCAGTCTCACCATCCGTCTGTGCAAGGAATTTAGTGCTCAAATGAAGCAGTATCCCGAAAGCCTCTTACAACCCCTTTCATAGCTGGGAAGTAAAACATGTATCACAATCAGAGACAATCATTATGGGTACTCCATGTATCCAAACAATCTTCTACACATAGAGGTGTCCCAAGATCTCTACTGAAGCCTACTTTCTGGTCAGTAGGAAGTGGCCCGACTTGGTGAGTCGGTCGACGATCCCCCAAATCAATTCATGTACCTTGGATGTATGTGGAAGACCTATCACAAAGTCCATGGATATCCCATCACACTTCCAATCTAGGACCTCTAAAGGCTGAACAAAGCCTACTAGTTCCTGATTCTCAACCTTCAGTTTCTATCAATTAAGGCATCGAAAGACAAACAATGCAACTGATTTCTTTATTCCCGTCCCCCAGTGCTGTCGTCGGAGGTCCTCATACTTCTTCTCCACTCCTTGATGTACCTATAGAGAGGATGTGTGTAAGTCCCTCAAAACTTCCTCCTAAAGTGACGCTGGTACCATGGTACGTCCCCTAAAGAGGATGACGTTCTCCCCACCTTTAAAAAATCCATCAGGTGCCAACCCCGTGGATATCTGAGAACATTGTGCCTCACAGTCAGTGTCCCCACGTTGTGCCTCCCTGAATAACTGAAGAAGTGGGGGAGTGACTATAAGAGACTGTAGAAAAGATGCTCCATCTCTATCTACAAAGGATATCTGCAAAGCGGCCAGCTGCTCTATCGCCTCACCCAACTGTTGTATACCTGACCTCCTACTGAGTGCATCTGCAACAATGTTCAACTTCCCAGGAGTGTAGACTATCTTGAAGTCATAGTTCATGTGGAACGCAAACCAACTTCCTTGTCTTAGGTTTAGGTCCTTCTAGGAGAAGATATACATGAGACTCTTGTGATCATAGTACACTATAAAACACCCACCAATCAGATAGTGTCACAACATCTTCAAGGAGAAGACCACTGCTACTAAATCCAGGTCATGGGCAGCATTGTTATGCTCGTGTTGTCTCAGATATTAGGAAACATATGCAATAACTGCTCTCTACTACATTAGAACACATCTGAGTCTGGTACTTGATGCGTGATAGTAGACTATGTACCCTATGCCCTCCTCTGGAAGCCTCAAGATGGGGGAACTAGTCTGCCTCTGCCTCAGCTCCAAAAAACTCTACTGGCATCTCTGCGACCACATGAAGGGTTTCCCCTTCTTCATCAAAGATGAGAGTTGTACTTAAATTCTGGAGAAGTCTAGTAAAAAACTCTAGTATAATCCAGCTAATCATATGAAGCTATGTACCTCCATCACACACCTGGGTGGCTCACAAGAATGTACTGCTTCAATCTTCACTGGATCTACTGCAACTCCAGCCTCTGATATGTAATGTCCCAGAAAGTGAACATATTGGATCCAGAACTTGAACATTGAGATCTTACAATAAATCTTGTGCTCTCAGAGTGTGTCAAGTACTACCCGCAAGTGATAGACATGCTTTTCCTCAGTAGTCGAGCAGATCAGAATGTTGTCTATAAAGACTATAGCATAGCAATCAAGGTATGGATGAATGATTTTGTTCATGAGTCCCATGGAAACTGATGGGGAATTGGTTATTCCTAAAGGCATGAAAAAGCAATCTTAGTGGTCGTACAGGCACCTATAGGATTTCTTATACACATCCTCAGCTCATACTCTAAGCTGGTGATAACCTAATCTGAGGTCTATATTTGAGAACAACCGTGCTTCCTTCAGATGATCAGAGAGGCCATTAATCCTCAGGATTGTGTACTTGTTTTTCATGGTCACCGGGTTCATAATAAAACCCCCTATATCCCATCCGCCATTTTGGAAAATAGAATTGGGGCTGGCTAGGGAGAAACATTGGGCCAAATGAATCCCTTCCCCTAGAAGACCTCTAACTATAACCGCAACTCATGAAGCTTTGCGGGAGCCATATGATATGCTAGGGTAGATATCAGTGTCATCCTAGGGTAAAATTCAATGTAAAATTCCACCTCCATTCAAGAAGGTAGACCCAGAACATCATCAGGGAAGACATCAGTGTACTGGTCCACCACTACAGGATAGCTCAGACTCTCCACATCAACAGCTCTGAGGGTAAGGCTAGTCATCTGATGTGTAATCAGCTGCTCCCTTCTCCAGGTAAGTCCTTCTTGTGTATCATATGAAACCTTCTTTCCAATTAAGGTAAACCATGTACCATATGTGAAGACACATCACACTTTTCTCCTAATACAGTAAATCTGAGCATAGATTTTAGTTAAACAATCCATACCCATGATGACGTCGTAAGGCCACGACGCTGCTTCTAGGAGATCCCAGCTGCAGCTCTCACCTCTTAGAGTAATCTCGCACTTCTATAACCAGTGCATAATCTTCTAGTCCTCTCTCATAGGATTCTTCAATAGTATGAATTGAGCCAATGGCTCTATCGGAATCTCTGAACTCCGGACGAAGGTAGTGGAAATAAAATAATGACAGGCACCTGTGTCTATATGTAATGTGACTAAGGTGGAGTAGACATAGATCGTACCTCGTATCATCTCTGGAGAACCATGATCATGAGCCTCAGCTTCCTGGAGCTGAGTTCTCCCATGTCTACCTGCTTCCTACGGTCAGTGGTGGAGCTCTTGGTGGTGGTGGCGGTAACAACTTGAATCATCACCCACTACCATCTGCACGACCAACTCCTCTACCACGTCTGTTTTCTCCCTGCTGGCCACCTCAATCAAATCTTTGTATCTATCTAGGAGGTCCTTCAACCATCTTTTGATCAACTGAATGGCGTTTTGGGTAGTCACTAGCCACATGACCCTACCTGCCGCATGTGAAACACTGCCCGCTCCGGGAATGTCTGTCACTGCTTTGGGTGCCCCGCCCAACCGATACCGATTCATGAGGCCGTGCACCTATAGTTTTTATCCTCTTCGACCTCTATGTCATATGATTATTTCCAGATGAAAAATTCTCTGCTACTTGATGACTGGTAGTGGGTCTCGCTACCAGTGTCTGGTCATAAAAAAATTTCCACCAAGAGAGCTCTCTCTAACACCACTGCCTGCGTCGGGAAGCTAACTGTGATCACTGAATCCCGGATCTCCCACTAGACTCCCTTCTTGAATTTCGGAGCCCTGAAGAATTGGTCCCTTCCTATATCAGTGGAGTATCTTGAGAGGTGTTTAAACCTCACAGAGTACTAAGCTATTATTATGCCACCATGTTGTAGATGAAGTATCTCTTGTATGCGCACTGTGAGAAGAGTCACTGGAACAAACTCTGCCCAAAATATGCTCTTGAAGTCCGCCTAGAGAAGCGTCACCTCGTTATTAACCTGGAGCATCAAGATCCAAAATATACCTGCTGCTGCCTGTAGAAGGATTGCAGCAAGGATGACCATGAGGTCTCCTGGTATCCCTATGAGTCGGAAGACTCCACCACAACCTCCAACCAATACTGTGCCGCTTGTGGGTCCATCTCTCCCCTAAACCTAGGTGGCTTCTGGAGCTAGAACCTATGCAACGTGCTCAAGAGGCATGTAATCTCTATTTCTGAGGCTGCTGGCATCGGTGGCACAATGGGTAATGGTACTATTGGTGCCTCTGCTGTAAAAGGACCTTGCACCAAGGCTTCGTCGCTCACTGGGATATCAGTGCATAAAACTCTTATATCTCTAGCTGGATGTCTATGTGGAGGCATCCTAAAACGAAATAGGTGCGCGATTTTAAAATTTTATACTTTGTGAGATGACCTGGTGAGCTGACATAATGAAAACTTTTTGAAAACACACACGCAATTAGTGTTTTCATGCACTCATTCAGAAGTCAGAAGTCAGGGTCCTAGTGTATGGATACGTCGGTCACCACACCAAAAATGGACTCCCTGAACTAAAAACCACATTCACAACACTTAACACTATTGCTTCATAAAAAATATCATAGTTCTATGTTCTATGATAGAACTGAATTCTCTGATACCAATTTGTCACGACCCATTCACTGGGGGCCGTATCGTGGCTACCTCATGCCCTCCTTCCATATGCCAGATGCTGAAAACTAGCACGAAAGGCATAAATCCCTAAAATAGGGAAGGCATTGCATTTATAACCTATAAAACCACACACAACCAAGCACATAGCTGGACGAAACACCAAGTAAACTGTATAACAAAAGAGGGATGAAAGAAAAAGGGCAAGAATAACAGCCCATTAGTGAAGGTACAAATACAACTGGAATGGAATAAATCTAAAAAAGAGAATTGTTACCTACTAGATCGTCCTCTGTGGTTCCTACTTGAAGGGTAGGTACAAGAACGCCTCCTCAGCATTCCACGCCCGCCTGTCTGCTCCGGGTACAGACACGCCACATGGTCCACCTCCGGGTACCGTCCAGTCCTGGCACACTCAGCCTCTTTCAGTGTTATCCATCTTCTACATCCAACATAACAAGATGCAGGCATAGCCCGTGTTGGGGTGTGTATAATGATACTTAGTAGGGACGCTAAGACCCTCACAGTCTCAGAAAATCCACCAAGGATAAACCAAAATTTAATAATTCAACAGATAACCCGACTTAGTTATATGCCCATATACATATATTTTTTATCAACTAATCCATCTCGATCATTATGAAAAAACACAAAAAACCTGACTCCGCTCAACCAGGATTTTAGTCTTGGGGTTGTATCAAGTAACATCCCCAATGACATTGTCAAAACCTCGGATACTGGAGAACTCCACCTCTATCAAGTACTATTGGCATGTTGCGACACCAAGCGTGCTTCCCACTAACCTTGGACTACTGAGGTACTCCTCTTGTCGAGTATCGTGGATCTTCCACATCACCAAGCACGATACCCCTCAAAGCCTTCTGAGGTACTCCTCATGTCGAGTATCGTGGGTCATCGGCATCACAAAGGAACTACCCACCGTGGGTCTTCCCCATCACCAAGGAGCTCCCCACTAGGCATATCGAGTCGCTCCGAGTGAAACAGTCAGCAGTTATCAAGTCTTATCAAGCTACTAGGTCTCCCCACTATGCTCGCTCGTCTCCGAGAGCATCCCCTCTACATACTACTAGTCGATATTCCAATAGCCACAAAGTCCCACGAAATGTATCTCAAAGGTATGCCATGTCATAGGGGTCTGAACGTAATTGGCAACACTTCTATCAGACACCCGGTCTGTGAGTTATTATCCTTTTAGACATGGGGGCCAAGTTGGATTCGTTCTCTAACCAACCTTAATGTTTCTCATCTCAAACAAAAACTCCAGTGAAATATACTCAAATGGACCGTCTCGCTCCACGATTTCTAGCGTTGCTGAAGGTTTGTAAAACGGACGTCTGGTGCCAAAGATTTGGCCAAAAGAAATAAAATTGGGTCGTAGTGGGCCCAGGTCTAGTCCTACCTAGTCTAACTAACTCGGCCTGACCTGGAATGGGTTGACCCGGTTCAGGTCGACCCTACCCAACATACTAGGTCAGACCGATCTTGTAACAGGGCCTGGTCCGCTGGGAGGTTGAGCAGGCCACGAGGGGCATGAGGGGACGGGCCCTGCTCGGCCGGGGCATCACAGGGAGTGGGTCGGTTCGGACGGGGTGCCGCGAGGGGTACGGGACGCTCGAGAGGCTGGAAGGAGGTCACAATCTGGTGTGTCTCGGAGGGCCGATGGAGGCGTGGCCGGTTTGACCGGCCGGTGGCACGGCTGGCAGGCGGCGCGACCAGAAGGGGGTCGGTCAGTGGGTGGCACAACTGGCGGGAGGCACAACCAGTGGGGGGGGGGGGGGGGGGGGGCTCCAGGGTTGCATGGCCGGCGGGTGACGTGGAAAGTGGGTGACCTGGCCAGTTTGGCTCGGGTTGTTTTGGCGTGGTGAAGGTGCGCGACCGATTTGACCAGAAGGCCAGAACGCCACGGGGGCAGCACGAGTCATGGTGGTCGCACGTGGCGGCGTTGTTGCCTTTTTCATCTTCATTGCCTACCTTAATTTTAAAGAACACCACAAAGTAGAACGACAGAGGGGTTCGGGCCTTGTTATATTGGAACACAACATATGCATTTACAGTGGTAGCATATTGATCAACAAGAAAGAATAATGTTAATATTACAAATTCCCGCAATATTTCATTCCCAAACAGTAAATGAAACCAATGTTAGATTATGGGAAAATTATTATCACACAAATAATCCCCCTACCTTGGTTTGATACGTCGATGGAGTCGTGGGGAAGAAGAAGATTCATAGGGAAAATAAAGATATCAGTGTCATCGGTGTTTTCCTAGATAATCGGTTTGTGAATTAGTTTGTTGTAGTCAAGGACATTCCATGTCGGAAGAAGCCTCGAGGAAGAAGGTCGAAGGAGGTCAGCGTTCATCATTCAAAGAATAAGTTCTTCTTTGGTGTTCTTAGTTCGATGAAGATGTTCTTCGTTGGAGATATTTCCTCTCAAAGATCCTCCTCTCCCCAATTCCACCCCATTGCAAAGTGTTCCAAAATAATAGATTATGCAATCTATTTTTTGTTGGAAAAATTCAAAAAGATTCATAAATTTTGGTGGGTGGCATAATTAAATCATGAGGGTTGTCTCAATTAAATTGTTGAGGGGTTGAAGATCCCCCCTACATTTATTAGGGAGTTGAGGGTATCCCCAAAATAAAGGGGTGTTTCTAGGGGGTTTAATCCTGAGTGGTCCCCACCACCATATCCTCTCTTGGGAGGTTATGGTTTGGGTGGTCCCCACCATAATAACTTCTCGTGGGAGGTTAAGGTCTGGTGGTCCCCACATCCAACATCCACATGGAGGTTTAGTTTTGGTTGACCCCACATCCCGACACCCACATAGGTGTTGAAAATAAAAATAAAAATGTCACACAATTTTTTCATTTTATTATTATACAAAAAACCCAAAAACTATCTTCCACACTCGACTAACTATCGTCGAGGTGAAAGTCTCCATAAGAGAATACCAGCACTGTGAGTTCAACGGTGCCCTCAGATTTTAGTTCGATGCACCAGTTCCAAAGTTGGAAAAAACCACTCGCACGTTTACTGAACGTACCTGAAAAAAATCTTAGCAATTCATTTCGGGCACTCCAGGCCTCAGAATCACGCGCTATCAATTTTCACGGAATTGTAAAAATCTCATTTGTTTAAAAAATTAGAAATTCTGGGTCTTTAAATGGATGAATTTTTAAATGGTATGCTATAACTCCAATTCATTATTGAATTTTGAATGGTCTGATGTACATAGGACATAATACACCCTTCTCACCAAATCGTATAACACCCTTCCAAGGATATACCTTCACAAAAACACGATCTTCTCCTTGAAATTACAAATCCTTCCTTTGGTTATTGGCATATCAATTCATCCTAAATTTTAGGTGCTTTTATGTGATTTTGGATAACATTCCTCATTTCTATTGTTTCTTCAACAAGTTCTGGGCCTATGAGTTTTCTTTCACCAACATCATCCTACCAAGTTATTGTGCAACCTTCAATTCCATATAATGCTTAATAGGGTTCCATCTAAATATTTGAATGGAATATACTATTATAGGAAAATTATACCAAAGGAAAATATTGATCCCGGATACGTTGAAGATCATGTGAGCAAGATCTCAACTCGTCTTCTATGGTTTGAATAGTCCATTCTAATTTTCGATCAGTTTGAGGGTGGTAAGCAGTGATCAAACAATGTTCATTTTCAAGGTCCTTCTGAAGAATTTTCTTGAATCGTGATGTAAAATGGGGATCAAGATCAAAAACTACTGATAGGGGTACTGCATGAAGTCTTACAACTTCATTAATATATAGTCTTGTTAATCAGTCAAGTTGTAAATCTTCTCTTATATCAATAAATTGTTCATACCGGGTAAGATAATAAACAATGAACCATATTGCATCATTCCTTCTAGTAGTCTTTGGTATCCCCATGACAAATTCCATCGTAATATCATCCCATTTCCCCTCAGTTATGGGATGAGGTTGCATGAATCCTATTGGATGTTGTCTTCCATCCATCACCCATTGAAAGACCGTACATCTTGACAGATAATCAGTGATATCCCTCATCATGTTGTCCCATATAAAATGTTCCTTAATATATCTAAACATCTTAGTGCTACCATGGTGTATAGAGAAATTGGAGATATGAGAATCCTCAAAAAATTCACTTTTTAGATCAAGAATGTTAGGTAGACAAAGCCTCTTCACAAATTTCAAAATTATATCTTCATATATGTAGTCAATCAATATCCCACCATTCATAGTAATAATTTTCTTTTGAAACTCTTCATCATCAGTATATGAACATTTTACCCATTCTAGTAAAGTTGGATTTGAAACTATTTGTAAAAGTATTGCTGTTTGACCTTTCATGATTATTCCCATATCCATATTTTATAGATCTCTAAACATAGGATCCCTTTCATCTCTCATGTCGTTCTAAACTCCATCCTATGTTCTGCTCAAAGAATTTTCCACCTTATTTGGTTGTATATAGAGAAGTCATAATCTGGGAGTTGTTCAAGCCATTGTCTTTTCCTCATGTTGAGTTCCTTCTATGAGTAAATATACTTCAATCTCTTGTGATCTGTATATATCTCACATTTTTCACCATAGAGATAGTGTCTCCATATCTCCAATGAAAATATTACAGTTGATAACTAAAGAGCATGAGTACGATAGTTTTTTTCAATAATTTTTAGCTGTCATGATGCATAGGCAACAACCCTATCATTGTGCATAGGGACATAACCGATTCCTTTATTTTAATAATCACTATAAATAACAAACCCATCATTCCCCGATGGTTGAGTCATGAAAGGAACATTGAATAATCTTCTTTTTAGTTCTTTATATCATTTTTCACACTCTTTTTTCCAAACAAATTTAACCACTTTATGTGTGAGCCTTATTAATGGGTTATCAAATTAGGAAAAAACTTGGGCAAAAAGCCGATAATAACCTACTAAACCAATAAAACAACGTACCTAAGTTATACTCATCATTTCTGGAGAATCTTATATAGATATTTTTGTAGAAAGATCAACATTGATTCTATCCTTAGAGACAATATGAACAAGATAATAAGTCGCCTGAATCCAGAATTCACATTTGTCAAAAATCTAAAATAATTCATTTCTTCTGAGAGTCTTAAGAATATTGTACATGTGATTTCCATTATCTTCATTTCTTTTAGAGTAAACCAAGATATCATAAATAACTTCCAATAAAAATTCATCAATATATTCTTTGAAAACTGCATTCATTAGATCCTCGAAAACAGAGGGTACATTAGTTGGTCCAAAGGGTATTACTATAAACTCATAATGCCCATACTTGGTATTAAATGCTAACATCGGAATATCTTCTTTCTTCACACAAAACTATTGATATCAAGATCGAAGGTCAATTATTGAAAAATATTGATCTCTATGAATTTGACTGAATAAATCATCAATGCAAGGTAAGGGATACTTGTTCGTTATTATTGTAGCATTGATCTCCATGTAGTCAATACACAGCCTCATAGAACCATAATTCTTTTTAAAAACAGGGGCAACCCATGGATAAAAACTAGGGTGAATAAATCCTTTATTACAAAATATCTATAGATGTTTCTTTAGTTTCACTAATTCCAAAGTGGATATTCTATAAGTTTTCTTCGATATGTCCCTTAAACCATGACTTAAATAAATGGAAACTCAATTTCTAATTATGCAGGATGTCCAGTTAAATCCTCGGGAAACACCACAATATATTCATTCACAATAGTTACATCATCTATTTGACCATTCATTTCCTCAACCATAGTTATTTCTGTCTCTTCCACTCAAATAATTAAATTTAGTAGAGCTACAAGGGGTAGAGCTAGATAACAATTAGATTGTGATGTTTCTCCTCTAGTGATAATGTACTCCTTATCATCATTGAAAATTATAACCTCCTTCTTCTTAAAATAAATTTTCGCATCATGGTATGAAAGAAAATCCATACTAAGGGTTATAGAAAATTAAATCATAGGTATAATGATGATATCAGTATATAAAGTACTTTTATAACCCCTTATGGGAATTGATTCAAAAAACATTGTTGCAATGATACTTCCCTTAAGAGTTTTGACGAACAACACCCTTGTTAAATCAAATTGTAAATATCTAATTTTCATAGAAAATGGGGATGATATGAAACAATGCGATGAACCAGAATCAAATAAATCATTTTCTAAATTTGAGGAAACCAATAAATTACCTTCCACCACATCATTTAGAGATTCAACCTCAGAAGTAGTGATCTCATAAGCTTAGCCTTTCTCCCATAGCCTTTTCTGAGGAAAATTTCCATGGAACTTAAGACATTTATTTTCACAATGCCCCATTTCTCCATAATTGAAGCATTCAACATTGAAAGCCTCTTTCTTTCCATTTAAATCATGACCATGGTGGTTTTTCTAAACACACATGTAACAGACTCCCATTCCCATCAAATAAGTAGCATGGTTCTTCACCCCTCATTTACTATAGGATGGAAATTAAAATTTTCTCTTCTTCCCCTTATTTAAATTTCTAGAGTGTTCATCAGATCACTTCTTTTCTGGGTTTTCATTAAATCCATAAGACATAGAGAATTAATTTTTTTCCTTGATAGAACATGACATTATATCTTCATACGATGAGAAGGATTGTGAGACTAATTCTTGATGGAGAAATGGGTTTAACCCATCGATGAATCGATCAATATTACATATTGGGTTACCTATATAAACTACAACATGCCTTTCTAAACTTGTTATTTCATCCTCATACATTGCAACCTTCTCAGACTCAGAAATTGTCTTTCCATATCAACTTGATGGTCACAAGGTATGTATTTTTCTAAAAAAGAACTTTAAACTCCCTCCATTCCATATTGGAAACTTCTCCATCCTCATTTTTTTTGAATTAATGACCACCATTGATATGTATCTCCTGTGAGGCGAGAAAATTCGATGGAAACCTTTTCACTTTCACTACTCCCCAAAGCCTGAAATATTTTATTAAGAAACATATCCATTGCTCAGATACAAATTTATTTTTAGTCCCATTGAATGTTGGTGATTTTTTCCTCATGAAGTGGTCTAAAATTGAACCTCTACGTTGTGGGTTAGAGTGCCCAATACATGTAAGGTTATTATTCATGACCTTAGTGAGTTGTCCCAATATGGTTATAAGTTTTCCATCATCTGTTTCATCACCATCTCTACTATAATTGTCTTGAGTGTGTTGGAAATCCCTAAATGGATTACATATGTTGATATGATTTCCATTTCTTCCACAATATACCATTTATAAATAATGTCATATAGTACATTAGTTTATGAATCACATTACATAATTCTAATCTTGGAAAACACTTTAAAAAATTGTATATTTTATTGATATAATTCATATTAATACAAAAATGTTTTCCTTGAGGAATTATTTACTCATAAATCATTCATATTAGTATGTAAATAAAATGTGAATTATCCTAAGAATATCCCCCAGGACTGTTGTAACCAAGAGTGCAGCAAGGCTCGTTGTCATATACAAGGACACATTGGGTCAAGCCTGAAACTCCTTGTCGGAGATTTCACTCCTCGGTACTTCTATGCCAGAGCCTCCACTACCTTCTCGTATCTAGACATGGATGTATTTTTTGGAAAACTCACAAAATCTATTCACTAGGAAAATTATAGGATGTTCTTATATACTAATGGTTAATGTCAATATTAGGGTACTGTTCTATAATATAGCATTGATTGTTTCTCTTAAGATTTTTCTGATAACAACTATAACTCCCTGACCCTAGTTACCCAGATTCTGTGCATTATTACAAATAATTGGCCTGATCACAAAGGATCAAATCCGGAAAGAGTGGTTATTTTAGTAGCCTTGGAAGTACTAGATACAAAAATAATTTGTACATTAAATTATGAAATGAAAAACTTCAACATTGTGTCTCCTTTTAACAAATTCATCTCCCTTATACTATCCCTGGAGGCCATTCATCATATTTTTTTTCGCATTATGGAAAAAACATAGAAAGTGGTGATCTCAGGTGCTAAGTAAGGATAACAATATAGTGGAAACTATCATAAATAAGCATAAATTTTTAAGGTAATGTATAAAACTCAAAAACAAGCCTTTTAAACATTATACTCAATTAAACATGGGAATGTTAAATCAAAAAATGTCATTTACTCATTCACATTGATATTCTACAAGTCAAATAATCAAATGTAATATCAATAACCAATTTCACAATGATGGAATCCATAATGTCAGATATCAAATCCACATAGTCAAGGCCACATTCCAATACTAAAAATAATAGATTTCATGGCCTTGTTCCAAGACACTAGTTTGTCTCATGAGTCCTACCGATGAATCGAGGAGCTATAGAGGGCTCTACCCATTACTTACTATATCCAATGAGTTCCTCATATGAAAAGGTTCAAACATAACAAAAAAATCATATTAAAACTAGGATACAAAATGTTAATACATAAATTATAAACCATGAATGGTATGAAGATAAATCATCATTTTTCAAACATATCACAACTCATTCAATACAATATGGAAGATTGTATAATAATAAATTAACTTAAAAGAAGTGTAAAATCCATCAAAGGATGTTGACATAGATGAAATCAAAACTATTTGAGAGAAATATCTCTTTTATTTTTAAATCATTTTAATGTCACAAAATTTTAAAAGAAAATATTTATATAGAAATTTTTCTTATAAGCTTGTAAGGTATGATTTTCTGATGTTATAAAAATAGAAAATAGCCAAACTCTCCATATAAGTTAAAAACATTATTTTTTTTTCGAAAGGGTCGTAAAAGACCTTATTTGGATAGGACAGAAAGATCCCTTTGTAAAAATTTAATAATAAGTAAAACAAGGGTATACATGACTTTAACCCATACTCTATGAAATAGTAAAAAGGAATTGAAATTTATTTTTAAGAAACATGGATGTGGATGATAATGTTGTCCTAGTAGATACTCATGTATAAAAAACCTCAGAGAATGAAGAGATTGTAGAATTAACTCATACCTTGTACTTTTCCTTGGTATAGGGTAAATTAAAATATTATATAATAGTTAAATTGTAGTTATTAAATTATACAATAACAACGTACATAATATTATAACATAATTTCCTCTAATATTGATTCAGTAATAATATTTCAGTAGTATCATTGTTTTGGGTGTTAACTGATTCATTTTATTTTATATGCTAGGTTATGTAAGCCATGTTTGTCATGGAAAATATGTATTTGATTCATATCCAGAATTATATTAAGTTCTCAAACATTATTTTTAAAAATAAACTGAAAACTATTCTTGAATGGTTTTTATGGAGAATCAATTTCATTGCGTTCGTGGAGACAGTAATATGTACGTATGCACGAGTGAAAATATCATTCTATTGATTGTTAAATCATATGTAATTCGAAAGTGTATCATATATTCATAGTAATTATAATATTATATTTATTATTTATATCAGTTATACTCATTATTATATCCATCCAAATAATGATGTCTTTAAATAACAAACTACATCACGACTTGGAGACCGTAAGCCTTACGTACACACGTATGGTGACTTGTCATTCATAGGATGGATTGAATAATGAATATGGTTGTAACATATTTATTATAACATAAATTTATGTATAAGGTACTTGAGTTATTATTTTGGTATGCAAACAACAAATAAAGAGGAAGTGGAAGAAAAAATGAACATTGAATGATGTTGTGAAATTATTACCTCTTCTTTTGGTGTTTCTTTTTGAGTTGACCAAAAGAGTTTTATAGGATGGATTTTTGATCAATTTAAATCCTCTAGGTCTATGTAAGGGTTGTTGGGGGATATTTTAGTAGGGTTTGGCTGAGCCAAATGTATTTGGAGGTGTGAATTTGAAAGAAGGGGAAGTACACTTTTTTAAGAGAGGTGAGAGCCATTTTAAGAAAATCTTGAGAACTTATTTTATTATTAAATAATATTCAGTTTATTATTGCTCCACAAGAATTTATTTCGGGGATAATGTGGGGATTGGTCCAAAAACTCTCAACCAATAGCTTTTAGATGTGTTTTGGTCACCATACTAACCTTATCTTTTAGATTTAACTCTTAGTTAAATAGTTTAACTTTTACCATGTATTTAGGTATTATTATAATAAATGGTTAATTAAAATACTATAAAAACCCATGAGAACCCCAAGTGGTTAATAATTGATATATATAACCTTATCTATTTGTTTTGGATGATCCTTATATTTTTAGGAATATTATATCAATTAATAATATAGTATTAGTTTTAAAATATCATTTCTGTCAATTTGGACCACATTTGGTATTTTGTTTTTTGTGAAATTCATAACAATTTTATCACTTTGAAAAAAAATTAATAAACAAAAACATCTCATATTAACTAAGAAAATTATTGGATTTTATCTGAAGTCTCAATTTACATATATTTGGATAATTATAATATAAATTATTTTAATATTTATTAATAAGATAATTACTACATCATCATTGTGTCATAAATAAATTTAATGATATAATTTCTAAAAATTATAATTAAAATAAAAATAAGTAGGAAAACTTTTTATCTTTATAAAGAATATTTATAGTTGATTTTATATTATGTATAACTCCATATTAAAAATAGATTGGTTATTAAACTTTGAATTTAACACTTTTAACTATTTTCTAAATAATATAATAATAAATGTCCAAATCTAATCCAAATAGACCAAAAGGATCATATTTTATTTATAAGGTTGATTTTGGTCGAAATAAACTTTTACAATAGAATTAAGAAATATTTTAGGGTTTTTATAATATCGTTTGTTATCATTAGTTTCCAAATTTACTTTTAGTTGTGGTAAATAAATGTCAAAATTTGTTATTCAAAAAAAATTATTTCCATCTTATATAACCACATTTTATTTACTGATTTAAACCATTTCTCATTGAATTTATAAAATCAATACATAGAAGTAGTAAAATTATTTATATGAAAATGTGCAATTGTGTCTTGAAGGTTGGTTAAAGATGTTAAAATGTTCAATAAAATTTTATATATCTAATATTATTATAAAATGACTCTAATGAATTAGATTGAACTAATATAAGTAATATGTATCTATTTTGACTAAAAAAATAAAATAAATAATTATTTAAATAAATATTCAGTTTTGAACAATAAGAGAGTGTTTTTCACTATTCCATAAAAATTCAATGTTTTCGGAAAAATAAAAAAAAATCACCCTAACCAAATTTTGGTATTATGAATCCAAAAATGAAGTGCATTTTGAAGAATAAAATTTATAAAATTTAAAAAATATGGTATTACTATTCAAAACGGCCAGTTTTATTGGTCGTGGTGTTTCAGAACATGAAGTTACAGACAATGACAGCTATTGTATTATTCAAAGAGAAGTGTATCATATAAGTTTGGGGTGTTTATAATATTTATAATTTTATCAGAAGACCTAAAATATCCATCTATCATTACTCCATAATATTTATTAAACCACAAATAATGACTATTTATTTTCAAAATAAACCTCACTGCATTATTCCCCAGTAAATAAAAAAATTATATTTATTTAATAGAAAATGAATATTTACAATGATCAATAATACATGTGTAACAATTAAACAACCTATAGTAATGATATTTATTCAAATTATTAAATAATAAATATTAATGTATTATATAACTGATATTTTTGATTCACTTAGTGTATGAAATGCATGACCTCTTTCTCTATGGCATTAGGTAAAGCAGCCTAAAGTCCATAGATAACATCTAGAAACATGCCATGGAACCCATAGGGAATGAAGTTAATGCTATAAAAACATGTTACCTTATTTATATTTTTATTGTGTTATATAATCCCATTATATCTATATCTCTAATAAAGGAGTTTGCATGCTTTTTCCATCAACCAAATTGCTCGATGTATGATTCTTCAATTTCCATGACAATTAACATGCCTACTAAACACCATTATCATGGATTTCTTTATTCAATATCATTTCCATCCATGTGGATGAGATATAAACATCTGTTAAAATAGGAGGGAATGATCCTTTATTTCATTATTCCTTAATGAAATAGTACTCATGGAGTTCTCAATATATCTTGCATCTCTATGCACATATGTCTTCATGGTTTTTTTCAATACATCAAATTACATGACTTGTGATATCCATCAATAGTAATATTATAAAATATGGATTGATACACACATCCGCACTGAGGAATATGCAATGACACATAGAAATAAAAATTTCTTACTCTAGGGTCTCATAATCATAATATCCTATTGTATATTACCAAGGGTATACACCCTGATAAGGTCCATCAATGTCCTATGAGTCTCCACCACTTATAAAATGTATCACTTGGGTCCCTCAAATGATATGTCAATTATCATTTTTATTTATTTTGAGAAACCATCATACAGCAAACCCCAAAAGGAGAAACCTCGTGGTGGTCTAATGTAATGTAAACCCAAAGAATCATTGATAACCAAATTCATCCCCTCCTTTGGTAAAGAACCCTAGAAAAAGAAAGAAAACATAATTTGATTTGATGATGCTAGAGATTCCAAGAAGTCTGCAACCATGTTCCCCTACAGCCATGTATGAGAGACCTAAGTGGAGTTACCCATGGGAAAGTTTCACTTTATTATAGTATATACAATGATCCACAGGATACTGCCCTTTCCCATCAAATCATTGTACAAAACCATGGAGTCCATCTCTGCCATTCTATGACCGATCTGCCTTTTCCTACATACCTCCAGCCCAGTCTCCATGGCCCTTGCCTCCAACTGCAGGACATCGCCTCTTCCATAGGAAGCAAAAAACGCTGCAATGACTAATCCCGTTTGATCTCTCATGAATCCGCCCCCTCTCATCTCCCCCATGAAAAGAGACCCATCTATGTTATGTTTAAAACCCTAACCTGGTGGATACCATCGCACCCACCTTCCCTGCGCTGAATAATCCACTCGATTGACATTAACGAGATTCAGGAAAGAATAATGCACCGAGGACGCTGAGTGGGAATCTGGACACAGGTGAAACAAATCTAGCAGTATAATATTCATTTGGAAAAATAACACTAACATGAGACATTGAGGCATGATTATTACGAGCTGTGTTTCGGACCTGCCATATAATCCAACAACCATCAACAAGAATGTTGGTCCAAGCCTTCCTCTCAGGCCCATAGGAATTTTTACCCCTAAACCATGAACTTAGAAAATCCTCCTACACCCCTCTAAATGCCTCCTAACCAAAAAACCCCCAAAGGACTTACAAATCCCCCTATCCCATTCACTGTCGTAGAAAAGGTGACCCATTGTTTCATGATTTGAAGCCCTGAAACACTAGAACTTAGAGGCCATATTCACACCCATACGATGCAGATTTTCATCAGTAGGCAACAGTTTGTCCCTCAAATGATATCATCTTGATATAGAAAATATATTAAATAACATTTTCATATAAAATCTATGTTCTAAAAATAACTGGGAGCTACTCTGCCCTTTGAGTGAGACAACTACTCTTAGGATATTATCATATATAATTTCATGCAGAAGATAAATCTTTATGTGATAAGTAGTTTACTTTTATTAAATAAATGAATACATGTTATCATAATGTACATAGAACTTTGTTTTTGGGAAAATACTGTAACATATGATTACTTCAATATATGGAACCAGTTTATAAAAATGTTCTAACCGTCACTTGATGCTCGTTGATGATATATGTAAGAAAGTTATAAACAATGATCGAATTGAAAAATTCTTGATTATAACTGAATTAACTAGAAAAATTATACATGAATTTTTAAATGGTATTCCCCTTTCTGGATTCCATTTGAATAATCAGTCTAGAATAAAATCTCTTAAATATAGGATCATTTTACTTTTCCCATGAAAAGGGGAACCCCATTAAGTATTAATGTAGGGGATTTATTTTTGACTAAAATAATTCTATGAATATCGTTCATCATGATGACAATAATTCGATTCCAAAACATAAAAAGTAACTTATTTTAAGTTTCAAACATCCCAAGAAATTATTCATAGTGAGAAATGGTCTTCTCAATTTAGGAAACTATCATCTTGTAAGAAAGACAAAAGAGTAGAATATAATCTACATAAACTAGATGTAGAGGTGCAATAAATACCTTCCAACCATAATTTTCTGAGAAAGTATGTCCTACACAATATCATTAATATTTTAATTCAATTAATCCACATCCATAGAAAAAATAAGTCTAGAATGAGTTTCTCATTTTCTAACTTCTCTAGAACATTGGAACAGACTATGTGAGATCTATTAACAATAATAGAGAGACTAACACATTTATGAATAGTTCTGAATAAATTTATGGTTGAACTTGAGAAGCCGTAAAGTCTATGAAATGGAATGATAAAACTTTACTTAAATGTGTCACAATACGTTGATCTATAATGATTGATGTAAAAGATATTGTCTTTAATATTTTTCATCACATTAATAACAAATTTTCATGAAATGAAGAATTGATTTTGGATTATTCATGCAAGTGTAAATTCAAATTTATTTGATGATATGAATCCACTAAAAAAAATTCTCAGCCTCAAAGAAATGATTTTTCATATAATTGTTGGAACTATGTTCCCATTGGAAATATTGCATCAATATTTATTATCCACCACATTATCCTTTATATAATCAGCGAAATAAAATTTCTATTAACACCATAGGGAATATAGAAATGATTAAATAACTCACTCATATTATTGAGGTCCTAAACATATACAATGTCCCAATAAAACATAAAAAATTTTCCGATAAACACTTCTTGTCCAACCAAACTATCATGATTCAATAAATAATGGAAATTTTTTTACATCATTCCCATCAAGAGATTCAATTAAAACCTTTTTAGATGATCATAATTAATATATGTAATATTACACCTGATCATTTTGGTTTAATATGCCGTTTTTTGAGTAAATGATTTCAATGTAGTTAACTTTCATAAAATATATAAAAACACATCAATTTCAAGGGTAGTGACCCCATATATTACCAACTAACCCTTAGGAAAATAGAGAAATAAAATTATATTTATATCACCTCCCAATAGCCATATGATATTAAATTATTTTAGGATACCATTTCTTTTATTAAAACATTCTCATCATGTTTATATAATTCTATTATCTAATCCTTAAAAGGACCATTAACATTTATATTGGAATCATAACATTGAAATATATGATGTTTAGCCTATTTGATATCATTATCAATATAAAAGAATGGTTATACTATCCATTCCCAAATCATTTTTTTAACTATCTCCTATGTTGTGTCCAGGAATTGAAGGTGGATACAAAAAGTTCCCATTTTCCAAGTGTTAATGACGACCTCTCAATAACCTAGAAAAACAATCCAAAACATTTGGAATTGAAAATGTAGGAGATATGAATTTATTTATACGTTAAAATATCTACAACAATAAGATAATTAGAAGATTGAAATATGTGATGATTCAAACTAGAGACATAAATGTCATAATTTCTATAATCAATCTGATCAAAAAACATACAATTTGATAGATTTTGAAATATTCAGGGTGTATCATCTCTAGGTGTTGTCAAAACTCATAATTGGGACATCAAACATACTACATATATTGATAAAATTGGAGATGTTATATGTGACCACGTTGTTCACGTTTTATCAAGATAATAATCCCTTTATTATTTATAATATCAAAAATTTATAACTACTTTAGAACCATAATTAAACTAAGGGTTTTGATGATATGATATCATCAATTGTACATGTATACAGTTAAGGCTCCATCAATCTTTATATGTGAGACTTGTAGACCCATATACGACTCCACTAGAAAAAACACTATAGGGATTGTCCCATTATGGTTTTTGTTGTGTCTATCATAAAACTATTATCATGTATTATTTGATCAATTGGTTTATGTTCACTCAACATAGTTAATGTATTGTCTGTAATTTTGAAGATACCTCAAATATACTTGGTCAACATAGTGTCATTGTTTAAAAAATGATATAAAGTCCTATCATAAATATTACTATATCATTTAATGTTTAATTTAGATAGATCAAACATGAGGAGAATACATTGACTTAGTTTTATTAGATTTTATTTCGTAAGATATGATAATTTTTTCTTATTTTATAGATAGTGATCATGATTATGTATTTGTTTGAGAACTATTGTAATTGAATAAAATGAAATGGAAAAAATAAATTAAAGTATTGTGAAAAATATGAAATGGTTTAACAAAACAACATCATGTTCATGGTTTAAATAGTGAGTAATTTCACTCAGATAAAAACCATGATCTAATATGATTTAAAATACATTTTGGTGTATTATGGAAAACTATAATGTTAAGAAGACTATAAATATAATTATATTCGTGTCCAGGGTTCATTATGTTTACTGAAATGATCATTATCAACAACATTAAAAAATCATATTATTATTAACCATATGATGTTTAATAGGTTAAATTATTGTGGACTAATGTTATTTTTTATCAAAGAATTTTATTGGAGTTATATATATAAAAATATCATGTTTGAAGAAAAACAATGTTGTGGTTCTAGAAAAAATCATAGGAAGTATACAAAGAAATATATTTTAGTTTTGTCTGAATTTAGACATCTAGAATACTGTATATAGATCAATGTTGACCTCATAAATCCCCAATACAGTTTAGGAAAACACATCATGTTTTATCAACCCTATATAAAAACAGAGTTTCAAATAGAGATGGAATAAGATATTGATTCCCAAATATTTTTTTGATTATTATAAATATAACAATATTGGTTTTTAGAGAATAATTTTGAAAACATATTAGTCCTAGATTAGAGGTACTTGATGAGGACCTGAAATATCATTTAAACATGATAACACACACTATTAATAGTTTTTACATTATATTTCATCTATAATACTTCTTTATATTCAAGGATTATATTCATTATCGAAACTAAATTCATCAATAACAATACATTGGCCATCGGATGTGGAATATCACCAACATATCACCAATGATTATCTTTATGTGAAGAGTTAGGGATCTTTTAAAAAACATTGATATTGTTTATGTTTCTCCTTCTCAAATATTATTCTTAATTTATTAACTGAACATGTTTGATATATTATTTAATAACATTTATAAGATACATGCATTTTTTGTTGTATAATATTGTTTTAGATCACCTATAACATTATCTAGTTATTAGCCTTTTCAAAACTTTGTACATCAATTATTACACTTGTTCTAGAACAATCTAAAGTATCCTATATTTATTAAATATTTATATTATCATTTCTAATGATGAAACTATCATTTACAACATTAATAGTTTAATCTATAGGGAAAATACAATTTTTAAAGAAACTATTCTTTATATATTTAGGGATTTTATGGGTCTATTAATTCTTCCATTGAAATTGTAATTATGTAATATCTCATATAATGGATTTGATCATCATAATAAATGGGTATACCATTTCTTTGTGGATAAAAGAATATTTATTCTAAATTAAGATCTCACAATGTGTGGCTATATTGAATATTGAGATGTAAATGTCAAGGGTAATATGTTCCAAAAATTGAAAATAATATATGAGTCAATTTACATAATGTACATGATTGTGAAATATAGGTGAATATGTTATTATTTCAAACAAAATATTTTCAATTTAAATTCATAATGATTTATCAGGTGAATTTGTTTAAATTTTTATATAGATTATTATATAATTTAAAATATGTGAATAAAATCGTAAAAATTCACAAATAATGAATATTTCTATGATAATCTAATAATTATTTCTAGAATTATTGTGTTTCATAAATGATTATCAATACATGGTTTATTTTTCCATAGAAACAATTATCCATATTCTAATTTCATATGACTGATAAGTTTACATTCGATTATAATGAAAATTTATTTAACAATTTATGTTATTGAGGATGTAATGAATTAAAAAGTAGTTATGAAATTTCACACATAATTATATGAAAGAGGCATTTTTATGTGAGAATGTAAAGATCTTTTTAAGTGTTACATTTATAAAAATATTATGTATTTTATTGATAATTTTTTTAAATAAACTTAATGTGGATGAGGACGAAAAGAAAATAAAATTATCATAAATGAAAAAAAAAATTGAGTTTCATGATTAAAATTGAATGAATTTATCTAATGGAAATTTTATGGGTAATTTATCATTAAATAGAAATTTTATATCTAGTAATGAAGTGTTATCTTAGTATTAATAAATTAAATTTGAAGAGGGTGAATCCAGTGTGAAGTTGTCCACAATTTCTTTACATATATCATACACTCTAATTAATCATATAGGGAAGAATAAATTAGTGAATTGGATAAAAAAATGTAAAAAATCATATAATTTACTAAAACTAAATGTTGAACTCATGTATTTTTTAAAAACAGTAACCAATTTTGATAAGTAGAATCTATCTTCGAAGAAAATTACTAAAACATGAAATAGATAAATGGATGTTGAGTAGGAAAGAAAATTAATTATGGATGTTGATTAATCCAATATAATTATTTATCAAATTGTGAAGATGTATGAGTATAAAATATATTCATTGATTATGAATGGGGTTAGGATCCACTTATGTGATTCTATGTACCATGAAATTGAATGTTTATTGAAGAAACAAATGATTTATTTAAATTATTTTATCAAAATTGTGGGTTAATCCTTATAATTTAATACAATAATTTTATATTAAAATTAGAAACATTATCATCATCTTAAAAAATATCGAAAAATATATTCATACAGTCATGGTGGATCTGAATGAAAATGCAGTGTTGATGAGAAGGTTATAAAAATACGTCTTCTTTTTGAAAGAATAACACACACATTGATTCACCCAGTACATTTGAAAATAATATAGAAAACCATTATTTATGGATGAAGAAGGATTTGATGTTATACCAAAGTGGATTTATAATTAAAATTGAACTCACATGACTATGATATGGATTAATGATGTTGAAAAGGGATGAATAACATTAAAAAGGAATTTAACAAACAAACATTTAATCATAAGAGGTGATATTATTTTAATCTTTTATTATATTGTTATTTAATATATATATAAATGTAATATGATTTTTTCTATAACATGTATTCCCCTAGATTAATTATAGGGTTTGATTCCATGGTGATAAAATTTGAGAAATCGTTGTAGGAACCAATTCATATGAACAATTATAAAGGTAACGTGAAAAAATAGTTGATGAACACAAGGAGACGTGCTGGATGTTTGACAAATAAGTTTATACAATTGTAAATTTTCTCAAAGTAATACTATATTAGGTTTATATTATAGTTTACTACAAATCAGATGAAAAATTAACTATGATCAAGTAAAATTAATTTTGGGTATGGTTTAATAAAAATAATAAGTGGAATAAAAGACATAGATCATGGAATGTTATTTATTTTAAAATAAATTGAAAATAAAAATATATTGAAAGTTGTAAAATATAAAATGGATGTGAGGCTAACTTTTAGAATTATAGAATTATAAATTAAAAAACCATTGGAAGAACCCGAATAAATGTGAATAATACCAGTTTGAATAATATAATATTAACTGATGGGTTTGATGGAAATATAATCCATATCATTTATATCATATATTTTGTATAAAATTACATTAATTTAATCCAAGAAATAATATTTTTCTTTTTCTAGAACACATTAAATCATACAATATGATGTTATACAATATCCTATTAAATGTTAAATTATTTAGTATTTTAAACACAAAGTAATATTATCTAAATATATATACTACACGTTTTAACAGATATTAATTAATTTGTATGTATGAGAAAATCCATATAAATTAACAAGAGTTTTTCATTTGAAATATAGGGATTAATAACACTTAATGAAGTATATTAAGACATACTCCTTATTAATCTAATAATTTATTTTTAAAAAATCATTTAATTTCAGACATTTTTCAAAAACAATCTGTGTTTATAGTTGTTGATAATTTGTTCATAACCCTTTACAAATAAACCCATGAATGAAATAATATTCTCTTCCACTCAGTGTCAACTATTTCAGATATATAATAATTTTAAAATGAAAAATGTTTTCCTTCATCAATAAATAATTTTTATTTGACAATTTAATTCCAAATTATACTTATATCACTATGAAAATTAATTTGAATATGTGGGATAAGAATGATAATCCCAGTAAGGTACATATATGAAGAAAACAATAATTTGACATATCTATTTCATAATCATGATATATTATAGAAAAATTTTCTATTTACATAATAAACATTGATATCAAATACTAATTTATTTATGCATGATTTTTTATTTACTACCTAATGTTCTTTGAAAAACATTATACGAAAAAAGAAAAGAATATATATATTTTTGCGTGTTTCATAAAAATTATGATAACCCATGAGTAAAATTACCAAAAAATTAAATTTCACCTTAAAGAGTATAAACATTAAATTAAATATAATATAATTATATTTCCTTATGAAATAAAAATATTTCCATGAAATATTATTTGACATAAAAACTAATCATGTAGATTAATTGGCAAACAATATTCATGAAACTTTTATAATAAATTTCACAAGAACCCCTAAAATGGAATAATTTACTCAATTAATTCCAATAATTTTTTAAAGACAATAGTAATTCCCTAAATGCAATTTATATCAATATCGGGTCCCCCTGTCTTATTAAACATTGTTAATGGAGTATCACATACATGGAACACATAAATTGTTCAATTTTCATCATTATACTCGTGATAATATACTTTAGAAATAATAAGTGAAACATTTTAAGATATTGATATATCAATTTAGATAAAAAAAACCTTTTTTGAAAAATATAATTACTGGAACATGTGGAATGATGATTCTTTATTGAAGAAAAACAATTGAATATTGTAATTGAATCCAAATATCAAATTATATTTTATGTGGTGGAAAAGTTCATTGATGTCATATATGTTGAAAAAAACACATTCTCTTCTTTTTGAAGAAGGACAAGAATTTATTTTTAAATTCAAAAAACAAAATCATTCAAATAAGACATTAAGAATTCAAATGTTGAGTTAAAATGAAATTTTAGATTAATTTATTTAATGATTGACACATCAATTCATATATATTTATATGAAGGGATATGATTTATTGAAATTAAAAAATCCTATTAAAACTATGTTTTAAAATAAAATTATCATAGCTCGAGTTTGACATATCATGAATACTAATTATGTAAATGAGTATAAAAATTATATCAATTAATTATTTTCTTGAGAATATTTTCCATTTTCATAAAATTTTTATTATCGCTTTTATTTCTATATTTATCATGTCACACATAATCACTTATTGAATTATATTCTCTTTTACTCTTTTGATGATTTTTGGTTCGTGGTTCAAAAATGAAAATAGTAGGTTGAATACAGTCAAATGGAAAATGAATTTATAATTTTGCAAATCATATTCATGTCATTATACACATGTTAATATACTATTTGTAATTTTACATTTAACATGATGAATTGGCCTTAAAAATGAATTATGTTACAATATGGAGATGTTAATGCCAACACAGGCATGCATAACATTTCCATTTTTTAATGAACATGAGGGAATGAAGGAATGTATAATATTATATTTTTTTATGGAAAATTATATCATAAATTACACATTAACTCTTTAAATAAACTTATATATTCCATCCATGTGTCATAATGAAAAAAACATTAATCTATTAAAGAGGCAGTAGTAGGAACATGCTCACGAGTGATGTTTATATTTTTCATTGGGAGGTAATTTTACACCACAATTCCTGAGGACATTGATGAAATCTTAGAATTATGGCCACTATATTACCAAAATATTGAAATTTCATTTGTTATAGACTTCCCAATAGTTATTTGGGTGTAAATTGGTAAAATGGGGAGACTATACTTGCATATCAGAGTAAAACCAACAGTGGAATGTGTAAAGTAGTATGATTCATCCAAATAAGTAAAAAATCGTGGAATGTTTCATGAATAACCCTATCAAACCGGATATAGGAAATGAAACTGAATATAATTCATAATGAATTCATAAATATATCAACTCTTAATAAATAAATAATACATAACGAGTTGAATCATAAAAAATGGTATCGAGTCCTAAACTCATCTCTTCCCCCATAATTTGACATAGTGACCAATAAATAAACAATTTAGGGAACTCCACTATGCATGTACCTACACTTTAATATTCAAATCTAATTTTTTAACCTAGTTCTATGATAGCCTAGTATATTTGGGAGTATAAATCAATAGTCTACCACTAATGGTTCCCCTAAAATAACAAGTTGATAGTCAAGTTCATATAGAAGTTAAATTAATAAAAACTGCTTAAATGATTAATTTTTAAAAGACTAACAATTTAATTCAAAAGTCAGTAAAACCACTATTGTGTAGGATCCATATTATCAATAAACATTGGATAGATTCATTATTTTTCGAGGGATGACGACACTATGGTCTTGTTAGAAATAAACTTCTCAACTAGGCCCAAGGAAATAAAATGTGGTTACCCAAGATATAATAATATGAGAGAACCCATGTATCTCAACAGGGCTTTCAATATCTATAAATTTTATATATAATCCCATGGGTATCCCATGGAATTCCGCATATCATATATACTAGTCTGAACTCATGTAATCATCATATATATTTAGAATTATGACTTAATTATAATCTATATCATAGCTCTAAGTAATTCAACTAAATTATTTCAAAAAAATATTGGGAGAACATCCTATGGATTTCAACATGGTTGCCCTATAATAATCTATAGAATTAATCCATGGAATTGTATATATATATATGATATTACCTAATTCTTAGGGGAGAAACCCTAAGGATTTTGGGGAAATTAATTTATACAAAATTCAAAGGATTGTTCGATATATTCCACAACATCAACCCCTAATGAATGGTATGGTTTCAATGCACTCAATAAATCATCTTATAAAACAATGGAATCTTGGTCTCACTCATGGAACTCTAGAATAGTAATGTTTATATATAATACAAGTAATATATGTCCCAAATTCATAGAACATTTCCACTACAAAAATATCATTCCCTTTCAATCAATATAATTTATTTAACATTTAATCCATTAAGAAACCAATCCCCTTAGTTCCAATTTAGTAATTTAGTATCAAGACTATATGAAATATCTTTTCAAAAAAAACTACAAATATATTTTTTATTTCATATTTATGTGTTTCCAAAATTCCATGGATTGGAAAAATTCAGGTTCATTCACATGTTCTAATGGAAAATACATAATAGACAGCATAATAGAAATATATATTACCAGAGATACCAATTTATGATCCACTTTTAATCATGTTACCTATGTACCCATTCATGGAGCATTCTATCAATTAATTTTATTAGGCCATATACCACTAATAATTACACATTCTCACATTTTAAACTCTTTGGGTGAGGTATTCCCATAGTTCAAAACAAATGTCAATTTCTAAATAGGGTGTCCCATTAGAAACCCCTAACATAATTGGTCCCTAACTCATATTAAAAGGATTGATTATGGTAATGAAATGTTGGTAGGGTTTAAATAATTCAATGGTTATCACTTTGGATGTTGGAGAGCCTATTTAAATGTTCCATTTCAAAACTTAATCATGACTAATGGTTAATTACATGGAAAAAAATCTTCACCATATCCATCAATTGTGAGTATATTCTATACATAATGCATTATATTATTTAAAGAAAAATTATAAATCAGAATGTAATCCAAGGATCGTGAAGACTTGTGTCAATGAGGGCTAGGCACATAAAATGTAAAACATGTGACTAAAAACACATCCTTATTTAAGTTTCAAAGAGCTTACCTAACTTCCTTTGATCCCTTACATATAAAAAGTGTACCAAAAGGATCAAATGAACAAATAGATGATATCAAAGACCAATAAAGAAATAATCATAAGAACAAAGCAATAACACTTGGGATAGAAGGAATGTCATGATGATATAAAAAGGCATTTAACATATGGATTCATAATATATAAAAAAGGAATCATTTAAAATTGGAGTCATAAAAATGTTGAAGAAACATAAAACATGGCTTTAGCACAAACCAAGGCTAACCTCCATGACCGTTTCATATGGTATCAAAAGTCATGACTAATCACAAAGACTGTCTCACAAGGTAGTACAAGCCAAGGTTAACCTCAAAGAGCGTCTCATATAACATATCAAAAACTAAAATTTACCCAACGAATTGCAGTAATATATGGTCACACCCATCCTAAAATGTTAATGAATATTCGATCCACATAAATAATAATACATAATCAGTCATACATAAACATAAGGGATCCGAAGGAGAGAAATTGGTATCACATTCTTGTCATAAAGCATAATGAATGGGAGTATCATAAAAGTTTCCGTGAGATAATGTAAATAAAACATACATGGTAATTAATAAGGATAATAGGCATATGGAATGATAATTGATATCAAACATATGTGTCAAAATTTATGAAGTGTATTTAGGTTATTCATACCATTAATACAATTTAGTGTGGTTTGAAGGATAGTACTAAAGAGCATTTAAAATCAAAAAGTGAATAATAATTTGTATACAAACAGAAGTGAAAAAATAAGTATTAAAAAATAAAAATAATGATTTTATTAAAAAATGGTGAATAAAGAAAATGCTATAGTTCCCATGAAATTGGGAAAAAATTTGTGATGTCCCTTTAAAACGAGTTTTCTTATTGGGAAGTATCGAGGTGGGAATCACTTAAAATAATGTATATATTGAAAATATAAGGAATGTGGAATCATGAAACATGAATCTGGATCATATTAAAAAATTTAGAAGTTATACATAAAATGAAAAAGACAACATCATTTCGGTGAAAACAATGACAAACTAACCGGAACAAATAAAGGCGGTTCGAGTAGAATCCCCTATGGAATATCAGCATCATATCAGGTGTAAAAAGGAGGGATTAATGAGAGAGGGAATGTTATTTATCATCTTTTATAAATCATGAGATATGTATGTTGTAGCTCTTAAATAATGCCCCATCATTAGGAATTACAAGTAAAAGGGAATAACCTAGAGGAAATTATTGAATAGATGTGAGAAAGAGAGGATTTCTTACCATATGTCTAATGGTGTCCTCCACTTGATATTAATGACCCGAATAAACAAAATATAATGTTTAATAAATAATTCTTGTACCAATTATATATGTTAAGTATTTATTATAATATTTTAATATTCATTAGTGATATATTTTGATGGGTTATGTTCTTTAATTTAATTGTTCAGGTCTGTTTATTTTCCAGGTTTGTACAATAATTTTACTTATTTTCATGAATGGATAATAATGTAAATTTGGTATGGTTTTCTTGATTTAGTTTTATATTTTATTATTGAAAATCCATAACTATACATGGTGGTAGATTTAATTTTTCTACTTCGAATGATTTTGAATCATTATATAAAACATTAGTGATATCCTTTTGAGTTTATTAGAGATATTTTATCACTAAGAACTAATTTTTCATTATAATTTAATATCATTTGTAAAAAAATATTATAGATCCTTTCATAAGATATATTAAATAATAATCTAGTTCAACAATTATAAATATGGTTTTTTTACCAAAATCAAAGTTAGTAAAACAAATTGAAAACCCATTGACCTTGAATGTGGTCAATTAATACATCTCAGATGGTGTTTTTACTACTAGTATAAAAGAAGAGTAAATGAGAGATGATAAAAAATTATTCCATTATCATAAAAAAATTATATTATATGTTAGGTGATGTGTATGTAAAAACATTTTTATGAGGAGTGGTAAGGATATAATCGAAAACAAATGATCGTGAAAAGAAATTAAGAAAATTGAAAATAGGAATTTACCTCTAAAATCAATCATCCTTGAGATCCCTTTAATGGGAGAGGAATTGGTATTTTGAACTGACTAAGGGATTTTAGTAGTGAAGGAGGAGCTTGTGAAGGGGATTTGGAAGAATTTAGGCAAGGCACAAGTCTTGAGATGAGTGAAGAAAAGAGGTAAGAAGGGGGTGTATTTACAGTGGAGGAGAAGAGAGTTTTCATTATATTTAATTCCTTAGATTATTAATTTCCCATAGGACCTGTAATAGTGATGATTTCATAGACAAATAGAGTAACAAGTTCACATGAGATAGAGAATTGGATTCTTACATCACTCATGTTTTCAATAATTGTGGATTTAAATTATAATGTATTTATAGAGTAAATTAATGTATTTTTCTATTCACAATAAAATTGAATTATTTTATAAAAATACATAAAAATTACCCAAACCATTTTTATATGTTAGGAATCTAAAAATTAAATCCAGTTTTCAAAAAATATTCTAAAAATGATTAATTTATTTTTATATTAATATCACAATTTACTTGAAGTGTACAAATTTTAAAATTATAAATGATTTCATAATGTTTTAGAAATAACATAAGGTCTTAGAAAATTTTCTTAAATCTAGAAGACATTAAAATTTTAATCTATAAATACCATTTAGGAAAATAAATTTTATTTTACATTAATCAAGTATTTTTAATTAATTATAAATGAATTAAAAAATTAAAATACTTTCACAATGGTCATATTGTCACTTATAATATTCCAAAATTTTATTTATTCATTCATGGATGTGGTTACTATTCTTTTTGACGAATTAGTATTTATAAAATTCATAATACTATTCATAATGGTGGGTTACTATTCATAAGGGTAGTTCAATATTCACTAAAAATTATGTTTTTGCATTAGACCCCAAAATACACCCTGAAAACAACCATGTATGTCCGATTTTCCAATATCAAAACACAGATGTTAAAATATTATTTTTTAAGGTCACAATGTTCATACTAGTTCATTGTTTTGTGATTAATGTGGTTTTATTTCATAATTATAAGAAGATAACTTCCATTGATAAAACATTGGGTCCTTACATTATTCCCCCTTCTAAAATTTCAACCTTGAAATTTTGTTTTTCATTCTATACCATACAAACATATGGGTAATGTTCCTTCATTTCCTCCTCCAGTTTCCATGTTGCCTCTTTATACAGAAGGTTCCTCTATTGTACCTTGAAAATGTGAGTAGGCTTATTGCGTAGAACATTATCATTATAATCCGAGATCTTCATAGAATTCTTCTCATAAGAAAGATCATTTTATAATTATACCACCTATGAAGAGAGTACATGTGAAGGATCTGGTACATACTTAAGTGGGATATGTGTAAGACATCATGTACTTTAGAAATGGTATATGGAAGTTCCATTCAATAGGGCACATCTTTGACTCAATCAATGAACTCGTAGGGGCTAAGTTACATTGGAATTAACATTATTTTCTTCCCAATCCTCATGACCTTTTCCTTAATGATATGTAGATAAACACCATATCTCAAACTTTGAACTCAATGTATCGTCGATGATTGTCTGCATAACTATTTTTTCAACATTGGGCAACCTTGATCTGATGCTGAATGGTTTTCACATTCTCCCCCATTTCTTCGATGCGTTCATGGCCTAGAATATTATGCTCACTGACTTCATCCCAACACACTGATGTTCTACATCATTTCCCATAAAGGGCTTCATATTGTTCCATTCATATGCTCAAGTAAAAACTATTGTTGTAGGAGAATTAAACAATTGTAAGATGTTGGTCCCATCCTTCATTGAATTCCAAAGAAAAATATCACAACATATCTTCCTATGTATAAATACTCTTCTCATATTGGCCATAAGTTTAAGGATGATAGGCCATAATGATGATTAGTTCAGTGCTTAGAGAATGTTGGAGAGTTTTGTAGAACCAAGAGGTAAATCTTAGAACTGAGTCAGAAATAGTAGATAGTGGTACTACCTGAATACTTACAAACTATTTGATATATATCCATAAAAGTTGATCCAATGAGATATCCTCTCAAATTGTGATAATGTGAGCTATATTTGTATCATAATCCAAAATGACCTATATAGAATTGTTTCATTTGGATGTCCTTGGAAGTTTAATGAAAAATTCCATTGTCATGTTCTAGCACATTCATTTTGCTCTGGGTAGTGGTTGCATCATCCCCCTAGAATTTTTTCTTTCAGCCTTCACTTGTTAACATACCATGAACTTTGATATATATCTAGCAGTCTCTTTCTTTATATTATCCCATAAAAGGTTCTACCAGTGATATTGATTCTTCATTGTGCTCCCTGGGTGAATAGAGAATGTAGAGATATGGGTGTCATTCAGAAGCTGCTTCATTATCTATGGATCAAATGGTATACATAATTATGACCCAAACCATGCAAATCATTTCTCATAAATCATGAAATCTAAGTATTTCCCATTATTAAAGGCTTCCACCCTTTTATTAATTTCCACATCTTTTTATTGAGCATCTATTATTTTAACCGTGAGGGATGTTTGAGCAATAATTTGAGAAAGGAATGAAGATGTTCATCCCTTAATTATTTCCATGTCTATCCTATAAAAATAAAAGAGGACTGGATCCTTTTCAATTCGCACCATTGATAAAAATATAGGATCCTATCTACTTAGAGCATCTTCCACTTTGTTTTCCTTACCAGGATGGTAGTGGATTGAGAAGTCATAATCAATGATGAGCTCTATCCAACTTCCCAAGTTATTATTAAGCTATTTTTTGTCATTATTTATTTGTGACACCTATGATCAGCATATATCTCACACTTATCCCCACTGATATAATTCCTCCAAATTTTTAAATAAAGATCACAACCTCCAACTATAGATCATGTGTAAGATAGTTTTTCTCATTTATATAAAGATTAATTGGGGAATAAGAAATTAGTTTATCATTTTTCATCATCACACAACCTAGGACCTTATTTGAAGCATCATTGTGCACCACAAAAGTTCTCTTCATGATGGGAGTGTGTGTACTGGTGTAGTGATAATACTCTTTTTCATCTCCTAAAATAAAAAATCACATTATTGAGTCCAAAAAATTGTACTCATTTTAGTGTTAGCTTGGTCATTGGGCTTAACAATTGTCAGAATTTATTCATAAATCTTAAATAACAACAAGTCAGACCAAGGAAATTATGTATCTCTATTACAAATGTTTTCTTGGGCCACTCTTCAACATTCATTGCCCTGGAAGGGTCAACATTTAAATCTTTTCTATTAATAACATTCCACAAGAATGATTCTTCCTATATCCAGAAATTACATTTAATGTACTTTTCATATAGCTTCTCCGTTTGGAATGTCTTTAACACAATATTCAAATTCACCTCACCTACCTCATTGCTCTTAAAGTATATCATAATATCATCGATAAAGACTACAAATTGTTTTGATGTAGTTTCTATAGAATCTATTCATTAAAACCATTAATATTTCTAGAGAATTAGTGAGTCTGAAGGTCCTCCCTATGAACACAATGAATCCATACCTCATTCAAAAGGCAGTTTTTGGAATATCATTCTTCCTTACCTTTAATTGGTGATTTTCTAACCGAAGGTCCACCAATGAGAAATAATTGGTCCCACAAATCTGATCGAATATTTCATTTATCTGAGGTATAGGACACTTTTTATTTATCATTATTATATTTATATCATGATAATCAATGTATAGGCGCATTGATCCATTCTTCTTCGTGATGAAGAGGATTAGTGCACCCCTTAGTGAAGCACTCGGGTGTATAAAACCCTTCTCCAGATTTTCCGGAAACAACTTCTTTAGCTCTTCAAACTCTACAATTGATAATCTATAAGGTTTCTTCAATAAAGGAAGAGATCCAGGAATATGTTCAAATGAGAACTCAACCTCTCAGTTAGAAGGATGACCAGAAAACTCATCAAGAAATATAGTAATGTAATCCCTTATAATGGGCATATCATAAACTGAGATTCTCTCCTTCATCTCAATTATTTGATCTAGACATGATGTATCATAAGGAAATAATATCCACACATGATACAATGATTCTAAAAGATATTCATATTCCTCTTAACACCTATAATGAATTAAAGGATGCTTCCAGATGTGATCAGTGATCTCCCATTCCTAAAAATTGTTGTTGGATTTGTATAATGATAGTGAATCCATCGCCTAGATAGCGTTAAACTCCATTAAAAGACGTATAATGAGAATTTTTGGGAGGGTCAATCCACATATTTTAACAAGGGAAGAGTTATAAACCATTGACACTGTACATTCCCCATTTTCTGTTCTCATAGATAACATATCCTCAAACTTTTTAGGTAGTAATTTAATAATTATACTAAACCTGAATGTTATGAAAGAATATGTAGAACTAGAATCAAATAGAATGGTCTCTATTCGTGAATAATTAACTAGCGTACATGTCACCACATCATTATATAAATCCTCCTCAGTAGTAGTGACAACATAATCTCTTCCTTGTTTCCTTATAGGTTTTTTTTGATTGCCTCTAACAACCTGCGGCTCAGGTAAATTGATCACATAATGCCCATGATGCTTGAAGTTATAACATTGCACTACAGGCTGAGTGTTGATCTGAACCATCCTTTTTTCTTCAACATTAATGGTAATGTTCATATTTCTTTGTCAGTTTTATCTAGATTTCATAACTTTCATAGTTGAAGAAATCAGTGGTTCCCTTTAGATTATTCACAATATTCTTCTTCCCCTAATTTTTACATGTGGGGTGATCGAGCTTCTTTACGTAGTGGAATTTATTTATGTAAATGTCGAAATAAGATTCTATTTCCTCTTTTTTCCATATAGACCATGTTACCACTAAGTGTATCTAATCTCCATTTCATTCTTAAGATCACAATAGAAGATATCCATATAGATATTGATGTCTTGAATCACTAGTGGGTTTAATATATTTAGATTATTCCACTAAGGATATGATCCTCCTTGTTTCGGTGTTCATGAAAAATCCAATGTCTAACCGGGAAAGCCTTGTAATATTTTCTTCATTTCCCCCGATTGACTCATCATCCTTCTACATGAGTTTGGGGAACTCTATTTCTATCATGTGATAGAGGGTTTTGGGAAAATATTTACTAGAATTCTATCCATTCCATGGAATCAATTTCCACATGGTGCTTGATATTCATGATCATTTTCCACCAATAATCAGCTACCCTTTAAAAATAGTAGACCTCTAGTATGAATTTCTATTCTTCTGAGCCCTGGAGTAAAGAGAATATCATTTCAATGGAGTTAATCCACTATTCAAAAAGGTGGGGGTCAAAAGATCCTCTAGACCTGGGAGTCCTTTATTTCATGAATGATTTAATGGGAACTTGATCTTTACTAGAATGATGACGGTGTTACACAAGATTCAAGTTATTATTCATAACTTGAGCCCGCTGAGAATGTACTATCCTGATGTTTTGATCACCCATTCTCATCATATCAAGAATATCATTAGGGAAATATTCTCATTACCTATAAAATATATTTTTTTCATGTGTTCCCCTATTTCCTTCCATTAACTATGAATCATAACATACAGTTATAAGGATTTAATACATAATTAATGAGAATAAAAAGGTAACATTGAACATAAAATGATAAACCTGTAAAGGAGAAGAATATGGGATCTTTTGATTACCTATGTTTCTATCTAGGTTATCCTTATATTCTTATAAAATATGTCCCATTCCATTAATAATACTTTGTACCAAGCTCATGAATTTACCAAAGCATATCCCCTGAGAGTGTCAAACCAAGAGTGGTGCAAATCCACTTGACATGAACTAATTGCCATTCATGTTTAGATCAAATCAGTGGTTTCTGTTTTTAACACTAGATAAATATGTTCTAGATCCACATATAACTATTTTAATATATATGGGAATGTATTTCTTAGATACAACACATACTCTATACTTACTAAAATTTATGGGTTTTTTATTATAAATAGTCTAATCATTAAGGTTCTTACAATGGTTCTCTATTACTGATATCAAAAAATAACTAGACCTAAATATGGTACTAACTATAGCTACCCTAGCCATTTACACATAACATTTCATGATTTCATGCATAATTATAAATGAGAATACAAGCAAAGGATCGTGTCGTCTATGGTCTTAGAAGTCGAGGTACATAAAACATAAAACAAGAGAATCAAAAAACACTTCTTTATTTATTCCCCATAGAGAGATACTAAATTCCTTTGAGACCTTGCATATTCATAGGGTACCCTATGTATTACATGAAATATGGGACGATCTCAATTCCTAGTAAGTAAATAATGATTAGAACAAAGCATTAGCACTTGGGATAGAATTCATGGCATGGTGATATAAAAAGGCATGTAATAATAGGAATCTTGACATATAAACATGGAATAATATAAACATGGAGTCACAATAATGTTTAAGAACCATAACACATGTCTTTATCACGAGTAAAGGATAACCGCTAAGACTATTGCACATTGTATCACAATCAAGGCTAAATTCCAAGACCATCACACATTGTATAACAAGCTAAGGCTAACCGCCAAGACCATCGCACATAACGTCTCATGAGACTCAAATTTACCCATTGAATTGGAGTGCTAGATGGTTTCATCTATCAGAACATGATCATGAATATTCATTCCACATAAATAATCATACATAATCAATCATACATAAACATAAGGGAACCCATAATGAGAAATAGCTATCACATTCTTGTCATAAAGCATAATGAATGAGCGTATCATAATAGTGTCCACGAGAGAAAGAAATTAAAACATATATAGACATTAATAATGTAAAATAGGGATATATCATGTTATGTGATTTCAAACTTAATTAATGACATGTAAGAAGTGTATTTTGTAAATTCGTATAATAAAAACATTTTAGCGAAATTTTAAGGATAATAATAAAGAGAATTTAAAATTGAAAAGGAAATAATAATTTATATAAAATAAAAAGTGAAACAAGAATGTTTTCATAATAAAAATAATTATTTTATAAAAACAATATGGTATTCAATAAAATGGTATAGTTCACTTGAAATTGGGTAAAATTTTTAGAGCATCCCCTAAAATGGGATTGCTTATTGGGAAGTATCGAGGAGGTTATCACTTAAAAGCGTGTATATACCAAAACAATAATGAGGGGTAGATCTTGAAACATGAGTTTGGAGTATTTAATCATAATTTATAAGGTGTAAATAAAAAATAAAAGAAAACTTCATTTGGTTAAAATGAAATATAGAGCAACACGAAGGAATAATGGTGGTTCAAGAAGAATCACATATAGAATATCAGGATTGTATCTTGTGTATATATGAGGGATTAATGAAAGAGGAAGGGATTTATCATCCTTTAAAAATCATGAAGAATGTATGGGGAAGGTTTCAAATCATACCACTTCATTATTAATTACACGTAAAAGGGCATAACATAATGTGGATTCATAAATAAATGTGAGAAATATAGGATCACTTACCTTAATTTTGATAGTGTTCTCCACTATATATGTGACCTGAACAATCAAATTAGGTTAATTAATTAATAATTACAGAACATATTATATATATATAATATTTATTATAACCTTTTTGAGTTCATTATTAGTATTTTTTATGGTTTAAGTGGTTAAATTTCATTGTTTAGGTCCATTTGTTTCCTTTGATTTTATGATCTGTTTACATATAATTCATGAACAGATAATCATGTAAAATTGGAATGGATTTCCACAATTGGATTTATATTTTTTTATTGAAAATAAATAATGTTACATGGGTCTATATTTAATTTTCATACTTTGAGTGAAGTTGAATCAATATATAAAACATTAGTGACGACCTTCTGGGTTTAATATATTTTGTTTTATCCCTACTAACTCATTTTGCTATATAATTTAATATTATGTGTAAATAAATAGTATAGAAACTTAATTTTGATATATTACATAATAATATGGTCCAACCATAATTTTTTTTTTCATTCCTATAATTGAAGATGGTAAAAGAAACTGAAAACCCCTCATCATTGAATATTGTAAATTATCACATCTCAGATGGTGTATTTACTACTAGTATAAAAGAAAAATAAAGAAGAGAAGATAATAAAGTATTCCATTATCATAAAAATATTTCAGTAAATGTATGGTACTAGAGATGTCATGAAATTTATATTAGGAGAGGTAAGGATAGAAAAGAAAATAAATCAACATGAAAATAATGTTAAATAATTGAAAAGAGTAATTTACCTATTGAATCAATATTTTTTGAGCGCCTCATAATGGGATAGGATTTGATCTTTTGAAGAGACTGAGGGCCTGTGGACATACAGGAGGATCTTGGAGAGTGATTTGGGTTGAATTTAGGTAAGGAAAAAGGTTTAATTGGATTGAAGAGAGGAGGTAAGGAGGGGGTTATTTATATTGGAGGAGAGGTGGGTTTTCATATTATTTAATTCTTTAGTTTATTAATTTCTCTCAAGATAAGAAATTGTTATGATTCCATGACCATGAATAGTTATAACTGCTTTTGAATTCAATACTCCAGTTCTTATATCACTCATGATGTCTGGAATAGTGGATTTAAATTATAATGTATTTATTTGGTAAATTAAAGTATATTACTATTCACCTAAAATTTAAGTATTCTAGAAAATCCCAAAATTTCACCAAAAACAATTTTCAACATTTAAAATACAAAAAAGAAATAAATTTTTCAAATTTGTTTTCTATATATGAATTATTTAATTTTTAATTAATTTCATAGTTTATATGAAAAATATAAATTTAAAAACTATAACTGATTTTACTATTTTTTCAATTTTTTTAAGGATTTATTAAATTATCTTAAAATAGAAAACATCAAATTTCCAATTTATGAACAGATATTACAAAAATATTTTTTAAAAAATTATTTAATTTATTGTAATTAATTATTTATGAATTATAAAAATTCCAATATATTCATTATGGTTATATTATCAAAAATAAGACGCCTAAATTTTATTTATAAATTCATGAACGAAGTTACAATTATTTTGGAGGATTTACAATTTATAAGAATCATATTACTATTCTTATGGGTAGTTTACTGTTCACAAGGGTAGATTACTATTCTTAGAAATTTATGTTTGTTCCATCAAACCAGAAAAAACACCCTGAACACAACTGTGTATGTTAGATTTTCAATATTCAAAACATAGATGTGACAATATTATTATTCTAGGTCGCATAGTACCTAGTAGTACATTGTTTTGTGATTTCATGGGATTATGTGACATAATTATAAGAAGTATATTTCCTTTGATAATACATTGGTTCATTACTCCATAATGATTTTTTTCCCTATAATGTCACCCTTTTTCATGGGACAATCTATTATCTACATGCAATAAACAAAAAATCTGCAGTCCTATAACTTTTAAAAAATAATAAATAATTTAAACAAATATATGTAATTTACATCTTATACCAATTTAAAAAGTTTTATTATAAATGAATAAATGAAAATTCAATCACTATATGATTTCACCACACCTAAACCAATACCAATGATCTTCATATGTTTTTTCAAATGATCTCAACACTAACCCTTTCCAAAAACATTTAAAAACAATAAAAAGAAATAAGTAAAAATATTATTTTTATCCTAAAATCTATTGAAATCTCACCTGACCACATACATATAAAAAAGATATTTGCCATGGTGTGGAGACATTGTCTTGAGACATACTCAACTTAATTCTCATGGAATCTGCATAATATCAGGATGATTTCGTTAATTCTATAGTGTAATTATCTCTAAAATACATATATAAGAGAACTAAAAATTAGTAGTAAAAAATATCGGTTATGGGGATCATCAATATGAGACTCTTTCCCAATATTATCAAGATTGGCACCCAAAATCACCCCAACATGAATTTTTTTTATAAAGGTAATGGAGTGGAGATACCCCTTGTTCGTGGGATTTAAAAATTATGGTAGAAGTTTGGAATAAATTTTAAAAACCTAAGGGGCTATAATTGTGATTGTTCCAAATTATAACAACACCAATAATCTTGAGGAGGCTATTATATCACTAATTCATCAAGAAACTTCTAACCGCCACTGATTGACCGATGGTGGTACTTATTGGCCAATGGGTCCATTGTCCTATACATCGGTTCCTCGGTGGTAATAATATTTATTCTCAGACTCCCAACATATATTAGATTCCATCTTATTTTCAACATCCACCTCCCAACCAAATAATCTCATTCAAAACACACTTTAATGTGGAATAAATGCTTAGTATACTTTTTAAATACCCAATTCGTTTCATTATCTATCCACTAAATAAAGATTAAAATTTCTATTGTAATTCCATCCTAAACTAACATAGTGGAAAATAATAGTTAAAAATAATTAGTTCCATCACCCATCCTAGTGAGGCTCGTGCCACGACTACCCCATGAATGCCTACTATTGTCCATGGTATGACGATTAGTGTCATGTAGGAATACCTCACCAAATGAAAGAATTTTCCTAAGTACATGTACAAACGCACATGTCTCCAAAACGCAAATCCAAAAAGGGGAAAACATAAAACATCATTCATGCATATACCAAGAACCAACCACATATAAAAATAATAACGTAATATACTAGAAGGTAAATCATGGCAGAATATATGCCCAACAAATGAAAGGCAGCTGCATAGTTTGAGTAGAAAACTTGGGTACTGAATTTGTTATAGGAAACTACTGAAAACACATCGGTCCATCTGATATCACATGGAACCAACTATTCTTGGTCCTGCACTGTAAAATACTATGTCAAAAATGTTTTCATCTATAGAAGGCATGAAACAAGAAAGAAAATCCTATGCAGGGGTGAGTAAAACAATACTCAGTAGGACACCCTGAAACCACAAAAGGAAAACCAAAAAAGATTGCATAGTCATCTCTACACAGATATATGGCTATACATATACCAAGGATTATAGTATATACTCAAATACCAATCACATGTTAGAAAGAATAAGTCACAACCAAACATCTTCCACATAAAACTGCTTAAGGCATGCTCATTCCGTGAGGACTCCTTACTCAAGTATTGATGTCATCAGTAGTCATGATTATGTCATTCAGAGTGAGGATTATCTCATAGAACACTGTGAACCCAATCTGTATTACCCTAAAACATAGGGAATTCTAAAAGAATAAAAATAACCCTACTGATATTACCTAGTAGATCATCAATTAATGTCATTCTCTCATATGCCATGTCTATACACAACGAACTCCATCAAGGGTGATAATATATCACTCATGTCCCACGAAGGATTCCATAACTATATCTCGGACTCGGTATCTTGAGGGGATTTTATTCCAATGTTGTTTTGAACCCTCTAGGAAATGAATACTTGGAAAAGATATAAACCTTCACTAGCCCTTACCAAGGTCTCCAATGTTGTCTCAAAAGGACCACCTTGTCAGAAGGGTCCCAACGTCATAGATGTCTCATCCAATAGATTAAAATTTTCAAATTTATATGGTTTTTTAAAAAGGGGTCAGTGGGGTCTAGGCCTGGTTTCACCCGGTAGAACCGAATCGACCCGACCTAGGGTACGACGACCTGACCTAGGCTTGACCTCACCAACAGGGTAAACCCGACCCACTGGGCCGCGGGTTTGACCGGGTGGGCTCGCTAGGCCTTGCCCACTAGGTTGCGCAAGGCTTCTTGGTTTTTCCTGTCTAGCCCTCCATTAGTGGGCCGAACCTCTTACATTGAACGTAGCCTGGTTACGTCCCCTTCCATGGCCACACGGTCTATCACGTGGACACCTGGCACCACTAGTCAATGCAGATAGTCCATGTGGGGCAGTCAGTCTTTGTAAACCAATGGATACTATATCTATCCCTATGGGGTCCCTCCACTAAAACAGCTTGAGGAGATATGTTTCCTTGTGTTGTGGTCTCCTATCACAGTGCTCCACCCCCACAACATCCCACCACAGCATGTCGCCACCACTGCCACTTCATCCATCCCTGCCACTGGCTACAGATTCGGCATCTTCCAGGTTCCCCACTCACCACTAGCCTCTGGTCATGGGATGATCATCCAACACATTCCCTCCAAGATAGCGGGTGGCTCTCCCTGGTGGCCATTTAGAAAGAGACCTTGATCGTTGTGTCATGAATAATTGTTAGAAAAATAAGAACAACCAAAGTGGACATATCATAGCCATTTTCATGTTTCCCAAATCTAACCATGTTAGAATTGAAAATGTGAATTTCTCATAATTCTATGCAGTGTTCAATTTATCACATGGATAATACTAGATTCCAAACCCGCAATATATATCCCAACCCTACATGACACCTGATCAATGAATCAATTCGAACGTCGAAGGAGTCATGTTTATCATTGGAAAGGGAATAACTAGTGGGAAATGAAACCAAATAAAACAAATCCCTACATGAGATTAGATCATTCATTGATGGATGAATAATTATTCTTCATTGATTATCCGCTGAAGAAGGACCTTGATCCATGGTACTTGATTCGAGTTGGTGTCGATCCATCGTAGTTGGCCAATGCCTTCATCTGTGGTTCCTACTCTCATGTGTTCTTAGGGAATTTCTAGGTTTTTTAATTCTCATCCTATACCCTTTCCTCTAGGTTTAATAAAAAGGAAACAGAATCTGTTCTATTTTGAGAAATTATTTTTATTAAAATATTTATGGACAGTTACATCCCAAATCTATCTTTTTTTTCTAGCCTACACCAAATTTTGATATTCCCTAAAAAAGGTAATGTCTATGATCTGGATACAATGGCGCCAGCATAGTTTTGAACTGGGAAAACATTTAAGAGTATTTAAATATCAACATTAGTCATCCAACATTTTTTTAATTCAAATTCAACATTATTCAAAAAATTAATAATGGAACACCAAGTCTTGGAATCTCACTTTGTCTCTGCCCGCGGTCGTAGTATTTTCAAAATTAATTTATTAAAATAAATATAAAGAGAAATATAATTCATTACATTCTCCTCACATTAAGGATTTATGTCCTCATAATCCAAAATAGTGACTCAAAAAAATATGAGGTTGATAAGCACATTTCTGAGTCTCATGCTCTAAGGTTCTCTTGTGGAGGTTCCCATGAAGTCACCAAATTCTCACTAGATGAATAATCATCCTTTGAGGTGTATGTTGGTCCGACCCTCGATCTCTATTGGGAACTCTGAAAATGTCACCCCATCGTAAATGTCCTGCTTTACCCTGTCAATAAAATCCAATGGATCATGTACATACCACGCCAGGTAAGACACATGAATGAAATCATGAACCCAGTGCAACTATAGGGGTAGAGCTAGGTGGTACACCACCTTTCCAAATCTAATCAGAATCTAAAATTGGCCAATGAACCTCATAGACAACATGATTCCCCTTATTAATATCTGAAATCCCAATCGATATGAGACCTATAGGAAAATATGTTCTCCATCATCAAACTCATATGGACTCTATATTCTGTCAACATACAACTTATGCTAGCTATGTGTTATTCTCATCATCCCATGGATGATCTACACCTTCTCGGTGGTTGCCCACACCCACTATGTTCCCACAAGTATTGAATCACAAGGGTTTGTCCAACATAATAGTGATCGTCAAGGTTGAACATACAATGCCTCGAACAATCCATACCAATGTTGGATTGGTAGTTATTTCCTACGTAAACTAAACCCATGTAAATTGATCCTACCAACTACGAACAAAGTCCAAGATGTATACACGAAGTATGTCCTCTTGCACATTGGTGGTCCTATCTCTCTAATCATCCGTCTGAGGATCTAAACCTATTCTCAACCGCAACTGGGTCCCCCAAGTAAGTTAAAACCCCTTCAACTGCCCTGAAGTGATATGATCATCATGGTCTAAAACGATCGTCGAAGGTACCATGTGTTGTAGATCTATATCTTGAACGTAGAGGAGTACCAAGATCTCTACGTAACCCTAACCATAGATAATTAGGAAGTGGGAAGACATGGTGAGTGATTCAATGATCATCGAGATGGTATCGCGTCCCCCAGAAATGTGTAGTAAACCCATCATTAGGTCCATAGATATTCACCCCCACTTCCACTCTAGCACCTAAAGTGGCTGATTGAATCATACTTGAACCTGGTTCTCATTATTCAATTACTGACAAGTGTGGCATCGAAAAAAAACTCCTCTATTCCTTCTTCATCCATGGACACCAAAACTAACATCATAAGTCATGCTACATCATGGCCACATCTAGATGTTCCAACAATGGGGATGTGTGGAACTCCATCAGAACCACCTCTCACAACACAAATGGAACAATGATGTTCCCTTTGAAAATAATGATGTGCTCCCCACCTATTGGATATCCATCAAGGGCCAACCCTGTGGAGAATTGAACATGTCAAAACTCAGTGTTTATATCCCCAAGATGCACTACTCTAACTTTCCGCAAGTGTAGAGGGGAATCAACCATCGACTGGTGGTAAGATTCTACACCAGCATCCATGATGTAAATCTACAATGCATCCATCTTCTTTAACACTTCACTCAGCAACTGAAATGAGGCATCCTATTGAGGGATCCTACCACCACATTTCCCTTACCATGAGTATAGATCATATAAAAGTCATTTTCATAGAGTAAATATATCCACCGCCTATGTCTCATGTTCAGGTGCCTTTTAGAGAAGATGTACACAATTATCTTTTGGTCTAAATAGATAGTAAAACGACATCACCCCTTCAAGTAACGAGACAACATATTCCATGTGAGATCTACTACTACCATGTCTATATCATGGGTCGTGTAGCACTACTCATGATTCCTCAACTGGCACGAACTATATGCAATCAACACCTTCCCCTACACGAGGACACATCTAACCCTAGAACATGATGATTTTAAGTACACTACCTACCCAAAACCCTCCTCTTGTATTCTCAATATTGGAGCACTCATCAACCTCTATCTCATCTCCTGGAAACAATGTTGGCACTTTTCTATGCACACACAATTCTATCCCTTCCATTTCAAAGACATTTAGTGTGTTTCTTCCATAGAAACGTCAAGCCCAAACCTCCAATTGTACAAACAAATTCCCATGAAATTCATCACCTATGTAACAGTCATGGTTGGTTCCCAAGAAAGAACTGCCTCAAAAAATTTCCTGATCCATAGCAATTGCTGCCTCTTAAATGACATGTTCTAGAATGTGGGCCTCCTGGATCCAAAAATGACACATTGAGAGATTCCAATAAATTTGTTCCTATCGGAGCATGTATATGACCATTGTTAGGTATATTAGATGCTACTCTTTATATTCCATATACACAATAATGTCCTTAATGAATTCCAAAAATACCTGATCATGTTATGGTTGGAAGATCCTGTTTATGAGTCCCAAGAATACTATTGGATTGTTGGTTACACTGAACATCATAACCAAGTAATCAGTGTGACCATACTAGCATATAAAGGTGGTCTTTGATACATCCTCTTACTGTACATGATGGTAATGATAACTAGATCTTCTATCATTGATAACCACCTCACTCCCATCAGCTAGTCAAGGATGTACTCAATTATTGGCACCAGATACATGTTATTCATGGTCACCTAATTCAATCGCATGGAGACCACACATAGCCTCAAGATCACATCTTCCTTCTTGGAATACAATACTCGGGCCTCCCAGGGTGAGATATTGGGCCTCACAAATCCCTTCTTCAAGAAATCATTTAGTTATACCCTCAACTCCCAATACTATACTAGATCCATCTGAAATGTAGGTTTATATATCGATGATGTCTCCAGGTACATATCAATGCATAAGGAAACCTCCCTATGAGGGGGTAATCATCGAACATCCTTGGAGAAGAAGTCTTCATACTCATCCACCAGAATAGGAAGCTAGGGACTAATATCCTTCACTGCACTGTGGATAATTCTAGACCACTTATTATTAATGGGATGCACCATCCTATGAAAAAGTCCATCCTCCTATACATGTGTCTCCTTTTCACCATTAAAGGGAAAACATAGTCATATATCTGCAGACTCAAGTCACTCTATGCCTAAACAGTCAATATGAGCATAGACTATGGATAACAGGTCCATACCCAGAATGACATCTTAATGCATCACTACCTCTTTTTGGATATCCTTGATGAAGCTATTACATCCATGAGTAATATAACACTACCGAAATCAGATTTTGATCAACAAATCCACTCCCACGGTGTCTCTTAATGTAAGGATAGATCCAATAAATCCACTATGATATTAGAGCTACGAATAAGATCCATAGAAATGAAGGATTAAATGGAACCTGTGTCAATATGAATTGAATCTATGGTGGAGAATACATATATTGTACCACTTATCATCTCTAGAGAATCGAGGTCATAATCATCTTTTGCCTAAATCAAACCTCACCCCTCTCTGGTGGCTCCTCGAGCCCATGGATGACTACCTCAGGGTGGTGATGGTAGTACCTCGAATCTCCATCCATCGCAAGATTCTCTATCCACTCCACTGCCATGTATGTATTCTTACATACCACCATGTTCAAACCTTTACATCATAGGTTCCTCAACCATCCAATGATCATTCTCATGGTGTGTAGGTAAATCACATACTATGCATCCCTGACCACCATATGTGAAACAAAGTATGTCCCTGAACTGTGCTACTCAGCCCTGGGAGCCTTGCACTGCTGATCCCATATGCTGGGGCTATCTCTTGAAGGATCTATCCCACATTGGCCCCTTTATCTGTTTCCTATTACCCACTGCTGAGGACTCTACCACCTTGTGTCTTTTTGTAGCTCCCCCAACTGGTGCCTATTCCTCCAGGAAGCTATACAAAAGTAGATCTTGCTCAAGCACCCTAGCCTGAGTAGGGATGAAAAAAGATAACATGAACAGCAAGATTTATTGGTTTTGTCCCAGCTCAAAATACTGAGCACTGACGAACGGATCACGTACCATATTATTGGTGTTGAAAGAAAGATTAGTAATCCTTATAGAGTACTCTGTTACTATTTGGATGTCATGTAAAAGATCTATGAGCTCCTGGACTTGTACTGACAAAAAGGTAACATGAAATAACTCCTCTATAAAGAGGCACTAAATATCTTCCCAATAAAGAGTAGTCTTGCTTTTCATCTGGATCACTAACTCTACCACCCTCCAACTGATCCCTACTAATGGCTTGTGACTATGATTGTCATATGATCGGGTGATTTCATCATAAGGAAAAATACACAACAACCTTCTTCCAATACTCAGCTACTTGCAGGTCAGACTCACCCGAAAACCTAACAGTTCTCTTCCTCAGTATGTGTTAAACACACTAAGACGGAATGTATCCTCTATAGGTAGCACTAAAAAAACAACATATTGATGGGTGGTAATACAGTAGGAAAACCATACAAGGGTTCCATGTCTCAAATATTCCCCTGTAATAATGCATAATTTCTAAGAGGATCATCCTCATGAAAAAGTATTGGGATCCTGGTTGGGTATCTATGTGGAGGAATATGGAAATTGATCAAGATGTACCGTGAAAAATTGATTATATCTAGAGATATGCCTAATGAAGGAAATGGAAAACACAAATCATTTCTATATGATGCATGCTCCATTCATTTCCTAACAAGAAGTGTTATCGTGTACTGAGTCTGAAAGAACGTTCACAGAGTCCCTTTGTGTGGATACATCAGTCCTTGCACCAACACTTGATTCCCTAGGCAAAACTATGAACTCGAAACACATAACACTATTTCCCCAAACCAATATTACTGAATCACAGACACAATGTTGAACTATCCCACTCTAATAAAAAATTTCACTACACATCCTAGTGGTGATCATGCTTTGAATACCCCAAGCCCGACTATGATAGGCCAAGGGATGGTTACTTGCACCGAGTAGATATATCTCACAAAAGGGAGGCCTTTTTATAAGAACTTGTAGACACAATCACACATAAATCTCCAAGAAACAATGAAAAAATGGATAGAAAATTAACCACGATGCATTAATTCAAAAAGAAAAAAGCATATACTAAAAAATAAATTTAAGTATAGGAAGGTAAACATGAAAAAAATACAATTCCAATAAAAGAATGGAAACTACAAAGTATGACCTACAAACAAGGGTAATAAACCTATAGTAGAAAGATATTAGAAACACCATCGTCTTTTTGATCCCACAAGGCACTATCTAGTTATGTTCCTAGTCCTACTCTGTATAGGACTCTGTCAAAATGTCGGTTGTCTACACAAGACATGAAAAATGCAGGAAAAGAATTTGAAGGTGTGAGTAAAATAGTACTTAGTTTGACACACTTAAACAATAAAGGGAAATCCCAAAAATAATGAAAAATCATCTCTACATTGGTATTAATATATAAATACACCTAGGATACCTAGATATACTCAAAAGAAATATCAAGGTAGAAAGGATAAGTCACAACAAAACATCTGCCACACAATTCTGCTTCTGTCTTGATCTTTATTGAAGGACTCTCTCCTCAAATATTGATGTCATCATTGGTACATATTATATAATAAAAATGCGATACACATAGAGAATACCATGAACACAATCTATTTTACCCATTAACATTAGGGATTGTTAGAGAATACTATGAACCCTACGGATACAACCCACTTAATGGAGGATTAACTATTTTCGTTCGGAAGTCACATCAATACCCAAAAAACACCATCAGAGGTGATAAAGTATCATTCCAGTCCTAATGAGGATTCCATAAATCTATTCGTGACAATGTATCTCTATGGGATTGATGTGATATTCTACACTAAACCCTTGAGGAAATGACCAAGGGTAAATTATACTCACATACAATGGGCCATACTAAGGTCTCACACAGCCATCTAAAAATGAATGTCTAGTACCAAGGTTCTAAATTCCCCAAATATCCCATAAAACATACATATAATGTCAATGTTAAGGAGTTGTTTTTTTAATAAGTGGTAGGTTGGGTCTGGGCTTAGTCCGAGCCAATTAGACAGAATCAACCTGACCTGGTCCAGCTCTAGGTCTGCCGGCTTAATCTAGGTCTGACCCAACTAGATGGGTCAACCCATCCCTCTAGTTCAACCTAACACGCTAGTTTAACCCGACCCATAGGGTCCTCTAGTCTGGATGGCCCACCTGTGGGGCCACCTGGGACATCCTGGTTTCCCTATTATGTCCTATTGTCAGCAGTCCTACCCTCCTGTGCCTGATGTAACCAAGTCTCACCCACTTCCCCGGCTATGCAGTGTGCCGTGTGGCCACTTGGAGCCATGGGTAAATGTGGATGGTCCGCGTAGAGCATACGGTCTGTGTGACCTGCCTGATCCCATGGACAGTGTTGCAGACTCCCTCCCCGAATGCATCTTAGGGAGCTGCGTCTAATGAAACCATAGGTTCCTACCATGACCATTGCCTCCACTGCCATCGATCGAGTCGTCGGTTGTCTTACACCTCTAGGGCCTACCTAGTTGTGGCCTTCAACCACCACCACAACCCACATGGCTTCAGCCTTCCCAGCCATCGGATGCGGTGACATTGGCCATTTGGCACCGCCCTCACCCGCGACATCCTACCATTGGTTGATCTGCTAACACGGTCTCGCGTAAACCATGGGTTATTACCACTGCTGGGTATCGAGCGACATCCTAGATCAATATTCCATAAAGAATATGTAGAACAATAGAATTCCTAATGTAGATTGATTTTGGTATAGTTTGTTTCAAAAAATTCTATCAATGATAGAATCCAAAATGGGAATGATTAACAATTACATGAATGGTTCAATCTAACCATGGACAATCACTGATTCAAAACCCACGATATAAATCCCAACCCCGTACTACAACTGATTCGTGAATCAGTCCAGTTATTGATTGGTTCATGTTCGTCATTGGGAGAAGAATGGAGAATGGGTAATGAAATCAACTTAAACAACTCCCTACATGGGTTTGGACCATTCATTGACATAGGAAAAATTTTTCATCATTGATGATCCACAGATGAACTCCCCCTATAACACTCAAATCATTTTATGAAATAAATTTAAATAATTTTTATTCTTCAGTATCTTTCATTGCACAAAATCGTGACATTAAACAAACCACAAGACAAACTTATTATAAACATACCATTATAACTTAGCTATTAGGTTATCAGAAATAATTATAAATAACTTATTAAAATGCATTGTGAATTCATTGGCTATAAATTAATTATGAAAAATATAAATCAATTATATATTTTTATATTTTAAGTGAATTACATTAGGAAATGATATTAATGAGATATATATGTTTTATATACTTAATAAAATATTTTCGATATTCATCCAATAGATATTTTATTCATAGGGTATGAATAAAACCATATTTGAGGTATACAAACCTATTTTTTAGAAGGTTAATTTTATTCCATTGAATGGGGAACCCCTATTAAATTAATACTGTAACACATTAATAATTTTTATATTACAACATAAATAATCTATTTTGATGTGGGTTATTATTATTATATTTGAATAAAGATAGATATCATTAATGACGAAGGTCAGCAGATGTACAAGTGCAAAGCCATGACGGAAAACTGTCCAGCCATAGTTGGTTGGCATCGAATGGTCTTGAGGCTACCAGTTTATGGGCCAAATTGTTTCCTTCCCTTTTGGTGATATAGAAGGTGTATAATTTGAAGCATTGGTGAAGTGAGAGAATTCTCCTGATGATGAGGCGAAATGAATGGAGTTCGCCATCGTGATGATCAATAGTATCGATTGCAGTGAGGCAGTCAAACTCAATGTTGATATCACCCCTAGCCGAGTCCATAGCGAGAATCATACAAACAATGATGGCAGTGGCTTTAGCTACTGTAGGTTCCCAACATGCATGATGTGGTTCATATTTTCCCTCAAGGATTTTCCCCATATGGTTTTGGGCCAGGAAACCAAGGTTAATGAGCCTATCCTTAGGGAGAGATGCATCCACATTAATCATAAGAGTCCCTTCCATTGGTGGATTCCAATGAGAGGGATAAGAGGGGGTAACACTTGGCATATAATGTACATTGTGGTCTTTCTTTCCCTCGATCCATTAGGTGGACTGTTCAATCCAGATATCCGGAGGTTTATGAACTGGATGAAAAATAGCGTCATTACACTGGTCCCAAATAATCCTGGCCAGGGTTCAAAGTAAGCCTGCATTAGACGGTGAGAGAGAGAAGAACCAATGCATCAGAAGATCAGGTAGGTCAGAGACCATGGACAGTGGTGCACCTGGAGCTGGACCCCATTTATTCCAAATTTTCCTAGATCCTGGGTAGGGAATGATGGCATGAAAATGGGTTTTTGGAATATTTTGGCTAAAAGGGCGCAAAACGGCCTTGGCCATATATCGGGAAACGAGAAGGCTTGTGGTGGGGAGGGTACCTATGCACACCTTCCACCAACATTGGCGTATTTTTTGGGGGACATTGAGCAACTTAATAAATTTCCATAGTCCCTCCACCCGGCTGACTGAGTGGTTTCCAAGAGCGAATCTATACCCGGATCTCACCATATACTCTCTTGATATGTCATTGATCCAGAAGAGATAGTCAAGGCCTGTGTCTAGTACCCAGGGAATGCCCAGGATAATTCTTTGGACTCTTTCATGATACAATTCATTGATCTTTTCCAGGCACCACCCCAGTCCCTATTTATAAAGGAGGTAGCTGACAGTGGCGTCTTCAAGACCTGGTTGGGCGAGGGATGTAGCCCGCATGCCTTCCTTATCAATCAGCCATGGATCGGTCCAGATATTGACATATGATCCAGTCTCAATCCTCCATCCTATCCGAATTTCCAGGATATTTCAAGCCCCCCAAATGCTTCTCCAGAGGAAGCTCAAGCGAGGGACAAGAGAGGAAACAAGGAAGTTATTGTGGGGAATATACTTGGCATAAAGAACCCGCGCACAGAGTGATGAGGAATGGTTAATAAGTAATCATAATAACTTTACCAACACTGTGTCATTGAAAAGAAGAAGGTTCTGGAAACCCATTCCTTCGTCTATTTTAAGCTTGTAGAGTTTCTCCCAGGCCATCCAGTGGAGTCTATCCTTCCATCATTCTTCCCCCAATTAAAGTTGGCAGTGCGTGAATGGATATGGTCGACGATGGCCTCCAGGAGCTTAAACAACAACATTTAATATCTAAGGATAGACTGTATGACAACATTAATGAGGGTCTCTTTTCCAGCTTCAGAAATTATTTTTGGGGTCTAGCATTGATTTGTTTTCTCAATATTGTCCACCAGAGATGCGATGATTTATTTTTTGGACCGTCCAATCACCATGGATATCCTAAGATAATTCTGGTGTTTTCAACCATTTGGATGCCTGCATATGCACATAGTTCATCTCTCTTGGAAAGGGGAACCCCTACGCTGAAAGAGATTTTTGACTTTCCATGATTTATTGACTGGCCATTTGCCATCTCTTATCGATGGATTGCTTGACTGATCACCCTGAATTCATTAATTGTTTCTCTGAAGAAAAGGAGGCAGTCATCAGAAAGAAAGAGGTTTGGCACTGGTTGGATAACATGGAAGACCTTAGACCCATGAATATAATTATAGGATGTGGCCTTGGAAATAAGGTGAGAAAAAACATCATCCACCATAATGAAAAGAATAGGGGGGAGGGGATCTCCCTGACGTAGGCCTCAGGATAGGGTGAATCCTCTGGTAAGCTCTCCATTGACCTTGATTTTGAAGGAGACAGTCGAGATGCAATTAATGACCATATCTTACTATTTAGAACAAAATACCATTTTAAGCATCAAGACTCCGAGGAAATGCCATTCCACTTTATCGTAGGCCTTTGTGACATCCATATTCCTGCCCATGGCTCCTCTATTCATAGTGGAGCATGATTTCATATAGTTGAACTCTTCATGAGCTACAATAGCAATATCAGAAATAATTCTATTGGCCACGAAATTGCTCTGGTTTTCAGAGATAATATCACAAATCCAAGGTCACAGCCGATTGACAAGGATATTTGAGAAAATATTGTAAGTGACATTGCAGAGACTGATAGTTCTAAAATCAGGGATCACCAAATGTTTCTTGATTCTGGGAATGAGGACAAGGACCGATTCATTAATGGTGGCAATGCAATTCTTCACAACCCAGTTATTTATTATCATTTTTAAAATGTAAGAACCGATTATGTGCCAATATTGTTTATAATATAGGGAATGGAACTTGTCTTGCATTGAGGCCTTAGTGGGATGAATATGATTTAGATTCAGGAATATCTCTTCATTCGTCACATATTTAGTAAGCTGCCTATTGATCTCTTTAGTGATCACAGTTTTGATGCACTCTTCCACCTCAGCAGATATGAAGGAGGTTCCTGCAGAGAAGAGGTTTTGGAAATAGCATGTCAAGGCCTTGTAGATTCCAATGGTGCTAGAAACATTACTTCCACCAGGTTGTGAGATTCAAGTGTTAGCGTTTTTCTGATGTCTGGCTCATTCATTCTTGTAAAAATACCAGGTACTGGCATACGCTTCTTTAATGTGAGTGTCTCAAACCCCCATAGCCCAGAAGATTTCATTAATGCACCGATCTTGGTCTAGTTCTCTTTGTGTATCACAAAACATAGATATATTGCAATTAGATGTTGGTTACTTGATAAGGTTGTGTAGTCTCTTTTCGATGACACCACAATGCTAATCGGGGTGGAGGAATTTTTTGTTTCTCTAAGACCTCAGATCGGATGCAACATTTTGGAGATTGATACTAATAGCCTTGTGAGTACCTTTCCATCATGATCGGATAACCTCTTTTCATTCCTGGTCTTTAGACCAGAATCACTCAAATCTGAAGGGTTTGTTAAATTTTCTATTGAGCTCACCTTGTGTACAATCAATAAAAATAAGACATTGGTCAAAATAGTTGAGCGTCATGTGGTTGATTTGGAACATGATGATGAGATTAATCCAATAATGTGAGCCCAAAAAATATCCAGACGATCAGCGATGCGGGTGCCTTCTATATTGCCGCAGAACCATGTGAAAGGATTATCTGCGTACCCCAGATCGACCAGGTCCACCCAAGTGACCTCATCCTTGAAATTTGACATCGAAGTAGTGGGTCGGATTTTTCCGCCCCTTTTTTCCTTATGGGATATTATCTCATTTAAGTCCCCTACGAAAAGAATAGGGCTCAGGAGTTCATGCCATAGCTTGTTGAGAAGGTCCCATGACATCACATTATCATTATTAGACGACCATCCATAGAATCCCACAATGGTCCAGGGTGGGTTATGGTCCATATGAATAGTTGATGCCATGTGGTGCGAGGAGAAGAACAAAATTTTGTGGTCGATATTGTCCTTCTAAAGGAGACAGAGGCCCTAGAGTGGCCTTGTATTGAAACCTGGAAGCAGATTTGGAAGCCACATTTTAGAGCAGTCCAATTAGTGTCCTTTTTTCCAGTATGGTATCAGACAGGAAAACCATATCGGGGAAAATTTGGGCTCAATTGTGCTAAAGCATGCGAACCATTCGTGTGTTGCCAATCCCACGGAAGTTCCTGCATAAAACAATCATTGGTCTAGGCAGGGCTGGATCTCACCCGTCACCACCTCTAGTTCCACTAGACACGTTTCTCCACTTGTCGTTTTCTATCTTTTGGTGGGATTCCCCAATGATATCCCTATTTATTTTTGTTGTTTCCTAACCCCAGGTTTGGGGTCTTCCTTATGAGTCACTTTCTCCACAATGAACCCTTTTCCACGTGCGATGGGTAAATGGGCCCGGTAATGGAGTTCTCGTCATTCCATGGGCCCCCATTGTTAGGGTGCATGATTCAGTCATTTGTGGATCAAGGTCCAGATCTGGTTGTTCGATGTGCATCTGCTTTGGCATTGAGCAATGTGTTGGTGGTTCTTTTTGTTTCTTCTACGATGTTGTAGATGTTTTATTATTCTACTTCAAAGTGTTTGGATAAACTCACACTTCTCTCTTAGTGGGAGTGATAGCTCTAGGAAAATTTGGGGGTCCATGCGTAATGGATTTTTTAGGTATGTTTTCCATCCGATTGGTAAGTTCCAACATGAGATGATCACAATCCCTTTGTTTTTCCGTCTCTGGGATGATTGAATATTTATTCGTTTTGGCATGGATCCAAGGGCCATATTTTAGGATGATGTTACCTGAGTCACTCTTTTGTTTTGTGGTATACATTCTTTCTAGGTGGCCAAGCAGGCCACAAAAGAAGCAGAAGATAGGGAGTTTCTTGAACTCAAATGAAATCCAGGTGCTGGAATTTTCGATTTTCAAGAACATACCCCTAATCAGGGGCTATGAAACATTAATTTCTGCCTTGATCTAAACCTCGGGGTAGTATTTTATCAAATATGAGCAATCCCAATCAATAAAATTTCCAAAACATTCCCTTATTTCTCGCATAACGTGTTTCATTCTTGCATGGAAAGAGATTCCATTTATTCGTATCTAGAATGTATAGCAGGTGAAGTAAACACGCTGGATTTCTTCCCCCCTAATATTCTTCCATAAGGAGTAGTTGATTATCGATGTACCATGGTTTGGATCACAGGATTTTATATCTATCTCTCTTGTTTAAGAACTAAAAAATGAAGTGATTGATCCCCGCTTCCTGAATAGCAAAACCAGCTTTATTTTTCCAAATTTTCAGTATAGTTTTATTGAGAGACCCCTGATTTACTGAGATATTTTCTACGAACTTTCCCACAACCAGTAGAGACATGAGTTTATCCAAGAGTGTGTCTTAATGTCTCTGGGCATTGATCACCGCCTTCTCTTTGTCTTTCAAGGATATCCTTTTCCATTGATTTACAAATTCCGTATCCATAGAATAAAACCAAAAAATTTGATTTCTAACAACTTGTAACAGACCGGTGCCCCATCAAACCCCACAGGCCCTGTATGCTAGGTCCGACCTAGTCCTGCTGCACCTGTGTTAAGGCCGGTTCCACAAAGGGAGACCCTGGAGCGGAATCCGCCTTCACGACATCCTTTTGCGGTCCTATCTACATGAACTGACACCGCAAGGTGTCTTTGAGATTGACATAATCCATGGAATGGTCAAACACAGAGTTCGCACATCGCAGCACCCACCAAACATTGATGAGAAACTCGAGCACATCAGGATCATCACATCTTTACAACGCGACAGAGGCTTCATGGACGCACTTTGGGAGTCAGACACTTCACGGAGGACACTTCATGAACTCCCAACTCTACAAAAACTTCGAGGCAAGTGCTTCATGGAAAAACAACGTGGAAATAACATCAGGATATAAGAATCAAGGAACAACCGCTTCCTGGTGGAAAATACACAAACCCTAGTTTGGAATTATGTTTACATTAAATTCATATGTATAAACATTACAATCTTTCGTTATATTTTATCTTTTTTGTCTTGTTTTTTATTTCAACAACGTGATTAATTTTAAATTAAATACTAAATCTTATTTGTTTTGAATTTTTAAAAATTGACTCCATATTTTTAATCAATAGGTCAAAATTATGTTAATAGAAAACATTCATTTTTGGGCATTATTAATTGTAACATTTTAATTATTTTTATTACCACGGATGGAGGTAAATCAGGTAATTAAAGGTAAACATAATATTATAAAATTACTATAAAACCTCTAAAAAACCTATTGGAATATAATATTAGACCCTTATCATCTATTTTTATAAATTTAATCACATAATAAAAACATACCTATCAATATGATTTGAATATAATAAAAACCAATGACTCTGATAAAAAGTCACATTCACATGTTATATAAGTATATTAATTTTAATATTCAGATAACATGGAGATAATACCTACTATAGATAGTATCTAAAAATATGAAAGAATTAACTACATCGTAGAAAGTTATTTTTAAATTTTAGAGATTAAAAAATTACCATAAATGATGACACAAAAGTGAGGTGGATATTATTTTATTAATTGAAATATTATATAAATAGTTTTAAAAATATTAAAATAATTATCATATGAACTAACTAATGTGATTCAAGAATTCTCTAGTTGATTTAGACATTTTAGGAGTGAATTAAATATTTTTTTCATATTTTTTATCTTCTTTTACTTTATTTAATATAAAATAATTGAATACTGTCAAAATTGACAATATTGATATTTAATAAAAATACTATTTTATTAAATTAATTAATAATTTAAAATTTTTCCAAATTATAAAGAGATAATTATAAAGTCTAAAATTTCATACAATATCCATTTATGGTAAATTAACTACATATATGAAACAATTTATAATCATTAAATATTTATAATTTTATTACCGTAATTAAAATTAAATATAATAACTAAGTTTCAATTAAACAATATAAGGTATAAATAAACAAAAGATGTTGTCCAAATTTTAATGGTTTATTATATTAAAACCATATATCATATTATATTATAAATTGGAGGATTTTGGAGGTTTTTGGGTGGGGTTTTATTTTATTAAAATCTAGTATTTATGAATAATTCAAAAGTGAACCTCGCCTATATTATAAAAAGGAATGTCCTCCATCATCTCTTCACTTCATATTGATCCATATAGCTCAACTATCACCTTCCAATTTCCCTTATCAACTACCCTAGAAATAGACTAGGGGTATTATTATTGTTAAAATACCAGATATAGTGCTCTAAGTGGATATTTATAAAACTCACATCAAAGAAAAGGTTATATCATTTATTGACTCACTGAAACTTTTTTCTTCATATCATTCAAAATAATGATTTGTTTCATTATAAATTAATCACTCTAGTAGTACATATATTTTGAGTGTTTATTTTTATAAGGAAATAACCACAGTCCCCCTTCTACCAATCCTATGAAAAATGAAATCACCCCTTGTGTTTATGAATGACAAACAATCTCCACACTATGGAGTAATCATTTTTTCAACACCACCTTGAAAGGATGGGAATAAAGATAGGATTAATATATATATATATATATTATTAATAAAATATTATATTTATTATTAGATACTGTACAGCATTCACTTCAATACCATTCATAAATTATAGGAACGATATCATCGCTCGTTCTTATGCATGACTTACTATCTCCACAATGAAGGTGATTTGTTCTACATAATCCTCATTAAATAATGATTATATAAATGCATTGAATGAATAAATATGATATATATTATAATAATAAAATGCTTTAAACGATATAAGGATATCCTTAAAAGAGGAATTAGAACTTATCTAAAAAATCATGCATAAGAACATAATGTAGTTAATATCTGAAAAAATGAGTAACAATGAAATTTTACTAACAAAAAGATGCAAATATGATCATTAATGTTTTCATAAAAAGGATTTTTAATTATTAATAAATCATTAAAATTATTTATGTAATTATATTGTAGGTTCGGATACATACTAAACATATCAGACCTATAATAATGGATAACATTTCAAATTTCATTTTTATCTGAGATTGTTTATTTGTTAGTATTTATTGGTGTATATTTATAATCCACATCCAAGTTTCCTAAATACATATTTCAAAATATTCATTATATCCTTCAATAATTTTACTCATTGGTGAATTTTTACCAAAAAATATTAATTGAGTATTTTGTTGTTTTTTGTACGCGGTACTTTTTAAGTTTTACCGAAAAAATATGACAAATATTTTTTTACATATACCACATGAATGGATTTTTATTCTTTCTTAATTTATTATTTCCTTGAATATTCCCCTAAAATATAAAAATTTTATTTTCACATAAATTGATTAATTCTAAAATTGTGTGGCATTTTTAATAAGGATAACATTTTTTAAGAAGAAATGATATTTTCCTCAACAATTAATTTCAATTGTTTTATCAAAATTATTTTCCATATAAGATGACACTTTTTAAATAAAGTTAAATTTATACCCCTTTTATTAATATGATTTTATTGGTCTAATTTTGGAATTTAATTTTGTAAATCCATTTGTATTACATTAATTATGATGGAATGATGATTAAGAAACACATTTTATTTCATGGGTTTTTTATGGTGAATGTTTTTATGTTTTTTTGTGGAACATGTAAAAATTGTTTCATTATGAGATGGGTGAGACCTATATTTCCTTCCATTGACTTGGGTATCAATTTATATCTCAAGAGATTAACATGTATGAAATAGAAAGTAAATACGGTTCAGTAATACAGGGCTAGAATGAGGAGTGAACTCAGTTCAATAATAGACTTTATAAACTATTATGGTCTCAACAATGAGCCTTGACTAATATGAAATGATTTTCTATTTTTATGTGTGTATTCATTAAAAATTATTATCTACTGTTATGACTATTGGGATATGATTTCACTTTTATGATTTATCCCATTACATGATATTATGATCTTTTATTTGCATGATAAGATTATCAAATGTTATGATATTATGATAATGATACTATTGATATTTTCCTTGTTTTCCCGTACTGAGCATTTGAGATCAACCTTTCACATGTTTCATTTCCCATTGTCATAATGTAGGGTATTAAGTAATATATCTCAAAAAGAAATCTATTTATGGAGAAATATGTCAGGGACAATGTGTATGTTTTATGCCACATATGATTATGTTTCCCATCTTCTAAAGACACTAATCCTATATAGTCTTGGGGAGGTTTTTTATGTTATGTAATAAATTTTCATGAATGATGAAGTAACATCAATATGTAATGTATGGGACATTATAGATGGTATCCTAGAAAAGGTATCATTAACCTTTGGAAATAAGGATTAGAGACCCTTTGTAAGAACCCTAAAGAGGTTTCAAATTATAGGTTAAAATCCTATCATTGTGTTTTATATATGTTAATGAATAACATAGGATAAAACCTAATTTGTCTAAAATTGGAATTTTATTCTTCAATTATGTGATTTTTTCATTATTATTTTTTTTCTCAGACTATTCATCTTGGTTTTAGTGAATGGATTGAACCTAAAGGAACCACATTAATGTCGAATGTGACAAGCAAGGAAATGATTTCCCCCCAGAGAAACTAATTGTTGGTAGATATGGAAGGAAAAATCAGGTATCCATGATCACCTAACATTCTTAGGATATGAATAATTCCAGACTTCCAATGGAGAAAATGAGGTAGAAATATTGTGTTGAATCTTTCTTGGGGAAGAGTACAGCTTCATTCAGCGGGTCTTAGGATCCATTAGTTGCTGAACAGTGGATATGTAACACTGAAATGATATTTTCGGAACTAAAATGTTCTGAAAATGAAAATGTCATCTTAGAATTATATCATTTGTATGGTGAAGCTAATCAATACATGAGTTTTATCAAGAATACAAGGCCAATAAATGAAATTAATTCTATGGAATGGGAAGAGTTCAATAACATATTTTTCAATTATTACGTTCTTCGTATAATTCAAACTATAATCTAGAATGTGTTACATGAACTTAAGAAAAAGGATTATTAATCCTTTAGTACCTAAAAAGAATATTTTACAAGACTATCATAGTATTATTTTGGAATTATTAACCATCCATAGAGTAAAATTGAATGATTTTTTAGTGTATAAAATTTTTGTCTTTGAAGGGAATTAGCCTAAAGGACTTCAGTATCTATAATGAAATTGTTTTATGTAATCTCATGGTTTATAGGTAGGTTGGGGTATCCCATCATTCATAAGGGTTTGATATGATGAGAAATATTGAATTAAATAGAAAATATAAATACCAAGTGAAAAGAAGATAAGTTTTATCTTATGCACAATGTGTGGAAAAAAATGGATGGAATTGTCTTAAATGGACTATTAAATGTATTATGTTGGGAAAAAAAGTTCATCATGCTGTTGAAAACCTAAGTGATGGGGAAAATATGTATAATAATGTGAAAAAAATTACATTGAATTCACCTCCTACACATCAATGATACAAGTGCCTGGATATGGGGAATTATGCCAATTAATTCCCCAATCCAAGGTTTATTAATGATGAGTGTCATCAAAAAACCCATAAGGAAAATGAAAAATTAATTCCACATTCAATCACTATCGGTGGTGTGGAGTACGCTAATGAAGTTGATAGAGGTACACTTACCATCCACTTAAATAAGATAAAGATTTATTTGATTTTGGATCCACCCACTCTTTTATTTCTGAATAAATTTCTACGGGTTTCAGCATATAAACTCAAAAATTAGATTTTGGGTTAGCTATAAAATTTTTTAATGGAACTACCATTGCATCAAATTTTTATAATTCTTCTTTGGTTTACATTGGTGGGAATATTCTTCAAACAAATCTTGTGATCCTTCCTATAGTGGAATTTTATGCGATTTTTTCATGTATTATCTTTCTCTATGTAGAGTTCATATCAATTTCCATGTAAGGGATGTCTTATTTCATATTATAGATCAATCTATAGTCATATATCTATTCAAATATGAACATAAACATTGAATAGAAATTTATTCCATCTTATGGGTCTTGATTCTTATAAATGATAATTATTTATCTCAAATGGTTGAGGAGAAACTGGTGATTAATAATAAACCCATTTTAATGGAGTTTTATGATGTCATTGAAGAGGAATTCCCAGTACATCAACCAAATTTTATTTTTTATTTTTCTATATAACTTATACCGGGTGTTATTTCTATTTCAAAGAGAGCTTATAGAATAACCCCAATTGAGTTGCAGGAATTGAAGAAGCAACTCCAAGAGAATCATGATAATGGATTCATATGACATACTGTGTCACCTTGGGAAGAACATATTCTATTTGTTATGAAGAAATATGGATCAATGAAAATCTACATTGATTACCAAGAATTTATCAATATCACTATCATGTGTAAATATCCTCTACCCCAAAATGAAGCCTATTTTGATGAACTATGTAGAATTCAATACATTCCATCTTTGATCGTCATTCAAGATATCATATGTTAAGGTTGAAAAAGGAGAATATAAAAAATATAACATTACATAAAAGGTATAGACACTATGAATCTATAGTTATGATTTTTTTCTTACAAAATCTCCCTCTATTTTCATGAATTTGATGAATGTAGTCTTTAGAGTTTATAGTGATCAATTTTTTGTAGTCTTTATAGATGATACTCTTGTCTATTATAAGGGAAAATAATAACATTACGAACACTTGACAATTGGTTTGAAGAACCAAATAATGGATAAGATTTATGATACTTTAACTAATTGGAAATTTTGGTGACATAATGTTTAATTATGAGGTCACATAAACTCAAGGGAAGGAATATCTTTGGATCCATCCAAAACAAAAGTTATTGGATGTTAGCCGAGAGTAAAAATAGTAACTGATAACCAAATTTTTTTATATTTGGATAGATACTGTCAATGTTTTTTGAATGTAATTTCAGTATTACCTAATCCTCACAATATGTTGAATTGGTAGGGAGTTAAGTTCATTTGGATGGATGAATGTGAAAAGAATTTCATAGAGGTAAAAATAATATTATCTAGTTCACTTTTTCTCACACTTCCTAGTTGTGGATAAAGGTTTGTGATATATAGTGATGCATCCCAGAAGGTTCTGGGATGTGTTCTCATGCAAAAATGACATGGCGGTAGCTTATGCCTCACGGAAGTTGAAAATTCATGAGAAACATTACCTTACCCGTGATTTGGTGTTAGTTGTGGTAATATTTTCATTAAAAACATGAAGGAATTATCATTATCATGAAAGTTGTTCTATTTGTACAGATCATAAATGTTTAATGTATATTTTCACACAAAAAGAGGTAAATATGTTCAAAATAAGATTTTTGGAGTTGATTAAATATTATGAATTCTCAATACATTACCACCCAGGGAATGTGAACCAGGTGGAAGATTCTTTTAGTCAAGTAAATTTTTGTAGCCTATATGTGATGAGGATCACAAAAGAACCAATATTTATGGATTTTCAAAGGATTGATCTTGAATTTTGAGGGAAGGGGAGAAATATTATCTTTCTCAAATGATTTATCAAACATATATTCATGTGTAGATTAAGGAGTCATAGAAGAAAGATATAGTGATACAAAAGAAGGTGATAAATTTTATGTAATTTAACCATTATTATGATAAAAGAATATGGTTTGAAAATAGGGTGTGAATTTCTTTTTCCTCCCATAATTAAATAAGGGGATACTGGATGAGGCTCATAATTATTCATCTCTATTAACCCTGAAAGCAAAAATGTGTACATGAACATGAAAATGTGTTTCTGGTTAGATCGTATGAAAAGAGAAGTTTCAAAATATATCTCTCGATACTTGTTTTTCCAGCAATGTTGTGAGACATAAGTATAAGTGGTTGTGACAACCATTACCCATACCCAAATGGAAATGGGGAAACATTACTATGGTCTTTATTGTCGTACTTTCTAAAACATCTAAATTCCGTATTTCTATATGGGTTATAGTTTAACACATTACAATGTTTCCAGACTTCATTACTATTAGATAAGATTTCTCTTCTGATTATACAACCATGATATATGTAAGGGAAGTGGTAAAATTTCATGGAGTACCACTTTCCATTATATCTGATCGGGATCTGAGGTTTATCTTGAAATTTTGGAAAATTCTTCAGCATGTTGTAGATACCTAGTTAAGTTTCATCACTAATAATCATTATCAGAGAGACACTCAGTCTAAGAGGATAATTGAATCTCTAGAATACATGTTAAGAGATTTATCTTTATATTTCATAGGTGGTTGGGATAGACACATAACTTGGGTGGAATATTCCTAAAACAATATCATTCACTCCCATATTCAGATGGATCCTTATTAATCTTTCTATGGAAAAATGTTCAGAACTCCAACATTATGGGATGTTGTTGGGGAATGAAAGCTATTTGGAACTGATCTTGATGATGAAATGGAAAAAAATTATAGATCTATTAAACAAAACATAAGAGAATTTCATACATGAAAAACAATTATGACAACAACCGAAGAAATATCTTAGAGTATGAAGTGGGTGATACGGTGTTTCCATGAATATATCCCGGGAAGAGAGTATTGAAATTTGGGAGTAAGGGAATGTCGAGCCCTAGGTATAATGGTATATTTGAAATTCTGGATCGTGTTAGAAAGGTAGCTTAGCAACAAGAACTTCAATAGAATCTCTCTCACATTGATGATGTGTTCCATGTATCTCTCTAGAGAAATTACGTACCGAACCCTTCACATTTATTATGCATAGAAGTCATAACACTAGAATTAGATCTTTCTTATGAAGAAAAATTTATAGAGATTTTGGATCATAGCAAAAAATTCTATGAATCCAAACCACTCCCCTGGTTAATGTTTTATGGAGGAACCACCAATTTGAAAAAGATACATAGAAACATGAGGATATAAATAAATAAAGGTTTCATAATCTGTTTGTTTCCTTGTAATGAATATTGATAGTGAAATTCAATTTAAAGTTGATATAAGGAAACACAATGATGTTTTATGAAAAATTTCATTAATTATTTTCTTATTTAGTAGCGTGTGTTTCACACAATACTGAGGTTAAACCAATCTTTGGACACCAATTTCCTTATATTACCATTATATCATAGTTGTTATGTTTGATAGAATAATTATAACTTTCATATGAAAATGCATTTTGAATTTATCGGCTATCAATTATTTTTGAAAAATATAAGTAGATTAGATACTTTTTGTTTTTAGCGAATTGATTTTGGTAATGAAATTAATGGGATATATATGTGTTATAAATATAATAAAATATTTTTTATATTCATCCAATTGATATTTTAGTCACAAGGTTTTAATAAAATATTATTTGATGTATAAAAACCTATTAAAAAGAAGATAATTTTACACCACTAAATGTTGAACCCCTTTTAATTTAAGATTTTAAAACATAAAAAATTTTTAATTGACAGAATAAATATTTTATTTTCAAGAGGGATATAAAAAAAAGTTTTTTATTAATTTCTGCAATTTTCATAATAACTTTCATGTTTTCATGTATAGTAAAAATAATCTAAATTTCAATTAAAAATAAATTTTTAATATAAATAATTTTTATAGAAAAATTATATAATTTAATAGTTTAAAATTAAAAATAGAATATTTTTTACCATTTAATATTATTTAGGTCATTGGAATTAATTTTACAATATATTCAGATTTATAAACATTTCAATATTTTTCTATATTTTCACTTTTGAAACCCATTTTATCATTTCAACAACATGATTAATTTTAAATTAATTACTGAAACTTATTTTTGTTGAATTTTTAAAAATGGACTCCATATTTTTAATCATTGCATTAAAATTATGTTTGTAGGATACTTTTATTTTTGGTCATTTTGAATAGAAACTTTGGTAATTATTTTTATTGCCATAGTTGAAGTGAAATTGGATAATTAAAGATAAAAGTTTAATTATAAAATTACCAAAACTCCAATAGAAGGTCTATTGGATGAAAAAATTAGTCCCTTATCATCTATTTTTAGAAATTGAATCACTTAATTTCCACTAAGTTTTTAATATGACATGAATATAATAAATACTAATGAATGTTACAAAATATCTCAATATCATTTTTTATATGGTTATTAATTTTAATATATAGATTACTATGTGATAATATCCACTATATATATTATATGAAAATATAAATTAATTACATACATCATAGAAATTTATTTATAATTTTTAGAGATAAAATAGATATCATTAATGATGATACATTAGTGATGTAGAAATTATTTTATTAATAGGAATATCAAAGAAATGGATTTAAAATATTAAAAGAAATATCATATAAAATAATTACTGTTACCCTAAAATTTTCTAGTTTAATATGGAAATTTAAAAGTGTATTAAATATTTTATTTTTAATTTATCTTCTGTGTGGAATTTATTTAATTTCAAATAAATGAATCGTCTAAAATTTAACAGTATTGTTATTTTATAAAAATAACATCTTGGTAAATTATTAAAAAAAATAAAAACATTTTATATTTACATTGTGATCATTATAAGTTAATAAATAAAATTTCATATCATTTTATGGTTAATTAAAACAATATGAGAAAATATTTATAACTATTAAATATTTATAATGTTATTACAACAACTAAAATTAAATAAAATAACAAAGTGTGAATTAAAAAAGATTTTGTTTAAATTGAAAAAATAACTTGTCCAAATTTTTTTGGTTTATGAGATTAAAACCCTATCTCATATAATTTTTAAAATTGGGGTATTTTGGTGGGTTATTTTGTAGGGTTTGAATTTATAATCAATAATTATTTACCGAGTTTCCAAAATTTCCCCTCACCTCAAATATAAAAGAGAATATCCTCCCTCACCTATTCACATCATATTGATCCTTCAGGCTTGGCCATACCTCTCCTAGTTCCCTTATAAACATCCGTAGATACATTATAGAGGTCCTATTCTTTTTAAAGAACAAATTTAGTGCTCTAAGAGGATATTTTGACAATTCACGTCAAAGAAGAGGTAATATCATTTACCGATTAATTCAAACTATTTAATTCTTCTAATTCCCCCTCAGGATTTGTTTCATTATAAAGTAATGAAACTAATAGTAAATATATATATAGTATATTATGATTATGAAACAATCAATTTCCAACATCTACACATCCTAAGAAAAATAAAATCACCACGCTTTCGTACATATGACTTACCGTCTCCACGTCATAGTGTAATATGATTTTCACCATGACCATAAATGGATGGGTATTATGATGGAATTAATATATATATATATATATATATTTGTGTGTGTGTGTGAGCGTGTGAATGTGTGTGTGAATAATATAGTATGATACATAATCTTATGTACTATATACCAACCACTTCAATACCATTCAACAATTATGGTAATGATATCGTCGCCCGTGCGTACATACATCTTACCATCTCCACGGTGCGATGCAATTCTTTCTTCATATTCATTATTAAGTAATAATTATATAAATGAATTGAGTGAATAAAAATAACAATATATTATAATAATAACATTATTCAAATAATATAACTATAACCTAAAAAATGGAATAAGAACATATCTGAAGAAACATTCATAATAACATAAAGAAGCTAATACATAAATAACGAGTAACAATAAAATTTTACTAACAAACAAATGAAAAAATGATTATAAATGTGATAATAAAAATTCTAATTATTTTTGAATAAATTATTATCATTATTTAAATCACTATACAAGTGGTTTGGATACATATGAACCCTTTCAAACCTAAGGCAAGGGATAATTTTGAAAATCTCATTTTTATCTGAGATTGTTTATTCGTAATTATTTTGCTGTGTATATTTATCATCAAGATCCATAATTCATAAATATTAATTTAAAAATATTATTTCTATCCTTCTATAATATTACCTATTGGTGAATATTTACTAAATTGTATGAATGAAATCTTATGTTGTTTTTTGTAAGAGGGAATTTTCGAATTTTCAGGAAAATGTACAAGAAGAATATTTTTTAAAATGTACGACATGAACAAATTTTTATGATTTAATAATTCCTTATTTACATGAATTTTACCCTAAAATCTAACAATTTTATTTTCACCTAAAATGATTTCTTCTAAATTTTTTTGGAATTATGAGGAAGGAAATTGTATATTAAGAAAAAAGGATATTTTCCTCTGGAATTAATTTCACGTGTTTTCTCAAAATTATTTTACATATATGATGAATCTCTTAAAATATGGTTATATTTATAATACAATCATTATTGTTATTTTATTTTTGTTTATAATATATTTGTTTTTGAAATCCCGTTTTTATATCAGTTATGATGGAATTGTGTTTAAGAAACGCATTTCATTTCATGGGTTCTTCTATGTTGAATGTTTTTATGTTTTTGTGGAACATATAAGAATGGTTTCATTATGAGATGAGTGAGATTTATATATCCCTCCAATGAATTAGGTAAATATTTATATCTCATGAGATATACATGAATGAGACATCAGGTAAATACATTTTAGTAATACAGGGCTGAAACGATGAGTGAACTCAGATTAGTAGTGGAATTTGTCCCCTATGATGGTCTCAATAATGATCCATGATTAATATAAAATGATATTATTTCATTTCTTCTATATGGAACGAAATTTATGTCCTATGTTATCACTATTTGTATTACATTTCACTTTTATTATTTATCCCATGAAATGATATTATGATCTTTTATATATAGTATATGATTTTCAAATGTTATATTCTATTGATTATGATATGATTGATATTTAACAATCTTACCCTTACTGAAAATTTAAGATCCCCCTTTCGTATGTTTAGTTTCCCAATGTCAGGAAGGAGGGTATTAATTATGATATGTCGAATGGAGTCTGGTTATGATGAAATAAGCAAGATATAATGTGGATGTCTTATGATCTAATAGTTTATGTTTCCCAGTTTCTAAAGACACTAAAACTATATGGTACATACAAATTTTATGTTACCGTATGTAATAAATTTTTTACAGTGCTGAAGAAATATATATATTTAAATTATGGTCCATTATCCCCTCAATTCACAATCCTTGATTCAAGTTAGTGTCGATCCCTCATCAATCACTAACAGCTTCTTCCGAGGTTCCTTCTCTCAAGAGTTCTCTAGGAATTTCACGTTTTCTGAATTCTTAATATTGATCCTAGACTATAAGATTAATAAAACATAAAAAATATATTATGTCATAATGAAATAATTTTATTAAAATATTTAATGACCGGTATGTCCAAAATCTAGCTTTTTTCATCAAGACCACACCTAAAAATGTCAGGCCCTACTTATGGTAATGTCACTATTACGAACACAACAGTGCCCCCAAAATTTTCATCCAGTCTCCGATTCAAGAGTTATTAAATTTCAATGTTATCCACTGATCATTTTAAAATTAAAAACTGTACTTTATTTGAAAAATTATTTAGGGAATACCGCATCTCAGAATATTGTGTTGTCTTAGTGCGTTGTCTGAGTATTTCCAAATTAATTTATTAAAATAGTTTAGAATAAATATTAGAATCAATACAATTATAAAATTTATTTAATTTTTTTGGGATAATATTTATATCATATATGAAATATTGTTCCATTTGGAAACATTATTATAATCAACCATATGTGTCGAGGATTTAAAATGAAATACAAAATCATGAGAGGCCATATTCCAAAAATTATAGTAATAGGTGTTATCATTTTCCATTATATGGAAAACTAGATTAGTAATGGTCATAACATTACTATAATAACCATCCATTATAATGGAGATATGTATATTAATGTATGAGATTGGATATGTGTGGGTTGGTGGTGGTAAACATAAAAATATAATCGCTTATATATGAACTATAAATATTTTTCTTTCTTCCCTATCTAGGGTTACATTTAAATCCCTCCAATGATGATATTGAGATCAATGAAAATCCTCTTGATGTGTGTAGATGATATGGGTGGTTGTATCCTTTTATATGTGAGGTAGGGGACACACATGGAATTTTCCAAAATTTTGAAATATTTTACTGTCTTACTCAACATACAAATATAAAAAATCCATAATATTAAAATAATATATGAGATATGGTCAATAAATGATAATAAATTAGTATTTATAGAATTTATTATTTCATTTTAACAATTTAAATTTTAATTTTAACCCTTTTAACTAGTTTATATGTTATTAGAGTAAATTATTTTTTGACCATTGTAAATAATCATAATGGAAAAAAATGAGGCCACACTATATAAAAATCATAAATTTATGAATCTAAATATTAAAAAAAATCTCCAATATTTAATCTCTAAGGTAGATAAAAATTAATTTCAAAATTAAAACATTTTTCATGATAGACAATAGGTTTTTTCTATTTATATCCTTAAAATAAGAATATATTTTTACTAAATTCTTGTATAATGTTGATTATAATGAAATTAACTGAATTTTATGTTATGATAATGAAAATTTATAATTATAAAACCATTAAAAATTGAAAACATCTAAATACATTAAAATAGAGAAATATTTTTAAAATATTGGTTTTTTATTCTATTCACCCCAAAATCTACTTCTTTCAGAAAATTCTAAAAAATATCAACAAAGATAATTCTAAAATGTTGATATTAAATATAATATCATTTGTATAAAAGTAAAATTATATAATTTTCAAATTAAATGTTTTAATAAAACTATATTTTTTATGAAATTAAATTTAGTTGGAAAAAATCATTATTTTTTCTAATTGAGAAATTAACTATTATAATTATAATGAATATATATCCTGGAAATATAATTCATGAATAATAAGAGTAATAAATTAAATACAAATATTTTTTAATATTTCATGGGTTTCCACATTAGTCCCCCATTTAAAAAATTAATTCCCTTTAATTTTATTAACTTATTAAATAAGTGAGTAAAGTTTTCCTGCATTTAATTTAATTATTTTCATAATGATCCTCAAATCATTTTTTTATAGAACAAAACAATACCATGGGAAATTAACCATTCCCATAACACCAATACTCTTGGTTATACAATTTTAATCGAATGTTCATCATAAGAAATTTTCACTTTGAAGTAAACAAATTTATGATTGAAAACATGAGATGTATATAGGAAAATACGTCGGAAATAACAAACAAAGAAACCCATAATTTACATGAGATAAAATAAATGGGTGATAAACTCAATAATAAACTAATACAATCATCTATAACATTTCATATAGTCCAATTAACTGCGAAATTAAATTTCCCTTCTTAAGAAATTATAGAACACCTTTATATTAACATATTTTAAGAAAAAAATTCATAACTCAAATGGATTATATTTCTACCTGTTTTCTACAAGACATTTCCTCCTACTTTGAGAAACCCTCTTATAATGCAGAATCACTATCAAATTATCAACAATCCCTTTTATAAATTACAGTTCAAAAAACAATATTTCTCTAACATCATCTCAAAACAATAAAGTCTCATACATATTTCTATATTATTCCTCAAAATGTTTTATCTGAATACTAGAATGTAAGAAAATATAATATGAGAATGATATTGATCCCAATATTAAATTCAATCCAATAAAATAGCTCAAAAAATATCCCAAAACTATGAATCGTTCTCCTTGAATTTAGCTTTAATCTTGGATTAAAATACTTATTAATGACTAATTTAGTAACCAATGACAAATAAATGAATTTTGAAATAAATTGATAATAAATATAGGATCATGATTATATAAAATAGAAACAATGATTCCATAAAATCTAATTTTATTTTTAATATAATTTTTATAAAAATATCCAATAATATATTTTCATGACATGTAATATTAAATAAATATTTAGTCTAAAAATGGATAATGCTTAATATTGATCTTCAATAATTTTTTACTATATTAACATGTTAACAAGTCAAAAATTTACTAGTAATGTTAGTAAAATATATTTTCATCCCATACAACAAAAATGTTCAAGAAGATCTCTATTAGTAATGTATCAATAAGTAGAAAATTTAAATCTATGAGATTCACCCAATAATATTTATTTATAAAGGATTCACAAGGAACACATACTAATCTTTTAAATTTGAAAAAACATTATTGTACAATGTTAAATTGGTGAAAAATTCTATTCTTGAACAATTTTACCTATTTTTTATAATCTCGATCTTAATTTATAGATTGTGTAATTATTTTGGATAATTATGACCGTACTAAAGTCTATAAAAAAGGGTTTTTTATGAATGCAAAATTTCTAGGCCTACATTCATTAAATAATTAATTCAATGGTCCTGATCTATACATAGAAAAGTAAATAAGGAATTATCTTTTTCAATTAAACCATCAACTACTCTATTTTTTTTCCTTCGTGGTAATGATTCATGCAATAATAATCGTTAATGAGTTTCAAAATTTATTGTATTCTAATGTTTAATCCCTTTTGTATCAACATAAAAATTATAATTTTATGATTAGTATATATTCACACATTACTGCATATAAATTATGTTCTAAGAATTTATAAGAAAACACTTTGGATGTTAGTTCAAGATCATATTTTAGAAAATTTAGCTCATGAGGTTTTAATATTCATAAGGAAAATTAAATATTTTTTTCATTATTAATAAAAAAACACAAAAACATTCCATTCATGTTTGTACAATGTTTGTCATCACACTCATTATTTCAGGATAGAAGTGAAAAAAATAAATCATTCACCAATCATATTTCATGTTCATGGAGTCATTCATCAAATTATTTTATTAAGATTATTATAAATACGTTTCAGGTTATCTTATATAAGGATATAGAATCATGAGAATTTTTTTCAACAATTATTTACTCATAACCCACTAATCCATGAAAAAATTGAATCTCTCTAAATTTTTTATGTGTTTTCCCCTCTTGAACAAAATTACATTTAACTAGATTTACATTTATTCAATCATCATTAACAATATTCCACACGATATACATATTTTGAAACTGGAATTTACATTTAAGTAATTTTCCTTATAACTTCATTTTGTTATTGTTTATAGAATATCTCTAAATTGTTTCAAATAAATGTCATTAAATTTATAGTATATCGAGATGTCAATAGTAAAAAAAATTATTCATAAAATAATGGAAAATGATATTAATAGTGTTGAAAAATATTGTAATATATTTATTAGAAACAAATATAATAACAAAATTCATAGCTTCCAAAACTATTATGAAATTATATACACTGAATGTCTTCATCCTTTACCTCTATTTAATAATTTGGGACATAATATCATACTTTGATAAATAATGGGATCCCTTTATCTTTTGAAAAATTAATCTATCTGAGGTAATGAATAGTTATACATAAAAATGATGTTAGTTAACACTATTTAATAAATAAAAAACTCATGAAACTGACGTTACTTTTAGAAAAAATATGGGACCACCCTATTGTGATGTTCTATGATGAATGAATCCAATTTCACTAAAAACATGTACCCACTTTTTCTATTTCAAAATATAAACATTATGTATTTGATAAGGTTTTTTGGATTTTATATTATCTTCAGAAACAAAGGAAATAATAAATTCAATATGTCGATCAATTAGAATACAATTAAATTCATCAGGAAATATAAGCATATATTCAATTAATTTAAGAAAACAACATATTTTATCAGTTTCCTTCTATTAAATATTATGTAAAAATAACATTCATTTTTTTCATTAATAAATTTCATATATTTTTTATATTTTTTATATAGTAATAACTCATTCATGTATAAGAACTATAAATCAGTCCAATAAAATATTACATTATAATGATTATCTCTCACATCATTGTTAATAGAAAGACTATTAATATCTAAAAGAACATCAATCTCCATAGTGGGAATGTAATTTTTTGAAAATTTAATCCTTTATTCTGACAATAAAAGTAAAACTATTAAAATTGTAAGAATCCATATCTCTATTTTACGTATGGATACTGATTTCTGGTTGTTTCTTTGGAAAAAGGTGGAAATGTGGTTTTCTTGAGTACACAATGTGTACATACATGTACACACTAGGTACCCAGTTACCACATACCAGTGTGTATTTTCCATGTAACGGCTGAGTACATGGTCATATGGTGACTTTGAAGACCACTTACGTCAGGGGCTTGTTGAGGATAATTCGAAACGTGTAACTTTAATGACCATGTATTGTACATTTATTTTTATTTGATATATTTCAAAATGGTTTTGTCTTATGTTAATAAATATATTTTAATTCCGGTTATTCATACAGGAGAGTGGCGGAATGACAGACGAACTTCAAACCCCTATGGATTTTCTTTCCAAACACTAATTGAGATGTTGTTAGGTGTGTCAGAATCCTACTGGTAATTTCACAATTCCTCTAGAGCCTTTCATCATTATTCATACTCTTTGGTGAGATATTCTAGTTTTTAAATTTCTAATTTTTTTAGATTTATGTCGTCTTATTCTTATTTAAGGGATGAAATTTAAGTATATCGATCATAAGATATCTAGGAAGGTGGTTTGTGCCATTGTATGTCCGTGTTTGGATTATATATTCTAAAAGTGTCGCATACCCACAGTTAGGGTATTGCATGATTTGGAATTTAATATTGTTTATTACTTTTTGTCGTTGACTGATTAAGAAAGGGTTCTTGATTAGGCGTGATGTTGGATACCTTGTTTTTGGGACACCTCGTGGCTGTTTCTCCTTTGTTAGATTGTTTATGGACTTTTTTCTAGGATGCCTATTATGTTTTCCTTATTTTCTATGCCATTTTTTGCTGGATGGGTTTACTGATTATATGAGAATCCCGTGATATGATTTTTTATGGTTTGACATAGGGGAATTTTACTGTGAGATATTCTTTTGGTAGGGTCATTTTTTATGTTTTACTATTATGTTGACTGAAGGGTATTGACTATGAAAGCTTCCAGGTGGTCATCGAGCCAAGGAATTAGACTGTGAGAGCTGCCTTAGTGGTTGTTAATAAATTATTGATGCTATATTTACCAAGGGGTATTGACCGTGGGAGAATACCAAGGGGGCATTATTAAATGATGGTTGTTATGTTAGACCAGGGATATTATACTGTGTGAACTTTACCCAAGGGTCGTGATTGAATAAATGAATTATTGTGACAAGTCTTCCAAGTGAAAGCCCATGACTGGACTTGGTCCTACTTACTTGTTTAGATGGTCTTCTGAGACATCTATTTTGTTAATCTTACACAAGGGTGATATAAATTATAGGATAGATCCCAGGATAAATGATGCAATAGATTTAATAAAAATGTAAATGAATGTAATTTATTACTATAGTATTGTTTACATTTGAGTACTACATAGTTTATTGCTTCTTTTTTCTGATATCTTCTATATATATATTCACGGACTGTTAGGAACATATCTTTTGGATGTAGAAAACTAGGATTTGTCACACACCCTGTTTGGGTCATTCCTTTAGACCCAATCATATTATAAGATTATAGGTATAGATAAAGGAAAGCTCCCTTCATCATCACGTACCATATTGTTGGTTGAGCCAGAGATAATTAGACCAATATGAGGATTGTGATGCTTTTGGAGTTAAATAATTTTGTCTACTTTGGATTATATATTTTATATCCAGCATTATGACATGTTTGGATGCATTACTGGACACATGTGACATACATCATATATATATATTCTCCAGTTGTTTTATTACTATTAGTATCATATTACTTACTATGTTGTAGGGTATTACTACTTCTCTTATTATTTACTATTTGTTTTTTGATGCGTATACTCTTCCAATGTGGGAATGGTTTCTCCAATATCAATCATTTTCCCCCACATCTAGTCAGTATATTATAGAGTTTTGGAAATGAACTTGTTGTTATTTTACTAATCGGGTTTGGGACATCTTAGGGCGACACCCTGATCTGGGACGTTACAATGTGGGATTCAAGGAATTATTTTCTACCACAACATTCTATATAGACCCTATAGATTGTGATAAAATGAATAGTTAGTTTTTTAATAAGATGTGCCCAAGATTAGCTTTTTAATGTACTGGGAAAAGCCAACATACCTAGATTTGAATATCAATTTTTGGATTTTAAACTGTTACAGTTGCTTCGATTTCACCATTAGGTGACATGCTTGTTTTTTGAAATTAATATCGATATCTTTTTGGTTCTGTTTTGTAGCATCCTGAAGTGATGGGGGTATTAAATCACAATCATCATATACTAAAATTCTTGAGATCACATGTAATGCATTCATTCCATTCCATGTAGATTGAATTAATGATTCCATGCTATAGAGACATATGTTGTACTAAATATGAATGTTGTTGTGAAATATGTCATGATAGTGTAAATGCTATTTTGATAGTGTATAGATTTATGTAAATATTCATTTTTATGTACTCTAATATTTGGTCCCTGAAGAGTTATGGGCCCTCTTGGATCAGAATTCGGTGGATCATGTTTAAACATTAATTCAATTCAGTCAACATAGGATATGAGTAAAGATCCAAAACATTAATTCACAGGGAGTATGGGATATCATTGGTTGGAACATGGAATTACTTCGACAATGTTTATGTTTTTAGGGTATTGGAGATATTTTGGAGGCTTACTATCCCGAACCCTAGATAACATGGTGTGTGATGTTATGAACACATGCCGAGTATTCTTCTGTTTATGAAAAAATTACTTTTCCAAAGTACACGATGTGTTCTATATATACATTCCATGTAATTGTTTCATTTGTGACTAGAATGTTTTAGGAGAGAAATGGGGTTCAGAAATATTTTGTAGAACACACCATGTACGTGGAGTACACAAAATGCTATTGTCAACCACATGCCCTTCTGTGTGACTAACGACACGGGTGGAGAGAACTTTTGAGTATACACTATGTATAGGTTCAACACGTCATGCAGTGTTACACTAGCATGACCGTGCAGTTGTATTCTTGTTGAAGTATTTGGGAAGGAGTGAATATTCAAGTACATTTCATGTCTAAGAATGAACATGCCATCTCTATGGGGTGTTAGACGACTAGGTTGGAAGGCGTACACTACCACGTGAATAGCATACAGGAAAATGTTTTGTAGAAGTTATACACATCGTTTAACCCTATCTTATAAAACATGAATGCTTTCTTTATCATGTGCTTCTATTAAAATTCTATACGACAATCCTTTGTAATCTTGAATTGAGTTGTGCACTTGACCATTCAGAGTCATTCCACCAAGACAACCTCCAATTGAATTTCAGATATAGGGTGATGATCAGACAGTAGAAATGGTAGATCAGAGACTACAAGAAGTTCCCCCATTGTGCCTATTTTGGAACAATATATTATACCAGAAACCGGTGATAATTCACTTTTCTATGAAGGATTTATATGGATGATCCTGACTTTCCATGAACCACCATCTCATGCCCCGACTATGGCAGAGTTCACACAATTTTTCCAGTAGTAGCGCACTCTAACTTTTTAAGGGCATGGTGGAACACATGCTACATAGTCATGGTTGGAGTCCATGATTTCTATTTTCCAACATCTGGAGATGCCTCATGAGAGGAGGGATAATATCTCTACTTACATGATTCATGATTCCTCTATGAGATGGTGGGGTGTTATCTCATAGGCTGGATACCATTGGGATATGTCATTGGAAGGGTTTCGTAGGAAATAATATCATTAATTATAGCCCGAGACGTTGAGGGATGAATGAGACTTTGAGTTCATGCATTTTGAGTAGGGTGTTCTTTTAGTGATGGATTTGTCTTCTCACTTTATAGAGATTCAACACATCAAACATGTTTTGGGAGGTAACAAATTTTCACTGTATCGGCAGTTTGAGGATGAAATTATGTACATCATCTGATCATAACTGAATGTTTATAGGATTACTTTAGTGACTTCTATAGTAAATCAGGTTCCATTTACTGAGAACAATATGAGGGAGTTGGGAGCTATGAGACATGGTGCCTCGTCATCCAGTGTTGGTACTTTTTCAACTAATAGTGGGGATTTTTGTAGGGTGATTTTACAGGATGTTTCTTAAGGTAGCCGAGTGGTGTGATACCAGTGCATAAAGAGTGGGAATATAATACAACAATTCCTGAGAAACCCATTAGAGTTCTGATCTTGCAGAAACATGGATCATATTTAGTATTTTCATATGATGTTTTCAGCAGCAGTGAGTGAGAGGGGATCTATTATGACTATAGGTTCAGGATCATGACCACCAGTTTCTCATTAGTCAGGGAATTGGGTTTCTTTAGGAAATAGAGGTTATTGTGTCCAAGGTAACCACATGAGAGGTTCTTGTTGATAGTAGGGAATACCAGCTCATGGTATCCAAAAAAGGTTTCAGGATCATTTTAATTGTCAATCCATTGGTATGGAACATAACCATCATGAGCAGGATCCCAGACACTCTACGGTTAGAGGTTTGATTCTAGTATCCTCAGTTTTAGCTTCTGATCCTATAGATATAGGGGAATACCATATTTTTATATATGTTCCACTGTGGAGAGAATTTATCTCATTATCATTACTTATAATGAAGTTATGGCGCTAGACACTCTATTTGGAATTTGGACGTCCAATGTACATCAGTGCAAGGAGTTTCCTCTTAGGGTTGGTTGTTGTCACATATTATGGGACCTCTATATCTTATAGATGAATGGAAACTATGTCATTATCATTAGGGAATAGTAAGACTCCTTTTAGAACTTTATTAAATGATTTCACTGAAGGGTGAGTTTTACGTCACCAGAGGGTGGGTCTGTTCTACATAAGGGTGAATGGGATGTCCATGCGAGCAGAGCTGGACATTAAGAATCATAATTTGCTAGGTATTAAAGGCACAAAAACTAGTTTATATCTAGATTACTTGGGGGATTCATATATGGATTTCCACCAATGGTGGATCATTTCAATGATTTCATTCAATATAAATTTTTATGATTACCTCTTGAGAGTGAGGAAGATTTTTCTATTGAGCTTATGCCTGAAGAAGCAACGGTGTCTATTTATCCTTATACGATGGCTACACAAGAGTTTTAGAATCTCAATATGTAGTAATAGGGGTTGTAATAAAAGGGTTTTATACAACCTAGTACATCTCCTTGGGGTTCACATATCTTTTTTTCGAAGGAGGAAAATACCATCAATTGTTTTTGTGGATTATTGGAAGTTGAACCAGTTGACGGTCAAGAAAAGATATCCCTTACTGAGGATTGATGATCTATTTGACCATATTTGAGGTGATTGGGTGTTCTTGAAGATTGAGATGAGATCTAGTTATCATAATTATCATGTTATACAATTAGATATACCTCATACAGAATTTTAGTGTAAGTATGATCTATACGAGTATTTTTTTTCTTTTTGGTCTCAGGAACATGCCAGAAGTTTTTATTACACAGATGAACTATGTGTTCCATCATTACTTGGATTATTTTAGGTAGTCTTTATGGACAATATGTTGGTGTAACCTCACACTCTACAAGACCATTCTACCCATCTTGGGAACGTATTGAGTACAATAAAAGAGCATTTGTTATATTATAATCTCATAAAATGCCACTTTTGGATGGACCAGATTCACTTCTTTGGTTATGTCATATCAAAGAGAGGAGTATCAGTAGACCCAAATAAGGTGAGAGTTGTAGTTTTCTGGGTGCATTTGAGGAACATCATTGAGCTATAGAGTTTTGAAGGGCTGTCTGATTACTAAAAACGCATTATTAATGGTTTTTCGTGCATAAAAACACCCTTGACGAGCCTTACAATGAAAGGTATGAAGTACTTCTGGATAGATTCCTATAATTTATATTTTGTGGAGATGAAAGGGACATTAACTTCAACATAGGTACTAATTTTATAGAATCCATTCATGAGTTACATTTTTTACTACAATGACTTAGGTATTGTCCTGGGAGTGGTGCTTATGCAGGGGGAAGGAATTATTTTGTAAGGGTATCAGTAGTTTAGGGAAAATGTGAGGAATTACGTGATGGATGATATAGAGTTAGCTGGAGTGGTTCATGCATTACACGGTTGGAGGCACTATCTTTTGGGGGAATGTTTTGTGGTGTAAACTGACCACAAAATCCTTAATTATATCTTTACTCAGCATGATCAGAATTTGAGAAAGCAAAGGTGGGTTGAGAACCTTCATTATTTTGACGTTGATCTTTCCTATATGGTTGAGAAAGGAAATGTAGTGGAAGCTGTGATGAGTAGGATAACTTAGATACATGCAGTTCATATGGCCAGTAGTGGGTGGTAGCTTTAGGTTCTGTTCTCTAACATGCATTTGGTGGTGCCAAACAAACATGAATAGAAATTTCATTCATCTATATCTGTTACCTCTACTCTACTAGATCGATTGATAATGAGGTATTTATAAAATTTTGAAGGCATAGTCCTAAGGGTGATTGTGTCAAATGAGGACCTAACTCTGAGATGAACTGTAGGCAAGGATGAGGTTATGAATTTTAATTTTAATGTATCAGGGTCAATATATATTCATGGGGACAAGGTGTGAGATTTTCATTCCAATGTATGGGTATTTCATCATCGTGTCATCAATATGTATCGAGATCTGCATCATTAGTATTTGTGGAAAAGTTTGAAGAGTGATGTAGTAAGTTTTTTTTATATAATCCACCTATTAGTAGGTGAAGGTAGATCATCAGTGACTCATATGGATATTACAACATTTAACCATTACTGATTGGAGGAGGAATGATTTTGTGATGGGTTTACAAATATCTCTCTAGAGAAATGATGTCTTATGGGTTTTTGTTGATTGAATCATGAAGGTTTCACATTTCCTACCGATCACAGAAACCTTCAGTGTTTATAATCTTGGATATTTGGGAATTTTAATGTTTTTACAATTTCATGGGGGTCCATACTATATCGTTTCAAATTGGGACACTCAGTTTACTTCTCGTTTCTGAAAGGTACTAAAGAGGGATTTTGGTACATATGTACCTTTGAGTATAGCTTACCACCCCATAACAGATGGCCAGTCTGAGAGTGCGATTATGTTTTTGGGGTACATTCATCAAGCATGCATTCTAGTTTTATTGGGATCATGGGAGAGACAAATAACCCTAGTGGAGTTTTCCTACAACAAAATATTTTTGGTAATGATTTAGATGGAACTTTGTGAGGATTTGAATAGTAGGCCATGCCGATCACCCCTATGATGGATACAGGTAGGAGAGGCAGCAATGATAGGACCACTTCTGGTTCAGAATACCACTATGAAAATAGAGTTGCTTCGGAAGAGGAAGCCTACAATAAAGACTCACTAGAAATCTTATACTGATCGACATAGATGAATTTTTGAGTTCAACATTTGAGATCAGGTTTTGTTGTGTGTCTCAACATGGTTATGGCACAAGATGATTATGATACAGGGGATTCATTCACCCAGATACGTCGGGCAATTTGTGGTTTTTTAGATATTTGGGCCAGTTTCCTATCAGTTACAATTATCTCATCGGTACCGGGTTAGGCATGACTTCTTTCATGTTTCTCAGCAATGACGTTACTTATCAGTAGAGTCTCATGTTTTTCAACCAGAGGTGGTTGAGTTGGATGTTGTTGTATCCTTCTAGAAGCACCCTATTCATATTTTTGACGGAAACATGAAGGTTCTATGTGGCCGGTCTATTCCTTTGTTACGGGTTATATAGCAGCATGACCGAGTATAGGGGAGACTAGGGAGAGGGATGTCGACGTATGATCATAGTGGCTAGAGTTTTTTGATGTTTCTTCTTTTACACCCTTGAAAGGGAAATTATAGGACGAATTGCATTAAGGGGGGAAGTTCGTAAGAACCTAGATCTATAATTTAGTTATGGATATTGATTTCGGGTTGTTTTTTAGGAAAAAGGAGGAAATGTGGGTTTTTTAGTACACATATTGTACTTCCATGTACATGTTGTGTATCCTATTACTACATACAACCGCATAATAGCCTTAAAATGGCTATGTTCATGGTCGTGTGGTGACCTAGTAGATAGTTTATGTCAGGGGATAATTGAGGATAATACATGCCAGATAGATTTGATGAACATGCCGTGTATTATTATTTTTATTTGATATATCAGAGTGGGGTCATGTATTATGTTTGTAAACATCATCATATTCCAGTGTATTATATACATGAGTGACAGAATGGATGAATAACATCTAACCCCTCCTAATTCTCTGTCCTACCTGTAACGCCCCGACCCCAGATACCCAGAGTTGGTGCATTACTTCGTAACATTGGCATGATCACAAAAGATCAAGTCTTGAAAGACCGATTAGTTTAGTAGCCTTGGAAACACAAGATACATTTATAAATTCTACATTGCATCATAAAGTGAAAAACTAAAATAATAAAGTCTCCTTAGTCCACACTCATATCCTCTTCTGACTATCCCTGTAGGTCATTCATAATATACTTCTTCACATTCATGAAATTATTAAAACATTGAAAGGGGTGAGCTCAGATGCTCAGTAAGGATAACAATATTGTGGAAGCTTTCATCAATAAAGATAAACATTTAAGGCAATGTATAACTAAAACAAAAGCCTTTTAAACTAGAACTTCAACATAATATGGAAAAAGTAAAATGAGATAATGCTATTTACTTCTTCACATGGATATTGTACTGGTCGAATAATCACATGAAATATCAATAACCACTTTCATAATGATGGAATTCATAATGCCAGACTATCATAACCACGTAGCTAAGGCCTCGTGCCAAGTCTACAATAAGATTTTGTCAAGGCCTCGTGCCAAGACACTAGTTTGTCTCATGAGACCTACCGATGCATCGAGGAGCTATAGAGGGCTCCACTAGTCACTTATTAAGTCCAATGCATTCCTCATATGAATAGGTTTAAACATATCATAAACCATAACATAATCGTATCACATAAAACATGCATAAAGTCAACATAAAATTTCCACATTTAAATCACAAGATATCAATACGAAACATTGATATAATAAAGACATTATCAAAACCATTTTCAATACCAAAATAAAAGAAAATTAAACCATGGTATTTATTTTTGATTTAAAAGATGTTATGGCTTCTAGAGGAAGCCGAAACCCAAATAATGTCCATGGCGGCAGAGAAGTCATTATCGCCGCATACGTACGACAAGAAAAACATTCCTTTTTTTCGTTTAGTAAAAAAATCGTATAAAAAGATTCCTTTTGAATAAATGTAAAAGTCAAAGGGGTTTATACACCGTATAAAGGAATGTTGTGTATGAAACCAAATATGCCTCAATGAAAGGAGATTGAGACGAAGTCACTCACAAAGATCATTTTTTTAAATAAAATAGATATATTATGTGTATTCACTGTAATTACACATAAAGAAATTAAAAATACAAGAAAGGAAATAATAATATCATGACATAATTTGAAAGTAGGAGATTAACCCAATGAATGGAAATTCGGTTAAGAAGTGCCCTTACCTTGCGTCATGTCTTGACTCGACCATTCTTTAACCTCCTGAATAATAAACTAGAGTTAATTTATAATTTTTTAAGAACATTTTTCAAGTTTTTTATTCCTTTTATATCACTTATTACCATGTTATGAACATTATGTAATTATTTAAGTTAACAACGGTTGTTTGTCGATCTTTGGTACTTGAGTCAAAAATAGACTTCTTATAATTACATGTTTTTTATGTGGTGAAATATCCATTATATACTGAATTATATTCATGATATATATATTATATATCTCATATATATCCAGTATATACATTCATTCATAATATTACATAACAATTAGAGGTAAGAAATGAAATGCACTGTTCATGGAGACGGTAACCCATACGTACGCATGCACGCTACTTTCATTTCTATTTCATATTTAAGGGAATGAAATCATAATTTTATAAAGGTATATTATAATTCCAGTATAATATCATTTACTCCATCCTTTATACATCCCACATATGTAATTAACAATTCAAATCACTTTGAGGGGGCGGTAGTCCGCAGTTCCTAAAATGAAATTATCGCGTTTAACCATAATGGAAATCATAAAAGTATTCCATAAATGAAAAATACAGAATCATAAGGAAAACAATAACATAATATATATCATATATAAAAATATTGTCATCATAATAGCCACCATTACAGGTGTTATATGAGTGTTGAACAATCATCGTTTCGTGAGGCAGAAATTCGCCATCCACAGAAACAATATGTTCTTTAACCATTAGATGAAGGTGTGTGTAACTGTAAATAAAATACTTCTCATAAAAACATACAAGTATATTTAGGATACTGGTGTTATTACAAAATAAATGGATAAAAATAGTTTAAGGGGTTGGAGAAGAAAAATGAAACAAAATAACATAAGAGAATACATTACCTTAAAATTGGGTAACTCTTTTTTTCATTTGAGCCAAAGGCTTCCATGGGAAGAGTTCTGGCCAATGTGAGGCTTCTAGGAGTAAGGAAGGGATGTTAGGAGAGTATTTGGGCATAGTTTGGCCGATCCAAATGGCTTCAAAGTGTGAATAAGGTGGTATAGGTGGGGGCCTTTTATAAGAGGAGAGAAGGGGCACTCTTGGAAAGATTGAAATTTTACTTTATTATGATATTATTTTCGGATTCTAAAGGTCCCAAAATGATATATTTCGAGGATAAGGTGATAAGGGTTCTAAATATACTCTTCCAATAGGTTTTTGACAAGATTAAGCCTTGGATTTTACATTATTTTTTCATTTTATTTAAATCATTAATTAATGAGGTAATCGCTGCATCATCATGGTGTCATAAATAATTTAATTTATTTAATGTCTTAAAATTATAAAAAAATATCATTACTTAGGAAATCTTTTTATATTTCTAAAGAATATTTATAGTCAAAAATATGACTTGTATAACCCCATTTAAATTTTTTTTAGTAAAGAAACTCATGTTTGTGACATTTTTATTTTAACATTAAATAAAACGTTTTTAATGTCATTTTCCTACCAAAATGGATCCATGGGGTCCCCAAGTTGTCCCATGGCTTTTATTGGTCGTCCATGACTCATCCAATAGGGGTAGGACAAGTGTAAAGGTATTTTCATATTTTTATAATATCATTTTTACATAAAAAATCCACTAATTATCATGGTGTCATAAATAATTTACATTCTCCCCTCCTTAAATAAATTGCGTCCTCGCAATTTGAAATTTTTCATTGAAAATAAAAGGTTGAAAATAGAAAATACCTTTGTGAAAAACCCACATCGGAAATAAGGTTAATAAAAATATAACTTTAAAAGAAAGAAAGATAAGTACAAAGGTCACCCGAGATAGCCCATAATAGGATTCTATGAAAATATGGATATGGAAGACAAACAAACCATCAAGGTCTGATGGAGAGTTGTAGAAAACGTTTTTTTTCCGTCACAGAACCAGAACCCTCACAACAGAATTTAACCCATGACCAGATCCACAAAATTTCAAATCAAATCCAAAACAAAATTAACCAAATCTGAACCAACTGCGAAGCACCCCCGTTGCTCACCATCAAAAGAAATGAATGATGCCGCCACACTGGAAGCCACGACACCAACGCCGCTCGAAGCTGAAACCGCCGACGCCAAGAATTGCCCTCGCTGCCGCTGATATTACAAGGCAGAGCCGAGAGGAAACACGACGTCGGCGGACGAAGATCCGAGCCGAGCCGAGAAACGACGCCGCCACACTGGAGACTCCCGGACGAAAACCCGGTAACGCCTGCTTCCATAAACCCGCCACAAACATGTGATTGGTTAAACGATCATTGAATCCCCAGTTGGAAAATTTAACTGGAAAAGTTTTTGTTTTAAGTTTCCTTTCAAGTAGTTGAGGAACTTATTTAAAATATTTACTAAGAATGTAAGTAAATATACATAGTTTTCGTGTAGACTTTAATAAATTTTTTACACAAACCCATCTTTCACTCCAAATGGTAATGGAACTCAAAAATATTCTGTTTATCCTAATTGTATAAGGTTCTAAATATTACCACATACCATTTAGATTAGGAAAACTATTTTGTAATAACCAGGGACTTCCTGTAGGATTGTGGTAGGTAATAAAGGCCTGTCGCACTATGGTTGCGCGTTCCATTCCTGCAGCTTTGTCCGACGCGACGGGTTATGCCCCACCATGCAGGTTGTCCTTTTCCTAAAACTATAGTATTATAATATTCCAAAAATAATCTTCAGAAATGATTTAACCTTAAACAATACTATCCAAAGTTCAACTTAATTAATTCCAACTGTTCTAGTTATCCAAAATACCTCTGTCCAGAATTTTTCTAAAAGGTCTCTAAATTCTAAAATCAATTGTATCATCAGTTTCCTCAAACAAAGTAAAGTTCCTATTATTGTCACATAATAAAATATGATAAACATCATCATATTAAAACCTTAATGAAAACAACAAGTACTGCAGTACAATCCTTATATATCACATTATTCTTATAACCAAAATATAATCCTTGTTTCCAAAAGCACCAATACATTAATTATTCCACTTCAACTGTAGTAACATCATAAGATTGTCCTTGATCCCTTGGCCTTTTCTGAGGTATGTTTCCCTGACGCTTAGTACATTCATTTTCATAATGCCCTATTTCCCTACAATTGTAGTGTTCAACATTGATAGCATCTTCCTTTCCCTTGCAATCACGTGCCTGGTGACCTTTTTCTACACATTTATAAAAAACACCCATTCCTTTTAGGAAAGCACCGTGGTGATTCTTTCCACAATTATCACATAATGAAAATCCTTCTTTCAATTTTTCCCTTTATCTGTCTCTTGTTCCACCATTCTCTTCTTCTCTTTCTTTACTTTGTTGTCATAAGTCTTAGAGAATTACTTTTCTGTCTTGTTAGCACACGAGACAATATCTTCGTACGATGAGAAGGATTGTAATAGTAAAGCTCGATGGAGAAATGGTTTTAACCCATCAAATAAATGATAAATCTTACTTCTTGGGTTATGTATATAATCTGCAGCATACCTCACTAACCTTGTAAAGTTGGCCTCATAATTTGCAACATTCTCATCCTCCTTTTGTCTCAGATTCAGAAATTGCCTTTCCATATATGCACGATGGTCACAAAGAATGTATTTTTCTAAGAAAAGATCTTTGAACTCTCTCCATTCCATACTTGATACTTCTTCATCTTCCTTTGTGTTTTGAATCAGCGACCACCATTGATCTGCATATCCAGTGAGGCGGTAGACTGCCATGACAACCTTCTCCCTTTCGCTACTCCCCAAGGCGTGGAATATTTTCTCTAAGGAGTTTATCCATTGCTCAGCTACTAAAGGATTTTTACCCCCATTAAATTTTGGCAGTTGTTTCCTCATTAAGCGGTCTAACATTGATCCTCCACGGCGCAGATCAGGGTGCTCCATACGAGTAAGGTTATTATCCATAACCTGAGTGAGTTGTCTCATTATTGTAATAAGTTGATCAACACCAGTTGTATCTCCAGCTCCATAATAATTATCTTGAGCAGGAGGGAAAACCCTACACGGAGTGCGTGCATTGATACGGTTTCCATTCCTTCCACTAGGCGCCATTTTTAAGCAATGGCATAAACTAGATTAGTTTATGAATCAAAATACATAATTCCATACTTGTAAAACACTTAACAATAATTGAACTATTTATGGATATAATCCATAATCATAAAAAAATGTTTTCTTTGAGGAATTATATACTCATAAACCATTAACAATGGTTTGTAAAGAAAATGAGAATTATCCTAAGCATATCCCCCAGGAGTGTCGTAACCAAGAGTGCAGCAAGGCCCGTTGTCGTGCACCAGTTCCCGTTCGAGTCTAGCTCAAAGCAGTGTTTTCGGGTTTTACGCCTCGGTACATCTGTGCCAGAGCCAACTCTACTTGCTCGTATCCAGTCAGGGATTTATTTCTCAGAAAACTCACAAAATCGCTATAATACCAAAATTCTATAAAGTTCTTCTATACTAATCCTCAAAGTCTATCTTCGGGCAATGTGCTCTAATCAGAGTTTATCTAAATCTAGATTCCAAGGTTAGTACTAAACTGCCTCTGATACCAACTGTAACGCCCCGACCCCAGTTACCCAGAGTCAGTGCATTAATTCGTAACACTGGCATGATCACAGAAGATCATGTCTTGAAAGACCGATTAGTTTAGTATCCTTAGAAACACTAGATATATTCATAAATGTTACATTACATCATAAAGTGAAAAAACTACAATAACAAAGTCTCCTTTTTCCACACTCATATCCTCTTCTGACTATCCCTACAGGTCATTCATAAAATACTTCTTCACATCCTGGAAAATATGAAAACATTGAAAGGGGTGAGCTCATATGCTCAGTAAGGATAACAATATAGCGGAAGATTTTATCAAAAAACATAAACATTTAAGGCAATGTATAACTAAAACAAAAGCCTTTTAAACTTGAACTTAAACATAATATGACAAATATAAAATGAGATAATTCCATTTACTTCTTAACATGGATATTCTACTAGTCGAATAATCACATGCAATTTCAATAACAACTTTCATAATGATGGAATGCATAATGCCAGACTATCATAACCACATAGCCAAGGCCTCGTGCCAAATTTACAATAAGATTTTTTCAAGGCCTCGTTCCAAGACACTAGTTTGTCTCATGAGACCTACCGATGCATCGAGGAGCTATAGTGGGCACCACCCATCACTTATTAAGTCCAATGCATTCCTCATATGAATAGGTTTAAACATATCATAAACCATAACATAATCGTATCACATAAAACATGCATAAAGGCAACATAACATTTCCAAATTTCAATCACAAGATATCAATACGACACATTGATATAATAAAAACATTATTAAAACCATTTTCAATACCAAAAAAATGAAAATTAAAACTTGGTATTTATTTTTCATTTAAAAAAAGTTATGGCTTGTAGAGGAAGCCGAAACCCAAATAATGGCCATGGCGGCAAAAAAGTCATTGTCGCCGCATACGTATGACAAGTAAAACATTCCTTTTTGTCGTTTAGTAAAAAATTCGTATAAAAAGATTTCTTTTGAATAAATATAAAAGTCAAAGGGGTTTATACACCGTATAAAAAAAGTTGTGTATAAAACAAAATATGCCTCAGTGAAAAGAGATTGAGACGAAGTCCCTCACAAAGATAATTTTTTTAAATAAAATAGATATATTATGTGTATTCAATATAAGTACACATAAAGAAAGTACATGTACAAGATAGGACATAATAATATCATGACATAATTTGAAAGTAGGAGATTAACCCAAAGAATGGAAATTGGGTTAAGAAGTTCCCTTACATTACGTCCTGTCATGACTCGACCGTTCTTTAAACTCATGAATAATAAACTAGAGTTAATTTATAATTTCTTAAGAACCTTTTTCTTGTTTTTTATTCATTTTATATCACTTATTACCATGTTATGAACATTATTTAATTATTTATGTTAATAATGGTCATTTTGTCAATCTTTGGTACTGGAGTAAAAAATAGACTTCTTATAATTACAAGTTGTTCATGTGGTGAAATATCCATTATATACAAAATTATATTCATGATATAGATATAATATATCTCATATATATCTAGTATATACATTCATACATAATATTACATAACATTTAGAGGTAAGAAATGAAATGCACCGTTCATGGAGACGGTAAGCCGTACGTACGCATGAATGTAACTTTCATTTCTATTTCATATTTAATGGAATTAAATCATAATGATATAAAGGTATATTATAATTCCAGTATAATATCATTTAATCCATCCTTTATACATCCCACATATGTAATTAACGATTCAAATCACTTTGAGGGGGCGGTAGTCCGCACTTCCTAAAATGAAATTATTGCGTTTACCCATAATGGAAATCATAAAGGTATTCCATAAATGAAAAATACAGAATCATAATGAAAACAAAAACATAATATAGATCATATATAAAAATAATGTCATCATAATGGCCACCGTGAGAGGTGTTATATGAGTGTTGAATAATCATCGTTTCGTGAGGCAGAAATTCGCCATCCACAGAAACAGTATGTTCTTTAACCATTAGACGAAGGTGTGAGTATGTTTAAATTAAATACATCTCATAAGAACATCCCAGTATATTGAGGATACTAGTTTTGTAAAAAAGAAAGGAATAATAAGAGTTTAAGGGGTTTGGGAAGCAAAATGAAACAAAATAACATAAGAGAATACATTACCATAAAATCGGGTAACTATTTTTTTGATTTGAGTCAAAGGCTTCCTTGGGAAGAGTTCTGGCCAAAGTGAGGATTCTAGGAGTAAGGGAGGAAAATTGGGAGAGTATTTGGGCAGTGGTTTTCTGAGCCAAATGGCATTAATGTGTGAATAAGTTGTTAGAGGTGGGGGCCTTTTATGAGATGAGAGAAGGGGCACTCTTGGAAAGATTGAAATGTTACTTTATAATGAAATGATTTTCAGATTCTAAAGGTAACACAATGATATATTTCACGGATAAGGTGATAAGGGATCCAAATCTACTCATCAAATATGTTTTTGACAAGTGTAAGCCTTGTATTTTACATAATCTTTTCATTTTATTTAAATCGTTAATTAATGAGGTAATCACTAAATCATCATGGTGTCATAAATAATTTAATTTATTTAATGTCTAAAAATTATAAATGAATATCATGATGTAGGAAATCTTTTTATATTTCTAATGAATATTTATAGTCAAAACTGTGACTTGTATAACCCCATTTAAAAATTGTTTTAGTAAAAGAACACATGTTTGTGACATTTTTATTTTAACATTAAATAAAACGTTATTAATGAAATTGAAGTGCCCAGATCAGTGTGAATCAATGAGAGGGGGAGGGGGTGAATCAGTGATCCCTTAAAACTTTTTACTAATTGATTCTTATCAATTAAACCTCTATGGATTGTTAAGGCCTCGATCCACTCTTCTTATGTCTCTCAACCTTTCCCGGATAATGCAGTAATGAAAAGGCACAGGACACAAGGATTTACAAGGTTCGACACCAAAGGCCTACATCCTTGCCATGCTCTCCCAGCATGGATTCTCCATTATAACCTGTTAAAATTACAATGTTCGATACAGAGTCCCATTGTATCTCTCCTGAGTCCCACAGGAGGGTCTTTATACTGCGTCCCACAGTGTTACCAGAGTCCCACTGGCCTGCTCCAGAATCCCACTGAAGACTTCTTCTCCCTGAGTCCCACAGGGTCTTCTCCTGGCTCCTCGAGTCACACGAGTATCTCTTCTTCAATTTAAGCTTCTTCAAGTATCCTCAGCAGTCCGGGATAAAGACTGCTGGCCTTGCTCTGTACCTCTGATCACTTGTGATGATCAGGTCTTCTCGTCTTGCTCAGGCTTTATCTCCTTCTTCTAAGGATGACCTGGCTTCTCTCCAGCTACTGAATACTCAGACAACTGATATCTTTAACATCAGTCTGGTCCAGTCTCAGTTCACTTCAACTTCATGCACTGAGTGCATGGCAGCTCTCCTTCCTCATGCACTGACTGCATGGCCTTCTCAAATTCTTCAAGATCCTCTGGTCTTGGTCAACTCAATTGCACACCACTGATTTGGCTCTGTTCAAGTGTGCATGTGCATGCATGCAAGCATACACTTCTCCTATCCTATTCTTGGTGCAGTAGACCCACAAAGGGTGTAATCAATTATAGCACACACCTTCTCCCTTCTTCACACTTTGTTCTTTTTGTTTACACACTCACTAATGTGTTGTTCTTTAGTGTGGATGTCCTCTTCTTCTAGGTGTTTACACTTTTAGTGCACACACTAGGTTCGGCCTTCTTGCTTTGTTTGCACACACACACTTCCTTTGATCAATTAGCAAACACAAGTCTTGGCCTTCTTCACTTGCACACACTAACTCTCGACCTTCTTCACTTCACACACAAAGTGTGGCCTTCTTAGCACATGGCACACACATAAGTGGTCGTAGGGTGTTCTTTTTCTTCACTTAGCATACACCCAATATTCTAGGTCTTCACATGATGCTCACATAAGGCACTAAGCCTTGGCCTCCTCTAATTGGCACACCCACTGCCCGAATGCAATTAACACTGCCAATATGAAGGCGCGCAAGTGCTTTAGCCGCGGCCTCACTTCTTCTTCAAAGCGCAAGGCACAAGAATCACTTGGCCGTGCAAGTGAAACCTCCTCGGGTGCAAGGGGCATCCGCGCAAGGCTCAAGTGTGCAAGGGTGAAACACTGCCGCGGGCTCCTTCCTCCTGCCACGCAAGTGTGCGGGCAGAGAGGGTGGCAAGAGACTCGAGCGCGCAAGTATGCGGCTCGGCTCCTTCCTGTCGCGCCAGGGATACACGCAGGGGACTCCCCTTCACTTCTTTCGCGCAAGGGATGCGCAAAAGGAACCTCACGGAGCCTCTGATGGCTCCGGGCTTTACTGCCGCGCAGGTGGCGCGCAGCTCAGTTCTTCGCGAGGCACAAGAGCTCTCACGGGACTTCTCAAAATTTCAGTGCATCAGCAAGTGGCTCAGAGGTCTCGGCCTCTCTTTATATAGGCAGAGGGCCTCAGTTCATCCGCGTGGGATATAAATTCAAACTCCCGAATATCTCGGGTTTTAAAGATTTCCAAAATCTTGTTTTGCTCCTCTGTTTCACGCGGGTTCTCTCTTTTATTTTTCCTCATGTGCATGTGCATGGAACAACATGCAGAGCCTCATTAAAATCCCTCCATGCAAAATACGAACCAACATAGCCTCGGCACTTCGTTTCCCTTCGGCCGAAACTCGAAATCTCACACTAGTTGCATGCAAGTATATTTTAATGCATGGTTAGGTTCAGTAGGGCCATACGAGCTCATTGGTGTCTTCGGCTTGATCAACAGAGGCAGGGAACTCAAAATCAGTTCGTCGGGAAGGCTCTGGTTCAGCGGCGGTCGTGGGGTGGCCTTGGCATGGCCTCGGCACGAGCTCGAGGTAGGAGACGCCTCGGAGCCGTCGGATCAGGTCTTTGGATGGCCTGGATTTGATCGCTAGTGGCGCGATTAGATGAGCGGCTCGGATCTGGCGCGCGATGAGACGGACGACCAGGATCTCTTCCGCGGGAAAAACCCGCGTCCCACATCGAAACGGCGAGAGGAATTGTCGCGGTTTATTACCCAGTCGCTCCCTCAACTCGGCAATTGAACTTCCTCCCTCCCGGTGCCGCCCCGCACCGGGTTCTCTCTGCGGGCGCGCTCTGCGCCCACTCTTGCTCCTGCGGGCGCGCTCCTAGTGCCCACTATGCACCTCGGGCGCGCGGGTTTCACCACCGCGTGACCTCAGGGGCTCACACACGGCACCTGCCGCCTTGTGCTTGCACCATGGGATCCCCCATGGGCGTGGCGCCGAGTGCCCATATGAGTCGTGGGGTTGAACTCGTGGGCTGGCCTTGGCTGGCCTATTTTTTGGCAAAGGACAGAATGAATCCTTTGTATAAAAACAAAGTACTCCATATAAAAATTGCCAAACCAAGTTCCATTCAAGCCATCTTCTTCCCATCTCTATTCTTCTTCTTCTTAAGAATTCCTTCATTACTCTTCAACATTTATTCATCAATTTGTAATGGAATTCACGAAGGGTCTTCATCTTCAACTGGGCTCCTGAATCAAATATTTCTTCAATAAACTTCATTGATCCAATTAGAGATCAATTGGATCAATTCCAATTCACATGCACTAAGAGTTAGTACACGGACTTCTTTAAATCCACTTCATCCACTCAGTGGTTGTGGATGGATCATCTTCCTCTCCTCATGCATTGTCAAGACAATGCATGGTCTTCAATCAATGTTGTGACTTTGTATCATCAGGATACAAGTTCTATGAACTTAAAGAGCAGCTCAGCAATCGTCAGATTTACATGGAGAATGTTTCAACCACAATTTCCAATACCACTTAGTGAATCTCCTAAGTGACATGCATCTTAGTACCATGGCCATTCTCCTTCACCACCATCACCATCACATCCTTTGACATTCACATATTGACTCCTTGACTTCCATTCATTCCAAGACAACTTCATGCCTCATTTAAAACAAATACAACACAATGCACTTCAATCTCCCCCTTTGTATTTGTTGTCAATACACTCCTTCAGCACATATGAATGGGTCAATATGTGTGCCAATATTTTCTCCCCCTTATTGGCAATCAAATGCAAAGGTGTGGTGTGGTTCACTTTCAAAAATAATCTTCCTCCCTTTGAATAGCATCTTCTTGAAAAATCACTAAGAGAGGGATGATGTCACATGTTCTCTCTAGCAAAGAACCTTTAGTAAATCATCTCTAAGTCTACTTGGGCTAACCCGGTGTAGAAAACAAGAGTGATATGACCAAGGAATTCAAAGTTGTCCATAATTCTCTACACATGTGAGATCATGCTTAGGGGTTTGAAATTTTTCAGATATAACAATGAATTGCTAAATCCTGCACATACTCCACAAAACTCATTAGAAAGTTCAGGTGCAAAGATAATTCTCCCCCATTCATCCATTTTCTTAAGATGATATTAATCTCAGAACATCATCTTCTTCAGATTTTCTCCTCCTCAAGGGGTGCACTCCATTCTGTCCAAACCATCCTCCAGTTGAGAATGTTCATCATCTTCAATTCCCTGCAATGTCAGCATATGTAAATACCAAGAGTATAAGGGAATAAGATGGAACCTCCTTGGTTCATCAATGTGAACAACAAGGTTGAGACGATTCTCTCAACAAAGATGTCCCATTTTCACCATTCTTCACACTTGCACATTTGAACTTCAACGATGGTTGTGCTGGTGTGGATCTCAATACATCTTCATGTGAAATATTCTTCTTCCCTTTTGCCTTAGCAATTGCCAGAACTTCATCTTCAGCTCTTTGCAGATCTTTGGCAAGTTGCAACTGATTTGGCCATATGACTAGTAAGTCACTTGGAAGTGTGGCCTCAGTTCTGGATATTCCACATGGTTCCTTAGATGCTGTCAAGCTACCTTTCTTAGGCAACTTGTTTTCAATCAATCCCTTCTTCTTCTGGATTGATTGTCTTTTGGAGTTCAGTCTGCTTCTATTTAGTTTCATGGCTTCTTTACAAAGGTCCATGATATGTCCTTTCTTGCCACAGTAGAAGCATGTCTTCTTGGTGGTCCTTCTGGATGCATCACCCTTCTTGGATTCAGACTCCAAGGACTTCTCTTTATTTCTCAAGCACTTCTTGGGAGCATTTTCTACTTTCTTCTTGCTTCCCAAGGATTCTTTCTGATCCAGGTTCAGTGATCTTCTCTTCTTTTTAGCTCTGGATACAGTTGGAGATTGACATGTATCTTTTTGACCACTTTTGCAATCATCCCAGATGTTGTCAAGTAATCCAAATCTATTTGCAGTAAACATATGTCTCTGGACCTGTGGATGCTGCTTCTTTTCCTCTGGCTTGCTCCCCCTAGGCATGGGCTTCCTCTGTGATTTGGCATTCAGTGGATTGTACCAACAATCTTTTGCACAGTGCCCATACTTATTACAAAACCAACATTGACCCACAAATCTTGACCTTTTCAGTCCTTCTGATTGTTGGGTACTTTTCTTGACTTGTTGTGTTGTTTTAGGAGAGCTCTCTTTCTTCATTGTCTTCATCCATACTTGTTTGGAATTATTCTTCTATCCAGCACTTTTAGTAGAAACACTTTTAGAAGCATGATTACAAGATGGTATGGATGGTACCTTCTTTTTAGAAGTTGTTGCCTTTTTATTAGGGGATGTCTTTCTTTTAGAATCATCCTGCTCAATGCATACTTGAGTAGCAACATTTCTGCTTTCAGCTGACTGGGAGGATTCAGCTTTAGGTGATTGCAGATGTTTCAATATCACCTCCAGTTCTAAACACTTCATGTTGAGGGAGTTCTTCTCATCCTCAATTGTTCTTAGCCTTCCTTCCCATTTCTTTTCCAGCTGTTTTACCTGGTCTTCATGCACCTGCTTCATTTCAAGCAATGAGCTGTCAAGCTCCTTAACCCTTTTGACTTTGTCTTCTAGTTGAGCATCTCTGACAACCATTGACACTTTGTGCCTCTTTTCCAGTGCATGGACAACATCTTTGACTATTATCATAAAGAATTATTTCTCAGAAAGGCTTCTTTGCAATTCTTCAGCAGTGTCTTCATATCTTTCATTGCAAAGAGATACTGTTTCATCTTTGGCATTTACCAGCTTTCTGAGAGTGTTGGATATGCCAACCCTTTTAGCCAGCTGATCTTCCATAGCATTGGCTTCTTCTTCTAACTGTGATTTTTCTTCATGAAGATCATGGATGCCTGTAGCTATACACTTTGCCACTTCCATGGGAACTGTCTTCTGAAGATATTTGAGTACACTCTGAAGATCATTCATTATTTCAACTTCATCACAGCCAGGACAGGCTTTCTTCATCTTCTTGGCCTGTTTCTTCTTTCTATTTTTCTGAGTCTTGGCAGATATCTCCATTTGAGGCTGGTTGCTCATTTCCTCAAATCTGCACTCCATATAGACTCTCTTGGATCATTTAGAGGCAACCTCCCTCTGATACCAATTGAAGTGCCCAGATCAGTGTGAATCACTGAGAGGGGGAGGGGGTGAATCAGTGATCCCTTAAAACTTTTTACAAATTGATTCTTATCAATTAAACCTCTATGGATTGTTAAGGCCTCGATCCACTCTTCTCATGTCTCTCAACCTTTCCCGGATAATGCAGTAATGAAAAGGCACAGGACACAAGGATTTACAAGGTTCGGCACCAAAGGCCTACATCCTTGCCATGCTCTCCCAGCTTGGATTCTCCATTATAACCTGTTAAAATTACAATGGTCGATACAGAGTCCCACTGTATCTCTCCTGAGTCCCACAGGAGGGTCTTTATACTGCGTCCCACAGTGTTACCAGAGTCCCACTGGCCTGCTCCAGAATCCCACTGAAGTATTCTTCTCCCTGAGTCCCACAGGGTCTTCTCCTGGCTCCTCGAGTCACACGAGTAGCTCTTCTTCACTTTAAGATTCTTCAAGTATCCTCAGCAGTCCGGGATAAAGACTGCTGGCCTTTCTCTGTACCTCTGATCACTTGTGATGATCAGGTCTTCTCGTCTTGCTCAGGCTTTATCTCCTTCTTCTAAGGATGACCTGGCTTCTCTCCAGCTACTGAATACTCAGACAACTGATATCTTTAACTTCAGTCTGGTCCAGTCTTAGTTGACTTCAACTTCATGCACTGAGTGCATGGAAGCTCTCCTTCCTCATGCACTGACTGCATGGCCTTCTCAAATTCTTCAAGATCCTCTGGTCTTGGTCAACTCAATTGCACACCACTGATTTGGCTCTGTTCAAGTGTGCATGTGAATGCATGCAAGCATACACTTCTCCTATCATCTTCTTGGTGCAGTAGAACCACAAAGGGTGTAATCAATTATAGCACACACCTTCTCCCTTCTTCACACTTTTTTCTTTTTGTTTACACACTCACTAATGTGTTGTTCTTTAGTGTGGATGTCCTCTTCTTCTAGGTGTTTCCACTTTTAGTGCACACACTAGGTTCGGCCTTCTTGCTTTGTTTGCACACACACACTTACTTTGATCAATTAGCAAACACAAGTCTTGGCCTTCTTCACTTGCACACACTAACTCTCGACCTTCTTCAATTCACACACAAAGTGTGGCCTTCTTAGCACATGGCACACACATAAGTGGTCGTAGGGTGTTCTTGTTCTTTACTTAGCATACACCCAATATGCTAGGTCTTCACTTGATGCTCACATAAGGCACTAAGCCTTGGCCTCCTCTAATTTGCACACCCACTGCCCGAATGCAATTAACACTGCCAATATGAAGGCGCGCAAGTGCTTTAGCCGCGGCCTCACTTCTTCTTCAAAGCGCAAGGCACAAGAATCACTTGGCCGCGCAAGTGAAACCTGCTCGGGTGCAAGGGGCAGCCGCGCAAGGCTCAAGTGTGCAAGGGTGAAACACTGCCGCGGGCTCCTTCCTCCTGCCACGCAAGTGTGCGGGTAGAGAGGGTGGCAAGAGACTCGAGCGCGCAAGTATGCGGCTCGGCTCCTTCCTGTCGCGCAAGGGATACACGCATGGGACTCCCCTTCACTTCTTTCGTGCAAGGGTTGCGCAAAAGGAACCTCACGGAGCCTCTGATGGCTCCGGGCTTTACTGCCGCGCAGGGGGCGCGTAGCTCAGTTCTTCGCGAGGCACAAGAGCTCTCACGGGACTTCTCAAAATTTCAGTGCATCAGCAAGCGGCTCAGATGTCTCGACCTCTCTTTATATAGGCAGAGGGCCTCGGTTCATCCGCGTGGGATATAAATTCAAACTCCCGAATATCTCGGGTTTTCAAGATTTCCAAAATCTTGTTTTTCTCCTCTGTTTCACGCGGGTTCTCTCTTTTATTTTTCCTCACGTGCATGTGCATGGAACAACATGCAGAGCCTCATTAAAATCCCTCCATGCAAAATACGAACCAACATAGCCTCGGCACTTCGTTTGCCTTCGGCCGAAACTCGAAATCTCACACTAGTTGCATGCAAGTATATTTTAATGCATGGTTAGGTTCAGTAGGGCCATACGAGCTCATTGGTGTATTCGGCTTGATCAACAGAGGCCGGGAACTCAAAATCAGTTCGTTGGGAAGGCTCTGGTTCAGCGGCGGTCGTCGGGTGGCCTTGGCATGGCCTCGGCACGAGCTCGAGGTAGGAGACGCCTCGGAGCCGTCGGATCCGGTCTTTGGACGGCCTGGATTTGATCGCTAGTGGTGCGATTAGTTGAGCGGCTCGGATCTGGCGCGCGATGAGACGGACGGCCAGGATCTCTTCCGCGGGAAAAACCCGCGTCCCACATCGAAACGGCGAGAGGAATTGCCGCGGTTTATTACCCAGCCGCTCCCTCAACTCGGCAATTGAACTTCCTCCCTCCCGGTGCCGCCCCGCACCGGGTTCTCTCTGCGGGCGCGCTCTGCGCCCACTCTTGCTCCTGCGGGCGCGCTCCTAGCGCCCACTATGCACCTCGAGCGCGCGGGTTTCACCACCGCGTGTCCTCAGGGGCTTACACACGGCCCCTGCCACCTTGTGCTTGCACCATGGGATCCCCCATGGGCGTGGCGCCTAGTGCCCATATGAGCCGTGGGGTTGAACTCGTGGGCTGGCCTTGGCTGGCCTATTTTTTGGCAAAGGACAGAATGAATCCTTTGTATAAAAACAAAGTACTCCATATAAAAATTTCCAAACCAAGTGCCATTCAAGCCATCTTCTTCCCATCTCTATTCTTCTTCTTCTTAAGAATTCCTTCATTCCTCTTCAACATTTATTCATCAATTTGTAATGGAATTCACGAAGGGTCTTCATCTTCAACTGAGCTCCTGAATCAAATATTTCTTCAATAAACTTCATTGATCCAATTAGAGATCAATTGGATCAATTCCAATTCACATGCACTAAGAGTTAGTACATGGACTTATTTAAATCCACTTCATCCGCTCAGTGGTTGTGGATGGATCATCTTCCTCTCCTCATGCATTTTCAAGACAATTCATGGTCTTCAATCAATGTTGTGACTTTGTATCATCAGGATACAAGTTCTATGAACTTAAAGAGCAGCTCAGCAATCGTCAGATTTACATGGAGAATGTTTCAACCACAATTTCCAATACCACTTAGTGAATCTCCTATGTGACATGCATCTTAGTACCATGGCCATTCTACTTCACCACCATCACCATCACATCCTTTGACATTCACATCTTGACTCCTTGACTTCCATTCATTCCAAGACAACTTCATGCCTCATTGACAACAAATGCAACACAATGCACTTCAGACATTTTCCAACCAAAGTGGCTCCATGGGGTCCCCAAGTTGACCCATGGATTTTCTCGGTCGTCCATGACTCATCCAATAGGGGTAGGACAAGTTTAAAGGTATTTTCAAATTTTTATAATATCATTTTTACCTTAAATTTCACTAATTAACTTTAATCGCGATTAATTAAACTTAAAAGTTACTATTCACCAAAAAATTATTATAATCCCATTGAACAACATTTTAATTCATAATGACAACCATGTTTGTTGTATTTTTGAAAATCAAATCACAGAAGTGGTAATGTTTCATTTAAACGAAAAATTAGTTTTTTAATTACCACTTTGTGGTTTCACTATTCATCAAAAATTGGTGTTTTTCAGAACAATGCCAAAATTTCACCGTAAGATATAATTGATATTCGGAATTCAAAAATGATGTCTTTTTTACATAATTCCAAACATATAAGTTGCATTAATTTATTTTATAATTATTTCCCACTGTCACAACAAATAGCGTGTTTTTAAGAAACAATATATATCAAAAGATTGACAATTATTAATGTCCAATTTCGATGTTAAATTAATTGTAGTGAACACCATTGGATAAAATGGTTAAAATATATTCTAATTATACTTTAAAAACACTACACAGTATATTTTATCACTATAAATTATTTTGATTAAAAATGTTGTTTTAAGTATTTTTCACTATTCATAAAAAATTGGAAGTTCTTAGAAAGTTAAAAAAAATTCAACTTAGGATAATTTCGATATTACGAATACAAAAATGAAGCCAATTTTGAAATAATTTTTTCTTATAATTTTAAAAAGTGGGTATTACTATTCATAACGACTACTTTGATTAGTCACGGTGTGTTAGAACTCGAACTTGCGTACAATGCAAGCTATTGCATTATTGAAAGAGAAGCGTATAATGGAAGATCGGGGTGTTACACTACCACCAATTAAGACATTGTACTATGCATTGGAATCCCCCGGTGAGTTATCAAATCTTCTGGAGCATTTATTCTTGATTCCTCCTCTCTCTTGAGTTATTTAAGGTTAGTTGTTTTTCACATTTTTTTAGATCAATGCCATTTTTAGTAGATTCAAAGGCTGATGATCAATTATATCATTCATACAATATTGAGGAAGGTACTTTATGACTTTATCTGTTCTTATTTGGATTATATATGTTAAAAGTGTTGCATACCCAGGCTTGGGATATTTTATGATTTTGAATTTTACCATGTTTATTACCTTCTATAGATGATTGATTATGATTTTTTTTTCTTGTGCTTGAGGTTGAATACATTGATTATGGGACACCACATAGGTTAATTTAGTTTTTTTATTGTTTATGTATTTTTGGTCTTGGATGCCTGTTAGGTTTGCCTTATTTTCCATGCATTGTTTTGTTATGATAGAGTTACTAACTATATGAGATGCTTGTGATATTTATTCTGAATGTTTGACTAGTGGAACTTGAATTTGAGGTATTCTTGAGGTATATACATTAATGTATGTTTTTATATTATGTTAAACTATGTGTATTGACTCCAAGATCTATGAAGTGGTTGTCAACTTGAGGGTTTAGACTGTGGGAGCTTCCCATGTGGTCGTTTATACATTATTTTTTCTGTGATGAAAAAGGGAGTATTGACCATGACAGATTCCCAAGTGGTTGTTATTAAGTTATGGTAGTTTTGTTATACCAATGGATTTGGACTATATGAGCTTTCCCAAAGGTTTATGATTGAATAATTGAATGATTGTGACATGTTTTCCATGCCAAATCACAATCTTGGAATCAGTCCTACTTTGGTGTTTAGATGGTATTCTAAGACATATGTTTTGTTACTATTACGTATGGGGTATAGATAATAGGATACATAAAGATGTTACATGATTCAACAGATTGATTAATAAATAGAAATTAATGTAATTGAAAAATTTAGGATTGTTTAATTATGAGTATTTCCTAGTTTATCGATTAATTTTCCGATTACCTGCAATGTTTATTAACTGATAATTAGGCACACATCATTTTTTATTTTTATAGTGGGATTTGTCCCACAATCTATTTGGGTCATGATTTTGGATCCAAAAAGATTATATAATTGTAGGTATAGAAAAGGGAATGTGCCCTTCTTCATCAGGTACACGTTTTATATTAGAGTTCGAGAGCAGGGTGCCAGGCTAAGGCTTAACATGCTGTTGGAGTTACATAAATTTATGTACTTTGGTTTCTATATTATATTTATAGCATTTTACATGTTTGGATACATTTCTAGACGCATGTGACATGTATCATTTATATATATTATTTAGTTATTTTATTACTATCAGTATTCTACAGTTTACTCTTTTGTATGGAATTACTACTTCTGCTATTTTCACTATTTGTTTTCCATAGTGTATACATTAATAATAAAGGCAGATTTTCCCCACTATCACACCTTGGTCCTTACTTCTAGTCAGTATCCTCTGACATTTGGGGAAATGCACATGTGGTTTTGTGACCAACTGGGTTTGGGGCATGTTTCATTGACACTCGTATCCAGAATGTTACAATAATTTTTTTAGTACTACCCTAAGCGTTTTTACCAAAATTCATGGACTTATTTCATGAAATAAAATTTCAAATATAGTAGAAAATTTAACTGAAATTAAATAATATTTATAACCTAAATAAGATAATCCATATGTAAAATTTGAATAATCATGTCATTTGTCTAGAAACACAAAACTATATGGTCCAAAATATTATAATTTAGGTGTAATGGATTTATCCACACTATTCTGCTTGAGATCATGTATACTTATACACATCATTCTTATCATCATAACATTATTTTTATAATGAACCATCTCATTATATTTAATAAATATTTTTATTAGACTCTCATTATTTGTTTGATCATAATTTTTAACCATGTTTTTCTTGGAATAATGAAAATATTTATACATAACACATCAAAAAATCACCCAAAATTTTAAAATATATTCTCCAATGTGATTATTTTTTCACACTTAACACATAGTTGGAAGAATTATTTTCATAAATTTGGATTGACTTGGTGAATTTTCCCCATTTCCAATAATCAGGATGACTATTTCTTCTTATTTTCATGAAATATATGACCATTGAAATATTTCATTTCTACCTTCTCAACACATCAAATATGTTTATCAAAACATTTAAATTAATTATAATCTAATTAACTTATATATCATAGAAATAATCAAGAGTAAAATCTATTTAGTATACTATATATATTTTTGGTACAATTTTGATATTATCGAACATATTGGGTGAAGTTTCATTTAAAAAAACCACATAATCTTACTCATTTTACATTAATTTTAAGATTTTATTTTCCATCATAATTATTATACAATAATTAAAATATTCCCCTATTAATGTTTCAAACAATTTTCCCAATTACAAGGGAAAACACTTCTTTTTCCATTGTATACATCACAATTTTATACTGTATGAAAACCAAAATCATCAAATCTATAAATAGCTATATTTACCTTTTTAATATATCTAGAACACATGAATCTGAATATATTTTCCAAATATTTAATCGAACCCTTAGAAACTACTAGTTGGGATGATCCACTGAATTATGGAAATAAATGCTTCAATAAATGTTATACAATAGACATGTAACCATACAATTAATATGTTCTGTATATAACATGTTTCCCGCAACTAATAAATACTTTTTTTTCCAATGATACCTAATAAAGATATTTCTTATTCATTACAATTATATATATTCAATAATTATGTTTTTAAGGATACTTTTCACTTAGTTACATCCCACTTATGATTACCTTCGTCCAGTGATGAAAAAAGTTGGTCAGAGGGGACACTCAAGAGGGGGGTGAATTGACTTCCAATTAAAATTTCTGTTTAAAAAACTTTGTCTTAAAATCCCCCAAATAAAACATAGAATTAAATTGTAGTGAATTTATATCAAAATAAAGGTTCTGTTAGGTTCTCAAAGGATTGATTATTTCCCAGTTAATCAAACTAGAATAATTGATTAACTTTTGAAACTAAATTACTGATTTACAACTAATATAAACACTTGGGTGTTTAATTATCAAAGTGACTTTAAAACAGTTTTGGTTTTAAAGAAGATTGTAGCAGAATAAAAATAACTTTGAAAATAAATAAGCACACAAGATTTAACCAAGAGGTTCTGTCTCAAGCTGAGACTTAGTCCTATCAAAACATTATATAAAAGTGATCCACACCCTGGATCAGGGATTACAACAGTATAAAACTATCTAAGTCCAAGACCTCTACCAGTGTTATCCATGGGAAAAAAACAACAACACCAGCTGTCCAGGTCACACACAACAACTACCAATATCCTAGTGGGAACTAAAAGATGTAGAGTGTTTGATTGAGGATTTACAGATCCTCCAGTCAAGGTTCAGGGGTCCGTGTGTGTGTAAGATACTAGATAACACACACTGATCGAAATATAAAAAGTAAATCATAGAGGCAAATATTTAGAGTTTAGAAATGGCTCTAGTGATTGCAGTGCAGCTCTGGACTCCTTTAGATTGATCAGAAACTGTTCTGAGTCCTCATCTGGTTTTTGTCCGGAAAACAGAGGGTTATCTGCTTCCATAACTTCCAGGTTCATAGATAGAGAAAAAAGTAGTCGATGAAGTTCTTGTGTGGATGTTCTCTTTCTCGTTCTCAGCTCTTTCTGGTATGCCGTAATGTTTGAGATATTCATGTAAGTTCAGTCGTCTCTTTTCATGCACACTCTTATTTGTTTTTTTGGCAACTCCCTTTTTATTTAAAGCACGCGCTCCGGCAAATGAAATTATTTCCTTTTTGAAAGTACGAGGTATGGTTCCCTGAAATCCAACAACACACATTAAATAAATGTCAATGTATTAAAATATAACTGATATGACCGTTGGTTAGATTAAATAATGATAATGAAATTAAAGCAGCATCGGGTTCTGTCTCTGGAACTGTAGCATTGGATATCGGTAGCCTTGTGTATCGGTAGTTCTGAGTATCGGTAGCTTCATGTGTAACAGTAGCCCTTTGTGTAACTGTAGCCTTTCCATCGGTAAACCTTCTATCGGTAGACTTCATTTGTAACGGTAGACTTTTGGTTGGTAGACTTGATTGCATCGGTAGTGGTAGACATTCTTGAATCGGTAGCTGTAGACTTATCTTGTATCAGTAGCACTATATCGGTAGTGGTAGCTCTGTATCGGTAGCGGTAGACTTTTCTTATATCGGTAGTGGAAAGTCCCTATCGGTAGCTGTAGACTTTGATGTATCGGTAGACTTCCTTTGATAACAGTAACTTCAACATATCGGTGGACTTGGGTGTAACAGTGGCTAGTCTGTATTAGTAGCACTAAGCTATAATGGTAGCTAGTTCTGTATCGGTAGCTCTAAGCTGTAATGGTAGCTAGTTCTGTTTAACCATTCTATTGGAAGAATAGGTTATGTCAGAGTGTACAAACATCCAGTAACCGAAATTCTAATATAAAATAATAGAAGAATACTTAAAGAAACTAGATTCCCAAATAAGTATTTAACCATTGATCAAATAGGTATTATCAAAATACAAATAATCATAATTGGGATTATAAAAATATAATAAATAAAACTATAATCCTAGAGAGTTTAAGAATCTCCCCCTTTTTGATAATCACAACTTATGCCAAAAAAAATGAAATAGCATCTGAGGAAAAAAAGAAAAGAAATTAGCATCAAAGGAAAAGGTTTCTTTTGTTTAGAACAACACTTCTATATTCCTCCCCCTTGCAATTGTACTGTAAGATTCTCTCTTAAGTCTTATTTTCTCAAGTCTCAGTTTCTCATTCCTCCTTTGTGTGTTTCTCCCTCTTTGTTGACTCTGAGGTCTCATTTATTATTTTCTCTCATTAGCACATTTTCTCATTTGCTCCACCTTTGTGATTAACAAAAATAAGGGTAGCAGAGAAAAGATAAAGTAGATAATAAGTAACAAGGAAACAGGAACAATGTAAAGTAGAGAATACAATAGAATTTTCATTATGGTACAATAGATACACTGAGAAAATTAAAAGTTCATAAATACATGTGAATCCTATCAAAAACGATCTAGAATCACTCAATCCTCCTCTAGAACATGTGTCGTTCCCTTAGGATCAGCAGAGGTTTTAGGTGCAGGGTCAGTAGAGGGTTTCAGAATAGCTGAAGGGACAACTGGTGGTTCAGCTACAGAAACTGTACCGGATCTGAAATCTGTAGTCCTCTGAGTGATCATTGGTGTCAAGCTGCGAGTAGCCTGAACTGGAGTCAACTGAGGTGTAATCCCAGAGATAGAGGTAGGAATTGCAGGAGGTACAATTACAGGTCTGACATCCACATGCAAGAAGGGTAGCAACAAGTTCCTGAAATCCATAATAATACTCCGTCCTCTCTGCATTGCAGACAAAAAGTCATCTCGATTCTCAATGAATTTGTCCAAGGCAGGAGTAAGCTCCCTAAGCTTAGTAACCTGTTCTATGAAGGCTTGGGTTACTGGAGGTAACTTCATATTCTCAATCAAATGCTTGAAATGGTTTGTCATTTGTTGCCTGGTATAAACCTTCTCGAAATAAGCATCCACCTAATTCTTGATTGCCTCTTGAGAAGCAGTAGCTTCCCGCAGGTGATCACGAACAAAACTACTAACTTCCCTAGTAGTAGCAAGAATCTGAGTATCCGAGGAGCCACTTGTACTAGCCTTAGCCAACTCTTCCTGAATAATAGTGAGGATCTGGTCAAGGATCACAGTGGAGCTAGATGAGGGAAGAGGTTTCATTGAGAAGGTTGTTGTCTCCTTGAAGGATTGAGTCAGACTACTAACTACCTTCTGAACAAGTTCATCCTGACTGTTCAGATGTTCTTTGACTGACTTCTTAAAGGCCTCAAAAACATCCAAAAATTTCTTGACCACTTCTTTGATATATTGAATGTCAGAGTTTACTTGAGTTTGAGAGCTATGCATGGCAGTCAGAGAAGCAATCGATTGTCTCAAAGCAACTACAACTCTTGTCCAACTCTCAATCTGAGTGTGGCACTCTTTAATTTCATCCATCATTTCTTTCACAAGAATGGGTACACCATATCCAATGGATAACTCAAGGTATTTCTCTACGCTTTTCATCTCTTCAACCATACTTTTCTTCATATCTGCCACTGATTCCCTTATTGCTTCTTTCAAATAAGCTTTTAAGGACTCAAGGTCCTCCTTGGTTGCCACATTGTCATCCATAGTGGGTAGGGTAACATATTACTTTTGGGGCTGGTCTTCCTCATCATAATCTCCATAGGAAAGTCCAGAACCATATATCCTGGATCTGATGACCAACCTTAAATGTCATACAACACAGATACTAAGCCAAGATTCCCCCCATCGCTTGGAACATTCTCCTGAGGTATCTCCTCCAACTGTTCTGCTTGATGTAATTCGATAATTTCCTCTACAGCTGCAGAAGATTCAATAGCCATTTTACCTGATGGCTCAATAAGTCTCTCAACAACAGATGCTACTTCTTCTTCCTGATCAGGCACTATTTTGACTGTACTATCTATCAGAGGGGTCAAAATAAGATCTTCTTCTTCATTTTCCTCATCATCTACTTCACCAACAGCCACCTTCTCTCCGTTAACAATATGATCTGATTCGGTTGCCTCATCCTCCGCAGAGGTGTCCTTGACCACATACTGGCATGCTTCTTCTACTTCTTTTATAGTATTTGTAACACTATCCTTCAAGACAGTTTCTCTCTTTGGTGGTTCTTTTGGAGGGCTAGCTGCTCCATAAGAAATAACTTGATGCACAGGACTAGGGGTAAGTCTGGGTATCCTCCTTCCTCTACGGATGTCTCTTCCTCCTCATAATCATCTTCATCATCATTATAGACCGTTTCTGACTCATCTAGTCCAAGACCAGGATCCCTCACATCCTTTGGTCTAGAAGGATGATCCACAGGAGTGAATTTGTCATAAATCCTACCTTCATAATTAACCCAAGATTTCTTCAAGGGTTCCAGCTAACTTTCATATATTTACAGACAGTCCTGGTGATGCAGATGTTATCCTTAACTACTATCATTTCATCTTGAGGTCCAGCCACTTCCTTTGCTTTCATCATTATAGAAATCAAATTTGAGAAGAATAGTGCATTTGACGTAGACTTCAGTCTAGTCATATCCTCAATCTTAATCATAAGTAATCTACACAGATTCACTTTTACTCCATGCTTTAAAAGATGTATCTAATAAATGTCCTGGAATCTCAGTGTAGCAAAGTATCCTCTCCTTGTACTATTTACATGTAGAATAAACTTGAAAAGAAGTTTATCTTCCCCTGCCATCTTTGCAGCTATGATTTTTCTAGGGGTCCCATTCCCTGTAAGCTCTAACAAAGCATCTTCACACTTAAACAAGTCACTGGTTGAGGGTATGGACTTTGAATAAAAAGAATAATCACCTTCATGTGGAACTTTTAAGTTCCCATCCCATTCATCCGAAGCAAAGGAAAATTTGTGACCATTTACATAAGAAAACTTCTTGTTTTCTTCTTCGGACTTCTCAAAACGAACGAACTCATATAACTATTTCACCAGTCCTAGATAATAAGGTCCATAGTTGTTTGTGAAGCACTCGAGCCAACCTTGTTCTTCTGAAACCTTTAGAACTAAGGACTTTCTCTCCTTGAGCCATTCTGCACACACCTCTTTCTCAACGACAATCTCTCACCTTTAGAGATGCGGGTTTACTGGATTCCTTCGAGCTACACTTTCACCGATTCCACTGGCATCAGCAATGGTCACCTTCTGTCTTTTCTCTTGTGGCTCATCACAACCATCTGTAACATGAGGTCTCTTAACATGGGCCATTACAGATCTGAGGTTAAGGGTTTTGCGGCTTGAGAGGTTTAGGTTGGAGGGATTCGAACAGACGAGTTCGCGGTGAGATTCAGTGAAGTCTAATATCGGGTTTTAATATCATTTATGATTCAAAAATAAAATAAATCTTTTAAAAATGGTGTGAAGTCTCAGCTTTACATAAGTTTAAAACAGCGCGAGATGCACCAGTGAAGTCTCCTAATGGTGTGGTCTTCTAACGGTGAGGATTATCTAACGGTGAGGTCTTTTAATGGTGAGGTCTCCTAAGAAGGAGGTCTCCTAATGGTGAGGTTTCTCTAATGGTGAGGTCTCCTAACGGTGAGGTCTCCTAACAATGAGGATTCTCTAACGGTGAGGTCTCCTAACAGTGAGGTCTCCTAACAGTGAGGTCTCCTAATGGTGAAGTTTCTCTAACGGTGAGGTCTCCTAACGGTGAGGTCTCCTAACGGTGAGGATTCTATAACGGTGATGTCTCCAAACGGTGAGGTCTCATAACGGTTTAAAAGAAATTTATCATTCCTAATTCATGTCTAATGAAACATAATCTTTCTGAACATAAAGGCTTAGTGAAAATATCGGCTAATTGGAGTTCAGTGCCTATAAATTCAAGTGTTATATCACCTCTTTGATAATGATCTCTTAAAAAGTGGTGTCTAACATGAATGTGTTTCATTCTAGAGTGGGAAACATGGTTCTTAGAGATGTTGATCGCACTAGTGTTGTCACAGTTAATTGAATCATGTTTAAAATTAAATCCATAGTCTAGTAAAGTGTGTTTCATCCATAGAATCTTTGCACAGCAACTACCAGCAGCTATATACTCTGCTTCAGTAGTAGACAATGCGAATGAGTTCTATTTCTTACTACACCATGATACTAGGTATTTTCCAAGTAAATGACATGTTCCAGATGTGACTTTACTATCTAACTTACATCCAGCAATGTCAGCATCTGAATAACTTATTAAGTCAAATGATTGTCCTTTTGGATAAAACAAACCTAAATTTACAGTATACTTAAGATATTTAAAAATCCTTTTAACAGCAAGTAAGTGTGATTCTTTAGGATATGCTTGAAATCTAGAACACATACATACACTAAACATAATATCTGGTCGACTGGTAGTAAGATAAAGTAAACTCCCAATCGTACCTCTGTAATTAGTTTGATCTACTGGTTTACCAGTTTCATCAATATCAAATTTACAGGTGGTACTCATAGGTGTTTCACTTCCCTTAATACTATCCAGACCAAAACGTTTTAACAAATCCTTAGTATATTTACTTTGATTTATAATAATTCCACATTTACTTTGAAAAATTTGAAAATGAAGAAAATACATAAGCTCCCCCATTAAGCTCATTTCAAATTCATTTTTCATAACATTAGAATAATCGGTACATAAAGATTTTTTAGAAGATCCAAAAATAATATCATCAACATAAATTTTTTTTAATTAAAATATCTTTTGAAATTATTTTTATAAAAAGAGTGGGATCAGAAATTCCTTTTTAAAATCCTTTTGAAATAATGAAATTTGAAAGTCTTTCATACCAAGCTCTTGAGCTTGTTTCAAACCATATAAATCTTTAGAATGTTCAAAACCATGATTTTGAACATGAGGATTTGAAAAACCAGGTGGTTGTTCTACAAAAACGTATTCAACAATAAAACCATTTATAAAATCACTCTTCACATCCATTTGATATAACATGGAATTCAGATGTGATGCATAGGAAATTAAGATCCTAATAGCCTCTAATTTGGCTACACGAGCAAAGGTTTCCTCATAATCAATTCTTTCTTCATGATTGTAACCTTGTTCAACTAGCCTAGCTTTGTTTCTAATGATGTTTTGAGATTCATCAACTTTGATTACAAACACCCACTTTGTGTCTATGGTCAAAGTGTCCTTAAGTCTTTATACTAATTTCCAGAACTTGTTTCCTTCAAATTGATTTAGTATTTCTTGCATATCCATTACCCAAAATTCATCATTGATAGCATCATTGATACTTTTAGGTTCTAACTGTGAAAGAAAAGCTTGATGTTCAACCTGATTTCTTAGAGAATCTCTAGTATGTGTTCCTCTATCAAGATTTCCTACAACAGCATCTAAAGGATGGTTCTTTAGAATCCTAGTTGGTCTTGAAAAGGTAGGGCTCGATATTTGAGGTTCATCAATAGGTTGGGAGTCAACAGACGCAGGTTCTGGGAAATTTCCAGAACTGGATGTTTTGACTATAGGTCCACTGTCTTTATCATTAAGGTTCAAAACAGAGAGATCAACTTCATGATTTTCAAGAGAGGTCTTAGGTTCATGTGGATCAATTTCATTAAATTTGATGTCAATAGATTCCTCCGCACATTTGGTTCTTTTAATTAAAACTCTATATGCTTTACTAGAAATAGAGTAACCTAGGAAAATTCCTTCATCACTCTTTGGTGCAAACTTGTCAAGAATATCTTTAGTATTAAGAATAAAGACTTTGCAACCAAAAACTCTGATGTATTTAACCATAGGTTTCCTATGGTTCCACAAATCATAAGGGGTCTGCTTACGAACAGGTCTGATCAAGACTCTATTGATAATATAACAAGCTGTATTTATAGCGTCAGCACAAAAATAAACAGGTAGGTCATACTCATTGAGCATGGTTCTGGCAACTTCCTGAAGGGTTCTATTCCTCCATTCCACTACACCATTTCTTTGAGGTGTCCTACGGGCAGAGAAATTGTGACTATAGCCATTGTGTGAGCCGTAAGATTCAAACTCACGATTTTCAAACTCACGACCATGATCACTTCTCAGGGTTTTAATCTTAAGTCCACTATGATTTTCTACAGACTTGGAATATTTAACAAAGTAAGAACAAGTTTCACTTTTCTGAGCTAGAAAATATACCCACGTATATCTAGAATAGCCATCTACAAGAACATAGACATAATGCTTCCCATTTAAACTAGAAACTCTAGAAGGTCCAAATAAATCCACGTGAACCAACCCGAGAGGTTAAGAAGTTGACACTTATTTCTTTGATTTAAAAGAAACTTTATGTTGCTTTCCCTTTTGGCAGGGATTAGAAACTTTGTCTGCTAGAAATTCAAGTTTGGGTAGGTCTCTAACTAAGTTCTTCCAAGCAAGTTTTCTAAGTGAATGTACATTGTAGTGTCCTAATCTTCTATGCCAAAGTCAAGACTCTTTATGAAAAGCATTTAAACAAGTAATATTCTACCTAGCTAAAGAATTCAGATCAACAGCATAGACATTTTCATTTCATAAGGCAGAAAATAGTAAAATATTTTTAGAATTAAAAAAATTACAAGAATCATTTTCAAATTTAACATAAAAACCAATATCACATAACTTATAAACACTTAAAAATTTATATTTTAGTCCATCAACAAATAAAAATTTGGAAACCAATATTGATTCAGTGTTACCAATCTGGCCTAAGCTGATGATTTTCCCTTTAGAGTTATCACCAAAAGTGACAAAACCTCTATCAATTTTGACTATGATTTTAAAGCATGAGAAGTATCCTGACATATGTCTTGAACATCCACTCTCCATGTACCAAGTCTTTCTACAGGATCTCTTTAAGTAGGTTCCCTACAAAACAGATTAAGACAGGAAATGATTTTAGTACCCAGATTTTCATGGGTCTAGACAGGTTAGCCAATAAAACTTTAGGTACCCAGATTTGTCTAATGGGTCTCATAAAATTTCTAGAATCAATAGATTTTGAAAGATAAACTTTATTGGATCTGTAACTATGATTATAACTAGTTTAATCTTATGAACTTCTATAACTAGAACTAGCAACATTCTATCCAGATTTAGGAATGAATTTAGTTTTGGTAAATTTTATCTGTCCTGGTTGGTATCCTATACCAGTAGTGTATCTGGGTTCTATTTTCTTACCTAGCATTTGTGTAAGAGTATCTTTACCATTTGTAAACTTTTCTAAGTGTTTCTTAAGTTGCTCATTAGATAATTTTAGTTCAGTGTTCTCTTTAAGCAACTAAACATTATTTTCTATTTTAATATCAAGATCAGATTTATGTTTAATAGTTAAAGCATAATGTTTCTTTATTCATTTTTATTTGTCTTTCAGCTCATTATAGGTTTCTTATAACATATCACAATATTCAAACAGTTCAGATTTCGACATGTTTTCTGAGTCAGAATATTCTCCAGAATAATATGAATTTAATGCAGGAGTTTCAGATGTTACCTCAGATGTGTTTGTCATGAAACACATGTTTGCCTTATTTTTTAGTTCAGTTTCAGAAATTTTCGACTCACTGGATCTATCCTCAGAAGCACTCCAGGTAGCCTTCATGGCTTTATTATACTTATTATCCTTGTATTCATACTTCTTCTTGTACTTCAGCTTTGGAGAATCTTCTTTTATATGTCCTTTTCATTTGCACTCATAGCAGACAACATCATCTGTTTTGTCAGATTTCTTCCAATCCATTTTCCAATGACCCTTGCTGTCATGCTTACCTTTGTAATTTCATTTTCTGAAAAATTCATTCTTCCTATAAAACATCTTAAATCATCTGGAAATGTGATCCATCTCAGCATCACTATCAGAAGCACTTTCACTGTATTCACAGCTTGAACTCTCGTTTATAGCTTGAAGTTTCTCCTTATCCTTGTTATTTGAAGTTGAAGATTTAAAAGCAACAGACTTTCTTCTAGGTTCATCTTCTTCTTCTTTGATCAACTTAAGTTTTTCTTCATACATCATCAAATTTCCAATTAATTCCTTGACTGGCAGTTCACCTATATCACATGATTCTCTAATTGAGACAGAAGTTCCTCTCCATCTTTCAGGTAGATATCTCAGAATTCTCATAAATTGATCCTTTGATTTAACATCCTTTCCCAGAGAGATCATTGTGCTGACAATTTCGTTGAACCAGAGAAACATGTCAGAAATGGGTTCATCAGGGTTAATCTTAAAATTATCATACTTAATAGAATAAGTGTTCAATCTCTTTTCCATAACATTAGCTGTTCCTTCATGAGAAACAGCTAAGGTATCCCAAATTTCATAAGCAGTTTTACAAGTAGATATTCTATTAAATTCCTCATCTCATAAATCACAGTACAGAGCATTCATGGCTTTACAATTATTGTTGTATGGAGCCTTAGTAGCTTCATTCCATGTAGATCTAACAGTAGTATGTATTTTATATTCTGATTCTATAGTAGTCCAAATATCAAAATCGATGCTCTCTAAATGAATTTTCATCTTGATTTTCCACTGAGCATAGTTAGTGCCATTGAAAAGGGTGGTCTATTCGTAGCAACACATTAAAGTCTATTATCCATGATAACTTACTTAAATCAATGATTTTAAAGAGATAAAAATTTAGAAATAACTGAAATTTTATGATCATTAAAATACAACTAAAATCACAGTTGAAAAATAGAGTACCTTAGAAAATATTTAAACAGCCTCTGATACCAAATGTTGGTCGGACTAGACACTCCTGTGGGGGGTGAATTGAGTTCCAATTAAAATTTCTGTTTAAAAAGCATTGTCTTAAAATCCCCCAAATAAAACAAAAATTTAAAAGGTAGTGAATTTATATCAAAATAAAGGTTCTGTAAGGTTCTCAAAGGATTGATTTTTCCCAGTTAATCAAATCAGAAGAATTGATTAACTTTTGAAACTAAATTACTGATTTACAACTAATATAAACACTTACGAGTTTAATTATCAAAGTGAATTTAAAATATTATTGTTTTTAATGTAGTTTGCAGCGGAATAAAAATAACTTGAAAATAAATAAGCACAGCAGCCTTAACCAAGAGGTTCAGTCTCAAGCTGAGACATAGTCATCTCAAAACATTATATAAAAGTGATCCACACCCTGAATCAGGGATTACAATAGTATACAACTGTCCAGGTCCAAGACCTCTACCACTGTTATCCGTGGGAACCAATACAACAGCAACAACTGTCCAGGTCACACACGACCTCTACCACTATCCCAGTGGGAACTAAAAGGAGTAGAGTGTTTGATTGAGGATTTATAGATCCTCCAGTTAAGGTTCAGGAGTCAGTGTGTGTAAGATACTAGATAAATCACACTGCTCGAAATGAAAAATGTAATTCACAGAGGCAAAGATTTAGAGTTTGGAAATGGCTCTGGTGATTTCAGTGCAGCTCTGGGCTCCTTTGGATTGATCAAATACAGTTCTGAGTCCTCTTCTGGTTTTTGTCAGGAAAACTGTGGGTCGTCTACTTCCTTGACTTCCAGGTTCAGAGATAGTGAAAAAATTAGTCGATGAAGTTCTTGTGTGTATGTTCTCATTCTCGTTCTCAGCTCTTTCTGGTATGCCGGAATGTATGAGCTCTTCGTGTAAGTTCAGTCATCTCTTTTCATGCACACTCTAATTTGTTTTTATTGCAACTCACTTTATTTTAAAGCACCAGATCCGGTAATAGAAATGATTTCCTTTTTTTAGGTATGAGGTACAGTTCCCTGACATCCAACAACACACATTAAATAAATGCCAGTGTATTAAAATATACTTGATATGAACATTGGTTGGATTAAATAATGATAAAGAAATTAATGCAGCATCGGGTTCTGTCTCTGGAACTGTAGCTTTGGATATCGGTATCCTTGTGTATCGGTAGGTCTATGTATCAGTAGCTTCTTGTGTAACGGTATACCATTGTGTAACAGTAGCCTTTCCATCGGTAAACCTTCTATCTGTAGACATCATTTGTAACGATAGACTTTATGTCGGTAGACTTGATTGCATCGGTAGCGATAGACTTTCTTGTATCGATAGTTGTAGACTTTTATTATATCAGTAGAGCTATATCGGTAGCAGTAGCTCTGTATCGGTAGCGGTAGACTTGTCTTATATCGGTAGCGGTAATTCCCTATCGGTAGTTGTAGACTTCGATGTATCAGTAGACTTCCTATGATAACGGAAGCTTCAACATATCAGTGGACTTGTGTGTAATGGTGGCTAGTCTGTATCAGTAGCACTAGGCTGTAATGGTAGCTAGTTCTATATCGGTAGCTCTATGTTGTAACGGTAGCTAGTTCTGTTTAACCATTCTTTTGGCATAATAGGTTAAGTCAGAGTGTACAAACATCCAGTAATCGAAAGACTAATATTCAATAATAGAACAATACTTAAAGCAACTAGATTACCAAATATGTATTTAACCATTGATCAAATAGGGATTATCAAAATACATATAATCATAATTGGGATTATCAAAATATAATAAGGAAACTAGATTCCCCGAGGGTTCAATAAAAAATACTATAAAGACATATGTATAAAATGAAGAAACATGATAACCTTCATAATATATCACATGATAATAGTAATGGTTTATATATATATCACATTAACTTATATAATTATCTAAACCCCAAACATATACTAAATATAATTACATAATCCTTATTCAACTCACAGATTCATATTTAATGATGAATTAATTTTCTATTATTCATAAAGTATATTATAGGATTACATTATATTGATGTAGTTCATACGTATTAAATTGAAATGCATGAATTTAAAACCTAATATATTCAATTACATCCCATTTTTTACAATATAATAATTTTATGATTTTTTTTATTTTCATGGAAAATCATCATAGTTTCCAAATTGACTTCCTCATTGTCAATAATCATCCACAATAGCGAATATAAAATATTTGAAAAAACTGGATGTGTAAAAATTCATATATGGGGACATATATTTTATAAATGAAACCCACTAGACTAATTAAGACCCATAAGGTCTTATAAGAGAGTTTTCACTCATCATAAAAATTTGTGAAAAAAAATATTTATTAAATTACACATGTAATTAACTTTACTACCCAATGTTTTTTAGAAAACACATTAAAAACATCATGGAAGAATCATAATAATGAGAGTGTCTTAGAATATAACCGTACCCATAAATTTTTTTTTAAAAAAAACATACATTTTATTATTATAGGGTATACTCATTCCTTTATTCAAAATATACTTAGCATACCTAATGAATTTTAAATATTACCAGGAAAAGTCAGTTTCAGGATTATATATGTTTTTAGTTGCCTTGGTACATCATCACCACAGAATATTTATAATAAATTAATAAATTACCCATAAAAATGGAATAACGAACATAGTTAATTGAATTATATTTTTTCCATGAAAAAAATAATTACTAAGAGTATTTGAGATATATATCATGCCCACCCATCATCGTAAATAATGTCCATGGATGATAAAATACAAAAAACATATAAATTATTTCATTTATGTAATCACTTTCATTAAAATTTAATTTTTAACATATAATTACAAGATATATTTATATTGATATATCAAATTTTCTTTGAAACGCAGTTTTCAAAAATAAATTATCCAAAACAAATAAAAAAAGGTTTATTCATTGAAGAAATTGTGGATCTTCTATCAAAATTAAAATATAAAAAATGTTACATCATTGGGAAAATCTATAATTATTGTAAATGTTTCAAAAAAAATATTTATACATTGTAGACATTGTCAAATATTATTTATGAAATATGAAATAAAAATAAATTTAATGAAATTTATATAAAATTAAATGGATTATTAAAATTTATTCTTCAATTAATTTATTAAAATCTAAAAAAACACATAAATAATTGACCTAGAGGGAATATATGAGAAATAAATATTTAAAATGATCAAAAATTGGTTCTATGATAGTATATCCCTTACACGGAGTTTGACTAATCTTGTATGTAATTTATCATTCCGAATAAAAAGGGTATTTTATATATTTAATTTCATAAAAAATAATTTTTCGGTGATTTATATTTAAATTATTCTTTTGATTTCACATATTAAGATATCATTCTTAATCTCTAAATTGATTAAGTTTACATTGGATGTTTTTTGGATGTTAGGTTCATAAGTCCCAATTAAAATATAAAGGTTTACTATAGTGAAATGGATCTGAATTATATCATATATTTATTCTTTATTGTGTTATAATTTTTAATTTTTATATATTAGTTATACATTCAGTACCAACTTTGTATAGTTTTTACGAATAACGAAGTGCATTACAACATGAACAAGACTGTTTATACATATGTATGAGTAATGTTTCTGGTTTTTTAACTATCATGATAGAAATATGTTAGTTATCATTTTATTTAAGGATTATAATTATATCATCAATATATTTTTATTTATTTTAATACCATTATATATACAATCTTTGTGAGTTTTTTAAGAAAAATAAAATACAATAATTCATGATACGATAGTCTGCACAAACGCCTGGGTGATGTTTATATTATTTATTGGATGATAATGAGGGAAGTAGAATATATATTTATAATTAAAATAAAACAACATATATATCATATTATTTTCTTGAATAAATTATTATCACCATCCATAGGAGCCGGTTAGGAAAAATCGTTCACATCTTCTCATGAGGTTGTAGTCCACATGAATGGATAAAATATTTTACATTTTTAAACTAATTGCATAAATATAATATACATTTTTATAACATAAACATAATATCATTAAATTATGTGGTAGATAAAGATTTTTTTATTTTAAAATGGTCAATATAGGTTTCAATAATGTAAAGTGGGAATTAAAATGAATGAAATCCGTTATGAACTATACCACTTCTTTAAGAAAAATCCTTATATTTATACATAAATCCTTATATGATGGTATTGTGGTAAAACAAGGAAATTTAGGATATGAGTAGAGATTTTAATAAATCATTTAAATTGTTATTTTATAAGATAAAAATATATTAAAGTGTGTAGAAGTGTAGATAGTTTGTTTCATTTTATAAGTGATGAACATAGTTCAATTGGAACTATTCAAAAGATTAAATTATTCTAATTTCATAATAATAATGACGGGTTAAAAGTGAATCATCATTATATAACATATTATGTAGATTTTTAATATGATATCATAATATTTTTAGACATTTTTATAAATAATTTTAAATATTATCATTTTCATTTTTTCCCTTTTGACTAGTTTTAACTATTATCGTGTTAATTGATATTTTTTATAAATGTTTCTAGTAATAATGAACAAATATTAGATACAACCACTAACAAAATATGAAACATTTAATTGAAAATCTAAAATACATTTTATTGATTAAATATCAAATAGTAGTAAAAATAACATTTAATATTCGAACATTGACTCTAATAAAAAAAATTTCTTATGTGAATGCATTTTTAAGTAAAACAAATATTTTAAAAAATTAAATTATATTATGCATCCCAGTAGAATTATTTGGATGTTATATTAATAAAATATTTCAATTTAAATTAAATTAAATAACAACCATAATGATACACTTTATATACATGAAAACAAAACACATTTTCTAAAAAAATCAACATTTTCTACTATTCGCCCTAAAATAAAAATAGTTATAAAATTATAAAGAATTCATTCTATGATAATTTATACATGATGATATCAATAATAAAAAAAATTCAAACTAAACTAATCAAATAAGGTAATTTTACTCTTGAATAAAATAAAATAATGAATGAAAATTAATTTCATTAAATCATACTATTATATTTTCTACTAAAAAATTACAAATTATTATTAGAATAAAAAAAGCATGAAAAAATAAAATTCATGAATATTAATATATAATAAAATTAATATTTTTTTAATATTAATTTATTTGTAACATAATGTGTGTAATCATCTTTATCCAATAATACCTTGATCTCAAATCTCTCGTATTCTTCTCTCGTATCCTTCAAAAGGCACTAATATATATTTTTATATTCTGGGATCCTACCCATGAGATGGATGATTTATCATTAGATCATGGGTATAAAATGTATAAATGACTTAATTTGTTTCTTCTAATGTAATATTTATAAAAAATGGGCATATATGATAGTGGAAACAACATTCTTAGGTGTAAGGTAAAAAAAGAAACTTTTTATAAATTTATTTATTTCAGATTTGAAATAAATGTAAATCTAGGGTTTAATGATTTAAATTTAATTAATTTATCGTTAAAAAATAATTTTAATATTGTGAATCCTAATAATGGTATAAGAGATTTACCTCGATGTTAGATTCTTAATGTCATGTTATAAAATGATGTTTAAAGAGAGATTATCTTATGTTTGCAAAAATAGTGTATTGAAACACTTTCCTATTATACATATTATGTTAAAATATGATTCCTAAAAGATAATTTTAAATTCAACGATTGGTATATAAAAAATCATGGGACAAGGAACCATCGAGTTTATTTGTAGGTGGTATAACGAAATATAAAACCTATGTATGCTGAAAGATTCAAAGTCACCCAACATAGGGTCATGTAAGAAACAATAAACTTATATAATATATTATTGTAAATTATTAATTCATGAATCATGTTAATATTCCTACAAAGTATATAAATTATGTTAATATTATGCAAAATTTTTTTTTTCTATGGTATGGTTGAACCTATGGGTTAGTCTTACACATGTAAATCGTATCGCACACGCAAGAGTAACATTGTGTTAAGGTCAAATGAGGCCTATGTAATATATTTAACATCAAATAACTATCTACACTGGGTAGTGACTACAATATTTACACCAAAATAGTATAAAATAACAACATATTATTTGGTAATGAATATTACATGCAACACCGAGCTTAAAAACCCACAAAATATATTTAATTAAATTGAATCAATTTGAAATTTTATGGAACAAGATACCCTGAGACAAAATGAACCATAATTTAGTAGACAAACAAAATAATAATTATTAATTTACTGTATATGAATAGGTATAAATAAATTATGAAAATATTTCTTATATATTAAGTAAAAATAAAATAAAAATAATTTAAAATAAAAAGAAATAATTTATGCAAATACTTTTTTTAAAAACATTTCCTCTTATTTTTCTCATATAATTTAAAATTAATTATTACCAATTTTTGGAACATTATTTTAAAAAATATTTTTTCAAATTATTATATCAAAACTATCATAGGTTGATTGTTTTTATTCTTTAGAAATTTTTTCTTTTTTTATGAATACTGATAAATATTAAATTATTAATTGAAAAATAAATTTTAGTTTAAACAATTTATATTGTAAAATTATATTTTTAATTTGATTTAAAATAAAATAAGTTAAAATAAATATCTTTTAATCTAATTTATTTGATTTGAATCTTTTTCATAATTTATTATGACATAAAAAATTGTTAACTGTTGAAGATTTTCACTTTGAAACCCTACTTTCTAAAAGAATCCTTTGGGATTAATTTGAAATTAAATTATTTAAAATCATTGAATATAATATTAAATAATGAATTATATATTTATAATCATTATAAAATAATTTATCTAACAAGGTTAACATATTTTTTTACCATAATTAATAGTGAAAATATTAAATAAAACATTCCTTAGTTGAGGTCAAAAATCATTACTAGGGTGTCAAATAAAATATGGATAAAAATTAAAAAATAGTTTTCATAAAATATATTTAGTGGAAATATTTCAACCGTATAATGTATAAGTATCTACAATACTCAAGTTTCTTCACTTTTTTCTATTAAAAAATATGGGTACCCCATTTTGTTTTAATTAATTACTAGTGTCACACATACCACACTTAAAAACGCCACACTTATCAACAATTATTTGCACCAAAAAACAAAAAAAAATCAGTAAAACCTTATTAAATTACATCCTACCATCCCTATTCTCATCATATAAGATATAGGTTTATCATAGTGATAATGTAGGAAGAAATTTCATGAAAACCTGAGAACACCCAAAGAAGATATAAGGATACTCAACGATTGTTTTTATTTTTTTTCTTACATGACAAACATAAATTAATATTCAACAACCTTTATATAATAACTTCAGTATATTACATATAAGGATATATTTTTAGGTTAATTTAATTACCTAAAACCATCCCAACTTAAATCATATTGGTCATGAAATCATCATTAGTGTGTGTGGTGGACTACCTCATCATAATCCAATGCCATTCCAGTTTCAATTAGTACCTATCATCGTTGTAAATGATTATTAATATAAAGTATATATATTATATTTATAAAATAATTATATCTATTGATTTATTATATCATATTTTTTTTTTAATCTTCATTCTTTAAGGAATTCGATAATGTCGATCGTGTGTAAATTGGACTACCGCCTCAAAAAGTGATTTGATTCCTTTTTCTATTACACTTTAAATTGATTCTAATATAAATTTTAATAATTAATATATGTGATATAAATTACGTAAATATTATATTAAAGAAATATTTATCTTTTTGAAAAAAATATTATTCCAGTTCACCTAACATAGGATAATGATAACATCATTCGTGTTTGTGTTTACTAAATCCATCACAATGTAATGTGAATTTATTTAAATCACCTCACCAGATGATTTATATATACAAAAATATAAAAGGATATAATATATTATTTAATATTTTAGGATATTTATGTACTAATAAATCGTTTCATACATATTTTCCATAATTATCATTATAAAATGGAAACAATACTCATGTGTATGTATGACCTACTGTCTCTATGATGGTTACACAGTTCCTTTGTAGAAATAATATTTCATGATAAATATAAATAGTATAATTGATTAATATGTATTATAATTACTACATGATAACTATTTTATAGTTTATTTAAGTATATAATATTCATAAGAAATCGATCTTTTATGAAAAATATAGAATGAGAAAATAAGATAATTAACACTTGAAATAATGATAATAATGATTGATTATTAATGAATTCATGGTTATATGCTAAAAGCGTACAATTTATTATATTATAAATTATAATAAGGTAAATTTATATGTTAATAACATGTTTAAAACCAATATAAATTATGATAAAACATGTTAAATCTATAGGAATCTTCATGTTGGTACCACCCCAAGCTTCCACGATACGTTACCTTTTGAATAATGCAATACATTGCATTGTACGCAACATCGAGTTTTAACACACCACAACCGATCAAAATAGTATTTGTGAATATTAATACAACATTTTTAATAGTTATAAATTTTATTTTAAAAAATGGACATCATTTTGGGATTTATAATATCAAAATTAGGTTAGGTGAAATTTTAGGTTTTTTTATGAAAACATTATATTTTTTATGAATAGTGAAAAAACACCATGTTATTGTATAAAACTAACTATTTATTTAAATAATTAGTTATTTTATTTAAATTTATATTTGGTAAAAAATAGATACATAATACCTATATATTTTCAATTTAAATTATTGGATTCATTTTATAATAATATTATATATATGTATATAATTTTATTTAACTTTTTACCATATTTTACACACCTTCTATGTGAATTTGAAAATTTTCATAAAATATACTTTTACCACTTATGTGAGTGAAATTTTAAAAATTTGAGAGACGCGGTTGACATTAGTAAGTAAAATTTGGTTCAATAAGATAAAAATAATTTTTGGTGAATAATAACTTTTGACATTTATATATAATGGTTAAAAGTAAATAGGTAATTAATGGTAAAAATGATATAATAATTACACTAACACGTGTAATAATTTTATTGGATATGTTTATTTCGACCAAAATCAACCTTAGGATTAAAATATGATCCTTTATTTTTCACTTGGATTAGATTTGGACATTTAGTATTATTTTATTTAAAGAAGAGTTAAAAGTATTAAATTTAATGTTTACTAACTATACAATTTTCTACATAGGGCTATATATAAGATAAATTTGACTATAAATATTCATTAGGGAAAAAAATATTTCTATATAATGGTATTTAATTTATAAATTTTAGATATTAAATAAATAAATTTATGTATGATACAATGATGATGCAATACTTATCTTATTAATGAAATATTCAAATAATTGATATTATAAATATTAAAGTAAATGTAAATCAGGGAAATTGATGAATTTCACTAATTTTATATGTTAATATTAAATATTAGGGTTTATTAAAAATAATTTTTTAACAGATATAGTTGTTATGGCATTCACAAAAAAAACACCAAATAGTGTCAAAATTGACATTAATGTGTTTTTAAAAGAAATGCTATATTATTAATTGAAATAACATTTCTAAAAATCAAATGTTCTTCAAAAGGACATAGATAAAGCTAGATATATCAATAATGAACAACTTGGGGTTCTCTTGGTAGTTTATAGTAAGTTTATCAACCATTTATTATAATAATACTTTAATACATGGTAAAAGGTAAACTATTCAACTAAGAGTTAAACATAAAAGATAAGGTTAATATTGTGACCTAAACCTATCTAAAACCAATTTTTTGAGAGTTGTTATACCCATACCCACCTTATACATGAAATAAATCATTTTTTAGAAATTATAAACCGAATATTATTGTGTAATAAAATATTATTTCATGCATTTCCTAAAGTGACCCTCACTTCTCTTATAAAAGGGTACTTCCCCTTCTCTTAAAATCACACCTCCAAATCCATTTTTCTTGGTCCAAACCTACTCACATATCCTCCCAACTACCCCCAGTTTTACTTAGAGGATTTACTTTGATCAAAAATCAAACTTAATCATCCCTTTTGACCAACTCAAAATGAAACAGCCGAAAAATAGGATATAATTTGACCACCTCTTTCATAGTTTTTTTTATTCTTCCACTTCCACTCTCTTTGTGGTTTGGAAAACAAAATAATAACACCATTAACTTATTCACACTATTATATTATTATATATATGGTAAAAATTATTCATTATTCTATCCATCCTATGAATGAAAAGTCACCAAACGTGCGTACGTACGACTTACCGCCTCCACGTAGTGGTGTAGTTTGTTATTAAAACACATCATTATTTGGATGGGTATAATAATGAGTATAACTGATATAAAAAATAAAAATAACATTTTATTTTTTTTATATTTGATATTCCATCAGATTATATATGAATTCACTATAAATAGAGTGATATTGTTACTCGTACGTAGTTTTGGATTACGGTCTCCACGAACACGATGAAATTCATTACCCATCCTAACAATTCCAGAATAATATTCATTTTAAGATTAAAACTGATGATTATGAACTTAATATTATTCTATATATGTATCAAATACATTATATCCATAGAAAATGACATATGTAACTAGGAATATAAAGGAAAACGTATCAGTTGACACCTGAAACGATGATACTACTGAAATATTATTAACAAGTCCATATTAAATGATCATATATAATATCATATTTATATATTTGGTTCCTATATAATTTAATATAAATTATTTTAATATTATATATGATGTTAACATACCCTCTATCTAGGGAAATTACTAGTTAAGGGGTAATTCTACAATTTCTTCATTATCTAACGTTGTTTATACGTCTGTATCTACTGGGACCTATTTATCATCCACATTCGTGTTTCATAAAATATATTTCAACACATTTTTAATATTCCCTATATAGTGGGTTAAATTAATTTATACCCATGTATTACTTTCTAAATAATGTTTATAAAGGAATATTTCAGTCGTTTTGCAAACAAGTTCCTTTACAACCTTTTCGACAAAATTAAAGAATGAATTTTTTTAACTTATACAGTGGATGAGACTATAATCTGGCATTATAACAACTTAGAAACATACCTAAATGGATTATAACAATATATTGAAAATAAATATTTTCTTTTATAATTACAATAATTTTAAATGATTTCAAATTAGAAAGAGATATTTATCTTAAACTGTTTTTATTTCATCTATGTCAAAATCCTTTGATTGATTTTACACTTATTTGATGTTGATTTATTATGATACAATATTCCATATTTTATTGAAGGTTTTGTGATATTTTTGACTGTGGATGTGTAATTTATATACCATTCATGGTTTTTGTTAAAGTATTAACATTTCGAATGCTAGTTTTAATACGAATGTTTATGTTATGTTTTAAGCATTTCATATGACGAATGCATTGGACTTAGTAAGTGATGGGTGGATCCTGCTATATCTCCTCAATGCATTGGTAGGTCTCATGAGACAACCTATTGTCTTAGCACAATGCCTTGACAAAAAATCAGTGCTGGTCTTGGAATGACGCCTTGATTATGTGGTTATGATGTCGAGAATTATGCATTCCATCATTATGAAATTGATTATTGATATTGCATGTGACTATTCGACTAGTAGAATATCCATGTGAATAAGTAAATGGAATTATTTTGTTTATATTTTCCATAATATGATTATGTTTCAAATTAAAAAATCTTATGTTTTAGTCCTTTACATTTCCATAAATTTTTATGCTTATTATGAATGTTTCTACTATATAATTATCCTTACTTAGAATATGAGATGACCCCTTTCTTATGTTTTATTTTTCCCAAGATGCGAAAAATTTTATTATGACTAACCTTAAAGGATATTCTAAGAGAGATTAATGTGTTAATAAAAGATACAATGTTTTTGTTTTTCAATTCATAATGTAATGTAAAACTTATGTTGGAAACTAGTACATCCAAAGCTATAAAACAAGTCAGTCATTCGGGACATGATTCCTTATATCATGACAATGTTATGTAATAATGAACCATATATAGGTTACTAGGGTCATGAAATTATAGTTGGTATCAGAGGAAGTTTAGTACAAACCTTGGATGCCAGATTTACAAAAACTATAATAATAGAACATTACTCTAAGATAGTCATTTAGGATTAGTATAGAATAACTTCCTAGAATTATAGTAAAATGGATATTTTTTGTGTTTTCCAAGTAATATATCTCTGTCTGGACATGAGCAGGTAGAGGTGGCTCTGGAACAGATGTAACTAGCAGTGAAATCTCTAACAAGGAGTTTGGGGCTTCACCCGAGGTATCATTGTACACAACAATGGGCCTTGATTTACACTTTATTATGATACTCCTTAGGTATATGCTTATTATAGTTCATATTTTATTTACAAGCCATTAAAAAGGATTTATGAGTATATACCTCTTCAATGAAACTATTTTTATGATTATAGATAATATCTATAAACTGTTCAATTTATGTTAATTGTTTTACAAGTTTAGAATTATGTATTGGGTTTCATAATCTAATGTAGTATATTCCATTATTTATAAATGGTGCCTAGTAGAATGAATGGAAACAATATCAATGCACATAATCCATATTTAGATTTACCTTTAACTCATGATAATTATAGTGGAGATGTTGATGAAACTATTGCAGATCAGCTTATCACCATACTGAAATAACTCACTCAGGTTATGAACAATAACCTTACCAATATGAAGCATCTAGATCAACAATACGGAGGATCAATTTTAGACTTCTTCATTAAGAAACAACCAAAAAAATTAAATGGGACTACAAATCCATTTGTAGCTAATTAATGGATAAGTTCCATAGAGAAAATATTTCATTCTTTAGGGAGTAGCGAAAGGGAAGAAGTTTTCATGGACGTTTATCACCTCACAGGAGATGCAGATCATTGGGGGTGATTAATTCAAAGAACAATATTCAATGAAGAAGTATCAAGTATCGATTGTAGGGATTTTAAAGATATTTTCATAGAAAAATACATTCCTCAGGACCATCGAGTTGATATGGAAAGACAATTTCTGACTCTATGGTAAAAGGAGGATGAGATTGTAGCAAAGTATGAAGCTAAATTTACAAGGTTAGAAAGCCAACAAGAAGATTATATACATAACCCAAGGAGTAACGTTGATCAATTATTCAATGGGTTTCTTATTTATACTGATGCATTAAGGAAAGTACTTGGTTGTTTCCATATCCAGAAAGACATATTTATTGCCTATGAATCACAATGAAAAAAAATACATGAACAAAACTATCCCACTCATGATCTTGAGTTAGCAGCTATAATCTTTACATTGAAGATATAGATACACTATATATATGGTGAAATGTGAGATTTATACTGATCACAAGATTTTTAAGTATATTTCGTCATAGAAATAACTCAACATGAGGCAAAGATGATGTCTTGAACTACTTAATGTCAATGATTTCACAATACACTACCACCCGGGGAAGGCAAATAAGGTTGTAGATGTTTTGAGCATAAAGGATCAAGGTGTTTTGAACTAGATGAGAGATGAAAGGGATCCCATGTTTATGAATATAGTATATATAGATATAGGATTCATCGTGGAAGGAGAAACATCAGTACTTTTTCAAATAGTCACCAAACCATATTTCTAGAAAAGATAAAATGTTCTCATACTGATGATTCTAGTTTCAAAAGAATATTAATGATGTGAACAATAGAATATTGAACAACCTTATATATGAAGATGGTATTTTGAAACATGGGAAGATACATTGTGTTCCTGACATACCTAATCTAAAAAGGTAATCTTGGATAATACACATAGCTCCAATTTTTGTATACTCCCTGGTAGCACTGAGATGTATATAGATTTAAATTATCCTTTTTTTTTTGTGGGTTAACATGAAGAGGGATATTTCTAATTGTGTGTCAAGATGTATGTTTTTTCAACATGAGAAGGCTAGAAGACAACATTCTAGTGTATTCATAAAACCTCTTCCCATACCTGAGTGGAAATTGGATGACATTACGATGGAAATTTTCATGGGGCTGCCAAAGACTCTTAGATGGAATGATGTGATATGGGTCATTGTTGATTGACTTACCTAGTAAGTGAATTTACTTACTATATGATAATATTTACCACTTGAACGTCTAGAAATACTATATATTGATGATGTTGTAAGACTCAATGGAGTACCCGTATCGATTGTTTTTTATCGTGATCCCGGTTTTACAACATGATTCTGGAAAAGTATTTAGGAGGCCTTGGTTACTGAACTTCATTTGAGCACTGCCTACCACCATCAAACTGATGGAAAATTACAAAAGAATATTCCAACCATAGAGTACATATTGATATCATTCTCAATATACTTTTAAGGTATGTGGGGCCAATATTTACCTCTTGTAGAGTCTTCCTATAACAATAGATTCCATTCAAGTGTTCAGATGGCACCATATGAAGCGTTATATGGAATGAGATGTTGCACATCAACTTTTTGGGATGATGTATGTGAAAGAAAAATCTTAGTCCCAAAACATGTTGAGTAAATAATGTATAAGGTAAGGTTATCCAAACCCACCTCAAAGAAACTTAAAGTAGGAAAAAGAGCTATGCCGATAATTGAATGAAGGATTTTGAATTTTAGGTAGGATATGATGTTTTCTTGAAGGTATCTCCATAGAAGGGAGTTATATGATTTGGTAAGATGGGTAAATTAATTCCAAGGTACATCGGACCTATAAAAATTATTCAATGAATTGGAGTTATATCTTATCGTTTGACAATCCATCCATGTTTCTTTAAAGTTCATGATGTGTTCCATGTATCACAATTGAGAAAATACATGCCTGAACCAGCACAAGTACTCATCTATAATGAAATAGAATTGGAAGCTGACCTATGTTATTGTGAAGAGACTATCAGAATTCTTGATACCATAAAACACGTGTTTAGAAACCGGATGACTCATTTGGTGAATGTTCTATGGAGTAATTGTAAGACGGAAGAGGCAATGTGGGAACCTAAGGAAGTTCTGTTGAAGAATCTACCAAATCATATTATGCATTAATATTCAATAAATTTAAAGGAAGAAATTATTTGAAGGAGGGGAAAATGTAACACCAGAGGTATCAACAGTACATTTCCCTTCGAATAAGGCAATATCTTGTGTTGTATACAACTTAGAGTTTTAACACACCACGACAAATCAAACTAACAATTATGAATAGTAATACCCACTTTTTAAAATTTCATAAATTTTATTTTTCAAAATGGAGTTTATTTTTGGATTAAGAATATCAAAATTATCTTACCGAGAATTTTGGGTATTTTTCTGAAAACATTCAACTTTTGATGAATAGTGAAAAAATAATGTGTTTTTGTTTAAAATTGAAAATTTCTTTAAATAATTAGATATTTTATTTAAATATATATTATATAAAAATAGATACAAAATGCCTATATTTTTTTAATGTAATATATTGGAGTCATTTTATAATAATATTAGATATATAAGATTTTATTGAACTTTTTACTGCCTTTTCCCCACCTTTAGGAGCATTTTCAAATTTGCATAAAACATAATTTTACTGCTTCTATGATTTGAATTTAAAAAATCTGTGACACATTGCTGGCATCAGTATGTATTATGTGGTTTAATATGATGAAAATAATTTTTGGTGAATTGTAATGTTTAACATTTATTTACCACAGTTAAATATAAATAGGGTAATTAAAGGAAAAATTGATATTATCATTACCCTAACACATGTCCTAATTCTATTGGATACAATTATTTTGACCAAAATAATACTTATTAATAATATATGATTCTTTTGGTATACATGGATTAGATTAGGAAATTTATTGTTATTTTATTTAAAGAAGAGTTAAAAGTGTTAAATTCATTATTTACTAACAATACCATTTTTATATAGGGTAATACAATAGATAAATTAGGCTAAAAATATTAAATATAAATATAAAAATCTTTCCTATATAAAGGTATTTTATTTATAATTTTTAGATTTTAAACAATTAAATTTATTTATGACACAATGATAATGTAGTAATTACCATATTAATGAAAGATTAAAACATGTAATTTTATAAATATCCAATTAAATGTAAATTGAGACTTCTGATGAATTAAAATAAATTTATAATTTAATTTGAAATTTTGGGGTTGATTAAATAATTATTTTAAAGTGATAATGTTGTTATGACTTTCAAAAAACCAAAATACCAAATGTTGTCAAATTTGATAGAAATGAGTTTTTAAAACAAATACTATATTATTAATTGATATAATATTCTAAAAAATTTAAGGATCAGGAAAAGGACTTTTTCAAGGTTATATATATCAAAAATTACCCACTTTTATTTCTCTTGGAAGTTTATATTATGTTTATTAACCATTTATTTTAATAATACATGAATACATGGTAAAAGTTAAACTATTTAACTAAGAGTTAAACCCAAAAGATATGTTTAATATGGTAAACTAAACCAGTTTAAAACCTATTGGTTGTGTAGTTTTAGACCCCTCCTCACCTTATTCTCTAAATAAATCATTTTTGAGCATTTATAAACCCAATATGATTGTGTAATAAAATAAAATTCCAATCTTTTAATAAAGAGACTTTAACGTCTCTAATAAAAGGGTACTTCCCCTTCCCTCATAATAACACATCCAAAGCCATTTGTATCAGACAAACCCTACTCAAATATCCTCCCAACTCCCCTCACATCAAACATAGTAGCCGTACATTGATCATAAAGCCTTCCTAAGGATCCCCTTTGATCAAATCAAAAGGAAACCCTGAAGAAGAGGTAATAATTTCACCACCTCTTTCAATGTTTTTTTTCTTCCACTTCCCCTTTCATTGTTATTTCCATACCAAAATAATGACTCCAGTAACATATACATAATATGATGTTATTTTAAATATATTAAAACAATATTTATTATTCTATCCATTATTTGAATGAAAAGTCACCATATGTGTGTACGTACGACTTACCGCCCCCACATCATGGTGTAGTTTGTTATTCAAACACTTCATTATTTTGGATGGGTATAATAAGGAGTATAACTAATGTAAACAAGAAATATAACATTTTATGTTTTCATTATATAATATATAACATCCTATTACATATGATTTCACCATTTATAGAATGATATTGTCGCTTGTGCGTTTGTAAGGATTACCGTCTCCATGAACGCGATGAAATTCATTCCCCATCATAAATATTCAACAATAATTTTAATTTTATGATTAATGTTTTTTTAAAACATAATATAATTCTAGATATGAATCAAATACATTATATACATTAAAAACATGGAATACGAATCTAATCATATAAATGAGAATGAATCAGTTAACACATTAAATGATGATACTACTGAAATATTATTACCAACGAAATATTAGAATATCATATGTGATATCATATTTATATATTTGGTTCATGTATAATTTAATAAAAATGATATAACTATTATTTATAAGGTTAACATACCCTCGATCAAGGAAAAGAATAAGGTAAGGGTAAATTCTACAATTTCTGTGTTATCCGAGTTTGTTTATACGTGAGTATCTACTAAGACCTCTTTATCATTCACATCTATGTTTCTTAAAATGTTTTTAAAAACATTTTTATTATTTAATACTCTTTGGGTTATAGTAATTTATACACTTGTTTATTTTTTTATAAAATTTTTATAAATGAATCCTTTTGTCATTTTCCAAACATTTTATTTTATGACCTTTTCGACAAAATAATGGAACGAATGTTTTTTAACATATACAGCGGGTGCAACTATTTTATACCCTTATGACACTGTCAATGCTTCTCATATAAGCTTATAAGAATATTTAAATTTAAATGGTTTATTTTATAAATACATGACATTTAAATTATTTCAATATGAAACAAGATATTAAACTCAAACATTTTTGATTTCATATATGTAAACATCCATTGAGGGATTTTACACTTAATTGAACTTGATTAATTATGATACAATTGCCATTTTATATTGACGGTTTTGTGATATGTTTCACTGTAGATGCATTATTTTTATACCATTCGTGGTTAATGGTTAATTTATTAATATTTAATATGATATTTTTAATATGAATATTTATGTTATGTATCATACTTTTCCTATGAGAAATGCATTGGACATAATAAGTGACAGGTGGAGGTAGCAATAAATCATCGATGCATCAGTATGTCTCTTTAGACAAAATAATTTCTTTGTACAAGGCCATGACAAAAAATGATTTTTAGTATTGGAACGAGGACTTCACAATGTTGTTATGATGTCCGGTATTATGCATTACATCATTATAAAATTGCTTATTGATATTTCATGTGATTATTCGACAAGTAGAATATACATCTTAATAAGTAGAAGGCATTGTTTGATTTATATTTTCTATATTATGATGATGTTTTAAATTTAAAAGGCTTATGTTTTAGTATTTTACATTTCCTTAAATGTTTATGCTTATCATGAATATTTCTTCTTTATTTTTATCCTTACTGATCTTTTGAGATCACCACTTTTTTATGTTTTATATTACCTTGTATTCAAAGAAGTATATTATGACATTCCTTCAGGGATAGTCTAAGGGAGATAAATGTGTTAAAAAGATACACAATGTTGTTGTTTTTCAATTCACAATGTAATGTAAAACTTATGTTTGTATCTATTACTTACAAGGCTACTAAACTGATCGGTCTTTCGGGACATGATTCCTTGTATCATGTCAATGTTATGTAATAATACACCTACTCTAGATAACACGGGTCAGATCATTACAATGTAAGAGATATCATATCTAAATTTCTATTAATAAGGTTAAATATATAATTCATTGATTAGGTGCTGAAATGATTTTGTGTACAATTAAATATTTTTTATCTTATATATTAACCTTTTTTATATGTTCTTACATTTTCTATAAACAATAAATTCATGTATTAATCCCTACACCAATGATATAATCTTTTAAGGGAATTCTTCTCAATCAATATAATTGAAGGTATTTTGTATAGTTATGAAACTGTTATTATTCTAATGGATTATTGAATAGATATTTTACATATAATATAACAATTACTTATTAATTCTTGTTATAATTAATTTAAAATATAATTATTATAACGAATGTTATTTTACTTAAGAGTAACCAAGTTGTAAATAATGTCATAATTCAATTTATATTCAATAGGTTAAATTACTTTTTCTTCATCATTGATATTATTTTGGTATGATTTAGTTGACTTATTATTATTATATGTTATATTCATAAGAAATTTATTTGGATTGATAGTTTATAAACAAAATAGTTTCGTTTATTAATTATCACATCAATGTAATGATCATTGAATGTGTTTATTTCACCATCTAATTTTACTCCGGGTTATTTAGAAAAAATTAAATTGAATGAAATTATTTGATCAATGTCTAACAATCCTTTTCATTTTATTATCCTCTAGTTATCCATGGTCATTTTTAAGTATTATTTCCACCATTCCTCTTTTAGTTTCATTAAATGATCGAGAGAATGTTGTATAAAAGTCCAACATTATTTCTAGCTTTAATGGGAAATCATTTTTTTACAAAACCATATTTTCAAATAATGATTTACGAAATGATTATAACAATTCATATCTTACCTATTAAATAAATTTTTACCAATAATGTTTTTTTTAAAAAAATATAGTATTATTCTTTTCATTCTTACAAATAATTCCCATTTTTATTTTACCAAAAAATTGAATGGAATATTTGTTATCATATGTATGACATGAAAATATTTTTTATCCACCATGATCACTAAAATGTTTTAATTTTTTTTTAAATTTATAAGAAAAAAATGATGATTATTACCAAATTATTTGGGAAATATTAGTTTTAAATGGTTATTTTCATTGTGAAAATATTATTTTACTCAAAAATTTATTAAATTACATTTTCCTATAATTTATATTCATCAACAACAAAACCCTAATTATAGTTATTCTACATTTGGGATAAGCAACATGAATATAATAATTATTCATTCTATGGATGGTTTATGGTCATTTTTTCCACGGAATGTATTAACATTATGTTTATTGATTATTTTTCATTAATGAATAACATTACCATGAAATATTTCATTTTATGTCATAAATGGAAATTATATTTTCCAAAAAATATCCTTATTATTTATAATTGATATGTTCATTTCATAAACTATAATAAAATTATAACATATGGATTCCTATATTAAATATGATTTTTTATGGATAAATATTGATAAATGTCCATTATTTAATCAATACAAATCATTTATGAAAAAGAACATTGTTAATGAATTAGATCGATTATTAGATATATGAAGAATGCTTTGCACATGATGAGAATAGTTGGTCCTTGAAGAATATATCCCCTTGAAGATATTTTCACCTTGATATTATCTATAAATTAACTTCATTCCATATTTATTGATTACATGGAATGTTTTTTCAGTTATTTACTTTTCCGCATTGATTATTCTTATTGATTTAGGATTTCCACCACTGTACTCAACCCTTACCGAGTATTTGAGAGCACCCTTATTTTATCACATTTCCTAATAATCCTTAATGTTTACTATGATTGATATTAGATGATATGATGGTTGGAATAATGTTATTCTCGAAAAGACTATGTTCTAATTTTAAAATTAAAATGTTATATGGGAATCAATTGTGTATCTAGTTTATGAAGACACAAAAACTATCAAGTCCATCGATATGTGATTCCTTGTATCATTTTACAAAGTAATAAACAAGTCACTAGCTTCAAGGTATTGAGGTTGTGTTTGATACCATTTATATTTTATGAATTTTACTATTAAATATAGAAACTATATTTAAGAAAACATTAATTAGTGAATATATCCTTATAATTGAGTGTTAGGATATGTATTGAAGAACATCCTAATTTTTCAGTATGGTATTGATTTTGTTCTTCTTCCTTGCAATACACATCTGTATGAATTCTAAAAATAATTGTGTTTCTAGAATATAAATATCTATGTGTAATAAAATTGAAATGGGTGAATTTGGTTTGACATAATCATCACATGGTCTATGATAATGGGCCTTATTGGGCACATGTTATGACCCCAATGGTGATATTCTGGAGATAATTCATAATTTATTTTCCAAACATTATTAATAATTTTAATAGATGATAACAGTGAATATTATATTTTTAAACTAGGTTGTATGAAAGGAACATCAAACCAATTTATTTGTAAAAAATAAGGAAATAATATAATGAATTACTGGTGAAAAAATGAACAGTATAATGGAAGGTAATAAATTTTATTAGACGGATTCACTAAGATTTTATTGTCCTAATTATATAGAACCCGAGAATTATATGAGTCAAATAACTTTACGAAATGAAAAATACTAGATGATAGAAGGACCTATGTGGAAATATAATAGATGAAGTATTTATGTACTAGGGTTCAATAAATAAAATGTAAGGTTTCTTTTACCAATGTTATTTTGGTTAAAAGATATTTTAATCTTATAAGGATTGTGTAATATTTTAGAATCATATATGTCTTCATTAAAAAAATATTTTTAGATACCATTATTTGTTTATGAGTTTAATAATGATCATATGTTCTGATTCCTAATCATCCAGGTTTAGGTTTTATGTGATTCGATTGTACCATGATTAAGAATACTTTTGGAGAAATTTATGGAAATACAGAAAATTGATTTAGTATATGTTTTAATGAAAATTTAATTTGGGTAATAAATACATTACAATTTGCATAATGTTTTTCAATGGTATTGAAAAACCCTAGGGTTAAAAGGTTCTTTTTTTGAAAATTTTACTATTTTCAAATAATATTATTGGTCTTTGAGGAAAAAATGTTGAATTAAAAAACATATTAAAAATGTTTTTAATGATTAATTTTATTTCATATAACTAAAAAATATTTTTTATGAGGAATTTATATGAATTATGTTAACATAGTTTTATAAAAAGACAACTAGAATACAGAGTGACAACCCATCATGTCTGGAAAGGCCTTGGGGTTTGAGTCCATGACCAAAAGATGATATGGGTTTAAAACCAACCATTATAATATGTCATCTCCATGTTAATATTAAATTTTTCTATTTAAATAAAATGAAAATTAGATATTCATTATGAGACAAAGGATTTACATTTTATGTATATAGATTAATGAATTATATTAGATAACTTATGCGAACTATATTGGTTTTGGAAATATGTTTTGAGACACACAAAAAGTCTTGATAGTATTTTATAAATTTTATGATATTTAAAAATTTAATTTTAGTTATTCAAGAATAAAAATATCAATTTTTCATATCATGGATTAAGTAATAAATTTTATATTGACCAAGGAATCACCAAAGGATAATATTTTTCTTATGAAATAAAATGAAATAATTTTTGTATATATTCTCTAGAAATTTAAAAAAACATATAAAAAAGGATAATGATATAAAATATTATCCCATACCATCATTTCCAATGATATCATTTTTTAACATGTATATTTTTATGGATTTCTGGTCATTATCCTTCTTTAAATTAACAATATTCTTGTGATCAATAATATATAAGACATTCTATTAATCTATGGATGTTAGTAATAAATTCAATGTCCAATTGTTTTTAATTTTAGACCAATGTTATTCAACTCTTATTCATAGTTATTTTTTTCATATGACATTCACACTACCCATCTATCTTATGAAGAGAATTCTTTATTGTTCATTTTTATGGTGTTGGTTTTTGGGAGATGAATTTTCAAATAAAAAATCCTTGATTTCTGTGATAAAAATTAAATTTTTAGCAATGAATATATTAAATTTTAAAATAATGTTACACCATGAAATTATAATATCATAATATTTTATTCGGCATTGTAAGTGACACACAGCCTAAAGCATAATCAACCTATAAAATATATCTCCTTAAATTTAATCATCTTTATAGCTGGCAGAACAAAAAAAACCCCATGTTGAAATGACCCATAATATATGATAACAATAAAAACCTAAGAAATAAATTATATTGTATGAATATTAAATACTAAATTATCAAAATTATGGTTATATATTGATTAAAAATAAAAAAATAATATTTTGAAAGAAAAAGATTTTTTTGGGAATTTTTTTTCTGGAAGTAGACATGGTCGTGATTTGTTCCCATAATTTAAAGATAATTTTTATCAATTGTAAATTTTCTTAATCATCATATTTTATGAAATTATCATATAAAAATTATTTTAGGGTTACATTTTATGAATTATTTTGAAAAGATTCATTTTAATGAATAGTGAGAAATACATATTTTTTATTGAAAAAATTCTATTTATATAAATTTTTTCTAATGATATATAATATTTTTATCTGGTTTTAATGTAAATTTAGTAATATTATATATTTTTTAAACAAAATTAGTTCATTATAATCATTTTCATATTGAGTTTTAATAATATAATATTGAAATCTTTTGAACATTTTTCTTTTTATACCCTTCTTTATCTTTATATATATAAGATTAATTTTAAATTAAAAATTTAATGCTATGAGAATGGATGATATAAATATGTATTGAAAATTTTGAATATGTATTATTTATTTTATGAAATAAAATAATATAAATGTTTGATAAGAATGAATATTGGAAACAATGAAAATTATTTTCCACGGCTAAGGTAAAAATAGATTTAATGGGGGTGTTAAATAAAAATAATAGGGATTAAAATGAAAATTATTAATCTATATAAATTATATTATAGAAAAATTTAGACCATATATTCTATTAGTGTTAAAATGAGTCTATTCATAACTCTTTTGGATTGTGAAAAATGTGGGTATAGGTTTTTCATTTTAAATATTATATGTCTGTTGTCAACATAATTAAAAAATCCACACATTCAATATATCACATTAAAACCATAAAACACAATTGTATCAAAAAATAAAGACCCATATAAATTTCTCCAATCCATTATACCATCATAGAATCCATAATTGTTTATTGAAATCTGACCTAGGATGTAATTTGGGGAAAACTGATAAAGGATACCCAAAGAAGAGGTAACATTATTTAATGAGAATTTCTATATTATTTATTACTCCATATAATTAAATTTATATTTAACCAAGATTATATAATAATATAATTATATTAAAAATAATTTTATGTTTTTCTTTTATGGGAATTATAATTAACCATCCCCACTTCTATAAAATAGCTTATGAACTCATCATCTGTATATATAGTAGACTACCGTCTTGTGAACCAATGCCATAGATTGTTTTTATTACCACCCCTCATTGTTGGGTATGATGATGAATAATTTAAAAAATTGTACCTCACTATTTATTAAATAATTGATAAATATTTTACGTTCCATTCTATCGGTGATATGATAATGTCGCTCATGTGTACTGTGGACTATCACCTTGGGAAATGAAGTGAGTATTTTTTTCAATAATTTCATACATGGAAGTTAATACAAAAAATAAATATAGATAAATTATATATATATATATATATATTAAATAATTATTATTATTATGAAATATAAATCCTTCAGAAATGTTAATATATCAATTACTCTTATAAAAAATGATAACATCATTCATATATGTGTGGTCCACAAACATTACACTAAGAAGTGACTCTGTTTTCATCACCACCCAATGTTTTGGATATTTATAAATATCTTTAGACAAATAATATATAATTATTCATATTCTATTCATTATATAAATATAATAAACTAAGTACTATATTTCTATAATGGTTTTTAAAATATGTAAATGTTAACCATTTGTACTTATAACCTATCATCTTTGTGATCATAATGTATATAATAAAAAACAATCATTTGTTTTAATAAAATTATAATTGATTCAAAATTTGATAATTCTTTCATCATTAAAATATTGTAATGATGTAAATTAAAAACATGCAAATGAACTGGAACATTCATGATGATGCTCATATGAGGAAACTATGAAATTAACACCTAAAACAACCTGAACAGTGAAATATTATTAATGAATTAAGGATGGAATTTTATAAAATATAATATATGATATTAAAAATAATAGTATAGTTCTTGAATAATTTAATATCATGTTTAAATCCACTATACACGAGTTTAAAGTATTTCTAACTAAAAAGGAAGTGGGAGGTAATTAATTTCTTAACTCAATTTCTGTTAATTTGGTTGAACATTCAATTCATTGATTATAGTATGAAAATATTATATGCGTAATGAAAATTAGTTTTTTTATTTTGATTTAAATTTCACTCACAAAATAAATTTATTTATTAACCTCCACATTAATGTTATGTTCTTGTAAGGGACTTTGTCTCAATTTCCCTTCAACGAGGAAAATTTTTATCTTATCCACATAATTTATTTCATATTATTTATATGATATCCATTAATCATTTAATCATATCATTACATAATAATTTAGGGTATTTTTAGTTTCAATAAGAATTATTACATCCAATGGTATAATAGATAAGAGTTACCAATTGATAAAGAATTTTATAACTCAATTTCATTTAATTGTTCTATATTACATATTTTTATTATTTGTTTTTTAATGATTACATTTAAAATTACTTTTTGTTATCTTATGTTGTATTTTAAATTTTTTTTATTTGTATTTATTTTTGAAAAATGTAATAAATTCATTTATCAATTCTCAATTAATCAGTATGTTAATTTTAAAGGGGTTATTCGACAATATAATTTAAATCAGGATTGTTTATAGTTCATATTGAACTGATGTAAATTATTTGATTATTTTTTTGAAAAATGAGTTTATTTTTTATCATTTAAATATTCCTGATTTTATTTATGTAATATTATGAATTTTTAAATAATTGGTGCTCAAAATATTTGAGATTTTTTATATAAATCCTAATTTATTTCATTCTTTGGTAAAAAAACGTTTCTTCCAATAATGTGTTTTAGATAAACATTGTCAATGTTTTTTAAACATAAAAAACTTATTTATTAAAAATATGTACTAATATTTACATTTTATAAAACTTTTTGAAAGAAAGCATCATGTATTTTTCAAGTAATTTCTTGTTTGGATATTATCAAAAAAGGTAATGGAATGATTGTTTTAATGTGTATGACATGAACAAAATTTCAGGTATCATGATTACACAAATGGTTTTATGATTTATTAACAAATTTTTAAATTTAGTTTAGATTTTAGGTATTTTCAATAAAAAATTATGACATTATTGTTTTTAAAATCACATTTTAAATTTTAATGTATTGTTTACTAAAAATGTTTTAAAAGATATTTTAATGGAATTTCAATTCATAAAAAAGAAAAATCCGTATTATAAATATACTATAATGGGGATATATTTAAATAAAAATATATATATTCATTATAGTGAAGGTTTAAGATCAATTTAAATAATTAATTTATATGAATTCACTTTATTGATTATTATTTTTATTCCTATAACATACCTTGACATATTATTTTTTTCATCAATGGATATTAACATTAGTCTAAAATATCCATATTTTTTCATGGATATGTTTATTAACTAAAAATTTAATATTTTTAATTATATTGTTCAAAATTAATCATTTTTAATTTATCTAGGGAAATATTGAAAAATATGTATCCATTTCTCTAAATAGATACTTTTGGATAGGGAATGTTACTGAAGAAATTAATTGATTATTAAATATAATAGGAATGGTTTTAAAAATAAGTTATGGGCATGGAATAGAATTATATATCCCTTCAATGAATTGGTACTCTTAAGAGGAAAATCATTAAGTTACCATATAATCAGTTGGCCAAACCAGATGAGTTAGTTCCTTGTAATTTTAATGGTTGATATAAAAGGTATTGATTATAGATATATCACGATATATATTTCATAATATCTTATAATTGAAATTTTATTTAATTCATAATTCTTCTTTTAATTATCCATGTGATTTTCATAAGGTTATTTTTTTATATAGGATTTTCATTATGATTTATTGATTATATGGAATGTGTTTTCAATTATTTACCATGCTATATTGATTATTTATTATCTGATTTTAATAGTCATGTTATTGATGAAATGGAATGTGTTTTCCATTATTTACCATGACTTATTAATTATTTTTCAATATTTTTTTCATCGACATTATCATTGGATACACTTCCCTCCTAGTTTATTGTTAAAATGGATCTTCTGCTCAATGATTTTTCATAACATTTTGACTAATCTTATTAATTATTAATTTCCTCCATTTTTATTAACCCTTACTAAAAATTATAGGTCACCCATATTTTATTTTCTTTCCAAGGAAACCATTATGTTTTCTATTATTGATATGAAAGGATACACTCAATAGAATAATATTATTCTCAAAAAAATGTGTTGTAATTTTTTTATGAAAGGTATTCTGGGAAACCAATATATTTTATTCTACCAAGACTACATAAAAATTCAATCATTGGGATGTTATTGCATGTATCTTATTATAATGTAGTAATTCATACACAAGAAATGGCCTATTAGTTCTGCGTCACTACAATAATTAAGGATGATATTATTCCCAAATTTTCAGGGTATTCTAGTTTTTTCTTTTATCATCCACAAACTATCCATCATAATATATGATATTTGACCCTTGTATTTTATTTCAAAAGGGTCATGTCATTAAATTATATTTCGCAATATCATTAAAAATAGTTAATAATTAATAATATGAAATTTAAATTTGAATTTAGAATTGATATAAATGGATAAAAACTTTACAAATTATAATAAAATGTATTTGGAGATATTTATTTAATTTATTCCGGACATTTTATATTACATAATTATAAGTTATTTATAAGTAGTTATTAAATTTTGATGAATCAGTTAGTAAATAAATAAATAAAATTAATTATTTTTAATATTGAAATAATATTTTCAAATTTTCCTTACATGGCTTATAATTGAGATATAAATTGTATATATTATATTTATAAGAATAAATAATATAATTTTTATAAATTATAAGGAATAATGATAAATATAATATAGTTTATGTTTAATATTATACGATAATTAATTTTATTTAAAAACATTAATGGACTTATTTGAAAAATTATTTAATCGAAATCATAATTTCTTTTGATAATTGATTTTATTAAGGTTCAAATTATACAAAATATGTAATTTTTTCCTTATTATATTTTTTAAACATAAAAAATGATATATAAAATATATATATTCAATATATAACATTATCATTAACATAAATACTATATAATTAATAATATAAATAATTTAATACAATAAAATTAATGGAAGAATATTTATGTTCATTTAAATATGATTTTCACAAAATGTAGGATAAATTGAAAAATTACTATTCTCTTTATTTATAAATAATTCACTATATTATATACCCTAATTTTATATATAAATTATTCATTTTTCTATTTTGTTTTATTATATTCTATTCTTGAATATATTTTTCAATGTATGAATGTTTATATGATTTGATATAAATTATCTAAAAACTTCTACATATTATCATACAGGAATCTAATGATTCACACGAAAAGTATGACAGGGGATTTCGTTTTTATCTTACATGAAATTGGATTGTATTAGGTTTTAAATAATAATTATTAATATTATTATTTTATATCTATATTAGGTGTTAGAGTTATGATGGAATTAATAAGTCACATGATTAATTCATCAATACGTAGAGGAATATTGGTTCAAATGTCTCACTGCCATAGACAAATATACCTTTCCATGAACTATTAGGGATGGTACTCTACCATTCCAAGATTACATTTGTAAGGATTATTGATTTAATAATATTTCAAAATATTTAATTATAATGTTTCATGTACATAATTATAGTGATTAATTTTTTTATATATAAATTGGCGACTATAATTTTCTTTACTAACAGTTGTTATGAGTGGTTTAAATATTTACACAATAATAGGTTTTAAACATTTTTATTTGATGGAAGGAATGGTATTACAAAATAAATTACTAAAATCCTTTTTACATAAATAGGAAATAAATGACATATGATTGTGATATTAAATCTCTTATAGAATTACTATGTTTTATATTCCTTCAAAAATAACATATGTGAAGACCTAGATCATTTAAATTAGCAGGATTATGATGAAACTATGTAGAAACAGATTATCCTAATTATGGTATGGTGGAAATGGAAAACTCTATGATTTAGGTAACCAAATAGCATTGTGATAGTTGGGTTACACGTAGCGGAGAAACAATTTAAGACATGTTATCATAAGAATAAACATGAAAATATATCGATATGATGGATTTTTTAAAATTTTTTTCTGCACAACATTTAAAGAATAATATTACATATAATAAGAATGATTTACATAAAAAATAACAATTCTTTAGTAAGACCTATAATTTAGACTTATTTATAAGTCAAATATGGTTCTCATCATACAAATGGTAATGATGGATTTAAAAGGATTCATCATTTCAGTGGTATTAAATTTAAAACTCACTAAATATTAAACATAAAAAATGATACAAATTTGAAAAAAGATTCAATTTCAGATGAAGTAAAACCATTATAATTAAATTGTATATTAAAATATATCACACCAAAAATGCGATGCTTATCATAATCAGTATGTTAGACTAATAAAATAAATTGGAATTATTCTTAAGAAAGTAAAATTCTATGGGATATAACATCCCCTTAAAATGAAAAAATATAAAAGTAGTAAATAAATGTATATACTATATTATATAAAGAATAAAATTATTCACATAAGGATTCCTATAACATTTTTAATGATATGGAATTAATTTTTTCATTAATGGATGTTTTTCACCAATGTGAATTAATTGAAAGAAGTTTAGCCTATTTTACTTAATGTACTAAGAAAATATGAACTAGTAAATAGGTTTTTTAGGTTATAGTCAAATATTTCAAGTAAAAGTGGGTATATATAGAATATATATTATGAAAAAAGTAGTTGAAATTTCCATAAATTTCTTTTTCAAATACCAAACTACAATTATTGAATCATTAATTTAGTTCATAGAGGAACATTAATGTTCGATAATATGGGATTTTTTTATATCTAAAGTGGTTTATGAAAAAATATAGATATATCATGTTATGTGTCATTATTAAGGAAATAAATTAAAATATTTTTTATGTTACAATATACCAACATTTAAAATCTACAAAAAACATAAACCACTAGAACATATCTACTGATATTTTCCCATATTAGAGGAGTTTTCACATAGATATTAGCTCCACCACCCCATAAATATGTGGTTTCCAACATGAAATTAGTGTTTAGGTTAACCATTTATATGTGGAATACCTCTATTTATAGTAGAATAAAGTAGTGTTATAAATAACCAAAAAAATTCATAATAGATTAAAATTAATCAAAGTTATTATAATCAATAACAAGAACCAATAATAAAAAAATTCGGAAAAAAATTGTTAAACGTACTAACTATCATTAAAGCATACAAAATTAATAGCTATTTTGGATAATAACAGGAATTGATCAAAATTGAGATAAAAAAACATGCTTGATTTCCTCGAAGTTCCATAACTCAATCTCAATCTTGAAGAACATTTTATTTACCTTTTTCTCTAAATCACAAATATAAAAACCATTTTATTTTTTTCCCATTTTGTTATTGTTTATTATATAAGAATAAAAATAATGAAACATATAATATTTAGAATAATAGTTTGTTTGCAGAATTGGGTAAATTATTGAATATCCTAAAAAGAGGGTACATTGGTATTATTGAAAACATCCATAAAAATTTCATAATATTCCACCAATCTTAAAACCAAATGGGATAACATTGTTAATACATAAGAATGATGTGATCTATAAAACCAATATATGAGAAAAACATTGAATATCATAATGAATTTATTACTTCTTATACAATTGTATTTTAAATGGGGCATAGAATAGGTGAGAATAATAAACCTGAAAAACTAGGCATGGTATAAAACAAAAACAAAAAGGAAACATGAGTATGTCTAAAAAAGTTTAAACACGTAAAAATATTCATATCTCAAGGATAACCCCCAAGATAACATAACATAAAAACATATTAATAGGCATGGACAATGCACGTTATTTATAATCTCAAATTACTATATATATTATTAATAAATTCAAAAATACTGAATATAGATGATAATATTGTCATGGTTTATAGTTTTTACATTATAAAACCATGATCTAATTAATGATCAAAACAAGAAATAAATTAAAAATTACTTGAAAAACTAGATAATTAACCCTTTAAATAATGAAATTAATGATTGTTTCTTCACCGAAATGTAATGAAATATTAGAATAAGTAAATATATGGTATTATAAACATGATTATTGTTATTATATCTGTTAGTAACATATTTTAAAACACTATAAATGATGATAAATACCACAAAACAAAAGGAGGATTAAGGTAAGGTGATTTCTTCTTAATTTAAATTTTATTGAGACTTATTGGTTATTATGCCAGAATTCACATTTATTTGGTATATATATAAAAAATCATGTTATATAATTATTTCCATTCTTATCATGTTAATATATATTTCATATAATTTACTTACATTATGGGTGTTATGATTTAAATTTCTCAATGTGGTATGAGACACTTTAAAAGGATTAAATATTATTCATCTCAATAATGATCATAATGGTTATATTTGCAATCTAACATAATTTTTTGATTGTTAACTCTATATAAAAAATCACTCTATTAGAATAATTTTTTAATATAAATTTACTTGAATATTCATATTCCCATACAATAGATATTATTGTTTTCTAAACCTTATACTATTTTACATACGATGTTTAATTTTATTGTTATTTGATTAAATATGGAATAAATAATAAATTAGTATTTATAATACAATTTTATTATCTGATAAGTCATACTATTTATTAGGATTATTCAATATGATAATTATTTTTACTAGAAATGAAATTTTGAGGATGGAAATTATATATCTTGTCGATCCATTGAATTGTTATCATGTGACAAGTTAGTCGACGAAATTTTAAAGGGTTTTATTTGAAGTTTTAAATCATCTTGTGAGTGGTATTGATGGTATATGTTTTTATGTGACTCATATATAACAGAAATTAAGAAATATTTTCCCAATTTTATTCTTATTTATTATTAATATAATATATTTTCTCTCGTCATATCAATGGATACATTATATTTTCAGTTCATAATTTAAATGGAATGAGTTTCAGTTTCTTAACATGCCATATTGATTCTCCCATATATAGTTACTTGAATGGATTGTATTTTAGTTATTTAAAAAATATGTTATTTTATTAATATTAATTCATTATTCCATTTGTTTTAATTTCCCTTAATAATCATTTTATCTAATACATATTATATTTTGTTTCCTATATTATGAAGAAGTGAACTTTGAATAATAGTTCAAGGATGTAGTATACCTCATTTTCATGGTCATAATGATTACTTTAATTTCCTATTTTTTATGGATATCATATATTTAATATATCTTTTCAAAAATACTAAACATAATGGTCCTTCAGAATTTGATTCCATATAATCACGCTAAGGTAATAAAATAGTGCACTCGCTCTGAGCATCTAGGGTCAGAGTGTTACTCTTGGTTTTAATGAATAATTATAAGAAACCTTATAAAGTAGATTTAGAAAACATATATTAATGAGAACAAACCTAATATAGGAATTAAGATATGTATTCAAATATATCCAATAATTTTTCTAAGGTATATATTTTGAGGTTATTTCTAGAAATACATCCTGGTCAAGATAAAACAATTGCTCATGGTAATGGTTTAAATGTACATTGTTTTAACAACTCTAAAAAGTTGTTTCAGGCCTATATCGGGGCATCCTAGTACAAAAATTGGCATTACAACACACCTGATTTGATTCTCCCATGGGATACACATATAATAGTTCACATTTTATTTAGCTACACTTATAAAGGATTTAGAATTTATGATATATCCAAGGTAACCATAATTTGTGATTGATAGATTTATGATATATAAATTTATATGTTGTACCATATTTTGAGTTATACACAAATTTTTTATTCAATATAGTATATACCAATGATTAGATATCGATCCTAGTAAATGGAATGTGAACATCACTAAAGAACGTGATCCAATGATTAATAAGAATCAAATAATTCATGGTATTATGATAATTTTAAAAGGGTAAATAGTCACTGAAACATTATCATTTTATGAGAAAATAGTTTCATGTTCCAATGATATTGTTAAATAACTCTCCAAGTCATGTGTCTGTGATGGAAATCAAGAAAAAAAAAGATGAAATCTGAACTCCATAAAAAAGGGAATGAGTCAAAGAAGATGATGGGAAGGAAGGGTTTTACAACATGTGGTAACTGTGATAAGAATCACACAAGTACATTCTTAAATGTAATGGTATAATTTTTTATGTTTTGGGAAAAAGGCCACCACATTCATGATTTCAAGGGAAAGAATGAAAATTCAATTGTGCAATGTTTCAACTATAAGGATATTGGAAAATATGCAAATGAATTCCCCTAAATTCAATGTAATATGTTATTAATGATGTTATTAGATAATTATCTTGTAATGATACAACCACATATGATGAGTAATGATTAATATTCATATTCCAAAATTATGTCATTTTAATATTCTATCAACAATGTACTATTTATTAGAATTATGAAATATAAAAGGATTTTACTACAATACTTTTCTTAAGGATTTGAGAATCATAGGATTAAAGATACCAAGAAAATATTTTATGTATAAAGTCAATAATTTAAAAAACACATTATTGAAGGAATGAAAACCCTTAGTATTTTCCCGATGTTGAGATAATGATTATGAAATTATTTTTTTGGATAATTGATGAAAAACATGGATCTGAATGATGAATTTTTGACAAGTGGCCCATTAAATCACTGATAGAGTTTCTAACACTATTATATATAATTGATATATCCAACAACAACACATGTTTTAGTTAAAGAATAAGGAATAATTATCTGGTCCAATAAGGTTTTATAGTAATTAATGTTATTACCATATTTGAAGAATATACATGATGAATTTATTCACGTGTTTTGTGCAACACCCCAAAACGACTTACCCTGAGTTAGTAAATTATTTTAATACATTGGAATGATACAAAGAAATAATGGAAATAGTAAATTCAATATGTCGATCAATTATAAGACCATTAAATTCATCAGGAAATATAAGCATATATTCAATTAATTTAGGAAAACCACATATTTTATCAGTTTCCTTCTTTTAAATATTATGTGAAAATAACATTCATTTTTTCCCTTAATAAATTTCATATATTATTTATATTTTCTAAATAGTAATAACTCATTCATGTATAAGAACTATCAATCAGTCCAATAAAATATTACATTACAATGATTATCTCTCACATCATTGTTAATAGAACGACTGTCAATATCTAGAAGAACATCAATCTCCATAGTGGGAATGTAATTTTTTTTAAAATTTAATCCTTTATTCTGACAATAAAAGTAATATTATTAAAATTGTAAGAATCCATATCTCTATTTTATGTATGGATCCTGATTTCTGGTTTTTTCTTTGGAAAAAGGGGGAAATGTGGTTTTTTTGAGTACACAATGTTTACTTTCATGTACACACTAGGTACCCGATTACCACATACCATCATGTATTGTCCATGTAACGGCTGAGTACATGGTCATATGGTGACTTGGAAGACCACTTACGTCGGGGGCTTATTGATGATAATACACAACATGTAACTTTAATGACCATGTATTGTACATTTATTTTTATTTGATATATTTCAGCATGGTTTTGTCTTATGTTAGTAAATATATTTTCTTACGGTTTTTCATATAGGAGAGTGGAAAAACGAAAGACGAACTTAAAACCCCTATGTATTTTCTATACAACCACTGATTGAGATGTTGTTAGGTGCGTCGGAATCCTACCGGTAAGTTCAAAATTCTTCTAGAGCCTTTTTTCATTATTCCTACTCATTGGTGAGATATTCTAGTTTGGTAATTTCTAATTTTTTTGTAGATCTATGCCGTTTTAAGCTGATTTATGGGATGACATTCAAGTATATCAATCATAAGATATCTATGTAGGTGGTTTGTGCCATCCTATGTTCATGTTTGGTTTATATATTCTAAAAGTGTTGCATACCCACAGTTAGGGTATTGTATGATTTGGAATTTAATATTGTTTATTACTTTTTATGGTTGAATGATTAATAAAGGGTTCTTGATTAGGCGTAATGTTGGATACCTTGTTTTTGGGACACATCGTGGCTATTTTTGCTTTGTTAGATTGTTTATGGACTTTGTTCTAGGATGCCTATTATGTTTTCCTTGTTTTCTATGCCATTTTTTGTTAGGATGGGGTTACTGATTATATGATAAGCCCGTGATATGATTTTTTAAGGTTTGACTAGGGTGAATTTTACTGCGAGATATTCCTATGGTATGGTCATTTTTTTATGTTTTACTATTATGTTGATCGAAGTTTATTGACTATGAAAGCTTCTAAGTGGTCATCGACCCGAGGGATTAGACTGTGAGAGCTGCCTTAGTGGTTGTTTATAAATTATTGATGCTATGTTGACCAAGGGGTGTTGACCGTGAGAGAATACCAAGGGGGCATTATTAAATGATGGTTGTTATGTTTGACTAGGGAGATTAGACTGTGTGAACTTTACCCAAGGGTCGTGATTGAATAAATGAATTATTGTGACAAGTCTTCCAAGTGAAAGCCCATGATTGGACTTGGTCCTACTTACTTGTTTAGATGGTCTTCTGAGACATCTATTTTTTTAATATTACAAAAGGGTGATATAAATTATAGGATATATCCCGAGATTAAATGATGCAATATATTTAATAAAAAATGCAAATGAATGTAATTGATAAATATAGGATTTTTTACTTTTGAGTACTTATTAGTTTATTGCTTCTTTTTTCTAATACCTTCTATACATATATTCATGGACTGTTAAGAACATATCTTTTAGATGGAGAAAACTATGATTTTTTACACACCCAGTTTGGGTCATTCCTTTGGACCCAATAATATTATATGATTGTAGGTTTAGATAAGGGAAAGCTCGCTTCTTCATCACGTACCTAATTCTTGGTGGAGCCAGAGAGCATTAGACCAAGATGAGGATTGTGATGCTTTTGGAGTTAAATAATTTTGTCTACTTTGGATTCTATATTTTATATCCAGCATTATGACATGTTTGGATGCATTCCTGGACACATTTGACATACATCATTTATATATATTGTCTAGTTGTTTTATTACTATTAGTCTCATATTACTTACAATGTTGTAGGGTATTAATAATTCTTTAATTATTTACTATTTGTTTTTTGGTGTGTATACTCTTCCAATGTGGGAAGGGATTCTCCAATATAAAATTTTTTCCCTCACATCTAGTCAGTATATTCTGGTGTTTGGGGAAATGAACTTGATGTTATTTTACTATTCAGGTTTGGGGCATCTTAGGGCGACACCCTAATCTGGGACGTTACAAAGTGGGATTCACGGAATTATTTTCTACCAGGACTCTCTATATAGACCCTATAGACTGGGATAAAATGAATAGGTAGTTTTTTAATAAGATGTTCCCAAGAGTAGCTTTTTAATGTACTGGGAAAAGCCAACATACCAAGATTTGAATTTCACTTCTTGGATTTTAAACTGTTACAGTTGCTTCGATTTCACCGTTAGGTGACATGCTTGTTTTTTAAAATTAACATAGATATCTTTGTAGTTCTATTTTGTAGCAACCTGATGAGATCAGGGAATTAAATATCAATCATCATATAGTAACATTCATGAGATCACATGTAATTCATTCATTCCATTCCATGTAGATTTCATTAATGATTCCATGTTATAGATACATATGTTGTACTAAATATGAATGTTGTTGTGAAATATGTCATGATAGTTGAAATGCTATTTTGATAGGGTGCAGATTTATGTAAATATTCATTTTGATGTACTCTAATCTTTGGTCCCTAAAGAGTTATGGGCCCTCTTGGATCTGAATTTGGTGGATCATGTTTGAACATTAATTCCATTTAGTCAACTTATGATATGAGTAAAGATCCCAAAAATTAATTCACATGGAGTATGGGATCTCACGGGTTGGAAAATGGAATTCCTTCGACAATGTTTATGTTTTTTAGGGTATTGGAGATATTTTAGAGGCTTACTATCCCTAACCCTAGATAACATGGTGTGTGATGTTATGAACACATGACGAGTATTCTTCTGTTTAAGAAAAAATTAATTATCCAAAATACACGATGTGTTCTATATATACATTCCATGTAATTGTTTATTTTGTGACTAGAATGTGTTCGGAGAGAAATGGGGTTCAGAAATATTTTGTAGAACACACCATGTAGATGGAGTACACAAAATGCTATTGTCGACCATGTGCCCATCTGTGTGACTAACGACATGGGTGGATAATACATTTGAGTACACACCATGTATAGGGTCAGCACGTCCTGCAGTGTTACACTAGCATGATCGTGTAGTTGTAGTCTTGATGAAGTATTTGGGAAGGAGTGAATATTTAAGTACATGTCATGTCTCAGAATGAACATGCCATCTGTATGGGGTGTAACACGACCGGGTTGGAAGGGGTACACTACCATGTTAACATCTTACATGAAAAAGTTGTGTAGTAATTATACACATCATTTATCCCTATTTTATAAAACATGAATGCTTTCATTATCATGTTATTCTATTGAAATTCTATACGGAAATCCTTTATAATCTTGAATTGAGGTGTGCACTTGACCATTCGGAGTCATTCCACCAAGACAACCTCCAGTTTAATTCCAGATGCATGGTGATGATCAGATAGTAGAAATGGTAAATCAGAGACTACAAGATGTTCCCCCATTGTGCCTATTTTGGAACAATCTATTATACCAGAAAATGGTGATAATTCAATATTCTATGAAGGATTTATATGGATGATGCTAACTTTCCAGGAAACACCATCTCATGCCCCGACTATGGAAAAGTTCACACTATTGTTATAGTAGTAGCACACTCTATCTTTTTAAGGGCATGGTGGAACACATTCCGCATAGTCATGGTTGGAGTCCATGTTTTATATTTTACAACATCTGGAGAGGCCTCATGAGAGGAGGGATAAGCTCTCTAATTACATGATTCATGATTACTCTAAGAGATGGTGGGGTGTTATCTCATAGGCTGGATGTCATTGGGATATGTCATGGGAAGGGTTTCATAGGAAATTCTAAGATTACTTATAGCCCAAGAAATTGAGGGGTGAATGAGACTATGAGTTCATGCATTTGGAGTAGGGTGTTCTTTTAGTGATGGATATGTCTTCTCACTTTATAGAGATTCAACACATCAAACATGTTTTGGGAGGAAACGGATTTTCACTGTATTGGTGGTTTGAGGATGGAATTATGTACATCATCTGATCATAGCTGAATGTTTCTATGATTACTTTAGTAACTTCTATAGTAAATCAGATGAAAATTACTGAGAGAAATATGAGGGAGTTAGGAGCTGTGAGACATGGTTCCTCATCATCCAATGTTGGTACTTTTTCAACTAATAGTGGGAATTTTCATAGGGAGATTTTACAGGATGTTTCTTAAGGTAGCTGAGTGGTGTGATAACAGTGCATAAGGAGTTGGAAGATAATACAAAAATTCCCAATAAACCCATTTGAGTGTCGATCTTGCAAAAACATTGGTCATATTTTGTATTTTCATATGATGTTTTCAGCAGCAGCAAGTGAGAGGGGATCTGTTATGACTCTAGGTTCAGGATCATGACCACCAGTTTCTCATTAGTCAGGGAATTGGTTTTCTTTAGGACATGGAGGTTTTTGTGGCCGAGGTAACCACATGAGAGGTTCTTGGTGACAGTAGGGAATACCAACTCATTGTAGACAGAAAAGGTTTTAGGGTCGTTGTACTTGTCAAACCGTTGGTATGGAACATAACCATCATGAGCAGGATCTCAGACACTATACAGTTAGAGGTACGATTCTAGTTTCCTCGGTATTGGCTTCTAATCCTATTTATATTGGGTAATACCATATTTTTATATATGTTCCATTGTGGAGAGACTTTATCTCATTATCATTACTTCTAATGAAGTTATGGCGCTAGACAATCTGTTTGGAATTTGGACGTCCAGTGTACATCGGTGCAAGGAGTTCCCTCTTAAGGTTGGTGGGTGTCACTTATTGTGGGACCTCTATATCTTATAAATGAATGGAATCGATGTCATTATTGTAATGTAATAGACGGACTCCTTTTAAAACATTTTTAAATGATGTCACTGCAGGGTGAGTTTTACGTCACCAGAGGGTGGGTTTGTTCCACATAAGGGCGAGTGGGATGTCCAGCGAGCAGAGCTGGACATTAAGAATCATCATTTTGTAGGTATTAATGGCATGAAAACTAGTTTATATCTAGATTACTAGGGGGTTAATATATGGACTTTCCCCAATGGTAGATCATTTCAACGATTTCTTTCCATATAAATTTTTACGATTACCTCTTGAGAGTGGGGTAAATTTTTCTATTGAGCTTGTGCCTGATGAAGCAACAATGTCTATTTATCCTTATAGGATGGCTACACAAGAGTTTTAGATGCTCAAGATATAGTTATAGGGGTTTTAATAAAAGGGTTTCATCCATCCTAGTACATCTCCTTGGGGTTCACATATCTTGTTTTCGAATAAGGCGGAAAGTACCATCAATTTTTTTGTGAATTATCGGAAGTTGAATAAGTTGACGGTCAAGAAATGATATCCCTTACTGAGGATTAATGATCTATTTGACCATATTTTAGGTGATTGGGTGTTCTAGAATATTGATATGAGATCTAGTTATCATAATTTGCACCTTATACCATTAGATATACCTCATACAACATTTTTGTGTAATTATGATCTATAAATGTATTTGTTTTTTCTTTTTGGTCTCAGGAACATGCCATATGTTTTTATCACACAGATGAACTATGCGTTCTATCCTTACATGGATTATTTTAGGTAGTATTAATGGACAATATGTTTGTGTAACCTCACACTCTACAAGACCACTCTACCCATCATGGGAATGTATTTAGTACAATAAAAGATCATATGTTATATTATAATCTCACAAAATGCCACTTTTTGGTGGACCCAATTCACTTCGTGGGTTATGTCATCTCAAAGAGAGGAGTATCAGTAGACCCAAATAAGGTGAGAGCTGTAGTTTTCTGGGTGAAGTTGAGGAACATCACTAAGATATAGAGTTTTGAAGGGCTGTCTGATTACTAAAAACGCATCATTAAAGGTTTTTTGTGCTTAGAAACAACCTTGACGAGCCTTAGAAAGAATGGGATAAAGTACTTTTGGATAGATTCCTATAATTTATCTTTTGAGGAGATGAAAGGGAAATAAACTTCAACACAGATACTAATTTTACAGAATCCATTCATGAGTTACATTTTTCACTAAAAGGCCTTAGGTATTGGCCTGAGAGTGGTGCTTATACAGGGGTAAGACATCATTTTGTAAGGGTATCGGTAGTTTATAGAAAATGAGAGGAATTACGTGATGGATGATCTAGAGTTAGCTGCAGTGGTTCATGCATTATGCAGTTGGAGGCACTATCTTTTGGTGGAATTTTTTGTGGTGTAAAATGACCACAAAATCATTAATTATATCTTTACTCATCATGATCATAATTTGAGACAACAAAGGTGGGTTGAGAACCTTCATTATTTTGGCTTTGATCATGCCTATATGGTTGAGAAAGGAAATGCAGTGGAAGTTATGATGAGTAGGATAACTCAGATACATGCAGTTCATGAGGCCAGTAGTTAGTGGTAGCTTTAGGTTATGTTCTCTAAGATGCATTTGGTGGTTCACAACAGACATGAGTTGAAATTTCATTATTCTATATATGTTACCTCTAATCTACTAGATCAAGTGATAATGAGGTAACTGTAAAATTTTTAAGGCATAGTCCAAAGGGTGATTGTGTCAAATGAGGACCTAACTCCGAGATGAACCATAGGCAAGGATGAGGTTATAAATTTTCATTTTAATGTATCAGTGTCAATATATATTCATGGGGACAAGGTGTAAGATTTTCATTACACCGTATGGGTATTTCATCATCGTTTCATCAATATGTATCGAGATCCGCATCATTATTATTTGTGGAAAAGTTTGAAGAGTGATGTAGCAAGTTTTTATTATATATTCCTCCTATTTTTAGGTGAAGGCAGAGAATCAGTGACTCGTATGGATGTTACAACATTTAACCATTACTGATTGGAGGAGGAATGATTTTGTGATGGGTTTACTAATGTCTCTCTAGAAGAAATGATGTCTTATGTGTTGTTGTTGATTGACTCATGAAAGTTTCACATTTCCTACAGATCACAGAAACCTTCAGTGTTGATAATATTGGATAGTTGGGATTTTTAATGTTTGTACATTTTCATGGGTTTCCATACTATATCGTTTCAAATTGGGACTCTTAGTTTACTTCTCATGCTTGACAGGTACTAAAGAGGGATATTGGTACATATGCACCTTTGAGTATAGCTTACCATCTGATAACAGATGGCGGGTCTGAGAGTGCGATTAAGTTTTTGGAGTACATTCTTTAAGCATGCATCCTGGTTTTATAGGGATCATGGGAGAGAAAAATACTCCTAGTGTATTTTTCCTACAACAAAATATGTTAGGTAATTATTTAGATGGAAGCTTATGAGGCTTTGAATAATAGGCCATGCCGATCACCCCTATGATGGATACATGTAGGAGAGGCAACAATGATAGGACCTCATCTGGTACAGAAGACCACTAGGAAAATGGAGTTGATTCGGAAGAGGATGCCTACAACAAAGACTGACTAGAAATCTTATACTGATCGACAGAGATGACGTTTAGAGTTCAACATTTGAGATCAGGATTTGTTGTGTGTCTCAATGTGGTTATGGAAGAAGAAGATTATGATAGAGGGGATTCATTCACCCAGATACGTCAGGATGTTTGTGGTTTTGTAGATAGTTGGGCTGGTTTCTTATCAGTTACAATTATCTCAGTGGTACTGGGTTATGCATGATTTCATTCATGTTTCTCAGCAATGACGTTACTTATTAGTAGCATCTCATGTTTTTCAACTAGAGGTGGTTGAGTTGGATGTTGTTGCATCATTCGAGGAGCATCCTAATCAGATTTTTGATGGAAACATGAAGGTTCTATGTGGCCTGTCTATTCCTTTGTTACGGGTTCAATGGCAGCACGACTGAGTATAGGGGAGACTAGGGAGAGGGATGTCGATGTATGATCATAGTGGCTAGAGTATTTTGATGCTTCTTCTTTTACACCCTTTAAATGGAAATTCAGGGATGAATTGCATTAATGTGGGAAGTTCGTAATAACCTAGATCTATATTTCAGTTATGGATATTGATTTTGGGTTGTTTTTTAGGAAAAAGGAGGAAATGGTGGGTTTTTAGTAGACATATTGTCCTTCCATGTACGCGTTGTGTATCCAATTACTACATACAACCACATACTAGCCTTGAAATTTCTAAGTTAATGGTCGTGTGGTGACCTAGTAGATAGCTTATGTCAGGGGATAGTTGAGGATAATATATGTTAGATAGATTTTATCAACACGCAGTGTATTATTATTTTTATTTGATATATCAGAGTGGGGTCATGTATTATTTTTGTAAACATCATCATCTTCCAGTGTTTTATATAAATGAGTGACAGAATGGATGAAAAACATCTAACACCTCCTGATTCTTTGTCCTACCACTAATTAAGACGGTGTACTATGCGTTGGAATCCCCTGGTGAGTTATCAAATCCTCTGGAGCATTTCTTCTTGATTCCTCCTCTCTTTTGAGTTATTTATGGTTAGTTTTTTTTCATATTTTTTTTAGATCAATGCCATTTTTAGTAGATTCAAAGGCTGATGATCAATATTATCATTCATACAATATTTAAGAAGGTACTTTTTGACTTTCTCTGTTCTTCTTTGGATTATATATGTTAAAAGTGTTGCATACCCATATTTTGGGTATTTCTTGATTTTGAATTTTACCATGCTTATTACCTTCTATCGATGATTGATTATGAATTTTTTTTCTTGTGCTTGAGGTTGAATACATTGATTATGGGACACCACGCAGGTTAATTTCATTTGTTTGATTGTTTATGGATTTTGGGTGTAGGATTCCTGTTAGGTTTGCCTTGTTTTCCATGCATTGTTTTGTTATGATGGAGTTACTAACTATATGAGATGCTTGTGATATTTATTGTGAAGGTTTGTCCAGTAGAATTTGACTTTTAGATATTCATGATCTATATACATTAATGTATGTTTTTATATTATGTTGAACTATGTGTATTGACTCCAAGATCTATGAAGTGGTTGTCGACTTGAGGGTTTAGACTGTGGGAGCTTCCCATGTGGTCGTTTATATATTATTTTTCTATGATGAAAAAGGCAGTATGAAACATGACAGATTCCCATGTGGTTGTTATTAAATTATGGTAGTTATGTTATACCCACAGAATTGGACTATGAGAAGTTTCCCAAAGGTTCATGATTGAATAATTTAATGATTGTGACAAGTTTTCCATTCAAAGCACAATATTGGAATCAGTTCTACTTGGGTGTTTAGATGGTATTCTGAGACATATGTTTTGTTACTATTACATAGGGGGTATAGATAATAGGATACATAAAGATGTTACATTATTCAACAGATTGATTAATAAATGGAAATGAATGCAATTGAAAAATGTAGGATTGTTTAATTATGAGTATTTCATAGTTTATTTCTTAATTTTCCGATTACCTGTAATGTTTATTAATTGATAGTTAGGCACGCATAATTTTTTATTTTCCTAGTGGGACTCATCCCACAATCTATTTGGGTCATGATTTTGGACCCAAGAAGATTATATAATTGTAGGTATTGAAAAGGGAATGTTCCCTTATTCATCAGGTACATGTTTTATATTAGAGTTAGAGAGTAGGGGGCCAGGCTAAGGCTTAACATGCTGTTGGAGTTACATTGATTTATTTTCTTTGGTTTCTATATTATATTTATAGCATTTTACATGTTTAGATACTTTCCTAGACACATATTACATGCATCATTTATATATATTCTTTATTTATTTTATTACTATTAGTCTTCTATAGTTTACTCTTTTGTATGGTATTACTACTTCTGCTATTTTCACTATTTTTTTCCATAGTGTATACTTTAATAAGTAAGGCATAGTTTCCCCACTATCACACCTTGGTCCTTACTTCTAGTCGGTATCCTCTGGCATTTTGGGAAATGCACATGTGGTTTTGTGACCAACTGATTTTGGGGCATGTTTCATTGACACTCGTATCAAGAATGTTACAATATGTTTTTTAGTACTACCCTAAGTGTTTTTACCAAAACTCATGGACTTATTTCTTGAAATGAAATTTCAAATATACTAGAAAATTTAACTGTAATTAAATAATATGTAGAACCTAAATAAGAAAATCCATATGTAAAATTTGAATAATCATGTCATTTGTCTAGAAACAAAAAACTATATGGTCCAAAATATTCTAATTTAGGTGTAATGGATTTATCCACACTATTCTTATTGAGATCATGTATACTTATACATGTCATTATTATAATCGTAACATTATTCTTATAATGAACCATCTCATTATATTTAATAAATATATTTATTAGACTCTCATTATTTGTTTGATAAAAAATTTTAACCTTGTTTTTCTTGGCATGATCAAAATATTTATACATAACACATCAAAAAATCACCCAAAATGTTAAAATATATTCTCCAATGTGATTATTTTTTCACACTTAACACATAGTTGGAAGAATTACTTTCATAAATTTGGATTGACTTCATTAATTTTCCCCATTTCGAATAATCTATATGACTATTTCTTCTTATTTTCATAAAACATATGACCATTGAAATATTTCATTTCTACCTTCTCAACACATCTAATAAGTTAATTAGAACATTTAAATTAATTATAATCAAATTAACTTATATATCATGGACATAACTATGAGTAAAATCTATTTTTTATACAATAAATATTTTTGGTACAATCTTGATATTATCGTACAAATTGGGTGAAGTTTCATTTAAAAACAACCACATTATCTTACTCATTTTATATTAATTTTAAGATTTTATTTTCCATCATAATTCTTATACAATAATTAAAATATTCCCATATTAAAGTTTCAAACAATTTTCACAATTATAATGGGAAAAACACTTATTTTCCATTGTATACATCACAATTTTATACCGTATAAAAACCAAAATCATCAAATCTATAAATAACTATTTTTATTTTTTTAATATCTCTATAACACATGAATCTGAATATGTTTTCCAAATATTTAATCCATACCTCAGAAACTACTAGTTTGGATGATCCACTGAATTATGGAAATAAATGTTTCAATAAATGTTATACAATAGACATGTAACCATACAGTGAATATGTTCACTATAAAACATGTTTTCCACCACTAATAAATACTTTTTGTCCAATGATTCCTAATAAAAATATGTCTTATTCATTACAATTGTATATCTACCATATTTATGTTTTTAAGGATAAATTTCACTTAGTTACATCCCACTTATGATTCCCTTCGTCTATTGATGAAAAATACTATAAATACATATGTATTAAATGAAGAAACATGATAACCTTCATAATATATCACATGATAATAGTAATGGTTCATATATATATCACATTAACTTATTTAATTATCTAAACCCCAAACATATACAAAATATAATGATATAATCCTTATTCAAACCACAAATTCATATTTAACGATGAATTAATTTTCTATTATTCATAATGAATATTATAGGATTACATTATTTAGATTTAGTTCAAACGTAATAAATTAAAATGCATGAATTTAAAACCTAATATATTCAATTACATTCCATTTTTTTACAATATAATACTTTTAAGAAGTTATTTTTATTTTCATGGAAAATCATCATAGTTTCCAAATTGACTTCTTCATTGTCAATAATCATCCACAATAGCCAATATAAAATATTTGAAAAAACTGGATGTGTAAAAGTTCATATATGGGGACATATATATATTATAAATGAAACCCACTAGACTAATTAAGATCCATGAGGTCATATAAGAGAGTTTTCTCTTATTATAAAAATTTTTGAAAAAAATATTTACTAAATTACACATGTAATTAACCTTACTACCCAATTTTTTTTAGAAAACACATTAAAAACATCATGGAAAAATCATAATAATGAGATTGTATTAGAAAATAACAGTACCCATAAATATCATTTTTATAAAAACATATATTTAATTAGTATAGGGTATACTCATTCTTTTAGTCAAAATATACTTATCTTACCTAATGAATATTAAATATTTCCAGGAAATGTCAGTTTCAGGATTATATATGTTTTTAGGTGCCTTGGTATATCATCACCATAGAATAATTATAATAAATAAATGAATTACCATTAAAATGGAATAACGAACATAGTTTACTGAATTCTATTTTCTCCATGAACAAAATAATTACTAAGAGTATTTGAGATATATATCATGCCCACAGATAATCATAAATAATGTCCATGGATGATAATATACAACAAACATATAAATTATTTCATTTATGTAATCAATATCATTAAAATATAATTTTTACCATATAATTACAAAATATATTGATATTGATATAACAATTTTTCTTTGAAACACACTTTTCAAAAATAAAATATCCCAAACAAATAAAACAAGGTTTATTAATTAAAGAAATTGTGGAATCTTCTATCAAAATTCAAATATAAAAAATGTTACATCATTGGGAAAATCTATAATTATTGTAAATGTTTCAGAAAAAATTATTTATACATTGTAAACATTGTGAATTTTTTTTTATAAAATATGAAAGAAAAATTCATTTAATGATATTTATATAAAATTAAATTGATTGTTAAACTGTATTCTTCAATTAATTTATTAAAATCTAAAAACCCATAAATAATTTAAATAGAGGAAATATATGAGAAAGAAATATTGAAAATGATCAAAAATTGGTTCTATGATAGTATATCTTTTACACGGAGTTCGACTAATCTTGTCTGTAATTTATCATTCTGAATAAAAAAGGTATTTTAAATATTTAATTTCATAAAAAATAATTTTTTGGTGATTTATATTTAAATTATTCATTTTATTTCACATATTAATATGTCATTATTAATCTCTAAATTGATTAATTTTATATTGGATGTTTTTTGGATGTTTGGTTCATTAGTCCCAATTAAAATATAAAGGTTGACTATAGTCAAATGGATCTGAATTATATCATATATATATTCTTAATAGTGTTATAATTTTTAATTTTTATATATTAGTCATACATTCAAAACCAACTCTATATAGTTTTTACGAATAACGATGTGCATTACAACATGAACAAGTCTGTTTAGAGACATGTATGAGTAATGTTTCCATTTTTTAACTATCATAATAGAATTATGTTAGTTATAATTTTATTTAAGGATAATAAATATATCATAAATATATTTTTATTTATTTAAATACCACTATATAAACAATCTATGTGAGTTATTTAAGAAAAATAAAATACATTAATTCACGATACGATAGTATGCACAAACGCATGGGTGGTGTTTATATTATTTATTGGATGGTATTGAGGGAAGTAGAATAATTATTTAGAATTAAAATAAAACATCATATATATCATATTATTTTATTGAATCAATTATTATGACCATACATAAGAGCCGGTTATGAAAAGTGGTTCACATCTTCTCATGAGGTTGCAGTCCACATGAACGGATAAAATATTTTACATTTTTAAACTAATTGTATCAATATAATAAACATTTTTATAACATAAACATAATAGCATTCAATTATGCAGTAGATAAAGTTATTTTTATTTGAAAATGCTCAATAGAGGTTTCAATAATGTAAACTATGAATTAAAATGAAAGAAATCTGTTATGAACTATACCACTTCATTAAGAAAAATCCTTTTGTTTATACATAAATCCTTCTATGATGGTATTGTGGTAAAACAAGGAAATTTAGGATATGAGTAGAGATTTTAATAAATTATTTCAATTGGTATTTTATAAGATAAAAATATATTAATGTGTGTTGATGTATAGATAGTTTGTTTCATTTTATAAGTAATGAACATAGTTCAATTGGAACTATTCAAAAGATTACAATACACTAATTTCATAATCATAATGACTATTGAAAAGTTAATCATCATTATATAACATTTTATATAGATTTTCAATATGATATCATAATATTTTTTAGACATTTTTTGAATATTTTTACATATTATCATTTTCATTTTATCCCTTTTGACTGGTTTTAACTATTATTGTGTTAATTGATATTTTTTTTATCAATTTTTCTAGTAATAATGAACAAATATTAGATACAACCATTAACAAAAAACGAAACACCTAATTGAAAATCTAAAATCCATTTTATTAATTAAATATCTAATAGTAGCAAAAATAACATTTAATATTCCAACATTGACTCTAATAAAAAATGTTTCTTATATAAATGCATTTTTAAGTAAAAAATAATATTTTGAAAAATTAAATTATATTATGGATCCCAATAGAATTTATTGGATGTTATATTAATAAAATATATTAATTTAAATTAAATTAAATAACAACCATAATGACACAATTTATATACATGAAAAGAAAACACATTTTTCTAAAAAAATCAACATTTTCTACTATTCACCCTAAAATATATTCAGAAAATTCTAAAGAATTCATTCGATGATCATTTATACATGATGATTTTAATAATAAAATAATTTTTTTAAACTAAATTTATAAAAGTAGGTAATTTTACTCTTGAATAAAATCAAATAAGGAATGAAAATTAATTTCATTCACTCATACTATTATATTTACTACTAAAATATTACAAATTATCATTATAATGAAAATAGCTTGAAAAAATAAAAATCATGAATATTAATATATACTAAAATTAATATTTTTTAATATTAAATGCTTTGTAACATAATGTTTGTAATCATCTATATCCAATAATACCTTGATCTCAAATCTCTCGTATTCTTGTCTCGTATCCTTCTAGAGGCACTAATATATATTTTTATATCCCGTGATCCTAACCATGAGATGGATTATTTATCATTAGATAATGGGTATAAAAAATATAAATGATTTCATTTGTTTCTTCTAATGTGTTATTTATAAAACATGGGCATGTCTGATAGTGGAAACAACATTCTTAGTTGTAAGGTAACAAAATAATCTTTTTATAAATTTATTTATTTTGGATTTCAAATAAATGTATATCTTGGGTTAAATGATTTATATATAATTAATTTATCACTAAAAAATAAGTTTAATATTTTGAATCCTAATAATGGTATAAGAGATTTACCTCGATGTTAGATTCTTAATGTCAGGTTATAAAATGATGTTAAAAGAAAGAGTATCTTATGTTTGCAATAATAGAGAACTGAAACACTTTCTTATTATACATATTATGTTAAAATTTGATTCCTAAAAGATATTTTTAAATTCAATGATTGGTATATAAAAATTCATGGGACAAGGAACCATTGAGTTTATTTATAGGTGGTGTAACGAAATATTAAACCTATGTATGCTGAAAGATGCAAAGTCACCCAACATAGGGTCATGTATGAAACAATAATCTTATATAATATATTATTGTAAATTATTAATTCATGAATCATGTTAATATTCCTAAAAAGTATATAAATTATGTTAATATTATGCAAAATTTTATTTTTCTGTGGTATGGTTGAACATATGGGTTAGTGTTACACATGTAAATCGTAAATCACACGTAAGAGTAACATTGTTTTATGGTCAAATGAGGCCTATGTAATAGATTTAACATCAAATAACTATCTACACTTGGCAGTGACTATAATATTTACACCAAAATAGTATAAAATAAGAACATATTATTCGGTAATGTATGTTACATGCAACACCAAGCATAATAAACCACAAAAATATATTTAATTAAATTTAATCAATTTAAAATTATATGGAACATGAAACCCTGAGACAAAATGAACCATAATTTAGTAGACAAATAAAATAATAATTATTAATTTACTGTATATGAATAGTAATAAATACATGATGAAAATATTTCTTATATATTAAGTATACATAAAAAAATAATTTAAAATAAAAACAAATAATGTATGTGAATAATTTTTTTTAAAAAAATTTCCTCTTAATTTTCTCATATAATTTAAAATTAAATATTACCAATTTTTGGAACATTATTTTAAAAAAATCTTTTTTCACATTATTATATCAAACTATCTTAGGGTGATTGTTTTTACTCTTTAGAAGAGTTTTCTTTTTTTATGAATACTTATAAATATTGATTTTTAATTTAAAAATAAATTTTACTTTAAATTATTTATATTGTAAAATTATATTTTTAATTTGATTTAAAATAAAATAAGCTAAAATAAATATCTTTTAATCGAATTTATTTGATTTGAATCTTTTTCATAATTTATTATGACATAAAAAAATTGTAAACTTTTGATGATTTTCTCTTTAAAACCCTACTTTCTGAATGAATGTTTTGGGATTAATTTGAAATTAAATTATTTAAAATCATTGACTTTAAAATTGAATAATGAATAATATATTTATAATCATTATAAAATAATTTATCTAACAAGGTTAACATATTTTTTTACCATAATTAATATCGAAAATATTAAATAAAATTTTCCTTAGTTGAGGTAAAAAATCATTACTACGGTGTCAAATAAATTATGTATAAAAATTAAAAAATAGATTTCTTAAAATATAATTAATGGAAATATTTCAACCGTATATTGTATAAGGATCTACAATACTCCATTTTCTTCACTTTTTTATATTAAAAAATATGGGTACCCCATTTTGTCTTAATTAATTACTAGTGCCCCACACACCACACTTAAAAAACGCCACACTTATCAACAATTATTTGAACCAAAAAACAATTTTTTTTTAGTAAAAACTTATTAAATTACATCCTACCATCCCTATTCTCATTATAGAAGATATAGTTTTTAATAGTGATAAAATAGGAAGTGATTTCGTGAAAACCTATGGAGAACACCCAGAGAAGATATAAGGTTACTCAATGAGTGTTTTTATTTTTTTTCTTACACCACCAACATAAATTAATATTCAACCACCTTTATATAATAACATCAGTATATTATATGTAAGTATTTATTTTTAGGTTAATTTAATGACCTAAAACCATCCCCACATAAATCATATTGGTTATTAAATCATCATTAATGTGTGTGGTGGACTACCTCATCATAAACCGATGCCATTCCGGTTTCAATTAGAACCTATCATGGTTGTGAATGATTATTAATATAAAGTATATATATTATATTTATAAAATAATTATAACTATTTATTTATCATATCATATATAATTTTTTTATTCTTATTTCTGTAAGGAATTCGATAACATCGATCATGTGTAAATTGGACTACCGCCTCAAAAAGTGATGTGATTCCTTTTTCTCTTACAATTTAAATTGATGGTAATGTAGATTTTAATAATTAATATATGTGATATAAATTACGTAAATATTATATTAATGAAATATTTATCTTTTTCAAAAAATATTATTCCAGTTCTTCTAACATAGGATAATGATAACATCATTCGTGTATGTGTTTACTGAAGCCTTCCCAATTTAATGTGAATTTATTTACATCATCTCACCAGATGATTGTTATGTAACGACCCAAAGATTCATTAATGGAAATCCCTCTTGATATAATTAAATGTCTTTTTATGTTTATAAAAAATGTCAACTTCTTTGGTTTTATGTTAACAATTTTGACCGTTGCTAATATAGCCGTTGAACAAGTGATCATAGGATTAGTATAAATATAGGACTTTAACAAATCCAATTTACTCAGACAAAGGAAATGATGTCCTCATCTAGTAGAATTTCCCCATATGAAGCCCATTTGTCAGAGCTCAGAAAATAGGTGGCATCTTTGGGCTTCTCCCTTGACGAAGCCCAAGCTGAGCTTCATCATGTCAAGCTTTAACGTGACCGTCTACGATAAAAGTGGAAGTTGATTGAAATGACCACTCAAGCGATGTTATGTGAGCAACCCCAAGAGTTTGTCACCATCCCACACCTTACCCTTAGGTCTTATGTGGCTGTTTTAAGGGGTTTGGTAACAAATAAGTAGTACTATGTTCATGTACATTATTTTTCTATATAATAATGAATATAATTTCTAGTCATTTTTGATACATCGTAAATAGTTTTTGAAGTACAAAAGGTGTTTTTAGTTATTATTTAATTAATAAATATATTTTATTAAATTAATGGATTTTAGAATTAAATAATATTTTAATAAAATAATATTATTATTATTAAATTAAATTTTATTAAATATAAATTATCTTATAATTTTATTAATGCAATTAAAATTTTTATTAAGGTTTGAAAGCAAATTCTGTCAAAACCCGTGAATTTTTTATAAATATTGGTTTTTATTTTAAAAGTGAAAATTCACATATTTAGAGAATTATTTATATAAAATAAATTTTATTTTTGGAATCAGGACATTGATATTATCCAACGGTGAATTTTTCATAACTTTCTCAGACAGTCAAATTTTTGGGTAAAAATTAAATACCGTTTAAATATATAATGTGTTTTATGACATCATAATGACCCAATAGTGATGTAATAAAATAAAATAATCTTTATGTTCGGCCAATATATGTTTTAACATTAAAATAATGTGATTTTGGGTTTGTTTGACTTAGTTTTCAAAGCATTAATGGACCCCTCAAGACTTATTCAACACTTTGCTTTTTTAAATTAATTTCCATGGGGGTGTGACTCACCTCCACATAAGAAAACTTATTATTTTAAGAAGTTAGGTATTTGGAAATATAAAATATTTTTTTCCTCTTCCTGTTTCCAAAAACCATGGGCAAAAACCATGGTATTGTTTGTGGTTTGGATTAATTTAATATAGGGGGTCCCAAACCTAAATAATAAAGAATTCCCTCACCTTTCCTACATAATCCCACCCAAGCTCCCACTTCCTCCTCACTCAAAGCCCTTGGAGTTCATCCAAACACTTCCCTTCTATCTATAGAATCCTCCGAAGGTGCTCCAAGCTCTCAAGAAGCCTCTCACAGGACTCTCTTTAGCCATTGGAAGCACACTTCCAAATAAGGGTTTTTCTTCCTTTCTCATTTTTCTCCAATTTTCTTTAAGTTGGTTTTCCCTTTTAATTGCTATTATGAATGTTAGGGTATGGTTTCTCACCATCATCATACTGCCCTATTTATTATTTAATGATGGGAGGCCCCTTTGTCTCTCATTTAATGCCTCCCATGTACACCTGTTACCATGCCGAAATTCCGAAAGGAACTTCTCCCTCCTCATTTACATTCAAGCAGTACTTTTGTATCAAGAACCTAAATTCCATTACAATAGATGGAAAATGTAGCTATATAACCTTTTTACTATCCATTACAAGTAAATATGATGAGTAACCCATTTCTCATTCATCAACCTTTTTTATGAAATCTTATGTCACGCCGTTATGCTGCCGAAATCACACCGATTTTCTATTCCTATGTCATTGTGTAGTGAATACCATGCCCATTTCTCCATCACAGGTATTCACCTTTATGCACATTTACTTATTGATTTTAAAGTATCATGTATGAATTCCACATTCCTTTATTATGGAATAAATGATTATGTTTTATGAATCCATGTTTCATGATCTATGTGGCACAATTATGCATGAAATGAAATGTTTAATAAGGGTCCGCCCTTATAGCACTCCAATGCATTGGGTAAAGTATAGTATCATGATACATCATGTGAAATGAGTGTCGACTCATGATACTTCAAGTGCAATGAGGGTTTACTTGTGATTTATGTGTAATGAGGATTTACTCATGCTCCATGTGTAATGGGCCCTGGCTCATGCTAATTCCATGTTAAGTGTTGTTGCCACATTTCCAAGTTATGAATATCATGCTTTATCATGCCTTTATGTTAATATTTTTCTTATGCTCAATTGATATGCCTATTGTCTATCATTTATTGTAATCCCCATGATTTTCCATGTGTACTCCCTTACTGGGCTTTATAGTGCACCCTTTTTTATGAATGTCCTCAGGTTATCCCATGCAATGCTAAGTACAAGGGAATGTAGTGGTCATGTAAAGGATGTTTTCAATAAAGATGTTGAATTTCATGTTTTAAGTTTTTATGTAATGATACTAAGCCCCAAAGACACTAAACCTCTCAATCTTCTTTATTGTATTAAGTGAAGTTTTATGTAATAAATCATGTTTAATTTCTAATAAAAAGAAGGGTTGTCATAGTTGGTATTAGAGGATATGTTTATTTTTTTGGGATTAGGAAACCCTAATAAATCCCTAGAGACAAGACTGAGTATAATAAAAATATCCCTATGTTTTTTAAAGTGCTGAGTAATTGGTTTATCAGAAAAATACATCCCTGTCTAGATACGAGCAGGTAGAGGCGGCTCTGGCCCAGATGTATCGTAGGGGTAAAACCCGAAAACACTGATTTGAGCTAGAATCGAATGGGAACTGGTGCACGACAACAGGACTTGCTTCACTCTTGGTTATGAAACTCCTGGGGGATATGTTTTGATTAATTCACAAGCATAGTATGAACCCTCATTAAGGGAATTAAAAAAATGCCCCTAATAATATATGTTAGAAAGAAGATCATGAAAAGCCAAGATTCAAGCCTATAGACTCATGAGTTAAGGAAATAAAAGTTTAGTTATAATTCATCAACTTTTGTCTTTGGATTACCCTTTATGTGTTACCCATAACCTTCCTTTTATTCTATCCAATGGCCGTTAATAGGAGGACTCGGGCTAACAACCGTTGTGAAGATCAATGTGATGACTGTACTAATGATATGCCAAATCCAATGGGAGCAGGAATCGAAAACATTGTCACGCTTCTCTCTCAGATAACTCAAGTTTTGAATAAAAACATGGGTCAAGATGAACGTTCAACCCCCCCCCCCGAAGAAAGAACAAGTCACTGTTGAGAGTTTCATGAGACAAAGGCCTACAACTTTTAGTGGATCATCTGATCCCACGATCGCTGAACAATGGATCAACTCCATTAAAAAGGTATTATCCATTCTCCAGTGTTCTTAACAAGAGAAGGTTATCCTAGTGGCTTATCGTATGGAGGGTGAAGCTGATCAATTGTGGACATTTATCAAAAATACGAAGCCCGAGGAGGAGATCGAGGCGTTGGAAAGGAAGGATTTCTGAAAGATGTTTTTTGATAAATATTTTCCGAGCACCCTCCGTCTTAAGATGGAAAGGGACTTCTTTTCCCTCAGGCAAAAAGATGAAGAATCTTTTGGAGCGTACAAGGAAAACTTCACAAGGCCTACACGATACGCTTCCAGCTTTGTCATTACCCCTGAATACAAGGTTGACCGCTTCTTTTGTGGGATGAAACCCAGCTTGCGAAAAGCATTAGAGATCCGTGACTTCGACAGCTATGAAGAAATTGTCCAATGTGCCCTCAAGGTCGAAATGGAGATCGAGGAGTCATTGGGGTATCATGGGGAAAAGAAGCGTAAGGTGGACATCAATGCTGGTGGTCCGATGGATAAATCCAACAGCACTAAGAAGATCCAGCAGCCCACTTGCCAAAAGTGTGGAAATAAGCACCCAAGAAATTTTCTTAAGGGGACGAGGAAATGCTTCAGGTGTGGAAGAGAAGGGCACCTAGCTATTAACTGTATGAAAGAAGGGCCCACGACTGCGACAAAGGAGAGGAATGCTCTGTTCGAACCGCAACACATTGTTCAATGCTACAAATGCAAAGAACCGGGTCATTTTGCAAATCAGTTCCCCAATACAAGGGTTTTTAGAGGAAAACAACAACTTCCAAGAGGACAAGGAAGATCTATTACCATCACTTCTGCCGAAGTGAACCCCGACAACGAAGTGGTGACATGTACGCTAGTTATTCATTCAAGAATAGCGAACATACATTTTGATTCAGGTTTTACGCATTCTTTTATATCTAGAAAGTTTAGTAGAACAATCTCAGCACCACCACAAATCATGGAAGTAAAGATGTTGTTGAGTAAGGAAAACGGGGCAATCATTGCATCCCATGAATATAAGTCCTCCTCTGTTATAATCTGTGGATTTAATTTCCCAGTGAACCTCTTCATACTCCCTCTGGTGAAATTTTATGCAATTCTTGACATGGATTGGCTTTCCTTATATAGAGCCAACATAAATTGTCAGGAGAGGGAAATCAAACTCCATATGGAGAATCGACCCCCGATTCTTTACAAGTTTCAGGTGGAAGATGAATCTCCTTTAGCTCCATCATCTCATACATGGATATTATTGCCCTATGAGCACGCGTATCTGGCTCAGATGATTGAGTCTAAAGAAGAAACCATCCTTGAAGAAATGTCTATTGTGAGGGAATTCGCGGAAGTGTTTCCCAAGGAACTGCCTGGTCTTCCTCCTAGAAGAGATGTTGAGTTCCCAATTGAACTTATACCTGGGGTGCTACGAATATCTAAGACTCCGTATAGAATGGCTATTGTAGAGATTGATGAGCTGAGAAACCACTACAAGAGAATCCGGATAAAGGGTTTATACTCCCAAGTGCTTCACCATGGGTTGCACCGGTCCTCCTCATCAAGAAGAAGGATGGGTCAATGCGACTTTGCATCGATTATCGTGAACTTAACAAAATCATGATAAAGAACAAGTATCCACTCCCAAAAATCGATGACTTGTTTGATCAGCTACGTGGAGCACAATACTTATCCAAGGTGGATTTGCGGTCGAGATATTATCAAGTAAGGGTGAAGAAGGAAGATGTCCCCAAGGATGCTTTTCATACAAGGTAAGGGCACTATTAATTCATATTAATGCCTTTCGGACTCACCAATTTTCCAGAGATATTCATGGACTTGATGAATAGAGTCTTTAGAGATTACCTTGTCATATTTGTGGTAGTACTTATAGATGATATTCTAAAATACTTTAAAACCAAGGAGGATCATGAGGAGCATTTAAAAACTATACTAGAGACTTTGCGCAAGGAGAAGATCTATGCAAAGTACAGAAAGTGTGAGTTTTGTTTGAACGAGGTATCATTATTGGGCCATATCATTACAAGAAATGGGATATCTATGGACCCATCCAAAACAGATGCAATTGAGGGTTGGTCGAGGCAAACATCGATAACGGATATCCGTAGCTTCTGGGGGTTATCTGGATATTATCGATGATTTGTGAGAAATTTCTAACGATTTTCCAACCCTCTTACCAAAGCTAACTCGGAAGGGAGTAATGTTTGATTGGAGTGATGAATGTGATGAAATCTTCAAGGAGTTGAAAAGGAGGCTTATCACGGCACCCATGCTCACTTTACCCACAAGTGGGGAGCTTTTTGTGGTATTTAGTGATGCTTCGAAGAAGGGCTTATGATGTGTGCTAATGTAGAATGTTAAAGTGATATCCTATGCCTCAAGGAAGTTTAAAATACATGAGAGAAACTATCCAATGCATGATCTGGAGTTGGTGGCAGTGATCTTTGCCTTGAAAATCTGGCGGCATTATCACTATGGAGAGAAATTTGAGATATATAAAGACAACAAGAGTCTTAAATATATATTCACATGGAAATATCTTAATATGTGCCAGAGGAGATGGATAGATCTCATCAAGGATTATGATTTTTCAATCAATTACAACCATGGGAAAGCGAACAAGGTGGCAGATGCCCTATGTAGAAAGGACCCAACAATTCTATCAATGATGATAATTTAAAAGGATCCAGTCTTCTTATACTTGATGAAAATGGACTTGGGAATTATAAAGAAGGGAACATCATCAATCCATTCACAAATGATTGCTCAATCATCTCTTTTGGAAAGGTTAAAGGATGCTGAAAAGGATGATGTGGGAATTCAAGAAAAAGTTGGAGCTATCGAAAAAGGGAAATCCTCGGAGTTTAATGTTAATGAAGAATGAATTATGCGGTTTGGGAAAAGGCTATGTGTTCCATCAAGTCTGGAGCTGAAGAAGGAACTTTTGGATGATGCACATAGTTCAAATTTCTCTATTCACCCAGGGATCACAAATATGTATTGAGATCTCCAAAAAAACTTTTGGTGGGATAATATGATGAAGGAGATCGCTTAATATAAATAAAAATTCATGGTGTGGTTGCAAGTGAAGGCAGAGAGGCAGAAGTCTAAGGGGATGATGAAACCATTGCCTATACCAGAATGGAAATGGGAGAACATCACCATGGACTTTGTCACCGGACTTCCAAGGACAACCAAAGGCAACAATGCAATCTGGGTTATTGTTGATCATCTTACAAAGACTGCACAATTCATTGCTATTCGGGAGGATTTCTCTTTGGATCAACTGGAACAGATATATATCAGGGAAGTGGTAAGGTTGCATGGAGTACCAATATCTATTATCTCTGACTGAGATCCAAGATTCACCTCTAAGTTTTGGAAGAGTCTTCAACATACTCTGAATACTGAACTGAACCTCAGTACGGCCTATCACCCTCAAACTGATGGCCAATCCAAGAGGATTATCCAAACACTTGAGGACATGTTGAGAGAATTCTCAATGGACATTAAAGGAGAATGGGATCAACATCTTACTCTGGTTGAGTTCTCTTATAATAACAATTTTAACTCGAGCATCCAAATGGCACCATATGAAGCCATGTATGGGAAAAGGTGCAGAACACTGGCATGTTAGGATGAGGTCGGTGAACGTAAGCTGTTTGGAACAGAAATGGTCGAAGAAATGGTTGAGAAGGTGAAAACCATTCAGTAGAATATCAAGGCAACCCAAAGTCGACAGAAGAGTTATGGAGATAATCTTCGACGAGACCTTGAGTTTAAAGTTGGAGACATGGTGTTTCTACGCATATCTCTGTGGAAAAAGGTCATGAGGTTTGGAAAGAAAGGGAAGTTATGTCCAAGTTACATCGGCCCCTTCGAGATTCTTGATCATGTTGGGGATGTGGCCTATCGTCTAGCACTTCCACCAACCATGGAGAAGGTGCATGATGTCTTTCATGTACACTCTTAAGGAAGTACATAATGGACCCTTCACATGTACTCTCTTCTAAGGTGGTATAATTGGAAGATGATCTTTCTTATGAAGAGAAACCAGTGAAGATCTTATATCATAGAGAAAAATATCTACGATATAAGACAATTCCCCTTGTCAAGGTATTGTGGAGAAACCACAAGATTGAAGAAGAAACTTGGGAATCAGAGGATATGATGAAGTTGAGTTACCCACATTTGTTTTAGTGTGGGAAAAAGAAAAATTTCGAGGGCGAAATTTCTTAAGGGGGGAATATTGTAATGAACCAAAGATTCATTAATGGAAATCCCTCTTGATATAATTAAATTTCTCTTTATTTTTATATAAAATGTCAACTTCTTTGGTTTTATGTTATGAATTTTGACTGTTGCTAATATAGCCATTGAACAAGTTATCACATGATTAGTATAAATATAGGACTTTAACAAATACAATTTACTAAGACAAAGGAAACGATGGCCTCATCGAGTAGAATGGCCCCATATGTAGCCCATTTGTCAGAGCTCGAAAAAGAGGTGGCGTCTTTGGGATTCTCCCTTGACCAAGCCCAAGCTGAGCTTAATCATGTCAATCTCGAACATTACCGTCTACGGGAAAAGTGGAAGTTGATTGAAATTATCACTCGAGCGATGTTATCCGAGCCACCCCAAGAGTCTTTCACCATCGCACCCCTTACCCATAGGTCTTATGAGGCTGTTTTAAGGGTTTATGTAACAAATAAGTAGTTTTATGTTCATGTACATTATTTTTGTATATAATAATGAATATAATTTCTAGTCATTTTTGATACATTGTAAATAGTTTTTAAAGTACAAATGGTGTTATTAGTTATTATTTAATTAAGAAATATATTTTATTAAATTAATGGATTTTTTAAATAAATAATATTTTAATAAAATAATAATAATATTATTAAATATAAATGATCTTATAATTTTATGAATGCAATTAATGTTTTTATTAAGGTTTGAAATCCATTTCTGTCAAAACCCGTGAATTTTCGATAAATGTTAGTTTTTATTTTAAAAATGAAAATCCACATATTTCGAAAATTATTTAGATAAAATAAATTTTATTTTTGGAAATAGGACGTCGAAATTATCCAACGGTGAATTTTTCATAATTTTCTGAGACAGTCAAATTTTTGGGTAAAAATTAAATATCGTTTAAATATTAAATATGTTTTATTACATCATAATGACCCAATAGTGATGTAATAAAATACAATAATATTTATTTTCGTCCAATATATGTTTTAAAATTAATATAATGTGATTTTGGGTTTGTTTGACTTACTTTTCAAAGCATTAATGACCCCTCAAGACTTATTCAACACTTTACCTTTTTAAATCAATTTCTATGAGAGTGTGACTCACCTCCACATAAGAAACCTTATTATTTTAAGATGTTCAGACTTTGGCCTTATAAAATATTGTTTTCCTATTCTCTTTTCCAAAAAACATGGGAAAAATCCATGGGATGGTTTGTGGTTTCGATTAATTTAATATAAGGGGTCCCAAACCTAAATAATAAAGAATTCTCTCACCTTTCCTATATAAACCCACCCAAGATCCCACTTCCTCCTCACTCAATGCCCTTGGAGTTTATCCAAACTCTTCACTACTCTCTATAGAATCCTCCCAAGGTGCTCAAAGCTCTCAAGAAGCCTCTCACAAGCCTCTCTCTAGCCATTGGAAGCACACTTCCAAGTAAAGGTTTTTTCTTACTTTCTCATTTTTGTCCAATTTTCTTTAAGTTGGTTTGCCCTTTTAATTTCAATTATGAATATTGGGGTATGGTTTCTCACCTCCCTCATACTGCCCTATTTATGCTTGAATTATGGTACACCCCTTTCTCTCTCATTTAATTCCTCCCATGTACACCTGTTACCATGCCGAAATTCCGAAAGGAACTTCTCCCTCCTCATTTATATTCAAGCAATAATTTTGTATCATGAACCTAAATTCCATTTCAATTTTTAGGACATGTATCTATATAACCTCCTTAATTTCCATGACATGTAAATATGATGAGTAATCCTTTTCTCTCTCATCAACCATTTTTATGAAATCTTATGTCATGCCGTTACGCTGCCGAAATCGCACCGATTTTCTAAGCCAATGTCATTGTGTAGTGAATACCATGACCATTTCTCCATCAAGGGTATTAACCTTAATGCACATTTACTTATTGATTATAATTTTTAATGTATTAATACCAAATTACTTTATCGTGGAATAAATGATTATTTTTTATGAATCCATGTTTTATGATCCATGTGGCACACTTATGCATGAAATAAAATGTTTAAGAAGGGTACGCCCTTATAGTGCTCTAATGCATAGGGTAAAGTATAGTATCATGATACGTCATGTGAAATGAGTGTTGACTCATGATAATTCAAGTTCAATGAGAGTTTAATAGTTCTTTATGTGAAATGAGGATTTACTCATGATCCATGTGCAATGGGCCTTGGCTCATGCTAATTTCATGTTAAGTGTTGTTGCCACATTTCCATGTTATGATTATCATGCTTTATCATGCCTTTATGTTCATGATTTTCTTATGCTCTATTGATATTCCTATTGTCTAGAATTTATTGTACTTTTCATGTTTTTTTATGTGTACTCCCTTACTGGGCTTTATTGCTCACCCTTTTTTATGCATTTCCTCAGGTTATCCCATGCAATGCTATGTACGAGGGAATGTAGTGGTCATGTAAAGGATGTTTTCAATAAAGATGTTGTATTTCATGTTTTAAGTTTTTATATAATGATCCTAAGCCCCAAAGACACTAAAACACTCGATCTTTTTTGTTGTATCAAGTGACTATTTATGTAATAAATCATGTTCAAGTTGTAATAAAAAATAGGGTTGTCATATGATATATAAAAAAATATAAAAGGAAATAATATATTATTTAATATTTAAGGATATTTATGTACTAATAAATCATTTCATATATATTTTCCATAATTATCATTGTAAAATGGAAACAATACTCATGTGTATTAATGACCTACTGTCTCCATGATGATAACATAGTTCCTTTGTAGAAATAATATTTCATGATAAATATAAATAGTATAATTGATAATATGTATTATAATTACTTCATGATAACTATTTTATATATTACTTAAGTATATAATATTCATAAGAAATTGACCTTTTCTGACAAAGATAGAATGAAAAAATAAGATAATTAACACTTGAAATAATTATCATAATGAATGATTATTAATGAACTCGTGGTTATATGTTAAAAGAGCACCATTTATTATATTATAAATTATAATAAGGTAAATTTATATCTCAATAACATGTTTAAAACCAATATAAATTATGAAAAAACATGTTCAATCAATAGGAAACTTGATTTTGGTACCACCCCAAGCTTCCACGATACATTTCCTTTTGAATAATGAAACACCTTGCGTTGTACGCAACATCGAGTTTTAACACACCACAACCAATCAAAATAGTCATTGTGAATATTAATACAAATTTTTTCAATGTTATAAATTTTATGTTAAAAAATGGGCTTCATTTTGGGATTTATAATATCAAAATTAGGTTAGGTGAAATTTTAGGTATTTTTATGAAAACATTATATTTTTGATGAATAGTTAAAAAACACCATGTTATTGTGTAAAACCGACTATTTATTTAAATAATTAGTTATTTTATTTAAATTTATATTAGTTAAAAATCGATACATAATACCTATATATGTTCAATTTAAATCATTTGATTAATTTTATAATAATATTATATATATATAATTTTATTGAACTTTTTATCGTATTTTACACACTATCTTAGAAAATTTGAAACTTTTCATAAAACATACTTTTATTGCTTCTGTGAGTTAAATTTTAAAAATATGAGAGACTCTGTTGACATTAGTATGTAAAATATGGTTCAATAAGATGAAAATAATTTTTGGTGAATAAGGAGAGTGTCTTAGAATATAACAGTACACATAAATATCATTTTTATAAAAACATTCATTTTATTATTTTAGGGTATACTCATTCCTTTAGTCAAAATATACTTAGCATACCTAATGAATTTTAAATATTTCCAGGAAGAGTCTGTTTCCGGATTATATATCTTATTAGGTGCCTTGGTATATCATCACCATAGAATATTTATAATAAATTAATGAATTAACCTTAAAAATGGAATAACAAACATAGTTAATTGAATTACATTTTTTCCATGAACAAAATAATTACTAAGAGTATTTCAGATATATATCAGGCCCACCCATTATCATAAATAATGTCCATGGATGATAAAATACAACAAGCTTATAAATTATTTCATTTATATAATCACTATCATTAAAATATTATTTTTAACATATAATTACAAAAATATATTGATATTGATATATCAATTTTTCTTTGAAACACAGTTTTCAAAATTAAAATATCCAAAACAAATATAAAATGGATTATTCGTTGAAGAAATTGTGGAATGTTCTATCAAAATTCAAATATAAAAAATGTTACATCATTGGGAAAATATATAATTATTGTAAATGTTTCAAATAAATTATTTATACTTTGTAAACATTGTCAAAAATTCTTTATGAAATATGAAAGAAAAATACATTTAATGAAATTTTTATAAAATTAAATGGATTATTGAAATTTATTCTTCAATTAATTTATTAAAATCTAAAAAAAACCCATAAATAATTGACATGGTGGGAATATATGAGAAATAAATATTTTAAATGATCAAAAATTGGTTCTATGATAGTATATCCCTTACACGGAGTTCGACTAATCTTGTATGTAATTTATCATTCTGAATAAAAAAGGTATTTTAAATCAATAATTTCATAAAAAATATTTTTTCGGTGATTTATATTTATATTATTCTTTTTTTCACATATTAAGATATCATTCTTAATATCTAAATTGATTAAGTTTACATTGGATGTTTTTGGGATGTCTGGTTCATAAGTCCCAATTAAAATATATAGGTTGACTATAGTCAAATTGATCTGAATTATATCATATATTTATTCTTTATAGTGTTATAATTTTTAATTTTTATATATTAGATATACATTCAAAACCAACTTTGTATAGTTTTTACGAATAATGAAGTGCATTACCACATGAACAAGACTGTTTATACATATGTATGAGTAATGTTTCTGGTTTGTTAACTATCATGATAAAAATATGTTAGTTATCATTTTATTTAAGGATTATAATTATATCATAAATATATTTTTATTTATTTAAATACCACTATATATAAAATCTATGTGAGTTGTTTAAGAAAAATAAAATACATTAATTCACGATACGATAGTCTGTACAAACGCATGTGTGATGTTTATATTAGTTATTGGATGGTAATGATGGAAGTAGAATATTTATTTATAATTAAAATAAAACATCATATTATCATATTATCATATTGAATCAATTAATATGACCATCCATAAGAGCCGGTTATGAAAAATGGTTCACATCTTCTCATGAGGATGTAGTACACATGAACGGATAAAATATTTTTCATTTTTTAAATAATTGGATAAATATAATAAACATTTTTATAACATAAACATAATAGAATTACATTATGTGGTAGATAAAGATATTTTTATTTGAAAATGTTCAATAGAGGTTTCAATAATGTAAACTATGAATTAAAATGAATGAAATCTATTATGAACTATACCACTTCTTTAAGAAAAATCCTTATGTTTATACATAAATCCTTCTATGATGGTATTGTGGAAAAACAAGAAAATTTAGGATATGAGTAGAGATTTTAATAAATCATTTCAATTGATATTTTATAAGATAAAAATATATTAAATTGTGTATAAGTGTAGATAGTTTGTTTCATTGTATAAGTGATGAACATAGTTCAATTGGAACTATTCAAAAGCTTAAAATACATTAATTTCAAAATCATAATGACTGATTAAAAGTGAATCGTCATTATATAACATATTATATAGATTTTCAATATGATATCATAATATTTTTTAGACATTTTTATAAATATTATAACATATTATCATTTTCATTTTATCCATTTTGACTGGTTTTAACTATTATCATGTTAATTGATATTTTTGATCAATGTTTCTAGTAATAATGAACAAATATTAGATACAACCATTAACAAAATTTGAAACACTTAATTGAAAATCTAAAATACATTTTATTGATTAAATATTTAATAGTAGTAAAAATAAAATTTAATATTTGAACATTGACTCTAATAAAAAAAGTTTCTTATATAAATGCATTTTTAAGTAAAGAAAATATTTTGAAAAATAAAATTATATTATGGATCCCAATAGAATTAATTGGATGTTATATTAATAAAATATTTTAATTTAAATTAAATTAAATGACAACCATAATTATACACTTTAAATACATGAAAAGAAAATACATTAATCTAAAAAAAATAAACATTTTCTACTATTTACCCTAAAATAAAAATATTCAGAAAATTCGAAAGAATTCATTCTATGATAATTTATACATGATGATATCAATAATAAAATAATTTTTTTAAACTAAATTTATAAATGTAATTCCTTTTACTCTTGAATAAAATAAAATAATGAATGAAAATTAATTTCATTGAATCATACTATTATATTTTCTACTAAAAAATTAAAAATTATTATTATAATGAAAATAGCATGAAAAAATATAATTCATGAATATTAATATATACTAAAATTAATATTTTATTAATATTAAATTCTTTGTAACATAATGTGTGTAATCATATTTATCCAATAATACCTTGATCTCAAATCTCTCGTATTCTTCTCTCGTATCCTTCAAGAGGCACTAATATATATTTTTATATTCTAGGATCCTACCCATGAGATGGATGATTTATCATTATATCATGGGTATAAAATTCAGAAATCATTTAATTTGTTTCTTATAATTTTCTATTTATAAAACATGGGCATGTATGATAGTGGAAATAATATTCTTAGGTGTAGGTAAAAAAATCTTTTTTTTAAATTTATTTATTTAGGATTTCAAATAAATGTATATCTTGGGTTAAATGATTTATATTTAATTAATTTATCTTTAAAAAAAATTTAATATAGTGAATCCAAATAATGGTATAAGATATTTACCTCGATGTTATATTCTTAATGTTATGTTATAAAATGATGTTTAAAGAAATACTATCTTATTTTTTCAAAAAATATAGTATTGAAACACTTTTTTATTATACATATTATAGTAAAATATGATTCCTAAAAGATAATTTTATATTCAATGATTGGTATATAAAAACTCATGGGACAAGGAACCTTTGAGTTTATTTGTAGGTGGTCTAACAAAATATTAAACCTATGTATGCTGAAATATGCAAAGTCACCAAACATAGGGTCATGTAAGAAACAATAATCTTATATAATATATTATTGTAAATTATTAATTCATGAATCATGTTAATATTCCTACAAAGTATATAAATTATGTTAATATTATGCATAATTTTATTTTTCTGTGGTATGGTTGAAACTATGGGTTAGTCTTACACATGTAAATCGTATATCACACACCAGAGTAACATTGTGTTAAGGTCAAATGAGAACTATTTAATAGATTTAACATCAACTAACTATCTACACTGGGCAGTGACTACAATATTTACACCAAAATAGTATAAAATAAGAACATATTATTCGGTAATGTATATTACATGTAACACCGAGCTTAAAAAACCACAAAAATATATTTAATTAAATTGAATCAATTTCAAATTTTATGGAACATGAAACCCTGAGAAACAATGAACCATAATTTAGTAGACAAACAAAATAATAATTATTTATTTACTGTATATGAATAGGAATAAATAAATTATGAAAATATTTCATATATATTAAGTATAAATAAAATAAAAATAATTTAAAATAAAAAGAAATAATTTATGTAATTTTTTTAAAAAACAATTTCCTCTTATTTTTCTCAGTTATTTTAAAATTAATTATTACCAATTTTTGGAAAATTATTTTACAAAATCTTTTTTCAAATTATTATATCAAAACTATCTTAGGGTGATTGTTTTTACTCTTTAGAAATATTTATTGTTTTACGAATACTAATAAATATTAATTTTTAATTGAAAAATAAATTTTAGTTTAAATTATTTATATTGTAAAATTATATTTTTAATTTGATTTAAAATAAAAAAAGTTAAAATAAATATCTTTTAATCGAATTTATTGGATTTGAATCTTTTTCATAATTTATTATGACATAAAGAAATTGTAGACTTTTGAAGATTTTCTCTTTGAAACCCTACTTTCTCAAAGAATCTTTTGGGATTAATTTGAAATTAAATTATTTAAAATCATTGAATATAATATTGAATAATGAAATATATATTTATAATCATTATAAAATATTTTATCTAACAATGTTAACATATTTTTTACCATAATTAATAGTGAAAATATTAAATAAAATTTTCCTTAGTTGAGGTAAAAAATCATTACTAGGGTGTCAAATAAATTATGGATAAAAATTAAAAAATTGTTTTCATAAAATATATTTAATGGAAATATTTCAACCCTATATTGTATAAGGATCTACAATACTCCATTTTCTTCACTTTTTTCTATTAAAAAATATGGGCACCCCATTTTGTTTTAATTAATTACTAGTGTACCACACACCACACATAAAAATGCCACACTTATCAACAAATATTTGAACCAAAAAACAAAATTTTTTCAGTAAAACCTTAATAAATTACATCCTACCATCCCAATTCTCATCATAGAAGATATAGTTTTATCATAGCGATAACGTATGAAGATAATTCGTGAAAACCTAAGGAGAACACCCAAAGAAGATATATGGTTACTCAACGAGTGTTTTTTATTTTTTTTCTTACACGTCCAACATATATTAATATTCAACCACATTTATATAATAAATTCAGTATATTACATATAAGGATATATTTTAATGTTAATTTAATGACCTAAAACCATCCCCACTTTAATCATATTGGTTATGAAATCATCATTAGTGTGTGTGGTGGACTACCTCATCATAAACCAATGCCATTCCGGTTTCAATTAGTACCTATCATGGTTGTGAATGATTGTTAATATAAAGTATATATATTATATTTATAAAATAATTATAACTATTGATTTATTATATCATATATGAATTTTTTTAATCTTCATTCTATAAGGAATTCGATAACGTCGATCGTGTGTAAATTGGACTACCGCCTCAAAAAGTGATGTGATTTCTTTTTCACATATACTTTTAATTGGTGGTAATATAGATTTTAATAATTAATTTATGTTATATAAATTACATAAATATTATATTAAATAAATATTTATCTTTTTAAAAAAATATTATTCCAGTTTTTCTAACATAGTATAATGATAACATCATTCGTGTATGTGTTTACTGAAGCCTTCCCAATATAATGTGAATTTATTTACATCACCTCACCAGATGATTGATATATACAAAAATATAAAAGGAAATAATATATTATTTAATATTTTAAGATATTTATGTACTAATAAATCATTTCATACATATTTTCCATAATTATCATTGTAAAATGGAAACAATACTCATGTGTATTTATGACCTACTGTCTCCATGATGGTAACATAGTTCCTTTGTAGAAAAAATATTTCATAATAAATATAAATAGTATAATTGAATAATATGTATTATAATTACTTCATGAAAACTATTTTATAGATTATTTAAGTATATAATATTCATAAGAAATTGATCTTTTATGAAAAAGATATAATGAGAAAACAAGATAATTAATACTTGAAATAATGATAATAATGAATTATTATTAATGAATTGGTGGTTATATGTTAAAGGAGTAGCGTTTATTATATTATAAATTATAATAAGGTAAATTTATATGTTAATAAGATGTTTCAAACCAATATAAATTACGATAAAACATGTTAAATCTATAGGAAACTTGATGTTGGTACCACCCCAAGCTTCCACGATACGTTTCCTTTTGAATAATGTAATACATTGCGTTGTACGCAATATCGAGTTTTAACACACCACAACCAAACAAAATAGTCTTTGTGAATATTAATACAACTTTATGAAAAGTTATAAATTTTATTTTAAAAAAATGGATTTGATTTTGGGATTTATAATATCAAAATTAGTGTAGGTGAAATTTTAGGTATTTTTATGAAAACATTATATTTCTGAATAATAATGAAAAAACACAATGTTATTGTGTAAAACCGACTATTTATTTAAATAATTAGTTATTTTATTTAAATTTATATTTGTTAAAGATAGATACATAATACCTATATATGTTCAATTTAAATCATTGGATTCATTTTATAATAATATTATATATATATAATTTTATTGAACTTTTTACCGTATTTTACACACCTTCTAAGAAAATTTGAAAATTTTCATAAAACATACTTTTACCACTTCTGTGAGTTAAATTTTAAAAATCTAAGAGACTCAGTTGACATTAGTATGTAAAATTTGGTTCAATAAAATGAAAATAATTTTTGGTGAATAATAACTTTTGACTTTTATATACCATGGGAAAAAGTAAATAGGTAATTAATGGAAATAATGATATAATAATTACACTAACACACGTAATAATTTTATTGGATAAGTTTATTTTGACCAAGATCTACCTTAGGATTAAAATATGATCCTTTTTGTTCACTTGGATTAGATTAGGACATTCAGTATTATTTTATTTAAAGATGAGTTAAAAGTATTAAATTCAATGTTTTCTAACTATACAATTTTCAACATAGGGGTATATATAAGATAATTTTGACTATAAATTTTCATTAAGAAAAAAAATATTTCCTACATAATGGTATTTTATTTATAAATTTTAGATATTAAATAAATAAATTTTTGTATGATACAATGATAATGCAGTAATTACCTTATTAATGAAATATTAAAATAATTGATATTATAAATATTAAAGTAAATTAAAATCAGGGAATTTTATGAATTTCACTAATTTTATATGTTGATATTAAATTTTAGGGTTTATTAAAAATAATTTTTTAACGGATAAATTTTTAATGGAATTCCCAAAAACAAAACATCAAATAGTGTCAAAATCGACATAAATGTGTTTTTAAAAGAAATACTACATTATTAATTGACATAATATTTCTAAAAATAAAATGTTCTGCCAAAAGACATAGATAAAGCTAGATATATCAATAATGAAAAACTTGTGGTTCTCTTGGTAGTTTATAATAAGTTTATCAACCATTTATTATAATAATACTTTAATACATGGTAAAAGGTACACTATTTAACTAAGAGTTAAACATAAAAGATAAGGTTAATATTGTAACGTAAACCTATCTAAAACCTATTTTTTGAGTGTTGTTCAACCTATAGACACCTTATACTTGAAATAAATCATTTTTGAGTAATTATAAACCGAATATGATTGTGTAATAAAATAATATTTCATGCATTTCCTAAAGTGACCCTCACTTCTCTTATAAAAGGGTACTTCCCCTTCTTTCAAAATCACACCTCCAAAGCCATTTGGCTTGGTCCAAACCTACTCAAATATCCTCCCAACTACCCCCAATTCTACTTAGAGGATTTACTTTGATAAAAAATCAAACTTAAGAATCCCTTTTGACCAAATCAAAAGGAAACACCTGAAAAAGAAGATATAATTTCTACACCTCATTCAAAGTTCTTTTCTTCTTCCACTACCACATTATTTGTGGTTTTGAAAACAAAATAATAACACCATTAACATATTCACACTGTTATATTATAATATATATGGTAAAAAAATATTCATTATTCTATCCATCCTATGAATGTCAAGTCACCATACGTGCATACGTATGGGTTACCGCCTCCACGTCGTGGTGTAGTTTGTTATTAAAACACATCATTATTTGGATGGGTATAATAATGAGTATAACTGATATAAATAATAAAAATAACACTTTAAGTTTATTTATATTTGATATATCATCTGATTACATATGAATTCACCATAAATTGAATGATATTGTCGGTCGTACGTAGTTTTGGATTACCATCTCCACGAACACGATGAAATTCATTACCCATCCTAAAAATTCCATAATAATATTCATTTTAAGATTAAAACTGATGATTATGAACTTAATATTATTCTAGATATGGATTAAATACTTTATATTCATAGAAAATGACATATGTATCTAGGCATATAAAGGAAAACGTATCAGTTGACACCTGAAACGATGATACTACTGAAATATTATTAACAAATCCATATTATAAGATCATATATAATATCATATTTATGAATGTGGTTCTTGTATAATTTAATATCAGTTGTTTAAATATTATATATGGTGTTAACATACCCTCGATCTAGGAAAATAACATGTTAAGGGGTAATTCTACAATTTCTTCATTATCTAACGTTGTTTATACATCTGTATCTACTAGGACCACATTATCATCCACATTCGTGTTTCAAAAAATATATTTCAACACATTTTTAATATTACATATATAGTGGGTTTAATTAATTTATACCAATGTTTGACTTTTTAAAAAATGTTTATAAAGGAATATTTTCGTCGTTTTGCAAACAAGGTCCTTTATAACCTTTTCAAAAAAATTAAACAATGAATGTTATTTAACTTATACAGTGGATGAGACTATATTCAGGCGTTATAAAAACTTCCAAACATAACTAGCAGGATTATAACAATATATTGAAAATAAATTTTTTCTTTTATAATTATATGAAATTTAAATGATTTCAAAGTAGAAAGAGATACTTATCTCAAACTCTTTTTATTTCATCTATGTCAAAATCCTTTGATTGATTTTACACTTGTTTGAAGTTGATTTATTATGATACAATATTCCATATTGTATTGAAGGTTTTGTGATATGTTTGAATGTGGATGTGTAATTTATATAACATTCATGGTTTTTGTTAGAGTATTAACATTTCGTATGCTAGTTTTAATATGAATGTTTATGTTATGTTTTAACCTTTTCATATGACGAATGCATTGGACTTAGTACGTGACGGGTGGATCCTGCTATATCTCCTCAATGCATTGTTAGGTCTCATGAGACAACCTATTGTCTTAGCACAATTCCTTGACAAAAAATCAATGGTTGTCTTGGATCGAGGCCCTAACTTTGTGGTTATGATGTCTATCATTATGCATTCCATCATTATGAAATTGGATATTGATATTGCATGTGACTATTAGACTAGTAGAATATCCATGTGAATAAGTAAATGGAATTATTTTGTTTATATTTTCTATATTATGATTATGATTCAAATTAAAAAATATTCTGTTTTAGACTTTTACATTTCCATAAATTTATGTGCTTATTATGAATTTTTCTGCTATATTATTATCTTTACTTAGAATATGAGATGACCCCTTTGTTATGTTTTATTTTTCCCAGGATGAGAAGAATTTTATTATGACTATCTTTCAAGGATATTCTAAGAGATGTTAATGTGTTAAAAAATGTTACAATGTTGTTGTTTTTCAATTCATAATGTAATGTAAAACTTATGTTTGAATCTAGTACATCCAAAGCTGCAAAACTAGTCAGTCATTCGGGACATGATTCCTTATATCATGCAAATGTTATGTAATAATTCACCAAGTCTAGGTAACTAGGGTCATGACATAATAGTTGGTATCAGAGGATGTTTATTACAAACCTTGGATGCTAGATTTATAAAAACTATAATAGTATAACATTACCCTAAGATATTCATTTAGGATTAGTATAGTATAACTTCCTAGAATTTAAGTAAAATGGTAATTTTTTGTGATTTCCAAGTAATATATCTCTGTCTAGACATGAGCAGGTAGAGGCGGCTCTGGCATAGATGTACCTATAAGTGAAATCTCTAACAAGGAGTTTCGGACTTTACCCAGGGTATCCTGGTACACAACAACGAGCCTTGATTTACACTTTATTACGATAATCCCTATGGATATGCTTAGTATAGATCATATTTTATTTACAAGACATTATAAAGGATTTATGAGTATATACCTCTTAAAAGAAAATATTTTAATGTTTATAGACAATATTTATAAACTATTCAATTTATGTTAAGTGTTTTACAAGTTTAGAAATATGTATTTTGTTTCATAATCTAATGTAGTATATTTCATTGTTTAAAAATGGTGCCTAGTAGAATGAATGGAAATAATATCAATGCACATAATATATATTTAGATTTATCTTTAACTCATGATAATTATAGTGGAGTTGTTGATGTAATTGTAGCAGATCAGCTTATCACCATACTGAAACAACTCACTCAGGTTATGAATAATAACCTTACCCGTATGAAGTATCCATATCCACAATGCGGAGGATCAATGTTAGACCTGTTCATAAAGAAACAACCAAAAACATCAAATGGGACTTCAAATCCATTTGTAGCAAAGAATGGATAAGTTCCTTAGAGAAAATATTTCATTCTTTGGGGAGTAGAGAAACAGAAGAAGTTTTCATAGAAGTTTATCACCTCACAAGAGATGCAGATCAATGGGGGTCATTAATTCAAAACACAAAATACAATGAATAAGTATCAAGTATCTAATGTAGGGATTTTAAAGATATTTTCATAGAAAAATACATTCCTCAGTACCATTGAGTTGATATGGAAAGAAAATTTATGACTCTATGGAAAAAGGAGGATGAGATTGTCGCAAAGTATGAAGCTAACTTTACAATGTTAGAAAGGCAACAAGCAGATTATATACATAACCCAAGGAGTAAAGTTGATCTATTATTTAATGGGTTTATTATTTATACTGATTCTTCAAGGAAAGTACATGGTTTTTTTATGTAGAATGATAGAGTTATTTCCTATGAATCACAATGACAAAAAATACATGAACAAAACTATCCCACTCAAGATCATGAGTTAGCAGCTATAATCTTTACTTTAAAGATATAGAGACACTATATATATTGTGAAAATGTGAGATTTATTCTGATCAGAAGATTTTAAAGTATATTTCTTCATAGAAAGAACTCAACATGAGGCAAAGATGATGGCTTGAACTACTGAATGTCTATGATTTCACAATACACTACCACCTGGGGAAGGCAAATAAGGTTGTAGATGTTTTGAGCAGAAAGGATCATGGTGTTTTGAACTTGATGAGAGCTGAAAGGGATCATATGTTCATGGATAGAGTATATATAGATATAGGATTAATCATGGAAGGTGAAACATCAATACTCATTGAAATAGTCACCAAACCATATTTACTAGAAAAGATAAAATGTTCTCATACTGATGATTCTAGTTTCAAAAGAATATTAATGATGTGAACAATAGAAGATTGATCAACTTTATATATGAAGAAGGTATTTTGAAACATGGTAAGAGACATTGTGTTCCTAACATACCTAATCTAAAAATGTAATCTTGGATGATGCACATAGAACCATTTTTTGTAAACACCCTGGTAGCACTGAGATGTATATAGATTTGAATTATCATTTTTTTGTGGGTCAACATGAAGAGGGAGATTTATAATTGTGTGTCATGATGTATGGTTTTTCAACATGAGAAGGCTAGAAGAAAACATTCTAGTGTATTCATAAATCCTGTTCCCATTCCTGGGTGGTAATTGGATGACATTACGATGGAAGTTTTCATGGGGCTCCCAAAGACTCCTAGAAGGAATGATGTGATATGGGTCATTGTAGATTGTATTACCTAGTAAGAGAATTTCATTACTATAAGATCAGATTTACCACTTGAATGTCTAGAAAGACTATATATTAATGATGTTGTAAGACTCAATGGAGTACCCCTATCGATTGTTTTTTATCGTGATCTCGGTTTTACAACATGATTCTGGAAATGTATTCAGGATGCCTTGGTTACTGAACATCATTTGAGCACTGCCTACCACCATCAAACTGATGGAAAATTAGAACGGAATATTCAAACCATAGAGGACATATTGATATCATTCTCAATATACTTTTGAGGTATGTGGGGCCAATATTTACCTCTGGTAGAGTCTTCCTGTAACAATAGATTCTATTCAAGTGTTCATATGGAACCATATGAAGCGTTATATGGAAAGGGATGTTGCACATAAACTTTTTGGGATGATGTATGTGGAAGAAAACTCTTAGTCCCAAAACATGTTGAGGAAACAATGTAAAAGGTAAGGTTACCCAAACCCACGTCAATGAAACTCATAGTAGGAAAAAGAGCTATGCCGATAACTGAAAGAAGGATTTTGAATTTCAGGTAGGATATGATGTTTTCTTGAAGGTATCTCCATATAAGGGTGTTATACGGTTTGGTAAGATGTGTAAATTTAGTCCAAGGTACATCAGTCCTTTCAAAATTATTTAATTAATTGGAGTTATAGCTTATCTTTTGACAATGAACCCATGTTTATTCAAAGTTCATGATGTGTTCCACGTATCACAATTGAGAAAATACATGCCTTTCCCAACACATGTACACATCTATAATGAAATAGAATTGGAAGTTGACCTATGTTATTGTGAATAGACTATCATAATTCTTGATACCATAGAACATGTGTTTAGAAACCGGATGACTCATCTGGTGAATGTTTTAGGGGTAATTGTAAGACGGAAGAGGCAATGTGGGAACCAAAGGAAGTTTTGTTGAAGAACCTCCCAAATCGTTTTATGCATTAATATTCAAGAAATTTAAAGGAAGAAATTATTTGAAGGAGGGGAAAATGTAACACTAGAGGCATCACAGTACATTTCCCTTCGAATAGGGCAATATCTTGTGTTATACACAACTTGGGGTTTTTGCACACCACAACCAATCAAACTAGCCATTATGAATCGTAATACCCACTATTTAAAATTTTATAAATTTTGTTTTTCAAAATGGAGTTTATTTTTGGATTAATAATATCAAAATTATCTTACCGAGAATTTTTGGTATTTTTCTGAAAACATTCAATTTTTGATGAATATTGAAAAAATATTGTGTTTTTGTTTAAAATTGAAATTTTATTTAAATAATTAGATATTTTTTATAAATTTATATTATATAAAAATAGAAACATAATACCTATATTTTTTTAATGTGTTTCATTAGAGTCGTTTTATAATAATATTAGATATATAAGATTTTATTGAACTTTTTACTGCCTTTTCCCCACCTTTAAGAGCATTTGCAAATTTTCATAAAACAAAATTTTACTGCTTCTGTGATTTGAATTTAAAAAATCTATGACACATGGTTGGCATTAGTATTTATTATGTGGTTTAATAAGATGAAAATAATTTTTGGTGAATAGTAATTTTTAACATTTATTTACCACATTTAAAAGTAAATTGGGTAATTAAAGGAAAAAAATGATATTATCATTACCCTAACACATGTCCTAATTCTATTGGATAAAATTATTTTGACCAAAATTATCCTTATTAATAAAATATTATTACTTTGGTATACATGGATTAGATTATGACATTTAGTATTATTTTATTTATAGAAGAGTTAAAAGTGTTAAATTCATTGTTTAATAACAATACCATTTTTATATAGGGTTATACAATAGATAAATTAGGCTAAAAATATTAAATATAAATCTGAAAATATTTCCTATATAAAGGTATCTCATTTATAATTTTTATATTTTAAATAATTAAATTTATTTATGAAACAGTGATAATGTAGTAATTACCTTATTAATGAATGATTAAAACAATTAATTTTATAAATATACAATTAATTGTAAATTGAGACTTATGATGAATTAAACTAATTTATAAGTTAATATTAGATTTTGGGGTTGATTAAATAACTTTTTTGAAGTGATGGATTTTTTATGACTTTCAAAAAACCAAAATACCAAATGCTGTCAAATTTGACAAAAATGAGTTTTTATAACAAATACTATATTATTAATTGATATAATATTATAAAAAATATAAGGATCTGGAAAAGGACTTTTTAATGGTTAGATATATCAATAATTAACAACCTTTAGTTCTCTTGGTACTTTTTATTATGTTTATTAACCATGTATTATAATAATACAAGAATACATGGTTTAAGTTAAACTATTTAACTAAGAGTTAAACCCAAAAGATATGTTTAATATGGTAACCTAAACTAGTTTAAAACCTATTGGTTGTTTAGTATGATACCCCTCCCCACCTTATTCTCCAAATAAATCATTTGAGCCATTATAAACTGAATATGATTGTGTAATAAAATAACATTTCAATATTTTAATAAATTGACTCTAACCTCTCTAATAAGAGGGTACTTCCCCTTCTATCATAATCACACATCCAAAGCCATTTGGATCAGCCAAAACCTACTCAAATATCCTCCCAACTCCCCTCACATAAAACATAGAGGCCTTACTTTAATCATAAATCCTTCTTAGGGATCCCTTTTGGTCAACAGAAAAGGAAACCCTGAAGAAGAGGTAATAATTTCACCACCTCTTTCAATGTTTTTTTCTTCCACTTCCCCTTTCTTTGTTGTTTCCATAGAAAAATATTGACTCCAGTAACATATACATAATTTAATGTTATTATAAATATGTTAAAGCAATATTTATTATTCTATCCATTATATGAATGACAAGTCACCATAAGTGCATACGTACGACTTACCGCCTCCACGTCATGGCGTAGTTTGTTATTCAAACACTTCATTATTTTGGATGGGTATAATAATGATTATAACAAATGTAAATATGAAATATAACATTTTATGTATTCATTATATAATATATAACATCCTATTACATATGATTTCGCCATTAATGGAATGATATTGTTGCTTGTGTGTGTGTAAGGATTATCGTCTCCATGAACGCGATAAAAATCATTCCCCATCATAACTATTCCACAATAATTTTAATTTTATGATTAATGTTTTTTAAAAAACATAATATAATTCTGGATATTAATCAAATACATAACATCCATTACAAACATGGAATAAGAAACTAAGCATATAAAAGAAAATAAATCAGTGAACACATGAAATGATGATACTACTGAAATATTATTAACAACGAAATATTAGAATATCATATGTGATATCATATTTATGTATTTGGTTCATGTATAATTTAATAAATTTGACATAACTATTATTTATAAGGTTAGAATACCCTTGATCAAGGAAAAGAATATGGTAAGGGTAAATTCTACAATCTCTGCGTTATTCGAGTTTGTTTATACGTGAGTATCTACTGAGACATCTTTATCATCCACATCTGTGTTTCTTAAAATGTGTTTAAATTTTTTTTAATACCATATGGGTTATAGTTATTTATACACTTGTTTTATTTTTTATAAAATGTTTATAAATGAATCCTTCCATTATTTTCCAAACATTTTCCTTTATGACATTTTCGACAAAATAATGGAAAGAATGTTTTTTAACATATACGGAGGGTGCAACTATTTTCTACCCTTATAACACCATCAAAGATTCTCATAGATGCTTATAAGAATATTTAAAATTTAATCTTTTCTTTTATAAATACATGACATTTAAATTATTTCAATATAAAACAAGATATTAATCTCAAAAATTTTGGATTTCATATATGTAAACATACATTGAGGGATTTTACACTTGATTGAACATGATTAATTATGATACAATCGCCATTTTATATTGAAGGTTTTGTGATATGTTTCACTGTAGATGCATTATTTTTATACCATTCACAGTTTATGGTTAAATCATTAATATTTCATATGATATTTTTTATACGAATGTTTATGTTATGTATCATCCTTTTCCTATGAGAAATGCATTGGACATAATAAGTGACAGGTGGAGGAAGCTATACATCCTCGATGCATCAGTAGGTCCCTTTAGTCAAAATAATTTCTTTGTACAATTCCATGACAACATATTATTTGTAGTATTGGAACGAGGCTTTGACAATGTTGTTATGATGTCCGGTATTATGCATTACATCATTATGAAATTGTTTATTGATATTGCATGTGATTATCAAACAAGTATAATATAAATCTTAATAATTAAAAGGCATTGTTTGATTTATATTTTCTATATTATGATGATGTTTAAATTTAAAAGTCTTATGTTTTAGAATTTTACATTGCCTTAAATGTTTGTGCTTATGATGAATATTTCCTCTTTATTGTTATCATTAATGATCTTTTGAGATCACCACTTTTTTGTTTTATATTACCTTGGATGCAAAGAAGTATATTATGAATTACCTTCAGGGATAGTCTAAGGGAGATAAATTTGTTAAAAAGATACACAATGTTGTTGTTTTTCAATTCACAATGTAATGTAAAACATCTATTTGTATCTATTGCTTCCAAGGCTACTAAACTGATCGGTCTTTCGGGACATGATTCCTTGTATCATGTCAATGTTATGTAATAATACACCTACTCCAGATAACTAGGGTGAGATCATTACAATGTAAGAGATATCATAACTAAATTTCAATTAATAAGGTTAAATATATAATTCATTGATTAGATGCTAAAATTATTTTGTGTACAATTAAATATATATTTTTCTTCTATTTAAACCAATTTTATATGTTCTTATATTTTCTATCCACAATAAATTCATGTATTAATCCCTACATCAATGATAGAATCATTTAATGGAATTATTCTCAATCTATATAATTGATGGGATTTTGTAATGTTATGAAACTATTATTATTATAATGGATTATTGAATAGATATTTTACATGTAATATAACAATTACTTATTAATTATTGTTATATTTAATTTAAAATATAATTATTATAACGAATTTTATTTTACTTGAGAGTAACCAAGTTGTAAATAATATCATAATTCAATTTATATTGAATAGGTTAAATTACTTTTTCTTCATCATTGATATTATTTTGGTATTATTTAATTGGCTTATTATTATTATATATTGTATTCATAAGAAATTTATTTGGATTGATATTTTATAAACAAAATAGTTTCTTTTAATAATTATCACATCAATGTAATGATCATTGAAAGTGTTTATTTCACCATCTAATTTTAATTCGGATTATTTAAAAAAATTAAATTGAATGAAATTATATGATCAATGTCTAACAGTCCTTTTTATTTTATTATCCTCTAGATATTCATTGTCATTTTTAAGTAATATTTCCACCATTGCTCTTTTAGTATCATTAAATGATTGAGAGAATGTTGTATAGAAGTCCAACTTTATTTCTTGCTTTAATGGGAAATCATTTTTTTACAAAACCATATTTTCAAATTATGATTTATGAAATCATTATAACAATTCATATCTTACATATTTAATAAATTTTTACCAATTAAGAATTTTTTTTAAAAACAATTATAGTATTATTCTTTTGATTCTTACAAATAATTCCCATTTTTATTTTACCAAAAAACTGAATGAAATATTTGTTATCATATGTTTGACATGAAAAGATTTTTTATCTACCATGATCACTAAAATGTTATAAATTTTTTTCTTAAATTTTATAAGAAAAAATTGATAATTATTACCAAATTATTTGGGAAATATTAGTTTTAAATGGTTATTTTCATTGTGAAAATATTATTTTACACAAAAATTTATTAGATTACATTTTCCTATAATTTATATTCATCAACAACAAAACCCTAATTATAGTTATTCTACATTTGGGATAAGTTACATGAATAGGATAATTATTCATTCTATGGATGGTTTATGGTCGTTTTGTCCAAGGAATGTATTAACATTATGTTTATTGACTCTTTTTCTTTAATGAATAACATTACCATGAAATATTTCATTTTATGTTTTAAATGGAAATTAAAATTTCCAAAAAATATCCTTATTATTTATCATTGACATGTTCATTTCATAAACAATAAAAAAATTATAACACATGGATCCCTATATTAAATATTATTTTTTATGGATAAATATTGATAAATGTCCATTATTTAATCAATACAGATCATTTTTGAAAAAGAACATTGTTAATGAATTAGTTCGATTATTAGATATATGAACAATGCTTTGCACATGATGAGACTAGTTGGTCCTTGAAGAATATATCTTCATGAAGATATTTTCACATTGATATTATTTATAAATTAACTTCATTCCATATTTATTGATTACATGGAATGTTTTTTCAGTTATTTACTTTTCTGCATTGATTATTCTTATTGATTAAGGATTTCCACCACTATAGTCAACCCTTACCGGGTATTTGAGAGCACCCTTATATTATCACATTTCATATGAATTTTTAATGTTTACTATGATTGATATTAGATGATATGATGGTCGGAATAATGTTATTCTCTAAAAGAACATGCGCTAATTTTAAAATTATAATGTTATATGGGACTCAATTATGTATCTAGTTTACGATGACACATAAACTATCCAGTCCTTCGATATGTGATTCCTTGTATCATTTTACAAAGTAATAAACAAGTCACTAGCTTCAAGGTATTGAGGTTGTGGTTGATACCATTTATATTTTAGGAACTATACTATTAACTATATGAACTATATTTAATATAACATTAATTAGTGAATATATCATTATAATTGAGTGTTTGGATATGTATTGAAGAACATCCTAATTTTTCAGTATGGTATTGATTTTGTTCTTCTTCCTTGAAATACACATCTGTATGGATTCTAAAAATTAGTTTGGTTCTAGAACATATATATCAATGTGTAATAAAATTAAAATGGGTGAATTTGGTTTGACATGATCATCACATGGTCCAGGATAATGGGCCTTATTGTGCACATATTATGACCCCAATGGTGATATTCTTAAGATAATTCATAATTTATTTTCAAACCGTTATTAATAATTTTAATAGATGATAACAATAAATAATATATTTTAAAACAAGGTTGTATAAAAGGAACATCAAACCAATTTATTTGTAAAAAAGAAGGAAATAATGTAATGAATTAATGGTGAAAAAATGAACAGTATAATGGAAGTTAATAAATTTTATCAGAGGGATTCACTAAGATTTTATTGTCCTAAATATATAGAACCCGGGAATTATCTGAGTAAAATATCTTTACAAAATGAGAAATCCTAGATGATAGAAGGACCTATGTGGAAATTAAATAGATGAAGTATTTTTGTAGTAGGGTTCAATAAATAAACTGTAGAGGTTTCTATTACCAATGTTATTTTGGTTAAAAGATATTTTAATCTTATAAAAATTGTTTAATATTTTAGAATCATATATGTCTTTATTAAAATAATATTTTTAGATACCATTATGTGTTTATGAGTTTAATAATGATCATATGTTCTGATTTCTAATCATCCCGGTTTAAGTTTTATGTGATTCGATTGTACCATGATTAAGAATATTTTTGGAGATATTTATGGAAATACAAAAAATTGATTAATATATGTTTCAATGAAAATTTAATTTGGGGAATAAATACATTACAATTTGTAGAATGTTTTTAATGGTATTGAAAAACACTAGGGTTGAAAGGTTCTTTTTTGAAAATATTACTATAGTCAAATAATATTATTGGTCTTTGAGGAAAAAATGTTGTATTAAAACCCATAGTAAAAATGTTTTTTAATGATTAATTTTATTTCATATAACTCAAAAATAGTTTTTATGAGGAATTTATATGATTTATGTTAACATAGTATTATAAATAGACAACTAGAATACAGAGTGACAACCCATCGTGTCTGGAAAGGCCTTGGGGTTTGAGTCCATAACCAAAAGATGATATGGGTTTAAAACCAACCATTATAATATGTCATGTCCATGTTAATATTAAATTTTTCAATTTAAAGAAATTGAAAATTAAATATTCATTATGAGAAAAAGGATTTACTTTTGATGTATTTAGATTAATGAATTATATTAGATAACTTATGCGAACTATATTGGTTTTGGAAAAATGTTTTGAGACACACCAAAAGACTTGATACTATTTTATAAATTTTATGATATATAAAAAGTTAATTTTAGTTATTCAAGCATAAAAAATATAAATTTTTCATATCATGAATTAAGTAATTAATTTGATATTGACCATGGAATCACCAAAGGATAGTATTTTTCTTATGAAATAAAATGAGATAATTTTTGTATATATTCTCTATAAATTTAAAACAACATATAAAAAAGGATACTGATATAAAATATTATCCCATACCATCATTTCCAATGATATCATTTTTTACCATGTATATTTTTATGGTTTTCGGGTCATTATCCTTCTTTTAAATTAACAATATTCTTGTGATTAATAATATATATATGACATTATATTAATCTATGGATGTTAGTAATAAATTCAATGTCCAATCATTTTTAATTTTATACCAATGTTATCCAACTTTTATACATAGTTATTTTTTTCATAGGATATTCACACTACCCATCTATCTTATGAAGAGAATTCTTTATTATTCATTTTTATGGTGTTGGTTTTCAGGAGATGAATTTTCAAATAATAAATCGTTGATTTCTGTAATAAAATTTATATTTTTAGCAGTGAATATATTAAATTTTAAAATAATGTTACACCATGAAATTATAATATAATAATATTTTATTCGTCATTGTAAGTGACACACAACACAGAGCACAATCAACCTATAAAATATATCACCCTAAATTTAATCATCTTGATAGCTGGAAGAAAAAAAAACCCCCATGTGGAAATGACCCATAATATACGATACCAATAAAAACATAAGAAATAAATTATATGGTATGAATATTAATTACTAAATTATAAAAATTACGGTTATCTATTGATTAAAAATAAAATAAGAAAAATTTGAATGAATTTTTTTTAAGGAATTTTTTTTCTGGAAGTTGATATGGTCGTGATTTGTGCCCATAATTTAAAGATAATTTTTATGAATTTTAAATTTTTTTTAATCATCATTTTTTATGAAATTATCATATAAAAATTATTTTAGGGTTAAATTTTATGAATTATTTTGAAAAGTTTCATTTTAATTAATAGTGAGAAATATATATTTTTTATTGAAAAAATTATATTAATTTAAATTATTTATAATGATATATAATATTTTTATCTGGTTTTAGTGTAAATTTAGTAATATTATATATTTATTAATCAAAATTAGTTCATTATAATCATTTTTATATTGAGTTTTAATAATAAATATTGAAATCTTTTGTACATTTTTCTTTTTATACCCTTCTTTATCTTCATATATATAAGATTAATTTTAAATTAAAAATTTAATGTTATGAGAATGGATTATATAAGTATGTATTGAAAATTTTGAATATGTATTATTTATTATATCAAATAAAATAATATAAATTGTTGATAAAAATGAATATAGGAAACAATGAAAATTATTTTCCATGATTAATGTAAAAATAGATTTAATGGGGGTGTTAGATAAAAATAATATGGGTTAAAATGAAAATTATTAATCTATATAAAATATATTATAGACAAATTTAGACCATATAATCTATTATTATTAAAAGGAATCTATTCTGAACACTTTTGGATTGTGAAAAATGTGGGTATACGTTATTCATTTCAAATATTATATGTCTATTAGTCAACATAATTATAAAATCCACCTATTCAAATATCACATTAAAATCATAAAACACAATTGTATCAAAAAATAAAGACCCATATAAATTTATCCAATCCATCCTACCATCATAGAATCCATAATTGTTTACTGAAATCCGACCTGGTATGTAATTTGGTGGAAATTGATAGTGGATTCCCAAAGAAGAGGTAACATTATTTAATGAGAATTTATATATTATTTATTACTCCATATCATTCAATTTATATTTAACCAAAATGATATAATAATATAATTATATTCCAAATAATTTTATGTTTTTATTTTATAGGAATTACAATTAACCATCCCCACTTCTATAAAATGGCTTATGAACTCATCATCTGTATATACAGCAGACTACCATCTTGTGAACCAATTCCATAGATTTTTTTATTACCACCTCTCATTTTTGGGTATGATGATGAATAAAATAAAGAATTGTACCACATTATTTATTAAATCATTGATAAATTTTTTACCCTCCATTCTATCGGTGATATGATAATGACGCTTGTGTGTACTGCAGAATATCACCTTGGGAAATGAAGTGAGTATTTTTTAAATAATTTCATACATGGAAGGTAATACAAAAAATAATTATAGATAATATATATATATATTAAATAATTATTATTATTATGAAATATTAATCCTTCAGAAAAGTTAATATATCAATTACTCTTATAAAAAATGATAACAACATTCATATATGTGTGGTCCACCAATATTACACTATGATGTGACTCTCTTTTCAGCACCACACAAAATTTTGGATATTTATAAATATCTTTGAACAAATAATACATCATTATTCATATTCTATTCATTATATAAATATAATAAACTATGTACCGTTTTTCTATAATGGTATTTAAAATATGTAAATGTTAGCTATTTATACTTATAACCTATCATCTCTATGATCATAATGTATATAATAAAAAACAATCATTCCTGTTAATAAAATTATAATTGATTCAAAATTGATAATTATTTCATGATTAACATATTGGAATGATGGAAATTAAAAACATGCTAATGAACTGGAACATTCATGATGATGCTCAAAAGAGGAAGGTATAAAATTAACACCTAAAACAACTCGAACAGTGAAATATTATTAATGAATTAGGATGTAATTTTATAAAAGATAATATATGATATTTAAAATAATAGTATGGTTCTTGAATAATTTAATATCATGTTTAAATCCACTATACACCAGTTTAAAGTATTTCTAACTAAAAAGGAAGTGGGAGGTAATTAATTTCATAACTCAATTTCTATTGATTTGGTTAAACATTCAATTCATTGATTATAGCATGAAAATATTATATGTGTAATGACAAATAGTTGTTTTATTTTTATTTAAATTTCACACACAAAATCAATTTATTTATTAACCCCCACATTAATGTTCTGATCCTTGTAAGGGACTTTGTCTCAATTTCTCTTGAACGAGGAAAATTTTAATCTAATCCACATAATTTATTTCATATTATATATATGATATCCATTAATCATTTAATCATTTCATTACATAATAATTTAGGGTATTTTTAGTTTTAATAAGAATTATTTCATCCAATGTTACAATAGATAAGAGATACCAAGTGATAATGAATTTTATAACTCAATTTCTTTAAATTGTTCTATATTACATATTTTTATTATTAGTTTTTTAATGATTACATTTAAAATGATTTTTTGATATCTTATGTTGTAATTAAATTTTTTTATTTGGATTTATTATTGATAAATGTAATAAATTCATTTATCAATTATCAATTAAACAATATGTTAATTTTAAGGGGTAATTCGATAATATAATTTAAATCATCTTTTTTTATAGTTCATATTGAACTGATTTAAATTATATGATTATTTTTTTTGAAAATTGAGTTTATTTTTTATCATAAAAATATTCCTAATTTTTTCATGTAATGTTATTAATTTTTAAATAATTGGTACTCAAAATATTTGAGATTTTTTATATAAATCCTAATTCATTTCATTCTTTGGTATAAAAAACCTTTCTTCCAATACCATGTTTTAGATAAACATTTTCAATGTTTTTGAAACATATAAAACCTATTTCTTAAAAATATTTACTAATATTTACTTTTTATAATACTTTTTGAAAGAAAGCATCATGTCATTTTCAAATAATTTCTTGTTTGGATATTATCAAAAAAGGTAAAGGAATGATTGTTTTAATGTGTAGGACATGAACAAAATTTCATCTATCATGATTACAAAAATGGTTTTATGATTTATTAAAAAAAATTAAATTTAGTTTAGATTTTAGGTATTTTCAGTAAAAAAATTATGACATTCTAGTTTTCAAAATCACATTTAAAATTATAATGTATTGTTTACTAAAAAATATTATAAAAAATATTTTAATGGAATTTCAATTCATCAATAAGAAAAATCCTTATTATAAATATACTATAATGGGGATATATTTAAATAAAAATATATATATTCATTATAGTGATGGTTTAAGATCATTTTAAATAATTAATTTATTTGAATTCACTTTATTGATTATTATTTTTATTCTTATAACATACCCTGACATATTAACTTTTTTTCCATAAATGGATATTAAAATTACTCTAAAATATCCATATTTTTTCATGGATATTTTTATTACCTAATCATTTAATATTTTTAATTATATTGTTCAAAATTAATCGTTTTTAATTTTTCTAGGGAAATATTGAAAAATATGAATCCATTTCTCTATATAGATAGTTTTGGATAAGGAATGTTATTCAAGAATTTAATTTATTATTAAATATAATAGTAATGGTTTTAAAAATAAGTTATGGGCCTGGAATAGAATTATATATCCCTTCAATGAATCGGTACTCTTAAGAGGAAAATCATTAAGTTATCATAAAATCAGTTTCTCAAACCAGATGAGTTAGTACCTAGTAATGTTAATGGTTGATTTAAAAGGTATTGATTATAGAAATATCATGATATATATTTCATAATATCTAATAAATAAAATTTTATTTAATTCATAATTCTTCTTTTAATTATCCATGTTATTTTCAGAATGATATTTTTTATATAGGATTTTCATTCTGATTTATTGATTATATGGAATGTGTTTTCAATTATTTACCATGCTATATTTATTACTTATTATCTGATTTTGATAGTCATGTTATTGATGAAATGTAATGTGTTTTCCATTATTTATCATGACTTATTAATTATTTTCCAATATTTTTTTCATCAACATTATCATTGGATACACTTCCCTCATAGATTATTGTTAAAATGGATCTTCTTCTCAATTATTTTTCTTAACATATTTACTATTATTATTAATTATTAATTTCCTCCATTTTACTTAACCCTTACTTATAATTACAGATCACCCATATTTTATTTTCATTCCTAGGAAACCATTATGTTTTCTATTATTGATATGAATGGATAGGCTCAATAAAATAATATTATTCTCAAAAAATTGTCTATTAATTTTTTTATGAAATGTATTTTGGGAAACAAATATATTTTATTTTACCAATACTACATAACAATTCAATCATTGGGATTTGATTGCATGTATCTTATTATAATTTAGTAATTCATACACAAGAAATGTCATATTAGGTCGGCGTGAGTATAATAATTAAGGATGATATTATTCCCAAATTGTCAGGGTATTCTAGTTTTTTTATATCATCCACAAACTATCTATCATAATTTATGATATTTGACCCTTTTATTTCATTTCAAAATGGTCATGTACTTAAATTATATTTATGAATTTTATTAAAATGGTTAATAATTAATAATATGATATTTAAATTAGAATTTAGAATTCATATAAATGGATAAACACTTTACAAATTATAATAAAATGTATTTGGCGATATTTATTTAATTTATTCATGATAGTTTATATTACATAATTATAAGATATTTATAAGTAGTTATCAACTTTTGATCAATCATTTAGTAAATAAATATATATAATTAATTATTGTTTATATTGAAATAATATTTTCAAATTCTCCTTACATGGCTTATAATTGAGATATAAATTGTATATATTATATTCATAAGAATAAATAATATAATTTTTATAAATCAGAAGAAATAGCGATAAATATAATATAGTTTAATATTTAATATTATACAATAATTAATTTTAATAAACAAAATTAATGGACTTATTTGAAAAATTATTTAATACAAATCATAATTACTTTTGATAATTGATTTTATTAAGGTTCAAATTATACAAAATATGTTACTTTTTCCTTATTATATTTTTTTAACATCAAAAATTATATATAAAATATATATATTTAATATATAAAATTATCATTATCATAAATACTATATAATTAATTATATAAATAATTTAATATAATAAAATTAATGGAAGAATATTTATGTTCATTTAAATATGATTTTCATATAATGTAGGATAAATTGAAAAATTACTAATCTCTTTATTTATAAATTATTCACTATATTATATACCCAAATTTAATATATGAATTATTCATTTTTCTATTTTGTTTTATTATTTTCTATTCGTGAAAATATTTTTCAATGTATGAATGTTTATATGATTTGATATAAATTATCTAAAAACTTTTACATATTATCAGACATGAATCTAATGATTCACATGAAAAGTATGACAGGGGATTTCATTTTTATCGTAAATAAAATTGTATTGTATTAGGTTTTAAATAATAATTATTAATATTATTAGTGTATATATATATTATGTGTTAGAGTTATGATGGACTTAATATGTCACATGATTAATTCATCAATAGGTAGAGGAATATTGGTTCCATTGTCTCACTCTCATAGACAAATATACCTTTCCATGAACTGTTAGGGATGGTACTCTACCCATCCAAGATTACATTTGTAAGGATTATTGATTTAATAATATTTTAATATATTTAATTATAATGTTTCATGTACATAATTATAGTGTTAATTTTGTTATATATAAATTGGTGACTATTATTTTCTTTAGTAAAGTTTTTATGAGTTGTGTAAATATTTACACAATAATAGGTTTTGAACATTTTGATTTCGTGGAAGGAATGGTATTAAAAAATAAATTACAAAAATCCTTTTTCCATAAATAGGGAATACATAACATATGATTGTGATATTAAATATCTTATATAATTACTATGTTTTATATTCCTTCAAAAACAACATATGTGAAGATTTAGATCGTCTAAATAAGCAGGATTAAGATGAAACTATGTTGAAACAAATTATCCTAATTATGGTATGGTGGAAATGGAAAACTCTATGACTTAGGTAACCAAATAGAATTGTGATAGTTGGGTTACACATAGTGAAGAAATAGTATAAGATACGTTATCATATGAATAAACATGAAAATATATAGATATGATGGGTTTTTTAAAATTTTTTTCTGCACAACAGTTAAAGAATAATATTACATATAATAAGAATGATTTACATAAAAAATAACAATGCTTTAGTAAGACCTATAATTTAGATTATTTTTAAGTCAAATATGGTTCCCATCCTATAGCTGGTAATGATGGATTTAAAAGGATTAATCATTTCAGTGGTATTAAATTTAAAATTCACTAATTAATAAACGTAAAACATGATACAAATTTGAAAAAAGATTCAATTTTAGATTATGTAAAACCATTATAATTAAACTTTATATTAAAATATATCACACCAAAAATGTGATGCTTATCATAATAAATATCTTAGAGTAATAAAATAGATTGGAATTATTCTTAAGAATGTAAAATTCTATGTGATATAACACCCCCTTAAAATTAAAAAAATATAAAAGTAGAAAATAAATGAATATACTATATTATATAAAGAATAAAATTATTCACATATGGATTCCTATAACATTTTTAATGATATGGAATTATTTTTTTCATTAATGGATGTTTTTCACCAATATGAATGAATTGAAAAAATTTTACCCTATTTTACTTAATTTACTAAGAAGATATGAACTAGTAAATAGGGTTTTTAGGTTATAGTCAAATATTTCAAGTAAAAGTCAGTATATATATAATATATATTATGAAAAAAGAAGTTGAAATTTCAGAAAATTTCTTTTTCAAATACCAAACTAATATTATTGAATCATTAATTTAGTTCATGGAGGAACATTAATGTTTGATAATGTGGGATTTTTTTTGTTTCTAAAGTGGTTCATGGAACAATATAGATATATCATGTTATGATTCATTATTAAGGAAATAAATTAAAATATTTTTTATGTTACAATATACCAACATTTATAATCTACAAAAACAAAAACCACTAGAACATATCTACTGATATATTCCTATTTTAGAGGAGTTGTCACTAAGACATTATCTCCACCACCCTCTAAATAAGTGGTTTCCAACATGAAATGAGTTTTTAGGGTAAGCATTTATTTTTGGAATACACCCATTTATTAGAGAATAAATAAGTGTTATAAATAACCAAAAAATTCATAATAGATTAAAATTAGTCAAAGTTATTATAATCAATAACAAGAACCAATAATAAAAAAATTTGGATGAAAATAGTTAAACGTACTAACTATCTTTAAAGCATACAAAATTAATAGCTATTTCAGATAATAACATGAATTGATCAGAATTGAGAGAAAAAAACATGCTTGATTTCCGCCAAGTTCCTTAACTCAATCTAAATCTTGAAGAACATGTTATTTATCTTTCTCTCTAAATCACAAATATAAAAATAATTTTCTTTATTACCCATTTTATTATTGTTTACTACATAAGAATAAAAATAATGAAATATATAATATCTAGAAGAATAGTTAGGTTGCAAAAATTAGGTAAATTAATGAACATCATAAAATAGGGGTACATTGGTATTATTGAAAACGTCCATAAAAGTATCATAATATTCCACCAATCTTAAAACCAAATGGGATAAATTTGTTAATACATAAGAATGATGTGATCTATAAAACCAATATATGATAAAAACAGTAAATACCATAATGAATGTATTACTTCCTATACAACTGTATCTTAAAAGGGGCATAGAATAGGTGAGAATAATAAACCGGAAAAACTAGGCATGGTATAACAAAAAAAAGGCAAAAATGAGTATGTCTAAAAAAAATTAAACACGTAAACATATGCATATCTCAAGGTTAAACCCCAAGATAACATAACATAAACACATATTAATAGGCATGGACGGTGCACATTATTTCTAATCTCAAATTAATATATATTATTTAAAATTCCAAAATACTGAATATAGATGATAATATTGTCATGGTTTATATTTTTTACATTATAAAACCATGATCTAATTAATGATAAAAACAAGAAATAAATTAAAAATTACTTGAAAAACTAGATAATTAACCCTTTAAATAATGAAATTAATGATTGTTTATTCACCAACATGTAATGAAATAATAGAAGAAGAAAATATATGGTATTATAAACATGATTATAGTTATTATATTTGTTAGTAACATATTTTAAACCACTATAAATGAGGATAAATACCACAAAACAAAAGGAGGTTTAAGGTAAGGTGATTTCGTCTTAATTTAAATTTTATTGAGACTTATTGGTTATTATGCCACAATTCACATTTATTTGGAATATATAAAAATATTCATGTTATAAAATTATTTCAATTATTATGATGATAATATATATGTCATATAATTTACTTAAATTATGGGTATTATGATTTAAATTTCTCAATGTGGTATGGGACACTTTATAAGGATTAAAGATTATTCATCTCAAGAACGATCATAATGGTTATATTTTCAATATAACATCATTTTTTTATTGTTAAATATATATATAAAATCACTCTATTGGAATAATTTTTTAATATAAATTTACTTCAATATTCATATTCCCATACAATAGATACTAGTGTTTTCTAAACCATATACTATTTTACATACGATGTTTAATTTTATTATTATTTAATTAAATATAGAATAAATAATAAATTAGTATTTATAATACAATTCTATTATTTGATAAGTAATACTATTTATTAGGATTATTCAATATGCTAATTATTTTTACTAGAAATTAAAGTTGTAGGATGGAAATTATATATCTTGTTGATCCATTGAAAGGTTATCATGTGACAAGTTAGTTGACAAAATTTTAAAGGGTTTTATTTGAAGTTTTAAATCATATTGTGAGTGGTATTGATGGTATATGATTTTATGTGACTCATACATGACATAAATTAAGAAATATTTTCCCAAATTTTGTTCTATTTATTATTAATATAATATATTTTCTCTCATCACATCTATGGATATATTTTATTTTCTGTTCATAATTTAAATGGAATGAGTTTCAGTTTTTTACCATGCCATATTGATTCTCCCATTTCTAGTTACTTGAATGGAATTTATTTTAGTTATTTAAAAAAATATGTTATTTTATTAATATTTATTCATTATTCCATTTGATTTAATTTCCCTTAATGATCGTTTTATCTAATACATATTATATTTTGTTCCCTATGTTATGAAGAAGTAAACTTTGAATAATAGTTCAAGGATGTAGTCTAGCTCAGTATCATGGTTATCATGTTTACTTTTATTTCCTATGTATTATGGATATCATATATATTAATATATCTTTCCCAAAATACTAAACATAATGGTGATTCAGAATTTGATTCCATATAATCACGCTAATGTAATAAAATATTGCACTCCCTCTGAGCGTCTAGGGTCAGAGTGTTACTCTTGGTTTTAATGAATGATTATAAGAAGCCTTATAAAGTAGATTTAGAAAAAATATATTAAAGATAACAACCTTAATATATGAATGTAGGATAGGTATTCAAATATATCCAATAATTTTTCTAAGGTAGATATTTTGAGGTTATTTCTAGAAATACATCCTGGTCTAGATAAAAAAATTTCTCATGGTAATGGTTTAAATGTACATTGGTTTAACAACTCTGAAAAGGTGTTCCAGTCCTAAATAGGGGAAACCTAGTACAAAATTGGCATTACAACACACCTGGTTTGACACTCCTAGGGGATACACTTATAATAGTTCACATTTTATTTAGCTACACTTATAAAGGATTTAGAATTTATGATATATCCAAGGTCACCATCATTTATGATTGATAGATTTATGATGCATAAATTTATATGTTGTACCATATTTTGAATTATACCAATTTTATTATTCAATCTAATCTATACCAATGATTAGATATCGATCCTAGTAAATGGAATCTGAACATCACTAAAGACCGTGATCCAATGATTAATAAGAATCAAATATTTCATGGTCTTATGATAATTCTAAAAGGGTAAATAGTCACCATAACATTCTCATTATATGAGAAAATAGTATCAAGTTCCAAAGAGAGAGTTAAATAATTCTCCAAGTCATGTGTCTTGATGATGGAAATCAAGAAAAAAAGATAAAATCTGAACTCCATGAAAAAGGGAATGAGTCAAAGAAGATGATGGGAATAAAGGGTTTTACAACATGTGGTAACTGTGATAAGAATCACACTAGTATATTACTAAATTTAATGGTATTATTTCTTATGTTTTGAGAAAAATTCCACCACATTAATGATTTCAAGGTAAAGAATGAAAATTCAAATGTGCAATGTTTCAACTATAAGGATATTGGAAAATATGCAAATAAGTTCCCCTAAATTCACTGTAATATGTTCTAAATGATGTTATTGGATAATTATCTTGTAATGATACTACCAAATATGATGAGGAATGATTAATATTCCTATTCCAAAATTCTGTCATTTTAATATTCTATCAACAATATAATATTTATAAGAATTATGAAATATAAGAGGATTTTACTATAATACGTTTCTTAAGGATTTGAGAATCATATGATTAAAGATACCAAAAAAATATTTTACGTATAAAGTAAATAATTTAAAAAAACACATTATTGAAGGAATGAAAACCCTTAATATTTTCCCTATGTTGAGATAATTATTATGAAATTATTTTTTTGGATAATTGATGAAAAACATGGATCTGAATGACGAATTTTTGACAAGTGGCCTAATATATCACTGATGGGGTTTATAACACTATTATATATATTGACATATCCAACAACATATGTCTTAGTTAAAGAATTAGGAATAATTATTTGCTACAATAAGGTTTTATAGTAATTCATGTTATTACCATACTTCTTGAATACACATGATGAATTTATTCACGTGTTTTTTGTAACACCCAAAACAGAGTTACCCAGAGTTAGTGCATTATTTTAATACATTGGCATGATATAAAGAAATAATTTCCCGAATGATCTATCAGTTTATTAGTCTTGAAATAGAGTACATACATTAACATTAAATTACATTATAAAATGAAAAACAACAACATAATTGTCTCCATTTACCACATTCATATCCCTTAGACTATCCCTACATTTTTTTCAAGGCCCCAGACAAGGCGTTATAAAATGAATAAGGCCTCAACCAAAATCATATATCAAATTTTTGAAAGGCCTCATCCAATTCCTCATATAATTATCTAATGATACCTACCGATTTATCGAGGAGATATAGCGGGCTCCACCCATCACTTACTAAGTACAATTCAATCCTTATATTAAAAGGTTTCAAAATAACATAAACATTAATATTAAAACTAGTATACGAAATGTCAATACATTATCTATAAACCATGAATGGTTTAAAAATGACACATCCATAGTCATACATATCACAAATACTTTAATACAATATAAAATATTTGTATTATAATAAATCAACCTCGACCAAGAATAATATCCTGTCAAGGATGGTAACATAGTTGAAAATTATCAGTAAAAATATTTGAGAGAAATATCCTTTTTTCATGAAACCATTTAAAAGCCACATAATTTATAAAGGATTTCATTTAAATGATATTTTTTATCAAAGTTTCACATTCCACTTTGAAACTGTTGAATGGAATCAACATTTTATAACATTCATGTCCATATAAATAAATCCTTAAAACCATTTTGAAAACATGGCCATTAATGAGGATGGATTTAGAAGAATAAATCTTTAAAACATTCAAAATGATGTTTTAGTAAAAAAGATTCCCTTATAAATAATCCCTTTGAATACTATTTTATGGATCATAGACATAGATAATAAATATGTCCCAGTAAAAACATACACATAAATAATCTTGGAAAATAATGAGATTGAAGAATTAAACATTACCTTGCACTTTCCTTTGGTCGAGGATTCATTTATCCTCCTGTATAATGACCACACTTTATGATATTTATTATATCATAAATGATTCATTTATGACTTTATACTACCCAATTAATAACTATTTCCATGTAAGATTAACATTTTGGGTAATAATTGTTTTCTTTATCGTACATGTTTTAACCGTTTATTCTTGATTATATCATTTAGATCATGATTTAAATACATACAGAATATAAAAATTGATTTAAATATCAAATATATTTATATTATATATACTTATAATATATAGATATATGAAATGGAAGGAACCATTTTTGGAGACGGTAGGCCATACATACGCATAAACGCTATTTCCATTTTCAAATCGTATTGAATGGAGGTAAGTGAATAAGATATATTTAAGTACATAAATACATATATATTTATATACCCATTGGAATTAATATGACATATATTACATACTTATTAATAATATATATTTTTATAATCATCATCGAATGGTTAACGTTGGAATGAATCTCATTGAGTCGTGGAGACGGTAATCCGTACGTATGCACTAGCGACAATATCATTATATTGATGGTGAAATCATAAGTAATTGGATTTTATGTGATATTTAAAATATAATTAACATGTTATATTTATTATTCACATCAGTTATACTCATTATTATACCCATCCAAATAATGACATGTTTGAATAACAAAATACACCACGGCGTGGAGATGGTAACCCGTACATACGCACATATGGTGACTTTGTCATTTATATGATGAATAGAATAATGAATATGGTTTTACCATATTTATAATGACATCAATTTATTTAGAAGGTACATGAATTTTATTTTGGTATGGAAACAACAAAGAAATAGGATGTGGAAGAGGAAAAGAACTTGAAAGAGGGTGGTGAAATTATTATCTCTTCTTTCGGTGTTTCCTTTTGAGTTGATCCAATGGGCTCTATATATTGGATTTTAGATCAAATAAACGACTCTATGTTGATGTGAGGGATGTTGGGAGGAAATTCAGTTATGGTATGGCCAATCCAAATGGCTTTGTATGTGTGATTTTGAGATAAGGAGATGTTCCCTTTTATAAGAGGGGTCAGGGTCACTTTAGGAAAAGATTAAAATATTAGTTTATTATACAACCATATTTTATTTATAATGGATCTCAATGAATTTATTTCATGGAATATGAGTTTTTGGGTCTAACGCTTCTTATACAATAGGTTTTATACATGTTTATCTTACCATTTTAACCTTATATTTTAGATTTAACTCTTAGTTAAATAATTTAACATTAACCATGGCTTCTTGTATTCTTACACTATATGGTTAATCTAAAAACAATAAACATCCAAGAAAACCTCAAGTGGTTCATTAATGACATATATAATATTATTGAATCCCTTTTTTTTGAAAATTATATTTTTAGGAATATTATATCAACCAATAATATAGTATTTGTTTTAAAAAATAATTTATGTCAATTTTGAAACTATTTGGTATTTGGTTTTTGTGGTATTCGACACAACATGATTACATCAAACAAGATACATCAAATAAACCATAACATTTCATAATCAGCTATAAAATTCGTGGATGTCATAAAAACATTGAAATTATATTTATTTTAATATTTATAATATCATTTATTTGATTCATTAATTAATAATGTAATTACTGCATCACGATTGTTTCATAAATAAATTTAATTATTTAATGTCTAAAAATTATAAATAAAATACAATAATGTAGGAAATCGTTTTAAATTTCTAATGAATATTTTTAGTCGGATTTATATTCTATGTATCCCTATATTACAAATGGCTTAGTTTTTAAACATTGAATTTAACTAATTTAACTTTTCTTTAAATAAAATAATAATAAATGTCCCAATATATTCCATGTGAACTAAAGAGGATCATATTTTATTCCAAAGGTTTTTTGGTAGAATGTCACTTATTAAATATAATTACAACATGTGTTAGGGTAACTATGATATCATGTTTACCCTTAATTACCCTATTTACTTTTAACCGTTGTAAATAAAAGTCAAATGTTACTATTCATCAAAAATTATTTTCATCATATTGATCCAAATTTTACATACTAATATTAATTTTGTATCTCGTATTTTTGAAATTAAACTCACATAAGTGGTAATATTAAGTTTTATGCAAATTTTCAAATTCTCTAATGAGGTGTGTAAAAGACGGTAAAAAGATCAATAAAATTTTTATATATCTAAAATTATTATAAAATGACTCAAATGAATTGCATTTAACATATATAGGTATTATTATTATATTTTTACTGAAAATTATTTTAGAATAAAATAAATAATTATTTAAATAAAAAGTCGGTTTGACCAATAACGCAGTGTTTTCACTATTCATAAAAAATTGAATGTTTTTAGAAAAATACAAAAAACTGGCCATATGATAATTTTGATATTATGAATTCAGAAATGAAGTATATTTTACCAAATTTAGAACATAGAAGTTCCGTGTATTATTATAAAATTAATTCTCGTTGTCAAAACCAAAAGGTGGGTTTTTAATAAGTAAAAACTATCAAAATATTGACTTCTGTTTATGTCAAATTTAAATGTGAAATTACTTATAATTACATATATTGTATTAAATGATAAAAATATAATCTAATTATAAATAAAATAAATTCAAATGTATAATTTAAAACTATAAATTATTTTGATTAAAAAAAAATTTCAATTAAAATTTTGTATTTTTCAGGATTCATCAAAATATGAGAGTTATCAGAAATGTTGCAAAAAATTATCCACAATATTTTTTCCATGATTCTATAGAATAATTTAATTTAATTAAATTTAATATATAAATGTGTAAAATATTTCATTTAAAAAAGATTTATGCATTAAATATGCAGTAAAATTGCATTTCTTGAAAAATATTTTTTTTATCTGAAAAATTGAATTTGTCCTTATATTATGTCCAATAAACACAAAATATTAATGTAAAAATTATATAAGATATATATATAATTCAAAATATAGTTAATATTATTCATAACCACTTTTTGAATGACTAGTTTGGCATGTCACGGTGTGCTCAAACTCATTGTTAAATGTTGCACATATTATTGACTTACATTGATGATATAACATACTATGAAATCGTGGGGTGTTACATTATCCAATGCTTCAATAAATTGAGTCTTAGAAATTTGAAATTGTTCTTCGAAAATAAATAGTTAAAAATAGAAAAATACCTTTGTGGAAAACCCACATCAGAAATTGGTTTAATAAAATTTAATCTTAATAAGAGGGAAAATGGAAATGAATAAATCGCCACAAAGTTATGATCTCTATTAGGATAACATTGGTGTAAATTTGGGACACATAATTAGAGGAAAAATGTAAATATTTATAGGGAGGGATTGAGGTAATCAATAACATACAATTGTAAAATTGAGGGCCTCAAAGCCATCAATCTAAGATGATGTAAACTATCATCAGTTCAACAAAACATAAGGTATTCAGATAAAACATTTTTGGTTTTAAGATCCCTTCACTAAAGTTTAAGAATAAATTTATTTTTAGAAGAAGAGGAAAAAAATATAGTTTGATAAGTAGAGTTTCATCCTTCATTTAATTAATACCACAAACTCATATTTTACTCCAAAAGATAATAGAATTCAAAAATATTATATTTATCCAAATCGTATGGGTTTTAAAAATAATGAATCTATAATTCATTTGTCGGACTATTTAAAAAAAGTATATTATACAAATTACGACATCACAAATGATACTGGTAGTTGATCCAGACCTATTGCCCTTTGGTTACAGGTTCATGTCTCGCGGCCTTGCCAGACCAGATGGGTTGTCACCTGACCTTTGGGTTGTCCTGTTTTTTAAAATCAAAAAATATTCTCAAAAAAATGATTTATTCATAACAATAGTATCCAATGTAAATGTTTTTCAATTCTAACCATTAAACTTATCCAAAATAATTCTGTCCAATATCACATTCCAAAATTTATAAGAATGTTATACATAATGAAGATCTTTTTGCCATGTAATAACTTTTGAATACCTTCATCATGTATTTTTTAAAACACAACAACACCCTGAATTATAATTTAACTGTATTGATTAAATTCTTGCTCCTTTATTCTTTATAGAATACCAGATATACTCTTTATATCCCAAAACGTTAAAAATTCAAACAATTATGGAATATAAAAATCATTAATCAGTTTCAAGGTAGTCAATAATATCCAGAATAATTTACCCAAATCAATCATAAATTATTCCAAAATCACTACCCCAGTATCAGAACCATATTATGGTTTACCTTTCTGTCAAACATATATTTTCCAAATATAATTAACATGCTATCATGTCAGTTTTATTGGTTCCAACCAATCTAAAGTCTTTAATTAAATAGTACAGTAGTAAAATCCCATTATACTCTATAATTATTATAACATGTTCATCATTAATACAATACTCAAATTGCACAATACTTTTACAACAACATAAAAAATCTAATAATTCAACTTCATCTTTATTTGTATCATTGCCTAATTATTATCCAAAAGTAGCATTTGGGGTATACTATGATGATTTAGACATTGATTTACAAAGTGTCCATCTCCTTGTAGATGAAGCATTGTACATTTGAAACCTTTTTCTTACCCTGGAAATCACATACTTGGTGTACTTTTTCTCTACAATTATAACAAACTTTCATTCCAATCAAGCCTTTTTACCAAGGATATTTTTTCCATAATTATCAAAAATTGGAAAATCCTTCTTTCCACTCTTCCCTTCATCCATCATTCTCTATACCATCATTTTCTTCTCTTTCTTCCCTTCCAAGACATAGGACATCGAGAATTATTCACTTATCTTAATAACACATGATATTATTTATTCATATGATGAAAATATGTGGGAGACTATTTACCTTATAAATGATGGCAATAGGCTATGAATGATATGATCCTTCTTACGCTTCAGATCCTTCATATGTTGGGATTTCTCATTCCCTCTAATGGGCGCCATTTATAAATGATGACACACACTAGGTTAAAACATATCATTGTATATAATAAAAAAACTAGAAAAATTTTCAACATTAATTAAATATTTTCACACATCTAGTATCATAATCGTAAAAATAGTTTCTTTTTTGGAATATTTACACATTTATCCTTCATAATGGTTTGTAAATAAATAGTTAATTATCATAAAATTATCCCCCAGGAGTGTCGTAACCAAGAGTGAAGCACGACCCATTGTCGTGCACCAATTCCCATTTGAGACTAGCTCAAAGCGGTGTTTTCATGTTTTGCCCCTAGGTAAATTTGTTCTAGAGCAGCCTCTACCTACTCATATTCAGGCATGGATGTATTTCTTGTAAAAAAACAAATTCATTTTAGTACCAGAATTATGTGAAATTCTTCTATAATAATCCTCAATGTCTGTCTTAGGGTAATGTTTTTTTATAGTATTTTATCTATATATAATTTCCAAGGTTATTTATAAACTTCCTATGAAAACAACTATAACACCTAGACCCTAGTTAACTAGATTCAGTGAATTTTTTAAATATAATGGCATGATACAAGGAAATCATGTCTCGAAAGACCGATCAGTTTCACAGTCTTTGAAATTGATTACATACATGAACATTACATTACATTATAAAATGAAAATAAGAAAATCATTGTCTCTAATGAACACATTCATATCTCTTAGACTATCCCTTTAGGTTAGTCATAATAAACTTCTTTGAAATCCTAGGAAAATAAAACATAAGAAAGGAAAGGGCTCAGATGCTCAGTAAGGGTAAACAGTTTAGCGAAAGATAACATAAACAATAGGTATGATGAATAATTGAAAAAAATTCCTTTACAAGTAATAAACATGATCACATTATTGGAGAAATATGAGTTGAGTAAATAATTCCATAATAAATCATAGTCGTGCGTATTCTACTAGTCGAAAAACTACATGAACCACCGATATTATTTTCATAATGAGGGAATGTATAATGATAGACATTCTGAAACATTATGTCAAGGCCACGCCCAAGACGTCTAAAAATAATTAAGCCCTTAGTCAAAACCATATATAAAATTGGGAAAGGCCTCGGCCAATTCCACTTATAATTTTCTCATGAGACCTACCGATACATCGAGGAGCTATAGCGGGCTCTACCCTTCACATACTATGTCCAATGCATTCCTTATATGAAAAGGTTTAAACATAACAAAAACATTCTTATTAAAACAAGCATAAGAAATGTGAATACTTTATCCATAATCCATGAATGGTATAAAAATAACGCATCCACAGTAAAAAATATCATAAAACCATAAATACAATATGGAATATTTGAATCATAAAAGATAATCTTCGATCAAGAATAATATCCAGTTAAGGATGTTAACATAGTTGAAAATTATCCATAAAAATCATTGAGAGAAATATCACTTTTTCATGAAATCATTTAAATGTCACATAATATATAAAAGAAGTCATTTAAAAGATAGTGTTGAATCAAAGATTCCCATAACTCATTTAAACATTTGAAAAAAATTAACATTTTAAAAAATTAAGGTCCATATAAATAAATCATTAAAACCATTTTGAAAACATAGACATTAAAGAGAAAGGTTTAGAAGAATAAATCAATAAAACATTTAAAATGATGTTTTAGTAAAAAAATTACATAAAAAAGAATCCCTTTGAAAAATAATTTAGGAAACATGGACATGATTAATAAATATCTCCCAGAAAAAACTTACACATAAATATTCTTGAATAATAATAATATTTATGAATTAATCCTTACCTTTCACTTTCCTTTGGTAAAGTGTACATTTAACCTCATGTATAATGACCATATTATGTTATTAAATTATAAAAGAACCATATTCATATTTATTATATCATACATGATTCATTTATGACATTATACTACCCATTTAATAATGTTTTCGATGTTAAATTAATGTTTTCGGTAATAATCACTTTCTTTATCTTACGTGTTTTGAATTGTTATTCTTGATTGTATCATTTAGATCATGATTTAAATAATTCTAGTGTATAAACCATTTTTTATATATAAAATATATTTAGAATATAAATATTTATAATAGATATATATATATAATGGTAGGCACCGTTTATGGAGACGGTAGGTCGTACGTACGCATAAACGATGTTTCCATTTTCATATTGGTTTGAACGGATGTAAATGAATTAGATATATTTAAGTACACACACACACACACACATATATATATATATATATCCAGTATAAATATTATTTCATATATTACATACTTATTAATAATATATATTTTTATAATCATCGTTGAATGGGGAACGTGGGAATAAATATCATCGCGTCGTGGAGAAGGTAATCTGTACGTAGGTACGAACGACAATACCATTATATTGATGGTGAAATAATCTGTAATTGGATTTTATATCATATATAAATAATTATTAACATGTTATATTTATTATTTAAATCAGTTATAGTCATTGTTATACCCACCCAAATAATGAAATGTTTGAATAACAAACTACACCACGATGTGGAGACAGTAAGTCGTACGTACACATATATGTAGACTTTGTCATTGCAGGGATGTCTTGAATAAAAAATTTGGTTTTACCTTATATATAATAACATGATAGTATTTAGGAGGTACGAGAGACATTATTTTGGTATGTAATCAACAAACAATGTGGAAGTGGAAGAAGAAAATAAATTGAAAGAGGGTAGTGAAATTATTACATCTTCTTTGGGTGTTTTTTTAGTTGATAAAAAGGGCTCCATAGGTTTGTTTTCTGATAAATGTATGGAATCTAGATTGTTGTGAAAAACTTTGGGAAGATATTTGGTTAGGGTTAGTCTGAGCCAAATTTCTTTGGATGTGTGATTTTGAGAGAAGGTGAAGTGCAATTTTATAAGAGTGGCGAATGTCACTTTAGGAAATGATTAAAATATTAATTTATTATACAATTGTATTTGGTTAATAATGTATTGAAATGAATTTATCTGGATAAATAGATTTTTATGGGTCGAAATACTATTAAACAATTGTTTTTAGACAAGTTTAGGTTACCAATTTAACTTCATATTTTAAACATTACTCTTAGTTAAATAGTTTAACTTTTAATGTGACTTCTTGTATACTTACACTATATGTTAATAAACATACTCTGAACGTCCAGGAGAACCTAAATTGGTTATTTAATGACATATATAATATTATTTAATCTCATTGGTAGAACATTAAAATTTTAGGAATATTATATCAACCAATATTATAGTGTTTCTTTTAGAAACTAATTTATGTCAATTTTGACACTATTTGGTATTTGGATTTTGTGAAAGTCATCGAAACTTCATTACATCAAAAAATATATATTTAATCAATCCTACCATGTCATATTCACCTGAAAAATTAGTGTATGTCATAAAAACATTGAAATATTATTTATTTTAATATTTATAATACCATTTATTTGATTCTTTTAATAATGAGGTAAATGTTGCATCATCATTGGGTCATACATAAATTTTTTTATTTAATGTCTAAAAATTATAAATAAAATACCATGATGTAGGAAATATTTTTGTATTTCTAATGAATATCTATATTTGAATTTATATTCTGTGTAACTCTTTAATAACAATGGTTTAGTTATTAAACATTGAAATTAACTCTTTTAATTCTTCATTAAATAAAATAATAATAAATTTCCTAATCTAATCCATGTGGACCAAATAAGATCATATTTTATTCCTAATGTTTATTTGGTCCAATTATACGTATCTAATAGAATTAAGCCATGTCTTATGGTAATTAATGTATCATTTTTACACTTACTCACCCTATTTACTTTTGACCATTGTAAATAAAGTCATAAGTAACTATTCCCCAAAAAATATTTTCATCTTATTTAACAAAATTTTACTTACAAATATTATCCATGTATGTGGGATTTTTTAAATTATACTCATAGATGTAACACCCCATGCTTCCATGGTACGTTTCCGTTTGAATAATGCAATGGTGTGCATTGTACGCAACTTCGAGATTCTAACACAACACAACCAATCAATCTAGACGTTATGAAATTTTATAAATTCTATCTCTAAAAATGGACTTCATTTTTGGATTCGGAATATTGAAATTATCCTAGGGTAAAATTTTGGTACTTTTCGGATAACATTCATATTTTGATGAATAGTGAAAATTACTAAATTTTAATTAAAAATATCTTTTGTAATAGAAATAATTAATTTTGATAAATTATTAATTTGATTCGTTTTAAAGTATATTTATAATATATTTTTACCATTTAATTAAATGTTTTTCACTGGACATAATTTCACAATTAAACCAGAACTAAGCAAGTGCCAATCTTTTGATAGTTACTATCTCTTAAAAACACGTTTTTTGTTTTAACAACGGAAATTAATTTTAAATTAATTTCTTCCACTTCTGTGTATTGAATTTGTAAAAATTAATTCCATATTTGGTATCAGGAGGACCAAATTGTGTAAATAGGTAACTTTTATTTTTAGACATTTTGAATAATTACTTCGGTAAATATTTTATTTACCATGGTTAAAATGTAAATCCTGTAAATAAGGGTTAAAAAATAATATTATAATAATAAAAAACTACTCTAAAATGTGTCCTAACCTTATTGGTTGATACAGGTCCGACCATGGACATCTTTGGGTCAATTTTGGGATCCCATGGAGCCACATGTAAGTGATGGGGACACTTTATTTTAATTAAGTTAAAATAAAGACGAAAATGACACAACCATATATCTTTTAGAAAATAAATTTTTACATAGGGTTATATATGGTGGATTTTCGAATACAAATATTAATTAAAAATCTAAAAATATTTCCTACATAATGATATTTTATTTATAATTTTTAGACATTAAATAATTTAATTTATTTATGACACAATAATGATTCAGTAATTACCATAATAGTACAAAATTAAAATAATTGATATTATAAATACCCAAATAAATACCATTTGAGACTTTTAATATATTACACTAATTTACTAGGTTATTATTAAAATTTTTTAATGATTTAATTTACATTTTTCAATGTAATAATTCTGTTATGAGTTTTTTAGAAAAATCAACTATTGAATAGTGTCAAAATTGACAGAAAAGAGTTTTTAAAACAAATATTATATTATTAATTGATATTAAATGCATAAAAATCTATGGGTCGGCCAAGTGACTTATATCATGATATTTGTATCATTAAGGGACCACTTGGGGGTCTCTTTGATGTATATAGTATGTTTATTAACTATATAATATAAAAATACAATGTGACATGGTAAATGTCAAACTAATTAACTAAGAGTTAAAACTAAAAGATATGGTTCATATAATGACCCAAACCTATCTAAATTCTATTTGTTGAATGTTTTTCGACCTATACCCACCTTAACCTTTTAATAATCATCTTAAGATCCATTCGAAACCGAATATGTATTTATTATAAATTAATATTTCTATCTTTTCCAAAGGTGCCCCTCACCCCTCTTATAAAAGGGGACTCCTCATTCTCATTTCTTCACACCATTAAAGCCTTTTGGTTCGGCCAACCCCTGTCCAAATACTCTCTCAACTTCCCTCACTACAATCTAGTGGCCTTAGTTTGATCAGAAAGCCAACCTATGGAGCCCTTTTGATCAAATCAAAAGGAAGAACCCAAAGAAGAGGTAATGTTTTCACCACCCCTTTTCAAGTTGCTTTCTTCTTCCACTTACTCTTTATTTGTTATTACCATTATAAAATAATAAATCCAGTATCTTATATATACTGTGATGTTATTTTAAATATGTTACAAACATATTCAGTATTTTATCCACCCTTTGAATAACATGTCACCATACGTGCGTACGTACGGCTTACCGTCTCCACGTCTTGGTGGAATTGTTATTCAATATATTATTATTTGGGTGGGTATAATAATGATTTGTAACTCATTTAAATAATAAATATAAAATAATAATGATTCTTTATATATGATATACCATTCAATTATATATTATTTTAATATCAAAAGAATGATATTGTCGCTCGTGCGTACGTACGGAGTACCGTCTCCACGAACGCCATGAGATTCATTATCCATCATATCAATTCAAGTATAATTCTCATTTAATGATTAAAAATAATTTTTAAGGACTTGATATCATTATGGATATGAATAATATACATCCCATTAATAACAAATATGGCTCACATAACAAATAATATAACGTAAAATAAACCCGTTAACACCCAAAATGACGATAATTCTAAGATATTATTAACAAATAAATGTTAAAAGATCATATATGATATCATATTAATGTAAATGATTCTTGTATAATTCAATAACAATTATTGCATCATTATACAGGAGTTTAACCTACCATCGACCAAGGAAAATGTACTAATTAAGGGGTTTCTTATCTCATTCTTAGTTTCGTGATAATTCCATTGTCCACCACTTATTTATTGAATGCGGTGTATGTGTACTACCCATGATTGTATTAATTGTGTAATATAATTTAATTTATGGGTATTTACATCATCATTTTATGATCTTTCTTTCATGGGTGTATGTTTCATAAGTTACCTAATCGATAAGGGAATTTGAAATTTCAATTTACACTCATTTGGATTTTCGCATACTTCATTGATTATTTCACTCCAAGATTATGTGTATAATCTCTATTCATTTGATTATGTCATAAATTACACTACCCTTTCTGTGGATATACTTTTGATACACATAATCACTCCATTGATAAATTATCAGGTCATCGGTATGAACTTGATTAGAGTAATTTTTACTCAATCTCGATTTGTTGAGATAAATATCCAATTCATTGGTGTTGTTTTTACATGAATATGTGTGAATGTCTGTTGATTGTTTTACCCAGTATATCCAATCATATTTAATGTATTTATAATTTTCACATGTAACTATGTCATTGATTTATCCTTAATCTATGGATACGTCCTTTATGAGAGATTTCATCTCAATTTACATTCCATTGAGAATTATTTTTTGTTATACACCAAATAACTTTTATGTGGTGTATATAATGTACTTTGACATAGTATATCATGAATTCCTTTATTCTCATGATATTACAATAGTTTTATTACCTCAATTATTTGTATTCAAGTGTCTCTCTTTTGGTTAGAAACTCTAACCAAAATACCATTTTTAAATGTTTTAAAGACTTATTCTTCTAAATCTTGCTCATTAATGTCCATGTTTTAAAAATTGTTTTAAGGATTTATTTATATGGACATTAAAGTTTTAAAATTAATACTCCTTTTAAGAGTTTCAAAATGGTATGGGACAATTTGATTCAAAAATCTATTTTTAAATGTCTTCTTGACAAATAGTGTGACTTTTTAATGATTTCAGGAAAAAGGGGGATATTTCTCTCAAATAGTTTTGAAGATTATTTTCATCTATGTCAATATCCTTCATTGTTCTTGATTGATGTTAATGTGATACAATACAATCTTCCATATTGTATCGAATGAGTTATGTTTGACTGTGGATGTTCTATTTTTATACCATTCATGGTTTGTGGTTAAAGTATTGACATTTCGTACGCTAGTTTTAATACGAATGTTTATGTTATGTTTAAAGATGTTAATATGAGGAATGCATTGGACTTAATAAGTGACGAGTGGAGCCCGCTATAGCTCCTCGATGCATCGGTAGGTCTCATGAGACAACATAGTGTCTTGGCACAAGGCCATGACAAATTCTTATTTGTAGTCTTGGCACAAGGACTTGGCTATGTGGTTATGATAGTCTGGCATTATGCATTCCATCATTATGAAAGTGGTTATTGACATTGCATGTGGTTTTTAGACTAGTAGAACATCCATGTGAATAATTAAATGGCATTATTTCATTTTATCTTTTCCATATTATGCTGAAGTTCAAGTTTAAAAGGATTTTGTTTTAGTTAAAAATTCCTTTATGTGTTATGTGTATCTATGAAAGCTTCTGCTATATTTTTATCCTTAGTGTGAATCTGAGCTCACCCCTTTCAGTGTTTTATTTTTCCCAGGATGAGAAGAAGTAATTTATGAATGACCTGCAAGGATATTATGATGGGATATGAATACAAGATGTTGTTTTAGTTTTTTTACCTTATGATGAAATGTAAGAGTTATGAATATATCTTGTGTTTCCAAGACTACTAAACAAACTGGTCTTTCGAAACTTGATCCTTTGAGATCATGCCAATGTTATGTAATAATGCACTGAATCTGGGTAACTAGGGTCGGGGCGTTACAGTTGGTATCAGAGTATGTTTAGTACAAACCTTGGAAGCTAGAGAAACTCTGATTAGAGCACGTAGACCTAAGATGATCTTTGAGGATTAGTATAGCAGAACATCCTAGAATTTTGGTATTGTAGAGATCTTGTGAGTTTTCCGAGCAATACATCCCTGTCTTTATATGACCAGGTAGTGGCGGCTCTGGCATAGATGTACCTAGGGGTAAAACCCGAAAACACCGCTTTGAGCTAGACTCGAACGGGAACTGGTGCACGACAACGGGGCTTGCTGCACTCTTGGTTACGACACTCCCGGGGGATATGCTTAAGATAATTTACATTTTCATTACAAACCAATTTGAAGTAATATATATATAAGATGAGAGTAAATGGCCTTGGTAAATCCTAATATGTTTCAAATTGAGAATATGGTGACATGTTAATCTCTAAATGATTTTATGAATACTGTTACTCACACAATGCTTTCTGGTTTTATTCAATAGCTAGTTTCCAAGGAAGTCATAGTCACTTTGAGAATGATGTAAAATGTGAGAATGGTGGTGGAAATGAGCAACAAAATGGAATGTTATTAGGCATAAAAGATATTGTCTTTATGCCAAATCAGTTTTCTAAAAATATGATCAACAATACATATATTAACCAATTACCGGACTCAACAAAGAAGATAAAGGTGATGAATGATAAGAGCTCCAGTAGTGGAGACCAAGGAGAAAGAAATCCCCAATTTCCATCATGCGGGAAATGTGAAAGGAGACACCCATGAATGTGTCTCAATGGGACAAAGAAATGCTTTACGTGCGGGAAGGAAGGACATAAAGTAAAGAATTACCGAAGAAAAATGAAGAGTACTATGGAAGAAGATAAAAATGGTCCCAAGAATCCATTTACAATCATTTGTCGTAAATGTTGGGGACCTGGCCATTATCTGAGAGAATGTCCTATTCTATAGGATATTTTCTTGGTCAGAGAAGAATCTATGTGGAAATAAATGTTTGGATAAATGTTTAAAAATTATTAGTGATCCTTGTTTAAGGGTTTACTTTGGATTAATTTTCTCCTGTATTTGTAACCCTAACGTTTTCCATGTGAGAATGATATTTATGGAAGAATTATCTTTTCTCTTATGGATATAGTTATAAATAACCATTTGGTTTTATATGATCATTGGGTTTGAGGCAATTACAAATTATTATAATTTAGGATGAAAATGAAAGGTATGAGATAAAATTTGTGGTTAAATTATGTTATGGTTATTTTGAGGAATTTATCTCATTTTGGTAATGTTATAAAATATAGTTTTTGTAAAAAGACAACACGTAGACCGTGTGACAACCCGTCGCGTCAGAAAAAGCTGTGGGAATTAAACCCACAACCAAAGTGCGATTGGGATTTATCGCCTACCACTGGACTACGTGAAGTCCCTGGTTAGTGTGACTATTATCTTTAGTTAAATGATTTTATTGATCTATAATAATTTGATTTGGGATCTTATTTCTTACCAAATGAATACCCTTAGTATAGGAAAGTGATTTGGTGATTAAGTGATAAATGTTATTTTGGAAGTTGTTCGCTTTGTTGAGAACACTATATTCCAAAGGAAAATAGAGTAGTATATTATTTCATTTGAGGAGTAATGGTGGATTTTTTTCTATGTTTTTATTGTGGATTTATATTGATTTGGGTTATTTATGGAAATGATTAAGTTAATTACTCTTATGTATGTGAAATTAAGAGTAACTAATGTCATTTGGAGATACAATTTAACATTGGAGACTACATAATCAAATTCTTTTATGTTTTGGGTTTCAATATTAGTTTGGATTATATTGAACGATTTTAAGGATAATTGATTGTTGAATGTTATTTATTTAACTTTGGGGGATTATTTGTTTAATTTTAGAAATTAAGATTAATGTTTATTTCTCTCAAGGAATAACCTTTTGGGGGATCATTAGATCTTGTACTAACCATTTTGGTTTTGATTAATCTCTAAAGGAAATATAAATATATAGTTTATCCTGCATGGATCATGTGATACTATAGAAGTTTATTTTTTCTCTTCCAGTGTGACCAAGTCTTCTGGAATACTCATCGTTTAAAAAAATGAGTTAGTGGTGGAAATTTATTATAGAATGAAACTATACATAAAAAGTAAGTATATATCTTTATATTCTTAGTCAATATCATAAATGAATTCCTCATCCCTATGTAATGTAACTCAAAACAAAAAATGTTGTCTGTTTACTTTTCCTACTAGGAAATTAATGATCATTTGTCCCAACACAAGTTTGTGGTTTTCTTATTTTTAACTTTCTCCTAATCATGATTTATATCCCTCTCCATCAGAACATGACACTTAGTTTATCATCCACATCCATGTTTTCCTACCTGGAATCCTAGTATGGGTTATCTAGGGTGACCTTTATACCTACCTTCCTTTCTTTTAAAGTGATAGTTTTATTGACTCTTTATCGATGTGGGACATTCCATTATATTCGCAAGCCCAATTTTAAAAATTTCGAAGATACAATTTATTGAAGGAGGGGATAATGTAACACCCCAAGCTTCCACGGTACGTTTCCCTTTGAATAATGCAATGGCGTGCGTTGTACGCATCTTCGAGATTCAAACACACCACAACCAATCAATCTAGCCATTATGAAATTTTATAAATTCTATCTCTCAAAATAGACTTCATGTTTGGATTTGGAATATCGAAATTATCCTAGGGTGAAATTTGGTACTTTTCGGATAACTTATATATTTTGATGAATAGTGAAAATTACTAAATTTTAATTAAAAACAACTTTTTTAATCGAAATAATTAATATTGATAAATTATGAATTTGGGTGGTTTTAAAGTATATTTATAATATATTTTTACCATTTAATTAAATGTTTTTCATTGGACATAATTTCTCAATGAAACCAGACATAAACAAGTGCCAATCTTTTGATATTTATTATCTTTTAAAAACACGCTTTTTGTTTTAACAACGAGAATTAATTTTAAATTAATTTCTTCCACTACTGTGTACTGAATTGTGAAAAATGGATTCCATATTTGGAATCAGTATGTCCAAATTGTGTAAATGGGTAACTTTTATTTTTAGACATTTTGAATAATTATTTCGGTAAATATTTTATTTACCATGGTTAAAAGGTAAATACGGTAAATAAGGGTTAAAAAATAATATTATAATTATACAAAATTTCCCTAAAACGTGTCCAATAATTATTGGTGGATACATTTCCGACCATGGGAATCTTTGGGTCTATTTTGGGACCCTATTGAGCCACTTGTAAGTGATGGGGACACATTATTTTAATTAAGTTAAAATGAATACGAAAATGACACATGCATATATATTTTAGAAAATCAATTTTTACATAGAGTTATATATGTTGTATTTTCAACTAAAAATAATCCGTAGAAAGATAAAAAGATTTCCTACATAATGGTATTTTATTTATAATTTTTTGACATTAAATAATGTAATTTAGTTATGACACAATGATTTTGTAGTAATTACCATAATACTAAAAAATAAAAATAATTGATATTATAAATACCCAAATAAATATAATTTGAGACTTTTAATGAATTAAAATAATTTTATAGGTTACTATTACATGTTAGTAATGATTTAATTAACGTTTTTATAAGTAATAATTCTGTTATGAGTTTTACAAAAATCAACTATTGAATAGTGTCAAAATTGACATAAAAGGGTTTTTAAAACAAATATTATATTATTAATTGATATTAAATTCATAAAAATATAAGGTTCGGCCAGGAGACTTATATCATGATAGGTGTATCATTAATTGACCACTTGGGGGTCGCTTTGGAGGTATATAGTATGTTTATTAACTATATAATATAAAAATACAAACTGACATGGTAAATGTCAAACTAATTAACTAAGAGTTAAAAATAAAAGATAAGGATAATATAATGACTCAAACCTGTCTATATTGTATTGGTTGAATGGTTTTAGACCGTTCCCCACCTTAAACTTTTAATAATAAACTTTGGAGCCATTAGAAACCGAATATGAATTTATTATAAATTAATATTTCTAGCTTTTCCAAAGGTGCCCCTCACCCCTCTTATAAAAGGGCACTCCTCCTTCTCATTTATTCCCACCATAAAAGCCTTTTGGTTTGGCCAAACCCTACCCAAATACTCTCTAATATTCCCTCACTACTACCTAGAGTCCTTAGTTTGATCATAAAGCCAGCCTAAGGAGCCCTTTTTATCAAATCAAAAGGAAGAACCCAAAGAAGAGGTAATGTTTTCACCACCCCTTCTCAAGTTGCTTACTTCTTCCACTTATTCTTTCTTTGTTATCAACATTATAAAATAATAAATCCAATGTATTATATATAATGTTATGTTAATATAAATATGGCACAGACATATTCAGTATTCTATCCACCCTTTGAATAACATGTCACCATACGTGCGTACGTACGGCTTACCGTCTCCACGTCATGGTGTAATTGTTATTCAATAAATTATTATTTGGGTGGGTATAATAATGATGTTTAACTAATTTAAATAATAAATATAACATAATAATTATTCTTTATATATTATATACCATCCAATTATATATTTTTTTAATATCAAAATAATGATATTGTCGCTCGTGCGTACGTACGGAGTACCGTCTCCACGAATGCGATGAGATTCATTCACCATCATATCCATTCAAGTATAATTTTCCTTTGATGATTAAAAATAATGGTTAAGGACTTGATATCATTCTTTAAATGAATAATATACATCCCATTAATAACAAAAATGGCTCACATAACAAAGAATATAAAGTAAAATAAACCCGTTAACACCCGAAATGACGATAATTCTAATATATTATTAACAAATCAATGTTAAAAGATCATATATGATATCATATTAATGTAAATGATTCTTTTATAATTAAATAACAATTATTTCACCATTATACTAGAGGTTAACCTACCATCGACCAAGGAAAAAGTACAAAGTAAGGGGTTTCTTATCTCACTCTTAGTTTCATGAGAATTCCATTGTTCACCACTTATTTATTGCATGTGGTGTATGTGTACTACCCATGATTGTATTAATTGTGTAATATAAATTAATTTATGGGTATTTAAATCATCATTTTATGATCCTTCTTTCATGGGTGTATGTTTCATAAGTTACCTAATCGATAAGGGAATTTGAAATTTCAATTTCCACGCATTCGGCTTTTCGCATACTTCATTGATTATTTTACTCCAATATTTTGTATTGAATCTCTATTCATTTGATTATGTCATAAATTCCACTACCCTTTCTGTGGATATACATATTATACACATAATCACTCCATTGATAAATTATAAGGTCATCGGTATGAACTTGATAAGAGTAATTTTTACTCAATCTCGATTTGTTGAGATAAACATCCAATTCATTGGTGTTGTTTTTACAAGAATATGTGTGAATGTCCTTTGATTGATTTACACTGAATATCCAATCATATTTAGTGTATTTATATTATTCACAAAGAACTATGTCATTGATTTATCCTTAATCTAAGGATACGGCCTTTATGAGATATTTCATCTCAATTTACATTCCATTGAGACTTCTTTATTGTTATACACCAAATCACTTTTATGTGGTGTATATAATGTACTTTGACATAGTATATCATGAATTCCTTTATTCTCATGATATTACAATGTTTTTATTACCTCAATTTTTTTGTATTCAAGTGTCTCTCTTTTGGTTAGAAACTCTAACTAAAATACCATTTTTAAATGTTTTAAAGACTTATTCTTCTAAATCTTGCTAATTAATGTCCATTTTTTAAAAATTGTTTTAAGGATTTATTTATATAGACATTAAAGTTTTAAAATTAAAACTCCTTTTAAGAATTTCAAAGTGGTATGGGACACTTTGATTCAAAAATCTATTTTTAAATGTCTTCTTGACAAATAGTGTGACTTTTTAATGATTTCAAGAAAAAGGGGGATATTTCTCTCAAATGGTTTTGAAGATTATTTTCATCTATGTCAATATCCTTCATTATTCTTGATTGAGGATAATATGATACAATAAAATTTTCCATATTGTATCGAATGAGTTATGTTTGACTGTGGATGTTCTATTTTTATACCATTCATGGTTTGTGGTTAAAGTATTGACATTTCGTATGCTAGTTTTAATACGAATGTTTATGTTATGTTTAAACCTGTTCATATGAGGATTGAATTGGACTTAATAGGTGACGGGTTGAGCCCTATATAGCTCCTTGATGCATCAGTAGGTCTCATGAGACAAAATAGTGTCATGGCACAAGGCCTTGACAAAATATTATTTGTAGTCTTGGCACGAGGCCTTGGCTATGTGGTTATGATAGTCTGGCATTATGCATTCCATCATTATGAAAGTGGTTGTGGATATTGCATGTGATTGTTAAACTAGTATAACATCCATGTGATTAAGTAAATGGCATTATTTAATTTTAGATTTTCTATATTATGCTGAAGTTCAAGTTTAAAAGGATTTTGTTTTAGTTAAAAATTGCTTTAAGTGTTATGCATATCTATGAAAGCTTCTCCTATATTGTTATCCTTACTGAGCATCTGTGGACACCCCTTTAAGTGTTTTATTTTTTCCAGGATGAGAAGAAGTAATTTATGAATGACCTACAAGGATAGTATTAGGGGATATGAAGTCAAGATTTTGTTTTAGTTTTTTTACCTTATGGTGAAATGTAAGACTTATGAATATATCTAGTGTTTCCAAGACTACTAAACTAATCGGTCTTTTGAGACTTGATCCTCTGAGATCATTCCAATGTTATTTTATAATGCACCAACTCTGGGTACCTAGGGTCGGGGCATTACAATAGAAGTGGTAAAATTATGTTTTATTCAAATTTTCAAATGCTCTATGAAGGTGGATAAAATACGTTAAAAAGTTCAAAAATATATTTATATATCTAAAATTGTTATAAAATGACCCCAATGAATTACATTGAACATATATAGTCATTTTGTATCTATTATGACCTAAAATAAATTTAAATAATGTTAATAATTATTTAAATAAATGGTAGGTTTTAACCAAAAACGAATGATTTTCACTATTCATCAAAAATTGATGTTGTTCAGAAAAATACCAAAACTTCACCCTAAGGAAATGTTGATATTTTGAATTAAAAAATGAACTATATTTAAACAAATAAAAAACATATAATTTTTATTTATTAATTTAAAATTAATTCTCATTGTCAAAATCAAAAAGCGAGTCTTAAAAAAGTATAAACTATCAAAAGATCGACATGTGTTTAGGTCAAATTTAAATTTGAAATTACTTATAATGACCTAAATTTTATTAAATGATAAATATATAATCTAATTATACATAAAAACTATTCAAATGTAAAATTTACACTATAAATTATATTGATTAAAAAATTTGTTTTCAATTAAAATTTAGTATATTTTCACTATTCATCCAAATATGAAAGTTATCATAAAAGTACCAAAAATTTATCCAAACTAAATTTTTATGTCCCAATTCGAATGAAAAATTTAATTTAATTAAATTGAATATATAAAATTGTCAAATATTTCTTTATAAAATCATTCTCTATTAAATAGGATGTAAAATTGTATTTTCTGAAAAATACTTCTCTTATCTAAAAAATTAAATTTGTCCAAATATTATTTCAATGAAACACAAAATATGAATGTTAAAATTACATAGGATATATATAAAATTATAAATTCGATTAATACTATTCATACACACTTTTTGAATGGCTAGTTTGGCAAGTCGTTGTGTGCTCGATCTCGGTGTGGCATGTAGCGCAAGTTATTGAATTACTTTGAACATATATCATACTATAAAATCATGGGGTGTTACATTTGGAATGTGAAAATTTGGAGCATATAGATGATTATTAGATGTCAATGATAAGTTTATCTGGGAAATTTAGTTGTATTTCTTCCAAAGTATTAGATCATAATTGTTTGGAATAGTTAACAGTTTATTAAATAGTTTAATATTATCATTGAATGAGGTATTATTTTTTGATGTTTTACATCACCATATGAATAATCATGTGCTATGATATGAATTAGAAATAGTTCAAGGTGTTATTAAAGGAAAATATTATTTTTGTTGAAATATATGTTTATTTATATTCTTATCTGGTGAAATAATTATGTAAATATAGAAAAAAATCAGGTTGGAAGAAAAATATTATCCTAGAATCATCATTTTTATGATATCAACGAACTTTACTCTAACCTATGGTTTTTGTTTTCAGGTTGTAAAAATTCATATGAACATGTTCTCTAGAACTCTTCATCGGAATAAGATTGTTGGATTTTTTATTTTGTATCCATGTTTTCAATTCCCAAAAATTCTCTCCTAATAATGATTTCAATTACATGACCACACTATTTTCCTATCATTATTATTAGGAAGATTCAATATTTTCGCTTTTTATGAAGTGGTTATTTCACCAATAGTTTATTTTCAATCCCTATATTATTGAGGTCATGTTTAAAATATAAGGATGAAATATAATTACCCCAAAAAGTGCAGACCGCAGGTGTCCCCATGGCCCGACAAAATTATTATTGAAAAAAGCAGTAAAGGAGACAAGGAGAGTTCAGGATACAAGTTCCATACATCATTAAATAACAAAAATATGGACAAATCATTTTATACCTTATTTCTACCACCACGCTCACGTCCTCCTCGACCTCTTGGATTTCGTCCCCTCTGCTATTGCTTTGGGGTCTGCCACTCACCATGTTGTTTAGTAGCCTCCACCTCCGGGACTTGATTGTCCAGCTAAGCCACAGTCGCCTCCTCATCCTTCCCTTTTCCATTTCCAATGGGTTCTCCTATCGTTTCCTCAATAGGGGGTTGTCCTAACCGCGCCACTTTTTTGTTTTCCTGACTGACCAGATTAGAAGAGTTAGCTTTTGTATCAATCAAAACATTCTTACCTTTTCTTTCCTGGCTCTCCTTGTAGAGACTGTCAAATTCAGGAGAGTTCATAGATTCCAGGGCATTAAAAAAATTCTGCTTCATAGGATCCTCGAAGTTAACTATAGAGGCCAGACCTGGCTCCTTTTCCAGCACTGATTCTGTCCCCAAGTCATGAGGAGCAGCATACAAATCCAGATGATCCATATGTGAATTCTCACGTGCAGGGAGCACATCACCTGTAGAGATGTTTTTTTTATCCATCACAGATCCACTAGAGACACCTTGACGTGCCTCCAAATTCCCAATGGAAGGAGAAACAACAATTGGTGTTGTCACCTTCTTAGGAATAGCATGATCAATATCATTGACAGTTGCTTCCAACACACGCCCAGCAAAGTCTCCTTGGAGGGGACCAAAAACTTTCCCTTTTGAAATTTTTTTTTCTTCCAGTAGAACTGGAGGATCCACTTCGTTGTCACTTTCATGACCATTAGAGCAATCATCATCCAACTTAGATGTTTTATCATAAGCAAGGGTATCAGAAATACCATGACTGGGGGGTCTGCATGTACCTGAGGGAAGCACACCTCCAATATTTTTAATAACAAAACGATCGTCATATGACTTTTTTCCAGCCACAACATCAGCAAAAGAAACCATGCCCACATTTCTACTAGATGTTCCATATGAAATATAATTAAGGTTGGGTGAATGTAACACCCTAAAATTCAAGACTATGAATAATGTATTTGATAGCATGTATCACTCGCTACACCAGGTGTGTAATGGGATATATTACCAGGTTACATTAAAATATACATACTATTTTAAATAGATTTGATATGTATTATATTAATTAATTCAGGCAATACTGATTTAGTGTGCATTACACTCAAGAGAGACCTTCTTCGATGCCTTGCGTTATATGCATGGATGAGTTTTACAGAACAATAATATATTATAATATATTATTATTTAATATAATAATATATAAACTAGATGTTATGAATAATATTATTTATCTGATTAATATATATTATTTATATAAATATAAAACGAATTCAGGAGTTACCAATAAATGAGAAGATAAAATAAGAACCAATTGGATTTAAAAAACAAATATAATTATTCTTTTAAATGAGTTATATCTTAATAAAAATAATTAAATAAAATAAATGAATTAGTATAATAAAATATATATTTTATATATTCAATAAAATATTTTTTATATTCATCTAATATTTTTTATTTTTAAAAGATAAGAAAAACCATAGGTTATACATAAAAACAAATATTTTAATAAAAGAAATTTTATCACCTTTTAATGTAAACCCCATATTAAATCAGGATTTTTTTCACATTAATTTCATTAATATATCAAAATTAAATTAATATTTTAATTATAAAAAAATGAATTATGTTATGGTGAATTTTTTATAATTTCATGAAAAACATTTATTTTGTTATCAACACTTAAAAATATTGTATCGTTTTTAAAACATCTTTTTGATCTAAATTTTTTATTAAGATAAATTCGGTTTTATATTGATTTAGATTTTAATTCAGAACTATTTTTACTAGAAATTCAATATTGCTCATGGGGTACTATTTCAGATTGAAAATGAATAAACAACGTAGGAAAATATTGGATGTGTTTTACATTTAATATATGTATTGTAATCCCCGTATGCAGGATTTGTTTTAAATTGATTTCTTCTAATATATGATTGGAAATTTAAAAAATAGATTATATATTTTTAAACATTAAAAATTATAATGTATAATAATATATACCTTTTTTACTAAAATGATTAGTTAAATTAGGTATAATTAATTTTAATTATTAAGGTCAAATCAAGCTTCATAAAAGACTAAACCATTAATTTAAGATCAAAATGACCTTTACAACTGTATAACACCAATTGGATAGACATATCATTGAAATAAACCATCAATTATTTTGTTTTTTTGGTTCATTATGTCTTTCATTAGGTTAGAACATCTGTATACCAAACTATTTTCAAAAAATTCCAAGTGAGCCATTTTCCTTCTCTATAAAAGGACACCATATCTCCCACTTCTTCAAACCACTTTACATGCTTTGGATTTTAATCTTTATACCAAAATATATTCCAAAAAACTACCCTAGACCTTGAAGAGTATTTTTGGGAATAAATCCTTCCAGATAAGCTGTTAGGTATAAACCAAATTATGTTACCAGATTAAGAGGTAACGTCTTCTCTCAAGTTATTTTGTTTCAATTCCATTATCGACATTGTATACTGTCATTATTAAATGATATTATAAATAACCAGTATCCGTAGTATTTTTTATGGTAATTGTTCAACCTAAAATTACACACACCTCTATCTAATGGGTAACAAATATACTGTTTATGTGTACGGTGAACAACTATATCACGAAATGATGATTGATCATTTTTTCCTTACCACCTATCATCGTGGCCATTATTATTTAAATTGTTTGTGTATATTAAATATAATATATTTTAAATTTATTTATTTTTATTTTATTTTTGTTTATAATATTTCATTATACTTTCTATCTTGTGTAAATATGATAATTTTGTTTGGGGAAGTGTAGACTACCACCCCCACAAAGAGATATGACTCATTCATGCCATACATAGAACGTATAAAGGATGGTTTTAATAAATATATGTAAAATATATAACTTTTACATGATACTAAAATTATAATATATATATGTATCATTTTATTTTCATTATTTTAAGACAACCAAAAAATGAAATTTGTGTTCATTGTACGTACGATCTACCATCTCCATGAATGGTGCACCTCATTTCTAATCTAAAATTATTATAGATTATTAAAAATACATATATAAGGATTATAGATGAAAATTTATTCATTTATTACATTCTATGTATGATGTAACCATGATCTAAATAATTATAAAATCAAGAAACAATTTAAAACAAACTTGGGAAAACTAGCCAAATAACCGCCGAAATAATGAAATTGAAGAACGTTTGTAAACAAACAGGTATCGAAATATTATAAAAAGTTAATATATGGTTTCATAAACATGAGTGTAGTTATGATTTAAGTTAGTAACATAATTAAAACCAATATAAACGTGGCTGATGACCACACAATTAAAGTAATCATAAGGAAAGGAAATTTCATTTGAATTAAAATTCCATTGATACTTTTTTATTATTATGAACCAATTCACATTTATTTCTTTTATAAACTAAAATTTTCTTGTTATATCATAAATTTCGTAATTATAATTATATTATAAGTTTAAATTAATGTGATACATTCATAGGTGTTATGATTTAAATTTTTCAAAGTGGTATGAGATACATTAGAATTTTTAATGATTTTTCTACTCAAGAATGTTCTTAATGATTATATTTTCAATATAAATTCGTTTTTAATTGTTTAATATTATATCAAAACAATCAATTTAATGTAAAGAATTTTAAATTGGAAATTTACATTAATATCTATATTCATTGAAAATGGATATTATTATTTCCTAAACCAGATAACATTTTACCTACAGTGTTTAATCTGATAGTTATTTAATTAACCATTGAAGAAATAATAAATCCGTATTTTTATTCAAATATAGTTATTTGATAAGGTATAATATTTATTTTGAAGATTAAATTGGATTAATTATTTATATTTACAATTTCTAGTGAAGCCCAGACTTTATAAATCTCCTTGATGTATTGATGGGTTCTCATTAGACACATAAATTGGAAAAACTAAATGGGTTTCTATCAGTAGTTTTATTTTATTGGTTGAAATGTCTTGATGATATAGGTTTTAATGTGGCTCCAAAATGACATACATTAGGAAATAATTTCCATCAATTTGTATAAATAATTATTCATGCATGAGTTTTTTTGAATATCTATGGTTACATTTCATATTATATTCATTTATTTAATATGAATAGTTTATATTTCTTAACATTCCATATGGATTTTTCCTTATCTAGTTATTTTAATGAAATTTTTTATCATTTATTTACCATGAAATGTTATTTTGATTCTATTGATTCATTATTGATTCTTATAAACTTACACTTACTGTGTATTTTGGATTACGATTATTATGATTCATTCACTAGGTAATGAAGAAGAGAACATTTTATAAGATTTCGAGTATACAATTTATTTATTTCTTGTATTGTACATTGTTTTGTTTTTTTCCAATGTATTATGGGTATCATTAATGTAATATGGAATTCAAAGTCTACTACATATAATATAACCTCAGGATTAGATTCATTGTAATCATTCTAATGTAATAAAACAATGCATCAGCTACAGGCATCTAGGGTAGGGTTTTTACACATCAACATTATGAGATAGGTTTTGTAGGAGTGCTAGTTTATGGGTCATTACAATGATGAAATCAAGGATTTCAGTGGTACTGATTAATCCTATACTACCGTTTCCATTCAACCAAAATCACATAATCTTTTTATATGTATATATGTGGAGGGATATCATATCTTAAACCTCTTACTCCATGTCTCATAAAAAAATATCTGAGTGGATACTTGTTGACTATAAACATCCCATTTGTGCTAAAAAACATTCATAACCATTTAATCCACTTCAAAACTCTATAGTTTCTTTCAAAAAAATCACCAAGACATGAAGTTATTTTCTCTTATTCCTAAAATGTATTTATATGGATTCATTTGGATTCTTGAGTGGAAACTATTATTTAATGTTTAATTTAATAGAGATGTATGTTCATCTCATCCACCTATGATGTCTATTGAAAATTAGCCATAAATTTTCTCATTTATATGAATGGTCTGATGATATTTTATATTATTTTTTAGGTGATAATCAGTTCTACAGTTAACCATGGTATTTAGATCATGTTAGATACTCTTCCAGAACATAGAGGTAAATCTTTGATCTCAATCAAATTCAATAAATAGTGATGCGGCATGCATAGTCACAAATTATATAATGTATAACCTTTCTATTTTATTGTGATAGAATTCCTCTAAAAACTTTATAACAAGATTAGTATTTAAAATATAGTCCACCACAACCACCATAGACATATTTTAAGTTCATCTCATCAATAGACTAATGATCACATCGATGGATATATTTTCCCATATTCATATTGGTATGGGTAATGGTTTCAATTTTCCCAGTGAGTTTTCATTTTTACCCATCCATTAAATTCATAAAAGAAAACATAATGTATATTCAAATATCTCCTAATTCATATTTTACCATAAATAGTTCTTTCCAAGATATCGATACACATATGGTATCCCTAGATAAATATTAAAGGTCAAACTATGTACATCATCAAATATATCATACTATAAAGTCAGAATTGATGGTACATAGTGTCTTGAAAAAATATTATAACTTATTTTTCATTAATATTGAACTATTAGGATGGAATTTTTTTATATATTTAATCTTTTTATGAAATTTAAAATCACCACTATGATAATTATTTATCATATATAGATTTTTTTAGAAATCATTTGATAAAGGGTTTATTATGTTCTTTTAATTATGATTCCAATGTCCATCCTTTTAATGTATGAGAAGTTCAGATCCTTATCATTTGATTACAATGATAAAATTTATATATCCCTTCAATTTATGTAATCTACCAATTTATATGCATTCCCATGGTGGTAGGGGGTTGAGCTGTCATATTTCATTATGAGATAAAACCGTCTTCATTGATATATATTCATATCATTATATGAAAATGAATAATTCAGGCTCTTATGATCTATAAATATTTTACAATTTTCACTAAATATACAATAATGATATATTTTCTATGTGAATTTTAAGGAAACCCACAACAGATCTTGCATTGTATTGACTGTCAAGTTATAATTGTGTATTAGTAAACATCCCAAGAACATCTTTAAAAAACAACTGTGTACCCTGAAAAGTTATCCACATGAGGGTAGTCTATGTAAACTTGTATTTATATGACCATTTATCAACTACATGAAGAATTCTTATCATTATTTTTTTAGAGAAATTTTACTCCCTTCAGACTAAGATTGATCATAGCGTTTGAAAATTAGGAGAAATATTTCTAAAATCTATGATAGTACCTGAAAAACCCAAGGAATCTAGATTTTTTTTATCATAGACATTGGAATCATCCATCCTTCATTTTCTTAATTCCCCAAATGGTTTATAGATATCCCATTACTTGTAATAATATTCATTACAAACAACACTTACTTTAAATAGAACCCACATTTTCTATAATTTTCATAAATCTTCTCCTTTCATAAGTTTATTAGATTATTTAGTAATAGATCATAATGATCCTATGTGATTTTGGAGTATATTAAAATAACATCTAAAAAACTACAACATTTTTTGAGGTAGTGTCTAATGACACTATAAATAACATCTGTAAATATTTGTATAGAATTAGTGAATTTGAATGAAATTACTGTGAATTCAGAGTGCCCATACCTTGTATGAATACTAGTCTTTATGAGATCAACCTTCATGAAAAATATTTGATAATACTCAGTCTATATATCAATGGTTGATAAATTTTGGGTTCTGTGTATTTGATCAAATAAGTCATAAATCCAGGCAATAGGATTCTTGTTCTTTATCATTTACTTTTGGAGCTGATGATAATCAATGTAAATGTGAATTGAACCCCCATTCCTTATGATGAAGGGGGATGGTGCACCCAAGGTGACATAAAGGTATTTTGGAAATAAATTTAATGATTATCTAGAAGATTCTTCTTCATCTCTCCGTGTTCTAACAAATACCTTCTTCATAGAGTCAGGGATATGGAAAATTTCTTAGTATAATTTCCATTAAAAATTGCACTGCTTTCATTAGAGGCTAATAAGGAATGACTTTTAGAAAATAAATTTCATATTTCTTCACAATGGGAATGTATTCTATGATAAAAAATTCTATATACTAAATAACATAATGTAGAAAGACTTTTTGTAGGGATATAATATCCATGATTGATATGTTGGTGATGAATAATAATCATAAACCTCCTCTCAATTTTATTGAATTAGAGGAAGATTCAAAATATGAATATTTATTCACTTACCTCAACAATTTATATTGGATATATATAATGACAATCAATCCATACACATAATTTCGTCAAATATAACTAAAGGTTTTATCAAAATGTATAATAGGAAATTCATCCCATAAATTTTTCCAACGGTGACTTTATATACATCTAATGAAATAATTTCACCATTTAATATTTTTAATAATTTTTCTATTTTAATGTTTTATTTTGGTGTTTGAATTGTTATAATAAACTTTTTTTAATATAAAATAATGCATATAACCTTAATCAAATAATTAATTCTCAATTATTGAATGAATAACTAGTATTTCAAGGCCTATTTCAATTTTTGTATCTTTCTTGGAAGTTGTTATAGAATATTCTCTCCCTTATTTTTTAAAGGTTTTGTTAATTGAATGTCTCTAGAAAACATTATATTATTATAGTTTTATTTCATATTTTCGTTTTTGATTATATTTGAAACATTGTAAAATTCGGTGGGACTGACTGGATCATTTCTCTCTTCAATTACATTACTAGATTACTCCCATAAGTAAATGCTAGAAATGTTCAATTTCTTTTTTACCATTGAATCATTTACTAGTTGCCCTTAATAATTTTTTGGTGTTCTTTATCCAACCCTTTTGACAGGTTGTACATTTAAATTTCTTATAACCATTTTATTTTTCCATAAAACAACTACCATTGCACATCATTTCCACTTCTTATACCTATGAGACCTATGCAATTCACTTATCTAAATTTTTACTTTTATGGAATATAAAAAAATTTCATATTTGATATCAATGTCCCAAATATCTATAAATTTTCATAGAATTAGTTTTATCGCACCAAATAAATGGTCAAATTTTCATTCATGGGTAATGAAAATGTTAAATGTGTTTCATGAAATTATTGGGATGTTTGTCTCATATTCCTTGAGAGATTCATTTTATTTTTTCATGATGAAAAAATAAACTCATTTTTATGTTGGAGTGGGTCAAGAAACTATTTATTAAAAAATATTAATTAATTAATTCCACAAAATCATTTTAATGTATTTTATATCCTTTATATTTTTTATCAATTTCAAAAAAACTGATTATCCCTCTATAAGATTAATATATAGTACAACATTATCTTCTTCAAAACATTAAAGGATAGAGAAACTATTATCATTGTAATTAATCCATTATTCATTAATTTGTGGATCAGATGATCCAATGAATATTGGTGGTGTTTTTTAAATAATGTTATAAATTTATTCTATTTATATATTTGGTGGATTTTTTCATTATTAAGGATTTAGATTTATTTTCAAAACTAGTGACAACTAAAATAGTATCATCAAAATGATTTTTTATTATTTCTCCCATCAGGTTGGTATTCTCTTTTGGAATGTGATCGCATTGGTTGTTTACTCAATTCTTCGTATATTGGAACCATAGATAGAATAAAGTTCATTTTATGGGTGATTAATTTTAATCTATTAAATGGGAATCCTATATAATTAATTTGAATACTTATAAATTTAATTTATGACATAACTAATTATTTTATATACTCTTATCTATGTTATCCATGATCTATTTATGAATATAAATTTTTATGGGAATATGAGTATAATTGAAAACTTTTCTAAATGTGAATATAAATTTATATAATAATACATATATAGAGTTTCATTATAGGTGTGTATTAAGGCCCAACAATATTCACTAGTTATCATTAAACTATATCTCAATACAATGTTTTCAGGCTTTTCAACCATAGGTACGTTAGTAGTAGAGCCAAATCAACTTTTATTATCCACACATGGAAGTGTTTTCATAGAAACTATTTAATATATACAAATATAGAGTTCATTTATTATTTTTGTTATCGATATTTTTTATTGGATTTTCCTAATACTAATCCCAAAATAACAAATCGTACCACTTATGAAAACTATGACAACTGTTTTCTTTATTACCAATGAATTCACGAAAATTTACATAAGAATACACAAAATTAAATATAGAATTTGAAGAAGACTATTTTTTGTAGTTACCTTAATTACATAACATCTTAAAATAGAGGTACATTGTTATTATATATATATATATATTTTGTAACATGCTAGTACTATCCAATTCATCTGAAAACTGAATTCCATAACCTAGAGAAATACATAATAAAGGGGTGAGAAATAAATCCTAGTTAGGAAACAAAAAAAGAATAACATGAATAATTTATTTCATTTCAGACAGTATGCATTTAAATGGGACATAAAAGGGTGGATGATCATAAACACGAATAATAAGGCATGATATATCAATATACTATAAATGTAATAATGGAATGTAAAGAAAACCATAAACACAAAATCATAATCCTAATTTAAGGTTAATCATAAGACATCATAACATAATGTATTTATGATAAACTCATTTGAACCATACATGGAATATGATTATAATAAAACATTACCCAATGCATTGGTGTGTCATATGAGAACACCCATCATAATCATATCGTGTACATGAATAAGTGGGACACATATAACATATAACATAAGATAATATTTCATAAAATTTAGTCCCATTATTATGGAATGCGTTTTATATTAACAAAATTACACAATTATTTATGTATACTTATAGTTATTTTAATACATTTTAGGGGAAAGGGTTACATGTATACACCTCAAAAATGTATGGCATGTAAAATCACAGTGACATATCTATAGTGCAACATAAGTACATGAAGACTCATAAAATGGTTCAATGTAAGTTAATTGTGTATATAATTACATGAAATTATAAAGTACATAATGAGGTATATTTTATAAGACAATAAAATATATAATTTTATAATTAATATAGATATGGAAATGAGGGTTCTAGAAGAAAATCATTGTAAGGAAAAGAACCCCAGAACAATTATGTTTTATAATAGTACTATATAATGAATCATGGGAAGTGTTAATTATATTGAATGATGTAAGTAATAAAATTGAAATAATAATTTAATAAATAGGGATGATTAAAATCATATTTGGTCTTTATTAATTGGAAGAATATGTGGAACACAAAAGTATGGTTCTTCAATAAAGAGCACAAGAAGATTGTATCCTAATTAATTTCAGTGTAGGAAAACAATAGGTAAATGTTATAATGAGAGATATATAATTATATATCATTATTAATGCCTAAATTTAATTATAGTGTAATATTTATATGGTCATGAAAACTTAACCTGTTGAGATTCAAATTGAAAATTAAAAATCTGATTCTTAAATTGAATAAAAGGGAGTAGGTCTTTAATAAATTTCTTTTATAGTAATGGATTTGTTAAATGAAATATAGATTTGAGAAAAATTTTCTATAATTAAAATTAGGTATTTGGTAAATTAAATGGAAATTTATAATTTCATTACAACATAATAAATTGGTATTCCCAAGGATAAATAAAAAGAAGGTGCATGAATTGAGAAGAATGCAGATATGCCCCTTACTATATTTCGGCATAGTAACGACTTAGGTATAACTTATAATGATTTGGTGTAAATGATATATCACCATACTAAAATAAATATTACATTTATGTTGCATTTATAAATTAATTAAAGAATAACCAATTTTTAAAAAAAGGATAAATGTAATGAATGTTCTTGAATGGAAAAGAAGTGAGATTAGTCACATACTAATTTTTTTGAATGTAACAGCTTAGTTAAAAGATATAACAAGAGGTTATCAATGATATTAAAATATAAAAAAATATATTTATAATAAATGTTATATTAATAAGTGTGTGAAAATATAACAATTTTATATTCAAAAGGGAAAATAGAAAATATGTTTTTAATGGAAAGGAAGATAAAAAGGTCCCTTATCTTTAGAAGTTTATTCCAAAAACATTAGAGGAGTTTCATGATGTCATGGGGTCCCATTGTAAGGAATATAGATATGGGATATAAGAGTGAGGAAGTGATACAAGGTGTTTGATTTAAGAGGAAGATGTTTTTGGGTGGTTTTATATAAGAAAAGAGAGGGGAGTTCTTTATTATTTCACAAACATAGGTTTTAGACTTTTTATCTTAATTTAATCCAAACCACAAACAATACTATGGTATTAGACCATGGTATCTCCCAATGTGTAGTGATTTTTCTTATTTTATAATATCGCGTTCAAAACTTAATAAAATATTACACTTTGTGATGGGGAAATGAGTAATGTTTATAATTAAATGACCTTAAAACCTTAAAATCTCATATATGATTTGAAGGATTCATAAAATATTTAATAAATAAATAAAATAACCTCAATATAACATTATTTTAATGGTAAATTATATGTTTCCTCATGGATAAATATTTTTTAATACATTATGTCACTTTTTGGCTTCTCTGGTGTCAAGATAAACACTATTGTTTATTCCATATCTAATTTTTACCAAAGTAATTGATTGTCTCATAAAATAATGATAAATTCACAATTGATGAATTTTTATGTCATCACACCGAAATTTGTATTTATATTTTTCAAAATAATTATCTTTTTTTAGTTTTTTATTTTAAAATAAGAGTCATCAGTTTTTGATAAATACATGTTTGTTTAAAAATATATGTTTTTGAGCCATTACTAAAATGCAAGCTCACCTTCATAAAAAATATATAATCATTTATGTTAATAAAAATTCATTTAATTTATTTATTTTATTTAAATATCATATATTTTAAAAATTAATGAAAAAATTAGAAATGAATTTCATTATTGAATATTCATGTTACACAAATATACAATTTATCTACTATCATATAAAAATAAAAATAATTTATAATATTACAAAAACAAGATGTAAATATTACCATTATTATTTATAAAATACAATATTAATATACAAATTATAATGATCTCAATACATATGCCTTTATGCACTTGAAAAGTTTTTAAGGTTAAGGTGCTTGATGGTGATATTTTTATTGGAAGGGTTGAAATACATAGTTTGGGATGCGATATTGAAGAGATTGAAAATCTATCCTAAATTGTTTCTATCATTTTTTATTTTTTTGATCTTAGACCTGTATTGAATATTACATAATTCTAGTGATTCTATATCCCTCATAATATCATATGAATGGTCTTAAAAGGGTATGATCCTATTGGTTGAGGCCATTGATTCTTCTATCTCTGTCTATTGGATTTATAATAAATCGATATTTATAATATTCATATGATTTGTATTCAATTGGGGTTATATCAATAGTTATGATTGTTTATAATATTTTAAATATGATATTATATAATAATGTAAATTTTTTTCAAGTGTTCTTTATAACCATAATACATAATATAACTCAATCACAATGGAAATTTTATTTATAAAAAGTTTATTTTGTTACACCATATATCTACACTGATTAATCCCATTTGCATTTCAGTTAAATTTATTGTAATTCAAAATGAAATCATACATGATTTAAATATTATATTAATTAGTATATCTTTGGAAGTAAATATATAACCCAGTCCAATTAACAAAATTCATTATAATACTATGCAAAGTTTCCTAGAAGTGATTGTCGGTTGCTTCTATGATTCACATTGTAATATGAAAATGTTTTAATGTCTAGATTATTGTTTTTATTGAACTGAAATTATTTATCAAGGATTAGAGAAAAAAAATTGGAATAATTATTATGTTATATGATATTCATATGATAATAGAGTTATTGTTATATGAAAATGAAGAGTTTTTCGATGTTATTACAATATAAAAATTATAATTGGAGAAGACACTACATGAATTTCATATGTCAAATAATTTGATGTTTTTTAGAAAATAATACGAACTATATATAACCATTTATAATTTCATAGAGGATCTTCCTAACATGGTAATATTAAGGTTCTAATGACATTATGAAATAAAAAATATATGTAATTATCTCTGAATATCTAATTAGACATATTCTAGGAAGCATCCTATGATAGTGATGATTGGTATGTTGATCTTCATGGAGATATGATATGTTCTGTAGTAGTGTATGAACTATATAAAAATCATGATCTACAATTATTATGTACAACATAAAGATTAATTTGGTTTTAAAGTTAAGAGAAATGTTGATTTTTAGAATGAAGCGATAAATTTGGTAAGAATTCTTCCATGGTGTGTTTATATTAAAAAATACAAATAACGTTGCCATAGATGATTTTTTTTTGTTATTTAGAAAGGATGGGGTCACTTTAATAAATACCTGAATTCATTTGTAGAATTTCTTAGAATTGGAGTTGAAATAAGAAAAACAAAACGTGAATTCCTTAGACAAAAGTCATTCCGTGATGATTGTAAGTATTCATGGATGAACATACATATTTAAAACAAAATGTAAATATTCAAAAAATCATAGAGTTTCTATAAGGATATGTGACCAGTCAAGAAAAATTGGAAATGGTGTGATCATAAGTCCTTACATGCAGATTATAAATATTAATTGAATAACATTGGGTAGATTTTATATTAGTGATCGTAAATCATCATCATTATATGGGTTCTGCAAAATTTATTATGTTAGACTAGAGAAAATCAAAATAAACAAATTGTTGACACACCTTTCTGTCACAATGTCTGACAACTGAAAAATGGAAATTCCTGAGTCCAAAGTGATTCATCCTTTGAAGTAACATCAAAAATCAACAAAGGCATGGAGAAAGATTTTTCCCACTTCGATCGTGCAAGTTTCATCATGGTCATGCAAGTATACTTGTGCGCCACATAGTGGTCTCACTGGTGACTTGTTCACCCACTTTGATTTTCACACGGGGTCTTCAGCAGCCTATAAATAACCCTTGTGGGCCCCCCATTTCGAGGAAGGAAAAATTCCAAAACTCAGATTCGAGCTCCCGGTGCCTTATTCTCTTCTAGAAGTCTTCTGAACACTTCCAAGGTAATTTCATACCTATAATGGAAGCTCTAAACAGGGGAAACAAGGCTTAAGTGTTGAAACTCATCAACACTTGTGTTCCTAAGTGGCTAACACATAAGGGAAATGGCCACACTTGCACGCTGCCTTATCCCTTCAATAAAACATGTGTGCCTCTCTTTTAGAAGCTTTTAGGGATAATAATAAGGGATTTTTTCATGTCTCGCCCAAGTATTACCCTAAGGGTTGACCATCTCGCTAGTACCCATGTGTCGCGCAAGTATTCTTGCGCAACCATGACTTGCACGCCCATGCAGGACTTGCACGCCTCTCTCTTTTTGGGTGCCCCTCCTGCCTATTCACTTGCTTTCTCCAAATCCACCTCTCATCTTCAAATTTTCTCCTTTCGAGCCATCTTCAAAGCCATTAATGGCATGGTTCCTTTGTTGGCTTCCTTATCTAAAAGAAATTCTGTGGAACATTTTTCAAAACCTAGTGATTTACAAATCTTTATGTCACTAAGGTTAGAGATTTCATTCATTCAACCTCATCCTTTAAAGATAAGAGGATCTTTAACATGGGACTCCTTCTCAAGAGTATGTACCAATCTCAAAATCCAAAATATGGGCCTCCTTTTCCAGAGTAATCCCCTAGTCCCCTAACATGGACCTCCTTTTCAGGAGTAAGCCCCAGTCTTCAAGTTCCCTTAATTTTTTACATCCTCCTCATGAGTAAGCCCAAACCATGATTCTTTTAATATGGGCATCCTCCTTAGGAGTAAGCCCCAAGTTCCAAAAATCCAAAATCCCTTAACCTAGGCTTCCTTTTCAGGAGTAATCCCCAGTTACAATTCACTTTAAACTGGGCCTCATCTTTAAGAGTAATCCCTAGTCATAATTTCTCTTAACCAATCTTAATTTACATTTTTATTTGGTCTTCCATCTTAGGAGTAAAACCCAATCATAATTCATCTCTATTTTGGGAATCCTTCTCAGGATTAAGTCTTATATTATGTATCCAAATCTCCATAAAGCACATATACCTTTACAGACCATGTTCCCAGGTTTCTTCCCTGAAGTAAATCCTAATCTTCATCTATCTGGGCAGTCATACATACATAATCCCCACATCATTTTTTATAATTGCATCTTTTAGGGCACAATTATCTGATTTTACCAATACCTCTTGTTTCTCACACTGATCATGACTCACGTGAGCTTAGAGTGTAACAGTAATTATAACCTCTTTCATTGATCCATCAATCGTCCATAATCCTCATACTTCTTTACTTGAACTATGTGAGTTCTAATTCCTTTTCTAAATCAAAGGATACGTAGGTAGCCCATCTGCGGGTACGATCCCAACTCTGAAATAATCTATGTCCTTCAGAATGATGATATACTTAAAGTGCCCCGCTGAGTGGATCTAAAACTAGTATGGTTATCATAATGACCAAGATATTTCTATATAATGTGTCAAAGGATACCATTGGATAAGAATCTCTAACAAATACAGATGATTCTCTATTGATGAAGAAAGTCGAATACATATAAAATATTCTCTAAATCCCATTCATACTATTTATTGACTATCAGATCTAAAGGAAAGATCATTGTCATACTTGGTAAATTAATAAGGATTCACAAACATAACTTAAATCTATAAAGAGAGTCCTAGAGTAGACAATAATTCTCCTCAAAAAGGATTGATGAGTCTGACCTCCAATCCTCTCGACCAATGAAAATTCTTAAGCCTCATCGGTTCATAACTAATGAGAACATACCTTTAGAAAGTAGGTCCAAATGGATATGGAATCATTAGATGTTTCCGATTCTACGAACAAACCCATTAGAAACTGCTTGGAATGTTTCAACCTTAAATCAATGAGGTCGTTCCTATTTCCAGAGGAAACAAAAAATGGTGAACCCGACATGAATCCTTAACCAAGTTAAAATGATGTTTTACTTGTTTTGTTAGGACCCTATTTGAACTCATTGAAAGGGCCAATAGAACAATCAATAACATATGTGCTCATCCAAAAGATGTAGTGGCTGAACTTATCTTGATTATGTCTGTTATATCAAACATGAACTCTATTCCAAGATCTTCTGCATTACAGAAATGGATTCTCTAAAAATCACACCTGTGAATACCTCTGTTGTGAATGCCTCTACTGCTAATAATGCTGGATCTTCATCCACTCTGAGGATGACATCACATACTCAGCGTCTTTGAAAGTTGGGTATCAAATGCACTGGTTAAGGAATACCGTCAAAATAGTACTATTCCCACTCTGTAGGCCACTAGACAAGTCCTCCAAGTTTTTAATTCACACTGGTCATCCGGACAGTGATGACCAGAGATCAAGAAGAAGGTGGTGCCAACCACCATTTCTAAACATTTCGGGTCGTTATCCCCAGAATGCAACGACCATTTCATCCCATATTCAGAGGAGGTGAATGAGAATGTCACTCATGTCCTTAATGCAAGGAAACATGAGTCCTTCCCGAGGTCTCCTGCCAATAATTGCCACCAGGCTTGTGCGGCAGTGCGACTTCAACCTGATGATGGTGTCGTCTCCAGGCATTCAGCTCATGTTCCTTGAACCCGAGCAGGAAAGACGAACCACCAGAGGTGACGACCAATCAACAGTGAGAAGTTTTTTATCTCTGCCATCTCTAGAGAAGTCCACCAACCTAACATGGTGGAAAGAAATGAGCGAGCACACACACACACACGTCTGTTCTAATTCCGATGTCCAGCTGACTCATCTGGCAGCACCACTCCATTCCCGGTAGGCAATTCTGTCGGAGTAATACAGACAAGAAAATACACCTATTTGTAAATCATCATCTAGTCAGAAGGTTCATATGACTACATACAGTAATGCCCGCCAACCCACTTTGTTGACAACTAGTAAACATGCACATACACCAGCTTACACTCATCAATCCTACCAGCAGTCTCATCTGCCAGTATTAAAGGATGTTCGTCAACCACATTCAGTAGAGTGCAATCAGCAGGCACATACTCTTGCTAGAATTGATCAAGCCTACAAACAGTCTCGTTTGGTAACACCCGGAGAAGCCAATTGGAATGTCCCAATGACAAACATGAGGCAAACTAAACTCTCTTCCCCCATTCATGAGTTCTGCCAGAATTAACTGGCAGGAAAAGGAGGATAGGAGCAGGAACACACACCTAATCCATGCACAGAATGGACGTATATTCCCGTTCCGGTAGCTGAAGTCACCAAGCATTTTCTGTCAATGGTGAAAGAGCATATGAAAATACCTGCTCATATTCGGGATGCCTGGAAGAATATTATAACAGCTTCAGTAGCATCACATGGAATGAAATGAAAATCTATCCTTACCGGTGGAGTGAAACATCAATATGTCACTCCGAAATAGACACATACCTCCGTTCCAATCTAAGAGGGTTGTGGTACGTACCCCCCATATCATATGGACAACCACGTCAGGCACATACACCTAATTTGATTACAGATAATCAGCCTAACCCAATCATTTCTCTTGAGCAGGCACATACACTTGCCCATAATAACCAATTTCTTCAACAAGTGGTTCCCAAAGAGAGTAATAAGGAGTATAAGAAATAGACCCATCTAGCACAATCATGAAATCGTGGGCCAATCTGTAAATAGTCCTTAATCGATGATGGAGTTCTTGATGCACTCATTTAATTATTTGTTGCAACTCAAGATTCTAGTCTCTTAGTTCCCAATACTGGGAACGTTAATTCTGAAGGTCTGCATCAGACACTTCCTCATGAAGGCTTGTTTAACGATATTTCGGTTGATCTTGAATTATCATCATCAGATAAGATCTAAAAAATGCTCTGTGTGTCCAGAATACCAAGGACCAAAATGTTTCATCTTTTTCTATAACCCACCATGGTGGTCCTCCCCATGATGATGAATTTAGCTACGAAAGTCCTTTCCACAGTAGAATTGCACATTGCCTGGAAAATGATCAAATGGACAATGTAGCGATGAGAAAGCCCTCTTATCTTGAGGCACTTTCAAATGTGAATCCAGTCATGTCTGATGCTTTACCACTATAAGGTGAAATACTTTCTCAATCAATATATAGCTAGTGGTGTAGGTCATTCTCCGAACCACCCCTAGGTCATTCATCTTCTAGTTTGATCAGTGAATTCTCTATCAATCTTGTTGAATCTGATGAAGCAACAAAAAATTACCAGCTCGGGTCTAATTATGTAGAATAATATTCATCAAATGATAATGAGGAAACACATAATATGAGAAAATAATTGGCAAAATGTGAAGTGCCAGTTATGTATTGGACTTTGGCTGACTCTCAGTATGACATTACAGAGATGTTGACGGAAGATGAAATTCATGATATTCATCTCAACATATGGAAAAATCTTTGTCAGTTGAAAAAGAAAATATTTTCTTATGATGAATATCAAAATATTGTCAAGATAATAGAAGGGTTACAACGCCAAATTGATTTGGAATCTCACTCAGTTTCTCGATATTCGAAGGCTGAAAAGCATTAGAGAGCCCTTCATCATTCATTCCTTGGCACATTAAAAATATTGCGCCAGTTAATTTCCAATTCCCCATCTGGTATTCATATCAAGGGATGGGGTGTTCATGGAGCACTGCATTTGGTTTTGTTTGTAATAAATGGCTGGCTCAATAACAGGCCTCAACTAGTTCTTCTCAAAATCAGGAATACAGAAAACAAGTTGTTGAATTAATTTTACATCAGGAAAATGAGAACATAGAACAAGCTTCTCATTAGAGTGTGCACATCATCATGTGACAGAAGTGTTAGAAATCATCCAACAGACTTTTGAGTCTGCTGATAAGAGTGGATGCAGGTTAATGAATCCAACCAATTTCTACACTAAAGTCTATAAGATAATGAGATCATTTAAAAAGGTCACAAATATAGCAACTCAAGAACCACCCCATCTTGCCAGACTTGGGAATATTTTAACCCAACCCTCAAAATCAACAAATAGGATTCGAGGAGTTGATCAGGAATAGAAGGAACAACCCCAATCGACCGGACTATGGAATTTTTCAAATCCTCAATCTTTTCTCCAGATAAAGTAATTCTTCTATTGATTAAGGATGAATCCCCAAGAGGAACGAAGAGCCAAATTATCAGGAGATTCCCTCCAAATTACGTTTCGTCAAGAAGTTCCCGAGGGATCAAATCAGAAAAATGTAGTGTCTCAATAAGGAAATGGGAGAAGACAATATCACAAAAATGCCGATAAAAGAGATGCAATGAGTTATGTATCAATCAATGTCATCAATGTCATTGTTGTGAATTCCCTGGATAAGGATCACTCATAGGGATAAGATGAAGACACCCTGCTCAAGATGTCGTACACACAGACACAAATGAAGAAGGTGTGCATACAAGAAATCAAAGGCTTACCCAGAATCTGGGTATTCCTTCAAATAACCAACTTTTCCCTCTTTAAAAGGCATCCACGAAAGGAAAAGGAAAGAATCAAGTCACATTCCCTTATTCTTTAGAAGGCCAACCACTCTCACTAGAGAAAAGATTCACACAACAAGAGGAAGAGATGAAGGAATTATGGAAGTTGAATGTAGAACTACTTCAAAGCTGTCTTCCACCTAAGCATGCTGGAGTCAGTCATCCAAGGGAATTTGATGCTGATACTGATATGGATCAAGAGTATACTCCATTACCAGTACACCCTCATAGGTCTAATACAAGGAGTTATACGCAACAAAAACAAGGATTACTACCATCAGTGGATGTCCTGGTCGCCACACCTATCCCAGCTCCAGTTATTGCACCTGCACAGGTCCAAGCTCAACTGGATGTTTCTCAAAAGTTAATGACTACCATTGAGTCATTAAGAACTCAGTTGGAAGCTATGGATGGAAAGCGTGCACTGGTTCAACCAGAGAAGAGAGCATACCCTGAATGGGTAGATACAATTCCTCCCCCATAAAATTTTGCAAGTACCACATTCCCAATCTTTAATGGTTCGGGAGACCCATAGCAAAACAGAACACATTTATTTCTCATTGCGATGCTATGATGGGAACCCCTCAGCAACAAGAAGCAGTTATGCTCAGTTGTTTTGTACAGTCATTACAAGGGCCTACTTTTTTCTGAAATATAAGCTTGGAATACTAGTCAATTACCGGGTGGGAGGATCTTCGTCAACAATTCCTTCTTCAATTCTGCTCAACTTTTCCAAATACAACAGTTTTTTATCTTACAAATTGTAATCAAAGGGATAATGAAAGGGTTTCAGATTTCATTGCTCGCTGGAAGGGATTAACATATTCCCTGAGCATAGAACTCCTTAAAAAAGAGTTGTTGCCAATTTGTGTGGAAAATTTGCGTGATGAATTACGCACACTGTTTATCCCTGTGAAATACATAGGGGGGGGGGGGTTTATAGACCTTACTTAAATCGCTCAAAATATTGAATACTCTCTTATAAAGACTGAGAATAAAGCTCGTGTAACTCTTGGAAGGAGAATGGGTAAAGATGAGACTACTACAGTTACAATTAAATAAGAACCTATACTTGATTTCACCTCAAAACCTTCATCTTCCCAAAGGGTTCCACCTCGTGAGCATCAAAAATAGAGGTTGTTTCGTGACGATGATCAAAGAGATCAATGGCAGAAAAAATTTGATGATCTGTAGAGTAATGTTTACTCACTCATAAATGAAAAAGTTCCCGATTACTTCATTTCGGCTCTAGATAATAATTTGGTTCAATTGACAAGGCCCAAGATGCTGAACAAGGAAGGAGATGAAGACCGTCCCAATTATTTCCAATTTCATTAGATGTTGGGTCATCCCATTCAAGATTGTTTTGTCTTCAATGAACTCCTTCAAAAAATGGTAGAATCGGGACAAGTCATGTTGAAAGGTTCTTCAGCTCAGGTAGCATGTGTAATATCTAAAAATCTAGAGTAAGAAGGTGAGTGGAAGGAATTCAAGAACAAAAATGCGCAAAAATATGATTATTGGATGGTCATAAAAATGATCAACTGAACTCATGCCATTTTGCAAACTCAATTGAAGAAACCAATTGTGTCTTTTTTCATGAATGCCACAACAAAAACCTCTTCATCAGAGGGAAAATCCTCAAATAAATGGCATAATTCAAAGAAAGAGGAAAAATCAGATGAAAATGAGATCATTTCAAACGCCAAGTTGGATTGGACTCTGGCAGATTTTATGTCATCTACTTCAAAGCCACGGGCAACGCCCCACCAAATGGAACAGCCTAAATTGGTTAATAAGGTAGAGTCTTCATCAGATGATGAGTTGATCTTTGGTTCTGTTAACATGATTCATTTAAAAGATCCTTATTCCAGTCGCAGTTTCGATATTTATGATCTTGAATTTCCTGTATCAAACAGATGAATTAGAGGTAGTTCCAGAGGTCTGGGATATAGAGGAAGAGGTGGATAACCCATAAGCCACTATTCCAATTTTACCCTTGTTAGAACCATGAATGTAGTAGAAACTCATAGAAGATCCCTTCAACAGAATCAACAAGAACAAGAAAATTCTTCCACCAATAACAGACTCAATCATGGAATAGCTATTCTGGAGGATCAGTTAGAGATTCCACCTTTTTCGCTCAGTATATAAATAGACCTATTCGGTCTAATCTTACAAATCCATCAGTATTGCCAACTCCTACCCCGATAAAATATGCATCTACTTCCAAAGAATTATCTTCTAAGGTACTTGCAAAACCACATGTTCCTATTGGGAAACACAGACCTTTGGATCACAATTATGATGTATTGAAACACTTGGGCCATGTACCGGTCATGTTATCAATTTTGGATGCCTTGAATCTATCCACGGATATTCAGGAGGCACTCATTTATTCTTTGCCAAGTCCCCAGGAATTTGAAACCGAAGTTGCTGCAGCTGAGGTCTACCATGTAGATAATAATCCTCCAGAATGCCATGCAGTAATATATTTCACAGATGAGGATGAAGATGTTGTTGTTCATGTACATATTAGACCTTTGTATTTATCTAGCAAGGTTAATTGTGTAGACATCCGAAGAGCATTCATTGATAATAGTTAGGAGACAACCTCATCCCCATTCATACACTTAGTCTATTGGGCATCAGAAAATCTGATTTATCTCCTTCTACTTTGATGTTACAATGATATGATAAAAATGAACAAGAACCACTAGGAGATATTATACCAAGAACTCAGTTTGGAGATCTTGTATCTAATTCAGATTTCATGGTTGTTGTTCATGACACATCCTACAACATCTTTCTTGGAAGACCCTGGCTACATCAACATGCATCTATCCCTTAATCCGACAATCAATGTTTGAAATATTGTTTCGATGGTCAAAATGGGAAATTTTATGGTGATTAAGATCCATTCAAAACATGTGAATCTAAATACATTGAGGCAGAATTCTATCACATGATGGGTAAGGAGAAATCCATAGCAAGGGAGGTTACCAAGGTTAATGCTCCATTTGGTTTTGAAAAGATTCTAGTAGATCCATTTACACATGTGAGTACAGATTATGTGATGCTTATCAGTCAAATTGACATGATAGAAAAAAATAAAAATACTCTTATGGAAACCTCCATAATGTCAATTACGGCAATCAAGCCAGACAGCATGGGAGAAATTGGTGATTCACCAAGAAATGATGAAAGCTCAAATGGGGATGTATTCATTTCATCTGCTGAAATCCAGCAAGTCTATACTTCACCAAACAGGCCAGAAGAAGTTATAGAAATTGCAGCGGTGAACGATGATGTCGATTCTAAATCTATCATCTCCTCTTTATTACCCAAGGAAGACCCTTCGTTATCAATCGGGTCGGAAATGGAAGCTTCTTCTTTAAGATTTTCAAATTTTAACATCTCTTCTGTTCATGGAAATTTTACATCACCTTCTACTATGCAAGTAGAAACAGAAGAAATAACACATGTTAAAGAAGAAGAGGAAGATCTCAGGGATGCTCCCCTAGTATTTGAAGAAGGAATCTCTACCACTGTGGGTGAACTCAGAGAAATAAATCTAGATAAAAAATAATATCCACGCCCCACATTAATTAGTGCGGCCATGACTCTTGAAGAGAAGAAAATGTATATTTCAATTTTGAAGCAAAATCGAGATATATTTTCTTGGAACTATACAGAGATTCCAGGCCCTACTCTTGATGTTTCTATTCATCATTTGGGTTTTCCAAGAAATCATCGAGGATTTAAGCAAGCCGCAAGAAGAAAAAACCAAACCTATGCTTCCAAAATTGTTGCCAATGTGGATAATCTTATCCATGCTAACTTCATCAGATAAGATAAATATCCCAACTGGTTGGATAATATTGTCCCTGTGAATAAGAATAATGGAAAAATTAGAGTTTGGATTTATTTTAGAGATCTTAATCGGCATTGACCTAAGGATTATTTTCTAGTTCCGATCATAGAAATATTAATTGATTCAACAGTTGTCTATGAAGTACTTTCCATCATGGATGGATATTCAAGATATAATAATATCCGAACGGCTCCATAAGAAGATGAATCTACAGCTTTCAAGGCCCCTCAGGGTGTGTTTTTCTATCGGGTAATGCCCTTTGGCCTGAAGAATCCAGGTGCAACATATCAGCGTGCCATGCATCGTATCTTCAAACCCTTTTTAGGGAAGTTTATTTAATTTTATGTGGACAATTTGGTGGTTAAATCCAGGAAATGTTCTAATCACTTTGCTGATTTGGAAGTCATATTCCACAATCTTCGGCAACATTATTTGAAGATGAACCCCTTAAAATGTTCTTTTGGGGTAACCTCCGAAAAAAAATTCAGCTTTGTTGTCTGCCATTGTGGTATCAATGTCGATCCTGAGAAGAAAAATTCAATCCATTTTATGTCACCTCCTTGGAATTTGAAATAATTAAGAGGACTTCAGAGACACTAAGCCTATATTCGGCTTTTCATCACCAATTTGGTAGGAAAGTGTTTAACCTTCACAAAATTGATGAAGAAGGGAGTCACATACCAGTGGACTGAAGAATGTCAAAAATCATTCGATATTCTCAATAAATATCTCTTGAGTCCATCGGTATTAATGCCACCTGTTGAAGGAAGGCCATTGATTCTTTATGCGACAACTTTAGAGTGATCATTGGGTGCCTTACTTGCCTAGAAGAATGATGTTAGGAATGAAAACATCTTCTAATATCTCAGTCAGACTATGATTGAAGGAGAAACCCGGAATTCAAATATTTAGAAGTGATGCCTAGCACTAACCATTTTAGTTCAGAAACTGAGTCACTACTTGAAACATGACGAGGTCCAATTGGTATCTCACAATAACCCACTAAATTTCATCCTTAGTCATCTAATGCTTACAGGACGTCTAGCATGGTGGGAAGTTATTTTGCAGTAATTTGATATCCAATATGTGTATCAAAAGGAAATAAAGGGCCAATCTCTGGCTGATTTCCTTACTGAACACCCTTCATTAGAATATACATCTTTAGATATTGAAAATCCTGATGAAGAAGTATTTTCTATTCAAGACAGTATCCAAATATGGGAAATGTATTTTGATGGTGCTTCCAGACGTCCAATAGGGAAGAAAATGGAAGATCCTAAATTCAACCAATTTGGGTTAGGAATTGTACTCATTTCCCTGGAAAATTCAGTGCTACCTTATTCCTTCTCATTGTTGGGAGATGGTACAAATAATGAAGCATAATACCAAACTATTATCGTATTATTGGAGTTGGCACTTCAAGAACAAGTGAATCACATAAAGGTTAAAGGTGATTCAGACCTGATAATCAAACAAGTCAATGGGGATTATACAATCATAAAAGAATATCTAATCCCTTTGTATGATTAAATCAGAGAGTTAGTGGCATGATTTACTTTTGAACCGAAAATTTCTAATGTCCGGAGATCACAAAATTCCCACGATGATGCACTGGGTAATATTGCCACATCTCTGGAAGATCTAAATCGGGACGATACAAGCATCAGTATTGCCCATCATCGTAAAATTTCACAATATGTTCAAATCAGAACAGAGAAAATCAATGAAATTTGTCCCATTCCGGAACCATATGGTCATACTATAAGATGGATGACACTTATAAGGGAATACCTTCAAAAAGGAACACTTCCACCTGATAGAGCTGGGAAAGAACAAATCCAGGGATGTGTGGTCAATTTTACTCATTATGATAGCACGAATCACCTAGAGAAAATTCTTTACAAAAGATGTTTTGATGGAGTTCACTTTAGATTCATTTATGGTGAAGGGATAATGGCTGTCATGAAATAAGTGCATGTAGGAATCTGTGGTTCCCATCGGTCTGGACACAAACTATCTGATCAAATTCGAAGGCTTCGATACTTTTGGCCTTCAATGATACATTATTGTGTTGATTTCATAAATAAGTGTCATTCGTTCCATGTACATGCCATCTTCATTTATAAACCCCCAAAATTGCTTCATATAGATAAATACCCATGGCCATTTTCCATACGGGGAATGGGTGTAGTGGGACGTTATCCTTCGGCTATATACAAGCAGTTTAAGTACATTCTTACTTCTACTGACTTCTTTTCCAAATGGGCAGAGGCAATAGCCCTCAATGAAGTTAGTTCTAAAAGAATTTTTAGCTTCATCAAGTCTAACATCAATACTAGATTTGGTGTCCCTCATACCATATGTATGAACAACGCACCAACTTATATTCATCTGGGGTAAGGAAGTTGTATCAAGAATACAACATCATATCCAATAACCCATCTCGGTATCATATAGTGGCCAATGGAAAAATAGATGCTTTCAAAAATACACTTTCAAATATACTGCAAAATATGGTGGATAAAGATAATAAATCATTTCCTGATAAAATATTTCATGCTTTATTGGCTTATCAGACCACTACCTACACTGCAATGCATTCAACTCTATATTCATAGGTATATGGAACAGAAGCAATCATTCATATTGAGGTTAAACTACCCTCACTCAGGGTAGCCATTTGTGATCAGTAATCTAAAGATGAAAAATCTCAAAAGCGATTGGATGAATTGGAAGTATTATATGAGAAAATATTGTGCACCCTGCACCACTTAAAAGTCTATCAAAATCGAATACAATGAGTTTTCAACAAAAAATCTCATTTTAGTTCATTCATCCAGGGATAATTGGTATTGGTACATAGAATCCCCATGATACCAGGAATGAAACCTCCCATCATGGAGACAAAATGGGAAGGTCCTTATTCAATACATAAGGTCTACTCCAATGGAGATTATTGTTTAATATAGATGGATAGAGAACTCTTCACTACTCAAACCAATTATATATTATTGTCAATGATTTTGTATAATACAAATACATATGGTCTATAAATATGACCTTAAACTATTGGAACTTACGTCCAACATGATGTTAAATAGTGACGTCCTAACTACATGAAGCTAAATTGTACAGAAGTCCATTACGTCCAGCCGGACGTTAAACTGCATAATCTCTGATCCATGCATATGACCTTAAACTATTCGAACAATCATGCAACATGACGTTAAGTTGTTACATCATCCAACATGACATTTAACTATGAAGAAGTTTTTAATAAGTCCAACATGATGTTTAACTGAGTCCTCTTTTTTCCTTACAGCATGACATTAAACTGAACAGTCCCCCTTTCGTCCAAGATGACATTAAATAGTACTGTCCTAATCTTCTTAGCTACAAGATGTTAAACTGTACAACACCCTTATGTCCAACATGACATTAAACTGTGTCCGTATATTTGTCCTACATGACGTTTAACTGTACTGATCATTCATCCTACATGACGTAAAATTGAACGAACCCCCTTAATACATCCTACATGAAGTTAAACTATATTTTGTCCCTGCTACATGAAACTAATCTGTGCAGCACCAATAGTCCACATTGAAAGACTTTAAACTTCATAGTCTTTTTATTCAGCATGTCCTTAAACTGTGCATCGTTATGGTTTTTTCTATCTATTTTTTCTCACTATGAGTATGAATGATATGATCCTAGAGTAAACTTCAACAATAACACCCTCTCTGGGCCTCTAACCAGGTGTATGTCCCGACACCATTTTTTTGGTCGTTGTCTTCAAGAACAACTTGATCAAAAATTCATTCTTTAATTGAACTACGCTGACATTGATCCTTTCTTTCTAGGCTGGGTATGTAGGCACCCTCTTGAGGTTCAATCCCAAAACCAATATCTTCACATTGGTTCACCTCCATCTCATATGATGTTTACACTTGAACCAGCCCTAGAACCAATACTTTTTTACATTGGTTCACCACAATCCATCCATATGACCTTAAAATATTCACACTTTTGTCATGTATGACAATAAACTACAACATTCTTTGGAACCCACACCTTAGAGGGAATCAATATTTACATTGATCTCAAATCATGTTATATTCCAAATACTACGTTCATACCTGGAAATTCGTGAACCTTTTATCTTGGGTCAAACCATCATTGCACTAAAGTCCCCTTTCACCCTTCATATGTACGAACCAAATCTGTAAAGAGGGTATTTCAATAAATACATGTGGATTGATTCCCATCCTTATGGGATATGTTGGAATGTTCGAGTATCCCTCGAATCCAGCCCCAAGTATTTGGGCCTAACCCCAAATTCCACTTTTAGTCCCCTGGCTGAAAAGTCCCTGTGAAAACACACACGGTGTATTTATTATTATGGTCTGAGCTCTATGACCCTAAACTAAGATTTCTTACACTTTCTTCCCACAATATGTTAAACTGTATTTCAAGAACTCCAAATGGCTTGATTCCCATCCTTATAAGATATGTAGTGAATTCCAACATTTCAATTCAGGACCCAGCCACACCATGATTATGGTTAGAATTGTTTTGTGTATCTCTACAAGAATTGAAAAAATTCCCATTTTTGTGTGTCATACTCCTAACCTTAAATACTTCCAGATCTCCATAACACTTTTTTTTGAATTATGGTCACAAAATGATTGATAATTGAGAGTTCTTTTTCCTGACTATACAGCATGTGCCCTTAGGTGGCCTTGCATAAGTAGTCTACATAAAAAACTTTTCAGCCATAAGATACTTTTATTTTACAATGCAGTCAATGCACTTAGGTGGCCCTGTATAATTCAACCCCCTAACGGGTTTGTCAAATAATGGTAACTTAATTCTTGGGAGGAAATCAACTTTTTCCTTAGTTTTCAAAACGACAATATGTAGAGATCCATAAAAAATAGCCATCCCTAACATATTTGTCCCATACTATTTTTCATTATTTGAAAGTATTAAAGTCAATGGTTTATATTTCCCATCCCTACATTTGGGTCATACCTTCGTAGGAGTGATATTCATCCAGTTCTTAGACAATCTTGTTTGAAAATATATTCCCCACATTCAAGTACCACTCTCCATACAACAAAATCTATGCTTTGGAAAATTTGAATCCCCATAAGCATCCACTGGTTTTTTAGCATTAGAAAAGTATATTTATGAGAGTTCTTTTTCCTGACTATGCAGAATGTGACCTTAGGCGGCCTTGCATAATTAGTCTACATAATAGACCTGTCGGGAAAATGATTCTATTATTTGAATATGCATCCAATTCCCTTAGGTGGCCCTGCACAATTCAACCCCCTAATGGGTTTTTTAAATAGTTGTAACTTCATTCTTTAAAAATACTTCTTCTAATGCCTTTTATCCCTTTTCATTTCATTCCTCAGATTCAAAATTTCTTAAGTCATAATTTACATTTTTTCACTCATACTCTAGTGTGGAAATATGTTTTTAGTTAAATTGTCTCTTAATTGAGTCAGTTTTAATCCATTCGGTCAAAGCTATTTCGACCTTAAACAATAGCCTTTTTATATCTGATGTGCATGACTTTAAACTGCCCTCAAAAGACAAGGGAAATATGAAAAAAAGTCAAGTCCCAGCTCACTAAACATACATTTGGTAAGATTTTAGGTAATATTGAGCAATTAAAAGATTTGAAGTTTGTAGGGTTATTTATAAAAATGCTGAAAAAATAAAACTACGCTTACTAGGCCCATTTTCTTAAATAAAAATTTAAACCAAGTAGCAAAAGAAAGCATGCACAAATGATTGAAGATGAAAGTGTTTTTTTTAATTGACGCACAAAAGTTAGAAGGACATCCATAGACTGGAGTCTTTTATCTTTTCCAAGAATTAAAAAAGGCTGTCAACATAAATCTTAATTTTATTTACAGCATCTTGAGCTTTATCAGTAGCCACTTGAAGCTAATTAACTAAACCAACTTCACTCTTTTCAGCTTGATGGATTGATTTCTTGGCATCGTGATGGCTTTCATACATTCGTTTGAGCTCCTTCCAGTGAGTTATTATGTTGGTCATGTTCCCCATTAACAACATCTAACTGTTCCTAAAGGTGCATCTACTAGAAAACTTTCTCCATGGTCTTATGATTCAGCTCATTCAACTTGGAAGCATGATCAGCCTCAGGTCGGGATACCGTAGACTCAAATTCGCCAATATTGTCTGACATCCTTACTCTGGTAAAATCCCGATGGTACTTTTGCTCCTGCTCGCTTGTTAGGATGACTTGTTTTACCATGACATGGATCTTTTAATATCCAAAACCACCAAGTCCCAACATAATGAACATGGATGACAGTTGGGGAATCTTCGATGATAGCTCTTCTAAAGGAAATTCAGATATGATCTTCCATATGTTCTGTCATGCCTTTCATCGTGAAAATTGGAGAACCTTTTGTATCTCCAGGTCTGATTCGGTATCACTGTCACAGGGGAGAATATAATTTGGTATTAATGCACATAGGGAAGTGCCATATTCTTCTCCTCCCCCCCCTGACCTGTGTTATTTCACTTTCTATTCTAATTGGGGCAGAGGCAGAAGCTTATCCTCCAGATCTAGCCACTAAAATTGATGGCCATGCATAATCAAATGTAAGCTTTGGTTAGTTTCAAATGATAACAAAAGTTAATTGACTGTCTTTCAAATACTGTAAATTCGGAAATATTGTTATCACCTACCCAACAATAGATCAGCAACTTCAGAAGGCTCCTCCCCATCTTTCCTAGCTTCAACAGGATTTTAAAGATGAGTTTCAAGAAGCTCTACTAGGTTAAGCTCCACTTGAGCTAATGTCTCTGCAATAGTAAGGTTTTCTGTACCCCCTTAAGGAATTGACATTTTAACATCTTGATCAGATAGAACTTCAAATTTCAACCGATCATGATCAGATATGTAATAAGAAGTTATTTTTTAACAAGACGAAGGATAACACTCACATCCATAATCTTCTAAATTACATGGTAATTTAACAGGATCTACAAAGTCTTCAAAAGATGCACCAAGTTCCATCATTTCATCCAATGTTATATCAAAATCAAGTTTAATCTCACCAGTGGGAGCATTTGATATGTCTTCTTGGAGACCTTCATCCTACAGCCTCTGACCCTGGACAGCTTCTTCAGTTAAAATTGTGGCATCAGTAGCAATGGCTTCCAAAAGATCTAGTGCAGGGGTTGAACCTAAAGTATCACAGAATGGATGTAACTTGATGTTTCATTTACCATTTTATGAAGCATTGTTAACTTACTAGAAGCAGGCTCTTCTCTTCTTGCAACAGCAGCAGGAGGGATACTAGGAATAGTCATTGGCTCTTTTCCAGGAGCATCCATATCATCTTGAACTTGTGATTGGTCACCAGTACCCTCTATGGTCCACAAAGGAGGGTCATTCCTCTCCCTCAGAGGAGAAATTGAAGAAGACCCTACAATCCCAAAAGGTATGGGTAATATTTTCATGGGTTAAGACTCATGATTATCTGAAACACATAACACTACTGATAAAGCATTTATCTGTAGACATACTCCATGGATGATATTGCTTCTTTGGATTTTTGTGAGTGAGGGTATCATGATCTATAGTTACATGAATTGGAGAATTGAAATCCATGTCCAACTCCTCATTCATGGCTTGTTGGCCGGGAGATATTTCACCCTACTCATGAGGAGATTCATTAGCCCCGATGGCAATCCCACTAGGGCTATAATGTACTGATGAAACCTCAACAGTTCCTTTATTTTCAAGCTACAGGATAATGAAAATAATTTCCTTGAGTAACAATGCTTTGACTAAAATCATGTTGCAACGAAATTAAAGAAAGAGACATACATCTTCAGGAGCCACATAATCGTGCCACTCCTCGTATTCAAAACCACCCCCAGTGGTGCCATGATTTATCATTTCCTTCACCTGTTTGGTGACATGAATGGAATCATCGGTGGAATATATGAGCATCTCCATCTCTATAATGTAATCCCACTCTTTATCAGGGTTATCATTGTAACAGATATCTATAGAAGCCTGAAGATTCACTATTCCAGGGATTTGTATCCCCTCGCATAGATCCAGCCAGGTAGTTTCACCACTGCAATATAAATTTCACCATGAATGGACATCCTCTGGTTGTAGATATTCAACATGTTGACCAGAAGTCTGTGAGGAGGGTCCTACAATTTTAGACTTCAGTTTCTTCCCAGCTTCTGCAACTACAGATATAGGATAAGAAAATAAGACTTGTTGCACTATAAAGTAATGGTGATTAAATTTCCCCAATGAAGTAACTCATTAGGATTCGATGTAGTTTGCCTTTTGATTCAAATAGGGGGATTATATCTGGTGCAAGGTCTCTTTGCCACATGATATGACTTATCATCCCCATCTTGAGAATCTCGCGAGTCGGCCCTAGGTGAAGAACCTGACGAATTAGCTCCGAGTGGTGTAGAAGAATCACCTTTCAGATGAAGGGTTTCTTTCTCAACAGTTATTATCCTTTTCCCCACCTGATAAATTGGGTGATTCAACACCCCTCTAGGTTATGATGCTATCCAGTTCATTGCATACCATGTAGTTATGTTACTCACAACTTTATCAACTGTTAAATCAAACAGTTCCCCGTTCCTCTCCATAGATGTCTGCAACCATAGTTTTCGGGCAACTATCAGATTATGCTATGACATGACATGCACATGCAGAGATATAACTGTCTGCTACAAACACTTTAACTTACATGAAAATCTGTATGGAGCATAGGTCTCGCATATAATATCTTCTTCAATCTTGGTGGCCATCAAACCATATCTGTAGGCCATCATGTATGCCCTCAATTCTAGGCAGGTTTTTCCATCATCAACAAACCTCCCGATTGGCAGGTTTCCATAAGGAAAGAAATTTAATTCCTTATAAATGCTCATCCTCCCCTATATGTCATAGGAATTGGGAGCTAGCGGAGCAGTTCCAGATAATGCATGCACTGATGTAATGAAAGAACTTATGGGGATCTATACTATGTTCTGTACATTATATGTTCTTAAGTGAGTGGAGATCAATCCCCACAAAACATGGAATGGTCCCAATATTCTCAAAGGGGACATACCCATGAAGACATGGAGTATGATCCTGGGAATCTTTGATAAAATGAGGATAGTCAACCTAACCATTTTCCCCTCAGCCAACTTGGATGCAACAATGAAGGTTCCTGGCCTAACACCTCCCTTCAAATCCCTGACAGGAAAAAGACAAACACTGAGCCACAAGGCCAAGAAACCTGCTAGACGAGTCTTTTTTGGGATTCTTTGATTCACTTCCTATCCCCACATCTCAAATTCTCATGCTTCTAGAGTTGGCCAGAATGTGCCATGAGAACCCCTCTTTTCTATTTTGGGGTAGATGGTAGGACAAGTACAGGTGGGCCCCTTCTCCTTGGGCCCCTTCCCCTTCGATCCCTTCTCCCGCTTCTTGGTAAGAAAGATATTCATCTACTCCTCTGGATGAATATCATTTCTAGAATGAGTTAGGAAATCTCTGAACTCTTGAGCTTGTGGAAGATTTTCAATAATTCTAAAGCTAATGATGGAGCCTTCTCTGAATCATTCCAGGTTCCCTTGGGGGGGGGGGAAGAAATCATCATATATATCACCCAAAATTGGAGCCCCTAAGATCTTATGGACATCCCACAGACTAATTCCTACTTCTCCATGTGTTATATGGATAGAATTGGTTCTGTGCTCTAATGGATAAGTATATCCGGCACAAAGTCATCATTAATGTAAACATATGTTTTCCCAGCCTAGACGGATTCATATATTGTAGCTCCTTTCAAATCCTTGAAATAATCTGTGCAGGTTTGTCACACCCAGTATGTCCACTTCCAAGTTGGCTTCACACATCCTTCAGGACAAAAGTCCCAACTCTTCTTGCAACCTTTGGATTTATCCATCTGAGAGTTTCAGAAAATTGAGGGATAACAATGTGTTTGAAGATCAGGCTTGTGAGGTTACAGATCTGATGTACGTGGGCTTTGATGCATAATGTAGGCCTTATCCACTGTTCCAGTATTTATAAATTCTCTTCAACTTGAGATATTTTATGAAGAAAAATTGGTGTAATTCTGAAACCATGAAATTGGGAGATAGTTCTTTGCCTCTGGAATGGTGACTTCTCGTAGATGACCATAGCCATACAAAGGTATATAAATACTCTGTGGGAAGTCATGATTATACTTCATCAGGTACATGGCTAAATCTGGAAGTGTGTTGTCGTATAAAGTATAATAATTGTGGCCTACAATGTACATCATATCATCAATTCTCTTGCTGGACAGTTCATCAGTAGTTCCAATTCTTCTAGGAGCCATTGAATCTACACAAAGGTCAAATAATTAAATATTAAGTAAGTTGATTTTTCATAAAATTTGTGATGAAATGTGAAAAAAATGGCTAAGGAATTAAGGTGCTCATGTCCCAAAGTTGGCGCGCAAGTGTAACTATGTCGTACCAGTTTGGGCACGCAGGTATCACCATGAATGTCCAAATACCTCTACAGCATCATGACATAAAAGGAAGTAGCGAAAAAATTAAGTAAATATCATGGCGAAGGCAACTTGCACGATGAGAGCTCAGAAGCATTGAGATTCAGTGCTTTGCGTGAGGAATGGACGCGTATATATAGGCAAGGCATCACCCATGTGTGACGAAGCCTGCGCGGCTCACCCTTGTGCGCCGTGATTTGTGCGCTCAACACTTGCACGCCATATATTCCTTGGTTTTCTAATTTTCCTTAGAGTCACATCCTCATTTCTTTCAGATCCTACTCTGATGGGGAAATTTTGTTGATGCTTCTTTCTGTCACAAATTCTAATGAATGAAAAAGTTAAATACCTTAGTCCAAAGTGATTCATCCATTGAAGAAATATAAAAAATCGACAAAGTCATGAAGAAGGATTTATTCCCACTTGGGTGGCGCAAGTTTCATCATAGTCTCGAAAGTATACATGCACGCCGCATGGTATTGGAATAGGTGACTTGCGTGCCCTTGATGATTTTCAACCAGGTTCTTCAGTAGCATATAAATACCCCTTTTGGGCCCCCAATTTCGAGGACGGAAAAAATCCGAAACACATATTCGAGCTCCTGGAAACCTAGTCTGTTATGGAAGTCTTCTGAACACTTATAATGTAATTTATCACCCAGAATGGAATCTCTAAATAGGAGAAACAAGGCCTAAGTGTTGAAACTCATCAACACATGCGCGCCTATGTGGCCGCCATTGAAGGGAAATGGCCACACTTGCACGCCGCCTTATCCATTAAATATAACTTGTGCGCTACTCTTTTGGAAGGATTTAGGGATAATACTAAGGGCGTGAGGCATGTATCACCCAAGTATTACACTATGGGTTGACCGTCGCGCAAGTACCGATGTGTCGCGCAAGTTAACATGAGCCACCAGAACTTTCACGCTCACACATGAATTGTGCACCTCTCTTTTTGGGTGCCCCTCCTACCTATTCACTTTCATTATTCAAATACACCTCTCTCTTCAAAGTTTTGAATTCAGATCCCTCTTCAAATCCATTTATGACATGGTTCCTTTGTTGGGATTCTTTTTCTGAAAAGAATTTTGTAGAACAGTTTTTCAAACCTAGTGATTTATATAACTTTATGTCACTAAGGTTAGATATTTCATTCATTAAACCACATCCTTTAAATATGAGAGGATCTTTAAATTGTTCCTCCTTCTCAAGAGTATGTCCCAATCTCAAAATCTCAAATATGGGCTTCCTTTTCAGGAGTAATCCCAAACTCCCCTAACCTGGACCTCTTTTCATGAGTAAGCCCTGGTCTTCAAGTTCCCTTAAATTTTGGAATCCTCCTCAAGAGTAATCCCCAACCATAATTATTTTAATATTGGCATCCTCCTTAGTAGTAAATCCCAAGTTCCAAAAATCCAAATTCCCTTAACCTAGGATTCCTTTTCAAGAGTAAGCCCCAATAATAATTCCCTTTAACATGGGCCTCTTCTTTAAGAGTACGCTTCAGTCATGATTTCTCTTAACTAGTATTAATATAATTTTTGATTTGGGCTTCCTTATCAGGAGTAAAACCCAATCATAAGTCCTCTATAATTTTGGATTCCATCTCAGGATTAAGTCTTAAGTTATGTATCCAAATCTCCATAAAGCACATACACCTTTATGGACCTTGTTCCTGGGTTTCTTCCCTGAAGTAAATCCTAATCTTCATCTATCTGGGCAGTCATACATACATATTCCCCACGTCATATATTATAATTGAATATTTCATGGAACAATTGTATGATTTTACCAAAACCTCTTGTTTCTCACACTGAGCATGACTCACATGAGCATAGAGTGTAAAAGTAATTTTGACATCTTTCATTGAGCCATCAATCATGCATAAACCTCATACTTCTTTACTCGAACTACGTGGGTTCTAATTACTTTTCTAAAATAAAGGATACGTAGGTAGACCATATATGGGTACAATCCCAACTCTGAAATAATCTATGCCCTTCTAAATGACGATAAACTTCAAGTGACCCTTTGAGTTTCTTTAAAACCAGTATGGTTATCATAATGACCAAGAGATTTCTATATAATGTGATGAAGGATACCAATGACTAAGAATCTCTAACAAATGCAGATGATTCTCTATCGATGAAGAACCTCGAATACATATATATGATTCTCAAAATCTAATTCATACTAATTATTTATTATTAGATCTAAAGGAATGTTCATTTTCATACTTGGTAATTTAATAAGGATTCACGAACATAAATTAAATCTATAAAGAGAGTCTTGGAGTAGAAAATAATTCCCCTCAAAAAGGTGTGATGAGTCCAACCTCCCATCCTCTCAACCAATGAAAATATTTAAGCCTCATCGGTTCACAACTAATGAAAACCTACATTTAGAAAGTAGGTCCAAATGGATATGGAATCATTGGATGTTTTTGGTTCTACAAAAAAACCCATTAGAAACCGCTTGGAATGTTTGAACCTTAAATCAATGAGGTCATTCTCATTTCCAGAGAAAACACATATTAATTTTAAATTATGAAAAAAATTAATAGATATATGATAATAAGTCATTAACTCCGAGGAATGAACTTTTAAGAAAAATCATATGTTTGGAATTAAAATAATCAACACATAGTGAATATTTTAGGATTTTAAAGATTAAAAAAATATATATTATAGATTTTATATTTTGATTAATTTAATAATGAATTAATATAGATCTAGAGGGTGTGAAATTCATCATGGATGAAATATATTTTCCCAAATGAAATCTCAGTTAAAGATATGATTGATGGGGATAAAGTATATATATAATAATATTATTATAATATGAGTTCCACAATATAGAATGAGATTATATTATCATGAGAATGTAGAAATATCATGAGAAATTAACTTCATGGATTTTTTTGGTGAATTTTAATTTTTATAAAGGGAATGTTAATTCAAATATCAAGAGAGAAAAAAAACCTTTTATTTATCTAAACCTACAATAATAATTTGTGTAAATCATTGATGATAGGATTCTATGAATTGTAGGCTAAGGATTTGGGAGTTTTATTATGTGATTGTTTTGATCCAAATTCAACTATTATTTGTATATATATATATATGCAGGATGATGAGTGTAATCATATTCTCAACTGGGTGGACATTTATGACATTCTAAAAATCAAAATAAAAAATGATAAATATGAACATGTAAAACATCCAATTACAGATTGTGCGCATCAATGGTAAGAATAAGGTGTCCTGGATTTTTTATAATTAAATAAAGAATAATATGATGAAGTATAAGGATAATATAATAAAACTAAACATGTCACATATAATATCCAAATTGATGTAATTTAGAGGCTCAACCTAATACATCTTCTTTTAGATGTCCATAAAACATTGAAATAATAATATGAATACATAAAGATGGGTAAAAATATTATTCAACATGAATATGATGGAATTGACCGGGTACTATAGATCATTGATAAAGGAATTAATTCTAAAATATATTATAAAAAACAACATTCAGACCTTAGTTTCACTGTACTTATTTTGTACTATGATAATAAGATGATGTTCATACCCTTTCCAAGGTTTTTATAGATAATAAAAATATTTTCATTATTTTTGGATAATATATTTGTTTCTCCGGGGACGCGGTCGTCCATATGGAGGTGAAAATCATGAACAAATCCTTAGGATATCTTTTGATTAATTCATATTCAATATCATTATACACAACAAATGAATGATAAAGGTTGAGAGAGATCCAATAACTAAATTTCATATGTGGTATTTAATAGACAAAGGGTGGATTTGATTAAAATAAACACAACATTTATTCACCTAACTCATCTCTTTGTGTATTAAAATAATAATGTGATCCTAACATACCCATCCCAAACCTACAAAAATTGAAGTCAACTTAGGATCCCATGTTTCATGGATAGATTATCAAGGTGCGAGTAAAAATTAATTGGGAACCAAAAATCTAGTCACATAAATAAAAACTAAATGAATTGAATGTTCATGTGATATTTTCATAATCATAAAATAATATAATTTTTTATAAAAACTAAATAAATAAACATACTTTATCCTTGATTTCTAAAATGGAACACTTTTTTTAAGTGACCCCCTTTTATTCATTACTAGTATAAGGACCAAAACCTAGTAGCCCAAGGCCAATGCCTTATTTTATTACATTTTACTATTTAAAAGATTTTATAATATATATGAAAATAATAGTTTAGTAGTTTTCTAAAACAACATTAAGACACATGTTCAACATTACAACTTGAAATGAAATACATAATAGAAAAACCATATGACTCCAAGATTATCGCTATAAGACATTCATAATATTCATCTTCACATCCTATGGAAAATAAAACATAATAAAGGGATGAGCTCTGATTCTCATTAATGGTATGTAATAAATCATATGTTATCATAAAATGAAACAGAATACATGATGAACAACTAAAAACACATTCCTTTAAAAAACATGAGCATAATATGGTTGGAATTAAAGATGATAAAATATTGAAAAACAAATAATCATAATAGAATGAAGAAATTGATATTCTACTAGTTTAATAAACATATTGCTTATAAATTACTAATATCGTAATGAGGGAATGCATAATACCATACAACTAAAACAAATTGTTATGTTCTCAAAAAAGAAGATGGATAATAATATTGCAAGGCCTCGACCAAAACCCAATTATGTATGGTCTCATGAGAACTATTGATGCATCTAAGGGATATATCATGACCCACATATCAATATCTATGTCTAATTCATTCCTCATAAGAATTGGTATAATCATAAACAATATGAACATATGAAATAATAATCCCCAAATCTGTACACATAAACACTAACCATTCTATTTAGTATGGTGAATGGTATCAAGATAGCACATCAAGATTCACACTGATCCTAATCCATTTTAAAAAATATGGTATATGATAACCATAATATATTAACTTTAATAAGTCGTAAAATTCAACATAGGTGTTAAAATAGACAAAATACTCTAATAAAATCTTTGAGGAAAATGTTTGAGAGAAGTGCACATTTATATTAAAAAGAAGGGTTCTTTTGGAAAAATAATTGTACAAAACATAAAATGAAATAATTATGTTTTTTAATGATTAAATGAGTGCTTTTAGAAAAAAAATTGTGTTAATATAGATTAATGAGTGAATTTGTAAAAAGGAAAACTATTGTAAAGTTCCTTTGAATTGGGATTGATTATCAAGAAGAATTGTGATATAATATTATAATAAATTTTAATCCCTGCGAAATAAAGAAGGATTATTAATTTTAAAAATTTATAGAACCTTCAATAATAATTTATGAGGAATAAATTATAATAATTCTTAATTTAATTGGGATTGTGATAGAAAAAGTGTAACCCAAAATAAAATTGAGGTTCTGGTAAAAAACCCTTATATTGTGTGTAAATTCATCCTGCACAAGATCTTAATGTCTTGGGTAATAAAAATAAATACAGTAATTATTTAATTAATAACCTTATTTAAATGTTTTTTATTCATAATATTTTTATTATGTTCAATTATGTATTTTTTATTAGTTATAAGATAAAACATTATCTCTCAGGAGAAAACATTTCCTCGGTTTTAATGATCAGTATAATTGTATATGATGGTGGACATTCACGTGGAATTGGAATAATTATTTAAAATTAAATTTATTTGATATTTATGAAAATAAATTAGTGTAATTGGTTATACATATCCTTTTTTTATATTGTATGGATGTGAATAATTAGATGAAACTTTTAGTGATGATCGTTTCGATTTTTACTAAGGTTTCTAGAACACACGAATCTAGTTTTGTTATATTATATTATATAATGAACATATGATGGTTCGAGAATAACTAAATAAGTTATAATAAGTATTTTACAATAAGGTTCAACAAAAAAAATGTTTTTATGTCCAGACATGAAGAATAATTTTAACAAAAAAACATGGACGTCCATGATGATTGTAAATTGAGACCTCTTAGATGATGAAATTGATTTCCAAATAAAAGAGAGAGAGTAAAGGTATTGATGATTGATATTTCATTTACAAGGTATACTTATAGTATATGGATTATAATTCAGTTACCATGATCAATTTTATAATGGATTATAGGATCGAAAAAGAAAATAAGATAAATTCGAATGGAATTAAATAACGAACGAAAGAGGATTTACCTCGTGAAATAACCCCCTTAAGAACCTCTTTAATGGGAAAGGGTTTCTGAATTTTGGAACGTACATGGGATCCTAGACATGGGGATAATGTAGGGAATATAATTTGGTAATAATTTTTATATTCTTCAATGCATATAGTAGTTAATAAAATATGGGGGTGGGGTCGTTTTTATAGTGGATGAGAGGGGTACTTTTGAATATCTTAGAAATTATTTTATTATTTTTCTGATGTAAAGAAATAATGATAGATTATTGTGAAATTTTTTTAGTAGGTTCATTTGTGTTCAAAAAAATGAACATTCACATCATTGTTTTCTCACAAATGATGAAAAAAATCAGTTATTTTTCATATTTTGTAAATTATCAAATTTCATTATTCACAAAAAAATCATGTATTTCAGAGAAATCCCCAAAAATCACCCAAAATAATTTTCTAAATGTAGAATTACCAAATTAAATCCATTTTTTCAAAATAATTTTTTAAATAATCGTAATTTAATTTTTTAATGAAATTATAATTTACATGAAAAATACATATTTCTAATATAAAAATAATTTTATAATACTTTCAAAAAATAACTGAGGTCTCATAAAATATCATAAAATCATAGGGAAAATATAATGTATTTGGGAATACATTTTATGTCAATGAATGGTTTTTAAAATATATTTATTAATTTTAAATTATAATTATGTATTTATTACTAACAAAAGTTTCAACACATAAATGTTAATTTTTAAATTATTCACCAATATATATGTAGTGCCAAAAATTTATTTATACATACATGATTGTCGTTTCAATTCATAAGGGTTCATTATTATTCTTAAGGCTATGTTACTATTCATAAGGATAAGTTACTATTCACCAAAAATGTATATTGATCCTATCAGAGTCTAAATATCTCACTAATCGCAATGATGTATGTCAGTTTTTTGAAATTAACATCACAGAAATGGGAAAAAATTATTAGCAAGGTTATATCTACCAATTATAAAAAACCATTTGTTTTTTTAGGAATCATTATTACATTAATTTTATTTTAAATTTATTTTTAAAAGGATCTTCACTACAACAAAAGTTAGGATCCAATTCAATGCCTTTAGAATTGAGTACGTGTGATGGGTATGGCATGTAATTTCTCATCATTGAAACATGGAACACATTTTATACCATAAAATGGATATGAGTCATTACCTAATGATAATCCCCAACTCCAATTCTCTATAGAATTTCAAAAGTTCAATTTTACATGAGCTTATGTTTACCTTTCTTCCAAAATGTTATAGCAGCCTTCAATGGAGATACTTTTATGAAAACATGATCTCACACTTGTAATTCCAAATAATTTTTTCGATTATAATTATATGTCATTTTTCGGGTTTGAGATTCGATGACATGATTTTGAATAGTCATTAAATTTTATGTTGTTTCCTTCATAAAATTTGGTCCAAAAAATGGCCATTACACAAACTTCAACCTAGCACGTTTGAGTTTGACCTCACTTTCCATACAATGCTTAATATTGTGCCATTTAAATACATGATTTGAAACTATTATTGTATAAAAACTCTACCAAAGTTAATTATTTATACCACATAGCTTTAAAATCAATTACGAATGATCCCAACATGTCTTTTAATGTATGGATTGTCCTTTAGTATTTCTTGTCAGTTTGAGGGTGATAATAAATACTCATTCGAACTTCAGTATCAAAATATTTTTTAATAAATTTCCAAAATTTCAATTTTAATCTTCTCTCACGATCATAATCAATTGAGAGGGGTTCTCCAAGAAGTCCCACACCATCATTGATATAGATTTTTGCATGGAACTTCAGTGAAATATCTACATTATAGTGTGGAAATGAGCACATTTCATAAGTCGATCTGAAATTACCAATATAACCTCATCAATCTTTTTAGTTTTGGGAAATATAGGTAAAAAATTCATGGTGATGCCATCCCATTTATATGTAGGAATTGGTGTAGGTTACATGACATCACAATTATTTTTTCGTTCAACCTTTTCTTGTTTATAGACTATTCATCTTGATACATAATCAGGAATTTCCCGCTTACTATTGTCCCACTAGAAACGTTCCTTTAAATATAAATATATTTTTGTGCTACTAGTGTGTATAAAGAAATTTTAGCTATGGGAATCATCAAATAACTCCCTTTTAAAATTGGTTATAGAGGGAACACGTTGCATCTTCCCAAATTTCATATTTATTTCTTCACACACGAATTCATCCAAATTACCATCATTCACACCTTCAATTTGTTTTTAAATTCAAATAATTAGTATATGAAGTTTTAATTATTTCAAATAAATATGGTTGGGAAACCAATTGAAAATTTATTAATGGTTCAACTTCTTTGATAGTTATGATATCCCTTATTACTAGTTACATGAATACACAATCCCTTTCAATCATCATTTTTTTAAATCACCATGATCTTTCCTGAACAATTCATCAACTACCTTTTTTTCATTCCTCGGTGACAGTGTATGAAACAATCATAATCCTTGAGTAGCATGAGATACTGTCTTTTACTCATGTTGGGTTATTAAATTTAGAAGATATATTTGAAGTACTTTTTATCAATATATATCTAACATCATTCACCATAGAGAGAGTGTCTCTATATCTCAGAGAATTATTTTACACTACAAACTCAATATAATGAGTTAGATAGTTTTGTTCGTGATTTTTAACAACGTTAAGGCATAATAAATAACTCTATCATTCTGCATGAGTTCACAACCAAGTCCTTTATTTTATGCATCACTAAAGATACATAATCCACCAATTCGTAATGGTAGAGTCAATATTAGAGGATTAGCTAATCTACAATTCAATTATTCAAAACATCATTCAAATTCATTTTTTCATAAAAACATATCCCATTTATCAGTATATTTGGACAACGAGTCGGCTAAATGGGCGAATTTCTAAATTAAATCCCTATAATAAAATACTAAAACAATAAAAATAAAATCCTCATATATTTTTGTTCGAGTTGGCCATTACTAGACATCATTTTTCTTCACATGGTCAACTATGGTTTCATCCTTAGAGACAATATGGCCAAGAAGTGGAACTGACTTAAGAAAAACATTTCACATTTTAAACATCTCATATAATTCATTTCTTCTAGTAGTTTTAAGAATAAAGAGCAATTGATTATAATTATTTTCATACATTTTTTAGTAAACAAGGATATCATTAATAAATACAAAAACAATGATATCAAGATATTCCCTAAAATTATACTATTTAGATGCATGGAAATTGAGGTTGCATTAGTCAATGCACAACCTGATAGATCCATCATTATTCTTGAAAAGGAGAACACGGTCTCCCCCTAGAGAAAAGCTAAGGCTAATAAATCATTTATCAATAAATTCCTCTAGTGGTTTTTTTAGTTATAATTATTACACTATGTACATTATGTAAGGACTTCATGATATAGGCCTCAAACCAATAATAAAATCCACATAAAACTCAATTTCCCACTCCAGAGGAAGTCTTGAAAAATCCTCATGAAATACCTAAATGTATTCTTTTATAATAAGTACATCCTAAATCGGAATGTGTCATTACTCACCCATATATATTTATTTTTCACCATCTCTAATTATTACATTCATTAGATCTACTAAGGGTGGATCTATATATTAATCAAATGATTAGATTTCTGCTCTAATGACAAGGTAATCTATATCATTCTCAAAAAAATTAACTTTCTTCTTCTTACAATTTTTTTTTGAATCATAACATAAAATCAAATTCATCTAAAGAATTATATCAATGTAAAAAAAGGGTGTGATGATAATTTCGGTAACTAGATCACGTTTATATATCACAAGGGGGATTGATCGACACATATATCATGCAATGATACATCACTTTGGAGTTATGATTGGAAACTCCTTATTTTACACCCATTGGGAATGATTAATTTTCTTGGAAAATAGGGATGATATAAATGAATGTGAGGATCAGAATAAAATAAAGCATTAGGTATATTTTATGAAATGATTAAATTTCATACCAATACATCATTAGGAAATTCAACATTAGAAGTTGTGATCACAAAAGCATGTATTTTTTCAAGTGAACTTTTCTGGGGAATGTTTCCATGACACATTGGTTAATTATTGGCATAATGTACCTTCTCTTTAGAGTTGTCACACTGAAAATTGGAAGCTTATTTATTTCCCATGAAATCATAATATTGGTGGCCTCTTTATCCGCATTTGTAACACATTTCTTTTCATTTAATGCATGATAAATGGTGTTTCTTTCCAAAGTATTCAAATGTTTTAAAACTAAACAATTTATTCATCCCTTTATTCATTAATTCCCCTAAAACCCTCTTCTAATGTAACATTCACTCAATTTCATAATATATTGAGAATTATTTTTCTTTCTGGAAATCACAAGAGCCTATATATTTATATGATGAAAATTTTTTGGAAACTAATTTCATTGGGAAGAATTATTTTAAAACACCAATGAATCAACCTATTTCGTCTCAGTTTACATATTTATTTTGATGCATGCGTTTTAAAACTAGTTAAATTCACTTCATACTTCTAAACAATTTCTTCCTCATTTTTTTAAAAGTCAATAACTTCCTCTCCATATATTCTCACTGTTCTCAAGGAAAATATTTTTCATATAATATTCCTTTAAAGACCCTCGATTTCATTTCCTCTACATATTCCACATCCTCCGTGTTTTGAATTTATGATCAGCACAGATATGAATCATGGTATAGATGATAAACTTATATGAAAACCTTCTCCCTTTCAATTCATCACAATGAAATAAATGTATTTTCAATGGAACATATCCAATACTCCTCTATGACTGGGTTTGTAGTCCTACAAAAATATTGTTCATAACCTAAGTGAGTTGTCCCGATATAGATATAAGTTGTTACACACCAGTAGTTTCATCAGAACCAACATCATCATTTATCTAAAATAGTAAATCCCTAAATGGGATACGTGTATTCATACAGTTTCCATTATTTTAAATATGAGCCTTTTTATATAATGTAATACACTAAACTAGATTATGAATCATAATTTCTAACATCAAACTAGAAAAACACTTAACAGAAATAAAAATTTTATTCATAGCTAATCCCATATTAATAAACATGGTTTCTTTGTGGAAAATTTAATTTTGAAATCCTTCATAATGGCTTGTAAAGTTGATGTGAATTGTATTATTAATATGAATTTGGATTGTCAAACAAGGTGCAATGTACGATCTATTTTCATGTACATGTTTACCTTGGGCCATGCCTCAAACACCTTATCAATGTTGTTACTCCTTGGTAAATATGTGCCCGAACCATAAAAATGAGTACTATCTGGAAAAGGATTTATTTTCCAATAATATATACATAATATCTTCCTAGACTAATTTCTAGGTCTTTCTTTGTATGTTTATCCTCAAACTCTACCTTAGGGTACTAACCCCAAATCGTAATTTTCTAAATATCGTTTCTAGGTTTTCCAATAAACCTCCTCTGATAAAAATTATATGGACACGACCCCAGTAACCTAGTTATGGTGACTTATTTAATTACATTTTTATTATAATAATAATTTTTTTATCTCTAAGGAATGAATCTTCTATAAGTTTTAGAAAAAATTAAAAACAGATCATTAACATTATTACATGAAATTAAATAAATAATAGAAAATCCAATTGACTCCTAGATTTTACCTAATTTTTTTTAATAATATTCATCTTCAAAACCTCCGGAAAAAATATCAGAAATGTTTTATCATTGATGCTAAGTAAGGGTATGTAATACAAAAGATGTTTTCATAAAATTAAATACTAGTCATGATGAACAACTAAAGACACGTGCCTTTAAAAATAATGTTTATCATAATATGGATGGGAAGAAAGTTGATTAAATAAGTCCATATAAACGGTCATAATAGAATGTAACATTACCAATGAGATTCTATTAGTCGAATGGTGAAACTGTTTATCTATTACAAATACCAAAATATGGGAATTCATAATTCCAGACATCTGGAGAATATTGTCAAGCCTTTGACCAAGAGGTATAAAAATAGTAGGGTTAGGCCTCACACAAAACCCACATATTTTTTCCCTTATGATGTTTAACACTACATTGAGGGCCTATAGGGAGACTTACTCGTGACATTATTATTCCAATTAATTATTCATATGAAATGTGATAAGCATAAACAACATGAACATATGAAATATCATTCCCTAATTTGTATACGAAAACATTACATATTATGGGTAGTATGGTGAATGGTATAAAGATAGGTCATCCAAAATCCAACTAATAATAAACCATTAAATACAATATGATTGATGATAAATATAAGATACTAACCTCATTATGATATACAATTCTATAGAGTTGTTTAAATATAAAAAAACACTCTAATTAATTCATCGATGAATTTTTTAGATAAATAAAATTTTACTTCGAAAAGACGAGTTCTATTGGAAAATTGTTTATATAAAGAAAAAAATGAATAATGCAGTTTATCCATGATGAAATTAGTGGTTCTAGAAAAAAAATTATTGATTAAATCTGATTATATAGTGAACTTGAAAATTTGTAATAATGTGGGAAGTTTCCTTGAATCGAGTTTGATTATCCGGAATAATTGATAGAAATCATTTAAAAAAATTTAACAACCCTTAAAATAATGATGGATTATGGTTGGTACACATATATAAGGAATTTACACAGACATTATAAGTATTAAATTAGGATTTTTATGATTTAAATTTGGATTAATGGATACAAATAGTAACCCAAATGAAAATTGAGGTTTGGTTAGAAAACCATTACCTTATGTCTGAATGTGTTCTGAAATTAAGATTACTATCTTGGATAATAAAATTGAATCCATTAATTAATTAATTAATTAATTTAATTTACATATTTTATATTCTTCATAATTTTATTTAGTTCATTTATGTATTTTTGTGAGTTATAATATAAAAATTTATTGCTCAGGAGAGTTCATTTCCTTGGTTTTCATGATCGGAATAATTGTATATTATAATGGATGTTCACATGGAATGTGTATAATTCTATAGAAATGAGTTTATATGAATCTTATCAAAATAAAGTAATTTAAATGGTTATAAATATCATTTTGGATACATATTATGAGTATGTGTAATTATAGAAAACATTTAGTGATAATCGTTTAGATTTTTAAGGCATTTTTTTGATCGTAACGAACTTGTTTTGTTTTATTATTTAATATAATGTATAACTGATAGTCCAGGAATCAATAAATATGATAAAATAAAATTTTTAGAAACACATACAATGATTAAAAATGTTTCATGTCCTTCCTTGAAAAATTAATTTGAATAATTAGACTTCATCTTCCACGTATTTTGTAAATCAACACCTCCCATATGATGGTTTTGTATTTAATATACCAACATAGAGTGTAAATATATTGATTATGTATATTTCATTAACATGACTGAATTAAAATATATATATATATTATAATGGAGTTACCATGATCAATTGGACATATTATTTTAAGAGATAACACGAAAATAAGATAAATTAAAATGAAATTAAATGAAAATAGGAGGAGGGTTTACCTCTTGAAATAACCTCCTTGAGACCCTCCTTAAGGGAAATGTTCATTGTCCTCTGGGAAGCCCTAGAGACCCCAGACATAGTGAGGGACTTGGGATGAGTATGTTGTTAGATCATCGATATGGTTCGTGGCTCAGAAAGTGAAGAGAATATAGAGTGATGGATATTTTTTTAGTGGAGGGGGGAGGTAACTTATTAATATTTTATTCATTATATTATTATTTTTCTCAATAATAGGAATTATGTTTGATTATAATGACGAAAAATATAATATGATCATTCTAGTTATGTCGAATGTCAATTTACAATAGCCATAAATCATTCATGATGTATAAATTTATTTATTTATTATATTTTATTAATTATCGAATTACAGTATTCATAAAAAATTCAGGTATTTCAGAAAAATCCATAAACATCAACTTAAAATATATTTGGCATTTATAATTACAAAATTTACTCAATTTTGAGAAAATTATTTTCTATAGAAGATAAATTTAATTTTTAAATAAAATTTTTATTTACTTGAATTATATATATTTTAAATTTATAACTCATTTAAAAATAATTTCAAAAATTAATTGATGTCTTATAAAATTATCCTAAAATAATTAGAAAAAAATATTTTTATATGGAATACATTCTATAAAAAGAATTTTTATTTTTATTTTATTTTTTGATTGAAAATTGTAATTAAATATTTATTACTGAAAAAAGTATTAACACATAAATATTAATTTTAAAAATGTTCACTATGTTTTATATTGTTCCTAAATTGTATTTATACATACATGGATGATGTATATATTCCTAAGGGTAAAATAGTATTCATAAGGGTAAGTGACTATTAAGAGGGATAAGTTACTATTCACTATAAATATAAGTTGATCATATCAGACTCTAAATATCTTACTGATTGGAATCATGTATGTCAGTTTTTCAAAATTCAAATCACAAAACCAAAAAAAAATTCCTTAGTAGATTGGTTATAACTATCTATTATAACAATGTATTTTATTTTCAATGGCTCAATGTTTCATGAATTCTATATTAAATTTATTTATAAATACTAGGGGTGTTACAACTAGAGTATCTGATTACATGTCACATAATCTTGAAAACAAAAATTTGCCTCATTGAATATTTCTAGAGAGAGTTAATAGGAAATACAACAACATCATGTTCCATAAATGATTCATATAATATTTTCCTAGATAATAAAGGTCAACCTCGAAGGAATATTTGGACTATGGCATACTCTATCCCCGATTCCAAGGAAAAACTCTAGTGAAATCCATATCTCTAGTGAAAATAAATAATTGAATCTCATAAAGGTCATGAAAAACTAAACTCTAAGGCCACATTAGAGGGTCACATCACCTATCCACGATAAAAAGTAAAATATCCATGGAATTCCATATAAGTATAAAAACAAAACCAATGGATCAGGACTATGGGATTCCAAACCATATAATGTTCAATAGGTGTATTTCAAATATACGTATTGGGAATCTAATAGTCATGTGCATGAAGTATAGATCTAAGGAGAACATCCAAGGCATACTATTATTCTCAAAACATCATGATTAGTATTGTGTTCCACCGTAGCCATATCAGGAATCAACATCGATTTAAGTTCAAGGTGACACATAAAATAATACTATATACATCTCCATAGGGTTTAACTTCTCATTGAGGAACCCAGTTGGCACCCTAATGGAAAATCATTGTTTGGACATATCAAAGAGGTCCCCCAATACAAAACTCATCTGTCGATTCAACACCCATCTCATGTCTGAAAAAATGTTCCCTAACATCAATAATGTTTCATAAAAGTCTCAATATTACTAGGAAATTCTTTGATGGGCCTCCCAAGATATGAGGATCATTCCAAAATCAATAATCATGTCATCCAAGGTTGGTTTACACTACCTACCTACCATCAATCAATCTACGTAATAATCTATATATAAATCAACAATATCCAAAAGTATAGAATTAATCTCATGGTCCATTGATGGATAAATCCTGTGATATCTATCTCAACCAAATACTATCTCTAGAAAGTTATTTTGATGGAACCCAAAATAAGGGAAACTATACTGTAGATTTTTTTTACACCCATTGGTTTCCATCTGTTTGAAGGAATGAAATTATAACCAAGGTCTCATATATCAAATATAGATGAAATAATGATGGTGTACGTTGCTCCATTATGTGACTTATCTCTTTTTTGGAATCCATACATATCATTTTTATGTAATAATTAATTATAGAGAACATCAATCCCCTTGAATGTGAGACCACATACCTCATTCTATTAAAATAATGAATTATTATAGAGGGATATGTATAATGGATAAAATACCCAAATATATATTTTTTAAATTTGATCATTGCATAAAAACTCACACTTAAGCCCATCCATGATAAATTAACATACTAAAAAATAATTAAAGATATAAATTAGGTGATGGAGACCAATAATTAATTTTTTTCTTATTAATAATTAACTAAAAAATTATATTTAATAATTAATTATTAATTGAAAATTAAATTAATCATCAAATAAATGCATAAAAACTCATACAAGAACTTCATTACACTACAGTATGAACCAAACACATGATGAAGGATTATAATGTAATCCTAGGTTCATAATTTTGAAACCCCATTCAATTATAATGTAGCAAAAAACAAATTCTGTGTAACATAGAATTTTTTTTACAATTCCTAAATAAATATACATCTAAAAAATGATTCAAACTGTGTGTGGTCACCCTATTTGAGAAACCTAAATCAACATCATGAAAACCTCCCATGATGCTATCTAATTTACTCCATACAATAGTGGAATTCATCAATACTTATATCTAAAATAATAATAAAATCAGATTATATGAAGAGAAGAAATAGTGGAAGAGATAATAGGGTTTGATATCATTGAATCACTGTATAATTTCAATGTATTTTCCAAATATAGAAGGGTGTCAATGGAATACAAGGGAGATAGTTCCCCTCAACATTGTCATGAATGAAAATGAATAAGGTAGAGTCAAGAACCAATGTAATTTAAGGGGAAAAATAATTATCTCCCCCATTTTATAATTTGATGGGAATGAAAAATAAAATACATTACATCCTTAACCACACCATGGTACACCTCCTAATATCTTTAGAGAACCTGATACACCTAATAGATCCTTTATTATTTCAATTTTTATAGTAACCATGGCTCTATGCAATGGATAATACCACACTATATCCAAAACCCTACTCATTATTTTTCACTATGACTACTTATGGGTGAAACTACCAATGATAGTGAAACATGACATAGAATATACCTATTCGCTATAACTTCAAACCCCAACCTTGAATATCAAAACCCAATTATCATGGGCTCTATGTTGTGATGAGTTTCCGTGATAGCATAAATAGTGAAGGCATCTATTCGCTAAGACATTCCATTTAGACCTCAACCACTGTGAGATTTACTATGTGACGATCCATATTTTTTTAAAAAAATGAGTATGTATATAGTATATCACAAATCCATTACTAAAAATCCAAACGACAACTTGAATCATCCCCTAATACATTTACACACCCAATTGAATCTTTTAATGGTTGTTGGAGACGTGAAAACTCATCCCAATCCATTATATTCAAACTAATACTATCTACGACTTCCAAAATTCAAATTCCATCTATTATTTTGAACAAAAATGTCCATGGGTCTCATATTATAAATATTTTAAGTATATAATGGGTTCAAGACCAAAGCAAGAATTGTTTTGGAATATATTTTTCATTGAAACTTGTTAAGAAAGGTTTGTTTATTATAGAATTATAATTCAAAATAGTTTCAAACGTTTAAATATATGTATATTAATTATTTTATTCATCCTATTTCTCATTTATGATAGGAGAGATAATAATTGTACAAGAATTGTATGATTGATTAGATTATATAATAGGTTTTTTGAGTCCAATAGTTAAATTTTTTTATGGAAAAATATTATTATCCATTACTTTTGTAAAAAAGATATATATTTCTCCCACCACCCAACATAGAAATATTTTATGGAATAATCTTATTTATAAAATAATTATATATAAATATATAACCATATTGTATTTGTATTCAATAGTATATTTATTGAATATTCATAGTAAAAGGATATGTCTTTTATATTCTAATCACAAATTAATTTTTTTATTTTAGCATTACCGATTAAAAATATATGGTATCTATGAATTATTTTAGTTTATGATATTTTTTCGTAATTATTACAATTATAAACAAATATTGAACTTATAAAAAATAAAAAATAAATTAAATTTGATATCCTATAGGATGAGGGAATATTGGTAAAAAATAATTTAACAAGTTACATTTTCCATCAAATGATTTCAATAGAAATGTTTCATTTAAATGGTTAAATGTATTATTATAATGTTAATATTATTAAATATTCTATATAGATTATTTTAAATATCATAACATTTGACGTTGTAAATTTAATGATTTTTAATTAAATGGACATATAGTTGAATATTAGGAATATGCTTCATAAGTCCCCTACTTATATAATAGACTATACTTTATAGATGATACTCATTACAGAGTTTTTGGAGATGTTTTTATCATATATTCACAATGATATGAGGTATTATTAACATAGGTATATAATGATAATAACAAACCCATTGAATTTGAATAGGACTCTAGGATGATCATGAATTCTATCTTATGTGATAAGTTGGACATGTAATTATATAAGGTCTTTCATGTATAACTAAATATGTTATCAAATATAAAATGTATAATATTATTCAAAAGTAAATCTATATATTATAGTTATTTAAAATTTTTTGCATATGAAAATATGAATAATGTAATGAAATGAAAGTTGGCCTCTTAAAGAATGACATTGACTTATCCTCAATATATTCTCTTAACATGGAATTATAGATTGTGATGAAATGTCAATGTTTACATGACTATTATTCTTATATTATGATTGAAATTTTCCCATGACTAAAAAAATAATGTCAGTACACTAAATGACCAAAAACATATATGCAACATTATGTGGAATATACACTATCATTTGTATATGAGATATTTATTATTTATACGTTAAATCCTTGATACAATATGTTTATGACATTACTATCATGCTTGTATTCATTATAAAATATTTTATTCAAAGCTAATCAAGGCGTGGTTTGGTAGGTTTCTAATCTTGTCATCGGTAAGATCTCCAAAGATATGATGTTTTTCGACTCTTATGATGACTATGAAATAAATGACCTCTATTGAAATAGACTAAGGATGTGTATGAACAAACCTTCACGTGACATGTTATTTGATCATTGGTTGTATAAGGTTCTTCTGATGTGCCAATACATAAAGGTGAATGATATGGGATTTATTTATAGAAACGACATATCTATTTTTTGGGAATCATTATTGTATTATTTGGATATATTGTATAGGTATACTATATTTCCCAAAATCAAGTTTATGCCTATGAAAATTATATAATATAAACAATTCATGAATTAATATTCTATATTCTATGGTCACATGTATAATTATACATTTTTTAACGAATATCACTTGATATGACATTGTGGATGTACTACTATTGATTAATTTCAAGAAGCATCTCATTTATTTTTACTTTTAGTATTTTTTAATTAATAGTAGTTTTTAATATAATTATTTTCCATGGAGTTATAAAATACAGTTTATTAAATGAGTTTTAATCTATTTAAAAATTAGAGAGATACTTTACACATGGTTTAAATTTTATCCCAAAGGATTTTCTAGTGGATTCACAAGGGGTAATCTATGAGGAGATAAAAGTTGGATTCAAATAAAATATTCCAAAAGTGTTATGGACGATATGAAAATGGATATTTGGTTTCGTTTTTAAAAATTATTTTTTATGATACAATACAAGGTAAAATAATACAATGTGTGAGAGGCTTAAATGGATGTTAGAGATTGATGGAGATATTTCTCAAAGCCTCTATTAAATATTTAATGATATAGAACATTTTATATGAGGGCCTGTATAAAATATTTGGAATATCATATTCCATGGTGCTAGTTATATTGTAAATAACATCAAAAGTCATTATTCTACACCTAGTAAAATGTAAAATATATTACCATATAATTAATATTTGAAAAAACAACTATCATCATTAATTGAAATGGGTTATAAAAATAGGGTCATGGGAGTAATATAAATTTATAGTTACATGGAGTTCAAAAAAATATAATATAATCTCATAAAAGATATGTGGGTCCATCCAAAGTGATGTGGTTTTAACATTAAACTATGGATAAAAAATATAGTGACAATTGCTTCAAATTCCCATAATGTGATCATTATTAAGAATGAATGTTGAAACTAGTGAAAAAAATTCATTCATGTCATTTGAAAAATATGTTTCATTATGTTATATATTTAATAGTTTTTATTTCAATTTTTTGGTAGAGAATGGTTTTCATGTTATATAATAATTTATTATAGGATTTAAATGTATTATTTAATCATATGAATCCTAATATGGTTAATAAATAATTTTTTGAATACTTATCATAATTGAGAATGACGAATTTATATCAACATTTATAAGATGGTTTAAATCATTACCATATTTATTGATAGACTGATTCTCGGAAGAGGGAAGCAAGTGTGTGAAAATATTATTTATCAGCAATGAAACAATAATTTCTACCTGATTATATAAGAAGAAATTAAATTATATCATCATTATCATAATAATATTGTGAGAATTATTTTATTAGAAATCTATATCATGATTATTTGAGGAGAATTTTTTTACTGAACCATATATAATAAACTATTATAATTTTTTCACTATGTTAATATGGTTAACAAATGATAAAAACCATTTAAGAGAAAAAATAAAGACATATGTATGTTGATAAATAAGTATAAAATCACCCAAAATATTGTCAAAAATTCTTTTTCATGATTTCATATGTATGTTTTATGATTCATTTTTTTAATAAATGAAAATATCTTGAGAGGTTTAAAATTTATAAAAGAAAAGAGAAAATAAAAAATGTGTTTCCATACCCTCCAAAACATGTTCCCTCTGGAATTCGTAATTTTTATAGTTAATGGATAGTTATCCCATCTGTATTCCCACAAAGGATAAATTGTTCATCCCATACAGTATGTGATTACAGTTAAGCATCATGGTTTCTCCAACCCTACAGACATCTCCTTGAAACAATGCATAAAAGACCTAATTATTCATAAAATAAATTTAAAAATTATAGAGAACCCATTGAAAATTTTTAATTTTCATTCTCAATACAAATATGATTTATAGTGTTGTGACAGCTCCCTAGAGGAAATATTTCATCTCCCTAACTTCTATTTGTGGGAATTAAATCTCTAGTGAATGATCAAATCTCCCCCCCCCCATTTAGAGGACCTTCTCACATATAGTTTTTATTATATCCCAATCCTTACTCCATATAATTGTATGTATTATTACATATTAGTTCACTCTAAAATCCATTTTAATGGATCTTGATTATGGTTTTAACTTATAGAAAACTTTTCCCTTCAATCAATTTTCGAATTCCCATTTCTTGTGTTGATTGTTTGATTTACGTGATTGCATTTATTTGGTTCTACTAGATATTATCCAGGTAATCGAATCCTTGCTTTGTTTATGGATATTTTAGAAATTGATTTCAATTCATTTATAAATCCATTAATTTATTTGATTTGATTATGAAATATTAAATAGAATGGATTTTTTAAAAACAAAAAATCTAAAGGAATTCTAATTATGGGTGTGAATTTTTAAAATGGTGTAATTGATTAAATTTTTTAAGGATTTTTTTGATAAAATTGGTTTAAAATTAATTGATGAAAACCATGATTTGTATTGTACTGAAAAGTCATAAAATGATGAAAAACACATGCATAGGTTTTGAAATTGACCAGACATATTGTGCTTGAAAATTTGATAATTGAATTTTAAATATGGATTTATTTCAAATGAGATTATTTACTCATTAATTTTTTATTTGATGATCACATGCAATTGTATTTAATTTGTGGGTGATTTTGGAAATCTGTTTTAGGATCCAGACTCTATAAATGTAATAATGATGAAAATCAAAAAAAATCCAAACTCAGAAATATTACCCCCAATTAGATGTTCATCAGTCCTATTTATCCTAAGCCTGAGGGACATATGAACGCATTTTGAGAAGTGTGGGGATCATATAACAGGAGAAAAATAATATAATGAATATGTCTCTAGTTCTTGTTTGATATTATTTTATTGTAAATTACATTTATTATAAAACTATCTTACTGAAACAAAACGAATTATATAAATTAATTTATATAATTTCTTTATGTATTCAATATTTTAAACATTTTCCATCTATTAAAATGTAATAAAGTATTGTTTTACAAATAAAAAAGATATGGTATTCTATTCCATATTTTGTTTAAATTGAAATAAGGATTTGGTTTATTTTTATGGAGTCGAATATGGAACACATGGAAAAAATATATTGGAATTTATAACACTCACTTGACCTTTTTATTTTATGTAATGGTAGATTTTAGAATGCCAGGTCTGAGAAATGGGAATTTTCCCCATGGAGGTGGTGGATGTTCTTGATCATGTAGACAGTGGATTAGAGTTGATTGATGGATATTGTATCCAATTGTTTCTTGGGATGTTTGAGTTTTATCCTTGTAGATATTAATTACTTAAATAAATACTATTTTTTGTTTCCTTATAGTTATATTATTTTTGGAACATTCTCTTATTGTAAGGATGATCATATTGTATTTTACTCATTTTCATCCATTTTTTTGAAAAATACATTCATTCTTAATCTTCTGTGATTCTAGGTGCTAGTCAAATACCCATGGGGATCGTGAAGAACCATTAAGATATATTATAGATGGATAAGAATTCAAGGTAAAAGGGTATCCATGTTGGTCCCTAATTTGGTTTTATCATATGTGTAGGTTAATCATATTTCCATGATGTTAGTATGCATTTTGAGATATCTAGGTTGGACTAAGAAGTTATATAAGAGTTAGTTCATGTCCAAATATCATCGTAACAATCCATATTTATGTTTTTTTGGATTGGTAAAATATTCTTGATGAATAATTTGTTTTGATTTTTGTATTTTATCTTATTTTTATTTGGATATGGTGAAATCCAAACCATGAAACTTTATCTGATGGGGTTGATATTCCAGTATCCCTTCTATGATTTCTTGATATGTATATCCATTCAAGTGTCTTAAATGTTTTTTTGATGATGTTGTGTTTCATCAATACTCCAATAAGAAATTATAGTAGGATCCAAGAAGAATATCTTATTGAACCATAGTGAGTGGATCCTCCCATGGACTAGAATCCTGTTGAGATTTTTGTGAGAATTGTACAAGCTCTAAATTAAGAACCTACTCTCGGTTCTATTTAGGAAATAGTTGCATAAATTCTTAGGGATGAATTTCATAATTGTTCTGAAGATTTTATTATATATAATCCACAAGTATTATTGTCTCTACTAATCCTCAATAGTGTGAGGATTGGTTGATAATGATATATATTATAATCGATTTATTGGAAATACTAGATTCGATGACGGTGAAATGTGTGTCACTCTAACTTGAAGGAACTAGTAAGAGATGGTGGTATTTGATGTTACTGTCAATGATGACTAAGGGTTTAGAGTGAAAAAATTTATAGATATTTACACTATTCAATTTGATCTATAATCTATAGTGCTCACTTAGGATATAGATATATTTAATATCCATCAATCTAGCAACACTGAGAAAGAGTATGTGAACTGCCTTGTTGTGGTTGTGTAGTTCACACATAAGATTTTATTGATGGAATATAAGAAAACCCAATTGTTCTAGATGTGTACCTGACTAGATATTTATCCATAGGTCTTATTACTATTGACCACTTTATATGATAATGTTTATGATATGGATTGGATAGTTGAACATAACCATTACGGTATGTTATGTTTTATATGAGTTCATTTTTCTCCTAGTGGTAGTTTTATTAGTTACAATAAATAATTTTGTTTGTGTTATGGTCATCATAGTAGTTCTAAAAAATATTTTTCCTATATAACCCCTTAAATATTGGAAGACCCATTTTACTTTTTTATAATGCCCTATGTTTTTGTATTCGAAGCAGTTTTTCTCTAAGGCACCAAAAAATTATAGATCTTGTGGATGCTCTGGTAAGATTCCGGAATTATTTTGCATCTCATATTCCACACATAGTGGAATGGTATCTTAATGTAAAAACCCAAATTTTCTGTGGAAATTATTTTCTTAAATACATGGGAGTTTTACAAGTCTGTATTTTCTAATGGCGCTTGATTTCGAGGCCCGGTGTGCCTAGAATCAATTTCTGAAGTTTTTTTTGGGTACGTTCAGTAAATGTACGAGCGGGATTTTATATCCTTTGAACCAGTGCTCAGAACTGAAATATGAGGGTACCGTTGAACTCATAGCGTTAGTGATTTCTTAGTGGGACCTTCACCGTAGTTGCGTTTGGAAAATTTTGGAAGATTTTTTTTGGGGGTTTTAATTAAATTGAATAAAATAAAGTATTAAATTTATTTTATTTGGTTGGTTAAAACCTCCAAGGGGAGGTTAGAGCTGGGGGCCACCACACCCAAACCTCCCATGGGAGGTTATGGAGGTGGGGACCACCCAATTATAACCTCCCTTGGGAGGATATTATTAAAGTGGGTCCCACATGGGCTTTAAACTCTGTTAACCCCGTTGAACTCCCAATTAATTGGGGAGCCTCTTCACATTATCTCATATGTGTTCCACTTCAAATAATTAAATAATTGGGACCATGTGCTTGCGGGGAAACTGGAGGTCCCTGGGGCTCAGATGTCACAATTGGTATCAGAGTAGTCGGTTCTACTACCGAACATATAAATTTGATATCTATTTTTTGGGAAGAAATATTGTTATGGGTACCGAGTGTGGTTTTCAGTTCATGGAGTCCAGTGTCGGTGCGGCGATCGATGTATCCGTACTCTAGGACCCTGACTTCTGATTTCAGACCAAGTGCATGAAAACAGTGATTGTGTGTGTGTTTCAAAAGTTTTTCATTAAGTCAACTCAACCAGGTCATCTCAATAGGTATAATCGTTTGACAGTGTCGCATATGTTCCTTCAAGATGCCTCCCCACTGATGACCAGTTAGAGCCCTGAGAGTTGTATGCACTGACAGCCCACCGAGCGACGAGACCTCAGTGCAGGGCCCCTTTTCAGTTGAGGCACCAGCAGAGGAACTCGCGGTACCACCACCCGTTGGGCAACCGATGCCACCAGCCCAAGAAACAGACGGTGCACACCGCTTGAGCACACTGCATGAGTTCTAGCGCTAGAGGCCACCCATTTTCTGGGGAGAGACGAACCCACAACCCATTGAGGACCGATTGGAGGCTTTAGTGAGAGTTTTTAGGCTAGTAGGGGCACCAAAAGTCTACATGATGATCCTTGTTACTTGTCTCTTCCATGAAGCAGCATGATGATGGTGGAGCTTGATGCTTCAGGTCCACAATGAGGCGACATTACTCTGGATAGACTTCGAGAGCCTGTTCTGGGTGGAGTTTGATCCAGCCACCCTTCAAGCGGTGCAGATACTGGAGCTACTACATCTGCAATAGGGAAGCATGATAGTAGCACAGTACTCAGTGAGGTTCACTGACCTCTCTTTCTACTCTATAGATATGGTACAAGACCCATTATTCAGGTCCCAAACCTTCGAGTAGGGGCTCAGGAGAGAAATCAGAGCCTCAATGATCTCCCTCAACATTATGACGTCAGCTGGAGTGTTAGAGAGAGCCCTCATAGTAAAGAGTTTCCTTGTTGAGCAGTCACCAGTAGCGAGACCTACTACTAGTTGACATGCATCGGAGTCTTCTACAGCTGGAAGTAGAGAGATGTCGCAGAGGTCCATAAGGAACAGACGTACAGGTGGAGGACCTCATGACTAAGGATCAGTTGTGCGGAGTACCCAGAGTGGAGACAGAGACAGACCTCTCAAGAGCGGCAGTCCTACTCTTGCAGCGGGCATGGCCACATGGATCCTGACTATCCGACGATCCATTTTGATGATCAGCAGACAGTTGAGGGACTCCCAGGACAAAGGCAGAGGTTCGATCGAGGCATCCCACAGGGCACACGAGGACGTTGAAGAGGAGATGGTCGAACAGCTGGCGGCGGTCAACGTTACGAGGTTCTACCACCACCACCACCACCATTAGGTCCACCCTGACCGTAGAGAGTGAGTGGATAGGGGAGAGATCAACTTCATCTAGTTGAGGCATACGACCATGGCACTCTGTAGATGATTTGAGGTGCGATCTGTGTCTATTCCATCCTATCTTCAGTTCTTATAAATGGAGGTGTCAGTCATTATTTTATTGAGACTTCCCTCGTTTGGAGAGAAGAGACTACGATGGAGTCGTTAGCTCAATCCATAAGGCTAGATACTCCTACAAGAGCTGACTTGACTATTACGCAGTGGTTCCAGTAGTGTGATCTTACTCTAGGAGGTGAGAACTTCAGCTAGCATCAACTCATAGCTGCGTTGAGGTCTTATGACATCATCTTAGGTATGGACTGGTTATCTACAGTCCATTCTCAGATCAACTGTATTCGGTGCAAAGTGCGGTGTGTATGAACGGATGGGACCAGGTTCATCTTCACCTACGAGAAGAGAACATTGGCAGCACAGGACGGACATACTCATTGGAGGGTGCAGCCGATCACTCACCAGTTGTCTTACCTCATCCTCGGAGCAGTTGATGTGGAGAGTTTGACTTATCCTGTAGTGGTGGACCAGTACATAGATGTTTTCCAAGATGATGTTCCAAGACTACCTCTATGTTGAGAGGTGGACTTCTACATTGACCAGTACCCCAGGACGACACTGATATCTACTCCAGCATATCAGATGGCTCCCACTGAGCTACACGAGCTAAGGGTATAGCTGGAGGACTTACAGGGGAAGTGATTAATCCAGCCCAGTGTTTCTCCCTAGGCAGCCCCGATTCTGTTCTCCAAGAAGGCAGACAGGAGATTGAGGCTCTGTTTTGACTACCGTCACCTAAACCAGGTGACCGTGAAAAACAAGTACCCACTCTCGCGAATTGACAACCTCTTTGATCAGATCAAGAGAGAATGATGGTTCTCGAATATAGGCATCAGATCAGGCTATCACCAGCTCAGAGTTCGAGATTATGATGTGTAGAAGACGACCTTCAGTTGTCAGTACGACCACTATGAGTTCACGTTTATGCACTTCGGTGTAACCAACACTCCAATAGTTATCATGTGTCTCATTAACAAGATCTTCTATTCTTACATAGATCACTTTGTCATAGTCTTCATCGATGATATTCTTATCTACTCAACTACTAAGGAGGAGCACACCTACCATTTGTAGGTAGTACTGGACACACTCCGAGAGCAAAAGATTTATGGAAAGCTCTAGAAGTTCCATTTTTGGATTTGAGAGGTTCCGTTTTTGGGGCACGTAATCTTGGAGGCTGGAGTTTCTATGGATCTTGTGAATATTGAGGTGGTACTTGCTTGGGATCCATGCATGAGTGTGACAGAGGTTCTGAGTTTCCTGGGATTGGTTTTATACTATCAGAGGTTCATTCCAGACCTCTGCAGTGTTATAGCACCACTTTCAGCCTTGACCAAGAAGGTGCAACCCTTAATGTGGTCAGAGAGATTCCAGCAAATCTTTCAGAAGCTGAGGTAGATGATGACTAGTGCCACCATCTTGAGGCTTCCGTTGGAAGGAATAGGGTACATAGTCTACTACGATGCATCAAGGACCATACTCGGGCGTGTCATTATGAAAGAGTGTGATTTGATCACGTATGGTTCTTTGCAGCTGAGAAAAAATGAGCAGAACTCCACTACCCATGACCTAGAGTTAGCAGTAGTGCTCTTCACATTGAAGATGTGGTAAAATTATTACACGGGAAAACATTTTACCATGTACTCTGATCAAAAGAGTCTCAGGTATATCTTCACTCAGAAGGAACAGAAGATGATACAGTGGCATTGTCTTGAGTTCCTCTAGGACTATGACTTCGAGATAGTCTATAAACTTAGGAAAGGGAACGTTGTTGCGGATGATCTCAACAAGAGATCAAACATTCAACTGCTAGGAGAGGCGACAAAGCTTCTAGATTCCTTACAAATATCTTTTGTGGATAGGGATGGAACATCCTGTCTTCAGTCTCTTACATTCACTCCTGCAGATCTTCAGCGAGTCAGGAAGGGGATACGTGGAGACGCTGATTGTGAGAGGCGAAGTTCTCAGATATCCATAAGGAAGGAACTTGATGGATTTTCTGAAGTTTGGGAGCACGTCATCCACTTCAGAGGACATACCATGGTACCAGTTGCACTTCAGGAGTCGGTGTTGAGGAAGATCCACACATACCCACTAGCATTACATCCAGGAGTGGTGAGCATGTATCAGGACCTTTGATGACAGCATTGGTGGCCAGGTATGAAGAAGGATGTAGCAGATTTTGTCTCATGATGCCTCACTTTTCAGCAAGTGAAGGTAGAGCCCCGGGTACCAACCGGCTTGGTTCAGCCCTTAGAGGTCCCAGAGTGGAAGTGGGATGAGAAATCCATGGACTTCAAGATAGGTCTTCCACGTGCTTCTAAGAGTCACGACTCGATATGGGTGATCATTGATCAACTCACCAAGTCGGCCCACTTCCTACCGATCAGAGATCAGGGATCAGATTATAGCTTGTGATGCCTATATGTGCAGGAGATAGTGCATTTTCATGGAGTAATTTATTCTATCTTCTCCAACCGTGACACACGGCTTACTTCCCAGCTATGGAAGGGGTTTATGGAAGATTTTGGGATGTATCTTCATCTGAGAACCGTCTTCCATCCTCAGATGGATGTCCAGACCGAGCGGACCATCTAGACCCTCAAGGACAAGCTCTATGCTTGTTTCCTTGAATTTGGTCGCAACTGGGAGGACCAATTACCTTTTGTGGAGTTTTCCGACAATAATAGTTATCACTCTACCATAGTTATGACACCTTTTGAGGCCTTGTATGATCAACCTTGTAGATCGCCACTCTGCTGGACAGACCTATGGGAGTCAGCACTAGTGGAACCAATGATGGTTCATGCTACCACCGAGAAGGTGCAAATCATCCAGGAGTGGACAGAGATTGCAAAGAGCAGGCATAAGTCTTATTTTGATAGGAGACATAGGCCTTTGGAGTTCGAGGATGGAAACCACGTCTTTCTTCGGGTCACAACACGATGAGGTCTATGGAGATTCGGTTGAGGAGGCACGTTATATCCACAGTTCATTGGAACTTTCCAGGTTCTCAGTAGAGTAGGCGAGGTGGCTTACTTATTAGATGTTCCACCTCAGTTGCACCCGGTGCATGACGTCTTCCACGTATCTCAGCTGAGGAGATACGTGCACAACCCATCCCAAGTCATCGACCATGGGGAGCTGGAAAATAATGATGGGGCGACATTCATGGAGGTTTCAGTGGATATTGACGATCAATAGAAGTGAGACCATCGTGGATGGTCAATACCTCTGGTGAACATTTGCTGGTAGCACGGGAACCTTCAGGACAACACATGGGAGCGGGAGGCTCAGATGTGTGGTCAGTACCCCAAATTTTTCCCTTAGTGTGAGTTGTAGCTTACGGGGATGTAATTCCTTGAGGTGGGGAGAATTTAAAGACCCGAAATTTTCGTGGGAAATTTTTAATAAATAGATGTGAATTTTACAAGTCCGCAATTTCTAACGTCGCTTGATTCCAAGGCCCGTTATGCCCGAAATCAATTTCTGATGTTTTGTTCTGGTTAGTTCAGTAAACGTACGAGCGGGATTTTACATCTTTTTCACCGGTGCTCAGAACTGAAATATGAGAGTACCGTTGAACTCACAACATTGGTGATTCCTTAGTGATACCATCACCGTAGTTTTGTTCTAACAACTTTGGAAGATAGTTTTTGGGGTTTTAAATTAAATTGAATCAAAAAAAATTATTAATATTAATTTATTTTTGTGGTTAAAACCTCCAAGGGGATGTTGGAGATGGGGGCCACTTCACCGAAACCCCCCATGTGATGTTATGGTGGTGGGGCCCACCAATGTATAACCTCCCTTGGGAGGATATTATTAAGGTGGAGCCCACATGGGCTTTAAACTCTTTAAACCCCTTATAACTCTCAATTAATTGGGGAGCCTCTTTACCTTCCTTTATAAGTGTGCCACTCCACATAAATTAATTAATGGTTCACTAATTAATTATTTTAATCCGTTTGAAATCATGCCATCCATTTAATGTAATGTTTATTCTACTACATTATTTTGGTTGGAATAATTCTTTGGGAGAGCCTTGGAAGAATTGAGAGAACATCATCTCAATGAAGGACACGAAGAACCATCGCCATATTCTTCCTTCTTCAACCGGGGCAAGATAGGGAAGCGACACCCACGAAGAACTTCCATGACATCTCCAACGAACTTCCTCCACGTCAAGGGAGAAGACGCCTCCCACTAAGAAAGTCTCCAATGACGACGTCACCTCCTTTCGCTTCCAACGAGTTACAATTGAGGTATGGGTTATTTTATGATTGAATATTACCCTCTGTACCCCGTTGTATGTTGTGTGCTTTGAGAATCAAATGATATCAACGAAACAGGGAGAGTTCGGACCGCACGAACGCGGCCCAACCCCCCCCCCCCATTTTTTGGTTCTTTTTTGATGACGACGGAGGCGGTACACATGGTGACTGAAAACGAGGCAGCCACGAAGAAAGCTGGTGTTTCAAGGACGATTGGTCTCCACAAGGGCATGCCAGCGTCGTGCCGCGTAGAGAACCGAGCTGCGACCAAGGAAGGCAGTGATGGCGCCGGAGGGTCATGGTTTCGTCACACCGTTCCAGAAGAATGGGTCGCGTCCATGAAGGCGGAAACGGTTGCATGGTGGGCAGAGCATCATCACGCCGCGCTGTAGAACTGGAGGCCGCGGCCAGCATGGACGTGGCGGAGGTGGCATGGCGTCGTCGCACCGTGCGGAGTAGAGGAACCGCGGACATAGGACGCGACGAACAGGAGAGGGTGCCCGGCTGTGCCGGCCGCCAGTGCGGACAACAGGCGGGACCCCTTGGGTCACCTAAACCGGCACTAAGTGCATGTTCCTTTTGACAACAGGGGGAACACCTCCCCCTCCCAGGCGTGGTCCGCCACGCCACGGGGGCCGGTCAGCCAGGCCACGCGTGCTGGACAACTGGGCCACGGGCCGGGCCGTCCCCTGGGACCGGGTCAGACCCGTGGACTGGGTCAGACCCCGATCTGACTTGGTCGGGCCGGATCCAGACCCTGTATGGCCCGTTTCCACCTTTTAACCCGCATCTTGGGCTACAGGTGTCTGATCGACGAGCCATCTGTAGAGAAGAAAAGCATAAATAGATTAGGTTCTTTTGGAAAACCTCACTTGATGTTTGGATATAGTTGGGGTAAAGTGGATTGTTTTGAACCTAAAAACCAACTGGGTCCCTGGAACGAAAAATCCAATAACTCACATACCGGGCATCCGATCGACGTGATTTCTGTTGCGTTGAGTCCCTTATGAGGAGGCAGACCTTTAAGATACTTCTACGTGAGACTTCGTGACAGTTGATGTTTTTCCTAGTAGCTCAGGGAGCGGATCCTTCTTGTGATGAGTGGACAGAGTGCAGAGACCTATTATCTGGCATAACTGAAGACTGCTTGACCGATTCGACTAGCCCGGTGGGGATCACCTGGTAGTTGGTGGAAGACCCATGGTGGAGGAGCACCTGGTAGTTTCCATCAGACCCGCAGTACCCGACAGGAGGAGTACCTCTACAGGCTATTAGGGGTAGTGCCAGGTATTTGGTGGCAGACTAACAATGGGGGAGGGCTTGGTAGTTGGCAGCAGACCTGCGGTACTCGATAGGAGGAGTACCTCAGCAGTCTAAGGTTAGTGAGAAGCGGTATCATGATGAGCCCTCTGTTCTGGATAGAGGAGGAGTTATCCAACAGTTTTGGTTTCGATAATTAAAAATATTTGTTTTAGGTGAGTTAGTGACCATTGTTTTTTTCCTCATGATTGAGATGGGTTACTAGAAAACTTAGGTATATGTATGGGATTATACCTAAGTAATGGTTATCCGATGATTTATACATTGTGGTTTATCCACTTTGGATTTTGTGATAACATGAGGGTATCAGGGTCCCTACTGTGTATTGTTATACTCACACCTGCACAGGCTATGCCTGCACCTCATTTTGCTGGATGTAGATGATAGAAAGTGCTGATGGTGAACAAGAGTGCCAAGACTGGACGGTACCCAGAGGTGGACCTTTTGGCGAGTCGATACACAGAAAAGTATGATGGATGTGGAGTGATGAGGTGGCCATCTATACCTACCCTTCAGGAAGAAACCCTAAATAATGATCCAGGAGTTGCTCATTCTTTTCAGTCATTTGAAACTTTTTCGGTTGTACTCGTAGTTTACTGTTGGGATTGTATTTCTGGCACCTTTTACATTACAACACCTCTTCTGTATTCAGTTTTTCTTAGTGTTTTTCTTCCATTTGTGTACTGTTATTGTGTGTGTTAACTTTTTATAAATGAAATTCCTTCCCAGCATAGGGAATTCTTCCTTTGGTGCTAGTCTCTATCCCCTGGCCTAAGGAAGGCGGGCATGGGGTAATCACGACACGGGCCCCAAGGATGGGTCGTGACACTTCATCACCAATAATTAAAATGGGGAAATCATATTCATCATTAAAAATTTGTTTCCAACCCCGTAAATCTATAATGATGCTTCTTTATGTAGTGGATGATTCTCAATAAGAAGTAGATGCAGGTATAATTACAATGAGAGGTATCATCATTATACATTTATTGTTAGTGGAAGAATTATGTTATACTATTATATATCACACATTTATAAAAACTCATATTTTAGACCTTCAAAATTATTCTATAAAGATTTTCCTTTATTTGTTGGATATTTCTATTCCACATGTAATGAATAGAGATTTGTGTCTTTCTATAACTTTTTGTGTTTTCTCTGAATCATAGATTGAACTTCTCATGGATTTTTTTTCTCAAAATTAAACCATTTGATTTTATTTTGAGAAATATAAAATCATTTATTACAAGACCATAATTTACATCCATTATCAATGGGTATCCTTTACCATTCCAAATAGGTTTTTCCATATCATTCATTGAGAATGAGACAAGAGGTTGGGTAGAGAAAGAACATCTTATTTTGAGTTTGGTAAATTAATACCAGTGATTGGTTTTGACATTGATATGGAAGCATTAATTTATTATCTACCTCTAGTATTCATTAATATTTTTACTTTATCCATCTTATTTCTCTTTCTTTCCAATGATAAGATATGTAATGCTATCAATTTATTTAGTTTCTAGTAATCATCTAGTATATATAAATTCTTACTATATGGAACCAGCTAAAAATAGTTTAATACATTGTTGGGTGATCATTTAGAGAAATTATTTTTATTCTTATGTGTGTCACAATGGGTGGTTAATATTCCATTTTTTATGAAAGTTGATATAACACATCACAATTGTGGTGATTAATATAATTTCAAACATGATGTGGTGAATAATTATTATCTAATTCCAAGGATTAATGATCTATTTGGATAGTAGAAATTGGATAATTGGTTATCAAATATTAAATTTTGATATATTCATCAACAATATATAATAATTGAATCTAACTTTAGGAATACTAATATGCAGAGAATATATGGCCATTATTTCTATCTTAACATGCCATTTTGTTCAACCAATTCAATAGTAGTCATTATTTTTTTGATGAGTGAGATATTCTATAAGTCTATTTATATGTTCAGGGTGGTCTTTGTGGATGAAATCCAGGTTATATATTAATATGAAGAATATCATTTATGGAATCTGAGAGACATTTTGGAAGTTTTTTGAAATCACTGATTTTAGGACATGTTATTTAGATTTGTTTTCTTGATTCGGTAATTGAATTTATTGGGACACATGTTCTCATAACATGGTTTCATAGTGGACCATTTAAAGGTGAAATATATTATGTCCCCATAAAATATGCAGTATCTTCATGATTCATTTATTCATTGGTATAGCGATATATTATTGATTTCATATAAAGGATTTAACAATGTTTTCTAATTGGAATACCACTCTCACCTGGAAGGGGATAAAGTTAATTTGGGATTTAAAAATTCGTAGTTATTATTTTTATTTATAACTTTTTTTCTTCTATAGTGGTTTTGAGTATTCTAGTGGCAGGGTGGGTCAATGTGGTCTTTAGTGACACATCATGTTTGGGGTTGGGATATTTTTTTCAGGCTGTTTGTGTGGTATACTATGGTTCTCAAAAACATAGGCCACATGAAAAACATTATCTAACAGATGACCATGAACTTGTAGTTTTGATTCAATTTCTTATTATTTAGATGAATTACCTTTCCATAGTATTATTTTCTGTGTATTATGACCATAAAAGCTTCATTTATGTCATCTCTCAAAAATGTTTGATCCTTTAGTAGATGCATCTAGTAGGGTATCATCATTATTTTGTTTTCGACATCACATTTACCCTCGAGCAAGGTAAATTTCATGTTTGATTATATGACTAGGAAACATCCATCCCAAAACATGAATAAATCCTTAGAAGAGTGGAATTTAATATCTCTTGTTGAAAAATTTCATTTAGGAGTCTGAGAGTAAGAGCCCAATGATTTATTAGAAAGTGTTTAGTTTACCTCATATATTATTGAGATAATTATTAAAGAGTAGCAATGTAATGATACATTCCATGGAATTATGGAATCTCTTTATAGTGGGGATACCATTGGTGAGTGGTCATTCATCATAATGTTTATTATATGTTTCTAGAATTGGATTTATATTTCATTAAGAAGGGGAAAATATGTAATGGGGGATTTACATAATTCCCAGTGGTTTGTGAATATAGATACCCATAAGATGTTCTTTAAAAATCATCTATGATTATGGTTTCCATGTATGTGGTGATATATTACATATTTTATTTCTCATTATCATACTTTACAATAGGTTATGGCCATGCACCCTAGACTTTCAGGTTTTCATCATCCACTTCTAGTGAGGACATGGATGTTGGGCGATATTTGTAAGGAATTTAGGGTTTTTTCAACATTAAACTATAAATTATAATTTTATATTGTTTTTTATTGATCCTCAGATAACATCATCTCACTTTACACCCATTCGTGATAATAACAAATTTGAGGATTTGGGAAATATGAATATAAAAGACTGTATTCATTTTAACGGAGTTTCATATATTAAAGTTTCTTATAGAGATTCACATTTTGTTTATCATTTTTTGTGAGGAAATTAAGATGCAATCGAAGGCCATGTTCGTTTTATTATGGAATCAAATCCTAATATGGATAAATAAATAGATAAACATAACTATTTTTTTTGAGGATATGATTCGTGCATGTGTCCTCTATTTTGGTTTAACATGGGGTGGAAATTTGTGAATAGTTTAATTTTATTATAATATCAGTTATTAGTTCACGAAAAGAGGGTTTCTTTTTAGGGATTGTATGATTGATGGTGTAAATCATTATTATATTGGTGGGAGAATAGTGAATATGTTTTTCTAGACTAAGTCTTTTCCAAGATATGATGAAATTTATTTAGTTGATTCATTAGATAATATTAACGGTAATTAACTTGTATAAATCATAAGATTATCAAAATAATAAACTGTTGGAGTTTTATGTTCGGGACTAAGTTTTCATATGGGTCTAAGCTCGGTTGGGATAGGGACATCATCTAATATAAGGAAAGCATATACCATGGTTTGTGGGACATTTTGATATTATTGATAAGGTGGGGAAATTGGATTACAATTTAACACTTCCAACATATTTGATATTGATACATAATTTCTTCCATTTATTAGATATTTAGATGTTCCGTTTTGACCCATCATTTATTTTTACATGGAGAATCTGGATGTTGGGTATGATTTGTTGGTCATTGAGAATCCATTCATTATTGATGATTTGGAAACATAAGTACTTAATGGGTGGATGATACATTTTTTTGGTGTTTTATAGTATCATGGTTCTATTTTTCGTGATAAATGGGAGAGTTAATAACTGATGAGATATTTATGGAATTATCTATTTTATATAAAAACATCATGATATGATTACTTCGGGGGAAAATTTCTTATGGTGCAGAGTTTGTAATATCTCATTACTTGTTTTTCTCTATTATATATCCCAAGTTTAAATCATAACTTGGTCAGTTATATTTTCATGTTATTTATAGATAAATTTATAGAAGTTATTAATACTTTGGGGTTTCCAGGGATGGCTCATCGTTTTTGAAAATTGTGTGATTCTACTAAGAAAATCGTGAGCCCATTGATGGCTCTATAGAGGGGGTGAAAAGTTTTTCCATTCTATACGGAAATAACCTCCAATCCATTAATAATTTGGTAGGGAAAATTTTCATGGTTAGTGCATGGATATCCAAAATCTATACCCACCATATGGAATAAATTCACCATAGATATTCGGTATGCATTCTTAGGGAACATGATTTATCTAACTATGAAAACATCTTCTAGAAATCATCAGCGTGGGATTTAAATATTGTTAAAAAAATAAAAATAGGGCCCCATGTAAGGTACCAAATATTCCTTCTCAACAATAATAGCTTCTATATATTTTTAAATACTCTATATAATTTATGATTTCTCTTCCATACATATCATTTAAAGAACCAAAGCATGAGTGGAATATCATCTCCTTATCAGGTATGTGTTATCCTATCCTATATTTTCTTCTAATCACTCCCTAATTTTGACTAAATGATTGATGAATCATATGATATATTATGTATTTAAACACCATTTTATTGAATCATTATTATAGGATTGATTTATACACATCCTTCAACTTCTATCTACATGAATGTTTCTATTTTTTTATCATTCGACTTCCCTAATTAATGGTAGTTGGTTCTACAAGATATTTTCTAAGTAATTGTATCTTGGGATTTCATGATTTGTTTTATGTGGATTTAAATTGATTTATTAAATCTTTATTTTGTGTGATTTTATTAAGGAATATGCAATAGACATGATTTTTTCAAAATCCCTAATTCCAATGAAATTGGAACTATGGGGAAAATTTTTAAGATGACAGAATTGATGAAATTATTTGAAAATTGTTTTGAGAAAAATGGAATAATTTCAAATTATTAAAATCATTATATGTTTTTATTGAAAATGAACTAAATGATTAAAACCCCATGTTTTGGATTTGATATTTAATTTGATTGCTGAAACTGAATACTTGGAAATAGAATTGAAACTGATGTTTGATTTTAAAATAGATGATAATCCAAATTCAATTTGATTGATAAAGAAAAAGTGAGCCTATGTTGTTTGTTTGTTATTTGTGACATGAACGCTATGATATTGTCCCCTAGAAATGGATTGTAGATGAAAAAAATGAAAAATCTAGTTCGGTATGATTTTCCCTGTTCTGATGTTGACGAGTCTAAGTAGGCCTTACCATGAGTGACATGTGTACACATATTCAGTTGTGACCACTGATTTGAGACGTGTAAGGATATTATTTCTCTAAACTGACATAATACAAAACATATGATTACAATTCATTTTTGTTTATGATTAGATTATTTATTCCAATTATTATTGTACTATTATAATCAATCCAAATGATTTATATAAATTAATTTATATTAAAAATTGTTATAATCTATGTTTGAAAAGTTTTACTTTTATTGAAATGAAATATTCTTTTTGTTTTAAATATTCAAATGATATTATATTTAATGACATATTTTATTTAAATAGATTTATTTATTTGGTTTTATTTTACAAAATCTATAATGGAACATATAGTCATACCCTCTTTGGTTTATAGCTCACACTCGACCATTACCATTACATTTGTTAGATTTTTTAATAGGTCTGATAAGAATGAATGTGACCCATAAACGTGATGGATGTTACTGATCTTTTAGAATGTAGAGTGTATGTGATCAGTTTATATTTTATTCACTCAGGGCATAGGGTATTTGATTTTTATATTTCAGTACTTCATGATGTGCATATTAAGGTTTTGTTATAAGTATTTGTCCTTTGGAAATTTCTCAAATTTGAGTGTTGGTTATACAAACGTTTAATCAGCTATATTCAACAATTTTTAGGAAAATTCATTCCTTCTTGATCTTGTGCAATGACATGTTGTACTCTCCAACCCATGGGTATCGTTAATTTCCTTAATTCCCTGTTAGAGCGATCTTCCTTATCTTGTTATTAAGATATCCATCTAGGTTCATGATAATATGAACTCCTCAAATATATTATTTTTGATAAATTTAGTTTTGATAAATAATATTTTTCATAATAATGAAGAAATTATATTCCTATGGAAGGGGGTTCTCCTTTAATCATTATATTTATAATATCTCTTATTCAAAAATATTATTTCATAATATTTTTTTTTATTTTCCCCTATTATTCTAATATTAAATTCATATGTTATGTTTCTAGAATTTATATAAATATTCATTATAATCTCAGAAAAATATGTTCAAATCATACCATATAGTATTCTTAACCAGAATCTTGCCCGATATTACTCATTTGGAATCACTTTTTTATGTCTTATTCCAAAACATTTGAGTTTATTTTTGTAAATAAAATCACATAATCATTTTATTATTAAATTTTTATGGGTATTTACATAAAAAATGATTTTTTTCAAATATAATAATTCATAAGTCGCACATAATAACATTTTCAAGGGTGTTATTTAATGATTTTATCATTATGGTTTTGTATTCTTAAAGATTAGACCTCATTCAATATTATTTTTACACATATAATATTTATATCATTAAATTTTCACTGTCTTTTGAGATATATTTTCTCTCAATATCCAATTTAGGTATATTATGAATGTATAAAAAAAATTCCGTCCCTATATTTCAAAATTGTTCAGTTTTGTAATCTTCTTTAAGAAAAGATTTTATTTTTTTTGTAAAAATTGCGATTTTCTATTCTAATTAAACTTTTCATGGAATTTAAACACAATAGTATTATTATATATATGTATTTTTTCTTTTTTATCATCAACTTAAATTTTCGGGGGTCGTTCTTTTCAATTAACCTCTTGAAAGAATATTTTGTATACTTTGGGATTATAAACCTTATCAATGAAATCTATCCCATATATGATTCTAAATGACCATTTAGTTATATTAAATTTTACACTACTAATTTATGTTCAACATATTAATTAATAACCCCCTTTTCTAAATATTAATACAATTATGATTATATTCTATGAATTATAAAACAATTTTCAATTTTATAATGGGTTATAATTGATATTGTTATGGATTTATAAATATCTACAATATATATTTTCCCTATATTGTACACATGTTTTTTTCATAATATGATCTGACGTGTGGACCTATGAGGAGGTAATAATTTAATTTAATGGTGGGAAAATTATACCCAGGGGGTCATTGTCCTCTTATATAATATAATTATCATTATGTTATATTTTATTCATAGACATGGAGGAAATATAATTCCCTATTTTGTTATGATGTATTTAAAATAACCATTAACTTTTATGATTTATTATTATTTATGTAAAATATTCTATGACTTATTAAAATAATTTTTATTATTATTGTCGAATTCTTATGATGTCATAACTACTAATTTTTTTAATCAAGTAAACATGTTGAATATTTATACTTTTCATTCCAATCATTCATTCCATTAATATAATTTCTTCTCACTATTTATATTATTTATATCCCTAGATAATCACATGTATTATAATTATTATTACGGTTTATATGTAGGCTATTATAAATTTAAGAAATAGATATTAAAATTGTATGTGTCTTAATGTTTCAATTATTCAAGAATGTAAACCTATTTATATTGGAATAAGTAATATTTTTTAGGGATATCTTATATTTTTTTAATAATGAAAAATAGATATATGGGTAAATATAAATTATATTGGAGAAAATGATTAATTTTTTTTGGAATTAGGATATATATTAAAATAAACCCCATGTCATATTAAGGGATTTTCACAAAACAACTATAATAGGCCAATGAAATAATCATTATCTGGTTATATATACCTTAAATATTTTTTTTCTTCTCCATTTCCTTGGTAATATTAAAAAATATTGGACATTAAAAAATAAGTTTATTTGTTGATAGAAATAATTAATATATAGTAAATATTGGTGAAGTTATTATTTTATAATTATTCAACACATTTATAAATATTTAGAATTATTTCAATAAATATTGAATCTATTGATCCCTATAACCACAATCCTAAATACAATAGTGAAAAAACATTATTTAAAACATGGTTTGAAAACAATTTTAGATTCCTTGAAATAACTATCTGATAATAACATGGATTAATGTAAATATTTCATTACATACATTTCCATGTAACATTAGAGATAATAATTTATAAAATTAATATAGATAATTAACTAAGAAAATCAATTCCTTTCTAAAAGAACGTATAATTGTTTCTTATATAAGTAAATACTTAATCAGTAATAAGTCATAAATCTTAATAGAAATTCACCAAATAAGCTTTTTTATTAGACATATCATGTTTAGTACTTTTATCCAAGATATAAAAAATGAAAATATAATCAGCAACAAACTCAAACACTCAGTAAGGTTAAACATAATAAATATAAATCAATGATCATAAGAAAGTATATATGATCATAAATATTATAAAAGGAATATATGAAAAAATTAATTCCATAATAGAATGAAACATATATCATAATATATCCGTGGATAGAATGGAATTTAAAATCTCATATGAAGAATAATAACGGGTTCCTTAGCAATGAAATTGAAAATGGTGGACAAATATTTCCATGACCTATGCGAAGAAATCACGATCATAGACACAAAGATATTATCGTTAAGCCCCTTCAGTTTGGAAATGGTTTGTTCTGGGTAGCCATTAACTAAAATAAAATATCATTGTCTGAATTTTTATACCTATAAATGCATCAATGAGCTACTGTGAACCCTACTCATAATAAGTCAAGTCTATTACATTCATTACAAAAAGGAGTGAATATACTGTACTATATATAGGTAATATTTCTTAATAAACAATAAACATATATATCATAATAACAAGTCTATTTAATTTAAATATATAATATATAAATAAATTGAATAGATTAATATATAATAATAACTCAAACTATCACAATATGGGGAAATGGGTAAATGGTTATTTCATCAAGTTCCATAGTCAATCGTCAGATGGAATATATGTGTTAACTATTGAATGGTGTGTCCTCAGTTAAACTATCAATTACTTTAATAACGAGTGGATTATGATGAAAAATATTTAAGATGAATATATAAACCATTACATGGGAAACAAGGTGTATGGTAATACATATATTTCAGGGGTGAAAATTATATACAGGAATCCATTACACCATTTGAAACATTCTAGTCAAAAAACCACTAAAGGATATAATTTCAAATGGGAATCCAGTTATAATGAATACTTATAGACGAAATATTGAAAATTAGTTCCTCTATATTTACACCATTCTTAAAAAATGTTGTATAATAATACATATGTGTCTTGTGGTGAAAAATATAAACAAGAATCTATTACATTAATTATTAACACCCACTAAATCACTTGATTCTACTGTAAGAAAAATATAATCATCATAATTATATTTTAAAAAAAAATTGTTCACATAAATAATTTTTTTAAAACATTAATTAATATTGATCTCAAAATGAAACTTATTTAATTATTACCTATGGATTGTATTAGGTGGGTGTAATCATCACTGTTTCAAACAAGTTTTACAATATAGTTTTTTTATTAATTATCAACTCAAAATTCATCATTAGAAAATACTGAAAGGAAAATAATTGATGTTTTATAATTATTTATAATGATATAATTTAAATCAAGGTGATTTTTGGTTATGATCCATAAATATGATATTAGTTATTAGCATGTTTTGGTGATTTAGAACAAACGAATATTGGAATATAAATTAATTAGTTCAAAAGTACTGTTACCACTCTAAAACAAAAATTAAATATATATTTTCTTATTTATAACTTATATCATTATTAATTATGTTTTTATAGTCATACATGATTTTATTTTGTATCATTTATAATTTAGGTGTTTGGATCGACCATAACAATGACATACCACAATTAATGGATGATTATGAATATGAATGTTGTTTATCATTTCCATAATATAATTGTTTATAAAATACAATGATATTATTCGTAATATTCTATGGTTAGGAAGAATAGTAAATAGTGTTTAATAAATGTTGATGAATATATATATGAATTTAGTTTACGTACTTCGCAGAGGTGGAAGTAAACACAAAATACTCTAATTGTTTTTAGAAGACACGACTAGAATTAAGGTGGGTGAAAATTTATAAATTAAAAAAATTAATTATATTATAAATGTAACAATTATTCATTAACATCACATATATAAATTATTATGAAATGTTATGTTGAAAATAATAATTGGTCTGTTTTTGGAGATAGTAGTACTAAAAAAATCAAACATTTATTACAGCTTTTAGTTTACTACGAGAAATGTGATTAACATTTATTACCACACAATAATAACGTTCAATATAAAAAATGAATATTTTATTATATAGAAACTATAGAAAAAATTGATTACCAAATTTAAAAAATTAATTGGAATTATATTATGAAAAAATAACTCATGTTGTAGACTTGAGATTTCCCACAGAAGACTCCTTGGAAATAGATGTAATAGTTAATTATATTATGACCCAAGGATAAAAGAAATAAATAATATTATATGTTATGGAATAGTTTTATATTCTAATTGGTAACAATATTTTTATTGTAGTATTGAAGGGTTAGGTATATGCCATTTTTTATGTTTTGAAAATTAAATTATTGTAATGATTTCAAATTAGTCTAAAGATATCACCTGCCTCACATGTCCAGAAGACTCCAAAAGGAAAATAAGGAATTATTAGATGATATAAGTACTTCAATTCCTACTCCAAATATTTTAAAAAATGTTTTAAATATTTTCCTATATCGATCACTCATAGAATTTTCACTTTAATTATTTTTTATTATACCATGAAAACTAATTTGTAATTAAGTTACTTAATAATAGAAAAATATAATAAAAATAAACCTTATTATAAATTTTTAAAATATTTATTGGAAATATTAAATGTCTTTTATCATTTATTTTTTCTCAATATATGATATAATTCAATTTTAATATTTGATCCCATAACACGTAACAAATTTTTTTAGATAAAAGAGTATTTTATAATCTCAAAAATTATGTGTATGTAAATAATTTATATTTAATTTTATAAACATGATATAACATATTTTGTTATAAAAAATTTTAATTTTTTCAATTAATGAATAACCAAATGTTAAAAAAAATATTAAATTCAAATTAATGAGCACAAAAATTCTTCATTGTAAAATATTAATAATGTTAACAAAATATTAATATTGAGAATGGTTTTTAGAATGTATACTTTCACCCCTTAAATAATCAAATTAATTAATTAAATGGTTTTATTAAATTTTAGGTCATTATAATATAATAATAAATTAATAAGATTTTCAATTTTGGAATAAATTAAGTTTTCTCTATCAACCTAAGAATCATGTATTAAAAAAACAGAAAAATTAATATTCATAAGATATTGAAATTATTATTCATAAAATTATGATTATTTAATTTAAATCAATTTAAATTGAATACAAATTTAGTATTAAATAAAAAATAAGGTATTATATACATAGAAAAATAACTATTTTAAAATATTAACTTTTATTATTAATATTTACAGTAAATTAATAATATAATCATTGTTACTGTATTATTAAAAAATATTTTATCCATAATTTAATTTATTTAAAAAAAATTAAAATCTAATTTCATGAAATTTTTAATTTCAAAGCATACACCAGTCTTGTTTATTATTATTCAACAATCATTTTATTTCCTAGTGACTTAACATTAATATTTAACATTATTTGTATATCAATTTATATTTCACATTTTTTGTTAATTGCATTTTTACCTTCCAATTATATGTCAACTTTTAAAATTTTATATATTACTTCACTATTTATTTTGGTCATGTTTTTATTGTATCATAAAATATTGATCATATTATGTTTTTATTGAATATATAAATTAACATCATGATGTGTTACATTCTCTTGATTAAATAAATCACAACCTCATAAATATATTTTTCAACCACAAATTAGACTAGATTAAATTATTTAAGAGGGTGGTATAACTAACTATAAAATATAATATTAGTTTTTTCGATTAATATTGTTAGTATTATTAAGAAAAATATATTTTCCCATCATCATGATAACCATAATCTTCACCATTCCTTGGAAACATTTTTTTTCTATTCCCTCCTTAAAAACATGTGAATAATCATCTAGTTCAAATAAGAAATTCTCCTTGGTGATTTTTACCAAATTTTTGATAGTTATTTAATTAAATATAAATACCTATAATTTATTTATCACATGGAATTCCATGATACTTCAACTTCCTCTTACATGTTCTATTTTAAATCTATACTAAGTTCACACTGTTCATCATTACTCAAGTATGATAGAATTTTTTTATCCCAAGATGTATCACCATAACTCATATATCATTCAGTTTATAATTATGAAAATATTAATATTTTATATATAATATATTGTTTACATGGTTGTATCAGGATCATTTTATTATTGAACCACAATATATTTAAACATTTGTTCTGAAAATTTATCCCTATAATATAATTATTTTATGATAATTATATGAACAATTAAACCCCAAAATGTCTTACAAATCAAAACTATCACATTACTTTTCATTTTAATTGAAATAACTATCATTTAAACACATATTATTTTTTGTTCAATGTATGTTGCTGTTAGTTTTTATCTCTCATAATGGATAAAAAAATACAAAAACTTTATTTAAAAGTCAATCATTTATTGTGTATTGTAAATATAATGTCATTATCCATAGAATATCTTATCCATTTATATTTCCATGTTTGTGTCGTAGGTATATTTGGATATACGAGAGGGAAGATAAAGTTAATACACAATCAAATATTTCTAGTTTGATTACCAGATGTTTCATATGTTCCATAGCCACATCCAATTTCTATTATCTTGATATGAGTGTAATTTATTCGGGAACAACTTAATATAAACATTACCAAATAATTATGATGATATCCAACACATATTCATACCCTTTATTTTTATCTAAAGGGGCTCAGTAAAGTTATATTATCATAATCCCAAAAATTTTATATATTACTTCAACTAACATAAAAGGTTGCCTATACAAATGAAATTATGATCAAACATAATCAATCTACCAATAATTAATCCTCTAAAGACATCACAAACCCAGATTTTATCATAAAAGTACACCAATACAAACTATATTTCCCAAAACCCACACTCCCTGATCCAGTGTTTAATACTCATGTTTTACATAGTGTATTTATTACATATTATAGATTTCCTCACTTATGTATCATATAAATAAATAAATTAATGAAAATAGTTCATTCCATACATTCTCTAGAAAATTTATGATTAGATATGTAGTGAATTAGTAATAATCATACACTAGTAAATCCATTGTTTTTCTCAATAAATTTAATTTTTTTCACAATATCAGATAGAATTTTATCCAAGATAAGTCTTTAATATCTCCAATAATTTTCCAAAAACGATATTTTTTTAGACGTATCATATGTAATAAATTTCTTTATAACACAGGGAATTGAAAAAATATGAAGGGGTGAGCTCAAATGATAGGTATGTTTAAATATATTTTATAGAAATCAAAGATCATATGTGAGATTAAGATGAGTATAAATAATATTTAATGAATGGATAGAAAAAATAACATCATAAGACATGGAAATAAAAATAATAATATATATAGGTAATAATTTAATTGAAAAGATAACATTTATAATAATAATAGTTTCCTGAGTAAAAAAAATCATACTTACTAACAACTTTTCAATTCCATATGTAGAGACATTATGATATAAGATATCATGATGTTATGGTCATGTCCATTTGACTGGGAAATAATTTTTCTATGGTTCCAAACACAAAAATAATTGTGTTATTTTGTATCATTATACCTATTAATGCATAAAGAATCTATTTAGGTGACATCCCATCATTAATGATGTACAAATCACAGATCAGATGATGTCATGAGTAAGTTTCTCTTTAAAAATCCAATATTCATTTATAATCAACAAACATCTACATTCATATAATATGTATATGTATTTTCAATTTCTTCCCAATCCATAAATGTAATATATTTATATATAATAATATCAATAATATATATAGATAAATTAGGATATAGTTATGTAAATAATTTCCCCAATCAAGTGATGGGTGGAATCTTGTATAACACCATTAAATTAAAGTAATGATATATATATTTTTCTAAGAAGAAAGGAATTAGGAGAAATAGTATGCCAATAATATAGAAGGATTTATAATGAAAAAGGTAGTTATTGATTTATACGAGTATAGTTCCCCAAAATAATATATTATTATGTTATTTTAACGCAATGCATGACCAATATATTCAGCAGAAGAGGGAATCATGTGGAGAATATGAATCATGTGTAAATGAAGAAAAATTGAGATGTGATTAACCTAACAATAATGGTAACATATGAATCAAAAAAGTATAACAGGGATTCCATGAAATTAAAATATATAATTAATTAATGATAATAATTTTATTTGAATTATATATGGTATTGAATTCACTATATAAAATTAATTATGGTGCACAATATCAAATATATCTCATGGATTTTAAAATGAGACAATATAACATTTACTGCCTTTCCAACAATTAATTCCAAACCCCTTAAAGGTTATGATTTCATTTAAAACATGAAATACCATGAATAAAGATCAGATATCATAATAAAATATTAAAGTATAATTAGACACACCATAATAAATAAAAAAGGATTATAATACAAAATATGTATCATTGTGTGATAATTTGACAGAAGAAACTGTTACATCCTTAGACACCATTATATCAAAAACTTTTGAAGGATGTGATTTTTAATGAAACAATATATACAATAAATAATGATATTATTATTATGAAAAATATTAAATTTTTATTAGATACATCATATCTTATAATGATTGGTGTGTAATTAGAAATATATCTCAAGAGATAAAAAATTTAGAACATAAACCCATACCTTAATTTTTGTTATCCGCTATAGAACATAAGTCTTATGGGAGTATATAAAATTGTATTAATAATAAATTTCATATGCTTATTATTATATTTAATATTTTAATCCCTTATTTATAATATCTAAATTAATTTATATTATATAGTTATTACATATTTTATGTATCGTTTGTGAGAAATTTTGATTATTTTGAATGAGTTTCGTAATATTATTGTTGTTCTTATTTCTTTACTCAAGGATAATCATTACCTGGATGAAAATGATTTTGAAATTTTTTTTAAATCAAATTGAAATTTCATTCCTTGGTTGTTATGGTGATGATGCTTAATGATGAAATAGATGATGATCACGATTCACTAACTTTTCAAATACCTAAAATGGTATGTTAATTAATAAGTTTAAAATTAATGTTACCATTATGTAATAAAAAAAATATTTTCATATTATTATAGAATATTATTTGTAATTATTTTCTCATATTTAATCAGAATATTATTTTGTATCATCGTTTAAGATACTTGGTGGACCATCCGAAACAAGAGGATACCATAATTAAAGAAAGATTATGAATATGAAGTTGTATTATTATGGGAATAATATCATTATTATATATAAATAATTATATAATTTAGAAAAATATTTGATGCCGATTAATATTATAGTAGATTTAAAAAAATAATATGAATCTATATGGAATATTTGAAATGATACTTTATGGAGGTGATAGTTTACAAAAAACATTGTAAACATTTTTAGAACAATTTCACTGAATAAAGGTGGATTAACCTGTGTCTCTTAGTAATAATAAATATATTATATATTCCATATTTATTCATCCATTTTAATATTATAAATATTGTAGATTGGTGATAATGAAATATAGTACACATTTATTTATGGAGGCAGTGGTCCTCACAACAAACAAATGGTGGTTTAATTTTTCATATTAGGAAAGGGGGAATGTGGTTAATAATTATTCCTATATCATAGTAATATTTACCATAAAAAATAAATATTTCCTTATATAAAAATGATAATATTATATTTTGGAAATTAATAATGAAATGAAATGTTGATTGGAAAAATTTCCCATAATCAGGACTTGAGCATTCCCTTGGTAAACTCCTTGGAAAAATTGGTCATAACCAAAAAAATTGTGACCTAAAAATCATGGAAAAGAATAAAATATAGTGGAGGGGTTAAGATAATTTTATAAGATGAAAATAAATATTATGTGTTTCTTAAAGGTGATGTGAAAGGCCCATTTTCATAGTTATGAGAATGATATATTTTAAAATACTCAACCTAATATAAATAGATCACAATTTTCACATAGAAATAAGAATAAAAAATGTACAATAGAGTTATGAATGAGATAAGGTTGGGAATTCCCCTACTTCGCATTATCGTATATGTTTTACACACAATTCAATGTCATGTTCAGTTAGAATTCACACTTTAATTATTTTTAGTATTACCGTGGTAACAATTATTTACAAATATAATTTAATTTAAATAAAATAATGGAAAATTAAACATAATGGAGAAATAATTATTAAAAATATAAAATCCATTTATTAAAATAATAATAATATTTTTTCCAAAAAAGGAAATTTAAAATTAAAGCATAAAACGAATAAAAATCATTTTTACAAAAGAATAATGTTAAGTTTATATTTTTGGATTAAATTAAAATTATCCATTTAATTTATTTTATTATATAAATTTTTTATTATAAATATATAATTTATAGATCTTTTTATGGAATTCTAAACCATGTTTTACCATTATAATATTTACCAAAATAAATGTCCAAAATAATATTAATTGAAAGTATTAATTTTGTTACTAAAATGATACAATTAAGAATGTTGTTTAAAATATATATTTTTATTAATAAAATAATTATTTTCTGAAAAATGTTTAATAAACTTCTTTTTCATTATTATTTTTTATAAAGTATAACGTCATGACCCGGATTCCAAACACTAGTTCCATAATCTAGTTTTGTAGGTGACTTGAATTGTGCCTCCCCGAATGTCACAGGATGACAAATAGCAACAAGGATATAATATAGATCATGGGGTTACTATACCCTCTTTCACAATGTAGCACAATATCATAAATAGATAACAATAACAAAATATATAACCATAACTTGAGAAATACCATAATCATAAGATCACCAAAACATGCAATCCAATATCCAAAATGAAATAGTTCATATTTTATACAAAAATGTGTCAAATACAAATATAAAAATGAAAAAATAAATAAAGATACTGAATAATATCATGCTAGTTTGGAATCCAAGTCTAATTCCCTCATCCAAACTCCTATTTGACTCCACCATCTAATACAGTGCCCATTCCCTTAACCTTTCATACAATCATGAAATCTATTTGAGTGGAAATTAGAAATCCCATGTATTGTGTTTTTACAACTTATTAGGACACCACTAATTTCATTTAAAAAATATCCATTTAATAATATTGTAAGCTATTGTATAAGGAATAAATTAAAGTGGTAAATTAAACAATTTTATTTTACTCAATTAATCATTATTTAACCAAATATCCCTGGGTTCCTAAGGACACAAATACTCTCAATACATTTTTTGGAACATGCCGATGTTTAAAATATCCCCAATAGATATCATATATCTAAATTCCATTATTAAAAATCGTCATTTCAATTCAAATCACAATTCAATTGTTACCATTAATTATCTAAATTCACATTTTAATACAATTGTTACCATTCTTCTCTTCAATTTACATTGGAATTTAATTGTTACCATTCATAATCTTAATTAATATATTAATTCCATTATTTCCATTCATCGTCTCAATTAATATTTTAATTCCATTATTACCATCTTTCACATAATATTCCATTATGGACTTTTTACACAGCAGACAATGCACCATAAAATATTAACACATTTTTCACAAAATCCAAATATCCCATATTTCACAATATCAAAAATACACATATTTCACAATATAACATGTTCTAAAACCAAAAATTAATTGATTGACAAGTTAAATAATACAGTGTAACAATTGCATATTCATATATTTCTATTTATTTAATAATGAATTAATTAATCCCATCAGGAAAATTAATTAATTCAATAATTATTCAATCTCATTATTACCATTAATTAATTCAAAAAATAATTTAATAACATCAATTCCATTAATTAATTAATCACATTGATTCCATTAATTAATTTAATAAATAATTAATCCCATAAATTATATTAATTGGTTCAATAATTATTTTAAAAAAATTCAATTAATTAATGTACCAAAATTAATTAATTCTATTTAATAAAACCAGTCACAAATCAACCAATAAAAATTCTACAATTATATGCATAGAATTTAAATCAATCTTTTTGGATTTGAATAATAAACCATGTACCTCATTAATAGTGATGGAAGATGACCCTAGGATATCCCCAATTTGAGCAGAGTAGTCCGATTAACCAAAAAACCGATGATATAGATTTAAATACAAGATCCTAGATCAAACGAAACAATATATATTTATCTTAAAACTCTATATAAATCAGAAATGGGATAATTTCTCATTAATGAATGGGAAAGGAGTGAGAAATGAATAAGAAACCATTTTGGATATAATTCACTTACTTAGAGAGGTTATTATCTTTAATCTGGGATTAGTATCAAGGATATACGATGTACGGTGGACTAAGAATTCATTCAAGATATACCCTAAATGAGAGGAATAGTTTATTTTTGAGTTTTGATTTATTTGGGGTTAATATGTGGGTATCATTATTTTTAAAAAAATCAAGTTAATTAAAAGGTTGTATATGGTTTCTATGGAACGGTCACACGGTCTTCCAAACTGTGATCATGTTTTAGTGTCAGTGAAATTTTTTCCTAAGAGGGTTGATGGTTTTAAAAACCATGTGCATATTGTGTGAATCCCCTCTATTTAGTTTCACACTGTTTATTTGAATGGGTCACATAATTTGGTAAAAATGTCCTCCAAATTTGTAGTTGACAACTTTTGTCCAAAAATATCAATTTTCACGTAAACACACCCTAGGGTACAATCCAAAAAAAGTACTAAAAATTAGAAAAAATTTACCTATAATAATTATGAGACATATCTAAAAGGGAAGCATTCTTACAATATCCCCACCTTCTAATATATCATCCTTGAGCACTAAATCCAGGAATAACTTATATTATGAGTCAAAAATATCGGAACCTTAATCCCAAGAATCTATATGTCTCTCACATGATTCTTATAGAAGACAACCATGTATTCACAACCCATCAACTATTATCATGGTCTTTCACTGCAACACATTATCAGTACAATCCAATACATATATCAGATGCTCTTTAATGGATTCATCAGTGTCTAGATCAACATCATCAACATTAATCCCCTGAAAAGTGTTCATCTGATACCAACAATGTTGTGAATGATGAAACCCATAATGCATAACACTAAATTCCCGTTAAATAAAAAATGAGTATTCCACCATCCCAATTCTCTCTACAAGCTCAAATGGTCCAAAAATACATGGTGCCATCATTCCATATCTCCATATCCGATGATGACCAAATTGAGGAAACACCCAAAGTAATAGTTGACCATTATTTGTATACTCAATGAGTTATCATTTCCTATCAACATATCACTTTTTCCTACTTTGATCCATATCCATATACATTAGAATCAACTGATCCAAATCCCAAGTCTCTTGGATGAGACTTGATCCCATCAAATATGACTCACATACAACCATCTAACATAGAGATAATATTCATGTCCACCCATAACGGGAATTATATTGCTCCATCTGTATTTCTACCAGGTAACAATTTTTTTAGGAAATATCCTACAATTTTAGGTTCTACCCACATGACCCACCAATATCTATGGCAGAAGAACAAAGAATATACTGAAGAACTTGTATATTACATTCGGACATTCCACATGTCATTGGGTGGAATTACATACTCATTAAATAATGTGATCCATGTTCATTCTACAATTCATTCCAGAAACATGATGTGAGGTTTTAGACATGGTCTAAAACTATAGTTCGAGGCACCCCATGTAGGAAAAATATATCTCAGACAAACAATTTCCACATCTATTCCACATCTAAATCTCTTGTAATGGTTATACATGTCGTTCTTATTTTAAAAAATCCATAATAACCATAATTTCATCATTCTAAAGAGGTTTCCTCATAAGAACCACTACAAAATCCAATGTAACATCATCCCACATTCATTAAGGAATGGAAAATTGTTTTAAAAAACCATGATGCCATTAATTCTCCGCCTACACATGTTTATAGGTTTATCATTATCTCATAAACCCACTTATTTATATTTTTCTAACAACCATAACTATTTTTTTAGGACACAATACATTGTTTTCACACCTGGATGGACTTCCCAATTTGAGGCATGAAATTCATGCATCACCTCCTCCCACATAATCATATGTATCACAAAATGACTCTTGACATATATGATCTCAACCTCATCGATGTTACTATGTAACGGTGAATCATCATTTCAATGAATTTTTTGAAGGGAAAACATTATATATCCTCACACTACTTATCCCCAATCCCCCTTAATAGTATGGACTCCACCGAAACAAATACAAGATCTATTTTTTTCTGAATCTCATGAATCCTACTGTGTTGTATGTCTATAAATTCGTTTTCTTCAACTCAATATTTGATTCTAGAACATCATAATTCTTAATTTTCCAATATAGAGCATAATAAAGACTATTTCTCTTTTAGGTTATATATGATATCTCAAATCAGAATGAATTTTTATACTCAACACACCCACACTACCAAAATATTCGGATCTATATAAGAAAAGATATACATTGACCACATTTTATTATTATAAAAACTAGAAATCTATTTATTACATAAAATCAATCCAACACTTCAAAATATAAACCACAATAGTTTACTCAAGGTTATACATTGGGTAGTTCTACTCATGTGGCCACAACTACTGAGACCCATATAAAAATTCTCATTCTACCTCTATTAAAAATTCTTGAATTACGATCCCAAAATAATATAAAATTACTATATCTTCCTCACCTGGATCTGGTTGGTTCAATATTGGTTCCCACTTTAGAAGCATCATCAAATCTGAGAAAGAATTTTAAAATGATTTTTAATCGTACCACTTTATCCCATTTTTGGACAATATTAAAAGTTGTTTATACTGGGGAAATTCATAGATAAACTTCTAATAATATCCTTCTAGTCCAAAAAAACAATGTATATCAAATATATTATTTGGTTGATCCCAAGATATTACTCTGTATCTCTTATCTTTGTCAAATGACACACCTTTATCAGATATGATGCTACTATGATGTATACCAAATCAATCATAAATTGACACTTATGTGGAATGGTGTATAGTATACTAACTATTATGGTACTTGGGAATATGTAATGATGTTTTTAACGATGTTTACAATTATTGGTGTATACTATTATGTCATCTACAAATACAATAAAGAACTGATCCACTTGTAGCTGTAAGATTCTATTCATCATGTCCATAAACAACTTTTGTGATTGTCATCTAGAGCAGAATTATGATAAAATCATAAAGTCCATAAGTACTTTCAAAATTTTTTTAATTAAATCATAAGTTCAAACTCATAATTGATGATACATGTATGTCAAATAAATCAATGGGAATACATAATCTCCCCTCAACTAGTCAAAATGATTTTTGATTTGTGCAATATGATACCGGGTTTTCAAAGTCATCTAGTTAACCTTTTGGTAGTCAAAACATAAGATAATGTTCCCATTATCTATTTTTGAAAACAAATCTAGTGAACCCCAAGGAAAAATACTTTTAAGGATAAATCTTATGTCCTCCATCTATTCCAGCTTATTTTCGTGCCCTTAAATCCCTGATTGTTCCATCCAAATCATTATTGCCTCTGTCCCACCCACTCTAGTAAAATTTTTACGGTGTTATAATTGAATCTCCCATGTTAGATCAGACAATGTCATCAAAAAAAATACTTTTGTTTCTCTTTATAAAAAACATTAAACATGAAAATTTCATATAGAACTACTCTCATACTACCTCACATAGCACTATCGGTGCCTCTGGTTCTACTACTAATGGATAATCTCGAGCCACAACATTCGGTCACCCTAACAACAAACAACGTCATGGAGTCATATCTCTTCAATGAAAAACACACATAATTTGAGTAATAGAAAAAAAGTATCATAATTAACAAATAATTTCAAAATAACAATAACAATTTATTCCCCCATTTTTCTGACACATGGTCAATACTATGGAATTATCACGACACATAAATATTCTACATCTCAGTAATTTTTAAGAAAGGGTGAAATCATCTCATTATTTACGTTTTCATTATAAACTATTTCATTCACATTATTAATAATTATAAAATTTCAATTTCACAATAGAAAACTTTTTCATTTTAGGTCACACAAGTAATAAAATTCATTTCATCTTCAAAAACCTACCAAACACATATTTTCATAGGCATGCCAAAAAGGATGCAGTCACATATGTTATTTTGACTACCTATAATGAGGAATGGATAATCAAATATCATTTTGTTCTTAGTAACGATTCAAATCCTACGAAAAAATAGAGTAATTATTTTCAAAAATAAGGTTCATTATTCATGGTAAAATAACATAAACTGTAACAACCCACATAAATAACATCAATACCACCCTAAGTATTTGGATTTTACCCTTACATATGGGTTTGAAACTCATGTGCATGAGTTTTTAACCAAGTCACGACTCATCGAATTCTATTATCTACCTTTCCTAAATAGAAAAAAATATATAATAAAAATTAAACCCTTTGATACCATTTTGTAACATCACGACCTTGGTTACATGCACTGGTGCCATGATCTAGTTTTCTATCTGACATCATGTGGGACTCCCTATAACCTAGAGGTTAGTAATTAGTAGAGAGGGTCTAATAACATTCATGGGAAGACTCTACCCTCATTACCAAAGTAACAAAAAAATAAAAAAAAATGAATATAATCTAAATATATAACCATAAACAGAACAATACCACAATCACATAATGAAAAAAATATATATAATATTATAAACTAAATAGTAGATATTTCATACCAATACTTGTCAAGATTCAAAATGAATAAACTAAAACAAATGAATAAAATTGAAAAATCACTTGTATGTAATGAATCCAACTATAGCTCCATCGCCCCTGGTCTATCTCGACTCATCCTTTTAACACATGGCCCTTTCTCATAACCATTTATGCGACGCAGAAATAGAATTGGGTACCTATCAGATAGCCCATGTAGGGTGTAATAATAACATAGCATGCCCCCACCAACAGAGTATAAACAATATCCATTCAATAAAATTGTAATGAATTATATAAGGAATAAAAAAGTTAAAAAAATAAAATAGTCTACATTTATTCAATTAATTCTATTTAACGACATAACCCTCAGTTTCCCGATGATACATGTACACTCAATACCTACTTTTTCCCATGTTAGATTTAGAACTATCCCCAACAAATATCATATATATGAATTATATTGATATCATTCATCATCTCAATGAAAATAGAAATTCAATTTTTAGCATTCACCAAATCAATTCTCAAGATAATTCTATTATTACAATTAATCATACTAATTCATATCTGATGGACATTATTATCATTAATCATATCAATTAAAACACAAATTTTATTGTTATGATTCATTATCTCTATTCATATGTAATTTTTTTTACTGTCCAACATATGAATTTTAAAAATGGGATTTTGATGCATCAGACTATTTCACACAAATCATTATCAAATATTTCAAAAAATACCAATATCCAATATATCACAATATCGCATATATCACATGTATCGCATATACAAAACTATCATTAAACAAAGTTATAAATCATTAGTTATTCCTTTTTAATTCGAAAAAATGCCTAATAGGGCATAATAATCATCCCAATGTGGTCAAGGGTGTCTTCGGATTGTTCGGTGCCTAGAGCCCTAAAATGAGAAGAAGGAACTTGGATGAATGGGTTATATACAACTATAATATCGATTGAAAATGACTGTGGAGCTGGTTCGAGATATGGGGTTTATCCATTTTTCAATTTTTCAGATGGTTCATAAAATATTCTACCTAACTATGTGGTGTACTTCATATCGGGATTGAAAAAATCATGATTTTCACTTGTTTTGGAAAAACAATACATCGAAACCACGTGTCTTGATATTTTTAGCTGAAACACTATTTCCCTCACTTAAATTATAAATCTTATTAAAATTTTGTCCTCTCACTCTAGTTGACAACCATGGATTTACTTCTATTTTGAGGTCAAAAACTCCTCAATATTTACATTGATGAAAATCCTCTGTCTAATTTTATTATTTGATCCATTAAAAGCATTGGATATATCATGGAAAAAATTCCTAGAATATCTTATCCTATTTCAGATTCTATTCAAATATATCTTTCTATTTAGGTGCAATATCATTTTCTATATTTTTAGGAAATTGAATCATTCTCAGATATATTCCAAATTTCATCAAATATGACATTGATAACAAGAATGGAGTCTTCTATGACCTTAATATAGGTGACCAGGTCATTTTCCATTTTATTTTGTTTCTTTGTAGCTATGTCATTGTGTCACACAACATCTTTTTCTGATCGTATTCATTAAATTTATTTATTCAATTCAAATTGACCATTACATATTATTATGAACCTATTGACACAATTTTTGTAGGTCATAGCTTGTATTTACTTTATACAGTCACCCATTAGGTGAGCCAAGTGAAACTATGCATTATAGATAATTGTCATAAAATTACGGAACACCCTTATACCTTCCAGTATAGCTTTTAAAAGATATTTCCATTGATAAACCTGTTTTAAATGGAACCCAATGCACCCATAGATGTTATGACCTCTTATAATAGGGAATTTCAAAGGTATGCAATTGACTTGAATCTTATGTCACCTTGAAAGTGGCAAGATGACCTTGTAAGTGGGTTGTCCACATTATAATAAATTAAATGAGTTAAGTGGAATTGATCACATATGTTATCATATGAACGATGGTAAGGTCATCCATAAAGGAAACAAATCAATGTATTTTAATGTAATGAATTCAATGGATATGAGGTATATTCCATATGTTCGGGCATGATTATATGATTACTATGAAATGTGATGGCTTGATGGGTTTTGGATTGAATAATAAGATTCATGAGAGGTCATTTCGTTATGTATTAAATTTTAAATATGACTATTACATATATATATAGATATATGGGATAAAATAATATTTTAGATGAGGGGGTTTTCAATGTGCATTATATTATAACTATGAATATGACTCTATATAGGTTATGGATGATGGTATGGTGTGTTGAGGATGATGGATAATCATGCACCATTACATTGGGTGTTGAGTATGGTATCTCACACCAGTGATATGCTATATAATTTCGGATTTACTGACGAAATTTCGGGATTTGAGTGATGAAATGATGGATCACTATCCATCCCATGTGTCTTGCATGATGTCTCATAATGTTCATGGGATGTAGGACATGTACACTATAGTGCAATCTTATATGCTCATTTTACTAGTTGTGGATTAATGATTTACTCTCAGTATAGCCAAGACTAGTATTCTATATATATGTCCACTTATTTCCTCATGTACTTGATTTACATATGTGGATTAAATAAATATATTTATACTATATATAATTATTATTACTATATATAGTGATAGTTCAATCATCCAGTAGAGACATTGTTTTTAGAAGGCAGATCTTCGTGGTATCCAATAATAACATGAGTAGGCTGGTTATTTATTTCATCTTTATTTAAATACTCTTCATATAACTGAACATTGTTTAGTTATGAGAATTATGTGGATTATATGTAGTCACAGATGGCAGTGGCATACTATGATTTATATCTGATACCCTAATCAGTCTACCTATGGTACCCAAGGATATTATCCCTATGTAGTTATTAATAAGGTAAAATCCCTTTTAAAATTTTATATTGTTTCATATATTTTGGTCCTAGGAGAAGAGGACCTATCATACAGTTGATATTCATTTGGAGAGGATTTTATTTTTTTATTTTTTTAGTATGCTAGTAAGTTTTCCAGATGTTTTCATATTGTATCATGATTCCAAGAATCTAGGTATCAGACACTATCTTAGAAGATTTGGATTATATTATTAGTTGTTCAATTATATATTACTTCCTATGTTTACTTTTTTAGTTATTTAGACTTCCCCATTTGATTGCATATTCTTTCTATTTTTTATTTATTTTATGTAATTATTTTATATTAATTGGTTATTTTCTATTTTTCAACAGCGATTAGAGGGTATATTCTACCCACCCTACAACCATTACACCATCATTTATAGTCAACAACCATTGTAACATGGGAATGCCCACTGGAGGCCATGTGACACAACATTTTGGGAGATGGGTTAAGTGCACCTTGGTTTAGGATGATATAATGTGGTAACATATTTCATTTCCTTTAATTCACTACTATTTTGAGAGAATATATTGGATAGTGAGAATGATTTGAACTATTTCATAAGAATTTTTTGGGAATTTCAAACCCATGTTAAAGGAAAATTATGAGTTTTATGATTTATAATTATTGTTAACTTTTTTATAATACTATTTTTATCATTTCACCAATGGGAGATGGATATTATTTTTTTGTTATTATTATTGTTATAATTACGGATTTATTTCATCATTTCCCCGATGATATGGGGGAAAAATAATTATTACATAAATATTTATTAAGTTAACTTGAAATAATATTCCAAACATTTTTCTAGGCAATGTCTATTTTCAATGTTCATTTTCATGTTTCATATATAGAGTTCCTTGAATATGTAATTAATTATTCTAACACTCCCTTCAATGTTTGGAAAAAATAATATAGAATTAAATTTTCAAATGGTATCATAGATGTGTTTTCATGAATTTCTTAAGGAAGACCACTAAAGCAGTCAATTATCGAAAGTGGACACATGGACTATTCTTCTCATGGGATTAAACAAGTTATTGTGTGAGTTTAATGGATATGATATTTTGGTTCATTATGATAATGGGATATTATGGCTAGAATGTGGTACACCATATAATTCAAATATTTTATGTAATTATCAAAATTGAACATGAACATATTCAGAATGAATATGAATTTTAAACTGAAATTGGTTGTCCAATACTAATGAAACAACGGTTAAGACCAAAAATCGTTGTTAGCATTGGGTAGTGGTGTATCTCTTTTATTTTTATGAATTGTTGTGGTGTCTTTCTTTCTCTTGACCGGGATTAATGAGAAGAAAGAGTGGCATTATTTTTCTTATAGGAAGCCTTTTCTTATATCCTATTTTTTAAATGAAATCTTCTAAATTTATTAAATCAATTTTTAGGTGTGTGTTTTGAATTGTTGTATCATGCAATCAATACTTCCTCTAGACACACTACCAGATGGTGGGGAAAAATATTCTCCTAAAGTAGCGAGCCCTAACCCACCATTGTTTCTGCTAATAGATCCAGCAGTGGGTAATCTTCCTATACCATCAATTGCATTGATTCCCAGTTCTCAGCATATTTTAAAGATATGACTCAAAATATTCAAGGGGGTTTTGAAATTTCTTAATTATGGAAGGGTCGAATAACAAAATTTAGCAGTCGTATCCTCTAACATATTTGGGGGATGGAGGACCTCAAACTGCATTGTATTTTATCGAGGCTATCTTTTTTATAATTGACAATCTATAGATTACTACATATAAGCGGGTCAAACTATTAGTGTATGTGCTCCATGATTCTTCCAAGAGTATTTGGAACAAAATAACCCTAACGAACCATCATTATGATATGGTCTGGGAAGATTTTCATACCATCTTCCCTGACTACTTATTTCCCTAGACATTGAGGGATGATAAAGCTCAAGAATTTAAAAACATGTAGTAGGGGAGCATGTCAATTATAAAATAATCTACCTATGTTACAATGCTAATATGGTTCAATCAATCACTATAAGGTGACAATTCTATGAATTATAGGTAACTCAAGGATGGGATGCATTATGGAATCTGCTTGTATGTCAATCTATTCTTGCTGAATATCGATTTCTAAAATTTTCAATCAAGCCCTTATCATAGTGTGAAGATTGACGAAATATGAATGTTTGAGTAGCGGATGTTCGGAACCATAATATACTCATTTTTCCTTTTTTGGGTGAATAATTGATTTTGATTCTACACGTAGGGGTAGTAGTAGACAGTATCCTTTTGAAAATAGTTTTCATATCCTTCACTAGTGTGGGATGGTGGGAAACAGAACAACATAGTTCCCACACGATCCATTTTACTATTAATTGAATAGAATATTGTGAAATATATATCTATAATGTATGAAATTATTAAATGTTCCTAGAGATATGGGATCTATACCTACTCCATGGTCTATAATGGGGCCATTTGTTCCATCTTAGGGAGGTTGGTGAAACACCACTGGCCAATGAGGCATCGATTGTAGTTGTGGAAGAGACTATCATGTTTATGATTTTTAGTTCTAGTAGATAGAGCTCACTCATGGTAGTCTGAGAGAGACTTAATGATATGGTACACGCTAGTAATATGTTTTCAATCCTATGCTGGAGCAATATAGAACCCAAACTTCTTTTTTATAAGGTACTATTTTTGAATACCCACTATTAGTTTCATCATTATTTTGAAAAGTAATTTCTCACAAATTTGTATCCAATAAAATCATTGAATGTTTCGGCCTCATAATTGAGCACTACTATGATGAAATGAGAGTAGAAACCTTATTAGCTACACATTCAAAGTGTGTTCATAGTTGTATAATTTTTTCTCTTGAAATTGGAATGTATATTTTCTTTGGGAATCATTATTCCCTCAACATGATGTGCTTTGAAATAATAATCAAGATGGATTATTTATTTAACTATCAAAATTATAGATAATTCTATTATCAAAGGGTTAATTTTTCTTCACCAAATGGAATTATGTGTGAACATAAGGGATAATGTGATGTCGATGTGACATGAGAAAGACCCAAGCATCAAAAGCTAGGTTGTGTGAAAACTCTGAAAGTAAGTAATTTCCTTAATGATAAGAGGTTAAAACCCATTGATTATAACATATAGAGGATAATTTTAGATATATATTTCATGAATACTTCTTTTTCATACTGCCATTTTGAGTTGTAGAGTTTACTATCAAATTAGTATATGTTGTAGTACTGAGGACCACTTCACATTATACGATGGAACCTAAGGGGATTCCGGAGCTCAAGAAAAATTAAAAAATCCCAAGGATAATAAATTTATACAGCCCAAAATACTTATCCCAGGGATTCAACGAAAATGTTTCCTAGAAACCATATTTTCCCCTCAGGATATAGAATGATTTTCTTCATTTTAAATAGTTCACTATTAAGAATATGCATCTCATACCATGAATAGACACCCTCTTTGATCAACTTTGAAGATTTATTGTTTCATCAATGATATATCATGAGTTTGGGATATCATCATGTTCATTTAAATAATATAGACATACATCATACAACAATCATGAGAATTTATGGCCTATTCGAGTAACTGATCATACCATATAGAGTCATGAATGCATGTTCTGTTCACTTGGCTCTTGTGATTCGGGTTATCCACCCATATCTAGATTCATTTGTGGTATTCTTTTTTATGTTATGTAGGTGTATTCATAGTCCAGACATGACCATTCATACCATCTCTATATAATGATGAATACATTGATTGATCATCATCTATAGGATAATCTTAGTAAATTCCACTTTTAGATCAACAGAGGTCCCTTAATTGGTCATATTAACACAAAGTCAAGGGTTTTAATTGAACTATAATAATTTATAGATGTAGTTTCCTAGAAGAATACCATGAACATATTTGAAATTCAGTGTCTATTTTGGAATTCTAGATATCACATACACTCCATTCTTGATTTCTCATGCATTACAACACTACTTATGGGCTTCCAAAATAGGGGTGTTAAATTCATATGTTGAAAAGTGTGGGAAGAATATTTTCAAGAATTGAATGGTTGTTTTACATCTACATAGATACCAATTCTTCCAAATTCATGAAAAATCTATACTATATAAAATGATGCATTAGGTATCAATCATGGAGTAGTTATGATGTAGGATTAGTGAGTCTTCTCATGTGGGATTTTTCATTTGAGGCATCACAAGCTGCATTACCTAACACACAACATCAATATCACAACTGTAGTTCATGTCTTGCACAGTTGGAGACACTATCTACATGGAAGGTGATTTTTCAGTATTCACATATTCCAAATTCCTCAAAAAACCTTTATAAAGAAGGATCCAAATATTAGACATTGCATTTTGGTTGAGTTCCTATAGTCATTTGATTTCATGGTTTTCTACATGCCGGGTAAAGAGATTTCTATAACCAACACTATAAGATGGAAGACTCTGATATAGATGGTTCATAAATATTGTGATCAAAGAAACCATATGAACATATTCTCAAATATTAATTTTTAGGTTTAATAGGATCACGGTAAAAATACAACCTCAGTATTAGTAGTGACATCAACTCTTTTGGAATGGATAATAATTAGACCAATGTATAACCCTAAAGTCTATTTCATAATGAAATGTGTTTTAGGTTGTACCATGGATGTAGGTGATACTCTTTTTCTACATGGGTGGGTATGGGATCCAAAAAATATCATAGTGGAGATTATATATGAATTTCTTACATTATAATGTTAGGTTTACACTAATTTTAACGAATTGTATTAAGATATTTGGTTCAAATACTTGTGATCTATTATGAAACAAGAGATTTTTAACTTCATCACATTGTGGTCCACCTATCAGTAAGTGAGGGCATAACACCAGTGACTAATATGGATTTCATAGTCATTGTCTATTCTCTTGTAGGAATGGGAAATATCTTTGATGGAATTCATTACTAGTATAACAAGACCACCTCATAAAAATGACACAGTATGGATTTTCATTTATCATCTAATAAAGATCAAAAATTTATTACTTGTTTGGTAGTCGTTCATAGTTGATGAGTTTGGAAGGTCATAAATCCAATATATTGTACCACTTTGTGGAGCTCCACATTTTATTAGTTCTAAAAGTGACACCTAATTCACATCTTGGTTATGGATATGGAGGTATAATGACATGGGTATGCAGGTACTTCTTTGAATTTCATATCACCCATAGAGAAATGTAACTACAGATCATATGGTTTAGGTTCTCTAAGACATGCTTCGTGCTTGTGTCCTTGAATTTGGAGTGTAATTTGAGAAGCACATTCCTCTTATTGAGTTATATTGTAAGAACAACTTCAAAGTTACCATTGAGATGGATCTTTATGAATCCCAACATGGTAGACCATTCTACTCATATATATGGTAGCTATAGGTAGGGGAGGAAGCTTTGTTTAGAACACAAATTGTGAAGTATAATAAAAAGTAGGTCAATCTCATCAGAATGTGCATATTTACATCTCAGTCATGATTGTTATCTTATACCATCTAACATAGATTACCACTCAATTTCATTATTGAAGATTGGTTTATCATATGATCCTCTCCCAGTTTGGGGAATAGAAATATTCATAAGAATGGAAAGCTCTCATAGAGAATCATTGGACCCTTTGAGGATGTGAAACAGATCATAACATTGGCTTACCATTTTCACATCTTCAGAGATACTGGTCTATTCATGACGTGTATCTCAACTTTCCCGATACTGTCCAATCCCATCACATGTATTTCATCTTTATGATATTTAATTTGATATATATTATTCCTTCTTAGAGTTTTCGGTCTTTATTCTGGATCAAAGTTTGGAGACACTCTAAGGAAGATCAGTTCCTTTGGTATATGTTCAATATAAGCATGACCTAGTATAAGATGAGACATGGAAGTGGGAAACTTATTTATGAGATTATGGGCCAGAGATCTCTATTAAAAAAACCTCATTACCGTTATATGGTTAACTTGGGTAAATGATTCTTTTTTGGAGGGGAGGTTGTAATGACCCGTCTTTTTAAAAAGGTACAAGATGTTAGTGTTCTAATATCAATTCCATAAACTGACCTAATATTGAGTCTGCAACAAGAAACTGATGTCATGTGTGTGTTCAGGCCCTAAAAAGAGAAGATGGAAGTAGGACGCAATGTTTTTATATAATCATGTGATGCATTTCGCATGGACATGAGGCTAGTTATAGTTATGGGATATAGATATTTTTATATTTTAGGCATGGTTAGTGAAACCATGCACCTTACTATGTGGTGTGCCCCATAGTAGAAGTGAACCTATCTCGGTTTGGCCAAACATTTCCACCAAACTGTGCACCTTGATATTTTTGGCTGAAAAAAACATTTTCCCCTCACTAAATTTATATCCCTTTTTTCTTTTCATCTTATCCCTCTTCTATCCATTATTGGGATTCCTTCTATTTTTAGTCCAAGAAAACATCAATCTTTCTATTGAAGAAACTCATCTATCTGGTGGACATTCATTGATCCTTTAGAAGAATTGGATCCATCAAGCTATGCTCTCCAACTATCTTTCATTCTATTTTAATTGTCCTTAAAATCCACCATTATGTATAGGTGTTGTCTCATTTTATCAATTTTAATATAATTAGACAATTACTCTAATAACATCTAAACTGGTTCAAATCTAGGGCTCATATCAAGCTAAGAGTACTTTAAAACCTTGAGGTAGGTGGTAACATCATTTTCCATCTATGTTTAGTCACTTCATAGATATTGTATTGTGTCATATGCCAATTGTTTATGAGCATCACTATTTAATTGATTTTTTAATATCAAATTTAACATTTCATCTTAATATGTACTTATTAAACCAAATTTTATAGTTCACTGTTTGTATTCACCTTATATGACCACCCATTGGGTGAGACAAATGAAATTTTCGATTAATGCTGTTTTTATTAAAATGTTGGAACTACGTTCTACCTTTCTACATACCTTTTAAATTGAAATTCCAATGAGACAAGAGAATTAAATTAAAACTAATTCATCATATAGTTCTTAAGACCTCTAATAAATGGAATTTACTATATAAGATATTGAATTGGTTCCTTTTCAATATCCTAAGTGAGTCATTGGTTTTATTAATGGGTTTTCCATTTTTGAAAAATTTAATGAGCTAAATGGATTTGATCACATCAGTTATCTATTGCAAGATGGTATTTTATTACCTTTTGAAAATGAATCAATTTATAATAATGGAATGAATTAACTGGATGGTAATGTCATGCCCTCTATTTATTATTGATTATATACTTATTAGGAAATGGTATTCCTTAATGGGTTTTGGCATGAAGACTCAAATGAATGAGAGTTCTTCTCTTGATGTATTAAATTATAAATACAAATATGACAATATTATAAGTTTATATACTGAATGGAAATGATATATGAGATTTTTTTACTCGTTCCATATATTATAATTAAGAATAATCCTTTGTATAGATTTTGTATGATCGTAGTGGGTTTTGAAAATGATCGAAAATCACAATCCCTTTCCTTGAGTATCGAGTGTGGACACTCACACAATTGATACTATTTGTGTGTTGGACTTTACATGCCATGTTCCATGATTTGAGTGATTAAATGGTGGATCACTCACCATCTAGTGTGTCATGAATGACGTCTCACACTCTTCCAATGATGTATGGAATGTACCCTATTGCTCGAGATTATATTCTCATTGGACTAGTTATGGAAGTTTGAGTTTTACTCGGTCTAGCCAGTAGGAGAATTCCAAGTATATGGCCATATACACCCACTTTTACATGGATTATATAGGTGTGTTCAATATATATAATTATAATATATATATTCCTATTATATATATATATATATATATATATACATTTCATACATCATTTACATGAATGAGCTAATGTAGGTAGATCCAACATGTGTCATATAAGAACATGAGAAGGATGATTATTTATTACATATTTGTTTTACTATTCTTCTATTACATGTATTTTATATAGTTTTGAGAATTACATTGATTTTGCATAGACATCGTTTATGGTGGCCTACTAATTTTTTATCTAACACCCTACTCCGGATGACATTATTCCCGAGAATGTTATCCATATGCAGGTATTGATAAGGGGAATTTCTCTTATATAGGGTTTTGACATGCTTTATTGTAGTAGGATCTTAGTATCACATGACTAATATTCTTCTCTATTTTCCTATGGAGAACCTTCTATTATTTTTTTAATTTTTATTTACCATGCTTGTATATGATTTTCCAATTCCCTTTTTGTATATCATTCCATTAATCCATGTATCAGACACATCCAAAAAGTATTTTCATTTGATTATTTATTTTTCAGTTATCTATTACATCAACTACTTGGTTATCTATTTTTATTGTCATTTTTCATTTGATTTCTAATTATATATATTTTTATACAATCTTCTAATTTTGTTGTATGTTTATGGGTTATTTTTAGTTGTTCTATTACTTTAAGAGGGTACAATATCCTCACCATACCCCCATTACACCCTTGATGATATTTAGTATCCTTTGGGATACGAGAAAGAATTCTTGAGGCATGTGACCAACCGTATCAGGGTACTGGTTCAGTGGACATTAGGCCAGGGCATTACATCATAATATCACAAGTACCACAATAACACATTAATTAATTCATGAATTAATTAATTGAATTTATCAATTCAATGTTTACAACATTACATTAATTAATTCACAAATTAATAAATCACATCTGTACCATTAATTAATTAAATAATTAATTAATCACCCCATTTCCTTTAATTAATTCAATAATTTGATTCAACAAATCATCATCATTAATTAATTAAAAATTATTTAAAAACATTAATTCCATTAATTAAATAAAAAAACAATTAATCATGTCAATTAAATTAATAAATTATACAGTTAATTATTAAAATTAGCTGAATTACAAAGCCAAAACATGCTCCATGAATTAGTTTGAAAATTAAGTAGGTTTATTTCTCAATCCCAACATTCCATAACTAATTCTGGAATAACGCAAATAATAATTTTTTTTTAGAATAACTTTAAATTAAAAAGTGGGACACCAACAAAGTTGGAAAAAAATCTAACCCCATAAGAAATTATAAATCCATTACAAAACAAATGAATGCAATTATAATTTATTACCTTAAAAACATGATATTTGATGAAGTTAACCGCAATTACTAGATTGTGTTTAAATAGATAACCATAGTGAGAATCCATATTGTCCCAATTCTAAACATGATTCTCCAGGATTGTTTTACCTCATTGAATCCATGATTCAATATCCTAATCTTTTGGTCAATCCAAATGGATGTTTCATCATTCAAATAATTTCTCATTGGTCATTCAAATATTATGTGTGCATACTTCTTTTCTATCTTGTCCCAGAAATATTAATCTAACATTTCTTTATTCGAGTGCATGAGAAGAAATTGGGTGTCGTTAAACTCAATAGCCTCCTTATCAACATTCCGTAGTTTAGAGGAAGATGGTTCTTCTTCTTGTGTTTTAGTCACCTCATCATCTCCTAGTCCCATAGGTATAACAAACCCATTGAATTAATTCCTTAGGTTGTCAACATTGGCTTTCAAACTCACTTAGCAGGGGGTTTATTTTCTTTATAAACTTGTAATTTGGGGGATAGGTTGATTGGAGTAGTACATCTATCTTAGTGATATCCACATATGATGAATAAATCCATCTGAATCCATTATGGTGTTCTTTCCTTTCATTGAATAGGATCGAAGGAACTCTTCTTAGAGTTTCTATTAATTTTCATTCAAAGACCATGATTCGGATGTAGAATCGTTATCAACACATATTTCTTCCATCCACCATCAAAGAATATGATCATCTTCATAGTCATCCTCTAAATCAATCGCTTTTTCTGAAAAAGTAAGTTCGCATTCTCTAAGCCCCACAAAATAGTTTTGAGGACCATTATAAGAAACTACATAATTATGAACAATTTCTTCAGAGTGAGGCTTTCTGCCCTCTCCTATAGCATGTACATCAGGAGACCTTATTATTCTTGACCTATGTACCGGTCTTCATCTAGCATCTAACCCCACTAAATATCCCTACCATGCATGTTCCGGACTATTTACACCATAACATTCATCCTTACTTATTACCTATATTGTGAACTCTTGAGAATAATTACAATAGGATCTCACAACATCTGCAAATGAAGTCGATTTCCTTAATCTATTTCTTGGAACAACACACACCCACGCATACTCCCCTGATCCTCCTCATACATTCCTTAAAATTGATCTGACTCCAATGTCATGCCTCAAACATGAAAAAATTCTAAACTCATTGTTTAGAAACCATAATACTCCCCTTATTATAAGAAATTGAAGGATACACCAATTATGCTACACCCACTTGATCCACTTCATATACTTTTCATGCTAGAACAACATTCATGGTAGGACCAACCTACATTGCATCATGAATTGGAATATCATCGCTAATGGTAGAGGGATCGCCTATGAATTTCCAACCTTCTTCCCATTGAAATCTAACTTGAGCATCGATATATCCCCATTAAATGAATTCAATTCTTGAATATTTATACCCTTATAATGACATTTCGTAAAAGAGTACCATTGGAGGATCGAGGTGGAAGAGTAATGGGTCCCCAAATCATAAATAGTCGGTTGTGTGAGTCTAAAATATTATTCTCCCTCAATCCAAAAAAAATCAATATGTGGTTTGCAAATGTCATCCTCAAAAAAAATTCAATGTTAAGTGGGATTGTATAATACCATTTTCTTTTTATCTACAACCATGAGGTAGCCCATATGATTTCCTAGCATATGAAATATAGAATGTTTTTGGATGGAGAGAAGAAAACCTTAAAGATCGACCCAAATCAACATTGTATCCATGTTTTGATTCACATTCATATAAAAGGATAACCGATGGAGAAGGAAATGGATGTTATAAAATAACAAAGAGTTGGTGGACCATGTGAGTGCTAGCTCTTCATCATAGAAAAAATGGATCAGCAGTTGTCATGATTCAAGTACATTTACCACCGCATGATAACGAATTCACCATTACAAGTTGATGAATCTATCAACAACATCCTTAGAATGCCTTAAACCACTAAATCGAGAAACCGAGTGAAGTTTACATAGGAAAGCAGCATCAGAAAACACTGCGATGGAAAGTCAAAGATAAGGGGATCCAATAAAAATGTTGTAAATTTTGGGGATAACTCAATATAAGGAAAAAAATAGTAATCTCTGATTGGTGAATGGAAAAAAGAATCCAGAATACCCAGCAATAGAGGGTTATATGACATTATTCCCTACCTCCCCTATAGATTTGAATAATATATCACCTACCTCATTAACAGTGATAAATGCACACCATGTAATATGACTAATTTGATTGGAATAAACCTAATCACATTGAACATCGAGACCATGATTCAAATACTAGATCCAAGATCAATGAAACAAGATATATTAAACCATGATCCATATATAAATCCTATAGGAGAAAACATCCAATCAAATAAATCGATAAAAATGGTAATTATATGTGAAACCCATCTGAAAAAGAATCAATTATCAGGAGTGGTGCATATCCTCAATACCAGATTCAAATTGATAAAAACATAGTTAGGGATCCCTAGGAATAAAACATGTAGCCACTAAAAATGATAGGAATATGTTATCCCTAATATGGTAATGACTTCTCTTTAACATGGGGGTTCATGTATTTTTTAAAAAAAAATTATGTTAGTTAAAAAGTATTTCATGGTTTTCTAAGAAGGGGAAAATGGTTTGACAAACAATGTTCCATCTATGAAAATATTTTTTGTGCACATGGGTTGCTAGAATGGGGCCCACAATTTGGGAAAATCATGTTCCAACTATGCAATTTCTCACTTGCTACCAAAATTTTCATTTTTCACCCAAACAAACCCCAAGGTACAACCCATAAAAATTACTCAAAACTAGAAATATAGTTCTTACAAACAAACCTAATACATATATTGAAAGGATTAGGATCATATATAAATTAATTAAATTTTTCATTATAGAAAATAAAATTGTAACTATTAACCCTAAAATTATCAATTTCAAAAATAGAAAAAATTATTCATCACATATTAATATTTTGAATCTAAAAATAAATTTAACTTTTTTAAAATTGAAATTTCAAAAGGTAAAAAATTTTATTTTTTAATAATAACAATATAATATATTGAATAATGTTTCAATTTGAAAATGTCATTTTAAAAATATTATCTATTTTTATTTATATTTATAATCAATTAATAATATCATTTTTTCAATATTTTATCCATATCAACATTATGTTTTATCCAAAATATATTATGTTACATCAAATTTTGATAATATTTAATTTTTTAGAAAGGTTCGATTTTTAGGAATAAATAAATCTTATTATTAATTTAACTACAAAAATTAATTTTATGAATTTCTTATGATTAATTATTTTTTTTGGATATATATAACATAATTCAATAATATATATTTTCTAAAAACTATTTCAGTGTAAAGATTTTATAGGTTATATACTATTCCATGGTTCATTGTGGGTTGGTGTTTCGTGTATCATATGCTTTGATTCATATTATATATTAATTTCATTTATAATTTAAATTCTCATGGGTATACCAAAACATCACCCAAATTTTTTGAAGTAAATATTTATATGAGAACAGATATTTTTTGAATCATTTTATTGTAATTATATTAATCATACCCAATGAAAATGTTTTATAAGATTTTTCGTAAAAACCAATATTTCTTTCTTTGTTAGAATTTTACACTATAATGGGCCTAGATTAAATAACATAATATAGAACTCGTATAAATAACCCTAAAAGGAAATATATTAAATTTTACTAAACCATCACATATTTCAATATATATTCATGTTTGATTTTGAATATCATTTATAATCTCTGTCATAATTATGGTTATTGACACACAATAATGATGTATATCAAGTTCAATTAGTTGAAGAAAATAAAAATTTTACCAATAAAGACACATTTAATTTAGTAGAATATACAAATTTATTTATTAAAGAGGTACAGTATATTCCCTCAATCCATGATGCGATGTTATCATTAAATAATATTACAAGGGAAACTATTATATCTAACAGCCCTAATTGAATGACCACAATGGTACATGATTAATTAAACATGAATATAAAAGATCATTTTGAAATAAGGTTTATACACCCATTCGTATTAGCATGGGGATCACCAGTACTCTATATCACAAATACATATGCGTAAATGAAACACTATATAGATTATTGGGAGATATACATGATCACCATATAAAACATGTATTCAAATCCTCTAGATTGATGACATGTTCAAACAACTTCACAGGACTTCAGATGTATCTAAAGTGGATCATTATTATGGATATAAATAGAAAATAATAAAGATATAGAAAATACAAACTAAAGTCCCTCAATGAATATATGTAGAAAATGAGTTCACTATTATGTCATTTGGGCCTCTAAACACCCAAACTATTATCACAAACATAATGAATATACAAAGTATTTTTGGATTATTTCAATATATTTTTGTATATAATTTTATATGATATTTGAATATTATACATGTGAAAATAATATCTTGAATATATTTTAAATATTATGATCAAGAATTAATATAATAGACATTTTATCAAAATCCAATAACATTGAATTTGGGATAGAAAATCCCATTCTCAATGAATGTGATCCCAATAAAGGTATTTTCAATGAAACCAGAAAAGAATTATGATATTTATGAATAAAAAGGACCATATTTTTTCACAGGGTTCAATGGTTTTCTTGGATTATCTAGATATTGGTAATGGTTTGAGAGAAATTTATTATTATTTTCTAGCCCATTAAATGTATTCACATGTAATGGAGTAAACTATATATTGGTGAATTAATGTTATCAAACATCTAAGGTTATTAATAAGGGGTAGTGACAATACCATTAATAACACTAGACCAAAATGGTGATGGTTTTTATATGAATTAACACTTAAATGAAGTGATTGGGTAGTGTACTATTGAAAAAATGAAAATGTGATGGAATATTAATCTTGAAATATTTAAATTAATAAAAAAGTATATATGATGAATTATCCATATTTGATCATTTTAATAAATACATTAATAAAATTACTATACACATAAAACTATGAAAAAATATAAATATATTCACATCCTGATATTTTCAAACAAAACATTGTCTTCTATATCATTTGACATACTCCACATTGATCTTAAACAATTGACTAAATATGATTATTTAAGTTCAATTGTTACCTAATTTTTGTTGGAATGATGTGAATGAATGATATGTCGAAAAATTATGAAAATAATGTTTTCAATTATTTATAAAATAAATTATTTTGTTAAAAATAAATCTTAAATGAAATTAATAACTATTTGAATATGAAGGTTGTGTTTTTATAAAAAATATTTTTATAATCACATTTGTATTTAATATTTGTAAATTAATAATTAATTATTAGTGAAATAGAATAATTTTTTTATGTTCTATATTCCATAATGTGTTTTTAAATTCATGCAATGTGTTTTATAGGATTTAGATATTAAAAAATCTAATTTTAATAATAAAAATCTATATTTTTTCAAAGGTAATTATGATTCATTTTTGTGAAAAACTTTTTCTAAAACCAAATTTTAAAAATATAATTAAATTTATTTGATAATATAATCATTATTTTTTTAATGATAATTTCAAAAATATCTGCAGGTGATTTTTTATTATTTTTATGAGAAGATTAGTTTATTGATGAATTGTGAAAAATACTGAATATAATTGGAAGTTAATATTTTAACTAAATATATTATAAGTTGTAATTATAGTTTAAAACGTGATTAAAAAAAATTAGATCCATTCTACATCTATTAAAAAAATTTAGTTCAGTTGAATAATTTTCATGTTGAAATTGGTAATAAGAACAACTTAAAATTTTGATCATTGTTTACTTTAAAACTCCATTATCATGTCTCATTTACGTGATTAATTTTAAATATAATTCTTATAATTTTGAACCTGAATTTGGTTAATTTCATTCAATATTATCAATTAGAGGTCCCAAATTATATTTTGAGTTCATATTATTATTTAGTAATTTAAAATGTGCCATGGTAAAGAAAATATTTACCATTTTATAGGTAAAATAATGGAACAGGTTAAAGTTAGAAGGTAAAAGCATAAAATACATGAATCCTACAACTAAAAATAGGTGGTTGATGTGTTTATATAACATAATAATAAATAAAAAACTTAAATATAAATCTAATTTTTTGTGATTAATTTCACCTTATTGTGGTTGGTTTTAAATATAATATAATCATTATTTAATCCGAGAAACCACCCCTTTTCAAGTATATATACCATTCCTTACCACCCACTTTCTAACCTACACCCTTTTAGTCATAATTTATCTAGGTGGTGATATTCAAAAGGTATTTTTTCTCAAAGAACCTATATTACATTCATTTGTTATTCACTTATCTCCTCAACTCTCTCATCCTTCTAGGAATGATAAATCCATACTCATGAATATACTATTTATTTTGTTTAAAATGTAATATATTGTAACTAATATTTTTTTATCTCCTCTAATTCAAGGAATCCATACTATTGTCTAAATAATGTCGCTTAATCGCCTTTAGGGATAATGATTTTTAGTTTTTCCTTATGGACATCAGGGATGATCATAAAAGTATCATTACGATAAAATCATATTTTAATAGTTATATTATAACCTACATAATTATTTATAACTATTATATACTCAAAATATTAAATAAAATGAAACTAGTTCATAGTGTTTGAAAAAAAAATAAACTAAACATTTATCATTGACAATTTTTCAAATGAATCAACCTCATATAAAAAAATATATATGGGATCATTTATAATTACTTATGTTAATTAATACTATCTCATTCAAATTATAGTTTTATAATTCCATTTTATATGATCATTCTTAATTATTCACGAATGACCCAAATTGGAAACCATGATACGAACACACCCGAAAAAATGGAAATAATGAAATATTATAACTGAATGGGGAATAAGATGTTATAAAAAGATTATCTACGAGAATATAAATATTAAAATTTTTCTTTTATGAGGTAATAAAATTATTTATTCCATTTTATAGGAGTTTAATGTACCTAATACTAAATATAAGCATATGGTTTGGGGTTCTCATCTAACTTTTTCTTCTGTGAGATATATGATTTATTCAAAAAAATATTATTTTTTGATGTATGTATACTGTAAATAAATATATTATATAATTAATATCATTAAATAAATTTTGTTAATTTTTATTTGTATAATTTGTAATTTTCTTGGGTATACGATTCTACCAATTACAAAGTGTAAGGTAATTATAAACTCAATTTCATTTCATTAAGTTGAACATCTACTTTTGGATTATGTAACACTAACATTATTTTAGAAATTAATTTCTTATATCCGAAGTGGTGTTTCTAGTTGTTCTATTTTGATTAATAGTGGATTCACAAAATATACTCATTTTGTTAACACCCACATCAATGATAAGAAATTTGTAAGGGGATTTCTTTTAAAAAGACACTTTTAATTATTTCTTTCAAAATAGATTTTTATATAACATATATTTCCTGAATATAATTTCAAGACATTAATCCACATAAATATTATAAATAATAAATTAAAAGTTTATATGTTTAAATTATATGAAAATTCTTTCAGTTATATGTGTTCGTCTTTTTAAAATGTGATATTTTATAATGAAAAGTTTATTTTAATAAAAGATTGTTTTTATTATTAAATATTTAATTGTTTATGATTATGTTTTTGTTTCTAAGAAGTTTTTATGATTACATTTGGTTAAATTATAATACAATTATGGTTAGTTATTTGATAAACCATTGATTGGTGGTTTCGTGATAATCAAAGGAGATCTGGTTACATTTTATCCCCCAATGAATTGGTTATTATAGTGTTGGTTGTTAGGAATTTTCATTACTCTATTTTTTAGAGTGAAATGGAAAATATTATCATAAGTTACATAATTTTAATTTAGATAATTTATGATTAATTTTCATGGGTATGATATTGATATTTTTAAAAATTTGATTCCTTTTTCCAAATAAAAATGTATAATTTTATGAAAATGTTTTTATGGATTTTCACTGGACTAAAAGTTTCATTTCCATTTTTCCCTTACTATGAATTATTACACATTCACGTTTTTGAAATGTTTTCCTATGATTTATTGGATAATAAATGCAAGGATGTGATTTAGGGTAAAATTGTGAAAAAAAATCATGAAGATTGAACATGTTTTATTTTAATGAAATTTGTATTAGGAAAAAAATGAGAAGTTTAATGTTTCCTCCTATTCCAACTCCATCACATCTGGAGGTGTCTTCCATTCCATTATATATATAAATATTCTCATAGAAAACTATTTTAAATCATAAGGTTCTCTCAAGGACCTTTAAATATAGATATGGGCTGCTAAATATAACCTCCTTCAAGAATGTGCATTCTGGTTTGTTTTGGATACCTCATTCATTCCCTTTTTCGGTTATCCCATCTATATAATTGGATCACACATCCATTGATTGATTATATTTATTCCAAATGGTGGACCATTTAATATTGGATTTGGAGTGTATTGATAATTTTCACCAGTGGAACTAGGTAGTGGTCTTTAGATGCAACATACGCTCAACCCCCATTTTCCTCTCATTTTTAACCTCATAATGATTTATTCAATAAACATTACTTTCAAAACATCATGATTGTCGGTCGAGGGTGGCATGGCTCTGCGAGTGATGTCAATTCTCCCTATATAGGTTGTTAGGGAACACCATTATGGTAATGACTCTCCTTTAGCTGTAGTGTGGGTAATGATTACTAGTATACCTCTCTTATTGCACAGCCCATCATATTTTAAAAAAACTCTATTCTTTATAACATGTTTTTTGATGTTTTATTAAATAAATGTACACACAATACAACCTTAAATATTGGTATGTGCTTTTTCATTCTGAATTTGGTACATAGAATATCATCTTGAACATGGGATACAACAACATTATTTAACACTTCCTTAACATGCTTCTCAAATTATATATCATTTAAAACTGCATGGGATAACCAGAGGATATACATAAGAATGGGGTAAGCTATATATACAATTAATGAAATAATCATGTAATTAGGTAATACATTTTTTATAATAATAATACTAACTAGGAATTAATGAAACACGAATAATAAATCATGGTATATCCTGATAATCATAACATGGGAAATATGGAAACAATATAAAACACTCGATAATAAACATAGTTCAATCCTAAACATCCAATAAATCATGGTGTAAAATGTCCCATAAAGGAATCATGTTCACTGTCTATCCCAACATGATTTCTCATAAAATTAACTCTTCCACAATGAATCGGATTGCTATATATATTCTGGCACACCTATCACTTTCATTTCATTCTCATGCTTAAGTGTTCTATATATATTATACAACATGAATTCATTCATATTCATGATTTATTCCATAATAAAGGAGTGTGGAGTAAATAAATTTGAGTCCCAAATCAAAGAGTTATAATTGTGTAAATTTTAATACCCGTGATATGAAATGGGTGTGGTATTCACTATACAATAATTTTGGCATGGAAAATCATGACGAAATTTGAACATTATAATGACCTCACTTAATGATTCCTAAAAATGGGATTATGGGAGATAAGGGTGTCTCTAATCAGATAGTAATATAATTTGTAGTTACATTAACATTTAAAAACATATCCCAGCATTATAAATAGGAAATAAATGGAATAATTTAATGAAGACACTTTATTAAAGAAAATAATCCAAACAACATATCTTCATGGTAATAGGTGTAAATAAAGGATTTTTGGAGGCATAAAGAGATTGAAATGGGGAGATCATCATTTATAAATTTTATGTATTGTAAGGTGAATATAGAAGAACATATCCAAATATTATAAAATTTAATATAAGAGACATAACATAAATGAGGTCCTTGAATGGAAATGAGAAAATATAAATCCATTACTTGAGTTTTGAATAAAAATACTTGGTGGGGGTTATTGATAGTTTTAGGGCGCCTTGGGTGGACAATAAAGAGTTCTAAGAAGATTATGAACATTATACATGATGTTTTTGTGAAGGTATATGGGATAATGGTTTGGTTTTAATAAGAAAATAGGGGGATTTCATAAATATTTTGGTTTTGGACTCTACAAAATAAAATAACCAAATACACAAACCATAACATGGAATTTTACTTTGTTTTCTGCTATATGTGAGTGGTTTTAATTATTTTATAAGTACAATGTCCAAAAATAAAAAAATTATAATCATATTTCTTATGTGGAGGTGAATTATACTCAAAATTAAGTGATTTTAAAAACATAAAATACATTAATTGTTTTGGAGGATTCATAATGGAATTAAAAAATAAATCAAACAAATATAATCTATCATTATTTTAAATATAAAACATATCTTTTTTAATTGATTCCATTAATTTTTTTTATTAAATCTATTTTGGGTCATTATGATTTCATAATACCAAAAATTTAATTTATATGGTTTTTCATTTTTACCAAATAAATATATTGTATCAAATGTTTCTGATAAATTCACCATTAGATAATTTTAACATTATAATTTCAAAAATTATATTAAATTACATCTAAAAAGTTTTATAATTATTTGAATTTTATCTTTTAAAATACTAATATATATATATATTGAGAAATTCTTGTTTTTTTAAAATAATATTTTTTTGAACTCTTATAAAAATTAAAATTGACTACATAAAATTTATATGATCATTTATTTTTAATAATAATATTTTGTTAAAATATTGTTTATATAAAAATATATTAATTAATTAAAATAAATTCTTTAACTGGATTTAAATATTAACAAATACTTTTATTTATGTTTTATTAAATCAAATTAAAAAATTATTTATAATATAACTATAAGATGATGAAAATATATTCATTAATCATTAAAAATAATGTACTTTATCATAATGATAGGGTTTTAATACATATCCATTTAATACACCATAAAATTCCCTATGATGTTTTTGTGTCGTAGTGAGACTTTTGTGGGGTGGTTCGACATACATCGTTTGGACAGTGATCTCGATGAACGTGATCTTCTCCCATAAATGGTTTCATTCATGATTGAATTATTGATATTAAATTAGACTTGGTCAGGGGGTAACCTCATTGATGTTATCTCCCACCGAAGATATGATAAATGGGCTTCATTGGTTATGATCTTACTTGTTCAGTATATCACCAACTTTGTTTTTGTCAATTAATTTTTTTAAAACCCTATATTTATATGGTTCATGTGATCATTTTTCAATGACAATATTATCAATAGTAATGATACATAAGGTCCATTTAAATAAAACTATATGTAATTAAACAAAATAATTTAATGTTTTTTCGATAACAATATTACATAGTTACACATTTAATTAAATGAAATGTTTAATGTCATTTATAGTTTTTTGGTTCTGTACAATTTTTCCCCATGAATAAATTTCACCCTAAAACGTTTCATTTCACATAATAAAGTGGATGAGGGTATAACTGTTTTCATTACACACTCTAGGTCCTATGTATTTTCTTTAAAAAAGATGTTTCATTAAAACAAATTGAGAAGGTGATTTTTATTTTTTTTCTTAGAACATTGTCTCTACGATATAAAATCTTCATTGGATATTCCACATAAGAATTTTCATTCTCAAGTGCTACAACCAATAGATTGAGTACATGTTAGGGGTATGGTATAGAGAACCTATATTTTCTTAAATTGACATTACATATCATTTGAAAAATACTTAAAACATTTTTCAGACGGATAACCAAATACTATAGTAGTCTAGTTACTTTAGAAACATGGAAACATAAACACTGATATATGACTGAGGTATATTATCTCCCACTAGGTTTGTGTAGACTAGAACTCTTCTTAGACAAAACACACATAATACATATATACATATTCTAGGGAATAAAACATAAAATCTGTAGAACTCAAATGCGTAGTAGGGTTAAACAATGAATATATTTAAGCATTATAATTAAAATAATGCTATGGGAACATGATCATGAAAATCTAATATCATACCAAACATATCATAGATCATATAAAAGAATCAATTCATAAATCATGGAAGTTAAGAAGACAAGAATCATAAGTAAGTAATGAACATATTCCATGAAAGTTTAACATAGGAATAAGACATGAAATATTTGTAGTTACGTAAGAATATGTAATGATTTACGTAGTGTTGAACACATTGATGTTGAGACCATGTTACTGTATGATGTCCTTTATTGAATCGGGTTCACAACTTGTTCCTTACCTATATCAATGAACATAGTTCACCAACATTTAAGACCAATATTACTAAACCATGTTCATTTAATTTTAGTTCTATAATAAAACACCAATTTCATTTATCATGACATCCATTTCTATCAATTTAAATATAAATCATTACGCAATTATTTATAGAGAGATATAAGTCTGACCCGTCACATAAGGAAATCATACCAACATGTTCCACTAGATCATAAATAAAAATATCATATCCCATGCTATTAAAATGGTATTATAAAAAGAAATCATATTATAAAACCTGTAAAGAGAGAGGTTTTGAAATAATTTCATAATGAAAATAACCCTTCAAAATCCATATATCTCGTGAAATAACAAAGTGTTTCATTAACATCATGCAACCAAAACAAAATCCATTCATAGAAATAATATGAATGGGAACATTGAATAATTTTATCTTAAAGCAATTACTAACACCAATGGATGTTATCTTATAGGGAAAATAATATTGAAGACATTTTACAAAAACATCTTGAGGAAAATATCCTTTCAACATTGAATATGATTTACAAAATATAAAACCATTCTAACAATATTTCTCTTCGAAAATAACATTTGAAACATAAAAAGGAATCATTGGAAAATATATAAATTTTAAAAAATAGTATTTCCCTGAAAATGGGATTTTATGATAATTTAAATGCATTTTTATAAAAAAATTGTTTTTAAAAATGGTTTTTAATAGAATAGATTTCCGAGCAAAGAGAGAGATGGTCAAATTTCACATAAAATGTTACATTATTTTACAAAAAGTGACAAAATTGTAAAATAAATGGATATATCTAAAATAAAAAATACAATAAGGAATACCAAGAGTTTTCATGAGTTATATATCACAATATTTCATCATAGTATGTATAAACATAATCAATCATGAAAATTGATTAGATTATTTCAATAAACACTTATGACATGGTAACTTGGGATCATAATCACCATGTATGAAAAGAAAAATACATGATTCAAAAAATATCATGAAATAAATTAAAATCATTATATAACATGTAAAATGGATTTATATACACCATTAAAATTAGATTAGGCACATATCAAAACATGATTCTCAAATAATGGCAATTGAGACCAAACTATTTTACAGATTTGGTATTTTTTGAATAATAAACCCCATGAAAGAAATTATTAAAATATTTTTGTGAATGAATATAAATTTCAGTATAAGATACATATAATACAATCATGTTCAGTAAATACACCTCACAAAATGAAAGAGTTGTGAACATATCATGTATCTCACAGAATTAAAAAGTTAGATGAAACCCACTTAGCTTATGTTTTGACACTCGTTGTACTCATTCAAAAAACATGTATAATAGTTATAAATTTTTATAATGATTTTATAGAACTAAAATCTTATTTCAGGTATAATATATGGTTTCATTACGACCTTATGTTACTTTCTTGTAACAATCCTTTGTTAATTTTTTACATCAGGTAATATTCTTTTTATTCTTCGCATGTGTCTGAATTTTTTATATCATTTCTCATTATACATACTTCATGATTCCTGAATGTGAATAATTATATAAATATAATTCATATTAATTATACTTTTATCATAATACTCTATATAATATACATGTACGAAATGGAGTACACTGTTCAAGAAAATGGTTAGTCGTACGTCTCCATAAATGTTCTTTTCGTTTAATTATCGTGTTGAAATAATTAATGTAAAATTCATATATGTGTATATTTATATATATATCATCATTGGAGAATATTTCTGATATCTTATAGGTCATATATATTCACTATAACCAACCTAAATATAATCCTTGAAGTGCATGAACAAATCATATCGCTTTGTGGGGGCTGTAATCCACACTTTTTCAAGAGAAATTATCATATTAACATCAAAAAAATTAAAAAGATATGTTTTGTAAAAAGTATATAGAAGATGAAATAAATAATAAATATAATGTTTAATATTTATAAAAGGATTCCAACCCTAATTTCTTCCATGAAATGTGTTCTCAAAATTGAACAATCATCGTTATTGAGGTGGTAGTTCGTTGTAGACATAAACAATATGCTCGTTAACCATTAGATGGAGGTTTTTGAAAGAGTATGTTGAAATATTTTCATAAAAAAGTCCTGTTATATTGAGGAAAATTGTGTTTTTGTAAATTAATGGAAAAAATAATGTGGAGGGGTGCGAAATAAAATAAAAAAAGGACACGAGAGAAGACGTTAGGAATTAATTGGGTAACTCAATTTGGTTTATGCCAAAAGGATTATTTTAAATTCTATAAGCACATGGGATGGATAATTAGAGTAAGTCAAGATTTCATGGGAGAAAATTGACCATATATTGTCTCCACAATATAATTTTTAGTGGTGTGTGGAAGTGGTAGATTTTTTGACCTTTTACAGGGAAGGAAAATGACTCACATTGAATTTTTGAAAAATAAAATTTAGTGCACACTTGTTCATAAATAAAAAATGTCATAAAACATAATATATATAAATAATGAATGGTTTATGGCTGAATAATTTCTAGAAAATGGGTTTTAGAAAACATGACAGGTCATTTCCCCCTCTATGATAATGGTGTATTCCCAAATTATGCATAATTTGACATTAATCATTGGGAATAATTTTAATTACTTTTACAATATTTTTGGTCAAAAAACGTGATATAATTAGAATATAAATATTATTAGTTTTTCAATAATTTATGTCTAATTTATGAAATTTAGTTTAAAAAGGAGAAAAATTATTGATTAACGCCAAACCTGTTGATGGGATTAAATTACAGGTCCTTATGGTAGAAAAATGTTAGAAAATTTGTAATTTTTTACATTGTATTTCAAAGTGAGATTGATTATTATCACCTAAAATAAATTAATAGATGTATAATTGATTTTATATGACCTTGGAAAAATTATAGTATACTTTAATATACATAATTATTTAAAAAAACACGGTTTTAAACCTAAAAGCAGTTATTTTTAATTATTATTCATTAATTGAATCTTCTTAGAAAAATAAGAAAAGTTGACCTGAATATAATTTTCAGATTATAAATTAAAAAATGTGTTCTATTTTATCTATTTTAAATTTTAAATTTGTATAAAATTAATTTTATTATTATTTACAGAATAATATTTAATGTAGTTCATTTGAGAAAATGATATTTTTAAACATAAAAGGACATTACCAAAAATCATATATTTCATTATCAATATGTATTAATTATATAAAACAATTATAAAAACATTTGAAAAGTAGTTATTACTATTCATATTACTATGATTAATGATTGTTTTATAATTGTCACATGTAATTAATAATAACTATAATATGACGTTTTGTAGAAACATCATTGTTGCATGTAACATATTCTAAGCAGGTTATTAATGTAACATATGCCAAGTAGTTTTTTCATTTAATGTACAATTAGTTGGTTTCATGTAACGTACACCATATTAGATCCATATGAATGGAACGTCTGACTTAGTGCATATTAATATATAAATGAAAATTTAATTTATTCAAAAAGTATTTTCCATAAAAACTCGGGGTGTTATATTTTTACCCCCCAAAAATAAATTTCTCCATTGAAGTTATTCACTTGAGTAGAAAAAATTGATGATACTTCAACATGATCATATCAACAATTTCCCATGATGTTTCCTCAAATTTTTGATTTATCCCCAAAATTTGTATCATGTTAGTGGTCTTGTTTTATATGACTGTGTCATTATGTTTCAGGATTTAAACATGTTTCTCCTCGTATGAATGATACTTCTCAACTGGAATGACCTCTGTGTTCTGTACATGTCATGGTTTAGGTATGTACTTCCTTAAGAGTGATACATGGAACACATCATTATCTTGAGAGAGATTTTATGTATGTTACAAGATATAGGATACCATCTCGATTTGATCAAGAATATCTAAAGAAATGATATACCTAGGACATAGTTTTCCATTCTTCTTGAATCTTGTAACATTATTCCAAGGTGAGATTAAAAGAAAAAACTTTTCAAAAAATTAATTTTCTAGATCATGTACAGAGTTATCTGTGTAAATTTTATATAACAATTGAGCTTCCTTGATATGTTGTTGAATGGTTCTATGCTTCTCGACCATTTCTTCAGCAATATCTGGTCTTAATTTCATTCATTATCCATCTTCATCCCAACACGTTGGAGCACTACATTTCTTACCAAAAAGGGCTTCATAAGGTTCCATCATAATGAATGAGTGAAATCTAATGTTCTATGAAAAATTAATTATAAGAAGTTGTTGATCCCAACCACCATTAAATTCCCAAAAACATATCTTCAAATATTTTCTAGGTTTTTAATTGTTCTTTAAAAAAACATCCTTCTAATGATGATAATTAGTTTTAAAGCTCAATTATATATAAATTATATTCCTAGTTATTCTTCTAAATAATAAAGAAAACCGTGGATCCTAATATGATACAATGGAATATGGTACTCCATGAAAAATTACGCCTTCCTTAATGTATATCAAGGAAAGATGGTCAAGAGATAGGTATTCTCTAATAGTGATGATGTTTGATGATTTTGTAACACGATTGACTACCACATATATTTCATTAAACCATTTTCTGTTTTCAGTATTCCCACATAGAAATACATAGTGATTATATTCCATTTTAATTCTTTTATAGGGAACGGTTGTAACATCCCCTTTAAATTTTCTCTTTCATACTTAATTTTTGGTCATACCAAACACCAATTTACAAAATCTTCGATATATCTATTCATGACATACCACCAAAAATATTCTTTCATATCCCTATAAATCTTATTACTTCCTGGATTAATATTCAATGAAGAACATTGAGATTTCGATAAAATCTTCTTCAAAAAATCTAGTATAGACCGAACACATTTATGGTTCTGGAACCTCATCATTCTATCCCGATCATGGTTAAACTTTGGATCATTTTTTCTATCTTTTGTATCTCTACATATTCAATCATCACCTCATTGATATTATCATGGATAGATGTTTGAACATTCCTTGAATAAATGTGATATTTATTCACTTCATTTGTGAATTATAGATCCATTTTTTGAGAATATAGAAATATTGAATTTTTTGTGAGGCTCATTTTTTATAAGATTAATAGATCATTCTGACTGAAAGCATCACACACCTTGTTTTCGTTCCTTGGGTGGTATTGAATTTAGATGTCATAATTTATTATCAACTCTAACTATCCTCACTAAAACATGTTAAACTAAATCTATGTAAATATATGTATAATATGTTTATAATAATTGTTTATATCACACATTTCTCGATAAATATTGCGCTTCCATAACTTCAATGAAAAAATTATCGCTACTAACTCTAAATAATGAGTTGGGTAATTTCCCCATGAATCTTCAACTATCACAAGGAATAAATGATTTCCATGTTATTCTACACAATAGAACTTCCCAATCCCTAATTGGGTGCATCACTATAGATTAAAAACCCTTCTCAACTATACAGTTTTGTAAGCATAGGTTCACTCACTAACATTATGTTATGTTCCTATAAATTTTCCATATATTCATCTATCTAGAGAAACATTACTCTATTCTGAGTTAACTATATATGTAAAAGGGATAGTCATGGAAAATTATACAAAAACTGGTGACAATTTCCAGCTAAACTATGAAGGAAACAAATATCAGTCACCGTGGTTGGTCTTTTCCAGAATTCAATAGCCTCTATCACTGATGGATCTACTTCTATATAATATATTGTTATTATGATACAGAAAAATAATGCATTTTTCAGAAAAAATCAAATATTTTAAAATTTTCATATAGATTCATCTTCTTTAGGGTATTCACTAAAATTCTTAAGTTATCTTCAATCTCTTCCATACATTTTTAATATACAAAATTTTCATTGATAAAAGACTACCACAAACTGATCAAGGTAATATTAAAAGACACTTAATTAAATCAGTGAAGATTGCAGGGGAATTAGTATGACCAAAAGGAATCAATATATATTAATAGAATAAATACCTTCTACAAAATGATGTATTTGTTATATCTTCTTTCCTATTTCTCAATTGATCATATACAGAACAATGGTCAATCTTGGAAAAGTATTAATCTTCATGCACTTGATCAAATTGGTCATCAAGACTTGGGAGAGGAGCCTTATTATTCATTGTGATCTTTTTAACTCAAGATAATCAATTTGAGGTATCATTGATCCATCATTCATGTCACCAAAACAACTGTTGAGTAATAACTTGACACAATTGGTCGGATGAAAATCCTTTCATGGATTTTTATAGTTTCCTCTTAAATTAATGCAACTCAATTAGCGTTATTTTATATGGAGTCTTTGAAATTGTTTTGGAACCCTATGTATTTTCTATTTAGAACTCAAAATTACATTTAGGTTAAAGATGTGGTAACGCATTTAATAATATATCCTTATAATCTTTAATAATAGGCATATCATCAATGTCAACTTCCTCCCAACCATTTGAGATATGGAACCATTTTAATGGAAATTAATACCCAAACAGTAGATGTAATATCTGCATGATCTTCATGCATATTATCTTGTTGATATACGATCACAGGAGGGGTTGAAATATCAAATGTAACTGATCTCACTTGAAAATTGATGTAGGTTTTATACAGATAAATCCAATCCATGAAAATGAAAATTTAATATTCAACCAAAGGACGATTTAAAACTTTTACAGGAATTACATTCCCACAAACACAAACTATAGAGTAATCATATACTTGAGATGAAATCATCATTCCATTAGGGTTTTTCATTATTAATTAAAGATCCAATTTTTTTGGTTTAAACATAATACCCTTAGAAAAATCATTATATATGAAAGAGTTGGTAGATCAAGAATAAAATATCACATTAGAAATCCTATATTGGAGTATAAGTGTAATTTTCTTCAAATCATTATCTCACTCACCATTGGAAATAGCAATTTCATGAGATTTTCCCATGTCACATGGATTCAGAGGTTTCCAATGTAGATCATCATCACCGGCCCTTGGGATTGGGTAGTGGTTAGCATAATGAAAATTCTCTATACCTTTGTCTCACTGAATCATGGGAGGTGCATTATGTGTGGTTTTTTTGACAATTAAAATATTGAGATAACATGTCCCCATAATTTTGATAATCAATTTCCAAATGACCATTCTTTCCAAACATAATTATTTTAATAGATCCCATAAGAAAAATTTTATCAGGATTCAACCCATGATTAGAGTATAAAGGAAAACTCATTTTTTTATCATGGTTTTTAGAGATTCTTCTGATGTCCATCTTCCTATTCTTGTAAAACCCATGAGATTAATACATGAATCCAACCTTTATTTCCCCATAATCTTATATATAACAATCTATTCATAGATAACAACATCTCTTATGGCCAAAAACCTTCTCAGATTTGTCTAAAATACCCGGAATAACCAATCAACATTATTTTTGGGTTGGATAATAATTCAAGTTCCTAACTCACATGTCTCATGAAATTAGAATCATATGTACCAATAGATTAATTATTCCATTAAATAAAACTAAATCAAATATTTTTCCATCTTGGTATAAAGAATCCGAGGAAAGTACCTATTGGAAAATAATTCCTTAAACTCCTCTCAATCAATAAATTAAATCTCATATTACTGTCGTGTATTCTTGATTAGAGTCTACCACTAGATTTATTCAACTTATAACTGAAAGATATCCAGAATGAATTTCTCATTCGTAACATAATGGAGAAGAGATAATATATATTCATTAGTATTGATCTATTTTTTAGTAACAAGGGTGTCAGAAGACTCTATGAAAGAAGGTGGAAGGGGTCTCATGAAAGACTCAATATATTTTTCTTCCACCATTTCTCATTTAGAAGTCCACCATGATTCATATCATAAGAATTTTCGGTGATGATTTCAATGCGTTTTTTATTTCATCTATTATATCATTCTATTTATCTATATCATAATCATTATATTTCCCATCGCAGTCTACATTAAAATGGGTACATAGGTTTCAAGCCATTGACTAATTCCAAAACTCATAGGTTGAGAAAGAGATACCATATTAAGGAAAAAAGCAATCATGAAAAGTCATTTATTAGATGTCAAAATTTTGACAAATTTCTTAATCTATAACATATTATATTTATCCACTATTAATATCAATATATGGATGCATTTATAGGAAACCACTCACTTTATCCTTCACCAAACCTCCATGACATTTTATAATAATTTTTTTTAATGTAAAACATATCCTTAGACATGTCCTTAGGGTTATACCTAATGTTTTCACATCATGAATTCCAAAATATAATTAAATCATTGATATAATACCAATTATATCGATACATTTCTTTATACGTTAACATTACATGAATACTGTGTAATACATAAAATTGTATACAAAAAATCACAGAAAGACCATATTAGTATTGTTCATTTGGAAACATAGAAACATAAACACAAATATTTAATTGAGCTAAATTTACTCCCATTGGGATCTTCATGGCTCACACCCTTCATAGACACGTCAATAATAATTCATTTCTTCCTAAACTATGGATATAAACATAAAATAGGGTGATATCAAATGATAACTAAGGGTAAACAAAGAAGAAATGTAATAAAAATAACGAGAACAAGGATATGAGAACATGATCATGAATATAGATGATTGTACCTTTCATATAAAAGATCGTATACATTAATCTTTTCAAAAATAATGGAAGTTCACAAGACTAGAATCCTAAAGAAATAAAGAACATAAGCCATGAATCTATATGATATAAATAAATAATTGAATTTTGTTAGACACATATGCATATATAATGATTTACATAGTATTGAATTCATTTATTCCAACTCAATCGTAGTGGAAAAAATTCCTTTACTAAATCAGGTTCACACATTGTTTCATCCCAATATTACCAAATCAACTTCACCCATCATTACAACCCTATTATACTAAGCCATGTGCATTTTCAATTACATCATTGTAATAATTAACTGATTTCATTTATCATTCCTTCCATGTCATTCTCATGAGAAATAATTCATTTCCCAATACATTAGTGGGAGATATAGGTCCCACCAATCTCATAATGAAATCTTAGAAGCATGTTCTACATGATCATATATAATCATATCATAACCCAAGAACTGAAATGGGTGATAAAAACATGAAATCATATCATAAACTATATAAATAGAATGGTTTGATAATCATTGGAACATAAGCATAACCCTGGAAAAGAAGTGGGTTTCCAAATCATATAACCCATGAAATAGAAATGGGTTTCATCAATATCATTCCATAAAAAATAAATCAATTTATAGAAATAATATAAATGGAAACAATGAATAGTTTCCACATAAATTCATTAGTAACACTGATGGGTGTTATAATATATGGGAAATAATATTGATTTTCCTTTTAAAAAATTTTCTCCAGGAATATATCTATTCTACATTAAATACACTTTTAAAAACACAAATCCTTTTTGAAACAATTTCTCTCTGAAAATACTTTTGAATAATTATAAATGAATCAATGAAGACTATAAAATGTTTTTAAAATCCAATTTACCTTAAAATGGGCATCAGATATATTATGAATTAATTTTGAAAGCTTTTTTGAAAATTTGGTTTTTGAATTCAATAGATTTCTATCCCAAGAGAGAGAGTATTGTATTGTATATAAAAACATTATCTTAAGTACCCAAGAGAAGTAAAATTCTAATAATACATGAATATATCATGAATAAATAGATGAAAAGGAAATATATTACTATTCGTGAGAGATTGGACATAACAATTCATTATAGGAAGCATAAATGTATACAATCTTGAAAAGAGATGAGATTGTTTCAATAACCTCTTATAACTCGGTAACATGGGATCATAATATATATGTATGAAATGGAAATTACATGAAGAATAAAATATTATAAAACATGTAAATTCATGATAGAAAATGTTAAATTCATTTATATTATCCTTGGAAACATGTTTAGGTTCATAACAAAACTAGAATCTCAATGAAGGAAAATTGAGAAAAAAATTATTTTCCTAATTTGGTATCTGTTGTAACATAGACCCCATGAGAGGATAATAGTAAAATTGATATGTGAATACACACTAATATAAGTATATTTTATATATAATACAATCATTTTCAGTAAAAATACCACACAAAAGAAAATAGTGGCAAACATATAATGTATCCCACAAAAAGAAAAATTGAGAATAAATCCCCTTACATTGTGTCTTGACTCTCATAATACTCATTAAATACGCCGATATAATGAATATAAATTTATTGAAATCATTTAAAGAAACATATTATTATATCTATCACTATATATGGTATTATTACGATGTTATATTACCCTCTTGTAAACAATCGTATTTTAAGATTTAACTTCCGATAATATTCACTTTATTCGTTGCATGTGTGTTAATTTGATATATCATTTATCTTAATATTTATATCATGGTTCCATAATGTAAATATTGATATAAATTTAATTTATATTTAGTTTATTTTAATTATAATAATAAAGGGAATATATAAGTAAGAAGTGGAATACCCAGTTCTTAGAGAAGGTAGGCCTTAGGTATTCATGAACACTATTTTCATTTAATTGTCATGTTGAAAAAGAGAATGTAAAATAAATATATGTATATATTTTCATTTATATATATAATAATAATTATATTAGATTTATGATATCATATATGACTTATATATTCACTAAAACAGTCCCTATTACAATCCATGTAGTGTATGGTTGAATCATTTCTCTTTAAGGGGGAGGTAGTCCACACTTCATTAAAAGAAATTATCTGATTAACACCAAATAGAAAGAAAAAATAATATATGTTTTGTAAAATAAAAAAATAGCTTAAAGAAATAATAAATATAATATATAACATATATAAACAAATTTTCCATCATAATGTTCACTATGATAAGTGGTAAGGAAAATTGAACAATCTACATTTAGGGAGGTGGTAGTTCAACTTACACATAAATAGTTTGTTCATTATCCATTATATAAATGTGTGTGTATGTGTATTTTAAAAATATGAAAAAAACATCATAATATATTTGGGATACTAGGGTTTTTACAATCAATTAAAAAATAAAGTTGTGGGGTTGTTGAAACCAAATAAAACAAAAGACTTTATAGAAGATGATTCCTCTTAATTAGGTAACTACTTTTGGATTGTTCTAGAACGCTTCCTTGGATTTCCATCAACCAAATGGAATTCATCTATTAGGAATATATGATTTATATAAAGGGGTGGGGATGATCATGGACGTACATAATCGGTTTGAGTGGTGTGAGGAAGTGGGAGTGGTGGTGGGCATTTATAGTTATGGAAAAAGACTCAAATGGAATTTTTGGAAACAAGTTATGTGTACTCACTTTATTACCTAAAAAAATTTATAAATAAATAATTGATGTTTTCTGGCCGAATAATGGCAAGAATATGGGTTTTGGACAAGTTTATATACCATTTCAGCCCCTGATATCATGGTTTAGTCCCCAGTTATGTTTAATTTGTTCTTAATCATTGTGTTTAATTTTAATCAATTTTACAAACAAATTTGGAAAAGAAAACATGATATAATTGTAATCTAAATATTATAATGATTAAAATTTTGTATATATGTTTTTCAAAATTCAATTCATAGAAATGGAAAAATTAAGATTAATCTAAATCCTATCGATGGGACAAAATTACGGGTCTTTAATGTAATAAAATGTTCAAAAGATTGTATGTTTTTTTACTAAATTTCCATGTGAAATTTACATTAATTACATATATTTTATTAATATAGGTACACTTGATATAATTTGACATTAAAAAAATAAAATTATTTTAAACATTAATAATTATTTAAACAAAAAGTTAGCTTTTAACCAAAAATCATTATTTTGATACTATTCATCAAAATATTATGTTTCTTAGAAAAATAAATAATAATTTATCATAAGATAATATAGAGATTATAAATTAAAAAAATATGGTTTATTTTATCAAATTAAATTCAAAAATAATTCAAAAATTAATTTCATTATATTTTATAGAAGGATATTAAGAGCATTTAATTTGAGAAAATGGTATTTTGAAATGTAAAATGACTTTACCAAATAAAATATCTTTTATTAGCAATATGATTTAGTTAAATAAAAAATTTACAAAAAAAAACTATTTTTAAAGTAGTTATTTATGTTCATATTAGTATGTAAATGTCTAGGTTTCAATTATCTCATATAAATATTTATAAATATAAAATAATCTTTCATAGAAATATCTTTGTAATGTGTAATATATACCAAGTCAGTGTTGCATGTATTGTACGAAGAGTAGATGTTCCTGGTATCATATGAAGAGTTGGTTCCATGAAAATGTATACCAAGTACGTTCCTGGTGAATGGATTTTCTAACTTAGATCATTTCAATAAATGAATGAACATTTTATTTATTCAATAAAATGTCCAATAAAAAACTAGGTGTTACGTATGGTATGTAATTTCTCAAGTGTCAATGATAGAATAAATCGTGTACATGAGATAAATTGGGTGGGATTGAAATTTTATTAGGCCATCATTCTTATTTAGTAATGGAACACAATGGGGTCAATTTATCATGGAATAACCATACCCTTATTCCAAAATATCACCACATTCTTCCAAGGAGATTATTAGAGGAATATCATGTATCCCACATCTAACTAACGGTTTTAGAAATTATTTTTTGTATACCTCTTTTATTGAATCTGAGAATCATTTATGTGCTAATGAATATTTTTTAATTATTCCACCATTTTTTCAACCATTTTAAGTCCAGGTAGATATTTTCACAAACATTATCCCATTATTCATGTGTTTTTCACATACATCTATAATGATATTGATAGGGTTCCATTTGGATAATAGATTAATAACTATTTTTGTGTTATAACTCGGCCTAAGAATGATGTTGGTCATTTCATCATTTAATGGGAATTTAAAATTCACTCAATGTGTCCTTAGTGGAATGGATAGTCTATTCATATTTCCAATCTATTTGAGGGTGATTAGTCATGCTGAAGTTAAGAACAATGTTTATCTATTTAGTCTCACCATACATTTGTTGTATATTTATTCATATTGATCCAGTGAGAAATCATCTTGAGACTCAATGAAGTGTGTTTTCTTTGTATGATGATCAACCACAGTATAGATATCGTTATTTCCTGTTAATGTCATCAGATATCTGGTGAAAAATTTCATGGTGATGTTTTCCCATCTCGATGATTGTATGGATAATGGTTGAATCATTCTTTTGTACTTATTTATTTTAACCTTCACATTTTATCATTCTAGGAACATTGATGTATATTTAGTAATGTCCTTCTTCACATTATCTTACCAATATTTCTCTTAGATATATCAATACATATTTGTGAATCCTAGATGAATGGAGAATGTAAAACTATGTTCATCATCCAACATTTCGTTATATTACTTATGATTTAATGGTCTACATAGTCGTGACCCAAATCTCACAACTCCATCTTCGTTAACACTGATCTAGAAGGATTTACATTTTCTAATTATTTCCACATTCTTCTTAAATCCTACATCATACCTTTTTTAATCATTTTTTTTCCAAATTATATGGTTGAGAAATCATTTGTGAAATGATTGATGGTATTCCTCTCTTTATGATTCCCATTTCCATCATTCCATGTCCAAGAATATCAGATCCTTCTCAATTCATATAAATGATAACATTTCTGGAGACATTCTACTTAGAGTGTCTTCCACCTTATTCACATTATTAGGATAGTGATGAATTGAGTTTTCATAGATCTTTATCATCTAAAACCATATTATTTGTCATATATTTATCTATATATATGTGCTTATATACATGAGTATTTTTGATCTATATATGTTACACACTTCTCCTAAAAGAGACAATGCCTCCATATTTTTAAATGAAATATCACAACATCCAACTCCAAATCTTGTGTTTCTTTGCTCAGTTGTTGAATATTAAACTACCTTGAATATTTGGATATGAATTATTCATTTTTCATTAACACACATCCCAATCACTTCCTCAAAGAACGACAAAATTTTATAAAAAGATCACCACTTGTGGGTAGTGTCATAGTAGAGGAGCTGAAAGCTTCCTTTTTCAAATCATTTACACTCTTTTCACATTCATCATTTTAATAAATGTTGACACTATTCCTAGGTAAATAGGATAGTGTCTTTGAATTTAGAGACGGATTTATCAGAATTTTATGAGAGTTCCCAACTAATTCAAGGAAACAATAGATATATCTTATAGATGTTGGCCTCAAACATTATTAAATTGATTTTGTATTTTAAGGGTGAATAGGTATCCCAAATTTCTGATGATATACACCAATAATGAGACAGTCATAAAACATAACTCACATTTTCTATATTTGGAAACAAAATTCCAATTTTATGGTCTTTAGAATAGTGATCATATCCTCCTCATGCACCTCCTCGATTTTGGAGTAAATTATAATATTATCAATAAAGACTACCAAATAAATATTGACGAAATCTCTAAATAATATATTCATCATGTCTAAGAATATTGATGGAGCATTATCATGTCTGAATTTAAATACAATGAACTAATCATTCTCATACCTTGTAAAAATAGCCTTAGTGATGTCCTCCCCATTCACCCTGACATGGTAATATCCAAAAAATAGATTTAACATGTAGAAGTATTGTTCACCCAATATCTTGTCTTACAATTCATAAATTTGTGGAAATGGATACTTTTTCATTATAATTGTATTTTTAGTTTTGTGAAAATCAATAAAAAGTCTCATTGATCCATCTTTCTTCCTGGAAAATTGGACCAGTTAACCCCACAGTGATGCACATAGACATATGGACCCCTTAACCATATTTTCCGGTAGTTGTTTCTTTATCTCCTCAAGTTTTAAAAAGTCTATTCTATATACATTCTTGGATAATAGTAACAACCTAGGTATAATATACATTGAAAAATAATCCTCTTTTCTAGGAGGAAAACCAGTCAATTCCTCTGTAGGCACAGTAGTTTATTTCATCACAATAAGAATTTCATTAACAATTGTTCTTTATTAGAATGATTAGTTTTATATAGATACAAATTTTTTAATGGAAATATTGTCAATTTTTGTGATATTGGTGGTAAATAAGATTCATCCTTTTATGCATAGTTGTACATAACTGAGGGTCGATTCGCTATATGGAGATCTATTTCATTCTAGTTGCAATTTATGTTGTCTCTATATATGGAATGTCAATCCATGAATATAATTGAATCACATTCCACCAAATAGAATATGAAAAGGTATTCTAGGAAGTTCATCCTAATAATTATGATAGGGGAGGATTTATATATATTGGATGCAAAATTTTCCTCAATATCCTTTTCCAGTTATTACTCCACTTCTATGATTTAAGGGGGGTTTTAATAGTTCTACATTACATTCATGATATTATATAATTCATATAACTAAAATAAGAAATATGTTCATTATTCCTGAATGAATAACTACTATGCACATGACCAATTTGTTATCAGGATCCACCTCACCTGTTTTGATGGAAAAATATCACCTCTATATCCTTGGAGGTTGTTGGTTGTCTTCGGAAACACTTGGATTAGTGTATTGTTTTCCAAAGTAACCTAGATACATGTTGTTAAATGAATGTTGAATTTTTTGAGGGTTTATTAGATCATTCCTTCTATCTATCACATTAATGGCCTTCCCCTATCAGTAATCATTTTACAAGTGTCATTCATTTCCACAACCGAAGCATTTCCTTATTCCCCTTAGAAATATTTTGGGTTACTTCTTTCCAAAAAATTTACAAGTGGGATATTGAAATTTATTTTAACCATTAGATTTAACTACAAAATATTCAAAATAAAAATAAACATTCTAATTCATATCCCCCCTGATACCCTTGAGATTCACTAATCTTCATTTCCACTTTGGGGACACATCAAACAATTATTTCATGGCTATCAATGTCATGGATGACCATGAATTTTTATATGTTTTTTTATCACACCAAATAGTTGGTAAACCATTAATTTGGGCATAATGACAATTCCATAAGAGTATCTTAACAGTATTTTGATGTTTTCCTCCTAATTCCTAATATATTCATTATATTGTTTATTGAGTTTATAAACACCGTATTACATTTTAAGATGAAGAGTGTGAGGAAATTATTTATTCAATTGTTTTTCAAAAATCATTACACTCTATTACATTGATCTCTTCCTCATGATTCTTATTCTTGACCCATTTCCACCATTGATCAACTTCCCCTTCCATTTGATAAACAACCATGAGAAAATTATGATATTTATAACATTAAAGGATTGAAAAGATATCATCAATGGAGTTGATCCATTCTTCCTTAATAAAGGGATCAAATGATCCATTAAAATTCATAGGCCTTTTTGAGATAAATATTTCAATTACAACATCTTATTCCTTAGGAAAATTGGGGTTCTCCTCTTAATCCATGTTTTTGTTCATAACCTGAGTCTGCAGATAGAGTATCATGAAATTTTTTTGAGTCATTATACCAACGGATTGGTCATCTCATTAGGGCAGTAATGACATTTACTATCACATTGATTGATTAACCGATTACTCTTATTCCCATTTGTTACCTGGAAAAAAGTAAACTTTTGGGAGGAGTATTTTAAACTATTAAACACAAATATGGGATTGAAATGAATATAATGGAACAAATTAAAAATTATATTTATTTCCATAACATATGAATCTATATTCATAAATATATGTTATCCATGATGATTTTCAAAACATATATTCCTATGAAATTTTTTCCCTTCATAATGTTTCATAATGGGCCTATGAATTTTACCAATCAAATTATCTAAAGTGTTTCATACTCGGTGCACATTATGGAAAGTTGTCGTGTACCATGTTACATTGTGTCAGGCAGGCACACCTTGTTGGAGTATTTACACTAGGTAAATATGTTCCAGAATAATGACCACATGTAGTATCTATATAGGGGTGGATATTCTTGATATAACACAAACTGTATACAAAACAATTAGGTATTATTTATTATATAAAGTATTATCCTTGATTATTTATATTTTGTATTCATAATCCGAATTCAAAAAATAAATAAAAATTTCCTTTAAAACAAACTATAACAATAATATTTTTTATTATAAATAAATTTATGTTTTGTTACGAAGATGTAAACATACTTCATAAAAATATATTGATTATTCTACTGTCTTTGGGAATTAGGTATATAGAAAAACATCTTGAACCTGGGATACAAAAAATTAATTGAACACTTCTTGATCATGCCTCTAAAATTACACATATTTTAAAATTACATAGGATAACCTGGGGAAATACTTTTGAAATCGGTGAACTATAAATCCCAGTAAGGGAATAAGCACAGAATTAGAAAAAAATATTAAATAATTTTTATATTAACGTGGAATAAAAAGAATTTGAATACTAAATAATGATATATTTAATAATAATAACATGGAACATTTGGGAACAACATATAATATTACATCATAATCATAGGACAAGGAAAAACTATTAAGAAATTTTGTGGAAAAAGTCTTATTAATGATTCAATTCACACCATTTCCCAACAAGATGCCTCACGAGACTAAAAAATACCCAACTAATTATAGATTTATATAACACTAGGTGCACCTATCACTTTCATTTCGTTATCATGCTTACGTGTGCTATATATATTATAAAACATTAATTCATTCATCACCATAATTTATTCCAAGGCCAGGGAGTGTGGGAAAATACAATTAAGTCTCAAGTCAAAGTTTTATATGGTCATAAATTTCAATACCCTTGATAAGAAAAGGGTTTGGTATTTACTACACAATCGTTTTCTTATGGAAACTCATAATGAAATTTGGTTAACATAATAAAATAATATTTAGATTCATAAAAATTTGTTAATGATTGATAAGGGTGTCTCACATCACATATAAATTAAATGGGAAGTAATAGTGACAAGAAAAATCATATCAAAACATTATAAATTTGAAATATAGGGAATAATTTAATAAATAAACTTGAATAATTAAAATAATCATAACTATATTTCATTATGCCAATGGGTGTCCCTAAAGCATCATGGGAGGATTAATGAAAGTAAATGTGGTATATCATCGTTTATAAACTAAATATATATTATGGGTAATACAGATAAACATATCCCAACATTGGAAGATATAATTTAATAGTTTGAACATAAAATAAGTGGTTAAATGGATGTGAGATGAGAGAAATAACAAAATTAAGTGTGTAACTCTTATTGATTGGGAAAGGATTCTTGAGAGCTTATGGGTTCTATGGGAGGACTCTAGTGTGTGTAGGTCAGAGTATGAATGTTATCTAAGGACTTTAAGTGAAGATAAATTTGATGACTCCCTCCCTCTAAATATACCATAATGAAAGGAGACAGATAATGACCCCCTGAGTCCCACCTTGAGAAGACCCTGGGTTGGTGATTAGCACCAATGGGATGAGAATATTATATATCAGAGGAATTACCCTATATAATATAAATAGGACCGAGTAATATGATGGACCATCCCTAATAAAAAATCATAAAAAATATAAAAAGATATCCAAAAACCACCCCATATACCTATTTAAAAAAACTGATACTGTTATAATAACGTCTCAAATGTAAATACCCAATGTAAAGCTAAAGTAGTTACACAATAGCTATCCAAATGTCTGAGATAGTAATGCCCATCATGGTCCATGTAATCTTCATGGAAACATGAAAACTATTCTTCATATATTTGGTGAGAATATAAGTATCCTCATAAGGAAAAATAAGTCTCTCAAGGACATGTTAAAGATGAATACATATGCCCTTGTGAGTAATAAATAGTATCAAAAATCACCTATAAAGGTATACAAAATATACTATCCTTGTGATGTAATTAACAGGAAATAATGAAAACCAAGTAATATAATATAACAAGAATCAACATGATAATTGTACCCCACACCTCTTTCCTAGTTGTATGACACTCCCACACCCAATGTCATACATCATGGAACTCCCATATCTTATTTATACATCACCTCCCTATAAGAATGACAAAAACACACCAAACCTGCAAACACTTGGGATGAATACCCTAAAAGAAATGAGAAATAAATATCTCTGAAAAAACATGGGACACAATAAAACCACCACAAAAAGAAAAGTAGTAGTGTATCATGATCATATAGGACCTCAACCTCATCACCTTTTCCAACCATAAATGAACCCCCAAAAAAGCTGGCCCAAAATCATGGTCTTGTTTCACCCAAAAACACATGGGCCTTCACATGTCACCTGCAAACACATAGGCTATCAGATCTCTTATGAAAAATCATGTGCTATCACAACCACCATGTAATGCAATAACATACCTCTGACAATTACATGTAGTGCAACACCAACCTCACCTAGAAGAGAGATCAGAAAAGATGAGGTACCCAACCATCTGTACTCCTCAATAATTGTAAGGAAAAACCCCACCACATGACAATGAGGGTATCAGAACATAGTTCAAGATGTGGGTGGGATTTTATATAAATCATGAGAATATATAAGTAATTATATATAGTATCAAACACTCGATCCCATCATATAGGTTCACAAACAAAATGGCTAACTCACAACATATTTACTTTTTCTACCACAACTAAATGCTTTACACAACACATTAAGACACAAACCCAACTTTAGATTTTTAAAAAATTTCAATATATCACCCCATTTATTTCATTATTTTGAATCTACCGCATTTATCCACAAACCCATGATTTAATTACACAAAAACTATTCTCATTACAACAACCAAACTGACCCAATCCATTAAAAACATTACCAAACGATTATTTATTTATTCCATTACTACTCGAGAATGTAGCACAAAAAAACCACCACATCACTATCCTCAAATCAACACCAAAAAACAAACACCTCACTGAATCAAAAGTACAGAAAAAAAACCACCACCTCCCCACCACAAAAGAATGAAAAAAACAACCCATCACTGACCCAAAATTACATCCAAAAAATCCACCACCTAGATGCACTAAAATAATGCCAATCAAACCATCTACTCACATATCAAAAAAGAACATCCAAATAGTCGACCATTTCACCGCCCTAAAAGCATGAACAAGAAACCTCCTCATATCCCCAAACACACAGCCAAATAAATTATGATCATTTTTACATATTTACTAATGGAATTTAATAACATTCCACTTAATTTCAATGGTGTTATCCCAGACACCAAATTCCTATAGAAACCATTTTATAAGACAAATATATGTAATTAACCAATTTCTATTTATGGTGACTTCACAACAATCACAACCAAATTAAGTAAAAAAGTGAACATTTATCTAGTGAATGTAAATCTCCCAACATCAACAATTTTTATCGTGGAATCAATCTAATACAATTCACAATATTGCAAAATATATCAAAACAGTTAAATCATGGTAATAAAACCAAATTTTCCAATTTCGATTCGATTAACCAATTTTTTATATTTGATTAATCTATAACAACAATAACCCATATATAATCAATGGTAAACCCCACCCACATTATACACAATAAGTATAAATTTGGTAGTTTCCCTATAAATGAAGCTTTTATGAGTCACTATGCAACACAGGGTGAAGAAGAGTGCATAGAAAATACAATTGATGTCTGTTAAACCATGGATAAAACAACAACACAACCAAATACCTTCATTATTAAACCCAACACACACCCAAAACAATAAAAACATAAATATAACAGATACCTAGGTGAACAAAGGAAGATGAACCACCATGATGGGAGAATAACCAACCACAAATCAACTATTGACTGATAACGAACAATCACATAGAGAAATGGATCAAATAGGGAGAAAGAGGGCTTGATGAACTCCTCAGGAAAGCTAAGGATATCACAATAAAAACACTATGTTGAATCCAGGTCTGAATGATTTAAAAATTTACAACGAATAAATATAAAAATACATTGGATCTATGTATTACACTGCCTGTATTCTGCATTCACATATTAAAATCCTCAGTTTTAAGATTTTCCGAACACAATTCCTTTTAATGTTTTATCCCCAAAAATATACACATTGTGAACCTACCCCAAATAATTCAAAAATAATTCTTTCATGTAGTGTAATAAACTTACATGACATTTAATCTTTTCAGTTGCTTTGCTGCACATCCAACTCCCCTGAAAACACCAGGAACATCCCTTGAACACATAAAAAACCATAATAGTAAATGTGATAGAATAAGTGGACAAGGTTGGTTACATCAGATACCCCTCAAAATATTATTTACATTGATAAAAAAATCATGCCCAGAAGAAAAGGTGTCTGAACAACCACCTCGTGAGATACATCTCAAGGTTCTCATCATTCCTCAAATGCTACCACCAACTAAACATGCCAACCCAAATTGCCACAAAACACACTGCACAGTCACAAAAAAACTCCTCTCACCCATAAATATAGCCAAAACACAAATTCAAAACCATTTAAACCATTATAAATACCAAACTAATAAACTACATCATCATGAGCACACATATTAGATTATTTCATCCTCCATGTAGAGATATTATTCATTATGGTTGGAATTAACTCACCCGTATGGGATTAATCACATCATAATTAAATCATAACTATTTGAAATTAGTTCCACCCCTTTTCATATGTCATGAATTTATAACACATCACACCACAAAAATCAAAAACCAATGAAAAAACATCTCATCTCATAAAAAAACGATTCAAAATATCAAATAAAAATAAAAAAAGGGAAAAAACACCAAAAAAATCTTGCTAATCAGCAAGAATTTGAGTCTCTCACTTCCATGTACTCTCTTACAAGAGGCCATTCCTCCATAACTCATGGACAATTGAAATGGTCCATCCAAAAAACAACTTCTCTTGGATATTATGGATTACTACTGGTCATTCCCCAAAAGCCTCTTAATCCTTGATATACAACTCTCCCATGTGAACGAAATGGGAGTCATCATGAATATACTGATAATGATGGGAGACATGAATGATTTCCTGGATACTGTCCGATCATATTGGAAACACTACCTTACATACCACCACTCTAGCTCACCCCAAAACCTCAAAGGGACCAAAATACAACCATGAGATCTTACAACATCTACCAACATCAACTTCCCATATCGATGGGAGAGCTTCAATAAGATGTTATCTCTAACCTCGAACTACTAGGTCCTCCTCCTATGATCAGTATAAAAATCATACTTTTTCATTGATTCTATCTACATCTTATTATCTAGCTAAACTTTATCTATCATGATCTGCACAATAGGAGGGAAAATAATTGATGTCTCCTTATCATTCGTCAAACACAATTGGGAATGTCACAGTCTCCCCTAAAATTCCTTAAACCTATCAATTCCAGTGGAGGAGGTATAAATATTATTATAATAAATATAAAATAAATTCATCTTACATACCCAATATATACAAAAGTCTAAGATGCATTCCTACAACATATCTTCAAAAGTCGGGATGGTCTAGTTTTTTTACCAATGATCTGCAGGTGGAAATTAGTGTCATGGTGTAACTAAAGGCCAAATTTATACTTCAATCCCCCTAGACTTATGATATAAAATATATGTCCCAATTTAATATAATATACCTTTGAACTCCGTGAAACCACACAACCTAATCGACATTCCTCATAGACAACATATCCACTGTGCGCGTCTCCTTGATCGATATGAAGTTTGACGATTTCATCAACCAATCAATTATCACCTAGATAGCATCAAAACCCACATGACCTATAGGTAACAATTTGATGAAATCCATCAATATATTTTCACACTTTCACTCAAGAACATCCAAGGGATAGAAAAAATTACAAATAACATGATGCTTGACCAATCATGCTATAAAACCACACACATTTCTAAGAATTATGACTATTCTTCTTTCTCCCCAGTCCACCAACACATAACCCTCAAGCCATGATTCATCACAGATACACCAAGGAATAACTCCAAATGTGAGTTATAAAACACATTAGGTTCATTATCATTCATTATAGTATAAAAAGACAAACTTCCATGTAACAACATCTATTTATGACCATCCTCTGACCATCCCTCCCAAGCGTCACCATTGCCAACACAATAATGCATCGCCTATACCTTTGGGCCCCCCACTGATATTCCAACAACTTCATCATTTGTTAAGATTCATCATTACCTAAAAAATATACTTTACCAACGTCCACTCATTAATTTATGTGTGAGGCTTCCAACTCCTCCATTTCCCCCAAGGATCCTCAGACCCACAAAAACACCCATCAACGACTTCCTACTCAAAGAATTGGCCACAAAATTCAGCATTCATGATTTGTAGGAGATCTTAAAATAATAATCCTAAATAAACTCTATCAACCTCCATTCTCAAAATTTTATATCACATTGGGAAAATACATTCATAAAACTATTGTGATCTGTGAAGACCCCAAAGTGCTTCCTAATTAGTCAACATCACCAAAAACATCAGTGAAAACAAATCCACTAAAATATAAATATGAAGGGTGAAATATGTACACTTTTGGGGATGTAACTTCTAAGTAAAATATGTGATCACTAACCTTTTATGTATCAACACGTATCCTAATGTTAGATAGGATGTGTCACAAAAAACCATAAATAACACACCCTCCTCTTGTAGCTGATGCACTGGAGCAATTAATAAATTTACCTTCAGGTAACCTAAAATATTTTTAAACAAATAACTCCACCAAAAATCAATTTCATTCCTAGTCAATAATTTCAATGGTGCAGCAACTCGAGAGAAATTAGGTATAAACAAGAGATAATGGAATAGGAGACCGAGAAAACTATGAACCTCTACCATATTCTTGGGTGTCTTCCATGAAACAAATACATCTTCCTCTAATGGGTCTACAACCACATCCTACTAAGAAACCACATTCTCGAGGAAATTAACCATTGTGTACAGAACATACATATGGACAACCTTCAAAAGAGATGGTGTCGTCTAAGTACAAGAAAGATAGTTATGAGATGCTCAGTGTGATCCTCATATGACATTGATTGGATTAATATATAATCAATTAATATGATGTCGAACTGATCCATGGACTCACACAAGATGGAATTGATAAACCCCATGAACATAGAGTGTGAATTTGTGACACCAAATGGCATGAATATATATTAAAAGTTCCAATTCCTGAATATGAAGGATGTTTTATGGATAATTCCCACCTTCTACTTCAACTGGTGATATATAGACTATAGATTGATTTCATAAAACAAACTCACCCCTATTACTTGATCAAAAATATATATTATCCTCAGAAGAGGGTAATAGTTTGTTACCTTCACCTAATTATACCATTAGTAGTTTATACACAACCTCATACAATCATTTTCATTCATGGAGAACTATACTGAAGCACCACACAATGAAACACAAAGTATGATAAAACCATTCTTCATCATATCATATTCTTGAGCCCTCAACTATCGCAACTATAAATGTTCCAGCTGATAAGGAGACATAAAATTATTAGAAACATGAGGTTGTATGTCTATCATGAACTCAACACACATTGAGGGTGTAGCATGACAACCTCCTTAGGGAAAACTCTAGGATATCCTAAATGGCCCAAAGAACCATCATTGTCCCAGCTTCCACTTATTCCACTGATAACTGAATCACCATATATGGAACATGATCCACAAGCTGACATCCCACTGGATAAATCCGCACACCAATGAAAACCACATGCTAACCAACCACATAGAAATAATAAATCTTATTTATAAGATGATGATAATATCATGTATTGAATACAACCCATCAATTTCAGGGGAGAAATTATATGTATGCATCGATATCATGAATAGATCCCCAGGGTTTTGATGTGGTTCCATCATCAGTCTAGACCCCTTCCACACATCAAACAAGTTGACTAGACATCCGACTAGAATACTAAACACCAGGGCACGAGAATCCACTATGAATATTGTATCATATCATGGGTTATAAAGGGTTCATAAAAGTATTGTGAAGCTATATAATCAAAAAAGACACCAATATTATCACTAAAAACCTAATCGTACCTATGAAGATCTCTAACCCATCTGGAACTGTTGTCCTTACCATGTGAAATTTCCCACACCTAGCACCACTACCTCTATGTTGATGACCATCTCCATGGACAGACACAGTTCATGGTCCAAGATTGTGGGGAATATCCTGAAGTTGGCCACTTCATATTTCATCTCCCCATGGTGGAGAAAACCAATATTCCCATGCTTGGGAAATAGCCTCATTGGAAAATGCTACTGAAGTTGGCGCTAATCCTCTATACCACCATCAAACTAAGCTCAAGGAACCACTAAGAACTAATTCTGGTGATGAACACCAGCGTCACAACAAAACACCCTCCCAAAAAATCATAAGAAAGCCACAAAAACCACGGTCACTAGATGGCCAGAATGGAATTGTGGAGGTTTAATTCTTATCAGTTCAAAACATCTAATGTTCTGGTTCCCGAGACTTACCACATACAACCCTGCTCCTATAAAAACTTATTTGGGTAACCTCCCATATAAAACAATGAATTTTCTAATCCTAGTATTGTTTAATTTTATTTATGATTTATTTTAACACATTTACTTTATTTTTTCCAATTCAACATTCATAAAATAACACAATTCAAACAAGAACAGAATTCTTTATGATGCATATAAATTTCACAGGTCTCCCCCTATTAGAATGTCTATATCACATGGACATTAAATTATTCTAGAGTCCTTGCATTGGAATTCAAAGGTCCCTAAAATCCCATGTTCTAGCTAGTCTCCCAGATTATATCATGGACCATGTTCACCTGTAACTAATCCCTTACAGACCCGTGAAATCCCTACTATTCCAAACTATAAACACCACTTTATCTCTCAACCATAACATCCTATAAAACTCCATCACAACCCCCTCCCTCAAACGATATCACAATGAAGGGAGATAGATAATGACCCCCCATGTCCAACCTCAAGTAAGACCCATGTTGATGACTAGAACTAAGGGTATGAATATATAATATATGAGAGGAATTTTCCTAAATAATATATTTAATACATAGATATAATATGTATCATCCATAAAAAACACTAATACAGAATATAAAAAGAAAGAAAGAAAACATCTCAAATTCATGTATAAATAGAACTGATATAGATACAATACAGTATATAAAGTAAATAACCAATGTTATGCTAAATTAGTGACACATCATCTATCCAAATGTCCAAGATAGTAATTTATAGCACGATCCATGTTGTCCACCTATAAACCGAAAAATAATTCTATATATGATGGGTTACCATACATGTATTCTTAGTAGGAAAGCCAAATACTCTCATGCACAGGTGATAGAAGCATAATAATGCCCCTGTGAGTAAACCATAGAACCAAACATGATGGTATAATAACCATCCCAACCTCACTACGGCATGGTAACCAAATAATGATAACCAAGTAATGTAATATTAAATCAATATAACTCAAAAGGGTAACCCACAATTATTTCCCATTAGTATTCCACTCTCACACCCAATGGCGTAAATCATGGATCTCCTATATCATCTATATATCACATCTCCCCATAAGAATAGTCACACCCCACCTTTCTTGAAGACACAAGATCTCCCCAACATACAAATATGACCACAAAACACCACTCTAGAAAACATTTGGTCCACCACATTAACACTACCATAAAAAATGTAATAGTGTATCATGAAAATGTAAGACGTCATCCTCATTCCCTCCTCCCACCATGCACAACCCCCACTAGAGACCTGGCTACAAACATGGTCACGTCTCACCCAAGAACACTTGGGCCTTCACATCTCACCCACAGAAACTCAGTCTATCGATTTTATCCTAAGGAGACATTGGCCATCAAAAACACCTTATAAAGAACTAAAATATATTTAGCCATCATATCATGTTCAATACCTTCTACACCTAGAAGTGAGACTTGGAAAGAGTGGAAATCCAACCATCGATACTCAATGATTTTTTGGAAAAAGACACCATGGATGACTATGCGGGTTTTCTCAAATTGTTATCGATGTGGGTGGAGTCGATGTGAATATAAAATGAATATAAATATAAATAAATATAGTTTAGAACATTCAATACCAATCTATGGGTTCCCAAAACATATAATAACTCACATCATCATCACTTTTAATACCACCTCTAAATTCCTAACACCACACATGAATCCAAAATCTCTATTTCACATTTCAAAACAATTACATTCAATCACCCCATTCGTTTCATTATTTATCATCAAACACTTTTAACCACACAACCCACCATTTAATTCTCAATTAACAATTTCCATTATGTTAATAAAACCAACGCATTCGATTACAAACATTACAGAACAATTATTTACTCATTCCACTGATAAAATGAAATCTATCACCATGAAACTACCACCTCACTGCATAAAAATCACTGCCAAAAACCACCACATCTCCTCCCAAAAAAACATACAAACAAACCACCAACTAATTACCCCAAAATAATGGAAAAAGATACCTCCTCTTTTCTGCCCTAAAAACACGACCAATCAAACCGCTACCTTAGTGACCCAAAATAACTCCCAAAAACCCCACCTTCTCTACCCCCCCAAAGTACAACCATCAAACCACCTCCTTGACACCCAAAATTCATGGCCAAAAAATTCACCTCCTTGGTGAACCAAAAGAATGGAAAAATAAACCAAATGTATCCATACATCCCATTACGACCTCACATTATTATCCCATAACCACGACCATATGTGAAAAAATATATTATTCATTTTTAAAGATATAAAAAGAGGATTTTTTCACTTTCTGATTTATTTTAGGGGTGTTATCACACAGACCAATATACTAGGGAAACCAATTTATTATCCAAGTGTATATAAATAACTAGTATCTATTTAGTGTGATATCATAAAAATAAAAACCATCATTGAAATCATAGAAAATACATCCAGCAGAAAAATTCCCCCAACTACCAGACTATTCAGTAGGGTGTCAATATCATGACATTCAAAATTGCATAAATTATATGAAATATCTAAAATAATGCTGATCAAACCCAATTTTACCATTTGAATTAATGTACCGGATAATTTATCTATGATTAAACCAAAATTACTCTAACAAAAATATAAACAAAATTAAACCCCTCATCCATGATAAAATAATGTGAAAGGGGGGAATACCTACCTCAAAGAAGTTTTTCCAAATCACGGCACACCATAGGTCGATGAAGAATGACTGAAAACCAAAATTGGAAAATAGGAATCAATGGACCAATATACAAAACAACTAAATACCATCAAAGGGAATCTCAACACACACCCTAAACTAGAACAACGTCACTATAGAAAATCCCCTGGAGTAGAATATAAGAAAAACCACCAAGAAGGGTGAATAGACTACCACTAATCAACCATGGATTGCCAACAAAAAACAACCAGGTCCAACAGATCAAAAACTGAACGATAGGGCGTGGTGAACTCCTCAGGGTGACATGGTTTTACCCAAACAATGGGAAGAAAAAGCAATGTACAATTTAATGACATTTTTTCTAGAATATATTTTTGAAACCGCACTTGATTGGGGTTTCACATGACGTTTAATCCCATTTCATGATGGGAAATCACCAGGGGTTAATTTCACCAAAAAATTAATCTCCATTTTATTATATTACAAAAAAAACATACATCTTTTAAACCACCACTAGATAGGATAATAAAACTGATTTTACATCGTATAATACAATTAAACATCGTGTATTTCTAGTTACACTATTTTTACACATCCAAATCCATATAAAACACATGTTACCTCCTATAAACACCTCCAACCACTATAAAGGGAAATGTAATAGACTATATGTGCCTAAACCGTTACATCAGATACCAATAATATAATTTTACCCCCAAAAATGTGAACACATTCCCAAATGGAAGGGGGTTTGAACAATTACCCCCACAGATTTCGTCTCAAGGAACTCATCATTCCTCAAATGCCTCCACTTGTTAAGCATGCCAACTCAAAAAATGAAATGTCACACTAAAAAACCACACACTACATCCTCTCACATAAAAATAATTCCACATCACCGCTGCACAATGATATCAACATCCACGAATCCAAAACCAAAAAACTACACCACAAAAAAACATGAATCGGGGAATTTTTTACTCCATGTCTAGATACTATACAATTTTGGTCGTATTGAATTACCCACACTAGTTTAATCACATCATAGTTTGTGTGTCCCAATTAAAAATTAGGGTCTCCCCTTTTCATATGTCTAGAAATTATCACAAGTAACAAAATATCATCAAAATACAATGAAAATATCAGATCACATAAAAAAAGGATCCAAGTAGAATGTAATAAAAAAACAGAGGAATGAAAAACATGAAACAACTCTAGGTACTCTGAATGAATTTTCCTCTCTCACTCCTAAAATCCCTCATCTAGTCCACAATGCCTCCATAAAACACAAAACAATGAAATGGTTATTCCACATTGTTACATCTCTTGGTGATCCGAGAAATCTACTGGTCATTCAACAAATGTCACGTCATCCTCAATATCAAAATCTCCTCGTTCAATAAAATCAGAGTCAGTTTGAATATAAAAAATAAGATGAGAGATGTGAAATATATTGTGGATCCTCACCAAATTAGGTGGAAATGCCAACTGATTTTCTACAACATTGACTCTCCCCAACTCTTAAAATGGGAAAAACCTAGGAGAAATCTTACTTCCTCTACAAAAAATTCACGTCTCGTGTTAAGGGGACAAATTCCCAAACACATGGTCCCCAACATCAAACTCCAAGGGCCTCATCCTATTATTAGCATTAGAGTTATGTTTGGAAATCTCTTCCTTCATCATATATCAAACAAGATGAACTTTCTCTATCATCATATTCTCCACATCAAGACCAAGAATAACTATCTCTCCAACAAATTCAAAAAATAAAAGAGAACAACACTATCTCCCATATAAATCCTCAAATGAATCCATGTTAATGGAATAGCTATATATATTATTCTAATAAAACTCTAACAAATATTTTTTTCATACCCAAGATCCACCAAAGTCAAAGATTAATTCCCAAAACATGTCATCGACTGTTCGGACAATCCATGCCATTTTCCCAGCTATCAGATAGTTGAAAGTAGTGATATGGTGTAACTGAGTTCCAAAAGCATGCTACAATCTACTACAGACTCGTAAGGAAAATTTTTTTCTGATCTAAGATAGTAGACCTAAAAACCCCATGGAACCACACCAAATCGTCCATATATATTTTAGTCAAATCATAAATTACGCCCGACTCCTTTATCTCTTTGAAGAGGGATGATTCAATCAATTGATCTAATATCACCCAAGTAGAATCAAATTATTTTTGAGATCATGGGTTCGTTTTTAGTAAATTAATATTTATGTCATCACACATCCACTCATGTACATAAAAGGGCTGATGAAAACCACAAGGAACACAATTCCTACCCATTACATGCTGGAAAACCAAGCACATTTCCGCAAAAGCTGCCACTAACTGTTTCACCCCAGGACACTAAAAAAGAACCCTCCAGCCACGATACATCTTAGAAAATATAAAATATACTACCAAATGTGATTTTGGAAACTCGCGAAAGACTCCATTGAAAAAAATACAAAAAAACCACCATCCATGAAACAACATCTAGTTCTAAAAATCCTCATACCATCCCTCTAAAGCATCAACATGACCATCATTATTGTGTATCACCTCAGCCTCTATGTTCCCCCACCGAGACTCCTTCAACTTATAAATTAAAGAAGTCATGATAATCATTTGAAACAAATTTACTCTACCACCATCAAAACATTCATCTATGTTCAAGGATATAAACTCCTCTATTTCTCTCCAATCATCCTCAGACTCCCAAATAACACCATTCCATGAGTTCCATATCAATGATTCAACCACAAAATTACCCTTTAATGAGTTGTAGTAGACCTCAAAATCATACTCCTAATTATAATCCATCCACCTCAAGTGTTTGATGTTTAGATCATATTTGGAAGTGAAATACCTCAAACACTTTTGATATCTGAAGACAACTATGAAATCCCTAATGAAATAATGTCAACACAACATCAAAATAAAAAAAATAGATCATAGATTCAGATCATGGGTTACATTGTTTGTCTCACATGTATATAAATACATAAAACAATAAGAGATCACTACCCAGGATTGTATTAGTATAAATCCAAATACTAGACCTGAAGCATCACAAAATACCTCAAAGGACACACCCTCCTCTGACAGTGGAAGAACAATATCATAGGCTAACTTCCCCTTCAGGTAACTGATTTATTCTTAACACTGAACACTCGACACAAAATCTTTTTATTTCATAGTAAAATATATCAATGGTGCTATAAATATAAAAAAATTAGGTAAAACCCTCTGATAATTGCATGTGAGGCCAGAGAAACAAAAAACATATACCATATTATTGGGTGTTTCCCATGAAACAACTACCTCTACCATCGACAAGTCTACCTCCATATTTAGTAGAGACACAACATACTTGAGTAAATACACCTCTCTTGTCCAAAAACTAAACTTGGAAATCTTTCTAGAGGTATGGGGGTGTTATAAAACAATCATGATAGTTCTATGAAAAATATACTTCTCCATATCTAACTTTGAGAAGATTAAGATACCATTGATTAATATGATGATGAACTGATCTGGGAACACATGAAACCTGTAATTCAAAATCTCCATGAATAAGAATGGTGAATTTGTTACACCAAACTCAGTGACTATACACTCTAAGTGCACATACATGTATCTAATTTTAGTCTTCGAGATATTTAACTCATTAAATCTCAACTAGTGATATCCAGACCAAACATCAATCTTATAAAACCAAATATACCCTTTAATCAAGTTGAAAATATTGTCTATCCATAGAATAGAGTAACATTTTTTGAATGTCACTACATTCAACATTTGGTAGTCAATACAAAACAGCAGGCTACCATCCTCCTTCTTGAAGAACAACACCAGATCACCCCACAGAGACACACTGGGTCATAAAAAACACTTTTTCATCAGATTGCCAACCTAAACTCTCAAATCCCACAACTTGGGTGGTTCCATCTGATAAGGAGAGATCAAAATCAATGAATCATCAGTATTCAAGTCTCTCATAATATCAACACAAAGTGGAGAAATTAGAATCACAAAATCAACAACAAAAACATATAAGAACTCAGCACCGACCTTTTGAGCCATCAAAACCCCAGTGTCCATTTATTCCCTCAAAAAATCAGTCAAACAGGCAAAATGGGGCTCCACATAGCGATTTCCCATGTGACAACATACAACACTAATGAAAACCAAATGCTAGCTATCCACATCATGAAATATGATTCCTATATAGAAAAAATTGATATCAATAAGTTCAGAATACAAATAGTTGATGTTGAGGATGACATCACATGGATGAATCTATAGCAAAAAAGTTACCCATGGGACTGATGCATGCCTATAATCAGTCTACAACCTTGGCCCACATCACACAAGTTGTAAAAAGCTATTACTAGTGTATTCAACAACCCGGGAATGATAATCCTCTATACATATAGTCATTGGGAAATGAATAGAGTGGGTGTAAAAAACAGAGTATTAAGCTCTTGAATCAAACAAGGAATGAACAATAGTACTAAACAAACTGATCATACCTCTGATGATCTCTTGACCCTCTTTAATTGAGGCTTCTACTACATGAAACTAACCACAAGAATCTCCTCTACCTCTCTTTTGATGACCACCTGAATGGCCATTCTCAGGTCGCAGTCCCAAAATTTAAGGGACATCCTGAGGATGACCTCTTCCTTCTCTATCTTCTCTTGGGTGGAGAAAAAATATGGTTCTGCTTCTACTAAAAGAGCCATACTAGTAACAACTATTGAGGTTTGCACTAAACCTATCGAGATTAACCAAATTGCAATCAGGTAACAACTAGCCCTTGGTTTGTGTGTTGTATATAAACCCCACAACCAATTGACACAATCACAAAAACTATATGAAAATCACAAAACCATAGGCCAAAAATCCAAAAAGGAAACTGATGTGGTCGAGTACCTACTATTCAAAACCATCAATGGTCCTCGTGTATGAGACATACCACTAAAAACTCCACTATTCAAGGAACCATGCTGGTTCCCCTCATGTGTAAAAAAATGAACATCTTATTCCCGATAATTTTGAATTTTATTTTAGATTTATTTTAACTAATTTAATATATCTTTTCTATTTCAACATTACTAGAACAATCAAATTACAACTAAAACACAAGTCATTGTGATTTATTTACCATTCATTGGTCTCTACCCAAGATAAGGTTTATCTCACTTGGATGTTCAATAAGTCCAGGGTGTGTGCATTGGATCAAAAGGGGACCTAAAATATGGATTCCTAGCCGGTCTCCCAAGCCTATGTCCCACACCAAGGTTAAATGGTGTTGTTTCAATAACAAAACACGCAATAATCAATATGCCTAACTCCAAACACCACCCTATCTCTCAAACCTAAGATCTATTTATACTCTGTCAAGATACACTCCCTCTAATTATTCTACAATAAAGGTAGGGAGATAATGACCCCTGAGTCCAATCTCCAGTAAACCCCAGAAAGGTGATAAGGACAAATGGTATGAAAATTTCATAATGGGATGAATTTCCCTCTATAATATAAATATGATTAGAATATAATATTGATCATATACAATATACTCCTGGACACTATATTTAAATTATTCCAAAAAACAATCCACACGGATGCATAAATAGAACTGATATGTATATATATAAAAATGTCTCAAAATTAAATAAGCAATGTAAAGAAAAATGAAACACCATAATAGCTATCTAAAGGATTGATCTAGTAATTCCCACTATGGTCCATATAATCCTCCTATAAACCTAAAAATGTTATATGCATTTTCGGTGAGAAAACAAGTATTCTCATAAAGAAAACCAATGAATTTCATGCACATATTAAATAAGAATACCAATTCCCCTATGAGAAAACTAAATAACTACACCGTACCTATTATGGTATACAAACCATATGAACCTCACCAAGGTACTCTCACCAAATAACACAGACCAAGTAATATAATATAACAATATTCACATTGATATGGGTACCTTGTACCACATGAACATTCGTATACCACTCTCACACCCAACATTGTACGTCCTAGATCTCCCATTTCCTCTATAAACCACATTGACCCACAAGAACAGGCACAACACACCACCCAAAAAAACCTAGGCTTACCACCACATAAGCATGACCACCACACTTCTCACTTGAAAACACCATGGAAATAAAAAAACCACTACCATCAACAATGTAAAAGGATATCAAGACCATGTAGGACATCAACCTCATTCCCTCATCCTACCGTACATGACCCCCCACCAGAAGCTTCCCCACAAGAATGGACACAACACATATCGCACCAAAACACCTTGTCCAAAAAGAACCCACCATCATTAATAAGGTATTAGGGTATCATGAACATGTATAACATGAATATCATTCTATCATCTGTCCATTCACAACCCCCTCCAAAATCCACCGCACAAGAACGTTCATGTCTTCCCTAAAAAAACATGGTCCATCCCATGTCACCCAAAAATAGATGGATTATCACATCTCACCAGAAGACACCTAGGCCATAACAAACACCATCTAATGCACTATCAAACCACCTTTGATCCAATCATGTGAAATACCTACCCTACCTTGTATAGAGGGAGGGAATGTGTGGGTACCCAGTAATCTGTACTCCGCTCACGATGTTTGAAAAAACACCCCCAAAAAGACTATGAAGGTATCAGCACATAGTGCTCATTGTGGGTGGGATGTATGTATAAATCATAATAATATATGTTTATTATATATTTTATCAATAATCATTCCAACCCTGTGGGTTTCAAAAAAACCGACCAACTAACAATATCATCACTTTTTATACCATATATAAATTCATAACACCACACATCAGGCCACAAACCCAACATCACATTTCTATCAAATTTTATTTTTTAGCATCAACCACATTTTACCACACAACACAAAATTTAGTTATTCATTACCCATTTCCATTTCATTAAATGAACCATCTTATGATATACCAGACATTATTGAACATTTATTTATACATTCCATCACTACTCATGAATGTATACCAATTAAACTCCCATCTCACCACCTAAAAATCGAGACCAATCAAACCACCACCCCACTGCCCCAAAATCACGACCAAATAATCCACCACCTCACCACCCAAAAAGAATGGCCAATAACCCACCTAGTAACCACCCCAAATGCATGGCCAAATAAATGACCGCTTTAATACTAGAAACAAATGGCCAAACAAAACAAATCCTCATCACACACAAATCATGGAAAAATACCATATTCATGTAAAAGTTGGTGCCCTAAAACCTGCTGATTGTAATTTCATTATAAGGACATTTAATGCATTTAAATATTAAACAACTTATTTCATATTGGTTATTGTTCCACATAAAGATGATGTAACAATGCCCTAGAGTATTTGTTGAACTGATATTGCCAAGGATGTTCCATAAAATAATGAGAACATTGAAATTCTATAAAAATATTCTAAAATATAGTTCTATGGTTGGATGAAATACTATGATGGGACACATAGAATGCATAATGTTAGGTGTGATAATTCGTAAGAAAATGAGACTTCTCCTAATGAAGTTTTCACTTGTTAATATCTAAGGAAAAAAGATTATGAGAACATACCCCCAATAGGAATTCCTCTTATTTTGGTGTCATCAGAAATTTCACTATACTAGAAATTGTAATGATCTAAAGACATTAATAATATCATTAATCCGTGTCTTGACTCACGCACTTTGATTTACTAACGAAAACAGTCACGAAAAAAGTTGAATGGAAGTAGGATATGTTGGGTGCGTCACGAGTGGATTATTATTAATGAATAAGTCTAGAAGGAATATTTCCCTAGTATTTATAGAAGATGATATCTCATCCCTTTTATAGAAATTGATCCATCGCGTGAAATTCTACGATAAATCTATTCATTCCATACCACCCAAAATATACTTTCATGTCCCTATAAATCTTCTTACTTTCTAGATTAATATTGAATGAAGAACATTTAGCTTCTTATAAAATCTAATTTATCAAATCTTGTATGGAACGAAGACATTTATGGTTCTAGAACGTCATCATTCTATCCCGATCATGGTTAAACATTGGATCATTTTTAGATATCTTTTGTATCTCTACATCTTCAATCTTCACCTCATTGATTTATCATGGATAAATGGTTGAACATTAATTAAATAAAGGTTATATTTTTCCACTTCTTTAGTGAATTATAGATCCATCCTTTGAGAATATAGAAATATTTTATTTTTTCTGATGTTAATTATTGATAAGATCGAAAGATACTTCTGACTGAAAGTATCACCCACCTTGTTTTGTTTCCGAGGGTGGTATTGAATTTAGATGTCATAATTTTTTATTTACTCTAACCATCCTCTCGAAATCATGTTAAAATAAATCTATGTAAATATATATATATATATATATATAATATATGTTTATGGTCATTATATATATCAAACATTTCTCAATAAATATTATGCATTGATATCTTTAATGAAAAAATTACTGCTACTGATTCTGAATCATGAGTTGGGTAATTTTCCAACGAATCTTCAAATGTAACAAGGCATAAGTGAATTCCATGTTATTCTACACAATAGCACTTCCCAAACCCTAATTGGTTGCATCACTATATATTACCAACCCTTATCAACTATACGGTTGTGTAAGCATAGGTGCACTCACTAAAATTCTTTTATGTTCCTATAATATTTCCTTATATTCATTTATCCAGAGAAACATGACTTCGTTCCATGTTAACTATGAAATAAAAAGGGATAGTCATGGATAATTATCCAAAAAACCGGTGATAATATCCAGCTATACTATGAGAGAAAAAAATATCAGTCACTATGGTTGGTCTTGTCCAGTATTCAATAGCCTCCATCATTGATGGATCTACTTCTATATAAATAATTGTCATTATGATCCTGAAAAATGAAGCATTTTTCAAAAAAAATCAAATATTGAAAATTTTCATATAGATTCTACTAATTCAGTGTATTTTTTAAAATTGATTAGTGATCTTTAATCTCTTCCTTTCTTTTTGAATATATAAAATTTTCATTTATAAAATACTACCACAAACTAATCGAGGTAATATTAAAAGACACTATTAATTAAATCAGTGAAGATGGAAGGGGAATTAGTAAGACCAAAATGAATCAATATATATTAATGAAATATATACCTTCTATACAATTTTGTATTTGGTATATATTCATTCTTAGTTCTCAATTGACCGTATACAGAATAATGGTCAATCATGAAAAAGTATTAATATTCGCGCACTTCGTCAAATTGGTCATCAATACTTGGGAGTTGAGACTTATTTATTCATTGTGATCTTTTTAAACTCAATATAATCAATTCATAGTATCATTGATCCATCATTCATGTCCAGAAAACAACTAGGGAATAATAACATGACATAATAGGACCGATGAATACATTTGAATGGGTTTCTTATAGTTTCTTCTTCAATTTTTGCAACTCAATCATTGCTATTCTATATTAAGACTTTGAAATTGGTTTCAAACCATGTGTATTTTCTATTTATAACTCAAAATCACATTTATGTTGAAGGCGTGGAAGCTCATTTAAAATGATATCCTAAAAATCTGTAATAATAGTTATATCTTCGATGTCAACTTTCTCCCCAACCATTTGAGATAAGGAACCATTTTGAAGGGAAATTAATACTCAAATAGTAGATGAAATATCTACATGATGTTCATACATATCATCTTATTGATATATGATCATAGGATGTTTTGAAATATCAAATGTAATTGCTCTCCCTTGAAAATTTATGTAGGTTTTATGCAGATAAATGCAATCAATGAAAATGAAAATATCATATTAAACCAGAGGATAGTTGAAATTATTTACCGGAATCACATTCCCACAAACATAAACTAGAGAGGAATCATATAATTGATATGAAATCATCATTCCATTAGAATATTTCCATGTTAATTCCACATCCAATTTTTTGGGTTTAAACATAACACCCTTAGAAAAATCATTATATATGGAAGAGGTGGTATATCTATATTAAAATATGACATTAGAAATTCTATAGTGGAGTGTAAGTGTACCTTTCATCACATAATTATCTCACTCACCTTTTGAAATATCAATTTCATGAGATTTCCCCTTGTCACTTAGCTTAAGAGGTTACCAATGTAGATCATAATCACCATCCCTTGGGATTTGGAAGTGGTTTGCATAATGGAAATTCTCAAGGCCCTTGCCTCATTGTATCATGGGAGGTGCATTATGTGAGGTATGTTTTACAATTAAAATATTGAGATAACTTGTTCAAATAATTTTGATAATCAATTTCCATATGACCATTATTTCCAAACATAAGAATTTTACTAGATCCCTTAAGAAATATTCCATCAGGATTTAACTCATGTTTAGAGTATAAAGAAAAAATCATCTTCTTTTTAGCATGGTTTTTAGAGATTCCGCTGATGTCCATCTTACTCTTCTTGTAAAAACCATGAGATTAAAACATGACTCCAACCTCTATTTCACCTTTATTTTACAGATCACAATGTCTTCATAGCTTACAACATCTCTTATGGCCAAAACCCTTCTCATATTTGGCTATAATCCCATGAAGAACCAATTAACATTAACTTTTGGGTTGGATAATAATTCTAGAAGCCTAAATCACATGTCTCGTGAAATTAGAATCATATGTACCGATAGATTAATTATTCGATTACGTAAACTAAATGAACAATTTGTTCATCTTAGTACAGAGAATCCGAGGAGAGTACTTATTGGGAAATAAGTTCTTGAACTCCTCTAAATCCATAGATTCAGTATCATTTTACTACCTTGTATTCTTGATTAGATTCTACCACTGGTTTTCTTCAACTTCTAACTGAATGATATCCGTAATGAATTTCTCATTCTCAAGATAATGAAGAATAAATAATATCTATTCATTATTATTTATCCATTGTTCAGTAAAAGGGGGTAGAAGACTCTATGAAAAAAGGTGAAAGGGGTCACATGAAGACTCATAATTATTTTCTTCCTCCATTTCATATTTAGAAGTCCACCTTGACTCATATCCGAAGAATTTTCAGTGATAATTTCAATAATTTGTTTATCCCAACTCTTATATCAATCTATTTATTTTTAGGATAATCATTGTATTTCCCATTTTAGTCAACATCAAAATGGGTACATTTTTTTCAATCCATTGACAAATTCCAAAAATCATAGGATGAGAAAGAGATACAATATTAAGGAACAACACAATACTGAATAGTCACTTATTAGATGTCTAAATTTTGAAAAATTTATTAATCTATGACATATTATATTTATCCTTGGTTATTCATAAAAAAATAAATTTAATTACTTTATTATGGTTCATGAAGAGTTTATGAATTCCAAAATCATATCCCCCAGAGTAACAAACCAGGTGTGTGGTAGGGCCTGTTTTCGTGTACCATATTTCCTTGAGTTAGAATCGAAACATATTTTTAGATTTGGTTACCCTTCTTACATCTCATACAGAGCCATATCCACTTTTAATATCAAGACAAGGATTCATTTCTACAAAACCAATCACTCTATCCTTCCCCAAATCTCAAGGATAATTTATTATAATTTACCTTAATGTTAAATATATCATTAGACATGTCCTAGGGATTATACCTAAGGTTTTCACATCATGAATTCCAAAAGTTAATTAAATATTTTATCTAATACCAACTATAGTGATACTATATTTTTATACGTTAACATTACAAGAATATTGTGTAATACATAAAACTGTATACAAATGATCACAAAAAGACCATATTCGTCTTGGTGATTTGGAAACATGGAAACATTTACACTAATATATAATTGATCTAAATTTAAACCCACTGGGATCTTCATGGCTCGCACCCTTCATAGACACGCCAATAATACTACATTTCATAGTAACTTATTGAAATAAACATAAAAGATTGTGATATGAAATGATCACTAAGGGTAAAAAAAGAATAAATGTAAGAAAAATCATGAGAATAAGGTTATGAGAACATGATCATGAATATAGATGGGTATACCTTTCATATAAATGATCATATACATCAGCCTTTTCCAAAATCAGGGAAGTTCACAAGACAAGTTACCTAAATAAATAAAGAACATAAGATATGAATCTATAAAATAAGAATAAAAAACTGAATTTTGGTAGACACATATGCATATATAATGATTTACATAGTATTTAATTCATTTATTCCAACTCAATCGTAGTGGAAAACAGTGGTTTACTGAACCGAGTTCACACATTGTTCCATCCCAATATTACCAAACCGAGTTCACCCCTCATTCCATCCCTATTATACTAAACCATGTACATTTTCAATTCCATCATTGTAATACTAAATTTATTTCATTTATCATTCCTTCTATGTCATTATCATGAAAAATAATTCTTTTCCCATTACATTGGAGGGGGATATAGGTCCCACTAATCTCATAATGAAATCATACATACATGTTCCACATGATCATATATAATCGTATCATAACCCATGAAATGAAATGGGTGATATAAACATGAAATAAAATAATAACCTATATAAATATAACGGTTTCATAATCATTTGAAGATAAACATAACCCATGAAAATAAGTGGGTTTTAAAAGCATATAACCCATGAAATAGAAATGGGTTTCATCAATATCATTCCATAAAAAATAAATCAATTTATAGATATAATATGAAGGGGAACATTTAATAGTTTCCGCATAAATACATTAGTAACACCAATTGATGTTATCATATATGGGAAATAATATTGATTTGCCTTTTAAAAAATTCTGCTGAGGAATATATCCATTCTACATTAAATGCACTCTATGAATCGTAAATCCTTTTTCAAACCATTTGTCATCGAAAATAATTTTGATAATTATAAATGAACCAATGAAGAATATAAAATGATTTGAAAATATAATACACCTCAAAATGGGCATCAAATATCTTATGAATGATATTTTCAAAACTTTTTTGAAAATGTGGTTTTTGAATTCAATAGATTTCTGTCCCGAGAGGGAGAGTACTATATTTTACATACAAAATTATCTTAAGTTCCCAAGAGAGGGAAAATGTTAATAATACATGAATATATCATTAATAAATAAATGATAAGGAAACATATTTCTATTCACGAGATATGGATCATAAAAATTCATTATAGGAAGCATAAATGTAAACAATCGAAAAAACCGATGAGATTCTATCAATAACCTCTTATAAATCGGTAACATTGGATCACAATCTCCATGTCTGAAATGGAAATTACATGAATAATAAAATATATTAAAACAAGTAAATTCATTATATAAAATTTGAAATGCATTTATATATGCCTTGGAACCATGTTTAGGTGCATAACAAAACATGAATCTCAAAGAAGGAAAATTCAGAAAAAATTATTTTACTGATTTGGTATCTTTTTCAACATAAACCCCATGAAAGGATAATAATAAAATTGATATGCGAATGCACATTAATATATGTATATGTTTTATATAAGACAATCATGTTCCGTAAATATACCATATAAATGTAAATAGTGGAAAACATATAATATATCCCAAAAAAAGAAAAATTGAGATTAAATCCCCTTAAATTGTGTCTTGAGTCTCATAATACTCATTAAAAACACCGATATAATGAATATAAATTTATTAAAAATATTTTACCGAACCATAAGATTATATCTATCACCATATATAGTTTGATTAAGTCGTAATATCACCCTCTTCTAAACAATCCTATATTAAGGTTTCACTTTCGGTGATAATCACTTTATTTGTTGCATACGTCTTAATTTTATATATCATTTCTTCTTATATTTATATCATGATTCCAGAATTTAATGATTGTTATAAATTTAATTTATATATAGTTTATTTTAATTATAATAATAAAAGGGAATATATAAGTAAGAAATGGAATACCCAGTTCTTCAAGATGGTAGGCCTTACGTATGCCTGAACACTATTTTTATTTAATTATCATGTTGAAAGAAAGAACGTAAAAGATATCTATGTATATATTTTGATTTATATATATATAATTATTATATTAGATTTATGATATCATATATAACTTATATATTCACTAAAACATCCCCAAATACAATCCATGTAGTGTATGGTTGAACCAATTTCTTTGAGGGGGAGGTACTCTACACTTCCTTAAAAGATATTATATGATTAACACCAAACAGAAAGAAAATATAATATATGTGTTGTAAAAGAATATTAGAAGCTTAAATAAATATTAATATAATATATTACATATAAAAACAGCTTTTCCATCATAATGTTCACCATGATAGGTGGTAAGGAAAATTGAACAATCCTCATTTAGGGAGGCAGTATTTCGACTTACACATAAATAGTATGTTCATTATCCATTGTATAAAGGTGTGTGTATGTGTATGCTAAAAAATTGAACAAAAACTTCATAATATATTTGGGAGACTAGGGTTTTTTAAAATCAATGAAAAAATAATGTTGTGGGGGTTTCGAGGCAAAATAAAACAAAATATAAGAGAGAAGATGTTGACTATTATTCAGGTAACTCCTTTTGGTTTGTTCCAGAATGCTTCCTTGGATTTCCATTAACGAAAGGGAATGAATCTATTGGGAATATAGGATTAATAGAAGGGGGGGGGGCAGATCTTGGACATACATATTTTGTTTGAGTGGTGTGAGGAAGTGGGATTGGTGGTGTGTATTTATATGTATAAAAAAAGACTAAAATGGAATTAATGAAAACAAGTTATGTGTACACACGTTATTACCTAACAAAGTTCATAAAAAATTATAGATGTTTTATGGACGAATAATGGCCAGAATATGTGTTTTGGACAAGTTTATATATCATTTGTGAACATAATATTATAGTTTAGTCCCCAATTATTTTTAATTTGATCTTAATCAGTGTGTTTAATTATAATCGATTTAACAAATAATTTTGGTAAAAAAACATGATATAATTATAATCTAAATATTATAATGATTAAAATTGTGAATATATGTTTTTAAAAATTCAATTAATATAAATGGAAAAATTATTATTTATCTTAATTATATTGATGGGACAAAATTACGGGTCTTTAAAGTAGTAAAATGTTCAAAATATTTTAATGTTTTTTACTCAATTTACATGTGAAATTGAAATTAATTTCCTATATTTTATTAATATACATATAATTGATATTATTTAAAATTAAAAAAAATTAAATTATATTAAACATTAATAATTATTTAAATAAAAAGTCAGTATTTAACCAAAAATCATTATTTTGATAATATTCATCAAAATATGATGTTTCTCTAAAAATACAAAATAATTTAACCTATGATATTATAGAGATTATAAATTAAAAAAATATGGTTTATTTTAACAAATTAAATTAAAAAATGCTTCAAAAATTAATTTCATGATATTTTATAGAAGGATATTAAGAGCATTACATTCGAGAAAATGGTATTTTGAAACATAAAATGACATTACCAAATAAAATATCTTTCATTTCCAATATGTTTTAGATAAATAAAAAATTTATAAAAAAGTATTTTAAAAGTAGTTATTTATGTTTCTATTAATATGTTAATGTCTAGGTTACAATTAAATCTTTTAAATATTTATAACTATAAAATAATGTTTCATATAAAATGTTTTGTAATCTGTAATATATTCCAAGTCGGTGTTGCATGTAATGTATGACAAGTAGATGTTCCATGTAACATATGAATAGTTGGTTCCATGAATAGTATACCAAGTAGGTTCCTGGTTAATTGAATTTCTAACATAGTGCATGTCAATAAATGAATGATCAATTAATTTATTCAATAAAAATGTCTATAAAAACTGGGTATTACATATTATATGTACTTTCTCAAGTGACAATCAAAGAATAAATTGTGTACTTGAGATAAATTGGGTGTGATTGAAATTTTATTAGAGCACCATTATTATTTAGTCAATGAACACAATGGGGCCAATGTATCTTGGTATAACCTTGCCCTTATTCCAAAATATCCCTGCTTTCATCCAAAGAGATTATTAGAGGAATATAATGTGTCCTACATCAAAATATTGGTCTTCTAAATGATTGTTGGTATACCTATATTGTTTAATGTGTGCAACATTTATGTGATACTAAATATGTGTTACTTATTCCATCATTTTTCGACCATTTTAGGTCCTAGTAGTTTTTTTTCACAAACATTATCCTAGTATTCACGTGTTTTTCATCTGATCACATAATGATACTGATAGGGTACCATTTGGATAATAGATTACAAACTATTTTTGTATTATAAATCGACCTGAGGATGATGTTGGTCACTTCATCATTTAATCTGAATTTAGAATTCACTCAATGCTTCCTTAGTTGAACGGATAGTCTGCTCATATTTCCAATATGTTTGAGGGTGATAAGTCATGCTAAAGTTAAGCACAGTGTAAATCTATGTAGTCTCACCATACATTAGGTGTATATTTATTCATGGTGATCTAGTGATAAATCCTCTTGAGAATCAATGAAGTGTGTTGTCTTTGTATGACGATCAACCACAACATTGATATCATTATTTCATCTAGATGTGAATAGATATCTGGTGAAAAATTCAATGGTGATGTTTTCCCATTTCTATGATGGTACAGATAATGGTTGAATCATTAATTTGTACTTATTTATTTTAGCCTTCACATTTAATCATTCTAGGAACATTTATGTATATTCATTAATGTCCTTCTTCACATTGTCCCACCAATATTTCTCTTAGATATATCAATATATCTTTTAAATCCTAGATGAATGGAGAATGTGAAACTCTGTACATCATCCAACATTTCATTACATAACTTACGATTTAATGGTCCACATAGTCGTGACCCAAATCATACAAATCCATTTCGTTAACACTAATCTACAATGATTTACATTTTCTTATTATTTACACATTCTTCTAAAATCCTACATCATCCCTTTTTTCATCATTTTTCTTTTCCAAATGATATGGTTGAGAAATAATTTTTGAAACGATTGATTGTGTTCCTATATTTATGATTCCAATTTCCATCATTCCATGTCAATGAATATCATATCCTTCTAAATTCATATAAATGATAATATTTCTAGAGACATTCTACTTTGAGTGTCTTCCACCTTATTAACATTATTAGGATGGTGATGAATTGAGTTTTCATAGTTCTTTATCATCGCAAACCATATTATTTGTCACATATTTATCGATATATATTTGCTTATATACATGAGGATTTGTGATCTATATATATTACACACTTCTCCCAAAAGAGACAATGCCCTTATATTTTTAACATAAATATCACAACATCCAACTCCATATCTTGTGTTGCTTTGCTCAGTTGTTGAATGTTAAACTACCTTGAATAGTTGGATATGAATTATTCATTTTTCAATAACATAGATCCCAGTAACTTCTTCAAATATTGACATAATTCTATGAAACGATTACCACTTGTGGGTAGTGTGATCATAGAGGAGCTGAATGATTACTTTTTCAAACCCCTTATACTCTTTTCACATTAATCATTTTATAAAAATTCACATTATTCTTTGTTAAATTCAATAGTGTCTTTAAAAACAGGGGTACATTTATTATAATTCTATGATATTGCTCAACTAATTCATGGAAACAATAGATATATCTTATAGATGTTGGCCTCAACCATTATTAAATTGATTTTTTCTTTTAAGGGTGAATATGTATCCCAAATATTTGAAGATACACCCTAATAATGAGACCTCCATAAATCATAACTCACATTTCCTATATTTGGAAAAACGTATTTCCATTTTTATGGTCTTTAGCACAGTGATCAGATGTGCCTCATGCACCTCCTCGATTTTGGAGTAAATTAGAATATAATAAATAAAGACTACCAAATTAACGTTGATGAAATCTCTAAATAATCTATTCATCGTGTCCATGAATATTAATGGAGCATTATCAAGTATTAATTGAAATACTATGAACTATTAACTCTCATGCCTTGTACAAAAATCCTTAGTGATCTCATCCTCATTCACCCAGAAATAGTAATATCTCAAAAATAGATTTAACATGTAGAAATTTTTTTCACCCCATATCTTATTATACAATTCATAATTGTTATTAAATGGTTACTTTTTATTTATCATTTTATTTTTAATGTTGTGAAAATCCATAAAAAGTCTCATTGATCCATGTTTCTTCCTAGAAAAGAGGACCGGTTAACCCCACAGTGATGCACTTGGGTGTATAGACCCCTTAACCATATTTTCCAGTAGTTGTTTCTTTAGCTACAGAAGTTTTCCAAAGATTATTCTATATAGATTCTTGGATAACAGTAACACCGTAGGTATAATATACATTGAAAAATCTTCCTCTTTTCTAAGAGGAAGACAAGTGAATTCCTCCATAGACACATTGGTTTGTGTCATCACAATAAGAATTTCATTGACAATTGTTCTTTCTTCGAATGATTAGTTTTATATAGACACAATTTTTTCAATGGAAATAATTTCAATTTTAGTGATATTGGTGATAAAAAAGATTCATCTTTTTCAGAATACTTGTACATAACCACGTTCAATTCACTATATGGAAATTTATTTCATTATCATTGCAATTTATGTTGTCTCTATATAGGGAAAGTTAATCAATGCATATAACTGTATAAAATTGCACCAAAGAGAATATGAAAAGGTATTCTGCAATGTTCATCATAAAAACTATGATAAGGGAGAATTTATATACATAGGATGCAATTTTTTTCTCATTATCCTTTTTCACTTATTACTCAACTTCTAGGATTTATTGGGGTTTTTGAATAATTCTACATAACCTTCATGATATGATGGAATTAATATAACCAAAATAATAAATATGTTATTTATTACTGAATGATTAACAACCATAAACGTGACCACTTTGTTATCAAGATCCACCTCACCTGTGTTGATGAAAAAATATCACCTATGTATCTTTGAGGTTGTTGGTTTCCTCTGAAAACATTTAGATTAGTGTATTGGTTTCCAAAGTAACCTAGTTACATGTAGATAAATGAATAAATTTTTTTTGGAGGTTTTATTAGATCATTACTTCTATCTATCACATTAATGGTCTTCCCCTACCAACAATCATTATATAAGTGTCCTTATTTCCCACAGTTGAAGCATTTCCTTGTTCCCCTTAGAAATATTCTGGGGTACTTCTTTCCAAAAAATTTATCAGTGGGATGTTGAAATTTATTTGAACCATTATAATTAAATTTAATAATTTCAAAATTAAACTAAACATTCTAATTCATATCCCCCTGATACCCTTTAGATTCACCAGTATTAATTTCCACTTTGGGGACACATCAGACAATTAATTCATGGCTATCAATGTCATGTATGACCATGATTTTTTTTTATGATTGATTTAGCACACCAAAAAATTGGTCAACCATGCCTTTGGGTATAATAAAAATTCTATAGGAGTATCTTAATAGTGTTTTTATGTTTTCATATTAATCCATAATATATTCATTATGTTTTTTCTTGAGTTTATGTAAATATTTTTACATTTTTAGATGATGAGTGTGAGGAAATTTGTTATTGGTTTTTTTTTCAAAAATCATTATACTCCATTACATTGATCTCTTCATCAGGATTCTTGTTCTCAATCAACTTCCACCATTGATCAACTTCTCTTTCAATGTGATAAAAAACCATGAGAAACTTATGATATTTATAAAATTAAAGGATTGAAAATATATCATTAATGGAGTTGATCCATTCTTTCTTAACTAAGGGGTCAAATGATCCATTGAAAGTCATAGTCCTTTTTGAGATAAATATTTCAATTACAGCTTCTTATTCCTTAGGGGGAATGGGGTTCTTCTCCTAATCCATATTTTTGTTCATAACCTGAGTCAGCTGAGAGAGTATCATGATTTTTTTGAGTCATTATACCAATGGATTGGTCATCTCATTGGGGCAGTAATGACATTTCCTATCACATAGATTGATTAAACAACTACACTTATTCCCATTTATTACCTAGAATAAAATTAAATTCTAGGAATAGTATTTAAAACTATCAAACACATAAAGGGGAATGAAATTAATTTAATTGAAAAAATTAAAAATTATCTTTATTTCCTTAACATATGAATATGTATTCCTAAATATATTTTATGCACGGTCATTTTATAAACATATATTATTATGAAAAAAAATTCCTTAATAATGGTTCATAATGGGCTTATGAAATTTTCCAATCAAATAATCCAATGTGTGTCAAACAGGGTGCATATTATGGCTAGTTGTTGTGTACCATGTTACATTGTGTCAGGATCGACATGCCTTGTTGGAGTATTTACACTAGGTACATATGTTCCAGATTAATGACCACATGTAGTATCTATATTGGGGTGGATTTTCTTGATATAACACAAATAGTATACAAAAAATTAGGTATTATTTATTATACATATTATAATCCTTGAGTATTTATATTGTGTATTCATAATCAATATTCAAAAAATAAATAAAAATTTCATTTGATACAAACTATAACAACCATATTCTTTATTAAAAATTAATTTAGGATTTGTTCTGTAAAAGTAAACATACTTCATAGAAATATATTGATTATTATACTATCTTTGGGAATTAGGTATATAGAAAAACATCTCGAACCTGGGATACAAAAAATTATTGAAAACTTCATGAGCATGCCTCTAAAATACCATGTATTTTAAAATTACATGGGATAACCTGGGGAAGTACTTTTGAAAGGGGAAAGCTATAAATCCTAGGAAGGGAATAAGCATGGAGTTATGAAACAAATGTTAGATAATAAGTATATCAATGTGAAATATGAAGAACATGAATAATAAGTAATGATATAGATGGTAATAATAACATGGAACATTTGGGAACAACATATAATATTACATCAAAAACATAGGAAAATAAAAAACCACTAAGACATTTGGTGGAAAAATGTCTTATTAATGGTTCAAGTTCACAACATTTCCCAAAAAGATGTCTCATGAGACTAAAAAATACAAAATTCATTATAGATATATATAACACTGGGTGCACCAATCAATATCTTCTCATTAAGAATCTTATGTGTGCTATATAGAATATAATACATTAATCTATTCATCACCATAATTTATTCCAAGACCAGGGAGTGTGTGTTTCCCTCTAGAATTGGGGATGACCTAATTGATTGAAGGTTCAAACATTCCAATTGGTTTCCAATGGGCTTGTTCATAGATTCGAAAACATCCAATGATTCTATATCCATTTGGACCTACTTTCCAAAGGAAGGCACTCATTAATTGTGGACTGATGAGGCTTAGGAATTTTCATTGATTGAGAGGAAGGGAGGTCGGACTCATCACACCTTTTTGAGGGGATTTATTGTCTTCTCCGGGACTCTCTTTATAGATTTATGTTATGTTCGTGAATCCTTATTACATTACCAAGTATAAAACGAGCTTTCCTTTAGTCTGACAATAAATTATTGATATGTAGGAAATTCAAAGAATCTTTTATCTGTATTTGAGGTTCTTCATCGATGAATAATCATCTTTATTTGTCAGAGATTCTTAGTTTATGGTATCCTTAAAAATATATAAAAGTCTCTTTGTCATTATGATGACCATTCTAGTTTTAAAGCCACTCATTGGGGAACTTGAAGTTTATTGTCATTCAGGAGGACAAGGATTATTTCAAAGTTGGGATCACACCCGCTGATGGGCTACCTACATATCCTTTGTTCTAGAGAAGGAATCAGAACCCACGTAGTTCGAGTAAGAGAGTATGATGTTTATGCATGAATGATTTTTCAATGAAAGATGTCATGATTTCTTTTACACTCTAAGCTCACGTGCGTCATTCTCGGTGTGAGAAACAAGATGTACTGGTGAAACCAAACAATTGTTCCATGAAAGATGCAATGATGTGGGGATTATGAGTGTATTACATCCCAAATAGATGAGGATTAAGATTTACATCAGGGATGAAATCCAAGAACAGGGTCCATAAAGGTATATGTGCTTCATGGATATTTGGATACTCTAATCTTGGGGATTACTCTTAAGGAAGATGCCCAAATTAGGAGGGGACTTATGATTGGGTTTTACTCCTGAGAATGAAGCCCAGATGAAAAAGAAAATTAATACTGGGGATTACTCTTGAAAAGGAGGCTCAGGTTAAAGGGATTTGAATATTAAAGGGACTTGGGGATTACTCCCGATGAGGAGACCCATATTTGAGACTTTGGACTAAGATTTACTCCCGAAAAAGAAGCCCAGGTTAAAGATTCCCTCATCTTAAAGGATGAGGTTGAATGAAATCTCAATCTTCAGTGACATAATGATGTGTAAATCACTAGGTTTTGAGATATTTTCCATGGAGTTCCTTTCAGATAAGGAATCCAAATCAAGAAATCATTCCATAAATGGATTTGAAGAGTTCCTTGATGACTGAATCATGAATATGAGAGGTGGAATGGCATAATAGGGATGAAATGGGTAGTAAAGGCATCCAAAAAGATAGGGGAGTTCAAGTCCTGACAGGCGTGTAGGTACTGCGTGGATGCACAAGTCCTAGGCGCACAAGTATACATGTGCGACACATGGGTACTTGCGCGATTTTCATCCCTTAGAGTAATATTTGGGCGATCCTTGTTCAAATCCTTTAGAATCATCCCTAGAGGCTTTCCAGAAGATGGCGCGCAAGTTATGGTGAAGAAGTAGGGCGGCGCGCAAGTGTGTTTATTTCCCTTAAGGGTAAAACACTTAGGAATGCAAGTTTTAGTTAATTCTAACACTTAGACCTTACTCCTCATGTTTAGACCTTCCATTCTAGGTAAAGAATTAAATTAAAAGTTTTCAGAAGACCTGAAGAAGAGAATTGGGTTTTTAGAGATCTATATCTGAATTCCAGAAAAAATCCTCCTTAAATGGGGAGCCCATAGGGTCTGTTTGTAGGCTGGAGAAGACCTTGGGCAGTTATATTTTAGGGCGCACAAGTCACTTGTGTGACCATTAGGTGGCACGCAAGTATACTTGCGCTACAGTGATGGAACATGGGCGAACCATGTGCATTTTCAGCCTTCTTCATGCCATTGTAAATTATTGATGTTTTCTTCAAAGGATGAATCAATTTGTGCTAAGTTATTTCCCTTTCGATTATTTTAGACAACGTGAAAAAATGGAGCGTCAGCAAAAGTCCCCCCTCATTTTTGGATCCGAAAGAATAAGGTTGTGACTATAAGGAAAATAAGAAAACCAAAGGGAAAGAGGCGTGTAGGTGCGAGTCATGCAGGTGTGAGTCACGCAGGGATGGAGCGCCCGGAATGGAGCGCGCTAGCTATAGGTGCGTAGGTGGTCATCCGTGCCTATATATATGTTGTCATTTTCCACGCATCGCATCTGATTTCTATATTTTCAAGCTCTCGCAGTGCAGGTCCCCTTCGCCGCGCATGTTGCTCGTTTTCTGCTCTTTCTTTGCTGGTGTGTTGTTGTCAAGGTAATAGGACTTGCGCGGTGATACTTTCCTGCAAACAAAATTCACAGCACATTAACACTTGCGCGGCACATCCATACTTGCATGCCAGGTTTAGACTTGTGCTCCTTAATGCCCTTTCTATTTTTTCTGAAATTCCTTCACAAATTTTTATGAAAAATCAACTTACTTAAGAGTTAATTTATTCAACTTTTGTGCAGAATAAAATGGCTCTTAGAACCGGAATAGCTGATGAACTAGCTAGCAACCATATTGATGATATGATTAATATCATTGGCCATGATTATTATACCATCAAAAGTAGAACTCTTCCATATTTGGTTATGTATCTGAAGAAATATCATCGTGACTTCCCCCAAAGCATTTATTTTCCTTTCTATGGATATAGTCATCAGCGAGAAGTTACTATTCCAGAAGCAAAGAATTGTATCCCATTTTCGTGGTTTCAGAATTATACCAACTTTTCTTCAGAAAATATCTCATGTGGAGGAGAATTTATAAGTGGTAGAATAGTGGAGAAGGCCCACATGATGCATCATATTCCTTGTACACCAGATCTGAAACCTCATAAGCCTGAGCTTCAACCACATTGTCATACTTCATTCTTCCAAAATGCTCAGATGGGTCAATCCAATGGCTGAAAGAAAAGTTGGCACTTCCTTCCTAGGGGAGGTGTGAAGCCAACATGGATGTGGGCATACTGGGTGCGACAAACCTATGCAGATTTTGTCGAGGATCTTAAAGGAGTTGCGATATACGAAGCTGTTTGGTTTGGGCAAACATATTTTCACAGACATGATAACTTCGTGCCAGAGATACTCATCCACTAGAGCGCAGAAACTAATTCTTTCCATCTGACTCTTGGAGAAGTTGGTATCAGTCTGTGGGATTTCCACAAGATCTTAGGGGCTCCAATTTTGGGTGGCATGTATGATGAATTCATTCCACCTAAGGTGGCTAGGAATGATTCAGATAAGACTCAAGCTTTATCTCGGGAATTATTTATCATCTTCCATAGGGTCAAGAGTTCAGAGACCTCATTAACTCATTCTAGAAATGATATTCATCTGGAGGAATGAAAAAATATATTTCTTATTGAGAACAAAGAGAAGAAGTCAAAGGAGAATGAGCCTAAAGAGAAAGGATTCATGAAAAAAATCCAAGGATAAGAGGCCCACACATCCTACCACCTACCCAAAACCTGAGAATAGGGGTGCTCCTGGAACATACTGGCCAACTCTAGAAGCAGGAGAGTTTGAGAAATGGGGATATGAGGTGAATCAAAGGATCCCTAAGAAGACTCACCTATTGGTTTCTTGGATTTATGGCTCATCTTTTATCTCTTTCCAGTCTGTGATTCGAAGGGAGACGTCAGGCCTGGGACCTTCGTCATTGCAGAAAAGTTGGCTGAGGGAAAAAAGGTTTGGTTGGATACCCCCATTTTAGCTAATATTCACCGGATTTTACTTCATGTCTTCATGGGTAAATCTCCTTCAAGAATAGTGGGACCATTACATGTTTTATGGGGATGGATTTCCACTCACTTCAGGACTTAGAATGTACAGAATGGATTACAAATTCCTGGAAGTTCTTTCAGGACATCTGTTCAAGAATTATCTGGAGTTTCTCTATTAGATGTTAATTCCCATGACATGAAAGTGAGGCTGAGCATGTTTAAGGAATTAAACATCATTCTCTATTGAAATCCGCCAACCGAGCGGTATGTTGATGATGGAACAACCCATTTGGATCTGAGCGCATATATACTAGCTTATAGAGATGGTGTGCTAGTTGCCCGGATGGACGGAGAAATTATATCTGAGGCCTATGCTCCATATATATTTGCACGTCAATTCAAGTGTCTGCAATAGATTGATATATCTCCCCCAATACATGTCAGGTTAGAGCAATATCTGATGGTTGCACAACAATTGTGGATGCTGACGTCAAGGGAGAAGACCGGGGTGATATTTGATCTACCAGTTGAAAAAGCAGCACATAACCTGACTACATGGTATGCCGAGCACTGGATAGAATCATACCCCAAAGGGGTTCTGAATCACCTAGTTTATCAGGTGGGGAAAAGGAAGAGGACTATAGAGAAGGGAACCCTTCCTCATGATGGTGATGTTTCCCCACCTGAAGCTAATTCTCCTGATTCCTCTTCTTGGACTGATTCACTATATTCACATGATGGGGATGATGAGGCACAAAAATTGGCAATGCGGCCTCGTGCCCGATATAATCCTCCAGTTAGAATGAAGAGACCTACTTCATCAACTCCTGGTGAGTTACTTCAATGTTTTAACTTAATCACTACTACTTTATAAAGAAATAAGTCTTATTTTATTATTCTTTATATGTAGTTGTAGGAGTCGGGATGAAATTGAAGTCAAATATTGTAGGACCTTCCTCGCAGCATTCATATCTAAGACCAGAGGCTGTCCAGACATGTTAGATTTTATACTGTGGTACTGAGACCGCCTAGTGGGATTTGTGTGAGGGCCCACTGTAACACCCCGAGCTTCCACGATACGCTTCTCATTCAATAATTCAATAGCTTGCATTGTACGCAACTTCGAGTTCTAAAACACCGCGACTAATCAAAGTAGCCGTTATGAATAGTAAAAACCACTTTTTAAAAATATAGAAATTTTATATTTCAAAATGGACTTCATTTTTGTATTCATAATATCTAAATTATCAAAAGTTGAATTTTTTGTAATTTTCTGAGAACTTCCAATTTTTTATGAATAGTGAAAATTACTTAAAAACAACTTTTTTAATCAAAATAATTTATAGTGATAAATTATACTATTTAGTGGTTTTAAAGTATAATTAGAATATATTTTTACCATTTTATCCAATGTTGGTCATTAGAATTAATTTAACATTGAAATTGGACATAAACAATTGCCAATCTTTTGATATAAATTGTTTCTTAAAAACACGCTATTGTTGTGACAGCGGGAATTAATTATAAAATTAATTAATGCAACTTATATGTTTGGAATTTTTTAAAATAGACATCATTTTTGAATTCGGAATATCAATTATAGATTAGGGTGAAATTTTGGCATTGTTCTGAAAAACTTCAATTTTTGATGAATAGTGAAACCACTAAGTGGTAGTTAAATAACTGATTTTTCGTTTAAATGAAATATTACCACTTCTGTGATTTGATATTCAAAAATCCGACATACATGGTTTTAATTAAGAAGTAAAATGTGGTTCAATGTGATTAAAATAATTTTTTGGTGAATAGTAACTTTTAAGTTCTTAATCGCGATTAGAGGTAATTAGTGTAGTTTAAGGTAAAAATAATGTTTTAATAATATGAGATGAGCTTGAAACTTGTCCTAATCCTATTTTATGAGTCATGGCCGACCAAGAAAACCCATGGGTCAACTTGGGGACCCCATGGAGCCACATTGGTTGGAAAATGACATTAATATATATTTATTTAATGTTAAAGTAAAAAAGGACACAAACATGAAATGTTTTACTAAAACAATTTTTACATGGGGTTATACAAGTCATAATTTTGACTATAAATAGTCAATGGAAAGCTAAAACGATTTCCTATATCATAGTACTTTTTTTATAATTTTTAGACATTAAATAAATTAAATTATTTATGACATCATTATGATGCAGCGATGACCTCATTATTAAACGATGTTAATAAAATGAAAATATAATGTAAAATCCAAGGCTTACACTTGTCCAAAGACTATTAGATGGGTAGATTTAGAACCCTTATCACCTTATACACGAATTATATAAGCGTGGGACCTTTATAATCTGAAAAGCATTGTATAATAATGTAAAATTTCCTTACTTTCCAAGAGTGCCCCTCCTCTCCTCTTATAAAAGGACCCCACCTCTACCACCTCATCCACACTTTCAAGCCATTTGGCTCGGTCAAACTCTACCCAAATACTCTCCCAACTTCCCCCTATTACTCCTAGAAGCCTCACATTGGGCAGAACTCTTCCCAAGGAAGCCTTTGGTTCAAATCAAAAAGAGTTACCCGATTTTGAGGTAATGTCTTCTCTAATGTTGTTTTGTTTTATTTTTCTTCTCCAACCCCCTAAACTCTTTTAATTCATTTATTTTGTAACAACACCAGTATCATAAATATACTAGGATGTTTTTATAATATGTATTCGAGCTACACATACACACACCTACATCTAATGGTTAAATAACATACGGTTTCTGTGGATGGCGAATTCCTGCCTCACGAATCGATGATTGTTCAACACTCATATAACACCTTTAAAGGTGGACATTAAGATGTCACTATATTTATATATGATATATAATATGTTTATATTTTACTTATGCTTCTGTATTTCTCATTTATGGCATAATTTATGATTTCCATTATGGGTAAAACGAGATAATTTCATTTTAGGAAGTACGGACTACCGCCCCCTCAAAGTGATTTGAATCGTTAATGCCATATGTGGGATGTATAAAGGATGGAGTAAATGGTGTTATACACTATATTATACTGGAATTATTTTATAAATATATATCATTATGATTTCAATCCATTAAATATGAAATAGAAATGAAAGTAGCGTTCATGCGTACGTACGGCTTACCGTCTCCATGAACGGTGCATTTCATTTCTTACCTATAAATGTTATGTAATATTATAAATGAATGTATATACTAGATATATATGATATATATGACATATAAATCATGAATATAATTCTGGAGATAATGGATATTCTACCACATAAACAACTTGTAATTATAAGAAGTTTATTGTTGACTCAAGTACCAAAGATCGACAAAACGACCGTTATTAACTTAAATAATTACATAATGTTCATAAAATTGTAATAAGTGATATAAAAAGGATAATGAAATTAAAAATGGTTCTTAATAAGTTATATATAAACACTATTTTATTATTCAGGAGGTTAAAGAACGGTTGAGTCATGTCAGACACGAGGTAAGGGAATTTCTTAACCCAACTTCCATTCTTTGGGTTAATCTCCTACTTTCAAATTATGTCATGATATTATTATGTCCTATTTTGTATTTTTACGTTCCTTATGTGTAATTATAGTGAATACACATAATATACCTACTGTATAAAAAAATGATCTTTTTAATAACTTCATCTCAATCCCCTTACATTGAGGCATATTTGGTTTTATACACAACATTCTTTTATACGGTGTATAAACCCCTTTGACTTTTACGTTTATTCAAAAGGAATCTTTTTATACGAAGAGTTTTGCAAAACGACAAAAGGGAATGTTTTTCTTTCTGTACTTATGCGGCGACAACGACTTCTCCGCCGCCGTGACCATTATTTGAGTTTCAGCTTCCTCTACAAGCCATCATTTTTTAATGAAAAATAAATACAAAGTTTTAACTTTCTTTTATTTTGGTATTGAAAATGGTTTTGAAAGCATTTTTATTATATCAATGTGTTGTATTGATATCTTTTGATTGAAATGTGGAAATGTTATGTTTCCTTTATGCATTTTTTATGTAATACGATTACGTTATGGTTTATGATATGTTTAAACCTATTCATATGAGGAATGTATTGGACTTAATAAGTGACGGGTGGAGCCCGCTATAGCTCCTCGATGCATCGGTAGGTCTCATTAGACAACTAGACGTGGAATTGGCCGACAAAATTTCCCAATTTGATTTATGGTTTTGGCAGAGGCCTTAATCATTTTAGACGTCTTGGCCGAGTCCGTGACAAAATGTTTCAGAATGTCTGGCATTATACATTCCCTCTTTATGAACGTGGTTATTCATATTGCATGTGATTATTAGACTAGTAGAATTTCCATGTGAGTAAGTAAATGGAATTATTTAATTTAATTTTTGCCATAATATGCTGAAGTTCAAGTTTAAAAAGGCTTTTGATATGGTTATACATTTCCTTAAATGTTAATGTTTATTTATGAAAGCTACCGCAATATTGTTATCCTTACTGAGCATCTGAGCTCACCCCTTTCAATGTTTTAATATTTTCCAGGATGTGAAGAAGTATTTTATGAATGACCTGCAGGGATTTTCAGAAGAGGATATGAGTGTGGACTATGAAGACTTTTTTATTGTAGTTTTTCGCCTTATGTTGTACTGTAACATTTATGAATGTATCTAGTGTTTCCAAGGCTACTAAACTAATCGGTCTTTCGAGACATGATCTTTTGTGATCATTCCAATGTTACGAATTAATGCACCGACTCTGGGTAGCTGGGTTCGGTGCGTTACAGTTGGTATCATAGGAAGTTTAGTACTAACCTTGGAAGCTAGATTTAGATAAACTCTGATTAGATCACATAGCCCAAAGATAGACTTTGAGGATTAGTATAGAAGAACTTCCTAGAATTTTTTTATTGTAGAGATTTTGTGTGTTTTCCGAGAAATACATCCCTGTCTGGATACGAGCAGGTAGAGGCGGCTCTGGCACAGATGTACCTAGGGGTAAAACCTGAAAACACCGCTTTGAGCTAGACTCGAACAGGAACTGGTGCACGACAACGGGCCTTGCTGCACTCTTGGTTATGACACTCCCGGGGGATATGCTTAGGATAATTTCCATTTTCATTACAAACCACTATGAACGGTTATCAGTATATACATCCTCAAATAAAACCTTTTTATGATTATGGATTATATCCATAAATAGTTCAATTTATGTTAATTATTGTACAAGTATGGAATTATGTATTTTGATTCATAAACTAATCTAGTTTATGCCATTGTTTAGAAATGGCGCCTAGTGGAAGGAATGGAAACCGTATCAATGCACGCACTCCGTGTAGGGATTTCCCTCCTGCTCAAGATAATTATTGTGGATCTGGAGATACAACTGGTGTTGATCAACTTATTACCATACTGGGACAACTCACTCAAGTTATGAAAAATAACCTTACTCGTATGGATCACCCTGATCCACAACGTGGAGGATCAATATTAGACCGCTTCATGAGGAAACAACCACCAACATTTAATGGGGGTACAAATCCGTTAGTAGCTGAGCAATGGATAAAATCCTTAGAAAATATATTCGAGGCCTTGGGGAGTAGCGAAATGGAGAAGGTTGTCATGGCAGTTTACCGCCTCACTGGAGATGCCGATCAGTGGTGGTCACTGATTCAAAACACAAAGGAAGATGATGACGTATCGAATATGGAATGGAGGGAGTTCAAAGAGCTTTTCTTAGAAAAATACTTTCCTCATGACCATCGAGCAGATATGTAAAGGCAATTTCCGAGTCTGAGGCAAAAGGAGGATGAGAATGTCGCAAAGTATGAGGCTAACATTACAAGGTTAGCGAGGCATGCTGCCGATTATATACGTAAGCCAAGGAGTAATATTGATCGTTTCTTTGATGGGTTAAAACCATTTCTCCATCGAGCTTTAGTATCACAATCCTTCACGTCATACGAAGATATTGTCTCATGTGCTATCAAGACCGGAAAAGAATTCTCTAAGTCTTATGACAACAAAGTAAAGCAAGAGAAGAAGAGAACTGTGGAACAAGAGACAGATAAAAGGAAAAAGGGAAAGAAGGATTTTCCATTATGTGATAATTGTGGGAAGAATCACCCTGGTACTTGCCTGAAAGTAATGGGTGTTTGTTATAAATGAGGAGAAAAAGGTCACCAGGGTCATGATTGTAAGGGAAAGAAAGAGGCTACCAAAGTTGAATGATACAATTGTAGAGAAATGGGTCATTATTCAAATGAATGTCTTAAGCATCAGGGAAACATACCTCAGAAAAGGCCAATGGATCAAGGTCAAGCTTATGCTATTACTACAGATGAAGTTGAATAATTATTTTATTTGTGTTTTTGGACTCAAGAACTAGATTATGGTTATAAGAATAATGTGATATATATAAGGATTGTACTACAGTACATGTTTTTTTCATTACGGTTTTAATATTATTAAGGTAATTATATTTTTAGTATGTGAAAATAAGAGAAACTTTACTTTGTTTGGGGAATCTGATAAATTGATTTTGGAATTAAGAGAACTTTTAGAGAAAGTCTGGACAGAGGTATTTTGGATAACTATAAAGGTTAGAGTGGATTAAGTTGATCTTGGGATAGTATTGTTTAAGGTTAAAAAATTTATGAAGATTATTTTTTGAATATTATGATACTATAGTTTTAGGAAAAGGACAACCTGCAGGGTGGGGCATAACCCGTCGCGTCGGACAAAGCTGCAGGAATCGAACCCACAATCATAGTGCGACATGCCTTTATTTCCTACCACTAGCCTATAGGAAGTCCCTGGTTATTACAAAATAATTTTACTAATCTAAATGGTATGTGTTAACATTTAGAACCTTATACAATTAGGATAAGTATAATATTTTTGAGTTCTATTATCTTTTTGAGTGAAAGATGTGTTGAAGGTTGAAACTCTAATTGTAAAGCATAAATATATATATACTTATCTCTTATTCAATGAATAAATTAATTCTTAAACTTTAGTAAAGGGATATTAAAACAAAAAAATGTGTTATCCTAATACCTTATGTCTTGTTGAACTGATGGTATTTTAAATCAACATAGATTGAAGGCTTTGAGGCCCTCAATTTGACAGTTGATTGTGATTGATGACCTCAATCACTCCCTAAAAATATTTACATTTTTCCTCCAATTATATGTCTCTAATTGCCACCAATGTTCTCCTAATCGAGATCATACTTGGGTGATGACTTTTTCATTTCCCTTTCCCTCTTATTAAGGCTAAATTTTATTAATCTTATTTCCGATGTGGGTTTTCCTCAAAGGTATTTTCTCTTTTCAACCTTTTATTTTCAAAGATTATTTTCGAATTTCGAGGACGCAATTTATTGGAGGAGGGGAGAATGTAACACCCCGAGCTTCCACGATACACTTCTCATTCAATAATACAATAGCTTGCATTGTACGCAACTTCGAGTTCTAAAACACCGCGACTAATCAAAGTAACCGTTATGAATAGTAATAACCACTTTTTAAAATTATAGAAATTTTATATTTCAAAATGGACTTAATTTTTGAATTCATAATATCGAAATTATCCAAAGTTGAATTTTTTTTAATTTTCTGAGAACTTCCAATTTTTTATGAATAGTGAAAATTACTTAAAAACAACTTTTTTAATCAAAAAAATTTATAGTGATAAATTATAATATTTAGTGGTTTTAAAGTATAATTAGAATATATTTTTACCATTTTATCCAATGGTGGTCATTAGAATTAATTTAACATTGAAATTGGACATAAACAATTGTCAATCTTTTGATAGAAATTGTTTCTTAAAAACACGCTATTGTTGTGACAGCGGGAATTAATTATAAAATTAATTAATGAAACTTATATTTTTGGAATTTTGTAAAATAGACATCGTTTTTGAATTCGGAATATCAATTATAGCTTAGGGTGAAATTTTGGCATTGTTCTGAAAAACTTCAATTTTTGATGAATAGTGAAACCACTAAGTGGTAGTTAAATAACTGATTTTTCGTTTAAATGAAATATTACCACTTCTGTGATTTGATTTTCAAAAATCCGACATACATGGTTGTCATTAAGAAGTAAAATGTTGTTCAATAATATTAAAATAATTTTTTGGTGAATAGTAACTTTTAAGTTCTTAATCGCGATTAGAGGTAATTAGTGTAGTTTAAGGTAAAAATAATGTTTTAATAATATGAGATGAGCTTGAAACGTTTCCTACTCCTATTGGATGAGTCATGGCCGACCATGAAAACCCATGGGTCAACTTGGGGACCCCATGGAGCCATTTGGTTGGAAAATGACATTAATGTATATTTATTTAATGTCAAAGTAAAAAATGACACAAACATGAAATGTTTTACTAAAACAATTTTTAAATGGGGTTATACAAGTCATATTTTTTACTATAAATAGTCATTGGAAATATAAAAATATTTCCTACATCATAGTATTTTTTTTATATAATTTTTAGACATTAAATAAATTAAATTATTTATGACACCATTATGATGCAGCGATGACCTCATTATTTAACGATTTTAATAAAATGAAAAGATAATGTACAATCCAAGGCTTACACTTGTCCAAAGACTATTGGATGGGGAGATTTCGAACCCTTATCACCTTATACACGAAATATATAAGTGTGGGACCTTTAGAATCCGAAAATCATTGTATAATAATGTAAAATTTCCTTACTTTCCATGAGTGCCCCTCCTCTCCTCTTATAAAAGGCCCCCACCTCTACCACCTCATTCACACTTTCAAGCCATTTGGCTCGGCTAACCTCTGCCCAAATACTCTCCCAACTTCCCCTTCTTACTCCTAGTAGCCTCACTTTGGGCAGAACTCTTCCCAAGGAAGCCTTTGGCTCAAATCAAAAAGAGTTACCCGATTTTGAGGTAATGTCTTCTCTAATGTTGTTTTGTTTTATTTTTCTTCTCCAACCCACTAAACTCTTTTTATTCATTTCTTTTGTAACAACAACAGTATAATCAATATACTAGTATGTTGTTATAAGAAGGATTCGAGCTACACTTACACACACCTACATCTAATGGTTAAAGAACATACGGTTTCTGTGGATGGCGAATTCCTGCCTCACGAAACGATGATTGTTCAACACTCATATAACACCTTCAAAATTGGCCATTAAGATATCACTATATTTATATATGATATATAATATGTTTATTTTTTACTTATGCTTCTGTATTTCTCATTTATGGCATACTTTATGATTTCCATTATGGGTAAAACACGATAATTTCATTTTAGGAAGTGCGGACTGCCGCCCCCTCAAAGTGATTTGAATCATTAATGCCATATGTGGGATGTATAAAGGATGGAGTAAACGGTGTTATACACTATATTATACTGGAATTATATTATAAATATATATCATTATGATTTCAATCCATTAAATATGAAATATAAATGAAAGTAGCGTTCATGCGTACGTATGGCTTACCGTCTCCATGAACGGTGCATTTCATTTCTTACCTCTAAAGGTTACGTAATATTATAAATGAAGGTATATACTGGATATATATGATATATATGACATATAAATCATGAATATAATTCTGGAGATAATGGATATTCTACCACATAAACAACTTGTAATTATAAGAAGTTTATTGTTGACTCAAGTACCAAAGATCGACAAAACGACCGTTATTAACTTAAATAATTTCATAATGTTCATAACATTGTAATAAGTGATATAAAAAGGATAATGAAATTAAATATGGTTCATAATAAGGTATATATTAACTCTAGTTTATTATTCAGGAGGTTAATGAACAGTTGAGTCAAGTCAGACACGAGGTAAGGGAATTTCTTAACCCAACTTCCATTCTTTGGGTTAATCTCCTACTTTCAAATTATGTCATGATATTATTATGTACTATTTTATATTTTTACGTTCTTTATGTGTACTTATAGTGAATACACATAATAGACCTACTTTATAAAAAAATGATCTTTTTAAAGACTTCATCTCAATCCCCTTTCATTGAGGCATATTTGGTTTTATACACAACTTTCTTTTATACGGTGTATAAACCACTTTGACTTTTACGTTTATTCAAAAGGAATATTTTTATTCGAAGCATTTTGCTAAACGTCAAAAGGGAATGATTTTCTTTCCGTAATTATGCGGTGACAACGACTTCTCCGCTGCCGTGACCATTATTTGAGTTTCGGCTTCCTCTACAAGCCATCTTTTTTTAATGAAAACTAAATACAATGTTTTAACATTCTTTTATTTTGGTATTGAAAATGGTTTTGAAAGCATTTTTATTATGTCAATGTGTTGTATTGATATCTTGTGATTGAAATGTGGAAATGTTATGTTTCCTTTATGCATGTTTTATGTAATACGATTATGTTATGGTTTATGATATGTTTAAACCTATTCATATGAGGAATGTATTGGACTTAATAAGTGACGGGTGGAGCCCGTTATAGCTCCTCGATGCATCGGTAGGTCTCATGAGACAACTAGACGTGGAATTGGCCGAGGCCCTTTCCCAATTTGATTTATTGTTTTGGCCGAGGCCTTAATCATTTTAGACGTCTTGGTCGAGGCCTTGACAAAATGTTTCATAATGTCTGGAATTATACATTCCCTCTTTATGAAAGTGGTTATTCATATTGCATGTGATTATTCGACAAGTAGAATATCCATGTGAGTAAGTAAATGGCATTGTTTAATTTAATTTTTGCCATATTATGCTGATGTTCATGTTTAAAAAGGCTTTTTTTAGTTATACATTGCCTTAAATGTTATTGTTTATTTATGAAAGCTTCCTCAATATTGTTATCCTTACTGAGCATCTGAGCTCACCCCTTTCAATGTTTTAATATTTTCCAGGATGTGAAGAAGTATTTTATGAATGACCTGCAGGGATAGTCAGAAGAGGATATTAGTGTGGACTATGAAGACTTTGTTATTGTAGTTTTTCACCTTATGTTGTAATGTAACATTTACGAATGTATCTAGTGTTTCCAAGGCTACTAAACTAATCGGTCATTCGAGACTTTATCTTTTGTGATCATGCCAGTGTTACGAAGTAATGCACCGACTCTGGGTAGCTGGGGTCGGGGCGTTACACCCACAACTTCCTGGAATAGGGAATCTTCTGGATTCTATAGATATCCAATATGAGGATAACCCAAATGAAGTGCGGGCTTACATCAGAGAGATGAAAATGCTCATATATTCCATTGATGATTCGGTTCCTATCACCAGGAGGGTGAAGAAAATGATTGATTGTGGCGCCACTACGAGGGATGGTGGTTATGGAGATGAGGAGTGGAATGATTATGTTTCTCCTGAAGATGTAAGTTCCCTTTTCCTTATTTGCTTTGTAACTTGATTCCAGTCAAAGATGTTTTACTTAAGGAATTTATTTTCATCATCTTGAAACATGCAAAGAAAGGAACTGAGGTTCCTTCACCAAACTATAGCCCTGGTGGTACTGCCATCGGGGTTGCTGCTGATTCACCTCGCGAACTGGGTGAGATATTTCCAGGCTAGCATGCCATGAATGAGGCATTGGACATATCCTTCCATTATCCAATTCAAGTTCTAATAATGGAGACTACTGATACTCCTAAAAACCCAATAGGAAAAACGTGATGATGGAGGAAGTCCACAGCTAAACTCTTTATCAGTAGTGGTAAGTCCTTCGGATAATCATGAATTTTAAACCATGAAAAATATTGCTCACTATCCTGGGGATTGCAGGGGCTTATTCAATTTCCCCCTTGAGGGAAAGGAATAATCCTCCATTAAGGACCAAAGAGGTGGTTCTGGAATAAACACAAATTCATGCTCACTTGGATGCTTCTGAAAAAGTGTCAACATCTATTCCCAGTACTGCTCCTACTGCTGCTACAAGTAGAGAAGAACCTGCACCAGAATCATTGGCGGCCATAGAAACTGAATCTTCCATCATTCCGGAAGAAGTTGTCCAGGGTCAGGGGCCGCAGAATGAGGGTCGCCAAGAGGACACATCAAATGCTCCCACCGGTGATACTAACAAAGATTCTGAAATATCATTGGATGAAATGATTAATCGTGGAATGTATTTCAAAAAATTTTATGATCATGCAAAGTTATTATGTGATTTAGATGACCTTGGTTGTGAGTGTCATCCTTCTCCCAGTAAATTTTCTTATAATTTACACTTCTAATCATTAATGAAAATAATATGCAGTTCCATCCATAGATGCTACTGAACTTCCAATGCCTCAAGAGGGTATGGACATTGATGTCAACCCTACCATTGTACAAACATTAGCTCAAGTGGAGCTAAACCTAGTGAACCCTCATGAGACCCCTCTTGAAGATCCTGTTGAAACTGGGAAAGATGGGGGGGAGTCTTCTCAAGATGCTAATCTACTGTTAGGTAATGATTGGACTGAGATTTCAAGATAGAGAGCCAACATCCATTATTCTATGAAACTAACCATACTTTTAATTGATCAAACAGGGCTATCAAATTCAATGGTTAGAACTTGAGGTGAGGTCTCAACTTCGGTCCAAACAGCAGTAGAATGTGAATTAACCAGGTTCAGGGGGGAAGAAGCAGAACATGGTACTTCGTTAAGTGCATTAATCGAGGATTACATGCCCCCCTATGATGATGATGTTGAATCAGACCTAGAGGCGCTTAAGGAGCTCCGATTCTCACGATGTAGGGCATGGAACAACATATAGAAAATCATATCTGAGGTTCCTTTAGAAGATCTATCATCGAAGATCCCTCGATTGTCATACCATTTTATCATGCTTGGACTTGGCAGTTTTGGATAGCAAGAGATCCATACCGCGGTGAAACCAGTCATATTCAGGAGGGAGCAGGAGAAAAAGTGTAGAGAATATCTTACCAGGGTGAAACTGTTTGTCAACATCAGAGAATTTGAGGATGCGGTATCCCAAGATGAGGCTGACTATGATTCCAAGATGAAGGAGTGAAAGCATAAGATCAAAGAAAATGTCGTCAAGAAGATGCACCTTCAGAAACAGTTAGATGTTGTTACTGTGGAACTTGACCAACTCAATAATTCACTAGAGGGTGTTCAAACGAATGCTATGAAGACCATTGCGAATGCCAAGAAAGAACTCCATCAGGCTGAAAAGAGTGATGTTGGTCGAGTGAATGAGCTTCAAGTAGCTGCTGATGAAGCTCGGGATGCGGTTCATCAAGTGAAGACTTATGTCGACAGCCTTTTGTAATTTCTTGGAAAAGAGAAGAGTCTCCAATCTATGTATGTCCTTCTAATTCTTGTGCATCAAATGGAAAGAATGCATTCATCATCAATGACTTGAGCACATATTTTCCTTTTCTTCCTTTATTAAATTTTAAATAAGACAATGGGCCTAATGAGGATAGTTTGATTTTTACAAGGATTAATATAAATGACCCTACAAACATTGAATATTTTAATTGCGCAATATTACCTAAATCATACAAAATGTATGTTTTGTGATCTGGAACATGACTTTTACTCAGAGTTCCTTTGTATTTTGTGGGAATTTTAAAGTCATGCACATCAGAACTAAAGAGGCTAATGTTTACGGTCGAAATAGCTTGGACCGAATGAATTAGAAATGAATCAATTTGTAGACAATTTATCAGAAAACATATTACCATACTGAAGTGTGAGGGAAAATATGTAACCTATAAGAAAATTTGAATCTGAGGAATGATATGAAAAAGAGCTAAAAGGCATTAGAAGAAGTAGTTTCTAAGAACGAAGTTACAATTATTTAACAAACCCGTTAGGGGGCTGAATTATACAGGGCCACCTAAGGGCATTAGATGAATAGTCAAATAAATAGCATATTTTGGCTAACAATTCTGTTATGTAGACTGTTTATACAAGGCCACCTATGGGCACATGCTGCATAGTCAGGCAAAAGAACTCTCAAAAATTTACTTTCCTAGTGCTAAAAAGCCAGTGAAAGTTTATGAAGATTCAAATTTTCCAAAGTATATTGTTTGATGTATGTAATGAGGTACATGAATATGGAGAAGATATTTCCAAACAAGACTATCGAAGAACTGGAAGAATATCACTCGTAGAAAGGTCTGACCCAAACGTAGGGAAGGAGAATATTAACCATAGACTTGAATACTTTCAGATCATGAGAAAGGATATGGGACAAGTATGTTAAGGATGTCTATTTTTACAGATCCCTACATATTTTCATTAAGACAAATAAGGAAAAAAAATATTTCTTCCCAATAATGAAGTTACCAATATTTAACAAACCTGTTAGGGGGTTGAATTATGTAGGGCCACTTAAGGGCATTGACTGCATAGTCAAATAATAGCATATTTTGGATGAGAGGTCTGTTATGTAGACTATTTATACAAGGCCGCCTAAGGGCACGTGCTGCATGGTCAGGAAAAATAACTCTCAGAATTTCAGTCCTTTTGTGATTAGATGTCAAGAAAAGGGTTATAAAGATCTAGAAGTATTCAAGATTAGGATTATGACACATAAATATGGGTATTGTCCAATGTATGCAGAGATACATGGATCAATGATAACCATAATCATGTTGTGGCTGGGTCCTGAATAGAAATGTTGGACTTCACTACATATCCCATAAGTTTGGGAATCAAGCCATACGAATTTATTGAACTACATTTTAACTCCATGTGGGACAAAAGGATTATAGATCATAGTTTAGGGTCATAGATCTTGGACCATTATAAAAAATACACAGTGTGTGTTTTCATGGGGACTTTTCAGCCAATGGACTGAAAGTAGAATTTGGGGTTAGGACCAAAAGGCTTGGGGCTGGATTCGAGGGACACTCTAAAATTCCTACGTATCCCATATGGATTGGAATCAAGCCCAAGTAGTTCTAGAAATACCTTTTGAACAAATTTGGTTCATACATGTGAAGGGTGAAAGGGGACTTTAGTGCAATTATGGATTAACCAAAGATAAAAGGTTTGGGAATTTCCATGTATGCATGTAGTATTTGGAATGAAACATGATTGAAAAATCAATGTAGATAATGGTTCCCTCTCAGGTGAGGGTGTCAAAGTATATTGTAGTTTATTGTCGTACAGGAAAAAATGTTGTACAGTTTAATGTCATATAACAAGGATGAAAGTGAACCAATGTAAAGATATTGATTCTAGGGGCGGTTTCACAAATCAACATCATATGAGATGGAGGTGAACTGATGTGAAGATATTGGTTTTGGGCTTGAACCTTGGGAGGATGCCTACGTACCAAGCCTGGAAGGAAAGGATCAATGTCTGTGTAGTTAAATTAAAGAATGAATTAATGATCAAGTTGTTCTTAGGGACAATCACCTAAAAAATGATGTTGGGACTTATGCATGGTTAGTATCCTAGAGAGAGTGTTATGGTTGAAGTGTGCTCTAAGCTCACGTGAGTCATACTCGGTGTGAGAAACAAGAGGTAGCAACAACCCTAACGATGCACGTTTTAATGTCATGTAGGACATATTAAAGGACTTTTGTAGAGTTTAGCATTAGGTAGCTAGGATGATGGGGACAAAAAGTTTAATGTCATGTTGGACACAAAGAGGACTGTGCAGTTTAATGTCATGCAGTAAGGAAAAAAGAGTACACAATTTAATGTCATGTTGTACTTATTATGGACTTTTTCATAGTTTAACGTCATGTTTGATGAAAAAGGGATGATACAGTTTAGCGTCATATTGGATGTAAGTGCCAATAGTTTAAGGTCATATGCATGGACCATTGGTTATGCAGTTTAAAGTCATGTTGGACAAAAGGGACTTCTATATAGTTTTACATCATATAGCAAGAATGATGAAGGGGGACACAGTTTAACGTCATGTTGGACAAATTAGGGAACTTTTTCATAGTTTAACGTCATGTGGGATGAAAGTAACAAAAATAGTTTAAGGTCATATGAATGGACCTTTTGTTATGTAGTTTAACCTATTTCTAGACTTAATGGACTTTTATACAGTTTATCATCATGTAGTTAGGATTTCACAGTTTAGCGTCATGTTGGATGAAAGTACAAATAGTTTAAGGTTATATGTATGGACCATTGGTTATGTTGTTTAATGTCTTTCTGGACCTAAAGGAAATTTATACAGTTTAGCATCATGTAGTTAGGACATCACAGTTTAGAGTCATGTTGGATGAAAGTACATATAGTTTAAGGTCATATGTACGGACCATTGCTTTATTTTTTGTTCATACAAAATATTTCTTCAGAAATCTAGCATTCGTTGGAGTAGTGATGAGTTCTCCATCCATTGAGATTAAAGAATAAGCCCCATTGGAGTAGAACTTATTTATTGAGTATGGTCCTTCCCATATTGGCTCAAGCTTGGGAGGTTTCATTCCTAGTATCATTGGAGTTCTAAGAACTAATACCAATTCACCCTGAGTGATTGAACGAAGAAAAAAAAATTGTTGAAAGCTCGTGCTATTCGATTCTGATAGACTTCCAAGTGGTGAAAAGTGGACAATATTTTCTCATCTAACCATTCAAATTCATCCAATCACTTTTGAGATTATTCATCTGTAGATGATTGATCACAAATGGATACTCTGAGTGATGGTAATTGAACTTCAATGGGCAAGACAGCTTCTGTTCCATATATAAGTGAATATAGAGTTGACTGAGTTGCAGTGCGGGTCGTTGTCCAATAAGACCATGAAGCATGAAAGAGTTTATCAGGCCATGAATTCATTTCTTTATCCACCATCTTTTACAGTAGATTTGACAGAGTGTTGTTGAAAGCTTCTATCAGGCCATTGGCCTCTACATGATACTGAGACGAATGATTGGATTTGATATTGAATTACTGATTAAATTTCTTCACCTCGGATGAACAGAAGTTTGTGCCATTGTCCGTCAATATTTTATGAGGGACACCAAATCTGGTAATGATGTTAGACTTGATGAAGCTAACAATACATTTAGAACTGACTTCCTTAAGAGGTATTGCCTCTGTCCATTTGCAAAAGAAATCAGTAGCAGTAAGAATATACTTAAACTGCTTGGCCGTAGCTACAGGGTAAGGTCCCACCACATCCATTCCCCATGTGGAAAATGGCCACGAGTATTTATTTATATGATGCAACTCTGGAGGTTGATGAATGAAGTTGGCATGTACTTGGAATGAATGACACTTCTTTGTGAAATCAACACAATCTTGTATGATTGAAGGCCAAAAGTATCTAAGCCTTCGAATCTGATTAGACAGTCTATGCCTATACTGGTGGGAACCACAGACTCCTGCATGCACTTCTTTCATGACAGCCATTGCCTCTTAACCATCAATGCATCTGAAGAGAACTCCATCAAAACCACACTTGTAAAGAATTTTCTCTAGGTGATCTGGGCCATCATAAAAGTAAAGTTGACCACACGTCGCCAGATTTGTTCTTTCCCGGCTCTATCAGGCAGAAGTGTTCCATTTTGAAGGTATTCCTTGATAGGTGAAATCCATCCTATAGTATGACCGTACGGATTAGAAATGGGAGTAATTTCATTAATTTCTTATATTCTTCTTCAAACATAAGGTGAAATTGCACGACGATGAGCAATACTGATGGTTGTCTCGTCCCAATTTGGATCTGCCAGAGCTATGGCTATATTCGCCAGTGCATCAGGTTGGGCATTTTGGGATCTTGGGACATATGAACGTTTCAGTTCTGAAGGGAATTCTTCCATTAACACTCTAACGTAATCATACAACGGGATTAGATCCTCTTTTCTGATGGCATATTCCCCATTGACTTGTTTGATTACCAGGTCTGAATCACATTTCACCTTTATGTGATTCACTTGTGCTTAAAGCGCCAATTCCAAGAATGTGATTAGAGCTTGGTATTATTCTTTATTATTGGTAACACCTTCCCACAATATGAAATAATAAGGTAACACAACCTTTTCTGGAGAAATGAGCACAATTCCTAAGCCAACTTTTTTGAATTTAGGATTTTCAATTTTCCTCCCTATTGGACTTCTAGAAGCACCATCAAAATACATTTCCCATGCATGGGTACTTTCTTGAATAGAGAAGAATTCATCAACAAGGAGTTCAATATTTGAAGATGTCTCCTCCACTGAAGGGTTTTTAGCCAGGAAATCAGCCATAGCTTGGCCCTTTATTTTCGTTTGAGAAACATTTTGAATGTTGAACTGCTACAAAATAACTACATACCTTGTCAGGCATCCTGTAAGTATTGGACGACTAAGGATGAATTTGAGCGAGTTATTGCGAGATACCAATTGCACCTCGTGATGTTTCAGGTAGTGTCTCAACTTTTGAACTGCAAGGATTAATTCCAGGCAGCAATTCTCAAAACTTGAATATCGGGTCTCTGCTTCAAGCATAGTCTGACTGAGGTAATAGAGGTTGTTTTCAGTCCCAACATCCTTCTTCTGAGCAATAAAGGTACCCAATGATCGCTCTAGAGCTGTCACGTAGATGATAGGTTGTATTCCTTCAACAGGTGGAATGAGTATCATCAAACTCAAGAGGTATTTCTTGAGAATATCGAATGCTTCTTGACATTCTTCAGTCCACTACTAAGTGACTCCCTTCTTCATCAATTTGGTGAAGGGTAAACTTTTTCCTTCCAAATTGGCGATGAAACGCCGAATATAGGGTATGTTTCCTTGAAGTCCTCTTAATTCATCAAATTTTGAGGAGGTGACATACCAAATATTGACTTTGTCTTCTCAGGATCAACTTCAATACCACGATGGCATACAACAAAGATGAGAAATTTTCCTAAGGTTACCCCAAAAGAACATTTTAAGGGGTTAATCTTCAAATTATGTTATTGAAGCTTGTAGAATATGACTTCTAAATCATCCAAGTTATTGAAACGTTGTTTGGATTTGAACACCAAATCGTCCACATAGCATTCATCAAAATTCACTAAAAAGGGTTTGAAGATACGATGCATGGCTCGCTGATATGTTGCACCAGCATTCTTTAAGCCAAAGGGCATTACCCGGTAGAAAAACACACCCTAAGGGGATCTAAAGGATGTGGATTCATCATCTTCTGGGGCCATTCTGATTTTATTATATCCTTAATATCCATCCATGAAGGAAAGTGCTTCATAGACCGATGTTGCATCAATTAAAAGTTCTATAATCAGAACTGGGAAATCATCCTTAGGACAATGCCGATTAAGATCCTTGAAATCAATGCAAACTCTAAATTGTCTGTTCTTCTTCATTACAGGGACAATATTATCCAACCACATAGGAAATTGAACTTCTCAGAAGATGTTAGTTTTGATAATTTTATCCACTTCAGCTTCAATTTTGGAAGAATATGTTGGGTGTGTTCTTCTCGCGGCTTACTTAAATCCTTGATGTTCTTCTGGTAAACCCAACTGATGAGTAGCAACATCAGGATCATGCTCGGGCATCTCTGTATAGTTCCAAGAAAATATGTCTCAATTTTTCATTAAAAAGGAAATATACATCTTTTGTTCTTCAAGAGTCATGGCCGCACTAATTAAAGTGGGGCGTGGATCTTCTTTTGTTCCCAGATTTATTTCTCTAAGTTCATCCACGGTGGTAGAGATACCCTCTTCAAATGTTGGAGGACCAACTCTGAGATCTTCCTCTTATTATTTAACATGTGTTATTTCTTCCATTTCTACTTGCATAGTATATGATAAAGCAGAATTTCAATGATCAGAAGAGATGATAATTTGAACATATTGAAGAAGAAGCTTCCATTTCTGACCCAATTGATGATGAAGGGTCTTCCTTGAGAAATAAAGAGGAGATGATGGATTGAAAATCGACATCATTGTTCACCTCCGATGTTTCTATAATGTCTTCTAGCCTGATTGGAGAAGTATACACTTGTTGTATATAATCATATGAAATAAAGATGTTAGCATTTGGGCTTTCATCACTACTTGGAGGGTCACCAATTTATCCCATGTTGTCTGGCTTGATTGTTGTAATTGACATTATGGATCTTTCCATAAGAGTATTTTGATTTGGGTATATCATGACAATTTGACTGATAGGCAACACATAATCTATACTCACATGCGCAAATGGATTTACTAATATCTTCTCCAAACCATATGGAGCATTAACTTTGGTAATCTCATTTGTTGTTGGTTTATCCATTTCTTTCATGTGATAGAATTCCGCCTCAATGTATTGAGACTCACATGTCTTGAACGGGGCCTTATCACTATATAATGGCCCAAGATGACCATCCAAACAATATTTGATACATTGATGGTATGATGAAGGGATAGCCGCATGTTGATGTTTCCAGGGTAATTTAAGCATGATGTTGAAAGCTGAGTGTTGATCAACAACCATGAAATCTGAATTGGATACAAGATTTCCAAACTGAGATCTGAGTGTAACTTTGCCCAGTGGTTCTTGTTCATTTTTATCATTTCCTTGTAACAACATTGTAGAAGGAGATAAATCAGATTCTGTGAGGCCCAATCGATGAAGTGTGTGAATGGGCATGCGGTTGACTCCTAAACCATTGTCAACGGATGCTCTTCAGACGTCTACGCCATTGACTTTTCCAGATAAGTACAATGGTATAATATGACCATGCACAACATAATATTCATATTCATCAGTATAATATATTATTTCATGGAATTCTGTAGAATTATTCTCTATGTGATAGACTTCAGCTGCAGCAATATCAGTTTCAAACTCTTGAGGACTTGACAAAGCCTCGATGAGTGCCTCCCGAAGATCTTTTGACAGATTCAAAGCATCGAGAATTGATAACTTGTCTAGTATATGGGCCAAGTGTTTCAATACATCACACTTTTGATCCATAGGTCGGCGTTTCCCAACAGGAACATGTGGTTTAGCAGTTCCCTTGGAAGCAGATTCTTTGGAAGTTGATGCATCTTGTATTGGGATAGGAGATGGCAATATTCCTGGTTTTGGAAGATTAGACCGATTAGATATATTTACTTGTTGAGAGGATGAAGGAGGAACCCCCACCCGATCCTCCAAAATAACTATGCCAGGACTGAATTTTTTATTCATAGAAGAACTTGCTTGTTCTTCCTGAGCTTACTGAAGGGCTCTACCACGAGTTTCTGCTGCGTACGCTGTTCTAGCAGGGGTAAAATTGGAATAGTGGCTTCTAAAAGATCCACGTCTTCCCCTGTATCCTGAGCCTCTGGAACTTCCTCTGATTCCTCTATTTGATACAGGGTATTCAGGCTCATAGAAATAGAAATTGTGACTGGCATATGGATCTGTTAATTGAATCATATTAACAGAACTGAAAATCAACTCTTCATCCAATAAAGACTCTGCCTGATTAGTCTATTTAGGATGTTCTGCTTGGTGGGATGGTGGCCGTTGATTCGAAGTAGATGGCATGAAGTCTGCCAGGGTCAAAGACAACTTAGTCTTTGACACGTACTCATATTCTTCTAGTTCTTTTTATTTCTTTGAATCATGTCATTTATTTGAGGATCTTCCCTCTGATGATGAGGGTTTTTTTTCAGAATTCATGGAAGAAGGTACAATTGGTATCTTCAATTGCGTTCGTAAAATATATTGAGTCCAGTTGATCGTCTTTCTGACCTCGCAATCATCATATTTTTGTGCATTTTTTATCTTAACTTCTTGCCACTCACCTTCCTCCTCTGGAACTGTAGCAGTAACACATGCTACCTGAGCTGAAGAACCTTTTAATTTGACTTGTCCCGAGTCGACCATCATTTGCAGTAGGTCTTTGAAGACAAAACACTCCTGGACGGGATGCCCCAACATTTGATTAAAGGGGAAATAATTGGGACGGTCTTCATCTCATTCCCTGTTTGGCCTCTTGGGCCTTGGAAATTGAACCAAATTATTTTCCAGAGCCGAAATGAAGTAACCAGGAACATGTTCATTTTAGAAAGAGTATGTTTTTCCCTTAAGATCCTCAAATTGTTTTCATCTTTTATCTCTTTGATTGTATTGACGAAACGACCTCTATTGTTGACGCTCAGGAGGTGGAGCTCGTCGAGAAGATGAAGGTTTTGAAGTAGAAGAAGGTACATGTGCTTGCTTAATCATAACTATAGAATTATATGCTTTACCCATTCTCCTTCCGGGAGATGATGGAATTACACGAGATTTATCCTTAGTCTGTATAAGAGAATCTTCAATATGTTGAGAAATTGATGTAAGGTCTCAAAACCCTCCATTGTATTTCACATGGATCAGTGGTGTGCATAATTCGTCACCCAGATTTGCCACATAGATTGGCAACATTTCCTCTTGAGGGAGTGCTAAGCTTAGAGAATATGTTAATCCCTTCCAGCGAGCAATGAAATCAGAGACTATTTCATTCACCCTTTGCTTACAGTTTGTAAGATCTATAATTGTTGTCTTTGGCAATGTTGAGATGAATTGGAGAAGGAATCTTTGGCGAAGATCCTCCCATCCAGTAATTGACCAGGATTGCAAGCTTGTATACCAGACAAAAGCTGGTCCTTGCAAGGTTCGCACAAAGCATCTGAGTTTCACTGCTTCTTGCTACTCCAGAGTTCCCATCATAGGATCGCAACAAGACACGTAATGCATCAAATGCTGTTGAGGGTCGCCTCATCCATTGAAAATATGGAATACAGGGTTCCCAAAACATGATGGGGGAGGGATTGGATCAACCCATTCAAGGTAAACTCTCTTCGCTAGTTGAACCTATGCACGCTTCCCTTCCATAGCTTCCAACCGATATGTTAATGACTCAATAGTAGTTACTAACTTTTGAGAAACATCCGGTTGAGCTTGGACCTGAACAGGTGCACTGACTAGTGCTTGGACAGGTATGACAGTTGGTACTGCAACTGATGGAAGCACTACCAATTGATTTTGCACTTGACCCATAGGATTAGACCTGTGAAGGTGTACTGATAAAGGAATATATTCTTGATCCATCTCAGTAGCTGCAACAAACTCTCTTGGCTGACTGACTCTAGCATGCTTAGGAGGAAGATTACCTTGATGTAGTTCTGCATTGAACCTCCTCAATTCTTTCATTTCTTCCTCTTGTTGTGCAAATCTTTACCCTTGTGAGAGCGATTGGCCTTCTCTAGAAGAAGTATATGTTAACCGATTCTTTACCTTCCACTTTTTTTATCCCTTTTGGGGAGCGGGAAGTGGGTTATTTGAAGGAACCCCATGATTTTGGGTAAATCTTTTATTTCATGTACGCACGCCTTCATCATTTGTGTCCGTGCGTACAACTTCTTGAACATGAACCTCTTCACTTGATCCCTCTGAGTGAGCCTTATATGGTGGATCAGCAACAATGGCATTGATGAAATTAATTGATGCAAAATGCATTGCATCCCTTCTAACATAATTTCTGTGATATTATCTTCTTCCATGTCTCTGATGAGAAATTGCCTTTCATTGATTTGATCCCTCAGGAACTTCTTGACGAATCGTAATTTGGAGAGAGTCTCCTGATAATTTGGATCATCATTTCTCTTGGGGATTCTTCCCTAACCGAGAGAGGACCGACTTTCATTGAGGGAGGGATTGATGATTTGAAAAAGCCCCCAATCCGGTGGACTGGGGCTATTCCTATTGTTCCTGCTCAACTCCTCAAATCCTATTTGTTGATTCTGAGGGTTGGTTTAAAATAGTCCCTAGTCTGGCAAGATGGGGTGGCTCTTGACATGATATTTCAGAAAATTTCTTAAAATCTCTCCTTATCTTGTGGACCATAGTCCTGAAATTAGCTGGATGCATCAATCGACATCCACTTTTTCACCCAGATCAAAGGACCGTTGGATGATTTCCGACACTTCATTCACTTAATGATATTCTTGCTCAATACGAGATGCATGTTCAATATTCTCGTTTGCATGATGCAGGAGTAATTCAACAACTTGTTCTCTATATTCTTGATTTTGAGAGGAACTAGTTGAGGCCTATTCTTGGGAAAGCTTTTGATTACAAACAAAACCCATTGGCTATGGCTTTCCATGGACAATAACATTGCATGAGACCATTTTTGGAGGGCTTTAATGACTGGAGGGCATAGTGAAATGCACTGCTCTATGAACACCCCATCCTCTGACAGGAATACCAGATGAGGTATTTGAAATTAACTGGCGCAATATTCTTAGTGTGCCAAGGCATGATCGATGAAGCGCTCTCTGTTGCTTTTCAGCCTTCGGATATCGAGAGACTGATAGAGATGCCAAATCAATCTGACTTTGTAACCCTTATATTATCTTAACATGATTTTCATATTTATCATAAGAAAATACTTTATTTTTTAACTGACAAAGAGTTTTCCATATGTTAAGACGAATAACATGAATTCCATCTTCCATCAACATCTCTGGAATGTCATACTGAGAGTCGGCCAGTGGCGAAAACATGACTGGCACTTCACCTTTTACCAGTTGTTTTCTCATGTTCAGAATTTCCTCTTTATCATTCAATGAAGATTCTTCTACCTGATTTGACCAAAGATGGTTCTTCTATGTTGCTTCATCAGATTCAACAATATTTGTAGAGAATTCACTGATCAAACTAGAAGATGCATTACTTAGGGTTAGTTCGGAGAATGACCTACACCCTGGGCTATCATCCAACTGAGAAAGTATTTCACCTGCTAGCGATGAAGCATCAGACATGACTAGTTTCACATTTTCAAGTGCCTCAAGATAAGAGGGCTTTCTCGGCACTACATTTTCTACTGGAGCATTTTCTGAGAAATGTGCATCACTACTGCGGAGGGGACTTTCGCAGTGAAATTCATCATCATGGGGAGGACCACCATGGTGGGTTACAACAAAAGATGAGATCTCTTGATCCTTGTTCTTCTAGACACATAGAGGGTTATTATATCTCTCATCTGAAGATGGAACTTCTAGATCAACCGAATTGTCATGAAGCAAGCCTTCATGAGGAAGTGTCTGTTGAATAACATCAGAATTAATGTTCCCACTATTGGGAAATGAGGGAGTAGAATCTTGCATTCCAACAGATCACTATCTGAGGGCTTCAAGAACTCCAGCATCGAGTAAGGCCTTGTTACATATTTTCTCTGGATCCCTTGACTGTGCTGGGTAAGTCTTCTTCTTAGACGCCTTCTTACTTGCCTTCAAAACCACCTGTTGATGAAAGTGGCTGCTCTGAGCCGGTGTATGTGCCTGATTAGGAGAGATGTCCAGGTTAGGCTGAAAATCTCTACTCAAGTCAGGTGTATGTGCCTGACTTGGTTGTTCATATGATATGGGGGAGTATGTCCCACAACCCGTTTTAACTAGAACAGATGTGTGTGTCTGTTTCGGAGTGAACTTTTGATGTGTCACTCACTCCACTGGTAAGGACTGATTTATGTGTATTTCCCTGAGATGCCTCTCAAGCTATTATAATATCCTGACAAGCATCCAGAATATGAGAAGGGATTTGCTTCTGCTCTTTCACCATTGATAGAATATGCTAGATGAATTCAGCTGCCCGAACGGGGATATACGTCCATTCTATGCTTGGAGTAGGTGTATGTGCCTTCTCCTGTCCTCCTTTTCCTGTCAGTGAATACTAACAATACTCATGTTTGGGGGCAGAATGCTGAGCCTGCCTCCAAATTTTCGCCAGAGATTTCCAACTAACTTCTCCGTGTGCTACCAAGCGAGACTGTTGGTAGGCTTGATCAATACTAGCAAGTGTATGTACCTACTGATTAAACTTCTCCGAACGTGGTTGATGAGCTCCATCATATATAGTCAGATGAGCATGCTGACTATCTGATGATGTATAAACATGTATATGTTCCTGCCTATAATACTACACCGGAATTGCCTGGCAGGATTGGTGTGATGCTGCCAGACAAGTCTGCTGGACAGCGAAATTAAAACGGGCTGGTGTGTGTACCCGCTCATTGCTTGCCACCATGTTAGGTTGGTGGACTTCTCCAGAAATGGAAGAGATGAGAACCTTCTCACTGTTAACTGTATTTCTCCCATGGCGATTTGTCTTGCCTGCACGGTTTGGAGGAAACTGAGCCGAATGCCTGGAATCAACACCCTCATCACGTCGAGGGTGCACTGTCGCACGATTATGGAGGCGATGGTTGATGGGAGCCCTTAGGAAGGACTCCTTCTACTTTGAATTAAGGCCCCGAGGGACCTTCTCATTAAATTCCCCAGAATAAGGGAGTGAATGGTGATTTCATTCCGGGGATAATGACCTAATATGGTTAGAGACGGTAGTTAGCACCACCTACTTATTGATCGCTGGTTGTCACTGTCCGGACGACCATGGTCAATTGATCACTTGGAGGGCTTGTCGAGCAGCCTCCAATGTTGGAATGGTACTATGTTGACGGTACTCCTTAGCCAGAACATTTGATTCTCAGTGTTAAAGATGCTGAGTCAGTGATGTCATCCTCGGAGCAGTCAATGATCAAGCCGGAGTAGTAGCAGTAGCATTCGTTGTAGAGGTTTTCACAGCAGATGTATTCACAGATGTGAACTTAAGAGAAGCCATTCTAGAAATGCAGAAGATCTTGGAAAAGAGTTCATGTTTGATATAACAGACGTAATCAAGATAAATTCATCCACTACATCTTTTGGATGAGCACATATGTCAATGATTGTTTTTGTTGGCCCTCTCAATCAGTTTAAATCGGGGCCGAAAAAATAAGTAAAACAACATTTAATCTTGGTTAAGGATTCACATCAGGTTCACCATTTTTTGTTTCCCTCTGGAATTGGGGATGACCTCGTTGATTGAAGGTTCAAACATTCCAATTGGTTTATAATGGGTTTGTTCGTAGATAGGAAACATCCAATGATTCGATATCAATTTGGACTTACATTCCAAAGGTAGGTGCTCATTAGTTGTGGACTGATGAGGCTTAGGAATTTTCATTGGTTGAGAGGATGGGAGGTCGGACTCATCACACTTTTTTGGGGGGAATTATTGTCTACTCTAGGACTCTCTTTATAGATTTAAGTTATGTTTGTGAATCCTTATTACATTACCATGTATAAAATGAGATTTCCCTTAGTCTTACAATCAATGATCGATATGTAGGAAATTTAGAAAATCTTTTATATGTATTAGAGGTTCTTCATTGATGAATAATCATCTGTAGTTGTTATAGATTCTTAGTTGATGGTATCCTTAAAAATACATAAAAGTCTCTTGGTCATTATGATGACCATACTGGTTTTAAAGCCACTCATTGGGGCACTTGATGTTTACTGTCATTCAAGACGCCATGGATTATTTCAGAGTTGGGATCATACTCGCTGATGGGCTACCTACGTATCCTTTGTTTTTTTAGAAGGAATCAGAAACCATGTAGTTCGAGTAAGGGAGAATGATGTTTATGCATGATTGATGGCTCAAAGAAAGATGTTAGGGTTACTTTTACACTCTGATCTCAAGTGTGTCATGCTCGTTGTGAGAAACAAGAGGTATCGGTGAAACCAGTAAATTGTGCCACGAAAGATGCAATGATGTGGGGCTTATGTGTGTACAACTACCCAAATAGATGAGGATTAAGATTTACTTCAGGGAAGAAATCCAGGAACATGTTCTATAAAGCTATATGTGCTTCATGGAGATTTAAATAGTCTAATCTTTGGGATTACTCCTAAAGAATATTCCCAAATTAGGAGGGTACTTATGACTAGGTTTTACTCCTGATAAGGAAGCCCAGAACAAAAAGGAAATTAAGAATGGGGCTTACTCTTGAAAATGTGGCCCAGGTTAAAGAGATTTGAAAATTAAAGGGACTTGGGGCTTACTCTTGAGGAGGAGGCCCATATTTGAGTCTTTGGACTGGGGTTTACTCCTGAAAAGGAGGCCCATGTTAAGGATTCTATCATCTTAAACGATGAGGTTGAATGAAATCTCAATCTTTAGTAACATAAAGATGTGTAAATCACTAGGTTTTGAGAGATGTTCCATGGAGTTCCTTTCAGATAAGGAAGCCAAATCAAGAAATCATGCCATAAATGGCTTTGAAGAGTGTCTTGAACACTGAATCTTGAATATGAGAGGTGGAATGGCATAAGAGGGATGAAATGGGTAGGAAAGGCACCCAAAAAGATAGGGGCGCGCAAGTCCTGGCAGGTGTGCAGGTACTGCGTGGGTGCCCAAGTCCTGGTCACGCAGGTATACCTGCGCAGAACATGGGTACTTGTGCGATTTTCATCCCTTAGAGTATTATTTGGGCGATCCTTGATCAAAGCATTTAGAATCATCCCTAGAGGCTTTCCAGAAGATGGTGCGCAAGTTATGGTGAAGAAGTAGGGCGGTGCGCAAGTTTGTTCATTTCCCTCAAGGGTGAAACACTTAGGCGCGCAAGTGTTAGTGAATTATAACACTTAGACCATACTCCTCCTGTTTAGACCTTCCATTCTAGGTAAATAATTACCTTAAAAGAGTTCGGAAGACCTGAAAAAGAGACTTGGGTGTTTAGATCTATGTATCTGAATTCTGGAAAAAATCCCCCTTAAATGGGGGGCCCACATGGTCTCTTTACAGGCTATAGAAGACCCCGGGCGGTTATCTTTTAGGGCGCGTAAGTCACTTGCGCGACCATTAGTTGGCACGCAAGTATACTTGCGTGACAGTGATGGAACTTTCCTGACCCTTATGAATTTGAAACCTTGTTCATCGCTTTCTCGATTTTTTATGTTTTCTTCAAAAGATGCATCAATTTGTGCCAAGTCATTTCCCATTCCATTCTTTTAGACAATGTGACGAAAAGGAGCGTCAACAGTGTGGAATAAATACAAGTAGGCCTCAAGTTAATATTATAGAAGATTATAATGTTTAATAACCATTATAAGAAAGGATTTTGGTATTTACTACACAATCATTTTCATATGGAAATTCATGATGAAATTTTAGTTGCATAATGATATAAAATTAAGATTCATAAAAAAATTTTGATGCTAGATAAGGGTGTCTCCCATCACATATAAATAAAATGTGTAGTAATAGGGACATGAAAATAATATCAAAAAATTATAAATTTTAAATAGAATGAATAATTTAATAATGAAACGTGAATAAATAAAATAATCATAACTATATTTCATTATGCTAATTTGTGTCCATAATATATCGTGGGAGAATTAATGAATGTAAATGTGGCATATCATTATTTGTAAACTAAATATATAGTATGGGGGAATATAGATAAACATATCCCAACATTGGAAAATATAATTTAAGTGGTTGAACATAGAAGAAGTGGTTGAATGGATGTGAGAAGAGAGAAGTACCATAATTAAGTGTGTAACTCATATTGATTGGGAATGGATTCTTGAGAGCTTATGAGTACTACGGGAGGACTCTAGTGTGTGTAGGTCAGAGTATGAATGTGCTCTAAGAAGTTTATGTGAAGATAAATTTGATTACTCCCTCCCTCTAAATATACCATAATAAAGAGATATAGATATTGACCCTATGATTCCCACCTGGAGAAGACCATGGGTTGGTGACTAGCACCGATGGTCTGAAAATATTATATATCATAGGAATTACCATATATAATATAAATAGTATCGGGTGATATGATGGATCATCCCCAATAAAACACCATAAAAATATAAAAATATATCCAAAAACCTACATATATAAATAGAACTGATAGGGTTATAATAATGTCTCAAATGTAAATACCCAATGTAAAGAAAAAGTAGTGAAACAATAGCTATCCAAAGGTCTAATATAGTAATGCCCATCATGGTCCATGTAATACTCTGGGAAACATGAAAACCGTTTTATATATATTGGGTGATAATATGAGTATCCTCATAAGGAAAACTGTTGTATCTTATGGAAATGTGAAAGAAGCATACAAATGCCCTTGTGAGAAATAAACAGTATCAAATATCACCTCTAAATGTATACAAACTATACTATCCTCATGATGTAATTATTAGGAAATAATGAAAACCAAGTAATATAATATAACATGAATAAAAATGAAAAAGTTACCTCAAACCTCTTTCCTAATTGTATGACTCTGCCACACCCAATGTCGAACATCATGACACTCCCATATATTCTTTATAAAACAACTCCCTACAAGAATGATCACAACACACCAAACCTACAAACACCTGGGATGGCTACCCTAAAAGAAATGACAAATAAATATCTCTCAAAAAACCTGGGACACAACAAAACCACCATAATAAGAAAAGTAGTAGGGTATCAAGATCATATATAACATCAACCTCATGACCTCCTCCAACCATGCATGAATCCCCAAAAAAGATGGCCCAGAATCATGGTCTTGTTTCACCCAAAAACACATGGGCTTTCACATGTCACCCACAAACACATGGGCTATTAGATAACTTATGAACAAACATGTGCTATCACAACCACCATGTAACGCAATAAAATACCTCTGACAATCACATGTAGTGCCATACCTAACTCACCTAGAAGAGAGATTAGAAATGATGAGGTACCCAACCATCTGTACTCCACACTAATTTTAAGGAAACAAATCCACCACGTGAAAATGTGTGTATTAGAACATAGTTCATGATGTGGGTGGGATATGTATATAAATCATGAGAATATATAAGTAATTATATATAGTATCAAACACTCAATCACATCATAGAGGTTCACAAACAGAATGGCCAACTCAAAACATATTTACTTTTTCTACCACCACTAAATGCATAACACCACACATTAAGACACAAACCCAACATTATATTTTTAACAAAATTAAATATATTACCCCATTTATTTCTATATTTTTAATCTACCATATTTAATCTCAAAACCCATGATTTTATTATAAAAAAACTATTTTTATTACATTAACCAAACCGACCCAATCCATTAAAAAAATTACTAAAAAATTATTTATTTTTTCCATTACCACTTGAGAATCTAGCACAAAAAAACCACCACCTCACCACCAAAAGTGATTAACCAATCAAACCAACACCTCATCGACCCAAAAGAATGATCAAAAACCACCACCTCACCACCCCAACAGAATGAAAAAAACCCACCACTGACCCAAAATAACTGCCAAATAATCCACCAACTAGACGCACTCAAATAATTCCAATCATACCAGCTCATCACAGCTCAAATAGAACGTCCAAACAAACCACCTTTTCACCGTCCTAAAATCATGAACAAACAACCTCCTCACAGCCCCAAACACACGGCCAAATAAACCACAGATCTCCCAAAACCCCATATAATACAAAAATTTCCATCCCAAAATCAAGACCACACATCAATATAAATTATGATCATTTTTACATATTTACTAATTGAATTGAATAAAATTACACTTAATTTCAGTTGTATTATCACAGAAACCAAATTCCTAGGGAAACCATTTTATAATACAAGTATATGTAATTTACCAATTTCCAATTAGGGTGACTTCATAAGAATCATAATCAAATTAAGTAAAAAGAGGACATATATGTAGTGAATATAAATCCCCCAACTTCAAAATTTGTTATTGCGGAATCAATCCAATACAATTCACAATATTACAAATTATATCAAATATATTAAATCATGTTAATAAAACCCAATTTTCCAATTTAGATTTGATTAAATAATTATTTATATTTGATTAATCTAGAACAATAATAACCAATAGATAATAAATGGTTAACCCCTCACACATTATAAACAATAAGGAGAAATCTGGGAATTTCCCTATCAGTGATGCTTTTCAAAGTCACTGTGCAACACAAGGTGATGAATAATGAAAAGAAACCACAAACAATGTATGAGAAACCATGGATCAAACTACATCACAACCAAATAGATTCATTCTAAAACCCAACACACACCCAAAACCATAAAAACATCAATATAAAAGATCCATAGGTTAACAAAGTAAGAAGAACCACCAAGAAGGGAGAATAACCAACCACAAATCAACTACTGATTGATAACGAACAACCACCAGTAGAAATGGATCAAATAGGGAGAAAGAGGGCTTAATGAACTCCTCACGAAAGCTAGGGATATCCTAATAACAATACTAAGAATAATCCATGGCTGAATGAATTAAAAATTTAAAACGAATAAATATAAAAAACACTGGATCTCTGGCTTACACTGCCTGTAATCCGCATTCACATATTGAAATCATTAGTTTTATGCTTTTCCAAACACAATGCCTTTTAAATTTTTATCCCCAAAATTATACACATGGTGAGCTTAACCCAATTATTCATAGAAACAATCTTTCATGTAGTGTAATACACTTACATGACATTTAATCTTTTAAGTTTCTCTACTGCACATCCAAATCCCATGAAAACACCAGGAACATCCCTTGAACACATTAAAAACCAAAACAGGAAAACTGATAGACCAAGAAGACATGGATGGTTACATCAGAAACCACTAAAAATATTATTTCCATTGAGAATACAAAAGAAATCCCAGAATAAAAGGTGTTTGAACAAACACTCCATGAGATACCTCTCAAGGATATCATCATTCCACAAATGCTACCACCAGCTAAACATGCCAACCCAATTATCCAAAAAACAAATGCACATCCACAACAAACCTCGTCTCACCCAACTAGACATCCAAAACACAACTTCACAGCCATTTAAACATTTATAAATACCATAATAACAAACTACATCATCCTGAACACATATATTAGAGGATTCTATCCTCTGTGTAGAGATATTATTCATTGTGGTTGGAATTGACTGACTCGTATGGGATTATTCACATCATAATTAAATCATCTCTATTTGGAATCAGTTCCAACCCTTTTAATATGTCATGAATTTATACCACATCACACTTCACAAATCAAAAACCAATGAAAAAACATCTCATATCATAAAAAACTGATTCAAAATATCAAATCAAAATGAAAAATATAGAAAAAACTCCAAAAAATTCTTTCTAACCAGCAAGCATGTGAGTATCTCACATCCATGTACTCTCTTACAAGACACCATGCATCTATAGCTCAAGGATCGATGAAATGGTCCATCCACACAATAGCTTCTCTTGGATATCATGGATCTTTACTGGTCATTCCCCAAACGTCTCATAATCCTTTATATATAACTCTCCCATGTCAATTAAATGGGAGTCATCCTGAAGTTACCGATAATGATAAGAGAAATGAATGATTTCCTAGATACTCTCAAACCATGGTGGAAACACTACCAGACATGCCACCACTCTAGATCACCCTATAACACCCTGATATTCCATGATACACTTCTCTTTCAATAATGCAATAGCTTGCATTGTACGCAAGTTCGAGGTTCTAACACACCACGACCAATCCAAATAGCCATTATGAAGATTAATACCCACTTTTTAAAATTATAGAGATTATATATTTCAAAATGGACTTCATTTGTGTATTTTAAATATCAAAATTATCCTATGTTGAATTTTTGGTATATTTCTGAGAACTTCCAATTTTTTATGAATAGTGAAAAATACTTAAAAACAACTTTTTTAATCAAACTAATTTATAGTGATAAATTATATTATTGAGTGGTTTTAAATTATAATTAGAATATATTTTTACCATTTTATCCAATGGTGGTAATTAGAATAAATTTCACTTTGAAATTGGACATAAACAATTGTCAAACTTTGGATATATATTATTTCTTAAAAACACGCTATTTGTTGTGACAGCGGGAATTAATTATAAAATTATTTAATGCAACTTATATGTTTGGAATTTTGTAAAATAGACATCATTTTTGAATTTGGAATATCAATTATAGCTTAGGGTGAAATTTTGGCATTGTTCTGAAAAACTTCAATTTTTGATGAATAGTGAAACCACTAAGTGGTAGTTAAAAAACTGATTTTTCGTTTAAATGAAACATTACGACTTCTGTGATTTGATTTTCAAAAATCTGAAATAAATGGTTGCCATTATGAAGTAAAATGTGGTTCAATGGGATTAAAAAAATGTTTGGTGAATAGTAACTTTAAAGTTTAATTAAGCGCAATTAAAGGTAATTAGTGTAATTTAAGGTAAAGATAATGCTATAATAATATGAAATGACCTTTAATATTGTCCTACCCCTATTGGATGAGTCATGGAGGACCAAGAAAATCCATGGGTCAACTTGGGGACCCCATGGTGCCACATTGGTAGTAAAATGACATTAAAAAACTTTTATTTAATGTTAAAATAAAAATGTCACAAACATGAGTTGTTTTACTAAAACAATTTTTAAATGGGGTAATACAAGTCATATTTTTGACAATAAATATTCATTAGAAATATAAAATTATTTCCTACATCATGATATTTTTTTTATAATTTTTAGACATTAAATAAATTAATTTTTTATGACACCATGATGATACAGCGATTACCTCATTAATTAACGATTTAAATAAAATGAAAAGATAATGTAAAATCTAAGACTTAAACTTGTAAAAAACCTATTTGATGGGTAGTTTCTAACCCTTATCACCTAATCCTAGAAATATCTAATTTTTGGACCTCTAAAATTCGAAAAGTATCTCATAATAATGTAACATTTCATTACTTTCCAAGAGTGCCCCTTCTCTCCTCTTATAAAAGGCCCCCACATCTACCACCTTATTCACACCTTCAAGCCGTTTTTATCATCCAAAATCTTCCCAAATACTCTCGAAACTTCCCTCTCTTACTCTTAGAAGCCTCACCTTGGGCATAAGTCTTCCCATGGAATCCTTTGTCTCAAATCAAAAAGAGTTACCCAATTTTAAGGTAATGTCCTCTCTAATGTTGTTTGGTTTTATTTTTCTTCTCCAACCCCTTAAACACTTTTTATTAGTTTCTTTTGTAACAACAGAAGTATCTAAAATATACTATGATGTTGTTATGATAAGGATTTGTTTTACACTTACACACACCTTCGTCTAATGGTCAAAGAACATACTATTTCTTTGGGTGGCGAAATACTGCCTCACGAAACGATGATTGTTCAATATTCTTTTAACACCTCAAATGGTGGCCATTTTGATGACACTATTTTCATATATGATATATATATATTACGTTTATGTTTTCCTTATGCTTCTTTATTTATCATTTATGGAATACTTTATGATTTCCATTATGGGTAAACGAGATAATTTCATTTTAGGAAGTGCGGACTACCGCCCCCTCAAAGTGATTTGAATCGTTAATGCCATATGTGGGATGTATAAAGGATGGAGTAAATAGTATTATAAATTATCTTATACTGGAATTATATTATACCTTTATATAATTATAACTTCATTCCATTAAATATGAAATAGAAATGAAATTAGTGTTCATGCGTACGTATGGCTTACCGTCTCCATGAACGGTGCATTTCATTTCATACCTCTAAATGTTATGGAATATTATAAATGCATGTATATACTGGATATATATGAGATATATGATATCTAAATCATGAATATAATTCTGGATATAATGTATATTTCACCACATCACCAACATTTAATTATAAGAAGTTTATTTTTGACTCAAGTACCTAAGATCGACAAAATGACCGTTATTAACTTAAATAATTATATAATGTTCATAACATGGTAATAAGTGATATAAAAGAAATAATTAACATGAAAAAGGTTCTTAAGTAAATCTAAATTAACTCTAGTTTGTTATTCAGGAGGTTAAAGAACGATCGAGTCAAGTCGGACACGAGGTAAGGGAACTTCTCAACCCAATTTCCATTCTTTGGGTTAATCTCCTACTTTCAAATTATGCCATAATATTATCATGTCCTATCTTGTATTTATAGTTTCTTTATGTGTACATATGGTGAATATATATAATATATCTTTTTTATTTAAAAAATGATCTTTGTAAGGGAACTTCTTAACCCAATTTCCATTCTCTGGGTTAATCTCCTACTTTCAAATTATGTCATGATATTATTATGTCATATCTTGTATTTTTAATTTTTTATGTGTACTTATAGTGAATACACATAATAGATCTATTTTATTTGAAAAATGATCGTTGTATGGACTTCATCTCAATCTCATTTCATTGATGCATATTTTGTTTTATAAACAACTATTTTTACGGTGTATAAACCCCTTTGACTTTTATGTTTATTCATAAGGTCTTATTTTATAATTATGTGATTTATAAATGATTTAAAAAAATATATATTTCTCTCAAATATATGAAAATCCAGTGCAAATGTATACGTATTTAACGCAAACTTAAAAATGTTTTCAGAAAACCTGACTCTCGAGTGTGGTAGACAGGAAGGGATTGGGTGTGGACCCATCATGGCCTGTAATTAGTCGAGCAGTCTTAGAATTAGTTATTTTGTTTTCAGAAGCTTGCATAATGTTTTCAGAAAAACACTAGACTATATTTTAGCAATTTTAAATGTAAGTATCTTCTAAAAAAATTGCATTGGTAGGTCTCATGAGACAAACTAGTGTCTTGGCACGAGGCCTTGACAAAATCTTATTTGTGGTCTTGGCACGTGGCCTTGACTACATGGTTATGATTGTCTGGAATGATGCATTCCATCATTATGAAAGTGGTTATTGATATTGCATGTTATTATTCTACTAGTAGAATATCCATGCGAGTATGTAAATGTCATTATTTAATTTATTTTTGACATATTATGCTGAAGTTAATGTTTAAAAAGGCTTTGGTTTTAGTTATACATTGCCGTAAATGTTAATGTTTATTTACGAAATCTTCCACAATATTGTTATCCTTACTGATCATCTGAGCTCACCCCTTTCAATGTTTTAATATTTTCCAGGATGTGAAGAAGTATTTTATGAATGACTTGCAGGGATAGTCCAAAGAGGATAGAAGTGTGGACTATGGAGACTTTGTTATTTTAGTTTTTCACTTTATGATGTAATGTAACATTTATGAACATATCTAGGGTTTCTAAGGCTACTAAACTAATTGGTCATTGAAGACATGATCTTTTGGGATCATGCCAATGTTACGAAGTAATGCACCTACTCTGGGTAACTGGGGTCGGGGCATTACAGTTGGTATCAGAGGCAGTTTAGTACTAACCTTGGAATATAGATTTAGATAAACTATGATTAGAGAACATAGCCCAATGATAGACTTTGAGGATTATTATAGAAGAACATCCTAGAATTTTGGTATTGTAGAGATGTTGTGAGTTTTCCGAGCAATACATCCCTGTCTGGATACGAGCAGGTAGAGGCGGCTCTGGCACAGATGTACCTAGGGGTAAAACCCAAAAACGCCGCTTTGAGCTAGACTCGAACGGGAAATGGTGCACGACAATGGGCCTTGCTACACTCTTGGTTACGACACTCCCGGGGGATATGCTTATGATAATTCTCATTTTCTTTACAAACCACTATGAAGGGTTATGAGCATATACTTCCTCAAAGAAAACATTTTTATGATTATGGATTATATCCATAAATAGTTCAATTTATGTTAAGTATTTTACAAGTATGGAATTATGTATTTTGATTCATAAACTAATCTAGTTTATGCCATTGTTTATAAATGGCTCCTAGTGGAAGGAATGGAAATTGTATTAATGCACGCACTATGTGTAGGGATTTCCCTACTGCTCAAGATAATTATTGTGGATTTAGAGATACAACTAGTGTTGATCAACTTATTACCATACTGGGAAAACTCACTCAGGTTGTGAATAATAACCTTACTCGTATGGAGCACCCTGATCTGCAACATGGAGGATCAATGTTAGACCGCTTCATGAAGAAAAAACATCCAAAATTTAATGGGGTTACAAATCCATTAGTATCTGAGCAATGGATAAACTCCTTAGAGAAAATATTCCACGCCTTGGGGAGTAGCGAAAGGGAGAAGGTTGTCATGGTAGTCTACCGCCTCACTGGAGATACCGATCAATGGTGGTCGCTGATTCAAAACAAAAAGGAAGATGAAGAAGTATCAAGTATGGAATGGAGAGATATTAATGATATTTTCTTAGAAAAATACTTTCCACATGACCATCGAGCAGATATGGAAAGGAAATTTCTGAGACTAAGACAAAGGGAGGATGAGAATGTCGCAAAGTATGAGGTCAACTTAACAAGGTTAGCAAGGTTTGCTACAGATTATATATGTAACCCAAGAATTAAGATCGATCGTTTCATTGATGGGTTAAAACCGTTTATCCATCGAGCCTTAGTCTCAAAATCTTTCTCGTCGTACGAAGATATAGTCTCGTGTGCTATCAAGACAGAAAAAGAATTCTCAAAATCATATGAAAATAAAGTAAAGCAATAGAAGAAGAGAACAGTGGAACTAGAGACAGATAAAGGTAAAAAGGTAAAGAATGATTTTCCATTATGCAATAATTGTGGGAAAAATCACCCCGCTACTTGCCTAAAAGGAATGGGAGTTTGTTATAAATTTGGAGAAAAACGTCACCAGGCTTATGATTGCAAGGGAAAGAAAGATGCTATCAATTTTGAATGCTACAATTGTAGGGAAATGGGTCATTATTCCAATGAATTTCATATGCACCAGGGAAACTTACCTCAGAAAATTCCAAGGGATCAAGGGCAATCTAATGCTGTTACTACAGTTGAAGTGGAATAATTAATGTATTGGTGCTTTTGGACTCAAGAAATATATTATGGTTATAAGAATAATGTGATATATATAAGGATTGTACTGCAGTACTTGTTGTTTTCATTAAGGTTTTAATATGATTAAGGTAATAATATTTTTAGTATGTGACAATAAGAGAAACTTTACATTGTTTGGGGAATCTGATGTTACAATTGATTTTGGAATTTAAGGACCTTTTAGAGAAAGTCTGGAAGGAGGTATTTTGGATAACTATAAAGGTTGGAAGGGATTAAGTTGATCTTTGTATAGTATTGTTTAAGGTTAAAACATTTATAAAGATTATTTTTGGAATATTATAATACTATAGTTTTAGGAAAAGGACAACCTGCAAGTTGGGGGATAACCCGTCGCGTCGAACAAAGCTGCCGGAATCGAACCCACAACCATAGTGCAACAGGCCTTTATTACCTACCACTAGCCTACAGGAAGTCCCTGGTTATTAAAAAATAGTTTTCCTAATATAAATGGTATGTGTTAATACTTTTAACCTTGTACGATTAGGATAAATATAATATTTTTGAGTTCCATTATCTTTTTGAGTGAAAGATGAGTTTTTGGTAGAAATTAGTTTAAGGTTGAAGCTCTACTTTTGAAGCATATATATATATATATATATATACCTATCTCTTATTCTGTGAATAAATTAATTCTTAATCTTTAGTAAAGGGATATTAAAAAAAATGTGTGTTATCCTAATACCTTATGTCTTGTTGAACTGCTAATATTTTAAATCAACATAGATTGAAGGCTTTGAGGCCCTTAATTTTACACTTGTTTGTGATTGATGACTTCAATCACTCCCTACAAATATTTATTTTTTTCCTCCAATTATGTCTCTAATTGCCACCAATTTTCTCTTTGTCGAGATCATAATTTGGTGGTGACGTTTTCATTTCCATTTCCCTCTTATTAAGGATAAATTTTATTAACCTTATTTCCGATGTGGGTTTTCCACAAAGGTATTTTCTATTTTCAACCTTTTATTTTCAATGAAAATTTCAAATTGAGAGGACGTAATTTATTGAAGTAGGGGAGAATGTAACACCCCGAGCTTCCACGATACGCTTCTCTTTCAATAATGCAATATCTTGCAATGTACTCAAGTTCGAGGTTCTAACACACCGCGTCCAATCAAAATAGCCATTATGAATACTAATACCCACTTTTTAAAATTATAGAGATTTTATATTTCAAAATGGACTTCATTTGTGTGTTTGAAATATCGAAATTAGCCTATGTTGAATTTTTGGTATTTTTCTTAGAACTTCCAATTTTTTATGAATAGTGAAAAATACTTAAAAAAAAAATTTTTAATCAAAATAATTTATAGTGATAAATTAGATTACTGAGTGGTTTTAAAGTATAATTAGAATATATTTTTACCATTTTATCCAATGTTTGTCATTACAATTAATTTCACTTTGAAATTGGACATAAACAATTGTCAATCTTTTGATATATATTGTTTCTTAAAAACACGCTATTTGTTGTGACAACGGGAATTAATTATAAAATTAATTAATGAAACATATATGTCTGGAATTTTTTAAAATAGAAATCATTTTTGAATTCGGAATATCAATTATAGCTTAGGGTGAAATTTTGGCATTGTTCTGAAAAACTTCAATTTTTGATGAATAGTGAAACCACTAAGTGGTAGTTAAAAAACTGATTTTTCGTTTAAATGAAACATTACCACTTATGTGATTTGATTTTCAAAAATCCGACATAAATGGTTGTCATTAGGAAGTAAAATGTGGTTCAATGGGATTAAAATAATTTTTGGTGAATAGTAACTTTTAAGTTTAATTAATCGCGATTAAAGGTAATTAGTGTAATTTAAGGTAAATATAATGTTAAAATAATATGAAATGACCTTTACACTTGTCCTAACCCTACTGGATGAGTCATGGCCGACCATGAAAATCCATGGGTCAACTTGGGGACCCCATGGATCCACATTGGTAGGAAAATGACATTAAAAACATTTTATTTAATGTTAAAATAAAAATGTCACAAACATGAGTGGTTTTACTAAAACAATTTTTAAATGGGGTAATACTAGTCATGTTTTTTACTATAAATATTTTTTATAAATATAAAAAGATTTACTGCATCATGATATTTGTTTATAATTTTTTTACATTAATTAAATTAAATTTTTTATGACACCATGATGATGCAGCGATTACCTCATTAATTAACGATTTAAATGAAATGAAAAGATAATGTAAAATCTAAGACTTAGACTTTTAAAAAACCTATTGGATGGGTATATTTATAACCCTTATCACCTTAGCCTCGAAATATATAATTGTGGGACCTCTAAAATTCGAAAAGTATCTCATAATAATGTAACATTTCATTACTTTCCAAGAGTGCCCCTTCTCTCCTCTTATAAAAGGCCCCCACCTCTACCACCTTATTCAAACCTTCAAGCCATTTTTATCGTCCAAAATCTTCCCAAATACTCTCGCAACTTCCCTCTCTTACTCTTAGAAGCCTTACCTTGGGCATAAGTCTTCCCATGGAATCCTTTGTCTCAAATCAAAAAGAGTTACCCAATTTTAAGGTAATGTCCTCTCTAATGTTGTTTGGTTTTATTTTTCTTCTCCAACCCCTTAAACTCTTTTTATTAGTTTCTTTTGTAACAACAGAAGTATCTAAAATATACTATGATGTTGTTATGATAAGGATTTGTTTTACACTTACACACACCTTCGTCTAATGGTCAAAGAACATACTGTTTCTGTGGGTGGCGAAATACTGCATCACGAAATGATGATTGTTCAATATTCTTTTAACACCTCTAATGGTGGACATTTTGATGAAACTAGTTTCATATATGATATATATATTATGTTTATGTTTTCCTTATGCTTCTTTATTTCTCATTTATGGATTACTTTATGATTTCCATTTTGGGAAACGTGATAATTTAATTTTAGGAAGTGCGGACTACCGCCCCCTCAAAGTGATTTGAATCGTTAATGCCATATCTGGGATGTATAAAGGATGGAGTAAATATTATTATACATTATATAATACTGGAATTATATTATACCTTTATATAATTATAAATTCATTCCATTAAATATGAAATATATATTAATGTATCGTTCATGGGTACGTACGGCTTACCGTCTCCATAAACGGTGCATTTCATTTCTTACCTCTAAACGTTATGAAATATTATAAATGCATGTATATACTAGATATATATGAGATATATGTTATATATATCATGAATATAATTCTGGATATAATGGATATTTCACCACATGACCAACTTTTAATTATAAGAAGTTCGTTTTTGACTCAAGTACCTAAGATCGACAAAATGACCGTTATTAACTTAAATAATAACATAATGTTCATAACATGGTAATAAGTGATATAAAAGGAATAATGAATATGAAAAAGGTTCTTAAGTAAATAGAAATTAACTCTAGTTTATTATTTAGGATGTTAAAGAATGATCGAGTCAAGTCGGACACGAGGTAAGGGAACTTCTCATCCCAATTTCCATTCGTTGGGTTAATCTCCAACATTCAAATTATTCCATGATATTATTATGTCCTATCTTGTATTTATAGTTTCTTTATGTGTAAATATTGTGTATACACATAATATATCTTTTTCATTTAAAAAAATGATCTTTGTATGGGAACTTCTTAACCCAATTTCCATTCTCTGGGTTAATCTCTTACTTTCAAATTATGTCATGATATTATTATGTCCTATCATGTATTTTTAATTTATTTATGTGTACATATAGTGAATACACATAATAGATCTATTTTATTTGAAAAATGATCATTGTATGGACTTCGTCTCAATCTCCTTTCATTGAGGCATATTTTGTTTTATACACAACTTTCTTTTATATGATGTATAAACGCCTTTGACTTTTACGTTTATTCAAAAGGTTTTATTTTATAATTATGTCATTTTTAAATGATTTAAAAAAAGACATATTTCTCTCAAATATATGAAAATCTAGTGCAAATGTATACGTATTTAATGCAAGATAAAAAATGTTTTCAGAAAACCTGACTCTTGAGTGTGGTAGACAGTAAGGGATTGGGCGTGGACCCATCATGGCCTGTAATTAGTCGACCAGTCTCAGAATTAGTTATTTTGTTTTCAGAAGCTTGCATAATGTTTTCAGGAAAACACAGGAGTATATTTAAGCAATTTTAAACGTATGTATCTTCTAAAAAAATTGCATCGGTAGGTCTCATGAGACAAACTAGTGTCTTGGCACGAGGCCTTGACAAAATCTTATTAGTGGTCTTGGCATGAAGCCTTGACTACATGGTTATGATAGTCTGGAATTATGCATTCCATCATTATGAAAGTGGTTATTGATATTGCATGTGATTATTCCACTAGTAGAATATCTATTTGAGTAAGTAAATGAAATTATTTAATTTATTTTTGCCATATTATGCTGAAGTTAAAGTTTAAAAAGGCTTTTGTTTTAGTTATAAATTGCCTTAAATGTTAATGTTTATTTACGAAATCTTCTGCAATATTGTTATCCTTACTGAGCATCTGAGCTCACCCCTTTCAATGTTATAATATTTTCCAGGATGTGAAGAAGAATTTTTTGAATGACCTGCATGGATAGTCCGAAGAGGATAGAAGTGTGGACTATGGAAACTTTGTTATTTTAGTTTTTCACTTTATGATGTAATGTAACATTTATGAATGTATCTAGTGTTTCCAAGGCTACTAAACTAATCAGTCCATCGAGACTTGATCTTTTGGGATCATGCCAATGTTACGATGTAATGAACCGAATCTGGGTAACTGGGGTCTGGGCGTTACACACCCCAACACCTCAAAGGGACCAAAAAAATGCTTGAATTCTTACATCATCTGCCAAACCTCTTCTGCCCATGTCGAGGAGAATCCTTCAATAACACGTGGTCTCTAACCTCAAAATCCAAGGTCATCCTCCTATGATCAGTATAAAAATCATACTTGGTATTCGATGCATTCTACAAATTATGATCTTGCTAAACATTATCTATCATGATCTACCTTACAGGAGGAAAAAAATTTATGTCTCCTTATCCTACGTCCAACACAACATGGAATGGAATAGTCTCCCCTAGAATTCCTAAAGTTTGTAAATTTCAATGGAGGAGGTATAAATATTATTATAAGAAATATAAAATAAATTCATGTTACGTACCCAATATTCACAAAAGCATAAGATGCATTCCTACAACATATCATCAAATTTCGGGATAGTCCAGTTTTTTCCCAACGATCTGCAGTTGGAAAGTAGTGTCATGGTGCAACTGATGGCCAAATGTATACATCAATCCCCTCTGGTATTATAATGTAAAATAAATTTCCCAATATAATATAATATACCTATGAACTCCATGAAACCACACCACCTAATCCATATTCCTCATAGACAAAGCATCCACTATGTGTGACCCCATGATCGCTATTAAGTTGGACGATTTAATCAACCAATTAACTATCACCTAGATAGAATCAAAACATACATGATCTATTGTTAACCATTTCATGAAATCAACCAATATATTATCCCACCTCCACTCAAAATCATCCATGAAATACAAAAAACCACTAATAACATGATACTCGACCTATACATGATTGAAAACCACCCACATCGCTAAGAACTAGGAATATTATTTTTTCTACCTAGTCCACCAAAAAATAACCCTAAATCCATGATTCATCATAGATACACCTAGTAATAACTCCAAATGTGAGTTATAAAACTCAGTATGTTCTATATCATGCATTATAGTATAAAAAGAAAACCTTCCATATAACAACATCTATATCTGACCATCCTATGAACATCCCTCTCACGAATCACCATTGCCTACACAATAATGCATCACCTATACCTCTGGGTCCACCACTAATATTCCAACACCATCTTCATCTGATCAGATTCATTATTACCTAAAATATATTCTCTACCACCATCCACTCTTGAATTTATGTGTGAGGCTTCCAACTCCTCCATCTCCCCAAGCATCCTTATAATCACAAAAAACACCCATCAATGACATCATACTCAAAAAGATGGCCACATAATTCCATATTCATGAGGTGTAGGAGATCTAAAAATTATAATCCTAAAGAAACTCTTTCCACCTCCAATGTCACAAGTTTATATCACATTGGGAAAATCCATACATCAAAATACTGGGATCTGTGAAGACCCCAAAGTGCTCTATAATGAGCCAACATGACAAAAAACATAAATGAAAACAAAACCAGTAAAATATAAATATCAAGGGTTAAATATGTATGCTTTTGGGGATTTTACATTTGTGGAAAATATGTGATCACTACCCTTTGATGTATCAACACATATCCCAATGTTAGATGGGATGTGTCACAGAAAACCTTAAATAACACACCCACCTCTCGTAGCTGATGCACTAGAAAAATTACTATCTTTCCCATCTGGTTACCTAACATATACTAGAATAGATCACTCCACACAAAATCAATTTCATTCCTACTCAATGATTTCAACGGTGCAGCAACTCGAGAGAAATCGGGTATAAACATATGATAATGGCCTGTGAGACTGAGGAAACTGTGAACCTCTACCACCTTCTTTGGTGTATCCCATGAAAGAAATACTTCATCCTCTGATGGGTCTACAACCAAATCCTACTAAGAAACCATATTCTCGAGGAAATTAACCCTTGTGTATAGAACATACACATGGACAACTTTCCAAAGAGCTGGTTTCGTCTAAGAAAAAGCAAGTTTGTTATGAGATTCCTAGTCTTATCCTTATATGACATTGATTGGATTATGATATAATCAATAAATATGATGATTAACTGATCCATGGACTCCCATAAGATGGAATTCATAAACCCCATGAACATAGATGCTGCATTTGTGACAACGAATGGCATGACTATATATTTAAAGTTCCAATAATGGTATATGAAGGTTGTTTTAGGGATATTTCCCACCTTCACCTTCAACTGGTGATATCTAAACTATTGATTGATTTCATAAAACGAACTAACCTATATTAATTGATCAAAAAGATATATTATCCTCATAAGAGGGTTATAGTTTGTTACCATCACCTAATTCAACAATCATTAATTTATACACAACCCCATACAATCATTTTGATTCTTGGAGAACTATACAGAAGCACCACTCAATGAAACATCAAGTCTGATAATACCATTCTTCATCATATTATCTACTTGAGCCCTCAACTCTCACAACTCTAAATGTTCCAGCTGATAAGGAGACATAAAATTATAAGAAACATGTAGTGTTATGTCTGTCATAAAATCAACACACATTGAGGGTGTAGCATCACAACCACCTTGGGGAAAACTCTTGGATCTCCCAAATGACCCAAAGAACCATCATTGTCCCAGATTTTACTGATTTCACTGATAACGGAAACACCATATAAGGAACATGATCCACATGCTGACATCCCACCTGATAAATCTCCTCACCAATAAAAATCACATGCTAACCATCCACATACAAATAATAAAATTTTTTAGAAGATGAGGATAATATCAGGTATTGAATACAACCCATCAATTTCAGGGGCGAAATTATATGTATACATCGATATCAAGAATAGATCCCCATGGTTTCGATGTGGATCCATCATCATTATAGACCCCTGCCACACATCAAACAAGTTGATCTGACATCTGACAAGCATACTCAACACCAGGGCATGAGAGTACACTATGAATATTGTATCACATCATGGGTTATAGAGGGTTCATAAAAGTATTTTGAATCTTTATAATCAAAAAAGGCACCAATTAGATAACTAAAAAACGGATCGTACCTATTATGATCTCTAACCCATCGGGAACTGATGTCTCTACTATGTGAAATTTTCCACACCTAGCACCTCTACCTATCTGTTGATGACCACCTCAATGGAAACAGAAGGTTCATGGTCCAAGAGTGTGGGGAATATCCTGAGTTTGGCCACTTCATATTTCATCTCCCCATAGTAGAGAAAACCTATCTTCCCATGCTCTTGAAATAGACTCATTGGAAAATGCTGCTGAAGTTGGCACTAATCCTCTATACCACCATCAAACTATGCTCAAGGAACCACTAGGAACTGATTCTGGTGATGAACACCAACCACACTACCAAAACACCTTTGGACAAAAATCGTAGGAAAATCACAAAAAACATTGTCCCCCGATGGCCAGAATGGAAGCTATAGAGTTTGAATTGTTATCTGTTAAAAACATATAATTTTTGAGTTCCTGAGACCTACCACTTACAACCCTGCTCCTATAAAAACATAGTTGGGTAACCGCCCGTGTAAAATAAATAATTTCTAATTCTAGTATTCTTCAATTTTAATTAAGATTTATTTTATCACATTTGATTTATTTTTTCCAATTCAACATTCATAAAACAACACAATTCAAACCAGAACACAAGTCATTATAACGCATATAAATTTCCCAGGTCTCCCCTTATAAGAATGTCTATATCACTTGGACATTCAATTATTCTAGAGTCCATGCATTCGAATTCGTAGGTCCCCAAAATCCCATGTTCTAGCTAGTCTCCCAGGCCATATCATGGAACAAGGTCATCTGGTACTAATCTCTTACCGACCCTTGAAATACCTTCTATTCCAAACTCCAAACACCACTCTATCTCTCAACCATAACCTTTGATAAAACTCTATCAAAACCCCCTCCCTCGAACGATATCACAATGAAGGGAGATAGATGATGACCCCCATGTCCCACCTCTAGTAAGCCCTGTGTTGGTGATTGGAACTTAGGGTATGAAAATATAATAAATGAGAGGAATTACCCTCAATAATATATGTAATACAGAGATATAATATAGATCATACACAAAAAACACTAATACAGGATAGAAAAAGAACGATAGAAAACATATCAAATTCATGTATAAATAGAAATGATATAGATAAAATAACGTCTATAAAGTAAATAACCAATGTTAAGATAAATTAGTGACAAAATAGCTTTCCAAATTTCAAAGATAGTAATTTCTAGCACAATCCATATAGTACACCTATAAACCTAAACATTATTCTCTATATATTAGGTTACCATACATGTATTCTCAGAAGGAAAGGCAAAGTCTCTCATGCACAGGTGATAGAAGCATAATAATGCCCCTGTGAAAAAACCATAGAACCAAACATAATGGTATAATAACCATCCCAACCTCACCAAGGCATGCTAACCAAATAATGAAAACAATGTAATATAATATAAAATTAATAAAACTGAAAAGGGTAACCCACACTTCTTTCCCATTAGTATTCCACTCTCACACCCAGTGGCATACAACATGGATCTCTTATATCATTTATATATCACACCACCACATAATAATAGTCACACCCCACCTTTCTTGCAGACACCTGGGCCCCCCGCCTTACAAATATAACCACAAAACAACACTCTAGAAAACATTTGCTCCACCACATTACCACTACCATAAACATAGATTTAGTGTATCATGAACTTGTATGACATCATATTCATTCCCTCCTCCAACCATGTGCAACCCCCACCAGAGACCTTTCTATAAACACGGTCACAACTCACCCAAGAACAGTTGGGCCTTCACATCTCACCCACAAAAACCCATTCTAAAGATTCTGACCTAAGGAGACGTTGGCCATCAAAAACACCTTATAAAGCACTAAAATATATTTATCCATTATAGACTATGAAATACCTTCTACACATAGAAGTGAGACTAGGGAAGAACGGGAATCCAACCAACTATACTCAACGATTTTTTGGAAAAACACACAATGGATGACTATGCGGGTATCCTCGCATTGTTATCGTTGTTGGTGAAGTCCATGTGAATATAAAATGAATATAATTGTTAATAAATATAGTTTAAAACATTTGACACCAACCTATGGGTTACCAAAAAATATACTAACTCACAAAATCATCAAATTTAATACAACCTCTAAATTCCTAACACCACACATGATTCTAAAAACTCCACTTCAAATTTCAAAAGATTTACATTTAATCTCCCCATTCTTTTCATTATTAATCTTCAACCTCTTTTAATAACAAAATCCACCATTTAATTCTCCATTAACAGTTTCCATAATGTTAATCAAACCAACCCAATCCTTTACAAACATTAATGAACAATTATTTACTCATTCCATTGATAAAATGGAATCTATCACCAAGAAACCACCACCTCACTGCCTAAAAATCACTGCTAAAAACCACCACATCTTATCCCAAAATGAACATTCAAACGAACCACCATTTAAGCACCACAAAATAATGGACAATTATTCCACCTCAAATCTACCCTAAAAACACAACCAATCAAACCACTACCTCACTGACCCAAATGAACGCCCAAAAAAACCACATACTCTCCCCCCAAAAGTACAAGCAACAAACCACCTCCTTGACATACAAAATTCATGACCAAAAAAATCACCTCCTTGGTGAACCAAAAGAGTGGAAAAACAACCCAAATGTTTCCCTACAACTAATTACCACCTCAAATTATTATCCCATTAGCACGACCATACATGAAAAAAACATAATCATTTTTATAGATTTACAAAGGAGTTTTTTTCACATTCTGGTTTATTTTAGGGGTTTTATCACACAGACCAATATACTAGGGAAAAGATTTAATTATACAAATTTATATAAATAACCAATATCTTTTTAGTGTGATATCATGACAATAAAAAACATTATTGAAATCATAGAAAATTTATCCAACACAAAAAATTTCCCAAGGACCACACTATTCAGTAGTGTATCAATACCGTGCCATTCAAAATTTCATAAATTTTATGAAATATCTAAAATAATTCCAATCAAACTCAATTTTACCATTTTGATTCTTGTATCCAATAATTTATCTATGATTAAACCATAATAACTATAACTAAAATATAAAAAAATTAAACCCCTCATCCATTATAAATTAATGTGATGTGAGGGAATACGGACCTCAAATAATCTTTGCCAACTCACTACACACCGTAGGTTGTAGAAGAACGCCTGAAAACCAAAATTGGAAAATAATAAACTATGGATCAATATATACAACAATAAAATACCATCAAAGGGAAACCCAAAACACACCCTAAACTAGAACACCATCACTATATAAAATTACATGGAGTAGAATATAAGAAAAACCACTAAGAATGGAGAATAAAATACCACTAATTAACTATGGATTCCCAACAAAAAAATACCCAGTCCAACCGATCAAAATGTGATGAATAGGACTTGGTGAACTCTTTGGGGTGACTTGGTTTCACCCAAACAAGGGAAATAAAAAGCAATGTCCAAATGAATGACATTTTTTTTGTAATATATTTTTGTAACAACACTTGATTGGGGGTTCACATGAATTTTAATCCCATTTAATGCTGGGAAATCACTAGGGATTAGTTTCACCAAAAAATGAATATCCTTTTCTTTATATAACCACAAAGATATTCATATTTTAAACCACCACTAGACCGGACAATAAACATGATTCCACATCGTATAATATAATTAATCATCGCGTATTTCGAGTTACACATTTTTTACACATCCAACTCCATAGAAAAAACATCTTACCTCTGATGAACACCTGAAACCACTATAAAGGGAAAAGTAGTAGACTATAAGTACCCAAACCGTTACATCAGATTATAATAATTGAATTTCACCCGAAAAAATTTGAACACATTCCCAAATGGAAGGGATTTTGAACAACTACTCCACATGTTATGTCTCAAGGATCTCATCAATCCTCAAATGCCTCTACTAGATAAACATGACAACCCAAACAATTAAATGTCACACTAAAAACCCACAAGATACATCCTCTCACATAAAAATAATTCAAATAACCGCTGGACAACCATATCAAAATCCAAGAATTCCATACCAACAAACCACACCACTATTAATACACGAATCAGAGAATTGTTTCCTCCATTTCTAGATACTATAAAGTTTGGGTGGTATTGAATAACCCACACTGGTTTAATCACATCACTGTTTATGTGTCCTAATTAAAAATCAAGTTCTCCCCTTTTAGTATGTCTAGAAATTATGACATGTAGAAACAATATCATCATAATACAATGAAAATATCACATCTCATAAAACAAAACGATCATAGTAGCACGTAATAAAAGAATCGAGGAATGAAAAACTAGAAACCACTCTGGGTACACGGCATGAATTTGTCTCTCTCACTCTTAAATTCACTCATCTAGTCCACAATTCCTACATAAAACACAATCCAATGGAATGTTCCTTCCACATTGTTACTTATCTGGGTGATCTGAGATCTCTATTGGTCATTCGACAAATGTCGTGTCATCATCAATATCTAACTCTCCCAATTCAATAAAATCAGAGTCCGTGTGAATATAACAAAAAAATGATAAATGTGAAATATATTTTTGATCCTCACCAAATTAATTGTCAATTCCAACTTATTTTCAACAATGCTGACTCTCTCTAACTCTTAAAATGGGAAACTCCAAGGAGAAATCTTAATTCTTCTATAGAACATTCACTATCCATTTCGAGGGGAAAAATTCCCAAAAAATGGTCCTAAACATGAAACTCCAAGGGCCTCCTCCAGTGATTATCAGTAGACTTATGTTTGGAATTCTCTTCTTTCATCTTATATCAAACAAGATGAACATTCTCTATCAAGATATGCTCCACATCAAGACCAATAATAACTATCTCCCCCACACATTCAATAAATAAAAGAGAACAACACTATCTCCCATATAAATCCTCAAATGGATCCATTTTAATGGAGTAGGTATAGATATTATTCTAATAAAACTCCACAAAAGATTTTTTTCGTACCCAAGATCCAAAAATTTCCAAGATTCGTTCTCAAAACATGGCCTTCATTATTTGGACAATCCATTCCATTTTCCTAGCAATCTGATGGTGGAAAGTAGTGATAAGGTGTAACTGAGTTCCAAAAGAATGCTACAATCCACTCTAGAAACGTGAGGTAAAATTTGTTCTGATCAAAGATTTTAGACCAAAAAAATATATGGAACCACAAAAAATCATCCACATATATCTTAGTCAAAGCATACATGACGCATGACTCCATTATCTCTTTAAAGATGGATGATTACATTAATTGATCTAATATCACCCAAAAATAATAACATTATTTTTTAGATCATGGTATAATTATGAGTAAATTAATATTTATTTCATCCCACATCCACTCAACAACATCCCTGAGATGATGAAAACCACAAGGAAAACAATTCCTGCCCTTTACATGCTGGAAAACCAAACACTATTATTCAGAATCAGCCACTACCTATTTCACCCTAGGCCATCAAAAAAGAACCCTAAAGCCTTGATAAATCATAGAAAATATAGGATATACTACCAAATGTGATTTTGGAAACTCATGAAAGACTCCATCAAAAATAAAAATACAAAAATACAACCATCCATGAATCAAAATCTAGTTATAAAAATCCGTAGACCATCCCTTTAAAGCATCTCCATGACCATCATTATTGTGTATACCTCATCCTTTATGTTCCCCCTCTGAGACTCCTTCAAATTATAAATTAGAGATTTCAGGATCATTATTTGAAACAATTTTACTTTACCACCATAAAAATATTCATCTATTTTCACATATAAAAACTCCTCCATTTCTCTCCAATCATCCTCAAACTCCCTAATAACACCATTCCATGACTTCCATATCAAAGAGTCAACCACAAAATTACCCTTTCATGAGTTTTAGTTGATCTCAAAAACATAATCTAAATGATAATCCATCCACCTCAACTGTTTCAGTTTTAGATCGTATTGGAAAGTGAAATACCTCAAACAATTTTAATATGTGAAGACAACTATGAAATCCCTAATGAAAAAATGTCAATAAAACATCAGAATAAAAAAAGATCCAAGATCCTGATCATGGGTTACATTAATTATCTCACTTGTATATAACTACTTCAAACAATAAGAGATCACTTCCCAGGGTTGTATTAGTACAAATCACAACACTAGATGTGAAACATCACAAAATACCTCAAAGAACACACCCTCCTATAACCGCAGAAGAAAATGATCATAGGATAACTTTGCCTTTCAGGTAAGTTAGTTCTTTTTGACAGTGATCAGTCCACACAAAATCTTTTTATATCATAGTAAAATATATCAATGGTTCTATAACTAGAGAACAATTAGGCAAAACCCTCCGATAATTTCATTTGATGCCCAGGAAAAAACTAAATTATACCATAATATTGGGTTTTTCCAATGAAACAACTACCTCTAACTTTAAAGGGTTTACTTCCACATCCATCAGAGACACAACATACCTAAGGAAAAACACCTCTATTGTCCAAAACATAAATATGGAAAACATTCTAGAGGTATGGTGTTGTCATAAAACAATCAATATAGTTCTAAGAACAATATAATTCTACACCTCTAACTTTGATAAGATTAAGATACTGTTGATTAATATGATGATGAACTTATTTGGGAACACCTAAAACCTGGAATTTATAATCCCCATGAATATGAATTGTGAATTTGTAACACCAAATTCCATGACTATAAACTCTATGTGATCATAAATATATCTGAATGTAGTCTTTGAGATATTTAACTCATACAATCTCAACTGGCGATATCTAGAAAAAATATTGATCCTTGAAAACCAAAAATACCCTCTTATCTGGTCGAATAGATTGTCTATCCTTAGAATAGAGTAACATTTTTTTAATGTAACTGGATTCAACATTTTGTATTCAATAAAAAACATCAGGCTACCATCCTCCTTCTTAAAGAACAACACTTGCTCAACCCACATAGACACACTGGGTCATAAAAATACCGTTTCATCATATTGTCTACCTAAACACTCAAATACCACATATTGGGTTGTTCCATCTGATAAGTAGAAATCAAAATTAAAGAAGCATCAGTCTATAAGTCTCTCCTAATATCAAAATCAAGTGGAGAAAGTAGAATAACAAAATCAACCACAAAAACATATAAGAACTCACCACCGAATTTGAGATCCTTCACATCCCAAGTGTCCATTGATTCCCTAAAAAACCATTAAATGGGAAAAAGGGTCTCCACATAGTGATTTCCCTTCTGACAACTTCCTGCACCAATGAAAACCAAACGCTGGCTATCAACCTAAAAAATTGATTCCTATCTGTAAAAAATATATATCAGTACATTGAGAATACAAATAGTTGATGTTGAGGATGAAATCATATGGATGAATAAAGAGAAAAAAAATTTACCCATGGGACAGATGCAGACCCATATTTAGTCTACAACCTTGGAACACATCACAAAAGTTGTAAAAAACTCTGACTAGGGTATTCAATAACATAGGAATGATATTCCTTTATACATCTAGTCACTGAGAATTGGATAGAGTGGGTGAAAAAATAGAGTGTGAAGCTCGTGAATCAAACAATGGACAAACGAGAGTACTATACAAACTGATCTTACCTCTAGTGATCCCTTGACCCTCTTTAACTGATGCTTATACTACATGAAACTAACTACAAGAATCTCCTCTACATATCTTTTTATGACCACCTCAATGTCCATTCTCAGGTTGTGATCCCAGAATTTAAGGAAAATCCTAAGGATGACCTCTTCCTTCTCCATCACCTCTTGGGTGGAGAAGAATTATTCTTCTGATTCTACTAAAAAAGCCATACTAGTAACAACCATGGAGGTTGGAACTAAACCTATCCACATGAACAAAATTGAGATCAGGTAACAACTTTCCCTTGGTTATTGTGATGTATATAAACCCCAAAACCAAATGAAACAATCAGAAAAAATACAAGAAAATCACAGAAACCATAGGACGAAAAAATCATAAAAGGAAACTGATGTGGTCGAGTACCTACTAGTCAAAACAATCAATGGTCCTGGTGCCTGAGACCTACCACAAAAAACACTACTATTAAAGGAACCATGATGGTTCCCCTCCTATGACAAACAATGAACTTCCTAATCCAGATAATTTCGTATTTTACTTCTGATTTATTTTAACTAATTTAATATATTTTTTTTATTTCAACATTACTAAAACAATCCAATTAAAACTAGATTACAAGTTATTGTGTTTCACTTACTTTTCGTAGGTCTCTATCCAAGATAAGGTTTATCTCCCTTTGATGTTCAATAAGCCTAGAGTGTATGCATTGGATCCAAAGGGGCCCTAAAATCTAGTTTCCTAGCCAGTATCCCTTGCCTATGTCCCACACCAAGGTCAAATGGTGTAGTTTCTATAACAAAACAAGCAATAATCTTTTTGCCTAACTCCAAACACCACCCTGTCTCTCAACCCTAGGCTTTAATTCTACTCTGTCAAGACACGCTCCCTCCAATGATTCTGGAATAAGGTAGAGAGATAATGACCCCTGAGCCCCACCTCTAGTAAGCCCCGGATAGGCGACCAGGACAGATGGAATGCAAATATCATAATGGGAAGCATTGTCCTCTGTAATATAAATAAGTTCAAAAGATAATATTAATCACATAAAATATACTCCCGGAGAAAATATTAAAATTATTCCAAAAAATAATCCACACGCATTCATAAATAGAACCGATATGTATATATGTAAGAAAGTCTCAAAATTAAATACCCAATGTAAAGAAAAAAAGAAACGCCATAATATCTGTCCAAAGGATTGATCTATTAATTCTCATAATGGTCTATATAATCCTCCTATAAACCTAAAAAAGTTATATGCATTTTCGGTGAGAATACAAGTATACTCAGTCAGAAAACCAATGACTTTCATGCACATGTTATATAATAATACTAATTCCCCTATGAGAAAACTAAAGAACCACACCACACCTATCATGGTATACAAACCATCTAAACCTCATCAAGGTAATCTCACCAAATGACACAAATCAAGTAATATAATATAACAATAATAACATTGATAAGGGTACCATGGACCACATGAACATTTGTATACCACTCTCACACCCAAAATCATACATCATAGATCTCCCATTTTATATATAAACTACATTTCCCCGCAAGAACATGCACAACACACCTCCCACAAAAACACCAAGGATTACCACCCCATAAGCATGACCACCACACATCTCACCTGAAAACACCTTGGAAAAAATAAAACCACTACCATTTACAATGTAGAAGGATATCATGACCATGTAGGACATCAACCTCATGCCCTCATCCTACCATGCATGACCCCCACCAGAAGCTTCCCCACAAGCATGACCGGAACACATATCGCACCAAAACACCTGGTCCAAAAAGAAAACTCCATCATAAATAATGTATTATAGTATCATGAACATGAATAACATCAATATCATTCTATCATCCTTCCACTCATAAACCCCTCCAAAACCACCGCACAAGAATGTTCATGTCTTTCCTAAAAACACTTGGTCCATCCCATATCACCCAAAAATAGTGGGGCTATAATATCTCACAAGATGACACCTAGGACATAACAAACACCATATAATGCACTACCAGACCACCTACAATCAATGAATTTGAAAACCCTACCCTGAATTTTAGAGAGGGAGGGAATATGTGGGTACCCAGTTATCTGTACTCCTCTTCAGATGTTTGGAAAAACACCCCCAACAGGACTATGCAGGTATCAACACATATTGCGCAACATGGGTGGGATGTATATATAAATCATAATAGTATTAGGTTAATTATATATTGTATCAAAAATTCATTCCAACCCTGTGGGTTTCAGAAAAAACCGGCCGACTAACAATATCATCACTTTTTCTACCACCTCTAAATTCATAACACCACACATCATGCCACAAACCCAGCCTCACATTTCCATCCAATTTTATTATTTAGCATCAACCAAATTTTAACACACAACAAAAAATTTAATTATTCTTTAGCTATTTAAATTTCATTAAATGAACCATCTTAAGATATACCATACATTATTAAAAATTTATTTATATATTCCATCACTACTCATGAATGTATCCCAATGAAACTCCCAACTCACCACCCCAAAAGAAAGACCAAAAAAACCACCACCCCACAGCCCCAAAATCACGACCAAATAATCCACCACCTCACCACCCAAAAATAATGGAAATAAATCCACCTAATTAGCATCCCAAATTCATGGCCAAATAAATGAAGAACTTACTACCATAAAATAATGGAAAAAACAAATCCTCATCACCCAAAAAGCATGGAAAAACCATATTCGTGTAAGAGTTGGTGTCTTATAACCAGCTAATTATACTTTGACTACATGGATATTTAATTCATTTAAATATTAAACAACTTATTTTATATTGGTCATTGTTCTTCATGAATATGATGTAACAATGTCTTAGAGTATTTGTTGCACTGATATTATCAAAGAAGTTCGCTACTACGATGAGAACATTGAAATGCTATAAAAATATTATAAAATATAGTTATAAGGTAAGATAACATACTATGATAGGTCACATATCATGAATAACTTTAGGTGTGATTACTCATAAGCAGATAAGACATCCTATATTAATGTTTTCACTTGTTAATCTGTATGAAAAATAGAATATGAGGACATACCATCCTGTAGGAATTCCTCTTATATTTTTGTAATCGGATATTTTACTCTACTATAATGTGTAATGATCCAAAGACATTAATAATATCATTAATACATTTCTTGACTCGCACAATTTGATTTACTGACGAAAACTATCACGCAAAAAGTTGGTTAGAAGTAGGATATGTTGGGTGTGTCATGAGTGGCTTATTATTACTGAATAAGTCCAGAAATAATTTTCCCTACTATTTATGGAATATGATATCTCATTTCTTTGAATGAAATTCAACCATTGCGTGAAATTCCATGGCCATGATGTATGGACCAGTTTATTTCAGATAGTCAAAGAACAACATATCTAACATAAAATTTGATGACACTATCAGGAAATCTTCTTGATGAGATATTACGACAAAGGTATTATATTACACAGTGTGGGTTCTTATGTGGATTTCATTATTTGAGATTTTAGCTTCATTCTCTTGCATACCTTGACCCATTTCTAGATAGTACTCTTGGACATTATGCCAGCACGCCTAATTCCAATGAGAAAGTATCGTAGAGGGTCATACACCATGTGTTTCTGATGGTCTCAGTTAAATTCTATTTGAATTTAATTAATAAATATTATTCTCAAGACAATGGAACAAGTTTTTTCTAGTTAAAATGATGGTATAAATTAAATAAATATTTATTCACTGTATTGTTTGTAAAATACATTAATTTATATTATTCGACATTTAATTAATATTTAATTACTAGTTTGAAAATAAAAAAGTAATTATGAAAAAAATATATTTATTTGTTCATTCACGTGTTCAATAAATTGGAGTGTAGTTCTCTTGTGCCATGGCATGTCCGGTAGTAATATAAATATTTACATGACGATAGACAATTATTTAACTTGTTGGCAGATATTAAAATTATGCTGCTACTAATTAGTGATGTGAAATTATATTTATAATTCCATTTTTCGCAAGTTGGTGCACCATAAATAATGACTCGGTAGTATTATTACTAAAATGGGTTTTCTATAGGGTTATGAATGTATTTAACTATTTTTACAAAATTAAATGTTGTATCTGAATCCCCATGCCAATAAATAGACACATACATATATTGTGTCATGTATTGAACCACACACCCTTTTAATTGAGAATTGTGGAGACAAAAAATTTAAATCCTGAATCCTCTTCCCATCCCTCTCAAGAACGATAGAAGTTCTTCAAGGAAATTTAGCAAGTGATCAAGAACGAATTACACAAGACACTAGTTTCGCCACGCTATCACCCGTAGAACATGTGGTGTCGAATGGAGGCCATGAGAGGATGTGTGGATCAGCACTAGAAGGACTCTAGTTTGGATGCTTGCAAGTGAAAAAGGAAAATTTATAAGGCTCATTTTGGATGATCATAATCATTAAAAAATAAAATACGAAAGATCCATGTATTATTTTAATTATGAAATTAATTAAATTAATTATAAACATGATGTGAAATATCCTATCCAAAGGTTCCGAGCCTCTTCCTACTTTATATAATTCATTGAATATATTATGTGAAAATAGTATTTCATCGTCGGATTGATCCTGAAATAATCATTGATCATGGTAAAAATCAATGTTAGGTGTTAAGACAACCACACATCCGATGCACTCGGATCCTTTAATCCTCACTACCACAAAAGAATTTCAAAACCAATCACCTCCTCGCCACCCCATAATTATGTAAAACAAACCACCTCCTCACATCCCCAAAAGAAAGGTCATACAAAAAACATATCATCTCATACCCCATTACGACCACACATTGTTGTCTCACAAGCACATCCAAATATCACAACAAATCAAGATCATTTATATAGATTTATAATGGGTATTTTATCACCACAAAATTTAAATTTTTATTAAGATAAGTCCATTTTTAGGGAAAATGGAAACCAAGGTTCAAATCCATAGACAATTAAATGCTAAAAGAACTCACAAAATCATTAAACACCAATCTAAGTTTACATGACTTGGCTTATCGATATAGTTCCCAGTGCAGTGACCTAACATCGATGTCTGGATCCTTGAAAATAAGAACTTCTAGGTGAGAGATCATACGTTCCATTGTCTGAATAAATTCCACTTTGTTTATTTTATTTTCATTGAATCCTATGGCAACAATATGGTCTTGTTTATCTAGCAACACTATTTTCTCCTCATTGGTCTCCACTTTTATCTTCCATTTATCAATTATTCTAAGAACCTCTTCTAAGAATTTTTTTGGTACCTTTTGTTTAAGTATTTATTCCTTACAGTGCAAGATAAGCCTCAAGCACTCCACATCCTCTCCATCCCTTTCTCGAGTAGTCCTTACCACTGCTTCAATTTCCCCTTTTAGTGGTGGTATCCAAAAATCCTACATATTTTGGATACAATTTCATTATATAAGTATATGTAAATAAATTTTTTTTTCATATAGGGTGATATAATAACAATTAAAAAAAATAACATATATCCCACAAAACCAAATCCCCCACCAATAATAAATATTTTCGGGGCATCAATCCTATACCATTTTAAATATCAAAAAAATTATCAATGATGTAAAATCAAGTGAGTCAAACCCCATCTTCACCTTTCAATTAAAATAACCAATTCCTTATTTATGATTATTACGAAACAACCATAACCTGTAGATAAAACAATTAAGTCTCTCATCCATGATACACAATAAAGATAAATGATGGAATCCCTACCTCAAAGAAGTTTTGGTGAATCACTGCGCACTGAAGGGTGGATAAGAATCCCTAAAACCACATCTAAACCATGTGAAACCATGAAACAGTGTAAAATGAAACCAAATACATTCAAAATGAATCACAAAACACACCCAAAACCATTACTTCATCACTATAGTGAATTCATAGGAGATGAATGGAAGAAAAAAAACCAAGAATGAAGAAAGACATACCTTGGATCGACCAGAGATTTCCAATGAACAACCACCAAAACCAAAAGATAAAAGAGGGAGGAAGAAAAACTTAAGAACTCCTTAGGTAAAATAGGGATTTTAAAAAATAACTTTTTAAAGAATCCATAACTAAATGATTGATAATTATATTATAAATAATTTTAAAAATATGGTGGATTAGGGGTTTACACGACATGTAATACCATTTCATGTCATTAAATCCTCAAAATTCAATACCCTCAAAAAATGCTTCACATTATTATTATCTTACTATAAAACTATACACTTTATGAGACATATCTCTGTTATCTATCAAACCTACTATCATGTCGTGTTATACACATACATGATATGTATTTTCAACAGAAACGCTATTGCACCTCCAACTCCCAGAAAAACTCTTAGAAACTCCCACAAACACTTAAAAAACCCAAATAAGAAAATGTATCTAACAATAAGGTAATGTAATGTTAAATGAAATGGGATCTTGTTTGGATTTATATAGGAAAATAGTAGGATTTCATTATTATTTAGGTTACGGACTCAATATAATAAAATAACAAAAACCACAAACCATCCCGTGATTTTTTTCCGAATTGTTTCTCAAAAATTTGAGTGGTTTTAATTAAATTTAATAATAATGGGTAGAACATAATAAAATAATTCTATATCTTATTCGATTGTGGGTCAAACTTGTAATGACATGATTAGAAAACCATAAAATTTATTAATTGTTTATTTGGATTATTTTTTGGGGGATGTGAACATCCGTTTGTGGAGGATGCCTGACTATTTTTTGCACCGCATTCCAGATTTACAAAGGTGGGTGGTATCTATTTAATATTTAGTGACGTTTTATCCTTGATCGAAACATGATGATGGAATTTTGGTCCCTCCTTCCATGGATTCCTACTCAGAATTTGTCTCCTAGTCTGGGTCTCCCTTAAAGATTAAGATGCTAATAATGAAACTCTTCCTCGTGCCACATAATTGTGGTCACCGATTAATTACACTACTTATGTTAATACATTCTACGGTTTATTCTAGGGAAGCAACCTCAATCGGGTAGTAATCACATTGGCCATCTATGGAGTGTCTGGGCACTGAAGCACTTGTACACCAAGATATCTTACTCTTATTATAGGGATTCTCAAGGGAATATTTGACACAGCCGTCCCATGTTCATTGTATGGATTTTTTTTCCATAGGAATAACCTTGAAGTTTTTCACAACTTTCTATCTCTAAAACAGGGTATTCCAAAAGTTTAACATCTAGCAGAGATGGTTCCGACTAATAGTAACAATTAATGGAGTGGATCAGATGGGTACATTACAATGACGAAAATCTTGATAGGATTACTATATGGTGGGGGGTCAATATTCCCAATTGGGATAGATCTTATAATGAGTGGGTCCCGACCAAGGGGACACCAAGGTTTACCATTTGATGTGATTGAACCTTGTGGAGGCCTCCCATGAAACTTGTATGAAAGGTAGCGATCAATCCCACATAGTTCAAGAGAGTGAATCATGGGATTGTGGTGTACACTATGGACAAAAACTCAAAGAAATTTTGGGGGATCACATGTGGTTTGCAATCCTAATGGATGGTATGGTTTCACCATAACGTGGCACCCTGTGTGGAATTTGGACATATATGGATGGAGTGTTGAAAGATGAGATTATTGGGGATGAAATAGACGTGAAGATGATAGTGATGTTGGGATTGAACCTCATAGAGGCTTCGTAAATATCCCTGTGGTGGGGAATAAACACCAGCCCAGTTCATTGGTGAAATGTGACACCTAGGGATGCAACCCGAGAGAATAGAATGCGTGGATGGGAACCAGAATGGTCAAGAACCACCATGTTAAAGCACAATCTTCCCAAAACAAAAAGGATTGCGGGAGTGACCAGGATGGGACCTAGAATATGGAATTGAAGCTCAGTAAGACTTCCTGCATATCCCAGTGGAATTGAATCAATGTTAACATAGTTCAGGAATGGGGCATAGAATTAGGGTGTACACAAGGGAGCACAACATGGAGATAGGATTATACATACATGTGGTTAGTATCATATAGTATGTGGGACACTTTTGGTTGGAGTATTATGAATTGACTGTGGGGATTTTAAATACTTATATTTATATGGACTAGTTTAACACCATTAAATGGTAGACCAATGATATGGGTCCAAATAATGGGGACATTGATGTTTACCATTATTTGGGGTTGAACCTTAGGAAGGATTCCAATGTACCCTATATAGAAGACATTGAATAAAACCAATTTATTTAAAATGATTATAATATAATGACATTCTGAAAAAAGGTAAATATAGATGATTGTCATTCGGGATGAGGGTAAACCAACATGAAGTGGTTGGGACCAATGGGTGATGGTCTTGAAATTCAGAAAGGCTTCCTAGGTACATTTCCTAAATAGGGAAAATATCAAATTCCATGTATTTTGATGTTGGAGATTGGGGATTATGCAGAGGATTTCATGGTCGATTCATACATTAAAACCAAATGATTAAATCATGGTGTGAGTGACAAGAGACATCAAAGACCCGATGATCATGTAGCGAATGGTGTTTCCACATGAAATGGAATGGGGATTAAACACGGTTAGCGGACAAGGGAGATGGATATTGGGACTTACTTATGAGGATGATTGAGTAGGGGCATAGTCCTATGAGGAGGATACGACCACCTTAACTGGAATACCTGGTCATGTTGGGTCAGGGCTTACGTGGAGACTGCCAGAGGGGCACATGGAGACAATGTTCATAGGGATATGGGAGGGAGAATGTGTGGGTTACCATCATATTCATGGTCCACTCTGGGATTGTCTCTTATATTGGGATCATATTTTAACATGATGTTTTGGCGATGTAGTTTCTTGATAGTTTATCATCCTAAAGATCAGACATAGGCATTTGACTCCTCATCCCTAGATCTTACGTAATTGGATCACTTTATCCCTTGGTTAAGGGAAGGTACAAGAAATTCCATCTAGAGTTGGGGTTGTGGAGTGATCAATTGAGGGGATCACATTAGCATGGATATATGAAGAAAAAATAACCATTAGTGTTCCTATATGAAGGAGCATAAGTAAAAGCAGCAAAATATAAATTACCACTCAAGGGACCTTGAAAACACATTAGACAAGCTAGGATGGACAAATGGAAGAGGGGAGTGGAAAGCATGAGACCTTGGAAAGAATGTATTATCAAATCTAATAGACATGGAGAAGACAAGGATATTCTCAATTAAATGGGTATTCATGAATGTTAGTACCTTTACTCAGGAATGGGTCTTCACTATGGGTACTGCCTTCTCAAAGGCATGAGTCTTCGTAAATGGAATCCTTCGATGGATTAGAGCTTTGATTTAGAAAATACCTTTTTTGGGGATTTACTTCACAAATTCTCTATAATTTTAGAAGTCTTGAGAACCTTGATGGGGCCTTCTAGATTTCAAAGGTCATATTCCTTCCAAGTGGGAATCCACTCCATAGGTGGAGGCCTTGTAGAACATGAGGCATGGTTCACAAAGGCCAAGTACCTTTGGTGATTAAACTATTGGTTTGGTGAAGGTCATTGCAAAAAGAAATCATGGAAGTTGAATGAGATGAGTAAAAATGGTTTGATGGGGGGGGGGGATGAGACCTCTGTTTATATGAAATTATGGTCGGTGAGGGTCACATAACTCACTGTGGATAAGAGTGACACTTTGGAGAGGAGTGGCTCTGTTAGAATGCATCATCCACACATAAGTTTTGGGACAATGTGTAGACGATCACATAGGTGGTCTGTGTGAAGTGGGCCAGGAAGAACGATGATGTTGTAGAAAGGACGAACTCTGTTGAGTGATTTAGAGTCGTAGAAGTTATATGACACTGTAGAGATGATCACAGTGGCAGTCCTCGCGAAGACGGGCCATACTTGAATAGGTATTCCTTGAAGGTGCCCATACGGATGGTTTTGAGAGATTTAGGTCACTTTTGAGGGATGATGTTCTATTAAACATCAATGATCTATCAACCTAGGTTGCAATGAATTTTGGAACAACACCCCCCCATAATGGAGATGAATGAAAAGAGGGTCTGATTGTGAGTGTAAAATTACGAAGATAATAGAAGGTTTGAACATACTGTGGATCATGAAGTTGTGGCACATAGGTGATCGCAAGGTTATGACACAGCTTCAATCATGAAGTTTTTCCGTACCGGTTATCACGATGTGGAATCATGAAGAATCCCTTAAAGAGAGACACCACTTAGAATGTGCGAGAGGTTCCGTGAAGAGCATCTACGGGTCACCGTGAAGCCGATGCCAACCAAAACAATAAATAGAGGTCTAATGTTGTCAGTTTGCATCTGGATCTTTGAAAATGAGATTAGTGGTGCTCTCTCATTGTGAAATAATCCTCTCTGTGAATTCATCTATGTGATCTATAGATATTTGGCCTGGTGTTGGTGAGTACTTTTAGAAAACCATTGCATCATGATCTATTACTTCCTTTGAGACATAGTCTGAAATCAAGGCTACTTAGCTAAGGGTAGGTTATGTTTGACCGTATTCGTGAATGGTATTTTAAAAATGTATTCGCGAATAATAATTTCTATCAACCTTCATCCCACAACAAGAATAATTATCTATTTCTTCGATCTAATGGTCTCTCCTAAGGTTGAGTTAGAAGAACATGATGATGCTTCTCAAAGGGAGGCCATGGAAAACAAAATCAATATAGGAGAGTTCATCCGATGAACATTCGATCACCAATCATTGATGGGGAGGCTGATGGAGGTGCATAAGGATTACCCTCATTTCAAGCCACTTCCATTGTACAAATTTGGTTTTCGGGATGATGTCTCCATCCCAAACACTGGAAAGGACGAGACAACCAACTAGTTTAGGAGTATCCCCAGTAAATAGAAATAGTATAAGGCTTCATATAGACACATTGAAAATGAACACACCATCGTCAGTGTACATTTCCTTTAAAATAAATGCAACAACATCGATGAAAAAGAATTGGAGAAGGATATGTATCCACATTTTTACAAGATTATCATCAAGGATGGGATCTGGAATCCAGACAAGGGGTGGATCAAATGATGGGATCTACCCCATGATGGAACCTTCAACGATGAGTTGGCCTAGGCATACTGGGTCTGTGCATCCTGTGAAGATATTGAGAATGTACTGGGGTGGGTAGGCCTATATGAAGCAGCATGGGCCTCCAAATTCAGTATCTCTCAGACTATGGAGTTTATACCAAAATTTCTAACTTAGTGGCCATCAGATAACAACATAGTTCCACCTACATTACGGGGGGGCTTCAGCCTTTAGGAAATTCATCAAATTTATGGCATCCGAATACTTGGAGAGATGTATGTATAGTTCATCCCCACCATGAACATCTAGGAGGACAACGAGCTCATTCCTCTTTTGGAAATGGCATTGATGAGGCTTGTACCAGGTACATACAAGAATAAATATAACAGAAAAGATGTCCACTTTAAGTAGTTGTTCGACTATTTTATAATTATCCCTCCAAAGAAGGAAACATTATCAGTAAGGCTCCCCATATGTCAAAAAAACCTCTATGGAGAAAATAAGGTTCATAATGGAAGATCCTAGGGGAAAACCAATGTAAACTATTAGGGTAAACTGTCATGACTAAGTATCTGTTGATAGCAAGGCTGGATAGATTCATCTCTCCACTGATCCATGGGTGGATATTACTAGTCAGAGATGCCCACATGGGGTGAGGACAACAAAATTCATCATGGAGGCTCAACTTTCTGGCATAGACTCCATCAATTTGGGCATTCTAGTGATGGTAAAGTTATACCATATACTCCATCACATCAATGAGAAAAAGAGGCAACTACAACTGTGAGCTAAATTTCACTTTTATATAGCTATATTGCTACACATGTTGGGGGATATGTATATAATAACCCCATTTCTTCACCTGGGATACTTTCTCTACTGATAATTTTGAAAATTATGAGGATCACCCCATTGAAGCTGGAGATAGTGACTGTGTTGGGAATGATGGGGGGTGCAGAACAATTAATCTTCCACTCACTCCCTATGACAACTGGTGCCTATACAAATGATGGAACATACATAAAAGATAATAGGTCATATCTGTTATCATTCTACAGTGGGGTTCTAGTGGCACATGTAGACTATGAACCTATATTGTAACCATATACCTCAGACTAGTTAGCATGACAATTCTGGAGCATGCAGTGGTTGACCCCACAACATTATACAAATGTTTCCCATGAGAACCAACTATGTGTGATGTGACAAATATGGATGATTTATTCATGGAATGATGGGAATATGTGGAATTATATTCCTACATCCTATGCTGCATTAAGACTAGTTCACGATTATGCACATAGTTGGGAGGTTGCCTAAACTGGTGAGATGCAGAATCGACTAACAATTTGGGGCAAAAAAGTAGTGGTGTCTACACCTTGATGTTGAATAGTGATTATGGGAAGATGTCAAGAAGGTTTTCCCAACATGCTTCCAGGTGGTGAGGTTGTAATTTTAGGATCAGTAGGCCATGAATCAGTATACCTTGGACGAGTTCTTGAGGGAGGTGAAGAGAGAGAGGTAACAGTGCCAGACCTGGTGGATCCTCCTGGGGGGGGGGGGGGGAATAGGGTAATCATATAATGAATTTCTTATTTCTAACCATCAAGAGATCAAAAATTTACTATGTTTGGTAAATATTCCTTCAGATTTCATCTTTCTAGATGACTGGAATGATTGGGAAAAGGGAAAAAATATATCGGTGTTAGTATTCTATGGACAATCATGCACATGCACAGGATAACACTGGGAGAACATGGATTTTCAAATGGAGGTTCAACACTACCAATACCAAGGGGAAAATTATTGTGATGGAACTGGAGGTTGTATTAGACTCCCATGGTGACATGTGGCCAATAACACAGTAGGTAAGGGTGTTAGGGAACATGTCTATTCCTACAGAATTGATAGTGACTCAACTAGTGAATAGTTTTCCGATGCCCGATCATCCAGATGAATCATGTGGGGAAGAAGCCAATGATAATGATTTCTACCAATAAATGTATGGGTCATCCAAGGGAGACTCTTCTAAAGAAGGTGAAATAGTGGCCTCAAGGGGGGTTCTTTTGGTAAGTTTACCATAACTATAGAAGTGTGTTATCACAACCATTCGTTGCGCAAGTTCGCATCCTACCTTATCGTGGTTTCCTATCATACACTTATCAATGTAGAAGAATATTCAATCAACCACTACGATTGATGGGGATGAAGGAGTGAAAGGTCCAGAGAACTAAACACTCATACCTACAAGTAGAGATATAATGTTATAGGAATCTAGCGGTGCTAGGGGAGTAGTTGTAGACCACTCAAGATCTTTAGAACTCGCACTAATATAAGGAGGGCCACGTCCTAGCCACCCGGTGATGATATACCTGAGGCGAGATGAAGTGGATGGCATGGGCATGTCTCCTACATCAAAGCTGTACTTGTTTCCTGATCGGTCAAATTTTCTAATGCGACCCATGCCTACATAGTTTCCAAGATATTACACATGTTTCTAGAGAAAATTGCTGGAAGAATCAAAGATCAAATACAAAGAGGGGTGTTAGTCCCTATAATGCTGAGTGACCAATATGACTAGGCTGTAGTTCCTTATGAGAAACCAGTGGATATGGGTGATACTGATTGTGGGTCTGTGTCTAGAGTTGATTAGGTGGACAACATTTAATTAGAATCAAGCTATGAAGACCATCCCAAGGAAGAACCTTCTGCTGAGTTCCAAGAGTCATTTACTAAATATAAACCCACTGTCCTGGATGAGCAGGACAAGTCCACTTCTGATGAATTGGATGAAAAGTTTGTCTTAAATCGGTCATGGAAATAAGTCAATTTTTTCATCGATAACACCCTACAATCAGAGTGTAAAAGTCATAAAGGAAAACATCCCCATTGTTTTCAAGAAGTATGTGTTGGAGGCATGGATTCATGATTCCATCACATTCTCATTTGAGATTACCTTTTCCAAGAAGGTGTGGGAGGACGCACACATCCTTAGTGTAGGTCAGTAGCAGAGGAAAGCCATCAATATCCAGAAACACCAGGATGATGATCATGATGTCTGGTGCTTGAGGGTGCAGGTGAATGAAACTTTTTTTTCATTAGAACCTAATAGAAATTCATATACCATTTAAGGACTCATATCATATAATCCAAGGAGCATATGAGGCAAGAATACCAAGATATGGATAACATCTAAGATGATGAAGACCGTCTATGAATCATGGCTGATGAATTTCACCTCGTAACTAGTGAAGAGGATAGTAATCATAATAGTTGAGAGAAAATTATATATTCAATCCACCACAATTTGGTGGAGCTGAAATTTTCTATCGAGGATGTCAACCAAACTATTGGAGGGCCACTCCATGGGTACAATAATAGGCATGAACACACAAACATACTTTCATGTTTGTTTGTTTATATTAATTTTGTTCATGAAAATCATGCTGCTTATTTACATTAATTATCGCATCTCAATCATAATTTTGATGTGATGATTCCATAATCTCACCTAGGTCATACCCAGTGTGAAAAAGTAGTTCTAAACACATAATTACTCACAATTTATATGAGAGTACTAGCTAATTTTTTTTAATAATAGAGGTTCGAATGACCACCCAGATTTTCCAAGACAATGGTGGGGTCTCAACCAGATAATAGGGTTCCCCAAACAACCAAAATTTTCTTCTTAATGTACTATAGTGCAAGAGAGGGATCACCCAAGGGGCATTAGAATCAATATTAACAAATGGTAATGGGGAGTGTGAAGAACTATTCCAAATATTCATAAAATAATGCTGGAATCATGAAAATGAGGGTAACTATTGACAATATTCGAAACAGAGTCTCCATACTACATTAGCCTGAAAAGGGGAAAAATATTTCGGCCATCATCTAACCGTATTCGAAAAGACGGGTCCAAACTCGAAGTATTTTACCAACATATTCTAGGATGTTGGCCAAAAATTGAAGGCGAGTGAAAAGGCCGAGCATCCATGTTGTTTAGGGGTCCCATCAGATGTGAAGAATGAATTGGATATGAAAAGGAGGGTATAAAAAGCATGGGTTGGTGATGGGTTGTTTGAATGGAGTCCAACACTCTTGGAATTACTGCCCCAAGGTGAATGTGCATTGGGAGAGAGTATCAGTCTAAATCAAGATAAAAAATATTTTTCAATGGGACATCTTTGGAAAGGACCCAAAATACCTCATAGTTTTACTATAAAAAAATTATTATGATAGACACATTGTTTGAAATCATACGGTAAAGATGATGTATTTATTGTTTAACTTCATAAGGTGAAGATTGTTTATAGAATATTTTAACATCATATTAACATGATGTTGCAAATAGTATAAAGACAAACTACGAATATAATATCCAACAATTACAAATCATGTTTAATGCACTAGGGACTCCTACTGTAGGGTCATCGTGTTTGGACATTAATTAGGGGTTGAGAGTCGGGAGAATTAATGAACATGTTGATGGGTCCAGGGTAAAAGACACGGGCATCGATACACATCCTATGAGGGAAATTATAAATTCATATGTAGTTTTTGAATCCCATGAAGTTTAATGTCATATGATGAGGACATGGAGAAAATAAAAGGAGAAACCATTTGGTGTGGTACCTAACCCAATGTGAATGATGGAAAAATAAATCCACACAAAATTGTACATTCATGATTGGGTTAAGGAAACAAATGGTCCAAAAATTGAAATAATCTCTATATTGACCATAGACAAAGAGTCTAGGCATTACCACCTATCCCATAAGTATGAATATCAATCCACACATAGTTCATGAATGTGGAATAGAGAAAGGTAAACCCAAAAGGGGATCAATATCCTCCAAGGTTATGGCCATCATCATTTTTATGAATTTTGATGTCATGCGGCCTCATATAGTAAAAATTGTAGTTTGAGAATGTAGATTTTGGCTATGCGTTTCTTTGTTAAAATTCATGTGAATTGGACATGCCCATGAAGTTTAATGTCTTATGGTAATGAATAAGGATTGAGAGCTCTCAAAAGAGTTACGCGGTGGAGTTTTTGAAAACCTGTCATCAATGCAGAAAAAAGATCCCACCACAGCACATACTTCTAGGGGAATATAGGTTAGGAGGAGGTGAAAGTGTTAATGGTGGTGTAGCTAGAGATGGAGGTAATGTACATGGCCATCACTACGAATCTCACAGGGGTAAAAATAAATACATATGTAGTTCTAAATGGGGCATGGAAAGGGTCCAATACTGAAGGGTGGGGTAAAATTCCTTCTAGGATAAACTCATCATTCGACCTATCTATACGCATCCTGGATGAAAAATGAGTATTTAAATTCCATATGGTAAGGATTAAAGAGATCATAATTTATGTTCCTAGAGCTCGATCCATAAAGATGAGGTATGAAACATGGTGATCAAGGACCATGGATTCCAACACCATATTAAAAATTCATAAGAGGACGTACACTTGGATCAAAGGCCTTATGCTTAGACTGAGTAACTTGATCTCCAAGATTACGGTCATAGAGTTTAGACCATAAGTATGTGGGGTTCTTCCATGCATGCATAAATCATACTCAAATCCCTAAGCTCATGTGAGCCATGATCTATATGGGAATAAAGGACAGAGAATATCTTCATAGCACATGGACACACAATGTAGGGAATGATGGTGGAGAGTCCATGGTGACCCCATGATATTAGTTTGTCCTCTTAGCATGGAAATATTCATAGAAGGATAACACCGAGGTCATCAATTTTCTTTATGATCATGATGTGATGGAAAGTGATGTGGATCATGAAACCAATATTAAGGGAATAATAGGGTTTGCGTAATGATAGATGATGACAATCAATTGTATTTAAAACATATTATCAATATTACGTGACCTGGAATGGGAGTATACATTTGAGGTCTGACCGAAAACAAAATTTGAGACATAGGATGTGTATTAGATGTCGTTCAAGGTCTTATGGGACATTGGACCAAAATTGTAGGTTATCCATATGGATTAGAATCCATATCAACTGGGGTCCCTTCAGATGTGAGAGATGATGGAGACACAAAAAAGGGACACATGAAACATGGAGATGGAATGAAGGCATGTTCGTGTTGAACCCAACACTCTAGGTCCAAAACCACAGTTCATCTGGGAATGTTGATGGGGAATAAAAGAGGTTGAGGGGTCCAATTAAGGGATGAAAACATGAGATGATGAGTTTATGAAAGGGTTAACAGGGTTGATTAACATGGGGCTAGACCCGAGGCAAACTGCCGTAGCATTCCTACATATCCCATAAAGATGGGAATCAAGCCATACGTAGTTCTAAATGTCATGCATATTATTATCATGTGATAAGAACATAGGAAGAATGAGGCTATGAAGGGAATGATAATGGGATGATAAATCAAACATGATGTGAATGTAAAACAGATAATTCCACACCTCACCATATGAATCCATAAAGAGGAATATTAGGAAAAGGTGAAGAGAAAGGTCGAGGGACCCGGGGCTAGACCTGAGGAAAACATACTAGGTGTTCTTACATATCACATAATGATTGGAATCAAGCCATAAATAGTTCTGAGATGCCATTCAGTTTATCTTCATATGGTGAGGATAAATAGTGATAGAGGGGAGATCCCATATATTAATCACATAAAGAAATTATTACAAACCCGCCATAAATGGGGACAATGGAAGTCTATACCACACAATGATTTCCCTTGAGAAATATTAGGTTGAGAGACTTGAGAAAGAAAAACATGGGGCTAGACTCGAAGATGAAATATCTGGGCATTCTTATATATCCCATAAGGATGGGAGTCAGGCCAAAAATAGTTCTTAGAAACGTCATGTTTTATAACATCATGAGGAAAGGAAAATAATGATATTAGTTTATGGTCATAGATCTTATAAACAAAAGGGATGTGAATCCCTATATGTGGGTATTACCTTACCAGAAATACATAGCTTACGTGAGCCATGCTCAGTGTAATAAACAAAGAGTGATGTCAGGGGAGTGTCTGGTGGGTTAATCTCAACCAAACTAACATTCCCACATGATGTAAACAACTGGTATGGTGGGATAAAAAGGTTAAGGAGATATGAATTTCTACACATAATATGTGGGATTCAAAGGGATGGAGACAACGACAGAGGATAACTATTTATTTCATTTGAAACACAGTATCCATATAATGTGGCCTGAAATGGGAACAAACAAGAAGGATCCAACAGCTGACCATATACGTAACGCGAGACTAGTATCAAATATCAATTAAATATCCTCTAGTAGATTGGTACATGATGGTTTGTGAGCCATAATGTCATGAAACCAGGCCTTTAGGGGTATCTTTCGGATGTGAAATTTGATGAGGTCCCAAACAAAGGGGACCAATGAAGCATGAATACACCTGTGCAATTTAACAACTTCTGGTAAGGATGTGGTAGATCTTAGTTTAAGGTCATAGAGTACAGACCAAACGATAGGTAAAAATGGGCCAGAAAGGTCGAGGGAGTTAGGCCTATACAAAGAGGAAAATTCTTGTGCATTCCTACATATCCCATGAGGTTGAAAATCAAGACATACACAGTTATGAGATTCCATGAAATTTAAAATCGGACGGTGAGAATGTCAATTACATGGGTATCTCAAAAGAGGAATGTGTAGGGTGTGAAAAGGTATGACTAATGTGAATGAGGATAAAAACATCCCACATGACACACCATTCACAATTTTAGGAGAGAACATTGGCCCAGGGGCCGAGAGAAAGAATATAAAAAACTGGGGATGGACCCAAATAAAAAATTCCTGGACATTCATATATGTATCATAAGGATCGGAATAAACCCATCGGTATTACTGAGAGTACCGTGCAGTTTAACATCATGTGGTAAGGATGAGAGATGAATAGTTCTTAAGGGATGTAGGTTGGGGGGATATTGCAATCCCAACATGAAAGATGACAAAGAGACCTCATGACATGCCATGGAATCCCTAAATGAGCTGGTCCAAGAGGTTGAAAGAATGAAATGAATGATTTTTAGAGCATGGGGGTGGGACTGAGGAAGAATAGTCGTGTAGGTCTGACCCATGAACCAGAAGAAGAGACATGTATGTTTCTTGTTTGTTCTTCTCTCCAATTTTTTTTGAAACAACATACCCAGGATGAGGAGTCTAGGTATAACTATAGATATCAAGTCACTTGTAGGCCTTGATGAATAATATGCTGAATGAACAATGTCAAAAGTGATTCCCTCTTAGAAAGGGATTTCACAATGTGGTTCCATTTTATTAATTTATGTAGCCATGATTATAGTTTCACAGTTTAAGGTCACATGATTAGAGAAACCAAAGCATTTTAGCATCATGCGGTAATGACACAATAGTTTAACGTCTTGTGGGAAATGACAACATAGCTTAACATCTTATGGTTAGGACGTGATAGAGCTTACTTTTGGGTCATATAGATTAGATAGTGGATTTTTTTCCTTTTATAGTTAAACTTCACAAATGATGGGAGGGGTCTTAGTTTATGGTCATATACCTTAAGCCATTTTTCAGATTATTTTTGCTTTTGAACAAGTGCTAGATCATTTTACGACCTTCAACCAGGATGGATCGTGCAGTTTAATGTCCTAGGATGAAGATTGTAATAGTTAGTCTTAAGAGAAATAGTTATTGTGGCATTTATTAATGGTGGGAGGAGTAATACTCTCATCATCGATGGTGGCTTGGGAGTATGAATTGTTGGGGTTAACCATGGGAATGATATATGGTACCTCCCATTTGGGATACAAATTTGGCAGTTTCTTACGAGGTATCATTGGAGTTTTGAGGGACAATAGAATATAACTTTTAGAGTATTAATAGTGATGTAATTTCCTATTGAAAGCCCTAGATAGCTTGTTTTGATGCCTCCCTATATTTTTCAAGGCATGGATTTTGTCCACATCACGGGAATCCAGTTATGCCAATTGTAATTATTCTACGTTTTCTGGTGTATGCTGATAACATATGTCTATTCTTAGTGAGGTTAAATGAATCATGTTGGGAAGGACTACATTTGCTCCGTAAACCGAGGAATATGTAGTCACCAGGGTCGAATTACTATTTGTCATCCAGTAATCCTAGAGAACATTGGGGAGCTTATCCGGACAACTATTCTTGTTCTGTCAGACGAATTTATACAATATGATAGTTAGGTTTTTATTGAATTACATTATCATCCCATTTTCTTATGTGTGACAGTGAGGGGTATGATAATAATTGATATCTTTCTTGGTGTACAATTTCATCAATTCAGTTTATTTGATGTTGGTGCCATTATCAGTGGGGATGGTGTGATGGAGTCCAAATTAGTGGATGATTTTGGAGTTCAAAAAACCAATGATATTCTAATCATTGACATTCTTGATTGGAATTGCCTCTACCCACATGAAAAATAAATCAATAGCAGTCAGCACAAAACTGCACTGGTGAGGTGTCGCTGGTGGATATGGCTCCAAAACATCAATTCTTCAGACCAAAAACGGATAATAGTACTTGGTAATATTTTGAGGCTCTAATGGTCGATGAGTGAAATTAGCATAGATATGACATACACGACTCATTTAGTAAAATTAGATGTAGCCATGGATCATGGTGGGATAGAAGTAGCCCAGTAATTGTATCAGGAGGGAAAGATTAGATCCTTCATGACGAGATTCATAAAAACATGCATGATCTTCCTGAATATACAATGTAATATTATTTACCTTAATAAAATAGTGGTGAAATTTGTCAAACCCATGTTTAAAGAGGATATTCTTCAGGATGGGACCACTCTGGAGGGATAACTGCACTGCGCACTGTCAGATTCATTCACATTCGGATTTCTCTATCAGGAGAAACCATGATAGAGGAACTCATCAAAGACAATTGTCCAATAAGGGGCCTCTTCTACCACAACATCTAGATCCATTGGTCCTTATTTATACTCACCAATTTTAAGATGTCCTAACTATTTTTTATCATTTTCATTTTGTGTTATGGGAGGAGTGACTCTCCGTCGTGTGGCATATATGATCAGATCGCCCTGGTCAAATTTAATAAGGGATGTAACAAGGATTGCCAAAGCATCGAATTGACCATTCTGTGATCGGGGAACATGAATGATCTTTGGTAGATAAAAGAACTAGGCCATCCATTTTCTAGAGCACTCCAGAAAAGGTGCTACCTCTGGATTCATGACTATATAGTGACCATTGATCTATTAGATAACTAGCTCGGAATACCCCTTCACATGAATGTGGGAACATCAATCTTGAGGGATAGCTCAAGTCCAGTGATGATGTCTTAATACTCGGCCTAATTGTTGGTATATACTTATGACAAAATGAACGAATAGGGAATGACAGCCAATGAAGGTATGGCGAAGAAAACACCTGAATATTTTCAACTGAGTCTGAGATAATTGATTATTCTAACTGGTAAGGCTCCAAGATATGGCATTAAAGTTCATCAACCCCGCACGAAATGATTTGTTTCACTGAGGGGATTTCCTCTTCTAGGAAATCAAAATCCATAGACTGATCTGTAAGGGATAGATGTGTGACAAGTAAGTCTTCAAGTGCATGTACCTCGATGGATTTCTGGGGTATACACCTAATGTCAAACTATTAAATGATGATTTAACATCAATCTAGAAATCTGGTCAACATGGTATAGTTCATAATGTACTTTAGTGGATTCATATGGGACACCAACTGTATCTCATGGCGTTGTTGGTAATGTCGTAACATTGGCACGTCGAATACTAGGGAAATGAAACAGTCATGATACAAGAAATTGTAGGTCTCTATATCGAGGAGAATAATACTGAGATAGTATAAACTATTATTTTTCCCATTATAGTTGTTCTGGGTGAGAATGGTGCCAAGGGATTGTCCTAGGTTGGTAACATAAAGGAAAAAATGTTTTTTGTAAATAAATGGCATCATGACAAGATTTTGTAGCTGGTGCTACTAGATTTTCTAAAAATATCTATAACACTCCTCATCCCCCTGATAATTAGAACCTTTCATTATGATCTGGGAAAAGGGATTACATTTTCCAGCCAAATTTTAGATTATTTTTTATATGTTGGCTATGTGGCTTGGTTAACCTCAGAGATTCAGAAGGATTCAAAGAGGAGGCATCTAGATGATGGCATCTATTTTCCCTAGATCAATTTCTATTCATTTTTATCTGATTAAGAATCCATTAAAATTTCCATAGGTATCCTCTAAGTCAAACTTCAAGGGGTTCATATTCAGATGGTGGTGACAGAGGAATATGAACATCTTATAATGATCTCTGAAATGGTCCTAACACTGGCATGATTTGACCACAAAATCATCCACATATAATTCTACCAATGTACCATATATTTTATTTAATATGTGGTGCATAGTGCACTGGTTTGTAGATCCTCATTTTTTATAACAAAAGGAATTACCTTATAGTATAAGGTTCCTTGGGGTTCCCTGAAGCCACTAGAATATTCCTCCCCGGGGTCCTTTAGGTTTTTATTATATATGTAATACCCATTCATGAAGAAGAGAGCTTCAAATCCATTGGTAGCATCAATCAATGTCCCTATCGAAGGAATGTGAAAATCATCCTTTTACAATAATGGTTGAGGTCCTATAAGTCGATACAAACATTGATATATAAATTCTCCTTCATGACGATAAGAATGTTAGCTAACTATATTGGATAATGAAATTTTATAACGAAGCTGTTTCTGATGATATTATAAAATTCTACCTCAACCATGGCACCGTGAGGGGGTGCATCTTCCAAGGAGGAATATAAACCTATAGGGGATCATTAAGATACCAAGGTGGTGGAATGAGAATTGAGGATCCTATCCTTGCATCTCATCATAGCTTCATGAAAATATATCCCAATGCTACTTCAGGAAATACACATACTATTGTTGCTATCCCACATGCATCGCTATGTTTATCAGTTCCATCCTTCAATCTGTCTCGATGTTGAGAGTCACCTGCACAAACTCTTCAATGGTGGTGGAGATACCTTCTTTCAACATGGTTGGGGCATCTTCCAAATCCTTTTCATCATATATGGTGAGAAGATCTATGATATGGGAAATTATTCTGATTTAGTTTACCCTGATGTAATACTGGTGCCGACTTGAGCAGTAGTGGAATCTTCGTTCGGAGACACCTGCACCACTAAAACCATGGAAGAAATGGTTGTTAATATTATTCCATTAGGTCATTGTTCCAAGGGTGCACATATGATAATATCAATGTGGTAATGGATTTTAGTCTTTATGAGGTTCAACCTAGCCCTGGGAAATAGGAATTTATGGAATTTTTTAATTGACATGGGATGAAAATCCCAATACCTTGCAGGGGTAATGGTATTTGGAATCACCTAGGATTTAATCATATACGAGTTTTATGTGATATTTTGGAATTACCTATACTTGGGAAGTCACTTTACTCTTGTTCTAGAGTCAACAAAGTGCCCTATGGATGGAGTTGTATCCTCTAACAGGTGAATAGGCATAATTTATACATTGTCCAAGACATTGCATGGATCGGTTACTATGGTAGTGTTCCCAACCTCAGTGGCCTGATCATGATTTTTATTTCTATTGTATTAGTTGGTGACCAAATAGCATTCTTCACAGGAGGAATATAGAAAATCATCACCTGATAAAATCCCTACTTCTTTGTTTATGGAGACCTTTAGGGCTTGGTAATATGAGGAGGGAACTTCTACCTGCAGGTGGAGCTATGGTCAACCCATATGTGCATTGGAGGAAGTGGTCTGTGCGATGACCATTAACTTCATAATAGAAATATGGCCACTGAATTGATTCATTAAGAAGATATTTCCAACCAATTTCATCTCATTCACCTCATAACCTTGAATGTTTTGTCATTGGGGCTCAGATATATCTCAGACAGTCCCAAAAAGTGATATTTCTGGGTCAGGAAGAGATTGATCCCAGAACCTTTGTCAATAACACATCAACGGTCTTCTAATTCATTGGCATTTCTAGATATGTAAAATGGTCGGATGCGACATTATATAGTATAAACGTTATCTTCTCTATAGAATGTGATGATGGCCAGACATTCCTCATGCTCAACTATCTCCACATGGAAGGCTTCTGCGGCTACAACTTTTGTCTCACACTAGAGGGGGCTTCTGAATGACTCTACATGGGATTCATGTATATATGGTGATTGAAGGAGATATTAGAGGACAGAGGGCCTCACATGAATGATGGAATGATTCTTTAGGAAATCATATGTTCATTCCAGGCATACACTTTTGCTGACATGAGGTTACATTATGGTAGGTGGTATGACGAGCGATGCTGGTCGATCTGGAAGACTCTGGATAATGCTAGAAATGTCCCTCTACTAACTATCCTAACCAAATAGATGGACTATAGGTTAAGGGATTGATGATTGATCTCCTTCCATTATATAACATAACTGATCATTGAATGATTTTTGTGGATCTACCTGATCAAGTATTACAAGAAAGGGTGGAGGAGGATATGATGAAACTAGATGAGAAGGTAGTGTGTACTTGTCTATACACTAGGCCTGCTTTCTAGTCTTAGTGACATTCACATCTTGTCTTGAATCACAGAACAATTTATTCTAACGATTAGCATACCCATGGGATTACTGACACTAGCATCAACTGGGGATGTTTGGAGGGTCTGTCTGATGCTCGTTGTCATCAGGATCTAGGTAAGTGTGTACCAGCTCAATGGTATTGACTGAAGCATACCCTTGGTTATCAGTTGAAGAATCCTACACATATAGGGGGAAAGTAGTGTAATTCCCCATTTCATGGGTGAATGAATTCACTGAGTGTACAAGATAGATTTCACACTAAATGAGGGATTTGTCTTCCCTTGCATCCTGGTACTTGCTATTCTGAGAGGATGAAAACTGAGATGTTGATGTGGACGTAATACCAGAAGGTAGTGCAATGAATATTGATGTTCTAGGGAAATTCAAATGTCATGTATAATACCATGTGAATGGGTGACTACCTTGCGAGACATTTATTCGTCGTGTTTTGTGACCCATGGTTAGAGACCTGATGTCATCCACCCTCACTATCGCTATCAAGATTTATATACACACATTCCCCTGTGCTGGGGATGGACCCAACCTAACTATATTGTTAATGACGTGGTCTTGAATCCAGTATTTAATAAAATAGCACTATCTAAGGGTGTGACCAAATAATTGGTGATAAGGGTGGTAACTGGGGAGATCAGTGAGATCATTCTCTCTAGACCTCTTTAGTTCTGGAAACTGCATGATTCCATGGCCTAGAGGTTTTCATAAATAACTAGGGACATGAACCTCATTAAATGAGTAGCTTATGTTCCTCCGATCTAGGAAAGAAGCTCTGGAATCATAGCCCTAACGAGGGGTTGGTAGATCATTTCAAGGATGTGGAACCTGATTATACATCCTTGGTGGTTTTTAAACGTTATTCAAGGGTGCCTATTGATTATGAGGTGGCCACTGCTGAGACAAAGGATTCCCCAGTGGTGGTGGGTCTCTATGACTCTCGGGAGGTGGTTTTTCCTGTAACGATTTTACATGCCTGGGGGCCTCTATTTGTGCTACCATGGAATTCTCAGCTTTTCATATCTTCATGTAGGAGATAAAGGAGTCAATAGATGTTCCTACTTGTATTTCTAGAAATATTATTCTAAATGTTGATCTTTGTTTGGTAAATACTAGATCCCACTTTCGATGTTCTGAGTAATGAAATAAGGGACCATTTACATAATAAAATTCCCCATGTACATCATTTTCTGCTGCTCCTAAGTTAGTGGAATATCATGGGAATATTTGAGGCCCTTTCACCAGGTGATAATTTATGCGAGACACTCTTCTGGCCACAACATGAACATAAAGTGGTCAGTAATGCTTTTCATGTGGGTCATGGAACTAAACTGGTAGAGAAAATACTTATGAAGATCCTCCCAAATTGTTGTTGAGCCATTGAGTAACTCGATATACCAGACAAATGTTTTCCATTGAAGTGATTCTATGATGCACTGAATATTGGTGGTCTCATGCTGTTTTAGATTTCCCAGCATGGGTCCATACCATAAAATAAAGTGGGTTAGAAGCTACAGCGGATCGCCTGTCAGATTAATGTGGGAGAAGGTAGGATTCCTGAAACTCGGGGTTGCTGGCAAATCATTCACCCATGAGGGATATGGCTTTCCATTAGGAAGTATTTCCACCTGTCGAGTCTCTAGGGACTCAGGGAGAGAAATACATTCTAACATCTGATCATATGGATGAAGATTTCGATAATGACGAGGGTCCCTAGCCACAAATGTGTTGGTAGGTTCATCAAGGTGGTAAGCGGGCCCAATAGCTCATGGGGAGTCTAGCATAATTACCTGAGGAGATGGATGAACAACCTACAGACTGGCCAGTGGGATCATGGGAGTGGCTGGTGAAACCTGATCTTGTTCGTGGCGAATGTTTTCATGCAATTCAGGCATATTGGATGATTCATATCACATATGCTTTCCATAAACACCAGAATATACCCTATCTAGATTTGAAGGGGGATTGAGGTCACCATGATGAAGTTCTATAAGTGTAATTTATGCTTTCCCCTTCCCCAATTTCCCCAGTCATTGATTACCATAATCAGGCAATAGTTCCATGGAGCACTCTCTGAGGAGATCGTCAACCATCCTTTTTTCTTCAGCAATCTTTTGATGATATTGTGTTGTTTCATGGTCAAATTCAATCGTTGGAAGTAATCTAGATGGGTCAGAGGGGTTTTCAGTACCAATTTTCTCTTTTTCTTTTCTATGGTCCCGACCAATAGGAAATTATTAAGAATGTTTTGGTAGGACAAGAAAAGTACATTGGTTGTGAGTATGGATGCCTACAAGATCTACAAGGTTTTGTACTACCCTAGCAGGTTGTTCATTTTTCACAAGGACATATTCCCTCACTACAATACAGGTGTATCTTAGGAACAACCATGTTCACTATGATGGGGATGAGAGGCATATTCTCCATATCACGAGGTGATCCATCATCATCAATGTATGTTTTTTATTTAGTAAGAAAATGGAAAACCCAAACATGCAATGAAACCATGACCAGGAGGGACCTAGTGAGGCCTAAAGTAATAGAGGCCAAGGGAATCTCCCTTAATAAGATTGTCCCCCTCTAGTGTCAAACTAAAAGAATTGTGAGGGAAAATATGATCAGGACTAGGAACAATAAGAGATGTAAGGTGATCAACAACATGGTTACATTCACTCCCTGAAGGAATGACTTTGTTGTTATTTCCAAGCATGCCCTGGCACATTATGATGATGTAGTGATTCGAAAAATATATTGGATCCAATGCAATGAAGGGAATTATAGAGAAACATAGAATCAGTTTCAAACTCTGATAGGTCATTCCTCTTCAGGTGACATAACCTTAGTCCATGAAGTATCACCTTAGCTTTTCTGAATGGATGAACTAAGACCCATATGGGTAGAAAATGCCTGCATGATTGATCATGCATGGTTTCTCATGACCCCACATCCATGGAGAACCCCCATATTATAGGACACGTCCATATTGAGCATTAGTCCTGTGGAAGTGGGACACCAGTAGACCTATTGACCGCTTTTGTTACTACTTCTAGAATTAGTATTTGGGGATGATGATTGACGATTTTGTATGGTATGTGCCTCTCGCCAATGGGAGAATTGGATGACCTTATCGAGAAGAAGATTATTCATTCTGAAAATGAAGGATCTACATGCGGCATTGACTATTTCAGACTTAAACCTATTTCTCAACTGGAAAATTCATAAGAAGTTTGCATGTAGGGCCAACGAATGATCAAAACTCTTTATACCCCTCTCAGCCAAATCATGGAAAAACCTATCAGGGAATTGAATATCAGTCATGATATGGTCATGGAGTCCAGTTATGTCACCAAAGAACCCCCACACTGCACCAGCCTGTTCTCCCTCAAATAAAATGTGGGCCACAATCTCCGCCTTATATTGTCGGTAGTATGGGAATCTCATGTCCAGGGGTATGCCACAACATTTGATATTTTCATCCATATTTACCAGTTTATTCCTTAACCTCAATGTGAGGAAGGTATAATTCATAGGGAAGACATGAGTCCAGAGAGCCTCATTACAATGATCCTTATATTCATGCACCACCATGTTGTGGAAGAGATCTCAAATGGTGAAGGCCCTGAGTAATATAGAGTAAGGACACATATGTCCAGCACTGAATTGAGTTCAATGACATTAATGGTTTATGGACTACCCTAATCCAAAATAGCCTTGATGAAATGAGCAGAATGGACATACTACCTGAATGAGATATAGGTGACACATAATCCTAGTTAGTTAAGGGTATGCCCGACCCTGTTGTGATAACAAAGGAATATGTCACCCTTCATGATGATCCACCATGCATGGGATAGGAGTGTCATGATCGTAGGTGAGATAATAGAATGAATATGGGAATCTTTACCCTATATCCGGGGAGGAAATCCCATGTGAGAGTTATGAATGGTAACCCCCAAAGAATGTGTTTTTCAAGAACATCCCATGCCAATATTCCATCCATGCATGTAAGGGTATCCCTGAGGCTTCAAACATTAATTCCACCTTTACTCACATGCCTTTCCCCCCTATTCCATGATTCTGAATGGTGTTTCCCTTCTAGGTGGGTTCCCATATGAATTTGTCCTAGATAATAACAATCCTATAAATAATAACATTAATACAATTGGTAGATGATAGAGAATGAATAGTGGTAGCCAGTAAGACACTATTAACCAGTGTGATTCCACACCAAAGGGTAATTATCTATTCTTCCTGTTGAGGAGGCTGATCTTGATTCTAATGATCAGGAAATTAATGTCCCTAATCTTGATCCCACCATAGGATATTGGTCCCCCATGTAATCCATATGTAAATCCTCTTCTTCACATGGATGTGCTACTGAACTGTGGGGATCTGGTAGGGCATACATATATTGCAGATGGAGAAACTACTTTTATCAGTGTTAATTACCTGGGCCCTCTAGTGGGAAAACTATTCAATGAACATGTTGATTCCCTGGATTAATCTTCAATTTGAATTCATGAATATGAATATATCAACCATGGACATTAGGTGATAGATAGAGGGAGACCTGCACCTTCTACATTAAAGAAGGATCACTCCATTGTTGATGATCTTATGCAGGATGTGACTATAGACATCCTAATTGAGAATAACAAGGCTCGTTTAGATGAGATAACCATGCCTTATACCTCGAGAATCCTAGAATAATCTATTGGTTATCCCAATGAACATGACAACCATCCGTAGGGAGACTAAACACATAAACATGAGATTAATGATATGTGGTGATAATCCCATACATTCCAACACCTTATTGAAAAATCCATACTTGAAACAATCATAAGATTTGTTCATTCCTAGCATTATGGCCATCTTGGATCCATGTGTCATGATGTTGATATTTCATTTTATTTCTGGTTCCTGTTGAACAGTTCCCAAGAATGAGGGACCCTTCACAAAACCATGTTGCTCTAAGGAAATTCACTGAGGAAGATGAATGTACAACCTCGTGTGGATGATTCTAGCCATATTTTTATAAAGAATGTTTCACATGCTAACCAGGCGGGAGTTCCTGATGAAGGAAGGGTTATTTGTTTTGGTAAGGAGAAAAATGTTAGTGGCACAAGAATCCCCAGGAATGACACCCATAGATGTATTCTTATATGGAAAAGTTGATCTAATCTTTCACCACATACCATTAGTATCTGTTGAATGATCTTGGGAAAGCATTCAATCCAAGGGTGTTATCCGAGATCCAGATCCACATTGCACCATGGATCTACTTTTCAATCGGGATAAATCCATGGTATTCATTATCATGTTGTGAAATCTTAATGGGGATCACATCAGAAAACACACTTTCGATCCCCAGGTACCCATCCTACATTTGAAGTAATGGTCCAATAAAGAGGTCCCTGCAAAAGGTATGAGCCAAACCACCCACAGTATCCCTGTCATCTATGTAACAACCTTTAACTAGATGAATATATGGTTTCACTAGATGTTTCCTCTCTTCGATACAAGCATTGTAGAAGTTAGTATTCCAATATCTATCACTTATCCTTTTTATTAGGTATTTTTCTCTCACCATGAATTCTTTTTTGGGAATCATATTCGCTTATTTTTCATTATATCTGGACTGGTCTTCAAAAATTTGATAGTCCCATGCTTCTTTTAGGAAATTCTCAAGACCCTCAACCTCCTATATGGAAGCATATTTGTCTTCATCTATAAGAGGAATAAATTTCACCCACAAGTGATGTTTTATCACGAAACATCATAGTTATTTCGGAATGTCCACCAACATATTCCCTCGAGTATGATCACTCCAATATTATCTCAACTTGTCAAGGATCCTTGGGGAGATGGACCATTAATGGTAAAACCGAAATGTATCCTGGATATTCAGAATTATGGTAAGATAGGCTAGTAAAGGTGAGTAATATGACAATCCATGAAAAATATAACAGACCTTGGTGTTTGGGAACGAAGTGAGGGCCTATATGTAAGACAAACAATAGTCTCAGAGGATCCATCTTCGATGAGACGATATTTTGTTCTTGCTCTAGTTGAAGAGGTGGCTTGAGAATCCTAGATCACTGTGGCCTTTTATTTCAATGAACTACATGATATCCAGGATGGGTTTCCTGTTAAAGAGACCCCTTCCATTATTCTTGTCCAGATAAGAAATTATGATGATGTCGTCCGAATGATTTATTGGTGATTTTGGGGTTCAAATGTGTTAAGGTCATTACATAGAGAATCCATTTGGTGGGTTTCACAACTCCCATAGATGATGTAAATGAAGATTGAAGTGTCTTCGCATGACACTTTTGAAGTGATAAATTGGACTCTTGATTGAACAAAATCAATAGAGATGTCCCTATGCTAGAAGATCCAGATGATCTTATTGATGTGTTCAACATTCATGGAGTGATGAAAATTGATTTTCCTGGATAATTATTTAATTTTTTGAGGTTTTTATTATGGTCAAGGATGAAGACTGTCGATGATTTGTGTTTCCTAAATTTAGTTTTGAGGAAATTCTCCATAACCCAGACACCGAGACCCAAGTCATTCTAGATATATAATGAAATCATTGGGGGACCATACTTCTGGAACTATCTCAATAACTCTTGGACTTAATTAGTTGGGAGGATGAGGGTTCCTTGAGGTTCTTTAATCATTATCGTGTTCACACACCACAATCCTTGTAAACCAAGTAAGTATCATGTATAAAGGGTCCCTAGGGGGATATAGTTTTTATTCGAGCACTAGGGGAGAGTATATAGGAATTTCCTTGCACACTATGTATTAATATAGGAAAACGCCCATATGGTTTCATTAGTGATACCAGGGAAGAAGAATAGGGATACTGGATAGGGGAATCATCTTGGGGAGTTATGGACAGACCCATACATCCTGAAGATTCTGTGATGCTTGAATCATGAACAGATGGGTGTGGGATTTAGTCCATCATGTAATTATGGTATTGGATGCAGATTTTCATTTCATATTTAAAAAAGTGATTCCCTAGACACTAGAGAATGTAGGTGGGGAGTGAAACTGAGACCCACCTGGAAATATGTGTGAAAATATTGGTGAGAAAGGAATCAGGTCCATGAACCTCTATGGGACACATGTAGATGAAGACATTGGGAACAGATATGGTTCAGAGAGAGATGGACCAGGGAGGAGCTCCACAGGGGTGTCTTCAACAAACTACTACACCTTCAAACGGAGAGGGATATTGGGTTTTGTGTTCGGATACCTGACTTAGGCACAATCGACCATACGATATGGCCATCGATTACTATGGTTATTCCTTTTATAGACTTGTAAGGAGTTCCCTTGAAGCAGGTAGTGGGAAAAATACCTGGGGAGGACTAGGTAGTTGATTCCCCGGTTCTAAGAGAATGAATCCATAAACATGACCGATATAAGAACATGTACAAATTGGGATAGGTCGTTATCCACATAGAGGTTGGACATCGTCACATCTAAATATCCTCTTGTTATTTAATTTGAGCTATGAAACCCTCCAAGGGATTTCCATGTGGATTTAAGATAATTTTCATTCTAAAATGGGTGGGGGAGCAATGGGAGACAGCTCTATACCAAAATGATAGAGCTATCAATTCCCCTTGGGACATCCACAAACCATCGAGATATGCTAAAACACCACCATCCAAAGGATATGTGGGACTTGCACCACGCGTTAATAAAGTATTCTTTTAAGGAGACGATGAGGAAAAAAGAGCACATATGAACTGGAACGATATGTGTTGTGGCTCCAAGACCCCATGAAGATATGATGCTTTGGAAAAAACCAATAAAAGGGTTTACTTCCCCAAAATTTATTGCATGATTACACTTACGAAAGACTTCTGCATTCGCAAAGGCCACAACAGGGAACTCGAGAGAAAGGAAACTCCATTCCCTCTAAGACTTCAAAATTGATAGTCCAACCTCCCAGAAACACACCAGTGATGAGACAGTCGACGAGCCTCAAAAGAAGTAACTATAAAAGCCTACCTTGGAGGACATGAGGGTAGTGATAGGAGGAGACGAATAGGGAAATAAGGAATTAGGAGAGAGACCCAAACCAAGGTATTGGAAAAGAACCACCTAGATATGGGAGCCTAGAAGACAATGAGGGATCACCGAGGGAGTGGAGAGAGAAGAATCTAATGAAGAGTCTGGATTGATGGTTTACAGACCATATATTGAAATGGTGCATGAGGTTGCAATGGTCATAGTGTTTTAAATACCTGGTGGCATGTAAGCTATGTCCAAATGATCCATTTTCATCCTCACCGGTTGAACAAGGATGTCAACGGATTTGACTGAAATGCAGGGCATCCTACAAACGCCATCCACTTATCCAACCCTTTGGGGGAAGCCTCATTCATAACATTATATAGGAAAATGATGTTCTATATGAATTTATTCAAGAGGGTCTTACAATAACTAGGTGACATAGGGTGTGAAGTAATAAGGAGTGTAGCCAACTCGGCCAAGAGGAATAGCTATCCAATATCGTCATAGTGTTCCCGAATATTGTGGTATGATAACCGATGACAACGGAGATGGAAGTGTGTCATCCCTAATGTTTTGTGGAATCACATTACATCATCCTGGGTAAGGGACTATGGAATGTAGAGGTTTGTGGTTGAAATTGGCCAGACACATATCTGAGAAATGGTCAGCTATGCGAAAGTCCCACAAACATATCACCTCAGATTTGGGATCCGACCCTTCATTTCCCCACTTTTTCACTGAAGTAAAATGTGGGTCCAGTAACGGCACTAAATCAAAAAATTGTGATGGTAGACTAGTCGGTGGAGAGTATTATTCATGATATAACCAACTGACGCATCTTGAGTTTCCTTCCAAAGAATGCACCGATTTTACCACCACATTTTTATAAGATTGACTAATGATCACTACCTACCATGAAGGTGGTGTGTTCAATTGCAGCGAGTCACACTATTTCCCATATTTTATTGCCCCCTAGAATAACACTTTGTGATCTCGGGTTGTGGTTGATAATGATCATGTTGACATTAGAAAGGATTGCATGGCCTGGATTTGGAATGAGGCCAAATATTCCTTCTCTCATATCTAGCTTCAAATAAATGTACAAATCCAGTGGACCTAACATTCTAGAAGGATGATAATGATAATCCTTGAACCAACCATATCCCGGATATAGAGGATTTGGGTGAGGGTTCCATCATCAATTCACACTTTACTACAGAATCTGGGAAGCGAACAGGTTTGACCGAGATTGGAGGCTTCTCATGATTCGTTCTCTAGTGGTGACCAAATCCCTTATTCATATGGATAGTTCATTAGGGTAGAATAGATTTTTGTAAATGTGGATGACATAAAAATGGGTTGGTGATTATGTGGGGAGGAACACCGCTTGGACAAACCATAGTGCAAGGAGCACATGGGAAAATATCAAATGGGACACAGGGAGGAACTCTAGGATTAAGGGTGATGTAGTGGTTAGGGCCTCCATTGGGATTGGAAATCACATGGTGAGGGCCTCCATGGTGGTCGTCCATAGCATGGGGAGGATATTTGAATCGACCCGCTCTGGAATCTATAGTATGAGGAGGGCCTTTTATCGAACCATACTGGGTATGGGAAAGACCTTCATGAAAATGATGTATGATGAGAAGAGGGCCTCTACTGGAGTTAGTGAGAACAAGGGAAGGACCCCCATGCTCATAGGTTAATGGGAAATGTAGATCCTAGCATTTATAACATGGTAGAAAAGATTAATTTTAATATATGAATCTAGGAGCATAGGGAGGACCATCATACTGAGTGTCAATGATGCAAGTAGGGCCTCCACTAGAGTTGATGATGGTGGAATGAGAAAAAACTCCTTGCTATATGTGTGAGTTGGTTGGAACTCCAATATTTCTAATGATGGTATGGGGAGTAATTCCATTCCATATGTAATAATTTTAGATCATCCAAAATGGGGTTTTCATTAACCAACGATTGAGGATATCAACTAGACATGCTTCTTTGGTGGATGGTTCCAAACTCAATACTGGGAATAAAAGTGTCCCTATCATATGACAGAGAGGTTATCGTACTACAAGACAACAATAGGGGTCCAATAGCATTAAATAGTAGTGCCTCGGGCCATAGGAGCCACAAATGAATATTCCCTGTGGCAGGGGTCTCCCTGAGCATGCACTTGACATTGATGTTGGGTTAGTCGAACTAGACCCAGTTGTGTAGGGGTATTGACCACCTACTCCTCGGATGGCGGACTGGCTTGTGATGATGACGTAGATGGGTGGGAATCCTCCTCATTAGCTCCTTGGACGATGTCCTAGCTGGGAGGACTCAGGCATCACATACTTCATCCTCTTAAGGGATGAAATAATTAGAGCACTCTAGGAATATGATCCCAAAGTTGTTGAAGGTTGATGTGGGGAATAGTGTCTCCCAACTCGGACCTTCGGGGTGGAATCATTGACAGGGTACATAAGCCTCCAGGTCTTGATGGGCCAAAGTACCTTGTTGGGATAACCCCCTCCAATTCACATCAAAAAACAAGAGTATTAATTACACTTCTAGGAATAAATTTTGAGGGTGATAGGGTAAAGGGAACCTAATAGTCGTGTTCATAGAAGTTTCTGCGTAAGAGATGGATCCATGTGGGACCACCATGATGGAATTTCCCCTAACACTGCATCCATGGGAGAGAAGTGATCAGTTTCCTATAACTTGATCTTGGGACCTATAAAGAAAGAAAATTCACCTATCAGTATGGATAAAAGGAATGTAATGCCTAGTGCCCTAGAATCTTTTCACCGACAACGTCACAAAGTAGGATTCCCAATGATCCACTTCCCTAACTCATGGTGAGTTTCATGCGAGGCCTAATATTTTCTTGGTGGGAACTAGCCCCGAATAACTAGATTTTGTGATACGATCATCCGTTTATGTCTTGAATGCTAAAAATACCTATATTGAGGAGAATAATTTCACATCAGGTCATCAATTTCTTTTTCTAGACATTTCATCAGGTAATGTGAATATGTTTGTAGAGTATGCTCTGGATTTTTGTTTCCCTTCATTCCCCCTTCCAAATGAATACAACATCCATTGCTTATTCTGAGAGGTTTGGTCCTTGATCGAATATGTATGATTAGATTTCAGTCTATACTTATGTGGATTCCCCCTCAAAAATTGTCTCATATTCCTGGTCACCCATAATGATTAAGATGTTGTTTGTGATACTCTGACTATGTTTATATCATTTGGAATGTCGGTAATTATGCTAATTCTTTTAAGACATTACAATAAGTCATGATGGGGTAGAATACTTTGGTCGGGGAGTAGTCATGTTGGGAATACCTAGCATGTCTTGTCACTGAAACACTAGCACACCAGTATCTATTCCCCTTTCAATAGGGATTTTTGAGGGCATGGAAGTATGAGGAATCTAACTTCATGTGTGGGGAATTGTATTTTATAAGAATATCCATGAGGTTTTCTTCATATTCCCATTTTTAACTTGGGTATACCATGAGTTTTGCATCTAGAAAAGATGAATCACACTTATTGGAACACTGATGAGAGTAGATTTGATGGGTACATCGTAAGGAGGGTGAACCTAAGAGGTTTACTGGTTGGGGGTGTGATGAAACCCAATAAGGAATAATCCAATAATTTTTGGGTACTAACAAAGGGGAAACCTTTGTATACCATTGGCTGGGATTGAACCTCATTGAGTCCACATACATACCATATATGTATAATAGGGATTAATCCAATGGAGCTAGAGATATTAAATCATATTATAGGTGTTTACACCTTGGTAAACAACCTGAAAACATGATGGTGGAATGTTAATAGTTAGAAACCCAGATGGATTTCATGATTTCAATGGGATGTGGAGGCCTAGGTTGAATTAGGACAGATATGGATAGGGTGTCGAAGGATGAGATAATTGGGGATGAAACCGATGATAAAATGATTGTGATGTTGGGATTGATTCTCATAGAGACATTTCATGTATCACCAAGGTGGGTAATCAATGTCCATGATGTTTGGTGGGCTGATGGGACCCCTGTGGAGGTTTCCAGTGAGAATGGAATTCATGGATAAGGTCCCAAAGGGGATAGAACCATCAGGTTTGGTTATGGTCATCCAAAAACACAGAGGCTCGAGATAGAGACCGGGGAGGGATATCGAATATGGGCTCGAACCTTAAGGTGGATTCCTATATATCCCTGCAATAGGGATTTAATGTCCATGTAGTTCACGAATGGGGCATTGAATTGCAGTGTACACAAGGGACAACAACCCAAAGACATGTTGGGACCTAAGCATGGTTAGAAGCCCATCATAAGAGGGGATTATATTTGTTAGAGGAGTATGGATTGATTGTGGGACTTACACATAGTTATCTTCCTTGGGATTTCTCTCACATCATTAAAATTGTGAACCAAAGATGTGGGTCCCAAAAAAGGGGACACTTATGTTTACCAATTTTTTGGATTAAACATTAGAGAGGCTTCTTATGTACCCTATCTTAGAGACTGGGATCAAAACCAACTTAGTTTGAATGAGTGAAATTTAAAATAATGTGGGACAAAAGGGGTTTATAGTAAAACATCATGCAAGGAGAGGTTAAACTGACGTGAAGTGGTCGGGACTGATGGGTGATGGTATTGAACATCATATATGAATCCTATGTAACTTTCCTATAGATAGAAAAGAGTATGGTCTATGTAGTTTAGTGATGGGGAATGAGGATTACACACTATGGTGGCTCTAAGATGATTTCATGGTCGATTCGTACTCTAAGACCATGTGATTCATGCTAATTGTGATAAATAAGATGCAACAAATAATTGACAATCGCGTTGAGAAATTTGCATCCATGAGGAATAGAATGGGACATATGCGTGGTTTACGGCCCAGGGATATGGATATTGGGACTTATTTCAAGAAGGAAGACTGAATAGGGGTGCAAACATACAAGGAGGATATGACCACTGTTCCTGGAACACCAGGTCAATTTTGGTAGGGGCATATAGAGAGACTGTACGAGGTGCACATGAATAAAAATCTCAGAGGGATAGGGGAGTGAGAAGGTGTTGTTTCCCATCCTCTACATGGTCCTCCTTAGGATTTTAACATATGCATAAATCACTCTTTAAGGTCATGAGTTGGTGAAGCTGGTGCGTTGAAGGTTAATGTTCTGTACCTCGGACAAAGGTTATTCACTCATAAAGCATAAGACTTACCAAACTGGAACAATTTTAAATTTGGTGAAGTGAAGGTACTAGAATTTCCATATGGAGAAGAGGTTGGGGAGTAATCCATTGAGGGGTTCATGTTAGCATGTCTATGAGAAGAACCAACAACCAATAGGGAGCCTATATGAAGGAGTATAAGGAAAAGTAACACAACATGAGGCACCACTCGAGGGTCCATGAAATCCATTTGAAAAATCCTAGAATGATGCATGGAAGTGGGGAATGTAAATCAATATACCATGGAAAGATGGGTTTTGCGAAGGGAATGGCTTTGGAAAACACAGGGATTTTCGGAATGATAGGGTATTCATGGAGGGTGGTGCCTCCACGAAGGGAAGGGTGTTCGGGAAGGGTACTACCTTCGCAAAGAGAAGATTCCCCAGGAATGGAAGCATTCGATGTAGGTGATATTTTCTTTAGAAAATCCTATTTTGTTTAGAGAGTACATCATGAAGACCCTACAATTTATGATGTCTTGAGAACCCAGAAGGTGATCCATCCTTTTCGATGACCATATGCCTTCACAAAGGGCATCCACACCATAGGTTGAGCCCTTGAAGAACACGAGACATGGTTCACTGTGGCCAAGTACCTTTGGTGATCCATCTGTTTGTCGCACGATGGTCTTTCAAAAAATGGAAGCTCATAAGATTAAAGGGTGGAGTAATAGTTGTTTGAGGGGGGGGGGGGTGAGCCCACTATTTATATGTACCAAAGGTTGGTGAGGGTCGCAGAACACTTAATAAGGAGGAGTGATTCCGTAGAGAGTGGGGGATCCCCCAGAATGCATTGTCCTCAAATAGGGTTTGTGACTCCATGGATATGATCAGATAGGCGGTCGTCACGAATCGAGACGTGGATACCGATGACATCGCGGAGAGGACATGCTCTATCAGAATTTGTTGTACTCATAGAGAGTTTTTGATTTTTCCAAGATGATCGCAAAGGTGGTCCTTGAAAAAAGGTCCATCTTTGAAGAGGGCCTCACGAATGAGCCCTTTGGAATGGTTTTGAGGGATTTGGGGCCCTTTTGAGGGATGAATAACTCAACAACATCAATGGGTCTACTCCTTATGTGGGATAAATTTCAGCGCTGACTATTGTTTTGGTGGATTCATGATGGATTTATAAAATTAATGAAATAAATATAAAATATCATTATGATAAATTGGAAAAAAATATTTGGTCATATATACATTTTATATTATTTATTACATAACTTTTGGGTCATTATGTTGTCATAATATGGGAATTATATTTATACAGTCTTTAATTTTAACTAAAAAATTCGACTATCATAGAAGATTATGAAAATTTACCCATTGGATAATTTATACCTTCCAATTCAAAAGGTAATATTGACTTCATATAATTTTTTTAATTATGTGAATTTGTACATTTATAATAATAAACGACATTTATTGAGATGTTGTGATTTTTTGACAAAAATGTTTTTATGCCTTATAAAAAAAATGACTTCATAAAAGTGTAGGATCATGTATATTTAGTACAAATTATTTAATAATAAAATACTATTAAATTATAATTTATATTAAAAATAGACTTATTCAACAAATAAATTCCTTAATTGAATATGAATGTTAACCAAAAAAACTATTAGTTTCTCATTGAATGAAAATAAGAATATCATTTATAATTTAACCATAATAGGATAAATATATATTTATTATTAAAAAAAATAATTTACATACACATAATTATATTTTGTTGATACATATCCATTTAATACACAAAACAATCATTGAGAGTAAGGTGTGTGATGCTGAGACATCCACGAGATGGTTTAAAATACATGGTTTGGGTTGTGATATCGATTATGTTGAAATTCTATCTCAAAGGGGTTTGATCATTCTTAAGTTGTTTGATCTCAGCTTGGGATTGGTCAAGGCAAAATCCAAATCTTTGTATCTCAATCAGAATATCTGATAAATGGGATCGTAGGGTATGGTTATTCTGTTTGAGCTCGTAACTCCCTTTGTACATATCAATTGTATTATCTAAAATTTCATATTTACACAAATCTTGTGATCTCTATTTAATGACTATATTATCAATGGTAAAGATCCTTAATTATTCTTGAATTAAAATTTTATATAATACAAAAAATTAGTGCTTGTGTTTTCTATAACCATATTACATAATAATATAATTCAATGAATTGAAAGAGGTATTTAATTTATAATAGTTTTGATTATTAATATTTTTTAGTAAATAGGTCACTATCTTGAAGGGTTTTTATGTCTTTACAAGGAAAAAAAATAATACTCTTGGAGTAATAGCCTATAATATATTAGGAAGTGGATTTGATGTTCCCTTCCCCTTCATATATTTTTTTGAGATGGTTAGGAATTTATGTAGCAACTGTGAGCTTCCATTCACTCTACCACTCAGTTCTGTTCCGCATGTCACCACCCATGACTCTAGGAGGAAGTTTACAAGCATTGTCAATATACCTATAATAAATTGTTTACAATGTAAACTAATGATTCGTGTAGACATATGTGTAATTGTCAGAATATTGAACAAGATATTTCTTCTCTGACTTAGTTTCCTGTTCTCATACTTCCCATTATATTTTCAAACATACACTATATTCCTCACACAATAGTTGTTTCACCGTCCTCATCAGTTTTTCATTTAATTTCAAATTTTTCTAAAAATACTAATAGATGTGGATCACCCTTTAACTCACATATATGGTTATGCTCCTCACTACATGATGTCATCCCTATCAATTTCATTTTCAATCAAAGTTGTCGAACGCTCTATGAATCAGTTAGGGGTAGAAATGTTGGCCTTGGAAAAGATGTTTTTTGTGCACAATAGGGATCGCTTATTTCATTCATATGATGAAGGGGTGTTCATTTGTTTCCTCATACCATTCAAAAAATATTGTTTCCTACAAAGAGGTAGTTGAGGATCTCTCAACAGATATTCATCCTTCTCAAGGGATACTAAGACCAGTCTTGCTATTTCATGTTTCAACAACATCAAGTGTTCTGCCTCTAGTTATGTGTTTTTATTTTCATGACATGTCGAGTTTTTTCTGGAAATGAATGGATTTTCATATTCTCTATCATTTTTTAGGAGAATAATTTCCATTTAAATTGCCTAGGGAATGTACTGATAGGATCATTATTTACCCTCAACATCATAGTAGACCATATATGGTTGTCTTATGGCACCACTTATCAGATTTAAAATGTATCCCATTTTTATATGTAATTCCAAAGTACTAGGGCCTCAGGTGAATTGTGAATTCCCTAATAACAAATCTTTTAGAATTCATGCTTCTCTAGTAGAGTTTCTAGAACAAAAACGGTTATATAATCACATTGTATAGATTAGTAACTTCATAATTTTTAATTTAATGAATGGATTACCATGTGATATGAATGTGAGGACATTATTTAATAATAACTTCATCATAGAAAGCATGGATGTTAATTAAAAACACATCACTAGAAAGGTAAAACTGGGGAATGTTATTTTTCATTTTATATTTGTTTATGAAATGAGATAGATTTTTGACTGATCTGAATTCTGAAGGCCCATCTTTAACATTCAATAATGTAACATAACATGATTTATTTTTGGTGATTTAAATATAATCATATAGGATATTGGGAATAAAGGTGTTTTGATTTCTTTTTTCTTGATTGTTTATGCATGTATTCATATAATTCCAATCATTTAATAAACACATGATTTTGTGTTTTTAGGAACCCAAATTCACATATTGCCACGATGATAATGTAATACACTCTATATTGAAGAAATTAGATAAATTTCTATTGAACCACCATGGTTTTGATATGTTCCATCAATCCTCTATTATAAAACACAATAATTTTCTATTAGTCCACTCCCTTTTATTGGTGTCCCTGGATAAGGGAGAGCATAGAACAATTTGTTCCTATTATAGTAATTCAATCTGGATAGATGGTTCAAAACATTAGGTTAAGTGATCACGGGACCTCCTAGTTCAGGGCTCCTCATGGGATGTTAGAGAAAATCCACCCCATAACCCCATAAAATACACATAACATTTTCCTTCATGTTGATCACCACTTATGATTATAGAGGAATTAATAGAGGAAATTACAATGTCATAAGATATCCTTATAGTCTACTAATATGATGATGTAATTTTTCCTCCTAGTAAAAAAATAAAATATTTAGGGCATGAAATTTCTTGATGATTAAATGTTTTTATGGTGATAGTCTCAAGCCATTTCAATAAGATATTGAGAAAAACACAAAATTTTTCTAGGAATGTATTATGTAGAAACAAATTTATAGTATGATCAATCTTAATATTATGTATGTTTCATATCAGAATGACTTTGATACAATAGGTAAGAATGCGGAGGAATTCTATAAAATTATTTTGGTAGGGCGAACTATATCATATAATGGTAAGAGTTATGGGATGGATAAAGATGATGATTTTTTGAGAAGTATTGCCTAATTATTGCATGATATAGAGAACGATATCTTATACTCTATTCCACGGGTGAAAGAAATGGAAATTTCTATGATCACTTGGAATCCAAAATATTCACTTGATCATTACAACATTCTAGTGGCTTTTTATTTGTTTTCATGGGATATAATTAGGATTCATGTGGTTGAATTAGTGAATTATTATTACATGGGTGGGCTCCTAAAATGGGATGTGTGTTTTTAAAGAATAGTTATCATTCAAAAATTCAAAGACCCATATGATATTATCTTTTTTAGGAAAATCATCATCTATAATTTTAGTTAAAAATCACGGAATTTCATTAAGAAAAAATATTGTGGAATTTTTTTCGAAGCCTCATTTATTAGAATAAACATGGATTCTTGCAAGGAAAACAAATATAATGATCCCAATTTTTTTAAAGAGATGTTTATTGATATCTATAGAAATTATTTTGATCTATAGTTATGGTAAATGATCATTTTGTTAAGGAATGGTATTTTCTTGAGTGGAGAATTATCGATAATTTCATTAGATGGTTTGTACATTTATAATGATCATGTGACCTAATTTTTAGATTCTATGCTTCAAATAGGATTTTTTTGGAATTATTTCTGATTTTTCAATTCTATGTGAGGTCTGAGACTAGGTGATATATTATCTCCAAGACTCTTAATTTTAGGCCATGAGTCCCTCTCATGGAACATATAATTTACATTATTAGATGGCATAATACTCCCATAAAACTGTTGGAATAGTTTGGTTCCTAATTTAATTTTAACTAACTACATGTTATATTATTATAATTGAAGAATAAGGTACCTAGATAGATTAACAAAATAATGGGTTCCTATTGTATGTCAAGTGGGATCGCATCAAAAATTATAAAAGAAGAGTCTTCCTCTCTAAAAAATATTTTTTCAGGAGAAAAAATGTTATTCATGAAACTATCATCTTCTAAAAACATTTTTCTCGATAGGGTACGTCCGAGCTCCCATCATAGTCAACAATTTCTAGAAGAATATGTTCAATAACATTATCAACAATATTTTTATAAATATCCTTTAATAGAAAACCCATTTTCTATATTTTAGATGGAGGATAACTCTAATGAAAAATATACTCGACTAAATAAAAATTAATATTATATTGATAATCAATCAACCCAATGGTACCATCAGTATTATAGAGAATATTTTGGAAACATTAAATTTGTATTCATAACACTGTGGAAAAATTCATTGGGACTCGCGGAGAATGTTGGTGAACCCAATTGAAGATGCGGGAATAATCTTATGTAGTGTTACAGTTTCCACACATTCCATTCATGTTAATATTTTATAGGAAATAAATTACAAAAATACATTCTATGTTAAATATAAATAAGAGAAATATGGAGTGAATTGGAGATATTGGCCAAACGTTACTAGTAGGATGTCAATAATAGAAAGATGTATGCTTGATCAGTTTGATATTCTTGAGGAGAAGGTGGTGTTGGTTACGTGTCATGGTGATGTGATCTAATGGATGGATAATTGGGTATGTTCCAATTCTATTTTTTTCTGGAGGATCCTAGAACCTGATGTATCATATATATATGTTATAATATACCTATAATTTATAAAATCATTAATAAATTAGTATTATAAAACAATAAAACTTAATATTTTGTTGCTGAATGTTACTGATAGATTTTTTTACAAATTAATCATCCATTCATTTGTTATCAAAAAAATGTGAAATGTTGATGTTTTAAACCCATAAAAAACTATATGTAGCTTCAAGAATTAAGATAAATGATATTCTTGTTATGTTTGATGTATTGTTTTTGAATTTTAGTAACAATGAGATACCCATGGATGGAAATATAAAAAAGAATAGTGTCCATATTTATTTACATTTGTTGTGATGTGTGTCTCCTAGTTTAGATAATGATTAGAGTATTTTTTCAGTTGGTATTGGGTTGGTAATATGGGGGATTTAATAAATAACAAAATTTAAAAAAAAAACATTGTGTTGTTAATGGTCACAAGTTTCTCCATTTATAGTTTTAGGTTTCTGATCTGGTTCAACATGAAATAGGAGTTTGTGCAGTTGGGTATACAATGGTTTGATGGTCTATCTAGGAGTCTAAGAACACCATGTTGACTGGAAATGGCCCACCCTTATGGTGATGAAGGTCATCCTCAATTATATTATGATATATTTTTCTTTACTCATTCATGGAAGAGGGTATTAGGTTTCTCTAAGGGGGTATATTTTCATGGCCTTATCTCCTTTAAATGGAATGAGGTGAATCGGGCATTCGGATATGGGTTTCATGGGTACCTCATTTATTTGGATTAATGATCGATGTGTTTTTTATGATCATGGAGTTATTTCCTGAGGTGGTCAAGTCATAGATGTAGGGGGTCTAATCGTTTCAGTTTCATTATATTTTATGGCCCTTGTATATCCATCTGAGACGAGTAGATAACCTTGCATAGTGGGGTCATTCATTGCGACTGGTACAATCTCAATATTAATATGGTTGAAACTGATTCCTCAATGATGGTCATGTTCCCATACAAAAATACCTTTATTCCTTGGTACCTTTCGTACCGTAATAGGGAATTCAGGTTGATTCTAAATCAATTCATTGAGATTAAACATATGGTGTGAGAAGGTAATTTTGCATTGGTTCTCGTAGAAAGTAATTTGATTTCAAATACGATTGATAGTAATTTTTTAATTCCTTGAATTAGTACCCACATAGTATAAGAACATTTTTAGGGTTATTCTCTCAGTTTACATCATTTCCACCTCAGGAATATATTATCTTTTCCCATACATTAATACAAAGTGATCTATTATGCAGTCAACAAAATGTATACTGTGTATATTGGTCCATGGGATTACCATGTAAGAGTTTCTCAAAAATCTATTGAACAAAAAACCTAAACGATCATTTCGAATTAAGGAAATATAATTCCGTACTTCATATAACTAGGCTATATATTGTTTACGGATGAGTCCTTATTGATGGAATTAGATCATTGGTTAGAAATAATTTGGTATTATAACATTTAGTTAAATATGGGGTATTTTTATATATACATTAGTTTTGAAAAATCCTTGTTTTTAGACATTTTAGATTGAATAATGTCAGTAACAAATAAAAGTATGAGGAACTCAAAAAACATTTCTAACTATTAATGATGACTTACATGAAATAATTATTCAAAATTAATGACTTTATGATTCCGAAACATGTTATAATATAAAACGCTTTTAAAATAAATTGTATGAAATATAAAACACCACTTTTAACTTCAATACCACAATGGATCATTGTTTGTTTTTAATAAAATATTATATTTTCAATTTATAGATATTTTCTAAAAAGGTATATCATTAAAAAAAATCAAATATTTTACCCCTTCATAAGAGTTTAAAATATATTAATATTTTTAGTCATCATCCAATGATGGAGAGCCTCATGTTGCATATTTATATTAATTTTTTACTTATAGTCTTATGGGTCATATTTATGATATTTTTATAGCACCCTTCATTGAATGTTTCAAAACAACCTAGGTTAAATTTGTTTTTAGAAAAATAGTTTTTTTCAATTTTTTTGAAATTATATGTCATAACAAAAGATGTCCCAAAACAGTTTCTTTACAAAAACCCATTCAACCCATGTTATAAAAATATTATTCAGATAATAGAAGAAAGGTACATTAATTAATATCTCAAGGATTATTAACATTTTTGGCACTTATATCTATGTGAAAACAATATTAGGTTGGAACGAAGATCAAGGTACGATGTTCTTTCTTATTAGAAAAAATTAATACAAATAACATGGATATACAATGACAAATGATGAAATATAAAAGACTACAAGAATTATGATGTTTCAGAAATTATGGTTTATTATGGAAAATGAAATATAAAAGATAACATTTTATTTTAAAACTTTATTATAAAGGATAAACTCTAATATTTAAATAAGTACATTACCTTGTTTTATTAGTCTATGTCATAATGGTGTTCATGATCACTGGTAAAAGTATTTTGAATAAAAAATTTGTTATATTATTTTTATTACTATGATATCAATGATATATTAACCAATTAATGATTTATGGTTTTATTATTGTTACCTTTCTCCTAGTTATGTTATCTATTAATATTTATCGAATATTGATTTTTTTATCTTCCATGCCCATAATTTTCAACATGAAACCCTAGTATGTGTTATCTCAAGTAAACATCATAATTTTCTATCCATGTTTTCAGATGTGTCTTTTAATGATAAATTTTCTGTGGTGGGATTTCAATATAGGGATTTTGAATAGTAAAACACTCGTTACGAAGACCGATTTAAAAATGAGGGGACATAATTTATTAGTGGGTGGAGACGTCAGATATCCCATCCTTTTTCTAAAGATATCATAATATTATTATTTATAGGTACTATTTTCCTATATTTTTATTATATCTTGCTTTCATTTTTCTTGGGTTATTTATTGTATGAAATTCATTAATTTTGAAATGATGAAGTGAAGTCCATAGTCGGCACACAATTTTCCAAAGTGTGCACCCAACCATGAAAACCCTATGAACACAAGTAGTGGGTATCTACACGGATGTAACAAATTTCTCAGAACCTGATTCCATTTAGTAGTAAAAATGTTCCCCTCAAGAAGGAGGCATATTGTTTGGCTAAAAATTTTGGGATACAGTGCAACCCAAGAAGGAATCCTTGTGGGATGAAATTTATCTCATAAAAAAAATTAAAATAACTTTAACCCCTACAATTCAACCCAATATAATCCCTATCTAGAGTTTAAATAAAATATATAATTTTTTGTGTAACCCAGTTGAATTCCAAGGACCACCATGCTCCGACTATGATGATTCTTATCTTGGATTAAATATATACATCTCCCCAGTTAATATATTATCATACAATATGGTTTCCTCCAACTCTCTCACATTACCCTCATCCTTTAACAAGTGATGTTTTCAAGTGTGTGTAATGGATCATGATATTTGATTTCTAAATATTGATTATTTTGATCCTTGATAAATGTTTTAGATCAAATCTCATTTTTTATATTATTGTTCATCATTCCTAATCAATTAGGGATTTGCATTGGTGAGGATTTTCCAATGATGTTGAGGTAGGTGGTCTAAATTGAAAATCCAATAATCTATATTTAATAACATGTATGTAATTGTGGATTAATGTATTTTCAAAATTTGGAAATTTTGTTTATGATTAATTTTAATGAAATTTAACTACCATTAAATACTGATTTGAGTTAATTTTGGGAAATTAAAATTGTTCTTTTCGATTAAATAATTTGTTAATTAATAAATGGAATATTCTGTTTTCGAAATTGATAGGAAATCGGTATCATGATATTGATAAATTAATGTCAAATAAAATTCTTAGCAATAGCATTATGATATGTTTGAATTGAACTTAATGGGTTAATAGGTAATATGAATTGAATATTTAAAAATGGTTTAATGGTAAATTTAAAATATTATGTCATGTGATCAAACTATTGAATCGTGAACTATTGTGATAAATTCTAATGTTACCTCTATGTTATTTTTAAATGATTTACTTATATTAAATGTAATATATGATATATGTGAAATGTGAGATTAATTGATAAACGTGTGTGGAACATGGACCATTGATTCAAAATCCCACATTAATAAGTTGATCAACATGTGTTAGACATGGGGGACTACATCAGAATAGCACAGTAAAGAATTGACATATGAGTTTTGTATAAGGTATCCTGCTTCAATTGTCCTATTATGTGTTTGATTTCACAAATGAGTTTTGGGACACTAACTGCTGCATCAAATACCCATGGGGTCATTGGCATGGTGATCTAGGCCCAAAATACAACGATTAAAATATTATTGCATGATCAAATAATATGAATATAAATGAAATGATAATAAATAACCATTTTATTTTGATTTGTGACATCCCTTGTGCATTGTTCGGACTCCCGTAAGGGTCAAAAAATGTACTGTAGTTCATTTGTCATCGGGAACCCGGTGGTTTATGTGATTAAATAATGTATAAATGAATATGTGTAAATTGTTTAATTTATTTCTTGAATTTTATACTTCATAATAAATCATACTCTATTATTATATGGATATTTTTTAGACATAGTTGGTGGTGGCCACTCAGTTGTACTCACACCCTACATGAGATGTCTGATCGGAACAAAAATATTCTTCATGCTTATAGTTTAGGATAAGGGAAAGAGTCCTATGATAGAATAATTAATGGGATGTATCATGGATGATAGAACTTGTATTGATCTAGAACCATCTTTAATGATTTTAGTTTCTTTATTTATTTTTGGTTTTATCATATTGACACATAACATGTATTTTTCATTAAATATATACTATATGGTTTTGGATATTGTACCCTAGTTTTGGTCATCATGTGATGCTGATTTGGTTTTTTTTCATTATATCACTTGTTTAGTAATATTTATTTCCGCTATTGTTCTACGTTGATAATTAGGGTATAGTCTCCCCATGATCAATATTAGTCCCATGTAGCTTGTCAGCAACCTATGTCATAAAGGGAGGCACACTTTAGGTCAAGTAAATGAATGAATCAAGGCACCGACGTGTGTAACCCTAGTTGGGACATTACAAAAAAGTAACATCCTATAATTTTGAAATGAAACACTATCTTCAATATTATAGAAGGTACAACACATTGACCTTAAACCAATAACTAAATATTTTTATTTTAATGTATTAGTTATCTTATATCTATATAAATTGTTCAAATGAATGATATAAAGTAATTATTATAATATAATTTACACATGTATATAAAATTAATTATTAGGAAACCAATTTATTTTGTTAAAAAATAAAAACAAATGAAATTTAAATGATGATCCTCTATTAAAAAAGTACTTTTTACCCATAATGGAATTTTATCTTAGTAACATAAAATAATCAATAATATTTATATATATTAATGATATTTATATTTTATATATTCAATTAAATTTTTTTAAATTCATATAATTTGTTTGATAGGATTCATGTATAAATAAATCCAATTTTATGCATAAAGAGTGATGTTTTCTCATGTGTGTTTTGATGCCATTTGATTGCAATCTATTTTTAAAAAAAAAAATTAAAAAATTTGATTTTTTTTACACAATTATATTTATTTATGAAATTATAATTTCTAAATTTTTTATGGTTATTTTTTTGTAATTTTTATGAGAAGTTTCAATTTTTCATTAATAGTAAAGAATGATGATTTTTTAAAGAAAATTTTCTTTTCATCAAATTAATTTGTAAAGATAAATTATATTTTTAATTATTTTTAAAGTGAAATTATCTCCAATTAACTTATGTAATTTAAATTAAGGTGATTTTAATCATTTTAACGTTGAATTTTTATATAAAAGCATTTCAATTTTTTAAACATTCACTTTTAAAACATTCTTTCGCATCTCTTGTGTGGGATTAATTTTAAATATAAAGTTTCTAATATTGTGAATTTAATTTGATAAAATTTATTCCATATTTGGAATAATGATTTCAAAATTTGTTTTTATGTTCATTTTTATCATTACTCATAAAAAAATGTTGTTTTAAAAAAGAATTACTATTGTATAGGTAAACTAATGAAATAGATTAATGTTAAAAGCTAAAAGCATAATATACTTATAATAAACAAAAATAAATGGGTATATTGTATATTGTTATTCAGTAACTGTCTTTTAAATCATTAATTATTAATTTAATTCGTTTTTACTAATTCCACCTCAATGTGGTTGGCTTTAAATAGAAGATAATCATTATTTATTCACTTATTCCCATCCCTCTTCAAGTATCAACACCACTCCCCACCACCCCATTTATACTAAAAAGTGTTAGAGATACCAAAAAATATTAAAACCCTTCTATTATTAACATTACCTATGTCCAAATTCTTCTAGTCTCAATAAAATACCAAACTGATAGTCCTCAAGGTTCCCTTCATGGAGGTGATATTCAAGAGTTAATTTTCTCAATGAACCTCTCTTATTTTCTTTTAATTTTATATTTTATTTTCACCTTATATATATATCAAGTAATGATAAATATAAAATAATTTATATAATGTAATTTTTATTCTAATGGAATATAGAATATCGATTCTTTTTATTATCAGATTTTATTCAAAGAAACAAAACCATTATCGAAATTATGGTAGTTGACCATCTCTGTGGATATTATATTTTTCTATTACCTCCTTCATGGATAGTATTCAAATATCATTCAAGTTATTTAAAATTTTAATTTGTATATTATAAATTATTTCAAATTATTTAAATAATTCACACTCTTAATATTAAATAATGTGAAACTAGTTTGTGGTGTTTGGAATAAACTGAGATAATAAACTAACAATTTATCAATAAAATGTTATCAATTTAATCATCCTCATACAGTAACAAAATGATGTGTGAAAAAATTTATAATTATTTAAGCTAATTAATACTTTTTAATTACACTTATTCAATTTCAATCTCATTTTACAAGGATATTCATAATTTTACATATATGAACTGATCATGAAACCATGAAGTGAACACAAATGAAACCATGAATGTAATAAAATAATATTAATGAGTTGGTCATATGATGTTAAAAATTCATAACAAAAGGTATTTTATATTTTAATATAGTTCTTTAATGAGTTTATAAAATTATTTAAAACACTATACATGTGGTTAATGTATGAAAAACTGAAATGGTGTATTAGGTAAAGGGCTCTTATCTCACTTTTTCTTCTATGAGACATATGACCTATTCACCGCTAATTTAATTATTTATGGGGTATATAATACCATTTTTTATATCAAATAATAGTTTTAATTATCTTCATGGAAATAAGTGTTACATATAATAATTATTAATTGTATACGAAATAAAAATGATGACAAATTGAAAGGGAATTCTAAACACAATTTTCATGCTTTAGTTTAAACTTTAATGTATAGATTATATCATTATAATCTTATTGGAGAAATAACATATTAACATATTAATATATATTTAAAGTTATTTTATGCTAATTTATAGGGTATACACATAATCAATTAATTTTATTAACACTCAAATCAAGGACATTATATTTTTATGGGATTCATTTATAAATCATGTTTTAATGTTTTTTTCGAAAAAAATAATTTCATTAAATTCCTGAATGAATGGAATTTCAAAATTTCATGTGAATTAATAATTTATAATCTAAACATACAAGTTTAAATGGTTACATTTAAATAATGTATTTTCCATTGTATTTGTGTTTCTTTTCAAAAGGGGTGAATTCAAAATGAAATGTTTTATTTTTCATTGATAGTTTTTATGATGAAATCATCCATGATTTGTATTTACTTTGTTGTTATTGGAAATTTTATTATGATATTGGGTAGTTATATGATAATATTTTGATTTTTGGTTAAATGATAAACCAATAATTGGTTGTTCCATGATAAACCAATGGCGAGTTGCCACTTTATAACCTTTAAGGAATTGGGTACTCTAGAGCTTATGATTAACTATATTGGTTACTCCATTTGTAAGAATGATATTGAAAATGGTGTACCATGATACATACATATAATTTATATTATTTATAAATTGTATTAATGAAAATTATATAATTTTCCAAACATTATATATTTATCTTTTTTAAAATATGATTCAATTTTTTGGAAAAAAAGTATGTTTTTATGAAAATGTAATTTATAGATTTTAAATTGACTAACAAATTATTTTCTATTATATCACATTCTAAAGTATTATACACATCCATAATTTCAAAATGTTTTCAAAGGATTTAATGAATAATAGGGACAAGTATGAAATCAAGGGAAAAATTGTGAATATTTTTCATTAAAAGAATAAAAATTTTATTTTAAAGACTTTATTTTTTATGGAATATAATAGATCATATATATATAAGTCCACTTGTAATGTATTTGCTTAATATTAAGAATTTTTCTTATTTTTGTAATACTGTAAAACTAAAATATCCTTGGTAATGTATGAAAAGTAATTCTAGTGCTAAAATAACTATATTATATATTCTTTTAATTCATGTTGTTACTCTAATCCTAAGAGTTTAATTTATATACTCAAGCAACAGTTTATAAACATGAATGAATAAATATAGTTTAGGATAATAAAAGACTATGTTTTCTTAATATAGTGTCATAATTTAGATGTTAATAATGTATATTATTATCATAGTAGAATGAAACAAACGTCCATATTTATGATGTGTTTGTGGAAAGTAAAAATATTTATTGATATGTAAAGGATAGCTTTAGAAATTTAAAAGGAAACATGATATCAAACCATATCAAAATGATTTCACAACCACCTATGCATGGGAAAATTATAATGGAATAATTAGCTAGCTATATCAATAAAAGAAGGTAAAATTTACCATGGAATAAAAAATTAGGTAATTAAACATTAAAAAATATAGATTCACTCAATTTGAAATAAGAATACGTGTTCTATTTATACCCGAGACAAACAAATAGAAAATGTATGAGATATATAGCTCAGATATATCCCTCCACCAATTATGTACAAAAAATACTAATATTATCATTATGTTTTTGGGGGGAATTTTTTTATATTATTTTTTAGTACACCATAAACTATTTGGTATATCAATATGATAAGGTGATGTTTAAAAAATACAAGGGATTACTATAATCATTACCTATTCCGACATGTAAATATAAGAACATAACTGTGGTTTTTATCACATTGGTTTTTAGTACATCTAATTTTAATAATGTAATATTGTCTGATGTATATTTGTATACCAATATTGTTTAATTTATATTGAACCAAATAATATTTCACACATTATCACCTTTCTATGTTATTGGCTGGAAAATTGTTGACGATTCAAAGGAAACCACATTTGATAATATTTCAGTGAGAACCAAATTTCACCCCACAATTATAGAGTTGTCTTTAATATTATTTGACCATATAGATAACCATTAGAATGACATATAATACATAAATTGATTTTTAATATTTATTAACTATAATAAAACATGAATAAATGCTAATTCCATTACTAATAGCCTTAAAAGGATGCTGAGAACAAAATTTTCCACTATTTGACTTCTCCTATAACATAAGTTTCCAATAATGTATTCATATTGACACATATGAATCCTTATATGGGTTGATATTCATAAATCATATGTATTAAAAATAAAATTATTAAACAAAATATTGGTTCATGAACATGTGTATGAAATGACAAAGAAAGTTAAATCTATTTAGAAAAACAATAATGTGTCAAAATGTCAATATAAGAGATACACTAACCATTTTTTATTATTAGTAGAAATTGGTGTTGGATAAATTGTGTTCCTTTTAATATCTCCATATAAAATATTTATGATGTTTGGAATAAAAGTGATCCATCATCCATGGTAAATTACGAACTCTTGGATTCAGTATCACTAACATTTTGATGAACACATCCACAAAACCTAACTCAAGGATATAATTTCATCCATACAACTCTCATGAGATACTAAATACATAATATCACATATTTAATGAAATTCATGGTGGTAAAAGTTTATCATTGTCTCTCTTATGTGTAGTATCTACTAAATATCACAAATCATAGAGTGAAAATTTGATTCATGAAAATAACTCCCCTTTTCAATGTACATTGAAAACCAATATGCTAGAATCTACCACATGGGAGCCTAATGGTACAATTAGAATTAAATACCATAATATGATATTTATAAAAGATATTTTTTAATTTCCAAGGATTATATTTTAATATAATGTAAGAAAATAATGGATGTAGTCACTTTGATTATTTATTTTTAATTATTTTTAAATTTTGAAGTTAGAAGGATTATTTTTAGTATAGTGTATTATTTCTATTCCATGTTTTTTTCCTTATGGTGTGGTCTAATAGATTTGGGAATCACGTTTTAGGAAGATTTGGATTAATCATATATAATATATTTTAAACCATTCTTATTCCCACTATGTCATTATTGAAAGGAATGAATTTTTTAATGGAAAACCAAAAAATGAAATTTCATTAAAATATTTTCATATCATCATAAGGAAAAACTCATATAAATTTAATTATATTTGATTAATAATTTCAATTAGTTTTAGAATATTTTTATCACACTATGGTTTTAGATCATTCATTGAATGTATGTTTTTGGTACATGATGGAACTTACTATTCCTTGGTTTTGGTATGAATTTAATGATTTATGTTATAAAAATTTATTATCGAACTATGATTGGGGTGTAATAATTGTTTCATTAGAAATTTGTTAAATTTTTTTCTCCCTCAGATATTATTCTCTTCCTCTTGACTTCCTAGATTTCAGGGGCGTGTTTATAATTTCATAGTGGTCATTGAATATCGATTGAACAATGATGATCTAGTGTAGATCCCTTAACACCCCCAATGTATAGATTTGGGTTGTATTGATGAATGATATTAGAGTTTCAACACATTGATCATCTCATTATTAATTATCCCATGATTTAATTATTAATATAAATTATCTTGATTCACTATTTCCTTGTGACATTCCTATTTTAGGTACCCATATATCCCTTTTAGAATTATCATTCTTTTTTAAACAATCCCATATTAAATAAATTTTGATTTTCAATACCAAATGGTTAATCATTCTATAAATATCCTTAATCATTTCATAGTTTAACTAAGTAGAAACTAGGAGCCCTAATGATGATATAGTGCATCAGTAGTCTACAAGAGGGGGGTAATGACATGAAAGTGAATCGTCTTGTTAAAAATGATAACAAAAGAAATATTATAAAATATAGGCTAACTTTTCCCCATAACAAGGGATATAATGAATCATTTTATAGTTTTTCGAAATTCAATCATTCCATTAAAATAGGATCATGTCATAACAATCTATGTTTCACCATATAGACCGTATCATAATGCTACATAATAGTATATGGTTGTTAATCTTATAGCGAGGTTATGGTTTTTGAATTAATAGTTTGTATGGTGTAACATGGTGTTGTTTTTATAAAAATGAATTGAATGATATGATTCGGTTTGAATAGTTTGATTCTATAATAGAGGTAATGATTGGAAATATAGGATATATGTTGAGGAGATTCTATTTTGAAGTTTAACTAGATGGTTAAACATTGCAGTGTGGTATTATTCCTCAGACAGTGATTATGTTTAGACATAGATAGAATGTCTACTGATAATCTATTTTAAGTTAGTTTACATATATTTTCATCAATATATAAATTAGGTAAATTAGATAAAATATCATTAACATTTCATCCCATGTAGTGGATGATGGTGTAATTCTGTATAACAACTATGGATTTTTGACATTTATTTTATGGTATATTTTGGTTTGAACTCTATTGGTCAAATGAATGTTTTCAATAAAGATGAGTAGAGAATACCCTAGGATTTAGTAATACTATGGATACATTATGATAATAAATCATGGTACTAAAATAATGTTTTAGTGTTTATTAATATTATATATTCACAATTCGATGTGTCTTAAATGTTTGGTTGTTAATTCAGTACATTATTACACCTGAAAATGTGCATGTCTTCTAGAAATCAATGGATTTTTATTGGTCCCCATATTGATGTCCCCAGAATCATTTTTTTAGTTGCTCCATTTATGGATTTAGTTACAACATTATTCAATGACCTTATTTGATGAGAATTCTTCCTTTTTCTTTAGTTTGGTACTCTCTTTTGTTAAACATATCTAAATAAGACATTGGTCCCAAGCAACATTTGGTGAGATGATGTGGGCATGGTTTAGTAGGGAAATATAGATTCTATGGTTTCTCAAGGTGATTAATTCCATCGAATAGATGGTTCGTTGATTATTTTGACTTTATTTATGATTTTTTCTACCTTGAAGCATTCCAAGAATTTTTTTGTGTCTTAAATTTTATTCTACCCAAATAGGGTGAAATTGTACCATGGTGGTTTTGAGATGATAATGATTTGTTTATTCATTTGGGTTTTTTGTGTAATCCTACCTTGTATATATATACTTACATAGACGTGGATGTTTTTCCTACACATGTTGTGTTATATGTAGTTGATTGTAAAGTTAATATTGAATTTTTTGGATTTATATTTAGTAGAGAAATAGATTATATTTTTTCAAATGATATGTTATCAGAATTCATTATTGTAAATTTATAAATAATTTAATATATCCCATCACTATGGTTCAATTATGGTGGTATTCAATTTGGATTTTTATGCATGTAATTTTACCCTATTTCTCATAATAGATAAAAATACATTCTCTTATATGGATATTAAAACATACCTCATAAAATATATATTCAAATTTTTTACCCATTTTTCATTATTTATATCACAGGTGGAGAAGTGTATTTTTATGTAAGAGAATTATATTAAAACATCACATCCTAACTTATATTCACAGTTGATGGTAGAAACCAACCCCTAGCCTATTGGACTTTTCATTGAGGTACAACACACTTCTCAACACTAACCTAGATGGGATCATAGAGGGTTGGGTAAATTCATAGTGGTATAAAATTTGGACATTCATATAGAAGATATTTAATTATAGGTGTTAGTGACATTAATTTGGGGAAATTATGAAACAATTTCAAGGGAATTTGTGTACATATTTTAGGATCGGGAACATATTAATTATTCAATGGATGATGTATCCATTCACCATGAATCTAATAACATTCTTGTAGACTTGGATATTTTATGGAATAATACATGAAATTCATTATGTGTTTGATGTGTATAGCTATGTCCTATGAAATTATATTGGTATGTGTGTCTGTGAATTCCCACGTAAGTGCGCGCATCATTGGGATATGTATAAAGCAATGAGTGCAATTTTTCCCCACACTCTCACATTCCAATGGTGAGAAGAATTAATCACCTCATTAGAGATTTCTACTCCTTGATGTAAGTGAGATTATGGGATGTTGATCCCTCCTTCTTTGGATTCCTCCTTGTAATTTCCTACAATGTCTAGGTTTCCCTCATAGTTTAATATGTTGTTTCTGAACATCATTCAAAGTGCCATCTATTTATTGAAAATAGTTAATTATGTAAGATCCCAGAACTTATTTTCTAGTATGTTTTTCCTTTTCTGTTAATTTTTATGAAAAAGATGAAAATATGGAAATTTTCAAAGTACACGCCATGTAATTTATGAGTACATGCCATGTACTATGATGTTTATAGAGGCCGTGTGCTAACCGTGTCATGGACACACACACGGCCGTGTGGGAGTGAATTGGAGGCCTCTTAATGCAGAGTACGAAAATTTCAAGTACACGCTGTGTACTCCAAAAGTACACGCCGTGTATTTTTTTTCATTAAATGCACCGGGGTCGCGTCTGACAGACATAACTCACTTCTTCTAGGTCATCTACATTCGAGATAACCCGTACAACTGTAGATCTTTGACGAACCACCGAGCCTCCGACCGTCTTCTGATTTGATCAGCGGTGATTGCGTTGGAATTGCATCACTGAGATCTTTCTTCACCTAGAGCAACTTTTTCCAATTACTTCTCTTTTCCAAGTTATCATGGGTTGAACGTTTTAGACAATTTCTTAGATCTACAATGTTCTATGGTGATTCAAGCATTAAGGTTCTAGTATACTGATCAATTAATGCCATGTTAAGTGATTTGTGCATTTCTGTTCAAAGTACATGAGTATCGTGTGCAAATTCCACCAATAACCTTGAACGTGGTATTATGTGTTTACCATTTTTTCCCTCATTGTTTTCCTACCATGATTGTATGCTTCTGTAGAGGTAAATTGGATATGAATAGGATTTATTGATATGCTTGGATGTGTATTACCCATGCATGTTCTGTTTATGACCGGTTTGTCCAATTTAGCCTTTGGATGCTTTACTTATTTTCCATGAATGTTGTTGTAGGATGGAGAGTTGTTGTTCTGACATGATTGATATGTTGTTGACTATTAGCAAAGTAGTTTTGTATGTTTACTTTTTCCATATTACACTTCTATTCTTGTTGACCTACACAAGGCTGTGGGAACCTGGTGTAGTAGACTATAAGGGGAATTGAATGGGTGATCTTCCTCAGATATTCTTTGAGCACATAGGATATAAGGGGGATTGACCGAGTGAGCATCCTTAGAGATCCTAGAAAAAACTTGGTTCTATAAGGGTAATTGACCATGTGAGCTTCCTTAGAGAGTACTTGTTTGATTTAAACTATAAGGGGATTGATCGCGTGAACTTCGTCAGAGAGTCATTGATTGAGTTGTACGACCTAGGCTATAAGTGGAATTGACTGAGTGAGCTTCTTCAGGGAGTACTAGACCTTGGGGATATAAGGGTAATTGACTGGGTGAGCTTCCTCAAAGAGTCCTTGACTACCCTACACTATACGGGGAATGGACTATGTGATCTTCTTCAAAGATTCATTCTTTTCCATTGAATATAAAGGGATATACTGTGAGTGCTTCCTTAGAGAGTCTTGTTATATTACTATACTGAACGATAGAGGATAGGATGCGTGAACATCATAGTGGGTTACTGTTCTTGATTGATTATTTTGACTTTGGAACTGTTTACTGCTGAGCACCCTCTTGTTTACTGAATTTCAATACATCACCTACCATATATTCAATGACTATTAGGCACAGATCATCAGGTTGTTGACTTTTAGGATATAGTATCATACCCTGTTTGGGTCATGGTTTTGGGCCCAAACGGATTATATTGATGCAGGTATAGATAAGATCAAACACCCTTCTACATCAGGCGAATGACTTGTGGTGGAGTTGGAGAGCATGAGGCCAAGCATATGCTTGCGATGGTGAGGAGCTGTTTATCTTTTATTTTTCACTTTGGTTTAGTATTATTTTTATTCCAGCATTGTGACTTGTTTGGTTTCTTTCATGGACATATGTTTCATGCATCATTTATTATGCATTGCTCCATTAATTTTTTATCTCAGTCTTCCACTCTTTACTATAGTTGGTTATTTACTGCTTCCACTATTGCATTTTTATTTACATCCACTGTGTACTCTACCAATGAGGTCATAGTTTCCACACTATCACACCCAAGGCCATCACTGCTAGTCGATAGCCTCTGGTGTTTGGGGAAATGTGCTTTAGTCCATGTGACCAATCGGGTACGGGGCGCCTCTGGGTGGCTTCTGGAACAAGGATGTTACAAAGTCGTATCAGAGGGATTATTTTATCTAGAATTACTATTTGGAGCCTTCAGCTAGGGATAAGAAGGAATTGGTACTTGGAAATAAGTTGTGCCTGGGAGTGGCTAACCCATGTACAGGAAAAAACTAATCTACCTCGTATATTGCAATTTTTTTGATTTTGAAATTTTATAGTTGATTTGATTTTCACTGTTGGGTGACTCACATGTATTGTTCTATTACTATTGATGATATTGAAGATCTATTTCTATTGTAACACGATGAGATGAAGTTATTCCATCTCATGCATCATATAGGAACTTACTATAAATCACATGTCATGCATTCTTGTCATCACATCTAGGGTGAATTACCAATTGCATGTTGTTGTGATATATTTTTCCTAGATTATGCATGCTGTTGTGATAGATGCCATGTTAAAATACATGTTGTTTTATATGGTATTTTTTGTGTTATGATTTTTATGGATGAATGCCAAAATTTTGTTCATGAGGTGTTGTGGGATCTCATGGACCAAAAGTTTGTGGATCATCACCTCGTTGTCTTGTTATAACATTTATAAGATACCACGCATGGATTTGTGGGGAGTATGGGAACTCATGGAACATAATTTGGAACTTTTAATGCTCGTTTTAGTGTTTTTCTGGGCTCTAGAGTAGTTTATGAGGATTACTGTCTAGAAAATCCCAGAATACACGTCATGTAGTTTTGAGTACACACCTTTTGTTCTTCATTTCAGGAAGACATAGTTTTTCTTAAGTACACATTGTGTACTGTATATACACACCGTGTAATCTATAACTATTTCATAGGATGTGTGTAAGAGACACGAGATGAGGAATTCCTTGTAGGAACACGTCGTGTACCTATTGAGCAAGCCGTGTAGTCTGACCCAGGTACCCAGCCGTGTCACGAACAACACATGTTGTTGTTATCATTTCACATACACGCCGTGTTAGGATTTTACATGTCGTGTAGTCTGTCCTAGGTACCCGTCCATGTAATGAACAACACGGGTTGCTTTAATCCTTTCACATATATGCTGTGTCCATCTGGAACATGCCTTGTAGTGTCAGCCGTGTGTCTGGCCGTGTCACTAACAACATTGGCCAGGTGAGTCTTGTTTAGTACACGCCATGTCTTCCTTGAACACGTCATGTATTCTTTCCTTAGGAGAGCCATGTGGATTAACCGTGTAGAACGAAACAGGTAGTTAAATGGGATTCATGTACAATATGTGTTCTAGGACAACACACAGTGTGTTTTGGGTTATTACATGACCAGTTGTGGTGGGAGTACACGCCCATGTGAATTACTTAAAGGAACATGCCATGTAGTAATTGTACACACCATGTAGTCATGTTTAGTAAAACTAGAATTTTTTCATTCTCCTGTTCCCTTCTTAAAGCCCACGTTTTTCAGTCCTTGATATCGTTGACCTATGGTGTGTGCTTGACCTTTCAGATTCATGCCACCGAAATGTCCTCTTGTTGTACGTCAGCTACCAGGCAGTGATCAGACACCAGACATGGCTGATCTGGGTCAACCTGTAGATCCTCCAGTTGTTCCATCGTTGGAAGCAACTTTTATACCTGATATAGGTGTGGATACACAGTTTATGGAGGGTTGTATGTGGAAGATGCATACCTTCTACGAAGCATCGTCTCATTCTCCAGTGATGAAAGATTTGATGTGGGTTTTCCAGTAGCAACATCCTCCCACATTCTCAGGGGAAGGAGGACCACATGCTGTAGATTCGTTGCTCGAAGCCACGCTGACGATCATCGAGCATCTCGAGGTACCACCAGAGAAGAGGGTGCATCTCATGACATACATTCTCCAAGACTCCACTAAGAGGTGGTGGGGTGTCATCTCTCTGGCAGGACGCCACCATTATATGGCTTGGGAGGAGTTTCAGTGTATCTTTTACGATTAATTTAACCCAGAGACCTTGAGTGCCAATCGAGCCTAGGAGTTCTTGAGCCTATAGTAGGATACTCTTTCTATGATGGATTATTCCTCTCTCTTCACGGAGCTGCATCATTTCACACCTATTCCAGTAGATGATGTGTTGTTCATGGATAGGAATTTTGAGGATGGCCTCTAGCAGGAGATCCATTCCCAGATGAACACGTTTAGGTTGAATTCTTTGTCCTCTCTCATCAACCAATATCTGATTACTAAGCACAATATGAGTGATTCTAGAGTCGTGATCTAGGGCGGTTCGACAGTCAGAGATAGTATTCCCCCAGTTGACAGTAGGAAGCGTCGTAGGGAGACTACATGGGGAGATCAGAGGTAGCGAGATGCACCTTCTGGTAGCCAGGTGGTGTGCTACCAGTGCCGGATGGGTAGGAATACGAGGCCACATTGACCGATAGACCCATTAAAGTACTGATCCTAAGGCATGATGGGCCATCTCTAGTGTTTCTGTCAGTTTTTATCTCTGGCATTTGGAGACCAGGGTTCATCTATAACCCCGCGTTGAGGAGAATCCCCACCAGTTTCTAATTTTTCAGGGAACTTTAGTTCTTCCAACCATTCCGTCCAAGTTGGAGGTAATGGTGGGGTAGTCAGTCACCATTCCATTAATGGCAATAGGGTGGATTATCTTAGAGCGGCCAGGTAGGGTCACAGGGCTGTGCAAACAACTAGATCTTTTTAGTGGATCAGACCTAGCAGGAGTAGTATACCGAACCTTCTACATTTCGAGGTATGATCTTAGTATTCTTAGTTTTATCTTATGCTCTTTTTGACACAGGGGATTCCCATAGCTTTAACTTTATTGCTATTGTGGAGAACCTTGGGCTCTGCATCTTTTCTTCTGCCGTTATGTTTACATTTGACACAACATTGGGGAAAAGAGCACCTAGTGTATGTCAGTACAATGAGTCCCCTCTAGATATTGTTGGATGTCACTTCTTATGGGACCCTTATATCCTAGAGATGATGAGATATGATGTCATTCTTGGAATGGACTGGCTAGTTCCCTTCTAGGTATTTTTCAAATTTATCACCACAGGGCTAGTTTCGTATCCCCAGAGGGTGGATATTTTCTTTATAAGGGTGAGTGGAATGTATAGTTGAGCAGAGAGAGACCAGATAATCATGGGTTAGGAGGAGTTATGGTCCATATTTCTAGTCTATATCTGAATGATCATGGAACTTCACATTAAGGCTTTCCTCTAGTGGTGGATCATTTCAGGGATGTCTTTCTAGAGGGATTTTCAGGTTTTCCTCTAGAGAGTGAGGTAAACGTTTCTATTGAGATCTTTCCAATAGTGGCACTGGTGTCCATTCTCTTTATAGGATGGACACACCTCAGTTGTAGGACCTCAAGAACAAGTTGGATGAGTTTCATCCAAAGGGTTTCATCTGACCCAGTACTTCTCCTTGGGACTCGCCTCTCTTATTTTCAAAGAAGACAGACAGCACCCTCAGGCATTGTGTGGACTATCGGATGTTGAACCATTTGATGGTCAATAACCGGTATCCCTTTCTGAGGATTGATGGTATCTTTGACAAGCTTCAAGGATCCCGAGAGTTCTCAAAGATTGACGTGAGATCCATTTATCATCAGTTGCATGTTAGACCATATGATATACCTCTTAAAACCTTTTAGAGTAGGTATGGTCTATACGAGTATATGGTTATGCCATTCGGTCTCACGAACATTCCTGCAGTTTTCATGGAACTGAGGAACCGAGTATTCCATACATACATGGATTCCTTCGTGGTTGTCTTCATGGATGAAATCTTTTTGTATTTTAATAATCAACACAACCATGTCACACATCTTGAGATCATTTTGAGTACACTGAGGTAACATTAGTTATATTCTATGCTCTCATAGTGCCACTTTTGGATGGAACATATTAACTTATTGGGTCATGTCTTCTCAGAGACAGGTGAATCAATAGACCAAGAGAAAGTGAGAGTAGTAGTTTTATTGTGAATAGTTTAAGAACATCTTTTAGGTATGGATATTTCTAGTGCTGGATGGGTACTACAGATGCTTCATACAAGACTTTTCGTGCTTAGCAGCACCGCTGACGGGTCTGACTAAGATGGGTGTGAAGTTATGATGGTCAAAATCTTGTGAGTCATCCTTACAAGAGTTGAATGGGTGGTTTACGTTAGCACTGATACTAGTCTTTATGAAGCATGGAAATAGCTATATTTTTTACTGTGATGCATCACGTGTCAGGATGAGATATTTTCTTAGCAGGGAGATGGAGTCATTGCGTACGGGTCTCAGCAGTTGGGGCCACACGAGGGGAATTACCCGACGCATGATCTGGAGTTGGAATTAGTTTTTAATACCTTGTGTTATTGGGGACATTACCTTCCGGGGGAGAATTTTGTGGTTTTAACTGAACAGAATCGTCTCAAGTACATTTCAACTTATCATGATCTAAATTAAAGACATCAAAGGTGGGTCGAGTACTTGTAATCCATTGATTTCGAGCATGCCTATACGCTTGGGAAATGCAAGGCAGTGGCTGATGCATTGAACATGGAGACTCAGATGTAGGATGTTCAGGAGGCCAATAGTGAGTGGTAGCTTAAGGAACAATTCTATGAGATTATTTTGGAGGTGGAAAATACTTAGGGGTAGTCATTTCTTTCTTATGTAACAGTTACCTCTACTCTTCTTGATCGAGTTCGAATGAGGTAGATATCTGATTCTGAAGGGATAGTCTTAAGGGAGAGTGTGTTTGGAGAGGACCCTATTCTTGGATGGACCATATGAGAGGATGAGATCTTGTATTTCTAGGTGAGCGTATGGGTTCCAGCAGATATATTGGTGGAGCAGATGCAGGATTTTCATTCCTCAGTTTGGTCAGTTCATCATGACGTCCCCAAGATTTATCGTGATCTACACCATCAGAAGTTTTGGCCAGATATGAAGAGGGAAGTTGATTGGTTCATCATGAGGTGTTCCACTTGTCATCACGTGAAGGTAGAGAATCAGCAACCAGTAGGGATTCTACAGCAGTTACCCATTCCTGAGTGGATGTTGAATGACGCCGCGATGGATTTTGTGACAGGGTTGGCGAGGTCGCCTCAAGGGAAAGACGTGGTGTGGGTTGTCATTGACAGGCTTATGAAGGCTGCTCACTTCTTAATGATCAAGGATACAATCAGTGTTGATGATCTAGGATGGTTTTACATCCAAGATATTGTAGGTCTACATGGAGTTCCACACTCCATTGTTTCAGACAGGGAAGTGCATTTTACTTCTCGGTTCTGGAAGGGGCTTCAGAAGGCTTTAGGTACATAGGTACTTTTGAGTACAGCTTACCACCCTCAAACAGATGGCCAATCCGAGCATACAATTCAAGTGCATGAGGACATTCTCCATGAATGCAATATATATTTTGGAGGTTCTTGGGAGAATAATATACCTCTTGTGGGGTTTTCCTACAATAATAGTCTTCAAATAACTATTCAGGTGGCACCTTATGAACCTTTCTACCGTTGGCCATGTCGACCAACCTTATACTGGCTGGAGGTAGGAGAGGCACCTTTGCAAGGACCTATTCTTGTTTAGGATACCATAAAGATTATAGAGGTTATTCAGAATATGATGGATACTATATAGTCTCGTCGGAATTCTTATGTTGATCAACAGATACGACCTCTGAAATTCGAGGTCATGGGTCATGTTTTCTTGCATGTTACACTGAGGATGGAACACAAGAGTATTAGGAGACAGGTTCATCTATTTCCACTAGATGTCAGGTAGTTTTATGTGCTAGAGGGAGTTAAGACGGATGCCTATTGATTGTAGTTACCTCATAGGTATCGACCCATGCATGAATTTTTTCACATTTATCAGCTCTGACGTTACTTTTCAGACCTATATCATGTGTTTCAACCTGAGGTGGTTGAGCTTGAATTGGATGCATCATTTGAATAGCATCCTATCCAGATTGTGTATGGCAGTAAAAAGGTTCTCGGTGGCTTCTTTGTTCCCTTGGTACGAGTGTTATGGCATCACGGGCGGGTGAGGGACATGACTTGGGAGAGGGGGGCCGATGTACGATCACAGTGGCATGATTTTTTTGAGGTTTCTTCTTCTACACCACGCTAGGGAAATTTGGGTATGATTTTCATTAATATGTGAAGTTTGAAAGATCCCGAATCTTCTATTCAGGTATGTTTTTTCCTTTTCGGTCTTTCTTATGAAAATGCAAAAAATCTGGAAATTTTTGAAGTACACGCCACATACATTATGATTACACTCCATCTATTGTGATGCCGCTGGAGGACGTGTGCTGGTCGTTTCATGGACACACACACGACCGTGTGTAAGTGACTTAGAGGCCACCTAATGTGGTGTACAGAAATATAATGTACACGCTCTGTACTCTAAATTTACACGCCATGTATTATTTTTCATTAATCGCATCGGGGTCCCATCTGACGGACATAACTCACTTCTTCTAGGTCGTCGTTTTCCGAGAGAACATGTATTTCCACGGATCTTCGATGATCCCCCATGATTCTGTCTTTCCATCAATTCGAACACTGGCAATTGTGTTGGAATCACATTCATGAGTTCTTCTTTCCACTAGAGCGTCATTTTCCAATTCCTCCTCTTCTCCAATTTATCATGGGTTGATTTTGTTAGTAATTTTTATAGATCTACGACGTTATAGGGTGATTAAAGAACTGAGGTTCAAGTATATCGATCACCTAATGCCAATGTAGGTGGTTTTTTCTTTTCCATTCAATGTCTTTGAGTATCATGTGAAAATTCCACAAATACCCTTGAACGAGGTATTATGTGTTTACCATTATTACCCCTGTTGTTTCCCTGCAATGCTTGTTTGCTTGTTTAGAGGTAAATTGGATATGAATCCGGTTTATTTCTAGGCTTGGATGTGTTTTTCCCATGCATTTTCTATTTACGCCCATTTGGTTCTTTTTAGCCTTTGGTTGTGTTACCTGTTTTCCATTGCTATTGATGCAGGATGGAGAGCTATTATTATGACATTCATGAAATGCTGTAAACTGTTACCCAAGTAGTTCTGTAGGTTTACTTTGTCCATATTACATTGCTCTGCTCTTTTACCTACACAAGTACGTGAGAACATGGTGTAGTAGACTATAAGGGGAATTGATCGTGTGAGCTTTCTCAGAGAGTCATTGAGCATTTAGGCTGTAAGGGGGATTGACCGAGTCAGCATCCTCAGAGGGCCTAGAACGACTTGGGGCTATCAGGGGAATTGGCCGAGTGAGATTCCTCAGAGAGTCGTTGATTACTTTAGACTATAAGGGGATTGACCACATGAGCTTCCTCAGAGAGTCTTTGTTTGAATTGTACGACCTGGGATATAAAGGGAATTGATTGCGTGAGCTTCCTTAGAGAGTCCTAGACCTTTGGAATATAAGGGGAATTGACCAGGTGAGCTTCCTCAAAGAGACCTTTACTACCCTAGACTATACAGAGAATGGACTGTGTGAGCTTCCTCAGAGAGTATTGCTTTACCTTGGACTATAAGGGGATAGACTGTGAGTTCTTCCTCGGAGTTTCCTGGTATATTCATATACTGAACCAAAGAGGATAGGATGTGTGCACTTAATCAAGGGTTATAGTGCTTGATTCATTATTTTGACTTGTGGAATTATTTATTGCTGAGCACCTTCCTATTTACTGATTTTCTATACTTTACCTTCCATATATCACTGACTGTTGCGCACAGATCTTCGGGTGGTTGCCTGCTAGGATTTAGTCTCACACCCTATTTGGGTCATGATTTTGTACCCAAATAGATATATTGTTGTAGGTATAGATAAGGGAAATCAACCTTCTACATCAGGTACTTGACATGATGTGGAGATGGAGAGCATGGGACCAATAATATTCTTATGATACTGAGGAGCTATTTATCATTTAATTTTTACTTTTCTTTAGTAATATTTGTATTCGAGCATTGTGACTTGTTTGGCTACTTTCCTATGCATAGGTATTATAGATCATTTATTATGCATTTGTCCCATTGTTTATTATCTCAGTCTTCTGCAATTTACTATTTTTGGTTATTTAATGCTTCCTCTATTGCATGTTTTTTTACTTACACTGTGTACTCTTCCAATGAGGGAATAGTTTCCCCACTATCACACCCAAGGCCCTCGCTACTGGTCAGCATCCTCTAGCATTTGGGGAAATGCGCTTGAGGCTATGTGAACAACTAGGAACGGGGCACCTCTAGGTGGCTTCCAGAACTAGGACGTTACAAATTAGACAGCTTATTTAGGGACATTCTGAATGTTTGTTTTAGGGATGAAACCATATCTCTATGAAGTATTAATTATGAGAAAAAGGGGTTTTCTGGATTCTAAACATGTAAGTAGCAATATTCTCTGTTATAATAGGGATTCCCTAGGGTACAGAAACGCGAGGAATCCCATTTCAATTGCTGGTAATCTTTTTCTAGAGGCATGTATTCCAATTTTACCTTAGAATAGTATGTGTAAAATGTGATGTGTCATGAGTTTAACATCTAACCGATATGGTTATGTTGGAGGCATGTCATCAATGATTTTCCTTAGGCATATCATGTTTAACATGAGGTAGGACATGAGTTTAACGTCTTGTATAGGTTGAGGGTCATCTGTTTAACTTCATTTAGAGATAGATTGGTCAGATTAAAACACATACAAAGGAGGATCAAGTAGATACATCCCTAGGAGGGAGATCATAGAATGTATACTCAGTTGATGGACTAGAATGCCCGTTAAGGGAAGATCTGAGGTAGTTCATTTTTTTAAGACAGTGTTTCTCACTATGAAGGGATACATTTCTCGGAGGGAGGCTACATGGTTTACTATTGGATTGCTGGGAACTCCTTTAAAAATGAACCCACGTTATGTTTCCCATAAATTAATTATGTAACATCATGAAGGTATATATGGACATCCTTAAAGGTGGATCAGGGAGTTGAACCCCTTTAAGTGGGAAACCAATGTTTACCGATGGATTGGATTGAATGACATGAAATATTCCAAAATACCTTGTTTAGAAGATAAAGATCAAAACCTATGTTGTTATAATGGGTGATTTAGGGATTTTACATGGCTAGCTGCCCTTCACAAGAGAATTTCTATTATTTGGATGAATATTAGGACATATGCATGGTTAAATACATTGTTCATTATCAAAGATGGACTAAATTGGATGGAATGATCTCACTGAGATATGGTGTACTAGGTAAGAATCATGATGGATATGGTTGAAGTGCTAATGGAATGGATGGAGTGTGGAGAAGGATGAGATTAAACCTCAGGGAGGCTTCCTACGTATCCCAGTGGGTGGGAATAAAATTATACATTGTTCAGGATGGGGTTATGAGACTCATAAGGAGGATAATTCTGAGAAAAGAGTGCTTGGATGGGGACCCAATGGAGGTGTAACCTATGGGATATCTAATGATCTTCCTAATACCGAATGACTTGATAAAAAGACATGTATGTGAATGGATGACTGACATGATCATCGAAGAGGCTTCCAATGTACCTTTTTTAGTTGATAGGGATAAAATTCCCTCTATATCTAGATGGAATCAAGGCTTACACATGGAAAGAAACACGTTGACATGAATGGCCTATTTCAATTTTATAATCTCTAATAGATGGATTAGAATTTTTCTTGATGGAGGAACTGTGGGGTGTGTCTTAGAAATGATAGATTTCACATCCTGAGGGAACATCCCTATAAGAGTGCTACAAAGTTCACCCTTTATTGGGATTAAACCTCATGTAGGCTTCCTACATAACCTTTATAGATAACATGGATCAAAATTCACATAGTTCAGAAATATGGTTTGGGTAATGGGGCTTATGTATGGCTAGTGGCCCAAAAGGATATGAGTCATGTGGTTGGGGATTACACACTAAGGTTGTCCATGTGAATGTTGACCTAGATACCAATAACGGTGGATCAGAAAGGTTCACCCTTAGGTGGGGGAACTGATATATACCTTTTTTGGTGATTGATCCACATGAAGAATTCCAATGTACCTTGTATAGTGGATAGAGATCAAAACATGTTCAATTGAGCATTGTGCTGTATGAGGCTTATGCACTAAGGTGGATTGAATGGAATTTCCAGAACTATAAACAAGTAAGACAACATGATTCATTCTCAGAGTGAGAAATTAGTGGTAGTTGTAGACCTAATGATGATGTTTCAAGTGGTGCTGCCATGATATAGGATGTGTGGATGAAGCACTGATGTGGTCCATAGAGATAATGATCGGGGATTTCTCCCTGAGGGATATATAAGGAAGGTCTCATTCAGTGTGGCGAGGATATCTTTAAATTATATGAGGGTGAAGGATATCTCACTCTAGTGGAGGTGATTATACATAAAAAATTACTAATTAATGTCACCCCATGTAAATTTCATGGGGCGAGACTAGAGTTTAATGTTGTGTGCTGACGATGATGGATCTTGGATGTTTCACATCCTACAACATAGATGGGGAGGACTCACTGCTAACCCAATGGACATACACAATTAATTCCAACCCACACAATGGGAAGGGAAGGCATCCAAAATTCTAGGATGTAATGTGGTGGATGAGTAGTCTCTTGAGGGGTATACATTATTATAGTTATGAAAAAAATAAATATTTATTAGTGAACACTAGAGAAGAGAATTAGGAAGATCAATTCAACAATGAACAACACATGATGAACAAATAAATCCCCACATAAAAACCCGATGATCCACAAAAAGGGGTTCTCATGATGTTGGGAAATTTATGAGAGGTTATTCAAGAATCTCATGTGATTCATAGAAGTAAGTGTCTTCATGAAGATATGAACTCAATGAAGCATGGATATACTTATCTGGAATAGAGAAATTAGTTTTAAATGGATTTATTCACAATGTATTAATGCTTCGTGAAGCATCAAGTCCCAATAAGGGCCTTCATTCTTCACAATGTTTTTATGCCTTAACAAAGGTAATACCAACAGCAATACTAGTTAAATTAGAACAAGAGAAAGGGGGTTTCGTGATGCTACAATAACTTCGGGAATTCATTTTTATCTCGGTTTCATGGTGGTTAGGGGATTTGAGAAAATGAGATCTCAGAAGGAAACAGGTCGAGTGTAAAAATTCTTCTATGAATGTGTGAGTTATCTATTTATAGGTAAATGGATCTTATGATGGTCAGAGGCATTCCATGAAAAAAATGAACTCTGTGATGTGGTTTGGGTATCATCATATTTGTGAAGCTTTCTATCAACCCCTTTTGTAGTAGTCACACAGCTCGTCAGAATCATGGTGCCTTCCATAAATGCATTATGTTTTTTTGAGGAATATGGGATGCATAAAAGTTCTTCGCATAGAAGAAATATTTTTTGGTATTTTGACCATTTAATATTGGACTTCATCTCAATAGTTTACTTATATCCTTGACTTATCCTTGTGAACATATTTTGGCGCCAATAAATTCCTCCCTCATAATAGGAGGATAATAGAAACTGTTTTTTGGATGCTAAGAGTATGCCAAAAAATGGATTTTGTAAATCCTTTTCATGAGGATGGGTGTGCAGTATGTACTTGAGTGAAACCCTCTATGAAGATCAGGAGTGAAATGGTCGATACGAAGCTCGGTGGGTAATTTTCTAGGAATATTCAATGAATTCCCCATTATCTATATTGGATATCAGTGAAATATTGTGCCAGATATTTCTTTTTGAGTAGAAATACACTCCATGAACAAGCCATTTCAAATCAGGTTTATCATACCATTACTCTAGGAATGATATTAGAAAAACGGGGAACCAAAATCTGATGTTTCTCCATGATTAGCCTATAGGTTAGTGTGACACTACGACATCGTACTATGTGATAAATATTCATGATTGAAACTTGAGAATAGACCAAAAAAATCAATCAAATTTCCATAAATGATGTCCACCCAAAAGGCCACTTGAGAGATCCCCACATATGCTTCCCAGAAAAATGATCTGAAGAACAATATCCTAATTTGGGATTCTGTTTAGAGGCACTCTGAACCGGATTCAATATTGGAGATATTGACAAAAGTGCAGAAAGGCTACCCACATTGTAGGATATAGCCTTTATATGGATTCCGTCTGAGGGATGATGCATTCGTCATGGAGGCAAGTAGGGATGATCCAATATACTGGTCCATAGGCACACCTGTTCTATACCAGTGGTTTAGGGATAATGATGGCCATACACGGAAAGATAATTCACCTATTACCATAGACTATCATTTAAAGCCATCTTATCAAAAAAATGTAAATAATTGTTTCCAGATATATATCCACTAGAGTATCGAACTATCTTCAAGGATGGGTTAGGGAACCTAAAAAATGTTGGACTGATGATTGGGATCTATTTCATGGTGGAAACATCAAAAAATAATGTTCTTGGGCCTATTCGGTATGTGCATCTTGTGAATAATTTGGAGTAGAGTTGAAGAGAGTATGCCAATATGAATCAGCACAGTCTTCCCAATTAACCATTTACCAACAGAAGGACATTACTCTAGAGTAATTGATTAAATGGCCATCAAGGACCAAACATCATCATCTTCATCATGGGGAGGTCAGCATCACTCTATGAGACCTACACCATATTTTTGGGATTCCCATTTTGGGGGGACGTACAATGAATTCCTACCCATGGATAATCTATAGGGGACCCGAAATAGATTCCACATATGGAAAGAAGGCTGCTACATCTCATGAAGGTTACAGATAATGTTAAGCCAATGAAAGGGGACATCCACATTAGGAAGTGGATCAGTATTTTCTAGGACAACCCATTGAGGTGCTCGGTGAGGGAGAGAAGGATCCCATGAAACATCCCATAAGTCTCTTGATTTTTGGAAGACTCAATTAGTAAGGGAAAAAGGATCTTATTACTAGATTTTAGAGTAAATAAAATCGGAGCTATGGGGGTAAAACATAAAAGATAGGAAACAATAGATATTCAGGATTTCTGGGTTTGTATTAACAATCATTTTCATGTGGATGCATCCAGTTAGAGATGCGAATATGGGAACACAAATGAGAATATTCAATATGTCCACAATGATGGAAATATGCAAGAACATTATCCTAATTGTTTTGATGTTGTAAAAGCTATTTATAGTGATTTGGAATATCAGTGAGGGGAATATGCCATTTTTCATGTGTGGATAGCTCCACATCTTGTATGGTTGGGTGTCAGTGCACATAGGTGGATATGAATACCTGAATCCAATTTCCCCTCAATATACTATCTTCTGGCCGAATATTATGAATGATGTATCAGGTTTCCCATTTAGTATGTACATAAATATGGTGCTGATAAAGATCGAGATGGTATAAGAGTTTATAATCCATCTATTTTTTCCGATGTGAATTTCCACTAATGAAATATGGATTATTAAATAGAATCAGTCATATCTCATGGAATTTTTAAGTGGAGTACTAGTGGTGCAGGTAGATTGGGAGCCAATTAGGGCACCACACATCCAACACTAGTTCACATGGTAGTTCAGATGTGTACAGATACTGTCCTAAAAGGTGTACCTAGGTGTACATCTTGGTGATCACCCGTGCATAAAAAGAAAGCATTGGAAAATGTTCAAGTTATAATATGGGAATATCTATAATGAGTTACATCCACCAACATTGAATTATGGTCTATATTTTGAGTATGCATAAAGATGGGTGGTGTACTACCTGAGAGAAACATTGAAACCAAAAACCATCTGATTTGGTGATGGAGTGTCCCCTCTGCCTCACAGTCGAGATAAAATAGTTATGAAGGAACTCTAGGGAGTAGGTAATATTCACATAATATTGGTCGATTAATTATAGTTGACCCAACAGTTCTATGGTCTGCACTGAAAAAATGTGAAAGAAGAGATGTAGTTAAAGGCCCAGTGGTCCATGTTCGGCACACTCGGGATAAAGGGGAACCATCCAAATTGTTATGAAAAAATATTTACCTGAGGTATAGGTATGTGGATTCATTGTGTTGATACACCTAAGGATTCCATCAACCTCGAGTATTGGGTGTCCAGAGACATTAAAAATAAATTCCGAAATCCTTGTGAAATTTTGGAACACTTCAACCAATTTTCGATCGATCTTATGGGAATTAGTCTATCCAAAGATAGCTTTCTGCTTTCCTATACAGAGGGGGAGTAATATGTGGCTGATCCAGAGACCGTAGTGCACTCTTGATGCACTTTGTATCCAATTAATGATCTGGTGAAATTATTTTAAGATATGACATATCCACCACAACGTTTAATTTCTGAGGATGAATTTCATATTCCCCTACCCAAGGAATTAGATGGGCCCCTGGGGGAAGATACAGATAGAGGGAAAACTTTAGAGGAAGGTGAGGTTGTGAAATCAGAGGAAACTTTTTTGGGAGGTTTTTCTGATACTTCTGAATTAAGATATAACTCATTCCCTTATGCAATTATTTTTCCAATTTTTATCTAGGTTCATTTATTGAAATCTATTCATTAAAGGAGGACCTTTCACATTAGTCCCATTACCAATGAGATAGTGGCTTGGTGGCTGGCATAGAGAACATGCAACGAGACCAACATCTGAAAAAATAGTGGCTTGAGGGTCCAATAGTGTTAATGAGGCTAGGGAGGCCTCTCTGGATCCTTTGAAACACACATTAATATATGGGGGACCATTTCCTAGTATCCTAGAGATAAAAAGATGATGAAGATAGGCCTACCACCAATCGTCCGACCACCGCATGCTTCCTGCCTCATGGAGTCACACTTATATTTTTCACACTCAGATTTACTGATATGACCCTCATTTGAATATTATTTTGTGTGGATAGTTCGTTGATGGTAAGAATGGTGTAAGGGATAGATCTCATTTTCTTAAAATAATGATGATTCATGCAGAGAAGAGTGTTCAAGATGACCAGGCCCCGACCTTTGGTGATCGGTCAATCATCACAATGGAGGTGGTAATGGTGGGGAAAATAGGGATGATGTTATTAATGCTTTATCTAGTGATGAAGATAAATCTGATGTTATATTCTTTGACCTGTCAGAATTGAATCCCAAGGAGGATCTTATTGTTGATCTCCTGGATGCATTTCCATAGTACAAACCTTCATATCCAAAGGATTTGAAAGCATTTGATTCTGATGTGGTCGAGGAAATTTGGGATAATTGATGCTAGGAATGGAAGTTAATAAAAATATTCCTCTAAATACTCCATAATCGGAGTGGAAAATTCGAATGAGATCACATTACCATTGCATGTGTGGCTTCTGTTCTCTGAGGGATGATACGGAAGGTCTGCACATGCTCATTTAGACCTACCATGGTGAGAAAATATGAAAAAGAAGTAAGAGTTTGAATGATTTATTATGATGGAAAAATATATTTAAACATACATATACTCTATGTGGTAAAACTAGAGATCCATTGTATGGATGAGTAGACAAAAGAGTTATACCCCTACATCCATGATCAATCGAAACATTTCATATGACTGATTGTCCAGCTATCAAATGCCTAAAAGCTGTTGTTGTGGGAAAATGGTCAAGAGGAAGACCATTAAAATGAACATGACCAGGTGTTTCTTAGGAATAATCAGATCCATACAAACTAAATCAAATGAAAGGGATCTCAGTAGACGATGTTGGTTCCAAGAATCCACACTCTAAATAGTGGTAGTGTTGAAGTGCTCTATTGTAGGGTAAAATCTATAGGGGAAGTGTTTTGTCAAAACATATGAAACATAATTTATTTCATTGTTATATTCATCGAACTACACGTATGGAAATATTTGTTTCTCTCTTTAACTATTTCAACATGATCAAATCAATGAAACAACTAATGATAAGTCCCCAAACTGAAGTGGTTCGTGCCCAGTGCTAGAAAAAAGGGATTGACTGATTTTTGGTCACATTGTATGAGGCATATAGAATATCATAAAATACTTAGGGACTTCTATTATTGACTAACCACATAGAGTATTCAAGTTGAGAGATGCTTTGGCTATAGAATATGGCTGTTGGAATTTCCAACTCACCATTACAAACATTCTCTAGTGAACAGGCGGGGTAACACTGAGGGCATTGGAATCAATACAGACAAAGGGTATATGGGGTGTGAGAATCACAATTCCCAACATTCGGAGTCACAAAATGGATTTAATACAAGAACAATATAAATCCTGACCATATTAAATACACATTATTCATAACGTCTTCCTCGAATGGGGATAAACAAAATGGTCCGACCGCTGGCTGTATTTGATAAACGATACCTAAATAAAAATATTTTATGATTAATTTTGAGGAATTGTTCATAGGCAGTAGGTGAGTAAGATTAGAATAGTGAAACTAGTAGGGGGTTCCTTCAGACATGAAAGAGTTTGAGGATCCAAATGAGATGATTTAAAATCATGGAATTGAGTGACAAAATGTTATAAATAATTAAAACACTCTCAAAACCATGCCCCACTACTAATAATTCAATGGGGATAGAGTATTATCCTGATAAATGATCTAACCTCGTTCTAGTTGGGTGTCATCTTAGATATTAGAAATAGATGAAAATGAGAACAATGCAATAGGTAACCAACACAATGGGAGAGAACCTCTCAGGTGAGGGCCTTGGATGATTTGCAGTTTCATTTCATGAAAGTGTGGATCATGAATGCGTAGTTTAATTTAGTATTGTGAGGAATATTCAAGGAATTTTTTCTTCATACGAACCTGATTTTTCACATAGCATAGGGTCATACATCATGGACCCTAGAAAATATTTTGGACTCATGTTGCACTTATTATGGAAATTTCTATTTATTGAATATGTTAGTGGAATAGAGGAAATAAAATACACGTCAATAAGAAAAATAGGGCTTGTGCAATAGACTAGTATTAGGGAATATACAGGAAGGAATCACATGTGATACGACTAGGGAAGAAATCACAGAAAAGATTCTTGTTTAATGTCATTAATTTTGGATAGTAAATAGGGCCACGGGGGAAAAGTCAAAGGAACCTTTGGATGATACCAAACCTAAATTTTCAGATGTCGCTATGTATCTGTTAATAATTGGGATAAATATGTACATTGTTGTTGAGGATAGTATAGTTAGAGACCAACCCTGGTGGGGGAAATCCTCTCTGGGTTGGATGTGAAAGCATCCAATAATTATCATGGGAAATCCTAAACTTTCTCTGGGTGTGATTTTAGTTTACCATGATAAATTTAGGATTGTGGGATCTTAGATTATATATGTAGAATTTAGAACATGATTGATGCAATTCCAAATGGTTATGCGCAGTTTGATGCTACAATAAACCCAACATTAATGTGGCCGTAAAGGCCCACACACACCACATATGCATTATGGGGGATGCTTTCGTGCAATTAAAAGTCATCCAACTTGAACTATATGGTGGAAAAACATCTAAAGGTTACACATTTTACACACAATAAGTAAAATATATATATGAATGTTGGGAAAGAGATCACCAATTTAACATAGAATGTATTAATATTAACTTTATACAGTTCATGGTCATAGAGGATGGACTACGAGCGAGGCCAGATAGTTGATGGTTTGAAGGAGCTCATTGCTCTCCCTAATTACAAAGTTCATAAGAATCACTATATATCCCATACGAATGGGAATCAAGACATCTTTAATTCTTAAATCCCCTTTTTTAACAACATGCGATAATAACGAATATAATTTGACATAGAAAGGGGAAATAATGATATGGGTAGACCCGAGATCAATGATTAGGGAGTCTCTATGTATCTAATAAGAAAGGGAATCATGCCACATGTAGTTTGTGAATGTAAATTTACCTATGAATGTATAACCCATATCCATAGAGATAAGGCATTATATTTTTTGGTTAGTTTTTTTGAGTGGCTGGTCCAGAATGCAATGTCCAAGTGTCCCCATTGGAATCAAGCCATTTGTATGTAACGACATGTGTGACGGTGGATGAACAATGTGGATGGTTATTACCTCTCATGTGACAATGTGAAAATGTGATGTTTTTTTCATCATCCTTCCAAGATGACGATTCCGTAGTTTTGAGTTCATATGATAGGACCTGCCATTGCATTTTAACATTTTGCGGTATGGATACTAGTGTTGGAATAGGAGAAGTGATTTGTATGTCATGGATATTGGAAACCCAACATGAATGGGGACCAATGTAGTCGACACCACATCACACACTTCTGAGAAAACAATGAAGAGTCTCTTAGTTTAAGGTCATAGTGTTTGGCCCATGGATACCCAATTTAACATCATATGCATCGAATACATCCATATATTTTAGCAGCATGTGGTAAGGAAGATGATGAAACATATCATATCATCATGAAACATGGACATTAGGAATAAATAGGTACCCATAAAATGAATCATGTGGAGCATAAAAATAACCAAATCATTAATAATGGATTGGGTGGCCCTTACCATGAAACATATTCATGTAATAATCATGAAGAGGCTCATAGATTAATGTCATAGGGTTTGTAATTTATGGACATTAAATTACTCTATGTTGGTACAAAACCTTCCAAGACCCCTAAGCCCACATGATCCATGCTCAGTGTGGAAAGCAAAGAGTGATGTTAGGAATTCACCATCACATGGGAGCACACAATGATGGAAATGAAATGTATGTACAGAAAAGTCCCAACCACACTAAAATTTCTAATCAACTTGTATGTCTACACAAAGGTACATAACTAGTGGTGTTGGAGATCTAACATATGGGATTTTGAAGATTTGAACCCCTGCGTCCGATATCTGGAACATTGTGGGGGTGGCATGACATTGGAGGATAAAATTTTACCTTATTCCAGACACACCAGGCATATCTGGTTATTATGAATGGGGACAAAGAAATGGTTGTAGACCGTTAACCTTGTTCAAGACACGAGACCAAACTCAACATGTTTTCCAATTCCTTCTAGGGTTTTGGACCAAAATGTAAGGTGAGCTATTGCAACATAGACCAAACATTAAGAGATAACTTCATACATTGAATAGGATATGTAGCTAGATTAAGGGACTCATGAATCTTGTAAATGGTTTGGGAGAATGAACCTATGTAATCCAACACTATAGGTATCATACCATCAAACATCTATGCATTTCAGTTTAGAACATCCATAGATTTGATCAGATCTGCCTTCAAGGATCATGTTCATAGAAGGATTATTGAAAATATTTGAAGATTTATTCTACTCAAACCAGGAACTCTTGGTTTATGTTCATATTTTGTGGACCATAGCTACCTAGATTAACGTTGTGGGTGTGAGATGTATCAGTGTAGTTTAACATCATTCAAAGAAGATGGAAATGAAACACATTTTATCACCATGTGACTAGGAAATATGTACCAAAAAGGAGATGATTATGGCGTGTCATGTAACCCCTTGTGAATGAGGTACAATTTTATTAAAACCCCACCACATATTTCTAAGCAGGGGACACAAGCCAAGAAAGTGTGAAAGGGCTCATGTTTCTACAGCTGGGCATGGGGCCATGATTCCTATGAATCACAACGTATCCCATAAGGATGGGAATCAAGATGCATGTAGATATAGAAGATGAAATCGTAGTTAGATAGTTCTATGAGGGGGGTGATTTTCTCTCAATTTAAGAAAATGTGATAGTTAAGAAGTTTATTTTCATTCATCCAAGACATTTAAAATCTTAGTTTATGATTTTAGAATTCGAGCCAATTAAAGTAGTGATGTGTAGTGTGGAACTATGAGGCAACCTAATGTGAATGATAACCAAAATATTAAACACCACAGGGAACATTACGAGTTGATACCAAGGCCAATGGGATGAAGTGGCGATCTAATGATTCGATGGCTAGGCCTGAAGGAAAAAATTTATAGGAACCATTACATATCCCATTATCATGCTAATAATGTCATATGTAGTTCAAGATGGTAAGCATGAAATATGGACAATGTCAAGTGGGTGTGTCTTCTCCATCGATGACATTGTAGTGCTTTGTAGTTTTTTATCATACAATCAGGATACATAATAAATAGTTTATTGTAATATGATATGGGTGCTAGGTTTTATTCATTTTATCTTCATGTAAAAAAGGATGGTGGAGATGTTAGTTTTGGGTCATATAGTTCAGACCATATGATGAAGCTTCCAAAATAGAAATGTGTAGTATAGTTCCCTGATGTAGCATGATGTGAATGAAAAAAATGAGATCCACAACAAACCACACATTTTGATGAAGAAATCACATATAGATTAATGGAATGGTGGATGAGGAAAAAGGTTTAATATATTTTGTGGCTATGACCAAAGATGAAGTGTCTAGGCATCACTGTACATACCATAAGGATCAAAATCTGACCATAAATAGTTCTTGAGTTATGTGAATTATAACATCATGCATTAATGATCTTTGTGTAATGATGTATATTTTTATGAGATTAGATTTTATGGAAGAGACGTATCTCAAATGGGATTTGTATGGAGTGGATAAATAACCTCACATGAATGAGGACTATGGAATCCCACACCACATCACATACTGTAAGGATAAGTCAATGGCCAAGGGGATGAAAGGAGGAAATTTTAGATAGAACTAAGGAATAAATGTATGGTCATCCCTACTTATCCCATAAGGGTAGAAATCAATACATTCATATTTCATGAATCTCGTGCAGTTTAACATCAAGCGATGTGGAAAAATATGGGGCACAATATAATATCATGTAGGGCGGAGCAGTTTCACACGATGCATGGAAAATGGGAATATTCCTTTTACTGTCATGTATAAAGGACTATACATTCTATGTGGTTCAACATATTCTATCTGGGATTCATCATTTTAATTTTGTGTAGGACTCTGAAGATCATAGATTAGTTTCATCGATACTGGAACGATATGAGCATTGTGTAGTTTATTATCATGCAACAGGGATGCTAATGTTTTATGTTGTTTAACATCATGTAACGAGGAAAAAAATTGTAACATCATATATAACAATTAGTATTGTTTAAATACAAGTTTCAAGGACTAATGATATATTAGATTATTTTTGTAGAGCTCAGACCATTAGGGAATACATTTTAGTTTACCTTCATGTGTGATGGAAATATTTTCATGTCCTATAGGAAAACATATTTCTTCAGGATAAAATGTTCTTTTTGGGGAACATTGCATTGGTAGGAGGAAAAGTTATCTCACCATACATGGTGAAAAATTAGTATGTACCATAGGAATATACTTTTCAATTATTTAACGTCCCTCTCATTTGGGAACCAATATTGGCAGTTTCCTAATGGGAATCATCAGTGATTGAAAAGCCAAAACTGTGTCACCATGAATGAATGAACATAGTATAAATCTCTTGATTAAAGCTCTATATATCTTATTATGGTTCCTCTTTTTATTTTTCAAGGCCTAAAAATTGTTCTCATAGAGAGGTACCATTTCATCAAGATGGACTTTTCCCCAATTTTTGATGTCTTCTGGTCCTAGAAAATAGTTTGAAGTGATGGAATCAAAATCATCATGGGGAGGACTGCCTCTGTTCCATATACCAGGGAATATGGTGTCACATGGTTTGAATTACGAGTAATTTTTCGATAATACAAGAGAGAATTGGGAATTGTTTCTAGCCATATTGTCTTGTTCTGAACCACCATCTAATGAAAAATGTTGAAGATGGTATTATTGAACATCTTGATCTGCCCATTCGCATGTGTATGGTAGCGAGACATGTGTTTGGACCTAATAATGTACTTTTCATATAATTTCTTCTATAATGATACTTAGAAGTTGGTGTCTTTACAAGTGGGAAAATGCGATGGACTCCAAATCAATGGATGATGTCGGTGCTCAGGAATTCAACAATTGATCAGGCCTCGACTTCCTTAATAGGAATAAGGTCTGCCCACCTAGAAAAGAAATATGTTTTAGTCAGAATAAAACTAAACTAAAAATCTATTATTGGTTGGTATGTCCCCATGACATCTAGCCCCAATAATGAAAAAGGTCATGAGTACATGGTAGTATATAGTGGTATGATAGTCTATAGACAATGTTGTAATTGAACTTACATGTGGGTAAGCAGTTAGAAAAATTGATATAATAAAATACCATGGTTTTCCAAATTTAGTACATCCTTTTGAACTGGTGGGAAAGCTTAATCCCTTCTTTATAAGTACAATAGGGCCCAGTTTGGGCATCCTATAAGACCTGGTGTATCTCATCTCTTTGAATGAAGTGGAGGATATTTCCATCAAAGCCACGTATATATAGAGTCTTCTTCGGGGTGGGACCTCTCCGGAGGGTGAATTAAATTTCATGATGATAGATTAACTCATGATTGGATCTATCCAATGAGATATTTCCATGATGGAGATACTCAATGAGTTTGATAATCTATTCATAGGGTTATTAAACTATAGTGGGTTATGGAGGACCTAATGTGGAATCATCAATGATAAAGTAGTTTACCTGATGGTTTTCATCATCTTATGAACTAACAGTGGTGATGAACTTTCGATGTGCCACATGAATGAATAGATATTTCTAGTAATTATAAATTAATGAAGCATCTAGACTATATAGGGAGTCATTTAATCCATTCTACAAAAAAAAAACAGTCCCTTCTAAAAGATATGGATACGAGGCCATCATCTTGTGAGTATGTTTTATGTGGGGAATAAGCTCTGAAATCCTAACGTCTTATTCACTATTGATCTTCTTGATTAATATCTCAGAGTAACCCATCACATGAAGGTGGGGAACATCAATCTATAGAGATAATTCAATAATAGTGCTGAGAGAATGACAATCTCACTCATTATTGTTGAAGGAATCTAATAGCAATAATGAACAAGGCATGCTGACTTATATATGTGTGATGAATAAAATCCTTGACCGTACACTTTTGTTTTTGGGATCATTAAGCCTTATACCAGTTGGATTCTAGGAGAATACATTGAATTTAATCTACAAAAAATTCATAGCCTTATCCACTAAAATAATGCACTCATTGGAAAAATTAAAACACATATACTACACTTTAGGGGCCGTATTGGTGGCCATAAAGTTTACCAGGTACTAACCCTAAATGGAATTATGTATAATGAATTTAATTTAATACTACTGAAGAATAACCACCCACCAAGATAGTTGAAATTTCAACATAGTGATATTCACAATATAATTTAGAAGATACATGTAGGAAACCAACATTATATTGTGATGTTGAAGATAATGCCACAACTATTTCCCCATGAAAACTAGTGTGAGGAAACTCTTCTTAATAGGATAATATCAAGTCACCATGTTAAGAAACATTCAACTGAGATTGTGAAAAATATTATCAATACATTATTTTTTATTCTATGTGAGAAGACCGTTGTTATTCCATGAATGTCACATAAAGGGCCAGCAGATTCTCAGAGATGTGTTGCATCAGAATAGAAGGTTGCATCATGCACTTCTTGATTTTCCCTAACATGATATGGAATAATTAATCCCCCTAATAGATGGAAAATTAATTAAAAATTTTAGAAAATTGATTACACTTTCTAGCAAGATTTGAGATAAATATGCATATATATTCTATGAATATTTGAAAGCCTCAAATTTCATGGAGGGTGCTCAGAGGGGGCATCATAATGATAGAATTGATATTATGTGGGTTGATCGCAATGACCCTGAATCTGAAAATGAATCCAAGGAAATATATAGTGTTAAACCAAGAGGATCATGTCAAGGGTTTCATAATAAAATTTTGGGATAGGAAGAAGCTGATAACTTTTTCAAGATCTTAGTGATGGATCAGATGATGACAAGATTTGAAAACAAAATCATCAAGACAACATTACACTAGTGTTATGAGGATTAGATTGAATATGAAATGCATGGAACACTGATAGGTGGCTCCTTCAGTATTCAAAACAATGGGAATTACCTGATAACAGATGGTACCCTACGATGATGCCCTGATGATAGTGGACTTTTCGTCTTCATGGGACATACAGATTAGAATATACTAAGAATACCCATCAATGTACAAGAGATAATGTAAAAAATTTGTAGTATCATTCATTATGTTAGTCCCATGAATGTGAAGTATTACTCTGTACAAGGAGGTTTAGAACATGGAAATCTATATAAACTCTGATCTTTCTATTCATCTTTTTTTGGGGGATGAGGTTTGACGAACATATAGAGTGTTGGAAAACCTTGACACTGTCGGGTATATTAAAATTATAAGCATCAGTCCTAACCATGGAACCATTGGAAGGGTGTGTCTTCATAAGAGGTGGTTTAAACCCGCGATGACTCAACAAAAAAACAAGATGGTGGAGAAAGACTTGCGGGGGGCGGGGGGGGGGGGATTCTAACCCTTGTTTCTCATCATCACTCAGGAAAATAACATCATGATTTTTCTTCAAGATGTCCACATATTGATGTTGTTCATTTATAGACATAACTACAGTAATCCTTATTATCCTTGGATCTGTCTCGATTCCTGGTTTCACCGATACCAAATCATTGATGGTGATGGGGATGCCCTATTATCATGTCATAAGAGCATCACCCAAATCCTCTTCGTCGTTAGAGGTGAGATGATCATTTGAAACATACATTATTCTATGTAAACTAGAAATGGTGGAATGTTGGTATCTACTTGATCAGAGGTAGCACTTTCATCAAGAGACTCATGCACTATTGACTCCATAGAAAAAAATGTTGTAGAACTAATTCCATTCGACCTTCAAATGAGGGTCCCAAGATTTTTCATGTCAAATAAGTGGTGGGGGGTCAATCTCTATGGACTTATCCCATCCTAGTGAAACAAGTAATGATGATGTATCACTATGGCCATATGGTAAACATTCTGATACCTCACAGGGATAAAAGGCTATGGTATCACTATAGCATGTACTGTATAAAAGTAATAGGTAATCATAAAACATTCCATATACCATGAAAAAATTATACCCCTAATCGTAATGATGATGATACAATGTCCCATGTCTATAATTTTAACCTCCTACCAATGACTCAAGAATATGAATGCATCATCCATGTTTAGCTCAGATCAAACATAGGAGGAGTGTTCTCAACATCATTGGTATGAACCCATTTTTCCTTTCATTTGTTATAGTTAGTATCAAAATAGTGTGCTTGGGAATATGAAAAATGATATGTGTCACCTTAGAGAACACCCACTCAACCATTGAGAGAGTACATGAGGTATTGATAATATGAGGATGGAATTTTTTTCATGTAGATAGAACCAAGGTCTACCCATCAACACAATGATATAGTGTCCTATAAGACCACCATAAATTCAGTTCACGAAATATATCCATTGAACCGGATATTTAGGAATATTTTTACTCAGAGCCTCTGCTCGATAATCTCATTACCCATAATTTTTAGGTCAGAGTGAGTTAGATCTTATACTTTTAGTCCTATAATACAAAGCATTTTGTTCAGGATGATATTGATCCAAGAACCTATGTCGATGAAAAAAATGAAGAATTTTACAATATTGACCAAACCAAGAATGTAAAACATATGAATGTTCCCCTGGTTGGGGGAACCTTCATCTTATATTGAGAATGAGATAATGAATTTTCATTCTTCTCACTTAATTTACATCACATAGATGTCCTATGATGCTTCTCCCACAATCTCAAACAAGAGGGGGATTTCCAAAGCCTCTATGATAGATTCACACCTCTATTCTTAATGGAGGATGGCCTCGATAATTGAGAGAATTTTAAGAATACTATCATGATTCTTAATCAAATCATACATATATTCTTGGAACACATTTATACATGGATATGGTTTAGCTTAGGAAGGGGTTATGACAATCATTACTTCTCAAACAAACAGATTCTAGCTCATTCTATGAATATTTAGTTTCTCATAAGAGGAAGCTCACATAGTTACTAATGGATTTCATTCAAATGACTGACATGTAGCCAAATTAGAGTACAACTGATCACGATGTGTTCTATGACACTTTTCTTGATCAAGTAGCATGAACAAAAACAACTATGATTCTTACAAGATGGACAGTGAGGACGACACCTGATGGGTTTTCCTCTAAGCATACTATTTATTCTTGGTAGCATTTGGGGTATGGTTTGATTCACTTTCTTATGAATTCCAAAAATTCACATATCCATGGCCTCATCGGCAATGGAATTGACCAAGAACAATAGGTGTATTGTTTTAATACTCAATATTTTTGGGAACTAGGTATGGTTTCACTAACTCGACACAATTCACTGAGGCATACGCCTACTCATCTTCTTGGGAGTCTTCCTATACTAGTCATATTTGGGAGATAATCCCATTTATAGAGTCAAGAAATTGAAAAGGGTGAGATATTGGTTTGAATCTGTCTGGTAACATTCCTTTCCCTTTAGGCATCATCACCCACTCTTATGAAATGTAGAAGGCTCAGATGTTGAGGTAGAAGTGGCTACAGAAGGAGAAGTGGAAACTTCAAGAGACATAGTCCAATTCAAAAAAGCATGAATGGAACCATGGGTGAAAACAAATACTCTATAGGATTAAAAATCATCACACTTCTGAGACCCATGGATAAAGATCTATTCATACTCATATTTTCTATTTCAGTTAGGCTTTGCAGAAATGAACTCCACCTATGCAAGTGTATGGCCAAATTTGATGAAATTTTTATTAATCCAGTCTAGTATAAATTCCACGAATAAATTGAATTTCATGATGGTATTTCCCATGAATTAGTGGTAGGGGATATATTTGTGGATATAATTAGACCATCCTCCTTAGTTCTTCTTCATATGGAATCTTAAAAATCTCTTAAACTAGGGAACTGCAGAAAAAACTAGGAACATGATCCTCATTTAAAGGTTATGTTCAATTTCACTTTTATGTAATGGGAAATATAGGATCTTGGACCTATCAAGGTTTTAGAGATTTAAGAGGGGACAGAGCTAGATTATCATTCATGGGTAGTGGTGGTTAAAGGGGTTTCCCTTTCCAATTCAATGGATGGAAATAATGAGCATGAGGCTGGACCTATGGTTATTGTACTTGGTTAGGCTGTTGATGATCCTCATATGGTAACAATTCTAATGGAATAAGGCCTGTATATATATGATGACATTAGTCTTGTCTTTGTAATTTTATCTTTCGGGAGCTTTAGGAGGAAACAAGTGGGGATACATAGAGTGCTACAGGGATTCCACTATGTGATGAGCATTGTTAGATAAATAAAAACATCCAATTAAGAAAAATTTTAGTTGTGAGGGAGGGAACCAATTCATTCTTTTTGTTTCTCATACACTTCTTAAGATGTTTATCTTGAGTGAGAAACTTGTTTGTTGATTAAGTGAGGCCCTTCCACCTAGATAAAAATTCTATGAATTAATTATCTTCCAACTATTTTCAATATAAGAGTTCAAAAATACTTTCCTTGATCATAGTGGAGATGAACTAATAAACTGACTTTGAAAATATTTCCAACAAGAGATAGACCTGATGGATAATTGGTTATACCAGATGAATGTGGACCCCTCAAATTTCTCTATGAAATAATAAATCATAACATCTTCCTACTACGCTAGAGTTCCCAATATGGGTATACATCTTAATATAAAGTGTTGAAGACGTTTCAACACGTTTCCCATACTATTTAAAGGGTAAAAGTTTGGATTATATAAATATGGGTGTGTTGGAATATAATTCATACACACTAGATAAAACTTTCCTTCAGGTGGGATCACCGTGGACCATGTCTTGAGGGCCTCGAATCCGGTGATAAAAAATGATATCGGGTCCAAATTGTGATTCATTATAGTGTGACGGTCCCTGACCACCCATGAATTGGTAGGCTCATCAATATAGTAATTAGTCCTAATAGCTTTTGGGTAATCTGGAAGAACTACTCGATAAATGGCCTGAAGAAATTTTGGGGAACAACCTGATCCTAGTCTCAGGGAGGATTCTTCTAAAACTCGGGTTTATTTAGAGATAAATACCCAATTAACTTCTCATAAGAATAGATCCATACCCTATTGGGATGCATGATATTTTCATTATTTTTGGGAAGTATCTGGCTAAGGAGGTCCAGTGGATATCCTTGATACCCTAGTGGAGGAGGGACATGATTATATCGAGTGTCACCCTAGTCAGGATGATTTTCTGCAAGGCATTTGAAAATGAGTTCATCAATAAATCCCATCTAATTAGATATATACTAGAGTATGGTGTAGATAGAGAGTTCAAATACTGCCTATTTCTCACCAATTTTCAAGTAAGATGAGGTCCTAATCAGATCCATACATTCATTGACATGCTTACTTATGGGTAAAGAGACAAAATAATCCTTGATGCCACATATCTGTCTCTATAAGTGATTCATGATTTCTAATCTACTTTCCACGTAATGTTATACTGCACTAGTGGATGGTCATATTCCTTGAAACCCACATTAGTTCAGCATTCTATGAGTGTGCTGAGCTCATCCATTTTCATAATGACAGCGATCATTGGAATATCCTTGATGTTAATAATAAATCATGGATTTATTTTGAATGTACTAAAGAAAATATTATCATACTACCCCTATCCATGTATTTTCATTCATGGGATTGTTTACTCTATAATTCTACAGATAATGTATGATTCTGAATGCATCATTTTTGAAGACTCCGGTGGTTTCCCGGTGATACGGGGTGTTGGACCATGAGGAGTGCTGCTAGCTAAACCATGAAACACAATAAGCCAATGTAATCAAAATTCTCCTGGACCTTTGGATAAGACATATATCAATTGTGAAGGTGGAAATTAATTTACCAAAAACTATGGAAGAAACAAACGAACACATACCAGATTAAGGGAACCAGTATGTAGATTTCTTGTGTAGATATTGGCAAAAATATATCAGACAACTGATCGGTGACTAGAGTTTCCCACAGGCTTGTCTACATAGAAGTGGAGTCAGATTCTTGGATTCACTATTCTTTAATCAGGACCGGATGAGGAATAATAAATGAAACAATTTTCAACTACTATGGTCATGGATAAGTAGGTGAGGAAAACGATGCATGATACGACTCACCACAACTCATTTGGTCATCTTTGAGATATGGTACCCATCACATAATCATTTCTCTATAGGATGGATTATCTAACACTAATTCACATATAAGGGAAGAGTCTGTCGGTGGTGAGTCTGGAGGGTGCTCACCACCAATCATTCCCCATAATAACTTTTTATGATCTCATGTTGAGGTAGAGAATGAAATTAGAAATGAGAGAGAGGTATATGAGAAAAGTCTCATGAAGGGAGTCAAATATTCCTACAACTATATGTACTTATGAATAGATAAGGGGATATAGATCATATCACCTTCTGGAATGATGAATCTCACACATCAGGTTCTTTCCCCATACTATAAAAAAGATGATTTGGTTAAAGGATCCTTCAGATAGTCTTACTGAGCTTCAGAATAAGAGAATCAAATGTGATCCATGAAAATTAGGTGCCTCTATGTGTTATTCTTTCAAAAATGATCATTTTTTCTTATGTCATGAGATGGTTCCTCGGTACATGGATCTTTTTTAACATAAATAGGACCATGGAGCTTATTTTTTATTTAATGGGGTTGATATTCATTTTGATTTATCTGTTTATGGTGAATATATCCATGCATATTATCATCAAAGTGGGGAGGAACATCGATTTGATAGTTGTGGGAGTGGGAAGAACCACTAATATAAGTATATGAGGTGTGGGTAGTACCTAGACATATGTTGAATGAGATATAGGGAAGTCCTTTGTGTTGATTGGTGGTGAAAACATTATGAGAGCGTTCTCACTATTCATGGATAATGTGTTGGTGTCCTCCACATTGGTAGTTTCCAGAGTGAAGAGAACCACTCATTCTGGTAGATGTAGTATGATGAGGACCTCCATGCATGTTTGGAATGAAATAAAAAAGTCATTTGTGTTGGTAGTCCCTGACATGGGGGAACCCCATATGCGGAACTATGGGAATGTGGGAAATCTATGGGCTAGATATAGATAATATGGGGTGGACATCCACTTAGATAAGTGTTGAGAATATTGATAGGACCTCCATGTTGATCGTGAGAGAGGGTAGGACCTCTACTAGGACTGAATATGGTATGAGGTTGTCCTCAATACTAGATCTCATCAATGTGGTTCATCCCATGATGTTTTTTTGATGTGCCGACAACTATGTGTGTAAACCCAGTCTGCTTGTGGGTGTCTTAGTTATAGATTATGATAGAACACTAGTGAATTTTTTCTATATAGTGGTAGGGATCTTTTAGAATTTAATAGTGGTGAGTGGTCCAGTTAAGATTTAGGATATGACCCCCCTTATGGGAATCATCTTAAGTTTGGATCGGATGATGGCCTTGGGTTATCTAGACCGGGGATGGCAGATGAGGGGTGTAGATCACCTATTCTTCAGCCTAAAGGGATGGTTGGTGGTGTTGGAATGGCATTGTGGGAACACTCCTTGTTACCTCCCATGTGGAAGTCATAACTAGGATGACTAATATTCCTCTTACATCATATTAAATGGTGAGTCAAGAAGAACAACATTCTATCAAGGGGCTCCCGATGTATTTGATGGTCAGAGTGGGGAGCAGTGTCTCTTTATACAACCTATGGGGCAAGTGGTGGTGGCGAGGTGTTGAAGCCACTCTGTCTTGAAGGTCTATTTACAATGTTGTAAAGATTCTTAGTTTACATATAGATGAACTAGGGTGTCATTAAAATTTATTTGGATGATTTTAGAGGGTTAGATGATGCGTGGATCCCCGCTAACCATGGTAATGGATGATGTTGTGGGGTAGGTAGAGTTATGTGAGACTACCACATTATTGTTCCCCATTCCCCAGTATCTGCAAGTGGGGGAAACTGATTTCCCATGGCATGGGTCCAAAAAGGATGGAATATTCATCATTCAATATAGACACAACGAATGAAATTACATATTCCAAAGAATAGTCTAATATTTTTTTATTGGAGAGGGACATCCATGATGAAGTTGTCACAATATGGAATGAAAAAATATTAATTGCACCAAATTCTGATGAGTTTCATGGATGAAACTTTATTTTCTTATAGGGACTTGGAACCAGATAGCTGTAACCATAGATATTATTTTATGTAGATTTATAAAATGATATAACTCCCACATCATGGAGAATATTTTGTATTGGGTTCACTATTTCTATTTATGATGTAATTTATTGGGTTGTGGGCATCATCTGGCTTCGAGAGCTCAACACAACAATTTTTTACACATTCCAGATTCCCAAAGGTGGATTGCATTCAACCCTTATTTAGAGATATATGCTCCGAGATCAAAATGGGATGAAGAGATGTCGGTCCCTCATTCTTTGGATTCCTACCCATAATTTATCACATATTCTGAGTCTCCCCAATAGATTAAGATGTTGTTCATGAACCACATTACTTGTCTCATTTCTTATAGGAGATCAGTGAATTACACAGCTTCTCTCTGGACATTCCAAATGGTCGAGACCAGGTAGTAACCTTTGTTCAGGGAAGTAGTCATGTTGGGAATTAGTTGCATTTCATGATGTTGGAACATTGGAGATCATGTATTCTTTGTAATAAGATGGATTTTTAAGGGATGAAAAACCCAATTCATCTCACATTGATCATAGATTGTATTATGATAGAAAAATTTCTTCAGAGGTTTTCCTCGGTGTCCCATTTTTCATATGTGGTATTCCATGAATATAATTTCTAGTGGAGAAAATTACATGAGAGTAATTATTTATGAGGTTTTACTCAAGAAACTCATGTTTAACATGAGGAAGGTTGTGAGTTTATCATCTTTCAAAGATAGAGGTTCACAATGATAAATTTTTTGAATAAACAAAATTGGCTGATCATAACACATGTGATGGTGGATCATATATGTATGTCATGGCATGGGAGCGCCTAGAATATTAACCAAATGGATGGCATAGAATGCATGATAATGACAGATATGTGTTGAAACATCTCACGAATGAAATGTTTCTCACCATTAAAAGGTATGTCCCTATGAGGCAGGCACCGAGGATCACAACTGGATGGGTGTAACACCTCTGATGATGAACCCTGGTGATGATTCCTATAAAGAAAAAATTGTTTAATCAAGAAACTGATTTGGAAACCTTTGTGGGTGAATAATGGAGGTGGACCCCAATGTAGGGTACATCATGGATTACCATTCGATAATATTGAACCTCAAGGAGGATTCATACATACCCTATTTAGGAGATGAGGATAGAACCCCACAATGTTTGAAGGGATTATTTGGGGATTACACATGGAAATCTTTCCTTCGCAAGAAGATTTCACTAGGATGGATACATATGGATTGTGTGGGAAATATGCAGGGTTAACTTCATAGTTTATTATAGAATTATCAGTGACGTGGATGACATGATATCGTAAAAATTTGGTGGCGTGGGTTAGAATCATGAATGATATGGAAATTTTTTCTTTTGGAATCAATGGAGTGTAGAGAGTGATGGGATTAAACTTTAGGGAAACTTCCTATATATCATAGTGGACAAGGATAAAATTCGATACAGTTTTGGATAAGTCCATGAAAAACCTAATGAGATGGCTCATGCTAATCGAGCAGATGGATGGGGACCTTGAGGATGTGTAACCAGTAAGAAGGGGCATGATCCTCTTGAGACAATATGAATCGAGGGATACAGGAGGATGAAAATGGATGATGGGATTGAACCTCTGAGAGGTTTCCTAAATAAACTCATTAATAAGAGATATATCAAAGTCCATGTTGTTTGTGAAGGCATCAAGGACTACAGAAAGATAACATTTGACACACTTGGGGATACGCATGGTTAGCATCCCAAATGGATGGATCAGAACACGATGGGGTTCTAGATTCGGCGGATGAGTTTCAAAAGGTAAGATGTCACATAACAAATGTATTTTCCATGGGGGGAGCACCAAATGTTTTATCATTGTTTTAGATAGATCCTCTGAGAGGATTTCTATATACCTTGTACAAGGAATAATTATCAAAACCCGCGTAGTTCAAATGTATTTTTCCTCGAATGAGGCATATAAAGGTCTAGAAACCCAAATGAATATAAGGCATGTGGTAGGGGCTTACACGATGTGGATTCCCAAATGAAGGATGGTTTGTACACCATTGAGGGTGTACCAGGGAGGTGAACCCCTATATAGGGGCACTGACGATTACCTTTAGTTGGAATTGAACCTCGTGGAGGCATCCAAAAAACCATATGTAGAGGATGGGGATCAAAAAACATGTACTTCAGAATTATTGGAAATATGGATTATATGCTAAAGAATCCATTTGGATTTATAGTCACTATAAATATATAAGGCCAAAAGTGTTATGATTGGTGTGAGAAACAAGAGGTAATAGTAGACCATAAGATCATGTTGCAAATGGTGTATCCTCAAGAAGTTATTTGGGCTTACACACTTAAGAGTCCTTGAGAGATGAAGATTGGGACTTACTTGAGGATGTATGCCTTGGGAATATATATTTATTTGTGTGGAGGTGGTCATTCCCTTCATGGAGGGTGAATGATATCTCACTCCCTCGGAGACATGTGGGAATAAAAGATTCTTGAGGCATGGAACCCCATGTGTATTGTATGGTGTGATACATTAGTTTAACATCATGTGCTGAGGATGATTGTTTTTGGTAGTTTGACATCATGCATATCAGATGGGTAGGACATGTTGCTTACCAAGTAGAAATAAAATACTGATTCACACACACACATTGTAATAAGAAGGCTTAGAAAATGCAAGCTTCCAATTAGGTGAAGTAGTGGTCAGTTGAGGGGTCTATGGTGGCCTGACTATTATAAGAAGACAAAATTATTAGTGTACCTATACGAAGGATAACTAGGTAGAGCATCACAACAAGGAAAACTACATAAGGGACCAAGAAATAACTCTATAAAATCATAGATAGACAGATTGAATAAGGTATCATGAAGCATGGAGCATCATTGAGGGGATAATCAGGAAGCTCAGGTGATTCGCAGAGGTCAGGGGCTTTGCGAAGTTAGGAGCTCTGCAAAGAAAAGTGAACAAGCATTTTCATAGAGACATGAGTTGTAAAAGTATTTCTTAGAGAAGGATTAATGATTCATGAATCCCTAGGTACCATCTTGTGACTTCCTCATTCATGAATAGTGGAGGACTTCATGAATGGAAGCCCTACCATAGAGAGGGGTAAATAAGATCAAGGGAAAAGGGAAATTAATGATGATTTATTACGATGGAAAATTGAAATTTCTCTATGGTTCATGGTGCTATGAGGCTTTATTAAAAGGGATATTTTATGGTGAATGGTTGGGATAAAAATGCTTTTGAGGTGGTACAATTTTTATATTTGTAGAAAAAAGGCGTTTGACTATGCTTTGAGGTGTACCACAAGACATAAATGATCTCTGTAAAGAGGATTAAGGGTCCTCAGACTCCCAGAGATGTCTATCAATATCCTTTGTAGTGGTTACAGGGCTCGTCTAACTCACTGTTCCTTCCATCAACATATCCCTACATTGCGAGGATTGGGGATTCATGATAGTTTTGTTCATGTTAGACACCTTTAATGATATTTAGACTGTTTGATCATTAATTTCATCTCAATTAGCCGCAACCATTCTCAACTTATCCCATGGAACATATTTCAAGGCTAACAACATATTATATTAAAATGATATAATATATCATGTATGTTTTCTATTAATTTATATTATATGATCAAGTATACCATAATTTCATGAATCAAATGGTATAATTCATTAAGAAATATAGTTATATTTTTATGTAATAAAATAATAATTATTATGGTTTTTTATTTTATATAATTGTTATAAATTCTTATATATGTTTGAAATTATTTTTTATTTATAAGATAAATTATCGGAAGAATTATTATCCTGATAGTCTACAATGTTTTTAACAATAATAAAATTACTCATTCGTTATAAATGCATGAATAAATTAGTACTCATTCAATGATCATCCTTCAAGGGTTCAATAGGGTATATTGAATATTTTTGTTGTTTTACATAATTTCTTTATCCCACTAATAATACTTTGAAAACCCAAATAATTATTCCTAACATCCATTCAATTATGAGAAACTATCATTCCAAGGAATGGAAGGTAGAGTTAGGTTAATGGAAAAAGTGATTATTTATCCCATTGATATAAAATAGAGGTGGTAGTCCATCAGATCCCTCAAAAGGATCTTAATCAAGAATTTGGATTGAAGAAAATATAAATCATTCAAGGGTACAGTGGAAAAAAACATGTTTATTCTTTTATATATACATGCTTTTACGTTTTCCTAAATTTTCAAAATTGGTTTTAGGTATCTAATTACATTACCTATATTAAAAAATTATTATTTGATATTTGAAAAACTAGTTGGGGTATAGAAGAATCACCATTCAATTTGAAGCATTATATTTTTAAATGATCTATTAATGTCATCACAAAATATGGGATCATAATATATAGATTTTATAATATATATTATTGTTTATGGCTATCATTGATCTCATCTAGTAATAGCCATAGACATACTAGCACTAAATGTTGGTACGTATCGAATCATTAGATGAAACCAAGGGTTATGTATGGTTAATCTAGAATTACCACAAAAAATTTATCATGTTTCCATGTAATGGGTAAAATAAAACACATACGATTGTTGAAAGTAGTGATTGTCTATAATGAAGAGTTACTTCAATATAGGTCGCACTATCTATAGTAACACGAGACAAGTCCACATAGGGGGTTTTAATATTGTTTGAATGAGGTTAATCTCAGGTGGTAGAATATCATAATCAAAAATTCCCATTATGTCGATATTATTATTAAGTAGGCACCCCGCCTATGGTATTATCCTTATATTATTCTAGGACTTTACAGGTTACTCTTATATAGGAACCAACCATTGAATTTATTCTTATGAAGGATATTATATCATAGGAAATAGGTTATAGGCATCCAAAATTAATCTTATGTTTGTATTTTATATTGTTTTTGTCACATATTGTCCATGATTATCAGACATTATTATATTTTATAACTTTTAATGGGGCCACAATTAATATCCTAAAAAATTGATTTATAAATACAAAAAAATTATTTTTCTATTTTAAAATTTAATATTTAAATAAAAATGTATGAATTTTTATATCATAATAAATTTTATTTTGGGATATTTATTAGTTTATGATGGTGATTGGATTTTTAATAATTAAAAGGTGTTTATTATTAAATAATTAAATTTTTATGAAACCATTATGAAATAAATATTTTAATATTAAATATTAATATTAAAACATATTTGAAAATGACATGGAATGATGTAGACTTTAGATGAAAAAATTATATTAAAATTATAAGTGTAATTTATAGTGTATAGATAAATTAAAAAAATATGGATAAATATAACTGGTCGTTATAATTAAATTTATGATTTTTTTGTAAATACTGAATTTTAATTATCGTAATTAATGAAATAATATGAATAAATATTTATGCCATGTCAAAATGGGTTCTGATAATCTGTTGGATCAAGGATTAAATAATTTTAAATTTATGATATTATGAATATGACAAAAAAAATTACATAATAAAAATAGAATATAAAATGTTTATAGATTATTTAATATCATCTATTTAAGGTAAATTCAAAATAATTAAAAATTGAAAAATTAACCGAATAATTTAAGAATAATTATTTGTTATTATTATATTGTTTAATGTTAATAATGAATTTTCTAAATAAAAACTATTTTTAATTTTATTTTTTATGAATTGTTTGTATGTAGTGTATTCCATGTTTATATTTATGCACTTCTAATTTATCAATTTAATTTTCTATTATATTCATGAATTTTATTTTTATATTATTAGTAGTTGTAATATTTCATTTATAATTTTAAAATGATTTTATAATTCACCATACTTGCATCTATGGAGTTATATGATTGGAATGATAGTTGATTTGGTTTTCTTCTACCTTTGATTATGATTATAGTAGTCTATGATATGGAATTAATTTTCCAATTTTTTTATACCTTATGTCTTATATTTATTATTTAATTAATGTAACTCATGATTATATTATATCCTTTGGTAGAGGTATATTGGGTCAAACTACTCTCTAGAATAGATGCATATTCGTTGTCTAGAGAAGTTATTTTTCACTATCTTTCACGCCATGTTTATGATTATATGGATTTTTCATTTCATATAATTACAATGGTTTTAGTAAATGGATTCTTATACAACATGAATGTAATTAGTTTGGATAAAAATTAATATTTTTTTATTTCAATTTCATTTAGTAATATAGTTTATGAGTTGGGTAAAAGCATTGACAAAAATATGGTTTGAATATATTGATTCAGTAGGAGGAATATGATTCAAAACAAAATCACTATAATTATACATATATAATGTAATTACAAGATATAAGATTGAGATACTAAATTATTTATAAAACCCCATGTTGTACATTCCATCAAAATAAATCACATTTCAATACCTTTCTTATCCAGTGGGAAGGTATTTGATAAATCTGGTTACCCTAATATTATATTGTTTGTGTAAAGTATGTAATGGATGTCCTTAATGGGATTATGTTTTATTTGATGGATTTTTTGGGTTACACAAAATAAGGAGACCCTTATAGGATTTGGATAAAAAATGAAAACAATTGAGTTTATCTATATGATGTAATCGGAAAATAATTTTCCCCTACACCATCCAAGAGTCATATATTATATGATTCCAATCATGACCAAAATAAATATATATTTTATGTGAGAAATTTAATTGTAACCCATAACTATGTAATATATGGATTAAGGGTTAATAAAAGATATAATAGATTATAAATGGGTTCATATTCTTAGTTTGGTCATATTAAATAAAATAATAGATTTAATGTTATTAAAAATGACACTCATCTAAAAAACATTATTTTATATAGAAGCAAAATAACTATAATATATAATGATTTTTGAGATTGATATGTGGAATGGAAAACTATAATATATATAACATCATATATATTTTTTTTAAAAATCTTACGAATTGTTATTAGTAGTGTAAAATTCAACGTGTTAATGTAACTCTTTAAAGACAAACAAACTATTGATATTATAAAACAATGTAATATAGAATAAATTGAATTGAATAAATCAATTCACTCAAGGTTTCATATGAATTTTTCTAGATTTATAATTTATTTTGGAATCCTCATTGGAAATGTTTTGATGTTGTGAATGAGTATAATAAAAAATTACATATTTTTATCAAAGAGACCATGATGAATGAAATATTCTATATGATATACTAGTTCTAGTGTTGTACAGGTATTACAAGTGGGTAAAATATCAAACCTGATGATAGAAATCTCTCCAGGGTGCCCATCAATGATTATTTATGTACCTAGGAATGTTAACATGAATTTAAATGTGACATTAAGGATGAGAAGTAATGATTTTATATAACTCAATCATTTAGTATACTAATGTAATGAAATTATGATTAATACCAAAAATAGTTTAGAAAACTCCATGGAATCTCCACATTAGTTTATGATGTTATTGAAATTAAATCATCATTTTTAAAAGGAATGTGATTTATAATATATACTTCACAATTTTGTCAATATAATGGAGTAAAAAATCAATTAATTAATTGGAAGACCTTGTTGTTTGTATTCAAATGATAAATTATATAATTTTTAATTAATTTGTTGAATTGAAATGTTTAATTCAATCTAATATGGATCTTTGTAAAATATTTTCATTCCCTATCTTATATCTCTATATGATAATGCATTTATTAAATAAATGATTTTTTGAATGACATGAGATGATGAATTATTTCAAAAGTATTTAGTTGGATATAGATTTTTTGGAAAATAAGCGTCGGTGGTGTTGAATTCATGAAACATTGCACACATTGTGTTGTTAAATACATAAAAATGACATACATAGTGTTTTTGAGGATGAAAATGGACATCAATTGTATGGGATTTTATGATAACATCTAAAAGTAATTTTGGATGGACAATCTATTATAAAATATGTACGATAATTGAAAAATGATGAGGTTGAAATTGGATATGAATGTTTTTAAGAATTATTATTTTATTGTTAATATAGTAGAGGCGTTTCTCTATAATATAGTTTTAATGTTTTAGAATAAGTATTGAATGCAATGCATGTGTGTTAAAAAACATAGATGTTGTGATATGTGGATTGTAATATACATAATTCTTTATGAAATAAAATTATAAGATTATTGGATGTTATTTTACGTGGATGAGTAAATAATGTGATGATAGAATCTCGTTGAAGGATTGTAAATTTAATAAATATATTAATATCCCCATACATATAAAATTATGTTTTGAAATGAGTAACAAAATCAGATAATGTCTTGTAGACGATCACTATATACATATGTGTATGACTCAGAAGGGGTGGATAAAAAAATAAAATTCATATAGAAGTTCCCAAAATACATAAGTATAAATTCATTTGGTTTAGATGAAATATAAAAAATGATAATTAGTCATTACATCATATATGGGTCATCAACACAATACGTAATAGTGAACCATACAAGGAAAAAGAGAAAATTCCACAAAACATGTGTGAATATATAAGAGTAATTATTGTGATAGAAGGGAGATACATAATGGTAATCCTAAAAGAAAAAATTTAAAATTGTTGGAACATAATAGAATATATTTAATTGTTATATATGATATACCGTGGGATTTTATTTATAATTAATATATTTATAAACAATAGGACATGGCGATGGATATGTTAATGACTTGAAGTGGATTAGGATATATTTAGAGGAACTATCAATTTAATGATAAAGAACAATTATAGATTATTATTCCATAATAGGATATGAGGATGAATGAAAATAAATAGATATGGATTGAGATCATATTGTGCCAAATGTCTATGAGAATGACTTATAATATTGTTTTATGAAATATGCATGCTTCAAGAAATTATAAAAATTTTCAAACCATAATATCATAAAGATTTGTTATATATTTTGATATCATTTTATTGAATAAATATATTATTAAATTTGGGATATCATATGAATTTTTAGATATTATTATTGATTGAAAATAAAAACCTAACAAATTATATCACATTATGGATAGTTCGAAAAAAATGGTGTCTACACTGTCATGATGAAGTCATTCAACTGATATGTGGTGGCCAAAATCATTAATAGATTCAAATAAATCATTAACGAGATATATTGATATTTTATAGGGATTAAATAAAAATTTATTAATTTTTCAAAAAATTAAACTCTTTTTACATCTAGAAAGATCATGGATATTTTTGATTGGGGGGATATCCTAACCCTAGGTTTGAAATATGGATTTATAGAATCCAATAAAACATACATAGAGTAGTTCTATAAAATTTAAAAATATTAAAATTCAATAAAAAAGTATGTTGATCAAAATTTAAGATATATATGCATGATATAACATTATAAATATATATAATATAATGTGATAATTTGTTAATGGAGTGAATAAAAGGAAAATGATGAATTATACTTATATAAATTGCTATTGAAGATGATAATGTTTGATATGTTAATCCTAATATGGAATTATCATTATATAGAAGAAGAATTATTATTATTGAGTATAAGGTTAGTGGAATATTATTCAGTCATATTTAGTTTTTGGTGTGACAATGACATAGAGGATTAGGTGAGAAACAATCACAGACTTGAGAGAATTATTAAACAATATTTTAATTCTAATAATGGATTGACCCTCATTTATATGAATAGATTTCTACATTTAATAAATTTGTGCATGAAGTTGAAGAATATGGAGTGGGACTTGGATTTATATTACATCATTGAAGAACCGTATAAGGGAAGTGATCCATAAAATATATTGACCATGGAAAAAACACATACATCCACCAAAAGAGAGTGTAAAGGATTATAGTACTCCAAAACAAAACTTTATGTGTAATCCTTGTAGTTAAAATTAGTGGTGTCTATGTAAAATACAATTTTTATGTTCCTTAATTAGTTTCTATATTTATTTCTATTACTCTTGGTGATTAACGGTGATAGGTTCATAGATTGATTGGGATCATTGCATTGAAGTAAAATGATCCACATATCCTAGGTGGCTAGAATAAGTGTAATGCTATAATTATTGGGCACCATAATTTACCACCATTATAGATTTAATTCAACAAACACAATCCCAAAATGCGGTATTTAATTGAAATGTTTATTAGTTGAATATAAATATGTATAGATGTTTTGTATGTTTATACACATGGATCAAATGATATTTACAGAATTTTAAATAACTATTGACTTTGATAATTTGAAAAAGGATATGATAATGTTCCCATAGGATTGTGTTTAGGAGATTATGGAGTGTATTCATTAATATTATGAATTAAATAATCATAATGAAATTATTAGTGGCGAATATATAAAAATTAAATTTCAAACATAATTTTAAAATGAATTAGACTATGCAACCACTTTTTATTATTCTATCTTCAAAATATGAATATCATTAGAGGTAATTTATTTGAAAATAGTGGGAGAATACATAGATATTATGACTATATCAAAAGAATATTATTAACATTTTCATAATGATAAATTAATGAAACTACATGACAAATAATTCCATTCACCCATGGGATAATAGAAAATGAGATATAATAAAAATATTCATGGGATTTTGGACTCTATATTAATGGATAACCACTTTATTTCTATTGATAAATCACATTCAACCAATTTTTTATGAGAAAATATAAAATATGAAAATTTAGATTCATCCTTTGAAATTAATAGAGGTTTAACTTCCAATTATGACATGAAAATGGTTTTAAGTCTCTAATAATTTAAAATTTATTGACGTGATTAATATACGATCCAATATCAACAATAGAAGGCACGTAATCCAAAAATCATTTATAAATTAGAATAAACTATCATTTAATATAAATATAATAAGAATTAAAGGATGGGGGTATAATAGGGGAACTTAAACATTTCCATAAAAATGAGTGAAATAAATAAAAGGAAAAATGGATTTTCTTAATGAACATTACATGATATTGAAAAAAATAACCATTGAGAAATATCTAAAATATTAAAATACCCTTCTAAAAATATTCATGAGAGGATAAAAACATGAAATGATTTTTTTTTATTTTTTATGAAATTGATACCAAATAAGACAATAATTATGTTATAATTTAAGACCATGGGTTAGAATACAAATACCCAATTTAAAAATAAAAAATTGATATCAATCCAATGTCAACATTCAAATGTAGTGTATGTGATAATACAAACATGATATTATTAAATAAGAAAAATATTCATGATAAATATATAATGTAAGACTCTCAAAATTGGTATCATTATATTTATATGCCTATAAAATAATGGAAAACATAATGTCAGTGTTTTTAGGAGACCATGGTGGAAATATAAGAAGAAAAAAGGCTGTATTGACATATCAATCAAGAAAAGTTAACAGATTTTTGGAAATTAATATGTTTTCTTTTATATGAACTAGTTGGGTTCATATGGATATAATGTACTTCTACATGGTTGATAAAATAGTCAAAAATAATACTTAGTTCCTACACAAAATTCAAATATGGTTGACATTTAATTAAAAATAATTATTATGAAAAATACTTTTACATTTTTGTATGGAAATTTTTGATCATAACGAAGGATGAACCAATAAATAATGGTATATACTATTAATAGTACCTTTAGGGTGAATGAAAAAAACCATTTATTGAAAATAAGTTATATTATCTATTGTTGAAGAAGACGATGAACTTGTTAATTAGAAATGATCATGGAAAAATAATATTGTGGTTATTCTAATATCCATTGAAAAAGAGAAATGTGACGAATTCCGTAGTATATTTATGAATATAAACAGAAGGAAATAAGTGAAGAAAAATAGAAGAGATCTCCCTGAATGAGGAAACACGATGGATGATGTAACTAAAATGCATCAGTGGAAGAAATTGTCACAACTAGGATTATTCACATGAAAATGAAGGATCCTAAGATATGTATATTAAATAACCCCAATGAAATTATTATGTTTCATGTTTCATCATATTATAATGTAAGAAAATTTAATTGAAAAACCACAGGGAAAGCAAGAAGCAACAATTTTTTATACCACGATCAAACACATTCCTCAACTTGAGGATTAATAAGAAGTTACACTATTCAAATTTGGCATAAATTATGTATTATATAATTGTTATTTATTTATATTTGAGTGGGAGATATGATCCATGGTACATGATTCTACTCAAACGATATAAATTAAACAAGTTGGCCAGATATTATTTTGTTATGAAATGGTGTAGTGTAGAAATAATATACGAAATGACATCAGGGACCCACCTCACATAAATAATGGTGTCCTAAAAATTCATTAAAAGTTTATGATAAATATAGAATTATAAAGTGGTGATAACGTGGTTAAAATGGTGTAGATCCCAGTCTATAATATAATTTGTTTTTTGGTCAAAACTAAAATGTCTAGAAGAATCAATCTAAATGCTCCCCTTATAAAAATACAGTGATATTGGATAACTAAATTGTGGTGAATTAATATTTAGATAAGAAGAAGAAACATCCATGGAACTCGTGATTATGTTTTAATGTACTAACTATGATGTAAAAACTGATTATTTCTCCTAATTCTATAATCTTCTTAGAAGAAAGTTCCATAACCAACATGTGTCGGCCTAAAAATTATATCATAAATGATATTAAGAAGTTAATCCATTTATGGGGAGTTTTTGAAGACCAATAAAAGGTTATTTATCTCTATATGAGAATGATAATCTATGTGAAGTAAATAATTATCATGGATTTAAAGTTGTATGTACTGTAATTTTTTGAATATATTTATTAGATAACTCACTATATTATATCAATCACACACATTTTGATTCATTTATTATTTCATAATGGGTTTTCATATATTCGGATGAGAACATAGGATGAAGTTTTTTAAAAAAATTAAAATATCATGATTCTCATGTTAATATTAGTACGCAAGTGGTATACAAAACTTTGATATTGTTGAATTATACACATATTTCATACTATAATTTCTATCCCAGTTCTCTTAAAGTATTTTTTATACCCTAATATGGAGTTATAAATTTTCTCAATTTCTTTTTATGTAAAACTAAATTAGAGGGAGGAAATGGTTTTATATTTGAAATTAAAAAAAATAATATCATTATTGAGAAACTAGAATCAAGACTTATGTGAAAATATGGGGGCCTAAAAATTATATCATAAATGATATTAAGAAGTTAATCCATTTATGGAGAGTTTTTGAAGACCAATAAAATGTTATTTATCTTTATATGAGAATGATAATCAATATGAAGTAAATAATAATCATGGATTTCAAGTTGTATGTAATTTTATTTTTATAATATATTTATTAGATAACTCACTGTATTCTTTTAATCAAACACATTTTGAATCATTTATTATTTCATAATGGGTTTTCATATATTTGGATGAGAACATAGGAAGAATTTTTTAATAAAATTTAAAATATCATGATTCTCATGTTAATATAAGTACGCAAGTGGTATAAAAAACATTGATATTTTTTAATTCTACACTTATTTCATACAATAATTTCTAATCTAGTTCTCTTAAATAATTTTTTATACCCTAATATGGAGTTATAGTTTTACTCAATTTTTTTTGTGTTAAACTAAATTGGTGGGAGGAAATGGTTTTATATTTGAAATAAAAAAAACAATAATTTCATTATTGAGAAACTAGAATCAAGACTAATGTGAAAATATGGGGGCCTAAAAATGATAAATATACCATATACTGAAATAATATGTTATTATGAAAAAATATGTATTTTGAATCAGGGAAATGGGATATTATAGTTTATCAACTAAGAATTATTTAAATATAGTTAAAACAACAAATTATTGTTTAAGAAAACATTTTAATTTTTGAAAAAGTTTAGGGGTTTAGATTCCAACTAGTATTGTTATGTTGATTGTTAAGAGGAAAATTTATTTGTAACATGTTAAACGGTCCAAATATCATGATGGTATAATAGAGGATGACATTAAAATGGGTATAAAAACACTATATATATTTTAAGAGGTTTTAGAGAATCTACATATTCTAGAAAGTCTCCAAACTAGGGTATTGAAATTATTAAGAAAGTACTAAATGTGTAAAGGGGAAGTGTAGCTAAGAAGAATCTACAAATAAATTATGTAATAAAGGGAGATCAAATTAAAATATAATTCATGATAGAAAGGTTATTTTTATTATATTTACATTGGGTAGTGAGATAATAAATTAAAATCAATATAACCTATTTTTATTAAAAAAATTCACATGTAGAAAATTAATTATTTAATATTGTAAAAATAAAATGGGGGGAATGATTCCACCATGAGGATATGTGGTTTATTAATTATAAGATTATTAGATTTCATTCAATAAATATTGTAACAATACAAGGTGTTTTTCAGGATTCATATTCTATTGAATTTTTCCAGAATTCATTTATAAGTCAAATAGAAATTTTGTATGGATAATAAATCATAAAATTTGATTGGTTATATTATTATTTTGATTCTAGAATTTGATGTGGAGACTGTTCTAGATGTCTTATGTTCAAAAAGTTAATCTAGAATATGAAATACTATATAAGATGATTTTTATATTCAAGATTATGTTTTGAATGCGAAGGTGGTGTATTCTATAAATTTTAATTCTGGAGAAGGTTCTTATTTCAATTCTAGAAATTTTCCATGTATTCAATATTATTGCATTTTAATTTATTTGTTTGGAAGTCATTATAAAAAATTTATTGGGAAAATAGATGTTGGTTGTTTTTTGAATGAATAAAAAATTTATAAATGGTTGAATACTCTTTTTCATATATGATTAAGTATTAAAATTGGAAATTTATTGAGTAAATTACTCGAATATTTCAACATATAAAAAATAATTTTTTTCAACGAAGGGTTTTTACATGTGGAAATATATTGGAAATGTTACCTTTGTATATAATATTTTATTTTTATTTTTTAATGAATAAAATCATTTTAAAATCATCCATTTTTAAACATAAGGGTTAACGACTAATTATATAATAGTTAAACAAATATGAAAAATTGATAATTATATCGTATAAGGGGTAATCTGTATGATTAATTCCCACATAGAGGGGAAATATATAAGTTTTATCTAGATTGAATTAATTTAAATGTGTTGGATTATAGTAGATAACATAAGAGTAAATGCTAAAAATATCATAGAGGAACTATTTAGATAAAAATGATATATATGATTAAATATTAACAAACAAAATATGATTGATAATTTGAAAAGTGAGGTATTAAAAATTATGATATATTATCTGATATGATTGAAGATGTTGTGAGTTAAGAATATTTTCACATGGGGACAGATATGGAAATTCCATGAAGATTCATAGTTGTGTTCTTGAGTTACAAACTAGTTTATATATTTCTAAAACATGGAAGATAATCAATACATTATAAGATATATATATTATGGATGTAAATAGATATTGGGCTAAAATTATGTAGTTGTTCTATGATTGAAATCAAAGCATTATCTTTTTTTAGATGAGGTATGGATCATGTTGAGATAAAGATAATATCACTATGACATGTTTGTAGGTTGAGATACTCTGTTTGATCATAACAAAATATTTAGAGGATTGTGAATATTATATATATTATATATTTTGAGAAATATAAATATTGATTAAATTTCATGAAATTATTAAAAATATCACCGCATGATCTTGAATAGAAATTTTTTGATTAATCCATAGAGAAAATGGAAACTAATGAACCAGTGGACTGTAATATTTCCAATATATTGAGTTTGAGTATAAGATAAATATATGGATTAATATTTTAATAAAGTTTTATATCATATTTTTAAAACAATTTTTTTCATTACACATAGACTAATCATGGATATTTTGTGGAAGAATATACCACCCCTTGGTTAAGTATTGAAGGCATTAAATTAAATTAAAACATATTATTCTTGATCAATAATATATGAATATAAATAATTATCATATGGAAGAAAGATCGGGGAACTATACCAAAGATATAGTTTCATGAAAGAAGAATAATAAGAAATTGATTATATATTTACATATCTATATCATCGATGGATGAAGGGTGAAAGAATAAATAAAACCATTTTACCAGGACTAAGAAGAGTACACAATAAAATAATTTTAATTAACTCTAATATTATCATCATTTAGAATAGTAGTTTCTTATATTATTGTATATGGTAGGAATAGACTCAACCCTAATATTATAGGTTGATCTCATCAGGGAATAAAGTATTATAAGAAAAGAAAAAATGTACATTAAAGAGGAATAAAATTTGATGTTATGATCCATGAAGAGTCACATTTCAAACATGGTGAGACTGTCATATCTATAAAAAAATTCCTCCAAAAAAATTAATTTTGAATTAAAAGAAAAAAGTGTAAATATAGTATAAATAGGGCATCTTTCCATATCCTAATGGGGATTCATTCCTTTAAATTATGTTTTATTGATCTAATCACACATGCACTTGATTTTTTTATAGTGTATTCCGTTTCATTAGAAGATCATTAGGTGTATGTGTCAAGGATTATCAGTATGTAATGAAACATGAATAATCATTATGTAATTTCCCAAATTTTCTTTCAATAGTTCTATTTATTACTCACTGAGATCATTAAAGATATGTTTATAGATTCAATGAGTTCCTTATAATAAGGTGAGAAGATATATATGACCATGGGGTCTAAAATAAGTAAAAAGTATTAATTAGTCTACAATATGATTCACCCCCAACATCTCTATGTAATTTTTGATATCATATCTCCAACATACTAAATACCCATGGGTTATGATTATTTTATTTCTATTATATTTTTTTGAAAGGAAAAAAGATTTAAAAGTGTATAATAGAGGATAAAATATATTGTCGAATATATTGTTAAAACATGAGAGATATGATCCCACAACCAATTTGTGGCATATTTTAAGGAATTTTTTTCTTTTTAATAAAATAACCCAATCAAGTAGAATATTATATATGATATGGAAGAAATATTTTTCCAATAAAATATTTAAAGACAAAAAAAATAAGATTTATTTTTTTGTATAGTATAATTTTTTATCTAAGAATAAAATTTCATGATAATATAATGTTTAAGAGGCTAGTGGTATTACTTTTGAAACTAATGAAGTTCAAATTTTACAAAAAAATATTATTCCAATATTTAAATTCAATCTCATGGAATATCTTCAAATAATTAGCATATATAACTAAAATATAAATATAATATTTAAATTAATCACCAAAATATTTCATGGTTCTAATTTGATGAAATGTGTGTTGGAGGATGATTAAAAACATATAAATAGTATTTTATAGAAAATATAGGCTATTAACTATGGTATTTTTTATAGGGGAGAGGAAGAGTTGTGTGAATACATTGTTTAAATAGTTTGACATTTTGAATACAAATCCAATGTCACATATATATTAAAAATATATTTCATATCAATTTTACATAATAGAGTGTTACATTGGTGGGATTTATCTAGTAATAACATATTGATATAGATGAAATTACATAATAGTATGATGAGATTTTAAAAAAGTATAGAATTTTTATCACAAAAAAGGATTGTCTCATATTCTATCATTGGTGATATATTAGATAAGATATTTTTTATGGTGTTTGAAGTATTTATAATGGATTTTAAGAGTATACAATGTTACATGTCATACAAAAAAATATTCACTTTATAATTCAATACTTGTTGAAGAATATATATATATATATGTCATAAATTAAATTGATTATTAACTCCTCAATGTTTGATTATGAGTTATATATAACCAAATTATTTTAGAGTATTATAGTCTCCGATTTTTATAATATTTTGATTATTATTATTCTTTTAACAAGATATAGAAAATTCTCATGAGGAACAAAGTATACTTTTAATTATACTAAACCACGATGTATTCCATAAGAAGTGTGATACACTATATATATTTTACTTTAGGGTTTCATTGTTTACATATGGAGTCCCCACTAACATTGTTTCGTGGGATACCTAACATAAGAACCATCATAAATTAATACCATTATTACATGATCTAAGAGGAATAGTTTTAACGGGGGTGGTTGGGTATATTGTTGACCATTTATTCGAACGGTGATCGACCATGGTGGGATTTTCATCTCATATGATGATTTTGAAATCCGGGCCCTAAATTTGGATACACTAAAGAATTTTATATACAAATAATAATAGACTTATGATGAGAATTTTTTTTCATGTGAGGGAGTGTGATTTACGATATATATTATTCAATGAAACATAATGTCTCTACTAAACTGACTAGTTTATACTCATAGAATTGGTAATGATTCAGTAGCTATAATAGACTGACATAATATATGTTCCATTTTTATTCAATTAATTGGGCACTGGCATAACGGTAAGACAATACCACAATATATACATATTAATTCATATTAAATTTTTATACAATCCATATCAAAATAAATAAATACATAAACCCCTTATGTTTAGTTACCTTGGAGATTATATGGGCAACATACATATTTTTGAAAAACCATTCAACACCAAGAAAATATATATTAATAAATACTCTTATATTATGCAAATCATACATAATAGTTTTATTAAATAAATAAATAATTGAATCATTGTAAAGTATGAGATCAATTTTTCAATAAGGGGTGAACATAAGAGATATGAATTGAAGATCATAAATGATCATAAGTCGAATACGAGGGTATGAAATAATTTTCACGATAATTGAATATATCAAAATTAAATCATACCAAATGAAACATACATTAAAAATATTGATGTATGACATAAGGATCTCAAAATAACTTCTAAGCTATGATATATGGTTGTGGAATAATGATACAATTATCACAAACCATGGAAAAATAAAATTTGAATTTGAATTGGAATAATATTTTTTCATAATAATGTTGAACAATCAAAATAATATCAATTCACTTATAGTGTGTTGGGTCCACACTACATTCCAATATATATAGTGGACTGTAATGACTTCTTATTCAATTATATATAATATCATGATTTCTAATGATTAAGTAAATACATTAGAAGGATATATAAAAATACGCCTTCCAATCACCAAATAATAAAATACACATGTGTGTCACATAAATGTGAAGAAAGATTTAATTTTATCATTATAAATTAACCCATGAGAAAGAAACATGTTTCAAGAAAACTTTCAAGAGACATGGTCAAAATCCATTAATATAAATAATGTGGATGAAATAATTAGTAGATATCTTCAATTTAGTATTATAGATATTAAATTTTATTAACGTACATGTAAAATAGTTTTTACGGTCTGTAATTTTTTTAAATTAGAAAAATATCCTTCATATTTTTTATAAATATTATTTAGAATGGAAATAATATTAATATAATTATCATTATAATGAATTATGAATTAATCAAAAAGTAAGTTAAATTAACTTTAATACCTTTCAAGGAATAATAATTATGAAACCTAAAGAATATTGTGGATAAAAGGGATGTGAATTAATGTTTTAAAATAACCATATTAAATTTTCTAATAGATAGTGAACATAAATTTATAATTTCATTACCAAATCATAAATTTTGGAATAATTTATTACATTATATAATTTTACAAACATTAAAAATATAGAGAAATATTTATAACAGAAAAATACAGATGTTCAATTCAACATAAAATTATCCATTTAATTTAATTTTAAACCAAATAGTGGTGAAATGGTAAGGATAATTGTTTATTAAAAAACTGTTATAGAATAAAATTTATTGAGTTCTAAAGTTAAATATAATATATGTCTTTTAGAGATAAGGAATATACAATATACTATTATGTAAATTGGATGATAAAAAATATTTATTTCAAAGTGATATGTGAAATAAACTATTATGTTTATTCCATATATCAATGAATTTGATTTAACCACTTATATAATAAAAATAATCCTATAAATAACAATTTTTAAATGAATTTTTAGATATATTTCATTTTGTACAACTAAATTATAAATAGTTTTTACACAAGTATTTGTTAGTTATTATTTCTTTTCATTGTAAAATTTTATTATTTTGACTCTATTGTGCATATTTTACAATGGTGAGGTAGATTACTATTAATTTCTAACATTATCATAATTATTAAATTTTTCAAGGTAAATAAATTGTTTTCTATCAATTATTTTTTCTTCATGTGTACATATTTTGGATAGTGTGGTGATGGTTCTTGAGAATGGAATGCATGAATAAAATATTTCCTGTAATCTACTTATTATGAAAAGTTACATTAGAATTAACATTTTTTTATTTCACTTATAAAACATATTCATAATATAAATTATTATTTTATATTAGATATTTCCAATATTTATGTTTTGATATCCATCCATTATGTAAATTTTGGTGATGTTAAAGTATCATTAATGTAGGTTGTTGAACCAGCCTATAAAAGAACATTTTATACTAATGAGTGATAGGGTGATAGAATTAATATAACATGCCAATAGTATGAAAGGATATTTATAATGATTTTATATATTAATATTAATAGATAATATACCAAATAACTAAAAATGATCATATATTTATTAAATCATTCCCATAATAGGTTTCTTTTACATGACCAATATAAACCTATATATTGGGACTATATTATACCAAAAATGGAATACATCATTAAAAAGGAAATTTGGGGGGGGGGGGGTTACAACTAAACTATAGGAAATTTGAGGATTGTTTTAAGTAGATAAGGTCCTACAACCACTCTCTAAAAACACCCCTACAAGTTTTGTAATATAAGAAGGGAGAAAATGACCCCTGATCCCCCCCTCCAGTTTTCCCATGTTAGTGAAAATAATAATGGGTATATAAAAATAAGGTATAAAGGAGGCATTGCAATTAATTGAAAAATAGGATCAATTTAAAGGATATCAACCACACACAAAAACTCCACCAGATAACATAATATGAAAAGAAACCATTTCATAATGTAGACAATATATCAAAAAATACATTTAATACTATAAATGGTTGTTTCGGTGCGGATGTGCGTCGGGTTACGCTGTTCCGCCAGGACGCGTTCGCGCGTGCACCCGTCAACCCGAGGGGATGGGCGCGCGGCTTGTGGTCCCGCAGTCCCGCTTTCCAAGGGCGGGCGGCATCCGTCCCTTATTCAGGGGCGTCTGCTCCTTGATCGAAACCGGGATGATGGGATGTCGGCTTCTCCTTCCTCGGACGTCTCCTCGGAACTTGTCGCCTAATCCGGGTCTCCCTCATAGACTTAAGAATGTTCGTGAATCTCATTCCCGGCGCCATATCTTCATGGACACCGGTTAATTACGCTGCTTCCGCCCGGACGTTCCAAGGAGTCTGGGCGGGGCAGCAACCTACGGTGAGAAGGCCGGGTGGCTCTGGGTGCCGGGGGCGTGTCGTAACACTGCGGCTCTGCACGTCTGTCTTCCGTCCCTAATAGGGCTTCTCGAAGGCATGATGGCCTGAGGCATCCCGTACTGGGTGCGGGGAACTGTGTCACCTGAGGTTTTCCTCAGCTTCCCGTGTTTAACACGGGGTATGCCGCGAGTTTAACGTCCAGCGGGGACGGCATCGGACCGATCAACACGAAAAGTGGATCAGATGACAGAACCCCTTGCGGGGAACCTCCGATGTTGGGGCCAGCACATGGGCGGCTTCCCAAGTAACGTGGAGTGAAGTGAAGTGGCATGACCCCACCGGGATGTGGCGGCCCGGGTAAGGATCAGGATGGATGATGGAGTAAAGAGCTTGGACCCCAGAGGGGCTTCCTACGTACCGCGCGTTAACACGGATCAAAGTCAACGTAGTTCGGGCATACAGTTTAACGTCATGCTGGACGTTGGCAAGCCGACTCACGAAGAGGTCTAGGCCGCCGGGCGGAGGATTGAACCGAACCACCTCGCACGGAGGGGGATGGAACGGCCGGGTGGATCACAGTTTCACGTCATGCTGGACGATAAAAGGGGAAATGGAAAAGGGGGGCTGTGGGGAGGCACCGTGGAGATACACACGGGCAGTCTCCCACAGGGGCGGATTCATAGGTGAATCAACGCAAGCGTGAACCCTGGAGGGGTCCACTGATGGACGAACCGACGTAAATACGACCGGGACGACCAGGTGGTGGGCTTGGACCTCAGGGAGGCTTCCTACGTACCCTGTATAGAAGACAGGGATCAAAGTCCACGTAGTTCATTCTGTCAGGACTTACGCACTTGAGGCAGCCCGGATACTGCAAAACTCAGTTGGAAGGGACTTGGACCGAAAGCAAAAGACACCTCGATCCCAGTCAGACCCTCTACTGGCTTCGGCAGTGGGGAGGTTCAATGGAGATACACATGTACAGCCTCCCACGAGAAACTAGGGGTTTGTAATACCCTGCCCCCGTAGGGAAAAGCCACTCCCATTAAATCGTCCCAAAAGGGGGACAATCCCGACATCCCTGCAGAGACGAGCGGGTGGGGGCCACGTCCAAACCGGGGGAGACCCTGCGTGCGGAGCACGGGATCAGGTTGCGGACGGTTTAGCGTCTTGCCAGACGAAGTACAGTTTAACGTCATGTGTTGAGGACGAAGCGGACGGTTTAACGTCTTGCCGGACGAAGTACAGTTTAACGTCATGTGTTGAGGACGAGGCACTTGGCAGTTTAACGTCTTGCAGCACGGACGATGGGGGCTAGGCAGTTTAACGTCGTGCAGCTTGGACGGGTGTGCAGTTTAACGTCATGCTAGGCATAGGTTGCCGGACGAAGCACTTGGCAGTTTAACGTCTTGCAGCGCGGACGATGTACAGTTTAACGTCGTGCAGGACGTATAGGCAGTTTAACGTCATGCTGGACGAGTATGCAGTTTAACGTCATGCTGGACATAGGTGCGTGTCACTTCGCGCAAGCCTGGAGGGCCGCACGGGAAGACAACGCACAGTGCGGGCACCCGGGATGAGGAGCATCGGGCGCCACGCAGGCAGGTGCCCTTAGGAGGTCAACGGGGACGACCCTGGCAGATTGCGCGCAAAAAGGAAGCTTTGCGCGCAATACTGCGGGCCGGCGCGCAATCGGGGCGGCTGGCGCGCAATTGGGCCAGCGCCTTGCGCGCGGATGCTTGAGATTGCTCACACCGGGCTTCGGATAGCGCGCGGGGGCAACGGCTCATTCTCTAATGAATGGCCACTTGAAAGAAGGGGGGGTGCGCGCAATCAGGCCGGATTGCGCGCACCCCGGGGGCAATTGCGCGCAAGCGGGTTCTTTTGCGCGCAAAGGCCTTAGGGTGAATGTTTAGTCAAATGAAAGGAGCCAGCGGGGATTGCGCGCGAAGGCGGACCCCGAGGCTTTCTTGCGCGAAAGAAAGGAGGTTACCTGAAGTTCGTCATTGCGCGCGGAAGGGGTTGAATTGCGCGCACGGGAGACGTTTCGACTTCCAGCAACCTTTGAAACGTTGGGGGTCGCCTTGTATTTATAGGCAACCCCGGGCGCGGAATCCAGGATGCGAGCGCGAAATTCCCCCCGCGGGCGCGGAATCGGGCGCGGCGCGCAAGGGAGTCGCGCGGACCCGCGGCGCGCAAAATTGTGCGCCGGACCCGCGCATTGCGCGCATCCCGGGGGGTTTGCGCGCGGAACATCACCTTTGCGCGCGGGCCTCTGAAATTCCGCGCAAGGCCTCCGGGCCCTCCGAAACGTTCTTCCGACTCCAAATATCACTTCACTTTCCGCATCCGGAGCTTCGTTTGGGAACAACGGACTTTTCCGGCGTCTACAAAAGCCCCCCCTCGGAATCTGATCGGCGAGAGGTCGCAACGATCGGGTTCCGAGGGAGACGCCGGAATGCCGAAGTCCTGGGCGGCGCGGGACTTAGGCGCGCAAAAAGGGGCGCCGGTCGCGAAATTCGCCGCTGCGGTCGCGCAAAGCGCTTTCCGCGCAGCGCGGGCCCGGCCTCGCCTATAAATAGGGGCGCTGGGTCCCGCGTTCCGTACTCTGGCCTTCCGCGCGATAAGCTCCAAAGCTCTCGTGCGCGAAATTGCTTCTTCCGGTCGCGGAATTCGCCCGATCGGCGCGCAAAACCGTCCGGATTTCGCCTGTTTTTGCGCGAAAACCCGGAACTTTGCGCGACAGTCTTCCCAATTGCGCGCCGTCCACTTGGATTGCGCGCCAGCCTTCAAACTTTTCCACCAGCCTCGTCCGATCCCGCACTCTTCATCCCTTAACCCGCACGACTCCCGAAACTTCTGAGATGGCCGCGCACAGAGGAAATGAGGGGGATGCCGCCACTCGCAGAGCTGAGATGGCGACGAACGAGGAGGTTTACGGAGCCAAGGAGATTGTTTCCAACAATCAATCCTTGTTCGACTTACTAACGCCGGCCCAGAAGACATACCCATTGTCAGACAACCTGCCACTCTGGAACTTCGGCATCCTGGATGAGGTTCCAGTGCCAGGGTTCGAGGTTGATGCGCCGCGGACCTGGGTGACCCGGGAGGACGAGCTTCACCGCTATAACATCACCAACAATGGGCATCCTGCCAGGGAAACCAGGCACTTGGATGTCTACGTCCTGAACCCGAGGACGCGAACCATTGATGGGGGTGAGCCTACAGCGGAGAATTCTCCAGCCCTCTACTCGAGCACATACCGTCAGAGTGTCACTGACGACACCAAGGGCTGGCTGAAGGACTGGGACTTGCGATCCGGGGGCAACTTTACCAGTGAATGGGCATGGGCGTTCTGGGTACGCCACACTTGCGATCACTTCGCAGAGGAGCTGCGGTACATCGGCCTGTTCGAGGTGGTGTGGACGTCGCAGTTCCACTTCTACCAGCAGTCTGAGCTCGGGCCGGAGTTGTTCACTCGCTGGTCCCCGGATACCAACACCTTCCATCTTCACCATGGGGAGGTCGGCATCGGTCTCTGGGACATCCACTGCATCGGAGGTATCCCGCTGGAGGGCTACCAGTACGATGAGTTCCTGCCACTGAAGAACATCTGGGAGGACAGGTCACGGACTCCCATTCTGACCTGGCATCTGCTTGACCTGGCTACGCAGCGGCTCGGGATCCAAGACTTCCAGAAGGACATAGCCTACAAGGATTGGTTCGGCCAGTTCCTGGAGCATGACCCGGCGGTCAAGATGCCAGGCAGGGGGAAGCGGTGCCCGACCGCAGCTCAGAGGAGCCGGAACGGGTCGTACTGGCGGGTCCTGGAGACGGGCGATTACCGCTCATGGGGGTACCGCGTCATCGAGGCCCGGGACCCGAACGTCCGGTACGCGGCGTTCCTGGCCGCCTTTCTGAGCGGGTGGCTCCTGCCAGTGCGGGATGCGAGGATGGGCGTCCGCCCGGCGACGCTGGCGATGGCGGGCGCCATGGCTGCCAATAAGAGGTACAACCTCGGGGTCCCAGTACTGGCGAGGCTGTATGCCATTCTGGGACGCATCTCACGAGGGGGGTCGCCACGAAGGATCTGTGGGCCCTTTCAGTTCTTCCACGGCTGGGTGGCTGCTCACCTTGGTGGGTATACGTTCCCAAATGCCATCAGTCCTCCGGGCAACGGCCTGCGACCCTCCCTGCTGAACATTGCGGGGGTCGCTCCGATGACCCTCAGTGAGGAGGGCGTGAGGGTTCGGATTGGCAATCATGCCAATTTCAACTTCAGCCCGTTCCCCACTCCCGTCGGCCAGATGATCGACAACGGACAGGGCCCGCTGGAGCAGCATGAATATTTCCTGAACATGCGGGGCGGGGTGCTCGTGGCTCGGATCGACGGGAAGGTGATCTGCGAGCCTTACGTGCCGACCCGGTTCGCCAGGCAGTTCGGGTGCCTTCAGCGGATGCCGAAGAGGGTATTCACTGCTGTCCGGGAGGAGACGAACCCCGGCGTCCTTCGCCAGATGTGGCTGATGTTCGTCGCCTTCGGCTCTGGCGACGTCATCACCCTCCCTCCTACCGGAGTTAACGCAGGCTTGGCAACCGAGTACGCCGAACACTGGGCCATCGCGTACCCTGAGGGGCTCTTGCGGAAGCTAGTTCGGCGGCTCGAGGCTACCCGTGCGGAGACCGGGCGTCAAGGAAGGAGGCGAGGCGCCGCCACACGGGGGAGAACGGAGGCGCGCCAAGCAGCGGAGCCGGCGCGGGCAGGGACTTCGGCGGCGGGCGCATCGCAGGCTGCCGCTACGACCTCGGCGCCCAGAGAGGGGGCACATGCGGCGGTCGAGGAACGGCCCGGGAAGCAGGTGAGACGTCTGCTCGAACCCTCCCACGATGCAGTCTTCCCGGCGCTGTGGTCGGCCTGGATGACCCTGCGGCAGTCACTGGGGACCGACGTCATCTGGCGAAAGATACTCAGAGAAGGAATCTATCTGCCAGAGGTCGGGCGCCTCCAGATCACCGACAGGGTGGACTTCAACCGGCAATATGCATATCTGACGGCCATGGACGAGTACGCGCGCCAACGTGGTCAGCGTGCGGAGCCATCCCTTCTGGTGAAGGTGATGCTCGGTCTCGAGCCCGCTCCGGAACAGATGCCGCCGGAAGAAGATGACAGTAACGACTCCGAGGAGGAGGAGGAGACGGGGGAGGATGAAGGCTCCGAGGGAAGGTCCCATCGGGGGAGCCCACGGGAGAGCGGCGAGGTGGCCGGCTCTGACAACGTTGATGTCACTGAGCTCCTCGAGGTCCGCTTCTATCCCTACTCAACTTGCTTCATCCATTCTCTTATGCAGCTTCTAACCCGTTTCTCCATCCTTCTCAGGAGCACACGGACGTTGGCCAAGCGTCCTCGGCAGGAGTAGGAGAGGCGCCAGCAGGACAAGGCGGGGGCCAGACACCCATCATTGAACTGACAAGCGCTGAGGGGTCCCCCGCTGCAGCTGTTCCTGCGGCGGCCGGGGCAGCGGAAGATGACGCTTTGAACCCCCGTAAGTCTCCCTACTTTACTGCTGGTGCTTGCCATTGACGATCCGTGACTAACCATGGCATGCCCTGCGCAGTGATCTCAACATCGGAGGCTCGTCGGGTTGCCGAACCCGGGCCATCTACGAGTGGACCAGTGGTGGACATGCCGCTTGCTCCGGAACAGGCTTCCCAAACCGAGCCGGCCCCACCAACTGCTGATCAAGGGGCTGCGGACATCGGCGGTGCTGACATCGGAGAGAGGTTGGGGGCTGACGAGGGTGTCAGCGCCGCTGGGGAGAGAGAAGAAGGTTGCCCGGATGTTGGGGAACCTATCCCTCGTGAGGACCTCCCAGGGGCGGACCCTGCAGCAGACCTGCTGGCTGCCTTCCCTGCCTACCGGCCTGCCGACCCAGAGGAGATGGATGACTCGGACGCGGAGGCGGTCGAGGATAGCCGGGTAACGCGACGCAGGGGGTGGAAGTGCATCCAGCGCTTCCTCAAGCGAGACCCATCGGAATGGCTGGGGCGCATGGGATCACTTCAGACCTGGCTGCGCTTCCTGTGTGCCGGGGGAGCTGATGCTCAACGCCTCCATCTGACGGTCCGTGATTTCATGGCCGAGAAGATGCGCGAGAGCCGCCGGCGTGCCGACGTCGCACAAAGTCGGGACATGTCGGAGAGCACGCAGGCGCTCATCGCGGCAGAGCAGGAAGTCCGGCGCCTCGAAGGGCAGGCGGCAGAGAAGGAGGCCTTCGTCGCAGCATGTACCGAGCTTGTGGAGCAACTATCGGCACAACTGATCGACGCTCAGGTACAGCTGACGGAGGCGGGCCAACAGATGGTCACACTCCAAGTCGAGCGGGAGCGTGCACAGGCCAGGATTGACGAACTGCGTGCTGCGACCGCCGACGAGGAGAGGGCACGCAGAGAACGAGAAGCAGCCCTGGAGGCCGCCAGCCAAAGGGTAGCGGCATTAGAAAGGCTCATTCAGCACGCTAATCCCTAAGGGCTGTTTTTTGCCATTCCCAGAACATTTGCTTCCGCTACTTAATATTTTGATCCACTTGTATGAATCGCCATATTTATCTGCGTCTTTTGGTTTAACATGCTCAACCACAATTCGTTGTCTTGCGGGAGTGTTAACCAAGCATCAGGCATCCATAATTGGGCCTGGGTTTCTGGAGAAAAGAGGGAGGTCATTCCTAGGAAAGGAGACCTCAGACCTAACCAATGTATCATCCCCCAACTTGTTCCAACACACGAGCGGGACAACGCTAGGGGCGTTGAGATTTTATCCGAACATAGGGAAATGAGAAAAGGTGAATCGCGTGTCCCGAATCCAGACATCCACAACGATCGGCCTTCCAGGAAATGCCCAAGACGGTAGGCGGACAGTGGATCGACCATAACAACTGCAATAGACGGACCGAAAAAGGCCATCATTCATATTGCAGGAGGCGGACCACATGTCATCATGAATACCGCTTTGGGGTTCCTTCAGACACAAGGGTGGAAAATCCAGATCAACAGGGCATGCGAAGCGTGGGGCGAAGTGACGATTTGTTCGGACAGAATCCAACGCTCTCAAAATTGCGCCACCGTGGGGAAAGCGTATTGGGCGGATGCACTAATCTGGCCGTGAGTCACCTCAATTCTCAGACAGCACCTCTCTGACGAGGAAACTGTCGCTTCCCATCATTGCGATGGGGCATCCCGAGCTGAATCGGGGAGAATATCACAACTGCACCACTCTACCCGAAGTCAGGCCAGACGGCCGGCGACGAGGAGGGGCGGGACTTATCGATCCCTGAGGCTGGACCCGAGTCGAAATGTCCGGGCGTTCCTACGTACTCCATCAGGCTGGAGATCAAGCCACACGTAGTTCTGTGAGTGCAGTTTAACGTCATGCAGGACGTAGGACCCCATTTGGGGTAGATCTTAGTTTAAGGTCTTAGAGCTCGGACCATAAGGGCTGGATCTTAGTTTAAGGTCTTAGAGCTCGGACCATAAAGGTGGAGGATCTTAGTTTAAGGTCTTAGAGCTCGGACCATAGGGCTAGAGGATCTTAGTTTAAGGTCTTAGAGCTCGGACCATAAGGGCTAGATCTTAGTTTAAGGTCTTAGAGCTCGGACCAGAAGGGGAGATCTTAGTTTAAGGTCTTAGAGCTCGGACCATAAAGGGCTCAAAGCACGCCACATCGTGGTCATATCCCCTGGATATGCGAAGATGCACTGAGGGATAGTGTCAAGAGTGTCGAGGTTTCGCCTGGTCAGAATGGGAGGTGGAAAATGTGAATCATGCGGCCATTCACTCGAGGACCGGGAGCACCGGCGTGACGATATGAGAATACTGCCGACCGTGGCGGAAAAGCAGCATCAACATCGCACCAACCGTTGGTGGAATGAGGCAGCAAACGAGCATCGACCGCTCAATCGCAGGATTTATATCGATTTGCTGCCCGAGGCCATTGGGGGTACCGGCCCGAGTCGGTGGGAGAGCACTGAGGCATTGTGTCCGAACCGTTCACGGGGGCTCCACCCAGGGCGTAGACGATGGGTCCGAATGAAAGGGAGCACGAAGCCTGAAAAGTGGAGGAAACCTGACCAAGCGGATCCTGACCCTCCTGGCAATAAACCAGAGTACTCTTGACACCGGTGGACCACGGCAAGGGGTCGGGGAACACGCCTTGAGGGTGACCTGAAGGCGGCGGATTCCCCAGAGAAGGGGGAATCTCTAAGAGGTGGGGGGCTGGACCCGAAGTTTCAAACATCCGGGCGTTCCTACGTATCCCATAAGGATGGGAATAAAGCCGCACGTAGTTCTTGAAGCGCGGTGCAACACAATCGGGCACCAGCGCGGGGAAGAGTGCGGGTCTGACCCTCGCACTCAAAAGGAGCGGCATTTGATATTTCTTGTTTGTCCTTAAAGATGAATGGTTTTTCTTTGTGCGGCGACATGCCCGTGATTGAGAAATCTCTGGCGTCGCCACAATAATCAAGCCATGGAAGGCATTGATGAATGGCGTGGTCATTAACCAGCGCCCAACATGAGTGTCCCCTGAGGAGGACATCACGATGCAGTGCCGTTTCTCGTCGGGCGGCCAAGACGATCACAGTTTACGGTCGTGTGGTAGGACCAGACAACACAGTTTAAGGTCGTGTGGTTCGGACCATGGAGGAATCCGCTTACCGCGGTACGGCGGACACGGCGGAGGTGGGAACATACCCAGCCCTGCGGTCACGCACGATTCCAGGAAAAGAGTCTTGGGATGGGGGTCTGCGTATGTCCATCACCCGAGGGGCAGAGATGCTAGCCTCCAGGTATACTGGGCCCAGAACGCAATTGTTCGGGCGACTCCCTCCTCCTTATGGGGACGAGGGTCCAGCTACGCATGGCCCTTGGGGAGAACATCCGCATATATCCTTGGCGCTCAGATCATGGGAGCCTCGAACGACATCATTACCCTGGTTGGTCTGCCTAACGTGTAGAGGCGTACCGGAGGTCGGTATGAAGAGAGTGTCAAGATCCCACTACAACGCACAAAGGCGGAGTGTGATGAGGATTGCGCAACCAATGTTCAGAGCCCGAGAGAGCTGACATGGCGATCAAGGACGTTGCTGACGCATTCGCAACACAACATCCGATCGCGTCAGCCTGAGACGGGGCAAGCAAACGAGCATCAACCGCTCAATCGCAGGATTCATATCAATTTGCGGCCCAAGACCCACCGGTAAATCGACCCGGAGCGGTGGGAGAGCACTGAGGCATCGTACCCAAACCGCTAACGAGGATCCCTTTGAGTGAAGGCTCGAACAAGAGGAAGCGCGAGGCCTGACAAGCAACACAGGACTTGTCGGGATTGAATCTGACACTACGAGTCATAGACCGAAGCACCCCAAAACATGTTAACAGATCTCCGGAAAGGGTCGGAGGACTCACCCCGAGAGCAACCGAAGGGGGGCAGATCCCCGCGATCAACCAAGAGACGGGGCTGGACCTGAGACACAAGCGTCCAGGCGGTCCTACGTATCCCATAAGGATGGGAATCAAGCCATACGTAGTTCTGGAAAGGCAGTTTAACGTCATGCAGGACGATGAGGGGTGTGAGGTAGTCCCACACACGGGGGAGGCGTACGGCGCGGCCAGTAGACCGACGTGAATGAGGACATAATCCCCTGCTCACGCGATACGCCTCGCACAAAAAGGAGGGGAACTGGGGCCAGAGGCCCAACGCGGGATAGGGATTCCCGGGAAATGGGGCTGGGCCTGAAACATGAATGTCCAGGCGGTCCTACGTATCCCACAAGGATGGGAATCAAGCCATACGTAGTTCTTGAAGTGCAGTTTAACGTCATGCAGGACGATGAGGAAAAAAAAGAAGGGGGGAGCAGAAGGCATTCCCAAACGTGGAGGGGGGCGTACAGCGTGACGAGCAAACCGACGTGAATGAGGGCATAGCCCCACACTCACACCATACGCCGCACACCCCGGGGAAACTGGGCCAAGGGCCCGAGATGGGATGGAAATTCCCGAAGGATGGGGCTGGGCCTGAAGCACGAGGGTTCAGGCGGTCCTACGTATCCCATAAGGATGGGAATCAAGCCGCACGTAGTTCTCGAGTGGCAGTTTTACGTCATGCAGGACGAATGCTGAACAGTTTAACGTCTTGTAGCTCGGACGTAGTGCAGTTTAGCGTCATGCGGGACGAAGCACTTGGCAGTTTAACGTCTTGCAGCGCGGACGAATGCTGAACAGTTTAATGTCTTGTAGCCTGGACGAATGCAGTTTAACGTCGTGCAGGACGTGGTGACACTCAGGCAAAGTATTGCTTGAGGAACCTAGAGTTGGTGGGAGGAGTGACACGCTCACCATCCATAGTCGCTAGGGAGTACGCGCCATTGGGATAGACCTTGTGGACAACAAAAGGTCCCTCCCACTTGGGCTCCAACTTGGGCGGCTTCCTGCCGGGGATCATCGGTGCTCTTAGGGCTAGCACTAGATCACCCTGCAGGAAGGAGCGGAGGCGAACCTTCTTATTGAAAGCTCGAGCCATCCTGCTTTGATGCCTCTCCAAGTTGTGCAAAGCGCGAAGTCTATTCTCATCCAGTGCTTCCAACTCGACTAGACGGGCTTCAGCAACTCTGTCCGGCGCTTGCTGGTCGTAGACCGCAGTGCGCAAGGACGGTAACTGGATCTCGATGGGCAGGACGGCCTCAGCTCCATACACCAGGGAATAAGGGGTCATCTGGGTGGAATTGCGAGTCGTCGTCCGATAAGCCCAGAGGGCGTTGGGGAGCTTGTCCGGCCAACTCTTCTTGTTCTGACCAACCATCTTTTGCAGAATGTTAGAGAGGGTTTTGTTAAACGCCTCGATCTGTCCATTCGCCTGCGCATGATAGCGAGATGTATGGTTCGAGCGGATGTTATACTTGGCGTACAATTTCTTCAACTCGGCTGCTCGGAAATTGGTTCCGTTATCCGTGAGGATAGCGTGAGGCACTCCAAATCGATAGATGATGTTGGAGGTCACGAAGTCAGCGATCGAACAGGATTTGACCTCTCTGAGCGGAATCGCTTCTGCCCATTTGGAGAAGAAGTCCGTGGCGGTCAGAATGAATCGGCACTGGCGAGCTGTCGCCGGCGGGTAAGGTCCCACAACGTCCAGTCCCCAGACTGCAAAAGGCCAGGAATACCTTGTGGTATGGAGAGGCTCCGGCGGCCGATGCACAAAGTTCGCATGAACCTGGCACGCATGGCACCTCCTGGCGTACTCGATGCAGTCATGGATCATAGAGGGCCAGAAGTATCCCAACCTCCGAATCTGGTGGGACAGCTTCGGCCCAGTCTGGTGGGCGCCGCATGAACCAGCATGAACCTCTTGCATGACTCGCGGGATCTCAACTCCCTGAAGGCAACGGAGGAGAACACCATCAAATCCGCGTTTGTAGAGGATCTGCTCCAGGCCGGGACTGCTCTGGAGGACGAACTGCGATGCGCGGCGTCGAACTCGCTCGCGCTCGGCCCGATCTGACGGAAGAATGCCATGTTGGAGGTACTCAACCAAAGGTGCCCTCCAATCACGGGCTGATTCGACTGCTATATCCGGGGTACTCGGGGCTCCGGGCATAGGGGCAACCGTGGTGAGATTACTTACCAACGGGCCGCGATCTTCTTCCGGGATAACGGGAGCGATGAGCCTGCGGCGCGTCACGCGGACGATCAGGTTGTCCTGTTCAGGTTCCGCAAGTGACGCAGCCAGGCTGGCCAAAGCATCTGCTCGACCGTTCTGCGACCGGGGAATATGGACAATTTCTGGCCGAGAAGGGAACCGGGCCATCAGAAGGAGGGTGCACTCCAACAATGGCACAAGTTCCGGCTTCCTGACAACATAGTCGCCATTGACCTGCTTAACGACCAGCTCGGAGTCCCCTTTCACGCACAGACGGGGCACGTCGATCTCGAGAGCTAACTCGAGGCCGGTGATGAGGGCATGGTATTCCGCCTCATTGTTGGTACAGCCCTCTGACAACAGGAAAGAGTATGGAAGCACGGCTCGCTCCGGGGTAATGAAGACGATGCCCAAGCCCACTCTATTGAGCTTAGGATTATCGAGTCTTCTACCGGTGGGGCTCCGGGAGGCACCGTCAAAATGCATCTGCCAGCATGGATCGGCTCGATCAACCGAGAGAATGGTCTCATCAGGAAAGCCTAGATCCAGCGGCTGATCCGCGGAGGTCGGGTGAGCGGCCAGAAAGTCTGCCAACGCTTGCCCTTTGATGGCCTTCTGAGACACATACCTGATGTCGAACTGCTGGAGAATCACAGCCCACCGCGCTAGACGGCCAGTCAACATAGGTCGGCTCAGGATATATTTCAACGGGTCTACCCGAGAAACCAACTGTACCTCATGGTGCTGCAAGTAGTGCCGTAATTTCTGTACGGCAAATACGAGCGCCAGGCAGCTCTTCTCGATGGGGGAATACCTAACCTCCGCATCGAGGAGCATGCGACTGAGGTAATAGAGGCTATTCTCTGTTCCCTCGTTGTTCTTCTGGGCGAGAAGGGCACCCAGGGACCGTTCCAGGGCGGTCACATAAAGGACCAGCGGCTTTCCGGATACGGGCGGCATCAGGACCGGAGGTTGAAGCAGGTACTGCTTGATTTCCTCGAAAGCGGTCTGACACTCTTTATCCCATACATAGGTGGCACCCTTCTTCATAAGCCGAGAAAAGGGCTTACACTTGCCGGCCAGATTCGCGATGAATCGGCGTATATAGGCTAAGTGGCCTTGGAACCCTTGCAGTTCCCGGACGGTACCCGGGGGAGGCATCTGGCTAATCGCCCTGATTTTCTCTGGGTCGATCTCAATACCCCGGTATCTTACCACAAATCCAAGGAACTTTCCGGAGGTGACCCCAAAGGCACACTTCAACGGGTTCATCTTCAGGCAGCGAGACCGGAGGAAGCTGAACACTTTCTCAAGATCTTTGAGATGGTCCTGACGCTGGCGCGATTTGACAACCAAGTCATCGACGTAGCATTCCACCAGTGTGCCGAGGATTGGCTTGAATATGCGGTGCATCGCCCGTTGGTAGGTGGCACCTGCATTCTTCAGGCCGAAGGGCATGACCCGGTAGCAAAAGGTACCTTGGGGGGCCCTGAAGGCAGTGAACTCCTCATCCTCAGGGGCCATCCGAATTTGGTTGTATCCGGAGTATCCATCCATGAAGGAGAGGGCTTGGAACCCTACTGTGGCATCAATCAACAGCTCTTTCACTGGAAGGGGAAAATCATCCTTCGGACAGTGGCGGTTGAGATCGCGGAAGTCGATGCAGACTCTAATCTGCCCGTTCTTCTTCCTGACCGGCACAATGTTGGCCAGCCATTTGGGGTACTGAACTTCCCTCACGAAGTTGGCTTTGATAAGCTTGTCAACTTCGGCCTCAACCATGGCACCATGGGATGGGTGCATTTTCCTGGGAGGCTGCTTGAACCCGCGATGGTTCGCCGGGAGACCAAGGCGGTGGACGGCTACCTGAGGATCTAGCCCCGGCATCTCGTCATAGCCCCAAGCGAACACATCACGGTGCTGCCTGAGAAAGTCCACGTACTGCTGCCGCTCCTCAGAGGGCATGGCGGCACTAACCAACGTGGGTCTTGGATCGGCCTCGGTTCCAAGGTTCACCTGTATTAACTCATCGACCGTGGCGGGGACGCCCTCCTCAAAGGCTGGGGGTGCGTCTTCCATACCCTCTCCACTCGGGGAGGGATCATCCACGGGAGAGACTGCGTTGGAAACTGCATTGGGGCTACCAGATCCTGCTGGGCCACTGGTGCTGGCGCGGGCGGTCGCGGCCGTCTCATCAGGAGACTCGCGGACCGTCAAGACCATGGCGACGTCCAACCGGTGAATCGGGAGGACGTAAGCGTCATCCAGACTTGCCCAGGGATCGCTTGCAACAGCGACAGGCTCAACCTCACCTGCCAGGATCTGCTTATCCTTGCTCTTGTAATAGTCCGCGTCCAGATAGCGGGCTTCACATGAGGCAAAAGGAGAGGCATCTCCTTGAAGCACGCCTACTCGACCATTAAGGGAGTATTTGAGGCATTGGTGGTATGACGAGGGAACCGCCGCATGAAGGTGAAGCCATGGCCTGCCCATCAATGCGTTATACGCAGTGTCCTGAGAGACTACCATGAATTCGGTGTTGGCAACCAAGTCACCGAACTGGGTCTTCAAACGTATCTTGCCGACCGGGGTTTGCTCGGTGCGGTCGTACCCCTGGATCCTGAGGTCGGAGGGAATCAAGTCATCCTCAGACAACCCCAATCTCCGGAGCGTCCGAGTTGGAATCAGATTAATCCCGGACCCCGTGTCGACAAGACAGCGCCGGACTTCAAGGCCGTTGAACTGGCCGGGTGACATACAGCGGACGAATGTGTCCCTGTATAGGAGGGTCTTCATCCTTACCAGAGAACGAGATAACTGCCTGACATTCGGCGTCCTCGATCGTTTCGGCGTGAAAGGCCTCTGCAGCCGCAACCTCTGTCTCAAACTGGAGGGGGATCTTCAGGGCTTCAGCGAGTGCCTCGCGCATCTCAGATGACATGCGCAGAGCCTCAAGGATGGAGAGCCTTGCTGGGATGTCGGCCAAGTGCTTCAGGACATCATACTTTTTGGCCAAGCGCGAGCTCCTGGTTGCAGGAGTTTGCTCTGCGGTTGGTGGCATGACGGGCCTTACCGGTTGGATCGGCGGCCGACTGGTACTTGGCGCATCTCGCTGTTCACTGGTCGCAGTCCGGGAAATGGTCACCGTACTGGAGTCAGGAGGCCGGGATGGACTTGTGGCAGGGCGGAGCTGGTCGCGACGCGGCTGAGGCGGTTCTGCCCGGTCCCATACCACAAACAGTGGCGGAGGCGAATCCGTCATCCCCGGATGGGGAGCCTGCGCACGTTGAGCTCGATCTTGAGCCTGCCGCCTAGTCTCAGTGGCGTGCACGGCCTGGCCGGAGGTACCGACGGCTGTGCCCCGGCGACTCCTGCTGCTGCGGTTCTTCCGACGGTGGCGACGACCGGGGACACTAGGGAGGTCCACCTGGTGTTCTTCAACGTCGGGAACCGAAAAGGGATTTACCAGCTCGACGGTGTTAACCGAAGCGTACCCAATACCGTCATCGGACGAATCATCCATCACCGGGCGGATCCGAGGAGGGACCCCCATCTCCGGGGGCATGAAATCGCCGAGAGTACGGGATAGTGGCGGAACTGGCGGGGCGCGCTCTTCCTTCTTGTGCTGCCGCCGTTTGCTCCTCTTGGAGGAGGCAGACTGGGACGACGATGCCGAAGCAGCACACGCGGGTTCTGGGGGCTCAGGCTGATTCAAGCGCGCACGGATGATTCCATGGGCGCGAATGGTCGTCTTGCGGGCCATCCAGTTATTATACTTCTGGGATCCGCGGTTGGAGACCAGCTGCCATTCGTCCTCGTTGCCACTATCGTCATCTGATCCCACGAACACGCCCGCCACTTGCGCTGGAGCTGGGCCCAACCTGATTACATTGTTGTTAATCTGGTCTTGGAGCTAGTCCTTGAACACATAGCACCGCTGGATGGTGTGTCCCAGGGCTCGATGGTAAGGGCAGTAGCGGGGGTTATCCGTGAGATGTGCCTCCTCTGGCCTCCAGCACTCAGGCAATCGCACAATCCTCTGCTCCAGGGCGCTCCGGAAATAACCAGGGACCTGATCCTCATGGAATGAGTACGTCAGGTGTCGCGGGCCCCTGGGAGCGCGGTCTTGACGAGGGGCTGGAGGGGCCTGCCGAGGAGGTGGACCCTGATTATCTCGCCTGGGTTGTGGCGGTACATTACGCGGAGGGGCCGGCCGGTTCTGAGGCTGCCGTTGCTGGGCCGGGAACTGAGCCCGTGGAGGCGGATTCCTGTGAGGCTGTGGAGCTGGTCTCACCGGCAGCAGCTCCAACGGCCTGGGAGCCTCTATCTGGGCCACAGCAGCGGGCTCAGCCCTGCTGACTCTCCTTGCAGGAATCATAGGAGGCAGCGGGTGTGCCTGGCTGGCCTGTTGCAGGGCTTCCTCAAGACGTTGAGCTTTGTCTGAGAAGTCCCTGAACCCTCCGGGGTAATTCTGAGTAATCAGGGAAGGGACCAGCTCGGTCTTGACGTTCCCGACGCACATTGTCAGCAACTGCTCCTGAGTCAATGGCATGTCAAGGGAATACGTGAGACCCTTCCATCGGGCGACGAAGTCCGCGACTCGCTCATCAGGCCTCTGCTTGCACTTGAAGAGGTCTGCGATACTCGTCTTCCGGGTCGTGGAACTGAACTGGTAGAGGAACTGTCTACGGAGGTCCTCCCAGCTGGTTACCGACCCGACGGGGAGCTGGCTATACCAAACAAATGCTGGCCCTTCCAGTGTCTGGACAAAGCAGCGAAGCTTAGCGGCCTCTTGCTGCGCCGGAGTCCCCAACATAGGCCCGCACCTCGAGTTGAAATGGGCCAAATGTTGTGGCGGATCTCCGGTCCCGTTGAAGGGGGCGAAAGTGGGATTCCCGAATCCCGGAGGCGCCGGCATGTCATCCACCCATGCTGGGTATGGCTTGCCGTCCGGTGGGATCGCCACCTGCCGAGTCTCCAAGGCTTCCAAGCGGGCAATGAGTGCCGCCATCGGATCGTCCGGACATGGGTTCCAGTCCTGGCGAGGATCTCTAACCACGAGCGCATTGCATGGCCCTTCAATCGGGTCGTCGACCGGATCGTCGAACTCGGCAGCTCGTGGGATGGCTGGCGGAGCGGCCCTTGGGGCAGCGGGAGGAATCCGAGCGGGATCTCTCGGGTAGTCACGCCGCTCGGGAGGGTGTGGCGAAACATACCGCGCCCTCTTGCCGTAGGCAATGGCCTCTCTCCTGTCGGCGAACACGGCGTAATCACGGTTGCCCGGGAGAGTCTCATCGAGGGGTGGTTGTTCCGGTCCCTGCTGTCCTGGCCTGGGATCACCGTAGTCAGGCCGCCGTTCTGCAGCGCGCTCGGCGAGGAGCTGGTCAACCAGCCTCTTCTGTTCGGCGAGCTGCTGACGTAGCGTAGCCTTCTCGGGATCCTCCTCTTCCCTCCGCATGGAGGCAGATGGGTCGGCGGGCCTTATAGCCTCGCTGTGCTCTTTTCCTTTGCTGACGTTTCGGCTCAACGTCAGTGCTTCAGTGGGTGCGGGGAGCCCCAGGAGGTTCCTCTGATGACGAGTAACTCTCACTGATGGGTCTGACGACGGCTTGTCTTCGGGGGGGAAGCCCCCGTCAAGAAGTTCCAAGTCGTTCCCCTCTCCCGACAGGTCAGCCATATTGACTGTTCCTGTCCCTGGGGATATACCCTCAGGGCCACCCAGCGAATCGGGCTGTCGGCGGATCACACTGAAGCGTAGGGCAGCGTACTTCCCCCATCCACGGATATACACGTGGGGAGTGGCTTCCTCGATAACTTTGCGGAGTACTTGAAAGCACTCAACGCATCGTTGTTGGAGGGCCTCGTGGTGCCCAAATGACCCGGGGTGCCGAACCGCGGGGAGCATGGCCAGGTCAATTTGACGGCACTGCTCACCAATATCCTCCAGGTGTAGTTGACTCCCGGGGTATGGCATTTGTAGGCAGTGAAGACGGGAGTGAGTCTCCCGGAGAGTTCGGCGGAAGCACTCGAACTCATCCGGGGTGAGCGATTCGGGTGCATCAAAGCCCGGTCCTGCGACTGGCCAAAACTTCTCAGGGAAGTGGCCCTCTGCAAGGACGGTCCAGAAGCTCCACGACTCAAACTCGGGACCCAGATCTCCTCGGTCCTCTTCCATGGCTGGGAACGGACGGGGAACTGGTAGTGGTGCCGAGGCGGGCCGTCGGGCCGACGGGCTGGCCGGCGGTGAATACGGCGAGCAGGCCGATTGACCTCCATATCCCGGGCCTCCCCCTGAGGGTGGCGGTGCCCCCAGCTACCACATCACGATAGGACGGGGCCGGCGAGCGAACATCCCGCCGTAGCATCGGTGCTTGCCGAGGGCGCACCAGATCGTGGTTCGACCGTCGGTCCCCAGAAAAAGTCTCCGGCTTCTCTGATCGAGACGGAAGGCACTTCCGGAGGGGCCGGTACCAACCGCAAGTTTGATCCTTGGGGGTCTACCAGGCCCTCGTTACTCCGGATATACCTTCGGAGAGACGCGGGGATCACATCGATCTCGCTCTCGGGGAGCACGAGGCTGACGTGCCGCATTCCTACCCCTGCCCTTGACTGGCGGGATTGGGGAAGGGGCTCTGTCGCCGAATCGTACTCTGCCTCTGAGTCAGAGAAGCAAACCGGTCGGATCTCTGTCCGGAACTCCGCAACATTCTTTCCTCGGCGTCGATGCCTTGCCTTCCTGCCCCTGGGTGGTTCTTCGGGGCAGGGCTGATCTCTGTCCTGGCGTCCTCCGGCCGCACTGGTGCTGGGGCCGAGAGGACTGGGAACCAAGGTGCGAGGGGCACCGGGACAGATATCAAAGGGGACGCGGGGAGAGATGATTCCGGGCAGGCCTCCGGGCCGGGATCGGAAGGTGGGATGACCCACGCCTCCTGGATCGGCCACACAGAGTAGATCCTGCCGGTGAATAGCGCTACCGCGAGGTGGTCCGCGGTGGCTACTGCCAGTGCCAGCAACCGGGAGAGTCAACCCAACCTGCCTTTGGGGCGGTCGGGGCCTCGATCCGGGTCGGGCATAGGAGTTCCCCCGCTCAGGATGCACAGAGGCCTGGCGACTGGAGCCAGCAGTGGCTTGGGCCAATGCGGCCGCTGTTGCTAGAGCCCCAAGGTGGGCATCCTCTTCCGCTCGTGCCCGACGTTGGCGTCGAGACAGACGAGCCGGGATGAGCGGCGCGGGCAGGTGGAGAGCCTGTTCCTCGACTTGAGGGGCCTGGCGGCGATGTCGCCGTGGCCTGGCGGGAGCCCTTATCGTGGATCCCTGGAGCGGACCTCGGATAGGGTGATCCTGGGCATCTCCCACCTCATCCGCATAAGGAAGGGAACTGTCAGAGCGCTCCGGGGATAAACTCCCGAAGCGATTGGACGTTGAGGTAGGCAGCGGTGCCTCCCTGCGCGGCCCTCGGGGGCGGCGGTGGTGGCGAGGCGCAGCCTCCTCAAGGTCCAGGCGAGCCATTTCCCTAGTGGGGATGACTCCCTCTTCCTCGTATCTCCGCACCAGGGTGTTGATCACCCTTCTCTGGATGACCTCCGAGGGGGAGAGAGGGCGTGGTCGTCCCGCAATTGCGGCTGCTGGGACGGCTGCGGAACGGGCGGGACCGCGCGGAGCAGCCGCGTCGGTGTCTCCCCTGTCCCTGCGCCAGTGGGCGGGTGGCGATCGGGCACTAGATCGGGCGACCTGATTTCTGAAAGCAGGGAGAAAGACCCATTAATACTGACAGGAAAAAGGAATCGACAACCAACCATTAGCGCCACGACGCCTTCCGTGGGGGGAACCCAGGCCCTCGACGTTGCGAGACGGAGTGCCCGATGTCCCTTCCCCAGCCCCTGGCGGGTAAGACTGAATGCTTGGCCGGGCAACACGCCGGTCTTCCAACACCTCTGAAAGCCATCGGTCTTCGTATCGAGGAGAAGAGTTTCACGTCGGGTTCACCATTTTTCTGTTTCGGTGCGGATGTGCGTCGGGTTACGCTGTTCCGCCAGGACGCGTTCGCGCGTGCACCCGTCAACCCGAGGGGATGGGCGCGCGGCTTGTGGTCCCGCAGTCCCGCTTTCCAAGGGCGGGCGGAATCCGTCCCTTATTCAGGGGCGTCTGCTCCTTGATCGAAACCGGGATGATGGGATGTCGGCTTCTCCTTCCTCGGACGTCTCCTCGGAACTTGTCGCCTAATCCGGGTCTCCCTCATAGACTTAAGAATGTTCGTGAATCTCATTCCCGGCGCCATATCTTCATGGACACCGGTTAATTACGCTGCTTCCGCCCGGACGTTCCAAGGAGTCTGGGCGGGGCAGCAACCTACGGTGAGAAGGCCGGGTGGCTCTGGGTGCCGGGGGCGTGTCGTAACACTGCGGCTCTGCACGTCTGTCTTCCGTCCCTAATAGGGCTTCTCGAAGGCATGATGGCCTGAGGCATCCCGTACTGGGTGCGGGGAACTGTGTCACCTGAGGTTTTCCTCAGCTTCCCGTGTTTAACACGGGGTATGCCGCGAGTTTAACGTCCAGCGGGGACGGCATCGGACCGATCAACACGAAAAGTGGATCAGATGACAGAACCCCTTGCGGGGAACCTCCGATGTTGGGGCCAGCACATGGGCGGCTTCCCAAGTAACGTGGAGTGAAGTGAAGTGGCATGACCCCACCGGGATGTGGCGGCCCGGGTAAGGATCAGGATGGATGATGGAGTAAAGAGCTTGGACCCCAGAGGGGCTTCCTACGTACCGCGCGTTAACACGGATCAAAGTCAACGTAGTTCGGGCATACAGTTTAACGTCATGCTGGACGTTGGCAAGCCGACTCACGAAGAGGTCTAGGCCGCCGGGCGGAGGATTGAACCGAACCACCTCGCACGGAGGGGGATGGAACGGCCGGGTGGATCACAGTTTCACGTCATGCTGGACGATAAAAGGGGAAATGGAAAAGGGGGGCTGTGGGGAGGCACCGTGGAGATACACACGGGCAGTCTCCCACAGGGGCGGATTCATAGGTGAATCAACGCAAGCGTGAACCCTGGAGGGGTCCACTGATGGACGAACCGACGTAAATACGACCGGGACGACCAGGTGGTGGGCTTGGACCTCAGGGAGGCTTCCTACGTACCCTGTATAGAAGACAGGGATCAAAGTCCACGTAGTTCATTCTGTCAGGACTTACGCACTTGAGGCAGCCCGGATACTGCAAAACTCAGTTGGAAGGGACTTGGACCGAAAGCAAAAGACACCTCGATCCCAGTCAGACCCTCTACTGGCTTCGGCAGTGGGGAGGTGCAATGGAGATACACATGTACAGCCTCCCACGAGAAACTAGGGGTTTGTAATACCCTGCCCCCGTAGGGAAAAGCCACTCCCATTAAATCGTCCCAAAAGGGGGACAATCCCGACATCCCTGCAGAGACGAGCGGGTGGGGGCCACGTCCAAACCGGGGGAGACCCTGCGTGCGGAGCACGGGATCAGGTTGCAGACGGTTTAGCGTCTTGCCAGACGAAGTACAGTTTAACGTCATGTGTTGAGGACGAAGCGGACGGTTTAACGTCTTGCCGGACGAAGTATAGTTTAACGTCATGTGTTGAGGACGAGGCACTTGGCAGTTTAACGTCTTGCAGCACGGACGATGGGGGCTAGGCAGTTTAACGTCGTGCAGCTTGGACGGGTGTGCAGTTTAACGTCATGCTAGGCATAGGTTGCCGGACGAAGCACTTGGCAGTTTAACGTCTTGCAGCGCGGACGATGTACAGTTTAACGTCGTGCAGGACGTATAGGCAGTTTAACGTCATGCTGGACGAGTATGCAGTTTAACGTCATGCTGGACATAGGTGCGTGTCACTTCGCGCAAGCCTGGAGGGCCGCACGTGAAGACAACGCACGGTGCGGGCACCCGGGATGAGGAGCATCGGGCGCCACGCAGGCAGGTGCCCTTAGGAGGTCAACGGGGACGACCCTGGCAGATTGCGCGCAAAAAGGAAGCTTTGCGCGCAATACTGCGGGCCGGCGCGCAATCGGGGCGGCTGGCGCGCAATTGGGCCAGCGCCTTGCGCGCGGATGCTTGAGATTGCTCACACCGGGCTTCGGATAGCGCGCGGGGGCAACGGCTCATTCTCTAATGAATGGCCACTTGAAAGAAGGGGGGGTGCGCGCAATCAGGCCGGATTGCGCGCACCCCGGGGGCAATTGCGCGCAAGCGGGTTCTTTTGCGCGCAAAGGCCTTAGGGTGAATGTTTAGTCAAATGAAAGGAGCCAGCGGGGATTGCGCGCGAAGGCGGACCCCGAGGCTTTCTTGCGCGAAAGAAAGGAGGTTACCTGAAGTTCGTCATTGCGCGTGGAAGGGGTTGAATTGCGCGCACGGGAGACGTTTCGACTTCCAGCAACCTTTGAAACGTTGGGGGTCGCCTTGTATTTATAGGCAACCCCGGGCGCGGAATCCAGGATGCGAGCGCGAAATTCCCCCCGCGGGCGCGGAATCGGGCGCGGCGCGCAAGGGAGTCGCGCGGACCCGCGGCGCGCAAAATTGCGCGCCGGACCGGCGCATTGCGCGCATCCCGGGGGGTTTGCGCGCGGAACATCACCTTTGCGCGCGGGCCTCTGAAATTCCGCGCAAGGCCTCCGGGCCCTCCGAAACGTTCTTCCGACTCCAAATATCACTTCACTTTCCGCATCCGGAGCTTCGTTTGGGAACAACGGACTTTTCCGGCGTCTACAATGGTAAATACGAAAAGTATTATTTTTTGTTACATATAAAACATAGATCAAACAACCATTATTGTAATGCGAAAACAGTCCCCAAAATCCTCACGAAAACCTAATATATGTATTATTCAATGTTTGGTTACTATAATATGTATACTTATCTTGATCATCCATAAGGACCATCCTGAAAATGCGAAATGATCATTGAAATGTACAAGTGAAAAACTATTGGAACTGACATGCACCCAAACATTTCATCTATCTATCCCACTATAACCATTAAAATATCACAAAATACTTAATCCAATTATAAAAACATTCCCCAAAAATATAACATAATCAATGGAACTCCACAACAACATCCCAAATGATTTTCCTCTCTTAGTGCTCACATAAATTACATGAATATCACATCAAATATTCATCCATCGTTGAGGTGGTTTAAGATGTATCCCTACCTACCACACCCTCATAAGTTATATAATATTTTTATAGAATCAGTCCATATTGACATCAAATATCATAATGAAATTGGGGAAATGTTGTTTTAAGATGTTGAAAGACATTAACTATATGTCATCTTCATACTATGCATGAACTCCACAACATATCAAATCCTTATTATCACTGAGTGTCTCCAATTTTAATTTTCATAAACATAAGGAATCTCTACAACAAGTCCCCACTATAACTAAATTATTGGATGATAGTGGGAGAGGGTGTATCCAACTATCTGTTTCACCAATGTCCAAGACGTTTGGAAAACACATAGAACCCTATATATTTGGGCATCAAAATGGTTATCCAACTTGAGTATGGTGAATTTATAAATTACATGGGAAATAAAAAATTAATATATTAAAAAAAACACAAAATATGGGTTCACATTAACACAAATATTTAATCCCACAACACCTCCTAAAATATATCTAGATTCCAGCCACCAATAGATACAACCACAAATGCAACACAACACACAAACAAGACACATGAAAGACACATAAAATGTTCCCCATTAATGTATACTAAAATATATATTTATAATGTTTCCCAATAATTTATCTATATTAAACCATTTCATTATACATTTATGTTCATAATAATCATTATAATCTAATTTACCATATAATTCCTAGGTAACAATTTCATCCCGCACATATTCAATTTCAATCCCATGAAGTTTTTTATTCATCATTACAGTTGTATTCAATCCCTATTAGGATACAACCTTAACATAACATGTAGAAGTACCTAAAAAACTCAACCACAACCACATGATCACAAAAAATCCATAAAGATAACTCAACCATCTCATTATAACATAACATCCCATTTTTTCCAACAAACTCAAAATATTATTATATATACAAGAACCAATCACCACATTGACCGTATATCCCCCAACACTGTTCACATAACAAAAAAAATTCATATAAATCACATAAACAATTTTAAAAGTTAATTATTCATTTATAAACCCCATAATATCAAATTTAGTTATTGAGGTTCGTCACATTACATCATTATATTCATGGCTATTTTGAAATAAATCAATATTTACATGAGAAACCTATTAGATATCTATATATATTTATAATTGTATCCTTTTATAGAATATGAATTTATATAAGGGGTTACTGTATGGTCAAAATATCACCCAATGAAAAATTAAAACAAGGTTTCTAAAATGCATGATTTTTTTTATATAAAAATAATTATAATAAACTGATATGAAATATATAAAAAATATAAAATACCTGAAATTACATTAATCAATTTTAATTTTAGTTAATCCATATAATTATCTATTTCCATCAATAGATACTATATACCAAATAGAAGAAAAAAACTAGATTTCCCAAAAATTCACATAAAATAATTTGGAATCATGGATCCCCTACCACAAACAGTGATTTTTGTTTCATTTCACATGACCTTATAAAGAAGAATATACACCCATTAAATAAAAACCTCACAATGAATGTGTTATAATAAAATAACACAATATCTATCATTAAAAAACCATCAAAAAATTCATAAAAATTAAATAATATGACAAATAAAACCTTTTGAAAGGGAATAGAAGGAAAAAATATAGTCTTAAATCAGTAATCACCGTAGATTTTTCAAGAATCAATATGAATCATTTTTGAATAAATAACCCATAAAAGTTGCAGAATAATGTTAAAACCTACACTTAGGTAACATATGTTTTGAGAGATAAGTTTGTAGAATAGTGATTTATTAAGGGACTATATTGTTTATAGCCATCGTTTAATTAAAACACCACAGTGTAGATCCCATTAAGATTCTTTTGTGTCAATGTTTTTACCCCATACCATGACACTAGTCTAGGTGTTATGACACAACCACATTTTTTTCGATGATCCTCCCACATCTACACTATTTATCATAATGAGATCCTATTATTCTAGAGAAATGTTTTAAGATAGCCAAACCAACATTTCATAGCTTCCCAAAAAACAATAAGAAACTGATACCTACATCATCAAGCCTCCACATCTTGGTTATTCACCATGCAATAGAAATCAATAATGTGATAGTGATAGTGGAAAAATGACATCTCTAACCTATATGATAATGCTCACATCTACATTATATCCATGAGTTAGTCAAATTGGAACCCAAAATGTATCATCATGATCATGTACACCATAAAAGAAATTATATTATGTAACATCCTCCACTATGGAGTAACATATAGCTGTAGTATTCATGACACCTTATAAATATGATTTCTCCTAAAACACCACCACATCCCCCACATATATTATCACAACCTATCCCACCTGTTTACAACCCAAGACTACCCCATACCCAAATATAAGAGGCCAGAGGCTGGTGACCATAGTCATGTAAGAATATCTCAAAAAATGGGACTCATTAGTCTAATGTCTCTATACACATGCACAACACTCTAATTTCATATAATTATCAAATGAAAAACAACTGAAACTAATGAATTCATACATCTATAATAAAAAAATAGTGTATGATGGTAAAATACTAAAATCCAAAAACTGTTCAAATAAACACTCAACCAGAAATAGTAAAGAGTTCATGATAGAACAAGGGGAATGTGTATGATAAAATGAAAGTTCCCAAAAAATAGATTATTATGTCTATATAAATGTCTGGTCCACCAGAATTGGGTCCTCTTAAGACACCATTTAAATTTCCATCATCTACATAAGATATGACATGTGTTGGAAGAGCCCATGTATGAATGAGTATGAAAATTGCCAAAAATTAACCACGAAAACATTAAACTTCAAGAATCAGATATATTAATCTCAATACAAGGATATAAATATCAATCTATCATAGAAAACATGTATACAGACTCCGAAAGGACGCCTCACCAATAAATATTCACAACCAACATCCTACAACTAGATTCTATTAGAAGAAATGATCAATCTGGTAGAATTCAATCAATAATCTGTGCCATCATTAGTGATTCTCCTTAAACAGGTCAATATCATTGGTCCCTTCCCAATAAAGCTCACATGTCTCATATTAAACTCATACTTATATAAGGGAACATTCCAAGAACCACTGGGGATCATCCCAAACCCAATAGGTCTCAAATTTTTTTATAGGAGATAATATACCTATAATAATACAAAATGTACTGATACATCCTTCTGTATAAAGGACAAACATATTCAACATGGAGGTCACAATGATTCCACAAACCCCACCTAAGGTATAATGAAAATATAGGATCCCACTAAATATCATGAAGAGGTTCCACAAACTCTATTGGGAATTCATATTGTAGGGGAGATCACAATACTATCATATATATGTAATTATGCATTATACCCATGAGTTAAAGGACCAAGGGGAAATCCTATCAAATGATACTAGTCTATTTTAATAAATGATTGGATAAAAAACCCCAAAATGGGGTACAAAACTCTTATTGAGTATACACATCATGTATTGAGGGTACACGACATGTCAAACTATCACATGGTATTCATGGTTGGTAACACCTTAGAAGGCATGTAAACCTCAACCTGAACACTATGTGAGTGAATCGCATGACATGTAAATGTCACTTAACACCCTATAAAGGATGACTATGCATTGTAGTGTATCAATTTCCATGCCTATGTGTGAGTACATGGAGTTTCCATGTATATAGCATGTCTCTGCCCATATACTTTTGGGTGTGCCTATGTACCATCTAAGGTAAGAACCGAGCCACCAGGTAAGGCTCACATGGTGTGTGACTGAGTCAGTCAATTTTTTATAATAAAATAATCATGAAACAGTAAAACTACTACCAGGGTTCCAACATAGGGTTTTATCATGAAATACACATATTTTATAATGGGATTTTCTTGATCTATTAGGATATCTTATGCATACATCTTTACAATATCTAATCCCCTACACCTGCCAAAACCTATGTATCAAAGATTTTCCTACCATTCCATCACCCTCTCATCGATTTATGTCCCTTGGTCCACCTGGATATTGATCCATTGAGATGATCTATAGCCATCAAAAATATAAAATGTGAATAATGTAACCTATTCTCTGAACTAATCATATTCTTCTTAAAATTCATCCACCATCATCACTAATCTTGAAATATCAACCTCTATCATATTATGTACTCATGGTATTGATCCACTGTTTTAAAGATCTATTATTTAAGGATAAAATTATAGGTAATCACCAAACCATTATCTAAAATAAATAATTGGGATGAACACACAATCTAATGATATAGAAATGCATATTCTAGACAATATGGGAAAATATCCATTGCCTTTATTCATTATTTCTTGATCATTTTTCATAGAAATAGGTATACAATGTTGATTATCATCACTATGAACAAAATTAAATTCATCAATTTAATATACCATTGATTCAAGTATAAATTATGTGCATATAATTAAAATGAGTTCAACTTGGATAAGATAACTAGATGATAAAAAATTAAATATCCATCATGCAGTTTCAATCGATCATCAGGGATTAATGGTTTTGTGCATCCATCATTGATGATATCCAAAAAATCTACTGGTTCAATGATCCTTGATCGATTTCCAATCCAACGCCTTTCACAAATAATGATATCCAATAGTCATTTAGGTCTCTAGGGTTTTATCCACCAACCCTAATACAAATACCACAATGGTATATTCAGAGAATAGAATAACTCTATATAGAATAAAATAAATAAATTAAATTAAATTATTATATGTTATTACATCCACTCCTATGACAACATTTTTCACAGTGAAAACATGGGAAAATGTAATGGAAAATCTCCGGTAAACCCACACTCTAATAAAGTTGTTTTCTAATATTTCATATTTGGGACCCTTGTTCATGAGTTATTCGACCTTTTTAGGAAGACTGTATGTGCATGTATTTAATATGTTTAATAAATTTAAAATATTTATTATCGACATATTGACCTTTGGAATCAAACGCCATCTCAATGCCTAGTCTTAAAAATATTCCATACAATAACCAAAAATATTACATAGAAAATCAATGCCATTAAATTATGCCCACCTTTTAGATTTTCAGACAAAAAAAAGAGAAAACATAACACAAAATGATTAGGTTCATGGGCACCCATATGTGTATCCCACTCCCAGGTACTCTCTAAAAGATTAACATGTTTCAATTAGACACACACTACGGAAATAGGTCAACTAAAAAGGATCCTCTCCTACCAATCCTTAATCTCCACTAGGTACTCAGAATAGGTAATGTCATCCCCAATATCCATCACATCCCAATAGATTACATGCATCGGGATGTGCACATACCAGTTCAGTTACAATGTATATAATAATTTGTGTACCTCATCCAACATTGGTGATATATATAAGTAGTATACATCCATAAAAACTATACATTGTATCTGAAATTAACCAATTACTCTTAGATATAACCATCCAACAAATCCAAATATTTTAAGAATACACCATGGTTAGACCATCAGGAACACATAGTCTCTCTTCTTAAACAATACATGTATCATTTATTGGTATGTATAAGACATTATATGTATCTGGGTAGTCATCATATTCTCCTGCATGATATGCACCTCATTTGTAGTATCTCATACAAACATCAAACCCATGAGTTCTGACATAAATATAGGAGACCAACAAAGGTGTGACCTGCATGGTCCCCCACATAAGATATAAAATTGTTCCATACCAATGGTATTGTGATATATATTGTTGTCTAAAAATTTCACCATGTTTATATTTTATGTTCCCTAAAATGAACAAATTCTAACAAGCATTACCACAACATGTCATCCCGGACTTGAATGGACCCTCAATGTTGACATCAATCTTGATGTTAAACTCCATGATAAAGTGATTCTATGTCCCAAATTACTCATTATATCCTCTTGAATATCGTGAAATGATGGAAGTTCCATGATATGAAACAACTGTCAAGAGAAATACATGTAGTCAGACTATCATCTAAACGTATAGGTTCACCACTCTCTCTACTGAACTCTTATAGAAAATAGCGAGGATGTGGTCCACAATGGTTAGTCATTATACCATCACACATGAGGAATATTTTCCCAGAGATGTATGTGGTAATCCTATTATGAATTTCCTGGATATCCAATACCACACCACTTACACTATGACATAACATGGGGCTGAGCTAATCAAACTTGAACGTGGTTCCCAACCTTAACATTCTAAAAAGTAATCCATGATATAAATAAATATACAACATAGATATCTATTCATATCCCAAAAAACCAACACCAAATTTCATGGCACATCATTTTAACTATTGTATATAATGAAATAGAATATGTATACAGCAATCACATCAATTCCTCCTGCAATGTCAAAGGAACCAGTATATGTCCTCCTAAAAGGAATGTTTTTCTCACCACCTTGAGAATATCAATCACGAGCATGTGGAATGGATATCATAGTATGAAAGGTATCACAGTCAGTATCTCCACACTATTCATCCTTGATAAAATCTTAATGAGGTGTGGTAATAACCATAAAATTGATATAAGAAGCACTATCATTGAACAAAACTAAAAATTGTATCGACGCAGAAAACATTGTCATCATGAAAAATAATTGTGAAAAAAATATCTTACAAAGAGAATCTATATCCACATTACCCATTCTAGGATTACATAAAATATAAATGTCATAATCAAGGATAAACTCTTTCCATCACCTATTTCTCAATTTTGGATCATTCTAATATAATATACACATTATAATCTTGTGGTCACAGTAAATGATAAATCGCTCACCTATCAGGTAGTGTCACCACATCTTTAGTGAGAAGACTTCCACTGATAACACTAGATCATGGTTCAGATAGATCCACTAATGTTCTCTCATCTAAAATAAACTATATTAAATCAATCATATCATTTTCATTAAAAAGTAACAATGTATGGTTCCTGATTTATCATAGAACACTACAAACTCAAAACCATCCAGTTGGAATCTCATTATGGGAGCATTATTCAACCTCTATCATAACTCTTGAAAACACTACTATAACTCTTCAATACACATAAATGGACACCCAATCTAGGTTGAAGATTCTAATGCTAATTCAACTATAAGGAAATGTTTTACAAACCTCAGAAAGAACCCGTCAAACCCAAGAATATTCTACACCAGAATAACTCTTGTGGGTGGATACAAAAAAATCAATTTATCAACATTTTCCAAGTACATTTCCACAAAATTCTCTAATATGATGTATCATACTAATTGGAACTCATGAATACAAAATTGTAACTTATATATCTTACTATAAATCTGGAAATCCCAATGTATGTAAATGAGAATCTTTATGTGTCTCGTGTACTCCTCCTCAAATACAGAGGATGGTAGGAAATCATGGATGGATACCATTATAAACCTATCTCGTAAAAGATAAAAGATCTTTTTCATGAGTACTATGAAAACCACATTATCATTAATCACATTGAATAACATCACATTTTACTCAAAAAACCATATAACCTTTTGAAATTTATGATCATTATAACCTTGTCCCATACTAGTAGCTCGTGACACCTTGGTCTGACATTAGTCTTCGAGAACTATTTCCACAATACCAACTACTCAAATATGTATTCTATCAGTGGTTGTTGATACTTATTCATCAAGGTCATGTGGTTGAAGAATCTATTATCCACACATTACCTCAATATTCTATCTTCCTTCTTCATGAAAAACATTGGGGCCACTCTAGGGGAAACACTTTTTCTAACAATTATCTTATCCAGAAAATACATTAAGTACACCCTTATCTCATGAATCTATATGAGATCTAAAAAATATGATTGTGAATAAATCTAGGTTATCCATGGGTGTAATTCAATTCATAATTCTAGATTTTGGTGTGGAGTTAAACCTCTTATGTCCTCATGAAATACATACACATAGTACTCCACTGCCATAGAGAACTCATATCCCATAGTCTCTACTGCTCAAGGAGTCATGTTATCCAATTGTGGAGTAATTGGCCACACTATCGTATTCATGAACTTATCTTATTCCTTGGAAGATTTATTTTCATCGAAAAATGAAAACCTCATCCCACTATTGTGAACAGAAAATCTTCTCCTCCTAAAACTATTAATATGGGTGTGGAATATTGATAAGGAGCCCATACATTAAATGATTTCATAACTCCTCATCCATAATACAAATAGATCACATGAAGCCTTCCATATTCCAGGGGCTGGCGAGTAGCACTAAAGGCGTAAATTCTGATAAGAAGGGAATGCATTGCCTTTAAAAAGTAAACAAACACCACAGAGTAAGAAAGCTGAAGTAAACAATAAGTAAATAGGGTACAACTGTATGTGCTGGAACGTAAATGGTCTAGAATACAAATCCAACTGAATGTAAAGTACAACTGAAAAGAAAGTACATCAACTGAAAAGTAAAGCAGCAATGTCGAGTCGTCCACTAGAAATCCCACTTGAAGGGTGGGTATAGATAGTCTCCTCACCTACTCATGTCTAGTCGTCAGCTCCGTGTACATCCCGACCAGTGGTCCACCTCCAGGTACCTAATTGCTCCACAAGCCTGAACCAGGATCAGCGTTGTCCATCGTCTATATCCAACACAATGTAGTGCAGGCATAACCTATGTATGGGTTAGTATACGCTACTCAGTAGGGACCCTGAGACCCCCGAAGGTCTCCCAAATTCCACGAAAGATAAATCACAATGGAATTATACAATCACGAAGTAACAACCCACTCTATATATGTATATTCCCATACATATACCTAAGTCATCAATTCCAGTTCGCCTCCAACATCCATGCCCATGTTCGATCTAGCTGGCCGGCCGGATCCAGAAAAATCAGGGGTTGAACCCCCGGCTAGATCATTAGGGCAGACCCTCAGGTCTACCGTTCCGATGCAAGGGGGGCAGCGCCCCCCACCCCCTACGTCTGCTCAGCGCATGAGCGCCTAGGCCGGACCCGCCACATCGGGCCGGACCCCCGCGTCGGGCCGGGCCGCACCGGCTGGGCCGGGCCGCGCCAGCCGGGCCGGGCCACACCCAACTGGGCCAGACCCGGACCTAGGTCGGGTCGACCCGGTTTGGGCCGACCCAGGGGGAATTGGTTCGGGTGGGACCGGGCCCAAAACCCCTGTTTTTGGATGGATCCGTTCAAACACCCATAACATGGGCTACAGACCTCCGATCGACGCACCGTCAGTTGGCTAGCGATCCTTGGATCGAGATAGTTGTTTAGGTATATTACACTCAAGGTTTAGGAGAACTTTGTTTTCTGCCGGGTTGGTTCGAACACAAAACCAATCGGGCCTTCGGAGCGGAAACACTTATACCTTGAGATCTCTAGACGTCCGATTGATGTGTTATCGACTTTGTTGGATTCCTCTTACTGATATGGTTCCTTTGGTTTACTCTGCTTGTGGTTTAGATGCAGTTGGAGTATGGTTGGGTTGGTTTTTATTTAAAAACCAACCGGGCCCCTGGGGCGAAAAAGCCAATAACTCTCAGACCGGTCGTCCGATTGACGCGTCGTCTATCGTGATGAGTTCCTTTTGTCGAGACGGAATTTTGGGATACATAAACTCCGGACTACGTGTCAGTTGATGTATCAATCCCCCTTGTCTCGTGGAGTGGACCCTCCCGGAATCGAGCATGCTGTGCGCGGGAACCCTAGAGCTGGCTGTGATTACGACGATGAAGATGACTGTACTGAAATCCTTCATGGGTTCGACAGCGATAGCGACTGTACTGCGATCCTCCGTGGGTCCGGAAGTGACGAAGACCGTACTGAAATCCTCTGTGGGCTTGACGACGATGACTACTGTTCTTATATCCTACATGGGTCCAGTAGTTCATGACTACTGTTCTTGTATCCTATATGGGTTCGACAATATTTAACTATGTACTTGAATCCTACGTGGGTCCGGCAGAGTAGCTGGTCCTATATCCATTGTTGGTCTGACAACTTAGCTGGTCTTGTATCCTACGTGGGTCCAACAACTTAGATGAATTAGTGGCTATATCTGATCATCTCTATCATCTTACGAAAAAGTATACATGTGTGAGCTGAGTCTTGACTTTCAACCATTATCTTCGATATGATTTTTTTTCTAACCTGTGTGGATTGGGTTGTGTTATCCTATGTGGATTGGATTGTGTTATCTTTTGTGGACTAGATCGAACTTGGGATCAGATGTTGGAGCCGAACTAGAATTGATGACTTAGGTATATGTATGGGAATATACATAAGTAGAGTGGGTTGTTACTTCGTGATTGTATCTTTCTTTTGTGGTTTATCCTTAGTGGATTCAAGGAGACATCCGGGGGTCTTGGGGTCCCTAATGAGTAGCGTATACTCACCCCTGCAAGGTCTATGCTTGCACTACGTTGTGTTGGATGCAGATGATGGACAACGCCTATCGTGGCTGAGGCTTGTGGAGCAATTCGGTACCTGGAGGTGGACCACTAGGCGGGATGTACACAGAGTAGATGGCTGGAACCGAGGAGCTGAGGAGACTATCTATACGCACCCTTCAGGTGGGATTTCTAGTGGATGGCTCAGCATTGCTGCTTTACTTTTTAGTTGTTGTACTTTCTTTTTAGCAGTACTTTACATTCAGATGGGTTTGTATTCTAGCCCATTTACTTTCTAGCACTTATAGTTTTACCTAGTTGACTTAGTGTTTACTTCAGCATGCTTACACTGTGGTGTTTTTTTACTTTGTAATGGAAATGCCTTCCCTTCTTATCGGGATTTACGCCTTTGGTGCTAGTCACCAGCCCCTGGCCTAGGGAGGGCGGGCTTGGGGTAGTCACGACATGGGCCCCGAGGATGGGTTGTGACAGTTCCTCAAAGCATTAGATTTCACAATACGTGGAACTATAACATTTATATGTCAATGAATGTTCGATTCCCTAATTTCAAGGGTTATGTAGAAGAATTAACTAAAATCTTTAAGCATCGGTCGAATGAAGTAGAATGTAAGTAATGAGTAAAACCACTATCTACCAACAATATAATAAAAATAGAAGATACATTCAACAAACCACTTATCATATTTGGTGACTTGGGGCTATATGAGTCCATTGCATGTAGGTGGCCTCATCCATGGGTTGTAGCCCCCTCAGCATAACATAGACCACCTCATGGTGGTGGTGGTGGTAGATTGATCCTATGACCAAGTCCTTTTACTCTACCTATAAAAAACGAGACATAATACACCTGGATATCAAATAATATTTTTAATATTAATCAAATTAAGAAAGTAAATGTGTGAGGATCCTAATATTGTAGTGTCTTTGGAATCATGGAAACATAATCTTCTATCCTGGGGAATGATCTTCAACATCTCCAATAATGATCATCCTAATTAGTAATACTACTCAAACCATTTATCCATAACATATATAAAGGAAACATAATAAATTTGTATACTCGTGTTCTCAATAAGGGAAATCCAAGAAGATATAAAAGAATAACATGAGTACAGGGTTTTAGAAGATTTTTATAACATTATAATATCATACCATATATGTCAAATATCGTATAAATGAATAATGTAATAAATAATAGAAGTTCATATGGCATGAATCACGAGGAAATCATGATAATAAGATATGAAAGAATAACATTGGAATTATACATAGAAGCGTGGTATACACAAAAACATTTAAAATACTATGTCAAGGATACCAACCAGGACCTTCATAACAAGTCAGTCATGGGTTAATCACCAATGTTTCTACTTTGGGATTGGGATTACCTCTTGGGTACACACTTAATTCATGCTCATGATTACCTCCCATTTACACTCTTGTTTTATTCATGCGATTCCATCTTATGTACCCTATTATTTTGGGATTTTGTTTCCCTCACATGTACCTAGTAGTTTTAGGATTAGGATAACCTAATGTGTACCCTCATAATATGTTCATGGTATATCCTGTTGTGTACCCTATTTTTTTAGTCTTGGGATGTCTTACTGTACACTCACTTGTTTTAGGATTAGGATGTCCTCTGGTGAACCCTCTTATTTAGATATTGGGTTAGAAACCATATTCCCTCTTATTTTTTGACTTGGGATACAACCCATATACGTTCTGAACTCATATAACATTTATCATTAGCTATTTCATTAGAGGAAGATATAGGTCCCCCCAGTCACCTAATTAATACATAATCACCTAAGAAAAAAGATAATAAAACATTCATCATATCATGACTAATAAAAAAGATATTTATTTCATATAATCATATTATAACTCATGAAATTTTGTGGGTATCGTAATCATTTAATCATATCATAACCTATGAAAAATAATTTTTTTAATAATCATTTATACTTTAATAACAAAAAATGTATGTGAGTTTCATAAGCATTTAACCTGGTATATCCCAAAAAAGACAAATGAGTTTCATAAAAATCATGAAATTTTAGAGAAAAAATATTAAAATATAGAATAATAATGGTTTACATGGTTAATATTCTCATTAAACTATAAACTATATCATGGTTGTCATCCCAGACAGAGAAGGATTTTGATAGACACATGAGGCATTTTTTTGAACAAGATACCATGTCTTTGCAAATAACATTTTAGAATGTAAACCACTATAAAAATAATATTTCTTGAAAAACACCACTAAAAACACATAAATTTATATTTTTTTTAAAAAAAATTAACCATTTATGAGTAAATGATCCTATAACCTTTGAAAATTTTTCTTTTTTAATCATAGAGCTTTTATAAAATCTTATTTCTGAAAAATACATTAAAATATTATAATGGATGATTTAAAAAGTATTTAAAGAATTTTTTATTGAACAAAATTAACAAAATACTTTATCTTAAAAAATTGTACTAATTTATCATTTAAATACTATTTGGAAAACATATTTAGAAAAAATGTTTTTTTTGAATAAAATATAATTCCATCCTAAGGGAAAATTGAAGTTGGATTTTATAAAAAAAATTAATTATATTAATTACCAAATAGTTTTAAAATGGTAACATTACATTAATATATCATTAATAACCATATTATAAGAATATTAATTTGTTTTATTGATATATTGATCCAATTATTTCATCAATGGATGCATGATCATAAAGAAACGTAAAAAACGATGTGATTGTCGAAATAAACTGTTAACATTGAATCAAAATATCCATGTAATAATTACATGAAATAAATATTAAAATATCACTAATTGAATTATATTCATGATATACCATGTTAAAGGTCATCACATAAACCTCGTAGAAAAATATAGGTGTCTGACATGGCTTGTGTTTCATTGAATTAATATTGGGACAAAAATTACATTTCCATTTTGGTAAATTTTTATCCCTAAAAACCATAAAATAAATACCATCAAATGGATTTTTGAATGAACCTAAATTTATTTATATTAATCTTATAATATATTCATGGGAATTATATACACCACAAAAAAAAAATGTGTTGAATAGAGCATTAGTATAACATAAATATATATTGGACGAGAAACCCTTAGCTTACGTCTTGACGTTCATCGTACCCATTCAAACCAGAAATATACTAAATATAAGTTTATTATAAATTTAAAAAGAACGATATTATTATATATAATATCCTATCTTATTTTATTCTAGCATTATATTACCCATTTTAACAACTCCTTGTTAATGTTATGTTTCCAGTATTATCCACTTTTGTTTTCGTACAAGATTTGATTTTGTATTCGTGTCCATCTTACATGAATAATGATATTTTATATTTAAATAATGTTATATGTGATATAAATATCATATATATTGATTATATTAATATTTATAATATTATATAAAATATATAAATATGAAATTCAATACACTGTTCATGGATAAAGTTGGTCATATGTACGCATGAATGTTGTTTCCATTTCCCTATAATATTTAAAGAATGAATGTAAATGAAATATATTTATATATATAATCATTATAGTATAATAATTATTTCCTAAAAATAATATAATTTTACTAAACCCATTCTTAATATGTTCCATGTAATGTGTTAACAAATCACATCTCTTTGAGGAGGCGATAGTCAACACATCCAAAAATGAAGTTTTAGTATTAATGAAACAATAAATAATTAAGATATGTTTAATATATTAATTTATATATATTAAATAAATTATAATTTTTATAAATTTAATATAAACACTATTTCAATCATAATTGAAATCAATGAGAGGTGGTAATAAAAAATCAAATATCACTATTTCGTGTGGAAGTAGTCCTCCATAAACGCAAATGGAATGTTCATTTCACATTTAATGGAAGTTTCTATAGGTGTAGTTTGAACCCTTATAAAAACTCCACATTATATTTATGATTCTAGTTATGGTATATAATCTTTTAATAATAATATGTGAGGGTGGAGAATGAAAATAAACAAAAGAGGATGTGGGTGGATATTACCTCTTCTTTGGGAAACGCCATTTATTTTGCACTGATGGGCTTTAATGGACGTATTTAAACCCAAAGAGAGATTCATAGATTAATATATATATATATGTTTGGAAGATATTTGGGATGTTGTTTTTGAGACATATGGATTACGTGGTCTGATTAAGTGAGTTGGGTGAGGGCCTATTTATAGTGGTGGAGGAGTTAAATTCCTATAAATATGAATGTTTCACACTATGGAGAGGCATCCCTTACATTATATGCCTAAAATAATTATCCAGTTTCGATAAAATAAGATATATTTTCTAAATATATCTATAAAATCGATATTTTATTTTTTTTCTAGGACATTTTTATCCGTATCATCATTTTTGACCACTATGTAGTCTTATTTAGACATTAATCGCTATAATTAATTTTAATTACATGCACTAATAGTTTTTCTAAAAAAATTAGTTGAAATTATTAGATAATATAAATTAAAATGATTCAAAATATATAATAAAATTTTAAATTATAAATATATTATTTTCTTGAATTAATTTAAAATGAATCCCATAGATAGGATGATACAACTTGTTTTTAAAGTGAAAAGGTCAAAATGACTGAAAATTTTATTAACAAATTTCAATGTGAAATAGGATAAAATGAAATTAATTGGACTACATGATTTATAATTGATATAATTATCCTTTAAAAAAATAAAATATAATATAACTATATGAATAAATTTGATTAAAAATTTTTTATGAATTAAAATTCAATATTTTTACTATTCATAAAAAAATGAAACTTCTCATGAAAAAACCAACATTTCACCCAAAGTAAGTTAAGAATTTCCAATTTCACAAACGTAATTTATTTTTCAATAAAAAATATTAACGTGTCAGAAATTATATTTAAAATAGTTTATACATTAAATGAAAAAAAATTTAAATTTTAGAAAAATATATTTTTCTTCATGTAATTGGAAATATTATTATATTATACATATCATATCAATTCGAGGAGTGTAGACAAATATTTTTGAATATATAATATATAAATTTGATAAAAAATAATTCAGAAATTGCATTTTGATTAATTTATTGAGATAATTTTGTGTTGTACCTAAAAAAGTGTTTTCAGGGAAAAATAATTTCTTGATTTTGAAACTCTTCTTACATTCATTTATATCTAATTGATAACAAAAGTATTAATTTTATATATATGTTAATAAACTGTAATAATAATTTATTTAATCTTTTTTCTTAACATCCACTCATATGACTAGGTTCTAACTATAATAATATTTTAATTACAATTATAATTGCATATGGTAGTTTGGTGAAACACAACCTTGTGTGAAACACATGATATAAAGGAACTCAAATTTGTGTGTAACACTATAAAAACATAGTGTTTTTGTATGGAAATCTAATATAACTATTTCATTTAGTGAAAGCGTAAATTGTAATTGCATGAAACACAATCCAAACATAGTGATTTCGTATAATAGAACCCATATTCAATGTTGGGTAAAATAATAATTTTAAAAAAATATTAAATTATTTAAAAATATCAAAAAAAAAGGTTGTTACATTATACCACCCCCACTTAAAATTAATTTTACCCCTAATTTTATTTTAGTCTATCAATTTTTTAATACATGAATGTTCCATTTATACAAACCCATATTGTTATAATGTATAAGAAAAACTATTTTAAGAAGAGATTTTTGGAACCATAAAATTTACCCAAAGTAAAACATAACATGGATTCCACATAGGAGAAGATATGGGGGATGCATATAGATCCCCAGCCTTAAAAATTGCTTAATCTTGAGTTATTTCTAGAATACACGTTGAGGATCTTTTCAGGTTTAGAGTTTTTGAGAATTAGATCATAAATCATGCATTACATTCCACATTTAAATAAAGTGGTTACATAAAATATAATACTCATTTTTTCCTTCAATGGAAACATATTTAAAATAAAACATGGATTCTTTATTGACACTTCCTTGACAATATCATCACATCATGTAACTTTCTCTTGACCTGTGAAAAACATTTCAAAAACATGGGATGATCATGAAAAGCTCAGCAAGGGATATAAAAGTAAAAAATGAAAACATTATTCCATGAATGAAATCATAATTGACTCATAAAACATAAGCATTTTAACATACCTCATCAAATCATGAATAAATCATAGAAATCATAAGACATGAAGGTAACTTGAGGCATTCATAACATTCATACGTAGAGAGTAACCCTCATGGTTACGTTTGGAATACCCATCACAATATATTCCCTAAATCACTTCATAGAAACCATAACGTTTAACTCCTTCGTGTTACCCAATGCATTGGAGAGTTGTATCGAGCTCACCCGCCCTTAGTTTATCATGGAACCACCCATCTTCATAACAATTCCCAAGAACCATAACATAATTGTATCACATAAAACATTCATAAAGGAAACATAACATTCCCACATTTCAATCACAATATATGTATAACACATTGATATAATAAAAGCATTATCAAAATAATTTTAAATATCACAATAAAAGAAAAGTAAAACAAGGTATTTATTTATCATTTTAAAAAAAGTAATGGCTTGTAGAAGAAGCTGAAACTCAAATAATGGTCACGACAGCGGAGAAGTCATTGTCACCACATACGTACGCCAAAAACATTCCCTTTTTTCATTTAGTAAAACGCTTCGTATAAAAAATATTCCTTTTCAATAAAAGTAAAATTCAAAGGGGTTTATACACCGTATAAAATAAAGTTGTGTATAAAACAAAATATGCCTCAATGAAAGGAGATTGAGACGAAGTCCCTTACCTTGGGTCAAACTTGACTCGATCATTCGTTAACCTCCTTAATAATTAATATGAGTTAATTTATACTTTCTTAAGAACCTTTTTCATGTTTATTATTCCTTTTATATCACTTATTACCATGTTATAAACACTATGTAATTATTTAAGTTAATAATGGTCGTTTTGTCGATCATTTGTACTTGAGTCAAAAATAAACTCTTTATAAATACAATTTGTTCATGTATCTATTATATCCAAAATTATATTCATGATTTAGATATTATATATATAATATATATCCAGTATATACATGCATTTATAATATTACATAACATTTAGAGGTAAGAAATGAAATGCACCATTCATGGAGACGGTAAGCCGTACATATGCATGAATGCTACTTTCATTTATATTTAATATTTTATGGAATGGAATCATAATGACATTAAAGTATATTATAATTCTAGTATAATATCATATATAATATCATTAACTTCATCCTTTATACATCCCACATATGGAAGTAACGAATCAAATCACTTTGAGGGGGCGGTAGTCCGCAATTCCTAAAATGAAGATATCACGTTTCCCCATAATGGAACCATAATGGTATTACATAAATGAAAAATACAGAAGCATAAGGAATACATAAACATATTATATATCATAAATAAATATAGTGACATCTTAATGGCCACCATTGAACAATCATCGTTTTGTGAGGCAGAACTTCACCATCCACGGAAATAGTATGTTCTTTAAGCATTAGATTTTTGTGTGTGTATCATTAGCTAGAATAATTATTATAAAAACATACTATTATATTTAAGATACTGGTGTTGTTACAAAAGAAATTAATAAAAAGAGTTTATGGGGTAGGAGAAGCAAAATAATACAAAAGAACATTAGAGAAGACTTTACCTTTAAATCGGGTAACTCCTCTTGGTTTGAACCAAAAGGGTTTTTTGAAGATATTTCTGCCTAAGATAAGGCTTCTAGGATTATGAGAGGTATGTGGAGAGATAAAATGGGAGGATTTTTGCCGAGCCAATGGCTTGAGAAGTTTGGTTAAGGAGGTAGAGGTGGGGGCCTTTTATAAGAGGGAGGAGGGGCACTCTTGGAAAACCATGAAATGTTACTTTATTTTAAAATGAGTTTCGGATTTAAAAGGTTCCACATTGATATATTTCTAGGTTAAGGTGATTAGGTTTTTGAATATACTCATCCAATAGGTTTTTGACATGTTTATGTCTTAGATTTTACATCATCTTTTCATTTTATTTAAATCGTTCATTATTGAGATAATTGTTGCATCATCATGATGTCATAAATAAATTAATCTATTTAATGTCTAAAAATTATAAAAAATATACTATGATGTAGGAAATCCTCTTAGATTTCCAATTAATATTTATATTCTAAGAGATCATTTACACAGTCAAAACTAAAAATGTTTTACTCAGGCGATACATTCTTTAGTGATATTCTCCTTTCTTTAAAAATAAAATGATAAAGTGTCACTTTCACCCAAAAGTGATTCCATGGGGTCCCAAAGTTTGGCACATGGAATCCCATGGTCGGACATCACAAAAACAGTATCAATATAACACATGTTGTCATCATTTTTTATTATTATGATATTATCTTATTATCCTTAACTACCCGATTACTAATTAATCACGATAAGTAAAGATAATTACCGTCGTTACTATTCATAATGTCAAAAAAAGAGTAATTATTAAATAATTTGGACCTTAGGATTCAAAATATGGAATTGATTATACCAAATTCTAAACATATAAATTTCAATAATTAATTCAAAAATAATTCCCGTTGTCAAAACAAATAGCGGTTTATTTTGAAACAATATCTATTAAAAGTTTGGCACTTGTTTTGCCCAATTACAATGTGAAATAAATTATAATGACCACCATTGAATTAAATTGTAAAAATATATTCTAATTAATCTTTAATACCAATTAAAATGAAAGTCTAACCATAAAATGAAATTATATGAAAAAGCGGTTTTGACGCAAAAATGCAGTATTTTTCACTACTCATTAAAAAATGAACATTGTCCGAAAAATACCAAAAATTAACCCAAGGTAAATTTCAATGTCCCAATCATAAATAATAAGTTTATTTTGACAAATAGATATTATAAAATTGTCCAAAGTTTGATTTAAAAATTGTTTTCCATCAAAAGTCATTAAAATAATCTTTTAAAATATTCGTGTCTATCATGCTTAAGAGTCGATTTATTCTCATTTTAAGCCTATAAAACACTATCTAATTCATAAATAGGCATTGATGATAATATATATTATTCATTAATTAGTTGGGATGTTACATGCTTCCCCCATTATAAAAATTCTTCCCAACAATTTATTTACTTATCGAATAAGTGGGGGTATTTATCCCTCATTACATTTTCAGATTCCCATCCCGCCTCTTCACATATGTGGTTTTTCCAAAAAACCTTTACTTGATGAATCACCTTATTCCGCAACACATTCTCCTTGTGGTCAAGAATCTGGACCAGTTGTTCCTTATATGATAGATTCTCTTCCAGCTGAACTACCTCTGGACTCAAAACATGAGATGGATCTGGCATGTACTTATTTAACATTTAAACATGAAAACAATTATGTACCTGAGATAAACTCGGAGGTAAAGCCACTCGGTAAGAAATTGATCCAACTCTCTCCAAAATTTCATATCGTCCAATGAACCTTGGACTCAGAATTTCTTTCTTACCAAATCGCATCAAACATTTCCATGGTGAAACATTGAGGAAGACATGATCACCCACCTCAAAAAAGAGACCCTTCCTCCTATTGTCAGCATAACTTTTCTGCATACTCTGAGCTGTTCCCATGTGGTTCTCTTTCAGCTGAACTTTTTCTGCCAACTCTTCTACCAATTCTGGTCCCATTAACTTCCATTCACCAACTTCATCCCAAAAAGCTGGAGTTCGACATCGCTTCCCATATAATGCCTCAAATGGTGCCATCCGTATACTGGAATAAAAACTGTTATTATATGAAATCGCAACCAAAGAAAGATGTATGTCCCAACTTACCTGATAATCCATTGAACAAGAAAGTAGCATATCCTCCAATGTATGAATCATTTTCTCTGACTTCCCATCTGATTGAGGATGAAATGTTGTACTAAAATTTAATTCAGTACCCAATGACTTCTGAAGGCCTTTCCAAATGTTAGAAGTGAACCTGGGATCACGATTAGATACAATGGAGAGAGGAACTCCATGTAACCTGACTATCTCATTAAGATACAAATAAGAATGTTGATCTAGAGAAAATGTATCTCGTATAGGAAAGAAATGAGCAGATTTAGTCAAGCGATCAATAATAACCCATATTGCATTATTACCTAGAGGTGTCTTTTGAAATCCCACAACGAAGTCCATGGATATCTTCTCCCATTTCCACTTTGGTACTGGTAAAGGCTGAAGCATCACTCTCAGTAATTGTCACTCTGCTTTAACCTGTTGACAAGTCAAACACTTCATAGTAAAATCATCAATATCTCATTTCATTCCGTCCCACCAGTAATACTCCCTATGATCTCCATACATCTTAGTACTGTCTGGATGAACTGAAAATAGAGAACTATGAGCTTCACATAACAACTCTCTCTTCAACTGTGAATCACAAGGAAGACAAAATCTCTTACGAAATATCAAAAAATAATAATTATAAATGTTGAATTCAGGCAACTTACCCTTCTGAACTAGCTCTTCCTTTTTATACAACTCACTATCTTGCTTTTGTGCTTGCTTAATTATGTCCAATAGAAAAGATTTCACGGATACCTGAAAACAATAGAAGAACATTCTGCACCAACAACTTCTATTCGAAATTTCATCAAATCCTTAACCAAAGGATCACATTCCAAACATAACATGGTTAATGAAGCATTAATGTTTCTACTCAAAGCATCAACCACCTTATTTTCATTTCCTGGATGGTAATGATTTGTACAATCATAATCCTTGATTAATTAAAGCCATCTCCACTAGCTCATATTCAGTTATTTCTGAGTGAAAATATACTTTAAACTATTTTGATTGGTATATATTTCACACTTCACTCCATAAAAATGATGCCTCCAAATTTTTAAAGTGAAAATAACAGCATCTAATTCCAAATAATGTGTAGGGTAATATACCTCAAGATTTTTTAACTGATGTGAAGCATAATCAAATACCTGATCATTCTTCATTAGAATGCAACCAAGTCCTTTCAATGAACCATCACTAAAAATAACAAACTCACCATCCATGTATGTTAGTTCCAAAATTGGAGCATTCACCAATCTTCTATTCAGTTCCTAAAAACAATCATCACATTCTGTTGTCCAGATAAACTTAACACCCTTCCGAGTTAGATTAGTCATTGAACTAGATAACTGGGAAAAATTTCTAACAAACCTTTGGTAATAGCCTGGAAAACCATGGAAGTTATGAATCTCAGTTATATTTGTGGGTCTTTTCCATTCATCAACAATAATTGTTTTTTGCAGGATCTATAGTTATCCCATGTTTTGAAAAAATGTTACCAAGGAATGAAATTTGTTGCAACCAGAAGTCACACTTTCTGAATTTCCCATACAATTTCCTTTCTTTTATGGTTTGAAAAATAACCCATGAATTTCATTCATTCTCCTATTTACTTTTAGAAAACACCAAAATATCATCAATGAAAACTACCACAAACTTATCCAAGTACCCATGAAAAATTCTTTTCATAAGGTCCATGAATACAATAGGTGCATTGGTTAGACCAAAAGGCATAACTACAAATTCATAATGGCCATATCTTATACAAAAAGCGGTCTTCGGAATATTTTCTTCCTTTATGTTCATCTGATGGTTCCCTGATCTCAGTTCAATCTTTGAAAAATACTGAGCTCCCTGGTGCTGATCAAACAAATCATCCATATGAGGAAAATGATATTTGTTCTTAACAGTGATGTTATTCAAGGATATATAATCAATGAAAAGTCTCATTGAACCATATTTCTTTTTAACAAATAAAACAGGAGCACCCCATGGAGATTTTCTAGGTCGAATGAAACATTTCTCTAATAAATCTTGAAATTTCTCCATCAACTCTAAAAGTTCAACTAGATCCATTCGATAAGGGGGTTTTGAAATTTTCTTAGCATCAGGAACTAAGTAAATAGTAAATTCAACTTCCTGATCTATTATTATTCTAGGAAACTTATCAGGAAAAACATCAAGATACTCATTTACCACTGGCACATCATTAATCTGAATAGTTCCTTTGTTTTCAACAATATGTGCAGGGTAACATTCATTTCCATCTTTCACAAGTTTCTCTGCCTCTTGATATGTTATCAACAGTAAGGGTTAATTCTTTTACACAAACTGGAAGTCTTTCTGAAAATAAACTTCTTTATCTTTACAATCAATCATAGCATGGTAAATAGAGATCCTATCCATACCTAGGATATCATAAAATTCTACTAGAGGTAAAACAATAAGGTTTTCACGTAGGTTCTTTCCATAGATAAGGATAGGAAGATTCTTCTAAATTATTTTTGCCTCAACATTTCCCCCAGGTGTTTTTACCACAAGTTCATGACTCATTATTTGATATGGAATTCCCAATTTACTAGATAATTCTTCAAAGATGAAATAATGTGTAGACCGTGAATAAAACAACACACTGGCATAATCTGATAAAACAAAAAAACGTTCATGATACCACTTCATTTGATGGCCCAACATCTACTGAAGTAGTTGCAAAAGATTTCACCACTCCTTTTTTCTTGTAGTCTGACTGGTTCCCATCACTCGAGCTCTTAGTCAGACACTCATTTGCATAGTGAACCATTTCATTGCACTTGAAACAATTCACTGACTGTAAATCAAATTTTGTCTTACCATCACCTTGATCGTTTCCAGTGCAATCACGAGCCTTATGTCCCATATTACCACATCAGTAGCACTTTCCAGAATTCAAAAGACATTCCCCATCATGCTTTTTACCACATTTATCACAAACTGGAAACTTAGTTTTCTTACCATCGGACCTTTTTGAAGAATTTTTCCCTTTCTCATGCCACCTTGGTCTCTTCTTCTGTTGGTTGTTATAGAACAATTGATCATCGGAAAACTCTATTTCCACCTTCTCAGCACATAGAACAAGATTTTCATAACTTTTGAACTCACGAGAAGCCAAGGCCCTTCGATATTTTGGCTTTAATCCTAATTAAAAATAGTTGATTTTACTATCAAAGTCTCGGATAAAATTTGGAGCATACCTTGCCAATCGAGTGAACCTTTCTTCATAAGCATCCACTGAGAGGTCCACATGACTAAATTCCAAGAATTTTTTTCCATCCTATGTCGAAGAACCTTAGGAAACTACTTCTCAAGAAATATACCATTGAATTCATCCCAGTCAAGAGCATCAATCTCATCAGCGTCCCTGATATTTTTAACCATCGACCACCACTGATCTGCATCACCCTCCAAACGGTAAATTGCAAGACTAAGCTTTTAATTTTCTGAACACCCCATGACATCGAAAATCTTCTCCAGTGCTTTAATCCACCCTTCAGCTAGCACAAGGTCAGATGATCCTCTGAATGATGGGGTATGTTTCCTCATGAAATGTTACACTACTGACATGTTCCCCTACGGTTGATCTGGAAGATCTCGTGCATGGATACCACCACCATTTATCGCCTGAGTCAACTACGCCATTACTTCAACAAACTGTTCAGTTCCAATTCCGACCATCTTAGGATGCTGATTTAGAAGGTCATTTCCTTCTGTATGCCTTCATCGCACTACTTCCATGTTTCCTCTGCGGAAAACCATTATGAACATACATGTCTTAGTTGAAGCAACATGGTAATCTTCAAATGCTATATCATTTCAATTTGACCAAAAAAAATATTTTTTGATAATCATTTAATAGAATTCTAACTCCTAATGTTATCTAAAACGCCTTTGATACCAACTATAAGGCCCCAGCCTTAAACATTACTTAATCATGAGTTATTTATAGAATACTGGTTGACGATCTTTTTAGGTTTAGAGTTTTAGAAAATTAGATCATCAATCATGCATTACATTCCACATTTAAACAATGTGGTTACATAAAATATAGTAATCATTTTTTTCCATCAACAGAAACATATTTAAAATAAAACATGGATTCTTTCTTGTCACTTCCTTGACACTATCATCACATCATGTACCTTTCCCTTGACATGTGAAAAACATTTGAAAAACTTAGGATGGGCATAAAAAGGTCAGTAAGAGATATAAAAATTACGAAATGAAAACATTAGTCCATGAATGAAATCATAATTTACTCATAAAACATAAGCATTTTAACACACCTCATCAAATCATGAATAAATCATAGAAATCATTAGACATAAAGGTATCTTGAGGCATTCATAACATTCTTATGTAGGGAGTAACCCTCATGGTTATGTTTGGAATACCCATCACAGTATATTCCCTAAATCACATCGGAGAAACCTTAATGTTTAACTCCTTCACGTTACCCAATGCATTAGAGAGCTGTATCGGGCTCACCCTCCCATAGTTTATCATGGAACCACCCATCTTCATAAAAATTCCCAAGAACCATAACATAATTTTATCACATAAAACATGCATAAAGGAAACATAACATTCACATATTTCAATCACAAGCTATCAATAACACATTGATAAAACACAAAACATTATCAAAACCATTTTTAATACCAAAATAAAAGAAATGTAAAACATGGTATTTATTTTTCATTTAAAAAAAAGTTATGGCTTGTAGTGGAATCTGAAACTCAAATTATGGTCATGGCAGAGGATAAGTCGTCGCCGACGCATACATACGACAAAAACATTCCCTTTTTTCGTTTAGTAAATTGCTTCGTATAAAAAATATTCCTTTTGAATAAAAGTAAAATTAAAAGGGGTTTATACACTGTATAAAATAAATATGTGTATAAAATAAAATATGCATCAATGAAACAAGATTGAGATGAAGTCCCTTACACTGGGTCCGACTTGAATCGATCATTTTTTAACCTCCTGAATAATAAAAATGAGTTAATTTATAATTTCTTAAGAACCTTTTTCATGTTCATTATTCCTTTTATATTAGTTATCACCATGTTATGAAAAATATGTAATTTTTTAAGCTAATAATGGTCATTTTGTTGATCATTGGTACATGAGTAAAAAATAAACCCTTTATAACTTCAAGTTGTTCATGTATCCATTATATCCATAATTATATTCATGATTTAGATATCATATATATCATATATATCCAGTATATACATGCATTTATAATATTACATAAAATTTAGAGGTAAGAAATGAAATGCACCGTTCATGGAGACGGTAAGTCGTACGTACGCATGAACGCTACTTTCATTTCTATTTCATATTTTATGGAGTGGAATCATAATGGAATAAAGGTATATTATAATTCCAGTATCATATCATGTATAATATCATTAACTACATCCATTATATGTCCCACATATGGCAGTAACGAATCAAATCACTTTTAGGGGCGGTAGTCCGCACTTCTTAAAATGAATATATCGCATATACCCATAATGGAACCATAAAGTTATTTCATAAATGAAAAATATAGAAGCTTAATAAAAACATAAACATATTATATATCATATATAAATATAGTGAAATCATAATGGACACCATTGAAGGTGTTAGAAGAATATTGAACAATCAAAGTTTTGTGAGGTAGAAAATCGCCATCCACGAAAACAATATGTTCTTTAACCATTAGTTGTAGGTGTCTGTAAGTGTAGCTCGAATACTTAATATAAAAACATAATAGTATATTTACGATACTTGTGTTGTTACGAAATAAATTAATAGAAAGAGTTTAGGGGGTTGGAGAAGCCAAATAAAACAAAAGAACATTAGAGAAGACTTTACCTTTAAATCGGGTAACTCCTCTTGGTTTGAAACAAAAGGGTTTCTTGAAGAGCCTTCTGCCTAAGGTAAGGCTTCTATGATGAAGAGAGAGATGTGGAGAGATAAAATGAGCAGAGTTTTTCTGATCCAATAGATTGAGAAGTGTGGGTAAGGAGGTAGAAGTGGGGGCCTTTTATAAGAGGAAGGAGGGGCACTCTTGGAAAGCCAATAAATGTTACTTTATTTTAAAATGAGTTTCAGATGTTAAAGTTCCCAAATTGATATATTTCAAGGCTAAAGTAGTAATGATTCTAAATATAATTATCCAATATGTTTTTTACAAGTTTATGTCTTATATTTGACATTATAGTTTCATTTTATTTAAATCGTTCATTAATGAGATAATCACTGCATCATCATGATATCATAAATTAATTTATTTATTTAATGTCTAAAAATTTTAAAAAATACTATGATGTAGTAAATCCTTTTTATATTTCCAATTATATTTATAGTATAAGATATCATTTACACAAACAAAACTAAAAATATTTTACTCGGGTGATACATTCTTTAGTGATATTCCCCTTTCTTTAAAAATAAAATGATAAAGTGTCACTTTCATCCAAAAGTTATTCCATGGGGTCCCAATGTTTGGTACAAGGAATCCGATGGTATTCCATGACACAACCAGTAGAATTAGGACACATGTTGGGGTAATCTGTTATTATTATGATATTATTTTGTTATCTATAACTACCTGATTACTAATTAATCACGATAATTAACGATAATTACCGTCGTTGCTATTCATAATGTCCAACAACAAAAGAGTCTTAATAAAATAATTTGGACCTTCTGATTCCAAATATGGAATCTGTTTTACCATATTCCATACATACAAATTTCAATAATTAATTTAAAAATAATTCTCATTGTCAAAACAAATAGCGGGTTTTTTTTAAATAATATCTATGAAAAGTTTGGATTTTTTTATGCCCAATTACAAAGTGAAATTAATTATAATGACCAAAATTGGATTAAATTGTGAAAATATATTCTAATTACACTTTAAGACCAAATAAAAAGATAATCTATCCATATAATTAATTTAGATGAAAAAGCAGTTTCGATGTAAAATTCTGCATTTTCACTATTCATTAAAAATTGAACATTGTCAGAAAAAAATTAACCCAAGGGAAATTTAAATGTCCCAATCAAAAATAATAACATTATTTTGACAAATAGAGCTTATAAAATTGTCACAATTTTGATCTAAAAATGGTTTTCCATCAAAAGGCAGTAAAATAATGTTTTAAAAATATTAGTGTCTTCCATGCTTAAGATTGGATTTATTCTCTTTTTAAGCCTCTAAAACACTATCTAATTCATAAATATACATTGATAACAATATATGTTATTCATTACTTACTTGGTATGTTACAATGTAAATAAATGTAAATGTAAGATAAGTGTGTTAAACTAAAGAGATTGATAATGATAACTAATAACCAAAATTTGGGTGATCAATATAATGTTAACAATCACAAAACCATAAAATTAATATTCCTAAAAGATGTCATTTATATAATAAAAATGGTGATAATATGAAAAACATTTATTTGAAGACCCTTTTTCAATATAGTAAAAATTAACAGTAATGAAAACAAACTTGATTTCATTCCATCGCTAATCTAAAATCTCGTTATTTAGTCATTCCTTGATCAATTTACACAACATCTTTTACTCCAAGAAATAAAGGTGAATTTTTCATCCCAATAGTACTATAAAATAATTAGATCCATACATATAATGATAAATAATTCCATTTATATTTTTTTATCATCATTGAAAAATGGTTACCACAAGTTATCCAGTATTCATAAATTCTCATATTTCTAGATAATACATTAATACATAAAAATACATCTGATTTTTAACATAAATGATCCAAAAAATGGTAAACATTATAAAATTTATAAAATATTAAAAAAACGTTATAATAAAGGTTTATAAATTTATCAATATTATATTAATATTGAAACCCATTTATCATAAAGTACCTCTTCATTTTCACATTTTAATAATATGATGAAAATTATCAAAGATTATCTTAAAACATGGTGTTATCTAGGATTACCAAAAATTCATATTGAAAACATGCTTGTTACATTATTCAAATGTTTTTTGGACATATTTCTTGATTTTAAAAATGATTCAAACATCATCAAAAATTTAATAAACAACATTTTCATAATATCCTTATTCATTTTAACTGTAATAAGTAATCTCCAATTTACATATTCATATTCAATATATCATTATCTGATTATAATTTTCTCTTTATCTGGAACATATTAAGGGTTACATTTCCATTATAAAAATATAAAATTTCCATGAAATATATTTTCTTATACATCTAAACAATTAAACATTTACATTAAAATTATTAGTTAAATAATAATATTATATATATACAAATTAGGATTCATATAAAAAAAACTTGAATTAAAAAATTAATACTTAATTCATTGCACTTCCATATCAAAAATATTTACATGCTTCATCATCTTATTCCTTAGTAATACATTCCTAAAATATGAAATTAAAATGATGTATTATCATTTTTCAAACTCAATTTAATCAAAATTAAAAACAATATTATTAGAATGAAACAAACAATCCAATTTTTAATTGGGGTGACTTCGTCATTTTTATAAAAACCATTATTTTTTAAAACTTGCAAATTATATTCATGTAGATTCCACATAAGAAATAAATATTTATAATTACTACACATTTCACAATTAAATGGATCATTAATTGATTATATAGTATAGAGGATAATATTTCCATCCATTATGTTAACTGAGCCTTTTATTTTCAATTTCTAGTTACGTTATTTGGGTTCTTCTTTTCTACAGGGATAACATCTACCTGTTCCATAAATAATTTCACTTGCATTATTCATTCCACATTATAAACACAAATAAAATTGCATCATCGTTATTATAGGTTCTCTAATACATAAAACCTCATTGAACTCATTCCTTCTCTTCTTTGGTGAGTTTGAAAGTTGATTAAGGTACACATTGTAAATCATGTTCTATGAAAATTAATTAGGTATGATCACAACATCATTCACACCAGTTGTAGTACATTTTGAATACCCATTAAAAATCTTCCATTACATTTACTGATAACATAGTCCATTATGGTTAATTCCATTGACTAAAAATAGAAATCATAGTTTCAGCAACACTTATTATATAAGAAACCCATATAATCTTGAAAACTATCTTAATGGATGTCTAAATTATGAAACCTTATTTTAAATCTTTGATACCTTAGTTTAGTCCTTTTAAACATACATATATAAGGACATAGAAATATATATTTGGTTATCACTAATGTTTTCTCATCCGAGTTCCCAAATGTTCATTATATCATTCCTTTGATAACAACTATTGAAACACATTCTTATTGTACATGGATATTATGTAACTTTTTAAGAATTTTCAGATCATTAAAAATTTAAATTCCCACAAACCAAAATAGTTTTTTTTGTAATCTTGGAATAAAATTCTTTGATTCTGTCGAAATATCATAAAAATGTCCCTTAATTATGTAACAACTTATTACTCATACTTAAAACGTTTTTTCATAACCCAGGGAAAAGAAACATAATAAGTGGTGATATTACATGCTTAGTAAGGCAAAATTAGTTATATATATGAGAATAAAAGTGGAATAAGGATAAGAGAATATGATAATAACAATTGAGTATCAAAACCTAGATATTAAAGATCATAAGAATTAATTATAGAATAAACATTTGCAGTTCATATGACATGAATCATTAAAAATGCAAGATAAGTATCCATGAAGGCATAAATTAGGAATATGACATCTAATTTTAATACACACATATGAAATGAAAATATAATTTATAGTATTTATACTAATAACATCATAAAATTTAATTTTTTTGGTAATCAAGCATGAAAAATATTCAGGCTTGGGATTCCCTATTATGTACCCTCTTGTTTCGGGCATTGGACGCCCTCCCATGTACCCTCTTGTTTCAGTAATAGGATGTCCTATAATGATCCCTATTGTTTCAAAAATCAGATTACATCCTTTTTATCCACTTATTTTTGAATTGGGATTCCCTATTATGTAACCTCTTATATTGATCAATTGATTCCCTCCCATGTACCATCTTATTTCATTATAGGGATTCCATCCCTTGTACCCTATTGTTTCTAATTTTGATTCCTTCCAATATACCCTCATGTTTGGTGCTTGGGTTTCAACCCACACACACTAATTTATTCAGGAATGGGACAACAATAATGTAACCTATAATCTCATATAGTATTTATCATTACCCAATGTATTGTATGGAGGTAGTGGTCCCACCCATCACATAATGATACAATATATACATGTTGCAAAAGTTAATAAAACATCCATTATATCATGAACCATAGAAAGATATGGGTTTCATAAAAATCAAATCACAACTCATGAAATGACATGGGTATTGTAAAAATTTTCAATATATCATAAACTATGGAAGGAATATATATTTAATAATAATTTTATCCAACAATAACCCATGAAACAAATTAGTTTTGAAAAAAATGTTATCATGGTATATCCCATAGAATAGAAACGAGTATCATAAAAACATGACATATTAAATAGTAACCATTCAAATAATGAATAATAATGGTGCCATTGGATCATGTTATGATAAAATAATAAAATAGTTTAATGATTTGAACTAATATGGGGAATGATTTTGAATGATCATGTTATGTATTTCCTAACAAAAATAACCTTTATTTGAAAATGAATTTTGAAAAGTGAAATCATTTTCAAAATAGTTTTATCCGAAAAATACCACTTCAAAACATATCAAATAATCTTTTTAAAATCATTTTATACATTTCATGAAGGAAATAGTTTTTCATACATGATAAAATTCCTTTTATTTCCTTGATTATTTTGAAAACCATTTTCCATGATAATAACTTGTGGAATTACAACATAAGATTTGAAAAGAATTTTTTGGAATAAATAAATCATTAAAATTTATAAAATAATTTTTAATTTAAAATTATATTGAATTATAATTTATAATACATAATAGTAAAACATATTTCGAAATCATGGTCATTTAATAAAACATATTTTCCACCAAATAGATGATTAATGTAAGGATTTATTAAAAAAATTATTAATTATCATAAGTACCAAAGAATGTGAAAATGGTACAATTAATTGAATAAATCAATTATATAAATAGTAAATAAAATTAATATTATTTCTTAAGATATGTATCATAAGATTAAATTAATAAAATGATAATCATAAATAATCACGATGAATGACAATATTGTTGCAATAAACAATTACCACATTGATAACATTGAATGAAAATAACCATGAAATAAAAACATTTCATAAAGATTAAAATATCATGAAAAGAAAATAATTCATGATATAAAATGTAAATTGGTATTATATACTCCCCAATGAATAATATCAAGGAATGAAATGGCATGTGTATCAATGAAGTTAAAATGAGACAAACGTACTATGAAGAGTTGGAATCTATTGAACCATATACCCCATGATGGAATAATAAAAGAATAAAAATGAAATTGTACATAAATTTAATTATAATAATGCTAGAATACAATCATTGGTATTATATATACAATAGGAATTAAATGAGTGGTGAATAAGTATTATGTCTAACAAAAATAAATGTGAGATGAGAAACACCTTACCGTAAGTCTTTAATTTCAACATAAACATTCACACCACATGAATAATAATTTTTTTTATAAATACACCAAATTTAAATATTATATTATACAATATTGTATATTATTTTCTTTATAATTTATATGACATAGATATTAGAAAATCATTATTAATGTTATGTTTCAGGTAAAATGATATTTTTTATATGATTTATATTTTTATTCACGATACTCAAACTTATATCATTATTTATGTAATTATGGAATTTTAAACACTATATAAATATCATATATATTTAATATATAAATTTTTATACTAATATAAGAAATATTGTAATATGAAATAGAATACACAGTCAATTGAGATGGTAGGACGTACTTATGCATGAACATTGTTTCCTTTTTCATATCATATTAAAAGCATAAATTTAAATGATATATATAATCATATATATTATAATTATAGTATAATTATAATTAAATACCTATCATATAGATTTACTAATCCCATTCTTAATACATTCTATGTAAAGTGTGAAAGAATCATGTTGCTTTGTGGAGGCGGTATTCCATGCATCCCAAAATAAAGTTATTATATTTAAACCAAATGTAAATCCCTAAGGTATGTATTCAATAATAATTATATAATTATAAATACATTAATAATATCATATATAACTTATATGAATTTTATTTTCATCATAACACCCAATAATTAGTTGTGGTAATGGAGAAACAAAAAACATTGTTTTGAAATGTTGTAGAATGTCTTACAGACATATGGTATGTTATTTACCTATTTGAGGGATGTGTGTGGAGTTTTAGCTATAAAAAATCTCATAAAAACATAAAATTTTATTATTAATAATCGGGTGATTATACAATCATAAAATAAAATGATTTGAGCGTGTTGAAAAATAAAATAAAACAGAAGAGATTTTGAAAGTATGTTACCTCTTTTTTTGTAACTCCTCATTGTTTGTATTAAATGTATTCACTTTTTTGGATTTATTATTTATTATAGGCTCTAGGATAGATATATGTATTTTTGGAGGATATTTGGGTATGTTTTAGATGATATAATGGGATTTAGATCGGTCAAGTATTGAGGTTGTGTGTTCCATTTTATATTAGAGGATGAGTGTAATTATAGTAAATATAAAAAGGAAAAAACAATTGGGAGGTCCACCTAACATCATATTACTAAAACACATTATCAATTTTCAATAAAATAGAATTCATGGTCTAAATATGTCTATAAAATTGATATTTGACTTGTTTCATGGTCATTTAGACCTTTAATTAATGTTTAACCATGATGTAATCTTTATTTTCCTTAATACTGTATTTAATTTTAATTACCTACACTATTTTTAAAAAAACTAATATTAAAATTATAGGAAATAAAAATTAATATGATTGAAAATTTTGAATCTATTTTTCCATGTTCTAAAAACTTAAATGGAAATAGTTAGTTTAAAATAAATAATATAGATGGTATGAGATTACAGTTTTTAAATGGAAAAAGGTCCAAAAGGTTGGATTTATTTTATACCCAAATTATATTTTAAAATTCATCAAATTAAAATAATTTTATTAATTTTTGTACAATTTTTATAATTATACTTTTAAGAAAAATAAAAAAATAAATTAACTATAAAAATAAATTATTTTAAAAAATAGATATGTATTAAAGTTCACTGATTTCCACGACTCATCAAAAAATGAAACATAGAAAAATAAAAACAATTCACCCCAAGTAAATTTTGATAATCCAATTTAAAAAATTAGGATTATTTTTTCAAATTAATATTATAATAGTGACTAAACTATATTTAAAATATTTTCTCCATTAAAATGTGGAAAATTATATTATAGAAATATAGTTCATAATATTCATTTAATTGGATGTATTTATATAATATAACTAAAAAATATGTTGCATTAGTTAAAAATATTTGACTAAATATATGATATATTAAGATTATTAAAACTATTCACAAGGAGGTTTTTTTAATTTCTTGAGATAAAATTGTGTTTGTATAGAGAAATTTGTTTTCTATGATGGGGGAATTTCTTCATTTTTAAATTATTCATACATCCATTTATGACTAATTGATGACTAAATTATTCTTTATTATATACCACTTATGAGGATATTTGAACAAAATAGATAAATTATATTCTTAACATCCTTTCCAAAGCCTAGGTTGTAACTATAATATTTTCTTAATTATAATATTAATAGTATATTTTAGTTCGATTCAAGTCATCCATTTATGTAATGAATGGTTTTGAACGAAATTGGATATTTCTGTAACACACGCCAAACATAGTGTTATGTTTACCATAATATAATATATTATTTTTTGTGTTGGGAATTGTTTACATGGATTTGAGTGAAACAAAATCAAAACATAGCACTTTCTTATAACCAACACATAATTTTGTGTTGTGTAAAAATAAAAACATAAAAATATTTAACTAGTTAAAAAAATATATATTTTAATAAATATTGGGGTGTTACACAATTATCCCCACTTTCACATTGTCCATCCTTATCGACCACTTTGCTCTTTCCCATATCTCTACCTTGTTTATCCCTCAACCATCCCACGATTAGCTATATGATGGGTCATAAATTATTTAGATCAATATCCCTAAATGACGTAGGACAATCATAAACACTCCCTTAATTGATCTGTTCCATCCTGATGTTCTAGAACAAAATAAAAAATACCATATGATCGTCTCCAGAAGCATCTGGCATGATTGGATCCCTTCAACCATCGTCAGCTACATACTACTGAGGTCTCAACACCTCAATGCCCACTACCGGCACCCACTATCAGTGCCAGCTCTTCCACGATGCTCTCCCCCACCAAGGTCTAATCATGCATCCCAACATATCAGGGAATGGAATTTGATGCCAATTAAACCCTATTTATTTGTGTAATACCTAATAAAAGGTATTTTTCTGTAAGATTAATACAAAAAATTAGTATTGGAGTATCTGAAGAGATCATCAATCCTCACTAAGTACCTTGTCAAAATAAAAATGGCTTGCTACATATAGATAATCTCATGTATTTTAACTAATCACAACAAGACTAGATAAAACTCCAACTTAAGTATATTTTCATTGTATAAACATGAGAGAGTCGCATTATCATGTGATGGAGTCACAAATCTCCCACATCACCTAGAATACCCCAAACGAAGGTTCACCATGAAGACCATAATCTGATATGTATTCATCTATAAAAGGCATAAATCTCAAGTGAATACTTCTATCCGGTATACAACTACCTTGGGGTCTAGATCCCCTGAATCTTGGGAGGTCACAACCCCTGAAAATCATTATGTTCACTCATCTGACATCAATCCTCACCTAAAACATCAATAAGTAGCTATTTTTCAATGGGTGGTAAACCACATAGAGGTCCTTTCTATAATATATGCCCCTATAATAATTCCCTCTTCACATGAAAGATCATCCTCATGATTGAATTGTGAAATCATGGATGGATGTCTTAGCGGAGGAATCCTAAAATTAAGAAGATGTTACACTTTCAACGGGTATATCTCAGGTGATGACTCAATAAGGACATCCAAAATACAACCCATCCCTATATGATTTTTTGACGATTTTTTTCACTTCAACCAATTTCTCCATGTAAACTTTCTAAAGGAAGGTCATCATAGTCTTTGTGTATGGATTCTTCATCTATTTCACTAACAATGGAGTCCATCACATGAAATATGAACTTGAAACAATTATGATTGTCACCCAAAATGAATATCATAGACTCTAGTCCTAAGGATTAACATTCCCCTTTGATACTACTTTGTCATGACCCGACCCTCCATGGTCTAACCTGTGACTACCTAAAGTCTTCCTCTAATAGGATATGGTTTAGGGAAAAATATCAAGAAGTCATATCTCAAAAATTTGAGGAATTATCCTAATTTAATTTAAACTCAAAACACATCTCCAAGACCATGAAATGCTGACATATAAAAAAATTGAAACTAATACAAGTATACATTTTTATTCATACTACATAAGTTTGTTAGTACTGTATTTAAATTGGAAATGGGGACAAATAAAATCCAAACAAAAAACTATAAAGTGTCCTTTCTATTCTATTGATGAAGTCTATGAGAATGTGAAATATCTCAGAAAACACATTGTACATTCTAACTCAATCTATTAACACCTACTCTGCATCCTCCCTACACACCAAGAATAGTTTCATCATTTTCATATAAAACTACACATTTGAGTAGATCCTAGATATGGATGAGTATAAAAATACACATAATGATGGAATGATAATCATAAATAAGAATCATACACAACTATCATATCATTACATGGATATAACTATCATGTGTAATAGAAAACACTCAAATATACTCTATATGGACACCACCCCACTAGGCGGTTAGAACCAACAATAAGTCGTCAGATTCTGGATGATGAAATTCTCATTCAGTAGAATCCACCCCAAGATCAATGATATCACCATAGATACTAATTCATAAATTATAGATCATTGGACCACACCTAAGACATCTCACTGGTCTGAGAAAACCAAGAAACGTAGATAGGGGTCATGCCATGAAATGATGTGGGAAAACACAAACAATATATGGATCAACCCAAAAAAATAAAGGATTATATGAAAATGATACTATAAACCATACCAGCATGACCTTATAGATAGAAGATTAATATACTGATCAAGGATTTCAGACCAATTATTCCAACCATGTCCATAGTATAAAGATGATAGAGGATCTAACTCCTGTCTCGTGAAGGGATTCCACAAACTATATCTTTGATTGATACTAAAGAGGGTATCAAAAACCTAATATATGGATATAATTTCTCACTATATACTTGAGGGATATGACCTAGGGGATATGCTATTTTCTAATAATAGTCAACACTAAATAAGTTAAGGGATTCAAATAAAATCAATGGGGCCAGACGACATGTAATGAGTGTACATGGTGCATCTTGTTATCCCCTAGTATTAAAATGTGGCAACACAATACACATAATGTAAAACTCAACCTACAAGGTTCTTTATTGTAACACACTACCTATATAGCTTTTCTGGAACCCTCATTGTATATTTGGGATGTGGTAGTGTATCATTTTCAATACTTGTGTATGAGTAGATAACGTGTCTGAGACAGTGTAATCCTAATTATTCTCATGTACTCATGGAGGTATACAATGATCTTCTAGGATGGCGTCTAAAATAATATGACCTTGTCAAATATATTATTATATATAACTCACTAAGAAATTCTAGTGGTGATGCTATGAGTTCCACATGGAATGTAATACATAAATAAATTTGGTGTATCTCTAGATTCTCCAGATCCGGAGAGTTCTATTCTGAATCCTTATGCACGTCTCTAATGCATCAGACCTTATTTGAACCTATGGGTCAGTAGTCACTACCCATTCCATCCACATGTCACCAGTTTATAGACGTAAATCCACAAAATAACAATTCATAGAGGTGATTGATCACTATCACATGTCTAAATCAGGATCAATGGAACCCATGATTCAAATTGATCATTGCCTCCTTGAAATATCCACCATTATCACATATCCACATATAGAAAACTCCATTACATGAAATTCCCATAAAAAAACATTCACCATAGAACAGTCCCAAAATGTTCACATATTAGGTATTCATCGAACCACATGCCAAAAGAAACACTTATGATGAACATGTGGTGAAACATGTGGGAAATCCATAATCTAAAGAAATTTAATAACTAAACTCATTCTTTGTCTATTCATCCTTGATAATTTTTCATAGAAATCGGTAGATGATGAGAATAATAAACAACTTGAAAAATTAAATTAATCAATTTAAACGTCTATAGAGGTGTGAAATTTTTTTTTATGGAATTGATCCATGTTTTACTAGGATAATAGAACATGATATAAAAACACAAATAGAACATCCTTATGTGATTTTGGATAAATCGTTGTTGAATAAAGAACATGTGTTCTTATTGTTGATGTAATCCATAAACATTGTTCGTATAATGATCGTCAATATTATCCCAATTTGTAGTCATTCAGCATGAATTGATCATAACAGTCATATAGGTCTCTATTGTTTTATTAGTAAAACCTGATTAAAATATCATCAAATAATATAAAATAGAAGGTGGGTCACTATATCAAATAAAATTATACAAACTAATTACATTATATATTTTATTACATCTGCACTTGTAATTAATCCTTCATAAACACAGTGTACCAAAAACTTTTATGTTGTTTCTTGGCCTAAACCCAAGTTCTGAACTCAATGGTTCCCTCATATTTCTGATATGGTACCATTTTCAGGAGTTATTAAAATTTTCCAAGAATATTTATTCCCTTTAATTAAAATAATAAATATATTTCAAATATTTATACTAGGAAAAATTGGCCTTAGAATCACCCACAATATCGACATGAGGCCTCAAATGTTTTCTATATAATATAAAAAATAATATTTAGAAATTATAATTCATTTCAGAAATACTCTCATTAGCTCTATAACAAAAATAATATAATGTAACTGGGTGTGAAAAAATATAATTTTCAATTAAATACATCTAAAATGATTCTTATCATATTAAATCAAAACAAAACCTAGGAAAAAGGAACAAATTGAATGTATGTAGAAATAAAATTTGGGATACCCCCGAGGGATCTCATTTCAACAACCAAAAACCAAGTAAAGACAATGAGAAATAAAATCAATATTTAAAAAACCAAAAATGACTATGTAATAATTATATCTCCAAATTTGAAAAAAAGAAAAAACTGTTCAAAATAACCTAGTATTGTTGGCGTTCATCTATATATCTTGTTATTCTATTCCATAATGCCTCCAAAAAACAATAAATAGTGTGATAAATCATCCATTAAGAAACATATTATAGTGATCTTGGATCTCACCTAGTTACTCCATGACTTTTTCACCATCCTTGATATCTAATTATTTTAATTTAATGAAATTGGAGTCATCATTAAGATAATAATGAAGCTAAGACATGTAAAAGATGTTGTGGATTCTTTCTAGTCATGGTGGGATGGCCAGCCAATAAGGAACCTCACAAACACTCTCTGAAACATCAAATGTCTTGGTAAACCATAGATAAATATTACTCTCATTTCCAATACTTCACTACCCATAATGAGGGGAAACACATTAATACACATGGTATCTAAAATAAAACTCAAAATGCCTTCTCCAATGATCAACATAGGATATATGATGGTATTATATTTCCATGATAATCTCCACATCCTTCTTGAAATTCTCTTTCATTATTTTTACCACACAAGGATCCAAAAAATACTGACTCTTCATCCTTATCCTTTGAGAACATAAAATTATATAACCACCCATTAAATGACTCAAATTGAGATGAACCATAACAAAAGTAATATATATTATTATTGTAAATATTTTAAAATAGTTGGTTTTCCACATATAATTCACTAAAAAAATTATTCATACAACATATCCTCTAGATTTCGGTTGATATGAACTATCTGTTACTATATATTGGAATAATTTTCAATTTTATGGCTGATTAGGCTCAAAAATTATGTTACAACCCACCATGAAATCATGAGTTAAACAGAGGATACTAATAAAAAATAATGATATATGAACCCCATTTGTATTAATACCTTCAACCACATACTAACACAAAATAAAATCCATTTTATTCAACTCATAAATCAACAAAAAATTAGTAAACATCCCTAAATAGTACATGATAAGACTAACAAAACTAAATAATTACTATCCTTTAGGTAACATGCTAATAAAATAAAACAATGTTTCCTCACACATCCACCCAGGGACATTAATGGGTTGTAATAAACATCCTAAAAATTGTTATTAACTTTCACATACTTATTTTACACAACCATAAATAATAAATTATTATATATAATTAATACCCTTATTAGATCATTAAATTGTTTTGAATATGAAAGTATGGATACATAAAAATGGGTACATAAAATATCTATATCAACTTACACTTAGTTCTTCATAAAAATAATTATTTTTAAATATATCATACATAAAATCCATCTTCATGTTATTGGTAATGAGAGATATAATAAAGGGTGAGAATAGATCCTCATTAACGGTAAACAAAGAAGGTATCTATGATAATTTATGTATAAATTGATCATAATGGAAAGAAAACACTTCATTCACATTTTATAATCACACATGGAAATTTATAGATAATAATCAAGTGTCCTGGAATAATGTCTAATAGTTTACAATACATTAATAATAAATAAATCAAAGAACACGAGCCAAGATAAAATAAAATTTTATTTATATCATTTTATAAAAACATGACGAAATTTTTATATAATCATACTAATAGAAGTTATCTTTCAAGGGTACCCAAAAAGACCTTCATCATATATTACGCATGGGATAATCTCATATATACGTACATTTTTATTTGGATAACATACCATATACCCTCTTTTAGGCTAGAGGTATCATACTATCTACCAACTTATGGCCATGTTATAACATCTTATATACCCATTAATATCACCAAATATTAATAATTACCCAATTAATTTGATGGATATAACATAACAACCTCTCTCAAACTCATAATATATTAATATTCATTTCAAAATATTATGACAAAATTTATTATTATATCATTACCTATCTCGTAGAATATGAAATTTTTTTAATTAAAATTGCATCATCATTACCATAAGACATCTAGAGAAATAATAAATGCATAATTACAAAATCCGATCCTGAGTGATTCATAAGTAATATCAATAGATGTTTTCATAGAAGAAAAGTTACATTTAAAAATATTTGGAACATTTCATAAAGATATATACCACTATAATTTTTAAATCAAAATCATTAAAAATATTAGTGATACAATTTTCATAAAAAATATCCATTGAAACATGAAAAATAAAAGCATCATTGAGTGTTTATGATGGTGGGAAATTGAGTACATGTAATTTACATTAAGAAAATGTCCTATCCGATTTCATGTAAAATTTCTAGAATTTGTACTTTGGAAAATGAAATGAAGTTTTATTTTATTTTTTATAAAAAATAAAACAACACGAATGTTAATTTATAAAAAAAATTGAAATATAAATAAATCCATAAATTTTTTATGAAAAATATATATGTAAAAGATAATTATATCTACTTAATTTAGAAAAAATTCTTATTCCATAAAAACAGTATTTTTCATTTATAATTTCATTAAAATGGAAAATGAAATAAAAAATTGTAATATCTTGAAAAAAGAAATGTATAATAAAAAAATTATAATTTGTAGATATATTATAATATTTTATCAACAAAAATTTAAACAAAAATATCCTTGTAAAAAAGAGATTTTATTATTAACCTCGTTATTTATTTGGAAAATATTTAATCATAATCCACATGAAATAAATTACATCAAGAGAGACAATAAAGACCATGAACATAATGATATTAATGAAGAAATTTATAAATGGTGTATTAATTACCTATCATAAATTATGATAGGTCTATAACATAAAATATGTTCCAAAGAAGACAATTTGAGAATATAAACTACTACCCTAAGGAATCATTCGAATGAGAACCCATAAAATGAAATAATTTGAATTTTAAAATCAAATTTGATGGATCCATCATATAACATTTAAATTGAGTTTTTTTTACACCACATAAACATTAATAGGTGCATTATATGAATCATACCTCACTGAAAAAATATTGAGATAATGAAGCCTTGCAATTTTGGTAAAATTTGAATCAATTCCTCGAAAAAGTGAGAAACATATCTGGGTTTTTAAATGATGATATTTATCATGAAAATATTCTGAAATACAAATAATTTATAGATTATAAACCACATATTTGAAACAAGTGGTGAATATGGAATATGTCATACTTAAATAAAAGTGAGAAGGGGAACCCTTACCACATGTTCAACTTGCATCATAAGTGATTTAACATATTATAAAAATTATTAATATTTATTAATATTATAAATAATGATCATATACATAGATAAAATATGATATGTGATCCAATAATAAAACATGATCCCCAATTTATCACTAGTTCATTAATAAAATTTTAGTTTTTATGTGTTATAATATCAATGTTCATGTACATTTTGGTTTCTCTATTCTGGTACAGACATAGTGATAATGGTTTCATAATAAATAGAAAGATAACAATGATATAAATTTAATATATATTCATAATATAAATAATTATAACATATGATAAAATGTAAATATATTTATATATATGACTTACACCATTCATGGAGAGTGTAGTGTGTACGAATACATGAGTGTTGTTTACATATATATATATATAAGGAACATAAATATTAAGTTATAATTCTTAAAACAAAAATAAATCATAAAAATAATATATTTATTTTACATCCAACATTATAAATAGTCATATGAGATTGAAATTGAAACATAATCGTACCGATTCATTGAGGTGGTAGCCACACATATGCATGAGTGATATTTTCATTTCCCATTTGATTAAAGGATATAGAAAATGGTTTTAGTGTTATGAAAATAACATAATAGTATACTTATGATTCTATATTTAATATTTTATGATGGATACAATTGGTTTATATAATGTGGTGAATCAAAATTGAAGTACATAATTAATATCTAAACCTATTCATTTTGGAACATCCTTTAGATTACAACTTAATCCTTAACAAGAAATTATTATGGTAAAGAAACCGCTGGTAAATGTTAATAGATGATAGAATGGTATTAGGTAATTTCATGGAAATAATTTAATTCTTATATATTTTTAATGATGGAGAACAGAATATTCCTTTTTATATGAGGGTTGGCCTATCCATGGAATTACCTCAAGTGTCAAATTTATATAAATTATGTTTCATGTTAAAGAGGCTCAAAATCGATAGAAGTAAAATATATTATGATTATAAATAATTTTAATCTCATCCATTAATATTTAGGCAATTTTATTGAATGGTCTAACCATTGTCTCTCAGTTTTAACACTTTATTAAAATTTTGATAGTTAGCGTGCCTTAAATTTTTTACTCATTACGTGTCAAAAAAATTATGATAAAAAGAAAATGGAAACATAATTTGAAATTGAGTTATATTATCTATACCATCCCAAAAAATTTAAGTATTTTTTTAATTTTAATTATTTTTCTGAACTATTTTTTTAGTCGATTTCATAAAAAACTATATTTTTAATTAATTAAAATATAAAATTATAATAGATCCCAAAAATAATAAATATATCCTGAATATTTGGTTCATTGTAAAATAGAAAAAATATTTTTCATTATAAATGTCATGTATCATTTAGTTAATTTTTATACTGGTTAAACCATCACTATATTGGGATTACATTTTCAGTTATGGTAATTATTAAATACTTTAAAATTTTAAATAAATAATATTTAAAAATGTATTCTTTTTGATTTAAAATGAGAGTTTAAAACTGAATATAACCTATTTTTATCTCTATGTTATATTATTAACTTTTTATAAACATAGAGATTTCCATTATAGATTTATTCACTACATAAAATAATTTTGAGGCCATTATAAAAAAATGGCACCAACATTCCACATACTTGAATTTTGGTTAATAATAAATAAGATAATATAATCCAATATAAATATTATAGGTTTTATATAGATTATTATAACCTTATAAATATAATTTTAAATACAATTACAAAAAATTTTCATTGCCTGGAGGGATATTATTTACCATACTATTTATCCTTAGTAAAAAACTAAAGATGACCAATTCACTAAATTTTTAAATTACGAATAAAAAAATTGAATCCATTTTAGAAAATTCAATATTCATATGTGGAATAATGTAATATTAATACAATCATACAGAATGTGATGAAACAAAATTTTCCAGAAAAATACATTTTTATGTATAAAAAAATTATTATAGTAAATTATTAATAATGTATGTTAAAATGAAATTTGTAGGACTATTAATAATAAATATTTATTATTAAAATTTGAAATAAATGATAAAATTGGAATTTTAAAATGTTTGGATGGAAATGAAAATTTTCTATAAAATCTATATTTTTTTACTATTCCCTAAATAATAATTATCACAAAAAATGTGACAATTTTCTATGTAATATAATTTCTATAAAATTATGTATAATATGATATATTTTTTATAATATATAATTTCATTTTTACAAATGTATTATAATATTTACTGAAGAAAATAAATTAGGGAATAAAATAAATTCCATAAAAAGACATCACTAAGAATTGTGTGCTTATTTCGTAAGAATTAATAAATAAATTTGAATTCATTTATACCATAATAAATATGTTTCATAATTGAGTTAATAATATCCATAACATATAATTCAATGGTTAGGTAATAATAATCACGTATATATAATTTTAATTCCATAATACATCATGATTTTCTTAAATCTAAATGTTCCATGTTATGGAGGATATTGTGGGAACATTGATGTGAGAAAGGGGGATTTAAAAATTGAAAATTGATTCAATTCATGTACATTAGTCCTTGTAACGTGATTTCAATCTATTATTCCATCAAGACACTCATTGTAATAATGTTATGGGTTAATTCGCTTTTGATTAAATTATTATTATCTCTGATTAGATCATAATACAACATTAATTAAATTATAATTAAATTTCATGCATTGATTAGTAAGAAAAAATTATACAATAATGATGTTGAATTATAAGAATAAATATGTCATTCGGTACTCTTTATTATCATTTAGAAATGTTTTTAATATTCAAAATTCAATCATTTAATATTCATCATGTTTCCAAATTTCAAATCATGTATCCAAATGTGAATCCATGTAGCCAAATGTGAATATACATAAGCAATTTTCAAGAATACATTACCATATTAATTTTGTCCATAACATGGGATAAATAAAAGAAAATTTTGTTATTATTATAGAATTATAAATATTTAAATATTTTTTATTATTCAGTATATGAATTAAAAACCATATTATATCTCTATCCTACCTTAAATTATGTCATAATTTACTTCATGTTTGAGGAAAAATAATTTGGGGGATTATTACTATTTCTATTCTGTATTTTGATGATAAATTGATATAGAGTTGTCCAAATAATTTATTCTTGAAATGTTGGATTTAAAATTAGTAATTATAAATATAATTCAACTGGACCCAAATATAGTTTTACAGTAGCATCCCTCATCTCCTCATTTGATTTAGACGAGGCAGAAGTGATACATGGCCTTAAGAGACATCTCTAGGGAACAACAAGGATGGTAATAAATGTAGAGGGATTCATGGAAAGTGTGGGATGGAGTTTTCATTTTGAAATAAAGCAACCAACCAAAATTTATCTTACCAAAAAAATAAATTATGCATGTCAACTATGTATTATGATTTAACCTCATACCCATTAAGCCAAAACAAATCCATACTAATGAAAAACCAGAGTATCCTGGAGGAGAAAATAAAACCATGCTCAAAGTCTCTAACATATCTCCCAATATCCACACCAAGATCCAAGATCCAACTACAGAAGACCACCTAATCATCACGAATCACCACTAAAGTAATCAGATCATTTACCTTTACCTAAGTCTCATAATACAACATTTGTAATAGAACCAATGTTCCAATGTATAGGGTGTGTAGTAATTCATTGTAAGACTTCCGGAAATGAATTCCTTACATATGAAACTACGATAGAACTATTTAGAACATATATATAAACAATTCATAAAATTCCATTAAGAATGGATACAATTTCCAGCTTGCTAAATGCTCCCTTTCCAAATCATTTTACCCAAATCAACAATATAAAAATGAAGAAAACCAAATAAAAAATTAACAATTTTATAAACACATATTGGATTATCCATTTCGCATTGTGTGTTTTCATTCACATTCATACCATATTGATATATTCTATACACCCAAACACATGGTACCCATGATAGTGGTATTATACATCCAAGCTCGTCCACCCATCTTCCATTAAAGTGGTAACGCATGCCCACTTATACTTGATAGTGGCACATCACAACCACTATACATAGCCCTCCTATTGTGTTCCTTCACACCTACAATACATTCATACCCACCCATGCTTACGTCGTAATCCCAAAACTATACCAACACCATCTATCAAAATCAAAACAACCTGAAAATCATGAATTTATAATATCATATAAACCAAGAAAACTAAATTAATTATCCCAAAAAATTTATAAACCTACAAAACATTTAATCCAATCAAATATTTCAACAACATTATAAAACCAATTTAATAAACCACACATTTATTGAAATATCACTTAAGAAATTATCCATGAGAAATGAAACATTACTAAAATAACATATTTTTTAAAAAACATTTTTCACAAAAATATTCTATATATAATTCATTCCACTTATTTTAAATCAATCATTTTAAAATCCAACAACAAATCACATTTGAAAAAATCACACATTTTCCCCAAAATCAACAAATCATAAAAAATGGGTCTCCACCATGATTTTCACATCACATTCAAAATAAATTTCAAGTATATAACAATTAATTTCGATGTAATCCTTATTGTTCTATAGAACTATAGTTGATAGTGAAGCCACATACCTTATGGTTTAGAGAAATTTACCCACCACACAACAACACACCAAATCAGGGTGAAACACCAACAAAATCACCCTAGATACCTTTTATAACATCGACAAGAACAACTTATACTTTTATATGTGATAAAAAAACTAGATCAAAATGTGACGTAAGTAGATACAAGAAATAAATTGAGAGTAGGATGAAGATCTAGATAAAACCCAAAAAATAACAAAAGAGTAGACTTACCAGGGGAGAATCGTCTTCAAATAATTTTGAAGACCCTTGGAATAACATCTAAAATGAGAGGTAGATACACCCTAACATTGTAGAATAATAAATCCCATGGTAGGGATGAATTGGATCAGGAATGGGGTATTTAGGGAAAATCCTGACCAAGCCCCTTTTATTAAACCCATGTTTTATTATGTGCACGTTTTAGCCGTACAATTTGAAAAAATTTATACTATCCATGTTTCTGGTACGTCCTCAAGGGATGCCACACATGGTTTTCCCTCATGGTTATAAATATAGTTCACTAACTATTAAAATTATAACAATTCCAAATCTCATGGTTTTCAAATAATTCTACACTATTTTCATTAAAAGTTATCGTAGCGTGCGCCATTAGAAAAGCACAAAAACCTTTCCAAAAATAATAAAAACACTCTCAAACATTACCAAACACCATGTAAACATAAATATCAAATTTAAAGGGTTACATAAATCATACTAGGAAAATAAATTCTCCCCATATTTTTCCATTCCATCATAAGAAATTAGAAAAACATCACCTTTCTTAAAGAAATCAAAAAAATTATTGGCCATTTCTTTCTCCCATTCCCATGTTTCCTCTAGACTCATACCATGTTTCCAAAAACAAAAACTAGAACTATGCATTTTTGAATGATATAATTTTCCTTTTTAATTAAAAATACACAATAGCATGTCCAGCAATGAAGAGTCCAACTCTAGCTCAACATGATCCCAAAAAATCACTTGGCCAGTATCTGACTAATAATTCTTCAACTGAGAAACATGAAATACAATATGAACCTAACTGAACCATTATGGAATGTTAAACTAATATTGAACCTCAGTTACCCACTCATGTATATCAAATTTTCTAATATAACACATATATAACTTTTCCTACCATCCAAAACGTTGATTTTCACATCTAGGAGAGATTCTTAGGAACACATGATTTCCTATCTCAAATGACAATGACCGTCGATTATGGTATGCATTCAATTTCTAATAATTACAAGGCATCACCATTATAATCCTAATTAACATCATCTTCTTAGTATTCTCTTTGAAAAGGCTCATCCAAATTATCGATGTCTTAAATGTTTCCACCCAACATAGTAGAAAATGATATGGACACTCATACACTAAATCAAACTGAGCCATATGTATCAAGGCCTGATAACTATAATTCAACAAGAACTCTAGAAAGGGAAAAGTGTACTTCCATGAGGCACCAAAATCCAGGACAAAATACCAAAACATTTATTCTAATTTTTTTCATCCTATAGGATATCCCATCCATATGTGAATGATATGTCATAGTCAACTTCAAGCGAGTCCAAAGGGATTACAATATGGATTTCTAGAAATGACACATCAGACACATATCTATATCTGATATAAATGAAACAAGTACACTGGGAGTCTTTACAACCACATATATATATATATATATATATATTTCTGATAGATCCTCCACCATATGATATTCAAAAATAGAGATGAAGTGATACAACTTTGTGAACCAATCCACAATCACCCATATGGAAATGTGTTTCTGGACTGTTCTTTGGATCCCTATAAATAATTTGTTGCTATATTCCTACATTTATACAAAGAAATATTTAATTACTTGAACATACCTAATGGATTCCGATTGAATTCCTTTACTTGTTGGAGACTCAAGTATCTCTAATCAAACTCGACCAATTTCTTATTGACATTAGGCATCTAAAATAATGATTTCAACCCCTTGTAAATTTTTTAAATTCTTGAATGGATAACCAATCAATAATTATGAAAATCACTAAGAAGTCTCTCTTGAAATTCAAACTACACAACCATATAGTTTTGAAATAACAACAAAAAAGTACCATATACATTCCAACCCTCAATGGTATCCACACTATTGATTTTATACGTCACAAACACACACTCTGAATCATAAATTTTTTCCTCTTTAACCAAATCAACCAAGTTAGGAACGAAAAATATTGGAAATAAAACTAATGAACCACCCATGTCTTCACATTCCAAACACATGTTGGATATAACAAAAATAATCATCCACTAATTTGATGCCTATTTCAACGCTTGAGTATATGAATTTGTACATAGTGAATCCTACACAGAATTTCAATTACCCAGTATGTACATCACATCAATGTCAAAAATCTGGAAATACTATATCCATCTCATTATGCTAAAATTAAAATCACTTTATAAGAGAATAAGTTTCAATAACTTATGATTAGAAGACACTACAAATTTCAAAACAAAAAGGAAAATGATGAAATGTTTTCAAAGAATGTGCCACATCCATTAACTGTAAATCATACATGAGGTATTTCATCTTAGGAAACATCAACTTTTGTGATCCATACAGAACAACATGATTCTGTTTAAGGATAACACACTACAACACTTACCCTGATGCATTAGAATACACCACATAACCATTCCGTGTTTCTGGTAAAACCAAGACTGGTGATTATGTAAGGCACCCATTAAGTTCTTCAAAAGACATATCCATTTCTAATCCCACTTAAAAAGAACATTTATATTTTTAAAATAATTATTCATTAAAGATAAGCCTGGGATGTGATGGAAAAAGCATTGGTAATAACCAACTAGCCCAAGGATGATCCGTATCTGAAAGACAATATTTGGAATTTTCTAAGAGATAACAACCTCTATAAATTTTAAATTCATGAAATCATATTTGTCTGAAATAACAAGTCTAATTAAACATACCTCTAGTATCAAAAAATAAAAATTTTATAATTTTGAATGCAACCAATGATCTCTCAAGATTAATAACACTGATACTTAGTGTTGTTTATGATCATCCCATGTCCAAGAATATACCAATATATAATTTACAAAAATGACCAAAAATGGATTTATCTATCCATGAAATATTTAATTCATCAATTCCGTAAATAAATTTGGTTCATTTGTCAGACCAAATGGCATATATAAATACAAATAGTACCAATATTGAATCTTCAATGCTATTTTTGGGATATCCTCGTTCCATGCCCACAACAAATGATTTCATGATCACACATAAATTTTGGAAAACCACTGAGATCCCTTCAAAATATCAATCAATTAATCAATTACATGTGATTAGATATCATTTCATTATCAAAGCATGGTTAAATATATAATAATAATAAGAACCCATTTGTTACTTCTTTCTTTTTAACAAACAACAACACATCCTCCCAAAGAGACATGCAAGGCTAGATGAATGTGTTAATTTTGATAACCACTAACTACACTTACACCCCCTTATCTCTATTAGTTCCATTCAGTAATAATGATGTGATGTATGATTACTCCATGTGGGTTGATAAATTGTAAACTCAACATCTCTTAAGGATGGAAAGCCTAAAATGTTTTCTAGAATTACATCCATAAACTAATCAACCGGTCCTAGAAAACTGATTCTCACAAATTTTTCCAATAAGGATAATAAAGAATCAAACAAATAATATGAGATAATCCCAACTGTTGTGGCTAACAAATCCAATGAACACATATTTTTACTATTCTCTCGTGCAACGAGATGATCGATTCCACCAATCATCATGAATCTTAACGTTCAAACATAACAATGATTTGGACCATAAACATTGTCAACCAATCAATACCAAATATTATATCTTAAACATCCATCTAAATAACTAAGAAATCCCTTATCAAGTCAATTCCATCAACTGCAAAACAACATTATATACATAGGATGGCTCGACACACTCTATGTCCTAGAAATGTTTTGTGTTTTACCATTGATTGAATCATATCCAAATTTACACCAAATATATAAAAATCACATGAAGAAATAAATAAAGGGTACATACCCAAATAAAAAATTATTACATGAAGGTATAGATCAAAATAATCACACATATAACCATTGATGGTCCGGACTGAACATCCTCCACAACAAGTTCAGATCCAAACACCTTCTTGATGGCCACACACTTCACTTCATTAACCTAGTGTGGAGTGATGGTATTCCTCGATTAAAAATGATTAAAAATACTCTACAAATGAGGGTTATGATTTCACCCCTTTCCATCAAGTCATACAATACCTGCAACCCTTTAGGAGTGTCACAAACAAATGACCTTAGTTAATTTAGACAATAACACTTATGATTCCCCATTTTCTTGTACAAATTCCATACTCATCGATGGTCCATAAAATCCCACATTAATTGACATGTAGAACCATAGTAGAAACAACTTCTCTTACTCAGAGTCTTACAAAAATATTCACGGATCCTATTGTCAGATTCTAAGCACGGGTCCCACTCTGTAAATAAGTGTCCATCTTCCACTTTATACCCACATTTGAGTTCCAAAAAATTCAACTGGGTAACAATATACCACCTCCACCCATAGTTCCCAAGAAATCTCTTTCAGACACTATTTCTCTATTAACAAGCTCAATATAATACGTTATAAAATATACCACAATATTTGGATGAATTTATTTTCATATTCTAGATTAAAAAAATCAATATATCCAAAGATGTAGAAGATGGAATCTCTTGTGAAAACCAAACTAAATCAATGAATTTAGTGACATATTCCAACACTAAGTGTTTTTCCTACTTCATGAAGATGAAATTGGTAGTACTATGAATTCTGAACATGTGAGGGATTTTTTTTAAATAGTTCCTAATAATTGTCACATGTCATTACATGGTCCCATTTACCACAGAACACTGACTCCCACAACTAATGTGAAAGATCTTAAAACATGTATTCTACTAACCTAACATTTAACTCCCCTAGTGTGCCTAAGAAATCATTGACTTGATTCATCCTATTAAACCACACATCCTCCCTATCCAATTCCAAATCACACCAAAATATGGGTGGATTTTTCTATGAATATAAAATGAGTGATAAACATGATTCATCTCATCCATTCTATTCACACATTACATGGCTTTGAATTCTTACATTGTTATCTGATCTAATTGTCAGTGCCCCTAGGGATTCGGGGAAATAAAATATTCAAAAGCCTTCTCGGGTTGGTCTCTAGGACACCTTCCTAATTCCATTTCAAACTACACAAAAACAACTATATGTTTCACTACCAAGAAACTGAATGCTTATAATTTTAAATTATACCAAATTTTATTTTTCAAAACTATTATTTCCAAAATTTGTAGTCTTCTATGTTCCAAGTTTTTTAAAATATCCACTAGTCTTTGAAAATCAACTCATTTTCGAAATGCCACAACGAGTCTCTTTTAAAAACAACACATTCAAAAATAATTTTAAGATTTTTTAAATTCCAACATACTCATAACATAAAATAAATCATTATTCAAGATTAAAAATAAAATCATAGTGGGAATTAATTTATACTATAAATTCCTAGAGAATGTCATTGTATACACCATTGAAAGTGTGATCTTGTTCCTATAAGTGTCCTCAAAACACTTATGTACCAAACTACATAGTAACAAAAAGTGTTTCATAAAAGGATTAGCTATATCCTTTTATGATAAACATTTACATTTATATAATCATACTTCTTTAAGCCATCATAATTCGAATAATAAACCATGAACTGATAAAAAAACCATGACAGATAATCATCACTGATGAATCCAAAAACATCTTGTCTCACATGTAAGGGAGAGACCAAAAAAACCAATCCCACTTGTGACATTCTGCCACTACTCATTTTCTTAAGTAAAGGAAGAAATTCCACGTGGACTTAAGAGACATACCTATGGTTTCAAATGATAGAAATAAATTATAAAGGCTTCTTGATAAGTGGGGAATGGTTTTTTCCATTCTAAATAAAACTACCAACCAAACATGCCGTTACCGAACTACTATCTAATGCATGTAAACAATGTATTATGATTCAAACTCATACAACTAACAGATTTAAAAAAACCATACCAATTCCAAAATCATGTACTAAGAAGAAGACTAAAACAACAAATCTGAAGGAATCCAACATATCTCCCAATGTCCACACAAGAATCCAAGATTTAAAACCACATGACCTCCCATATATCACAATGATATATTAAATGTATGAGATGATTTACATTTACATGTGTCTCAAAATATGACATCTTCAATAGTACTAATGTGACAATGTAGGGGGGGAGAAATAATAATCAATAGGCTTTCACAAAATTACCTTTCTATGCACACCACTAGGATAAAACAAAATAGAACATTTATATAATTAATTAAAAAAATACAATAATTTTTTTTAACAATTTTGAGATAGCTAAACTCACCCATTCCAAATCATTTTACCCAAATCAACAATATACCAAGGAAAGAAACCATTCATGGAATCAACCATTTTTCAAACCCAAATCACCATAACCCATTTCACCTTGCATTCCCACATTCATATTCTATCCATATTCATATGTTCCATGCAAACAAACATGGTTTAACCATGATGGTGGTGAATGGTTCCCTATCCCATCTACCCCTGTCTCTTTATATTTGTACCTCACACCAACATTTCATTGATGGTGGTCCTTCACATCCACCATCCTTCCAGTTTTTACAGTTCCATTCACACCCAATATCCATCCCTTCCTAGCCATGATTACATCATAACCCATTATACATGATAAGAAAATTTACCAAAATTACAAAAAAAATAAAATCAATAATTTCCAGAATCATATAAACTAACACATTCCATGTCATACTACTAAATAGTTTCCAAACCAAATAACACTTTAAGCCATTCAACAGTTCCAAAAACATCAAAAAACCACATAAACAAGTCAAATGTTCTTTTAAAACTCCCATTAGACATTATACATTCCAAAACACACTTCAATAAAATACCAAATTTAGTGATCAGTTTTTTTTCAAAAACTATATTCCATAAATCAAGAATTACATCGATTAATGAATATTTATTTTAGAATCCAACAACAAAGAAAATTGCATGACAATAACCCATTTTCCCCTAAAGTTCACAAATAATAATAAAATGTGTTTCTTCCAAGATACAATCATCAAATTAATAACTGATTCAAGAAGAAGAAAATTCATTTGAAACCACAAGTTCTGGTTCTAGAGAAATATTGGTGAGACTAAATCCACCTATAGTACGGTTTGGTGAAATTGATCTAGCACAAAATTGCATACCAAAACTGGATGAAAAATCCATAAAACCACCATATATTCAATTCCCTAATATAAAATACCCCAAATCGTACATGTATAGGTGAAAACAACCCTTGATATACATTCAATGGAATTAGATCTTGGAAACTAAGAAAGGGGAAGTAGATACAATAAAAACCCCAAAAAACATGAGAGGAAACTTTCCATTGGATAATCTCCTTTGTAGAAGAATGAAAACCCTTTGAATCAATTAAAAAGTAGTTTCAGATCCTCTATAACTTTGTATAATAATTAATCATGATTTAAGGTCACATAGGATAAGAATATGGTGCTTATGGAAAATCCTGACCAAACCCAATTGTTATAACACATTTTAAAAATTAATTCATTATTTAGCCATATGGTTAGTCAAACCAAAAAGTGACTATGTTTTTGATATTTTCTAAAGGAGGCCTCACTTAGTTGGCCCACACATTTAGACAAACCATGCACTGACTATGAAAAAGCCCACACTCCTAAGTTTCATTGTTTTTTATATTTTGCTTGGTATTCACTAACCTTGATCAAACGTTGTGCCCTTAAAAAATTACTGAATCATTCCAAATACCTTAAAAAATATTTCAAACATTATCAAAACACATTTTAAAATAATAATTATTATTTAAAGGCTTGATAACTTAAAATAGGGGTGCCATATTGATAATTTTAAATATCTTTTTAGGAATAATATTTGATGATTCAATATATTTTTACAAATTTCAGAATCAATTACATGATTTTGGATACATGATTTACTTTCAAATATGGTAAATGAATATTTAGATAAAATTATATGAATTCCATTACTCAAACAACTAATGTAGATTTAACTATATCTGTTCTCTTATATATAGATAAAAGGATACATTAAAGTCTCATATTCAATTTTTCTATTTGGTTACTTTAATTTATATAATATAATGTAAATCTATATTTTAAATTATATAATTCAATAAATTTCCATTTACATAATTTTTATCAATTAAATTATTAGTGGTTTATTAATTATAAAATCAATCATTAGTTATCAAGAATTCATGTAAGAAAGGTTTAAGCTATTTAATGATGAATCAAATATGATTTTAATGTGATTAAGTGTATTTTGATATTTCTGTTGAAATTAATAAATTTAAAATATCTAAATTTAAATAAGATGAAATATAAATGTTTAACCTAATTTAAAAAAAGTAGTATTCCCGTGTTATCATTTGTTATTATTTACTACTCTATTACATATTCAATCATGTTCAACTATTAAAGCTATTAATTCTACTACATAATATTAATAATGACTTACATAAATATAGTTTATCATTAATAAATATATACATATGGATTATCTTCAAAAAAATTGGTGTGGACAAATATAGAGTAGTTCTTTTAAAAAAGAAAGATACAATAGATTTCAAATTATAGAAGTTATTGTGCATAAATAGAGAATATTTATATAGAGTTGGCAGAACTAATAAGACAGAAAGAGTTTAAAGATATTATTGAATTATACATGTTCATAATTTTTAATAATCTACCATGAATCCTATCTGAAGAAAAAATATTTGATCATTTTCTTCAATATGATTGATTATTTCCTCTACACATAGATTGTGATACATTACTCTGGATCTATGGGGTTACTTATTTCCATCATATTCGGTGTGCATAAATGGTAATGGATAAAATAATAAATAAATGATTTGTGATGAGGTTGTGAATCCCAAAAAAAAATCCATTTTTTATGTGTTTAATGGAAAATGGAAGTCTTTTCATGTTCTTCCTTCAATAAGGAAAATTGTAGTTAGTTGGTTTTAATCATCCAATAAATAAATTCTTTTAAAATCAGTTGTAGCTACAGTTTTGAATAATTTATTTTAATATTCTAGTATAGTGTATATATAGGGTGCCATCTCTCTTAGTTTATGAGATTTGTGAAGAGTAAACAAGGACAATTTACATATATTCCACATTAAAATTTCACATGTTCATTTTATTTTTTCTCACTTCTGAAACAATAATAAATCTAATATATCCTTTTAATTTGTTAATTAATTTTAAAAAAATAAAAATCAACCCCACATTGAATATATTTTCATATTAACTATATCATCCCCAACACCATAAGACGAAAACTAGTCTCTAATACCATTATATTGTCCTAAAATACAAGGAAATAACATCCCAAAGGACCAAATAGTTTAGTATTCTTAGTATACTAGATGTTTACATGGGTTTTGTATTATAAATGTATACATAAATTACATCATAATTATTTTTTTATTTTCTTTTTCATGAATAAAATTATTCCATATAGGATATATTTTCATATCATTTTTATTAAACTTCATTGAATCCTTGGGAAAAGATAAAAATAAGGGTGATCTTAAAGGACATGTAAGGGATATGTACAATGTAAACAAAAATTGACCAATTATCATAATCAATGTATAAATTTAAATAACTAAAAAAACCTGACATTAAATACCTCATATATAATTGTATGATAAGGAAAATAAATTTATCATAGTAAATAATAGAAAATAAATTCCATTTAATCAATACCTTGAGATTGAAATTCATGCATTGATTATATCATTGTGAAATTATCATGGATAATAATAATAAATTAAATGATGAAAATGTTTAATCATTGAATGTCATGTCTCATAAACATGAAAACCTCTAATCTATAAAATTATCCTCCAAAACAAATTAATACTATAGGTAAACCCCATATAATTTGTCCAATTTAATTGTCTCATGAGAACCTATCAATGCATTGGAGGGCTAGATATAGTCTAGGTCCCACCCATCACTACATATCCAATATATTCTTCTTATATTGAATACTAGGTTTAAATAATAAATTTTTTTACATATCATAAAATATTTGTATTGATTGAAAGATACCACTTTATCAATATTTCTCAAAATATTAAAATAAATATAAAATTAAACTTTGTATGTAAAATATTTTTTGTTAATGGAAATTATAATCCATCGACTGTGACATTTGAGGCAGAATTGAGACCATTATTATAAAATTGAAAAAAAAAATTAAAACTGTATGGGGTAGGGAAGTGGATAATTGGACCTGTGTTATTTGGGGTTGTCATTTGTGATAATGGTTAATCGATTCTTGGAGATTTTTAAGGATCCAGAGGTCTGGAATTAGCTATTTGAGTAGAAATCCACGGTATCATTAATGTGATCTCTTTTTATTATTTAATGGTATGTGAAACTTTATAGAGGTAGTGTGATTATACGTCCATCGTCCATTCCATTATAAATGGTACACTATATTTAACATGAGAACATACTACAAAGTTTATTGAATAGATTGAATTTTTTATGTATACTAATTTTAATATAACTCACAATTATATGGATGAAAAACATATGGCTGATGGATTTTAAAATAATTGCATTGTGGTTGATCAACAATTATGAGATGATAGAATATGGACTTGGTTTTATTTAATGAAATAGATTATAATGAAACTAATAATTTCATATATTTCTAATAGTTCATTATATATTTTATTTCTTCTTTCTTTTTGGTGATGGACCTCATAATTTTTGTAAAAAAATCACTGGAAATTGAGTAACTCAAGGGGAGTTAATGGCTACAAAAATTATTCAATTAAGTGAATTTCAATACTTCCCATGTTTATAATAATCATAATCCATCAATAGGAATAATAATTATATAATCAATAAACTGTATAACCATTAGAGTAAGAATAAGAGTTGTTCTGTTTAAATAAATAAAAAACATATTTAAAACAATCATGAAAAAACATTATTAGTTTTATAATAATTATTATATTTCATTTAATTTAATATCACAGTTCAAAATTTATTTTCTATAAAATTAAATTTGTAAAATTTCAAATTAAGCATCAAATATTTGATGTTGTACAATTTCATACACTTTAAAATGAAAATTTTGATTACATTCTAAAGAAATTAGATAATTTCCATATAAAAAATATATAATAATATTAAATTGATAAATTTTTTAAAATATTATATGAGAAGTTTGAAAACAAAATTATTCATTTTATGAAAAAAAAATTTGAAGAAAATATTTTTCTAACCAAAGAGAGAAATGTAGACGTATATTCTTAAAAACATTTTATAAAATATTTTATATACCAAAAAGTGGTAAAATTGTTTTTTTAATTGAAAAATACAATTAATAACTTGGGGAGATGAAATTGAATGATATTATAAAAAAATTATAAAGTTTTCATTTAATTTAAATTCATCAATAAACAATCTTGATTACAATGAGATTGTGAAATAAACCCTTAAAATATTGATAATGATGAATTGAGTATAAATAAATAAATAGATTATTTGTATTAGATCTAAATACAAATAAAATATATTCATATAAAAAATAATAAATAATAAATTAATTATATACATAATCTTATAATGATGATGACAATGAGGATGTAATATAACCTAATGAAACAAAATTGAGTTACAAAATTATTGACTACATTTTTTGCTTTAATTTAAATCAACATATATGATATAATTCCTTTATTAATTTAAAATAAAATTAATAATGACTTGTGCTAGATATAACATGTCAAAGGGGTATTATATACACCATTTATTAGAATTTAGGTTTAAAGATTTAAAATACTACTTAATGAAATGAAATTGAAATGAAATACTATACCTCACATTTTCCATTTGGTCATACATGCTTAATCCCCCAATATATTTTTTTTAAACATGTTATTAACATATAAATGATAAATATTATTAATTATGATTTCATATATGAACCTTTTATAAGATATTATTACCCTTCATTTGTAATTCCTTATTAATTTCATCGTTTTGGGTAATAATTGATTTGCCTTTTTAGAGTGTTTTGAAACGTTTTTTTTCTATTCCTATCTCACATATCACCATTTCATAATCTCAAAACATTACATCATTATTTATATATGATATATATTTAGTATATATTTTTGTAGTGTTATCCATATAATGTAGTTATAGGAAATGAAATACACCGTTCATGGAGATGGTGGGTGGTATGTAATAATGAATAGTGATTACATTTTCATGTCCAATTATAAGAAATAAATCTATGTGATATATATTTATATTATCATTAATTTATAATATTTATGTTTTATATTTCACATGTATTTATTAATACCATCCTTAATTAATTCCATGTATGGTGTGAATGAATCATAGTGCTTGTCAAAGAGTTAGTTCATTGTACACTCAAACGATGATATCGTATTCTCAAACATTGGAAAGAATGATGGTACATATTATAAAAAAATTATATTAGAATAAATAATAAATATATTATATATAAAATATATTCTATAAATCATAAATTATTCTCCACATTGATAGGTGTTCCTGGAATAACGAACGACATCAGTTGACGGGGTCATAGTCCACAATACAAATGAACAATGATTATATATTCTATTTGACGGGTGTGTGTTATTTTTTGGGAATAAACCAATTATAAAAAGGTATATGTACATTATATATACTTTTGTTATTATATAAGTATTAAATAAAAATAATTTTAGGGTTTTTAGGATGGAATAAAATAAAAAGTTATAATTGATGTACATTACCTCTTCTTTAGAAAACTCCTTTTGGTTTATACAAAAATAATTCCTTGGATTACATTATGTTTAAAAAATTATTTTATTATTAGGTGAGGTAACATTGGAAGTAATTTGTTCTATGTTTGGTCAAGATTATGTGATTAAGTGTTGTGTAGAATGGGGGACACTGAATTTAATTTTATAATTCAAAAAGAGTTGATTTATTGTAAATACCAAAATGAAAATAGTATTGTGATATCTGAAAAAAAATAAAACAAGAAAAAGAATTAATAATTTTGTATAAAATAGGTTATATGATCAGAATATGGTTATTCAATTGGTCTTGGAAAATTTTCTATATCATTTGGCTCCTTATGATTAATGTTTAACCTCTATGTAAAAACATTTTTACCTTAATCATTGAAATTTGTTTTATTTTCTTCCAGTAATATTTTTAGTTAAAAATTAAGTTTACAGTACAATAAAATTTTAATAACGATGATTCCAAATATATAATATATCTTACTAATTAAAAAAAATATAATTGGAAAAAATTAATTTGAAATTAATCACATATATATTTTGAGAAATCATTATTTTAAAGTGAAAATGTTTAATAGTTCTCAAATATTTTTATCTATATTAAATATAAAAATTCTTCTAATGAAATAAATTGGTTAAATATATTGATAATTGTCCTGATTTTCCATTAAGAAAATTAATATATAATTTAAAAAATTATATTATTTAGATTAAAATTCATTATTCAAAAAACAATTCAGTATTTTTCACTAATTCATCAATAAATTGAACTATCCAAAAAAATGCCCCAAATTCATTCTAATATAATTTTAAATTTATAAATTAAAAAAATTCTATATTCATATATAGTTTATAAAAGTGTCGATTTTTTTTATAAAATATTCTTTCAAATAAAATGTGGAAACATTGTCTTTATATAAACACATATTTTTATGCATAAAATTGGTTTTTTAATCTCATGCCTATCAAGTATATTTGATTAATGTACAAATAAATATTTATGATATAATTTATTAATTTTATTTTCATTCACTCACTAATATTAATTAATTTAATTTTTTATGATAAAAATATTTTTGATGCATAAAAATAGTACTTTATTAATACAATACCTTCACATTCAATGGGTTTTTGAATTTAATTTATAATTAATTTTTAATCAATGAATTCAACCATATATTGATATTTTTGTAATCTTGTTTATTAATACTAATTTAATATCTATGATATGATTTTCATTTTGAATAATACATCTAATAGTTATTGGTAAACTCGAGTCTTGTATATAACTCAAGTTATTGAATAAAATATTTTTTTCATGTAATATGAGTTAACTGATGGTTTTGTGAATTGTATGTTATTGAATAGATTAAATTTATTTAAAATATTAAATATATTTTAACGACACCAGATTTTTTATTCCCTTTTATACTTTGTGTTGCGTGTCACACATGCTATTGAATAAAGTGTTATTCGTTTAGAATTTTGGGGTTTTACATTCTATCGACCTGAAATAAATTGCATCCTCACAATTTATACTAGATCATAGTAATAACATGTTTCATAATTAAAAATTACATATATGAAATAAAACATAATGAAAGTAGTCTAAAAAGTCTCATGAAAAGTGGGAATGGAAATTTCCATGTTCATATAGAATATTACATAAATGGGCTTCTAAGTAATATAAAATCGAGGGATGGTGAAGATGTGGATATTTAGGAAAGTGTAAATATTTATAGGGAGTGATTGTGGTCATTGATCATGAAATGTTGAATGGTTATTGTATTTTTGAGTGTCATAACAATAGAAATATGTGATGATTTAAAATAACACAATTTCAATAAAAATGAACTTATTAAGATAAAATTATATTTCAAGGTAATTTTCCAAATGTTGAGTAATTAATTTACATCATTAGAATTTAAGAAAATTTAATTACTTTATATATTTATATAAAAACTATTACAACCATGGATTTTTATTGGATCAATCTGAAATTCTTTAATTATATCATGAAATTAATATCCAAAGTGGATTTTTTATTCCTATTGTATTAAATTAACTTCAAATAGATTGTAAGAACCAAAAAACATGTCTTTATATCTGTATATCACTATTTTTGAAAACCAATATTGTTAATACGTTAATAAATAAAACAAAAAATTAATACTATTTTTTCATAATTAATATTTCATTAAAAATTATTTAAATTAAAAACAATGACATATTAACAAGAACATCACATATTCCAGTGGTCTGTGTGGAAAAAATATAATCCTTAGGTCATGGGTTTAAGACATATATCCTCACCAGATGTGAAGGGTTTTCACCCTCCATCTGGGATTTCATTAAAAAAGATACATTAATATAATCCTTATAATTTTTATTATATGTAAGATGGACATTTTTGAAATTAAATATTCATTAAATCACCTTCTTAATAGGGTTTTAATTTAATCTACTTTTTTACAATTTTTAATAATATTATTATTAAATGGACAATACTATTTATCAATACAATTGATGTCATATCTATAAAATGATAATTTATTATTCTTAATGTAATTGTCTTCCAATAAAAAAATTACTTTACATCATTATCTTAAAATTGACCTTATTATTAGTGGTCTCCCATAACATAAAACCTATAATATTTGTTTGTGAAATTGAACTTGTGATCAATTAGAAAATTACAAAACCATGAATCTAACTGTATCATTTAGTTTAATATATATATTCTAATAATATTTAACACAATCAAAATATGGTTCATGAATCTTAAAACCAAAACACCATAGGTTAGAAACATCCAAAATTTATTTCATGTTGCTAAGTACATCATCTATTTTATTTAAACATGGGTCCCTCATTGGTTAATTGTTTAAAGATATTTTTATTTATGGGGTGTCTAAAGAAGTAATCATTATATTCAGTCATAGACACAATAGGCTTAACATAGGTAACTTATTTTCAATGCATATTAGAATGATTCATTATGGGTTGTAAATTAAATGTAAATTACCCTAATAATATACCCTAAGAGTATGAATCTAAGTGTTAATTATGGACCATATCCATATATCACATTAAAATCCAGAAAATACAAACACACCCATTTAAAAGTTATTATCCTTAGACCCATATATTCCGGAACGACATACAGTTATAGTATCCGTATAAGGATTTATTTTTAGTGTAAACTTAAAAATCACTTCCTTACCAGAATTTTAGAATGTTAATGTATATTGGTCATCAAAATGCATCAGAGGGTTATGTTCCATATTATAGGGTTTCCAAAATATAGATCTCTTTGTTTGTCCTAAACATTGTATGAAACAAAATGTTGATACCATGACCCTATAAGTATAAAGATGGTTCCTAATACTATTATATTGGTATAGGATACGGTTTCTAATGCATTCATTGAGGTGTGTGCATCCGTCACGCATAGGAAGCGTGGATGTTTCTCCACATTCTCTCTTTACCAAGGTAGGCGATGTCCACTCCTTATTCAGGGACATCTTTTCCTCGATTGAAACAGGGTGATGGGATGTCAATTCTTCCTTCCATGGATTCCTCGTTGGAGCTCGTCACCTAGTCCGGGTCTCCCTCGTAGATTTAAGACATGTTTGTGAAACTCTTCTCGGCCCCATATCTTCATGGAGACCAGTTAATTATGTTTCTTCTGTCAGGATGCTCCTAGGGGTCTGGTCGGGGCAGCAACCTTCAGTTAGGAGAGTAGTCGTATTGGGAACCACTGTTGTGTCTTGACGCTAGGTGATTGGAATGTCTGTCTTATGTACCTTATTATAGGGTATCTTTAGGGTGTGGAAGCCAAAGTCATCCCACATTGAATGCGGGGAATCATATTCTATTGGCATGTATCTAAGGTTTTCCTAAGATTCCCATGTGTAACATAGGGTATAATGCAAATTTAACGTCCAGCGGAGACGGATCAGACTGATCAGAACACTGATTATAGTGGTTCATATCGAGGAACCCCCGGGAGGGAACACCGATGCTGGGGACAATACATGGGTGGATTCCCAAATTCATTCAAATGGAATGGGTAATAGGGTGGAATTATCCCACTAGGATGTGGCGACCTGGGTAAGAATTAGGATGGATGATGGCTTTGGGATTGAGCCTCGAAGCGACTTCCTATGTATCCTCATGGCGGGGAATCAAAGTCTGCGTAGTTCGGTGAAACGATGGGATGCCTGAGGAGGCGAACCGTGAGAATGGACCTATGGATGGTACCTGGAGGAAATGGAACCTCCGGGTTGGGGAATGAACTTCCCGAGACACATGGGGTTGAGGGAGTGATCAGGATGAGTAATGAGTGATGGGCATGAACCTCCTAGAGGCTTCCTACGTATCCCTGTGGCAGGGAATCAAAGTCCACGTAGTTCGGGATGGATTGGGGATTACACTCTAAGGCGGACCAAGGTGTTTGGGGCCTGATCCACATGGAGGCTACCTACGTACCACAATTTTACATGGATCTGAGACCCCGTAGTTCGTGATGGATTGGGGATTACACTATAAGTTGGCCCAAGGTGTTTGGGGCTTGAACCTCGTGGAGGATTCCTACATACCATGCCTTGACATGGATCAAAATCCTCATAGTTTGGGATGGATTGGGGCTTACACTCTATGGAAGCCCAAGGATTTTGGGTCTTCAACCTAGTGGAGGCTTCCTACATACAATGACTTGACATGGATCAAAGTCCCCTTAGTTCGATATGGATTAGGGCGTACACTCTGAGGTGGACAAAGGTGTTTGGGGATTGAACCTCATGGAGGCTTCTTATTTACCATTCCTTGACATGGATCAAAGTCCCCATAGTTTGGGTTAGATTGGGGTTTACACTCTGAGGTGGCCCAAAGTGTTTGGGTCTTTACCTTGTGGAGGATTCCTACGTACCATGCCTTGACATGGAACAAAGTACTCGTAGTACGTGATGGATTTGGGTTTACACTCTGAGGCGGCCCATGGTGTTTGGGGCATGAAACTCATGGTGGATTATTACGTACCATTCCCTGACATGGATCAAAGTCCCCATAGTTAGGTATGGATTGCAGGTTACACTCTGAGGCAACCCAAGGTGTTTTCATGGTTGGTGCTTTCTCTAAGCTCACGTGATTCATGATCGGTGTGAGAAACAAGAGGTAGCAGATTTCCCCATGATGACGTTGAAAAAGGTGAGTCCGTGGGATTTGGAGTGGGGATTACGTGTGGATCGGACCATGTGGAAATAGGGGCGTACGTGTGGTCAACAGCCTGATAAGTCGTGGATTACTCCATGATGGAGGCCCGACGGTGTCAAAGCCCAGCGGGAGAGGGAATGGGTGACTGGAACCCATGTCCCCATCTCCCCTATTGTTCCTTGGCACTGAGGAAGTGAGGAAAAGCTGGGATGCCACCTCCTGCAAGAAAGGCTAGGGTATTACACCAAGGTGGCTACCCTTCCCATGGAAAAACGCCACTCTAATAAAGAGCATATCATCTCCTGTGAGGGGTGATCCCATCCCCGTTGAGACGAGTGGGCATGGATAATGTCCAAGGTGGGGGGCCCTACGTTCGAGGCATGGGGTTAGGTAATAGTTTAACATCATGGGGATGAGGACGTTGGTGCTTTGCAGTTTAACATCATGCACCTCAGACGAGGTGGGTGCACTCCACACCCTTAGAGCTTACATTACCGGTACCCCATACTCCTTGCACGAGGGGAGGCCCTAGAAATTCCATGGTGGGTGGTGTGTCAGGGAAAACTCTCGAGGGGTCCATGTTAGCATGGATATGAGAAGAAGAAATAGCCGTTAGCGAGCCTATGCGAAGAAACATGATGAAAATCAACACAACGTGCGGAATCATCCAAGGTACCTTGATGTTACTTCATACGAACCTAGAAGGTTGCTTGAGAAAACATAGAATGATATGGATGCATGGGACATGAATGGAACCTGATAATTCCATCCATAATAAGGGAATTGGGATCCCTAGAAAGGAGGAGCCCGGGGAGCACTATGGTGAAGGGTCCTGGGTAATTACGTGCAACCTTTGAGGCTTGCGCGCAAAATAATAGGCTTGCGTGAAAAACACCGGGCCAGTGCAAAATCGGTGATTCTTGTGCGTAATTGGAGCCGAGGTTTTGCATGCGACTAGAAGGATTGCACGCAAGGGGTAGGAATTCCCCGCAAGTGGGATTGACTGCATGCAGTGTAAGTGGTGCGGGCAATGGAAGGGGTTGCGTGAAATTGGCTAGCCTACATGCAATGGAAGGGATTGAACTCAAAGGGAAGACCCCAAAGGATTGGGAATTCTGTATAATCCATGTAGATCTCACACGAAGGCGAACCCCGGGGTGACTTAGTGCAAAAAGAACTATACCTGAAGGCCATATTATGCGCGTGATAGAAAATATTTCGCGCACCAGAGCTAGTTCAGATTCTTCTGCCCCAAAGTGGAAGGGGTTCGCCTTCTATTTATAGGCATCCGGCGGCACAAAAATCAGGTCGGCATGAAATAATTGTGTGAACTAGAAAGCGGAATGAAATAACCATCACGCGGAGCAAGGGTGTGAAATTATTTGGCGCCTGTGCCGATGACACTTTGTGAAACCAGGAACCTTCCTTGGGGGGCATAATTTTTTTTGCGCCGCGGTATTTTTTTCTGGAGGCCCCTCTGTGCCCCTCGAACGGGGTACCCTTGTCCGAATATGACTTCTATTTTTTATTTCGAAACATTCCTCATACCTTGAGCACTTTTCAGCGTCTACAAATGTCCGAATCAGAATTGGATCGGCGAGGGGTCGAAAAGGTCGGACTCCGAGGGAAACACTGAAATGCAGGGCTCCGAGGGGTCCATGCACGCAAAAATATGTAGCGGAACACAAAACTCGGGATGAAGCAGAATTTTCTTTTCACATGGGCACGGAACCCCGGATTAGCCTATAGATGCTTCTGTGGGTCCCAAAGTTCGTACAACTTTTCTCGCACGACAGGCTTAGACCTCTTGTGTACAAAATTTCCTTTGGATCTACGTGAAAAACCGCTCTGTCTGCACGTAATCCCAATGAGATCAGGGGTCATTTTTTTGCGCAAACCTAGGGTTTTTTAATCCACAGCCTGAAATTTCAGGAAGGTCACTAATTTTCCTCGCCAGTCCCCAGATTTCGCGCCATCTTTTGAAACACTTGGTTGGAAGAAGATGTATGAAAACCAGATCGATGAGGGAGCAGCTGCTTCTCGCAGGGCTGAAATGGTTTCCAACCCAGAGGTTTATGGCGCAAAAAGTATTGCCTGAAACTATCATACCCTCTTCAATTTTATAACCACCACCCTTAATTAATATTACTTGTCCAATAATATTCCACTATGGGACTTTGGTATTCTGGAGGAGGTCCCTCTGCTGGGTTTTGAGGTGGTCACACTGCGGTCATGGGTGAACCGCGAGGATGATCTTCCTCATTATAAAATCACTAAAAAGGGTCATACTGAACGAGAAACTACGAACATGGACGTATATGTCATGAATCCTAGGACTAGGACTATTAGTGGGGGTGACCCAGTCATGGGGAGATACCCATCCCTCAACACGATCACCTTTCGTTAGAGAATCACTAATGAGACCAAAGGCTGTCTACAGAACTAGGATCTTCGGTTTGGAGGTTTCTTTACCAGTGTGTGGGCCTGGGTGTACTGGGTTCTCCACACATGTGACCAATTTGGGGTCGAGCTACAATATATCAGTTTATTTGAGATGGTATGGACATCACAATTCCACTTCTATTGCCAGCGCGAGCTCGGGCTAGAGTTGTTTACCCGATGGTCCCCTGATACCATCACATTCCATCTTCATCAGGTGGAAGTTGGATTTAGTCCTTGGGACATCCACTTCATCAAGGGTATCCCATTATAGGGACATCAATACAACGAATTCCTTTCATCGATGAACACCTGGGGAGAAAGATAACAGACCCCCATATTGACGTGGAACCGGCTAGAACTGGCCAAGGAGAAACTGGGGGTCAAGGACTTCCTGAAGGATATCACCTCCATGGAATGGTTCAGCCTATTTCTAGAGAGGGATCCATAAGTCAAGATGTCTGGGCAGGGGAGATGGTGTCCAACTACAGCAAAGAGGATCAAGAGAGGATCATACTGTTGGATCCTGGAGGCGGGGCACTACCAGTAATGGGGATACTTCATAAACAATAGTTAGGATTTGAATCTTTGGTACGCCAGATTTCTCACTACATTCCTGAGTGGGTGGCTCTTGCCGGTGATGGACATGAGGATGGGAGTCCGCCCAGGGACCCTGGTGATGGATGACATCATGATTTCCAACAAGAGGTTGAACATGGGGGTCCATGTGCTAGATCGACTATACGCCATCTTGGGACGCATCTTGAGAGGGGGATCACCTATGAGATTCTATGGCCCCTTCCAGTTTTTCCATGGCTAGGTTGCAGCTCACTACGGTGGGTACACCTTCCCGAATTCCATATGTCCTCCCGGTGATGACCTACGACCTTCTCTGTTGAATATTTCCAGGGTCATGATTCTATCGATTAATGAAGAGGGAGTTCAGACCAGGATTGGTAACCTTTCCAACAACTCATTCAGCCCCTTCCCCACCCCAACTGGCCAGATGATAGACAATGGGAAAGGCTCACTGGAGAATAGTGGGTACTTACAGAGCATCAGAGGTGGGGTTATTGTGGGATGAATCGATGGGAAGATCTTTTGCGAGCCTTATGTGTAATCCTGGTTCAACAACCAGTTTGGGTGCCTCCAGCGACTGCCAAAAAAAAGTATACACAGGCATCTCGAAGGGGAGGCATCCCTGTGTTCTTCGTCAGTTGTGGCTTATGTTCACAACCTATGGATCCGACAACATCATCACATTTCCTCCCACCGAAGTTGACACCGGTATTTCGACCGAGTATCCCGAACATTGGGCCATAGAATACCCTGATGGGATTTTGTGGAAGCGAGTTCAGAAACTCAAAGTCACCAGTGTGGAACCCAGGCGACGAGAGAACAGACAGAGTGAAACTAGAGGGGGATGATAAGAAGTGCGTCAAACAACGGGGCCTGTACAGGCCGGGAGCATAGCAGCTGGGGCATCACATGGCAACGCCTCACCCTTGTCTCCTAGAGGAGGAGGGTTCCACGTACTGGCCAGAGAACTTCTCAGGAATAAAATAAGATAAATGATTCAACCTTCTCAAGATTCCATTTTCCTGCAACTATGGTCTACTTGGATAACCATGCGGTATTCAACGAGCACCAAACCCTTTGGTAGAAGATACTGTGAGACAGAATCCAACTGCCAAAATTTGTGCTTGTTTAGGAGGTCAACAGAGTGAACTACCATCGACAACATGCTTATCTAATAGCCCTGGACATGTACACATGTCAACAGGGTCAGCGTGTGGAGCCACCTCTCTTGGTGAAGGCGATGCTCAGCCAGGAGCAAGATCCGGAAACAATGTTGTTGGGGGAAGATGACAAAAATGATGACTCGGAGGGCAGCAAAAACCGGAGTGGTGGCTGAAGAAGAAGGAGAATGTGAAGGTAAGGGGGAAGATGAGCCCAAAGATGAAGGGTCTCAGGGGGCGTCCAACCAAGGGTGTCTCTGGGAAAGTGGAGAGATCATTGGCTCCGATATGGATATAACTAAATTGCTTGAGGTATGCTTTAACCCTTATTTAACCCCCTCCGTTCCATAGCGTTACTTTTGTTTCCTTTATCGACCCTCCATATCATACACATGATCATATTGGTACTGATCAAGTGTCTCTTGTCGAGGGGGGGGAGATGTTCCAATGGGAAAGGTGGGGTACTGATTCCCATTATCAAGCTGACGAGCGCTGAGGGATCCCCTGCTATGATAGCTCCCATAGTGGCTAAAATGCTGGAGGATGGTGCCTTAGGTTCATATAAGTTCCTTGATTCAATACCAGTACATATGGTCAGAGGGCTCAACTAATTAGGGTGGTCATTTTCTGTACAATGATCATGACATTGGAGGCTCGTCTGGTTGCTGAACCTGAACTATCTGTGAGAGAGCCGATGGAAAAAGTACTACCCCATCCAGAACATGCCTCCCAAACTGATTCGGCCCCAACAATTGGTGAGAAGGGAGCGGTGGAAGTCAGTAGTGCTGTCGTCGGGGAAGGGCCAGTAGTTGACGAAGGTTCCACCAGGGTTGAGGCGAGAGAGTAAGGTCTCTCAGATGCTGAGGAACCTACTCCCCAAAGAGGAATCTATGGGGAAGACCCTGTTGCTGGACTTTTGGATGTATGTCTTGTATATCGGCCCACTGAACTTGAGGTAATCGACGATTCAGACTCGGAAGTAGCCGAGGAGAGCCGGATGACACGACTCAAGGGGTGGATGTGCATCAGACATTTTCTTAGTTAGCCTCAGATGGAATGGTTGAAGTGGATGGGATCACTTCACACCTGGGTGCGTTTCCAGTGTGCCTAAGGGGCAGACACTGAATGCCTTCACCTGACAGTTCATGATTACATTGCTGAGAAGATGAGTGAGAGCAGACAACACTCCAACATCACCGAGTTCCGAGAGGAGTTGGAGAGTTCCCATGAACTTTTAAAGGTGGAGCAGGAGGTTCAACACCACTATGAACAAGAAACATAACATGAGATATTCATCAAAAATAGATCTGAACTCATAGAGGAGTTTATGGCCAAGATGGCGGACTCCCAATAAAAACTCATGGAAATGAGTCAAAAAATAACTGAGCATCACGATGAACATGCACGAGCATGAGCTAGAGTCAGAGAACTATGCTCTATATCCACTGAAGAAGAGACAGTCCTCAGGGGGAGGGAAGCAGTTCTAGAGGCCACCAGCCAGAATGTAGCGGCATTGAAAGATCCATTTAAGAAGCCAACCCTTAAAGGCCATGTTTTGGCCGAACCCATAACACGTTTTCCTTACTGCTTTTTGTTTTGAACTGTATGTATGGAGAAATTTAGTTACTTATTCTTTTGGTTTAAATTTCTCAACCATAATACAGAAACAAATAGTAATTCATTCCTAAGATCAAGAGGTTCATAACCGATGTGGGAAACAAGGGATGCTCATACTATTACATCGTTGGATCATGGGAGCATCAACCAAGCATCGGGCATTAGAAATTAGAATCTAGATTTCTGAGGAGAAGAGGGAGGCCTAATCAAAGGAAGAGGACCTCAGACCGATCAATGTATCATCTTCTCAATTTTATCTAGAGCACGAGTGGGGAAATGCTTGGGGCATTGGAATCAGTCCGAACATAATGGAATAAAATATTTGAATCATGTAACCCAAATTCAGAACACTATGGGAGGGGTATGGTAACGAAGGAAAATTGTTGACCATGTTCGAAACACATCATCCGTATTTCATTATCCTAAAATGGGAACAACAAATGAGGGTCGACTACTGACCATGTTCGCAACATAGGACCTAACTCAAATATCAACCATCAGTCTTCTAGAAAGTTGTTCCAGGATTCCAGGCGGACCATAGGTCGAGAATCCAAACTGTTAGTGGGTCCCTTCAAACATGAAAGTGGATAAGGGTCTAAAAAATGGGGCACATAAATCATGGAATTTGATGTGGTGGTTTTTTCAAACAGAATCCAACACTCTTGAAATTATACCACCGTGATGGAAGCACATTAGTCAGGCTCATTAATTTGATCATGGATCATCCCTACTTTTTGATAGGACCTCTCTGGTGAGGGAACTGTCATATCCCAATGTCTTATGGGGCATCCCAAACATGTTCCGGGCAAATGATATAGTTACTCAACTCCCCAATGAGTCAGGACAAGGGGCCGACGGTGGTGGAAATTATGGGATTTTCTATTCTTGGGGATAGACCCGAGATGAAATTTTTGGGCATTCCAACGTATCCCATAAGGATGGGAATCAAGACATACATAGTTCTGAATAGGTTTTTAATTTAAGGTCTTAGAACATGGACCGAGGATCATTAAGGAATGTAGGTAACACATGTCATAGTGATTATGAAACCTGAAATTAATGAGGACATGAGTCCAAATTACCATGTGTTCCTTGGGAAAGTGTTTAGGTTATGGGACTAAACACGAAAGGTAGGATGGGCCCATTAGGAAGTGCATGGGAATTCCTACGCATCCCATAAATATAAGAATAAATCAAAAAGTAGTTCTAGGAAGTATCACGGTATGGTACTAGAGAAAAGGATGAAAAGGGGTGTACGGGTCTGGCCCTCTCCCCAAAAGAAGATGTATTTAGTGTATCTTGTTTTTCCTTCAAGGTGAATGTTTTTTTGTGAAGCGACCATCCTAGGGTAGGAATTCCCAAAATCACCATAAGAATAAAGCCATATACAGGCATTGAAAAATGGTATTGTTGATGACTGATACCCAACGTGATGTCCTCTATGATGAGGTCATCCCAATGTAGTTATGTTTTTCATTGTGCAGTCGGAATGATACTATCATAGTTTAGGTTTAGGTGATTGGGCCATACAACAAAGTTTATGGTGATATGGATTCAACATGAGGGAGAGAACACGATGCGATAAGGCATACCTGGGGTGGATGAAGATGAGGACCAAATCATCACCATGGAAAACACTGGGAAAGGACCCTCAGGCCAATAGCCCAGTGAGGGTTAGAGGGTAAGAAGGCAGGGGAAGCTAGCTCCAAGCTGAGCCAAACCCGGAAAAGAAATGTCTAGGAGATCGCATGTATCCCATGAGGATAAGAATCAAGCCGCACATAGTGCTTACAGAAGATCTTAGTTTATGGTCTTTGTGCTCGGACTGCGGGAGCTCCGAAGGATGCCGTATTGAAGCTTTGTATGCCTCATGTGTAGAGGTGAACTGAGGGATATTTCCAAGAATGTCAAAATTATACATAGACCAGATGGGGTGGAACATAATTCAAATCATCTAACCAACATTCAAGGCCTGAAGGGGTTGGTGAGACGACAGAGGCTTACTATTGACCATATTTGCAACACAACATCCTGTCTCATTATCCTGAAACGGGGATATACAAATGAGCATCAACTGCTGACCATGTTCACAATGTGGGATTTGTATCAATTTTTTGTCTGAAACCCTCAGGGGATGTTGTCCCATAAAGGTAGTATATCCCTTAGTCCTAGTATCAATGCCGTTATGGGGGTCCCATCGAGTTTGAAAGATAATGGGGGGCCAAATGAAGGGGAAGATGAAAGTTGACACATGGATGGAAACATGCCCAAGTGGAATCTAACACTCCATGTCTAGACCAGACTTTTCTTAGACACATCAGTGAAACACTGTAAAGGGTCTAGTGGCTTGACCAGGGAGGGGCTGGACCAAGAATTTAAACATTCATGCGGTCCTACGTATCCCATAAAAATGGGAATCAATCCACACACAGTTCTTGCGATTACAGTTTAATTTCATGCGGGATGAAATACAGTTTAACATCATGCGGGAAGATATACAGTTTATCATCATGCATGAAGACATACAGTTTAACATCATGCGGGACGACATGCAATATAGCGTCAAGAGGGATGAAATACTATTTAGCATCATGCCAGACGACATACAATTTAGCGTCATGGGGGATGAGATACAATTTAACGTTATGCGGGACGACATACAGTTTACTGTCATGTGGGATGACATACAGTTTAGGGTCATGCAGGACCGACAGGTTAAGGTTGTGTGGGACCGTAATCTAGTTTAAGGTCATGTAGGACTGATAATGGTCAATAAATAATTGTTTAAATAACGTGGCATTTGTGGGATGAGTTATACTCTCAGCATCCATAGCCACTAGCGAGTACGCATCATTGGGATAAACCTTATGAACAATGAAAGGAACTTCCCATCTGGGCTCCAACATAGGTTGTTTCCTTCAGGGGATCATTAGCATCCCGAGGGTCAATACCAAGTCCCCTTGCAAGAAAGAGAGGAGGCGAAACTTCTTGTTGAAATCTCAATCCATCCTGCTCTGATGCCTTTCTAGGTTTTGAAGAGTACGAAGCCTATTCTCGTCTAGTGCTTTCAATTTAGCTAGATGGATTTCAGCTACTCTATCTAGCGCTTGCTGGTCATAGACCACTGTGCGCAATGAGGGCAACTAAATCTCAATGAGCAGGACATCCTCAGTTTCATATACTAGGGAATATGGGGTCACATGGGTGGAATTACGAGTGGTCTTTCGATAGGCCCAGAGGGCGTTCAGGAGCTTACCTAGCCAACTCTTCTTGTTCTGACCAACCATTTCTTGTAGGATATTAGATATTGTCTCATTAAATGCCTCGATCTTCCCATTTTCTTGCACGTGATAGCAGGAGGTATGGTTAGAGCGGATGTTGTACTTGGCGTACAATGTTTTCAACTCAGCTTCTCAGAATTTGGTGCCATTATTGTTGACGATGGAGTCAGGGACTCCAAATCGATAGATGATGTGGGAGCTCACGAAGTCAATGATAGAGAGGGCCTTGACTTCCTTTAGCGGAACTAACTCTACCCACTTGGAAAAGAAATCCACAGCGTTCAGGATGAATCATTATTAGTGAGCCATTTCTGGTGGGTATGGCCATATGACCACCATTCCCCAGGCAATAATGGTCCAAGAGTAATTGGTAGTGTGGAGATGCTTCGATGGCCGATGCACAAAGTTCTCTTGAACTTGGAACAGGCAGCACCTATTGGCTAACTCGAGCTTGTCGTGGATCATGTGGGGCCAAAAATACCCTAATCACTGGAACAGGTGAGACAGTTTCGGCCCGGCCTGATGGTCACTGCAGGAATCGGCGTGAACCTCTTGCATGATTTGTGGAATCTCAAATCACTGAATTCAACGGAGGAGAACACCATAAATCCTATTCTTATAAAGGATCTGCTCAAGACTAGGACCACGCTGGAGAAAAAACTGTATCACACGACATCAGATTTTCTCGCGCTCAGATCGATCTAATGAGAGATTACATTGTCGGAGGTATTCAACCAAGGGTGTCCCCCAATCAGCAACCCTTTCGATCACTGCATCTGGATAACCCGGGTGTCTTGATGTAGAGGCACTGATGACAAGGTGACTGACCTATAGGTCGTCATCACCATTCGGTGTAACAGGAGATATGACTATCCAATGCGGTACGTGGATATTTAGGTCATCTTGTTCGGGCTCTGCAAGTGATGCTGCTAAGATGGCCAAGCATCCGCTTGAACATTTGTGACCGAAGGACATGGGTAAGCTCCGGTCGAGAAGGGAATTGGGGCATTAGCTGGAGGGTGCATTCCAACAATGGCACGAGATCTAGCTTCCAGAAAACATAGAAGCTGTTGAACTATTTAATGACTAGCTCAGAGTCATCTTTCTGATGAAAATGGGGTACGTCGATCTCGAGGGATAGCTCGAGGACAGTAATGAGGGCCTGATACTCTGCCTCTTTGTTAGTGCAACCTTCCGACAATAGGAATGTGAATGGGAAAATGTCTTGTGCTGAGGTGATGAAGATGATACCTAGGCCTACTCTGTTGAGTCGAGGATCATTGAGCCTCCTACCAGTGGGGATCTGTGATGCCCCATCAAAGTGAATCTGCCAACATGGGATGGCTTGATCGAATGAGATGATTTCCTCATCAGGAAAAATCAAGTCCAGGAACTATTCTGTGAAGGTTGGATGGGAATCATGGAAATCATCCAATGCCTGTATTTTGATAGCCTTCTAAGGCACGAAACTGATGTCAAATTGCTGGAGGATTACCACCCACCAAACTAGTCGTCCAGTCAACATGAGACGGCTTAGTATGTAATTTAGCGGGCCAACTCAAGACACCAGTACTACCTCATGGTGAAACAAGTAGTGTCGCGATTTATGTACTATGAATACCAGCGCAAGGCAGCACTTCCTGATAGGGATGTATCTAGTCACCGTATTGGGGAGCATGCGGCTCAGGTAGTAGAGACTATTCTCAGTCCCCATATTGTTCATCTGGGTGAGAATGACACCGAGGGATCATTCCAGGGCAGTGACATAGGGGACCAGTGACTTTCTAGAGATGGGTGGATTCAATACCGGAGGCTGAAGTATATACAACTTGATTTCCTTAAAGGTAGTCTGGAACTCCTTGTCCCACATGTAGGTAGAGTCTTTCTTCACGAGTCGGGAAAGGGGCTTACACTTTCTAGCCAAATTTTCAATGAATCTACATATGTAGCCAATTTGTCCTTGAAAACCTTGGAGCTTCTTGAATATTACATGGGGTAGGAACTTGGTTGATGGCCTTGATCTTCTCTGGGATGATCTCGATGCCCCGGTACATAACACCAAAGCCTAGGAACATCCTAGAGGTGACCCCAAAGGCACAATTCAACAGGATCATCTTAAAGTGAATGGAATGGAGGAATCCAGACACTTTCTCAAGATCCATGATATGGTCCTTGCGCATAAGATAATTGACTACCATATTGTCTACATATCATTCCACCAATGTCCCGAGGATTGGCTTGAACATGCGGAGCATGGCCCGTTGATATGTGGCACCTGCTTTCTTCAGGCCAAAGGGAATAACCTAGTAGCAGAAAGTACCTTGGGGAACCCTAAAAGTGGTGGATTCTTCATCCTCTGAGGCCATCCAGATTTTATTATATCCAGAGTAACCATCCATGAAGGAGAGGGATTGGAACCCAGTCGTAGCATCGATCAAGAGATCCGTCACAGGAAGGGGAAATCATCCTTCAGACAACGACAGATGAGATTGAAGAAGTCAATACAGACTCTGATCTATTCGTTCTTCTTCCTAATTGGAACGATGTCGGCTAGCCACTTGGGGTAGTGGACCTTCTTAATGAATTTTTCCTCGATGACCTTGTAAAAATCAGCCTCGACCATGGCACAGTGGGTAGGGTGCATCTTTCTAGGAGGTTTCTTTAATACGCAATGATTTTGAAGATGGACGAGGTGGTGGATGACTTTTAAGGGATCTAGTCCCACAATCTAATCGTAATAGAAGGGAATTACGTCACAGTGCTGTTTAAGGAAGTCAACGTACCACTATTTCTCCTCAAGGGACATGGTGGCACTGATCAATGTGGGTCTCAGATCTGCCTCACTTCTGAGGTTCACCTATACCATCTCGTCGACAGTGGTAGAGACACATTTTCAAAGGCAGGGAGAGAATAATCTATATATTCTTCTCCAATCATGGAGGGATCTTCAGTAGGAGGGAAGTTTCTTCTGAGATACAAGACCCTACCGGGAGTCTAGTACCAGCTTTAGTGGCAGTGGTTATAATACCAGGGCACTTCGGCGCTACCAAGACCATGGATATGAAAGCTGTCAACCCTATCTCATCTGGTCTACAGCCCATGGGGCCACATTTCATAATATCAAAGCAGTAATGGAACGTCGGCTAGAGTCAGATTATTCCAGCCTGGCAAAAAAGGCAAGTATGACGTACTGCCATTTCCATGGGGCGAGATCCTGGTATCATACGAGTATAAGAGTTTTCGGGATTACTGAATCGTGGTTCGTATAACATTACGAATTGATCTTCTGATGCCTCCGGTATTTCGGGGGCAGGGTTCCCCTTTGTCCTGGAAATGAAAAAAAAAAATTCCCCATAGCAGGGGGTGTGGCCTCCAACCGATGGATCAAGAAGATGTAAGCATCATTAATGGTTGCCCAAGGGAGGGTCGTAGTGAGGACAGGCTCAATTTCACTTGCCTGGACATGCTTTTCCTTACTCATGTAATAGTCAGTGTCCAAATAGAGGTCTTCAAAAGGGGAAAAAGAAGATGCATCACCTTGGATTACGCCCACACGACCATTAAGGGAGTACTTGAGGCATTGGTGATATGATTAGGGGACCGCCACATGCCGGTGGAACCATGGCCTGCCCATCAATGTATTATACGCGTTGTCCTGGGAGACAACCATAAACTCGGTGCTGGAAACTAGTCTTATGTACTGAGTCTCCAACCGGATAAAGGCAACCGAGGTCTGCTCTATACAATTATATCCCTGGATTCTTAAATCAGAGGGATCCAGGTCATCATATTTAGATTACCCTAGCTTCCACAGTGTCTGTGTCGGGATATGTTTTATCCCGGAGCTGGTGTCAACAAGACAGCGGAGAACCTCCATGTCGTTGAATTGGCCTATGATATACAGCGGGCAGATGTGCCCCTATAAGGGGGAGCCTTCATCCTCTCCAGATAATGAAATGATTTCCTGGCATTCAGAGTCCACAACCATTCCATCATGGAAAGCTTCTACAGTTCCTAGCTATATCTCAAACTGGAGGGGGCTTCTTAAAGCCTTGGCAAGGGATTCACCCATATCTAGAGAAAGGAAAAGGGCTTAAAGGATGGAATGTCTCCCTGGAATTACTGTGAGGTTCTTAAGAACATCATACTTTAGTTCCAGGTGTCAACTTATTCTTGTAGGAAGCTTCTCTCTGATAGAATCCATGGAGGGCCCTGCCAGACGGATTGACGGCTGGCTTCTGCTGGAAATATCCCACTGCTCACTAATGGAAGCCCACATAGTGGCTATCAGATGAGGACCGGATGACTGAGAATGGCTTGTAGTGGGTAGAAGCTTGTCACGACATGGTTGAAGTGGTTTTTACTGATTCAGTAGCACAAACGGTGGCGGAGGCGGGCCTATCGACATTGTGTGAAAAGGATATGCATGATGGGTTCTACGCTGGGCCTACTGTCTAGTCTCAGTGGAATGCACAGCCTGGATGGAGGTTCCAACTGACGTGCCTCGATGACCCATATGGTCGTGGCTCCGCCGACGTTGGCGTCGACTGGGGTCATTTGGGAGGTTTGCATAGCACTCCTTCTCGTCTGGAGTCATATAGGGTTTTACCAACTCGACGGTGTAAACCGATGCGTTCCCTTGACTGTCACATGAAGATGAATCCACCGCTGGGCAGATTCTGGGAGGGATCCCCATCACTTGTGGCATAAAGTCAATGAGAGTGTGGGATGATGATGGCATTGGTGGGGCGCATTGCTTTTTCTTGCACAACTGATGCTTGCTCTTCTGAGAAGAGGCTGGCTGAGATGATGATACAGAAGTGGTGGGTGAAACTACTGAAGGCTCCGTCTGATTCAGGAATGCATGGATAACTCCATGGGCATGTGAGACCATCTTTCGAGCCATCCAATATTTATACATATGAGACCCGCGGTCAGAAACCTGCTGTCAATCGCCTTCGACATCACTACTGTCATCCGACCTCACAAAGACACCGACCACTTGTGTAAGGTCCAGACCCAGACTGACTATGTTTTTTTTCAATCTATTCTTGTATCCAATCCTTGAACACATAGTACTGTCTAAGGGTGTGTCCCAGGATCCGGTGATAAGGGCAGTAGTTGGGGTGATCAGTGATATTCTCCTCCTCTGGCATTCTCCTCTCAGACAGTTGTACAATTCTCTATTATAAGGAACTACGGAAGTAACTGGGGATCTGATCCTTGTTGAATGAGTAGGTATGATTTATTCTGTCCAGAAAGGGGGATCTAAGAGCCTGACCCTAATGGGGGGACAGAGGATCCTACAGAGGATGCGAAACATGATTATCTCTCTTAGGTGGCGGCAACGCGTTACGAGGAATCACCTGCCGATTCCGAGGTGGTCGTTGCTGGGTGGGAAGCTACGCCTATGGCGGTGGACCTCTGTTGGGCTGCGAATCTAGCTCCACTGGTAGAAATTCTAGCTGCTGGAGGGCCAATACCTGGGCCACCATGGTGGCCTCACCTTTGAAATCCATCCTTTCTTGGATCACAGGGGGCATCTGACTTGTGTGGATGGTCTGTTGCAGGGCTTCTTCGAGGTGTTGTGCCTTATCTGAGAAGTCTATGAACCCTTCGGGATAGTTTTGTGTGATCAGGGTTGGAATTAGTTTTTCTTGACATTCCCTATGCACATAATCAGTAATTGCTCCTGAGTCAACGACATGTCGATGGAGTATGCGAGACCCTTCCATCGAGTGGGAAATTCCATAACTCCCTCATCAATCCGTTTCATGCACTTTTAGATTTTTGCGATGTTTGTTTTCTGGGTGGTATAGCTAAACAGGTAGAGGAATTTCCTATGATGGTCCTCCCAGCTAGTCACGGATCCAATGGGGAGCTGGCTGTACCAAACGAATTCCGGCCCCTCCAGTGTCTGAATAAAACAACGGATCTTAGTGGCCTTCTTCTGCGCTAGAATACCTAGCATAGTCCCACTCTTTGAGTTGAAATGGGAGAGGTGCTGCGGAAGGTCCCCTGTCCCATTAAAGGGGGAGAAGGTGGGGTTTTTGAATCTCGGTGGTGCTGGAATATAATCTACCCACGCCAGGTATGGCTTACCATTAGGTGGGATGGCCACCTGTCATGTTTCTAATGACTCCTGGCTGGCGATGAGTGCCTCCATTAGAACATATGGATGTGGGTCCCTGTCTTGACGGGGATCCCTAAACATGATCACGTTTTCCGGTTCTTCAATGCAGTAGGAAAATTCAGTGGCTTGTGGAGAAGCTAGTGGAGTGAACCTTGGGGATGCCGGAGGAGCCCGAGTGGGGTTCCATGGATTATCACGCCATTTATAAGGGTTTGGCGAGACATACCATGGCCTCTTGTTATGAGATATGACTTCTACTCTGTCAATGAATGGGTCATGATCAGGGTTTCCTTGGGGAGGCTCACCAAGGAGTAGTTGTTCCTTCCCCTGCTGCCATGGCCTAGGGTAACCGTAGTTGGGTTGTCACTCTACAATGCGTTCAGCCAGAAGTTCATCGACCAACTTTTTCTACTCAGCGAGCTGCTGGTGCAATGTGGCCTTTTGAGGATCCTCCTCCATCATTTTCACTAATGCTGACAGGTCGGAGTTCTTGATAGCTCTGACATGTACTTTTCCTGTAATGGCATTCCAGCTGAGGAATAGTGCATCAGTGGGTGGAGGGAGACCTAGAAGGTTCGCTGCTGATGAGTAATCCTCCCCAACGGGTATATTAGTGGTGGCATGTCCTCCGGGAAGACATTCCCAACAAAGGTTCCATCTCGTTTTCCTCTCCCGATGGACAGGTCATGTTGACCACAACCCTTCTTGGGGGAATTTCGTAAATGATGCCAAGCGAGTTGGGCTACCAGCGAATTGTACTGAATATGAGGGATACATACTTCCCCCATCCACGGACATGCGCATGGGGGTAGCCTCTTTAATAAATTTTTGGAGTACTTGGAAACTTTGAACACATTGCTCTTTGAGGGCTTTGTGGTGACCAGGTGACTCAGGGTGCTGGACCATGGGGGGTGTAGCCAGGTCATCCAGATGGAAATTTTCGTCGATGCCTTCAAGGTGCACTTGGCTCCCAGGATAAGTCACCCACAAGTGGCATAGACGGAAGTTAGTCGCCCAGAGGTTCTGGCAGAAACATTCAAACTCATATGGGGTGAGCGATTCCGGTGTACAAAAACTCAGTCCAACAACTGGCCAAAACTTCTCAGGGAAGCGACATGTTGCAAGGATAGTATAGAAGATCCTCAGATCAGAAATAATTTCTGGCCATTGAATTTCTAACTCGTCACCTGAGGGTGGCTGATGAACTGGTGGTGGCACCGAGGCAGACCGCTGGGACGGTGGGCTGGCTGGCGGAGAGTACTGTGAGTGAGCTTATTGGCCGGTGAATATCGGGATTCCCTCGGAGGGTTGTAGTGACCTGGCCGCTATATCACGATAGGATGGACCGGTGACCAAGGCAATTGACATAGCACCAACATCTTCTAAGGGTGGGATATGCCACTGCTCTTCCACCAATGACCCCCAAAATAGCTCTCCACAGTCTTTGGCCAAGGTAGAGGGCGCTTCTAGAGATGACGCCGGTGACTGTGTGGTCTGTCCCTGGGGACGTGAAATGTTCTCGTCCTCTTGGATATACCTTTGAAGGGAGACAAGGATCCTACAAACCTCGCATTCTAGGAGTACAAGGCTGATGCGGATCGTTCCTGCCCCATCCCATGACTCAGAGAGCTGAGGATAGGGATCTAGTGTTGAGTTGTACTCCGTCTCCGAGTCCGAGAAGTGGACTAGTCTGATTCCAATCCGGCCTTCCCCAGAATTGTTCTTTCGGTGGTGACGGCCCGCCGTCTTACCCCTTGTGGCTCCTTGGGATAGGGATGATTTCTGACATGGGGCCCTCTGGTTGTACTAGTGCTAGGGTTGAGAGGGTTTCCACTCGAGAAATCCGGGGTGCGAGGAGCACCAGGAAAAATGTCTAAAGGGACACAGGGAGGAATTCTGTGTTGGGTGTTGGTGAAGTGAAGTCGGCCACCACTTCTCTATCCATTGGGGTAAAAAGAACCTTTTCCAATTTGCGTGAGTACATGGGGAGGACATCCATGCTATCGGGTGAGAAGAAATGCAATGTCGCCATACCTGCGGTCTGCGGTAGGGGGAGTGACCCCGTACCCAGTGTAGTGAGCGCAGGAGAGTCACCCACATGGAGTGCTACTATCACGGGGAAGATACTCGCTTGGGTTGAAGGTGGCACGGGGCAGACCTATATGTCGAGGGTGGAAACAGGGAGGACTCACACCTTCCGTAGTGGCAATACGGGGTAGGCCTCCACACGGAGTGGCATTACTTCAGATTGGTCTGTAGCTGCCATCGCATGTGCCGGTGACTGGGAGAGTCAACCCACCCTGCCCATGGGGTGGGGGGGGACTCGATCCAGGTTAGGCGTATAAATGACCCTGCTCAACGTATGTTGGGGGTTCGGGATATGATTCAGTAGTGTCTTGGTCCACCATATTCACTGATGTTGACAACCCATGATGGACATCCTATTCCATTTGCACCTGAAGTTGGCTTCGGGTCAAATGAACTGAAGCTGGAGGTGCATGCACGTAGCTTACCTGTTCCTTGGATTAGGGAACCAGACGACGGCGCTGACGTAGCCTGGTGGGAGCCCTCAACCGGTGCCCTTGAAGCGGGACTCTAACAGGGCCAACTCGGACATCCCCTACCTCGTCGGTGTAGGGGTGGGGGTTATCAAGGCGTTTCGGGGACAAGCTCCCGAAATGATTGAATGTTAGGGTGGGAAGAAACGGCTCCCTATACGGACATCGGGGGTGGCGTTGATGGCAAGGGGTGGCTACCTTGATATCCAAAGGGGCATATCCCTGGTAGGGATGATCCATTATTCCTCATAACTGCGTACAAGGTCATTAATTACCCTTCACTGGATAATTGTTTATGGGGAGAGGGGGCATGAGAACATAGCAGTCGTGGTGGTCGAAGCCCTCATGGAAGAGGCAAGACCGTGCGGGGTTGCCGCACTGGTATTTCCCCTGCCCCTGTGCTGGTGGGAAGGTGATTGGGCTCCAGATGCAACAAAATAGTTCCTGAAAGCAGGGAGATGAACACATTAATACTACTATGAAAAGAAATGTACAACCAGTTCCCCAACGCTATTCCATCTTACATGGTCGGTAAGAGGGATCTATGCTGACACCGTCGTAGAATGGAACACTCAACTTCCTGACCGTCCCAACATCTTGAGAGTTTCACGCCAGACCCGCTATTTTGATGGGTGACCTGGTTCCAAGTGACTGGGTCCGATAATAAGCTAAACCATTGGTGCCTCAAACACTACTATTCGTCATGCTTAGGAGAAGATATTCACGACGGTTTCACCATTTCTGTTTCTCACGCTTTCGTCGGGGCTCCCACATCCATCATGCATGGGACACATGACTATTTCACCGCATTACGACTTCCCGAAGGCAGGAAGCATCCGCTCCTTATTCAGGGACGTCTTCTCCTTGATCGAAGTGGGATGATTGGATACCGGTTCTTACTTCTGTGGATTCCTCAATAGAGATCATCACTTAGTCCGGGTCTCCCTCACAGATTGAAGACGTGTTCTTGAAACACTTCCCAGTGCCATATCTTCATAGAAACAAGTTAATTACGATGCTTCTATCGGGATGCTCCCAGGGGTCTGATCCGGGCAGCAACCTTTGGGTGGGAGAGTAGTCGCGTTGGGTTCCACTGGTGTGTCTTGACGCAGGAGGGTTGGCATGCCTTCCATATCTCCATTATTATAGGGATTCTCGAGGGCGCGGAAGCCTGAGGTATCTCACATCAAATGTGGGGAATAATATTCCATTGGCTTGTATCTGATGTTTTCCTCAGCTTCCCATGTTTTCCCCAGGGTATGCCACAATTTTAATGTCTAGCGGAGATGGATCAGACTGATTAGAACATTTATTAGAGTGGATCAGATTGAGGAACCCCTGGGTGGGAACACCGATGTTGGGGCCAACACGTTTATGCCTTCTCGAATGATGTCTAGCTGAATGGGGAATGAGTTGGCATGATCGCATCGGGATGTGGCGGCCTTGGTAAGAATCAGAATGAACGATGGATTTGGGATTGAGCCTCGAAGAGATTTCCTACGTATCCCCATGGCGGGGAATCAATGTTCGCGTAGTTTGGTGAAACGATGGGACACCTGAGGAGGTGACCGATGAAAATGGACGCTTGGATGGCACCCAGAGTAAATGGATCCTCCAGGTTAGGGAATGAACTTCTCAAGGATCATGGTCTTGTTGGAGTGATTAGGATGAGTCATGAGTGATGGGATTGAACCTTTTGGAGGCTTCCTATGTATTCTCGTGGTAGGGAATCAAGTTCCCCATAGTTCGGGACTGATTGGGGCTTACACTCTGAGGTATCCCAAGGTGTTGTGGGGCTTGAACCCCATAGAGGCTTCCTACAAACCTTGCCTTCACATGGATCAATGTCCTCATAGTTCGGGATGGATTGGGGCTTAAACTCTGAGGCAACCCAAGGTGTTTGGGACTTGAACCTCATGAAGACTTCCTATGTACCATGCCTTGACATGGATCAAAGTACCCATAGTTTAGGATGGATTAGGGATTACACTCTGAGGTGGCCCAAGGTGTTTGGGGCTTGAACCTCATGGAGTCTTCCTACATACCATTCCTTGACATGGATCGAATTCCCCATAGTTCAAGATGGATTTAGGCTTACACTCTATGGTAGCCCAAGGTGTTTGGGGCTTGAACCTGGTAAAGGCTTCCTATATACCGTGTTGTGACATGGATAAAAGTCCTCGTAGTTCGAGATGGATTGGGGATTACACTCTGAGGTGGCCCAAGATTTTTGGGGATTGAACATCGTGGAGGATTCTTACGTACCATGCCTGGAAATGGATCAATGTCACCGTAGTTCAGGATGGATTGAGGCTTACACTATGTGGTGGCCCAAGGTGTTTGGGGCTTGAACCTTGATGAGGATTTCTACGTACCATGCCTTGACATGGATCAATGTCCCTGAATTTCGGGATGGATTGGGGATTACACATTGAGGTGGCCCAAGGTGTTTTCACGGTCAGTGATTGCTCTAAGATCACGTGAGTCATTCTCAGTGTAAAAAAACAAGAGGTACCAGAGACCCGATGATCACATCGTGAATGGTGTGTCTGTGGGATGTGGAGTGGGGCTTACGCGTGGAGCAACCAATAGAGGAAATAAGGTCTTACACGTGGTCAGCTTCCTGAGAAGTCGGGGAATACTCTAGGATGGAGGCCCAATGGTTAAAAGGTCCATCAGGAGATGGAAATGGTGACAAGAAACCATGTCCCCATCTCCTCTATTAGTAATTGCGACGGAGGATATGAGGAGAAGAATGGATGCCACCTCCTGCAAGAAAGGTTAGGGGCTTACACAAAGGTGTATGCCCTTCTTATGGACAAACAACACTCCAATAAGGGTGATATCATACCCTGTGAGGGGTGATCCCATCCACATGGAGACGAGTGGGCATGGAGAATGTTTGTGGAGGGGGGGGGTGCGTGGGAGGCATGGGTCCGGGTAATAGTTTAACGTCATGTGCTAAGGATGATGGTGCTTGGCAGTTTAACGTCATGCAGCTCGGACGAGGTGGGTGCGCTCCACACCCATAGGGATTACAAAACTAGTACCCCCTGCTCCTTGCAGATGTGGAGGCACCGTCAATTCCATGGAGAGGGGGTGTGTCATGGCCAACTATCGAGGGGTCCAAGTTAGCATGGCTATACGAAGAATCCATAATCGTTAGCATGCATATGCGAAGAAGCATGAGGGAAAGCAACGCAATAGGAAGTATCATCCAAGGGACCTTGAAGTTAATTAGTACGAGCCTAGAAAGTCGCACATGAATACTTTGCATTGTATGGATGACCGGGGAATGAAAGGCACCAGTTAATGGGATCCATAAGAAGAGAATCGGGCACCCTCAAAAGGAGGCTCCCGGGGAGCACCGAGGTGAAGGGTCTTGTGGAAATGTGTGCAACCATTGAGGCTTGCGTGCAAAATAATTGGTCTATGTGAAAAAACAACAGGCATGCACGAAATCAGTGATGCTTACGCATAATTAGAGCATAGTTTTTGAGTGAGACTTGATGGATTGCATGCAAGGAGTAGAAATTGCGCGCATGTGGGAGTGATTGTGCGCAATGTAAGGGGTGCGCGCAATGGAAGGGGTTGCATGAAATTGGTTGGCCTATGCGCAACGGAAGGGATTGCGTGCAAAGTGTGGACCCCGAAAGGATTAGAATTCAGTCTAAGCAATGGGGACCTCATGTGAAGGCGGACCCCTGGGTGACTTGGCATGAAAATAACCGTACCTGAAGGCCATATTAAGTGCGCGGAAGATGGATTTCGTGGACGAGAGCTGGTTCAGATTCATCATCCTTGAAGTGGAAGGAGGTCTCCTTCTATTTATAGGCATTCGGCGGCATGAAAATCATGTCGATGAGCAATAATTGCACAACTGAGAAGGTGGTCCAAAATATCCATTGCGCAGAGTAGGGTCATGAAATTATTTCGCTCATGTGCCAATGACACTTCGCAAATCCCAGAACCTTCTCCGCGGGGCATAATTTTATGTGAACCTCTGAATTTATTTCATGCAGCCCATTCGAGCCCCCCCTTGACGGGGTCCCCAGGTCCGAATATGATTTTGCTTTCTCGTTTTGAAACTTTCCCTATCCCTTGACCACTTTTCAGCATCTACAAAAATAAGAAAATTACATTATAGGTGACACAATAGTTTTTTCATTATTGATAAACCTGATATATACATGATTCTTGTATAGAAAATGAATACAAAAATTACAATATATTTTCTGTTTATTTTATTATTCAAAAATTAATTTTTTACAAATATCATATCCTTGCATATAATTCTTAGTAAACTAAAAGAAAACATGAGGAAATGAAACAATAAACATATTGACAAAACATTCTCAGCAAGTGTTATGTACATTAGAATAAATAATGAATCAATGCGAATAATAAACATGAAAATGAAAATAATTGAGCACACATGCAATAAGATAACATTAATACCCTAGTAATATAATAAAAGATAAAAATATAAAGACAAATAACATAAAAATATACTATTTAATTAGTAAATAAATATGTTATTCATCCCTCAATTTTATCGTAGTGAACGTCTCATTGATAATAATGACAATAAAAAATGGAAATGATTAATTATAAAAGGCATGTAATCCGTAGAAGAAACCCTCAAATATAAATATATATCTTCATGAAAGGTTAAAAGTATAGGTAAAAAGTAATGTAATATGGATAAATTATATGTTTCATGATAAAATGATGATGATTCTAGTGACATTATAAATTATGTGGCATACCCATGACTATATGTCCAAATCATATCAAATATGTTGAATAAAAAATTTTATTAATGAACAATGTTCTTTAACAAACAATATATTTATTTTATAAAATATATATAATTTTCAATAATTATCATATTAATCAAATAACCATCGAATTATGCACTATATGTAAAAGTTGTATACAATTTAGGAAAAAATATGTCCATAATAAGTAATGTTAATACTATGGGGTAATTTAATGTTAAATGATAAATGGAAGGTGAATAAATGAAGAAGAATTTAATTACTACAAAAATGATGCAAGAAAGTGAATTTCAATACTATTATTGGTCAAAATAATCATAATCCATTAAGAGGAATTATAAGGATCGTATCAATATGATGTGTACCATTTAGATAATTTATAACTACTGTTTTTGTTCATAAAATAAAAAAAGATATTCAGAAACATTTATGAGGAAAATATCTTATTAATTTTTATTTTATTTTGAAAATCATTTTCATTGAAAATAACATTTAAAAACACTTTCATTAAAAGTATTTTGTTTATATTGAAAAGTAAAATTCTAGGAAATGACAATGGGTAATTATATAATGGTAAAAATATCATTTTATTTTCATTGTAAAAAAGAATAGAAAAAATATTTATTGATAATATACAATAATATTAATATGAAAAAAGTAAATTAATCATTTCATTAGGTATAAATAATTTTTGAAAAAAATTAGAAAACATGGGTTTTGATGAAACCAGATTTCTTGAGTAAAGAGACAAGGGATAATGGATTTTCTTAATCTTATATTATAAAAAACAATTAAGTACCAATGAATGGAATGTTTTTAATGTTACCTATAAATGAACATGAATTACTAAAGAAGAATAAATTATGTGGTTTATTGAAAAATTATATTTTAATTTATTTTATTTGAAATTAATGAATAGAAAATATTATTAAAATTGGATTGCAAAATGAACCCGTAAATTGATTATAATGTTGAAGTGATAATTAATAAAATAATTTTTGATGTGTATTAGATATAAATACAAATAAAAAATGTAAATATATTATAATAAATTATAAATTCATTAAACTTGTAATCATATAATATTAATGAAAATGACCATTTAATATTACCTAATGAAATTAAAATGTGTTACTAAATTCTTTTCTGCTTGGAAGCCTTTAATTATAATACCCATAAATGAAATAATTCAAATTGAAAATTTAATGAACAATAAAAATGGTATATGAATGATATTACATATATATATGGGAATAAAAAGTACCCTATAATAGAAACATGGTTCTTGGAAATACAATATGCCTCAATTAAATGAAATTGAGATGAAATCCACCACCTCACGCTTTCCTTTTAATCTGATTTTTATTAGACTATTGTATAGTGGATATAAACATGTTATTAACTTATAAAAAGAACCATATTAATTTTTAATTTTTATTATGTTATCAATTAATAATATACTGTTATCCATTCATCAATAATCATTCATTATTTTCATCACTTCAAGTAATAACTACTTTGTCTTTAGAGTATGTTTTGACTTGTTATTTTTAGACATTTTTACTTATATCATGACTAAAAAAATTCCATAAACTAAAAAATTTATATTCAAATCATATATATTTATTATATATGGATCAAGAGTAATCCACAAAATTTACTTCTAGATAATTTAATGCACCATTCATGATGATGGTAGACTATATGTATCCATAAACTATGATTCTATTTTCCCGTCATATTAAAACATATAAAACTAAGTGTTATAAATTTTTATTATCATTAAATTATAATATTTATGATATATATATATGTATCACAGGTTTTAATTAAACCCATCAATAATACAATCCATGTAACTTTTGAAAGAATCACATCACTATGCGAGGCGATAGTCCTCCATACACACAAACAACGTTAGCATATTCCAAAAAATGGAATGAATGATGTTATGTGATATAAAATAATTTAAAAGAATAAATAAATAATATCTATTTTATATATAATATATAAATTCTAAATCCATGATAATCCTAACCCTTAAAAAGTGATAATGGAGGAAAAAACAACATCATTTCACGAGGTGGTAGTGCACCATTCACACAAACGATGATTGCATACCATATTTGATGGAAGTGTGGGATGTTATAGGTCATATAATTATAAATAATGTTTCAATTTAATGATGTTACTATGGTTTTTATATAATAATTATATATAAATAATTGAAGAAACTTGTGGAAGAAATAAAACAAACGTGCTCATTGATGAACATTACATATTCTTTAGGATACCCATTATGATTTAAACTGGAATAATTATTTCATATATTTTTTCAAAAAAATTATTATATTAAGATGGTAAGATATTTGGGAAGTTAATTTTATAGTTTTAATTTGATCCAAACATAATTATAGGTGTTGATAATGGGGGAGAGTGAATTCCCTTTTATAATGTATGATTGGTTTCAAAATTTTAAATACTAAAATTTGAAAACTATTGGTATGAATAACTGAGGTCATATTCCTCCAATAATGATATATTTTAGAGATAATAAGGGATATGAGAAAAATATTTCCATCCAATTTTTTTCAAATAAGTTTCAGGCCATTGGGATCCTTATGATATATGATTGACCACTAAGTAAATGTTTTTTCAATAATCATTATAATATATTTTCATTTCTATAAACTATTTATTGTTTAAAAAAATATATAATTACTAGGTATTATAAATTAAACTTATTGAAAAATATTAAATAAATTTTTTCAAATTTAATTCGAGGTGGATGTAGAAATAAATTCATAAATTATTTTGAAGAATTGGCGGGAATGTGAGTATTTAATTTGAAACTGTTCAAAAGATCACAATGTTTTCATATCTATATTAAGTATAAAAATAATTCAATTTACATAATTTTGAATAATATATAGAAATTTGATCTAATTTTTTTTGAAATAAAAATATATTTTATAAAAAAAATAATTTTTACAAAAAGTAACTTTTCAATTAAAATTCACTATTTTTTACTATTAATCATAAAATTTAATTTAAAAAAAATAAAAATATCCACTAATATAATTTTTAAAATAATATTTAAAGAATTATTTTTTTCCAATATCAAATATAAAATTTTATATTTTTTTAGAAATAAATTCTCCAATAAAAAGTGGCAAAAATCCCTTTAGAAAAACACAGTTTATATGCATAATATTGGATTTGTTCTTATATTATGTATATGAAATATATTTTATAAATTTTTAAAAAAATTATTCTATATATAATATAAAAATTTTATTTATATTGATCAAATAATAAAAATTAATTTATTTTATGATGATAAATTACCCTTAGGTGGATGAAAATTGATATTTCTCTAAAATCAATAAATTTATATTTTATTTTATTTTTATATTAATTTCTAATTAAATGGTAAATAATTAATTAATCCATATTTTCATTAGTTATTAAATAATAATTATAATATATATTTTATCAAGTTTTAGATAATTTTAGAAATTCTTTTAACTAATGATATCAAAGAAAATCATCGTAACGTGTAACACATGATAATATAGAGCATCATGCATTGAGAGCTATAAAATATATTGAATTGGTTAAAACTACTAAATTTATCATAATGTATTTGGATTTTATATTTCCTTATATAGTTGGTGTTTTTTCATACACACTATTGAATAAAATGTAATTATTTCAGAATTTCGGTGTGTTAAATTTACTCCAAACAAACAATTGGAATCAAATAATGTCACCTAGTTTATATATATTTTCACTAAAAATATCATGAAATAACAAAATTAGAAAGATCTATTTTGTTTTCTATGGACAATTTTATATTATGGATGGATAAATTAAAAATCACCTCATTATTTTTTTGAGACCTTTGATATTGGCAGTCTAAAATAGAATCTTTATTGATGAAACTCAAAATTGATCATTAGAAAAGTATGGAAACAGAATACTATATACCTATTGGTGGTCCTAAATTATTAGTTATAAATGATGTGAAAATTTATTTTCTATATTATGAGGTTATGAATAACATATTCTATGCAATAAATAATAAAGCGTATAATTATGTTTTTCTAGAAAAACTAGTAATGAAATTTAAAAATTTATCCATGTTACATATCTTATTTTTGAGTAACATAACAAAATTATATTTTGATTTTTGTAAATATGAATATTATGAATTTAAAATTGGAGAATAATAAATAGTAAACCAAATGTTTCATATATATTATTTTATTTTAAATTGTTTGAGTTGTTTGGGAGAAACACGTAAAAATATATTTATTATTGAAATAGCACTTCATGAACATCCTATTATAGGGAATTTAAAAAAAGACTATTGTTTTTTTGAGTAATAACATCAACTATTTTAACCCTGAAGATATTCTAATATCACTATTAACATATTATTTGGAATATAAAAATCCTTTTAAAGAAGGAAATTTATTTTTATATCAAATGTATCATCACTACCTTGTGAATATGAGTTAGAATGTAATGACATGAATGATACATAAAATATTGAAAAAAAATTTCATTAATGAAATAAAGGATATTCACGTAGATATCATAATTACTATCCAATGGATTGTCACCAATAGGAAAGTAAATCTTATTTTAATTTTAATGAAAGACAAGATGTAAATTTTTATAGTATAGGAAAAGGGGTCAGGAAAATCCCAATTTCTAAAGTCTAAGAAATGAAAATTAAAGGGAATAAATTGATGAATGAAAATCTGTCAATGGATTAAGATATATTTTCAACTAGTATTTTTTGAAAGACACGTAGTAATTTTTTATTTCGTTATCAAATCAATTAATTTAATCTACATATTATGTATAATATAAATTTGAATATTAAAAAAACAATAGTTGATTAATTTAAATGTTGATAAATATGAACATAACTCTGAAAGAATCCATAGATTTTAAAATATCAATAAGAGACAAAAAAGTATCTTTTTATGGAGAATTAATATATAATTATATTTTTCAAGGAATACATAAAATATGAAAATATATATTTTAATTATTCTCATATATATATATATGGAAATTGGAAATGAAAATTTAAAAAATGATCAATTAAAATATGAAAAACTGATGAGAGTGGTATATTTCACGCCAAATTAATATAAATATGAGAAAATAAATTTTGATACTATTATTATAGAGAACTAATATCTCATAATTAATATTTAATGTTTAAATAATGTCTTCTGATTTTTTACGTGCATAAAAAATATTTATAAAATGACGAGTTTAAAAAATGAAACAAAATATATGGTCTTGGTTTTGATAATAATGTAACAAAAATGTATAAATCTTTCATTTTTTAAAATAAACAATGGATTGGAATCTAACTCTAATTTTTTTATATATAATATTAAAGGATATTATACGAATGAGCATTTCTTGAGCCTTCTAAAATATATTAGACATATTATGAATTTAATTTCTAAAAAATTATGATATTTAATTATGATAAATAAGTGTTTAGATTTATAATGTATTTCCATGAATTAAAATGATAATCCTATTTTTCCAAACTTTTCATGGGTACTAATGCTTAAAAAAACCCATATTTATAAGAACTATGTATTCGGGGAATGAAGTGAATGCTTGATACATGTTATATGATTCTAAATACACATGACCATTGGCCGTTCAAATTATAAATAATTCAATAAATGTGTTATATGTTGTTACTTTTGGTGAAAATATTAAAAGAAATGTAAAATCCTTATGTGATGATGGAATTTAAAAATCTACTATTATTTTTAAAGACATATATTTTATGTTTTGGAAATAAATTTAGTAATTATTTAAAAAAAATTGATGATGGATATTTTGATAAATTTCAAAATCATAAATGCATTATTTTCAAGGATAAATCTATTTTTTATTTTCAAATTGAAAAGGAATCTTTATTTAAATAATTTTTATAAATTAAATTTTCAAAAATTTATATTGTTTAAACAATGTAATGTTATATATTATTTTTTGGAATCACATGTTAGGACATGAAAATTTTAGGTTTATAAAAACACATTCCATCAACCACACTATTTTTCTGTTACCGGATCAAAAAGTTAAAAACACCATTTTATGTGATTCATTATTGAATGTTTAACTACAAAAATGATGTTTCATGTTAGTTAGAAAAGAAAAAAAATTATGTCTGTTATACCAAATTAATTTAGATTTATTTACTCATATTAACCAAGTTATTTTGGGTGGTAAAATTTATTATTCATTTTATTCTTTACGATTCTGCAAGGAAAACATTGGTTTATCTTACAACTATTAAATTAGATTCTTTGTATTTGTTAATTTAATTTTTTAAAAGTCATTCAAACTGAAAAAGTTCACATAATTAAATAAATTATATGTGATAATGTTAATGAATTCCATAATTTAAAATTTAACTATTATTGTGAAAATAATTTATATTTTCAAAAAAAAAATTCCCCTAGAAATCTGCTACAAAATAGTGTTTTTGAATGGAATAAAAGAAAACATTATGAAATGGAATAAACCTAGAACAATGAGTGAAATATTCATAAGTATTTATTGGAGGAAGCTGGTTATACTTCATGTTATATTTAAAATGGAATTTTTTAGGAAACATGATAATAAAGACAGATTATGACTAATATATGGGAAGGAACCTAAAAATATCAATTTTATAATATTTTAATTTAATGTATTTATCCTTAATAAAAGGGATTATTTTGAAAAATTTTATTTAAAAACTAATGATGTTTTCATCTGAAAATATTCAAATAATATTAAGGCCAATAGAGTATACAATAAAAGAACCCTGATGGTTCAAGTATCTATTCATGTAATGTTTGATGAGAAATTAATATATAGAAGATATTATTATATTGATCATTATGAGAATGAATGAACTATTTTTAATTTTTAAGCTAAAATTTCTCAAGATAATGCTTCTCGTGTTGAGGCAGAGAATGTTTTTTTCTCAAAATGAACCTATTCAAAAATTATATTAGAAAATAGTTTAGACAATCATCAAGATAGTGTAATTTCAAATGTTCAACCAAATTATAAAAATATAAATCCCTTATGTTTTTACTAAGTAATAGGATTTTATTTCTGATTTTGAACAAAATAATACTTGTGTGGAATTATATTATGCAAATGGGAACTTGGAAATTCAGGATTAAATGAATAAGTATACTGGAAATATTGTATTAAGGTTTGTTTTTTCACCAAATGAAATTATTATTATTTTGAGAAATAAATATTTATAAATAATTTTTTTAATATGGAAATATTTTCAAAAATAATGTTAGATTAGTTTCTCAATTATATTCTCATGAAGAAGAATATAATTTATAATAATACTTTGTTCCCATATCTTAGATAGAATTAATTTTGATATTAATGGATTATGATCCTATTAATGGTTTTAATTAATTTAAAATAGATGTGAAAAATTATTTTATAAATTGTTAAATACTTCTGGAAATATATTTTTCAAAACCCCTTCATTTTTAAAATAAAAAACACCATGATAATGTTATAATATTTTCTAAGGGTTTATATGGTCAGAAATAATACACTCAATTCTAGTATGAATGGTTATAAAGATTTCAATTAAAACCCCATTTTTAGAAAGACCAGGTGGAGAATACATTCTTCATTAATTAAATTTATTATGAATTTTATTATTGTAAAATTTGTTCCAATGATATTATGTTTGGAATAACAAATAACAATATTTTTATTGAATTTTAATGGATAATGAATTTTGAATTTGACAAGTGTATTATAAGGGAATTGAAATACTTCCTTAGTATAAAAATACTTCAAAAAGATGTTGTTATTTATCTAAATTAATTTAATTATAATAATTTTTTCATGATATTTGGTTTAAATTATTCTTTTTGTGAAAATAACCCCATTAATTTTACTTAAAAAGTTATATAGATATATATAGGAAACTAGTGATGTTAAAACCTATATAGGAATGATTGCATGAATATTATTTTTAGTCACTTCTAATTTAGATTTAATGTTTTTAGTGATCATGTGTTCTAGATATCAAATATATAATAAAAAATACACATCTGATATGATACATGAATTATTAAATATGTTAGAGGTAATTTTAATTAGAGTTTATTTTTACCTACAAAAACTAACATTGATTTGATAACACATTTTAAATTTTTTGGATGTAGTATATATAGAAAAATTACTTTATGAATGTTTCCTTTAAATGGTATATCTATATTTTCTTTTAGATTAAAATAAAAAAAATTACATTCACTTTCAACTGTAGAATATGAATATATAGATGCCACATCATGTTATACATAGTCAATATAGATTTTGAAAACTCGTTTTCTTTTTAGTTATTGTTTTAATAAGATTTATAAATATTAGAATATAATTATTCTATTTCTATTCCTAAAAACATTTTAAAACACTATGTTATTAATCAAATTAATCATAAATTTTTCATTCATTGATATTATATCTAAAAGGAAATATTAATATGGATATTCTTTTAAAGAAAATTTAATTGACTATATATTTTCTAGCCCCCAATTTTTATTTTTAGATATTTTTAATTTTAAAATTTTAGTGATGGAGAATTAAATTTACATATATATGGATTGTATTTAGTGTGATATAGGATTTGTTTTATACTATAATTGTCAGATTTACTTGGAATCTATTAAATATGGAATCTAGGTTTTAGATTAATATTGGATAATTTAGGTACATATTTTTTTATATTTATATTTTATGACATAAAAAATATACTAGTTGAATTTTAATTAATTATTAAACATTTTAATTGAATAAAAGGATAGTTTATGAGGGTTATGCCATTATTTCCCCCAAAAAACTTTTCAAATTATGGTAACTTTTTCATGTATCATTGAATATAGTTTAAAAATATATATGTTAACAAACTTTTTTCACAATTATTATATTTATTTTTATTATATATATTATGTTGAAAAATAGTGGAAGAATTTTTATCATTTAAAATATAGGATTGTTTTTCTATTTAAACATTTTATTTCTGATAATTTCAAAATGGGGGAGATGTTATTTTAAATTATATTTATTATTACAATAATAAAATATGGGGAAAATTGTTAATGGATCCTTGAAACACATTGGGTTTTGATTATTAAATTGATCTATATTAATTTATTTATTTTTGTACTAAATATTTTAATTGTTATTATATTATCATATTTATATCTTTGATTATATCATGATTTTTCATTGATTAAAATAAAATTAAATTTAACATTTGGAATTATTGTAAAATGTTATAAATGTTTCACGTTATGTGTAAATTATAAATAAGACATTTGGGACATTTAAATAATATTTAGGCGTATTAATTACTACTCCAACATATCCCTACTACTATTAAAAAATGTGTCTAAATGTAAAGCCACGTTTTAAAATGTGAATTCCCATAATGAATTTCCAATAATTGGAAACATTCTATAACTTATACATAACATGGGCTATAGAAGTCCAAATTGAATGATTCATGGGGAATCAAAAAGTAATGATAATTATGTATGTTTCATTTTCATACATAAAACTATAGTTTGATATCTATCACATCCAATATTAGAATATAATTTACATTATTTTTTTAGTTTGAATTCATTAGTTTTCCAGAACAATGTTTTAACTGTATTTTGATGATCACAAGAGATATGGAATTAAAATTCAAGTGATTATTTATTCTTTGTAATGATGAAATAATTTTTATTAATATAATTCAACTAGAAACAATTATAAATTTTCAACTTAGATGTTATCTTTTTGGTATTAAATTTTACAATCCAATCTATCTTTCAAAATTCCATAGTTGGTTATATATATTCAGCTAAATGATCAATTCACTTATGTGATATATGTATATATATATGTATGTATGTATATATATATATCTATATATATATATGGCTATGTGAATTCTCATGCTTAAATCACATATGCATATATGGATATGTCGATTATTTTTCATGTAGAATACTCGTTATGTTAAAATACCCTATCTGAATTTTCCAACAAGGTCTTGTGAACTTCTAGAGGATATTGTTAAACCTAGAAATATTGCATATTTTATGAAATAAATCACTTTTTCATTTGTTGTACGTTTATTATAGACATTAAATGTGGTTTAATTTTATTAATGATGAATTAAATAATATTTATATGGGATTTAAAATTTATTGATATTCATGGGAATAAATTTTTAATTGAATTATGAAAATTAAAATTTTAATAATTTTAATGAGAATATCTCAATTATTATCAACAAGTATTCCGTTGATATTATTTACTCTTATTTTAAACATTATTATTTTTTCTAAAAAATTTCATTGCATGGGTTTCCAAATTCCATAAAGGACATTGAAAATGAGTTAGAGGAAAATAATTTTTCATTGATAATATAATTACACGTTGATGCCATCTAGGAAACAGGCATAGAAAATTCAAAAGTAGTACATAAAAAATCCTATAAGGCAAAGATTTCATGATTTGAAATATTTTGTGAATAAATAAAAACTATATATATATATATATTTGATAGAACTAGTGAAATACACTGAGTGTGATGATATTCTTTAACTATAAATTGAGATGATTTTTTGTTGATTTACAACAACTCCTAACTGAACTAAATTTATTTTATTATTTTGTATATATGATTTCATTGTTAATCCAAAATCAGACTATAATAGATTTTTATTGGTCTATGGTTTTACATCTTTCCATTAAATTTCAATTATCATATTTCTATAGGGATTTAAAACCCATTAAAAAGTTGGGAATCAACTTGCGACACACCGAAACAAGTTAATAATTTAGATGTACCTCAAGGAGGAAGAGGTAGATAGTTTGGGGTGTACCTTTAGGTGAGAAAAAAAGTTATTATACATTTAATCATATAGGAGAAATGTATTTTTAAATTCATTGTGACTCCATGTGAAAAAGAACATTATAATATTTTATTAAAGTTACTATAGTGGGTTCTATCTCTCTCCATCTTTGAGAGGGATGAAGAGAGGACTAAGATCCTTTATATCTGAAAAACAATAAAAATATACACTGTTTTATTTCTATTATTTATGCTACACTAAAATTCATAACATTGATAAATATTTTTAATTTATTAATTAATTTTAAAAAATATAAATTAACCCCCTATTGGTTATATTTCTGTATCAACTCTATACCAAAAATAATTACCACGATCATATATTCTCTTATAAAATACCAATCATTTAAATAAAAACAAATCACCATAAAACAAAAATTAAAACATAAATGATTCCAAGAGTTATCTATATCCATTTTCCAAAAATAAAAATAAAAAACAATTTAATGTATTCCGTAAATCCAAAAATCCAAAATCATGACCAATGATAAAATAAAACAATTTTTCTTCAAATCAATATTCATTTTCTCTGTAACCAATTTTATGAGATTTTCATTATGAAAATTAAATTTTTATTTTCCCAACTAATCATTATCATCTCAATAATTATCACATATTAAGCATTGTATATACTTGAATCATGTGTTTACCAAAAAATATTAGCATATCACTAAATCACCTTCATTGTTTTTTACTATTCAAAATACTCTATAAAATCATTGTTGAATAGAATCATAGAAAAAATATTATAAGTATCATGATACATATAATTATTATATAAATGATAGAAAAATTGTACAACACAATTATTGAGTCCCAATAGATGAATACTACAATAACTATAATTCAATTATTGGCATAGAATATGCCCTTCATGGGTATTTAATTTATACCTTGAATTATAGCATGGAATCAGATCATTCCCAAGATCCCACACATAAGTCGCATAACTATAAATAGTCTCTATATATGATTATAATTCCCACTATCTAACTCTTTATTTTTCCGCGAATATTTCTTTTTTAATTCCATTTTTTCTACAAATCATATTTATTGTCATTCATTTGAGTTATTTCAAAAGGATTTTGTTTTCATTATCTCAATGGGTTGGATGAAGAAAATTATTTCAGTCATGGTATACATCATACTTCATTTAACTCATATTTAGATCAATCATAAACTCACATATGGTATTTTTTAAATCTTATATCAATATATATAGGTAGTCGTACTCATAAGGATTCTCATTCAAGCTCTTGTTTCATTTGATTTCTTAGGATTCAAATCATTTAATTATTTAATAGATTCAGTTTTTATACAACTTCTTATTGTTCTGACATTTAATTATAAAAAGTATCACAGATTTAGTAATACTAATCATTATGATAATACATATAATAAATAAAATATTTTATATGATGTCTAAATATTGACACCTTTTTAATAAACAACACCATACGTTTAACCAAGTCTGTCCATGATCATCATATATTCAAATACATAATTTTTCCCATAATGAAGAATTAAATCATCTCATGCATATTCCCAAAATGTATATATATATTTGGAAAGTCTTACACCAACTCAGAAAACACTGATGATAATTGATTAATTTCAAAACAACCCCTTTTATAGTTCATACCACATGATATATATACCAAAAACACATCTATATACTAGATTCCAAAAAAGTATGTATTTTCTTAAAAAATAAAAAACATTTCATAAAAATAACCTAGTTTATCATATAATATTGAGATATATCCTAAGGGATCTCACTAATGATTACATATTTATGTTTAAAAAATAAATAAACCTTAACCAGATGTAAACTTTGGAAAATCAAGAATAAATATTACATCATTTTATATCATTATGAATATTAATAATTTCTCTAATGTTGTAGTGTATTTGAAAACATGGATATAAAAACAACATGTAAATAAAATATATATTTCAAATCCCATTTACATTCACAACTAGACCACTAATTTAATATATAATACCTAAATCATTATTCACATCATTGGGAAAGGAAAACATAATAATGGATGAGCTCAAATGCTCAGTAATATAAAATGGAGGTGTAAATATTCATTAATGAAAAAATTATCATATTTTTATGAAAACATGATCATAAAACTAGAACATCATGCCCATATGTTCCTAGATAATAATTGTGAGTCAGGGAATTTTTTTAAGAATGTATTTTGTTTGTATGAATTAGTGATGTTTAATTTTGATATTAATGGAAAGAAGAAAAAGTAAATAATAATTCAAATTAATAGAAAAATAATAGTGTCAATAATATAATATATATTTGTTAAATAAATCATTAGAAATATCTATGTGTGGCAGTGATGGAAAATGATTCATATCACTTCTTTGGGGTAGTAGTCCACATGTAATTATGGGAAATGTGTTTATTTCCAATTTTATGGAACAAATGAGGAATATTGTTTGTCCATTATCATAATAAAATATCAATATAGTTATGATTCATGATTCCTGATTTAATTATGGGTTAGACATTCTTAGATATAGTTAAAAAAGAAATAAAATTTAGTGTACTTATTTAAGTGTTAAATCTCTTCATTGGGAAATCTCTTTTGAGTTTTACCTGAATCCTATATAGAATTCGATTTTGATAAAACCCTGAAATTTATAAAATTGGATGGGATGTTATAATGGTATTATGTTATGTATTGGATTTTATATAGGGTTCAATCATAGTTAATAATTTAGAAAAAGGATGTTCCCTTTTACCCTTTAGGGGGGCACCCTTTGAATTATATAAAGTAATAAATCACTAAAATTTTATTTTCAATTTCATGTGAATCTAAATTTATATATTCAAAACATACAATGAAATTGAGTATAAATCTTTTATTATAATAATATTTATATAAATTTATCTGATGTATTAACCATTATCACTATGATTTATTCCTCCATAACCATTTTGATGTGTACTGTGATATCAAGTTTTTAGTCTTTAGGGTTCATGAATGTTATTATAAATGACATGGTGACACATAGTTATAACATGGTTGATATTATGGAAAATATTACTTGAAATTTTTTTATTATATGTTTTCCATAAAATATTATTTATTTAACCATATATTTTTTTAACATAAGATACCATTAATGTAATTTTCATTACCAATACAATATTTAATTTTTTTTTGAAAAAAATCTACAGTTTAACTCAAATTTAACTTTTGAAAACATCCTTAATACAATATATTTATACAAAAATTTAACGTAAAATTATAATTCAACCAAAAAATATTTATTTGTGTATTTTTATAATCTATTACATGATTTTTATAATTCGTGAATAAGCATTGTGTGAGCATGCATAATCCATTATGTTAATTATTAAAAAAATTAAATTAAAAACAAATTAACATGTTAAAAAAATTATTAATATTTCAAATAATCATTTATAATATAACATAAGCTCTAATAATCTTTTTAAAGTAATTGTTTTCATTAAAAGATAGAGTGTGACATTATGGATTTATTATTTACTAAAAATATTGTTGAGGTCATTCTAAATTAGAAATAAATAAATTATTCCATATATATATATATATTAGATGATTATGTCCAAAGTAAACACAAAAAAATTTAAATAAGTGTATTTATATATATATATATATTAAATCCATATCACATTATTTTTAACTATAATTATCCAATTTACCCTTACCCTGGTGAAATTTGTTAAACAATATCACTGTTCATATTGATAAAAAGTATTTGGAAAAAATTTTAAAAAAATTACATGATAATTATAAATATGGAATATATTTTATCGAATTGAATCCCAATAATTTTAAAATTTAAATTTTTAAATAAACCCAAAAAATTGTAGAAAATTTATTTCTATAAAAATGCATTTTGATGTATAATGTTTTTTATAAAACTATATGAATAATATTAATTCCAATGAAATTAATTATATTATTATTATAAAAATTGTAAATTAATATTTTAAAATCAATTAAAAAGAAATTTTATTTTTTAATTACATCATTGAAAAGAACAATTTTCAATAAAATCATAGTTTTCACCATTCATAGACAAACAAATTGATTATGAAAATTTGAAAAAATTTCTCTTAAGATAATAGTGATATTCTTATCTATGATACGATATAAATATTCCAAAAAATGATTTCTACATGTTTTTGAAATATATTATAATATTGAATCATGAAAATAATAAATACATTTCTGTTGAAAAAAACTTTTTTTATTCAAAAAATGACATGACTAAATTTGAGATATTTTTTACCAATAATTAATCAATAACATTTTCTTGAGTGTGGTTATTGTACATATTTTTCATAAATAGTAATAATATTAATACCCTATAATTCAATGATAATTCCTTTATTTTCATAGTTAAATAATAATATATCTATAGTTAATCTATATTATGGTAATGTTGGGGTTTCATTTTAATTAATCCAAGAATATTATTATTTAAAAAAAATCAATGTGTTACACCTGCAACCATATAAAAAATATACCAAAAAATATTCCACTAACAATTTCCTCCCAAGATACAAAAGTTCCACCCATTGGCCATGTTACATATTAGATAAACATGAATGTTCTTCTTAACATGAGAAGACAATATCAAAGAAAAATCCCTCACAAAATTCCAACCAAATAAATAAAATTCCTAGAACCAACATCCAATTATATCCATCCTCTAGCCACCCCTCTATAAAATATCTATAACAATGATAATATAACAATCCCTAAACCAATGAGTCTTCCCTCTAAGTCACCTCTACAAGCCACGTCATGGGTGATTTAACCATCAATTGGTAAATAAAAACATGACCAAATTCTTCCTCAATATAAAGATGAATTGTTAATATATATTTTATCCCATTCTATGAATCCTTAGACCCTTGACTTGTATATCCCTAAGAATTTATTCTCACCACATCTTCTATAATACTTATACTCTCAGAAGTGAAAGTTATATTGAAATAATAATCATAGATAAACACTATCTACCTTTGGCATTTTATATTCACATCACATTTAGCAAAGTCATTCATCAAACTCATGTGTTTTTGAAAGAACAAGAAGTCTTCACTAATGTTTTAATGTCTCAATAAAATAAGAGAGAAATATATTTCTATGAAATCAATGTTATGGGTGGTATAGTAATGCTCATGGGGGAAAAATTAATTGATCCATAAAATATCACTATGATTTTCAACATAAAAAAACCGTAGACAATATAGAAACCATTACAAAAAAAATCAAACATAAACCATTACATAAGAAAAAAAATCATTTTAGAACAGATCAATTGATCCTTCATGTAGTTGAAGGAAATCTGAAAATAATAAATATAGTTGAAATCAAATTATTTATACTTTAAGGGTGTTAATGGGGATGAAATATGATAGAAATAAAAAATAAACCACCAATAATAGAACATAAGTCCACATAATCATTATACCTTATAAGAAATTGAGGATTATTCCTATGAAACAACAACCTCGCAAGGACAACAACATTTATGGACACCCCATGGCCAAGGAAATGAATTTTCTACATCCACAACATTCACTTGGAAATTTTTATATATATGTGGTGATGTTAATGAACCTATTAGAGAACATTGATATGTTTAACATGATACCCCTATATATTTGAGTATAAGATGATGTTGTTGATGGAAATGACTATAAACTATTCCATGAACTCCCTGAACACGGATTTCATGAGCCCCATGGATATAACAGTTGTGTTTGTTATAGAAAAAGACATTTTCCTTAACACGAATATTCAATAACAAAATATGATGGTTGTTTTTGGTATATCATCTTATTTTACTCTTGAATGAACACAAATAGATTATATATATATATATATATATATATATTAAAACCAAATGGACTCTTCATCACGTTTAACATATTTTTTATCATTAGCAGTGTCTAAAGGTACATGACTATTACCTAATTAAATATTTTGTATTTTATGGGAAAACATAGACTATCATGTTACTTCGTATAGAACTACACTATTGAACAATATAGATAAAATGAGATGGAATAAAACCTTAAAGATAAAATCATCATCCTAGAGACTTAAATCTAGAAATTATAAGGTTTTCATCTCACAATGTGCCATCAAAATTGAGGATGTTCCCTATTGTAACACAATCAAGAACATAATTCGACTATACACCAACAGTGTGAAAATGACTTACAGGAATAGTAATACATACATCATACAATTTATTAGGATATAATGTAATCCATATTAATTTGGTAGAATATCCAATTAATAAAAAAGTTCCCCCCTGGCCAACCACCCATTCCATATCTCTATTCACAAAACCATGACAAATACTAACCGTCCATATTAGAAATCGTTACTCTCTTTTTGGTGAAATCAATAATTTAAAAACTATAATAAATCCTATACACTAAAATGAAAACATTATATGTTTATATCTAAAATTAAACAAAATTACACATGGATAGTTGCTACCGCCACTATTAGTTGACTTCTTAGACACACATCAAACAAAATAGTCTGACCTACAATAGATGTTGATAATAATATAGGCACTACAGGCCTCTCTACATATAGTAACAATTAAAAAATATATAAAATATAAATAAAGATGTGGGATTTGGCTAAATGAGAATAGGAATAGACTGGGGTAAATTATAAAATAAATGTACCTCACAGAACACCTAGTCTCTCTAGTGATTGGACATTGAAATAATGCATAAGATCCTTCCCATATCGTTTTCTAGACATTTAATATCTTCCACAACCATGATATATTCTTGGTCCTTGATGAAAAGGACCATCATACTGTTGAAATATCTAACTCCATCATCACTTTTATGAGCATAAAAATATTGCACCAGCTACTAAACAAACGAAGGAATCCCCTACAATAGATACTAGCTCAGATGAAGCAATTACAACTTTTGGATGGGGTCCCGAATTCAAATTATATATCGACCAAAATGAGTAATTCATCATTTACCAGGACATTTTATATGAACACCATATATGTATATTGAAAAATTAAACCCTATGGTTGATTCCTGGGAACCAGTAACTTCAGGAATGTGTGAAAAATGTATCTAGGATCGGCCCAACTCTTGATTATTCTGAAGCATCCCCAAAATTCATCATCTAATACCTCAATCTCTTCACTATGAAACTTATTCATTGACATCCATATGATTATATCTTTCTTAAGAGTTAACCATCTCAATTAACACCCAAAATTCTATAACATGATGTTTTTTGAAAGCATAATTATAGTGACTTTATGTCTGATAACAAGGTGTAGTGCTTCTTCTAGATATGATTCAAAAGACTCCTCATTACGAAAGTGGTCAAAGAAAAAAAAATATAATTTTCATTAAATAAATCATGAGATATCACATGACTAGTGTCCCCTATTGGAGGGAGATTATATCCTACCACATTTATACCTCGATAAATGAAAATAATAACTTTAATAAAATATCAATCTATAAGTCATCATAATTTACATACACCTTCTTCCGATCACTAGGACACAACATTAAACACAAATATTATTCTCCTATCAGTAGGATATCTATTAATGAATCCGAAAAATTATCTCAAGGTTTTATCAAACATAAAGATATATTAATCTCCTCCAACCAGTTCTTTATATCTATATAAGTAATAATACCTTCATATATTTCTAGAATATGGCATTAAGATACATCCAAGTCTCACTATAACACATCATCCACCATTGATGGATCAACATTCCATTGATCCAGTAGATTGTCTAGATAAACCTCTCCCATATAAAAAACATTTAGATGATGACCGTGACCCATTTAAAAAATATGGAAAATATTATGGTAGGTATCCTGAATATTTAAAGAATAATTTAATTAAAAGTAATTTTATTTCCCAAAAACCACAATGTTCAATTATAACAAAAATGAAACATGATATATGGATCTCACATTGAAACCGTCCATGAATGTTTGAAAAAATAACTTGATCATTCAATAAACTCATATTCTATATATCAGATCATGGGGTGACCTATAATCCCATATCGTATTATTTATCTTTGGTCGATTTCATATAATAATCTCTACATATATTTTATCCATACCATCTCGTCTACTTCTCACATGTGCAATACCCCAAAAATCACTCTATCTATCAACAAAATTCTATTAGTTCCATTCAATGATGACCAATTCACTCTATAAGTACCCTTCATGGATATAAATAGAGTAAATATGATAATATTCCAGGACATACAACTCAAATAGGCACCAATATGGTTACTAGAATCCAATATATAATGAAATCACACACATTGGATGAATTACTCTTAGTAAAAAAATTTGGATCATGATATAAAATATAGACATCAAAACACATCCATTAAATAATAAAATATTGAAATGGACCATCCTGAACTAGATGAAATATGTTTGAAAAATACCCATAATGTATTAAAAAGTAAATACTAAAAGTTAATCACTAGAGAACAATTAAAACACTTGTATAAAAAATATATTAATTTATATATAGTCCCTAAAATACTCATAGTAACCAAAAAAACATTTTTATAATTGTGGTTGATGATAACCTATATACTCACAAGAAACATAACTGATGTATCTTGTGAGAATATGATACATGTATTAAAATTCACTAGTGAATAAATTGAACAACCAATGAGAAACTAAATATTAAAAATATCCATTCCAAAAGTACTATTTCACCCTAAAAAAATAAATCCATGTATAATAACATATCATCAAAATAAATTATAGGAAAATAAACCTCACAACCAGTTCCCCACTGATTTACCACTATAAGTTCTCTTATAACTTATGTTCATATCACATCAATTTTCCATTTATATATGATGGTGTTGGGGATTCATCACCACCCACCACTAAATTTAGAGGTCCATAATCTCATTCTATATTTAGAAAATATCTACAACACAACATCATCCAATAAATAGGATACTAGACAATCATGAATGTGATGAAAATAAATTGCATTCCTCAATGACCATGAAATACCACCACCAAATACGTCATCCCCTTCATGAATAGTTAATTCTAGCAATATTGTGATAATCACTAGTAATATACACCACAATAAATCAACACCAATACATAGAAATTATAGAATGAGATAATTGGTAGCCTACAATATTTTTAACCACCAACATATATGTTGTGGAAGACTCCTAAACCCCAAAAAATTTGGGAATTTCAAAGGTTATCCAACATGAATATAGTGAAATTATAAATGAAAATTAATATCAATTTTATTTAGATATACCACAATACGCAACAAGTGGTTTCACATGAATAACCTCTATGACATCAAAGAAAACTCACCAAAACATCTCATGAGGTCTTCCAGAAATTGTTACCACCACTAATGATACAAGCTATACACTAAATCCACTGACAATCCATATCTCAACATCTCATTATAATTTAATTAATTTCTATATTTAATGAGTTTTCGACTAACTCCCACTTATTAAAAAATTTCATTACATATTTATTCCTGACCCATTCCTCATATGTAAATTTACAATGAAATTATCATACATTAGTTTCGTCTCTCTCATATAAAATATCTCACCCAATAAATTGAGGTTTCACCATTGACAGATCATTTTGTTGCAATTATTCTATTTCCTCAACCATAAAACGTAATAGACCATAATCCTACCAATCAAAAATATCACATCACATTAAAACCATCACCACATCCTAACTATCTTATAGTAATATAATTGGACCCTTATGTTAATAAAACATTCAGTCAACATAATCTACACTTGAACTATTCAAAACCATCATCACAAATTCCCTAAGAATTTTCCCACAACCACCCACAAATATCCGAAGAAACATTGAAACATTTAATAGTGATTTATTCATTTAATAAAACCACAAATTTAGAAGTTGTTATTGAGGCTCGTAACATTAATTCATTATATTAATGTGTATTATCAAATAAATCACAATTTACATGGGAACTGATTTATTATCCTTATATAAATTCTCATCAACTTATGTATGATGAGTTCTATAAAGGGGAAAGAATAAGGTATAAAAATAACAATATCCCATATCCAAACGTGGTTCCCAACAAACATGATATTCAATAATGGAAAAAAACGAGTTTAAACTCATAGAAAATGTCCAAAAAAGAAAAAAAAAACAATTACAGTAAACCCATTTGATTCAGTAAACAAAATTTATTTATCTTATTATTTAAACACATATTGTTCACCCAAATGATAAAAAATCATTTTAATTCCCATAGATCTTCATATAAAAAAGACAGAACTTGAATCCCCTACCAAAAAAACAAGTAATTATTATACATTGTGAATAACCCAAGAATGATATATCGAATTCCAAAATATCATATTGACACCGAGAATGTTTTATGATCATAGAACACTATATCTACCCCATAAACATAGCCATGTTCCATTTTACATGACCATTCTCAAAACACACCACCCAAAAAAATGGAATATAAACGAAAACATGATAAGATTTAGGAGTAAATATTCTTATATTTATAATTAATCACTCTAAAATGATGAAAATAAAATCCCCTAAAAGGGGTTGTAATAACTCTATCTATAAGACATGGGTTTCCAAATAGTTTTGACTGATGTTCAACGAATTTTATGTTATTAAGGTTATCTAGAATTTACACTCACTAATTAATTCAATGACCATAAAATGGAACCTCTAACCTTGTTGTATGAAATATGGTTTCACCCCAAACCATAGAATTGTCTATAATTTTTATCCCAACTATACTCAATTAAACTAGCCTTTAGGATTTTTTTCGGATATCACTCTGAGTTCATATCTTCCTTGTATAATGTTATTGTGAAATAAAACTACCCGATCGAAGCTACTTGAAAAAAAATTAAAAGTCATGCCACTATAGTATTCCACTAAAAACCCTAATACATGTCATTGAAAACCTCTTTGTGGGTAGTGATAGTCCAAAAATGACCCCTCAAACCTATTTGTAACTACTCACCTCCACATTTTATATGTGTATAAATAAAAAGATCAAAGAAAACCATGTATCATGAATCTGTCCTCTAGAATACCACATCTACAATATAAGGGACTCTACCACCGTAAAACATGTAGTTTCATTCTACATGATCTCCCCCATGAAAAATATCAACACCAAATCCACCAGAAACTCCATATTCACGCTATAAATACATCAAAAATCCAAATATTACTAACTAATAGGACTAAAAATTCAATTTCTTTATAAGAGGGGTCTTTTTATTAGTATGTTTTGATTAGAAATATTTTAAATACCCATTCCATAGGGAGTCTGGTTGTCATATTAAATGTAATATGAATCCAAAGTTGGTAGATAATAAATATATTTCATGAATCACCTCTTAATAGGAATATAGAGATAATATTTGGGATACATAAATCCATTACCCAATAATTTATCATCTTACCCAATTTTACCATTATTGAGGTACCTCAATTTTTAACATAGTAATACATTTTATTTAATGAAAATAAAACTAACTCCCTTCTCTCATATCTAAAAGATAAATAAAATTTTAAAATATATATAATTTATTCTAATTTCAAATTATGAAAAATTTAATTTTTGAATGAAAATATATAATATATATATAAAAGGTTAATCAAAAACTATTTTTTAAAATTTATTTTCTATCATCATATATCATATAAATTACAAAATAAGGTGTTATTATTTTTTTAAAAAAAAATTAGATAATAATTTTCATTAGAAAATTATTCTGAAAGTAATCAATTTAATTTATTAATAAAAAAATATAAAACTCTTATAAAAAAATTCATTGAAAAATATGATTTTGGCCAAAAAATTATAATGACATCCCATTTTTTATATTCAATACAATCAAATAAAAAATCCAATGGTACTTTAATTTATTTGAATATTATAAAAATATATTAATTATATAAAAACAATAATATTAAATATATTGTGTAAATATATATATATATATTTAAAATAATATTGATTTAATAATTATCATATTTTTATTTAATTATTTTCATATTCAATATAATATATAATGTAATATTTATTTTTAACAATGAAAAAAATATAATGTACATATTTGATATATGTTTATCTAGTTTTCATATAGATGTCAATCATTTATAAAAATAAAATTACACCATAACTATTTTAAGTGTTACATATATATGTCTAAATACATCCATAATATTCAATAATTTAATTATTTAAATATATATCATATTTATATAATTTTTATTTATCAAATAATATCCGAAGTGGAATGATCATCATGAAATATTGTGATATTGAGAAATTAAATACTATAGTATTTTTTACATTTAGTTTCATTCAATTAGAAATTTCATTTATTTTGTATCATTTAGAGATCCTTTAATGAATTTATTTTTTTATTTTAATATTCTACCATATCGAGATATTGAATTTTTTTCTCCCTATTGTTTGTATCATAAGTTATCCAACACACATGATTTATTTATAAGGAAAAAGATTTTGCAATCATAATGTTGTTATAGGTCAAATAATGAATAATATATTATATATAATTCATTTGGTGTACATTTAGATACATTTAAACATGTCTAATGGAGATCATACTAGATCCCTTATATCCATTACATAATTGAATATTTTTTAGAGACCACTAATTTCATAAATTTATGAATTCTTAAATTAATTTTTTAGAATTATATATTTACCGTTGAGGTCACATTGTATAGTTGATTAAATAAAGATTGTTTATTGATCCGGATAGTTTATCCAAAAGATTTTTATTGTTAATATGGAAGATATTTTATATTGTTATTCAAATGGTATTGCATATAGTGTGATGTAAGGTGAAATTGATTATACCATTCAAAATGTTGTTCTAACGATGTCCAAAATAATTTAAGGATATTTTTATATGTTATTTCAAGTGACACAATATGTAGTTAAGAAATTCCCATGAAATTTTTTTTCATGAAGGATATTGAATGAAATATTCCCTAAGTCCATTATGAATGTGGTGTATATAGATATTTCATTAGAGATGATATAGATATAACTTAATGGAATGATATGAGATATCATTCATATTTTTTATTATGTCTGTATTATATGTCTAACTATGTCTGAATTCCTCAAATCATATAATATGATACATTATGAAATGTAATGATATTTTGGGGAAACCAAATGTTAATTATTAGTATTTTCACTGTATTCCTTAATTTTTATCTTTTGTATTGTATTTGGTAAAAAAATCCATTATATAATATAGTATTTCATATAATATTATAGTTACATAAAAAAGGATTTAATTGTAATATAATAAGTAAATTTAGGCATGTTTTAAGATAAAATTAAATGGTTATAAATGATGGATTGGAAATTGTGATAGTGTTTGTATTACATTCCATGGCCTACTGGTGGTTATATCATTTCGTGAAGATATATGTAAACCATTAATTTAATTATACGGATATACAATATCATGGGAATACATGAGATTCTGTTCCATAGGATGATATATTTTTTTTAGTCCATGAATAACCCATTAATGAGGGAGTCCATTGAATAATTCTTTGTAATCTTCATATAAAATGTATATACATGACTGTAGAAGAACATTGATATTGTAACTAAACACATGGAATTTCTATATTTATAATATACATGGATTTTATTTTTTATATGTTTCATCTTTGTTTTGGGTTATTAATTTTATAATATTATATTAATCAGGTTTTTTTAATCCAAAAAATCCATCAATATCTATAGTACCACTTGTGCATAACATGTAAATGGTATATGAATCACATAATGATTAATTGTTGATTTTTTTTCTTTTCAGTTAGAACCCAATATATTCTTCAATTGGTGTGTCATATCTTATAAACTTATGTGATAATTCCACAAAAAACCATTAAATATTCTAAAATATGGTTTTAGTGATCTTGTTATAGTGATTGAGCCTCTTATTACCAACTAGATGGGTGATTATTATTTTATTAAAGGACTAGTCCATGATATTCCCACTCAAGAAATAGAGTATTAGATTATTCTCTAATAATGTAGTGATCTTACCCATCTCCCATAGTGTAAATATGTTTTCATATACATGCTGATTTACATATTTTTTTTATTGGGATAGAATGATGATACTCATTATCTATGTGTGATTCACTTGTTTTAGTGGTATTGATAACCTAGGGTTAAATGTGAGACTAACCATTAGGAAGTGGAGGATGTTTTTGACAAATTGATTCAACTGTACCAAAAGTTATAAATTACAATCAATTTGATTATCATTATTTTAGATTGCTTTATACAAATAATAATGAGTCTCTTCTGTAATTTTATTATGAAAAATTGTTATAAGGAGACTCTCCCATAGAAATATTTCATGATCCTTTTTTTTTAAGGACTATTACCTAGATATAAAGAGGTCTATACAAATGTAATAATTATGTAAAGGTGTTGTGCTATTTAAAAGTATTAATTGTGGTTCACATATCACGTGAGGTACTCATTTGAAATGTTTTACGATATATTCATTCAATTGTATAAATTAGAGTGTTTTATTCTTGATTATATCTAAGAAAGTGTTGTTCATATTTTAATACCCACATATTCTATTGTTTTCTATAGGGTCCATGTGTTTTATTTTTTTCTTATTAGATGATAAAATTATATTATGATCTCATGGTTTTTATTCAATAGTAGATTTATCTTATGAAAATAGTCAAAGTTAGGATTCATGGTCATGAAATTAGATCCATATTCCTATTCAATCCAAAAATTATGTATCTGTATTATAGTAGTCACCAATAGTATCAGATATGTTTGGCATTCGGCTCTACCAGTCCTATAGAAGGTGAGGTTACATGGCTCATGAATACCTATATAGATAAATTATAGAGTGTAGTTATGTAATATATTGAAATTTATGATAAAGGTAGTTATGCAATCATGTACCACATTGAGGTGAACAGGGTGGTGATCTATGAGTCATGTATTGAAGATAAGGGGGTATTTTTTTATTAGGGGGCCTAGAGGTGGGGTCTTTATTATTAGTTTTTGTTAGGGAGTAACTGGATCCTTCAGATTATTTTGGTTACAAATATAGAATAAGTGACTATGATTCACAAATATAGAATTATTGTAGTGTTTTATTTTTCATGGTTAATATAGAATCTTAATCATAGGAGAGAGTTGTATTGTTTCTCTACATACTTCTATCCAGCAATCACATAAGAAAAATGGACATAAAATGGGGATTGTGGTAGAGTTTCATCATATTACTTGTAATATCATTTTTAGAATGGGTTTCATACCCATATATTTTAAATAATATTCATTTTCCCTAAATTGTAAACTATTTTAACCATCGAAGGATATAAGGATTATTTATGGATCCACACAAATTATTCATTCATGTTATCTTCTTATCATTATTTTTAATTCCCATTACACTTCATTAAATTATTTGTTTTCTATTTTTCTGATTTTTCCCTCATCATTCACTTCCACTATTTCATCACCCATGAAATATATAGTATTTTTTACATTATAGTGGCCTAGGATAAGGCAGGATATTGGTTACATAGGGTAAATCCCATGAAACCCCTTCCTAATTTGATGTGAAGTCTATCTTTACTCTATATTTGAACCTATAGTAATAGATATCATAACATATCGTACTTGTTTTTACTGAATTTCAAATTTGAAAGATAAAAATACATGTAATGAATATTTCCTATAATATATGGATAGGGGCACAGTCATGAATTTATTTCATTTTCACCCACATTTTAAAACGATGTGATCTTGAACTTTATAGAGAAATTTCATAATGGGATATCGTATTTTATGTTTTCAGGTGGATGGATCATGGTTTAACATCACGAAAAAGTAGGAACATTAATCATTAAGACTGGGGCCAATGTGTGGGAATATGAAGTGGATTACCCATTGATTCTTATGTATAGAAATATACATGGAAAATGATGGTAGGAACAATAGTTTTTCACTCCATATGAATTATAATAAAGAAAATCCAAAATTCCAGGAACATTTATGGGTTTTATCATGACCTCTCAGTGATTTAGTGTTACGATAAAAAATGATCCACAAAATGGTCTTGGGGGGGGGATTTTAGGTACTTCATATAATATCTTTTAAAAATCATCACTTTTAAAGAGTCCTTTTTTCTTATGATAAGCATTGAGAACTATGATCAATAATGCCACGTTATAGGGATATGTATTACCAAATATCATTAAATAGTGATATAAATTCATTTTATCTAGTATTTGAGAAGAATACACAAGCTTGAATCACTAATGTTTTGATGAGGCAAATATGTTATGAATCAAAATACAATTCTCCTCATGATTTTTGACAAGGGACTAAATACCATATTGTCCACTATTTTGGGACTTGGAAGAAGATATGGATGATTCTCTATGTCCATCTATTACAATTATTGAATGGAGATTGGTATGAAGTCATGTATAATATATAATATCACATGGAAGTACCCCACACTCAAGATCCCTTTTCAATGATGGGAAGTGAGACATAGGGTAACAAAATCCATGAGGTTGTGAGATAAACATGAAATACCATTCAAGAGTGATGATTGTTCTTATTAGGTCCATTTTTCATTATAATTATATATAGATGCTTTTTTGCTTTGTAAAATTTACTTCAATTCTGTATGATGTGATCAACTCATTCAAGCTATTATATTTGATCTATAACATGACTTGAGTCCTTTTATTCCTATAAATTTTTTCTCAACTCAAAATTGATTCGACCTCTTCCATGAGTATATTTCTAATGAATATATATTTAAAACCAATATATGTAAATAATTAATTCCATTTGGTAATATTTTAACGAATAAATCCAAAATAGAGGCTATATAAAGAGCTCATAATATTATAGAATGGTGATATAAGAGAAATATACCCCTCTTTGTATAACCAATTCCATATTCACACTGTCTCAGTTTAGCAAAATCTGTTATCATTTTAGGAATGTATCTTCTAGGGGTGATTTCAAAAATATCATTACGAGTTATTTAACACATTTGATAAGAACATTCCTACAATCGCATCATAGTACATTGTTGTCATAATAGAATAAATATCTAGATTTTACCTTCATCCGAAAATCAAATCTTGTAGAGATATGTACCCCAATACAATTTTTAATATATTTTTGTAGCATATCAGTTATCCCCTGTTGATATTAGGGTCATGAAGGTGTAGTGAGATAAGTATATGGATAATTTTTAGGATAGACTCAGTCTGTACTCATGGGAGTCTATGGTATTGTTCACCAAGATGCTATGTTGGGGCTTGATAAATTTTATTGACCACAAATTCATGAATTATGCCAGAGTAAGTAACAAATAACCTCAATCAAGGATCAATGTCTATGCCAAATAGATAAAAGATGAAATCTCATTCAATAATATTTAACTATATTCTACTAATAACTTACTTTTGGTTCTCGTGTAGGATGTATAAAAGAGAAAATATAATTTTCAATATGACCATTTTGAGATTATGGTGATGAACATTGAAATAAAAAATTTGGGGATTGTGATTATGGTCCTCATTCACTAGATACTCTAGCAATTAAAAGGCCAATTCATCATTTTCTTCATGAAGGGAATACTTATATGTATAATTATTTGTGGTTATAATGGTAGGAATCATTGGACTATCATATTTTTACTTTAGGAGTTTATGATTTAGGGAAATCTATAAAAGAATCAATTGTATACTAAAAACATCAACTTCAGTGGTTATATCATCTTAGAGGGTGTTGTAACTATAGTGCTATTAAATAACTATATAATTATTTATTTGGTACCATATAAAAGTGTTTGTAAATGTTCATTAGTGATATAATACCGAATATTTTTTGTGAAATTCACCAATAATGTTGCTACTATGACTACCCATACTAGAAAGGGATAAAAATTCATTTGAGTGTAAAATATTAATATATGTTTCTCTTTATAAATATTTTTTTTCTTCACACACATTACTAGGTTTAAAAAAGCATATTATAATGTAATATTATTATATAATAGGATAGTTATCACATATTAGGTGTAAAAGTATGTATAAATTGGGCTAACAAAATTATAAAAAATTATTTCATACCCATGTGTAGAACAGATTTGTTGGAATTTAATTGATAAAATAATCTTAATGTTAAAAAGAAATATTCGTACTTATGAAATGTTTTTCTATCCAAATAAATTAAATTTAGTCACTGTTTGTTAATAATATTCATGAGATTTAATCACTATACTTTAAAAATAAATTTCTATAATTTTTTTAATATGAATGAAATATAAATAAATAAAATTTTATGTTTAAAAAATCATTTTTTAAAAATAATTAATTTTGAAATTTGGATGAATTTCTAATAATTTATTTATTCAACATCAGTAAATTTATTCATGAAAAATGGATTCCATATAATAAAATACATTTTTAAATTTTTCGAATCACCAACTATAATTTTAATTCATTATGTATAGTAACCATTATAAATATTTATCCCCTCATTAAGTGTAAAACTCATAAAGTATGTCAAAAACTATGGGATAAGGTCTATATATATTCAAATAGACATTCCCATAAATAAATTTATATTTTAATATCCACGATAATCTTATTCTCCTTGATATCATTTAATTTCATTTCTATTTCTTTTTATAATGACTATAATATTATTTTAAGAGGAGAATAAATAGAAAATTCCATTCCCTTTGGTCGAATATATCTTTTTTTCATAGATATAAAATGTGGTTATGTTATGTTTTAAATATTTATATGAAATATTAGTGAATATTTTATCATGTTAATTTATTCATTATTTTTAGCGATGATATAATTATTATAAAGTTGATATAGTACATGTTCGTTTATAAATAAAATAAAATATTTTAATAATAAAAAACTAATATAATTTAGATAAATTATAATGTCCCATGAACCTCATGAATATATTTTACATATTAGTGATGTGCTAAAAGTTTTTAATTGAATTTATACTCATTTTAGTTATCTTTAAACTCAAAATTTATCTATTGTTTGAAAAAATAAACTAATTGTATCTTATGTAATAAAAAAATTATTAAATGAAATTAACATCCTCAAAAACATTTTTTGAACAAGTGTTTGTGATATTGATTAGAATATATAGATTTTTCTCTAATGGATATCCTTTTCTTCAATAGTAACTTTTTTTATTACTAAAAATAATTTTAATACATGATAATAGTGTGACAAGGGTTTAATGCTATGAGAGAATGGTAAAAAATAAATGTTCTGGGAAAAGTAAAAGTGTCTGATAAGAAATTAACAACATGAATTTTGTGCATGATTAATCATAAATCTATGATTTAAATGTAATATTAAACATAATTAATGGAATTAAATGAAATAATATAGATAATAGATTTATTCAAGATCCAAAGATATGGGTTATAACATATTTATTTATAATGATTTTAATAAATTAATTAACTACTTTCAATAAATTATTTCATCATTAATGGATGTCACTATAATGAACCATACTTTACATACATTGTTATTTCTTCAGAATTGAAGAACACTTATTACAACATATAACAAAACCAAGAAAGTACCGTATAGGTATAGTGTCTTTAGAAAATGGGAAACATAAACAACTTGTTCATAAAGCATCTACTTTGCCTCCCATTTATTTCATCATATCTAGAGTCCCTTTTTGTCATATTATACTTAATAACCTTATTCCTGGCCTGGGGAAAGAAAACATACAAAAGGGTGAGCTCAAATGCACAGTAAGGGTAAACAAAAGAAATAACAATCACATCATATTCATAAGAACATAACATTTAGAAATCTTAACCTGCAAAAGAGATCATAATTTCATAACATGGGATAGATCATGGTAGTGAAATGAAATCCCAATAATCATAACATAAAACATGAATCGTTGTGGAATGCACACATAATCATAGAGAATCATTTCTTATTAGTCAAGACTCATTGCAAAGACTATCTTAGTGGACAAAGTCCATTTCTGAACCAAGTCACTCTCATTTCTGTCCTATTTCACTGAACTGGTATAACCTACCATTCCAGCCATGTCTATCTCATGAGATATAATATCATTACCCAATGCATTGGAGGGAGATATAGGTCCCACCCATCTCATAATTATACCATTCTTTTGTGTGCCACAAAATCATAAATCATACATCATTGCATAAGCCATGTAATAAAAATGGGAATATCAAACATTCTGACATCATAAAACAATTCATATAGGATAAAGGAATTCATAAAAACATTTCCATCAAAACATAATCAAATCCATGTAATAATAGGGAAAGAAACAGAACCCTTTATTATCATAGATGGAAAATAATTTTGATAAAACACTTGAACTCCATTCTTGAGGAAAATATCATTTCTACTTCAAAAACACTTTTCCTTTCTGAACATGTCATACAATTCTAAAATAAATGAAGTTGATTAAAAATAAGCTTGAAAATTGTAAAGGAAGCTTCTGGGAAATAATGTTTTAAAAATCCATTCATGCCGTATAAGTTAAAAAAACATTCTTCTCTTACTTTTGCCAGAAAAGTCAAAAAGTACCTCGTACGAAAAATGACAAACGATTCCTTTCATATCATTTACAAAAAACTCACCGAAGGGTAAAATTGGATATAAACTATTGTAGAAGGATATAAATATTACATATTGAGGAAACATGGATGGGGATGATAAAATACACCCCAGTAAATTCCAAAGTATAAACAATCTCGGATAAAAATGAGATTGTGATATTTCCCTTACCTTAGGTCCGATTTGCTTCGTAAGTGTCCAAACCTCCTGTATAATGATTTAAATAATGATATTTAATTATTCCATAATCATACATATTGTTATGATATCATATATGGTCATATTCTTAGCTTCTTATTATTAATATTTCATTACTACTTGTTATTCGGGTGTTTATTACTTTTTGTTCTTATGCGTGTTTTGTCGAATAAATTCTTATTCTTCTCTTTAGGTTATAGATACTTAATTTCCAGAATGGTATTAGTGTAATATATATCATATTAATTCATTAAATTAATTTATATAATCATTATTAAATGAAGATCATGTAGAACGAGTCGTTTCTCATCGTGGAGACGGTATTCCGTACATACGCACGAGTGATGATATCATTCCTATGATCGTGGAATTGTATTGGAGTGTATGTATACTTTTTCAGAATCCGTATCACTTTATAATAGTCATATATATTCATTATTTACACCATTATACCCCTCCAAGTAAGGTGGTGGTGGAAAATAGATTACACCACGGCGTGGAGACGGTATTCCGTACGTACGCATGCGCGGTGATTTCTTTTTCTGTAGGATGGATAGATGGTGAAATAGGGTTGTTTCATACATATAATAAAATTTCAGTATATGAGTGATACTGATGTTATTACTTCATAATGAAACAACTAAATAAGAATAAGTGGAAGAAGAAATAAAGATGAAAGAATCGGTAACAGACATTACCTCATCTTTGAAGTGCTTCTTTGAGACCTCCTTTTAGAGCACTAAAATAGGTCATTGAAGAATACCAGAACCTCTAGGATGTTTCTAGGGAAGTGGAGAGAGGAAATTGGCAGGGTTTGGCCGAGATTGAAGGCTCAAAGTGGTGTGAGGAAGAGAGGGAGGAGGTGCCCTTTTATAAGGGAGGAGAGGGGCACCTTTGGAATAACTAAAAATATTATTTTATTACAAAGTCAAGTTCGGTTTTAAATAGTTCCAAATTGATATCTTTCGAAGATAAGGTGGGTAGGGGTCGAAATCCTCTCATATAATAGAATTTAGAAAAATTTAGGTATCAATTTTAAACTTATCATTTAGATTTTACATTAAGTTAGATAATTTTACTTTTACCATGTCTTCTGGTTTTCTTACAATATAAGGTTAATAAACTTACCATATCAAGACAAACGAACACCAAGTTTTTTATTATTAATATATATAGCCTTATCTAAGTCATTTTGCCGAACCTTATATTTTTAGGAACAAAATAACAATTAGTAATATAATATTTGTTTTAAAAACAATGTTATGTCAATTTTGACACTATTTAGTAATTGATTTTTGTGAAAATCATAACAGAATTATTAGTTCGAACCAAGTTACATAAATCAATAATAACATGTCATATTAACCTATAAAATTATTGTAATTCATTAAAAGTCTCAAATTATATTTATTTTGGTATTTATAACATCAATTTTTTCAATATTTCATTAATAAGATAATTACTGCATCATCGTTGTGTCATAAATAAATTAAATTATTTAATGACTAAAAATTACAAATAAAATACAATTATGTAGGAAATCCTTTTAGATTTATAATGAATATTTATAGTCGAATTTATCTTATGTATAACCCCATATTAAAAATGATGTACTTATTAAACTTTGATTTTAACTATTTTAACCCTTCTTTAAATAAATTAATAATAAATGTCCTATTCTAATCCAAGTGGGCCTAAATGGTCATATTTTATTCCTAAGGTTGTTTTTGGTCGAATTACTCTTGTCTAATAGAATTAGGACATGTGTTAGGGTAATAATAATATCATTTTTACCCTTAATTACCCTATTTACTTTTAACCGTGGTAAAAAAAGAAAAAATTTACTATTCACCAAAAAATTTATTTTCATCTCATTAAACCGAATTTTACTTAATGGCATCAACCGTGTCTCTCAGATTTTCGACATTCCACTCACAGAAGCGGTAACATTAAGTTTTATGAAAAATTCAGTTTTTTTAACTACCTCTTAGTGGTTTCACTATTCATCAAAAATTGAAAGTTTTCAGAAAAATACCAAAATTTCACCCTATGCTAATTTCGATATTATGAATCAAAAAATGATGTCCATTTTGAAAACTTAAATTTATAAAATTTCAAAAAGTTCTTATTAATATTCATAACGGCTAGTTTTAATAATATTTTAATAGTATATCGTTGTTTAGTGAAAATCGGTATTGCGTACGACGCAAGCTATCGAGGAAGCTCGCGATTTCGTGTAAAGCAAGCCAAGAAAGTGTTGTGTGTAGAAAATGATTCCTTTGATGATTTATATAACATAAAAGTCTGAGGTGATACATTCTACCCCCCATAAAATGAATTTCGCCCTTGAAATTCGTCACATTGTAACAAACAGATGAGGATACCTCTCCCTCATCATATCCTCAAGCTCCCTTGTAGCTTCTTCTAATTGGTGGTTCCTCCATAAAACTTTCACCAATCGAGTGGTCTTGTTTCATAGGAATTTTTCGCTATGATCCAGAATCTCTAACGGTTGTTCATCATAAGAAAGATCTTGCTCCAGTGGTACAACTTCTTAGCTGAGTAGATGTGAAGGATCAGGTATGTACTTTCTCAGGAGAGATACATGGAACACATTGTGAACTTGAGAGAGATTCGGTAGAAGCGCCAATTGGTAAGCTTCCTTCCCAACACGATCCAGTATTTCGAATGGACAGATATATCTAGGGCTCAACATCCCCTTCTTTCCAAATCTCATAACCCTCTCCCAGGGAGATATTCATAAGAAAACTTTATCACCCACTTCAAACTCTAGGTCTTTTCTGTGGTTGTCGGCATAACTTTTATGTCGACTCGGAGCTGCTCTTATGTGTTGTTGAATAGATCTTACCTTTTCTGCCATTTCATCAACGAGATCGGGTCCTAATAGCTTTCTTTCCCCAACGTCATCCTAGCAAGTTGGAGTCCTGCATTTCTTTCCATAGAGAGATTCATAAGGAGAAATCTGAATACTGGAGTGAAAGCTATTGTTATATAAAAATTCCACCAAAGGTAGGTGTTGATCCCAACCACCTTTGAAATCCATAGAGCAAGCTCTCAACAAATCTTTTAGAGTTTGAATTGTTCTATCAGACTGACCGTATGTCTGTGGATGATAAGAAGTGCTGAAACTCAACTCTTTATACAGAGTATGCTGAAGACTTCACCAGAACTTCGAGGTAAATCTTGGATCCCGATCAGATATAAGAGAAAGTGGTACTCCATGAAATCATACCACTTCCTTTACATATATCATGGCAAGATGATCCAGAGAGAAATCCTCTCTAATAGCAATTAAGTGTGCAGACTTTGTAAGACGATCTACAATGACCCAGATAGCATTATTGCCTTTGGATGTTTTAGGAAGTCCTGTGACAAAGTCCATAGTGATGTTTTCCCATTTCCATTCGGGTATGGGTAATGGTTGTAACATCCCCTTAGATTTCTATCTTTCAGCTTTAACTTGTTGACAAACCAAGCATCGAGAGACATATTCAGCAACATCTCTTTTCATGCCATCCCACCAGAAGTACTCTTTCAGGTCCCTATACATCTTCGTGCTTCCAGGATGAATAGAGAATGAAGAACTATGTGCCTCATCCAACAACTCCTTCTTTAATTCGGGGATGGGAGGAACACAATCCTGATTCGTGAACTTTATTATCCCATCACAATCAAGGTTGAATTCAGGAACATTTCTCACCTTCTTTTGTAACTCGGCATCTTATTTCTGTGCCTCTTTAATCATCACATGTATAGATGGTTGAACATTCATTTGAGAAAGATAAGATTTTTCCCCTTCTATTATAATTCCAAGATCCATCCTTTGTAAATCCATAAATATTGGATCTTTTGTGATCCTCATCATGGATAAACTAGCATGGTCTTGTCGACGTAATACATCTGCCACCTTTTTTTCTTTCCCACGGTGGTAATGTATTGAGCAGTCGCAATCCTTAATCAGCTCCAACCATCTTCTTTGGCGCATATTCAGCTCCTTTTGTGTGAAAATATACTTTAAACTTTTATGATCAGTATAAATATCACACCTTTCACCGTAAAGGTAATGCCTCCAAATATTTAATGCAAAGATTACTGCAGCTAACTCCAAATCATGTGCTGGGTAGTTTTGCTCATGGATGTTCAACTGTCGTGAGGCATAAGCTATCACCATATCATTTTGCATAAGAACACACCCCAATCCCTTCTTGGATGCATCACTATAGATCACAAACCTTTCTCCACTACAAGGCAGTGTGAGCACGGGTGCACTGGATAACCATCTTTTCAACTCCTTGAAATTCTCTTCATATTCCTCTGTCCAAACAAACTTAACTCCTTTCTGAGCCATCTTGGTGAGTGGATTAGATAATAGTGAAAAATCATTCACAAAACGTCGATAATATCCACCCAAACCAAGAAAACTTCGGATCTCAGTTACTGTTGTTGGTCTCGACCATCTTTCGATAACCTCTATTTTTGATAGATCCACAGATATCCCATCTTTTGAGATTATGTGACCCAAAATTGCAAATTTTTTAAGCCAAAATTCACACTTGGTAAATTTGGCATAAAGATTCTCCTTTCTCAGGGTCTTCAATATAATTCTCAAGTGATCTTCATGTTCTTCCTTGCTCTATGACTAGACAAGAATATCATCTATAAACACTACCACAAATTGATCAAGATTGTCTCTAAAGACTCTATTCATCATATCCATGAAGATATCAGGGGCATTAGTAAGACCAAATGGCATCACTATAAATTCATAGTGTCCATACCTTGTACGGAAAGCCGTCTTTGGTATATCCTCTCTTTTGACACTTAATTGATGATACCCTGAACGAAGATCAATCTTGGAAAAGTATTGAGCTCCGCGTAGTTGGTAAAATAAGTCATCAATGCGTGGGAGATGATATTTGTTCTTGATAGTGATCTTGTTAGGTTCTCAATAATCAATGCAGAGTCTCATTGATCCATCTTTCTTCTTAACAAATAAAACAGGTGCTCCCCAAGGTGATGCACTAGGGCGTATGAATCCATTATCAAGATTCTCTTGGAGTTGCTTCTTCAATTCCAGAAACTCAATTGGGTCCATTCTATAAGGTGTCTTTGAAATAGGCAAAGCACCCGGTACGAGTTCTATTTAAAAATCAACTTCACGTTTTGGTGGAAGACCCAGTAATTCCTCTGGAAAGACATCATAAAACTCTCGTACAATGGGCATATTCTTAATCGTGAGTTTCTCACCAAACATTTGAGATAAATAACCTTCATTTAGTGGAATCAATACCCATAAAATGGATGAAATTTCCACTGGAAGGTTATGTTCATCCTTGTATTGATAGACGATCATAGATTAATCTGGAATATGAAATGTGACTTACCTTCTTTGGAAATTGATATGATCTCCTTGTAGAGAAAGCCAATTCATGCCAAGAATCACATAAAATTCCACTATAGGAAGGATCACAAGATTTCCAGGAAGCACTTTCCCACAAACTTCGATCGAAGAAGAATTATAAACTTTTTATACGACTGTTGTGCCATTAGGTGTTGTCACAGCTAACTCAACATCTAATTGTTGAGGTAATACAGTGATACCCTTAGAAAATTCTTCAAAAATAAAAGAGTGGGCAGATCCAGAATCAAATAAAACATTTTCTACTTTAGAGTGGTTGGTATGTGTACCTTTCACCACATCGTTATCGTACTCCACATCGCTGATAGAAATTGCATGTGACTTTCCATTCTCTTTAGCCTTAAGAGTTTGTTGACGTTGACCATCATCATCATCCCATGGATTAGGGAATTTATTGGAATAATGTCCCATCTCCTTGCACTTGAAACGTTGAAGTGTAGTAGGTTCATTCTGTGTATCCCTTCCTTTGTTTGAATCATTAGACATCTTCTTCACATCATCGCGGCATTCAAATTCCCGATGACCTTCCTTTCCACATTTGAAACATTTACTTGTCCATTTAAGACAACTCCCTGCATGTTTCATTCCACACTTTGAGCATAAGGGAAAGCTCATCTTCTTTTCAGTGTGCTCTTTATATTTTCCTTTGAATTCCATTTTCCTCTTCTTATCAAACCCATATGACTGATGGGTTACTCCAATCTCCATCTCTACTTTGAGAGCACATCAAACGATTTCCACGTAGCTATTGAAGTCCCTTATGGATAAAGAATCGCTCAATCTTACTCTCAGGTTGGATAATAATACCAAAAGTGTACCTTGTAAGTCTTGTAAAATTTCCTTCATAGGTACCAACAGATTCATCATCCTTTTTCGTCAGTTCAAGAAACTCATTCTCCATATTTCTTCGGAGAATACGAGGGAAGTACTTATTGAAAAATAAGTTCTTGAACTCATCTCATTCCATGGAATCAATTACATCCCTTTACCTCGTATTCTTAATAATATTCCACCATTGATCAGCATCACCTTCCAAATGATACACTGCTAAGACGACTTTATCATGCTCAGAATATTGAAGAACTGAAAATATCTTTTTAGTAGTACTAATCCATTGTTCAGCAACTAATGGATCAGTAGACCCACTGAAAGAAGGTGGACGCTGCCTCATGAAGGATTCAACAGAATGTTTCTCCTTCCTTTGAACGTTTGGAAGTCCTGCATGATTTATAGCTTGAGCAAGTTTTGTGAGCATGGCTACAAGATTTTGCATTCCCGCTCCAATAACGTTTGGTTGCTCAGGGGGACAATCATTGCATTTCCCGTCGCATTCCACATTAACACGGTTCTTTTGGTTTCCATCCATTGACTAAAACTAAGAAGAATAGTGTGAGCAACACTAATTATAATAGGAAAACCACATAATCAAAATTTTCCACAAAAGGTCTTATCCTAGGTTATTCATGTCCATTTCTAAAACACTAAGATTGTGTTCTATGCTTAGAATTATCCTTAGGGTTCTTACTAAGGCTTTCACATCCTAGTTTCCAAAGGTTGACTATACCTTTCCACTGATACCAACTATAATGACCCATAATTTACATACATTGTTATTACTTTAGAATTGAAGAACACTTATTACCACATATAACAAAACCAAGAATGGACCGTATAGGTATAGTGTCTTTAGAAACTGGGAAACATAAACAACTGGTTCATAAAGCATTTACTTTGCCTCCCATTTATTTCATCATTTCTAGAGTCCCTTTTTGGCATATTCTACTTAATAACATTCTTCCTGACCCGGTGAAAGAAAACATACAAAAGGGTGATCTCAAATGCTCAGTAAAGGTAAACAAAAGAAATATCAATCACATCATATTCATAAGAACATAACTTTTGGAAATCTTAACCTGGAAAAGAGATCATAATTTCATAACATGGGATAGATCATGGTAGTGAAATGTAATCCCAATAATCAAAACATAAAACCTGAAACTTTGTGGCATGCACACATAATCGTAGAGAATCATTTCTTATTAGTCAAGACTCATTTCCATGACTATCTTAGTGGACAAAGTCCATTTCTGAACCGAGTCACCCTCGTTTCAGTCCTGTTTCACTGAACCGGTATAACCTACCATTCCAGCCAGGTCTATCTCATGAGATATAAAATCTTTACCCAATGAATTTGAGGGAGATATAGGTCCCACCCATCTCATAATGATACCATTCTTATTTGTGCCACAAAATCATAAATCATACATCATTGCATAAGCCATGTAATAAAAATGGGAATCTAAAACAGCATGACATCATAAAACAAATCATATAGGATAAAAGAATTCATAAAAATATTTCCATCACAACATAATCAAATCCATGTAATAATAGGGATAGATACATAACCCTTTATTATCTTTGATGGAAAAATAATTTTGATAAAACACTTGGACTCCATTATTGAGGAAAATATCCATTCTACATCAAAAACAATTTTCCTTTCATAACATTTCATACAATTCTAAACTAAAAGAAGTTGATTAAAAATAAACTTGAAAACTTGTAAAGGAAGCTTCTTGGATATAATGTTTTAAAATTCCATTCATGTCGTATAAGTTAAAAAAACATTCTTCTCTTACTTTTGCCGGAAAAGTCAAAAAGTTCCTCATACGAAAAACAACAAAAGATTCCTTTCATATATTTTACAAAAAACTCACCAAAGGGTAAAATTGGATATAAACTATTGTAGAAGGATATAAATATTACATATTGAGGAAACATGGATGTGGATGATAAAATACACCCCAGTAAATTCCAAAGTATAAACAATCTCGGATAAAAATGAGATTGTGATATTTCCCTTACCTTAGGTCCGATTTGCTTCGTAAGTGTCTGAACCTCCTATATAATGATTTAACTAATGTAATTGAATTATTCCAGAATCATACATATTGTTATGATATCATATATTGTCATATTCTTAGCTTCTTATTAGTAATATTTCTTTACTACTTGTTATTCGGGTGTTTATTACTTTTTGTTCTTATGCGTGTTTTGTCGAATAAATTCTTATTCTTCTCTTTAGGTTATAGATACCTAATTTCTAGAATGTTATTAGTGTAATATATATCATATTAATTAATTCAATTCATTTGTATAATCATTATGAAATGAAGATCATGTAGAACGATTCTCATCACATCGTGGAGACGGTATTCTGTACGTACGCACGAGTGATGATATCGTTCCTATGATCGTGGAATTGTATTGGAGTGTATGTATACTATTTCAGAAACAGTATAACTTTATAATAGTCATATATATTCATTATTTACACCATTATACCCATCCAAGTAAGGTGGTGGTGGAAAATAGATTACACCACGTCGTGGAGATGGTATTCCGTACGTACGCAGGTGTGGTGATATCTTTTTCCGTAGGATGGATAGATGGTGAAATAGGGTTTTTTCATACTTATAATAACATATATGTATATGAGTGATACTGATGTTATTACTTCATAATGAAAAAACTAAAGAAGAAGAAGTGTAAGAAGAAATAAAGATGAATGAATCGGTAACATACATTATCTCTTCTTTGAAGAGCTTTTTTGAGACCTCCTTTTAGGGCACTAATAAAGGTCTTTAAAGAAGACCAGAACCTCTAGGATGTTTCTAGGGAATTGGAGAGAAGAAATTGCCAGGGGTTGTTCGAGCTTGAAGGCTCAATGTGGTGTGAGGAAGAGAGGGAGGAGCTGCCCTTTTATAAGGGAGGAGAGGGGCACCTTTGGAGTAACTAAAAATATTATTTTATTATAAAGTCAAGTTCGGTTTTAAATAGTTCCAAATTGATATATTTCGAAGATATGGTGGGTAGTGGGCGAAATCGTCTCATCCAGTAGAATTTTGACAAGTTTAGCTATCAATTTTAACCTTATCATTTAGACTTAACTTTAAGTTAGATAATTTAACTTTTACCGTGTCTTCTTGTTTTCTTACACTATAAGGTTAAAAAACTACCATATCAAGCCAAACGAACCTCATTTTGTTTATTATTAATATATATAGACTTATATAATTCATTTGGCCGAACCTTAAATTTTTAGGAATAAAATAACAATATGTAATATAATATTTTTGAAAAAACTATTTTATGTCAATTTTGACACTATTTAGTAATTGATTTTTGTGAAAATCATAACAGAATGATTAGTTCGAACCAAGTTACTTAAATCAATACTAACATGTCATATTAACCTATAAAATCAGTGTAATTCATAAAAAGTCTAAAATTATATTTATTTGGGTATTTATAACCTCAATTATGTCAATATTTCATTAATAAGATAATTACTCCATCATCGTTGTGTCATAAATAAATTAAATTATTAATGCCTAAAAATTTCAAATAAAATACCATTATGTAGTAAATATTTTTATATTTATAATGAATATTTATAGTCGAATTTATCTTATGTATAATCCCATATTAAAAATTATTTACTTACTAAACATTGATTTTAACTATTTTAACCCTTCTTTAAATAAATTAATAATAAATGTCCTAATCTAATCCAAGTGGGCCTAAATGGTCATATATTATTCCTAAGGTTGTTTTTGGTTGAATTAAACTTGTCCAATAGAATTAGGAAATGTGTTAGGTTAATAATGATATCATTTTACCCTTAATTACCCTATTTACTTTTAACGGTGGTAAAAAAAAGTAAAAAGTTACTATTCACCAAAAAAATTATTTTCATCTCATTGAACCACATTTTACTTATTGACATCAACCGTGTCTCTCAGATTTTCGAAATTCCACTCATAGAAGCGGTAAAATTAAGTTTTATGAAAACATCAGTTTTTTTATCTACCACTTAGTGGTTTCACTATTCATCAAAAATTGAAAGTTTTCAGTAAAATATCAAAATTTCACCCTATGCTAATTTCGATATTACGAATCCAAAAATGAAGTCCATTTTTTAAAAATAAAATTTATAAAATTTCCAAAAGTAATTGTTACTATTCATATCGGCTAGTTTTAAAAATATTTTAATAGTATATCGTTGTTTAGTGAAACTCGGTATTGCGTACAACGTAAGCTATCGAGGAAGCTCGCGATTTCGTGTAAAGAAAGCCAAGCAAGTGTTGTGTGTAGAAAAAGATTCCTTTGATAATTTATATTACATAAAAGTCTCGGGTGTTACATTCAACCCCCCTTAAAATGAATTTCGCCATTGAAATTCGTCACATTGTAACAAACAGATGAGGATACCTCTCCCTCATCATATCCTCAAGCTCCCATGTAGCTTTTTCTAATTGGTGGTTCCTCCATAAAAATTTCAACAATTGAGTGGTCTTGTTTCATAGGACTTTTTCGCTACGATCCAGAATCTCTAACGGTTGTTCTTCATAAGAAAGATCTTGCTCCAGCGGTACAACTTCTTAGCTGAGTACATGTGAAGGATCAGGTATGTACTTTCTCAGGAGAGATACATGGAACACATTGTGAACATGAGAGAGATTTGGTAGAAGCGCCAATTGGTAAGCTACCTTCCCAACACGATCCAGTATTTCGAAAGGACCGATGTATATAGGTCTCAACTTCCCCTTCTTTCCAAATCTCATAATCCTCTTCCAGGGAGATATTCGTAAGAACACTTTATCACCCACTTCAAAATCTAGGTCTTTTCTTTGGTTGTCGGCATAACTTTTATGTCGACTCTGAGCTGCTCTTATGTGTTGTTGAATAGATCTGACCTTTTCTGCCATTTCATCAACGAGATCGGGTCCTAATAGCTTTCATTCCCCAACTTCACCCCAGCAAGTTGGAGTCCTGCATTTCATTCCATAGAGAGCTTCATAAGGAGCAATCTGAATACTGGAGTGAAAGCTATTATTATATGAAAATTCCACCAAAGGTAGGTGTTGATCCCAACCACCTTTGAAATCCATAGAGCAAGATCTCAACATATCTTCTAGAGTTTGAATTCTTCTCTCAGACTGACCGTCTGTCTGTGGATGATTAGAAGTGCTGAAACTCAACTTTGTATCCAGAGTATGCTGAAGACTTCGCCAGAACTTCGAGGTAAATCTCGGATCCCGATCAGATATAATAGAAAGTGGTACTCCATGAAATCTTACCACTTCCTTTACATATATCCTGGCAAGCTGATCCAGAGGGAAATCCTCTCCAATAGCAATTAAGTGTGCAGACTTTGTAAGACGATCTACTATGACCTAGATAGCATTATTGCCTTTGGATGTTTTAGGAAGTCCAGTGACAAAGTCCATAGTGATGTTTTCCCATTTCCATTCGGGTATGGGTAATGGTTGTAACATCCACTTAGAATTTTGTCTCTCAGCTTTAACTTGTTGACAAACCAAGCATCCAGAGACATATTCAGCAACATCTCTTTTCATGCCATCCCACCAGAAGTACTCTTTCAGGTCCCTATACATCTTCGTGCTTCCAGGATGAATAGAGAATGATGAACTATGTTCCTCATCCAACAACTCCTTCTTTAATTCGGGGATGGGAGGAACACAAACCCGATTCGTGAACTTTATTATCCCATCACAATCAAGGTTGTATTCAGGAACATTTCTCACCTTCTTTTGTAACTCGACATATTATTTTTGTGCCTCTTTAATCTTCACATGTATAGATGGTTGAACATTCATTTGATAAAGATAAGATTTTTCCCCTTACATTATAATTCCATGAGTCATCCTTTGTAAATACATAAATATTGGATCTTTTATGATCCTCATCATGGATAAACTAGCATGGTCTTGTCGACTTAATGCATCTGCCACCTTGTTTTCTTTCCCAGGGTGGTAATGTATTGAGCAGTCGTAATCCTTAATCAGCTCCAACCATCTTCTTTGGGGCATATTCATCTCCTTTTGTGTCAAAATATACTTTAAAATTTTATGATCAGTATAAATATCACACCTTTCACCATAAAGGTAATGCCTCCAAATATTTAATGCAAAGATTACCGCAGCTAACTCCAAATCATGTGCTGGGTAATTTTGCTCATGGATTTTCAACTGTCGTGAGGCATAAGCTATCACCATATCATTTTTCATAAGAACACACCCCAATCCCTTCTTGGATGCATCACTGTAGATCACAAACCATTCTCCACTACAAGGCAGGGTGAGCACAGGTGCACTGGATAACCATCTTTTCAACTCCTTGAAATTCTCTTCACATTCCTCCGTCCAAACAAACTTAACTCCTTTCTGAGTCAACATGGTGAGTGGATTAGATAATCGGGAAAAATATTTCACAAAACGTCGATAATATCCACCCAAACCATGAAAACTTTGGATCTCAGTTACTGTTGTTGGTCTCGACCATCTTTCGATAACCTCTGTTTTTGCTAGATCCACAGATATCCCCTCTTTTGAAATTATGTGACCCAAAAAATGCAACTTTTTGAAGCCAAAATTCAGTCTTGGTAAATTTGGCATAAAGCTTCTCCTTTCTCAGGGTCTTCAATATAATTCTCAAGTGATCTTCATGTTCTTCCTTGCTCTATGAATAGACAAGAATATCATCTACAACGACTACCACAAATTGATCAAGATAGTCTCTAAAGACTCTATTCATCAGATCCATGAAGATATCAGGGGCATTAGTAAGACCAAATGGCATCACTATAAATTCATAGTGTCCATACCTTGTACGGAAAGCCGTCTTTGGTATATCCTCCCTTTTGACACTTAATTGATGATACCCTGAACGAAGATCAATCTTGGAAAATTATCGAGCTCCGTGTAGTGGGTAAAATAAGTCATCAATGCGTGGGAGAGGATATTTGTTCTTGATAGTGATCTTGTTAAGTTCTCAATAATCAATTCAGAGTCTCATTGATCCATCTTTCTTCTTAACAAATAAATCAGGTGCTCCCCAAGGTGATGCACTAGGGCGTATGAATCCATTATTAAGATTCTCTTGGAGTTGCTTCTTCAATTCCAGCAACTCAATTGGGGCCATTCTATAAGGTGTCTTTGAAATAGGCAAAGCACCCGGTACAAGTTCTATTTAAAACTCAACTTCACGGTTTGGTGGAAGACCTGGTAATTCCTCCGGAAAGACATCATAAAACTCTCGTACAATGGGCATATTATTAATCATGAGTTTCTCACCAACCATTTGAGATAAATAACCTTCATTTACTGGAATCAATACCCATAAAATGGAAGAAATTTCCACTGGAAGGTTATGTTCATCCTTGCATCGATAGACGATCATAGATTAATCTAGAATATGAAATGTGACTTCCATTATTTGGAAATTGATATGAGATCCATGTAGAGAAAGCCAATCCATGCCAAGAATCACATCAAATTCCACTATAGGAAGGATCAAAAGATTTGCAGGAAGCACTTTCCCACAAACTTCGATTGGAGAAGAATTATAAACATTTGATGTGACTGTTGTGACATTATTTGTTGTCATAGCTAAATCAACATCTAATTGTTGAGGTCATACAGTGATACCATTAGAAAATTCTTCAGAAATAAAAGAGTGGGCGGATCCAGAATCAAATAAAACATTTGCTACTTTAGAGTGGATGGTATGTGTACCTTTCACCACATTGTTATCGTACTCCACATCGATGATATAAATTGCATGTGACTTTCCTTTCTATTCAGCCTTAAGAGTTTGTTGATGTTGACCATCATCATCAACCCATGGATTAGGGCATTTTTTGGCATAATGTCCCATCTCCTTGCACTTGAAACATTGAAGTGTAGTAGGTTCATTCTGTGTATCCCTTCCTTTGTTTGAATCATTAGACATCTTCTTCGCATCATCGTGGCATTCAAATGCCCGATGACCTTCCTTTACACATTTGAAAAATTTACTTGTCCCTTTAAGACAACTCCCTGCATGTTTCATTCCACACATTGAGCATAAGGGAAAGCTCATCTTCTTTCTAGTGTGGTCTTTAGATTTTACTTTGAATTCCATTTTCCTCTTCTTATCAAACCCATATGACTGATGGGTTACTCCAATCTCCATCTCAACATTGAGAGCACATCAAACGATTTCCTTATTGCTATTGAAGTCCCGTATGGATAAATTCCTTAAAAGACTTGGTTTTAAGCCACTAAAGAATCGATCGATCTTACTCTCAGGTTAGATAATAATACCAGAAGCGTACATTGAAAGTCTTGTAAAATTTGCTTCATAGGTACCAACATATTCATCATCCTTTTTCTACAGTTCAAGAAACTCTTTCTCCATCTTTGTTCAGGGAATACGAGGGAAGTACTTATTGAAAAATAAGTTCTTGAACTCATCCCATTCCATGGAATCAATTTCATCCCTTTACCTCGTATTCTTAATAATATTCCACCATTGATCAGCATCACCTTCCAAACGATACACTGCTAAAATGACTATATCATGCTCAGAACATTGAAGAACTAAAAATATCTTTTCAGTAGTACTAATCCATTGTTCAGCAACTAATGGATCAGTAGACCCGCTGAAAGAAGGTGGACGCTGCGTCATGAAGGATTCAACAGAATGTCGCTCCTTCGATTGCTCATTTGGAAGTCCTGCATGATTCATAGCTTGAGAAAGTTGTGTGAGCATGGCTACAAGATTTTTCATTCCAGCTCCCATAACGTTTGGTTGCTCAGGGGGAAAATCATTGCATTTCCCATCGCATTCCACATTAACACGGTTCCTTTGGTTTCCAGCCATTGACTAAAACCTAGAAGAATAGTGTGAGCAACACTAATTATAATAGGAAAACCACATAATCAAAATTTTCCACTTAAGGTCTTATCTTAGGTTATTCATGGCCATTTCTAAAACACTAAGATTGTGTTCTATGCTTAGAATTATCCTTAGGGTTCTTACTAAGGCTTTCACATCCTTGTTTCAAAAGGTTGACTATACCTTTCCACTGATACCAACTATAATGACCCATACTTTACATACATTGTTATTACTTCAGAATTGAAGAACACTTATTTCCACATAGAACAAAACCAAGAAAGGACCTTATAGGTATAGTGTCTTTAGAAACTGGGAAACATAAACAACTGGATCATAAAGCATCTACTTTGCCTCCCATTTATTTCATCATATCTAGAGTCCCTTTTTGGAATATTCTACTTAATAACCTTCTTCCTGACCCGGGGAACGAAAACATACAAAAGGGTGATCTCAAATGCTCAGTAAGGGTAAACAAAAGAAATATCAATCACATCATATTTATAAGAACATAACTTTTGGAAATCTTAACCTGGAAAAGAGATCATAATTTCATAACATGGGATAGATCATGGTAGTGAAATGTAATCCCAATAATCATAACATAAAACATGAAACTTTGTGGCATGCACACATAATCATAGATAATCATTTATTATTAGTCAAGACTCATTTCCAAGACTATCTTTGTGGACAAAGTCCATTTCTGAACCGAGTCACCCTCGTTTCAGTCCTGTTTCACTGAACTGGTATAACCTACCATTCTATCCATGTCTATCTCATGAGATATAAAATCTTTACCCAATGCATTGGAGGGAGATATAGGTCCCACCCATCTCATAATGATACCATTCTTATGTTTGCCACAAAATCATAAATCATACATCATTGCATAATCCATGTAATAAAAATGGGAATCTCAAACATCATGACATCATAAAACAATTCATATAGGATAAAGGAATTAATAAAAATATTTCCATCACAACATAATCAAATCCATGTAATAATAGGGATAGAAACATAACCCTTTATTATCTAAGATGGAAAAATAATTTTGATAAAACACTTGAACTCCATTCTTGAGGAAAATATCCATTCTACTTCAAAAACAATTTTCCTTTCTTAACATGTCATACAATTCTAAACTAAAAGAAGTTGATTAAAAATAAACTTGAAAACGTGTAAAGGAAGCTTCTTAGAAATAATGTTTTAAAATTCCATTCATGCCGTATAAGTTAAAAAAACATTCTTCTCTTACTTTTGTCGGAAAAGTCAAAAAGTACCTCATACGAAAAACGACAAAAGATTCCTTTCATATCTTTTACAAAAACCTCGCCGAAGGGTAAAATTGGATATAAACTATTGTAGAAGGATATAAATATTACATATTGAGGAAAAATGGATGTGGATGATAAAATACACCCCAGTAAATTCCAAAGTATAAACAATCTCGGATAAAAATGAGATTGTGATATTTCCCTTACCTTAGGTCCGATTTGCTTCGTAAGTGTCCGAACCTCCTGTATAATGATTTAAATAATGTTATTGAATTATTCCAGAATCATACTTATTGTTATGATATCATATATGGTCATATTCTTTAGCTTCTTATTAGTAATATTTCATTACTACTTGTTATTCGGGTGTTTATTACTTTTTGTTCTTATGCGTGTTTTGTCGAATAAATTCTTATTCTTCTATTTAGGTTATAGATACCTAATTTCAAGAATGTTATTTGTGTAATATATATCATATTAATTCATTCAATTCATTTATATAATCATTATGAAATTGAGATCATGTAGAACGAGTCGCATCACATCGTGGAGACGGTATTCTGTACGTACGCACGAGTGATGATATCATTCCAATGATCGTGGAATTGTATTGGAGTGTATGTATACTATTTCAGAAATAGTATCACTTTATAATAGTCATATATATTCATTATTTACACCATTATACCCATCCAAGTAAGGTGGTGGTGGAAAATAGATTACACCACGACGTGGAGACGGTATTCCGTACGTACGCACGCGTGGTGATATCTTTTTCCGTAGAATGGATAGATGGTGAAATAGGGTTGTTTCATACTTATAATAACATATATATATATGATTGATACTGATGTTATTACTTCATAATTAAACAACTAAAGAAGAAGAAGTGTAAGAAGAAATAAAGATGAAAGAATCGGTAACAGACATTATCTCTTCTTTGAAGTGCTTCTTTGAGACCTCCTTTTAGGGAACTAAAATAGGTCTTTAAAGAATACAAGAACCTCTAGGATGTTTCTAGGGAAGTGGAGAGAAGAAATTGTCAGGGGTTGTCTAAGCTTGGAGGCTCAAAGTGGTGTGAGGAAGAGAGGGAGGAGGTGCCCTTTTATAAGGGAGGAGAGTGGCACCTTTGGAGTAACTAAAAATATTATTTTATTATAAAGTCATGTTCGGTTTTAAATAGTTCCAAATTGATATATTTCGAAGATAAGGTGGGTAGTGGTCGAAATCCTCTCATCCAATAGAATTTAGACAAGTTTAGCTATCAATTTTAACCTTATCATTTAGACTTAACTTTAAGTTAGATAATTTAACTTTTACCGTGTCTTCTTGTTTTCTTACACTATAAGGTTAAAAAACAACCATATCAAGCCAAAAGAACCCCATGTTGTTTATTATTAATATATATAGCCTTATATAATTCATTTTTCCGAACCTTATATTTTTAGAAATAATATAACAGTTCGTAATATAATATGTTTTTTAAAAAATATTTTATGTCAATTTTGACAGTATTTAGTAATTGATTTATGTGAAAATCATAACAGAATGATTAGTTTGAACCAAGTTACTTAAATAAATACTAAAATGTCATATTAACCTATAAAATTAGTGTAATTCATAAAAAGTCTCAAATTATATTTATTTGGGTATTTATAACCTCAATTATGTCAATATTTCATTAATAAGATAATTACTGCATCATCGTTGTGTCATAAATAAATTAAATTATTTAATGCCTAAAAATTACAAATAAAATACCATTATGTAGTAAATCTTTTTATCTTTATAATTAATATTTATAGTCGAATTTATCTTATGTATAACCCCATATTAAAAATTATTTACTTATTAAAAATTGATTTTAACTATTTTAACCATTCTTTAAATAAATTAATAATAAATGTCCCAATCTAATCCAAGTGGGCCTAAATGGTCATATATTATTCCTAAGGTTGTTTTTGGTCGAATTAAACTTTTCCAATAGAATTAGAAAATGTTTTAGGGTAATAATAATATCATTTTACCCTTAATTACACTATTTACTTTTAACGGTGGTAAAAAAAAGTAAAAAGTTACTATTCACCAAAAAATTATTTTCATCTCATTGAACCACATTTTACTTACTGACATCAACCATGTCTCTCGGATTTTCGAAATTCCACTCACAGAAGCGGTAAAATTAAGTTTTATGAAAAATTTAGTTTTTTTAACTACCACTTAGTGGTTTCACTATTAATCAAAAATTGAAAGTTTTCAGAAAAATACCCAAATTTCACCCTATGCTAATTTCGATATTACGAATCCAAAAATGAAGTCCATTTGGAAAAATATAATTTATAAAATTTAAAAAAGTGGTTATTATTATTCATATCGGCTATTTTTAATAATATCTTAATAGTATATCGTTGTTTAGTGAAACTTGGTATTGCGTACGACGCAAGCTATCGAGGAAGCTCGTGATTTCGTGTAAAGCAAGCCAAGCAAGTGTTGTGTGTAGAAAAAGATTCCTTTGATGATTTATATAACATAAAAGTCTCGAGTGTTACAGTAACAATATATCAACATCATACCATCACATCATTGTGGTAATAAATAATAGATTCCCTTTAGTGGTGATCCAAATGAGATCCAAAAACCATAAAACATCACCATTAGAATTTTTAGGTTTTTCATATAAGATCAGATAGTTTGTTCCATGTATATTTTACCTCCAAATGAATTGATTCAAGGAAATATTAAATTACATTTCACTTAAAATGAAGGTTTTTATAGAGTTTGATCCCACTTCTTTCTTCTGTGAATTCTTATAGAGAGATCTCTCTTTTGATACGAGAATATTCCTCCATAACTCATTCTTTACATCGAATGAATTTTATTCTTGAAAATTTATTAAATAATGTTTATATAGAACTATGTTTCTATAATTATAATTTCACTATCACCACATATTATTTTTATAATCCGTATGAATTCCCCTTTCTAATATAATAATTCCATTGTTATTATTTATTAATATTATCTAAACCGACGAATGAAATTATATATTATGTATAATAATAGTATTTAATAAATATATTTTCCCACCAAACCATTGAATATTGTCTCCCATTTCTCAAAAATCATTATCATACATTGAATAATAACTATTTTTTAATAAATAAATATAACTGCATTAATCACAAATATTTAAATGAACATTATATTAACTAAATAGAAAGTAAATATTCTACTATAATAATATTCTATTGAATAACTTGTAAATGAATATAAGTGATCAAGTAAACATTAATAATTATTAAACCCAGTGTGGTAAAAATATTAATAATACATTTTAAATAAAAAATAATAATATATTATTATAATAAGATTCTAGATACACTTTGGGTGTGACCCATAGGGCCACTTTCATAGTGGAATTAGGATAAGGAGATTAATTCCAAACATAACATCCCTGAACTTGCCATAGATTTCATAAAAAACAAGTTAGTGCCAGAAAATAAATCCACACATGAATGATTTTAGTTGAAAACAATCCATTAATCATGATATCTATAATCAAGAAGGTTGTTTGTTGGTTCCACCTACCTTTGTGACTAAAGTATACTTATTTAATTTTTTTGGAAATCAATCATTATAATAGAACATTAGGGTGAAGGTTAAATTTTGGCTACATCATTTCAATCAAAGGTCATGAGATTTCAACTTCCTCTATTGAATGTATGTCAAATCCCTTTTGCTTGTTATTTAGTAATGAAAAAGTACACATGTCCAAAAAGATATCATACTTCGATGAAAATATATGTCATCATCGTATTCATCAATACATCAAAATATATGACTTATAATACTCATTTATAATAACATTGAATTCTATGGATCGTTAAAAACATCCACAAATAGTAATATCCAATGAATCATATAAATTTTAATTTTCTATTAATGGGTGTCATTATCATGATGGACCACCCTAGATATTACCAAGTGGATACACTATGAAAATATTCTTCAATGTCTTGTGAGTCCCCACCCTTGATAGTCTATATCATATTTGTCCCTCAAATGATTTCATGGTGCTATTGAATATGTAATTATGAAAATTCTCATGGAAATTCTGGGTTGTCATCATAGTGGGGAACAGCTATGACCTTTTAGTGAGATAGATACTTTTTAGAGATTATCACATACTATGTTATAAAGAAGAACAATAATTATGTGATATAGATTTTATAAAAAATCACTAAAATGAATACATGTTATTGTAAATTACATAGAATTTTGTTTTGGTAACCAACTCCATCAATTTCTCACTTCCACTAGATATAACTACAGACAACATTTTCTCTTCAAGATCTCACATGATACTCATGTTTCTGATGATATATGAATTTAGGTAAGAGATCCTCCATGTTTTCGTTTAGCGGAATTATTCCTAATGAAACATTACCCCATATAAAAAATACCTCATGAGGTTATACTTCTATAGTATGTTCTTTGTACGTTGGATTCACTAAGGATATTTTTCATGATTAATCATTATAGTATTATAAAAAAACAATGTGATATGGTCCTTATTTCTCTGTACCAGATCAAGATGTTGGAAAAAGTTTCATATTCAAATGGAATAATTTTATTCATCAAAAGATGATATATACACAATCTCCACTCTAAATTAGTGATAATTTTAATATTTGAACACCTTCAGATCACATATCCTTCATTGATATGTAAGAAATCTATACTATGACTTCAAATAATTGTGATCTATTTGATAACTAGAATTAGTATATAACATTATGACTAGCTCATCTTCTAAATCTTATTCAAAATAATTATTCTTATCTATTCTTTGATAATTGAGGATATCTTTACCATCACCCCAATGTTGTTATTTTGGATAATATTGATATCATCCTACCATGAACAAATAATTGAAAATATAAAATCATATATATAACAAGGAATACATGATGGATCCTATCACAGAACAAATGAGATCAAACTCATTTGATCTTTATCATGTTGCATAAATTGACACATGTTCATTGAATGTTGTAAACCATTGGATACTAGAAAAAATATCTCTTAGATTCTTCTATACTAAATAATATTTGTATTCAATCAATGTATGTAATTCAACATATTCCACACAAATTCTTGGATCTGTCAAAAATAATCTTGATTCCATGAATATAGAATGATTTACAAAATAACATCATGGATGCACACTTGTTAAACAATCGCATAAAATATTATAAGACTAGTGTTTAATTTCAGATAATTAATATGTCATAGAAATATACCACAAGGAAAACAACATCATTCCCACTAATCCTCATGTAAACATATGGCTAACAATTGTTCTCAGTGATACCAAATTAGTTTATATCTTCATGGAATTGAATGATTCATGACCTAAATGCTTGATTCAATCTATTAATAGATCACGGTATGTTTTATATCCTTTTGGTGTCACATAGATCCACAAACCTATATGGTTGTATCATCTAGGAATCCACTTAAAGGTTTAAATTAAGGAAAGATATTTTGATATCCCTATTCTAAATATCAATTTCATGGTATGATATTATATCAAGAATAATTTTGATGAATTTCAAAATGGAAACTAGTGTAAGGGTTTCATCAAAGACAATTACTTAATTTTATTTTAATATTTTATCCAATATTCTGGTTATGTAGGTATTTACATTAACAAACATGTATATTTTTCTCTTGAATAACCATTTTAACAATATGGGATTTATAATAATTGGCACATCAATTAAAACCCAAAATAGTTATGATAATATGATTCAATTTTATAATTCATGTATTTTTTCCATATAACATTGTTTGATATCTCTAGTATCTACTTTTATGATATTCGTTCACTGTTATCAACCAGAAATGGTTAACCACATTCAATGACTAGAAAACAATATCTCATGGGTTATCATACCTCTCCATTTTATATACAAATACTTGTGTTTCAAGGACTAATTGTTCCACTAATACATTTGAAATTTATTCTTATGAAAAATCCTCTATATCAAGATCACCAAATTCATCCAATTAAGTCATTTTACCACTATACATTTTGATTATTTTATCCCACTATTTAAATACTTATTTCTTGTGAGAGTGACATTCATGGTTGATGGGATGTATAGGTAGTTTCATGGGATTCATTTCGATACACTATAATTATACACCATGTTCTTGGGGTGCTAGTTTTTCTCCTAGGAAGCCCTTAATACAAACCTCACAACCATATAGATGTTTGTTTATGAAATGAGGTTACTTTATTCTCCATTCCGTTTAAGGGAATTATATTTCACACGTTAGTTGGTTGTCAGTTTAGTGTGTATGCCACAATATCTATTTAATATCCTATAAATTATAATCGAATATTATTATATATCATCATAAAACCTATCATTTCATAAAATTTATGGGCCATCCATTCAATAACACCATTCCACTGTTGTGTGTAAGGTGGTGTGAGTTGATATATAATCCTCAAATAAAATAAAAAATCAATCAACTATTGGTTATGTGATTCAACCAGTCAATCTGATTGAAGTTTCCATATTTTTTTTAAATTTAATATCTAATACAATCATGAATTATTTGAATTTATCAAATAAATCAGACTAGTATATCATAAAAAAAATTCTTTACATGGTCATTTTATTAGTGAAATACGTGAAGTAATAATACCCACCCCAAGATTCTGCTAGAAATGTTCCACACACATTAGTGTGTATCAATCCTAGAAAAATATTTCAGAAATTCACAATGTCTATATAATAGAAACTTATTTATTTTTCCTTGAACACAATCATTCCACATTTCATGAGGTTTTACCAATTAAGACTCTAAATAGCCATCCAGATAGAATATTTTCAAACACATCTCATTTCTAAGACCATGGAAGTGATTCATTAGTTCTGTATTATATGATTCATTTTTCACTGTTTTCTTATTTTTACCAGTACTTTGTTTTTGTAAAATAACACAAAGAGATTGATATTTAGATGATTCATAGCAAACCATATGTTGTATTTTCAAAACAAAAAACTTTTATTTCCACAATTTAAAATAAAACCATCTATATCTAGGAATGTAAAATAAATTATACTCCTAGTAACAACTTGTACCTACAAAAGTTATTTAAAATCAGTATCATTTTTATTTGCAATTAATTATGTTAGTATCTAATGGCTAGAGCTGCTATCCTCAATCCATTCGCAGCTCAAAGATACACATATCCCAATGAAATAATGTGTAATCTACTTGGTTTTAAATTTTTTATAATAGATACCAGAACCAAAAAATATATGTAATACCAAATGTATATATATTTAAAGATTAGACAGAATAATGAACAAACCATTAGCTTCCATTTTCTCTTGGGTGCAGTTCCTATTTTATTGGACTATATTTCCACTTGAAACCCATACTCCTTCCCATTTAATAGCCTACATATTGATTATCCTCCTCCAATAAGGAAATTGATTGGGATGTTCATTATTCTCATGAATCTTTAGACCCTTCACCATTTTCTAACATTGATTATTCACTATATAAACAATTATTTTTTCATGTCCCATGTACTTTTTTACAAGAAATATTATAGTTATATGTTCAGAACGAATCGTTATATTATTACACATGATATAATTAATAATAAAACTATATAGTAACATGGGTATTAAAGAATATAAGAGATTATTTTGAATCTAATAGTGGAATTTTAAACCTATGATGTCTATATGTTCACTATTTTCAATAATCATGACATGATGAGGATCATATGGAGTAAAATCCACAATATTTGTTGTAAATAAATATTTGGAAATCTCATATCTCTCTTGTATCACATTCCTGTAATAGAGATCATGAAGATGTGACATTAGGAAATGCACATCCATGTACACAGGTTCTATAAAAATATCATTTGTCATTAATTATTGCATTAAACATAGAATATCATTGGAGTAATTCAATTTTTTTATCATAGAGAGAATACTCTTCAACATTATCTTGTTTATCATGAACATTAGGAATACGTTCTTCTAGAACATACAATTTCCTTACATAGTGTTTTAGAACAAGTAATCATATTTTCTACTCCTAGTAATCTATGTCAGTGGGAAGATTATATTTATCATGAATGGATCATAATGATATACTTCATGACATTTATATTTTTTTCCTACAAATAAGATTAAAATTGTTTCTATAAATTATCATAAAAAATATATAAATGGAATAAGTATTATATTTTTTAATGTCCCACTATTTTAATGAAACAAAATAATCGTCACTATTGGATTAAATACATCTTATTTCTGGGAAATTATATGGAAATGAATCTACATTCCAATTTTTAACAACATAAATGTGGGTTTTCAAGAAAGTTATAAGGGTTTATGTAGTCATTACAAATTCTTGGGACATTATCCAATAATTATTTGTATTTTTGTGGTGTATTCCCAACCTAAAAATATTTTATTTGGATTTAAAAAAATATTTTCCTCTAAAATAAACTATGTCATATATTATATGTTAATGCTTTTTGTGAACTAATTTATATCCACCCAGAACATTAAATTAAAATTTCATAATAATTGAAATAATCCCATGTTTTTCTGGTGTTGTATATGTTTATAATGTATTAATATATATATAATTTTCATTTTCTATCATAAAATAAAATATTTAAAATTATTATATTTTTTTAAATTATATTTTATATAAATTATATATAAATAAGAGAGTATCTATGTATTAGATCACGTTTACAGAGAAGTAAAATTTATTTTAATTCTCCCTTTATTTTTTTGATTAATTAATTATTGTGATGGTGGATAAAATCAAAATCAAAATAACCATTAAAAATGATAGAAATAAGATAATAAAATATCATTATTATTAGATTTTACTAATGGAAAATTTAATAGGTGAATGATAAATTATTTTTCAACCAAATGTAAAATCACCTTGAATCATTTATAATTCATTTTTCATCTTTCCACTTATTCGACTATGTATCAACATAGAATTGGTTACACCTCATCTTCAAAATTGAATCACCTCCACTATATTTGGAGCTCCATCCTCTACGTAAATTTTTTTCTCACACACAAGTGAGGGTGACAAATTGTTAGTTAATATATTTACAAAAATGAAACTATAGAAATAGAATCACTTACATAATGAGTGGATTTATAAAATATAGCCCAAGAATATAATTTAATAAAATATTAAATAAAAATGAAAACATAAAAATTACTATTCTATTCTTATGATCATCTACATGCAAGTAAACAATTTAATCATTTAATAAAATTATTATTAAAATACAATCATTATTATTTATGATAAATCAGACCTGAATTAGTTAGTTATATTCTTTAATTAATAATTTATTTTATTTTAAATTTTATATAAATCCTTCTTGAGGTTTTAATCCATTTAATTTTAATCAAATTAAATAAATTTATGTAAAATTAATTATTTTACAAAAAAATATACATCAGAGGAAGCACGGTGAGTACCTATCTGAAATACCAAGTGGGTATCATACTCGTATACTATTTACTCATGTGACATGTATAAAGAATGAGTTATCATTTCATTTTATGGTGTATATTACAAAATAAAGTACACATGGAACATATGGTATTTATATAGAGTTTTATGATTCTATTTTCATAGAGTAACAAATGTAATACTACATATATATGATATTATGATCCAAAAATTATGAATAAATAAATTATATATAAATATAATATGAATCGTCGCGTGCGTTATCAAAATAATGACCACATGGAACACAAGTTGATATGGATTAAATATTATAATAAATTCATTTTAAATAATGTGTAATCTGGTAAATGTACATGATTTGTAAATTGAAGCTACTTAGTTTTTATTATTCTTACTTTATATCCCTAAACACTTTCTAAGGACTCGACATAAAAATATGCCATAAAAATGTTGGATTATAGGGAGTGTACATTGGATAGATGGCTTGTTGTCTCTAAATTTCATGGATTCTATTCATATAGGCCTTGAGAAAGGTCGCACAAACCATTTGTGAATAAATGACTACATGTACTATTTGGAAGATACATGATATGTACTCAAGCTGACCATATTCCAGGCTGGCATGATCGACACATGGTGTATAATTAAATTCACCATGTGTAATTAATGCACACATCTTCAATTAATTCATGGTACATTAAATTCTATAAAGAATCTTGTACCTCTAGGTTATGTGGTCTGTAATCTACTTTTTGTTAGCAAAGACTCCCCATCACCTCCTAATGAGATCATTAAATTTATATCATTCATTTAATAAATCAATATGATTATATTTTTATGACACAAATGGGATGAAGAATAAATTCCAATTCATATTAGATAATTATAAAAAAAATTAAATGAAATTATAAATTCCAAATTCAATATATAATTTTCATGTAATAATCAATAATTATTCAACACAATATAATATTACATGAATATTCTACGGTGTAGTAGTAGAATTAGATGGGATATTACAAACTTGTATTTATTTCATGATCGATGATTAATCCATCATTTACATGATGATAAATGACATGATCAATATAATTAAATCAAGAGATATATATATATAAATTAATGTTAGAACAAAGGTGTTGGACCATTACGTATAAATTTAAATTATTTTAAGAAAGTAAAAAAATTATATTATGATAAATTCTTTCATCACTAATGTAGATCAACAATTATCTTTTTTCATTCCATCATTGTTGTACGAGAATCAAAAATATGTTCCCTCTAGCAGTGATCCAGATGTGCTCCATGAACCTTCTAATGTCACAATAGAAATCTCTATGTGATTTCATGGTATAGATTAATGGTTGAGTAGTTCCCCCTTGAACACCCAAAGTGTTGTTTAATATATGGGTGATATTAAATATCCTTAGAAATGATTTTGGTGGTGGAGGATGATCAGTATCTTTTCATGAGAGAGTTTATGGAGATATTCATCTCTATGGATTTGAGAGGATTCTCTCATGTTATCCTTGTGCACAATAATTTTTTGTCTCTTGAATGTCAATATAATTTGGTTTATATAACACAAGTGTAAGAAAATAATGATTTAATTTTTTCTTTTTAATATTCTTATAATCCACGTGGAACAACATGTCTATAGTAATTTTAATAATATTATTACATTGGGAAATGTTCTAAACTCGATAATTTAATTAAATATTATTTATTAAATTAACATTCCTTGTAAATTATTTATCCCAAAAAATTAAAATTTGTCCACCATTCATCTAATATTTTTATCAAGACCTAGATAATGAGTATTCATTTAATTAATAAGTAGTTTAGTGTTGTTCACCAAAAATAAATATTATATTAACTAAATAGAAAATTAATATTTATACAATATTCCACCAAGCAATTATTATCCATAATTACATAATATATAATATGTGAAATCGTGAAAAATGATTAATTACTAATCCATGTGTGGGAATAAAATTTATCCATCTTAATAAATAATAAATATTTTTAAAATATTTATTTACGAATCCGGATACACTTATTATTTGACCAACTAGGAATATTTCTCAGTGACATTGGCTGATACAGCCTAATGTCCAGGTTTAGTGTTTAGAAACATGATTTCTCAGCACTAGAGAAATAATTAAATATTGATATGACATAATAACTCATATAAACACTTTCAAAATAGTATAATCCATTTAACCTGATATATATAATCAAGAAGATTTCATATTGCTGCAATAAACCTATATTCTTAGTGAACCTGAATTTGAATTTGTGAACATCGAACTTCCCAATATAACAACATGACCATATATTTTATTAGGATACAACATTTCCATCCGAGGGAATAAGATATTAACTTACATAAAAAACAGAAGGGGTAAATCATTTCTTTTGTTATTGATTAATGGGATATCACTTCTGGGGAAACCAATATAACCTATCTCATCATGAAAATATGATCCCATAGTTTATGTTAACAAAAAATTTTATGAGAACTAAAAATCATTTATTATAAACATAATGTCTAGGAATCAACACACACATTCAGAGATAGGAACATGAAACAAAAAAATTGTTGATTTCCTACTAGTGGTTCCCATTCTCATAATATCCCACACTGGATATTTCAATGTGAATTATCCATGAGAAGGTGACCCAATTAACAATGATTTTCCACCCTCTATATCATATATCCTTTTAATCCCTTAAATAATTTCATCATGCAATAGAACATATATTCAACAATACTATAGTGGAACATCTATGATTTTATCATAGATGATAACTTATATGAATTTTCCCTATGATAGTTACTCTTTGAACATTATCACAAAATATGTTATATATAAGAACAATCTTGATGTGATAAGATGTTCATTAATATTCAAAACAACATATACTTGTTATCATAAAGTACATTGATGTTGGTTCTTGTACACCAAATCCAATAAAAATCCCCCTAAAATATAAAAACATTATTGATTATTATTTTTTAGACACATTCTCATCCTAGATTATGAAAATATTTATGTTTTTCACATTATCATGAAACATAATTTATATTAATTTAATACAAAATGTAATTTAAATGTTTCCACTCCCCTCACATATAATATTGAAAAAACTCTTGTCCCATATTCCCATAGTTTGATCATTATAGCTCTACTGAGACATACCCGAATACAATAATACCATACTTCCTAACATTATATAGTTTTTTTAATTTCTAATATATAATTTTATCAATTATAAATGAGTAATTGAATGGTGGTTTCTCAATATAGTTGTATATCTCTTAAATGAGACCTTTCAATTTTATTTCTTTTTATAAAATTGCAAGTATATATTATATAGAATAAGAAAATTATTTCATTACCTTAAACATTAAAAACATAAATATTATCATGGAATGACCATAGTAAATATCATATTAAAGATATTTGAAATGATGGCAATGGTCATGTATGCGTGTGGACTATCTACTCCAAGAAGAGATGTGTTTCGTTTTCCACTAATACTTCACATTGGTGGTTATAATGAAGATTTTATTGAATATATATTATATATTTGATATTATAATATATCATATAATTTTTTATTAATAATTAATTTTACATATTTTCATCCTTAAAAAGAAGAAATTTAACTCAAGCGTACATCCTAAATACCATTTATATGGAGTGGTGACATTTATTTTCCATTAATTTATTAATTGTATTGTTATAAAATTACATATAATGATTAAATATGACAATAATAAATATATTTATATTATATTTATGTTATTATTATGAATAGGGTACATGTATCATAACTACGAAACCAAAACATAAATAAAATAAGATGTAATTATCACCCAAAACATCGATTTTAACAAAAACATTTAATAAAATGGTGTTATGATGTTATAAAAAAAAATATCGTATGATACATATGATTATGGTTATATAATATATTTATAATAAATAAATATTTATTATATAGGTGTTTCCAATTCATTCAAATAAATATGAGACTTGAGGAATTGGTTTGTTTTACAACATTATTTGTATTCAAAACTATTCATGATAAATTTTTGTTAAGTGAAATTTAAAGAATATTACCCTTAAAACCACTTGTATTTTATATTATATTGGTTATTATTGTAATTTTCATGTATGAATAAATTTTTTACTATTTTTAAATTAAAATGGAAGATAAAATTTCTTCAATTAAAATTCATCCTTATTTCTTATTTGGTCGAGGAAATGTTTCATCCATGTCTATGCTATTCGATTTTTTTTAGAAGTTCATAATTATAATTATATTTTTTTTTTCAAATTCTATTTTCAGTAACATATATATTATTTTCATATTCTTAAAATGGAATCATTCTAATATTTTTTAGAATAACTAATTAATTATCGTTTTTCAAATCTAAGTAATGAATACTTTATTTTCATATATATGACTGAATTGAGTTTCATAAAATTATGATTTTTCTTTTATTTAAATATCACATCAAAATTTTCCATGGTTGTGTTCAAGGAAAAAATATTTTTTAGTATTATGTTAATTCTATGTTAAAATTATTTCAATGCAAAAGGATATTTTCCTCTATTTGTAATAAAATGGTCAAGTACAACTATAATGTTATTTATCTTTAATATAATCCTAGTATAATTTTCCTATAGATTCAATTATGATAATATATATTTGTAATTTCCACCTCACTTATAGAGGTGTCTTATAGATATGTGATGATGAAATTTTTATGAACCTCATTTTCCTTCTATGTGTTATGGTTTGATAAAATGCTGAATTCATTATGATCTTATAGCACAAATATCTATATTTTATTCTATTTTATGGGTGGGTAATTTATATATATCCAATGCATTGGTAAAAGCCTTATATATCATGATATAATTATGGGAAATAAGTTAATGTGATTAATCTACAATGGGAAATTTGTAGGGATTCTTAATCCTCTATGGTATATGAAACATGTGGTGATCCATAACACACTTTTATATTAGAAATAATTCATGATTCCAAATTCACTTTTTTATTATAGACTATATAGTTTATATTAAATATGATATGGATTTTATGATGAAAATGGATCCTCAAACTTATGACACGTTTATATGATTCGGATTTGGACTCATGAATCATGATATATATTTGAGGATCACCAATACTTGAAAAATATTAATGTTTTATTCAAAGACTTGGAAATAGAAAATATGAATGGATTGGTATGATTATATATTGAAAATCAAATTTCAAATTTCATTATTCACATGATATGCTTGCATATGATTGTTGATAGTTTTCATCCATGTTTATCTTAACTGATCTTCTGATCCCATCCCCACATTTTTTTTAATTTACCCTAGTTTCTAATTTAGGGTATTATGTATGGTGAGTCTTTCTATGTTGGATTATTTAAATAAATACATTAGAGATAATTAATATATTTCTTAAATATGATATGTATGTATATATTCTCTATTTTGAATAAAACATTATGGTTACCATGAATGTTTTTTTTGTGAGATATATTAAATATTCATTTCTACGAGGTAATAACTATGAATTTTATTCATGGGATTATATAGATGGAATCAGGGTATGTTTTGGTTATTAATAGTGACTATATTATGAGGATTATAACGATGGATATGAATACAACATATTTTGAAATGAATGTAAAATAGGGTGTCCATAATTTTAATATGTTGATGCAAAGGTATAATTATTTAATAAATAAAAGGAATTATTTTCCTAATTATAGAATTCATCACACTAATTATCATAACATTATCCCTACCTTATGATTTTTTTGTTTTAGTTAATGGTTGAAAGCAGATGGAACCAAGATAAAAAATTATTTCATATACAATGCATCAACTGTAATAATGAAAAATTAAATTCAATGGGATCTAGAAGGAAAAATAATTCTTTTTTATCAAAAAATTATTTCAATCTATGAATCATGATGATATTACAGAAGATAAAATTTTGGAATAATGTATTATTTATTCATTCATATTCTAATTCTATCTTCTTTTATTTAGTTGTATTATATACTTGTTGTTGATTGAGGTATCAATAGCATTGAATTTTTTTATCACTTAATCAACGCTTGATACATGAAAAACATTCATGGTAATTTATTTTCTTGAAGTAAATTTTTATAAATATTATAATAATATTACGAATACTAGAAAAAATTAAATTGAATCCATTAAATGGGATGAATTTATGAGTATATCATTCGAAATGTATTTCCTTTATGTTTTATATTCAAAAATAGATAACGAATTCTTTGAGCTTATGACGAATAAAATTAATCCATTGATACTTATGAGAAAAAATTAATGGTATATTAAAAGTAATTTTATGGTTTACTAATCAAAACTGAATGAAAATTTATTGATTATTTGGGTGCATAGAAATGATACTATTAAATGAATTGGATATAAGAGGCTTTAGTCGATATAAAGAAATTTTATGACGTTAGCTCCAGGTATAAATGAAAATTGGAGACTCATTTCATTCTTATGGTTTATATAATAAAAAGAAGACTATGAGCACGAAAATCTCTAATAAATTACCAGTATTAAATAAATTACAATCACAAAAATGAATAAAATGTTGGAAGAAAAAACTATGAAATTTTTTAAATGGAATAGAGATTATAATTTAATGTGGATGGATTTGTTAAAATACCTATGATTGTTGAAATATGATAAAGTGTTTAGTTCAAACAATGAAATAACTGATGATTCCAACTAATGAACCACAAAACTCTAATGATTCAAATGCAGGGATTAATGGAATTAAACCAGAATTTCCATAAATTTGATCGATAATGGTGATGATAGGCATCTTAAACCTCGCCATCATAATGACAATAGAAATATCATGTGATCAAAACTGTTTTAGTGGGTTATAATAATGACATGGTGACTGAAATACTTATCATCGATTGTAGGACAACTAATGTATTATTTTAATTTGGCACTTCACACTTATTTATATCTAATTAATTTTCATAGTGTATCAAATTACCACATCAATAATTATATGTTGATTTAGTGGGGAAAACACATTTTTGTATTATAAAAAAATCTCATGATTATATATCTTATACCATTGATGTTTTTGGGAATTTGATTCATGAAAATCATGTGATTCTCTCCTAGTTGTATTTGAAGAGATTATAAACATGTATTTTCTTACATTATAATGACCTCATTTCAATTTTTTATAAATTTAATTCAAATTTCATATTTCAAAAAAAAATCAAATAATATTTTTTCAGTGTGTGGATGAATATGATTTCCCTATGATGATTAGATCTATATTACAGGTCTCAATTCCTAACCAAGAATTTTACTGATAGCATATGTTTACTAGGGATCTCAAAATTGAGGACATTTCATTCATATATGTGTTTAAGGATGTATTTCATAAATATATTCCACGGGTATTTTCAAATCATGATGATGGGTTTCTAATAAAACTCATACAAGTTGCCTATCCAATCTTAATGGATCCATATAAAATCGATAAATTTTAGTTATAGGAATTGAATAAATAACTATAGGGGAATTTTAAAATTTTATTATATAACATAATATGATTCTAGAATATATTTTTTCTTTTAAAAAATATAGGATTGATATGTAATTTTGAAAGCACTAAATAATTTGAAAATGTGAATAATTTAATTAAAATAATCAACATGGAAATATGATTATTATAACATGAAATATATCTAAATATGATGAGAATGGAGTGGTGTTTTCTCTTCCCTAGACTCTCCACAATGACCTAGCTCTGATAACAAAATCTATGGCTCCCCCTTCCCATTAGTGGGGGAGTTTATTCTCTTTCTTTTCCCCCGACTCAATCTTCCAACTTCTTCCCTTTCTCCAATCTTGATTTCCGTCCCCCATTTCTGAATATTTTTATATATCAAAAAGTAATAGATTTGTATAGTGGATCCCCCATACTTTCTCATGTTCTTTCAATGTTCTAGAATGCTTCAGACTTGTTCATGTTGACCCTGGTTTATCATTTACTTTATTGACGTCCTTCGATTGATGTTTTTGACTTATTTGTCTTGAATGAATGGGGAAATCAACATTATGGAATTGTTTCCCTTCACGATCAAAAGCACATTATGATCTGATTTGGTCTGATGGATGATATCATAAGATATTGGTCTAAATCCCTACATTGATAGGATGGTTCTTCATTCATTCTCCTTTAGTGGAATTTTGATATCCACATGCGATGATATAATCTTAGAATGGATATCTATTCAAGTACCCCTAGTCTTCCACTTCCATTTCAAAATCATTATATTTTCAATATCATTGGGAATATGGTTGTTCATTATTTGTGGTCTATTAGTAGAAATGAAGTGGTGTGTCACACCATTTGTCCTCACATCTATGTATAGGTTGATATATCCAAACTTTTGGTTGATTAGTTCTGGATTACCAACAGCTATGAGTTCCATTTGAGGATATTTTTAATGTTTGAGTCATGGATTGATTTCTGTAGCTCCTACTATAGGATGGGTCACCTTGAGTTTGTATTCAGTTGTGGACCTTCAAGTAGGAAGGTGAAAATGAGAGTTTTTTATGATTCTATTTCCCATGTTGCTACAACGAAACATAAGAAACTACCTGAGAAATATTTCATTGATAACTGGATGTAAGAGGATCATGAAATGATCTATAATAATAGGGAAGTGGTTGTATTACACATTGGTGAATAAGGAAAGACAGGTGGGGTAAAACCTAATCTGGTGGTTCCTCCTGAACAGAGGGTCAAGGAGGTGTTTGGGATATTGAAGCGAGATCTGAAGTCTAGCAATCTTATGGATGATAATGAAATTAGTGTTGTGGCATGTGGAACTAAAAGGTAAGATGGCTATGAGTCATTTCATGTTGGTCTCTCAATGGATGTTGGTCCTCGAAAAGAAAGGGTTATATCTGAGGTTATTAGTTTTTCAGAAAAACCCACTCTCTGAATTAGAATCATCAATTGATCGGAATGTGGGGAAGGAGGCACCCTTCAAGCCAGTGGAACATGAAGGCAGTATTGTGCTTCCGTGTGTGGGAGGTTCTTATTGGAAGATATCCTCAGTTGTGAGGGAAAGGTCATCAGTAATAGTTCAGACTTAAAACTAGTTCATAGTGCTGGAAAAAGAGGATTCACATTTGGATCAATGTGTCTCTTAGAAGGTTGTGGAGACAAGACTACATGGAAATCAAACTGTCAATAGTGAGCAGATGAGTGTGAATGTTCCAGTTTCTACCAAGCTTGTTTATAGTATTGAGTATATAAGAGTATGTGATTACCATGATAATTGGGAAAACCATCATGTGTTGACATTGGTTGATCATGATAGATAGATTCAGGAGGTGGGAAATGGATATGTGTAGTTAACATATATGTGCATGCCTTTGGAAGCACCGAGTGGTGTAGGGTTGATAAGGGTTTGCAGAATGTGTACTTCTCAGATAAAAGAGGGAATCTATCTGATGAAGATAAATAGAATTTTGTTATGATGTATTGGTGGTGATCTGTGGAAAGGTGTCCTATAGTTCTATTTTAATGAGCGGAGGACATAAGGTGAATGCCAACTTGGAAACCACCTCTACTCCACCAATGTATAGACCTGGGAAGGAATACTCTGCCATGACATGAAATGTGGTAACTGGGTAAACTTATAATGCTATAAATAATACTATTACTGATTCCATGTGTGGGTGTGCTATTAAAAAATCCTCCAAAATTTAAATCACATCTAAGAAGATAAAACATAATGTGAAATATATCAATCTCTTCAAACAATACAAATCTCAATCTGATTGGGAATCGGTAGATGTTGATCAAATATGAAATTTTTGTATAATATTAATATTTTCATAATTTTAATTTAACATTGAAAACCCAGTACCAATAATTTTTTAAATAATGTAAAATGATAATTTAATAAAGATTTTTTTAAGTTTTTACTTTAAATTAATTAATAATATTTACAATTTTCAATTAATATATTTTAATTTATAGAAATATTTATTCACAATTAATATATTTCAATCATAAAATTTATTTACAATAATAATTTTAAATAAATCATAAATTTCAAGCTAAATATAATCATGTCAAAAATTGTTTTTATGCATTTAATGCATATATTTGAAAATAAAAATTTCATATTGAATGTATTTTTTTCATTAAACATATATCTTATATATGATTAAAATAACTAAATTAATAACAAAGATAATTATTAATAAATAATATATTAATTAATTAACATTAGTGTGTGAAAAAATTTGACTTTGGAAATAGTAGACATTCATATAAAGAATAGTGAATGTAAAAACACACTAATTCAATCAAAGATGTCCCCAAATTTTATTGATGGGAAGTGATTCAACTATATCATGACACATGAATTTGACATTGAATAGTGTAATGAAGTAGTTTAATAAGTCAATGTAATTAAAAAACTACCTTTTCCATCACTTATAACAAGATACACATACACCACATCCTTACACACTCATAAAGTTGAACTATTTAGTGAAAATATACCCATTCATTCATCATTTTAACCTATCCCACAGAAAATATCTTCTCTTCACCCTTATTTCGATACATCCCTTAATATCTAAGTATAATTTAATGTATAATTAATGTTCACAAAATTAGTTTTACAATCTTTTTAGTCCTGTTTTATTTATATATTCATAATATATATATAAATAATTTTATTAGTTTAGCAATAATTTAATAGTAATTTTATAGTATCCTATAAGAAAAACAATAAAATATTTCATATGTTTGTGTAGACTACATCATCCATTATGTGATATAGTTCATTTTTCATCTCTCACTCTTAAGGCTGGTATAGAGGATTGGTTTGTATAACAATTTTATTCTTTATCACTTTTATAAAATCCATAAATTATCAAATATAACATCTACCTTTATTCTATCTTTTCACTACAGATTAAGATCGTTAATCACGTGTATGTGGAATCCACCACCTGTATGAATAAACTATGTAATTTATATAAACTAATTAACATTTATGGAATTGAAATATTAATTTTTAAGGTAATATTAAGTTATTAAACTTCTTTAATGATATTTTTTTACATAATGACACTTTTTTCATCCAATAAGAAGTGGGTTCATTAATTTTGATTATGTGTGGACTACCACTTAAGTGAATAACATTTTTCATTTTTGAACACCACACTTGAATATTGGTTTTAAGACATGATATAATGATTATATATGATATATATAACATGTATACGATATCTTAAAGATTATATTAAAATTATGCAATAGAATATTATTACTAATTCAATCATTCAAACATATATTTTCTTTTCCAGTTTACCGTCTATATAATTCGTTTTGTAATATTTATATAGTGAATAATTATGGAGTGTTTTATAAATCCACTAATAAATAATAATATATTATTTAAAAAAATTCAATCATTGCCTAGACCACATCTCCCTCATATCTTATGAAAGACTGGTACACCTAGATTTCTTCTCCATATGACAAGGCTTCTTGAGGGTGCAGAATCCTGAGAAATCCCTTCTCGAATATGTGGAATTATATTCCAAAAACATGTCTCTATGGTTTTTTTTGTCTTCCCATGATTAATACAAGGTATTCCACGAGTTTAAAATCTAGAGGAGATGGATCAGACTGATTGAAACACTGATGAGAGTAGATCAAATGGTTGTATCCCTATGAAGGTGCACATAAGAGGATTAATATATGGGTGGATCAAAACACCCTATGAGGACAGATCTGAGGATTATTGGGTCCAATAAAATGGTAAATGTTTTACCATTGGTTGAGATTGATCCTCGTGAAGGCCTCCTACGCACCCTTCATAGATTATAGGGATGAATACCCATGTAGTTATAATGGAGAATCATGGAATTGGGGTGTAAACAAAGGAAAAAACCTAGAAACATGATGGTGCTTACACATGGATGACGACCCATCACCACAGGGTCACCATTTGTTGGATTGTTATGGATTTTGTGAGGCATATTCATGGTTATCTACTCGGGTGTATGGAATGATCTTATTAGGATATGGTGTTCGGGGTAAAAACCAAGATAGATGATGTAGGGTTGAATGAATTTTGTGGTGAATGAGAAGGAACAGTCGTGAAGATGATAGTGATGTTGGGATTGATCCTCAGATAGACTTCCTATGTATCCCTATGTTGTGGAATCATTGTCCACATAAATCAGTGGGGCGATGTGACACCTAAAGAGGTGGATCATGAAAATGGACGTATGGATAGAACCTTGAGGAAATATAACCTCTAGGTTGGGTCATAAACTTCATAAAACCCAAGGTTCTTGGGAGAGACCAAGATAAGACATTAGTGATGGGTTTGGATCTTAAAAAGGCTTCCTACATATCCCTGTGGAAGGGAATAAAAGTCAACATAGTTCAGGATGGGGGTACATAATTAGTACGTACACAAAGGAAAGTGATCCATAAACATGCAGGGGCTTACAGATGGTTAGAAACTCATCACAAGAGGGACACTCTTTGTTGAGGTAATATGAATTTATTGTGGGTATAACACATGATTAGTCACCCGAGAGCTATTCTAACACCACTAAGGGAAGGAACAAGGATTTGGGACCCAACAAGAGGGACACCAAAGTATAACAGTGTTTGGGTTTGATCCTCTTGGAAGCATCCTAAATAAATTTTCTGGGATACGGGGATAAAAACCCATGTAGTTCGTAAGAATACACTTTAACATCTTGAAGGTTGAGGGTGTACCGATGAGATCTTGTCAGGATCAATGGGTGATGAGAATAAACCCTAGTGAGGCTTCCAACATACCATTCATGGAATAGGAAATGATCAAATTTAACATATTTTGGAATTATGGATAGCGGATTACAGAATATGGAAACCCAAAAAGGGGGTTTTGTGGTCTATTGTTACTCTATGCCCATGTGAGTCATGCTTGGTGTCAGAAATAGGAGGCAACAAAGACCTGACTATCACATCATGAAGGGTGTCTCCATGAAGAGCAGTGTAAGGATGACACATGGATGGCAGCCCAAAGAAGAAAAAATAGTGCTTAGGCTTAGATAGAGACCCAGGGAGATGGAAATTGGGGATTACCCTAGGTTAATGTCTTAATGGAAATAAATTCCACAAGGAGAGGGATGAGTTATCAAGATTCCCTATTCACATATCCCCATTGGTCTTTGACCTCAGAAGAGTTAAGGAAGAGTAATGGTTCTACCTCATGAAAGAAAGTATAGGTGCTATACCTAGATACATGCTCATCCCCAAAGGAGATGTCGTTCCATGCAAGGTGGATATGATTTCATGTGTGGAAGATCTCACTCCTGTAGTGATGAGTGGGTGTGGAAAATTTCAGATGTGGGGCACACCTTGTAAATTTCATGGGTTGACCCTATAGTTTAATGGAATGTGATGGGGATGTTGACGCTTTTAAGTTTAACGTCTTGCATCCTAGACAACAGGGACTCTCTTCTCAACCATCATATTTACGTAACATTTGTGCTTTAACCCTTGGTAAGGGGAAGGCACCGACAATGTCATGTGGAAATGGGGCTGTGAAGTTATCCATCGAGGGTATCACATTAGCTTGTCTACACAAGTTTTAAATAATTATTAATGTGCCTATGTGATGAATAATATGGCATGAAAACATCAAATGAATAAATGCCCAAGGGACCTTGAAATAATTTCATACAACCCAAGAGGGTCGTATGGTATATGTTTTCACAATACAAGACTATCATTCGTAAGAGGTTCTTGAACATTGTTCCTTAGGGTCAAGAAAATACATGGAGCACACAACGAGGGTCGCACAAAATATTTAGGGGTGAACACAAGATGAGGGTTTTCAGGCAAGATTTGTTTCTTTCATGCAAAATGAGTGAATGCGAGTAAGGGGAGAACCTACGCGCAAGATAGACATGTTAAAAAGGAAAAGATGTAGGCAGGAATAATCTTTTTGTGTGAAAATGACTTAGAGTAAACAAGAATGGGAAATTGTCATATCCTTGTAGGACTACCTGAAGGTGGTCCCCTAAGAGACCTATATTACAGGATCTAATAGCTTGAAGCCATGTCTTTCATGTAGTCATGAAAGGGATTTCTTTTCCACACCAGAGCGTCAGTCTGTCTTTTTTGACCTTCCCCTGAAGGGATGGGAAACGTTTCTATTAATATATATAAAAATAGGTGGTTGTATAAAATATAAGCTATGCATAAGAGTCATTTTGACATCGCATAGGATGCACACGATTTTTCATGCATATTGGAATTTTGAATGTGGACAATATTCTTTCACGACCCTATCATGGCTTGTTTTCATAAGGTCATCATAGAAGACTCTGTCTAACATTGCATTGGGCACACAAGATTTTGTGTGATTATCATACATCTTGTGTTATCCTTTATCAGGTGTCTCATAATTTTCTATTGATTCAAAATATGCCTTATGTTTTCTAAAAAACGGCCCTTCATTGCCTTACCCATAATTTAGTGCCATCAATATCAGCTCTTTATTCCTTTCTTCAATACCAAATAACATCATCATTTTGATATCTTATTATGCCTCATGTATCTCATGTAATGATTTTTTATAATGTATACCATTACTAGGATTTTGATCTCATACCTTCTTATATTTTATTTTCCTTAGGTTATAAAAGAAACTATTAAATTTGATAATCATAGAAGAGTATCATGAGTGGAGAATTTATTGGAAATGATGAATAATCATTAAGGATATATTAGCATATTATAGAGTAGAAATTTGTCTATTCAATGAAATGTCTTGATATTAAATAGTTAGTGATATGTCCAAATTATATATATATTTAATTTGAAGGATCCATGGATTGTAAATGTGTTAATTATATTGTACTAATATATTGTAACAAAACCAAAGTCATAATTTACGTGTTTTGACACTAGATCCTAGAATGGTGGTCTAGAGGGTACTTTTATTAGGGATAATACATAATTAAAATAACGTTATAGGGTAAAATGTTATTGTTTTAGTATTATATAATATTTAGTAATGAAATTAATGGTTGAAGAGTTATGTATTATAAAATATTCCAAGATGTAGATAAACCCTTCGGTTATAAGTATTGAATATTTCATTCTATTTTAGGATTATGATTAGACAAACTTAGATAAATCATACACATATGTCTATGTATAGGAGCACCAAATTCAATTTTTCATGAGGTAGATATTTGATTTTTTTCTATAAAATTGCATCTGTGTGTAAATGATAGAATGTATATACAAAATTTTCATTGATGAATCTAGGGGTAATATCCCTAAAATTAGTTGGTCATGTATATATTGATAACCCTTTTGGTGCATAGTATATGATATCTATCTATTTATCTAGACATAAAATCTATGGTGGTATGATTTAGTCAATTATTTTTTTTAAAAACCATTATGATGGATATCGACATATACATTTTTGTAAGTCAACTGCGTTAGATAATCTAATAGTAAAATGATCTTGGATAATCTTGATTAGTGTTAAAGACACATTAATAAGGTAATTCACATTATTAATGAATTATTAATTCTATGCTGGCAGTTTTATATTATAACTTTTAAAAATATATGTATTCATACCCATAAGCACTCTATTAATGAAATTTCCCGTGAAATAAAGAACATATATAACAATGGATACAATGGATAATGTGGGGATTATTCCAAATTGAAATATATTGGGAAAATGACTATGGGTTATAAATATTATTAGAATTTAAAATAAACAAAGACATATTATTATGAACAAATTGATCATAGTTGAATTTTAAATCACACAAAGGGGGAGAAGGATGGAGTCTTAGGAAAATTATTGTGAAGAATATTTTGAGGAAAAAATATTCAAATTTCCCCATTCATTTTTTTTGGAAAAAACCCACAGTATAATGACACAATGGAACTATAAAATGATTTCTTTCTAGAAAAGGAGTGTATAAATCATCAGATTTTCAAGGGATAATAAACCATTCTATTAAATTGACAATTTAAAATGACTTTCATACTATAATACATAAGATATTTATGTATCAATTTCATTTTATATTTCAACATATATAAGGAATATTTTATTTAAATCCTTCAATAATTTATTTTTAAAGATGGGATAAAATGTTACAATATTTAATTCTAGTATATATTGTAACACCTCAAGCTTCCACGGTATTCTTCTCTTTGAATAATATAGTAGCATGTGTTGTTCGAATATTCGAGTTCTAACATGCACCACAACCAATAAAACTAGCCGTTATGAATAGTAATACCCACTTTTTGAAATTTTATAAATTTTATCTCTCAAAATGGACGTCATTTTTGGGTTCAGTATATAAAAATTAGCGTAGGGTGATGTTTTTGAATTTTTCTGAAAACATTCAATTTTTGATGTATAGAGAAAAACACTAAGTTATAGTATAAAACCGAATTTTTATATTTATTCATTTTATTTAAAATTATTTTAGGTCAAAATAGATACATAATACCAATATATATTCAATTTAATTCATTAAAGTCAGTTTATAATAATTTTAGACATATATAAATTTTATTGAACTTTTCACCGTCTTTTACACATATCATAGGAGAATTTAGAAATTTACATAAAACTTAATTTTACCATTTCGTTGATTGGAATTTCTAAAATCTGAGAGGCGTGGTAAATATTAACGAGTAAAATGTGGTTCAATAAGATAAAAATAATTTTTGGTGCATAGTAACTTTTTACTTTTTTTACCACGGTTAAAAGTAAATTGGGTGATTAATGGTATACATGATATTATTATTACCCTAACACATGTGATAATTCTATTGGATAAGTATTATTCGACCAAAATCAACCTTAGGAATAAAATATGAACCTTTTTGGTCCACTTGGATTATTTTAAGACAATTATTATTATTTAATTCAAAGAAGAGTTAAAAGAGTTAAAATCAATGTTTAATAACTAAATCATTTTTAATATAGGGTTATACATAAGATAAATTCAATTATAAATTTTCATTAGAAATATAAAAATATTTTCTATATAATGGTATTGTATTTATAATTTTTAGACATTAAATAATTTAATTTATTTATTACAATATAATAATGTAGTAAATACCTAATTAATGAAATATTAACATAATTGATATTATAAATATCCAAATAAATGTAATTTGTGACTTTTTATGAATTAAATTAATTTTATAAGTTAATATGCCATATTAGGGTTGGTTAGATGAATTTTTTTCAAAGTAATAAAGATGTTGTAAATTTTGAAAATCAAAATCCCAAATAGTGTCAAAATTGACATAAAAGAGTTTTTAAAACAAATATTATATTATTAATTGAAATTCCATTTATAATAATCTAAGGCTTGTCCAATGGAATTATATAGTTACTGGTGTATCATTGATGAACCACTTGGGGTTCTCTTGGAAGTATATAGTACGTTTATAAACCATATAATACAAAAACAAAAAGAGACACGGTAAATGTAAAACTATTTAACTACAAGTTATATCTAAAAGGTAAGGGTAAAATAGTGACCCAAAACTATATAAAACCTATAAGTTTAGTGGTTTTCGACTCATCCCAACCATAGACTATAAATAAACCACTTTTGAGACATTAGAAACCGAAAATTATTTTATTATAAAATAATATTTCAAGCTTTTCCTAAGGTTCCCCTCACCTTTCTTATAAAAGGGCCCTCCACCTTCTCTCTAATTCACACTATCAAAGCCTTTTGGCTCGGCCAAACCCTACCCAAATATCATCTAAAATTCACTCACTTCATCCTCGAGGCCTTACATTATTTAGATATCCAACATATGGATCCCTTTTGATCAAATAAAATGGAAGAACCCGAAGAAGATGTAATAATTTCACCACCCTCTTTCACGTTCCTTTATTCTTCCACTTATTTTCTCTTTGTTGTTCCATTATAATATAATAAATCCAATATCTTCTATATACTATGATGTTATGAAAAATATGGTATAATCATATTCATTATTCTATCCATCCTTTGAATGACATGTCATCATACGTGTGTACGTACGACTTACTGTCTCCACGGCGTGGTGTAATTGTTATTCAATACCTTATTATTTGGATGGGTATATTAATGATATGTAATTAATATAAATGATAAATATAACATGATAATGATTCTTTATATATGATATACCATCCAATTATATATTATTTTAATATCAAAAGAATGATATTGTCGCTCGTGAGTACGTATAACTTACCGTCTCCACGAATGCGGTGGGATTCATTCCTCATCGTATCTATTAGAGAAAAAATTTCATTTGAAGATTAAAAATAATGTTTAAAGATATTATTTTATTATTAATATGAATAATATACAGCCTATCCATAATAAACATGGCTTATGTAACAATAGATATAAAAGAAAAAGAGTAATTGAACACCCGAAACGACAATAATACTAAAATATTATTAACAAAGAAATATTACAAGATCATATATGATATCATATTAATGTATATGATTATTTTATAATTTAATAACAATTATTTCACAATTATACTAGAGGTTAACCAACCCTGAACCATGTAAAAGTACAAGGTAATGGTTTATTTCACAATCTTTTTATTATCCGAGGTTGTTTATACGTAATTATATAGTGGGACCTCTTTATCATCTACATCCGTTTTTCTTAAATATGTATATCAAAACATTCTTAAAATTCTCTGAAATATGTGTTAAATTCATTTATACCCTTTTTTTACATTTTATAAAATGGTTTCAATGGAATCTTTTCGTCGTTTTCCAAACAATGTCCTTTTTAACCTTTTCGACAAAATTATGGTAAGAATGTGTTTTTTTAACTTATACGGCAGGTGCAGCTATTTTCCACCATTAATAAACTGTCAAACTTTCCCTTACAAGATTATAAAAATATTTTAAAAGTAAATTATTTCTTTTATAATTATGTAACTTTTAAATGATTTCAAAAAAAAGAGATATTTCTCACAAATAGTTCTGATTTCCTCTATGTCAAAATCCTTTGATTGATTTTAAGATTATTTTAAGTTCATTTATTATGATACAAAACATTTATGTTGTATTGAATGTTTTCTAAAATGATTGACTATGGATGCGTTATTTTTATTCTATTCATGGTTTATGGAGAACGTATTGACATTTAATATGCTAGTATTAATACAAATGTTAATGTTATGTTTAAACCTGTTCATATGAGGAATTCATCAGACGTAGTAAGTGACGGGTGGAGCCCTCTATAGCTCCTCGATGCATCAGTAGGTCTCATGAGACAAACTAGTGTCTTGGCACAAGGCCTTTACAAAAACAATTTGTAGTCTTGGGACAAGGCCTTGACTATGTGGTTATGATACTCTGGCATTATGCATTCCATCATTATGAAAGTGGTTATTGATATTTTGTGTGATTATTCAACCAGTAAAATATCCATGTGAATAATTAAATGTCATTATTTCATTTTAGTTCTTCCTTATTATGCTTAGGATCAATTTTAAAAAGAATTTTGTATCAATTATTCATTTCCTTAAATGTTTATGCTTATTTATGAATGTTTCCGCTATACTGTTACTCTTACTTTTCATATAAGTTCACCCCTTTATATATTTTATTTTTCCCATGATGTGAAGATGTATTTTATGACTAAACTGAAGGGATAGTCGGATGGGATATGAGTGTGGACTATAGAGACTATGTTTTTGTAGTTATCCATTTTATCATGTAATTTAAGACTTATGAATGTATTTAGTGTCTATAAGGCTACAAAAGTAATAGGTCTTTTGAGACTTGATATTTTTTAATAATTCCAATGTTATATAAAAATGCACTGAATCTGGGTAACTGGGGTCGAGGAGTTAGAGTTGGAATTAGATAATGTTTAGTACAAACCTTGGAAAATAGATTTAGATAAACTCTGATTAGAGCACATAGCCCTAAGATAGACTTTGAGGGTTATTATCCAAGAACTTCCTAGAATTTTAGTATTGTAGAGATTTTGTGAGTTTTCCATGAAATACATCTTTTCCTAGATACAAGTATGTAGAGGAGGCTCTGGCATAGATGTACCTAGGGGTAAAACTCGAAAACACCACTTTGACCTAGACTTGAACGAGATATTGTGCACAACAATGGGGCTTTCTACACTCTTGGTTATGAGACTCCCGGGGGATATGCTTAGGATAATTCTAATTTTCATTAAAAATCACTATGAAGGGTTTATGAGTATATTCATCTTAAATGTAACTTTTATTTATGATTATGTATTATATCCATAAAATATTCAATTTATGATAAGTGTTTTACAAGTTTGGAATTATCTATTTCGATTCAAAATCTAATCTAGTTTATGCCATTGTTTAGAAATGGTGCCTAGTGGATGGAATGGAAAATTTATCGATGCATGCACTCCATTTAGGGATTTCCCTCCTCAAGATAATTATAGTGGATTTACTGATACAACTGGTTTTGATCAGTTTATCACTATACTGGGACAACTCACAAAGTTTATGAATAATAACCTATCCTTTATGGAGCACCCTAACCCAAAACATGGAGAAGCAATGTTATACTGCTTCATGAGGCAACAGCCACAAAAATTCAATAGGATTAAAAATCCATTAGTGGCTGAGCAATGGGTAAATTCCATAGAGAAAATATTCCATTCCCTGGGGAGTAGTGAAAGGGAAAAAGATATCATGGTAGTTTACTGTCTCACTGTAGATGTTGATCAATAGTTTTCATTGATTCAAAACAAAAAGGAAGAGTACGAAGTATCATATATGGAATGAGGGAGTTTAAAGAAATTTTAATTAAAAGATACTTTCCTCATGACCATCGACCAGATATGGAAAGGAAATTTCTGAGTCTGAGGAAAAAAGGAGGATGAGAATGACGCAAAGTATGAGGCTAACTTTCAAGGTTTGTGAGGCATGCATCATAATATATACATAACCCAAAGAGTAAGATTGATCATTTCATTGATGATTTAAAATAATTTCTTCATCAAGAATTAGTCTCATAATACTTCGTGTGGTACGAAGACAATACTGCATGTTCTATCAAGACAGAAAAGGAATTCTCTAAGTCTTATGACTTTACAGAAAAACACGAAAAGAAGAGATTTGTTGATCACTCTAGAAATGGAAATAATGGGAAGAAGGGAAAATTTTGATATCAATCCTACAGTAAATGTGGGAAGAAACACCCAGGTACATTCTTGAAAGGAATGGGAGTCTATTATAAGTGTGGTGAAAAAGGCCATGAATCCCATGATTCCAAGGGGAAGAAAAAGCTACCGATGTTCAATGTTACAATTGGATGGAGATGAGACATTATGAAAATGAATTTCCTAAGAATCAGGTGAAGTTACATAATAAAAGGCCAAGGGATCAAGGTCGTGCTTATGCGATCACTGCTACTGAGTTTGAAGCTCTGAAAGATGTAATGGCAGGTAATTTAATAGTTTCCTCATGTTTATCCAATTCTTTATTTGATTCTGGATCATCCCATTGTTTCATATCTTCCCAATTTTCTATGGAAATTAGATATTTCCAATTTGATTTAACAAGGGAGTTCTCAGTCAAAACTCTTATGGGAAGTATCATAGCTACAATGTTCTATGAATCATTTCCCATTAGAGAATATAAATGTTCTTTATATGCTGATCTCATCGTCATACCCATGATTGTGTTTGATGTAATCATCATTATGGATTGGATTTCGGACTGTGATGTGAAGATTTATTGTAAGGAGGTTATGATTTTTGATGATGATGATAATGAACACCTTATCTTTATAGAAAAATCATCACCACCAAATTATTATATAGATCCACCCCTAGTAGCACAATTAAATTCAATTATTGGTGAGGAAGATAATAAAATAACTATGGGTGATGAAAGGAATGTTCAAATTGAGGATGTATCTATTATGGAAGAATATGTTGATGTCTTTCTTGAGGATTTACCTGGGCATCCTCCAGAATGAGTAATTGAGTTTTCTATTTATTTAATTCTTAGATCAAGGCCCATATCGAAGACCCCTGATATATTGGAAATTGTGGAATTAGTGGAACTAAAGAAACAACTAGATGAATTTAGTAATAAAGGATTTATTCACCCTAGTGTTTCTCCATGGGATTCCCTGTCATTTTTGTTAAGAAGAACGACAGATATGTGGGGTTATGTATTGACTACAGGGAGATCAATGTTATAACAATAAAGAACAAGTATCCCTTACCTTGCATTGATGATTTATTTGACCAAATACATGGAGCTCAATACTTTTCAAAGAATGACCTTCGATCTGGATACTATTAGTTGTGTTTGAAGAAGGAATACATTTCAAAGGAAGCATTTCGAACCTGGTATGGGAATTACGAGTTTACAGTACTTCCTTTTGGATTTACTAATGCACCATTTGTCTTCATTGATCTAATGAATAGTGTTTTGAAGGAATATGTTGATGAAATTATAGTGTTATTTATTGATGATATCTTAGTATACTCCAAATGCAATGAATATCATGAAAATCACTTGCGCATTATTCTAAAGACTCTTAGAAGACATGAATTATATGGGATGTTTAGAAAGTGTGAATTATGGATTCAAGAGATTTATTATCATCTCCATATTGAATCTAAGGATGAAATCTCTATTGGTCTTTCTAAGACAAGAGCAATCCAAGAATGGCTAGCACCGATGAGTATAACTGACGTACACAGTTTAATTGGTTAAGTAGGTTATTATCAATGTTTTGTACAGAATATTTCTTGATTTGATAACCCATTGAAAAATCTCACAAGAAAAGGGATTAAATTCGTTTGGAAAAAAGAGTGTGAATAATGTTTTGATGAATTGAAGAGATGATTAGTCAATTATCCTATCCGAACTATACAATCTCGGAATGATGGGTTTGTTATTTATAGTGATGCTTCAATGAAAGGACATGGTTGTGTCCTTATGTAGAATTATAGGGTTATTTACTATTCATCCCGACAGCTAAAAATTAATGGGTATAACTATCCTACTACTGATCTTGAGTTAGCATCTGTAATATTTTCTTTGAAGATAAGGAGACATTATCTCTATAGTGAAAAATGTGAGATTTATAGTGATCACATGAGTTTGAAGTAAATATTCTTACAAAAATAACTCAACATGAGGAGAAGGTGATGTATTGAAATACTCAAGTATTATCACTTAATGATACACTACCACCTAGGGAAGGCAAATAAGGTGGCAGTTTCTTTGAGTAGAAAGGATCTTGGAGTTTTGAAAAACATGAAAGTTTAAAAAGATCTTATATCCATGGATCTAGTAAAGATAGATATGGGAATAACCCTGGAAGGTGAAACATCAGTAATTTTTCAATTGGACGTCAAAACATCTTTACTAGAAAAGATAATGAGTTCTCAGACTGATGATGAAGAATTTCAAAAGAAGATTAATGCTGTGAATGATGGGATATTGAGTGACTTTGGGAATGAAGATAAAATTTTGAAATTTGGGAAGAGACTTTGTGTTCCTGATATACCTAATCTAAAAAGGGAATTGTTGGATTATGCTCATAGTTCCAATTTCTCTATACACCCTGGGAGCACCATGATGTATATAGATTTGAAGGAACTTTTTTTGTGCAACAACATGAAGTAAGAGATTGCTGATTTTGTGTCAAGATGTATGGTTTTTCATCAAGGGAATGCTGGAAGGAAATATACTGGAGGAGTCATGCAACCTCTTCCCATACCTGAGTGAAAAAGAGATTATATTAAGATGGAAATTGTCATGTGGCTACCAATGACTCCTAGAAGGAACGATGAAATATGGTTCATTGTTTACCGTCTTACCAAGTCAGCACATTTTCTTTCCACAAGAGAAGATCTACGACTTGAATTTCTAGCAAGACTATATATTAATAAAGTTGTAGGACTTCATGGAGTACCACTATCGATTGTTTCTGATCATGATCCCCTTTTTACATCAAGATTCTGGAAAAGTCTTAAGAAATCCCTTGATACTGAACTTCGTTTGAGCACTACCTACCACCCCAAAACTGATGGACAATCAGAACAAACTTTTAAAACCTTAGAAGAGATGTTGAGATCCTGCTCACATGACTTTCAGGGTATGTGGGATCAATATTTACCTTTGGTAAAATTTTCCAATAAAAATATCTTCCATTCAAGTATTCATATGGAACCATATGAAGAGTTATATAGAAATAGATGTCGCACACAAACCTGTTCGGATGGTGTCGGTGAAAGAAATCTCGAAGGCCTTGTATTGGTGTATGAAATGATGGAAATGGTGAAGGTAATCCAAAACCACATAAAAGAATCTCAAAGTAGTCATAAGAGCTACGCCGATAACCGAAGGAATAATTTGATGTTTCAGGTGGGAGATAAGGTTTTTTAAAGGTATCTCCTTGCTAGGGTGTTATAGAATTTGGTAAGAAATGTAAATTGATTCCCAGGTACATAAGACCTTTCGAAATTCTAGAATGAATTGGGACTGTATCTTACCATGTGGAAATGCTGCCAAGTCTCTCAAAAGATCACAATGTGTTACACGTATCAATGTTGAGAAAATATATGCCTAGACCATCTCATGTACTCACCTATGAGGAATTATAACTAGAACCCAATATGTCTTATTTCAAAGAGCCTGTGAATATACTTGATATAATAGAACAAGTGCTGAGAAACCAGACGACTCGCCTGGCAAAAGTTCTATGGTGAAACCATAAGATGGAAGAGGCAACGTGGGAACCAGAGGAAGATATGATGAAAAACCACCCATGACTTTTTATGTAGTAATATTCTAGATATTTTGTGGATGAAATTATTTGAAGGATGAGATAATGTAACACCCCAAGCTTACAGTGTACGCTCCTCTTTAAATAATACTGTAGCATGTGTTGTACGCAACATCGAGTTCTAACACACGCCACAACCAATCAAACTAGCCATTATGAATAGTAATACCAACTTCTTAAAATTGTATAAATTTTAACATTCAAAATGGACTTCATTTTGGGATTCAGAATATCGAAATTAGCTTATGGTGAATTTTTGGTATTTTTCGGACAACTTTCAAATTTTGATTAATTGTTAAAAACACCGAGTTATAGTTTAAAACCAATTTTTTATAAATATTTATATTATTTAAAATTATTTTAGGTCAAAATAGATACATAATACTTATATATGTTCAATGTAATTCATTGGAGTCAATTTATAATAATTATATATATATATATATTTTATTGATCTTTTCACCCACTTATACCCATCTCATAGGAGAATTTTCATATTCACATTAAACATAATTTTACCACTTTTGTGAGTGGAATTTCAAAAATCCGAGACACATGGATAATATAAAGGAGTAAAATGTGGTTAAATAAGATAAAAATAATTCTTTGTGAATAGTAACATTCTACTTTTATTTACCACGATTAAAAGTAAAATAGGGTAATTAAGGGTAAGAATGATATTATTATTATCCTAACACATGTCCTAATTCTATTGGATAAGTATAAATAGACAAAAAACAACCATAGAAATAAAATATGAACCTCTATAGACCATTTGGATTAGATTAGGACATTTTTTATTATTTAATTCAAAGAAGAGTTAAAATAGTTAAAATCAATTTTCAATAACTAAAACATATTGAATATAGGGTTATACACAAGATAAATTCAATTATAAACATTTATTAGAATGATAGAATGATTTTATACAAAATGGTATTTTATTTATAATTTTTAGACATTATATAATTTAATTTATTTATTACACAATGGTGAAGCAGTAATTACCTAATTAATGAAATATTAAAATAATTGATATTATAAATATCCAAATAAATTTAATTTGAGACTTTTTATGAATTACACTAATTTTATTGGTTAAAATGACATATTAGGGTTGGTTATATGAATTTGTTCAATTAATAATGTTGTTATGAATTTAGAAAAAATCGAAAACCAAATAGTGTCAAAATTGACATAAAAGTGTTTTTAAAACGAATATTATATTATTAATTGATATTCTATTTCTAAAAATCTATGGTTCATCCAAAGGACTTATATAAGGATATTTTTATCATTAATGAACAACTTGTGGTTCTCTTAGAAGTATATAATATGTTTATTAACTATATAATTTAAAAATGTAAAGAGACATTGTAAATGTCAAACTATTTAACTAAGAGTTAAATCTAAAACATAAGGGTAAAATAATGACCAAACATGTATAAAACCTATTGGTTGAGTCGTTTTTGACCCATACCCACCTTTTAAAATAAATAACACACTTTTGATCCATTAGAAACCAATAATTATTTTATTATGAAATAATATTTCTTCCTTTTTCTAAGGTACCCCACGCCCCTCTTATAAAAGGGAACTGCCCTTCTTTCTAATTCACACGTTTAATGCATTTTGGCTCCGCCAAACCCTGCCCAAATATCCCGTATAATTTCCTCAATAAATCATAGAGGCATTCCTTTAATCTGAAATCCAACATAGTGATCCCTTTGGATCAAATCAAAATGAAGAACTCGAAAAAGAGGTAATAAATTCAGTACACTTTTTCAAGTTCCTTTCTTCTTCCACTTCCTTTCTCTTTATTGTTCATTTGTAAAATAATAACTCAAGTATCTTTTATATACTATTATTTTATTTTAAATATGGCACAACCATATTAACTATTCTATCAATCCTTTGATTGACATGTCACCATACATGCGTGTGTACGGATTACCGTCTCCATGTCGTGGTGTAATTGTTATCCAATACATTATTATTTGGATGGATATAATAATGATTTTTAATTTATTTAAATGATAAATATAACATGATAATTATTATTTATATATGATATACCATCCAATTATATCTTATTTTAATATCAAAAGAATGATATTTTCGGTCGTATGTATGTATGGATTACCGTCTCCACGAACGCGATGATATTCATTCCTCATCGTATCCATTCAAGACTAATATTCATTTGAAGATTAAAAATAATCTTTAGAGACTTTATTTAATTTTGAATAATAATAATACAAAACATATCCTTCTAAAAACATGTCTTATGTAACAAAACCTATAAAAGAAAACGAGTAAGTGAACACCCGAAACGACGATAATACTAAAATATTATTAACAAAGAAATATTAGAAGATAATATATGATATAATATTAATTTATTTAATTATTGTATAACTTAATAACAATTATTTCACCATTATACAGGTGTTTAACCTACCCTCAAACAAGGAATAGTACAAGGTAAGGGTTTATTTCACAATCTCTTTATTATCCGAGTTTGTTTATACATAATTATCTATTGGGACCTCTTTATCATCCACATCTATGTTTCTTAAAAATATATTTAAAAACATTCTTACTATTTTATAGACTATGGGTTAAAGTCATTTAACCATTTTTTTAATTTTTATAAAATGGTTTGAATGGAATATTTACGTCATTTTCCAAACAATGTCCTTTTTAAGCTTTTAGACAAAATTAAGGTAAGAATGTATTTTTTTTAAATTGTTCGGTGGGTGCGGCCATTTCCCCCCATTAAAAAATCGTCAAATCTTCCCGTACATGCTTATAATAATATTTTCAAATTAAATGTTTTCTTTTATAATTATGTGACTTTTAAATTATTTTAAAAAAGAGTTAATTCTCTCAAATATTTTTGATGTCATCTATGTCAACATCCTTTGATGGATTTTATGCTTTTTTGAAGTTTATTTATTATGGTACAAAACTTCCATTTTGTATTGAAGATTTTGTGATAATTTTGACTATTGATGTGTTATTTTTATACCATTCGTTGTTTATAGAGAAAGTATTGACATTTTGTATGCTAGTTTTAATACGAATGTTTATGTTATGTTTAAACATATTCATATGAGGAATGCATTAGACCTAGTAAGTGATGGGTGGAGGCCACTATAACTCCTTGATGCATCGGTATCTCTCACGAGACAAACTAGTGTCTTAGGACATGGCCTTAACAAAATCATATTTTTAGTCTCGGCACAAGGCTTTGAGTATGTGGTTATGATAGACTAGAATTATGTATTCCATCTTTATGAAAGTGGTTGTTGATATTTCATGTGATTATTCGACTACTAGAATATCCATGTCAATAAGTAAATGGAATTATTTAATTTTATTACTTCCATATTATGGTGAAGTTGAAGTTTAAAAAGGATATTGTTTTAGTTATACATTTCCTTAAATGTTTATGATTATTTATGAAAGTTTCTGCTATATTGTTATCCTTACTGAGCATCTGGGCTCACCCGTTTCTATGTTTTATTTTTCCCAGGATGTGAAAAAGTATTTTATGAATGACCTACAGGGATAGTCTGAGGGGAAATGATTGTGGACTATGGATGCAATGTTTTTGTAGTTTTCCATATTGTCATGTAATGTAAGACTTAAGAATGTATCTAGTGTTTCCAGGGCTACTAAACTAATCGGTCATTCGAACCTTGATCTTTTTTATCATTCCAATGTTATATAAAAATCCACCGACTCTAGGTAACTAGGGTCGGGGCGTTACATATATATTTTCCTATAAATAATTTCATGTGTGATATATTTATTCACACACACTAAAACAAATTTCATAATTCATTATTAAAATAAAAGAATCATGTGTTAAGGGTCCTCATGATAACATATAATATATATTTATATGATATAAAATATTTGAAATAATTAAATTTTCTTTTTTATGAAATTTGAATAGAAACACTTATGGTTTATATTGGTCATTCTAAAAGAAATGTAGTTTATTATTATATTTAAAACATCATAATAAAAATATTTATATAATTTATATGAAAAGTATTTAGAAAAAAAATAATTTATAATATCAAATGTTACTTTTTAATTAATTTTCTATCAAATTATAAATCTCTCATTTTATATCGAAGATATGGTTTTAATGAAAATCATAATTTCATGCCATGATCAAATTATAAGAATGAAATAGAAGAAAAGCAATTTATGTGATAAAATATAAAATTAAGGACTAACAATAGGAATTTTTAAGATTGTATTAACTTTTATTTCCCTTGAATTGTTTTTGAAACTAACCTAAGAAGATACTAAAACCAGGAAAACTATTAAATATATTTTATATTAATTAATTAATATGGAAAAAACAATTATGTATTGAAATTTATTTTAAACAAAAATAATTAAATTTATTATAAAAAAATGTTATTAGAAAAATTATTACATTAATAATTTTATCTCAAACCAAAATTATAATACAAAAAATTAATTATTTTAATAATTATTTTATGAGTTATCAAATTTATTTTAAAATTATAAGTCCATAATCATAGTAATTTTATTTTATGAAATAAAATTAATATCTAGGATTAATTAAGTCAAATAAACTGATAATATCATTATTAATAGATAACATTTTAATTATTTAACAAGTGTGTGTGAAAAAATTTTGTTAGGAAAATGTATACATGGGAAAAGATAATAGTGAATGTAATACCCCCCTGTTTACTTACACATTTGCTAAACATGAGTTTATTAGAGTTTTTGTCAACCATATCATTGACCATACTCTATAATTATGATGCATTTGTTTATATTACAATTAATAGTGTGAATAAATAATTAAATTATGTATGGTAAATAAAAAACAACCCTTACCTTCACTTATAATAGAACACACAAACACCCCTTATAAAAATAAAATTAGAATTTCATATAGAGAAGATTCACATTTTTTCATCCAATAACCCTCTCTTATGATCCTTTTCCTTCTTTCACCATTTATTTTTAATTATTATTCCACGAAAAATAAATCCTCCTAACATGTGTAGTAATCATCATTTTTCCTTTTTTCAATTTTACTCATGATAATATTCCATAATGTTTTAAATATAATAAATTTAGTATCATATTGATAATTAAATTTCATCAAATTAATTTTTCATAAATCATCCTTCATTTTTAGCATCTAATAATATAAACAAGAACATATATCATGCACATGTAAGGAATATCACATCCCCGAGGTTATTTGGTTTTTTAAATGATTCAAATTACAGATTTTATCAAAAATGTTATTGATGAATATATATGTTTTAAATATCAATTAATAAATTCTAAAATAATAACCCTATACATATACACTCAATGTTTCAAATCACTATGGAATGAGATAATTAATCATGCATATTGGAGAAAAACAACATCCATGAACAACCTGCCTCGTTTCTCTTAACCACATTAAATGGATTGAAATAAATGTATAATTAGTAATAAAATAATATTTTTAAATATTTATTTTACTTATAAAAATTTACGTATTCATATGTTTTACTCCAAAAACCCATTGGGAAGTGTATTTTTAAATAATTTATATGCGAGTAATAACGACTCTATGAATGAAGAATATCATTTTTTAACACCAAAAATCCTTAACAAACAAATTAATTTTTTATGTTGATATATTAGATATATTATATGTTTAATATTATTTAAATATAACACTATAATTGTTTAATAGTTATTTCTTACTCATTCCATCATTTTGAAACACTTTTTTGGTCATTTTACTGCATAATTAGATAATGTTGTAATATTTATAGAGTAAACAAATAAGGAATGTTCTGTAACATTAATAAAATTTAATAATAATTTATTAATTTTTAAAATGGTTATATAGTTATAACTTTAATGTCAAATCATTTTTATAATATATTTTCAATGTTCTTGATAATCAGCCATCACATGTATCTCTCCAGATTCATCTTCAGTAGTAATAATTAAAATCATATGTTATTAAAGAAATTTGTTATAAATAGACATGAGATATATATTAATAAAAATAGATAGTCTATAAATTTTGTTATTTATAACTCATTTCATGGAAAAAAGTAACATTATAATCTATGTGCAAGAAAATTAAAAATGTTGACACCCAATGTTACAAATAATCTATATTGAACAACTATATTCCAACTATAAATTTATTAACAAGTTAAATTAATGGGTTAAGGGGACTTATTTTATTTTGGAAAAAGAATATTATGATATAAATGGGGCTTGAAATGATGTTATATATTGATTAACTTAGAAATTAAATAATGTAAAATATTTTTTTTCTCAAACTCCATTTTTGAGACTAATTTTTTAGTATTAATTTAACATCCTAGGTAAATAAAGAATAAAAAATTTCCATATTTATTAATATTTACGAACTATATATTAATTTTACTTTAAATGGGTTGCTATGTTTGACATCGTACCCGATATGCAACAACGAATTTTTTTGAAATCATACGTTGCACACTAGTAATAAAATAGTATTAGTTTAAATGGTAGTTGACATGTAGCCGTCGTATTGGAAATAATCAATATAAATAACTAAAATATTATTATATGTGTTTGTAAAATGTTTTTACTTTTATCCAATAAAGGATAAAGGCTTAAAATATGAAAAGAATTCAATTTTAGGCATATATACTCTAATATTCACTAAAGGTCCACTTATCGCCTTTTGATGGCGAGCCGTCATTAAATATAGTTTTGGTCACTCTTATAAATTCTATTGGACCAAATAAAATTCTTCTTTACAATTTGGACATCAAAACTTACTTTGTGTAAATTTTTGGTATTTTTCCAATAAAGTTCATTTTTTTAATGAATAGTGAAAAATGTTGTATTTTAATTCACAACCTCTTTTTAATCTAATTTATTTATATAATTAAATTATCATTTGAATTGATTTTAAAGTGAAGTTATAATATATTTTTACCATTTAATCCAATAGTGTTCGTTGGAATTAATTTTACTTTGAAATTGGACTTAAATTAGTGTCAATCTTTGGATATATATTGTTTCATAAAAACAGGCTACTTATTCTGACAGTGGGAATTTATTATTAAATTAATTAATGTAACTTATATGTTTTGAATTTTTTAAAATAGATATAATTTTTGAAATTGGAATATCAAATATAGCATAGGGTGATGTTTTGGTATTTTTCTGAAAAACTTCATTTTTTGATGAATAGTGAAACCACTAAGTGGAAATTAAGAAACTGATTTTTTTTGTTTAAATGAAATTTTACCACCTCTCTGTTTTGAATTTAAAAAATCAAACATAAATGGTTGTAATTAAGAAGTAAAATTTGGTTCAATAGGATTAAAATAATATTTGATGAATAGTAACTTTTATGTTTTTAATCGTGATTAGAGTTAATTAGAGTAATTTAAGGTAAAAATAATGTTTTAATAATATGAAATGACCTTCAAACATGTCCAACCATTATTGGATGTGTCATGGACGACCAAGAAAATCCATGGGTAAACTTGGGGACCCCATGGAGCCACTTTGGTAGGAAAATGACATTAATAACTTTTTATTTAATGTTAAAATAAAAATGTCACAAACATGTGTTATTTTACTAAAACAATTTTTAAATGGGTTATCCAAGTCATATTTTTGACTAAAAATATTCATTAGAAATATAAAAATATTTCCAACATAATTATATTTTTTTATAATTTTTAGACATTAAATAAATTAAATTATTTATGACACCATGATGATACAACAATTACCTCATTATTTAACGATTTAAATAAAATGAAAAGATAATGTTAAATATAAGACATACACTTGAAAAAAACCTATTGGATGGGTGGATTTAGAACCCTTATCACCTTATCCTATAAATATATAAATGTGGGACCTTTAAAAACCGAAACTCATTTTATAATAAAGCAACCTTTTATAACATTCGAAGAGTGTCCATCCTCTCCTCTTATAAAAGGCCCCCACCACTACCACCATACCCACACCTCTCAAGCCTTTGGATCGGCCAAAACCTACCCATTTTTCTCTCCACATCCCTATCTTACTCATAGAATCATAACTGTGGGCATAATTCTTTCCAAGGAAGCCTTTGAGCTCAAATCAAAATGAGTTACCCGATTTAAAGATAGTGTCTTCTCTTGTGTTCTTATGTTTTATTTTTCTTCTCCAACCCCATAAACTCTTTTTATTCCTTTCTTTTTTAACAAAAATAGTATCTTAAATATAAGAGGATGTTTTTATGAGAATTATTAGAGCTACACCTACACACACCTTCATCTAATGGTTAAATAACATACTGTTTTTGTGGTTGGTTCTGCCTCACGAAACGATGATTGTTCAAACTTCATTTAACACCTTTCATGATCTCCTTTAAGATGTCAATCGATTTATATATGATATATATTATTTTTATGTTTTAATTATGCTTATTTATTTTTCATTTGTTCCATACCTTTATGGTTTCCATTGTGGGTAAACATGATAATTTCATTTTAGGAAGTGCGGACTACCACCCCCTCAAAGTGATTTGATTCGTTAATGCCATACGAGGGACGTATAAAGGATGGAGTTAATGTTATTATATATGATGTTATACTGGAATTATAATATAACCTTATATCACTATGATATCACTCTATTAAATACGAAATAGAAATGAAATTAGCATTCATGTATACGTACAGATTACCGTCTCCATTCATGGTGCATTTCATTTCTTACATCTAAATGTTATGTACAATTATAAATACATGTATATTCTGGATATATATGATATATATGATATACAAGTCATGAATATCATTCTGGATATAATGAACCTTTGACCACATGAACAACATGTAATTGTGAGAAGTCCATTTTTGACATATGAACCAGATATCGACAAAATGAACATTATTAACTTAAATTTTTACATAATGTTTATAACATGGAAATAAGTGATATAAAAGTCATATTAATCTTGAAAAAGGTCCTTAAGAAAGTATAAATTAAGTATAGTTTATTATTTAGGATATTAAAGAGCAATCGAGTCACGTTGGACACGAGGTAAGGTACTTTGTCTCAATCTCCTTTCATTGAGGCATATTTTGTTCTAATACAAGGATTTATATTATATGGTGTATAAACCCATTGGAATTTTAATTTTATAAAAAAATATTCTTTTTCTACGAAGTGTTTTAAAAAACAAAAAAAGGAATGTTTTGTTCAATGTAAACGGTGACAACGACCTTTTCCCCACCCGGAGTATTATTTGGTCTTTGGCTTCCTCAAAAAGCCGTAATGTTTTTAAAATGATATAAATACCATATACTATTTTATTTATTTTGGTATTGAATATGGTTTTTATTATGGATTTTTTATGTCAATATATTTAAGAGATATATTATGATCAAAGTGTGGAAATGTTTTCTTTCCATTATATTTTTTTTATGTCTAATGATTTTATAATGGTACTTGGACATTTGACGGGTGGTTACGTGATAAACCATATGACAGGTGGTGCTGTGAATACCAGGATGGGTGGTTACGTTATAACCTCCAATGCATTGGGTATGGAAGTCAGCCGTATGGCTATTCTATTAAGTGAAATGTGTGGAAGTCGACCGTATGGTTATTTCATTTAAGTATGTTTATGTCCCAAGTTACCTTTATATGTTATGTGTACATTATATGGGTTTTATGGTAATAGTTTGGTTTAAAAAGGGTAAGTAATGATATTCTATTCAATGAAGTGTAATTTCTTTCTTCATAATGGTGAAAAGTATTACTTTGATAAAGTATTCATGGTTTAGTTGTTGTTTTGAAAAAATAACAGTTATCCTTGTTTGTGTATCCCTTAATGAGATTTTTATGCTCACCCCATGTTTTTTTGGAATGTTTTTCACAGGACATAATGTGAAATAGGGTCAAGGATGGGATCAAGTAAAATTCATGCTTTATTAAACATGGAACTAGAAATGATTTTTTTTAGTGTTCATGTTTTGAAAAAAAAAGTAAACTTTGTAGAAGTGTCTACTGTGTAATCTTTTGAGATGTAATAGTTATGATATAATTCTATAAAACTATAAACCTGAAAATATCCTCAATAGAAATTATTCATTTAATTCAATATTAAGTAATGTTTAATGCTATGGCCTTATAGTTGGTATCAAAGTTCGGTTTATACAACAATAGGAGTTAGAGAATTGTTAAATTATAAATTAATTTATAGTATGTTTGAAATGATATAGCCTTTAAAGATTACCATGTTGCTTCACCTAAGATATTTCTATGTTAATAATATTTTTTCATAGTGGAAACAAAATATCTTTTCTGGGATGGTATACAGAGGGATGTGACCATTCAAATCAGTATCATGAGATGGTTAGAATCAGAACGAAAAAGTTTGTTGCAGTGATGGGTCTGTTGACTCAGGTAAAAAATGTTGGTTGTTTTTATTGATGATATTTTTGTGTTTTCTAAAATTAAAGAGGATAATGAAAGTCATTTCAGCGTTATTTTGAAAACCTTAAAAGAAAATAAATTTTATGGGAAATTCAGAAAGTGTGAGTGTTGGTTGCAACAAATTTCCTTCCTTGGTCCCATTGTTTCTAAAGATGGAATAACTGTTGATCCTAATAAAACAAAAGTTGATAAAGAATGGCCAAGACCCACAAATGTAATAGAGATCCATAGTTTTCTTGGTTTGGAAGGTTACTACTAAAGGTTTGTTGAAATGTTTTCATGGTTATACAGTCCAATGACCAAGCTAACTCGGAAGGGTGTTATGTTTATCTGGATAAAAGAATGTGATGAATGTTTTCAAGAGTTGATAAAAAGATTGGTGAATTCTCCAGTTTTGGCACTTCCTTCCTGGAATGGTGAGTTTGATATATACAGTGATGCTTTGTTGAAGGGACTAGGTTGTGTCCTTATTCAGAATGATCAGGTAATTGCATATGTTTCACGTCAGTTGAAAACTCATGAGGTAAATTACCCTACACATGACTTGTAATTTGCTGCTGTTGTTTTTGCCCTAAAAACTTGGAGGCATCATTTGTATGGAGTAAAGTGTGAAATATATACTAATCACAAAATTTTAAAGTATATATTCACTCAGAAGTAATTGAACATGAGAAAGAGGAGATGGATAGAATTAATCATGGATTATGATTGTACAATTCATTACCATCCGGGAAACGAAAATAAAGTGGATGACGCTTTGAGTCAAAAAAGTAATGCTTCATTAACCATGCTACATTTGGAATGAGTTCCTTTGGTTTTTTATTTGATGAACTTTGGCGTAGAATTTTTTGGTAGAGGAAGTTCTTCTGTTTTGTTTCATGTATCAGTGAGATCATCTCTATCAGACAAAATTAAGTAAGCCCCACGGAACGACAGTGGGTTGTAGAAAAAGGTAGAGCTAGTTCAGAAGGGTATGTTTCCTGAATTTAATATTGATAATGATTGTGTTTTGAGGTTTTGGAAGATATTATGTGTGCTCGGTGATTCAAAGTTGAATAATGAGTTGTTATGTGAGGCTCATAGTTCCCCGTTTTCAGTTCATCCTGGTAGTACTAAGATGTACAGAGATCTGCGGGAGTAATACTGGTTGGATGGAATGAAAAGAGATATTGATGATTTTACTGTGAAGTGTTTTACTTGTCAGTAGGTTAAAGAAGAGTGGCAGTTACTGAATGGGATGCTTCATCCTTTACCAGTGCCATAATGGAAATGGGAAAATATATCCATGGACTATGTTGTGGGATTACTTAAGACATCTCGAGGTAATAATGCATTCTGGGTTATTGTTGATCGCTTGACTAAATTTGATCATTTACTTACTATTTGAGATACTTTCTCTCTAGATAAAATTTCTTGATTGTATCGTAAAGAGATAGTCAGGATGCATGGAGTTCCCCTATCCATTGTATCTGATCGTGATACCAGGTTTACTTCTAACTTTTGGAAATGCCTTCAAAAGTCGTTTGGTACTGAATTAAATTTTAGTACATCTTTTCATCCTCAATCAGATGGGTAGTCAGAACGAACAATTCAGACATTGGAGGATATGCTACGTTCTTGTTTGATGGATTATCAGGGAAGTTGGGACGAAAATCTTTCATTGGTTGAGTTTTCTTTTAATAACAGTTTTCATTCCAGTATATAGATGTCTCCATTTGAGGCATTATATGGTAAACGGTGTTGAACTCCAGCTTTTTGGGATGAAGTGGATGAAAGGAAGCTGATGGGACCAGAATTGGAAGAAGAGATGGTAGAAAAAGTTTAGTTGATTCAGAAACACATGAGAATAGCTCAGAGAATTATTAAGAGTTATGTGGATAACAGGATGAAAGATCTGTCTTTCGAGGTAGGTGATCATGTTTTTCTCAAAGTTTCACCGTGGAAAAGTGTGATGCGATTTGGTAAGAAAGGAAAGATGAGTCCAAGGTTCATTGGACCATATGAAATTCTGGAGAGAGTTGGATTAGTTGCTTACCGAGTGGTTTTACCTCAGAGTTTATCTCAGGTACACAATGTTTTTCATGTTTCAATGTTGATAATGTATATGCCAGATCCATCTCATCTTTTGTGCCCAGAGGTAGTTCAGTTGGAAGAGAATCTCTATTATGAAGAACAACCAGTACAGATTTTTGACCGAAGAGAGAAATTATTGCGAAATAAGGTAATTCACCAGGTAAAGGTTTTGTGGAAAAATCATATGGTTGAAGAGGCAACATGGGAATCTGAAAATTCAATGAGGGATAAATACCCCCCACTTATTTTGATAAGTGAATAAAATTGGGAGGACGCAATTCCCAAAAGGGGGGAAGGATGTAACATCCTAGGTAAATAAAGAACAAAACATTTTCATATATATTAATATTTACAAATTAAATATTAATTTTACTTTAAAGGGGTTTCTAGGTTCGATAGTGTACTTGATACGCAACAAAGAGATTCTTTGAAATCTTACGTTGCACACTAGTAATGAAATAATATTATTTTAAATGAAGTTAACATGTAGCTATTGTATTAGTGAGAATGAATAGAAATAACTAAAATATGATTATATATGTTTGTTAAAGGTTTTTTCATTTATCCAATAATGGATAAAGGCTTAAAATATGAAAAAAATTCAATTTTAGGCATATATACTCAAATATTCACTAAAGGTCCACTTATTGCCTTTTGATGGCGAACCGTCAATAAATATAGTTTTGGTCACTCTTAAAAATTATATTGGACCAAATAAAATTATTTTTAACAATTCGGACATCAAAATTTACTGTGTATAAATTTTTTGTATTTTTCTGATAAAGTTCATTTTTTAATGAATAGTGAAAAATGTTGTATTTTAATTCAAAACCTCTTTTTAATCTAATTTATTAAAATGGTTATATTATCTTTTGAATTGGTTTTAAAGTGAAATTAGAATATATTTTTACCATTTAATCCAATAGTTTTCGTTGTAATTAAGTTCACTTTGATATTGGACATAAATTAGTGTCAATCATTAAATATATATTATTTCATAAAAACACGATATTTGTTTTGACAGTAGGAATTAATTATTAAATTAATTAATGTAACTTATATGTTTTGAATTTTTTAAAATAGACATCATTTTTGAATTTGGAATATCAAATATAGCTTAGGGTGAAGTTTTGGTATTTTTCTGAAAAACTTCAATTTTTGATGAATAGTGAAACCACTAAGCGGTACTTAAAAATCTGATTTTTTTGGATTAAATGAAATTTTACCACATCTTTGTTTTTAATTTCAAAAATAAGATATACATGGTTGTCATTAATAAGTAAAATTTGGTTCAATGTTATTAAAATAATTATTGGTGAATAGTAACTTTTAAGTTTTTAATCGCGATTAGAGGTAATTAGTGTAATTTAACGTAAAAATAATGTTTTAATAATATGAAATTACCTTGACACATGTCCTACCCATATTGGATGTGTCGTGGAAGACCATTAAAATCCATGGGTCAACATGGGGACCCCATGCAGCCACTTTGGAAGGAAAATGACATTAATAAGTTTTTATATAATGTTAAAATAAAAATGTCACAAACATGTGTTGTTTTACTAAAACAATTTTTAAATGGGGTTATACATGTCATATTTTTTACTATAAATATTAATTAGAATGATAAGAAGATTTAATACATCATGATATTTTTGTTATAATTTTTAGAAATTAAATAAATTAAATTATTTATAACATCATGATGATGCATCCATTACCGAATTATTTAACGATTTAAATAAAATGAAATGATAATGTAAAATCTAAGACCTACACTTGTCAAAAACATATCGGATGGGTGGATTTAGATCTCTTATCACCTTATACTCTAAATATATAATTGTGGGTCCTTTAAAATCCGAAACTCATTTTATAATAAAGTAACCTTTTATAACATTCCAAGAGTGCCCCTCCTCTCCTCTTATAAAAGGCCCCCACCAATACCACCGTACCCAAACCTCTCAATCCATTGGATCGGCCAAACCCTTCCCATTTTGTCTCTCCACATCCCTCTCTTACTCCTAGAAGCCTCACTTTGGGCAGAAGTCCATCCAAGGAATCCTTTCAGCTCAAATCAAAAAGTGTTCCCCGATTTAATGGTAGTGTCTTCTCTTGTGTTGTTATGTTTTATTTTTCTTCTCTAACCCCCTAAAATCTTTTTATTCCATTTGTTTGTAACAAAACATGTATCTAAAATTTACTAGGATGTTGTTCTGAGAAGTATTAGAGCTATATCTTCACACACCTTCATCTAATGGTTGATGAACATACGGTTTCTGTGGTTGGAAATTTTCTGCCTCACAAAACGATGATTGTTCAATCTTATTTTATCACCTTTAGTGGTGGCCATTAAGATTTAACTCTATTTATATATGATATATATTATGATTATGTTTTCCTTATGCTTCTGTATTTTTATTTTTTCCATACCTTTATGGTTTCCATTGTGGGTAAACACGATAATTTCATTTTAGGATGTGCGGACTACCGCCCCCTCAAAGTGATTTGATTCGTTAATGCCATATGTGGGACGTATAAAGAATGGAGATAATGTTATTATATATTATGTTATACTGGAATTATAATATACTGTTATATCATTATTATTTCACTCCATTAAATAGGAAACAGAAATGAAAGTAGCGTTCATGCGTACAAACGACTTACCGTCTCCAACAACGGTGCATTTCATTTCTTACCTCTAAATGTTATATACTATTATAAATACATGTATATTCTGGATATATATGATATATATGATATGAAAATCATGAATATCATTCTGGATATAATGAATCTTTGACCACCTGAACACCATGTAATTGTGAGAAGTCCATTTTTGACTTATGAACCAGATATCGACAAAATGAACATTATTCACATAAATATTTACATAATGTTTATAACATGGAAATAAGTGATATAAAAGGAATAGTAAGATAGAAAAATGTTCTTAAGAAAGTAGAAATAAACATTAGTTTATTATTCAGGAGATTAAAGAGAAATCGAGTCACTTTAGACATGAGGTAAGGGACTTCAACTCAATCTCCGTTCATTGAGGCATTTTTTGTTCTAATATAAGGATTTATTTTATATAGTGTATAAAACCCTTTAAATTTTAATTTTATACAAAATGAATGTTTTTCTATGATGTGTTTTACAAAATGGAAAAAATTAATGTTTCTTTTAACGTACGCGGTGACAAAAAATGTTTCCGCCACCGCGAGTATTATTTGGTCTTTGGATTCTTCAATAAGCCGTAATGTTTTTAAAATGAAATAAATACAATTTACTCTTTTATGTATTTTGGTATTGAAAATGGTTTTTATAAAGGATTTTTTATGTCAATATATTTATGTGATATATTGTGATCAATGTCTAGAAATGTTTTCTTTCCATTATAATTGTTTTATGTCTTATGATGTTATAACGGTACTTGGAATTTGACGGGTGGTTACGTGATAGACCATATGACGGGTGGTGCCGTGAATACCAGGATGGGTGGTTACGTTATAACCTCAAATTCATTGTTTATGGAAGTAAGCCGTATGGCTATTCCATTAAGTGATATGTGTGGAAGTCTACCGTATGGTTATTCCATTTAAGTATTATTATGTCCCAAGTTACCTTTATATGTTATGTGTACTTTATATGGGTTTAATGGTAATATTTTGGTTACAAAATGGTATGTAATGAAATTTTATTCAATGAAGAGTATTTTCTGTTTCATAAAGGTGAAAATTATTACTTTGATAAAGTATTCATGGTTTAATTGTTGTTTTGAAAAACTAACAGTTATCCTTCTTTGTGTATCCCTTACTGAGCTTTTTATGCTTACCCCAAGTTGTTATTTTAAATGTTTTTCACAGGACATAATGTGGAATAGGGTCAAGGATGGGATCAATGAAATGTCATTCTTTCTTAAACATCGAACTTGAAATGACTTTGTTTCAGTGTTCATATTTTGATAAAAAAAGGAAACTTTGTAGAAGTGTCTACTGTGTAATCTTTTGAGATATAATATTTATGATCTAATTCTCCAAAACTCTAAACCCGAAAATAACCTCAATGGGAATTATTAATTTAATTCAATATTAAGTAATGTTTAAGGCTGGGGCATTATAATTAACTGATTTTCAATTATATGGACTATTTAATACCCATTTTTATGTTATAATTTAATATATTTTGTAATTTATTAGATGTTAATTTTCATCAATGTTCCACTTCATAGTTTATAATTAAAATATCAATGAAGAAGTAATTGTTTTCTCGAAACATTTCCCTTTATCCGTGATTCATAAAATATATTCTTGATTTTGATCATCCATGTATCATTCCCTTTCAATATATTTTCATATGGAAGATTTTAATTTTCTGTAGGATTATAATGTTCTATTTATTATTATCATCTCCATTGATGAATCTATACCTCAAAACAATAAATTATTTTCATGATAATAATTCATATAAAATCCAATGTATATTTTTCATCCATGTAAATGTTATATATATATAATGTTTAGTCTATAACCCAATTATTCATCAGATCAACTCTAGTTGAAACTTATCTTCTCCAATTATCAATTGATGATGTGATCATCCTATTTATGATGTGGGATTCATTAAATTATTTTAGGGGACCTTAAATGTTTTATCATTATTAGTTATAAAAAATTATTTCTTTTAATACATTGTTTTTATATTTACCACAATGAATCATTTATAAATTATCTTGAACATTTCATTTTTAACAACTATAATTTTCTTTTAAAAATTACAATGAAATATTTTAAATATATATATAGTTTTTTATGAAATAGAATATATTTTTCAGTGTTTATTTGTGAAATTAGATTTAACTAGATTTTGTTTATGAAAGACTTATTCTCCATGTTTTACAGTTTTCAGAAGAAAATGAAAATTATTATTCTCACAATCTAATAAAATGATCCATTATTTTTTTCAAAGTATAATGAAAAATTTTATTTTCATTGAAATATACCTAATTCTTCGGGGAGCGTTTTTCATCTATAATATTTTCTGGAAAAAAGTTCTTCTTCAAATAATACCATCAAACTTTTTCATTTATCTAGATTATGAAATTATAATCTATATATACAGTATGAACTATCACAATTAATTTCATTCCAAACCGTCCAACTATATAATCATGACTTACTCTAGTTTTTTTCCTCTATGAATTTCATATGATATATTACATTAATGATGGTTTTCACAATGATGTTGAATAATGTGATTGGATAGGGAAATCATTGCCTAAACAGTATATCTATTTCCTATTAAATGTTTGTACTATGTGAATAATAATATTGTTTTAGTGGGATTTATTGAGATTGATGCTTAATGTTATTTCATATCCCTTATTTTCTAGGGGATTCCCATGACATGTTAATTAATGAAATCGGGAATGCTTCATTTGGGAATCACATGAAATATGACATAAAACCCATATCATTACCTTGGGTTTTTATAATTTGTATATTGAAATCATGTGAAAAACATATATATGGTTTTCATTTCATGATTGATGGCTCTATAAATATATACCCCTACAATGAATCAACTAATGTTTATATATCATGAGAAATGATGGTGTGTGTGTAGTGATTCTAGCCAACTATGGTTCATTGGATGTTATCCGGGACAACTATATTATTTTAATGAGGTAGGGAGCGTTGAATTGATTTTATGATGTCATGTTTACATTCTAACCATTTATTATTATTTAATTATCTTATGTTATGATCACTGGTTAATACTTCTACATATAATTTCTTCTCTTTATTATTTGATTCCATGTATATGGTCATATTCATTAAGATATCATGATGTGTATCAATTCTTTCATATATTTCAAAAATATATTTGTAACCTTGCCATGAATTTGACCCATTACCTAATTATATTTCTCATTGTGTATGTAATTATATAAATTTTGATGTATTCTAATCCTATAATATATTATTTGTTTCATAATTTATGGCTTTTATTGATGACTCATTTTCGATTTATTATGATTTATATAGTAAAAAACATGTTTAACTTATGAGAATATTTAATATTTAATAGCGATTGATTTTCCTTTGTTCTATAAAACATAAAACTAAATGGTCTATAAATTATAATTTAGTGAATGAAACATTAATAATATATGTTTGATCATTATTTTATTGTATGTGATGTGTGTCAACCCAGGATCTAGGAGTGCGGTTTTAGAGATGCTTTATTTTCATACCCCCAATACATCGCCTTAAGGATCACAAATAGTTTTAGATAAGAATAAAAAAATTGAATAGATATTTATATATAATTTCTACAACATATCAAGAAAAAAACATATAAGAAGAATACTATATACCATATTGATTATTTGGTAGATCAATTATTAGAAGATCAATAAATTTAAATATTTTTATTCAATTTTTTTATCATTATTTTTGGGTATAAAAGGTTGAAATCCCATCTCATCATTCTGTGTGAGGATTGGGAATTTTCAATCTATTATGATTATATTTGGACTTACTAACTCCCCATAATTCATCATGTATTTAATAAAGATAATCTTTATAGATTACCTTTATTAGTTTACTATAGTTTCTATATATTATATTCTTATATATTCGATGAATATTAAGAATATCATTTCTTAATTGAGTTGATGATAATGAATAACGAGATTTAACATGCTGACGTTACTTTGTGTGAATTTTGTCTAGAAAAAGATTCATTATTAGATCATATAATCCCATATTTGTGTATATAGGTAGATCCTTCAAGGAAAAATGTTACTGGAAAATGGAATTGAATGTTATGGAAAAAATGTTCAATATTTTTCATTGACGGAATGATTACTATTTCCAAAATGTGATAAATTTATCATGATTATATAATATAATCACCATGTTGACATGTAAGGGAGTTATTTTTTAGGGGAAAATCAATGTTAATTAAATTTCATAGATATTAATAGAAGGCTTGTTAGTTTAGATGTTCTCACACAACCCTATAGTTTATTATTTTTATTTATCTACATTAATGCATCAAATAAATAAAATTATATGTTTATATTCAAAATGAAATGGTGATATTATATTACTCTCACAAATAGAAAATAAATTAGAAAAACTACATATCTAAGATTTAGAGATGATAGAGGGAATGTCTCCATTTACAATACCAGGGAACCATCATTATGGTAAATTTTTTGACATATATATTTATGACAAAATATTAGTGTAAATATTCATTGATAATAAGTTTAATAAATGAAATAGAAGATAATTATAGGTGTTTAAAAATTATTATTGGTATATACCTTACAATCCTAGGAAGGAAAATAAGTTGGATAATTCTCTGAGTAGAAAGGATCATGCTAATTTGTCCATGATATGGATTATAAGATATATAATACTTTTGGATTTTTAGAATGTGGAAATTTAAATTTGTAGGAAGGTGACATATAATATCTGTCTTATAAAACTTTTTACCCATCCATCCATGTATGAATTATATAAGAAGATAATGAATATGTAGAAATAATGAAGAAAATGAGGAATTTTATTTTTCATTCTAATAATCACGATTGAATGGTAGGGTTCAAGAATAAGGTATTTATTAATAAATTACATAATTAAATGATGTGATGATAAATGATGCTCACAGTTCATAATTTTCTATTGAATAAAGAATATTTATAATGAATAGATATCTCAAAGAATTTTTTTTGAACAACATGAAAACGAAAATAGAGTACTATGTATCACAATTCATGGTACATCAAAAATTCAATGATGATAGATAGAATTTTAAGTGTTTTTTAAACAATTACCCATACCTGAATGGAAATAGGAAAACAGTGCGCCATATTCCATTATTATAATCTCTAAAACATCAAAAGACCATAATTAAATTTGGGTTGTAGTTAATCCCCATATGAAATTATCCCATTTTATTTCAATTTGAGTATATTTTTTATAGACTAGTTTAATTTATTATACAATAAGTAAGTTTTATATTAGCATGGAGTTCCACATTCTATTGTAAAGAACAAGTCCTAGTATTTATATATATGTTCATGAAAAATCATTAGTATTATTTGGATAAATGTTTATTTTCATTACTAAATATCATTTTTATACATATATTCAGTATGATAGTGCCATCAAAACTCAATAAGATATGTTGAGTTATTTCTTTATATATTTCAACGGTGTTTGGTACAAGAAAGTTTATTTGGTCTAATTTTCATTCAGAAATATTTTTCACAAAAGTATTCAAATGGAACGTTATAGAGACATCAGTAGAAGAAGGTGACAAAATCAAATGTGTTGGGGTGAATTTAGGAAAATATATCTATTATGAACATATTCATTTGAGGAAATGGGAGATAAATATTGATCAATTCAACAATATATAATGGAATTATAGAGTATAAATAATGGAAATTTTTTTAATCGTCAACCAAAACTAATGTTAGAGGTCAATGATAAGGTATCCCGATGAATACCAACGTCATGGAAGGTTATCATATTGGGAAATAATGAAATCAGAATCAGTAGATATATCGGTCCATTTGAAATTATTGTCCATATTGGGATGGTATAAAATCACTAGGCACTTCCATTGAAAATATCTCAGGTTCACGATGTGTTCAATGTATCCATCATAGTGAATTACAGTCAAATCCTTCCCATGTATAAAACATATAGTTAATTCAACTGTAAAAAGATATATCATGTAAAAATAAACCTCTTGAAATTATATATCAAAGATATAAATTGATAGAGAATAATCAAAATCTCACGTGAATTTTTTGTGTAATGACCATAAATTCAAGAATGTTATATGTGTAACCAAGGATATTGTGATATACACATACACTAATTTTTTCTATTTGAGTGATAAATGTTTTAGGGAGAAACTAATATAATGTTTTAGAGTGTAACACCCATTTATTTTACATTATATATTTACTTAAAAAATATTTAATTTCATTGATAGATTTCAATTAATGAGACACCACTTTTAAAAGAACCACAATACACAGTTAAATAAATGTTATTTTGTATGAAAATTAACACTATAGGTCATATCTGATATAATTAATGATACTAAATAAACAAGGAGACATTATTTTATAACCTTTTATAAAATTAATTTATTTTTTATCAATTGATAAAATAATGAGAATGTCAATAAGAGATGTTTTTATCAAAAATTATTATCTATTTATGAAAATTTTCTTTCTAAATGATTTATGTTAATCACTATAGAAGAATGTTATAAATTAAATTACTAGATAATACATTAAATTATAATTATCACATTAATCTAATTAATTTTACAATTCATGGAATTGGGATAAATCTTGTCTTTTTGTATAAAAAATATTTTTCAAACAAATATTTTTCATTCAGTTTAGCATGATTTTATTAAAATATATTTATTCCACATCTAAAAATTTAACACTAAAAATAGATTATAAAATTTAAATTACGAGGTTCATATTTGGTAAATATTCCACTTATATTTTTCTTGATTATTAATAATATATATATTAAATATTTTTCACCTTAGAAAGTCGAAAACTAATATTACATGATTAAAAATATAGGATTTGATATGGAAAAATTGTAATTACAGGAATTTTTTTCATTTTATAAGTTATATTATAGATTAATCATCTTTGAATTGATGTTTTTGAAATATAGAATGACTCTCAATTGATGATGGAATTAATATTATTTTAATTAAAAAATTAATATAAAATAGAAATCCCATTATTTGTATGTCACCAATATTATTTCAAATGGATAGTAATAGGTTATGTTTAGTTCTAAATGGATATTAGGAATAGTATAGAAATTCATATCATGGGAGTATATATTTTATTTTTACTAATGGATTAAATAAATTGAATTCTTCCACAACGATGACTTAGTTGTTGTTCATGTAATAGAAAAGAAATATAAATGGTTTCAAAAACATTAAAAGTAATTAAATCTCAATAAATTAATGTGTTAAATGATTTTTTTAAATGTAACATATTATTTATTTATATAAATTTGATATATTAATTAAATTCTTATCATGTGGTATTTAATCTCAAACTATGTGAATAATCATGAAAATAAATTTAATGGTATCTTATGTAAAATAATTTTATTAATAAATTATTTAAAATCAATAAAAATATTATATTACTAAAATATAAATATAAATTTTCAAGAATATAAACTATTTTCAACTTATGTTTTAATTTTCTTTTTATAGTAACTATGAAGTCCATAATTGATTAAAAAGAATTAATATCAGGGTAACCATTAAAAGAGTTAATGGGGGTCGTTAAAACAATGTGATATTGATTAATAAATCACCTAAATTATCTAAATTTTATTGTAACATTTTTAAATTAAGCATACTAAGACTATATTAAAAATACTAAAATTGTCCACATTAATAAGACAATTAATATATATTAATCTAATTTTTCACTAATCAATAATTACCAATGTACTATACAATATTCCTTCCCCATGTTCTATATAATTATTTCAATTTAAATAAAAATCATTCCAATTATAACATTTTATCCAACGGAGGTCACTCAATAATGATATATAACAATTTAAAATGTACTTTCAGTTTTATCGATTCTTATACCTCCTATAAATAAACATTATAAATTCAAGAATAATATCATAAGAATTTTCAATGTAATTAATTGATATTATTATTAATATAAAACCATTATTAAATAAAATTCCTTCATATAAAAAAACAGCGGTCGTGCATATGGGTGGACAACCACCTCCATGAAGTGATGAATTTGTTTCATTATCACTTAAAATTAATGGTTAAAATTGTCTATTTTACATATATGAATATAATATTTAGAGTTTTATTAAATATATATAAAGTCTTTTATTTATATATTTCTTTTGTTCCATCCATCAATATGTGGAAACATCACTCATGTATAGGCTAAGACTTCCATCTCTACAAATTGATGTAATTCATTTCTATCACAAATTTATCTATATATTTATAAAAGTTTATATATTTATTATATAAGATGAGAATTAATTGAATTAAATTATGCATATTATGTAACCATGATCAATATACATGGACCATTTCGTCCAAAAAAATCATGGAAATGAATAATTTATCACCAATAACTTTTATTCCAATAAGGATTGTTAACAACTAGGTGTTAAAATTACATATGTAAATAATATATGGTCTGATAAATATTATTTATTTCCTAAATATATATACAATTAATATATTTTTTTTATATTGGTGGTTCAAACATGTATAAAGCAGGAAAAGGCTTCAGGTACGGTTTTGTGTTAGAATATAAATTTTTGGGATTTTCGATGAAAAATTTATCATTATAGACTATCAAAGATATTATACTGTAACACACATATATTTTATTATCATTTTTATTCATATATTTTTCTTTTATTTTTTTATTTTTATCCCATTAGTAAAAATAATTATATGGAATTTGTTTATAGAATATCGAATCTTATTTCCTCTCTGGTCAATGTAAAAACTCTTACATGTTAGTACTGATGATTTTTTTTAGAAATTATTATAACAATAAATTATATTACTAAACAATATCACTTCCACTTCCATTTATTTTATTAAAAATAATTTAAAAATGAGTATTTCTAAATTATTTATGAATAACTTGATTTTTGAATTTTTACCAATGTGTGAAATGAATATTTTCTTTGAATGTATACGATGTGAACAAATTTCCCCAATGTTATGATCATTATTTGATATGAAAAGTCCATACGTGATTCTATGCCAATATTAAATGAATATTTTCTCCTCAATATTATTGTATTATTTGGTTTATTTTTCTCAAAGGAAAAAGTTATTTAGCCAATTTTTAATAAATTATCAAAAACACACAAATTTAATTTCACTATATGTTTACAACCATTTCTGATTTTTATACATCATTGGGGATATGACGTAATTATTGCATCCATGTTCTTCCTTTGGGTGGAATAAGGTAATGTGATGGTGAAATTTTTATAAAATTATTTCTTTTTCTTGGGTTATTCTATAATTAAATGATGAATATTTTATAATATATTAGTACACATATTAATGGTTTTAACTACGTGATGGGAGGATTTGTTGAATACCACAAATACGTTTTTTAAATAATTATATCTATTCAGATAATAAATTGAAAAATGTGATATGGTAGATCTACGATGGGAAATAGGTAGGTATTCCAGATTCACTATGATATTAGAAATAGTTTGTGATGATGTATCATATATGATATAAGAAATAGTTTCTGATTGATAATACTCATAGATATAATTATATAAATAATTAACCTTGACATAAGATATATTTTCTATAATAATTATGGTTCAATAATCTTATTAAATGTTGATATGTATAGTATTCAAACTTATGTCCCATAAATAATTTTTTTAATTCAATAATCAATTAAAGTAATAATGTTTTATGATAATACTCATGATTATAATATGTGAATTGTGGGATATGATAATATATTGATAAAAATATTTTCCCATGCCCTCATCCTCGTAATATTCTTACATATAATTATTTATTAATATCAATCATTTTTACCCTTACTGAACATCTCATCTCTTTGTTTCTTACGATTTCATTTTATATAGGTTATAATGATGGAGATTCAGTACCATATATCTAGACTGGTATCATATGTAATAAAATATGTTATTTATGATTAATAATGTACTTAAATTGGATATACATGTATGTATTCCCAGTTTAATATAATAATATATAGATATTAAGCATGTTTATTTGTGTATATATTGAATCTTTCCACAAAAAGATGTAATATATATGTATTTTATGTTTGGGTTTTTGGTTTTAAAATGATATAATTGATTAAATTCATATTTTATTGTATTTATATATACATACTGAAAAGTTTACTATGTTTTCTAGTGGTGGGGGTTTATTACATGTTGTTATATGATCCCTCCATATCTAGGCTAGGATATATTTATATGTAGAGGAAAATGATGATTTCATATGCATATATAGAGTTGTGGTATTTTGAGGATAATTACATGAACTATGATTTATATAATGAAGTAGTGGTGATTTCATTGAATAAATTTATGAATTACCTTATCAGGTTATATATCACAATCTAAAGTGACCATAAGAGTCTCAAATAACATCACCCAAGGAGATCATAATATAAGATTGAGTAAATCTTTAGATATCCATTAAGAACCTTTAATTGAAACTCTTTTATAATATAGGGATGGAATATACTGTTTATTACACACATAACATGAAATTTTGAGAATAGTTTTTGAAATTATACTCTAAAAAGATTGTGATTATGGAATTTTCATTGGTTGATATGGGAGAAGTTTTTTTATCTTTCATAAATGGTAGGGTCCACTATAATTTAACTATCTATACCTGATTCCTAATGTGGAGAAATTTATTGTACTATATTATGTGACTTGATTTCAAAATTTAATGTCTTATATGGATATTTTGATGGTGGGTAGAATATCATCCTTGTTCTCTTATGATCATGGTTGATTTTTCTAGTTATAATGCGTGTATAGGAGGCTATGGAGTTCTAAAATCCTTCCATACTGGTACATTTAGTTTTTATTATGATGTAATAATAAAAAATTTATCGAATTTGGTGGTATTTTTGGATTAATGTAATTGTTGATTATATCTCATGGTGCCTCACTTCCTAGTAGGTGAATGAAAAGTATCATGTTTTAGTGGGGTTTTACCTACACCTGGAGGAGTTGTAATATAAGATAGAAGGCATATATAATGATTTAAATATTAAAATCCCACTATAGGAGAAGTATTATGATGTTATTTTGTTAATAATCATCTAATTAATAAATTCATACCACTTTATGATTCAAAGAATAATTCAATAGAAATGTTTGGATGCATGTATATTGAGGATATTATATAGTTTTATGGGTTACCATCAAAGATAATTATTACTAGTATTCTCATTTCGGAAAATATTTGTGTATGAACATGAAGTTAGATTATGAGAAACAATTTTGATTGAGTATGACCTTTGATCACTTAATGTATGGAAAGAGTAAGTGAACAATTCTGGATCTTAGCAATGTGTTATGGGATTTCATACTATATTTTGGCTATATTTGATAGGAATTCATACCATTAGGTGTCTAGTATTTTGTTTAGATAGTAGAGACTCATCACTAATATGAGTTGAGTTGGTGTAGTAAATGATGTAATTAAATGAAATGCAATAGTTGTTGAGAAAAATTAGAGCAATTAGATGTGAAATGTGACTAAAAGGAAGAGGAATGTTATGTTATAGGGGGGATATTACTTTTTTAAAAGGGAAATTCCAAAATGTTTACTATTGTGATGTTAACAAGGGATTATTTTATACCTGAGGTTCAATGGGTCATTCTTGATTTTACACATTGTTGGAAATATTTATTCATACCAAATTTGGATTCCATAACTTAATAATCTTCACATCATCTCATATGTTTCATAATTGATGAGATACATGTGTATCTTATCATACATCATCAACTTGGTTCATCAATTTTTTTAGATGACACAGCCTCTTTAATATACCCTTTAGCGATTGAGGATAGAAAAGGATATGATACTTCATGATTGGATGACACCATTAGCATCTCTATTATTGTACTATGTAATCCTTCCAGAGATCTTATGGTAGTGTGTGAAAAATATGTTGAATTAATACTCTGACTTATATAAGTCATTTAGTCTTTTTAGAGGTGGAAATCCAAAATGGTATGGTGGATGTAACATCCTATATTTTTTCACATGAACCATTTTGAATTTTTTTGGAATGTTTCTTGTGGTGTAGTATATTATATTTTTAACATGAATATGATCCCTTAATGATGATGATATATGTTATGAAATGAGATATCAATCATCATGAGATTAACCATGAATAATATGATTAGAATTGTGATTGTGGGTTAAATTGTTTTAGGTTAAACTAGTTTTTTAATGTAAAAAAAGAATTTCTTCATGTCACGCATGGTTTCATTCCTCATCAGGGCTTAGTCATTGTAAATTAGATGAGAGTTGATTAATTTTTCAATTCAGTTGTGGTGGGTATTTATCATGTTGTAGTTCACATATCCCTGACAAAAAAAGGATAGTTCTGACATAATGCAAACATATATACCATGGTTCTATTATGGGTTTATGGAGCACTTAGTAACTATTAATATTGTTTCAGGATTTTGTTAGCCCATGATTTCATTATTAATATTCCTTGATCCTTATAACCCTTATATTCTTCTCTATTTATCTTAAATTTTAATTCGTTGGTGTTCTATTTATATATCCATAGTAATGTTTTATAATCCACCGATCAATTTTGATCGAGTTGTAATCCATTAGTACACTCATAGTATATATTTAGATTATACCAATAAACAATATATGAGGGAACTCTTTACACATATAATGATTTATTATAACATAATTAATGGTGAATCTATGCATTATTTCTTAATTATCTCATTATAATGTTACTAAAATCAATCTCTATGATTCATTTTGAGAATTATATTTCCATTAAAATTGAACTGTTATTTATTATTTTATCATATTAGATATCATATATAATGTCATTCCCTTAAACCCACTATTTCACTTCATGGTGTAATTCATTAGATTCCACTAGGAAAAATGATTGTGTTATATTTTATTGGATGATGTAATTAGATTCATGATATAAGATAATTTGATTTATATTAAAATTATAATAGAATATAGTTTTTGTGGTGTAAAGACATAGAGTTTTATGATAAGGCATCTCACCCTATTATGTAGAATTTTATTGTTTCCCCATGTTATATTATAGAAAGTCCATTCCCTAATTTTATATTTTATTCTATGAACACCACTACAAGGTCGTATATAAGTGTATAATGGTGTTTCACATATATTGATTTAGTATTTTAAAAATTATTATTATGTAATATGTATCACAGTTCGGTGTTCTTCATACAATGTGATTATACTGGTCATTGATTTATAGTCTATATTATAAGATATACAGATTGAAAACAATCATTGTATTCAACACAATGATTTTATAATTTGAAATTAAATATAAACTATTCATCATTTAGATCATGGAAATATGTCTCATGCCCAGACTATATTATGCCTTACAGAGAATGACCCTACAAGATCCATTTATATGAATTTATGTATCATTTATTCTATGGGTAATGTTAAGGAGATATAATAGATTATAGAAAACATTTATATATATATTGAATAATGTTACGATCCTTCAGTGAACTTGAGACCATTTTTTAGGTTTTATCTCTTTAGTATGTTGATGGGGTTTGAGTGTGGTGAGCTAAGAGTAACCTAAGACCTGGTACAATAATGAAATTGAGTATGATATGGAATGATTCCACAAAATGATTTTCAAATTAATTATTACGTCAATTAAGGGGTTGTGGGTTCACTATAGTTCAGGAATGGAGTCAGTACACCATTTCAAATGATATGGTCCAAGTCCTCTATATGATTTATTAACTTTTTTCACTCAGCTAAAGAATAAAAAAAACTATTGAGGGGTATTGGTCCCATATTTATATATTCAGGTATACCCTCATTATATGAAATTTATCGATGAGGAGTGGTTCATCACTTCTGGGATTGACACTCCCTTGGATGAATCATATCATAAAGTGTCATGGGTCCCCTACCGTAGTTGGTAACAAGAAAAACTATAGTATATCTTCATAGATTAAATTCTTTCATCGATTAATGTGATGAATTACTTTGATTGGTTTGGATATTAATAGTGAAACATAGTCCCCTGTGTTTTCTACAATGAAGTATATCTTGATTTTTTTTAATATACATAATACAGTAATTAGTTAATACATTAGGTGGTATTTTATATATGACTAAAAAATTATTTATCCCATTGTGGGTTGTAGTATTTCCTACTAGATATTTATATTCAAACCCATGAATATAAATTTTTATCACATATGTTTTTCCTTTTACTGAATCCAAATCATTTAATAGTGATTTCATTGAACATGATATTTTTCAAGTAGGATCTTTATGATTCAGAGAAGGGAATTATAATACAATGTTCATGTTCTATACTAATCCTTTGTAGATTTATCTTAATCGTAGTAATTTTATTCTTATGCATTCAGTATATATTACAACTTGATTTTACATGGTTTCTTGTATTATTTTCTATTATGGAGGTGATTTTTTGTACACAATTGGAAGAGGAGAAGGCCTCTAATCTTGAGTAATATTCCAAATTGATTATATTTACTATTCCTTTTGATAATTGATGTAGGATTGTTACCTTTAGACTAGGTGGTTTCTTAGTGGCTTAATTTATGTCAACAACCATTAATTTGTATTCATGAAATTTCAAATCATTTCACATATTTTATTCATGATAAGAACCTATTTAATTATAATTTAATTTATGATCTAGAATAAATAAATCACTTGATCCAATACCTAAGGCAAAAGAAATCATTTTTAATGAAGAAAATTATATTTTATGGATTACTATACTTCATAAAAGAAAAATATTATAATGGTTTAATAATCCGAGATAAATAGAAAAAATATAATTTCATTTTTTTTCTTTGTATTCCAAAAATAACATAACCAATAAAAAATTATAATTTAAATTAATATAACTGTAAATAAATTTGAAATATTGTAAATGAATAGTATAAAACATTCATAGAAACTATTTGAATGAAAATTATAGGACTTAGGGGGTATATTTAAGTTATTAAAAAGAAATGTGACCATTTCCAAATTGTTTATTATATTAATAACTTTACCATTAACACAATACCATGACCATTGTAATTTTAAAATAACTATTGTAATTAAAATAATAATATATAAACTTAAAAAAATAAATATAATGTATTTCATTTTCAAATATTTTTTCCCTAAAAAAATAATTTTTATTTGGACAAAAGAATTATCTGAATAATAAACCCTCATTTTTATAAAATATTTCTAAAAATTGAATTTATCTAATTTATATATTTATGTTGATAAATAATGAAAGAAAAACATAATGAAAATAATATAAATTGTAAATACATGGCATTTGTTAATGATTATAAGTCGTAAATGTTTTTAGTAAAGAGTAATATATAGGACGGTATGTTTTAAAAAAGACATTATGAAAAATTAATTAATTATTTAAATAATTTAAATAAAAATAAAATTGAATTCAAAAATCAATTAATATTTTATTCGTCTAATAAAATAATTTTTTAAGATTTTGTGAAAATTTTTATTTAATAAAAGAATGTTTTATTGTATTTTGGGGTTTTAATATGTTTTTTATTGATTGAAATTATTTTTCATAATGAAAATTAACTATTTCAAATTAAGATGTTGAAGTTAGGTTAGATATAATTTTTTCATAATAATTATATATATATATATATATATATATATATATATATTACTATTCTGAAGTAATGATTCAAAGGTGACATCCACATGCATATTTGTCACGACCCTCTCCCCGCATAGTTTACCCCTCCTAGGTTGGCAGTGTAAGAAGGGAGATAATTATCCCCATGTCCCGCCTCTAGTAGGCCCCGGGTTGGAGACTATCACCGAGGGTATAATAAACACACAAATGGGAGGCATTACCCTCTAAGAGAACACATGTGAAAGAGAGAGATAAGATAAACACCAACCAACTCCCACTCAGAATTAAAATTTAAAAGAAACCCAAGTGCACATATGTAATGTCATGCAAAAGTTGTACAACTGAAAGGGAAAAAAATACAAGTACCCAAAATAAAGTAAAATGACAGCAACCACTAACCCGAACAGCTCCTGCGACCACACTCTCGTAGAATCCATCTTGATCTCCAACCAGCTCCAATTGACCTGAAAAAAAATTATATATACATAGGGGGAGTATAAAAGTATAATCAGTAGGATCCTCCCCAAAGCCTCCTGTAAAAAATTAAAGAAAGCATGCTAAAGCACAATGAACAACAAGTGAAACTAACTCTTTACCTAAATAGGTATACTATGTTCCCAACCTCACCATCGGTACTCTCACCAAGTAACGTATACAATAATATATCATATACTAAAGAATATCTAGGGTACCCTGCTACTACTTCCCCAATGGTTTTCCGCTTTTCCCAACCTAGCACGTCCTGAAAATCTCTATCCAAAAAGGATTTCCCGCAGAATCCTGGGTGAAGCACCACAATATGCACCTCATGCAACAAAGCCACCACGTCAACACACCAATGTAACCATGTACTTTCTGGGAGCCACCATAGCCCGCATAAAGTGTATCATACATCGGGGATTATTCCTCAATGTATTACAGCCCATACACCGAGTAAGGATCCTCAAGCCATCACAACCCATACACATTACACCTATAGTAGTCCATATGATACTATATCAAAAATATATTTATGTGAATAACCACAAGCCATTACATCCATGTACACACAAATATGGGGAAAACTAACTGTTGTGCCCACCAGCACAAGTAACTACCAAGAGAAGGGAGAGGGGCCAAAGGGGGTAGTCATCCATCTATCCTCCCACCATAATTTTGGAGAAAACACACCCCCAGGGTCTAGAATCCCCATGGTGTCATTTTCCCTTACTGACTGGGTGGAGTGGAATATATAAACAAAAAAATTATAGTATATTTTCTATCTCACAACCACACTATGGGCATAACCTAGTCTTAGACACAACTGCAGTTAACATCTCTCATACTCAGGGATGATACTTCTAAGACTAGGTATCTTATAATCATACATCCATTTAAAGAGCATTATTAGATTACTTCTTTCCATTTTTATCATTTCCACATTATGTTAATTAATTATTTAAACCTTAATTAACCATGAATAATTCCACATTTAATTTCATTAGCATCACACCCAAATTCAATTGTTCCTTCAAAATTACAACCTTGTCATTATGTTCCATCAAAAATATCCCCATGGGTTAACACCATTTTTTCAATTATTCATTATAGAATTACTTTCCCACATTCATAGGAATTTTAGAAAAACATTATATGCTATTAAAAACATGGGGGCACACCCAGGTGAGTATATGTACTACCCGTCGATTCATTGCTTCTTATATCCAGATCATATACCCATACTTCCTTGAGAAGATAAACACAAAAAGCATGTGGCATAACTCACGTTTCTTTACCTCTTTCAAGAGAAGGGTAAGTAAGACCAGCTGCCTTGAGCACCTAGGAAATGTAAAGTAGATAAACAACCAAAATAATAATAAAGCAGCCAAGAATCACATCCAGCCCATTCAATCATCCCTGGTGTCCTCCCTGACACCCACATGCATAAACTGATGCATCTCACCACTCTAGCCTCATCTGTTGCCACAATCAAAATCCTCCATGCCCTCACATATCACAACGGCCATCCAAGATCACATCATAGCACAAGAAGCAGGAAAACAGACATCACATTAATTGGGCTAATGTCCCATTATCAAACAAGATGGTAACTCATATCCCTTTAAGGAATTATCAAACAATCAGTTCTATAATCCATCATGAATTAACAAATTTATTTTTCATAGGTTCCAAATTCAGGAAACCTAATCAGTAAGATATCATAATTAATTAAACAAGATTATGAACCCAATTTTATTAACATTAACTTATAATAAGTACCAGATTCATTTACATGCCTATTTATCTTTAGCCAAAAAATTACAAATTAATCCCATTTTACGTTCTTTACCGATTTCCATCATGAATAAACAAAAAAGAAAAGCATGCATAAATATCACACTATCTATCAAAACACGAGGCAACAACATACGATCGATAAAAATTTATTTATCTGGTTAAAATATTTATTATGTAAATTCCATTTCCATCCAGTGGGATTAAACATGATAACGATATAGTTTCACATAAAATAAGAGAGAAACAACGAATCCCATACCTCAAATAGTTCTTTATGTTCTTTATACACACAACGGGTCATAATCCTCCTCTTGTGACAAAGGCATCCACCAGAGGATGTCATAGAATGACCGCACCAACCAAACCCCAAGAAATCCCCCATTAGAATCAAGGAAATTACATGCTATAATATGAAAAGGAGAAACCAGAGAAGATGATATCTAAAGGAATGATGATAAAACATAACTTATATTGAAGATTGATCGATACAACTTGGTTACATCAAAATAGAGCGGAACCAATCTGAAGAGTAAAGTTTGATTGTGCAACTCCTATGGGAAGGATTGAAAGGTTCTAGGATCTCATAGACGAGAACAAAGAGGAAGAACGAGGGAGGACGTTATCTTGTCCCTTTTGAAGATTTAATGGGGCAATGGTTTAAGATACACTTAATGCCCCCATTTTAGGTGTACCGCATTAACCCATGTGGTTTGACAAAGTAAAAACATCCTGATCCATAGGAATAATTAATATAGGATTTATGACCTTTGAATCGGCCTTAAGAGTCCTTAAAATACGACTTTAAATGTATTTTATGTCAAAGGAAATGTCAATGGGGTGAAACTATATGAAGCTGGAATCACTGTACACTTACCGTTGTTGTACACCTACCATTACTATACAACTACCATTAGTGGTTACCGATAGAGGTTACCGATAGACCTCACCATTATGTAAACATTATACACATACTGCTACTGTACACCTACCATTACTATACACATAACGTTAGAAGTTACTGATAGACCTCACCATTCTAGAAACAATGCACACCTACCATTACTGTGCACCTACCGATAGAGGTTACCGACAGACCCCACTGTTCTGGAAACACTATACACCTACCGTTACTGTTCACCTACCGATAGAGGGTACTGATAGACCAAACCGTTCTAGAATCATTATACACCTACCATTACTGTACACCTACCGATAGAGGTTACTATTAGAGCACACTGTTCTGAAAACATTGTACACCTACCGTTATTGTACACCTACTGTTACTGTATACCTATGGATAGAGGATATATATAGACCTCACCATTCTGGAAACACTATACACCTACCATTATTGTACACCTACCGTTACTGTACACCTACCAATAGAGGATACCAATATACCTCACCATTTTAAAAACACTTTACACCTGCATTAAATGTACACCTATCGTTAATGTACACCTATCGTAAGAACAGTTCATAGAACTTCACCAATAGAACTATTCATAGACCCTCACCGATAGAACTGTTCACAGAACCTCACTGATAGAACTGTACAATGAATTTGAAATTTGGAAATGTATTAGGGATAAGTCACCTTGACCTCCCGTAACACCTCAAACACCACATTTTCACAAAGTAGTGGACCAGAGAGGTCTGGTCTATTAAATCAGATACCACTCAAAACATTATCGTCCTGAAGAATTTAAAACCCACCTAAAAAGAGAAAAAAAAGGAAACATGGTCCAAACAACCACCCATCGAGATACCTCTCAAACAAAATCATGCCACAAAAGCAACAAAAGAAAAAAATCATAAATAAAACATGAAAGTTCTAACCACAAAGGGAACATCGTTACATGAAAAGAGTTAAACATGAATGAAATCTGGGTATTGAGCACGTATTTGTGACTCACATTCCCAGGTACTCTCCTCCATGCCACTGTGTCGCCACAAGGAATGAAATAAGGAGATCCAATTCATGCACAACAACTTGTCCTTATAGTCTTGGATCTCCGTAGGTCTCTCCTCAAAGGTTTCATCATCATCAACATCGATATCTCCCCAATCGATGTTGTGAGAGTCATCATGAAGATAACGACGCACCTGTGTTACAAGGAACAGATCATGTATCTGACTCATCTATGGGGGAAGTACTACTCGATACGCCACAGCTCCAACACGAGCTAACACCTCGAAATGCCCAATAAACCAAGGATAAATCTTACATCCACAACCAAAACTTCACCGCCCATGATGGGGAGTCACCTTCAGAAACACATGATCCCCAACATTAAACTCCAAGGGTCTTGTCCTATGATCCACATATGATTTCTGAAGATCATGCACTATCTTCATCCTCTCATGAATCACCTGGAGCATCTCTATTGTGTTCTACTCTAGTTCCGGTCCGAGTGTTTCTTGACTCTCCGACCCCAGTCCAGCACAATGGAGAACAACAAGGCTTGAAATAAAAGGCTTCAAACTACGCCATACCGATGGTGGAGTGAAACCAATTATTGTAAGAGAACTCCACTAACGGTAAGAGCCTCATCCATGAACCTCCAAAATCAATAACACTAGAGTGTAACATGTCTTCAAGAGTCAGTATGGTTCTCTCTGTCTGAACATCCATTTGATGATGAAAATAATTTCTAAGGCATAGTTGAGAACCAAAATCATGTTGGACACCTCTCCCCACCCTTTAGGTAAAACTATGATCTCGATTAGAAATGGTCATCCTAGGGACTCCATGAAGTCTCACCACCTCCTCTAGATACTGCCTTGACAAAACATCCACCGAGCTCGACTCCTTGATCGCTATGAAGTGGGACGATTTTCTTTAATGATACACTATCACCCAAATAGCATCATGTCTTCCCGGTGCTCAAGGTAAACAAGCAACAAAGACCACTGAAATGTCCCCCCACTTCCACTGAGAAATCTCTAATGACTGGAGAAGACCACAAGGAACATGCTGCTTGGCCTTCACCTTCTAGAAAACTAAACATTGAGACACAAACTCCTCAACCAAACACTTCATCCCAGGCCACCAAAACTAGCTCCTCAAGGATTAGTACATATTTGTCATGCCACGATGTAATGCTAAAGGAGAACTATAGAACTCTCTAAGAAATGTCTCACGCATCATCAAGAGAACAAAAATCCTTCCATGATAGAACACTAGGTGTTTTTCATCCTCCGACCAACCATCAAGGGCCTCACCACAAACAACTTGGTCTCTCCAGACCTCCACCTCTAGATCCCACAACTAGGACTCTTCCACTTTCTAGATCATGTATGACTATACAATCATCTGATTAAGACAACATCTACCCCCAACTTCTCCCATATCAAGATGTAATGCTGGCAGTTCATCCATTACTCTCCAGGAATCACCGGATTCACGCACAACATTAGTACGTGACTTTCGGCTCAGCGCATCAGCTACAACATTGCATTTTACAGGTGTATATAATATTTCAACATCTTATTCCTGTAAGAACTCCATCCACTGACACTATCGTACATTCAGGTCAAGTTGGGAGATAACAAACCTCAAACTCTTATGATCAAAGAAAACCACAAAACTCTCACCAATGAGGTAATGTATCCACAACATTAGAGAAAGTATCATGGCTAACAACTCAATATCATGAGTGGCATAGTTGTGTTCATGGGAACGTAACAACCGAGACCCATAAGAAACAACTAACCACTGCTGTATGAGAACACAGCGTAACCCTATATAAGAAGCATCACAGAAAACATCAAACTGAACTCCCTCAACTGGAAGACAATGGACTGGAGCACTTACTAACTTCTCCATTAGACACTCGAATGCTGACTAACACTGATCAGACACTAAGAATGCCTAATCCCTCCTGGTCAAAGCTGTCATAGGAGTCAAAACTCGTGAGAAATTGTCTATGAACTACTATAGTAGCCTGATAGACCAAGGAATCTTATCACTTATGAAACTTTCTTAGGGGCTTCCCAATACACAACTTCTTCTATCTTCAATGGATCAATAGATACTCCCTATTGGGACACAACATTCCCCAAGAAACCGACTTCTTGATCCCAAAACTCACACATCGACACCTTCCAAAATAGATGATGTCGACGAAGAACTCCCAAAACAACTTGTAGATGCTCCGCATGATCCTCTTCAGATGTGGAGTACACAAGGATTTCATCGATGAAAACTACCATGATCATGTCTAGGAACTCACAGAACACAACATTAATCAATACCATGAATACAGCTGGATCATTCGTCACACCAAACGGCATTACAATGAACTCATAATGCCCATGACGACAACGAAAAGTAGTGTTTGGGATATCCTCATCCTTCACACATATCTGATGATATCATAATAGCAAGTCAATATTTTAGAACTAACATTCACCCTTCAGTTGATTGAAAAAATAATCAATCCGCGAAAGAGGATAGTGATTCTTTATTGTAACTTTATTTAAGCGACAATAATCTACACACAACCAGAAACATCCTTCGGCCTTCTTCACAAACAAAACTAGTCACCCTATGGTGACACACTTGGAAGAACAACACCGCACTATAATAGAACATAAATCTATATACGTAGCACTCGTAACTCATAAGGGGCCATCCTATATGGAGAAATAGATATATGAGACTATTATGGTTGTAGCTCTATCCAAAACTTGATCTCTCATCGATGGGGTAATTCTACAGACTCTTCTGGAAAGACATTCGGGTACTCCTATATGACCCTAGGAAACACCAACTGTTGAACCCTTGAATAAATCAGTATCATCTCTGCCATCGTGGATGATAAATATGGAATGCGCATGTGACCCATATGAGGATCTCGCTCACCAAAAAACACCACTAGATCTCCATCCGCAACAACGTAGACAACTTCTTCCTTAAGCAATCCACGATATCCTACACCGAATACAACCAATACATGACGAGGATGACATCATATGGTTGTATTTTTATACATAGGAAATCTCCCCCAGAGCGGTGTTTCCCCAACACTAGCTCACAGTCTCTGCATATTTCAAACAAGTCAGCTTGACCTCCAACTGGCGTAGTCAACACTAAGGGCACTGGAAGCCTCTCCACCTCATGTCCCAAAGCCTCGATGAGGGTAGGTGATATGAAGGAGTGTGTCTCTCATGAATAAAATAAGGAATACACCATGGTATAAAAATAGAAAAGGGTACCTTGAACGACGTTTGGCTCACATGGAGATGGAAATGCTAGAGCATAAAGCGGACCATAACCTCTTCCACGACCTCTCTGGCCCTGTTAAAGACCACCACCACAGTCATGCTCTGCTCCCTGAGGACAGGGAGAATCATGGAGTTGTCTTCTGCCAGCCCCATCTTACCTCTACTGATCTAAAGTTACTGCATACAGTTTCTCCTTCCTCTGCTCGAACTGCCTCAACGGAGGAACCTGGAGCATAGCGTCTGGTGCACGATGACCGCTCTGAAAGGTCGGGCACTCCCAATTCTGATGGCCATCACCACCACAAGAAAAACAAGAGCCTAATACCTTATCATAGGGCTGATATTTTCTTCCCTTGTTGAAACAAGATGTGAAAGGATGGGACCTACCCTCAGCTGAATGGAAACCCTTCTCACATGAAAACCGGGAACCCCAGACCATAGCTCTTCTTCATGAGAAATCATGTTGATTCCACTATCTTGATGATTCAGTCTTGGACAAAGTCCTCTTGGGAACCTCTGCCCTCGCCAGCACCTCAATATATGTTTTCAGCATAAATGGGGTGACCTGGTGCTGGATCTCTAGACACAAAGCCTCCTAGAAATGTCTCACCCTGACCTCCTCATCTGGCAATAGGTCCGAAGAATATCATAAAATGGTCTTTAAATTTATTCCAAACTCTCGAACACTATATTTACCCTATCTAAGGGCAAGAAGATCCTAGCCACTAGATTCTTTCATAGTCAAATAATGAAACTAAACTCTAAACTTGTCTCGGAACTCCTCCCATGACATCATAGATTCCTCATGATCCCTGAGGAACAAGAACCACCACTATCTCGCTGCTCCATGCAACATCATCACAACCAAGGACACCCAATGATACTTCCGAGAACGAATATAACTGAAGCCAATCTCGACCTCCTCTAACCAGTCTTCTGTGACTGCATCAATAATGGAGCCCTCATACTTCTGTAGACTCTGGCGCTGAAACTCTCTGAGTGTCTTCCACCAAGTGTCGTCGTCTTCAACCTCTACCCTACAGTGATCTGCTGGAATAGCCTTCTAGACATTTTCTGTGCAAACCTGATGAGGACTTTGACCTAGAGAAATACCTATAAAATAACAAACCATTAGAGCTCCTAAGCCTGAAATATGGAAGACCCAACATTAATTAATTAATTATTTTCATTCATTAATTTAAGGTTAACCTACCCCAAGGTCTACCCATTCAAACATAAGCATAAAGAAGAATGATTCATGATCCTTTCCTAGGTCTCTACCATGCTACTAGTATCCCCTTGATTAGTAGAAATTGTTATATTAAAGGTCCTTACATCAGATCTTAGGGGGCCCTAAATTCATATGTCCCAACCGGTCTCCGGTGTTTACCTCATATGCTAAACATGAATGACATCATTGCTCTAACAACCCATGAAACCTCACATGTGACTAACTCCAAACTCCATCCTATATCTCAAACAGACCTCTGATACCACTCTTCCACGACCCACTCCCCACTAAGTGTACCCCTACTTGGTCGGAAATTTGAGAAGGGAGATAATGAACCCTGATTCCCACCTCTAGTAGGCACTGGGTTGGCGAATAGCACTGAGGGTATATTAAAGACAAAAATTGGAGGCATTACCCTCTAAAAGAGCACATGCAAAGGAGAGAGATAATATAGACACCAACCAACTCCAACTCAGAACTGCAATATAATTGAAGCCCATGTGGACATATGTAATGTCTTGAAAAAGTACTACAACAGAAAGGTGAAAATCTGCAAGTACCCAAAAGAAATTAAAACAGCAGCAACCACTAGCCCGAACAGCTCCGACAACCCCAATCTAGTAGAAACCATATTGATCTCCAACATGTTCCGAGTGACCTGAAAAATAGTTTATATATACAAATGGTGTGTACAAGAGTATAATACGTATGATCCTCCCCAATGCCTCTCGTGTAATAGTAAAGGAAGCATTCTAAAGCACGGTGAAAAACAAGTGAAACTAACACTTCTCCTAAATAGGTATACTAATATCCCAACCCCATCATGGATACTCTCAACAAGTAATGCATAGAGTAATATTTAATATAATAAGGAATATCAAGGGTACCACTAATACTTCCCCACTAGTTTTCCGCTCTCCCCAATGTCACACGTCCTGAGCATCTCTCTCCAAAAAGGAATTCCCGCAGACACCTGAGTGAAGCACCACAATATGAACCTCGTGCAACCAAACCACCATGTCCACAAACCAAAGTAACTAGGTAGTTTTTGAGAGCCACCTCATCCTGCATAATGTGTTTCATACATCAGGTATTATACCTGAATCCATTACATCCCATACACTGAGTAAGGATCCTCAAGTCATCACATCCCATACATGTTAGACCTATAATAGTCGATAAGAAACAATATCCAAAATATATGTGTCTGAATAACCACAAGCCATTAAATCCATCTACACAAAAATATGGGGAAAACTAACTATTATTCCTACCAAAACATGTAACTACCAAGAGCAGAGAGCGGGGCCAAGGGGGTCATCATCCATCCATCCTCCAACCGAATGTTTGTGAAAACACCCTCCCATGGATCATAGTCCCTGGGGTGTCAGTTTCGCTTACTGACTGGGAGGATTAGCATACAAAAACAGAATATGTAAAGGATATATTATATCTAACAACCAAAAAATACTCATAACCTAGTCTTAGACATAATTGCAGCTAACGTCTCTCAGACTTCAGGCTGTTACTTTTAAGACTAGGTATCCTATATGCATACAACCATTTAAAGAGCTTTATTAGATTTCTTCATTCCCTGTTTATCAGTTCCCCTTTATGTTAATTAAATCATTAAACCTTAATTATCCACGAACAATTCCACAATAAATATCCTTAGCATCACACCCAAAGTGAATTGTTCCTTCAAAATTACAACCCTGTCATTATGTTCCAGCCACTCCATCCACATGGGTTAACACCATTTATTCAATTATTCATTATAGAATTACTTTCCCACATTCCTTGGCCATCTAGAAAGACATTATATGTTAATAAACACAAGTGGGATCAACACGGTGTGTAGATGTACTACCCGTCTAGTCTTTGCCTCTTATAGAAAGAGAATATACCCATCCTTCATTGAGAATCTAAACACAGAAAACACGTGGCATACCCCACGTGTCTTCTCCTCTTTCAAAAGAAGGTAAGTAAGACCAACTACCATGAGATGTGGGGAAAAGTAAAGTAGATAAACAATAAAAAGAATCTGAAAGCATCCAACAATCACATCCATCCCATTCCATTATCCATGGTGTCCTCCCCGACACCCACATGCATAAACTGATGGATCTCGCCAATCTAGGCATCATCTGTTGCCACAACCAAAAGCCTCCAAGCCCCCACATATCCCAATAGCCATCCAGGATCACATCACATCACAAGAAGCAGTAAATCAAACATCACAATAATTGGGCTCTTCGACAATTTATAAACAAGAGGGTAACTCACAACCCTATAAGGAATTATCAAAAAATCAGTTCTTTATTCCATCTTGAATTAACACATTTATTATTTCTAGGTTCCGAATTCTAGAAACCTAATCCGTAAGCTATCACAATTAATTAAACAAGCTTACGACGCCAATTTTCTTAACATTACTTTACAAAAAGAACAAGATTCTTTTACTTGCATCATTATTGTTAGCCAAACAATTTTCAATTAATCCCAATTTACATTATTTACCGACTTCCATCAAGAACGAATAGCTAGGCAAAGCAAGCATAGATATTACACTATATAGAAAAACATGAGGCAATAACATACGACCGATATCAATTTATTTATCAGGTTAAAATATTTATTATGTCAATTCCATTGAAATCCAATTGGATTAAACATACTAACAATACAGTTTCACGTAAAATAAGAGAGAAGCAATGAATCCCCTACCTCAAACAGTTTTGACGTTCATTATCCACACAACGGGTCACGATCCTCCTCTTGCGACAACTGCATCGACCCATGGATGTCACGATACAACCGCACCGAAAAAACCACAAGAAAACCCCCCATTTGAAGCATGGAGATTATATACTATAATATGAAACGGAAAAACATAAGAATATGATCCCCAACGGAATGATGATAAAAAATACCTTATATCGAAGATTGATCGGTACAGCTAGGTTGCATCAAAACAGAGCAGAACCAATTTGAGGAGTAAATCTTGATTGTGAAACTCTTATGAGAAGGATATAATGGTTCAAGAATCTCATAGCCGAGAATAATGTGGAAGAACATGGGAGGAATATATCTTGTCCCTTTTGGATATTTAATGGGGTGACAGTTTAAGATAAGCTTAATTCTCCATTAAAAGTGAATCACATTAACCCACACGTTTTGACCAAGTAAAAACATCCCGAGCCATAGGAATAATTTAGATAGGATTTATGACTTTTTAATTAGCCTTGAGAGTCCATAAAATAATGCTTTAAATGTATTACGTCAAAGAAAATGTCATAGGGGAGAAACTGTAGGATGTTGGAAACACTATACTCCAATAGTAACTGTACACATACCGTAACTATACACCTACCGTTAGAGGTTACTGATAGACCTCACCATTCTAGAAACACTGTACACCTACAATTACTATACACCTACCGATAGAGGTTTTTGAAAGACCTCGCCATTCTGGAAACACTGTACACCTACAATTACTCTTCACCTACCGATAGAGGTTACTGATAGACCTCCAAATTCTAGAAACACTATACACCAACTATTATTGTACACCGACTGTGACTATACAACTACTATTACTATACACCTACTGATAGAGGTTACCGAAAGACCTCACTATTCTAGAAACATTGTACAACTATCGTTATTGTACAACTACTATTAATGTACAACTACTATTACTATACACCTACCATTACTATATACCAACTGTTAGAATAGTCCATAAAACCTCACCGATAGAACTATTCATAGAACCTCACCGATAGAACTGTTCATAGATCCGCACCGATAGAACTATTCACTGAATTGGAAATTTGGAAAAGTGTAAGGGATAAGTAACCTTGAACTCTTGGAACACCTCAAACACCACATTTTAACAAAGTAATGGAACCGAGAGGTCCGGGCCATTAAGGTAATCTTCATCAACTATATAATAATCACATTGATTTAGACCAAAAAGTTTTAAATAAAATTATCATTGATATATAATACAACTATTGAATGCATTGGAATTTTTTTTGTTCTATATTAAATATTTTAACCAAAAACACAACACCACTCCATTTATTAAAACTGTCTCTCATCCCAATGGAAAATCCCTTATGAAATTGAAAACATTTCTCAAGATCGTCCAATATACATTAACATAAAAAAACATGTAACCTTTTAGGTATTCAAGACTCATCCCACTACATGCCTATAAGAAATTATTCTCTTAATAGTTGAGTTATCTTCAAAGTAGAGGCATATTTCCTTCTCATTACATTATTTTCTTCTTCTTTTATATTCATGATATCACATCCATTATAACCTAGATATAGAAATTAAGTAGTTAATATAAATAAATCATACTTACAATGCTACTATATAATAATTATAATTTTTTCAATATAAATAAATATATATATATATATATATATATATAATCTCCCCTTTTATCGACATGTCCCATTAATGGTCAATTTTACCACAAAAGAGGTCATTGTCTAAAAATTAATTTTCGCAAACATTTTTAATATTAGTGTCAAATATTTATATTTATTTTTTATTAACTATATTTATAATAAAAAATTTATAATATATATATATATATATATTATCCTTCTCCATGATTTGACAAATCTAGAAAATTGATGGTTTTACATCCTTTGATAATGAGGGAAATCATATTTATTAGCACTTATATGTATTGTTACTATACCAAATATAAAATATATATATATCCCATATATCTATTATTGTGTGTTTTTGTATTCATTTATTTTAATCTTCATTAGGAAATATAACTAATGGATAAATAATAATTAACTAAACTATAATATTTAATTAAAAATTGGATAATTAATATAAACATGTTTCCTTAAATTTCTATATTAATGAAAAGGTAATAAGTAATTATCAATAGTAATAAATGATCAATAAAATCTAGAATGAATGTAGTATACTTATAGATATTTTCATAAAAATATTTTATTTTTATATAATTTCAAATAATTATAAAACAAAATAATATTCAAGGTAATACATCCTCCTTTGACCTGTCACGTTAATATTATATCTCATTTTATAATATGTCATAATAATTTTTTTATAAAAGAAAAATCACATATATCTTTTCATATTGAATATTTTAATGGATATATGTAGATACTCATTGTAGTATCAATCATTTATTCCCAAATAATACCATACGATGTTCATATGTTGATTCTATTTATTTGAAACTTTTGTATTGTCAGACATTGTTTAAAACACTTTCAAAAATTTATATGTAGTTGGTAGGCTAGGTATAGTTGTAAAATTCTTAAAAATATTCAATGGATTTTCATTTAAATTAGATATAATGAAAATTATTTATGCTCATTTTGATACATATAATTTTATATGGGGTTCCCTCAACAATTTTCATATTAATTAGTTTGAATTATTAAATCCCAGACATTATTCATTAATTAATTTTTAGGAACTATTTTTTATCAGTATATTTCTACTCAATTTTGGTATGTTTTTATTTTCAATAGCCTAATTATATTGATTATGAAATTATGAAAAACCTTTATCCATTTATATTGAAAACAATTCAGCTTCCATTTCACAATTCATAATATTCATTATAATTTATATTATAATTATAATTTTTTTCTAGTTATTATATTGGATATTTTCATATCATATTATTATTCCATCAATGGATTTATTCATTTTTTCTCTTGTGGTAAAATTTATTGAAGGTACCCTTTTTAATTCCCCTTGTAACGCCATAACATTTCTCAATTGAGAATTCATTACATATCATTAAAATAACTTTGATATAATAATAATTTAATAATTATATATATATTGTATAAACGTTTTTCTTATCCTCAATTTTACTTTCATCTACTCTTACGTTTTTATAAAATTAAATGGTATACTATGATGTATACAACCTTTTTTCCATTTATAATGATTTTTTATTGTAATTATTATAGATGTATGAATTTCAATTTAATCCTTAGTTTCTTATATGATAAATTGATATATTTGTAAAATTATGTGTTAAGTTGGAGTATAATTAAAAATCTTCCTAGTTAATTATATAAAAAATATGTTAAAAGATATCAGCGTATAAGTACATGTTGTAACTAGCATTGTCCACTATGTTTTACATGAACATGAATTTTTTACCTTAATCTATTATTTTTTGGTGTCATGAAAAAGCAATGTTTCATATTATTATTTACTAGTTTTCATATGAAATATTCTATGACTATATATAAATCATATTATTATGATCATTTGATAATGAAATTATAATGACTCTTGTGATCACTAATATACTCATATTGGCAAATTTGTCCTTTTCTTTCCTATTACTCATCCATTATAGGGATTTAATCTCGCTCATTGTTTCATTTATATTACCATCTGATCACATTTATTTTTTAGGTTATTAAGTTAACTAGGATGATTCAAAGAAGGATTTATTTATATTATAAATTTTTAGGTGTATTAATGTTGTATAAAGACGATTTTTAATGAAACTAATGCAATTAATGTTTGGATGTGTATTATTATATATGATTTATCATAAATAATTTTTTTTCTGAGAATGAATATTGTTTATGGGAGACAATAATTTTTTTTGAAATGGTTTTAATCAAATAATGTTTAGAATGAGGATTTTATGTTTTCTATATATGATAGCATCAAACCTAGAAATTGTTAATATTAGTCTACTCTGTGAATCATTTTAAATAAATCCAATGAAATCTTTAATTATTTTAAGGAATACTATTATTAATTATGTCAATGTGGATTGGTAAGATTTTTTATATCATGATGAAGATACAGATGCTTACCTTTAATAATTTTTAGATATTTATTGGGTTATTAATAATGGAATATAAAACTATACTTCTATTGGAAAAAAATTTATTATTGGAATATGTTTTCTTAGGTCTCTAAAAAGAAAGTATTATCAAAAATTAAATAATATATGTTTATTATATTATAGAATCATATGAAAAAAACATACTAATTTAGTTTCTTCTATATTGTGAAAACATGGATGTGAAATTTAAATATCTATTATATATTTTGTATCATATATAAAGTGAAATTAATTTATTATTTATTAATAAGTATATTTCAGGCTTAGAATATAATAACCTCATTTATAGTTCATACAAAATAAAAATTAAAATAGTTACCTCATCATTATATATTTTTCAATGAAGGGATACATCATAGATAACATGATATGGGGTATCGTCCAACGAATGAGAGAACTATTTGGAGTTAATTCTATCTCAAATTACTATAAGTTCATGTTTTATATTTCTTCCACATCATTCTGTTGAATTTATCTATAATGGTTGAAAATTAATTATGAATTATTCATGATAACGTGAGATAATTCCCAATGAAATGAGGATAACAAAAAAGTGTATAAGATGTTCAAGGGTAGATTCCCTATAAAGGATACATGTTTATTTGTTAGTATAAATTAATATATTTATGAGATCAATTCTGGTTTTTGACATGTAGAATAGGGTATAATGGAGATATTTTAATGAAATTAAATGATTATACAGGGTGTTTAATATCTGAAACTAAAGGTTCTTCAAAATAACGTCATTCATTACACTAACAGATCGAGTTCTCTAATAAAAATATTTTGTCATTTAATGTAGTTTTTATATAGTAGTTATTTTTTTTGAGTACGATGACTTTGTTTTAAAATTCATTAATTTAGTTACTCATGACAGTTTTTTCATGTAATATTGACTTTTAAAATGGACATGTTTATGGTTGATAATGAATAATGATAGATAAATTTTAAATGAATAAAAAAAATCGGGGATTGTGGAATCCTATATATATTTTTAGAATAATTTGTACTAATTGTTACTCATTCTGTAAAGGGATCTTATTAACATATTAAAATAATCATAGTGTCATATAAAACAAGTTATAATTTAATAATATTATTATTTTTAAATAAATATATAATTATATATATGGTTATGACATTATTTCTATTATAAGTAGTGTATCACTCCCTGAATATCTTGTTCAGAAAAACCACATGATGGTTTCATTTTCTACTTCTTGTTGTGATCAAAACAATCACATGGATTGGTTCTCATGGTCAATTAAATAATTTAAATATTTCATGATAATAAACATTTTATTGTGTAACATTACTTACATCATAGTTATAGTTAAATATTTAAAAGTTATGAAGTAAAAAAACTTATAATATTTAGTTGGTTTGGATATTATATGTGACATTTGGATCAATAAATAAACATAAAATTTCAAGCCATTATTTATCCTTCCAAATCATATTATATGACACCATGCATGTTGTATTCATCCACACATTTTTTTAATCTATGTAAAAATACAGTTTCACTTAGAGATGAATTGATAGATATCTACTAAAAAATTCAAGAGAGAAATAAAATAAGAAAATGATTTTATTTGAGATATAAAATCGGTACAGTAGTCAAACATATATTATGGAAACACTATTATGGTTTAAGAATATCATTATCTATTTACTTAAATAGTTATTAATCTTTATTGAATTTTATAATATATTTCATAATTTTAAATATTCCTTGACTATGTTACTGCTCAAAACATTTTTCATCAATACTAAGAGAAAGGCTGTGTGAAATAAGACATAACCATTTGATCATGTATGATTATTCACTCCAAATTGTTTTTAAAAAATTATAAAAAAATTATATTCTTTGTATTATTACTAATGTATTAGTATATATCATATATTTAAATAAATCATTTTATATCATAAGACTAAAATTGCACATGAGTCAATTGTTAATTTGTAGATGTGACTTATAATCATTTATTAATCCTCTTCTTAGTGGTTTTCAATCTTTTAATCAGTTACACCATATATACATGTTCTATATTCAATTATATATTTCATAGTTTTCATTAATTATATTCACATTGAAAATTTTGAGTTAAATAGATGATTTTTTTGTATGTCATCCAATATGTAATGTGATATTATATTTTGTATATACGTAAACGACGTTGTACGTCAATTTCTTTGATAAACTATAATAATAATGTTTATATCCATGAGTTGAATTTTCATAAGTTCTATTTTTTAAATAAATAGTCTAGAGTCATAATAAATTAATATAATATACATCTGACATGATCTATCTCCCATGGTTTTATATGGTGTTCTAGATTTTTAAAAAATAATTATGAATTAATATAAGTGATTGGATTAAGAAAATATATCTAATTATGATTCCATAATTAAAAATCAATTAATAATAAATATGAAGAATATAAATAATTAAACATATCATAAAAAATATATTTTCATACTTTAATTAAATTGTTCTAAGCATATGAGATTCATGGGGATATGTTATCAAAGGTTTGATATTAAAACTAAAGAAATAACTTGACTATAAAAAACAATTTCCAAATTTGTTAAAATAACATTTTTATAGTCATAAAACATTTCAATTACATTAAATCATATGTAATATATGAAATTGGAATTTTATGTTCATATATAATTTTAATTAAATTTTGTGATACCAACCATGAAAATATTTCGATCCCTTATTAAGTATATTCTTATACAGGTTGGGATTGAACAAAAATTAAATTCGTATATGGGATGTTAGATAATTTATAGGTGTTGTATTAATGTCATAATGTCCAAAAAAATATTACTTGTATAGATTTATCATTAATACAAAAGAGTGTGGAGGATTAAAATATTCTAGAAATCCCATTTTTTTATATAGGAAAAGATTAACACATTATTGGATCTTTTATAGAAAACATTTCTATATAAAATAATGAATATTTTTATATAAATGAATTGTTTTTAAATTTATTTTAGTCATTGGAGTACTTTTTCTTTATTTAGGTTTTTTATATATAATGATTTGTGAAGATCCCTTATGTTATCAATAGTGATATTAGAGTACTATATGATTATTACTTATTATAATTAATGTCAGTATAGTTATTAATTTCTTCTTATAAAAATGATAAGTTATTGATATTTCTTCCTAATGATATAATCATTAAAATTTATGTTATAACTATCACCATAAAGGGAAGAATGTGGACTATCATGAATGTATGAGAATGACTATACCTCCCTTTATAAAATTGAAATAACTATAATTATTTTTTATTAATTATTTTCCACAATATACATGGATGCATTTGATACAACGATTTCATATTATAATATTACCTAGAAATATTTAGTGTGAATAAGACTCTTTAATGACATTAATGGATATTCATATTACGTTGAAGAACAAATTTTCAATTTTTTCAACAAATAATGGTAGTTTCTAGATTCAATAGTACTCTTATTTTCCTAGTTATCATAAAATGATCATAACATTTAATATTTATAGAGTTACAAATCATATATTAGATAATATTTTATTCTTAGTATATCAATCAAATATATATTTATTACAACATTTAAAATGTTTCTAAAGACAATTACCACTTCTCTTATAATATATCAAAGATATAAGGAAATGAAATTAACGTTGGTTATATAACTTTATCAATTTAGTACATAAATGATTTTGAAGGACAAAGTCTATATTACACCTTTTTAAAATTTTCATCATATAGGATTTTATAATCACTCAACCAATAAATAATCAAACATGGTGATATTTTACTTTTTATTTATTTTAATTTTAAGACTCCTTTTGATAAATCATTCAAACATTGATATAAATATGATCTTGGTTTCACATGGAATACTAAAACACAAAAAGATCCTATAATCATTTTAGAAGATCATGAACAAAATATTCTCAATATAAATTACTTTTCAAGGGGTGTTTGGAAAAATACTATAGATATATAATTATAAATTATATTTATAGTTTGAATATATTTTTAATGTATATTTATATACATGAGATGGTTTTTAATTTATTGGTTTATATGATTATGTTGTTTATACGTATTTAAAATAAATGAAGTAATATTTGTTTCTATATTTTTTTAAAATATTAAAATATTTAGATAAAATTCAAAATCCATCAATTTTACTCCGAGGGTTTTCTATATAATTTTCAAACAATTAAAAAAAACGGTCCAAAAAATATGGTATGTAATTTTATATTATAGCCCCAATTTTCAATTTTTTTAATTCAATGAGGAATTGAAACCTCTAACATGGGTATATAAATATCACATAACCACGTTTCAATTAACAATATGGGTTTAGAGAAATTATGAAATTAATGGGAAAAATGTATATTAATGGGATACTCCATTAAAAAAATATAATATATGCAATATTTTTATAATGGTTCGTTATAATAATAATATTTTTATGTGATAAGATTATTTTTAAAATGAAATCATTGTGGATTTATATCATTGTTCAAAATAAATAAGAGAGGATTTATTTCATATTAATATTCAATTAATATTATTTGTCAATATATTAAAAGATAATATTTTTAAATATACATTTTACATTTAATGGTAAATAACTAGTATTGGTAAAAACATAAACCTATCATTGAGGTCCATCTAAAAACAATTATGGTAGAGGCATTATTGGTTTCCGTTGAAACCTACTAATAATCAATGAGTATGGGAATATGTTATATGTTATATAGTATATTATCCTCAAATATTTCTTTGATGATGATATAATGTGGTTAATGGTTCTTTTAATAAGAATAAATTGAATTACTTGATGTGAAATATCTCATAATTGTGACAATTGATTCTCTGCTACAAATACAGTATGAATTGATGGGATCATTTGGCATGATCATGAAATAAAAGCATCGTTATGAATAATAGGATATGAAAATTCTATGTGAGGTACATATATAATTAGTTAAGATGATGTTTATAATGCATTTATAGTATTTGTTAATATATACATTATTTTTAGGCACATTGAGAATTTTGATAGACTGAGTTTTCCACTCAGAAAAAACTAACTATAGATATTATTCTATAATATTTTTCTACAATATTTTGTTAACTATTTTTTAATTATAATAATAATATGATAAAAATTAAATCTATATGATCAATAAATTTTTATGTACTATCTTTGTTATCCTACATAGGTTACACATAAAATATGTATTTCTTTAACCATTCATATCATATAGTATGATTTGTTGTAGTGGTATTGTATGATTTTTATTCATACAATACCATACAATATATAACTTATTTTTTACATTTCCTTTAATATAATTAAAATAATTACCTTCTCTTGTTCAATCTATGATATTATGAAATTCATTGAATCGTCATAATAATAATTCTATAAAAATTTTCAAACATTATTCAGTAATCGTTAAATTCTGAATAATTAATTAGGAAATCTATTTAATGTGTTGGGTTTTTAATAATTATAATGTAAAGGTTTATTCATTCAAGAATTAATTTATTGGTCATGAAATTTTAACCTTTATGAAGGATCCTTCAATAAATAAAGGTGTAATATAAATAGATGATGAATAATCATTAATCATATTTTTCTATGTCAAACACTTATTATCCTAACGATTTATTCACTCCTGTATGTTATACATAAGGAAGAATATATTGAGATGTGTGGAGGTGGAGGGGGTTAATCAAGAAAACTGAATTTATAATTTTCCCTTCCAACCATCATTTTATTGTTTACTCAAAACAAAATTCACCCTATAACCAAATATTAATGCGACAAAAAAATGACACATGAGATTTTACATGGTTCAACTGTACTTGGATTATTATCATATGTATACACATAGTTATATTTTGTTATATCAAAATCAACTACTAGATTAAAATTTTAATATTGATTAACTATCACTAATGGTTTAAAACTATATGAAAAAATGCTAACCGACTACTCTCCCACTGAAAAAAATCACACTACCCCCACAAGTGATTAAATAGGATCATCTAAAGAAATATTACACCTAAAATAATTTATCATCATACAATATTCTTATAAATATGATCATATATTTGGATTATAATTTAAAATCCACTATATATAATTATCCATCAATCGATCAACACCCAATCATATTTCCTTTTAATTAACTCTTTATATATCAATTATATATCTACAAGTGAATTACTTAACACCAAATCCAAGAGAAAATATGAATGCTTCCCTTGATTAACATATTCTCCCCTCATTATGTGTCCTATAATTACTAATATATTATATTCTTTCTATAATATTTCAAAATTTCCCTATATAAATATGATTTATTCCCTCTTTAGACAGAATAATTGAAATTTATAAAATTTTACAACATGGAATAATCTAGAATTAAACTGAAATAACATGGAATAATCTATTAAAAATATATAGTATTATTTATATAATTTGAAATATAAATCCTTACTGAAAATTTTCAATCATGAAATTTTTTAAAAAAAATTTCAATATCACCCGATTGTCATTTATCCAAACTCATCAAAGTGAGATTTTATTTTGAAAGGCACTATTGGGGATATTAATTTTTTTTCCAACGGAGAGTATAAATAATACCTTAATTTGATTTAACTAATCATTGATTTATGATCCCCTAATGTAAGTTGTTCTTTTTACTTTGAAAATATAAACATATCTAGGTATTTAACTGAACTATCTTCACAGAAAAATCTGACCATGAAATACATCCCCACAAAAATAATTATTATTTTGTAATCTACTGAATATTCATGTTTAATTATTCTTCACAATAAAAAATACTTTAATATATTCAAAAGAATTAATTATTCCATGAATCAAATATTATATCATTGATTAATTATTTATTAATATATTAATCAATAAAAAATCTAAAAAGATTTTAAATTTAATTTAGAAAAGTATCTATCTTAGATATTGTTGAATATAAATCACATTACAATAGACCACATCAAATTCAATCCTCTTGAAATTTTTTATTTCAAATAATTTAATCTATTTTCCAGTCATCATTAACCTGAATCCCAAATCAATCATGGTGGTTATGAAAATAAATGAATGATTTATCTATAAAACACTTCATTACCTCATTCTATGAATCATTTCTAATATACTAGCTCATTTAAAAAAATACACTATTATAATAATCCTTGAATCTATCAATTTTAACATAAACTTCTCCCAAAAATTGAATATTGATCCTTTATCCCCGAAAAAATATTTACAGAATATTATTCCCATTGAAACTCATATTTATAAATAACAATCTATAAAAATTCATTATCTTCTAAATAACTCCCTCTAAATTATGTTGAGTATGTATCCAAATTTTTCAATAGACACATATATATATTATATAGTGGATAGAATAAATATTTAGTAACTAACTCAAACAATTAATGATATAAATCTAAATAAAATTCTATAATAAACATGTTGTGTATTAGATGTGGAACGATAATGACTATATTGGACTAGGGGTTACATCTCCAACCCGTTTATGATGGAGGAGTATGTGGAAATATATTTGAAAATATATTGTTTTGAAACATACATTTGATATATATTTCATTATAAATGTGCAAATTTTAATTTTATTAGACATGTTTTATAATCAAACTAACCATTTATTAACTTTCTCCTTAATAATAAATCTTGTTATCTCAATATACACCATACCTAAATGATGAATGATATTTTCACTATAATCTATTCCACTCATGTTATCACACTTTATTGTGAAACGAAAATTCACGAAATCTCCATTATAATCAATATATTACTTCATTTATAAAAGATGATTGAAATCATTAGTGTTTATAATTCATTTAGTATCCACATTTCTAAGAGAAATATTATATATCATTTTTATTGATGAAATATAAAATTATCCTTAATAAAATGTTTTATTATAGTAATATTCTAAAATTATCCAATTTATATCTATATATCAAAATAAATTTCACTATGATGTATCCCTTAAAAATAATTCAAAATACATCATCCCTCTATTATATAGAACTATTTACATCATTACTATAATACTGGTTTATTTGGAAATACATTGAAAGATCTCTAACTAATATGTTGAATACATTATTTCAATTCACGTAGATATTATGTAAAAAAATTAACCAAACAAATTCCTATAAAAAGTTACATTAATTTCTTATTCATTGTAATATCATTAAAACATCACCATAGTTGAAATTTGTGTCTTCATTTCCATAATTTCTTCAATATTCATCCATTTTAGTACTTATATAATATATTACTATTTATAAATAATTTTTTTATATTCTTTATATCAATTAAAAAAATATTAAAATATCATCTCACAAATCCATGAAATTTGAAATATTATTCTACTGAATTTAACCCCTCATTATTGTAAACATCATTTGATCATTTAAATAATATATAATTTAATTTACATTTTCCATGAAACAATGAGCTAATTATTTCCCTATATATATATTATGATTTGTTCCTACACATTTGAATGTTTGAATTATCAATAATTTCTCTTGCATTTAATATTATTCTCTTTGAAATTATTTTTCCGTAAAAAATAAAATCATAAAGGGATATATTTTTCTCCTCTAAAAATAAATGATAAATGTGTCAGGATAATCAATATGAACAATATCTTCAATGATTATATTTATAAAATTTCATTTTCAATTTATTTTAAAAACTATTGATTTCATTTTCAATTAATATGAGAAGAAAACAATTATTTTTTCCAACAGTACAATGTGATACAATTTCTTACAAAAAATGATTCCTTTAATTTATGAGTATCTTACACTAATTAAGGAATGTTTTTAAACCATAATTTTTTTTTCATTATTTTTTTTCATTAAAGTTAAATTTTATATTATTGTCATCTTTTCTTTTTTGCATTGTTACAATCTTGCAAGTAAATGTTTCCTCGATGTGGTCATGATCTTCATTTCTATCAATGGGAGAAATCACATCCATATATTACTCATAAAAATGATTAAACTATTTGTTTTTTATGATTGATAGTTGATGTCGATTCATAATTATCCATTGTTGAAATTATATTTACTTATCATTATTTATTTTCTTATACATAAAATTCATCACATTTTCTTTTAATTATTCATACCTAATAAAACTATTTCAATATCGTTATCAATATTGAATTCATTTAAACCCATATTATCACATTGTCCCCCCAGTGATCACTAATTGAAAAAAAATTTATTCTATAATAATTTCACTTAATTATTGAAAAATTATATCATTATCTAAAATAGTAATTTTTTATCTTTAAATCAGGTCTACATTCCATTTTTTAATGTATTTGTGAGACCATTACTTTTATTAATGGAAAAAAAATATTACCTTATCTCTTTGAGAGTGTACTTTCCTGGGAATTTTCTCATTGTTAATAATAAGGAATATAATATTATTATTGTAAAATTAAGTTAAATTTATCCTTTTTCCATTTCATATCTCACATGGGTTCACCTAATTATACAGGAATAATATGGTCATATTCTAATATATAACTATATTCGGATTACTTTTTTGCAAAACACTTTTGCAGAAAAGATTAAATAATATAAATTTTTCCATTTTATTTATTATTTGTTACGAAATATCAACTATAGAATTATTTAAAATATTCCACACTAACTAAAAACTATTCATTATCAAATGACTCATGAAGTTATAACTCACTTATCTATTAAAACCCCCAATCTGAATATAATTATTTTATATGAATATTATTGATCTAATATTATTCCCCTCCAAATTTGAATAACAAGTGAATAACCTAAAGACCAAAGATTAATTAGCGATCATCATTAACTATTCACTATTACAAAATGAATTAATAAAGAGTATGAACTACCCTATTCTATAAATAACCCTTACTGATATGGGCCTATAAATATGAACATGTTCTAATTCCAGTGACTATGTTGAATTCAATTATTTTACCATTTTTGTATTTTGAATAACCATTCTAAATTTTGTATCATATAATGGATAAATAGGATAACATGTTAGCTCTTCCACTTCACTTGAAAAATTATTATCAACCAAATATTCCTTGAATTATTAGCTTATATAGACATTTTTTGTGCCTCAAAAATTACTACCTGTGACCTACTGTGATATTGGATGCCATTAAAAATATGTAACTTTTTTTATAGAAGTGTATAAGTGTAATTTTTTTTAATGTTATGATTGTAGATAAATTTTAAAATAACAACATAATTCCTCAAATTTGGTGTTCACACTAGTTCAAAAGTATATTGGAATTATGGGTTGTTATAATATTATAGAATATTAAGTAGTTAATTAATTAAAAATTATTTAATTCAGGCCTATTCATTCAGTGATTTATTTTGAATGGATAATTGGATTTAGATTCCATGTCTAGATTCATTTCTATAATGGGTCAGTTTTTCTAATTAGGGAATAAACCCATCACTGGTGTTAGGGTTGTGGTTGGCCCCCTTTTCAATTCATCTTCTTTGAATCATTTTTTGTTTTCCTAAATTTTTATTTACCTTTAACCTTTTCGAATATCATGTATACCACAAGGGGATACTATATCCCACATTAAATATAGTTATATTGCTATTAAATGGAGAGAGAGGTAAAGGAATCACCTGGGTAACTCATCCAAAAGTAGATCATGAACCCAAAGGTGGATGGTACAGATTTATTGTGACGTTATAGTGATTTAATTTTGGTGGATGGATTATTCAATTTTAATTACATAGATTCCATTGTGTTTTTATATTTATTTTTAGTTAAATAAATTTATTTTTGGTGTCCCAATGGGGAATTATCTATGCGTTTTTTGGATAATTTTCTGTTTCACGATATTTGGTGTGATTTATGGTTAGTAAAACTCATGTAAACAATATATAGTTCATGAAACACATGAAGTATGATATTAATTTTTGTATAAGTGGGGAATAAGGGATTTAATCGAGTTTAGATATAGTTACTATGTTTTGTAGTGTTCAATTAGAATGTGCCCACATACCGCTTGGGGGGAACATGACCGGAGCTTGTGAAATGTACCCAGTTTGTGGTTATGCGATGAGGTTTTCTAGACCTCATTTTCTGTTACGGGGATAGGTACACATAGCCTTTTGTGTGGTTTATTATTATTTTTTTCTTTATTGATTGTGATGGTGGAACCTTGTTCAAATATAGTGGCTATCTAGATGGAGACTGGGATTTTAAGAGATTTTAATGATAAATGAATAAGGTTTTGTGTGATTATCCTCCAATGGATTTTTATGAGATTTATCTCCCAAATTAGGTTTTCTAAATTAGAAAATATCCTAAATTATTTTTTTAAGGTTGTCTATTTTTTTACCCTTGAATAGTTTAAAGGGATTGGATAAAAAATATATTTTATTGTGTCATTTTATCAAGTTCGTCTAATGTTGTGGTCGATGAGGTACTAGACCCGCAACTTGAGTTTTCAGATTTTTTTAAGATTGTATCTATTAGATACATCAATATGGGTTTACATTATACGGTGTTTGTTGTGGCCATGTGATATAGGAGAGTAGTTTAGATGTGTGATATATACCAGTTTTCATGCTATTATGAGCATGGGTATTTTTCCAAGGGGTTTGGGTGATTTTTTATTTAAATTTTAATTTCCCTATTAGTTCTCTTATTATAGGGATTCATTATATTAATTAATACTTTTGAGGTGGTCATTAAGATAATTGAGGACTCCCTTGGACACAATCTCATTATTCTGGATTCCATTGATGATTTAATTCTTTTTAAGGATCAGTCGGTGTCCCCTAAGGGCCACACGAGGTTGTTTCTTATGGAATGATTTGACTATGTTTTTGGATAAAATCCATCAATAAATTATATGGTGTTCCACTATTGATATGATCATCTTTCCATTTTAGGATAATATTATGTGTGAATGTCTAGATATTGGGTGCATCAAGGGAGTCCATAATAGTATATCACTATATGATTATACCTAGGGGTTGTGGGAGCCTCAGTTTTTTAGATCCAATGGTAATTTTGTGATGTTTGAATTCAGATATGGATCCACCCTTTCCTTATATGACTATTAGTTGTGTTTTAATTGGCCATCCTAGTTCAATTTTTTGGATAATTGTTTTTAGATATGGATAGATTCATTTTCATGTGGCCTTTGAGAAATATGCTTGAGGTAGTTTATGTTCATTACATGGATTGATGTGGAGACCCATGGGATTTCATGGACTTAATTTAGTCATCTACTTTTAGTTTATTATCAACATTGTTTAATGGTTGGGGTTAGATGGAGTATGGGAGTTAATGTGTTGTCTAGATTAGTGAACTACTTTAATAGGAGTTACACACATGAATTTGGTTAACATCCCAGGATGTTGAAGAATCCTACCAACGTGTATAGGACCGCTCTGAAAATGTATCTATCTGACCCATAGATAGATAAAACCATTGGGTTTATGTATATATTGGTCATATTGATAGAGATACCCTGGAAAAGGGTATTCTTTAGGCCATACATTAGATATTGTTATGTTTTGAATGATATTTGGGAAATGATATGTCTTATGGTGTCGAAAATTAGTTCATGTCTCCATTTCAGATATTTTTATTGGATTCCTAGATCCCAAATGTTTCATGTTATCATTTGTACACTTATTGTGTACACTTATTGTTTGTAATTATTTCAATTTATATTAAATATATTTTATATCCTATTTAGGTATCATATATATATATATATATAATGTGGCCTGGTTGGGTGATAATTGTTCCATCAATCCTCTAACAAGAGTTTGTGCAAGGGTATATTTTCCTCTCGTGTTAATATGGTGCCTGATATTTTCTATTTTCCTTTTGTATTTTTCTCCAATAATTTTTATAATTAGTATATATTATTCCAGCTATTATTGGGATTCATCTGGGATAATAATATTATGTGGGAATCCCCATGTATGTGATTATAGATTATAGGTTCAACATTGGGGGTGGCCTTGAGAGATTTATATCTAAACCCTACACAAGAAACTCAATGTGCATGAAAACACATTTCAACTTTTTGATGTATCAAATTTTTTGAAATGGATCAAGTGAAGTAACACTATTTCCTAATCAAGTGGTGATTGTCATCAAATGTATCAGGATCTGTGTAGTTTTTCACCAGTCATGGATATTGGGTATGTGGTTGGGATTGAATTTGGTAGAAGGTCCGTATGTATTTATTTTTATAAAATAAATTTGGTTTACGTTTTCAGTCTAGTTGGTTCTGATTATTAATGGTTTCACCTACTTTTTTTCTATATTTTTTCATGAAAAATTTCATATAATATAGAACATTGTTATTTTAGATTATTTATTATTAATACATTGATGTTTAAACATTCATATTCTTTGGTCATATCTAAATTAATTTTATTCTGACTAGATGGTATAGTACCCAAAATGTATCTTTTATACCCTCATCACGAGTTATTAGCCTCTAGAATTTGAGGAGTAGTTCTGAGTCCTTATTACATGCCATATCTGGTGATTTTTTAGGTGTAAATGGTATGTTTTTATAAAAAAACTTATTTTTCCCTTACATAGAGATAAAACAAATATATTATTCTCTAATAATGAGGTGAATTTTACTTTTTTGTGATTCCCATCTATAATTATTTCACAATAATTTACATTAGGAGTATAATTATACTTGGTGATGTTTATCACAATCTTCATGTCCATAAATTTTCGTAATGGTAGTACGATTTTCTTAAAGACTTTAATAGAAAAGAAATATACTCTGAAACAATATATACTATTGATTGTATCCATATTGATGTCCATTATATTTAATAGGTATAAATCACTATTTTTATTTTTTTTATTTTTGTGATATGATTCTTATATATTTTTTTATAATGTATTATAAAGGAAATGAATCCACACTCTCCCTTAGAATAGTAATTTAAATTAATATTTTTTAATGTCAACCTTATTAGACCTTTTTTTAATTTTATCTTATTAATTCACATCCATCGGTGGTTGATACATAGTTTCCTCCTATATATTTACTCAGTTATACTCATATTATAAATGAAAAAAGTTATTTCAGGTTGTTATCGACTCGATGACTAATTTATATTTTGTGAACTATGCATCCAAGTACCCCATTAAACACTCCATTTCATCCTTGATGAGAAATAATTTCCATTATGTCCATAATTATCATAAGAAAAACTATATCCATCAAACACATATCAAGAGTACCAATCTATTCTCATTCATCTTTATTCCTATTATAACTTAATTCTCCCCATTATTATGGAACTCACATATAATATATATCACATATTTTAGTGTTAATAAAATTTATTTATTTTCTATGTCATGTATTTCTTCATTGGTTTAATAGTAAACTTTTTTGTTTTCCCCAAATAAATATGCAACTTATGAGGGAGTTATTTCAATATCATGTCACTAAAAATTATCTTCTTTATATTATTTATCCCTACAACCAACGTACATTGATTATCTAATCATAACCTATAAAGAAGATAATCTATATAATTTTTTTGATCTCTATATCTATATATTTATTTTTATATATCCAACACATTCCATCCATCTTTGTAATATCGTTCAATGATTCATTAAAATTTCTTGATCCACAATATTTTTCCTCATTAAGGTTATTATAATCTATAATTTCATCCAATTTTATTTCCTACAATCCATTTTCTTCATATAAAAGGAATATATTTTTTATAAATAAATTTTAATTTGAAGTTTTCAAGAGTTTCACTGGAAAATAAGACTTACTCAATGGTTGTTTGTGACCCTATCATATTAAAAAAAATTAGGAAGCTATTTTTTAAAGTTCATATCCATTCAACATTAAATATTTATAATTTAATGATTCTGTATGAACATTATATTTACACTTTTCATTTTTCGAAAATTAATTAAATTACATCATCAAAAAAATTCATCTTATATGTAATAATAAAATGTATTCTTAGATATTTAAATGAAATTTACATGAGATAAATCATTTCATATATTATTTTCATTATTAGTAACCATCCCAAATGAAATGAGTATGATATGAAAATTGTCCAATGTTAAATTTTTTTTATCTTTTCATCATTCACCAAAACCATTATATTGGAGAAAAGTGACATCATTCTAATGATAATATTCCCAATGTTGAAAATGATAAGGGTTTATCTTATTGAACATATTACCACCACAATCACATTAATTTAATCACAGAACACAACACAATAAATTTGGTTGTATCCTACAGTCTTTATACATGATCTATATTAATTGAATCATTAATTGATACATATTTGAAACACTTAAATCAATATTAAAAAAACATTTCATGTAATGTTTTTATGGATTTAAATAATATCACCTACATATATACTTTATTAAAAAAATACTCGAAGTGGATATATTTTTTTGGAGACAGAACATCCTCATACCAAGTTAGTTTTCTATAAAGTTTCAATTTATATATTTATTGTAATTATATAAAAGATAATAGTGTACATATCTATACCAAATGATTGTATGTAGTGTTTTGGATATTTTATTTAGTGATTAATGTGATTTATAATAAAAGACATAATTTTTTTATGATTTAGTACCACTACCATAACATCCAATGAGAGAAAATCTATAAAAACAGAACATTTCACACTAATACTGAAACATAACTCCCCAAAACTGAATATTTAAATATGAAACAAAAATAGAAAAGTATATTTTACGTTATTTAGTCACACTATGATAAATTTTGGGAAAATAGACAGGTCTATATTTTGATGTACCAAAATACAATAAAATTCAAACCATGATTAAACATTCAATATATAATCAATATCCCCTGGAATATAACCACTCCGAAAAATGATAATTTTTTTAGAAAATACATAAGAAACAATAATTTTTAATGAGATCAAACAGCATTATTTACTTATTTCATTAAATTTCTCAATAAACATAGATACAATTTAATGAATCTGATTGGTTGATTGTTTTTATAATCACACTAAAACAATATCTCTATAACCCTAACCATTAAAAACAATTACCATGAAATGAATTTATTATATGAACAAATTCCATAATATATTTTTTATCTAGAATATGTTTTTTAAAGATACTTTAATGGCTTCTCTACATTTGGAGTATTTGTATCTATATATGGGAAACACATGGGTTGACCACCTCAAAGCTTATTTAATATAAGGATATAAAATTCACTTAATAAAGCCTTGATAAAATGCAGAAACAGAATGTACTATAATTATTTAATCTTATCTCTAATTAATGTGGTAAAAATATTCTCCTTTTTACATATTAGGTGTCATTGTATTTATTTTTTATGTATTATTGTTGAGAACAATATTCCCTCCTAATATTAACTCTTTTAAAAAAAATTCTTACAATTAATTGAAATTAATATTTTTCTTCATAAATTATCATTTTATGCCACTATAATTATAATATTACCATTTATGTAATTTTTAAATTCTATACAATCCCAAAATAAACCATTCTTAGCAAAAAAATCACTAAACATGTCATTATTGGATCCACATGATTCTATCATATAGTACTAATATTTTCATCATTGGGACTTCTTTCATGATCATTTTAATATTATAAATACTCATTTATAAAAAAGAAATGATTCATATGCACTGGAAATATCTTGAAAAGGTCAAAATCATGATTCACTCTAAAACACATTATCTAAAATATCAATCTGTATTTAGTTTTAATTATCTTGGTTTCATTTTTTAAGGATACAATATCTAATTTAGAAACATAATAACGATTTTATACAAATTTTAATGAATATTAGTGAAAATATTTGACATCCTAAAGCATATAATGAAAATAGATATTGAAATTCATTTGTAAGGATATACCAAATCAATAATGTTGTGTAAAAATTCACTTTTTCTCGAGATATTTACAATGTTTTTGTAAAATACATTCAAAAACCTAATAGTTGTTAAATATATATAATTATTGGGAAATATATTTTTATTAACTTTCCACATCGATTCATATTACAACATGAAATTAATTGTTTAACTCATCAAAGTATAAAATATTGAAATGTTGAATATTTTGTCTCATTGTATATCAAATGGATATAATATCTTATTTCCTCTACACGAGCCCGATATTAATCAATCAATTTTTTTCTATTTTTTACAAGAAATGAATGTGAAATTTTCAATTCAATAGTTCATGTACCATGAGCTATATTTTGACAACACATGTTAATTTTTAGAAAAATATCTATGAAATTTAATTGTCAGGTGGAAATTTCTCCATCACACATGTTTATATTTAGGAATACACATAACAATAATAAATAATAATAAAGAAAGTCCATTCAATATTATATATAATGATGAGAAGAATTGAATACTTTCATTAGAGATAATATGAAATAAATTAATATAAATTTGGTTTTTGGATTTCGTCAAGGTTGTCTTATAGTGAATATGTATCAAAATAAGATAGAATTATGAATAAGGTTTTCTCCCAATTTTATTTAATTAATATAATTGATTCTAGGTAAATAGAGTTAATTTTTTACTCTTGTAATATAAAAGTACCTTAGGAGAAAAATCTGAATAGTGAAAATTCCTACAGATAGACAATTATTTAATGTGTAAAATAAAATTGGTGTGGGGACTAGAGGGTTTGAGTTTCTAGGTTATTATAAAAAAATATTATAATGGAATTAAATTGTTCCCATCCATTGATATATATTAACTACATAAAATATATAAAACATGGGTTTTGATCTCTTTCAAATTTATAAAATTATTCATTAATTTCCATAACTTGGGGGATCAGTGCTTGATTAAGGTTTGAAGGGAAAAAATATTTCATAATAATTGAAACTGATGTTGTAATCATGAAGATCAATAAATTTAATAGAAATTAAGGTATAATTTGAATATGTAGATTAATCCCTTTATTAAGGAAAATGATATGTGACTTTCAATATAATCGAAAAACTATAAACATTTATAGATGAATATTGAGTATTTTTAGACCTTAAAAAACATGGGAATTAGGTGATTGATTTTATAGGGAAATTTTGCATTAAATTTTGAGGTGTAGATGAGTATTTCATGACTTATGGAAAAATTTAACATTATGTGTGAAATTATTTTTGAATTAGATAATATTTCTACGATTCATGGAGTATTCAACTTGAATATGGTGAGGGAAAGTGTATCACATATTATATTAATTAATTAAATATTATAAAAAATAATGTAAATTTATATATAATTTGATATTATTTTTCAAAAAAGTCATTATTTATCATTTCATTATTGTTATCGTGGTGGGATAAGAAAATGAAAATGATGAGTAGTTATTATAGTACATATATGTTGAAAATAAATGAGGTGGTACAGATGGAGTGACAATATCATTACTTATTGATATTATGTGAAATTAAATATGTTAAATTATTGTACCATCTGAAGGTCACATGGAATCATTGAAATAATCTGTATCAAATTATTATATTAAAAACCCAAATAACTCTCTTGAAAAATAATAAATTTTTTCCCCACCTAATAAATAGGTTATTCATATTGAACCTTTAAAATCAATGTGTTTTTAATTTTATCATTATTTTAAAATATTATGTTATCATTTTATAAATAATGTTTAAATATGCATATTTATCATAATAGTTATGATATCCTATAATTTCTCTAAAAATATTTATTCATAAATTCTAGACATATCTAATTATATTTAATTCTAATAAAATTGTGATTAACTTTGATATGACATTTTCTTCATGAAAATATGTCTATTTACGTCCCAGATAAAATCATCATGTTACTCATTATTAATGTCTTCAACAAATTTCAAGTATTACTAAAATATTAATACATTAAAAACCAAGTCTAAATCAATTTGTTTAATCTAATAGAGATTATGATTTATAAATGAACTGTCAATACATATCTCTTTAACCAAAATTTCCAATAAAACATAATAACTATTTTAAAATAATATATTAAATGATATGGAAATTTATGATCCAATGTTTGTTTGGGTTCATTTTTTGTAAATATATAAATTTATTATTTTTTATAATATTTCATTAGAATCATGGATAATTTTTAGTGAATAGATATTAATGGCGTTGATTAAGAATTGTTTTTTATGGTTCTTTGTAATGTTTCCTTATATATTCATAGGATTTTAAATTGATCATCAAATTTCAATACATCATGAAGACATTCTTAATCCTATATTTTTTTTTACAAAGTTATAAAATGTTATCAAATCGAGATGTATCTAATAATTGTTACAATGATCAAAATGAGGCTATATAATGATAGTGAAATGCCTGGATCGGTTGTGATCACTGAGAGGGGAGGGGTGAATCAGTGATAACTTTTTCGTTTTAAGAATTGTTCCCTTTGAATTATCAATTCAACCTCTGCAGCTGATTAAGTCCTAGATCTACTCTTTTAGGGGTGTAGTGATAATGAAAGCACAGAACACAAAGATTTACAAGGTTCGGTACAAAGACATACTCCTTACCGTGTTGGTTACACCCCCCAACACGGATTCTTCACTATGCCAAAAGATGTTTACACAGTAATTGGTTATACCCCCCAATTACAAGTTGGTTAAACCCCCCAACTCCACAACATCATCTTCATCATGGCTCCACTTCACTTCTTCAAAGGTGTTGTTCGAAACTTCAAGTAGCTTCAACAGTCTTCAAAAGATCTCGTTGGTCTTGCTCACCAGAAAACCAATCACTTAGAATGATCAGTTCTTTTGCATTCACACACTTAAGTGTGTACTCCTCTTCTTCTCAAAGTTGGTCTTCTTCACCTGTGCACACACAAGGCTAAGCCTCAGGTCTTCCTCCTTGCACAGACACTCCCAAGTGTGGTAAATGTTTCACCTAAACTCAAACATGAAAAGAGGCGCGCAAGGGGTGCGGCCTCACTTCTTCAATAGCCGTGAAAGGTGTGCGGATGGCCTCTGTCGCACAGGGCGTGACACCCGTGGGCACGCAGGGTGTAACCAAGTGAGGGGCGCGCAAGTACACTGCCCGAGCTCTTCTTCCTGTCGCACAAGAGGTAGCGCGCATGGGACTTCTTCGGGGCCTCGGGTGGCTCTGAAATTCTCAGTCGCGCAAGAGGCTGCGCAGAGGTACTTCACGTAGCTCAGATGGCTTCGCGGGACTCTCGAGTTCTCAAAGGATCAGCAGCGTTTCCAAGGGCGCTGGACTTCTCATTTTATAGGCGAGGAGTATGAATGGAGTCCGCGGGATCCAATACTCGAATGCCCGAAATCATCGGTGTTTTGAAAACTTCAAACACGTTAAATATCTTCCACGTATCTTGTTCTTCTTCTCTGTTTTAATGCGGGTTTTCCATTTTTCGGTTTCCTTCACGTGCATGCGTTTTCGAACGCATGCATTTTTCTGTTTAGGCCCATTCATGCAAAGCACGAACACCCGATGCCTCGGCAACTTCAGTTGCCTCGGCCTCGACCGAATTCATCATCTCATTGCATGCATGCATATTTTAATGCATAAATATGTTCGTTATGGCCAGACGATCACAATGGTGGCTTTAGCTTGATCGGAGGTGGTCGGGAGGTCGACTTCAGTGCTCGGAGGGCCACTGGTTCAGACGACGTCACGGGAGGTGCCTCGGCCGAGCTCGAGGAAAGAGACGCCTCAGAGCCGTCAGATGCGGTGTTTAAAAGATCATCAACGGCTGGATTAGAACGCGGTGTGCGGCGGATGAGATGAGCGGCTGCGATCCAGCGCGCGATCGATCGTGCGGCCAGGATGCGTTCCCAGTGAAATTTTCACGTCCCACATCGAATCGGCGGCCGATTTTTCCGCGGTTTATCACCCAAGCGCTACCATCCTCACCTCAGTTGTATCTTCTCCCTCCACGGTGTCGCCCCGCACCGTGTTCTCTTAGCGGGCGCGCTTTGCGCCCACCCCTGCCACTTGGGCGCGCCACTGGCACCCACTATGCGCTCCTCCGTGCGTGCCCCTGGCGCCTACGCTGTGTCCTGCGGGTGTTCCCCTGCCTCAGGGCTGCTCCCTTGGCCTTGAGGGTTCCCCATGGGCGTGGTGACCGTGAGTCCCACAATTGCCTTGGGTGTTGACCCTCGTCTGGCCTCCTTAGTGGCCCATATTTTTTCTAAGGGGAAATCTTAGGACTTTGTATAAAACAAAGTAACCAAGTTTCCAATGCCAAATGCCACTTCAACCTCTAATCCATTTCTTCTTCTATGTCTCCTCTCCTCCTCTCTTCTCTTTTCTTCTTCTTCATTAGGATTCCTCCAATTCTTCTTCATCATGTATTCAATATTTAAGAATGGAATTCCCGAAGGGTCTTCCTTCAACCGATGCTCCTGAATCAAATAATTCATCAAAATTCTTCAATGATCCAATCAGATATCAAATTCGAACATCTTTAATGCATCATGCACTAAGAGATAGTGCATAGTCTTCATTAAACCACTTCATCCACTTAGGAGGTGTGGATGGATCATCTTCATCTTCTCATGCATTATCTTAACAATGCATGGTCTTATAATAATGTGGTGACATTGTATCAAGTTGATACAAGTTCTTGGAACTTAAAGATCAGCTCATCAATCGTCTGATGTAATGATGCATCTCCAACCATTAGTCTTCAATCTCTACGCCATCAGTTGACACATAGTGACATGTTATTGACAACAAATGCAATCACTTTGGCACAACAATCTCCCCCTTTGTATTTGGTTGTCAATACTCCGAAGCACATCTTGAAGAATGTCACAATTTGTATTTTCTGATTATTTCTCCCCCTTATTGGCCAAAAAATGCAAAGGGATGAATAGGAAGTCATTCCCAAAATGCTTAACTGCTTGACTCAGCAACTAATGCTCCCCCTCAAGGGATCCACTCATCTCCTTCAACTCCCTGCATGTCAGTACAAAAACATATAAATTTAGGGAATAAGGAGGGACCTTTCTCTTCCTCAAGTGAGAGGAGAAGGCTGAACATGATGTTTCAGCCTTAGTTTAACAAATATTTCTGTAGGCATAGCTTTGGTGAAAATATATGCCACCTGATCTTGAGTAGAAATGTAGTCGAGATTGATGTCTCCACTGGCGACCCTTTCTTTGATGAAATGATATTTTATATCAATATGCTTGGATCTGGAGTGTTGTATAGGATTCATAGACAAGCCAATTGCACTTTGATTATCACATAAGATCCTCAATGGTTTTTCATCTTTAATTCTCAAATATACTAGCTGCACCTGCATCCAAATCATTTGTGTACATGCATGTGTAGCTGCCACATACTCTGCTTCGGTTGTGCTCAATGTTACAGAATTTTGTTTCTTGCTATACCAACTAACACATCCTTCACCTAGAAAGAACGCTCCACCAGATGTGGATCTTCTATCAGTGCAATCACCAGCCCAATCAGCATCAGTGAATCCCAACAACTTTATGTTTGTACTGTGTTTGTATAAGAGTCCATAGTTGAGGGTTCCTTTCACATATCTCAAGATTCTTTTAGCTGCTGATAAGTGAGATTCTTTTGGGTCACATTGAAATCTTGCACACAAAGTCACTACATATGTTATATCAGGCCTTGAGGCCGTGAGATAAAGTAGACTGCCAATAATTCTCCTGAACTCTTTTTGATCAACATTGTTGCCTTCTTCATCCTTGCATAGTTTGGTTCCAACAGAAATGGTTGTTGAGACTTCTTTTCCATTCTCCATTCCGAACCATTTTACTAAGTCCCTTAAATACTTTTATTGTGAAAGAAATATAGAGTTTTTTCTTTGTTCCACCTGAAATCCTAGAAAATATGTAATTTGACCAAGCATGGACATTTCAAAGGTTCTCTTCATCTGCTCAGCGAATTCTTCACATAGTCCTTCCTGGTCACCAGCAAAAATAATATCATCCACATAGATAATTACTATGAGAGTACCAGTGGTCATTTCTCTGACATAGAGATTACTGCCAACTGTTCCTTTGACAAACTTCATGCTCTTAAGACAACCATCCAACTTGGAGTACCAGGCTCTGGGAGCCTGCTTTAACCCATACAATGCTTTCTTCAATCTGCATACCATGCTACCATCTTTGTCTAGAAAAAATCCCTCTGGTTGTTCTATATACACTTCTTCTTCAAGATCTCCATTTAGGAATGCAGATTTCACATCCATCTGATAAACCTTATACTGCTTGTGTGCTGCAACTGCTATAAATATTCTGATAGTCTCCAGTCTTGCAACTGGTGAAAACTTTTCTTCAAAGTCGATTCCTTCCATTTGTGAATACCCTTTGCATACAAGTCTGGCCTTATTTCATGAAACTTCCCCTTTCTCATTGAGTTTGTTTTTGAAAACCCACTTTGTCCCAATTACATTTTTATTTTTGGGCCTTAGCACAAGATCCCAAGTGGAGTTCATTTCTATTTGATTGAGTTCCTCATGCATAGCTTGTATCCATTCCTCATGTTCAACTGCTTCAGCTACTATGTGAGGTTCCACTTGAGAAACCAATGCAGTGTGATCTTCCAATCTCAATCTTCTCTTAGTTTTTACTGAGGACTGTGGGTTACCAAGGACATTTTCTGTGTCGACATGTTTCTTCAATTTATTGTATCTCCTTCTTCCATTTCCATTACCTTCCTCTTCATCACTGGTGTGTTCAGAGTTGATCTCACCAGCAGTTGGTATTGGCTCAGTTAATTCTTCATTGTTTTGTTCCAAGGTTGAGTCATTCATTGAGTCATCATTATCCACAGTGTATGGTTTGGTGTTGTTTTCAATTATTCTGACATCACTGCAGTCAATCATTTTGTTCAACCTCTTATTCTAGCATCTGTAGCCTTTTCCATCAGGTAGGTAGCCCATGAAGATTCCTTCTTCTGCTTTTTCCTCAAACTTTCTCAGATTAATGTTTTTAATCTTGATGATGCACGGACTGCCAAAGACTCTGAAGTACTTAACAGTTGGTTTTCTGTTAAACCACATTTCATAGGCTGTCATTTGGGTTTCTGGTCTTAGGAGACATCTATTTTGTATGTGTATAGATGTGCATACTGCTTCTCTCCAGAAAAACTTAGAGATATTGTGCTCAGCCAACATAGTCCTCCCCATTTCAACTATGCTTCGATTCTTCCTTTCAGCCACTCTATTTTGTTGTGGAGTATATGGTGTACTGTATTGATTCTTGATTCCATGCTTGAACAAATAGCTTTCAAAATTATCACAAGTGTATTCTTTTCCATTATCTGATCTCACTTTCTTGATACAGATTCCAAGTTCTTTCTCATCCTGCCTCCTGAAGTTTTTGAACATCATGATTGCTTCTGACTTGTGTTTCATGAACATGACGTTGGTCATCCAAGTGTAATCATCAATGAAGGTTATAAAATAGAGATCTCCTCTTGTAGACTTTTGTCTCATCGGTCCACATATGTCTGTGTGAATGAGTTCAAGAGGCCCAGTAGACATGATATCTACTCATTTGTGTGAACTATGGGTCAGTTTTCCCTTCTGACATGTGTCACAAATTTCATCTCTTTCTCTCTTTAATTTGGGTAGATCTCATACAATATTGTACTTTAGAATTTTACTCATACTTCTTTGACCTAGATGGCCAAGTCTTCTGTGCCAAAGATTGTTTTCATCTTTAGAACTAAGATAACAAGAATTGATGGACTCACCAATTTGAAAGAGGTTTCCATTGGTTCTTCTTCCTTGAGTGATGATTTTTCCATCCTTTGAGCTCTTGATGATGCATGAGTCCTTCTGGAACAACACCTCATGTCCATCATCACATAATTGGCTTACACTCAGTAGGTTGTGCTTTAATCCTTCAACAAACAACACATCATTGGATTTTAGATTTGTTGTTGCAATCATAGCCTTTCCAACACCCTAGATTTTCAGAGAACGATCATTTCCAAACACCACGGTTCCTCCCTCATGACTTTCAATGTTGCTTAGAATTTTTGTATCACCAGTCATGTGGGATGAGCATCCACTATCAAGAATACATGACTTGGTTTTACTGCTGGATTTTAGAGCCACTTCAGCAAAGCATGTGATTTCATCATTGGTTTCTTGAATGCATTTCCCTTTCATGTCTTTGACTTTTTGTTTAGGAAGAGTTGTCATACATTTATCAGCTCTATGACCTTGTTGGTCACATCTTCCACAAGCTTCACTCAAGAAGTCAAATGTGTTCTGAATTGGAGGTTCTGATGCTTTCTGCAAAACACTCTGGGTTTCAGGATGTCTCCCCCTTGACTCATACCTCATGCTTGGAAGAGACATGTTATACCAGCATGCATAGGCCTTATGTACAAACACACCACAACACCAGTAGTAGCCTCTGAACCTTGACCTTCATTGTTGATAAGAGTCATGTTGTAATTTTTTGTCCAAGATTTGAGTAGTCCTTCCTGAGGATTTCCTTTCTTCCATTGAGGATGATTTTACACAGGTTTGTTCATGCCATGTTTGTGTCAATTTTATCTTTGAACCTGTATTGTTAGAAATAACAGATGTATTTAGAGATTTACTTAGTGGTAAATTGACCTGCCTCTGAGCACCAGCATAAGATGATTCTCTCTTGACCTCAACAGCCTTGTTGATGTCTTCTCTCATCTTTGTCAAGCTATTCTGTGCTTCAATCCACTTGGAATGTGTTACTGATTGCTCTTATTCTTTGAGGTGAAGTTTCTCCTCAAGATATTTTGCTATCTTGTCCAGCTCAGCTACCTTCATTTTTTGTCTCTTGATTTCATCAATGTACATTGTCTCTTTCTTCATACATTCTTCCAACTCCTTAGTCATCCTTTTGGTTTCCTTTTGTAACAATATCTTCTCTTTCTTGAGTTCAGTGTTCTGTTCAAGGCAAGCCACTAGTTCATCTTTCAATATGTGTTCGAGCTCTGTTCGTTCACTTTCATCATCTTCACTGCTGCAGGTGTCAAACCCTTTTTCCACATGAGCCATAAAATTCGTTTCTTCTTCTGATTGACTGGCTGAAGTGAAGTCTGATTCTTCCTCTTTGCTTACATAGCTTCTTCTTTCACCAGGAACAATCCTTTTCTTTCTTGCACCAGATTTGTTTCCTTCTCTTGGGTATCTACTCCATTTCTTCTTTTGTGACTTATCATCTTCAATATCTGGAGCACTAGATCTTTTCTTAGGACAGTTAACAGCAAAGTGTCCGATGTTATTGCAATTGAAACATCTCGATGGTGATTTCCCTTTTCCCCTGAATTTAGTTTTTCCAAACCTTTTAGAAAAAAGAGAAATAATCGTGTTGAGATCTTCATCCTTTTCATCATTGTCAGAATCACTTGATTCTAGGACTTCGTCATCTTTTATCATGAGTTGTCTCATGGCCTCAAAAGCCATCTCATCCTTGATCTTCTTCTTGAATACTGGGATCTTCCTCATTTCATATGCAATGTGAATGTTGTGTAGTTCATCAAGAGAGAGATCATCTCTGTCTTCTAATGCTGAGACTTTGGGGTCAAACCTGTCAGGAAAATTTCCCATTAGTTTTTTAACAATAGTGGAGTCCTCCAACTTTTCTCCAAAGCCCCGAATGTTACTGACAATTTCATTGACTCTTGTGAAATAATCATCAATATTTTCTTCTTCTCCCATCTTGACATCTTCAAACTTGATTCTCCAAATTTGTAATTTGGCTTCCTTGACTTTCATGTTGCCTTTATAACTACTTTCCAATTTTTCCCAAATTTCTTTAGCATTCTTGAGTCCCATGACATTGGTGTAAACCTTTTCTGAGAGTGACATAAGAATGGCATTTTGAGCTTTACCATCAACTTCCATATTTCTTTTCTCATCGAGTGTCATAGCAGCTTCATTAGCAAGAGGAGGGAATCCAAATAAGGCTGCATCTCTAACATCAAGACTGAGAGATAGAAGGTAGGGCAACATCTGATTTTTCCAGCTGTGATAATTCTTTCCATCGAATGTAGGGACACCCCTACTATTAACAGAATTTAGATTGTCCATTTTCTCAGAAGTAGATCCTAACAGAGGGAACCTGTCTTTGATACCACTTGAAATGCCTGGATCGGTTGTGATCACTGAGAGGGGAGGGTTGAATCAGTGATAACTTTTTCTTTTTAAGAATTGTTCCCTTTGAATTATCAATTCATCCTCTGCAGCTGATTAAGGCATAGATCTACTCTTTTAGGGGTGCAGTGATAATGAAAGCACAGAACACAGAGATTTACAAGGTTCGGTACAAATACCTACTCCTTGCCGTGTTGGTTACACCCCCCAACACAGATTCTTCACTATGCCAAAGGATGTTTACACAGTAATTGGTTATACCCCCCAATTACAAGTTGGTTAAACCCCCCAACTCCACAGCATCATCTTCATCATGGCTCCACTTCACTTCTTCAAAGGTGTTGTTCGAAACTTCAAGTAGCTTCAACAGTCTTCAAAAGATCTCGTCGGTCTTGCTCACCAGAAAACCAATCACTTAGAATAATCAGTTCTTTTGCATTAACACACATAAGTGTGTACTCCTATTCTTCTCAAAGTTGGTCTTATTCACTTGTGCACACACAAGGCTAAGCCTCGGGTCTTCCTCCTTGCACACACACTCCCAAGTGTGGTAAATGTTTCACCCAAACTCAAACACCAAAAGAGGCGCGCAAGGGGTGCGGCCTCACTTCTTCAATAGCCACGCAAGGTGTGCGGACGGCCTCTGTCGCGCAGGGCGTGACACCCGTGGGCACTCAGGGTGTAACCAAGCGAGGGGCGCGCAAGTACACTGCCCGAGCTCTTCTTCCTGTCGCGCAAGAGGTAGCGTGCAGGGGACTTCTCCGGGGCCTCGGGTGGCTCCAGAATTCTCAGTCGCGCAAGAGGCTGCGCAGAAGTACTTCGCGTAGCTCGGATGGCTTCGTGGGACTCTCGAGTTATCAAAGGATCCGCAGCGCTTCCAAGGGCACTGGACTTCTCATTTTATAGGAGAGGAGTATGAATGGAGTCCGCGGGATCCAATACTCGAATGCCCGAAATCATCGGCGTTTTGAAAACTTCAAACGCGTTAAATATCTTCCGCGTATCTCGTTCTTCTTCTCTGTTTTAATGCGGGTTTTCCATTTTTCGGTTTCCTTCACGTGCATGCGTTTTCGAACGCATGCATGTCTCTGTTTAGGCCCATTCATGCAAAGCACGAAGACCCGATGCCTCGGCAACTTCGTTTGCCTCGGCCTCGACCGAATTCATCATCTCATTGCATGCATGCATATTTTAATGCATAAATATGTTTGTTATGGCCAGACGATCACAATGGTAGCTTTAGCTTGATCGGAGGTGGTCGGGAGCTCGATTTCAGTGCTCGGAGGGCCACTGGTTCAGGAGGCGTCGCGGTAGGTGCCTCGGCCGAGCCCGAGGAAAGAGACGCCTCGGAGCCGTCAGATGCGGTGTTGAAAAGATCATCAACGGCTGGATTAGAACGCGGCGCGCGGAGGATGATATGGGCGGCTGCGATCCAGCGCGCGATCGATCGTGCGGCCAGGATGCGCTCCCGGTGAAATTTGCGCGTCCCACATCGAATCAGCGGCCGATTTTTTCGCGGTTTATCACCCAAGTGCTCCCATCCTCATCTCAGTTGTATCTTCTCCCTCCACGGTGCCTCCCCGCACCGTTTTCTCTTTGCGGGCGCGCTTTGCGCCCACCCCTGCAACTCGGGCGCGCCACTAGCGCCCACTATGCGCTCCTCCGGGCGTGCCCCTGGCGCCTACGCTGTGTCCTGCGGGTGCGCCCCTGCCTCAGGGCTGCTGCCTTGGCCTTGAGGGTTCCCCATGGGCGTGGTGACCATGAGTCCCACAAGTGCCTTGGGTGTTGACCCTCGGCTGGCCTCCTTGGTGGCCCATATTTTTGCTAAGGGGAAATCTTAGGACTTTGTATAAAACAAATTAACCAAGTTTCCAATGCCAAATGCCACTTCAACCTCTAAGCCATTTCTTCTTCTATATCTCCCCTCCTCCTCTCTTCTCTTTTCTTATTCTTCATTAGAATTCCTCCAATTCTTCTTCATCATGTATTCAATATTGAAAAATGGAATTCCCGAAGGGTCTTCCTTCAACCGATGCTCCTGAATCAAATAATTCATCAAAATTCTTTAATGATCCAATCAGAGATCAAATTGGAACATCTTCAATGCATCATGCACTAAGAGATAGTGCATAGTCTTCATTAAACCACTTCATCCACTTAGGAGGTGTGGATGGATCATCTTCATCTCCTCATGCATTATCTTAACAATGCATGGTCTTCTAATAATGTGGTGACATTGTATCCAGTTGATACAAGTTATTGGAACTTAAAGATCAGCTCATCAATCGTCTGATGTAATGATGCATCTCCAACCATTAGTCTTCAAGCTCTACGTCATCAGTTGACACATAGTGACATGTCATTGACAACAAATGCAATCACTTGGGCACAACAGATAGATTTATAGAGTACTTCCAATAAAATTCATGATTTATATATTTTTCATGATCAGATGTAGAATGGCCAGAGATAGTAAACCTAGGTATTGCATCAATTTGTTATATGATAAAGCTTACCAGATGATTATGGACAATTTCATACCATACATATTCATACAATGAAAACTATTTTGATAAAAAAATGAGTTGGAATGGTTATATTGTTTTTAAATATTTTAGGTTTCATGGTTAATTTTACATGTTATACAATGTTTGATGTTATAATGCCAATATGGGGAATATATGAAAGATGTATCAAATAGATGATATCTTGCCAATTTTATCTGATGGATAAAATTGGTATAGATCACTAGATAGAGAAGTCTATAAGATTCCTTTGATGATGTTTCATAGTATATACACTCAAAATATCCAACAAATATAGAGTTTTAGGGCTATCAAATAGAGTAACTCAATGTAGATAAGAGTGTAGAGATTTTATGATGATGTAGATTTTTATAAAAAATAAATATTTTTATACTAAAATATAAATACTTATTAATATAGTATAATTAGAAAAAAATGAAAAATGAATTTTTCATTTCAGTCCATCAGATGAAAAATTATGATACTGTTATACTAAAAAGATGAGAAGTTGATATTGTGATGTTTTTTATGGAATCATCAGATAGTAATTTTCTAGATTGATTAATTAAGATATTAGCATAAAATAAAAATTCCATTGATATTATGAAGATGTTATGATATTAAATTTTTTATTACATTCCATTTTAAATAATTATTGAAAAAGTTCATTGAGACCATAATTTTTTATTTTAAAAAAATGTTATAGAAATCTAGTTTGTAGAATATTAATGAATGTTTCAATGTTTTTAGGAGGTCTTTTCTAAAAATTTATTGAGTGGGAAGTTATAAATTTTAGTTTTGGTTTATTATGAAAGTACTTTTGTGTTCCCTACTTTTATCCTACAAGAACACCCATATAAATATATTATTGTTTTGTATGGGTGTGTGGAAGAATGTTTTTCCAATATAGGTGTGAAAATGATGAAGGGATTATTCCTTATGTCTCCATTCAATGTTCTATATTGTTGAATTTGTATCATTATATTAATTGTATTTGATGAAAAGAGAATTGAATCGAGTTATATTGGTTGAATAAAATGTTGTGCTTGAGTTTCCTAATGTGATTCTTTTTGGATGATGATGAATAATGTAACGAATAAGGATCATCACATCTAGTTCCACTTGTTCAGGTTTCACAACACCATGGTGAAATTTATAGAAGGCATACTACAAGGAGTACATAAAGCTAGATGTTTCTATGATAATTTGTAAAAAATATATAAAAAGTGAGATTGGGATTATATAGGTCTCAATAATATATTTAGGATGTTTTAAGAACCATAAAATGTTAAACTAGTTGTTAAATATATTGAATATTATACAAATTAAAAGGTTTTGTGACTTTATGATAGTCAATGAACATATAATGAATTATATCATTCTATTTTGGATAAAAAAAGATGTTAATATATTATAATTGTGTTGTAGAACCTAATGCAAAAAAAGGATTATAAATGGGAGGTAAAAATTATTTCAAAGAATTTCAAATAGTAATGATGGTTGTGGTGTATAATCCAATATGGTATAAATGTTGATTATTGAGGTGAAGAATTATCATTATATAGAGGAACATTACTAGGTTGTACAACCATTTTTTATAATTCTCTATTAATTCAAAAGATATTAGTTAAAAAAATCCATGTTAGTGTGGATACCCATCAATTAGAAAGATTTTCTAGGTTCACTATTAATGTTCCAAATATATTCAGAGTATTGAAAATATAAATATAATGATTAAAAGAGATATTTCTATATATTAATTTGAAACCATAGTATTTAAATTTCTATGATGTTACCCTATTCTATATCTCATACCCTTGATGATAATGAGGCAACATTTATAGGATTTGATCAGGTTAATAAGGATTCAATGAATTATTCTGATAAAAGAAACATGGATTTTGATGGAAAAGATGAGCATTTTCTCGTGACGTATCCCTTTGATATTTGTTTTGTAAAATTATAATGGGGTTTCCATATAATAATTTAATGTGGGATATTTTGAGAAGAGTTAATGAAAGAAACCAAAAGTAAAAGAGGATAATATACAGATTTGCACAAGAAAATATGAATATATTATGATGGATGATGATGAAATTAATTATTAATGCAATATATATTTGTATGAAATTACCAACAATATTAGTGGTTTTGGTAAAATTATGAAATAATCTACTATCGTTAAGAATAATTTGAGAGACATTATAGATAGATTTTATGTTAAGGTATCATCTGTAGAGGATGGAGAAGTTGTATTTCCAGATTAAAATAAAAATATTCTAGTAAAAAATGTGTTTAGAAAATATTCTTTATTTATGGAGATGGTTTAGGAAATGATAACTTTCAATGACTTGTGAATAATGAATTATGGATATAAATAAGTAGATGTGAAATCACGTCATTAATAAATTATAACATCCCAGGTAAATAAAGGTTATTATATTTTCATATTTATTAATACTTGTGAGTTAAATATTAATTTTTCCTTAATGGAGATTCTTTGTTCGATGGCATTCCCAATGCACAACAATGGGTTTCTTTTAAAACATATGTTGCACATTACGTTGAGTTATACTGAATAATATTAATGTAATATTATTATTTTAAATGGTAGTTAATGCCTAGCCATTGTAATAGAGGTAATGAGTAGAACTAACCAAGATAAGATTATATATGTCTTTTAAATGATTTTACATTTATCCAATAAACATTAGAGGCATAAAGTATGAAATAATCTGTTTTAAGCATAAATACTCTAATATTATTTAAAAGGATTTTTTACAACCTTTTGATGGATAACCCTTTTAAATATAGATTTTTCCTATTATATATGTTTTATTTGAAAAAATAAATTTCTTCTTTATAACCTGTACATAAAAATTTACGTTGGGGAAAATTTGGGTATTTTTCTGATAATGTCACGACCCGTCCTCGGGGCCCATGCCATGACTACCCCAAGCCTGCCTTCCATAGGCCAGGGGCTGGCGACTAGCACCAAGGCGTAAATCCCGGTAAAAAGGGAAGGCATTGCCTTTGTAAAGTAAACAAGCACCACAGAGTACAAGCGGAAGAAGTAAACACTAAGTAAAAACTGAGTACAATAGTAAGTACAGAAAGTAAAAGGGGCCGGAAATACATGCTCTACTGTAAAGTAAAACTCTAAAGGGAAAATAGCAACTGTAAAGTAAAGCCGCTACGCCGAGATGTCCACTGGAAATCCCACCTGAAGGGTGAGTACAGAAAGTTTCACTACTCCTCGGGTCCCGCCGTCTGCTCCGAGCACGTCCTACCCAGTGGTCCACTTCCAGGTACCGTCCTGCTCTGCAGGCCTCAACCATGATTAACAATGTCCGTCGTCTGCAACCAACACAACGCAGTGCGGGCATAGCCCGTGCAGGGGTGAGTATAAGCTACTCAGTAGGGACCCCATGTCCCCCGAAGGTCTCTAAAAATCCAAAAAGGATAAACCACAAAGGAAAGATACAATCACGAAGTAACAAATGACACTATTAGGTATATTCCCATACATATACCTAAGTCATCATTTCAATACGCTCCATCCTCCGAACCCAAGTACAACTCAGTCCACACCGGAAAGTATACGTATTCCACACAGGAAAGCAAAACGTAATCCATATAGGATAGCACAACACAATCCACACAGGAAGGTAAACAGGATTCAGCTCACACAGGTATACATCATCGAAGATGATAGAGATGATCACTGATCCATCTATGTCATCGGACCCACAAAGGATCGATATGTACTAACCCCCGCAAAGACCCACACAGGATCAGACCCACATAGGATCTGTAGGCGCTGGTTCACACAGGACCGCTGAGCGCTGACCCACACAGGATCGGACCCACACAAGATCGGTATCACTGATCCACACAGGATCGCGGAGTGTTGTAGTCATCGTCGTTTAATCCACTAAGGATCTCTGCACAGTCGTCGTCGTAGACACAGTAGTCGTCGCAACCAACTCTAGGGTTCCCGCACACAGCAAGCTCGTTCGGGAGGGTCCGCTCCATGAGCTGAGAGGCTGATACATCAACTGTCACATAGTCCAGAGTTGATGTATCCAAAAGTCCCGTATCATCAACAGGAAATCAATGTCGCAGACGGCGCGTCGATCGGACGCCCGGTCTGAGAGTTATTGGCTTTTTCGTTCCAGGGGCCCGGTTGGTTTTTAAGGCAAAACAAACCTGACCGTACTCCACCAGCTTCCAAACCTCGGGTGGAGTATGCCAAGAGATCCGTCTCACTAATAGGAACTCAACAAAGTCAACGACACGACAATCGGACGTCCATAGCTCAAGATATGAGCGTTTCTGCTCCGAGGGCCCGATTGGTTTCGTGTACGAACAAACCCGGCCGAATTCAAAGTATTCCGAAACCTTGAGTGAGATATACCTAAATGACCGTCTTGATCCAAGGATCGCATCACCGCTGACGGTGCATCGTTTGGAGGTCTGTAGCCCGAGTTATGGGCATTTGAACCCAAACAGTTCGGTATCGGGGGTTTCGGGCCCGGGCCGACCCGCCTGAGACCCCCCGGCTGGCCCGAACCGTGTCGAACCACCCCGGATAGGGTCGGCCTGGCCCAGCCCAGCCCGGCCCGGCTGGGCACGACCCGGCCTGGCCGACCAGCCAGGCGCCGGTCTGGCTCAGCGCAGCGCGCTGGGTGCGCTGCCAGCTCGGCCTTCGGCCGAGCTGTTGGAAAAATGGGGGGCGCCTGCCCCCTTGTGTAACCATGGTCCCCCCTCAATAATGGGGGGCCATTCAAGTTGGCCGGGGGAATTTAATTCCCCCAGCTTTCCCCATTTCCGGTCGGCCCGACCTGGCCGACCGACTCCTCCTCAATGGGACCAACAATGGCTGGTCCCTTTCCGGATCTGACCACAGTGGCCCGGTTGGCCGCTGGTGACCATGCTCCACCGTGGCCCGGAACCGGCCACGACCCTTGTCGTCCGACGCGGTGCGACATCACCGCGCCCCTCCGCCGCGGCCCGCTCTGGCCGCGGCGCCTTTGATTGCCTTCAACGCGGTGCGACGGCATCGCGTTCTTGAATTTCTTTCCATGGCGCGGTGCGACGGCACCGCACAATACTTGTCGTGTGATTCCCGCGTGGTGCGATGGCACCACGCCATCCCGTTCCATTCACAATTAAACAATCATGAAGAAAGGAGGGGGTTAGGCCGTGTTTGTGCGGTCCGGTCCCCTCTCGTTAAATGATAACATCTAGTCGATTTACCACGAAGTTAGACATGCCAGAATCAAGAACGGAAATAATTTAATAAATTAACAAATAATCCCCTACCTCAGTTTCAAGAGTGGAGCACGTCAACAAGCCGCGGAAGACAAGCGTCTCGGAGGTCGGGCGTCGTGGAAATCGAACGTCCATTCCGTTGACGTTGAGGTGCATCCGAAGAGGTATCGTCGCTGGAGAAGCTTTGTAAGGTGACGGAGAATGCCCGAGGAGGAAGCGGCGTCTCCTTTCATTGAGACGGGAAGAAGATCTAAAGAAGCAGCGTCGTTGATCTTCGGAAACACACCGGCTGCGATGAAGGCAAGAGACGACACGTCTTTCTCTTCTTATGGGGACAACGTTCTTCGTCGGAGCCTAAGTGTTCTTCACGTTCTTCGTCAAGGTTGAAAAATATGAATAATGCTTCCCAATCCTCTCAAGGTGGAAAAAGATACTAACCAAAATAAAATAATTCTAAGACTTATTTTATTTACACAACCCATCCTATTTGAATTTCTAAGGTTTGAAATTAAGTAACTCATCTTAATTAATAACACAAGTTTTCAAATTAATTAGAGTGGAGTTATTGGGGAGTTTAAGGGAAGTTGAAGAGTTTTGGGCTCGTGTGGGCCCCACCACAGTTAATCCTCTCAAGGGAGGTTAAGTGGATGTGAGTCCCACCTCTGACTCCCTTTTGGAGGAAATAACCAACAAAGTTAAAAATAAATTGTGTTCCACAATTTTATTTAACTTCTTCTAATTTCCCTCAAAACTATCTTTCATCGCGCATAATACGCATCCTCGGAAAAGGTCTCCTTAAGCGAAAATCAGCGCTGTGAGTTCATCGGTGCCCTCGGAATTCGATTCCGGACACCGGTTCAAAAGTTAGAAAAACCCGCTCGTTCGTTCATTGAACGTACCCGAGCCAAACTTCAGAAATTGATTCCAGGCACACCGGGACTCGAAATCAGGTTCTGTCAGAAACCGCGCTCTTGTAAAATTTCCAAAGAAAATTATGAAAAAAAATTTCCCTTGATTTTTACAGGTCTTTACATTACTCCCACCTCATGGGTTTACGTCCCCGTAAGGATACATCAAAACTATGGAAAAAAAGAGGGTACTGAGCACGCATCTGAGCCTCCCGCTCTCAAGTGCTCTCCTGGAGGTTCCCGTGCTTCCATCTGATGCACACTAGAGGAATCGACTGTCCATGTAGGACCCGCTCCTGTCGATCCTCGATCTCCACCGGGACCTCCGTAAAATTCTCCCCATCATCAACGTCAAGCTCCCCATGGTCAATGATGTGCGTCGGGTCGTGGAAGTCTCTCCTCAGCTAAGATAAGTGGAAGACGTCGTGCACTCGGTGCAACTGAGGTGGTAGATCCAGGCGATAAGCCACCTTGCCAATCCTGCTGAGGACCTGGAAGGGTCCGATGAAGCGCGGGGATAACTTGCCGCCTCAGCCAAATCTCCGTAAACCACGTCGAGGTGAGACACGCTAGAAGACGTGGTCTCCATCCTCGAACTCTAGTGGCCTCCGCCTCCTATCAGCGTATGACTTCTGCCAGCTCTGAGCTATCCTCATCCACTCCTGGATGACTTGGACCTTCTCTGTCATGGCCTGGACCATATCTGGTCCCACAAGTGTTGACTCCCCAGGGTCTGTCCAGCACAAAGGAGATCTACAAGGTTGGCCGTAAAATTCCTCGTATGGTGACATCCCGATGGTGGAGTGGTAGCTGTTATTGTATGCAAACTCCACCAAGGGTAGGTGGTCCTCCCAGCTACAACCAATGTCGAGGACACATGCGCGGGGCATGTCCTCGAGAGTCTGAATGCTCCTCTCCGTCTGACCATCCGTCTGAGGGTGAAAGGCTGTGCTCAAATGTAGCTGTGTCCCGAACGCCTCCTGTAATCCCTTCCATAGCCGGGAAGTAAAGCGATCATCTCGATCGGAGATGATAGAAGATGGCACACCGTGAAGGCGTACAATCTCTTGAACGTAAAGGCGTTCCATGCTCTCCACTGAGCCCTACTCTCTGATGGGTAAGAAGTCAGCCGACTTGGTGAGTCAGTCGACAATCACCCAGATGGAGTCGTGACCTCTGGAAGTGCGTGGAAGTCCAGTCACGAAGTCCATAGATATGTCATCCCACTTCCACTCCGGAACCTCCAATGGTTGTACCAAGCCTGCTGGTACCTGATGCTCAGCCTTCACCTGCTGGCAGGTGAGGCACTGAGAAATGAACTCTGCCACAACCTTCTTCATGCCCGGCCACCAATGCTGTCGTCTGAGATCCTAGTACATCTTTTCCACTCCAGGATGTACCACCAAGTAGAAGTGTGAAACTCTCTCAGCACCTCCTCTCGTAAATAGACTGTTACCATGGTACGTCCTCTTAAAAGGATGTCGTGATCTGCTCCAATGGAAAAACCATCAGGTGCATGTCCTGGGGATAACTGTGCATGCCGCGTCTCACAGTCAACGTCTCCACGCTGTGCCTCTCTGACCCGCTGAAGAAGTGGAGGAATGACTGTGAGAGACTGAAAGAAGGCTGCTCCATCCCTATCCATGAAGGATATCTACCAAGAGGCTAGCTTCTCCGTCGCCTCCTCAAGTAGCTGAATGCTCATCCTCCTGCTGAGGGCATCGGCTACTACGTTCCCCTTCCTAGGAGGATAGACTATCTCAAAGTCATAGTCCTGGAGGAACTCGAGCCATCGCCGCTGTCTCAGGTTCAGTTCCTTCTGAGAGAAGATGTACCTGAGACTCTGATTGTTAGAAAAGACTGTAAAGCGCCCGCCCATCAGATAGTGTCGCCATGTCTTCCGAGTGAAGACCACTGCTGCTAACTCCAGGTCATGGGTAGCGTAGTTCTGCTCATGCGACCTCAACTGACGTGATACATAGGTGATCACTGCCTGTTCCTGCATTAGGACACAACCGAGTCCGGTCCCTGATGCATCGCAGTAGACTACGTACCCTACTCCCTCCTCGGGAAACCTCAAGATAGGGGCGCTGGTCAATCTCTGTCTCAGCTCCTGGAAGCTCTGCCGACATCTGTCTGACCACACGAAGGGTTTCCCCTTCTTCGTCAAATCTGAGAGTGGTGCCAAAACTCTAGATAAGTCTGGCACGAATCTCCGATAGTATCCAGCTAGACACAAGAAACTTCGCACCTCCGTCACGCTCCTGGGTGGCTCCCAAGCTAACACTGCATCGATCTTCGCAGGATCCACTGCAACTCCCGCCTCAGAGATGATGTGTCCCAAGAAGTGGACCTCACGTATCCATTACTGACACTTCAAGAGCTTACCATAAAGCTGGTGCTCTCGGAGTGTGTCTAGTAAAACCCGTAAGTGGTAGGCATGCTCCTCCTCAATCGTCGAGTAGATCAAAATGTCGTCGATGAAGACCATGACAAATCGATCGAGTTATGGCTGAAAGATCCTGTTCAAGAGGTCCATGAACACTTCTAGAGCATTGGTTACGCCGAAAGGCATAACCAAGAACTCATAGTGGCCATACCGACATCTGAAGGCCGTCTTCTACACGTCCTCATCTCGAACTCTAAGCAGATGATAGCCTTACCTGAGGTCTATCTTCGAGAACCACCATGCTCCCTTGAGATGATCAAAGAGGTCATCAATCCTCGGTCGAGGATATTTGTTCCTCACTGTCACCTGGTTCAGGCGACGATAATCCACACACAGTCGCAAGCTCCCATCCGCCTTCTTGGCGAACAATATCGGGGAAGCCCAGGGTGAAACACTGGGTCGGATGAACCCCTTGCCCTTCAAGTCCTCCAACTGTACCCGTAGCTCTCGAAGCACAGTGGGGGCCATCCGATATGCTGGAGTCAATATCGGCGATGTCCTGGGGTACATGTCAATATAAATTTCTACCTCTCTATGAGGAGGTAGCCCTGGAACGTTGTCGGGAAAAACGTCCGCAAACTGATCCACCACTGCAGGAAAACCAGGACTCTACACGTCAACTGCTCCTAGGATGAGTCTAGCCAACTGATGAGTGATGGTTTGTCCTCTCCTCCGCGGAAGTCCATCCTGTGCTTAAAAGGATCCCTTCTCTCCGATGAAGGTGAACCTGCTCCCATCGGTGCGTACACATCGCACTTTGCGCCTAAAATAGTCAATCTTTGCATGGACTATAGATAACCAATTCATGCCCAAGATGACGTCGTAAGGCCTCGACGCTGCTACAAGAAGATCCCAGCCGAAGCTCTCGCCTCCTAGAGTAAGCTCACACTGCCGGCACCAGTGCGTAATCGTCGAGTCTGCTCCCGTAGGAGTCTCTATCCATATGGATCGAGCCAATGGATCTATCGGAATCTCCGAGCTCCGAACAGGGGCAGTGGATATGAAAGAGTGACTCGCTCCTGTTTCTATAAGTACTACAGCAAGGTTGGAATAGACACAGATAGTACCTCAAATCATCTCTGGCGCGCCGTGGTCGTAGGCCTCCGCAGCCTGGAGCTGTGCCTATCTCTTCCCGCCAGCTCCCTGTGGTCGGGGTGAACCTCCTGGTGGTGGTGGTGGTAGAGCCTCGAAGCATCGCCCACCACCTGCTGCTCGGCCAGCTCCTCTGCCTCGTCTGCCTCCTCCCTGCAGACCGCCATGGTCGACCCTCTTCCTCTACCTCATTGGTCCCTCAACCGTCTGCTGCTCCTTGGTACAGCGGGTCGGGCAGTCACGAGCCATGTGGCCCTGCCCGCCGAATGAGTAGCACTTTCTGCCACTCGAAAGACTGGCTCCGCGCTGTGTTCCCCGCACTGCTAAGCCAGTGTCCTGAGGTCGTCTGCCTGAGGGTCTGGTCTGCCTGGACCCAAGAGTCATCCTTCGACTGCCTGCTGCAGAAGACTCTGCTACGTGTCGCCATGCGGTGGGTCTCAGCGTTGGTGTAGACTCAGCAAGAAATCTCTCGATCAAAAGGGCCCGCTCTAGTACTCCCATCTGAGTCGGAATGCTGACGGAGATCAGCGATGCCCTGATCTGGTGTCTCAATCCCTGCTCGAAGGTCCGGGCCCAGAAGAATGGGTCCCGTACCATGTCGGTCGAGTAGCGTGAGAGATCTGTAAATCTCACCGAGTACTGAGCGACCGTCATGCTGCCCTGCCGCAGCTGAAGAAGCTCCTGAATGCGCACTGCATGGAGGGTGGCTGGGACGAACTCCGTGCAGAGGAGGCTCTCAAAGTTCGTCCAAAGTAGAGATGCCTCATCGTGCACCTGGAGCATCAAGCTCGACCATCGTCCTGCTGCTGCGTGCAGTAGGCTCGCCACAAGGATCACCATGAGGTCTGCTGGTGTCCTCACTAGCCTAAAAACTCGTACGACTGCCTCCAGCCAGTCCTCGGCTGCCTGGGGGTCCGTCTCCCCACGGAACCTGGTCGGTCGCTGGCGCTGGAACTCATGCAGTGCGCTTAGGCGATGTGCATCGTCAACGGCTGGTGCTGGATGTATCGGTGGCCCGGCGGGTAGTGCTACCGTCGGTGCCACTGCTGACAAAGGGCCCTCCACTGAGGCATCGTCGCTCGGTGGGCTGTCGTCAGGCTAGACTCTCGGAACCCTAGCTGGCTACCATCGTGGGGCCATCCTGAAAAGGAAACAGGTGCGCCAAAGTCAGAATAGTATACCTGGTGAGCTGATACAATGTAATCACAAAGAAAACATGAAACACACACGCAATCAATGTTTTCGTGCATTAAGTCGGAAATCAGAAGTCAGGGTCCGGGTGTACGGATTTGTCGGCCGCAGCACCAACACTGGACTCCCTGGTCTAATAACCACACTCAATATTCTAAACACTATTTCTTCACATAGAAAAGATCAGAGTTTGCGGTAGAACCGAACTCCTTTGATACCAATTTGTCACAACCCGTTCTCGGGGCCCGTGCCGTGACTACCCCAAGCCCGCCTTCCATAGGCCGGGGGCTGCCGACTAGCACCAAGGCGTAAATACCGGTAAAAAGGGAAGGTATTGCCTTTGTAAAGTAAACAAGCACCATAGAGTACAAGCGGAAGAAGTAAACACTATGTAAAAACTGAGTACAACAGTAAGTACAGAAAGTAAACGGGGCCGGAAATACATGCCCAACTGTAAAGTACAACTCTAAAGGGAAAACAGCAACTGTAAAGTAAAGCCGCTACGCTGAGCTGTGCACTAAAAATCCCACCTGAAGTGTGGGTACAGATAGCTCCACAGCTCATCAGGTCCCGCCATCCGCTCCGAGCACATCCCGCCCAGTGGTCCACCTCCAGGTACCGTCCTGCTCTGCAAGCCTCAACCACGATCAACGATGTATGTCGTCTGCAACCAACACAACGTAGTGCGGGCATAGCCCGTGCATGGGTGAGTATAAGCTACTCAGTAGGGACCCCGAGACCCCCGAAGGTCTCCAAAAATCCACAAAGGATAAACCACAAAGGAAAGATACAATCAAGGAGTAACAACCGACACTACTTTGGTATATTCCCATACATATACCTAAGTCATCATTTCAATATGCTCCAACCTCCGATCCCAAGTACAACTCAGTCCACACAGGAAAGTATACGTATTCCACACAGGAAAGAAAAACGTAATCCACACAGGATAGCACAACACAATCCACACAGGAAGGTAAACAGAATTCAGCTCACACAGGTATACATCTTCGAAGATGATAGAGATGATCACCGATCCATATAAGTCGTCGGACCCACAAAAGATCGATAGATACTAACCCCCGCAAAGACCCGCACAGGATCGGACCCACACAGGATTTGTAGGTGCTGGTTCACACAGGACCGCTGAGCGCTGACCCACACAGGATCAGACCCACACAGGATCAGTAGCACTGATCCACATAGGATCGCTGAGTGTTGTTGTCATCATCGTCGAATCCACTAAGGATCTCTGCACAGTCGTCGTCGCAGACACAGTAGCAGTCGCAGCGAGCTCTAGGGTTCCCGCACATAGCTAGCTCGTTCAGGAGGGTCCGCTCCATGAGCCGAGAGGCTGATACATCAACTGTCACATAGTACAGAGTTGATGTATCCAAAATTTCCGTATCGTCAACAGGTACTCAACGTCGCAGACGGCGCGTCCATCGGACGCCCGGTCGGAGAGTTATTGGCTTTTTTGTTCCAGGGGCCCGGTTGGTTTTTAAGGCAAAACCGACACGACCGTACTCCACCAGCGTCCAAACATCGGGCGGAGTATGCCAAAAGATCCATCTCACTAAGAGGAACTCAAAACATTCGACGACACGTCAGTCGTATGTCCGTAGCTCAAGATATGAGTGTTTCCGCTCCGAGGGCCCGGTTGGTTTCGTGTACGATCCAACCCGGCTAAACTCAAAGTATTCTGAAACCTTGAGTGCGATATACCGAGTCAACTACCTCGATCCAAGGATCGCATCGCCGCTGACGGCATGTCGTTTGGAGGTCTGTAGCCCGAGTTATGGGCATTTTAACCCAAACTGTTCGGTATCGGGGGTTTCGGGCCCGGGTCGACCCGGCCCGAGACGCCCCGGCTGGCCCGAACTGGGTCGACCTGCCCCGGACATGGTCGGCCCAGCCCAGCATGGCCCAGCTCGGCGCGGCCCGGCCTGGCCTGGCAGACCGGCCAGGCGCCGGTCTGGCTCAGCGCAGCACGCTGCCAGCTCGGCCTTAGGCCGAGCTGCTGGAAAAACGGGGGGCGCCTGCCCCCTTCTGTAACTGCGGCCCCCCTCAATAATGGGGGGCCATTCAAGCTGGCCGGGGGAATTTAATTCCCCCGCCTTTCCCCATTTCTAGTCGGCCCAACCTGGACGGCTGGCTCCTCCACAACGGGACCGGCAGTGGCCGGTCCCTTTCCGGATCTGACACCGGTGGCCCAGCTGGCCGCCGGTCACCATGCTCTGCCGCGGCCCGGAAACGGCCACGGCCCTTGTCGTCTGGCGCGGTGCGACGACACCGCGCCCCTCCGCTGTGGCCCGCTCCGGCCACGGCGCCTTTGATTTCTTTCAATGCGGCGCGACGGCGTCGCGTTCTTGAATTTCTTTCCATGGCGCGGCGTGACGGCGCCGCACAATACTTGCCGTGTGATTCATGCGTGGTGCGACGACACCACGCCATCCCGTTCCATTCAAAAAGAAACAATCTTGAACAAAGGAGGGGGGTAGGCCATGTTTGTGCGGTCCGGCCCCCTGTCGTTAAATGATAACATTTAGTCGATTAACCAAGAAGTTTGACATGCCAGAATCAAGAACGGAAATAATTTAATAGATTAAAAAAGAATCCCCAACCTCGGTTTCAAGAGCGGAGCACGTCAACAAGCCGCGGAAGACAAGCGTCGTAGAGTTCAGGCGTCGTGGAAATCGAACGTCGATTCCGTTGACGTTGAGGTGCGTCCGAAGAGGTAACGTCGCTGGAGAGGCTTTGTAAGATGACGGAGAAAGCCCGAGGAGGAAGCGGCGTCTCCTTTCGTTGACACGTGAAGAAGATCGAAAGAAGCGGCGTCGTCGATCTTCAGAAACACACCGACTGCGAAGAAGGGAAGAGACGACACGTCTTTCTCTTCTTATGGTGACGGCGTTCTTCGTTGGAGCCTAAGTGTTCTTCGCGTTCTTCGTCAAGGTTGAAGAAGATGAAGAATTCTTCCCAATCCTCTCAAGGTGCCAAAAGATACTAACCAAAATAAAATAAGTCTAAGCCTTATTTTATTTATACAACCCAACCTCTTTGAATTTATAAGGTTTGAAATTAAGTAACTCATCTTAATTAATAACACAAGCTATCAAATTAATTAGAGTAGAGTTATTGAGGAGTTTAAGGGAAGTTGAAGAGTTTTGGGCTCGTGTGGTCCCCACCACACTTAATCCTCTCAAGGGAGGTTATGTGGATGTGGGTCCCACCTCTAACTCCCTTTGGGAGGAAATAACCAACAAAGTTAAAAATAAATTGTGTTCCACAATTTTATTTAACTTCTTCTAATTTCCCACAAAACTATCTTTCATCCCGCATAAAATGCAACCTCGGAAAAGGTCTCCTTAAGCGAAAATCGGCGCTGCGAGTTTATCGGTGCCCTCGGAATTTGATTCCAGGCACGGTTCAAAAGTTAGAAAAACCCGCTCATTCGTTCACTGAACGTGCCCAATCCATACTTCGGAAATCGATTACGGGAACACCGGGCCTCGGAATCAGGTGCTGTTAGAAACCGCGCTCTTGTGAAATTCCAAAGAAAATTAAGAAAAAAAATTTCCCTTGAATTTTACGGGTCTTTACAGATAAAGTTCATTTTTAATGAATAGTGAAAAATACTACATTTTAATAAAAGATTGCCTTTTAATATAATATATTTATATATTTTCATAATCTATTTAATTAGTTTTTAATTATAAATAAATTATATTTATACCATTTAATACAATTTTGGTAATTATAAGAAATTTTACTTTTAAAATAAATATAAACAAAGGTCAATCTTTTGATAAGTATTATTTCATAAAAACACACTTTATGTTTTGACTATGGGAATTAATTTTAAAATAATTTATTCCACTTATATGTTTTGATTTTTAAAAAATGAATTCCATATTGAGAATTAGGATGTCTAAATTTTGTTAATAGGAAACTTTTATTTTAAGGCATTATGAATTTTTACTTTAATAAATATTTTATTTGCCCCGGTTAAAGGGTAAATCTGGTTAATACGGGTAAATAAATATTAATATAATAATGTTAAATTACACTGACAAGTGACATAATACTATTGGTTGATACATGTTCGACTAGGGACATCCTTGGGTATATTTTGGGACCCCATGTAGCCCCATGAGAGTGATAATTAAACATTATATTAGTTAATTTAAATTAAGATCTAAAATAACATTAACATATATCTTTTAGTAAAACAATTTTATATAGGTTTATATAAGTGATATATTCTACTATAAATATTCATTTGAATATACAAATATTTAATACATCATTTTATTTTATTTATGATTTCAAGATATTAAATGAATAAATTTATTTATGAAAAAATGGTGATGCAATAGTTGCATCATTAATAATGGATTTAAATAAATGATATCATAATTATTAAAATAAATTAATTTCGAAAATTTTTAAGATCTCCATGAATATAATTGATCATTATGGCTTATTTTATTTGAATTAATGATTGTTTCTTGAAACAATAAATATGAAATATATTTTTTAAATCTTTTTATATGAATAATTTATTAATAGACATAAATTTGATTTTAAAACAATTAATATTTTCATAAATGATAAAATAATCTAAAAATTATAATTTTATACCCAATAAAATATATTATGTTAATAGTTTTATTGAATATCCATTATGGTTCTTTTGGTATTTTATTTTAAATATATTAACCATATATTAGGATTATATAAGAGGACATGGTAAATGTTAAATAATTAAACAATGGGTTAAATAAACAATATAAGGATAAAAAATTACCCAAAACCTAAAATACCTTTATTGGATGATTTCATTTGGACATATATACACAATATCTTCTAATTAAATAATTTTATGGACCATTAGAAATCAAAAACCATTATATAGTAAAATAATACTATCAACATTTCCTAAAGAGCCCCTCCCCCCTTATAAAAATTCATCACCTCTACTCCTTAATCTCACCTCTCAAACACCTCGGATCAACCAAACATTACCCAAAAAATATATCAAGACACCTCTCTTACTTCTAAAATTCTTACGTTATGCAGAAAGCACTTCAAGAATGCCTTTTGGTTCAATCCAATGTGAGTTACATGATTTAAATGAAATGTCTTCCCTGAAGTTCCATTCTTTTATTTTTCTTCTTCACTCCCAATGCTCGTTTTATTTTTTCTTACATAACAACGGAAGTATCCTAAATATATTAGGTTTTTTATGATAGATATTCAATCTACACTTATAGCCACCTCCATCAAATGGGTATAGAACCTAAGGTTTCTGTGGACGGTGAAATATTGTCCCACGAAATGATAATTGTTCAATATTCTCCTTCTCCCTCTTATGGTGGTCATTAAGATGATACATTATTTATATGTGATATATATTATATTTATATTTTCACTATTCTTATGTATTTTTCATTTATATCATACCTTTATTCTTTCCATAATGGGTAAATGCGACAATTTTTTTGAGGAAAAGTGGACTACAACCCCTCAAAGTGATATGACTCATTCAGACCATACATGGAACTTATAAAGGATGGTGTTAATTAAAATATGTAACATACATAAAATATGAAATTATACATTAATAATAATATACATATTTATTATTTTGTTTTTATTTATTTTAAAATGAATAAAATGAAATTGAAGTAGCGTTCAGGTGTACGTACGACTTACCATCCCCATGAATAGTGCATTTAATTTTCATATATTTAAATGATATGGAAATTTAATAATACATATATACTAGATATCTATTGTATATAAGATATATAAATCATGAATATCATTCTGTAAAAAATTGAAATTCGACCACATGGACAAATTATAATTATAACAAGTTCATTCTTTACTCAAATTCTGAACAATGAAAAAATGATTGATATGAACTCAAATAATTAAATAATTATAATAGCCATGAAATAAGGTATATAAAAGGAATAATAATCAAGAAAAAATTTCTTAAAACATTATAAATTAAATTATGTTTATTATTCATGAAATTAAATAACGAATGGGTTAAGTCAGATACGAGGTGAGTGACTTTGTTTCAATATCCTTAATTGAGGATTGTTTTGATAATATACACTTCATTATTTTATAAGGTATATAATAAACCCCTTTAACTTCTAATTTCATTCAATGGTAAACTTGTTTTATGAAGCATTTTACTAAATGAAAAAATTAATGTTTTTAATGTTGGTGGCGATAATGTCCTCTCTGCCATCATAATTATTGTTTGGATTCCCTTATAAGCCTTATTGTTTTTTTGAAATGAAAAAGGAAACCCCTTATTATGTTTTTGGGTGTTTTTTCATTAAAAATATTTTTTGAAATGGATTGGTTATTTCAGTATCGTGAAATTATTTCTTGTGATTTCAAATGAAATTTTTATAAGTAAAATGTTTATATTTGAAATATTTTATGTGATATGATTTCATAAAGGTGAGTGGAAAAATTGAAGAGTGGTTACATGATAAGCCAAATGACGGGTGGTTATGTTACAACCTCCAATGCATTGGGTATGGAAGTCATCCGTATGGATATTCCATTTACTGATATGTGTGGATGTCGACCGTATGGTTATTCCATTTATGTATGGTCATTTCCCAAGTTACATTTATATGTTATGGGTTATTTCTATGGGGTTTATAGTAATATTTTTGTTTCAAAAGGGTAAGAAATATCCTTTTATTTATTGAAGATTATTTACTACATCATAATGGTGTACATTGTTCCTTATGTTAAAGTATTCATGGTTTACTTATTGTTTTAAAAAAAATTGTTTTATTTCATTGTGTATCCCTTACTGAGCTTTTTATGCTCATCTAATGTTTTTACATGTTTTTAATAGGACGTAATGATGAATATGGTCAAGGATGGGATCAAATAAAAAGTCATTTTGTCTAAAAACATGGAACTAATCATTACTCTTTTTTATGCGTTTTTATTTTATAAAAACTATGGATCTTGAGTAGAAGTGATTACATTGTAATATTCGAGATGTAATGTAATAAGTTACGTCAAAATTATATAAAACTCTAAAACTGAAATGATCATCACTATGAATTAATAACTTAATTTAAGATTATGCAATGTTTAAGGCCAGATCCTTATAGTTGGTATTAGATGTTGTTTTAGAAAAAATTTGGATTTAGGGTATTGGTAAATTAATATCCATAAATTATTTTATATTGAAATGATATAGTATTTAAATATTACCATGTTACTCTATCTAATATATTTCTTATGTTCAAAATGTATTTTCATAGAGGAAAAATGGAAAGCTATATTGGGAAGGCATGCTGAGGAGAATAACCTTCAAAATCAGCAACTTGAGATGGTCCGAATTGGAACTGAATAGTTTGTTGCAGTGATGGCACAATTGACTCAGGCTATAAATCGTGGTGGTATCCATGCACGATATCAGCCAGATCAACCATAGAGGAACATGTTAGTAGTAGAGAATTTCATGAGGCAACGTCCCCCATCATTCAGTGGATCATATGACCCTGTTAAATCTAAATGATGGATCAAAGCCCTAGAAAAGATATTTTATGTCATGTGTTGTACATAAAATTAAATGGTTGTCTTACTGTTTACCATTTTTAATGTGAAACTGATCAGTGGTGGCCGATGGTGAAAAATATCAGGGATAGAGAAGATATTGATGCTATTGGATTGGAAGAATTTAAAGGTATGTTTTTTGAGAAATATTTTCCTAAGGTTATTCAAATAAGGATGGGAAAAAAATTTGGAATTGAGGTAGGATGATAACCAAATGGATTCTTACGAAGAAAAATTCACTCGACTGGAAAGGTATGCTCTAAATTTCCTCTGATATCTTCATAGTATGATAAATCTATTTTACCTTGGATTAAAGCCACAATATCAAATAGATTTAGCCTATCGTGAATTCAAAAGCAATGTGAAAATTTTCAGATGTGCTGAGAAGGTAAAAATGGAGTTTTCTAATGATCTGGTGTTCCAAGAGTGAAAACAAAAGAATAGGTCTAGTTGGCATTCAAAGGGAAATAATTCATCAAATAAGAACGGAGGTAATAAAATTAAATATCCATCATGTGATAAGTGTGGTAAAAATCATCATGGATAATTTTTCTCAAAGTACAAAAATTTATTCTGGTGTACTAAATATGGTCATATTTCTCATAACTAAAATTAAGATTATCATACCGGCAATAAAAATCCATCGGTAAGTTGTTTTAAGGTCTATAAAATGTGTCATTATTCAAATGAGTGTCCAATTAAGAAATCGAATGAGGAAACGCAGCTAGACTATAAGCCGAAAGGTGTGGTGAAATCCTTTTAAAATACATCAGCAGATGTTGAGACATCGAATAAAGTATTATCAGGTACAATTTTTGTTTATTCATATTTTGTGAATGTGTTGTTTGATTCAGGTTCTAGACAATCATTTATTGCTAAAAAGTTTTTTAGTAAATTTGGAATTCCATCTCAAGATATGAATCCTGTAATTATTGTAATAACACTGGGATGAAATTTTGATACAAAATGAAATTATATGAACCATCATTTCCTTGTGTGTGGAACGAATCTAACTAAAAACATTATTTTTTTCCCTAGTAGAGTTTGATGTAATTTTGGGATGGATTGGATTTCTGTTTATCATTCTATGATTGACTACATGGATAAAGTGGTTTATTTTCAGAAAGAATTTTAGTTTTTGTATAAGAATGATCCTTTAGTTTTGATAACATATCATGAAGATGATAAATTAGTAAAAGTTGTTAATGAATGTTACCTTGCACATATTTTATAAAACAAAAGAACTATTCAAATTAATGATTTTTTGTAGTAAATGAGTACCTTGATTCTTTTCTGATGAGTTTCCTTTTATAATACCTTATTGAGAAGTCGAATTTACTGTTGACATAGTTCTAGATGCAAATCCAATTTCAATAATCCCTTTTCAAATGGCTCAAACTGAACATTTATATTTAAACAAGAAATTGCATGAGTTATTAGATAAAGGTTTCATTCAACCTAGCACAACACCATGGTGTACTCCTGTCTTGTTTGTTAAAAATAAATATGGTTCCATGAGACATTGCATTGATTATAGATCCTTTAATAACATAACTATCAAGAAAATCTATCCTTTGCCCTATATAGATGTTTTGTTTGATTAGATCTAAGGAGATCAATATCTTTTGAATTATAACTTGAGGTCAGGGTACCATCAGTTGAAAGTAAAGGAATTGGACGTTCTAAAGACCACATTTTGTACTATATATGCCCATTATTAATTTTTAGTTATCCCTTTTGGGTTAACAAATTCACATGTTCTTTTCATGGATCTTATGAATAGAATTTTACATGAATTCCTATATATGAATTTGTTTGTGTTCATTGATGATATTTTGGTTCATTATAAAAGTAATGAACAAAATGAAATACATCTAAGGGTTGTCTTGAAATGAATAAATGAAAATTGGTTATATGGGAAATTCTGCAAGTGTGAGTTTTGGTAAAAAAAAATTTCCCTTGATAACATTGTTTATAAATATTGCATAACTGTTGATCATACTTAAAATTTATTGTTGAATAATGGCCAAGACCTACCAATATCACATAGATTTGTCGGTTTCTTGGTTTAGTAGGCTATTACAAAAGGTTTGTTGAAATGTTTTCATGGTAATATAGCCTAATTATTAAGTTAACTCGAAAAGGTGTTAAGTTAATTTAGACAAAAAAATGTGATGATTGTTTTTAGGAATTGAAAAGAAGATTTATGAATTCTTTAATTTTGGCACTACCTTCTAGAAATGGTGAATTTGTTATCTACAATAATTCATCATTGAAACTACTCGTTTGTGTTCTAATGCACAATAATCTGGTATTTTCTTATGCCTCACATAAGTTGAATACTTATTAGTTAAATTACAATACACATGATTTGGAATTAGCTATTTTTTTTTCTTTAAAAATTTTGAGGAATAATCTATTTTTATTAAAATGTGAAATATATAAAAACCACAAAATACATAAGTATATATTTACTCAGAAGGAAATAAAAATGAGAGAGATGAGATGGTTAGAATTAATCAAGTATTATGATTGCATAGTCTATTACCATCCGTGAAAGGAAAATAATGTTGCTGATTCATTGAGTCAAAAGTGTAATTCTACATTAACAATGTTACATTTGGAACAAGATCCTTTGATTAGTGATTTGAAGTACTTTGGAATAGATGTTATTGGTGTAGAAAATTCCTCTGTTTTGTTTCAGGTGTTAGTAAAATCATCTTTATAAGAAATAATTAAGTGAGCATAGAAGGAAGAGAAGTGAGTTGAAGAAAAAGGTAGATTTGGTTTAGAAGGGTAAGATTCCAGAATTAATAATTGATAATGACTGTGTTTTGAGGTTTTGAAAGAGATGATGTGTTCCATGTGAATCTTAGTTGAAGAATTATTTATTATGTGAAGCTCATGGTTATATGATTTCAGTTCATCCTGTAAGTACATAGATGTACCGAGATCATCAGGAGTATTACTAGTGGGATTGAATGAAAAGATATATTGCTAACTTTACTGTGAAGTGTTTGACTTGTAAACAAGTTAAAGCAGAGCGACGGTTACCAAAATGGATTCTTCAGTCATTACCAGTGCCAGTGTAGAAATGGGAAAATATTCCCATGTAATTCATTGTGGTATTACCAAATACATCTCGAGGTAATAATGAAACATGGGTTATGGTTGATCGATTGACTATATCTTCTCATTTACATACAATTCTAGATACATTTTCAATAGATCATCATTCATTGTTTTATATTAAAGAGATAGTGTGGTTACATGGAGTTCCCCTATCCATTGTATCTTATCATGATCATAGGTTTACTACTAACTTCTGTAAAAGCCTTTATATGTCATTGTGTTCTGAATTAAATTTACAATATCTTTTCATCCACAATCATATGGTTAGTTAGAATGAACAGTTCTATGTTTGGAATATATGATATGTTCTTCTTCAATGGATTACCAAGGATATTGTAACCAACATTTTTCATTGGTTGAATGTTCATATAATAACAGTTTTCATTACAGTATACAGATGGATCAGTTTGATGCATTATTTGAAAAGTGGTGTTGAACTATATATTTTTGGGATGATGTAAGTGAAAGGAAACTGATGGGAATATAATTAGTAGAAGATATGGCAGGGATATTTTAGTTGATTCAGAAGCACCTGAGAATATTTCAGAGCAGGGAAAAAAGTTATGTAAATAACCTGGAAAGGATCTTTTATTAGAGGAAGATGATCACATCTTTCTCAATGTTTCTCTATGGAAAAGTGTGTTGTGTTTTGGCAAGAAGGGAAAGTTGAGTCCGAGTTCATTGGAGCATATAAAATCCTAGATAAGTTGGATCAATTACTATAGAGTGGATTTACCTCCATATTTATATGAGGTATACATTGTTTTTCATGTTTCATTGTGGGGAAAGTATATGATAGATCCATCTCATGTTTAGAGTCCATCAGAAGAATAGTTGGGAGAAAATAATTATTATGAGGAACAAGCAGTCCAGATTCTTGACCAAAGAGAGAAAGTGTTAAGGCATTAAGAAATTCATCATGTAAAGGTTTATTAAAAAAGGACATATGGTTGAAGATAAAATTTTGGAATCTGAAAATGTTATGAGGGATAAATACGCCCATTTATTTGATATGTGAATAAAATTGTGAGGACTCAATTTCAAAAAGGGGGAAGGATGTAACATCCAGAGTAAATAATGGATTTGATATTATCATATTTATTAATGTTCGTGAATTAAATATTAATTTTACTTTAATGGGGATTCTATGTTCTATGTCTTAGCTGATAAGCAACAACATGTTTCATTGAAAACATACGTTGCACACAACTTTGGGTTATACTAAAAAATATTAATTTATTTTTATTATTTTAAATGGTAGTTAACACACATTTTTTGTAATTGTGGGAATGAAAAAAACATTGTACAATATGATTATACATGTTTGTAAAATGATTTTATATTTATCTAATAAATTTTAAAAAGGCTTAAAATATGTAAAAATTATGGTTTTAGTCATAAATACTCTAATATTCGTTAAAAGGTCGTTTTACTGCCTTTTGATGGAAACCCCTTTTTAAATCTAGTATTTATCAATTTTATATGTTCTATTTGGAAAAATAATTCTTCTTTATAAGAGGATCATCAAAATTCACTTTGGGTAAAATTTTGGTATTTTTCATATAATGTTCATTTTTAATAATTAGTGCAAAATAATGCATTTTAGTTCTAAACTGTCATTTAATCTATTTTATTTATAAAGTTATACTAACTTTTTAATTTGTTTTAAAGTGTAATTAAATAATATTTTTACCATTTATTCCAATTTTTTTCATTATAAGTAATTTCAATTTTAAATTGGACATAAACAAATGTCAATATTTTAATAGATATTATTTCGTAGAAACACACTTTCTGTTTCGACAATGGAAATTAATTTTAAAATAATTTCTTCCAGTTATGTGCTTTGAAATTGGAAAAATAGATTCCATTTTTTGAATTAGGATCTCCAAATTGTGTAAATAGGTAACATATATTTTTATACATTAGGAATATTTACTTCAGTAAATATTTTATTTACCATGGATAAAAGTTAAATCTGTTAAATAAAGGTAAAACATATTATAATAATAATATTAAATTATCTAACATGTTTTCAAATCTGATTGGTTGATAGGTTTGAGACCATGGGCATCCTTAGATCGATATTATGACCCCATGGAGTCACAAGGGAATGATAATGAAACTTTATATAAAATAATTTAAAGGGAAAATAGCATAAACAAATATCTTTTAGTAAAAAAATTTTATATAGTGTAATATAAGTGATCTCTTTGACTATAAATACTATCATTTAAGTATAAAAAGATTTCCTACATCCTAATTTTTTATTTATAATTCTTAGACATTATGTATATAAATTTGTTTATAACACAATGGCGATGGAATAATTGAATCATTAATAAAGGATTCAAATAAATTATATCATCAATATTAAAATAAATTTATTTTGATACTTTTTAAGCTATCCTAGAATTTTATAGATTATGAAGAATTTTGTTATTTGACTTATTGAAGGTTAATTTGAACTAATCATGTTTTTATTTATGTTTTAAATGTCTTGATATGTATATCTTGGTATTAGAAATATTCTAAATACACATACACACACCTCCATCTAATGGGTAAAGAACATAATGTTTTTGGGGACGGTGAACTATTTCCTCACGAAACGATGATTGTTCATGATAATCCTACCACCTCTTATGGTGTCCATTAAGATGGAACTATATTTATATGTTTTATATATTATATTTATATTGTATCTATGAATTTTTATTTTTCATTTATATCATACATTTATGATTTCCATAATAGGTAAATATGATAATTTTATTTGAGGAAGTGTGGACTACCGCCCCCTCAAAATGATATAACTCATTTATACCATAAATGGAATGTATAAATTAGAGTGTTAATGAAATTACGTGACATATATTAATATGACATTTTATTGTAATATTAATATGATATTTTATTGTAATAATAATATACCTATGTATCATTTGGTTTTCATTCCTTTGAAAATGACAAAAAATGGAATGGAAGTAGCGTTCATGTGTACGTACGACTTACCGTCTCATCACATTTTCATAAATCCAAATGATATGGAATACTCTAAATACATTTATACTGGATATATATTATATATATGATATATAAATCAGGAATATTATTTTGGAAATAATGGAATTTCGGCCACATGGACGACATATGATTATAACTTGTTCATTTTTTATTCAGGATCTGAACATCGAAAAATTGTATAATATAAACTCAAATAATTTACTAATTGTTATAGCAATGTAATAAGTGATATAAAAGGAATAATAAACATTAAAAGGTTCTTAATAAAGTATAAATTAACTTAATTTTTTTATTCCGGAAATTAAATAATCAACTGGTCATGTCGGACCGGAGGTAAGGGACTTCATCTCAATATAAATTCATTGAGGCATGTTTTAATAATATACACATTATTATTTTATATATTATATAATAAATCCCTTTGACTTTTAATTTTATTCACATGGAATTCTTTTAACAAACATTTTACTTAATTAAAAATGGAATGTTTTTATCGTTTGCGGCAACAATGACCTCTCCGCCACCATACATGTTATATGGATTTCTTTATATGCCTTAATGTTTTTTAAATGAATAAGGAAACCCCTTAGTTTGTTTTTTGGTGTGATGGTATTAAAAATGAGTTTTGAAATGAATTTATTATTTCAATATATTAAAATACTTTCTTTTGATTGCAAATGAAATATTATTAGTGAAATGCTTCCATTATCAATATTTTATGTGTTACGATTTTATAATGGAACCTGGACATATGACAGGTTGTTAAATGATAAACGAAATGATGGGTGGTGTTGTGGAAAACCAATAATGGTGGTTATATTATAACCTCCAATGCTTTAGGTATGGATATCAGATGTATTGATATTCCATTTAGTGATATGTGTGAAAGTCGACCATATGGTTATTCCATTTATGTATGTTTATGTCCCAAATTACCTTTATATGTTATGTGTTCTATCTATGGGTTTTTTTGTTATCTTCCTGTTATAAAAGGGTAAAAAATGATCCTTTATTCTTTGAAGATTATTTACTAGTTCAAGAAGGTGAAAAATTATAACCTATGATAAAGTATTGAGGATTTACTTGTTGTTTTGAAAAACTAACAGTTTTCAATCATTGTGTATCCCTTACATAGCATTTTATGCTCATCCCATGTTTTTGAAATGTTTTTTAGAGGACTTAAAAATGATTAAGGTCAAGGATAGGATTAAGGAAAATTCATGCTATGTAAAAGCATGAAACTAGGAATGACCCTTTTTTTACGATTTTTTATTTCATAAAAAAGTGGATACGGATTAGAAGTGTCTACTTTGTCATATTCGAGATATAATGTAATAAGTTATGGTCTACTTCTCTAAAAAATAAAACCTAAAAATAACCTCAATTTGAATTAATAAAATAAATAATAATTATCTAATTTTTATGGATGGGTCTATATATATATATAGTGGATAACGATATAGATTTCAGAACAATCATATCTCTTCCTTTTATGATACTGAGACAGTGAAATTGGGAAGGAAAATATAAAAATATCTTAAATCTTTGAATTGTAATGATATTATTAATTACACAAGTTGTTCTACAAGGAATAAAATCATTTTTATTATTCAAAATAACATGATAAGTTTTCTCAAGTATAAATGTGATAGAATTATATGTTTTGAACAAGAATAATAAAATTTTGTTAATAATAGTATAGTGGGATGATTCCCCTTTCATAAAGGAATCAAAATGTCATGAAACATTATGGATTGTGCCAAAAAATGAATTTTTTCTTAAGAAAGTAATTATAATTGATAGAATATAATACAATAAATAGGGATTAAAAAAATCTTATTTTCAAGATCATCATAATAAAATGAAAAAATAAATAAATAAGGAATTAAAGAACTTGAAGGAAAAATGTTAATCATAAAACTATTTGGAATGGTGAGAATAAAAAAGGAAGAAATAAATGATAACGATTTTAGGGATTAGATTTTTAATGTGGATGAGCATTAAAAGTAACCAAAAAGTTATGAAGAATAAATATATTAATAAGAGATTAAATTCAAGGAAGATACACCCCTTTTCAGGGAATGAAAATAGAATATGATGCAGATGAATAAAATTTATAAGATAAGAAAATAATAAGGGGATATTTTCTGTGATGAGGAAGATTTGTTTGAAACATAATCAATTATTCTAATAAAAACATGATTTAAGAATGATTTCAGAATGATTTTTCAATATATTTTAGGTATTGCATGGATTATCTCTATATTTTGAAAATAAGGTTCCATAGATGTAGAATTTTTCTACTCCCAAACAATATCAATGTGCATCTAGTTTTACAAATAAATATAGGTAAAATTAAAATATTTAATTATCTATGAATAAAATTATTTTCATGAAATTGTCATCTAGGAATGTTTTGAATGCATCAGGGATGTATCTCCTTGAAAGGGTATCTCTATTATGGAATGAAACAATAATAAAAATCATTAGTTTTGTACTATTATTAGTCTAAAGGATCGCTATTTGGGGGGTACCTCTATTTTTTAGAGTATTTGGGAAACAACCATACTCATACTATTATAATATCTATCTATGAGAAAAAATGGAATGAATCATAGGGGATATATATTGAGTTAAAAATCTTCTTTTAAGAATGTATTTTGACTATGAAATGAATTTTTTCAAGATATATATTGTTAATTCACCATGTAAGGAATGTTAAAAGATTAGGATGTAGATTACAGTATGAAAAGTTATTAAATATTTCTCCCAAACATATTCACAAAGCTATAATGATGTAGAAAAAATGAATGTAATAAGATTAAACAAAAAGGGGATGATATTTAAAAGTTGAGGATATCTTTTTTAACATGTTAGGAATACATAGTTGTTTTATAATTCAAAAGAAATCAATAATATCACACCCTGAATCGTGAATCATAGAGTATATGTTTTCTTATTACATTGGTACTAGATTCCACTAATCACATATTAATGGACCAAATAGTTTAGTATAGTTAGATGAATACATAAATACATGAATATCAGATTTCATTTGGAAACAATAAACATAAAATACCACATTCATTAATAACATAATTATTTTAAATATAAATTACTATAAATTTATTCCTACCGCACTTATTAGCATCATGGGGTGAAACAAAATAAATATGTGATCATATATTTTATGTAACAGAATTTTTTTTATTGGATCCATTATAGAATATATATAACACTAATAAATTTTTATAGGTAAACAATAATTAATAATTCCATGTAAATGATACCTTAAATAGGAAATGAACCCATGTAAAAAAACACCCTAAAAATATCATTCATAAATATTTTTAGTTTTATTATGATATAATATATAATGTTTTAAATCATAATATTACCGTTATTGTATTATGACATGACAAAATATGTAAATAGTTAAGTTGTAAAACAAATAATGAAGTTTTTAATTGTTGTTAATAAAAAATAAAGGTGATATAATGATCCTTGAAAATCACATACTATGTCCAATAAATTAATCATATGAAATCAGTGAATATAAATTCAAAACATAATCAGCATAAAAATTTGTTTTGAATAACTATAAAAATAGATGATAATATTTTCCACACTCATTTAATATGACATGATCACAATTAATTTATAGTAATACAGTGGATAATATAAATAGATAAAATCTCTATTAAATCATAATAATAAATAAATAATGTTGATATATATTGAAAAACATTGAAATGTTTAATGTAATATTTTCTTATTGGAAATATCATTTAATATTGTAATATTATATATTAAATGTCAAAAATTTATAAAATATTCTGGAAAATTGTTTCTATGAAATGAATCATGAAATCATTTAATTTAATAATCAAATAAACTATTATTTAATTTTTTTGGAAAATTCTGTTATGCAGTGTATGTTAAAATGGATATTCTTTATAAACCATTAGTAAAAGTAACCTTTGTTGAAAAATGACAAAAATATTCATTTTTTTAAAAATAATTACATAAATTAAAACAAGTCATGCTATTTATTTACTAGATAATTTGGTAATATAAATTATATTAATGAAAAAAAATAATATAAAATAAGAACATCGAAAATAATGATTCATTATTGAATGAAATCATGTTTAGTTTTTAAAATAAATACTTTAGCATCTTCATTGCAGAATAGTGGAAGATGAAAAGAAAAAAATACATCTAGAAAAAACTACTTGAGGAGAAGATATATGTGGTGTAATATAGAAAGATCATATTAGTCTTCCAAAGTATACAGGAACATATATAATCATGAATAATAATGAAAGTGTAAAAAATTCGTTACCCCTTATCTGGCATACTTTTAACTAAATTTAGAATCATGTATAATAAATTTATATTTTTTATACTTATATACCATAACCACATACATATATATAATATAATATATTATTAACATATAATATTTTACTATATGTTTTTAACAATTATTTATTAAAATCATCATTTCCTTGGGTTATGTATTTGGTCATTCAAGTTCATTTTGATTCAGTAGTTTTGGTGTCTGCATAGTTATCATGGTTATATCACCTATGGTATATTTTTCATAACATAATTAACATGTATTTTCATTATTAAAATTTTTTTAATCATCTTTAAAGGAAGAGATAACAAATTAATTAATTCACTATTGGAGATGGTTCTCCATATATAGGTATAAATGATTATTTCACTTTTCGATAGATGGAATGAAAGATCGTTGAATAAAAATTGAACCTCAAAAATCCTTATTATATAATATATCACATATTTTTATGAATATATATTTATTATAATTTATGTTTGAGGTAAATGAAAAAATAATAACATCTAATTGTAGAGAAAATAGTCTATATATATGAACGAGTGACATTACCATATTACAACAGATGGGAATGTCACAAGGTAGTATCCATGTTATAATTATAAAAGAATATGTATGTAATAAATATCACATATATTTATTATTTCAATAATCATAACCATATATTTAATGTAGTGATGAAAATCATTTACAAAGCATTGAAGAGATGGTAAGCAGTACACACGCATGAGCAAAATATTCAATTTCTATAGGGTGGAAAAGTGATGGGAAATTCATATCCCACTATCTCAATAAAATATTAGTATATTTCTGAAATTTAAATTAGTAGTTTTCTATGTTTAATTAAGATTTATTATAATTATAAGAATAAATAAACCTGAAATATTCTATAAGGAAGATTACCTTTTTTCAGTAGAAATCCTTTAGATCCCTTCTTAAATACCCCTAGGATAGTCTTTAGAGAAGATCATAACAAGTCAATTTTTAAGAAAATTTCATGGAGAGATTTAATAACATTATAGTCAAGAAAATAGGATCGTGAGGTGTTAAGGATTGAAGGGAAGAGATACCAATTAATAATTGTGGTCAGTGGCAGTCATGTAAATTATTAATGCTTTCAAATATTATTAAGTATCATTAATGGAGAAATAGATCCAAAATAACTCATAATATATTATTAAAATAATTTGGTAAAAATAAAAACAATTATGTTTAGTCAATTTTTACAATTATTATAACCCTTATATTGTATGATTCACACTCTAATAAACCTATTTCGACATTTAAACTTGTAACAACTTTTTATAAATTAAAATATAATAATTTTACATATATAGTAAAAATGGATCATTAATGTACAATTTACATAATTTTCTACCATTTATCAGATAAATTATCATCATTTAAAAATATTTTTATTCATAAAAAATTTAATAAAGTATTATTTTCATAAAATATATTAAATTTAATTATATAAAAAATTTGATTAATTTGAAATTTAAAAAATATTATAGAAATTTAATTAAAATAGAAATAATTCAAATATATAGAATATTTTATATTCAAATATAATAGTTTGAGTGTACTATATATTACACTATAATTTTAAAAGTAATTTTTTATAAAATCATTTTCATAATGTTTCTTGTACATTCACCGGAACTCTATCAATGTTCTATAAGAATTTATTGTAAATATTTTTTCAGAAAAAAAAATCAATAACTTTGGAAAAAAATAATATTATATAAAATACACATTATAACTGAATGTAAATATTTTTCATTATGTAAAAAATTCATATATTTTATTAAAAATACTGACATTTTGGAAATTTCATTACATAATGTAATATAAATTTCACTACAAAAGTAAAATGCAATGTAAATTCTATATAATAAAACATAAAATCATTATGATAGTGTTTATAAGATATAATTTCATAATATGTAGTATTATATCTTACATATTCATTCCTTTTGTGTTGGAAACCATTATTGCATTGTTATAAAAAATATTAAAAACAATTTATGTACCAATAATTTTAGTTTTTTTTTTGTTGAAAGCATTATTTCTATGATACAATGAAAAAGATATAATGTACTGTGAATATAAAATTAGTATTATTCATTACAATCAACATATTAGGAATGTGAATGATTAATCATAGACATGATTAATCAGTCCATGATCTATACTTTTCCCTAGTCATTCATACCAACAACAATCATTATTATCAGAATGATTCTAATATCGATACATCCAACTAAGACTAATAATTATTATAATATTAACCTAAATTAATGAATTCCATCAGATTATCATATTATTATAATATAAATACACAGACTTATTTTAATAAAAAAGTATTACAATAAAAATTAATGGTGTTGATCAATTCAACATCAGACATTCTATTATAGAAGAGTGGTTAAAACCCAACTATATGAGGCTATTAAAAGAAATTGAAAAATGATTGTTGGATCATAGCCTATAAATATAGATTCATTCATTGAGTTTGGAGAATATTTCATTATAAACTCATGTTTCATAATTATTTTTGAGTATCAATTTTTCAGTCTTATTAATTGAAATTATTTATAGAGTTGATAGATCTATGGAATCCTTGTCAAGGTTGATTTCATATGAACATTTTCTTTTATAATCAAATATGATCATTGTTACTATTAAGGGGTTTTTAAGATTAGAATGTGGTGAATTTGATCCCTAAAATTGAGGGATTTTATGAATTAGAAGATAGATATGATCATTATATAGAGGTCTCCTAAAGATAAAAAGATAGATTTGATCATCATCTCCCAGACTTCTAGGGATTGGATGGAAGACCAATTCCAATCATTGTATCATAGTATTTCATGGTGGGGAAAGAGAAACATTCCTGTAAGAACAAAATTATTGACACATCTAGTCAATGTTATAGACTATTGTACTCTTAAGCATAAAATAGATACATTTTTTTAATTTAGCTTGAAAATTATTCATATTGTTCATTAATTTTTCATTTTTTAATTACTCTATTCTAATATTTAAATTATTGAACGATATTCACTTTATATTTATTTATTTAAAATTAGTTTTATCGATGTGATTTTTTTTATAGAGAAAATAATAATTTTATATAAATTCAGTTTATTGGGATTATTATTCGTTTACTAAGATAAAATCACATATATTTTGATTCTAAAATTGTTATTCATATAAGAACATCATGTTTTATTCGAATAAACTTATATTAAGAGGCTTCGTTCTTTTTTTAGTTTATCTATTTTATACTATATTTATAATATAATATTCACCCAATCTGGATTGTATATAAATTTAACCTAATTATTACACCCCTAAATTTTTCATCAGAGCAGGTTTCAAATACTTTGTCATATTGATTTTTTATATGCAATACCTTCTAGTTTTCTTATTTTTTATATAAACTTATTTTTATAAAATATATTATAATCTAATTTGTTTCTATGGAAAATAATTTTTATTGTTTTATGATGATAGATATTAATATTTTCACTATAAATAATGTAAAACCAAAGAGGCCACATCTCTTTGATGGTGTTGATTATGATAATTCAATAAATAGGATTAAATCATTTATTATCAATACGAGAGATGATAATTTTGTTATTTTTACTATAGAATACATGATTTTTAATAATGCATTCAGCACATTTACAAATCGAAAAAAATAGTATCATATAAATTATTGTGTAATTAATACTATATTGTGATCAATTACAAGAAGTATATATATTAATATATTTTCATGTGAAGCTCAAAATAGTAAATTGAAAAAATATTGAAGTGACAGACATTGAAACTTATAAAGTTGTTGAGCCAATAAGATATGTGGTTATAAGAGAATATCAGTCCTTTGATAACTTACATAGAGATTCATTTTCAAAAATGAACCATAGGTTTTTAAAAACCATAAATAGTTAACAATATATTGGAAACAATGTACTGATAATTAAATTACGGTCAAAAATATTATTGAAATCATCCCCAACAAGTAGGAATATAAAATCAAAGATATCAATGAGACAAGAAAGGTTATTAATTTTACATTGGATGATCTTATTAAATCATATATTTAGTTAAAAGTTAAAAATAATAGATATGTTGTGAAAAATAAATTGAAAAATAGTTGTTTTTCTTTTTCAACTACAACTATTCCGAATAATTTTAAACTCATGTGAGTTTTGTTAAATCTTTAATAAAAAAAAGTTACAGCTCATTCAGATTATAGTAAATCTTATAATTCAATGAATGTTTTTTCTAATCTAGGTATAAGAATGAATATTATTTTTAGAAGGAATGATTTCAAATTTCGATAATGATAAATGTATCATGATGGTTGATGGTATGAAGGGAATATGTACCATTTTAAAAGTGACGTGAGTCCATAGTTGTAATATTATAATGTTTCAAAATGAAATAAAGACACATTATTGGAAACATTACTCCAAAATGACTTATATTAATATTTTTATTAGGTTGAGATAGAAATAAAACCATAAATTTTTTTAGGAAATTTCTTATTTCATTTTAACCAATTTGTTTTTTGGCTAACCAACCAATAAACCCTCTTCGACCATAGTTTTAGTAATACATTATTTAATCTAAAAGGGTTTTAATATTATGTATAATGTAAAATATTCATTATACATGTATTAGGGATGATGTTTTAGACCATTTATCCTCCTAATTTTCTTATTTATTTATATTTAATAATTTAAGTAATTTAATATATGAAATATTTTCATTAAAAACCCATTAATTTCTTTTTTGAAACACATACCTTAATTAGATTTTAAAATAAACTATAACGAAAAGAAATAAAATTCAAAAACATTAAAATTATCATATTATTTTATTTTAATATATAAAATTTTTTTCTCCCAAACAATAATAGAGAATATATTAAATTTTCAACATTTAACGTCATTTTCCAAATTTTTCTACTCCTTATATAGGTAATTTCTCAACATTGTAATTTCTTACCAACCCAATAGTATATCATGATGTTAATTCTACAATTTCATTGTAATAAAGATATTATAATATTTTAATACAATATAACAGCATCATCAAAATAATTTATATATCGAATGAATTCCATTAATAAATATTTATAGGATATTCATACGGAATAAAATAAATCCAAACATATATCTATGAAAAATAATAACAATTCATGTTTATGAGAAGACTCTCATTCTGGTCATTACATCAAACAAACATTATAGTTCCTCCTAATAACCAATATGCATTTTTATATGTACAAAATTTTTTGGGAATTAATGTAGAAATGTTATAAAATATGGTTGAATATTATTTAATTATTATATAATTAAAATATACAAAATTTTGAATTTAAAATCTTCATGATGAGAACTATAGTTTTGCCAATAAGTTTAATGAATTCTGAATCAATGGTATGTGTTTACATATTTTTTTAAATGATAATGGAATGGTGAAAAAGATATGGTATACAATGAAATCTATTTATACCCACCTCAAAATTTCAAATATTTTTTTTGATATTAATATATGATTAATAATAAAATATTTATATTTCTATAGATTTTAAAATTTTGGAAAACCATGATGAAATTATTACGTGACTGATGTTTTATGGAAAAACATAATTACCATGATTATATAGTATTGTTTTCTATGATAGTTTCACCCAAAAAATAATAGATTTCTTAAGTTAATGGATCTTTCTTAATAAAATCATGTGATTTTAATTTTCACTTGATTAATGATCACAAGATTATATGATGGAATAATATGACGTTGGATTATCATTATTTTACACTTTTTATTTATTACAAATAAAGTAGAGAAATAACATTTTTGGATAAATAAAAAATACATCACATGGGTGAATTTATTGACCGCACATATTATATTTTATGATGTTTGAAGATGTGTGGGGGTATTTGAAAATAATATAATATGAGATAATTTTTCTCCAAAGGGTCATTCGTATAATTTTTTGTCAATAGGTAAAATATTTTAGGGAGATAAACATATAATTCATGGAAATTTTTTAGAGAAGGTATATTTATGATGTTTATATGAATCATTACTTATATAGCATATGAATATTTTGTTACAATGTCATATGATTAAATTTTGATAATTAAACTAATATAAATCATGAATAATTTTAGTATACTTATTTTATTTTCAATAAATTTATACATGAATTTTTTATGGAGGGGAATGCAGTGAATGTGACTATTGGTCGGAGTAGGACACTCAAGAGGGGAGTGAATTGAGTTTCTATAAATGTTTCTATTATTTTTTATTTTGAAAAATACCCTAATATAATAACAAGACATCCCAATTTATCAAAGTAGTAAATTTATAATAGACTGAATTTTTTATTAATATCTCAAATTATTTATTATTTCTTTGTTCTAACAATATGAGATTTTGAAATAATGTTTTAACCTAATTTACTAATATAGAACAATTTTAAATACTATTTATGACTAAAAAACAATGTGAATCATCGTTTTCTATAATTTGAGTTAAAATATTGTAAACTATATTTGGAAACACAATAGATTGAAACAAGAGGTTCTGTCACAAGTTGAGTCTTTTTCGTCCCCACTTGGTGATCACCTAACACCAAGATATATATATATATAACTTGGTTCTACAACCTAGATTTATGATTGGACAATAGAATATAAATTGTCTAGGTCACTTGACCTCTACCACAGTTCTAAAATGGATCTACAGTAGCCATGTCACACAAAACCTCTAACAAAGATCAATGTGAGGTATTACAGGTGTAAAAAGCTTTTTGTGGGTGGATACCTTGTAACCATCTATTCAGTGTAAACGACCTTGTGTAGTTAATAAACATATGTATACACTGCTCAAAATACAGAAAAAGTGCACACAATAGAGATATAAATAAAAATATAGATTTTAGAATCCTATTAGGGTTGTGAAATGTTTATTTAGCCTCAATGGATGAAGTATATATGAATATTGGGTGTTCTTCTAGAGACATAAACTGAAGCAGAGTGTCACTGGATGTCTATGTTTTGGTTTGTAGGAAGATGGGATTATCCTCCTTATGGATTTTTTCCTTTAATAATGATTAAATATTTTATGAATATTAATCCTATTTTAGTTCAAATCTAGTAGTAATGGGAGTTCATTGGGTGTTCTTCGACATATCTTAGTATCTATTCTTATATATTCATCTCTATTTTTCTCAACTTCAATGCATATCATGCACCAAACATACATTTTATTTTATGGTTTCTTGTGTAGACATACAAAGAGATTGTGAAGGTACCTAATACTTCATAGTTTCCACTGACATAGTCATTAATATTTAATTTATAACTAATTAATTGAATAGTATCATTAAAATACTCAAATTTGACTGTAATAGATAATTTAAAATAAAATAAAATTGAAATTGTTTTTAGTGACTACCCTATCAGTGAGTTGTTATGTCTGGGACTCATTCTATTGGTGAGTCCTTTTGTTGGTATTAATGACTGATTATATTGGTGAGTCATTTTATTGGTATCTCCATGTGTTGGCGACTCAATGTGTCAGTGACTCATTTTTCATTTTCGGGGAGTCATTCCTTCTATCGGAGATTCATTTTTACTGTTGACGAGTCAACAATCTATGAGTTAGTTTGTACTTTCAGTGAGACCTTCCTTTTCTTGGTGTCTCATTTATTCTATAGTAGAGTCATTTATAGGTGAGTTATTTTTTACTATCGGGGAGAAATTTACTCTATCGGTGTCTCAGATGTTCTATCATGTTCAGTGACTCATACTTAGCCATTTTTTATTTATTAGCTTTCTTGCAATATAAATATACACAGTATGTGTTTAATACATATTTAATCATATATAATCATGATTAATCATATTTAAACATAAATAAACATTATATTAATATTTTTACATGGTTTTAAATGATTTCTTATTATTAAACCATTAAATCCAATGAGTTACAGGAAATATCCCCCTTTTTAGGATCTCAAATCCTATAATTATACTGTAAAATAATTTTACAATTAATTTAGTAAGTCTACCTAATATTTCACATTTAATATTTACATAATAATTATGAAATGTAAGTATCATTTTTACCTCCAATTTAACATTTCTAAAAGAATTACATATAAAATTCATATATAGTCAGAGTTAAAAAAGGAAATATGACTTTTCTTTTCCTCCCCCTTTTGGGACAATCAAAATGTGAAAATATATAAATGAAAAAATGACATAATGAAAGAGAAATATAGATTTAATGAAAATTAATGATCATTGAATTTTATTATTCTGCATAGTACTGTGAAGAGAAATATAACACATGTACAATCATGCATCCCTATAGAAAAGTGATCCAAACAAACACTTTAGATATGTTTTGCCTTTTCCTTTGTCCAGAAGTATCATTAGTAGGTTTAGATGATGGATTCTGAGAGATTGGAGGATCTGAATGAATTATCAAGGGAACAAGTATAATGGATTCTAGAACAGAAGTGGGAAGGTTAGGTTTGGTTGAGGCGTGAGGATGTATCTACTCAATGATGATAGGTCGGATCTGGATTAACGCCGAAGAGACAAACATAGACTTTTACTAATGAATAAATTATGTTGGAGGATAGGTATCCAGTCTGAGAGGTGTACTATTAGGAACAATGATGGATTCACTCTGAACATGGGGATAAGGCTTCAAAATATTAACGATATATATTATTTTCTGCCAACCATATTGCATCACCATTTAAAAACCTCCCTTGATCTCCATGAACTTTTCAAGAAAGGGTGTGAACTCCATCAATTATTGAACTTGATCATTATAATCTAGATTAACTGGGTGAAAAATCAAAATCTATACCACAGTTAATGTGGTTGGTTAGCTGGTTATTTTGTGTAAATGCTTCTAAAATTTGAACTAATACTCTTTTTGAGTGATTCATGTGTAGTAGATTCTTCTTTGTTATAAAATATGACCATATCATTCACAAAATAAGCATTCTTCTCAATTTTTGAAATCCTTTCTAGACTAGAGGCACCAAAAAATTATTGAAGCTCTTCTCAAAATATAGATTTGACTAATTCAATTTCCAGAGATTGAGATGGTTGAACAGAGGTAGAAGGAACAAGAGGAGCAGAGGTGCGTTCTTTAAGAGCTATAAACACTGTATCCAAAAATCCTTAATACTTGGAGGTTATCCCATTTGTGAAACAAACCATTTTTCACATATAATTCCCATGAATGGTATTCTTATCAATGATCCTTTTATGTGTTCAATTTAGGTATGGTTGAATCTCAGTTATAACCTTCTCTAAAACATTGGCTTCATCCGTATCACTCACACCAATTACCTAAACTAGGGGTAGGAGCAACATGCATAGACTAGATAATATATTCAATCAGATCCCATATAGAGTTTCCCACATCATTTGGAGTATTTATGGATACCACAAGAGTGTGATAAAATTATTTAATAATCAAGCATTATTTTTCTTTATAAATCATGGAAACATCCATAGTGATAGAGTCACATGAAGGGGTCTGATCCAGATATTCTATTTGAATAGGAACAACCACATCGTCATATGAATCTTGATTTTCCAAAACAAGAGATAAATATCTTGTATTAGCTGACTATTTAAACATAATATCATCATATAAAGGAGTGAGAGTGTCATGTCACACTCTTCTAGCTCGATGCCCCCTCAACTCGATATATTCTTACCTATTGTCACACTCATCGTGAGTTCTTCATCTAGAATAAACCAACTGAGGCACTCAAATTATATGATATTTAAATTCTATTTGAACATAAACCAATGCCTCTTATGTATTATAAACTACTAATAAAACAAGAGGATTTATAATGGGTTCCTCATTCACAGTACCAAACAACTCTATAGTAGCTTCTTGATCATCAAGAGGATAATCTGAATCACTATCACTTCCACGTATTCCATCCACTCTATCATGTTCATGATCTCTATACATCTATCATAATGTTATTCATTTCATTATTCCTCTTCACGACTGCCTTATCCACTTCCATTTTCTTCTTCTTCCCTAACTAAGACACATTCTCTTGCTACTACTTCTTCTTCATTGAATTATTAATTTTTTTCTCCTCCTCCTTATGAATTTTCTTCAGAAAATCTAATCTTTATCTCATACTCCACACATCCTTACACTTATGTCTCCTCATCACAATTTTTACCATGATTTTTTTCTTTAGATGGTATGGCCAGAGGCTGACTATGTGGATCACAAGTTATTCTTATTAGGCTTTCAACAATGTCTGGGTCACTCCAATCATCTATAGAAGACCCTTCCCCTCTGAAAGTTCTAGCTCCATCTTCTTCATCCTCTTCATATTCATCTTCTTTATCTATTTCTTCACCATGATCATTTACATCTCTTGGATTAGATGGATGATCAACGAGATAAATCTTTTCATAAAGTTTCTCTTCATATCCAAACTATTCTATATTATAGGGATTCCAATGAATCTTTTTAATTTTAAAAATTTCGTTAATAAAAAAAATTCAATTGAAAGTAGATACAGTCTACCCGTTTACACTAACACGACATTTACCGTTTAAAATCATATAAATCATCCTTCTATAGAACATGTAATTTGTTTTATAGTATGGATTTACCAAATAACAGATGTGAAATATTAGTAAACTATACAAATTAACATTGATTACTTTCTTTAACAACTACATAGGGTACACATATTGGAAATTTCAGTATGTAAATTCCCCTTTCATTGGGAAAATCTGGTGTATAATAAACATGAACAAATTTCTACTATCCACATCTAGCTTAGTAGAAATATTCCTCATGAGTTCCCCTTTCCTAGTAAGCTCTTTCAAGGAAATCTCATAGAAAAAACTTCACTTTTTGATGGACTACTTCCCTGATAGTCATAGAATATTCCTTCATGAAGACCATTAAGGAATTCAACCCAATTCTTATATGAAAAATAAATCATCTTTACTTTAACTACTAATTTTATCCACCATACTTCCCTACCAACCCAATGAAATTTAGCATTTAAGTAGAACTGATGGAAATAATTTGGGTACAAAATCCTCTCATTATCTGAAAACCAGTTCTGGAACCCTTGGGGATGATGTGTCATTAATAAGACAAATATACTCTATAATATCCATTCTACAAAAACATCCTTCTCTAGAGTTACCACACTGTTAACAAGATCTAGATTGACCGGTAGATATATACTCAAAATTCCTTTCTACATGTTTTCTAGTTGTGACTCCCCTCTAGATGCACCTTCAATAAAGTGCTTAACATTCACCATTTCTGATGGTTTAGTTGAGGGTTACATGGTTAATTGTATGAATATAGAGAGAAATGTAAAGAATGTTATTGTTAAATTATGAGGGTATGGAATATAGTGGATCAACTCAAATTTATCAATTAGGGTATTAGAGATCGTAAAATCATGAACAATGTATGATGAAATAAATAAAACAGTTTCGTTTTGATTAAAAAATAAAATAGATGAAGACAATCGGTTCTATTGATGTGTACCCAACATTAGTGTCAGGATGACACTATCTACATTACACTTTTGGAATTACACTCTTGGTGTTGGCATGATATTGTCAGCATGAAAAATGTGTCGGTGTGAAAAATGTGTTAGTGTCAGAATAGCATTGTCAGTGATACATTATCAGTGTTGGAATGAAAGCCAATCATTTTTTCACAAGGATTAATAAATAAATGGTCATTATATATTAATCATTCTTAAAAATTGTTTTATGTAATTCATTCTTTTAGAGTTCAATGGATTTGTGAATATGTCAGCAAGATGATTTTCAGTTCCAAAATAATATAGTGTTATATAACATTCTTGATAATGAAATCTCAAAATGTGTTATCTAAAATAAATATTATTTGTTTTATAATGAGAAACTGGATTTGTAGAGATGTTAATATCACTTTTATTATCACATTTTATAAGTAATTATCTGAGTTGATATCCATAGTTTAGAAAAGTGTGTTTTATCCACAATATCTAAGCACAATAACTACCCAAAATTAGGTATTCATCTTTCACAGTAGATAATGCAACAGAATATTGATTCTTATTTCCATAAAAAACTAGATAACTAATCAAAACATTACCTGCTATATAGGTTCTTTATCTATCTATATATATTACAACCACCAAAATCTATATCATAATAACTGAAAAAATTAAAATATTGTTCTCTTGGATAGAACAATCCAAAGTTGGTTGTATAATTGAGGTATTTAAAAATTCTTTTAACAGTATTAAGGTGAGATTATATAGGGTTAACTTTAAAACAATCACAAATACACACACCAAAAATAATATTAGGACAACTATAAGTTAATTAAAGACCCAATCAAACCATTTTATGTAGTTTTTTCCAGATATTTACCCATTTCATGAAGATCCAACTTATAGGTGGTACTCATTGGAGTATCACTACATTTTTTATAGTCAAAGGCAATCCCTTTTAAAATATCTTTTGTATATTTAATTTTATTTTAAATAATACATTATTTATTTTGATAGATTTTAAATCCACTAATGTATATTAGTTCCCCCATTAAAATCATTTCAAATTCACTTTGCAACATTTTTGAAAATTCAACACAAAATGAATTTTTAGAAGATCCAAAAATAATATCATCAAAATAAATTTGAAATACTAAAGCATCTTCTGAAATTAATTTATAAAATGAGAAGGACCAACTATACACTTTTTAAAAACATTGTAAATAATAAAAATACTTAGCCTATTGTACCATGATCTTATCCCTTACTTTAAATGATATAATGATTATGTTAATTTAACAACATGATTTGAATTTGGAGGGTTTGTACAACTAGGGGTTGTTCAAAAAAACATAAATTCCTATTTAACCATTTATGAATTCACTCTTAACATCAATATGATAATGTTAAAAATTAAAATGTGTTGTATATGCATGTAATATTATAATGGTCTCAAATCTAGAAACTAGTGGAAATGTTTCCCTATAGTCAATCCCTTCATCATGAATATAACCTTGTGAAACCTATATAGATTTATTTATTATAATATTACCGTGTTCATCTAATTTATTTCTAATCACTCATTCATTGCATATGGTCTATGTGTTTTTGGGTCTATCAAAATGTTTCTATACTTTTTTTCATTCGGACTAATTTAATTATTATTACATAACCATTATCCAAATTTCAACATTGATTTCATCATTGATTCTTTTTTGTTAAAACTGTGAAAAAAAGATTAATGTTCAAATTGTTTTCTCAAAGATTATCTAGTCTGTGTCTCTATATTTAGGTCTCCAACTACCGTATCTAATGGATGGTACTTAAGGGTTTTAATAGGTCTAAAAAAATTAGGGCAAGTAATTTCATCTTCTTCAACAATTTTGTGTTCATCATGAGTAGATTATAGAGAATTTATAAAACTAACATATTTATAAGTTTTCCTAATTGTAGGGTTAGTAGATTTATCATTTATGTTGTCATTTGAAAAATCATCATTAAGATTATCTTGGGAGGTCATGGGTTCTTTTTGGGTCTATTTCATCAAATTTGACAGTACAAATTATTCCACACACATAGGTATTACATTAAAGAAGTTATAGGATTTACATGAGATTCAATAACATATAAAGACTACTTCATCCCTTTTGGATGAAATATTTTGAATATTGTCCTTTTTATTAGGGATATATACTTTTCAACCAATAACATTGAAGTTATTGACATTGGTTTTCTTAATATTCCATAGCTCCTAGGGAATTCTCTTCAGAATTTGTCTCATTAAGACTCTATTAATTATATAACAATGCATATTGATAGCTTCTACCCAAAAATAAAATGGTATGCCATATTCATTAAGCATAGTTTTGTATATCTCTTGTAAGGTTATATTTCTTCATTTTAAACCCCCATTATGTTGGTATGTCCAAGAAGTAGAGAAGTTATGACAATAACCATTTTGTAGAATGAATATTCAAACTCGTGTTTTTTATACTCTTGGCCATGGTCACATATTAATGATTTAAGTCTAACACCAATTAGGTTTTAGAATATTATAGATTACATGATAAAACAAGAACAATATTCACTTTTCAACTCTTTCATCCCATTTCTCTTATCAACACTCTTTATAAAATTATCACAAAACTGATTGCAAATTGACATTACAATATCAAAAATAAAATTATCACCTGGAATAAATTTGATTTTTTCAGGGGAATATCCATCCAAGCATGTATTTGTCTCACCTATGAATACACAAACATGATGAACAATAAAAATAGAGATGGTAACATTTCGATTCAACTTCATATTATGAAGGCCTTTGACACTATGGATTGGAATTTCATCTTAAAAGTTTTAAAATGCTTTGGTTTCGACAATATCTTCATCTCTATAATTAAAAACCTCTTCAACTCTATACATATATACATCTTGAAAAATGTATCTCCTAGAGGATACTTTAATTTATACAAAGGTGTTAGACAATGTGACCCTTATCTGTAATCCTTTGTTTCTATCTCAAAGAACTATTTAAGTCATCTTCTCACTCATATGGTTGACCAAAACAAGCTCAAGCCTATTCTTGATTATAGAAATTTCAATGCTCCCACTCACCTCATATTTGATGATGACACCATTAATTTATTAAAGGGGGATAATAGGAACATAAAAACTCACATAACTACTCTTGATCACTATTAGGAGGTCATATGTAAAGTCATTGGATGGCACAAATCCTTTATCTACATTAGTAAAAACATCCCTTCTGGTAGAAAAAATGGTATCATCAATGAGCTTGTAATCAAAGAAGGAACTATTCCCTTTAAATACTTTGGGGTTCCCATCGTTTGGGACATACCCAATGTAAGATACTTCTCTATAATTGTTGATCAAAATATTAATTTTATCTCCACATAGAAAGGAAAATCACCTTCCATTATGGGGGAGAGTTTGTTTTTCCATATCTGTCATTGTCTCCAAATTTTTCCAATCTATGTTGGTCTTAAACTGTTTGAATTGTCGTATTAAAAAAATGTATGTTTCAATCAAAATGTTTATTTGGACTATCATCACCATATATAAGAAACTTGTGACTTTTCCATAGGCTACATGTTGTAAATATTTAGACAATGGTGGTATTGGAATAAAAAACATAATTTTTTTAATGAGGCCTTTTAAGCCATATTAACCAAGAACCTGATTCACAATGATTCCCCCTTGACTGCGCTCATGAAAAATAAGTTCTTTGATAGATTGAAAAGTGGTATCAAGGATTTATTTATTTTTTATATTTGGTCCTCGGTCAATAACATGTATTGAAACATTATGAATAATTCCAGATGGATGGTTTCAAGAAACTCCACTTTGAGATTCTGGTTGGAAAACTGGACCGCTGCACCTCTAATCTCGTTGATTCCTCCTTACCACTCTCTTGAAAATATCAACAACACCGTTATCAATGTTCATGGTTCTCATATTCACACTCTTCCTATTATTTTTGTTTAATAAATTGATAATTACGTGTTTTCTATCTTGGTGGAACTTTTGATTTGGGATCCTTCTCACAACAGGTTAATGAATTGTAAACATTTCTATAACCACTCCATCCATAACTCCGAAAATGACATCAAATGGATTAAATGCTTTGATAAGGCCTGGATTAATCCTTCAAGACTCAATCTAATTTTTCATCTTGTCAATAATAGGGCTCCCACTGATTCTTGCTTGTAAATTTTTGGGATCGAGTTTGCTCTAAATTTCATCTATGTAATCAGCATAGAGATGATACTAATAATTTATTTCTAACTTTTTCTACTTCCACTGCACATTGTAACTATATTTTTAACATTTTTTATTATAGATGTATGATCCTTGACTCTATCAAAGACATTATAAAACGTAGAATAGCTATTGATTACTCCAAAAAATCAAGAACATGTTTCATTATGGGGTTTCATAGCTTCTTCATGTGATATAGTATGATTTAAATTCAATTATTCACATATTTGTTCACTTACAGTTTCTCATTGATATTCGGGAAGCTGCATTGATACAAGGATGGAGCTGCAACAACTATTTGGCTGATTCTATGACCCTAGGACGGCTTTGGGTTTATACAATTATTTCCAGCCAAGACAGACGTTTGAGGTTTTCTAGAGACATTTTCTCCCATGATGGATCAAAATCAATGTAGATGGTGCCTCCAATGGAAATATGGGACCGGAATAATGTGGTGTCGTCTTTGGAAACCACCTTTGTCAGATCATTAGGTGCTTCTTGGGGGCTGTGGTATTGCAACCTCTCTAGAAGCCTAAATTCTAATTGTGATCCATCCCATATCTTTCTCCATGAACAATGGTTGTTATAACATATTTATTGTATGTGATTCTACTATAGTAGTGCATGCAATTTGGAATGGGGTGATTCATCTAGCTTGGTCGATTAAAAAATGTTGGATGAATTGCCTTTTTCTCTCCATGACCTTAACTACATTTCATCCCACACCTATCGTGAGATGAATATGGTTGCATATGGACTCTCCAATAAAGGGTTTGCACAATACATAACCTCACTCGAGGAGCTTCATGAGATTTTTTTTTCCTATTCATGGTAATTATTATAATAAGATATCGCCTTTTAGACTCAAGTAATCGCTCATTTTTAAATAAAATCTGCATTGGTCATTTGAAAAAAGTCCACCTTCTAAAAAAACAATCATTAAATTTGTGAGCAAGAATGAAAGTCCATGTATATCTAGAAATTTAAACTACTAGAACATAGAAATCATGTTTCCCATTATAAATAGAAGCACTAGATGGTCCAAAAAATCCTTTTGAACCATCTTAAGAGGTTGAGAAGTTGAATATTCTTTATTTGTTTTGAAATATATTTAATGTTGTTTATCCTTTTGAACAAAATTATTGACTTTGTATTTTGAAAACTTATGTTTGGGTGGATTCTTATCTAGGCCTTACATAGTATTATTTCAAAGAGAATTAATATAAAAATTTCAAAATCTCCTATGATGGATCCAATACCCTTTAAAAAAAGTATATAAGCATGAAATGTTTTAAAAAACTAAAAAATCATAGTATAAAACATAAAAATTCTAATTTATTGGATCATTAAATACTAACTCATTTTTATAATTGAAATCATTGAATGCACTATTTTAAAATATAACATTAAAACCATAATCACACAATTGAGAGATACAAAGAATATTGTTACATAATCCATCAAAAAATTTAATTTATAAAATAAAATTTTATTAGTTTTACCAATCTAGCCATGTCCAATAATTTTCCCTTTAGAAGTTTTACCAAAATTGACATGACCGTCGTCAGTCATTATTAGATTCATGACACATTGTTGACGCTTGATTTCATCACAAATTCTAACGAATAGCAAAGGGGAATACCTTAATCACAACGAGGGTAACCCTTTTAAGAAAATCAAAAAAATTGACGAAGGCATGGACTAGGATCGCAATTAGAGTGAGGCACACAAGTTACATGTGTGTCCAGAAAGTAACTTGTGTACCCTATTTATTTTTTCGACCAAGGTGTATGTTGTCCTGTAAATATCCCATGTGGGCCCCCATTTCAAGGACGGGTTTTCCAAAAGTCAAATTCAAGCTCTGGTCTCCCTAGTCTTCAACTCATCTCTTCCAAAAGCTTCTAAGGTAAATTTTTTACCTAGAATGTAAGGCTTGATGTGGTAGAATAAGGCCTAAGTGTTCAGAATTCATCATAACATGTGTGCCTATGTGTCCAGACCTCTTTAAAAATGGAAACACATGCACGCCACCCTACCCATTTGATGAAACTTTCACGCCACCCTTTTGGAAACATCTTAGGAAAATACTAAAGGCTTGAGTTAAGCCTCACCCAAGTATTACCCTATAAATTCTTTGTCACCCAGGTGAACCCATGCCACACAAGTACACTTTCACGACCAAGACTAGTGTGCCAAATGCCTTACACGAACTACACTTTCACGTCAACTAACTTTTTGTGCCATTCTCTCGTTCACCTCTCCTTTTCAAGATATTATCCCTCAAACACCTTTTCAAATCCATTTATGGAATGGTTCCTTTGTTGGCTTCCTTATATGAAAGGAATTTTGTGAGAACCTCTCCCAAAACATAGTGACTTACAAGCTTTATGTCACTACGGTTACAGGTTTCCTCCATATAACCACATCCTTTAAGATGATAAGATCTTTTTTATTTAGGGCATCCTTCTCATGAGTAATACCCAATTTCCCTTAGTTAAGGACTCCTTCTCAGAAATAAGCCCCAATCATTATTACCTTAACCTGGACCACCTTCTTAGGAGTAAGACCTAGTCATAAATTCTTTTATCCTGGGCCTCCTTCTCAGGATTAATCCCTAGTCATAAATTCCATTAACCCGAGCCTCCTTATCAAGAGTAAGTCCTAGCTATAATTTCATTTAACATTGGGAATCCTCCTCCGAAGTAATCCCCAATCATATGTCCCTTTTGATTTGGGCCTCCTTCTCAAGAGTAATCCCCAAGTTATAAGTCCCCTTTAATTTGGGAATACTATTTAAGAGTATGCCCTGGGTTAAAACTCCAAATCTATATAAATTACAAACAACTTTATTGACCCTACTCCTGGGATTCTTTCCTGACGTAAGTCATTTTCTTCATCTACTTGGGCAGTCATACATACATAAGCCCCACATCGTTTTTTATGACTACATATTTTATGGAACAATCACCAGGTTTTACTAATACCTATTGTTTCTCAAATCGAGTGTGACTCACATGAGCATAGTGTGTAAACATAATCACGGTATCTCTTTTCGGGAATTTAATCATGAATAATCCCTATATTTCTTCACCCGAACTACGTGCAATTTGATCTATTCCTTTAAAGTAGAGTATGTAGGAATCCTTTATAAGGTTAAAGCCCATGTTAAATTATTTATTTTACATCCCATATGATGTTAAACTATATCCTTACTATCGAACTACGTGGGTTTTGATTCCTTTCTAACAAGGATATGTAGGTAGCCCATCTATGGGTGCGATCCCAACTCTGAAATAATCTTTTTATTTATGAAAGACAATAAACATCAAGTCCTCCACTGAGTGGCTTTAAAACCAGTATGGTCATCATCATGACCAAGATATTTCTTATATAATGTATTTAAGGATACCATTTACTAAGAATCTATAATATATACAGATGAATCTCCATTGATGAAGAATCTCAAATACACATATTAGATTCTCTGAATCCCATACATATAAATCATTGATTTCCAAATAAAAATGAAAACATATTTTCATGCTTGGTGAATTAATAAGGATTCATGAACATAACTTAAATTTATAAGAGAGCCCTAGAATTTGAAATAATTCCCCCAACAAATGGACGATGAGCTTGACCTCACATCCTCTCGACCAATGAAAATTCTTAAGCCTCATAGGTGCACAACTAATGAGCACATGCCTTTAGAAAGTAGGTCCAAATGGATATTGAATCATTGAGTGTTTCTTCTTCTATGAATAAACCCATTATAAACCGATTGGAAGGTTTAAACCTTAAAAAAACAAGGTCATACCCATTTACAGAGGAAACAAAAAATGATTAACCCAACGTAAATCCTTAACCAAGTTAAATGATGTCTTTCTTATTTGTTAGTACCCTATTATACTCAATATGAGGGCCAAAAAAGTAATCAATAACATATTTTCTCATCCAAAAGATGTTGTCTGGCCAGACTTATCTTGATTATATCTGCTATATCAAACAAGCACTCGTTTCCAAGTTCACTCTGCTACACAAAATGGTTTTTTAAGGTTCACACCTGTGAATGCCTCAGCTGCTACTCATGATGGATCCTCATCCGCTTTGAGGACGACATCACCTACTCAACATCTTCAAAGATGGGTCTCAAATGAATTGGTGAGGGAATACCATCAACATGGTACCATCCCGACTATGGAGGTCGCTCGCCAAGCCCTCCAAGTTAACAACTCACCCTGGTTTTCCGGACAACAATGACCAGTGGTCAAGAAGCAGGTGGTTCCAACCACTATTTCCAACTATTTTGGGTCACTATCCCTGGAATGAAACTACCAGTCCCTCTAATATTATAGTGAGGTGAATCAAGAGGTCAATCAAGGCCTTAGTTCAAGAAGATATGAGTCTTTTCTGAGGACACCCACGAACAATTCTCGCCAGACTCGTGCGGTTGTGCACCCTCAACATTATGGGGGTATCGCCTATGGGTGTTCGACTCAGGTTTCTCAGACCTGAGCATGAAAAATGAACCATCATAGGTGAAATTCGGCCAACATGGTGCATGTTCTTACCTCTGCTCCCTCCGGATAAATCCATCAACCTAACTTGATAGAAAACAATGAGCGGGAATATACACCTATTCGTCCTAATTTCACTGCCCAGCAGACTCGCCTGGCAGTAACACACCAATCCCGCTAGGAAATTTCAACGGAGTACTATAGGTAGGGGCATACACCTATTTATAAATCATTATCCAGTCAACAGGCTCATCTAACTGCATCCAATGAATCCTGCCAACCAAATGTGGTGACCACCTGTAAACAGGCTCATACACCTCTTACACTCATCAATTCTGCCAGAAGACTCATTTTCCAGTATTTAAGGAAGTTTATCAATCATAATCAGTGGATAAAAATCATCATGCTTATACACCTAAAATTCGTCAATCTAACCAATTGTCTTGTTTGATAGCACCCGGAGATGTCAATTGGAATGCTCCAATGTCAAACAAGAGGCTGACATAACATTCTTCCACCAAACATGAGTACTGTCAGAATTCACTTACAGAAAAAGGAAGATAGGAGCAGGAAAAAATCCAAATCCAAACACGGGAGGGGCGTATATTACCGTTCTTTCAGCTGAAGTTACCAAGAAAATTCGGACAATGGTGAAATAGAAAAACCAATTCCTGCCCATATTCTGCATACCTGTTAGAATATTATAACAACTTCAGTGACATCACATGGAAAGAAACATAAATATATACCTATCAGTGGGGTGACTCATCCACATGTCACCCCAGAGCAGATACAAACCTCTATTCCAGTCCAAGAGGGTCATGGGGCATACCCCCCATGTCATAAAAACAATCAAGTTGGGCACATACACCTGATTTAAATGGAGATAGTCATCCTAACCTGACCATTTCTTCTGACTAGGCACATACACATTCCCATAATAACCACATTCGTGATCAAGTGGTTTCCAATGTGAGTAAGAAGGAATCCAAGAAAAATACCCATCTAGCACAGTATAAAAATCTTGATCCAATCTGCAATAAGTCTTTGCTCAATGCTGGAGTTCTTGAATCCCTCAGACAATTATCTGTTGAAACTCATGATTCTACTCTCTTATTTCCAAATTCTGGAAGTAACAACATTAACTCTGAAGGTCTACATCATAAATTTACTCATTAAATATTGATTCATGAAAATTCGATCAATCTCGATGCATCATCTTCTCATGAGAGCCAGGATAAACCTCTACGTGGCCATAAAAACAAGGAGAAAAAGGATTCATCTTTTGTGGTAACCAACCATGATGGTCCTCCCCATGATGATAAATTTAACTTTGATTTTCCTCTCTGTAGTAGTAATTTTCATTGCTGGGAAAATTTTTCAATGGACAATGTTGTAATGAGAAAGCCCACTTATCTTGAGGCACTTGCAAATATGAAGCCAGTCATGTCTGGTGCCTTACTACTAGCAGGTGAAATTATTTCTCAATCAGAAGATAGCCAGGGGTGTAGGTCATTCTCCGAACCACCCCTGGGTCATTCATCTTTTAATTTTACAATTGAATTCTCTACCAATGTTGTTGAATCTAATGAAACAACAAAGAAGCACTAGATTTGGTGCAATCAGGTAGAAGAATCTTCATCAAATGACAAAGAGAAAGTGCTGAATATGGGAAAACAATTGGAGAAAGGTTAAATCCATTCATGTTTTGGCCATTGGATAACTCTCAATATGATATTATAGAAACATTGACCGAAGATTGTATTAACGATATTCGTCTCAACATATGGACAACTATATGTCACTTGAAAGAGAAACTATTACCTTATGATGAATATCAAAATCATGATAAGGTAATATAAGGGTTGCAATTCCAAATTTTACATGGCATATCTCTCAGTTTCCTGACATCCAATGGTTGAAAAGCAGCAGAGATCCCTTCAACGTACATGCCTTGGGCATTAAAAAGGTTGTGCTAGATAACAACCAATTCCTCATCTAGTATATATATCAGGGGATGGGGTGTTCATGGGGAATTTCATTTCATTGTGCTCTTTAGTAAAAAAATACCATCCAAAGTGGACACATGCAATGTTATTTCCAATGGTTTGCCACATCTAACTGGTTTTTTCTGCAATCAAAAGCATTCTCAAGAACATGCCCCAAAATGTTCTTCCAAAAGTCATCCATATAAAGAACAAGTTGTCGAATTACTCTTGCATCAAGAAAATGATAATATCGAACATGCTTTTCATTTAGAGCACGTGAACAATTAGGTGATAGAGGTGTCAGAAACAATCAAACGGTCAAATGAACCAACTGATTTGAGTAGATGTCGGATGATTCCTCCAACCAACTTCCAGAAAAAAAATCCACAGAATCAAAAGATCTTTTAAGAAAGTTTCAGATGTAGCAACTCAAGAGCCACCTCAGTTTGCTAGGATGGGAACTCTTTTAATCCAACCCTTGGGATCAACAAACAGGATTTGAGGAGTTGATAAAGAAAAATAAAAATAGTCCATGTCCAACGGATAGGGTACTTTTTCAAATTCTCAATCTCTTCCTCAACAAAAGTCACTATTATATCGATTAGGGAAGAAGCCTCGAGAGGAACACAGAGCCGAAATATCATGAAATTCCATCTAAATAATGGTTCATCAAGATGTTCCTGAGGGATTTACTAAACAAAAGGCAATGTCTCATAAAGGACATGGAAGAAAACAGTATCGCAGAAACACTAATAGAAGTGCTGCAATGCATTTTCCATTGATAAATTTCATCAATGTCATTGTCACTAATCCCCCAGAATATGAGGCTCACTCAGAGGAATCAGACGATGAAGTTCATGTACAAGAGGCTATATACATAGAAACAAATGATGAAGGGGTGCCTACCCGAAATCAAAGGCTTACACAAAATCTAGCTATTCCATCAAATAACCAACTCCCCCCTCTATGAAAGGCGTCCAATAAGGGGAAAGGAAAAAATTCAGGTTACATTCCACCCTACCTCTGGAGAAGGCCAATCACTCTCACTAGAGGAATGGTTCTCACAACAAGAAGATGAAATGAAGGCGTTATGGAGCTTAAATGCAGAACTACTTCATGGAAGTCTTGCTCCTAATCATTCCGGAGTTAAAAAAACAAGGTATTTTTTTGCAGCTATTGGGATGGATCAAGAATATCCCCCCTTTACATGTACACCCTCACAAGACCAATCCCATGGGTCATACGTGACAACAACTTGGAATAATACCACTAGTGGAAGTACTAGTCTCCACACCCGTACCAAACCTAGTTATTGCAACTACTCAGGTCCAAGCTAAACAAGATGTTTCCCATATATTAATTACTACCATTGAGTCATTAACAGTTTGGTTGGAAGATATGGAAGGGCAACGTTCACTAGTTCAACTGGAAAAGAGATCTTAACCTGAATTTCTAGATGGAAGTCCTCCCCCAACAATTTTTGTGAGTACCCCATTCCCAATTTTTAATGGTTTGGGGGATCCATAACTACACTTAACCCATTTTGTTTCTCATTGTTAACATGTTATGGTAACTCCTCCACAACAAGAATATGTTAAGATAAGGATTTATGTGCAGTCATGACAAGGACATACAATAGTCTGGTATACGAGTTTGCAATCTCAGTCAATTACTGGGGGAGGATCTCTGTCAAAAATTTATTCATCAATTTAGCTCAACATTACAAAATATGATAGTTTTTTATCATAACAATTGTAAAAATAGGGAAAATGAAAGAGTTTTGGATTTCATTACTCACTAGAAGGGAATAACAAATTTATTATGTTTAGCACTCCCTTAAGAAGATTTACTGCTAATCTGTGTGGAAATATTTCATGATGAATTACGCACACCATTGATCCTTGTGAAATAAACAGGAGGGTTTCGAGACCATACTTTAATCGCTCAGCAGATAGAAGACTCTATTAAACAGACTAGGGCTAAAACTCGTGTAATTCCATCAGTTCCAGGAAGGAGAATAGAAAAGGTAGAAGCTACTATAGTTACACTTAAACAAGCACTTGTACCTGATTCTACTTTAAAACCTACATCATATCAAACGGCTCCACCTCGTGAGCATCAATAACAATGGCCTCCTCGTCAATATGATCAAAGGGATCAAAAGAGGAATCAGTTTGAGGATTTAATGACAATAGTTTATTCATTTTCGAATGAAACAATTATTGGTAACTTCATGTTGGATTTGGAAAACAATATAGTTCAGTTACCAAGGCCCAAAAGGCTGAAAAAGGAAGGTGATGAAGACCTCTCCAACTATTTCCCATTTTATCAGATGTTGGGACCTCCCATTTAAGAGTGTTCTGTCTTCAAAGACCTCCTGCATAAGATGGTAGACTCATGACAAGTAAAACTGAAAGGTTCTTCATCCCATGTAGCATGTGTTAATGCTACTAATCCCGAGGAAAAAGGTGAGTGGAACCAATTCAAATGTAAAAATACATAGAAATATGATGATTGGATAGTCAGGAAAATAATCAACCAAACTCATTCCATTTGGCGAACACAATTGAATCAACCAATTGTGTCTTTTGTTATTTTTTCTACAGAAAACCCCTTCATTAGAAGGAAATTCCTTAATGAAGTGGTGTAATTTGAATAAAGAAGAGCAGTCAGAAGAAGACAAGATCATTTCAAAGCCTAAATTGCCATTGACTCTGGAAAATTTTATGCCAACTTCTTCAAAAGCACGGGCACCACCCCACCAAACAGCACAACCAGAACTGGTTCATCAGTAAAATCTTCATCAGATGAATAATTGATCTTTGTTTCTGTTGACATTATTCATTTAACGCATCCCTATGCAACTCATAACATCCATCATGATGAGCCTACATTCCCTATATCTAACCGAGGAATCATAATCGAATAGCACGATCTTTCAATAAAAATGATCATCTTCATTCATTCATTCAAGGATAATTGGTATTGGCCCTTTGATCCCCAATGATACCAAGAAGGAAGCCTTCAAATCGTGAGCCAATGTAGGAAGTACCTTACTCGATACATAAGGTCTACTCCAATGGAGCTTATTCTTTAATCTCAATTGATGGAGAACTCATTACAAATCAAACCAATGAATGATTCTTGAAGAAATATTTTTTGTAACACGAACACACCTGTTGTGCTTGCTGAAGGACATTAAACTGCATAGCCCCCTCTATTATCAAACATGACATTAAACTGTGTCCCCCTATCGTCCAATATGATTTAAAATTGTGCATCGTTCGAGCTGCGGGATGTTAATCTGCCCAGAAACCCATGTCTACCACACATGACATTAAACTATGATTGTCGCATGTGCAATTGTCTTTTAAAATCTGTTTACATGCATCCCTTATTCATCTAACCATCCATAAGCCCCAAACCATCCTTCTTGGTCACATCTTTCATGACATGATCATCAGGTATTTTGCTGCCTCTTGTTTCTCACACCGATCACGACTCACGTGAGCTTAGATTAAGCTTTGACCATGACATCTTCTCGAGGCCACTAACCACGCTTATGTCCCAACATCATCTTTGGGTCATTGTCTTCAAGTACACCCTGATCATCGAATCCCTCTCAATTGAACTACACGGACTTTGATCCTTGCCTCATATTCTGGGTACATAGGAAACCTCCTAAGGTTCAAGCCCAAACAACTTTGTTCACATCGATTCGCCTCTATCCCATATGATGTTGATCGGTGAAGCCCCTGTTAATCGTCTTATTCATATCGGTTAACTTTTTTCCTACATGGCGTTAATCTCTGTATGTCCCATCGTCCTAACTATATGACGTTAAACTATATAGTCCCCCATTGTCTTTGCTACAAGACATTAAACTGCATAGCACTAGTCCATGCATATGACCTTAAACTATTTTGACTTTTGTCATGTATGACAAATAACCTGCAACAATCCTTGATACCCTCACATGAGAATAATCATCATTGACATGGTCTCCAACCATGTCATATTTCAAGAACTATGTATCGTTTGATTATCATCCTTATGAGATACGTAGCGACACCCATGTATTTAATCTTGTGTCCAGCCATAATTGTAATAAAGTCCTCTTTACCCAAAATATGTATGAACAAAAACTCTATAAAGGGTATTTTAAGAACTACGTGCGGATTGATTCTAAACCTTATGAGTTACGTAGGAATGCTCGAGCATTCCTCAAGTCCATCCCTGATCCTTTGAGCCTAACCCCAAAATCCACTTTCGGTCCCTTGGCTGAAATGTCCCTCTGGGTGAACATTGTGTGATATGGAACACCCTGGGCTTTATTCACATCAGGTTTATAACCAATACATGATGTGTATCCCTCCCTATCGTATAATCTCAATGACCCTAAACTATGATCTTCCGCGCTCTCTTCCTCAATGTGGTTAAACAGTATTTCAAGAACTAAGTGTGGCTTGATTCTCATCCTAATGTGATACATAGTGACATCTAGAATCTCAATTTAGGACCTAGCCGCAACATTATACAAATATTATTCATGGTCTCCATACCCCTTTTCGTAACTTCTGGTCGCCAAATATCTGATACCTGAGAATTATTTTGCCTGACTATGCAGCACATGCCCTTAGGTGGACTTGCATATGTTGTCTACATAATGGACCTGTCAGCCAAAAGATGATACTATTTGACTATGCAGCTTATGCCCCAGTTGAAACTACATAATTAAACCTCCATAATGGGTTTGTCATGTAATGGTAACTTAATTATTATGAGAAGTCACTTTTTCCCCTATTGGTCTTAACGGCGATATGTAGGGATCTACAAAAAAACACTCATCCTTAACATATTTGTTCCATATTATTTTTCATTATCTGAAAGTATTCAAGTCTATGGTTTACATTTTCCTCTTTCTCTATATATTTAGATCAGTATGAAATAACCTTGTCCCACTTGACCATATGCCATATAATGTTTATATCTCCAACTTTAGTTATATGATTTAAAACCACATATACCTTTTTTTCTTTTTTTGGGTCAGACCTTCATAGAATTCACATTTCTCTAATTCATTGACAATTCTGATTGGAAATATCCTCTCTATATTCAAGTAACAATATCCATAAAAAAGACTCCATTCTTTGGTAATTTTGAATCTCCATAAAAATTTCTTCGGCTTTAAGCAATAGAATGTTAAATTTCCGAGAGTTCTTTTTCCCGACTATGCAACACTTTCCCTTCGGTGGCCTTTCATATGTCGTCTACATAACGAACATGTCATCCAAATGATACTACTATTTTACTATGCATCATATTCTCTGGGTGGCCTTGCATAATTCAGCCCCCATAACGGGTTTGTCATGTAGTGGTAACTTCATTTTTAGAAAAGACTTCTTCTAAAGACTTTTAGCTACTTTCCATGTCATTCCTCGGATTCAAAATTTCTCAAGTCATAGTTTACAATTTTTTCCCTCCATACATGACTATGGTAATATGTTTACCAACAAATTATCAATAATTGAGTCAATATCATTCATTCGGTCAAAGATATTCGATCTTAAATATTATCCTTTTTATAGTCCAACATTCATGAATTTAAACATCCAATAACAAAAGACATGGTACTCATTAAATTGGGAACCTGTAAAAGGTAATATGATCAGAATTCATGTCCATGATTTCTAAACATACTATTTGTATGATTTAGGGAATATTGAGCAATTAAATGATGTAATGTTTGTGGTGTTGTTTATATAACCCTAGAAAAATCAAACTATGTTTTCTAGGCCTGTCATGACCCGTCCCCTGGGGCCCGTGTCGTGACTACCCCAAGCCTGCATTCCATAGGCCAGGGGCTGGAGACTAGCACCAAAGGCCTAAATCCATATAACTAAGAAGGAATTGCCTTTAGAAACTGAATACACACACACAATTGAGTACGATCTAAATTTAAATGCTATGTAAAACTGTATAAAAAAGTGTGTTGAAATGTAAAGGGGCTGGAAATACAAGAAGAAACGGAAAGTGCAAGTACAACTGAAAAACAATTATAAATGAAAAAGAAAAGTAGCAATTGGCTCATCCTCCAGGGTTCGTAAATGAAAGGTAGATGTTGATGGCATCCTCCGCATTCCACATCCATCAGTATCCTCCGTGTACCGACTCATCGTAAGGTCCACCTCGGGGTACCATCCAGTCCTCCTACTCATCCTCAGTCAGTACTGTCTGTTTTCTGCATCAAAAACAACGAGGTGTGGGCATATAATGTGTAGTGGTGAGTATAATGATACTCTGTAGGGACCCTGATACCCTCAAGGTCTCACAAAATCCAACAAGGATAAAACACAACGTATGAAATCAAAAGATAACCATACTTAGGTATGTGCCCATACACATACCTATGTTATCAAGTAATCCATCTCATTCACGGAGAAACACAAGAGTTTCTGACTCAGGTCACATTGGTATATAACTTATGTAAAGAGATAGAGATGATCAGATATAGCCACTGAATCTTCAGAGTTGTCGGACCAACACAAGATCTAGGACCCGCTATTATGTCAGACCAACACACGATCCAGGAACATAAGTCAGAACTATTCGAGCAACACATGATCATGGAACATACATAAGAGCTGTCGGACAAACACATGATCTGGGACCAGCTATTCGGTCGGGCCAACACATGATCCAAGAATAGAAGTCAGAACCGTCGGACCAACACATGATCCAGGAACACTCATCACTGCACAGCCAGCCTCTAGGTTTCCACTAGCATCGTTGATTCTAGGAGGGTATGATACTCAATCAAAAAGATGATACATCGACTGCCATGTCTTCCCATGTTGATGTATCCCTCAGTTCCATATCATCAAAAGGAACACAATGCGATGATGGTGCGTTAATCAGACGCCCAATCTAAGAGTTATTGGCATTTTAGTTTCGAGGGCCCGGTTGGATTCAGGTTCAATCCAACCCGACTATACCCCAACTATGTCCAAACCTCATGAGGTGTAATCCAAAATAACTGTCTTGCTCCATGCTTTCCGTCTTCATAGACGGTTCTCCAATCAGACACTCGTAGCCCATGTTATGGGTGAATAGGTGAAAAGAGGCCAAAATGGGATCAAGTCTGGACAGGAGTCCGACCCGGCCCGAGGGGTGGCATGACCTGCGGGGGGCGGACCGGCCCATGATGGGTCTAGCCTGGAAGCCCGAGGGGGCCCACCTAAGCCACATCCAGGGGGAAGCCGCACGCCCTCTAGAAATATCGAACGACTATGCCATTAGGGTGGGATCCAAACCTCCGCCAGGTGGCGTTGTTCCTTATCTCGAGGGACCCACTGGGTCCCGCTCCTCCCAGCTGGACGATCGTCTAGATCCTTCTGCTCTGCCAATGACTAGCCCAACCAGCTGTCTCTGCTACACCGCCACATCCCGACCTGGCCGCGGATTCACCCTCGGCACGGCGCAACGACGTCGCGCCCCTCCAGCAGCCTCGCAGCCGCCCATGTGCACCGCCACGGCTAGGGGGGGTTGCATCATATTCTTCCGTGCGGCGTGACAGTGTCGCACCCCTTCCGGCGACCTGGCAGCCCTACGCCACCGGTTTCCTTCGCAGCCGGCTTGACCCCGGCCACCGTTGCACCGCCACGGGCTGTCAATCACGGCCCACTCCTTCGGTGGTGTTGTCACGCAGCCGCCATCATCAACAAGGAAGGATAAAAGGAGGGGGGGTTGGGCCGTGATCGTTCGGCCTGCACCCTCCGCTTTACAGTGATACAAATTGGCTAAACATAACCCAATATTGAACGATGTAGAATGAGAATAATGTAAAATGCTAATCCTCTACCTCGGGTTCATTCTTCGTTGACGATGATGTGGAATGGAAGACGTCGATTTGTTGACATTGGAAAAGAAGATGAAGAAGTCAAGAAAGGCTTTATCAAAATTCTTCAAGGATGGGTCTTCCCCCTTACCCTAGTTGAAGATCATTCATTGTTTGGTGAAATAATTGTTCTTCATTGGAGAGTTCTTTTCCCCCCAAGCACCACCAAAAAGACAAATGCCAATAAAACAATAGATTATGATATCTTATTAAATTGTTGGAATAGAATTAAAAAGAGTTTAAATTAATTATTTGATTGTGTTCAATTAATAATTGAGAGGTTTCGCACCATAAGTGTAGAGGAGTTCAAGAATCTCCCCACTCATTAATGTGTGGAGGTCAAAAGTTTAAGTGGTCTCAGGTTGTCCCCACCACATTAACCCGACATGAAGAGTGTTTTTAGCCCTCGGGTGGGCCCCACCTCCATAACGTTTAATGGGAGGTTAAGGTGTGTTGGCCTCCACCTCCGACCTCCTCTTGGAGTTTTTAACCTACTAAAAATAAATTTAGTCAAAAATTTATTTTATTTTATTATTCCCATGTAAAAATCAAATCTAACATTAATTCTCGACCTTCTTCCATCGAGGTGAAAGACTTATTAAGAAAATACCAACGCTACGAGTTCAACGGTGAACATGGATTTCAATTCTGAGCACAAGTTCAAAAGTTATAGAATCTCGCTTGTACATTTACTGAACGTACCCGAACAAAACTTCAGAAAGTTATTTCGGGCACACAAGTCCTCGAAATCAAGAGCCGTAAAATTTTGCGGACTCGTAAAAATACCATGTATTAAATAAAATTCCATGGGATTTCTGGGATATTACATTATCCCCTCCTATAGTATTTATGACCCCTTAAGCTACAACTCGAACTAAGGGAACAAATGGGGGTGCTGAGCACGTATCTAAGAATCCCACTCCCATGTGCTCTTTCGGAGGTTCCCATGCTACCAACGAACGCATACTAGAGGAATCGACCATCCATGTAGGAACCGCTCTTGTCGATCCTCAATCTCCACTGGGACCTCCGTAAAAGTCTCCCCATCATCGACATCCATCTCTCCATGGTCAATGATGTGAGATGGGTTGTGCACATATCTCAGGAGCTATGATACATGGAAGATGTCATGCACCCAGTGAAACTGAGGTGGAAGAGCTAAGCGGTATTCCAACTCGCTAACAATGATGAGGACATGGAATGGTCTGATGAACTTGAGAGATAAATTTCATCCCCATCCAAATATCTGTAGACTCGTAGAGGTGAGACCCGTAGAAACACGTGGCTTCCATCCTTGAACTCCAGAGGCCTCCCTCTTCTATCAACATATGACTTATGCCTGCTCTGTGTAGTCTTCATCCACTCATGGATGATCTGCACCTTCTATGTTGTAGCTCACACCATAACTGGTACCACTAGTGGTGACTCCCTAGGGGTTGTCCAGCACAAGGGTGATCTACAAGGTCATCCATATAACGCCTCATATGCTTCAATACCTATGGTGGAGTGATAGATGTTGTTGTAGGAAAACTCCACCAAATGTTAGTGATCCTCCCAACTATGACTAAAGTCGAGGGCACAATCATGTAGCATGTCCTCTAGGGTATGAATGGTCCTCTCAGTCTACCCATCTTTCTGAGGATGGTAGGCGGTGCTCAGACATAGCTGTGTCCCAAAAGCCTCATACAACCCCTTCCATTACCATGATGTAAATAGTTCATCATAATCGAAGACAATATAAGAAGGTACTCCATGTAGCTGCACAATCTCTTGCATGTAGAGGCGTTCTGAGCTCCCTACTAAACCCTACTCTCTGATCAGTAGGAAGTGGGCCAACTTGATGAGTTGGTCGACGATCACCCAAATCGAGTCATGACCCATGGATGTAAGTGGAAGACCTGTCATGAAGTCCGTGGATATCCCATCCCACTTCCACTCTGGGACCCTTAAAGGCTGGACCATGCCTGATGGTTCCTGGTGATCCGCCTTCACTTGCTGACAAGTGAGGGACTGAGAGACAAAATCTTCTACTTCCTTCTTCAAACATATCCACTAGGGCTTTCATCGAAGGTCATTGTCCATCTTTTCCACTCTTGCATGTACTGCTAGTGGGGATTTGTGAAACTCCCTCCACACGTCCTCCTAAAGTGACACTGGAACCATAGTATTCCCTCTAAAGAGATTGGTGTGCTCCCCACCTTTAGAGAATCCATCAGGTGCCGGCCCTATGAATATCTGAGAACGTCGTGTCGTGTAGTCAGTGTCACAATATTGTGCCTCCCTAACTTGCTGAATAAGCGAGGGAGTGACTGTAAGAGACTGTAGAAAGGCTGCTCAGTCTCTATCCACAAAGGATATCTGAAAAGTGGCTAGCTTCTCCATCTCCTCTACTAGAAGTTGTATAATAGACCTCCTACAGAGTGCATCTACAAAAACTTTCCCTTTACCATGAGTATAGACTATCTCTAAGTCATATTCCTAGAGGAACTCATGTCATCGACATTGTCTCAGATTCAGGTCCTTCTGAGAGAAGATATACCTAAGACTCTTTTGATCAGAGTAAATGATAAAACATTCACCAATTAGATAATGTATCCACACTTTCAAGGAGAATACCATTGCTACTACCTCCAGGTCAGGGGTAGTGTTGTTCTGCTAATTCTATCTCAGCTGCTGAGAACCATACATGATCACTTGTCGCCCCTAAATTAGGACACATCTGAGTCTGGTCCTTGATGGGTCGCAGTAAACTAAATACCCTACGCCTTCCTCTGGAAGCCTCAAGATGGGGGAACTAGTCCTCCTATACATCATCTCCTGAAAGCCTTACTGGTATCTCTCCGACCACACGAAGGGTTTCCACTTCTTTGTCAAGGCTAATAGTGGTGATGCAACTCTGGAAAGTCTGGTATGAACCTTTGGTAGTATCCAGCCAATACCAAGAAACATCGTACATCCATCAAACTCTTGGGTGGCTCCCAGGAAAGTACTACCTCAACCATCACTGGATCCACTGATACTCCATCCTCCAAGATGACATGTCCCAAAAAGTGAACCTCTCGGATCCAGAACTAGAACTTCGAGAGATTACCATAAATCTAGTGCTCTCAAAGTGTATCCAGTACTACCTGTAAATGGTAGGCATGCTCCACCTCAGTAGTCGAGTATATCAGAATGTCATTGATGAAGACCACGACAAAGAAAAAAAGGTAAGGCTGGAAGATATTGTTCCAGAGTCCCTTGAACACTGTTGAAGCATTGGTTATGCCAAACGGCCTAAACAAGAACTTTTATTGGCTATATCGACACTTGAAGGCCATCTTCTGCACATCCTCATCTCGAACTCTGAGCTGGTGATAGCCTGATATGAGTTCTATCTTCAAGAACCATCATGCTCCCTTGAGCTGATCAAATAGGTCGTCGATCCTCGAGAGTGGGTACATTTTCTTCATGGTCACCTGATTCAGGTGACGGTAGTCAACACAGAGCCTCAAGCCCCCATCTTCATTCATGGCGAATAGAATTGGGGATGCCCATGGAGAAACATTGGGTTGGATGAATCCCTTCCCATACAATTCCTCAAGCTGTACCCTCATCTCGTGAAGCTCAGTGGGAGCCATATGACATGCTGTTGTAGATAATGGTGTTGTATCCGGGTACAGGTCAATATAGAAGTCCACATCTCTGTGAGGTGGTAGTCTGAGAACATATTTAGGGAAAACTTCCACATATTGGTCCACCACTACAGGATAGATCGGGCTCTCCACATCAACTGCACCTAGGGTAAGGCAGGCCAATTGATGAGTGATCAGCCACACCCTCTTCTGTGTAAGGCTATCATGCGCTGCAAAGGCTCCCTTCTCACCGGTGAAGGTGAACCTTTTCCCATATGTGCGGACACATCAAACATTGTGCCTAATACAGTCAATATGAGGATGGACTCTAGATAACTAGTCCATACCCAAGATGATGTCATAATTCCTCGACACCGCTATGAGGAGATCCCAGCCGAATCTCTCGCCTCCTAGGGTAAGCTGACACTATCGGTAGCAGTGTGTAATCGTTGAGTCTGCGCCCGTAGCAGTCTCTAGCCATAAAGATCGATCCAACGACTCCATAGGAATCTCCGAGCTCCAAACAAGGGCAGTGGAAATAAAATATTGACTCGAAGTTGTGTCTATAATAACAACAGCTACGATGGAGTAGACACATATTGTACATCAAATCATCTCTAGATCACTATGATTGTATGCCTCAACTTCCTGGAGATGTGATCTCGCCTTTCCACCTACTCCCTGTGGTCAGGGTGGACCTCCTGGTGGTGGTGGTGGTAACACCTTGAAACGTCTTACACCACAAGCTGCACGACTAGCTTCTTTGCCACGTCCTCCTCGATCGAATCTCTATCTCTGCTTGGGAGGTCTCTCAACTGTCTACTGATCGTTAGTACAATGGGTCAGACAATCACACTCCATGTGGCCCTGCTTGCTGCAAGAGTAACATTTCCCACTCCTAGAATGAATGGAAATGTCTCGTGTGCCCCTCACAAATGAACCCATATCATGAGGTCGTCCATCGAAAGGCCTGGTCTTCATGAACCTCTATGACATCTGTCAACTACCAACTGCAGAAGACTTTGTTGTATATCAAATAGTGATGGCTCTCGCTACTGGATATTTCTCCGCAAAGAAACGTTTCTCTAAGAGGGATCTCTCCGACACCCCTGCCAGCGTTGGGATGCTGAGGATGATAATTGAGGCCACGATCTCTCACCTGATCCCATGTTCGAAGGTCCGGGCCCTGAATAAATGGTCATGCACCATATCAGTGGAGTAACGTGAGAGGTCGGTGAACCACACTGAGTACTCTGCCTCCATCATGCTACCCTTTTGTAGATTTTGTAGCTCCTGTATCATCACCACGCATAGATTGGATGGGAAAAAATCCTCCTAAAATAGGATATAAAAGTTATCCCAATGTAGTGTCGCCTCGTCATGCACATGGAGCATCATAATCCACTATATTCCTATTTCTTCCTAAAGGAGACTTGCTGCAAGGATCACCATAAGGTCGACTAGTGTCCCTACTAGTATGAATACTCTCACCACAACCTTCAGCCAATCCCCATCTGCATGTGGGTCTGTCTCTCCCCTAAACCTGGGCGGCCTCTAGCACTGGAACTCGTGTAACGTTCTCAAGAGGCATGCACTCTCTAATGTTGGGGCTGGTGGTACCAGTGGCCCAACGGGGAGTGGTACCGCTGGTGCCTCTACAGTAATAGGGCCCTGAACCGAGGCCTCCTCGCTCGGTGGGCTGTCATCTTGCACAACTCTCAAAACCCTAGCTGGATGTCTATGTGGAGGCATCCTGAAATGAAAAAGGTGCGCCACAGTCCAGAATTTATACCTAGTGAGCTGACTCAAGAGATCAAAAAGAAAACTCTTGAAAACAATCACACAATTGGTGCTTTCGTGCACTGAGTCAGAAATCGGATGTCAGGGTCATGATGTATGGATACGTTGTCCACCACACCACCACTGGACTCCCTATACTAAAAACCACACTTAGTACTCTAAACTCTATTCATTCACAAAAAAAAATCAGATTCCTAAGTTACGCGGTTGAACTGACTCCTCTGATACCAATTTGTCACTACCTGTACCCCGGGGCCCATGTCGTGACTACCAGAAGCCCACATTCCATAGGCCAGAGGCTGGCGACAACCATCAAAGGTGTAAATCCCTAAAACTAGGAAGGAATTACCTTTATAAACTGAAAACACACACAAAATAGAGTACGCGGTGAAAGTAAATGCTAATTAAATCTATATACAAAAGAGTGTTGAAAAGTAAAGGGGCCTGAAATACAGGCCCAGCAGGAAAGAGCATGTAAAACTGAAAAAAAGTAAAATTGAAAATGAAAATTAGCTAATGGGTCATCATCTGAGGTTCCTACCTGAAGGGTAGGTACCTATGACCACCTCAGCACTCCACCTTCGTCAGTATCCTCCGTTTACCAACTCTTCTTAAAGTCCACCTCCAGGTACTGTCCAGTCCTACTACTCTGCCTCAGTCAGCGAGGTCTGTCATCTGCATCCAATAGAACGAGGTGCGGGCATAGCCCATGTTGGGGTGAGTATAACGATACTTAGTAGGGACCCTGAGACCGTCATGGTCTCACAAAATCCAACATGGATAAACTACAAGGTATGAAATCGACAGATAACCCCACATAGGTATATCCCATACCTATACCTACGTTAACAAGTAATCCATCTTGTTCATGAGGAAAAAAAAGAGTTACTGACTCAGGTCACAGAGGTATACAACCTATTTAGAGGGATAGAGGTGATCAGATTTAGCCACTGAATCATCAGAGCTGTCGGACCAACATATGATCCTGGACCAGCTATTTTGTTAGACCAACACATGATCGAGGAACATAAGTAAGAACTGTCGGACCAACACATGATCCAAGAAAAGTCATCAGAGATTTTGGACCAGCACATGATCTAGGACCAGCTATTCTGTCGGACCAACACATAATCCAGGAACAAAAGTCAGAACTGTCATACAAACACAAAATCCAGGAACACTCGTCAGTGCATAGCCAGCCTCAGGGTTTCCACTAGCATCCTTGATTCTGGGAGGGTATTCTCCTCAATACAAGAGTTGATACATCAAATTCCATTTCATCCCATGTTTATGAATCTCTAATTAATTTCTCTTCAAAATAAACACAATGGGATTGACTGTGCGTCAATCGGACGTCCTGTCTGAGAGTTATTGGCATTTACGTTCTGAGGTCCCGATTGGATTTACGTTCAATCCAACTTGATTGAACCCCAACTGCATCCAAACCTCATGTGGGGTATGTCAAAAGAATCTTCTCACTAAAATATTTCCCTCTCCGTAGACAGTTCATCAATAGGACACCCGTAGCCCAAGTTATGGGTGAAAAGGTGGAATCATGCCAAAACAGGTACGGGTCTGGTCCAGACCAGTCGGACCGACCCGACCCGACCCGGGTCTGGACTAGAGTCTAACCTGGTCCATGGGTATGACCTGGTCCGCAGGTCCGACCTGGCTCAAGGGTGCGGACCGGACCGTGGGGGTGGCCCTGCACACGAATGCAGCCCACCCCGCGCTGGGTCCGGCCCGGCGGCCCAGTAGCCCGCAGGGATCCGCATAAGCCATGTTTAGGGGGGAGGCCGCATGCCCCCTTGAAATCTAGAACGGCTATTCCATTTGAATGGGAGACAAACCGGTGCCAGGTGGCACCGGTCCACGTCATGCAGGACTCGCTGGTTCCCGCTCCTCCCGGATGGTCGAGCAGACTACAGCTTCCACTCCGCCAGTGACCAGCCCGACTGGCCACCTCTTCTCTGCCGCCATGTCCCTCCCTTGCCATGGATTCTCCCACTGCGCGGCACGACGGCCCTGCACCCCACCAAAGGCCTGGTGGCAACCCTTGTGCACCATCGCCTCTAGGGGGCTACGACATGTTCTTCCGCATGGCGCAACGACGTCACGCCCTTCCGGCGATCCGGTGGCCCTACACCACCAGTTTCCATTATAGTCGGCATGACGCCGACCTCCATTGCACTTCTGTGGCCCGTCATCCATGAACCACTCCTCTGGTAGCAATGTTGCGCCACCACCGTCGTCAACATGTGAGGAAAAATTGGGGGGGGGGGGGGGGGGGGGGGGGTTGTGCCATGTTCATTCGTCCCGCACCCTTCATGTTATGGTGATAATAATCACCTATACATAACCCATGATTGAACGATGTTTAATGGGATCAAATTCAAACTAGAATCCCCTACCTATGCTTCGTTTTTCATTTTCATTGGAAAAGAAGACCAAAAAGGTGAGAAAGACGTCTTAGGCATTCTTCATGGATGGTTCTTCCCCCATTTCCTGAGTTGAAGATCATTTTTCATTTGGTGGGAGAAGTGTTTGTTGGAGAGTTCTTTTCCTCCCAAGATCCACCAAAAAGACATATTCCAAAAAAACAATAGATTATGTCATCTTATTAAATTGTTGGAAAATAATTCAAAAGTTTTTAAATTAATTAATTTAATGTGTTCAATTAATAATTGAGAGGTTTGGCACCAGAAGTGCAGAGGTGTTCAAGAGGCTCCCCCTCATTATTGTGGGGAGTTCAAGAGTTTAAGTTGTATCGAGTGGTCCCCACCACATTAACCCCACATGAAGAGGGGTTTTAGATCTCGGCTGGGCCCCACCACCATAACCATTCATGGGAGGTTAAGGTGTGGTGGACCCCACCTCCAATATCATCTTTGAGTTTTGAACCAACTAAAAATAAATTATTACAAGCAATTAATTTATTTTATTTTTCCCACATAAAACACAAAAACCAACATTCATTACTGACCATCTGTCATCAAGGTGAAAGTCTTCTTAAGATAATACTGGTATTGTGAGTTCAATGGTGCCCTCAGATTTCAATTCTGAGCACTAGTGGAAAAGCTATAAAATCCCACTCATACGTTTACTGAACGTAACCAAAAAAACATCAAAAATTTCTTCTGAGAACACCGGGCCTCAGAAGCAAGCACCGTAAATTTTTTCAAACTCATAAAAATCCCATGTTTAAAAAAAACATTGCATGGGATTTTCGGGTCCTTAAAAGTCCCATTGGCTTCCGTAAAAATAAGATCAATTATCAAGAAAATGAAGGTACAGATGATTGAAAATGTACTATTTTCCATTGATGAAAAATATTAGAAGAACATCCATAGACTGGAGTCTCTTCTCTTTTTTCATAAATTATAGAAGACTTTCATCATGATTTCTCATCTGTTTCATAGCATCCTGAGCTTCATCAGCAACAACTTGAAGTTCATTTACTCAACCATCTTCACTCTCTTCAGCTCGACGAAGTGATTCTTTGGAATCATTGATGGATTTTATACAAGACTCTTATACTTCATCCAATGAATTATGAAGCTATTAAAGCTCCCCAATAACAACATATAGCTCTTACTAAAGGCGTAACTGTTGGACAATCTTCACCTTGATCTTTTTCTTCAGCTCCTTTTGCTTTACAGCAAGATTAACCTCAGCTCGGGACTCTGTAGCGCAAAATTCACTAATATTGGTCAGCAATCTAGTTCTGATTAGGTCTTGACAAAACCTTTTCACTAACTACCTCATTCAAATGACTTGTTTCACTACGACATGGATTTATTGATATCCAAAATCGCCAACTCCAAGCATGATGAATAGGGTTGAAAGTCATGTAATTTTAAAAGGTAGTTCTTTAATAGGAAACTCAGATATTATCATCCATATATTTTTACACACCTTTCGACATGAGAATTGGAGCGCATTTCACACCTATGCGTCTGATTCGGCATCGCTATCACATGGAGGGACATAGTCTGTGATTAAAGCACTTAAGGAAGTGCCCTGTTCTGCACCTTCCCTGGCCCTGGTTGCTTCACCTTCTGCTAATGTTTGGGATGAGGTTGAGGCTTCACCTCCAGATATATCCATTGAAGTTGACATCCTTGTTTGGTCAATTGAAATTATGGTTAGTTTCAAAGGGAAGTAAAAGTTGATTGATTTTCATGCTGGTTAAGTAAACCACAAATATCATCATATTATCCCTAACAGTAGATCAGAAACTTATGAAGAATACTCCCCATCATTCCTATCTTTAACATGATTTTTATGATGGGTTTTAGGAGCATCTATCGTGCTAAGTTCCACATAAGCCGGTGCTTCTGCAATAATAATATTGACATCAATGTCTACACCCCTTTCAATCATTGTTGGATCAATATTTTTTCAGATGGAACTATACATTTTTTAACCAAAAATGGTTAGAAGTGTAATCCTGAGAAGATTAATAGGAAAAATGATGAAACTCACATCCATTTGATTCTATAACTAGATCCCAAAAATCATCTAAATCACATGGTAATATAACATGTTCTAAAATGTCATCAATGGAAATTAGAAGATTTATCATTTTATCCAATGATGTCTTAGATCCCAGGTTAGTCTCACTAGTGTGAGAACATGGCATGTTTTTTTTGACTTTCGTCTTGCAATATCTAACTCCAGATAGCTGATTGAAATGCAGTGGTGGGGTCAGCTTTGGTGGTTGCCAAATGTTCTGGTGCATGTGATGAACCTAAAAATCATAGAATAGAATTCAGTTGTTGTCTCATTTGATGTTCTATGATATATTGTTAATTTATCAGAAGTCTATTTTCAACCAGCATCAGAAACAACAGCGGTGCTAGGAATAGACGCCAGCTCATCTGCTCTTAGTATATCTTCAAGGATAGGTATTTCAGAAGGATCATGCGGTTGTTCTATAGCAGCCTCCATTGTACTCTGAGGATGGTCAGTCCATTCCCTTATAGGGGAAACTGAATAAGCCCCTGTAATCCTGAGATGTTTGAGCACTTTTGTATATGTTAAGATTCATGACAACGAGAAATAATTAACACTAATGATAAAGTGTTTGACTGTGGTATTATTTTTTTAGGCCTTTTCTTCATGGCCTTTTTGGGTGGATTGTCATAATCATCTCCGAAAACAGGTATCCGAGATGATAACACCCGTTCTAACTCCTCATCCATGGATTTCTGGCCTGGAGATACTTCCCCTGGCTGATAAGGATATTCAGTGGATCCAAGAGCAGTGCCACCTGGGCTATACCATGGTGAAGAGATATCAGGCGTTATTTCCTTTACAAGTTGATTGATGAAGAATATTATTTCCTTGAATAAAAAATCATTAACTAAATTTAAAATACAATGCAACTATATATTGAGAAAAGGGAAACCTACATATTCCGGAGCCATGTAATCACGCCACTCTCCATATAATTAAGGGTCAATCCCCTCAATGGTACCATGGTCCATCATTTCCTTTACCCACTTAGTGACAGGAACTGACTCATTAGGGGCATATATGAGCATTTCTAGCTCTTTGATGTAAGCCCTCACTTCATTAGGGTTGTCCTCAATGTAAATTTTAGAGGAAAATCAAAGATTCCCCACTACAGGGATATGAAACCCTTCACATTAGTCTATCCAGGCAGTTTCAGCATCACAATATAAACTCCGCCATGTCCGGATAGCCCCTAGTCGTAAATATTCAAAATGGGCACCAGAAGGCCATGAGGAGGGTACTGAAATCTGGGACATCAATTTCCTCCCTTCTACTGCAATCATAGATAAAGGATAAGAAAATGGAACTTGTTTCTCTTTAAAATAATGGAGAGTAAATTGCCTCAACGACGTAACTCACCATGAGTCGATGGAGTAGGTCACATGACTCTGGCATGCGGATAATATCTAGAATGTGGGCACTTTGACACATTTCGAGCCTCATCATCCCCATATTGGTAATCTGATGAATATGCTCTAGGTGAGGAAAAGTGGCCCTCAAAATAAAAAGCTTCTTTCCTAATGGTTTTCTTTTTTTATCCCCACCTGAGAGACCGCATGATTTAGTACCCCTTCAGGGTTTGATTCTCTACAGATCTCAGCATACCATGTAGTAAATAGACTTGCCGCTTCAATAGCTGATAGATCAAATACCACCCCAGACTTCCCCATAGATGTCAGCAACCATAGTTGATGACCAACCATCTAATGTTGCTCTAACTTGACATGCACTGAAGGGGATACAGTAATTTTCTGCAGACATTTGAATTGATGTGTGAATTTGTATGGAGCATAGGCCGCACATATAATTTTCCTTCAATCCTCGTTTCCAGTGTAACATATCTATATCCTAGCATATATTCCCTTAACTCTAGGCTAGTGGTTCTATCATCAACAAATCATGCTGTTGGAAGATTTCTATAAGGAAAAAAGTGAAACTCTTTGAACATGCTCATCCTTATATTGATATCATAAGTGTTGAGGGATAAGGGAGAAATTCTAGAAAATGCCAGAACAGATGGCTAGAAATAAATTCCAGGAACCTGTACCCCACTTTGTACAGTATATGTCCTGATATGGGTGGTGATCTGTCCCCATAAAACTTGGAACGGTCCCACTATTCTTAGAGGAGACTTACCAATATAAAAATGAAGTAAGATCCTTTGAATATTTTCCAAAACTGGGGTGGCCAACCCAAACATCTTCCTTTCATCCATCTTGGCTACAACAACAAAGTTCCTTGGCCTCACATCTCTAATCGAATCCTGAACTGGTAAATGGTAAACACTGAGCCACAAGGCCAAAAATCCTTCCAGATGGGTCTTCGCATGAATTTTCTAGTTCACTTCACTCCCCCACTTATCAAACTCTCATGCTTCCACAGTTGGCCAAAATGTGCCCAGAGCACCCCTCTTTTATGCTCTAGGGAAACTAGTAGGACAAGTGCAGGAATATGCCTTCTCTCTCTTCTTAATCAGAAACATTTCTATCCACTCCTGTGGATGGACATATTTTCTACAGTGTGTTTTTGTGGTGGTGGTATTCTTAAGCTTGTAGAAAATTTTCATTAACCCTCAAGCCAAAGCCAGAGTCTTTTACAAATCATTCCATGTTACCATGGAAGGGATGAATTCATCATACATATCTCGCAAAATGGGAGCCCCAGAAATATTGTAGATATCCCAAAAACTCATGCATACTTTTCCATGAGTCAGATGGAATGAATTCATTTCCGGGATCCAGTGGCTTATTAACTCCGGCCCGAAATTGTCATTTGCCATCTTATGTCTTCCTAGACCAGACCACATCATATATTTATTCTCCCTTCAGATCATCGACAAACTCTACACATGTTTTTCTCACCCAATATGCCCACATCCAAGTGGGATTCACACCTCCTACAGGACAAAAATCCCAACACTTCTTTCATCCCTTAGATTGGTCCATCTGAGAATTTCAGAAAATAGAGGGATAACAATGCTGTTTCAGCTCTATAATTTGAGGCTTCAGATCTGGAGCACATGGGCTATGATGCATTATGTATGCCATCACCACTGTCATAGCATTGAAAAATGTGCTTGCAACTGAGATATTTTCCAAAGAGAAGTCGATGTAGGTCTGAACAAGGAATGATGGATATAAGTATTTTCCTCTGGAACATTGAATCTTTACAGATGACCATGGCCATACAAAGGCAAGTAGATTCTCTCTGAGAAATTGGCATGTTATATCTTCAAGTACATATCCAAATCTGGGAAATTCCTATAGAAAATAACATAATAGTCATGGTCGACGACGTTCATCATGTCATCTATTCTCTTGCTGGACACCTCTTCATCTGATCCAAATCTTCTGGGATCCATTGAATCTACAAAAATATCAAACAATAAACGTTTATGTAAGTTTTTTTTATGAAATATTGATTAAGGATATCCAAAAAGTTTAAAAGGAATTAAGGCGTGCATGTCCCAACATGGCGCACAAGTCAAACCGGTCGCGCAAGTCTTTCTGCCCGAGTCATGGCGCGCAAGTCAAATACCTTCTGTAGAAGTGAGAAACAATCTAGAAGGGAGATTTGCCTAAGAATGAATCACCTTGCACGATCAGAGATCAAGTTGTTAAAAGGAGAATGAGTTTGCGTGAGAGTGAACCTACATATATAGGTGATCCAGACCACCTATATGCCATACCTGCATGCCCCTTCATCTACGTGCCAAACATGCACACCATAGACCCTTTATTTCTCTGTATTTACCTCAGTGTTGGCTCCTCTTTCCTTTTCAAATCCAACTCTGAGGGGGCACTTTTGTTGACACTCCTTTTTGTCACATAGTCCAAGGAATAGAAAAGGGGAATACCATAAACACAAATAGGGTCACCCTTTTAAGAACATCAAAAAAAATTGATGAAGGCATATACTATGAGTCCAATTGGAGTGAGGCGCACATGTAACTTGTGCACTGTATTTATTTTTTCTCCCAAGGTGCTCGTTCGCCTATAAATAGCCCCTATGGGTGCAAGAACCCGGGTTTTTTTGGGAATAGGTCTAAAATCCCGACCCCGATGAATTTTTGACTAGTTTCTGAGGAAATTGGAGAAAATTTGATGTTTCTGGAAATTTCCAGACTACACGCCATGTACTTTAAGTACACACCGTGTATGCGTAGGCAAGTGACCGGCCTTGTGCTCGCCGAGTACATGCCGTGTGATGACCGTGTAGTAGTTTCTTACAACACAGCGTGTAGTTTGGAACACGACGTGTATACCCCCGACCGTGTGAGGCCGTACATGGCCTGTAGGCCTGTTGGCCGGGTAGAACCAGGGGCACGCCATGTTCCCTTTGGATCCGCCATGTAGTCTATCCATGTATAAGGGGGACACATGGCATGTGGGTATGTCTGTGTGGAAAGGAAGATGAATCAAGTACATACTGTGTACCCATAGGTACACACCAAGTACTCATGTCAGCAGGTTCGGAAAGTAAGTCAGAGGAATCTTGCCATCTTATGAACAGTTAAATGAACTATACACGGCGTGTAGTCCTAAAGTACATGCTGTGTACTTTCTTCTTTTCGTTTAAAATGGACAGTAGCCTCGTTTTGAGGTTCTGGATAGAATCTCCTCCCCCATGTCATCCGAATCTTTAAACTTCTCACGGTTCTTCATCCGAAGTCATATTTGATCTCGGTTAGATGTGATGGAACCCCCTAGGTAAGGACTCAATTCCTCTTTGGTTGTTTTGTCTTATTTTCATTCTAGAATGAGTTATAGTCATTTTGAACGATATTGAATATTTTCTAGATTTACCACTTTTAGTACTAATTGGCGGGTGTTACCAGAGGAGTAGCATCGTGCGAGTCTCAGGTAGGTGGTGCATACAGTTATTTGTGTTTTCGTGGTTGTTTGGGTAATGCGGCCTTCGGCGTGTTATCGGGTATTTTGACTAGGACCCATTTTATATGATTTTTCATACTATATTTCTTATAGGACATATGGGATGCTTTTGGGTATGCCCGGTTACCAGTTTGCGTGAGCAAGGCCGGGTGAGGGGTCGTTTCTCGTTGGGTTATTTTTTCTGGGGAACACCATAATGGTTTAAACTGAAATGTTAATGTTATAAAATAATATTTTAATTTATTGATGTTTTATATAAATTGTTGGAGGAATTTAGACCACATTGCTGGTATGGGATATCACATGGTAGAGTGAAATTCATCTTTTTAATTTGTTTTTCCAGTTTCAGTTTTCTGTTTAAATATTTTATATATGGAATTGCTGGATTGCATCTGCTGGACCCTTTTTGGGTTGTGTTGGGCTTGGCCCGGTTACACTTGGGTGATGCTGATCACAGGTTGGGGCTTTTCCCATGTTACTTTGGGTGGTTTTGACAATTGGATTGGGCGTCATGGATGTTTCCTTGAGGTAGTACGACTTTCAGGTTGGGTGTGTCCCGAGATACTAGGATGACGATGCCATTGGACATGAGCGACATGGTCTTAGGGACATGAGGTGTCAGATGTGCTGGTGGCTTAGAACTATTTTGGTGATTACCGCCCACCAGAGACTTGAGTAGTGTGCACACAGAGATACTCCATGATGAGGTGGTTTTGACCACTCGTGTGGGTGGAGGACCATGTAGTTGCGGTTAGGTATTTTGGATGGGGGTGCTTGACGTAGAAAGCCACGTGGGAGGTGAGGAGCCTTTAGGAAATGGGCGTGCATTCGGGACGTATGTACTTGCTACACAAGGTGAAAAAAGGCACATGGTTCCGGGATACTATTTTTTTTGGTGTGCCTTCGGGACATAGGGACTTGAGGCAAGATGTGTCAGGAGGCACATGGTGCTGGGTTACAATTTTTTGTGTGCCTTCGAGACGTCGGTACTTGAGACACATGGTGTTAAGTGCCACATGGTTCCAGGTTACACGATATAGATTTCGGCGTTGGCCGAAGTAAGTGACACTCCATGGTGTATATTGAGAACTAGTGGAGTTTGTGTTTATTTGTGCACTGTTCTGATTACTAATTTCCTTGTAAATAGATGACTGATTAAACACATATATGTGGTATGCACCGTTGGGTGGTATCCTACTGATATTTGTCTCACACCCTGCACAGTCCCTTCGGGACGCGTGCAGACTTTATGGATTTACGTGCAGGAAAGTGGCCTGCTTCAGGAGCTGGGATGTGTTAGTTATTGCATGGATATGGTATGGAACATGAGGTCATGCCTAGCTAGTTTTACTTTGTTTTGTTTGCTTTTTTATATAGGAATTCTTACTATTGGTAGCTACTGTTGGTTAGCCATTGCCTCCCTTTTTATAATCAGTTATGTACGACCTGCTTTGGATGCATGTTTGGTTGTTACAGTAGTTGTTGCAGTTGATTTCTGGCATGTTGTTCTGTTTACTTTCCGCTGCAGTTGTTTTCTATATTCCTTCCACTATTTATCTATATTTATTATGCTTCTTCACTACGGGTCTAGTTCGAGTCTGATGAGTCTTTCGTTCCACTGCATCTTACTGTTATACTTGGCATAGTATCCTTATTATAATCCTCCAAGAGGGTATATCCTCCCCACTATACCTATTCATACCCTTGGTGCTAGTCGGTAGCCTTTGGTGTTCATGGGAGGTGCGCTTAAGGTAGTGACACCTGACCCGTTCGGCACTGTTCGGGTGGCTGGCCTGGTACGGGACGTTACAAAGTGGTATCAGAGGAAGGTTCTTGACAAGGATTTAGTAGCGGTGTTTTACATCTACTAATGAGTTTGAGGCTTCTCGTTTGTTTCTACTGGTTTTACTATTTGGGATTTGGTATACTAGAGATAGTTTGTTATAGGAACTGGGTTTCTATCTTGTGCTTGGGTGCCTGCAGCCCCAAGTATGAGGGATGGACCTAGTTTCCGCGGGTGGGAACATCTCTTTGTTTTTTCTCAGAATACTATTTATATGATTTCCACCTCGGTTGCTCAATTGGTGTGTGGTGTTCATGATTGGGATATGTAACCCTTGACCCGGTATGGTAAGGGAGAATTGGACCTTGGCCCGGTATGGCAAGGGTTGTTGTTGGCTTTTGGTAGGCACATTTTTATGGTATTTCAATTTCATAATTGCACGTATGCTTTTTGAAGTGATAATGCCATGTGAATAAAAATCAATTGCCTTGCGTAATGTGCTTTGAAATTTAAATTGGTGAAATTCCTAATAGAATTGCTAGTTGTGCAATGTGTATTCCATGCTAGTTGAGCGGGCAGTGTAACTGTCAGGTTTGGGTGACTTGGTCGTCGGTTTGAGGTAGAATTAGTGGCCAGGATGGGCATGGCCCGAGGAACTTTTGATACTTGGCTCGGTTGCGCGGGTAAGGAGGCCATGAGGCCGGGATGCCATGGGGCATGGGTTGCGGCGAGGGGGAGTAAGGGTAGTTGTTATGCACAGCCTTTTACTTCTTTATAGATCTTCCTAAACTATATTGTATATATATATATGGGTTGTATGACCATTTATGGTATTCAGCGTGTTACTCTTTCATGACTCTATGGAGCTTCAAGAAAGAGATGATACAGTCCCGCAGGATTAGGGTATGAATTCGGTACAGGCAGAGCATGAGCCACCGGTACAAGATCAGGGACTGGACTAGGTTCAGGATCTAGTGCAGGAAAAACAACAATGGAGTTTGTAAATATTCGGACCATGGTTTGATGAGCAGATCTGAGCTAGCCTGGTACGCGTCTTACAGGGGATTGATAGAGGTGCGCAGGACACAAAGCCTTCTATGGTGTATCTGACGCAGGAGTTCCAATCGCAGCACCCGCTGCTTTTTCAGGGTGAGGGTGGTCCGTAGACAACTGATAACTAGATAGAGAGTATGAAAATGATCTTCGAGAAACTCGAGACACCTCCAGGGTGAAGGTTCAAGCTGGAGACATACATGCTGAGAGGACCGGTGAAGCGTTGGTGGGACGTACAGGTACAGGCTCTTAGGTGTGAGGGACTAACATGGAAGGACTATGAGGATAGATTCTTTAAACACTTATACTCGGAGACAATGAGGGAATAGAGAGCTCAGGAGTTCTTGAGTCTTCAAGAGGGAGAAATTTACATTATGGACTACGCAACTACCTTCATAGAATTGTATCGCATTGCACCTGGTATGGTAAGCGATGATGTAGCGAGGGTGATGCACTTTGAGAATGGCTTACAAAACTCCATTCAGGTCCAGGTGAACATCTTCATGCTGGGTTCTTTCTCCGAGGTGATGAATCAGGTGCTCATAGCTGAGGGAAACGAAAGAGAGAAATAAATATTGGGTTGGGCGATAACTTTAGGTGATGATTCGAATAGCAGGAATCAAGGATGGGATGAGTTCCACCAGGGCGGTCAGACTAGGTATTCTGCTAGACCACCTCGTGGGAGTTCTTTGGTGATTTTCTTCCAGTGTGTACAACCGGTACATGTTCAGGCATAGTGCGATAGGCCTCTGAAGGAGTGCCAGGAATGTGGACAGGATGACAATTTGGAGAGGTTCTACAGGCAGCCTTCTCAGATAGCCGGCAGGTAGGGACCAGGATAGACTATAGCGTCTGGAGTTGGTTCGGGTTCCGTACCCGGCGAGGGTAGTCGAGGATCAGCTGTGCGCGGAGGTCGTGACAGAGATAGTGGGACCCAGCTGAGGGGTCAGTGGTCGGTGACAGGAGCAGCTTCACCGGGAGGTTAGGCATCAGGCAGCCGTGTTTCAGGCCAGGTGCACGATGTGGAGTGGCCAGAGGCTGAGCAGGCTGGTGAGCCGATGACAGTTAGAGGTACACCGCGGTGTGGCGTGATCTCCATGTTTCATTTTTGGCAGGACCTGTTGAGGCATGTCTGTTTTGAGTGCACGTGGTGCACATTATCTTTGTGGTCTGACTAGATGCTAGTCAGTGGGATTGGAACCATATCGGGTGCGTGATATATATATATATATATATATATATATATATGAGATGCATAGCATCAGGGCATCAAGGACGTGGGTTATTTTGGGTGCCTTGGGCATCGGGTCATCGAGGATGCGGGTTACATGTGGTGTCGTGGGCATCGGGGCATCGAGGATGCGGGTTAGTTGAGGTGCTAGGCACCAGGACCTCATTGAGGTGGACACTGATGTGGTGCGGGCTATGTTGGATGTCGAGACAGACACAGGAGCGCCTATGTGGCATAGGGGTGACGATGCATCATGGGAGGGCTATGTGTCCGGAAAGCAGGTTCGTAAACCTTGGTTGCTTTGAGCATTGTTGGTTGAGACCGAGTAGCCAATTCCTAAGGTGGGGAACCCCTTGAGGAATTTAGCCAGAACCTTGGCCTTGGGGTAGTCCAGGTTGTTTAACCGGGATGGGCATGTTCAGTGCCATATTTGGGTTTCGTTCGGTAGCTCAGGGACGAGCTACGTTAAGGTGGGGAGTTTGTAAGAACCTGTGTTTTTTTGGGAACGGGTCAAAAATCCTGACCCAGTTTGAATTTTTGACTGGTTTCTGACAAAATTGGAGAAACTACGATGTTTCTGGAAATTTCAGGACGACACGCCATGTACATTAAGTACACATCATGTATGCGTAGGCGAGTGATCGGCCGTGTGCTTGCCGAGTACATGTCGTGTGATAACCGTGTAGTAGTTTCTTACTACACAGCGTGTAGATTTGAACACGTCGTGTATACCCCCGACCGTGTGAGGCCATACATGGCGTGTAGGCCTATTGGTCATGTAGAACCAGGGGCACAACGTGTTCCCTTCAAACACACAGTTTATTCTAGTCGTGTATAAGGGGAACACATGGCGTGTGGGTATGTCGGTGGGGAAAGGAAGAGGAAGCAAGTACACGCCGTGTACCCCTGGGTACACGCCGTGTACTCATGTCGGCAGGTTCAGAATGTAAGTCGGCGGAATCCTACTATATTATGAACAGTTAAATGAACTATACATGGCATGTAGTCCAAAAGTACACGTCGTGTACTTTCTTTTCTTCACTTAAAATGGGCAGTAGCCTCGTTCTGAAGATCTGGACAGATCCTCCTCCCCCAAGTTAGCCGAATCTTCCAACTTCTCCCATTTCTTCGTCCAAAGTCAGATCTGGTCTTGGTTGGATGCATTAAAACCCCCTAGGTAAGGCCTCTATTCCACTTTGGCCATTTTTTCTTATTTTTGTTCTTGAATGATTTATAGGTGTTTGAACGGTATTGAATCTTTTGTAGATTTACCGCATTTTAGACTGAATTTGCATGTTTTACCAGAGGATTAGCATCATTCAAGTCTCAGGTAGGTGGTGCATACAGTTTTTTGTGTTTTCATGGTTGTTTGGGTAACACAGCCTTTGGCGCGTTTTGGGTATGTTGAGCGGGACATTTTTTATCTTCTTTTTCATACTGTATTGCTTATGGGACCTTAGGGATGCTTTTGGGTATGCCCAGTTACCAGTTTGCGTGAGCGGGGCTGGGTGAGGGGTTGTTGCTTGTCGGGGAATTTTGGTCGGGGAATGCCAAAATGGTTTAAACTAAAAAGTTAATGTTATAAACTGATTGTTTAATTTATTGATGTTTGATAAAAAATTTTGGAGGCATTTAAGACCTCGGTTCTGATATGGGACAACAACTGGTAGAGTGCAATTCAACTGTTTAGTTTGTTTTTCCAGTTTCTATTTTCTATTTAAATATGTTATATATGAAATTGCTAGATTGTATCAGCGGGACCCTTTCTAGGTTGTGTTGGGCTTAGCCCGGTTACGCTTGAGTGATGCTGATCATAGGTTGGGGATTTTCCCGGGTTAAATTGGGTGGTTTTGACCATGGGATTGGGCTTCATGGATGTCAGCTTGAGGTAGTATGACTATCAGGTTGGGTGTGGCCTAGGATACTAGGATGGCGATGCCATCAGACTTTAGCGACATGGTCATAGGGACACGAGGTTTCAGACATTCAGGTGGCTTAGGACTATTTTGGTGATTACCACTCACCTGGGACTTGTGTAGTGTGCACACAAAGATACTCCTTGATGAGGTGGTTTTGACCACTTGTGTGGGTAGAGGCCCCCGTAGTTGCAATTAGGTATTATGGTTGGGGGTTCTTGCCGTAGAAAGCCATGTTGGAGGTGAGGAGCCTTTAGGGAATTGGCGTGCCTTAGAGACGTCGGTACTTGAGACACAAGATGTCAGGAGGCACATGGTGTCGGGTTACTATTTTTTTGGGCATGCCTCCGGGACGTCGGTACTTGAGGCACGAGGTATCCGAAGGCACATGGTTCCGGATTACTATTTTTGGGAATGCCTTTATGAGTTTGGTACTTGAGACACAGGGTGTCTGGTGGCACATGGTGTTGGGTTACACGACAGAGATTCTGGCATTGGCTGAAGCAGGTGACACTCTATGGTGTCCATTGACCACCAGTAGAGTTTGTGTTTATTTTTGATTTGTACTGATTACTGCTTTCCTTTTAAATGCATGACTACTTAAACACATATATTTGGTATGCCCCATTGGGTGGTATTCTTCTGAGATTTGTCTCACACCCTCCATAGGCCCTTCGGGACCCGTATAGACTTTATGGATTTTCATGCAGGAAAGAGGCCAGCTTCAGGAGCTAGGATGCAATAGTTATTTCATGGAGATGGTATGGAACACGGGGTCATGCCTAGCTGGGTTTACATTGTTTTGTTTACTTTTTTTATTGGCATGCTTACTTGTGGTAGCTACTGTTTCTTAGCCATTGGCGCCCTTTTTATACTCAGTTATGTATGACCTGCTTTGGATGCCTGATTGGTTTTTTACAGTAGTTGTTGCAGTTGATTGCTGGCATGCTATTCTGTTTACTTTATACTAAAGTTTTTTTCTATATTTCTATCTCTATTTATCTATATTGATTATGCTTCCGCTCTGCGAGTCTGGTTTGAGTTTGCTGAGTCTTTCTTTCCGCTGTATCTTACTGTTATACATGGACCAATACCGTTATTATGATCCTCCTAGAGGGTATAGCCTCCCCACTATACCTATTCAGACCCTCGCTGCTTGTCAGCAGCCTTTGTAGTTCAGGGGTGGTGCTCCTAAGGTAGTGACACCCGACCCGTTCGGCACTGTTCGGGTGGATGGCCAGGTACGGGACGTTACAGTGGGCCCCCATTTTATGGATGGATTTTTCCGCAGTCAAATTCAAGCTCTAGTTGCCCTACTCTTCAACTCAACTCTTATGAATGCTTCTATGGTAACTTTTTTACATAAAACGGAAGACTTGAAGTGGTAGAATAAGGTCTAAGTGTTTAGAATTCATCAACACTTGCATGCCTTAGTTTCCAACCCTCCTTAAAAATGGAAACACTTGCATGCCGCCCTTCCCTATTAATGAATCTTTTGTGCCAACCTTTTAGAATCATCATAGGATAATAATAAAGTCTTCGGTTAAGTATTTCCCAAGTATTACCATATAGATTTTTCATCACCGAGGTCAACCCATGTGGCACAAGTACACTTAAGCGACCAAAACTTTCGCGCCAAATGACTTATGTGACCTACACATGCGTGTCAACTTCATTTGTGTGCCTTTCTCCCATTCACCTCTCCTATTCATGATTTTAGACCTCAATCCCATTTTTAAAATCAATTTATGGCATCATTCCTTTGTTGGATCCCTTATCTGAAGGAATTCTATGAGAACCTCTCCCAAACCCTCGTGACTTACAAGATTTATGTCACTATGATTAGAGGTTTCCTCCATATTACCTCATCCTTTATGTTGAGAAGATCTTTTTGATTTAGGGCCTCCTTCTCCGGAGTAAGCCCCAGGTTCCCTTAGTTAGGGCCTTCTACTCAGGATTAAGCCCCAATCATAATTCCCTTAACCTGGTCCTCCTTCTCATGAGTAATCCTGATTCATAAATTCCTTTAACTTGGGCCTCCTTCTCATGAGTAATCCCCAGTCATAAATTCCTTTAACCTGGGTCTCCTTTTCAGGAGTAAGTCGAGTTATAATTTCCTTTAACATTGGGAATAATCCTCATGATTAATCCTCATTCATAAGTCCCTTTTGATTTGGGACTCCTCCTCAAGAGTAAGCCCCATGTTATATGTCCCCTTTAATTTGGGAATCCTCCTTAGGAGTAAGCCCTGGGTTAAAACACCAAATCTCAATAAAGGACAAATACATTTATGGACCCCGCTCCTGGGATTCATTCCTAAAGTATGTCATTTTCTTCATCTACATGGGAAGTCATACATAAATAATCCCCACATGATTTCATGTGAATACATCTTTCAGGGAACAATCTTCATATTTTACTAATACCTCTTGTTTCTCACACCGATCATGACTCACACAAGCTTAGAGTGTAAAAGTAATCATGACATCTTTTTTGGGTCGTTAACCATGCATAAGCCCCATATTTATTCCCCCAAAATACATAGACTTTTATCTATAAGTAGAGTATGTAAGAAGCTTTTCTAAGGTTCAATCCCATATTTCATTAATTTTTTTCAGTCCCATTTGATGTTAAACTATATCCTTCCTATCGAACTACGTGGGTTCTGATTCCTTTTTAATAAGGATATGTAGGTAGCCCATCGGTGGTTATGATCCCAAATCTTAAATAATACATGTCTTTATGAAGGAAAACAAACTTCAAGTGCCCCACTGAGTGGCATTAAAACCAGTATAGTCATCATAATGACCAAGATATTTCTATATAATGTAATGATGGATACCATTGACTAAGAATCTCTAATACATATGGATGATTCTCCATCAATGAGGAACCTAAAATTCATATAAAAGATTCTCTAAATCCCATACATATCAATCATTGATTTTAAAATCTAACGGGAAACTCATTTTCATGCTTGGTAAATTAATATGGACTCATGAATGTAAAATAAATCTATAAGAGAGTCCCGGAGTAGGAAATAATTCCCCCCCAAAAGGTGCAATGAGCTTGACCTCCCATCCTCTCGACCAATGAAATGTCTTAAGAATCATCGGTCCACAACTAATGATCACCTATCTTTTGAATGATGGTCCAAATGGAAATAGAATCATTGTGTGTTTCTGGTTCTACAAATAAACCCGTTAGAAACCGATTGAATGTTTGAACCTTAAACAAACAAGGTCATCCCCATTTTCAGAAGAAACAAACATATCTAATCCCATATAATGTGTCTTGAAAATCAAATTTCCATGTACAATAATAATCTACATGATCTATTAAAGTTTCTTTCTAAGAAAACCAACTAAAAAAGAAAATATTTTGGTACCCAAATTTTTTGTGTCTGGTAAAATTAGTAACAAGAAATTTCATAACACAAATTTGTTTCATGGGTTTACTATAAATATATTTTAATGTATTTTATAGATAAAATTTATTTGGTCAATAAAAACGTGAAATAATAGAATATATTTTAGGTCTAGAACTTGCAGAAAATTTTCCAAATCATGAATAATACCATATTTTTCATATTTAGGCACAAAATTGTTTTTGAAAAATTTCTCTTAAATGGTTGATAGATAATACCACTAGTTTATATGGGTGAAACATTTTTATGAGTAAACTTTCATTAATCACTCATCAATTTCTCATGGGAATATTTATGGTCATATTTTTTTTATGTAATTGAGCTTTCATTTCATTTTATATGGTAATAATAGATATAAAAGTAGAGGTAGAATCATTCTATTTAGTTAAAGATTTATATATATATTTCAACTCGTTAAATGTATCTTCATAAATTTGAAATATTCAAACATTTCCTCATTATTCCAATTTTTTAATCAGTTTAATCTCTATAATAATAAGAATTATGATTAGGAGCGTCAGGAGTTATCTCATAAGTTTTTTTCATGAAACACATCTTTTTCATTGTCACCTTTCTCATAATGTGATGACTCTGACTCACTAGTTCAATATTCTAAAGCAATCTAGGTGGCCTATATTTCTTTCTTGTGTCATTTATCTTTTTCCCCATATATCTTGTTATATTTTAAATTAGGACAACCATCATTTACATGTTATAGTATCATACATTATAAAAAACTATTACATTTGAGTCATCATTCCTCTTCCAATACCTTTTCTAGTTTCCCTTATTATCATATTTACGGTTGTAACTGGGCATATTGAAGAATTTATTCCTTATATAAAACATCTTAAACCTTATGGATAACTGATAAATTTCCTCATCACTATATAATGTGGAATCATCAACAGATGTACTATTATAATGAATTTGAATCATTTCCTTTTTTTATTTATAGATGTATTGGTTTTCAATGTCACTGACATTACCATTGGTTCATCCTCCTCCTCCTTTTGCACTATTTATTCTTCCTAACATATCATCAGAATTCCTATCAACTTTTTAATGGAAGCTTAATAATATCACTATATTCAGAAATATATACTGAGGTTCATGTCTATATTTTATGTAGACATCTATGTAGCCACATGATTTGGTCATTAGCACCAAATGGATTCCAAATAGAGCTCATTATATTAACAATCTTATTGATCCTAAAAACATATCAAAAATGGGTTCATCAAGATTAATTTTAAAATTTTCCTATTTAATAGTAGATGTATTAATTGCCATTTCTTTAACATTAGTGGTTCCAACATGTGAAATAGCTATGGTATCCAAAATTTCATAGGTTGTTTTAGATGTAAAATTTCTATTAAATTATTAATATCTTAAAGAACAATATAATGCATTCATTTCTTTGTAGATATTTTTATAAGCAGTATTGGGTGGTTTATCCCATGTATTTTATCTAGTTTCAATAATTCTATATTCATCTAAAACAGATGAATAAATTTTTAAACCCATACATTATAAATGAATATTCATCATAATTTTCCATTAGGAATAATTGGTTCTATTAAAAAAGTGTGGTTTTAGTAGAAATTTCTTCCTATATATTATGTATACAAAAGAATAATGAATAAATTACAAATGAGATAAAAAAATTGAACTATCATAATATTATATATATAGTAAAAATTCAACTTAATTCATAGTTGAAAATATTTTAAAATAAAATTTTAAAAACATCATTTGATACCAAATATTTGTCAGAGTAGGAAACTAAAGGAGCGACAAGAGTTCCTGTAAATTTTTTTTGTTAATAATTTTTTATTTGAAACAATTCCCCAACAAAAACCAAGTCACCCGGGTTAATCAATGTTGAAAATTTATAATAGTATGATTTTTCAATCAATTTCTCAAAATATTGATTATTTATCAGTTAGAAAAATACGTGATATTGATATAACTTTTGAAACAAATTTAAAATCCCAAAATAGTTATAAATATTATCCATGATTAACTATAAAATTGAAACATAGTTTTTAAAAATATGAATTGAAATAGATTAAACTACATTTGAAAACATAGAAGATTAAAACAAGAGTTTCAGTCTCAAGCTGATATATAGTCCTCTCAACTTGTTGATCACTAGCCACCAGGAAATATATATATAATTCTTTGATCCACACCCTGTATTGTGTTTTAAAAAATAGTATACAAACATTCAAGGTCACATAACCTCTACCGTTGTTCTATGTGGGATCTACAAAATCTATGTTACACAAGACATCTACCCCAATTCAATTTGGGATATAACTATTGTAATAATATTTTTATGGTAGGATATCTTTTATCCGTCAGTTTAGTGTAGGAGACAGCGTGTGTTTAATAGATAGATGCACACAATACTTAAAATGTTTTAAAAATGAACACAATAGAGTAGGAAATGAAGAGATAGAGTTTAAAAGACTTTTTGCATTGTGAAATGAATCTTTAGACTCTTGAATGTAACATGTGTCAATATTGAATCCTCTTCTGGAAACCACCCCTAAAATAGAGTGTTGTTGGAGCTCTATAAATTTTTATCTAGGGAGATGGGATTCTCTTCCATGGTGGTTGTTTTCTGAACTAAGGATTTATGCTTTGATGCACAAAAATACTCCATTAGTACATAGCTAGAAGTAATGAGAGTTATTTGTGGGTTCTTCATCTTGGTCTAGTATATCTGATCAGATATTCTTTTATGTTGTTATCTCCTTTATGAAGAATGTGCACAATGACTTCATTTTATATTTGGGTGTCTTGTGTTTGATGATAAGGATCATGTAGAGGTACCTCTTACCTTATACAATCCACTAAAATAGTCATTAATATTTCAAGAATGAATGTTGTTGCTCTGATGCTTTCGCTGGGGCGCGCGCATTCGTCTGTGGGGAGGACGTGCTGCTTGTTACCCCGCATTCCCGCTTTCCAAAGGTAGGAAGCATCCGTTCCTTGCTCAGGGACGTCTGCTCCGTGATCGAAACCGGGATGATGAGATGTTGGTTCTTCCTTCCGTGGATTCCTCCTCGGAGCTCATTACCTAGTCCGGGTCTCCCTCATAGATTTAGGACGGGTTCGTGAAGCTCATTCCCGGTGCCATTTATACCTGGACGCCAGTTAATTACGCTACTTCCATCAAGACGCTCCAAGGGGTCTTGTCGGGGAAGCAACCTTCGGTGAAGAGAATGGTCACGTTGGGCCGTCGTTGGCATGTCTGTCTTTGATCCCTCATCACAGGGCTTCTCAAGGGCGCGGAAGCCCGAGGAATCCCGCATAAAACGCGGGGAATGTGTACCATCTGAGGTTTTCCTCAGCTTCCCATGTGTAACACAGGGTATGTCGTGAATTTAACGTCTTGCAGAGACGGATCAGGTTGAAGGACCCCTAGGGGGAACACCGATGTTGGGGCCAGCACGTGGGCGGCTTCCCAGATATCATGGAGTGGGATGGGGTGGTATGATCTCACCGGGATGTGGCGGCCCGGGTAAGGATCAGTATGGATGGTGGAGTGAGACATGGGGCTTACGTTCTAAGACGGCCCAAGAGGGGAAATACAGTTTAACGTCATGCGGGACGAGATACAGTTTAACGTCATGCGGGATGGGATACAGTTTAACGTCATATGGGACTGGATACAATTTAACGTCATGCGGGACGGGATACAGTTTAATGTCATGCGGGATGGGATACTGTTTAACATCATGAGGGATGAGAGGTTCGGGGCTTACGCTCTGAGGCGGCCGAAGGTGGTCAGGGAACCGACATGGAGAGGTCAGGACAACCGGGTGGTGGGCTTGAACCTCGTGGACGCTTCATACGTACTGTGCGTTTGCACGGATCAATGACCGCGTAGTTCACTGGGATGGGTCTTATGCTCTGGGGCGGCCCATAGGAGGATGTCATGGTCTATGCGCACTCTAAGCCCACGCGAGTCATGCTCAGTGTGAGAAACAAGAGGCAGTAGGGACTAGACGATCACGTCGTGAAGGGTGTGTCCGTGAGAAGCGGAATGGGGCTTACGCGTTGAGCGGCCCAAAGAAGAAACAGGGGCTTACGCGTGGTTAGAGGCCCTTGGGGCCGGGGCTTACTCCAGGGTGGAGGCCTGTGGTGCGACAAAGCGCAGTGGTAAAAGGACTCCACTGACCTTGGTAGGGGGGAAGTACAGAGATGTATGGGTGCAGTCATTCGTAAGGAAGGATAGGGGCTTACGCTCTGAGGCAGCCCTTCCCCCACGGACTAATGTCGCTCCGACCAGGAGGATCTCATTCCATGTGAGGAAGAGTCCATTCCCATGGAGATGAGTGGGCGTAGAAAATGTCCGAGCTGGGGGACCCTGCGTGCGAAGCACAAGGTCGGACCACAGTTTAACGTCTTGTGTTAAGGATGAGGTGCTTAGCAGTTTAATGTCCTGCAGCTTGGACAAGGTGGGTTTGCTCCACACCCATAGGGCTTACAAGCCCAACGCCCTCTACCCATTTTGGGAGGGAAGTCATCGGCAAGGCCATTGTGAAGGGGGGTCGTAGGGCGAACCACCGGGGGGTCCAAATTAGCGTGTCTATGCGAAGAAGCAATAGTCGTTAGCGTGCCTATGCAGAGAAGCATAAGGCAAAGCAATGCAACAGGAAACACAGCCCAAGGGAACATGAGGTTACATTGCATGAGCCTGGAAGGCCGTACGGGAAAACAATGCATGGCGCGTGAGCCCGGCAGGGGAGACATCAGGTGCCGGTGCAGGGGGGCAGCCAAGGGGCATCAAGGTGAAGGGTCCTGGGCTTTGCGCGCAAAAAAGAAGGTTTGCGCCCAAAACACCAGGATGACGCGCAATTGGAGAAAGGGAATTGGGCGTGGAGAGGGAACGATGTGCTGGGGTTTGCTCGCACGGTAAGGTATTTCACGCACGAGACATGGATTGCGCGCAAGTCTATAACCCTGGGGAGGGGGAAAATTCACTGAAGCCGGTGGAGTTGCGCGCAAAGGCGAACTCCGGGGCAAGGATGCGCAAAATGAGGGTTTACCTGGAAGTCATCTTGCGCGCGGGGGGATCCGAATTGCACGCACGGGAGTCGCTTTGGATTCCAAAAAAAAAACCGTTCGGGGTCACCTTCTATTTATTGGCGACCTCCGGCGCGGAATCCGGGCGGGGCACAAAATTCTTCAAGCTGAGCGCAGTCGGTGTGCAAAAAATCGTAGTGCAGAACCGGGGCGCGCAAAGATTGTGTGCCTCATCGGCTCAATTTCGTGAAACCCAGTGATTCTACGCGCGTAGAACAATTTTTCGCGCGAACCCCCCTTTATTTCGCGCACCACATCTCAGGCATCTGGATCGGGCCTCTGATTCCAAATATGACTTCGCTTCGTCATTCTGTAACTTTTTCCAAGAGTTACGGACTTTTTTCGGCGTCAAAAAATTCCCCCCATTGGAATTGGATCGGCGAGAGGTAGCAAAGATCAGATTCCCAGGGAAATGATGAAACGCCGAAGTGCTGAGTCTCCAGTTCAAGTTGCGCGCAAAATACCAATGGGGCGTGTAAAACCTACCGACGCTTGCGAAATCCTCTTTCCGCGCAGCGTGGAACCCTGGCCTCTCCTATAAAAACGGGCGCTTTGTCCCAAATCCGTACATCCACTTTTTCCGCGTGATAAGCTCATCGCTCTCGTGCGCGAAATCGCTTCCGCAGCTGCGCATAATAACTCTCTGGCAGCGCGGAATTCCATCCGAAATTCGGCCATGATTTCGCGCCTGTTTGGGCTTTTCTACACTTCGTGTGCCGATTGCGCGCTCATCTCCAGGATTTCGCACAACTCATTCAGATTTCATGTAGAACTCTCCGATTCCGCGCACTGCATCCTGATTTCTACAAACTCCCAAAAGATTCGAGTTGGCTGCAAACCGAGTTGATGAGGGGGAAGCCGCTACCCGTAGGACAGAAATGGTGGAAAACGAGGAGGTTTATGGCGCCAAGGTGATTGTCTCTAACAATCTGACCTTGTTCAATCTGCTGACTCTGTCCTAGAAGACGTATCCCTTGTCGGAAAACCTCCCGCTTTGTAATTTTGGCATCCTGGAAGAGGTGCCCCTGCCGGGTTTCGAAGTGGACACGCCACAGTCTTGGGTGACCCGGGAGGATGAACTTCCTCGCTACAACATCACCAACAACGGCCATCCTGCCAGGGAAACTATACATATGGACGTATATGTCCTGAACCCGAGGACTAGGAACATTACCGGGGACGAGCCTGTGGTAGAGGATTCTCCCGCCCTCTACGCGAGCACGTTCCGTCAGAGCGTCACAGATGACACAAAGGGCTGGCTGAAGGATTGGGACCTGCGGTCCAGGGGAAACTTCACCAGCGAATGGGCCTGGGCGTTCTGGGTTCTCCATACCTGTGACCAGTTCGGGGACGAATTGTGGTATATCGGCCTGTTCAAGGCTGTATGGACATCGTAGTTCCACATCCACCGCCAGCCTGAACATGGACCGGAACTATTCACCCAGTGGTCTCCTGACACCAACACATTCCACCTTCATCATGGGGAAGTCAGTATCAGTCTCTGGGATGTTCACTGCATCGGAGGTATCCCACTGGAGGGTTACCAATACGACGAGTTCATTCCTCCAAAGAACACCTGGGGAGACAGGTCGCGAACTCCTATGCTGACGTGGCACCTGCTGCAGCTGGCCAAAGAGAGGCTGGGGGTCAAGGACTTCCTGAAGGACATCGCCTACAAGGGCTGGTTCAGCCTGTTCCTTGAGAAGGATCCGACCGTTAAGATGTCGGGACGGGGAAAACTGTGCCCAACCGTGGCTCAGAGTAGTAAGGACGGGTCATACTGAAGGACCCTGGAGGCGGGGCAATACCAATCATGGGGCTACCGCGTCATTGAGGCCCGGGACCTGAACGTCCAGTATGACGGGTTCCTTGCCGCCTTCATGAGCGGGTTTCTCCTGCCGATGCAGGACGTGAGGATGGGCGTCCATCCAGCAACATTGGTGATGGCAGGCTCCATGGCTGCCAAATAGCAGTTCAACTTGGGCGTCCCCGTACTGGCCAAGCTGTATACCATCTGGGGGCGCATCTCACGAGGGCGGTCACCTCGAAGAGTTTGTGGTCCCTTCCAGATCATCCATGGCAGGGTGGCAGCTCATCTCGGCGGGTATACTTTCCTAAACACCGTCCGTCCTCCGGGCAACAGTCTTCGACCATCCTTGCTAAACATCACAGGGGTGGCACCGATGACGCTCAATGAGGAGGGTGTGAGGATCCGCATCGGAAAACATGCCAACTTCAACTTCAGCCCGTTCCCCACCCCAGTCGGCCAGCTGGTGGACAACGGGAGAGGCTCTCTGGAACAACAAAAATACTTCCAGAGCATCCGGGGCAGGGTGCTCGTGGCTGGGATCGACGAGAAGGTGATCTGTGTGCCATACGTGCCATCCCGATTCTCTAGGCAGTTCGGGTGCCTCCAACGAATGCTGAAGAAGGTATTCACTGCAGTCTGGAAGGAAAAGAATCCATGCGTCCTGCGCCAGATGTGGTTGATGTTTACCACTTTTGGCTCTGGCTATGTCGTTACTCTTCCTCCCACCAGGGTCGATGCTGGCCTAGCAACCAATTACGCCGAACCCTGGACCATTGCGTACCCTGAGGGGCTATTACGCAAGCACGTCCGGCAACTCAAGGTTACTCACACAGAAACCGGGCGACGGGAAAGATGACATGGTGCCGTCGAAAGAGGGGAACCAAGGGCGCGTCAGGCAGTGAGGCCTACGCAGGCCGGGACTTCAGCATCGGGGACATCACATGGTGATGCCACGTCCTCGTTACCCGTAAGGGGGTCACATGAGGCGGCCAGGGAACTGCCTGGGAAGCATATAAGATATCTGCTCGAACCTTCGCAAGACGCAATTCTCCCGGCACTATGGTCGGCTTGGATGAACCTGCTGCAATCGTTGAGCGTCGAAGCCATCTGGTAGAAGATAATGAAAAATGGTATCTAACTGCCAGAGGTCAGGCTCGTTCGAATTACCGACCATGTAAACTTCCATCAGCGGCATGCTTATCTGATGGCCATGGATTCATACGCATTCCAAAGGGGGCGGCGTGCGGAGCCACCTTTCCTAGTGAAAGTGATGCTCGGCCAGGAGCATGATCCAGAAGCGATGCCGCCGGGAGAAGGCGATAGTGATGAGGAGCCGGAGGGGGTGGAGGAAACCAGAGAGGACAAAGGCGAGGGAGAAGACGAAGAAGAAGAGCCCGAAGGTGAGTGGTCCCAAGGGGCGACCTACCAAGGGAGTCTCCGAGAGAGCGGCGAGATTGCCGACTCTTATCTCAACTTAACCTAGATTCTTGAGGTTTGTCTCTATCTTCATTCATTTCCCTCATTCATCCATTCTTCTTTCCAACTCCTGACACACTTCCCCATCCTACTCAATAGAAGTTGAGCGTTGGACGGACGTCCCCACCAGAGGAGGGAGGAGAGGAACCAGTGGGACATGATGGGGATCTGACACCCATCATTGAATTAACAAGCGTGGAGGGGTCTCCCCTTACGGAAGCTCCTGCTACGGCCAAAACACTGGGGACCGATGCTCTGGATTCATGTAAGTCTCACGCTTCACTACTGGCACTTAGTGGAAAAAGATCCCATCTGACCAGCATATGCCTTGCACAGTGATCTCAACACTGGAGGCACGTCAGGCTGCGGAGCCCGGGCCGTCCATGAGTGGACCAGCGGCAGACATACCACCTCGTTCGGAACATGCTCTTTGCACTAAGTCGGCCCCGAAAATTGATGAACAGGGGGTGGCAGACATCAGCGGCGATGTTCCTGAGAAGAGGTCGGAAACTGGTGGAGGCATCATTGCTGCTGGGGCGAGAGAAGAAGGTCTCCCAGACGTCGAGGATTCTATTCCTCATGAAGGCTTCCCTGTGGCGGATCCTGCTGCCGATCTACTGGCTGCCTTCCCCATATACCAACTCGTTGACCCCGATGAGAAAGATGACTCCGACTCAGAGGCATCTGAGGAGAGCCGGATGACACGGCGCAAAGGGTGGAAGTGTATCCAACGCTTCCTCAGGCATCCCTAGTCGGATTGGCTGAGGTTGATGGGATCACTTCAGACCTGGCTGCGCTTCCTGTGCGCCGGAGGGGCTGACACTCAGTGTCTTCATCTGACGGTCCGTGATTACATGGCCAAGAAGATACGCGAGAGCAGCCGGCGCACAAAAATTTCCCAGTGCCGGGAAGGATCGTCGAGCAATCAAGCGCTACTGAGGGCGGAGCAGGAAGTCTGGAACCTCGAAGGGCAGGAGGCAGATAAGGAGCCCTTCATCGCAACATGCTCTGAGCTCGTCGAGAAACTGACGACCTAGCTGGATGATGCGCATGAACAACTGGTGGAGGCGAGTCACCAGATGACTGTACTTCAAACCGAGCGGGCGCAGGCACAAGCTAGGTCTGGTGAGCTACGCTCTATGGTGGCCTATGAGGAGAGAGTCTTCAAAGAGCGATAAGAGGTCCTGGAGGCTACTAGCCAAAGGGTAGCAACGCTAGAAAGACCGCTTCAGCATTCTGATCCCTAAGGGCTTTGTTTTTTCCATCTCATGAACTTTATGCTTGTACTGCTCATCGTCGCAATCAATTATGTGTCCAAATCCACTCATTTGTACCCTTGGTTTAATGCTCTCAACTATAGTTTCAAAACGAATAACAACTCATCCCTAGGCTCCTGTGGGTCATGCCCAACGTGAGAAGCAGAAGATGCTCGTGCCATCATTTCGTTCAACTGTGGGGCATTGACCAAGCTTCAGGCGTCCAAAATTTTTCATGGACTTCTGAGGAGACCCCGAGCTGATTGATGTGTCGACTCCTCAATGCGCTCTAACACATGAGTGGGGCGATGCCGGGGGCATCGAAATCTCTCACAACATAGGGGGATGGAGAGGAAGGGTGAATCACGCCGGCCAAATTCGGTACCCAATGGGGCGCAACCATGGCGGAAACACAACATCCATATCATGTTGGCCTGGAATGGGGACAATAAATGAGGGATGACCGCTGACCATGTTTGCAACACGAGGCCTGACTCAAATATCATCTGTTAGTTTTTCAGAACATTGGCCCAGGACAATAGGCGGACCATAGGGCTGTCATCAATACTGTTAGGGGGTCCTATTAAACACGACCAGTCCTCCGGAACGTTGGCCTAGGATAGTAGGCAGACCATAGGTCGAGAATCCATACTGTTAGGGGGTCCCGTCAAACATGACCAATGCTTCGGAACGTTGGCCCAGGACAGTAGGAAAACCATAGGTCGAGAATCCATACTGTTATGGGGTCCCGTCAAACATGAAAGAAAATGAGGATCTGAATAAGGGGGTATGAAAAGCGTGGAAGGTGGAGTGGTGGTTTGTTCGAACAGAGTCCAACACTCCCGAAATTGCGCCACTATGGCGAAGGCGCATTAGGCAGACATACTGACCTGATCACAGGTCATCCCAATTTCCCGGCAGGACATCTTTGACAAGAGAACGGTTGCTTCCAATTATTATCATGAGGCATCCGGAACCTACTAGAAGTAGATGTCCTGATTACAACACTCCCCATGAATTCGGGCCGAGGGGCCGACAATAAGGAAGGAAGGGGTTCAGTAATCCCTGGGGATGGACCCAAGATGAAATGTATGGGCGGTCCTACGTATCTCATTAGGATGAGAATGAAGCCACACGTAGTTCTTGAAACACAGGTTAACGTCATGTTGAACGAAATACAGTTTAACGTCATGTGAGACGGAATACATTTTAACGTCATGCGGGACGGAATACAGTTTAACGTCATGCGGGACGGAACACAGTTTAACGTCATGTTGGACGAAATATGGATCTTAGTTTTAGGTCATAGAGCTCGGACCAAGAGGATCTTAGTTTTAGGTCTTAGAACTCAGACCATGAATGGGAAAGGGGAGAAACAGACCCATGGAAAGGAAGTTACAAAATCCGACATGAATGAGGACATAAAACCTACATACCATGTGCTCTCCGGGGAAATGCTCGAGTCAAGTGACCGAACACGAAGGTAGGCTGGGCCCACAGGGAAGTGCCCCAGGCGGTCCTACGTATCTCATAAGGATATGAATCAATCCATATGTAGTTCTGGAAGGTGACATGGTAAGATACCATTTCCAAGGGAAAAGGGGAATGCGGGCATGGCCCTTGCACTAAAAGAAGCGGAATTTGATAAATCTTGTTTCTCCTTTAAGGTGAGTGGTTTTTTTTGTGAAGCGACAGGCCTAGAGTAGTAGTTCATGGAGTCGCCACAAGAATAAAGCCGTGATAGGCATTGACAAATGGCATGACACGTGACAAATACCCAATATGATGTCCTCTACAACGAGGTCATCATAATGCAGTGCCATTTTTTGTCTTGCGGCCAGGACGATAATGTCACAGTTTAGGGTCGTGTGATAGGACCAGCAAAATAGTTTAAGGTTATATGGTTTGGACCAGCAACAGAGTTTAAGGTCGTATGGTTCGGACCAACAACACAGTTTAAGGTCATATGGTTTGGACCGGCACACAGTTTAAGGTTGTATGGTTTGGACCAGCAACACAGTTTATGGTCGTATGGTTTGGACCATCCGAGAGAGGATCCTCGGGCCAAAGGGGCCTACGAGGGTTTGAAAATCAGGGAGGGGCAGGATATGTAGCTCCCAGCTATGCTGGGCCTGAAACGCAATGTATGGGCGACTCCTCGTTCCCCATGGGGATGAGGGTCAAGCTGCACACAACCTGTAAAGAAGAGACCCAAGCACATACTCTAGCGCTCAGATCGTGGGAGCCCCGAGAGATGCCTTTATGCAGCTTGGTCTGTCTGATGTGCAGGGGTGTACTGAGGGTTAGTATAAGGAGTGTCGAGATTCCACCTTGACACAGTGGGGTGGAACATGACATGAACCATGCCACCAACATTCAGGGCCTGGGGAAACCAGCGTGACGACTGAGGATTATTGCTGACCATGTTCGCAACACAGTATCCTGTCGTGTCAGCCATGGGGTCCAACAAATGAGCATCAACCGCTGACCTGCGCATGATAGCAGGAGCTGTGGTTAGAGCGAAGGTGGTACATGGCATTCAATCTCTTCAGCTCGGACTCTCGGAAGATGGTTTCGTTTACCATGAGGATTGTGTGAGGTATTCCAAATAGGTGGATGGTATTGGAGCTCACAAAGTCAACGATAGAACTAGCCTTGACTTCCCTGAGCGGGGCTGCCTCTGCCCACTTTGAGAAGAAATCCGTGGCGGTTAAGATGAACCGGCACTGGCTAGCCGTCGCCGGCGGGTAAGGCCCTACGACATCCAACCCCCAGACTGCAAAGGGCCATGAATACTTAGTAGTATAGAGAGGTTCTGGTGGCCGATGCACAAAGTTAGCATGAACTTGGCACGCCTGACACCGCTTGGCGTACTCGATGCAGTCGTGGATCATGTAGGGCTAGAAGTATCCCAGCCTCCGAATCTGGTGGGACAACTTCGACCCGGCCTGGTGGGCGCCACAGGAACCAGCGTGCACTTCTTTCATGACCTGTGGGATCTTAACTCCTTGAATACAACGGAGGAGAACACCGTCAAACCCACGCCTGTAAAGGAGCTGCTAACGGCTGGGAAGACTTTGAAGGGTGAACTTCGGCGCGCGGCACTGGATTCGTTCCCGCTCTGCTCGGTCCATTGGAAGATTGTCATGCCAGAGATATTCAACCGAGGGTTTCCAACAGTCATGACTGTCTCGATCACCACGCCTGAAGCCCTGGGGGGTCCTAATGCAAGGGCACCAGCGGTGAGATGGTTCACTCGCGGGCCATGATCACCCTCTGGGATAACAGGAGAAATGACTCTCCAGTTCGCCACGTCGATGATTAAGTCATCATGTACGGGCTCCACGATTGATGCGGCCAGGCTGGCCAAAGCATCTGCTCGACTGTTCTGCGACCGAGGAACGTGAACGACATCTGGTCAGGAGGGGAACTTAGCTATTAGATGGACGGTGCACTCCACCAACGGCATGGGTTCTGGCTTCCTAACAGCATAGTCACCGTTAACCTTCTTGATGACTAGCTCATAGTCCCCTTTTACATACAGGTGAGGTACGTTAACCTCGAGAGAAACTCGAGGCCGGTGATGAGGGAATGATATTCTGCCTCATTGTTAGTTCAACCTTCTGACAACAAGAATAAATATGGCAGAACAGCTTTCTCTGGGGTGATGAAGATGATACCCAGGCCCACTCTGTTAAGACTAGGATCATTGATCCTTCTACCGGTAGGGCTTCGGGAGGCGCCGTCAATGTTCATCTTCCAGCATGGGGTGGAGTGATCGACTGAGAGGATTGCCTCATCAAGAAAGCCCAAATCCAGTGGCTGGTCCGCAGAGGTTGGGTGGACAGCTAAGAAGTCTTCCAACGCTTGTCCTTTGACGGCCTTCTGAGGTACGAACCTAATGTTGAACTGCTGGAGGATCACCACCTAGCGTGCCAATCGGCCGGTCAACATAGGCCGGCTCAGGATGTATTTCAATGGGTCTACCCGAGAGACCAGCTATACCTCGTGGTGCTGCAAATAGTGCCTCAATTTCTTTACGGCGAATACGAGCACCAGACAGCTCTTCTCGATGGGAGAATATCTAATTTCTGCGTTGAGGAGCATGCGACTGAGGTAGTAGAGGCTATTCTCTATTCTCTCGTTGTTCTTCTGTGTGAGAAGGGTGCCGAAGGATCGCTCTAGGGCGGTCACGTAAAGGACCAGGGGCTTTCCTGGAACATGTGGCATCAGGACCGGAGGCTGAATCAGATACTGCTTGATTTCCTCAAAAGCGGTCTAACACTCTTCATCCCACCCATAGGTTGTGCCTTTCTTCATCATGTCTAGAAAAGTTCTTACACTTGCCGGCTAGATTCGCAATGAATCGGCGTATATAGGCTAAGTGGCCTTGGAGGCCTCGAAGCTCCCAAATATTATTTGGGGGAGGCATCTGACTGATGGCCTTGATCTTCTCGGGGTCGATCTCGACACCTCTATACCTAACAATGAATCCAAGAAACTTTCTTGAGGTGACCTCGAAGGCACACTTCAACGGGTTCATCTTCAAGTGGTGAGAACAGAGGAAACCTAACACTTTATCAAGGTCTTTGAGATGGTCCCGACGCTGAAGATATTTAACCACCGGGTCATCTACGTAGCACTCCACCAGTGTCCCGAGGATCGTCTTGAATATTTGGTGCATAGCCCGTTGATAGGTGGAACCCACGTTCATCAGGCCGAAGGGCATAACCCTGTAGCAGAAAGTGCCCTAGGGGCCCCTGAAGGTAGTGAACTCTTCATCCTCGGGGGCCATCCAGATCTGGTTGTACCCGTAGTACCCATCAACGAAGGAGAGGGCTTGGAACCCGGCCATTGCATCAATCAACTGCTCTGTCACGGGAAGGGGAAAATCATCCTTCGGACAGTGGCGATTAAGAACGCGGAGGTCGATGCAGACCCTGTTCTTCCTGTTCTTCTTCCTGAGGGTCACAATGTTGGCTAGCCACCTAGGGTACTGGACTTCCTTGAAGAAGTTGGCCTTAATGATTTTATCAACTTCAGCCTCAACCATGGCACCATGAAATGGGTGCATTTTTCTGGGAGGCTACTTGAACCCGTGATGGTTTTCTGGGAGGCCAAGGCGGTGGACGGATACCTGGGGATCTAGTCCCGGCATCTCGTCATAACTCCAAGAAAACTCATCACGGTGCTATCTAAGGAAGTCTATGTACTATTGTCATTCCTCGAGAGGCATAGTGGCACTGACCAATGTGGGTCTTGGGTCCACCTCACTACCGAGGTTCACCTGTACTAGCTCGTCGACCATGGTGGAGAATACCTCCTTAAAGGCAGGAGGAGCATCTTCCATGTCTTCTTCTCCGCTTGTGGAAGGATCGTCCACGGGGGGAGCCGTCTCGGGGATTCTCGACCCTGATGGGGAGCTGGCACCGGCTTCGGTGGCCAGTCAGCTCGTTCTCCGTATTCTCCGCCGCCGATTTTACTATCCTAGAGGTCTGCCTCGGTACCGCTACCGGTCCCTCAGCCGCCCCCGGTTGACGAGTTCGGCAATATAGGGCCAGACCCCATGTCCGAACCCAGGAGCTTCTGGAGTATTCTCACAGCAGATTACTTCCCAGAGATGTTCTGGCCGACGGCGGCACTGAACTTTCACGCACCAGAGTCCCTTACCCCTGAAGAATTGGGGAGATTTTGCCAAACCCTATGGGCGACACACTTCCGCCTTCGTTACGAATGGGTGGTATACCCCAGAAGTCGAGAGCACTTCGAAAAAATAGGAGAGAAATGCCGCCAGATCGATTCATCCGCACTCCATGTGGCCCAACACCCTGAGTCGCCAGGCCGGCAGAGCGCCCTTCAACGGAAATATGTTCAGAGTTTCAAAGAACTCCGCAGAATTGTCAGGGAAGCTACCCTCCATGTGCAGGTCCATGGTTGGGGACACTATGCCGCTATCCTCTTTGACCATATCTGACGGTATCCCGATTCATTATGCGACATCGAGGACATGCCGTCAAGAGGGGTCGCGGTCCACATGGCTGACGTGGTGGACAAGGAAGATGAGCTTGAATACCATGATAGAGACTTACCCTCCGAGGGCGTACCGCCACTGTTGGACCCATCAGGGAGGGTTACCCGTCAGCAGAGGAACATGCTAGGCCTCCCCGTACCCATCGAGTCACTGGTACTCGGTCGAAATACCAGCAAGGGTATGGAGCACGTCGGAACTGTCAAGCACTCCGACCCATCTGACTCTGTGCAGAAAATGGAAGAAGATCTCGAGAAGGCCACATTACGCCAGCAGCTTGCTGAGCAGAAGAGGCTGGTTGACGAACTCTTGGTTGAGCGCGTTGTAGAGCGGCGACCCGACTATGGTAATCCCAGGCCAGGGCAGCAGGGGCAGGAACAATTTCCCCCCGGTGAGATGCCTTCGGGAATCCCTGATCACGCTACTACCACAGACAGGGCAGAAGCCGGAACATACAGTAAGAGGGCGCGATACGTCTCGCCACCCCCCCCCCCCCCCCCGAACGACGGGGCAACCTGAAGAATCCAGTCTGGGATCCCCCAGTCGCCCCGCAAGTCGTTCCGCCAGTTGATCCACGAGCAGCTGAAGTCATCTACCGTGTTGAAGAACCTGGAAATGCACTTATGGTTAGGGATCCCCGTCAAGACAGGGACCCCCACCCGGATGATCTTATTGACGCACTCACAACCCGCCTCAAAGCATTGGAAACTCGGCAGGTGGCGGTCCCAACGGATGGCAAGCTGTATCCCGTGTGGGTGGATGATATGCCCGCACCCCCGGGGTTTTGGGAACCCCACTTTCTCTCCCTTCTATGGGATAAGGGACCTTCCGCAACACTTGGCACATTTTTCTTCCAGGTTTGGCCCCATGTTGGGGAACCCGGCTCAGCAAGAAGCTGCCAAACTCCTGTGTTTCGTACAGACATTGGAAGGTCCAGCATTCTTCTGGTATAGCCAGCTCCCTATCAGATCAGTGACCAGTTGGGAGGATCTCCACCGGCAGTTCCTATACCAGTTCATCTCCACCACGTGGGAGACCATCATTGCAAACCTCTTCAAGTGCAAGCAAAGGCCCGATGAGTGAGTTGCAGATTTCATCTCCCGGTGGAAGGGACTTACGTATTCCCTCGATATGCCACTGACTCAAGAGAAATTACTGACGCTGTGTGTGGGGAACATAAAAATGGAGCTGGTACCCTCCCTGATTACCCAGAACTACCCTGGAGGGTTCAGAAATTTCTCAGATAAGGCTCAGCCTCTTGAGGAATCTCTACAACAGGCTAGTCAGGCACGTTCGTTGCCCCCTATGATCCCAGCCAGGAGGACCGCCAGGGCTGAACCCACCGCGGTGGCCCAAATAGAAGGCCCTAGGCAGCTGGAATTAATGCCAGCGGCACCATCCCCGCAACCCCGTAGAGGTCCCCCAGCTCAACCACAGGCTCCTACCCAGCATCGACCGCCTCAGAATCGTCAGGATCCCCCACGCAATGTGCCACCGCCACCCAGGCGAGACAATCAGGAACCTCCTCCTCAATAGGCCCCTCCGGCCCCTCGTCAGGGCTAGGCCCCCAAGGCCCCCTATCCGGAAAGAAGGCACTATACTTATTCATTCAACGAAAATCAGGTCCCTGGCTACTTCCGAAGTTCTCTAGAGCAAGGGATTGTGCGCCTGCCCGAGTGCAGAAGGCCGGAAGAGGTGAATCTCACCGATCACCCCAACTACTGTCCTTATCATCGGTTTATGAGGCACACCCTCAAGCAATGCTATGTGTTTAAAGACTGGATTCAAGACCAGGTCAACAACAACATAGTCATGTTGTGCCCGGAACTAGCACAAGTGACGGGTGTCTTTGCAGGGTCAGAGATCGGTAGCGACATCGAAGGCGAGTGGCAGCAGGTCCCCAGCCACGGATCCCGGAAATACAAGGACTGGATGGCTCGAAAAACTGTCGTCTGTGCCCATGGTATCATCCGGGCGTGCCTGAAGCAGCTGGAACCTTCCGAAGAAGTATCCAGTACCTCTACATCGCCTTCACAGTCGAACTATTCCCAAAAGGGAAAGCAGCGACGACGCAAGAAGAAGCAACGCGGTCCTCCAGTGCAATAGTCAGCCCGCACTATCGGCAACTTTATGCCCCATGAAATGGGGATTCCTCCCAGAATACGCCCAGTGGTGGATGAATCCTCGAGCGACAGCCCGGGGTATGCTTCGGTTAACATCGTGGAGCTGTTAAATCCCTATATGACTCCCGACGAGGGGAAATGACAGGCGAACCTCCCCAACGTTTCTAGACGACGTCAACGTCAGCGGAATCACAACCGCGCTGGTCATCAAGGTATGTCAACGGGCACTTTCAGCCAAGCCGTGCATGCTACTGAGACTAGATGGCAGGCTCAGCACAGAGCTCAGCATGCGCAACCCCATATGATGCCCTCATCTCTACCTCCACCGCCGTTTGTGCTACTAGATCAGGGAGAGCTGCCTCGTTCATATCACAGTCAGTCTTACCCGGCTATAGGACAGCCTCCGCTGTCCAATCCTAGTCCGGAGACTACTCTCCAGGCTTCAACTAGTAGGTAGCAGGATGCACCCAGTACTAGCCGATCGCCGGTTCAACCGGCAGGACCCGCTATGTCTCCAAATGCCGAACGACCTCCTGTAGGCAGAGGTTCGAGTTTGGCATGAATGTATGATGTCCTGAATCACCGGGATGGCATTCCGGCAAAGCTTTATATCCATAAGGCCCTTCGTCTGTCATCCAAATGTGCGAGGCACTTGCCGAGGCCCTAAGGAGCACCCTCAAGTTTGAGACGGAGGTAGAAGCTGCAGAAGCCTTCCATACCGAGACGATTGAAAATGCTGAATGTCAGGCAGTTATCACGTTCTACGGCGAAGATGAGGACCCTACTAAACAGGGGCATATTCGCCTGCTGTACATCACTGGCCACTTCAATGGCATGGAAGTCTGCCGCTGCCTTGTTGACACGGGTTCCGGAATCAACCTAATTCCAACTCGAATGTTGCGAAAGCTGGGTCTGTCTGAAGGTGATTTAACTCCCTCTGACCTCAGAATCCAAGTGTATGACAGGACCAAGCAAACCCCAATCGGCAAGATCCTCTTGAAGACTCAGTTCGGTGGTTTAATTTCCAGCACCGAGTTCATGGTCGTCTCTCAGGACACTGCCTACAATGTGTTGATGGGTAGGCCATGGATCCATCTGCATGAAGCGGTCCCTTCATCGTATCACCAGTGTCTCAAATACTCACTCAACGGTCGAGTAGGAATGCTCAAAGGAGATGTGTCCCCTTTCGCTTCTTGTGAGGCCCGCTATCTGGATGCGGGTTATTACAAAAGTAAGGATAAGCAAATCATAGTAAGTGAGGATGAACCCGCCCCAGTCACAAGTGATCCCTGGGCAAGAATGGATGATGCCTACATCCTCCCGATCCACCGATTGGAGGCCACGACCCCCGACATGGGGAAATGTTTTGTTGTTTCAGGTACACAAGGAAGGCATGTTCCCGTGTCCATGCGACGATGGAAAATCACCTCGTACTCCTACATCAACCAGGATCAAGTGATCCCAGAACCTCCTACCCTTGTACAGTACATGAATGTCATGCTTATGACAACAGCGGTACGCCATACGTGTCTCTTCCACCAGGCTGGAATCCACCGACTCAGGCCGACACGTCACCACTGCTTTGATATCATCAAACATGGCCCCTTAGGCTGATGTCCAGATGGGATTGGATCGACTGCCATCATTGCTATGGTCTCAATGGCGAACGAGTCTCCTGATATGATGACCACTGCTTCCCAAGCCGGCACCAGCTACCCCTCAGGATTTGATTGCCCAGAAGTATCTCCCCTCGCGGGAAATCTCCCCACGGGTGGAGAGGAAGACCTGGAGGATGCTCCCCCCGCCTTTGAAGAAGGCGTCTCTACCATGATTGATGAACTGATACAGGTGAACCTTGGTAGCGAGGCAGATCCAAAACCCACATTGACCAGTGCAGCCATGTCCCCCGAGGAGCGGCAGAAGTACGTAGACTTCCTCAAACAACACCGTGATGTGTTTGCCTGGAGTTACAATGAGATGCCAGGACTAGATCCCCAGGTATCCGTTCACCGTCTGGGCCTCCCTGAAAAACATTGTGGGTTTAAGCAGCCTCCCAGGAAGATGCACCCTTCTCATGGTGCTATGGTTGAGGCCTAAGTTTACAAGCTTATCAAACCCAACTTCGTTAAGGAAGTCCAGTACCCCAAGTGGCTTGCCATCATTGTGCCAATCAGGAAGAAGAATGGGAATATCAGAGTCTTCATCGACTTCCGCGATCTTAATCGCCACTGCCCAAAGGATGAATTCCCACTCCCGGTGACAGAGGTATTGATTGATGCGACGGTCGGGTTCCAAGCTCTCTCTTTCATGGATGGGTATTCCTGGTACAACCAGATCCGGATGGCCCCTGAAGACGAGGAGTCCACTGCCTTCAGGGATCCCCAAGGTACCTTTTGCTACCAGGTTATTCCATTTGGTTTGAAAAATGTAGGGGTTACTTATCAGAGGGCCATGTATCACATATTCATGACGATTCTCGGGACATTGGTGGAATGCTACGTAGATGACCTCGTAGTCAAATCATGTCAGCGCCAGGACTATCTCAAAGACCTTGAGAAGGTGTTCTGTTTCCTCTGTTCCCATCACCTGAAGATGAACACATTGAAGTGTGCCTTTGGGGTCACCTCTGGGATGTTTCTGGGATTTTTTGTCGATACCGAGGAATTGAGATCGACCCAGAGAAGATCAAGGCCATCAGCCAAATGCCTCCCCCAAGCAACATTCTGGAGCTTCGAGGCCTCCAAGGCCACATAGCCTATATACGCCGATTCATCGCTAATATGGCCGGCAAGTGTAAGACATTTTCCCAGCTCATGAAGAAGGGCGCTGCCTACGAATGGGATGAGGAGTGTTGGACCGCCTTCGAGGAAATCAAGCAGTATCGGCTCCAACCTCCGGTTTTGATGCCACCCGTCTCCGGAAAGCAGCTGGTCCTTTATGTGACTGCCCTGGAAAGATACCTCAGTGCGATGCTCACCCAGAAGAATAACGATGGTACTGAGAACAGTCTCTACTATCTCAGCCGCATGCTTCTCGATACGGAGGTCAGATACTCCCCTATAGAAAAGAGTTGCCTTGCACTCGTCTTCGACATGCAGAAGTTGCGACATTACCTGTAGCACCATGATGTGCAATTGGTCTCCCAGGTAGACCCACTGAAGTACATCCTGAACCGCCCCATGCTGACTGGCTGACTAGCACGGTGGGCGGTGATTCTCCAGTAGTTTGATATCAGGTTCGTACCTCAGAAGACCATTAAGGGATAGGCGTTAGCAGACTTTTTAGCTGCCCATCCAACCTCTGCGGATCAATCCCTGGACCTGGATTTTCTTGATGAGACGATCCTCTCAGTCGATCATGCCGTCCCATGTTGGAAAATGCAATTCGACGGCGCCTCCCGGAGCCCCACCGGTAGGCGGCTCAACGATCACAAGCTCAACATAGTGGGCCTGGGTATTGTCTCCATTACCCCGGTGCAAGCCGTCCTTCCATACTCTTTCCTATTGTCAAAAGGCTGTATGAACAACGAGGTAGAGTACCAGGCTCTCATCACCGGCCTCGAGTTGGCCCTTGAGATCCATGTGCCCCATCTACATGTGAATGGAGATTCTGAGCTGGTAATCAAACAGGTTAATGGCGACTATGTCGTCAGGAAGACGGAGCTTGTATCATTGTTATAGTACACCATCCTTCTAATGGCCCAGTTCACTTCTCGACCAGAGGTTACCCATGTCCCGCGGTCACAGAATGGTCAAGCAGACGCCTTGGCTGTAACGACCCGAAATTTTTAAATAAATTTTGTTTCCTAATTTTATGTGTTATTGTTATACTCAACAAAAATGTTTTATTTGATAAACATGATTATAATTAAAATGAGATCAGTGGGTTTTGACTATTATATAACCATCGGTCAACATGACCGCTGTGAACAAAATGTTTTGATTATTGTCTCTAAATATAAGTAATCTTGGTTAATTATTATAGAAAGAAGATTCGATGGCCTCACCTAGTAGTCTTGGACCGATCGAAGCCCATCTAACAGAGCTTGGGAAGGAGGTAGCACCACTGGGCTTGGCTCTGGATCAAATCCAAGCCGAACATCATCATGTGAAGCTGGAACGAAATCGCCTTCGTGAGAAGTTCAAACTGATAGAAATTACTACTCGGGCAATGTTGACTGAGCCGCCCCAAGCTTCTATCACCCTAGAACACCTTACTCTTAGAGCCTATGCTGGTATTATAAGGGGTTATGTAACGAGACCGTAACTACCTTGTGTAATCCTTGTTTTAAATAAAAATTGGGATTTCTTCTTATGATGATGTTTATGAATTTTGAAATGACCGGATAAATATAGTAAGCATATTTTTTATGAATTTTAGAAAAAGGATATTTTAAATATGTTTATGTAAACCCTAAATAATTAAAAATGTGTAATGATTTTCGAAAAATGGTCTTCTGCAATTATGTTCAGTACTAAATTTAGAGTCTAATAAGATCAACATGATTTTTGATGAATAGTAAATTATGAATAGTGATTTTATGATTAGGATTAGTAATATGACCAAATGGATTAGTATTCTCACTTAAAGAAAGTTTTAAAATAATCTAGGCACCTTGATTAAGTAATGTGATTCAATAAAATAGTTAAATAACAGTTTCATTAATTATTATTCAAGTATTAGTTTTTTCGGGTGAATAGTGTTTTTTAATTAAAAATTTAATTAAAAATAATTAGAAAATTATTTTTATAAAAATGACTTTATTTTTGAACTCAGAGCATCGATATTATGTTATGGTAATTTTTGGGGGTTTTTCTGAAAAAAATGAATTTTCGATGAATAGTGTTTTTATTTAAAAATTAAATTAAAAATATTTAGAAAATTATTTTTATAAAATGGATTTCATTTTTGAAATCAGAGCATTGATATTTGGTTAATGTGAAATTTTGGGATTTTTCTGAGAAAGTTGAATTTTCAGTGAATAGTAAAAATACAGTTTTAGGGTTTCGGTATGTTTAATGACATCATAACGGTGTCATGATGATGTCATGAGATCTTTTGTGGGTTGGCCGGCCAAGGGTGATGAATTATTGTTTTGGGGGCCCCATGTGGCCTAACTCCATGATAAATGACAAGGGAGAGCACATGGGTTTGAGAAAAGCACATGTGAGGTGTCCCTTGGCCATTAATGCCTTGTCCCCTCACTTTCCCTATAAATACCAAGCCCTCCTCTCATCCATTCGACTCCCCACTCATTCCCAACGAATTTCTGGTCTCATTACCTCCCAAGGAGTCCTCCCAAGGTGCCCCCAAGCCCTCAAGGTCCCAACCTTTGAGGTTTAAGAGTTACATTTTAAGGTAAGGGATCCGACCCCTCTTTTTCTTTTCAAGTGATCTCTTTTATGTCATTCCTTTTATGCTTCATGTTCTTATTTTGGAGGATGTTCTTTTATACTCCTCTTACTTCCCTTTTTATGTTCATATTATGAAAGACCCCCTCTTACTCTCATCTTTTCTTTTTAAGAATGTTTAAGTGGCGCCGTTAGGCTGCCGAATTTTCAAGGGATTCATTCACCTTTCTCTTTTTCAAAGTTCTACTTTCATGTCAAGTCTTTCCAGTTCATTTTAATTATGTTGGGGTATGATCTCTATATCTATCATACTGGACTCTTATGTTCATATGATGAGAGACCCCATTTGATCTCTTTAATTCAGTATTTTGAAGTTTTAAGTGGCGCTGTTAGGCTGCCGAACTTTTAAGTGGTTCTTCACCCTTCTCGTTTTGAAGTTCTAATTTCATGTCAATTCTTTCAAGTTCCTTTCTATTATGTTGGGGTATGATCTCTATATCAATGATACTGGACTCTTATGTTCATATGATGAGAGTCCCTATTTGACCTTGTCAATTCAATTTTGTTGAAGTTTAAGTGACGCCGTTAGGCTGCCGAATTTCCATAAGAGAAATCTAATTTTTGTCTTCCTTCCATGATTTTCTTTTCAAATGGTATGTCCTTAAAATTTCATTACCATGTCCATATATCCTTCTTATTCTCTCCCCCTACTTTTTTATGGATCATTTATGAGTGGGTGACCCATGTCCCCTCTCTTTTCAATGTTTTCTAAAACCTTGTAACATAGCCGTTATGCTGCAGAATTTTCGTCTCAAAATGTCTCTCTCCTTTTCTAAAGTTCTTTTATATTATTAAGTGAATACTCAAAGCTCTTTCTTCTAAAGGGGTATTCACATATATAACAAAATGTCTATTTTAAATTCTGGGATTTACATACATGAGACCCACCTTCCTTTTCTGTGGGTTTTAAAGTGACGTAAAGATCATGTCTTTAAAGCAGTTTTTAAAATGTTATGATTATGAAATGAAACCCATTTATTTTATGCTATATGGGTTATTTATGAAATGTTTGATGATGATATATGTGGCTCACATGATAATAAAGGCAAATTTAAGGGTGCGCCCTGATAGCGCTCCAATGCATTGGGTAAAGACTTAATCTCTAGAGATGACCATTTTAACGACACCTTGGTGAATAACCTTGGTAATTTTTAACGACACCTTGGGGATGGACCTTGGTGAAACGAAACGACTGTCAATATTAAATGTTGCAGCCACATCTTCAAGTTATGAAAAATGTTATTTTTATTATGATGTATCTCATGATTTCTTTCTCATGCCTTAAAGTTCTTTTCATGTCCTTATTGAAGTATCTCAAGTTCTCATGTAAAATGTTTCTCTTATTTCCCTTACTGGGCCTTCTTCTCACCCTTTCTTTTGATGTATGTCCCCAGGTTATGAGATGCATAATGAACATAGGATGAACTAAAGGAGAAGCCTTTCAAGTGTTTAAGAAGAATGTTTTATGTTTTTTTTTATGTATTATGATCCTTGTTTCCAAGACACTAAACCTTAACGATCCTCAGTTCCGTGTAATGAAATGAAAGTTATGTTATAAAAAGGCGGGATGCTATAGTTGGTATCAAAGGGAGGTTTAGTTATTTGTGGAAATTAGGATATGAAAACTCTAGGAGGAACCCTATAGAAATGTTTAATATAGCAAATCTTCCTGGTATTTTGGTGAGTATTGAGTATGGGGTTGCCAAAGAAATACATCCCTGTCTGGATACGAGCAGGTAGAGGTGGCTCTGGCACAGATGTACATAGGGGTAAAACCCGAAAACACCGCTTTGAGCTAGACTCGAACGAGAACTGGTACACGACAACGGGCCTTGCTGCACTCTTGGTTACGACACTCCCGGGGGATATGCTTTGGTAAATTCATAAGCTTGGTATGAACCATTGTTAAAGGAACAAAGATAAAATAAAATAAAGGTTCACATAAGAATATATGATCATTCATAACCTAGATGGGAACCTAGGAGATCAGAAGTTAGGGTATACCTTTCATATACAAGATATCCTTATATGCTTTCAGTTCCTTTTCATGATTATTAGCTAAGTACTTAAGCCCCAAATTATGCTTTCTCTTCTTAGTTAATGGTGGGAAATGGAAGAACATGTTCCGATAACCAATGTGATAGGAAATGCGACGATTTTCGTATTAATATGACATGGATGATTAGGGGATTAAAATATGATTATTATTTTGGAAGACGTTCATTATTTTGGGAACCATATTTGATCGTGGTAAATAGATTACTACGGTATTTTCATTGAGGAGTAAGGTTGACTTATATTTTGAAGAATCGATGAATTTAAGGTGAACTTATAGTAATTTAGGTTACTTATGGGAATGACTAACCTATCTTGGGTAAAATATGTTTAGGTTAGCTACATTTTTATAAGATGTTAGGAGTGGTTGATGTTGTCTGGAGATGAACAATGAAGTTGTTTTGGAAGACTATGTTATCAAATCCTTATTGTATTTTGGTTTCAATCTTAGTTTGGTTTGTTTTGAGTAATTTTAAGGACCATTATTTATGGAATGGTCTATGATGAACTTTGGGTAGTACCATGGAACTTTGATGATTTAAAAGTAGTTTCCATTCCTATGGGATTCTTTCTTTTTGAAGAGTTGTTTTACAATAACCTTTCTGTTTTTGGGATAATGTTTAAAGATAGAAGAAATAGACAGTTAATCTTTTGTAGATTATGTGATTCTATAGAAGATGATTCTTGTGATTTTATGAGACCAAGTGTTTTTGAATTCTCATCATTTGGAGAAAAGATTAGTGTTGGTAGGGACTTGTTAAAAGATGAAACTCTACTTGAAGGTAGGTATATTTTCTTATGTTTTTTTTCTATGTAGTAAATTAAATCCTCAAAATTATGAAAAGAAATGTAAAATAAAAATGTTGTTGGTTTACGTTTCCTACTAGGTAATCAAAGACCGTTTACACACATCATAAGTTTGGGATTTTCTCATGGTTAACTTTCTTTTAATCATGTTCTCTATCACTCTCCCTCAGAACTTGACCCTTTGTTTTCTCCTCCATGTCCATGTTTTCTACATGGAATCCTAGTATGAGTAAACTCGGGTGACCTTTGTACTTCCCTTTCTTTATTTTAAAGTAATAGTTTTACTGACTCCTTTTCCGATGTGGGACTTTCAATGAAATTTCAAAACCCAATTTTAAAATTGCGAGGACGCAATTTCTTAAGGGGGGAAGATTGTAACGACCCGAAATTTTTAAATAAATTTTGTTTCCTAATTTTATGTGTTATTGTTATACTCAACAAAAATGTTTTATTTGATAAACATGATTATAATTAAAATGAGATCAGTGGGTTTTGACTATTATATAACCATCGGTCAACATGACCGCTGTGAACAAAATGTTTTGATTATTGTCTCTAAATATAAGTAATCTTGGTTAATTATTATAGAAAGAAGATTCGATGGCCTCACCTAGTAGTCTTGGACCGATCGAAGCCCATCTAACAGAGCTTGGGAAGGAGGTAGCACCACTGGGCTTTGCTCTGGATCAAATCCAAGCCGAACTTCATCATGTGAAGCTGGAACGAAATCGCCTTCGTGAGAAGTTCAAACTGATAGAAATTACTACTCGGGCAATGTTGACTGAGCCGCCCCAAGCTTCTATCACCCTAGCACACCTTACTCTTAGATCCTATGCTGGTATTATAAGGGGTTATGTAACGAGACCATAACTACCTTGTGTAATCCTTGTTTTAAATAAAAATTGGGATTTCTTCTTATGATGAAGTTTATGAATTTTGAAATGACCGGATAAATATAGTATGCATATTTTTGATGAATTTTAGAAAAAGGATATTTTAAATATGTTTATGTAAACCCTAAATAATTAAAAATGTGTAATGATTTTCGAAAAATGGTCTTCTGCAATTATGTTCAGTACTAAATTTAGAGTCTAATAAGATCAACTTGATTTTTGATGAATAGTAAATTATGAATAGTGATTTTATGATTAGGATTAGTAATATGACCAAATGGATTAGTAATCTCACTTAAAGAAAGTTTTAAAATAATCTAGGCACCTTGATTAAGTAATGTGATTCAATAAAAGAGTTAAATAACAGTTTCATTAATTATTATTCAAGTATTAGTTTTTTCGGGTGAATAGTGTTTTTTAATTAAAAATTTAATTTAAAATAATTAGAAAATTATTTTTATAAAAATGACTATATTTTTGAACTCAGAGCATCGATATTATGTTATGGTAATTTTTGGGGGTTTTTCTGAAAAAAATGAATTTTCGATGAATAGTGTTTTTATTTACAAATTAAATTAAAAATATTTAGAAAATTATTTTTATAAAATGGATTTCATTTTTGAAATCAGAGCATTGATATTTGGTTAATGTGAAATTTTGGGATTTTTTTGAGAAAGTTGAATTTTCAGTGAATAGTAAAAATACAGTTTTAGGGTTTCGGTATGTTTAATGACATCATAACGGTGTCATGATGATTTCATGAGATATTTTGTGGGTTGGCCGGCCAAGGGTGATGAATTATTGTTTTGGGGGCCCCATGTGGCCTAACTCCATGATAAATGACAAGGGAGAGCACATGGGTTTGAGAAAACCACATGTGAGGTGTCCCTTGGCCATTAATGCCTTGTCCCCTCACTTTCCCTATAAATACCAAGCCCTCCTCTCATCCATTCGACTCCCCACTCATTCCCAACGAATTTCTGGTCTCCTTACCTCCCAAGGAGTCCTCCCAAGGTGCCCCCAATCCCTCAAGGTCCCAACCTTTGAGGTTTAAGAGTTACATTTTAAGGTAAGGGATCTGACCCCTCTTTTTCTTTTCAAGTGATCTCTTTTATGTCATTCCTTTTATGCTTCATGTTCTTATTTTGGAGGATGTTCTTTTATACTCCTCTTACTGCCCTTTTTATGTTCATATTATGAATGACCCCCTCTTACTCTCATCTTTTCTTTTTAAGAATGTTTAAGTGGCGCCGTTAGGCTGCCGAATTTTCAAGGGATTCATTCACCTTTCTCTTTTTCAAAGTTCTACTTTCATGTCAAGTCTTTCAAGTTCATTTTAATTATGTTGGGGTATGATATCTATATCTATCATACTGGACTCTTATGTTCATATGATGAGAGACCCCATTTTATCTCTTTAATTCAGTATTTTGAAGTTTTAAGTGGCGCTGTTGGGCTGCCGAATTTTTAAGTGGTTCTTCACCCTTCTCGTTTTGAAGTTCTACTTTCATGTCAATTCATTCAAGTTCATTTCTATTATGCTGGGGTATGATATCTATATCTATCATACTGGACTCTTAGGTTCATATGATGAGAGACCCTATTTGACCTTGTCAATTCAATTTTGTTGAAGTTTAAGTGACGCCGTTAGGCTGCCGAATTTCCATAAGAGAAATCTAATTTTTGACTTCCTTCCATGATTTTCATTTCAAATGATATGTCTTTAAAATTTCATTACCATGTCCATATATCCTTCTTATTCTCTCCCCCTACTGTTGTATGGATCATTTATGAGTGGGTGACCCATGTCCCCTCTCTTTTCAATGTTTTCTAAAACCTTGTAACATAGCCGTTATGCTGCAGAATTTTCATCTCAAAATGTCTCTCTCTTTTTCTAAAGTTCTTTTATATTATTAAGTGAATACTCAAAGCTCTTTCTTCTAAAGGGGTATTCACATATATAACAAAATGTCGATTTTAAATTCTGGGATTTACATACATGAGACCCACCTTCCTTTTCTGTGGGTTTTAAAGTGACGTAAAGATCATGTCTTTAAAGCAGTTTTTAAAATGTTATGATTATGAAATGAAACCCATTTATTTTATGCTATATGGGTTATTTATGAAATGTTTGATGATGATATATGTGGCTCACATGATGATAAAGGAAAATTTATGGCTGCGCCCTGATAGCGCTCCAATGCATTGGGTAAAGACTTAATCTATAGAGATGACCATTTTAACGACGCCTTGGTGAATAACCTTGGTAATTTTTAACGACACCTTGGGGATGGACCTTGGTGAAACGAAACGATTGTCAATATTAAATGTTGCAGCCACATCTTCAAGTTATGAAAAATTTTATTTTTATTATGATGTATCTCATGATTTCTTTCTCATGCCTTAAAGTTCTATTCATGTCCTTATTGAAGTATCTCAAGTTCTCAGGTAAGATGTTTCTCTTATTTCCCTTACTGGGCCTTCTTCTCACCCTTTCTTTTGATGTATGTCCCCAGGTTATGAGATGCATAATGAACATAGGATGAACTAAAGGAGAAGCCTTTCAAGTGTTTAAGAAGAATGTTTTATGTTTTTTTATGTATTATGATCCTTGTTTCCAAGACACTAAACCTTAACGATCCTCAGTTCCGTGTAATGAAATGAAAGTTATGTTATAAAAAGGCGGGATGCTATATTGGCTGGCGTAGCCTCATTGCTCGCAGAACCCGAGCAAGATGATTTGAACATACATGTGGCACACCGGAGAGTCATTGCCCCCATCACCCAAGAGGACAATGATGGACTGTGGGTAAGTCATCTCACCACCGGACCCTCCACTTCATGGGTCCTGGGATCGTCAGACACAGTGGTTGAAGCCACTCCCGACTGGAGGGCACATTTTGTCAAGTATCTCCAAAATTGTCGCCTCCCGGACGACCGGGCCGAGCGCGAGCGAATCCGACGCTGTGCGCTGCAATTTACCCTCCATAGCGGCCCCAGTCTCGAACATATCCTTTATAAGTGGAGTTTCGATGGAGTCCTCCTTCATTGTATTCAAGGAGTAGAGATTTTTCAAGTTATGCAAGAGGTTCATGCCTGTTCCTGTGGCGCCCATCAAGCTGGGATGAAGTTGTCCCATAAAATCTGGAGGTTGGGGTACTTCTGGCCCTCTATGATCCACGATTGTATTGGGTATGCCAAGAGATTCCACACGTGCCAAGTTCACGCCAACTTCCTGCATCGGCTGCCGGAGCCCCTCCACCCCACCAAGTACTCTTGGCCATTTGCGGTATGGGGACTTGATGTAGTGGGACCATATCCACCGGAAATAGCCTGCCAGTGTAGGTTCATCCTGACTGCTACAGATTTCTTCTCCAAGTGGGCAGAGGAAGTTCCACTCAAAGAGGTCAAGGACCGTTCCATCGTTGACTTTGTGAGCTCCAATATTATCCACCAGTTTGGGGTCCCTCATGCCGTCCTCACCGATAACGGCACAAACTTCCGAGCGGCTGAACTGAAGAAATTGTACGCCAAGTACGACATCCGTTCGAACCATACCTCCCGCTACAACATGCAGGAAAACGGAAAGATCGAGGCGTTCAAAAAACCCTCTCTATCATTCTGCCGAAGACGGTTGGTCAGAACAAGAAAGGTTGGTCGGACAAACTCCCCAACGCCCTCTGGGATTATCGGACGATGACTCGCAAATCTACCCAGGTGACCCCATATTCCCTGGTGTATGGAGATGAGGCTGTCCTAACCATTGAGATCCAGCTGCCATTGTTACACACTGCACTCTATGATCACCAGATATCAGATGAGGTAGCTGAAATCCATCTAGCTGAATTAGAAACACTTGACGAGAACCGGCTTCGTGCCCTACACAATCTAGAAAGGCATCAGGATAAGATAGCGAGGGCCTTAAACAAGAAGGTTTGTCTCCGTTCTTTTCTACAGGGAGACCTAGTACTGGCCCTTCGAGCGCCAATGATTCCTGGTAGGAAACCGCCCAAGTTAGAACCCAAATGGGAAGGGCCATATATCATCCATAAGGTTTACCCCAATTGAGCATACTCCTTGGTGACCATGGATAGAGAGCACAAAACCCCTCCCACCAATGCCAAGTTCCTCAAGAGATACTTTGCCTAGGGGAAAAAGGGTCCTGCGCGACCTTAAACTACATCTTCGTCCTGCAAGACAATAAACTGCAAAATGGTCCCGCATGACCTTAAACTGCATGTTATGGTCCAACACGACCTCTGCACGACCTTAAATTGCATCTTCGTCCTGCAAGACAGTAAACTGAAAAATGTTCCGAGCTCTATGACTTTAAACTAATATCTCCCCCCGTCCATACTGCAAGACGTTAAACTGCAAGCCAGTCAGGCCTTCCTGACCAAGGCTCAGCCTCAGGACCCTTGGACTCCTTGGACCCCTGGCCCCCGTCCTTACTACAAGACGTTAAACTGCAAGCCAGTCAGGCCTTCCTGACCGAGGCTCAGCCTCAGGCCCCTTGGCCTCCTTGGGGCACTGGCCCCCTTCCTTACTGCAAGAAGTTATACTGCAAGCCAGTCAAGCCTTCCTGACTGAGGCTCAGCCTCAGGCCCTTAGCCCCCTTGGGCCCCTGGCCCCCGTCCTTACTGCATGACGTTAAACTGTAAGCTAGTCAGGCCTTCCTGACCGAGGCTCAGCATCAGGCCCCTTGGGCTCCTTGGGCCCCTGGCCCCCCTCTTCACTGCAAGACGTTAAACCGCAAGCTGGTCAGGTCTCCCTGACTACAGCCCGGCCTCAGGCCCCTTGGTTTTCCCCGACTTACCCTCTTGAAGGATTGTACGGTATAGTGTGGGACTACGTCCTCATTCACGTCGGACTATGTTCCGTACCTTACATATCCCCAAATGAGATGTGTCATCATCCCGCATGACGTTAAACTACATCTTAAGCACTACGTGTGGCTTGATTGCCATCATGATGTGATACGTAGGAACGCTCGGATGCCTCGTCTTGAGCCCAACCCAAAGCATTCTCTTCCAGTGTACCCCCTCTAGGAATAGTTTCCATGGAGGATCTTTGTGTAGCAGGGGGTAGGTTTTCTTATCCTCGCTCATACAACCCCACTCACACAAGGATTGTAAGGGTTGCACCATGTGCCCACTCCCGTTATTCTATCCCTCCACGTCCTCCCCGCATGACGCTAAACTGCATGGCCTTCAAGAACTATGTATGGCTTGATTCCCATCCTAATGGGATACATAGGAGCGCCCAGAAATTTTTTCTGTTGGCCCAGCCCAAAATCCAAAATCTTCCCCTCAGGTCAAGACATGTGGCAGGGTGCACACTTTTTCCCCAACTCACGTCGACCAAGACTCGACCTGGCTACACATCCCCCCTGGATATGTTTGCCTCTTTCGTGGATGGATACAGCTATCCTTCACACACTCCTTGACTGAGATTCCATCATTTTTTCACACCCAGAGGGACCCCAAAGAACGGACTGAATACTATGCCCAAGGGATCTCCTACCGATACGGGCCAACGACCTCGAGGGTTCTCAAGAAACAAGCCGATACGAGTCCCGCGTTGTGAATTTGGTCAACGGTCGACGCTCATTTGTTGCTCCCATATCAGGTCACCATAGGAACGCTTTGTTTCGAACATGGTCAACAGTGCCCTGGATCTTCGGGTCCAACCCGAGATATCCCAAACATCGATTGCAGTAATTCGTTCTACCCCATCCGGAAGTGACAAACTTCCCCCCCAGGTGGTGCTAGCGATCGGGCCCATGGCCCCAATTCCACTATAAGGGGTGTACGGTGTGGTGTCGTACTATGTCCTCACTTATATAGGGATCATGTACCATGCCATACGCCTTCACTTATGAGGCCCAGCCTCAGGCCCCTTGGCCTCCTCGGGTCACCGACCCCTATCCTCATGTAAGACGTTAAACCACAGACCCGTCAGGCCTTCCTGACTGATGCCTGTCCTTAGGCCCCTTGGCCTCGTTGGGTCCCTGACCCTCGTCCTCATTGAAAGATATTAAATTGCAAGCAAGTCAGGCCTTCCTGACCAATTCCTAACCATCAGGCCCCTTGTCCTTTTTGGGCCCCGGCCCAGATCCTCTCTTATAGGAGTGTAAGGTGTGGCGTGAGGTTATTTTCTCATTCACGCCGGTTTATTCACCGTATAGTACACGTCCCTTGTTTGGGGGTATATTACTCCCCCCTAGTTCTGTATGACGTTAAACTACATCTTAAGAACTACGTGTGTCTTGATTCCCATCCTCATGGGATACGTAGGACCACCTAAATGTCTAGAATTCGGGTCCAGCCCCATTACTCAGGAATCTTCGTCCCATCTTGGCCCCTTGGCCTACCCTTCCTCCATGAGTGGATTATATGGTGTGGTGTGGGATTATGTCCTCATTCACATCTGTCTCGTAATGACCACTCCATGTATCTCTCCCTCCTGAGTTGTTTCTTCTATCCCTTTTCGGCGGTTCACCAATGTGCCTAAGAGTACTCTGGTTTATTACATGGAATGCCAAGCTTTACTCGGGCACGTCCGCACCCGCCTTCCAGGTTTTGTGTATCCCTGAATTAGGGCTTCCATCATCTTTCACACCTGGAGGGACCCCCAAGAATGGCTTGGATACTATACCCAAGGGCTCTCCTACCATTACGGGCCAACGCCCCTGAGGGTTTCAGACAACAAATCGATAAAATCCCGCATTTTGAATGTAGTCAGCGGTCGATGCTCGTTTGTTGTTCCCACATCAGGCTAACGCGATATGGACGCTGCGTTTCCACCATGGTTAACAGTTTTTCTCTCTCACCACGGCAACCCATTAAGCCCAAAATGTCAGGTACACAATTCACACCCTTCATCACTCTATCGTGCCCAAGTAGAGTCTCGGAACTCTTGGTACTTTTCCTCTGTTCACGTCTGCATGTTGATGAAACAAGCCGTGTTGAAGGTGTCTTTCGAGGCTCTCTACCAACTCCCCTCTGATGGAATCCCCAAGTATTGTGATAAGGATCTCCCCCCTTGTTTCCCACACCGAGTTTAACTCACGCGGGCTTAGGGATCGGGTTGACGCCTGGGCTAACTTGGGACGTTGTTACCATTCATGGTCTGACCTCTAAGACCATAAACTAAGATCCATCTGGAACTACATTCAGCTTGATTCCCATCCTCATGGGATAAGTAGGACTGCCCGGATGCCCAGTCTTTGGGTACAACCCAATTAGGGAGCCAGTCCCTCCCCCATGTTTCACCTCTTACCTCTATATAGGCCCCACAGCCTAAGGTCTCCCTCTCCGAGTGGCATACAATGTGATGTGGGATCATGTATCCATCAATTGTGTTTTATAACACTACGCACGTTCCCCGCCTATCATCATCTCTGCTACATCTACGCAGCATGACGATAAAATGCATGCTTGGTCCTATCATACGACCCTAAACTGTGACATTATCATCCTGGCCACACGACGAAAAACGACACTACATTGTGGGGACCTCGTTGTAGAGTACATCACGTTGGGTATTGGTCACGTTCCATTCCATTTTTCAACGCCTATCACGACTTGATCCTTGTGGCGACACCACTGCCTACTACTCTAGGCCTGTCGCTTCACAAAAAACCACTCACCTTAAAGAACAGACAAGCTTTATCAAATTCCGCTTCCTTTAGTGCAAGGGCCACGACCGCACTCCCCTTTTCCCCTGGCACTGGTACCTTACCGGGCCGCCTTTCAGAACTACGTATGGCTTTATTATCATCCTTATGAGATACGTAGGAGCTCCCGGGCACTTCCCCGCGGGCCCAGCATAACCTTTGTGTTTGGTCCCTCGACTCGAGCATTTCCCCAGAGAATGCATGGTAAGTAGGGCTTAGGTCCTCCTTCACGTCAGGTTTTGTTGCCATGTGTCCCCTGCTCCCTTTACCCATTTATGGTCTAAGGTCCATCAAGAACTACATGAGGCTTGATTCTCATCATTATGAGATAAGTAGGAGCACCCGTGGATTTCCCCGCGGGCCCAGCCTAACTTTCGCTTTCGGTCCCTTGACCAAAAACCTCTCATAAGGAGGTCGTGCGGTGTGATATGGGATTGTGTCCTAATTCACATCGGGTTGTTCACCACACCATACACACCCCCTATTCCCATTCAATCCAGGTGTTTGAGTTACTCCACCATGTGATTTTTATGTTTCCTCCCGCCCTTTGGTCCGAATTCTATGACCCTAAACTATGATCTCCCTATGGGAAAGAACTCTGCTCCCTCTATCTAATATGTCTCGTTTTCGTATTCCAATGTGTTTTGGCAAGGAGCCTAAAGTGTGGTTTTTCAAGGGGACATTCCCCTCGTCCCATGGCCAAGATTCACGAGCTCGCTATTTGGATCCTCATCCTCTTCCACATCCAAAAGGACCCTTGGATGACATGGATACTAGGCTTAAAGGATCTCCATGAATGCTGGACCTAAGGTCCCTCTAATCGTTTCGGGCCAACGTCCCTACGGATATCCGACAACATTTGTGACATGGTCCCGTGTTTCGAACATGGTCAACGGTCAACCCTCATTTCTTTGTCCCCATTCTAGGAAAAGACGATATAGATGCCAGTTTTCTGTCACGGTCTACAGTTATCCTCCATCGTCATGCCGCCATCATCATGATCTGAATCTCGAGCGCCATGATTCACACATTTCCACTTCCTCATGTTCAAGTGGAACTCTATCATACTCGGTTCTTTCTCTTCGCACAACTAGGTGCGCTAAATGATCATGTTAGTGTCATTGGGCCTGTATTCACCGAGCTTCCCTTTGACCTAACCTTCCCCTTTTTGTCGGGAAATTCCCACCACTACTGCTTGTTTCCCACACCGATCACGACTCACGTTGGCTTAGTAGTTTTGGTGGGATGTGTACCAACACGACCAGGATTCTCATCATCCCGCATGATGTTAAACCGCGCTTTCAGAACTACATATGACTTGATTCCCATCCTCATGGGGTACATTGGAACGCCCGACCACTCTGCTTCGGGCCCGACCTAATCCTCACTCTTGGTCCCTCGACCTGAAGAGTTTCCTCTGGGGGTACGTGGTGTGATTTGGACTCCAAGTCCTCATTCACATCAGTTTCATATCTAGCACACCACACGCTCCCTGGGATCTTCCCTTTTATTCCACGTCCTATCATATGACGTTAAACTACAGGAGTCCATGTGTCCTTAGCGCATGACACTAAACTGCGGCTCTACCCTGAACAAGTTCAGAATTCCCCAAGGATACATTGGGAAGTGGTAAATCCCCTCGCCAGAGAGGCCCTTTATGAAAGAAGGAATGATCCATGATCAAAACAATGTGCCCATATGGTGTACTCCAACCATGGTGGCGTAACTACCTAAGTGCTGGATTCTGTTTGGACAAACCATCACTCCATATTCCACACTTTGTGTGCCCCTTATTCGGACCCTCGTCCCCTTTAATGTCTCACGTGACCCCCTAACGGCCTGGTCTCATGCCGCATCGGCTCAACTACCGGCCCGGGACAACGTTCCGGAAGACTGGTCATGTTTGGAATGACCCCCTAATAGTATGGATGTTTGACCTATGGTCCGCCGACTAGCCTGGGTCAATGTCCCGAGATATTGACCGAGAATATTTGTGACATGGTCCAGTGTTTCTAACATGGTCAACAGTTGACCCTCATTTTTGTCCCCATTACAGGCTAACGCAGTAAGGATACAGCTTCTCCACCATGGTTAACGGTTGTCCTTTATTTTCACTCCATCCCCACAGTACTCTGAATCTTGGGCATCGTAATTCACGCTTCCCATTTCCGTCTATTCGGACCGGTATCAGCGCCCCTGGCATTGCACCGTTCGTGCATAAGAGCCCGCTGAAGAAACGGTAATTCGAATGTTCTAAAAATTTCCTTCTCTGGTCAAGCCTCTCCCATCTTTCGGAAATCCGGACTGGTAATCCGAATCCTGGATGCCCAGAGCATGGTCTCCACTTATATGTTAGGTGGGACGAGAAGGCAACTATCTCATGTTTCTCACATCTGGCTCGACCCACACAGGCTTTGGGAATTATCGCCGAACGTCTCAAAAACATTGTAGGGATGTAACAAGGAGATTCAAATAGTAGAAATCGTGCGCGCTACGACATTCAAAACAAAGAAAGAAAAAATTGAAGCACAAAAGTTCCAATAAAAGGTTTTTGGTTTGTTATAATACCCGGGGGTCGACTCCCCCCATGGACGGGTTGACCCCGTCAAAAGAGCGTTGTAGCTCCGCCACCCGTTGGCTTGTGGTGTCCAAGGCTTGCTGCCCCTGACTTATCTCCCGCTCCTCCTCAACAGCAGCGAGGCGCAGTTCGTCAGCCTTGGCTTTGGCCCTCTCTACGCCATCTTCAACGGCATCCATCTTTCCAGAGGCCTGCCTCATATGCTCTTCTGCCTCTGCCAGCTGGGCCTTCAATCGTGAGATCAGCTCAGATTGTGCATTAAGAGTGGATGAAAGCTCATCTGCCTGGGTATGCATCTGTTGGACCTCCCCTTCAGCCTCATGGATCTTCTTGATGTTGGTTTCCTTCCTCCGCTTCCAGCCCACACTGAGCCCACGATCATGATCCCGGATCTTCTCAGCCATAAGATCTCAGACGAGTGCGTGAGGACGTTGGGCATCCACTCCCCCAACGCACAGTTCGCGCAACCGCGAGCGGAGTCTATCCATTTCGGCCAGCCATTGTGCTTGGGGGGTTTCCTTGATGAAGTGCATGATTATCTTCCATGACCAACAGTAGACTATGCTGCTTTCTTCCTCATCGGAGGTCGTTTCGTCCCAGTCTGCGTGATTGGTAGGCTCGTACGTGGGATATGCCCTCAAGCCTCGCAGGATCTACATCTGGTGTTGAATCCTGTATGGAATCTGGCGCCGAAGCAGGCGTGACAGGACTGGGACCGACCGATTGATCTTCTTCATCCGAGTCCACCTCGTTGACCTCAGGCATGACCCTACTGGTAGTCCTGCCGGTGATGATGTGTGTTGCAGCTTGGGGAGATGGGGGGACTATCACCACCATCACCGGCATGCCCCTAGGATGGACGACACCAAACATCCCGACTAGTCTTGTCGCATCATCCCATGCCAGTCGGAGAACTGGACGACAGAGAGGGTCATAAACGTTAGTTGGCATAGTCTACATATGACGACAAGGAAACCGGTAGAGGAAACATATGGAGATTGACCTCCTGATGCTTCTCATGATCCGGTACTTACGGGACCCCAAGGTGAGGCCCTCTGTATACTGTTGGAAGGTCTGGAGATTCCGGAGGAGCCACCTCTGGTGCTCTGGTCCCACCAGACACGGAACTGGACGTAGCCATAGGCGCAGGTTCTGAAGGTCCCGCATCATCACCTGCCGAGGGGTGAGAACGAGGCCTGCGAACAAGTTCCTCCTGCATGGATCAAACATCGGTGAGAAGTCCATAGTGACCCAAGAATGGACCATAAGGAAAGAAGTTCGGAATGCTACCTCGAGAGCCTCTGCGAAATCATCAGAATCTGAGCCTTGATCTTCGACCTCGCCCTCCTCCAACGGGCTCCCTCCTCCAGCCTCATCCTCCCGAGATGAGTCCTCTGATTCTTCCGGCAGGGGCAAGCACTCCCTTAGATCGACAGGCGATAACTATGGGGGGACCGTTTGATTCAATAGTACCCTCACCCGGTCTGTCATTGGGCGAGGGACACCACTAGAGTGGACGTAATCCTCCATCTCGTCTAGGTATTTCTCTGCCTCCGTCAGAGATTCCATGAATCCATCCCGGACAAGGCCTATGCCTGGTAATTCCATTCCGAGGCGATTCAAGTGGGCCCATATCTCGGGTGGGATGAGGAACTGCCGGTTGACATCACAAATGTCCCAGGCTTCTGGGAAGACGACATCCTTTGCCATGTCAATATGTCGTAGGTGCTTCCCCGGAGCCTGAGTGGATATCCTATGAAATCCCCTTGGTGGCTGCCTCTCCAGATGGCCCTACACTTCCGGAATCACCGGATTCGACGCTGCTGCCACACCCTCGGCCGGTGCGGGTCTCGCCGCCATGGCAGCGTCGCTACCGTGAGAGGCCCTAGCTGCCCTCCGACCCCTACCTCGAGATAGAGGAGGCCCACCGTCACCAACCCGAATAGTTGGTTGCTTCAGCATCTCCCTTGGGTAAGCAGCATCCCAACTAATGGCATAATCCCTCACATATCCAAAAGCGGTGGTGGATGGAGGCAATGAAATTTGCATCTTCCCATCTTCCCATGTGAACATGAGCCACAAATGCCTCATCACACACGGGTGCTCCTCGTGACGCACCTCCCAGTAGACCTGCGGGGTCAGCCGCTGGAGGCACCAGAACTGCCTCGCACACCGATGCGGGGTGTACGGTTCGCAGAGTGTCTCACGATCTACTCATGCCACCAAAACTCCACCTCGAAAGGCCAAGAGTTAAGCCCGATGTTCTTCCGTTCCCCGCCCGTCATCAGTAAGTATCCCCGTCGGCAATGAGAAGGGGTGGAAATTAAACTCATCCGCCCTCCACACCTGATTCAGTACCATCGGCACGACCAATTTGAACGGGAATCTCCCGACCGCATTCAGGATAGAGGGGCGGAAATTCGATCCCGGAGGCGAAATGGGGTTTGGATACTCATAAATCCCCCTGATGTGCACTGTGATCCACCCATACAGGATGTGGAAGGCCCTGTATATCCTTGGTGGCTTCTTGCCCTCGCTAATGTGCCACAACATTGTGTACAGTTTGGCGAGCATTGGAATCCTCAGATTGATCCGCTGCCCCATGGCCAACATGGACGCCATAATAAAAGAGCTGGGCCGCACCCCCATGCTTGTATCCCTCACCGGTAGGATCCAGCCGCAGATGAGAGCCGCGATGAATGCCGCCAGCCTAACTATCGGTTGTTGTTTAGTGCTGACACTGAAACCCCAAGTCTTCCATTGGCTGTCCTCCACGACTCGCCAATACGAGTTCCCCTTACCCCATTGGGCCGCCCTCGGACAAGTTCGAGGCCTCGGAGGGAACTCTCGATTCTCTAGGAAATTCAAGAAGCACTTGAACTATCTCTTAATGTGGACATCCCTCACTGCCTCCTTGTCCTCTCTAGGGATGAGCGCCATCAGCACTGACGCCAGTCGCGACATTTGCCCTGTATCCTCCCACGCGTTCATGAAAGGGAGGAACTCAACATATATGGACCCCAAGATCGGAACCCCAGATATTTGGTGGACATCCCACAGGCTGATGCCCACCTCCCCATGATACAGGTAAAAGGTATTGGTCCTAGATGAACATCTGGTCAGCAATTCCGGCATTAGTTTCTTTGGTTGGTAGATGTGGAATTGGAGGCCCATGCCGCCTAATACAACCCCACTCTCCTCAACTCGGCCCCAAACTCCTCGCATGAGGCGCCTAACCAGTAGGCCCCGGACCAATCATCAGTAAAGTTGCCGCCCTGGCGCAGGTCCCACTCATCGGACCATCCCTTCTTCGAATCCTGCAAAGCCACCTTCATCATGGTACGGTAGAGAGGAGGGGACGTCTCTAGTTGCATTGGCTTCCCGTGAATATCGTTCAAATGGTTCTAGAGACAGTTAGCAGTGACGGGTGTGAAGTCCTCCCGCGCATGAGCATCGGCCGCCTTGAACCATTGGTGCAGGCATGGTGTACTCTTGAACCAGCAAGCTGGTTTGTCCCTACTCGCCTCAGGGATGAAGATGTCATCCCTCATCCCGAAGTCGTATAATGGAAGCTTCTTACACTGCGGATAATTCTTCTGACCCTCCGATAGCAGATCTGTCAAAGAAGCGTGGTCAGAATGGCTTTGGACCATCTCCCCAATTCCTGGACAGTTGGCCATCTCATCCCGATGGGCGGCATCTGCAAGCACCCCCAATACAGCCTCTTGATGGTCCATTTCAATTCCGGCCCTCAGAAAAGAATTTTTTCAGAACGGATCATGAAGTTGGATTGCGAAGCCGGATCGCGATGGTTGGTCACAAGACCAAGCCGTGAAGTCTGGCCTTGGCCGACAAGCAGAAGTTCGCATGGCGCGGACGCGGAGTCGGAGCCCCGCGGTTCGCCGTGAAGCTCGATTTGCAGAGGTCTGTCGCGGAGTACGCGGAGCTTCGCGAAGTCGAGAGCACAAAAAGACAAGGAAGTTACATGAAGTCAAAAGAGTTCGACCCCCCTATTTATAGGCGGCGACCCCGGATCATCACGGTGCGACCGGATCTGTGGCCCCGGTCAGCACAGCGGGCCCCCAACGCGAAGCCGCATCGCGAACCGCTGACAATTTTAGCGAGTTTCCCTTAGACTTCGACCCTTCACAATCCGTGGCTCCATGTCTGAGGGGGTGTATTTGTTGGTTCCAAAATATTTCATGAAAGGAAGGGACGAAAAAGAAGGCTGGCACGCTGCCTCGCGAAGCACCGACGCAAAGCACCCCGAGCATCGCGGTCTCATGAATCTCCAGATGCGGTAACTCTCCGCGAACGCATTTGACGTTCACGAGCCCGCCGCGAAGCTCCAGAGGTGGTAACTCTCCACGAACACATCTGACGTTCGTGAGCCCGCCGCGATGCTCCAGAGGCGGTAACTCTCCGCGAACACATTTGACGTTCGTGAGCCCGCCGCGAAGCTCCAGAGGTGGTAACTCTCCGTGAACGCATTTGACGTTCGCGAGCCTGCCACGAAGCTCCAGAGGTGGTAACTCTTCGCAGACGACGTTGACGTTCGCCAGCGCGCCGCGAAGCACCTGAGGTGGCGCGCGAGTTCTGCTTCGCGGCGCCCCTTCCCTATAAATACTAGACTCCCCCTGAGTCCCGGACTTACAATCCGACCTTTCGGCTTGTCCTCTCCCGATTCGCGAAGCACCCTTTGCCCTCGGGAATCATGTGCTCTGCGAGGTACTTCTACTTCGCGTGACGCCTTTTCTTTGTCTTGTTTTGAGCCCCTCTTCCGAGAGGGATTCCCTTTGCGAAGCCCAAGGGCATTCACGAAGGAAGGGGATTCCGAAGGGAACCCAGGAAGCTGTGGAGCGTTTATGCTTCGCGAAACACCCAACCTGTACTAGTGATCCCTATGCTAAGGCAGGATCGTTGCACATCGCGAAGCACACTACTTTGCAGCACTCTACTTCACGAGGTACCCCTTCTTCACGATGCAGTGCTCCGTGAATACTGTTCCACTTCGCGAACCACCCTCCACTCACACCTATGCCCCATGCTAAGGCCAAGGCACTCCGCTTCGCGAAGCACACTCCTTTTCTTGGATATTTCTCTTCCCGTCCGACCCTACAGGTTTTCACGATGTGATTTCAAAGTCCCATGGACAATACCACTTGTAGCATTGCTTCGCCTAATGCTTCTTTACATAGGAATGCTAATGCTATTGCTTCCTCGCATAGACACGCTAACGTGGACCTTTCGATGGTTCGCTCCACAACCCCCCTTGAATATGGACTTACTGGTACCTTCCCTACCCCAAGGAGAAAAGGGTACCAGTTATGTAAGTCCTAATGGGTGTGGAGTGAACCCGCCTCGTCCGAGCTGCAGGATGTTAAACTGCCAAGCATCACATCCTCAACACATGATATTAAGCTATGACCCGAACTTGTACCTCTCACGAAGGGTCACCCTAGCTCGAATTTTTTTTACACCACTCGTCTCCATAAGAGTAGAATCACCCATCCATAAGGGATGATATCCTCCTTATTGGAGTGGTGTATGTTCTCAGGAGAAGGGTGACCCTAGTTCCCCAACGAATGGCTGCACCCATACATCTCCGTACATCCCCACTACCAAGGTCAGTGGAGGGTGTGATAGGGAACGAGTCACCTCCCATAATTAGTCCCAAATCCTTCTTTCACTGCGCTTTTTCGCACTCCGGGCCTCCATCCTGGAGTAAGTCCCAGCACCATGGGCCGCCTAACGCGTAATCCCTTCTTTTCTTCACACGAACGAACCCTTGGCAGCGTGATCGTCAGGCCCTTGCTGTCTCTTATTTCTCACACCGAGCATGACTCACGTGGGCTTAGAGTTGGCATTGGCCATGACAATACCTCATCCAGCATGACGTTAAACTGTATTCCATCGTCCAGCATGACGTTAAACTTCATTCCCTCATCCAGCATGATGTCAAATTGTATGCCTTAGCCCCGCATGACATTAAACTGCACACCCATTTGAACTACGAGGTCTTTGATCCATGTCAAGGCATGGTACGTAGGAAGCCTCCACGAGCTTCAAGCCCACCCATCATCCAATTCACGTCGAGTTATACCTTCATCCATCATGATGTTAAACTACATTCCAGTCCGATGGTATGCGGTTGCGACCAACCCAAACTACGAGGACTTTGATCCATGTCAAGGCATGGTACGTAGGAAGCCTTACAGAGGTTCAAGCCAAACAATCATTGGCTCAGACCGTCTCCTTGTCAGTGTGACAAGCCCCCCATTTTCACCCAAACTATGAGGACTTTGATCTGTGTCAAGGCATGGTACGTAGGAAGCCTTCCAGAGGTTCAAGCCCAACAATCATTGGCCCAGACCGTCTCCTTGTCGGTGTGCCAAGCCCCCCATTTTCATCCAAAGTGCGAGGACATTGATCCATGTCAAGGCATGGTATGTGGGAAGCCTCCAAGAGGTTCAAGCACATCTCCCATCGGACCAAGGTCCCTCATTTACGTCAGTTCGCAGACACCCACCACCCGTCTTTCATTCACGTCAGGGTTCACTACCGTCCCGCATAATGTTAAATTGTGTTCCATCAATCCTTTGAACTACGAGGACTTTGATCCATGTCGAGGCATGGTATGTAGGAAACCTTCCCAAGGTTGAATCCCACCACTAGTGGACCCCTGGGTCTACTTTCACGTCGGTTCACCGATGAAACACTTTGAACTACGAGGTCTTTGATCCATGTCAAGGCATGGTACGTAGGAATCCTCCCCAAGGTTCAAGCCCATTTCTCATTGGACCATGGTCCACCTTCACGTCAGTTCGCTGACAAATTCCATCATCTGAACAATGAGGACATTGATCCATGCACTGTCATGGTACGTAAGAAGCCTTCCAGAGGTTCAAGCCCACCACCCGTCGGACCAAGGTCCAATTTCACGTCTGTTCGCCGACGAATCCCCTCTTAACTACGTGGTCTTTGATCCATGTCACGACATGGTACGTAGGAACCCTCCATGAGGTTCAAGACCACCACCACTAGGACCTTCCTGGTCCTCCCCATTCACGTCAGTTCCCTAATGACGCCCATCGAACCAAGGTCCACCCTCATGTTGGTTCACCGGCACCAACCCGAACTATGCAGACTTTGATTCCATTCCATGGGGATACGAAGGAAGCCCCTTTAAGGCTCAAGCCCAAATTCACTGTTGCCCTTGCGATGGTTACTTTCTATTACCCCATCCACTTCATTCATCCATCCATCATCCACCCTGATTCTCACCCGGACCATCATATCCTGGTGAGACCATGTCGGTACGCTCCTCTTCACAGCCGCCCATGGGCTGGTCCCGATATCGGCACCCCTTCAAGGGAAATCCCTCAATCCGATCTATTCTAGCTAATGCTCTGATCGGGCTGATCCGTCTCCGCTGGACGTTGAACTCGCGGCGTACCCAGTGTTATACACGGGAAGCTGAGGAAAACTTTAGATATGTGCCTATGGTGTATAATTCCCCGTGCTTGATGTGGGATGCCTCGGGCTTCCATGCCCTCGAGAAGCCCTGTGACCAGGGATAATAGACAGACATGCCAGGTTCCCCAGCATCCAGACACGCTACTGATGCCACAACGTGACTACTCCCCCAACCGAAGGTTGCTGCCCTGACCTGACCCTTTGGAATGTCCCGACAGAAGTAGTGTAATTAACAGGCTTCCATGGAAACATGGCACTAGGAAGAGTTTCACGAACAACATATTAAATCTATGAGGGAGACTCGGACTAGGTGATGAGTTCTGAGGAGGAATCCACAGAAGGAAGAACCAACATCCCATCATCCCATTTCGATAAAGGATCATACATCTCTGGATAAGGACCGAATGCCGCCAGCCTTTGGAAAGCGGGAATGCGGGGCAACAAGCGCAGCGCGTCCTACTCCGCGGACGAACGGATGTGCGCGCCCCGACGAAAGAATCAGAAAAAATCCCACATCATACGTGGGGAATGTGTACCATATGAGGTTTTCCTCAGCTTCCCATGTTTAACATGTGGTATGTCGCGAATTTAAGGTCTTGAGGAGACAAATCGGGTTGAAGGACCCCTAGGGGGGAACACCGATGTTGGGGCCAGCACGTGGGCGGTTTCCAAGATATAATGGAGTGGGATGGGGTGGCATGATCTCACCAGGATGTGGCAGACCAGGTAAGGATCAGGATGGATGGTGGAGTGAGACATGGGGCTTACATTCTCAGACGGCCCATGAGGGGAAATACAGTTTAACGTTATGCGGGACGGGATACAGTTTAACGTCATGCGGGACGGGATACAGTTTAAAGTCATGCGGGACTGGATACAGTTTAACGTCATGCGGGACGAGATACAGTTTAACGTCATGTGGGAAAGGATACAGTTTAATGTCATGTGGGACGAGAGGTTTAGGTCTTATGCTCTGAGGCGGCCCAAGGTGGTCAGGGAACCTACATGGAGAGGTTGGGATGACCGGGTGGTGGGCTTGAACCTTATGGAGGCTTCCTACGTACCATGCGTTAGCACGGATCAAAGTCCGCGTAGTTCGCTGGGATGGGGATTACGCTCTGGGGCGGCCCATAGGAGGATGTCATGGTCGATGCACACTCTATGCCCACGTGAGTCATGATCAGTGTGAGAAACAAGAGGCGGTAGGGACTAGACGATCACGTCGCGAAGGGTGTGCCCATGAGAAGCGGAATGGGGATTATGCGTTGAGCGGCCCAAAGAGGAAACATGAGCTTACATGTGGTTAGCGGCCCTTAGTGCCAGGGATTACTCCTGGTTGGAGGCCCGTGGTGCGACAAAGCGCAGTGGGAAAATGACTCCACTGGCCTTGGCAGGGGGGGAGTACAGAGATGCATGGGTGCAGCCATTCGTAAGGAAGGCTAGGGGCTTACGCTCTGAGGCAGCCCTTCCCACATGGACAAACGCCGCTCCGACAAGGAGGATCTCATTCCATGTGAGGATGAGTCCATTCCCGTGGAGACGAGTGGGCATAAAAAACGTCCGAGATGGGGGGACCCTACGTGCGAAGCACGGGGTCAGACCACAGTTTAACGTCTTGAGTTAAGGACGAGGTGCTTATCAGATTTATCATCTTGCAGCTTGGACGAGGTGTGTTCGCTCCACACCCCTAGGGCTTACATACCCAACGCCCTCTACCCCTTGTATGAGGGAAGGAATCGGCAAGGCCATAGCGAAGGGGGGCTGCAGGGCGAACCATCGGGGGGTCCACGTTAGCATGGCTATGTGAAGAAGCAATAGCCGTTAGCGTGCCTATGCAGAGAAGCCTAAGGAAAAGCAACGCAATGGGAAACACGGCCCAAGGGACCTTGAGGTTTCTTCACACAATCCTGGAAATCCATATGGGAAAACAACGCATGGTGTGTGCGCCTGGCAGTGGAGACATCAGGTGCTGGTGCAGGGGGGGCAGCCAAGGGGCGTCAAGGTGAAGGGTCCTCGACTTTGTCCGAAAAAAAGAAGGATTGCGTGAAAAACCCCGGGACGGCGCACAATTGGAGAAAGGGAGTTGCGTGCAAAGAGGGAACTACGCGCAGGGTTTTGCGCGCAAGTCAGGGTATTGCGCGCATGAGACATGGATTGCGCGCAAGGCTGGAACCCTGGGTAGGGGGAAAATTCACTGAAGCTGGTGGAGTTGCGCGCAAAGGAGAACTCCGGGGAAAGGTTGCGCGAAATACGGGTTTACCTGGAAGTCATCTTGCATGCGGGGGGTGCCTAATTGCGCGCACGGGAGTCACTTTGGATTCCTCAACCCCCAAACCGTTCGGGGTCACCTTCTATTTATATGCGACCTCTGGCACAGAATCTGGGTGGGGTGAGAAATTCTTCGCACCAAGCGCAGTCGGCGCGCAAAAAATCACCGCGCAGAACCAAGGCGCGCAAATATTGCGCGCCTCATTGGATCAATTCCGTGAAACCCAGTGATTCTACGTGGGAAGAACAATTTTTCACGCGGATCCTCCTTTATTTCGCGCACCACATCCCAGGCCTCTGAATCAGGTGTCTGATTCCGAATATGACTTCGCTTCGTCATTCCGAAACATCCTCCGAGATTTATAGGCTTTTTTCGGCATCAAAAAAGCAATAATTTAATCTATAGAACTAAAACACTCAAATATTACAGTTAGAGATAGTTTAAAAAAATGAAAATTAAAATAATATGTCGATGACACCTCTATTATTGAGTGATTCTATCAGTGATTCCTTCAATCCGTGAGTTCTTCTGTTGGTATCAGTTACTCATTTTATAAAAAATTCATTCTATCCGTATCTTCAGGCGTTGGTGGCTCAATGCGTTGGTGACTCATTTTTTTTCTAATGGTGATTCACTCTTTCTGTTAGTGTATCATTTGTACTACTAGTGTGTCATATTTTTTTGAGTCCGTTTGTGTTGTGGGTGAGATATTATTTCAAATAGTGTCTCAATTGTGCTATCAGTCATTCATCTATCGGTGAGTCATTTTGTACTGTTAGTGAGACATTTACTCTTTCAGTGTATATGTTGTTCTGTCGGTGTTAGTGACACATACATAGAAAATATTTCTACATTAACTGTCTTAAAACATGAATATACACAAAATGTATAATATAAATAGATTATAAAAGATAATCATAATTATAAATATTTAAACATAAATAATAATTATTAAAATAATTGTCCACGACTTGATGTGATTTTTGATTATTAAAACCATTAAAACCATAGAGGGACCTATAGTAAAAATTTTATATGATGTTTTTATGAATATTGATATATTGGGTTATGGGTGTAATTTTTTTATTTTTGGGGTAATTTTTATCCGAACATAGAAGTATAGGTTGGACGAAAACAACGAATTGAATCAATCATATAGTTATACAAAGCATACTATAAAAACAAGAAAAAATTAATACTAGATAGATGTACACACTAAAATGTGAGGTGATACATCAATGACATTTCAGTGGTCATATAATTTGTACATGTTTCATGTCACATGGTAGATTTTTCAAGATATAGATAGTTTAACTATATGATATCAATACATGAATAAGTAGATATATGAATTAGATGGGTTATATATTGGAAATTATCTCTTGACGGTTACTTATAGAGGTTAATTAAATTTTTAATGGATTCTATGGAATTGATTAATAATTACAGATATATTTTGAATGTGTTTTGACATGTATCATTTTGGGGTTTGTTATATTAGTAAAAATTATTTCAGAAATTGGTATTTTTAAATTTTTAGGATATATTTTCAATGCGATTAGATATGGAAAATTAGTTTATATCACTTGAAGGAGAAATATAAAAGGTTTTATTGGAAGATGGTCTATCAAAAAGAAAATTGAATTATACAACTGATGGTGTATTGTGATGCCATAATATCGAGGAAATAACAAGAGTGTAATAACATTGAGTTGAAATTGAAAGAATATATTATTATAAAAATGAATTATGGTTTTAAAATATTGTCAAATTGGCATGATTAATATTATATATTAATTTGGCTAGAGAGTCCACAAGATGAAGAATGATGAAATTTTATAATTAAATATAGTTATATTGAAACTGATGGATTTATTAATAATAAATTTAATAGATAAAAATTTTCATAATATATTTTTAAGTGTCTATACATAACAGTTTTAATTTCATTAATATTGAAAAGATTATTAGTTGTTTATTCAATGTTTTCTAACATTCCAATGATAATGAACATTAATGAAGATTCATAATTATGAGTTTTATGATATTTTAAGAAGCGTTATAAGGATTAATTGTTTATGTGTTTCAAAAATCATCTCGAAATATTATGAGTTATAATGAAAATTATGTTTAAAATGAGTTTAAAATTTTATTTTATGTTATGTTGGAAAATATATTTTATCTGAAATCATTTACCTAGGATGTCTACCAATATAATGATGTGTACGTTTTTATGTCTGTATAATCCATTTTTCATGGACATATAGGGGTAAATGTGTCTAAGGGTTTGTTCCTTTTGTTTCATAAGAAGATTATACATTTTTTGAATAAAAAGAATTAAATCATTGACACTCATGTAGTTTATAATATAACAATGTTTAATTTGTCGAAGAAGAAGTTTAGCATCTGGTTTTTTACTTAGTTTCTAATTAATTGAGAAGAAACATCATATGAATGAGCATAATTGGATTCATCTTCACTATACTGAGGTGACATAGATTTTAGTCCTACAATATGATGTTATAACATGTCTTACTAATATCAGTGAAAATATATATGGCTAATAGACTCTTACGAGGGTGTTTGAAGATCATTTAGTTTGTCAATTGGTGTAGGTGTTATAATATTTATGGGTATAAATAACATCTTATGGATTAAATTATTCTTCAATATATGATAAAATAATAATTAATGAGGTTATAGTTAGGGTATCAAGCCAATTTCTGAAAACGATTGTTTTCGGGGGTATAATCATTAGCGAATAATGTAAATACAATAAACAATTTTGGGACATTAACATATGTTTTTTAAGACTGAGTTTTTTTTAAAACAAACAATGTTAAGTGGTGGAATGAGTAATAGGGTGTAGAATACATTTATTTATATCCCACGGTTTTCCTAAAATGATTGTTGAATGTGTACATGTTGGGGAATATAAATTACACAGAAAGGGGTAGATATTTATATCAAAACATTTAGACACCATATATTAGATTCTTGTTTTATATTATTATATATAATGGTAGATTCAATGATATAGCATTGAGTGGATAAAACCTATATCAAGTGTTATTGGTTATGTTTTTATGATATGAAGTTATAATATAATGTGATAATTAATTTACCCCACCCCCTCTGATTGATGGTACATAAATCATCAAATATCAAAATTATTTTTACCTTACAAAGAAAAACATTTTTAATTTCCCCACTAGTTATCAAGAAATAAAGATTAAAAAATACCATAATTTCTTTTGTCTTAAAAATCATTGTTAAATGAATCAACCTATAAACACTTTTAGATTTTTAATGAAACCATTTATAATTTTTTTAAACATGTTTGTAAAATTTAATAGAAATAAAAGAGGTAATTTGATTATGAATCCTGGTATTAGAGGAATTATCTCACCTAAAATGTAATGTCTATTATAATTATTTATTTATTAAATAGATATATTAGAATTTATATATATGATAATATCTATAAATTAATTTCAGTGATGTATTTAATTAAATGATTTTGATAATGAACCTGTACATTGATTGTGTGTTCGATATTTTTTGAAAAGGTTTTTTTGAGATAGTAAGATAGTTAGAAATGTTGGGGAATATTATTTTAGTGTTTAAAATATGAAAATATTTTTGGTGGTGGTTCTAAATAGACATTGATCGTACAAAATTTTTTAATGGGATACTATTTGTTCTAGACAATGGATATGTACTTATTAGTTTCCCTTCATAGTTATATTGTGATTACAAGAGGCATTGTAAAGGCCCGGACCTCTCCGGTCCATTATTTTGTTAAAATATGGAGTTTGAGGTGTTATAGGAGGTTAAGGTGACATATTCCCAACACTTTGAAAAATTTCCAATTCTGTGAACAGTTCCATCGGTGAACAGTTCTATCGGTAACCTCTAACCGTAACCTCTATTTCCTTTGCCAAAATTTCCAATTCTGTGAACAGTTCCCTCAGTAACCAGATCTATCGGTAACCTCTAACGGTAACCTCTCTTTCCTTTTCCAAAATTTCCAATTCTGGGAACAATTCCATCAGTGAACAGTTCTATCGGTAACCTCTAACAGTACCCTCTCCTTCATTTTCCAAATTTCCAATTCTATGAACAGTTCCATCAGTGAACCGTTCTATCGATAACCACTATTAGTAACCTCTATAGGTAACCTATAACGGAAGGTGAACAGTGTTCTATCGGTGAGGTTCAATGAATAGGGTTTCCATAACAGTAGCTGTATAGTCTTTTTCAGAACTGAGATGTATATCAGTAACCTCTTATGGCAAGGTCTATCAGTACCCTCTAATGGTGAGGTCCGTCGGTAACCTCTAACGGTGAGATCTATCGGTAACCTCTAATGGTGAGGTCTATCCATAACCTATAATGGAGAGGTATATCGGTAACCTATAATGGTGAGATCTAACGGTGGCCTTTTATTTTCATTGCCAAATTTAGAGTATGTGAACAGTGTTTCCAGATTCCTACAATTTCACCCCTTTGACATTTCCTTTAACGTAAAATACATTTAAAGCATTATTTTAAGGACTCTTAAGGCCGATTCAAATGCCCGAAATCCTATATTAATTATTCCTATAGCTTGGGATGTTTTTACTTGGTCAAATAGTGTGGGTTAATGCGATCTGATATTAGCAGAGAATTAAGCGTTTCTTAAATCGTCACCCCATTAAATTTTTAAAAGGGACAAGATGCCGTCCTTCCTTGTTATTACACTTTGTTCATGGGTATGGGAGTCTATAACCTTTAAATCCTTCCTATAAGAGTTCTACAATCAAACTTTACTCCCCAGATCGGTTCCGCTCTGTTTTGATGCAACTGAGCTATATCGATCAGTCTTTGATATAAGGTATGTTTTATAGTCGTTCCTTTGGGGATCATCTCCTCCTATTTATCCTTTACATGTTATATAATTTAATCTACATGCTTCTAATGGGTTTTTTCTTGGGGTTTGGTTGGTGCGGTCGTACCGTGGCATCCTCGGGTCGATGTAGTTGCCGCGAGAGGAGGATCAAGACCCGTTGTGTGGATAAAGAACTTGAGAAACTGTTTGAGGTAGTGGATTCGTTGCTTCTCTTTTTATTTACGTGCTACTATATTGTTAGCTTGTTTAATCCCACTAGATGAAAATGGAATTGACATAATAAATATCTTAACTATATAAATAAATTGATATCGATCGTATGTTATTGCCTCATGTTTTGCTAGATAGTGTGATATCTATGCTTGCATTGATTAGGTGTTCGTTCATGATGGAAATCGGTAAAGAACGTAAATTGGGATTAATTGATGATTGTTTGGCTAAAGATAAAGAGGCATGTAAATGAATCTGGTTCTAGTTGTAATTTGATCATAACCAAATTGGCACAATAATCCTATTTAATTATTTGTGATAGCTTACTGATTAGGTTTCCCAAATTTGTAACATACGAATAATAAACCTGTTAATTCAACATGGATTAATGAACTGATTGTTTGATAATTCCTTAAGGGGTTCTAAGTTACCCTCTTGATTGTTAAAGGGCCAAGAGCCCAATTAATGTGATGTTTGTTTTCCTGTTTCTTGTGTTGTGATGTGATCCTGGATGGTTGGGGTAATATGTGGAGGCATGGAGGTCTTTTTTTGTGGCAACAGATGAAGCATAGAGTGGCGAGATGCATTTGTTTATACATGTGCATGTCAGGGAGGACACCAGGGATGATGGAATGGAATGGATATATTTGTTGGATGCTTGCTATTTCTTTTGTTTGTAAATCTTTTTTACTATTCCCCACTGCTCAAGGAAGCTAGTCTTACATACCCTTCTTCTGAAATAAGAGAAGAAACGTAGGGTATTCCACTTGCTTTCCCTGTTTAGCTCCTCAAGGATGGATGGTTAAATGCTCTTGTAATAAGTGTAAAAGACTCGACGGGTAGTATATCTACTCACCGTGTTGAGTCCCCTTGTGTTTAGTAGTATATAATTTTTTTCTAGAATGCCTTGGAATGTGGGAAATTATTTCTATAATGAAAAAATTAATAAATGGTGTTAACACATGGGGATATAGATACTGGAACATAATGATGAGGTTGTAATTTTGAAGGAACAATTTTCTTTGGGTGTTATGATATTGAAATTTAATGTGGAAATTTTCATGGTTAATTAATGTTTAATTAATAAATTAACGTACAGTGGAACAGATAAAAGGGAATGAAGTAATATAATAAATCCCTTTAAATGGTTTTGTACTTATAGGATACCTAGTCTTAAATGTAGCAGCCCAGATTCAGAGAGACATTAGATACAGGTGTGGCTAAGACTATGTAATTCCCATAGTGTGGTTGTGAGATATAGTATATACTGTAATTTTTTGTGTTTCTATTTGCTACTCCACCCTGTCAGTAGGAGAAATTGACCCCCCCCCCCCGAGGATTCTGAGCCCTAGGGGGGGTGTGTTTTCCCCACCATTTCGGTTGGAGGATGGATTTTTACTACCCCCTTTGGCCCCTCTCTCTTATCTTCGTAGTTACTTTTCTTGGAAGGCACATTTGTTATTTTTCCACATATATATGTTTAGAGGGTTGTAATGGCTTGTGGTTATTCACACACATATATTCTAGATATAGTATTCTATATACAACTATAGGTGTAACTTGTATAGGTTATGATGGCTTGAGGATTCTTACTCGGTGTATTGGCTGTAATGGCTTGAGGTATAATACATGATGTATGATACATGTTATTCGAGCTGTGGTGGATCCCAGAAACTACCTGGTTACTTTGGTATGTGGACGTGGTGGTTTATTTGCATGAGGTGCATATTGTGGTGCTTCTCCCAGGTGTCTGCAGGCAAGCCTTTTTGGAGAGAGATTCTTAGGACGTGCGACGTTGGGCAAAGCGGAAAACCAGTGGGGAAGTAGTAGAGGGGTACCCTTGATATTCATTATTATATGATATATTCTTTTATGTGTTACTTGGTGGGAGTATCCTTGGTGAGGTTGGGAACATGGTATACCTATTTAGGTGACGAGTTAGTTTCACTTTTTGTTCACTGTGGTTTATCATGCTTTCTTTACTTTTCATTAGAGTCTTCGGGGAGGATCCTATTGAGTATACTGTTATACTCACCCTATGTACATATAAATTTTTTTCGTGTTACTTAGAGAATTTTTGAGATCAGGCTGGTGTTTACAAGCATGTGGTTGCATGAGCTATTCAGGCTAATGGTTGGTTCTGTTTTTTACTTTATTTTGGGTACTTTTAGTTTATCCCCTTTCAGTTGTAGTACTTCTGCATGACATTTCATATGAGTAAATGATTTTTCGTTTATATTGCATTCCGAGTAGGGTTTGATTGGTTTCTATCTTATCTATCTCTTCTGTACGTGTTCTATTAGAGGGTACTGCCTCCCAATTTTGTGGGTTACTATACCCTCGGTGCTAGTCTCTAACCCGGGGCCTTCTGGAGGTGGGACTTGGGGGTCATTATCTCACTTCTCACATTGTTGGCCCAAGAGGGGAATACATTGTGGGGAGGTGGTCGTGACATGCATATTATTATCAATAAGGATACATGTATAGATCCATCAGGCACCTAGTGGTGTCCATAATTTGAGTTTTCAAAACCATACAATATTACATATTTATATTTTATATAATATAAAAACCCACAGTATGTATTATATCTCATTAGGCATAATAAATATATATTAAACCCTAGTTCCTGATATTTTTAAGAATTTCATCTTTCCAAAATATATATATCTTTATATTGATTGGGATTTCACAAACTATATAATGTTACTCCTTTTTTATTATTTTCCAATTAAACATATACTCTTTAGATTAAGGTGGATAGAATATAGAGATTTAGGATGGATTTCACTAAATAATTGATTATTGTGTCTATACTTTATGGGATTTAATTTTAACATTTAATGGGAGGTGAATGAAGATAAATTTCAGTTTGATTTATATTTTTTAAGGAAGAAATATTGTTTGATCAATTTTTTTCGGGTTTTGTATTTGTTTTCATGAAATATTGGTTTATTATATTAAATTTAAGGGCATTGATATGTCAAATATTCTTTTATACATTGAACGTTTCTAGCGTTATATTTTTTATATAAATTATTTTCATTTTTTACTAAGGTTGATTAATCATTTTCATGGATATTTAATGGATATTTTTGATTTAGAGATTTTCCCATTAGGGTTAATTTAGTATGTCCTAAGAAGATTATTTATGTTGTTATTTATTTTCTACTTTTGTTCTACCAATTCAATAAACAAAAAATATTATAAATTTCACTTTTATTGTTTTGAAATACAAATGATTGGTTTTCATAAATTAATTTCTAAGATAAATATTTTTTCCCTCTAAATAACTATTACAAGATTATGTTTTTTTATTTAATAATTATATTATATCAATCTAATTGAATTCTATATTTCCCTTTGAAATTGTTAATTAACAGTGAATTACATATTTTCATCTTGATATAAGAATATTCAAATATATTTTTTGTATATTTGGATTAAAATAAATTACTTTTAATCCAATTATTAAATGTGACTTTTAAAAAATTTATGATTTATTACTAATTTTGTTATTGATTACCTTATAGGGTCTAGGGGAGAAATAATTCATTTAAATTAAATAAAATAATAATTCATTTTTAAATAAGGACATAAAACATTTTGTAAAGATGTTTCAATAATGAAATACAATTATTTTAGAATGAGAGATGAAAAAATTTGGTTTATACCCTGATTAAAATATAACATATATAAAATTATTAATTAATATAATTAAAATTCTTTCTATATAAAAATTATTTTTATCAAGTGTGGATAAACTAATTTAATTTTTTTTATAGCAGATGGATCTATGCTGTTTTCACATTGGAATCCATAAAATGACTAATAATGTTGCATAATGGTTTTGGGAAGTGAGATAGGACTAATCAGATGAGATGGTACTCTGGATGACCGTTAAAGCTGACACTTTTTTGGCTTATCTATATTAGTTTCATTATATTTCTATTTTTATTTTTTTATCTATTTCATTTCCTATTTTATAGTTGGGTTTTCTTGAAGGTGATTCTTAATATGTGTTAGATTAGTAGTTATATATTATTTTTAATACTCTCTCTTATACTCTATTTATTTAAACATATATATTATCTATATCTAAATGATTTATGATTATTTAAAGTATGTGAGATATATAGGATACAAGTGTGGTTATAAATTGTTTAACCAATGTATCTTCCTGAATAATTTATAAAATTTGAAATTTCATTTTGTTTGTTCATCATTGGAGTATAATTTGATGGTATTTTTATGTCATTAGATGTATTTTTTTTATATTCAGTTGTTTTCATATAATTTGTAAATTAATAATTAAATATTATAGGAAAATTATTTTATAATAAAATGATTAATTTTTTACATTTTTTTGGGGTGATGATTGCAGAATAATGCGATGAGATGCATTATTTAATGTTTTAACCAACGTTTTTTATATATTACATTTTAAATCTATGTTATTGTGAATTCTTTGTTTTAATTAAAATATATGGAAATGTTTTTTTCTAGTTTGATGATTATTTTTGTTGAGAAATGATTCAATAATTATGTAAGAATGTGGGTTAAACCATAGAGGAATGGTTACACAAGGATATAAATGTTGTTCGAAACATTTGTATGATTAAAAAAACATGTATGTTTGAGTAATAAATAATTTTTTAAATGAATCTATTTAATTAGCATCCCAATGAATTGTTCACACTGTATAAAAACTCATGTGAGATTTAAATTCTTATTATTTAGAATAATAATCAAAATATTTATTGAATATTTTATCTTAATGGTATATTTCATGTTATAATTAATATTTGATATGGTATCGAGGGATATTATATAACATCATGATTAGTGTATTAAGTTATTATAAGAGATATTTTTTTACAATGATCATACTGTGAGTATAATGTTTGTAATTAATTTGGGAATAATTGAACATTTCATTGTGGGAAAATATGTTTTATCAAAAATATTTTTCTTATAGGGAAAACATCTGAACTAGTGGAATGGATCTGAAAAATATCATTAAGGGTTTCTAGAAATAAAATATGTATTTCCCCAATAAGAATCATATCATGGTAAAATTAATCTTAAATTTGAAAAAAAGATATTGAAGAACCAACTTGTTGTATTGTAGTGGATGTGTCCTTAATATTGTATTTAGTAAAATGGTGAATTAAAATTAATTCAATGACATGGAACATGGAATAAGTATTCGTTGATTTTTGGACAACAAATAACTATTTAATGGGGTCGATGGTGTCTATTAGATTATTCCATAAATGAATTCGAAATTAAATAAGTAATAGGGAGATATAAATTTTATTTTTAATTAGTATTTTAATATTATATATCGGGATATAGTTTAAATAATTGTTCAATTTATGATAAGGGAGAGAAAAGAAATAATATAAGGGAGATGAAATAGAACATTCAAATATAATTGAAAAATATTGAATTTAAATTGATAGGTTTTATTATGTTTCAATGATTTATTATTATTCTTAAAATAGAATTTTGTTACAAATACCTTTTCTAACCATATAATGAGGACCAATTAATAGAAGAAAACAAGCCTTTTAATCGGTGTTATATCTTTTATTTGTATTCTTGCAAATTTAACCAACATAATATGAAAATAATTTAATGTAATATTCCTTAAAATTTAATATAATAAGGTGTATGTTCTCAGAGACCTTGGATGAGGTATAATAAATTCATAAATATTATAACCACAATATAGTGGTGTATTGATTATTAGGTACATTGAAAAATATATAATATTTGATCCTAGGTTGTATGTTAGTTTTCTTGATCCTAGTAAAATATATTTTCCCATTCTGTTTTAATTTTTATATTTTATTATATATTTTTCTGAATATTATATTATATTTTATGTGACTTTGACAATGTGAGTAAAATATCCCATAGTGTATTATATAAAAAGAAATAATAATTCACTATTCCTCTTTGGGTGGGTACTAGGTTCCTGGGTTAAAAAAATTTGTATTAATGAAATAATATGTAGAATTTATATTTTTTTATAGTTTCATTGATAATATTATGAAAAATAATTTAGTACTGTTAATTGGATAGTTAATCTAATAAGGTGAAAAATATAAAGAAGGTGGTAATGATGTTATCTCTATATTAGTTCATGGAATAAAACATAGTGATACCATATAGTTTTAAATGAATTATGGGTACTTGATACATTTTAATGATGAGGAAAATAAATAGAATTTATTGTAATGATCATTTTATAATCTTATATACATAAATTTTAGTATATTCTAATAATTTAATGTACTATTTGATAACTTCTGAATATGTTAACAATTTTAATAAAAAGGTTATATTATTTATTTATAAAATATTTGATGATATAAAGATGAGTTTCAATAAAAAATTATGGGTACATTAATAGTATAATTGAGGTCATTATATAATTATATATTCTAATTTATTTTATCAAATTGATTGATTTTCAGAATAAGGTCATACAAAAATGGCCAATATTTTATAATTGAAATGTTTAGACACTTTATGAATGATGTATAGGTTAATTATCTCTTTGTACATTATATGGAAATATTATCATATATTAAATGTTAGTGAAGTTATGATATTACACAATAAGTTCATTAAAAGGAATGGAATATAACACTAGTGAAAAACTTGTGATTCATGAGGCAAGAAATTAAGAATAAGATACAAATGATGTGTCTTTTCCCCTTATGTTGATATGATTTAGGATAATTAACTGAATATTTAATGGTAAATTACCTATTCAGTATTATAATTATAAAAATTTTACAAATCATTTCTAGGTGTACGAAATTATTTGATGGAGTGGGTTGTGAGATTTTATTAAATCAAATAAACATATTTATGCTTTCCCCTAGAAAGAATTTTAACTATAAAAGTGTACATAAAATGATATTTTTGATAAAATTGAGAGATTTTAAATACAAAAATGAAGATGAGAAGGATTCATTAGAAGGATATAAGACTGTGTTCATCTAACAAATATATGCTTATATGATATCAATTATGAAGTCAACGACTAATTAAAAAATGTTTGATCAACCGAGATGAGTTACTATTCTAAAAATATATATATAATCACATATTTGAAAAAATGACCTATGTAGATATAATAATATCATAATTTGAGGATTTATAAAATACTCCTCGGGTAATATGTGGAGGCATGGAGGCCTTTAGGTTGTGGCAGCAGATAAAGCCTATAGTGGCGAGATGCATCGGTTTATGAATGTGGGTGTCAGGGAGGACATTAGGGATAATGGAATGAAATGAACGTGATTGTTGGATGCTTGCTGTTTCTTTTGTTTGTTTATCTTCTGTACTTTTCCCCCCTTCTCAAGGCAGCTGGTCTTACATACCCTTCTTCCAAAAGAGGAGAAGACACGTGGGGAATGCCACGTTTTTCACGTGTTTATCTTCTCAAGGACATATGGGTATATGCTCTTGTTATAAGTGGAAAAGACTCTATGGGTAGTAGATCTACTCACCGTGTTGAGGCCCCTTGTGTTTAGTAGCATATAATGTTTTTCTAGAATTCCTGGGAATGTGGGAAGGTATTTCTATAATGAATAAATTAATAAATGGTGTTAACACATGGGGATGGAGCTGTTGGAACATAATGACGAGGTTGTAATTTTGAAGGAACAATTGACTTTGGGTGTGTTGCTAATGAAATTTAATGTGTAATTGTTCATGGTTAATTAATATTTAATGAATTAATTAAGGTATAGTGGAAATGAAAAATGGGAATGAAGTAACCTATTAAAACTCTTTAAATGGTTGTGTGCTTATAGGATACCTACTATTAAAAGTAGCATCCTGGAGTCTGAGAGACGTTAGTTGCAGTTGTGTCTAAGACTCAGTAATTCCCATAATGTGGTTGTGAGATATAGTATATCCAATACTTTTTGTGGTTCTATATTATAATCTACCATATCAGTAAGGGAAACTAACACCCCGGGAGTTCTGAGCCCTAGGGGGTGTTTTCCCCTACATTCTGGGGGGAGTAGGGATGGCTGACTACCCCATTTGGCCTCGCTCTCTTCTCTTGGTAGTTACTAGTGATGGCAGATACATTGGTTAGTTTTCCCCATATATGTGTGTAGTGGGATGTAATGTCTTTTGGTTATTCACACACATATATTCTGGATATATATTTTTATATACTACTATATGTGTAACGTGTATTGGCTGTGATGGCTAGAGGATCCTTACTCGGTGTATGGGCTATAATGGCTTGATGTATAATATCGGACATATGATACACATTATATAAGATGTGGTGGAACCCAGAAACTACCTGGTTACTTTGGTATGTGGACGTGGTGGTTTTGTTGCATGAGGTGCATATTGTGGTGCTTCACCCAAGTGTCTGCGGAAAAGACTTTTTAGAGAGAGATGCTCAAGAGGTGCGATGTTGGGGAAAAGTTGAAAACCTGTGGGGATGTAATAGAGGGGTACCCTTGATATTCTTTATTATATGGTATATTATTGTATGAGTTACTTAGTGAGAGTAGTGATGGTGAGGTGGGGAACATATTATACATGTTTAGGTGACGAGTTAGTTTCACTTGTTGTTCACTGTACTTTAGCTTGATTTCTTTACTTTGCACATGAGGATTAAATGAGGAACCAACTGAGTATACTATTATACTCACCCTATGTACATGTAAAATATTTTTCAGGTTACTTGGAGTAGGTTGGAGATCATACTGGCGTTTACTAGCTTTTTGTTGCATGAGCTTTTCGGGCTTTTGGTTTCTGTAGTTTTTACTTTATTTTTTTGTACATGCAGTTTTTCCCCTTTTAGTTGTAGTACTTCTACATGACATTTCATATGTGTACTAGGGTTTTCGTTTATATTTCAATTTGATTTGTAACTGATTGGTTTCTATATTATCTCTCTCTTCTGCATGTGTTCTATTAGTGGGTAATGCCTCCCATTTTTATGTGTTAATATACCCTCGGTGCTAGTATCCATCCTAGGGCCTACTAAAGGCGGGACTTGGCGGTCATTATCCCCCTTCTCACATTTCCATCCTTGGAGGGGTACACTTCATGGGGAGGGGATCATGACCAAGTGGTAACAGAGGTCTGGTTGAGAGATAGGATGGAGTTTGGAGTTTGGCACAGGTGAGGTTGCATGGGTTGGTAGGGAAACATTGTCATTCATGTTTATCAAATGAGGTATATACTGGAGACTGGCCGAGACATAGGCGTTTAGGGCCCCATTTGTTATAATGTACGAAACATTATGTTTACAATGGCTACTAAACATGGTGATACTAGTTGCAGGGTAGAGACCTAGGAAAGGATCGTGCATCATTATTCTTTGAGTATGTGTTTGAATAGGTAGACCATGGGATATGTAAACATAAAAAGAATAAAAGAAAATAATTCATTAATTAATGTTGAGTCTTCCATATTCCAGGTTTAGGAACTCTAACGGTTTATTATTTTATAGGTATGGCTCCAGGTCGATGTCCTCATCAGGATTACACAAAACATGTCCAACATGTTATTCCTGCAGATCGCCACAGGGTGGAGGTTGACGATGATGATACTTGGAGGATGACACACCAAGAGTTTTATCGCCATAGTCTACAGAAGTACGAAGGATTTTTTTTTGATGCAGTCACAAAATACTGGTTATAGGAGGTTGAGATCGGCTTTAGTTTGATTCGTGCTCATAAAGAGAACTAGGTGTCCTTGGATGTGACGATGCTACATGGAGCAACGAGGAAGTGGTGGTTCTTGTTCCACCACGATCATGAGGAGTCATTTATCTCATGGGAGGATTTCTGAGATAGGTTTTGATTCGAGTTTCGTTATTCGACTGAAAAGGAATCAAGTCGCCATGAGCTTTTTACCCTTTGACAGGGGAGCTCAAGTGTTCGAGACTTTTGAATCCATTTCAGGAACCTTTTATGATATGATTCAGACCTGTTTCTAGATGAAGAGGCTAGGGTGAGACATATCGAGGAGGCTTTGCATCCAGAGATCCAGCACTAGGTCACCACATTTATACTGAAAACATATCTTGATGTACTGTAGAGGGAAGTGGTTGTCGAGAGGACATTGGCTACGACATGATTATCACAAGAGTTGAATCAGCATGATTCTTCATGAAGTAGAGTTGTGGTCTGGGGTTCCTGGTTTTCAGGGTAGAAGAGTTTCCGTTCAGCCGAGGGTAGGTCCCAACCCTTCACATCTCGTTTCTCATGAAGAAGAAACTCTCAGGCCTATGCCAAGGGACCATGAGCTTGTTTTTCTTGTAGTGGTCATGGTCTTCAGTAGCGGGAGTGCCCGGCCTTTCTGAGTGGTCATCGTGAACCAGGCACTACGATCCAGGTTACTCTGTTGAGAGAGTTCTAGCCAAGTCAGCAGTAAAAGGTTGCACCGCCATTAGATCAGTAGAGGGTAGATTGGGAAGGTAGAGGAAATCCCCATGATGCTGCCCTTCCTCATAGAGCAGAGCATGGTGGTGGTGGTGGTTTTCATCAGGGTCAGAGAGGTCGTGGAGCAGTTTGTGGTCAGCTACATTCTCTAGCGTTTCCAGCTCCAGGCGATCCAGACATCGTTCGAGGTACCCTTTGCTTGTTTTCTACCTTGGTGTATGCTTTGTTTGATTCTTGAGCCACACACTCTATCATATCACCTACCCTTTTCCATGCATTTGGACTTGATGTAGAGAGACCTCCAGTGCCATTGGCGTTGACTATGCTAGTTGGAGGTCAAGATGACTTATTTGATGTATGTAGAGACTGTGTGATAGTGGTGGGGCAACAACTCTCTTGAGGAGATTTCCAATGTTTAAGAATACAACCATATGATGTCATCCTCAACATGTATTGGTTGTATTCAGTGCAGGATATCATGGATTACTTAAGGAAGAAGGTCATCTTCATTGGTGTTGATGGAGATCAAGTGTTGTTTCTTGGTGAGTGAGATCCTTGGATAGGTCATAGGTGTGTTCCGTCCTTATCATCCCTGATGGCTGAGATGATGTTGAGTTCTTATCAGGTTCTTCAATTGGGATTTCCTAGGGTCATAGAGGAGTCCCTGTAAGTCTTTATAGAAGATGTTTTAGCGTTACCCCCTCGAAGAGAGTTCGAGTTTGGGATCGAGCCACATCCAGAAGCATCTCTTATCTCTATGTCTCCATATAGGATGGCCCCTTCATAGTTACGGGAGCTACGTATACATTTTTATTGTTTGTTAAAGTGCAGTTTTGTTTGGAAAATTGTGTCACAGTGGGGTGCACAATTTTTTTACGAATAAGGCTGATGGATTTTTGTGGTTGTGTGTCTATTTTCATTGCTTAAACAATGTGACAATGAAGAATCGCTATCCTCTTTCGCGGATTGATGAGTTATTCGATCAACTGAAGGGTGAACGTTATTTCTCAACGACCGACTTGCGGTCAGGATATTATCATATGCGTGTGAAGGATGAGGATATCCTAAAGACTGCTTTCTGTTGTCATCATGGGAATTATTAGTTCTTTGTAATCCTGTTTGGCATGACAAATGCTCCAGCTGTATTCATGGGATTAATGAAAGTTCGGTTCTATGAGTTCCTGAACATGTTTTTGGTAGTTTTCATCGACGACATCCTTGTGTACTCCACATTTGAAGTGGAGCATGCAGAGAATCTATGAGCCATTTTGGGAGTTCTTCGCCAACATCAAATGTTTCAAAAGTTGTCGAATTGGGAGATTTGGGATCGAGAAGTCCATTTCTTACGACATGTTGTGTCCCAACAGGGATTAGCTGTGGATCCTTCGAAGATATAATTAGTTGTGTCTTGGGAAGCCCTCAAGAAAATGTAAGAGGTGTGAAGTTTCCTTTGTCTCGCAGGCTACTACAGGAGGTTAGTAGCCAATTTGTCACGAGTTGCGACTCTTCAGACAACTTTGACCAAGAAGGATCAAGCATTCATATGGACTGATCGGTGTCAGGCATCATTCGAGTATCTAAATGAGATATTAGTAAGTGATCATGTCCTTTGTCTTCCAGCTGAAGGAGTCCAGTTTGATGTTTTCTGCAATGCTTCAAATCTGGGGTTAGGTTGTGTTCTCATGCAGCAGAGGTCAGTTGTTTCTTATGGGTCTCGGCAGTTGCGTCCCCATGAACGCAACTATGCCACCCATGATCTTGAGTTGGTAGCCGTGGTGTTTTCTCTGAAGTTGTGGAGACATTACCTAATTAGTGAGCTCTTTGTGGGTTTCACTAGTCATAAAAATTTGAGATAGGTTTTCTCCGAGCATGACTTGAACATACTACAAAGTCTGTGGATGGAGGTAATTTAGGAATACGACTTCAAAATATCCTATACCCTGGAAAGGGGAATGTTGTAGTCGAAGAGCTGAGCTAAAAGTCACATAGTGATTCTGTGCGTGAATCTGGTGATTCCTAGAGAGTAATGGAGGAACTGTCAGCATTGCATCTTGATTTGGAAGAAGTTGGGGGTAGATGTTTTCTTTTCCAAATGTCGGTAAAATCATCCCGGATGTAGAAGGTGGAAGAGTCCCAATTGGGAGATTTAGAGGTGGAGGTTTGGAGACACATGAGTTGTTTTTTGTGAGGCCCATAATGGTTGGTCGGAGGATGAAAAACACCGAGTGTTGTATCATAGAATTCCTTTTGTTACCTTGATGATGCACGATATGGTTCTTATAGAATTACATAGTTCACCTTTAGCAGTACATCCTGGCGTGACAAAGCTGTATCGACCATTGAGGAGTCAGTTATGGTGGCCTTGGCTGAAGCGTGCAGTTGTAGAGTTTGTTCTCGATGTTTAGTCTGCCAAAAGGTGAAGGCAAAACACCATGTTCCAGGTGGTCTTCTATAGCCATTAGAGATTACATAGTGTAAGTGAGTGGATATCTCAATGGAAATTTTTACTGGTTTACCTCGAGCTCTAGGAGGACATGATGCTATTTGGGTAGTACTGGATTGTTTAACAAAATCGTCCCACTTCATAGCTATCAAGGAGTCAAGCTCAGTGGATGTTTTGTCTAGGTAGTATCTAGAGGAGGTGGTGAGAATTCATGGAGTTCCTAGGATGATCATTTCTGATCGAGATACTCGTTTTACCTCTAGGGTGTGGAGAGGTCTCAAACATGCTTTTGGTTCTCAACTATCCCTTAACACTAATTTTCATCCTTAAACGGATGGTCAGACAGAGCATACCATCCATACTCTTGAATACATTTTATGCTCTTCTGTTCTTTATTTTGGGGGCTCATGGGTAAGGAAAGTATTCTTGGTGGGGTTTTCATACAACAATAGTTTTCACTCCACCATCGGTATGGCGCTGTTTGAAGCCTTGTATGACCGGCCTTTCCGTTCTCCGTTGTGTTGGACTGGGGTCAGAGAGTCAGAAATTCTCACATCATAACTGTTTCAGAATACAATAGAGATGGTTCAAGTGATTCGTGAGAGGATTAAGACAACACAAGATCATTATAAATCATATGATGATCAACAATGTTGGCACTTGGAGTTTGATTTTGGGGATCATATGTTTTTGAAGGTGACTCTCCATCGTGGGAAACGAAGGTTTGGTCATGGAAGTAAGCTTTCTATGCAGTTTGTTGGGCCTTTTGAGGTGTTATCTCATGTTGGAGGTGTGACGTATAGAGTAGAAGTTCCCCCACAGGTGAGTCGGATACATGATATTTTCAATGTTTCACAACTCCGTTATTATCATCATGGTGACTCCCACATCATCGATTGGGGAGAGATCGATGTTGATGATGATGTAAACTTTGAGGAGAAACATGTGGAGATCCAAGACTGTAAGGAGTAGGTGTTACATGGACATTCTATCCCCTTAGTTTGTGTCTTTTGGAGACATGGTGGAATGGAGGAGAGTACCTAGGAACATGAGTCAAATATACGTTCTCATTACGCAGAGTTGTTTGATGTTTAACTTGATACATGTAATGATGTTCCCTTTTTGGTTAGACCTTTCATGTTTTATTTAGGAATTTATTTTGTTGTTTTTCGGGCATTCTCTCTTTTGAGAGGTATCTCTATGGGTGGTTGTTTGGACCTTGATTCTTTTTTTGTCTCTTTTGGTTGGTTTTGAACTCTCGAGGATGAGAATGTTTTGAGAGGTATCTGATGTAATGTCCCAGACCTCTTCGGTCCATTACATTGTGAAAATATGGTGTTTGAGGTGTTCTAGGATGTCAATGTGACATATCCCCAACACTTTTCCAAATTTCCAATTCTATGAACAGTTTCATCACAGAACAGTTCTATCAGAAACCTCTAACTGTAACCTATCTTTCTTTTGCAAAAATTTCCAATTCATTGAACAGTTGCATTAGTGAATAGTTTTATCGCTAACCTCTAATGATAACCTCTCTTTCCATTGCCATAATTTTCAATTATGTGAATAGTTCCATCAGTGAATATTTCTATCGATAACCTCTAACGGTAACCTCTCTTTCCATAGCCAAATTTCCATTTATATTAATAGTTTCATCAGTGAACAGTTCTATCGGTTACTTCTATCAGCAACCTCTATCGGTAACCTCTATCGGTAACCTATAATGGTATGTGAATAGTGATCTATCGGGGAGGTTCAGTTAACATTGTTTCTAGAACAGTCAGGTTTTAACGGTGACCCTATAATGGTATAATTGAACAGTGTTTTCAGAATAATGAGGTTCAAAGGGTGACCTTCTAATAGTAGACATGAACAATGTTTCTAGAACAGTAGGTGTACAGTGTTTCCAGAATGGTGTGGCTATCAGTAACCTCTAACGGTGAGGTCTATCAGTAATCTCTAATGGTGAATTCTATCAGTAACCTCTAACAGTGAGGTCTATCAGTAACCTGTAATGATGAGGTTTATCGGTAAACTCTAACGGTGAGTTCTATCGGTTACCTCTAACGGTGAGATCTATCGGTGACCTTTTCTTTCCATTTCCAAAATTTGAGTATGTGAACAGTGTTTCTAGCTTCCTACAGTTTCACCCCATTGATGTTTCCTTTGACGTAATATAAATTTAAATCCTTATTTCAAGGACTCTTAAGGCCGATTCAAATGTCATAAACTTACATTAATTATTCCTATAGCTCAATATGTTTTTACATGGTCAAACTGTGTGAGTTAATGTGATCCTTTTTTAATGGGGAATTAAGCGTATCTTAATCAATCACCCCATTAAATCTTCTAAAAGGGACAAGATATCATCCTCCCTTGTTCATGCTCTTTGTTCTCAGCTATGAAATGCTAGAACCATTCATCCTCCCCTTAGGGGTTGCACAATCAATATTTTCTCCTCAGATTGGTTCTTCTCTGTTTGGATGCAACTGAACTATATCGATTAATCTTCGATATAAGGTATGTTTTATAGTCATTCCTTTGAGGATCATCTCCCCATGTTTCTCCTTTTCATGTTATAGCATGTTAATATCCATGCTTCTAATGAGGTTTTTCTTGTGGTTTGGTCGGTGTGGTCGTACCATGGCATCCTTGGGGGGATGTATTTGTCGCAACAGGCGGATCGTGAACTGCTGTGTGGATAAAGAATGTGAGGAATAGTTTGAGGTAGGGGATTCACTTTATATTTTTTCATTTATGTGCAACTGTATTGTTATCCTATTTAATCTCACTGGATGACAGTGGAATTGAAATTATAAATATCTTAACCAGATAAATAAATTGATATTGATCGTATTTTATTGCCTCATGTTTAGCTAGATAGTGTGATATCTATTCTTTATTAGATTAGTTGTTCATTCTTGATGGAAATCGGCAATGAACGTAAATTGGGATTAATTCATAATTGTTTGGCTAAAGATAACGATGCATGTAAACGAATCTGGTTCTAGTTTTAATTTGATGTTAATCAAATTGGATCATTAATAATGTTTAATTATTTATGATAGATTACTAATTAGGTTTCCCAAATTTGGAACCTACGAATAGAAAACCTTTAAATTAAACATGGATAAAAGAATTGATTGTTTGATAATTCATTAAATGGTTCTGAGTTACCCTCTTGATTGTAAAAGGGCAAAGAGCCCCATTAATGCGGTGTTTGTTTTCCTGTTTCCTGTTCTATGAGGTGAGCGTGAATGGTTGTGGTAATATGTGGAGGCTTGGTGGCCTTTTGTTTGTGGCAGAGGATGATTCCTAGAGTGGTGAGATGCATTAGTTTATGCATGTGGGTGTCGGGAAGGATACAAGAGTTGATGGAATGGAATGGATGTGATTGTTGGATGCTTGCTATTTCTTTTAATTGTTTAACTTCTTTCTTTTTCCCCACTTCTCAAGGGAGGTGTTCTTATATACAATTCTTCCAAAAGAGGCAAAGACACACAGGGTATGCCACATGCTTTCCGTTTTTTTCTTCTCAAGGAAAGATTGGTATATGCTCTTGGAATAAGTGGAAATGACTCTACGGGTAGTACATCTTCTCACCATGTTGAGACCCCTTGTGTTTAATATAATATAATGTTTTTCTAGAATTCCTGGCAATATGGGAAAGTATTTCTATAATGAATAAATTAATAAGTGGTGTTAACCCATTAGGATGGAGATACTAGAACACAATGATGAGATTGTAATTTTGAAGGAACAATTGACTTTGGGTGTGATGATAATGTAATTTAATGTGGAATTTTTCATGGTTAATTAATTTTGAAAGAATTAATTAATGTACAATGGAACTGATAAAATGGGAATGAAGTAATATAATAAAGCTCTTGAAATGGTTGTGTTCTTATAGGAAACCTAGTCTTAGATGTATCAGCCTGGAATTTGAGAGACATTAGATGCAATTGTGTCTAAGACTAGGTAATTCCCATAGTGCGGTTGTGAGATATAGTATATCCTGTACTTTTTTTTTGATTCTATATGCTACTCTACCCTGTTAGTGAGGTCAATTGACACCTCAGGGGTTCTGAGCCTTCGGGGTGTTTTCCACAACATTCCGATGGGAGGATGGATTGCTGACTATCCCCCTTTACCCCAGCTCTCTTCTCTTGGCAGTTACTTGTTTAGGAAGGCACATTGGTTAGTTATCCCAATATATTTCTGTAGAGGTATATAATGGCTTGTGGTTATTCACACACAAATATTCTAGATATAGTTTTTTATATACTACTATATGTGTAATGTGTATCAGATGTGACGGCTTAAGGATCCTTACTCGGTGTATGGGATGTAATGGATTGAGGTATAATACCTGACGTATGATTCATGTTTGAAAGCTGTGGTGGCTCCCATAAACTACCTGGTTACTTTGGTATGCAGATGTGGTGGTTTTGCTGCACGAGGTGAAAATTGTGGTGCTTCGCCCAGGTGTCTGTGGGAAGCATTTTTGGAGATAGATGCTTAGGACGTGTGATGTTGGGGAAAAGTGGAAAACCAGTGGGAAAGTAGTTGTGGGGTACCCTTGATATTATTTATTATATTATATATTCTCGTTTTTGTTCCATGGTGAGAGTATCCATGGTGAGGTTGGGAACATAGTATACCTGTTTAGGTGATGAGTTAGTTTCACTTGTTGTTTACTGTGCTTTATCACACTTTCTTTACTTTGCATGAGAGGCTTCGGGGAGGATCCTTCTGAGTAAACTGATATACTCACCCTATGTACATATAAACTGTTTTCAGGTTACCAAGAGAAGGTTGGAGATCAGGATTGTGTTTAGAAGCTTGTGGTTGTAGGACCTATTTGGGCTTGTGGTTGCTGTAGTTTTTACATTCATTTGGGTACGTGCAGTTTCTCCCCTTTCTGTTGTAGTATATCTGCATGAAAATTCATACGTGTACTTGGGTTTTCTTTTATATTGCAGTCTGAGTTGGAGTTTATTGGTTTGTATCTTATCTATCTCTTCTACATGTGTTCTATCAGTGGTTAATGCCTCCCATTTTTATGTGTTACTATACCCTCGGTACTAGTTGACAACATGCAGCTACTGGAGGTGGGACTCAGGGTTTATTATCTCCCTTCTCACATTCCACCCAAGGAGGGGTACACTTTGTGGGGAGGGGGTCATGACATGCATATGATTATCAATAAGGTTACAAGTATAGATCCAGCAGGCAACTAGTGGTGTCCATCATTTGTGTTTTCAAAACCATAAAATATTACTTATTTAAATTTGATATAATAAAAAAACCCACAGTAGGTATTATATATTATTAGGCATAATAAAGAGAGAGTAAACCCTAGATCCTAATATTTTTATGCATTTCATCTTTTTAAAATTTATAATTCTTTACATTTATTGGGTTTTCAAAAAATATATAATTTTACTTCTTTGTTATTATTTTCCCATTAAACGTATCCTCTTTATATTAAGGTAGATGGAATATGGAGTTTCAGGATGGATTTCACTAAATAAATGATTATTGAGTCTATAGTTTTGTGGATTTTATTTTAATTGTTAATGGGGTGTGAGTGGAGAAAAATTACACTTCAATGCATATTTTTTAAGGAAGAACGATTGCTTGATAAATTTTTTCCGGGTTTTGTATTTGTTTTCTTGAAATTTTGATTTATTATATTAAATTTAGGGTTATTTATGTGTCATAATTTCATTTATACTTTTAATTTTTTTAGCCTTGTATTTTTCAAATAAATTATTTTCATTTTTTACAAAGGTTGATTTTTCAGTTTCATGGATCTTCAATGGATTTTTTTTTGATTTAGAGATTTTCCCTTTAGGTTAAATTTAGTATTTCCTAAGAACTTTATTTATGTTGTTATTTATTCTATACTTATGTTCTACCAATTTAATACACAAAAAATATTATAAATTTAACTTTTATTGTTTCGAAATAAAAATAATTGGTTTTCATAAATGAATTTTAAAGTAAAATATTTTTTCCCTCTAAATAACTATTACATGATTATGTTTTGTTATTTAATAATTGTTTTATATCATTGTAATTCAATTATATATTTCCCTTGGAAATTTTTAATTTACAGTGAATTACATATTTTCATCTTGATATAAGAATCTTCAAATATATTTTTTGTATGTTTGGATTAAAATAAGTTATTTTTAAATGAATTATTAAATGTGTCATTTAAAATATTTATGATTAGTTACTAATTTTTTTATCCATTCCATTTTAGGGTCTAGTAGATAAATAAATAATTTTAAATAAATAATATAATAATTTATTCATTAAATAAGGACATAAAACCTTTTGTTATGATGTTTCAACAATGCAATACAATTATATTATAGTGAGAGATGAAATAAGTTGGTTTATACCCTGATAAAAATAAAACATATATAAAATGAAGAATTAATTTAACTAAAAGTGTTTCTATATAAAAATTATTTTAATCAAGTGTGGATAAACTAATTTTAAATGTTTTTATAGCTGATGGATCTATGGTGTTGTCACATTGGAAGACATAAGATGACTAATAATGTTACATAATGGTTTTGGGATTTGAGATAGGACTAATCAAATGAGATGGTACTCTGGATGACCATTAAATTCGATAGATTTTTTATCTATATTAGTTCCATTATATATCTATATTTATTTTTTTATCTATATCATTTCATATTGTATAGTTTGGTATTCTTGAAAGTGAGTCTTAATATGTGTTAGATTATACGTTATATATAATTTTTAATACTCTCTTCTATACTCTATTTATTTTCAACATATATATTATCTATATCTAAATAATTTCTAAATATTTAATGTATGTGAGATATATATGATATAAGTGTGGTAATAAATTTTTTTACCAATGTATCTTCCTAAATAATTTATAAAATTTGAAATTTCATTGTGTTTTGTAATCATATGATTATAATTTGATGGTATTATTATGTTATTAGGTGTATGTTTGTTCTTTTAAATTCCTTTATTTTCATAGATTTTATAAATTAATAATTAAATATTGTAGAAATTTTATTTTACAATAAAATGGTTAATTTTTTACTTTGTTTGGGGTGAAGATTGTAGTATAATGCGATGGGATGCGTGATTTAATGTTTCAACCAATGTTTTTCATATCTAACTTTTTAAATAATTTATTTCGAATTCAAGGTTTGAATTAAAGAAGATGAAAAAATTGTTTCTAATTTTATTATTGTTATTTTTTTAGAAAGGATTCAATGATGATGTAAGAATGTGGGTTACACCATAGATGAATAGTTAGACATGGATATAAATGTTGTTAGAAACTTTTGAATGATTAAAAAAACATGTATGTTAGCGTAATAAATAATTTTTTAAAATGAATCTATTTAATTCACATCCAATGAATTGTTCACGCTGTAAAAAAAATCACGTGAGATTAGAATTTTTATTCTTTAGAATAATAATCAAAATAATTATAGAATATTTTATCTTAAAGGTACATTTCATGTTACAATTAATATTTGATATGGTATTCAGGGAGATTAAATAACATCATGATTAGTGGATTAAGTTATGATAAGAGATATTTTTTCACAATGATCATACTGTGAGTATAATGTTTGTAATTATTTTGGGAATAATAGAACATTTCATTTTGGGAGAACATAATTATCAAAAATATTTTTTCTTAAAAAAATACATCTAACCTAGTGGAAAGGTAATGAAAAAATCAATAAGGGATTCTAGAAATAAAATATGTATTACCCCAATAAGAATCTTATCACAGTAAAATGAATCTAAAACTTGAAAAAATAATGCAGAACCAAATTGTTGTATTGTATTGGATGTGTCCTTAATATTGTAATTTAAAAATTGGTGAATTAAAATTAATTTGATGACACAGAACACGGAATATGTATTCGTTGATTTTTGTACAACAAGTAACTATCTAATGGGGGTCGATGGTGTGTATTAGATTATTAAATAAATGAATTTGAAATTAAATAAGTAATAGTGAGATAAAAAATTTATTTTTAATTAGTATTTTAATATTATATTTTTTATGATATAGTTGAAATTTTTGTTGAATTTAAGACAGGGGAGGGAAAATAAATAATATAAGGGAGATGAAATTGGATATTCAAATATAATTGAAAAAAATTTAATTTAAATTCATAGGTGTTATTATTTTTCTATGATTTATTATTAGTCTTAAAAGGGAATTTTTTTACAAATGCCATTTCTAACCATATAATTAGGACCAATTATAAAATAAAACATGCTTTTTAATCAGTGTTATATCATTAATTTGTATTCCTGTAAATTTAACCAACATATTATGAAAACACTTAATGTAATCCTCATTAAAATTTAATATAAGATGGTGGAAGTGATCATAGACCATGGATGAGCTATAAGAAATTCATAAAAATTATAACCACAGTATAGTGGAGTTTTGATTATTAGGTACAAGGAAAAATAGAAAATATTTGATCCTAGGTTTTCTGTTACTTTTCTTGATCCAAGTAAAATATATTTCCCCATTCTCTTTTAATTTTTATATTTGATTATATAATTTTCTGAATATTATATTATATTTTATGTGACTTTGACAATGTGAGTAAAATATCTTATAATGTATTATAAAAAAAGAAACTAGTATTCAGTATTCCCCTTTGGGTTAGTACTAAGATCCAGGGTTACAAAAATTTGTATTAAAGAAATAATATGGAGAATATATATATATATTTTTTATAGTTTCATTGATAAAATTGTGAAAATTAATGTAGTACTGATAATTGGATAGTTACTCTAATAAGGTGAAAAATATAAAGAAGGTGGGATTGATATTTTCTCTATATTAGTTCATAGAATAAAAAATAGTGATGATATATAGTTTTCAATGAATGAGGGGTACTAAAAACATTTTAATGATGAGGAAAATAAATATAATTTATTGTAATTTTCATTTTATAATAATATATACATAAATATGAGTATATTCTCATAATTTAATGTACTATTTGATAACATATGAATATTATAACAATTTTAATAAGGACGTTATGTTGTTTCTTTATAATATATTTGATGATATAGAGATGAGTTTCACTAAAAAATGGAAGGGTGCATTAATAGTATTATTGAGGTCATTATATAATTATATATCCTGGTTAATTTTATCAAATTGATTGTTTTTCAGAATAAGGTAATACAATAACAGCCAATAATTTATAATTGAAATGTTTCGACACTTTATAAATGATTTATGGGTTAATTATCTCTTGGTATATTATATATAAAGATTATAAAATATGAAATTTAAGGGAAGTTATTATTTTACACAATATGTTCATTAAAAGGAATGAAATATAACAGTAATGAGAAACATGTGATTCATGTGGCTAGAAATAAAAAATAAGATAAAAATGATGTGTCTTTATCCCTTATGATGGAAATTTTCCGGATAATTAATAGAATATTTAATGGTAAATTACCTTTTCTGTCTTATAATTAAAAAAAGTTACAAATCATTTCTAGGTGTAAGAAATTATTTGAAAAAGTGGTTGGTGAGATTTAATTAAATCAAATAAACATATTTATGCCTTCCCCCTAGAAAGAATATTAACTATACAAGTGTATATAAAATGTTATTTTTGATAAAATTGAGGGATTTTAAATAGAAAGATGATGATGAGAAGGATTCATTAGAAGGATATAATACTGTGTTCATCTCACAAATATATGTTTATAAGATTTCAATTCTGAAGTCAACGACAGAATTAAAAAACGATTGTTCAAACTAGTTGTGTTAATATTTTAAACAAATATATATAATCACATATTTGAAACAATGACCTATGTATATATATAAGAATGTAATTATTTGAGGATTTATAAAAGACTCCTCGAGTAATTTTTATGATCATTAATTAAATTTGACAAGATATCAGATATTATAGAAAAAAATTTAGATGATCAAGCGAATCAGGAAGAAGTAATGAACTATATGTTAAATGTAAAATAAATATATTATATCGATAATAATATCCGTAAATCATTCATTAAGAAAAATAATAATTTTTTATCGCTCAAGGAGGATGTCATATAATTTTGAAGAAAAAATATATCAAAAATAAAAGAAAATATAACTTAAGGAATATGTTATACTATGGAATGTATTAAAAGAATGAAATAAATGAATTATTAGAAGGAGGCACAAGAGGTGTTGTAGAAGTTATAAATTTTTAGGTATAAAATTACACGGGTAAAATAAGTCTTCCAATGGCACTCATAAAAATAATAATTGAAAATACCAGAGAATATCTAAGGTATATAGATAAAAGAAAATGTTATCCAATAGTTGGTACTAGTTAAAAATTAAGGAGTTATTCAGAATACATAGATATTTATTTATTTTTAAGTATACATATTTTCCATTTGATGATGATACAATATAGTGTAAACACTGGACATGTGATGTTATATTATGATGAATTAGAAAAAAAATGACTACTGAATCAATTAGATGTTATAAAATGTGAATATAAATTAATCATTACTCTATTAATTGAAATTTATTTTTAGATGATGTTATAATTTTCTATTATTTGAGAATAATGTTATTTATATAAAGAAAATGGGGAAAAATGAGTTAATATTTTAAAAATTACTTTATGATGGCTGTGAGAAAATTATGTCAAATTTTTATTAGAAATATATTTTATCTGAAAAAATAATTAGAATAGATCATAATATAATATTAACATAAAAGAATATAATAACTAATGTAATAATAGCCAATATGTTTTCCCCACACACCATGGGTTCTCTAGGAATGAAAATATTTTAATGATTAAGGTGATGGTGGTATATTCCATGATATCATTAATTCATTTGTAAAATATCATGTAATTCATTTATAGATTTTTTCCATCTTACCTGAAAGGAAAAAATAACTTCTCAAGAATAATAATATATGAGTTGTTGTGATATTTATGTTTTGAAATTTTTATACTCAATATATTTAATGAAGTTTAATTATAGTCTTGGATAGTGATTTACTGACCAATACTGAAGTATTATATGTATATGATATTTTTAAAAAAATATGAGTTTATGTTAGTTATATAAGTCTATATTGGAGGTAAATATTATCAATAAAATAGTTTATATCTAGGTTATATCTATAAATGTATTAATATAAAGATAAGGAATGAATGATAATTTATATTTAGTGGATAAAAATGATAAAATTTTTCTCTTTACTATATTGGAGGAAAAAACTATTGGAATTAAAGGATTGGTCATATTCATCCACAAATTAGGGATAATTTTTCATAGATGAGTAGATATTTCTTATTTCAAGTGTAATGTATAAAAATAAAATTGTTACATTTTTAAGTGGAAGGACGGTGATAAATATCTTTAATCCACAAAATTATTCAAAATTTAATATAAAATATTTGGTTTGAAAAAATGTATGTGGTAATATTAATCATCCTAAAACTCATGATAAATAATATAAAATATTATTTTTTGATCACAACAACGTAATTGAACATGATATTGTTATTAAATCATAGAAAAATGTGTCTAATGAATCCAAATATTATGATGAATTGTGTAAAATAGTACAATAAGAACAATAAAAATTATATAATTAGAGAATAGAACTGAATATACATCAAAAGTAGTGGAATATACATGGATAAATATGTAATAAATCCGGATGTGTGTTTGATTAATACTATTCAAAATAATGGATTATAGGAGAGAGTAGTCCATATGAAATATGGTGTGTAAGAAAACACAATTTGGAGAATTTTAATATTTTTAATATATTTTTTAATCCCAATTAAAAAATTAAATCATTGTAATTATTGAGTTAAATAATATGTAGGTTTACTTTTTATAAAATCAATAAAGACTAAATTCTATGATTTTTTTGTAAAATTTAATCCGTATGTTTTTTTAATAAGTTATGTTAATTTTATTGGAAATTATGCTTACTGAAATTATTGAAAAAAGAAAAGTGATTAATTTTTTAAAAATAATTAAAATATGTCGATTTATATATCATTGAATTGAGAAATATTTAAAATGAAGATGATTTTGAAGGCAAATAAATGGATGAAATAGGTACTGAAAGAAGTAACTTTGTGATCGAATCAAGAAGGAGAAGAGTTTGTAATTGAGAAATATTATTGGTGAAAAATAATTCTATAATATAGACTTAGTGTGTAGAATTTATAATCCATATTCCACTATTGGAAAATGTGAAAATGATAATAATAAAAGATATTGTAAATGAATAATAAATGGGTAATTTCATGACTAAATAATTTAATAATGATGTTCAAAAAAATGTAAAAATAAAAAAATGAACATGCTAATGTGATTAGTATATGTGGGTGTTTAATAATAAAGAGAGTGAACATGAAATAGCGATCTAGAAAAAATGATTTGAAGGTATGTAAACCATAATATAATATTAAAATATGTGACATTGAGGAAATATTTTCATCATTAGAAAGGTTATAATAAGTTGTAATTTTTATAGGAGTGTGTAGTCCAATAAAGATATTATTCTATCAAATAAATGTGAGAATGAAATTACATAATGGTGTCTTCATTTGAATTTTTTATATATGAATAACCAAGTTTATTTATTATCAGAGATCAGTAATCTAAAGTATACAAATTGAAAAAATTACTCATATGGGTTGAAGAAAAAACCTTGTAATTGGATTGAATAGATAGAATCTTGTCTAATATAGTTGGTGATTAAAAGTGTTGGTGTTTACCACGACCTTTATGTAAAATTATTTTATGTGGAAATTTTTATTGTGGTATTATTTGTGGATGATATCATATATTTTATTAATAAGTAATATTTTTTAGAGGTTTTAAAATCTAGTCAATAAATATTTTGAGATGTATATGTTTAGGGAACCAATAATATTTGTGGATTAATACGCACATTAATGTGGATGAAACACATTAATCTCCTAACATATTATTACAGAAGAAGTATTTAAGAAGTTTAGGATGTGATATATTCTTAGAAAATATATGAATATAAAATATTGAAAACTTAACACCATATAAAATATTAGTATGAAGTTTATTATATATCACTTCAATAAGAATGAATATATTTTATGATAACATTTTTTCATTACATATTCAAGGATTTATAGTGGATAAAAACATTTATGTGGTTAATAGAATAATGAGATACATCCAATTAACAATTAATTTAAGATTTTTTATTATTTTAATAGAAGATAATAATTTAGGGATATTCATAATTAAATTGGATCGAGTTGTTATGGATAAAATATCCATAAGTGGGAAAGGAATTATTAATTTGATGATTTTTATGGCTACATGATTGTTATTAAACTATATCATTGATTTTATTTAGATTTTATATTCCATTAACCAAGGCCTAAATAAAATAATGTGAACGAATATGTAATTTTAAGATAATAGAGATGTTGTGTAACTATTATTGTTGATTTGATATGATATTAAGAATTTATATTTCTTAAAAAATATACAAATACAACACAAAAATATGAAGAATATTGAAATATGTTATCACATTATAAAAGAAATGGATAGTAAGGGTATTTTAATGTCACTTTTTATTTTTAATCAACATTAGTTGGTAGATTTATTTTCATATTCCTAGAATTACCATGTTTTTAAGAGGTATCCATTGAACCACAAAGTTCAAAAAAATTATTCTATATAATAACATTTATAAAATACATTATAGGTAATATTTCATAGACAAATTTTTAATTACATGGGTAGAAACATGTTGGGATGGAGGGAAAAATAGTTTCATGTTGTATAGTGGTGAATATGATAGATTAAAATTTTGAAACATAAAAGGTAAAACATATTTATATAGAATAAAATAAATTTAAAGAGAACGAATTATGTAATAGCTTTAATGAAGGTGGTCCTACACCTACTATTCACACCCATCTACTCCCTGAGAGGTATGTTTTGAGTTACCACTATGTTAAAAACTATAGTTTTTTAATAGACCGAAAACCTCAATAAAACCATAAATTTAAAAGGATGAACAACCAAATTAAAAATATTTCCATTTTTCTTGATATAAATAGATATAAAAACTATTTTTTTTGGTAAAATAAAAAATATATTTTATTAAATCGAATGAAAAATCTAAAAATATTTAAATATAAAAATAGTTGAACCATTTGATGAAGATATGGGTATAATAGTTCACAAAATCTCAACAATCTGTTGATCAATCATTCAATATTTTAAAAAATAATTCTATAGGGATCATTAAAATTTATGTTTTCTTGTTAACACATCATTCGACAAATATATTTTTCCATAATCATGCTCTAACATTATTATCATGTATCGTTTTTTTATGAGTGTAGTGTCAAATTGCTTGTTTGTTAATATTCATTTATGTATGATATTTTAATCACTTGACAAATTATATAATTGGTAGAGTAATTCTTAACGAATTATAAAATCATTATCGATAATTTATTGTAGATATAATTATTTTTAAGTGAATAAAAAATACATTTTCAGACATCGCAAAAATTTATCCATGATATAACAAACTACATTAGAGTAGTTCAATGCATTGAAATAAAAACCATAATAATCAAAATTCAACACTAATGAAAATAATTTATATAATCCTTGAAATATTTATATATAGATTACTTATAGAAATATTTTTAAAATTATCAACTAAACATGTTGAAAATAATAAAAAATTTAATTAACCAAATAAAAAATTGATAATTAAAATTCTATATAGATAATACAATTTCTAAATAGTTTGTGGGTTTGAGTTAATTTTTAAACCCATATAATTAATTTTCATAGGTATCTATTAATGTACCATTTTATCCATAATGTATTGTCCATTTCCATTTGATTAATACAAGTTTTTATAAGTAATTTTCCAGAAATTGTATATGATTTAATTTTATAATTGTAAATTTCTCTGATGCACATGTGTAACTAATTTGTGTATGAGTCACCATAAGATTTATTTTGATGTCCACATATGATTAATTTGACACATAGATATATTCTGAGAATATAAACATTGAATGTGTAATTTAAAATCTATTTATTAATCATTTTCAACATTGTGACAATACTTAATACATAAAAATAATTTTTTTTACAGGAATAATGAAATAAAAAAATTCCATTTAATAAAAAACTATCAACATTTTTATCATCTTAATATTTCTATACATCGACTGTACGATTCCGTAAAAAATTAATATAACTATTTTTATAATTAATAATATAATTATAAAATTATTAATATTAAAAATTAATATTTTTACAAATATGTTATAAATATGTTTTTATCATGAAATTTATCATAATAATAGAAAATAATAAAAATTTTGGAATGATACACTGAAATAATAATCCAATAGATAATTTAAGATGGGAAGGATGATATGATGTGTCAATAGAAGAACTCAAAAATATATATTATCTAGTTGAAATGTATATATGAAAGGAATGACCCAAATATTTGGAAAATAATATTGGAATTATAATCTTTCCTAGTTTCTAATACTAAACATTCTGATATATGTGGTGTGAAAATTTGTAAATGAATATTTTATAATATCTATAAATAGGTGATAGATGGACAAAATATGATTTTTATAATTTGTTTTCAATTTGGTTTACTATATATCAAAGAGAAACTATGTCGATTTTATTTAAGGATCCACTACAGTGATAAAGATTAGTTTAATTTTATTACAAAATGGCCAGTGCTGCTGAACAGAACTCCTATTTTCTTGGGGAATAGATTTAATATAGAGAAATAACAATTTTTAAAGGCTACAATAGTTATAAGTGAGAAAGTTAATCGAATTTTGTTGATAAATTTATCTATTATTTTAAAAAACATAAAAATAATTCAGTGGTTGGAACCAATGGTTTTCATATTAGATATACATTTAATAATGTAATTTGGGTTTATTGGTTTGGGTTGTGGAAGCTGGATAATGTTTTTTTAGGATTTCATTTGTTGAGATGGATTTATATAATGGTGAATTCTTATGGTTGATTATTGAATGAAATTCTTGTGTATGATTAGAATATATGTTTTGATATTGTGTATGATTAAAAAAACTGGTATTCTAGTTCAATATATGAATATTTAAATATGTGTCAATAAAATCACTTTGGAAATTAAATTTTCATTCCAAAAAATTCTTGTATGATGTTAAATATGATATTTTGTGTTAGAATACTAAAATAAAATGTAATTTAATTACTTAAAGATACATATAAAGATACAATTTTTTTATCTAAAATCAATGTATTTTTAGAATTCCACAATATATATATTTATATATTTCCACAATGGGGCTTCTTTTTGTGGGAATGAAAAAAGTATTAAAATATGTTGGTTTTTCATTTTTTGAGTAGTTTAACCAAGTTCTTTTTGAAAAAAATCACTATATAATTATAAGTATATGAATAATAGTTTGATTATTTTTGTAATTAAATACATAATTGCATAGTGAATCATCTCTTCAAACCACCATATGCTCAGATATTTATAACAATATTGGATGAACCATCATATTTTTAATGGTTGTATCCACATTATGGATATTAAAAAATTGATAATTTGAATATTAATCATGGCCTATAGTTGGTAATATGTATGGTTATTTGGGAAAAACACTACTTATTAAAATAGATATCAAGGATAGAGAATTTTTGGTAGACAAACTAATAGATGATTTGAAAAGAGGGGCAGTTCAATGTAATTTATAAATTGAAGTTGAATTTTCTAGTTAAAATTTGTTTGATTTATATAGAAGAAACATATTAAAGAAACATGTAATGAGTACATCAAAAAATGGAATACAAATAATAAGGAACGATGATTTTGGGTGCATTTAAAACATTGAAATTTAATGATTGTTTTGTAGTTGGATTGACTAAAATTAAAGATGTTTTTTAAATAAATGTGTATGAAGATCTGATAATGAATATAAAATACAAATATAGAACGCCATTTATATATGTATTCATATCCTCTAATAGTAATTATATGAATTTTTCTAATGAACTAGACTAGGTCAACCCAACACATCACCCAATATAGCGCTCCAAATACATGAAGCACGTTCTTCATATTCTTGATATGGAGACATGAATTATGTTATTAAAAAGAAATTATTGGTAATGGTTTCAACCCTAAAATATAAATAAGAAACCCATATATTCCAAAAAAAATTATAACACAAATCATACTAATATTAGAGACCTCAAATATCAAATAAATTGTCACAATCATAACAACAAATAAAAATTTATATGTAGTAACAAAAATTAACCATATATCATGAAAATTAAACCAAAATCATAAATAAAGTACTAAAAATCAACCATAATCAACATGAAGCATTGTAATCTTATAATTAAAGAGAATAATATAATATAACACAAAAGAACTGATGATCCCAAAATAGTCCACCTGATTGATGGTTTTTATACAAAACATAGTTATGAATGATAAAGATCCTCATGAATTGAACCCCAAAAAACAAAGTACACCTACCTATATTTGATTAATTTAAATCTAGGGAATTATATTACAAAAATAATAAAAAGGTTGTGATTTAATTCCTGGTATGATCCCATTATGAGTATATAAATATTTATCAACATACACACCACTAATTATTTGCTAAAATAAATATTAGATAAATATTTCATTGAAAAAGTATCTTAAAACCTCTATTATTCAAAAAACAATGTCATATTTTGATACAAGATGAACATAAAAAAAGGAACAAAAATTTGGTCATCTTATTCTATAATATATAATCATATATACTATGTAAATGAAAATATGAAATATAGTACAAATATCATGGGATAAAAAATTGATATACAGAAACCTAGAAAAGGCATAAGAACAATAGAATATAAATTTGACCTTGTCATCCATACATTATATCTTTATGGTCTCAATTGTGTAAAAATATATCCTAATGGTACACTGATTCAAATCTGTCTATTAACACTAGTTAATTCAAATCACATTCTTAATCTTATTTTTCATTTTTTGGATTCACCAACTCAAAAACTATCTTCCATGTGCTTCCAATAATCAAATACTCATATAATCCCTTAATGAAATCTTATAATTGGAGATTACAAAATCCACGATAAATTCCCATTGAATTACCCCATGAAAATTCATTAGAAACAAATTTCATTATAAAACATTTCATGACAAAATTTCATCATTATATTTCTTTATCATAGGGTTTTTTGAGAAATGACAGATATCATTAATGATGTTGGTTAGAAGATGTACAAGTGCAAAGCCATGAAGGAAAATTGTCCAGCCAGAGCTGGTTGGCATCGAATGGGCCTGAGACCACAAGTTGATGGGCCGCATTTTTTCCTTCCCTTTTGGTAAAGGAGAAGGTTCAAAATGAGCATCATTGGAGAAGTGTGAGAATTATTCTGATGATGAGGCCAGAGGATTGTAGTCCTCCATCATTATGGTTAATAACATCGATTGCGGTGAGGCAGTCAGACTCAATGTTGATATCAACCCACCCACTGTCCATAGTGAGCATCATTCCAGTGAGGATGGTGGTGGCCTCAGCCAGCACAAGTTCCCAGAATGAATGGTCTGGTTTGTATTTTTCCGCAATGATTTCCCTATATGGTTTCAGGCCAGGAGGCCAAGGGCAATGATCCCATCCTTGGGGAGAGATGTGTCCATATTGATCGTAAGAATCCCTTTTGTTGGAGGATTCCAGTGGGAGGGGTATGAGGGGTTAACATCTGGCATATAATGTCCCTTGTGGTCCTTCCAGCCCTCAATCCATGAGGTGGCCCGTTCAATCCAGAAATTGGGAGGTTTATGAACGTGATGAAAAATAGCATCGCTATGCTAGGCCAAAATTATCTAGGCCAGGGTGCAAAGTGAGCATGAGTTAGCTGGTGAGGGGGAGGAGCACCAATGCATTGAAATATCGGTTAGGTCGGAGACCATGGCCAATGGTGCGCCTGGAGTTGAACCCCATTTATTCCAAATTTCCCTAGCTCATGGGTAGTGAATGATGGTGTTAAATGGTGTTTCTGGAATATGTGGGCAGAAAGTGCAGAAATCATCACTGACCATATGTCAGTAAATGAGATGGATCATTGTTGGGAGGGTACCTGAGCACACCTGGCACCAGAATTGGTGTACTTTTGGGGGGATGTTGAGCATCCAAATCGATTTCAATAGTCCCTCCACCTGACCGAATGAGTGGTTTCCAAGAGAGAATCTATACCCGGATCTCACCGTATACTCGCCGGATATGTCATTGATCCAGAAGAGAAGCTCTTGGCCTGTATCTGTAACCCAGGGAATTCTCAGGATAATTATTTGGTCTCTTTCATTAAACCAGTCATGAATCTTTTCCAGACACCACCCCGGTCCCTGGTCAGAAAAAAGGCAGCTGATAATGGCGTCTTCAAGACCTTGTTGGGTGGGGATGTGGCGCTCATGCCTTCCTTATCGACCAACCAGGGATCAATCCAGATATTTACAGATGAGACAGTCCCAATCCTCCAGCATTTCCTTTTTTCCAGGAGATTTCGAGCCTCCCAAATCCTTATTCAAAGGAAGCTAGGGCGAGGGACAAGAGAGGAAGAAAGGATGTCTGTGTGGGGAAAGTACTTAGAATTAAGTACCTGTGAACAGAGGGATGATGGGTGGTTAATAAGGTTCCATCCTTTCTTGGACAACAGTGCGTCATTGAAGAGAAAAAGGTTCCAGAATCCCATCACTCCCTCTATTTTATGTTTGTTGAGTTTCTCCCAGGACATCCAGTGTGGTCATTTCCTTCAATCGTTTTTCCCCCAACATAAGTTGGCAGTATGTGAATGGATCTTGTCGACTATGGCCTTTGTGAGCTTAAACAAGGACATTAAATATCTCAAGGTAGATTGTGTGACAACTTTAATGAGAGTCTCTTTTCCATCTTTGGATATTATTTTCGGGGTCCATCCCTAAATATTTTTATCAATCCTATCCAGCATAGATGCGAAGATTTATTTTTTGGACCATCCAATCACCTTGGGTAACCCGAGATACTTCTGGTGGTTTTCAACCAGATGGATGCCTGCAGATGCGCATAGTTTATCTCTCTATTGGGAAGGGGCACCACTACGCTGAAGGAGATTTCAGAATTTCCATGATTGATTGACTTGCTAGATGTCTTCTCGTAAAAATGGATCTCTTGGCTGACCACCCGACATTCATTAATTGTTTCCCTAGAGAAAAGGAGGTAGTCTTCGGCGAAAAAGAGGTGTGACACTGATGGGATAACATGACAAACCATATCCCCATGAATAGAATTAGAGGATATAACCCTAGAAATAAGGTGAGAGAAAACATCAGCCACCAAAATAAAAAGAAAAGGGGAGAGTGGTTCTCCCTGGCGTAGGCCTCAGGATGGGGTGAATGCTTTGGTAAGATCCCCATTGATATTGATTCTGAAGGAGACGGTCGAGATGCAGTTCATGACCATATCTGTCCATTAAGATCAAAATCCCATTTTCCACATCAAAACTCTAAGGAAGTGCCTTTCCACTTTGTCATAGGCCTTAGTCATATCCAGTTTCCAGGCCATGGTTCCTCTTTTGACCGTGGAGCATGATTTCATAGAATGGAAAACTTCATGGGATACAATAGAATTATCAGTTATCGGTCTCTTAGTCACGAAAGCGCTCTGGTTTTCAGAGACAATATCTAGAAGCCAAGGTCACAACCAATTGACATGGATCTTTGAGAATAATTTTTAAAATAAATGGATATTATATAATCCATCTATATAAATATGTTATATAGTAATGCTGAAATAATAAATATGATAACGAATAAGATATGTTATCATAGTTTTCATTAGTTCATAAAGTAAATGAATTAATTATTCACATTAATAATAATCTCATGTTTGGTAAATGATACTAATGTCACCAGAAAACAATATACAATGAAACAAATAAAATATGGAATTATGGTTAGTGGGTATGTCCCCATAATCTCTTATCTTGTAGATTTCCATAATTGAAACATCATCATTCAAATCCACATATACTTTTTAGATCCGAATAGATGATAATAAAAACATAATATATAAACCATTAGAGAGATTCTATCTAGACTGCAAGAAATATGGTTTTCATAATATTTTAAAAGTCTTTATAGGTTGTCGTTTAGCATGGAACCTCTATAAATGTTCAATATTAATGGTACTTTAAAACAATTATCACATTGATTTTTATATAAAAGGAAAATTATCAAGTGATACATTATTAATATTAAATTCCTTAAATATTATCATAATCGATACACTAATTTCATATTGTTCTTATTAACTAACTCCAATAGTACTGGAAATCTAAGGAATAATTAATTTTTTTTCAAGGAGTATGTATCAAGGACCATTGAATAATAGAGGGATTCTATAGAATCTAATCCAAACAAGTTGGAAAATTGTAGACATATCTTGATATAACTACCACCATGATATAAAACTGGGTAAAAGTAGATATCTTATCACATGATAGAAATGCTAAATTCTAACTCATTATATGTGATGATTTATGGATGATAACTTTTTACTATTTATATAAAATATAATTTATTATTGATATTATTTTATTACGAAGATTGTGTTAACCAAATTACATAATAGATACCCATATTGGGGTCAAACCATGTAAAACAATTGTGTGATGTTCTCTATTTTTACCCTTAATTTTCATGTGGTTTAGTGTGTTTTTAACACTTAAACATATCCTCGTATCATAATAAAGTAAATTATTTTAATTTTAAGAGGAGAAATAAAATTATAGTCTAATATTTAATGAAATGGTCTCATTGATTAAACCCCCTAAGTTAATATATAGTCTTACCATGAATAACATTGAGGTTCATTGCCAAATAACTCCCCTGATTTATGGAAAAAATATGATAAATAAAAATGTGGACATTATTTTGTATAATATAATGAATATTTATATTATAAAAATAGTTTTAGTGACCAAAAAGAAATCTATATAGATAGACATCATTCCCACCACATTTAAATTAATATTGACTTTAAAATACCTTACACCAGGATATATTTATTGGTTTAATAAAAAGAATACAATAACAAATAGCACATACTGAATCACTAGGAAATAATATTTCACATCATAATATAACTATAAAAAATTCCAATCCAACTAAAATATCTAGTGAGAAAACATGCATCAGGAAATTAGATTTGGATGATGGTGATATTTTGATTCCCAATAATTATTTTCCCTACATTAAATTAATATTAAAGTTACTTCCTTTTATAATATCCACAATTATGTTGTTTTTAACTTTTTCAAGTAAACATTCCAAAACATATAAATATTGTAATATTATTATAAAATAAAAAAATTGATAATTGATAATTTACAATAATGTATCCCTTAAATTCGCATATTTTTTCCAAAATATATCCCACTGTCTTACTAAGTAATTTGAATATTTATAAATTTTTTACCTTCACCATTATTTAAATACAATATTAGAAATCAATTTTTATTTAATGATTTATATTTTGGAAGTTTCTAATTAAAATTTTCTTCCCACAAATCTATTTTATTAAATATTTTATGCAAATAAATTATTCCATGACCTAAAAACATCACACATCTATCAAAATAACGCTTATTTTATATTATTGGATTTAAAAAAACAAAATAAACGTTCATGTAATGTTATTATCTTATTTTTAATTTATAATTAGTGATTTTTATTGAAAATAAGATTTAAAATATAAGAATTTTGTATTTTAATATGCGAGTAATGTATCTTATATCAATTTTATCTTAAATTTTATAAACTCATATATATATATATATATTCCCACTTTATAATGAACCAAATTATATGACCAAGAATCATTATATAAAATTTAGTTTTTTCAATCATGGTAATTTATATATAAAATTTTCTGTTATTATTAAATAAGATACAAAAAAAAATATGAGACCTAAAATAAACTCAACAACAACATCTTATAAGTTATAGCAGATAAAATATATATTATTATGTATTAAAATACCCTATTTCTCACTCAGAAATATACCATTTTCTTCTTTCATAAATTAAAATTTATCTTTGAACTATTATATGGATTCATAATAATAATATAATATTTTGATATTGTTATATACCCTTTCAAAATTTTAAAACTAATTTCTCTATCAGAAATATCTGATGAAGACTATCAATGAATCTATACCTTCTCATTCATGTACATTAAGAAATTACATTTTCAATTTATCTTCACACTATAAAGGAATAATTTTCTATCCATATTATAGTAACATTTTTTCAATTTATCTATTGTGGACTCTATATTAAATTACTTATTCTTCTTATTGATAAATCAATTACAAATATGACTTTGTAAAATAATTGTGGTATATATAATTGGACATCCAATTTATTTTTCAACCACCATATTTTATATAGGTGTTTATTTTTTGTTTTATTGAACTAGTGCAGCTTATAGTTAGCAATAATATTGATAAAATCTATATTGAAATGATTGTACAATAAAATAATTATCCATTTCTAAACTGATTCATGACACTACCCATTAAAAATAATTTATTTTAAAAAACAATATTGACCATCGGAGAGAAAATAAATTCACCACAATTACATTACATTAAAACAATCCATTGATAAAATTACATCGACTATTCCAAGAATTTTCTAAATAGATCTTATAAAGGTTATTTATCAATCTAAAAGAACACTAACATTATTGTGTTTTCTGGAACATTTTATTCATGTAAAAATCATTAGTGCAGATATATTAAGATTTTTTTAATATTTCTCATATAATCTCTACCCGATATTATAAATTTTTAGGTGAATAACTAATAATGAATGTGTTTCACTAATAAAAAAAATATTATTCTTTTATGAGAATGATTCTCAAGGTTCAATAGAAAGTATTGAATTTTTTATAATTTAAGATTTCCTCTTACTCGGTGTGATCTTGATTAATTATTTTAAATTATAATCATTTTCATTTTAATCCCCAACAAAATTATTTTTCGTATGAGTTGCACATTTTATTAATACAGAATAAGAAAATTTAATTTAACAATTCATAATAATATTACTCCCTCTGTTACATGATATTTATTAGTTCTCCATATTTCATATTTTATGAAAAAAAAATTTAAATTATTTTATTCTCACATAACATAGTTATTTGGAAAGACAATTATGAAAATTTTATTATATATATATCTTATATATTTAAGAGTGAAAAATATTATCCATATTCGTTTATATAATTATCCCCACTCTGTTCCCCATGTCACATAAGTAATAAGGATCCCCACTTTTGTATATCCAAATGGTTATTTCAGATATAATTTATTAAATATTTTGTTGAACCATATTTTTATCACCAGGTACATGATGATACATGAGAACACATATTCATCTTAACTCTTTTATTTGGATAATTAATGTACGAACTTGTACTAACATTTGAATTGATCTTGGAACATGGTGTTTTTCAGTGTAGTAAAAATTATCTAATAATGTAATCATCTCATGTATATTAATTCTCATAATTTACACATATATGCATATATATTATTATAATTAAATATGTTTTTACAAAATATGATTATCTAAAAAATTATCACCCTCTCCCTGTGTTAATGCATTAATATTTATATAAGAAATGGTTTGTTTTTATAAAAATATATCTTTTTAATGATAACATTTAGTATATATCTATATTAATCTCATGAAAATGGAACATGAATCTCTTTCATTAAAAATTTTGAAATTCTAATAAAACATAAATCATACTAAAGAGAATGTCTTGTGTGACAGACATATAAGCTCTTTTATTAAGATATAATTGAAATATAAATTACATAGGTAGAATGATCCAAATTCCAATTATCAATAGATAATTACACAATAGTGATTAAAGATGCTATAAAATTTTACCACAATATATGAAATATTAATTATAATAAATATATACTTTAATAATTTTAAAAAAAATTAGTAATATTGGTGTAAAATAAATTAAATATTTTGTTATACCATAGATTGAAACATCTTAAATTTATATTAACACATAGATAGATGTAATGAAAATAATTTAAATAAAAAATATTAACATTTATAATATATAAATTTATATTCATGAATAAGGGAATAAATTAATAAAATAAAAATTCATAAATTTAATCCAAAGGGTCAAAATTTCATAAAGTATATATATGCACATAATTAAAACACGTTATAAAAGAATATATAATTTAAAAATAATATAACAACAAACAAAATATATAAATACATTTCCCATGTATGAACACTTTATATTGTAGATTAAAAATTTATACATATGAAATACATTATATATATGATATATTATTTAAAAAAACATAACCTATTCACATGTTAGGACCTATGTTACCAATTAATTTAAATAATTTAAGCAATTTTCTTTCTTTACATACCTAATATTTTACATTATTTTAAAAATTGAACCCATTCTGTAAAACTATCCATGTATAATTAAATAAATTAAAAAATAAGCCATTAATAAAAAAATTATTAAATGTTTATAATCTAGTTAATTATACATGATAAAATGGAATATATATTTTTTATTCATAATTAAATTAAATTTCCATGACTATTTATTTAATCATCAAAACCAAAACACAAGTCTAAAAATTTACATTAACTATTTTCCATGATTATATATTAAATAACATGGGATCTTCTTATATATTCAATATGTTGTGTAGATGGTAATATTTAATTCCTTTTTGATTATTTTGATAATTAATAATAATAGTGTTTATAGAAAAGGGAGGTTTTATATTAGTAATATTTTCTCAGAATCTAGGAGTTATATTAAAATGAATTTGGCTAGTATTAAAAAGCTCAAGGATAACAAATATTACTAGTCTTGGATAAATGCTTTAATTTATTACACTAAATTTTCAACTAATGAATAATTTTAATAGATTTATTTAGATAAATAAAAGTAATAATGTGACTAAAATTTTTTTAGGTAAATTCTAAATAGGTGAGAATAGTAGTATACATATTCCTCATTTGGTGGATTGGGATTTAGAAATAAAATATGATGACGTCATTAGTAAAACTCAAACCTAGTTTTAGGTCAATACTAATTAAAATTCATTTTTAAATTGTTTATTTAGAGTCATGTTGAAATTGTAGTTCGTTTATGTTTTGTATTGAGATGGTATTTCTCTAACATGGAAACTAAATGTTTTATGGAAATGAATATTCAGAATGAAAATCTACCATATAATTAGTAAATTTTAATGAGAGAACGTTGATCTATTCTTGGTAAATTCTGATATTCCAATTTTTTTATATATACAAAATTTATTCTCTTAATTCCCATTGAATTATTTGACTATTTTATGGTTGTTCTTTTACTTTGTTATTGGTTTCTCAGTTTTCTTATTATTATATGCTCTTTTTTCAATGATGGTGTACTGACATACTAATGATGGATAATAAGCCAATTATTATTAGGGGTGTTTTTTATTTTCTTATGTAGGTAACATAAATAGAAAAATTTTACATTTCAATTGATAATTTAATTTATTTAAATTTTATAATTTTGATATAAATGTAAAAATTTAACAAAAAATATTTATCCCATGTTAAAGAAGAATTTATTTTCTAAAAATTAATATTAAATAGTTATTTATTAAATATATGACAAATATTAAATAAATAATCGTGAATAATTAAAATTTTAATTTCATTTTTATAAACAATGCATAATTTATATAAGTGTTTTAAATAAATATAATTTTAATTTCTGACATGTTATAAAATAATATTGATTTATTAAATTATAATAAAACTCAATATTATGATATCAATATTATAGAAAGAAGAATACCATTGTTCATTTATCATAATATATACATATATATATATATATATATATCATATGGAAAAAAACTCGGTGATATTCGGTATCACTATATTCAACAATGTTGATTGATTTATTTTGATTTGATTTTCATGACATACTAAATTACCACAATTTTATCGTTATCAAAAGTTTCATCTCAATATACAAATAGTGATATAACTATATCAATTCCCATGTTAATACAAAAACCATGACTTTGATTTGAGCAAGAGATAATGTAAAGCTCATAACAGACTATGTTAGGATAATTTATTTTTAGAATAACACTCTATAAAAATAATTGAAAATAGTAACTCATATCATTTCACTATATATCACAATAAATGGTAGTGATTAAATAAAATCATGAACCTACATCACAGTATGTGATATCCATATATCATTAGCTATGATATACCGTCTCTTAAAAAGTTTTAAAATTTTCCATAAAGTAAAAATCTACTAAACATCATGAAAATAACACTTATATGATTATAATGTTATGATGTAAATTTTTGTTCTATATTTAATTGAATAAAAAAATTAAAAGACATTACAAATGATAATTAATGGGAGATTTATAATATTAATATTATAAATATTTTATATATATCACCGTGTATTGGAATCATCTTTATCACTAAATACATGATGTTAATATCTTATCAAATTTATAATAATGTGACATTTTTTGACATCTACATTCCATGAATTTTCCTAAAATATTTGTAATGATCTATTAGTTCTAAGTGATATGTATGTATTTTAGGATAAAGGAGAAAAATGAAGAGTGTTATTATGTTCTAAGAATTCAATAAAACAATTTTTATTTTAACTCCATTATATATAAATCCATGGATTCTCAAAGTGCAGAGTTAATATACGTGTCTCATAAACTATATTTATAAATTGTAGTGTAGATCATATGTTACATTCCTGATTTATACAAGGCCCGTATAAATTTTGAATTTTGTATATTTAAATACTAATCATAATAACTCATTTTTTATAATCTGTTGAATATTATAATGGATTTCTTTATAATAGTTTATATATAAGAAATGATATCTATATGTCTTGTGATTTCCTATACCACACAATGAATAATTTATATTTTCACAAAAAATATACATATGTCCCTATATCTCTATCCAAGTGATATTCAAAAACAATAAAATGTTCTATAATTCTATAGTTTCAATATATAATATTAATTACATATATGGGGAAAATTAATATATTTCGTTTTTCAAAATCCACCAAAATAATATGTGATAAAATGTATTTCAAAAAAAAAATAAGAAAAAATATTCATGTTAAGGTTATATTTAATACTTTCAGGAAAGAATGAATATTTTGGAAAAAATGTTTCATTGAAAAAATTTAGATGATGATGATATTCTTGATAAACAATTAACATATTAGTTATTTTAATCATTTTAATTTATTTTTTCTTCCTGTATTTTAAAATACACACATAAGGTAAATCTCATATTCAATTTTAATAAAATAACAATTATTATATCCAAAATTGCAATGATTAAAGTATTCCAAATATTTTATTTTTAATGAGTATGAATAATTAATTTATATCAAGAGAACAATAATTGAAAATTTTAGTTACTAAAATTACATTTTATTATTTTTGATCATTACTAAACGTATTACCTAGGACCGAATGATGAATATATATATTTGACATGGTATTGTATTTGGGATATTGTATTTTTGTGAGACATGGGTGTTGGTAGGTAGTTTTTGTGTATGAGTAATGTGTCTATTTTTTTTTAAGTGAATGTTAGGGTTTTGGGTGAGATAAAAAAAGAATGGTTGATTGAATGGGTAGAAAAATATCTTATAAATTTGTATCAAGGTTTTATATGTGGAGAAGTAGCCACTAGGAGAGGTAGTGATGTTGGGTGAGAAAGAATACATTAACAGCAATGTAGGTAGAGGATGTCTGATAGTGGGTGTTCTTCTAGACCAAGTAGTTAAAGGTAGTCAGTTTAGTAGTGTCAAACATGAAATTTTAAATAATACAAATTTTTAAAAAATAAAAAGTGTGTGACTTGAAATCTATATTTTGAGACCAATTATAAAAAAAATTCTGAGTAGATATTTTAAACAACCTGTGAAATGAATTAAAAAACATTCTGGGATTATCAAAATATAGGATATTACATTCTAAGGAACAATACATCAAAATTATTAGTATTTATAATCATCCATTATCAATTCAAAAAATGTGCTAAAAATACGAGGTTTTTTTGAATTTCAATCTAATAGAGCTCAAAAAGTGTACCATTATCAGTACTAAAAAATTTGATAAAAGACATATTTTCTATAGGACCCTAGAACGCCCTACATGGGGTGGGGTGAATTAGGGTTTCATATGTTTCTTTTAATGTTATGGATATTATACCCAAATTTGTATGAACATATAAAACTCGTCTAATGGTAATGTACATTATTTATACATTTACATTCCGAGAGGAAACAAAAAAAATTTACATTGTTAAACACTAATGTCTAGTCCAAGGATAAAAATCCAATAGTTTTTCTCTCATACCAAATTCCAATAATATTTACTACTTATTGAATATATATGTTCAGACACAGTCACTCTCTTTCAAGATAATTACCCTTATAATATATCATATATAACACACTTCCTACCTCAAAATACTCTCATCGACTCCCCCTATTTCACTACTTTGGGTGATGTCTTACTCTGTTTAATGACATGAAGGTCACTTCAGTATATTGGAATTTAAGTATTTTTACTTGGAAATCATGTTACATTTATTTCACCATAGTCCTAACATAATATAATCTAATTCACTATTCTCTTAAACCATAATTTCCAAACTACATTTTGTGTGATCATTCATGAAGCTCACGACCCGTACAATGGAAACTGCATTCACAGAACAGTATGTCATCATGGAAAAACAATTCATAATTAAAATTAATTATCTTAAATACATAAGACTTATTAAAGTCATATATAGCCTTTTCTGAACGTCCTATCTCACAATTCACAGATGATTCAAAAATATTTTAGCCATTTCAAATACAAACCGATTCACCCTTTTCTCTAAAAATTATAATGTTAAATGATTTGGGGGTACCAATATATTAATAATGTTATACCATTACTATGATCCCATTCCACCAGTTGATTTTTCTTAAACCTCCAAATATTACTTCTTGAAGATCCTATATTCGAGAATATTTAATGGAATATAACCTATTTTCAAAATTTCACATAGTCGCAACGAACAATTTCATCTCATCATGTACTTGTTATTCTTGTCATATATTAAAATAAAATCATCAACTCATAGAACATTAAAAAATATCCATATTTTTTGAATCTCCATACCTTCTTGATGTTCAACCACATAAAAACCCCAGAAATCACAAACCCATTTATTATAAACCATTTTCATTTATTGTGTTTTAGATGTTTCAGTTCAAGAAAACTACCATTCACAACACATGCTTCAACCAGTTAATATTGAGCCCACATATTTTTCATTCACTTTGAAATTAATACACCTTTATCACTATAGTCATCTGGGACTATTATAAATTTTAAATTGAACACTGCAGGATACACCTAGTGTGGATTGATAAAAAAACACAAGTGAGACTCCATTTCTAGATGTGAATGTCCTGGGTTTTAACAATATCCACCTTTGGGTTCACTGGAAATATATATAAAAATTTAATAATTTACCTATGACAATCAAAACATAATAGGCGAGAAACAACTCATCCAATAGTCTATGTATAGATGTGGAAATATCAATATAAAATACAAGAGGAGAAACATGAATTGGGTTATTGTTATTGGGAAAATATAATAACGTTTAATCCTTGATCTGAGTAAAATTAACTATTTACCATGAGCACCTAATTATAACCATGTCATAAAATCATTTAATAATTATTCCTCTTAAGACCTAATTCTTTCCATTTCACAGAATCATTGTATGGTTTTTCAGAAACAAGAAACTTCCAAACCATTATAAAATTTTTATTTATTTCATTTCACCCCTTCAGAAATAAACACAATGAACATTAATTTATATTGATAAAGAATATGTAAAACTCCCTCACGATCTCATCTACATGATAAACTAGTATAACATCTATAAAAATATTATAATAGTTAACACAGATTGAGAGAGGAGGGTAATTTCAACCCCTTCATGCACTGGGATGGGGTGGACCACTAATGTTCAACCAATGTTTCTGGAACACATGTCCTACTAAGGGATTAGTAAAAATGTTATCCAGATGGTTAATTTTAAAATCATGATCCATTTTTTAACATTTTTTATATTTTTCCTTTACAAAGTGATATATGTTATCATTTTTTATGAGAGTGATGAACTCTATTCTTTGTATGGTCAACTAAATTGTTGTTAAAAAAATGAATCACCATTTTCTATTTCAAAATATCACTAATATTTGTCAGATAATTCTTCATCCACAATAGTCAGGTTAAATTCACTATAGTAGAGTTATAGATTTCTTCAACTATACTAAGACAAATGTATTATTTTTCAATTATCAACCAGCCCAAAGATTTATTAATTGTGATGAATTGTCTACCACTGGTGTAAATTAGATCCCCCACATATCAAACATTTCCATCATCCTAAATTGATAACAATTCATTAAATATTCCTATAAAAAATTATATTTCAAAATTTAGAGTACCGTTAATATACCTCAGTAATATTTTAATAGCTACCAGATGCTCTTCCATCACATTACATTCAGACTATCCTAACAAAAATGTTTAAAAGATGATATCTATCCATGTTGCAGTCATGTATAGTATGGTTCTAATAACTCTTATAAATAGTGTGAGATCCACATACTTCCCATTGATATGATTTTCATGTTTTATCATAAATGTAATTTGAGTTAACATCGGTTTGGAATAATGTGTGGTGAATTTCTTACGCATCCCTCTTGCATATTTTTCATGACATAAGAAGGTATAAACTTTCTTATGAGTCACCAAATGGCCAAGTAGTTATGTGATTCAACCAATAATAGACATAAAATATATTTATTTCATATGACCGGAAAATAATTTAACTAATCACTGTCTGATTCTGCTAAAAGTAATGTCATCCATATACACCATTACTGTAAATTTTTTTTTGTATGAATTATACACCTAGTGATTATGTCCAACACCATCTTTTTTAAACTCTTGCATATTAAGATAATAATCAATTATGAAATACCATTATCATGTTACTTACTTCCTAAAATATATAGAATTATTTAACATGTGAACAATAGTCTCATCATTTAAAATCCAAATCTAACTGGTTGTTAAATATAAACTTCATATTAAAGAAAATAAATTATAATTCTTTTTTAACATCCATGTGATAAACTTTTTACACTATCTTAATTTCCATGGAAATGAAAATATCGATCGATAATAGTTTATCTATTGGAGAAAATAATTATCCATCATCAATGACTTTAATTTTTCCACATTCATTACACACCATGAGATCCTTGTTTCGAATAAAATTTAAATTTTCATCAAATTTTTTATAAATATATACTTTATTATAATGACATTGTGATTTATTGTCTCTTGACAATTTCACTTGTGCTGTTATTATCAATATGATTTAATTATTCATTCATGTCTTTAACCTATGAGTAATACCTCACTTCTTATACTAATGATGTTAGTTCCACAATTGATAAGAAGGATGAATATTCAACATTCCTCAATATCCTTATCAATGTGGTAGTGATCCATTCATGAATGATGTGGATTGATCATTTTATTTTATTCGATTTCTCCTATGATGTTTTGATGATGTTTGTTCAGCAAAGAATTCCCCTTTTTATTCTTCTTATGAATCATCATCATTTTTGGAGACCAACTTTTTCTATAAGACATCTTCTATTTCAATATTTTAATATATCCCTTTTTTTCTTTCATCATTTTATTCTCTCATGTCATTATATTGACTCCTAGATATATTAATGGTTTTTACATAAATGGTATTGAATTAAATACTTACTACAATCCTGCATAGATTATTGTTATAGCTTTTATAGGATTACACTTCATAGAATATTAATGGAACATTCCATATACAGTAGCATCACCTTAAATGCCAGGATTACATTTTTTGTTTCAGATGAAACTTTTACATCCAAAAACATGAAAACACATTTGTGAGGGATTCATTCCACAACATAACTCATTTGGTGTCTTGGTTTCTACAATAAAATCCTATTTTATTTTAAGTGTATATATCTCCATGAACAAACCCTTTTCAATATTGAATAGAGATTGGATTTTAAGTCATCATAGTGTGATCCATATTGTTCACATGTCGACATCTATGTTTGACAACCCTTTATTCGATGGGTTTATGACAACGGAAACAACCTTATTTAATACATGTTTTTCTATGTAATTTTAAATTTTAATAAATGTGTATTCTCTTATATTTTTAGATTGTATAATATTGATTTTTTAGAATGTTTTATTCTCTGCTATTTGATGGTAATTCTTTATGAATCAAGAACATATGGTTTCCTCTTCATAATAAAAAAATATAACATTTTACTATAATCATGAATACATGAAATTATTTACCTTTGTCCATATCTACTAGCTACATTTATTGGACCACATATTTATGTGTGGACTACATCATGTATATTTGATTCCATTTTTATTCAAACAATATAAACCCCCAAACTTCTTTCCCATCATGAATTTATCACATGTATTTTCTCATTCATGATTCTATTAAAGGATATAAATGACTATATTGAGGTTTGATTTCTTCTCTATACTCTGTGGATTTATGTTAGGCAACCTTCTGTTTTATAAGTTTTATTTCTTCTTCAACTAGTAAGTAACAACAGTTCTCATTACTATCAACATGATGTAAATTTTTATATGTTCTACATCTTTTAATTATTTAATTACCATTCATTACTTTGATAGTAAAACCATTTTTAATAAATTTCACTATATGTCATGCGCCACAGTGTTAACTGAGACTCGTGAGATTGTGGTGAAATCTATCTCTATACAGAATATCAATTTTTTTTATGCTCATCATTTTAAAACCCTATAATTTAAATGCCTTTGATCCTCTATACACCATAATTTACAAACCTCATTGTTCTATCAAACTATTTCATAATACCTTTCCATAAATCACAATGTCCTATAATATGGGATGAGAATCCACTATTGAGAATATAGATCCTACTATCCATTATAAAATTGATATCTATTTCTATAATGTTGGATTTCATGATTTTTTTATTTTCTTCCAACGAGATACATGATTTATTGGAGTATAAATATTCCCTTTACAATATCTTTTCCATTTTAATGGGTTCCTCACACTCATATTATAATTCCTTATGAGAATACACTTTTTTAAGAGAAACTATACATAGTTGGTGGGTATTCATTTTTCTTTGGGTTCTTTATGTATTTTTTCCATTACTATTACTGCAATAAATTGAATTGTGGCTACAATTAGACAAATTTAATAATATACATAGATGTTATTTCATACATATTATGATTGATATGGTATCATTATCTTATGTTGACTTACATGAGCTTCTATATTCATATGGATCTTTTCCTCTTTACAGTATGACATGCTGTGGGACAAAAAGACACATTATCTATATTTCATAAGATGAAATGTCTTATCACATCAATTCCTCCTCATGTAACCTTATTTTGTTAAATTATTTTTCTATAGATCAATTCTGTATACTTCTGGACAAACATGGCCTCTCTTTTCAATTTTATACCAGCCTTTCATTATTTGGACAACATGTTCCTTTTTTGTATTTCCAACTTTCTACTTCCCTTTCTTTGGACTCGTTTCATTTATGGCCTTTATATTTTCATCATAAAAACCATTTTCCCTTTTAACTATTCAAATATATCTCACATCATTCATGTACTTTTTAACTCATTTTAAACCACATTTAGCTATTTATAGAATCTATGTATAAGGGTGTCGTCTAATATATAATTTTCCCCATTTCCCTTTATTTTGATTCAATTTCAAATTTAATCAATATAGTAACAATATATTATTCTTATATATCAACTATATTAGTTTTCATTTCCAATCAAGATGTGGTGTCATTAATTACTTTTTATCTCTTTTCAATCTAGAGCTTCAATTCCTCAACATATTCTAGAATTTTAAGAGTTTTTAAATGTTATTCTTCCCCTTATTCATGTTAATAAAGTTATACATAAATCTATTCAAAATGTTAGAATGACACCTCCAGAAAACAACTCAATATTCAATTTATTATTCTTTGATGATTTCTCATTACAATAGAATCCTCATGTTCCTATTTCAAATCAACAAAACCAAACATCTGATTACCATTATCTTATGAAGGACGATATTTCTCAATAGAATCCATCATTGATGCTTCAGTTTCATATTTTAATTATAGTAACTAATCCTTTATAATTTCATAATCAACTTTTTCTTCTTTATAGACGAAAATCATTCTCTATAATTTTGTTCTTGATTTGAAGTCTCACATTTGGGGAAATGACTTCTAATTCTTCTTCATAATTTCTGATTCACAGAAAACAACATCAAACTTCCATGAGAACTGAGTGTAAATATACTATTCTAAAATACCTTCGAAACATGTTAGAGGAATATATTCTTTATATATCACCTTTCATATCTTGATTTTGTGGGGATAAGGAGAAACAATTTTTTCTCCATCATGGCATTCATCAACACTATATATGGAATCTTCATGTTCTTCCATGGATTTAAATTCCATTTATTATCTTAATCCAATTGTATTATATTAACATTTACCTATCCATTCATAAACCACCCCAATACTTAGCAGTTCATCAAGAATGAATATAGTCTAACACTTTTTTCACAAGGTATAACTGTTTCCGACGCTTTCCGCCGGGGCGCGCGTGCATCCGTCCGAGGAGGAGGACACGCTGCTTTGTTGCCCCGCATTCCCGCTTTCCAAAGGCGGGCGACATCCGCTCCTTATTCAGGGACGTCTGCTCCTTGATCGAAACGGGATGATGGGATGTCGGTTCTTCCTTCCGTGGATTCCTCCTCGGAACTCATCACCTAGTCCAGGTCTCCCTCATAGATTTAATATGTAGTTCGTGAAACTCTTCCCAGTGCCATGTTTCCATGGACGCTGGTTAATTACACTGCTTCTGTCGGGACATTTCAAAGGGTCCAGTTAGGGCAGCAACCTTCAGTCAGGGGAGTAGTCACGTTGAGGCATCAGTAGCGTGTTTGGATGCTGGGGTACTTGGAATGTCTGTCTGTTATCCTTGGTAACAAGTCTTATCGAGGGCGTGGAGGCCCGAGGCATCCCATATCGAGCGCGGGGAATTATATGTCGTAGACACATATCTGAGGTTTTCCTCAACTTCCTGTGCTCAACACAGGGTATGCCGCGAGTTTAACGTCTAGCGGAGAGGGATCAACCCAACCTGAGCATTAGCTAGGATAGATCGGATTGACGGATCCTCCTTGAAGGGATGTCGATACCGGGGCTAGCCCATGGATGGCTGTGAAGAAGAGCGTACCGACATGGTTTCACCAGGATAAGACGGTCCGGGCGTGAATCGGGACGAGGGATAGGTTGATGAATTGAGTGGAGGGAGAGTTAAATGGGACCATCACAAGGGCGACGGTGAGGTTGGGCTTGAGCCATGACGAGGCTTGCTACGTATCCCCGTGGCAGGGAATCAAAGTCCGCGTAGTTCGAGATGGTCACAACGGCTTGCCGTCAGACGGGAATTGCAGTTTAGCGTCGTGCTGGACGTGAATTAGATTATGGTTGGACTTGAACCTCGTGGAGGCTTCCTACGTACCATGCCTTGACATGGATCAAAGACCTCATAGTTCAAATGGGAATGGGTGTGCAGTTTAATGTCATGCAGGATATGGGGCATACAGTTTAACATCATGCTGGACGAGGGAGAAACTTGACGTGAATGAACGACCGAGCTATGTGGCTTGCACCTCATGGAGGCTTCCTACGTACCATGCCTTGACGTGGATCAAAGACCTTGTAGTTCAGGTGGGAATGGGTCGCAGCGGCTTACCACTGGACCAGAATGCAGTTTAACGTCATGCTGGACCGGGGTGAGACCCGACGTGAAAAAATGGGTGGGCTTGAACCTCATGGAGGCTTCCTACGTACCATGCCTTGACATGGATCAAAGACCTCGTAGTTCTCTATGTATTTTCCAATGAATCGACATGAAAGTAGACCCTGGGGTCCACTGGTGGTGGGCTTGAACCTCGTGAAGGCTTCCTACGTACCATGCCTTGACATGGATCAAAGTCCACGTAGTTCGGATGGAATGCACAGTTTAACGTCATGTTGGACGGGAATGAGACCCGACGTGGAAGAACGACGGGTGGGATTGAACCTCGTGGAGGCTTCCTACGTACCATGCCTTGACATGGATCAATGACCTCGTAGTTCATAAGGATGGGTGGTCAGGGTCAGTGCTGACTCTAAGCCCACGTGACTCATGCTCGGTGTGAGAAACAAGAGGTTGTAAGGACCTGACAATCACCTCACGAAGGATGCGTCCGTGAGAAGCAAAGAGGGGCTTACGCTTTAGGCAACCCATGGTGCTGGGACTTACTCCAAGATGGAGGCCCGGAGTGCAACGAAGCCCCGGAAAGAGGGACCTCGGTCCAATGATGGGAGGTGCCTCGTTCCCTATCATGCCCTCTACTGACCTTGGTAGTGGGGAAGTACGGAGATGCACGGGTGCAATCATCCGTACGAAAGGTTAGGGGCTTATGCTCTGAGGCAGCCATTCCCTTACGAACATACGCCACTCCGACAAGGAGGATCTCATTCCATGTGCGGAAGAGTTCCATTCCCATGGAGACGAGTGGTGTAAAGAATGTTCGAGCTGGGGGGACCCTTGGTGAGGGAGACGAGGTTGGGTCACAGTTTAACGTCATGTGTTGAGGACGTGGTGCTTGGCAGTTTAACGTCCTGCAGCTCGGACGAGGTCGGTTCACTCCGCACCCCTAGGACTTACATAACTGGTACCCTATGGTCCGTGGGGAAGGGAAGGTACCAGTAAGGCCATGGTTAAGGGGGGTCGTGGAACGAACCATCGAGGTGTCCACGTTAGCATGGATATGCGAAGAAGCAATAGCCGTTAGCGTGCCTATGCGAAGAAGCATTAGGAGAAGCAACGCTACGGGTGGTATTGTCCACGGGACTTTGAAATCACATCGTGCAAACCTGGAGGGTCGCACGGGAAGAGGAATCGATAAGCAGAAGAGTGTGCTTTGCGAAGTGGAGTTCATTGGCCTTAGCATTGGGCATAGGTGTGATTGGAAGGTGCTTTGCGAAGTGGAACAGTGTTCGCGGAGCACTGCCTCGCGAAGGAGGGGTACCTCGCGAAGCAGGGTCCTGCGGAGCAGTGTGCTTCACGATGTGTAGCGATCCTGCCTTAGCATCGGGATCGCAAGCATGGGTTGGGTGTTTCGCGAAGCATAAACGCTCCGCGGCTGCCCGGGTTCCTTCGGGAATCCCCTTCCTTCGCGAACTCCCTTGAGCTTCACGAAGGGAATCCCTCTCGGAAGAGGGGCTCAAAACGAGACAAAGCAGAGGCGTCTCACGAAGTAGAAATACCTCGCGGAGCTCATGATTCCTGGGGAAATGAGTGCTTCGCGATTCGGGAGAGGAGAATCCGAAAGGTCGGATCGTCCGTCCTCGGGACTCAGGGGGAGTCCAGTATTTATAGGGAAGGGGTGTTGAGATGCAGGATTCGTGCGCCGCCTTCGGTGCTTCGCGGCGGCTCGCGAACGTCAAATGGGTTCGCGGAGGATTACCGCCTCTGGTGCTTCGCGGCGGCTCGCGAACGTCAACTGGGTTCGCAGAGGATTACCACCTCTGGGGCTTCGCGGCGGCTCACGAACGTCAAATGGGTTCGCGGAGCATTACCGCCTTTGGAGCTTCGCGGTGGCTCGTGAACTTCAAATGGGTTCGCGGAGCATTACCGCCTCTGGAGCTTCGCGGCGGCTCGCGAACGTCAACTGGGTTCGCGGAGGATTACCGCCTCTGGTGCTTCGCGGTGGCTCGCGAACATCAAATGGGTTCGCGGAGCATTACCGCCTCTGGAGCTTCGTGGAGGCTCGCGAATGTCAAATGGGTTCGCGGAGCATTACCGCCTCTGGAGCTTTGCGGCGGCTCGCGAACTTCAAATGGGTTCGCGGAGCATTACCACCTCTGGAGCTTCGCGGCGCCGCAATGGTCGGGGCGCTTCGCGGCGGCTCACAAACGTCAAATGGGTTCGCGGAGGATTACCGCCTCTGGTGCTTCGCGGCGGCTCGTGAACGTCAACTGAGTTCGCGGAGAATTACCACCTCTGGTGCTTCGCGGCGGCTCGCGAACCTCAAATGGGTTCATAGAGCATTACCGCCTCTGGAGCTTCGCGGCGCCGCCATGGTCGGGGCGCTTCGCGGCGGAGCTTCGTGAGGCAGCGCGCCGGCCTTCTTTTTCGTTCCTTTCTTTCGGGCCACATTTATGGCGCCAAAAAATGCCCCCCCTCAGACTTGGAGCCGCGGAGGGCGAAGGGTCGAAGTCTGAGGGAAAATCGCCAAAATTGTCGGTGGTTCGCGAAGCGGCTTCGCAAAGGGGGGCCGCTGTGCTGACCGGGGCCACAGATCCGGACGCGCCGCGATGCTCCGCACGGGTGAGGCGCACCGTGATGCTCCGGGGTCACCGCCTATAAATAGGGGGTCCGACCTCTTTTGTATTCACATGCCTTCCTTGTCTTTTTTCTCTCTCAACTTCGCGAAGCTCCGCGTACTCCGCGACAGCCCTCTGAGAATTGAGCTTCACGGCGAACCGCGGGTCTCCGACTCCGCGTCCGCGCCAAGCGAACCTCTGTTTGTCGGCCTTGGCCAGACTTCCCGGCTTGGTCTCGCGACCGATCTTCGCGATCCGGCTTCGCGAATCAGCTTCACGGTCGAGCTTCGCGATCCAGTCGAGAGAACTCTTTTCTGAGTGTTAGAGTTAAAATGGCCCATCAAGAGGCTGTATTGGGGGTCCTTGCAGATGCTGCTCGTCGAGATGAGATGGCCAACTATCCAGGCTTGGGGGAGATGATCCGGAGCCACTCGGACCACACTTCTTTGACAGATCTGCTCTCGGGGGGCCAAAAAGATTATCCGTAGTGCAAGAAACTGCCATTGTACGGCTTCAGGCTAAGGGATGACGTCTTCATCCCTGAGGCGAGTAGGGATAAACCAGCTTGCTGGTTCAGGAGCACACCGTGCCAGCACCAATGGTTCAGGGCGGATGATGGTCACGCGCGGGAGGACTTCACACCCGTCACCGCTGATTGTCTCTACAACCATGTGAACGATATTGATGGGAGGCCATTACAACCGGAGACGTCCCCTCCTCTCTACCGTACCATGCTGAAGGCGGCCTTGCAGGATTCGAAGAAGGGATGGTCCGATGAGTGGTACCTGCGCCAGGGCGGCAACATTACTGATGACTGGGCCTGGGCCTACTGGGTAGTCACCTCATGCGAGGAGTTTGGGGCCGAGATGAGGAGAGTGGGGTTGTTTGAAGTAGCATGGGCCTCCCAATTCAACATTTACCAACCGAAGCATCTAATGCCGGAGTTGCTGAGTAGATGGTCATCTAGGACCAACACTTTTCATCTGCATCACGGGGAGGTGGGAATCAGCCTGTGGGATGTCCACCATATTTCTGGGGTAACAATCTTGGGGGCCATGTATGACGAATTCCTCCCCTTTGCCAGTGCGTGGGGGGGATGCGGAGCAAATTCCGCGACTGGCATCGGCGCTGATGGCACTTGTCCCCGGAGAGGACAAGGAGGCAGTGAGGGATGTCCATTTTTGGAGATGGTTCAAATGCTTCCTGAATTTCCCAGAGAATCGAGAGTTCCCTCCAAGGCCTCGAACTTGTCCAAGGGCGGACCAACGGGGCAAGAGGCACTCGTATTGGCGGGTCTTGGAGGACAGCCAATGGAAGACTTGGGGTTTCAGTGTCAGCACTGAACAACAGCCGATAGTCAGGCTAGCGGCGTTCATCGCAGCTCTCATCTGTGGTTGGATCCTACCGGTGAGAGATACAAACATGGGGGTACGGCCCAGCTCATTTATCATGGCGTCGATGTTGGCCATGGGGCAGCGGATCAACCTGGGGATCCCGATGCTCACCAAACTGTACAGAATGCTGCGGCATATTAGTGAGGGCAAGAAGATGCCAAGTATATGCGGGCCCTTCCACCTCCTATACGGGTGGATCGCAGTGCATATCAGGGGGATTTACAAATATCCAAACCCCATTTCGCCGCCGGGATCAAACTTTCACCCCTCCATCCTGAACGCGGTTGGGAGCTTCCCGTTCAAACTGGCCGTTCTGATGGTGCTGAATAGGGTATGGTGGGCGAATGAGTTCAACTTCCATCCCTTCCCATTGCCAACGGGGATGCATACTGATGACGGACGGGGAACGAAAGAACATCGGGCTTACCTCCTGGCCTTCCGAGGTGGAGTTTTGGTGGAACGAATAGATCGTGAGCCGCTCTATGAACTGTACACTCCGTATTGGTTTGCGCGGCAGTTCCAGTGCCTCTAGCGGCTGACCCCGCAGGTCTACTGGGAGGTGCGTCACGAGGAGCACCCATGTGTGATGAGGCAGCTATGGCTCATGTTCACACGTGAAGATGGAAAGATGCAGATTTCATTGCCTCCATCCACCACCACCTTCGTTTTAGTGAAGGAGTACACCATCAGTTGGGAGGCCGCTTATCCGGGGGAGATGCTAAAGCAACCAACGATCCAGGTTGGTGACGGTGGGCCTCCTCTATCTCGAGGTCGGGGTCGGAGGGCAGTTGGGGCCGCTCGCGGCAGCGGGGCTGCCATGGCGGCGAGACCCGCACCGGCCGAGGGTATGGCAGCAATGGAGGATCCGGTTATTCCAGGAGAGTAGGGTCATCCAGAGGGGCGGCCAATGAGGGGATTCTGTAGGATATCCACTCAGGATCTGGGGAAGCTCCTGTGTCACATTGACATGGAAGAGGATGCCGTCTTCCCGGAGGCTTGGGAAATTTGGGATTTCAACCGACAATTCCTCATCCCATCCGAGATATGGGCCCACCTGAATCGCCTCGGGATGGAATTGCCGGGTATAGGCACAGTTTGGGCTGGATTCATGGCGTCTCCGGCGGAGGCAGAATAGTACCTGGAAGTGATAGAGGATTACGTCCACTCCAGTGGTGTCCCTCGCCCAATGACAGACCGGGTGAGGGTACTGTTGAATCAGACGGTCCCCCCACAGTTATCGGTTGCCGATCTGAGGGAGATCTTCCCCTTGCCGGAGGAATCGGAGGACTCCTATCGGGAGGATGAGGCTGGAGGAGGGAGCCTGCTGGAGGAAGGCGAGGTCGGAGACAGATGCTCTGAATCCGACGAGTTCGCGGAGGCTCTCGAGGTAGCATTCCGAACTTCTCTCCTTACAATCTGTTCTTGGGTCCCTATGGACTTCTCACCAATGTTTGAGCCATGCAGGAGGAACTTGTTCTTAGGCCTCGTTCTCGCTCCTTGGCGGGTGATGATGCGGGACCTTCAGAACCCGCGCCTATGGCTGCGTCCAGTTCCGCGTCTGGTGGGACCAGGGCATCCGAGGTGGCTCCTCCGGAATCTCCAGACCTTCCAACAGTATACGGGGGGCCTCGTCACGGGGTCCCGTCAGTACCGGCTCAGGAGCAGCGCTCGGAGGTCGATCTCCGTGAGTCTCCTCCACCGGTCTCCTCGTTGTCACATGTAGACCATGCCAACTAATGTTTATGTCCCTCTTTGTCGTGTAGTTCTTCTATTGGCATGGGCTGCTGTGGCAAGGCTGGTCGGGATGTCTGGTGGCGTCCCTCATAGGGGCATGCCGGTAATGGTGGCGATAGTCCCGCCATCTCCTAAAGCCACGACACACATCAATGCTGGCGGGACCACCAACATGGCCGTACCCGAAATCATTGAGGTGGACTCCGAGGAAGAGGATCAACCGGTCGGTCCCAGTTCTGTCGCGCCTGCTTCGGCGCCAAATGTCGCACTGGATTCAACACCGGATGTTGATCCTGCCGAGGATTTCCTGCGGGCGTATCCCACGTACGAGCCTGCCAATCGCGCAGACTGGGACGAAACGGCCTCCGACGAGGAAGACATCAGCATAATATGCCGCCGGTCATGGAAGCTGATCACGCGCTTTATCAAGGACACTCCCCAAGCACAATGGCTGGCCGAAATGGATAGGCTTCGCTCGTGGTTGCGCGAACTGTGCGCTGGGGGAGTGGATGCCCAACGTCCTAATGCACTCATCCGAGATATTATGGCTGAGAAGATCCGGGAGCATGACCGTGGGCTCAGCATGGGCTGGAAGCGGAGGAAGGCGACCAGCATTAAGAATCTCCAGGAGGCTGAAGGCGAGGTTCAACGGTTGCAGACCCGGGTAGACGAGCTTTCAGCCTCTCTTGATGCGCAATCTGGGCTGGTCTCACGATTGAAGGACCAGCTAGCATAGGCAAAAGAGCACATGAGGCAGACCTTTGAAAAGATGGCTGTCGTTCAAGCTGATGTAGAGAGGGCCAAAGCTAGAACTGACGAACTGCGCCCCGCCGCTGCTGAGGAGGAGCGAGAGCTGATTCAGCGGCAGCAAGCCTTGGATGCCACATGTCAATGGGTGTCGGAGCTGCAACGCTCTTTTGACGGGGTCAACCTGTCCATGGGGGAAGTCAACCCCCGAGTATTGTAACAAACCCAAAACCCTTTTATTGGTACTTTCATGCTTCCATATTTTACCTTTGTTTTGAATGCCGTAGCACACACGATTTCCACTGTAGAATTGCCTTGTTACATCCCTGCAATGTTCGCGGGACGTTTGACGACAATTCCCCAAGACAGTCCTAAAAATATGGGGAAGGCTTGATCGGAGGAGGAACTTCCAGGATAGCCGAATTACCATTTCTTCAACGTGCTCTTATGGACGAACAGGGCAACGCCAGTGGCGCTGAAATCGGTCCAAACAGATGAAAATGGGAAGTGTGAATCACGATACCTCAGATTCGGAATACTGTGGGGGATGTCGTGACAATAAAGGACAACCGCTAGCCGTGGCAGAGAAACGGTACCCTTACTGGGTTAGCCTGAAATGGGGACAACAAATGAGCATCGACCGTTGTCCATATTAGCAACGCCGGATTTTATCAATTTGTTGTCGATCAATCCTTCGGGACGTTGGCCCATAACGGTAGGAGAGCCCTTGGGCGTTGTAACACCCCGATCTTCCATGATACACTTCTCATTCAATAATGCAATAGCTTGCATTGTACGCAACTTCGAGTTCTAAAACACCGCGACTAATCAAAGTAGCCGTTATGAATAGTAATAACCACTTTTTAAAATTATAGAAATTTTATATTTCAAAATGGACTTCATTTTTGAATTCGTAATATCGAAATTAGCCTATGTTGAATTTTTGGTATTTTTCTGAGAAATTCTAAATTTTTATGAATAGTGAAAAATACTTTAAACCAACTTTTTTAATCAAAATAATTTATTGTGATAAATTATACTATTTAGTGGTTTTAAGGTATAATTATAATATATTTTTACCATTTTATCTAATGGTGGTCATTAGAATTAATTTAACATTGAAATTGGACAGAAACAATTGCCAATCTTTTGATATAAATTATTTCTTAAAAACACGCTATTTGTCGTAACAGCGGGAATTAATTATAAAATTAATTAATTCAACTTATATATTTGAAATTTTGTAAAATAGACATCATTTTTGAATTCGGAATATCAATTATAGCTTAGGGTAAAATTTTGGCCTTATTCTGAAAAACTTCAATTTTTGATGAATAGTGAAACCACTAAGTGGTAGTTAAATAACTGATTTTTCGTTTATCTGAAATATTACCACTTCTGTGATTTGATTTTCAAAAATCCGACATACATGGCTTTCATTAAGAAGTAAAATGTGGTTCAATGAGATTAAAATAATTTTTGGTGAATAGTAACTTTTACGTTCTTAATCGCGATTAGAGGTAATTAGTGTAGTTTAAGGTACAAATAATGTTTTAATAATATGAGATGAGCATGAAACTTGTCCTACTCCTATCGGATGAGTCATGGCCGACCAAGACAACCCATGGGTCAACTTGGGGACCCCATGGAGCCACTTTAGTTGGAAAATGACATTAATATATATTTATTTAATGTTAAAAGTAAATTGACACAAACATGTGTTGTCTTACTAAAACAGTTTTTTAGTGGGGTTACACAAGTCCAAATTTTGATTATAAATATTCATTAGAAAAATAAAAAGATTTCCTACATCACAGTATTTTTTTATAATTTTTATACATTAAATAAATTAAATTATTTATGACATCATTATGATGCAGCGATGACCTCATTATTTAACGATTTAAATAAAATGAGAAGATAATGAAAAATCAAAGGCTTACACTTGTCCAAAGCCTATTGGATGAGGGGATTTAGAAACATTACCACCTTATACTCGAATTATATAAGTGTGGTACCTTTAGAATCCGAAATGCATTGTGAAATAATGTAACATTTCAATCTTTCCAAAAGTGCCCCTCCTCTCCTCTTATAAAAGGACCCCACCTCTCCCACCTTATTCACACCTTCAAGCCATTTGGCTCGGCCAACCTCTGCCCAAATACTCTCCCAACTTCCCCCTCTTACTCCTAGAAGACTTACTTTGGTCAGAACTCTTCCCAAGGAAGCCTTTGGCTCAAATCAAAAAGAGTTACCCGATTTTGAGGTAATGTCTTTTCTAATGTTGTTTTGTTTTATTTTTCTTCTCCAACCCCCTAAACTCTTTTTATTAATTTATTTTGTAACAAAAACAGTATCCTAAATATACTAGGATGTTGTTATAAGAAGTATTAGAGCTACACTTACACACACCTACATCTAATGGTTAAAGAACATACGGTTTCTGTGGATGGAGAATTTCTGCCTCACGAAACGATGATTGTTCAACACTCATATAACACCTTAAAAGGTGGCCATTAAGATGTCACTATTTTTATATATGATATATAATATGTTTATGTTTTACTTATGCTTCTGTATTTCTCATTTATGGCATACTTTATGATTTCCATTATGGGTAAAACGCGATAATTTCATTTTAGGAAGTGCGGACTACCGCCCCCTCAAAGTGATTTGAATCGTTAATTCCATATGTGGGATGTATAAAGGATGGAGTAAATGGTATTATACACTATATTATACTGTAATTATATTATAAATTTATATCATTATGATTTAATTCCATTAAATACGAAATAGAAATGAAAGTAGCGTTCATGCGTACGTACGGCTTACCGTCTCCATGAACGGTGCATTTCATTTCTTACCTCTAAATGTTACGTGACATTATGAATGAATGTATATAATGTATATATATGATATATATGAAATCTAAATCATGAATATAATTCTGGATATAATGGATTTTCTACCACATGAAGAACTTATAATTATAAGAAGTTTATTGTTGACTCAAGTACCAAAGATCGACAAAACGACCGTTATTAACTTAAATAAATACATAATGTTCATAACATTGTAATAAGTGATATAAAAAGGATAATGAAAGATAAAATGGTTCTTAATAAGGTAGATAATAACTCTAGTTTAATATTCAGGAGGTTAAAGAACAGTTGAGTCAAGTCGGACACAAGGTAAGGGAACTTCATAACCCAATTTCCATTCTTTGGGTTAATCTCCTACTTTCAAATTATGTCATGTTATTATTATGTCATATCTTGTATTTTTACTTTCTTCATGTGTACCTATAGTGAATACACATAATAGATCTATTTTATTTTAAAAATGATCTTTTTAAGGACTTCGTCTCAATCCCCTTTCATTGAGGCATATTTGGTTTTATACACAATTTTCTTTTATACGGTGTATAAACCCCTTTGACTTTTACGGTTTTTCAAAAGGAATCTTTTTATACAAAGCGTTTTTCTAAACGAAAAAAGGGAATGTTTTTCTTTCCGTACTTATGCGGCGACAACGACTTCTCCGCCGCCATGACCATTATTTGAGTTTCGGCTTCCTCTACAAGACATCACTTTTTTTAATGAAAAATAAATACAAAGTTTTAACTTTATTTTATTTTGGTATTGAAAATGGTTTTGAAAGCGTTTTTATTATATCAATGTGTTGTATTCATATCTTGTGATTGAAATGTGGAAATGTTATGTTTCCTTTATGCATGTTTTATGTGATATGATTATGTTATGGTTTATGATATGTTTAAACCTATTCATATGAGGAATGCATTGGACTTAATAAGTGACGGGTGGAGCCCGCTATAGCTCCTCGATGCATCGGCAGGTCTCATGAGACAAACTAGTGTCTTGGAACGAGGCCTTGACAAAATCATATTTGTGGTCTTGGCAAGAGGCCTTGACTACGTGGTTATGATAGTCTGGCATTATGCATTCCATCATTATGAATGTGGTTATTGATATTGCATGTGATTATTCGACCAGTAGAATATCCATGTGAAGAAGTAAATGGCATTATCTCATTTTACTTTTTCCATATTATGTTGAAGTTCATGTTTAAAAGGATTTTGTTTTAGTTATACATTGCCTTAAATGTTAATGTTTATTTATGAAAGCTTCCGCTATATTGTTAACCTTACTGAGCATCTGAGCTCACCCCTTTCAATGTTTTAATATTTTTCAAGGATGTGAAGAAGTATTTTATGAATGACCTATAGGGGTAGTTAGAAAGGGATATGATTGTGGACTATGAAGACCATGTTATTGTAGTTTGTTACTTTTTGATGTAATGAAAGACTTATGAATGTATCTAGTGTTTCCAAGGCTACTAAACTAATCGGTCTTTCGAGACTTGATCTTTTGTGATCATGCCAATGTTAATAACTGATGCACCGACTCTGGGTAGCTGGGGTCGGGGCGTTATAGTTGGTATCAGAGGAAGTTTAGTACTAACCTTGGAAGCTAGATTTAGATAAACTCTGATTAGAGCACATAGCCTAAATATAGACTTTGAAGATTAGTATATAAGAACTTCCTAGAATTTTGGTATTATAGAGATGTTATGAGTTTTCCGAGCAATACATCCATGTCTGGATACGAGCTGGTAGAGGCGGCTCTGGCACAGATGTACCTAGGTGTAAAACCCAAAAACACCGCTTTGAGCTAGACTCGAACGGGAACTGGTGCACGACAACGGGCCTTGCTGCACTCTTGGTTACGACACTCCCGGGGGATATTCGTAAGATAATTCTCATTTTATTTACAAACCACTATGAAGGGTTATGAGTATATACTTCCTCAAAGAAAAAATTTCTTTTTATGATTATGGATTATATCCATAAATAGTTCAATTTATGTAATGTGTTTAACAAGTATGGAATTATGTATTTTGATTCATAAACTAATCTAGTTTATGCCATTGTTTAGAAATGGCGCCTAGTAGAAGGAATGGAAACCGTATCAACGCACGAACTCTGTGTAGGGATTGCCCTCCTGCTCAAGATAATTATTGTGGATCTGGAGATACAATTGGTGCTGATAAACTTATTACCATACTGGGACAACTCACTCATGTTATGAATAATAACCTTACTCGTATGGAGCACCCTGATCCACAACGTGGAGGATCAATGATAGATCGATTCACGAGGCAACAACCACCAACCTTCAATGGGAGTACAAATCCTTTAGTAGCTGAGCATGGATAAATTCCTTAGAGAAAATATTCCATGCCTTGGGGAGTAGTGAAAGGGAGAAGGTTGTCAGGGCAGTTTACCGCCTCACTGGGGATGCCGATCAGTGGTGGTCACTGATTCAAAACACAAAGGAAGATGATGACGTATCGAATATGGAATGGAGGGAGTTCAAAGAGATTTTCTTAGAAAAATACTTTCCTCATGACCATCGAGCAGATATGGAAAGGCAATTTCTGAGTTTGAGGCAGAAGGAGGATGAGAATGTCGCAAAGTATGAGGCTAACTTTACAAGGTTAGCAAGGCATGCTGCCGATTATATACGTAACCCAAGGAGTAAGATTGATCGTTTCTTTGATGGGTTAAAACCATTTCTCCATCGAGCTTTAGTATCACAATCCTTCTCATCATACGAAGATATTGTCTCGTGTGCTATCAAGACAGAAATGGAATTATCTAAGACTTATGACAACAAAGTAAAGCAAGAGAAGAAGAGAACGGTGGAACAAGAGACAGATAAAGGGAAAAAGGGAAAGAAGGATTTTCCATTATGTGATAATTGTGGGAAGAATCACCCTGGTACTTGCCTAAAAGGAATGGGAGTATGTTATAAATGTGGAGAAAAGGGTCACCAGGCTCGTGATTTCAAGGGAAAGAAAGAGGCTGTCAAAGTTGAATGCTACAATTGTAGAGAAATGGGTCATTATGCAAATGAATTCCCTAAGCGTCAGGGAAACTTACCTCAGAAAAGGCCAAGGGATCAAGGCCAATCTTATGCTGTGACTACAGTTGAAGCGGAATAATTAATGTATTGGTGCTTTTGGACTCAAGGATTATATTCTGGTTATAAGAATAATCTGATATATATAAAGATTGTACTGCAGTACATTTTGATTTCAGTAAGGTTTTAATATGATTAAGGTAATCATATTTTTAGTATGTGATAATAAGAGAAACTAATCTTTGTTTGGGGAATCTGATAAATTGATTTTGGAATTAAGAGACCTTTTAGAGAAAGTCTGGACAGAGGTATTTTGGATAACTATAAAGGTTGGAGTGGATTAAGTTGATATTTGGATAGTATTGTTTATGGTTAAAAAAAATTTATGAAGATTATTTTTGGAATATTATGATACTATAGTTTTAGGAAAAGGACAACCTGCAGGGTGGGGCATAACCCGTCGCGTCGGACAAAGCAGCAGGAATCGAACCCACAACCATAGTGCGACAAGCCTTTATTTCCTACCACTAGCCTACAGGAAGTCCCTGGTTATTACAAAATAATTTTACTAATCTAAATGGTATGTGTTAACATTTGGAACCTTATACAATTAGGATAAATAGAATATTTTTGAGTTCTCTTACCATTTGGAGTAAAATATGGGTTTGTGTTAAAAATTTATTAACGAATGAAAGTACACATAACAAGTATGTATATTCCCTTATGTTCTTAGTAAATCTCCTAAATAAATTCCTCAACATTATAAAAGGTAACTTAAAACAAAAATGTTGTCGGTTAACTTTTTCAACTGGGGATTCAATGACCGTTTAACCCATCACAAGTTTGTGATTTTCTTGTGGTTAAACTTTCTCCTAATCCTGTTTTCTATAACTCTCCATCATACCTTGATGGTTTATTTCTCCTCCATATCCATATTTTCATATAATCCTAGAATGGGCTATATCGGGTGACCTTTGTACTTATCCTGATTTCTTTTAATGTTATATATTTAGTAACCTTATTTCCGATGTGGGTTTTCATCAAAGGTATTTTCTCTTTTCAACCATTTATATTCAAAGAAAAATTTCAAATTGCGAGGATGCAATTTATTGAAGGAGGGGAGAATGTAACACCCCGATCTTCCACGATACGCTTCTCATTCAATTATGCAATAGCTTGCATTGTACGCAACTTCGAGTTCTAAAACACCGCGACTAATCAAAGTAGCCGTTATGAATAGTAATAACCACTTTTTAAAATTATAGAAATTTTATATTTCAAAATGGACTTAATTTTTGAATTCTTAATATCGAAATTAGCCTATGTGGAATGTTTGGTATTTTTCTGAGAATTTCTAAATTTTTATGAATAGTGAAAAAGACTTTAAACCAAATTTTTTAATCAAAATAATTTATTGTGATAAATTATAATATTTAGTGGTTTTAAGGTATAATTAGAATATATTTTTACCATTTTATCCAATGGTGGTCATTAGAATTTATTTAACATTGAAATTGGACATAAACAATTGCCAATCTTTTGATATAAATTATTTCTTAAAAACACGCTATTTGTCGTAACAGCGGGAATTAATTATAAAATTAATTAATGAAACTTATATATTTGGAATTTTGTAAAATAGACATCATTTTTGAATTCGGAATATCAATTATAGCTTAGGGTAAAATTTTGGCCTTGTTCTGAAAAACTTCAATTTATGATGAATAGTGAAACCACTAAGTGGTAGTTAAATAACTGATTTTTCGTTTAAATGAAATATTACCACTTCTGTGATTTGATTTTCAAAAATCCGACATACATGGATGTCATTAAGAAGTAAAATGTGGTTCAATGAGATTAAAATAATTTTTGGTGAATAGTAACTTTTACGTTCTTAATCGCGATTAGAGGTAATTAGTGTAGTTTAAGGTACGAATAATGTTTTAATAATATGAGATGAGCATGACACTTGTCCTACTCATATTGGATGAGTCATGGCCGACCAAGACAACCCATGGGTCAACTTGGGGACCCCATGGAGCCACTTTAGTTGGAAAATGACATTAATATATATTTATTTAATGTTAAAAGTAAATTGACACAAACATGAGTTGTCTTACTAAAACAGTTTTTTAGTGGGGTTACACAAGTCCAAATTTTGATTATAAGAATTCATTAGAAAGATAAAAAGATTTCATACATCATAGTATTTTTTTTTAATTTTTATACATTAAATATATTAAATTATTTATGACATCATTATGATGCAGCGATGACCTCATTATTTAACGATTTAAATAAAATGAGAAGATAATGCAAAATCCAAGGCTTACACTTGTCCAAAGCCTATTGGATGAGGAGATTTCGAAAACTTATCACCTTATCCTCTAATTATATAAGTGTGGGACCTTTAGAATCCGAAAAGCATTGTGAAATAATGTAACATTTCAATCTTTCCAAAAGTGCCCCTCCTCTCCTCTTATAAAAGGCCCCCACCTCTCCCACCTTATTCACACCTTCAAGCCATTTGGCGCGGGAAAACTCTGACAAATACTCTCCCAACTTCCCCCTATTACTCCTAGAATCCTTACTTTGGGCAGAACGCTTCCCAAGGAAGCCTTTGGCTCAAATCAAAAAGAGTTACCCGATTTTGATGTAGTGTCTTTTCTAATGTTGTTTTGTTTTGTTTTTCTTCTCCTACCCCCTAAACTCTTTTTATTCATTTATTTTGTAACAACACCAGTATCCTCAATATACTAGGATGTTGTTATAATAATTATTTGAGCTACACTTACACACACCTACATCTAATGGTTAATGAACATACGGTTTCTGTGGATGGCGAATTTCTGCCTCACGAAACGATGATTGTTCAACACTCATATAACACCTTCAAAGGTGGCCGTAACTATTTTTATATATGATATATAATATGTTTATGTTTTACTTATTCTTCTGTATTTCTCATTTATGGCATAATTTATGATTTCCATTATGGGTAAAACGCGATAATTTCATTTTAGGAAGTGCGGACTACCGCCCCCTCAAAGTGATTTGAATCGTTAATGCCATATGTGGGATGTATAAAGGATGGAGTAAATGGTATTATACACTATATTATACTGTAATTATATTATAAATTTATATCATTATGATTTCATTCCATTAAATACGAAATAGAAATGAAAGTAGCGTTCATGCGTACGTACGGCTTACCGTCTCCATGAACGGTGCATTTCATTTCTTACCTCTAAATGTTACGTGGCATTATGAATGAATGTATATACTGTATATATATGATATATATGACATCTAAATCGTGAATATAATTCTGGATATAATGGATATTCTACCACATGAACAACTTATAATTATAAGAAGTTTTTTGTTGACTCAAGTACCAAAGATCGACAAAAGGACCGTTATTAACTTAAATAATTACATAATGTTCATAACATTGTAATAAGTGATATAAAAAGGATAATGAAATATAAAATGGTTCTTAATAAGGTAGATATTAACTCTAGTTTATTATTCAGGAGGTTAAAGAATGGTTGAGTCAAGTCGGACACAAGGTAAGTGAACTTCTTAACCCAATTTCCATTCTTTGGGTTAATCTCCTACTTTCAAATTATGTCATGTTATTATTATGTCATATCTTGTATTTTTAATTTCTTCATGTGTACCTATAGTGAATACACATAATAGATCTATTTTATTTTAAAAATGATCTTTTTAAGGACTTCGTCTCAATCCCCTTTCATTGAGGCATATTTGGTTTTATACACAATTTTCTTTTATACGGTGTATAAATCCCTTTGACTTTTACGGTTATTCAAAAGGAATCATTTTATACAATGCGTTTTGCTAAAATACAAAAGGGAATGTTTTTCTTTCCGTACTTATGCGGCGACAATGACTTCTCCGCCGCCATGACCATTATTTGAGTTTCGGCTTCCTCTACAAGCCATCACTTTTTTTAATGAAAAATAAATACAAAGTTTTAACTTAATTTTATTTTGGTATTGAAAATGGTTTTGAAAGCATTTTTATTATATCAATGTGTTGTATTCATATCTTGTGATTGAAATGTGGAAATGTTATGTTTCCTTTATGCATGTTTTATGTGATATGATTATGTTATGGTTTATGATATGTTTAAACCTATTCATATGAGGAATGCATTGGACTAAATAAGTGACGGGTGGAGCCCGCTATAGCTCCTCGATGCATCGGCAGGTCTCATGAGACAAACTAGTGTCTTGGCACGAGGCCTTGACAAAATCTTATTTGTGGTCTTGGTACGAGGCCTTGACTACGTGGTTATGATAGTCTGGCATTATGCATTCCATCATTATGAAAGTGGTTATTGATATTGCATGTGATTATTCGACCAGTAGAATATCCATGTGAAGAAGTAAATGGCATTATCTCATTTTACTTTTTCCCTATTATGTTGAAGTTCAAGTTTAAAAGGATTTTGTTTTAGTTATACATTGCCTTAAATGTTAATGTTTATTTATGAAAGCTTCCGCTATATTGTTAACCTTACTGAGCATCTGAGCTCACCCCTTTCAATGTTTTAATATTTTTCCAGGATGTGAAGAAGTATTTTATGAATGACCTACAGGGGTAGTCAGAAAGGGATATGATTGTGGACTATGAAGACCATGTTATTGTAGTTTGTTACTTTTTCATGTAATGAAAGACTTATGAATGTATCTAGTGTTTCCAAGGCTACTAAACTAATCGGTCTTTTGAGACTTGATCTTTTGTGATCATGCCAATGTTACGAACTAATGCACCGACTCTGGGTAGCTGGGGTCGGGGCGTTACAGGCGTAGTATCCAGGCCGTTATTGGGGGTCCCTCCAAACATGACCAGTCTTCCGGAACGTTGGCCCAGGACGGTAGGTGAGCCGATGCGGCATGAGACCAGGCCGTTAGGGGGTTCCTTTAGACACGAAAGAGGACGAGGGTCCGAATAAGGGGCACACAAAGTGTGGAATATGGAGTGATGGTCTGTCCGAACAGAATCCAACACTTAGGTAGTTACACCACCGTGGTGGGAGTACGTCTGATGGGCGTATTGGTTTGATCATGGATAATTCCTTCTTTGGGACAAGGCCTCTCTGGCAAGGGGATCTGTCACATCCCAGTGGGATCTTGGGGCATCCTGAACTTGTTCAGGGAAGAACCGTAGTTTATTGTCATGCGTTGAGGACACATAGATTCCTGCAGTTTAACGTCATATGATAGGACGCGAAATAAAAGGGAAGCATGTGGCACGGTAGATATAAAGTCGACGTGAATGTGGACTTGGAGTCCAAATCACACCACATACCCCCGGAGGAAACTCTTCAGGTCGAGGGACCAAGAGTGAGGATTGGGCTGGGCCCGAAGCAAAGTGGCCGGGCATTCCTACATACCCCATGAGGACGGTAATCAAGCCATACATAGTTCTGAAAGCACATTTTAACGTCATGCAGGACGATGAGCAGCCCGACCGTGTTGGTACACATCCTGCCAAAACTACTAAGCCCACGTGAGTCGTGCTCGGTGTGGGAAGCAAGCAGTAGTGGTGGGAATTTCTCGACATAGAGAGGGGCTAGTTAGGGCAAATAGACGCTCGGTGAATCTCGGCCCAGTGACACTAACACGATCTTGTGGCGCACCTAGATGCGCGAAGAGAAAGAGCCGAGTATGATGGAATTCCACTTGAACATGGGGAAGTGGAAATGTGTGAATCATGGTGCTCGAGATTCAGATCACAATGATGGTGGCGTGACGACGGAGGGTAACTGCTGACCGTATTTGCAATGCAATATCCTGTCGCGTTAGCCAAGAATGGGGACATACAAATGAGCATCGACCACTGACCATATTCACAACGCGATATTTTATCAATTTGTTGTCCAATATCCATGGGGATGTTGGCCCGTAATGATTGAAGGTCCCTTAGGTCCAGCATTCATGGAGAGCCCTTAAGCTTAGTATCCATGTCGTCCGAGGGTCCTTTTGGATGTGGAAGTGGATGTGGATCCAAATAGCGGGCTCATGAAGCTTGGTCATGGGACGAGGGGAATGTCCCTGTGAAAATTCCACACTTCGGGCTCTTTGTCAAAACACATCTGAATACGGAAACGAAACGTATCAGAGAGAGGGAGTAGATTCCTTTCCCTTGGGGAGATCTTAGTTTAGGGTCGTAGAATTCTGACCATGGGTGAGAGGAAACATAAGAGGCACATGGTGGAGTAACTCAAACACCTGGTGTGAATGGGAATAGGAGGTGTGTACGGCACGGTGAACAACCCGACGTGAATGAGGGCACAACCCCATATCACACCGCGTAACCTCCTTGGGAGAGGTTTTTGGTCAAGGGACCGAAAGTGAAAATTAGGCTGGGCCTGCGGGGAAGTGCCTAGGCGCTCCAATGTATCGCATAAGGATGAGAATCAAGCCATACGTAGTTCTGGAGGGTGACATGGTAAAATACCAGTGCCAGGGGAAAAGGGGAGTGCGGGCGTGGCCCTTGCACTAAAAGAAGAGGAATTTGATGTATCTTGTTTGTTCTTTAAGGTGAATGGTTTTTTTTGTGAAGCGACAGGCCTATAACAGTAGGTCGTGATGTCGCCACAAGAATCAAGGTGTGATGGTCATTGACAAATGGCATGGCACGTGACCAATACCCAAACGTGATGTCCTCTACAACGATGTCACCACAATGCGGTGCCGTTTTTCGTCGTGCGGCCAGGACGATAATGTCACAGTTTAGGGTCGTATGATAGGACCAAGCATGCATTTTATCGTCATGCAACACAGACGTAGCAGAGACGATGGTAGGCGGGAAATGTACACAGTGTTATAAAACACAATTGACAGAGACATGATCCCACATCAAATTGTACGCCATCCGGAGAGGGAAACCTTAGGCCGAGGGGCCTATACAGAGGTGAAACAGGGAGAGAGACTGGCTTCATGAATGGGTTGTACCCGGAGACAGGGAGTATGGGCGGTCCTATGTATCCCATGAGGATGGGAATCAAGTTGAACGTAGTCCCGAATGGATCTTAGTTTATGGTCTAATAGCTCGGACCATGGGAGCCCCAAAGGATGCCAGATTGCAGCTTTGTCCCCCTAGCATGCAAAGGTGCACTGGGGGATAGCACCAAAAGTGTCGAGATTCCACCTGGACATGATGGGGTGGAAAATGATGTGAATCATGTAACCAACATTCAAGGACTAAAGGGGCTGGCGTGACGACAGAGGATTACTGCTGACCATGTTCGCAACATAGAATCCTGCCGCGTTAGCCTGAAACGAGGACTAACAAATGAGCATCGACCGCTGACCATATTCGCAACGCGGGATTTTATCGATTTGTTGTCCGAAACCCTCAGGGGCGTTGGCCTGTAACGGTAGGAGATCCCTTGGGCATTGTATCCAGGCCGTTCTTGGGGGTCCCTCTGGGTGTGAAAGGTGATGGAAGCCCGAATGGAGGGGAACACGAAGCTTGACAAGTGGAAGGAACTTGATCAAGTTGAATCTGACACTCTTGGTCCTAGACTAGAGTGCTCTTAACACATGGGTGAACCACTGAAAGGAGTAAAGGGACTCAACTTTGAGGGTGATCGAGAGATGGCAGGTTCCCGGGGGAAGGGGGGAACAGTGCCCAAAACCTTGTATCATACCTACACATCCCCCTTCTGGAGAGGGATAGGCCAAGTGGCCTAGGTGACTGGGAGATCAGGAGATCACTAATAGGTGGGGATGTACCCGAATCTTAGACAATCAGGTGGTCCTACATATCCCATGAGGATGGGAATCAAGCCACACGTAGTTCTGAAGGGTGCCTTTTAATGTCATGCAGGACAAGGAATAGGGGGGCCAACTCTCAGAACGGGGTGCGCGTGGTGCAGCTATTGCAAACCTGACGTGAATGATGACGTAATCCTACACTACGCCACGCGGTCCGGTGGTCAGGGTCCCAATGGTAGGACCCGAGAGATGTGAACTTTCTGAACTCAAGCTGGACCCAAAGACAAGGGGTCTTGAACGTAGTTCCAGATGAGAGTCTTAGTTTATGGTCTTAGAGCTCGGACCGTGGATGGTGACAACTCCCGAGTGAGCACAGATGTGAACCCAATCCCAAATCCCACGTGAGATAAACTCGGTGTGGGAAACAAGGGGGGTATCCTCATCGCAATACTTGGGGCGTCCATCAAAGGGGAGTCGGCAGAGAGTTCCGAAGGACACTTTTGATGTAGCTTGTTCCCCCAACACGCAGACGTGCACGGGGGAAAAGTACCAAGAGTTCCGAGACTCTACTTGGACATGATGAAGTGATGAAGGGTGTGAATTGTGTACCCGGCATTTGGGCTTAATGGGTTGGCGTGGCGATAGAGGAAGACTGTGAACCATGGTGGAAACACAGCATCCATATCGCGTTAGCCTGAGGTGGGAACAACAAACGAGCATCGACCGCTGACCACATTCGCAACATGGGATTTTATCGATTTGTTGTCCGAAACCCTCGGAGCATTGGCCCGTAACGGTAGGAGAGCCCTTGGGAATAATATCCAGGCCGTTGTTGAGGGTCCCTCCGGGTGTGATAGATGATGAAATCCCTGATGCAGGGATACGCAAAGCCTGGAAAGCGGGTGCAGACGTGTCCGAGTAAAGCTTGGCATTCCAGGTAATAAACCAGAGTACTCTTAAGCACATTGGTGAACCGCCGAAAAAAGGGATCGATGAAACAGCTCAGTAGGGGGGGGGGAACATGGCGTGGTCATTACGAGACCGTCGTGAATGAGGACATAATCCCACACCACACCATATGATCCTCTCATGGAGGAAGGATAGGCCAAAGGGACAAGATGGGATGAGGATTCCCGAGAGATGGGGCTGGACCCGAACCTTGGACATTCAGGTGGTCCTACGTATCCCATTAGGATGGGAATCAAGCCGCACGTAGTTCTCTATATATAGTTTAACGTCATACTGGACGAGAAGGGGAGCAATATACCCCTAAACAAGGGAGGTGTGCTGTATGGCAAAGAAGGCGACGTGAATGAGGACGTAGTACCACATCACACCGTACACTCCTATAAGAGAGGACCTGGGTCGTGACTCGGAAAGGCCAAGGGGCCTGATGGTTAGGCATTGGTCAGGAAGGCCTGACCTGCTTGTAGTTTAACATCTTACATGAGGACGAGGGTCGGGGACCCGAGGAGGCCAAGGGGCCTGAGGCTGGGCCTCATAAGGGGAGTCATACGACATGGTACATGATCCCGATGTGAATGAGGACATAGTCCCACATCACACCGTACACCCCTATGAGGAATCATGGGCCGTGGCCCGATCGCTAGCACCACCCGGGGGAAGTTTGTCACCTCAGGATGGGGCAGAATGAATCACTGCACTCGATGTCTGGGACATCTCGGGGTGGACCTGAAGATCCAGGACACTGTTGACCATGTTCGAAACACAGCGTTCCTATGGTGACCCATTTTGGGAGCAGAAAATGAATGTCGACCGCTGACCAAATTCGCAACGCGGGACTTGTATCGATTTGTTGCATGAAAACCCTCGGGGGCGTTGGCCCGTATCGGTAGGAGAGCCCTTGGGCATTGTATCCAGGCCATTCTTGGGGGTCCCTCTGGGTGTGAAAAAATGATGGAATCCCAGTCAAGGAGTGGGTGAAGCATAGCTGTATCCATCCACAAAAGGGGCGAACACCTCTAGGGGGGAATGTGCAGCCAGGTCGAGGGTTGCTTGATGTGAGTTGGGGAAAAAGTTTGCACCCTGCCATGTCTTGACCCAAGGGGAAGATTTTGGCTTTTGGGCTGGGCCAACGGACGAAATGTTCGGGCTTTCCTACGCATCTCATGAGGATGAGAATCAAGCCATACGTAGTTCTTTAAGGCCGTGTAGTTTAGTGTCATGCGGGGAGGACGTGGGAGGATAGAAGAACAGGAGTGGGCACATGGTGCGACCCTTACAATCCTTGTGCGAGCAGGGTTGAATAGGCGGGGCCAAGAAAGCCTACTCCCTCCTACACAAAGATCCTCCAAGGAATCTATTCCTAGGGGGAATAGCGGAAGAGAAAATCTTGGGGCTGGGCTCAAGACGAGGCGTCCGAGCGTTCCTACGTATCCCATGTAGATGGGAATCAAGCCACACGTAGTTCTAGAAATGTAGTTTAACATCATGCGATACGATGAGAAGCACCTCATTTGGGGATATGTTCGGTACGACAAGTAATCCGACGTGAATGAGGACGTAGTCCTACACCATACCGTACAATCCCGCAAGAGGGTAAGTCGGGGAAAAACCAAGGGGGGCCTGGGGCCAAACCGCGGTGAAGACGGGGGACAGGGGCCCAAGGAGGCCAAGGGACCTGAGGCTGAGCCTCGGTCAGGAAGGCCTGACCGGCTTGCTGTTTAACGTCTTGCGGGACGAAGATGCAGTTTATGGTCGGGCAGGACCTTCACGCAGCTTAGGGTCGTGCTGGACCTACACGCAATTTAGGGTCATGCTGGACCATAGTGTCCAGTTTTAGGTCATGTGGGACCGTTTCACAGTTTATCGTCGTGCAGGACGAAGATGAAGTTTAAGGTCGTGCAGGACCATTTTGCAGTTTAGGGTCGTACAGGACCTTCACGCATTTTAGGGTCGTGCTGGACCTTCACGCAGTTTAGGGTCGTGCTGGACCTTCACGCAGTTTAGGGTCGTGCTGGACCATTCTTTGCCTAGGCAAAGTATCGCTTGAGGAACTTGGAATTGGTGGGAGGGGTTATACGCTCTCCATCCGTGGTCACCAAGGAGTATGCTCCATTGGGGTAAACCTTATGGATGATATAAGGCCCTTCCCATTTGGGTTCCAACTTGGGCAGTTTCCTACGGGGAATCATTGGCGCTCGAAGGGCCAGTACCAGGTCACCCTGTAGAAAACAGCGGAGATGAACCTTCTTGTCAAAGGCTCTCGCTATCTAGTCCTGATGCCTTTCCAGATTGTGCAGGGCACGAAACCAGTTCTCGTCCAGTGCCTCTAATTCAGCTAGACGGATCTCGGCTACCTCATCTGATGTCTGGTGATCATAAACTGCAGTGCGTAGCGACGGCAGCTGGATCTCAATGGGTAGGACGGCCTCCGCTCCATACACCAGTGAATATGGGGTCACCTGGGTAGAGTTGCGAGTCGTCGTCCAGTAAGCCCAGAGGGCGTTGGGGAGCTTGTCCGGCCAACTTTTCTTGTTCTGACCAACCATCTTCTGCAGAATGTTAGAAACGGTCTTGTTGAACGCCTCGATCTGTCCATTCGCCTGTGCGTGGTAGCGGGAGGTATGGTTCGACCGGATGTCGAACATGGCGTACAATTTCTTCAATTCAACAGCTCGGAAGTTGGTCCCATTATCGGTGAGGATGGCGTGAGGGACTCCAAATCGGTGGATAATATTGGAGCTCACAAAGTCAACGATGGAACGAGCCTTGACCTCTTTGAGTGGAAGTGATTCTACCCACTTGGAGAAGAAATCTGTAGCAGTCAGGATGAACCTACACTGGCGGGTTGTTGCCAGTGGATAAGGTCCCACTACATCAAGTCCCCATACCACAAACAGCCAAGAGTACTTGGTGGGGTAGAGGGGCTCTGGTGGCCGATGCAAGAAGATGGAATGTACTTGGCACACGTGGAATCTCTTTGAATATCCAATACCACCGTGGATCATGGAGGGCCAAAAGTACCCTATCCTCCGGATTTTGTGGGACAGTTTCGGCCCAGCTTGATGGGCGCCACAGGAACCGGCGTGAACCTCTTGCATAACTTGAGGTATCTCCCCTCCTTGGATGCAACAGAGGAGGAAACCATAGAAACTCCGCTTATAAAGGATCTGTTCAAGACTGGGGCCGCTCTGGAGGGTAAATTGCAGCGTGCGGCATCAGATTCGCCGCGTTCGGCCCGGTCGTCCGGGAGCTGACCATTTTGGAGATACTCGACAAAAGATGCTCTCCAGTCGGGGGTGGTTTCAACCACTGCGTCTGACGAACCCGAGACTCTTGATATGGAGGGTCCGGCGGTGAGTTGACTTACCCGTAGGCTATCACGGTCCTCTTGGGTGACGGGGGCAATGACTCTCCGGTGGGCCACATGTATGACCAAATCATCTTGCTCGGGTTCTGCGAGCAACGCGGCTAAGCCAGCCAGGGCATCTTCTTGGCCGTTATGCGATCGTGGGACATGGGTAACCTCTGGTCGAGAAGAGAACTAGGCCATTAGGAGGAGGGTGTACTCCAGCAATGGTGCAAGCTCTGGCTTCCTGACGACGTAGTCACCATTAACCTGTTTGATTACCAGTTCGGAATCTCCCTTCATATGTAGGTGGGGAACATGGATCTCAAGGGCCAACTCGAGGCTGGTGATGAGAGCCTGGTACTCTGCCTCGTTGTTCGTACAACCTTCTGACAACAGGAACGATTATGGAAGGACGGTCTGCGCCGAGGTAATGAAGACAATACCCAGGCCCACCCTATTGAGCTTGGGATCGTTGAGCCTCCTACCGGTGGGGCTCCGGGAGGCACCGTCGAAATGAATTTGCCATCACGGGACAACATGATCTACTAAGAGGATCGTCTCATCAGGGAAATCCAGGTCCAGGGATTGATCCACGGAGGTTGGATGGGCAGCTAAAAAGTCTTCCAATGCCTGTCCCTTAATGGCCTTCTGAGGTACAAACCTGATATCAAACTGCTGGAGAATCATTGCCCACCGTGCTAGTCGGCCAGTCAGCATGGGACGGTTCAGGATATACTTCAGTGGGTCTACCCAGGAGACTAATTGCACCTCGTGGTGCTGCAGGTAATGTCGCAACTTCCGCATGGCGAAGACGAGCGCAAGACAGCTCTTTTTGATAGGTGAGTATCGAATCTCCGTATCGAGAAGCATGCAGCTGAGATAGTAGAGACTATTCTCAGTACCCTCGTTGTTCTTCTGGGCGAGTAGCACACCGAGGGATCTCTCCAGGGCGGTCACGTAAAGGACCAGCGGCTTTCCGGAGACGGGTGGCATCAAGACTGGATGTTGGAGCAGATACTGCTTGATTTCCTCAAAGGCGGTCCGACACTCCTCATCCCATTTGTAGGCAGCGCCCTTCTTCATGAGCCGGGAAAAGGGCTTACACTTGCCGGACAGATTCGCAATGAATCGGCGTATATAGGCTAAGTGGACTTGAAGGCCTCAAAGCTCCCGAATGTTGCTCGGGGGAGGCATTTGCCTGATGGAATTTATCTTCTCTGGGTCGATCTCGATACCTCGGTATCTGACAACAAAGCCCAGAAGCTTCCCAGTGGTGACCACGAAGGCACACTTCAGCGGGTTCATCTTCAGGTGACGGGAACAGAGGAAACCGAACACTTTCTCAAGGTCATTGAGATGGTCCTGGAGCTGGCATGATTTGACTACGAGGTCATCCACGTAGCATTCCACCAATGTCCCGAGAATCGGTTTGAATATGCGATGCATGGCCCTCTGATAAGTGGCACCTAGATTTTTCAAACTGAATGGCATTACCTGGTAGAAAAAGGTACCTTGGGGAGCCCTGAAGGCAGTGGACTCCTCATCTTCAGGGGCCATCCGGATCTGGTTATACCCGGAATACCCATCCATGAAAGAGAGGGCTTGGAACACGGCTGTGGCATCAATCAACAGCTCCGTCACCGGGAGTGGGAAGTCATCCTTTGGGAAGTGGCGATTAAGATCGCGAAAGTCGATGCAGACTCTGATATGTCCATTCTCCTTCCTGACTGGCACAATGTTGGCAAGCCACTTGGGGTACTGGACCTCCTTAACGAAGTTGGCTTTGATTAGCTTATCAACTTCGGCCTCAACCATGGCACCATGAGAAGGGTGCATATTCCTGGGAGGCTGCTTAAACCCACGATGTTTTGCTGGGAGGCCCAGACGGTGGACGACCACTTGGGGATCCAGCCCTGGCATCTCATCGTAACTCCAGGCAAACACATCATTGTGCTTTTTGAGGAAGTCCACATACTGTCACCGCTCCTCGAGGGACATGGCTGCAATGATCAATGTGGGCCTCAGATCTGCCTCACTACCAAGGTTCACCTGTACCATTTCATCAACCGTGGTAGAGACGCCTTCTTCAAATGCGGGGGGAGCATCCTCCAGGTCTTCCTCCCCAGCCGCGGGGGGACTTCCCGTGACGTAAGATACTTCTGGGCTATCAAGATCCACGAGGCATCTGGTGCTGGCTCGGGCAGCAGCGGTCATCACATCAGGAGACTCACTTGCCATCGAGACCGTAGCAATGAAAGCAGTCGACCCTATCCCATCTGGCCTTCGGCCTAAAGGGCCATGTTTGATTATATCAAAGCAGTGGTGACGTGTTGTCTAGAGTCAGTTAATTCCAGCCCGGCGGAAGAGACACGTATGGCGCACCGCCGTTGTCATCAGCTTGACGTCCCGGTACCGTATTGGGGTAGGAGATTCCGGGATCACCTGAGCCTGGTTGATGTAGGAGTACGAGGTGATTTTCCGCCATCGCTTTGACACGGTAACATGCCTTCCTTGCGTACCCGAAACACCAAAACATTTCCCCATGTCGGGGGTCGTGGCCTCCAACTGGTGGATCGGGAGGATGTAGGCGTCATCCATGATTGCCCAGGGGTCACTTTTGACCAGGGAGGGTTCATCCTCGCTTACCAGGATTTACGTATCCTTACTTTTGTAATGACCCACATCCAGATAGCGGGCCTCACAAGAAGCGAAAGGGGATGAATCTCCTGGGAGCACGCCTACTCGACCATTGAGTGAGTATGTGAGGCACTGGTGATACGACGAAGGGACCGCTGCATGTAGATGGAGCCATGAACCACCCATCAATGCGTTGTAGGCGGTGTTCAGAGAAACAACCATGAACTCGGTGCTGGTAATTAAGTCACCGAATTGAGTCTCCAGGCGGATCTTTCCGACTGGGGTTTTCTCTGTCCTATCGTACCCCTGGATCCTGAGGTCAGAGGGGGTTAAATCACCTTCAGACAGACCCAGCTTTCGCAACGTCCGGGTTGGAATTCGATTGATTCTGGAACCTGTGTCAACGAGGCAGCGGCGGACTTCCACACCGTTGAATTGGCCAGTGATATACAGCGGGCGGATGTGCCCCTGTATGGGAGGGTCCTCATCTTCACCGGAGAACGTGATAACCGCCTGACATTCGGCGTTTTCAATCGTCTCGGTATGGAAGGCTTCTACAGCTGCTACCTCCGTCTCGAACTAGAGGGGGCTCCTTAGGGCCTCGGAAAGTGCTTCGCGCATTTCATATGACAGGTGAAGGGCCTCAAGGATGGAGAGCCTCACCGGAATGTCGGCCAGGTGCTTCAGAACATCTTACTTTCGTGCCAAACGTGAACCACTGTTTACAGGAGGTCGTTCGGCATTTGGAGGCACAGCGGGTCCGGCTAGCTGAACCGGCGATTGACTAGTACTGGGTACATCTTGCTGCCTACCAGTAGAAGCCTGAAGAGGAGTCTCCGGACTAGGATCGGACAGTGGGGGCTGGCATGTAGCCGGTCTAGACTGACTATGATACGGACGAGGCAGCTCCCCCTGATCCAATAGCACGAACGACGGCGGAGGTAGAGCCGAGGGTGTTAGATGGGACTGCGTGTTCTGAGATCTATGCTGAGCCTGCTGCCTGGTCTCGGTAGTGTGCACGACTTGGCCACAAGTGCCTGTTGAGGTGCCTCAATGACCGGTGCGATTGCGATTCCGCTGACGTTGACGTCAGCTGGAAACGTTGGGGAGGTCTTCCTGGCATTCCCCCTCGTCGGGGGTCATATAGGTCATTACCAGCTCCACGGTGTTAACCTAAGTGTAGCCTTGGCTATCGCTCGAGGAGTCATCCACCACTGGGCGGATTCTGGGAGGAATCCCCATTTCGGGGGGCATAAAGTCGCCGAGAGTGAGGGATGATGACGGCACCGGTGGTGCACGTTGCTTCTTCTTGCGTCACCTCTGCTTGCCCTTTTGGGATGGGGCCGACTGTGAAGACGATGTTGAGGCACCGACTACTTCTTCTGAAGGTTCCGACTGCTTTAGGCGCGCCCGGATGATACCATGGGCACGAACGACGGTTTTTCGAGCCATCCAATCGTCGTATTTCTGGGATCCGCGGCTAGGGACCTGCTGCCACTCACCTTCGCTGTCGCTGCCAATTTCTGATCCTGCAAACACACTTTCCACTTGCACTGGTGCTGGGCCCAATTTAACTATGTTGTTGTTGACCTGGTCTTGAAGCCATTCCTTAAACACATAGCATTTCTTGAGGGTGTTCCCCAGGATCCGATGATAAGGGAAATAGTTGGGGTGATCGGTGAGATGCGCCTCTACCGGCCTTCTGCACTCAGGCAGGTGCACAATCCCTTGCTCCAGAGCACTTTGGAAGTAGCCAGGGACCTGATTTTCGTTGAACGAATAGGTTTGGTACCTTCTTTCCGGATAGGGGGCCCTGGGGGCCTAGCCATGACGAGGGTCCGGAGGGGCCTGCCGAGGAAGCGGTGCCTGATTGTCTCGCCTAGGTGGCGGTGGCGCGTTGCGCGGGGGAACCTGTCGGTTCTAAGGCGGTCGCTGTTGGGCAGGAGCCTGTGCTTGAGGTGAAGGACCTCTGTGGGGTTTCAGGGGTAGTGCCACCGGCAGCAACTCCAGCTGCCTCGGGGCTTCTATTTGAGCCACCGCGGCGGGTTCAGCCCTGGCGGTCCTCCTGGCTGGGATCATAGGGGGCAACAAACGTGCCTGACTAGCCTGTTGCAGGGCTTCCTCGAGGCGTTGGGCCTTATCCGAGAATTCTCTGAACCCTCCAGGGTAGTTCTGGGTAATTAGGGAGGGTACCAGCTCTTTCTTGACATTCCCCACACACATCGTCAGTAATTACTCCTGAGTTAGTGGCATATCGAGGGAATACTTATGTCCCTTCCACCGGGCGATGAAATATGCAACCTGCTCATCAGGCCTCTGTTTGCACTTGAAGAGGTCTGCAATGCTGGTCTTTCACGTGGTGGAGCTGAACTGGTATAAGAACTGCCGGCGAAGATCCTCCCAACCGGTCACCGATCCGATAGGGAGCTGGCTGTACCAGACGAATGCCGGACCCTCCAATGTCTGTACAAAACATCGGAGTTTGGCGGCTTATTGCTGAGCCGGGGTCCCCAGAATGGGGCCACACCTAGAAGAGAAATGAGCCAAGTGCTGGGGCAGGTCCCCTGTCCCGTTAAAAGGCGATAAAGTGGGGTTCATGAAACCTGGAGGTGCGGGCATATCATCCACCCACGCGGGATAAGGCTTGCCATCCAGTGGGACCGCCACCTGCCGCATTTCCAACGCCTCGAGGCGGGCTGTGAGTGCCACAATAAGGTCCTCCGGGTGGGGGTCCCTGTCTTGACGGGGATCCCTAACCACAAGTGCATTGCCAGGTTCTTCAACACGGTAGACGGCTTCGGCTGCTTGTGGGTCAACTGGATGGACGACCTGCGAGGCGACTGGGGGAACCCGGGTTGGATTCTTCAGATTGCCCCGTCGCTCGGGGGGGTTTGGTGAGACGTATCGCGCCCACTTGCCGTATGTTCTGGCTTCCGCCCTGTCTGCGGCAGTAGCATGATCAGGGTTGCCCGGAGGCATCTTACTAGGGGGGAATTGTTCCTGCCCCTGCTACCCCGGCCTGGTATTACCATAGCCGGGTCGCCGCTCTGCGGCGCACTCAGCCAAGAGTTCGTCAACCAGCCTCTTCTGCTCAGCAAGCTGCTGGCATAACGAGGCCTTCTCAGGATCCTCTTCCGTCTTCTGCGCAGAGGCAGACGGGTCGGAGTGCTTGACAGCTCCCACGTGCTCCTTACCCTTGCCGGTGTTTCGACTGAGTACCAATGATTCGGTGGGTATGGGGAGGCCCAGCAGGTTCCTCTGCTGACGGGTAACTCTCCCTGATGGGTCCAGCAGCGGCGGTACGCCCTCGGGTGGTAAGTCTCCATCAAGGAATTCAAGATCATCTTCCTTATCTACAACGTCGGCCATGTGGACTGCGACCCCTCTTGAGGGCATGTCCTCGATGTCACATAGTGAATCGGGCTGCCGTCGGATAGGGTCGAAGAGGAGAGCGGCATAGTGTCCCCAACCACGGACTTGCACATGGAGGGTGGCTTCCCTGACGATTCTGCGGAGTGCTTTAAGACTCTGAATGCATTTTCGTTGGAGGGCACACTGGTGGCCTGGAGACTCAGGGTTCTGGGCCACAAGGAGTGTGGATGCATCAATAAGGCGGTACTGCTCGCCGATTTCTTCGAAGTGCTCTCGACTTCTGGGGTACACCACCCGTTCATAACGGAGGCAGAAGTGTGTCACCCATAGGGTTCGACAAAAATACCCCACTTCTTCCGGGGTAAGAGACTCCGGTACGTGAAAATTCAGTGCTGCCGTCGGCCAGAACTTCTCCAGGAAGTAATCCACTGAAAGAATACTCCAGAAGCTCCTGGGCTCGGACTCAGGGTCTGGCCCTGTGTTGCCCCACTCGTCGACCGGGGGCGGCTAAGGAACCGGTAGCGGTATCGAGGAGGACCTCTAGGATAATAAGCTCGGTGGTGGATGGTATGGCAAACGAGTTGACTGGCCGCCGAATTCCAGGCCATCCTCCGAAGAGTGAGGTGACCTGGCCACGATGTCAGGATATGACGGGCTGATAACCACAGCTTCCGGAATAGGAGCCGCGGCTACCGGCGATAGGTTGTGTCATCGCTCTACCGTCATTGGCCCCCAGAATAACTCTACGTGATCTCTGGTAGAGTTAGAGGGCTCTTCTGGTGACAGAGGCGGTGATTGCGTGGTCGAGACCTGTGGAATTCCCAGGATTTCTTCCTCCTGGATGTACCTGCGGAGAGAGACGGGAATCCAGTGGACCTCAAATTCTGGGAGAATGAGGCTAACGCGTCTGGTTCCTGCCCCAGTCCTTGATACAGAGGAGCGAGGAGAAGGATCCATCGCTGAATCGCATTCCGCTTCCGAGTCGGAGAGGCGGACATGTTTGATCTCCACCCGGGCCTTCCCAGGATTCTTCTTGTGGCGGCGACGACCCGCTCTTCTGCCCCGGGTCTGCTCTTCGGGATAGGGTTGATCCTCATCAGCCAGCCTCGGGGCGGCGCTGGTGCCATGGCGAAGAGGGCCCCCACTCGAGAAAGCCGGGGTGCGAGGGGAACCAGGGAAAATGCCGAAGGGTACATGGGGAGGACCTCCATGAACAGTACCCATGTGGGCGGGGCCTCTGTTGGAATTGGCAGGAGCATGGGGAGGACCACCATGGTCACTGCGGGTGGAGCGAGGCTGACCTTCACTCCTTGAGTTGCTGGGGCGAGGAGGACCTTCGCCGGTTGCAGAGAGGATGTAGGGAGGGCCCCCACATTGGAGAGGGACCGGATGGACGGTGCCTTCAGGTTGGCGGCCGGGGGCAGGAGGATGGACTCCATACCCTGTATAGTGGGCGCGGGAAATATTTCCGCACTGATCGTCGCTGCCGCGGGGCAGGTCTTTCTGCGGGATGGGGGTAGAACGAGGAATGCCTCCCTGACGAACCTCAAAGCGGGGAAGGCCCACTCTCTTTAGAGTTGTGGTACAGGGAGGACCTCCGTACGGGGTAACATTACCGTGGGTTAGCTCGCGACGATCACCACTTGGGCCTGCAACCCGGAGAGTCAACCCAGCCTGCCCGTGGGGCGGTTGGGGTCTCGATCCTGGTTGGGTGAAGGAGTGCCCCTACTCAGTGTATGCAGGGGCTTCACGATGCACATCGGCGGTGGCTCGGGCCACTGTAGCTATCGACGTTGACGCGCCTAGGCGAGCATCCTCAGCCCGTGCCCGGCACTGACGTCGGGTAAGGCGAACAGGTGCAGGTGGTGCATGGACGTAGTCTACCTACTCTTCATGTGGGGCCGGACGGCGGCGCTGACGCGGCCGGACGGGAGCTCTCGCCTGGGGCCCCCGGGTCGGGGCCCTGAGCTGACTGAGCTGGACAGCGCCCGCCTCTTCAGCGTAAGGCGAGGAGTTGTCAAGGCGTTCTGGAGACAAGCTCCCGAAACGGTTGAATGTTGGGGTGGGGAGCAGAGGCTCCCTACGCGGCCTGTTAGGGCGGCGTTGACGGCGGGTCCTGAAGGCCTCAAGGTCCAGGCGGGCCATATCCCGGGTTGGGATGACCCCTTCTTCCTCATACCTGCGCATGAGGTTATTGATCACCCTTCGCTGGATGACCTCTGATGGCGAGAGGGGGCGTGGGCACCCCGTATTCCGCGATGTGGCAGCCGTCGTGGCGATAGCAGTGCTACTTGGGGTGGTCGTCGTGGTGTTGCCCCTGCCCCTGCGTGGGCGAGGAGCGGATGGTGACCGCATCTCTGTAACAGCAACCTGGTTCCTGGAAAACGAAGGGATGAACTCCTCAGTACTAAGAGGAAAAAGGATTGACAGCAAGTGCCCCAGCGTCCTTCCATTCTCCATGTCTGTAAGAAGGATCCACACCAACACGTTGCAGAGCGGAGTGCCCCACGTTCACTGCCCCGACTTCCGGTGAGTTTCACGACAGGCCCAGTATTTGCTTGGCGGGACCAAGCACCGGATATCTGGATCTGGTGACACGTCAATCTACTGGTGTCTCAAATGCTACTAATCTCCATATTGAGGAGAATCCTTTCACGTCGGGTGCACCATTTCTGTTTCCGACGCTTTCCACTGGGGCGCGCGCGCATACGTTTGAGGAGGAGGACGCACTCCTTTGTTGCCCTGCATTCCCTCTTTCCAAAGGCGGGCGGCATCCGCTCCTTATTCAGGGACGTCTGCTCCTTGATCGAAATGGGATGATGGGATGTCGGTTCTTCCTTCCGTGGATTCCTCCTCGGAACTCATCACCTAGTCCGGGACTCCCTCATAGATTTAATACGTAGTTCGTGAAACTCTTCCCAGTTCCATGTTTCCATGGACGCCGGTTAATTACACTGCTTCTGTCGGGACATTCCAAAGGGTCCAGTCAGAGCAGCAACCTTCAATTAGGGGAGTAGTCACGTTGAGGCATCAGTAGCATGTCTGGATGCTGGGGTACCTGGAATTTCTGTCTGTTATCCTTGGTAACAAGGCTTCTCGAGGGCGTGGAGGCTCGAGGCATCCCACATCGAGCGCGGTGAATTATATGTCGTAGACACATATATGAGGTTTTCCTCCGCTTCCTGTGCTCAAAACAGGGTATTCCGCGAGTTTAACGTCTAGCGGAGACAGATCAACCCAACCAGAGCATTATTTAGGATAGATCGGATTGAGGGATCCTCCTTGAAGGGATGTCGATACCGGGGCCAGTCCATGGATGGCTGTGGAGAAGAGCGTACCGACATGGTTTCACCGGGATAAGATGATCTGGGCAAGAATCGGGACGGGGGATAGGTTGATGAATGGAGTGGAGGGAGAGTGAAATGGGACCATCACAAGGGTGATAGTGAAGTTGGGCTTGAGCCTTGACGAGGCTTCCTATGAATCCCCATGGCAGGGAATCAAAGTCCGCGTAGTTCGGGATGGTCACAACGGCTTTCCGTCGGACGGGAATTGCAGTTTAGCGTCGTGCTGGACGTGAATTAGATGATGGTTGGGCTTGAACCTCGTGGAGGCTTCCTACGTACCATACCTTGACATGGATCAAAGGCCTCGTAGTTCAAATGGGAATGGGTGTGCAGTTTAATGTCATGTAGGACAAGGGGAATACAGTTTAATGTCATGCTGGACGAGGGCGAAACTCGATGTGAATGAACAAACGGGCAATGTGGCTTGCACCTCATAGAGGCTTCCTACGTACCATGCCTTGACATGTATCATAGACCTCGTAGTTCAGGTGGGAATGGGTCGCAACGACTTACCACTAGAACAGAATGCAATTTAATGTCATGCTGGACCGGGGTGAGACCCGACGTGAAATAACGGGTGGGCTTGAACCTCATGGAGGCTTCCTACGTACCATGCCTTGACATGGATCAAAGACCTCGTAGTTCTCTATGGATTCGCCGGTGAACCGACGTGAAAGTAGACCCGGGGGTCAACTAGTGGTGGGCTTCAACCTCGTGAAGGCTTCCAACGTACCATGCCTTGACATGGATCAAAGTCCCCGTAGTTCGGATGGAATGCGCAGTTTAACGTCATGCTGGACGGGAATGAGACCCGACGTGGAAGAATGACGGGTGGGCTTGAACCTTGTGGATGCTTCCTACATACCATGCCTTGACATGGATCAAAGACCTCGTAGTTCATAAGGATGGGTGGTCAGGGTCGGTGCTCACTCTAAGCCCACGTGAGTCATGCTCGGTGTGAGAAACAAGAGGTTGCAAGGACCTGACGATCACGTCGCGAAGGATGCGTCCGTGAGAAGCGAAGAGGGGCTTACGCGTTAGGCAGCCCATGGTGCTGGGACTTACTCCAGAATGGAGGCTCGGAGTGCGACGAAGCGCCGAAAAGAGGGACCTTGGTCCAATGATGGGAGGTGGCTCGTTCCCTATCTCTCCCTCTACTGACCTTGGTAGTGGGGAAGTACGAAGATGCATAGGTGCAATCATCCGTACAAAAGGTTAGGGGCTTACGCTCTGAGGCAGCCCTTCCCCTACGAACATACGCCACTCCGACAAAGAGGATCTCATTCCATGTGCTGAAGAGTTCCATTCCCGTGGAGACGTGTGGTGTAAAGAATGTTCGAGCTGGGGGGACCCTTCGTGAGGGAGACGAGGTTGGGTCACAGTCTAACATCATGTGTTGAGGACGTGGTGCTTGGCAGTTTAACGTCCTGCAGCTCGGACGAGTTGGGTTCACTCAGCACACCTAGGACTTACATAACCGATACCCTCTGGTCCTTGGGGAAGGGAAGGTACCAGTAAGCCCATGGTTAAGAGGGGTCGTGGAACGAACCATCGAGGGGTCCACGTTAGCGTGGCTATGCGAAGAAGCAATAGCCGTTAGCGTGCCTATGCAAAGAAGCATTAGGCGAAGCAACTCTACGGGTGGAATTGTCCACGGGACATTGAAATCACATGGTGCAAACCTGGAGGGTCGCACGGGAAGAGGAATCGTTAAGCAGAGGAGTGTGCTTTGCGAAGTGGAGTGCCTTGGTCTTAGCATGGGGCATAGGTGTTAGTGGAAGGTGCTTCGCGATGTGGAACAGTGTTCACGGAGCACTGCCTCACGATGGAGGGGTGCCTCGTGAAGCAGGGTCCTGCGGAGCAGTGTGCTTCGCGATGTGTAGCGATCCTGCCTTAGCATCGGGATCGCAAGCATGGGTTGGGGGTTTCGCGAAGCATAAACGCTCCGTGGCTGCCCGGGTTCCCTTGGGAATCCCCTTCCTTCGCGAACGCCCTTGAGCTTCGCGAAGGGCATCCCTCTCGGAAGAGGGACTCAAAACGAGACAAAGCAGAGGCGTCTCGCGAAGTAGAAATAACTCGTGGAGCTCATGATTCCCGGGGCAAAGAGTGCTTCGCGATTCGGGAGAGGAGAAGCCGAAAGGTCGGATCGTCCATCCTCGGGACTCAGGGGGAGTCCAGTATTTATAGGGAAGGGGCGCCGTGATGCAGGACTCGCGCGCCACCTTCGGTGCTTCGCGGCGGCTCGCGAACGTCAAATGGGTTCGTGGAGGATTACCGCCTCTGGTGCTTCGCGGCGGCTTGCGAACGTCAACTCGGTTCGCGGAGGATTACCGCCTCTGGTGCTTCGCGGTGGCTCGCGAACGTAAAATGGGTTCCCAGAGCATTACTGCCTCTGGAGCTTCACGGCGGCTCGCGAACGTCAAATGGGTTCGCGGAGCATTACCGCCTCTGGAGCTTCGTGGCGGCTCACGAACGTCAAATGGGTTCGCGGAGGATTACCGCCTCTGGTGCTTCGCGGCTACTCGCGAACGTCAACTGGGTTCGTGGAGGATTACCGCCTCTGGTGCTTCGCAGTGGCTCACGAACGTCAAATGGGTTCGAGGAGCATTACCGCCTCTGGAGCTTCACGGCGCTGCCATGGTCGGGGCGCTTCGCGGCGGAGCTTCGCGAGGCAGTGCGCCGACCTTCTTTTTCGTTCCTATCTTTCGTGCCACATTTTTGGCGCCAACAATAACGCTTTTGGATTATAGAGTGGAGGAATAATTCTCAATATATTCTTTTCAATGTTAATATAATTAATTTCTTCACCATGTCCTCGAATTACTAAAACTACTTCATTATTTCAATTAAAAAAATGTATCGATATTATCATTAGGATGAATTTTTAGATCATAAAATCTATGGTATAAAACAATGATTTTGGAATCCATCAATTTGTAATCATATTATTATATATTTTTCAATTTTTTCAATTTTTAATTGGTTGAAATGGAACTCCCCGTCTTTAAATAAATTTTACTATATTGGGATGTAGTAAGAGAATCATGGTCATTTTCAAAATCATCAACAAATTTTGTCTCTATTCTGATCATAGATATTCCAACCACATTAGTGACATGTATCCCATGAGCAATGGAAAAAATAACATCCATTCCAAGGGTTATCATATGATATGTAATCATATTCTCCCAAACATTGTGATGGATTGCATCATAGATGGGGAGACCTATGAAATCAAATTAATTATTCATCACAACAATAGTGGAATGAATTAAATTAAATAACGTATACACATTAATACATCTTGTAGGCCCAAGAAACACCATGAGAGAGGATGGTTGAACCACAATGTCATCATTTTAATTTAATGTGATGGATTTATTTCCACGTTTTAGGAACCCTTTATTCCTTCGTAATGGTAATGTGAATTTCATAAACATTCAAATGCAGTAAGAAAACAAAACAATTTTTTATGGTTCACCACGAAGTGATAGTCTAAGGATAATAGGTCAATACCATTTTGGTCATATAAAAAAACTAATCAAGATTATGTGTGTTATAAAAAGGTGTAGACTTAGTCAATATGTTTTAGACACACTACCTATACACGATTGTTGGGATACTGCACTACCTCCCTCATATCAATTCTATTGAGTCCCCTAGATAACTTCTTAGGGTTATTTCTTACTCAGTTTAACAACCTAAAGGTTGATTCAGAAGATTATAATTTATGTCTTTGTACATAACTAGAAGAATACTCTAGATGAATTGTAGTCCAAATTTTATTCTAATGATATCACTGTTCAATTAAACTAGATGTTCAAAACTAATTTTCATGAACTGCCTTTACAAACCTCACAACATTTGTGAAGAAAACATCATTTGTGAAACACTAAGTCATCATGGAAGTCATCAAGAAACTTATTTTCAATGATTCCTAATATTTGGTAATGACATAATGAGTTTTTCAAGCTCCGGGAGACCAAAATAAATACCTACTTCATGTCGCAATCATGATTTATTTATTCAAACAAACTCATCCTTTTCTCCAAAATATTTTTTTGCTAAATGAAGTTGGGTTAGACTCTTATTTATAGTCCATCACCATCTCAATGATCCCACACCTCTAACAGATCCTTCACAATCATCCAAAGCCATGTTTACAATGGTCCTCCATCGAACCTCCTGTAGGTGAATAAAACTTGTTAACGATTATTTGAATTGTTTCAAAGAACAACTTCAACACATTAAGCACTAATTTAGATTTTTATATCCATAAATAACATCATATAGTCATCATATTTTCACAAAGATCCATACCTTTAAAAAACCCTATACCTTCATGAAGCCTGTATCTTCTTGAAGATCAACCATTTATGAAACCCGATTTTCATAGAACCCATTCATTGAGATCCTCTTGAATTACCTAGGGTGGATTGACAAATCAAAAAACCAGACTAGATTTCTTGGGGTGAAAGGCCTTTGATCCCACAATATGTTGTAGTTTTTTAGATATTAATTGATATAAAAATTCAATGAGGCGTTATCTACAATGAAAAATTGTTAGTTGAGAAATAAGTCATAAAATACTATATGTTTGTGTGAGAAAATCATAGTACAGAAAACCAGATGGGATGCATGAATTGTGTTCTAGTTTATTGGAATACCTATAGATGAATAAGATATGTTATAAAAAAACTAATTTTTTACTCATAGTACACAATTCTTTTCAATTCATTGAATAATTACATTTAGTTTCCTCATAAAATATAAATATTTTCTTGTCATATAATCATTTACGGTGTTTTCAGAAACATACAACCTATTAACATTCATAAAATTGAATTTCTTCGCACCTATCCCCTCATTAATAATACCAAATAAACTATATTTATACTTTTCTAGCATAATAAAAACTACCCCAAGATCATATGTCTCACATAAACTATCTTAACCCCCAAAAAAGATTATATTTTTAACATAAATGGGGAGAGGGGAATACTTGTTACCTCTTCACGCATTTAATGGTGGCTGAACTCTGAGGAGCAACTAATGCTTCTCAAATGCATGTGATTCCAATGGATCAGTGGCAATTTCATCCACATGGTCATTAGCTCCAACAATATTTATTTTAAAGACACATTTGTCTACATTTTTTCTTAATAAAATGTTATATGAGGTCAATATTTTCTTTGTATGAGAGTGTTGAAATAGTTTCTTCTTAAGATAGATTGTGGTCTTATTGTCTCATTGAATCATGGTTGGATATTACCCCTGATCAATAATATAATTAAATTTCTCCTTCATCCACAATATTTAAGTGGAATAAATTTTATTATAAATATACTCACATTCAGTTATCCTTTGGGTTGTGATTTATTGTTTGTTTCTCATCCTTTATAAAAATTTATTTCCAATGAATAATTATACACAACATTTGTAGTTTCTATCAACCACATCTCTAACACATTTAACATAAGATATTGATGATTGCTCACAATCTGTTTCTATAGCTATGTACAATCCAAAACTGAGAGTACACTGAATATAACTCAAGATCCTTTACACTAATACCAACTTCAATTCCATCAGATTACATCGAATGTGGGTACAAAACATTTTTCATAGATTATATCTAGACATGTGTTATCCGTATATAATAAACCTTTAAATTAGACTCATATATAGTATATGATTCATATATGTACTATCCTCATGCCCTCCACACTTTTCCCAACCAAAATTATAACTGACATCAATTTAGAGTGATTCCTATTTGTTTTCTTCAGTATCTTTCATGGATTTTTATCCTCTTAAATGAATTTTAACCCATTTTTGAACCACTAAAATCCCTAAAAAGTATGTGTGTTCACCATTAAAATACATTTAAAATATTTATTTCATGAAATTATATAATTATTCAACTGATCCCTACCTAATTCCATGAAAATTATTATCATCCACATAAATGAGTACAATAAATTAACATTTTTTAGTATTCATCACATAGAGATTATTTTCGACACAAACTCATTGAAATTTGAGCTTTATTTGAGAAGAATGGTTTTGAGAATCTCACACTCATGGTGCCTACATTATACCATAAAGAGTACTCTGTAATATGAAAACCATAGTATCAATATTTCAAATAAAAAATACAACTTTTTGTTCAATGTAGACATATTCTTCTTGAACACCAATTATGAATGTCATATTGACATCCATATGATAAACATTATAATCCCGCTGAATTTACATGACTAGGATAATCCTGATTAACTCTTTTCCAGCTACTGGAGATAATATTTCTTCAATATAAATGACGTAAATTTTTTCATATTCTTTATACACATTGTGATCTTGGTTTCGATCACTTTTCATTGTTCATTGATTTAGTTTTTTAAATCCTCTTTACTCAAATAAAATTATTATGTTAGGTTCTCCTTAAAATTTTCTATGTATGGTTCCCTTAAATATGATCATGTTATTCATTCCTAACCTTATCCCATGATTCATCCATCGATACATCATCAAATTTGGTATATACAACAATTTAAATGAATTTATAAGGTGCCTCATTACTCATTATCATTGTCTATGTTGGTGAATTCTAATATCGATTTATGATGGATAGATCAATTTTAAATCTTTCATTTATCATTTGAGGTTCTATTGATGTTTATTCAGAAATTTTTTACTCTTATGATTCCTATTATGAATAATAATCCTTTTTTGAGGCCTAATTGTTGTCTAAGCCTTTATCTATTTGTACATTTGAATCTATCTCTTGTTTTTTTTCTTCTTCAACTGTTATCGTAGATTCATATGAACTCAATAAGGTATTAATGAGTTTATCTTAAGAAATATTGAAATATATAATGTCCAAAATACTTCCATGAATATTACTACTACATTTGTATGATTTAATCATCTTTTAATATCCCATGAATATTCCCCCATCTATATTATCTCCCTAAAATCTTTGACAACATTCTTTGTTACAGATAAAACAATTACATCCAAAAACATGAAAATATATTATAATTATATTCATTCCATACCATAAATCATACGGTGTCTTTGTTTCCCCCCAGAAAAATCACTACTCTATTTGGATTGTACACTACTACATAAACTTCCTCTTTCCATTGCTGATGAGAAATACAACCCTCAATCCGTATATTGCTAGCCACATTGTTCAACTATCTATTTATGTGTTTAACGACTATTTTATGCTATGATTTTATCACTAGATCAACCTCATTCAATTATCCATGTGTTTATAAGTAATTTTCAAATTAAATTGATGTACATTCTCATCCATTAAAAGATTACAGAATATTTATTGTGAGGAAAAATTCATTCTCCATAATTTGTGGACAACTATTCATGAAATCAAGAAGATTATATTTCATCTTAAATAATTATTATACATGGAATTAAAAAATAATAATTCATAATAATTACTTAGTACCTCTCTTTTTATCTGCATGAAAAATTTATTGGACTGCATAGGTCCGTTTGGGCGAGATCAAGATGATTTGAATCCAATTTTTTGTCAACAAATATGAACTCTCGGCCATCGTTCATCACATTTATGAATCACTATCATTCAATAATTCACTCATTATATGGGGTATATCAATAAATAGATTCATATTATATATCCTATCTATGATCTTTTGATTAATGTGAGCAAACATTTGATGCCAGATGTTTTTTTCTTCAACTTTCATTTAAAAAAGTACTCATTAATTTCAACCTAGTTTAAAATTATACATGTTATACATCCATTCATGAGTGAATTAAGTAAATTTCAATTTATAGTGGACCAATTTTGATGAAATGACACTATTAGTCTAGATTCATAGTGTTCAGTCACACTCTGGAAGTTACAGTGAATGCCATCCATGTTGAGAACTTTTTTTCCTATGTTTAACATTTTATAATTACGTAATTCCACTGCCTTTGATCTGCTAAAAAAATTATATTTGAACCTCACAATTCAATCATCAAATTTCATAGCATTATTTAGTAAATATTCATTTCCCATTATAAGTGATGATAAAACACTGTCAACAATCCTAGTGAAATTTTTCTTTGTATCATTGAGGGATATTTCAACAAGGTTAGGTTTCTCAATTTTCTTATACTCCAACTAGGATATACTTGATGGAGTGAAGGATAAAGGATTACTTTAAATATTTTTTCCATTTCACTATATCATCATATTTATATTTTTATACAAGAGTAAAATACATATTTTTAAGAGCAACTCCACCGAGTTGATTGGTATTCACATACCTCTAATCTCTATAGGCAGTGTTTTGGTCATGCATATACCTATAATGAATAGATTTATGGCCATATTTTGAAAAATGAGAACAATATATATATATATAGAATTAAATATATATGATGAAGAATATGATATTACTTTTTTTACTTCTAATCCCTTCCCCATTTAGATAGCTTATTTCCACTTCACAATATGACATGTCGTGGCCCAGAAAGACACAGAATTGAAATTTCATATGAGGAAATGACTTCTCGTTTACATTATGCCTCATGTACCCATATTTAGTATAAAAATATATATATATAACATTTATAGATACATGAATATAATTTTCATCTCTCATTTCATTGGAGTTGAGATATTATTTATTTGGATATCATGTACCTGTGTGGTATTTCTATCTTTCTACTTCCCTTTATTTTGACTCATTTCATTTTTAGTAATTAAAATTTTAGAATTACATATAATTTTACATTATCACATATATGTAGATTTCTAATCTTCAATTATTTCTCTAATATTTCCAACCCACATGTATCTATTTCAAATAGTTCTACAACTAAAAATCCTATAAAATATAGTTTTTTATTTGATTTCGATGATTTTGATTCAGTTTTGAGATTACTCCTTAAATTCCCTCAACTATATTGGTATCCTATTATAGTATGGATGTAAATATATTAATGTATTATTCACCTTATTTAATTTTGAGCTAAAATTCCACAACTTCTTCCAAGATTTAAATTGGTGTACAAAAATACTCATTCTTCTTATAATTCAATTTCTGCACTAAACTAATTAGCATACTCTGATTTTTCCTCCCAAAAATCACTCATATTTCATTTTATCTTTTATGAATATCAAGAATTTTGAAGGAGAAGTAGAGTTCCTATCAGATATAAACAACAAAAATAAAAAAATCCTTAATATATTAAAGGTCCCCCCATTTAAACAACATGAATATTGGTTACTTTTGTTTAAAATTTAAATCCTAGTTTCTAATCCTAAAAATCTTCATTATCATCTTGTTCTAATTTTTAGAGAAAACCCATTCTATTAAATTTCGTTCAATATTTTAATTCTAAATATTCAGGATATATTTAATGAGGCATGTTGAAATTAATTATTTACTTTATTCATCATTGAACTTTCCTAGTCTATGAAATTAAATGTTCCCAACTATACCACATCATAAACATTATAGGGGAATATTTCATTCAATTTTACCTTCTACTCAATTGAATTTACTTGAAAAAATAGAATGCTTCTTTTCATTCTCATTATCTATGTACACAATGTATCTAGAAAAATAATTTTTCATATATAAGAATTTCATTTCCTTTATCGCCTGTGTTTTACATCTTTTTCCATAACTCTAATATCATTATTCAACAAACTATATAACAGATAATGAAGAGATAGATTTGAAATATCAATTTCTTCAAGGTATGGAATTTTCTGGATTCTAAAGTGGTGCAAGAATTATTCTAATTTTAGTCAAAATGAGAATGTCAATAATTTTATAAAAAATTCCTTTAATTATTTCAATTGATTCAATAATTTGATTGAAACATATATATTCACTTTCGTCAAGATGCATTTGTTGATCATCAAACCTATTGGGAAATGTAGAGTTTTTCCCCTTAAATTTATTATCACCTTAGTATTTATATTAGGTTTTTACCAGATATACATAGATGAAGTGAAACTCATCTCCTTTAAATTAAATTGATTAAATTTGATGAAAATAATATCATTTTGTTCCTTGGAATAAGAATCAATCATTTTCCTATCTATTTCAGACATAGACTGATCTATTGCATCAGTGACATGTTTCCCCTAAGTAGTGTAAAGAAGAACATCCATCCAAATGGATTTCAATTGGAGATATCATAATATTTTGCTAAATTGTTATGTTTATTCAATAATAATTGGTACTTATCTAAAACTCTCTGAATTATCCATGACAATGAAAGAGGATAGACATAACTCCAACACCATGATTTCTATTTTAACACATGTTTCACCCTAGAACACCCTTAGAGGGGTGGGGTGAATCAGAGTGTAAATATTTTTTTTAATGTGATGGATAATTTTACCATGTTGGTTACAAAAAATTAAACATATATGATGATAATGTGAACTATTTAACTATTCACATGTAGAGAGAGAACACAATTTTTTTAACTTTTTCACAACTAGAGGATATTCAAGGGTGTATATAATGACAATGTATGAGTTATACCAAATTAAATTAATCTTCAATAGATGTATAATATATAATTTTAAACCAAGTTACACTCTACATGGAACACATCATTTATATGACTTTTGAGATATCACATTTCCTCCCCATGAAAACTTTCATTAACTCCCCCTAACTCAAGACATTTGATGACGTCTTACCCTATTTAATGATTTGAAGGATTGTTTAGTAGGGTGGATTTTAAATATATTCCATGATATGCATTTGACTATTCATGAAAAATAATACTGAGTTGAACCTCTTGATATCACTATTCAATTAGAAAAGATGTTAAAAATTGATGGTCTTGAAGCTCCTTCATGAAGCTTACAAACATCATAAATAAAAATAATAGTAAGGAACACTAAGACATCTTGGAATAAATATTAATCATGAAACTGGATTTTCCATCATACGTAATCATTCTACAATACATAAATTATATTTTCATGATGCTTGGGCTCAATATGAATAAATGATTCATGAAGCTTTCAACATTCACTAATTCAGATTGATATTATCCATTTCTCCAAAAAAGAAAATTTAAATGATATGGGGGTATCCACCCAATTATTGGATCTTAAATTTATTATTGTCCCATGCCTTCATTGTATTCCTGATGAACCTAAAAACTCCATGTCATTGAAAATTCTCCCTTTGAAAATCCCCAGTGGAATATAACCTATTTATAAGATTTTTGAGGAACATTGTCAACTATTCATGAACTCTCAATGATTGTAGTAGATATAAAGAAAATTTTCAACTCATCGAACATGTGTGGATTGACAATAAAAACGTCCCAGTATCTGTTTCATGTTTTGAATAACATTGGTTCCAAAATTTACACTATAAGAACATGAGGGTTTTGAGATATGTTTTTATACTGACGATATTTTAAACCATTATTTTATGGTTTAGAAGTTGTTATATAAAACACCATGTTTTTCTATGGTTTCAATAATTTAGAATAGTTGTTCTTTTGAAGGTGTAGTTTTTATATGTCATTTATTGAGGAAATTTGGGTTCATTATTTATTCATTTTGCATTGGATTATATAAAGTAAAAAATTTAAAAAATTAATTGATTTATATAAACAATACCACTAATAAATACCATAGTATTGGTTATGTATAGCAGTGGTTATCATGAACCACTACTAAATTGATTTTAATTTATCTATTTAGAATCAAATTTTGGAATAAAACCACAAATGATATTACAAAATATTAGTTTTTAAATTTGTTAATTAAAAATAATATAAATATAAAAAACTCACACATTAAAATATTTAAATCATAAATTATTAGTTTAATCATAATATACACACAATCACACATCAAAATTCATATATGTTTATATTAAACCGGTCTTCCTATAACCATTGTAATAAATATATACATATACATATGTTGAAAAAACTATCTTGGAAAATATAAATCCATCCCTTGACTTCAAGTGAACCTACATACATGAAAATCATGTAATCAACTAAATTTGACAATATAATGTCAAAAATTTAATAAAAAACATTATATAAATAAAAAATAAACATAATGAATCAGAGTTATGTTAAAATAATTTATAATACTAAAATATAACACAGAAAGAAGGAACCATCATAACATCCTTTTGAAGAATTTCATTGATCATAATGGTCAACATCTATCAGATTATATCTACATGTAACGTAGAAATAATCTATAAAATTAACGAAATAAGATGTAAAAGATAATAGAAATAGATTATATTCATAATATTGTAGAATTTTTTTAATTTTTTAATACAAAAAAATATATTTAATAGAAATCCAGTTATATATCATTAATAAAAAATTGAAAACATCATATTACCAATATAAGGAATAATTGACACAAATAAAATAAATTAGATTAATATATAACAATCTAATTGATTTTTAAACTGACACACGTTGTGATTGAAATTAATTAACAATTTATTTTAATGAAATTGATATTGAAGAGTGTACTATATCTCAAAAAAATATCAAATGGTGTTTCCATTATTTCTCATCAATATGGGTCTATTTGAATGGGTTCGACCATTATACAAAAGTATTAGTGTTTTAAACTAATAAAAAAATCCTTAAAATCATTATGAGAAAAGGGTATCTCTGAATGATTTTTTATTGACCCCTAATATTCAAAAATCAATCAATGGTCATTGTATTATGATTTTGGGATTATCTAAGGCCTTTTTCATGGATTTAACACTTATAAAATGTTTTTAAATTCATTTTTTTCTTTTCAAATTGTTTACAATTTCTTTTTGAGCTCCCATGACATCGTATAGAATTAATTTTTATATATACTATAATGATCTGAACATTTCTTATCTAGATATTAAATCTTAATATATAAATGATCGTAATATAAAACTATTATCCAGTTAAGATTCCAATAGGTTCATATCCTTTATAAACATTCAAATATGAACAACTCGACCATTAGGGGACTACATCTTCTCCCACTATGTTTTTATAACCAGAAGCATTCTTAGACTATTCATATATAAAATCATATTAATAAACTAGGAAATAAAATATTACGATGGGTGAACTAATATTCTTAGTAATGGTATACAAGCGAGATATCCCTGATTACAAAATAATAAATTTAAAAAAGGGGTATGAGAACACTATATTAAAATTTAAAAACCATATCGTTCGCATCATAAATCTTAAGCATGATCCATGTAATAAATCATTGATGTTCATATCAAATGTGTGAAAAATGAATCCCAATCCAAAATACATTACTGTATAAAAACATAGTTAAACATAGATCTATAAAATTTATATAGGATTATAATATTTTTAACATGTATAAACATATATAGGTACTACCATTAAGTTATGGTATTGAAATCAAGACCTCACATAAGATAATAAAAATTTAAATATGTCATTAATTAACCTTATGAATATGAAATATATCCTCACAAAAAATCTTATAGTCATGAATTCTAGTCTATTCATAATATTATGAATATGAAAACAGGTTCACACATAAAAGAATTTACTCATGAGTTATCCATCATTACCCAATTCATTAGATGGGGATATAGTTTCCAATAATAATATATATATATATATATATACCATTGTGAGATATATGATTATATAAAATTCAGCATATCGTTACTTGAGGGGAAAAAAGGTTTCATATACATTTATATAAAGTTTTACCAACTGAAAAGGAACAAGTTTCATCATCCATGTTTCATTATAATCATAAAATATTCAAAAGAATCATAAGGATTTTATAATTGGATAATATACATAATAAATGTTAATTAATAACAAAGTATGACTTATTATAGGGAAAATTATTTTTAAATATCTTACTTAACATTTAATGAGAAAAATAACCTTTTTACATTGAAAATATAATTTCTAAAAATAAAAGAACACAAAAAATTTTGATTATCATTTTTGGTGAAAAATTAAATTTAAATTTATAAATTATTATTTAAAAAACTATGCGGTCATGAATGTTATAAATTTAATTCATATTTCACATGATCAAAAATGATTTGTTCACATTTTCTATAAAATGTTAATGGTTATTCATCATAAAACCCGTAATAAGATTCATTTTTTTTAATTTTAAAACATTTTGAAATAGGAAATAATAAAAAAAATTAGATACTAGTAAATATATTATTTTAAATATTTTTAGAGAACATAGACAAGGAATAAAAATGGGCTTCGAATGAAGAGAGGAATAAAGTCTATTTAAAAAAAATATTATTTTGAAATCTTGATGATGTAGAGAGGGTAAATTAAAATGAATTTACTTATTCTCTATAAAAAATGTAGGATGTGAAAAATTATTTGTTTAATTTTATTTATATTATAATATCTCATCATTAGAAGAATAATCCTAAACAACCCCAATAAATAAATAGTTTGTAGCTTCAATCTCTTATCGCTCTGGTATTTTTTAATTGTAAGATCTATTAAATAATAAAATCATTAGAAAATTTTAATATATTAATAATAATATATATTCATGATATAAAATTTAAAGGCGAATTTATATACACCTCATAATAGATAATAAGTGTATAACTTAACATGTGTCCCAAATAAGGAAATATGAGAATAAATTCTCTTACCTTAATACCCAACCTACTTCATAAATGTTCGTACATTCATTATAATAATTAAAGGTTGATTTTAAATATTATTCAAAATACTAATAATATTTATAATTCTATATAAGATTTAATTATGATTATTTATTACCCATATATTAAAATTTTCTTTATTAAAATCATGTTTCAGGTAATAATGGTTTTCTCTTATGTGTATGTTTTGATTTAATATTTCAGTAATCATACATTGTTCATAGAAAAATAATTTATAGAATGTTATAAAGGATATAAATATCAAAAATATTGAATATAAATTTATTTAAAGTAATCTAAAATAGTTAAATATATAAAATAAAATTCAATATTCCTTGAGACAGTAGGCCATATGTCTTCACGAACAGTGTTTCACTTTTCTTGACGGATACATAAAAAGTATGTAAACAATAAATGAAATTTATTTAGACATTATTAATTCAAATGTATCACATATTTCCATTAAATTTATCTTTATTACCTAACATGTTGATCATATGTAAAGAGGTAATAACATCGTGAGGAGGTAGTCTTCTTACACATTTGTGATCTTATAATGTCCCCATTGAATTTAAATAAAGATAGTATATCAATTATAATTAATAAATATGTATAAATATATCACTAATATCATATATATAATATAAATTTTCCATATATTGATGTATGAGAGGTGGTGATGTATAACAAATGACATCATTTCATTCAGCGGTAGTCCACCTTAACATGATTGATGATTTCATTTACCATTTAATTAAGTGTTCATGGATATAGGTTATTAAATAAAAATTATAAAATATAATTATATGGGAGAAATTTTAATAATTATATAATAATAATTTGTGAATATTTGAATGAGTCGGATGAAGAAAAAAAACACGCTTGGTTACGAAATTTACCTCACCATAGAGAACCACTTTAGGATTATATCTAAATCCTTCTTAGGGGTATTCATATAAAAAATATTGCATATATGAAATGGTAATTGATGTAGGGAATATATTTAGGTTGGGAATAAATGAGCCACACTATTTTGTATATCTAAAGTGTATAGGATATGGGGTGTCCTTCTATAAGTGGGTAGTGGACATACATGGATTTCATGAAAAAACTGTACCGATATTTTGAATATTATAATGTCAAAAAAATGACTCATTAGAAATACATAAGGGTATAAATGTTGAAATATTACCATAAAATTTGAATTATATAATTTTTTCACTTTTATTAGTTAATTTTTTAGTTTAACCCCTAGTAAACCCATTTTATCCTTAATATGAGAAATTTATTTTTACTGTTTAACTATTTAGTTTGACATGAAATGAAGTTAAATTTACTCTATAATATATATTACCATGATTACAAATTTTAAATCTATTTTACCAAATTTATATCATGTATTATTAAATATATAATTCCAAACTAATCATGAAAAAGTGATGAAGTAGTATTTTTTGAATGAGAAAATTTTCAAAAAGAATAAAATGTTTTTATATCAAAATTACATGACCAATGAATTTTTTTTTAAATTATAATAATTTTTTATATTTTTATTTTAAAAATAACATTAAATTAACAAATTACATTATAAATATTCTAAATGATAATGATGTTGTACATAAAAACCCATATTTTCACAATTCATTGAAAAATAATTATTTTCTTAAAACTATAAAAACTTAATGAAATTTTATTGTGACATTTAGAGTTAAAAAGTGAAAAAAAAAATTTCAAATGAATTTTCAAAAAATGGAAAATTAATTTTTTTATTTTTTCACAGGAATAAATAACTTTTATGATAAAATAGTATGTTTGATATAAGGACTGACTTTTCTAATCTAGTTAAACTTTTTTCATAGTTTGATTAATTTATGTAAATTAATGAAACATAATGTATTAAATATGATTATTATTATTCATAACAGAATTTTTTTATTCGATCTTTTAATGGTTTTGTTTATTTAATAATACAAATTGTATATCTTGGTTCATTATAACTCTCTATGAAATGTAACAGAATCTATAAATGAAAATAAATTTAGTAAAAAATTAAATCTCATAAAATCATGGTGTGTTACATGTATTTTAGTAAATTAATCAAAATATGGATTTGAAATCATTTTATATAAATATAAAGTAATTTTTTCGAGTTTTGATCGTTACATAAAAAATTTTGTGTTTTAAAACATTAAAAATGTTCTTATGGTCATATAGAGAATCCTGTAACTTAGAATGAAAATTATTTTATTATTACATTAGGAAAATAATTATTGGAGAATTTCCCTATTTTTAACAGCCATTGAACTCCATTTTCAGGGGTTCGACCCCATGGTACACATATTTATAGACTTTTTATATTTAATGCTTTTTATTTAGAAATTTTTCTTAATCCTAACATTAGATGGATGTCATGTTTATTCATGCACATTGATGACAATTAAATAGTGTTTTTACAATGATTTATTAATATATGATTTCATTATATATATTTTTGATGGTTACACAAATGTTTCGATTTTTAAAACACTAAAATATCATTTACGGGAGGCCCAAGAAATTCCCAACTCAAAATTAAGGGTATCTTATTTGTATATTTGAAAAATAAATATACGATTTTATCTTATGATTTCATCTCCATATAAAACTACTTTATTGGCTCTGACCCCAAAACACATGTTTGATGGAATCATTTAACACTATTTATTATGTTGTTCCAATAATACCTCATATTGGATGGACATGGTTTCATAATTTTAAAAAAAATTAAATAAACCTTTGTACCATTCCTTGAACTTAATATGATGGTTTGCCTTAATTTCTTGATTGTTGGATCCTTATTTTAATTTTTTAATATTAAAATTGTGATTATGGGCCCCACATAAAGACTCTAACATGGAATAAAGTGAAATCAGTTTCTATAGTTAAAAAATTAATTTATAGAAAACATTATAAAATTTTATATACTTCTAGAATCATTTCTTTCACCTCAAATCCATATCACATGTTTTTATGGAATTTGGTATATTTTAAAAATGTTTTTTGGAAATTTTGGGAAAAACCCATAATATATGGATGTTTTTTTAAAGTGAATGTCATAAATAATTCAATGGTGGATTTAACATTATTTCATGTCAATATGACATAATTTTTTATTGTATTGACTGTTACATGAAAATTTAGTCTTCAACTCAAAAAAATGTCTCACACCCCGACCTTGTCAATTAATTAATAGTTTTTTTAATTATCTTTAGTATTTATTTTGAGTTTCTTAGCTCGTGGGTTAAAATATTAAACAATTTTTAATCCATTCTATTTTTTGATGGTTATGATACACAGTTATGGGTAACCCTATGGTGCTCATGCAGGTGTCAAGGGGGATCTAAGTTGTGGAACAAATGTTGTGAACAGTTTATTAAATTATGTGAGAAGCTATCGGATTGGCTATGTATGTGGAAAGTGCCAAGTAGGGCGGTTTGGGAATGGCTTTCCCAACCCTACGTCGTTCCACAAGTAACCCTACATACACATCATGGTTTTCATGTTATTAATATAAATAAAAACAATTAAATGAGAAATAAATTTAAAAAATAGTGAAATAATAAATGAAACGAATATATAATATTAATAATAATGTACGTATAATTATAGTGAATATTATTATTATTATTATATAATTTTTTCCATTACTATTTTTGTTAAATTTTTTATTGGTGGGGTTTTAATAAAATGAAAATATAAAAAACCCATAATTCCCTCCACCATCTCTCCTAATTCCCTCCCTCACATAGTCCCATTCCTTCTTTCCCCTCTCCCAACTAGTCTCCCTCACTCCCTGTGTACACACCCCCAACAGGTGCTCCCTCTTCAAATTACTCTCCCTCACGTGGTGAAACCCTCCTCTAGTGGCCCTCTATTTCACGTCATCCCTGCTCACGCGCGACCACCCCAGTAGACCCCCTCCCCCTTTGGTGTTCCACCTCATCCGACCTACCACCACCTCTAATGGATGATCCTCTCTAACAAGGATGTCTCCCATTCCAAGGAATATTATTTTCCGTAGTTTTGAGGTTTTACTTGATATTATAGGCTCAGTAACGTTTGGATGAACCAAAATGATTATGGTCTTTATGTTCTTTGTTTTTTCTTTAATTCTAGGGAATGTGATTGGTCTGTGAGGTCTCATTCTCCATTCTGTTGAAGCACTATTTCATATACACACCTATAAGGTTGGTGTTTCTATCAATTATTATTTTTGTAAATATTTATTGAATCTTGAGGTGTTTAAATTATTTTTGAAACATCATCCTCACTTTCATAATGTAGGTAGTATATTTGTTATGGTATTTTTTCATTGGTAAAAATATATATAAATATTATTTGAAATGATACATTGATAAGTATTATTTATTTTTTCACCCCTTCTGTTTGATAAAATATTATATGTTCATTAAAAGTGAAATTGGGCTTTTTGGGTTATTTGGACTTGTTTTCATTTAGGGTAAATTTGGTTTAGTTCACGGACATTAAAGAATGTGGGATTTGATGAGTTTTTTGTATTGTGAATTGTGGTGCTGGTGTTCTCGGAATGATTATCTTGGTTTTAAAAATGGGGTTTTTTGGTATGGAAATTATTTAGTATTGTTGTCTTTGGATTTATATGAAAATTAGTATTTTTTGAATGGTGTCAAAAAGGGTCTTTCAGAGATGGAGTAAGACATTTGATGTTGGAACATCCATTGGTGCAAAGAGACGACCCATGGATGAGCGTTCAAATAAAGATGAATCACTGGGATATTTGACCCTAATGGTTTCCTAAAAAATATTCCTTCTTTCATTTTTCTAAAAATAGTTATATGTTTTCCAAATAATTTAATGTGTCAACATTAATTATTTGAAAATGTAGTTCTAAATGTGTTCTCTATAGTTTGGCCTAGTTGGCCCTAAAATTTGTTTAGTTAGTTATTGAAATAGGTAAATGATGGTGTGAAGTCCCATTTGGAATATTCATAATTAATGAGGGGGTTCACATTGTTTGAAAATTAATTTTGAAGTGTCTTTTTTGAAAATGTATATGGGTGTGTAATGTTAATGACATGTTTGTAAATCTCTATTATTTTAAAGAAATTATCGAATGTTTTAGTGAAATTATGACTGTGTTGACACTTTAAATGATGTGATATATATATATAGTCACAAATATAGGTGTTATTTCACTTATGTGTTATCATATAGGGTGTCTGTGTTTATGGAAGGAATGTGTGGTAACGGTAGGTGAAGTGAGTCGTGCATTCAAATCCCCCCCCACATACACAGTATATTACCATCATGGGATTCTAGGAATAATTTAGATGATCACGTGATGGTGTATGATCAACCATGATTAGATGGGTTGGTACCCCCTAGAGTACAGTTTGTCCAAGTGTGATGTGGCACTAGATTTGCTAGTTAGCGGAGGCCAGTTTTTTTAGGCTTTGGGGTTCCCCATATGTCGAAAGGTGGTTCTGATCCCGAGTAAATTTAGGGGTCTTAATGGGATTATTAAGATCACCCGCAATCATTATCTATTTTTTATTATTTACTTTATATTGTATTTCATTAAATGTTATAGTACCTATTTATTTTCAGAACATCCTTAGTATTATTTGAGTTGAGTTATGGTAATGCAATGTTAATCAGTTTCAAAAATTGAGTATGCTGTGTGTTGGCAATTAAATTTGGAAATATATTTTTTCATAATAAATGTTGAAAAATATATTCTTATAAATGTATTTCCATCATGAATTAATTTTCTGTTTTCAGAAATGTAATTCAATATACACTTTCTTGGTTACCTACAGAGCTTTTTTCCCACAACCTACGTCTATCACTAAATTTTTGTAAACCTGAGATGTTTCACATGTTCTACATTTTGTTCAGCATTCCAAGTTTTAAATCTTTTAGTTAGAGAATCTTGGTCTCGTGTTTGATAGTGACCTAACTGCCCCAATGATATATGGATTTTGTGATTTTTTTATTTTTCGTAGTTTTTGTGATGATCAGATGTATCTTGTAACTAAATGTATTTGTTAATTTATTTAAGATTTATTTTTGGGTTAATGTCTTGATTATTTTTTTAATTTTATTTGACCTTCTTATTTAATTTCTACATAAATTTTTTCTTACATGTACATTTTTATGGCTGGAACTAGTTTCCAGCCAGTGGGGATTGGAAACACCCATAAATCCATGTCACGGACCAGGTCAGGTCAACAGTTTAGGGTTGACCCGAGTTGGTTCATGAGAAAATGTTATCCAAGGGGGACCTTGTTATTTAGGGGTGTCTAGTATTTGGAGAATATGTCATTCGGGACTTGGGAGGTAGGGACGAGAATAGTTTCATGAAACATTACTCGTTCAGAACCTCTAGTCTTTAGGGGTAGTCTAGGGTTGAGTCTTCAATATATATTTTGGATATAGGTATGAAAATAGAGGTGAAACTCTATCATGTTATTATTTACCATGGAGTAGTGACCCATGTGATTTCTAAGTTCCTAGTTCAATTTCATATGAGTTTTTATTCCAACATGGGGCATGGCTCACTACCATGTCACTAATTTTTGGATAGACACTAGTTCGTCCCTCCGACCATTTAGTGTTAGTGGTTTTTTTATAATTTTCATTTGATGTAAGTGTTTTTGTTTGAAAATGAAAATTGTTTTGAAATGAAAATTGTTTTGAAATGAAAATGTTTTCTTATATGTGGTTTTAAAATAAGAAAATGAGATTTAATAATCAAAAAAGTGTTAGATTGAAAATTTGGTACATGATTGGGATTGGTAAAGAAGTGTTTTCAGTGCTCTTTATGGAATTTTTCACGTGTAAAGGTGTGTTTTTGGAAAGTTTATGTCATAACATACGGCCAAAAAATGGATGAAGAAATGTAAAAAGGCTTATGGAATGACATGGGTATTTATTTGAAACCAATGGAATGGCCTAGTTTTTGTAAAAGTGATGTTTCAAATGGATTTATTTATTGTTTTCATATTTTTTAGCCAATTTTTTTAGATTGAGGTGCTATTTTTTATTTTTCTTCCTATGATATAAGTTTCAGTTTCCAATTTTATGTGATATTCAGAAAATGCTTCCTAGAAATGCCTGAATGTATTTGATTAGTAATTCCCAGTTTATAATTTCTCTCGACTGATAAATATCCTTCATATTGATCAAGGTTCTTTAGAGACATTACAATGGTTTGAGGTAGTACGTCACATATTCAGATAGTTGGGAACTCCTGAGGTTGTTAGAGTTTGTGTTGTTTGGGGATCGTTTTAGGGCATATCATTAGACTAGTGGATGTTGGATTCCCCATCTGAAATGAATGTTGGGATTACATGGGATGATTTTAAGTACATAGTAATCCAAGGGTTTATACCTGGGGTGGTGATGTTTAAGAAGGTAGTAGATTTACTGGATTTTTGTCAAGCTCAGCGGTTATTAAAATATTATGTTGACCACATTATAGAGATGGTTTCTTATTTATTGGAATTTCTATTATAATATCAAATGAGAAATTCTCTTTTCATTTTGGGTGTTTATCCTGATATTTCAGAAAACCTTATCTCATCTGGTGAAACATGTTTCGAGAAGTTGGTGGATGGGACAAAAAATTCCGATCTAGAATTTGTTGTAAAGTCAGTTGTTATAGGCTCTTGTAAAGTTTACCTATCTAGAGAGTAGGTAATACTAGAATAACTTTTATCTAAAGAGTCATTTTCATTTTTTTAGATTCCATTTCCTCAATTAATCCTTTTGTGTGACAACAGTGTAGTCTATTCAGGTATTCAAAGCCATCTTGTCGTGACCCTCCGATGATGTTCCATATTTGCGACTGTTTGGGTCACCTGGAGATGTTTTTCAATAATTATCACTAGAATAATAACTTTTTACTGAGGGAATATTGTTTCTAACTATATTTTAGGAGATACTTCATCCATAATAGTCCATGCTACAGGTGTCAGGGTGATGCATTGCCATAGTCAGTGGTTACAGGGGGTGTGTGAAGACTCAATTTGGGTTTTGTGTTCCATGTTGGTGTTGGAACAATTAATGTATTTTGGTTCTCGTTTTCCTACTATTGTATGTCCATCCATTTTTTTACTAGTATTATTAACTCGTTCTACCACTATCATTTTAGTTACATTTATTATAAATGTTTTTATTGGATTATTTCAATTTTATTAAGGGGTGGTTAGCCCTTCAATGAGTGGTTTCAGTTTCCATTGTGATCATTTGAAAGTGGTTGGGTTCTAATTTACATGCTAGTATATTATTTTTGGTGGGGAGAACCCCCTTGTGTTATCCCTTTATTTCGGATTTCAGTTATGTCTAGGTCAGTCGGTTGTGACTTTGATGGGACTCAATTTTATTGTGTGTCTAGGTATGGACTCAATTTTTGGTTATCATTGGTTTGATGATATTGTAGTGGAATAAATATTATATTGTGGGGATAAACATCACAACCCATAATTTTACATTAAATATCTTCATTATTTTAATTTTTTCTTTATTTTGAGTTTTTGAAGCTGGAGCGTCAAATATTAAAACACGTGGATGGCTTTTTAATGTTGCACGGTTAGCTCACACATTTAGGGCTAACTGTGAAGTTCCCATGTAGGTTATCATGTAACATCCCAGGAAAATAAATAATATTAAATTCTCTTGTTTACTAATATCTATGAATTAAATATTAATTTTACTTTAAAAGGGATTTTATATCTGACATCATACTCAACATGTAACAATTTGTTTCTCTAAAATCATAGGTTGCACACAACATTGAGTTATACCGAAAAAATATAATAATATATTTATTTTAAATGGTTTTTAAGACATACCCATTTTTTTGGAGGAAATAAATATAAATAACTAAAATAAAATTACACAAGTTTTATTAAATGTTTTAATTTTATCCAATAAATTTTAGAGTCCAAAAATAAAAATATTATCGATTTTAGGCATGATATACTCTATTATTTTTTGAAAGTTAGATTTATCACCTTTTTTGGGGAACTATTATTATACATATCATATGTCACCATTATATGTTACATTTGACAAAATAATCTTCTTCTTTTGATGATGACATCAAAATTTTCTTTTGTTAAAATTTTGGTATTTTTCTGATAAAATTCATTTTCTAATAAATGGTGAAAAATAATACATTATAATTTAGAATTGGATTTTAATATTATTTATTAATATGATTATACTATTCTTTTAATTGGTTTTAAAATTTAATTATATTTTATTTTAATCATTAATTCAACTATGGTCATTGGAAGTAATTTCAATTTGAAATTGGACATAACCACATGTCAATCTTTTGGTAGTTTTTACTTTTGAAAAGCCCACATTTCAGTTTTAACAATAGGAATTAACATTAAATTAATTACTAAAACTCCTTTTTTTTGAATTTGGAAAAAATTGAATCCATATTTGGAATCAGGTGCTCCAAGTTTTGTAAATAGGAAACTTTTATTTTATGACATTACGAATAGTAACTTCAGAAAATATTTTATTTACCATGTTAAAAGGGTAAATCTAGTAAATTATTGTAAAAAAGATTATAATAATATTATAATACCCTAAAACATTTCATAACCCTATTGTAGGATACAGGTTCGACTGTGGGATTACTTGGGTCGATTTTGGGACCTCATGGATCCACATGTATGTTCAAATGACATTTTATAAAAATTAATTTATATTTAAGGAAAATATTATAAAAAAATATATCTTATATTAAAACAATTTTTATATGGTGTAAAAAAAGATATCTCTTGACTATAAATATTCATTAGAAAGACAAACAGATTTTCTATATCATGATATTATATTTTTAATTTCTAGACATTAAATAACTAAATTTAATTATGACACAATTGTGATACAATGACTACTTAATTACTGAAGGATTCAATTAAATGATAATATTAATGATAAAATAAATGTAATTTAGTTATTTTGATATCAACCAAAAAAATTTTGGATGATATTTACATGTTATCATTATATTAATGATGTTTTTTCAAAGTAATCACATTATAGATTATTTTAAAATTCATGATATTAGTTGTGTCAAAATTGATATAATTCATATTTTAAAATATAAAATATTTTATTAAATATTATATAATTTAAAATAATATTATATTTTTCCAAATAGTTATTATAATTCTAAAAAAATTTATTTACTATTTAATTGGATATTTTTTATGTTTGGGTAACTATTTTTATTCTCAAAGTGTTAAATGATTGATAAAATTGTAAGAGTAAAAAAGGGATAAAAAAAATTATAAGGAATAGAAAATATCCAAAACACATAAAATTATTATAGGAAGATTTTATTTGGATTTATATTCATCTTATATTCAATCAATCTGAATTTGGAATCATTTATAACTGATATATAATTTATAGTAATATAATAATTCATGATATTCCTTAAGTGCACATCATCCCTGTTATAAATGACCACCATGACTAACACTAACTCACAGATCTCAATACCCCCTTTGCTTATTGAACTCTACCCAAATAATCACCCAACATAACATATTCATCCTTTATTACTTACCTTGGGGAGGAGGAAATTCAAGAAGTACTTTTAGATTAAATAAAAAGGAGTTACCCGATTTGAGGTAATGTATTCTCACAAGAGTCATTCATTTATTTTCCCTTATCCAACTCCATAACTATCATTATTAAATTATTTTAAAACAAAAACAGAATATAAAATATACTAGGATTTTTTATATATTGTATTTGACTTACACACACACACACCTCTATCTAATGGATTTATAATATAATGATTATGTTGATGGCGAACGACTACCTCATTAAATGATGATCGTTCAATTATCGTCTACCGCCTCTCATGGTATCAATTATGATGAAAAATAAATTATAGAATATATATATACTATTTATTTTATCTCTATGTATATGTAATTATAGTTAGAATATACCTTTATGGTTTTATTGTTGTATAAATATGATAATTTTATTTGAGGAAGTGCAGACTACCTCCCCCCTCAAAGTTATATGACGTGTTAATTCCATACATGGAACTTATAAAGGATGGAGTTAATAAAATTAAATATGATATGATATTTTAAGTATAATATACATAAGTATCATTTTGTTTTAATTTCATTATATATGAAAATGAAATGAATATTGTGTTCATGTGTACAAACCACACACTGTCTCCATGAACGATGCATGTCATTTCTTATATCCATATAATATATAATATTATAAATACATATATACTATAGATATATGTTATATATCATATCTAAATAATGAATATCATTTTGGATATACTTTAATTTTGACCACATTGACAATATGTAATTATAACAAGTTTAATTTTGACTCATGTGCCGAACATCGACAAAATGTTCGATATAAACTAAAATAATTAATTAAATATTATACCAGTATAATAAGTGATATAAAAGGAATAATAAGCTTGTAAAATTATTTTAATAACATAGTAATTAACTTCATTTTATTATCCATGAAGAAAAAGGAACATAAGAGAGAAGTCTGACTCAAGGTAAGGGACTTTGTCTAAATCTCGTTTCATTAAGGAATATTTTGATAATATACACATCCTTAATTTATATGGTGTATAATAAAATACTATTAATTTTAATTTCATTCAAAGGAAATATTTTTTTTACAAATAATTTTACTAAATTACCAAATTAATGTTTTTAACATATATGATGACAATGAACTCTCTGCGTTCATAATCATTATTTAGCTTACTCTATAAGCCATAATGTTTTTAAAAGAAAAAAAGAATCTCCCTTCTCTGTTTTTGGGTGTTTTGTTATTGGAAATGGTTATTGAAATGGATTGAGTATTTCAATATCTTATAATTCTTTGTTGTAATTTCTAATTATATGTTTTTATTGAAATGTTGATATTTGAAATATTTTATGTCTTATGATTATAAAATTGTACTTGGACCTTTGACGAGTAGTTATGTGGTAAACCAAATGATGGGTGGTTCCTTGATATTCGAAGGATTTTTGGTTACATTATAACCTCCAATGCATTGATTATGGTTAGCGATCGTATGGTTATTCCATTTAGGGATATGTGTGGTAGTTGACTATATAGTTATTTCATTTAGGTATTTTTATGTCCCACGTAAGCTTTATATGTTATATGTTTCATTATATGGGATTTTGGTAATCTTTTGGAAATAAAAAATTGTAAGAAATGAGCTTATATTTTGTGATGTTTTTATACTAATTCTTAATGGTGGAAATTAAAACATTATGATAAGGTATTCCTGGTTTTCATGTTATCTCAAGACTAACAGTTTTCATTCATTATGTATCCCATAGTGAACTTTTTATGCTCATCCAATGTTTTGAATGTTTTTCACAAGATTTAAAATGAATACGGTAAAGGATTGGATCAATGAACATTCATTCTCTCTAAGACATGGTACTAAACATGTTTTTTTTAATTTTTTTATAAAAATAATAAACAGGGAGTATAAGTGTCTACTTGTAATATTCATGTTCTTATGTATATGTCATGTCATAATTCTTTAAGGATCTAAAAATAAAAAGATCTTCAATTTGAATTATTAATGTAACTCAAGATTATGTAATGTTTATGGCCAGGTCCTTAAAGTTGGTATCAACGGTCGGTTTAGAAAACTTTTGAGGTTAGGGTGTCATGTATGCATAAGTGAAATTATCATAATAGTTAGAATATTAGAAAGTTTTGTAGTTATTTTAAATAAATTTAAAAAGATTAAGAGAACATTAATATGTACATCATAGTATTTACCCTCTTTATCAGATATTATATGATTATTTTACTGAAATACTCACACTAACATTTTTTTGTTTTAGTTAATGGCTACATCTAATAGTTATCAAAGTAACTAGGGATGTGAAAGAAACTGTGGTGGTTTTTTGAATGAGAAACTGAATGAAATGGGAGATGCAATGAGAACTCTTGTGGTTATTCATAAATAACAATCTGTAGTCATGATTGACAATATGATCCATCATTAATTTTCTAAGGTATCATATAAGCCAGAAATGAATGGAAATGCATGTTCAGGTAATAATCATGAAGGTAAGTATATTCAAAAACCTATGTGTCAATGATGTTGAAAAAAACACCATGGAAAATAATTTTAAGGGATAAGAAGATGATTGATATGTGATAATGAAGGTTATAATGAAATAACCATCCTTTAGAAAAGTAAGCATCTAGTTGACGCTAAGAAAGGGAAAGAAGTAAATTCTGTAGGATTAATTGAATGTTATAAATATGATGTGCATGGTCAATATACAAATAGATTTATTATGAAGATGGTTAGAGAGTGGGATCAGAAGGGTCATAAAAATGTATGTTTACCAATTCCTAATGGAATTACAATTGAACATGATTAAACTAAAAATTTCCTATGATTGGTATGGATTATTTCTTTTCTGGTGTTTTGAAATAACTAAATTCATAGGACATTGTAGATGATTTTGTTTGTAGGAAAGAAGTATAAAATAAATATATAAAATAACATGGATAAAATATCATGATCAACATTTTATGATTAATATTTCTACACATTATGATTGGAATAGTTATGATGGATCTATAGATGATGATATATTTAAATGAATTGATGATAAGATTAATTTGGAAGACCATTTCTAGTGTGTGTAACCCTAATGATTGTTTTGTGGAAATTTTATTCAAAGAAGAATTATCTTTTATTTTTCATAAATAGTTATAAAGAACTATTTGGGATTATATGAACAATGAATTTTTGGAAATTATAGGTTAATACTTTTTCGGATAAAAATGTGAGGTATGTGAAAAAATTTGTAGTTAAAATATTTCCTGGTTTTCTTGAGTAATTTATCAAATTTTTTGGATTGTTAAAAATTATATAGATTTTGAAAAAGTATAACATGTAGACCGTGTGACAACCATTCATGTCAGACAAAGATGTGGGAATCAACCCCACAACTAAAGTGATATTGGTATTTCTCAGCTACCACTAGTCTACGTGAAGTCCCTGGTTAATATGACTAATTATTTTCAGTTAAATGATTTCATGGATCAAGAATAAGTTAAATTTGTGAACCTATGTATTATCAAATAGATATCCCTGGTATAGTAAAATGATTTGGTGATTATGTAATAAATTTTATTTTAAAAATAGTTCTCTCTTTTGGGGAGAACTGTATTCTTTAAAAAATTAGAATTCTGTGGGATTTCATTTTTTGAGTAATGGTTGAATTTTTACATTGGATGAATAAATGGTTATATTGTGGAAAAATTGTGATTTGGTTTATTTATTGAAATGATTACCATATAATTTAGAATATCTGATTAGGTAAATCACACATTATTATGAGACTTTAAGAGTATTCAATGTTTTTTAGAGATAAATGTTATGATTTACTATGGAATACTATGTGTTTAAATTTTGACCAGTTGTGGGATTCAATCTTAGTTTGGATTATATTGAAGGATATTAAGGACAATGGTCTATTAAATGGTAATTGATGAACTTTTGGTATTTTTTGTACAATTTTGGATATTAAGAGTAGTATTTATTTTTATAGAATATTATCCTTTTGGGGATTATCTGATCTTGTAACAAGCATTTTGGTTATGGATAATGTCTATATACTGGGGAAATATGGAGTAAATCTTTTGTAGATTATTTTTTCTCTAGAAGTTGATTCTAGAGCTTCAGGTGTGAACAAGTCATCTTGAATACTCATTATTTGTACAATAGTTTATATTTTGGTTGAATCTTATTAAAGTATGAAACTGTATTAGAAAAGTAAATATATTTCCTTTTGTTCTGGGATATTCACATAAATAAATTATCAATAATTTTCAAAGGGATCATAAAAAAAATTGATAGTTACCTTTCTACTGGGGAATCAAATACCATTAAATTAATCATAAATTTTTGGTTTTTTGTGGTTAACATTCTCCTGATCAAGTTTTCTATCAGTCTCCATTAGAACATGATGGTTAGTTTCTCTTCCATATCCATTTTTTCTACATGGAATCTTATTTTGGGTTATCTCGGGATACCTTTGTACTTAACTTTCTTTCATTTAATGTTATAGTTTAATCGACTCTGTTTTCAATATGGGACATTTAATGATGTTTCTAAGCCCAATTGTAAAATTGAGAGCACACAAGTTCTAAAATGGGGGAAGGATGTAACATCCCAGGTAAATAAAGAATATAAAATTTTCATATTTATTAATATTTTTAAATTAAATATTAATTTTAATTTAATGGGGACTATACTTCTGATAGTGTTCTGAACATTCAAAAATGGTATTCTTTAAAATCTTACGTTGCACACAACATAGAGTAATAACGAAAAATAATATATTATTATTATTATTTTAAATGGTAGTTAATGCATAGCCATTGTATTTTTAGAAATGAACATATCTAAATAAAATATGATTACACATGTTTGTTAACTGTTATTAGTGTTACCAAATAATTTTTAGAGGATTAAATAAGAATGAATCTGATTTTAATAATAAAATACTCTAATATTCATTAAAATGCTGATTTACCACCTTTTGATAGAGAAACATTTTTAAATCTAGTATATTTTTTATTTTTATATTTTCTATTTGAGAAAATTAAATTTTTATTATGAAGAGAGACAACAAATTTTACTTTGGGTGAATGTTTTTTATTTATCTCATAATGTTCATTTTTTAATGAATAATGAAAAATACTGCATTTTAATTTTAAAAATACTTTTAATATATTTTTTTATATGATTATATTTTCATTATAATTGCTTTTAATAGTTTTATGATTTACTACAATTTTCATCATTGTATTTAATTTCACTTTGATATTTGACATAAACATATGTCATTCTTTTAGTTGTTATTACTTCATAGAAACATGCTTTTCGGTTTTGACAACATGATTTTTTTTTTAAATTAATTTCTATAACTTCAATGATTTGAAAATTTATTCCATATTTTTAATAATTAGGTAAAAATTGTTAAAATGGGTAAATTTAATTTTTAGTCATTATGAATAGTAACATCAGTAATTATTTTATTTACCATGGTTAAAGGGTAAATCTGGTCAATAATAGTAAAAAATATATTAAATTGACCTAACTCATTTCCAAATCCTATAGGATAATACATGTCTGACCATGGGGATATTTGGGTCATTTTTGGTAATCCATGGAGCCACATATTTATGGAAATGACATTTTATAAAAATTAATATATTGTAAAGGAAAATATAGCAAAATCATATATCTTTTACTAAAATAAATTTTATATGGGGTTATATAATTGATCTCATAGAATATAAAATGTCATTAAATAGATAAAATGAATTTATGAGTCATGATAGTTTATTTATAATTTTTATACATTAAATAAACAAATTTAATTTTGACACAATGGTGATGTAGTGATTAATTCATTAATAAAGGATTCACACAAATGATATTTTTACTATTAAAATAAATGTAATTTTGTTATTTTTATATCATACACGAATTTTTGGGATGATATATACATATTATATTTGTATCAATGAAGTTTTCAATTTATAATTATGTTTTTATGGATTTTTCGAAATTCCATGAGATGAATAGTTTATAAATTGACATAATTCATATTTTTAAATTTAAAATATTCTATTAAAAAATATAAATTTTCAAAAAAAAACTAAGGTTCTGCCAAATTGTTATAAATAGTTTAAAATTTTATTATTGACTCTTTAATTAGATATTTTTCTTGTTTTGATAAAGATATTGATTCTCAATTTTTTAAATGCTAGATAAAACAGTAAGAGAAAAAAGGATTAAATAAAATAGATAAGGATTAAGAAATATCCAAAACCAATATATTTATTATTTGATTATTTTATTTTGACATATAATCATCTTATATTATAAATAATTTATTTTTGACATGTTGAAAATCAAAAAAATTTATAATAAAATAATAATTCAAGATATTCCTTAAGTGCCTCCCCTCCCACTTATAAAAGGCCGCCACATTTAACCATTACTCACAACTCAAAACTACCTTTAGATCAACCAAAATCTATCAAAATAATCTAATAACATCCCTATATTACTCCTATATGCCTTACCTTGTGAATAATTACATTCAAAAAGTCCTTTTATCATAAATTAAAAAGGGTTTCCCGATTTGAGGTAATGTCTTCCCTCACGATCCATCATTTATTTTCCTTTCTCCAACCCCATAAATATATTTATTCAATTATTTTATGACAAAAATAGTATAATAAATATTATATGATGTTTTCATTCCTAGGATTTGACTTAAAATTGCACGAACCGTTATCTAATGGATTTAGAATATATGGTTTCTGTGGACAGTGAACTATTGCCTAACGAAACGACGATTTTTCAATTATCTCCTACCACTGTTCATAGTGGAAATTATGATAGAACTATAATTTTATATGATATATATGATATTTATATTATATCTATGATACTTTAAATCTCATTTATAATATACATTTATGATTATCAGGTAGTATAAATACTATAATTTCATTTGAGTAAGTGCGGACTACAGCCCCCTCAATATGATATGAATCGTTCATCCCATACATGGAACATATAACGTATGGCGTTAATTAGAATATATATTATATTATACTATACTTATAATAAACCTATGTATCCATTATTTTTCATTTCATTTAAATATGAAAGAGAAATCAAAGTAGCATTCATGCGTACGTACGACTAACTGTCTCCATGAATGATGAATTTCATTTCATATATCAATATTATATGAACAATTATAAATACATTTTTACTGGATATATAGGATATATATGATAACTAAATCATGAATATTAATATGGACATAATATACTTTTGACCACAAGGACAATTTTTAATTATAATATGTTCACTTTTTACACATGTTCTGAACTTCGACAAAATGTATGATCTGAACTCAAATAGTTAGATAATTGTTATAAAAATATAATAATTGATATAAATGTTATAATAAACATAAAAAATGTTCTGAATAAAGTATATATTATCATATGTTTATTATTCTGGAAGAACTAGGAACATACTTGACAAGTAAGACTCGAGGTAAGGGATTTCGTCTCAATATCATTTCATTGAGGCATGTTTTTATAACATTCATCTCTTTATTTTAAATATTGTATAATAAAACAATATGAATTTTATTTTCATTCAAACAAAATGTTTTTAAAAAAAAATAATTTTACTAAATGACTAAAGGAATGTTTTTAACGTATGTGGAGACAATGAACTCTCCATTGTCATAATTGATATTTGTATTCCTCTCTAAACCATTATGTTTTTAAAAAGAAAAAAGAAACCCCCTATTTTGTTTTTCAGTTTTTTGGTATTGAAAATGGTTTTTGAAATGGGTTGTATATTTCAATATCTTGAAAGTATTTCTTGTGATTGAAAAAGAAATTTTATTAGTGTAATTTGGATATTTTAAATAATTTATGTGTTATGATTATATATTGGTATAAGGACATTTTAATGTTGTTTACGTGATAAACCAAATTATTGGTGGTTCCGTGATAATATAAGGGTGGGTCATTATGTTATAACCTCAAATGAATTCGGAATAGAGGTCAGAAATATGGCTATTCCATTTAGTAATATATGGGGACATCAGCCGTATGGTTATTCCATTTAAGTATTTTTGTTCCAAGTTAACTGTATCTATTATATATTTCATTATATAGGATTTTGTAATCATTCGGTTACCAAAAGTGTAACAAATGAGCTTATATTCAATGAAGAGTTTTTTCTACATTTTAAAGGTGAAAATATTAGATTATGATAGAGTATTCATGGTTTTCAGGTTATCCCATGAATAACAATTTTCATTTTTTTATGTATCCCCTATTGAGATTTTTATGTGCATCCATTGTTTTGAAAATTTTTTCATATGAATTAAGGATGAATATGGTCAAAGAAGGGATCAATGAAAATTCATTTTTTCTAAAACATTGAACTAAACATGATACTTTTTGTGAGTTTTTGTTTTATAATGAAATAGATAGTGAGTATAAGTGTCTAATTGTAATATGTATATTATAATGTTTAAGTTATAACCTAATTCTTTAAAGCTCTAATATTAAAATATGCTCAATATAAATTATTAACATAATTGAAGATTATGTATTGTTTAAAGCCAGGTCATCATAGTTTGTATCAGATGTTGGTTTTGAAAAATTTATAGGTTAGGGTGTTATTTTAAGTATAAGTTTCATAACCATAATGGTTTGCATATTAGAAAGTGTAATTGTTATTTTAGATATATTTAATTAGATTAAGATAATATGAATAAACATATCTTAGTATTTACCCTCGTCATGACATATTATATGATTATTTTTCTGATATACTCACAATGCCAATTTTTTAGTTAAGAGATGGATCTAGAAGGATTCAAAGTAAAAATAGATGAGCTATAAGTGTAGTGGTTTTATGAAGGAGAATCCTAATGAAATGGGAGTTATAATGAGAACTCTTTGGGTTATTCATAAAAAACTATCTAGAGTTCGGATTAACCACTTGAACCTTTGTGATTTTTTATGGAATAATATATGGGAGAAACAAATCACAATGGAAGTTAAGGTAATAATCATAAAGGTATGAATATTCAGAAAAATTTGTCTTAAGTATTTGAAATGAAACACCAAGATTTTTTTTCGAAGTGACTGGATTATGTTTCAAATCTGGTAATGATTGTCATAATCCAATAACCTACCCATGAAAAAGGAGGCATCCAGTTGACTAAAAAAAGAGAAAGGAGTTATTTCTGAATGATTAATTGAATGTTTTAAATGTGGTGTGCATGATCATTATACAAATAGATTTCCTACAAATATGTTTTGGGAGTGGGATCAGTAGGATAATAAAAATGTATGATTACCAATTCCTAATGACATTCCAATTAAAGATGGGGAAACTGAATATGTACTATGAAAGGTATGGATCATTTCTTACCTCATGTTTTGACATTATAGAAATATTACGACATTATAAATGATTTATTTTTTGAAAATATGTATAATAGAATAAGATGAAAAAGCATAGATAAATGTTCATGAATAATTTTTGATGATTAAGAGGTTCACAATTTAGGAATTGATGAGTTATGTTGGATCTATGGATGATGATATATATAAATGTATTAATGATAGAATTAATTTGGTAGAATTTTCCTAGTATGTGTAACACTGATGTTTTATATGTGAATTTTCTTTTCAAGGAATGAATTATATTTTATTCAATATATATATTTATAATGAACAATATGGGTTAATATGATCCTTGAATTTGTAGAAATTATAGGTTATTTCTTTTTGTGTTGAAAATGAGAGGTATGAGATACCACTTTTGGTTTCAATATGTTATGGTTAATTTGAGGAATTTATCTAATTTTTTTGAATGTTATAAAATTATATAGGTTTTGAAAAAGGACAACACATAGGCCATGTGACAACCCATTATTTCAGACAAAGTTGCAGTAATCGAAGTGACAACCAATGTGTGGTTGGGATTTATCTCATACCACTGGACTACGTGAAGTCCCTGGTTAGTATGACTAATTAATTTTAGTTAAATTATTTTATGGATCAAGAATATGTTTATTTTGGGAACTTATGTTATATCAAATGGATATAGTTAGTATAAAAATGATATTGTGATAAAGTGATAAAGGATATATTTGAAGACATTCTTTGTTTTGGTTAACACTATATGCCTATGGAAATTTAAATACTATAGGATTTCATACGTGGAGTAATGTTTGAAATTTTATTTTTTAAGAATCTATGTTTTTATTGTAGACATATGGAAAATTGGGGTTTTTATGGAAATGATTAACCAATCATATAGAATATGTGATTAGGTTAATTACACATTCTTATGAGACATTAAGAGTAGTCAATGTTATTTAGAGATAAATGTTATGATTTACTAATGAAGATTATGTGATTAAATAATTCATAGATTTTGATTAAAAATTATTTCAGATTATATTGAACGATTTTAAGGAGATTTATTTATTAAATGGTATCTGTTGCATTTGAGTTGTTGTTAGTTTAATTTTCGATATTAAGAGTAGTATTTATTTTTAAAAAAATTATCCTTTTTTGGGATTATCTGATCTTGTACTAACCATTTTTGTTTTGGTTAATGTCTAAAAATAGGGTAAATATAATATTATTATTTTTTGGATTTTGGGATTCTATAGAATTTGATTCTAGCACTTCAGATGTGACCAAGCCATCTTGAATACTCATTGTTTGGAGAAATGATTATTTTTTCGTTGAAACATATTAATGGACTAAATTTCACTTGAATTATAAGTATATTTCCATATGTTATTAGTCAATCACATAACAAAATTATCCAAAATTATGAAAGAGAACATAAATAAACAAATTGGTGTTTTTTACTTTTACTTCTAGGGAATCAAAGACCATTTAACCTGTCACATGCTTGTGGTTTTCTGGTGGTTAACATTCACCTGATAATGTTTTCTATCACTCTCCATCAGAACATGATGGTTAGTTTCTCATACATATCCATGTTTTCCAACAAGGAATCCAAGTATGGGGTATCTTGAGTGACCTATATACTTCTATTTCTTTCATTTAACGTGGTAATTTTATTGACTCAATTTCTAATATGGGAGTTTTAATGAAGTATCCGAGACCAATTTTAAAATTACGGGGACGGAATTCCCAAAAATGGGGTCGGATGTAACATCCCATGTAAATAATGAATATAAAATTTTAATATATAATTATATTTTTGAATTATATATTAATTTTACTTTAAATGTTATGTTATGTCGTATTGCATACCCAGCATGAAACAACGTGTTTCTTGGAAATCAAATGTTGCACACAACATTGAGTTATACCAAAATATAATATAATGGTATTATTATTTTAAATGGTAGTTAACACAGAGATATTATATTTATGGGAAAAAAATTAACTAACTAAAATTAATTTACACATGTTTGTTATATATATTTACTTTTATCCAATAAATTTTAGAGGCTCAAAATAAGAATGAAAACTATTTTAAGCATAAAATACTCTAATATTCTATAAATACCAATTTTTCGCCATTTGATGGACAAATAGTTTTAAATATATATTTTTCGCTTAAATTTGTCGTATTTGAAAAAAATAAACTTCTTATTTTCAAGCGGGGAATCAAAATTTACATTGTTTAAATTTTTATATTTCTCTGATAAAGTTCATTTTTAATGAATAGTGAAAATTACTTCATTTAAATTCAAAACTTCCTTTTAATCTAATTACCCATACACATGTCTTAAATTTATTATATGATATAGGTTCGACCATGGGAATCCTGGGTTCGATTTTGGTACCCCAGGGAGCCACATGTAAGTGAAAATTACAATTTATAATAAATAATTTATAGTTAAGTAAAATATAACAAAAACATATATTTTTTACTATATTATTAATATATGGAATTATATAACTGATATCTTCAACTATAAATAGTCATTAGAAAGACAAATTGATTTTCTATAGCATGATATTTTATTTATAATTTTTAGACATTCAATAAATAAATTTAATTTTGACAGAATGGTGATGCATTGATTACTTCATTAATAAAGTATTCCAATAAATGATATTATTAATGTTAAAATAAATGTAACATTGTGATTTTTATGTCATCCATGAATTTTGTGGATTAGTGTTACAAGTTTGTTTTGTATGAATGATGTTTTTTATATGTAATCAAGTTTATATGGATTTTTAAAAATATCCTTTTATGAATAGTTTCAAAATTGAGATAATTTATAATTTGTGGTAACTATTTTGATTCTCAAAGTGTTAAATGCTTGATTAAACTGTAGGAGTAATAATCGATGATATAAAAAATATAAGGATTAAAAAATTTCCAAAAAATTATATATCTTATTGGATGATTTAATTTCGAATTATATTCATCTTATCTTCTATCTAACTGAATTCTGACACATTAATAATCTAAATAAAATTTATAATAAAATAATAATTCAAGATATTTTTTAAGTTCCCCTCATCCCTCTTATAAAAGGACACTACCTCTAACCCTTATTCACACCTCTAGGGCCCCAAATTCTTGTCGAAACTCAGCCAAAATAATCTCCAAACATCCCCTATTTCCTACTAGAATCCTTACTATAGGAATAAGTCAATTCAAGATGGCCTTTTAGCTTAAATCATAAAGAGTTTCCTGATTTGAGGTAACGTCTTCTCTCAAGTTTCTATAATTTATTTTACTTACTCTAACCCCATAACTATATTTATTCAATTATTTTATAACAAAACAAGTACATTAAATATAATAGGATATTTTTATTCCATGTATTTGACTTACACTCACTCACACCTCCATCTAATGGATTTAGAACATACTTTTTCTGTAGATGGCGAACTAATGCCTCACGAAATGATGATTATTCAATTATCTCTGACTTCCTCTCATGGGATCCATTATGATGGAAATGTAATTATATAATATATATATGATATTTATTTTATCTCTATGAATCTTTAATTCTCATTTATAATATACCTTTATTCTTTTAATTATGTACAAATACGTTAATTTCATTTGAGTAAGTGAGGACTACTGCCCCTCAAAGTGATATGAGTTGTTCATCCCATACAAAAAATGTATAAATGATGGAGTTAATGAACATATATATGATATTATACTATAATTATTTTTCACTTTTTTATCATTTAGTTTTCATTCCATAAAATATGGAAAAGAAATGAATGTATCATTCATTCGTACGTACTGTTTACCGTCTCCATCAACGAAGCATTTCATTTCATATATAAAAATGTTATGGACTATTAATAATACATATAAATAGATATATATGATATATATAATATCTAAATCATGAATATCATTCTTCATATAATGTACTTTGACTTCATGAACAATGTTTAACTATAACAATTTCATTTTTGACTCAAGTTTTGAACATCGGAAAAATGTCTGATATGAACTCAAATAATTAAAAAATTGTTATAGAAAGGAAATAAGTGATATAAAAGGAATGATCAACATGAATAAGGGTCTGGAGAAAGAATTAATTAACATAATATTATTATTCAAGAAGAACAAGGAACATACAAGACATGTCAGACTCAAGGTAAGGGACTTCATATCAATCTCTTTTCATTGATTTATATTTTGATAATATACATCTCTTTAATATATATAGTATATAATCAAACTCTATGGATTTTAATATCATTAAAAGTGAATATTTTTTCTATTAATCATTTTACCAAATAAAAAAGGAATGTTTTTTAACATATGTGGTGAAAATGACCTCTCTGCCACTATAATCGTTATGTGGCTTCCTATATAAGCCTTAATGGTTTAAAAAGGAAACAGAAACCCCATATTCTTTTTGGGGTGGTTTTGTATTGAAAATGGTTTTAGATATGGATTTATTATTTCGATACCATCATATTATTTCTTATAATTGAAAATGAAATGTAACTAGTGATATGTGGATATTTGCGATATTTTAGGTGTTCTGGTTATATAATGGTACTTGGACATTTGATGGTTGGTTACAAGATAAAAAAGGTTGTGTGGTTCCATGATAAACCATGGATGGGTGGTTACGTTATATCATCCAATAAACTGCGTATGCATGTGGGACATATGGCTATTCTATTTCGTGATATATGTGGAAGGTGTTCGTATGGTTAATCCATTTATGTATGTTAATGTCCCAAGATACCTTTATATGATATATGTTTCATTATATGTTATTTTGAAAATATTTTGGTTAAAAATAAGGTATACACTGAACTTATATCAGTGAAGTGTTTTTAATTCTTCTTAAAGTTAAAAAGTATTACATTATGATAAAGTATTCACAGTTTTCATGTTATCTGAGACTAATAGTTTTCCTTCATTATGTATCCCTTACTAAGCTATTTATTCACATCCCATGTATTGAAATGTTTTTCATAGGACCTAAAGATCAATAGGGTAAAGGATGGGATCATGGAAAATTCATTCTATCTAAAAAATGTAAGTAAACATGATTTTTTTTAGATTTTGTTTTATAAACAAATAAGTAGTGAGAGGAAGTTTCAACATGTAATATTCAGGTTTTTATTTATATGTTATGAGCTAATTCTCTAATGTTTTAAACCTAAAAAGATCATCCATGTGAATTATTAACATAATTCATGATTATGTAATTTTTAAGGCCAGGTCCTCAAATCCCATGTGGGTCTGATTTGTGCAGTATTCCTTGTGCATAATATATTAAACCATATGACAAATCATGCAGATAATATTTGTAAGTGGGAAGTGTTGAGTGGCACAATTTGATCATGACATTCTTAACCATGCACCGTTCCATAGGTAATCATGTGTAGACCGTGCAGTTTCACACTTTTTAAAATAATTTAAAAAATTAAATGATCAATAAAACAAAGAATGAAATAATAAATTAATATAATGTCTAATATTAATAATTCTTTTCTTATTATGATTATGAATATTATAATAATTATTATTATTATTAATATTATTTATTTATTATGATTACTACTATCATATTAATTGAATTTTATTATTTGGGTGTTAATAAAATGAAAAAACCCAAACTTATCTCCCTTTCATCTCTCCCCTCTATCCCCTTATGCAGCTCATTACACCCTTTCCCCTCTCGCTATGTGTCCCCCCTATCCCTGCCCGCCCCACCTCAGTCATTGCACTCTCCTCCAGTGGCTCTCCCACACGTGGTGCCACCCTCTTATTTTGGCCCTACCACACATAGCCTCACTTCTCAGGGGCGACCACCCCGACTTCCCCCCTATGACATGCTACCTCCTTCAGTTCTCCACCCTCCCCTGGTGGTAGATCCTCCCTTGTGTGGTTGGCTCCCCTTATGTGAGTATTATACTGTCCCATTTTGTGTTTTTCCTTGATTTTATAGGGTTTATAGAGTTTTTTCAAACCCTAATTATTAGGTTTTGTATGTGGATTGTGTTTTCTCTAATTTTAGGTTATGTGATTGGCCTGTGAGGTTTCGTTCTCATTTATGTTAATATGTCATTTCATTATCACACCTCTGAGGTATTTGTTTCCATCCCTTTTACATTTAGAAAAAATTAATTGAAGATTGAGTTGTTTTAATTAATTTTTAAACATCATTCAGAACTTTATAATTTATATAGTTTCATTTTAATGGTGTTTTTTCATTGCAAAAATTTTTTAAAAACTATATTTGAAATGATTATTTGATTATGACAGTGTATTTGTGCACTGGTTGTGTGTGATAAAATGTTATGTTTAATTTAAAAGTGAAATTGTGTAATGTTTTTATATTTTTCTTATGATGTGTTATGGGTAAATTAGATTTAGTGTGTGTAAATTGAATAATGTGTGATTTGAATGGAATTTATTTCATGAGAATTTGGGTGGTTGTGGACTTGGAAATATTTTATTGGTTTTAAAAATGGGTTCTGTGCCTTTTAAATTCTATGATATAGTTGGGCTTGATTAAAAAATAAAATGGTGATATTTTGAATGGTTTCAAAAAGTGTGTTTTTTAAAATGAAGGGTTATATTCGATGTTGGAACATCCATGGGTCCGTGGAAGGAACCTATAGATGGGTGTTCAAATAAAGATGGAACATTAGGATATTTGACTTGAATGTTTTCATCAAATCTCTCCCTTACATCATTTTGTTAAAATTGTTATATTTTTTCCAAAGGGTAGGTGTTTCCTCAAGTGATTTAAAAATGTGGTTATAAATATGTTCCTTATGGTTGGGAATGTTGTCCTTGAATAATGTATAGTGAGTGATTGAATAGGTTAAATGATGGTGTAAAGGACTTTTGGGATATTCTTAATAAAAGTGGGACTTCACATTATTTGCAAATAACATCTAAAGTGTTTTTAAGAAATGGTGTTTGGGTGTGTAAAGTTAAAGACCCCTTTGGAAATTTTCATGATGTTAAAGAATGAATCAAATTATTATGTAACATGATGGTTGTATTGGAACCTTCTATGTTGTGATATATATATTTATGCAAACCAATATAGTTGGGATTTATCTTATAGGCTATCATATAGGGTGTCTGTGTTTGGGGTATGCAAGTTCAGTAATGGAAGGTATGGTAAGTCACACATTCGAGGGCCTCCCACTTACACATTATTTTAACATCATGGGTTCCTATTAATATATTAAGAAGTTTGAGTGACAGTTTTTGATCTCCATATATTAGACAGGTTGGTATCCAATAGATTAAAAATTGTCAAGGTGGGATGTGCCACTGGATTGCCTATTTGAGGGCAACCCGTTGGTTATAGACATAGGGGATTCACTATACGCCAATAGGTGGTTCTGAAGAGAGTATATCTAGGGGTATTCTAGATAGGTTTAGGATCACGGAAGGTTATTATATATATTTTATTGTTTACATTATATTTCATTTATTTTTCATTTTCACTATTTTTTTATTTTTAGCACAACCCTAGTATAACATTATTTGTGTTTTGGTAATGAATTGTCAACTAGTTTTGAAAATGGAGTGTGGCTTGTGTTGAATTTTAAAATGGGAAAGCAATATTTTAAAAATCAATATGAAAAAATATACGTTTGTAGATAAATATAAAACTACAATAAATAGATTGTTCTTTATAATGTAATGGTATGGACTCCTTGGAGGTTTCATACTGATTTATTAGTTCACACCGTACTTTTACCACTTGGTGTTGGTAAACCCAAGTAGTTTGGTAGGTTCTATTTTTTTCTCATCGTTCTAGGATATCATATGTTTTGTTGGAAAGGATTGGTCTCATTACTGATGGAGACCTTGAGGTCACAAGGAGAACTTTATAGTCCTGTTTGGTTTTTAGTTTTGTATATAGAATTTAATTCGTTCAGTCGTATCTAGTAACTAAATAGATATTTTTTTATTTATGATTTAGTTATGGGTTGTCATATTGTTTATTTTTTATTTAATTGATCCTGGTTCTTTATTTTTTCCTTAAATCATTCCCACTTTTATGTTTTGATTCCCAACACTGGTTTCCAACCTGTGGGGTTGAAGAACACCCTTCAGGATACTCCACGGACAAGCTCAGGTAACCGGTATTGGGTCGACCTGGGTAGGTTAATTACAACATCTTTCTGAGCATCCCAACAAAATTATTAATCATAATTATGCTTCATAAGGTCATAAATTTCAATACTAAATCTGTAGTATTTTTCTTATAATTTTAAATCCAGCCATCACCATTTTCATTATTCTGGCCCCCTGAAACACATATTTATACACATTTTATATTTTAAATATATTTACAGAGTCATTCATAGAATAATGATCCTTGGATGGACATGTGTTTATATTCACATGAATCATAAATAATTCATCAGTGGATTTCCTAAGAATTAACATTAACATGAGTCCATTTTTATGGTTTTAACCATTATATTCACAAGTTAGGGTTTTAAAGTACTAAATATTCATTTATATACATTTCAAGAAAAAGGAAAATCAGAATGACATAAAAAATCTTCATACTTAAAAAAATTAATTTTATGTTCATTATAATTTGATTTCATTTCCATATGAGGCCATTTAATTAGTTTTTACCCCTACCACAAATTGTTATTGAATTTGTTATATTTTTTTAAAAAATTATTGAGTCAAAAAAACTACACCACATATAATTTAGATATTTTTCATAGGTATGCAGAAAATATTTAATTTATCTATGGTTTTACACAATTTAATGCCAATGTTAGGTTGGTTTATATTTTTTACCATTATCAACATGTTTTCATAATTTAAAACACTAAAAATGAAAATACCAGCATCTTGAGAAAACTCCATTTCATAAAGGATTTCCATCTATTATTAGATATTATAAATTAATATATGGTAATTTTTATATTATTACATGACCATGTGGATTTTGTTTCATCATTTATATACCCCTTAAATTACCTTCTATAGTCATTATTTTCTTTTAACATTATTTTTAGTCATTATAAGCACACTACATTTATTATGGACGTGTTGTCTATGTGTAAATCTCGAAAAAAATTAAATGGAGTTTTAAAAAGGATTTAACATTAATTGAAAGTTTTATTTGTGGTTTCACAATTACAAAAATGTTTTATTCATTTAAATCAGTAGTAACATGATTACAAGAATTTGAGGAAAATTGAAACCCAGAATATTGTTTTATCCCTAAAATACCAAAGGTGTTCAATTTTTTTGATTATACCATATTAATTCTTAATGGGGAAACCATACAGGTATCATAGGATTAGTGACACATTACATGAACCAAATTATTTTTAGGAATTTATAACAAATAGAAAACATTGAACAACCCATCCCTAGTATATTTCTTGATTTCAGGTCTCCAATAGCGCATAGCTAGGTAGCTAGAAATCATGTGACGATATGCACAAGCCCAGTACGAATGGAAAATCCATAACCTCTCATTATTAAAATTCTAGCTAGATTTTGTCTCGTGAATTTTCCGACTCTAAATCCTCATCTCGAGATGCATTCATTTAAAATATTGTTGGTTTCATATTTATTTCATGTTTCAAGAAGGCCTTGAGGTTTCCCTAAGCCTTAATGTACTAAAGGCCATGGTTGGCTCAAAGGCCATGATGTACTAGAGGACAAAACTAGTAAAATAGATGAGTAATCCCATATTCTACAGTATAGAATAGTACATGTTATAGTTCTACTACAGCACCCTATACATATTCCTCCTCCTGGTCTTAATCTCATGTCTTTTAGATGCACTTGAATATTCAACGCCAATCTGGCTAAGGTTCATGTGCGGATGATGTCTTATCAGTTCCTACATTTCAAAAATAAATAAAAATACATTTCCTTTTTTGATTTCACATCCATATTATCTGGTATTATTGGTTTTGATCCAATAAGAAATGTTTTTATGGACATTGGTAATGTTTAAAAATATTTATTAAATTATTCTAACCATAATGATCTTTGGAATAATGTTTTTGTCTGCAAATACATTTTTAAAAAATAAATATCCTTTTCCCATTATTTCACGTGAATCTAAGGTTGTTTTCAAGGGTTTTTGATGTTAAATGAATGTTTTAGTCTATTAAATCACTAAAAATCCTATATGGGTGTCTCAAGATTATTGTTACTCAATATGATATACTGTTAGTTACTAAATTTCACAAATCCATAAATTTTCATTGTTATTTTCTATCTTGATGAGTAGATATATGAAGTGAAATATATTAATCGAATTTATGATTTAAATATAAAATTCTTATTTTTATTATTTTCAAGGATGTTTTATATTTTCTTATTAAGTGGTTTAATGTTAAATGTAGTATATATTATACATCGTTAGGTTGATCTATAAGGCAAGAAATTTAGTAAGAATATTGTGCTCCTTGTACTCTAAAACAATGGATATATTTAATTTTCTATTTCTATGCACCACAGATCACTTTTGATGGAAAATAGTCTTATTCTGTAACTTATTATTTCAATAAAAAATATCTTTCTATGTATCCAAATCAACAAATCTATTTGAACCCCCCATTTTTAGTTGTAAATGACGATGACACCATACACAAAATATCTGATGTTGATGGTAAAAAACCCACCCCCCATACATGCTAGGGGTTCTCATTCTCTAAAATAATTTCAACTGAATCATTCTGTGATATCAATGATGATTGTAATATTTTCCCACCCTAGGCTACTTGTAACGTAACATGTTAATAAATTAAATTAACAATGAATTTTAATATTTGGAAATAATAATTATATTATAGAATTTAAAAACAAACACGGGTATTTAATTACATTTCATTAAAATAAAACATAATCCTGAGAAATAAATTATAACAAAAAAAAACACCTTGTACCCAATTTAATTGGGATGGCTACCTGGATCAAAGGATGAAAATTGAATCTATTTTAACTATTTTATCCCTATAAATAACCTTATTTAATATCATTTAATGATTGACAAGTGTTATAATTTATATTTAATCATTATTATAATATATTAAGTAGAAAACAAGATATAGTAATGAAAATATCTTAATCTAATTTCTCAATTATATTTATTCACAAAAAAATCCTTTTAGATTCCTTTAATGTTTAAGGGATATCTTTATATAGGCAATTAAGTGACCTAATTCATTGTATTTTCTTAAAAATGTATACCTTTTAAAATAAAACCATGAATTATAATAACATAAAAAAAATAGTCGATATAATAAAACAATGATTGTTATATTTCTTGAAAAACACTAAGATCCATCGATTTGAGTAATAAATTATTTATCACAATGCAAATATTTATTTATATTATTACAAAAAATAGAATCATTAATACATATAATAATTTTTTATTATGATAATTTAAAATATGAAATTACATCATGAGATTTTAATTTATTATTATCGAGAAATGTTTATAATTACTCAGAAGAAACAACTCCAGACACATTCTTGTACATTTTTCATGATCTCAGAGTTGTTCCATTAAACACATTCCATAATGTCTATTAAAAATATATCCATTAATTACAAAAAAAATTTAGTATCCATATAAAGAATCCCAAAACTCATACCGTTGGACCTGGTGGTATATTCACAACCTTTAAATTTCTGGAATTTATAATTTTAAATGTGATACAATTTTTTCCATCTAGAACATACAATACCAGAATGAATCAATGTATTACATAAATTTTCATAGACTCTTAAATTTTATATTGTTATATAATATAATCAAACACATAAATAATAAATTCCCATGACATTAAATGTCTAATTATCTCACATTACTTGGAATTTATTTTGTCACATTCAAATATCATTATCATCCATTTGAAATCCATTATTTGAATTGATTTTTTATCCTTTTTTTATAACCCATGGAAAAAATATTTAATATTGGTGAGCTCAATTTCTATTAAAAATGATTTTCATATGTGTTATATGAATATCAGAAGGGTATAATGAAATTATTAGAGTGCATGAGTATAATATAATAATATTCATACCCATAAATAATGGGATCATTAGACAAGAAAACCTAGCATAATCATTTAACGAAATAAATATTCATAATAATAAATAATAATTATCTATGTTATAAAAATCATAATAAATGAAACAATATAAATCCATAACAATTATAATTTTTTTTGAATCATGGGTCATCATCTCTATATAATACTAAGAAAACACATATGGAACACAAAAAATTATAATAAATATACATAAGAAATAAGATATATTTATCCAAATAACATAATAATTTCCCAATGCATCATATTACTATTTGGGTACACCCATTGTATAATCTATAATAGGATTACCAAAGGATATTTGAGAAAACCCATCATATATAATGTCCTTGATCAACTAAATGAATGAATAAAATAGCGATTTCACCATAAAACTCCTATCAGCAATATTTATTATTATATAAGTTTATTAAACCAAAGAAAATAAATTCATTTCTTTTAAATATCATTGATACATGATTATTTAATGTAAAATACATGGGTTCTATCAAAATTTCATTAAAACATGTTTAACCCCTATATAAGAAATGCGTTTAATAATAATATCATAGAAATAATTTTAATCCATATAGAGAAACAATGAGGATAGTATAATTGAAAAAAACCTCATTATATCGTAAGTATAAACAAGGGCTGTTGATGACAATGAATGGAAATTCCATTTAATGATTAATAAAACAATTATAAAAAGATTCATTTTAAAATAAACTATTAAAACATAAAAATTCATATGAAATTGTAAACAAAATAATTCAAAAAAACCTAGAAACATATAATGTAATTTTTTTAAAAAATTTAATACATTATCATAGGAAAATATAATTTTTATAATAATAAAAATATCATAAAACATAATATTTTTTGGAAAACAATTTCATTGAAAACAACCTTTAAAAAATAACAATTTCAACATTATTTGGTAAATGTTTTCATTAAATATAAACATGTAAACACGAAAAGGTAGGTTAAAATAAATTTTATCTATGAATGTGATTAATTTAATAAATCCCCTATAAGATAAAGTGAGCATTCCAATTTCACTATAAGAATGTCATAAATTTTTCTTTTTCAGAAAATGAAAGGATTATTACTTTAACTTTTTTAGTAATAGCTTAATGTGAATTTTATTGAAACAAAAAATGAAGATATATTTTATTATCATAAAGGATATTTTTTTGATAAATTCCTTTAAAAAATTACTAAAGTTTAATAAAAAAAATTTTAAATCATTTTTATAGGACATTTTTTTGGAAATAAAATTTATATCCATCCAAAGAGAAGAAAAAATTCATATTTCTATAAAAATATTTTCCCCATTATAATGTACCAAAGATAAGAAAAATAATATTGTTGTAAATAAAATTAATAAATATTGTATAATAGGATTAATAATATTCATAATATATTGGTTATAAGATATCATCATTTGAATAATAATCCAAAACAATATCGATAAATGATGAAATTATAGCATTATACTCCTACCACATTGGTAACATTAATCATAACACCAATGAAAGGAAAATATTTTGTTATTATTATAATATAAATAATATATGTATATTCATTATATAAAATTCAAATGTTGTAGTGTTTACTCATTGTAAAATAATATATGTGAACAATAGAACATATGACTCAATGAATGCAAATTTAGACAAAAAATCCTATAACGCTTTGATATCATGGAAACTATAAACCTAATAAAATAAAACAAATAAAATATATATTAAAAAACCAATATATTTACGTAATATAATCATTAAAAACATTCATTTTAATTATTTACACCACAAACATGGTGATTATGGAATATATGTCACAAAAATAAAAGTGACATGAGAAAACCCTCACCTTGAGGTCGATTCATCATGGTTGATTTTAACCATTAAAATAATAAATAAAATTAATTATTTTTTTATTAACCCTTTAACATTTTCATATTTCTTTAATTTTAATTATTCACATCTTATATATGATTAATTAATAAACTAGGTTTATGTTACATGTTTTGATCATATAGGGATTTTTTTTAAAAATGAGTTTTGTTGGTTGAATATGTAAAATTAGCCTTCAAATAAAAATATTTATAAATTAATCGCAAATAAATTATCATATTTAAACATGAATTATACTCTCAAAAACCGTTCATGAAATATGGATATAAAAAATGGGCTATATTACAATCATGGAGACAGGAGATCATATGTACAATGAGATACATTTTTATTTATCAATAATATTTTTGGAATGGAGGTACTTAATAGTTTATATTTCTGAGGTTATAATAATATCATATATATGATTATATTTGTTTAAATATAGTTATATATGTTATTTGTTGTTTGTATATTAAAATATAGTTGCATTTATTTGTTATGGCGGTAGTTCTAATGTAGAGATACGATGATACAATATTTTGAGTGTAAAAATTAAAATTAAATATTATAATTAAAGAAATTAAAATAGGTCATGAATATCATAAATATGTAATACCGATCACATATATTTTGAATTTATTCATTTATTACCTTCCATGTTACATTAATGGAAAAATAATCACACTGCACTACGAGGATGTAGTCCACCACAAACATGACTGACCTTATCTTATCCACAAAAAATAGGATGTAATAAGTTATATATTAAATAATAATACATAGGGAATAATAAGTTTATCATTATAATACATATAAATTTATTTACATTATCATATCATACTATGATAGGTGGTAATGGAAAAATTAATCGCATTGGTTATGAATAAGGTAGTCCTCTTTACAAATGAATAATGATTTCGCAACCCATTTCTTGGAATAATGAAAACAATGAAGTAATTAAAATGAATTAATATCATCTCAATATATGAAATATTTTTACAATATTATATAATTATATATTAATAAGAATTCAATAATGTGGTGAAATTAATAAAATAAAAAATCACATTTAAAAACATTACATCTAATGCAGTTATCTTCCTTGGGTTTCCATTAATGCCCTTTATAGAATGTTTTTATAACCAAACTAAGGATTCTATTGTAACACCATGACCCCAGCCGTCTAGAGTCAATGTATTATATTTATAAATTGTTCTGATTACAAGGAATTAAATCCCAAACGATCAAGTAGTTTAGTAGTTTTGAAAAACTAGATACATATGTAAGGTTAACATTACAACATGAACGGAATATGAAAAAAGAAAATCTTTATTGAGTATCGATAAATCTATGTTTATACCTACATGCCATTCATAATAATCTACTTCATGTCCTGATAAAATGTAACATAAGAAAATTTTGAGCTAAAATTTTCAATAAGGTTATGAAATACAACAGAATATATCATAGCCTAAACATTAGGCTTGTTCAATTACTAAAAATATTTGTCTTTATCAAAAACTTGAACACATTATGGAATAAATATGATCTGAATAAATCATTTTATTATCATGGGTATTTTACTAGTTGAATAGACACATGAACCACAAATACTATTTTCAAAATGAGTGAATGCATAATTCATGTAACGTCCCTGACCTAGGTGCCACACGACGAGTGCCCCGAACCTGGTTAGCCACTTGACCTCAAGCACATTTCCCCAAATTGCAAGAGGCTGCCGACTAGAAGAGAGGGAATAGAATGATAGTGGGGAAAATAAGCCCTCATTTTTCAAAGTGTATCATAGCAGAGAACATATAATCATACATTAGTAATGAAGTAGTAAACAATACCCAACTGAAATGGATAACAATACATAAGTATAAGATATTAAAAGTCATATAGATATGATGATGCATTATGTATCCATGTCTAGGAAAGCTGATTAAACAGGACACACTACAATCCAGAATAATCCAATACAACGTAAATTTATAGCAATGGAAAACAAAGCGGTGCCGCAGGAACTCAGCAGCATCAAAAGCTTATGCTTGGTCCAATTCTCTCCTACTCCACTGCAACAATCAAGTACTTATATAGGGACTCTTTCCCTTATCAACACCTATATCAATATAATTTGTTTGGGCCCAAGACATGACCCAAACAGAGTGTGAGAAATAAATCCTAGTAGGAAACAACCAAAGGCCCACACACAACTGTCAATGAAAATGTGCAACAATAGTGTGCAATAATAAAATGTAGTAAACTAGGAAGTACTCAAAAGTAACTATATCTAAAAGTTCTATTTCCCTTTTAACAATTACTTATTACTTCAATGTATTTGATTTAGCTTTGATAGTACAAAATGTAAAATCACCACTATGAATATTCAAAGTAAACATTTTCCTTAGATATGCATATCCTTACCCTCAGGTAATCAAAATTGAAACCCGAAGGTGACTGCGCACATGCATAACGAATAGTTCCCACAAGCTTAAGAGATATTGCCTGCCAGCCCAGAAGGTACTGCCCACAGGCATAATAAATGTTACCCTCAAGCTAACTAACACTGAACACAAGCTATGCTCAATACTACCCTGAGGATAAACAATAAACTAGGCCGATCTCAGTAAATAGAAAGCAATACATATAAGTTCATCTGAAGAAATCTTATAACATGTTATAGATATGGAATACCCTCGGGTATCCTAGATAAATGGATAAACAGGGGGAACACACCCAAGCAGTGGCCCTGGATCCATGAAGTGATCCCAAACATCAGTTATACATATTATTTAAATTGACTATGAAAATCTAGGAATTTAATTAATAAAATCCTTATCCATACGACACCCCAAACGTGGGAATGTAGCACTATGGTACAAAAAATCAATCAACAGTTGGAATTAAACACCAGACCACCTACCTTGATTGCCTCTGATAGAAATGCATGGATGAAGCCTCCCAAAACACTCAAGAAAAGTGTACATCTAGGATAAAATATTTCCCATTCAAACGTAAATAACTTTCTATTGGAAAAGAATTGGTAAGAATGACTCAAGGAGAAGGAAGGTCTTACCCATGTCATCCAAACAAGATAAATGGATGATGAAACGGATTCCCAGTGTGTGGTCGGGAGATCCTCCAAACTTCGACCCACTCTCCTAGTGCTCCAAAAGCGTCCACTACCTCCTTTACTGAATGGGGTGGCTACTGCCCGTTTTAAGCAGAAAAAAAACTACACGACGTTTACTCTCATGTACACGGAATGTACTTTCAATTTTTCAACTATTCCTCTGGAAGCTACTTTTCCCCACTGAACTATTCATCTATCGACATGAGTACACGATGTGTATTTCTGACTACATGGTGTGTACTTTCGCTCCATTGGCGGCTGCTTCCACCACCTTACTATTCACATGTCGACTGATTACACTACATTTAAAGACAAAGTACATGGTGTGTAGTCAGTTTTTAGACCCCTCATCACCGATAGGCCTACAAAACCTGTGTAATCATCCCACATGACCAAAATACATGGTGAGTGGAAATTTACATGGCGTGTACCCACAAAAATTTGGGATTTTACCCCATTTTCATTATTTTCTCAAAAACACATAAGGAAAACGGAAAATAAAAACTCATACCTCAAAAACAAGAACCAGGTTCTTAAAAACTACCCCATAAAGAAATTCGTCCTATAATTTCTCTTCCAAGGGTGGTGGAGATAATGTTGGAAACAACTATTGCCATAGAGCACGTACGTCGATATCCCGATCTCATGTTTCGTCATGCATTTAGCCATGCTGCCATCACACCCGTACGATTGGAAGTCACCGAACATGGAGAACCTTCATACTCATATCAACAATATGAATCAGATGCTCCTCAAAGGATGCATCGATCGGATGTTCAACCTCATTGGGCTAAAAAATTTGAGACGACTCTGAGTGATAACAGTGCAACTGAGATACGTGGAAGACGTCGTGCACGACCTGATACCTATGTGGTATCAGAAACCGATAGCCAATCAGCCCGACTCTCTCCAAAATATCAAATGGCTCGACATATGTCGGTGATTGTTTACCCAGTCACATGATCTGCCTAGGTCCCAACCTCGGTGAAACATGTAAGAAAGCATGTTCCCCAATCACAAAATCCAAGGGTCATCTGTGGCAATCAACATAAGATTTCTAATGAGACTGTGAAGTGGCCATCCGCTTCTATATCAGTTGGACCTGCTCTGAAGTCTCCTACATGAGATGTGGTTTTAGTAAAGCTACCTCACCTGCCTCTAACTAACCCAAGGGTGATTGGAATATCCAACCATATAAAGCCTCATAAGGTTCCATATCAATAGTTCCTCTAAAACTATTATTGTAGGAAAACTCGACTAGGGGTATGAGCTTCTCCCAATAGCCCCCAAAGTCCAGGACGCATGCATGTACCATTATCTCAAGCACCTGTATAGTATGCTCAGACTAACCATCGGTCTAAGGGTGGTATTTTGTGCTAAGAAGCACATGTGTACCCAGTGTTCTCTAAAAACTCCTCCAGAAACGAGACGTAAAATGGGTCTCACTATCTGAAACGATAGAACAAGGGACCCAATGAAGACGCACTACCTCTTAGATATACAATATCCCATGCTCATTTTCACCAAAGGTCTCCTTGATCGGAAATTAGTAAGATACCATAGTGAGTCTGCCCACAATAACCCATATGGCATCACTGCCTCGTGGTGACCTCGGTAAACCGGTCTCGAAATCCATCCCAACATCATCCCATTTATACTCTGAAATAGGTAACTTTTGTAACAGTCTGGTTGGCCTCTGATGCTCTTCCTTCACCTACTGTTAGGTGGAACATCTCGTAACAAAACCAGATACCTATCTTTTCATGCCCGAACACCAATTCTAACATCTCATGTCACGATACATTTTGGTAACTCCATGATGCACTTACCAAGATTAAGCATGAAATTCTAGCATCAACTCCTCACATATATCCCATAGAACACACAATCGTCCATGGATCCGCAATTCACAGTCCTCGTCTATCATCCAACAAGGAGAAGGGTCCTCACTTTCCACCAACACCTATAGAACTAGGCCTTCGGAATCTGATAGTTGTCTCATCCTCACTCTATCCAATAGGGTAGAAGTCACAGTTAAGGAATAAAGATAGGATCTCCCCTGACTATCGTGCACCTCCAAATGCATCTTAGAGAATAAAACCATAAGTTTCCACTCACCACTGGCCTCTTGCACTACCGGTATCTAAGTCCCCCTAATCAGTGCATCAGCAACTGCGTTACGATTACCAGGTGTATACACAAGCTCTAAGTCAAAGGACTGATGGTATTCAACACACCTTCACTGTATCAGATTCACGTAACGCTGGGTAAATATGTACTTGAGACTTTTGTTGTCTGTAATCACCACAAAATGTTCTCCCATGAGATAATTTCTCAAAAAAGGTAACGCTTGAACAACTGCGGACAACTCAAAAACATGTGTCTGGTAATTACTCTCATGTGGCCTCAACTATCAAGACCCGTACAGAGCTACTTAGTCACCCTGAATCAACACTTCACCCGGCCCAAAACGTGATGCATTAGAGTAAACTGTATAGCTCTTCCCTTGCTCTGGATGTATCAGGACGGGTGTTGAAGTCAACCTTCCCTTCATCTTCTGAGAGGTTTTCTGACAAGATTCTAACAAAAAAAACCTCACACACTTCTTAGTCATTACTATGAACGACACAACTAAGTGGGCGAATTTATATATAAAGAACCTGTAGTAACCTGCCATCCCCATGGAACATCATTATTTCAAACACTTTATTAGGCTACTCACTAGAAACTAATGCTCTCAATTTCTCTAGGTCTACCGCAAGGCCTACCTCTGAGATGATATGACCAAGTTTGTGTATCTGTTCCATCCAAAAGTGTCACATTTAGAGGTTATCATATAATTGATGTTATCTTAGTGTACTCAATATGATCGCAAGATGGGTGGCATGGTCTTTTCAAGGGTGAGAGTACACCAAGATATCATCTTCAAAGACTACCACAAAATAATATAGATATGGATGGAAAACACGGTTCATCAGAGCCATGAAATTTTCTGGTGCGTTGGTGAGTTCGAACGACATAACTAAGTACTCGTATAGATCATATCTGCTCTGAAAAGCTATAAGTGGTATTTCCAATAGTCTAACATGAAACTGATGATATCTAGATCTTAAGTCAATCTTTGAGAACACTCGTACTCCATGAAGTTGATCAAAAATATCATCAATCCTTGGTATGGGATATCTGTTCTAGACCATCAACTGGATCAACTTCCGATAATCCACACAAAGTCTAAGGGTAACATCCTTATTCTTCACAAATAGGACAGGTGAACCCCAAGGAGAAGTGATGGGTCGAATGAAACCCTTAGTCTGTAACTCCTCTAACTTCCTCTTGAGCTCCTTTAACTCTAGTGTAGCCATCCAATAAAAAGGAATTGACACCAGTGCTTCTCCTAGGACAAGATCAATAGAGAAATCCACCTCTTGATCAGGAATAATACCTGAAAAGTCATCCAGGAAGACATTCCTAAAATGATCAAATTTGGGATGTAAATCCTCTTGACATGTTCCCTGGTCATATAGATACAAACTCGACATATAGGATGTCACTCCACCTCGCCCATGATGCTCGGGTCCCGCTCGGCTTACCTAGACATCGCACTCGCCCTTTTATAGAAACTCTCCACCCTCTGGTGACATTAAACTCACCATGCGAAGATAAAAATATACAAATGCTCGAAAGGGTACCAACCAGTCCATCCCTAGAATGACATCATAGCTCGTCATATCTATGACATATGGGTCCCACAAAAAGTGACACCCACCAACCTCTAGGGGGAACTTCTTTCTCTGACACACACATGCCGTTCTAGTCCCCAACAGAGTGTCTAGCTACATAAAATCAGATGAAGATAAAACACGGAGCCCAATTCTCTCCACAACAGGCACACATATAAAACTATGCGTAGCACTCGTATCAAAAAGCACTCAAGACAGAACATAATAAACAATAATAGTAACTATGACAGTAGAACTTCCAAGATCCTGCTCCTGCTGGGTCTGTTGCACTGCATATGTCTACCCAGTACCGTGGCCCTGCGACACAGCATGGCTTCCCTGATCTGAACCACCCTGCTGTCTCTGAGATCCAGTTGTCTGGAAACCAAGGCCATGACTACCACATCTTCATGAACATCCCGAGGTATCCCAAATCCTTTACTGGTAATAAGATGCTGGCCCTGCTCCCACATGTGAATTCTACACAGAACCCCTCTCACAAGCCACTGGTCGAAACACCCAGCAAAAACGTTGCAGATGACCCATCCTGCCACAAACTCAACACTCCATTGGATCAAATGGACAATGTGGTCTCTTGTTCCCCTCTATTCCACATTGGTAGCACATTACCTGGCCACCTGAAGAGTTCTTCTGACTAGTTCTTCCACTGTAGGATAAATCCATCTACCTTTTCCACTTGCTAGTATAAATAGTACTAGTAACTGGTGCTGAACCACCCTAGCCTGCAATACTAGATTCACGTAGGTCCTTCTTATTAATCAGTGTCTGGTTCACTATAGCATGAGCTGTAGGAATCTTGAAAACATTCACTAGTGCTCAGATGTCATATCGAAGACCATATTCAAATTGTATCGCCATAAACGTCTCATCACCCACCAAAACAGGTGCAAAATGATGTAGCTCATTAAAGTAGTCAGAAACGTCAATCACTGCAATGGAGCCCTATTGTAGATTCATGAACTATCGAGATCTATCTTCCCACAGCATCTCTGGAAAGAAAAATTCATAGAAGACTTCCTGAAAATATTCCCACGACATGTATCTGTGATGCTCTACCTTAGTGGTATCATCCCTCCATCTCTTGGCCGAATCACGCAACATGTATGTAGAAAGATTTACCCTCCACTCAGGAGGCATCTCCAAATGATCGAAGATAGTTTACATAGAACCTAGCCAAGACTCCACAACCTGTGGTCCGCCATCCCATGAAAATGTAGGTGGATTCTACTACTGGAATATACTCATCGGCTCTTCCATAGATGTGGCAGTCGATGGTGCTCCCTGTAATGTCTATATAAACCGGATAAAGGATTCACGGAACTGTGCATCCGCACCTGCATCCAGTATAACGGCCAGCGCCACATCTGGATCTTCTAGCGGATCTATCGGTAGCCCATGGCCTACCATTTCTAGAGTATAATCATTCCCGCTCTCCTAGTGAATAACTCATGGTCGTCTTGGGGAATAACTCTACAAGTTCAAACACATTCCTGATCAAAGATAATCAAGGACTGAAAACAAGGACTGTAATAAGGGAACTGGAGAAAGAAAACATTCATGTTTTACAAAACAAGAATACATGACGTTTATAATAACTACACGAGGTTTTCCATTTAGTCATCCATATGGGTGTGCACTTCAGCCAAAACCAGACGTTTAACACCCCAAACACACGGCATGTCGTCCAAACACACAGCATGTCGTCCATACACACCGTGTGTCATCTATACACACGGCGTGTAAGTGAATTTTCTTCCCCTGCCCAAGTCTATCTGCATGGCTATGCCACAAGACTCTCTTTTGAAAGAGACTACACGACATGTATAATAACAACACGATGTGTACTAAATGAGATTTACCGACCCGTGTTGTCCGTTACATGACCAGGTTCATGACTCAGACTACACAGCATGTGTCGTATAGACACGACATCTACTACATAGATTCCAGCTACCCGTGGTGTCAGTGACATGGCTGATTACTCGACTGACACTACACTCCATGTTACACCCGCACACAGCGTGTACACCACCCCATTTCCCCAGTCACAAGGCCAAGTCCACACGGGTTTTCAATGGTAATGACAATACGATGTGTCCCTCAAGTACACAACATGTTTAAGATGAAGTAACACTGACCCGTGTTCATTAGCTACACGGCCAGATCCCCAGGTCAAACTATACTGCGTGTATTTATTTGACACAGCGTGTATAATCTCATATTTCTCCACTCGTGTAGTTAGTTACACGAAGGACACAAGGTCTACAGTACACGGTCAGTATAATAACAACACGATGAGTTCCTTCAAGTTTCCCAATCCCATGTTTCTGCCTACACAACCTATGAAACAGGTAGAAACTACACGGCGTGTACAAATTTGTTTTCCATTTCTTTCTGAAAAGAAGACTGTAACGCCCCGACCCCAGCTACCCAGAGTCGGTGCATTACTTCGTAACATTGGCATGATCACAAAAGATAAAGTCTTGAAAGACCGATTAGTTTAGTAGCCTTGGAAACACTAGATACATTCATAAATGTTACATTACATCATAAAGTGAGAAACTAATAACAAAGTCTTCATAGTCCACACTAATATCCTCTTCTGACTATCCCTACAGGTCATTCATAAAATACTTCTTCACATCCTGGAAAATATTAAAACATTGAAAGGGGTGACCTCAGATGCTCAGTAAGGGTAACAATATTGCGGAAGCTTTCATAAATAAACATAAACATTTAAGGCAATGTATAACTAAAACAAAAGCCTTTTAAACTTTAACATCAACATAATATGGCAAAGGTAAAATGAGAATAATGCCATTTACTTCTTTACATGGATATTCTACTGGTCAAATAATCACATGAAATATCAATAACCACTTTCATAATGATGGAATGCATAATGCAAGACTATCATAACCACATAGCCAAGGCCTTGTGCCAAGACCACAAATAACATTTTGTCAAGGCCTCGTGCCAAGACACTAGTTTGTCTCATGAGACCTGCCGATGCATCGAGGATCTATAGCGGGCTCCACCCGACACATATTAAGTCCAATTCATTCCCATATGAAAAGGTTTAAACATAACATAAACATTCGTATTAAAACTAGCATACGAAATGTCATTAATTTCACCATAAACTATGAATGGTATAAAATAGCACATCCACAGTCAAACATATCACAAAACCATAAATACAATATAGAAGTTTTGTATTATAATAAATCAACATCAAATAAGCGTAAAATCCATCAAAGGATGTTGACATAGATGAAATCAAAACACTATTTAGAGAAATATCTCTTTCTATTTTTGAAATCATTTAAGAGCCATATAAAACAAATTTTTTTTGAAAATATTCTTATAAGCTTGTAAGGAAAGCTTTGAAGATTTTATAACAGCGGAAAATAACCGCACCCGCCGTATAAGTTAAAAAAACATTCTTACCTCAATTCTGTCGAAAAGGTTAAAAAGGACCTTGTTTTGAAAAGGACGGAAAGATTCCTCTTATAAAAAGTCCAAAAGGGTATAAATGACTTTACACAATATTCTTGTAAATAATAAAAATGTTTTGAAATACATTTTGAAGAAACATGGATGTGGATGACAACGAGGTCCCAGTAAATAATTATGTATAAACAACCTTGGATAATGAAGAGGTTGTGAAGGAAACCCTTACCTCGTGTCTGACTTGACTCAACCATTCTTTAACCTCCTGAATAATAAACTAGAGTTAATATATACCTTATTAAGAACCATTTTCAATTTCATTATCCTTTTTATATCACTTATTACAATGTTATGAACTTTATGTAATTATTTAAGTTAATAACGGTCGTTTTGTCGATCTTTGGTACTTGAGTCAACAATAAACTTCTTATAATTACAAGTTGTTTATGTGGTAGAATATACATTATCTCCAGAATTATATTCATGATTTAGATGTCATATATATCATATATATCCAGTTTATACATTCATTGATAATATTACGTAACATTTAGAGGTAAGAAATGAAATGCACCGTTCATGGAGACAGTAAGCCGTACGTACGCATGAACGCTACTTTCATTTAAATTTCATATTTAATGTAACTAAATCATAATGATATAAATTTATAATATAATTCCAGTATAATATAGTGTATAATACCATTTACTCCAACCTTTATACATCCCACATATGGCATTAACGATTCAAATCACTTTGAGGGGGCGGTAGTCCGCACTTCCTAAAATGAAATTATCGTGTTTTACCCATAATGGAAATCATAAATTATGCCATAAATGAGAAATACAGAAGCATAAGTAAAACATAAACATATTATATATCATATATAAAAATAGTGACATCTTAATGGCCACCTTTGAAGGTGTTATATTAGTGTTGAACAATCATCGTTTCGTGAGGCAGAAATTCGCCATCCACAGAAACCGTATGTTCTTTAACCATTAGATGTAGGTGTGTGTAAGTGTAGCTCGAATCCTTCATATAAAAACATCCTAGTATATTGAGGATACTGGTGTTGTTACATTATAAATGAATAAAAAGAGTTTAGGGGGTTGGAGAAGAAAAATAAAACAAAATAACATTAGAGAAGACATTACCTCAAAATCGGGTAACTCTTTTTTGATTTGAGCCAAAGGCTTCCTTGGGAAGAGTTCTGCCCAAAGTGAGGCTTCTAGGAGTAAGAGAGGGAAGTTGGGAGATTATTTGGGCAGAGGTTGGCCGAGCCAAATGGATTGAAAGTGTAAATGAGGTGGGAGAGGTGGGGGCCTTTTATAAGTGGAGAGGAGGGGCACTTTTGGAAAGATTGAAATGTTACATTATTTCACAATGATTTTCGGATTCTAAAGGTCCCAAACTTATATAATTCGAGTCTAAGGTGATAAGGTTACGAAATCTCCTCATCCAATAGTCTTTGGACAAGTGTAAGCCTTCTATTTTGCATTATCTTCTCATTTTATTTAAATCGTTAAATAATGAGGTCATCGCTGCATCATAATGATGTCATATATAATTTAATTTATTTAATGTCTAAAAATTATAAAAAAATACTATGATGTAGGAAATCTTTTTATCTTTCTAATTAATATTTATAGTCAAAATTTGGACTTGTGTAACCCCACTTAAAAACTATTTTAGTAAAATAACTCATGTTTGTGTCAATTTAATTTTAACATTAAATAAATATATATTAATGTCATTTTCCAACTAAAGTGGCTCCATGGGGTCCCCAAGTTAACCCATGGGTTTTCTTGGTCGGCCATAACTCATCCAGTAGTATTAGGACATGTTTCATGCTCATCTCATATTATTAAAACATTATTTGTACCTTAAACTACACTAATTACCTCTAATCGCGATTAAGAACTTAAAAGTTACTATTCACCAAAACAATATTTTATTCTCATTGAACCACATTTTACTTCTTAATGACAACCATGTCTGTTGGATTTTTGAAAATCAAATCACAGAAGTGGTAATATTTCATTTAAATGAAAAATCAGTTATTTAACTACCACTTAGTGGTTTCACTATTCATCAAAAATTGAAGTTTTTCAGAACAATGCCAAAATTTCACCCTAAGCTATAATTGATATTCCGAATTCAAAAATGATGTCTATTTTACAAAATTCCAAACATATAAGTTGCATTAATTAATTTTATAATTAATTCCCGCTGTTACAAAAAATAGCGTGTTTTTAAGAAACAATTTATATCAAAAGATTGGCAATTGTTTATGTCCAATTTCAATGTTAATTTAATTATAATGACCACCATGGGATAAAATGGTAAAAATATATTATAATTATACTTTAAAACCACTAAATAGTATATCTTATCACTATAAATTATTTTGATTAAAAAAGTTGTTTTTAAGTATTTTTCACTATTCATAAAAAATAGAAGTTCTCAGAAAAATACCAAAAATTCAACATAGGCTAATTTCGATATTCTGAATCCAAAAATGAAGTCCATTTTGAAATATAAAATTTCTATAATTTCAAAAATTGGTTATTACTTTTCATAACGGCTACTTTGATTAGTCGCGGTGTTTTAGAACTCGAAGTTGCGTACAATGCAAGCTATTGCATTATTGAATGAGAAGCGTATCATGGAAGCCCGCGGTGTTACATTCTCCCCTCCATCAATAAATTGCGTCCTCGCAATTTGAAATTTTACTTTGAAAATAAAAGGTTGAAAAGAGAAATTACCTATGACGAAAACCCACATCGGAAATAAGATTAATAAAATTTAGCCTTAATAAGAGGGAAAGGGAAATGAAAAAGTCACCACCCAATTATGATCTCGATTAGGAGAACATTGGTGGAAATTTGAGACATATAATTGGAGGAAAAACGTAAATATTTGTAGGGTGTGATTGAGGTCATCAATCACAATCAACTGTCAAATTGAGGGCCTCAAAAACATCAATCTATGTTGATTTAAAATATCATCAGTTCAACAAGACATAAGGTATTAGGATAACACATTTTTTTGTTTTAATATCCCTTTTCTAAAGTTTAAGAATTAATTTATTCATTGAATAAGATATAGGTATATATATATTTATGCTTGACAATTAGAGTTTCAACCTTCAACTCATCTTTCACTCAAAAGGGTAATAGAACTCAAAAATATTATACTTATCCTAATTGTATAAGGTTCCAAATGTTAACACATACCATTTAGATTAGTAAAATTATTTTGTAATAACCAGGGACTTCCTGTAGGCTAGTGGTAGGAAATAAAGGCCTGTCGCACTATGATTGTGGGTTCGATTCCTGCAGCTTTGTCTGACGCGACGGGTTATGCCCCACCCTGCAGGTTGTCCTTTTCCTAAAACTATAGTATCATAATATTCCAATAAAAATTTTTTTAACCTTAAACATTACTATCCAAATATCAACTTAATCCACTCCAACCTTTATAGTTATCCAAAATACCTCTGTCCAGACTTTCTCTAAAAGGTCTATTAATTCCAAAATCAATTTATCAGACTCCCCAAACAAAGTAAAGTTTATCTTATTGTCACATACTAAAAATATAATTACCTTCATCATATTAAAACCTTACTGAAATCAACAAGTACTGCAGTAAAATCCTTATATATATATCACATTATTCTAATAACCAAAATATAATCCATGAGTCCAAAAGCACCAATAAATTAGTTATTCTGCTTCAACTGTAGTAACATCATAAGATTGTCCTTGATCCCTTGGCCTTTTCTGAGGTAAGTTTCCTTGACGCTTAGGGCATTCATTTGCATAATGACCCATTTCTCTACGATTGTAGCATTCAACTTTGATAGCCTCTTTCTTTCCCTTGCAATCACGATCCTGGTGACCCTTTTCTCCACGTTTATAACAAACTCCCATTCCTTTTAGGCAAGTACCAGGGTGATTCTTCCCACAATTATCACAAAATGGAAAATCCTTCTTTCCCTTTTTCCCTTTATCTGTCTCTTGTTCCACCGTTCTCTTCTTATCTTGCTTTACTTTGTTGTCATAAGACTTCGAGAATTCCTTTTTGTCTTGATAGCACACGAGACAATATCTTCGTATGATGAGAAGGATTGTGATACTAAAGCTCGACGGAGAAATGGTTTTAACCCATCAAAGAAACGATCAATCTTACTCATTAGGTTACGTATATAATCGGCAGCATGCCTCGCTAACCTTGTAAAGTTAGCCTCATACTTTGCGACATTCTCATCCTCCTTCTGCCTCAAACTCAGAAATTGCCTTTCCATATCTGCTCGATGGTCACGAGGAAAGTATTTTTCTAAGAAAAGCTCTTTGAACTCCCTCCATTCCATATTCTATACATCATCATATTCCTTTGTGTTTTGAATCAGCGACCACCACTGATCGACATCTCCAGTGAGGCGGTAAACTGCCATGACAACCTTCTCCCTTTCACTACTCCCCAAGGCATGGAATATTTTCTCTAAGGAATTTATCCATTGCTCAGCTACTATAGGATTTGTACTCCCATTGATGGTTGGTGGTTGTTTCCTCATGAAACGGTCTATCATTGATCCTCCACGTTGCGGATCAGGGTGCTCCATACGAGTAAGGTTATTATTCATAACCTGAGTGAGTTGTCCCAGTATGGTAATAAGTTGATCAGCACCAGTTGTATCTCCAGATCCACAATAATTATCTTGAACAGGAGGGCAATCTCTACACGGAGTTCGTGCATTGATACAGTTTCCATTCCTTCACTAGGAGACATTTCTAAACAATGGCATAAACTAGATTAGTTTAGGAATCAAAATACATAATTCCATACTTGTTAAACACTTTACATAAATTGAACTATTTATGGATATAATCCATAATCATAAAAAGAAATGTTTTCTTTGAGGAAGTATATACTCATAACCCTTCATTGTGGATTGTAAATAAAATGAGAATTATCCTAAGCATATCCCCTGGGAGTGTCGTAACCAAGAGTGCAGCAAGGCCCGTTGTCGTGCACCAGTTCCCGTTCGAGTCTAGCTCAAAGTGGTGTTTTCGGGTTTTACCCCTAGGTACATCTGTGCCAGAGCCGCCTCTACATGCTCGTATCCAGACAGGGATGTATTGCTCGGAAAACTCATAACATCTCTATAATACCAAAATTCTAGGAAGTTCTTCTATACTAATCCTCAAAGTCTATCTTTGGGCTATGTGCTCTAATCAGAGTTTATCTAAATCTAGTTTCCAAGGTTAGTACTAAACTGCCTCTGATACCAACTGTAACGCCCCGACCCCAGCTACCCAGAGTCGGTGCATTACTTCGTAACATTGGCATGATCACAAAAGATCAAGTCTCGAAAGACCGATTAGTTTAGTAGCCTTGGAAACACTAGATACATTCATAAATGTTACATTACATCATAAAGTGAGAAACTAATAACAAAGTCTTCATAGTCCACACTAATATCCTCTTCTGACTATCCCTACAGGTCATTCATAAAATACTTCTTCACATCCTGGAAAATATTAAAACATTAAAAGGGGTGAGCTCAGATGCTCAGTAAGGGTAACAATATTGCGGAAGCTTTCATAAATAAACATAAAAATTTAAGGCAATGTATAACTAAAACAAAAGCCTTTTAAACTTTAACATCAACCTAATATGGCAAAGGTAAAATGAGAATAATGCCATTTATTTATTTACATTGATATTCTACTGGTCGAATAATCACATGCAATATCAATAACCACTTTCATAATGATAGAATGCATAATGCCAGACTATCATAACCACGTAGCCAAGGCCTTGTGCCAAGACCACAAATAACATTTCGTCAAGGCCTCGTGCCAAGACACTAGTTTGTCTCATGAGACCTGCCGATGCATCGAGGAGCTATAGCGGGCTCCACCCGTCACATATTAAGTCCAATGAATTCCCATATGAAAAGGTTTAAACATAACATAAACATTCGTATTAAAACTAGCATACGAAATGTCAATAATTTAACCATAAACTATGATTGGTATAAAATAGCACATCCACAGTCAAACATATCACAAAACCTTTAATACAATATATAAGTTTTGTATTATAATAAATCAACTTCAAATAAGCATAAAATCCATCAAAGGATGTTGACATAGATGAAATCAAAACACTTTTTAGAGAAACATCTCTTTCTATTTTTGAAATCATTTAAGAGCCATATAAAACAAAACATTTTCTTGAAAATATTCTTATAAGCTTGTAAGGAAAGCTTTGAAGATTTTATAACGGCGGAAAATAACCGCACCCGCCGTATAAGTTAAAAAAACATTCTTACCTCAATTCTGTCGAAAAGGTTTAAAAGGACCTTGTTTTGAAAAGGACGGAAAGATTCCTCTTATAAAAAGTCAAAAAGGGTATAAATGACTTTAAACAATATTCTTGTAAATAATAAGAATGTTTTGAAATACATTTTGAAGAAACATGGATGTGGATGATAACAAGGTCCCAGTAGATAATTATGTATAAACAACCTTGGATAATGAAGAGGTTGTGAAGTAAACCCTTACCTCGTGTCTGACTTGACTCAACCGTTCTTTAACATCCATAATAATAAACTTGAGTTAATATATACCTTATTCAGAACCATTTTCAATTTCATTATCCTTTTTATATCACTTATTACAATGTTATGAGCTTTATGTAATTCTTTAAGTTAATAACGGTCGTTTTGTCGATCTTTGGTACTTGAGTCAACAATAAACTTCTTATAATTACAAGTTGTTTATGTGGTACAATATCCGTTATCTCCAGAATTATATTCATGATTTAGATGTCATATATATCATATATATCCAGTATGTACATTCATTTATAATATTATGTAACATTTAGAGGTAAGAAATGAAATGCACCGTTCATGGAGACGGTAAGCCGTACGTACGCATGAACGCTACATTCATTTAAATTTCATATTTAATGTAACTAAATCATAATTATATAAATTTATAATATCATTCCAGTATAATATAGTGTATAATACCATTTACTCCATCCTTTATACATCCCACATATGGCATTAACGATTCAAATCACTTTGAGGGGGCGGTAGTCCACAATTCCTAAAATGAAATTATCGCGTTTTACCCATAATGGAAATCATAACTATGCCATAAATGAGAAATACAGAAGCATAAGTAAAACATAAACATATTATATATCATATAAAAAAATAGTGACATCTTAATGGCCTCCTTTGAAGGTGTTATATGAGTGTTGAACAATCATCGTTTCGTGAGGCAGAAATTCGTCATCCACAGAAACCGTATGTTCTTTAACCATTAGATGTAGGTGTGTGTAAGTGTAGCTCGAATCCATCTTATAAAAACATCCTAGTATATTGAGGATACTGGTGTTGTTACAAAAGAAATGAATAAAAAGAGTTTAGTGGGTTGGAGAAGAAAAATAAAACAAAATAACATTAGAGATGACATTACCTCAAAATCGGGTAACTCTTTTTTGATTTGAGCCAAAGGCTTCCTTGGGAAGAGTTCTGCCCAATGTGAGGCTTCTAGGAGTAAGAGAGGGAAGTTGGGAGAGTATTTGGGCAGAGGTTGGCCGAGAAAAATGGATTGAAAGTGTAAATGATGTTGGAGAGGAGGGGGCCTTTTATAAGTGGAGAGGAGGGGCACTTTTGGAAAGATTGAAATGTTACATTATATCACAATGCTTTTCGGATTATAAAGGTCCCACACTTATATAATTCGAGGCTAAGGTAATAAGGTTTCGAAATCCCCTCATCCAATAGGCTTTGGACAAGTGTAAGCCTTGGATTTTGCATTATCTTCTCATTTTATTTAAATCGTTAAATAATGAGGTCATCGCTGCATCATAATGATGTCATAAATAATTTAATTTATTTAATGTATAAAGATTATAAAAAAATACTATGATGTAGGAAATCTTTTTATCTTTATAATGAATATTTATAGTCAAAATTTAGACTTGTGTAACCCTACTTAAAAACTGTTTTAGTAAAATAACTCATGTTTGTGTCAATTTAATTTTAACATTAAATAAATATATATTAATGTCATTTTCCAACTAAAGTGGCTCCATGGGGTCCCCAAGTTAACCCATGGGTTGTATTGGTCGGCTATGACTCATCCAATAGGATTAGTACAAGTGTCATGCTCATCTCATATTATTAAAACATTATTTGTACCTTAAACTACACTAATTACCTCTAATCGCGATTCAGAACTTAAAAGTTACTATTCACCAAAAAAATATTTTAATCTCATTGAACCACATTTTACTTATTAATGACAACCATGTATGTTGGATTTTTAAAATCAAATCACAAAAGTGGAAATATTTCATTTAAATGAAAAATCAGTTATTTAACTACCACTTAGTGGTTTCACTATTCATCAAAAATTGAAGTTTTTCAGAACAATGCCAAAATTTCACCCTAAGCTATAATTGATATTCCGAACTCAAAAATGATTTCTATTTTACAAAATTCCAAACATATAAGTTTCATTAATTAATTTTATAATTAATTCCTGCTATTACAACAAATAGCGTGTTTTTAAGAAACAATTTATATCAAAAGATTGGCAATTGTTTATGTCCAATTTCAATGTTAATTTAATTCTAATGACCACCATGGGATAAAATAGTAAAACCATATTCTAATTATACTTTAAAACCACTATATAGTATAATTTATCACTATAAATTATTTTGATTAAAAAAGTTGTTTTTAAGTATTTTTCACTATTCATAAAAAATAGAAGTTCTCAGAAAAATACCAAAAATTCAACATAGGCTAATTTCGATATTCCAAATCCAAAAATGAAGTCCATTTTGAAATATAAAATTTCTATAATTTTAAAAAGTGGTTATTACTATTCATAACGGCTACTTTGATTAGTCGCAGTGTTTTAGAACTCGATGTTGTGTACAATGCAAGCTATTGCATTATTGAATGAGAAGCGTATCATGGGAGCTCGGGGTGTTACAAATACTAAACAACGTGTAATCAAAACTACACGGCTTTTATTATACGTTTTCTGGACAGAAAGCCTTATAAACTACTATGGAGCCCATAAAAACACTGAAACCAACACTAAAGTGTCATATTATGATCCGTGAGGGACCATATTCCCCGCGAATCAAGTTTTGGCATCATAAACAAGTTATAAACAAAACAAAAAGTCATTGAGCCACCAAATTCTGGTCAATGAGGGCCCATAATCCTCAAAAACTGAAGTTTGGAATTCATTCTACGAAACCTCACATAACAATACCCTATAAAATAACAAGTATTTAATCATGGCATCTATCACAACTAGATGCATTTTCTAGCACGACATCTATCACAATAACATGTAATTTTTAATGCACCTATATGGCATGGAAAATATACATGACATGTGATTATAACGTGTTCCTAAATGATGCATGAGATGTAATACCCTCATCTAATAGGGCTGCACCTAAATAGAACCCAATTATAAAGATATAAACAGCACACAATAGGTGTGTCACCCAATGGTGAAAATCATATCAATTGTAATAATCATGAACAAAAAATCACAATTTAATTCGAGGAAATCCTGTTCGTACCTGTACATGGGGTAGCTACTCCCAGGAATAGTTATTACCGAACCCCTTAACAATCTATCTATTTCCGTCGTCACCAAATTTTAAAATAGCTCAGAGAAAATAAAAACCTCTGATACCACATTGTAACTTCTTGGACCCGGGTGCCACAGGACGGGTGCCACCAACCTGGTTGGTCACATGACCTCAACCACATTTTCCTAAACACCATAGGCTAGTGACTAGCAGTGAGGGCCTAGGATTGATAATGGGGAAACTATGCCATCATTTTTAGTGTAGCAAAGAGGAGAACATGTAAACATAAAAAAGTGCGGAAGCAGTAAACAATAACCAACTAAAATTGATAACATTACACAAGTAAAAGATATCAATAGTCATATAGATATGATGATTCATTATCTCTCTAAGTCTAGGAAAGTGTCCAAAATAGGATACACTCCAATTTACAATAATCCAATACAATGTACATGTATAGAAAAAGAAAACAAAGCAATGTAGCAGGAACAAAGCCACATCGTAATCCTAAGCTCGGTCCCAAGCTCCCCTACTCCTTTGAAACAATCAAATACCTGTATAGTGTATCTTTACCTTATCAACACCTACTGCAATATAATCTGTATGGGTTAAAAACATGACCCTAACAGGCAATGAGAAATAAATCTCAGTTGGCAACCACCAAAGGCCTGTGCCCAACTGTCAGTGAAAATGTGCAACAACAGTGTGCAATAATAAAATGAAGTAAACTAGGCCATACTAAAAAGTAACTATCTCTACTAGTTCTATTGCCATTTTAACAATTATTTATTACATCCAATCCTATTCTTTAGCTTGGGAAGTACAACATGTGAAATGACCACCCGAAATATTCAAAGTGAACATTGTCATCATGCATGCATATTCTTACCCTCAGGTAATCAGAATCGAAACCTGCAGGTGACTACCCACAAGAATAATGAATAGTGGCCACATGCATACGAGATATTGCATGTAGGCACATAATGTACTTCCAAAAGGCATAATGAATGTTACCCTAAGGCTAACGAACACTTCCCACTGGCCAAACACAAATATTCTCCCAGGCTAAGTGAGAAACTGGGCTGATCCCAACACATAGTAAGCAATACATATAAGATCCTTTATAGAAAACATAAAACATGTTATAGATATGGAATACCCTTGGGTATCCTGACTATGTGACTAAATAGGGGGAACACACCAACGGAGTGGCCCGAGATCCAAGTAATGATCCCAAACAATAGTTATACTTATTCATTAAATTTCCTATGCAAATATAAGTATTTAATTAATCAATTCATCAGCCATACGACACCCCAAATGTGGGAACATAGCACAATAGTACACAAAAACACTGAACAATTGGAATTATACACCAGAAACCCTACCTCGATCACCTCTGATTGATATACATGAATTGTGCCTCTCGAAGCACCTGAGAACGACGTAGATATGGGATGAAATATTTCTCGTTCAAACGTAAATAACTCCCTCAGGAAATAATTGTTATGAACAACTCAAGGAGAAGGAGAGACTTACCCGCGTGGTCCAAAAAAGGCCAATGGAGAAAGAAACGGATTCCTGGTGTGCGGTCGAGAGATCCTCCAAGCTTCATCCTGCTCTCTCGGTGCTCAAAATGCATCCATTGCCTCGTCTTGAAAATGAGGCAGCTACTACACGTTTTAATCGAAAAAACAAACTACACGACATGTACTCTCATGTAAATGGTGTGAACCTTCCATTTTTTTAATTTTTTTTTTTCGTCTACTTTTCACCGCCAAACTATTCATCTGTCGACATGAGTATATGGCGTGTATTTCTGACTACACAGCGTGTAATGTCTCTCTGTTGGTAGCTGCTTCCACAGACTTACTATTCACCTACCGACAGATTACACGGCATGTAAAGACCAAGTACACGACATGTAGTCAGTTTTTATACCTCTCATCACCGATAAGCCTACATGCCATGTGTACTCATCCCACATATCCAAAGTACATGATGTGTGGAAATGTACCTGGCATGTAGCCACAAAATTTGGGATTTTACCCATTTTTCATATTTTCCCAAAAACACTCAAGGAAAAAGGAAAAAAAGAAACCCGTACCTCAAAAATAAAAACCGGGTTCATACAATTCAGGATATCATAACCATGTCATTAAGGCCTCAAGACAAGACCATAAATAATAATTTTTTTACGGCCTTTTTCCAAGAAAGTTGTTTGCATCACGAGACCAACCGATGTAATGAGGGTCTATAGCAGGAACCACCATAAAAATACTAAGCCAAATGCTTTATTAATAAGAAAGGGGATAAACATAAACATCATACACATTCATATTGAAACTAAAATATGAAATGTAAATAACATTCCCTAATAAGTAATCATAAACCCTAAACATTTAGAGTAATATGGTGAATCCTTTCAAGATAGCACATCCAAAGTCAAACTAATCATAAACCATTCACTAAAACATGGGGGATGATATCAAAGGGGATAAACTAAAATTAAGTACATGATTAAACAATGTATGTTTCCATAGATAAGGATACTTTTAAATGATTCCACTGAATTATTTTGATTAAATAATCCTTAAACATTCAACAATGTCACATACCACCATGAAACATTCAAATCATAATAAATTAGAATATCATGAGAATAAGGAGGATCTTGATATGATATAACAAAGGTGAGTACATAAACCAAAAGTAACATGTAAGTGGTTAACAAGGAATATATCTCAAAAAAGATAACATGACGTATGAAAAATCCTTTTTTAGTTTGAAGAGAAGATTTATTTTGTAAAATCCATTGTATTTTTAATGAAAATAGATTTTAAACATGTATAAGAATTATTAAAAGGGAAGGTATTTGAAATTATATTTCAGGATTAAATAAAGTCTTATTGAGTTGAAATCATTTAAAAATAGTTTTTAAGGAATGTTTAGAAATAATCAATTTTAGTGTGGTTTAAGAATAATAATATAGGATTTTATATCACAAAGACATATTTTAATTCATAAAACCAGAAATGAAAAAAAAATATTTCTAATGTTAAAATTTGTGATATTATACATGTAAATATGGTAGAAAAGAGAGTATATAGTGAACTTTAAAAAATGTGAGAATTCGAATAGTTCCTTGAATCCGAATTTCATTCCGAAAGGATTTTGGAAAGATTATTTAAAACATGTAAATATCTACAAATAGAGAATGATTATGATTGGTTCAAATATATATATCATTCACAGAGAATTTATTAGTAATAAGTAATAATAAATATTTTTTTCATTGAGGTGAGTATAGAATAAGAGCAACCCTAATGAAAATAGAGGTTCGAGCGGAAAATAATTACAACATCATAATCAATTGAATCGTATGACCTAGAATTAATAATAAATAAATGATAAATTAAATATCATGAAAATTAATATATTCAGGTTTTCAAATAATAATATTTTTTATACATACACCATACATAGGTAGTGGTAGTGAATATATAATATCTCACAAAAATGGAAGTGAGATGAAGAAACCCCTTTCATTAAGTCTGAATGTGTTCCTCTCTTGAACATAATGTCCTATAATATAAAAATAGACTTATTAATAACATAATTAAGAAGCATTTATGAATTTATTTATATTATTGTTAATTTTTTAATGTTCATCATGTCCTTATTTATAATCTATAATATTGAATTCGGTTGTTCGAGAGTCTATATTTCCATGGTTTTCATGATCGGTATATTTGTATACGAGTATGGATATTCATGTGGAATGGATTTAAATCTCCAAAATTGAAATTACATATTATGTATTAATATCCAGAAGTGTTAATGGTCATTTATAAAATTTGGTCACAAGTAATGAGGATGAATCATTAGGTAAAATATTATTAAAATTAACTTAGATTATTTTAGCGATATTTTGATTATTAAGAACTAGTTAGTTCATATGATTTAATAATATGTATGTTTATAGGTTCCTGAATATTAAATAGGTTAATATATATATATTATATTTTGTTTCAACCATAAAAATATTTTCATGACCACTAATGATGGATAAATTTTAGAATGAATCATCGTTGTTTGTGAAGGTTGTAAATTGGAACCTCAGAGACGATAATTTTGTTTATAAAATTAAAGTAATAGAGTTCTAATAATAAAGATGGATATTACATTAACATGATAAAATTATATTATATACATGATAATAGATTTATCGTGTTCATTTGGTCAGAGGAGGTGGGGAGAAGATAACAATATAAAGGAATGTGAAATGAAAATGAAAGAAATAAAATGCAATTTTACCTCTTGAATACACATCCTTGATAATATCTTATAGGAAGGGGTTTTTGGTCTTTTGGAAATACCAATAGCTTCTTGGACGTGGGTAATGACTTGAGAAGGGTATTTTGGTAGAACTTTTATGATATTCAAGAATTATAGGAGAAGAGGGGGTGAGGGGGGCGGGGGCTTATATTGGATGAAATAAGTAAATTTTGAAAATTTAATACATTATATTATTAATTCCCCTAAGAAAACCAATAGTGTTTTTTTATGTGACCCCTAATAGTAATAAGTTCATTTGAGTTTGAACCATGTGGCATGAAATCACTCATGATTTTTTAAATAGTGAATTTATCTAATAATCTATATATACGATATTTTACTGTATTTTAGTGTTCATAATTTTTTTTTCTTTTTCAGAGAAATATGAAAAATTAACCCTAACAATTATTCAACAAGTATAATTAAAAAATAAGCTCCATTTTTTTAAAGTAATTTTCTAAATATATTTTAATTTAATTCATAAATAAAATAATAATTTTATCTTAAAAAACAATTTTAAAATAAGTTCTCATTTTATAACACCTCAGGAAATTAATCATAGTCCCATAAAATTATCTTATAACCATAATAAATTAATGTAAAAATTTATGATTAAATTTTATGAAAATATCTTTTCATTTTAAATAATTAAATTAAACAAAAAATTTTAATTATAATATTTATGAAATACAAACATACCAATACAAGTCATTTCTATTCATTATAATTCTTAAGGTTATGTTATTATTATTGAAAAATTATGATTGTCTTATCAGAGTCTAAATTTCTTACTAAATGAAACTCTGTTTATCAGTTTTTAGAAATTCAAATTATAGAAGTGAAAAAATTATGGTTATTGTTTATGTTATAATAAAGTATTATATTGTAGAGATTATGTGTTTTATGTATACTATATCAGTTCTATTTTTAAATTCTTTGGGTGATAGATTATTCCCTACTAAATAGAATTGTGTCCTCGCAATTCAAAACTGCAGTTCAAAAGTTAGAGGTTGATGCCTAAAAATTCCCTTTTGTAAAACCACATAAGAAATAGTGTTTAAAAAATATCCTCTTAAAAAGAGGGTTAATAAAGATAAGGTGGTCACCCCAAAATTAATGCATTCGAATGGGTTGACATTAGTTGCAAGTAAAAACCTTGACATGAATTAAAATATTGGTTGGAACATATGATTGAACATGATAGAGAAAATGTTCAGATGAATGTTGATTACCAAATAACTATAAACGATTGTAAAAAAAATTCATCAATATTATCAATGATTTTGATAATAAGAAATTTTTTTATTTAATATATGTTTCCTTGAGTTGAGGAATCATTATACTCTATAAGAGTACAAATATATATATTTACTTAAAAACTCATCATTTGATTAAAACATGAACTATCAATACTTTATCACTAAGGAAAAGTTACACCATAAGGCTAAGTAATACATTAACTGATAAAATATTTTACAATGATCAACTTAAACAATTTTTTAAGTGGTTAATCATTACAAAATATGATGATTCAACACATTAGATTGAAATTATCTAATTTTCTGATATGAACAAATCATTAATCCCTAATCAACATGACGCAACTCTAAATTTTCACATTCCGATTATGTGAATAAATTCATCATGTATCCTTTTGAAATATTTTAATTACTTGAATTTCCATAAAACCAATATTTGGAACATGCATTCCTCATTTTTCCTTAAGTAAGATACATGTTATTGGATATATTCAATAAATCCAAAAGTGTTGCAAACTCCATCGATGATAGCATAGACCACTTATCAAAAAGTCAACAATTTGTTCTAAGGTAGTCATCATTTCTCTGAATAAATCATTTCATCATCATTATCATAACATTAGATATATATAAAAAGTTTAACTTTCTAATGAATAAATTTTCATTTTTAGAAATCAATATACAATCTCAAATCCTTAATGAAATAGTAATATAGTACAATCTTTATATATCTCATAATTTTTAAAACCATTATATTACCGACCAAATATTTGAATGACAATATTCTTGACTAGGTATACTAATCATTCTACCTCATCATAACTTGATAATTATCCAAAATCATCATTTGGGGCATATTCATTTGATGAAGGGAACATTGATTCACATAGTTTCCCATATCATTGTAGATGAAGCATTGAATATAGGTTATTTTTTCTATGTCTTGAAATTATTAACATGGTGGCCTTTTATTCCACACGTGATGAAAATACATTTTCCTCTCAATTATATACAATAATGTTTCCTTCCACAATAATCACACGTGGGAAAATACAAATTTCCCTTCTTCTATTTAACCATGTTTTCCCCTACCATCCACTTTATCATTTTTCCCTTGAAATATATTTTACTCAGAGAAGACTTTACATTCCTTTTCAACACATGACACTATTTCCTCGTATGATGAGGATACTTGGGAGATAATATTTATTTCAAATGATATTGTAAGACAATCATAGATATGATCCTTATCACACTTTTTATCTCATGAATTGGTGATGTTATAATTCCTACTACTATGATACATTTCTAATAAATTCTATATTATATATTAGCTCAAAAAATTATGAACTCTATATCTATAAACATGGTGTAACACTAAACATAAATTTATGCATCAAAAATACTAATAAAATTAACATTGGTTATGTTATAGGAGTAAATCATTCATAATTGTTTCTAATAAGCTTTCAAATTTACGAAATCCTATCCCCCATGAGTGTTGAAACAAGAGTTCAGCTTGTCCCGTTTTCGTGCACCGGTTCTCGATCGAGTATAGATAAAATCAGTGTTTTGGGGTTTTATACCTAGATTCATATGTTCCATAGCCACCTCTACTAGTTCTTATACAAAAATGGATATATTCTTCTCATAAACCACATAATATATTCCTTATAAAAATTCTAGAACATCCTTGTATACATATCCCCAATGTATATCATTGATTTTTTTCACTAATCTACCTTTTCATTATCTAGTTCTAATGTTTTCTACTAAACATCATTTGTTACCAATTGTTACACCCTGACCCCAGAAGCCCAATTACAGTGAATTATTCTAATATATTAGTATGATTATAATGAATCAAATCTCGAAGGACCATGTATTTTCGTAGTTTTGGAAAGCCAGATACATACATAGGTTCAACATTACATATTTAATGGAAGAAATAAAAAAAAGTTTTATTGAGAACACCCACAACTCTAAGATTATCCCTACAGGTCATTCATAATAAACTTCTTAATGTCCAAAAAAGTGATACATAAGAAATGTGTATGCATAAATTCTCATTAAGGGTAAGGAATATAGTGGAAGATATCATAACATAACCATTAATAATATTGAATAACAGAAAACATGTTCCATTAACAAAAATATGAACACATTTTGGAAGAAATAAGATCTGAATAAGTAATTCCATAATCATGGATATTATTCAAGTCAAATAACCTCATAAACCATCTAAACAATTTTCAAATATTATGGAATGTATAATGGGGGACATCATAACCATACCGTTATAGCCTCATAAAAATATAATAAATAATCATTTTTCAAGACCATGTGCATAGACCGTAGTTTGTCTCATGAGACCTACTAATGCATCAAGGGGTAGTAGAAGTCCCAACCGGACAATTACTATGTTCAATTAATTCCTCTTATAAATAGTATAAATATAAAAAAAACACACATTCATATTGAATATATCATATGAAATGTAAAAAATCTTCCCCAATCATTAAACATAAACGCTAACCATTCAGAGTAATAAGGTGAATGGTTTCAATATAGCTCATCAACAGTGAAAATAATCCTAAAAAAGTAAATAAAACATATTTTATGATATCATAGGGGTTAAACATCAATGAATTACAGGATTCAACAAATGATTATTCCATTGATGAGGATTATTTTAAATGAGACCATTGAAAAACTCTTGAAGAAATAATCCTTAAACATTCCCAACTGTCCCATACCACCTTGAAACATTCAAATAATAATACCTTATAATATCATGACAATAAGGATACTCTTGATATGATATAAAAATGGTCATCACATACAACAAAAATATGCAGTATGTGGTGAACAATGAATATATCTCATAAAAGATAATGTGATATGAGAAAAATCCTTTTTTTACTTTGGAAAGAAGTGTTCTTTTGGAAAATCCTTTTTATATTCGAAGAAATAACATTACAAACAAGTATATCCCTGAAAATGAAAGGAATGTTCATTGAAATTATATTTTAGGTATATATAAATTCTTATTGATGTTAAATTATTTAAAAATAGGTTTTATCGATGCAAAAGAAATAAAACCTTTTAGTGTGGTTTTAGGAAAATATAAAAGTAGTTTAATGCACAAAAGAACATTTTATTCCATAAAACTAGAAATGAACCAAAATAAATTTACCATGAAAAAACATGTGGTTACTGAAAAATAATTATTACATTAATTAGATTATATAATGAACTTCAATATAGGTTAGAATTTGAGAAGTTACTTGAATCAGACTTGCATTTCAGAAGGATTTGTTAGTGAATTTTTAAAAAATGTAAATACCCACAAAATAAAGAATGATTCTTGTTGGTACACATGTATAGAACATTCAAAAAATAATTTATGAGGAGTAAATTAGAATAAATAAGTATTTCATTGAGGTGAGTAGAGAATAAGAGAAACCTGAATAGAAATATAGGTTTCTGTGTAATATACTTACATTATTGCAATCGATTGAATCATATGCCCAAAAATTAATAATAATTAAATGATACATTGAATATAATAAAATAATTAAATTAATGTTTTTAAACCTTAATGTAAGTATAAATACATCATACACAATTATTATAAGTGAATATATAATATCTCGCAAAAATGGAAAAGAGATAAAGAAACCCCTTACCTTAAGTCTGAATGTGTACTGCTCTTGAACAAAAGGTCATGAAATATGAAAATATACTTATTAATAACATGATAATGAAATTATTAGACATTTACTTATTTTATCATAATTTAATTATGTTGATTATGTCCTTATTGATATGTTATAAGTTTGAATTCCATCATTCTGTAGTGTTTGTTTCCTTGGATTTCATGATTGGAATATGTGTATATGAGTATGGATGTTCATGTGGGATGACTGTAAATCTCTAGAATTGAAATTAAATTTTATTTATGAATATAACGAAGTAATAATTTTAATTTATATCATTTGGTTACATGGAAGCAGCACAAATCATTAGGTGAAATATTATTGACATTCACTAAGATTATTTTAGAAATATTTTGAATATAAGAAACTAGTTTGGTCATATGATTAAAAGAAAAGTACTATAGAAGTTCATAAATATTCAATAGGTAATAATACATAATTTTTTTTAAAATAACAAAAAATATTTCATGTTTAGTAATTATGTACAAATTGATGAAAACAACTTTTTCATCCGCGAAGGTTGTAAATTGGAGACTCACAGAGGATTAATTCATTTATAGAGTAAAAGAGAGAGATAGTAAGAATATTGATGAATTTTCTACCATTAAAATAATAAAATTAGAGTAGATATGTGATAATTTAGTTATCATGTTAATCTGGATAGAGGATGTGATGATAAGATAATAATAGAAGGGAACATGAAATTAAAATGAAATAAATAAAATGTGAATTTACCTATTGAATCCACCTCCATGAGATTATCAGAATGGGAAGAGGTTTTTTTCTCTTGGGAAGACCAGAATATTTTTAGACGTGGGGAGTGACAATGTAATAGAATTTGGGCAGGAATATGAGGATCTTCAAGTATTAGAGTAGTTAGGAGAAGAGGGAGTTAGGGGGATTATAGAGGAGGAGAGGAGTAAATTATGAATATTGTATTCCTTATTTTATTGATTCACACTAGAAAACCAATAATGTTGTTCAATGTGACAACTAATAGTAATATTTTCATATGAGTTCAAACCAGATGGCCTTAAATAACTAATGATTTCATAATTAGCGTATTTAACTAAAAATTTGTATATACGGTATTTTACCGTAATTCATTATTCATAAAGAATACATGTTTTTACAAAAAAATAAAAAAAATTCACCCAAACAATTATTCGACGAGTAGAATTCAAAAATATACCCCATTTTAGGAACATAATATTTAAACTATTTTTAAAATAAATATTTAAATATAATATTAATTTATTCAAAAAAAATTAAAACTAAAAATCATTTTATAACACCTGGTGAAAATAATCAGGGTCCCTTAAAATTATCTTACAACCAAAAGACAATAGAGTAACAATTTATGATTAATTTTTGTGAAATGAAATTACAATTTCAAATTATATAATTAAACAGAAAATTTTAATTAATATATTTATAATATAGAAAAATAATAATAATTATTCGATGATCACTTTTTTTCTTTTTAGATGTCCAAATTTTATTTATAGATTCATGGGTGAAGTATCTATTTCTTGGCCAGTTAAATATTCATTACTAGTCATTAATATTTATAATTGTATGTTATTATTCATATGGGTATGTTACAATTCACCAAAAATTATGTTCATCTTATAAGACTCTAAATATCTTAATTAATCAAACTCCGCATGTTAGTTTTTTGAAATTCTAATTATAAAGATGGAAAGATTATGGTTATTAATTTGGTTATAATAAATTATATTTTTGATTAGTATAATTGATTCATTAATTCTATATTAAATCTATTTGTAAATTCTAGGGGTGTTATATTTATGATTCAATGGGAGAATATTAGGAGTTAGTAAGTATGCCATGGATGATCCCAATGGGATTGTAAGTGTTAAAAACAGAGGATAGTGGTTGACCTTTTATAATTGGGTGAGAGGACACAATTTTTTTTAGCAATGAAATGAATGATTCTACATTTTTAATATTACTCAAGGATAGTAAATATTCTACTTCCTGACATTATAGAAGAATTGGTCTATTTATTTTAAAATAATTGTTTTTATACTATTTCATGGATCATTTGAACTCTTATATGATTTTTTAACCCCTTGTAAGCCCATTTATACCTTTATTGTTAGAATTCATTTTTTCTAAATTCACTATAAATTTTGGTCAAAAATTATATTGAACTTATTTGATAATTTAACTATTTTTGATAAAAACTATGAAATTGATTTTTAAAAATTCAGATCATAGAAATGAAAAAAATGTGATTTAAAATTAATTAGGTAGACGTGATGAGAAATAAATTTTTATGGGGACAAGGTACAAAAGTTTTTAATGTGTTCATATTAAAATACAAAAGGAAATTTAATAAAATGTCATAAACTAAATAAATATATATTTTTTTTAACAAATTTTATTATTGAAACCAATTTAATATATAATTTATCCTTATAAGTAAGTTAATTAAAAAGTAAATTTTCAATTAAAATCCATGATTTTTCGCAATTCATCAAAAATGTAATCTTTGTCTAAAAACTAAAAAAATTTCACCATAATATAAAATCAAAAATATTAGTAAAAAAAAATATTTTTTCAAATATATTTTAGAGTTTTTTTGAAAATGTAAATATTAATTTAAACCCACAGATGTGATAAAAAATCATGTTTTTGGGATGTTTATTACTTCCAATGTGAAGTTGATTTAATAATAAATCTATATTTAATATTAATCATCATATTAACATAATATAATATTTATTGATATATAATATATTTATTTAATTGAAAACAATTATCATTAGAGTTTTATTTAATGTAATTTTAGTTTTGTGTTATGTGTTGAATACACGATCGAAAACAAATATCTGAGGTTCTTGGTAGTAAAGCTATTAAAGTGAATAAATTTATTGAAAAATAAATATATCAAAATGTATTGGGGTGATCCATTCCCATAAATATTCATTGATGTGATAAATTTACAATGTCAATCATTATTTTAGTGTTTTAAAATTTTGAGGTGTTATATCCTCCACCCATTATTAAATTATGTCATCTCTATCTGAACATCATACTGACAATAAAAGGTTTGATACATGAATATATAACTTTTAAACCCAAATATTGAAATGTGTAAATAAAAAATAATCCGATTACATGTGAATTAGAAGTACGATGGTCCTCGGGATTAAATCGTATCTATGATTATATATTGTAGAACATTTGAGGAATATAAAGATATGGATGTGGATGAAAATTCCAAATAATTATATAGAGTTTTAGAGGATATTGATGACAAGAAAATGAATGATCAGTGGAATGTTAATCACCTAAAAACCCTAAAACAATGATGATCATAATCAAAACTAGTTCATCAGAAATGAAGATACTAGGATAAAAATTTTGTATTAAGATACATTTCCAAGATTTGAGGAATTGTATTACAATCTAAACTTGGAGAATATGGAAATACACTTACATGATGAGAATGATTTTATCCTCAAACCGATTTCAAACAAAATAAAATATTGTGCAGTATACAATGTGTATTGAATATAATGTTTTCATGCTCAAAGCACTAAAATAAACAAATAAAGGACTAAAACCCACCAATATAATAACAAGATATCATCATATTTTTATAAATAAACCAAAACCACAATGGTTATCATGTATTATGTTAATTAAAAAAACATAAATTATTTTCCAAATTTGATCAATTTTACCAAATGTTCAAAATAAATCATTCCATAAGTAAATATTACAAAAATTCAAAAACAATAAATGAATATGTTTAAAACCCAATTATTTGAAGTATTTGATCACATATTCATCTAATTTAAATCAATTGTTTATCCTTAAATTACATCCCATATATTTTAATAATATACATAATCATTAAAAGTAGAAATTTCACAATGACTATGTCAACATCTATACTAGTTATATGCACTAGAACATTATTTCCCATTGGTTGTGGGTTTATGAACAATTAACATGTCAGATGTGATGAGTTATTTCATAGCCTTCACATTTACATTTTCTGATAAAAAATGATAGAAAATTTCTTCCCTAAATAGAAATTAATGATGATAATAGAGGTTAAACATACCCAATGCGATAAAAAATTCATTGAAAACACTAATTTGTTTACTATATATAACCCTCAAATAGAGTTTATAATACTTTCAATATGTGATCATCATTAAATTTATTGAACTATGTCAGTATGTATAAATTATATGATAATGCCACATAAAAATTATTAATATCCAAATTTATCTCAACCCATAACTTTATACCAACTATAATAGGACAGAACCCGTACAATTGAATCTAGTACTAAATTCCTAAACATTACATTTACAAAATGGATTCCAATAATTTTGTCCCAATTGTTTGTATAGAGGAAATACTATCTAAATGATATACATAGACCACAAACATTCTTATTAAACCTTCAGTTATATAGTTTTATATAATTATTAATAAATATAATTGTAAACTATTCCAATAATACAAAATGATTATTTTTTCCCCATAATCAAAATTTTATTCATAAGAATTAATAAATATTAATCATAAATATTAAATCTCATCTATAAATAAAAACTAAACCTCATTCTTTATAACCTGGGGAAAATAAAATGTAAGTTGGTGATAGAAAGTGTTTAGTAAAGAAAAACATTAGTAATAAAAAATTGCTGTCATTAGTGATCATACGATAACCATAAGGGTATTATGATATAATCAAAGGGCATGATTATACAATTCAAATATTCATCTAATGAAAAATTGTAAACACCTTGAAATCATTTAGAAAACATGTTAGTATCTTCGGGCATCATATTCAAAGAACACTTAATGAAACTATAAAAAACACTTACAATTGGAAAAACCATACATATAACATGAAATATAATTATTTAGAGAATATTTACCTTACCCAATACATCAGAGAACGTCTTTGGAACACCAATCATATATGATTTATGTGTCTCACTCAACTCCAACTATGTTTACACATAATATATAATGTCCATGAACCATAACATGAATATAATACATAAAACATTTACATGAAACTTATAAAACAATAATTATAATTCTATAACCAGATTAATCTATGTAAAAGAAATGGTTTTTAGGATAATCTCTTTGAAACATGATTAACTCATAGAAGATAAATGACTTCCATACCAATCTCTTTGAAAACTGAACAACTCATGGAGATGAAATGAATAGCATAATAATATATTTGAATAAATATTAAATCATATAGATAAAAAATGATGATGGTATCATTACAAAATATCCACAATTGTGTATAAGTAAAAACATGTGTTATTGAAATTGATTAAAAGAATAGCATTTAAATATAGTTTGTTTATGAAAATAAACTTTTAATTTTGAAATCAGTTTTCAAAACACAAAATTTCATAAAATTATCAAAAAATCCTTTTCTTTTGAAAAATGAATTGGATAAAAAAATATATTAAAAATCATTAAAACATTTCTTAAGGAAAATATCCTTTCCACATGAAATTTTGTTTAAAATCTAATTGGTTTTTTAAACAAATTCTATTGAAAATAACATTTAAATAATAATAACATTGAGAATATTAATTAAAGAGTTTTCCTTAAAAATATCTTTGTAAATGTGAAAATTATGAGTCAAATAAGAATTTTTCATGATGGATTTTAATTATTAACATCCAATACAAGTTTCAATTAATATTTATTTGGAAATATAAAAAATTATAAATGTTATTTGTTTGAAAAAAATTAAAATATTCTTCTCAAACATTTAGTCAATGCCAAATAAGAATTTATTCAAAAATGAAAATAAGATTTAATATAATTTATTTTTTAAAATGGAAAACCTTATTCCAAAATATACTTATTTATAATGTATGAGTAATAATTCAATTTATTACAAATAATTATATAATTTTTTTGGAAATAAAATAGATTTCTTACAAAAGAGTTAAATATTATCGAATATCCTTAAAAATATTTTCTCAATTATTTTATGTACCAAATATTCAAGACAAAAAAATTGTTTTTAAATATTAATACATACCAATGGAGGTGATTATTCTATAGGTACATGATATATGGATCACATGTCTTCATCATTTTATGAATAATCGTAAAAAATTCAAATACAATTTTAGATTATAACATAATACACTTACAAATTTTTGACATAAAATAATAATACACCTTAATTAATAAAATTATATTAAAAATATATTATCATTAAATTTATAATACTAATGATTTAATATATAAGTGTGAAGGTATACAATTCTTATAAAAGAAGATAGGCATGTAACATAACATAATCCTTAAAGAAGGATAATTCCTAAAAAATCCTTTAACTTTTTGGTAAAATTGAATCCAAAAATCATATGACAGAGATCCAAATATGTATATTTAATACCAAATAAATATATTTATGTGAATCTAAATAAAAATTCATGGTCAGAATATACACCACACAACAAAATTAGTTTTGGATATGGTATATATCCAAAAAAAATTAAAATTTATATGAGAAAACCCTTACCTTGAGTTTGACAAGTCCTCATTTTGATTTATATTTAGAAATAATATATATTTGCTAATTATATAATTTATTAAAAAAAATTTAATGATTAATTTTCCTTTTATATTAATAATTACCACAGTATATCTGATTACATAATAAACAATATTTACATCAGATGTTCTAGCATTATTTGGCTTATGTCTCTAAAACAACAATGTTATGTTTACATTAGTGATATATCTCACTATATAATCATATCCAAAATAATAAAGATTAAATTATTATCATATTAATATATATAAATTTTAATTTTTAAACCAATCATTAATGATGGTTATGCAAAATGGGATACGTTATAATCATTAGGATGGTAGGTCCTACGTACACATGATTAACATTTCCATTTTTCAATGATCAATATGGAATTGAGGTAATCTATATTTTATCATTCAATATATAATAATATCATATATTACATATATTTTCTTTCAATATACTTATATACATAATCCTTGTGGTTTGGTGATGATAATGGGGACACATTGCTTCCAGTATTGGATAGTCCACATATACATGAACGATAGCATAACACTTTTAGTGTAAAAAATATTACAATATTTGACCCATCTAAAATGTTAAATATATCATGAATAACATAAATATTTTATTTATATAACATATATAAATTATATTTACCCTTATTCAATTCCATGTAATGTGTTAATGAAATATGAATCACATCACTTCGCAAGGAGGTAGTCCACCCTATACATGAGGGACATTATTGTATATCAGAAAGAAAGAAACATAAATAAATAAATATATATATATATATATTATGTACTGAACAATGAGATCTAATTATGTCATAAATAACATATACATACATTGGATCCATAACCCAAACAAACATTTAATTATAGTAATGGAAAAACAAATTTCATTAGTTCATGAGGCGGTAGTCTTCCATACATTAAAATAATTATTTTATAACCCATTTGATGTAAATTGGATACAAATTAAGATATTATATTAACATAATTACATGTAATTATATGTAATATGGTGTGTTTATTATAAAAACATGGTTTAATAATAATTTATGTAGAAGGAGACATAAATAAAATAAAAATTCTTATTAAAGAATGCTACATCTTCTTCGTGTATCATCCTATGGTTTCCAATAAAGTCTATATAAGATGTATTCCTCCAAAAATGAGGTTTTTTACTCAATATATTGATGATATACAATTTATTGAAAAATTAATATCACTAAATATCTCAGCGTGTTACATTCCCATCTATGATCAGTGTAGTGTTTCATTTATTTCAACAAAAATAAGTTCTATCTTTTAAAATAATGAGATTATACATCCCACATCACAGAAAAATTTATTGACACTTAATCTAAACTAAATCTTTGTAATCAAATGCGGGAAATTTTAAAATAAATTTTTAAATAGAAATGATAAAATTTATTTATAAAATATCCTCAAGATAAATGTGAAATAGAAGTATGAGAGTCATCTAGATTGATAATAACTATACTAATAAGTAGGTGCACATTATAGGCATGTAATGATTTGTAAATAGAAGAAAAAATATATAATTATTCAGATTTTTATTTGGTGATTGACTATAATAAATTTGATCAAAAAATGGAATTTTAAAGGTCCTCAAAACCATAAGTATGTGATGATAATAAACACCATCGGTTCGTCAGAAATAAATGTACTGGGATTTATTTTTGTTTTAAGGAACTTTTCTTAGAGTTTAAGAATTATCTTACCATATAAACTTATATAATATGGAAATATATTTACTTTATAATAATAATCTTATTCTATAATCAGTTTCCTCTAATATATGATATTTTTTTCTAAATTATGTCATTTCAGGATAAATTTTTCTTCTGTGAAGAAATAAAATAAAATTTTAATTGACCATATAATCCCCCATAAAAACATGATATTCCTAATATTTATATAGAGCTATCCAAAATGATAATGGTTATCATATAGTATGAAATGTTTTTTAAAAATAATACATTATTATATAAATTTGAACCTTATTACACAAAGTTAAAACTAAATCATTCCAAAAATAACTATTCTTAAAATTCATCAAACTAAACGTAGCATGGTTTTAAACACAGTTATTAGAATTATTTTATAATATATTCAACCAAGATAAATCAACTGTTATTCATCAAATTAAATGTCATATGTTTCATAAATCTCACCAATAAAAATTTTATAATAACCCTGACATCATTTCAGCATGTTATACGAATCATAACATTGCCACATATCAGTTGTGGTTTCAAGACCTCAACTATTCCAGATGTTATGGGTTATTTCAAAGCATTCATGATGTCCATTTTTTGTTAGGAATGATAAATAATTTTTTCTCTAACTAATACTTAATGATGATCCTTCGAATTATAAATTCCATAATCTAATAAAATGTCTACCAAGATATATTAAGAAACCTAAAAATTTTACTACATAGAACCCTGAAATGGAATTTAAAATAATTTTTAATATATGATCATCATTAATATTATTGACCACTGATGGAATCCATAATTATTAAGATAATATCATGTGGAAGCATCATTATTTCCAAAGTTATCTTAGCCAATCCTTTTATACAAACTATATCATCCTAGAACCTGTTCTCCCAAATCTACTTCTAAATTCATAAAATGTCATAGGAAAATTTCAAAGGGTTTTTATGTTACTAATATAATATTTTAAGGGGTCTTTATATACACATTTTAATCGAATATATATGTCTTAAAGATGGAAATTTGGGAAAAAATTCCCTTATCTTAATCCCAAAATCCATTATAAATGTTCAAAACTCATGTTTAAAAAATATTGGTTTATTATAAATATTTTATAACATAATAATTATATTTATCATAGTATATATATTTTACTTATGACCTATTTATTACTGTTCTATTATCAATTCCTTGTTAAAACCATATTTTGGGTAATATATTCTTTGTTTTATGTGTTTTTTTATATTTTTAGTAGTCTTATTTCTACCATAGTTAAATCATATTTATAACATTATTAATGATATAAACACCATAAATTTAAATTTTTTATTTATTAATATCAATCCATAAATTTTATTGACAGAAAAGGAAATACAATATTCTTGGAGATGATAGATCGTGTGCATGCATGAAGCATTTTTAAATTTTCTCAATGGTTGAATCATAAGGATTTTAAGGAATAAATAAAGATAATATAATAATTATTCTATCATATTTATAACATATATCCATAAAATTATCCTTATTACATTATATTTAGATCAAAAGTGTAAAGGGAATCGCATAACTTCGCAAGGTGGTAATATGTCATACACATGGTTGGTGTTATTGTGTCCCCATGAAATTGTATGTAAGATAGTATATGTGATATCATAAAAAATAGGTATAATTATTTCTCTAATATCATATATATTTTTATTGAAAATTCCTCATTATTTCAAACTAAGATAGGTAGTGGTTAAAAACTAATTACATAGTTTTATGAGGCGGTAGTCCCCCATACACATAATTGATGATTTAATTTTTATTTGATGGGAGAGGATATAGAAATACGTTATTACATTAAAATATTCCAATACAATTATAATCAAGAAATATGTTTTATTATATAAAAATAATTTATGAATATTTTAAGGATTTGGATGAGGAAAAAACAAAATGCACGGTTACTAAATTTTCCACACCTTTAGAGAACCTCTTTATGTGTATACCCAAATCCTTTTTAAGAGGGATTAATATACATAATAAAACCTAAAACATGTGGTTAGTAATTTAAGGAATATTTTTTGGTAGGTAATTTCTAAACCAATGTGTGTTGGATGTGGGATATATAGAGGAGAGGGGGTGGCCTTATGTAAGTGTGGGAGTAAACACACATAGATTATTTAAAACAAAGTGTTCCAACATTTTCAAAGATACATAGGGCTCCAAATTGAATAATTATAGAAAAATATAATTAAATATATAGAAATATGGCTATAAAATTTTTATTATATGAGTGTTATTTATTTTATAATTTATTTTTTTTAGTTTAATAATCGGTAATTCTAATTTAACATTAACCTCATTAATTATTATTTTTTCTATTCAACTATTTTTCACTAATATTATTATTTAACATGTTATATAATATAAATTATGATTATTAAAATTTTGAAATTCATTTTACCAAATTTTATACACATAATATTGGAAATATAACATAAAATAAATAACACAAAAGAGATGAATATGTGTTTTGTTGAAAGAGAATATTTTGAAAAGTTGAAAAAAATTTATATCAAAATTCAATATGAAATAGAATATAATGAAAAAAAGATTATAAATAATAACAAAATTATTCTAATTTTATATTTATAATAAATTCAAATCTACAGATGACCTTAAAAATAGTCTCTTATGAGAAAAAATCCCCAAAAACCCCATATATTCCACCAATCATCGAGAATTAACAATTTTAAAAAAATATATGAAAACTCCACTCAAATTTATTTTTGACATGTAGATTTAAAAAATAAATATTATTTTTCAAATAAATTTTTAAAAAGTGGAAATAAATTTATTTTTAAATTTGTTCACAGGAAGAAATAACTTTAATGGGATAATAGTGTTTTTGATGCAAGGGCCAACTTTACTAAAATATTCATAATTTTATCATAATAAGTTTTATTTATTTTAAATCAATAAAAATTTATTCTAATAATAATTATTATTATTTATACTTCCATGTTTATCTTATTGGGTAAAATATTTTTATTTAGATTAAAATTTTAATAGTATGACATGGTTCATTATAACTTTATGTTCTGTGCAATTTATGCTATCTAAGTTAATAAGTATATTAAGAAATTAAATTTCATAAAATATTTCGATTATACATGTATATATATAATGTAATTAAAATATGGTTTTGAAATGATTTAACATAAATATAATGTCACTTTTGATAGTTTTTACTATTACATGAGTATTTTGGTGTTTTAAAATGTTAAAAATTTATTTATTGGAATCCTATGTAAACCATTACTCAGAATAAAAATATGAAATTTATTACTTTTAGAAAATAAATATATAGGATATTTCCTTTGATTTCAAAACCGTTCAACCCCATTTTCTTGGTTTTGATCCCATGATACATGTATTTATCGGTTTTTTATACATTAGAACATTTTATTTAATTTTATTTAGAACCTCATAAATCTATTGGATTTGTTGTTTATTCATATACATCAACAATAATATCATATGGTTTCATGTCTATATGAAAATTGTTTTTGGGGTTTAACCACATGAAACATTATTTTTGGTATTTTTTAATATTGTTTATTATTACATTCAAAAAACATACCACATTGGATGGACATGTTTTTAACACCTACAGAACTAAAATAACATAACAGTTGTCCCATGAATTTACATCAATTTGGGGATATTTTTTAATGTTTTAATTATTGGATTCCTATTTTAGTTTTTTTTCTGAATACTAAAAATGTTTTTATATAAATCACATAAAAATTTAATGTGGAAAGAAAGATTTATCAGTACTAAAATTAGAAAAATAAATTTATGGTCATTTTTTGATGATTTTATATCCTGCTGGCATCATTTTTTTCACTTAAAACCCCTAATACAAACATTTAACGACTTTGGAATTATTTGAAACATTTTATTGTTTTATTATGAGAATATCACATGTCATATGTATGTTTTTTATAATAAGAATGTCTTAAATAATTCAATGGTAGTTTTACCATTATTTCACATCTATATGAGTTCATTTTCAATGATATTTACCACTTCACGAACCTTGTAGTCTTCAACTCTAATTTTTATTAAGAATCGTAGAAAAATATATACACATAATTTTGTTTCATCAGTTCTTACATTTCAATAATAAATCTATTGCCATTTTTCATATGTTCCCCCTCCTTCAAACATAATTTTCATTATTTTTACACATTAAATCATGTTTTTAAATACAGTAGCATCTTTTAAATATATCTATTGAGTAATTCTAATAAAAATACATGTTGGATATAAGTTTTTAATAATAATAGAAATATAATAAGATCAAAAAATGTTTTACCATGAATTAACATTAATATGAGTTCATTTTCTGTGGTTTTGACCATCATAAACACATGTTAGTGTTTTAAAACCCAAATAACTCATTTATAGGAATCTTAAAAAAATTAAAATTCATAATGATATGAAATAAGATACTATATATCACATGTCATTTTATGGTCATTATCATATGATTCTATATCCATATGAGGCAAGTTTCTTGGTTTTGACCCCCTAAACCACGTTTTAAATGAAATTGGTATATTTTAAACATGTTTATTGAGTAATTCCTGGTACAAAGCATATCAAATAGAAATTCAATCTCTGGTTACACTTTAGAAATAATTTATCGATGGGATTTACATGATTTCATGTCAAGGTAAGGATGTTTTCTATGGTTTTTACTATAATACACATCTTTTCATATTTTAAAACAATAAAAACACAATTATGGGGAACTCCCAAAACATTAAATCATAATTTCTTTCCATTTTTTATTAGATTTTAATAATAACTACATTATAATTTTACTATGATTACATGTCCAGCTAACGTTTCTTTATTTTTTGGATATGCTTAATCATCATTTTAATGTCCTTATTACCATTTATAACTTTTTACCAAGGCATTCCAAGAAAAACTCATGTCAGATAGACATGTTGTCTATTTGTAGATAGCTGAAATAATTTAAATGTATTTTTCCAAAATATTACAAAATAATGTGATGGTTGATTTAATGTTTTTTACAATTACAAACATGTTTTATTAATTTAAAGCATTAAAAAATGATTAATGAAAATTTGTGAAATCCAAAACATAGAATGATGTGTTATCACATCCAACATTTCAAAAATAAATCAGAATTAGTTTTAATATGGTTTATAAAACATATTAATAATAATTATTGGTTTTTATCCTATAATACATTTTTAATGTTTTTGGAATCTATTTAAATAATTTTTGAACTATTTTTACCACATCGAACATCAAACAAATGTTTTGACTTCGTGTATATTTAAATAATTCAACTGTTTTTTTATTGTCATTTCATGTTAAGATGAGGTTATTTTATATGGTATCCAAATTAACATGCTTGTTTTAGTCCATTAAAATAGTAAAAAAATATATGGGCATCTCAGAATTATTGTTTCTCTCAAAGAAATAACATTAGTTTCCAATTATTTAAATCAATCAAAATTCATTGTCATAGGATTTCATAATGTTTCGACATGAAAGTCTAGAGATACGACTCAATGTTCATGATTTCAATATAAAATCATAATTTTAAAAATTCTCATTGATTTTTAATGTTTTATTTTTAAAAGTTTTATTGTTCTTATGGAGAACAGAATATACCTCATCAGGATGAGCTATAATGGTTGAAATTTTCTCAAGGATTTTTCTCATTATCTTATAATATACAAAATCAAATTAATTTGTCATTGTTAACCAACAATGATCTAAATTTTTTAAAATATTTGTGTTGTTTAAAAAAATTTCAACGTTGAAATTATTCTCTATGCATACCAAAAAAAACCTTTCATAACCCTACTAGTTGTATCAATAATTTTTTATTACATCCTACACAAGAGAGCTCATAGAGTTAGCCTAGAACCCATCCCCCATGCAAGCTCGAGATTCACCTTCCCTAATATTATTGAAATTCAATCACTATTTCTTACCGATGATGATTATGATTTTTCACATCCCAAGAATCATGATGTTTATACCATTTATAAAAAAAATTAACAATGAAATCTATACTCGTCTAGTCTTTATTATATTTTCAATTTTTATAAAATAATTATTATTTAAAGTTATTTCATTACTATAATAACATAATCTTGATAAATATACTATAACAAAAAAATCCCTAAACCCAATTAATTGTGGACGACTATATGGATCAAATGAAAAAGATATATCCTATAGTCACCATTTCATCCATATATCTAAACTAATTTAAATTAATTTAAGGAAATGTTTTAGTTATAATTTTTTCCAACATTATTTTTTGTATTTTAGAGAGATAACATGGAATAATAATTGAAAGTACTTACTCAAACATCTCTCGTAATGTTATTTAAAAACAATATTTTGGGTTCAATGGAATTTTAATATATATCTCCACCTAGCCAATATAGTTAACTAATTCATTGTCTTTTATAAAAATGTAGACATTTTAGAACAAACACTAACTTATAATAATAAAATACAAATTATAAGGGTTATAATACAATAATGATTGTTCTCAGTATTGAAAAATACTATGACCCATCGATATGAGTAATGAATTATATTTAAAGATTGAAATATTTATATGTATTATTACTATAGAAATGGAAACCTTAATAAAAATTATAATTTTATTGTGTTTTTTAATATAATTAAAAATATAAAATTACAGCATTAGATGCATCTATTTTAATATGAAAAAAATATCATTACCTTATAAATAAAAACATCACCAGACACATTCTCAATCATTTATCATGATGTCAGAGATGTGTAATTAAAATCATTCTATAATCAATATTTACAATATCTCTATTCCTTACACCAATTTTTAGTGTCCATATATAGTTTCCCAGAACCTATACCTTCGAATCCTTTACTAAATGGCCAAACATTTTATTTTTGAAATTGATACCAATTAACGTGTAACAATTTTTTACAATCCAATAAATAAAATATAAATAGGTAAACATTTATAACATAAATTTTCATGGATATTCTAGGTTAAGTGAATTATATAATTAAACATACCCTTAGAAAAACAATTCCCATGACATTAAATGAGTAATTCTCTCACATTACCCTATTATTTTACATTCAGACATCATCAAAATCAATTAAAAAACAATTCATTTAATATTTTCTATAAACATATTTGTTATAACCTAGGATAATCTATTAATATTTTGTATGGTCTCAAATTCTCTTTTGTGAAAACATAATAATTAACAAATTTTTTTCATAATTGTTCATAAGATGAGTATAATGGTATAGTGAAATAATCAAAGTGAATGAGTATAACATATGAATAATCATACCCATTAATACCTAAATCATTAGTCATGAAAACATTGAAAAAGAAATTAAATAAATTTATAGTCATACGAATTAGTAATCATTATCCAGGTGATATCAATATTGATCAAACGAAACATCATAAACTCCTAATAATTGTGGTAAAAATGTGTAGGAATCTTAAGAGAAAATCTTCATACAATGATTAAAGGACCCTTGTATAACCCTTATAATTGAAATAAATATATAGATGATTAAAATTAAAATTATATAAATACCATAATCACAACCAAAGGAATCATAGAATTGCTTGGGTACACCCATCATATATTCTTTAACAGGCTCACCTAGGGAAATTTTGGGAACACCCATCATATATATTGTTTGAGAACCACAACATAAATTAATAAAATTGTGAATTCATCATTAAACTCATTGTAAAATATTATAATTCTATAACATGATTAATATAAGGAAAAATATATTTCATGAAAAAATAATTGAAACAATATTAAGATATGGAGAATAAACGGGTTCTATCATAGTCTCTTTGAAACTTGATTAACCTATGGAGAACCATATAGTTCCATAAAAATAATTTAGAAATTATAATAATCCATTAAAATAATGTATGAGGATGGTATCATTATTAAATACACTCATTAAGGAATAATTAGAAACATGGGTTTTTATCATTGAATAGTGGAAATCTTATTAAAAATCAATTAAATTTTTTCTAATGAAAATAAACCTTTTCATTGTAACATCCCTTTCGTGAACATAAAAAGCATAAAAATTTATAAAATTTATTTTCATTGAAAAATATATTTAATCATATACAGTAATATTTTATAATAATTAAAAACATTGGGATAAGTAAATATGAATTCGAAATTAAAGAAACTTTTATAAAATGTAAAATATTTTCATCATCCTTTTCATTAAAAATTTAATTTAAAAACTATGTATTTTTATAATAGTAAGAAACAATTATTCCTAAACAAATTACATGTAAAAATGATAATTGATCTTAAAATCTATTTCTGTTGAAGATAATAATTAAATAAATTTCATACAATAAAAAATGAATATTTTATTTTCACACTAAAAATTCTCGAAAAGATCTTGGTTTTTAAAATTATGGTAAGATTACATTCACTTATTTTGTAATAGGAATATGAGAATGATTTAAATAAATATATAACGTATATTTTAATATATTTTATAAATATTTCCAAATTTTCTAATTTTTTCCAAAAAAAATATTTGGATATTAATATTTCATTTGGAATGTATTTTTATAAAATATTTTTTAGAAATAAAATGGATCTCCAACCAATGGGATGAAAAAATTCATATTTCATTACAAATATTTTCCATATTATTTTATGTACCAAAGAGAGGGAAAATGTTATTAGTTTAAATATAACTAATAACCATTATATAAATTTATTATTAAGTTTCATGAGATATAGACCATAATATCTCATCATTATATGAATACTAAAAAACAATCCTAATAAATTATGAGATTGTAATCTAAAACTCTTATAACAGTGGTAAAATTGAATTATAATCCCGATGAAACGTTAACATTAAATTACACATTTAATATATTTAAAATAAGTATATTCTTGTTATAAAATTTAAATAAGGAATTATATACTCCCCATAAAAGTATATAGGTGTACAATATACATATATCTCAAAGAAAGAAAATTGATAAAGAAATCCCTAACAACTGTGGTATCCTTGAAAATGAAAACCACATAAAATATTGTTTTATATCAAAATACTATATGTAGTTTCTAAATTACAAGAGAGGGTGAATTGTAGGTTTAAAAACAATCATTTATAACTTTATGAAAAACTATTTTTAATTAAGTTAAAAAAGGTATATTAAGAAACCCTCAAATTGTTCTATAAGACAATCTTCCTATGTTCCAAAAATATTGTTCTAGAAAGGAATCTTTAGGAGTGTTTACTTAGGTAAATATTATACCTTAAATAAAATATAATATTACTTATTAGAGGATTAAAAAGTACAAGAATGCATAACAACATTATAATTTCTATCCCCCAAATCCCATTACCTTTATGTTTGTCAACACCTCTATCTTCTTATCCTTAGAAGTCCTCGAACATTAATGTAGTCAATACCTCTGTCTTCCTATCCCTATGCGCCCTCAATTTTACAAAACAACAATCAATGTCACACAAATCATGTTGAAAAAGATGGTTAGAATGGATAATTCATGATAGTATCTCTCTCTAGAAATCACCACAGAAACATGCAATCTCTAGAGTGATGGAACAAATAATTATCTTTCTTGTGATCTTTCAAATGAGATCCTATTTATATGCACTTCTCCAATGGTCATCTCCCTCTTCCAACGATCATATATTTCTTTTAATCTTAGAGGGACCTAGACACTTGTCACTCAAACAAAGGTTAGTTTGAAATAGAATTTTCAATATCTTTTCATCAAAATAACAAGTGTATAAAAAATAAGATGACCTAACCAAATATATTTTTTAGATTCTATGATAAAATAAAATTCATATTCTAACCAAATAAACATTCATAGACGAAAGATCATGGATATTTAGATTTTGTTTTCCAAGGAATTCAGAATGTGAATTCTATATATTTTAGAGTCTGAATTCCAATGAATTCGGAATTCTGAGTCCGAATTCAAAGGAATTCAGAGTCTCGATTCCGTGGAATTAGGAGTCTGAATTCTAAAGTTTTCGGAGTATAAATTCTAACGAATTTGGTTTCTGAATTATATGGAATTCGAAGTATGGATGATGAAGAATTTGGAGCTTAAATTCTATGAATTCAGAGTATAAATTTCAGAAAATTCAATGTTTGAATTTCAGAGAATTTAGAATATAAATTTTTGAGAATTAAAAGTATGAATTTCTAAAAATTCAGATTCTGAATTTTAGAGAATTCAGAGTCCGAATTTTAGATAATTCGGATTCTGAATATAAGAGAATCCAGATTCTGAATTTTAGATAATCTGGATTCTGAATCTTAGAACATTTAGCGTCTGAATTTAAAAGAAATTGGATTCTAAATTTTAGAGAATTTTTAGTTTGAATTTCGTTGAATTCAGAGTTTGAATTTAAGATAATTCAGAGTCTAAAAATATGTGAATTCAATGTCTGAATTTCTGTGAATTTAGATCAATAAAATAGAAATCTTTATAACCAACGATTTATAGGAATCTAAGGATTTAGATGTGAAACTGAATTTTTGACTTAGGAATAAAATGAGATTGTTTTAGACAAAATATAAAATGAAAAATGAAAACATTGGTAAGGATAAAATTTCCTTGAAGAAAGCAAATTTTCCTTATTAAGATAATCATTAGGAAAAATCAATTTTCCTTAAGATAAAGTGTTTGTGGTTTTCAAAATATAGGGGAATGGAAATGTTAATAGGAGACCCTATTGACTTAAAAATCTCACCCTTTTTGAAAAAAAAGAATCATTAGGAAAAATAATATAATGACTTAGAGTTTTTATATATGGACTTTTAAATAAAAACCCATCTCCCTTAACTTATGAATCATGGTGAATATGACTAACTCCACCTTAGGTTTTGAAATCCCTAAATATTGTATTCTTGAATTCCTTAAATAGATTTTTCTTTTTCTTAAATAAGAAAATATTATTTGATGAAACACCCCCTTAGATATTCTCTCCCTTACATAGGGAATTCAATACATTACTAATTATTCTTTTTATAATTTGTTTCTCTCAATTTGTGATTTAAAAAAAAGGAATAAAGGGATTGGAAAAAAAATTTAACCTGAAATATTAGTACTGAACAATAAAATATATGAAGAATAATGAAAAATTCATTATGATTTAATGAATTTGTAGAGGGAAGGAAAATAGAACAAAAGTTTGTATTGGAAAAAATTATCCTTCTTTCTCCATTGGAATTAACATCATCACAATGGTTTTCATCTTCTTAATATCATTGTGATATTCTTCTACATGCTTGTGTAGCTGATCATGATCTTCATTTTTCCTCTCAAAGGCATTGATCTATTCTTTTTGAGCATTATGAAAATTTTCTTGAGCAATCAAAATAACTTCATTCTTATTGAGTTTTTCTTCAAACTCAATTATATGATCTCTTTTCCTTTTCAAATTCCATGAAAATAAATTAAGCATTGCATTCAGGTCATTGACTTCCTACTTCAAGGTTATCTATTTGAGAGTAATATTTTCCTCAAAACTATTAGTAAGATCATTGAACATTACATCTTTAGTGTCAAAATAATCATTTAGACATTCTTGAAAATCCTCATGGATTCTCATTTCTTTGATTTTTTTTCTTTGAACACTTTTGGATTTACTTGCATTATCTTTTGTGGGATTCATAACCGATGAATAAGGTTTTGAAATCATCTTTATACCTGAAAAAATTATCCATAACAATTGTCAATTAATATGATTTATGATTAAATGAGTGAGGAAGAATCTAACACGTCGAGTATATAATCGGAAATAAGGGAATAGTATCAACCCGCTTTTTTCAAAGATTGAACCAAAAAATTATGTCCAAGAGAAGATGATTCTGAATCAGACAGTTTGGTTAGTGAGGATTCTTTTTCTATATCTTCAACATTATTTTTTGACAAACCTCCAATATCATTATTTTTCACTATATATTTCCTAGGTGTATTAACCAACATATGTTTTCCCTTATGAGATCTCAGAATGATCTCTTCTAATTTGGGTGATTCTTTTCACAATATAATAATTGGACAATCTTATCATCCACAATATTTTATTTCTCGACACACTCAAAAAGATCATATGGTTGTACAAAATCAAGATTAATACTCACTTATTCAAATATATTATTCAATTCTCCTTGACCATTTTCTTCTTTTGTTGTGGTATATTGTTTAGGAATATTCTACTTCAGAAGTTTGAATTGACATTTTCTTATAAGGAAAATCCTTCTCATGATATCCCTACACATGAATTTTCATATCATATATATAACCACTTCCTTATTTTTCTTCTTCAACTACTTATTCTTGAACTATTTCTTTTCTCTAGTTCCATAATTACAATCTTCTTTCCCGAATTCACTAGAATTGATTCTTGAAGAAATGATTCCGGTATGTGGTGTAGTTCAGAAGCTTTCTCAATAGACTTGAGAAGTGATTGAACATTCTCACCCTCAAACATCATCTTCCAGTGCTTATTTTCTCTCTCTTACTTATCAAGATCCTCAGTAACCTTTAACTTTAATGATTTTTCATCAGTAGGGTCCAAGCCAAAACTAGGCTCCCCTTCTTTCTTTTTCTTCTTGTCCTCTCTAAACATGGAAACAACATCATCAGGATAAATCTTTTGAATCTTTGCCTTTTTGGTGCTAGTTGAGTTTCTTTAGAAATATGAGTTTTTTCTTTCTTTTCCAATTCCTTCACCTTCTTCTACATTCCACTCATCATGAAAGATTCATCCACTTCTAGTTTCATTGATAGAGCTTCAATTTTTTATTCAAAAAAATTCTAAAATTCTCCTAATTCACTATAAAAACCAACCTTAATTCTGCATAGAGTATCATAACTCAACAACATTACATTGAAATTCCTTGGATTAGAACTATAAGTAATATTTGAAAGATTTTAGAAAATGGAATGAAATCGTGGAGAGAATAACCAGATACATGATGATTTCAGATTTTAGAGTCCCATTCATGATATTCATGACTTTCAGCAAATCATAATTCACTAAATTTTTCTTTATGAGATTAACCAAAAATTCTAAAGCATGTATGTCACTCTTCTTCAGGGTATCTTTACCACATTTTCTAGGAAAAATAAATCTCTTAACTCATAACTCAAGAATCCTAAGATTTTTACAGAGATGGATAATCATCAGAGTATTTACTTCAGATAGGCCAAGGGAATCTAAGGATATTTCCTTATCGAATAATCAAGAAATATTTGGTAACATGTGGGTACAAAATTCTTCTTCACCATCATATAGAATTCTAATTCATCTTGAAGCCTTACTATAAGTAATAGAGTAAGTTTTTCCATATCTCTTAAACATAAAATTGTCTATCCCTCTTCATTGAAAAAACTAACAGAATCATAAAACTCAACCAATAATTACAGATAAACCAGATCTTCATCCATTTATTTGAATACACATAAACTCTCCTATCCATTTAACATGATATTTTTAGAGATTATTGAGTCATACTTAACAAAGTATTTTAGATTGAATAACCTTTCCGTTTATATCTTCCATTCATAGATTTCATTTACTAATGAAATTTTATTCTAAATAGAAGCTTGCATAGACATTCAAAATTGTGGAAAATGTGAATATTCAGAACGACCATAGGTATAGGACAAGGACTTAACCGTTCAAAGGCTTTGAAAAACAATGTGGAACAACCTTCAGGGGGTCCTTATATAGGTGTTTAGGGAGATGGTTCTTCTTCCTTGATTGATCAAATATTTTAAATTCTCTTGATCAGATTTGATGATTGAGATGACATATAAAGAAAGAATTCTGAAGGTTTCGATCTTTTGAGGTTATAACGATAGAATATAAAGATTTAAGGAAAAGTGAATCTGAAATTTTTTCCAAAAAAATGATAAAAATCCCAATAAGTATAAAGATGATTATGAAAAGTTATGAATGGAAATATACCTTATGGATTTCTAGGTAAATTATCTGTAATTAGGAAAATTATTCTAGAAAAAAATCAGATTCTGGAAATTTTTTGAAATAAAAAATAAAAGAATAAGAAAATTTTGAAAACAAATAATTTTATTATGGAAATTTTGACTAAAAATATTTTGATTATGAAAATTTTTTATTAAAAAATTTTGAATACAAAAAAAATACTAATAAGAAAATTTAATCCCCCTATTAAAAGGGGTTTCTTACTATGAGGAGATAGTTTTAAATAAGAAGTTATTATGGAATATTACATTAAATTTATCATTATTTACTTCTATTTAATGTAATCAAATCAATCGATGGGTAATGTCTTTGTAAAAATATCAGCAAGTGGATCTTGCGTTATGATTAATTGGTGAATGATATCTCTTTTTTGTGTGTGATCACTAAGAATGTGATTCCTAATATCTATGTGTTTTGAAAAAGTTTGATGTGAAGGGTTTTTACTTAAGGAAATTTAACTATATTATCACAAAGTATTTTGGTTTTGGTAAAACTCATACCATAGTCTATGAGTGTGTGTTTCATCCACAACACTTGGGCACAAAAACTTCTTGCTGCTACATATTCAACGCCAACAGTTGAAAGTGCTACTATGTGTTGGTTTTTGTATGAAAAATAAACTAATGAATCTCATAATAAATGACATGTTTCGGATTTAATATTCTTATCCATTATACATCCACCAAAATCAGCATCTAAAATTTTTTTAAATCAAAATTATTTTCTGAAGTTTAAATGTTTTCTAAATCCATGGTTACCATTAAATTGGGAAAAATTATTTTTTCTGAATTAAAATGAGATTTATTAGGATTGGATTGATATCTTACACATAAGCATGCTGAAAAAATTATGTTTATACAAAGAGATGTCATATATAGTAATCATCTTAATAGACCTCAAAATGATATTTGATCTACTGGTATCCTAACTCCATCAAGATCAAGTAAATTTTAGGTTCCAATGGGAGTACTAAAACTTTTATTATTGTCATATCCATAATTTTTAGAAAGATACTTAAAATACGTATGTTGAGATATATAATATCCTCTGGTTTTTGAAAAAATTGAAAACCGAGGAAAATTTTTAACTCACCCATCTTACTCATTTCAAATTCATATTTTATTAGATTTTGAAATGAATACGTTAAAGATTGTTATGTCTAAGAAAATACCATTTCATCATCGTAAATTTTATCAATCAAAACATTTTTCTTATCATTCATTAAAAATACGGTTGGATCAACATTACCCTTAACATAAATTATTAGTAAAAAAATATTATAAGTCTATCATACTAGGATATTTGGGCATTTTAAGTACATATATATATTTGGAAAGTTTGAAAAAATGTTCAGGATGTTTTGTATCTTCAAATCCTGGAGGTTGTTCAATAAAAACATCCTCCTAAACATATCCATTAAGGAAAGAACATTTTATATCCATTTGAAATTGTTTTAAATTAAAGAATGTTGTAGAGGAAAGAAATATATAGATAGATCCAAGTATATCTTCTAGAACAAAGGTTTTTATATTCTATTTAATCTTGTTGATTAAATCCTTCAGCAACTAATCTTGATTTATTTCTCACAATGATTCAATTTTCATCACACATATATCTGAAGCCCCATTTTACTCTAATAACAGATGTTACCTTTGGTCTCTCAACCAAGGTCCAGACTTTATTCCTTTTTAATTCATTTAGCTTATCTTGCATGGGTTTTATCCAATCATCACCACCTAAAGCTTCATCAGTTCCTTTTGGTTCTAATTGATAAAGGAATGCTAGATGTTCATATTGATTTCTTAAGGAAAATCTAGTCCTTATAAGTTGATTTACATCTCCAATGATACTATCACTGAGATGACTCTTATGAATAAACTTATTTGAGTTTTTTAAAACATATTCATTAATATATGGTATGAAATATTCTAGAATAAATTCTTCAGAAACATTTTCTTGAAAATATTCCTTACAATAAGGATCAACAGTCAAAGTTGATAATCTGTTTTTGAAAACACATCCAAGGATGTAGGTTTAGGTTGTTTAAAAAAGGATCAATTTTTTCAAATTTAACATTTAATATTTCTTCAACAGTATGTGATATTTTATTAAAAAATCTATAAGCTTTAGAAGTTATGGAGTAGAATAGGAAAATTCCTTCTTCATATTTTTGTGAAATTTTTTTAAAGTATGTTTAGTATTTAGAATGAATACTTTGCAAACAAATACCTTGAATTTGGAAAGTATATGTTTTCTAACATTTTATAAATCATAAGTGTTTTTGTTAAGAAAAGGTCTGATTAAAACTCGATTTATAGTATAACAATCAGTACTAATAGCTTCAGTCAAAAACAATTTATCTATAAAATATTCACACATTATGGTTTTAGTTACATATTGAAGAATTATATTTCTTCTTTAAATAACACCATTATTTTGAGTAGTTATTAGGGCTGATAAGTTATGAATAATGCATTTTTTCTACAAAAGTATCAAAATCCGAATTTTAAAATTCTCCTCCATGATATATATGAATATTTATCGATGGAATGTTTTTCTTATTTTTAACTTGGTATCGATATATAATAAAATAAAAAAGGTTTCAGATTTCTTTTCTAGAAAATAAACCAATGTGAATCTAGTTTAATCATCAATTAAGAAAAATGTATAATATTTTTTCAATGATTCCAGTTTGTGTTGGACTGAAAAGTTCCATATGCACCAACTATAATGCATTAGTAGGTGAGACATCACTAATTACATAAAAACTTGATTTATGTTTTTTGTTTCATATTTACCAGGATCAAAAAAAATTGAAGAATCAAAAATCAGCTCTGGTAGATCCTTAACAATTCTTTTAATAGAGATTTTATATATATTCTTATGGTTATAGTGTCCTAACCATCTATTCCATAACATATATTGATCTTCCATTTCACTATGAAAAGGTAGATCATGGATCCTATGATCTTCTAAGTTTAGTTTGTATTCATTCTCTTACCTGTGGGAAGAATGAATAACCTCTTCCATTGAATTGGGTTATAAGAAATTATCATTCCTAAAATTTACAAGGTAACCATAATCACATAATTTACTTATGCTAATGAGGTTTTTACTAAGCCACATAACACATAAAACATTTTAAATCAATGTTTTCAAAGAAGAATAATGTTAACTATAATAATAATGTATCCCTAAGCATTATCTTTGATTGTTATTTTTACTCTTTTTTTTTCTTGATAATCTTTTCAAAGAATTCTTTTTTACCTTTAATTTGTTGGGAACATATACTATCAATGTACCATGTGATGTTGATGTTACATTCCTTATTTTACTGAAAATAATTGTCTTTGAATTTAAGAATCAAAATTTTCTTTGATCCAGAAATTTCGGAAAGAATGATTTTAGGAATCCACATTTTCATAGAAAAATAAGATTTATGAAACCCTAATGACTATGTTATATTTAAAGAATTTTTTAACCCAATGTCACCACAATGTAATTTAGTACAAAATGGAGCACTTTTGGGAACAAAATTTATATTACTAAACACTAGTTTCGAATGAGTATAACCAAATCCTAAATAATTCCTTAAAGTGTGAATTTTGGAATACATCTTGTTAATGTTTCCCTTACCAGAGGTAAACCTTGATAGAAATTTTCATAAGTAAAATATTTCTGACTTTAGTTTAATAACCATGTTTTTATCCTTAGAAACATTAGTTTTAGAACTACAGTTAGCCCCAAAAATAACATTCATAGAAATTATATTTTCAAGATAATTAGAATTTTTATCTTTCTCAAAATTACCTTCTTCATGGTTTTTGGAAATATTTTTAAAATCTAAATTTATCTTATCAAGTTCATTAGAATGAACTGATACTTCTTCAGTTAAAATATATATTCTATAATTTTCATTATAAGGCTTTTTATTGTGTATATAATTTTCATTCTAAAGATGTTTAGAAAAACTGGACACTTTTTCATAAGTAGGTAATATATTATCTTCATCATAAGAAGATTCTTCATTTGAAGTAATATAGAAATTACCATCAGTATAATTTCCATTCAATGATTCATTAGTGATAGATTTTGGATTTTGTACCTTTTCTAATAAACAATTATTTTCCATGGGAAGTTGGGCCAGTAGACCTTGATTCCTCTTATCAGAAGATTCATACTCTGAGGATTCATTAGAACAGTCATCACCACTAGCACTCCAGGTTTCATTGGCTTTCAAAACTCTCTTATCTTTATCAGTGTAACAAATATTTCTATTCCTCTTATAATTCTTTTCCTTTCTATCCTTTTTCTTAATAATGGGTCAATCCATCCTAATACACCCTTGTCTTTTCCATTCATAACAATTGACATATAAATATTTCATGTCTTTTCATTATTTCTTCTTATATCTATACATAAAGTCTTTCTCTCCAACTATCTTTTTCATCATTTGACAATAATTAGCTATTTCATTCTCACTATTTTCTCATTCACTATATTCAGATAAAATAGTGACTTTCTAAGACTTGGATCTTGTAACCCTTTCTGTTGTCTTGGATTTTGTAGTAATAAAGGCTATATATCCATTACCTTTTTTCTCCATATTCTTAACTGTATCTCTTTACATTCTTGTATCAGGTTGATGAAGAGTTCCAAAAATCCAATCAAGAGTGATTTTAGATACTTTCCTTTTCTCATCAATAACTATTGTTTTAGATTCACACTCATTACGCATGATATGTTTAATCTTTTCCACAAGTTCTTAATCATATAAACTTTTCTCACCCACAAATTGTAGACTGTTAACAATTTTCATATATCCTTCTATCACATTACATACTGGCTCTCCATAAGGAAAATGAAATCCATGATATTCTTCTCTAAGAACATATATTCTAATTTTTATAACTATGGAAGTACCAAAATTAGTAACCTCCAATTTCTTCCAAATATAGTTAGCTGCTTCACAAGAATAAATATGACTATATATATTCCTGGTCATGGCACACAAAAAAGTATTGTGTACTATAAAATTTAGTTGATATTCTAACTTTTCTTGATTGGTGAAATTTCTCACTTCTTTGTCAGGAATCTTGTAATCTACAGTAAGTATAAAAATTATCCACTCTTGTATTAAAAACAAAATTCATCATACGATCTCTCCAATATTCATAATCATTCCCATCAAATATAGGTAATCTGGTAAGATTTAGATTGTAAATCAAACAAACATACATTCCTTCCATATTAAAGAAAATATCATTCCACAAAAACATGTTAATTGTAAATTTTTTTTAAAAACGATAAGAAACCCTATGAAAAGAAAAATATTTAGAACAATGAAAACATGAGCAGGAAAATTTAAATATGAATATAAATATTTTAGAGACCTTATCTGATTCTAATTGAAGGATTGAAATAGTGTATGTAGATGCACAATTACAAGAGTGGGGGTGAATTGTATGTTTAAAAACAGTCATATTTAATCTTAAGAATAACTATGATTAACTAAGTTAAAGAAGGTTAATTCACTAACCCTAAAATAGATCTATAAGAAACAAATGCTAGGTTCTTGAAATAGTGTTCGAGAAGGAATCTTGATTAATGAATACTTAGGTAATGATTCTAACTTAAAGCGTATAGAATATTACTTATCATAGAATAAAAAAGTAAAAGAAAGTATAACAACATTATACTTTCTTCCTATATCAAAATATAGAATAAATAAACATGAAACAAATCAAGTGACAAGTATGAAATATTTTAACCCAAATAGAAGTTTATCCAACTGTTGAACTCTCTATGAGATAGTTATTTTAATAATCCCAAATCATTGTTGTTTTTATGCCACTTTAGTATTTTGTTCAAATTGGTCTAAATGTTTTTATATTTGTTTAATTCATGTTTACACATGTTTATATATGTTAAATTATGTATTACTAGTGACCTGGAAGTATTTTGGACCGAACAGACACTTTGTGAGAATTTCTTGTCTTGACTCACCGTTAGTTATATTCAATCGTACTGATGATGAATGGTCGCATCGATGATGAACGATCGAACCGATGATGAATGATCGCACCAATGGTGAATGATCGTTCCATTGACAACAATCGCACCGATGGCTACCAATGATCATGAGACACTGATGCTGATGCTATCGAAATCGATGCAGATTCAAAATGAATCACTGATCTCATGACTCGCTGATAGTCATGAAAACTGATTGAATTTATACAAACTCTTATTTAATTCCAAAGGTCATATTTTATTTTTTTAATGCAATTAATGATATTTAATGTTAGTTGTTGGCATATCAGATGACCGTACCTTGTACCTATGAAAAGGTAATCATTCCCATTGTCAGAGCTCGTGGAATAAATGGAAGATCGAGCTGCAGTAAAAGTGTGTTCATGAAAAGGCATAGAGAGAGAATTCTTCCATGAATATACATATGAAAAGGGAGAACACACGAAAAAAATGAATGGGGTATTTTCAAGATCTTAAAATAACTCTCATGCATGAAATCCACCACTACTGAATAACACACGAAGAACACTGGAAATCAGAGAACACGCTCACTTATGAAGGACATCAAGCTGAACCACGATACTCTGTTTCCAACAGCAAAACAACAGAAGGACTCAGAATAATCTCTGCTAAATCCAACGAGTCCAGAGTTGCACTTTCGATCACTAGAGCTTTCTAAACATTCATATACTATCTCTATATGAATTATTATTTACTGTTGAGCAGTGTGTGTACTCTGTATATTTTTTACACACTCACTGTCTCCTGTGCTGAACTGGAGGATACTAAATCCTTATTCAAAACTCCATACATCATATTGTATCCCAATGAGGATAGTGGTAGAGTTCATGTGTGACATGGACATCATTTGTGTTGTTGACTTTGTTTTCCCACCAAGAACTACGGTAGAGGTCTTAGGAACTGGAAAATATAGAACTCTTTTCAACCCCGATCCAGGGTGTGGATCAAATTTATATATAAATTTGAGAGGACTAAGTCTCTGCTTGAGACTGAACGTCTTGGTTAAATATGCTTTGTTTCTAGTGTAAGTTAAAGGATACTACATGTATCTTTTATTCCGTTGTTATTACATTGAAATACAAATCTATTTTAAAGTTACTTTGATATTTAAATTATCATGTGTTTATACTTGTTGTGAACTAGTAGGTTATATTCAAAAGCTAATTTGATCCTGTGATTAAATTGGGGGATTTCAAGAGTAATAATTTTAACAGAAATTATTAATTTAACTCAATTCACACCACTCAAGAGTATCCACTCCGACCAACATTTGGTATCCGAGGTTTTTTTTATTAATACAAGTTATCAAAACATTCTTCTTTTCAACTGTGATTTTAGTTTCATGTTTAATGATATTAAATTTCTGTTAGTTTTAAATTTTATCTCTTTAAATTTATTTTCTAAACTCTAGTACTCTAGTTATGGTTTATAGATTAGAAAGTGTTGCTACCAACATGCCACCATTTCGTTATTGGTACAAATTATGCCCAGTGGAAACTGAAAATTAAAATTAATTTATAATGTATGGGATTTGATATCTGGACTGCTATAGAAACTGAATATAAGATTCCAGCAACTGTTAGAACTACTTGGGATGAAGCTACTAAAACAGTTTACAATAATAATTGTAATGCTATGAATTCTATGTATTGTGCTTTGGTAGATGAAGAGTTCAATAGAATATCTACTTGTAAAACTGCATATGAAATATGTGATACTTTGAGTGTTTCTCATGAAGGAACAACTACTGTTAAAGAAATGAGATTGAATACATTTACTATTAAATATGATAATATAAAAATGAAGACTGATGAACCTATATCTGACATTTATCTTAGGTTCATTGAGATTTTCAATATAATGATCTCTCTTGGAAGATATGTCACTACTAAGGAACAAATCATGGGGATATTAAGATGTCTACATGATCGATGGAGGGGAACTTCTGTCTCAATTAGAGAATCTTGTAACATAACCAAACTACCAGTCAAGGAGCTTATTGGAAAGATTATGATGTATGAAGAAGAATTAAAGGTGAATAAGGAAGAAGATGATGAAACTAAAAGGATGTCTGTAGATTTTAAATCTAATACTTTAAGTAGAATGGAAAAAGACAAAGTTCAACTACAAACTGAATGTTCAAAAAGTGAAGATTCAGACTCTGACAGTGATGTAAAGAAGGCTCAAATAGACAAGAGATTCAAGATGTATTACAAGAAGAAGAAATTCTTCAGAAAATAAAACTACAAAGGGAAGTATGAAAACAATGGACATTACAAAATGGATTGGAAAAAGCCTGACAAGAATGATGAAGTTGTCTGCTATGAATGAAAAAGGAAAGGTCACACTAAAGCAGACTATCCAAAATTGAAGTTCAAATTGAAATATGACTACAAGGACAATATGTACGAGAAAGCCATGAAAGCTTATTAGAGTTATTTAGAAGATAGCACAAGTGAATCTAAAGTTTCTGATTCTGAAAATAATCATGCCAATATGTGCATCATGACCAATACCTCTGAGGTACCTAATTCCCCTATACTGAATGATTATTATTCTCGAAATGATTATGAATCTAAAATCATGTATAGTGAGGAACTATGTGAATATTGTAACATGCTAGAAGAAACCTATAATAAACATAAGGACACATACAAAGCCTTAAAAAAGAACATGCTCTCACTACCAATGTTAAATCTCCCTTTGATATAGAAAAGGAAAAAATTGTCAACTGATAAAGGAAAATACTGAACTAAAAATGTCTAATGAGATACTAAGAAAGGAATTATAAAAATTCATAAATGGAAAGGATACTCTAACTAAAATGTTAGGAAATAAAGTTTCACCAAAATATAGTATTGGTTTTGTATACCTACCTAGAAGAAGACAACTTACTAAAATTAAATTTATTCCTAAGTCAGGAAAGAATTCTGCTAGTTCCAGTAGTGGAAATTCATATGCTTTAACTAGTTATCCATATGGTTATAGATCAAATATTGTTTATCATTAGAAATCTTTTGATTCTGTATATTATATGAAACCCATAAGACAAATTTGGGTACCAAAATCATTGATTGCTAACCTATCTGGACCCAAGAAGATATGGGTACCAAAATCAATTTCCATCTAAATCTGGTTTGTAGGAAACATGTTTGAAGAGTTCTCACAAGAAGGTATGGTACTTGGACAATGGATGTTCGAAAAACATGTCTGGAGATTATTTGTTCTTGAAAATCATAATAAAGGATGATGGAGGCCATGTCACCATTGGTGATAAATCTAACGGAAAAATCATTGTTCTAGGCCAGATTGGTAATAATAATTCTGTTTTTATTTCTAAAGTTTTATTTGTTGATGGACTTAAGTATAACCTGTTATGTATTTCTCAATTGTGTGATTATGTTTTTAATGTTACATTTGAAAATGATTCATGTGATGTTTTTAACTCTAAACATGTTTTAGTTTTCTCTGCCTTGAGAAATGAAAATGTTTATGCTGTTGATCTGAATTCCTTAGCCAAACAAAAGGTTACTTATTTAAATTCTTTTCATAAAGAGTCTTGGCTTTGGTACAAAATATTAGGACACTGTAATATACATTCACTCAGTAAATTGACTAGGAAGAACTTGGTTAGAAACCTACCCAAACCTGAATTTCCAAATGGCAAAGTTTGTAATCCCTATCAAAAGTGAAAGCAATATAATGTTTCTTTTAAAGCATAGAAAAAAGTTTCAACTTCTCAACCACTCTAGTTGGTTCCCATGGACTTGTTTAGACCATCTAGAGTTTCAAGTTTAAATGGGAAGAACTATGTCTATGTCATAGTAGATGACTTTTCTAGATATACTAGGGTATACTTCTTAGCTCACAAAAGTGAAGATTCTTATTACTTTATCAAATACTCCAAGTCTGTTGAAAACCTTGGTGGACTAAAGATTAAATCACTGACAAGTGATCGTGGACATGGGTTTGAAAATCAAGAGTTTGAATCTTATTTCTCACACAATGGCTATAGTCACAACTTTTATACTCCTAGGATACAAGAGGAGAATGGTGTAGTAGAAAGAAGGAATAGAACCCTTCATGAAATAGCTAGAACCGTGATTAATGAGTATGACCTACCTTTTTTATTTTTGGGCTGAAGCTGTGAATACAGGTTTTTATATAATTAATAGATTCTTGATTAGACTTGTTCTTAAGAAGAACCCATATGAACTATGGAATAATAGAAAACCCAATGTTATTTACTTTAGAGTCTTTGGCTGTAATGTTTTTATTCTTAATAAAAAAGATAATCTTGACATGTTTGCTTCTAAGAGTTATGAAGTAATTTTCCTTGGTTGTTATTTAACTAGAAAATCCTATAGATTCATTAACAAAAGAACCAAATGTGTGGAAGAATCTGTTCACATCAAGTTTGATGAAACTGATCCACATGAGCCTAAAACCTCTCTTGAAAATCTTGAAGAAGATTTGATTTTTCTGGACCTTAATGATAAAACTAAAGAACCTACTGTAATAATATCTAGTTTTGGACATATTCTAGAATCTTCTTCTATTGAACCCGAACTTAGAGATGATCCAGAAATTTGTATCCCTACCTTTACTAGATCAAATATGATTCTAATGAATCATCCTTTAGAAGCTTTTGTTGGTAATCTTGATAGAGGGACACAGACTAGAGATTCTCTAAGAAACCTGGTTGAACATCAAGCCTTTCATTCACAGATAGAGCCTAAAAATGTCAATGATGCTATCAATGATGAATTTTGGGTAATTGATATACATGAAGAGTTAAATCAATTTGAAATAAACAATGTCAGGGAATTAGATGAGAGACCCTAGGACACTTTATCAATAGGCACTTAATGGGTTTTTAGAAACAAAGTCAATGAGTCTGGAAACATATTTAGAAACAATGAATGATTAGTTGCACAAGGATATAGTCAAGAAGAAGGTATAGACTATAAAAAACCATTGTACCTGTAGGAAGATTCGAAGCTATTAGAATTCTACTTTCCCATGATACTCATATGAATTTCAAGTTATATCAAATGGATGTCAAAAGTGCTTTTCTAAATGGTTTTATTGATGAAGATATTTTTTTGAACAACCACCTAGATTTACTAATCCTCATTTTCCAAATCGTGTTTTTAAACATTCTAAAGCTTTATATGGTTTAAAAAAAGTTCCAAGAGCTTGGTATGATAGACTTAGTAATTGTCTTATTTCAAAAAGTTTTACTAAAGGGATTGCTAATCCAACTCTTTTTATTAAAATAATTTATAAAGATGTTTTAGTAGTACAAATCTATGTTGATGATATTATTTTTGGATCTTCTAAACAATCCTTATGTGTTGATTTTTCAAAGAGTATGCCAAATGAATTTGAAAAGATTTTAATGGGAGAACTCAAATATTTTCTTGGATTTCATGTTTTCCAAAATGAATATGGTATTATTTTGAATCAAAGTAAATATACAAAGGATCTTTTAAAACATATAGGTTTGGATAATATTAAGGAATGTGAAACTATTATGAGTACAGTCTGTAAATTTGATGCAGATAAACTGGGAAACTAGTGGATCAAACAAATTACAGAGGTATGATTGGAAGCTTACATTACCTTACTGCAAGTCAACCAGAAATTATTTGTAGTGCGTGTATGTGTGCAAGATTCCAAGATAATCCAAAATAATCTCATTTACTTCATGTTAAATGAATGTTTATGTATCTTAAACACACATTAAACTTAGTTTTGTTTTACCCAAAAGGAAAATACAATGAGTTAATGAGTTATTCAGATGCTGACTTTACTGGTTGCAAGTTGGATAGAAAAACAACATCTGGAACATGTCAGTTATTGGGAAAATCCTTAGTATCTTGGTGTAGTAAAAATAAAAATTATGTATCTTTGCTACTGCTGAAGCAAAGTATATAGCTTCTGGTAGTTGTTGTGCACAAATTCTATGGATGAAACACAATATTCTGGACTATGTATATGATTTTAAGCATGTTTCAATCAATTGTGATAACACTAGTGCAATTAACATTTCAAAGAACCCTATGTCTCACTCTAAAACTAAACACATTGATGTCAGAGATCACTTTTTGAGAGATCACCATCAAAAAGAGATATTACTATTGATTTCATAGGTACTGAACATCAATTAGCTGATAGTTTCACCAAGACCATAAATTTTGAAAAGATAGAAACGATTAAACAAGAGTTGGTTATGAAAGATCTGTCAAATTGATCTGTCAAAGAGATCATTCAAACCGGTCTGTCAAACCAATCTGTCAAACCGATCTGTCAAACCGATATGTCAAACCGATCTTTCAAACTGATCTGTCAAACCGATCTGTGAAACTGATCTGTGAAACCGATCTGTCAAAACGATTGGTGAAACCTATATGTCAGAACGATCTTTCAAGTCTATTAGTGCTACCGATTGGGTTGTAATATTTTTAAAATCATTATTGTATGTTTAAAATGATGTTGTTTTACTTAATCAATATTTTATTATTTGTAACACTAAATGATACAAATATGACATGTGGATATTTCATTCTCTAAAGACTGTTGACCTTCCACTTCCCGATGAACTCTCTCTTCTCTTTTCTGTAACCCGAGCCTTTTGAATCTTTCAAAGCATCCTTATTCTATCAGACCTCAGAATGGCCAAGAAAAAGAGGCAGGGCAAGGTATCTGAAATAACTTCACCTGTCAAGAGTGCTTGAGGTGAGTCGAGCAGTACAACACATAGTTCTGTGAACTCAGAGCTAGAAGAATGAAAATTTCTAGCTTAAAAAGAAATATGTTCAGAATTGGTTTTATCTAGAAAGTCTGTTCTCTTGAATGTATTGGAAATGAATGGTTGGAAGATTTGGTTCTGTGATAATGATAGGGTATTTTACCCGAAGATGGTGCATGAGTTCTATTTGAACCTGGATGTATTTTTGGACGAAGTAGAGGTTGTGAGGTTGTCTTCTATAGTAAAAGGGAAAAAGATTACTTTTTCATCAAAATAGTGTGCTGAATATCTAGGAATACCTCACAATGGAAGATACGAGGACTATTCTAGTAATATTCCTCCCAAAAATAATTAATTTTCTTATGAGCTAGCCTTGGAGTTTTTAACTGGAAAGTCTGAATCGTGAAGGACAAATGCTGCTGAGTTGGATGGTGAGAATCAAATCATTTTTAAATTTATTCAACATCAACTATGTCCTAGAAATGCTGATTTTGCTTCAGTAAAGTATCAATATGTTTTTTTGTTATTATTTTTGTTGAATAGTGAAAAATCAATCTGTGTAGATATATTTCTGAACATATTGTTGAGATGATAAAAACTTTCGTGAAATCTACTACTCTGTTTTATTCTAAACAGATTTATGCCATGTTGAAATTCTTGGGATGTGTGGATGATGGAGAAGAGTGTATCTCATCAATTAGATTTTGTTTCAACAAATTTATTTGTAAGAGGATGAAAATCAATTGGAACCCGTGGAAGAAAGCTAGGGTTGCTGATGAATAAATGTTATATGAGTCCATCAATCCTACTGATCATCCAAGGAGACCAAAGGAGATAAGAAATCCAAGTTTAAAACCTGGTGAGGAAGTGATTTATTTAAATGAAGAAGAGGAAGAAGTAGTTCCTAAGGAAACTGGTGAGTCCAGTAAGAAAGGAATAGATGATAAAGAAGATGATGATAATATGAATTCTGAAGAGGAGGCTAAATCATCTCTTGATTAGAGGAGTGATCCTCATAATGTTATCCCAACGAAAAGAAGGATAGAATTTGGTTAGACAAGCTATCCTCTCAAATTACCAGAGATTGCACCTCTATTAGATGATGAAGAAGAAGGTGAGACTGATGAATCAACCTCTAAGGAGTATGAATCCGGAAGTACAGATAGTTCAAGTGAGAGATCTGTTAATGACGATGATGATGATGAAGGCAATGATGGTGATGAGGGTGATGGTGATGGTGATAGTGGTAGTGGTGGCAGTTATGGTGATGGTGGAGATGCTGATGCTCGACCTATAGAAGGTCTGAATGTGATCCAAGATGATCCTAAAACCCAACCAATTGAGCATGAAAATGTCCTTGAGCCTGAGAGGAAAAAACAGTTGGAGAGTGATGGGGATGGGGAAGTCCTTCCTGAAAATTATGGACGATTTCTATTTGTGAATCCTATGTATCCTTCATGAAAAGCCACATGGGAAGAACATCCAGGTCTTGCTGTTATGGTATTACAATACCCATAGGAAGTGGATGGTGTAGAAGTAGATCTTTCAGGAATAAGTGATTCAGTTAAGGCTCAATTAGGTGTCATGTTTTTGCAAAGAGCTGATGTCCGACCTGATTCTTCAGTGTCTTAAGCTAGACCCGATCCTACAGTTGCTAAATATGACTTTGTCAGATTTAAGGTTGAATTGATTGAAGATATTAGGAAGACTATGAAAGCTGAGTTATCTCATATCCCTGCTCCTGCTCCTAGGAATTTATCTGAACCTCCTATGGATTATTTGGCTCAAATAGTGGTATGCCTTATCTAACCAGACCTGTGCAATTATAGTGAGTCGAATGGCAGAAACATTTCCTCTTTGAATCAAACACTCAAGGATTTCGGCAGCAATCTAGTTTCTCTTTATGGGGTTCTCAGAACAACCATCTCTGATATGATGGAAGTTTTCATAAATCTAATAGAACATTTGACGAAGGGAGATCTGACGAAGTTGAAAGCTGAGATCACGCAATTTTTCCGTGAGGCTAGTTCTTCAAAAGTAACAAAGATTACTGGTTACTAGCTTAATACTTTAAAAGATATTGTTAGAGAAGATATGGAAGCTCTTGAAAAGATTTTGGATTTAGATTCTTTGAAAAAGATGAAGGAGCATAGGGATCATATTCATAAGATGGTGCAGTTGTATTCAACCGATGCTAAGAAGGATCAAAAAGATATTAAGGAGAAAGTGGATCATTATTTCTCTAGGATCTACACCAAGCATGAGTTAAATCATCATTTTATAGTGCTGACTGACAATTTGAGACTCCCTCCAGTTACTCAAGATTTTAAGGCTCAAGTTCAGCACTTGACGGTTTTTACTCATACTTTAGAAAATTTCATGAAGAATAAGGATGATTTTAAAAGGCTATGAAGTACGTTGGAGAAGTAATTCATGAATTCATCAATTTTATCAAACCCTACCTTCATGTTGTAGCTAAGGCCATTGTTTTTCCAACTACTTAGTCTATTCAATCATCAAATGTTGCTCCCGATCAGCTGTCTTTTTCTCAAGATCTCTCTAGTATTCAGACAGTCTTTCAACCGCCTCCTTTAGAAAGATTTTCTCCGTAGAAGGTGACCTTGGAACCCTCATTTCATCCACCTTAGGTCATCTTGCCTCCTTTATCCATCCGGATAGTTCAACCTTACAGCCAACCACCTTTCTGAACATCCATTCCTCCCACTACTAAAGGATAATCTCTCTTTCACCCTTCAAAATTGCTGTTTATGTCAATTTTTTAATGGGTGTCTATTTCATGTACTTTTTACTTTTGTCTGTGCTATTTATAATCATTTTCAAACCTTATTTTTCGTTGGAATCATCTTTCTTATCATTATTCTCTCTTCTTTTTGATAATCCCAAAGGGGGAGAAACCAGGATGCTCATGCATATGAGTGGGTGAAATGAATGTGCATGTGAGCCCATGCTGGCTTTTTACTACATGTATGCATACAAAGGGGGAGAAATGACTTATCTGACTTGTATTATATGAGGAAAAATGACTTATTTGACATGTATTATATGGGGTGAATGACTCAGTTATATAAGTTCTGTTTAATATTATAACCATGTTTTATCTTTTGGCATATATTCTTTTTTATATGGGGAGCATACTAAATGACATACTATATTCTCTCTTCCTTGTGCCATTGATTTTTGATTATAAAAATGGAGGATATTGTTGAACTCTCTGTGAGATGGTTACTTTAATAATCCCAAATCTATATTATATGTATGACACTTTAGTGTTTTGTTCAAATTGTTCAAAATGTGTTTATATTTGTTTAATTAATGTTCACACATGTTTATCAATGTTAAAATATGTATTACTGGTGACCTGGAAGTATTCTGGATTGAACAAACACATTGTGATAACTTCTTGTGTTGACTCACCGTTACTTATATTCTATCACACCAATGATGAATGGTTGCACCGATGATGAAAGGTCTCACCGATGATGAACGGTCACACCGATGATGAACAATCGCATCGATGATGAACTGTCGCACCAATGATGAATGGTCACACCAATGAATAACGATCACACCACTGACAACGGTCGCACCGATGGCTACTGATGACCATGAGCCACCGATGATGATGCTACTGAAACCGATCTAGATTCAAAATGAATCACTGATCTCATGACTCACTGATAGTCATGAAATCTATTTTAATTTCTACAAACTCTTATTTAATTCCAATAGTCATATATGATGTTTCTAATACAATTAATGATATTTATTGTTAGTTTTTGGCATGTCCGGAGACCATACCTCGTACCTATGAAAAGGTAATCATTCCCATTGTTGGAGCTCGTGGAATAAAAGTATGATCAAGTTGCAGTAAAAGTGTGTGTGTTAAAAGGAATAGATAGAGAATTCTTCCATGAATATACATACGAAAAGGGAGAACACACGAAAAATGTGAAGGGGGAATTTTCAAGATCATAAACGAACTCTCATGCATGCAATCCAACACTACTGAAGAACACACGAAGAACACTGGAAATCAGAGAACACACTCACTTGTGAAGGAAATCAAGCTGAACCACAATACTATGTTTTCAACAGAAAAACCACAGAAGGACTCAGAAGCATCTCTTCTAAATCCAATGAGTCCAGAGGTGCACTGCTGATCACGAGAGCTTTCTAAACATTTATATACTCTCTCTAAGTGAATTATTATTTACTGTTGAGCAGTGTGTGTACTATGTATATATTTTACACACACACTGTCTCCTGTGATGAACTGGAGGATACTAAATCCTCATTCCAAACTCCATACATCATACTTTATCCCACTGAGGATAGTGGTAGATGTTAATTGTGACCTGGACAGCCTGTGTGCTGTTGACTTTGTTTTCCCACGAAGAACTGTGGTAGAGGTCTTAGGACCTGGACAGTATTGAACTATTGTTAACCCTGATGAAGGGTGTTGATCAAATTTATATATAAATTTGAGAGGAATAAGTCTATTCTTGAGACTGAACCTCTTGGTTATATCTGCTATGTTTATAGTATAAGTTAATGTATACTACATGTATCTTTTATTCCGCTGTTGTTACTTTGAAATACAAATTTAATTTAAAGTTACATTCATAGTCATATTAACAACTGTTTATACTTTTTGTGAACTAGTGGGTTAACTTCAAAAGCTAATTTAATCATGTGATTACATTGACTGAGATCTAATCAATCTTTAAGAAGCTAATTGAACATTTACAATCTATATAAATTCACTACAATTTAACTTTGTTTTTAAATTGGGGGATTTTAAGAGAAATCATTTTAACAGAAATTTTTATTGGAACTCAATTCAGCCAACTCTTGAGTATCCACTCCGACCAACACCAAAAACCTTGGATAAAGGTCCCTTGATTTATACATTCAAGATATTCTATCATACCCACACTAAGTTAATCCATCGATATGAATATTGGAATCTAGCTTGCTATCCCTGGAATCCCTTGAACTATAATGTAGTCAGAACCACTGTCTTCCTATCCCCAGACGTCCTAGAACATTAAGATAGTTTGCACCACTGTCTTCTTATCCCTGGAAGCCCTCTATTGTACACAGAAACAATCAGAGTCGCACAAAGCAAGGGGAACAATATGATCAGTATGCACAGGGCATGAGAGTCTATCTCTCTATAAATCACTTCAGCAACATGCATTCTCTAGATTGATGGAACATGTAATTATCTATGTTGAGCATGTTTAAATGAGCTCCTATTTATAGGATCTTCCCCAATGGTCAGATCCATCCTCCAATAGTCATATTTTCCCTTTAATCACGGAGGGTCTATTAAACATGTCACTCAATAAATGGTTATTTAGAAACAGAAAGCACGACGTCATTTCACTACAATAACAAGGGTAATACAAAATAAGGTTGCTTAAAAAATCTAATTTTTGGAGTCTAAGGTAAAATAAAGGTCACAGTCTAACCAAAAAAACATTCGGAGACATTAGATCACAGATATTCGGATTCTGTTTTCCAAAGAATTCAGAATCTGAATTGTATAGATTTCAAAGTCGGAATTCCAATGAATTCAGAATTTGAATTCTATTGAATTCAAAGTCTCAATTCTCGGGAATATAGAGTCTCAATTATGAATAATTTGGAGGCTGATTTCAGATGAATTTGGAGTCCGAATTATAAAGAATTCAGAATCCGAATTATGAGGAATTTGGAGCTTGAATTATGAATAATTCAATGTCTAAATTTTACGAATTAGGAGTCTAAATATTAGAGAATTTAACGTCTTAATTTCAAAGAATTTGAAGTATGAATTTTAGAAAATTATGAGTCTATATTTTAAAGAATTCCTAATATTAATGTCAGATAATTTCAAGTCTAAATTTTATAGAATTAAATATCTGAATTTTAGAGAATTTGGAGTCTGGATTTCAGAGAATTCAGACGTTGAATTTCAGAGAATTCGGAGTCTGATTTTCACAAAATTAGTTGTCTAAATTTCAAAGAATTCTGAGATAAAATTTTAGATAATTCAGAGTCTAAATTTTAGAGAATATAGAGACTAAATTTTAGAGAATTCAGAGCTTGAATTTCAGATAATTTAGATCCTAAAAATAGAATTATTTGTAACCACATATTTATAGGATTCTACTGATTTAGATGTGAAATTTAATTTTAGACATAATAATAAAATGAGTTACATTTAGAGAAACAATAAAATGAACAATGAAAACATAGGTAAGGATAAAGATTCCTTATAGAAGGATAATTTTTCTCACTCAAATAATCATTAGGAAAAAATAAATTTCTTTAAGATAAAGTGTTTGTGATTTTCAAAAGGTAGAGTAAAGGAAATGTCATAAGTAAACCTTATTGACTCAAAAAATAGATCATAATATATATATATATATATATATCCCCATAAATTTATGTGTGAGAATCGTAAAACAAATTCATTGTAAGTATATACAACATAAGAAAAGAGATGAATATGGATTGTATCTCACCCGAACAAAAGTGAGATAAAAAACCATTAAATAAATTATAATTCATCACAATTCATTTTTTTATTCATAAATAATAAACTTATTTTAATTATTTTCTTGGGAATTTTTTTTACAATTTTATTTTTTCTATAATTTCACTTATTAACTTATTTTATATGGTTACTTAATCAATTATGTTTACCTCTGTTGATTTTATAACATTTGGATTATGTGTTAAAAATTAAAATGGGCAGATGACTATTGTCAAATATGTCATCATATAAAATTATCCAGAAAAATAATCATGAAATAATTATCATATTTATATAATAATTACACCTTTAATACCAATAATTATAATATTGTTTTGAAATATAGTTTATGTTACAATCCTTGAGACAGAAGTTCATATGTTTGCAAGAGTGGCATTTCTATTTTTTATATGATCATTATTGAAAGAGTTTACATGATATTTTATATTTATAGAGTTATAATAATATATTATATAAAATATTTTCTATTTATATATATATATATATATTTAATCTTTGTGGTGTGGTTATTAAAAGAGAGTCACATCACTTCATTATTGGGGTAGTACGGACTTACAAGTGTGATGTTATCGTATTTTTAGTGTAAAAAATAAAATGATAAATATATCATTAATATAAAAATTATTTCATACATATCACATATATTAATTATTTTAACACTTATTACATTCCATATAAAACATTATTGAAAAAAATAATCACACCGCTTAATGAGGCTATAATCATCCATAAACATGCCTGACCTTATCATGTCCACTACAAAATTGAATTTAAAATTGTATACATGTTATAAAAATTAATAAGGAAGAATAATTTCATAAATAAAATTTATATAGTTTAGTTAAGTCATCATATCCAACCATGATAGGTGTTAATTGGAAAGCAAATCACATAGGACTATAAGGCAATAATCATCTATTAACAAGAATAATGATTTCATATCCCATTTCTTGGATGAGTGGAATTAATTTTGTAATTAAAATGACACCCTAACAAATCAGTTTATAGAATATACTAATATTATAATATAAAATTTCTTTAAGAATAATTTTTGGATTTTTAGGAAGAAATGAAATGAAAATTTCTCATGGAAGAATGTCTTATCTTCTCCCGGTATCCTCCTTAGGATTCCACGAAAGGCCATCCTATGACGTCATTAAGAAAAACATAACGATTATATTATTTGATGAGGGATGTTTTTAAGTGACATGGGTAGGTATTTTATAGTCCCAAGTGGTTGGAATTTGTGAAAACTAGAGGATAGGGGTTTCTTTTTATAATTGGTAGAGGGTACACAATTGGTATTTTTGAAAAGAAATCAGTCCTCCTACATTTTTAATATAACTCAAGGGTCAAAATTTTTCCATTATATATCCTTAGGGGTTTAATGGTATACTTATTTTTATCTAATTGTTTTTAGACATATTTCTAGGTCCTTTTTTATATTATAATATTGTCTAAATCCCATTTCAACCCATTTTATCTCGAACCACGATAATTATTTTTTTACTAGATTCACTATAAATTTGGGTCACAAATTACATTGAAATAATTAGATAATATATCATATTATGAATATAAATATGGTATAAGTTTTTACACATTCAAATAGTATAATTGGAAAAAATAGTTTTAATATTAATCAAACTTACTTGATAATAAACCAGTTTTTTTGGGGAAAAGTCCAAACATTTTAAATGTTGTTATATTCGAAATCAAAATGAAAAATAATAAAATTTCTGAAATTGTATATATATATATAATAAATTAATATATTTCTAAACCCATATTAAAATATATTTTATCGTTATAAATAATATAAATGAAAAAATTGTATTCAACTAAAAACCAGTATTTTTCAAAATTCTTCCTGGAAAATATTTTCCTAAAATTGTTAAATATTCATCCTAATTTGAAATTGAAATTATTAGTGAAACAAATTTCAAACAAATTTTATATTTTTTTTCAAAACATAAATATAAATCAAAACCCATAGATATAATGAAAATACGGTTTTCTAAATGTGTATTTACTTCAATTAAAAGATGATTTTATTATAACTCTATATCTAATAATAATAATTTCAGGAATTTAAATTAAAAATTGTTTGTATATAATATATTAATTCAATTTAAATCATTCTTCATTAGGGTGTTTTTAATATATAATATGGGTCTTTTATGTTCGATGTTTTATGTTGAATATAATGTCAAAAATAAAAATCTCATGGTCTTTCCTACTCAAGCTATTGAAGGGATTAAATTTACTTAAAAGTGAATAGATAAATTTTTTGGGGGTTTAAATTTCCATCTTGGTTAAGTGATTCATTAAATTTACAAGGCCAACCATAATTTCATCCTTTTAAAATATTGATGTGATTTATCTTTCAACCCTTTAATAAAGTGTGTCATCTCAATCTAAACTTCATCTCATTAATCAAATCTTGGATATTTGAAAATATGGTTTTAAAAAAACCGTTAATAAAACATCTTCTACATAAAAGTTAAATGAATGTATGATGGTCATATGGATAAATAACTAGGATTTTATTTTAGATAACACTGGTGGCATGTAAATATATGAACATGAAAAAAATGCATAAATAATTATCTAGTTTGTTATAGGTTATTGATCATATGAAATTGAATGATCAATATAATGTTAACGACATAAAAACTATAAATTTGTGATGCTCATCAACACCATTTGATCTTCATAAAATATGGTATTCAAATATAAATTTCATTTTAAATACATTTCATGAATATTAATAAATAAATTACAATCTAACAAAGAGAAGATGTAAATATACTCACGTGATGAGAATAATATTTTAATTATTCATTTTCATCTAAGATATTATTTTTTCTCAAAATTATGACAATATAGGATGAATATTTGCATTCCCTAAGCACAAAAAATATACTATTAACGTACCATATTGTTCCCCAAAATAATAAAATGATATTCATTTAATTTGTATAAATTAACAGAAACAAATTTTTTTATCACATTTTAAGATAATTTCATATTTAAATTCATAAATGATTTTACAAATTTCAACTGTGGTGCCAAAATCTCAAACCAAATCATTCCATAAATTACTATTTATAAAATTTATCATACAATACCTAACAAATATTGAAACCAAAATATTAGAAGTACTTTATAATATATTATTTCATGATAAATAAACTATAATTATTCAAATTTTACCGAATATGATTCATAGTTACACCGAACCATTACCTATAAAAAAATTCATTATTACAATTACATAATGTAGACTAGTTGTAGGCACTATAACCTTCCCGCCCTTTAGTTGTGGGCTAAATCCTCACGATCGTGCTAGAGGTGAGGAGTTATCCCATATTCTTTGTGTTGTCCATTTTTTATATAAAATAAGAAATAGTTTATACATAAATAAATTTTTATGATGCTCCTAGGGGTTAAAAATACACCAATCAAATAAATCATTCTCCAAAATTCTATTAAAACACAGAATTGATACCAATTACAACCCTCAAATGGATTATATATGGATTTTCCCTTATGATCATCATTAATCGTATTGATTTATATTTGTATCCATAAGTATTAACATAATCTCACTTGGAATTATAATAATCTCCAATGTTGTCTCAATCCTTCCTTTTTACTATCTATAACAACCTAGAACTCATACTCTTGGATCTAGTGGTAAATTCATAAGATTTAAATTTCAAAAATTTATTCCATTAAATGTGACATAATTTTTATCCATAATGAAAATAAAATATCCAATAGAAAACATGGATCAAAAAAATATTTAAGGTCTATTTAGGTACATATTTTTATTCAATTAGTAAAAATCATAACATAAATACTTACCGTGATAGAAAATTAGCATTTCTGCCATATAATGAAGATTTTATTTTTCTCATATTAAGACATCACCATCAAAAATTTTAAATCCCCCAGATAAATAAATCCTTTCAACCTCATTCTTTATAACCATTTTTAAAATGAAACATAATAAGGTGGATCTCAAAAACTCAGTAAGAGAAAACTTATGTACTTATAAATGAATTCCCTAGTGAGAAGAAGAGGATCATACGAGTATGATGATATAATAAATGTTCATGAGTGTCCAATAATAATATTCATAACCAACAATATATGAATCACCATTCATGAAAAAATCGTACAAGGCCTTAACAAAGGATATAATTATAAGAATCAATAATCATGGAACAAGTGACATCGATCTTATTCAAATAAAACTTCTTAACCCTGAAAAATCATAGAAAAAACATGTCGGTATTGTGGGATATCATCTTCATGGAACACATAAAAAACCCTTAAAAACATACAATTGAAATAACCATTCATACAATAAGAAATATAATTTTTTAGAGAACAAATTACTCACCCAATCCATTAGAAAACAATACGGGCACACCAAATATGTAAGATAAATGTTGCTCACTCGGTGCCATCTCTGTGAACTCGTCATATATAATGTCTATAAACCATGAAATGAATATACTACATAATTAAAAATAATAATTATCATATAACATGATTAACCTATAGAAACTAAAATAGAATAATGTAAATCTCTTTAATACACGAGGAAGTCCGGGAAAATAAATGAGTTCCACAACAATCTCATTAAATCATGATTACACTGTTGAAATGAAATTAGTTGCATATAAAACGCTTTGAATGATGATTAGTCCATAAATATAAATGATAGTTATTGTATCATTATAAAATATCCAAAAGTAAGCATATGTAACAACAATTGTTTTTTATATATATGACTAAACATGAAATTTACAAATCATTGATTTTTTTAATAAAATAAACCATTTATTGTGATATATATTTTTACAAAATTTAGAATCATAAAATATTGAAAACTCCTTTTCATTTAAAACATAATTGAAAAAAATAACGGAATATTGAAAAAAATTAATTACTTTTCTTTAGTAAAAGATCCATTCAAATTATAAAATATTTTATAAAACATAAAATATTCTGACAATCCTTTTCATCATTTTTAAAATTTCAAAATTTAAAAAATATTGGGAAAATAATATTAAATAAAAATATCCTTGTAAAAATGAAAATTATATTACAAATAAATATTTTTTTGTGGTGCAGTTTAATTTTTAACACGAAATTCATGTTAAATTGAAAATTCCTTTTGTACTATAAAACTTTTATAGAATGTACTTTGTTTAAAAAAGTGAAAGAATATTTTTCTCACTTTTTCATTAAAATTCAAATGGGAATTGATTATAAAAATATATTAAAATGGAATTTATTGTATTTTTTAAAAATGTTAATATTTATTCATGAATTTCATTTTAAAAATCATAGTTTTCTAATTAAACATTTATATAAAACCTTTTTTCCCAATTCAATTATTTCCTAACCATAGGAAAACAAATTATTAGATTTATTGAAATAAACATTCTAATTATTTATACTTTTAAATGTTAAAAATAATATTTTTAGTTTTAAATTCCCATAATTTTAATATTATATTATGATTAACATGTTTCATGCGAGGTGGATCACAATATATCATCATTGGAAGAATAATCATTTACAATTTTGATAAATAATGAGATTGTAACATAAGAATCATAGAAATTTTGTAACAGAAAATCATAATCCCCAATAAATATGAACATCATATTAAACATATAATATCATTAAAATGAGAATATTAGATAATTAACATGTTCATTCAGTAGTATATTATACTCATAACATAAGATAGACATGTAATATAACATACATCTCAATGAAAAAAATTTAAAATTAATCCATCAAGTCTTTGGTAACAATGAAACCATAAAAACAGTGACAGTGATACTAATATGGATATTTAAATCCCGAAAAATTTATTCATATGAATCTAAAAATATTTTCATCTTCATTATATTCACCCAAAAAACCAAAGAAGTGGTCAATATGGAATATATCTCACAGAAATTAATGTTAGACAAGAAATAAATTACCTCGAGTTTGATTTATCCTTATTTATATTTATATTGGGAAGTAATATTTATGTGTAAATTACTTAAATTGTTAAGAAACTTTTTAACGATTAACATTCATTTTTTTTACTTATTAACATGTTATATATATAACAACTTGAACATTTTAAGTTATTTTTCTATTAAATACATTCAATTCAATGGATAAAATATATTTCATGAATCTCTGAGTCTATGTGAAATAAAACTTTTTTATTTATAGGAGATAGTTATAACGTAGCAATTAAAGTTGAATTTTCCATTTTTGTGTTTTGAATTTTGAAAAGCAGAGATGCACATTTGCGATGAGGGTGATATTTGGAGTCATATATAATCAACATAATTTTTGGTGAATATTAACCTACCATTATGAATTATAAAATATCAATATGAATAGTAATATGATCCTTTTGAATTGTCACCTTACCCATGAAAGTATAAATAAAATTTAGGCACCTTAAAAATGAAGATGTCTATTTTAGGGATTGGAATTTTTCAATTAAATAATTATTTTAATTAAAAATAAAATTTATCATATATATAAATTAATTTTTCAAAAATGGGTTTCATTTTCGTATTATTCACAACAAAAACTTATAAGGGTGACTTTTTGAATTTTTTCTAAAAAACATGATTTTTGTTGAATAGTAAAATAAATTAATATACCGTAAAAATACAATATAATTTAAATGTTCTATTAATAGAATCATGTGTGATGTAAGCACCCAAATATAAAAATCTCATGAACTTATCACTCTTCTAGGTCATGGAATCAGCACTATTTCTTTTCTTGAGGATGAATATTAAATTAATGAATAAAACATTTAGAGAACCCTTCTCCCCTCCACTATAAATACCAAACCTCAGACCCTCATTTATTCACAGCTATCAATCTTCAAGAATTCCCAAAATTCTACTGAAATTTTTCCCTAATCTCCTACCCCACGTCCAATATCCTTATGTCTCCTCAAATGACCAAATCGTATCCCCTAAATAGCTGTCAAATGAAGATAGATTCAAGAGTTAAATTGCACTTTTCCATTATTCTGTCTTCTTTTCAAGTTCCTCTGTTATCTTTTCTATTCTCGACTCTTATTATCCAGTTGTTATGAAAAATATATTTTCTTATGTGTACTCGAATTGTTTTATGATAACAGAATATTCCATCATCATCTCCTCTTTTCCCTCCACTTATACTAAAAATGGAAACATCGTCCAAGATTAGTTAATTTATCAAACTCTAGGAAAACGAGTTATCAATTATTATTTTGATCTTAAATTCTAGTCATGAAACCATTTTTATGGTGGTAACAGATCATAATATATGAATTTCATATTATTTAATGTTCTTAAATCCTTACACATTAATAATATAAAATAATAATCCAAAACAAGTTCGTTATGCAGAAAACCAACAAGTTGATCCCAGCAATTATCATTATCTTTTATCAAATAATTCATTCTCATGATATATAACCCAAACTCATAGTAATATCATTTATAAATCTGTATATTCAGAAATAATATATATTAACAATTCTGGATGTTTAACAACATTCCAGATGAACTTCAATTCACGAATACTAATAAAACGTTCTTGAAAACCAAGGAACAAAATGCTTCCAAAACAATAAAATTGAAACTCTAAAACCCATAAAAAAGAATATTAATTATCCAAATGAGGTTATAATAAAAAAAATAATTTTAAAGGGAGTCCTAGATTTATTAATTAATGAATATATATTTCATTATTCAGGTCATTGAGATAAATTGAAGAACACATTCTGAAATAAGGTAAATGGTTTCTCATATCACTTTTATTTCCATGATATTTCCATTGTTCAAAAGATATTTCTTTTATGTGGTATATTTTTACTACCACTTGAAATATAATATCTTTATTATTTTTATATTAATGGTGTTTAATGATACACTTGATGATTTTTAACTCAATTGATTACAATGTTGTAAGGAACATCATTTCAGTTTCCATTTCTTTGTGACTTACTTGTTATTGTGCACATAATAAATATTATTTAGGGTACATGCTTCCCCATTGAGATAATTTTTCATTTGAAATTTTAAATATATTATAAATTCATATTATTTTTCATGTATATGATTACTGTTATAATATGTATACCATTTTACATATGGTGTTTATTTGGAATGTTGTTTTAACTATGTAAATATTGATGAATCCATATCCTATACTCTATATGGATATTGAGGAGTATCATACTTGTATAAAATGAATGTTAAAAATATTCTTTGTACATTCAGTGATGTGTGAGGCTCGATAAATCCTCTTGATGTATCGATAGGACTCTTGAGACAAGTAAGTTGGAAAAAAACCCTTCGAGTGTGTTTCCAAAACCAAATCAGACGTGTATTTACCCACACAATTAAATTGTTTCAATTGTATAGTGGTATCATGTGCTAGATACATGAATTCCAATTAATAATAATTCCATTTATTCATTTTTAGTTATTAATATCCATGTGGTTTTCACTATATCAAAATCAATGTTTGCATTTTTATTCACAGTTTATTAATAGCGATTGTTTTTCATTTGTTCATCATTCCATATTGACTATGCCAATTTTGTTATGATTTAATTATTACTGAATAATGTGTTTTCTATTTTTTCCACTTACTGTGCATTTTAACTCACCCTTTTCATTTTTTAACCTCAATAGGTTATGAATTGGATACAATTTATTGTGTTCTCATGGATTCATTTTTTTTGTTTTTTATGTATTGCATTTTGATACCTTTCATAATGTAATATGGGTTATATTTATGTATCTAGTTTCTACGAGACTAAAATACTGATTGATCTTTCGATATTTAATTCTTATTAATTGTTCTGATTTAAAAACTAATGCACCCACTTTGGGCATCAGGGGTTGGGGTGTTATAGTTGGTATCAAAGTATGTTTAGTATAAACCATGGAAACATGATTCTGGAAATATTATTTAGATTACATAACCCTAGTTATATATTGTGGATAATCATAAAAGAACATCTTGTAATTTTTTTAATGTAGGTATTATGTTGGTCTTCCTAGAAATACATCCATGTATGGATGCTACATGTGCATGTGGTTCTGGAACATATGTACCACGGGGTAATAACTCCAATAAAGATTTTTGGGCTTGACTTGAGGTATCCTGGTAAACGAAAACATTCCTTACCAGGAACATAGTTTTACACTCTTAGGGTACATGCTTAGGATAATTCACATTTTGATTAAAAACCATTATGAAGGATTTGAATGTAAATATGAAAAAAATTCATTATCAGATTAGTTGTGCATATATGTTCAATTTATCTTATGTATTTTATAGTTAGAAATTTTGAACTATGACATAATTTATTTCATTCCATTGTTTATTGATGGTGCCTAATGGAAGAAGGAGTAATAATACCCATGGATAATTTAGGGATTTTCCCACAGATAAAAGTCAACATAGTATGTTTTGGGGTAGATTAGAACATGAAAATTTTGAGAAAACTTACTCATCATATATAAAATAACCTTGAAACACTTGTATTAGATCGTTTCATGTATTAAAATCCCCACTGTTAGTGTAACTACTAATATGGTTGTAGCCAAGAAGTGGATCAAGTCCCTTGAAAATTTATTTATATCATTGATATTTAATGAAAATGAAATGGTAGTACTTGAAGTATATTTCCTCAAGGGTGATGTTGATAAATGGTGGTCCTCGATCTAGAATGTCTTAGAGGATAAAGAAATATAAATTATGGAATGGATAACTTTTATGGAAATTTACATCCAAAATATTTCCCTCATGACCAATGAAATTATATGAAGAGATAATTCGTTATTCTAATGTAAAGGGAAGAAGATATTGTTTTAAAAGAAAATGATTCCTTCACAGGATTAGCTATGTATGCTGTTAATTGAAAACGTGATTTGAAAGACATGATTAATCATTTATTTGAAGGTATTAACCCATGTCATTAATGGAAACTAGATTATAAACCATTTTCATCATAAGATGAAATTTTTTTAAGTGCGATCAGAATAGATAAGGATTTTCTAGATCAAAATTTTCCATTGATATCAATATGAGAAGAGGAATTCAAATAACCATGGAAAAGCTGAAGCACTAATGAGGAAGAAGGGAATGAAGAAATATAAATTATGTGAGAAATGTGGAAATAATCATCCTTGTAAATTATGGAAATTCAAGGTAGTTTTCTATAAGTGTGGATTAAAGGTTCATCAATCAATTGAATGAATCAGGGAGAGTCATGTCAATGGTGTTCAATGATGCAATTGTAGAGAGATGAGACACTGTGAAAATGAGATTCCTATGAACTAGGGAAATATTCCTCAAAAAAGGCCACGATAGGAAGGGAATGCTTATGAAACTAAAATCATGGATGTTGATGTTCCTAATGATATGGTGGTAAGTACATTAATTGTTTCCTCAAACATAGCTAATGATTTACCTGATTCAGGATCAACGAATTAATTTATATTTTCCCAGTTTTTCAAGAATCATAAACTTGTCCATTTTTATTTAATAAATGAGATATCAGTAAAAACTCTTATGGGATGTATCATTATGAAAAATAATCATTGATCAGTTCCCCTCATAACACTTAAATTTGGATTATATTAAAGCCCAATCATCATACCAATGATTAACTTTGATATAATTCTCGATATATTATTTTTTGTCAAAATATGATGTGGATATCTATTTGCAGAATAAATTAACAATTTTTGAGAATAGTGTAAAATCCCTTATCGTTATAGAATAAAACCTTCTATATGATTCCTATATAGATCCACACCCAGAAGCTCTATAGAACAAAATTCATATGGAGTAAGATAAGACAATATTTTTGGGTGAGTAATGAAATCTTCACGTTGATGATGTACCTATTTTGCAAGACATATTGATGAATTTAATGAAGATTTACCTAGACATCCTCTAAAAGGGTAAGTGGTGTTCTATAATGATTTAATTCATGGTGGAAGACCTATATAAAAGACTCCCTATAGAATGTCCACTTTTGAAATAGTGGATCTAAATATATAACTAGAGAAATTCCATGACAAATGATTTATTAGGACTATTGTTTTGCCACAGGGATCCCCTATCCTCTTTTTCAAGATGAAAGATATTTCCATGAGGCAATACATTAATTAAAAGGAAAAATTAAATTATAATAAAGAATATTTATCCTCTTCCACGAATTGATGATTTATTTTATCAACATCAAGGAGGAAAATAATTTTCGAAGTTTGACTATCGATTTTCATATTATGAGTTGTCTGTGAGCTAGGAAGATATTATATATATATAATTTCTAAGCTGGTATAGGAATTACGAGTTTTCAGTAATTCCATTTGGATTGACTAATATACCCTCTATTTTCATTGATATAATTAACAATGTCTTCAAGGAATATCTTCATTAATTTTTCATTGTATTTATTGTTGATAACCTGGTATACTCCCAATTACAGGAATACCATGATAGTAACTTGATAATTATTTTGAAAACTAATAGAGGAAATGAATTATATGGGATGTTTAGAATGTGGGAATTTAGGCTTCAATAAGTATATTTTCTAGGCCATGATGTCTCTTAGAAATGATTATTATTTCATCATGTGAAGATAATCTAAATCCAAGAATGTCCCATGGTAATTAACATAATTGAGGTACGTAGTTTTATAGGATTTGTGGGTTACTATAAGCGTTGTGTTCAAAATTTCACCCAACTATCTAACACGCAAATCAAGACCACTTGTATAAGTGTTATGTTTTTATATATGAACATATGTGCATACTGCTTTGAAGAATTGAAAAAAAGATTGTTCAATGCTATAATTTTTAATCTTCCATTTTGAAATGATGGATTTATTATATACAGTGATGCATCAAAGAATGGACTCGGTTGCATCCTTATGAAAAATGAAAAATTTATTGATTATGCATCAATACAGTTGAAGGATCATGTAAAAATTTATCAAATTATTATCTTTAGTTGCAGCCATAATCTATTCTCTGAAATAATGGAGACGTTATCTCTATAGTGAAGGATGTGAGATATATACTAATCACAATAGTTTGAAATACATTTTCACATTAACAAAAAATAACAATAGGCAATGTATATGTAATAAGATACTCAATGATTATTATTGATTGATAAAATAGCTCCCAGGAATTAAAAATAAGGTGTTAGATACATTAAGCCCGAAATATCATGGACATAGGACCCAAATGAAGATTGAGATAGATCCAATATTCATGGATCTAATAAAGATGGATATGGTAATTATTATGGAATGGGAAACATATATACTCATTAACATGATTGATAAAACATATTTAGAAGAGATGATAAAGAGGTTTAAATTTGATGATGAAACTCTACAAAAGAAAGTTATCACTATTATAGATGGATGACTAGAAGACATTGTGTATGTGGATGGAGTTAGGAAATTTGGGAAGAGGTTACGCATTCCAAAACCACCTGAGCTAAAAAGGGAACTATTAGAAGATGCTCATAACTCAAATTTCTCTATACACCTATGTAGCACTATAATTTATTGAGATCTGAATGAATTTTTTTGTGATTATATGATGTTGTAAATTGATGACTATGTGTTAAGGTGTCTAGATTATTAACAATTGAAGGCTGAGAGACAACATCCTATAGGGGTCATATAACCTATAACTATTCCAATGTAGAAGTGCGATAACATTACGATTGATTTTGTAATTGGAATACCATGAAATCATAGAAGGAATTTGAAATATGGGTAATTGTTGACCGTCTCATGAAACCAGCACATTTTTATTTTCTATAAGAGAGGATTTACCGCTTGATCACCTAGAAATACTATATATTAATGAAGTTGTAAGACTTTATGGTCCACCTATATCGATTGGGTCCTATAAAGATCCCTGGTTTACATCAAAATTATTGAAAATTCTCCAGAAGTATTTGGATTTTGAGCTTCATATGAGTACTTCTTACCACCCCCAAACAGACAGACATTCTAAAAAGACGATTCAATAACTAGAAGACATGTTAATATAACAATCATTTGACATTAATTGGGTGGAATTTTCATATAATAATAGTTTTCATTCTTTCATTAAAATGGAGTCATATTAACCATTGCTTGTTATGTGGTGTTGAACTCCAACATGTTGGGATGAAGTTGGAGAGAGGAAAACTATATGCCCAAAATATATCGATGGTATAAATATAAAGGTAAAGGAAATTCAGTTCCATATTATAGAATCCCAAATTAGGTGAAAGAGTTCTGCTAACAACTAGAAGAAGTATTTTTTATTTCATTAAGGGGAACATTTCTTTCTAAAATTATCTCTATGTATGAATGTCATAAGGTTCAGTAAGAAACGTAAATTGAGTCCCAGGTATATTGGGATGTTTGAAATTCTATAAAGAATTAGAGCTATATATTACCATTTATAAATGCCAAAATGTCTCTCCAAGGTTCATAATGGGTTTCACGTGTCATTATTAATGAAATACATGTCATAACTAATGAATATGCTTGCCTATGAAGATATAGAGTTGGAACTGGATTTGTCATATTGTATAGAGCCTATCGAGATTAATGACATAATGGAGTTGGTGTAGAGAAATCCGACTACTAAAATTGTAAATGTTATTTAAAGAAACCAAAAAATTGAGGAATCCATGTGGGAACTAGAGGATTTCATGAGAAATAACCACCCACATCTTTTTAAATGGATTTATATATGAAAAATTTTCAGGATGAAATTTCCACAGGTGGGAATAATATAACACCACAATGATTTTTTGGAAAGTTTCTACAACTTATTTTAAATTAATTAGATAGCCTATATTTCAAGAATCACTGAGTCACTATAAAATAAAACCATTTTCTTTATAAGAGATAGTCGTAACCTATTCATTAAACTTAAATTTTTCACTTTTGGGTTTTGAATTTCGAAAAACAGATATACATGGTTGCGATCAGGGAGATATTTGGAATCTGATAGAATCAACATAATTTTTGGTGAATTATAACATAACCATATAAATAGTAACATACTCTTTTGAATAGTTAATTACCCTTCTGAATAGTAATATTACCCGTATGAATGATAACCTTACCCGTGAATGTATAAAAAAAATTAGGCTCCTTAAAATGAATAATAATATTATAAGTGTTGGTATTTTTCAATTATATAATGATTCAAATTAAAATTTTAATTTATCTTATGTTGAAAAATTTTATTGAAAAATGGAGTTCATTTTTATATTCCACACATTCAAAAATGATTAGGATGAATTTTTGATATTTTTCTGAAATAGATGATTTTTTGTGAATAGTAAAATACATTAATTTACTGTATAAATACCTTATAATTTAAAACAACTATTATTAGCACCTAGAGTGATGTAGGATCCCAAATCTCATAATCATGTGCACTTATTATTATTCTATATCTTGTAATCCTATATATTTCTTGTTTTGTGGAGAAAAAGTAAATTAATGAATGTAATATTAAGAAAACCCACCTCCCCTCCAATATAAATACAACCCCTCACACCCTCTATTCTTCACTCATAATAAGCTTTATGCCTTGACTAAAATCTAAAAAAATATATCCCAAAGATCCACCTTCACATCCAATTGACACTGGTCTCCTAAATAGACAAAATCCTCTCCCCTAAAGAGGCTCTAAAAGGAAGATAGATTCAAGAGGTAAATTCTTATTTTCAATTCTTTTTTTTTCTTTTCAAGTTCCATTTTTATCTTTTATATTATCACCACTTCACATAAAAGTGATATGAAACCTATATTTCATTATTTTTAATACAGTATTTTTATTATAATGGGATATTCTACCATCATCTCATCTTTTCCCTCCTCTTATACTAAAAATACAAACATTGATCGAAATGTATTAATTAATCACATTCAATGAATAAAAGTTTTAAATATTTATTACCATCATAAATTATAATCGTGAAATAATTATTTAGTTAAAACAAATAATAATATATTTTTATCATCTTATGTAATGGTCTGGAATCCTTACACACTCATAATATAAAATAATAATATAAAAGAAGTACATTATGCAAAAAATTTCAATGTTTATCCAAGCGTTAATGATTATCATTTATCAAACAAATCATCCTCAAGATTTATATCACTATGTCACTATATGATAATTTATATCTATTTAATGTCACTAATATTATGTATTAACAATTCAGGTTGTTTATGAACATTTCAAATGGATTTACATTCATGAATACAAGTAAACTGATCATGAAAACCAAGGAAAACAATTCCTCAAAAACAAAAAAATTGTACATATTAAACCCATAAAAGGCCATGAATGAACAAAATAATGTTATAATAAATCATTTAGATGTATAGGATGTCCTATAATTTTTAAATAATGAAGGTAAATTTTATTATTTAGGTTATTAAGATCAACTAAAATATACATTAGAGGATAAGGTAAGGGGTTTCTAATCTCACTTTTATTTCCATTAGATTTACATTATTTTCCACTTCTATCTTGTATGTGGTGTATCTTTAATGAATTTTTATATATAATATCATGATTATTTTTCTCATTGTATTTAGTGATTTACCTGAAAAATATTAACTCAGTTGATTACAATGTTGTAAGGTACATGGTTTCAGTCTCCATTTCATTATATATACTTGGTATTGTGCACCAAATAATTCTTATGTTTTGTAAATAAATACCCATTGAGATAATTTTTCATTTTAAATTGTAAACATCTTATATATCCATATTCTGGTTCGTGGATATGATTATTTTCTTAAGTTCTATACCCTTTTACAAACATTGTTTATTTGGAATATTTTTTCAATTATGGAAATATTAATGAATTTGTTCCCTCTAATATATAAAGATTTTGAGAAGGAATATTGTAAATTTATTAAATATATGTATAATGAATTATTTGGAATTTTAGTGATGGTAATGGCCCTATATAGCCCTTTGATGCATCGAAATGTCCCACGAGACATGTCATCTGTCGACAAAGCCTTCGAGTATTTCTCAAAAACAGAATCAGATCAATATTAACATATAAAATCAAGTTGTTTTGATGGTATAGTTGTATCATGATCTAGATACATGACTTCCAATTGATAATAGATAATATTATTATACATTTTACTTTATTAATATCATTGAGGTTTTCACTATGAAAAAATCAATGTTTGTAGTTTCATTCATAGTTTATTAATGGAGTGTGTTTTTCATTTAATCACCATACCATATTGACAACGCCTTTTGTATTATGATTCAATTATTTTTTATTCACAATTTCCTTATTTTTAAGACATACAAATCATTTGAGTTCTCCCGTTTTATTTTTTTATATTCTATATTTTGTTGAATTGGGTTCCATTAATTTATTTCTCATGGATTCGTTTTATTAGTTTTGGTTATGTATTGTATTTTTTACATTTCCTAATTTAATATGAGTTACATGATATATCAAGTTTTGTCAACACTACTAAATATATTATTCCTTCTGGATTAAATTTATTTGAATAATGTAAATGTAATAAGTAATGCACTAGCTCCATGATTTTGGGGTTGGGGAATTTTAGTTGGCATCAAAGGAAGTTTTGTAGAAACCTTCGAAACTGGATTTATGAAACATAGATTAGAGGTAAACCCTGTGTTAAAATTTGATAATTATCATAAAAGATGATCCTACAATTTTTTGAATGTAGGTATTCTGTGGGTCTTCCTAGAAAATACATCCATGCCTGGATGCAACAAATGGGTGTGGTTCTGTTATAGATGTTTGTAGAGGTAAAAACTCTAACATAGAGTTTTCAGAATGACCTAGGGTAACCTAGTACATGACAATGGGCTTACGACACTCATAGTTTGACACTACCATGTGATATAAATAGGATATTTCACATTTTCTTTACAAACCATTATGAAGGATTTGAAAGTAAATATTAACAATGTTTATTATTATGAGATTATTTAGGCAAGAATATTCATATTATATTACGTTTCTAGATAGAAATTATGAACTATGACCTAATATAGTGTATTCCATTGTTTAGTGATGGTTCATAATGGATGAAGGAGAATCAATACCCATGAACAATGTAGGGATTTCCCCACACTGAATGTCAACATTGTCTATGTTGGAGTACACCATATCCTATCAATATTAGGACAACTCACTCATGCTCTTTTGAATAACCTTTCAAAACATGTATTGGATTGTTTCATGTGGTAGAAGCCCCCATATTTTAGCGGGACTACTAATATGGTGGTAGTAGAGTAGTGGATCAGGTTAATTAAAAAGAAATTTCTATATTAAGATGCAATGAAAATGAAATGGTAGTAATAACAGTATAATGTTTCAAGGGTGATATGGATCAATTGTGGCCCTTGATATAGAATTCAAGGGAGGAAGAAAAAATGAAATATATTGAATGGAGAAATTTTAAATAAATATTCTTCCCCAAAATTTCTATGAAGAACAAAGAACTGATATGAATATGATATTCCATAGCCTAAAGTAATGTGTAGAAGAGTGTGTTGCTGAATATGAGGATACAATCACAAGATTATTTAGGTATTATATATGATTCATATATGATGAAAATGACAATATTAATCATTTCCTTGATGTTCTTAAGCAATGTTTTTTAATGGAACTAGCTTCTGAAACATTTCCATCATACTATGAAATAGTATAAACTACTATAAAAAAAGAGAAGTATTTTTCTAGATAGATGTTTTTCAAGGGAAAACTTTATTAGAAGATAAATTCTAATAACTATGGAAATTCCGAAGTGCCAATGAAGAATACGGGAATTAAGCAATTTCCATAATGCGAGAATTGTGGAATGAATCATCTTGGAAAATGTTTCAATGTCATGGAAGATATATATAATTATGGTTAAAAGGGAAATCAATCAAGAGAATTCAAGGGGATGCGACAATTTAATGAAGTTTATTGATATAAATTTATAGAGACGTGACACTTTGAAAATGAGTTTCCTATACGCTAAGCTGACATGAGTCAGAAAAGCTAATGAGATCAAGGGAAAGCATATTCTATTACAACCGTAGAATTTGATGTTCCAAATGATGCTGTTACAGGTATGTTAATTATTTCCTCAAACATGTAACGACCAAGATCTCTATGGTACATTCCATTATGAAAATCGGGTTTCTGAGTTGTTTCGGGTGATCAAGGTGACTTAGCTGAAACACATTTCCAAATTTCCAGTTCGATGAACAATGTTTCTAGAATGGAGAGCTTGAGGGGAACAGTTTCATCGGTGAGGGTGATATAAACACTTACATCAGTGAGGTCATGGTGAAGATTTCCATTGGAGTGGTCTATGAATACAGTTCTATCAGTATGGTCGATGTGAATAGTTCTATCGAGGAGGTTGAGGTGAAAAGTTCCATCGGTGATGTCGATGTGAACAGTTCCATCGATGAGGTTTTTGGGAAGGGTTCCATCGGTGAGGTCAATGTAACAGTTCCATCAGTGAGTTCTATGTGAACAGTCCCATCAGTTCGGTCAATGTGAATAGTTCCCTCGATGAGGTTGAGCTGAACAGTTCCTTCAGTGACGTCAATGTGAACAGTTTTGTTGGTATGGTCAATTTGAACAGTTCCATCATTGAGGCCGATGTGAAAATTTATATCAGTGAGGTTGAGGTGAAGAGTTCCATCGGTGAGGTCAATGTGAACAGTTCCATCAGTGAGGTTGATGTGAATAGTACTATTATTGAGGTTGAGGTTAACAGTGTCTCCATAACGGTGAGGCTCTAATGGTGGGTTTTCAATGGTGAGGTTCATGAATAGTGTTTCCAGAATGGTGAGGTTCCAATGGTAGCCTCTTACCAATCCCAAATTTTGAGTTCATGAATAGTGTTTCTAGAAAGGTGAGGTTCCAATGGTGAGGTTTCAATGGTGAGGTTTGTGAATAGTGTTTCCAGAATGGTGAGGTTTCGATGGTGAGATTTCAATGATGAGGTTCATGAAAAGTGTTTTTCTTTTTCAGTATTTCCAGTTCGTGAACATTGTTTCCAACATCCTATTGTTCCCCCCATTAATGATTCCTTTGACTTAAAATGAATATAAAAACTTTTTTAAGGATAGTAAGAACTATTCGAGGGACATAAATCTTAAATTAATTTCCCTAAGGCTCGGGATGTGTTGACTTTGTCAAACTGCGTGGTTCAATGTGATCTGCTTGTAATTGAAAAGCCAGTGTATCTTAAGCCACTACTCCATTAAATAGTCTACAGGGAGGATATATCTTCCTCTATAGTTCTTCCTCATTGTTCTTGGTTGTGAGATGCTCAAAACTTTCATTCCATCCATTAGAAGTTGCACAATCAAACATTCCTCATTGGATTGGTTCCACTATGTTTTGATGAATCCAAGTAGTATCGATCAATCTTCGATATAAGGTATGATCTATCATCATTACTTTTCGTTTATCTCCTTTTGATTCTCCTATCCCTTTTATGTAATTATATCTCTATGTTCAAATGGTATTTCTTTGTTGTTGACCGGTGTGGTCGTGTGTCTACAACCTCGGGTGGATACAGTTGTCACGGGGGAGGAGATGGTAAACTGTTGTGTGGCTCTTTCTTGTATAAATAATTTCAAGAACCGTATTGAGGGAGGAGAATCATTACATCTCTATTTGTTTACATGAAACTCTATAGTTATCATGTTTTATCCCACTAGATCACAATGGAATTTACAGAATAAATATTTGAACCGGATAAATAAATTGGCATCAATCGCATATCATTGACTCTTAATTTTCTAAAAACCTTGATATCTATGTTTTATTTATTTATCATTTCATTCTTGATGGAAATTGGTAAACAATGTAAATCCTGAATTACTTTATAATTTTTTGGCTAAAGATAACGATGCATGTGAATGAATATGATGGTTGTTGCTGTAAATTGATGTTAATAAAATTGATGGAGAAATCATGTTTAATAAAATTTTGATAGCCTACTAGTTAGGTATTACAATGTTGGAACCTACGAAAAATAAATTGGTTAATCCAAGATGGATTGAAGAACGGGTTGTATAATAAAGGATAATTCCTTATAGTGCTCTGAGTTACCCTCTTTCTTGTTTAAGGGCCAAGAGTCCAATTGGAATGATGTTTGTTTTCCTACTACTTTGGTAGTGTGGATATCCGGAATGGATGTTGTGATATGTGTGGGTAGTTAGGCCTACTAGTTATGGTAGTAGTTGATGCCTATAGTGTCGAGATGCATCAGTTTATGCATGTGATTATCGAGGAGGACCCTAGGGATGATGAATTATGTAGGATCTGAATGTTTGGATGCTTGATGATTCTTCTTGGTTGTTTATCTTCTTTACATTCCCCACTGCTCAAGGCAGCTATTCTTTCTTACCCTTATTCTGAAAGGGGCTAAGAAGTGCGTTATAAGCCACATTATTTCCATGTTTAGCTTCTCAAGGGATGTTGGGTCTACACTCTTTCTATAGGAAGAAAAGTCTCGACATGTAGTTTATCTACTCACCATGTTGAGACCCCTTGTGTTTAGTGGCATATTATGATTTTCTAAAATCTCTAGGAATATGGGGATGTAATGCTATAAATAGACAATTGAATAAATTATGTTAACCCCTGGGGTTGGATTTTGCTGGGGCGCAATGTTGAGGTTGTAATTTAATGTAATAGTGATATTCAGTTGTGATTCTAATGAAATATAAAGTGACAATGGTTAATGGATAATTATATTTTAAAGAACTAACTAAAATAAATTGAAAATGATAAAAAGGGAATGAAGTAATGTAATAAATCTCTTTAAATGGTTCTGTTCTTATAAGATTCCAAGTCATAAAAGTGTCTTCCGGGAATCCGAGAGATGTTATCAGCAGTTGAGTATAAGACTAGGTTATACCCATAGTGTGGTTGTGATATATAGTATATATGTACTTTTTTTTGTTTCTATACGCTACTCCACCCTTCCAGTTTGGCCAACTGACACCCCAAGGATTCTATGCCATGTGCGGTGTTTTTCCTAATATTTTGATGGGAGGATGGAAGGATGACTACCCCATTTTTCCCAACTCTCTTCTCTTGGCAGTTACTTGCGCTGGTAGGCAAAGAGTTTTAATTTATCCATATATGTGTGTAGAGGGGTGTAATGGCTTGTGGTTCTTCGCACACATATATTCTGGATATAGTTTCATATTGACTCTTATAAAAGTAACTTGAATTTCATATGAGGGCTAGAGGATTCTTATTCGGTGTATGAGCTTTAATGGATTGAGGATTATTACCCAACGTATGATACACATTAACCGAGTTGTGGTGGCTCCCAAAAACAACCTTTCTACTTTTCTAATGTGCACGTGGTGGTTTTGTTGCATGAGGTGCATGTTGTGGTGATTCTCCCAGGTATCTACGCACAATTATTTTTAGAGATAGATGCTTAGGATGTGAAATTTTGGGGAAAAGTGTATAACTACTGGGTAATTAGTAGCGGGGTACCCTTGATATTTTTTATCATATATAATCTTGTATGTGTTACATGGTGAGACTAGACATGGTGAGGCTGGGAACTAAGTATACATGTTTATGTTATTAGTAATATTAACTTGTTGTTCACTATTCTTTAGCATACTTTATTTCCCTTTGCACGAGGGGATTCAAGGAGGAATCAACTGAGTATACTGTTATACACAACCTATGTATATATAAACTGTTTTTCAGGTCACTTGGAGCATGTTAGAGATCTGACTGGTCTCTACTATCTTGAGGTTGTAGGAGCTATTTGGGCTTCGTGTTTGTTGTTTTTTACTTTCTCTTAGGTACAACTTTCCTCCTTCAATTGTATTACTTTTTCATGACATTACATATGTGTAGTTGTGATTTCATTTATATATTTGTCTAAGTTGGAGAAGGTTGGTGTATGTCTTATCTCTTAGTTTTTCATGTGTTCTCATAGAGGGTAATGCATCCCATTTGTGTGTTAAGTATACCCTCGGTGCTAGTCACCACCCCAGGGCCTACTGGAGGCAGGACTCAGGTTTCATTATCTCCCTTATCACATTGTCATCCCAGGAAGGGAACACCTTGTTGGGAGGGGGTCGTGACAGAGTGGTATCAAAGGGAGGATGAGGGATATGATGGAGTTTTGTGTTAGTCATAGTTGAGGTTTCATGGGTTGGTAAGGAAATAGTGTCAGTCATGTTTAGAAAGTGATGTACAATCTAGAGACCGACCGAGACATAGGCTTTTAGGGCCCCTATGATCTGATTTACGAAACTTTATGTTTACAATGGAGACTAACCAATGTGAAACTTGTTACAGGGTAAAGGCCATGGAATGTATCATGCATCATTCTTCTATGTGCCTATGAATTAATAGGTAGACCATGGGATATATTAACCTAAAATGAATAAAAACCATATTAATTAATTAATTAATGTTGAATCTTCCATACTCTATGTCTAGGAGCTCTAACAATTTATTATTTTACAGGAATGACTTTAGGTCGACGTCTTCTCCAGAAACACATAGAAGATGTCTATCATGTTGTGCCAGTATATTGATACTGGGTATACATTGACAATGATTACACTTGAAGGAGGACACTCTGAGAGTTGCAGTTACAGAGTCTGAAGAAGTATGAGGGCCCAGTTTCAGATGAATTCACAGAAGACTGGTTGGAGGAGGTTGCGATAGGCTTCAGTTCAATCCATGATTGAAAGGAGAACTGGTTTTCCTTGGTTTTGATGATCATGCATAGAGTAGTGCGGCATTGGTGGTTCTTGTTCCTCGGGGATCGCAAGGAGTCACAGATCCCATGGGAGGAGTTCTGAGACAATTATAGAGTCGAGTTTATTTCTTCCACTTCAATAGAATACAGTCATCAGGATTATCTTATACTTTAATAGGGGAGATTATGTGTGCATGAGTTTGTAATCTAGTTCAATAACCTTTTACGATATGCTTCAGACCTTTTTCCAGATGAGGAGTCCAAGGAGAGGCATTTCGAGGAGTCTTGGCATCCAAAGATCATGTTCCAGGTCACCCCATTTATGCTGAAGATATTTCTGGGGGTGCTGGCAAGGGAAGAGGCCACCGATAGAACAATGGATAGAATCAAATCATCACGAGAGGGGGGTCTTCGTGATTTTTCATGATGTAGAGGTGTGGTCCGGGGTTCTCGGTTTCCTTGCAGAATAGTATTCGTTCGGCCAGGGTCGGTCCGAGCCCTCAACATCTCTTTATTCCGGGGGCGACAGAACTAAATCATGTGCCAAGGGAACCATCAATTGTTTTTCTTATGGTGTTTTAGTCATCAATAGTGATAGTTCTCGACCTTTTAGATCAGTCATCATGCACCATGTGTTCCTCTCTAGGTTTCTCCATTGAGTTAGATCCAGCCGAGGAAGCAGCTGAAGGTTTCACCAGCTTTAGATCATTAGAGGATAGATGAGGAAGGCAGAAGACTACCCTATTATGCTCTCTTACCTCATATATAAGAGCGCAATTGTGGTGGTGGCGGTCATATAAGTTGGAGAGTTTGTGGAAGAGGTCGTGGTCAGCTTCATGCATTAGCTTTTTCAGCGCCATGCAAGCCAGATGTTGTTTAAGGAACCCTTTGCTTCTTTTTTACCTTGGTGTATGCCTTGTTTGATCCTTGAGAGACACAATCATTCATATCACCTAACATTTTACATGTTTTGGGACTTGAGGTAGAGAGGCTTCTAGTGTCGTTGGTGTTGACTATGCCAATTGGAAGTCAAGATGACTTATTTGATGTATGTAGAGATTATGGGCTAGTGTTGGAGCAGCACCGCTCATGGGGAGATTTCTTATGTTTGTGGATACAACCATGTGATTTAATACTCTACATGGATTGGTTATATTAGGTGTATTCTATCTTGGATTGCTTTCGGGGGAAGTTTGTGTTCTTCGATGCAGATAAATAGATGATGGTGTTCGTTGGTGAGAGAGACCATTGGATGGGTTAGAGGTGTGTTCCATCCTTATCAACCATGATTTCTATGATGATGATGAGTTATTCAGAGGTTCAGCACTTGGCATTTCCTAGGGTCGTAGAAGATTACCTTAATGTATTTCCAGAAGAAGTTGTATAATTACCCCCTCAATGGGAGATCAAGTTTGGGATCAAGAAAAAACTAGGACCTTCTCTTATCTATATGTATCAATATAGTATGGCCCCTTTTTAGTTACAAGAGTGACTTATACATCTTGATGGTTTGTTACAATAATGTTTTGTTCTGCAGAGTATGTCACCGTAGGGTGCACCGATTATATTCTTAATGATCGCTGATAGAAGTTTGCAGTTGTGTGTCGATTTTCATAGCTTAAACAAAGTGACGGTGATGAGTTTCTATCCTCATTCACAGATTTATTATTTATTTGATCAACTGAAGGGTGAAAGATTGTTATGAAAGAGAAACTTGCAGTCATGATATCATTAGATTCATGTTAAGGATGAGGATATCCTAAAATCCACATTATCTTGTCATCATGGGCATTATGAGTTCATTGTAATGTCGTTCGGTGGGACCAATGCTCTATCTGAATTCATGGGATTGATGAACATTGTGTTATGTGAGTTTTTTGGACAAGTTCATGGTGGTTTTCATCGATGAAATCCTTGTGTACTCCACATCTGAGGAGGAGCATGCAGAGCATCTATACACTGTTTTGGGAGTTCTTCGTCATCATCAGTTGTTTGGGAAGTTGTGGAAGTGTGGGTTTTTTTGATCGATAAGTATGTTTCACGGGGAATGATGTGCTTCAATAGATATCAGCTATGGATCCATCTAATATAGAAACAGTTTTGTGCTGGGAAGCCCCCAAATCAGTGTTACAGTTTTAATGTTTCCTTGGTCTTGTAGGATTCTATAGGAGGTTCGTAGTTGATTTCTCTTGATTTGTGACTCCTCTTCTTACATTGACCATGAAGGAACTGTGATTCATATTGATTGATCAATATAAGGTATATTTTTTTATCTAAAGGAAAAGTTAGTAAGTTCCCACATTCTTTGGCTTACAGTAGAGGGATTTCATCTGATGTTTTTGGCGATGCTTCACATCTGGGGGTAGGATATGTTCTAATGCCATAGAGAACAATTGTTTCTTATGGTTCTCTTCAGTTGCGTCCCCATGAACGTAACAATTCTACCCATGATATTGAGTTATCAACCGTGGTGTTTTCTCTGATGTTGTTGAGACATTACCTCATTGGAGAGAGCTTTGTGGTTTTCACCGATCATAAGTGATTGAGGTATGTTTTCTCCCAGTGTGACTAGAACATACTAAATTAATGTTGGATGGAGTTATTACAAGAATACGAAATCAATATATCCTATACACCTGGAAAGGGGAATGTTATAGCTGATGTGTCAGGTCGAAAGTCATGTAGTGATGTAGTACCTGAAATTGGTGACTCTTGGAGAGTAATGTTAGAACTGATAGAATTAAATCTTGATATGGTAGATTTTTGTGGCAGAGTATGTCATTTATTGATGATGTTGTAGTCATCTCTTGTGGAACAGTTGGAAGAGTCCCAGTTGAGGGATCTAGAGGTGGAGTTCTGGAGAGACCGAGTTGTTTGTGGGGAGGCCCGAAATAGTTGGTTTGAGGATGGACAAAACAAGTGATATATCGTGGAATGGTATTTTTTCTTTGACAATGATTGAGATGGTTCTCTGATAGTTCCATATATATCCTTTATTGGTGCATCCTAGAATTTAAATGATGTACTGAGCCATGAGGTTCCCATTTTGGTGGCCTCAGATGAAGCGTGAAGTTGCGGAGATTTTGTCTCAATGATTGGTCTACCATAAGGTGAATGCTAAACTTTGTATTACTGGTGGTCTGCTCCATCCATTAGATATTCCCAAGTTAAAGTGGAAGGACATTTTAATGGACTTTGTTACTGGTTTATCTTGAGCTTCGGGAGGAAATGACGCTATTTTGGTGGTAGTGGATCATTTAACACAATCATCCTACTATATAGAAATGAAGGAGTCAGGTTTAGTGGAATTCATTCAAGGAAAAATATGGAAAAGGTGGTGAGAATTCATGGAGTCCCAAGGATGATCATTTCCAATCCAGATCTTCGTTTCAACTACATGGTTTGAATTGGTCTCCAGCAGGATTTTGGTTCTCAACTGTGCCTTAGCACTTTTTTTCATCCTCTGATGGACAGTCAGACCAATAGGACCATCCAGACTCTTGAAGTCATGTTATGATCTTGTGTCATAGATTTTGGATGTTCGTGGATGAAGAACTTACCCTTCATGGAGTCTTCTTACATCAATAATTTTCACTCCAGCATGGGTATGGAACCTTTTGAAGCCTCATATGGTCAGCCACTCTGTTATCAATTTTGCTAGAATGGGGTCGGAGAATCACCAACTCTCGGACCAGAACTATTGTAGAATATAATAGAGATTGTTCGAGTGATTTGTTTGACGATGAAGACAACACATGATCATGAAAAATCATATGTCGGTCAAACGTGGAAACCCATATAGTTTGATGTTGGGGATCACGTTTTTATTCAGGTGACTCCCGATCAAGGGAAGCAAAGGATTTGTAATTAGAGTAATATTTTCCTTGGTTTGTTTAGACTTTCAAGGTGTTATCTCATGTGGGAGTTGTAGCATATCGAGTAGCACTTTCCCCACAAATGAGCATGATACACAATGTTTTTCATGTTTCATAGCTCTGTCATTATCATAATGATAAATCTCACTTCATCGATTGGGGAGAGATTGATGTTGATGATGGTGCATCCTTTGTGGAGAAACCAGTTGAGATCCAAGAACACCAAGAGAATTGTTGTGTGAGCATTCTATATCATTGGTTCGTGTCTTGTGGAAAAATGGTGGCATGGAAGAGAGTACCTGGGAACATGAGTCGTAGATAGGTGCTCAGTACCCAATGTTTTTTGTAGATTAACTCTTTTCATGTAATGAAGTTCGCATTGTGGTTGTAGACCATTAGTTTTTATGAGATGACATTCTTTGCTATATTCTTATGGCTTTCACTCTTTCGAGAGGTATCTCGATGGGTGTTTGTTCAGAATTCTTTTATGTTCCCCTTTTTATTGGTTTTGAATTCTTGAGGATGATATTGTTTTGAGAGGAATCTAATGTAATGTCCCAGACCTCTCTAGTCCATTCCATTGTGAAAATCGTGTGTATGAGGTGTTCTGGGAGGTCAAAGTGACTTATCCGCAATACTTTTCAAAATTTCCAGTTTTGTGAATAGTTTTTCTAGAATGGTGAGGATCAAGTGAATAGTTCAATCAGGGAGGTTGATGGGAACTGTTCCATTAGTGAGGTGGATGGGAACTGTTCTATTGGTGAGGTCAATGTGAACAGTTCCATCGGTGAGGTCAATGTGAAAAATTCCGCCTGTGAGGTTGAGGTGAAAACTACCATCGTTGAGGTCAATGTGAACAACTCCATCGGTGAGGTCGATGTGAACAGTTCCATCTGTGAGGTCGATTTTAACATTTCCATCAGTGAGGTCGATGTGAATAGTTTTATTGGTGAGGTCATTGGGAACAGTACCATCAGTTAGGTGGAGGTGAACAATTCCATTAGTGATCTCCATTTGAATAGTTTCATCTTTGTTGACAATGTGAACAGCTCATCAGTGAGGTTGATTTGAACAGTTCCATCGGTGAGGTCGATGTGAATATTTCCATTGGTGAGGTAGAGGTGAACAATTCCATCGGTGAGGTTTATGTGAACACATCCATTGGAGAGGTTGAGGTGAAAAGTTCCATCAGCGAGGTCGATGTGAACAGTTCCATCGGTGAGGTTGATGTCAATAGATCCATTAGTGAGGTTGAGGTGAATAGTGTTTCCAGAATGGTGAGGATCCAATGGTGAGGTTCGGCAAAAATGTTTTTCCTTTGCCAAATTTTGTGTTCATGAACAGTGTTTCCAGAAAGGTGAGGTTCCAATGGTGTGTTTTCAATGGTGAGGTTCATGAACATTGCTTCCAGAATGGTGAGGTTCCAACAGTGAGGTTTCAATGGTGAGGTTCGTGAACAGTGTTTCAAGAATTGTGATGCTCTAATGGCAAGGTTTCAATGGTGAGGTTCATGAATATTGCTTTTCCTTTTCCAAATTTTGATTTTGTGAACAGTGTTTACAGTTTCCTAACGTTTCTCCCCTTTAAAGTTTCCATTGACGTAAAATGCATTTAAATCCTCATTTTAAATATTCTAATTCCGATTCAAAGGAAATAACTCCCATATTAATTTCTGCATGGATCGGGATGTTTTTACTTGGTCAAACTGCATGGTTCAATGTGATACGCTTTAAATGGAATATCTAGCGTATCTTGAACCACTTCCCTATTAAATCATCTAAAGGGATGATATATATTACCCATAGTTCTTCCTACTTTTTCATGGCTGTGAGACACTCAAACCATTCATTCCATCCCGTAGGAGTTTCCCAATCAAACATTCCTACATGGATTAGTCCCACTATGTTTTGATGAAACAAAGGAGTATCGATCAATCATCAATATAAGGTATGATCTATCATGATTCGTTTTGGTTCATCTCCTTTTGTTTCTCCATGCCCATTTTATGGAATGATATATCTATTTTACTAATAAAATATTCTGGGGTGTTGACTGGTGTGGTGGTGTATTTGCATCCTTGGGTGAATACAGTTGTCACGAGGGGGGAGATCGTAACCTTTTGTATGTCTTGTTCTAATTTAAAGAAATCCAATAACCATTTTGGGTAGGGAATTCGTTTCTTCTCATTTATCTTATGTGAAAATGTATAGTTATCATGATTTATCCCACGAGATCACAATGGAATTAACAAAAAATATATTTTCACCAGATAAATAATTTGACATCGCTAGTATGTTATTGCCTCTTGATTTGAAAGATAGTTTTATATCTATGTTTTCTTTGTTTATATGTTCATTCTTAATGGATACTGGTATAGAACGTAAAGAAAAAATTAAAATGATAATTGTTTAGCTAAATATAAAGAGGCATGTGAATGAATCTGATGATTGTTTTTGTAATTTGATGTTAATAAAATTGATGCAGTAAGCATGTTTAATAAATTTTTGAGAGCCTACTACTTAGGTTTCCAAGAGTTACAACCTACAAATAATAAATTAGTTAATAAATGATGGATTAAAAACTGGTTGTTTAATAAAAGACAATTCCTTGTACGCTTTTTAGTTACCCTCTTGCTTGTTTAAGGGCCAATATCCCAATTGTTATGATGTTTTTTTCTACTGATTGTGTTGTGAGGTGAGCCTAGATAGATATTGTGATATCTAAGGGTAGGGAGGCCTACTAGTTGTGCCAGCAGTTGATGCCTAGAGTGGTGAGATGCATCGGTTTATGCATGTGGGTGTCTGGGAAGACACCAGGGGTGATGAAATGGGTTGGATGTGAAGGTTTGGATGCTTTCTGAATCTTCTTGGTTGTTTATCTTCTTAATTCCCCAGTTATCAAGGTAGCATGTCTTACTTACCCTTATTACAAAAGGGGAGATTACACACTTGGTATGCCATGTGCTTTTTGTGATTATATTCTCAAGAGAGGATGGGTCTACTCTCTTGAAATAGGCGTCAATGACTCGATGGTTAGTTCATCTACAGACCGTGTTGATCCCCCTTGTGTTTAGAAGCATATAATGTTTTTCTAGAATTCTCGGGAAAATGGTAAGGTAATTTTGTAAATAAATAATTGAATAAATCATGTTAACCCATGGGGTTAGAGTTTGTTGGGGTGAAATGCTGAGGTTGTAATTTAAAGGAATAGTGATCATTGGTGTGATGCTAATGAAATATAATGTGGAAGTTTCTAATGGATAATTATAGATTAAATAATAAATTATCGTAATTTGCAACTGATAAAAAGGGAATGAAGTAATGTAATAATGCACTTTAAATGGTTGTGTGCTTATAGGATACCTAGTCATAGAAGTGTCAGATGAGATGCTCAGAGAGGTTAGTTGATGTTGACTCTATGAATAGGTTATACCTATAGTGTAGTTGAGAGATATAGTATATTTTATAATTTTTATGTTTCAATATGCTACTCCACCCCATCAGTGAGTTCAATAGACACCCTAAGGATTCTGAGCTATAGGGGGTGTTTTCCCCAACATTCAAGTGGGATTATGGATGGTTGACTACCCCTTTTGGCCCTAATCTCTTCTCTTGGTAGTTACTTGTTCTGGTAGGCACAATGGTTAGTTTTCCCCATATATGTGTGTAGAGGGATGTAATGGATTGTGGTTATTTACACACATATATTCTGGTTATAGTTTTCAATGGACTGCAGTTGGTGTAACGTGTATAGGCTCTGATGGATTGAGGATCCTTACTCAGTGTATGGGATATAGTTTCTTGAGGTTTAATACCTGACATATGATACACATTATGTGAGCAGTGGTGGTTCAAAAAAACTACCTGGTTATTTTTATTACATCCACTTAGTGATTTTGTTGCACGACATGCATGTTTTGGTGCATTTCCCAGGCGTCTTCGAGAAAGCATTTTTGGTGATTGATTATTAGGATATAAATCATTCGGGAAAGGTGGAAAACCAAAGGGGATGTAGTAGCGGGGTACCCTTGATATTCATTATTATATTATATACTCTTGTATGCGTTACTTGGTGAGAGTGGCCATGGTAGCGATGGTAACATAGTTTTCCTATTTGGGCGATGAGTTAGTTTCACTTTTTGTTCACTATGATTTAGCATGATTTATTTACTTTTTCATGAGAGGATTCAGGGAGGATCTTAATCAATATATGGTTATACACACCCTATGTATTTATAAATTATTCAGGTCACCTGGAGTAGGTTAGAGAACATGTTTTTTTCTACTATCTTGGGGGTGCAAGAACGTTTTGGGCTTTGTGGTTGCCGTTTCTTTTACTTTCTTTTGGGTACTTGTAGTTTTCCCCTTTCAGTTGTAGTAGTTTTCAATGACATTACATATGTGTAATTTGGATTTAATTTATATTGTTTTCTTAGTTGGATTTTGTTGGTGTCTGTCTTATCTCTCTATTTCCCATGTGTTCTCATAGAGGGTAATGCCTCCCATTTGTATGTTTACTATACCCTCGGTGCTAGTTGCCAACTCAGGGCCTACTAAAGGTGGGAATCAAGAGGTTATTATTTTGTTTCTCCTATTTTTGACTCAGGAGGGGTACACCTTGTGGGGAGGGGTTGTGAAAAAACATATCAAATGCTTTATTTGATTTTGGATCACCACATTAATTTATATGTTTATTGTTTTCCAATAATATTATACATATCCAATTTGGTTTAATTAATGAGTTCTTAGTCAAAACTCTTAGGGGATGTATCATTGCAACAAAGGTGTGTCGATCTGCCCCACTCTTGACCCATTAACATTCTTTAGTTTCTAACCATATAATTATACCAATGATTTCCATTGATAATATTCTAATAATGACATTTTTATCAAATTATGATGAGAATATATATTATAATACAAAGGATGTTACAATTTTTTCTAATTGTGTAGAATTCCTTACCCATAAAGAAGAAACCTCACCATCTGATTCCTATCAAGATTCACCCCTAGTATCTCTACATAATATAAATTATAGGTAGGAAGAGAACACAATATTTATTGGTGACGAATGAAATCTCCAAATTGAAGACGCACCTATTGTGCAAGAACACGTTGATGAATTTCAAGAGGATTTACCATGATATCATCTAGAGAGGGATGTTCAGTTAGCTATTGATTTAATCCATTATGTGAGACCTATAAATAGACTCCCTATTAAATGGACACTACTAATTAGTAGAGCTAAAGAAACAATTGGAGGAATTTAGTGAAACATTATTTGTTCGACATAGTGTTTCTCCAAGGGGATCTCTAATCCTAATTCTCAATAAAAAATATTTTTCTATGAGGCTATATAGTTATTATAGAAAAATAAATGATATTACAATAATGAACATGTATAAATTTCCATGAATTGATGTTTTATTTGATCAACATCATGGAGCCCAATATTTTTTGAAGATTGAGCATCGACTTAAATATCCTTAGTTGAGTGTGAGGAAGGAGGATATTCCAATGATATAATTTCAAACCAGTTATAGGTATTACATGTTTAGAGTAATTTCATTTGGACTAACTAATTCATCCTCTATTTTCATGTATCTTATTAATATTGTTTTGGAGGATAATTTTGAGGATTTTCTATTGTATTTATCGATGATATCATCGTATATATTAAAATATATGAAGAACATTAGAATCAAATGCGAATTATTCTGAAAACTCATTATCTAAATGAATTGTATGGGATGTTTAGAGAAATTGAATTTTGTCTTCAATAATTTTATTTTCATGGCCATATTTTCTATACAGATGGAATCTATATTGATCTTTTGAAGACAATGGAAATTCAATAATAGGCAACACCAACTATCATAACCTAGGTATATAGTTTTATTGTCATAGCTAGTTACTATCGGCACTTCATTCAGAATTTTGCCGGACTGGCTAAACTCCTAACCAATATCACATGTAAAGGGGTCAGGTTTGTATAGATGAAACAATGTACAATTTTTTTTGATGAATTTAAAAGAATATTGTTCAATGATCCAATTTTCCTCTTCCATTTTGAAATGATGGATTTGTGAAATTCAGTGATGCATCAAAGAATGGAATGGGTTGCGTCCTTATAAAAAATGATAATGTTATTTCATATCCATCGAGACAATTGAAGAATCCTAAGGAAAATTATCCACCTCAGGATCATATGATAGCAGTCAGAATATTTTCTCAAAAAATATGGATACATTATCTCTATGGTGAATGTTGTGAGATATATACGAATAACAAGAGATTGAAATAAATTTTTACATAGAATTTAGTAAATATGAGGAAAAGGAGATAGAAAAAGTAATTCATATATTATGATTGTTCAATACAGTACCACCCTGGAATGGCAGATAACGTGGGAGATGCATTAAGAAAGAACAATTGTTGACATATAACCCAAATGGGGATTGAGATAGATCATATATTATTGGATCTACTAAAGATATATATGTGAATTTTAATAAAAGGGGAAACATATTTTCTATTTAAAATGATTCCTAAACCATCTTTACTATAGAAGTTAAAATGATCTCAGTATGATTATGGGAATCTAGAAAATATTATTAACGTTCATAAGGAAGGAATACTGGAATAATATGTGTATGTGGATGGAGTTTGGAAATTTTGGAAGTATTTATGCATTCCATTTGTAACTGATCTAAAAAATGAAACTATTAGATGATGATCATGGATAACATTTATCAATACAACAGTTTAGCACTATGATGTATAGAGATACGAAGGAACATTTTTGGAGGGATTACATGAAGTAAGAAATTGATTACTATGTGTCAAGTTTTCTAGTTTATTAACAATTGAAGGCTGAGAGACAACAACCTAGAGGGGTCGTACAACCTCTACATTTTCCTATATAGAAGTGGGATCACATTATGAAGGATTTTTTCATAGGAATAATACGGAATCATAGAAAGAATGATGCAATATGGGTAATTGTTGATCATCTAATGAAATATGAACATTTTCTTGCTATAAGAGAGGATTTACCACTTAAGTACATGGAAAGACTTTATATTAATGAATTTATATGACTTCATGGTGACATTTTAACAATTTTGTCAGATTGAGAACCTTGGTTTACAATCAAAAGTATGGAATAGTTTCCAGAAGGCATTGGATACTGAGCTTCATGTGAGTAGTGCTTATCAACCCCAAATCGAAACATAGTCTAAAAGGACAATTTAAACACCGGAAGACATGTACATATCTCAGTATCTAGACATTGATAGTTTGTGGGATCAATACATGCCTTTGGTGTAATTTTCCAACAATAATAGTTCAGATTATATCATTCAAATGTTAGTATATGAAGCATCATGTGGAATGTGGTGTCGAACTCTAACATTTTGGGATGATGTTAGAGAGATGAAACTTATAGGCCTAAAACTTATCAATTAAACAACTAAAAAGGTAATGAAAATTCAGTCCCATATTAATTCACCCCTAGGTAAGGAAAAGAGTTATGCTAAAAATTGCTAAATGCATTTGGAATTTCAAGATGGAGATCAGGTCTTTCTAAAAGTATCTATGTGGAAGAGTGTCTTAATAAATAGTAAGGAAAAGAAATTGATCCCCAAATACATATGGCGATTAGAAATTCTAGAATGAATTAGAGTTGTAGACAACCATTTATAAATTCCACCGTGGCTCCGTAAAGTTTATAAGGTGTTTCACATGTAATTATTAATTAAATACATGACACACCCAATGCATGTGCTCACTTAGGAAGAAATCGAGTTGGATTTGATTTGTCATAATGTAAAGAGCATATCGAGGTTCATGACACAAAGGAGAATGTATTGAGAAATAATACATCTCAACTAGTAAAGGTTGTTTGGATAGAACGTAAAATGGATGAATAAATATGGTAACTAGGGGATATTAGGATGAAGAACCACCCAAATCTTTTTAAATGGATTTATACATGAATAATTATGAGGAGGAAATTTATAAAGGTGGAAGGAATATTACACTTCAAACATCTTGTGGTATGTTTCTATTTAATTCATTTAATTCATTATACAACCTATATTTCATGAATTAGTGATTTTCATTGATTTTTTTTTTCTAGTAGATAGTTAAAACATATCCCTTTACATAAATTTTCCACTTCTGTTTTTTGAATTTTGAAAAACAGAATTACACAGTTGCGATCAGGGTGATATTTAGAGTCTAATAGAATAAATTTAATTTTAGGTGAATAGTAACATACCCTTATGAATAGTAACATACCCTTATAATTGTAATATGAAACTTATAATGGGTAATGTTACCCAAAAAAGTATAAATAAAATTTAGGGACATTAAAAATTAAGATGAATATTTTTAGTGTTGGTATTTTTTGAATAATTAATGATTTAAATTAAAAATATATTTATACTATTTTTAAATTATTTTTGAAAATAGAGTTTTATTTTGAATTATACATGTTGAATAATTTTTTGGGGATATTTTAGAGATTTTTCTAAAATACTAGAATTTTTTGTGAATAGTTAAGTACATTAATTTACAGTGTAAATACTTTATAATTTAAATCCACTATTCCTAAAATCATGAGGGATGTAAGAACCCAATATCATGAAACAACATGAACATATAACAATTATAGGTCATGGAATCCAACCTATTTCTTCTCTTGGGGATAAATAATAAATTAATGAATCTAATATCAAGAAAACTCTCCTCCCCCCCACTATAAATACTACCCCTCACACCCTCATTTTTTTGCACCTCATAAGTATTATTACCTTATTAAATTCTTTTAAAATCTCAAACAAATCTATTCTACCATTTCCAATAGCCAGTGTTCTCCTCAAAATAAAAAATCCTCTCCCCTAATGATTCACTAAAAGGAATATATATTTAAGATATAAATTCCTCTTTTCAACTCTACTGTTTTTTCTCAAGTTCATTGGTTATATTTTCTATTATCACGTCTTCTCATAAAAGTGTTATGACAACACCAAAAACATATATGTACAGGAATTATGTTATAATAATTTAATACTCAATCATCATCTCTTCGTTTCCCTCCACTTATACTAAAATTTAAGACATCATCTAAGATGTGTTAATTTATCACATTCAAGGATGATGAGTTTTCAATATTTATTACCATCTTCAATTATAATCAGGAAACAATTATTATCTCTGAAATAGATCATAATATATGTATATAATCGTATTAAATGTTTTGTAATCTTTACACACTCAAAACATAAAATAATAATCCAAAAAAAATTTATTATGCACAAAACTGCCATGTTAATTGAAGAGTTTATGATTATCTTTTATCAAAAATGTCATCCTCATGTTATATAACACAAAATAATTATAAGATAATTTCTATATCTATAATTTCATAATAATATGTATTAATAATTAGGGATTTTTAAACATGTTTCAAATGAACTTCCATTTGTTAATAAAAGTGAACTTATCATGAAAACAAAGGATGAAAATAAATCCAAAAAAATAACATTAAACCTCTTAAAACATCAAAAGGAAAATTAATGAAACTAATAATGTTATCATAAATAAATTAAATGATTTGTATGTATTTTACTTATTAATTAATGAAGATATATTTTATTATTTATGTCATTAATATTAATCTAAGAACACATTTAGGCATAAGATAAGGGGTTTCTCATCTTACTTTCATTTCCATGAGTTTCCATTGCTTTCCACTTACTTATTGTATGTGGTGTATGGATACTACGTTTTGATATAAAATATCATGATTCTATGTATATTCATCAAATTCATTGATTCACTTTATGATTATTAACCCGATTGATTAAATTTTGTTAAGGGACATTGTTTCAGTTTCCATTTCATTGGGATTTACTCGGTATTGTGCACCTAATCATTATAATGTCATATACCTACTATCCCAATAAGATCATTTTTCATTTGAAATTTTAAATATATTATATATAAATATTCTGGTTCATGGATATGATTATTTTCTTAAGATGCATAACCGTTTACATAAGGTTTTTATTTAGAATGTTGTTTATATATGGAATTATTGATGAATATGTATCCTCTACACTATACGAATATTAACAAAGAATAATATAATTATATTTTATATATTTATAAATAATGAATAAGACATTCAGTTATGGGTATGTCTTGCTATATCCCGTCGATAAGTCGATATGTATCATGAGATAAGTCAGTTGGCCAAAAACCCTTCGAGTTTGTTTTCAATACAGAAACAGATGGGTATCTATCTGAAAAATTAAACTGATTCGATAGAATAGTTGTATCATGTTCCAGACACATGAAGTCCAATTAATAATTATTATATTTATTAATTATTATTTATTACTATCTATAAGGTTTTTAGTAGAAAAAAATTTATGGATGCAGTTTCATTCGCAATTTATTAATGGAGTTTATTTTAAATTTTTTTCACCATGCCTTATTGACTATTTCAATTTGATTATGATTAAATTTGTGTTTATTTAATAATCATAGAATTTCAAACCTTACTAAGAATATAAACTCAAACCCTTTATTATTTTTACCTTCAATTGGTTTGGAAGATGATAAAATTTATTGAGTTCTCATTGATGCAATTTATTAGTTTCTTATGTATTGTATTTTTTTACCTTTCCTAATGTAATATGAGTAACATGTGTGTATGTAGATTCATAAAGAATAATAAACTGATCATTCCTTTGATATTTAATTAATTTTAATCATTTAAATTTAAAAATTAATTCACTATTTCTAGGATTCTAGGGTCTGGTAATTACAATATATGATTACTTAATCAACTAATTTACATAGGATGTCTTGAGCATATTTCAATTTTGTCTTAAAAACAATGTTGTTTGAATGAATATGGTAGAATAATTCATTTTATAATCATATCTAATATATAAATCCCGAAATGATTATAATATTTATACTTATATTTTACTTTTTAATCCAATCATTAACTATAATTTTGATAAATGGGTTATGTTATAATCATGGAGACAATGGGTGGTACATATGCTAGAGCCACATTTCCATTGTCATTGATCATTATGGAAGATATGTAAGAAATATTTTATCCTCACACATTTATAATAGAATAAAATATTTTTTAGTATTTCTTTAAATATACTTATATATAATTTTGGTGCTATAGAGATTAAAAGAGAGTCACATTAGTTCGTGATTTTGGTAGTCACATGTAGTAGAATGATGTTATCATAATTTTGGTGAAAAATAATAACAATATATTATCTATATGTAATGATACAATTTTAAATAATACCAAAAATATATAATTTCTATCACATATATTAATTATATCCAACTATATTACATTCCACATAATGCGTTAGGGTTACACAAATTGCATCGCTTCGCGAGGCAGTGGTCCACTATACACATGGTCAATATTATCATATCTACTACAGAAAGAAAATTAAAATGGTATATATATATGTTATATAATTAATATTGAAATTTATTTATTTTATAATTAACATATATATACTATTTATCCATCATTAAACTGAACTGTTAGCTGTGGTAGTGTAAAAATGAATGTCATCAGTTCGTGAGGTGATCATTGATATATGCAGGAATGATGATTTTGTTACCTACATTATGGAATTGGGAAATTAAATATGATATTAAATTAACATAATAAAATATAACTATATGTTATTTACTAATTTTATTATATAAACATTTTTTAATAATAATTAAAGGATGAGGGGAAATAAATAAAATAAAATTACTCATTGAAGATCATTACCTCTTTTTTGGGTATCCTATTTATGATTCTACCATTGTCCTTTATAGGAAGTATTTCATCTCAAAATAAGGCATCAATTATTAGAGAAATGATCTATGGAAGTTATTATTGAATCACTTGTCTGATCCCAGGAATTATGAAGGTGTGGAGAGGAGAGGAGGGTCGGTGTCCGTTTATAAGTGGGGAGAGGACACTTGAAATTTTTGAATTCAAATGAGTTATACAACGTTTCTAATATGTCACAGGGGTAAAAATGGGTGATTAAAAAAAATTAGTAATGGTCTAAATATTTCTATAAAATAGTTTTTATTCATATTTAATGCTAATTAAGACCCATATATTGTGAATTTAAACAAACATAAACCCATTTTCACTTGAACTTTTATAATAATTTTTTTGGATTCCCTATTTATTTTAAAAAAAATGATTTTCAACATATTAGATACTATAATTTTTATTATTACTAATATGGAATAAATATTTTCTAATTAAAATCACAATAGTGGAAAATTGAAATTAAAATTGATCTTATAGATGTGTTGAGAATATGTGATTTTAATGAAAAAATATCACAAATATTATAATGTTTTTATATTATAATTCAATAAGAAATTAATATGATGAAATAATTTGGATATATATGTTATATATCTAAATTTGATTTAAAAACATTTATAAAAATAATATAACCATATAAATAAGTTAAATAGAAATTCAATTTCTAAATTAAATTTAACAGTTTTTATTATTCGAAGAAAATGTCATTTTATAAATATTAAAAAAATTAACTATAATATAAATTATAAAATATTTTTTAAAAAATGATGTTTTATTCAAATATATTATTAATTTTTTAAAAACATTATATTTTAAACAAAACTCAGAGACACTATTAGATTTAGGATTTTTTAGAAGTGTATTTCTTTCAGGTTCAAGATGATTTTATCATACCTCAATAGATAATAAATATAATTGTATAAAAATAAATTAATAGTTATTTATATATAATATATCAATATACTGTAAATATTTCTTAATTAGGTTTTAATTTACATAAAGAAACTTTAGAAACATTTTTTTCTTTAAACCTCATTTCATAAACATCTATATTTATACCCAAAATAATCGTATATGAAAATAAAATATAATGATGATTCAAAGGTAATAAAGTTGATTAAATATAACAAAATAATAAATATATTATGTGAAATTATATTCAAAACATAATGATACTGTTAAATTGAAAAATTTATCTAAATGAAATTTCATTTATACAGAAATATAAATTTTTCACTATTCAGTGAATAGTCAGTATCATCTGAAAAATACAAAACTCTCAGCCAAAGTAAATGCTGATTTTCCAATTTCAAAAATGATCTTTATTTTATCAAATAAATATGAGACATGTTCTAAAAATATAATTATATTTATTTTTTCTTGAAAATCAATACAAATAATTTCTGACCAAAACAATTTTTTCATGATTAAAATTACTTTACTAAAAATTGATTGATTATATTGTTAAAATTTATCAATAATATATATTTAATAAGACATATATATAATTAAATAATTAAATATTTCATAATTTATTTAATACTATTTATACCCACCAATTAATAAAATATGTTATAAAGGTATTATATACCATGGGTTATTCATATTCGGCATTATGTGTTTAATAAGTTATAGAACATAAAAATCATAGGATTGCATGCATCACAAGATATTGAGGAGATTAAATTTGATTAAAAATAAATAAAACATTAATTCTTACATTGTTTCATTATCATTTATTTTTATTTCTTCATATCCTTTAACCTTTTAAACATACTTTTATTCTTCTAAAATATGACTGTTTTACACCATGGGTGTGCAACAGAGTTAGGGACATCATAATGAAAAAAACATCTAGAAATAAAAAATGTAACATATTGTATTTATATTAATAGTTTCCACATGACTTGTAAATTAGTTATTAATTAATATTAATTTAATATTAAATTTTCTTTGGTTATGATAAATCACAATTTTTCAAGATGTGGGAATATGCCTCAAATATTTATAATTAATCAGAAAAATAAATGTCTAGAAATCACTTTACATTGGAATATGTCTAAAGATTCTGGTAGAATCACTATTAATCTGCACTATATAATCCAATAGAAATAATTATGGTTTTTTATAGGTCTTATGCATATAATGTTTTCAAATTTACATATCATCTATTTTTTTCATTATATTTTTGAAAAATTAATTAATAATTATTAAAATATATTCATTTTTCACAACGACATACATACCAATAATATTACCTCACCAATATCCCATATATGTAAGGGTTTCCGATAGATCAATCATTGAAGGTGTATAAGAAGGTGAGATTCCAATAATATCTTGGATAATAACTTAATTGATAGAAGTATCTAGTATAAAATAAGCACTAAGATAAACTAATGATGCTCGTAGTGGTGGATTCCTCTAAGATTTTGGTTGGCTAAGATCTAATAGAAATTCATGGAATTCTGAAAAATCAAATAGTTTATAATATATTAACTATATAAATATGAAGAAGAAAAATATCTTTAAAGAAGGTTGAATTAAATATTATATGTAACTATAATACACTTATAAATTAGATATTATAATATAGTTTCATTTTAAATTTATAAATTCAATTACCATCATCACAATTTTATTCATTGTTATTAATCTCTATTATGATGAGAAATTCATTTTCACCATCTCTTATAAGTTCTATTGTCATAGTATTCTAAGGAGAAAAATGTTCAATGTTTTATGGATAATGAGGATCCTAATAAAAACCTAAAAATAGATATTTGTCTCTGATATCATACAAGTATCTCTAAATTAAGTGTACACCAACAATCCATCATTCATTAATTTCATAAAACACATAATTAAACTTCTTCTCTTATGAATATATGATATATTGATCATGATTAAATTCATAGGATTGGGCTTTCCCGACACCTGAACATATTTGATAATGATAAATAGATAATGCTCACTAGGTATTCAAGTATGCATCATCTAGGAGTTGTTGATAGAAGTAAAATTTTATACATCTGTCATTATACCCCTATCAATTTTGACCAAAGTTTATTTAAATAAGACAAATAAAAATTTTCAATGATTGTCTAATTCCATTCTACAATTTATATATCCATAGTATCCCAACATATCCATTGTAAATACACCACTTCAATGAGTTTTAAGTCTTCTTCAGGGTAATTTGTTTAAAATATGAAGACATGAAAATGTAGATATAAAATTTATTATCCATACTTATAGTACCTAGATCTTAATATTTATAATTATTTTATATATCATATAAATTCAAAAAATTCATTATATATAATATAATAAATAAGGAGTCAATGTTAACCTAGAAATTTTTTTATAAGACAATAAAATTAATATGTGTATATACATATACAATGGGAGAACCATTCAAAAATCTCGTTATAATTTTTATTCACTAAATTCATTATATTTTGAGGTTGAATCCTTATTGGAATATTTCATTTCAATCCCATATTGGAAATAAATAAATAAAAAATATGAATATTTAGTAGCAGATATCTATGATCACATAGTAACACAAATTGATTAATGGTAAAATATAACCATTTTCTAATTTTTCATCATATAGTTGAAAATATAGATATCCCATTTTTAGAATCAGTATTAATTAATATATCATCAACATATAAAATATAATTAATGTGATTATCATTATTTCAAAAATACTTTTAGGAGATGATCCAGAACTCTTATCTATGTATCCTTCTGAAGACGAGCCTTTTGGTAATTCATTATTCAACACATATTATTTCAAATGACTAGTGTTCCTGATTAAAAATACTAATAATAATATCAGAAAAAATCAATAATTATTTTGAAAAATGAAATTCATCAATAAAAAAATTGTAAATGTAACACTTATTTTATAAGTCAATCTAAAGTGAACCAGTTCACCATGTCTAGATTATTCAACAAATTGAACTTAAAATTTGTTGTACAAGTTTGATCTTACTTTTTAATTAAGATGGATGGTTTCTTTTTTTGAAATTGCAATATCTTTTTGTCAGATAAACAATATATCACCTCAGCTTTTAAATGTTGATGATCAGACCCACCATCATAATTATAAAATCGAAGACCTAATGATTATAAAATTTATTTGTCTTAAAAATATGTTTTATGGAATAAAATGTTAATAGGACTCAACATGGGTATGAAATGAACGGTTGAACCATAATGAAAATATATTTAAAAGTATCTATAAATACTATATAAATCATAGGTTTCTTGTTATTCGGAAATATCATAATCTATCATGAGAACTTCTGATATATTCCTTATGAATGAAATGTGGGGAATAAGTGTCTCCAACTATGTTGTGGTTTGGTTTGAAAGAATGGTGTTCAGAAAATATGGGAATTTAAAATTCATTCTAATGAAAATCAGATAATTATAACCTGATCCTCTAATTTTCAAATTCATGATGAATCCATGATACTTTCTAATGTTTTATTAAGAACAATGTTTGTGATATCAATAATTTTATGTCTCACTTAATCATTGTGTAATTTTTGGAGGAAAATTTGTCTGAAAAATGACTTTTTTCATAACATGACATGAAAATGATACTGGTTTTTTGTCAAACCAATAATCCACAAGATAAAAGTCTTTAGAGAATGAATTTTGTGGGTATCGTAATCACAGTAGAAAATTTTTATACCATTTGAACTGGACAAAAATGATTCTCCAGATACGGTGTGCCACTGATTTATTATAATGAATTTTGAGACCAGTTCATTTTATAATTTTTTCTTATATTTCATATATTGGTTAATTAGATCTATCAAAGTTAGTTTTTTTTATTATTGAACAATGAAATATGAAAAGATGTATTGTTATTGGGACTATTGAAGAATGGGATCATAGATCAATCAACAATATAGTAATCCATTTTCATCAAGTTAAATTTTTTTATGTGGGGAAATAATGAACCCAAAACTATATTATTTTTTTGGTAGACCTAGAGATATAACTTTTAATTTTTTATTAATTTTTTAAAGAGTCTTTATACTAGTGATGACATTGATTACCATTTTGAATTAGGTACTAATTTTACAAACATAGGCTAAAATAGTTAACTTAATCAGATATCAGATCATTAGTATGAGGAAAATAAGATAACAATAATGGTTTAAAGTTGTATCAATATTTATTTCAAGGGGATTTTTATTTTAAGAGTGAAAGAAAATGTTTTAGTTGAACTCTCTCTAAGATGGTTAGATTAATAATCCTAAATAATGGTTTTATTTATTTCAATTTAGTCTTTTGTTAAAATTGTTCTAAATGTGTTTAATTTGTTTAATTCATGTTTACATAAGTTTATCTATGTTATTTTATGTGTTACTGGTGACCTAAAAGTATTCTGGAATCAAACAGAAACTTTGTGAATATTCTATGTTTTGTCGCACCGATGAAGAGCAGGTCACTGATAATGAACGGTCGCACCGATGATGAACAATCACACTGATGAAGAGAATGTCAGTGATGATGAACGATCACACCATTGACAACAGTCGCACCGATGGATACCGATGATCATGAGTCACCGATACTGATGAGAAATGAGTCACTGATACAGATGCAGATTCAAAATGACTCAACGATCTCATGACTCACCGACAATCATAAGAACTGTTTGAATTTCTATTAACTCTTATTTAATTCCAACGGTCATATTTGATGTTTTTAATGTAATTAATGAAATTTAATGTTATTTGTTGGCATGTTAGGGGACCGTACCTCATACATATGAAAAGGTAATCATTCCCATTTCCGGAGCATGTGGAATAAAAAGGAAGATCAAGCTGCAGAAAAAGAGAGTGTGTGTGAAGGCATAAAGACATAATTCTTCCATGAATATACATAACAATAGGGAGAACACACAATGAACTTGAAGAAAGAATTTGGAAGATCCTAAAAGAACTCTGATGCATGAAATCCATCACTCTTGAAGAACACATGAAGAACACTTTAAATAATAAAACACACTCATTTCCAAGGACAACAAGATGAACAACGATACTCTTTTTTTCAATAGAAAAACCATAAAAGGACTCAGAAGCATTTCTGCTGAATCAAACGAGTCTAGAGCTACACTTCCAATCTCTAGAGATTTCTAAACATTCATATACTCTCTACAAGTGAATTGTTATTTACTGTTGAGCATTGTGTGAACTCTGTATATCTTTTACCCACACACTATCTCCTGTGCTAAACTGAAGGATAATAAATCCTCATTTCAAACTCCATTCATCATATTGTGTCCCACTAAGGATAGTGGTAGAGGTAAAGTGTGACCTGGATAGTCTATGTGATGTTGTCCTAGTTTTACCATGAAGAACTTTGGTAGAAGTCTTTGGAAATGGACTGTGTGTTCACTGTTGTTTTCGCCGATCCAGGGTGTGGGTGAATTTATATAAACTGATTGAGAGGACTAAGTCTCGACTTGAGACTGAACCTCTTGTTTACATCTGCTGTGCACTTTAGTTTAAGTCATAAGTACACTATATATATATATATATTTCATATTCAACTGCTATTACTTTGAAATACAAAACTATTTTAATGTTACTTTTATAGTTAAATTAGCATGTGTTTATCCTTGTTGTGAACTAGTGAATTAGCTTCAAAAGCCAATTTAATCCTCTGATTAAATTGACTGAGATCTAATCAATCTTTAAGAATCCAATTGAAGATTTTCAATCATTATAAATTCACTACAGTTTAAATTTGGTGTTAAATTGGGGGACTTTCAGAGAAATATTTTTAACAGAAACATATAATTAGAACTCAATTCACCCCCATCTTGAGTGTCCACTCCGACCAAAATTTGGTATTAGAGGATTTGTTTTGTTTATCAATTTTTTAAACTATTTTGTTTTTCAACTGTGATTTTAGTTGAATCTTTAAAGATCATAAATTGCTTTTAGTTATAAATATTGTCTCTTTAAATATCTTTTCTAAAATCAAGCTTTGGACAATATACTTGACTGTGCTGCTACTAACCGACCACATTTCTTCAATGGTACAAACTATGCCTAGTGTAATATTAAGATGAAAATTCATTTGGAATGTATGGGTTTTGTTATCTGGACTGCTATAGAATCTTAATATACAATTCCAGAAACTAGAAGAACAACTTGGGATGAACCTACAAAAACTTCTTACAATAATAACTGTAATGCTATGAATGATTTGTATTGTGCATTAGGAGATGATGAATTCAATAGAATATCTTCTTGTAAAACAGCTTATGAAATATGGGATACATTATGTGTTTCTCAGGAGGGAATAACTAATGTTAAAGAAATGATATTAAATACTTATATTATTAAATATAATAATTTGAAAATTAAAACTGATGAACCTATTTCTGATAAGTATCTCAGGTTCAATGAGATAGTCAATACAATGAGTTCACTTGGAATGGCTATTCGATCAAAGGATCAAATCATGAGGATTTTGAAATGTTGGCCAGTAAGATGGAGAGACACTTCTATTTCAATCATAGAATCATGTGACATTGGAGATAATCCTGTTAAAGAGAATATTCGTAAATTAATGATTTGTGAATAAGAACTCAAGGTGAATAATGAATAAGATGATGAACCCATGAGATAATCCGTGGCATTTAATTCTACTTCTTCAAAGTTCAAAGACAAAGACAAAGCTCAAATACCAACTGAATGTTCAAGTAGTGAAGATTCAGACTTTGACAGTGATGATGAGAAGGCTCAAATAGCCATGATATTCATGAAGTTCTGTAGGATGAAGAAATTCATTAGAAAATAAAACTACAGAGGAAATTATGACAACCAGGGACATTGGAAAATGAATTGGAAAAAGCCTTATAAGAATGAAGAAGTTGTCTTCTATGAATGCAAAATGAAAGGTCACACTAAAGTTGACTGACCAAAATTTATGTTCAAAAAGAAATATGACTACAAAGACAATAAGTACAAGAAATACATGAAAGCTACTTGGAGTGCTTCAAAAGACAGCACAAGTGAATTTGATGTTTATGATTCTGAAAATAATCGTTCCAACATGTGCTTCATGACCAATACCTCTGAGGTACCTGTTTCTCCTATGAAGAATGATTATTATTCTGGAACAGATTCTGAATCTGAAAACATTCCTAGTATAGAACTATTTGAATATTATAACATGCTAGAAAAAAACGGTAATGAACATAAGGGAAAATATAAGTCATTAAAGAAACAGTACGCTCTCACTGGCAATGTTAAATCTTCCCTTGATGTAGAAAAGTAAATAAATTCTCAACTGTTAAAGGAAATCATAGAACTGAAAATTCCTAACGAGAAACATATAAAGGGCTTAGAAAAGATCACAAATTAAAGGATACTCTAATTAGATTCCAAGAAAATAAGTTCCACCAAAGTACACTACTGGAATAGGCTACAAACCTGGAGAAAGACAGTTCACTAAAACTAGATTTATTCCTAAATCTGGAAAAAATTCTGCTAGTTGTAGTTCTAGAAATTTGTATGATTCAACTAGTTATTCATACGGTTATAGATAAAAAAATTGTATCTTTAAAAATCTATTTATTCTGTAAATTATATGAGACCCATAAGACATATTTGGGTACCAAAATCATTGATTTCTAACCTTTCTGGACACAAGAAGATCTGGGTACCAAAATTATTTTCTGTTTAAATCTGTTTTATTGGAAACCTGTTTGAAGAGTTCCCACAAGAAGACATGGTATTTGGATAGTTGATGTTCAAGACATATTTATGGGGATTACTCATGCTTCAAGAGCCTAACCAAGGTTGATGGAGGTCATGTCACCTTTGGTGATAATTCCATAGGAAAAATCATCGGCCTAGGCCAAATTGGTAACACTAACTCAGTTTTAATTTATGATGTTTTATTTGTTGATGGATTGAAATATAACATGTTAATTATATCTCAATTATGTGATGATGGATTTAAGGTTAAATATGAAAATGATTCTTGTAATGTTTTTAATTCTTAGAATGTTTTAATATTTTCTACTTTAAGAAATGAAAATGTTTATGTTGTTGATTTAAATTCATTAGCTAAGAAAAATGTTACTTGTTTAAATTCTTTTCATAACGAGTCTTGGTTATGAAATAGGATATTAGGACAAAAAAATATACACTCACTTAGAAAAATAACTAGGAAGAACTTGGTTAGAGACCTACCAAAACTTGAATCCCCAAATGACAAAGTTTGTAATCCCTGTCAAAAGTGAAAGCAACATAAACATTCTTTTAAATCAAAGAACGAAGTCTCAACTTCTCAACCTCTCGAGTTGGTTCACATGGACTTGTTTGGACCTTCTAGAGTTTCTAGTTTAAATGGGAAGAACTATGTCTATGACCTAGTAGATGACTTTTCTAGATAGACTTGCGTATATTTCTTAGCTCACAAAAGTGAAGCTTGTTATTACTTTATTAAATACTCCAAGTCTATGGAAAACCATAGTGGACTTAAGATTAAAACCCTAAGAAGTGACCACGGCCGTGAGTTTGAAAATAATGAGTTTGAATCTTATTTCTCGCACAATGGCTATAGTCACAACTATTATGATCCTAGGACACCTCAGCATAATGGTGTAGTAGAAAGAAGGAATAGAACCCTTCAAGAAATTGCAAGAACCATGTTAAATGAGTATGACCTGCCTATTTACTTTTGGGCTGAAGCTATAAGTACAAATTTTAATATTATCAATAGAGTCATAATTAGACATGTTCTAAAAAAGACCCCTTATGAGTTATGCAATAATAGAAAACCTAAAGTTAGTTACATCAGAGTCTTTGGCTGCAATGTTTTTATTCATAATACCATAGATAATCTGGATAATTTTGTTTCTAAGAGTGATGAAGGAATCTTTTTAGGATATTCTTTAACTAGCAAAGCCTATAGAGTTTTCAACAAGAGAACCATGTTTGTAGAAGAATCTGTTAACGTCAAATTTTATGAAACAGATCCACATGAATCTAAGTCATCTCTTGAAAATCATGAAGAAGAATTATCTGTTAAGAAGCTTAATGATAAAATCAATGAACATGCTGTAAAGGCAACAAGTTCTGGAAATATTCCAGAATCTGCTTCCTTCAAACCCGAACCTAGAGACAAACCTGAAATTTCTATCCCTACCTTTACTAGTTCAACTAGGATTCTAAAGAATCATTATTTATATGTTGTTGTAGGAAATATTGATAGAGGGACACAAGATAGAGCCTCTCTTAGAAATCAGGTTGAACATCAAGCCTTCTTATCACAGCTTGAACCTAAAAACATTGATGATGCTATTAATGATGAATTTTGGGTAATTTCTATGTACGAAGAACTCAATAAAGTTGAATGAAATAAAGTTTGGAAACTATTAGAAAGATGTAAGGACACATTCACCATAGGCACAAAATTGGTGTTTACAAATAAAGTAGATGAATCTGGAAATATACATAGAAACAATGATAGGTTAGTTTCACAAGGCTATAGTCAAGAGGAAGGAATTGACTATGAGGAGACTTTTTCTCTAGTAGCTAGACTAGAAGCCATTAGGATATTACTTGCTTATGCTACACATATAAATTTACAACTATATCAAATGGGTGTCAAGAGTGCATTCTTAAATGGATATATAGCTGAAGATATTTTTGTTGAACAACCACTTGTATTTACAGACCCTCATTTTCCAAATCATATTTTCAAATTATCATAAGATTTATATGGTTTAAAGCAAGCTCGAAGAACTTGGTATGACAGATTAAGTACTTTTCTTATCTCTAAAGGTTTTAAAAAAGGTATAGCTAATCCTACCCTTTTTATAAAATAAATTTCTAAAGATTTTTTAGTTGTGAAAATTTATGTATATGATATTATTTTTGGATCTTTAAAAACATCTTTATGTACTGATTTTTCTAAAATGATGCCAAATGAATTTGAGAAGATTTTAATGGGTGAAGTTAAATTATTTTTTGGATTTCAAATCTTAGAAAACCATGATATAATTATTTTTACTCAATGAAAATATAAAGGAGATCTTTTAAAATGTTTTGGATTGGATATCACAAAAAGTAGTGATACTCCCATGAGTACCACCTGTACGTTGGATCTCGATGATGATGGAAAATCTATTGATCAAACCACTTATAGAGGATTAATTGGAAGTCTACTTTACATGACTTCTAGTCGTCCTGATATTATGTTTAGTGTGTTCATGTGTGCTCATTTTTAGGCAAAACCTAAAGAGTCACATTTAAATGTTATAAAGATAATTTTCAAATACATCAAGAATACTCCCGATTTAGGACTGTTGTATCCAAAAAGAAAATCATTTGAACTAGTTAGTTATTCTGATGCTGACTTTTCTGGTTGCAAGTTGGATAGAAGAAGCACATCTGGAACATGTCATTTATTGGGAAAATCCTTTGTATCTTGGTGTTGTAAGAATAATAATTCTGTAGCTTTGTCTACTACCGATGCAGATTATATAGATGCTGGAAGTTGTTGTGCACAAATTTTATGGATGAAGCACACTTTAATAAACTGTGTATATGATTTTAAGCATGTTTCAATCAACTATGATAACAATAGTGAAATTAACATATCAAAGAACCCAGTGTCTCACTATAGAACCAAACACATTGATGTAAGATATCACTTTTTGAGAGATCACTACCAAAAAGGTGATATTACTCTTGAGCTTATAGGTAATAAACATCAATTAGCCGATAATTTCACCAATCCCATACATTCGGAAAGGATATACTTGATTAAAAATAAGTTGGGTATGATTGATCTATTAAAGAGATCTGTCAAACCGATCTGTCAAACATATCTGTGAAACTGATATGTCAAACCAATCTGTGAAATTGATCTGTGATACCGATTTTTCAAACCGATCTATGAAATTGATCTGTGAAACTGATATGTCAAACCGATCTATCAAGTCAATTAGTGCTTATGAAAACCCAGATTTTTATTACAACTGAAACATGATTTATTACATAAAACATCACTTGATACAACAAAGAAGATCGAGAGGTTTAGTGTCTTTGGGGCTTAGGATCATTACATAAAAATGTAAAACATGAAATACAACATTTTTATTGAAAACATCCTTTACATGACCACTACATTCCTTCGTACTTATCATTGCATGGTATAACCTGAGGACATGCATAAGAAAAGGGTGAGCTATAAAGCCCAGTAAGGGAGTACACATGGAATAACATGAGGAGTACAATACATGTTAGACAATAGGAATATCAATAGAGAATAAAATAAACATGAACATAAAGGCATGATAAAGCATGATAATAATAACATGGAAATGTGGCAACAACACTTAACATGGAATTAGCATGAGCCAAGGCTCATTGCACATGGAGCATGAGTAAATCCTCATTGCACATAAAGAACGAGTAAACCCTCATTTCAATTTAATTACCATGAGTCAACACTCATTTCCCATGACGTATCATGATAATATACTTTACCCAATGCATTGGAGCGCTATAAGGGCACACCCTTCTTAAACATTTCATTTCATGCATAAGTGTGCCACATGGATCATAAAACAAGGATTCATAAAACATAATAATTTATTCCATGATAAATGAATGTTAATTCTTACATGAAACATTGTAATCAATAAGTAAAGGTGCAAAAAGGTTGATACCCTTGATGGAGAAATGGGCATGGTGTCTACTACACAATGGCATTGGCTTAGAAAATCGGTGCGATTTCGGCAGCGTAACGGCGTGACATAAGAATTCATAAAAATGGTTGATGAGAGAGAAAGAGTTTTGTCATCATATTTACATGTAATGGAAAGTAAGGAGGTCACATAGATACATGTCCCAAAAATTTTAATGGAATTTATATTCATGATACAAAATTATTGCTTGAATGTAAAAGAAGAGAGAGAAGTTCCTTTCAGAATTTCGGTATAGTAACGGGTGTTCATGGGAGGCATATAATGAGAGAGAAAGGGGTCTCCCATCATTCAAACAATAATAGGGCAGCATGGGGGAGGGGCGAAACCATACCCCAACATTCATAATTGAAATTAAACGGAAAAACAACTTAAAGAAAATTGGAAAAAAATTAGAAAGGAAGAAAAAACCCTTACTTGGAAGTGTGCTTCCAATGGATAGAGAGAGGCTTATGAGAGTCTTCTTGGGAGCTTGGGGCACCTTGGGAGGATTATAGAGATATTAGGGAAGACGTTGGACAAACTCCAAGGGCTTGGAGAGAGGAGGAAGTGGGATCTTGGGTTGGTTTATATAGGAATGGTGAGGGAATTCTTTATTATTTAGGTTTGGGTCCCCTTACATTAAATTAACCCAAACCACAAATCATCCCGAGGTTTTTTCCCATGGTATTTTGAAAAGGGAAGAGTTAAGCAATATTTTATAAGGCCAAATTCTGACCTTCTTAAAATATTAGTGTTTCTTATGTGTAGGTGAGTCACACTCCCATGAAAATTAATTTAAAAAGGCAATGTGCTGAATATGTCTTGAGGGGTCCATTAATGCTTTGAAAAGTAAGTCAAACAAACCGAAAATCACATTATTTTAATGGTAAAACATATATTGGCCGAAAATAAAGATTACAGTATTTTATTACACCACTATTGGGTCATTATGATGTCATAAAACACATTATATATTTAAACGGTATTTAATTTTTACCCAAAAATTTGAATGTCTTAGAAAATTATGAAAAATTCACCGTTGGATAATTTCGACATCCTGATTCCAGAAATGACATTTATTTTAACTAAAAAAATTTATAAATAAGTTAATTTTCACTTTTAAAATAAAAACTGGCATTTATCGAAAATTCACGTGTTTTGACAGAAATGGCTTTCAGACCATAATAAAAATTTTAATTGCATTCATAAAATTATGAGATCATTTAATAAAAATTAATTTAATAATAATATAATTATTTCATTAAAATACTATTTAATTAAAAAATCCATTAATTTAATAAAAATGATTTCTTAATTAAATAATAACTAAAAAACCATTTGTACATTAAAAACTATTTACAATGTATCGAAAATGACTAGAAATTATATTCATTATTATATACAAAAATAATTTATATGAACATATTACTACTTATTTGTTACGTAACCCCTTAAAACAGTCTCATAAGACCTGGGGTTAAGGTGTGAGATGATGATAGACTCTTGGGGTGGCTCAGATAACATCACTCGAGTGGTAATTTCAATCAACTTCCACATTTCCCGTAGACGGTCACGTTTGAGCTTGACATGGTCAAGCACAGCTTGGGATTGGTCAAGAGCGAAGCCCAAGGATGCCACCTCTTTTCCAAGCTCCGAAAAATGGGCTTCATATGGGGCAATTCTATTGGACGAGGCCATTTCTTCTATTGTATGAGTAAATTGGATTGGTTAAAGTCCTATATTTATACTAATCACGTGATCACTGTTCAATGACTATATTAGCAATGGTAAAAAAATTTAACAAAAAACCATTGAAAGTGACACTTTATATAAACATAAAGATACATTTTATTAGATCAAGAGGGATTTCCATTAATAAAACTTTGGGTCGTTACAATATTCCCCCCATTAATAAATTTCACCCTCGAAATTTTCCTTTTCCCACACTAAAACAAATGTGGGTAACTCAACATCATCATATCCTCTAATTCCCATGTTGCTTCTTCAAACATGTGGTTTCTCCACAACACCTTGACGAGGGGCATTGTCTTATTTCATAGAACTTTTTCTCTACAATCTTGGATCTTCACCGGTTTATCCTAATAAGAAAGATCATCTTATAATTGTACCACCTCAGAATGGAGTGCATGTGAAGGGTCTGGTACGTACTTACTTAATAGGGATACATGAAAGACATCATGTACTTTGGCCATAGTTGGCGGAAGTTCCAGTCGATAGGCCACAGCCCCAACATGATCAAGAATCTCGAAGGGGCCTATGTACCATAGACTTAACTTCACTTTCTTTCCAAACCTCATGACCATCTTCCACGGAGATATGTGTAGAAAACCCATGTCTCCAACTTTAAACTCAAGGTCTCATCGACGATTATCTGAATAACTCTTATGTCGACTCTGGGCTGCCTTGATATGCTGCTAAATGGTTTTCACCTTCTCCACCATTTCCTCGACCATTTCTGGTCCAATCAGCTTACGTTCACCGACCACATCCCAACATGCTTGTCTTCTACACATTTTCCCATACATGGCATCATATGGTGCCATTTGGATGATCGAGTGGAAACTGTTATTATAAGAGAACTAAACCAGAGGATGATGTTGATCCGATCCTCCTTTAATGTCCATTGAGCATGCTCTCAACATATCCTCATGTGTTTGGATAGTCCTCTCGGATTGGCCATCAGTTTGAGGATTATAGGCCGTACTAAAGTTCTGTTCAGCATTTAGAGCATGTTGAAGAATCTTCGAAAACATAGAGGTTAATCTTGGATCTCGGACAGACACAATAGATAGTGGTACTCCATGCAACGTTACCACTTCCCTAATAGATATCCAGGACAGTTGATCCAATGATAAATCCTCCAGAATAGCAAGGAAGTGTTCAGTCTTTGTAAGACGATCCACAACAACCCATATTTCATTGTTGCCTTTGCATGTCCTCGGATTTCCAATGGCAAAGTCCATGGTGATGTTTTCCCATTTCCATTCTAGTATGGGCAATGGTTTCACCATCCCCTTAGACTTCTGCCTCTCTGCCTTCACTTCCTGATACACTAGTCACTTTGATGTATCTTCAGCAATCTCCTTCTTCATATTATCCCACCAAATGTTTTCTCGAAGATCTCGATACATCTTTGTGCTCCCTAGGTGAATAGAGAAATTTGAACTATGTGAATCATATAAAAGTTCTTTTTTCAGCTTAGGACTTGATGGAACACATAGCCTTTTCCGAAACTGCACAATTCCTTCTTCATTAACATTAAACTCCGAGGATTTACCTTTTTCGATAGCTCCGAATTTTTCTTGAATTCCCACATCATCCTTTTGAGAATCCTTTAACCATTACAAAAGAGATGGTTGAGCAATCATTTGTGAAAGTATTGATGATGTTCCCTTATTTATGATTCCCACATCCATATTCACCAAGTCTAAGAAGATTGGATCCTTCTCAATTCTCATCATTGATAGAATTGATGGGTCCTTTCTACATAGGACATTTTCCACCTTGTTCGCTTTCCCAGGGTGTTAATGTATGGAACAGTCATAATCCTTGATGAGATATATCTATCTTCTCTGGTTCATATTAAGCTCTTTCTGTGTGAATATATATTTAAGACTCCTGTTGTCAGTATATATCTCACATTTCTCCCCACAGAGATAATGTCACCAGATCTTCAAGGCAAATATCATCGCCGCCAACTCCAGATCATGCGTTGGATAGTTTCAGTCATGTATTTTCAACTGCCTTGAGGCATATGATATAAATTTATCATTCTGCATCAGCACACAACCTAAGCCATTCTTTGAAGCATCACTGAATACCACAAAAAGTTCCCCACATGTAGGTAAAGTGAGCACGAGTGCAGTGATAAGCCTCTTTTTCAACTCCTTCAAGATTTCTTTACATTCATCACTCCATGAAAATTTTACTCCCTTTCGATTTAGCTTTGTAAGAGGGTTGCTAAATCATGAGAAATTTCTCACAAATTGTCGATAATATCCAGCTAACCCCAAGAAGCTATGGATATACCTTACCGATGTTGGCCTCGGCCATCCCTAAATTGCATCTGTTTTGGAGCGGTCTACAGATATCTCATTTCTTGTAATGATATGGCCCAAGAACGATACCTCCTTCAACCAGAACTCACACTTGCTGTATATTGCATAGAGGTTCTCCTTGCACAAAGTCTCTAGTACAGTTTTTAAATACTCCTCATGATCCTCCTTGGTTTTGGAGTATATTAGAATATCATCAATAAATACTACCTCAAATTTGTCAAGGTAATCTCTAAAGACTCTATTCATCAAGTCCATGAATATTTCTAGACCATTGGTGAGTCCGAAAGGCATTACTATGAATTCATAGTGCCCGTAACTTGCACGAAAAGCAGTCTTGGGGACATCTTCCTTCTTCACCCTTACTTGATAATATCCCCACCACAAATCCACCTTGGAAAAGTATTGTGCTCCATGCAGCTGATCAAACAAGTCATTGATTATTGGGAGAGGATACTTGTTCTTTATCGTTATTTTTAAGATCAATATAATCGATTCCAAACCGCATTGACCCATCCTTCTTCTTGACGAAGAGGACTGGTGCACCCCATGGTGAAGCACTTGGGTGTATAAACCCTTCAACCGGATTCTCTAATAGTTGTTTCTTCAGATCTTCAAGCTCTTCAATGACCATTCTATATGGAGTCTTGGATATTGGTAAATCCATGGGTATAAGTTCAATTTATAATTCAACATCCCTTCTAGGCGGAAGACCAGGCAGTTCCTCGGGAAACACATCAGCGAATTCCCCCACAATTGGCATTTCTTCAAGGATGGTTTCTTCCTTGGACATAATCATCTGAGCCAGATACGTGTGCTCATAAGGCAGTAATATCCATACTTGAGATGATGGAGCTAAAGGAGATTCATCTTCCTCCTTACACTTGTAAAGAATCAGGGGTCGATTCTCCATATGGAGTGCGATTTCCCACTCCCGACAATTTTTGTTGGCTCTATATAAGGAAAGCCAATCCATGCCAAGAATTGCATCAAATTCTACTAGAGGGAGTATGATGAGATTTCCGGGAAATTCAATCCACAGATTATAATAGTGGAGGACTTATATTCATGGGATGCAATGATTGCCCCATTTTCCGTTCTCACCGACATCTCCACATCCATGATTTTTGGTGGTGCTGGGATTGTTCTACTAAACTTTTGAGATATAAAAGAATGCGTAGAACCTGAATCAAAAAGTACGTTCACTATTCTTGAATGAATAACTAGCGTACCTATCACCACTTCATTGTCAGGGTTCACTTCAGCAGAAGTGTTGGAAAAATCTCTTCCTTGTTGCCTTGGAGGTTGTTGGTTGTCTCCAAAAACCCTGGGATTAGGGCGCTGATTTGAAAAATGACTCGTTTCTTTGCATTTGTAGCATTAAATAATGCGTTGACGTTCAAATGGAGCGTTCCTCTCCTCTTTCACATCCATGGGTATTTCTTGGCGACAGTTAACAGCTAGGTTCCCTTATCTTCCACACCTGAAGCATTTCCTCATCCCCTTAATGCAATTTCCGTGGTTCTTCTTTCCGCACTTATGGAAAGTGGGGTGCTTGATCTTCACAGCACCATTGGATTTATCCATCGACCCACTAGCATTGATGTCCAATTTACGTTTCTAATCCCCATGATACCCATGTGATTCTACGATCTCCATTTCGACCTTGAGGGAACATCAGACACTTTCCTCATAGTTGTCGAAGTCACGGATCGCTAATGCTTTCCACAGGCTAGACTTCAGCACACCAAAGAAGTGGTCAACCTTGCATTCGGGGGTAACAACAAAGCCGGAAGCATATCATGAAATCCTTGTGATGTTTTCCTTATACACTCCAACATATTCTTTGTCTTTTTTACTTGAGGGAAAGGAAGTCCCATTCCATCTTAAGTCGGAGGGTGCACAGAAAATATTTAACAAAAAAAAATCATCTGGAAATCCTTCCATTCCAATGCCTCAATCTCCTCCTAAGGCTTCGTATTTTTCAACAACGTCCACCATTGATCAGCTTCACCCTCCATACGATAAGCTACCAGGGGAACCTTCTCTTGTTCAGAACATTGAAGGATGGAGAAGATCATTTCAATGGAGTTGATCCATTGTTCAGCGATCGTGGGATAAGGTGATCCACTAAAATTTGGAGGCCTTTGTCTCATGAAGCTCTCAATAGGGACTTGTTCATTCTTAGGGGGGGGGGGGTTTAACGTTACTCTTGACTCGTGTTTCTATTCAAAACATGAGTTAGATGAGAGAGAAGCATGACAAAGTTCACGATTCCCGCCCCTATTGCATTGGGCATCTCAGTAGTACATTCATCACACTGATATTCACAACAGATGTTAGCCTGAGTCCTCCTATTACCAACCATTGGCTGGAATAAAAGGAAAGCTAGGGGTAACACATAAAGGGTAATCCAAAGGAAAATGTTGATGACTTATAAATAAACATTCATTTCCTTTACTCATGAGTCTATAGGCTTTAATCTAGGATTTTCATGATCTACGTTCTAACATATATTCGTAGGGGAATTTTTTTTAATTCCCTTAATAAGGGTTCATACAAAGCTTGTGAATTTATCAAAAAATATCCCCTGAAAGTGTCGTAAGCAAGTGTGTAGCAAGGCCCATTTTCATGCACCAGTTCCAGTTCGAGTCTAGCTCAAAGTAGTGTTTTCGGGTTTTACCCCTAGGACACATCTGTGCTAGAGCCACCTCTACCTGCTCATTTCCCGACATGGATGTATTTGTCTGATAAACCACTTACTCAGTACTTAACAAAAATTAGGGATATTATTATTATACTTAGTCTTGTCTCTAGGGCTTTACTATGGTTTCCTAATCCCAAAAATAACTAAACCTATCCTATGATACCAACTATGAAAACCCAGCTTTTTATTACAACTTAAACATGAGTTTTTACATAAAATTTCACTTGATACAACAAGGAAGATTGAGAGGTTTAGTGTCTTTGAGGATTAGGATCTTTACATAAAAACTTAAAACATGGAATACAACATCTTTATGGAAAACATCCTTTACATGACCACTACATTCCTTCGTACTTAGCATTGCATGGGATAACCTGAGGACATGCATAAGAAAAAGGGTGAGCTATAAAGCCCAGTAAGGGAGTACACATGGAATAACATGAGGAGTACAATACATGTTAGAAAATTGTCATATCAATAGAGAATACAATAAACATGAACATAAATGCATGATAAAGAATGATAATCATAACCTGGAAATGTGGCAACAACACTTAACATGGAATTAGCAGGAGCCAAGGATCATTGCACATGGAGCATGAGTAAATCATCATTACACAATGAGCATGAATAAAACCTCGTAGCACTTTAATTATCATGAGTCAACACTCATTTCACATGACGTATCATGATACAATACTTTACCCAATGCATTAGAGTTCTATAAGGGGGCATCCTTCTTAAACATTTCATTTTATGCATAACTGTTCCACATGGAACATAAAACATGGATTTATAAAACATAATCATTTATTCCACAATAATGGAATGTGGAATTCATACATGAAACATTTTAATCAATAAGTAATGGTTCGTAAAGGTGGATACCCTTGATGGAGAAATGGGCATGGTGTCCACTACACAGTGGCATTGGCTTAGAAAATCGGTGCGATTTCTGTAGTGTAACGGTGTGACATATGAATTCATAAAAATAGTTGACAAGAGAGAAATGGGTTCCTCACCATATTTACATGTAATGGACAGTAAACAGGTCATATAGATATAATTACCAACAATTTTAATGGAATTTATATTCCTGATAGAAAATTATTGCTTGAATGTAAAATAAGAGAGAGAAGTTCGTTTCGGAATTTCGGTATAGTAACGGGTGTACATGGAAGGCATTTAATGAGAGAGAAAGGGGTCTCCCATCATTCAAAAAATAATAGGGCAGTATGGGGGTGGTGAGAAACCATACCCCAACATTCATAATTGAAATTAAAAGGAAAAACAACTTAATGAAAATTGGACAAAAATGAGAAAGGAAGAAAAAACACTTACTTGGAAGTGTGATCCCAAAGGCTAGAGAGAGGCTTGTGAGAGGCTTCTTGGGAGATTGGGGAACCTTGGGAAGATTCTAGAGAGAGTTGGACAGAGGTTGGACGAACTCCAAGTTCTTTGAGTGAGGAGGAAGTTGGAGCTTGGGTGGGTTTATATTGGAAAGGTGAGGGAATTCTTTATTATTTAGGTTTGGGTCCCCTTACATTAAATTAACCCAAACCAAAAACCATCCAATGGTTTTTGCCCCTAGATTTGGAAAAGGGAAGAGGAAAACAATATTTTATATGGCCAAAGTCCGAACTTCTTAAAATATTAGGGTTGCTAATGTGGCGGTGAGTCACACTGCCAGGAAAATTAATTTAAAAAGGCAAGGTATTGAATATGTCTTGAGGGGTCCATTAATGCTTTGAAAAGTAAGTCAAAAAAACCCAATATCAAAATAATCTAATTTTATATCATATATTGGCCGAAAATAATGATTATAGTATTTTATTACATCACTATTGGGTCATTATGATGTCATAAAACTCATTATATATTTAAACGGTATTTAATTTTTACCCAAAACTTTGACTGTCTTAGAAAAAAATGAAAAATTCAGCATTGGATAATTTTGATGTCCTGATTCCTGAAATAAAATTTATTTTATCTAAAAAATTTTCTAAATATGTTAATTCCCACTTTTAAAATAAAAAACTGACATTTATCGAAAATTCACGGGTTTTGACAGAAATGGCTTTCAAACCTTAATAAAAATTGTAATTGCATTCATAAAATTATAAGAACATTTAATAAAAATTAATTTAATAATAATATTACTATTTTATTAAAAAATTATTTATTTAAAAAATCCCTTAATTTAATAAAATATATTTCTTAATTAAATAATAATTAAAAACACCATTTGTACTTTAAAAATTATTTACAATTTATCAAAAATGACTAGAAATTATATTCATTATTATATAAAAAAATAATGTATATAAACATAGTACTGCTTATTTGTTACTTAAACCCTTAAAATAGCCGCATAAGAACTAAGGGTAAGGTGTGCGACGGTGACAGACTCTTGGGGTGGCTCATATAAAATCACTCGAGTGGTAATTTCAATCAACTTCCACTTTTCCCATAGACAATCACGTTCGAGCTTGACATGGTGAAGCTCAGCCTGGGATTGGTCAAGAGAGAATCCCAAGGAGGCCACCTCTTTTCCGAGATCCGACAAATGGGCTTGGTATGGGGAAATTCTACTAGATGAGGCTAACACTTCTTTTGTCTGAGTAAATTGGTTTTGTTAAAGTACTATATTTATACTAATCATCTGATCACTGTTCAACAGCTATATTAGCAACGTTAAAAATTCTTAACATAAAACCAATAAAGTTGATCCTTTATATAAACATTAAGAGACATTTAATTAGATCCAGAGGGATTTCCATTAATGAAACTTTGGGTCGTTACAGTGCTACTATTTGTGTTGTACTATTCTTAAAATCAAAAATGTATTCTTAAAATGACACTATTTAACTTAATTAATATTTTATTGTTTGTAACCCTATGTGATAAAAATAATGCCACGCATCTATTTCATTCTATAAAGACTGTTGACCTTCTATTTCCCGCCGTAATTTCTCTTCTCTTTTCTGTAACCTGAGCCTTTTGAATCATTCAATGCCTCTCTATTGTCTCAAACCTCAGAATGGACACGAAAAAGTGGCAGGGAAATGAATCTGATGAAACATCACCTGTTAAACATGCTTGAGGTGATTCGAGCATTATGACGTAGAGTTATGTGATCCTGGAGCCAGAAAAACGGGAAGTTATAGCTGAAAAAAATATGTTGAGAATGGGTTTTATCTAGAAAGTTCGTTCAATTGAAAGTGTTGTAAATGCACGGTTGGTAGAATTGGTTCTTCAATAACGATATGGTCTTTTACCCGAAGCTGGTGAATGAGTTTTATTTGAACCTGGATGCAGTATTGGACAGAGTAGAAGCTGTGAGATTATCTTCTATAGTAAAAGGGAAATAGATTACTTTTTCATCAAAGCAGTGGTCTGAATGTCTAGGAGTACCTCAAAATGGAAGATATGATGACTATTCTAGTAATATTCCTCCCACAACTGATTACTTTTTTTATGAGCTAGCCCTGAAGTTATTGATTGGGAAGTCTAAATCGTGAAGGATAACTGCTGTTGAGTTGGATGGTGAGAATAGAATCCTGTTTAAATTTATTCAACATCAAATATGTCATAGAAAAGTTGACTTTTCTCTAGTAATGTATCTGGATGTGTTTCTGTTATTCCTGTTTTTGAATAGAGAAAAGATCAATCTGTGTAGATATTTTACTGAGCATATTGTTGAGATGATAAAAACTTCAATCAAAGATACTACTCTGTTTTATTCTAAGCAGATTTCAGCCATGATAAATTTTTTTTGTTTTGTGGATGATGTAGATGAGTGTATCTCATAAATTAGATTCTGTTTCAACAAAGTTATTTGTAAGAGGATGAAAATCAATTGGAACCCATGGAAGAAAGCTTGGGTTGCTGATGAAGAAAAGATATATGAGTCCTTCAATACTGCTGATCATCCAAGGAGACCAATGGAGATAATAGATCCTAGTTTAAAACCTGGTAAGGAAGTGGTTTATTCAGATGAAGAAGAGGAAGCAGTAGTTCCTAAGGAAACTGGTGAATCTAGTAAGAATGAAACAGAAGAAGAAGAAGCTGGTGATAACCTGAATGTTGAAGTGGAGGCCGAATTATCTCTTGATGAGAGGAGTGATCCTGAAACTATTAGCCCGATGAAAAGAAGGATGGAATTTGGTTTAGAAAACCCTCCTCTCAAATTACCAGAGATTGAACCACTCTTATATGATGAAGAAGAATATGAGATTGATTAATCAACATCTCAGGAGTATGAATATAGAACTACAAACTGTTCAAGTGAGAAATCAGTTAATGATGATAATGATGATGATGATGAAGTCAATGATGGTGATGAGGGTGATGCTGATGGTGACTGTGGTAGTGGTGTTAGTGATAGAGATGCTGATGATGCTGATGCATGACCTATAGAAGGTCAGAATATGATCCCAGATGATCCTAATCCATAACCAATTGAGCAAGAAAATGTCCCTGAGGCTGAGGGGATAGAATAGTTGGAGAGTGATGAGGATGAGGATATCCGTCCTGAAAATTATGAACGAGATCAGTTTGTGAAACCTATGTAACCTTCATACAAAGCCGCATGGGAAGAATATCCAGGTCTTGTTTTTCGGGGATTAGATTACCTAGTGGAAGAGGAAGGTGTAGAAGTAGATCTTACATGCGTAGATGTTTCAGTAATGGCTCAATTAGTTGCAGTGTTTTTGCAAAGAGAAGATATCCAGTCTGGTCCTTTAGTGTTTCATGATAAACATGATCCAACAGTTGCTAAATCTAACTTTGATTGATTTGAGACTGAATTGATTCATGCTGTTAGGGATACTATGAAAGATAAGTTATCTCATATTCTTGCTCCTGCTCCTATGACTTTATCTGAAGCTGCTATGGATGATTTGGATCAAAGAGTGGTAATCCTTATCAAACAAGACATATGCAATTATAGTAAGTCGATTAGCAGGCACATTATCTCTTTGAATAAAACAGTCACGTATTTGGGAAGCAATCTAGTTTCTCTTTCTGGAGAGTTCAGAACAATCATTTTTGGTATGATGGTCGTTTTATGAATTTTGATTGAACATTTTAAGAAGAAATATTTGAGTAAGTTGAATGATGAGATCACACAAGGTGTTTCTCATGATATTTCTTCAAAAGTAACCAAGATTACTGTTTATGAGCTTAATAAATTAAAGGATGTTGTTAGAGAAGAGTTAGCAGCTCTTGGAAAGATTTTAGATTTAGATTCTTTGAAAAAGATGGAAGTGCCTGGTGATCATATTCATAAAATGGTGCAGTTGTATTCAACCGATGCTACCAAGGCTCAAAAAGAGATTAAGGAGAAAGTGGATCATTATTTCTCTAAAATTTACACCATGCATGAGTTGAATCATCATTTTACAGTGCTTGAGGACAATTTAAAACTCCCACCAATTACTAATGATTTTAAGGCTCAAGTTCAATAGTTTAAGGATTTTTCTCCTACTTTAGAAAATTTCATGTTGAATTAGGATGATTTTGAAAATGCTATGAAGTACGGTGGAGAAGTAATTCAGGACTTCATCAATTTGCTAAAACCCAACCATCATGTGAATGTTAAGGCCATTGTTTTTCCTACTGCTAAGTATGTTCAATCATTAGATGTTTCTCTCGATCATCTGTCTATTTCTCAAGATCTCTCTAGTACTTAGCCTGTCTTTTAACATCCTCCATCAGAAAGATTTTCTCCGTAGCAGGTGACCTTGGAACGCGCAATTCGTCCAGCTCGGGTCGTCCTGCCTCTTTTCTCCATCCGGCCACTTCTACCTTCCACACAACCACCTTCCAGAACATCCATTCCTCCCACTGCTAAATGAAAATCTCCCTTTCACCCTAGAAAATGGCTGTATCGGTCAATTTTTTATAGGGAGTCTATTTCCAGAAATTTTCACTTTTGTCTGTGATTTTTGTACTCATTGTTGATATGGAATCTTCTTGCTTCTCTATTCTTTTTGATAATCCCAAAGGGGGAGAGAAATTAGGGAGATCATGCATATGAAAATCTAGGGAAATTTTGCATGTGAAATGGGTGAAGTGAATGTGCATATGATCCCATGCTGGCTATTTACCACATGTATGCATACATAGGGGGAGAAATGATGCCTCTGTATCTCCGTGGGAATAATAATGAAAGGGGATAATGAATTGTATTATCTGACTTATATTATATGGGGTTAATGAATCATTTATATATGTTCTGTTTGTTATTCAAACCCTATATTATCTTTTGGCATATATTATTTTTTATAGGTGGAGAATACTGAATGACATTCTATATTCTCTCTTCCTTTTTTTCATTGATTTGTGATTATAAAAATGGGTAAGATTGTTGAAATCTCTCTGAGATGGTTACTTTAAAAATCCCAAATCATTTTTTTATTTATTTCAATTTAGTCGTTTGTTCAAATTGTTATGAATATGTTTCATTTGTTTAATTCAGGTTTACATATGTTTATCTATGTTATTTTATGTGTTACTGGTGACCTGGAAGTATTCTGGAATCAAACATACCCTTTGTGAATATTCCATGTTTTGTCCCACCGATGAAGAGCATGTAAACTATGATGAATAGTTGAACCTATGAAGATCAATTCACCGATGGTTAACGGTTGCACCAATGATGAACGTTCGCACTGATGAAGAGAAAGTCACCGATGATGAACGGTTGCACCGATGACAATGGTCACACTGATGGATACCGATGATCATGAGTCACCGATACCGATGATCATGAGTCAGCGATACCGATGATCAATGAGTCACTGATACCGATGCAGATTCAAAATGACTCACCGATCTCATAACTCACCGACATTCATAAAAACTATTTTAATTTCTATTAACTCTTATTTAATTACCACTGTCATATTTGATGTTTTTAATGAAATTAATGATATTTAATGTTAGTTTTTGGCATGTCAGGGGACCGTACCTCATACCTATGAAAAGTTATTCATTCCCATTACCGAAGCATGTGGAATAAAAAGGAAAATCAAGATGCAGAAAAAGAGAGTGTGTGTGAAGGCATAAAGAAAGAAATCTTCCATGAATATACATACCAATAGGGATAACACACGAGGAACATGAAGAGGTCATTTGAAAGATCATAAAAGAACCCCCATGCATGCAATCTAGCACTCCTGAAGAACACACGAAGAACACTAGAAATTAGAAAACACAGTCAATTTCCAAGGACATCAAGCTGAACCACGATACTCTGTTTTTCATCAGAAAAACCACAGAAGTAATCAGAAGGATTTATGTTGAATCCAACGAGTCCAGAGCAAAACTACCAATCACTGGAGCTTTCTAAACATTCATATACTCTCTCAAAGTGAATTGTTTTTTAATCTTGAGTAGTGTGTGCACTCTGTATATCTTTTACACACACACTGTCTCCTGTGCTAAACTGGAGGATACTAAATCTTCATTCCAAACTCCATACATCATACTGTGTCCCGTTGAGGATATTGGTAGAGGTCAAGTGTGACCTGGACAGTCTATGTGATGTTTTCTTAGTTTTCCCATGAAAAATTGTGGTAGAGGTCTTTGGACCTGGACAGTGTGTTCACTATTGTTTACCCCGATCCAGGGTGTGGATCAATTTATATAAATTATTTGAGAGGAATAAGTCTCAGCTTGAGTCTGAACCTCTTGGTTACATCCTTTGAGCATTTTAGTTTAAGTCATAAGTACAATATATATATATATATATTTCATATTCTTCTGTTATTACTTTTAAATAAAAAACTAATTTAAAGTTACATTGACAGTTAATTTAGAAAGTGTTTATGCTTGTTGTGAACCAGTAAATTAGCTTCAAAACCAAATTTAATCCTATGATTAAATTGACTGAGATCTAATCAATCATTAAGAATCCAATTGAACATTTGAAATCTGTAAAAATTTACTACATTTTAACTTTTGTTTTTAAATTGGGGGACTTTTAGAGAAATCTTTTTAACAGAAACATTTAATTGGAACTCAATTTACTGCCCTCTTGAGTTTCCACTCCAACCAATAGTTTTGTTAGTGATGTTTTAATTCTTTTCTTATGTGATTCCAAGAAGTTTAAGAATAATTAGATGTTTCCACTTTGTTCATGGAATAATGTTTTCAGTGTATTATTTCTATCAGTTTGGTTCTTAGAAACATAATGAGATTTTTGTTTTTTATGGTTCTGAGAATCAAAATGAGAAGTAATTTTATTTTTTAATCATATAATTTGGTGGTAAAACATAATAAAGAATCTACTATTACACATATGTATTCATTTTAATGATGATATCACCATGTAAATTATTATCAGTTTGAATAATGTATATAAATCATATATTGAATAGATGTCGTGAAGATTCAATAAGAATATAGAAGAAACGAGATGTGATGAGACGCATTGATGAAGTCAAAGATGAATCCATTATATTTTAATAGTATTAATATTCATGAAATTTTGTTATTTGAGAATTTTTTTATATTCCCACCTAAATCATATTTTAAATGCCTATAAATAGAATAATTACTTTGTACATTATGGCATGTGTAATGTTATGGGGTGAAGATATATGTGGGGGTGCTGAATGTCTCTTTGGAGAAATTGATTTCAGATAACAATTTCTAGATGAGGTTTTTAGGATAGAAGAATAATAGTGAATACTGTATCAAGAGTTTCCTGATCATCCTGATCAATCAGATTGGGATTTTCAGACTGAGGAAGAAGTAGTTATGATTTAGTTCAATGGTATTATGGTATAACATTATCGTAATGGGAAATCATGCTAGATAATTAGGCTGGGTATTAGACATAGTATCATAATTAATTTTATTGAATTTATTACCTTTTTGATGTTGGAATGTGAAGATTTGTTTTTAAATTCATATTTTTTAAATTTGACAAGGCATCACAATATCTTGATTTGAATAAATATGTGACTGTTTTTACCTTGTTATACATATTTTATTACATAATTTCACACAATATAAAAAACTTGAACTGTTGTATAGAACCTGGTTCTCAAAACGTTTAAGGGGATATCCTAATTTTTTATCCACACAAAGAATTTTCTTCTAGTATATTTTTATGTATTATATTTTCTCTATACCATAATACGGACATAGATACTCTTGTTGATTAGTGAACTATGTGAATTTATCTATTCCTATGAATGTGTGATTGTTTTGTTTTTTAGTATGGCTATAAAAATTTTATAGGAGGAAAATGTTTCTTCAAAAAAAGGGAAACATAAAATATAATGATATCAATGATTCAGCCCCTCCCCCTCTTAGTGATACATTGATCTGAACTGGGAAATCTCAATTGGTATGATAGAAAAAGTTCCCTTCATTTACCCTATGTTGATGTTTTTTAGAGAGAAGATGTGAAGATGAATTTGAATTTTGTGAAAAATAAATATATTCTCATCATAGACGGTAATAACTATCTTATCAAGAAGGATAATATATTTGGTTTTCATATTTATATTGGGTATGATGTAATTTATTTTTCAATAGTTAGATATTGCATATTGAAAAAATGTTCCACCAATATCTATTGATAATAGGAATCATTGTAATGATGAATGGTTGATGAATTATTTACTCTTATAACATTTTAAAGTTATTTTTTATGTTTTAAGTGTTCTTACAGTATAAATGGTATTTCTAATATGCTAAAAAACACTTATCATGAAAATAAAAATCCGTAGTTGAATATTTTACAAACATAGAGGTTCATGTATAGAGATATATATATGTGCGAGTATGAGTCTATTGGATGCCTCTTGAGAAGAGTTAATGATATTGTTATCACCATCACCTGTCTTGTTGAAAATTTTAAATACTCAAGAATTTTTGAAAATATCAAGGGAATTCTTCTCAAAAAATTTAATGAAATCATTTCCATATAAGAAGATAGATATAAATAAACATTATATCAAGGTGACACTACTACAAATATGGCTTCTATCAGTGCTAGAAATGTTCATTAACAACGCTAAAATAAGAGAGGTTATTTGAGGCATTGATAAAGGGGGGGGGGGGTCCCATTTATCAGTGCTCAGAAAAGCGCTGATAAAGACTCCATTGATATATAATAAAAAATCTGTAATAAAAGTAAAAGAAATAATAAAAAATTAATCAAAAAATAATCAAAAAATAATTTATATTTGAGTGGGGGGGGGGGGGGGTTAACAGCGCTTGACCCCCCCCCCCTCCTTTTTCAGTTCTAGGTGGCCCCTCCCACTCCTACGCTCTTCCCTTTCCTACGCCTCCCACGCATGCACGTGCAATTCCTTGCTTCTACCCAAACTCCAACCCACGACCTCCCCCTCATGCTCCTGCACCTTTACCACTAAGCCATTTCATTTTTTCCTATTTAATGATACATCTATTTATTTATTTATATATTTATATTTATTTGAATATTAATATAGATTCAAATTAATAAAAATATATTTAGTTATATTGTTATATATATGTTTATACATATATTATTATTTATATATTCATTAAGATATTAATATATATTTATATGTATTTATATATATATTAGTAGTTAATTTTTTTTCCATATATTTATTTGTATATTAATATAAACTTATAATAATAGTTTTTAATACATTTATTAAATATGTTTTTTATGTGTGTTTATAATTAAATTAATAAATACATATATACAACACACAAAGACAGACAGACACACATACATATATATTTATGAATAAATACATATATATATATTTATGAATAAATACATATATATATTTATGAATAAATACATATATATATTTATGAATAAATACATATATATATTTAGTTGATAATCAATAGAATATTAAAACGATCATAACATATAATATAGAAGCCTGTTTAAACTCTACAACTAGCCAAATTGAAGAAACTGAAATAATTTTAGATATGATATGTGGTCCAAGGCTAACAGACATCTGGATCAGAAGTTATACTTGTTTGAATGTTTACAAATCAGGGTATCCTGACTAAAAACTCAGTTTTGGAGGACTTTGGAGCCTTTTTTGGCCTTAAAAAATGTGACAGATTCTTTTCTTGGGTAACAAGTGTGTAGAGCTCATCGCAAGCTTCTATTTGATATGATGTAGAGCTTAAACGGACACTCGGATCAAAATTTATGGTCGTTTGAAATTTGAGTTACATTTTCACCTTATTTTAGCTATTTTATTAATTGTATTGATTTTTTTGTTCTCAAATTTTTATTATATGATTTCTAATACATAATCATTAGAAATTTATTATTTAATTATATTTTTTAAATATTTTAAAGCCATTTTCAATAAATTTCTGATATATAAAATGAAATAGTCTATTTATATGTATATTTAAAAAGTATATATTATATTTATATCAATATAAATATACTTATAAAAAAATATATTATTTTTCATGAAAAATTATTTTTCTTGAAACATAAAATTTATCAGCACTTGGAAACACCACTAATAAAACCCCCCTTTAACAGCGCTAAAAACGCATTGATAAATGGGGGAGCCTTTATGGGCGGTAAAAAAGTGCTGATAGAGGGTCACTTTTAACAGCAATTTTTTAGCACTGATAAAGGCCCCCATTTATCATAACATTATTTAGCACTGGTAAAGGCCCCCTTTATCAGCCCTTTTTTCTAGCTCTGATAAAATGGTAGTGCTTCCCATGACCATTTTTGTAGTAGTGAGATCTTCATTGAAATCTCATCACTTTTGAAATTAGAATGTCAAAATCTAATAATGGAAAAAATATTGATCGAAAAATGTAATTCAATGCTGCTAAAAATGAAATTAAAAAGAACATTATTGGAGACGAATCTAGTAATTATGATTATTCAAAAGATATATGTAAATATTTTGAGGATTTATTTTAATTTTATTCATAAAATGTGAGCATAGGTACATATAAATATCTGTGAAAAAATCCCTTGAAATGTTTTGAATGTTTAGTCATTTGGAACATTGTAGCTACCTTTCGAAGAATATATAAATAAGAGGATATTAATCATTATAATATAGGGAATATAATATAATGGATGAAAAATTATTATGAGGATAAAATCACTATAAAGTTAGTGATAAAATGTTTTATAAATCCAAAAGTGGCTGTTTCTAGTCAAATAATGATGAAGAAGAATGTTGTGAGTCTGAATTTGAATATTATATTGAAAATTAGGGAGTGAATATTTTCATTGGAATAGTTAAAAATGAATATTTTATTTTTAGCAATTTAATAGAAAAAGAAACTTGATTAGAATTTCATCTGAAATAAGAATTGAATCTATGTATGAGAAATATTGGAAGGCTGAAGAAAGAAATATGGATGTTGAAAATTGAAAATTATTCAATAAAATAAATAATGTTTTCCTAATGTTAAATTAACGCTACAAAAATCAATTGATTCTTTTAGTTAATCTGTTGAACAAGAAAATAATTTTAACCAACATCTGATGGTTAAATTGAATGAAAATAAAAATAGAGTAGGTTCTTGTCTAACAAAATCATTAAAATGGTAAAAAATGGGTTATACGATTATATAATATTATTTATGTTTTTGGGGAAAGATATAGAAATTATGATAAAGATAAAAAAACTAATTCCATGTTTGAGAAGAAAAGTAGATATTGTTTCTAAGAAGAATGATGTTATAAATATTAGGTATGTGAAAAAACCCTATCATGGTAGAAAAGTTTGATGTTTCTAAAAATATTATTCTGAAAAAATGTATATTACTTTATATTATGATAAGGATGCAAATAAAACCAACTAGAAAAACCTTATTTTTGTTGATAATAGAATGTTAGTTTTTCAACACATATCTCCATAGAGGGATAATATGTTTGATTACAAACATGCTAATAACTCCATGAAATATTATTGTAATAGATGTAAATATCGGTTTTATGAGTACTGAGGGTATTATGGTTTATTAAGTCATAAAAAATATGTGTTGGTTCAATAGAAAACATTACCACTATTCAATCAATTATTAAGGGTAGATTTTTTGGGGGAGTCAATCCTCTTAAAAGAAGAAAAATGAGAAGGTTTTTTTTGAAGGGACCAAATAATGAATGTGTTATAGTTGAAAATAGGTACCATCTCTTGGAAACTACTAATATAAGATATAACTAACGTGTCCATCATAAAAAAGTTTTTTTTTACTACCATAACAACAAAGGTTTTTTTAAAATTCTCAAAATTTGATTATGAATAATGATAAAGGGACGGAAGAACATATTTTTATTGAAACCAATATCAATTCTACAAAATGGTAACAACCATAGAACTTGGATAGTGGGAGTTCATGAAATATGACAAGAGATTAAATTTCATAAATGAATAAAAAAGTAATCAATGAATAGAAAATGACATTTTGAAATAAAGAATCTCTCAGAATCAAAGGTGTTAGATCATCCGTCATTGGGGAAGAAAATATAAAATCTAAATAGTATTTGTTTTTTATGGAATAAACATAATATTATTAGTGTTTCAAAACATTTTGATGAAGGAGAGAATTTTTTTTAGAAAAAAATTGGTTTTTTTTGAAAATAGAGGTTGATGGAATGATAATAACTATAAGCCAACATATATATGGAAAATTGTTCAAAGTTTTCTAGGTTGAAAACTCTTGTTACTCAAAAATCATTGCGCAGTAAAAAATGATGAGATTGAAAGTTATCATGGTGAAGCATGGAATTTAGCATGAGTTCTATAAACTATAAAATCCTAAATAAAATGGTTTTTCTGAGAGGAAAATAGATGTTCGGTTGAAATTGGTCAAACTATGTTTCTTAAATAGGGTCTCTCTCAGTACGTTCAGAGGATGGGCATGTGCACTACTATTTATAATTATAAAATATATTTTTATAGTCCATATTCAAATTTGACTCCAAATGAGATGTTTTATTGTAACACCCCAACCCCAGTTACCCATAGTCAGTGAATTAATCAAATAGATTGGCACGTTCATGAGAGATCTTGTCCCAAAATATAAATCATTTTAGAATCCTTAGAGGTACTAGATACATACATAAGTTTCTAATTACATTATGAAATGAAAAAACAACATTGGGTCTCCATTGAACACACTCATATTCCTTATCCCATTCCTATATGTCTATCATAACAGCCTTCTTCGCATCCTGTGAAAAATAAAACATAATAAAGGCATGAGATTAGATTCTCTATAAGGATAAAAATATAGGGAAAACAATCATAAATAAGATATAACCTTTTAGGGAATGTTTAAACTAAATCAAAATCCTTTTACACACATAATTCAGCATAATATGGAATAGATAAATCATAAAATTCCATATACTTATTCACATGGATATTCTACTGGTTGAATAATCATGTGTATTATCATTAGCTAATCTCATAATGATGGAATTCATAATGTTGGAAAGCATAACCACAAATTCAAGGCATCATTACAAGAACCAAAATATACATTTTGTCATGGCCTTATTCCAAGACAAAATTTTGTCTAATGAGGCCTTATGATGCATCGATGAACTATAGCAGGACCCTTGTGTAACTTAATACGTCCAAGGCATTCCTCATATGAAAAGGGTTAAACATAACATAAACATTCATATTAAACTAATATATGACATGTTAATAATTTAATAATAATCTATGAATGTCATAAAAATAGCACGTACACATTCCAACATACCATAAAACTATCAACACAATATGGAATATTTTATCCTACTAAAGAAACTTCAATTAAACATTAAATCCAGTAATATATGTTGACATTGATGAAATCAATCCATGAACTATTTGACAGAAATATATCATTCCTCTTTGAAATCATGTAAATATCGAAAAATTATAGAGGAAAACATTTATTTTAAAATTATTCATATAAACTTGAAAGGGATGAATCGAAGGTGTTAGAATAGTATAAAATAGTTGCATCTACCATATAAGTTAAAAAACATTCTTTCCTTACTTTTTCGAAAAGGTTACAAATTCATTGTTTGGAAAACCATGGAAGCATTCCTTTAAAATAATTTTATAAAATGTAAAACAAGGGTATAAATGATATTAAACCAGGATCTAGAATATAGTAAATATATTTTGGAAATATATTTTTAAGAAACACAAATGTAGAGGATAATGAAATCCTAGTAGTTACTTACATATAAACAGCCTAAGATAATACAATGATTGTAAAATTAAACATTACCATTTAATGTTTCATTAGTCTTGGGTATGATAACCTCATTTATAATGGTTAAATCATGTTTATTAATTAATTCAAGAACCAAATAGATAACTATGTGATAATATTTGATCGTATAATTTTTCATTGTTAATAAAATTAAAATATTTTCATTGTTTCAGGTGTTAGCTCGTTCATTTTATATTGTATGTTTTCTTAGATAAAACACGTTTATTAGGGATAGGATATATTTGATTCATATCCAGATTGATATAATGTTCGTAAAAAATATTTATTCATTCAAAAAATATTATTGAATGGTTAGGATGGGGAATGAATTCTTATCATGTCGTGGAGATGGTATGCCGTACATACACACATATAGTGACTTTTACATTCATAGAATGGATAGAATAACGAATATTGTGGTAACATATTTATTATAATATCCCAGTATGTATAAGTTACTATATTTATTATTTTAGTATAGAAAAAAATAAATGGGAAGAGGAATAAGAAAAGAACTTGGAAAAAGGTGATGAAATAATTAGCTCTTCTTCTGATTCACCTATTGATTTGAACAAAAGGGACTTTAGGTTATCTTAATGACAATATAAGTCCTATAAGATGAAGGGAGGTTAGATAGGGGAGATTTTAGTAGGGGTTGGCCAAGCCAAATGGTTTTGTAGATGTAAAATTGAGAAAAGGGGAATTACTCTTTTATATGAAAGGTGATGGGCACTTTAGGAAGTGGTTGAAATATTAATTTACTATAAAATCATTTTTGGTTTTAAAAAGCTCCAAATGGAATTATTTCAAGGATAAAATGGGGATGGTCATAAAATATTCTCAAAAAATAGGTTTTATATATGTTTAAGTCACCATATTATCCTTATCTTTAATATTAGACTCTTAGTAAAATTGTTTGACGTTTTCAATGTATTTTTTCTATTTTTATACTACATGGTTAATATAGTTGCAATAAAATGTCAAGAGAACATAAAGTGGTTAATTAATGACATTTCTAACATTATCTCTTTTATTTGGCTGAAACATACATTTTTATTAATATTATATCATTTAATAAAATATAATTTGTTTTAAAAACACATTTATTTCAATTTTGAAACTATTTGGTATTTAGTTTTTGTGAAATTCATAAAAAATGATTTCCTCGAAACCAATACATTCAATCAAACCTCATGAGTCATATTCACTTATAAAATTTGTGGATGTCATAAAAAGTGTCAATTCACATTTATTTTAATATTTATTATATAAAATATTTTAATTTTTCACTAATATTGTAATTACTACATCATCATTGTGCCATAAATAAATTTACTTATTTAATGTCTAAATTTTTTTTAAAAATACCATGGTGTTGAAAATATTTTTATCATTATAATTAATATTTATAGTCAAATTTATCTTATGTACAAGTCTATATTTAAATTGGTTTATTTATTAAAATTTAAATTTAACACTTATAATTCTTCTTTAAATAAAATATAATAAACGTCTTAACATAGACCATGTGGGTCAAAAGTGATCATATTTTTTTCATAAGGTTTATTTTGGTTGAAATACACTTATCTATTATAATTATGAATTTTTTGGCGTAATTATAATATCATTTTTATATATAATAGTACTATTTACTTTTAACCGTGATAAATAAAATTCAAAAGATATTATTAACCAAACATATTTTCATTCTATTGAACCAAATTTTACATACTGATGATATCTGTGTCTGTAGGATTTTTGAAATCCAATTCACAAAAGTGGTAAAATAATGTTTTATTCAAATTTCAAATGTGCCTAGAAGGTGGGTAAAAGACGTTAAAAAGTACAATGAAATTATATATATATATAATCTTATTATAAAATGACTCTGATGAATTAAATTAGTATAATATAGATATTATGTATCTATTTTTACATTAAAATAAATTTAAATAAATATAATAATTATTTAAATAAAAAATTCGGTTTAAATCAATAACTTATTATTTTGTAATATTCATAAAAAATTGAATGTTTACTTAAAAATACCAAAAAATCACCCTAAGATAATTTTGATATACTGAATCAAAAAATGAAGCCCATTTTGAAAAATTAAAATATTAAAATTTCAAAAAGTGGGTATTATGATTCCTAACTTTTTTTTAAATGGGTAGTTTTATTGGTTGTGGTGTGCTAGAACTCGGGTCTGCTACAACGCAAGCTATTGTATTATTGAAATAGAAATGTACCATGGATGCATGGGGTGGTACATTCAACCCATTGTCAAATAATTATATGAAATAAATTTCTAGAATATCACTGTATAAATTTATTTTAGTGGTTCTTCATCATATGTTTTTCTAGGTCCCAAGTTTTCTTCTTCAATTTTATGGTTTCTCCAAATAACCATTACCAGATGAGTCGTTAGGTTTCCCCACACATGTAATCTGGTATCTAGAATTATGATAGGATCTTTACAATAAGTCATATTGAGTTCCCATTCAATTTAATCCTATGTTATTGCATGAGTTGGTTCATGAAAATACTTTCACAACATTGATATGTGTAACACATCATGAACATTGGAGAGAATTGTTGGAGTTTCTAAATGATAAGATACCACTCTAATTCATTCTAGAATTTTGAAAATTCTGATGTACATGGGACTTAATTTACCCTTATTACCGAATCTTATAACACCCTCTCGTGGAGATACCTTCATGAAAACATGATCACATACATGAAATTATAAATCCTTCCTTCGGTTATCGGTATATCTCCTTTCCCTATATTGAGATGCTTTGATGAGGGTTTGGATAATGTTCACATTTTCCATTGTTTTTTCAACACGTTTTAGACCTATGAGTTTTCTTTCACCAACATCATCCCAACAAGATGGTTTGCGACATCTCTTTCCATATAATGCTTCATATGGGGTAGTCTGAATACATGAATGTATGTTATTATTATAATAAAATTATACCAAATGTAAATACTGATCCCAAATACCTTGAATGTCAATTGAGACAGATATCATCATTTCTTCTATGGTTTGAAGAGTCTGTTCTGATTATCCATCAGTTTGAGGGTGGTAGGAAGTTCTCAACCGAAGGTCAATATCTAGGGATTTCTAAATACTTTTCCAGAATCTCAATATAAAATGGGGATCTATATTAAAAACAATCGATATGGGTACACCATGTAAAATTTAAACTTCTTTAATATATAGTCATGAAAAATGTTCAAGTGGTAAATCATCTCATATAAATATAAATGTTCCAATATAGTAAGATGATCCAGAAATTCCCATATTGAATCATTACTTCTGGGAGACTTTGATAGCCCCATGATAAAGTCTATCGTAATATCATTCCATTTCCACTAAGGCTTGGGAAGAGGTTTCAGAACTCCACTACGGTGTTGTTATCCAACCATCACCAGTTGAAAAATGTTACATCTTGGCACATAATCAATAATCTCTTTTTTCATGTTGTCCCATAAAAAAATTTCTTTGAAATATATACACATCTTGTTCATACCACAATGTATATAAAAATTTGAGGTATAATCATCATCTAGAAATTCCCTTTTTAAATTAGGTATATCGAGAAGACAAATCCTCTTCCAAAATTTCCAAATGACATCATCATATACGAATTCAATAAATCTCTCATCATTCCCAACATCATTTTTATTTTAAAACTCCCCATAATCTGTATGAGAAATTGATATCCATTATAGTAATGATGTTTTGGAAACCATTTGAAAAAGTATTTATGTTTCACCATATATGGTTATTCCCATATCCGTCATTACTTGATCCATTAACATAAGATCTCATTAAAATATCTTCTTTTTTGGAATTCCATGATCCTTTCTAATCAAGTCATCTGCCACCTTATTTTCCTTTCCCAGGTGGTATTGTATAGGTCAATTATAATCCTTTAGTAGTTTGATCCATCGCCCCTCCCTTATGTTGAGTTCTTTCAATGAAGAGATATATTTCAAACTCTTGTGATCAGTATATATCTCACATTTACACCATAGAGATAGTGTCTTCATATCATCATAGCAAATATTATAGTTTCTCAATAAAGATCATGAGTATGATACTTTTTTCCATGATATTTTAGTTACAGGGATGCATAAAAAATAACTATATCATTATACATAAGAAGACAACCATTTTCATTCTTTGATGGATCACTATAAATAAGAAACCCATCATTCCTTGATAGTAGATACAGGATACGAGATTTTAAAAAACTTCTCCTCAATACTTATAAAAATTCTTCATACTATTTTTTCAAAAAACAAATAACATATTTATGTGTGATATAGGTTAATGGGTTAGAAATTCTGGCAATATTCAGGACGAAATGATGGTAATAACATACTAAACTAAAAATATATGTACGTTATTTATACTCATCTTTTATGGACATTCATGGATTGTCATTTTCTATGAAATATCAACCGAGATTCAATCCTTAGAGACAATATTTCTAAGAAAATAAAACTCATAAATCTAGAATTATCACTTTCTAAACATCCCATATAGTTCATTTCTTCTAAGATTCATCAGAATTGTGCACAAAGGGATTTTCATAATATTATATATTTTGGAGTATACAAATATATCATCAATAAATACCACTTAAAAGTCATCAATATATTACTTGAAAACTTTATTCCTTAGATCTATAAAAATCGAGGGTACATTAGTCATCTCAAAAGGCATAACTGTATACTCTTAATGCCCATACCTGGTTCGAAATGTAGTATTTGGAATATCTTCCTTTTTCACACACAAGTAATGGTACCTAGATCGATGGTCGATCATTGAAAAATATTATTTTCCATGATGTTGATAAAATAAATTATCAATGTGATTAAGGGGATTCATGTTATTTATTATTATAGAATTTATCTCCTGATAGTAAATGAACAACCTCATAAATTCATCTTTCTTCTAAAAAATATTAATAGAGGATCCCCATGGAGAAACACTGGGTCAAATAAAATAATTTATTATTCCATTTCTCTATTTCTCTCTTTATCTCTACTAATTATATGGTATCAATTCAGTAAGGGGTATTCAATATGGGCATTGACCCAGGAATTACGTCAACGGAAAACATATTTTCCCATTATGGAGGATGTCTAGGTAAATACTATGGAAACACATCAACATATTCTTAAATAATATGTACATCCTCTATTTGAACATTACATTCCTCACCAATAGTTATTTCACCCCATGCCTCACTAATAATTGAATTTAGTATTGCTATTGGGGGTTGATCTAGATGATAATCAGATGGTTATGTTTCTACTCTAAAGATAAAGGATTCCTTTTCATCATAAAAATTTTCAACCTCTTTATTCTTATAATAAATTTTATCATCATGGTCCAAAATCATATACATAAAGAGGATTATATTAAATTAAATCATGGGTATGACAATAGGATCTGTAGATAAAGCACACCTATGTGACATAATGGTAACTAATTGAAAAAAATCTCTAGTTATGATACATTCCATAAGAGTTTTATCTTACAAGACCCTTGTTTACTAATATTTTAAATATCTAATTATTTGGAAAACTAGGTAGATATGAAAGAATGTGATGATCTCGAATCAAATAATCCATTGGCTAATTTTGATGAAAAGATTAAAGTATATGCCGCTACATTATTCAGGGCCTCAAAATATGTTTTTTTATTGCTTATGCTTGGACATTCTCCCTTGGCGTTTTCTGTGGTAAGTTTCCTTGTTGATTAAGAAATTCATTTTCATAATTACCCATTTCCTTAAAATTTTTGCATTGAACATAGACAACCTTATTCTTTCCATTGCAATCAAGAAGTTGGTGGCCCTTTTATTCACACTTGTAACAAACTCTCATCTCTTTTAGGCATGTACCAGAGTGTTTTTTCCCAAAAATATTACATGATGTAAATTCATCATTTCCATTATTCCCTTTATTTCCTTTTCTAGAATGTTCAACAGATCACTTCTTCTCTTACATCACTTTGAAGTCATGAGACATAGATAATTATTTTTCAGTCTTCATAACAAATGATACAATATCTTCATACGATGAGATGGATTGTGAGACTAATTATCAAGGGAGAAATTGTTTTAACACACTAAATAATCGATCAATATTAATCATGGGTTACAAATATAATCTACAACACGGATTTCTAAACTTATAATGTTCACCTCATGCTTTGCAACATTCTCATCGTCTTTTTTCTCAGACTTAGAAATTTTATTTTTATATCCGCTCGATGTTTAGAAGGAATGTAATTTTATAAAACAAAATATCTTCAAACTCCCACCATTTCATATATGATACTTCTACATACTATTTTTTGTTTTGAAATAATGACCACCATTGATCTGCATATTCTGAGAGGTGATAAACTCCCTTGACAACTTTTTCTATTTGGCTACTCCCTAAAGCATGAAATTTTTTCACTATGAAACTTATCAATTTCTCAAATAAAAATGGATTTGTAGTCCCATTTAATGTTGGTGGTTGTTTCCTCACTAAGTGGTCTAACATTGATCCTCTGGGTTGTGGATTAGGGTGCCCTATACGGGTAAGGTTATTGTTAATAGCCAGACTGAGTTATCCCATTATGGTTATAATCACTACAACACCAATTTCATCATTAGCTCCACTATAAGAATCTTTAATTGGAGGGAAATCCCTACATGGATTACGTTCGTTTATATGATTTCCATTACTTCCCTTATACTCCATTTCTATACAATGGCATACACAAGATTAGTTTTTGAATCACAATGCCTAATTCCAGAAATGTAAAATACTTAACATAAATTATACCGTTTATGAATATAATCTATAATCATAAAAAACATTCTAAGGGGTAGTATTTACTCATAAATCCTTCATAATGGTTTGTAAAGAAAATATGAATTATCCAAAGAATATCCCCTGAGTGTGTCGATCCAAGTGTGCAGTAAGGCCCATTGTCGTGTACTATGATACACCGGGTCCTGCCAAAATCTCATTTTAGAAGTTTTAAATACTAGGTACAACTATTCTGGAACCACGTCCAGTTGTAGTATATAGACAGCTGTGTATTTCTTGGAAAACCCTCATAATATCTACATTACCAAAATCATTGGATGTTCTTCTATACTAATCCTCAAATTCTATCTCAGGGTAATGTTCTCTAATCCTTGTTTTTTTTAAATCTAGTTTTCAAGGATTGTACTAAATTTTATATGATACCAATGGTAACATCCTGAACCTAGTTACCAAGAGTCAGTGATTTATTACATAACATTTTCATGATCACATGAGTTCATGTCTTGTATTACCAGTCAGTTTAGTAGCCACAGATGTACTCGATACATATATACATTTCACATTACATTATGAAATGAAAAATAAAAACATTGTGACACCATTTAAGAGACACATATTCCTTGTCTTATCACTGTAGGTCAGTCATAAAAAATATCTTCACTTCCTGGGAAAACAAAACATAAGAAAGGGGTGAGCTCAGATGCTCAGAAAGGATAACAATATAGTGTAAACTATCATAAACAAGAATACACATTTAATGAAATATATTAGAGTAAAACAAAAACCTATTAAACCAAACCATCAGATTATTTTGGGAAATATAAATCAAATAATTCCATTTACTTATTCATTCGAATATTATACGAGTCAAATAATCACGTGTAATATCAGTAGCTAATCTCATAACGATGGAATGCATAATGCAAGACATCTTCACCACAAAGTCAAGGCCTCGTGCCATGAAGGTAAATATAAATTTTTTCAAGGCCTTCTTCAAAAGATACTAGTTTGTCTCTTGATACCTACTGAGGCATCGAGAAGATATAGCAGGCCCCACCCATCACTTATTACATCCAATATATTTCTCATATAAAAAGGGTGAAACATAACATGAATTTATTTATTAAACTGACATATAAAATTTAAATACACTAACCCTAAAATGTGAATGACATAAAAATATCACATCCATAGTCCAACATATTATAAAATTATCAATAAAATATGGAATATTGTATGATAAAAAATCAACTTCAATTAAACATAAACTCCAATAATAGATATTAACATATATAAAATCTATCCAAATCTATTTGAGAGAAATATAACATTATAATTTGAAATCATTTAAAAGTCGCATAATTTTAATGGAATACATTTATTTTGAAAATATTCATATAAGACTGTAAGGGACTCTTTGAATGTGTTGTAATGGCCGAAAATATTTGCATCCACCGTATAAGTTAAAAAAACATTCATTCCTTAATATTTTGAAAAGATCATAATGTACTTTCTTCAGAAAATGGGAGAATAATTCCTTTAAAAAAAATTTAAAAAGTAAAACAAGAATATAAATGAATTTAACCAATGTTCTAGGAAATAGTAAAAATGTTTTGAAATATATTTTTAAGAAACAAGGACGTGGATGATAATGAATTCTAGGTAGATACTTACATATAAAGAACCTCAGATAATAAATGGATTGTATAATTAAACCTTACCATATAAGTTTTCTTAGTAGAGGAATGTTAACCTCTTATATAATGGATAAATAATATAAAATAAATTATACAAGAACCACATACATAAATATGATATCATATTTAACCCTCTAATGTTTCTTTGTTAATAATATTACAATATTTTCATTGTTTCAGGTGTTAACAGATTCACTTTCCTTTATATTTTTTACAAAACAATTGTTTGTAAGGGATAAGATGAATTTGATTCATATTCATAATAATATTATGTTCTTAAATTTTTTTTAATCATCAAATTTAAATTATTCTTCAATGGTTACAATGGGGAATAAAATCTCATCGCGTCTTCGAGACGGCAAGACATACGTACGCACGTATGGCGACTTTTTCATTCATAGGATTGATAGAATAATGAATGTGGTTTTATAATATTTATAATTACATATATTTATGAAGAAGTTAATGGATTTATTATTTTATTATGGAATAAAAAATAAATAGGATGTGGAAGATGAAAAGAACATTGAAATAGGTGATGAAATAATGACATCTTCTTCAAGTTCTTCCTTTTGATTTGAAAGAAAATGGCACCATAGGATGGATTTTGGATCAATTTAAGGCTTGTCAGATTAATTGAGGGCAGTTATAAAGAGATATTCCCAGGTTTTGTCCAATCCAAATGCCATTGGAGGTGTGAATTTTAGAGAAGGGAAAGTTCCCTTTTATATGAGAGGTGAGGGGCACTTTAGGGGGAGCTTGAAATATTAATTTATTATAAAATCATGTTCTATTTTTAACATATCCAAATGAATTTATTTAAAGGATAAGGTGGGTATGGGTGTAAAATACTCTCAAACAATAGGTTTTAGAAATTTTACATCATTATATTATCCTTATCAATTATATTAAATTTTAATTGAATAGTTTTACATTTACCATGTATTCCTATATGTTTATATTACACGGTTAATATTGTAACTATAAAATGCCAAGAGAACATAAATTCATAAAATGATGAAATATATATCATTATATAAACTTTTTTTCCATATATTAAATTGTTATGAATATTATATCATATAATAAAATAGTATTTGTTTTAAAAATTAATTTTTATCAATTTTAAAACTATTCAGTTTTTGGTTCTTTTAAAAGTCATAAAAACGTGATTACTTCAAAAAAAATACATTGAATCAACCCTAAAATTCCATATTCACCTAGAAAATTTGTAGATGCCACCAACAGTTTCAATTAACATTTATTTTAATGTATATGATATTAATTATTTTAATCTTTCATAAATAAGGTAATTACTTCTTCATCATTCTGTCTTAAATAAGTTTAATTATTCATTTCCAAAAAATTATAAATAAAAAACCATGATGTATGAAATAGTTTTATATTTTTAATAAATATTTATAGTCTCATTTCCCTTCTTAATAACCCTGTACTATAAATGGTTTATTTATAAAAAAAGTTAACACTTTTAACTCTTCATTAAATAAAATATAATAAATTCCCTAATATAATACAAGTGGATAAATGGATCATAGTTTTTCCAATGGTTTATTTTTGGTATAAATAAACTTATCCAATAGAATTAAGACATGTTTTGGGGTAATTATAATATTATTTTTAGCATTAATTACTATATTCACTTCTAATGGTGGTAAATAAAACTCAAAAGTTACTATTCACAAGAAAATATTTTCATATTATTGAAAAAAAAATTACTTAATAATGAAAACCATGTCTGCAATATTTTTTATATTCAATTCACAGATGCTGTAAAAAAATGTTTTATGAAAATTTTTATATGTTCCTAGATGTTGGGTAAAAGACGTTAAAAATTTCAATAAAATTTTATGTCTAATATTACTATAAAATGAATCAAATGAATTAAATTGGACTAATATAGGTATTATTTATCAATTTTTACTTGATAATAAATTTAAATAATAATTTTTATAATTTAAATAAAAATTCCTTTTAAAAACAATAACACATTGTATTTCTCTATTCATCAGAAATTGAATGTTTTCAGAAAAATCCCAAAATTCACACTAAGATAATATTGATATTCTGAATCCAAAAATGAATTCCATTTTGAAAAATAAAATTTATAAAATTTTTAAATGTGTGTATTAATATTCATAATTGTTTTTTAAATGATTAGTTTTATTGGTCATGGTGTGGTAGAAATCGAGGATGCGTACCCTAAAAGATATTTTATAATTCAAAGAGAAATATATTGTAGAATCTAGGGGTGTTAAATTTATGATAAAACTCCATGTTTGAAACTCATATTAGTTTTTTAGAATCCATTCACCATTAAAAAAGGATTAAACCATGGGATGTTTTATTAGAGGGGAGAATATGTAATTTTTCATACCTATGCTCTAGAAGAAAGAAGATATAAATGCATAAACAAAAAAAAGAATACTAGTTAAATCTGTTGATGTGAATGTTTCTGAAAAATATAAGTTATATGTTATTGATACTCATGAAGATAAGGAATATGAATAGAGTGAAATAATTTCTATTAGAAATTACGATATGGATATCAACGATTGTAATCCATCACAAGAAGAAGAATCATACTCTTTTATTTCCATTGATAAAGAGGAATCATGAAAATATTATCCCAGGATGAGGTGGCATGAATAATCTCAAAAATTTATTTCAAATAAAAAACTATTATGTTGATGCCAAAATCAAGGAAAAGGAAGAAAAAAGGGAAACATTATGGGTTCCTCACGAAGACAGCTCATAGAGCCCCCATAGCCCCACGGTCGGCACAGATCTCCCCCTTCATGAACCCGCCGAATGGAAAAGAGGTAGGATACTACATGAACCGATTTGACATTCATGATCTTGGTGTTGATCAAAGAGGAAGTATTCTTTACGAACCGATTTGACATTCCCAAACGCACCGCGGATCAATGAGGCTGGATGCTCCATGAACCCATTTTCTATTCCCGAACCCGCCATAGAGAAAGATATGTCTTCATGCCGAGCGAGATCTGCATCGCGACACCTCTTGTCTATAAATACCAGGCCCCCCTAATGCCCAATAGAAAAATCCCCCGAGCTTTTTCCTTCTATGCTCACAAATCGCGAAGCAATTTCTGCTATGTGAAGCATTATCATTTCAATGTACTTTTACACCGCAAAGTGCCTTCCCCTTTGCATAAATTACACCCCTCTTCAAAGAGGGATGCCCATTGAAGAGCCCATGGGCCTCTATGAAGAATGGAGATCCCCAAGGGGACTCATGTCATCACTGAACATTTATGTTTCACGATGTACCCTTCATTCACACGTGACCTGCATGCTAGGGCGTGGTCACTGTGCTTCGTAAAGAACACTGATTCACAATGTTACTCTTTACAAAGAACCCTTGGTTCGTGAAGCATTGCTCTGTGAATTTCTTTCAACATCATGAAGCACCTTCCATATACACCTATTCCATATGCCAAGGCAAGCCAACTTCACCTCGTGAAGCACATCCCATAACAAAGCCCCTCCACTTAATGGATCACTTGTGCCTCGCAAGGCTTCAACCTCTAAACCCATTTTCTCTGAAACACCATTTCCCGTGCAGTCCATTAGGTTTGCACGAAGCAATTTTAAGGTCCCTTGGGAGATGCTTCCCTTTTCATTGATTCACCTCTGGTTTCATCACGTAAACATGCTAACGACTATTGCTTCTTCACATATCCATGATAATGTGGACCCCTCAATAGATATTTCAACAAAACCCCCTTATTATGGAATTGCGGATGGCTTCCTTCCCTTATGGGCAAGCAGGTAGCGGTTATGTTAGACCTATGGGTGCAGAGTGCGCCAACCACATCCAAGTTGCAGGATGTTAAACTTCCATGCCCCATCGTCCCCAGCACATGATGTTAAATTATTGCTTATCCCTATGCATCATACGCGGGGTGCCCCATCTTAGACATTCTATACCACCAATGGTCTCTACGAGAGTGAAATCATTCCTCACATGGAATGAAATCCACTTATTTGAGCAACAATTATCCATAGGGACAGGGAAACCACCTTGGGGTATGCCCCTACCATTTCTTGTAGGAGGTGAAATCCCAACTCCTCTCTTACTGGGTTCCAAATCCCTCTCCCGCTAGGCATTGTCACCACACGGGCCTCCACCCTAGAGTAAGTCCCAATTTCCATTACCTCTAGCTGTTAACAATAGGTAATCCCATGTTTCATCTTTGGGTGGCTAACCACGCATAATCCCTTGTTTCTCTTTGAGCCTCTAACCACCTGTAATCCCCCACTCCACTTCCAACGAGTGCACCATCCACAACGTAATCGTCAGTACTTTGGGGCCACTTGTTTCTCAGACAGAGCATGAATCTCATGAGCTTAGAGTAAGCATCGACCATGGCATCATATTCGGGTAGCATAGAGTGTAATACCCACACATATCCCAAATTACGTGGACTTTGATCCTTGCCAAGGTATGGTATGTAGGAATCCTCTTTGAGGTTCAGGCCCAACACCCGTTGGTTCCGACCATCTTCTCATCGGTTCACTAAACACATATCCCGAACTATGTGGACTTTGATCCACGTCAAGGCAAGATACGTAGAAATCCTCCACGAGGATCAATCCCATCAACCATGTAACTCCCCAACCCCAGCTACCCAGAGTCGGTGCATTACTTCGTAACATTGGCATGATCACAAAAGATCATGTATTGAAAGACCGATTAGTTTAGTAGCCTTGGAAACACTAGATACATTCATAAATGTTACTTTACATAATAAAGTGAAAATCTACAATAAAAAAGTCTCCATAGTCCACACTCTTATCATCTTCTGACTATCCATGCTGGTCATTCATAAAATACTTCTTCACATCCTGGAAAATATTAAAACATTGAAAGGGCTGAGCTCAGATGCTCAGTAAGGATAACAATATTGCGGAATCTTTCATAAGGAAACATTAACATTTAAGGCAATGTATAACTAAAAAAAGCCTTTTAAACATGAACATCAACATAATATGGCAAAAGTAAAATTAGATAATGCCATTTACTTATTCACATGGATATTCTACTAGTCGAATAATTGCATGCAATATCAATAACCACTTTCATAATGATGGAATGCATAATGCCAGATTATCATAACCACGTAGCCAAGGCCTCGTGTCAAGTCCACAAATAAGATTTTGTCAAGGCCTCATGCCAAGACACTAGTTTGTCTCATGAGACCTACCGATGCATCGATGAGCTGTAGCGGGATCCACCCGTCACTTATTAAGTCCAATGCATTCCTCATATGAATAGGTTTAAACATATCATAAACCATAACATAATCATATCACATAAAACATGCATAAAGGAAACATAAAATTTCCACATTTCAATCACAAGATATCAATACAACACATTGATATAATAAAAACACTTTCAAAACCATTTTCAATACCAAAATAAAAGAAAGTTAAAACTTTGTATTTATTTTTCATTAAAAAAAGTTATGGCTTGTAGAGGAAGTCGAAACACAAATAATGCACACGGCGGCGGAGAAGTCGTTGTCACCGCATATGTAAGACAAAAACATTCCATTTGTTGTTTAGTAAAACGCTTTGTAAAAAAAAGATTCCTTTTGGAATAAAAGTCAAAGTCAAAGGGGTTTATACACCGTATAAAAAAAATTTGTGTATAAAACAAAATATGCCTCAATGAAAGGAGATTGAGACGAAGACCCTTACAAAGATCATTTTTTTTAAATAAAGTAGATCTATTATGTGTATTCACTATATGTACACATAAATAAAGTACAAATACAGGATATGACATAATAATATCATGACATAATTTGAAAGTAGGAGATTAACCCAAAGAATATAAATTGGGTTAAGAAGTTCCCTTACCTCATGTCCGAATTCACTCGACCGTTCTTTGATCTCCGGAATGATAAACTAGAGTTAATCTCTACCTTCTTAAGAACCTTTTTCAAGTTCATTATTCCTTTTATATCACTTATTACCATGTCATGAACATTATGTAATTATTTATGTTAATATGGGTCGTTTTGACGATCTCAGGTACTTGATTCAAAAATAAACTTCTTATAATTACACATTGTTCATGTGTTAATATATCCATTATATCCATAATTATATTCATGATTTATATATCATATACATCATATATATCCAGTATATACATTCATTTATAATATTACATAACATTTAGAGGTAAGAAATGAAATGCACCATTCATGGAGACGGTAAGCCGTACGTACGCATGAACGCTACTTTCATTTCTATTTCGTATTTAATGGAATGAAATCATAATGATATAAATATATAATATAATTCCAGTATAATATATTGTATAATACCATTTACTCCATCCTTTATACATCCCACATATGGTATTAATGATTCAAATCACTTTGAGGGGGCGGTAGTCCGCACTTCCTAAAATGAAAATATCGTGTTTACCCATAATGGAAACTATAAAGGTATGCCATAAATGAAAAATAAAAAATCATAAGGAAAACAAAAACAAAATATATATCATATATAAAAATAGTTTCATCATAATGGCCACCATTATAGGTGTTATATGTGTGTTGAAGAATCATCATTTCGTGAGCCAAAAATTCGCCATCCACAGAAACAGTATGTTCTTTAACCATTAGATGTAGATGTCTGTAAGTGTAGCTCGAATCCTTCTTATAACAACATCCTAGTATATTGAGGATACGTTTTTTGGACCAAAGAAATGAATAAAATGTGTTTAGGGGGTTGGAGAAGAAAAATAAAATAAAACAACATTAGAGAAGACATTACCTTAAAATCGGGTAACCCTTTTTGATTTGAGCCAAAGGCTTCCTTGGGAAGAATTATGCCCAAAGGGAGGCTTCTAGGAGTAATAGAGGGATGTTGGGAGAGTATTTGGGCAGAGTTTGGCCGAGCCAAATGGCTTGAAAGTGTGAATGAGGTGGTAGATGTGGGGGCCTTTTATAAGTGGAGAGGAGGGGCACTCTTGGAAAGTAAAGAAAAGTCACTTTATTATAAAATGAGTTTCGGATTTTAGAGGTCCCACACTTATATAATTCGAGGATAAGGTGATAAGGGTTCGAAATATACTCATCCAATAGGTTTTGGACATGTTTAGATCTTAGATATTACATTATCTGTCCGATTTATTTAAATCATTAAATAATGAGGTCATCGCTGCATCATCATGATGTCATATATAATTTAATTTATTTAATGTCTAAAAATTATAAAAAAATACTATGATGTAGGAAATATTTTTAGATTTCCAATGACTATTTATAGTCAAAAATATGACTTGTATAACCCCATGTAAATTTTTTTTTACTAAAACATTTCATGTTTGTGTCATTTTTTTTACTTTAACATTATATAAAAGGTATTTACGTCATTTTCCAACTAAAGTGGCTCCATGGGGTCCCCATGTTGACCCATGGATTTTTTCGGTCGGACATGGCACATCCTATGAGGGTAGGACATGTGTCAAGCTCATCTCATATTATTAAAACATTATTTTACCTTAAACTATACTAATTACCTCTAATCGCAATTAAGAACTTAAAAGTTACTATTAACCAAAAATTATTTTAATCTCATTGAACCCCATTTTAATTCTTAATGACAACCATGTATGTCAGATTTTTAAAAATCAAATCACAGAAGTGGTAATATTTCATTTAAATGAAAAATCAGTTTATTAACTACCACATAGTGGTTTCATTATTCATCAAAAATTGATGTTTTTCAGAATAATGCCAAAATTTCACCCCAAGCTATAATTGATATTCCGAATTCAAAAATGATGTATATTTTACAAAATTCCAAACATATAAGTTGCATTAATTAATTTTATAATTAATTCCCGCTGTCACAACAAATAACGTGTTTTTATGAAACAATTTATATCAAAAAATTGGCAATTGTTTATGTCCAATTTCAAAGTGAAATTAATTCTAATGAACACCATTGGATAAAATGGTAAAAATATATTCTAATTATACTATAAAACCACTAAATATAATAATTTATCACAATAAATTATTTTGATTAAAAAAGTTGTTTTAAGTATTTTTCACTATTAATAAAAAAATTGGATGTTCTTAGAAAGTTAAAAAAAATTCAACTTAGGATAATTTCGATATTACGAATACAAAAATGAAGTCAATTTTGAAATATAAAATTTCTATAAATTTAAAAAGTGGTTATTACTATTCAAAACGGCTACTTTGATTAGTTTCGGTGTGTTAGAACTCGAAGTTGCGTACAATGCAAGCTATTGCATTATTGAATGAGAAGCGTATCATGGAAGCTAGGGGTGGTACATTCTCCCCTCCTTCAATAAATTGCGTCCTTGCAATTTGAAAATTTTCTTTGAAAACAAAAGGTTGAAAATAGAAAATACCTTGGTTGAAAACCCACATCAGAAATAAGGTTAATAAATATATAACATTAAAAGAAAGCAAGAAAAGTACAAAGGTCACCCGAGATAGCCCATTCAAGGATTCTATGAAAATATGGATATGGAAAAGAAACAAACCATCATGGTATGATGGAGAGTTATAGAAAACAGGATTAGGAGAAAGTTTAACTACAAGAAAATCACAACCTTGTGATTGGTTAAACAATCATTGATTCCCTAGTAGGAAAAGTTAACCGACAACATTTTTGTTTTGAGTTAACTTTTATAAAGTTGTGGAATTCATTTAGGAGATTTAATAAGAACGTAATGGAATATACATACTTGTCATGTAGACTTTCATTCTTTAATAAATTTTTACCACAAACCCATCGTTCACTCTAAAAGGTAATACAACTCAAAAATATTCTATTTATCCTAATTGTATAAGGTTCCAAATATTAACACATACCATTTAGATTAGTAAAACTATTTTGTAATAACCAGGGACTTCCTGGAGGCTAGTGGTAGGTAATAAAGGCCTGTCGCACTATGGTTGTTGGTTCGATTCCTGCAACTTTGTCTGACGCGACGGGTTATGCCCCACCCTGCAGGTTGTCCTTTTCCTAAAACTATAATATTCCCAAAATAATCTTCATAAATGTTATAAACATAAACAATACAATCCGAAGTTATCAAAAAATACCTCTGTCCAGACTTTTTCTAAAAGGACTTTAAATTCCAAAATCAATTATAACATCAGATTCCCCAAACAAAGTAATGATTATCTTATTGTCACATACTAAAAATATGATTACCTTCATCATATTAAATCTTTAATGAAAACAACAAGTACTGAGGTACAATCACATTATCCTTATAACCAGAATATAATCCTTGAGTCCAAAAGCACCAATAAATTAATTATTCCGCTTCAACTGTAGTAACAGCATAAGATTGTCCTTGATCCCTTGGACTTTTCTGAGGTATGTTTCCCTGACGCTTAGGACATTCATTTTCATAATTCCCCATTTCCCTACAATTGTAGCATTCAACATTGATAACCTATTTCTTTCCCTTGCAATCACGCACCTGGTGACATTTTTCCCCACATTTAAAACAAACTCCCATTCCTTTTAGGCAAGTACCAGGGTGATTCTTCCCACAATTATCGCATAATAGAAAATCCTTCTTTCCCTTTTTCCCTTTATCTGTCTCTTGTTCCACCATTCTCTTCTTCTATTACTTTACTTTTTTGTCATAAGACTTAGAGAAATCATTTTCTGTCTTGATAGAACACGAGACAATATCTTCGAATGATGAGAAGGTTTGTGAGACTAATGCTCGACGGAGAAATGGTTTTAACCCATCAAAGAAATGATCAATCTTACTTCTTGGGTTACGTATAAAATCTGCAGCATGCCTCGCTAACCTTGTAAAGTTATCCTCATACATTGCGACATTCTCATCCTCCTTCTGCCTCAGACTTAGAAATTGCCTTTCCATATCTGCTCGATGGTCATGAGGAAATTATTTTTCTTTGAAAATCTCTTTGAACTCCCTCCATTCCATATTCGATACGTCATCATCTTACTTTGTCTTTTGAATCAGTGACCACCATTGATCGACATCTCCAGTGAGGCGGTAATGTGCCATGACAACCCTCTTCCTTTCGCTACTCCACAAGGCATGGAATATTTTCTCTAAGCAGTTTATCCATTGCTCAGATACTAACGGATTTGTACCCCCATTAAATGTCAGAGGTTGTTGCCTCATGAAGCGGTCTAACATTGATCCTCCACGTTGTGGATCAGGGTGATCCATACGAGTAAGGTTATTATTCATAACCTGAGTGAGTTGTCCCAGTATGGTAATAAGTTGGTCAGCACCAGTTGTATCTCCAGATCCACAATAATTATATTGAGTAGGAGGGAAATCCCTACACGGAGTGCATGCATTGATACAGTTTACATTCCTTCCACTAGGCACCATTTCTATACAATTTCATAAACTAGATTATTTTATGTGTCAAAATACATAATTCCATACTTATAAAACACTTAACACTAATTGAACTATTTATGGATATAATCCATAATCATAAAAATGTTTTCTTTGAGAAAGTATATACTCATAACCCTTCATAGTGGTTTGTAAAGAAAACGATAATTATCCTAAGCATATCCCCCGGGAGTGTCGTAACCAAGAGTGCAGCAAGGCCCGTTGTCGTGCACCAGTTCCCGTTTGAGTCTAGCTCAAAGCGGTGTTTTCCGGTTTTACCCCTAGGTACATCTGTGCCAGAGCCACCTCTAACTGCTCGTATCCAGACAGAGATGTATTTCTTGGAAAACTCACAAAATCTCTATAATACCAAAATTCTAGGATGTTCTTCTATACTAATCCTCAAAGTCTATCTTTGGTCTATGTTCCCTAATCAGAGTTTATCTAAATCTAGCTTCGAAGGATAGTACTAAACTACCTCTGATACCAACTATAACGCCCCGACCCCAGCTACCCAGAGTCGGTGCATTACTTCGTAACAATGGCATGATCACAAAAGATCATGTTTCGAAAGAACGATTAGTTTAGTAGCCTTGGAAACACTAGATACATTCATAAATGTTACATTACATCATAAAGTGAAAATCTTCAATAACAAAGTCTCCATAGTCCACACACTTATCCTCTTCTGACTATCCCTACAGGTCATTCATAAAATACTTCTTCACATCCTGGAAAATATTAAAACATTGAAATGGGTGAGCTCAGATGCTCAGTAAGGATAACAATATTGCGGAAGCTTTCATAAATAAACATTAACATTTAAGGCAATGTATATCTAAAACAAAAGCCTTTTAAAGATGAACTTCAACATAATATGGCAAAAGTAAAATTAGATAATGCCATTTACTTATTCACATTGATATTCTACTGGTCGAATAATCACATGAAATATCAATAACCACTTTCATAATGATGGAATGCATAATGCCATACTATCATAACCACGTAGCCAAGGCCTCGTGCTAAGACCACAAATAAGATTTTGTCAAGGCCTCGTGCCAAGACACTAGTTTGTCTCATGAGACCTATCGATGCATCGAGGAGCTATAGCGGGCTCCACCCGTCTCTTATTAAGTCCAATGCATTCCTCATATGAATAGGTTTAAACATATCATAAACCATAACATAATAGTATCCCATAAAACATGCATAAAGGAAACATACCATTTCCACATTTCAATCACAAGATATCAATACAAAAGATTGATATAATAAAAACACTTTCAAAACCATTTTCAATACCAAAATAAAAGAAAGTTAAAACTTTGTATTTATTTTTCATTAATAAAAAGTTATGTCTTGTAGAGGATGCCGAAACACAAATAATGCACACGGCGGCGGAGAAGTCGTTGTCGCCTCATACGTAAGACAACAACATTCGTTTTGTCGTTTAGTAAAATGATTTGTAAAAAAAATATTCCTTTCTGAATAAAAGTCAATGTCAAAGGGGTTTATACACCGTATAAAAGAAATTTGTGTATAAAACAAAATATGCCTCAATGAAAGGAGATTGAGACGAATACCCTTACAAAGATCATTTTTTTTAAATAAAGTAGATCTATTATGTGTATTCACTATAAGTACACATAAATAATGTAAAAATACAAGATAGGACATAATAATATCATGACATAATTTGAAAGTAGGAGATTAACCCAAAGAATAGAAATTGGGTAAAGAAGTTCCCTTACCTCGTGTCCGAATTCACTCGACCGTTCTTTGATCTCCTGGATAATAAACTAGAGTCAATCTCTACCTTCTTAAGATCCTTTTTCAAGTTCATTATTCCTATTATATCACTTATTACCATGTCATGAACATTATGTAATTATTTATGTTAATAACGGTCGTTTTGACGATCTTAGGTACTTGAGTCAAAAATAAACTTCTTATAATTACACTTTGTTCATGTGTTAATATATCCATTATATACATAATTATATTCATGATTTATATATCATATAAATCATATATATCCATTATATACATTCATTTATAATATTACATAACATTTAGAGGTAAGAAATGAAATGCACCGTTCAAGGACACGGTAAGCCGTACGTACGCATGAACGCTAATTTCATTTCTATTTCGTATTTAATGGAATGAAATAATAATGATATAAATTTATAATATAATTCTAGTATAATATAGTGTATAATACCATTTACTCCATCCTTTATACATCCCACATATGGTATTAACGATTCAAATCACTTTGAGGTGGCGGTAGTCCGCACTTTCTAAAATGAAAATATCGTGTTTACCCATAATGTAAACCATAAAGGTATGCCATAAATAAAAAATAAAAAATAATAAGGAAAAAAACATAATATATATCATATATAAAAATAGTTCCATCATAATTCCCACCATTAGATGTGTTATATGAGTGTTGAACAATCATCGTTTCGTGATGCAAAAATTAACCATCCAAAGAAACAGTATGTTCTTTAACCATTAGATGTAGGTGTGTGTAAGTGTAGCTCGAATACCTCTTATAACAACATCCTAGTATATTGAGGATACTTTTTTTGTTACAAAATAAATGAATAAAAAGTGTTCAGGGGGTTGGAGAAGAAAAATAAAATAAAACAACATTAGAGAAGACATTACCTTAAAATCGGGTAACTCTTTTTGATTTGAGCCAAAGGCTTCCTTGGGAAGTATTATTCCCAAAGGGAGGCTTCTAGGAGTAAGATATGGAAGTTGGGAGAGTATTTGGGCAGAGGTTTGCCGAGACAAATGGCTTGAAAGTGTGAATGAGGTGGTAGAGGTGGGGGCCTTTTATAAGTGGAGAGGAGGGCCACTCTTGGAAAGTAAAGAAAATTCACTTTATTATAAAATGAGTTTCGGATTTTAGAGGTCCCAAACATATATAATTCGAGGCTAAGGTGATAAGGGGTCTAAATATACTCATCCAATAGGTTTTGGACATGTGTAGGTCTTAGATATTACATTATCTTTCCATTTTATTTAAATCGTTAAATAATGAGGTCATCGCTGCATCATCATGATGTCATAAATAATTTAATTTATTTAATGTATAAAAATTAAAAAAAAATATATTATGATGTAGTAAATATTTTTAGCTTTCCAATGACTATTTATAGTCCAAAATATGACTTGTATAATCCAATGTAAAAATAGTTTTAGTAAAACATTTCATGTTTGTGTCATTTTTTTACTTTAACATTAAATAAAAGGTATTTATGTCATTTTCCAACTAATGTGGATCCATGGGGTCCCCAAGTTTACCCATGGACTGTATTGGTCGGCCATGGCATATCCAATGAGGGTAGGACATGTGTCAAGCTCATCTCATATTATTAAAACATTATTTTTACCTTAAACTATACTAATTACCTCTAATCGCGATTAAGAACTTAAAAGTTACTATTCACCAAAAATTATTTTAATCTCATTGAACCAAATTTTACATCATAATGACAACCATGTATGTCGGATTTTTGAAAATCAAATCACAGAAGTGGTAATATTTCATTTAAATGAAAAATCAGTTTTTTAACTACCACTTAGTGGTTTCACTATTCATCAAAAATTGATGTTTTTCAGAATAATGCCAAAATTTCACCCTAAGCTATAATTGATATTCTAAATTCAAAAATGATGTATATTTTAAAAAATTCCAAACTTATAAGTTGCATTAATTACTTTTATAATTAATTCCCGTTGTCACAACAAATAACGTGTTTTTAAGAAACAATTTATATCAAAAGATTGGCAATTGTTTATGTCCAATTTCAAAGTGAAATTAATTCTAATGAACACCATTGAATAAAATGGTAAACATATATTCTAATTATAATTTAAAACCACTAAATAATATAATTTTTCACAATAAATTATTTTGATTAAAAAAGTTTTTTTAAGTATTTTTCATTATTCATAAAAAAATTGGCAGTTCTCAGAAAGTTACAAAAAATTCAACTTAGGATAATTTCGATATTACGAATACTAAAATGAAGTCCATTTTGAAATATAAAGTTTCTATAAATTTAAAAAGTGGTTATTACTATTCATAATGGCTACTTTGATTAGTTGCGGTGTGTTAGAACTCGAAGTTCCGTACTATGCAAGCTATTGCATTATTGAATGAGAAGCGTATCATGGAAGCTCGGGGTGGTACAATCCACTTGTTCTAACCCCCTTCATGTCGGAACAAATTTTTCCCGCATGATGTTAAACTGCATGCCCCCTATCCGTCATGCACGATGTTAAAATTCATCCACCCTCCCGAACTACGTATGCTTTGATCCTTGTCTCCTAGGTAGGGTACGTAGGAAGCCTCCATGGGGTTTAACCCTGTCGAGTGGTAATCTATTGTTACCCCATCCAACGGTAAGCCGTTGTGACCCCATCCACCAGTAAGCCATTCAGACCCCATCCTATGGTAAGCCATTGTGACCCCATCCAGTAGTAATCCGTTGTGACCCAATCCAGCGGTAAGCCGTTGAGACCCCATCCATCAATTAGCCATTGTGACCACATCTAGCATTAAGAAGTTGTGACTCCATCCCGTAGTAAGCCGTTGTGACTCCCTACAGTGGTAAGTCATTGTAACACTATCCAGCGGTAAGGCATTGTAACCCCATCCAGTGGTAAGACATTGTGACTCCATCCAGCGGTAAGCCATTCTGACTCCATCTAGTAGAAATTTGTTTTGATCCTATCCAACTGTAAGCCATGTAAATTCCATAACAAACAAAAATATGCTGTGGATATCAGAAAATGGTAAGCCATTGTGAGTCCATGTTAGTGGTATGATATTGTCAATCTGAGACTGGGGGTAAGACGACGTTGACCCTTCAATTGGGACTCATATCGTTGGTATGTCCCAGTGGCATCAGACCAACTCTCAGGCAGGTAATCACACCTAATCCCCAGCATTTCATCAGGTCATTGTCCATTGCACACAAACCAATTTCATTCCCCAACCTAGAGGTTCCACATTTTTTAGGCCCCATCCATATGGGTCAAAACGTTAGGTATCCCATCACTTCACAAACTACACAGACATTGATTCCCTACCATTGATCTATGTAGGAGGTTTCTTCGAGGATCAAGTCCAACATCACGTATTCCCTCATGTAGACTCCAAATCATCCTCCATCCACTTTATTTAACCATCCATCATCCATTCTGATTCTTACTAGGGCTGCTAGATCCTTGTGAGATCATGCCAATTCACCTCCTATCATCAGGTTTATCTCTAGGGGTCACACCAATCTGATCCAATCTATTCAGTGTTCTTGATCTGTCTTATCCCTCTCTTCTAGATGTTAAACCTATGGAATACCCAGTGTTAAATATGGGAAGCTGAGGAAAACCTCAGACACATGCCTATGACATAATATTCCCCACATTCGTCATGGGATGCCTTGGGCTTCTGTGCCCTCGAGATGCCCTATAATAAGGGAATGAAACCTAGGCATGCTAATATTCTAGTATCCTGAAATGCCAATGATATCTAACATGAATAATCCCTTGATCGAAGGATTCTACCCTGGCCGGACCCATTAGAATGTCCCGAGAGAAGCTGTGTAATTAACTGGTGTCCATGAAGATATGGAACTAAGAAGAGTTTCATGAACAACATATTAGGTATTTAAGGGAGACCCAGACTAGGTGACCAGTTCCAAGGAATAATCAACAGAAGGCAGAACATACATCCCATCATATTATTTCAATCAAGGAGAAAGCGTCCCTAAATAAGTGATGGATGTATCCCACATCTCAAAAGTGGGAATGCGGGGCAACAGTCAGTGCATCTTCATCTCCCACGAACAGACATATGTGTGTGCCCTGGTGAAAGCATCAGAAATAGAAATGGTGAACCCGGTATGTATATCTTAACCTAAATATAGAGATTAGTTGCGTTCGAGATGTTAGTTGATTATCATGTCAGCAGATCCAATTATAAGGTGTCAGGTCCCGCCAAGAAAATAGCAAGCCTGGAGTGAGACTCACTAGATGTTGGGGCAGTCAAAACATTGGAAATCCTGGTCGGTGACGTTGTCAGTGTGGCTTCATCATACAAGCCATGGAATACGAAATGGTGTTGGGGCACAGGTCGTCAATTCTTTTCCTTTATGAACTAATTGGTTAATCTCTCTACTTTTTAGAAACCAAGATGCTAAAGGAATTCGATCATTGCCCATCCACAGACACAAGGGCAGGGGGTAATGCCAACACGGCAGTCTCACATGGCCTTGATGCATCTGCGATAATCTCCACATCTAAAAATATTGGGCACCCACACCTTGTCTCCCCATCTGAATTCATTCAGTGTAGGGTGATCAACGACATCATATACTGATACTAGGAGGAGAGGATTACCCCGAATCGAGATATGGCTTTCCAGGATATAGAGGCATCTGCACCTCTTCACCACTAATTCCCACAAGGGCCATACAGGGAGCCTCTACCCCCCACTCTAACTTTCATTAATTTCAGGAGTATCTCCCCAGAACGCCTCACCAACTCTCTCCCATATGTCGACGACGTAGGGGATGTATGGACCCGCCTGGTCAGGGTCCCGGTTCATGGGACCCCCATGGAGGGATCCCACAAGGATGTGCCAACACTTCCATTCTGTCCCACATGTCGAGGAGTAGGTAAGTCATGAACCTGCACCGTTGGCCCCAGTCTAGTGGACCCAACGCCAGCGTCGTGCACATGATGAGGAGGACGCCCACCATGGGGTGTCAAAATCAGAAACTACTGTGGCTTGGACCACCGCCGTTGTATATTATCAACCCCTTGTGTATGATGAGTAGGGAGACTTGTATACCCAGACTAGATCGAGGCCCCATACGCCCCATGGGTAGGATGGGTCAACTCTCTCAGTCGACGGGGTAGGTAGTGTCCACCACCAGTATAGAGGCCCTCCCCATAATGCCACCATTGAGAACAAGAGACTTCCCCTCTTTGAATCTCAGTATGGTGGTCTGCCTCATGTTACCCTTATACTGAATGAGGGACCTCCCAATGCTGGTGACACTCAAAACGGATTCCTATCACATGCTCATTACTTCGGGTATAGAGACAGTCCTCCTGGAACATACCACCGGGTTGGGGACTTCTCCCACCTGGTCAATCTCTAGTAAGATGGGGACATCCCATGCCTTGAAAAAAACTTGAGAAGGTACTTCTCGCCTAAGTAATCATAGGAGTAAAGGCCAACTTCGTTTCACCATCACCAAGCAAAGAGGTCATAACCATGTTCAGCTTGACCAGTATGAGTACCTTCATCACCCGAATAAAGCTAGGGGAACAAGCATGGATGTCCTACCCATGCTCTAATCGGCTCGAACATTGGTATTACCTGCTCCATTAATTACCACAGAGATCCTCCCCTTGTCCCCTTTGATATCTATCCCCGTACTCCTTTCACCCAGGCTTACTCACACGTGAATCCTCTCCTCCCCCACACCAGTACGGCCAAAAGACCTCCTTGTGCCGAAATTCAACCCTGTCTTGAAGAACCGTACTGGGGAAGGAGGGAGAGTCATCACCGCCGTAAAAAGATCACAGGGAAGATTATGACTAAGATCCAACCAGTTTGATTCACATAATCTGAGGTGGATTCTAACTCAATGATGGATCCCTTACCGAGATACTCCATGTCAAGGGTTAGGGCTTGCACAGGGAACATTATCCTCATACATCCATAATGCGAGGTACATCATATTCCCACCTCCCTCCGCAAGTATATCCGGGAAGAAGAAAATTCAGAATCTCCATAGGTAACAGTAGTGCAATCTCTGCCACCATCACCATAAGCACTCTTTCCCTCGACCAGAGATCACGGACTGCTATTATATGGAATAATGGCCGATGGATTGTAGTGTGGTCAATAGCCAACAGTTGTAGTCCCTACGTCTGAATCTACATTATTCATCCCATCCTATCATGATGTCATGGAAAAGTCACTTCAATCTTATGAGGATAGCCCGAGATGTTGTAGTTTGTCAGCTCACTCGTAGTATTCTCTCCCCGCCAGCCTACCATCATAGTGGTCAGCATCAGGAACACTATCAGTTCTTCAGCCACCTCTAGTAGATGAGTGGGGAAACGAAGTGCCAGAACAAGAATATTAGCCGATGATATTATGGGATATCCTCATATAATACTACTTCCCTGAGATTTTTTGGACGGTTTTAGCACCGAATTTCTTTGTGTCGGAATCCATCACTTAAGAGGATTTTGAGTGTTTCCGCCAGACCCTCTAGGAGACCCATTTCTGTCTTTTTCATCAGCAAGTTGATTAACCTAAGAGCCTAGTATATTTCAAGGAAATTGGTGAACAATTCTGTCTGGTTGATTTGGTTTCACTCATTGTGACCTATCACCATGAGTCATTATGTCGTCGTAGGGCCCTCCAACAATGGTGCATTAAGAGTTTCAGGGAACTCCACAGGATTATCAAAGAGTCTTCTCCCCACATATAGATCTATGAATGGGGGTTGTATACTACCCTTCTCTTCAGTTCTATTGTGCAACAACCCGATTTTCCAGGCGACATAGAGGATATGCCTCTAGGAAGATTAACAGTTAACATGGCGGAACTGTTGGAGGGCGAGAATGGGATAATGATTCTTAGAGTGGACATATCACCCAGAGGGAGCTTCACACATCTTGGATCTTTCAGGAAGGATTACCCTTCAACATAGGAATCTACTGTGTCTTCTCGAGCCCACCGAGGCACCAGTCCTCAGCCGGAATTCTAAATAGGGCAAGGAACACCTCGGAGATGCCAAAACCTCTGACCGGTCTAGCTCAGTGTAGAAGGTGTAAGCTGACCCTGAAAATTCGGCATTGCATCAGCAACTCGCCGATTAGAAGAAGGTGGTAAATGACCTCCGTGATGAATGCACTACGGAGCGACAACTAGACTATGGTGATCCAAGGCTGGGGCAGTAGGGGCATTCCCAACATCCCATCAGCGAGTTGCCTCTAGTTGACCCTGATCATCCTACCCACGCAGGTAAGGTTGATGATAGAACATACGAAAAGAGGGCATGGTATGTCTTGCCCAATCCTCTTGAACTGCGCGACAATCCCCAGAACCTAGCTCTAAATCCCCCACCATCCCTTCAGGTTATTCCACCAACTACTCCATGAGACATTGTGTCGCCTTATCATTTTTAAGAACCCACAATCACATTGGTAGTCAGGGATCCCCACCAAGACCAGAATCCATGCCTAGATGATCCAATGGTGGCACTCTTCACCCGTCTAGATGCCTTAGAGACTTGATAGGTAGCAATCACAGCGGATGTAAAGCCATATCTAGTATGTTTGGATGATATGCCATCACCTCTAGGTTTTTAGAATACCACTTTTCTCCCTTCAATGGGATAGGGGACCCACCACTGCACTACGCCCACTTTTTCTCAAGGTGTTACCCAATGTTGGGAACTCCAGTGCAGCAGGAGGCCGCCAATATAAGATGTTTTGTGCACACATTGGAAGGGGTTGCATTTTTTTGGTATATCCATCTCCTAATTGTTTCGGTAGCCAACTGGGAAGACCTATGTAGCCAATTTCTCTACCAATTAATCTCCACCACTCGTAATATGAGTATTGCGGACCTTATCAAGTGAAAGCAGAGGCCTGATGAGCATGTTCCAACATTGTCACATGTTGTAAAGGGATCACATTCTCTCTTGAATTTATAGTGAATCAGGAGAAACTACTGAAATTATGCCTATGAAATGTCAAACTGGTCCCCACTCTGATCACCTAGAACTATCCCGGGAGATTTTGAGACATTTCTAATAAGGACTAGTGCCTAGAGGAAGCCTTACACATGCTAAGCAGGAACATCTATTTCCTATTGCAAACCTCACAAGAAGGGACACTAGGGGCAATCCCACCATAGGGGCCCAAATAGAGGCCCACTGGCGACTAGAGTTGTTTCCCGTGGAGCCGCCTCAAAAACCTTGCTGAGGCCCTCCACCTAAGGTGCAACCACCGGCACAACACTGCCAACCACAGAATTGGCAGGTGCCCCGCACAATGTGCCTCAACCACTCATGTGAGATAACTAAGCTCCACCTATAAGGTTGGATCCTCTAGCCCCTTGTCATGGTTATGATCCAAGGGACCCCTTTGTGGAAAGAAGAAACTGGACATACTCATCCAACGAGGCAAAAGTCCTGATTACATTCACAATGCCTTGGAGGAGGGGATTCAACATTTTCCTGAGTTCCAAATCCCCGAAGAAGAAAACCTCATTGATCTCCCAAATTAATACCCCTATCCCTGGATCTTGGGGAACACTGTCAAGCACTAATATGTGTTCTTATACTGTATTCATGACCAGGTATGTAACAATATAGTCTAGATTGGCCCGGCTATGACACTGGCGACATGCGTCTTCACGAGGCCAGACAGTAGTAATGAAAGCGAGGGCTAGTGGCATCAGGTATACAGTCGTGGGTCCCAGATTTATGATGATGGGACTGCTCATAAAACAGTTTCTAGTTCCCATTATATTATACATGCACACCTGAATAGGTCAGAGCCTCCAAAAGATGTAGCCACCACTTCGGTATCGTCTTCTCAGCCGGCCTCTTCCCAGAAGAGAAAACACCAGTGACGCAAGGTAAAGTAAACTCCCTACAAATTCCATCATCATCCATTAATTTCATTGACATCATTCCCTTAAATATGGTGGTTTCTCGAAGAATATGTCTAGTAGTGGAGGAATCTTCGAGTGGTGGTCAAGGTTATGCCTCGGTTGATACCGTAGAGCTGGTAAACCCCATCATGATTCCTGACGATGAGGAGCACTAGGTGGATCCTCCCAACACCACTAGTTTCTGTCAGCATCGACGGATCCACAACTACATGGGCTGTTAAAGTTCCTCTATAATAACTTTTATCCAGGATGTGCATGTTTCCAAAACTATCTAACATTTTTAGCGCAGAGCTCAGCATGAGCATCCTTCTCATCTAGTATCAACAGGACCGCCTTCGCTACCGTTCGTGTTGTTGGACCAAGAGGAGACTCTCTACCAATTCCATGAGCAGCTACACCCTGATATTAGCCAATCATAGATAGTGGTCACTTATCAGGTTTAGACAAGTGAGCAGTGGGATATTCCTAGTACTATTCAGTCAACGGTCCAATCTGTAGGACCCACCATACCTCCTGTCACTAAGAAACCTTATGTAAGTGGAAGTTTAGGCCTGAATCAACATTATGATTTTCTTAAACATATTTCTTGTATACTTGAAAGTCTCTCCATCCTTGAGGACCTTCTTATATCGTCAGATATGTGGGAGGCCCTTGGTGAGGCTTTAAGAAGCCCCCTCTAGTTTGAAACAAAAGTAGCAGCCTCATAAACCTTTTATGTTGAGGCAGTCGAGAATTATGAATGATATTTCATTATATCATTCTCTAGAGAATATGAAGGAACTCTCATATAGTGGAACATTCACTCAATGTACATCACCAACCAGTTCAATGGCGTGGAGGTTCGTCACTGTCTTTTCAACACGGGCTTTGTAATTAACCTAATCCTGACCCAAACACTGAAAAAATTGGGATTCTATGAAGATGATCTGAGTCCCTATGAACTAAGAATCCATTTTCATGTTAGAACAGAACAGGAATTGGTTGGTAAGATCTTATTGAGAACCCGATTTGGTGGCCTAGTAGTTATCACCTAATTTATGGTAGTCTCCCAGGACACTGCCTACAATTAGTTGATGGGAATGCCACAGATTCACCTACAGGCAACAATTCCCTCATCATATCACCAGTGCCTCATGTACTCCCTTTATTTTCATGTGGGAATGCTTCATGGTGAAGCATCTCCCATTACCTCTTTTGAATCCTTCTACCTTGATACCGACTACAAGAAGAGGAAGGACAAGCATATTCAGACTAATGAGGTCGTGCATGCCACCACTGTGACTGACCAATGGATACATTTAGATGATGCCTACCTCTTTCCAATCCACATATTATAGGCTATAACCCTAAACATGAGACAATGATTTGTTGTTACTTGGATGAGGGGGAACACATTACTAGTCATAAGCAATGCCAGAAAATCACATCATACTCCTATACAAATCAGCCTTAGGTGATTCCAGAGCCTCCTACTCCTATATGGTATCGGGATGTCCGCCCCAGGACAATGACAATACATCATTCTTGCTTGTTCGTTGGGCTGAAATTGACTGGCTCATTCTAACTTGCCACTATGGCTTCGATATCATCAATCATGGCCCTTTAAGATGAATGCTAGATGGGACCAGATTGATAGCCTTCATCGTTATGGTTTTGAAAACACATGATTCTTGCACTGCAGTGTCCACTTCCACTCAGGCTAGTACCAACATCCTGTCATGATCTACCAACTCTGAAGAAATTCCTTCCACTAAGGATCCCCCAACTGTAATCGGAGAAGAGGATTTAAAGGGGTCTCCTCTCATCTTTGAAGAGGGCGTCTCTACCATAGTCGATGAGTTGGTACAGGTGAACCTCAGTAGCAAGGCAGTCCCAAGATCCACATTGATTAGTGCCTTCAGGCCCCTCAAGGAGAAACAATAGTACAAAGGCTTCCTAAAACAACACCGAGATGTGTTTTCCAATAGTTATGACGAGATTTTGGGACTAGATCCTCATATAGTCGTCCACCACCTCGGTCTCCCAATAAATCACTAAGGGTTCATGCATCCTCCTACGAAGATGCATCATTCCCATGGTGATATGGTCGATGTTGAAGTAGACATGCTCATCAGATCCAATTTTGTTAAAAATGTCAATTACCCCATATGGCTATCTAACATTGTGCTAGTCAAAAAAAAGAACTGAATGATTAGATTATACATCGACTACCGGGATCTTAACCGTCACTGTTTGAAAGATGATTTTCCTCTTCCTGTGACAGAATAGTTGATTCACTCTATAGATGGATTCCAAGACTTCTCCTTCATGGATGGTTACTCTAGGTATATCTAGATATGAATGTCCCCCAATGATGAGGATTGTATATCCTTAGGCTGCCACAAGGTACATTTTGTTACCGAGTCATGTCGTTATGTTTAATGAATGTATGTTCCATTTATCAGCGGGATATGCATCACATATTTAAGTCGATCCTCTGAAAATTAGTGGAATGTTACATGGATGACCTGGTGGTTCAATCTCCCCAGTGTCATGACCATCTCAAAGACCTTGATAAAGTGATTGGATTCTTCTGTTCTTACCACCTGAAGATGAACCCGTTGAAGTGTGCCTTCAGGTTCACCTCTAGAATGTTTCTCAGCATCGTTATTAGATATATAGGCATTGATATCAACCAAGATATGATTAAGGAAAGTATCTAGATGTATCCTCCAAGAAAAATTTGGTAAATTCGAGGCTTCTAAGGCCTCTTAGCCTACATATGCCAATTCATCATGAATTTCTCCAGAAAGTTCATGCCCTTTTCTTGGGTCAATAAGAAAGGCACACTCTATAAGTGGGATGAAGAATGTCTGACTGCATTTGAGGAAATCAAGCAGTATCTTCTCTAGCCTCTGGTTATAATGCCACCTGTCTCTGAAAATCTGTATGTCTTTTATGTGATCACCCTGGAATGGTCTCTCGACACCCTTCTCACACAGAAGAATAATGAGGGGATAGAGAACAACCTCTACTACCTCAACTGCATGCTCCTCAATACAAAAACAGGATACCCTCATATCGAAAAGAGATACCTTGAACTGGGATTCGTAGTACAAAAGTTGCGACATTACTTATATCATCATAGGATAAAACAGTTGTCCTGAGTAGATCCCCTGAAGTCCATCCTGAACAACCCCATGTTGACAGGCCATCTAGCTCAATGGGTAGTGATTTTTCAGCAGTTCTACATCAGTTTTGTCCCTCATAAGGCTATAAAGGGGACAACGACTGTAGACATCCTTGCTGCCCACCCTGCTCATGCAGACCGGTCCTTGGATCTTGATTCCCCCAATGATGAAATCCTCTTGGTAGACCCAGAAATCCCGTTTTGGAAAATTCACATCGATGGTGCTTTTTAGAGCCCCACCAGTAGAAGGATAAATGACCCATGCTCAATAGAGTGGGCCTAGGTATCGTCTTCATTACCCTAGAACAAGCCATTCTTCCAAACTCATTCCTGTTATCAGAAGGCTGCACCAACAATGAGTCATAGTAACATGATCTCATCACCATCCACAAGTTGGCCCTAAAGATTGATTGCCACATTTTCACGTGAAAGGGGATTCAGAACTAGTCATCAAGAAAAATAAATGATGATTATGTCGTAAAAAACCGAGATCTCGTACCATTGTTGGAAAGCACTCTCCCGCTAATGGCCTAGTTCCCATCTCAACCAGAAGTTACCCATGTCCCCCGATATCAGAATGGTCGATTTGATGCACTAGGCTGCCTAGTTACATCACTTTTGGAGGCCAAGAAGGATGATATGATTATCCACGTGGCACACTAGAGAGTCATTTCTCTTATCACCCCAGATGATGATGAAGACCTACAAGTGAGACACCATACTGCCGAGGTCTCCACATCTGGACCCAAAGGTCCCCTAAATGTTGTGATTGAAGTAAATCCGAACTAGAGGTCCCCCTTTCTCGAGTATGACCAAATCATTTTCCTCTCGGAAAATCAGGCCGAGCGCAAGCGAATCCGACGCCATGCATATCATTTCACCATCCAGGATGGGCCTGGACATGAGAAGATCCTCTACAAGGGTGATTTTGATGGGATTTTCCTCTGTTGAATTCAAGGAGTATAGATTTTAAAGGTCATGCAAGTGGTTCATGTGAGTTCCTGTGGGGCTCATCAGTCTGGGCCAAAACTATCCCACTAGATCCAGATACTAGGGTACTTTTGGCCCTCTATGATCCACAACTCCATTGAGTTCTCCAAGAGAAGCCATGTGTTCCAAATCTATGCTAACTGAATGCATCGCCTGCCAGAGCCTCTCCACTCCACCATGTACAATAGGCCATTAGCAGTATGGGTAATCGATGTAGTTGGACCATATCCACCAGAGATAGCTCGCCACTGCAGGTTCATTCCAACCACTATGGATTTATTCTCCAAGTGGGAAGAGGTAGTTCCCCTCAACGTGGTCAAGGCCAGTTCCATCATTTACATTGTGAGCTCCAACGCCATTTACCGATTTAGAGTCCCTTAAGCCATCATTACTTATAATAGTACAATCATACGGGAATCTTAGATGAAGAAATTGTATGCTAAGTATAACATCAATTCTACCATACCTCTCGCTATCATTTGCAAGAAAATGGACAGATTGAGGCGTTAAACAATATCATCTCTTACATTCTACAGAAAATGGTTATTCAAAATATGAAGAGTTGGCCGGATAATCTCCCCAACGCCCTTTGGACGTACGGGATGATGACTCATAATTACACCCAGGTGGCCCCATAATCCTTAGTGTATTGGATGAATGCTTTCCTACTCATCTAGAATCAATTTCCCTCATTGTGCACGACATTATATGATCAACAAGATCCAGATAATGTAGAAAAAATTTGTTTGGATGAGTTACAAGTGCTCAATGAGAGCAGGCTTCGTGCCCTGCACAATCTGGAAAGGCAACAAAACAAGATAGCTAGAGCTTTCAATAATAAAGCTTGCCTCTGCTCCTTATTTCAAGGTGACGAGGTATTGGACCTAAGGGAACCAATGATACCTGGTAGGAAACCACCAATGTTGGAACCCAAATGGTAAGGACCATACATCTTTTACCAGGTTTACTCCAATGGAGCATACTAGTTGGTTACAACAGATGGTTAGTGTATAACTCCTCCCATCAATGCCATGTTCCTCAAGAAATACTTTTCCTGAGTCCCTACAGTCCTTAATGACCTTAAACTATATGGTCAAGTACAACACCAAACTGTGTGATGGTCCTGTATGACCCTAAACTGCATTACAGTCCTACATGACCTTAAAATTTTTTGTTCGGCATTGACCTTAAACTGTACTATTATACAAGACCTTAGAGCTTGTTTCATCCTACATTATGTTAAAATGTATCTCCATAACAATGTATGGATTGATTTCTATCCTCATGGGATACGTAGGATCGCTCATAAACCTCCTCTTAAATCTTGCACCATTTCTTTCTTGACTATCCCCTCCTAGCCATAGTTCTTTTTGAGGTTCCCACATTGTGTCCTATATGCTTATTTGGCCCCACCCATGTTAGAGTTACGATGAATGCACCATGTGACCTCCTCCATTCCTCTGATCCCACCACGTCCTTACCATATAATGTTAAACTGTGTGGCCCTTCCAGTACCATGTGTGGCTTGATTCCAATCTTTCTGGGATACGTAAGACTGCCCATATAACTCATCCATATGCCTAGCACCAAACTTTGGGACCCCCCATTGGGATGAAACACATGGGGTGGTTTAGGCTTTTTTCCTCATTCACGTCATGGTCATCATGACAGTACCATATATCCCCCACTACTAAAGATCTCCATCTCTTCTTTTATATAAATTTATTTGAAATTTTAAGTGCACATTTAGGCTCCAAAAACCCCATCATTTGGGTTCCCATTATCTTTCACATATAAATGGGTCCCCAAAAAATAAGGATTCTTAGACTAAGGGATCTCCTATCATTTTTGGTCAACGTCCTTGAGGGTTTTAGACAAAAAATTGATACATGTCCCGAGTTGCATATATAGTCATTAGATGATGCTCATTTTTTGTTCCCATTTCAGGTCACATGATATATATGCTATGTTTAGAATCAGGTCAATAGCTATCCTTTGTCTTTTTCACCACCCAATATGTCCAAAACATGAAGTGTAGTGGTTCATTCTACCCAAATTTCTCTCTAAATCTTGGAATACATTGAGTAGGAGTGTAATTACATATGTCGGGCCCTAATGTGAGGGGGGGGGGGGGGGGCTAGTCCTACACCTTATTTCCAACACCGAGCATTTCTCACATGGGATTAAGAGTTATGAAAGAAATTCCCTACATGAGAGTTCATATGGCTACAGTTGGCCTGAATGTCCAGCCTCAGGTCCTTCGACCCCTTCAGGCCTCTAGACCATGTTCTCAGTTAGGATTGTATGGTGTGTTATGAAATTATGTCCTAATTCACAGTGGGCTATTTAACCAAACCACACATATCCCCTTGAGATATCCCTCCCTTGATTTATCATTCATCCCAGAAGCGCAACCCCCATCATGTTTTGTGATCCCCATCATTTGGGTCTCCCTCACTTTCTATATCCAAAAGGGCCCCTTAATGATATGGATGTTCGGCCCAATGGCCCTCCTTCCATTACGGGCTATCGTCCTCAATCATTGCGGGTGAAAAATTGATACAAATACTAGTTGAATGTATGGTCATTGGTCGATGCTCAATTGTTTCCCTGAATTCCGGTCACACAATGGACGATACTGTGTGGTGAATCCGATCAATAGTTTTCCCCGATCATCATATCCGCTTTGTGGTCTTCCATTAGGAAGATGATTCTCCCTCTTGGTCACACAAATATGACATTGAACTTGGAATATGAGGTCCAATCTCTATGACCATAAACTAATATCACCCTCATCCTCAATATTTGATGTTAAAATGCCAACTGGATGTGACTTTCTGTTCGAGTCCCAGCCTCAGGTCCCGTGACCATTCCGTCCCTAGCCCAAGTTCTCAGATAGGATTGTATTGTGTGGTATGGTATTATTCCTCCATTCCCACTAGGTTACTCACCATGCCATACAAATCCTTGCATTAGACACCTTGCCCCTATCTTCATCCTTACCATCATGACATTAAACTGCACCACACCCCTAAAACTAAGTGTAGCTTGATTCACGTCCTCATGGGATACGTAGGACCGCCCAAAAGTATGGCCTTTGGGTCCAGCCCCATATACTAGAATCCTTCGTATAATTTTAGCCCATCGGCATGTATTCTTCCAGAAGAAGGGTATATGGTGTAGTATGTGATTATGTTCTCTTTCACTTCATGTTTATAACAACCACGTTGCATACATCTCTCTTCTGAGTGGCCTTCACTCCCATTCCCCTCTCTCATCTCTTTGAGTCGGATTTTCTTAAGTCATGTCCCTCGTCCCTCTTCGGTGACACACTAATTATCTTACGAGTACTCTGTTCTAGAACCTGGAGTGTCAAATTCTACCTGGACATGCTTTCACCCATTTTTCAGGCTTCATGTTCCTCTTCAGTTGAGATTCCATTGTCTTTTATATCTGAAGGGAACCCCAAATGGAATTGATTCTAGGACTAAGGGATCTCATACCATTAGATGCCTACATCCTCGAGGGTTTTAGACAACAAATCTATATAAGTCAAATGATGAGAATATGGTCAGCAGTCGACACTCATTTTTTGTTCCCATTTTAGGCCACACTATATGGATAATGTGTTTTGAACACAGTCAACAGATATCGTCCATCATAATTTCATCCTTTTCACACTATGAATATTAGTGACATGATTTAGATCATTTTCCACCCCAAGGTGTCCAAGTGAAATTTCAACCCCTGGTACTATCCCTCAGCGCACATTTTCATGTTATGAAGACGAAGCCGTGGTAAGGCATCATTCGGGGCTCCGCACCGACATTCCTTTGGCGCGTGTTCTAGGTATTGGAGAAACCTCTTCCACCCTTGTTTCCCACACCGAGTTTGACTCAGGTGGGATTTGGAATTAGATTAAGGTTTGTGCCTGCATGGAAGGATTTTTCCTCTCCCTGGTCCTCGCTCCAAGTCTGTAAACTAAGATCTATCTTAGAACAACGTACGACATTATTACCATTCCTATAGGATAAGTAGGAACTCATAGACATATCGTCATTGGTTACAGCTTGAGTTCCACTAATTTATCACTTTTTATCTGCCATCTGGTCTCTAAATCTTATAGAAACGCATGGTGTGGTGCATGTGGGCTTATTCCCACATTCACGTCTGGTTTGCAATAACTACACCACGTACTACCCTTTCTAGGAGTCAGTCCCCCCTACATCCGGTCCCACATAAAATTAAACTCTATGTTGTCCTTCATGACGTTATAAAAAAACCTTAGAGAACTATATGTGTCTAGATTTCCATTCTCATAGGATACTTTGGAACAACCAGACATTTCATCTTCAGTTCCAGTTAAAATGGGGGACAGCCTCTCCTGTCTCATATCCTTTAACATTTTCTAGCCCATTGGCCCAAGTCTTCCCCCTTGGAATCGTGCATGGTATGATGTGCAGCTCATCCTAATTCACATCAGGTATGCTTTATCATGCCATGCACATTCCCTCTAAAACCTCATCTATCATGTATATGCTTGATCCATAAGACATTAAACTATGATTCTTGTTACCACATGACATTAAACTGTTATATCTATATCACACAATGTTAAATTTCATGGTTGGTCCTATCACATGACCTTAAAACTGTGACATTATCGTCCAGGATACACAACAAAAAATGGCACTGCACCGTGATATCCTCACTCAAAGGTGAATCATGTATATTTTTAGGTTACACACCATAACCATCATCAATGATTTCCCATGGATTGATTATTATGGCTATGCCTAGACTATCTATCCAATATCAATATCTTCACAAAGAAACACCCATTCATCAAAAAATGCCAACAAGATCTACAAAATAACACTTTTTTAGTGTAAGGGATAGACCTATACAACCTTATTTACTCTAGAACTGGTATCCTACTGTACCATCCCTATAACTATGTATGCCTTGATTCTCATCCACATTGGATACAAAGGAATTACCAAACACATTTTCTCCGGGCCCAACCCCAGGAATCTAAAATCATATCCTCTCTTTTGGCCCCTCGGCCGACACTAGTAGGAACATGTGGTGTACCGAGTACCTCATGGGTCCTCATGAATGCCATGATTTTGTTGATAGTTGTACATTGTTCACCCATTTTCTTTCCAAACCTGGTATGAGTTTTATGACATAATATTAAGATCTCTCTATGGGAACTATGCATTGGGTTCGACTACTTCATCGACCATTTCCTAGTTCATTAAATCAGGACCCCTTAATCGATCATCTTACGACCATTAAGCTGGAATCATGCAATCTCAGGACCCTTCTCCTTCTAGGGGGACTCAACTCCCTCTATATGATATGTACTATTTTCGTACTCAGATGCATTGTGGATGTTCCCGATGTGCGGAACATTTACATGGACATTCCCTCATTCTGTGTTCATGCATCGTGAGCCAGTTATTTGGATATTCATCCTCTTCCACATCTGAAATGACCCCATTTTCATCTTAGTCTAATTCCACATTGGCTTACCTACAATCATCGAGCAACACCCCTGAGTACCTCAAATGACATTTTCGATAGGTCCCATGTTTCGAATATGGTCAGCAGTCGATCCTCATTTTCCTATACCCATTTCAGGATAATGCAACATAAATATTGTGTTTCAAACATGGTAAAACTTTATCCCTTATCATTAGAACACCATCTTTGTGGTCCAGAACTAGACCATCATGATTCAAATATTTCCACTATCTTATGATCAGGTGGAATTCCATCATATTCGGCTTTTCTCCTCCACACATCTAAGTGTGTTATATAGGCTACACAACATCATGGGGATTTCATCCACCTATTGTCCCATCACCCATAATGGGTTTTTTACTATGAAAATAAGTCCCCATCACTAATCCTTATTTCGCACATCGAACATGACTTAGGTGGTATTAGTAGTTCATGTAGAATGTGCACTCATGCAGTCATGTCATACATGCATTCCTTCATCCAATATGAAGTTAAACGGCTCCCACAGAACAATGTGCGGCTTGATTCCCATCATAAAGGGGTACGTATGAATGCCTGACAACCTTACACAGGGCCCAACCTAACATTCACCTTTTCTCCCTTGACCTAAAGAACATTGTTTAGTGATATGTGGTGTGGTGCCGAATCCTTATGTCCTCAATCACGCCGGGTTTATGGCTACCTCACCACATACTCCCTTTCTAAGAGCTTCACATTAACTCTTCGTCCTATCATGTGACATTAAACTGCATGAGTCCATATGTCTTCAATGCATGACACTGAACTGCGATTCAACCATGAACTAGTTCAATATTCCCCATGTTAATCCTGGGATGCTCCAGATCTCTTGCCAAAGTGATCCTGCTTCAAAGTATGTTTGATCCATGGTCAGAAAGATATGCCCACCCAAGGTTCCTCCATCATGGTGACATTATTTCACGAGTCTCAGCCTCCATTCGGACAAACCATAACTCCAACTCTATGCTTTTCATGCCCTATATTTGGACCCTCATTCTCATTCATGTATAAGGGAACCCCCTAAAAGTATGGTTTCTTGGCCTATATCCCACCTAATATCATGGGACAACGTTCTAGGATAGAAATGGATGAATTTTCAAATTAGTCCTTATTTTTCGAACAAGGTCAGTGATCGACCCTCATTGGTTGTCCCCATTTCAAGATAACTCAATAGGGATACTATGTTTCGAACAGGGTCATAAGTTATTCTTCATTTTCATTCCATCCTACAATGTTCTGAATTCGGGGTATCGTGATTCACACTTCCCACTCCCCTATGTTCATATTAATTCCAATTCCACTAGCATTACCCCACTCGTGCATTAGTGTAAAATGGGAAGCGATGATTTGACTGTTTTGACGTCCTCTTCCTCCATCCGGGCCTCTCACTTTTTTCCCACAAATCTGGATTGGTTGTTCATAACCCCCAAATTCTTGAAGTTTGGGTTGCACTCATACATTTGGGGGTAATAAGAAGGTGTCCATCCCTTATTTCTCACACCGAGCCAGACCAACGTGAGCTTAGGGATTGATCAATGGACACTCCACAAATATGAAGAGAATGAAATAAACCAATAGAAATGATGGAACTCATGCATGCCCCTGGCGTAAAACAAATGAAGCATTAAATTACATTGGAGTGATTATAATCATTATAGTACTCGAGGGTCGATCACCCCAATGGATGGGTTAACCCTGTCAAAACAAAATTACAGCACTGCCACCCTCTAGCTTGTGGCATCGAGGATTTGCTGTCACCTATTAAGATCTCGCTCCTCGGAAGTGATGGGCAGCACTTTTCAGCCACAATCTGGGCCCACTATACGTTAGTCTAGATGATTTTCATTTATAAAGAGGCATGTATCATGTGTTCATCGGCCTCTTCCAACTAGGCCTTCAATCTCAATATTAGATATGCTTGCGCATTGAGGGAGGTTGAGTGCCCCTCTTCCCAGACCTAAAGCAGGTAGACCTCGTTTTCAACATCCTAGAGCCTCTTGATGTTCACCGCTTTCCTCCACTGCCAGCCCACACCGAGGCCACATTCATACTCCCAATTCATCTCCACCATAATATCTGAGAAGAACATGTGGGGATGCTGGGAATCCACTCCCCAAACACACATTGTTCATGCATCCGAGAACAAAGTCTATCCATCTCATCCAACCATTTCTCTTGGGGGGGGGGGTCATCAATGAAGCACATAATCAAATTACATTATTGGTGGTAGAATATTTTTCTATCCTCTTCATCATAGGTCATCTCGTCCTAGTCAGTGTGTTTGGTAGGCTCATATGCGGGGGGAACCCCCAGGAACTCATCTATAGGGTACACATCTTGTGTTTTATCACTTATGGTAGGGCCTGGGAAATATGATCAATTTTCATCGTCAGATCCCACCTCAATGGTATTACGATTATCCCCACTAATTGTCCCTCCATTTATCAAGAGCGCCGCCTCTTGGTCGATTCAGATCTATACCTCCATGTTCACTAGAATTCCCATGGGAAAGGCTCCCCCAGAAGTCTCGACCAACATCATCAAGGTGGCTCATGCCTTTTGAATAACTGTGTATACCAAGAAGGGCATGAATGTCGTTAGCCTATTAAATGAGTCGAAGACATGAATTCCACGATGGAATCTTACCGAGGTAAAATTTTCGATCTCGTCTCTAGTATGTTGTTGTGGGGACCTCGAGACGTGAACTCTATATATTATTGGAATGTCTAAAAAATCTAGGGAAGCCATCTCGAGTGACTTGGCCGAGCTAGGTGCACAAATCCTCATAGCTGCGGGCACAGATTTCTAAGGCCCTGAAACTGCATCTGTTATAGGGCGGGAGTGGGTTTGGTGTGTGAGGATACCTCACACATTTCAAATATTTTTAAGGAATTGAAAATGACCTGAAAATAGGAAATGAGTAAGGGTCTTAGGATGATACCTTAAGGGCCTCGTCAAATTCCTCATGATCAGATCCTTGATCAGTGACTTCGCCTTCCTCCAACGGGATACCTCTATTGAACTCCTCCCCCCCCAGAGGACTCATTCTATTCCTCCAGTAGACAAACACACTCTCTTAGATCAGAAGCCGATAAATGCAGAGGGGTTGTTCAATCCAACAAAACCTTCAATCGGTCTGTCATTGGATGCGGGGAACCTCAGGAGTAGACAATATTCTCCAAATCAGTTAGGTATCTCTCATCCTCTTCCTGGGATACTAAAATGCCATCCCTGATAGGGCTAATTCCCAAAAAATCCATCCCGAGATGGTTAAAGTGATTCCACATCTCGGATGAGCCGATGAATTGCCTATTGACATCCAAGATGTCCCAAGCCTCCGAGAAGGTAGCAATCTCTGGCATGTCTATATGGCCCATCTGTATCCCTAGAGTCTGAGTGGTTATTCTGCAGAATCCTCTCAGTGGCATCCCCTCTAGATAACACTGTTCTTCTAGGACCACTGGGTCCATTGTTGTCACTGGATCCACTGCCACTGCTTCCCCCTCAGTAGGTATGTGCCTCATCGTCATGAAACCCCACCACCATGGGATGTCCATGCTTCCTTCCAGCCCTGGCCTCAAAGATGGGGATGTACACCATCATTGGAATAAATAGTTAGCTAATTCAGAATCTCCCTTGGATAGGCTACCTCCCAAATTTTGGGTTACTCCTTCTCCAACACGACGACGACCATAGGGGGAGGAAGCTCATTCCACATCTTTCCATCCTCCCATGTGAACATGAGCCACATCTGACTCATCTCAGAAGAATGTTCCTCATGGAGCCCCCCTAAATAGACCTTTGGGGCTACCGTTGTATACACCGAAATTGCTTGGAGAATCAGTTTGGTGGTTACGTCTCGCAGAGAGGCTCACAGTCTACTCTTTCACCAAGATTCCACCTAGAAAGGCTAGGATATAGGATCAGTTCCCTTATTTTACATGGACATCATTAGTAAAAGCACTAGTTGGAAGTGAGAACTGATGAAAGTTGAATTCTTCTATCATCTAGATGTGGTTCAGTACCGCCTGCAAAATCAGTTTGGCCATAAATCTCTCTACAACATTCAGAATGGACGAATGTAAGTTCGATATTGGAGGGGATATGGGGTTCATATATTCATAGAACCCCTTGATGTGCACCACTATCCACCTGTACAGGAGTTGTATCGGCCCACATATCATATGTGGCCTCTTCTCCTCACTAATATGCCACAACATCTTGTAGAAATTGGCGAGAATTGAGATTCTGAAGTTCACCCACCCTCCTGTCAGCAACATGGACTCCATGATAAATGTGCTCGGTTGCATGCTAATTTTATTATCCCTCACCGATAGGATCCAACTGCAGATGAGAGCAGCTATGAATGCCTCTGTCCTTGCTATCGATTGCTGCTCAGTGATGATACTGAACTGCCAGGTTTTCCACGGCCTGTCATCTAGGAGCCACCAGTTAGAGTGTTCTTTTCCCTGTTGAGCCCCATACGGGCAGCTACGAGGCCTCACAAAAAACTGTCTATTTTTTGTGAAGTTAAGAATATGATTGAACAACCATCTGAATTGGATGTCTCTCACTACTTCCTTGTCCTCCCCCGGCACCAGCTCCATCAGTGCCATCGCCAGCGGGGAAATTTTCTCTGCATCCTCTAACAGAAACATATTATGGAGGAATTCATCATACATCACCTCTAGCATCATGGCACCCGAGATATGGTGCACGTCCCATAATGTGATTCCAACCTCTCTATGGTGCATGTGGAAGGTATTGGTCCTCGATGACCACTTACTCAATAACTCTGGAATTGGATTATTCAGTAAGTAAATATGATATTGGGAGGTCCAATCTACCTTTTACAAGTATACTCATCTCATCTCTACCCCAAACTCTTCACACGAGGCACCAAACCAGTAGGCCTAAGCCCATTCACTGGTAAAGTTGCCGCCCTGGCGTAAATCCCACTCATCGGACCATCAATTCCGCAGGTTCCTTATGGACACCTTCAAAATCATATAGTACAAATGGTGTATTTCTCCTTCTGCAATTCCTTTCCATCAACATTTTTTAGATGGTTGTACATGGAATCAACAATAACAGCTGTAAAATCCTCCCAGGCATGGTCGTCAGCCGCCCTAAACCACTGGTGCTGGGATGAAGAGATCATGAACAAGTAAGCAGGATCATCCCCACTTGCTCTATGGATGAAGATGTCATCCGTCATCCCAAATCCATACAGAAGTAGCCTCTTACATAGTGGATAGTTCTTATATCATTATCACAGTTGTTGTACCCATGAATTGTAGTCTGAGTGGCTCTATATCATCTCCCCTAGACTGAAGCTACTCACCATCTCCTCCCTTATATTAGCATCCACATGGACCCCTCTATCCGCCTCCTAAAGAGCCATTCTGTTTTTATGTTTTGGATTTCTTTGGGGATAGTTCGCACAGCTCTTTCATGAAGAATGTTCATGGATATTGTTCATGGAGCATGGTCATGAAGGCTGTTTGTAGAGGCCTCCCCAGCCTTCAGACACAATTCATGGAATGCGGCAACATGAAAGTCAATGACTCACATGGAGCCGTGAATTAGAAGGCCCAATTCATGGAGATAAATCATGGAGTAGATGGAGCTTCACGAATCAAGAGCACTACAATCCAAAAATGTGGAGAAGGGAAAAGACAAAAGAGATGTCAGCTCCCCTATTTATAGGCGTGCGCCCCAGGTGCGTCACTGTGTGTCTGATCCACGCTGAGCTTCACAGCGCGCCATCCAGCAAATGTCGCTCCACCTTTGTAGCCCCCATTGTGAATCACCTTCGTGATTGACAGATGAATTTTGGAAGTTGACCCACCTACATTGACCCTCATTTTTTCTTCCCTAGAAGTCTGAGTGGGGGAATTTGTTGACACTAAAATAATCTAAAATCAAGAATAATGGGAAATCATTAGGGGATCCCTTGTGAAGTCTGCTCACATATCCCCCATTGCCTCATGACCAGTGTAGATCTACCCCTTCGCGAACCTTCCACCGAACAATGAGGTGAGATGATCCTCGAACCGATTTGACATTTGCGAACCTACCATGGATCAATGAGGCAGGATGCTCCGCAAACCCCTTTGACATTCTTGAACCCACCATAGAGAAAGCTCTGTCTTTACACTGAGTGATCTCTACTTCATGATGCCTCTTACCTATAAATACATGGCTCCCCTCAATCCCAAAGAATTGATCCTCTGACCATTCACCTTCTGAGCTCCCACATTGCGAAACAATTTCTTCTATGTGAACCATGAACTTTTCAATGTAAATTCACATCATGAAGTTCCTTCCCCTTAGTAGGAATTATTCCCCTCTTCAAAGAGGGATACATTTGCGGAGCCCATGGGCCCCTGCGGAAGAAGGAGATCCCCATGGGGCTCGATTCATCACAGAGCGTTTATGATTCATGAAGTACCCTTCCTACACATGTGACTTGCATGCTAGGGCATTGTAAATGTGCTTCACAAATCACATTTGTTCACAATGTTATGCATCTCCATGCACCCTTTCTTCATGAAGGATTTCTCCGCACATTCCTTTCCACTTCACAAAAAACCATCCATATGCACCTATTCCCTATGCCTAGGCTAGGAAACTTAAATTCGCAAATCACACCCCTTCATGAATCCCCTCCACTTCATGGATAACCAAAACCTCACCAGTCTTCCACCTACGAACCCCTCTGCTCTGAAACTCCTTTTCTCGTACGGCCTTTCAGGTTTGCATGAAGTAATTTCATGGTCCCTTGGGCGATGCTTCCCATTGCATTGATTTGCCTCATGCTTATTGTCAGAGGCACACTAACAAATATAGCTTCTATGGTTAACCACGCTAAAGTGGACCCCTCAATGGATCGCTCCATAACACCCCCTCACTATGTCATTTTCGATGATGTCATTCCACCAAGTGTAGGCAAGTATCAGTTATGTAAGACCTTGGGGTGCAGAGTGCACCCACCTCGACTGAGATGCAGGATGTTAAACTGTTAAGCACCATCATCCCTAGCACATGACTTTAAACTGTAGCCTTTCCCTATGCATCAAACATGGGGTAACCCGTCTTGGACATTCTCTACACCCATAGGTTTCTACAGAAGTGAAATAATTCCTCACATGGAATGAGATCGTCTTAATTGGAGCGGTGTTTGTCCACGGGGACAAGGAAACCACCTTGGTGTAAGCCCCCAAGATTTTCTTGTATGAGGGATAATCTCTGCTCCTCCTCTCTTTCTTGTTTCCAAATCCTTCTCCCTCTACGATTTTTAACACTCAGGCCTCCACCTTGGAGTATGTCCCAATATCCATCACATTGGGCCACTAACCTTGCGTAAGCCCCTGTTTCCTCTTTGGGCCTCTAACCACATGTAATCTCCCACTCCACTTCCCATGGATGCATCTTCTGGGACATGATTGTCTGTCCTTTGCTACCTCTGGTTTCACACAATGAGCATGACTCTTGTGAGCTTAGAGAATGCATAGACTACGAAATCCTTTTTGGGATGCCAAGAGTGTAATCCCCAAAAATATCCCGAACAACGTGGACTTTGATCTTTTCCACGACATGGTACGTAGAAAGCCTCCATGATGTTCAACCCCAACAACCATTGGTTCCGACCATCTTCACATCGGTTCACCAAACACATTACCTGAACTATGTGGAATTTGATCCTTACCAAGGAATGGTACATAGGAATTCTCCATGAGGTTCAAGCCTGAAAACCACTGGTTCTAACACCCTTCATGCCGGAACACCTTTTTTCAACATGAAGTTAAACAACACACCCCCTTTTGATCCCTTTCTCCTAGGCAGGGTGTGTAGGAAGCCTCCATGAGGTCAACCCCATCTAGCTTTAAGTCATTGTGACCCCATAAAACAATAAGACATTGTGACCCCATCCTGCGGTAAGACGTGGAGACCCCATCCAGCGGTAATCCATTGTGACCCCATCCAGTGGTAAACCGTTTTGACCGCATCCAATGATATGTCATTGAGGCCCTATCCAGTGGTAAGTCATTGTGACCACATCCAGAGGTAAGCCGTTGGGATTCTATCAAGTAGTAAGGAATTGTTACACCATCTAGTCATAATCCATTATGACCCCATCTAGAGGTTAGCCGTTGTGAGGCCCTCCAGTGGTAAGCCATTGTCACTCCATCCAATGGTAAGCGGTTGTGAATCAATCCAGTGGTAAGCCATTATGACTCTATCCAGTGGTAAGTGGTTGTGATCCCTTCCAGCGGTAAGCCGTCACGATAACATACCCAACAGAATTCCATTGTGGATCTCATGCGATGGTAGGCCGTTGTGAGTCCTTGTCAACGGTATGTCGTTGTCATTCCGACCCTAGAGGCATGCCATTGTTTTCCCTTCTATTGGGACCCATATCGTTGGTCTGTCCTAGTGGTGTCATACCAACTATCAGGACACTAATCACATGTAATCCCCAACATGTCATCAGGTCCCTGTCCTTCACAAGCACCCTAACTTCATGCCCCAACCTAGAGGTTCCACTACATTCAGGTCTCTTCCATACATGCTAGATCTTTAGGTGTCCCATCACTTCACAAACTACACTGACTTTGATTCGATGTCAGATGGATAAGTATGAGGTCACTTTAAGGCTCCAACACAATATCATCATCACCCTCAAGTCGAATCAATCTCATTTTACATCCACTTTATTTATCCATCCATCATCCATCCTAGTTCTTATCAGGAATGCCACATCCCAGTGAGATCATACCAATTCACCTCCTAGCATCAGTGTTTCCTCTAGGGGTCACACATACCTGATACACTCTATTAGGTGTTCCGATCAGTCCGATCCATCTCCTCCAAATGTTAAAAATGTGATAGACCCTATGTGAAACATGGGAAGCTGAGGAAAAACCTCAGATACATTTATATGGGATATAATTCCATGCATTAGACATGGGATACCTCGAGCTTCTTCGCCATAGATAATCCCTATAACAATGGTATGAAAGCTAGAGACACTTGTGTTCCAGCGTCTAGACACACCGCTGAGGACCATCGTGAGTAATCCCTTGACTGAAGGTTGCTACCCTGGTTGGACCCCTTGGAATGTCCTGATATAATTAGTGTCATTATAATAGAGTATGACGCATGTTTAACCTCAACCAGAGACACCAGTTATGTCCATGAAGATATGGCATTAGGAAGAGTTTTGCGAACAACGTCTTATGTCTAAAAGGGAGACCCGGGCTAGGTGATGAGTTCTGAGGTGGAATCCGCAAAATGAAGAACCGAAATCCCATCATCCTATTTAGATCAAGGAGAAAAAATGTCTAACAAAGCGATGGATGCCACCCGACTATGTTAAATAGGAATGCACAGAAATAATTTGCACTTCTTTGTCATCCACCAACAGACGAATGCGCGCACCCTGACGAAAGCATTAGAAACAATTTTCAATGAAGAAAAAAAAAACAAAAGTTATTACACATACTTCTTTATATTAAAATGTTAAGTTGAAATATGTGCACAATTTTTTTGAGAATCTGGAAAGGGTTCATTCGTTGAATGATGGGAATTATGAGATAAATAAGATTGATACCTGGTAACTCATTTCTAAACCAAATTAAAAAAATTATTAGTAAAACATGGGGTATTTTGAGTAATTTCGATAAAGATGGATAATTAATAAAAAACAATGAAATATTTGTAGAAAAATAATACTCATATATTGAAGGAAGTCATTTTGAATAATAATTTTCCCTTATGGAATTATTTGAAACAATCATAATCTTTTATTCATAAATTCACAATGAATTTATAAAATTTTACTAGTGGATGTAGTGTCCATAGTTCTCAGTGTGGATCTTGATGAAGAAGTATATATTGAACAACCATGTTTTTTATTTTTGGGAGAGATGAATATTATATGGAATGTTCCTAGAAATAATTGTATTAGTTAAAACAACCTTCGAGGGAATTTTATTTCCAATTATATATAATATTATGAGAATTTTGTTTTATGAAATGATGTTTTGATTGAAATATATACATCAAATATATTGATGACTTTTCCCACCTTTTAATTGTTTATGTTGATGGAATAATCTTTTCTAGAAATGATGAAATAGTATGTGAATGATTTTATAAAGAGGTGAAAAAGCTACATAATATGTAAATACTGGGGGAAATGAAATACTTCATTGGGTTAAAAATATGAAAAAAATAAAAAATATTCTTTTTCAAGAAAAGTATGCTATGGAACTTCGTAATAAATTTGACATGGAATATTTGAAACCCGTTTAAAACTAATTTTAGTGGGAACCAATATTTTTAAATATGGATAAGGAATGGTTGTTGACTATAAATAGATTTGAAATATAATCCGAATGTTGTTATATTTTACATCCTAAATAACCTATATTTTTTTATGATTTTACCTTATGTGAATGATTTTATGGTTCTCCAATGGAATCACATATATTGGATATAAAAATAATTCTCTTATATCATAGAGGCATAAAAAATTTCATATCAGGAATAATAGATCTGAAAGTATTGAATTATGTTCATATTCAGATGCTGATTGGGTATGAAATGTTGATGATAAAAAATCTGCATATTGTATATTTTTCATCTTGGGAAAATGTATATTCAGTTATCAAACAAAGATAAATATTGAGTAACTATTAGCATGGATGAAGCGATGTGGGTTTCTTCCACTAAAGATTCTACCCAACTTCTGTGGATAATGAATCAGTTAGATGATTTAATTTTTGAGTAAAATTTATGTTTTCTCTTTGGTTTGGATATTCAATGTTCTATAAACTAGTCAAGAATCCTATTATGTAATTCTCACTCAAAATTTATAAATATAAAATACCACTTCATCAAATAATACATTGAGTAGTATGATATAATGTTGTAGTATGTTTATACATTACAAAAAATTCTTAAATTTTCCTAAAACCATTATTGAAGGATGTTTTTTACAAACTGAGGTTCATTGTGGGTTTCCAACATCCATCTAATCAAGGTTAAGCTATCTGTATTTTTCCCCTATATAAAATACTCTTCGGATAGTTTAATAAATTGGGAGAGATTTATCATACATTTATATTTTGATATTTGTTATAACTTTTATGGAATAATGTATGTAGGGGTAGTTGTGGGTTAGCTATTATATTAGTAGGTCAGTATATGAACTATTCTCAAATCATGTTGTTGTTGTTGTAGAAAACATTATTTACAATAATTTTGAAGGTGTTATGAATGATGTGATGAAAATAGAGTAATTCCAAAGAGTCACCACTTGGGAAAAATTATGTTTTACATTCCATTCTTCTTGTTTCCTACAATAAGTTAGATCACATAGGTTTAGAATTATGGATAATTAATCCATTTCATGATGTTAAAAAGTTCAGTTATTTATAATCCTTCAATGTAAACTACATTAAATGGTGGATATTGTAAGGAATAAGTTTTATTGATGTAGTCTTTGTAAGATGTAGGTTGTTACTTTAAAAGGAATTTTCTTTTATTCAGAGAATAATTAAATCACATAAAATTTTAAAATTTTATGATCGGAATCAGTATCAAAATTAGACTATGTGATAAACAATTTTTTAAAATTTATATCGGGTTCTTATGATTTTTTCAACATCAAATGTTTATCTTGGAAAAAATTGATGCAATATTTATAAATGAAGTGTGATAATAGGTTTCTTTAATCATATTGAGGTTTGGTTGGAAATAAAGTGTTGAAAATATTATAAGAAGTTATAATTATTACAAAATAAAAGTATGATAATGCTACCTAAATTCCTATGTTTTTATTTTAATGATGAAGAAATGATACAAAATGATTTTTGTTAAAGAATAATGTTTTTGATGTGAATGAAATTCATACTCAATTAGTCATTGTGACATTACTAGATATAGATGTTTTTGATTTCTGATAGGTTTTTTTAGGAACATGATAATACAAATATGGAAATCTATAGTCATTATAATACTCCAAAATATACATGTATTTGGATAAAGAAGTTTGTGGATACTCTATTACGAATATAAATGATGCTTATGATGTCGAAGCTTCTGAAACTTATTCATCGATTATGGTATACCACTGATTCATCATAATGGTTTTTAATAGTGATTCATTTTATAAATCGTTTGTATCTTTAAGCCATAGGATTCCAAACACTATTATAGTTTGAATTGGTTTTTTGAAGTTTGATGAAATGAAAGTAAAGAAGTAGTGTTTTTGGAACCGATGAAAAATATTATCATAGATAAATCAATAACACATTCAGCCATTTTATTAAAATTGAATTATCCATTTCAATTGGGAAAAGAATGAAATAAGAACTTCAATATGTTTTCTATTATACCAAGAGATAAAATTGTTAGTTGTATTTATTTATAATGTCAACAGTCATCATATTGGAGATGAAACTCATTATCATAATGCATGATAGAATTATTTATCATATATAACCTATCACTGATAACATAATCACATATAGGACCATCATTTTATTGAAATGAATAAATGAATAATTGTATACGCAATTACTAGGTGATGTTAAGGGAATATAAATATTAAAGAGTTTATAGAAAATGTTTGTCAAAGATGTTTTAAGCTACTAATGAAGTATTTCTAAGGAAGGCATGGAATCTTTGTAAAATTCCACAATGTTTATAGAAGAATGATTTCAATGTATATTTTCTTGCAGTTTGGTATTGTGAATCACAATGATAAGAATTTTTTAGATTGTTTTGAAAATCATAGCCTGAAGAAATTATATATTCTTAATCATTCAACTGGTGTAGAGAATCATAATGAAGACTCTGATATTCTATATGTTTCATAATTTTATTTTTGGAGATCGAAGTGAAAATCAGAATCATAAATAATAATTTTTAGAATGTATGAATCTTGATGGTGTTGTGATGTTTCGAGACGGTTTGAGAAGAAAAAATAATAGTGGATATGTGATAGAGAATTCAATGATAAAATTGATATTTAAAGTGAATTTTAATATTTGGGAATTTATTCAAAGAGGAAATAGTTTTTAGAAACACTCCAAAACCGTATTTGGAACACCTATAAATAGAGGAAGTGCATTATACTTTCTGAAACTTGTATATTTATATAGTGAATTGGAAAGGAAGAGCACTGATGTGTTCTAGGGAGAAGGTGTTTCTAAGTTGATAATTGATGAGGATGTTTTTCGTATAGAGGATGAATAGAGGTGATTATTTTCAAAGTTTCTATATTATACAGAGCTATTAGATTTTGATTTATTGACTTTTGAATATGTAGTTTTTATTTGATTCAGCAGTATTCTTGTAGATCATTATCATACTAAGAAATTGATAATAAGAATAATACATGGTATTAGATTGTGTATCATTTCATATATATGATATTTTATTACAACCTACTGGGTAATAAGGTGAAGAATTATTTTTAGGATTATATTTTTTTATGTTGACATGGTAGAAGAGTCTCATTTTTTAAAGAAAATGATGAATTTTATTACATTGTTATATAAATTTATTACATAAATATGTGATACAAAAATAGGGCAGGGCAGACCATTATAAGTGTTTCAAAAAGATAAGTTACATCATACAAAAATACAAATACATTACCATAGTAATGTAACACTAATTTAAAATAGTTTTCTCATTGATGCATTATATGTTTCAATGAAAACATCCCATGATTATAGAAGGTGATTTTACGATATTTAAGGTATACATCAATGTCATTTCTATAAAATTTTCATTCCATGTACAATCATAGAAATAATGAAACTAATTTTCTTATAAAACATATATGTATGTATATTAGAGGGTAAAAAGTTAACTATCCATGTACTATAAATCGTCTTAAATTTGGTAATAGTTTCAAAACCATCAGAATGCAATCCAAAACATATATTTCTATGATCTGATGAAATGCATGGATATAATGAATAAAATACCTTCCATATGTAGAAACTTTTGGATTTTTCATCATTCCTTACTTTTTAATATCTTGATCATGCCACCTAATGTCATATAAAATCATAAAAAACATTAAAGAATCATTGCATTCTTGTTTTTATAGGCGTGTAATGTAATAAATTTGTGGGATTTTACTTTTTATACATATTCCTGCGGTTACATTGATTTTTACTTGAATTTTATCTCATTGAATTCAATATGAATTTATGATAACATATAAATTATTATTTCTTATACTATTCTTGCAGTTAAAAAATGACATAATTTCAGAATGGATGTTACATTGCACAGTCATGTCCATGTATGATGGTGATTTCCTTCATCACATAAATTGATGCACTGATTCGATATTCACTAAATATATCATGAACATACTCTAAAAGAATTTATATTTCATTGTTAGTAATTACATAGAGTCTCTTTATATTTTACAATGTAAGAATAAAATATGTATTCAAATACATAAAATACCCGTCATGAAATTATTATTTTCTACCATTAACATATTCATAAAAATCATTTTTGGTCCCTGATTTTACGTGGAACATTAATATTATCATAAACACTGATGGTATTGTGGATCTATAAAGACCATGGAAATTTTAGGTTGTAATTTCTAATGTTTCATTTATAATGTTTTAAGTATAATTATCAAAATTTCAGCGACATTATTTTTCATTGATATGATATTGAATGTTTTCAATTTTCGTAATAATTGATTCTCCTTCCAAAATACAACATATATATCATGCATGAATCTATTTAATTTTCTAATTCACATATAATTCATTTAAATATAACCATTACATGAATTTAGAATTTGAAAAAAAATATTTTGCTATCAACTGATCATTTTTCAATTTCGTAATCTAAAAATTCATTGAAAACATAGGCACATCAAGTGGTGTTTCAAGTTTAATTGAAGAAAATTTTATCCATAGATACTAGATTGTCATTTATATCCTTATATATTATATGATATGGTATAAATGTTTTATCAAATAATTATGAGAATATTTTTACATCACCCAATTTTGACATTGAATATGGAAGGGTAATATTTTGACAAGAACATGGCATTAGCATGAATGTGATTTAATTCAACCTAAACAATATAGATAATATAAATGAGTAAATACTATTCCTTATAATATCATGGTCATTTTTCATAGAAGAAGACCACTGAAGTAAAGATAAGGATATATAAATCGAGAAGGTCATGAATACAAGCCCATGAATACCCACCATGGGTTGAATTATCAAACAACAAGGAGGCGGGAAGGAGTGTAGTGTAATGGGGAATGGGTTAAGGATTGGTACACATTAAGGGTGGTGGCCACCAGTTAATATGGAAGAGGGGCTTTAATATTTTTTGAAGACCTATCTGGGGGTCATATAAGAATCTTATTTTTATGTCAAGGAGTGGGGTTCTAGGGGTTGGCTGGGGTTAATGGTTGATGGTTGTAGAAGAGGGAGGTCATTTGGGTGTCAGATTCGAGGAAGTGGGGTTTTTCCGTTTCTGTCAGGGTTTGGTTGGGGATATGGGTTAATTTGTTATTAAGTATCTTTTTGGGGGTTAAATAAAATTTTAGCTAAATTTAACATTTGGGGTTATTTTCATCAAACTATTCCTCTATTTTAAATTATAAATAAGATCATTAATTTTGGGATGTTGATTGAAATTTGACTAATTAACCACCAGTAATGCCTCATTTATTTGTATTGTTTTCAACCCATTTTTAATAAAATAAATGGTGCCTTTTTCTGTGTTATTATCACTAATAAAATGTGTATATAAATAATAAATCATTTATTAAAAAATTAACAATTTAATATATAAATATAATTATATTGATAGAGATATATTATATTTTGTTAAATATTATTTATATAGTACTAAATATTTGTTATCACATAATATGTAATGAATTTATTGAAATATTATATAAATTATAAAAATATAAATATTTATTAGAAATTGACTAGTTTGTGAGTTGTAAAAAACACTTTATAAACATTTTATGATTGATTAAACTAATAAATTATTAATATCTAATGATTAGTTAATAAAATGATGTTAACACCAAATTACTGTATCTTTTTATCATGGTGTTCATTTTGGATTAATGAGATTTCAAATAGAAATTTTTGAAGATATTTAGGTTTTTTAGATTAGGAGAACCCTAATCCATCTTTTTATGAGTTAAAAAGTGCAAAAAATACCTATAAAACGCTGTTTCTAGTTGGGATACCCAATTGATTTGACATCTAATGAAATTTCATATTTTATTAACTAGATATCCTTGTATTTCTTCAGTGGAGACTAAATTTATTCTTCAATATTACAATTGGATGTTATAATGTTTAAATAATATTATTTTTCAGGTAGTAGGGTAATTTATATTGACATATATACACATATATGTATATTTGTCTATTTAAATATTGATTTTGAAATCTAATTGCATAAATAAATATAAAATCATTTTTATGTGAATTGTTTTTATATAAACAATATATATATAATTATTATAACCTTAATTAAAAATAAAAATGTATGAATATGTATATGGATATAAAAATGTATATATAATGCTTACATATAAAAATTTGTGTGTTTACTTTAAAAAATATTTATGATCATGAATTTATATTTGAATATATAAAATTAAATTAATATTAATATATTAGTAATATATATATATACACACCAACATATTTATATATATAGGCACATGTATAGAAATAAAAACACACACACAATCATCATTTATATATTCACATAAAAATAATCATACAAATATATATAAATATACATAATGGATTTATGAAAATATATATTATGAATGAGATATATCAATATATATATATTTAATCAATATAGAGTTGTGTCAATGTCATTGGTGCACAAGGGTGGAGGTCGGTGTATGAACTTAGAAATAAAATCAAAACATGAACTAAGAAATAATTCATACCATTCATATGTAATTTTCCGTTTTCAAATCTTTAATTGATGTGGCATTATGTATTGTTAAACAGATATTTGTACGGTATGGTGGATCCCATTCCTAAACTATCTTTATAAGAAATCGATTTTTATAATTACTATTCTCCCCAAATTTAAAACACTAAATTGAAAAATAATAATGAACATATTTTCCTTTACTGGATTCAACAAAGTTCCACCATTTTTACTTGGGAGGTTATGGATTTTTTACCATTATTACCACATCTCTAACCACTTTGGGAATTATTCAAACATTTTCCAATTTGTTTTATTCCACATCATCAAAACATATGCCATTGAATATAATTACCTTTATGATAATTATCGGAGCTTTTATAGGGATTAATTTATATCATATATAATGAATTAGAAAACCTTAAAAGGATCAAGTTGTTAATAATGAATCATGATGTTTGGTTTTTTAATAACCATTATAGTTCTTATTTTAGCTATTTCTTCACTTAGTTTTTAATTAAAAGAACCACCACATTTTCCTTCACATCCATTGTTATTTTGGTGCCTACAGGAACCAACCATTTACTAAAACCAAAACGTTAAATGGGATTATATCCATAAAATCATCATATACTGTCATATGACGAAGATAAACACTATGAAATACTTATTCATGTTATCTCAAACTCATTCAATTTATCTTTAATAACTATGTCTATTTATATTATTCTAATCATTGTAGTTATATATAACATGTAACTTATGAAAAAATATCATTCCAAATTATAAAGTTATCTAACCCATAGTATGATACTAACTACAAGGAACCATATTTATTCATTAGATAATCACAAGTTAAATAATGAATTAAAATTGGGGGACAATTCTGGTTTAGTGTTTTACAGAATTCATCCATAAGTAGTACACAACAACTAAAATATTACTAAGTAGATACTTTTACTCATTATCTATTTTTATTCAAAAAATGAAACTCTTTAAAAATGATTTATTTTTATTGATAAATTTCATCATAACATTAAACTTTTCAATATATTTTTCATGACCCATCGTTATACCCTTTGAAAAATATCCCAAAAAATATGGATGGGACAAAATCTCTGTACAATAATATAAACCAAAGAAAGAAATCGTTATTACATGAATACTTATAATCCCATGAAATAATAAATTTCAGCCCTAAAACATAAGATCTTTAACATTATTCATGAAAAAATTACATTCCTAAAAAATATATGAAATCATTAATCATAAAGGTAACTTATGGAATCCATATCATACTTACATTATGGATTTCACATCTATATAGGGAGTAACCATCATAGTTACATTTGGAATACCAATCATTGAATATTCCCAAAATATCATAGGTGAAACCTTGTAATTTAACATTGTATCATTATCCAATGCATTAGAGAGCTTTCATGTTCATACCCACCCTTCGTTTATCACATGACAACATGTCTTTGGTTTAACACATAACCCCCCGTCAAATGTTAAATTACCATTACATAATCAGAAGACATTAAATATTTAAATTTTCGACATTTTTCTCATCAATAACAAGAAATAATTTCATGATATTCAAATATTCAATTCATTTGTAAAACTGTTTAAAACATTTAATAATTATATTTTTAAATCAAGGTGTCTCATACAATTTTAAAAGTTTTGAATGAAATTAGAGATTTCAAATTTTAAAACATTTCAGTACATAAGGATAAAACCTTAAAACCATTTTGTAAACATAGATATTAATGTGATAGATATATGTAAATAAAATTTTAAAATATTTAAAATTTTGTTTTAGTTAAAGTGTCCCTTACCACATGAGAAAAACATGAATAAAAATAATAAATTAATAACATTAAAAAACATTAAATATTATGAAAATATAGAAATTCATGATATAACATGACAAAAGGGTTGTATATACACCATAAATGATAATAATGGTCTGAAATATAAATATATATCTCAATTAAATGTAATTGAGATGAATTCCCTTACCTTGATTTCGCCTCCTCATGTATAATGTTTATTTTCCTGAATAATAAATGTAAATTTATGTATACATTCTTGAGAAATTTTTTAAATTTTTTAATCCCTTTTATATCACTTATTATAATTTTATTTCAATTTCATTATTATATATGTTCATATAAGAGGTTTTTTCGATAATCGGCACTTGAGTTGAAAATGAACTTGTGATGAAGGAACTGGTCTATGTGGTCAGAAGTAAATCATCTCCAGAATAAAATTCAAGAAATAATTATAACTTTTATACAACAGTTATTCTTTTTAAATCAAACTATTAATTTGTTGTACAAAAATGATCAGCATTATAATGATTCAGATGGATGGTTGAACATACACTTGAGTAACATTTCCATTTTTCATTAATAACTATGGAATCAAGGTAATTATTATATTATCCTTCCAGAATAAACATAATATTATTAAAATCATTATATTAATTTATATGTTCTTATATATATAAAAAATAATATATAATGAATAAAAAGAGTCACATTTCTTCATCGCGGTGTTAGTTAACATGTACTCACGAATGAAATTATGATTTTTATGAGAATTGAATGTAAGAATGTAATGTATATATTAATATCATAAAATGATTTTTATTTAATTAAAATCACAAAGTAACACTAATTCAATTATTATAACCATTCATTGGATATGGAAATATAAAACTAATTAGACTAGTTCGTGGAGGTGATAGTTCACATGTACGCATGGATGATTAATTCCATTCATATTTAATTGATGTGGAAATGGATTTAAGTTATGATATTAAAATAATAAAATCTAATTATATTTAGGATAATGTAAATATTATTTCATATTGGAATAAAATTATTTTTTAGGATTTCGAATAAGAAATTAAATTGAAATACTTAAAGAAAATGATAAAGTTTCTTCAGTTGATCACCTTCGAAGAAATTTTTAATAACTATAAGAAGGGAGTTGTACCTAATCTATGGAATCATTAATGTGGATAGAGATTATAATAAGGGGTTTGGGTAAGTCAGGGATAGAAAAATGGTTATTTATGTTTCAGTGTTAGAAAATTGTGTGTAACTTTTTATAGAAGAGGGGAGGGGAACCCTCAGAAACTCTTAAAATATTAAATTAATATTAATTAATTTTTTTATCCAAATGGTCCAAAAATAATTTATTTCTATGATACTATTTTTGTTTTTTGAAATAATTTAATAAAACAATTTATACCTGTATTGATATTATATTAAACCTATCATTTCTGTTTACCCTTACTAATCGTTTTTTATTTTTAATATTTGTAAGAACACTATAAATACTAAACATTTATAAATTTTACACATATGGTGTTAATTTCACATAAATGGATTCTTTATGAACATTGAGATAATATTATAGTCACTTTTGTATTTTGAATATATTTATGATTTTTATATAATTTAATAAAATAATATTTTTATAAAATATCATTAGTGTTAATTTCGACAATATTTATTTAATTGATTATAAATAAAAACCAAAGAGAGAGAAAACAAAGAAAAAATCAATTTAATAGAGTTATAACATATCATGGTAAACTATTAAATTAGTGTATTACCTAAATTATTTCAATTATTATTTATTCAAATATTTATAATACCACTAATATGATTCTTTCATTAATAATTCAAACATTACATCATCATTTAGTCATAATTAAATTTAATTACTCAATGTATAAATATTTTAAATAAATTAACATGACATAGGTAATAGTTTTATCTTTATAGTTACTTTTTATACTAGAAGATAGAACTTATATTACCCCATATTAAAATTTATTTAGTAATAAGAGTGTTTTTTATGATATTTTTTCCCTTACATATAATTAAATTTTATAAATGTCTTAATCACACCCAAGTAGATTTCAAAGGACCTATATTCATTCCATTGAGTTTAAGTGTCACCCATAACTCATAAAATAAGATTAGAATATGTTTTATGGTACGTTTATATTATTATAATATAATTTTAACCCTTAGATACGTGATTTACCGTTTTACCATGGAAGATAAAATATTAACGTTACTATACATAAATTGTTTTTTGATCATATTAGACCACTTTTTTCATAATTATTACAACCACGTAATTCCATTTTCTAAAATTAAATTCACAGAAGTGGAAAATTTAAATTTAAAAAAAAATTCTCTTGTCGGAATGTAGAAACATGTTTTTTATGTAAAACCTTCAAAAGTTCACATAGTTTTTCTAGTCAATATTCTTACAAAATTGATTACAATGAACTAAATTGTATTAAATTATAAATAAATTATTTATTTAGACATTATAATCATTTAAAATGAAAATATACCTATGTAAATAAATTAGATTAAAAACACTTTTGATTTAAATGCTCTTTTTTAACAGTTCATTGAAAAATTAATTTTATTAGAAAAATATCAAAATTCATACTAAGAAAATTTTGGTATCATTTTTCCAAATAATGAAGTTATTATTTTTTCGAATAGAACCTATAAAAGTTTAAAATCAATGATTTAAAATGGTTTATCAATTATAATGTTGTAAAATGTAATATTTAGAAAAAAAACCATTTTATTCGTAAAATTGTATTTATACTTATATGATGTATATAAAACACTTAAGAAGAATTTTAAATATTATATTGAATTAATATTTAATTAATATAATCCAACATTAGTGATTTGATTATTTTCTAAAAAAAATTATTGGAACTCAAATAGTTTTTCATAAATACATATATTTTATATTCAATTTGTTTTTAATTACATTTCTAATTAATTTTCTGACAATTGAATCATTTTATAATTATGTGTAAACCCTATTTTCACATTTTTGGTAATATCTTTAATTACACACAATCTAATAAATATGATATGACTAAAATATATAATAATAATATTAACCATATATTATTTTCACTATAACACATTCTTCAGTGCCACATAAGATTTTGGAGAAACCCATTGTTTTGTGTCAGGTGTTCCTTGAGACATAGAAACTCATTTAAAGTAAATTAATTATCTAATTGATAAATAAAAATAAATATGAAAATTTTAATATTATATAATTACTTATGATGTGTAAATGGTAACAAAAAAGATAATCCATAATTATTTTTAGAATGATATTATGGTTATATATAAAACAAGATCAATAATAAAATATTCTTAAAATGTTATCTGATTTGAATATAATAAACTAGTCCTAATAGAAAATATTTTTCTATACTAATGATCATGAATAATCACTATATAATTAAATAAATTAGAATAGGGAAGAGGGTTTCAATTGAAACTATATATACATGAAGTGATATTGAAGTACCTACAAATTTAGAAAAAATCAAAAGATAACGATTATTGACCAAAGATATATAATGTTTCATAATGGGATCATTGAAATGAATTTTAGATTAGTGTTTTTGTAACACCTAATTCATTTATGATTTCATATTAGATAACTATTACTCATTTTCTATGGATCATGAAGATGATAAGCTATAATTTTTGGGGAATGATGGATATGTGACATTCATAGATAAAATGTAAAAGAAGTTAAATAAAAATAATGATTTTACTATGGTAGATCTTTATAAGGATGATTTAATTATTTATGAACCTCATTCCTAATAAATGTTAAATATATTTATTTTTAAACTGATTATAATGATGTAGGGTCACAATGATATTAAAAAAAGAATTATATTATAAAATATGAATATTGAAAGCATATATTAGCTGACTAGTTTTTTAAGATAAATCTATGAAACAAATGGTGAAATGTGTAACTATTAGACATAAATGTAATATAAAAGTAAACCAATATCATGATTCTAATTTTGATGGTAGTGATAATTTCATGTTAAAATTCAATATTTTGATAATGATAATGATATTTTTATTTTTAATTCTAGAAGGAATATTTTGGAAAAAAATCAAAATGTTTTAACCAATGTGTACTTATTCAAGACATAGTTGTAAATCACCAAAATGGTCAGAGTTTGAAAGGTCACATGTTCAATAAAATAACATTATACTATTTATCTCACCATATTGAAGAAAATAACAATGAGTGGGTTATTTTATAATTATTTTTTCATAAAACAACATTTAATTATTTTGAATCATGAAAAAAGAATTGGACAACCGAACTTGAAACAATACACTATAAAAGAGTTTGAGATGTTTTTATTCTAAAAGAGATGATTGAAAGTTTTCCACACTGAATCATGTTTGGATTCTAGATATTATTGTTCTGTTTTTAATAAGTATGTGATTAATGATGTAATAAAAATTATAATCATTTCTATTTCATGGATAGTTTCTATGTATGATAATACATGGTATTTAATATATCCTTTTGGATCGTCTTTATTGAATGATTAACATATATGTCCCTTATAAGAAAACCTATTTAAGATTATTTATTGTTTTATTAAATTCTAGATCTGTGAATGTTCATTTGTAATTAGGAATACCAGTGGAATAAAATCATATTTTTATGTGTTAAAATGATGATGTTGAAGTTATAGGGGTTGACTAATTAATTGTAAAATATAAGACTATATCATGACACCCATATTGATATAAACTTATCATTCTGATATCACTTAAAGATGAGTAATGTGGCAGTGAAGTAAATATTATAATTATTATGATATATTAATTTATTACAACATGGATTTTATACGGACATTAGTCTGTTTTGTAGTCAAATTAAATATCCATGTATTAATATGAGAAGTAGAAATGTTACAGTGTTTGAGTAGTTGTAGTAAAAACTTCTATAGAATGAGATAAAATTTATATTACTAATCTAATTTTATCACAGAGTAGTACTATAATGAAATAGATGTATAGGATCTTCAATAAATCTTAGATTTAATAAAAACTTCATTTCCATGTATAATATTACATCATTAAACATTTTGAATGAATACAAAATGGTGTTCATGCATTATTCTTCTTTGCACAATGATAGAACATATATATAAAATGAATTCATTCATCTTGTATTTAAAAAAAACTACGATATGAAAATTATCATAATTTAATTGAAAAAAAGAAGCAACAATACACTATAAATTTGAATTCTAATTAAATACATAATTTTTTTAATAATGTACCCATTATAAAAAATAGGGTTTTCCTCTTATCATAAATAGCTAAAATGAATATAATTTTATCATCTATCCAGGAGAAAAACAGCTGTAATAATATAGTCAATATATTATCAGATATAAATTTAACACATGGAAATACTAATTCTAAAAGCACTCAAGAAAAACTACTACCAGAAAAATGGTTTGAATTAACTATAAAAACAAGAAGATAATGGTAAGTACAAGGTTCATATGAAAAATATCACCCTATTTTCTAATAAATAACATGGAATACCTCTCCAAACATCCCCATTGAATAATAAACAAAAGAGAGGAGTTAATGAGAAATAAATGAAATCTATTTTTTCATTACATTCTACAATATAACCCCATCTAGTTAATGATTCTATTAATACAATAAAATTTCATTGTCATGTTTCTACGAAAACATGTAAAAAAATTAAGGTGTAAAATGAATTTTTATATGTCTAAATATAATTAATTTAATAAATAATAATATAATTATTAAAAATAAGATAAAATATTAATATAACCTCCCCTAATAGTGGGAATAAATATAAATAATTTCCATTTACGTTAATTTTAAAAATTCAAACAACATTCATAAATATAATTTCAAATAATTTTAACATAAAAAATTTCAATAAATTTTAATAAATATTTTTAGGGATTTAATTCATGACCAAAACATCATACTATAATAATATAACAATTTTTCACATAAAAGAATATAATAATTTAGAAATGAATGTAATTAAATTAGTAATACATTATCAGAGATGATTTCCTAAAAAATATTTTTTAATTTGTTATGACTTTCCCAAAAAAATTAAAGGGCCTGCATGTTGTTCATCACTTAAAAAATTATTTCAATGAATTTATCAATCAAAAAAATAATAAAGTGTGTAAGAATTAAAAATAAACAAGAAAAAATAAATGATATAAAATATATTATCTCTATAAATATATTAGGTAGTTCACATACCAATAAAAAATAAATGAAATAATTCCTTGATTTTAACAGTTTTATATCTGATGATTTCTACATTCAAATAATGATCAACATCAAAATTGGTAAATATTTTTAAACTAAATGAAACCTATATATATTTTATGAAGCCTATTAATGATTTAAAAATGACGTTTGATGGGGAAATATTCTAAAATATTAAATTCAAGCGTGTTTTGGAAAACATATGTATTTGGGATCAGTTGTGTATTAAAAATCATTACGTAAAATATATTTATAGTTTGAGAAAAAATATTAATTTTTTTCAGATATAGGTTCTGAATAAGATAAATTATTTACAACAAAACATTTTTGATTTATAAAAAATAATTAAATTCTCTAATGTTAATTAATAACACAATGAAAAAATTTAACTATTGAATTTATTTTTCTATTTGAACTAGGAAAAAATAATTCTAAAATAATTTTGACATTTCCACACTACCAAGAATATGATAAAAACCATTACTAAATTTATTCATACAAAGAATTATATTTAGTTAATTATTTCACCTTATTATAATACATAAGTATTGATTCAAAGAATCATATTGTTCCAATATTTCCATAAATTTACTTTCACATAATGAAATTTTTTTAAATGATTATAAGTTAAAATATAAAAATTGGATAAAAAATACAATTATCAATAATATTATCATCATATGATTTTATGAGTATTATATTATATTTCTTAATTGAATCAAATTTATATTGAATCACTGAACCATTTTATGAAGCCCAAAAAATTGATAAAATTTCAAATTTATAAATTTGAGAGATAGAATATTTTACCTCTCCAGCATAATCTATAATAGATATATTTATATTTTCTTCATAAGGTTCGTCCTTTGAGATAGATATATATTTACCTATTTAATATTTTTATGCACTCGACATATCCATAATTTCATTCTATATATTTATTTAATAATCAAAATTATATTAATCATTATGGAAAGGGATGTTAGGACTCAAATGAGAATCCATTTTACATTTTTAGAATATAAATTCCTTCACTTTATTCATTTTTAATTTATCATTTCCATTTTTAAAAGTATTCCAAATTATTGTACATGTTTTATAATTTATCACTAAAACACAATTTAGTTTAATATGAATCATTCAATTTCTTCTTAAAAATAGACATTTCATCATTTTCATGTTGGATCGAAATATGATTTTCAATTTCTTCATTCGTCTTATCATCGTATATCATAATGTTTTAATTAAATTCAACCTTTTTAAATTTTCTATTCGAATGGAATATCGAATAGAACCCAATATTGAATTACCCTGATAAGGTAGATCTATATGTACATTTAACACAAAATTTATTTTTAAAATTTGAGTACCAAAGAATCTATATAATTGATAGGTTTTGTGAGTTTCCAATCCATTTTGATTATTCATTCATCATCTGATAACTTCATGTTTGAAATATTATTTAATCAATTGTGTTCCACTATTTTTAAATAATATCCGTTAACACATCCTAAAATAAAATGGATTCATACATTATTAAAACATTATAATACAGAAATACATATATAAATTCATCAGTTCATAATAAAAAAAATATTAGTGGGTATATACATTAAATTAAAATCTCAATCATACACATGAGTAGCCACAACATTTCCGGGTTACCTTATAAGATATCATAATTATTGATGTATTGAAAATAGTTTTCCAGTAAATATTATTTGAATACAAAATAATATATGCTTTCTTGAAGACGCAATTATTTTATTTATAATAATGAGCATAAATCCTCATTATCATTTTTACTGATCATCCAATGACATTGGTCTTTATCTGGTTATTTAACTCAAGATTTTAAAGGCCGAAATAAATATTCAATATTTAAAATTATAGAACATCTATGGAGACCATATGATGTAATAGGGTAAATATGAAGAAAAAATATGGTAAATAATTGTGTCCTTCTGAATTTTTTTCATAACCAAATGTTACTTCTTCAAATAATGTGATATTTTCCTTATCTCATGAAGAATAATAATGAAATCAAAAATTAAATATTATAAATATAATTTAATGAGATTTATATTGTATAGTTTAATTTAAATTCCCTATTTCACTTCATCATTGCTCTATTTTTTAGCATAGTGATATTAATAATTCTTATACATTTCAAGGGGATGTTCAAAACAATGTTAATGTTGTTGAAACCATAAAAAAGGGTTTTATTAGGCCTAAAATTCATTTTATGTGAAATTTATATCCCCATAATATTATGAAATGATTAAAATAACCCAAAAATTGTACAAGTTGTAAAAATATTGTAGAAATAGATGAGATGATGATTTTTGAATCAACATCAGTACAAAGTTAAAGAAGCAACATATATATCTAAATGATTATCACTAAAAAATACAATAAAAAAATTCATCAATTTTTATTAAGAATATTATTCATTAAAAATGTGTAATAAAATATAAATTTTCATGCATTCAATCTTCTTTTTTACCTGGTGAGAGTAAAAATAAATATAACTAAATATTTTTTTATCTTCTTAATATGTCTAACAAAAATATATATTTTTTTCACTTTACTATTGATATGTTTTTAACTCATATATTCCTTATTTTTCTTTAACTACCATATAAATACATATATATAGAATAAAAATACTCCAACAGTTCTAGGGAATCAAAATCCTTCATATAATCAAAATAAATTGAGTCATGATCTTCTATATGTTTCTCAATAAAAAACACATTATCATTGTACTATTTACTCATAAAAACCATTAAAAAATAAAATTAAAACTAATTAAGAAATTTTATACAATAAATTATCTTGAATAATGGAAGAATTGAAAATATTTAAACAACTTCTTAAATTATTTTAAATCAACCATTAAATTCAGTAAACAGTTATCCAAAATACTTGGAACTACATCCATATGAAATTTTATTTGTTTTAACATAAATAAATAGGAGTCCTTTATCTTCTATATAAAATGACATTTTAATAACCTAATTATTTTTCCATTTATATTCAATTTGAATACAATAAAATTTAATTTGATCCCAATTCATATATTTTTTGATTAATTATACAGTTAAAAAACCAGAAAAAATAATCTCGAAAACATTTAGTAGCATAGAATACCAAAATTGTGAAAATATAGTGAACCATAAAAACTTATGATGTATATAAAATATGTATAAAGATGATATTTAAATATTTAGTTATTTAACATAAAAAAATATTTTGTTATTTGATGATTTTATTTTGAAAAAACTCATAATTATTGTAAATTTATATATCTATGAATTATCTTAATGTTTTAAATCCTTATTTTTCTAAAAAATTGAAAATCCTGAAGCCTTCTTCCAGATACATGATGTATATCACTAGTTTATATAAAGAATATTATAATATCCAATGATGATAATTTACAATCATTTAAAATGGTATCAGAATTAAACAACCCCATCCATTTGTAATTCTTTTATATAGCGCTTGAAATCAGAATGTTGTAGTGAAAAACCCTTCCACAAACATTGTTCAAGTATTAATGTTATGTCTTCATAAAAGTTGTGACTCCAAAAATTACAAAACCTTCAATATATCTGAAACAAACTCTATTTATGTTGTATCATATCACGTTCTATCACTTTTCATCAACTGCATGACTCTCAACAATACCCTCCCTTCATATAGAACATAGCATTATTTATTTCTGTAAAAAAGATAACTTACACGTGATGATTTATCCTAGTATTATTCTTCATATTTTACCCCTTGATTGATTCATAGATTTTTTCATATAAATTTCTCAAGATTGAAATCCGGTGTGGTCAAAAAACATGAAATAATGATGGGATTTCTCCTAAAATGTGAAATAAAAATATATTTATCTTTAAGACAACATATGGATCTACTAATTATAATTTTTGGATCAATCCATATATCATTAGGTAAATGAACTAGAATTTTAATAAAATATAGTGCAATATAACCCTTATTTTATGTAAACACTCGGATACAAATTTATGGATAGAAATGTATGGTTTAATTTGATACTAATAATACGAGAAATATAATAATATAATATTATCTCAATTTTTTGGTCCATGTGAAAATATAATCATCTTATGATAAAAAATAATTTTTTTTTAAATTTCATGACCCTTCCAATAGACTAAGACTAAACATGAGCCAATATCAAAACCCCCCTATATCATTGAAAAATAAATCATCAATAAACATGAAAAAATGATGATCAACAAATACATCACTGTAATTCTCATAATTTTCAACACAATGAAAAAAATGATTTTAATTTAGATTTAAATATATTAAATGGACAAAATATTCCTATCTATAAAACATAATAAATAATATAAACCACTTATCAATATAACATCACATAAAAATGAACCCAGAGGAATAATAAGTTTAGAATAAGTGAACCAAATTTATTAGAAAAAACAAGAATAATTGAATTAATTGTCATAACAAAGATGATAATGGAATAGAAAACGATAAAATAAATGTAATTAATGATATACTTCATCATAACATACATGAATCATTTAATACAATGAAATCAATATTTTTTATTTACTTGTGTGATCCTAAAGGAACTACATTCCAAAATATTGGACATCTAGTAATATATTTCAACATTTTTATCATTCATATATATTTATTTTTTAAATTAAATTTTATTTAAAAATGTTATATTATTTGGAAATTCATCAAACATTAATAAATTTTTAATAATATTTTTCCAAACAATTATATCACATAATATTTGTTTACTATAAATAGATTATAGGTGTGGTCATTTATAAGTGATCGCATACCTATTCATGTTATACATTCTCCTGATATTGATGATGTCCTATTGAAATAGGAATCATATTCCATATTAATAAACAATGATATCAACACATTATGAAATTAGATATTGTCTTTAGGAATTAAATTCATTGATGGTTATAAAATTTATTTTATACATATTCCAAAAATACACCATATAATTATTCTCATATTACCAATTGGTAGTAATATTATAGATTGTAATTTTTTATTTCATGTTCATTATTATTATAAAAATGACACCATAATTGATTTTACTAAAAATTATTAATGATTGAATACACATATTTTATTATTGAGATTACACCTTTTCTGTACATGAAGATACTCGTATATATTCCTTCCACCATTTTAGGTGATTGTTTTGTATTCTGATGATATCGTTATATATATTATTTTCAAACATATGAATTAATTGATTATTATACACAAAACTCATAAATATGATTTTATCCTGTATTTATTATTCTAACATAAAATAAATTGTTCTATATTAGTACAATTTATTTCTTTATTATCAGATTTCATTAGAAAATACTATTAAAGGATGTGAAAAGGGAATAATTCCATATTGGTAGATAAATGAATGTATTTTTTGGATAGTTAGTGGGGGATATGTTTATCCCAATGAAATATTCTATATTTTCTTATATTCATTGAATATGGTGAGTGCGATTGGTGTAGTTAAACAAATTTTCTTCAGAGAGAATATTATTCTTATCATTAATTTTATAACTCAAGGTAGTGTATGTAATAATAAAATTACAATACATTTTAAACATTTCTTAATTTCATCTACATTTATCATATATTATAATTTTATTTTATATTTTTATAGGTTTTTTTTATTATAAAATGTTCAGAGACTTTTGATTCAATTTCCTAGAATGAAATATTCTGAATAAATTTTATTCATGAAAAAACAACTAACCCCTTTTATTATTTTAAATTAATTGTATATTTGTATTCATTTTTATCATGATGGAATAACTTCTGATTCACTATATTTTGGTAATATTATTGTTATGCCTATTTTTTCTTAATCCATTTCGAATTCATACGAAAATTTTGTAAATGGATAGTTCTAAGATGATTTAATATTTTATTTTTCTATACCCAACCAATATATAGAATCTTTTTATTACTATGTCTATAAATTAAGATAGAGGTATTATGGAATGGATGATATGATTAATTTAACAAAAACTGGTTCACTACCTTAGTTTTTTATATATTTGAATGGTAATTTTTTACTATGATTCTTTGTGTTTCAGTGAGTGTGTTGTTGAACATATAATCATTATGTTCATCCATTGGTAATTATTACTTCCAATCCTATGAAGTCATTGATATTATATATCAAGGAATATATTTCTTAAAAATTTTATATAAATTAAATATGAGGTTCTAGACATTGTACTAATATGTATGATCAATGAAGACATTAGGGATAAAGGGGGATATAATCAACAAATAGACAAATGACTAATATGCTTCAGAACATGTATTTTATGATCAGTGAGATCAGTGATGTTTAATGTATTATAACATTTATACCTTGGAGATGAATATCAGTTCTCATACCGATTTTTATTAAAAGTATTTATTTTCTCGAATGAGAATTTTTTCCATTTATAATAGTACTGGAAAATTTTTATGAATTTTTTTTGAAAACCATTTTTTTCCTTTTCTAATTTCTAATTAAAAAATATATCTAAATTATTTTTATAACTATCAATGGATTTAATTTCCAATAGATTTAAATTTTTGTTTCTTTTATCTATTCATATTTTTTTCCTATTACTAATTAGATAATATTTGGTAGGAAAATAATATGTTCACCTAAACATGATTTCACCACCACTTGGAACATCTTTACTAGCCAATAACTAGATAGTTAATGTTAATCATGAAATTATGAGAACATCAATTTTTAAATTATGAAAATGTAATGTGAATGATATATTAATATTTGTTAATGATTAATCAATTCATAAAATGAATATCAGTTGTGTTAATTTTGAAGGAATCTACAATGACCTGGAATTTGTGATATTTTTAAATGAATCATTCATAACATTATATGTGTATGTATAGTTTTTATTTGGGATAGAAAATAAAATTTATGAAGAATTGGTGTGTTATTAAATGTAATGATTAATTTTTTTAATGAAAAACATAAACGATAGAAAATCATTATTATATAAGTATAAATTATTATTCTGGTGTAATGTCCAAAGGGGATTAACATAATTCAGGGTATAATGTTAAAAAAATCCAAACTAATAAAATACTGAATTATTTATTATAAGAAAAAATAATCTTATTTCTTAAATCATAAAAGATAGAAATATTTTATATGTGGAGTATTATATAAATTAAATATAACTAAGAACATGTTAATTTAATTCTATTTTCATTACATCTTTTGTAAATAGAATAATATATTTTAGAATGTCGACCATTATGAATTTATTTTCCAAAAAAAATCTCTTTTGAAACATGTGTATGTTACTCCAGGATAATACCTAAATTTTGTTAAATAACTATTACTTTACTCTTTAATTATCTTCCATATATAAAATGATCACATTTATTATGTTGACTTATATGAACATCTTTTCACTACTATGAAAATATAATTGAATGAACTAATATCCATATGGATTAAGAATCTAACATTACATCTATATAAGTTATTTAATAGTATAAAAAGATAACACATGAATTTTCAAAAATATTATGACGTGATTTTTACCATACTCACAAAATCAGATACAAAAAATCATAAAAAAACATATTTATCGAAAAAACTATTCATCAATTAAAACAAATTAATATTGAAAAACCCAGATTTTATTCTACCAAACATATTTAATCATTTTTCTCTCTTAATCATATTAGGTTCCAACATTACAATCAAATTTCATGAGTAATTCCTTAGTTTCAGATTTATAGATTTTTTTAAGATTGTACAATTATCCCTGTATATAAAAATATAAATAGAAATATAAAGTCTCATTTATAACATTATCTCAATATGATTCACAAATGATATAAAAAACAGTAGTGGTAGATATTCTTATATGAATATCTCTTCATTCCACCTTAATATGGTAGCTCTCAAAACAACATGGCTGACATTATGGAACATATATTCACCATATAAATCAACATGTATCATATCTTTTACATTATACATTACTCATTTACAAAAACCTCACATCATGAGTACATTAATACTTCCTAATATTAGAGTATAATAATTTAACATATATGTAAAAATTTGATAATATTAAATAGTAATAATAATGATATCTATTAAAAATTGATATAATTGTATCTATTATTACCCACATCTATCATAAATTATAATTACATCATTTTGAAGATAAAAATGTATAATAATAAAACATATAAATCAATGGGATTGGTGTATTGAAAAAAATTGTTTTTTAAAATGTGAATATAGATTAATAAATAATATTTATTTAAATCTATTAATACATTTGATGGAAACACATATCAATGATAGGGTGATAAAAACCCCATGTAAGGGGAGGAAAAATATAAATGAACAAGAAACATGAAAGTGTATAGGTACATGAGTGAGCATAATCATCATCATCATATCACAATCATTGTATCATAATATTATACATATAAATATAATTTGAAGGAGACATAATATAGGGAATATGCATAATAATGAAATATCAAAATCCGTATAATAAATTACCACATATGCAATATGATAAAAAATTAGTAATATGTTCCAAAAAATGTATATCTAAAAGGAACAGAGAATAAAATGTAAACAATTACTACATTAAGTCCACAAATAATTATATAATAAGATATATCAATTTATAAATATAATTATGGGGATATATAATTTAGATCACATACATAAAATCATAATATACATAGAATCATGTATTATATAAGAATAAACATGTACAAAAATCATAAACATGATATAATTCCAGGAGAAAATAATGGGTTTTAATGTCTAATCATAATTAATTTTTCAAATAATAAACTTGTTTTATCCCAGTTGAATAATGGAAAAACTAATTTTATAAAATTATCTTTCTAATTTAAAAATAAAAGGTTATAATAAAATAATAATATAATAATAAGCATTGATAGAATATTAAATTAATTTCAATATTAAACTATTTATAATGAATCATAAAAGATGATATTAAGTCAAGAGAACAATTTAAGATCACGATTATACCAAAAAAATTTAAATGGAATGAGAATTTCAGGAAATTTATAGATAATTATTGATAAGTTCCAGAGAAATGATAAATTAATAGTTAGTAAACAAGAAATAAAATGTTGAGTTTGTGAGTCCTTGAACCTTAGGTCATGATTTTTCATAATGTTTATGCCTCCTATATATTAATAAAATATTTATTAAAATTTTAATAAATAATAAAATAAAATTTATTAATGTCATTCATGAAAATTTATAATAATTAGGCATTAATTATGAAATTTCGTGTTAAGGATGAACGAGTTCAATACAATTTTTCTTTAAATTAACAGGATTTGTTTTAGATTCATTTTTTTGATTCACATTATTTTACCCAGTAGAAAAATTTACATTATAATATTAATTTGCATCATATATATATATTATAAATAATTTATTTTAACCACACAAAAAGGTTGTGGTAATTAATTATATACTAACATAATCATAGGTGGTTGAATTACTACTAATGAGACATTATATAATTAGAAGAAGGAAAGATTGTATATATGATTTAAAAAGATTTCAACAAATTTATTGAAGATAAATAATAATTATTGGTATATAATATTAACAAAACATAATAATAAGGGTGATTTATAAATTATTGACATCATCCTTGTGGGATGGAAAATGGCCATTAACAACCCTTTATTAAATTGGGGGAGAAAACACACATTATATATATATATATTATAATAAATATTTTATTAAAAAATAACATTTATATAATATTTATATACTCATTAATTATCCAATGAAGGATATTTTTAATTGGTAGTGTCGAATAAACAATTGGAGTATGAGAAATTTGAAGGAGAAAGGAGTAAATATTAATTTTTTATTTAAAGAGACCCCATTTCTATGATATTAATGTCATGGAGGGTTAGTTATGGATAGTGAAAGAACATCATTAGGATTCCAAGGAGTAAAAAAATTATTGTGAAGATCATTGGTAATAATAAGTGTTTGGTAATTTATTTTACAATGGAGATGAGAGGTGTTATTCATACATTAAAGGAGGGGGTAGTTTTTGTTAATACATTGTATACTATATTATTTCTAAATATTGAAATACAATAGGTTTCTTCCATAATATTATTATTTGTTTTTAATTAATATAGTCGGTTTATTTATGAAAAAAAACATTTTTTTATTCAAATTAAATGAATAAATAATAAAATTTTTTGTGGTATATTTTATCTTTTTATACCATTGAAAATAGTTTTCATTTTTAGAAATGATATTTTTATTTTTAAATGACTAATATTTATTATGAAATCAAATTTTCTTGATAGAATAATTTTTTTTATTTATTTTATTTATAAATATATTTTATTTATTAAAAAATTTCATATTTGGAAAAAAAATAGTTATCACCTAAAACTTATAACATTATTGATGATTACAAAAAATCATTTTTTTATTTCTTATATAACCTGATTAAAAAATCACATTAATTTTATCAAAATATTTATTAGGATAGGAAATGTAAATATTTATTATAAATATAACATTATGGTTACTATAAAGTAATTTATAATATAGATTTTTAAAAATAAATTCAAATAATTTTTTTATTATCCTAATTTAAGGATTTATTTAAAAGATTTTTTAAATTAATTACTTTATTCATAATAAATATTATTTTCCATTAACATTAATAGATTAATATTCATTTTATGATTCTACTAGTCAATCAACAATTCAGAAGGTTTTGTTTATTCTTCTAATAGTCATATAACTTTTATAAATCTTATAAATACCTTTAATTTTGATTACTCATGATTCATAAAGTATTCCCTAGTGGTTATATTAATATTTTACAATGTTACAATAAAATTACTTATGATTTGTTTTATTTTTAGATATTTTTCTCCTATAATGATTTTTTTCTGTGACCATGAATAGATTGTATTTAAAATACTAATCTTTTTTATTTTCTTTTATACCACTGTGGTATTTTATTAATAATGTATCTATATGTAGTGTATTATATTGATTAAAAACATTGTTTTAGTTTTTATAACATGAATAATGTATTCTATAATATACCTGGAACCTTAATATCTGGTCTATTGAATATATTCAAGAAAAGTTTATATAGATATGTCTTGGTAAATATATTTCCCCCCACTAGAAATTTTTAACACAAAATTTAAACTCATATCATTGGATTATTACTAGAGAGGGATCTTCAATTTTATTTAATACTTTGGTTCCCATGTTACTTCATGAATTTATTAGTTATCAATGTAATTATAATGGTGGTGAATAACTGTGAAGAAATTTTAGGTAATTCTATTCTCTTTAAATTACCCCACATAATATTTATACCAATATATCTGTTGGGTTGTTTGTATCCATTTATGAACCTAGATACAACAAATAATATGAAAATAATTAATTAATAAATTTTTTCAATTCATTATATTTATAAAAGTTTCTCCACATTTGAGGGTTAAGAAAATACCTAAAGGGTTCAATATGAGTCTATAAATGAGATATATAGTAATATAATATTATAAATTTGAATGGTAATGTTTAATCCTTATCCTTGAAAATATCTCCCAATAGTTATAAGTTCTCTTCAATAGTTCTTTATTTTTCCTCCTCTAGGTTTACAATGGCACTCCCTTATAGAATAGTGAAAATGATCTTATTCTTCTCCCCACACTGCTCAAATGAAATACACACACCCGTATCGAGAATAAATGTATTCAATAAAAAATAGGTAGTGTAATATGTTATCATACATGTTTATTTCTTCATAGAAATTTCATTATTATTAAATCAGTTAAACAATCTATTCCAAAATTTTCACCTTCTTACTCATTCATATATGATCTCTAAAAATTATAATATAAATAGTATTGTAGTGGTTCAATAAATCATACCCCATACATTTTTGTATTCATGAAGAGTATTGATACATAGTTTCTAACCATGAAATAGCTGTATCAAACATAATCAAATATATTATTCTCCATATTTTTTAGATTATGTGGTTGAAGGATATCCTTGGGAAATCTGTCACTCTTAATGATTATTTATTCTCAATTTAAAAGATAAAATTTAAAGAGTATTTTGGATTTTATTTCTCACTAATTCATTGATATATAAGGAATTTAAAAAACATTTGAATTAATTTCATCTCTATTATATTCTTATATATATTCTTCTCCATTTCTGTTCTCAACACAAAACAGCATTAAATAATAACTATACTTAGATTTTTAAAATTATAAATATATAATAGTTTTCTATAATTTTATTTCTCTTAATATTTATATCCTACTTTTTTCCAATGATCCTCATTATAAAAATTTCTCAACTTCTCTTGTGGGACTACAACCAATAACATAGTGTATTATTTTAAATCAAATGGAATGTCAAAACTGATTTTTCAAAAATAACTTATATATTATCCTTTTATAAGTTATTTTATATTATTATGGAATATCTAATCTTTGATAATCATAAATTATTTCAATTATGATATTATCAAACCCCAGAATTTTCATAATAATATCTCCTCATTATAAATATTTTATTTTCAAAATTTATGACTTGGATCACTTTTTAATTAAAAATAGAATCACAATAATTAAATGACTAAATATAAATATAAATATCATCTAATATCATCATCCATAATATCATAATTATTATATTAATAAGACTTATAAATGAAATTGAAAATGATACATTTAATTTGTAACTTCTTTGTAAATATTTTATATTATGATCAAAATTTGACATATAATAGTTTATATTATATGTATGTTAAATAAAATAGATATAAATGTTTCATACCATCTTATAAATGTCAAATATCATATTTTAAATAAATTTTATACTGGAATTTATTTTAAACAACATAGTGAAATCATTTCATTACCATATTTTTAGTGTGAAATTATGATAAATCTTCTATATTCTTTAGAAAATGTCACGTTCTTGTATAAGAAAATACATCTCATCATAAAAATGTTAAATATAATAATGTAAAACCAATTATTTATTTTAAATTACATCAAAAAGATTCCATATCATAATAATACAATGAAAATTCTAGATATCATATTTTTTAATGTCTATATTTATTTTTATCAAATTTACTCCCCCATATTTCATTTCCAAAAGTAATAAAAATTACCACCAAAATTCAATAAACATTACCTATGAATATCCAATGACACTATCTCATCTCATTAAAATTAAATAAATAAGATTATGAATTTATAAAAATTTCAATTTTTTTAGAATACTTCCTATAGATGTTTTCATAAAAAACGTTTTAAATATTCAAATAGAGATATGTTGCATATATTGTTTCCTCATCACCCCTCAATGTTACCAATAATTTATCCACTTGTATCAACATTAATAATAGAATCATCCAGCCATCATCAAATAATGTTAATAAAAATGTGAATCATCTTTCATGATATATAACACAAGGACAGTTACTCAGTCATATAGTAATGTTTTTTCTTATATTCAATAAATCTTTATGATTTTCATCTTCCATATTTTCTATAAACAAATGTTGTAGTTTTTGGTGACCTAATATTCAATTAGTAATTGTAATTTCATCCAATTAATAAAATATCAAATGTCATCATATATATGGTAAAATTATTCCATGAAATTATTATCCCAAAACACAAATCATCAACTTATTCGATTTGTAAATATTCATTTCCAATAATTGAAATGATTTCAAATATTTAATTGTATAAAATAGTTCATATAATCAATATAAACTAAAAGATATATAATAAAAGTATATACTATTCCACAAGCCCTTTTCATGAAATATTCATTAATTCTGGGACAAATAAATTATATAATCATTGAGTTCATAATAATATTGAACTAATATTTAATGCTTCAATAATTGAAATCGACATTACGTATTATCAATAACAATTATAGAAAAACAAGATCTAGTAACCCATATAAAATGCTTAAATTATAAAATTTTTATAAGACACGAGGTATCACATATTATAGGATATCATTGTTTTGTATTATTTTTAGAAAAGATTGATAACCGATACAGACATTACATAAAAAATGAAACAAAAAATTATAGTGATAAATTTAATATTTCTTCAAGTATGTCTTGAAAATAAATCATTGATCTCCTCAAGATACATGGTATATAATTAACATCTAATTATATAACAAGTATTCAATATATTATATATAATTCTACACATATAATATCCTTATAGGCATATCATATTTATTTTTATTATTTTTTATATGGGTAGATATAAAAATGAAGGGTGAACTGAAACATTTATTAAGGGATATCATATATAAATATATAAAAAAAATGACAAACCCATAAATAATATATATTAAATAAATGTGAGTTTATTATTCCACAATACTGATCACATTAGATTGAGATAAATTCATGAATGTCATGGAAATATAAATAATCACATGGACAATAATATTAGATTCCAAGGTAGTGAAATCTAAATTTATAAAAATTAATTAATTTTACCATAAAGGCCTTATGTCATGACATCATAAACATAAAATAAATTAACCTTTCTATAAAACTACTTATATACCATCCATGATATATTTCAATACATAATAATAAACTAGTAATGTGTACAAAGAAAACCTATGATAGTTATCCTGATGAGAGTTACTGACTAATCAAATGGATATTATGGGTTCTTGTCATTACTAATTAATCCAATTAATTCATCATATGACACTAAATCATAATAGAAAAAATCATAATCAATTTTTCATAGTATTAAAAAAATCCATATTCAAAGAATATAATTCAGTATATTGATGGGAAAATAATTATAATTACATTATCATATGATGTTTTTTAAAATAAGGTGAACTGTAGTAATAATGAATATCCCAAGGAAAGTGAATTAATTAAATGAAATACCAAATCAACTAGACTTATCAATCAATATATATCAATATTGGAATAATAACTGCACAAGATTTCAATAAAATACATAGTTAGTAAATTGAAAATTATTATAATAAGACAACATGATAGTTAATGAGGATTATATTACCAAGTCAGACCCCAAGTTTATCATAAGAACATTGAGGAATTTAAAATTGATAAAAATCACCATCCTAATAAGAAAATATATAATGATGTCATGTAATATTGGATTAAGAAATATATTATTTGATACCGAATATGTAATAATCAAACATAAAATAATACAAGATTATGTATTAGTAAATCAAGAAAAATAAATATTATATTGGGAAAAAACATTTATAAAATTAAAAAAAATATAATTAATCATCAAAATTATTTTACAATTTTATTAACATTTATATATAAGATGATGTTGGGTGTCAATTTATGAATTCAGTTTTGCAGAGGCAACCAGATTTTTTTTAAAATACATTAAAAATATATCTTGAAAATATAATGTTGAAAATAATATATAGGTCTTCCATAGAAATTATGAAATGGATGATTGAAATATGAATGTTAAAGTGAAATCGTTTGTAATATGTTGAAAATACTTTTTTTAAAATTAGACCATAAATGAAAATAAAACATCATTTAAAAAAGGATGAAAAATAATAATTCAATATGATAAAATATATATTATGTTTTCGATATAATTAAAAATAAAAATTTTTGGAATTAAATAAAGTGGTTATGATGAATAAATATATATTTAGGATGATGATTCTAATTCTTAACAAACATTGAATTTATGAATAAAAAAGTCCATCATATAATATAAATTGGTGTAACAATCCATAATAAAAGATTTGTGATAAATAAATTTATATACATATAAAATAAAATGGATGTAAAATATTATTCAACCATACACTAGATTTTACACATATTATAATATTAATATTCTTGAAAAATGATTATAACTCAATGAATTAAAATTGATCAAGAAACACATGAAGGACATTATTATTAGAACGACGGAAAGGGATGGAAGTAGGTATTAATAAAAATAATTGAAAATTATATTTAATAAAAATAAATAGTAATTAATTACACCAAGTAGAAATTAGGTACACCATATGAAAGAGGACTAAGAATATAATATCAAAACATTCCAGAATAAAGTAAAATTGAAATGAAAGTCCTTGTGACTATAACATTCATTAAACATAAAATCAATGAACAAAGAGTTAATTATAATAAATTTTAAACCCACATATGGTAAAGTAGAAATAGAATTTTATATAATTATATTATAATAATAGAAAAAGCAAAACATGGAATTCTAGTTTAAACATTATAACTCTAAAAAAAATTTATTATTACACAGTCATTACTAATTTGCTAATTTTTATATTTGAAATATCTTGAAAGATATATCGTGATATATAACATAAAATAAAATTAAGATAAATTTAATATGTTTAAAATATTCAAAAGAGTTAGTATAATAACCATATAAAATAAAATATTTTCATATTATAGAACATGTGTAGTAGAGTTGATATTGATACCATAATCTTTGCTTCAATTATAAGCATCCATTAAAATTAGTTAAAATCTTATATTATAAACCTATATATCATCATAAATAATTTTTAAATATTATTTATATTTTTTCTCTTTTTAGTTATTCTTTATAATATTTTATAATGCATTTTTGATTGATTTATTCCATATTTTAATCACCAAATATTGTAATTTTGATTATTTTTCAAATGCTTGCTAATAGGGATTCAGAAACATTTTTTTATAGTGAATCGTAATTTTAAGAGAATTCCTGGTACAAAATCGAATAATTTTTTTAATTATTTATAATTTATTAATATATCATATGAACATTTTAGTTATGACATGTAATTTTAATGGTTATGATAGATTATTCAAGTAATTTTTAATGAACTAGAGGTGGTATATTTAAAATAGATTAAATATTAATTTTAAAACTATATAATAAAATGAAAATAGTAATATAATTATAATTAACCATTACATAAATTAATGAGTTTTTCATTAGACTCCACGAAATAAGTTCAAATCATTGTTCATATTTTTCTTAAGCTGACCAAAATATGATCTCATTGTAAACTATTGGTGAGTATGGTTGAGAAAGTTAGTATACATACATAATATAATTATTAAATTAGTAAAATGATACTATTAATACATTATAAATTTATTAAATCATATTTTATGTGACTTGGTAAATTATTAAACATCATGATGAAAAATTAAATAAGTTGTTTCATCTTAGTTGATGTCCACTCAGATAAAAATAAAGCAATCTCATTTTCATTGATTAAATATATAATAGGAATTATATTATATTATAAGAATATAAATAATGTTTTAAATAATATATTTATTCATAAATACTCCCTTTTAACCATCCATATAATTAGGTTATAAAAATCAAATCATATTTCTCATGGGGGTGGTAGTTGGCTCTTTTAATATTTTGAATGGTTGGGGGGATATAGAAAATAAAAACCCCATACAAATAATAAAATTTTATTGTAAATTTAATAATTATATAATTATTTCGAATACATTTATATAATATTCATATGACTTATAAAAATAATGAATATAAATTAATAGAAAATAAATTATTTGAGAGTTTTACTATAATCAAAATAATATATGCTTTTCAAAATTTATTAAGGCTCTGAGAGGTAGTATTGAGAATACTAAACCCATTAGAATGTGTTTAGGAGTTATATTGATTTATTTTCGAAGAGTTTGTATGTAATAGCCCGAACCACTGTGGTCCAATACTTTGTAAAAATTTTATGTGGTCAAGCAAGACGCATGTTATAATAATAAATTGTTTTGATAATAATAATTGATAAGGGTGGTGTGAAAATATTTGGTGTTAATTATATTAAATGGTTTTAATTTATTCATTGTGAAATAAATGAAATAAAATTAAATGTATTTAATTCGATGAAGGGAGCCGCATGGAATAAATTATAAAGGAATAAATTATATTAAATGAGGCACATGTAATAAATTATAATGGAATGAAATGCAACAAGTGCATCCCCTTACGACTGAATCCATCTGGTATTTTGGAATATTAAAATAGTTATAATAATACTAATTTAATAGATAATAATAATAATAATAATAATAATAATTGTCAATAATAATAATAATAATTAATGATAAAATTGAAAAATGATTTATTACTATTAAATAATAATGGTAATGGTGGATTTTGTGTGTGTAATAAATGGAGAGTTTCTATAATATAGAGAGTTTCCATTAATTTGTATGTTTTTATAATGCTGTTATTTCCATAAAATAGGGTGTTTCCATAATGAAGGGTGTTATTATTATTAATTTTATTAATAGTAATGTTTAAGTGAGAAATAGAGTTTTGGGTGAGTGTTTGAACATTTATTAAACTTTAATAATCATTAAGATATTAATTCCAATAATGTTAAAATAAAATAAATAAGTTAAATGAGGAGTCAATCAAGGGAGGCGCCACTTTTGGTGTAGTGAGGTAATTGTGGACGAGTAAGATTGGAGAGAGAATATGAGATATCAAAATTTGTGAAATAATAAAAGAAAAAAAGGAATGACAATCAAGGGGAGGTGCCACTTTTTGGAGCACGAGGGAATTGTAGAAGATTGGAAAGAGATTGGAGAGAGAATGAGTTTAAAGGAAATAAAGATTTGAAATTTAAAGCAATAAAATAAATAAGTTAAAAAAAGGAAATCAATCAAGGTGGAATAGGGTGAGGCGCAACACATTGATAGATTAGGGTGTGACATAGAAATAAATCAATTAAAAATAATAATAATAATATAATAATCAGATTATTATTTTTGTTGGTAAAACACTCTTTTGTCTGTAACTTTTTCATGCGACCTCAGTTTCACAAACCGTAAGCGGTAGTGTGACCCAGATTCCGAGATAGACATTCCGAGTCCAATATTGGATGTCTTTTTCTGCTTTTTGGATTGACCACCCGAAGCGCTCGGATTATAATAGATTTACTATTATTATTAAATCTTTGACCTGCCATAAATACCGTGTGCGATGTCCGATTGAATTCTCGTTAGTGGCGATGTGATCCTGTCATTAATACGATCGATTTATGTCTAATGTGGGATATTAAATTATGGTTCGTGGCTCGGGTCCATAAAACACCCAATAATAATAAATATTGTTATTATTATGAGATTTGTATTCAATATATATCCTTCATACGGTGTTGGAATGGTGAACCGTCTGTGACGTTGCAACCCTTAAATTAAGACTGTTGATTCAAAGACCATAAATCCTAAATTAATTATTCATATGTCTTGGGATGTTTTTACTTGGTCAAACCGCATGGGTTAATGCGAACCACATTTAATGGGGAATTAAGCGTATCTTAAACCGTCGCCCCATTGATTCTTTAAATGGGACAAGATATCATCCTCCCATTTTCTTCCTCTTTGTTCTTGGCTATGAGATGCTAGAAACTTTCAATAATTCCGGTAGGAGTTTCACAATCAAACTACACTCCTCAGATCGTTTCTGCTCTGTTTTGATGCAACCAATATGTATCGATTAATCTTCGATATACGGGATGTTTTTATCTTCATTCCATTGGGATCACATTCCCATGTTTCTCCTTTTAACTTATATCATGTACTCCCCATTCTTCTAATGGGGTTTTCATGGGGTTTGGTTGCTGCGGACGTACCATGTCATCCTCAGGTGGATGCAGTAGTCGCGAGAGGAGGATCGTGACCCGTTGTGTGGATAAAGAACGTCAAGAACTCTTCATGGTAGGGGACTCGTAGCTTCTCTAATTGAATATGTGCAATCGTAGAATTAGCATGATTTAGCCCTTTGGATTACAATGAAATTGACATAATTAAATACTTGAACCAGATTAAAAGAATTGGTTGATCGCATGTTGTTTCTTTGTTCCGTGATAACGTTTTGCCTCATGTTTTTCTAGACAGAGGGATATCTATGTTTTCTTTGATTAGTTGTTCGTTCTTGATGGAAATTGATAATGAACGTAAAGCCGAAATTAATTGTTAATTAATTAGCTAAAGATAAAGAGGCATGTAAAAGAATCTGGTTGTTTCCGTTGTTGTAGTTGTTCTAATTTGAGGTTAATAAAATTAGGGAAGTAAGCATGGTTATTTAATAGTGATGGCTTACTAATTAGATATCTTGTAATTGGAACCTATGAATAACAAATATGCTAATTCAATATGGATTAAAGAAAAGATTGTGTGATAATTTCATAAAGGGGTTCTAAGTTACCCTCTTGATTGTTAAAGGGCCAAGATCCCATTGATGTGATTGTTGTTTTCCTGCTGCTTGTGATGTGATGCTACCCTGGAGGTCTGTTGTGATATGTGGAGGCATGGAGGCCTTGTGGTTGTGGCAGCTGATGACGCCTAGGGTGTCGAGATGCATCGGCTTATGCATGTGGGTGTCGGGGAGGACACCAAGGATGATGGTATGGGATGAATGTGGTGGCTAGATGTTGGTGTTTTTGTTTGGTTGTTTATCTACTTTACTTTTCCACACTTCTTAGGATGCTGGTCTTGCTTACCCTCTTTCCGAAGGAGGCGAAGACATTTGGGGTATTCCAGGTGCTTTCCGTGTTTATCCTCTCGAGGGATAATGGGTCTATGCTCTTGCTATAGGCGGAATATACTCGACGGGTGGTATATCTACTCACCGTGTTGAGCCCCCTTTGTGATTCGTAGCGTATGATGCCTTTCTATAATGCCTGGTAATATAGGAATGTAATTCAGTAATGAAAGTTTGATTAAATGGTGATAATCCATGGGGATGGAGATACTGGAATTTAAAGGTGATGTGAATCTGAAAAGGAGCAGTTGATTTTGAATGTGATGCCAATTCAATTTAATGAGGAATTATTCATGGTTAATTAATGTTTAAAGAATTAATTAACGTATAGTGGAACTGATAAAATGATAATGGAGTAATCTAATAAATTTTTTAAAATGTTTGTGTGCTTATAGGACACCTAGTCTTAGAAGTAGCAGCCTGGAGTCTGAGAGACGGTAGCTGCAGTTGTATCTAAGACTAGGTAATTCCCATAGTGTGGATGTGAGTTATATATATATATATATATATATTTTGTACTTTTTGTGTTTCTATACGCTACTCCACCCTGTCGGTAAGGGAAACTGACACCCCGGGGATTCTGAGCCCTGGGGGCTGTTTTCCCCAACATTCTGATGGGATGTCGAATGGATGACTACCCCCTTTGACCCCACACTCTTCTCTTGGTAGATACTTTTGCCATGAGGCACAACGGTTAGTTACCCCATATATGTGTGTAGAGGGTTGTAATGGATTGTGGTTATTCGCACACATATATTCTGGATATAGTATCGTATGGACTACTATAGGTGTAATGTGTATAGGCTATGATGGCTTGAGGATCCTTACTCGGAGTATGGGCTGTAATGGCTTGAGGTATTATACCCGACTTATGATACATGTTATGCAAGCTGTGGTGGCTCCCGGAAACTACCTGGTTACTTTTGATTGTGGGGAGGGTCTGGTGTTTCACCCAGGTTTCTGCGGGAAAGCATTTGTGGTGCACGAGGTGCAGATTGTGGAGCTTAGCCCATGTGTATACAGGCAAGCCTTTGGAGAGAGATGCACATGATGTATGTCATTGGGGAAAAGCAGCAAACCAGTGGGGATGTAGTAGTGAGGTACCCATGATATTATTTACTATATGATATATTACTGTATGCGTTACTTGGTGAGAGTATCCATGGTGAGGTTGGGAACTTAGTATACCAGTTTAGGTGATGATTTAGTTTCACTTGTTGTTCACCAGGCTTTAGCATGATTTATTTACATTTGCACAAGTGGCTTGGGGAGGATCCTACTAAGTATACTTTTATACTCACCCTATTTATATATAAAATATTTTACAGGTCACTTGGAGCAGGTTGGAGATCAAGCTGGTTAATACTAGCTTCTGGTTGGGGGAGCTGTTCGGCCTTGTCGTCGCTGTCGTTTTTACTTTCTTTGGGTTAATTTTGGTTTTCCATTTCAGTTGTAGTACTTTTTCCGGACATTTCATATATTTACTTGGGTTTCTTTTATATTTCAGTTCTGATTTGCAGTTGATTGGTGTCTATCTTATCTCTCTCTTCCACAAGTGTTCTCTTAGAGGGTAATACCTCCAATCTTTGTGTTTATTATTCCCTCGATGCTAGTATCCAACCTGGGGCCTACTAGAGGCAGGACTCGGGGGTCGTTATCTCTCTTCTAACATTGCCGGCCCAGGAGGGGTACACATTGTGGGGAGGGGGTCATGACATTGTATAAATCTAAAATACTATTTATGTTATATGAAATGGCCTGGTGAAGGGTTCTTTTTAATGGGATGGTTGTGAAATTGATTCAATAATATAAAAGGAAACTCTTGTGTTCAAATGTGACCTCAATCCAATAATTTAAAATCACAAATTAATATAAGGGTTAAGGATATAACTTCCTCAAACATACATTACCAATTACTCTTTTAACATATATGAATTTGTTTACAATATGATTTTTCACATCTACTAATTTTTGTTTTTATCTAGATAACTATTAATTTACATAGAAATTTACTTTTTACCCCAAAAAACTAAATTTTTATTTTTACATAATATGGACCCATTGATTTACATTATTAAATAATATTTTTATTATAAAACTTTTAAGATGATAAAAATAAATTTTAATATTATATCATGTAATACATAATTTTTTTATAAAGTATATCTATGGATAAAAATAATTATTATGGAATAATTAAAATCAATGATGATATATGTGACATTAATTTTAATATAACTAACAAAATTAGATTTATGTGGATTTTGAAACGAGCAAAACAAAATTTCACATTGTGGATAATGTTTCAAATAAAAGAGAATAAAATTAATATTTTAAAATTATTATATAATATTAAAAATAAAATCCACATAGTGATTTTATCTTATTAATTTTACTGCAAAAATAAATTATTTTAAATTATTTTTTTATACATGTTAAATTCACACTTATTTATTATAATGACTTTAAAGGTATGATATTGTCACAGACTATATTAGTCACCCGAAAATAATCTATTTCAAACAAATAACAAAAATTAATCATATGTTTATATTGACATGATGAATAGATAAAATATGAAAAAAAATTCAAATAAATATTAAAAACTATGGAACATGAAATATAAATTAGAATAAATAATATAATGGAAAAAATCACTAATAAAATGATTTTTAGATATTGAATTTTTTTTAATATTTATCTATTAGTGTATAATTTTTTATTAATATAACATTTATTTCAATAACATAAATTTGATCATTAAACCATAATGTATTTAGTTTCATAAAAAAGTGTACTTATATCAAAAATATAACTCTGAATAAAATAAATTATTAACCATGAAATGATATTAACAGTTATTTATCTATACAAATTAAAATTTTAGATGAATTTTTATTAATAACAACGTTTATTATTATTTTTATATTGTTTTAAAAATTAATTTACTTTTATTAGGTATGTCAGTTCTCTGGTTATATTATAATAATCTCATTTAATTGATGAAATATTATATTTATAAAATATATCACAGTTTCATTTTTTGGAGTTTCCCTAATAAAAATGAAATTTGGTTATTAATATTTTAAAAAAAATTATTTGATTATGTAGGAATTAAATTATCCCTCATAAATAAGTTTATTCCCCATAATATCAATTATTACATACTAATGGGAGTAGAGAAGCAAATTCATAAGATATAAAGGTCTTGCGTTACAACTAATAATGACATTTCATCCCCACTAACTTGTATAATACTAATTAATTCGTCTATCCCTTCATTATATGCATGTATCTAATAATTAATATTCCCATGAATTTGAATATTTTTTCTTTAATAATTCATTATCAAAACCAGTTTCATAGAATGTGTGTCCAAAAGGAATTTTGGAGTCATCATTTGGAATATATAATATCCTAAGATTACATTAAATTTTATTTCCCTATTCCTAAAATTATTACATCCATTATAGAGAGAAATCCAATAAATTTTCAAAATCATATTATTTTTATTCAATGGATGAATAATAAGATATTCCTTAAAATATTCCGACAAACATAATTTTTTTTATAAAATATGCAGATATATTGAAATTAAAAACTAAATAATTAGGGTCCTGATTGAAGGATTAGAAAAAACATTCATGATTCATTAGAGTTCATAGAATAAAAAAGTATCAGGAATTTCAAATCATTAGAGATGACGATAAATGTAAATATATTATCATGAAATATATCAACTATTTTCATTGCGTAACCCTTTCAATTTTCTATTATTCTAGGAGTAAGATAAGGTTGTTCAACATTTTTATACCTTGTATCAGGAATTAACATATATAATTCCATAGTTCTCCACAATTAAAACTTATAATTTTTAGTGTTACATTAATATCATCATAATTTTTCATGTATAATGTTAATCAAGCACTTCATGTTTTCTTGATAGATGGTTGGTTGATGGCCACCTATATCCCAAATAAAAAATTTCATGTTTCAACAGGACACTTCCTTATGTGATTATTCCCATAGCAATCAAACAAATTTTAACATCCCAAATAATTTAATATTCCTAAGTGCATTTTTTTATAATAAATAATAATTGTTAAAAAAATGAAGAATTTGAATAAAATTAAATCAAATTATTTTCTTAATATATATATATATATATATATTAGCTTATATTATAAAATTTTATTTAATACTTATATGGATTTCCGATATTATGTTATTTTTATGAAATAAAATTTTATATTATCTTAATAAAAAATATTATAAATAGGGTATCTATTTTCATTAATAGTATTTTAATATAAAAATTTCTCTTTTGTAAAATGAAAGCCTTGAATAAACATAATATATTTATATAAATTTGAGAAATAAATATATATATATGTAAACAAATATTATTTAAAAATTTTACTACTATTTTATAAACCTATAAATAAATAAAATGAAATTAATATAATTATTTTAAGACTAAATAAATTCTGATTAAGGTTTAAAAAATAATTAAACAGTATAAAAGAGATTATTTGGGAAGTGGAAGAGTCGGGTTTGGGGTTTGTGAGGGTTGTCGTACAGAAAGGGGTTCTTCACGTGTTTCTGAACAAGTAAAAAGGTGGAATCAAGAAGGAGTTATAGTGGGGCCTCGGGAGGATGAGCAGTGGTCAAAGTGGTGGGATCCTATAAATAATTTCGACCCAATAAAGGAAATTTGACAAAGGGAGTCCAAAAGTTTGAGAGGGATTTTAGAAGATGTTGTGTCATTGATAGGGTTCAATTGCAGCCCAGGATTCTGAAAAATGATCCCCTATCCAGATTTGAGGGTCTCAGATATTATTCTACATTGAATAGAAGGCATGTGGGTTAACATATAAGGGTATAATTTTCATTATTGTCCTTAATTTTATCTTAATCATTGTTGTTGCTTCTCATCTATTACTCATGTTGGATTATTGTACACAATTTGTTTTTGTCTTATGAACATATTCATTTTGATTTTCTATTCAGTAATGATAATTTTTTTTCCATGTTTTTATTTTAAACTATTTTTTACTGTTATAATCTAGTTGTGTGATGCTTATTCTTCTTATTAATAGATATAATGAGATAATTTTGTTATAAGAAATTATTATGTTAATTTTATATCTCAAATACCTGTTTACACATATTTCTCTACAAACCTCATTTTATCACTATTTTATGATACACAGAATCATTTTAGGTTCACTATTCTCATGATTTTTAGATATAATAATATATATTTGTGTGTAACGACAAAGTGGTGGAGATGACTATAAGAAACATATACATAATTTCAAATGTTATAGAAAAATCTCTTTTGATTGTCTGGAGAGAGTGAGTGTGTGCAAATCTATTACTGTAAAAATGTATTCAACTATTCTTCTGCCAAAAGAAGTAGGGGATAATTTTATTTTTTATCTGATTTATAATTTTATATATATATAGAATTATATATTTATACCTAACTATTATCAGAAGTTAATATATAGGTTTTTTAAAACAAATATAATTTCTATTCCTACATTTTTAAGAGTGATATTAAATTTACAGTATATTTTTTGTCATATATTTTCAAAATTTCAATGTTATTTTAATGATTTATGATTAGTAAGGGATACATATTTATAATTATCAAACTCTGTTTCAAATTATGGGTCAAGGGATGATCAATTTTTTTTAAAATATGGGATTGTATTTATGTTTTATAATTCCAGCATAAGGGATATTTTTTTAATATTATGATTTAATTTAATTTTATACTTATTCTGGTGAAAAGGTTAGATTATATTTTTCATTTTTGTTTTAAATTTATGTGTGGTAATAGTAATAAAACTATATTTTCAATGTATAATTGTTTTTTATCATCTAATGATAAGAGATTGTTTTTTCTATAAATCATGATTCTGTAAAAGGACATCATATAATTTAAAATGATTATGTATTTATAATTTATGTCCATGTTATTCATGTTTATTTTTATATAATTTTTATATTTTATACTTTATTATTCTAATTATGAATATAGAAATCATTTAGACATGTACAGATTGTTCTTATAAAATTCTATCATGATGTATTTCACGTAATCTTCTTATCTTTTTATGTACAATGGTTCTCATAAATTTATGTATATAAATATGAGAATATATATATATGTGTGTGTGTGTGTGTGTGTGTGTGTTTAGGGATGGTTTTTAATTTTCAAAATGATACCATGGTGATTATTTATGTGATGTGTAATTGTTTTATTATTGTGATTATTTAAAAATGATATAATTATATATAAATTTTTAGATCAAGTGTCAATTTATTTCATTATTAATTTTATTTATGATTTACAAATAAGAACAATTATTTTATGGATGGGATATTCAAAAAAATGGATTTTAGAATTCTTCATAAAATGTTTATAACATGATATAAGGAATGATATATTCTATTTAAGAAAATATAATTTTTTTAAAAATTTTTTGATTGTGATTGAGAACAACATGTCCTTTAATGTGTTTTCAAAAAATGGTACCCTTATAATGAATGCAATTTTATGGATAGTGAACACATAAACCCTAAGGGGAAATTTTTTCTTATGACTTATGACTAGTGACCTTATGTTTTAATATGGTGTTCCACTTATAATTATGATGACATCAAAAATTAATATTTTTATTTGAGGAATTCCATTGACCTTTTTAAATATAATAATTTAGTGAAAATATTTTATTTCTAGTTTATATGTATATATTTATATTTCAATAAAAATCAACATTTATGTATATGTATAATTCATTATTCCACTAAAATATTTTTAAAATATTTATTAACATCTATAAAACCCCTTACAAGGTATATTATGTTCTCATTCCATATTTTAAATTTAATATTCATAGGATTATTACAATTTTCTGATTGAATTCACATTGAAAAAGGAGTTATTACTCATGAAGAAAATTGATTTAATTTATTTATAAACTCTAATAAATTGTTTGTATTTTTTAATCCTAAAAATCCTACCCAAAAAAAAGTATTATATTGTATAATGTGTTGTGTATTGTTTAATTAAAATTTTATAAAAAAACTTTCATTTTAATCTCTAAATTGAAAAGCATGGGTTTGTTGTGTTGTAATTGGTATTAGAAGAATAGTCTAGAAAAATTTGTGGATTGGATGTACACTAAGTGGTAGAGTACAAGGGTTTAGTAGTCCTATTTTTTCTGCATTATTATGATGGAAATTAAGAATTTTCTCTAGTTTGATGAATGAATTATAATATCCAAATTATTTCATGTGGTGATGATTGAAACTTGCTAGATATTTTAATATTAATGAGTTGATTTTTTTAATACTAAATAATAATACATAAAATATCAATATTAAATATTAAATAACATTGTGTTAATTTTTTAATTATATATAATTACATTTTATTATTAATTTTGATTTATTTATTATATTGTTTTCAAATAATATGTTATTTTTATGAAATAAAATTTGAAATTAACTGAATATCTCATTTTATAAATGGGGTATCATTTTATTTAACAATATTTTAAGATAAATATATTTGTTTATTTAAAATTCATTTTTAAATAAAAAACTATTTATATCTATTTGAAAATGAAAATCATATATATTTTTTATTAATATTTTTATAGTTTAGAATAATAAATATTTTTTATAAACATATAAATAAATATTAAATGATAATTTTATTATTATTTTAAGAAAACCAAAATTGTAATTACAATTTTGAAAAATTATTATGTGATAAAAATTTGATGATTTGAGGTGTGGAAAAATAGGGTTTGGGGTTCTCTTAGGGTTTTGGTACCAAGGGGGTATTCATAAGAGACCAATGGAACAGTAAGTGGAGTCATGTAAGAGTCATTATAAGGACTTGGGGGAGATAAGTGGTCATCAAAGCTGTGGGAATCCAGTGAAGGTGGTTGACCTAACCAAGGAGATTCGACCAAGGGAGATTAAATTCTGTCAATGGATTTTGGATGCTTTGGTGTCAGCTATGGGGTTCAGTTTCAGTAAGGGATTCCAAAACCAGAATCCAGATCCAAATCTAAGGGTCCCAAATATTTTTCAACCAAATAATTTATGTGTGTGGGTTACGTTTTGGGTGTCTTATTTTTGTCATTGTTAATAATTTTCTCTTTGTATTTTTTTGTTGCACATCATTTACATAAATTTGATTATTGTACACTATTTTATATTGGACTATGAATATATTAATTTTGAATTTTTTATTCTGATGACAATTCAATTTTCCTTGATTTAATTTTAAAATATATTTTTAATGATATGCTTTGGTTGTGTGTTGAATTTTTTATGAATATATTAAAAGTGACGATATGATTATAAAAAATTATTTAGATCAATTTATTATCTAAGACACATGTTTAAATTCATTTCTCTTCAAACCTTTTTTTATCACTTTTTTTTGTTCAACATAATCTCATTTTATCCACTATTCATCTGATTACCTATATATATATATCACTGAATAGTGGTGGAGATGATTAAAAAGTACTTATACACATGTGAAAAATAAAATTGAAAAATCAATTATGTTTTTTGGAGAGAGTGATTTTGTGCAAAGTAATTATAGCAGAAGAAGGCCATTAACCTTTCTTCTACAAAATCTAGTAATGGTTACATTTATTTTTTTCCTAATTTATAATATTATATATATCAATTTATATATTTGTATCTAACTATTTCAAGATATTAAAAAATGTTTTTGAATTAAATTTTATATCTAGGTCTATAATTGTAGAGGTTATATTAAATTTACTCTATAATTATGGATCTTGATTTTCAAATTAACTATTTTCCTTTTTTGATTATTGATTAAAAAGGGATACATATATATATATATAATTATCAAACTGTATCATAAATTCTGATGAAAGGGATAGTGATATTTGTTTGGGCAATAAGGGATTGTATTTATATTTTATAATTTGTTGATAAGATAATTTTTTTATAAAACATTTATTTGAATTTAATTACTTTTTAATTTCAGGGAAATTATTTGATTATATTATTAATTTTGTTTCTAAATTTATATGTATTAATTTTAATTAACATATATTTTCATGGAATAATTATATTTTTTATCATCTAATTATACTGGATGGTTTTTTCATTAAATCATGTTTTTGTAAAGGGACATCATATTATTAAAAAATATCATTTTTTTATTAATTATCTTCCTGATATTCATATTTATGTTTATATATTTTAATGTGAGATAATTTGTTTTTCAAATTTGGAAAGAATAAACTATTTATACATGGAATGATTCATTTTATAACAATATATCTTGACATATTTAGCATAAACCCTTGATTTCATTATGCATGAGGGTTCTCAATCATTTATGATTATAAATATATATATATATATGTGTGAATATATATATATATGTGTGTGTGTGTGTGTGTGTCAAATGATGAATTTTTATTTTTAAAATTCAACATTGATGATTTCATATGTGATACATAATTGTTTCTTGATTTTTATCATTTTTAGAATATAAAATTCTATTTTAATATTTATCTCAAGTTTTTATTCATTTATTTATCCATTATATTTATGGTTTCAGAAGATGGAAAGTTATTTCAAACATGATATTATCAAAAAAATGGTTTTGGAAATTCTCAAAAACAATGTTTATAACATGTTATATATAATGTTTTTTTCATTTAAAGAAAATATTATTTGTATATTTATTTTGAGATGTTTTTTTATGATTGAGAATAGAGGGTTCGTTAAATGTTTTCTTAAAAAATGGAACTATTATAGTGAATTTTATAGTATGGATAGTGAACCCATTAGTCATAAGGGTACTTTGTTTCACATGAGTTTGGACTAGTAGACTTATGTTTTGTATATTGTCTTCCACATAAAATAATGTCCCACAAAAATTTTATTATTGTCAATGGATGATTCGAAATGTTCTTTTAAAATAAAATTATTTTGTGAAAGTAATATTTTTTTATGTTATATGTACAAATTTATATTTCAATAAAAAACAATATATATATAAATATATACTTATTCAAATAAACTATTTTTAAAATATTTTAATTTTCTTTAAACCCTTTACTGGGAATAATATGAGTTTATCCAATGTTGTAATTTTTCCCCATTTTTTGTAGAGTATACTGAAGGAATTTTCATTGATTAAAGATTTATCACATATTAATAATGTTTTATAAATTTATTGTTAACTAAGATAAATTGAAAGGAATTTCTAATCCTCCAATGCATAGTCCAAAAATGGCACTCTATTTTATAAAGGGTTGTTAAATTTTTTAGATATATTTTATTAAAACCACATATTTTTAATCACTGCAAATAGAAGCGTGCATTTGAGGTATTATACAATGAAAATTCAACCAACATTACAAAGTCATCATTATCACCCAAACCTCCATAAGAATATATCATTGTCTTATTTTTGGAGTTTGAAAATGCATCTATATATAAATTGTTAATAATAATTCTTTATATCATATTTTCAATTATCACAAGATTCATTATTAAAATTATTTTTTCATTTGGTTTATTATTAGGGAAATCATAAATTTTACTACTAGAACTATTTAAAAAATGTTTCTCATTCCTCCACCAATTACATAATCAAAGGAATGTTATTGTATTATAAAATTATTAATTGTATAAAAAATATTTCAATATTGATTATTTAATTCGTAAACAGTATGTAAAACCTGACTTATGAATCTCTATGTTTCAATCATTGTCATCTATGTTCCTTAAATATTAGGTTCTCCAACATAAATATATTCAAATCACTCAAATTTTTTCATAATTAGAATGTTAATAAAAAAGAATTACTCTCTATATTTTCTAACTGTGTGGGAAGACATACATCTTTTCCAAGAACATGGTAATGAATAAGTCAATACCCAACTAATATTATTGGCGTTTATTACCTGAATGTGAATATGTACTTGAGAATTCACCCAACTGTAATTCTTGGACATGGATTCAATTTAATAGAAATCTAAAACTATATTATTTCATAAAAATAACATGATGTTATCTAGTATATTGATTTATCCTTAATATATGTCTTGTGTTTATGTTCTATATTATATGTCTACATAAATAATGGTCGCATGGTTTTTAATAAAAATAATGTAATACCAATTTTAGAAATATAAACTTTAGTAACCCTAAACCAATGGTAACATTAATATATTGGAACAATATACAATTGATGACATCTAATAGGATCACACTGTTATATAATATTGGTAGACCAGATACAAACATGAATATCACACTAATTTTTAAAACAAGAGATAAAACATCAAATTATGGGGAGAAATATATTTTTAAATATAGAATATCCCATAAATAAATCATATCACACATACAGGTACCCGAGGTAGAAGAAAGTACTTATTTTATAATATTACTTCAATATCTCAAAAAAAATATCAACACAAGATATCCTTATAAGCATAATATATTTATTAATATTGTTTCCGAACATAAGACTTACCAAAGAATACTGGGGATATTTGGGGCCCCCAATTTAACTAATAATTATAATAAATGTACTATATGAATTAAAAATTTAATAATCAAATATACAATCAACATACCTTTTTAATTAGTAAATATCAATACTAACATAATAAAAATATGAGATGTAAATAATTTTACAAATTAATAAATGAAATTAGATGATAATAATCTATAAAGGGAACCAATATTGATGATATCAAAAAGAATTATACTATGGTAAAGAAATGAATAATATTTGATACATAATAACATTTTTATTAATATTACAACCCTTTATTATAATTATAAATATACAATATATAAATATATTCGTTAGACAAAAAATAGAATAACATGATTCAATAAAATATGAATTATGATAGTAAAGTCACTTGTATTTATTATCCTATGATTTAAATAAATAATTAAAAGGAAGATAACATAGATGAATACCACCTTACATTGAATAAAACATCAAAATATATTATCTTAGATGGGATCAATAATTTGATAGTTTTATACCTCCATTTTAATCACATGAATGAAAAGAGTATCAGATGAATGTTTAGTTAATCCGTGAGACATAACTATAAATTAGAAAATTAAAAATTTAATAGAGAGAAATTTTGAGATTCAATAATAAAAAAATTAGGTAAAATTATTAAAATTATCGTAAAAGAATAATTCAACAGTCACTTTAAACAATACAAGTTTTAATATGTAGTTTTCATAAAATATTTTTAAAAGGAAACCCAATAACATGTATTTGAATGTTACATAATGCTTTTACGTATAATAATTTTAAAAAAGATAAATATATGAAAGAAAAATCCTAGTTATTATTAATATTTTTAAATTAACTATATGAAGAAAAAAATCAAATAATGGATAATAAAATATTCTTTTGAAAAAATGGTGAAGGAAAATATAAATTCGAAATAAAAATAAAACATATTAATATTTTAAATATATAAATGGTAATTTTTTGTATTAAATGATATTTCGATGTTATAGAAATATCAATTAATGTGGATGATTATTATTTTCAACAACATTACATTTTTTAGGCATGAAATCCATCAAATATAAATAATTGATGAGAAAATACATAATATATAATTTTATGATAATGGCAAGTAAATAAATATAAAATATATTATAATTAAAATATAATTCAATAATCTATTAAAATTTTCTTGACAAAAGGGAATAATGTTCCAAAATTACTATCATAATTCAATTTAGGGGAATTGGGGCTTTGATGAAAAATATATAAATAGGGATGGATGGAGGGATTAATTAAAATATTTGTATTTAAAATGGATCAAAAATTAATAATAATTAAATAACAATTTAGGTAGTAGATATACCATATAGTATATGATTAGTTGTATAATGTGGAAACATTATTCAATAAAGGGTAATTTAGACAAAACCCCTCATAAATATCACAATAATTGAAGTAATAATGCATCAAAAATGAATTCATAATAAAATGTTTTAAATATAATTATATTAATGTGGAGATTAATTTTTTAAAATAATTCTATATAAAAAATCTATTTTATGTGAATTGGGTTCTCAAATAACAATTATTACTCTAATAAGAAAATTGAGTTTCGTAAATCCCTTAGGATTTTGATAATTTTTTAAAACGAATTCTCTTGTAATAGTGATCAGGAATGGAAACATTAAATACCAAATATATAATGTTAATAATGACATAATATATCAAATGATTAGTACAATTTTCCCTAAAAATAAAAAAACATTATATTACAAAAAATATTTTATGGTGTTGAAATTGTGACAAGAAACATTTCATTAATTATCAGCATACATTTATATATAATAACCCCTATAAAATAATAATAAATATAATAATAAATTATTAAACAAAAAATATATATATATAACTTTTTAATCTTTTTTATAATCATTTATTATAAATCATTATTTATCTATTATATAATTGCATCAATAGATTTTTTAATTCCAATTCATTCACACATTTTTTTAATAGTGGTGTTGTGAATTATTATTTTTATATAATTTCATCATTACAATATTATTTAATTAACCATAACATATGTTTCATTATTATTTGTAAATTTTTATGTTCCTCAAAATATATTTTTTATTTATTGAACATTATTAAAAATTAGATAATATTTTTTATTGGAGTTTTTAAAGAGTGAGAGGTGGATGATTAATAATGTGTTAAATATTAATTTAACTATTATAGAAAAAATGATTTTCTAAATATTAATATTTTACACATCAACTAATTATTTTTTAATATTCATCAATGATAGAACATTGTTGCATTGTTCATATAGGTGCTTAAAATGACCCACAAAATAACATGTTTAAATATTTGGGTGAGTATGGTTAATTAAATGATTCTATTGTCATAATTTTATTATTACATATTTATAATGAAAATAGTAAGAATTTATTAACTTGGTGACACTTTTTAGTGATTTGGATAACAAATAATGTTATATTTGAAAACAAACATATGGTATTTCATGGAGGTGATATTATTCGCTTACACATAAGTGACAATATCATCATCCATAAAATGGAAATAATATAGATATTGGATTTTATTTTAAAAATGTTAATAATTTTTAGATATGATATTTATTCTTCAAATACCCCATTAAGACAAATAATTTTTATATATAAAAAACAATATATTATAATTCATATTTAAAATCAATTATTACTTAACTTATTTGTAAATTATTATTATTTTCATAAAACTATATTATTATAATTAATCCATAATATATTTAGTTTCATACAATTTAAACAAAATGTATAGAAAAGTGAATTTTGAGAAAATTACTATTGTAGTCATAAATTAATATTAATATAAATTTAGATATAATATTTAAACTAGTCAATGAATTTTTAATAAAAAAAATATATAAATGTTTTGATAGATATATTTATACAATCTAATTAAATAGTTATATTATAATAGCCTTATCTAATACTTATAATATTTTATTTATAAAATAATTTATTTTTTTAGTTTTATTTGTGAGATAATATATTATACATAGTAATTACATATTGGGGAATTACATATTGGTATATTTTGTTGTTACATGATATAAACACAATCCATTACAGTTTTGAGGCCCTCTTATTATATTAAATTCAATGCCATTAAATAATTCAATAAAACTACTACCAATATGTTCTCAATTGTTCATATCTTTTATCTAAAAAATATGGAAATAAATACAGAGGATCAAGAGTATGTGTTGTTCATACATATCGTATTATCTAAAATTGATTGAAACGTCAATTAAACAACAACATTAATTATTATTAATCTTTTTATTGATTGAATTATGAAATCAAATTTATCAAATTATTGATCTACAAATTAATCATCTCTATGTATACATGGGCAAGCTTGATGTAGAAAAAATATGGATTATTCCAGATGTATAAGGTATCCATAAAATTATCGAAATGAGACTGAAAAATAAATAACTCTCTTCCATAATTTATTTTTTTTATAAGATTATAATCTAATTTCAACACAACAGACACTTATAAAAAACAAGAATTATATGGTTTCTCTATTTATATACCTTGGATTATTTCCCCAGTTTATGTCCTTTAATAATAAAAATCTCTCAATTAATATGAAAATATATTTCACATATAATCATGATAATTTAATCAATTTCCATAATTGATGACTAAATTCCCATCACATTATAGATTTCCATAGTTATATGAGTGTTTTATTTTTCTTAAATCATTTTATATTTATATCCCCCTCAAGTGATGTAGTCCATTAATTATTTATTATAGATGATTTTCATTTTAAAAATAATATCCAAAAATATATTTTTTATGAAAGTTGATGTTTTTTATGGATGAAATAATAAATTAACTCCACAAAGTATATCTCAAGAAAATATAATGTGTATAGATATATTTTTTCCTCAATCAAAATATTATCACATTTAATTTTATATATAGGAAAAAACAAACTAAAATATATTTGTAAATAATGAGGATTCTCCAAATCATTTAAGGAGAGAAATAAGGCTATATAATACATCTAAACATATAAACTCTTATAAATGTTACTCCATCAATGTGATATATCTCCATTATCTGCCAAAAAAATTATTCTAAAAACATGAACCACCTAGAGGAGTATGGTCTTCAAATTAATTATTGATTTATTATTAAATAGAATTATATTTTTTAAATATTATAAAAAAGAATATTATTTCTTTCTTTCTTGCATCATATTAATTTCATTATCATATTGGACTATCCATACAATGAATAATTATTTAGAAACATGATTAACTTTAATGGGTCTTTTACATGGTTGATTATTTTCTCTTAGATCACCAATTTTTAATAACATTAGAAAATATTATTCATGGATTTCATCCTATAAAAAATGATTTTATTTCGTTCATGGATTTATTCACATATGAATTCTAGTGGAATAACTATATATTTAATATTTACGATGTAATTAAATTGGACATTTATGTTTTCCCCCCTTTGTAAATCAATATCATTTTTTCTATAAAATCTTTCTCAATATTGTTTTTGAGCGTGACATTATTAGGTTATTTTCTTTTTCTCACACCCAAGGCTGACATAAAATTTATTATTTATTTACCATCCATATTTTATTGTAATATTCCCCTAAAATAATGTGAATAATTTGTTTATGTATTATCACACAATCCTTATAATGTTGTCTAATTTAATTGAAATTTTACAGAAATTATAATGTTTCTCAAATCTGATTGAAGTAAATAAATTGTAAATTTTTATTTATCATTTATTTAGATTATACTTTTTCATTACATATACATTATAGAACCCTTATTAACATTATTTAATAAAGGTTTTTACTTTAATATATTTTAACATATTTTGGTTTAGAAATTTAGACAATAATATAAACTCAAACATATCATAAACATGTAATATAAAAGGAAAATTACATAAAGATTCCATTTTATTCTACAAAAACATAATTATAAAATTTTTAATCATTATTCATCAAGGTGGTAAAATTTTTATTTATTCTATTATATATTTAAAACCATTTATAGATCCCATATCATTATCATATGGGAAGGAAAAAATAAAAAAAGTGTGATATGAAATTATTAATAAAGAAAAGCATAATTTAAAATATGTAATAGAATAAATAAATATTAAATAATATTATCAAGATAATCAATAATAAAATATTCCATAAAACTATTATCATAATGGGGAGTATATACAATTGTTAAATAACAACATACATAATTTTTTTAGATACAATTGAATTCATAATCATGAAATACACAATATTTTACATCATAATCAAATGTTAAATTACTTGTTTAAAGTAATCATATACATATATGGAGGGCACAATTCTATGAAATCATAAATAATTGGTAAATCATACACAAAATACCAAGAATATATTGTCTCATGAGTGTTTTTAATACATTGGGGGGATATGTTTGATAAACCATTAACATAATTTGTCTATTTAATTATTTACAAGATATGTGTGAATAATTAGTGAAAGTCATTGTTGACATAATTATATATATTTTAAGAGTAGCTGATGATATTTGAATAGTTTTTTTATTAAATTAATAACGATGCATGATTAGAATCATAAAATAGAATTTTGATTGAGGTATTAATTATATTATATTCCCATTAATTCATAATAATGATTAATGGATTTAACTATATGTAAATACCTTTAAAATAAAATTATATCCTTTAAATAAAAGCAAGAGACAAATACAGTTTTTTGATACATTTTATGTTTTAAAAATATGATGATAATTTATTTATTTTTGTATAACCATGGAAAAATATTAAAGGTATATTCAATGAAAATAATGTTCATGATAGTGGGAAAATCAATTCATGTCATATATTTTAAATGAGATTATTCTTTTAAAACATGGGTAGGATTTCAAAATTGAACCGTATTGAAATCATTTGAAAAATAATTCATTTTATAATTTGTAAAGAATGTAAAAAGTATTAAAAATGAAAATAAATACTATTTGAAAAAATAAATAATAAAATTATTGAAAAATTTAATGAATGTGGACAAAAATATATATATTTTTAAGGGAAAACATTATAAAATATTTTTAAAGAAATCAACCTAAAGTGTTTTATAACATTTGAAACAAAATAATGATAAAAATGGGAACATGTGATAGATTTTTAAAACCATTTATTTATTAGTAAATTAACGTCAAAAGATATCTATATGGTATTTAATATTTCACATAATATAAAACATGTGGTGAAAATGGAATAAGTCTCAATAGAAGGAAATTGAGATGAAAAATCTCTTATCCTGTGTCTAATTGAACCAATATGTACATTATTTCATATATCATAAACATATATGAATTATATAATTTATTTATATTAATTATATGTCTTATTAACTTAAGAGATACATTTAATATTATTTATTACCCTTTCTTATATATTTACTAAATCAGTTAATTTCATGTCACTATTTTGGGGGTGTTTGATTTATTATCAAAAAATCACTTCGGTATGTTGGCCATGGTAACATGGATCATGGTTATATAATATATAGGATCCTATTTGGGGATTGATTATTATTTTTATATATTTGATGTAATTTTATAATCCTCTATTTATGTCTTACGTGAAAAATGAATAACAATGCCTCATAGAGGTGGTAGTGCTGTAACAACCAAGGTAATTAAAGAATAAAGAATTTTCATATTTATTAATATTTACGAATTAAATATTAATTTTAATTAAAAGGGGTTTCTATGTTCGATAGCGTACTCGATACGCAACGATGAGTTTCATTGAAAACTTACGTTGCACACAAGTAATAAAATAATATTATTTTAAATTTTAGTTAACAAGTAGCTGTTGTACTGGCGGGAATGGATAGAAATAACTAAAATATGATTATATATATTTTTAAATGTTTTTACATTTACCCAATAAAAGATAAAGGCTTAAAATATGGAAAGAGTTCAATTTTAGGCATTTATACCCTAATTTTCACTAAGGGTTCACTTATCACCTTTTGACGGAGAACCGTTATTAAATATATCTTTGAAAAATCTTATAAATTCTATTGGATCAAAAATAACCCTTCTTTAGAATCGGGAAATCAAAATTTACTTTGTGTAAATTTTTGGTATCTTTCCGATAAAGTTCTTTTTTTAATGAAACGTGTAAAAAGTTGTATTTTAATTCAAACCCTCTGTTTAATCTAATTTATTTATATGATTTGATTATCTTTTGAATTGGTTTTAATGTGAAATTAGAAAATATTTTTACCATTAAATCCAATAGTGGTCGTTGGAATTAATTTCACTTTGAAATCGGACATAAACTAGTGTCAATCTTTTGATACTTATTGTTTCATAAAAACACGCTTTTTGCTCTGACAGCGGGAATTAATTATTAAATTAATTAATGCAACCTATATGTTGTGAATTTTTTAAAATGGACTTCATTTTTTAATTCGGTATATCAAATATAGCTTAGGGTGAATTTTCGGTATTTTTCAGAAAAACTTCAATTTTTGATGAATAGTGAAACCTCTAAGTGGTAATCAAGCAAACTGATTTTTCAGTTAAATGAAAGTTTACCACTAATGTGTATTGAATTTTGAAAATCCGACATACATGGTTGTCATTAAGAAGTAAAATTTGGTTCAATGAGATTAAAATAATTTTATGGTGAATAGTAACTTATTAGGTTTTTAATCGCGATTAGTGGTAATTAGTGTAGTTTAAGGTAAATGTGATATTATAAAAATGTGCAAACACCATGAAACTTGTCCTACACCAATTGGGTGAGTCATGGCCGACCAAGAAAACCCATCAGTCGATTTAGGGGACCCCATGGAGCCACTTGGGCGAGATAATGACTTTAATGCCTTTTTTTTAAAATAAAAGTAAAAATGACACAAACATAATATGTTTTACGAAAACAATTTATACATGGGGTTATAAAGATAATATTTTTTATTATAAATATTCATTGGAAAGCTAAAAATATTTCCTAAATCATATTATTTTTTTATATTTTTTGGACTTTAAATAAAATAAATTATTTATGACATCATTATGATGCAGCGATGACTTCATTATTTGACGATTTAAATAAAATGGAATGATAATGTAAAATCAATGAACTAAGCATGTCCAAAACATATTGTATGGCTGGATTTAGAAACCTTATCATCTTATCCACGAATTATATTAATGTGGGAAATTTTAAAACTGAAACACATTTTCAAATAAAGTAATATTTCTTTACATTCCAAAAGTTCCCCTCCTCTCCTCTTATAAAAGGCCCCCACCTCTACCTCATTTCACACACTAATCAAGCCTTTGGCTCATCCATCCCCTGACCATTTACTCTCTCCACATCCCTCTCCTCATCTTATAGGATTCCCTTTGGGAATAATCCTTTCAAAGGAAGCCTTTAGGCTCAAATAAAAAGGAGTTACACTTTTAAAGGTAATTCATTCTCTCTTGTTCATTTGTTTTGTTTTGATTCTCCAACCCCTTAACTATTTTTATTTACTTCTTTTGTAACAAAAAAAGTATTGTAAATATACTAGGATATTGTTATAATATTTATTCATGCTACACTCTCACACAACTACATCAAAAGGTTAAAGAACATATGGTTTCCGTGGATGATGAAATTCTGCCTCCCGAAACGATGATTGTTCAATACTCATTTAACACCTTAAAAGGTGGCCATTATGATGCACTATTTTTATATATGATATATAATATGTTTATGTTTTCCTTAAGCTTCTGTATTTTTCTTTTTGGTCATACCTTTATGGTTTCCATTATGGGTAAACACGATATCTTCATTTAAGGAAGTGCGGACTACCGCCCCCTTAAAGTGAGTTGATTCATTAAATACCATATGTGGGACATATAAAGGATGGAACTATGATATTATATATGATATTATACTGTAATTATAATATAACTTTATATCATTATGATTCCATTATATAAAATACGAAATAGAAATGAAAGTAGCGTTCATGCGTACATACGGCTTACCGTCTCCATGAACGGTGCATTTCATTTCTTACCTATAAATGATTATGTAATATTATGAATACTTGTATATGCTGGATATATATGATATATATGTTATCCAAATCAGGAATGGAATTCTGGATATAAATTACCTTTGACCACACGAACAACATGTAATTGTAAGAAGTCCACTTTCGACTTAAGAACCTAATGTCGACCAAACAAACATTATTAACTTAAATGGTTACATAATGTTTATAACATGGAAATAAGTGATATAAAAGGAATAATGAAAATTAAAAAGGTTCTTAATCAAGTATAAATTAACTCATGTTTATTATTCAGGACAATAAAGAACGATCGAGTCAAGTCGGACCCGAGGTAAGGGACTTCGTCTCAATCTCCTTTCATTGAGGCATATTTCGTTTTATACACAACTTTCTTTTATACGGTGTATAAACCCCTTTGACTTTTAATTTTATACAAAAGGAATATTTTTATACGAAGCGTTTTACTAAATGACAAGAAGGAATGTTTTTTTAACGTACGCGGTGACAACGACCTTTTCTGCCGCTGTGAGTATTATTTGGTCTTTGGCTTCCTCAACAAGCCGTAATGTTTTTAGAATAAAATAAATACCATATACTCTTTTATGTATTTTGGTATTGAAAATAGTTTTGATAAAGGATCTATTATTTTAATATATTTATGATATATTGTGATTGAAATGTTGAAATGTTATCATTCCTTTATATTGGTTTTATGTTTTATGATTTTATATTGGTACTTGGACATTTTAACAGGTGGTTACGTTATAAACCATATGACGGGTGGTGCCGTGAATACCAGGACTGGTGGTTACGTTATAACCTCCAATGCATTGGGTATAAAAGTCGTCCGTATGGATATTCCATTAAGTATGTATGGAAATTGGCCGTATGGCTATTCCATTAAGTGATATGTGTGGAAGTCAACCATATGGTTATTCAACTTAAGTATGTTTTTGTCTGAAGTTACCTTTATATATGTTATGTGTTATTTATATGGGTTTTATGGTAATCCTTTGGTTACAAAAAGCTAAGTAATGATACATTATTCAGTGAAGAGTTTTTACTACTTCATGAATGTGAAGGTATTACTTTGATATAGTATACATGGTTTACTTGATGTTTGAAAAACTAACAGTTTTCATTCTTTGTGTATCCCTTACTGAGCTTTTTATGCTCACCCCAAGTTTTTTGAAATTTTTTTCACTGGACATACTGTGGAATAAGGTCAAGGATGGGATCAAGGTAATGTCATGCTATATAATACATGGAACTAGACATGTTTCTTATAAGAGTTTTTTTTTATTATGGAAACTTAGTAGAAGTGACTACTTTGTAATCTTTTGAGATGTAATAGTTATTTTCTAATTCTCTAAAAGTCTAAACATGAAAAGATCCTCAACGTGAATTATTCATTTAATTCAATATTAAGTAAGGTTTATGGTCGGGGCCTTATATTTGGTATCAGAGGTTGTTTTAGACAACTTTAGGAGTTAGAAAAGTGTTAAATTATAATATGATTGAAATGATATAGCATTTACGGATTACCATGTTGCTTCGCCTAAGATATTTCTGTGTTCAGAATGGTTTTCCGCAGAGGAAACAAAGAAACTATGTTGGGATGACATTAGGAGGAAGACAACCTTCCAAATCAGCAACCTGATATGGTCGGAATTGGAACTGAACAGCTTGTTGAAGTGATGCCACAATTGACTCAGGCTATAAATGGTGGTGGTATCCATGAACGAGATCATCCAGATCAACCACAGAGGAACATGTCAGTGGTGGAACATTTCATGAGGCAACATCCCCCATTATTCAGAGGATCATCTGACCCTGTGCATGTTTAAGGGTGGATTAAAGCACTGGAGAAGATTTTTGAAGTCATGGGGTGTTCAGAACATCAAAAGGATAGTCTTCCTGTTTACCATTTTGAAGGTGAAGTTGATCAGTGGTGGTCGATGGTGAAAAATATAAGAGATAGTGATGAGATTGAGGATCTTCACTGGGACGAATTCAGAGGTATGTTTCTTGAGAAATATTTTCCTAAGGTGGTTCGTCTTAGGATGGAAAAACAGTTCCTAGAATTGAGGCAGGAGGATGATTCAGTGGCTGCTTATGAAGCAATGTTCACTCGATTGACAAGGTATGCTCCAATCTTTATACGAGATCTTGATAGTAAAATAAACCGTTTTTACTCAGGGTTAATGCCAAAGTATCAAAGGGACTTAGCTTCTCGTGAGTTCAAAAGTTATGAAAAACTTGTTCGATGTGCGGAGAAGGTGGAAATGGAGTTTGATGATGATCAGGTGTTCTATGACAAACAACATAATAAGAGGTCTAGTTGGCAGGCGAAGGGGAAGAATTCATCAAAGAAGCAAGGAGGTAAGAAAACCAAATATCCATCCTGTGAGAAGTGTGGTAAAATTCATCCTGGAGAATGTTTATCCAAGTCTGGTAAGTGCTTTCGGTGTGGTAAGTCTGGTCCTATTGCTCGTAACTGTAAGGAAGATGATCAAGCAGGCAATGAAAAGCCAACGGTAAGATGTTTTAAGTGTAATGAAATGGTTCATTATGCAAACGAGTGTCCAACGAAGAACTCAACTGGGGAATGTAGCCAGACTACAAGAAGAAAGGGGTGGGGAAATCCTTTGCAACAACTTCAGCAAATGTTGGGCCATCGAATGAAGTGGTATCAGGTACACTGTTTGTTTGTTCAGATTATGCCAATGTGTTGTTTGATTCAGGGTCTACACACTCTTTAATTTCTGAGAAGTTTTCTAGTAAATTTGAAATTCCATATCAAGATATGAATCCTGAACTTATGGTAAAAACACCCGGAGGGGACGTTGAGACAAAAAGGAATTATAAGAACCTTCCTATCCTTGTGTGTGGAAAGAATCTACCAGCAAACCTTATTGTTTTGCCTCTAGTAGAGTTTGATGTTATTTTGGGCATGGATTGGCTTTCTGTTTATCATGCTAAGATTGACTGCAGAGCTAAAATGGTTTCTTTTCAGAAAGATTTTCAGTTTGTGTACAAGAATGAACCCTTGATTTTGATAACATATCAGGAAGTTGATAAACTAGTAAAAGATGGAAATGAATGTTACCTTGCACATATTGTTGAAAAAAATGGAACTATTAAGATTAATGATGTGCCAGTGGTAAATGAGTATCTTGGTTTTTTTCCTGATGAGTTGCCTGGAATTATTCATTATCGGGAAGTTGAATTTACTGGTGACTTAGTTCATGATTCTAAGCCAATTTCAAAACCCCCTTATCGAATGGCTCAAGTTAAACTTTTAGAGTTAAAGAAACAATTGCAGGAGTTATTAGATAAAGGTTTCATTCGACCTAGCACATCACCATTGGGTGCTCTTGTCTGGTTTGTTAAAAAGAAAGATGGATCAATGAGACATTGTATTGATTATAGAGCCTTGAATAATATTACTGTTAAGAACAAGTATCCTTTGCCTCATATCGATTATTTGTTTGATCAGCTCCAGGGAGATCAGTATTTTTTGAAGATTGACTTGAGGTCGGGGTACCATCAGTTGAAAGTAAAAGAAGCAGACGTTCCGAAGACTGTGTTCCGTACTAGATATGGCCATTATGAATTTGTAGTTATGCCTTTTAGGTTAACCAATGCACCTGCTGTATTCATGGACCTTATGAATAGAATTTTCCATGATTTCTTGGATAAGTTTGTGGTTGTTTTCATCGATGATATTTTGGTGTTTTCTAAAACTAAAGAGGAGCATGGAAGTCATTTAAGGGTTATCTTTAAAACCTTAGAAGAAAAGAAACTATATGGAAAATTCAGCAAGTGTGAGTTTTGGTTACAACAAATTTCTTTCCTACGTCACATTGTTTCAAAAGATGGCATAACTGTTGATCCTACTAAAACAAAAGTTGTTGAAGAATGGCCAAGACCCACAAATGTAACCGAGATCCATAGTTTTCTTGGTTTGGCAGGTTACTACCGATGGTTTGTTGAAAATTTTTCAAGGTTATCTAGTCCAATGACTAAGATAACTCGTAAGGGTGTTAAGTTTATCTGGACAAAAGAATGTGATGATTGTTTTCAGGAATTGAAAAGAAGATTGGTGAATGCTCCAGTTTTGGAACTTCCATCCAGGAATGGTGAGTTTGTTATATACAGTGATGCTTCGTTGAAGGGACTTGGATGTGTCCTTATGCCGAATGATAAGATAATTGCTTATGCTTCACGACAGTTGAAAACTCATGAGGTAAATTACCCTACAATGATTTGGAATTAGCTGCTGTTGTCTTTGCTTTAAAAATTTGGAGGCATCACTTGTATGGAGTAAAGTGTGAAATATATACTGATCACAAAAGTTTAAAGTATATATTCACTCAGAAATAATTGAACATGAGACAAAGGAGATGGCTAGAATTAATCAAGGATTATGATTGTACAATTAATTACCATCCGGGAAAATCAAATAAAGTGGCTGATGCTTTGAGTCGAATAAGTAATGCTTCATTAGAAATGTTGTGTTTGGAACGTGATCCTTTGGTTAAAGATTTGATGAAATTTGGCATAGAAGTTGTTGGTACATGATGTTCTTCTATTTTGTTTCAGGTATCAGTGAAATCTTCTCTATCAGACAGAATAAGGCAAGCACAGAAGCAAGACAGTGAGTTGCAGAAAAAGGTAGAGCTAGTTCAGAAAGGTAAGTTTCCTGAATTCAACTTTTATAATGATTGCATTTTGAGATTTGGGAAGAGATTGTGTGTGTCTTGTGATTAATCAGGTAAAGTTTTTGTGGAAAAACCATGTGATTGAAGAGGCAATGTGGGAATCTGAAAATGCTAGGAGGGATAAATACCCCCAATTATTTTGATAAGTGAATAAAATTGCGAGGACGCAATTCCCAAAAGGGGGGAAGGATGTAAAATCCATGGTAATTAAAGAATAAAGAATTTTAATATTTATTAATATTTACCAATTACATATTAATTTTAATTAAAATGGGTTTCTATGTTCGATAGTGTACTCGATACGCAACGATGAGTTTCTTTGAAAACTTACGTTGCACACAAGTAATAAAATAATATTATTTTAAATGTTAGTTAACAAGTAGCCGTTGTAATGGGGGGAATGGATAGAAATAACTAAAATATGATTATATATGTTTTTAAATGTTTTTTCATTTACCCAATAAAATATAAAGGCTTAAAATACGGAATGAGTTCAATTTTAGGCATTTATACACTAATTTTCACTAAGGGTTCACTTATCACCTTTTGAAGGAGAACCGTCATTCAATATAGCTTTGATCAATATTATAAATTCTATTGGACCAAAAATAACTCTTCTTTAGAATCGGGACATCAAAATTTACTTTGTGTAAATTTTTGGTATCTTTCCGATAAAGTTCTTTTTTAATGAATAGTGTAAAATGTTGTATTTTAATTCAAAACCTCTTTTTAATCTAATTTATTTATATGATTAGATTATCTTTTGTATTGGTTTTAAAGTGAAATTAGAAAATATTTTTACCATTAAATCCAATACTGTTCGTTGGAATTAATATCACTTTGAAATCAGACTTAAACTAGTGTCAATCTTTTGATACTTATTGTTTCATAAAAACACGCTTTTTGCTCTGACAGCGGGAATTAATTATTAAATTAATTAATGCAACTTATATGTTGTGAATTTTGTAAAATGGACTTCATTTTTGAATTCGGAATATCAAATATAGCTTAGGGTGAATTTTCGGCATTTTTCTGAAAAACATCAATTTTTGATGAATAGTGAAACCACTAAGTGGTAATCAAGCAAACTGATTTTTCAATTAAATGAATGTTTACCACTAATGTGTATTGAATTTTGAAAGTCCTACATACATGGTAGTCATTAAGAAGTAAAATGTGGTTCAATGAGATTAAAATAATTTTTTTGTGAATAGTAACTTATTAAGTTTTTAATCGCGATTAGTGGTAATTAGTGTTGTTTAAGGTAAAAATGATATTATAAAAAGGTGAAAAAACCATGACACATGTCCTAAATCTATTGGGTGAGTCATGGCCGACCCAGAAAACCCATTGGTCGATTTAGGGGACCCCATGGAGCCACTTGGGTGAGATAATGACTTTAATGCCTTTTTTTAAATAAAAGTAAAAATGACACAAACATAATATGTTTTACAAAAACAATATTTACATGGGGTTATAAAGATCAGATTTTTGATTATAAATATTTATTGGAAAGCTAAAACGATTTCCTACATCATATTATTTTTTTTATAATTTTTAGACTTTATTTAAAATAAATTATTTATGACATCATTATGATGCAGCGATGACTTCATTATTTGACTATTTAAATAAAATGGAAAGATAATGTAAAATCTATGAACTACACATGTCCAAAACTTACTGGATGGGTGGATTTAGAACCCTTATCACCTTATCCACGAATTATATTAATGTGGGACCGTTTAAAACCGAAACACATTTTCAAATAAAGTAATATTTCTTTACTTTCCAAAAGTGCCCCCTCCTCTCCTCTTATAAAAGGACCCCACCTCTACCTCATTTCACACACTCCTCAAGCCATTGGCTCGGCCATCCCCTGCGAATTGACTCTCTCCACATCCCTCTTCTCATCCTAGAGGATTCCCTTTGGGCAGAATCCTTTCAAAGGAAGCCTTTAGGCTCAAATCAAAAGGAGTTACACTTTTAAAGGTAATTCATTCTCTCTTGTTCATTTGTTTTATTTTTCTTCTACAAAACCCTAAACTCTTCTTATTTACTTCTTTTGTAACAACACCAGTATCTTCAATATACTAGGATGTTTTTATAAGATTTATTTGAGATACACTCTCACACAACTACATCAAATGGTTAAAGAACATATGGTTTCCGTGGATGGCGAAATTCTGCCTCCCGAAACGATGATTGTTCAATACTCATTTAACACCTTCAATGGTGGCCATTATGATGTCACTATTTTTATATATGATATATAATATGTTTATTTTTTCCTTAAGCTTCTGTATTTTTCTTTTTGGTCATACCTTTATGGTTTCCATTATGGGTAAACACGATATCTTCACTTAAGGAAGTGCGTACTACCGCCCCCTTAAAGTGAGTTGATTCGTTAAATACCATATGTGGGACATATAAAGGATGGAACTATGATATTATATATGATATTATACTGGAATTATAATATAAATTTATATCATTATGATTCCATTCTATAAAATATGAAATAGAAATTAAAGTAGCGTTCATGCGTACGTACGGCTTACCGTCTCCATGAACGGTGCATTTCATTTCTTACCTCTAAATGATTATGTAATATTATGAATACTTGTATATTCTTGATATATATGATATATATGATATCCAAATCAGGAATGGAATTCTGGATATAAAGAACCTTTGACCACACGAACAACATGTAATTGTAAGAAGTCCACTTTCGACTTAAGAACCAAATATCGACAAAACAAACATTATTAACTTAAATGGTTACATAATGTTTATAACATGGAAATAAGTGATATAAAATGAATAATGAACATTAAAAAGGTTCTTAATCAAGTATAAATTAACTCGTGTTTATTATTCAGGAAATTAAAGAATGATCGAGTCAAGTCGGACCCGAGGTAAGGGACTTCGTCTCAATCTCCTTTCATTGAGGCATATTTCGTTTTATACACAACTTTCTTTTATACGGTGTATAAACCCCTTTTACTTTTACTTTTATACAAACAGAATCTTTTTATAAGAAGCGTTTTACTAAACGACAAAATGGAATGTTTTTTTAACGTACGCGATGACAACGACCTTTTCCGCCGGCGCGAGTATTATTTGGTCTTTGGCTTCCTCAACAAGCCGTAATGTTTTTAGAATAAAATAAATACCATATACTCTTTTATGTATTTTGGTATTGAAAATGGTTTTGATAAAGGATCTATTATGTCAATATATTTATGATATATTGTGATTGAAATGTGGAAATGTTATCATTCCTTTATATTGGTTTTATGTTTTATGATTTTATATTGGTACATGGACATTTTATCGGGTGGTTACGTTATAAACCATATGATGGGTGGTGCCGTGAATACAAGGACGGGTGGTTACGTTATAACCTCCAATGCATTTGGTATTGAAGTCGGCCGTATGGAAATTCCATTAAGTATGTATGGAAATTGGTCGTATGGCTATTCCTTTAAGTGATATGTGTGGAAGTTGACCATATGGTTTTTCCACTTAAGTATGTTTATGTCCCAAGTTACCTTTATATATGTTATGTGTTCTTTATATGGGTTTTATGGTAATCCTTTGGTTAAAAAAAGGTAAGTAATGATACTTCATTCAGTGAAGAGTTTTTACTACTTCATGAATGTGAAGGTATTACTTTGATAAAATATACATGGTTTACTTGATGTTTGAAAAACTAACAGTTTTCATTCTTTGTGTATCCCTTACTGAGATTTTTATGCTCACCCCAAGTTTTTTGAAATGGTTTTCACAGGACATAATGTGGAATAAGGTGAAGGATGGGATCAAGGGAATGTCATGCTATATAAAACATGGAACTAGACATGTTTCTTTTAAGAGTTTTTTTATTATGGAAACTTAGTAGAAGTGACTACTTTTTAATCTTTTGAGATGTAATAGTTATGTTCTAATTCTCTAAAACTCTAAACCTGAAAAGATCCTCAACGTGAATTATTCATTTAATTCAATATTATGTAAGGTTTAAGGTCTGGGCCTTATAAGTGCACACATCTAAACGAGTGAGATTATAATTTTTAATAGGTGGAAGGGTATGAAAGTTAGTAATACATTATAATTTAAAAAATTATTTATTTCATAATTATAATATATATTCATTAAAAAATCATAACAACCATCCTTGTTAGCTGGTGGGGTAAAATGAAACACATTTCATCATGGTGGCGGTTGTCCACATGTTGTCTTGAATGATGTTCTAAATTCCCATTAGCTGGAGATTGGGAGGACTAAGGGTATTTCTAGAGAAATAATAACAAAAAGAATATATTTATTAATTATATTATTTTTTCAATATAGTATTAACATAGGTAAATTTCTAATAAAAATAAATGAAATGAAAGACATCGGTTAAGAGTTTTACCTATTCTTTGGGAGTCCACATTTGTATTACTCATTAATACTTCTAGTTTATTTTTTATCGAGAAAAATTATATAGTTAACGAGGAGGATATTTGCGATAGAATTTGAGTATATATTTAGTGTATATAAATGAATTATAAGGGATGAAGAAGAGAGGATATGATTTCCCATTTTATAATATGTATAATTTGAACAATTTTAACTATTAAAAGACCTAAAATATAATAAATATAATAATGAACACAATTGAAAAAAATAATCCATATTTTTTAAGGAATAAAATTATAATAATTAAATATATTCAACCAATAAAATTTAAAAATGATATGTTTCATTTTATACCAAATATTTTTTTACCTCTTATTAACCCATTTATTGTTAATTGTATTAAATTTTTTTAATATTAATATATTATTAATATAACTATAAGTTGTTAATTTTATAAAAAAATTCCCATGTTGCAGTTTGTTGAAAATTTCCAATCACCTTTTTCCTCTTTTTTTAAAATTTTTAAAACATTTAACAATAAACTATTTTTCATAAAATAACATTAATTTCATTTATTCTACTATTCATTTAATTTTACATGAATGGATTGAAAAGTTTGATGGAATTTTAATGATAATAATATTGGAAAAATAATATTTTATATTTATTAAGAAAAAATTTCAACACAATAATTTATCAAAAAAAATTAATTTTAATTTTTTAAAAATAAATTACCATTTTTCAATTGGCTGCACATTCATTGTATCAGTGTTATGTAAGAATGTAAGGTAAATATAATATAAAAATTTTAAAAAGTATATTAAAATAATTATTACTAATTTATGTTAAAAATAATCTTTTGTACTTATTCATAAAATCATCTTTCACAATAACATCCAAAATTAGAAATTAACAACAAAAGAGTAGAATTTTCGTTATTATAATTTACTTAAAATAATATAAATTTTATAATTAGTGGAAAGCAAGATGAAATAGAGAAATTTTATAACCATATATATCAATGCATTAAATAAACTCATAATCTAACAAAAGGATTTGTTAAATGGATATTTTTAGTTTATATCTTATAGTTTTAACTATATTTTACTTGTTTTACCCTTATTGAGGTGAGAAATATTTACCATAAGTAATATTAATAATCAACAAAAATAAAATGGCCATATATATATAATCTGATTCTAATGTTTCCAAATTAGGAATCAGTTTTTATAGATTAAATTTTGGTAGGTGGAACAAATAAATTTGAACAAAAATGTTTTAAACACAATGAAATAAGAATTAGAAAAATCCATTTTATGACTAAAATGTTATTATACCAAAATTAAATATGAGGTAATTTATTTTTTTGTTAATTAAATTAGATATATTTAATGTGGGGTTATTATAATTTTTTAAGAAAAAAATCTAAATGGGTCATTTAAATGAATTGATTAAAATAAAATAAATGACAATTTCTAGAAATTAATAATTTTCACTATTCAATAAAAAACAATCCTCTTTAAAAAAATTTAAAATTATTATTAATACAAAAACTAAATTATTGTTTCAAATATTATATCCTTTTATTGAATGAAATTTTATAAACGTGAAAGAAATTTAATGTAATGTTAGTGAACAAAATACCATAAAACCTATTTTGTGATAAAGTTTTTCTGAACAAAAAAATAAATTTATCCATATTCATTTTCTAATATACAGAATAAGTATTAATTAATATGGTTGGATATATATAATATAATTATTTCATTATAATAATAAATATATATTTTTTTGTAAAATTTATTTATATCAAAATATATTGAACATTAAAATAAAATTTTAAGGAAAATATATAATTTTTTATATGAAAGATGTTAACTTTATTTAGGATCTATTGAAAAAAAATATCTGATTTAATTTTTATTTTTGAATTAAATATTATATATATATATATATATTTAATAATAAAATTATTCCGATAAATACCAGGGAAAAAAATTACAATGATAATAGTCATATTGAAATAATAATATTACTAATTTATTCCACGGTCTATTCAAGATTTATATTTCGTATACCAAACACTGTAGAAAATATTATTAAAATAAAGGAAATTGTAATTTATTGGATTGTTACATCATTTATACCACATGATATTGTAATTTTATAATCTTTTGGAATTGATATAATTTGTGTACAACTGACTAAATTGTTCCAATAATTTTTAGAACACCATCAGTAGGATTCTAATATTGTTTTCATTATTTTAATTATAATTTATCTATATTCATGTTTATATAGTAATCTTTTTTTCTAAAACATCTCATTTTTAATTAATGTTTTCAACATCATACCTTTATTATTCTACCTCATAACTGTGAAGTTTTTATGGGTTTTTTAAAATTTTTCTAAACTCATTTATACCTAGTTTCTTAATTTTATCTTTATCATTTCAAGGAATCATAAATACTTAGAATATAGTATATTAGAACAATTGAGTTAATTTTACATGATCTTCAAATATATGTATATATATAAATATCATGATAATTTTAAGCTCTTATTTCAAATGACGCGGGTTATATTATTAGAAATACTCTCATTAGGAACCATAATGAAGACACTTATTCTAAATGGTTTATTGAAAGACTCATCTTGTATACAGTCCATATTTTTCTATTAGAAATCAATATGAAGATAATAATTTTTGGCACATTTTCCTCTAACTCAACATTTCTAAATAATACCCACAATATATATTCCATCTTCCTAGTATGTCCTGAGTTCATTTTACAAATTCAATATGAAATAATTATAAATTCCTTTTATTATTTTCACCATAATCTCTAATTGAGCATCATTTTCCCTAATACACAATTCTGGTGAATGTTTATTTTTTCTATTAAATTTTTCATCTAAGATAAATATTAATATGATTTACCATTTTAAATTCATCTAGAAAATATTTTAGGTCATATAATATTGAAGGCTATTATTTGGATTCAGAATGTTTCATAATAGTGTTTCAATTTTGATCATTTTTTCTAATTATATATATAGTGAATATGTTTTGAATCATAATTTCATTATAAAATTCTATGGAACCATGATTAAAATAAATATTTTTATATATTTGATAACATGATTATATTTTTTTAATTAATTACTTATTTTTGTTTTAAAAAATCACTATGTGATTTTATTAAAACGTCCATATTAAAGACTGAAAATGATTCCCAGAAGGAAAATTATAAATAAATACAATATATATACTAACACTTTAATTACCTTAAATTATAAGTTTAACATCAATCTACATTAAATAATTCTAAAATTCATAGAATATTTAATCGTAATTTTCTTAAATGTTTTTTCAAAAACCAACTTCTAGTTAATATTGATATAGATGGGAACCATATCGTAAAAAATTGGAAATCTAGAAACTTATACCAATCTCCACAACATTCATGACTAAAAAATCAAAAAATAATTCGATTCCACAGTAGGTTTTAACTATATTGATATTACCAATGTCCCCAATGTACATTAAAATAAAAAAAATTAGGGATAAGTGTGTATTGAGGTGAATAAATTTTATCAAATTCATATTTCCTTCAATAATAAAAAATAATATAAAAAATATACATCTCTTATCATTAATTTATATTATTCTAAATTCATAACACAACAAATAAAATAAAAAGTGGTAAATAAATTTATTACAAACACATGGTATTCTTATATGCCTCTTCCCAAAACGTGGGTTACTATATATTTGTTGTGTTCGAGTTGAGTATGATACATGAATATCTACTAATATCATTAAGTGAATATAGGTGGTGGATGTATCTTCTTTAACCCCAAGACCATCTAAAAAACTATTTATAGTCTATCAACTTTTAAATTTTAATATATCATAAATGATTATAATAGAAATCCAAACCTCACCAATTAATATGATCTTAATTTATACTCTTCACTAATCCACCAAACACTATATATCATCATCCTTAATTAGTTTTTTGGATATATAATATGTAGTTTAACATAGTAGAATCCACGTATACCTCTTCAACATAATTTTACTCTAATCACTTCATGTATCAAATATCTTCTATTAAATTTATATCATCCACTTTAATGAAATTTCTTAAACAATGATAATATAAACCATGTAGTTGAAACACAAGGATAATTATTGAGGCCACTTTAAAGAAAGTGCCAATTATGAAAAAATTATGTGAATGTGTTTTTTAAGTTGGATTATATTGTCAATAAAATAATAATTTTTGAACATAACTAAAATGTTCATTATGATATGTGAAGGTTGATGACTTTTATGAACAAGTTTGTTAGTGAGATGAACATTTCTGAACCATGTAGTGGGAATTTTTAAAAATTATTGATAAAATTTCTCTATGTGACCAAAAGAACCTATGATTCATATTTGGGAGGTGTATTTGGATGTTATGTAAATGGAATGATTGTATAATATTTTTCCAATAATTTATAATAATAAATTTTTTTATTCTGAAGATTCATAATTAACATCATTAGAGAAACTATAGACTTTATAAGAGTAATAAAACATTACGAGGTTCATTTTTTTATGTTGGATGAGTAATCCCAAATAAAATAAATGGTTAATGATTTCATTATAAGAGTTTGAATAACATTAGAAGATCCATTAACTACATTAGAAGAATAGTTTGATAATTAAAAAATATATCTATACTTCAGAAATATTGATATTTGTCTCTCTAAGAGTCACCGAATCAATTTCTGAGAGTGGATTACTTTATGAAATGCTAATTTGAATTTGTAATTATGAAACAGAATGAATTATTGATTCTAATGAAATAATTTAATCTGATATTCTATTATATGAATTCAATTTAAAATATCATGATTTGGTTATTAGTGATCATTATAGAAGAGGAAAGATAAATATTATTAAAAGATAGTTTTGTTCTGTGATGAATAAATCATGTCATCAATCCCATATGCATATTCTAGTGAAAATTTGGATCATTAAATTTAATAAATAACTATGAGTATCATCATGGATGGTTTAAAGAGAATAATTAGTTGAATTTTATTCAATAATTAGAGGAGAATATTATGAATAATACATTTGAAAATTTAGAATGAAATTATTTTATATTCAATGAATTTTAATATAGAGGAAATTATTTATAGGATATCGACCTAAATTTATGAATGGTGGGAGAAAGTAGTAATTGATTGTATAACTAATTAAATGAAATTATGAACAATTATTCCATGAATATAATGGATGCAAATGCCGAAAATTTGGTTATTGGGAAATTTTGGGATGAGCTGATACATTATAGTCTTAATATCCTATAATGATAAATATAGAGTGATAAGAACAACAAATATGACTAAGTTATTCACAGTATTATTGTCTATGAAAATAAAGTGTAATATGAAAAAAATTGTAACTGTGAATTTTTGGAAGAAAAAAGAAACAATATGAAAACACAATTGAGATATGTAATGGTGGATGACTTTCTTGTTGTTAATAAAAAATTATACATCACTATAACATTGAATTTTTCTCAACCATAGTGAAGAGGAATTACATTAATGTATATTCATCGATAAATATTTCACTTTATTATATTGTGGTTTGTTACTAGTATACAATGTGATTATGAGTTTTTTTATTTCATGTAAAGTATTAGTTACTCTTATAGAGTATTGAACCTTGTAAATATTTTATATCCATTTTTATATGAGTGGATGTGATTGTTCTACATTATAGTGATAATACTCTTACTAATTAAATTAATTTAAAAAAATGAAAACATAAAACAATGATATACCACCAATTCATTACATAATTATATATTTCACTAATAGTACATGTGTTATTCCAATTGTATTTATATTTGAGGTCACATACATTGAATAACCGTTGTTTAAATGTTGAATAATAGGTGTTTTACCTCATATTGGTGATTCTATCAATGAATTTAAAATATTATATTATGGATAAATATAAATTTCTATGAAAACTATAGATTCCATTGTTTTATAGAAAACATTAACATATTTGGAATGATGATAAGATGCCTAATATGTTATATATAATCATATATTTTTTGTATGATACAAAATTTGAGATTAGTACTCTTGGTAAAGGAATTTTCTTGTTATCTAATTTTATAATAAATATTGATAATAATAGATGTTGTGAAAATGTTATTTTATCATTCCTATTAGATGAAATAAATTTTAAAAGATATTAAAAGTAACATGAAATAAATTGTAAAATATTTATGAATTGAATACAAAATAGAATATAGAAAAATTATATATTTTCACATTAAAATAGAAGCATCTAAATATAAATTATTATGAAACCATTGATGAATTTTTTATAAGGGATATTGACTTCTTTAAAAATATTTAGAGGTATATAAAATTTTTAGAGGTATACATAGTTTTTTAAAGTAATTTATATATATATTTTTGGGTATATTTAATTATAAATCTATACCCCTTAAAGACAAAGATCTACATATACTTCCACTAGATAATCTATAAAAAATTACCTTGTATATGATATAAATAGAGAAAATTATACAAATTATAAGGATAATTATTTAAATTACATTAATTTTAATCCATTAAAAAATTATAATTAAATAAATGATGTTTATGTTAATAGTGATTGCTACAACAAATATGATGATGAATTAGATCAAATGTTGTATATAGTTTTGTTACTTTTCATTATAAAGGTGATAAGAGTAACTATAATATACAAAGGTAATCTTCCAATAAAGTGATTTGATTTTGTAAACATCAAGAACATTGTATAAAACTATACAAGAATGAATGAAAATTAATACAGTGATAAGGAATAAAATATGCTAAGAAGATATTAAATTAAGAATGCTCACAAATCAAATCATATTTCTAAAGAAAATGATATGGTGTTTTATATATAAAAAATGAAATACATCTTTTTATATGTGATTTAATAAATAGTAGTGAAGATAAAAATAAATTTGATATATCCTATGATAATTTTTATTATAATTTACTCATTTATATTGTTAATGGTGAAAATATAACATGTAATGAATGGAAAAATTCTAGACATGATGAAAAATTAATACATATTGATTTTATACTAATGAAATACTTAGAAGAATACATCTCAATTATTAAAAACATACAATGAAGAGTGTATGATTGTTTAAAAATTAATATTTCACTAAAAATAATAAATTTGTTATTACATTTGAAATATTCAAATAGTTTAACATGTTTTATGTTTTAGGTAAGTTACTTGATAATTAATAGACCATAAATATTAATATAGAAGTGAAAAGAAAAGGGAAAGAGTATGTTCTTATTCTTGTAAAATATAAACTTGTCATTCCAGATTAATTGATTAATATATTAGTATTATATTAAAAATAATCTTTTTAAAAAGTTATGGAATTTTCAAATTAAAAACATAATTCGACTGTGAATATATAAAAATATGATTTTTTTAAAGAAAACATTATTGAATATCAGTGAATTATAAGAAATTTTTTTATTTCTATATCATGTGAAATTCAAATATATTTTATTTATAGGAACATATAAATAATGAAAAAAGTCTATAACTTGCTATGTTAGAATAGAAATAATATAAAATATGTTAATGAAGTATAATTTAGGTGTCATCAATAATATTTATTCAAAAATGTATAAAAATGTGAATAAAATATGGAGGAAACAATGGTGTCCTGGGAAGGATATAAAAATTTATAAAGAGTAATGTTTTCATTTAAAAATTATTGTTCTTTTTGTGAAGGCCTTGGGTATAAGATTTCTTTATTATATCATTCAAATCCGTAGGAATATAGAATATATGGGAGTTATAATTTTTAGGGAAGTCATTCCACTGAAATAAGAGTGATTTAGAAATAACCATAAAGTATATAGTGGATAAGGAGAATAAATTTCATCCAATAGAAATTCTTTATAAATTATTTGACTATCCTGATCAGATTGACATAGGTTTTCTCAACATGTTTCTATTTGAATAAATTATTGATAAAAATACTCTAAACTATCAAGAGAGGAAGGTCAAAGGTAAATATAAATCACATGTTAATATATCTACCAATGATTAAAAATGGGAATTTCTGCAAAATGGGAATTTCCATTAATATTTGATGATGTTTGTATTCTTATATGAATGAAAACTTGAAATTATTAATGAATGATGACTTTTATAAGGAAGTCTATGTGGAATTTGGAAATGAAAGTCCAATCAATATCAAATAAATTAGTTTAGATATGATTATTATAAATAGTACATACAGAATATTACCATAAATGATAAATGATTAAATCATATCATATTATGTGTTTTCCAAATAATTATTTATGATAATTAGTAGAACTATAAAAATATAGGTAAATTGTAAAAGGATATATACATTAAATAATTTCGATAAGTGGTATGTGAATCATTTGGAATTTATATTAAGTGGTATATTATTATAGTTCATCTATTTTTCATATAATAGAATTAGATAAACTATGGTTTATAATGATTGGTAATATTTTAAAATGTTATATAAAAGATATTAATCTATTATAGAGTGTTTAAGATGTTATTATGACAAAGAGTGAATGTAAATGTATATTCTCTACATTCCAAAAGGGGAATATATAAATTATGCATTCAATAAATTAGTGATACATATATCTCTTCCCTTGTATATTATTAATTCACCAATATGCAGAACCATAAGATAGAAATCATAAAAATAAGATAATTATTTTTATTTCTTTTATTAATTTCATAACACACATTAATTGATTTAGTTTTATGAAAGATAAATTATAGGCTCATGAGATGTTATACAACTTCTATTGATGTTCAAAAATGATCATTTTTACTCTTTTTATATTTTCTAGATATTGTATTTGGTATAATACTCTAATGTAATATTTTATCATTATCTTTAGAAGTATGGATTTCTCTGTAATCCCAATTCCCCAAACAACCCAAAAAAATTGATTGGATATATTGAAGAATGAAAGACATGTGTAGCTGACATGAACAATTTTAAAATTGAGTGATTCTTTTATATACTTTTGGTTTTAGGTCATTAGAAAGGATTTTAATTTTCAAAATCACTTCATATATATAAAAAATTATAGAATTCCACAATACAATAATTATTATTTTAATATTCAATGTTTTAACAGTATAACATCATTATCAAGCACATATAATATCTATGTAAAATTTAAAAAACATAGGATGTGTTTTAGAAAATATTTTTGGGGTATATGTTTAGTTTTTCCACTATATGGAAGTGTATATTGAGGATAGTACAAGGTAAAAATAAATATCAGTAATGGTGACAACATTAAATAATTTTATATTTGAATTAACGAATAATATAATCAGGTAACACATCTTACAAGTGATAATGATGAATTTGTTTTGGTTAATAATATGAAATTGTTTTAGATAGAGGTGATGTTTCAGAAGAAGTATAGGTAGAAGATTAAAATTAAATGAAGGAAAGTGATACATTTAATACTTAACAATCTCATCCATTGTAGAGATTATGATAAGTGGTCATGTAATCATTTTCCACGGTGGATCGTATTTTCTAAAATTGAACACCCGTTTGGAAAACTAGGTATACCTAATAGATTTATCAAGTTATAACAATAAACGTTGATGAGTCAATGGTGCCTCAAGATTTTATGTATTCCATAATTGAAGAAAATATAAAAATATATAACATACATACCTGGTAGTTAGTAGTTATATAATCCCATCAAAGACTATGGAAAAATTACTCTAATACCTAATCTAAATTTAGTTTTAATTTAATAGTAGTGTTATCTTCAATAGTGGAGTACTCAAAAACCTAATTACACATTTTCAATAGAAAAAAAATATATTTTTTAGTTGAACAAGGAATTAAATTTGAACAATAATATAAAAATAGTTGATAATAATGGTGAATTGGTTTTTTTTGGGTTTTTTTCTGGAAATTCAACAATAGAAAAAAAATAAATATTAATTATCCTCTTATTGATAGATAACTGAAATAATCATCCATATATTTATCACTCACCTTAGTAAGTTATGAGGGATAATTTCAAAATAATATTATTGATTTGTTAGTCCCCCTTCCTATGTGAGTATAGAGTAAGAAAATCACTCCAATTAAACCAATATAATAGTCGTTTAAAATATTAGAGCTTATGGGTAAATTAAAATATTCATACAATTAACTCAAACATTTCATCTATTTCATAATATAAATCAATTAAAAACATTTTCCTTCAAAAAAATAATTATGAGGGGGGAGATGAAATATTTTTATACATTAGTCCAATAAGAATTGGAATATTTAACCATGAATTGAGTTTATTCAACACCATACAAGGAAGAAACAATATATGTGATAATATACCCTTTCAAACTACAAAAAAATATAACCCCTCCATTTTTAAAGTAACCAAGAAGAAATGTAATTGAGAAACCATAGTGAGATTATATAAATAGGATTGAAATGAATGAATCCACTGTAGGTCCTTTACCAGGAACCCATGATCTATGTTTCTTCTTCAGTAAGTAGTCTACGTTTCTTTTGTATATGTATGGGTTCTTTTTATTTCATATTGGTGAAACCCTACTCAAAATTCTCTCTTTAATTTTGTTATTACCCTTATTCCACATGTAATAATATATATATAATGATTTGGCCTTCATGGAAATTGTTGTCCATTAAGATTTTATATAGAAAAATATATTTTACCAACTATATATCCATGTGGATTAATAATTTTAATCACCAGAATAATAGAATTGTATCCCATATCATTTCTATGATGTTTATATGAGATCCTCAAAGGCATTCATGTGACCATGAATTTTAAATATAACTTATTACTTGAAAATGTGATCTGTTTTGAACAAAAATCGGGATTTATCTTCAATGTTTTAAAAGTAAGGATCATTCTCAAGGAATAAATTATGAAATTCATTATTAATGTATCTACCAAGAGGTTTATGTGAACTTAAGATAGAAAATTTACTACATGAATTATTTATTATAAAATTGATTAAATGATCAAGTAAATGAAAAAATAAATGTATTTACACATAAAAATGAACATGTTTTCAGTTAAATCCTTTATAGATTAGTCATGTGTGACCCATTCTATTGTTTCTTACATTCTATCATTGGTTACAACGTAATTTGGTCTACACATGCAGTTTCTTCTGAACATTGGGAAATTATCATTTTCTGTTGGTTATAGGTAATAGTATATTAGTTTCATTCTTTAATTCAATGTTTCAATATCATGGATGACTCAACATATTATTATTTGATCTCTTCTTGTAGTTGACTGATGACATTAAAAAATTCGATACAATTTTAATTTTCTATGAACCTCTAAAAATCATGTAACTATTTTAATTTTTCTACTTAAAATTTATCTACACAAATCATTCATCAAAAACAATTATTACCTTGTTTAGTATTTATATTAATAATTCCAAAGATCAACTAAAATATTAATAAATCATGATTTAATAAATTAGCAAATAAATGCCTGAAATACTTTTATACTATATATAGGTGATAATAAAACATTATATGATAAAAGGGTGGGATTAATACCTTCTAATACTCGATAATACATATGAAATTATTTTCTCTTTCAAATCCTTCAAACAGAAATAATTATCATAAGAAAATTAAACATCAAAATTATCCCAAAGAAAAAATAAAATTTTCTATCGAATGTCATTTTATTTTTATAATAAATATTTTTAAACATTGGATGATTCAATATTAATAATGATTCAGCATTCTTCATATAAAATATCTAAATATGTATAATTTTTATCCCCTAAAAAACATAAACCTAACATCCTAGATTACCTCTCTCAATACTCAATATGATTTCCATGAAATGTTTTCCAAAATACAACATTATAATAGTTTGACCATAGGATTAACAAATTTAATTATCTCTATATGATGATTCATGTAATTGTAAATATTATAGGTCAATGATTAAGGTTTTTATATTCAAGAAGAGTTGGTATAATTTTTATATTAAAAAAATTAATGGTGAATTAGAAGGATTAAATCTATGTTATAAATTAATTAATTATTTTCATGTTATTATATGAATTTATTCTCACATAAAATTATCTTTAACTAATTTAGATTCTTATTTTTGCATTCAACTTGAATAATTCACACCATTTAGAAATTTAGTAGTGTAAATTCACCCTTCCATTGTTTCCTTTAGTAGGATTCACAAGTTAATAGATTTTTTTACAATACATGACATTGCAGTGGGACTATAAATTGTATAGGTGGAATGATTTATAGTAATCCCCTGATTAGGATGTATTCCACCTTATTCATAATGTACTAAAAATCCTTCTCTAAACATCTCTATCATGAAAACATCTTTTCTAATATGCCTCTCCATGATAGACATCACACACTGAAATACACCGCGTAAATTTTATAGATATGTATCCTTCAAACTCTGCTTCATCATGGTCACCCCATCCAATTTAGAACATCAATATCATTATCAAACCCCGCCCTATTATCCTATTTTTGGAATCATTATTTCAACATTTCAATTCTGTAATTTCACCTTAGAAAATATTTATATGGGGAATCCACGTAAATTTTATTAAACAATTGTGGGGGACATTCATATACAACTAGGGAGGACATGAAAAACAATTTTATTATTTCACCCAGCAATATTTGAATCCAAATTAGTGAAAATTTTGTTCAGATTTGTTATTAATTCTAATATATATAGTCATATATATATTTCTTACCACCTCTATTTATGCCTTCCTAACAAATTTAAATCAACTTGAATCATGTAAAATCATTGATAGATAGGTAGAAAATATAATTATTCTTTTAATATATCTTCCTTATATTTTTATTCATTGATACTGGGGTCTATAAGTATTTATGTATATTCTAACTATAACATTATTTCATTAAAAAAGTTAGTTTTCAATCAAAAAAATCATCACCCATTAACAGAATAAGTTCATTCAATGATCAATGGTTTTCCAAGTATTATTTAGAATAATTATTCACACAAGAATATATTTTTTCTCTCAAAAAATATAAACTCCAACATAATTGGAAATATTAGATCATATTACTTTCATGAATGTGAAAAATGTTTTGTAAATTGTGTACCAGATTTAGTTTCAAAAATCAATGGTTTATGTATGAAATTAAATCACCAATAATTTGAAAAACAATCATTTCAACATTCACCTATGGTGAATTTATAATCCCAAACCATTTCTTATTTTAAATGGATTCAATTTTTTAATCGTAATTTAATTTATTCATTTATGTTTCATAGATATAATTTATATTAATAATAGAACACACAAAATTTTTAAAAAATAAACAATAAAAAATTGAGAATATCTTAAACTATAGATTTTACCTTCCTAATATATAAGTGATTTAGTGTAATCAGTTCATTCAACCTAACTTATCATGTATTTTTTTTACCATCATTATTTTTTATGTACAATTTATGAATAAAATTTTAATTGGAAAATATTAACCTTTCTGTTAAATTTATGAATTCCATAAAGCTGCCAAAATTAATTACTCAAATCATAATGATTTAATTTCTCACTAAGTCATAGATTTATCTACTTATCAAATCACGTATTTAGTATCCTAATAGGTCATGCCTTCTAGTTCTGTTGTGAGATGATTGTTCTCATCATAACTAAATCTACAGAATCTCCACATTATGAGTGTCTTGTAGGATATCCAATAATCCTCCAATGTGTCTTATAACAATTGGTTCCAATCCTTATTTTTTTTTTACAGATATTTTAAAAAATCATATCTTCTACATATTTGAAACATCATCATGACCATTTTTTATTAATGGTATTTGGGAGTATTCTTGTTATAAAGTTCATATTTACTCAAAACATCCACCATTATCCTCTTTAAAATGTGAGTCTCGTTGTCACTGTTGATGGAACGTGAAACTCCAAACCATCAGATGATGCCAGCCCAAAAAAACTACCAATGTCCTTTGATAATATACTTTTGGGGGCCTTAGATTCCAAATTTTATGGAACATAATCTATATAAAATAAATAAAATATTTATCAAAATATATTGAAAATGTTCACAAAAATTATATTCCCTATACATATATTTTAATTATTAATGATGGGTTTTCGACATTTCTTATCATTTAAAAATTTTGCATAGAAATTTTTATTTGTCACGTTATTTAAAAATACATTTTCATATTTTAATAATGTTAGGTAATAAATTCAGGATTCGTAGACATTGTGGTTCTTTTTTATCCAAATTAGCCTCCAAAAACTAGTTATTAATAGAACACAAAACAAAAATCAATTTATCTAAGTGAAAAAAATATTCTTATTACACATTCATTAATTTTTTTTACATGAATGATTATAAATTAATGTAAAATATATATTGATATATTTATTTTACCTTTTGGGTGTATAAATGATATAGTTTAGTGTATGTATGAATATAAATTACCATATCTACAACCAATTGTATTTATCCTTCATCCAAATACTAATGTTTTCTTGATATATAGTCATTTAGTGGGCCTTGATCTAGATTTTATACTTTATATCAATTTTGAGATCTTCTAAGGTGTTTGAATATCTCATTTTGTGTTCTTGTTTAATCCTTATTCTACTGGTTGAACTCCTTATGTAGTATCAGTCAACTAACCATTCTATGAATAGTGTATTCCATAATAATCAAGTGCCAATGATCTGTGATATTAGAAACTATCTTGACTATATATCAAGTAAAATTATATTTGAGTTAATCTAAGGAAAAATAACTATAATTATAAATTTTTATGTCATAGTGTTGTTGTGTTATAATGCTTCCATGGTTCTCAATGAAAAACCAATGATTTTTTGTATTAATTAAATTCATTGGGATAAAATATCTACCCAATACAAGTCAGAAGAATCACATGAAAGAAACCAAATCATCATTGAGGTACATATCCTTTTAATTAATTTAATTTTAGTTCATGTGTTTAAATATAGACTAATGTGAATATTCTTTAAGGATTTTTGGTTATCATGGATGTTAGGGGATGGTTCAGTTCATATAGACCATGTTTCTTAATGAAATATGCTCAGCTCATGGTTAATTAAAATCAAGTAGTGATGTTTGAACAGTTATATTTAACTGCAAGAGGATCGTTAGAGAGTAAAGGATATATTCATGGTTATAATAAACTATGTGATTTGAGGGGCCTGTCCATACGGGGTTGTCATAAATTTTGGGATTGGATTTATGCATTTTTTACACATGGTTAGTTAAAAATTTTGGACAAACCATGTGGGGTTCCCTCTTCCAATAGTTGACAGTTTATGTTTTGTGAAATATTTGGAAGCCATGTGGCTAAACCACATGATTCCTGATTTTGGGGAATTTTATCATTTTTCCCTAATTAAAAAAATTTAAACTCTAATTCCTCACTTTTCTACACATTGGACATCCAGGGATTCAAATCTCCTATTTTGGTGTCTATTCATGAATCAAGATATAATCTCTATCTAATACAAGAATCAAGCATCGTTGGTATTATTTTGTCCACATTTGGGTGTTCCGAATTCCATTTTAGCCATTCACCAGTTTTCAGAGAATTTGTTATTCTATTAAGGTGGAAGAGAATTTTCCCTATTAATATATTTTCCATCCATTCATCAATTTTTCTCAATATTTTTCAAAGAAGTATTTTCGATTGGATGACCTATAAACTACATATCTATTGTAGGTGTTGTAATTCCTATCACGAAATTTTTATGTGTATATATACATCGTTTTATCAAAATACAAATTATCAGGGGACACCTTCAAATGGATTTTCATCCTTGATAAATATTTTCTCGTATATGAAATTAAATTTAAGAGGATAGATAATGAATGTTTATAGGATGAACACATTGATTTGAAGCCAAACCATTAATATATTGTGTATTAAATAATCCATTTTAATATTGTATGAAATTAGATTTCTTTTTAGTTGTTACCCTTTACCCCATGTCAACGGATGTTATAATTGAATTGTAAATTGATGTTTGAGTTGTGAATTGATATCTAGATTGAACTTTTATATCAATAGTAATTTAATTGATGAGGTGGAATGGATGAATGGTCATGACCGCAGACCCATTCAATGTAATGGATTTTTATTTTTGAGAAGCTAGTTTAAATAAAACATCCATGTGAGTAACTCATGTGAAATCCTTATATGGTTAGCCCAGGATTTGAGCCAGCATTTATGGTGAATTTAAATTGTAATGTTCTTGGTTTTGACATTTATTTAATTAAATTAATTTCATTTAATGGTATTTATTTGATTAAAATATTTCATTCATTTGGTGACACATCAAATATTATAATAATTCCATGGATAGAATGAATTGGCTTATACATTTCTTAGGACAATGTGATGCTTGGCCTCCTTTGAGGACCCTAAAAAATGCACTCAACGACATGACTATTATATTGCAAGTGACACTCCAATTCCATATTAAGAATTTCAAGTATATATTCATAGGATATTTGATCATTATGTCGTTGGTGAGATTTAGTCTCCCCTAGAGAGCCTCCATGGATTGACTCTAATAGTAGTGATGTAAAACCACACCTAGAGAGATACATGGGTTATTTAGAGTATCTCCATAGATAGGCCAATGTAGTGAATGGATTTTTATACACCTTGATTGATACCTGTAATAAAACATATAAATTAAGTGGATGGGCAGATGTTCTAAACTAATTAATTAATGGAATTATTAATATTACATGTCAATCAAGCCTAAGCACAAGCATGTATTCAGTCATTTTTTATACATTATCGATGGTTTGGTTAGGAATAATTTGGTTACCTATTTTCATTGAGGATGTTAGGATATGAAAAGGTTATTTATACTTATTAATTATTTTAAATTTAATCATTATATAAAATAGATTATAAACGAGAACCTGTACTTTATTGGATTTTCACTTTAAGTAGATATGTTTCATATTGAATTACATCCTATACAATATGACTTTTATATATTCACCGGCAATATGAAATGTAAACATGATTGGATTCCAAATAGTATTTTTCATGACACCCGATTTGGGCCACCTTTTGGTACCAAAATAGACTATATGATTGCAGGAATGGATACGTTCAAGCACCCAACTAGTGGTTCATGGTTACATCTTAGGAGCAGGGGAGAAAAGCACTGAGGTATGCCTCCTAATGCTAGTGGGGATACCTTTTGGCCTTTTTTAGTTTTGTTCCATGATATATAAAGATTCAATGAATACATATTTATGATTCTTTATTAGAAACAAAAGACATGTATTATCATTATCACTGTATATGGATTAATTTTGAGATATTTATCTATTCGTGTTCTTTCTACACTGTATATTTTTTATTACATCTTCTGTTACATATTAGATATTTATATTACACTATGATACACGTTGGATATGGGAGAAATTCCTCCCCATGTACACAATTAGTCCTGAAATTCTAGTCATCAACGTTTTGTGTCAAGAGGGATGATCTTTTGGCCATTTGGAAAACCAATCTTAAAGAACTGCTGAATAGAATCTGGGTAAGAGATGTTACAAAGTGTTATCAAATCCATTATTTTCTTATTTTCTTCTATATTTGGAAAAAATAAATAGTGATAAAAACTAATTGGTATTTTGTAATTATTTTTACAAGGGAATTTGATTCTCAAGTATATTAAAACAAATTTGGCAAATGAAATTGATCTTTGGTGGATTTTGATTATTACAACTTATTTGGTTCCACCATCAGGGGATTCAGATTTATTATGTTATAAATATTTATGTGATTGTGGATTTTATTTTGTAGAAACATGGTGAGATGAGATTATTCCATCTCATGCACTATATATTCACTTGTTAGAAATCAAATTCCATGAATTATTCCACTCCATTTAGGATGCATTACTTTTTGTATGTTTTTGTGATAGGTTTCATGATAAATATACCAACTGTAGTGATAATTATTCTAGAATATTCTATGTTATAAAATGGATGGACTCCATAATTTTTACCCTGAGAAGTATGGCCCCTCATGGATCTGAATTTTGTCAACTATTTGGTTAAACCGATTTAATGTGAACTATGATAAATGTGAAATGACTATAAAATTAAATGAGAAAGAAAATATAAATCCATGTGAAAATAAATTGAAAACTAAAATTATTTTATAAGAGAACGTCAAACATACCCCATATTTTCAGTGAGGTGATGGTTGTATTTCTTGCATTTATATGATTATTATAATGCCAAATCCTAACTCGTGGAGCAAGAAAAAGGATTTGTTTATATATTAGAAGTCTTATACCTATAATATTTATTTATTTTCACTTTTGATTTACAATATATGTTAAAAATATTCATCTGAGGTGTGTGTCCCATATTATAGAGGCATGAAACCGCGAATACAAACAATTATAATCTAGGCGTGTGGAGAAGGCCACACTCCGTAGGCGGTAGGTCAATGCCTATTATTGTATCATCTAGTAGTACCAGCTATGACACCAATAGATGAAACTGGAAAATGTAATGATCCATAGTTCTATGAAGAATTTATATGATTATTATAGATTGCTTAGAGATCCCCATGACCTTCACCAATACTGGAATAGTATATTTCAGATATCCAGTTATAGCATATTCACAAATTTTTGGTGGATGTAGTTATACATGCTAAGGAGTCATGGCTAGAGGCCATGATATCTCCCATTGGGAAACTTGAGACTTCACCTGAGTGGGGGGTAAATTTCACTATGTATATTCAATGTGATTCCTCCAATAGATATTGGGATGTCATTACTGAAACCCATCATCCTTTGGAGATGTTCTTGAGTGGGATTCAAATGGACTTATATGAAAAGGTTCATCCTGAGAAGTTGAGGGTCCTTAGTGCCTGAGAGTTCTTTCCCTTGGAGCATAGTGTGCTATTATTTGTGGATAAATCATCCTATTTTACTATATTCTAAAGCCTCGCCCCACATCTAATAGATGAATGGAAATATATTTCTAGGATAGTTGAGGATGTTCTCAGACACGACATTATATTTCTTGTGAATGTATTCTGGATGACTATAATTTTAGAAAAGGGAATCATGTTCTTATCAAAAAAGGTAACCTGAGCGATGTTGGGGGTGTGACCTAGGTAGGTTCGAAATCATTATATGGTGTGACAGTGAAAAATAATAGAAGAAGTGTCATGTAAGGATTCCATGTGGTGATTCCAGCAGTCAATGTACATACTCATGAATCCCAGTGAGGTTCTACTAGTGTGGTATGGTTGTAAATACAAGGACATAGTTTATGAGGGACCCAATCACGTGTCGGCCTTATGAAAAGATGGGTCATCTACAACGATGCTAGAATTTTTTTTCTTTTCCAGGATCCATTGAAAATGGTTCAAAATTGAATCCTTGTGTATGAAACTTGTTAGAAGCTATACATTAGGATGGATGTCAGTGTAGAGTTAGCTGATCGAGCTATGGTGTTGTTCTTCGTTTTAGGCCAGACCCTAGTTTAATAAGGAAACCATAACAGAAATAATCATGGTAGTCGTACGATATCACATGGCCCTGGATCATGCCAAAATTATGCTATGCAACATAACCTTAAAATGAATGATCCCAAACCTTCTATAAATAGAGGTACTTTTCTAGTAGCCTCTAAAATAGCTTCTTTAATTTTTTATATATGTGGTTATAATAGATTTATATCAATTCTTGTCATGAAGAGCATTAGGATCCATGTTTATACTACTGATGGCATTATGGAACTTGAGACTCGCTTGAGGATTAGAAGGGATGATATACATAATTGAAAGTAGTTACCCCATGAGATTAGTGGATGTGACTTCATATAAGAAATGTTATTCCCCATGATGATGACGTTTTTTGGACATAATTATTATTTTGGACAGATTGGTTTTCATTCATGGTTTTCTAGAATGTTATATCTGAGGGGTAAACTTCACATCACCAAAGGGTTGAGAGTTCATTGCCATGGGTTAATTGGATGTTTAGGCATGCTGTATTGGACACGACCATCATGGATTAGTCATGATGATAGCTAAAATTGAGAGATTATATCTGGATGATCAAAGAACATGTAAGTAAAAATTAAATATAGTGTTTGATCATTTCAGAGAATTTTTCAAAGAATACTATTCAGGATTACCTCAGGTGATAGTCATATAGTTATATATATAGCTAGATTGATAAGTTGCATCAGTATCTATTCGTTCATACAAGATGGATACTACTACGATGATAGAGTTGAATATATAGCTAGAGTATTTATAGGATAAGTGTTTTATCCTACCCAATACATCTCGTTGGGGTTTGGGGTACTTTTCTGGGAAAATGGAAAATGAAACTCTTAGTAAATGTGTGGATTATCGAAAATTGAACTAGATAATGGTGAAGAAATTATATCCTTTTCAATTGATAGGTGTTATCTTTTACCAAATCCAAGGATAGTGGGAATTTTCAATGATTTATTTTTTATATGGTTCTCAAAATGTGGGTGTTATACCATCAGACATGTCTTGTATAGCCTTTCATAGTAGGTACAACCTATATGAGTATTTGTTTATGTCATTCAGTCTCATGAACATCCAACTGGTCATCATGGTACTGAAGAAACAAGATATCCATCCATAACATGATTCAATTTTGGTAGTTTTAATGGATGATATCATACATTGTTATCATAATCGACCCGACCATACAAAACATCATGAGTTCGTATTTAATACACCCAAAAAGAATCAGTTATATGCTAAGCACAAAAATTTATAATTCATGGTGGATCAGATTAACTATTTGGGTCACATTATCTCAGATAAAGAAGTATGATTTGACCTAGAGAAGGTGAGAGATATAGTTACTTGGGAGCATCCTCAGAATGTATTTGGGGTATGATGTTTCCTACGGCTATCCTGTTAATATAGGCATGTCATATAGGACCTATGACACCTCAAAAACATTTTATGTGGTTTAATAAGAAGGTTATGACATATTTATAGTTTTAATCATGTGATATGAACATTCTAGAGCTATAAGAAAGATTTACATTAGTGTATATAAAGATTTTTATAGAGCCATGCAGGAGTTACATTGTGTTCTATAATGCATCATGTATAAGGAAAGGAACAATCTATATTCTAGGGAATAAAATCATGGAATAGGGGGAATAGTAGTTATAGACACATGATAGAAACTACCAGTCACATAATCTTGAGTTAGCTATAGTATTTCATGAAATGCGTTGTTGGTGACATTACTTTCTTTAAGAGAATTTTTGGGGTACATGAACCACAAAAGCATCCTATACATTTTTTTATAGATTGATATGAACCAATGTAAGTAATATTCAGTTGAATATCTATATTATTTATATTTATATATTTCCTATATACATGGTAATGAAAATATAGTGGCTGATGAACAGAGAAGTTTTAATCATCTACAAGCACTTCTGTAGGCCAGTTCCGAGTGGCAGATATTGGCTTTGTTCTCCAAGATGCACATAGAGGTGCATGATAGTCAAGAAACGACTATTATTTAATCCACAATTAAGACTACTACACTTATGAATATAGTAAGGATGACCCAATTATCAGTGTCATAATCATAGCCTTATTGGAGAGTGTGGTAGGTGAGGACCCTCTAGTTGGTTGGACCATATACGAGGATGATAAACTATGTGTACATGTTGGAATCGACATTTCATTAGTCAACTATGTGGACCTGATTCGATAGGTTTATGCTACAACTTGGGATGTGATTATGAGAGTCCGCAAGATGTATCAATATTTACATAATCATTAGTGGTTAACAGGTATCTATAGAGAAGTAGTGGGGTTTTTCACAAGATATTCCACCTTTCAATATGTGAAGGAGGAACATAGTCCATTGGACAAAAAATATTTGCAGCTACATGTTCATGAATGGAAATGGGATGACATAATAATAGATTTCATGATAGGGTTATCAAGATTTCTTAGAGGAATTGATATAATATTTTTTTTGTTGACAGACTCGGGAAGGTTTCAAATTTCAAGAAAAATAAAAAAACCCTTAGAATAGATTAGCTTGGAATATATTATATCATTGAGATTATATGACTTCACGAGGTCCCAAATATTATCATTTTAGATCGAGATTATATGTTTACCTTATAGTTCTAGATATTTATATAGAAAGAATATGGTATATAGGTTCACTTGAGAACATCATACTAGCACTAGAAAGTTATCCAGTAAGAGTACAATATTTATGTGCATGAGGAAAGGATGTGAGGATGCACCCAATATTTTGGTGGCCGTTGGGATAGTAATATGGTCATGGTTGATTTATCCTATAACAATATCATTCAGGATAATATATATATTTCACCTAATGAGGCTTTTTATAGTAGTCCTTGATTATCACCCATGTAATGGTTAGAGGGAATAGAGGCAGATATGCTTAGACATCATCTTTTTCAAGAGACAATAGAGTATGTTCTGTTGATTCAGACGCCTATGGATACGACACTATATTTCATTCATAGGAGGATGAGTTATAGGTTGATTCATCCCTTTAGGATCATCCTACACACATTGTGGATCATATCATGAAGGTTCATAGATCAAGCTCAATTCATTTATAATGAGTGCTACAATAGCACGAACGAGTATAAGATGATACAAGGGAGTGGGTGGATGATGTACGATAATATTGTCCAATGTTATTTATGGATCATGCTTCATTACACATGGATGATAAATTCCATGAAGAATTTCATTTAGGGGGAAATTTTTTAGAATCTGATTCTTCATTGAGTAAATGATCTTTTACATTCATCATTTTTCAGTTTATCTTTGTAAACATTTCATAATGTGATTTCCCATTGAGTTCATGGATTAATCTGCATGTATGGTGTTGGTTCAGAGGTTGGAACCCATGTTTTGTAGTTAATTAAACCCATTTCATGTTTAGTTCAAACCAATAAGAGTAGGCCACAATATTTGATAAAATCATCTGATGGGTAGAAGAGGGTAGCGAATCCTACATTGTTATAATAACCAAAGTGATTTGAGGATCCCCACCATGTGATACTGTCTATAATTTTGAAAGTAGAGTTTTTAATAGTTTATGAAAGTTTAGCCAAATTTTTTAGACAAACCATTAGAGGTGAACTATTATATTAAATGACCATGAATTGTAAGTTCAAATTATTTAAACCATGCATCTTAACCATTTTATGCCTAATTTTTGGTGATTTTACCATTTTCCCAATATTTAATCTATTTCAACCCCAATTCATCACTTTTCTACACATTGGATATCCAAGGATTAAGAGATCATCCATTGGATACTTTTTATGGAACCAATAGATCATCTCTATATGATAGAGGAATCTAGAAACATTGGTCTTATTTGATTCAAATTTGTGAGTAATAAATTCATTTTTATCCATTCTTCATTTTTATTTGCATCAGTTGCACAATTGAAATGATAACTAATTTTAATAATTATTTGGTTTTTATTTCATTTTTTAATTTGCTCTTATTTTGAGTAAAATTCGGAGTAAATACATGAAAATATGTCAATTATGGATCTAATATAGTTGGTTTCATCCCTTTTGTTAAAAAGTGAAGTACTTAGATATTCTATTGTGTGGGATTCCCAATTCTGAGGAAATCCCATGAAATGAATTTTGATCATTGATATAAATTGATAGTTTTATACTATTAATTTAAATAGGAATTTTATTGACTGGTTATAGGATAAGAACCTTGACTTTAAAACACAACATTGGTGTGTGATGTATTAAATAGACCATTATTATGGCCTATGAAATTGGAAACTTTTTTCCATTACCCTTTACCCCATGTCATGGGTATTTAATATTGAATTTTTAATTGATGTTTGATTCATGAATTCATATGTAGATTGAATGGTGTTCTTAATTGTAAATGAAATGATGAATGTGAAATGATTAATGACCATGAACATTGATTTATTCCTTATAATGGATTGTCACTCATGAGAATATTATTTAAAATAAATTCCCACATGAGTAACTAAGAGGAAATCATTATAATGTTAGACCATGATTTGAGTCAACTTCTATGATATGTTTAAAATTGACTTTTAATCATATTGGAATTAAAATTTTTAAATGAGTTTAATGGTATTGAGTTGGGTATATTCTTATATTCATTGGGTGAAAAATGGATTCATATTAGAAATACATTGGTCGACTCAATTTGATTTTACTCTGCATATCCCTAATTGATAAATACAATATCTAGGAAATATCCAAGGATATATTTTTAGGATTAAATATTATATTCCATTGGATACATGGAATACATATTATTAATGGTATAGATGAAATAATAGTATATTTGATCATTATTCAATGTGTGATAATTGGATTCCCGTAGTGGATCACCCAGGATGGAAATTAATAGAGGTGACATTATAACACACCTAGAACGATACCTGGGTTCCAATTATGATATTTGTGGATATTCTTTAAGGTTATTGTTTAATAACAAACCGATAGTAATTATTGTGTTATAATTAAGAATTAAATGGATGGGATCATGTTCATAATTGAATAATGAATGAAATTGTTTATATGAGGCATCTGCTAAGAAAACCCACATGTTTGTATTCAGCCAATATTATTCCCTTATGGATGTCCTATTTAGGAATCATTTGGATACATATTTTTATTTGGGAATCTAATATATGAGTCGAGTATCAAAAAATATTAATTAATTGAAATGGATTCATTAAATGATCATGATTATTAATGATAACCTTGAATTTATAGTGTTTCACACTCAGTACTTCCTTTTCATTTTGTATCACTTTTTTAATATTCTTATTATTATATATTCACTAACTGGATGTAACATGACCATTGGTAGTTTCCTACTAGGATAATGTCTCACAACATTTTTGGACAGCCTTTGGGTACCCAAAAAGGCTATATAATTGAATGTATTGATTAGGGGACAAATAATACTATAGGATTATAATTGTTACTTACAAGAAGTGGGTCATGGGACCGAGTTAAGGCATGTGATTCATGTTGGGATACATATTTGGAGATACATAAATTTTTCCATGTATTATACACATTATTTTAATAATTTTTTTGGATACTTTATTAGAGTCATATTATATGCATTACATAAAAATCATTGTATATGGGTACTCTTTTGAGACTGTTATCTATTCTTGTTATTTCTATATTGTTTTATAGTTATTATTTCTTATTTTACTTATCTATTATTGATATTCCACTATGATACAATATGTTGATAAATTCATAATATACAAATGGACAATCCTATGACAACACTTCTTGTCAGAAGCCTCTAGTGTTTTGGGATATGTTCTTGAGGATATATGGAAAAACTAGCTTAGGGTACTATTGAGTGTCTCCTAGGTATGGGAATTTAAATCATAATGTTTCTAATTGGGGGTCTCCTAGTTTGGTGGCTGTATTAATGGTTGAGTGATTAATAAAATATTTAATTAATGAGATTATTTTCTTCATTCTTCATTAATTATAAAAACAATATATTTTAAAATCAATTGATATAGAGGAGTTGGAACCATACTAAATACCATGATAAAATCTCTATAAAAACATTTTTCCCTATGAAAAATAAAAAAAGATTCATGTATATTTTGAATTAAAAACAATTTATCACCTGAATATTAATTTTATCCACCATAATGATGTTTTTTAAAATTACATTAAAAAGGATTACTCTTAGTTCCCTTATAAAATAAATTTTTTCCAAATTCCAAAAATGATCTATTTTATTTTATCTTTTAAAACACTTTCTGACATTATCAAAAAAATTAATGATATAATAATTTTTTTCCAAAATAGCATAGAATACTGCAAGGAATTTCATAATTTTATCTACAAATTTAATTTTTATTCTTCTCTAATAAATAATCAACAAATTAAATTAATAAATTGTATCGTTCTATAAGAAAATATTATAAAGTTATAGTTTAATAATGTCATCTATTGTCAGTATGGGGAAATCAGAAAATTAAAATAACATCAAAATATATTTCGAAATAAATAATTGTTCCCATTACATTCACTATATAATACTTTTATTGAATGTGATAGTAATTTTTTAATTCATAGTGAACTATTCATGCTTACAAGAATATAATCAAATCACCATATATTTTAAGTCATCGTAAGGAATAATTACTTTTGGTCATTATTTTCAATGTGTCGGATTGGTTTTAGGATACTACATAGATTGGGATGTCCTATTTAGAGTTATAGATATGAAAATGTTTTATTCATCCAATTACATCCCTTTATAATTTTATAATACACTAAATATGGTGTGATTTAGCTTCTATTTTAGATTATTTACGGGTTTTGAGTCTCCATCCTGTAGGATTCCAAATAAGATGTTTTTTTGTAAAATTAACTTGAATATAAACCAAAATATACATTATTTTTTGAACATATTCCTTCAAAAGTTCAATATATTGATATTAATTTTTATTAAACTGTTATTGGAAATGGTAAATATTAGTTCTCCTCCTTAATTAGGTGTACATACTTCAGATCAATGGTTAATGATTTATTTTATATATTTTGAGATTGTTATAGGGTTAGAATTATATTAGGTTTTAATATTTCAATTGAATTAATTCTCAAAATAAAATATTACTTGTAAGTTACATAATTAGTAAAAAAATCAATTATGAATTTGAATATTTTCATATTTCTCAAAAAAATTAATTTTTTTAATTCATGAAAGGCTTCATCACCAATAGAGTTTTAAATCATTATGAACTCTCAAATTGTCTTGATTTCATAGAATATATCAAATTATTCTATATGATAGTCCTATTGAAAGAGGTTTCATGTACGGTGTTAGTGGATAGATGAATAGTTCCTTATGGAATCAAATATGGTTAATTGAAATTTTTTATTTCTATAAAACCAATTTATTTTTCCATTATCAATATTAATGAAGGAATTTTTTATAATTCAGTAATGGTCTCCCAAAAACTATGAGTGAATGTAATGAGTTCCTATATTCACCTATATTGAATTTATTGAATTATTCCAAGAAAATATTATCATCAAATTATTTAAGGAATTCTACTTACATTCATTTTCGTAATATAAAGTATCATTTTTTCAGTTATACCATTACTCATTGGTTTAATTATCCAATATATGAATATTTAATTAATATGTGTGGAAAAAAATTTATATAAGAACCCAAATCATATAAAATATATGAAAAATAAATGGAACTAATAGAATTTGGGGAAATAATATCTTAGGATATTGATATTATGTGGGTATTTTTTTAGTGATTACCTCCAATAAAATTCTTCGCCAATTAATTCGTTCTTTAACATGATGCTTAAATTTTTTGGTGAAGTGATCCTTAAGAATCTTATCAAACATTACAATCATTATGAGTTATTGGAGGAGGAAAATAATAATCTAATATTTTTGGAATGTTTCTATAATTTATCTTTGAGTTTCAAAATCATTATTTTTGTTGCCTCAAATAGTTCTTAATTATTATGGAATAGAGAGATGTTGTTTCTCCAATTTCTATAAAATTTTTGGGTGTCTATGTTAACCTATTTATTTGGATAGCTGATCCAGAATATTCTATAGTTCCTTTTCCCAGTTTACACTATTATGTGGTTAATTGGTGACATTTTTCTTGTATACTTTGTTCAACATCATTTATATCCAGTTTTTCATTATCAATATATGATTGTTCATATTTGGAACATTTATCTTAATTATATTCACTGCTCCGTTTTTTTTCTAGATATGGTGTCTTATTTGGGTGATGTTTTCTTATAGATCTATTTTTTCATACTCTCATTCTCATTTTGGTTAGAAACATTAGGGGATGTAATTTTACATTAGTAATTGTTAAAAATTCCATCATGCATCACAAAATACTCTTCAACTCTATCACTTTCATCCTTGGAATTTCAATCCTTTTTTATTACTAGTGGTATACAAGAGGATTGGTATTTTTAAACTTGTATAGATAAAGATTAATTTTATGAAAAAGTGTATATTATTATAATAATTTTTAAATAGTAATTTTGATGGTTTTTAAGAAGGGTGGTGAATAATAATATTGTTGGTTTTGTTTTTAAAATGTGGTTTTATGGGGTTTAATTTTTTTGGGGGTCTAGAATGTTATTGTAAGTTTCCATATCCATAATACTATTTTTAAATCCTTATCCATACCTAGTTAGTGGGAATTTAATTTCCTAAAATAAAGATGAAAATGTTATATTTCTACAACACCAACATAGTGGTTAGAGTGCAAAAAACCAATTTAAGATACCCTCCCAATCTATCACCCAAATCATCCTAATACAAACCAAAAGGGGATTCCTGATACCCATTAGCTAGAGGCTGACACCAAGGAATTAATAATACTCAAATGTAATTATTTATCCCATCAATAAAGGGATGATATAGAATATATATTCATATAATATAAATAACTAAAAAAGAAAACTAAAATAGATATATTCCATAACTAAAAAATAGAGATGACTCGTATTAAAAATAGTTACACGACATCCAAGGTATGAGACCATATGGAAAGGAAAAAATGATAAATCATCTAATCTATTTGATAATTGGATAAAAACACAGTATCTCACCCCCATCAACCAAAGGCTAGGAAATTAAAACCAAAACACTCCATTATGGACCCTTTCCTTTCCCTACCTCAAAATACACAACCAAGTATTAACACCACTAATATAGCGTATACTGTGTGAGATAAATAGACTTAATATGATCATATATAGGCATTCCAAAGCCAGTATGTGTATAAAAATAAACACATTACCAACTTCATAGAATATAAGTCCCCATAATCAATTAAAATGTTTTCATATCAAAATCATTGTAAAAAAGTTCTCTTTATGTAATAGTCTATATAATTTAGGAAAAAAAAGATTTATATCCTATCATATATATCAAAATAGGAAATTAATTACTCAAAGTAAAAACCAAATAATATATACATCACAACAAGGATCACTGTATTTAATGCTATCTAGAACACTCACACCCAATCATAAAAGTTTATGCCCATCAATCCTATGTATATATTCAATATATATAGGGTGCATAAGAACACACTAATAATTGATCCTTCACAATGATTATAATGAGTCCCTAAGAAAGGTTTTTTCATGGTATGTTTAACACCCAGTAAATAAACATCCATGAATGAATCAATAAAAAAGGAATATTAATACACATCCCACCTAAGCACCCTAGGCTTTCAACATTTTACCTTTTCCAAATAATTTCTTCAAAATCATAATTTGAGAGAAATTTCATAAATCTATTTCTTAATGAATATAAATTTTCATTCAATTTAAAAATATAGATGTTAAAAAATTTATTAAAAAATGATTTTCATACACCAAAATCAATAAATCATGAAACATTATTTTACCAGAGCATTCATGTTTCGTCTGACATATGATAGACACAAAAACATATACCTTATTCGCATTTCACACACATAGAAAACATAATACAAAAAAAAATTATATAATTATGCGCAAAAAAATACTAGGAACCAATTCCTATGTCCTAGCATGAAATTTCATAAATAAAAATGCAGCAACAAAGGATATTTCAAAAATTTACTAAACAAAATGACACCTCCTACACCACATCTTAAAAGGGATCAAACCTCGAAATATGATAAAATAAAATATGAGGAAGAATCATATGTGATTAATTATGTGATCATCCAATTCTATAAAAGTGGTTTTATTCCACTACCACAAACAATGAAAATAAAGAAGTAGAGTTGTTGTATACTGAGAAGAAGCAGTACAACCATAATGGGGTAAAAATGTTGAATGGAGGAACATAGCCAGAGAGGGGACATACAATAACATCTATTGAAATACTAGGATCATTGCATAATGGATACACAATGAGACTGTGAAATACCAGATGTACATTTTGATATAAACAGTCTAGAGTAATGGATTTGTGGTGTAGAAACCTTGATTATAGTTTATATATTCCATAACTCATATACAATAAAAAACACATCACCTCATCTAAAATTTACCACAATTTATTATTTTAAAGAATAATATTAGATATTATGGAATAAAATGGATTTTCAACATTTATCAATATTCATGACTTTCCTGATATCATATTATAAACCATTTAATGGTTTTATATTATCAATATATTTATTACATATACTATATTTTAAATTCTAAATTGTCCCCTTTGTAGCACCCAACCCATGTTTTGTAGAAACTGTTTGAAAATGTAGTAAGACCTCCAAATCCAAATATACACTCTTAAAATTTTAGAAGAGAATACATTTTAATATATTATGTTATAATCTCCAAACTATATGACAAACATTAATTACGAAATCATGCATAAGAAGGTGATCCGGGATGTGGGGAGACCACTACTCCCTTAGTAATGATTCATCCTCATAAGTCTCATAAGAATCTAATTTGCATATCCGTAATACTATAACCAAGTTATTACTCTTCAGAATTAATAATTTAACATGAAATTTAACAAATATAAATTTATTATCTATAACTTATACATCTATCTTTAACTTGATATCTTCCCAACTAAAATCATTAGAGGGATGAGCAAGGAATTTTCTCACCTGAGATATGTTGAAATCCTCCTAAATTCCCATAACCTGATCCAATAGTACTATGTATTGTTAAAACATATCAATCCACTTATTTAAATATAATGGTATAATGTATCATAGATCTAACATTCCCTATTTCACATACATATAATGACTCAACATATGAAAAGTTTTCATAAAACCATGTCACCTATAGAAAAATCGAATGGATGACATAGGCATTATGCATAAAATTCCTACTTACTCAATGCTATAATGAGACTCTAATTTATATATTGAATCATTGATAGTATATCTTGAATAATATTGGGTCTCATAAGAGTGGCCTCACACACCTCTACTCATTCAATTTACACTCTCAAAAAGAAACCATACAATACCTCTAAGAGATCCATTCGAATTGAATAGTGATAACTATTGGTATAAGAAAACATGACAAGTACATTAAGGATATAACAAGATCCACATAAATATTATATTATTTCATATATAATATCCTCTAAGAAATGAATAATAGGTTATGATTAACCATCTTTCGATGGATCACATGATATACTTAGCCAGACCATATTTCCTATAAAATTTAGATACTTTTTTATAATATAGTACTAAAAAAGGTTCCATGTATGCACTAATAGAAGAGGTTACCCTATATATTGTAATGATCTAAAACATATTAAACAAACACAAATCATTAAATTTAGTGGTGTCCCTGATATGAATAATATGAGCATGTTTATCAAACCAATCATTCACCACCCAAATAAGATTATTCCTGTGGGGTTTATATGATAATATATGAAAGTAAATTCATGAACACCTGTTCCCATATCCATACCAGAACCAGAAAATAATGTAGAAAACCTTATGATTTCAAATGGTCTACCTTTATCTGTTGGTAGTGGTAATATTATGGTATAAAACAGAAATGGCATGCATCATACCTAACAACCAAAAATGTCATCTAATGTAACAATACATATTTATAGTTATTAGTTAAATTTCCCATGAATAAATATGATAATGGAACAGAAATATATCTTAATATATGTTCATAATAAAAACTAAAAATGAAAATAGATAATTCAACGAGAATTTAATGACCCGGATGTAATGATCTCCCTATTATAAAAGGTTTATCATATTCCACTAAATTCACTGTCATGCAGCGGACCATATAGAATACTCTCAAGGGGAGATGATGATAAATAATCAATAGTATGAACTAAAATTAAAATATAATATAGATAATGTAGGTGAAACAACTAAAAAATGAATATATAGTTTGTCTCTTCATTAGACTATAAAATATAATGTGATGTCACATTCTAACTATGAGAGGCTGCAAGGATTTTTCCTTTTTCCAGGGTGTAGGAAATATCAAGGTTGAACATATGATGTTGATCCACTGACAACCTCTTGTTTATATTCATATATTTTTGAGATATGACATCACCTAAACTATTATTATAAAAAAATAAAGTAAAATATTTAATAAAAATATAACTATTACAAAATTTATGTTTACTTGTAACTATAAGGAGATATAAATCAATATCAGGTAATTATTATAATGTGGTCAAGCAGAAGTGACATAGGTCATACCAAGATCATCCTTCATAAGACCACAACTCAGACCAGGACATCAAGAATCATAGTAAACCACATATCCCTAACTAGTCGCATGTAATATTGAAATATGAGAATATTCTAGGACACTTTATAGTTCTCAGAAATAATAATCACATTTCACATCCCATGATAACCTCAATCTCATACAAGTAAGAGTACAACATGTGATCTTATCATTGAGAATAACCTAAAACCCCATTTATAGTATTCAACAAGATTGATGATTATTTAAATCTCAATGAAATTCAATTGATCCTCCCAAGACAACATGATCATAAAATTATAACGATTACATTATAATCCATGCTCATATATCATGTTCCCCAAGAACATCACCTCAAGGATCCAGAAGCATCATATTAAAAAAAACAATAATGATAGTGATTCATCAAGATTCTTAAAAAATTATTTGGATGGTTCTCATGATAAATTTTATATCTTAAATATCCCAGAATATAATACATTTACACTACCAAAGAAACACCTATATTATAATGGAATATTCAGTTCCCTAGAGCCATAAAACATTTAGAAGGTTTAGCTTCACAAAAAAAACATTATAAGATATTCATAATGGCAATAAATTCTTTTCAATGTCATATTTGGTATATCGTACCCTTGATCTTTGAGTTTTATAAAATCTATCAAAAGATTGATAATCAAAAAAACATCATACTATTTAACTAATTAAACAAATCATCCACAAGTATAAAATTTTACTAATTCTTAACCATTTCACAGTAAAAATTTCAATAGTCAATGCGCAAATAAATGGAACCATCATCTTTTTATTAAAGATAACTCGGGATACTCATGGTGAAACATTAGTGTGAACAAAACCTTTCTATATAAGTTATTCCAACTGGACCTTGACATCAATCATCTCCACTTATTCGATACACAAAGAGGGTATCATGATCGATTATTTACCTAGAACCAGCTCAATAAAAAAACATCCTCTACCATTGGAGGAATAACAAATACGTAATTTATGATAAAATTAAATATTAAAAAAAATTGAAGGTCAAAATAAGATGACACCAAATTAGGAGCAAACAAATATATAGAATAAAAACTCATGATCTCTATGTGGGATGGTCCTTCATGACTATCCCTCTAATCTCTCTCTCTATGAAACACATAAAAGAACTTATCTATAGTAAATGATGAGGTATTCCAAAAAAAATCATCAAATGTATCAGGATGAATGAAAAGAATATCCATTATGATGATGATTTGAAACTAGTCGATATCTCAAATGAATATATCCCACTCTAATTTTGCAAAAATTATTGATAGCAAACCAGAACAAAATTGAAACCCATATCCTTTACTCATGCAAATAGTTGTCCTTAACTCCATAATAAAATACATGGAATCCATTTAATATTTTAATATATCAACCAAATGAAATGTTATAAATGTGTTGGATGACCCAATATCTCATAATATAGTTTATATTAATGATGCAATAAATATTTTACATCATATTTTCTATAAAACTGCAACATCCTTTTTGAAAAACTCATCCACTCTGTGATGGTGAATCAATTCTATAACATTTATCCAGAGCCCCCTAGTCATCAATTTACATGCGTATGTTACAGTTTCCATTACATATGAATATCACAACCTTTAATAATTTGTAAAGAAATCCTAATATAATAATTTTCGATAGTATCATTGGAAAAAAACATATCACAAGTTTTCATGTGCAGAAATAGAACAACATGTGTGAAAAACCCTTCCACACTGAAACCATGTTAGGGGGACAGTATATGTTGCAACTAATAATGTAGAGGAGGTCTACAACATATTACCACCTCCAAAAACCCTAGGATACTCATTTCACACCATATTATTCCCCTTTCTGCCAATAAATATTCCAATTGGTAGAATAGAAGGGGAATACAAGGTAATATTTTGTTTCATTTCCACTTCTTTAATCATTTCACTATCATCATATATACATGGGTAGAAGGATTTCACATGAAATATTATGATATGATTTCCAATCACAACCCATTAAGTTACTTATGATCCTTAATATGGATATTCTTCAACCCCTTCATAGAAATACCATCCATCCCCATGAATTCATTATTATAAAATACACCAAAGTATCTCTTTCTAATGTAGAGAAAATCTAAAGAGGCCTTTACATAATTAGACACTCTGGATTGAACTAATGTAAGAATAGGGTCTTAAAAACCATTCAATCCATTCCCACATGCGTTCATTCATATACAATAGAATTCCACTATCGCATGTTTGGAATATTGATTATGAACATTTCCCACTAAAGTAGATAGTATCAGGTGTATCTAATAAGTTGAAGATATAATAAAACATATTCATCCATCCCTACAACACATAAATACCATTTATTACCGCAATAGTCTGGGGCTTATCATCCATGATCTATTGGGACCCATCCCTCTTAGCACTAGCTCATGGATACACTTAAACAACTATGTTCTAAACTGGAAGAAAATTATGGTCCATGATTAGAACACATTCATTCAAAAAAAGTTAATATTATTATCTAAATGTGGATTCTGATGAGGAGTATCAACTAAAACATTCTATAGATATAGTTAGAGACATCTCAGAGGAATTTAAATGTATAATGAGGACCAAGAAACAAAAAAACAAAATAATATTATTATTTAAATATAGAAATCCACAATCTATGATTGATAGTAAGTTCAAAACTCAGCATATGAGACTTACAGTCCATCATCCCATGGAATACAGAGTCCCAAAAAAGGAAGGAGCTTTCTAGGAACTCATAACAACCTTCCTCAAGCATCCCTAAAATCATATCTCATATCTTCCCGTTTCCTAACACTTTGAAATACCCAGATGGAATTTTAAATTAAAATGAATTGAAATAACACACCATCACAAAATAACACCAAAAATGGTCTTCCACATACCAAAAGGGTATTCCCCATCCCCAAGGGATGATTACTAGAACCCATTCATCCAATAATATTAGAAGGAATAATTTACCCAATCATTAAAAATATGACTTTGAATATAAATATCTAAATTTAATTAAATTAAAAGTGAAATAAAATTTGAAGTTATATATACATAACTAAAGAAACATAGTAGAAATGGAACAACTCGAAAGTATAAAAAAACTATATGGTATGAGTCCAATAGAAATGAAAAACCCAAATATATGAAAAACACTAATAATAGTGATAATTGGATGACCTCCAACTAAATCACCACCAGATATCAAAAACCATTTGAATAAAAAATTATTAACATACGATATCACATTTCCTTTCCCAGTATGAAAAGTCATAAACAATTTCATCCACCATCGAAGGGTTTTTCAAAGTGTGATATAATAGTTTTAGTATGATCCTTAATATGTATTCCATAAAATGCCTCTATATTACAATATGAACATGTTAATGTTTATATTAACATGTGATGATAATCAATTAATCTATTTTTATATCAATTCCTTGGAAAAAAATTCCCCTTCTTTCACAATTCGTACTACTCTTGTTAAAATAGTTACAATGTTTAACACACATAGTAGAATAGGTAATCAAAACGAATATGTATAATAAAAATCATTTGTACATCACAAAAATGATCAATACTAGTTTGGATAGCTATAATATCAATACAAAAACAAATAAAATCATATGTATTAATCCCTTAGACATATATATCATATCTAGGGAGCATAAGAATACCCTAGAAAGTGAACCTCACTATAGTGTCTAATAAGTATCTAGGAATCATTCCCGAGGTAGAAGATGAACACAATAAGAGTGAACCCACTGACTGTATCAATGGATGATTCATATTGCAACACCATCGCTAAAAGTTTAAAATTATTCCCATATTCATTCAATAACAAATAGCTTCATCAAAAAAATGATTTGAATTCTATTTCAAAAATCCAATTCTTAATTATTTGAAAATAACTTTTATATTACAAATTTATTTTAAACCATGAATTATATATACCATTTTAAGAAATTAAAAATAATAAATTCTTCCAATTCAATCATCCAGAGAATTCAAGGTTCATCTAACATATTCTAGATAGAAAACAACGTACCTCAAACAAAGGCCACACATTCCAACAATATGATCCTATAACATAGGTAGAAATTAAAAGATATCAACAATGTCTATAAAATAGATTCCAGTGTATTACTATAATATTACATAAAATAAAAATATATCTGAGAGGAGATGTCCCAACATACCTCTATAGAATGACACCTGATGCACCAAATTAATAAATTGATGGCCCCCAGAATAAGATCTTACAACAGTTCTTAAATACTCACATGAAAATCAAAAAACAATAAATAGATTTTATTAATGGACCCTAACACCACTTCTATGAACAATAGAAATAATGATGAAAAAAGGATGCATACAATGAATAAGTGATATAACCAACATGAATATTGAATGTTGAAAATACGAATAAATAAGGATAAGAGACACCTAAAAAATCTTGAAAAATTAAAAAAGGATTGCGGATAAAGGATGTACAATGAAAATGTTAAACTTTATATGTTCATCCGAACAATGACCTATAAGGATTGAGGATTTAGGGTATAAACACCATATTTATGGTGAAAATATTATGTAACTCATATTAATCTAAAATCATATAGTATAAATTTTAAGTTACCGTACTCATATATTTTACAGTTTAAAAAAGTATATTTTTTGATTAATGTAATTTTCAACATAAAAATGATTTTTCATCATGGATGATTTTGTTTATTGTACTATTTCACAACAGGTTTAAAATGATATATTTTTATAAAAAGTATATAAATTTCTAATGTAAAATGGAACTATAGAATTCACATAACGTAGGTTATATAGAAACTTCTATAAAACCAATATCATCATCACAATAAACATGAAAATAGCCTCTTAAAAATTAAAAAATGAATACATTTTAATATATGATGTTACAAAAAGCTATGGATAAGAAATTAGATTTTACCATATTCTATATGTGGTGTTTGTTGTTTATTTTTTGAGCTATATGAACCACCAAACATATTTTCATGTGATGTTAATTCTCTAGAAAAATAGATGATTCAATATATCTTAAACTATGTATGAAAATTAAAACACTACCTTTTGTAGTTAATATAATTGAGTTCTATGAAATATTCTAAATGAGTTATTTAGCTTCTACTTTCAAATTTTCTATAAAATCTAATATAAATGAAGAATCAAGTAAATATTTTCATGATTATAAACCACTTTATAAAATAATTTCTTTCTATTATATTGATTAATTTGGTAGAAGGCATATTGAATTTGGAATATCTTATAATAATCTAAAAAACATTCTCTCGATGATTACATGAATGAAAAGTAATCCTGCTTTAGTACTGAACATACTGTGGTTGGAAAGATCCATTACATATAGAAACTTTATATTTAATCTCATTCATGTACTTCACATGGTTTTAGAATATACCCCCATTATTTTGTAACTCCATCATGTGACAAAGAAAATGCATTCTATATCCAATATTCCACATCTACTCCATGATGTTTCAATGTCGAAAGAAATGTGGGAATGATTTTTGTGTTTATTGGGGTATTTTTCTTGTGAGACCACAATACCTGGGAAATGATTGGAATTTAGATAATTTTAAATAAAATAAAATATTCAATTAATCATTATCTTTATTTTATATTTATTATCAAATTTAGGTACACACTAGCCTATAGGGGTCTAGTTTTGATTACTAGAAATGATTTTAGTCTTTGAGTTATCACATGGCTTATTACTTGAGTGTGTATATGAAATTTAATAAATTTATGTTTGAAAATAATTTTTTCATAAATTATTTAAATTTATTAATATTTCATGATAAAAATAAAATTATGGGTTACAAGTGGTTATGTTCAGAAAAATTAACGATTAGTTTTTTTATTTTTGGAATTTACTCTTCGAAAAAAAGACCATGTTTTTATGCACTTATATAAAATTTATGTTCGAAAATAATATTAATAACTAGAAAATAATTATTGTTAGTTATACCTTGTAGTTAACTTAAATATAGGAGTGAAAAAACATCTATTTACCTTTTGATTTGAGAAAAGTGTTTTTTATTTCTTGATTAATGCAATAATGAATGAAAGTCAAAAACGTTTTTGAAAATAGTCGATGAGGAGGGTGATCTAGATTGGGTTAGGATTACTCATAAATTCATATCAGAGTACCCTAAAATGAACTTTATCACATTTTATTAATTGATAAATGAATTAATCATATATGGATTTAGTAATCACCCTGGGATGGAGGTTATGCTGCAGAATTCCATCACAATATTTCTAAATGATTAGTACCCCATCATTTTCTAGTCATCAAATGAATACCATCATTACAAGTAAATACCCAATAATATATTAGTGTTACTTAGGTAATATTGAAGTTTCTTAGTTATACTAAAAATGTGATATATTCTGATTATCACCCACCATTTAAAACACCCTCTTCCACTTAGAGAAATAATAATTGGTCGACATAGATAAAATATTTACATCATTGGAAGAAAATGAAGAACCAATTGAAATAATAACATAAAATCATTTTTATAGAGTTAAATATCCATTGAAAAGTAAATTTATGATTAATATAATATTTTTATTCAAAAATTTACTTGGACTCAGGTATTACAATTTAAGGCCTTCCATTCCTTCATACATAAATTAAATACTACTATATTAAATTGGTAATAGAGACTAAATATAAAAGATCAAAAATTACATTATTAATAAAACAAAATAATAATAAAATAAATAGTATAAATTCCTCCATCATAAAAACATGACCAATTTCTCCTCAAATAGATGGATGCCACTTTATTTTTGAATATTTTTTACATTCCTTTCCTTTTTTCTTATTTAATCACACTTAATATTCTCTGTTTTAAATTTAATTCCTTACCTTTTTTTATGGACTGGTATCATTATGATGTTTTTTCGTAGGATAATGAAATTTATATCTATTAGGTGATGACTGAACTATTTAACTTATTTAGAAGCACGTGGAAGCCTCTAATTGATATCATTCATCGTAACATGGGATCCCAACTATTTTTATTTAATGTTTGATGAATAACTCTTTCACCTTCAAGGGATCGTCATATTCTTATTGACCAGAGACATTAAAAATTGGATATGCTTTGAACCAACAAATAGGGTCATACTCAAAGGATCGACCGTAATGTTTATTGTTAATGGATCAATCATGGGGTAAATAATCAATAAAAATATTAAGAGTTTAATGTAATTTCATGTCATTCCAAAAACCGTGTGAATGATAAATCATGTATTCTATAAATGATCATATGATTGAATATATTATTATCACATTTTATTGAGTTTAATGTTTTGTGCAGTTGCGTATATGGAATATTATTCATATATGGTTAATTTAGTTTGTTCTTATAGTTTATTTCATTGAAATGTTTTATTTGTTTTGAACTGTTTTAACATAAAGACATTGTAAAATTTTCACTATTGAATGGTATGATAGAACAATTGATTAGGGTATTTATTGTAGTAAATGTTTAATCCATATGCAAATGTAAACATGTATTCAGTCAATATATTCTTTGGTAAAATTGAGAAATTTTTAAAATTCTATCCACTGCCAATTTTTTTCAGCACCTAAAATATTCTAACATCTGTTTTGATGTCATTTGACCGAACTCATCAACCTAAAAAATCCACTAGAGAATTAATTTATTAATTTATGATTAAGTAATTCAATTAAAATAATAAAATAATATATGTAAAAATAATATTTAATATATTTTATCATTATATCCCAATATATTCAAATATGATAAATATGTGATAATTGTTGAGTGATTGACTAATGTGTGGGATTAAAATAATGGAAATACATAATGTGGTTCTTGAATGTACTGGATCTTTAACTAACCTTGGATGTAATAAAATTATTTTAAAAATGTGTATTACATAATATGTTGAATTATAAAAGTCATCATGTATGAACAAAATTTTGAATTTTGTTTAAACTTTAACGTAACATATAATGAACTAACACATATGAAAAATTTTCACCATTGGAATGGATAGAAACTATTAGCATTTTTTATTCTAATAGATCATAAGGTATTAAAATATATTAAAATTGGATATTAATGTCGTTTTTCTCAATATTTAATTTGAAGAAGAGGTTTGTATTAATTTTTTTTTGGAATATATTTTTGTGAGGATGATAGATAATTTTAAAATTTCAAGATGGTTCCATATGGGTTCAAACAAGATGTTGGTTTTTTTATTCAATGATAGATACCTTTTTGATGAAGATGTAATTTAGAAAATGATGTAAGGAAAAATATTATTACATGAATGGGTAAAACATTATTTCTCTCATTTAGCATGTTTATATAAATGATATCGTCATTTTTTAAATGATGAAATGATATTTAAATTATTTTATATTGTGATGAAGAATTTATTTTAAATTTCCAATCAAGGTGAGTTATTTTATTTTATAGGTTTATAAATTTCACTAATGAAACATCATACTTTTCAATATCATGATATGTATTCCCAAGTACATCTAAATATTATTCATGTTTTGGATTAAAATATTAATTTCCTAACTTTATCTATAGGAATATTGTTTTAAAATAACATGGAAGGGAAATAAGTTATTCCAAAATAAATTTAAAAATTAATTGGAAGTTTGTTATACTTATCATTTTATATTCGAGATATTATATATACTTTTACACATTGTTCTATATTTAAATGAGAATAAAAAATGCATAATTAAAGGACTAGGAAGATAATAATTAGATACATAAAGGGGAATATAATTTTTTTAATGTATGATAATAAAGGAATACATAGACTATTTTTTCTAAAAAATGCATACTAAGAAGGAAATGTTGATGGATGATGATATAAATATAGTATAATTTTTATTCTAGGTGAATTTTTTGTACATTGAAACTCAAAAAAATTATATTTTAGTTAAATTGAGAACTATATTATAATAATATGTTTCTACACCTCAATTCATAACAGAGACAATGTGGATGAAGCCTCAGTTTTTAAATGTCAAGGTGGATATCAGTTTTCCATTTCTTCTGGGATGTGATAAAAAAAGTTCTTTTAATTTGTAAAAGAACCATTATAATCAAGAATTCTCTAATAAAATTCCTATTAAATATCATTTTTTCAATGTTAATGTGGTTAAAACTGAGTATGATGTAATTTTTTCCATATATATTTTTTAGTAAACCTTTTTCAAAGGAGAAATTTCATAGTCTGAGGTCGAATACTAGAGTTCCACATTATTTTTCCAAAGTCAATAGTATGGTACATCAATTATATCTCAGACCTAGTTCATTGAATATGATTTTTAAATGGGGTAAAAATAAAACATAAATCTCCTAGGGACGCTCAACTTTTTGAAGTTCATTAAATGTATTTTTTTATCAAATAAATATGGTTAATAAATTTTTGGGTAGTTTTTAAAATTGGTTAATTTGTGATATCATGTTGGGGTTTTTATTAGGTTATGTATAACTTTTAGTGGGTATTTAGCATGGATGCATAAATCTATTTTATCTTATCATTAATAATTTTTTTATAGTTGAATATGTGGAAGATGATCCAATATCATATGGTATATAATGTGGAATCATATGGAGATTAAAATGTGGACTATTAATGAGTTTTCAAGTAGAATATAATGTTTTTAAGTAAGGAATATAAATCACTATTATTTGGGAAACACGATATTCTTATTAAACATACAACTTTTCTATACTAATTTCCCCCAAGTAGGTATATAATTATTTAAATATAATTCATTTACATGTTTTTTTATTTTTAAAGTTAATTATTATTATTTTTAAAATAAAATAAGATATTTAATATTATTCATCCCAGGAGGAAGAGAGTGAGGAGTAAATATATAATGAATTTTATTAGTTTAGTTGGTTTTATTTGTGTAATATGTAAATAATATAAAAACACATAAAATGGTAAATGCGTGAGCTGAATTCATGTGAGTTGTTTTTAATTATATTTAGGTGATACAATGCTGTCTTTACAAAGTCTATGTGATTTTTTTATCAAATTATTAAATATTTTGGAATCATATAACATTATAAGATTAATTTCAGTCTACTGCATATATAAACAATATAAAATGTATGATTTCATCGGATTCATGAAAGATAAAACACTCTCTTGTATATAATTATCACTTGTGGCCCAACCTAGTTGATACTAGACCACATTTGTATCTACCCATATGTGAGAGGTTACTGACAAGCATTAATGGTTTATGTAACATATTTTGGAGAATATACCCCTTTTATAGATTTGAAATTGTAGTAAGATAAACATTAGAGTATTGAATTTAGAGGAAACAGTAAAACAACAATAGAAAAACAAAATAATGAAGGAAAGTATACAATAACAAAATATAAGCAATAATGTAATGATATTATATAATGTATCAAAATGTAGAGATTAATGTAAAATAAACAAATTAAAAAATGAATGTAGTCCCCAATGACCAATTTCATGATCGCCATGTCGTTCCCATCTCTATCATCCAACCCATATGTTAAGTATTAATAAAAAAATTGTTAATTTTCTGTTTTCCAGTCATTTATTAATTAAATCCAATCTGGTACCGAATTGAATCCCAAATAGGGTTTGAGTACAAATTAACCGGTGGACACCATATTATCTAAAGAAAAATAGTTTGATAGTATGTTTGAGGAATACAAAAAGAAAAAATTTAGTAATTAATAAACGAATATGATACATTAAACAAGCCTTACAACCCTTGAGTTACATGTTTACACTCATATCCATGAAATCCTACATCAAACCCTTACAAGATTTCACCATCACAAAGTCGATCCTCAATCATCATGATTGTTTTCCAGTACCTTGTATCATAAAGCACAATTGGGCTCTTTATGAGTTTTCATTTTTGGGAACATTATTTCATCCTAAGGAATATGAAAATTCTAAGGGGATTGTAACCATATCACACTAGACCCCAAGAGAATATCCATGTAAGATCCACTTGTGTCGACTAATTTTATAATTAGAAGGGGTGAATCTCTTATCAATCCGTGTGTTCGCTTATGTTATGATGAACAACTGGTTTCACTCTTAACATGATAGTGGTCCAAGCCCAGAGGAATTATATCAAGAATAATATAAACAAGAAAAACATTTATTCCTCACAAAACCATTCAAATTACATTCCTATTTGTTTAATTTCTATCATTTTTTAACTTTGAAGATATTCTTCTTGTAATAGATTATATTGATTCTGGATGAGTCACAACAGTATAATTGTTCCAACATTACATTTATCTTAATTAATTTACATATCCCAAACATTCAATATTTTCAATTGAAATGTTATGTCAAAATTAAATATTATTGAATATAGATCCATTTTAAAACCAATGGATAGTACACTATATGGGTGGCCACAAGCATGTCTCAATGATCAATATATCCAATGGGTTTCAATATTTGGTATACATACTATATTTTTTAAAAACAAATATTGAATCAATTATTTGGTTCTCACACATAGTGTTCCTACAAGATCATTGTTATTTCAGATAACTAGATAATCTAAATCATAAACAAGTGTAATTTTCATTACAAATCGACTTAATTTAGTGTTTAATGAAACACTCCCTTATCAGTGCCAATGAAGAATGAATCTGAAGTAGATCTGAAGAAAAACCAAGATCCCAAAATCATCAATATCAAAATATTGATTCAATGACTAAAATATTATCACATAACTATAATGGGGGGGATAGTGGAAGGATAAAACCCTTCAAAAAATAACTCATTTAGGATGATATTCTACTCTTAGATGTATTAAATTGATGAAATAAAAAAAAATAACATGAAGCCACCCTTGGGGTTGAGATATTTTGTTCAAATACTAATGAAATTTTTTCTTAGATCCACCAAACAAAAAATCACTACACTCATGTAATCCATGATGTATATACTTGAATCACACTGGGATAGTACTGTAAAATTTATATGTTGAAATAGATGTCACCATAGTTTAAAATAACCCTAATAATCCTATTCAAAATTTTAACTAGTTTCATGATGTGTAATTATTTCCTTTTATTAACCAATTAATGGTATCTTCTAAAATATATTTCCAAATCCTGTAACCAATTCACAATGTGAATTTTAATAAAAGATAGATCTCAACTCATCGTAAAAAAAATAGAACCACCACAAAAGATGGCAAACCCCATGGACAACCCTCTTAATAGTTAACCAAGTTATACCCAGACACTACTAAATCAATCAAACATACATACATAAAAATTAAAAAATATTCCTCATGGAATTTTCTCAATACCCAAGAAATGGTTTGGACACTGATTTTTTAAAATATGTGGAACCCAACTAACATATCCTTAACCAAAAATTCAATGTAAAACAATCATAGAAAATTATTGTATCTTGCTACATCCCCAATATATTTCAACTCATCCCTAAGTTACTCTAGAGAACAAATTATGGCTCGAAGATCATATATATAAATTCCTCTCAATTATTATATTCCTTATTGTATATATCCACTTGACCAAAACCATGCTACCACCACACCTCTTCTATATGTATTTTGTTTCCCTAAATAAAATTATCAATACAGTACTTCATAAATAACTGATTTCCCCTGAAATATGAATCCTAACGAATCATAACATTATTTAAACCAACAAAATGATAAGGTTTACGATGTTAAAAATGAAGATAAAATAATTGTTACATGATTTGAATGTCACTGTAGAGTTAGGTAAGAGACAATTAGTATTATACTAGTAATAACACATAGTAGATAAATTATTTTTTACACGTTGATGAGGTTAGCAAAAACATATCGATAAATTGAACCTACTCAAACATATCATATACTAGACAAGGTCCAACAAGAACCGACTCTCCTGACACCAACCAAAAAATAGGATAAAAACATGGGCTACCATAAAAATCCTAGAAATATTCTACATGGATTTATTCTTAGTTTTATTTATATATAAAAACATAATGGATTCTCTATTTTATTCGAATGAATCACTATAATATAATAGAAATTCTCATAACAAATCTTCCAATATCTGAAATGTCGAGTCGTTTTGGTAGTCAATATAAGGATGATATCATATAGTCAAAATAACCTTTGATCCAAAAAATTTCAAAATTACCTAACCAAATGGTGTTTTTAATCTAGGATATCTATCAAAAAATATATCACTCAGAACACCGCACAATCAAACATTTTATTGATCGTAATGAGTACCCAGAAAATCAATGGTAAAGGTGTCCCTAATGGTAAAATGTTGTTTAACATGGTAAATAAATATAAAATATGATATAAAATATCATTAAATTATGTTTTCTTGGGTAAATCATTTACAATTCCAATAGTGACATCACTCCACATCCATTCTCTAAAGGGAAGAGGTTGTAAAAACCATGCACGCCTCTGGTTCATAGCTTTCACTTGTTGACAAGTGATAGATCTCTCTCTATAAATATCTCTAACATCTAAATAATTATAGAAAATAATAATTCATATGAAGAACACAATACCTCAATGTCACACATGGATGGTCCACCAAAATTGATACATGAAATTCTTGAATCTGATCATTGTGATATCCATATGAAAACCTAAGTTTACTATGGAATTTTTTTTATTTCATGATACTATCCTAATGGGGGAACTCTACAATATTATCTATCTCATTGTGAATATCCCTCAATATTAGATAATGTATATGTATTGATCATTTACAATAGAAAATATATAATATCTGTTGATGTTGGAGTTATCCATTCAAGGAACTCCAGAAGATCAAGATGCATGTATACAAAAATCTCTGTTATCTATCACAAATCAAAAAACTATAGAAATAAATCAAAATAACACTTCTATTCCATAAAATTTTTTAAAGTGTTTCCATTTCTTAGTATATAATCCAACTTAATTATGAAGACTAAAGATACTTGATCCCCTATTGTGTCAAAGGATTAGGACATTTTGAGAAAAAAATTTCCTGAGGATCTTATGGTCCATGTACACAGTAGTCCTCTAGCCCAAGATATAGTGTCTCTATCATAATAGGGTGTATTCCATGAAATATAAATTCATTTCATGAGTAAGATAATTACCATCATTCAATCCTTATAATCTAGAGACATTAGAAACCACTCGATCCTCAAACAAAAGAACAACTATGATTCCAAATAAGAAACCATCACAGTACAATGTAAATACCATTACGAACACAGGAATGGTGAGGATCATTATCGACGCGAGACATATAATTATACATTAAAAATATCTCTCAACATAAATTAAACTAATAAACATCCCTCATTTCGTGGTTACTTAAGACAATTATTTTCCCAAACATGGGATGTTTTAGATGAAACACTGAAATACCACACTGGACCGAGAAATCTATATATGTAGAACATATTATTGGGATGATATAATGATACTACAATAGTATCATTCTATTAGTCTAATAACTCTCTAGGCTCTGGGATGACATGACCGCATAAGTTAACATTATTAAACTAAATATTTCATTTAGTTTGAATGGTGTATAAGTAATTATCTCCCAATGTACTAAATATGATGTCAAAATGTTGGGAATGATCATATACGAACTATTTTTAAATTAAAATTCTTTCAATTTAAACCACCAAAAAATGATCCAAAATATTGTGAATGATATTATTCATCAAATCATTGAATATCTCAAGTACACTCTTGTAAATAAAAAGTATTGCCACTAAATTTTATAATATGTTTCATCTTTAAATGAAGAATTAGGTATTCATGATGGTTTCACCTTTATTTAATGGTCCACTAATTTTATATTTTTTAGAAAATAATTTTCATGATTTTAGATGATTAAAAGGATAAAAAAATCATGGAAGGGGATACAAGTTCATGATGGTCATGTAGTTTAATATCCCATAGTCCACACACAAGTGAAAATGTTCACTAGAATTCATGGAGAAATACATGGGAGAACTCTGTGGAGATGTACTAGGTTATATGAATCCCATTATATTAATTTCTATAAACTGAAACTTAAATTCAAAATTCTCTTATAGTGACTTCTTATATGTTGCATCCCTCCTTTTTAAAACATAAACATTCATTACATTACACAAAACCAAGGATCTTTAAGGTTTAGTGTCATGGAAACCAGGAACATAAAACAATAAAACAACATACAACATTCTTCTTAAACACCGAAAAGGCTTCTCCTTAAGTTCATCCTAGGTTAATCACTTCATCTCATAACCTGGGGACATATATCAAAATAAAGTTTGAGCAGAAGGCCTAGTAAGGGAAACAAGAGATACGTTTTACATGTGAACTTGAGATACTTCAATAAAGTCATGAAAAGAACTTTAAGGCATGAGAAAGAAATCATGAGGCATATCATAATAAAAATACCATTTTTCATAACATGAAGATGTGGCTACAACATTTGATATTGACAATCATTTCTATTTCACCAATTTCCATCCCCAAGGTGCCATTAAAAATTACCAAGGTTATTCACCAGGGTGTCATTAAAAATAGTCATCTCTAGAGATTATGTCATTACCCAATGAATCAGAGGGATATCAGGTTGAACCCTTGACATGTCTTTATTATCATGTGAGCCACATATATCATCATCAATAATTTCATAAACAACCCATATAGCATAAAAGGAATGGGTTTCATTTCATAATCATAACGTTTTAAAAATACTTTAAAGACACGATCTTTATGTCACTTTAAACCCACGGAACGGGAAAGCGGGTCTCATGTATCTAAATACCAGAATTTAAAATAGAACAGTTGGTATATATTTGAATACCCCTATAGAATAGAGATCATTGAGTATTCACTTAATAAAATAAAAGAACTTTATAAAAAGAGAGAGACATTTTGAGATGGAAATTATGCAGCATAATGGCTATGTTTCAGGGTTTTAGAAAACATTGAAAAGAGAGGGAACATGGGTAAAACAATCATAAATGTCCCATTAAATAGAATAGGGACCTAATATAAAGAATATATGAACATGGTAATGAAATTTTATGTACAAACAATTTGAAATTAAAAACATGGAAGAAAGAAAAAAATTAGATTTCTCTTATGAAAAATTCGGCAGCTTAACTGCGTCACTTAACTTCAACAAAAACAAATTGACAAGATCAAATATATTCTATCATCATATGAACATAAGAGTTAATTATGATAGATATATAGATCATACCCCAACATAATAAAAACGAATTTTAAAGACTTGACATGAAAGTAGAACTTTGAAAAAGAGAAGGGTGAAAGAATCCCTTAAAAATTCGACAGCCCAACGACGCCAGTTTAACATTCTTAAAATAATATGATGAGAGCAAGAGGGGGTCTCTCATCATATGAAATTTGAAAGGGAGGTAAGGTTAATATAAAATAACATCCTCCAACATAAGAACATGGATCATAAAAGAAATGACATGAAAGAGATTACTTGAAAAGAAAGAGAGAGGTCGAATCCCTTACCTTAAACGTAACTCTTAAAACTCAAAGGTTGGGACCTTGAGGGCTTGGGGCCACCTTGGGAGGACTCATTGGGAGGTAAGGATACCAGAACTTCATTGAGTATCATTTTGGAGTCGAATGGATGAGAGGATGTCTTGTTATTTATAGGTAAAGTGACGTGACAAGGCATTAATGGCCAAGGGACATCTCATTGGTGGTATTGGAAAAAGCATGGGCTTTCCCATGGTATTTTCCCATGGTATTGGCCACTTGGGACACCTCGTACAATAATTCATCTTCTTTAGTTGACCATCCCTTAAAATATCTCATAACATCATCATGACATAGTTATGATGTCATTTATCATACCGAAACCCTAAAACTGCATATTTACTATTCATTGAACATTCATATTTCTCAGAAAAATCCCAAAAAATTACCATAACATAATATCGATGCTCTGAGTTCAGAATTAAATTCTATTTTATAGAAATAATTTTCTAAATATTTTTAATTTAATTTTTAATTAAAAAACACTATTCAACCGAAAAAACTGATACTTGATTAATAATTTATGAAACCGTTATTTACAAATTTTATTGAATCACATTACATAATCAAGGTGTCGAAATTATATTAAAACTTTATTTAAGTGAGATTACTAATCCATTTGGTCACATTACTAATCCAAAGCATAAAATCACTATTCATAATTTACTATTCATCAAAAATTAAGTATAACTTATTAGACTCTAAATTTCATACTGAACATAATTGTAGAAGACTATTTTTGGAAAATCATTACACATCATTAGTTATTTATGTTTTACATAAATATTTTAAAATATCCTTTTTTCAAAATACATCCTAAAATTATCCGGACATTTGAAATTTCATAAACTTCACTAAAGGAAGAAATCTCAATTTATTCATTCCAAAGGATTACAAAAAAAGCTATGGTCTCGTCACATAGCCCCTTATAACACCAGCATAATACCTAAGTGTAAGGTGTTCTATGGTGAGAGAATCTGAGGGAGGCTCAGATAACATTGCCCTAGTAGTAGTCTCTACTAACTTGAACTTCTCCCGCAAGAATTTATGTTCATGCTTGACATGCTGGAGTTCAGCTTTGGCTTGGTCCAAAGCGAAGCCCAAAGATGCCACCTTCTTCCCAAGCTTTGATTAGTGGGCTTCATAAGGTTCATGTCTACCAGATGAAGCCATCGACTCCTTTTTCTGCATTAACCATTAACATCTCTATTAAATCTTTAAGAGTAAGTTAATATACTAATCAAAAATTTTGGGTCGTTACATTCTTCCCCACTTAAGAAATTTTGTCCCCAATATTTTATACAAGAGGCCTAGTCGAAAAGGTGAGGGTACTTTTGCTTCATTGTTTCCTCAGGCTCCCAAGTCACTGCTTCATATTTATGATTCCTCCACAACACTTTCACAAGGTGGGTAGTCTTGTTTCGTAGAACATCGTCTCTACAGTCAAAGATCTGTACTGGCTACTCCTCATAAGAGAGGTCATGTTCCAGTTGAACCACCTCTGGGTTCAGTACATGCAAAGGGTCGGGTATGTACTTCCACAAGAGAGATACATGGAAGACATCGTGAACTTTAGCTAGGTTCGGTGGAAGTTCTAGACGATAGGCCACTGCTCCTATGCGATCAAGGATTTCATAAGGGGCAATGTACCTAGGGCTGAGCTTCCCTTTCTTCCCAAACCACATGACTCTCTTCCATGGATAAATTCAAAGTAAGACTTTGTCGCCAACACCAATCTCCAAGTCCTATCGACGGTTGTCAGTATAGCACTTCTATCAACTCTGAGAAGCCTTTATGTGTTGTTGGATTGAATGAACTTCTTCTGTCATCTCTTGCACAAGATCAGGCCCAAGAATCTTTCTATCACTAGTTTCATCCCAACAAGTAGGAGTTCCACATCTCTTTCCATAGAGAGCTTCATATGGTGCCATATGAATACTCGAATGGAAGTTGTTTTTATAGGATAACTCAACTAAAGAGAGGTATTGATCCCATCCACCATTAAATCCCATTGAGCATAATCTCAGCATGTCTTTGAGTGTCTGATTATTCCTTTTAGATTGTCCATCAGTTTGAGGATGATAGTCCGTACTAAAAATCAATTCAGTATTCAGAGCATGTTGAAGACTTCTCCAGAATTTTGATGTGAATCTTGGATCACGATCAGACACGATGGATAGTGGTACCCCATGCATCCTTATCACTTTATGAATATCTTGGAATGTTGATCTAGAGAGAAATAATCCTGAATAGAGATAAAATGGGCGGTCTTGGTGAGACGGTCCACAATAACCCATATCACATTGTTTCCTTTGGATGTTTTCGGGAGACCAGATACAAATTCCATAGTGATATTATCCCACTTCCATACTGGTATGGGTAGCGGTTGTAATACCCTCTTAGGAAGTTGTCGTTCCGCCTTTACTTGTTGACACACTAGGAACCTTGTAGTGTAATAAGAAATCTCCCTCTTCATGTTATACCACCAATAATGATCACGAAGGTCTCTATACATTTTAGTGCTTCCTGAATGTATAGAGAAAGTAGAGCTATGAGCTCCATCCCTCAGTTCTTTCTTTATCTCCGGAATAGATGGAACACATAGTCTTGTACGAAATTTCAATACACCTTCTTGATCAATATTGAAATCAAGGAACTTCCCATCCTTTACAGGCTCAAACTTCTCATGTAGCAAAGGATCTTCTTTTTGAGCCTTCTGGATCTTCTCTAGTAATGACATTTGAAAAATCATTTGGGATAAGGTTGATGATGTCCCTTCCCTTACAATTTCCATGTCCATTTTTACTAGATCTTTAATCAAGGGATCTCCCAGGATCCTCATTATTTCCAGAACAACATGATCTTTCCTTCATAATACAACTGTGACTTTGTTTACTCTTCTAGGGTGACAATTAATTGAACAATCATAGTCTTTAATAAGCTCCAAACATCTCCTTTGTCTCATGATCAATTCTTTATGTGTGAAAATATATTTTAAACTTTGGTGGTCGGTGTATATATTACATTTCTCCCCATAAAGATAGTGCCTCCATATCTTTAGATAAAAAACAACTGCTTCTAGCACTAGATCATGCGTAGGATAATTCTTCTTATGAATCTTTAATTTCTGAGGTGCATAATCAATTACCTTTTCATCTTGCATGAGGACGCACCCAATCCCTTTCAGAGATGCATCACTAAAAATAATGAATCCTTCTCCGATAGATGGTAGTTTTAACACAGGTGCGTTATCAAATCTCTTCATCAACTCTTGGTAACTATCCTCGCATTCCTTTGTCTAGCCGAACTTAACCTCTTTTCGAGTCAACTTGGTAAGTGGATTAAACAGCTTTGAAATGTTTTTCACAAACCTCTGATAATATCCCGCTAAACCAAGGAAACTAAGAATCTCAGTTACTGTTGTGGGTTGAGGATACTCCTCCACAACCATTGTCTTTGCGGGGTCAAACGATATTCCTTCATTTATTACGATGTGCCCCAACAAAGCCACATTTTCAACCAAAAATCACACTTGTTGAACTTTCCAATGAGCCTCTCCTTCCACAGAGTTTTCAAAATAACCCTCATATGATCTTCATGCTCCTCACGAATTTTTGAATATATCAAAATATCATTAATACAAACTACCACAATGATATTAAGGTAGTCCTTAAAGAATATATTCATCAAATCCATGAAAATAGCAGGAGCATTAGTCAAGCCGATGGTCATAACAGTTAACTCATAATGCACATATCTTGATTGGAAGGCAGTCTTTGGAATATCTTCCTTCTTCACACTCAGTTGATGATAACCAGATCGAAGGCCAATCATGGAGAAGAATTGAGCCCCACAAATTTGGTCAAATAAATCATCAATTCTTGGAAGAGGGTATTTGTTCTTCACTGTGATCCCGTTCATTTTTCTATAATCAATGCATAGCAGCATTGATCCATCCATCCTTTTCACAAAGAGAACTGGTGCTCCCCAAGGAGACACACTCGGTCCGATAAACCCCTTCTCCAACAAGTCTTATATTTGTTTCTTTAACACTTCTATCTCCACATTTTCCATTCTATATGGGGTCTTTGATATCGGTTGAGACCCAGGTACGAGTTCAATGGAGAACTCTACCTCTCTTTCTGGGGGTGGTCTAGGTAACTCCTCAGGAAATAAATCCATGTATTACTGAACAATCAGAACATCTTCTATTTGTACACTCTCCTTTCCTTCATCATCATCACTGATTAACTCCATAATGAACGCTATAAGAGGTGCTTCTAGATAGGGATCAGTTTGGTATATCTCTCCTTGGAAGATAATTATAGGTCTTTCATTCAAGACTACTGAGATTTCCTTACTTCTGCATTTGATCTTCACATTATACTTTGAGAGCCAGTCCATCCCTAGTATAACGTCAAATTCCAACATGGGAATGACTACTAGATTTTCAATATGATTGTGCTCACTAATGTAAACACTAGAGTCTCTAAACACTATTGATGCATGGTTAATCCCACTTGGAGTCTTGACTGACAACCCTACCTCAAGCATTTTAGGGATTGATTCTATATTCTTTGTAAACATGGAGGAAATAATGGAATGCTTAGAACCGGAATCAAACAATGTAGTTGATAGTTTTGAGATGATAACAAGAGTACCTTCTACCACGTCGTTCGTAGCTTCAACTTCAGTTGTTGTGATAGAAAAATCACGACCTTGCTCCCCCGGCCTTTGCTGAGGTTGATGGTGATTCCCCTCCACTGCCCTTGGATTTGGACAGTGATTAGGAAATTGCCCAAGTTGTACACACTTGAAGCAATGGACTTTGAGTAGGTCCAGAACCATCATTCCTCTGTCGTCAGTGTTGTGGAGTTGAGGCTTCACCTCACTACAATAATTCCGAGAAACATGGCCTCCTCTTCCACACCTGTAGCACTTTACACTTCCGATCAAGCAGTGCCCGAGATGATTCTTCCCACATTTATTTCATGTGGTACGTTTCATTTTCTTTCCACCTCTTCCTGGATCAAAAGTCGTCCCTAAACTAGGCTCTAATGACCTCTTCTTATCATTTGATTTATGAGACAACTGTGTCTCACCAAACTCTAGCTCAAATTTCATTTCACTCTGCACGATCTCCTCATAGCTATCGTAGTCCCGATTGGCTAGATTATTCTACATATGAGGTCTCAGTCCACCGGAAAAATCTATCAACCTCTCCACTTAGATCCATGAAAAATCTAGAGGTATATCGTGAATGTTTGGTGAAGTTCATCTCGTAGCTTCTGACAGATTCGTTCTCCTTCTGCTTCATCTGGAGAAACTCTTTATCCGTTCTCGTTCTCATTTAATGGGGGAAATACTTGTTAAGGAATATTCCACCGGAACTCTTCCCACTCCATAGATTCCATATCTCCTCTAGGATTCATGTTTTTGACCAGTGACCACCACTGATCAGCTTCTCCCTTTAGGCGGTAAATAGAAAGGGTGACTTTTTCTTATTCCGAACAAAGGAGTACACAAAAGAGCATTTCAATGGAGCTTATCAATTATTCCAAAACCAATGGGTCAGTAGATCCATTGAATGTTGGTGGTCGTTGACGCATGAAGGACTCAACAGAGTGTTGTTCCCTTCATGGTGAGGTTGGCCTATCATCTTGATTCAAGTTATTACTCGTAACTTGAGTCAGTTGGTTCATCATTCGCATGAATGTTACTATTCTGGCATCCATCGGAGGGGCGACAGCACATGGTGCATTACGGTCACCATCTGCATGGTTCCTCCTATTGCCCCCCATTTTATAAATTGATAAAACCTTAGTGAGAAACTTATTTTATTTATGAATCTTTTAACTAATACTTCTTTCTTAGACAATTACATTTCTCTGTAATTCCTTTAAAATGATTCATAAAAAGGTTGTGATTAACCAAACATATCCCCCGGGAGTGCCGTATCCAAGAGTGCAGCAAGGCCCGTTATTATGCACCAGTTCCAATTTGAGTCTAGCTCAAAGCAGTGTTTTCGGATTTTACCCCTATGTACATCTGTTCCAGAGCCGCCTCTACCTAGTCGTAACCAGACATGGAGGTATTTGTTTGATAAACCACTACATCAATACTTACCAAAATACTAGGAAGTTTTACTATATTTAAAATTTCCTATAGGGTTCTTCATAAAGTTTTTGTATCCTAATTTCCACAAATATCTAAACCATCCTTTGATACCAACTGTGTCATCCTGCCTTTTTAAAACATAATCTTTCATTTCATTACACAAAACTGAGGATCTTTAAGGTTTAGTGTCTTGGAAACCAGGAACATAAAACATTCTCCTTAAACACTCGAAAGGCTTCTCCTTATGTTCATCCTTGGTTCATTACAGCAACTCATAACTTGGGGACATACATCAAAAGAATGGGTGAGCAGAAGGCCCAGTAAGGGAAACAAGAGAAACATTTTACATGTGAACTTGAGATACTTCAATATGGTCATAAAAAGAACATTAAGGAATGAGAAAGATATCATGAGGAATATCATAATAAAAATAATATTTTTCATAACTTGAAGCTGTGGCTACAAAATTTAATATTTAAAATCATTTTTGTTTCACCAAGGTCTATCCCCAAGGTGTCATTAAAAATTACCAAGGTTATTCACCAAGGCGTCGTTAAAAATAGTCATCCATAGAGATTAAGTCCATACCCAATGCATTGGAGCTCTATCAGGGCGCACCCTTGAAATGTCTTTATTATCATGTGAGCCACATATATCATCATCAATCATTTCATAAACAACCCATATAGCATAAACGGAACGGGTTTCATTTCATAATCATAACATTTTGAAAATGCTTTAAAGACATGATCTTTATGTCACTTTAATACCACGGAAAGGGAAAGTGGAAATCATGTATGTAAATCCCAGAATTTAAAATAGAAAAACATTGTATATATGTGAATACCAATATATAAGAGATATAATTGAGTATTCACTTAATAAAATAAAAGAACATTAGAAAAAGAGAGATACATTTTGAGACGGAAATTCTGCAGCATAACGGCTATGTTTCGGGGTTTTAGAAAACATTGAAAAGAGAGGGAACATGGGTCAAACAATCATAAATGACCCATAAAGTAGTAAGAGGACCGAATATGAAGAATATATGAAAATGGTAAAGAAATTTTAAGGATATAACATTTGAAATGAAAAACATGGATGGAAGAAAAAAATTAGATTTATCTTATGAAAAATTCGGCAGCCTAACGGAGTCACATAACATCAACAAAAATGAATTGAAAAGATAAAATAGGGTCTCTAATGATATGAAAATAAGAGCTAAGTATGATTGATATAGATATCATACCCCAAAATAATAAAAATTAATTTGAAAGACTTGACATGAAAGAAGATATTTGAAAAATAGAAGGGTGAAAGAATCCCTTAAAAATTCCACAGCCTAACGGTGCCACTTTAACATTCTTAAAATGAAATGATGAGAGAAAGAGGGGGTAACTCATCATATGAACCTGAAAAGGGCAGTAAGATGAATATAAAATAAAATCCTCCAACATAGGAACATGGAGCATAAAATAAATGACATGAAAGTGATTACTTGAAAAGAAAGAGAGAGGTCGGATCCCTTACCTTAAATGTAACTCTTAAAACTCAAAGGTTGGGACCTTGAGGGCTTGGGGGAACCTTGGGAGGACTCCGTGGGTGGTAAGGAGACTAGAACCTTATTGAGATTTATTTTGGATCGAATGGAAGAGAGGATGGCTTGGTATTTATTGGGAAAGTGAGGGAACAAGGCATTAATGGCCAAGGGACACCTCATTGGTGCTATTGGAAAAACCATGGGCTTGCCCATGGTATTTTCCCACGGTATTGGCCACTTAGGACACCTCATAAAATAATTCATACCCTTTAGTAGAACATCCCTTAAAATATCTAATGACATCATCATGTCATAGTTATGATGTCATTTAACATACCGAAACCCTAAAACTGCATTTTTACTATTCACTGAAAATTCAACTTTCTCAGAAAAATCCCAAAAAATTACCATAACATAATATCGATGCTCTGAGTTCAAAAATAAATTCCATTTTATAAAAATTATTTTCTAAATATTTTTAAATAATTTTTTAATAAAAAATACTATTCACCTGGAAAAAACTAATACTTCATTAATAATTTATGAAACCGTTATTTACCAATTTTATTGAATCACATTATTTAATCAAGGGGTCTAAATTATATTAAATCTTTCTTTAAGTGAAATTACTAATCCATTTAGTCACATTACTAATCCTAAGCAGAAAATCACTATTCATAATTTACTATTCATCAAAAATTAAGTTGATCTTATTAGACTCTAAATTTCGTACTGAAAATAATTGTAGAAGAACGTTTTTTGAAAATCACTACACATCATTAATTAATTATGTTTTACATAAATATTTTAATATACCCTTTTTCTTAAAATACATCCTAAAATTATCTGGACATTTGAAATTTCAGTAACTTCACTAAAGGAGGAAATCTCAATTTATTCATTCCAAAGGATTACACAAAGAAGCTATTGTCTCGTCATATAGCCCCTTATAACACCAGCATAAGTCCTAATTGTATGGTGTGCTATGGTGAAAGAATCTGAGGGAGGCTCAGATAATATTGCCCTAGCAGTAATCTCTACTAACTTGAACTTCTCCCAAAATCGTTTCCGTTCAAGCATGAAACACTAGAGTTTGGCTTGGACTTGGTCCAAACCAAAGCCCAAAGATACCACCTCCTTCCCAAGATCTGATAAGTGGGTTTCATAAGGTTCTAGTCTACCAGATGAATCCATCGACTCCTCTTTCTACATTAACCATTAACATATCAATTAAATCGTTATGAGTAAGTTAACAAACTAATCAAAAAGTTTGGGTCGTTACACTCTAAGTAGGAAAAAAACTAGATCTACTCCTAACACCAACTCAATTGTGAAATCTATATCCTACTGTTGAGGTAATATGGAGAACAACCCATAAAAAATATAATAATAAATTTCTTCTATAGGAAAAAAATTATTTTAACACATTCCCCCAACATTTAATGAATGACCTAAATGTTGATCCATGTGACAACACAATTATAATTGAACTGATCTTGCATTACCAGCATGAAGATCCCACTCACCATGGTGAAAATATATTTCTCATTCTATGTATAGAATTGAAAAAAAACACTACTAAAAGTTGATATGATAATAGTATGCAATTGATGACTCCATATAGAAATAAAATTTAATCTGGTCGTTTGTTTAGAATAATTTGACCAAATGAAATTGTAAAAACCTAGTTCTAATGTACATTCCTTGAAACACTTGATATTACTTAATTATACTCCCAATAATGTATCCATGGTCAAGACAAAATCAATGATTTCAAAAAACTAAAAAACCATTTTCAAATAATAGAACATAAAATTAAATATGATTTAAATATGTTAAAATAATAATAATAATAGATGATATAAGAATTGTATCTCTGAAAGCGAATGTTTAGGCATGTAAATTAGCTGGAGTATTTTGAATATAATGTAGATGACTTTCCATCCTTCCATAAGATCCAAAATTAGTCCAATGTGTTACTCAATTTGAATGGTAATGACACCCCCGTACTAAATCACCACGTACACTACCATGACATAATCATTTGGTGAATCTCAATCTACCAATATGCTAAGGGGTAACTGAGTATCTTACAAAGCCATGTTTCTAGACAGATCACCATCCACTACCCTTATAATGTGAAATCCTATAAAAACAATGAAAAAGAACCATCCTACCACAAGAATGATAATCAATGGTTGGGAATGGACAATATGGAACAATATATCACTCTTTACACCAGGAAATCACTCCAACATGTCGTGATTACGGGACATTGCACTACTCCCCTTTCTTCACTTCCTACTATACACCTAGACATGACTATCATAATAAACCTCTTTTCTCCTAAATAATGTTCTCCATGATCATGCTACTGGAACTACATAAGCACTGACTCTTCTATCATGAGATCTTGATTCATAATATCTTCGAAAGCCATTCAGAAATTTTTTTTCACATAGGATTATCTCTAATAGAAATGACCATCCCCATGATATCTCTCTAAAGGTACCTCATCAGTTTCTATGCTTTGAGATACATGATACCGCTCAGTGAAGCATCCATCATATTCCGTCATTAATAACCTATACTATGTTAGGATTATAAACTCACAAGAATTATCATACATCAATATATCAAAATAAATGTTTCTCAGGATCTTATTCACAAATTACTTCCTAGTTATCCCATCATTCTGATCTTATTTATTCATAATATCCCACTAAAACTTGGTTGGTTCATAAAGAATATATGAAGAAATATTTACTACCCTACTAATTATATTCTTTGGGTTCTTAAATATGATCGGGATTTAATAGGTAGAGAAGTTTTTGTTTGGGGACATTCATACAAAGTGAATTTTAGTGGATGTTTCTACTGAAGATCCACCTCATATCAGACAATTAATATAATGTTTGAATAGTCTACCTCCGCATAGACTACAAGACCCTAAAGAATTTATTTGGAAGCTGAACATAAAGTTTCTTCTTATAATCCATATGAAGATCCTAATTCAATATGTTAGAAAGATGATAATTACAGACTCTTTATTCTCAATTTAAATATGATCAGTACTCGTTTACTCTATGAGGCAAACACATTATTTTAATCAGTGGATAAACATTTATATCCACCACATTAGGTGAAAAAACATATAACCACTGAAATACATGGAATAATAATTTTATTATCATAACACATTAGTAATTTAATTTTATACTTATTTTGAAGAAAAATCCAAATCACATTTTACTATTCATATAAGAAATTTTTTCAACATGAAATAAATATGACCCTCTCAAGAACAATTAATTTCAATATATTTATCCATACATTCCTACAATGATGCATGGAAACATATCCAATGATATACTAGTGTACGAGTATAAATCTCTACAATAAACATGATTACCCAACATGTGAATGACCTAAGGTGATATAATAACCACAACAAAAAGTAAATAGAATAAACAAAAATCTCATCCCAAGATACTCAGATTATCTCCCATTCGTGGTTCAGCTACTCCCTTTCACAGGTTCCTTTCAAATTCTCGACATTTTTCTGCTCTAGTTTTTATCTTTTCCAAATTATTAAGAAAGGCAAAATAATACATACCACTAATACCACTTCGTAACATCGTCTGATATGGAACACTCTAACATGAAAAAACCGAGTTCATTTCTAGACCTCATGCACATATCATCACATTATAGAGTCTTTATACTATGTGTGGGGGTGTTTTGAACATAGTTGAGAGACTATAAAACCATGTATATGGTTGAATTAATAGTGAAATTAATATCAATGTAATGTAAATATTAGAAATATTTCATTAAACGTAGATAAAATAAATATTGAAGGTAACATTCCAACCTAAAGGTATAAAAAAAATGATACGATGGAATATTTCTAAATTTCAATATGAAATTAATTTTGATCTTCGAAGAAAACAACTAATAGATGAAACTAAAGAACATGATATTGTTCCCTATATTTTTCTTCTCCCAACGTTCAAACCATATTGTACGAAACAATCATCAAAAAGGCCCTTTTCACTTGTGAAAACCTCATATATGAATTATGCTCGGGTACCCAACAAGGGTGTGAGAAAAACAGTATAGGTCAATACATATATTTTCATTATAAACCAATAATATAGTAAGTAAATGTAATAAGGAATTAAATAGTATTATAAAATATATAAATAACAAAATAAATAAAATAATTAGACGAACCCTCAATTTCTAGGTTAACATAATGGTCCAACAAAGCCATATTTGACACTATTATGAATATATCTATCACACATATGAGCCTCCTAAATCATGGTTGATCACATTTACCATTTCTAAAAATTTTAAATAGATCCCATGAGAATTCCAATGTTATATTTAGTTACATCAACCAAGGGTGGCATACCATTCAAATAGTAAAGTAACTATATCTTACTGGACCCCATGAAATGTACCATGTTTTATTTACTTATATTCTTTAATGTGCATATAAAAAGGGGTATATCATAGCTCCAACGATGTGGTTTTTTATGAAATGATGAACATATGGTTCCATATATCATGATAATGTGGTAAAATCCCTCATGAATCTAGTTTTCATACAAATATATAAGAAAACTGTGTATGAAATTAATTTCCATTTATACCACATACACAGTTAGTTGATATATATCATTATATTTATTAAGAATATATTCTTGAATGGTGGACTCTCCTAGGATTGGAAAAATCAATACAATCAGATCAAATCATTTTTCTATTTATCTTTATTTATTTACCAAATTGTAAAATTTGAAAATACCAATTAACATTTATAATAAGAACCCAAATTTTCAAAAATGAATGTTCATTGTTACTTCAAGGGAATGGTAAAAGAGGGGGTTCTAGTAATTCCACCGTCAATGCTAACGGACCCAGTGACTTCATATAGGAGATTTTGGAATTAACATCATATCAAACATGAACCGAATTAATAATTTGGGTTTCACACATGGTGATTCATTAAGATCAAAATTATTTATATTACATATATAATTGGAAACATATATAAGGATAATTTTCTAGACCAACCACTATAATTTTAGTATAAAAGGAATAATCTTAAGTAAATTACAATTAACGACAAAAGAAAATGATAACATAAGGAAATCCAAGATAAAAAAAGAACCATGATCAAAATCACTACATAATGAATAAAAGGTTATCGCATGACTATAATAGAGGATAGGGGTAGGAAGAAGATTAAAAATTAACAGAACTCACTCATAATGAAATGATATTCTAAGAAATATTAAATGGGTGGAGTCATATAAAAAATAATTAGAGTAACCCTAGGGTCAAATAAAATTGGTATCATGGAGAATAAAAATTTATTCATGCATCACCATACACAATCTCCCTCATCCTATGGAATTTATGATGAGAATTTACCATATAATTTATATTGCGAAAAAGTTATTGCCTCATGTTAACAATACCTTTTTGACCATTTAATGACATGAACAAGTTTCATAGTGTAAAAATGAATTATGTAATGAACCAATTCATGACATATATCTAGAAACATGTTCGTGATTTTTAACACATTCAAAACATGAATTTTTCTAGTAGATATATCATAGACCTGATTCTACTGAAAAAAGCCCGAACCACCTCAGATCCATTTTAATGAAACCAAGATCTATCATAATCATTTGAAACATTTATAACCACATAAAATTAATTCTGATAAATTTATCTACTAAATCAATAGGTTGTTTCCCCCCCAAAAACATTCCTTACCCTAGAATAGGATTTTCTATATGAGGATTGAAATAATATAATCCCAACTAAAATTATCTTTACTAAAAAATGAGGGGTGTTACTAGAGAGATATGGGATCTTATGTAATACTTTATAATATAAACTATATGACCACACAAGATTCATAGGAAGTGTCACAATAGTGAAATTAAAATATATATGTGTAAATAAAATTAGAATTTTTATTTTATAACAATATAAGAGTTAATGTAGACATTAAACAGGTAAATAAAAATCCTAGAATAGTTAAATACAATTATAAGTTTTATCAATTTATTCAAAAGAGTATTAAAATAATTTGTATGGGTATTATATTATTTCAAGAAAGTAGATATGTTACTTTAGATGAGTTACCGTAAGACATTGTAAGAAGAAATTAAATAGTGATATTTCAATTGATGTCTGTAAATTTGAGTGGTATGGAATTTTTTATAAGAAATAAATAATTAAAAATGATGCTGATTTATAATGATTTAAAATGAAATTATTAGGGACTGGTTAATCATCATTCTAAGAGGTCATGGATGGTGAAAAACTTATGGATAGGGATTTATATTATGATGAAAGGAGAATGTTCTTACTCAAATATGCATATTTTCATACACACATAGAGTTTGAAATAATGGAAATAACTGTTTGTAGAAATCATGAGAGGATTAAATAGAATAATGATACAATATTTTTTTAACAAATAGATGAGAATATTATGATGGGTTATTGGAGGGAATATGACATGATATTTTTATAAATTAATGGAATGATATTTGATGGAGTATTATTCAGTTGTTATTCGACCAAATTTGTCATGGGAGGTTGAATATAATGTCATTTACCAATTTTAATTTATTATTACAATATTAACTGGTATTTTTGGAATATAAATGTAGAAAATGGAAAAAAAATAATTTTATCATGAAATATTGAGAAGAACCAATATAAAAAATCATTGGAAAACCTCTTATATAGAGAGAAAAGTGATTAATTGGAAGGTTTATAAATTTGGTTCTTGTCCCTATACAAAAATATAAAGCATAAGAGGAATAAACTTTTTATTGTGAATGATTAAAAGAAATAAGAAACACAATAATGACATGATTCCTGCCAAAATTTCTCGAGGAATCTCTTATTATTTCGAAATCAATTTACATTATTGTAACTATATTGGATGTAAATGATCTTTCTATATAATATAGTGTTACACAAGTTCATAGATATTTATTGTTCTCTATAATGTATAGTTATATGTTCCACCATTCCCAATCTCTCTTATTCACCATCTTCATCATATTTTATTAGATAAGGATATTATAGTGATGATATTAACATATAACCTTTCATTATTTTGATGAACAAGATAATATTTCTATAATATCTCTTTCTACTCATCCTCACACTATATTTGATATGTGGGATATTCATATTATAATACTATTGTTTTAGTCACCATTATATACATTTTTTAATTCCCCTACATATTATATTCCTAGAATAAAATCACTCAAATTAATTCTAATAATTTTAATTTGGAAATGAAAAAAAATTTATCTTTCTTTAATTTTATCAACTCTAAATTTATCCATGTGTGTTTTTTCTACTATCGAATTTACATAAAAAAAAGTGAAAATTTATCACGTTAGTATGATCTTATGATCTCATGATTTTAATTTAATTATAAAAGTCTATCCCAAATAACATCCAATAATTAAAAATTAATGTTTCATTATAACTAGTAAATATAATCTTTAAGGATTATGCTGTATTTGACATTAATCAATTATTTAAAACATTTTCATTTGAATATCTTAGAATTATCATGTGATTATCTTATCATAAAATTCTATTAGCATCCATAATTCGTGGAATTGATAATTAATGTATTTACATTATAATATTTATATTTATATCACTTAGGAACAATATAAAGAATTTATATTTAAATTCCCTATTATTTTAACATTTTATGAACTCCTAGACCGTATATCACAAATCAAAAATTTTATGTAACATATCAGTGAGATTAAAATTATCTTTTATATAATTATAAAGATTACAGTAAACATTTGGTATAAAAATTTACAAATTATGTATATATTTAATGATCATATGTGTACATAGAAGAATATAGGATTAAAAATAATGTACCATCTATGAAATGTTATGTATCACTCTATAAATCATTCACATTATCTATGTTATTATACCTATCATAGTTTATCCTTTCCATCTATCAATTGTAGTTTGAAATCATTATAAATATTTCAAATATTTTACGAAATAGTTTTAAATTTCTTGGAAACCCAAAAAAACATTTGAATTATATTACATATAATTTTATTACTCATTTGTTTCATATGTATCCTCGATAAAAGCATATATATCACTTATTGATCAATATTATTTCTAATATTATATTTCATAGTGTTTTTAGAAAATTAGTTTCCAAATGATATACCTCAAAATAAAAATTATAGAACTTCTATAATTTTGATATAAAATCCAATTTTTTTATGTAACTCTAGCCACTCTATTTCATCCTACAAGAGGATACATGTCTTTTTTGAATTTATAAAACATTCAATAATATCATATGAATAGTTACAAAATAATTGTTTTGTATATAAAATCATTTATAATAGTATAATAAAACCCTATTAACTTATTTCTTTTATCTGATCTTTTTGACATTAAGATAAAATATATTATTTTTTCTTGACAATATCATTAACATCATCTGACCACTTTCTATGTTTGATAATAAATTTATGCATCACACATCATACATGATGATAAAAACATGTTTACTCACCCTTCTAAATATATTTCTTCATCACCTTCGTATCTCATCAATATTTTCAGTATCATTCTTCAAAAAACATTAAATAATTTTATTGAAAATTATCTTATTATCTATTTTTACATTTAATTGATTCCCAAACTTTCATTCTCAAAAATAAACAAATATATGAGTTTATATTTTAATGAATATAATATAAACTATAGAATATAAATCAACAACCTCCCATTTACTATGTTAGTTATAAACAAATTAATGTTTCAATAACATACACTATAACTGAAAAATGTATATAATAAATAGAAAATCCAAAACACTCAAACTTAAGAACTCTTTAGTTATGAAAAACTTATTAAAAATGTTAATCTACCACTTTTAATAAATTATTCAATAATTATAAGATACTTCAATTCCTATAATAATAGGTTTATTCATAATTACCTGAACATTTAGATACATTAATATTTTTAAAACAACATTATATTTTGTATGAAATTTAAATAACATAATATGTTTGGATCATCGCTTCTTTATTTTTTGTTCTTACATAGTAATTTAATCTATTACGTCTTCATTTTAAATATAATATATCATTTTGGTTCACTATATAACTTGATTTCTCCTCACAAGAGAGTCCATTTTTTATTTACAACACCATCTATTAAGTAAATTTGAGTGATTGTACTTGAACATCATTAGTAAAGACATATGAAACCAATTATGGTCCTTAAAAAGGTATGGTAAAGGGTCTAATGGATAATCCAAGTGTCCTATGCGATCAAGGGTCCCAAAGGGGATAACTTACCTATAGATAATCTTACAATTATTTCCAAACATATATAATATTTTCTAAGAGGATATTACAATTTTCTCTACATATTGATTTTTTTGAATGTTCTCCAAAATTTTATGTTCTTATTGATGTGTTCCAATGCTCTCTACATTGAAGAATTATGATTTTTATATTTAGTAGATTAATTGGAATCATATCTCAATATTCATTACATATGAGTGTTATACTGTATTCATTATAATATTTATTAGACATTAACTTTCATAGAATATCACTATAAGAGTCATTATATTGTTCTCGTGATGTTCCAATTATTTCATAATTTATATTAGTTTAGTACCCACTATTGTATATAAAATTTTAATTAAATATAATATTTCTAAAAATTTACTCTCCTACATCTTTATAATCCAATGAATTAACTTATAATCAATTTATATTACACCTCCACTTGTATATTATATATATATAAAATTTCATCACCCAAAATATTTATTTGAATATTCCACATAATATATCTTTTTTCATGCTTCACATTTTAAAAATAAAATCCATTGTAACTTTCACTTAACAATGGTTTTTCTTCACCACTATAAGATTCTAATAATTTAGATTACTTGGAAACCATACAATTAATCATTCCATTAAATAAAATTGAAATATTTTTATAATTATTCAAATAAATGATCGATAAATAACATTTCAATGTGTATAATTTCCATTTTCCTACATTTTTATTATGTTTGAAACAAAATTTTTATCATTCGAATAAAAATTCATTAGAAATTAATTTGTATTATTATCTTGGGAGATAAATCTATAATCAACATTTTAAATATTTTTATGGATTAAAAAGTTGATCTTTCCAATAAAAAATATATCAAAATATAATCTAATCACTCTTGAGAACTCATCTAACAATTCCATATAATCCACCCAAAGTAGTATAATCATCATCGATGATTACTAGTGCTTTTTCAACATCTAATTAACAAATAGAGTAGTTCTGGTCAATCCGACCACATTTTAACTCTATATTTATGTGGTATAAATATAAAAAACCATGATATGTTGTCATATGTTTCATCAAAATTTTAAATGGTCTATTAAAAGAAATTTACAATACAGAACCATCACCATGTTGAAACCCAACTAGCATCTAAACGTTGAAAACCTTTATAGGTACCTTGTCTAAAAGTATAGTTTTACATATATTTTATACATCTATAATATTTATTTAATACTTATGACTAAAATTAATAATATTTATTTGTGTGAAAACATTTAAAAAATTTCCCTTCAGTATCAATTCCCTATATTTGTGAATAGACTTTTCTAAGAATCATTTCCTTACTTTAAATCATTATAGAATGATCATCATTTTTATTATGTAACACCCATTTTCATATAATTAAATTGTGATCTTTATACAAAATTAGAAACATACAATTATGAAAAAATATATTCATTGAATTCCTTAACTAATTTATATAAAAAATATCATATAATTTTATACATTGTTAGATGAAGTGAAAAATAGATTTAATTGTGAAATTTTATTTCGTATTACAAACTTCCCATTTACTATGTTTTGGTTATAAATTCTTTTTCATTAGGGATTTTTTAATTGATTAAAAACCTATATGGTCACTTTCACGTATTTAAATTTCTATCATAAACTCTAAATATCTCACCCAATATAATTGCAGAGTGTTTTATATTTGATGTACATTGAGGTTATCCATAGATTGATTTTTCGATAATATCTTATTTATAATTAACTCCAAATTAGAATTAATTTATTGATTTTTTAATGAATTCAATATAAATTTAATAATTGATATTATTGAGTATAATTTTAATATATTTATAGGCATTAACCATTGTTGAAATTACCATAAAATATCCAATCATCAACACATTGTTGTATTTTACTACAATGATATCACTGTTTCTTGCATAAAATTTTCATTTGAGAAATCGTAAACATTTAGTGTTGGATTTAACCCATTCCAAATTTTATTAATTTCTATTTTATATCTATAAATTGAGATGCATAATTTTTTATAAATAATTCATCCTTTACCAACCCCTTTCATAAATTCTGTGTGCTATGACTCTCCTTTCATTATATTTATTTTTATAGAGTTATCCTTGATGAAACCTCTTGTAGAATTATATCATTTTACAATTATTTTTGAACATCAATAGTGGTATATTACATAACATTTAGAAAACATATAAATTTATTTTTCCATATACATTCATTTTTATCTTAACACTAATTTCCTTTGATGAATTTAATCACTTCCAAATTTTTTTTATTATCAATAAGATCACTAATCTAAAAAGTTAATCAATAAAAAATATGAACTATATTTATTCTTCTATTCATGTATATGTTATGAGACCATATAAATTAGTTTTAATCATTTTAATTAAATTTAAGAATCACTTACACATTATCTTGTATGGGATCTTAATTAATTATTCCTCTCAGGCATGAATAACTAGTGTTTAACATATATCTCTTTTGATCATTAATATGAATCATAATGTTAGGATTTTCCATTTTTTTCTAGTGTTTCTTGTTTTATATAATTTTTCCATTATTGTGTGATTATTTTATATCTTCTTATGAGAGGGTAGAACATTATTTATTATCTACAAACATAGTATATATTTCAAATGGTCCAAATTCAATTCATAAAAACATCATATTATTTATGTTGATTAGTCATACATTACGATTAATTTCAATATGATTCCATGAGTAACATATCTAACTAAGACAAAATATTGTGTAACTGTCTATCATAAAATAGTATATTCATATTTTTTTTAAACTCATATCACTCTAGAATTTTCATACCACTATAATTAGTATTTAATACTACATCATTAAAAAAACTAAATGTTATTTACATATCCCTCATTATAATATGAAACACACTATAATTTTTTTTCATGTTGGATATATTCCCATTATAATGTGTAATTGTACTAATGTATAGGGAATAGTTTTTTATTTATTCTAAAATATTTGTGTCATTATTATTTTACATCAAAAACAATTTTTTATGTGAATGTAAAAGTGGATCTATCCTAATTACATACAAGATGATAAATAATGTATTTTTATTATATTAATGGATAGAATTTATTCTCCAAAAAGAAATTTATTTATTTTTATTCCATTATACCTAATACTTCAAATGAATTTATTATCTTCCCAAGATTTTGTAAAATTATAAAATTCATTCCCAATGTTATAGTTGGGAAAAAATAAATTTAAAAATACAACCTACTTTTTTGTGGGATATAATCTTATCCGGACCTAAATGATTTTCAGTTCCTCACAACAATGATAAGTCATTCCTGTATTAAAATATGTTGTGGTGTGGCCTACATAACCAAAAAATTGAAACAACAAAAATGTAATTAACTTTTCTCTTTCACATTACATCTTCAATTAATTATAGTGAAATTATAGTTTTGTATGTATTTGTGAAATTGAGTTTAATGATCTCCTCCAAAGGTTTTGATTCCATACAATATATGAGGCTTCATTAACAATCATTCATCTATATTTTTGATATTTAGAAGTGAATTAATTCTCTGATCATGTAAACATTTCTCAAAACACGATATCGATTTTATAAACACTTTCTTCACTATATCTTTTAAAAAATTTATCAATTGACAAGTTCTCTTATATTTAATAAATTTAAAATATATAATAAATTTCATCATCAAGGTGCTAACATCATCATCAAATGACCAAATATTTTTTTATATTTCATTAATAATAAATGATATTCAATATTTACCTTTTCAAATTCATTTATTTTAAACTATATTTTAATAAAAATCTTTTATTTATGTTCACTATTAATATTTTCCATTAAACTATACAACCAGGTGATTTCATTTTTTGAGTTGTAAAATATTCATAGTGTATAATTTTATCAATCCACCAATTATCATAATTTTTTTTATTGAATTCCAAACCTCTCATGTAACAATTTAATTTTCATGTTAATATAAACAACCCCTCTATATTTTACTTAATTATTTTTTTTATCAATTTAATCCCCTTACACCACCATCATCATGTTATCTTTCTTATATGATTTTAATTTGGTTCATACATCGTTAAGAAAACAATTACTCATTAACCTCATCCAAACATATGGAAAATCATTATTGAATATTTTCTAATTTAAATTTCTATATCTATACAAATTATAAGTGGAAAATATATTATCCAATTTAATGATAAATATAACAATTAACATTCTCCATAAGGAAATTATGGAAATTTTACCTGGATACTCTATCATCCAAACCCATACCACTATATACCATAATAATATTTCAATATTATCTATGGCTATATATTATCACTGAGGATTTGGATTACTAGTTGGAGAACTATTTACACATAAAAAATAACCAATTTATTAAAATTTGTATGGAATGAACCAAATAATATTACCACCCCTTATGTCAGGTGTTAATAATTTATATAGTGTAACACAGACAACACATGAAAAATATTTTTATACTAGAAGTTCCCCATAAATCAATATAAAATAAACTCTCTATATTATGAAATAAAAAATAAAAATAACAATTTAGATATATATTAAATAGAAAAATGGTATAGATGAAATGAAAAGATCTAATAAAAATTTGAAGACATGATCAATATTTATAAAACATTTTATACCAAATTTTTACCCCTAAATTCCTATATTTTATATAGAATTAACATAATATCTAAAAAAATTCCCAACTAAACCAAAAAGAATAAATGAATTTATATAATCCATGTTCTAGAAATTCAACTTCTGAACTAGAAATACACCAAGATGTATTTTCATGGTGCGAATGGAAGCGCAAGTATTTCATCAGCAATGTTATACTTATAATAACCCAATATATATAAAAGTGTATAAAATGTAATAAATGATATGAAATAGAAGAATTATGAAGAAAAATATCACCCATTCATCAAAAAAATATTATATCATGGTCATATTTTTTCAAAACATTAACATAAAATATGTTCACTCTACTACCATGATATCAAAATAATACTATGTATAACATCATACTTTCATTTTTAATTGATCAAATTTACAATTCATACATTGATCCATAGCTTAGAATCTATAATGATGTGAACAACATGGTGGGTTAATTCCAACCCATCCCATCAGAAAGGGAAAAGTGTATATGAATTCAATAAACATTTAATCCCAACCTTTCATGAAAATGGAATGTGAACTGATTCCCGACACCATGAATCCATCCCACATTGGTTCATTGTATCAGAATTCCTACCTTATCAGTGTATGGATACGTCACACATGATAACCCAATATCAGTACTTATAAGGGCATGTAAATTTAAATTGTGGGACCTATAGAGTGATATATATTCAAATTTATATGATTTATCCTTCCCATAGAAAATAATAAACATATATGTATCTCAAATGATAATAATAGTCACATATATTTCCCCTCAGGGTCACTATAAGAATACATGTGAAATAATCTATGAAAAAAATATGCACTGAATAGAAAAAAAAAATTAAGCATAAATTGTACATGGAATCATCTCAGAAAATATGATTTTCATGGCATTATAGTAATAAATACATGATCACTATGACCAAACATACATATAATATAATAATAACTCCCATTAAATATATATATAGATAAATAAAACTGAATATTTTCAAACATGACAAATAAAATAACAAGATATATGGAAAACCATAAATACATTAATCAGTTCTATTAAAAATATACTTAAATATGGTTTTCTTATAAAATAAGTCTGTTACCAGATTATCTATCAAGATTATATAATATATTATCCACACTATATTTGATTTGAAAAGTAATGAGATAACAGAAAACCAATAAAAATTTTGTAAATACTATTAAGGACATATTTCTACTTCGGTTTAGACCCATAATGGAATAATTTATCACAATAAATATATTTTGTAATGAGAATACTTAAGACATAACATTTATCCAATTATATCATTAATTCACTTAGTAATACCTCTAATGAGGCTTCTGGTCAATGGTGATATGAACATTATACAATATTTCACCATCTTCCATAAACAATAACCTTAATAAATATACACTCAACCCTAGGGATCAATATTGATTACGATAAAACATGACACATTTTCCATTAACATAATCAAATTACCTATGAACCCCCCCCCCCCCCCAAACATAATATCAACCAAAAATAACACGCCAAGGGACATATTCTTGAAAAACAATTCTATATGAAACCCCTTCATAAAATATTTCCCAAAGTGGAAAATAGTATCATTAGAACACTATATTTTTAGAATTTCATTTTTTTCGATCGCAACATTCCAAAAGATGAATAAACATTAAATATTTCAATTTATAAGACAACATGTTAGACATTGATAATTTTTGTAGCACCCAATCCATGATAACACACTCACTATGTGTTAAAGAACACAATTAAAAACATCAGTGAAATAGATACAATGATTAAATTGTTTGGAAACACATCTTACCACATGTTTTATAATATTCACATTTTCAAAAACCCCACCCAAACTCCCACATCTACTAAGATACCTATCAGATTGGTTCTATGTTACACATTACTTATTTACTAATAACATCAATATACCACACCTGAAAGATCATATATATCATTGGTTTATTATTTGGAGAAGTACCCATAAAGGTTTAAGAGAATAATCATCATGAATCATTGGTTTATTCATCAAACAGCTATGAATGAAAACAAACTAGAAAAAAATCTAAACAATTGATTTTAATGTGAAGATGTATATAAAAATATAAAAATGTATATATATGTGGAGATCATTTTATAATGAGAAATATGACTCTATTACATTATATGGGTCAATGGCTCATTAACAATGCAATGGAATTTAAGATGATAATAGAAAAAAAGGAAAGGGATTCTTGCTTCTTGGGCCTTCCAACCGTTCTCTAACCCGGAGTTCCTCCCTTCCTTCCCAAATGTGGCTTTAAACCCTAAGGTCCCGGATCTGGTGGATGGGGTCCTGAATCTTCCTTTATCCTTGACGGAGTTTTCTGAGTCGACCAACCTAATGAATCTCACTTTTATTGCCTGCTTCAAGGACAAGAGGCCCTCGGTTGATGAGTTTGATCATTTCGTTTTCGGTTCGTGGGATATCCAAGAACGAGCGGTGGTGGGTTTACTCGACAATAGGAAGATAATGGTTCGCTTCGAGACGGAGCCTGATTTGATAAAAGCATGGTCAAGCGCGCCTTGTTTTTACAAGGGATCCCGTTTGCTGCTGTTGTGGTGGTCTTTCGACCTGCACATGAAAAGGGACTCACCTTCAATCTCAGTTTGGGTATGTTTTCCCAAGCTTCCCTTCCCGTTCCAGAACCAACAAATTATCTGAATGCCTGGAAATATGGTAGGTAGATTCCTTTGCGTGGATAGTCGAACTGAAGCGCTCTGTCATCCAGTGAATCCTCGTGTTTGTGTTGAGATAGACGCATCTAGATCTCCCTTTTAGTATGTTTTTGTCACGATCGTTGAAGAGTACCGCTGTAAACAGCGGGTGATTTATGAAGATTGGATTGATTTTTGTGGGTCTTACAGGAGGTTAGGGCACTCGACCGAGGTCTGCCGTAGGGGACTTCCTCCTCGGTTGACCAAGGGAGATGATAAAGGGAAATATATCCTGCTGGCCTTGAAGGGGAATAACTGTTTGAAGGTTGAGGAGGGTTCTCACTCGAGACCGATGGAGCCGGCTACCAGAGGGGAATGCTCTGGGGTGGCTTTGGTGACACTGGATGGTGAATCAGTCAGGATTTGTAAGGCAATTCTGGTGGGTGATTTGGGTCCTGGTTCTTTGGATGGGAAGGGGCCAGGTAGTCATCCAAATTTGGATTGTTCGAAGGAATCCAGGGGATTGGATCATGTGGATCCCCCCATTATACCTTTGAGTAATAGATTCCCTATCATTGCCAAGGATGGTCGATCTGAATGCCTGGAAGAGAATGATTTTCAGGTAAGGAGAATGGTGACAGGGCCTTATAGGATCTGTTGGCTGGAGGTTTGGAGACTGATGTTGGCTTGGTCAGAATGGAGGCTATGGAGGTTATGCAAGAGGGTGACAGGGGACTGGGGTTGGAGGGATCACCCTTGGCTGTTTACACTGAAACCAGAAACTCCAATGTGGTGGGAGCTGATGAGAGCCAGGTTGAGCAGGGCCTGAAAGCAGTCCCTGCGGCAACAATGGATGAAGGTGTTTCAGTGGGGGTGCTTCTGCCGGTGATGGAGAACCCTACTACGGGTTAGGATGACAAAGGAAGGGAGTTCCCTTTCGGAGGGACAGAGAAGGTGAGCAGAACAGGTGACCTCTTGTTCAGTGAGGTTGTACAGAGTGAGCAAACCTCTTTTCCAGTCGGAGGGCCTGGTTCACCCATAGTAAGACGTCGGTCAAGAAAGGATTACTCCTGTATCCCGCGGCATATGCAGACTCCTTCAGCATCTAGGAAGAAAGTCAAGGTCGCTGTGTCTTTTGCGAACAACATTGTGACTGAGAGGATTTCACCAGACCCTGTTCTGGAACTTCTCAGGAATCGGGTGCAAAGTCCTCAGTATTGGAGGACACTGGGTTGGGAAACAGCCTCGGCCACTGGAGAAGATGAGTCTGGCAGGGGATGCGGATAGGAGTACGCATTTGATGATTTTTACTGAGGTTTTTAGTGTGTTGATTGCTGTTTCTGAGTTTATGTTGTGGTTGTATTCTTGGGCACCAGAACCCATTAAACCGGCTATTGAAAATCAAAAAAAAAATTATTTCCAAGTATAAGTGATCCAGTTACCATGTGGTAATCAATAGATACCCAATATACTAGATCAATTATTTGGTACTCTATAAGATTCTATTATATAACATGTGCCCTATATAATCCTATGATGGATGATTCCTCATCCAAAAAAAAACCAAATAATCCTCCAAATCAATGTTACCATCAGTATATATATATATGTATGTAATGAAACCAATGATTTCATATTACAATGTATTAACTAAATAATTTTTCTATAATAAAAGTTAATGTCTAATTTTTTTGGGCTTAATTTATTCTAATTTCAAATAAATTTTAAATCATGGGTCAATAGAAAATCCCAACTATAAAACTTTTTATTCTATATAATTACCTACAATATTTTTTGATACATCATGTATCATCTAAATCAAATTATAATCTTCAACCACTAGACAGTTAATGATTCCAAAAATAATTCCAATAATATATTTTTCACTAATTTCTATCTTTATAAACAATATTACTTTGTATTTATAGCCACAATGGAATATGATATTTATAAAATTAATTCATTGTGACTGAACATAAAAAAAGAGTTATTTTATCTTTCATTTGATAATATTCTATTCAATATATTATTTTCCATAACATTTATGCCCTATATGATTTCCCCATAAATTTAAATGGATATATTAATTATAATGGAACTCATAACTACCCAAAAAAGTATATCAAACCCACACTATTATACATCATAAATCATAGTTAGACTACTAGGAATAACTGCAACTATTTTCCAACTATAAATTCACATTTTATACATAAAATATTTTATTAACTCAGTCATACTACATGATACACCCTAGGTGAATATTATTAATCAATCTCAATTTCTCTTCGTTAGCTCAATAAAAAATTATTGATAAATAAATTATTTAATATACAAACATTCCTTATAGAATCAAAGGAAAAATATATTATTTGGGTACAATTCATGGCTCAAACCGTTTCTCCAACCACCCGATAATTTTCATGTCACTTTTGTATATTTTTAAATATAGATTATAACAAAAATAAGTTCTTGTTGAATTATACTAATTAAAATAAACATAACATCCACTAAATACCATTAATTACTCACATGCATATATGATATGGTCAGTATAGACCCTCAATAGTCATATATTTAAGATAAATTATTTCATCCCCCATGATAATCCAAAAAATCCATTCATGAGAATGAGATTTTTATTATGAAATTGATGGTCTCGTCCCAAGAATATGATATTTATCGTTTATCCCTCCTTAAAAATTGGTATATTTATTTTTTCCTTTATTTAGTTTCTCTTTTTTTATGATGCATGCTAAAATTTCCAATTTTATTAACCTCAAGATCATATTTTCATATGAGAATAAAATTTAGCGTCTAACCCTACATTGTCCCCAAGCCCTTAAGATAAAATGATAATACATTGTCCCTAATTCCATGGGTTCATTGCATATATCATCTAACCACTTGTTAATAATGATAATGGAAACAAAATATTGTTTAAAGAGGATTATACCTAGATAAATTAATGGTAAAGCTACCATTAATATAAGATAATTACTCATACTCTCCTTTAACATGGATACCATGTTAATCTTCATAATATAGTAAGGTAATTAATATTATGGAATTATATACAGGATCATTCAAATTTCCACAAAATAGGTTTCATTTATATATCTGGCTTCATGGAATACCATCTCATTCATAACCGAATTAAATAAATTTAATCCAATTTTCAATGTCCACTTAGGCACCGACAAAAGTGTACTTTTCATCATCAATTGTGTGAAAAAGAAATAATATAAAGTTTTAGAGAAAATTAGGAAAATTGTGTGGAATGGATGTGTTATATGTTAGAATTTATCATGTTTATTACTGAGTATAAACACAAGTGAGTCATTCCAAAATTTAACAATTATTGAAAATCTTCCACCAAATGACTCGTGATATTGATTCCTATATTATAGACCCAATATTATGATTATTCCCTTAGTGGTTCCAGAACAACACAACATACCCCAAATAACTCTTGACATTTTATCTTCCACATAAATAACCCTTGAGACTGTATATATCCCCAAATGAATAATCACTATTCAAATTTACGCTGTGGGACCATCCATTGTGCATATTCTCAATTATCACAAATAGACTCCTATTCATATAAATTATAATTTCCATCAATTATTTTTACGTTTTATAAGATTTAAAAGGAAATTAAATGTGGCTAAAAAATACATAAATCATGAATTCATTAAGAGATATCTCATATTCTACATAATTTAATTCCATGGTCAATGAAATTGGAGGACTTTAGATCTTCATGCATCTCCAATTACAACCATCCTAAAATATCTTCCCTAGGGGTCCCTAGGAGTTGACCATAATGAAAAGGATATAACAAAACATGATGAAGGGCTAACAAACAAAAATTGTGCATTATAAATCCTCCTATTGGATGGTAATTAATCCTTTTCCAAATTAATGGAGTTTATGTCATAGACATTCACAAATAATTCATAACATAGTGGAACCACAATGATCTCACATCCTTTAGAGGTGTCACCATAAATCCCATAACCATCAATGTAGCCATACACAATCATCAATCTGGGTAACTTCCTACTAAAACCACATATACTTTATTTGAGCCATTTTTTATTTTATGTTTCTATTCTAATACATTCATGAATATGAATATTCATAAAAAATGCACATTTTTACATTATTTTCCTTTATACCATTCTTTCATTTGCATGTAATATTTTATCCCCCAAAATCATATCATCTTTAGTTTACTTATCCTCAAAATGTCTGATTACAATATTCCATTTTCATCCCATTGATATAGTTGAGCCAAATGTTTTATAAAATAAACCCCAATGACACTTGTTATCCTATTATAACGTCATATGTTATTATTATTTAAAAAATCATCAAATAATGGGAATCCTTTATTTAGATTTTGAGGTATTTTATGCATTCCCATATAATGGTGGGCCAATTTATGTTTCTTATTTCTAAATAGAATCAAAGATCAAGGATGGGCTTTAGAAAAATATTTTTCTCCAAGGGATCAATGTTATAGGGGTATCCTTTCAAGTAAGACTTCCATAATTTCACCCCATGGGAATAATTATCGCATAGTCATCGTAGATACAAACCTGGTGTACCCCCATCTATCCTCAACTATATATCACCTCTGGTGTCTTTAATAATCCTCTCATTGTATATTTTTCAACAGTAATGGTATGTGACATATATTAGATATTAATTCAAATATATTCCTATAATAAACATACGGAGATTGTTAACGAATATGAGATAATATGAGATATAGAATAGTGTAAAAATATAAACATTTAACAAAAAAATTTTAATATGGACATATTTAAATACCAACCAAATGGACCATTCATTACTATATCCCAAACTAAGCCATTGTTTCCCAAAATTCACCATGTAGTCTACTCCACATGAAAAATATTTTCTTGGAGTTGGTTTCTATTTAGTAAAAATCTAAAATGATAGGAACAATGGAATTGGAGGGATAATCATTAATAGAAAATCATCATTATTGGATGTGAGACAATCAATTGTACCACAATTGATATTTCCTCATGTCTTTGATATGATAGACATGTCTCATTTAATATAACTAGAATATTTGGGTTTTTTCCACATTATAATGATATAAATGAGACTAGATTTATCATCCTAGTAAATAAGTTATGGAATTCTAAACATTATAGACCCTTTAACTCTATCATGAAGATTTAATATCCCTATGTATCCCCTTTTTCCTCAATTATAGAAGAAACTAGTGTGTAATACTTTTGAATAATAATAATGATATGAATCAATAGAATAATTCCACACTAGATTTTATAAAACCGATCATAAACCATTCCACCTTATAGGATTTCATGAAATTGTTCTTTATGAATAAGTCCAACTAGGAGACCTCAATCTCCAATGCACAATTTTATCATATCTAAATAAAAAACAAGTATAACATTAACTCCCCTTGATAGAAATAAAACAACAATTCAACCCTTTTATCCTTTACAGAGTATATAAAATATAATTGAATCATTAATTTCACTTATGAGTCCTATCACACCCAACATAGCCTTTTAGTTCTCTTGGATCACAAAAAACTCAAGTACACCATTATATCTTTATGGGCGACCATAGACCCTAGAATCCCATTTTAACATTCTATAATGGAGTGAAACTTCAATGTACCTTTAATTCCCCTTTGGAGCCTATAAAACCGAATATAACCCTTTTAGTTTTATTGGATGTAAAAACAATTGGGATCACTTTAGTCTAACAGAGTAACCTTAAAACCTTGGATAGTCCTATTATATTTCCTAGATGCTATGAAACTCTAGAACATCCTTCAGTCATCTTGGTTGTCATTTAACACTAGTATTTACTTTTAGCCTAATTAGAATGTATGAAACTCCATTATCCCAATAATACTAATTAGGTGTCCTTAAACAGGTGTAATAATTTTATCCACCCAAGATGTCATGAATCTTCATAATACCTTTAATTTATTCTTGGAGAACAAAAATTCCAATATATTATTTTACAATTAATGTATATGATGAACCATTATTATACTCTTAAATCCTATTGGGAGAATAAAAAAACCTTGAATAACTATTTTATCCTTCCCAAAATGAAAAAACTATAGAATACCCCTAATTTCAAATTGGTGTGCCTAAACCCCAACATACATTTTTCACCTTCGTGTATATGAAAAAACTGCATAACCATTTAAGTGTTCCAATGAATATTTAAATCCAGTCATTTGATTTTCTTATTCAATGGATCTATAAAATTATAGTATAACTTTTGGTGTCTTCCAAAATAATCTAAAATATAAAAAACACTTCACACACCTCCTTAAATAGAACTTATTTCAGGAATTTCATTCTATATAGATTTAAACTATTGAGTGATCATCTACGATGTGTTAACTACAATAGATATCCCATTATGAAGTAATTTATTTTTAAACAGTGTTAGCATAAATTCATAAAAGGTCAGTAAATCTCTCTCTAATATGTATTCTATCATCCATGGTGGCAAGATGTGTAAATTAAAATTTTATGACTTTGAATGATTTCATGAAAACACACATTAGTAAATAATAGTTACATATACTAGAAAAGAATATCCAGAGGAAAAACCTATGACCATTTATTAATAAAGGAAATGTTTAGGATATAATAATCGCATACATAACACTACAACTACATATCTTCAAAGAAAAACCCAACACCACCCCCATGATAAAAAAACATCCTTTATAATCACCGATTCCCATTCCGAGATATCATAATGCTTCTTTAATTTTGCATACATCATTCAATGGATCAACCTCTCAAATGAAAGAAATTAATTTTTAATTTTCCATGGGAATGCCCCACATTCTTTGCAGACAGAGGATCCAGTAGAAATTGGATTCAACAGATAGGAATAATCATTCCCCAATATTATTCAGGGCGGAAGAGTCACAATCCTCTTGATTCCTAAACAAAATCTTCTTCCCTTCTTGAAGAACGTCACCATCTGGTCTTGCTGAATATGAAAAATCGTGTCAACCATAACAAGGAAATGTTGGTGTTCCACCACCTCTTAACCTACACAAAACCCAGTTGTCATTATTCCATACATTTCATCATCTTTCTGAAGATCAGTATGCATACTATCTTCAAAACTGTCATTTTCCATCCCTTGAAACAGCTTCCCTGTGGACACCGTGACAATCCCACGTCCATCCTCATCAGCCCATCCACAGACCTCTAGATCCCCCACAATTATCTTAAAATCACAATTCACCACTGAAAAATACAGCCACTATCCCCAGCATCCATATCAGACCTCTGTTTCCCTTAATTCACATCACCACTATTACACCCCTTATTACCACTAGCCACAACAACATCACCCTCATGAAAACCTCCCGCATTTCAACTGATATCAATATGATAAAGTTAATCTACCCATGGACCCTTTTTCCTCTCCCATATACACACAATTCTGCTTGATTCCATACCCGTATCAGAAACACACGAGACATTAGATCCCTTATCACCATTCCCCCCAGTTCAAATCCTACTTAATTCTGTTTAGCACTGCAGATACAAAATTATTCACTGGAACATCCGCTGATTTATCCAGAATTGACACAACTCGGGGCCACATGCCATGTGCATTAGCAGGCCGATCCACAACCATCCACTTCATATCAATGGTTTTACCTGGACTTTTCTCCAAACCTACTAAACTCCTACTCATAACTCCACAATGAAAACTATCTTATGAGTTCCCCAATCTATCACAAGTTGAGCTGTAATCAATCCATGACTCATAAACCATAGTCCGCTTCCATCTAAATTCCTCACCCATAGAAATCAATACCCATTCCGCCGGAGGTCTTTACATATACACCTAAACACATAACCAAGGGATGAATGAGTGACTTACTATGGTTTTATGTGTATCGGAACACATGAGATGACATACAAGGCTCCCAAATATTCATAAGATTACTGGGTTTTGGATTGGAATTGGAAAATGTGGAAGACTTACCAAAATCGGAATGGAGGTTGGGTTGCGATTCATAAAGAGATCGAATGTACACAGGAGTAGAATAAACTTGCAACTATTTCAACACATGTGGGCACTGGACCATGCACATATCAGGTCTTCTTCCTAGGTGAATTGGATCATCAAATAGAAAATATCTATAAGGACGATGACCGCGCGATCTTGATGATCCAATTTCCGAATTTCAAACTGATCAAAATCATCATCTGATGGCCTATGAGAATTGAATCGAGCCCACAGAGTCAGGTCTATGTAACTATTTGCTTTAGAGAACTCCAACACTGATATCAGGAGCTGTGGATTAAAAAGTTGATGATCAGGCAACTTTTGGACTTATCGCTATGACTGGGTACAATGGGAGGTATTTGGGGTTGGACAAGGGTAAGAAGGGGGTTTGGGCTTTGATTTTTTATGCATTCTTAATTCATTATAATTTCCAAAATCATCATTTTGAGAGACTATAATAAAATAGTATATAAATTTCTATCAAGAAAAATGGAAAATATTATGTGAAACCCAACACTTATGTAGGTGATTTAATGTTATTTATTATTTTTTATGTTTATAAACCAATACGATATTGTTTATATAAAATTACAAAAAATCCTCCGTGTCATTTATTATAATATTTTCCTATATATGACCACCAATAATTACTGATGAGAATAATAGTTACAGATTTCCAAGACTCATCACTGTAGCAAGAATGTTTTCTATAAAATATTTCCATTATAAATTTCTATAATGATTAGAACATCAGAATATAAATTGACTTTAATATAAAACCTCCATCACTATATCGGTGGAACCATTATGTAGGGGTATATATTGAAGGGGATGATCTTAATTGATGTTGTATTATTAGAGAATCTCACATTTGAGAGATCAAATAGGCTCACCACTGAGCAATGAAATGATATCTTTTAATATATCATTTAGGATAATGAACGTGTAATATATTGTCTTATTACTATAATGAATCATACTAGGAGGAATCAAACCATATATGATTACACCAGCATTATGAATCCTTTCACATCCAAAAACACATTAGGGATGATATTTCTAAAGTAGCCCAAACCATGTCACTCTGAAGGGAGAATTGTTTGGGGAATACCTACCTTACCATTGAGAAGGAAAATTAGATAATTTCTTCAATAGTTTTTGGGTCACATCATTATATTTTTATGGAGACCAATACTTATCAAGACCAAAAATAGGGTTTGGGACCCTATGTATCCGACTAGATATTTTTTGAAATACTAAAATGATAAACTACTATGTTGGGCTACTTTGAAAACAATTATGGTATTACTAATAGATTTACATAAATCCATCATATATGTATCTCTCATGATTTTCATAGAGTGGTTAGGATGTGAGATGCCTTTGGTGAGCATGAACCATGACCTGATAAATTGACCATGTCCGTGACTATAATATATGTAGCAACCTAGTTGGATAAGTGATAATATAATATCATTAATACTATAACTTCCTCTACAAAAAATAATTAATCATAATTCATGATTGTATATATACCATAATGGGATAAGAAAAAACTTCCAAGGTCCCTTTAATAATATGGTATCACGGCTAATGATTGCACAATCAACACTTTAGGAACTTTTATGCCTTGTGAGTTTAGATCGGAGTTGATGATGCTAAAAATAGATCAAGTGGAATCTTTAATTGTTACATAAAATGAACATTAATATTATGAAATTCTACTATAAATAAAACTTTCTTAATTAAATATTACTTTTATAACTAAAAAACTTCTGGTATGACTATATTAAAAAGTATCTATCCAGTCACTAAAATACCATGATCTTGATGAACATTAATGTGAAGAAGAATCATCATCCTTATATAAAAATGGAATCCATGAGAGAATTTTTTGGTCTAAAAAAGTGTAAGGCATATCTTATCAAAAATAAATTTCTTTAGATGATATATAGAAGGAATTTAGAATTAACAGGTTGTGAGTCGAGTATGGGTATTTAGAAATATGATAATTAATCATACATATTATTTTAAGGTGGTTAATAGAAAAAATCATCCCTAAAATACAGGTGACCATGAAATCAATAAATGGGATACTGTATTTCATATTCAATGCAGATTGATCATATTAGGATGGTTGAAAAATAATTCTGAAATGTAAATCTCACTCCCATTATTATATATGGGATCCTGATGTAACATAAGAAAAAAGTGACCCTTCAATATCCATGGAGTGATAGCTATAAGGTGGATTGAAAACTCATTCATCTTTACTAACGTAAATATTAATTATTTAGAGGAGAAAATATATAGTGTTACATTTATCTACTTAATTGTATTTTCTAGGAGGGTATGGAGGGAAAATCATAGAACTCATTTATCATTAGTTAACTAAGGAAATATTCAATGATTATAAAATTTTAATTATATTAATTATGATTTATTTTAACATTAGGTTTCAAAGAAAATAGTGTTTCCCCATATCTATGGAAGAAAGATGATGATCTCACTTTTATTGATTCATTAACTACATTATCCATGAACTCATCAATATATAATGATTAGATATGGGTCTTTGAATTATTACACAATACTAGAACTGTTTGGGAAACTATAGTGTTTCTCCGCCACATCTTATGTTTGTGTAGCTTACAAAAAATCAAATAAAAACATGCATTTATATATAGTTTATTCAAATAAAAATATTATAATTAAAGGGGGTGGTAACATGCAGTGAATTCATGACTCAATAGAATCTGTAACCCCCCATGAAGGTGTAATTATATTATTTACATTAAATTGAACCCCCATCCATAATAATAGGGAAATTTAATTTACAAAAATCAATACCAACACCTCTGGAAGAGTTAAATATTGAATCAATCCTCATGTCATGTCCTACATAGAGGTCATCCTTCCTGTGGATGAATGTTTTCCCTACTAAAATGAATGAAAATGTCCCACATTTCCTATAATTGTTAAAGATCATGGGTAACTCCTTTTAAATCATCACTCATAATTATTTTATTATTAAACAAAATAAATCCACCTAGAAGGGTAGAAAAATATAATTAAATCCATTAAATTGGTCATTCCTCCAATTACTCTATTATTGGGACTAGTGAAAATTTCATCATAAACATTTTCTCTAATATAAAATTTAATCTTTGTTACATAGAAATGGATGAGTAATTAGTTACCACAATAAATTTCATTATTCCAATTGATGGTGAAACTTATATACATGAGATATAAAAGGAAATAAAATTGAATGATATGCTTTATAAAAATACCACTCATGTAAAGGGAAATGAGAAATCTGAATGTAATGGGCCACAATTGTTGAATCAAAACATAAGATACCCTTAGAATAGACCCATTACAATTATCTTACGATGCACTACAAATAAATGGTAAAAGGTACAAATTAAATTTTTGTTCCCAACCACCTGAAAATAAAGAGAACCTTTTAAGATAAGATCAATTACCATAATTATAGAACATATATTATGAGAATAAATTGTGGAAAAACAAATTCTACAAATGACTATGATCATGTTAAGATGTTTTTATTGTTCAAATAAAAAAATTAGTAGCTGGAATTGCTTAATATGAATATACTACTCAAATTTTCATGAAATAATTGGTCTACAAAAATGGTCCCAATAAACACATCCCTATCTGGTTAACCCCATCTATAGTAGGACATTTAAATTATTTTCCCATGACTTACCACCAAACTCTGGCATATGGAATCCATCATGAACACCACAATATTCAAGGATTGGATGTACCAATTGAGGTGTACTAATTAATAACTAGTTGATTGGTTATAATTGTGACAAATCATGTTTGAAAGATTCCTGAGAATAAATATTATCTTAAATGTGTTCAATTAACCCTTATACATATAATTTAGAGAAATCCTTAATTTTTATATATTAAAGGGATATGGGACCTATAAAAAATTCTGTACACATTTCCTCATGATGTAGCCTGATGTTGTTAACAATTATATAGTATGAAGAAAATAAAATTAATTATTATTTCAAACCTCATAAGGTTAGACATTTTTTGGTTCAACAAAATATTGATGTGGCCTATATATTTTTAGGATGAGGTCTATCAAAATTTCATGTATTAATTCAATTCAATGTCGCTAAATATGATCTTTTTTACCTCCAGAAATGAACATAATGAAATTTTGATTGATTAGATGATTTCATTTTACATTTTATGGGGTTTACATGTATATTATATATATATATGTGTGTCCACTAATAAAAATATTACAAATTTTTATAAAAAAGTACACAAACAATTTTCAATGATTATTATTCCACTCTGGTAACATAATATATTTTGGATGACCTCTATAATTTCACAGTGATTTGAGGATGTTCTCCATGATTCTAAGGAAAATTATCAACAAGATTTATCAAAGAAATAAAAAAATCAATTAAATATAGGAATACTATTATAAAAAGGCCCAAAATTATGAAACATCACAAGTTATATGAGAAAATATATATATGACGTTGAAGTAATTCAAACCAAAATGTTTGAATAAAAACCAACAAGTTAAACACATTTGAAAAAGGTTTCATTATTCTATTCCTGGAAAAAATGGATTTTTTCCTTCCACCCAAAAATGTTTCCTAGGTACATCTTCTATTCTATTGTGGAGAACATTATAAACATAGAAATAGATAAAGAGACCAATGATATGGGCCATGGGGATTATCCTACAAATATATCCTTCCACCAGATATAGGTATATAACTTCCAAGACAACTTAATACTATAATAGAGTATCTTAAAGAGTTTTTATCGAAGACATCATGTGTGATTGATATGATTTCAATCCTTTTCTAGAGAAGAGGGATAGAAAAATGATATATTAGTCAAAGGTGTATGTAATTTTGAATACTGGATCACCTTCACGTATATTTTCTACAAGAATGTAATCATCTTTATATGATTGAATAAATAAATAAATAATGAACCTAATTACCTTTTAAACAACCATTATATGACCCTTAATTTAGAAACCCTCCAAAAGTGAGTGTAATAGATGATGATTGAATGTGGATCCAAAAATGAGGTCAATTTGGTTCCCCAATCATATCTAAACCCCATAATATATCATGATTGTATAATTTTGAGTGTGGGAACCACCAAACTAAATATAAACCACCATTGATAGTATAAAATTCGTATCATTTTTTAATTTCATATGAATAATGAACTTTTCTATTTTTGGAAACGATTAGTATAAAAAATTTAACAATATTATAATTGAAGGAGTTATCGAGGATGTTGGAAAGAAGGCATGGAATGGAGTCATGTAGTAATCATAAAAAATTATATTAATACTAGTAAAATATAGAGAATTTCACTTTATTGGGAACAAACTAATTGATTTCCCTCTAATATGGTCCCTTTTATGGTCTGATTGGTGGAAAATTTTGGAAAAATGTCACCCTGATTTCAATATTAAGGAAAAATAATACTATGATTCACTAATACCGCTTCTATAAACAATGCTCTACCTAACTCTTTTATGAAACCACCCACATAACCATATTATCCTATGATTCCCTAATTTATATATCAAACTAGGAATAGAAATTTTAAGCTATTAGAAAAAAGATATAAATTTTTAATCATATTTCCATCCTTGTAGATTGAATCATGATCCATTAAACTTTACAGTAAAAATCATAGATGACACTACATGAATACATTGATAAGGCCATTCAAATTTCATATAGAAGTGGCATTAATCAAGGACTGTGATGTGAAACACAATTTCACATAGGGATATCATGATACATAATATAATGGGAATATAGTGAAATAACACAACTTTTATATATCAATTTTTAATAATTATTTATTCTTTTATTTATATATATTCTAGATAATTGAGGCAAGTAGAATTGGTATTTTCATTATTCTTTCATCGAACATCCGCATAATTCAATTAAATGATACATAATTGACCCCTTAAATACTTATTATACATGTCCATAATACAACTGATATAATTACCTTTAAAATGTTCAAACCAAATAATTTTTTTTGATATATTGGATTAAAAACTAAAAAAATAGGTGTTTTATATGGTATAATGTTTAGTGGTCTACTCTGTTGACCCTAGAAACACATACATACAATTATTACTTTATATTATCAATAGTGAAATAAATAATTTATCTGTCAATTTGTTAGGGTGATTCAAGGGAATTAATAACATTTCATCATTTCTAGACATGTTATATTATTTTTGTGGTATAAAATATAAGAAAAATGTTTTAATATTAATGGATCTTCATAATAAGTTAAACCTAATATATTGTTTATTGTGACATCAATCCACTAATCTTATATGAAGGGAATGTTTTTCTCCCCATAAAACAAATAGATATGACAAGACATATTAATGATAGAATAAAATAAATAAATAATAATATGTATGATTTAGTGCCTCTACTACTGGATATATTTAATTTATATACATAGAATCATCTAATATAAATTCTAATAAAAACTCCCCAAATAAAATACCCTAATGATGAAATAAAAAGGAAAATTCATTCACGAGAACCCACTATGGTAGATCAATTATATACGTCCAATATTCATATTAATGATGAGGTTAGTGAATCACTGCCTTACATTTTGGAATGTGTTTAAATACCATTAACTATCATCTCTATGAGAACATGAGATGTAATTATATTTTTTTGTCCTAAATTGATTAGTGTGGTCATGTTATCTTAATAATTTATTATTTATCTCATGTTTCCAAAGAAACAAATAAGAAATATTTTATATAGGTAGATGAAAATTATAGGATTAAGCTTCAAGATAATTGTAAAAAAAAATTTAACCCCTTATATTATATCATGGAAATAAAACAGTGGAGAGAATAATATAACCACCTAACTATATCATTTTAGATAGTGATGTAGAAAATTTCATCAATTGTTTCTTTAAATTGAAGGCTCACTATAAAAAATTGATATATAATGGAAAAAATATAATTAATAATCAAAATATTTCTATTTAATATAAAAATAAAATTTTAATCTTCTTTATTCATGAAAAGATATTCTATGTACAATTGAATATAGATAATCGTTAATGATAAGTATGTGATTACCTCCATGTCATGGATATGCTTAATTATGTACATGGATTATCATTTTATGGTTCTAGAGAATTTTTGGAGCTTGATTTTGAAAATTTAGTCTTTTGGAATGGGGGGATATAGACATAGGTTTTAGTGTAAAATTACTAACAACATGTGGTAACCATGAAATTTTTATATTTTTGTTCCAATGTTGATATTAATAATTTTTACATTATTTTTCTTCCATTTTGTATTTACCTTAAATCCATTGAGATTTATTGGGATTAGTTTAATGGATATTTTAGGGATTCAATATTTTTTTCAATAATTAGTCTACTCCATGGTACTTTGGTTGTTTTATTTTAATGGGATAGTGGCTATCACGTAGTTATCACATAATTTGTATAAATGTACAATGTTACCATGTAACCCAATCCAAAAAATTTAATATGGATAATTACCATTATTACCTATGTTATATTTAAGTCTAATATACTCTCAATCTATAATTACCTCAAACCATTCCACTAATGATGATCTATGGTACTCTCCACTTGATTATTTTGTGATTGTTGATCTACTTAGGTGGTTCTATTTCTGTTATGTTCATATTTTCATCTATTTTCTCCTCTTCCCTCTAGATATATCATTATTCACTATTTTACATGATTTTTTGAAACCATAATAGGAATTTATTGATTACTAAATTGGGTTTGATATGGAATTTATGGGCTTATTTTATGATATAGTCGTGTAAGGGAAAAATTTATTCATTTTTTCAACATATTTTAAGTCATATATTTTTCCATAATTTTTCAGTTAGGTGTCTCTAAACAATGGACTACCTCCCAATTAATACATCAATGTTATGAAAATATACAATATATTATATATATTAAATTTATTGGATTAATATTGTTATGGGTAAAATTAAAATACATCACTTTTACTTAATATTTTATAGTGATAACAAAAAATCAATAAAGATGATTTCATTAAAAATGTTTTATGAACATTAATATAGTAATGAATTATTATATAGATATCTTGAAAAAAAAATTCATTCATTCTATTTTATGTAATAACAGCCTTTTCACTTGTATAAGACAATGGGATATATTTTCTACTTTGGATCTAAGATTTAATATTATTATTATAAACCTTTGAAGTCCAAGTATCATAGACCTCATATTGTTTCCAATATACACACTATTACATTAGACTGCAATCTTTCATATGATTTACTTTATAACTTGTTTTAATATGCTTGTATTTCTTCATTATTTACAAAAAAAATCAAATATGTTTATTTTCTTGTTTTTAATGATTGAAATATGGATTTTTTAAATAGTAAATCCATAATGAATGTCCAGAATTTTTTATATAGACTAATTTTAGAAGGATGTTATATTATTAATACCTAAAAAATAGTATCATAGTGAAATAAATTGTATATATTCATGGTGGTATCCAACTTCTAATTACATCACATCATATATATTCATTTTATTGTATGTATACTTTTATGTATAGGACATAGACAAAGGTAATTGTGTCACAATGAATTTTACATCCTCCTCGTTGACATCGTATTCAAATGTTTTGGTATGGTGGTAAATAATGGCCATATATAGATATATATGTGGCTCACAGTTTTTTATGTGTTATAGAACATTGTGGTTTCCCCTATCTCTATCTCATGTTTTTAGATATTCTTTTTATCCACTATTATGAAATTAATATTTCTATATATACATCATCTAGTATGTGAGAAATTTCGTGATGATGTCTAGTGCTAAATCTTTCCAATTATTTCAAGTATTGATACTATGGTGCTATTTTGTATCCCCTGATGACCATGAATGTGATTAAAACATTGTTTTAGATCGATTCACGTGTTGTGTTTGGTTGAACCAAGTTGGTTCATTATAAAATTGTATAAGAGCTATCACCCATCCAGAAGTGTGATGGGACTATGTAGTATTGGATTTTTGATTTTGGTATATAGGAGTAGGTGTCTCATAACACTAGTATTAAATTTGGGATGGTTACTATCCAACTCTCATTCGTATCTAAAATCATGTTACCTTGGATGGTAAAGGATTTTCCTTTATTTGGTGATATAGAATTTATACTATTTTAATGACCCTAGTTTTTGATTTATTTATATGAACATAATCATTTGAATCATTTAACACTATTAGTTTGTCATGGGGGAAGTAGTCACCTATAAAATTAAAAATATAGATTAGTTGATTTTAAATGTAGGAACAAATTGTGGCTCTAGATGTAGAATTTCCCATGTAGAATTGAAAAATCGTTCATGGTGAAAAAAAGAATCCATGAAATCAAGGAGTGACTTAAATAGAAATTTTTTTAGCTCCTAATGACTCTAGAAAACATAATTACTGGGTTTTCTTTATATATTCTTGAATGACATGGTAGTAATTTATGAAACTCTATTTGTAAGAAAAGCTTCATGATGATCCTACCTAAACAAAATTTATGATAATATTTATGCATAATTTTTAACACAAAAAATTATATGTGGTGAATTATTATAATATATTTTTACTTTAGATAAAGGGAAACATTCAGTTATAGAGTATGATACTCATTATTCTATGTTATAAAAATTATCACAAAACACATATATAATTACATTCTGATGGATTTTAGGATAAATTTGGCTTTCAGGTGTATATTCAGTCCACATGGATTTTATTTTAAGTAACGACCATTGCCAAGGTTATTGAAAAAGAAGATATATGAAAGGAAAACATATCATGGACAAATATATTTAGGTGAGTGCTAGTAACATAAAGGGGAGTCAAAGATACATCTTATGAAAATAATTTAAAGTTAAGAAATGAAAACCAAATAAGTGGTAGTAATAGAAAGAATAAAACAAGACAAAGCCATGTCATCTATATGTAGTGTGTGAGGTATACTGAAACCGTTCTTCACTATAGTATAACTCATATAGAACATTATATGTGTGTAATGATTGAACATGTCAGTGATTCTGTGGATAGTTGACAAAATGAAGATAGGATAAATCCAATGATAAAAATGAATATTAGTTCTAATTTGATATAGAAAAAGAATGTTGATATCACTCTTATATTAATGGGTAAACTGAAGATGTGATTTATGTGAAAGGGGGATATATTTCTGTTTTCTATAGGTAGTTCAGACAGAATAATAAGAATCTGAACCAAGGCTACCTATTTTGAGATGGACAATGATTATTTCATCATTCATGGTTCCTTATTTTTTTGATATTGGTGAATGTAATTAAATTTTATAATTGAATTTGATTTATATCATGGGTTTTTGTTTAGAAATTATTCCCTCCATAGTTGATCCTTCATCTCCCTTGGAAAAAATAAAGGAGCATGTTTTTAAATGTGTTAGTTTTAGGTGATAAATAATGAATTCGAATTCTAGTTGTATTTCATGGTTATTTATATAGGTATATTTTACCATATCTTTGTAATGTATTGGATGTTCATTTTTAATCCCCATGACAACAATTATATTAGTCATGTTTAGTTCCACTCTTCTAATAGATTCCCACATTACTCTTACTGTGAGTTGAATCGTAGTCCAGAGAGATATAGGAATGTTGTTACTTATGATGGAATGTCGCATACCTATTATTGTGGATGTCACATGAACACATTTATTAGTATTTTATTAGTCTACATAATACAGTTTTGATTGACTACCCTATGGTATTTTGTGATGATTTTTATAGGATACTATCCAAGAGGGAGGTTGAGTTCATTATTGACCTACACTCATGGATAAAACCATCATATTTGAAATATTATCATATGAAACCCATAAATTTAAAGATAATAATGTTCATAATATGGATATTGAGGAAAATTGATTTATTCATCCTTTAATTTCACCATTATATTTTGTAGTACACAATGATAAAAATGCAGACCGAAGGATCTATCATTATGTAGATAAAAATGATTCATTATGTAATATTTTTAAAAAATACCCCTTATGTGTGATTAAAAAATAAATTTTATAGAATATGATGATCCTTGTGGTTTTCAAATATTGAAATTTGATTAGTGATCCATATGATAATAGTATAAGAAAGGATATGCATAAGACATCATTCATGAGTCGGTGTGGGAGAACAATGTTTTTTGATAGACTGTTCAGTTATAAAATTATAGTATTTTATATTTGGAATTCATGAGAATGATATTTCAACCATTATTATGTTAGTTTGTGTATTTATTTTTGAATTATATTTTTTTTCACTCAATGATAGTGGAGGAAGAAAGGGACCACCTATATATCTTCCATAAAATCTGTAATTAACATTATATTAATGGAAGGATATCTGAATGGGAGTTTATGATTTTAGAATTTATTTTTCAAGGGAATGTGATATCGTAGGGGAATTGTTTTGGATATTATGAATATATAGGAAGATATATCTAGGGATAAACCAAAAAATGATTTCTAAATGAAACTATTAATAAATTTTTCAGTATATTTTTGTCATTTTGTTTACGGTTTATATAACATTATAAATCCTTTGAGAGATTTAAATTGAAATTGTGTAATGATTGAATGGAGCGATAATCATTAGAATTATAAGAAAATTTATTTTAGTTGATGACTTCTGAAGTTCTATTTCATCTTGAGATGGGAATGAATTATAATTTTTTCTATTAGTCCACATGCATATGGTTGGGTTGTGTATTTATAGAGGAAATATATGTGTTGTCATATGGATCTATATAATTACACCATTATGAGAAGAATAATCTAACTCATGACAATCATTTAACATCCTTGATGCATTTTCTTAAAACATGGAGCACCATTCACTTTGGGTAGCATTTCATTGTTTATATAAATTATAATATGCTAAAGTATATTTTCACTCAGAGGGAATAAAACATTAAATCAATACACATGATTAATTCTCTTTAGAATATCATATTTGATGTAGTATATACACCTATAAAATTGAAAATGTTCAATGATGCATTGTGAAGAATGTTAACAACTGATTCCCTAAATAAATTAGTGGAGTAGAGGTCTCCAATGTGTATTTTTACAATGATAACATGGGAAGGGGTGGATAATGAGATGGATATCCTTTAATATCAAAACAATAATTTGTCATTTTATGTTTGGATGTATATGATAAATGAAAAAACAAATTTTAATCATTATTTTAAAATCCTTAATTTATTGGGAGACCCTCAGGGATTGGTATTCACCACATAATGGTTATTTTTATTTATATGGTTTTTTTCATTTTATTATCTCTGTGAAAGTTTTTTATAGAGAAAGGACACCAATTTTGTTTATCCAGGCACCCTATGAGTTACACAGTATATTAATGTTTAAGACACTAATTCTAGTTTCCTAGAATTTTCCAGTCGATTATAGGTTATGCATCAAGATTACTTACCATTAAGATGATTAATGTAAATAACCATAAACCTTTCCTTTTATTATATGTGTTACATATAGTTTATATCCAATTATTTGGTATGGTTTGGAGGATTTAATGTGTAACTAATTGATGTTAATAATTTCATATCACCCTCATATGAATGGGAAGACTAAAGGACCTATTTATATTCCTCATATCATTCTTTGTTCTTTGATGATTTATTTATATTATTTATATGAAAGAATAAACATTTAGCTAAATTTTGTTGTAGAATCATTTATTATTCCTTTATTAAAATGGAAACCATTGAATCATTATATGTGAATCAGTGATATTATACTTCATGATTGGTATATCTTGGTTAGTGGTCACTTGAGGGACATATATTAGTTTGTGGGAAGAAGAATAATCTATATTTAATTTAAAAAAGGATATAAACTTCTTAGAGATGGGATAAATATTAGTTCGATCATAATTAATGAAAATTTATACTTATGGTTGTTGATCATGTTTTTCTATTAGTTTCTTCTATTTTGGTTCATCAATGTATAAATTAAACATTACATCTTATATGGAATTTATTCATGGAGTGATTCATTTTCCCTAGCAATTGATGTATCATACATATCCTTTCTAAGTGATATAATGGGTGGATGTTGAGATTAATCCATATACCTAAATGATTGAACAACTAGTTCAGGTTGTGGGTCTTTAAGATAATGTGAGGTGTGGGAAAATGATTCATTTGGTATATGTACTATTAAAGTGAATATTGGATATCTATCAGATGTGGAATCATTTAGAAATTTTTAGAATCTAGTGGCCTTGTTTATTCTTGATTCTTTAAACGTTATTTTTTATGAAGAAAGAATGTTTTATAATGGAGATAATAGTGAAATCCTATTGTTACATGGATGTTTAGTTTTTTGTAATTGGTTAACTTATATTATATTTTATAGAGTATTTTTATAGTCATTAGTTGAAATTTTGGAGTTTTCTCATAATCATGATAGGTTTATGGTTTTAGAACACCTTTAGAAGTAACCATTTGGTTACCATGTTGCTGGGATATATGGTTTATGTTGATGATTTCCATGGGTTGCACACAGTTTTTACTACCGTACAGTGAGAAAATAATTCCTTCGGATGGTAGAGTTTGTTTTAGAGGATATCACTCTACATGAACATGGTTTATGAAACAATGTGGCTTTCCAAGGAAGCTACGTGATTTGGTTGTCAAGGGACATTGGTTATAACATGTTTAGCACATATATTTTTTTTATCCAAGACCCCTAATTATGTGACCCAATATGATATTAATAAAATTTAATATTACTTCAATTCCATTCATCATTTTTAATTTTAATATCTTCTTAATCCCTAATTACCATGAATAAACACCTGTATTATTCCCTTGGATAGTCAGCACTGGATTATTGTGTGATTTTCGACCCGTTATTGTGGATCTATTCAATGGTAACATAAAATTTTATCTGATTTATCACCTTTTTTTGTATTTATACTCAATATGAGTTATCCATGATATGTTAGAATCTAATTGTAATTTATTTCTGGAAATAAATAGGTTAATGGGTTATCTATGATGCACTTTTAGATCCACGTGTGAGAGGACTATACCACTTCCCTTCTCTTAACTAAATTCAAATGCATCAATGTTTTCAATATTCATGAAGTTTGTGTCCCTATTTAATATATTCATTAATATTGAATTGTTTAATATTATTTTAAAATATTTATATATTGGAATATAAAAATGATTTTATTCATTCTTATATGGGATATATTTTATTCCATGATTTAAAAAAGTTCTTTGTTGGTGATGAGAAATTTTTTTAAAATGTATTTTTATTTAAATAATTTTTATAAATTATATGTGTTAGATGAAATTCCAAAATGATATTGAACATTATATAAAAATAATTTAATAATATATTAAATAAGAATTAATTAAATCATATAGAATATTTATAAAGAATAAAACATATATAATATGAAATTATATTATATAAAAATATAATATAGAAAAATATAATATATGAAAATATGTTACATATGAAAAAATGGAACATATTATATATGAATTATATGCCCCTAGAAAATGTGTCCTGGTAGGGTCATATGACTCACTATTGTAGCTTGATACCTTGTATGTTCTAGTATCATAGAACTCATTAGGAAACCAATTTTCTCACTATCACTATACCTTACATATAAGCATGTTCTTTACTTTAAAACATGTTTTAAAATTCGTGGAATTCTTTGTTTTTTCTATTAACATATTCAAAAATATTTTCCCCATGTTTTATGGCTTGGAATTCTGATTTTTTTTCAAATGGAAATCTGAAGTGATGATTCATGAATAGTGTTTTTCATATATACCACTTTATGAAACTATTTATAATTATAAAATTTTAATTTATAGCATCATGTTGAATGTCATTGAATAGATTCATGGAGTTATATTTCTAGTTTTTAACTCACACTATATATATACATTTGGGTATTTTTAATGTTTTTGTAATATTTACGTAAATAGAATAAAATCTTGTATCTGGAGGGTCATTCTCAATATGTTCATCTTGGGGTGGTTTGGGATGGTGGTGAAGGATTTTCACATAGAGATAGAATTTTGGATAAAAATTTTCTATATTTTCTAAACCATTAAGATTCTAGCTTTTCATGTCCCTTTTTTGTTTTTAGATTTATTATGTTTTGTCAATTTCTAAATTTATATTCTAATAAATATTTCTGTTTATACTAATGTTAAATGTTATATCTTTCCCATTATTTTCTATATTGATTCATAGGTGATTGTCACTTGGTTGTGGTGATCAAGAATAATCATTAGGAAATGTGTTGGACATTTCGGTGACCATTTTAGGTCGACCATGGTTTGTAACGTCCCTAACCGACATTCCATAAAATCGGTAACCATGCTGGGGGTCACATGGCTTCAACCCCAACTCCTTATAAACCATAGGTTGCTGACTATATACTATGTCATCATGAGGTGATATTTTTACAAAATAATTCTCATATCATAGTTTTCACATTTTTATAACATTATATAAATAGATGATATTAGCGAATGTAGTAATCAAATAACATAGTTGTGGAAGAATTGGGTGTTCAATTTAATAAAAATTTATATAGACAATTTAAACAACAGATGAATGCATGAAATGGTAATAATACATAACTAAATGTTGTAAAAAATAAAACATGATTTATAATAAACTAAAAAAATAGGAAACGGTATAAAATCCTCAAAGACGATATTCTCGATCTTCCCGACCTCCAGCTCAGTCCTTTTCTACAAACTCTAGGTACTTGCAACATATCAATAAAAATACGTACTAAAAATATAATGTCAACTCAGGTACTGCAAGTACCTAAGCAGGTTGTGAGATGAAATTCTAGTAGGTTTTCACCCATGGTGTGAAGCCCAATCAAGTGGAATAAAAATTATGAAGTCTGTAGGTATCATAGAATTTAATAAAAAGAACAACATAAATAAATAACACCCATCCAGGTTCCCAATGGATACCAGAAGGCTATACCTTTGGCTCATTTCTAGAATAATATTATGATTATGTTAATGATGATGCTCCATTCGTCACAGAATCTAAAGATCGGAAAAGGGGAATATATGATCACAAATTGATTCAATCGTTGAAGAAAACATAAAAAATCGACAAAGGGATGAACAAGGAAAACTTTGCCCATAGGCCGCGAAAGATTACTAATGGTCGCGCAAGTGGACTTGAGCAACGCACATTGGCGCGCAAGTGACTTGCACGACCTAATTGATAACTGCCCAGTAACCGCCCTGGGTCTTCTCCTGCCTATAAATAGACCCTTTAGGCCCCCCATTCGAGAGGATCTTTTGGCAGAAACTCAGATTGAAGCTCCCGACATCCATGTCTCTTTGCAAAGCTTCCGGAACACTTCTAAGGTAATTTCTTACATACAACGGAAGATCTAAAGAGAGGGAGGAAGGTCTAAGTGTTGAAACCCATCAACACATGCGCGCCTGATTGGCCAGCCCTTATGGGAAGTGGTTACACTTGCACGCTCCCTTACTCCTTCGATAGAAACTTGCGCGTCCCTTTTTTGGAAGAACCTCAAGAGGATTATAAAGGATTTAATAAAGATTCGCTCAAGTATTTCAATGATGGTTGAATATCACGCAAGTACCCACCATGTCGTGCAGGTATACATGCGCGACCAATACTTGCGCGCCCCCACAATACTTGCGCGCCTTCCAAGACTTGCGCGCTCCTTCCTTTTTGGGTGCCTTTCTTGCCCATTTCACCCCTCTTAAGCCATTACACCTTTCCTTTTCAAGATTCAGTCTTCAATAAACTCTTCAAATCCATTTATGGCATGATTTCTTGACTTGACTTCCTTATCCGAAATGAATTTGGTGGAATATCTCTCAAAACCTAGTGATTTAAATATATTTATGTCACTAAATATGGAGAGTTCATTCATTCAACCTCATCCATTAATATGAGAGAATCCTTAACCTGGGTCTCCTTTTTAGGAATAAATCTCAGTCCTAATATGGGCATCCTCCTCAGGAGTAAGCCCCAAATTCTTAAAATTCCCAATTCTGGGAATCCTCCTCAGGAGTAAGCCCAAAACCTTAATCCCTTAACCTGGGTCTCCTTTTCAAGAATAAGTCCGAGTCATAATTTTGGGCTTCTTTTTCAAGAGTAAGTCCCAAGTCCCCTAACCTGGGCCTCCTTTTCAGGAATAAGTCCTAGTCATAAATCCCTTAACCTGGGCCTCCTTTTTAAGAGTAAGTCCCAATCATAATCTTGGGCTTCCTTTTCAGGAATAAGCCCCAAGTCCCTTAAATTATCTTTAACCAGTCCTAATTTATGTTTAATCTGGGATTCCTTCTCAGGAGTAAAACCCAATTATCAATCCTCTCCTTATTTGGGTTTCCTTTTCAGGAATAAGTCCCAAGTTAGAGTATTCAAATCTCCATGAAGCACATATACCTTTATGGACCCTGTTCCTGGATTTTCTCCCTAAAGTAAATCCAAAACCTTCATCTATCTGGGCATTCATACATACATAAGACCCAAAACAGTTCTTATGATTACATCTTTCATGGCCCAATTGCCTATGTTATTACCAATATCTCTTGTTTCTCACACCGAGCATGACTCACGTGAGCTTAGAGTGTAAAAGTAATTGTGACATCCTTCTTTGTGCCATCAATCATAAACATCATACTACCTTACTCGAACTACGTGGGTACTGATTCATTTTTTAAAACAAAGGATACATAGGTAGCTCATCTATGGGTTCGATTCCAACTCTGAAATAATTCATGTCCTTCTAAATGACAATAAACTTCAAGTGCCCCACTGAGTGGCTTTAAAACCAGCCTGGTCATCATAATGACCAAGAGACTTTTATATAAATATTTTGAAGGATACCATTGACCAAGAATCTCTAAATAAATATAGATGATTTTCTATTGAAGAAGAACCTCGAATACATATAAAAGATTCTCTAAATTTCTTACATATTTAATCATTGATTGTTAAACTGAAGGAAAGCTCATTTTATACTTGGTAATGTAATAAGGATTCATGAACATAACTTAAATCTATAAAGAGAGTCCCGGAATAGAAAATAATTCCCCTCAAAAAGGTGTGATGAGTCTGACCTCCCATCCTCTCGACCAATGCAAATTCCTAAGCCTCATCATTCCACAAGCTAATGAGCGCCTACCTTTGGAATGTAGGTCCAAATGGATGTGGAATCATTGGATGTTTTCGGTTCTATGAACAAACCCGTTATAAACCGATCGGAATGTTTGAATCTCCTATCCAGGAGGTCATCCCCGAATTCCGAGGGAAACAAAAAATGGTGAACCCGACGTGAATCCTTAACCAAATTAAAATGATGTTTTTTCTATTTGTTAAGCCCCTATTTAAGAGGGCTAACAAAAAACAATCATTGACATGTGTGCTCATCCAAAGGATGAAGTGGCTGAATTGTATCTTGATTACGTTTGTTATATCAAACAGGAACTCTTTTCCAAGATCTTCTGTATTTGCATAATGGCTGCTCTCAAATTCACATCTATGAATACTGCTGCTGCAAATACCACTGCTGTTATTCCTACGGGATCGTCATCTGCTCGGAGGATGACATCACCTACTCAGCATCTTCAACGCTGGGTATCAAATGCGCTGGTTAAGGAGTACCATCAATACAGTACCATCCCAACTTTGGAGGCTACCTGAAAGGCCCTCCAAGTGAACAACTCACACAGGTCGTTCGGACAATGACGACCAGTGATCAAGAGGCAGGTGGTGCTGACTACCGTCTCCAACCGTTTCGGGTCATTATCCCCGGAACAAAATTTCCATTCACTCCCTTACTCTGAGGAAGTGAATGAGCAGGTCCCTCAGGACCTTAATTCAAAAAGACAGGAGTCCTTCCAGAGGGCTCCCATCAACAATCGCCACCGGACTCGTGCGGCAGTGTGCCCTCAACATGATGAGGGTACCGACTCCAGGAATTCAGCTCAGGTTCCTCGAACCCGAGAAGGCAAGACGAACCGCCAGAGATGGAATCCAGTTAACAACGGGAAGGTTTTCATCCCTTCCATCTCCGGAGAAGTCCACCAACCTAACTTGGTGGTGAACAACGAACAGGCACACACACCTGTCCGTTTTAATTCCACTGTCCAGCAGACTCGTCTGGCAGCATCTAGCCAATCCCGCCAGGCAATTCCGGCAGAGTACTATAGGCAGGAACATACACCTGCTTATACATCATCAGTTAGTCAGCAGGCTCTCCTGACTACATATGATGGATCTTGTCAACTGCGTTTGGCGAAGTGTAATCAGCAGGCACATACACCTGCCAATACTAATCAAGCCTACCAACAGTCTCGCTTGGTAGCGCATGGAGAAGTTAGTCGGAAAGCTCCGACGACAAACAGGAGGCAGACTCAATTCTCTGCCTCCACACTTGAGTACTGTCAGGATTCACTGACAAGAAAAGGAGGACATGAGCAGGCACATACACCTACTCCATGCCCGGAATGGACGTATATCCTCGTTTCGGTAGCTGAAGTCAGCAAATATATTTTGTCAATGGTGGAAGAGAAAAAGCAAATTCCTGCTCATATTCTGGATACTTGCTAGGATATCATAACAGCTTCAGCATCATCTCAGGGAAAGACACATAAATCTATCCCTAGCAGTGGAGTGACACATCAATGATTCACTCCGGAACAGACACACACATCTGTTCCAGTCCAAGAGGGTTATGGGGCATACTCCCCCATATCATACGGACAACCAAGTCAGGCACATACACCTAATTTGAGTGGAGATCGTCAGCCTAACCTGACCATCTTTCCTGATCAGGCACATACACCAGCTCAGAGTAACCACTTTCGTCAACAAGTGGTTTCCAAAGCGAGTAAGAAAGCATCTAAGAAAAAGATCCGCCCAGCACAGTCAGGGGATCAAAGGCCAATCTTTAACAAGGCCTTGCTCGATGCTGGAGTTCTTGAAGCCCCCAAACATTTATCTATTGGAATTCATGATTCTACTCCCTCAGTTCCTAATAACGGGAACATTAATTCCGAAAGTCTTCAACAGACACTTCCTCATGAAGGCTTGCTTCATGAAAATTCGGTCAATCTTGAAGTTTCTTCTTCAGATGAGAGCCACAGGAACCCTCTGTGTGGTCAGAAGACCAAGGAGCAATAGATCTTATCTTTTGATGTAACCCATTATGGTGGTCCTCCCCATGATGATGAATTTCGCTGCGAAAGTCCTCTCCGTAGTAGTGATTCACATTGCCTGGAAAATACTCCAGTGGACAATGTAGTGCCGAGAAAGCCCTCTTATCTTGAGGCACTTGCAAATGTGAAACCAGTCATGTCTGATGCTTTATCGCTAGCAAGTGAAATACTCTCTCAATCAGAAGATAGCCCAAGGTGTAGGTCATTCTCCAAACCACCCCTAAGTCATGCATCTTCTAGTTTGATCAATGATCTCTCTACCAATCTTGTTGAATCTGATGAAGCAACAAGAAAACACCAACTCTGGTCAAAATAGGTAGAAGAATATTAATTTAATGATAAAGAGGAAATGCTGAACATTAGGAAAAAAAATGGCAAAAAGTGAGGTACTAGTCATGTTTTGGCCTTTGGATGACTCCAACTATGACATTCCAAATATGTTGACGAAAGATGGAGTCCATGATATTCGTCTCAACATATGGAAAACTCTTTGTCAATTGAAGAAGAAGGTATTATCTTATGATGAATATGAATATCATTTTAAGATAATAGAAGGGCTACAAAGTCAGATTGATTTGGTATCTCTATCAGTCTCTCTGTATCCGAAGGATGAAAAGCAACAGAGAACCCTTCAACGTTCATGCCTTGGCGCACTAAAAAAATTTCATCAGTTAATTGCCAATGCTCCATCTGGTGTTCATATCAGAGGATGGGGCGTTCACAGAGCACTACATTTCACAATGCTTTCCAGTCAGCAAAGCCCGCCGAAAATGGTCTCCTGCAATGTTATTACCCATGGCTGGCCACAGGCAATGGGATTTGTTCCTAATAAAAAGCATTCTCAAGAACATGCTTCAACTAGTTCCTCTCAAAATAATGCATATAGAGAACATGTTGTTGAATTTCTCCTACATCAAGCAGGCGAGAATATTGCACAACCCTCTCGTATGGAGAAAACACATCATCAAATGACAGAATTTTCGGAAATCATCCAACGGTCCGTTAAACCAGGTGATAAAAGTGGATACAGACTAATTCATCCAGCTAATTTCTGAACTAAGATTCGTAAGATCAAGAGAGATTTTAAGAAGGTCTCAGAAATAGCATGTCAAGAGCCACCCCAGCTTGTCAGACTGGGGACTCCTTTAACCCAACCCTCAGAGTCAACAAATGGGATTCGAGGAGTTGAGCAGAAGCAGCAGGAACATCCCCAGTTCTCGAGACTGGGGACTCTTTCAAATCATCAATCCCCTTCTCAGAGAATATCGGTCTTTTCTCGATTGCGGAAGAAGCCCCTAGAGGAATGAAGAGACAAATTATGAAGAGATTCCCTCCAAGTTATAGCTCGTCAAGAAGTTCCTAAAAGATTAAATCAACAAAAGTCAGTGTCTCATCAAAGACATGAAAGAAGACAATATCACAGAAATTTTGATAGAAGGGATGTGATGCATTATACATCAATAAATTTCATCAATGCCGTTGTTGCTAATCCACCAGAGGAGACTCACTCAGGGGACTCAGATGAAGAGTGTCCTGCTCATGAAAATGTACATGCCGATACAAATGAATAAGGTGTGCATACACGAAGACAAAGGATTAATCAGAACCTAGGTAATCCACTTCCTTCTCTCCAAAAGGTATCCAACAAAGGGAGGGGAAAGAATCAGGTTATATATCCTTCCTCTGGAGAAGGTCAATAGCTCTCATTAAAGAAAAGGTTTGCACAACAAGAGAAATAAATGAAAGAATTAAGAATGTTGAATACAGAACTACTTCAGAGTAGTCTTCTTCTTAAGAATGATGAAGTCCGACAGCCGAAAGAATTTGTTGTAACTACTGAGATGGATCAGGAATATCCTCCTTTATCAGTACACCCTCAGAGGTCTAATCCTACGGGTCAAACGCAACAATGGTTGGCAGTGCTACCATCAGTTGCAACACCAATCACCACATCTATCCAAGCTCCATTTATTGCACCTACCCAAGACCAAATTCAACCTAATTTTTCTCAAAAGTTAATAACTACTATTGAGTCATTAACAGCTCGGTTAGAAACTATGGAAGGGAAACAGGTGCAAGTTCAACCAGAAAAGAAAGTTTACCCTGAATGGGTAGATTCAATTTCTCCTCCATCTAGTTTTGGAAACCCTGTTTTCCCTACATTAAATGGACCAGGTGACCCTGAACAACATTTGACGCATTACGTGTCTTGTTGTGATCCTATGATGGGAACTCCAGAGTATCAAGAAGCAGTGAAACTCAGATGCTTCGTGCGAACCTTGCAAGGACCAGCTTTTTTCTAGTATACAAGCATGCAATCCCGGTCAATCATCGGATGGGAGGATCTTTGTCAAAAATTCCTTCTTCAGTTCAGCTCAACTTTTCCAAAAACGACAGTTTTCGATTTACAAACTACAAGAAAAGATAGAATGAAAGAGTCTATGATTTGATTGCTCGCTGGAAGGGATTAACATATTCCCTGAGTTTAGCACTCCGTCAAGAAGATCTATTGCCAATATGTGTGGAAAATTTGCGTGACGAATTACGCACGCCATTGAACCCTGTGAAATACAAAGGAGGGTTTCGAGACCTTACTTCAATCGCTCAGCAGATTGAAGATTCCCTTATACAGGCTAAGGTTAAATCTCGTGTAATTCCATCAGCTTCAGGAAGGAGAATGGGTAAAGCAGAAACAACTACAGTTATGCTTAAACAAGCGCCTATACCTATTTCTACTTCAAAACCTACATCTTCTCGAAGGGCTCCACCTCCTGAACGCCAACAACAAAGGTTGTTTCGTCCAACTGATCAAAAAGATCAACGACGAAAACAATTTGAGGATTTGAAGAGTAAAACATACTATTTCCGAAATGAGCAAGTTCCTGATTACTTCAATTCATCTCTGGAAAATAATTTGGTTCAATTACAAGTGCCCAAGAGGCCAAACAAGGAAGGAGATGAAGATCGTCCCAATTATTGTCCCTTTCATCAAATGTTGGGGAATCCTATCCAAGAGTGTTTTGTCTTTAATGACCTCCTGCAAAAGATGGTCGACTTGGGACAAGTCAAGTTGAAGGGTTCTTCGACTCAGGTAACATGTGTTACTACTACAGTTCTAGAGGAGGAAGGTGAATGACAAGAAGTCAAAAGCAGAAATGCACGGAAGTATGATGATTGGATGGTCAGAAAGGCAATCAACCGGACTCATGCCATTTTGCGAACACAATTAAAGAAACCAATTGTGTCTTCTGCCATTAATATTGCGGTAAAACCCTCATCTTCAGAGGGAAAATCCTCAAAGAAACGGTTTGATTCAATGAAGAAAAAAGAATCAGAATTAGATGAGTATGTGTCAAAGCCTAAATTTTCTTTGACTCTGGCAGACTTTATGCCATCTGCTTTAAACCACGGGTACTGCCCCATCAAACGGCATAGCCTAAATAGGCTATTCATGCAGAGTCATTATTAGACGAAGAGTTAATCTTCGGTTCTGTTAATATGATTCAATTAACAGATCTGTATTCCAGACATAATTTCAATTTTGATGAGCCTAAATTCATTTTATCGAATAAGGGAATCCGAGGAAGTTCCCAAGGTTCAGGATACAGGAGAAGACGTGGATCTTTCTGAAGCCACTACTCCAATTCTACCCCTGCTAGCACTGTGTACGCAGCAGAAACTCGTGGTAGAGCCCTTCAGCGAGATAAAAAAGAACAAGCAGGTTTTTTTGCTAATATCCAACTCAGTCTTGGCACAGTTATTTTAGAAGACTGATTGAAGGTTCTATATTCTTTATCTCAGCATGTAAATGGATCTAATTGGTCTAATCTTCCAAAACCTAGGATGTTTCCAACTTCTATCCCAATACAAGATGCATCAGCTTCCAAAGCATCTGCTTCCAAGGTACCTGCTAAACCGCATATTCCTGTTGGGAAACGCAGAACTTTAGATCAAAAGTATGATATATTGAAACACTTGGCCCAAGTATCAGCCATGTTATCAATTTTGGATGCTTTGAATCTGTCAAAAGATCTTTAGGAATCACTCATCGAAGCTTTGTCAAGTCCTCAGGCGTTTGAAGCAGAAATTGTTGCAGCTGAAGTCTATCACATAGACCATAATGCTACATAATTCCTTGTAGTGATATCTTTTACTAATAAATATGAAGATGATGTTGTTCATGGGCCCATAAAACCTCTGTACTTATCTGGAAAAGTCAATGGTGTAGATATCCGAAGAGCTTTCATTGACAATGGTTCAGGAGTCAACCTCATGCCCATTCGTACACTTCGTCGATTGGGCCTCACAGAATCGGATTTATCTCCTTCTACCATGATGTTACAAGGATATGATAAAAATGAACAAGAACCACTAGGTCAAGTTACACTCAGAACTCAGTATGGAAATCTTGTATCCAATTCAGATTTCATGATTGTTGACCAAGACTCAGCTTTCAACGTCTTGCTTGGAAGACCTTGGCTACATCAGCATGCAGATATCCCTTCATCATACCATCAATGTCTCAAATACTGTTTCAATGGTCAAGTTGGAACATTATATGGTGATAAGACCCCATTCAAGACATGTGAGTCTCAATACCTTGAGGCAGAATTTTATCACATGAAGGGAAGAGAAAAATATACAATGAAGGAAATTACCAAAGTTAATGCTCCATATGGTTTGTAGAAAATTCCAATAAATCCATTTACACATGTGAGTACAGATTATGTGCTACCTATTAGTCAAATTGACAAAATAGGCCCAAATCAAAATACTCTTATGGAAAGATCCATAATGTCAATTACGGCAATTGAGCTAGACAACATGGGAGAAATTGGTAACCTACCAAATAGTGATGAAAGCACAAGTGGTGACGTCTTCATTTCATCTGCTGAAATCCAACAGGTCTATACTTCGCCAATCAGGCCAGAAGAAGTTATAGAAACATCGGAGGTGAATAATGATGTCAATTCTCAATCCATCATCTCCTCTTTATTTCCCAAAGAAGGCCCTTTATCATCAATAGGGTCGGAAATGGAAGCTTCATCTTCAAATTGTGCAAATTTTGACATCTCTTCTGATCATGAAAATTTCATTTTTTCATCTACTATGCAAGTAGAAACGGAAGAAATAGCACATGATGAAGAGGAAGTGGACGATCTTAGAGATGCTCCTCCAGCATTTGAAGAAGTTATCTCTACCACTGTGGATGAACTCAGAGAAATATATCTGGCTATAGAGAAAGATCCACGCCCCACTTTAATTAGTGCGGCCATGACCCTTGAAGAGTAAGAAATGTATACTTCTTTTCATATGAAAAATAAAGATACTTTTGCTTGGAACTATACAGATATTCTGGGGCTTGATCCTGATATTTCTACTCATCATTTGGGTTTACCAAAGGAACATCGAGGATTTAAGCAAGCCGCGAGAAGAACACACCCAACTTATGCTTCCAAAATTGAAGTTGAAGTGGATAAGGTGATCAAAGCTAACTTCATCAGAAAGTTCAGTATCCCAAGTGGATGGCTAATATTGTCCCTGTAAAGAAGAAAAATGGACAAATAGGGTTTGCATTGATTTCTAGATCTTAATCGGTATTGTCCTAAAGATGATTTCCCAGTTCCGATTAAAGAACTCTTAATTGATGCAACCGCTGACTATGAATTACTTTCCTTCATGGATGGATATTCCGGATATAATCAGATCCGAATGGCCCTAGAAGATGAGGAATCTACATCCTTCAAAGCCCCTCATGGTGTGTTTTGTTACCAAGTGATGCCCTTTGGTTTAAAGAATGCAGGTGCAACATATCAACGCGCCATGCATCGTATCATCAAACCTTTCTTAGGGAAGTTTGTTGAATGCTATGTAGATGATTTGGTGGTTAAATCCAAACAACTTTCTAATCACTTGTCTTATTTGGAAGTCATATTCCACAATCTCCGACAACATAATTTGAAGTTGAACCCCTTAAAATGTGCTTTTGGGGTTACCTCAGGAAAATTCCTCGGCTTTGTTGTACGCCATCGTGGTATTGATGTCGATCCTGAGAAAACCAAATCAATACTTGGTATGTCATCTCCTCATAATTTGAAAGAATTAAGAGGACTTCAAGGAAACATAGCCTATATTCGGCGTTTTATCGCCAATTTGGAAGGCAAAAGTTTACCCTTTAACAAATTATTGAAAAAAGGAGTCACTTACTAGTGGACTGAAGAATGTCAAGAAGTGTTTAATGTTCTCAAGAAATACCTCTTGAGTCCACCAGTACTCATGCCACCTGTTGAAGGTCGACCACTTATCCTCTATGTGACAGCTATAGAGTGATCATTGGGTGCCTTTCGCCCTCAAAAGAATGATGCTGGGAATGAAAATATCCTCTACTATCTAATTTGAACTATGCTTGATGTAGAAACCCGGTATTCAAGTATTGAGAAGTGCTTCCTGGAATTAATCTTTGCAGTTCAGAAACTGAGACACTACCTGCAACATCACGTGGTCCAATTGGTATCTCGCAATAATCCGCTCAAATTCATCCTTAGTTGTCCAATGCTTACAGGACGTCTAGCAAGGTGGGCAGTTATTTTGCAGTAGTTTGACATTCAGTATGTATCTCAAAAGGAAATAAAGGGCCAAACTCTGGCTGATTTCATGGCTGAACATCCTTCAGTGGAAGACACATCTTCAGATATTGAACTCCCTAATGAGGAAGTTTTTTCTATTCAAGATTGTTCTCAAACATGGGAAATGTATTTTGATGGTGCTTCGAGAAGTCCAACAGGGAAGAAAATGGAAAATCTTAAATTCAACAAAGTTGGTTTAGGAATTGTACACATTTCTCCAGATAAGGCATTGTTACATTATTCCTTTTTATTATGGGAAGGTGGTACCAATAATGAAGCCGAATACCAAGCTCTTATCACAGGCTTGGAGTTAGCACTTCAAGAACAAGTGAATCACTTAAAGGTGAAAGGTGATTCAGACTTGGTAATCAAACAAGTCAATGGGGATTATGCCATCAGAAAGGAAGAGTTAATCCCTTTGTATGATCATGTCCGAAAGTTAATGGCGGAATTCCCTTCAGAACCGACATTTTCTTATGTCCCAAGATCACAAAATTATCAAGCTGATGCACTGGCTAATATAGCCACAGCTCTAGCAGATCCAAATCGGGACGAGACAACCATCAGTATCGCCCACCGTCATGCAATTTCACCTTATGTTCAAGCCAGAACAGGGGAAATTAATGAAATTAGTCCCATTCTTGAACCGTACGGTCATACTACAGGATGGATGTCACCTATCAGGGAATACCTTCAAGATGGAATGCTTCCACATGATAGACCAGAGAAAGAACAAATCCGGCGATGTGTGGTCAATATTACTCTTTATGATGGCCCAAACCACCTAGAGAAAATTATCTACAAACATGGTTTTGATGGAGTTCACTTCATATGCATTGATGGTGAAGAGACAATGGCTGTCATGAAAGACGTGCATGCTGGAGTCTGTGGTTCCCACTAGTCTGGACATAGATTGTCTGGTCAAATTTGAAGTCTTGGATAATTTTGGCCTTCAATGATACAAGATTGTGTGGATTTAACAAAGAAATTTCATTCATGTCATGTACATTCCAAGTTCATTCATCAACCTCTAGAGTTTCTTTATAATGCTAAGTACTCATGGCCAATTGACACATGGGCAATGAATGTGGTGGGACCTTACCCTTCAGCTACGGCCAAGCAGTTTAAGTACATTCTTGTTGCTACTAATTTCATTTCCAAATGGGCAGAGGTAGTACCTCTCAAAGAATTCATTTATAAATGCATTGTTAGCTTCATCAAGTCTAACACCATTACTAGATTTGGTGTCCCTCGTACCATATTGACGGACAACGACACCAACTTATGTTCTTCTGAGGTGAAAAATTGTATCAAGAATACAACATTAAATCCAACCATTCATCTCAGTATCATGCGGCAGCCAATGGCCAAATAGAAGCCTTTAACAAGACTCTTTCAAACATACTGCAAAAGATGGTGGATAAAGATATGAGGTCATGGCCTGATAAACTCTTTCATGCTTTATGGGCTTATCGGACTACCACCCGCAATGCAATGCGGTCAACTCCATATTCGTTGGTATATGAAATAGAAGTAGTCTTGCCAATTGAAGTTCAATTTCCCTCACTCAGAGTAGCCATTTGTGATCAGTTATCTACAGATGAGCAATCCCAAAAGTAATTTAATGAATTGGAACGGTTAGATGATCAAAGATTGTGCACTTTGCACCACTTGGAAATCTATCAGAATCCAATAGCACGGGCTTTTAACAAAAAAGTTCGTCTTCGTTCATTCATTCAGGGAGAATTGGTAATAGTTCTTAGAACTCCAATGATACCAGGAAAGAAACCTCCCAAGAATGAACCAAAATGTGAAGGACCTTATTCAATACACAGGGTCTACTCCAATGGAGCTTATTCATTAATCTCGATGGATGGAGAACTCATTTCTACTCCAACTAATGGAAGATTTTTGATGAAATATTTTGTATAAAATACAAAGTATTCACATGATATCCCTGCAACATGACACTAAACTGTGCAGCACCAGTTCGTCCTTTCTATATGACATTAAACTATACAGCAATGGTCCAGTATGACCTTAAACTGCAACTTCGTCCCACACAACGTTAAACTGTGAAAAAGTTCCCTAAGTGGTCCAGTATGACCTTAGACTGCAACTAGGTCCAATATGACCTTAAAATGCATCATCAAAAATCCATGCATATGACCCTAAACTATTTGAAAGTCCCTTACATCCAGCAAGACGTTAAACTGTGACGTCCTAACTACATGACGCTAAACTGTATAAAAGTCCCTTACGTCCAGCAAGACGTTAAACTGTGACGTCCTAACTACATGACGCTAAGCTATATAAAAGTCCCTTACGTCCAGCAAGATGTTAAACTGTGACGTCCTAACTAGATGACGCTAAACTGTATAAAAGTCCCTTACGTCCGGAAAGACGTTAAATTACATAATCATCAATGGTCTTGTATGACCTTAAACTACACCACCGTCCAGCATGACATTAAACTGCACCATCCACGGTCCATGCATGTGACCTTAAACTATTCCCACTTTCGTCCAACATGACGTTAAACTCTATTGATCCATTTTTCCTAACTACATGACGCTAAACTGTATAGAAATTTCATAATACATCCTACATGAAATTAAACTGTATTTTGTCCCTGCTACATGACACTAAACTGCGCAGCACCAATAGTCCTAACTGCAAGACTTTAAATTGCATAGTCCCTTTATATGTCCTACATGACATTAGACTATGCATCGTTAAGGTTGTTGTTACCTCTTGTTTCTCACACCGAGAATGACTCACGTGAGCTTAGAGAAAACCTCAACTGTAACACTCTCTTGGGGCCGCTAACCATGTATAAGTCCCAACAACATTATTTATTTATTTATTATTAGACCGTTGTCCCCAAAAACAACTTTATCATTAATTCATTCTTTAATTGAACTACAAGGACTTTGATCCTTGCCTTCCAGGCTGGGTACATAGGCAACCTCCCAAGGTTCAAGCCCAAAAAACAATCTCTTCACATCAGTTCACCACCATAAGATGTTGATTTGTGAAACCGCCCCTAGAATCAATATCTTTACATTGATTCACTTTATTCCTTGTTATATGACGTTAAACTATGCAATACTTTTGTCCGGTACAGCAATAAACTACAATACTCTTTGATTTCTTCATTTGAGAGAGAACTATTATAGACATTGATTCTTCAATCATGTTTCATTTCAAAAGACTACGTGCATACATGGTAATGCCTAAACTTTTTATATCAGGTTAAACCATCATTGCACTAAAGTCCCCTTTCACCCTTCACATGTACGAACCAAATTTGTACAAAGGGTAGTTCTAGAACTACGTGGGCTTGATTCCCATCCTTATGGGATACGTAGGAACGTTCGACTATCCCTTGAATCCAGCCCCAAGTCTTTTGGGCCTAACCCCAAATTTCACTTTCAGTCCCTTGGCTGAAAAGTCCTTATGAAAACACACACACTATGTAATCATTATTATGGTCCGAACTCTATGACCCTAAACTAAGATCTCTCATACTTTCGTCCTGCACGACGTTAAACTACATTTCAAGAACTACGTATGGCTTGATTCTCATTCTTATGAGATACGTATTGAAGTCCAAAATTTCAATTCAGGACCCAGCCACAACATGATTGTGGTTATCATTGACCTATGTATCTATATATACATTGGAAAATACCCATCTTAATGTGTTATAATTTCAACCTTAAATATTTTCAGATCATCATAACCCTTTTCATGACTTTTAGTCACAAAAATGTCAAACTTCTGAGACTTCTTTTCCCTGGCTATGCAGTACGTGCCCATAGGTGGCCTTGCATAAACAGTCCACATAACAGACTTGTTAGCCAAAAGATACTATTTATTTGACTATGCAGCCAATGCCCTTAGGTGGCCCTGCATAATTCAACCCCCTAACGGGTTAGTTAGATAGTGGTAACTTCATTCTTGGGAAGAACGCCTCTTTTGTCCTTATTTGTCTTAAACGACAGTATATTGGGATTCACAAAAAATAGCCATCCTTAACATATTTGTCCCATATCATTTTTCAAGATTTGAAAGTATTCAAGTCTATGGTTTATATTCTCCTTCCCTACATTTGGGTCAGACCTTCGTAGGAGTAATATTCATCCAGTTCTTCGATAATATTGTTTGGAAATATCTTTTCCATATTCAAGTACCTCTTTCCATAGAGCAAACATTATACTTTGGAAGATTTGAATCTCCATAAACTTTCATTGGCTTTTAGCACTAGGAAAGTAAATTTCTGAGAGTTTTTTTTGCCTGACTATGCAGCACGTGCCCATAGGTGGACTTGTATAAACAGTCTACATAACAGACTTGTTAGGAAAAAGATACTATTTTATTTAACTATGCAGCCAATGCCCTTAGGCGGCCCTGCATAATTCAACCCCCTAACGGGTTTGTCAAATAATGGTAACTTCATTCTTGGAAACTACTTTTTCTAATGCCTTTTAGATCTTTTTCATATCATTCCTCATATTCAAATATTCTTAAGACATAGTTTACATATTTTCTCTCATACTTGAGTTTGTTAAAATGTTTTCAGATAAATTGTCAAGGAATTGAATCAATTTTAATCCATTTTCGTCAAAGCTATTTTGACCTTAAACATTAGCCCCTTTATGTCCGGCATGCATGACTTTAAACAGCCCACAAAAGACAAATGAACTCTGAATAAAAGTCAAGTTCTAGCTCACTAAATATACATTTTCGTATGATTTAGGTAATATTGAGAAATTAAAAGGTTCAAAGTTTGTAGGGTTATTTTTAATAATCCTAGTAAAAATCAAACTATGCTTACTAAGCCCATTGGCTTAAGTAAATTTGAAGCAGGTAGTGAAAGAATGCAGGTACAAATGATTGAGGATGAAAGTGTTTTTCATTGATACACAAGAGTTAGAAGAACATCCAGAGACTGGAGTCTCATATCTTTTTCAAGAATTACAATATGCATTCAACATAACTCTTCATTTGATTTACGGAATCCTGAGATTTATCAGCAGTTACTTGTAGCTCATGCACTTGACCAGCTTCACTCTTTTCAGCTTGATGAAGTGCCTCCTTAGCATCTGTGATGGCTTTCATTCCATTCATATGAGTTTCATCCATTGATTTATTAAGATGATCAAGTTCCCCAATAATAGCATCTAACTGTTGCTGGAGTTGCACCTGCTGGACAACTTTTTCTTTGATTTTATGCTTCTGCTCCTTTATCTTGGTAGCATAATCAGCTTCATCTTGGGATACCGCAGCCTCAAATTTGCCTATGTTGACTGACAGTTTCACTCTGATCAAATCTTCAAGACTTTTTTGAGCCTTCTCCCTCCTGAAAATGATCTGTTTCACCGTGGCGTGGATCTTTTAATATCAAAAACCACCAAGTCCTAGTATAACAAATTAGGATGACAATCGAGGAATTTTCGATGGTATCTCTTCTAAAGGCACCCTAGATATGATGTTCCATATGTTGTTCCATGCCTTACGTCGTGAAAAGCTGAACGCTTTAAGCATCTCTGGATCTGATTCAACATCATCGTCAGAGGGGGGCATGTAATCTGAAATTAATGCACTTAAAGAAGTTCCATGTCCTGCTTTCCCCCCCCCTGATTTGTGCTTCTTGACTTTCAATTCCTGTTGGGGCAGAGGCTGAGGTCTCACCTCCGGGTCTAGTCATTACAGTTGATGGTCCTGCATGATTAATTGAAAGATTTAGTTAGCTTCAAAGGATAACAAAAAAATAGATTGTCTCGTGAATAAAGTACAATCTCAAATATTGTTATCCCTTACCCAAGGATGGTTCAGCAACCTGAGAAGACTTCTCCCCATCTTTCCTAGTATCAATAGGATTTTCCAGATGGGTCTCAGGAGGGTTTATTGGGTTTATCTCTACTTGAGCTAATGTTTCTGCAATGGTAGGGTTGACATCAATGTCCACACCCTCTTCAGGCATTGGCAGTTCAACAGCTTCTACGGAAGAAACTGCATACTATTTTTAGTCATGGTTAGAAGTGTAAATTTTAAAAAAAAATTGGGCGAAGTGTAGCACTCACGCCCAAGGTCTTCTAAATCACATGACAACATAGCATGGTCATAAAATTCTTCGAAAGTCATTCCTTGATTCATCATTTCATCCAATGATACTTCAGAATCCTAGTTAGTCTCACCAGTGGGAGAATTTGCAACATCTTCTTGCCGACTTTTGACCTGCAACCCCTGACCCTGGACAACATCTTCAGTAGTAGGAGGGATACTGGGAATGGATGCTAGCTCTTCCCCAGGAGCAACCAAGTCAGCTTGGGTCTGTGATCGTTCTACAGCACCCTCCACGGCCTTTGAAGGAGGGTCAGTCCCTTCCCTCAAGGGGGAAATTGAAGAAGCCCCTGCAATCCTCAGAAATATGAGTAACCATGTGATTATGAGTATAAAGTCATGATTATTCGAAAGACTTAACGCTACTAATGAAGCGTTTAGATGTGGATTTCCTAATTCGTTGCCTTTGCTTCTTTTGTTTATTCGGAGTAACAGTAGTCTCCCTTATTGGCACTTGGATTGGCGAATGGAAGGCTATGTCCAATGCCTCATTCATGGCCTGCTGGCCTGGAGATATCTCACCTGGTTCGTGAGGAGAATCAGCAGCAGCCCCGATAGCAGTACCACCCAGTCTATACTCTGGCGAAGGAACCCCAGTTCCTTTCTTTGCAAGCTTCGAGATGAAGAAAATAACTTCCTTAAGTAACAAATCTTCAACCGAAATCAAGTTGCAAAGAAAATAAGGAACGAAAACTTATATCTTCAGGAGCCACGTACTATTTCCATTCCTCATCTCCAGAACCACCAGCCCCCTCAGTGGCGCCGTGATCAATCATTTCCTTCACCTGCCTAGTGATAGGAACAGAGTCATCAGTGGCATATATGAGCATTTCCAGCTCTCTGATGTAAGCTCACACTTCATTGGGGTTATCTTCGTATTGAATATTTTTAGAAGCTATAAGATTTTCTATTCCTGGACGTTTTAGGCCCTCACACAAATCCAGCCAGGCAGTCTCAATACCACAATATAAGCCCTGCCATAGCTGAACAACCTCTGGTCTTAGATATGAAGGCTGTGAGGAAGGTCCTACAATTTTTTATTTTAATTTCTTCCCAGCTCCTGCAGCTACAGATAGAGAATAAGAAAGTAAGACTTATTACTTTATAAAGTAGTAGTGATTGAAATTACTACAATGAAAGAACTCACCAGGAGTTGATGGAGTGGGTCTTTTAATTCTGGTCGGAGGATTATATCGGGCACGAAACTGCTTTACTGCCGGTTGTGCCTCATCATCCCCATCATGATAATCCGATGAATCAATTCTAGAAGAGGAGTCCGTTGAACCTATTTCATGTGGGGAAGCGTCACCTTCATGAGGAAGGGTTTCTTTCAATACAGTCCTCTTCCTCTTTCCCACTTGAGATACTGGTTGATTCAATAACCCTTTGGGGTATGATTCTATCCAGTGTTCGGCATAATATGTAGTCAAATTATGTGCCACTTTTTCAACTGGTAGATCAAATACTGCCCTAGTTTTCTCTCTTAATGTCAGTAGCCATAGTTGTCGAGCAACCATCAGATGTTGCTCGAACCTGACATGTACCGTAGGGGATACAACAATTTGTTGCAGACATTTGAATTGGCGTGCAAATATATATGGAGCATAGGCCTCACATATGATCTCTCCATCAATCCTGGCTACTAACACACCATCCCTGCAAGCTAGCATGTATGCCCTCAAATCCAAATGGGTTGTCCCATCATCAAAAAACCGCCCGGATGGTGGACTTCCATAGGGAAAGAAGTTTAATTCCTTAAACAAGCTCAGCCTCACTTTCATGTCATAACCATTAACATCTAATAGAGCAATTCCAGAGAATGCTTGCACTGACGGTCTGAATGAGCTTCCAGGAATTTGTAATCCATTCTGTACATTGTAAGTCCTGAAGTGAGTGGCGCTCCATCCCCACAAAACTTGGAATGGTACCATTATTATTAAAGGAGATTTACCCATGAAGACATGAAGTAAACTCCTGTGAATCTTTGCTAAAATGGGGGTAGCTAACCCAAACATTTTTCCCTCAACCAACTTTTCCGCAATGAAAAAGGTCCCTGGCTAACGCCTCCCTTCGAATCCCTGACCGGTAAGAGAAAAACACAGAGCCACATTGCCAAGAATCCTGCTAGATGAGTTTTCTTTGGAATTCTTTGATTCACTTCATATCCCCACTTTTCAAACTCTCCTGCTTCTAGAGTTGGCCAGAATGTGCCAGTACCTACTCTCTTCTCAGGTTTTGGACAGGTGGTAAGACGTTTGGGCCTAGTATCCTTGGATTTCTTTTTCTTGGATCCTTTTTCTTTTCACTCCATCCCTTTCTTCTCAATAAGAAACACATTCATCCATTATTCCGGATGAATATCTTTTCTAAAATGAGTTAATGAGGTCTCTAAACTCTTGAGCCCGTGGAAGATCTTAAATAATTCTTGAGCTAAAGAAGGAGTCTTATCTGAATCATTCCAAGTCACCTTGGGAGGAATGAATTCATCATACATATCGCCCAAAATTGGAGCCCCTGAGATCATGTGGACATCCCACAAATTGATACCTACTTCTCCATGAGTCAAATGGAAAGAATTAGTTGCTGGGCTCCAGTGGTTGAGTATCTATGGCACGAAGTTATCATGTATGTAAACATATGTTTGCCCAACCCAGACAGCCTCATATATAGCAGCTCTCTTCAAATCCTCGATAAAATCTGCGCAGGTATGTCGCACCCAGTATGCCCACATCCAAGTTGGCTTCACACATCCCCCGGGACGGGAATTCCAAATTTTCGTCCAGCCTTTGGATTGATCAATCTGAGCATTTCGGAAGATCGAAGGATGACAATGTGGTTGAAGATCAGGTGTATGTTTTTTCAGATCTGGTGTGCAAGGGCTATGATGCATCATATAGGCCTTGTCCACTATTCCAGCTATTAGAAATACTCCTCCACCTGAGATATTTGCTGAAGCAAAGTTGGTATAATTCTGAAACCACGAAAATGGAAGATAATTCTTTACTTCTGGAATAATGACTTCTTGTAGATGACCAGAGCCATACAAAGGTAGATAAGTGATTTGAGGAAATTTGAGATGATATTTTTTTCAGATACTTAGCCAAATTTGGAAGAGTACTATCTTTTACAGTATAATAATCATGGCCAATGATGTTCATCATATCATCTATCCGCTTGCTTGCCAGTTCATCAATTAATCCAGGTCTAAGAGCCATTAATTCTGCACAAAGATTTGAATAAGTTAATTTATAAATGAATTAATTTTTCAAAAACTTTTTGAAAGAAATAAAAAAATGGCTAAGGCATTAAGGCGCGCAAGTATAGAGATATCGCGCAAGTGTTACATGTGCCGCACAAGTTTTTGTCGCGCATGTATCACTACACAAGTCCTATTACCTTAAGAGTAGCGCGATAGCAAGGAAATAGTGGAAAAAGAGACTTGCGCGGCGAATATGGCTTGCACGGTTAGAGCTCGAGAAATTTGGGATCAGATGCTATACACGACCAAAAGCTGTGTATTTATAGGCCAAGAAGCCTATCTGCGCGCCGTACCCAATGCGCTTAAGGCCTGCACGGAGAGGACTTGTGCGCCGCCCTTTGCGACATCAATACATGCGTGGCATCTTTCCTTTGGATGTCTGTGATTTCCTCATAGTCAAATCCTTATTTCTTTTGGATCCAACTATGAGGGGAAACTTTTTTTGACGCTCCTTTCATCACAAAATCTAAAGATCAAAAAAGGGGAATATATGAGCACAAAGTGATTCATCCTTTGAAGAAAACATAAAAAATCGACAACGGGATGAACAAGGAAAACATTGCCCATAGGCTGCGCATGTTTCCTAATGGTCGCGCAAGTGGACTTGTGCGACGCACATTGGCGCGCAAGTGACTTTCCCGACCTAATTGATAACTGCCCGGTGACTGCCCGGGGTCTTCGGCTGTCTATAAATAGACCCTGTAGGCCCCCCATTCGAGAGGATCTTTTGGCAGATACTCGGATTGATGCTCCCGACTCCCATGTATCTTTTCAAAGCTTCCGGAACACTTCTAAGGTAATTCCTTGCCTATAACGGAAGAATAAAGAGAGGGAGGAATGCCTAAGTGTTGAAACCCATCAACACTTGCGCGCCTGATTGGACAGCCCTTAAGGGAAGTGGTCACACTTGCACGCCGCCTTACTCCTTCGATAGAAACTTGCACGTCCCTTTTTTGGAAAAACCTCAAGAGGATTCTAAAGGATTTAATAATGAGTCGCTCAAGTATTTCAATGGTGGTTGAATATCGCGCAAGTAACCACCATGTTTCACAGGTATACCTGCGCGACCAATACTTGCTTACCCCCGCAATACTTGCGCGCCATCCAAAACTTGTGCGCCCCTTCCTTTTTGGGTCCCTTTCTTGCCCATTTCACCCCTCTTAAGCCATTACACCTTTCCTTTTCAAGATTCAGTCTTCAAGACACTCTTCAAAGCCATTTATGGCATGATTTCTTGATTTTAATTCTTTATCTGAAATGAATTCGGTGGAATATCTCTCAAAACCTAGTGATTTAAATATCTTTATGTCGCTGAATATGGAGAGTTCATTCATTCAACCTCATCCTTTAAGATGAGAGAATCCTTAACCTGGTTCTCCTTTTCAGGAATAAATCCCAGTCATAATATGTGCATCCTCCTCAGGAGTAAGCCCCAAATTCTTAAAATTCCCAATTCTGGGCATCCTCCTCAGGAGTAAGCCCCAAACCTTAATCCCTTAACCTATGTCTCCTTTTCAGGAATAAGTCCCAGTCATAATTTTGGGCTTCCTTTTCAGGAGTAAGTCCCAAGTCCCCTAACCTGGGCCTCCTTTTCAAGAATAAGTCCCAGTCATAAATCCCTTAACCTGGGCCTCCTTTTTAAGAGTAAGTCCCAGTCATTATCTTGGGCTTCCTTTTCAGGAATAAGCCCCATGTCCCTTAAATTATCTTTAACCAGTCCTAATTTACATTTAATCTGGGATTCCTTCTTAGGAGTAAAACCCAATTATCAATCCTCTCCTAATTTGGGTTTCCTTTTCATGAATAAGTCCCAAGTTATAGTATTCAAATCTCCATGAAGCACATATACCTTTATGGACCCTGTTCCTGGATTTTCCCCCTAATGTAAATCCTAAACCTTCATCTATCTAGGCAGTTATACATACATAAGCCCCAAACCATTTCTTATGATTACATCTTTCATGGACCAATTGTCTATGTTATTACCAATACCTCTTGTTTCTCACACCGAGCATGACTCACGTGAGCTTAGAGTGTAAATGTAATTGTGACATCATTCTTTGAGCCATCAATTATAAACATCATACTCCCTTACTCAAACTACGTGGGTTCTGATTCCTTTTTTAAAACAAAGGATACGTAGGTAGCCCATCTATGGGTTCGATCCCAACTCTGAAATAATTCATGTCCTTCTGAATGACAATAAACTTCAAGTTCCCCACTGAGTTGCTTTAAAACCAGCCTGGTCATCATAATGACCAAGAGACATTTATATAAATATTTTGAAGGATACCATTGACCAAGAATCTCTAAATAAATATAGATGATTTTATATTGATGAAGAACCTCAAATACATATAAAAGATTCTCTAAATTTCTTACATATTTAATCATTGATTGTTAAACTGAAAGAAAGCTCATTTTATACTTGGTAATGTAATAAGGATTCACGAACATAACTTAAATCTATAAAGCGAGTACCGGAATAGACAATAATTCCCCTCAAAAAGGTGTGATGAGTCGGACCTCCCATCCTCTCGACCAATGAAAATTCCTAAGCCTCATCATTCCACAAGCTAATGAGCGCCTACCTTTGGAAAGTAGGTCCAAATGGATGTGGAATCATTGGATGTTTCTGGTTCTACGAACAAACCCGTTAGAAACCGATCAGAACGTTAGAATCTCCCATACAGGAGGTCATCCCCAAATTCCGAGGGAAACCGTTAATTATATATGTTGTAATAGTTTATATATATAAATATATATATAAATATACACGGAAGTCTCCTACATGAACTAATTGTGCATAGATTCCCAATGGTCACATACCTTGGATTCAATTTCTGGCTAGACTGGGATGTAACAAACAAACATACATTTCTAGTGGAAGCAGTCACAGTCTAACCCCTGGCCCAAACACCATAGCCTCTCATGGTCAGATAAGAAATTTACATGGAATCTCCCACACTCATCCCACCCAATGACTCTCACAGTCCTTTTGAAATTAGTGTTGTATGGATTGGGATTTATCCCACATCCATCCATCAAAATAGGTATAACTAAAGGTATATCCCTTATCTCGACACCATGATGACTCCTGGTATTTGGAAGTTCAACATAAAATCTCTTAGGGTTTTCCCATTAAGTATCTCAGGGACCCTTGGCTCCATGAACAATATGGAGTAACCATTCGCAATACATAAAGCATGTGTCATCATACTCTCATAAATCCCACACTCCAATTTATTTAATATCATAATTCATGAGTCATAAAATTAACATTCCCTTATTAATACATATAATTTGGAAAATTAATGTTTCACAATTTAATATAATGCAATATATTATGGATTCATATTTTCCATTACATCAGCATTATCACATATTCATTTCAATTCAATAGGGATGGCCTATAATTCTTATCACATTCCATTTACAATTTACTTAAAACATTTAAATTGGTATAAGGCGATTTACGTTCACAAATCAGTGTTTTGGACCAAACCATCATTTATGTATCAATATCACTAAATTCATTTCAACTATCATCTTTTGTGCTTATTACATTAACCCAAGGAATAGTTGTACCACCCTAATATGTTCCCTTTCAAGTTTAATTGTTTTATCTAAACCATTTAACACAAGGAAAACAATATATCGTGAATATGAAATGGGAATTGTTTTACCATCCCAAATGATCATTTCACTTGTAAACCATTTGATTTATTTCTATATAACGGAGAATCTATCATGCTTTAACCATTTAATACATTTCAAAGAATAAATTTTCTTTTGGTATAAGCCATCCTAATCAAGGTATTCACGCTCAATTATCCTATAATTGGAAAATTTATTTATGGAATAATAATTTCAGTTAAAATATCTTGCCATATAACTTATTCTATTCTAATCAAATATATATATATTACTTCAAGGAAACGCAGATTATCATATATCGTATATCCTGCACAATATAACTCATTAACTTCTCTATAAGATATAAAATTCATACAAATGACATAAATGAGACACCAAGACTATTATGTAGGATGGTATAAATGTCTAATTATAATTCAATAATTGAATTTTAAGGAATATGCGATACGAAATTTCTTTAATGGCTTACTAAATTAAAGGGAATGTTAGGGTATCATCCCTCCTAGTGTAACATAACCAAAAATTTCTTAACATAGTGATTTATAACAATAATTTTTTGATCATCTACTGAGAATATACACTTACACATATATATAAAGACAATTATCCCATATGCACACACCTTCATGACCATAAAAATGAAAATTTAAATCCATACATATATTATTATATGCATATCCCTATCTCCACTAAACAATGTATAGATTATATATATATAATCACACCTTTCCCCATACATGTATATTTGATTCCATGGATGAATAAAAACATAATAGGGGAACTGAAATCTATACATATACATACCTATTCATATCAAGTTGTGTCACCATTGACTCGACAACGAAAAACCACATGAAACAGTCCATCACACTTCAAAAACAGTTATATGAAATATAAAACAATTATATACCCTAAATATGATTGTGAAAATCCATGAAACAAAAAGAGAGATTACCCCAGGACGATGTTGGTGGAATGAAACCACAGGAAAAGCTTTTCTATTGTTATAGTTTATTAGAACAGACAGAAAGATGACTAGATATTCAATTTTTCCACCCTATCGAAAGAAGAAATAAAAAATAATTGTTAAATCATAACCCAAGGTTCAACAAACATTCTTAGTATGAAAGAAATGCAAAATTGGAGCTGTAAATTGGGAGGATATGGGTTAGAGGACAATAAAATGAATATTTAGAGAAGAAATTGGGTGATAAGGTGGAAGATATAGACATAAGAAGGGGATATAGAGGGGGAATCAGCACTCATCGAAGGGGACCCCTCCCCAAGAGGTGAATAGAGACATTAGGGAGAGAGGTGTGATGGTTTAGTTAAAGATTATATTGTAATTTTGTTTTTATTTTAAACTAATTTTATATTAAAACAAGGTCTTAGTGTATGGTTAGGGTTTCAATGTTTATAAAACTACATTCAAAGCGTGCTCCCTCTTCTATGAACCTGGGTAAGTCTGCATGTATGGAACATAGTTTATAAACTATGAACCATCTGCGTGGTGAAAAATGCATAGATACTACCTCCAAATAAGACTATAATAGCTAGGATCATGGTTTAGAAAACCATAAATAGTCTGTGAGAAATGCCTCTAACTCACCTAAATAAGGTTGTACAGTTTCCTACAGTGGGAAACATAGTTTCATACAAGATATGTACCCTCTGAATATTTTTAAAACCATTCATTAATGATTCTAGCCCTCAAAAAACTCCTTGATCCACATAAGAAACTCATCGAGCCTTCACCAATGCCCAAAGAAAATTATAAATAAGGCTTACAACAATAAAAAATCAATTTCGTATATCGATTTTAAAAAAAACCTACTCATAAAATTTGAAAAGATCAAAAACCTTTGTAATTTTCATTCGGTTCAAAGAAAAAATTGAAACAACCTTCACGGTTTTGGTCTTCTCATCCCTGAGAATCCTTATGGAATAAAGAATAGATCACCTGGCCTTCAAGGATTGTGAGGATTCATCTAAAATGATGAATCTCTTTTCTGAATTCCCAACGTGCCACCATGAATTCAAAAATCATATTAAACTTATTCCATTTAAGAATATGTGGATGCTTGGTTCCCCCTTGAATAATTGAAATGACACTTACCTGTGACCATTTCAGTAGAGTAATAATCCTGATTTGGAAAACGGCCAATTATAAATCAAAACACCTTCCTCCGTTGGAATATCATTACAAATAATTCTCATTATCATGATTCTGTAAATAAATAAATAGTGAATTATCCATCGACCACCATGACCAAATGAGCCACCCATTCATGAAAAGCATCGGTTGGGACTTACCACACTCATATACACCTCAACACATTCTTTTCAACAATATTTCACCACCGATAATCATTTATAATGAATGAAATATAGTCCAACCTCTATGAAAACTAAAAAGAAGATGCCTAGATTAGATGGTTGGCACCTTATAAGCTGAACCATGATCCCTTCTCCCAAGAAATCTCACATTTACAAAATACATGCAAACTAGAGTCCATCCCATAACTATGATGATGTTTTTGGATAAAAACACAAAGGATTCCATGCATCCGGCGTGAAATAAAAAATGAGACCCCCCCCCAAATCATGTATGATAGCTTTAAATTGTTAGTGTGGTGTAAGATGGATGCTCTCTTAGTGTGTCTGGGATGACATCAATATAAGAGACATTCTCATCTCTAAGAAGAATAGACTAAGAAGATTGTAATGGTTTCCCATAAAACCCACCTAGATACTGGAAGGAACAAGGGTCGAACAACCATTGGTCGACTATTAGGAAGGATCTATGTTACACTTATCGACAATGCATTATTTAAATTGAAACATGCCTATAAAACATGAAGGAATTATATGATTCTTCAAACATTAAAACTGAAGTCTAACCATGACCAAAAATGCTCCTCATGGGATTCCTACATTTATAAAACCCTATCACCCTATGGAATTTTAAGAAACCAACAATTTTCAAAAGACCCGTCCGAAATGTTTTTCTTCTTCTTGGATGGAAACATTTGATCAAAACAGATATGACGCTCCCCACCCTAGGCGATTCACAATCATTCAAGTACTGAGATCCATCCCCTTATAAGTAAACCTTATCAAAACCACCTATAACATAAATTTTACATTCACTCAATTGACACACATATATGAGAATGAATAAAATGAAAGCCACACCCCAGCAGAATCAAATCCAAAATGATCAGTGCGTCAAAACACCGAAGACATATGAAATTACCTCCCACACATTACAGCGAGCTTGAATCTAAAATTCTCAAGTCAATATACTACATTTATGACCTTAAAATGCACTCAAATACTCATTTTTTTAGACCAATGTCTTATTACCTCATACAGACATTCACTTGTACAACCATGTTATATGTTATCCACTCCCAAGGAGAAGTAAATGGGTCAAATGTACAACTATACAAATGATCAATTATCACAAAATGTATATCCAACTAAGAACTATAATTATATGATAATCACTCCCATTACATTTTCCTAAAAATTATGACCACCCCTTTGATCAAGGGTGTCAGTGGAAGTTAAATGTTCTACAAGTGGAAAAAGCACACCAACTGCAGCAATCATAAAAAAACAGGGCACTAGCATGGAATTAAATATAAAAGGGTTCTAATGATCATGTAATACCCCCATATAATGAAAAACTACAAATCAATGAATTTTGACATCCCAAAAATAATTCACTGGACCACGAGCCTAATATTTATGCCATCGTTAAAGGTTCTATTTTGAGGAAACTCCACAGAGAAACACAAACATCCCATACATGAAGGTCTCAGCCAAGGACACCAATACAAGTTACATTTACAAGCCCATTGTATTTATTCAAATATAATTCTTTAAACATATAATGGATTTAATTGAAATAATTCGGTACCATTTTAAAAACACAAACACGAACAACATTATATTATCCAACACCCACAGTGAAAAATTGAAAAGTTATATAAATATTCTTATTTAAAATTATTAAAATCTTTTTACATCCTGTTAATTTCAGGAAATTTTTCATAAAATACCTTTTTTATATAAAGGGAAACCTACCAAGGTTCCACTGAGCCATCATGGGTTTTCTAGAAAAAAACCCAATAAAAATTTCTCAATTCATTTTAGATGAAAATTAAATATCCATTTAAATATATAGCTATTTCCCAAAACATCTTGCCACCACATCTAATATGGGTTTACATTTTCTAATTCATGAAGAACCCATAAACATCAGGGATTGACTTATGGCTCTCATTTATTGGTACATGTTACATACTTTAATTCTAACATTCTCAAATATAACGATCTAGTTCTATAGGTCGCCATATAACAACATATAAATCCTTAATAAACATTATGGTTTTGAATTTTTTTCCCATTTAATCAAAATCCACTTATATTAGCATTATAATTTATCTTTCATCACATTATAATAGATGCCTCTAAAAGGTATATATATACTCAATATGGTGTGAATATACATGTTATTGTTTCCCAGTTATAAGGCCCCCATACCTAGTACAAGTGAAAACATGATCCTATTCATTCATAAACCAAATATTTCCATCCCAAGAAACCATTTCTATATTAAATAAGAAATACATGTTTCCATAATCAATGACACTTAATCATGGAATATTATCAAGTCACACTATCATATCGGCTGGAAAACCACTAAATAAATTATATTGAATGACACTATGTATGGAAAGTGAATTTTCTTTATGCCTATATGATGCATGTAATGTAGATTACTATATGTATTAGGAAAAGGGTAAGATTTCATAAATTAACGTAAATCCATGAAAAATGCAATATACAACAGTCACTTTAGGTGAAATAAAATCAATTTTAATATCATATAGCACATACAACAGTTCCCAACCCTTTTCACAAGGTTATTTGTTATATGTGGGGTGATCAGTCCATAGAAAAGCTACTATCCAAGAACCAAAACATTACTAGTATCCTATCAATAAACCCAAAATAGAAATTCAAAGGAACATTTTACATTTGATAACATTTTAATATGTCCTGACCTGCCTTACCATCGAATCAGTAGCTGGACTGTTTGGTCACATGGCCTCAAGTGCATCATCCTATATGTCATAAGTTGCAGACTTGTAGAGAGGGTTTATGGAGGTGATATTAGGGATATAATACCCTCATAACAGAGTTTTAATAGTATTATAACTGTATATATATAAATTAGAACATTTCAAGTAGTAAATAAATAACAGAGGAGAAATAGAATAGTATGTACAATATAATAAAAATCGAAAACACTAGATTATACAATAGATGAATGCCTGACATGGTGATGATACATAACTAAAATCAGTAAACTGTACATAATTCTATACAATACATTCAAAAATAAGAAGAAGATCGATAATATCCATGGGAAATCTACACAATGATCTAGAGGCCTAGATCATTCCTTTGTTTATATATTCAAGAATAGGAAACAAAGTAATCATCTTAGGCCCTAAAAATGTAAAGTCTACTTGGGAAGCAATGGTACATAAAAAGGGTGCGAGATGATATATTTATATGTCTATAAGCACTATGTTAATCCTAATTTAATTGAATATAAATTATATAGTTTGAAGGTGTATCATAATTTAATAAAATAAACTAGATAAATAAATAACAATTGATTAGGTTCCCAAGGGATTCTTGAATACTATACCGGCTTTGAATCATTTCTGAAATAAGATTCAGAATATTTAAATTACAAACAGAGTAACAACATATAATTATATGTGGAAAAAAAATAGATGGATATACATGCAATTATTCTATATGAACCAAGTGTGTGCTGATGCCAACAGGTCATATAACTATGATTCTATTTCTGGCCAGACCGTGACGTAACACGTTGTCATCCATTATTAGGGGAAAGACTCATGTTGTAACCCCCTGTCAAAACACCATGTTCTCAAATGGTCTCATAAAAAAACTACATAGAATATCTCATAGTCATCCCACTCAATGGATCTCATTGACCTTTGAAAATTAGCATTGTATGGATCAGGACATAACTCACAGTCATCCATCGCTTAGGGTTGCACTTATGGTCTATCCCCTAGATCATCTTCATGATCTCTCACATTCTCTATAATATCAACATGGAAGCTCTCATAGTCATCCAATTAGGGGTATCATGATCCCTTAGCACCGTGGCCAATATCGAATAACCATTCACAGTACATAAATCATGATGCATAAACCTCTCATGCATACCATTCTCCCATTACATTAATATCATATGGAACGAGGCCTAAGATTCTCATACATTTATTAATCCATATATGTCGGCATATTAAATTATCACAATTTTATATTTAAAAAAACATATTTATTACTTTTTCACATTACATCAACATTGTCAAATATTTAGTTTAAAGCATTTGGCATGGGCTGTGATCCAGTCACATATCATTTCAAATTTCATTTAAACATTTCATTTGACATAATGTGATTTAGGATCATAAACAATAGGTAGGTACAAAAGCATCCTAGATGTGTCAAGTCCACTAAATTAATATTGACTACCATATGTTGTGCAGATTATATTAGGCCAAGTCATGTTCATACCACCCTAATATATTCCCTTTAATGTTTAACTATTTCATCTAAAACGTTTATCACATGGTAAACAACAAGTCATCATTAAGAAAAAGTAATGTTCATACCATTCCAAATGATCATTTCCATTATAAAACATTTGACCCATTACATTAAATGGAACTAATCCATAATACATTTACGATTTTATAAATTTCAAAGAAAAAAAATGGAATTTTGTATAAGTCATCCCACTCAAGGAATTCACGCTCAATTTTCTTTGACATGGATAATTTATTTAAGTCAATTTCATTTCAATTAAAGGATGTCACAGTCTCACTTAATCCATCCCAATAAATGTCATTTATATTTATTCAACAAAAGGAAACTTATCACATGTGGGCATTCATATACAAGTCAACTCATTCACTTCACCATAAGATGGCCAATTTAGACACATTACATAAATGGGACAAAAAGACTTATAAGCAGGGAAGTATAAAAGTCTAATCATACTACATTAATTAAAAAAAATTACTATGTGATAAGATATTTATTTAATGAAATACTAAAACTGAATGCCATGGAAAGGGATTCTACCTCAGGGTAGAACCGAACATAACATTTTATCTATTGGTTTTTTCTAATTAGACTCTACTTCTCCCCCAGTAAGCATATTAACATTCAGTTACATACAAGTACTTGTATCCCCTAAACAGAATATTGAATTTCCATGAACATGTGCATGGTGATCCTTACATAATTGATTATATGCATATACCGTCTCCACTCACCCACTTATGAATTTTCATTTATATACATATGGACACCTAGCCCCATATATTAACATTCACTTATGTTGATTAATATACACAAAGAAAGGGAACCTATATATATAGTTATAAATACATAAGAATATGCATGTTAGTCTCCTTATATGTGGAGACACAAAACCACATTAAACAATCCAGCACACTACATATTGAATAATAGTAACCATAAATAATTAAATATCATAAATTTTATGTTGACAATCCCAAAAACAGAATAAATATTACCCCGAAATGATGTCACCAGGCCATAACCACCCTAACCACTTTTCCCTCAACAAATATCATCGGAACAATAATGAACATCACCTGAGAGGACATTTTATCACCCCATCGAAGGAATAAACACAAAAATCCATGTTAAATACTAACTATATGTTCACCCAAATTCATATTATAATGATGAGATGAAATCACAGCTAAAAATTTGAAGGATAAAGAAAAAAATGACAATAAGATTATTATTCGGATAATAAATCATTTTAAAATGTGGAATGGATTGATGGATGATGGATATCCATAGGGGGATTCATCATGAATCAACGTGGAACCCACTCATAGAGGTGATTTGTGATTTGAGTGAGAGATGTGTGATGGTTTAGTTTAGGTTTTAATTTTTTACTATAATTTTTTTAAATTAATTTGATTTTAAAATTGGATCTTCACAAACAGTTTGGGCCACACAGATAAGCAAATTATGCACTAATTGTGCGCCCTCTTCTAGGAACATGGTCCACTCTGCATGGGGTGATTGTACGGTTTGTAAATCATATGGTGAATAGTTCACAACAATTTCATCAAAATAACAGAGTTCTAGCAGGGAACATGGGGTGGAATACATTGTGAAGACTGTGAAAAACTCTTATACATATAATGTATAGGGCCGCACAGTTTCTTGTAGTGGGATAGATGGTTTTAAACAAATTTTTTTCCCTCTTCAGCTTTTTAAAACAGTGATTTTTTGGGTATAGCGCCCCTAAATCTGCATGAGGCACCAGTGAAACTCCTTTGGACTTCACCAGTGTCGAGAAACATTACATAAAAGGGTTCCAAGACTCATAATTTAATTCCAAATCATTTTTTACAAAATAACCCTCATATATATATTAAAAAGATCAAAGATGTTTTCTTTTTCATCTATTTTAAAATATTGATCATTAAAACTATTATGGTAATCCCACATTAAAGGAGGAGTATCATGGAGTACCCCTTTATATGGTGTTTTTGATATCCCTCCCATTATTAGTAACATTCCCAGTGGATTCCTGAGGGCTTGATCCTTTATATCGAAAACAAATGTGGCCTACGCCCAATGCATTAAAAATCATGATCGTGTGCTGGTTTGGGCTATAAAAACTTATATCAGATCCAATGTCCATTTGATGTGTCATATAAGAATTTAGAACCTTCTAGGGGGGGGGGGGGGGGTTTATCAATCCCACATCAAACGATGAGGATCACTAATCTACCCATTATAATATTTTGTGGTTATCTCATCCATTATGAGGCCTTTAGAAGGTGGGTGCTTTAGGGGAACAGCCGAGGGAATGATAAACACTGTTGGAAAGTCCCAAAGTTGACAATATCATGATTGTGGGCAAGAATGAGCCATCACAAGATTGATACATTTTAATAGAGACTATAGAATTCATTGAATCTCAGTGAATAAACTATAATCATTTGATTACCTTCAGTTTAATGAATTATATGGGAAAATGTTGGGGACCTATAAAACGCATTTTTATGTCCTTTTATTGTATAATAGTTTAATTATATGTGGATGACCTGGTGGTTATATACCTCTAAGATTATAACCATTTCCTAATCATTATGGGATTGTTCACCAAACCATTAAAACAATGTTTGATCAGGAACCCAATTCAATTTTGCATATCGATTTATGTCAGAAATTTTCTATGTTAATTTGGTTCCCCAACATGAAATTTGGGTTATATCTAAAAATAATAGCAGAATCCATTAAATTACCCTCCATAGAAATCTATATCAACAATTTGTATTCGAATTCCACAATGCCTACATTTATAAATTTTAAAAAATATCACTGGTAATTGATTTTCTATTATATAATTAATGAACAGATATGAAACATACCAATGATATAATAATTGATAATGTGAATTCTATAATATAAAGAATATTTTTACCCCCCACTAGTATTTTTGTTTCCCATTGAAGAAAAACATATTATAATTTGTTGTTAATCAATGGTGGAGACTCTAATTGAAACTTTTGACTCATAGAATGATAAGTTATAATAAAATAAAATATATTACATCAACATAACAATATTGGACGTTGATAGTAGGTATAGAATTTTCGGGATTAAACACCTCATCAAATTATCTATAGTGAAATTTGTTTTATATTAGCATATAAATTACAAATTTAATATTATATTATGTGTCAATCCCATTGAGAACTTCCTCAATTATCTTAATATAATTGGGAATTTAGAAAGCCTGGTCATTCTAGTACAACACCTTGTCATTGGGGTTTTTGATATCAAGGATATTGACAGATAGGTTCTCTGATATATCATAACAATGTACCTGACTATAAAGGGAGCCCACCTCAACATGTATATCATAAATGATAAAGTATTCTCGATAAATAATACTACCTAACAAATTGGAGACTTATTTTGATTTTGAATCCCAGATTATGGGTTACAAGAATATGGAAAAACAAATGATTAACTGGGTTTCCTATCACAGCCTACAATTGTAATATATGTCTCTTTAACATCATTGATTACACATGCTTTAAACAACACTATGATTAAAACCATGATATAATATAAAATACTAACATGGCCGTTTGAATTGTTACATGACCAATAAGAATAATAATTAGAAAAATAAAATTATTACCTTCCTTAAAATGGTATACAAAATAATTAGGCATCTTATGAATAAAAATATAATGTATTAACATCATTGAATAAGTAAATAACTTTTTTTAAAATGATAAAATATGTGTTGTTAGTTTTTTGAAATAAAAAAAATGTATATTTGTAATATTATATTTAATATAATCATTTGAAATATATTTATTATTATGAAATAGATTCATAAATTATGATTATTTTGTCTTGTGATTATATTATAATTATATGAAACCTTATTTAATTTATGAATGTGTCATCAAATCCGTTATAATACTAAAAACTGAAATTTTTATTAAATAATGGTTTTATTTAAAAACAATATTTGTAAAATTTAGAAAATTATTTTCATAAAATGGTGTCTATTTTTGAAATTATACAATTTGATAAATTGTTACAGTGAATTGTATATATATTTCAAAAGTAGTTGATTTTTTTATGAATAGTGAAATAATATAATTTATGTCATTTAACAAATACATGAATTATTGACTCATATATGATGTATCAATTATGTAATCAGTTAATCTATGACTACCCCTAATTATTTTAACTTATTTATTGATAGGTTTCAATATATTCATATTCTTGACCCAAAAAAATAAACTAAGGAATAAATTAATGAAAATATACCCCACCCCTCCACTACAATTACCACACCTCACAACCTCTTATCCTGAAACCACAAAAGCCATGAAGATTGACCAATTAATTATTAATACCATTCCAAAACTTATCTCCCATGTTATGGTATTTTTATCACACCAAAAATTCAATTTAATTTTCCATGAGGATGTTCGTGATGAGGTTAATTAATGAAGTAAAATACCCCTTTGTTCTTTAAATTATCATTCAATTTAATATCATTGATTATCATTTACTTACCTCATTATTATAAACATTAATGATAGCAAAATTATCTTATTTATACCAGTCATTTATTATATAAATGGTATATCCACAATAAAATATTTTGACATCCCATTTTTTTCATAAAATGAAATCATTATCCGGGAGGTTCCAATTTACAATCATCATAGATGATGAGTTTTTCTTTTTTAATTCTGACATAAAAGGTAGACATAAAACCATTTTTTGTTAGAAAAGACATTAACATATGTAATAATTCTTTTTTAATGTTATTTAAACAATATATATACATAATATTAATTTATAAGGAATAACAAGTGTGTGAGGATAAAAAAATCATGAATATAATTTAAACAGTTATCATTAAGGTTTTCTCTAGTGAATCATATACATATCGGAATAAATGATATATATGTCCATTAAATCATTTATATGTTCATTAAAACAATAAAACAACATTTTGTTATAACAATTCACAATTCACATGAATTTCATACAAGCTAATCAATAATGAAAGTTATAGAAACAAAAACAGTAAAATGATGAAATTAATTATTATAACACTTATAAATTCTTATAAATAAAATTAATAAAAATACATTAATTGAAAAAAAAAATTAAAAAATATTATTAATTAAAAAATTAATTATACTAATTTCATTATCCTAGTAATTATGTATATGGGGAGAAAACATTCGGGAATAAGGTATGGAATTCTCACTGAATCTTCATTTTTCATTCGGGTTTGGGTATCCCTCTATTTAACCGATAGTAACTCTTAATTATTTTTCTATAATTTCTATCCATTATTTTTATATATTTGAAAATAATTTATCCATTTAATATAATCATTATTTTAGGGGAATATAAATGTTTTACATGGTTCTATTTTAAATTTCCCTCAATAAAGAAGCATGATTTAAGGGAACATTCGAATTTCATTCCCATTTTTGAAGTACACATCATTATCTACTATAAGAACCAAATTCTTTCTAAATTCAATTTATTTTTATAATAATAAAATATCTTATCTATTTTCTAGATTTAGGTATGTAATTAATCATTTATCCATTTAAATATTATTTTATATTTTCCATCAAAGCGCACTGAAGTGTCCCATTTATGAAGATTCGTAAAAGACTATTTATACATGTTTTCAATTAATTTGGATATAATTTATGAATAAATATAATATAATAATAATTTAATTTTCATTTCTAATAGATACTAATTTAAAATTTCATTTTATGAAAAATAAAGATTATTTTACCAAAATTAACTATCATTGAATTGTAGAAAGGGTATTCCCCCTGAAGATTCTTCGTTGATTTTACAAGAGTATTTTCATCAACTTTAGAACACTATTAAGAATTTTATTGTTAAATTGATGTTAGGTTATATGATATCATATAACATATTTTATTAAATTTTTAATGGTAAATTTGTCTATGGATTTGCTAAATGAATACCGTTGACCATATTACTATGAATCATTAGTGATTATGTTTTTTTAGAATGATCTTTAGTTTTCATATGTATATGTTGTTTATGATTCACCCAACTGAAATTAAGAATTAATTGGAGTTTTAGTGTGATGTAAATGCCCGATATAGCCCCTCTAGGAATTTTTGGGTCTCATGAGACAAAAAAAATATGGATTTTTCTGAGCCTTTAACCTATTATATGCAGATGTGTTGTAAGATTCTAGGTTTGTGAGTCACAAGTGAGTATGATTATTCATTCCCATTTTATGAAATTTTTAATTGATAATCCTTGTGATTACTCAACTAATATAATATCCATGTTACTTTTTATTATCATTTGATTGTTTATATGGAATTATTTATTCATCACTCATTACATCCATATTATTCATGAGAATATGTATTAATGGTATCTATTTTAGATATTTCCTTTCCAAATTTTTTATATTTATGATAGCTTCAATGAATTTTCTAACCCTTATTATGAATTAGAGATCAATATATTATTATGTATTTTGTTTCCCCTGAATGCAAATATGTATATTATGAATGACCTATGTTGATAATATTAGATTTTATGGATGTTTCCAATGGAATTACAAATTCTTTTTCATTCTGTTTGTGTCGAAAGTTAATATGTTTGTATCTAGTTTTCCAAAGCTAATAAAATATTAAATTCTTTTGAATGAGAATTCATTGTTTAAAATACTAATGTAATAATGTAATGCACTAGCTCTATGCTAAGAGTATCTGCGAATTTACAGTTTGTATCAGATAATGTTTAGTAGAAACCTTGGAAATTGGATATATTAAACATAGATTAGGGAACATAACCCTATTATAGATATTGAGAATAAGAATATAATAACATTCTAAAATTTTTTTAATGTAGAGATTATATGGGTCATCAAGAAAACACATCCCTATTTAGATCTTATAAGTGGAAATTGTTCTCGCACAAACAGACCCAGAGGTAACTACACTGAAATATTTTGTGAGGCTTGACATGGTGTAAATTAGTACTCAACAGTGGGCATTACTATTGACATGGTTTGATAATACCTAGGGATAGGCATAAGGAAAATTATATTTTTTACAAACCATTTTGAATGACATAAAATTAAACAACCCCAATGAAATAATGTTTATGATTATGTGATTAGCTATGCAAAAATTTTCAATTTATGCAATGTGTTTTCTATATTGATATTATGAATTATTATTTATAACCACTCCTAATATATTCCACTATTTAGAAATTTCTCCTAGTTTAAGAAATGGAAACCATATCAATGAATGTATTCCATGTTGGTATTTTCCTCCCATGCATGATAACAATGTTTCAGAAGTAGTTACAACTAGAGCTACGAAACTAAAAACTATAATGGTCTAAATTTCCCAGTCTATGATTTTTGAAATTACTCACTTGGAGAAAGTAAATCCATAATTCATTACTACAATTTTATACATATATACGATAAAAAACCATGCATTATTTTATTGGAATACAATACTATATGTATCCATGAAATGGATATGCTTCATTGTGAATATATTCCGCAATTGTGTTAGTAATAAAGAATATAATGTTATAATGGGTTTTTATCATCTCTCAGGATATGTGAATCCGTTATGGAAATTATTTTGATACCAAAGGAGGAGGACTCGGTTTAAAATATTTAATGGAAATTTATTTAAAAAATATCCAGGGAAACATTTTTATTCAGGAGTAGTGAAAAGATATGGAGGTCAAATTATTTACTTTGAGAACAAAAATTAAATGAAAATGTTTCCATGTATGAATCTAAAATTAACAGGATATTAAGGAATTAAATGGATTACAAACGTAATCCAAAGAGAGAGAATAATCTATTCGTATATAGGTAAAATCAATTCCATTGATAGGAACTAGTCACATGATGTTTCATATCGTATGATGATATAGTATTATGTGATATCCTGAAAGAGAATAAATTATCCATGTCTTGTGAATATAATGTAAAACTAAAGAAGAATATAGTGTAAATGGAAATAATTGTCAAAGGGGATAAAGTAAATAATTTTCCAACAATTGATACATAAGGATCGAACCAACCTTGTGGATTCATATAAAGACAATTATATTTTTACATGTTTGGAGAATTATACCACATGACCAATGATTTCAAGGATAATAATGAAGCTACAAATGTTTAGAGCTATCGTAGTAGGGAGATGGGGCACTATGAAAATAATTGATTGAAGTGTCAAGTATTTTTTCTCATGAAATGTTCAAGGGATCAAGGAAAATATTTTTTAACAAAAACATGTGAGATTGATGTTCATAATGAGTTTATGAAATGTAATTTAATAATCTCCTCAAATTTTTATAAATATTTATTAGATTATATATCATCATAATCATTTATATATTTAAAATTTTCTTTACAAATTAGACCTTTTAAATTCACCTTAATAAGATATTTTTTATAAAATAAAACTTGTGTAAACATTATTATGTAATAATGTGCCACTAAGTTCATATTATGACACTTAAAAATGATTTAATTTCTAATTTAATCCTCATAATTATGGTTGATTCTGGTATAATAAATGTTATGGACTGACTATTGAAATATAATGAAAGAATTTATGGAAAAAATAATTTCATTATAATTTGTGATGAAGATATGTAATTTATCATCTTTAAAGGGGAGGTTTCATTACATGAGTCATATTTATATCCAGATTCCCAAAATCTTCTGCATGAAATTCATGGGAATAAGAGAAATCATCATCAATTGATGGTGGAAGATGACTTCAAATTTAGTATGTACATGTTGTATTGGAATAAATTGTTGTATTTCTATAGGATTTACCTTGAAATCCTCTTGTGCAGGATGTTGAGATTTCTATTGATTTAGTCCCTGATGAAATGTTGAAATCATATAATCCGTAAAGAAGATCAACAAAGGATCTAGAAAGGCTGAAGAGACCACTAGAGGAGTTGAGTAATAAGGTATTTATTCACTCTATTTATTCCCTATGATGAGACCCAACTAAAATTGTCATTACAAAAGATGGATCCATGTGGATATGCACTCATTATTGAGAAAAATATCAAATTACAACAACAACAAAATATCATCTTCCTCGTAATGATGATTTCTTCGATCAACTTCACATAGCTCAATATTTTTTAATAATAGAACGTCGATCTCGATATCATCAATAATGATCGAGGAATGAATATTTTTCAATAGAAACATTACGAACCAGATATAGACATTATGAGTATATAGAAATTCCACCTGGACTAACTAATGAACCCCCAATTTTTATAGATCAAATGAATAAAATTCTGAATTAAAATACTGATGATTCTTTATAGAATTTATTAATGATATATTGAAATATTCAAAAAGATATAAGGACTAAGATAACTACTTGAAGATTATTTTTGGATACTATTAGAATAAAAGAGTTATATGGTATGTTTAGATTGTGTGACTTCTAACTTCAAAGAGTAACATTTCATGAACATATTACCTATAGTGATGTAATATCACTTGATACAACCAATAAAATGGCTATTCAAGAATGGCCTTTAACAACCATCATAACCAAGGTTACGTAGTTTCATTGGGTTTTCATGTTAAAATATGAATTTTTTTAGATTTATTCTTCATTTTCTATCCAATTAAAAAATATTAACATTAATGGTGTTATTTTTTCATCGATAAAATAATGTGAATAATTTTTTGAAGACTTGGAGTGGAGATTAGTGAATGATTTGATCTTGAATATACCATTAAGAAATGATTTATTTTTTATTTATAATGGTGCACCAAAGAATGGTATAAGATGTGTCCATATTAAGAATTATATATTTTTTTTCAATAAAGGTATATCAAGACTCATGCTAGGAACTATCCCACTCATGGGCTTGAGTTAAGAGCCATAATCATTTCTCTAAAAATATAGATACACTATATCTATGGTGAAAGATGTAAGATATATATATATATATATATATATATATTTCAAAAGAGAATGAAATATATCTTCTCACATAAAATCTCAAAATAATGTTATGATGATGGAGTGAGCTACTCATGGATTATTATTTTTCAACAGACTATCACCCAGGGATGTAAAATAAGGTAGAATATACATTGAATAGAAAATATAATGGAGTTGTAAATAAAATGAATATTGAAATGGATACTTTGTTCATGATCTAGTGAATACAAATATGGTAAATATCATGAATGGTGAAATGTCACTAATTTTTCAATTTGTTTTTTAACCATATTTATAGGGATGGATTATAAGTTTATAGATCAATGATGTGAATTTTGACATGAAAACTAAGGTTGTGAATGTGCGGAATTTAGTAGCCCTCATGTATGAGGATGAAATTATAATGTATGGGAAAAAAATTTCTCCCATGATAACATAGTTAATTAAGAATTATTAGACGATTACCATACCTAGAATTTCACTATACAACATAGTAAAAGTAATATGTACATTTATTTGATGGATCATTTATCATGGGACAATATGAAGTGAGAAATGGATGATTATTTATCAAGATGTTTACTATGATAATATGTTAAGGACTAAATTCAATATCATAGATGAATCATTCAACCTCTATATAATCCAACATAAAAATGTGATGATGTTACTATAGATTTTATTAATGGTTTATAAAATACTAAATTAATGAAAGAATAAATATGGGTAATTATTAATTAACTTACTAAATATTCCAATTTTCTCACAATAAGAGAAGATTTTCCACAAGATTTCCTTTCATGACTCTATACTAATGTATTAAAAAGACACTGTGGATCACCTAATTCAACTGTGTCTAATAAAGATCCATGAATTACCACAAAACTTTGGAAAAGTGTTCTGAAAGAATTTGATATTGAGGTCCATTTTATGAGTGCATATCACCATCAAACTGAAAAGTATTACGAAACAATTATCCAAACATTATAAGACATCATGATGTAATGTTCACAAGACTTTCAAGGAATATTGGATCGATATTTAACTTTGTTTGAGTTTTCTACAAAATTTTTTTCCATTCATGTATTTAAATTGAATTGTAAGGAGTGTTATATAGGAACTGATATCATACACCAAATTTTTGGGATGATGTTAGTTAAAAGATGATTATTGTCCTTGAGTATGTATAGAAAACAATGAAAAAATAAGACTATTCACAACTATATCAAAGCTGTTTAACATTGAAAAAAGAGATATATTGATAACCAGGGAAAGGATTTTTAGTTTCAGGTGGGATATCATGATTTTATAAAATGATATCTAATGAAGGGTGTCATAAGTCTTGCTATAAAAGAGAATCTACGCCTGAAGATCAAAGGAAATTTTGGGATTTTTTAGAGAATTGGAGTTTTGGTTTATCGTTGGGAGATTACACCTTTCCTTTCTAAGGTAAATTATGTGTTCTTTATATCTTTAATAAAGAAGTTCATTCTTGACCCATCAGATGTTCTCATTTTTAAATTAGTATAAATAAAACAAGATTTATTTTACTACGAAGAGTTTATCAAAATTATGGATAATACAGAATATGTGTTGATGAATCAGATTACTTAGTTGGTAAAGGAACATTCGAAAATCATAGAATATAAGATGTGTCGTGGGATCCAAAAGGAATTATGATGACTTACTACATAATTCATTTTATTCAATGAGATTCTAGAAATTTCAAGGATTAATGATTTGAAGGAGGGTATAAATTAAAAACTAATGGTTTTATGGTATGTATTTTTTACATTTATATAGATTATTTCTCACACATCATAATGTTTCAAACCATGCAATACAATGAAATATTAACATGAATATTTGAATAGTAATGTGAACATTTAGAATATTAACATTTCAAATAAAATTGTAATGATCCCTTTGAATTTATACATAAAATTACATATCATATAATGAAAATAATATATATTTCTATCAGAGATTAAGTTAATAAATGTTATAAATATGCTATATTAAGTGTTGGAATTATGTTTGGATAAAAAACATTTATATACAATTATGTAAATAATATAATTATTTAAAAGAGAATTTAGTTTCATGAAATAGATTCAAAATTAATATTTTGTTTTAAAATTTTAATAATATTATTTCATGAGGCCTTAATTAATTTTTGAATGTGGCATAAAATCCATTGTAATATTAAAATTGGTATTTTTTTGTGTAAAAAGGGATTTTATTGAAAAATTAATTTTCACATATTTTGGAAATTACGTTAAATAAAATGACGTACATTGTTTAGTTCTACCTATCGAAAAATGGTTATATTGTATTTTGTTTATTTTTCAAAAAAAGTTGAATTTTTGGTGAATAGTGAATTATTGTATTTTACAATATTTAATAAATATTATCATTTTTGAGTTATATATGACGTATGGATGATGTAAGACCATAATATCAAATTATCCTTCATTATTTTTTAATATTTAGTTATAACATTTATATTATTTATCATTTTGATCCAATACACAAACTAATGAACTAAATAATTACAAACACCCATATCCTCCACTACACATATCACCCCTCACCACCTCTTTTCCTCACACCTACAAAGCCTTGAATCCTGACTGACTAATTCCCAATACCACTCCCAAAACTCTCCAATTTTGTTTCTTGATGGTCTCACCCAAAATGCCAATTCATGTACCTTAAAGAGGTTCTTAATGATTAGAATTCGATAGGTATAATCTATTAGGTTCTTTTAATTTTCATTCAATGTATTTTCTTTTCTAATTTATTGTTTACCTAATCTTTCCAAAAAAATAACAATAAACTTTTTATCTTATATATATTTTAATTTTATAGTGTTAATTTTATATGGACCATCAATTCTTCTCTATTCCCTTTTTAATTAAAAAAATGAATACATTATCTTTTAGATGTTGATTTACCGCCTTCTGGGATGTTGGGTTTTTTTGAATTCATCCATCAATGATGGTCATAAAACCATTTCATGGTTATAAAATAAATTATTAAATAAAATTTATTTAGGTATATATTACCTATATATATAGAAAATATTAATTCATAAGACAAAAATAGTGTGTGATGTTCGAAAAAACTCCAAAATAAACTAAAAAATTTTCATGAACATTTTTTCTAAGGAATCAACACCATATTTAGAATAAAAATAATATATAAAAAAATTAAATATTATATAAATTATTTAGTAAAATATAATTTCAATTATTTATTAAAATTAACATTTCTCATGATCTTTCATACATGTATACATGTGAATAAATTAGAAAATAATGGAAGAAAACAGTCAAAATTTACAAAAATAATTATTATAACTATTTTAAATGGTCATTAATAAACATAAAAAATTAAAATTTATCATTTATATTTTTTAAGGGATATGAATTTAATTATTAATTAAGATAATTTTATTATCCATTACATTATACAAAAATTCATAACACTTTCTAACATAAGATAAGGGATTGTCCCTGAATTTACATTTTTTAATCAGGTTGCACTCTAACTATATATACCCTATTGTAATTCATCATCATTTTTAATAATTATACTATATTATTTTTATACATTATAAAATAATGTAACTAGATAAGTTCATCATTAATTTATGGGGAAATACATGTTTTATGAGGTTCTTCTTTCAATTCCTCCCAATAAGATGGCCTAATTTAAGGTAACCTTCTAATTTCATACTCATTATTTAGATACACATCATAATCTTTTATAAGATTCCAATTTTTAAAAAAAATAACCATGTTTCTATAAAGAAATAACTTTTCTATTATTTGGTTTTATATATAAATTAATCATTTTCTATTTAATGATTTTTTTATTTTCCATCCTACATCACTAATGTGGCATGTTTCTAATGTTTCATAAAACCCCTTTGTACATGTTTTTTCTTCAATTGGACATAATTTAGGCCTCAAAAATAATTTCAATATAATTAAATTTTATTTACTTGGATATATATTTTTAAAAAAACATTTTATTACAAAAAACATTATTATTATTTTAAAATAACAGTTATTTGTAATATAGAAATGGTATTTCTCTAAAAAATTCATCGATAATTTTATTAGAATGTTTTGACCTATTTCAATATCATATGTGTAATGTTATTATTTATTATTATTTATCATATATGATATCATATACTATATTTTACTCAACTTTTTATGATCATTTTGACTTTGGATATGCTATGTTAATATCATTCATAAGATTAATTAGATATTTTAGTTATTATATTTACAGTTTGGAGAACATTATTAACATTTAATATGTATAATTTGTTATTGATTACTTATTGTTAGACTCCACCTATCTTAATAATGTTTTAATGATCAAAAATCATATATATCCTATAAATACTATTTAATATATCTCAAATCATGTGTATAGATGGTTGGTTTCTTTATTATTTAAATAAAATTACCTATTTTATTAATTGCTAAAATCATGTCTGATTTGTGTAAACTATAATAATTTTCTTTTACAATGAATTACTATTATGAATGATTAATTCTAATTCATTCTATGGAAATTACTTCTTAAGTCTATATTCATGTATTTTTCTAAGTATAAGAAACTGTGAGTCTTCCAGTGATTCTTTTTTTTTTATGGAAAAAGTATCCAAACACCATAAACTAGTCACTATCACAAATATGTTGTTACTTAGACAACGTGAACCAAACACTATGACCCACACACTCTGACCCAAACACCATGACCCAGACACCGTGACCCAGACACAGTGACCCCGACACTGTGAACCAGACACTGTGACCCATATATTGTTAACCAGACACCGCATCACCCAGACACTGTAACTATTTTCATATATTTCTGGAGTCTTTGACCCTAATTTCTTGATAAGACACTATTTGATGTTGGGAAAAGACCAGAAACCATGATCCTAACACTTCATTTGTGCTATTGGTTCTAGATCTCTATAAAACTATTCCGGCATCATTGTCTCACCGCTTAATGGAAAAGAAGAATACACAATTTTGTGGTGACACCATTTTCAAGTGACACTATTTCCAGACAGAATGTGACACTATTATATACTTTTTTTTTCATTTTTAATTTAATTTCAAATTGTTATATTTCAGTATTTTAAATTCACTGACATAGTTAATATTAAATTATAGTCATATCGCATGACAATATGAGGTACGAAGTGTAGAATACATGCATCTTATCGGCTCCAAGACAGACACTCTAAGAATAAAAAAAATACATGTCCCATAAACTAACACCTAAGACAGAGAAGAAGAACAATTATTCATCATGAAAATTAACTCACACATGCAACATGAAACATCTGATGAACACACTAAGAATTATTGATCTCAAAAGATAAGAGATCATAGATCAGAGTGAAGAACATTTTTGCTCTATCAAATCCACGAAGAACATGATCCAGATCGAACTATATTTCGATACTCCATTTCTCAGAAGAGGATGTGATTCCTGAATTTGAATGATCCTAAAATTCTACAGGTGCATCTACTAACACTGAGAGCACTTCTAGACTTATATCATCATCTTTTCTCTATTGTGTACTGTTTTTATCTTTTGTGTAGTGTGTGCATGTCTATATAAAAACACTCACCTTCTCCTACATTAAACAAGATTATACAAGATTTCATTACTATCATATCAATTTGCACTTGTTTATTCCAACAGATAAGTGTGGAAGAGGTCTGTGTGTGACCTGTTAGTTTATACCCACGAAAAATTGTGGAAGAGGTCGTATGACCGGGACAGCAATGTGAACTTTTTCCCCCGATCTAGGGTGTGGAACATATTTATTAATATAAACTTCTTTGTGGGGGGTGATCACCAAGTGGAGTGGATTGGGTCTTGGCTTGAGATTGAACCACTTTTATTATATCTGTTATATTGTTTGATTTATTTTTCTCTATTTTTCGATAAAATTCATAAATCAAAAAGAATACTCTGATAGTTAATAATTTGAAAGATGTTATAATTTTTTTTGTATTTTAATAGATTCAAAAGTACATTAATAAATTATATTAATATTATTGATAATTAATCAACCTTATGAGAAGTTATTTAAATAGTCAAACTTTCATAACTGTATTAATTTTATTAACTTGAATATATTTATTTTATTGGGAAATATTTTAAAAAATCTTTTAAAATAGAAATTTTAATAGATATTCTATTAACCCCCCCCCCCCCCCCCACATGAGTAACATAATCCAACCAACATTTGGTATCTGAGCAGTTGGTTATTCCCATTAAGCCTTTTTTTGAATGTATTGAATTTTATTTTAGCTGTACTTTTAATATCATTAAATTTTCCTCAATTCTAAATTTCTATCTCATTAAATTTATTTCTGTGTTATAGATAATGTACTGGAAGGTGATGCAACAAACAGACAACCATTGTATAATGGAACCAATTATTCCTAATGGAAATTTAAAATGAAAATTTATTTAGAATGTATGGTTTTTGAATTTTGGTCTTCAATTATAGATGAGAATAAGATTAATTATACTAACAGATTCACTTGGGATGAACCAACCATGAATACCTATAGTTACAATTGAAATTTCATGAATTTTTTATTGCTCTTCAAGAGAAGAGGAATTTAATAGAATTTATGCATGTAGAACCGACCATGATATTTTTGATACTTTGTCTATTTCGCATGATGTAACTTCTAGTGTGAATGAAATGAGACTTAGTATATATACTATTCAATATAATAACATTAAATTGAAACCTAATGTTCCTATTTATGAAATGTATCTTAGGATCAATAAAATTGTGAAAATGATGATTTTTCTTGGAAGAGAAGTAACTGTCAGAGATCAAATTATGAGGATTCATAGATGCCTACCTGACAGAAGGAGATGATCCTCTATATCAATTTTAGTGTCATATGACATTTTCATGTTACCTGTAAAATAACTCATGGGGAGATAATGATTTATTAATAGGAGTTGAATGTATTCAAGTTAAAGGATGATAAAACCAAATGAAAATCTGTTGCATTTTAGAACACAACCATTAAATACAAAGGAAAAGGGAAACTGGAAGTCTCTTTATAATGTTTTAGCGGTGAACAATCATCACTGGATAATGATGAGTAAAAGGCTCAATTATCCAAAAGGATTCAGAGATTTTATAGAGAGAATTTTTTTTAAAAAAATTCTATCTTAAATAGAAAATATGATCCAAAAGGAAGTTGGAAGAAAGATTGGAAATGATGTGACATGTATAATGAGATATGATTCTATAAATGTAAGCATATGAGACATGTAAAGGATGATTTTCCCAAGCTCATGTAAAAAATGAAATATGAGGACAAATATGGAATGTATTAAATGGAAATGAAGGAAATGTGGAGTGATTCGGAGGACAATTCAGGTGACTTAGATTCTTCAAATGATGAATATTCCAATAATACCAATATGTGTTTTATGAAAAACACATCTGAGGTAACACTGGAATCTCCTGTGAACAATTCATTTTATTCAATAGATGAGAGTGAATCTGAAAATATGTCTATTAATTAAATGTTTGAGTACTAAAATATGCTCGAAGATACATCTAATGAACTGAAAGATATGGAAAAGTATTTAAAGAAACAACAAGATCATACCTCAACCGTTAAATATTAACTTAATGTAGAAAGAGTTAAAAATGATCAATTAGTCAAAGAAAACAACAATGTAAACCTATATAATGAGCAATTGAAAAACAATATTTTAAGGTTTAATAATTTTAAAGAAATATTTGTATAAATTATAGGTAATCATATTACACTTAAATATACTATTGGTGTTGTCTATCAACCTGGTAAAAGAAATTTTGGAAGAACAAATTTTTTTATAATTCTAGGACATACAACCTTATTCATAGTTCTGAAAAACATTCAAGTAGTTCAAATTATGATACACTCTATATTGTTTCAAGATTTTATGAAACAAATGAATTTTATCTTTCAAGCACGTTACATAATTCTTATAGGAAACCTATGAGGTAGATTTGGGTTCTTAAATCACTAGTCACTAATATTAAAAGACCCCAACAAATATATGTACAAAAATATGTTTTTATATTACTATTTGGTAGAAACCTTTCTTAAATAGATCCTGTAAAATCATATGGTACTTGAACAGTGGGTGTTCAAGACACATGACAGGGGACTATTCATTCATCAAGAATTTTATAAAAATTGATGGTGTAAATGTCACCTTTGGTGACAATGCCAAAGGAATGATAATTAACATTGGCCAAATCGGTAACTCTAATTCAGTTGTAATTTTCAACGTTCTTTTTTTATGGATTGAAATATGATTTCCTTAACATTTCACAGCTATATGAAGATGGATTCCATGTTAAATTTGAAAATGTTTCTTTCAATGTTTTCAGTTTTAAAAATGAATTACTATTTTCTACATTAAAAATTTAAAATGTATACTCTGTTAACATAGAGTCTTTAGTTTCTCAAAATACATCATGTTTATGTGTATTTCACAAAGACTCTTGGCTTCGGCATATGAGACTAAGACACAATAATATTCAATATCTTAGAATGTTATCTAGAAAAATATCAGTTAATGATATACCCAAACATGAGTTTTTTAATGATAAAGTGTGTAGTCCTTGTCAAAATGGAAAGCATCACCAAATTTACTTCAAACCAAATAAAGAAGTGTCCACTTCCTATCCTCTCAAATTTCTTTACGTGGATTTTTTTGAACCATCTTTAGACTATATATTAAATTGGTAGTATGATGTTTATGTTCATGTAGGTGACTTTTCTAAATATAATTGGGCATTATTTATGGATCACAAAAGTGAATCCAGATCTAAATTTACCAAATAGGCCAAAACAATATAATGTAGTAGTGGACTTAGAATTAAATTCTTATGAATTGATCATGGACGTGAGATTGAAAATCAAGAGAATGTATCTTTTTTATCTCAAAATGGCTATAGTAATTATTTCTCTACCCCTAGAAATCCTCATCATAATGGAGTTGTAGAAAAATAAATATAACCTTAGTGTAGATTTCTAAAACCATTCTTAGTGAATATGACTTACCTCTTTATTTTTGGGATGAATCTATATATACAACATGATATATTATTAATAGAGTTTTGATTAGACCCATTCCTAAAAGAACTGATTTTGAGTTATGGAACATTAGTAAAATCAATGTAAAATAATACAATGTTTTGGCTTGAAAACTTTATATCATTAATACTAAGGAAAATAATGACAAATTTTAATCCAAGAGTGATGAAGTAATCATTCTAGGATATTCAATCTCTAATAAAGACTATAGAGTGTTTGACAAAAGAAATATTTGTGTAGAAGAATCTTTCCATGTCAATTTTGATGAAACAAATCCAAATCATCCAAAGACCACTCTTGATAACCTGGAGGATGATGTTTCAAATCTGGATATCAATTCAATATCATCTAACCATAATGAAAAGGAATCTGTGAAAACTTCCAGTTCTGGAAATTCTTCTAATTTAATTTATAATGAACCCAAACATGTTTATGAACAAGTCATTACTATTCTGTCTATTTCTAGAGCTATCAGAACTCTTATGAATAATCCTTTAGAAGTTGTTTTAGGATATTTAGATAATGGAACTCCATCTAGAGCTTATCTTAGAAATCTTGTTGAACATCAAGTAAGTTTTTCCAACTGCAACCTAAAATCATTAATGATGCTATCAATGATGAATTTTGTGTGATGTATATGCAAGAAAAGCTTCATTAGTTTGAAATTAACAAAGGTTTGAAACTTGTTTATAGACCGAAAGACACATATACCATCATCACTATGTGGGTGTTTAGAAATAAAGTAGATTAATCAGGTAACATAGTTTGAAACAGGGAAATATTGGTTGCACAATTCTATAGTCTAGAAGATGGAATTGACTATGAGGAAACCATTTCACCAGTATCTAGACTTGAAGCCATCATAATTCTTCACGGTTGTGATACACATTTTAATTTAAAACTATATCCAATGGATGTTAGGAGTGAATTCCTAAATGGATATATTAATGAAGATGTCTTTGTTATGAAACCCCCTGGTTTTACACATCCTCCTTTTCCAAATCATGTTTTTAAATTATCAACTAATTTAAATGATTTAAAATATGATCCATGATCCTGGTATGATAGATTAAGTACTTCTCTTATTTCAAATGGTTTTATTAAAGTAAGTGATGATCATACCCTTTTTATAAAATAAATTTCCAATGATGTTTTAGTAGTACAAATTTATTTAAATGACATTATCATTGGATCTTAAAAAAATTCTTCATGTATTGATTTTTCTAAAATGATGTAAAACGAATTTGAAATATTTTAATTGGAGAACTAAAATTCCTTCGTTGATTAAAAATATTTCAAAATAATTATTTTATTATTTTAATTCAAATTAAATATAATATAGATCTTCTATAACATTTCACCTTAGATACCATTAAAAGTAGTGACACTCCAATGAGTACTAATTATATGTTGGATCTTGATGAAGATAGAAAATATGTTGATCAAACCAACTATAAAGGAATGATTGGAAGCCTACTCCACCTAACTTCTATCCAAAATGACAATATGTTTAGTGTATGTATCTGTGATCGTTTTCGAGAAAGCCTAATGGAATCTCATTTAAATGATTTTAGGAGAATTTTCAAATACCTCAATCATTAACCCATTATAAGAATATTATATCCTATTGGACAATCATTTGTGTCAGTTGGTTATTATGATGCTGGCTTTCGTGGTTGTAAGTTAAATAAAAAAAGAACCTCTAGAACATTTTAATATTTATGCAAGTCACTAGTATCATTTTTAGTAAGAAACAAAACGTAGTTGCATTATCTACAGCAGAAGATGAGAACATAGCTACTGGTAGTTGTTGTGCACAGATTTTGTGGATGAAACACACATTACGATATTATTGATGTCTATTCAGTTATGTACCTATAAATTGTGAAAATAAAATTGCTATTAACATCACAAAAAATAATGTTTCACAATTTAGTACAAACCATATTTATGCAAGTCACCATTTTTTAGGAGACCATTATCAAAAATGTGATCTCACTTTTGAATTCAGTGGAACTAAATATTAGATTTCAAATATATTCATCAAACCATTAAATTCTGATAGAATAAATTACATCCTACATGACATGGGAATGATATATAATAAGTCGTAAGTGTACTATTTCACATCGTAATGTTTCATAGTTTATGATTTTTCAAGTAATTGTCTAAATATTAATGTCTAACTCCAATAGTTCTATAGTTATATTTTCTTAAAAGTTTCTGCTTCATGTTTACGGTTTCACAGTTAAATTCTTTCAGTTACTGTATGGGACTTGTTGTCTGAAACAATACGGTCACACAGTTTTGAAATCACATAGTAAAAACACACCATGAAATTCCATTACGGTGTCACCATGAAAACCTGTTACGGTCTCAGAGTGAAATTGAGTTCAGATCACACTGTAAAGACACTTTTTCATTTTCTAACATGTATCTCTATAAGTAATTAATTTATTCTTATACATTCCCATGTTTTTGATTTTTAAATTCATGATATCCCTAAATGATAAAAACGAAAAAAAATCAATCCTTTCTTAACCTGAGCTTTCTTCTCTAAAACAGTAACTCCTACATCAACCTCTATCTCTCTCCCGAACATTCTTTGAATGCCTAGAATGAAACGTATGTCCTCATCAACTCCTGATAAGCACAGATCAAATATGATGATAAAAATATCACTGATGTTAGGGCCCAAATATCCTTTGAATCTGAACCCATTGAATGGAATAGTGGTACCGGAAAAGTAAACATTCCCTATATGTTTTATGTCAAGTATGTAATTAGTATTGAAAGTAATAATATAGAATGGATGGGTGGATTGGTTCACAATGAAGTATAGTCCAATTTACCCAAATATAGTTTCATATTTTTATCATTTCGTTCAATTCTAATTTTTTACAGAGGATGGTTTTGTTGTGATAAGCTGGATCAATGGTCATAGATTCACCTTTTGTTCTTGCTTATGGGAAGGATACCTCATGAGGGTCTTTTTGAGGAATGTCGAAGAGGTCCTCCACTCAATTGTGAAATATTTTTTTAAGGAAACCTTGGGAATCATAACTGGGAATGAAAAAATGAAAAGAGCTATAGTTGCTGAGATAGATGGTGAAACCATAATTTTGTGTAAATTTGTTGAAAATCTGATCAATCCCAGAAATATTGATTTTTCTATACACAATTTTCAGTATTTATTTTTTATTCATCTTATGATGAATGTACACAAGATTAACATATGTATCTATGTTATAATCCAAATGTGAGTATTGATAAAGACAACCTTCATGCCAACATCCATGTTCTACTCAAGATTAATCTCAACAATGCTTTATATAAAAGGTTTGTTTTTACTAGATGTAGAACTCATTAAGGACTATGAATTTGTTATTTCAAAAGTTACTATCAAAAGTATGAAAATCATTTGGAATCTGTTGAGAAAATCAAGTTTAGAAGAAAATGAGAGGTTCTATGAAATGTTTAACCCGATTGTACATTCTACAATACCTAAAGATATTAATTATCTTAGTTTAGAACCAGATGAAATCATTAACTATCCTAGTGAAGACGAATAAGAAGAGGTGGTTCCACCAATATGGAAAATTGTCCTGGATGAGAAAGGAAATGAACCTGCTCCTCATGTATTTATTGAGATAGAAGCACCTATTCCAGAAGAAATTGTTAATATCGAAGAAGAAGATACCTCTGAAGAATAGTTTCTTGTTTTTGGAAAGAAAAAATTATATCATATAAGAACATTTATAAGAAGATCTTTTTCATGAGAAAGAAGCTTCTATTGAGGAATACATGGAGGGAAAGGATTTTTCTTGAGATTATCCCATCTGTTGAGGAGAGAATGGATCAAGCCATTCTATTGGATTGAAAACAAATGGGTGAGGCTATTAGGGTTGAAATCATGGAATTAGACCGATGAACTAAATCGCTTTGTCCTATGAAAGATGAACATGTTCATTGGGAGAAGCATCCAAATCTAGAAACTCTTGATATTCCAAATCCAACTGATCCATGCCTTATGGATACTGAATATACATTCCATAATTTTTTTTATGTGAATGATTCCAAAGAAGACACAATTTAATAAATAAATCTCTCTACTATATTTTAATTGAAATTAGAATATGATCTGGTCTCTACAAAGAATCTTAATCTAGTATCATCTCCTATCTTTGAACATGAAAAATAACCTTCCACCTTGGTGAGTAAGGATGATTTGAAATCATTTAATGCTACCCTATTGAAAGGGTTTGAAAAGATCATGAATATTCAACCTTCTCTTATGAAAAAATTGAGTGAAATAAATATTTCTCTTATGTTATAAAAGAGTATTTGGAAGATCCATCTGAAAATTCATCATTAAATTCCAGAATTAAGAGTTGAGAACAAACATTTAAGCGATGAAGTGATGTCTCTCAGAGGATTGGATGAAGATTTGTTGGGAGTGATGAAATAAAGACAAAAACATTTTTATCATCCTATTGAGGAATTTGGAAGTCATATTCCACAGTAATTTGTGTCCCTAATTCAACCTAAACAATCATCTATAGCTGACAAGGTGGATGAATGAATCAAGAAAATAGTTCAAGTAATATGTGATCTGGTTATTGTTCCTAACATTTTGATTGATGGGTATTTTTTTCTATGGAAAGATATAAATCATTTGAAGTCCGTTACATTAGATATTACAGCATGTAGTGCCTCTGGAAAGTCATCTCAACCCTCCTCGGATAGTGATATTCTAATAAATATTGTTATGGAAGAAGTCCAATCAGTGCTCAGTGGATTTGACAAAGAGGATCTATCTTTGGTCATCAAGAATAGTGACAGAGTTCCCTATCTGGTAAGAATTCAATTAAAAATTTCCAATAATGATCATGAAGAAAATACTAGGAAGGTATATTTTTTCTTTAATAGGATTTTATCATACCATGATATGAAAAACCATTTCATGTACCATGTAGTGAATATAAAAGTCCATCATCTCACTCATGATTTCAAAACACCAGTCCAAAATATCAAATATTTTACTCCTTTTATAGAAAACTTCATGGATAAAAAGAAGACTTTAATAAATCCATGCAGTATAGTCGGAAGATTGTTGCTGACATCATCCAGATATTGAGGCCTTATATTCATATACAAAGCTCTACTGTTTTTGAAAGTCTCCATTTACCTTCTTTTTCAGTTTGTTCACTTCTGTCTTCAACTCCAACCTCTGATCCTAAGGCTTCGAGTGAAGCTACTTCCAAAAGAAATGACAGGACAACAAGTGCTAATGAAAATTGACTACTGCATTTTGATAAAGATATTGTTGAATTTTGGTTGCCTACTATTTTTAATGGTACATTTTTTTCCATTTAATGCATTGTGAACCCTTCTTATCGACTTTCTTCATTACTTTTGTACACTTTTTGATAACCCCAAAAGGGGGAGAAATATGCACTCTAAATGCATATTAAGGAAAACACACATTCACTATGAATAGATATCTTACTCACATGATTTTTGATCATAAAAAGGGGGATATTGTTGGAATCCTCCTGTCTTAATCTTGTTTTAATGATAAAAAATCCTTTATATCATACAAATCATGTTTAATCTTTCTCAAATCATGTTTTTATATAGTTGGTTTATTTATGATTTAAATAAACAAACCAAATATCTTAATTGATAAAATCATGTCTGAGTTGTGAAAAAAATATTTAATTTGTTTTATAATGAATTTATTTTATGAATGATTAATTAAAATTTATTCAATGTATATTACTGATTATGTATATATACAGATATTTGGCTATGTCTGAGAATTTGTGAGTCTACTGCCAAATTTATTTTTCTGGAAAAGGACCCAGACACCATGAACTAGACACCGTGACCCATACACCGTGAACCAGACACCGTGACCTTGAAACAATGACCCAGACACCGTGACCCAGACCCCATAACCCAGACACTGTGACCTAGAACTGGTGAACCAAACACTGTGACCTAGACCCAGTGAACCATACACCATGTCCCAGACACCGTAACTATTTTCATATCAATTTAAAGTATGTGACCACAATTATTTAATAAGACCACATTCAAAGTATTGAAAAGGATCATACACCATGATCTTAGCACTGCATCAGTGCTAATGTTTTCTGGTCTATATACAACTATGACATCATAACAATCTCACCGCTCAATGGCAACAACGAAGACAATGTTTTGTCATGACACTGTTTCCAAGTATCACAGTTTCTAGACTGACTGTGACACCATTCATTAATATATATGTTTATTTATAAATTAATTTTATAATGGACATATTTTAGTACTTTAAATATAGTGAAATAATTAATTTTTAATTGTAGTCATGTATGTTGACATTACGTTGTACGAGGTGCAGAATACATCCATCCTGTCAGCACCAATACATGGACTCCAAGAATAAAAAGAAAGGAATGGCCCATAAACTAACATGCGAGATAGAAAAGAATCATTAGAATTAATGAAAAAAAGAATCGACACATGATGAAATATACATCTAAAGTACAAAAAATGAATTTACGAATCCAAAAGCTAAGACACCATAGATTAGAGTCAACAACACATTTTCACTATCAACTCCACGAATAACATCAGCCATATCTAACTGACTTACGATACTCTGTTTCTCACTAGAGGACTCAATTTCTATATCTACTTCATCCTAGAAGTCCAGATCTATATAGACTATAACTCAGATCAACTCTATCCTTATCTCATCACATTTCCTCTCTTGTGTATTGTTTTTAGAATCTGAGCAGTGTGTGTGTGTCAGTATAAAAACACACATTTTTCTCCCTCATTAAATTGAAGGATATATGATATCCTTCCTATCATATCATTTTACACGTGTTTATTCCCATGGATAAGTGTTGAAGAGGTCCCTATGTGACCTATTATTATATACCCATGAAGAACTGTGGATGTGGTTGTGTGACCTGGATAGTCTTGTGTACTGTTGTTTACCTTGATCTAGGGTGTGGATCAAGTATATTAATATAAACTGGATGGTGGTAAGTGATATCCAAGTAGTGTGGATTAGGTCTCGACAAGAGACTGAACAACATTATTTATATCTATTATGTTTTTTTATTTAGTTTCATTTTTTACTGTATAATTCCGAAATCAATAAATTTAAATTGTTATTTAATCTTAGAAATAAGGTATAATTGTTTTGCCTTATTAGAATACCTTGAAATGTAATATTTATAATTGTTATTATGATTATAGAAAATTGATCAATCTTTTGAGATGTAATTTAAACCGTCAAACATTCATAACTATTTTACTTTGATTAACTGACCAGTATTTACTAAATTGGGAAATTTTTTAAGAAAACTTTTTTAACATAAATTTTAATAGATACTCAATTCACCCCCTCTTGAGTACTCTACTCCGACCAAAAGCCACATTCATATGGGGAATTAATTGGAATTAGTATGATATGTGAGGGTCTCAATATACCCCCTCAATACATTTATACGTCACAAGAGAGAAAAACAACGTGGATCTAGCAGAGGCCTTGAAGATATATTTCAATATATCGTGGTTAAGGCGTCAACAACATGTTTCTAATGTCCAAAATTTTGAATTACCTCATTATGATATTATTAGTTGATAATAAATGTGATTATTCTACTATTAAATTATCCATGGTTATGTTTCTTTATTATGTGAATATTTTTATGGAATTATTTATTCTGCATTCATTCCTTCCATATTATGATGAAAATTTCGTTTTAATGGCATTTTTCTAAGTTATTAACTATACCTTATAATTTATATTAATTAAATCTTCCACTTTATTTCATAACCTCAATAAGCTTATAAGATCACCCTTTTCATATTTATATATTTTTTTAGAATACAAATATATAAATTATGAATGACCTGTATGGAAAATATAGATGTTTATAGATGTTTCTAATATAGTTTCTTTATTTTTTTACTTTCAATGTGTACTTTAAAACAAAGGATTTTATAATTTTTCCAATGATACTAAACTATTTAGACATTCTGGAAGAAAATTTTATGTTTATTATATAAATTTAATAAATTAATTCATTGTTTGTGGGATACATGGGTCATTATCTTTTCATTTTATAAGGGGTTATGCACATTTCCCCTATGGATAAACATCTTCTATATGAATTCCTTCTCTTGAAGGGTAATACTCATAATAAAGAGAAATAGTATGACCTCATCACATATTTTACATTTTCATTGAAAATTTAAATTTTCTATCAATGTATTAATGTTAATTCATGGTTGTTCATAAATATTCGAAATGGATAATATTTCATAAAAATAGTGAACTAATTTTCTAAATTTATTACAGATGAGAAATTTTTGAAAATTATATACTGAAAATATAATGACTAATTCCCCTTGAAAATGATATTTCTTAATATTTGTGATGGCTGATTGGGAAGAAACAACTTGGTACCTAGAAAATAATGGAATAGTCATCTACATCATTTATTGAAGAGTAGTATCATCTCTTATCAATAAAGTGATAAAATATTTGTATAGAACATGTCCATCCATATCCATACATGATCTATGCTACCCAAAATATAAAAAGAATTTAATTTTATTTCATAAAATATTGATTGCCTCTAACATGGGAATACTTAGTATAAATGGACCAAAAGAGAAGAAATATGTCGTTTATCATATAATTTTATCCCCTATTATTGTCTATAATCGATATGAATTATCTATTAGAGTGTGTTTAAATTTTTTATACTCCTATACATTAAAGGGAAATACACCAATGTATATTTTAATTATGTTTATTAAAGTATATGTGGACTACATAAAATTGGAACCATTCTCTCACCAAAAAATAGAGACATGGAATCTTATGTATTATGATAATTCATGACTATATATATTATGAAAATATATTTTTCATGTCACAAACCCACCCTAAAAACATCACTAAACATATATAGACCCTTCATTATAAAAACACTTCTCTTTATTATGCATATAAACATGATTTATTACAAAAACATTCACTTAAGAAAAATTCATGGATTGAGAGGTCTCATGTCTTGGGAAATTAGGATCATTACAAAACATCTTAAAAAATAAAATGAAACATCTTTTTTGAAGACTCATTTTACATGACCCCAACATTCACCTGTACTTAGCATTGCATTGGATATCTTGAAAACATTCCTAAGAAAAGGGTGAGACATAAATTCAAGAAAGGGACTAAACAATGAATAAAATGATTAATAAAATAAATGTTATGAAATATTCATATCAATGGATTATAATATAAATATGATAAAAAATTCATGATATAGACTTATTATCATAACATGGAAATATGGTAAAAACATAAAACATGATATTAGCACGAGACCATGATCATCACACATGGACTATCATGATTAAATCCTCATTGAACATTAATTAACATGAGTAACTCTTCATTTCACATGGTGTATAATGATACTAAATAGTACCCAATTCATTGATTCTCTTTTAGGGTGTTCCCTTTTTAAACACTTTATTTTATGCATATGTGTGCGACAATGATCATATAACATTGAATCATTCAAAATCAACAATTATTCAACTATAAATGAATATGTAATACCGAAATGAAATTATATAATAAATAAGTATATATGTATAAAGGAGAATACCCTTAATATATAAATGGGCACGATATTCACTACATGATGATTTTGGAATGAAAAATTGATGTGCAATTTAAGCATCCTAAGTGCGGGACAAAGAAATTTATAAATTTTTTTGATAAAAGTGAAAAGAGTCTCTCATAAAATTTACATAAAATTTATAGTAAGAGGTCATGTAGATACATGTAACACTACCTGGAATTTGGAAATTGAAGCTGTAACATATTAAAAACATGAAGAAAAAGGATAAATGGAATAACTCTTACGAAATTTTAATATAGTAACGGGTACATATGATAAGGTTTAATGAGAGAGAACAAGATATATCATCATTTAAAAAAATTACGGTTGTATTAGGGAGCTGAGAAATCATACCCCGACATTGTTGATTAAAAAAATGTTATAAAAACATAAAGAGACTTGGACAAAAAAGAGAATGGAAGGAATCCCATAAATGAGTGTGTGATTTCAAGAGCACGATGTGGGGTTCCATGAGAGATTGGGGTCACATAGGTGGATGTCTGTAAGAGGAAGGAAGAGTGGGGACATTCTCCATGGATTTTGAGTGAATAAAAATGGGAGATTGTGTGGGTTTATATAGGAAATGAGAGGGGAATTGGTTAATATTTCACAAACATAGGTTTTGGAATCCATATAATTAAATATTAAAAACCAAAAACCTTCAAATGGTTTTTGAACATATTTATTTTAAAATGGGATTGTAAAATAATGTTTTATAAGTTCCAAGGCTAGAAATATTAAAATATTACGCTTTCTTTTGTGGAGGTGAGTCACAATCTCAAAAAAAATCATTTTAAAATATTAAAATATTTTATATGTCCAAGAGGTTCCACTAAGGCATTAAAAAATTTATCATCCAAATATATAATCACATTATTTTTAATTTCAAATATATATTGGCCAAATATTCCTTTTATATTATTTTATTACATCTGTATTGGAACATTATGATTCCATAAAACACTTTATATATTTATACAGTATATATTTTTACCTAAAAATCTGATTGTCGTTAAAAATTATAAGAAATTCACCATTGGATAATTTCAACATCCTTATTCAATAAATAATATTAATTTTATCTAATTTTTTTTATATCTGTTAATTTGTACTTTTAAAAAAAACCTCCATTTATTGAAAATTAATGGGATTTTAAAATTATTGTTTCCAAACCATATATAAGATACTTTTGACTTCATAAAAATTATATGATCATTCATATTTTATAACAATTTTATATTAATAATTTTTTATTAAAAAATTATTTATTCCAAAATTACATAATTAACCAAAATAAAATTTTAATTAGATATACAATTATAGTATTATCGTATGAAAATATAATTCTTATCAAGACGAATACATAATCATTTATAGATTAAAAAAATAAGGAATATAATAACTACTTATAATTAAAAGGAGTGTTCTTATAAAACTATTAAAATAAATATATTTATAAAACCATATTTTAATATTTATATATTTCTAAAAAGTACCATTTTACTCGAAATTTTTTATCAAAATCATTAAATTTTAAATAAAAACTATTCTAATAATGGAGTTGTGGGAATAGTACTTTTATTGATAAAACAGGATTACAAAATATGTAACAAATTTTTTATTACATGAACACTTATAACACCTACATTATACCTAAGGGTAAGGTGTCTGATGGTGATAGATCATAGGGTGGCTTAGATAACATCACCTTTTTTGTAATCTCTATTAAATTTAACTTCTCTCGCATGGAGATTCTGTTGAAGATTAACATGTTGAAGAAAATTGTTTTCCTGGTCAAGTGTTAATCCTAATGACGCTACATTCTTTCTGAGCTCTGACAAATGAGCTTCGTATGTACCGAGTCTACTGGATGATTCCATCCACGCTTTTGGATATGTCTAAAGTATTATTTTTATAAACCATAAATTTATATTAGTCATGTGATCACTACTAAACATCTATATTATCAATGGAAATGATACTTAATGGTCATTTAAACACAATAATAATAAATAAACAAGTGTGAATTTTTTTATATATCCACAAGACATTTAATAAAATAAAATTAATGGTTCTTTCTTCATGAATTTTTGGGTAATTACAACATTACACCATCATAATTTTTCCCTAGAAATTTGATTTTCCCGTATTAAAAAATATGTTCGTATATCTACCTCACCACTTCCTCTGCTTCCCATGTTGTTCTTCAAACTTTTGGTTTCTCCACAAAACATTTATGAGGGGGCATTTAATATTTTTTAGAACATTTTCCATAAATTCTATGATCTTCACCGGCTTCTCATCATAGGAGAGGTCATTCTCAAATATAACCACATTTGGATTGAGTACATATGATGGGTCAGGATTATACTTCCTCAAGAGTGATAAATGGAATACATCTTATACATGAGACACCTTCTATGGTAGTTCTAGTCAATAGTCCAATGTTACAATGCAATCAAGGATAAAAAATGTTCTAATGTATCTTAGACTGAGCATTCCCATATTCAAAAATCTCATAACTCCCTTCCAAGGTGATATGCATAGGAATATTATGTCTCCAACATCAAACTATGGATATCGTCTAAAATTATCATCGTTTCTCTTATTTTGACACTGAGCATCTTTATTGTGCTGGTTGATGGTTCGAACAATCCCCACAAATTCATTAACCATTTCTAGAGATACTAGTTTTATCTCCCAATATTAATCCCTACATGATGGTGTTATGCACCTCTTCCCACAAAGGGATTTATAAAGAGACATTTGGATTCTTGAGTGGAAACTATTGTTGTAATATAACTAAACTAGGGGAATGAATTTATTACATCCTTTTTTATGTCCATTGAGCATGATCTCAACATTTCCCCATGTGTTTGGACAGTCTACTCATATTGGACATCAATTTTAGGGTGATAAGATGTTTTGGTGTTTAGATATGTATTCAGAGAGTGTTGGAGACACCTCTAGAACATAAAGGTTTATCTTGGATCTCGATATGATACAATCGATAGTTGAAATCCATGTAGCCTTACTGCTTCTCTGATTTATATATGTGCCAGTTAATCCAATGATAAATCCTATAGAATATAAATGAACATTGTAGTCTTTGTATGATGATGCACAACAGCCGATATAGCTTTGTACACTTTAGATTTCATCAGATATCTAGTGACAAAGTCCATGATGATGTTCTCCCATTTGCAAGTTGGTATGGGTTGTGGTTTTATCATCCCCTTATAATTTTTCCTCTCATCCTTCACTGGATGACATACAAGGGGATTTGATTTATACTCTATGATATCCTTCATCATTTTATCCCACCAAAAATTCTCATAGAGATCTTGATACATCTTTGCGTTTCTAGGGTGAATGGAGAAATTAAAACTATGTGCATCATCCAAATGTTCATTCATTAACTCTGGATTTTATGGAACATATAGTTCGCACCCAAATCTAACAATTCATTCTTTATTATCATTGATCTCTCATGATCCCTCTTTCATGGTGGTTTCCACATTCTCATGAATACCCACAACATCTTTTTAGGAATACTTCAACATTCCCAAAATAGACGGTTGTGAAGTCATTTGTGAAAGGATTGAAAATTTTCCATTATTAATGATTCCAATTTCCATCTACATTAAATATAATAATATTGTATCATTATCAATTCTCATCAATGATGGAATCTCTAGGTCATTTCTACATAAATAATCCACCAACTTGTTCTCTTTCCCAAGGTGGTAATGGATTGTGATTTCATAGTCATTGATTATCTTTAACCAACTTCTTTGGCACAAATTCAGTTTTTTTGTGAATATATACTTGAGGATTTTGTGATCTATATATATTTCACACTTCTCCCCAAAGAAGTAATGTTTCCAAATATTTTATGTGATGATTACTGCATCCAACTCCAGATATTGTGTTGGAATGTTTTGCCGATGAACATTTAATTTCTTTTTTTCAGAAGTAATAAATTTTACATTTTTCATTAACACATATCTAGAACCCTTCTAAAATTCCGGACTGAATACCACAAAAATGTTTCTACTTCTAGGTAGTGTGATAACATGTGCATTGATAGTCCTCATTTTCAACTCCATAAAGCTATCTTATAATTTATATTTCCAAAAAACATAACTCTATTTCTAGTTTTCTTAGTAAGAGGTATTGAAAATCGTGAGAAATATCTCACCAATCGTTGATAATATCCAGCTATCCCAAGGAAACTATCGGTATCTGTCACAGATATTTCCGTTGTCCATCTCTCAACTGAACTTTTCTTGGATGGATCCATAGATATACCATTGTTTATGATGATATTGCCCAAGAATGAGACATCCATCAACCACAATACACACTTACATTACTATTCATTGAGATTGTCTTTTCCCAAGGTCTCTAATATAGTGCATATATACTCTTCATGTCCTCCTCGGTTTTGGAGTATATTGGAATATCACATATAAAAACTACAACATATTTGTCTAGTTACTCTATAATAATTATATTTATCATGTACATGTATATTTCTGGAGCATTATTGAGTCTTCAAGGCATTACAATGAATTCATAGTGTGCATACCGTGTACAAAAAGAAGCCTTTGGGATATCCTCTTTCTTCGCCCTTACTCGGTAATATCCCAACCACGTATCCACCTTGGATAATTATTGTGCTCGACATAGCTAATCAGACAAATCATCAATTTTTAGCTCTAGATACATGTTATTTATCATGATTTTTTATCTCTTGATAATCAATGAAAAGTTTCATTGAACCATAATTCTTTTTGGAGGAAGAGGACTGGTGCATTGCATGGAGAAGCACTTGGGAATACAAACCCTTTATCCAGATTCTCATGTAGTGTTTTCATTAGCTCTTCAAGCTCAAAATTAGTCATTCTATTCAATTTCTTGGATATTGGAAATGAACAAGGTATAATATAAATTGATAATTCAACATCTCCTCATATAGGAAGATTTTACCATTCCTCATAAAATACATGAGGTAATTACCTCAAAATAGCCTTATCTTAAAAGATGGTTCCTTCATTAGACTCAATACTATAAGCCACATATTCATTCACATAGGGTAGTAATATACATTCTTGAGATGATTGAGCTAAAGACGATTCATCATCCTCCTTGCACAAGTATAGATTTGGGGGTCGATTTTCCATATGGAGAGTGATTTACCTCTCACAGTAACTTATGTATACTCTATATTGGGAAATACAATCCATGGAATCAGTTGAATCAAATTCCACCATAGGTATTATGATGAGGTTTTTTGGGATGATTAATCAAAAAATTGTGATAGGGGAGGAGTTATATTCATTGGATGTAATAATTTCCCTATTTTCAGTTCTCCCCAACATCTCAACATCCATGATTTGTGGTGGTGTTGGGATTTTTCTACTAAAATATTGTGATATAAAATAAATAGTAGAACTAGAATTATAATGTGAGTTTACTATTCATGAATGAATAATTAGTTTACAAGTCACCACTTTGTTTTTAGGATTTTCTTTAGTGGTAGTGATGGAAAAAGATCTTCCTTGATTCTTTTGATGTTGTTTGTTGCCTTTGAAAACTGAAGTCTTAAGGAAATAGTTTGAAATTTTACCTAGTTCGTTGCACATGAAGTAATAAATAATTCATTGAATGTCGAACATAGTTTTCCTCTCCTATATCATAATAGATGGGTTTGTTTTGGAAATTAATGGACAGGTTCTCTAATCTCCCAAACCTAATGAATTTCTTCATCCCCTTCAGGTAATTTCATGGGTAATTCATTCTTCACAGTTGGCAAGTAAGGTTATGTAATTTTTCAAACCATTGGATTTATCCACCGGACCACTATAAATATTGTACACTTTCCATTTCTTATCCCAATTATACCTCTAAGATTCAACGATCTCTGTTTCATCTTTCAGGGAACATTGGACAATTTACCTCTAACTATCACGGTCATTGATCACTAGGGGATTTCATAGGATATTTTTGAACCCACTAAAGAAGAGGTCAACCATGCATTCATGGGTAACAAAAAATCCATAGGCATATCAGGAAAACCATGTGAGGTTTTCTTCATATGCTCTGATGGATTCATTGTCTTTTTGACTAATGTAAAATATGTCCTCATTGATATTAAGTCAATGTGTCTGAGGAAAATATGTATAAAAAATCATTTTCCAAAAATCCTTCTATTCCAACGGCTTGATCTCCTCCTCACTATTCATATTTCTTATCAATGTCCACCATTGATTAGCTTTACCCTCTATATAATAAGAAGCTAGATGAACCTTATCTTGTTCATAACATTGAGTGATATATGTGATCTTCTTCATGGATTAGATTCATTGTTCGGCAATGGACGGGTCAAATGATCAATTGAAAGTAGGAGGGTTATGTCTCATAATGCTCTCGATTGTGGCTTGTTATTTTTTATAGGGCGTTGGACGATCTTCTTGACCCTTGGTTCTATTCATCATATGAGTTAACTGATGGAGTATCATGAAAAGTATTTCAATTCCATCTCCCATCAGATTAGGAATCACATTATAACAGTTATCACAATTATCTCCTCATCAGTGGTGTGGATGTATCCTCCTATTAATGGCCATTGGCTGGAATAAAAGGAAATTTAGGGGTAAAACATAAAAGGTAATACAAGGACCAAAATGTATAACTAAAAACATTAGATTTATTTCCATAACATATGAATTTACAGGCTTTAATATATGTTATCCATGATCTACTTCCCAAAATATATTCTTAGGGGCCTTTTTATTTATTACCATACTAATTTTTCATACTAATATTATGAAATTAGAAATTCATTTCCCCCAGGAGTGTCGAACTAAGAGTGCAACAAGACCATTTTTTAAAAGGTTGGGGCCAAAGTTCATTTATTATTACAGAAAATAAAATAAATCTTTAACTGGGTAGAGGTAAACCCATTGCATAGCCAGAAGGTCATGTGGTCATTTAGCTCATTACGTGGCTCGTAGGCCCATTGTTTTGGCCCAAGGCCCATTCTATAAATAATAGTGCAACAGTACCCGCACTGCTACAGTACGACACAGTACCTGCCACTGCTACAGTGCATGTCGTTACTACAGTCCCACCACCACTCCATTACTGCAACAATCCATGCACCCAATGGGGTTTGAATCCCCATTGTCATGCACCATTTATAGTTTCAGTCTAGCTCAAAGAGGTGTTTTGGTGATTTACCGTTAGATAAATCTGTGTCAAAGACACCTCTACTGGATAGTATCCAGACATGTATGTATTATCTTAATTCAAAACATACACTATACTCACTAATGTTTAAGTATTTTTTTATTATACATAGTCTTAGCCATAATAATTTTTCAAGGGTTTTCTAATCCAAATACCGAAAATAACAAAACATATTCGATGAGACCAACTATAACAACCTTGCCCTTTATTACACATATAATCATGAATTATTAAATAAACCTATACTTAAATCAACTCTTCGGATCTGTAGGTCTAGTGTCTTGAGAAATTAAGAACATTAAATAACAACAGAACACATAATATACAACATCTATATTGGGAACTCATTTTAAATTGCCACAACATTTCTCTATACATACTATTTCATTGGATAACCTAAGGACATACATAATAAATGGGTAATATATAAATCCCAAAAGGTAGTAAACAAGGCACAACATGAATAATAAAATAAATGTTAAAAATAGGAATATCAATGGATCATAAGAGAAATATGAACATAAAGTCATGATTTATCATGAATATCATAACATGGGAATGTCGAAAAAACATACAACATTATATTATCATGATCCACGACTCATTGCACATAGATTTACAATTGTAAACCCTCATTGAACAAGAATTAGCATGAGTAAAACCTCATTGCATATTAATTAGCATGATTAAACCCTCATTTCACAAGGCGTATCATGATACTAAACATTTCCCAATGCATTGGAGCACTATCAGGGAGAGCTCTTTATAGACATTTTAGTTCTTGCATAAGTGTGCCACATACATCATATAACAAGGAATTATTCAACATCATCATTTCTTCTATGAAAAATGAATGTGGAATACTTACATGAAATTATATAATCAATAATTATATGTGCATAAAGGTAAAAACCCTTGATAAAGAAATGGTAATTGTATATACTACATGATGATTTTGGCATAGAAAATTGCGGTTTAATTTCGGCAGCCTAACGATGTGACATAAAAATTAACAAAAATGATTTATTAGAGAAAAATGGACATCTCATCATATGTAAATGAAATGGTCAGTAAGGGGGATAGACATATTCATTTCACAACATATAAAATTTAGAAATAAAAGGCGTAACATAATAATGAAAGTTGAAGATAAGGGATAACAGGAATGACTCTTATGAAATTTTGGTATGGTAACGGTTGTAAATAGGATGGATTAATGATAATGAAAGAGGTATATAATAATAAAAACATAATTAGGATAGTATGGAGAGGTTATAAATCATACATTAAAATTATTAATTGAAAATAAATTTGAATAACATCATAAAGAAACTTGGACAAAAAATAGAAATGAATGGATCTGTTGCATGAGTGTGAGACTTCATGTGCTTGAGGAGGAGATTAATGAGAGCTTGGGGGATCCTTGGGGGGACTATAAGAAGAGGAGGGAAGTCTAGGTACGTTAAACATTAATTATTAATGAATTAAAGTGGGATATTGGGTTGTATTTTATAGGAAATGAGATGGGAATTCTTTAATTTTTCATAAACATAGTTTTTGGAATTGAAATTCTTAAATATTCAAACCCACATAACATCCCATGTTTTTCCCATATTTTTTAATTAATTGGAGTGGGAAAAATTATTTTTTATGTTTAACTTAAGAACTTATAAAAATATTAGTCTTGGTTATATGTAGGTGAGTCACACTCTCAAGGAAATCATTTTAAAATGTTGAAATATTTTATATGTTTAGGATGGTCCACTAAGGCATTATAAAATTAATAAAACAAATATATAATCACATTATTTTAAATTTAAAACATATATGTTCCTAATATAAAGTATATTTTATTTTAATACATCACTATTGGGTTATTATGATGTCATAAAACACATTATATATTTATACGGTATTGAATTTTTACCAAAAAATTAAATTTTCTCAGAAAATTATGAAAAATTCATCATTGGATAATTTCTATGTCCTGATTCCAAAAACAATATTTATTTAATCTAAATATATTTATAAATTGGTGAATTTTCACTTTTAAAAATAAAACCACCATTTTTTGAAAATTGATGAGTTTTAAAAAAAATAGTTTCCAAACCTTAATAAATGTTTTCTTTTGACTTTATAAAAATTATACGATCATTTAAATTTATAAAAATTAAAATAATAATATTTTACTAAAATTTAATTTTTTTTCATAATTTTATTAATTCATCAAATTAACTGTTTTACTTAAATATGAAATTTCAATTTTTTGGATGAAAATATAATTCTTATCAAACAAAGTACATAATCATTTATAGATTAAAAACAATAATTGATATAATAATAACTTATAATTAAAAAGATTTTTAATATTACAATATTGTAATAAAAATATTAATAATGCCTGAGTTTAATATTTATATATTTCTAAAAATGACTATCTTACTATAAAATTAAATTAATCAAATTCAATATATTTTTAAGAATAACTATTCTCTTAAATTAATTAATAGAAGAATATTTTTATTGATAAAATATATTAAAATTATATCACTAATTCATTATTAAATAACACCTTATAACACCTGCATTAGACAAAAGAGTAAGGTGAGCGATGGTGACAGACTCTTGGGGGGGCATAAATAACATTGCTCGGGTGGTAATCTCTATTAACTTGAGCTTTTATCGTTGGAAATTTTGTTGAATCATAATGCGTTGAATCTCATATTGGGATTCCTAATGAGTTATTCCCATTGATGTTACCTCCTTTTCGAGCTCTAACAAATGAGCTTCATAGGGCCCGTGTCTTTTAGATGAGGCCACCATATCTTTTGTCTCTATCGAATGGAATATTTTTTTAGACCTTAAATATATATCAGTCACGTGATCACTATTCAACTACTATATTATCAACGGTAATGATAATTAATGTTCATTTAAACCAAATAATAAAAAATAAATAAAAGAGTGCATGTGTTTTCTATATCCAAATGAAATTTATTTAAATAAATTAAATGGAATTTTATTCATGAATGTTCACGTTGTTACATACATTCCTTAATATAGTTATTGTCATATTTTTAGGGAATGGATTACATGGATACATTTTCTAATGGTCTAGTTTAATAGGTTATCTTCACCCTTATACCACCAATATTATCTATTTATGGTATAATGCCTTACCCTAGAAGGAGGTCAGGATGCAGCTATTATTTATTTTTTAAAGCCCAATACATTCAGCTCTGTCATTCTTACATATACTATTCTCATAGATAATGGTATAAATTTCTACATTCATAGGTTTCAATATATTTTTGAATATAATTATATCCATTCCGACCATTAATCCTGCTTTTATGACAGATATAATGGTCAAATAGTGTTTATCAAAAAAATGATGGAAAACATATATAAAATAAAGAAAAAATAGAGAATTTATCAAATTAGGATCATAGATTCACTATAAGAGTATCACACCACCACACTTAGCCATTTCAAAGAAACCACGTTACACCTTCTATATTGAATATATGAAGTGTTTCTCATTAAAGTGAAGCTTCCCCCTATTTCCACTGCTCTTTAAGATAAATTTTCTAAAGTTAAATGATCATAAAATAGTTTCAATAAATTTAATGACCTTGATTAGAAGAGACTATATGAATTTCATAACATGTAGAATGATAAAAATCACATCACTATTGAAATTGAGTCTTTAGCAGAACTTGTTATGGGGTTTTATTATCACATAAAAAGATATGATATTGCGAGTGATGTTAAAAGGAGTGACTTTAAGAGTGATAAAAAAATGTTAATGGAACTCATTTTTAGTTATTTGTTTCAATATTTCAGTGTTCTTTTAACTTAAAATTTTATGTGAGGTTAAAGGGTGCTGTTAGTAAGGATTGTTTTACAGTAGATAACAGTTGATTTTTACAGTGTTAAAAAGCACAGTTAAAAAACATGGGTACAATTTATTTTTCATACACCCCAACACCCACCTTTATCAGTGCGTATAACCACCTTAATAAAATATTTCCACTACCAATCCTCCATCAAGGACCACACTCCTTTCCTCAGTGCTAGATGGGTAGCCCAATTTCATGCGTGTTCCTAGATTTGATCCATAGTCATATCATATGCGACTGAAGCTTCATTACAACAATGTCATGGGTGTTTTGTATATTTAATGACTTTTATATTTTTTAGTATATATTTTGATTTTTGTTATATATATAAACAATTATATTTGATTAAATATATATTAATTTACTATTGATTTATATATATAATTATAAATATATAAGAATATAAATGTATATATATATATTTTTATTAGTATACACACATATGTATAAATAAAAATTATATATACTTATTATTTCATATATATAAGGTAAAAAATGGAAAATTTTTTACAATAAAAATGAATAATAAATATTTCTGTTATATATTTAAAAATACATATTTACATAAATATATTGAAATAAGTATTTGTAAAAGGGATTTATTTAAATTAAATATAAAAAATTAGAATATATTTAATTATAATTAAAAATACATAGTATAAAAATATAAAATGTTAAAATTGTAATAATAATATTAATTTAATTACTAAGAATAAATTCAGTCCCCCTAGAAAGGCAGACAAACCTTATTAAATGAGGTTCCCAACTCATAGAATATTTCAAAATTTGAATGCCCCGAAAAGAATGGAGGTATTCGTGTATACTTTGGAGCATAGAAAAAATATAACAAGGGTAATCCCCATGTCAACATGATGAAAATATCATCAAAATATTCAATTTTCTATGTGGTATAACCCAAACAGACACCTGAATCAAAATTTGTGACCATTGAATATTTTACATACATTTTCAACTTATTTTCGATCATTTATTAAATTTTATATTTTCTTATTTATAAATTTTTAATAAAATAGTATTTCTATATAATAATTAGTAAATGGTTAATTACATATATTTTATAAATTTATTTATAATACATTTTCAACAAAAAAAACGTATATATTATCTTTAAATGTTTATTTATCTTTATCTAAATCATATTTTAAAAATATTTATTATATTTTTATCAATATTAATATATATATATATATTAATGATATCTGATTTTTTGAAATATACATTTTATCAGGGATATTGAAAAAGTGCTTACTAGGGGGTCTTAACAGTATTGTAAATTTGGTCTATAGAAAGAATTTTAAACTCTGACTATTGGTCCTCAAACAGTGGCTATAAGTAATAGCCACAGTTTGAGGATCCCTGCATAATTTTTCCATGGCTACAGGGATAGACCTATAGCCACAGTTCTAAAATGTCGCTATAAGGTATACAACCACAGTTCAAACTAGAGTAATATCACTATAGCATTGTTTTAGAACTATAGCTATACTAGAATACAAACACACATCATTCCAATGGTTTGTTGCTGTGGGAATATGTCTACTTCTAGCGTTAGAAACTATGGTTGTATGGTCTAAAATTCCATAACCCCCCCCTGCATAGTCGTCCCCCCCCCACTCCCCTTACATTAGCCTACACCCTACAACCCCCTCTCACTACAAAGACCCCTGGACTGCCCCCTCCCACAATATCCAACCCCACTACAGCCCCCTACTACTTCAAATACCCACTGAAAAGCCCCCTCCTCCCCTATAAATCCCCCCTCGACAGCCCCCTCTTGGACAACCCCCCCCCCCCCAAAGAAAATATCCCCCTCTCAATGACACCCCCTTTTAGATAGCCACTGTTCCAAAAAATAACCACCACACCCCCTACAGTAGCCCACCCCTCCCAGAAAAACGCCCCCTATAGTATCCCACCCCTCTACAACCCCCTCCCCCTGTAAAACCTCCAAAAGATAGCTCCTTCCTCCTGTAAAGCCCCCCTGGACAACCCCACCCACTCTTGATGCCTCCCCCCCCCCCTGGAAAGGCCCCATCCTGGAGAACCCCCCCTTCATGCTGTGACCTCCCTCATGGACACCCTCTCCCCCTGCAGACCCCTATCTCCTAGTCACCCCCTCCATCTTGGAAATTAGAACCCCCCACCCAACATTCCCCTCCCACTGAACATTATACACCCAACTCTCTCTTCTGAACACCCGAACCGCCCTCCTTGATACCCCTCCCCACATGAATCTTCCGACCCAATCCCATTCAGCCCCCTCCCCCTAAAAATCATGCCTTGTAAATCCCCCTCCACCCTACAAATCCCCACGGACCCCCACTGCAGACCGATCCCTATAGGACACCCCCTCCCCCGGTAGAACCCTCCCTCATAGACACCCCTACCCCTCCCTCGTAGACACCCCAACCCTCCCTCTTTAACACACCACCCAACCTCTTAGACACCCCCTTCCCACACATACCCTTCCTCATTGCCCCCTGCAGCCCCATCCCCATACAAATCCTCCCATGGACAACCCCCTACAAATCCCCCCCTACATCCTCCTCCCACCTTCAATGCCACCCTCCAAGACAACCACCCTCTTATATACCCCTCCCTCCTAGACACCCCGCCCTCTACATAACCCTCCCTCCTACACACCCCTCCCTCCTAGATACTAGAAACCCCAACCATATATATTCCCCCTCCTAAAAACCTCTCCCCCATGGACACTGGACACCCCCACCCTCCATCCTGTAAAACCCCTCCCCATTTTCCCCCTTCCACATCTTCCACCCTCCCCCCTACACACCCCCTCATCTGACCCTCTATCACTGCCCCACCCTCCTGGACACCCCCTGCCCCAACCAATGCATTATAGAAAAAATAACTCATCACCTGCATATTTTAATCCTCTCCCTATAAAAAGACAATGTTTCTACAAAAATAAAAAGAAGTCTCAGGGAGTATCACTCGACTCATCACCTAACCAAGTAGGGTTCTAGTGGTTTGGGTCATATTATAATGATATCAATATAGTCTAATTCATATGTATGTAGTTTATAGTTTATGATTATATTTGGATTGGTTTGGGAAACTGATGGAAATGGTGTTAAGGGGTTAATTAATGGTTTATGACCCTAGATGACCAAATAATGGTTTTATGCACAATGTATCCATTCACTCCCCCTGCCATATTCCTCCACCACACAACTTTCCCACACCCCCACCTTCACACCCTCCCCCATTCCCTAGTACACTCTGTCCCACTGCCCCTGCCCCCAACCTATTCACCCTTCAGATTTCCCCCAGAACCCATACTTAAACACCCCCTCCTCCTGCCCCCATCACACCCCATGCTCCCAAAACACCTCCCTCCCCCCCCACATGCACACCAATTCCACTTCTCACCCCACACACACCCAGAAGGAGTTCAAAATGATGAAAAAATTAATGAGACAACTTTTCATATTCCTAAAGAAAGGGCAATTGTGACTATGCCTACTGTTTAAACTGCAGAAGGATGAGCTAAATCAGAAGTGGAGCATCGATCAATGGGTCGAATTTTACTTGGATCACAAAATGATGGAGATCAAACTGATGTCATGGTTTTGGAAACTATTTAATATTCTCATAGAACACCTATATAATCACCACATTCTATTGTTCATGAGAAATCACTCTCTATTAGTAATATCTCAAAAAGTATTAAAATGTAATATTTTTTATATGATATTTTAAATGAGTTTGATAATATTTGGTAATATTATATTGAGATAAAACCTAAATTAAAATATAATAATGATGATATTAGAGAACTTAAGAAGTACACTATTCCCATGGTTTATTTAGACAAGATGGTTGGGCTAATGACTACCCAAACAATGTTGATTGGGAATAAACAATCATTATATCTTTTTCATAATGTTGATTTTGAAGTATTTTTCAATGTTACTAAGGATGAGAATTTTCTAGTTAAATATTTTATGAATGTTTATACTACCAATTCTGAGTTCAATGATCATGGTGTTATGGTTGTATCTCAAAGGTACCTATTCCAAAATCATTCAATGGTGAAATTAGGCATGTCTCAAGATGTTCTTGATGATGTTAAGTCTTCCAAGATAGAAATGAAGGGAATTTTATACACATTACAAAATGTTGAATTAAGATAGTTTTATTTCATCACATGGTTTTAACCCTATATAACATCCACCTCAAAAACATCCTTTGTTATGGGTTTTTAGAGTGGAGTTGATCAATTTCTCTCTGAATTTAATTATGTATCCTTACAGATTTATTCTCTATATTGTGATATGTTTAAACAATTCCTTTTGAAATATTTCAAGAGAAATATTATGGCTGAGTCACATGATACTAGGGAAGATTTCATGAAGCTTGGTATTTGAACTAATATATTCGTAAAATTATGTAGTTGTCTTTTATGAATATTTTTTTGAGAGTTTAATGAGATCATGAATGCCGCTAAGGATGATCAATGTATGGTTTTTAGATATCTTGTTCTAATATTTATAAACTACAACAATGTTTAACCAATTTTAACAATGCCTATATATATGTTAAAGGGATATAGTCATATTATTCCTTAACAAAGATAGTGGTTATTAGAAATCTGTTTTTTAAAACAATAGAGAAATTATGGAAAGAATATTTAAAAACAATCAAGAAATAAAAGAATTCAAATTAAAGGGTTAGGAAGTGGGAACCTAAATCAACCTCATGGTGCAATTATTTTGAGGAAGACCACTCGAATCATACTTTTTTCCACTTTCACACATATGAAACATCACATATATTTAAGGACACCTATCCCCAATGTACATATTTTCATGGCCAAATATTCCCATGAGGGTACTTTGATATATGTTTATACTTTCGTATACCCATTTACACTTACACATGTATGATGTTTTCATATCTTTATATAAACACACATTTCCCCCAATATATATTAGTACATCCATGATTAAAGATATGTAAATGGGGAAATTATATATGTATATGCTTACCTATTCATACACATGTAAGGCATCATCAAAAAAGACTCAAATTCACCAGAACTAAATCCAAAACGCAATGCAAAAAAATAAGTAACCCCAAAATCAGAAATTCCTTAATTAAAATTGTTATAAAGAATAATAAATAAATAAACATCACCCAAATCTGATATTGAACTCACTATCATAGATTGTGGTGGATAGAATAAGCCTCATCTTAAGAAACAACTAATATGAAAATAGTTAAAATAAGTGAGATATAATGAATTATTATATATATGTGATCATTATGTCAAATGTAAATTATAAATGATACGTGAATCCATAACTAACAATGAAAAAATATATATTCAGATTGATATTTTACATCCAAATACTAAATAACATTATCATTAATATTCCTCATTATTTTTAATACTTCACCTTCAGTTGAAACACTTAGGAGGTGTTTGGTTATAATTTTACATTTACCACATTCCCTAAAGACATTTAAAAAGTGGCATGCATGTAACCATGAACAATATTATATGTTTTTCCTATCATACAATTTTACATTATAAAGGATGCATAACCATTAAAAAATTAAATAAATGAGTCACTAACTCTCATGTTCCAAGTTAACTATGTTTGGATCCATTTAACTCAGTAAATTCATTAAAACAAGGAAAATTAATTTATAAGATCAAAGGGGGGTCACTTAGCAGTGAACTGGTCCTCACAGTACATTCCTATATTATTCCATCTTAAAAGTCTAATGATGCTTAATGGGTGTTTTGGTTCAAAACCCCATATTAATAAAATGATTGAATTCCCCTTCATGGATATAAAAATCACCAAGTAAGATTTGTGATTTATGGATTACAATAACATTAATTATGTTGAAAAAATCAATGCAATATTGTTAGGAAACCTATATAAGCATAAACAACCACTATGAGTTTTCACTAACAGATCTCTTACATTGAAGGGTCTTTATTACAAAAACAAGACTTGTTTATCAATAAAAACAATTTTATTAACTGACACATAATAAATAATTTAAATTAAATATAAAAATACTAATTATGAAGGCATTTAATTTCAATTTAAAGAATTATTGAATTAAAGAGCCTAGGATAGGTACCCTACCTCAATGTTGTCAAGACACAATCAACTCTTGACTCTATTTATAGTGACAAATCTATGCTACCCCATCCATCCTCTGGGAATATGCACCTTTTCATATACATTGGGGCTCCCTAACCACTATATATGTTCCCACATGGACTTGAACATTGACAAGAGTATACTTATATATATTCACACATCAATAATTCCATTATCACCAACACATGTATGCATTTTCAATATATATACATAATCACACATATCACTTTATAAGAAATCGGGCTTTCATGGGTGGATGTATAGATAATTGGAGAACATATTAAATTCATTTTTACCTATTGATACCAGGTGTGTCTCCTTTGACTCTGGTGACTTATAAACACCTCAAGGAAGATCAAAACCCTAATAAAATTACCAAGTTATCTAATATTACAAAACACAAAAATTTAAACCAAGCTTCATTGATGAATGAAGGAATCATTAAACCATTGGTTATAAACCAAATTTCCCCACACCACTTCTCCTTCGGCAATGGTTTTTGCAACACACAAGAATGGGTCCGGGGATGCATTAACAAAACGCTAGTGATTTGTTGAATCATTATTTGTGGAACCAAAAAATTGAATTTGGAGGAACATTATTAGTTAGAAAGGCTATAATATAATAGGCGACGAAAAAAATTAATGTAAATGAATGAACTAAAAAGTACAAGTGCATACTATAGTGGTTCCATCCAGTAAAGATAACTCAACACATGAATTTTAAATCTTCAATATTGTAAAATGATGTTCTAATATAGACATGAACATTATAATAATTAAAATTTAACATAAAACTAATTAGTATGGAAATATATATGAAAAATAAATAGGAAAAATTGAATTCACAAATAAGGTGCATCATAACAGAATCAAGTTGCAGTACTATAATGATTATGTTGTTGGATAGACTGTTAGAATACTGCTACAATCAATATACAACCATAACCAGAGAAAATAATCATTCTATTATAATATTCATTAACTCTTATAGAGTAAATGATTATAATATAAAAGTATAAAATATTGATATTTTCCACCTACAATCCATTAGTGTGATTAAACCATAGATAAAAATAAGCCTCAAAGATATAGAATTTCACATAACATGAAAATTCAAATCTATATAACACAAACAACACCCCATAACTTTCAATAAATATTATCTTAGTACATGATCAGCGTCATGTAAAAAATAAAATAGAAATTTATATGAATGCTAATCCCCCTGCACCAACAACCCCCCCCCCCCCCCCCAGCCTGGCCACCCCACCATCCATCCCACCCCCACCAGCCCCAAACCCCCCAACACCCCCCATCCACTATCCCCTCACCACACTCCCATGAACCATCTCTCCCCCCCTACACCAACACCCCCACCCCCCTCCACCAGCATCCCACTCCCCCTTACATCATCCCCCCTGCACCAGCCCCCCAAAATTCTCTAATAACTTCAGGAAAAATAAATAAACATAAGCACAACCATGAAAAACAATAAAATTAATTTTTTTTATTAATATACATATATACATATAACATTAATATATGGATAGACATTACAGGTTATTAATAAGGAGAAGGGGATGGTTATAAATAATATGTTCTAAGAGATGATTTTATTTCATACATTGACCAAATTCCTTATATTAGAAGAAAGTAAATATATTGGTAAAGATGAAAATAAATATATATGTGAATTATAATGATCTCATAGAATATTAAAATTTCCATGATTTTATATGTATAATAATATAGGATACTATAATATCGTAATAAAAAATGGGTTTCTAAATAAATGAATGTCCATGAGGCATAATCTAGGTATCTTAAATTTAGAAACACCTTAAAAAATGATATATGTTTATGAAAATGTGGTGTAAATTCAAGAAGAATCATCCATGGATGATGAGAAACCCATCCCCATGAAAAATGTAAAACACTTTTCTAAATTCTCATGTGATACTAAATCTTTTTCCTTCTATTATTAATATTATGAGACATAATTTGAATATTTCTAGTATGATGAACGGTGTAAAACATTTCCTCACATGGATGACCCGAGAATGGAAAAATCCTAAGAAAATTGGAAAATAAGAGGAGGATTCTTGAAAAACAAGAACAATTTCACAAAAAAAATCATCAATTTAATGGATGATCATGTTTAAAGAGATTTTATTATTGTTGTAGTGGTTTGTGTATAAATATTTTGATTACCGGTACAACATTTCATTTTAATAGAACTAGGATGAATAAATGTGAACATAACTAAGAAGAATAGAAGAAGTTGTATTAGAAGTAGGATAACTCGTAGTAAAAAAATTACAGCGTGAAAAAACTACTAGAAATTTATCGCCTCTATATTCCCATTCATGTTATATATATATTCTTATTAGGAATTAATGAAGACATTATGGATATAGATTACAGTTGTGTTATTTGTGTATATCACTAATAAAGTGTACATCTTATAATACAATTGAAATTATATTTTCCATGATTAAGAAAGTGAGACCATCCTATCACGGAGTGAAACGAATAAGTTAACATTTTCAATAATGAAAAACTGTATGGAATCTCAAAATCTGGACAACATACTTCTAATTCGCCATTGATTTTATGTTGAACATCCCCAATATTAATTTTAATATTGGCATCACATGCTCAATTATTTATATACTACATTGATAAATTTGTTTATAAACTCTGGTTTCTTTAATGGGTTTTGACTCATATACTTATAGTTTAATATCTCATGTTTGTATTCCATGAATATCATGTGAGTATATCCTTCTCTCACAAGTTGATATGTTTTAAAATTTAAATATATGAAGGAGAATAATATTAAATGATTTGAGTGGTTGGCATGTAGGACTACTATTATTGTGTTCTAAAAATTCATTCCCACCATCCCTATAGAAATTTTTTAACTCTAAACCAAAGGGTACACTAATTCAGATCACAAATAAACTCTATAGGACCTATCTGAAAAATACAACAGACCAATAAAAGAAAAAATCAAATAAATAATAGGGACAAATCCATATCCAGTAAAATCTCAATGTTTCCATCTGATTTCTAGTACATGATCAATGAACTCCCTCAACCATCGTTGGTATAATATATAAAGATCTATTCAATCCAATTCATGAATAAAAAATTACAAAATTATTCACAATATACTTACATTTCCACACTCTAGGTTCTAAGGTAACACCCAAAGACACCAATGATTAAATCAATACTGACCCACTTAGGGTTAATAAAACATGGGGTACCAATGGTCCCCTAGATCACGTCTATAAAATCATGTTCCAATATAGATAGGTAAACCTCATTTGGAAACACTAAAAACTAACCCATCCATGATAATCACATCACCCACAAGGGAATCATCCAGAAACACCACACCCATAAGAATGTACTAATGGTTTCCATAGACCCTTCTAAATCCAAATCACAATGGAACACAGCCATAACCAACACCCTGTGGTGTCGACCCAACATAAAGGTTCCAATTTGACCGGACCTTCAACAAGAAGATTCATAACCATAAAAAACTCAATCCCATGAAATTGGTCTAAAAATAAAAGAAACATCCAAAAATAATACTTCTTCCTTATTTTTGAGAGATGTAAAAACACATAAAGCTACACCACTTGGAATACACAAGTAAAGATACTATAAAGATTAAAACTATACCATTGGCATCACCTATCAAAATTTTCCCCAAAAAATGTACAACCCCTAATTGGGTCTCACACAACACATCCATTTTATGAACTCTTCACAAAAACTATTGGGGAAAACCTCTGTATATAATATTCATTTAAGGATTCTAGGTCAGAAAACATGAGGGGAACCTCCCATATAACCTAGAATAAAAAAAATCCTCTCACAAAATTCCTCTAAATACAAGATGGTTCTAACACCACACCCTGCATAGAAATCACCATGGAAAGACAACTCACATGTCCAAAATAAAATCCAAAGGAAAGAATAATATCAATGTTTCTCTCCTTTCCTACCCATATTCACCACATAAGATCATTTGAGGTTTTCAATTAAATCAAAAACCAAGAGAGAGGGTTTATGAAAAAAACCCTCTGTGAGACACCTAAGAACATAACTTCTCAATGATGACCCACAATGTTTCTCAAGAGGTTCCCAAGAAACCAATACTAATTTAATAACTGAATAAATTAATAAAAAAACAATTGATTATAAAAATATAACCAATATATAACACCCAACCTATCTTAATATGAAAACACTAAATCTAAAAACCTGAACCTATGATCAAACAACATCCTAGGAACCTATCTCATTCCATGATATATAAAAAAACAATTATGATATTTTTTAATTATTTATTAAATAACAACCGAATATGAATAAATTCTTAAAAGATTATTGACGTGGTTCCACATTCTAAAACCAAAACCAACTACCTAAAAAATGCCTAAAATTTACCCACAAAATTAATCTTGAAGCTTTCTTAATAAAAATAACTTCATTAACAAGAAATTAAAAACAATTTAACTTAATATTCAAATGAAATCAATTAGGCCTTATACCATCTCCAAAATTATGTGTAATGGATTTCATTATGAATCACGAGACATCTAATATCTAAGACATTGTAAAAAAGGAAAATTCCTTGTAAATTTTAGCATTTTAGGGTGGAATAGGAACTGGAAACCTTAATTTAAACCATTAAAATTAGATATGATAAAATAAGTTTAATAACAAAGGTAATAGTTTAAAATTACTTTCTCAAATCGCCGTGTAGGAGGTGCGCTAGAGGAGGATGTGGGGAAGAATCCACATGGAAATGTTAGTAGGTAGGTGAGGTGATCGTAGGGATATGGGTAGGTCATGTCGTTGGGGAGGTGGGATGGTGGTGCTGGAGCCAATTCATAAAGAAGGCTTTTGAGCTGCTTTGGAGCTGGTAGGGAGGCTTGCTGGCTACATCAGAGATGAAGGGGTGGGGGGGATAAATCATGAGGGGATCATGAATAACAAGAGAATTATGGGAGGAGGAATAGAGAGGGAGGATGGGGGGAGGATAAATCCAAAGGGGAGGAGTGTAGGAGGAACAACTATGGATTAGGAATTGTGATTCTATAGGTAGGGTGTTTCGAGTGGGGGAGGAAAGTCCCAATCAAAATAATATTCAAGAGATCTATTGCCACACGTAACTGTTAGGATGTTTCTATATCTTACCTACAGAAACAAATAATTTCTATTTTCGACAAAAATCCATTTCTATATATCATTTTTGTATTAGTATAATCATAACTTCATTGGAATCCTGATAAAGACCCCCTCACCCATATCATTTATTTGATACATGTGCTCATAATGGACCCATTTGTCTGTAATTTTTTACTAGAATTGTTAAATGGACAATATTTATCAATTATTTATTACAATATTTGATAGTGGGTATTTATAAGTGCTTTTAAAAATTACAAATAAATGGTTATTTATAACACCCCATGATTTCAAAGTACATTATCTCTTTAAAGTAATACAATATCTTGTGCTACACACAACACAGAGTTAGAGCGCACCACGACTTACCAAAATAGCCATTAAAAAAAGCTGTTATGAATATTATTAAACACATTATTGATTTTATATATATCCTATATAATTTTAGCATTAAAATTTTGGGTTTGTTAGACATAATCTAAGGAAAAATACAATTTTTCTTGATAAATGATGTATTTTTCTGAAAATGCAGTTTTACCGCCTTTTAATGGAGAACGTTTTTAAAATAGAATATTTAAAACCTTTATATATTCAAATTAATTAAATTAAATTCCCCTTTATAATTGGGATATAAAAATTTAGTTTTGAATTATTTTTGGTACTTTTCTAATAACTTTCATATTTTGAAGAATCGTGAAAAATACTAAAATGTAATCAAATTTTTTTTTTTAAATAAAACAATTTAGAGTGTTAAATTATTAGATTAATTAGTTTTATGGTATAATTAGGTTATATATTTATAATTTAATATAATTTAGTTTATTGGATGAAATTTGAAATCTAAATTGTACGTTAAAAGACGTAAATATTTTGATAATTTTTACTTTTTAAAACCATGCATCCTAGTTTTGACAACATGAATTAATTTTAAATTAATTAATTCAATATACATGATATTAATTTGGTAAAATAGATATCATTTTTGGATTCGGAATATCAAAAATATCTTAGGGTGAATGTATTGGTATTTTTCTGAAAATATTCAATTTTTAATGAATAATTAAAAACACTGCGTTATTATTTATAACCGACATTGTTTTAAATAATTATTATTTTTAATTAATGTTTTTTGTCGAACATGATATAGAACATATATATTAGTTCAATTTAATTCATGGGGTCATTTTATTATAAGAGTATATATATATATATTGTTATTGAATTTTAAACGCCTTTTACCACCTTCTAGGCACATTTTCAAATTTTCCTAACATGTACTTTTATCACTTCTGTGAATTGAATTTCAAAAATTGGAGAGACACGATTCACATCAGTCTGTAAAATGTGGTTCAATAATGTAAAAATAAGTTTTGGTGAATAGTAACTTTTAAATTTTATTTACTAGGGTTAAAAGTAAATCTAGTAATTAATGGTAGAAATGATATTATAATTACCCAAAAAATCTTCAAATTCTATTGGATAAGCGTATATCAAACTAAAATAAACCTTGTGAAAAAATTAATATTCTTTTATATTCATTTGGGTTATATTAAATGAAATTATTATATTTTATTTAATAAGGTGTTTAAAGTGTCAAATTTAAATTTTATTATCTAAAACATTTATAATATATAATTATTAATTGGATAAATTAAGAAATAAAAATTAATTAGAAATATAAAAATATTTCCTACATCAGGGTATTTTATTAATAATTTATAGACATTAAATAAGTAATTTTATATATGACACAATGATGAATTATTAATTACCTTATTAATGGATGATTAAAATAATTTATAATATAAATATTAAAATAAGTGTAAATTGAATCTTTTGAAACCATCCACGAATTTTCTAGGTGAATATGACTTGTTAGGGTGAATTTAAAGTATGTTTTTTCGAATTAATCTTGATTTTATGGCTTTGACAAAAACCAAATTCTAAATAGTGTTAGAATTGACAAAAATGAGTTTGTAAAACAAATACCAAATTATTAAATGATATAACATCCGTAAAAAAATATAGTACCTAAAATGAAATAAATAGTTTAATATATTTAATTAGTGATACACATTAGGTTCAATGGGGATGTTATAGTATGTTTATTAACCATGTAATATTAAAATACAAGAAGACATGGTAAATGTTAAACCATTTATCTAGGGGTTAAATATAAAAGTTATGGTTAATAAAGTGACCTACACTTGTCTAAAATATATTGGTTGAAATTATTTCGACCCATCCCTACCTTAGACTCAAAATTAATCCATTTTGATCTTTTAAAAACATAATATAATTTCATAATAAAATGATATTTCATGCTTTTCCTAAAGTCCCACTCACCTATCTCATAAAAGGGTACAACCCATTTCCATAAATTCAAACCTCCAAAAAATTATCTCAACCAAACCCAATCAAAATCACTTCCCAACATTCATCATTTCATCCAAGAGGCCTTACCTCAAGCATTATGAAATTTTACATAGCCCTTTTGTTCCGATCGATTGGAAACACCCAAAGAATATATGATTATTTTATCACTTCTTTCAATGTTCTATTCTTCTTCCACATTCTATTTATTTGTTATTTCCATACCAATATAATAACTCCAGTATCTTCTATATACTGTGGTGTTTTTTATAATAATGGTACAACCATATTCATTATTAAATCCATCTTATCAATGATAATGTCACCATGCATGCATACGTACAACTTACCGTCTACACACCATGGTGTAATTTGTTATACAACAGTTTGTTATTTTGAGGGATTTAGTGATAATTAATAATTATATAAATAATTAAAATAACATGATCATGTTCTCTTAAAATAAATATATAGTAAAACTTCACTCATTTTAATCATTAAGGAAATGATATTGTTGCTCGTGTGTATGTACAACTTACAATCTCCACGACCTGATGAGATTCATTTCCACATTCACCAATCAATGATAATTATAAATATATATATTATTAATAAGTATGTAATATATGACATAATAATTCTACTGAATATATATATATATATATATATATCTTATTTACTTTGTTCTATTCAATACAATATGATAACGGAAACCACATTTATGCGTATGTACGGCATACCGTCTCCATAAACGGTGTTGTCCATTTCTTAAATTAATTGATTATAAATATCTATATTCTAAATATATATGATATATATATAATTTTCTTATTCTTTATGTATTTAATTCATGATCTAATAGATACGACCAATAATAACAAGGTAAACATATACGATAAAGAAAGCGATTATTACTAGAATTGTTAATTTAACATGGAAATTGTTATTAAATGCGTAGTACAAATTCATAACTGAATAATTTATGATATCATAAATATTAATATGGTTCTGGTATAATTTAATTACATTCAATTATCATTATATAAGAGGTTAAACGTACCCTCGACCAATGAGGAGTACAAGGTTATGGTTAATTCTTCAATCTCATCATTATCTGTGATTGATCAAGTATAAGTACATTCTAGGAAATATTTATCATCCATTTCCATATTTCATAGATGGATTTTTCATAACGATTCTTTTAATGTATTATTCAACTAAGAAATCATTTTAAATGTTTTAAATATTACTTCTTCTATATCTTTCTCATTAATGTTCATGTTTTCAATATAGTTTTAAGGATTTATTTATATGGACAATATTTTATTAAAATGTTAATTCTGTTAAAAAGTATCAAAGTGGAATGGGATACTTTGATTAAAAAATATATTTTAAAGGAATTAATTTATAAACATGTCATTTTTAAATGATTTCACAAAAAGTGATATTTCTCTGAAAATATTTTACTGATCATTTTCAACTATGTCAACATCCTTTACTGGATATTATTCTTGATTGATTTTGATTTATTATAATACAATATTCCATATTTTATCTAATGAGTTATGATATATTTTACTGTGGATGTTCTATTTTTATACCCTTCATGGTTTATGTATGATGTATTAAAACATCGTATTCTAGTTTTAATACAAATGTTTATGTTATGTTTCAACATTTTCATATTAGGAATATAGTGGAATTAGTAAGTGATGGGTGGGGCCCACTCAATCCCATCGATGCATTAGTAGGTCCAATGAGACAAATTATTGTCTTGGCCCAAGACCTTGAAAAAATATTAGTTGTAGTCATGGCATAAGGTCATGACTATGTGGTAATGATGTCCAGTGTTAGGAATTCCCTCAATAAGAAATTAGTTATTACATGTGATTATTCGACTAGAAGAATGTCCATGTGCATGTTTAGTTGGTTGTTTGATTTATTTTTGACATATTATGTTTAGGTTTATGTTTAATAGGTTGTTATTTTTTTATTACACATCATTTATAAAAATAATATGGTTTCCACTAAATTATTTATCGTTAATGGGCATATGAGAGCACCCCTTTCTTATGTATTATTTTCTGAGGATTTTCATAAGTGTATTATGATTGACAATCAAGGATATTCCAAGGATATGAGTGAGTTCATAGAAGATAAATTGTTGGTTTTCTTTATTTCATGATGTAATTTATAAAATATGTATGTATCTAGTTCTTCAAATGCCACTAAACTAATCGGTATTTCGATACATGATTCTTTTTATCGTTCCAATGTATTAAAATAATGCAACTATTCTGGGTAATTGGGTTCAGGGAGTTACATTTATTATGAGGGGTAGTTTCGAAATAACCTTGGAAACTATATTTAGAAAAACTCTGATTAAATAAAATTACCCTAAGATAGACTTTGGCGATAAGTATAGAAGAACATACTATACCTTTGGTATTGTAGTGATTTTGTGAATTTTCCATCCAATAAATCCCTTCAAAGATATGAGCAAGTAGAGGCAGATCTGACATAGATATACCTAGGATTGAAAACCCGGACAAAGAGTTTCAAGATTCATCTGAGGTATCCTGGTACATGACAAAATGCCTTGCTGCACTATTTGTTATGACACTCCTAGTGGATATACTTATGATAATTCAAATTTTTAATAGAATCCATTATAATGGATTTATGAGTAAATATTATAGTAAAGAAAAAAAAATTATGATTATCATGCTAGATGTGTTAAAATATTCAATTAATATTGATGATTTTTTTAGTTTTTTTATTACACATTATGATATGATCAAAAATAGTGTATTTCGTCATTTAAAAATGGAACCCAATAGAAGGAATGAGAAATCCAGAAAAATTCATGATCCAAAGAGTAATAAGGATCATATATTTCAGGGTATTACACTTTTATTTAGAAGGGAAATATTCTCCCATGTATTTTCATCATTTGAATAAATAGTATCATGTATTAATAAAATATGTAATTAATTCTCTATGTAATATGGATTTGATGGGAATCCAGAGAAGAAGAAGACGATGGAGAGAAATATGGACAAAGGGAAGAAAGGAAATTATGATTTTCTTATGCGTGATAACTGTGGAAAGAATCACCTTGGTAAATGCTTGAAGGGAATGAGAGTTTGTTTTAAGTGTGAAAAAAGGACACCAAGTACGTGATTTAAAATGGTATGAAATATGTTTTAAATTTACAATTATTCATCTTCAAGGAGTTGGGACACTACGTGAATCAATGTACCTATAACACCCCAAGATTTCGTAGTACGTTATTTCTCCAAAGTAATGCAATAACTTGCACTACACGCAATACATAGTTTAAGAACATCACGACTTACCAAACTAGCCATTCAAAAGTGGTTATGAATAGTATTAACATAAAAATTATATTATCCTTATAATTTTGGAATTAATATTATGAGTTTCTTAGACATAATGTAAGAACAAATTCATTTTTTTCAGATAAAAGAAATATTTCAAAAAAAATGAAATTTTGCATCCTTTTAAAGGCGAAGCATTACTAAATATAATATTTTAAACTGTTATATTTTCAATTTGAAATAATTATCTTCTTATTTAGAATAAATACATAAGAATTTAGTTTCAATAAATTTTTGGTGTTAATCTGACATCTTTCATATTTGGGTGAATAGTGAAAATACTATATTTTAACAGAAAACAATTTTTTAATCAAAATAATTTATATTTTTGAATTATTTTTTATAATGTTTTGTAATTATAATTAGATTATAATTTTACCCTTTAATCCAATGTTTTTCATATGAACTAATTTTACATTTAAATTATACATAAAATAGTGTCAATCTTTTGATAGTTATTGGTTCTTAAAAACACGCTATTTGTATTAAGAATGGGAATTAATTTGAAATTAATTAATGCCAATTCTATGTTTGGAATTTATCAAAATAGACATAATTTTTGAATTCAGAATATCATATTTATTTTAGGCAGACTATTTGGTATTTTTCTAAAAAAATCAATTTTTGATGAATAGTGAAACCAGTAAGTAGCAGTTAAAAACTGAATTTTTCATTAAAATGAATTTTACCACTTTTGTGAGTTTAATTTCAAAAATCTGACATAAATGGTTGTTAATTTTATGTAAAATTTCGTTCAATATGATGAAAGTAATTTATGGTGAATAGTACATTTTGACATTTATTTTCCGCAATTAAAGGTAAATAGAGTAATTCAAGGTAAAAAGAATATTATAATAATTTAAAATTACCTTAACACTTGTACAAAACGTATTAGTAGAGTTATGAACGAACATGGGCATCTATGGGTCGATTTTGGGACCCCATTGAGCCACATGGATGTGATAATGAAAATTTAGATTAATTAACTTAAAGCAAAGGCAAAAATGACAAAAACAAATATCTTTTAGTAAATTAATTTTTACAAATGGTGATATAAATACTATTTTACAATATAAATATTAATTTTAAATCTAAAACAATTTCCTATATATTGGTATTTTATTTTTTATTTTCATAGATTTAAAATTTAAAATTATTAATGAAACAATGATGATGCAGTAATTACCTTATTAATGAAAGAATCGAATAAATAGTATTATAAATATTTAAATAAATATAATTTCAATGTTTTTATGACATGAACTAATTTTCAAGGTGAATATCACATGTTTTGGACGATTCAATGTATCTTGTTTGAAGTAATCAAGTTGTGATGACTTTCACAAAAACAAAATACTAAATAGTGTCAAAATAGGCATAAATTAATATTTAAAAAAATACTATATTATTGGTTATATAATGTTCATAGAAATGTAAGGCTTGTCCAAAGGGATTATATGATACTATATATGTCATTAATGATCCACTTGAGGTTCTATTGAAAATTTAGGGTATTTTTATTAACCATATAGAGTAAGAATACAAAAAGACACAGAAAAAGTTAAACTATTTAACTATGAGTGAAATCTAAAAGATAAGGATAAAATGGTAACCTAAACTTGTTTGGAAACTATTGGCTGAGAGGGTTTCGACCCATAACCACCTAAGACTAGAAATAAATTCATTTGGAACCATTATAAACTTAATATGATTTTATAATAAATTGATACTTTAATCTTTTTATAAAGTGACCCTCACCCCTCTTATAAAGGGGAACTTCCCCTTCTATCAAAATCACTCCTACAAAGCCATTTGGCTCAGCCAAACCCTACACAAATATCCTCCCAACTATCCTAAATTCATCCTCTAGGCCTTCCATTGGTCAGAAAGCCATCTTTTGGATCCCTTTTGATCAAATCAAAAGGAAAAACCAGAAGAAGAGGTAATGATTTCACCACCTCTTTCAAGTTCTCTTATTCTTCCACATACTCATTATTTGTTGTTTCCATTTTAAAATTATAAATTCAATATCTAAGATATACTTTGATGTTATTATAAATATGCAACAACTATATTCATTGTTCTATCCATCTTATGAGTGATAATTTCACCATGCGTGCGTACGTACGGCTTACCGTCTCCCCGTTGTGGTGTAATTTTTAATTAAACACCATGATATTTGGATGGATATAATGATGAGTAATATGTATATTAATAATGAATATAACATGATAATGTCTCTGGAAAATTAATATACCATACAATTCAACACCTTTAAGGAAATGATATTGTCGCTTGTGCGTACGTACGGATTACCGTCTCCACGACGCGATGATATTCATTTTCACGTTCACCATTCATCGATGATTATAAAAATATATATTACTAATAAGTATGTAATATATGACATAATAATTATAATGAAGATATATATATATATTTATATATATATTTACTTACATATATCTTATTCACTTAAATTCGTTCAATAAGATAGGAAAAAGGAAACAACGTTTATGCGTACGTACGGACTACCGTCACCATAAATGGTGTTTTTAATATCATTTATATGTCTATTATAAATATTTATATTCTAAATATATATGATATATAAATAATTATTTATATTATTCGTTTATTTAAATCATTATCTATGTGATACCATCAATAGTAACAAGTTAAAACACGTACGATAAAGAAAGTGATTATTACCTGAACTGTTCATTTAACATGGAAATTATTATTAAATGGGTAGTATAAAGTCATAAATTAATCATGTATGATATCATATATATTAATATGCATTTTTTATAATCTAATAACATATTATGATCTTCATACAGGAGGCTAAACGTACCCTCAACTAAAGGAATGTTAAAGGTAGTGGTTAATTCCTTAGTCTCATTATTATCCGGGATTGTTTATGTGTAAGTATTTATTGGGACGTTTTTATTATCCATGTCCAATTTTCATAAAAATGATTTCAAAATGAATATTTTAAGGATTTTTTAAATGTACTCTTTATCAATATCATAATTTTTAATGTTTTGAATATTTATCTTTCTAAATCTTTTTAATTAATGTCCATGTTTTTAAAATGATTTTAAGGATTTATTTATATGGACATGAATGTTTTGAAAATATAATTCTTTTCAAATGTTTCAAAGTGGTATGGGTCACTTTTATTCAAATATATATTTTAAATTACTTTTTATAAATTTTTTACTTTTAAATGATTTTACAAAAAGGATATTTCTCTCAAAAAGTTTTAATCATCATTTTCAACTATGTCAGCATCCTTTACTGGATATTATTTTTGATTGAGGTTGATTTATTATAATAAAATATTCCAGATTGTGTTGAATGAGTTATGATATGTTTGACTCTGGATGTTCTATTTTTATACCATTCATTGTTTATGGGTAATGTATTGACATTTTGTATGCTAGTTTTAATACAAATGATTAAGTTATGTTTCAACTATTCATATGATAAATGCAGTGGACTTAGGAAGTGACCAGTGGAACCTGCTATTGGTCCTCGATGCATTGCTAGGTCTCATGAGACGAACTAGTGTCATGGCACAAGGCCTTGAAAATATTTTATTTGTAGTCTTGGCACAAGGCCTTGGCTCTGTGGTAACGATGTCCAGAGTTAGGCATTCCCCCATTATGAAATTAGTTATTACATGTAATTATTCTAACTAGTATAATAACCATGTACATGATTATATAGTAATGTTTGATTCATTTTTTTCCATATTATGTTCATGTTTATGTTTAAAAAGGTTTTTGTTTTTATCAAACATATTTCCTTAAAATCATACAGCTTCCGCTAAATTATTTACCCTTACTAGGAATCTGAGCTCACCCCATTCTTTTGTTTTATTTTCCCCAGGATTCCATGAAGTGTATTATGATTGATATGCAAGGTTATCCTAAAGGGATTAATGGAGTTCTCAAAGAACTATCTATGCTGTGTTTTATGTTTGAAATTGTAATATAAAGTTAATGTATGTAATCTATTTTCCAAGACTACTAAATTGATTGGTCCTTCGAGACTTGATTCCTTGTAATAATTCCAATGTATTAAAATAATGCACCGACACTGGGTAACTTGGATCGGGGTGTTACAGTTGGTATTTGAGAATGTTTTCTCAATAACCTTGGTAGTTTGATTTAGATAAACTATGATTAGAGAACATATACCTAAGACAGAATTTGAAGATTAGTATAGAAGAACTTCCTATAATTTTGGTATTGTAGAGATTTTGTGAGTTTTCTAGGAAAATACATCCCTATCTGGATATGAGCAGGTAGAGACGGCTATGGCACAGATGTACATAGGGGTAAAACCCGAAAACGCCGCTTTGATATAGACTTGAACGAGATCTAGTGCATGACAACGGGCCTTGATACACTCTTTCTTACAAAACTCATGGGGGATATGCTTAAGACAATTCTAGTTTTCTTTACAAACCACTATGAAGGGTTTAATAGTATATACCTCCTCGAAGAATTTTTTTTTGTGATAATGGATTATATCCAGAAACTGTTCAATTTAGGTTAGGTATTTTACATGTTTTAAATTATGAATTTTGATTCATAAACTAACCTAGTTTATGCCATTGTTTAGAAATGGAACCTAGTAGAAGAAATGAGAACACTAGAAATATGTATGATCCAATGATTAAGAAGGGTCATATCATTCATGGTATTAATCCAACATTTTGAAAGGAAATAGTTTCCCACATATTATCATCATATAAATAAATAGTATCACGTGTTAATAAGATCAGTAAAGAATTCTCCAAATCCAATGGCTTTGAAGGGAAGCCAGAGAAGAAAAGGATGGTATAAAGAAAGATGGATAAAGGAAATAAGGTAAAGTAGGATTTTTTAATATGGGATAAATGTGGAATGAATCACCTTGGAAAATTATTTAATAGAATGGGAGTTTCTTATCAGTGTAGAGAAAAAGGAAACAAAGTATGTGAGAGTAAGGGTAAGAAATAATTTAAAATGTACAATGCTTCATCTCCAAGGCATTGGAACACTACACAAATCAATGTATCATTCATTAGAGTATACCTTAAATGATGCTACTGGATAATACTCAAGTTATGATACATCCTCATATGAAGATGAAAGAATAGTGTTCTTATGTTGTTAATATAGAATTATTTCATTTGTGTGTTGTATCAAAAATATATTGGTTACATGAATTATGTAGATAAATAAGCATTGAACTGAAGTACTATTTTAATGATGATTCATGAGTATATGGTTCTACGAATAGTGACTTAATAGTTTTCTAGGCTTTTTGGAAAATAATTGTTTGAAGGAAAGGTAATCCTTAATATGATATTGATAATGAGGTATTGATTTTATAATAAAAGATGGTGGATTTTGGTAATCTAGGATGTTGTGGTGTTGTAAAAGAATACACGATGAAGGCGTTCACATGTTATTGCCTAGAAAAAAGGATCCTCATTTTTTTAACTTCCTTATAAACATTGGACTAAGAGATTGGATATAAGTATTTTGGACAATTATAAAGGTTGGAATGGATTGAGTTTGAAATTGGATTCTATTATTAAAGTTATTTTTTGTATGGCCATAAAAAGGACAACACGAAGGTCGGGCGGCAACCCTTCATGTCTAGAAATGCCGCGAGACTTGAACCGGCAACCGAAGTGAGGCAAGTGTGTATCACCTATCACTGACTCATGTGATGTACTAGATTGAATAGTGTAGTTTTTTAAAAGGGTCTGATATGTGAATTATAAATTCATTATTTGTGGAACCATATATGATTAGGATAAATAGAATATATATATATATATATAAATATATATATTGAAATATTTTAGAGTCAAAGATTAGTTTGTGGTAGGAATTAGTTGAAGGATGAAACTCTACTTTTCAAGTATATATATACATATATATATATATATTCCCTATTATTTTATGGATAATTAATTATTTTACTTTAGGGAATGGATCTTAAAACAAAAAATGTGTCATCCTAATACCTTGCGTTTTTTGAACCGATGGTATTTTAAATTATCATAGATTGGTGGCTTTGAGGCTCACAATTCTACAATTTTTGTGATTGATAACCTCAATAAATCCCTATAAATATATATGTTTTTCTCCAATTATGTGTCTCTAATTTCCACCAATGTTCTCCTAATCGTGATCATAATTTGGTGGTGACTTTTTCATTACCCTTTTCCTCTTATTAAGACAAAATTTTATTAACACAATTTCTGATGGGGGTTTTCCCCAAAAGGTATTTTCTATTTTCAAACATTTATTTTCATGAAACAATTTCAAATTGAGAGGTCACAACTTATTTAAGGAGGGAAGAATGTAACACCCCAAGATTTCATAGTACATTATTTCTTCAATGTAATGAAATAACATGAACTACACGCAACACTGAGTTCAAGCACATCAAGAATTACCAAACTAGCCATTCAAAAGTGGTTAGGAATAGTATTAACTGAATTTTGAACATTATATAATCCTTATAATTTTAGAATTAATATTATGAGTTTCATAGGCATAATGTAAGAACAAATACATTTTTTCCAGATAAAAGAAATATTTTTAAAAAAATAAAATATTACCACCATTTAATGGCGAACTCTTTTCAAATCCAAAATTTCAAACTTTTATATATTAAATATTACAAAATAAACTTCTTATTTAGAATCAATATATAATAATTTAGTTTCAAAATTTTTTTGGTGTTTTTAGGATATCTTTCATATATTGGTGAATAGTAAATAATAGTATATTTTAACCGAACAAAAACATTTTTAATCAAAAAAATTTAGAGTGTTGAATTATAAATTTTAATGGTTTGGAAGTATAATTATTTTAGACACTTAAAATTTAATCCAATTTTGGTCATTGGAATTAATTTCACATTGAATGTATACATAAACATGTGTAAATTGATTGATAGTTATTTTTCTCAAAAACACGCTATTTGTTTTAAGAACGGGAATTAATTTGAAATTAATGAATTCCAATTCTATGTTTTAAATATAGAAAAATAAACATCATTTTTGAATTCATAATATCAAATATAGATTAGGACGAATATTTGGTATGTTTCTGAAAAACATCAATTTTTTATGAATAGTGAAACCACTTAATAGTAGTTAAAAAAATGAATATTTCATTAAAATGAATTTTACCACTTATGTAAGATGAATATCGAAAATCAAACATACATGTTTGTTATTAGTATGTAAAATGTGGTTCAATAAGATGAGATTAATTTTTTATGAATAGTGACTTTTGACATTTATTTGCCGTAGTTAAAGGTAAATAGAGTAATTCAAGGTAAAAAGAATATTATAATAATTCAAAAATTTTTAATACTTGTAAAAACAATATTGTTGGAGTAATTAATGACCATGGGAAACTTTGGGTCTATTTTGTGACCCCATTGAGCCACATGGAAGTGATAATGACAATTTAGATTAATTAACATAAAGTAAATGCAAAAATGACAAAAACAAATAACTTTTAGTAAATTAATTTTTACAAAGTGTTATATAAATTATATTTTCGACAATAAAAATTAATTGGAAAGATAAAATTATTTCCTATATAATGGTATTTTATTTATAATTTTTAGAGATTAAATAATTAAATTTATTAATGACATAATGATGATGCCTTAATTTTTTTATTAATGAAGGAATCAAATAAATGGTATTATAAATATTAAAAAAGATATAATTTCAATGTTTTTAAGACATCCACTAATTTTCAAGGTGAATATGAGATTTTAGGGATGTTTCAATGTATCTTATTAGAAATAATAATTTTTTTATGCCTTTCACAAAAACAAAATACCAAATAGTATCAAAATATAATTAAATTAATATTTAAATCAAATACTATAATATTTATTCTATAATGTTCTTAAAAATGTAACGTTCAGCCATAAATGATACTATATATGTAATTAATGAGCCAATTGAGGTTATTTCAGATGTTTTTGGTATGTTTTTTATCCATATAGATTAAGAATACAAGAAGACAAGTTCAAAGATAAACTATTTAACTAAGAGTTCATTATAAAATATAAGGTTATAATGTTAAACTAATCTTGTCTAAAACCTATTGGATGAAAGGATTTCGACCCATAACCTCCTGAGTCTCGAAATAAATTCATTTGGTACCACTATAATCCGAATATTATTATATAATAAATTAATACTTTAATCATTTCCTTAAGTGACCCTCACCCCTCTTATAAATGGGAACTTCCCCATCTCTAAAAATAACTCATACAAAGACATTTGGCTCGGAAAAACCCTACCAAAATATCCTACCAACTATCTTACCTTCATCATAGAGGCCTTCCTTTGGTCAAAAAGCCAACTTAAGGATCCCTTTTGACCAAATCAAAAGGAAAACCCGAAGAAGAGGTAATGATCTCACCACCCTCTTTCATGTTCTTTTATTCTTCCACTTACTCATTATTTTTTTCCATTTTAAAATAACAACTTCAGTATCTTATATATAATGTGATGTTATTACAAATATGTAACAACTATATTAATTTTTCTTATCTATCTTATGAATGATAATGTCGCCGTGCGTGCGTACGTACGGCTTACCGTCTCCACAATGTGGTGTAATTTGTTATTCAAAACTATGTTATTTGGATGGATATAATGATGAGTAATATGTATATAAATGATGATAATAAAATTATAATGTCTCTATAAAATTAATATACCATCAAATTCCACACCTTTAAGGAAATGATATTGTCGCTCATGCGTAAGTACAGATTACCGTCTCCACGATGCGATGAGATTCATTTTCACGTTCACCATTCATCGAATATTATAAAAATATATATTACTAATAAGTAGGTAATATATGACATTATAATTCTACTTTAGATATATGTATTTATATATATGTTTACTTAAAAATATCTTATTCAATTAGTTTCTTTCGATACGATATGAAAACGGAAACATCATTTATGCGTACGTACGGACTACCATCTACATAAACAGTGTTTTTCATTACATATATATGTCTATTATACATATATATATACTAAATATATATGATATATATATAATGATTTATATTATGGATGTGTTTAAATCTTTCTCTATGTTATACAATCAAGAGTAACAAGTTAAAAGACTTGAGATACAGAAAGCGATTATTACCCGAAATGTTAATTTAACATGGAAATTATTATTAAATGGGTAGTATAAAGTCATAAATGAATCATGTATGATATCATAAATATTAATATGGTTCGGTTATAATTTAATAACATACTAGGATATTCATACAGGTGGATAAATGTTCCCTCGATTAAAGTAATGTTCAATGTAATGGTTAATTCCCCAATCTCATTATAATCTGATATTGTTTATGTGTTAGTATTTACTGGGAAATTATTATCATACATGTCCATTTTTAAGAAAAATTATTTAAAAATTAATATTTTAAGAATTTTTAAAAGGTACTCTTTATCGAGATCCGAATTTTAAATATTTTAAAGATTTATCTCTCTATATATTTTTAATTAATGTCCATGTTTTTAAAATGATATTAAGGATTTGTTTATATAGACATGAATATTTTGAAATGATCATTCTTTTCAAAAGTTGCAAAATGGTATGGGACACTGTGATTAAGAAACTTCTTTTAAATTAATTCATTTATAAATTTGTGACTTTTAAATGATTCTACAAAAAGGATATTTCTCTGAAAACGTTTTACTCATCATTTTTAACAATGTCAGCATCCTTTACTGGATATTATATTTGATTGAGGTTGATTTATTGTAATAAAATATTCCATATTGTATTGAATGAGTTATGCTATGTTTGACTCTTTATTTTCTATTTTTATACCATTCATGGTTTATGTGTAACGTATTGACATTTCGTATGCTAGTTTTAATATGAATTTTTATGTTATGTTTCAACTATTCATATGAGGAATGCAGTGACTTAGTAAGTGACGGGTGGAGCCCGCTATAGATTCTCGATGCATAGGTAGGTTTCATGAGACAAATTAGGGTCTTGGTAGAAGATCTTGAAAAAAAATGTATTTGTAGTCTTGGCATGAGGCCTTGGCTATGTGGTAATGATGTCCGATTTTATGCATTGCCTCATTATGAAATTAGATATTACATGTCATTATTCGACTAGTATAATATCCATGTGCATGGTTATATAGTAATTTTTTATTCATTTTCTCAATATTAGGTTCATGTTTATGATTAAAAAGGATTTTGTTTTTACCACACATCTTGCCTAAAAAGTTTATAGCTTCCACTAAATTATTTACCCTTACTGGGCATCTAAGCTCACCCCATTATTATGTTTTATTTTCCCCAAGATTCCAAGAAGTGTATTATGATTGATATGCAGGGTTAAGATAAATGGATTAATGGAGTTATTAAAGAACTATCTATGATGTGTTTTCTGTTTGAAATTGTATTGTAATGTTAATGTATGAAATCTATTTTACAATACTGCTAAATTGATCGGTCCTTCAGGACATTATTCCTTGTAATCATGCCAATGTATTAAAATAGTGCACCGAATCTGGGTAACTGGGGTCGGGGCCTTACAGTACCAATAATCAGAGTATACCCCATATGATTCTATTGGATAATAATCATGTAATAATACAACCACAAGTGAAGAGAATGTATTTGTGTTCTTAATCCGTAAATATATTACTGTGTCATTTGATTATTGCATTAATTATATACAAGTTATTAGAGTTATAAAGTATATATGGAATACACTGCAGTATATTGTTATTAAGGATTTGAGATTTTATCGTTCCATGTAAAGTGACAAATTTTCTTGCTAATAATTTTTGAAAATATATAGTCACATGAAATATAACCCTTACTATGTTCCTGAAATTGAGATAATTATTTCTGAATATGATATGAATGATTAGAAAAAATTAAATTAGATATTCTTGACTACATTGAAACTATTTAATTTTATTTTTAATCCATCATTAGGGGAGATTACCACATTTTGGATATAAAGAGTATATCCATTATTCTATAAAGAATCAGAGAGTGTGAATGTAATCAGTAAGGTTTTGTGGTAATTTATTTTGTAAACATGTTTTAATAGTATACATGATGAATGTATTTACATGTTATTACATAGAAAAATAGATACTAAATATGTTTACCTTCCTTATTTATTTTTGACTGTGATTTCGAACAAAAGTATTTTATATAATTCTAATAGTGGAATGGATTATGTTTGACATTGGATACTATTTTCAGGGTTAAAAAATTTCTTAATATTTTTTTTAGATAGTTATAAAAATGAAAACCTGGAGGTTGGGTGACAACCCATCGCGTCCGGTATGGTCGTGACACTTGAACCCACAACTGAAGGGCGACAAGGGAGTATCACCTACCACTATCTTACACGATGTCATTATTTGTATAATGTATCTTTTTAAATAAACGGATATAGGAATTATAAATCTATTTTTTTAAAAACCCTATACAATTAGTATAGATAGAAATTTTCTTAATTCTATTATCTTTTCAAGTGGAAAAAAGATTTTGTGGTAGAAGTTAGATGAAAGATTGAACTATACTTGTTATGTTTTTATTCACTTATTCAATGATGAAATTAAATCTTAAACATTAGGTATGGGATCTTAAAAAAAATTATCTAATACTTTATGATTTTTTGAACCGATATTATTTAAATCATAATAGATTTATGGATTTAATGCCCTCAATATTCATTTTATTATTCACTTGTTTGTTATTGATAACCTCAATCACTCTCTATTAATATTTACATCTTCAAACAATTATCTATCTCTAATTTCCACAAATGTTCTACTATTCAAGATCATAATTTGGTGGGGACTTTTTCATTTCTCCTTTCCCTCTTATTATGACTAAATTTTAATAATAATATTTCTGATTCGGGTTTTCCACAAATGTAATTTATATATTTAACCTTTTATTTTTGAAAAACAATTTCATAATACGAGGAAAAAATTTATTGAATGATGGAAGAATGTAACACCCCCATATTTCATATTACGTTATCTCTTAAAATAAATTCAATAGTTTTCACTACACGCAACACCCTATTCGAGCGCACCACGACTTACCAAACTATGAATTAAAAAAGAATTTATGAATAGTTATAACCACATTTGGAATTTTATATATATCCTATATACATTTATCATTCAAAGATTGTTTTTCTTAGACATAATATAATGATATATTCAAATTTTCAGATAAAAGCATTATTTTATTAGAAAATGAAGTTTTACCGCCTTTTAATGGAGAACTTTTCATAAATTCAATATTTGAAACTTTTATATATTTAATTTAATGAAATTAAATTCTTCTATATAATTTAATCGTAAAAATTTATTTTGGATAATTGTTTGGCACTTTTCTGATAACATTCATATTTTGATTAATAGTGAAAAAAACTAAATATTAATAGAAATTTTTTTTCTAATTGAAATAATTCACAGTGTTAAATAATTAATTTGAGTGGTTTTAAATTATATTTAGATTATATTTTTATATTATAATATAAATAATTTAATTGGATGTAAATTCACAATTATGTTTTACATTAACACGTGTCAATCTTTTCATAGTTTTTACTTCTTAAAACCCCATTTTCTAGTTTTAACAACGGTAATTAATGTTAAATTAATTAATGCACCTTAAGTGTTTTTAATTTTATAAAATAGACATCTTTTTTGGATTCGGAATATCGAAATTAGCTTATGGTGACTTTTGGGTATTCTTTTGAAAACATTCAATTTTAGATGAATAGTGAAAAACACTACGTTATTATTTAAAACTGAATTTTATTTAAATAATTAATAATTTATTTTAATTTATTTTAATTTTAAAATATATACATAATACCAATATTAGTTCAATGTAATTCATTGGAGGAATTTTATCATAGGAGTAGATGTATAAAATTTTATTGAATTTTTTAAAGTCTTTTACCCACCTTCAGTCACAATTGAAAATTTGCATAAAACGTTATTTTGACACTTATGTGAATTGAATTTCAAAAATCATGGAGACAAAGTTGTCATTAATAACTAAAATTTGGTACAAAAAGATAAAAGTAATTTTGTTGTGAATTATAAATTTTAAATTTTTATCACGCTTAAAAGTAAGTAGAGCAATTAATGGTAAAAATGGTATTTTAGTTACCTTAACACATGTATTAATTTTATTTGATAAGTGTATTTCGACCCAAATAAACAATATGGAAAAATTGTGATCCTTTTTGATCTATTTGGGTTATATTATTATTTTATTATATTTTATTCAAAGAAGTGTTAAAAGTGTTAAATTCAAATTTATTTACAGAATCCATTTTTAATATAGAGTTATACATAAGATATGTTAAAATATAAATATTAATTATAAAGATAATATGATTTATATATCATTTTATTTTATTTATAAATTTTAGACATTGAATGAATAAATTTATATGTGACACAATGATGTCGTAGTTACCTTATTAATGAATAATTATAATAATTGATATTATAGAAATTATAATAAATGTAAATTGAAACATTGGATTCCATTGTAGACTTGTATTGGTTAATATGACATGTTTGGGTTGATTAAATGTATTTTGTTTCTATGTAATCAATATGTTATGAAATTCACAAAAACCAAATACTAACTATTGTCAAAATTGACATAAATGAGTTTTTAAAACAAGTACTATATTATTAAATGATATAATATCCCAAATAATTTTATATTTAGGCCAAATGATTAGATTAGTTTATATATGTAATTAATGACCCACTTTAGGTTCTCTTGTAATTTTATAGTATGTTTATTAACCAAGTAATATAATAATAGAAGAAGACGTGGTAAACTATTTAACTAAAGGGAAAATCTAAAAGATAAGGTTAATATATTGAACTAAACTTGTCTAAAACCCAATAGTTGAAATAATTTCCACCAATACTCACCTTATATGAAAACTAAATCTATTTGGATATTTTAGAAACCCAAAAAATTAAAATAAAAAAATATTTCATGTTTTTTTAAAAGTGCCCTTCACCACTCTTATAAAAAGGTACTTCCACTTCTCTTAAATTCACACCACCAAAGCTTTTTTTTTCAGGCAAACCCTGCCCAAATAACCTCCCAATAAACTTAAATTTAAACTAGATGCCTTACCTTGAGCATAATTCCAACATAAGGAGACCTTTTGTTCAGATCAGAAGGAAACACAAAAAGACGATGTAATTATTTTATCACTTCGTTCAATGTTATATTCTTCTTCCACTTTCTTTGTCTTTGTTACTTCCATACCAATATAATAACTACAGTACCGTATAAATACTATTATTATATTATAAATATGGTAAAACTATATTCATTATTCTATCCATCCAATGAATGATAATGTCAGTATGCGTGCATATGTACTTCTTACCATCTCCACACCGACATGTAATTTTTTATTCAACACTATATTACTCGGATGGATATAATGATGAGTAATATGAATATAAATATTGAAAATTGCATGATAATGTTTTGGTAAATAAAATATACAATCCAATTCTAGAAATTTTAATCATTATGGAAATGATATCATCGGTCTTGTGTATATACAGCTTACCGTGTCCATGACACGATGAGTTAATTTCCACATTCACCATTCAATAATAATAATAATAATAATATATTATTAATAAGTATATAATATACGAAATAATAATTCTAATGGATATATATATACACACATACATATATCTTATTCACTTAGTTTCATGCATACGTACAACCTACGGTCTCTATAAAGACTGTTTTCCAATTCATATATCTATACATTATATAGATTTATATTCTAAATATATATGATATATAAATCTTGTTATATATTTTAGAAATTTTTAAATCATGATATAAGGTATAAGATAAAAAAATAAGTTAAAACATGTTTGATAATGAAAGTGATTATTACCCAAAATGTTAATTTAACTTGGACATTATTATTAAATTGGTAGTATAAAGTCATAAATGAATCATGTATGATATCATAAATATTAATATTGTTCTGTTGTAATTTAATATTATTAAAGGGTCATCATATAGTAGGTTAAACGTACCCTAGACCAATGATAAGTATATAGTAATAGTTAATTCCTCAATCTCATCATTATCCAAGATTGTTTATGTGTAACTATTTTCTCGGACAAATATATTATCCATATCGATGTTTCATAAAATAAATTATCAAATTAATTCTTTTAAGGAATTATTTAACTAAAAAAATATAAATGTTTCAAATATATATTCTTATAAGTCATTCTAATTAATATCAATGTTTTCAAAATAGTTTTAAGGATTTATTTATATAGAAATAATTGTATTAAAATGATAATTCCTTTTAAAAGATTCAATGTGATATAGGACACATGGATTCAAAAATCTATTTTAAATCCCTTCCTTTATAAATTTGTTACTTTTAAATGATTTCAGAAAAAGGGATATTTCTCTTAAAAAGTTTTACTGATCATTTTAAATTATGCCAAAATCCATTACTTGATATTATTCTTGGTTGAGGTTGATTTATTATAATACAACCATCCATTTTCTATTTAATGAGTTATGATATGTTTGACTATGGATGTGATATTTTTATACCCTTTGTGGTTTATTACTGAAGTATTGAAATTCTCTACGCTAGTTTTAATAAGACTATTTATGTTATGTTTCCAAATTTTTATATGATAAATCTAGTGGACATAGTATGTGAAGGGTGGGGCCAACTATAGCCCCTAGATTCATCGATTGGTATCATGATACAAATTAGTGTCTTCGTAAAAGGTCATACAAATTTATTTGTAGTCTTGGCATTAGGTCTGGACTATGTAGTAATGTTGTCCGATGTGAGGAATTATGTGAATATAAAATTAATTATTTCATGTTTTTATTGGACTGGTATAATATCCATGTGATTGTTTATAAGGTGATATTTTATATATTCTTTCCATATTGTGTCTAGGTTTATGTTTAAAAGGTTTTTGTTTTTTTATTTCAAATCTTTCATTAACAGCTTATAGCTTCAACAAAATTATTTACCCTTACTAAGCATCAGAGCTCACCCCTTTCTAATTTTTTATTTTCCCAGGATTCCAAGATGTGTATAATGATTTATATGCATGGTTAAGCAAAGGGAATAATGTAATTCTCAGATTATTATTTATGTTGTGTTGTATGTTTCATTCTGTAATGTAATATTGAAGTATGTAATATATTTTTCAATACTTCTAAATGGATTGGTCCTTCGGGACGTGATTCCATGTAATAATTCCAATGCATTAATATAATGGACAGAATTCAGACTTCTAGGGTCGGGGAATCACATTATTGATCATCCCATTTAGCCAACATTGTTAAAACCCTAACACTCGGTTAACCCTATTTTGTAGTTGTGTGTGTCTCGATCAATATGTAACATGGTCCACCATTGAAAATACTTTAAATAAGATCAGTTTATTTCCATAAGGATATTAATGATACAATATATAAATCATCCCATGTAGGAATACAATTAGAGGTAAATTTGTGTAATTTATATGTTCAATGTCAAAAAATGCATATTAACTAAAAATATCGGATGAAATGTGTATAATTAATATCAATAATAAAAGGATTTTAATGAAGTTATTATCATAATAATTCACTAGTTATTAATGTCCTAGTTTCATTTTTATAAAATAATTGACACATAGTAATCACCACCAGATAATATATTATACAATGCTATGTCTAAAAAAGATGAATTTAAGATAGACAACACAAATTCAATATTTCATGACTATAAACATAATGAACCCACTTTTTTACATCATGATAGTGAAAAATCAGAGTTTTGAAAACTCATAATATAATTATAAACAACATTTCACAGGTTCATTAAAACCCACCAACATTATACAATACATAATCTTATGTTCATTCAAGAATTAAAATTGAGGATCATTTTAGGTTTATAGTTTTTGAGAATTAGGAAATAGTTAATACATAATTACTCAAATTTAAACAAATTAGATACCACTACAATAATATCATTTTAATCCAAAATATTAATCTTTTATAAGAAAAAAATATTTTTTTCTTGATAAAAATATACATGACTTATTCTTTTCTCTCCTACCCATCCTTATACCCTGTGAATTTTATTTAAAAAACAATATATTAACACACAAATGTCCACAAGGGATGTAAAATAAGGAAGGAAAATATTTGTACATGAATATTTACAAAAATATGAAATCCTATGAATCTTAAAATTATTCATAGCAATCATAAATCAAAAAGGTAAATTTAGGAATCCATATCATACTTACATTGTAGCTTTTACAACTATATCATGAGTAACCTTCATGGTTACGTTTGGAATGACCATCATAATATATTCCCTAAATATTTTAGGATAAAAATTATCGTTTAAATCTCTCTCATTACCCATTCAATTAGAGAATTATCACGAGCTGTCCTGAAATTAATTTTCCACAGAACCACCTGTAATCTAGATCAATTACGTAGAACCATAACATAATCATAACACATAATCCATGCATAAAGGAAAAGTAAAATTTCCACATTGCGATAATAATTTATAATTTAAAGATATTTATATAATAAATTCTTTATAAAAATCATTTTCAATACCAAAATACATAAAAAGAGAGTATTGTATTTAATTTAATTTTATTATTTTTGTTTAGAGGATTCTAAATAATAAATATTGGTCATGAAAGAGGAAATTTCGGTGTCGCCATATATGGTAAAAACATCCCATTTTTCAATTAGATTAATGATTCTTATAAAAAAATTCCTTTTGAAAACCATTCAATGAAATTACAAAGCCAAATGTGTTGATTATATAGCAAATAAAATAAGGTGGTGTATATTGATGATATACAACTCAATCGATGGAGATCGAGACAAAGACCATTACTACAAGTCTGACTCATCATGTAAAATCTATATATTCCTAAATAATAAAAATAGCCTAATTTCTACTTTCTTAATAAACATTTTCACAATAATTATTTCTTTTATATCACCTATTACCATGATATAAAAATTAGATAATTATTTAAGTTCATATTAGATGTTTTTTCGATAATAATTACCTTAGTCAAAAATGAAAATGATTCTATAATTTCTAAGAATATCATACTCAATGGATGGGAGGATTTTTGTGTAACCAAACCAGGGGATCAGAATGTTGTTTATGTTGATTTTCATGTAGAATTTTATAAGTTTGTTTCCTTCTACGAATAAGATGGCAGAGAAAAATTCTCTTTTAAGAGATATGGTAAGACTTACAAGCTTTCATACACCAATGCTGCAAGCTCGGTAGGGCTCTCATATGATGGTGAAGCAGAATTTTGTTCACATATGTTACCAGATGTACAAGGAGGTTTCATCAAAGTGAAGGAAATGGAATTCCTTGGACTTAAAGATGACAAAACGACAAATATTTCTTATCTTTCCACTAACAACAGGATTCTACAGTTGTGGGTTCAAGGGTTTTTTGTTCGGAGATGATGTGATAAGGATAACTTAAAGAAAAGTGATATTTACATCTTGAATTTCTTGGTAAATCTACGAAAGATAAATCTGAGGATGTACGTTCTTATTACAGTTCAGAACATCAGGAATGGGTCTTTGAAAGATCAAATTATTATGTATCATACTCTTATATCAAAGCTTATTATTCGATCTCTTGATTCATTCCAGGATTATTGTACTTCCAAGATGACAATTTTTAAGATGATAATGATAAGTGATGAAACCTTAAAGAGGATGAAAGCCAGTTTTTCAAAAGAGTGGGGTGAGTTTTAAGATCTTCCAGAGGAAAAGGTAGAAGCCATTCCAGAAAATGTGGAGAAAGATGAACCATCTAAGAATATAGGGGACAAGAGGAAGCTAAATCAAGTGGTAGCTGAAGGAAAGACACCTAATGTTAATGAATCCCAATCCACACCTCCCATGCCGAGGAAAGAGAAAGCATATCCAGATAAGATTGCTGCTAAATGGAGGGATCATAAGGAGAAATAGAAAGAGGGGAACCTCAGTTCGGGTTGGACCATGCTGAAGCTAAATCCTTAAGGGAGAAGACCACTAAATACCCGAAGAAAGTAGAAAAAGAGATGAAGATGAAGAAAAATTAGTCTGAAGTTGATGTTGTATAATCTCTTTTGAGAGACCCAGAAATAACTTCTACGAAGATTCCCATATCGGAAACATTTTTTGTCCAACCATTATAGGAGACCCCTGGAGAGAACTACTTCACTTTGGAAAAACCTAATTAAAATGGAGTTATTGAAAGAATAGAAGATGAGGAGGGAGTATAATAATAAGAAGAATAAGTAGAATAAGACAGTGGTGATCTAGATGACTTGATTATACAAGTTGAGGATTATCAAGAGAAGGAAATCCTATCAGAAAAACTACCACTCCGAACATCTGAGGTTGAGTACTCAATGTTTGTCACTCCAAGAAAGGGAGATTATGAAGATGGTAAGATGGATGATGATAAAGAAGAAGATAATGAAAATGAATTATCTGAGGAAGAAATATATGAGAATCACTATCTTGAAGAAGGATCAGAAAAGGAGAAACTTGATGAAGACACGATAGTTTAACAATCTGAAAGTGAGGAAGAATCTCCTGATGAGGAACCCATTCCAAATGTTGATAAATGTAATAAAGTGCTTATGGGCACCCCACCAAAATATGTCATAAGGAATAATAATGTTGGTGGCTCTTCAAGAAAAATGTTGGTGGAAATTGAAGGACAGTCCCCGAGCAAGGTTTCTGATTCGGAATCATCAGCACAGGTTCACGATTTCTTTGTTGAGTCTTTAAAGAAGTTGATGGATAAAATTCTGATCATTCCCACCATAGGCTCGAGATTCTAGATGCATCAACACATCCTAAATCGTACATCAATATCTATATCCATGGTAAAGGATATGTGTGTGAATATTGAGGCTGAGCATAGAAATTTTCTCATCAATTATGATGTACAGAGAAATTTTATCATCAATTTCAGAATGATGTTAAAGAAGCTTTTCACACCGAGGATGCAAATATGAAGAATCTTCAGGGTAAACTGACCCTTGAGAAATATTCTTGGAATCAACAGGTGAGGGATCCAAATGGGAAGAATAACTCTGTTGCTCAAAACTGGAAAGGGGAATGAGATCTCCAGATTGAGATTGAAGAGAAGCCTGTGAAGAAAGATGAAATTATTAAGGCACAGTCTGAGGCACTGAAGGCTCAAGATGAAAGGATTAAAGCCTTAGAAAAACATGATGAAGAGGACCATAAAGACTTGAATAAGATGAAAACCCTGTTGAAGAAGTTAATCCCCAAGGAAAAGGATGACAAATAGACCAATCAGAATTTTTTTGTAATGTCTTTCATTGTAAAAATTATTTCAATTCTAATGAAATATTTGGTTGGTTGTATCATGTTTTATTATGTACTAATGATTTAGGTACTTCATTTCTTTTCCATTCCCTTAATTGTTTTTTAAAATCCCAAAGGGGGAGAAGAAAAAATAACTAATCAAAAGAGGGAGAAGAAAAAATATAAAATGGAGAAGAAAAATATATAAGTTAAGAACTATCCCTATGTAAGGGGTAGTTTCTCATTATGAATTTTTTCATTCCAATGATAATGAGAACTCTGTTATGGAAATCCAAAATACAATCCTTAGAGTTCCCAATACTAAGGGGGAGTTAGTTATATTCACCATCATCTATGAACAAATGGAGATAAGTTTTAATTTCAAAGACTAATTTTTTTTTCCTTATGTCCTTTTATTATTTTTCAAAAGTATGTTTGTGCTTTCCAAAAAAGGGGTGATTGTTGAGTAAATAAGGTTTTCCTTATGAATTTTACATTCCTTATTGTATTGAAAATCACAAACATATTATACCTAAGAAAAACTATATTTTACTTCAATAAGGAAAATTTCCTTCCCAATGGAATTTACCCCTACCATGTTTTCATTTCTCATATCAATATTTTTCTTAAGTATAAAAATCGGATTCATAGCTAAAACTTTGGGATTATATCATACTTAGATATGAAGAATTCAGTTTTAGGATCCAAATTCTGCATATGAACTCTAATGAAGCTCCACTACGAATTCTAGATATGACTTCTAATGAAGTTCCACTCGGAATTCTGGATACGATCTCTAATTAAGTTCCACTCTGAATTCAAGATATGAACATTAATGAAGTTCCACTCTAAATTCTGGATACAAACTCTCACAAAGTTATGTTCCGAATTATGGATACGATCTTTAATGAGTTCGACTCTGAACTTCTATGAGTACTACTCCTAACTCTTACTAGGTTAACTCCGAACTCCTACTTATTCGACAACGAAATTCTATGAGTATGACTCCGAACTCCTACTAGTTCGACTCCAATATCTGTAAATTCAAATTCCAAATTCTAGTGAAACCAGACATCGAATATCCTTATAAATTTAGACTATGTATTTCAATAGAATTCAGGTTCTGAATTCCTACAAAATAGAATCTGAATATCTCATTATTATAGACTCTGAATTCCATTTTGGATAGACTCTGAACATTTATTTGCTTACATTATGAACATCAGTTTTACCTATTCTAACACTTGTTTCCTTACAAAATGATGTCGTGATTTCAGTTATTGACTAACTGTTGGTTGAGTGACACGTGTACAGGTCCATCCTAAATTCAAGGAAAAATATGACCCTTAGTGGATGGAGCCGACCGTTGAAACTTCACCTATAAATAGGAGCTCATTTGAAAATAAGCAACAACTTTTGTAATTTTGGTGATCCGAATTTCCTAAAGTGGTTTCTAGAGAGAGAGACTCTTATTAACTCTCAAATCATCATACAGAATGTTTGAACATCTTGTTCAAACTTTTCTAAGTGCAAACTTTTTTTGTGTGAATCTGATTGTTGCTGATTGCAATTGAGGGATTCCAGGGATATTCAGTGAGGTTCTAACACCATTAAGTTATGGGATTCCTCGCTGAGGAAGACAAAGGTACCGACTACAAGATAGTTGAGGGCTTGCAGGGATAGCAAGACAGACTCCGATCTTCGTATCGAGGGCTTACCCAGGTGTGGGTAAGACAGACTTTCTAGAAAGTATAAATCAAGGGTCCTTTATTCAAGATTGGTGGATAGCCTTCTCTTTGGGTTAAAATAATTATTATTTGTTACTTGTACTTTTACTACTTGTTTTTCAACTGCAATTTGTATTGTTAAGGAATGTATAACTTTCTTATACATCCTTACTTGTACTCTAATATAGTTAGATTCTATACGCTTTAAGGTAGAATCTCAAACTTTTTAACTTTTGTTAAGTTTGATTTTCAGAATCACTTTTCCAGAATCTATTAAGTCTTTAGAACTCATAGTGGTCTTGTAAATTATCCTATTTATCCTTGTTAAACATAACAATCCTAAAACATTCCTAAGAGAATTTTTAAAAGGTACAATTCAGCCCCCCCCTCTTGTATCTGAGAATCTCATTCTTATTTCGATCCTAAGTTTGGTATCATAGAGTATATCATACTCAGAGTCATACCATCTTAACAAATTGAGGTCATTATATTCATTTTTATATTGAATTTATAAATAAAAACATTGTAATTTTTGAATATTTTCATATTACAAACCAGTTTTATCATTGCATCGAGGGGATTTTTTTGAAATTAAATTCATCCAATATGCTTTTTTTAATTTAAAAAAATGAAATAAATATTTTTAAAAATAATAAATTTTATGTTATTACAATAAATACCAAACATTTTACAAAAATTATTATTGATAAAAATAAAATTAATCAGTATGTTTTAGTGAAAAATGAGTTTACTTGGGGACAAAAAATTAATATTATTCGGGAAAATGACCTAGAAACAAATAAAAAACCAATTTTATGTCCATATTGAGACCATATATAGTATTTTATTTAGGATGGTATATTATTGGAGGAAATATATCTAAGGGATACTCTAATACCTTGTGATTTTGGGAAATATGTTTATTTTTTTAATATATATTTTTTGAAATTTTGAAATTTTTTAAAAATATTATTTAAATTTTTATTATGATATATGTAGTACCATGTTTATATTTTATATGTGAATAATTTATCTTAGCTTGAGGTACAAACAACACAGTGTATGATTGTAGTACATTGAAGACAGATTTTTACCATCTTTTAAGGTCCAACTTATTTTATAATTCATATTTCAAGAATTTAAGAATTTTATAAAGTAAAATAAAAACATTTTTTGAATATAGATGTCACGACGTGTCCTCGGGGCCCGTGCCATGACTAACCCAATCCCGCCTTCCATAGGCAAGGGGCTGGCGACTAGCACCAAGGCGTAAATCCTAGAAAAAGGGAAGGAATTGCCTTTGAAAAGTAAATAAGCACCACAGAGTAAGAAAACGGAAAAGTAAACACTAAGTAAAAACTGTAACAAGCTGTGCTGAAAGTAATAGGGGCCGGAAATACAAGCCCAACTGTAAAGTACAACTAAAAGGGAAAAGCATCAACTAAAAGGAAAAGTCACAGCGTCGAGCCATCCTCTAGAAGTCCCACCTGAAGGGTGGGTACAGATAGCCTCCACTCCTCCTCGGGTCCACCTGACCGCTCCGAGTACGTCCCACCCAGTGGTCCACCTCCGGGTACCGTCCTGCTCTGCATGCCTCCACCACGATCAGCTCTGTCCATCGTCTGCAACCAACACAACTTAGTGCGGGCGTAGCCCGTGCAGGGGTGAGTATAAGCTACTTAGTAGGGAACGCAGGACCCCCAGGGTCTCACTAAAACCAACAAGGATAACCACAAAGAAGATCTCAACAGATAACATATACTTAGGTATATGCCCATACATATACCTAAGTTATCAAGTAACCCATCTCAATCCTGAGGAAACACAAGGATTTAGAAACAACATATAACCACTACCCAGGTATATGCCCAGACATATACCTAAGTTATCAAGGTCAAATGTCTCAGCTCAAACCAGGATTTTCATTATCAAAACTGCAACTGCTAAAGAGCTCCATCTCTGGAGTGTACAGTGGTCCTGTCACGACTCCGAGGTACTGCTCACCAACCGAGGACTACTGAGGTGCTCCTCCTGTCGATTATTGTGGGCCTGCTGCTACAACCAAGTGCTTCCCCATGCCGCTACAACCAAGCGCACCTCCGTCGTGGATCTGCCACTACAACCAAGCGCTCCCATATCCTGCTACAACCAAGCGCACCTCCGTCGTGGGTCTGCCTCTACAAGCAAGTGCTCCCCTGTGCTGCTACAACCAAGCGCTTCCCCGTGCCGCTACAACTAAGCGCACCTCCATCGTGGGTCTTCCGCTACAACCAAGCGCTCCCCTGTGCTGCTGCAACCAAGCGCACCTCTGTCGTGGGTCTGCCGCTTCAACCAAGCGCTCCCCTGTGCTGCTACAACCAAATTCACCACCGTCGTGGGTCTGCCGCTTCAACCAAGCGCTTCCCCGTGCTGCTACAACCAAGCGCACCTCCCTCGTGGGTCTGCCGCTATAACCAAGTGCTCCTCACTAGGCCATCCGTAATACACCGAGTCATTCGATCAGCAGTCGTCAAGTCTCAGTTGGCTACACGGTCTCTGTATTCCGCACGCTCGTCTCCGGGAGGGTCCGCACCATGAGCTGCTGGTCAATACTAGAAGCATCACAAGGTTCCAAAAATAAGTGTCTCAAGGGACCGCCTCATCACAAGGGTCTCAACACAATAGACAGCGCGTCAATCGGACGTTCGGTCTGTGAGTTACTAGCCTTTTCGTCCTAGGGGCCAGGTTGGTTTCATGTGTGAACCAACCTGGCCGTATATCAACAACCCCAAACTCCCATTGGGTATACTCAAAGGGACCATTTCTCAACGTGATCACCAACGCCGCTGACGGTTCGTCAAACGGACCTCCGGTCTGAAAGATATCAGCTTTTCTGTTCCAGGGGCCCTGTTGGATTTCAGGTACAATCCAACCCGGCCACTATCCAACAGCAACCAAAACTCGGGCGAAGTATGCCAAAAGTTCCGTCTCTTCAAAGGGAATTCCACGAGACAGATGGCGCGTCAATCAGACACCCGGTCTGTGAGTTATTGGCTTTTTCGTTCCAGGGGCCCGGTTGGTTTTTAAGGAAAAACCATCCTGACCGTACACCACCTGAGTCCAAACCTCGGGTGGAGTGAGCCAAAAGATCTGTCTCACTTAGAAGAATTCAACAAAGTCGACGGCACGTCAATCGGACGTCCGAAGCTAAAGATATGAGCATTTCTGCTCCGACGGCCCTATTGTTTTCGTGTACGAACCAACCTTGTCACGAACCAACCCGGGTCGACCCTGAACCGGTCACCCAAGCCGGTCCGCGACATGGCCCGAGAGGCGTTCCCGATCCTCCCGGGCTGGCGACAAGCGCCAGGGCATCAACAGAGGCTATGGGAACGATTTCGCCCAAAATAAATAAATAAGACATTGAAAATAATACAGAGCAGCGCAGAAATGATAAACCAAATAAAGTGACTAAACAAGAACAAACAGAAAACAAACTAACCAAACACGACGTCCGAACAAGCTCAGTGCGACCTCACGGGTCGCTCTCCGACTCAACGATCACGCGTCGCCCTAGGCGAGCGCACTCAACTAAAGCCTGCACAAACACTAAAAACAGAAAAGAACTATAGGCGTGAGTATTAAAACTCAGTAGGCTAGCCCGATATCTATTCCCAATGCACTACCTTTAAAATAAAAGAAACATCATTTCAAGTTTGAACTACAATTTATAAAAGTATGTTTTTAATAATATTCTACTTAAAAACAAAGTACGAACCATTGCCCTTAGCCATTCTCCAAATTCGTGTTCATTTCATTAGTGCCAATGACATTTCAGGAAAAGGGGAAAGTGATGTTTAATTTTTCAAATTTGTACAAAAGGGATTAAACACTTCTATTTGAAAACAATTTTTAGAAACCCATTAAAAAGCAATTTATCAGTTTCCAAGGAAAACACTATGCCAGAATGCACAAAGTAAAACATACAGCAAGGGCAATGTAAGTATACACGTGAGCATCATAATCATTACTGCAAGCTACAAAAGCTGAATAGACATGGGTGAACCTAGGAGATCGAGAATAAACCAGAAGACACCAATACATGAGAAATCATCCTTATTGACATGTCACGATGAAATCAAAACGCACAAAACGCTCGACCATCCACTCACAGGAAGGTCGAGGGCAAATCCCATAGCAATAAACCCAATATATCCATCTACTATGGGCCACTGGTCAGTACCATAACCTACCAGTGCAGCAATCATTCTTAGAATATTCTCTCAATATGCCAGATTCCCATGTCTCAAGTGTTTAATAAAAAGGGGTGAGCCAACCGATGCCAACCGAGCATCCAATCAGATATATCTATATATAAAGAACAACAGGCATTCCCCGAGCCACTCCATGGGACAACCTCATGCCTTTTTCCACTCAAGTACCCGGGAGCCTCTAAGCGCGGCCTCCCAAACAATCAATCGCAACCAAGGCATGAGAGTCATCCTAAGAGGGTTTTTTTATAAAAACATTTCCATCGCTTTCCATAAAGTGCCAAACGGGCATTTAATACAGTTCACAATTACTACCAAAACCAGTTTAAAACTATTTGAAGAATCCACAAAACACTACTTCACAGGTTGCCAGTGTTTTTATAAACCAAACCAAACCATTTTCTTTTCCAAATAAACTTTAAGAGCCAACCAGGCAATTTCTCAAACGAACCAAAGTATTTGTTCATGCTTCAAAAGAAATCATTTCTCATTAAACCATAAATCCATTTTTATATTCCATGAATTATGTTTAAAAGCCAAACGGGCATTCTTTCATTATTGGGTGTCCGCCCGTCAAAAGGATGTTCCATGTGTCGTGTATAAAATAAACGGCTCCTTTTGACATTAAATAACCATTTAAAAATTAACCATCTTATATTAAAAATTAATTATCGTATATTATCTTATATTTATTACAATTAATAAAATGTTGTTTTTGAACAATTAGGGTGCGCAAACAGCATGAAATAATATAACTTAAATTTTAAAAGCAGTGCAAAGGGGACATACCTCAAAACCAAGCGCGACGACAAAACAACTTTGGAACCGAGGCGCGATGACACAACGCGTGTCCGAAGCCACGTGATAAAGTCCGATACTCTGCATAATCAAAGCCAAGGACTCAGACACATCCAAAACTCACCAGAGCATTCGAAACCAAGCGGCGGGAAGAAGCGCTCACCTTGAAACTAAAGCGCGGCGATGGCGGAACCCCGAAAACAAGGCGCGGCGGTGGCGCTCACTTGTAAACGCCCTGCGCCGGTCCTAAAAGTCCTAAGCCAACAAATAAAAATCCACCATCAACCAGAGTACGATGATAATAATGAAAATAAAGATAATAATGGTAATAATAATACTAATAATTATAATAGGATTAGTAATAATAATTATAATAATAGAAATAGTAATAATAGCAATAGTAATAAAAATAATAGTAATAGCAACATAATAATAATAATAATAATAATAATAATAATAATAATATGAAAAAAAAATAATAATAACAAGACAATAATATGAACATTAATAATAATAATAATAATAATAATAATAAAATTAATAGTAATAATATTAATAATAATAATAATAATAATAATAAAATTAATAGTAATAATATTAATAATAATAATAATAATAATAATAATAAAATTAATAGTAATAATATTAATAATAATAATGATAATAATAATAATAATAGTAATAGAATTAATAATAACAATAATAATAATAATGATAAAATTAATAATAATAATAATAATGAAAATAATAATGATAGTAATAATAATAATAGTAATAAAATTAATAATAATAATAATAATAATAAAATTAATAATAATAATAATAATAATAATAATAAAATTAATAATAATAATAATAATAATAAAATTAATAATAATAATAATAATAATAATATTAGCAATACTAACATTAATAATAATAATGATAAAAAAAGAAAAAGGTTATTAACATATTAAATAAAATAAAATTGCAAATTAAATAAAAAAACGGACCTGCAGCGGAGCAGAAGAAGGAGAAAGAAAAGAAGAAGAAGAAGAGAAGAAGAAGAGGAAGAAGGAGAGAAGAAGAAGAAGAAGAAGGAGAGAAGAAGAAGAAGAAGGAAAGGAGAAGAAGAGAAGAAGAGGAGGAGGAAGAAGAAAAGAAGAAGAAGGAGAGAGCAGGGGCGCCGGCTGTGCGCGCTGGACAGGGGAGGAGAGGAGGAAGAAAAAGAAGAAGAAGAAGAAGAGGAAGAAGGAAGAGGAGAGGAAGAAGATGAGAGGAAGGAGAAGAGAAAGAAGAAGAATAGGAGGAAGAAGAAAAGAATAAGAAGGAGAAGAAGAGAGGAAGAAAAGAAAGAAGGAGGGGGAGACCGTGCCGACGGAGGCCGTGCCGGATGAAGCGGAGCAGCGGGAGAAGAGGGCAGGGCACCGGTGTTGGCTGATGGAGGGAGGAGCCGGTGTTGAAGACGAAAGGGAGGCCGCCGGGTGCGTGCGGCCGAAGGAGGCAGGGGTTGCGGGAGTCGGCGCGGCTGAAGGTGCTGAAACGGGAAGCAGGAGGGAGGAGGCCGGTGTTGCAGAGCGGCGGACAGGGGAGGTGCGGGCTGGCTGGAGGGAGGTCGGCGCTGGTTTTTGAGGAGGCTGAGCGGGCTGCTACATGCGGGAGGAGGAGAGGTCTGGTCGGAGGCGCGACGGAAGCTTGCCGGGCGCTGGAAGAAGGCCCGCAGGGGGTTCGCGTGAAGAGGCGGGGGCAGAGCTGGGGAGCCGGACGGGGGTGCGGCGAAGCAGCGCCGGAGGGACTGGTTTGCTGCAATGGGAGAGGTGGGTGCAGCGGCGCGCTGCAGGAAGGGGGCCGAGGCGGACAGTGAGCGAGAGGAATAGGAGGCGGCTCCCGCCGGGTAGAATGAAAAAAAATATATATATATATATAAAGGGGCCGCTAGGGTTAGAGAGGGAAAATAAAATAAAATAAAATGAAGCTTAAACAAAAAAAGAAGAATGAAACATTAATTAATGATGAAAATAAGTATAATACTAATATCCATAATGACACTAATATTAACAAAATGATAAAATGTCTCCCAACAATTTTAATTAGCATTAAATTTTAAGACATTCTAAATTGACATCTAACAATTTATTTTTATTCATCAAAGGCAAAAAGGTCATGCAGTTGCATGGGCGATGTCGCGCGGTGTCGCGCTCCGCCCGCGCATCCCACATTGACGAACGCAAGATGTGTGTTTTTTTTATCAAAACTCAAAACGTTCATCCGAGACTGAACGCGGACCAGAGAAAAATAATATAAAACCAAAGGAATCATAAAATAAAATAAAAGCACGGTTCGGGGTGTGACAATTCTCCCCACCATAACGCTTTCCGCCCCCGGAAAGCCACAACACGATCTAGTCGATTGATCAACACCTAAGGATTTCACAGAACACGATCCAACCTCTTATCTCAAGGACATCATACAAACTACCAACGGAACTAAACCTCATTGCCCGAAATAAATCACCAACAGAGGGAAGGCCGGAACGGCTCCCCACCATAAGAACTCAACTATCATTTGATAACGACTTAAGAGAAAACCCAACGACTCATGGTGGGTCTCCGCACCATAAAGGACTGACCTCTTAGCAGCCAACCAGAAAACTAATTTGGACCTGCATCAAGCCTTACCCGAGCTAGAAAGAGCACAATAAGAACATTTCAAACACTTACTCTCATCCGAAAGGGGTAGAAGATTAAATGGATACTTAGCACAACTAAAAACCCTAACCCCATGGGCGGGGAGGGTGGGCCCAAGGATCAAATCACTAAAACTATGACGTATGACTACTCACGACCCATCACTTCGGGATGGACACAAACTAGGGCTGCAACTGATTTACATCAGTGGCGCACGCAAGGTCACTGATCAACAACTTACATCCAATAGGCACAATTCCCGACGTCACGCGAGGGATAAGTCCATCACGCACTTTGCGACAAGAGAGAACTACAACGACAGGGAAACCAGAGAAACAACACCAAAACTAACACACCACGACGATAGAGGCGCGACTTTAACCGGACTCTTTAAAATTTTCCCCCGGGGGTTCCTGACTACGCGCTGGCTTCACTCCGAGACCTTTTGGCTGGAGCTCTGATGGATGAAGCATCTCCTGCCTCGCAGTCAGGTTCTGATAATCCCAATGAGATACATACGTCTTTTGATTTGACAGATTGAAGGATAAGATTTTAAAATTAAAACACACCAGTATTGAAAGACGAGGTTCGTCAAAAGACCCATGAAGTTCCCATACATTTCAATCCCAAAACACCACCAGTATAACTACAACGATAAAAGATCCCTTAAACTGAAGGGAAACTTACAACAAGAGCTCTGAACAAAGACCCAATAGAACATTACTTCTGAGAACACCCTCTGCGACGCTTTCTTGCAATGCCCCGACAAAATCGTCGCAAGTGACCCAGACGTCCACACGTCTGGCAGGGCTTCGGAGCGCTTGGGCACGATGACTTCTTGTGACCCCGCTTGCCACACTGATAACACACAATAATCTCTCGCTTTGAAGAGTTTGATGAAAGATCCCGAGGTCTCTTGATTCCACGACCTGCTCCATTCACATTCATTTTCTTACTCATCTCCTTTCCAGAATCTTCACTAGTTCTCATAGGGATCGAAGGAGGGAGGACTACTTCGAGCACTCCTGCCATCGCGGCTTCGATACGAAAATCTTGTCTCGCCACATCAACAAAAGAAGTCAGGTTGGACTCTGAAACCTTCGACTGTAAATCAGGGCGGAGACCCGCCTCGAAGCGTCGAGCCTTCATGGGGTCATTCATGGCATACCCTGAATCATAAGGTACTAGCTCCACAAAGAGATGGATATATTCTAACACGGATCCGTCGCCCTGCTGCAGACAACACATTTCCATCCCCTTCCTCACCCTATCTTCCTCAGAGAAATACTGACGAATGAACGAGGTCTTGAAAAACTCCCAAGTAACCTCTTGACGGGGCTTGTCCCGAGACACTGACTTCCACCACATCCATGGTGAACCTTCAAGCATGAAGGTCGCAAACTTGACCTTCAACGACTCGGGCAACTCAATGAGGCTAAAGTCCCTTTCAACCTTCTGCATCCACTCCTCTGCCACAGAAGTTTCTTCTTGACCATAAAAGAGAGGTGGATCCAACTTCCGAAACTCAAGCATAAAATCCTTAGGTTTATCAACTGCACTACGATCACCCATCGAAGCTTCAAAGGGATAACCGCTGGACAAGGAAAGGTCAAAACCCAATCAAGGTCAACTCAACGAATGAATACACCCTCAAAATCAAACACCGCATAGGTGACAAGCTCAAAAACCGAGAAAACAAGTTATCATAACATCAAAAATATTCTCTTTGAAAGCATCTTTAATTCAAAACAGTCTTGGTAAGTTAAACCCTCGCCATTGGTATCCCTTAGAGTCTCACTCACATGCATGTATCTGTGCCACCCATGGCATCCATCCACCATACCAGACATCCATCCACATTTCCAACATTCCACAATGCATGTGAGTACTCATCGGAACACCAAGGCCAAAACAAGCAAATTCATTTTCCAAAAACAATTTATTCATACCACTTCTTTTAAAACAATCCGCAAATCAAACATGTTATGTCAAACAACAATTTTTTTTTTCAAAACCAACTTTTCTGTTTCAAACCACTTTCAAAAAAAAATCCAGGGAAAACACAGAACAACTCAAACAGGGGACTAGTGTTAGTGGGTGACTTGACCATATGGTTGGCGGCCACATGCCAAACACGTCACTGAGACAGAGAGCCTTCTTGGACCATACACCCAGCTCCACATGGCTTGCCAGGCCGCGCGGGTTAGGAGGACTAATGGCCCAACTCCCTTTGTCGTACCCCAATCGCAAAACATTTCCATAAAAACCCAAACAAACAAATTAAACCGGACTTCCCATGGAAACCTGAGGATCAGTACGGGCAAGAGTTCGCGACGCTCTTCCCGCACCTACCCCTCAAGTCCCGACAATCCTACTCCATCTACCTTGACGTCCCAAATAACAAAGGGCGCTCCGTAAAGTGAGGTCTGCTAAGAGCAAACCTCCTCTGATACCATTTTGTCACGAACCAACCCGGGTCGACCCTGAACCGGTCACCCAAGCCGGTCCGCGACATGGCCCGAGAGGCGTTCCCGATCCTCCCGGGCTGGCGACAAGCGCCAGGGCATCAACAGAGGCTATGGGAACGATTTCGCCCAAAATAAATAAATAAGACAGTGAAAATAATACAGAGCAGCGCAGAAATGATAAACCAAATAAAGTGACTAAACAAGAACAAACATAAAACAAACTAACCAAACACGACGTCCGAACAAGCTCAGTGCGACCTCACGGGTCGCTCTCCGACTCAACGATCACGCGTCGCCCTAGGCGAGCGCACTCAACTAAAGCCTGCACAAACACTAAAAACAGAAAAGAACTATAGGCGTGAGTATTAAAACTCAGTAGGCTAGCCCGATATCTATTCCCAATGCACTACCTTTAAAATAAAAGAAACATCATTTCAAGTTTGAACTACAATCTATAAAAGTATGTTTTTAATAATATTCTACTTAAAAACAAAGTACGAACCATTGCCCTTAGCCATTCTCCAAATTCGTGGTCATTTCATTAGTGCCAATGACATTTCAGGAAAAGGGGAAAGTGATGTTTAATTTTTCAAATTTGTAAAAAAGAAATTAAACACTTCTATTTGAAAACAATTTTTAGAAACCCATTAAAAAGCAATTTATCAGTTTCCAAGGAAAACACTATGCCAGAATTCACAAAGTAAAACATACAGCAAGGGCAATGTAAGTATACACGTGAGCATCATAATCATTACTGCAAGCTACAAAAGCTGAATAGACATGGGTGAACCTAGGAGATCGAGAATAAACCAGAAGACACCAATACATGAGAAATCATCCTTATTGACATGTCACGATGAAATCAAAACGCACAAAACGCTCGACCATCCACTCACAGGCAGGTCGAGGGCAAATACCATAGCAATAAACCCAATATATCCACCTACTATGGGCCACTGGTCAGTACCATAACCTACCAGTGCAGCAATCGTTCTTAGAATATTCTCTCAATATGCCAGATTCCCATGTCTCAAGTGTTTAATAAAAAGGGGTGAGCCAACCGATGCCAACCGAGCATCCAATCAGATATATCTATATATAAAGAACAACAGGCATTCCCCGAGCCACTCCATGGGACAACCTCATGCCTTTTTCCACTCAAGTACCCGGGAGCCTCTAAGCGCGACCTCCCAAACAATCAATCGCAACCAAGGCATGAGAGTCGTCCTAAGAGGGTTTTTTTTATAAAAACATTTCCATCGCTTTCCATAAAGTGCCAAACGGGCATTTAATACAGTTCACAATTACTACCAAAACCAGTTTAAAACTATTTGAAGAATCCACAAAACACTACTTCACAGGTTGCCAGTGTTTTTATAAACAAAACAAAACCATTTTCTTTTCCAAATAAACTTTAAGAGCCAACCGGACAATTTCTCAAACGAACCAAAGTATTTGTTCATGCTTCAAAAGAAATCATTTCTCATTAAACCATAAATCCATTTTTATATTCCATGAATTATTTTTAAAAGCCAAACGGGCATTCTTTCATTATTGGGTGTCCGCCCGTCAAAAGGATGTTCCATGTGTCGTGAATAAAATAAACGGCTCCTTTTGACATTAAATAACCATTTAAAAATTAACCATCTTATATTAAAAATTAATTATCGTATATTATCTTATATTTATTACAATTAATAAAATGTTGTTTTTGAACAATTAGGGTGCGCAAACAGCATGAAATAATATAACTTAAATTTTAAAAGCAGTGCAAAGGGGACCTACCTCAAAACCAAGCGCGACGACAAAACAACTTTGGAACCGAGGCGCGATGACACAACGCGTGTCCGAAGCCACGTGATAAAGTCCGACACTCTGCATAATCAGAGCCAAGGACTCAGACACATCCAAAACTCACCAGAGCATTCGAAACCAAGCGGCGGGAAGAAGCGCTCACCTTGAAACTAAAGCGCGGCGATGACGGAACCCCGGAAACAAGGCGCGGCGGTGGCGCTCACTTGGAAACGCCCTGCGCCGGTCCTAAAAGTCCTAAGCCAACAAATAAAAATCCACCATCAACCAGAGTACGATGATAATAATGAAAATAACGATAATAATGGTAATAATAATACTAATAATAATAATAGGATTATTAATAATAATTTAATAATAATAGAAATAGTAATAATAGCAATAGTAATAATAATAATAGTAATAGCAACATAATAATAATAATAATAATAATAATAATAATATGAAAAAAAATAATAATAATAACAAGACAATAATATGAACATTAATAATAATAATAATAATAATAATAAAATTAATAGTAATAATATTAATAATAATAATAATAATAATAATAATAAAATTAATAGTAATAATATTAATAATAATAATAATAATAATAATAAAATTAATAGTAATTATATTAATAATAATAATGATAATAATAATAATAATAGTAATAGAATTAATAATAACAATAATAATAATAATGATAAAATTAATAATAATAATAATAATGAAAATAATAATGATAGTAATAATAATAATAGTAATTAAATTAATAATAATAATAATAATAATAAAATTAATAATAATAATAATAATAATAAAAAAAAATTAATAATAATAATAATAATAATAATAATAATAAAATTAATAATAATAATAATAATAATATTAGCAATACTAACATTAATAATAATAATGATAAAAAAAGAAAAAGGTTATTAACATATTAAATAAAATAAAATAGCAAATTAAATAAAAAAAACGGACCTGCAGCGGAGCAGAAGAAGGAGAAAGAAAAGAAGAAGAAGAAGAGAAGACGAAGAGGAAGAAGGAGAGAAGAAGAAGAAGAAGAAGGAGAGAAGAAGAAGAAGAAGGAAAGGAGAAGAAGGAGAGAGAAGGGGCACCGGATGTGCACGCTGGACAGTGGAGGAGAGGAGGAAGAAAAAGAAGAAGAAGAAGAAGAGGAAGAAGGAAGAGGAGAGGAAGAAGAGGAGAGGAAGGAGAAGAGAAAGAAGAAGAATAGGAGGAAGAAGAAAAGAAGAAGAAGGAGAAGAAGAGAGGAAGAAAAGAAAGAAGGAGGGGGAGACCGTGCCGGCGGAGGCCGTGCCGGATGAAGCGGAGCAGCGGGAGAAGAGGGCAGGGCGCCGGTGTTGGATGATGGAGGGAGGAGCCGGTGTTGAAGACGAAAGGGAGGGCGCCGGGTGCGTGCGGCCGAAGGAGGCAGGGGCTGCGGGAGTCGGCGCGGCTGAAGGTGCTGAAACGGGAAGCAGGAGGGAGGAGGCCGGTGTTGCAGAGCGGCGGACAGGGGAGGTGCGGGCTGGCTGGAGGGAGGCCGGTGCTGGTTTTTGAGGAGGCTGAGCGGGCTGCTACATGCGGGAGGAGGAGTGGTCTGGTCGGAGGCGCGGCGGAAGCTTGCCGGGCGCCGGAAGAAGGCCGGTAGGGGGTTCGCGTGAAGAGGCGGGGCAGAGCTGGGGAGCCGGACGGGGGTGCGGCGAAGCAGCGCCGGAGGGACTGGTTTGCTGCAATGGGAGAGGTGGGTGCAGCGGCGCGCTGTAGGAAGGGGGCCGAGGCGGACAGTGAGGGAGAGGAATAGGAGGCGGCTCCCACCGGGTAGAAAGAAAAAAAAATATATATATATATATAAGGGGGCCGCTAGGGTTAGAGAGGGAAAATAAAATAAAATAAAATGAAGCTTAAACAAAAAAAAGAATGAAACATTAATTAATGATGAAAATAAGTATAATACTAATATCCATAATGACACTAATATTAACACAATGATAAAATGTCTCCCAACAATTTTAATTAGCATTAAATTTTAAGACATTCTAAATTGACATCTAACTATTTATTTTAATTCAGCAAAGGCAAAAAGGTCATGCAGTTGCATGGGCGATGTCGCGCGGTGTCGCGCTCCGCCCGCGCATCCCACGTTGACGAACGCAAGATGTGTGTTTTTTTTATCAAAACTCAAAACGTTCATCCGAGACTGAACGCGGACTAGAGAAAAATAATATAAAACCAAAGGAATCATAAAATAAAATAAAAGCACGGTTCGGGGTGTGACAAACCTGGCCGAATCCAAAGTATTTCGAAACCTTGAGTGTGATATACCCAAAAGACCAGCTCGATCCAAGGATCGCATCGCCGCTGATGGCGCGTCGTTCGGAGGCACGTAGATCAGGTTACGGGCAAAATAATGAAAATGGTCCGAAGACGAGGGGTCTAGGCCCGGGCCGACACGGGCCGACCCCCCCCCCCCCCCCCCGGGTCGACCCGAACCGGGTCGACACGAACTAGTTTGGTCCGGCCAGGGCGCCGCCCCCGCGGGTTGAGGAAGTCGCGGCCCTCGAGGGGCCGCGCTGGGCAATAGTGGACGCGGCTTCCGCCACGTCCTGTGCGGGCGAGCCGGACCCGCGTGGCTGCGGGTCCGCTGGCCGTCGCCGCCTCGCCGGCGACCCGTGCATCCGGAGACTTCCGCGGGCCACTGGAGTTGCTCCGGTGGTCTGTTTTCCTTCTTGTCTGTGCCGCTGCTCCTCCCAGGACCCATTCTTCACTACGGAATCATCAAATCGCCCTTGCATCACGTTTTGTCGTCGCCCGCCAAATCTGCACAACAACAAAGAATGACGGGTGGTTGTCGGGCCGTGTTTGCTTGGCACACACCCTCCGCGTTAGGCGATAACAATTGGGAAAATTAATTATCAACACATGAAACATTTCAAGAAAACAATTTTTATAAATTAAAATTTCACTTTGATCCGTGCACATTATTTTAGATGAACAACCACGGGAATAAAATCATTTCACAAAAAAAACCAATACCTCGTCAAGTCATCGCACATGCATTCTTCGCGGATTTGATCGTCGCGGAAGTGCGTCGCGTTGTCGCGGAAAGGCGTCGCGTCATCACGGAAGGGCGTCGCGTCGTCGTGGAATATTGTGACGCATCGACGAACCCCGAGGTTCAAGAACATGAATATTTAATTATATCGATTAAATCCATGTGTTGTTATAAACCAGAAGGAAGATTTAAAAGAAACCCGAAATCTCATACCTCAAGAAGTTGGTGACCGGAGATTGTTGCAGGGAAGAACGTCTCGGAAGAAGCGTCGTTAATCTCCGAGGGTGACGGCGTTTTTCGCATTCTTCGCTTTCTTTGCAAAGAAGGATGAAGGCACAAAGTTGTCAAAACCTCTCAACGATCATTTTTCAGAAGTCGTGCGTTGGTCTTATTTTATTAATATGCCAACAGATTGAAAACAGGTTATGAAACGATTAAATTAATTCATCAAATTAATTAAACAAATAAAACCACTCAATTAATTCAACAAATAAAACTGCCCAAATAATTGGTGCGTTATGAAATTAAGAAAATGTGTCATTTGACATTCATATTGACGGGTTTTCGCGGGTGCGTTACTTAGCGGAAAGAAACGGTGGGGCTCGTGCGGGCCCCACCTCACAAATATCCTACCAAGAGGGTAGGATATTTCTGGATAGCACCCAATCCGCATCAACTCAGATTAAGATACTTTTAGTGGCTTCAAGTGGCTTCCAAGCGGCTTAAGTGAAATAAAATAAAGTTTGTCGTACAATTTATTTTATTTCTCAACTTTAATCCCAAAAATTAAAAATGACAACCGAGAAAACGCAACTCCGGAAGAGGCGTTTCTAAGAAAATATCGGCGCTGTGATTCCATAGGTGCCCTCAGAATTCGATTCCGAGCACCGGTTCAAAATTTAGAAAAACCCGCTCGTTCGTTCACTAAACGTACCCTAGCCATGCTTCTGAAATTAATTCCGGGCACACCTTGACTCAGAATCAGGCGCCGTCAGAAACTGCGTTCTTGTAATATTCCAAAGAAAATTAATAAAAAAAATATCCTTGAAATTTCCGGGTCTTTACATTACTCCCACCACAAGGATTTACGTCACCGTAACGCTTCAACACAAACTAGTGATACAAAGGCGGTAGATCTAGGCGGTAAGCCACCTCGCCAAATCTCTGTAATCCACATCGAGGTGAGACCCACATGAAGATGTGGTCTCCATCCTCGAACTCTAGTGGCCTCCGCCTCCCGTCAGCATAAGACTTCTGCCGGCTCTGAGCTGTTCTCTTCCGCTCTTGGATGATCTGGATGTTCTCTAGTCCTACAAGAGCTGCTGTGATTTTTCTTTGCCGATAAGAGAAATCTGTTCTCATCCCTTGGATGAACCACATTATTCGCCTAATACAGTCAATCCCGACATGGATGATACTAATCCATACCAAGGATGACGTCGTAAGGCCTCGAAGCTACTACCAAGAGATCCAACCGTTACTCTCGACTCAAGGGTTGAGTCACACTGTCGGCATCAGTGTGTGGTAACTGGGCCTCCTATAGTAGATGTCTCACAAGTGAGGGTGAAGTCAATAGTCTAAACTGGAACCTCTTAGTAACAACACAAAAGAGGACAGGAATTAAAACATCACAATGTTATGCGTCTTTTATTATTGCAGCTCATAATACAAGGACACTTCACAACAACAACAAGGAACTAGAAGTACAAAAGACATATCCACTAGTTTTGCTCCTGTCCATCTACTCCCAGAGCTCCATGATCGAAGGCCTCACCTGCCTGAAGACGATCTCTCCCATTTCCACCAACTCCCTGCGGCCGGAGTGGACCTCCTGGTGGTGGTGGTGGCAACACCTCGAAGCGTCGTCCACCTCCAGCTGCACGGCCAGATTTCCTGCCATGGCCGCCTGCTCCTTGCGGCCCGCCCTGATCAAACCTCTGCATCTGCCTGGGGGGCCCTTCGTCCATCTGCTAGTAATCCGTATGGCGGGTCGGACAGTCACGAGCCATGTGACCCATCCCGCCGTAAGAGTAACACTGCCCTATCATGTCAAGCCGCTTTCCACCCCGAGTGCCTCGCACAAACGATCCAGAGTCATGTTGTCGACCACCTGTAGGTCTAGTCCTCTTGGACCCCTGGGTCATCTGTCTACTGCCCGCTGCAGAAGACTCTGTCGCATGCCGGCAAGTGGTGGGTCCTGCTGCTGGAGACTGTTCAGCAAGAAAACTCTCCACTAAGAGGGCTTGCTCCAACACCCATGCCTGAGTCGGAATGTTGAGAGAGATCATCGAAGCCCTGATCTCGTGCCTTAGTCCCTACTCGAAGGTTCGGGAACGAAAGAACGGGTCCCGTACCATATCTGTGGTGTAGCACGAGAGATCAGTAAATCTCGCTGAGTACTAGGCCACTGTCATGCTGCCCTGCCGCAGCTGTAGTAGCTCCTGGATGTGCATCACTCGGAGGGTGGCTGGGACGAACTCGGAGTGGAAGATGCTCTCAAACTCCATCCAGAGGAGAGATGCATCATCGTGCACCTGGAGCATCAAGCTCCACCATCTGCCTACTACCGCATGCAGGAGGCTCGCTGCGAGGATCACCATGAGGTCTGCTAGTGTCCTCACTAATCTGAAAAACTGTACGACTGCCTCCAGCAAGTCCTCGACGGCCTGAGGGTCCATCTCCCCGTGGAACCTGGGCGGTCGCTGGCGCTGGAACTCATGCAGTGCACTAAGGCGACGTGCATCGTCAGCGGCTGGGGCTGGTAGCATCGGTGGCTCGGCGGGTATTGGTACCGTCGGTGCCTCAGCTGTCAAAGGGCCATGTACCGAGTCCTCAAAGCTCAGGGGGCTCTCACCACGCACATCACTTGGAACCCTAGCTGGCTGCTGTAGTGGGGCCATCCTAAAAAGGAAACAAGTGCGCCACGGTCAGAACAGTATACCTGGTGAGCTGACATAATGTAATCACAAAGAAAACTTGAAACACACATGCAATCAATGTTTTCGTTCATTACGTCGGAAATCAGAAGTCAGGGTCCTGGTGCACGGATACGTCGGCCGCCGCACCAACACTAGACTCCATGGACTGATAACCACACCCAATACGCAAAACACTATTGCTTCACATAGAAGAAAGATCAGAGTCTGCGGTAGAACCGACCACCTCTGATACTAATTTGTCACTACCCGTCCTCTGGTCCCGTGCCGTGATTACCCCATGCCCGCCTTCCATAGGCCAGGGGCTAGCGACTATCACCAAGGCGTAAATCCTGGAAAAAAGGAAGGTATTGCCTTTGAAAAGTAAACAAGCACCACAGAGTAAGAAAACGGAAAAGTAAACACTAATTAAAAACTGTAACAAGTTGTGCTGAAAGTAAAAGGGGCCGGAAATACAAGCCAAACTGTAAAGTATAACTGAAAGGGAAAAACAACAACTGAAAAGAAAAGTCGCAGCATCGAGCTGTCCTCTAGAAGTCCCACATGAAGTGTGGGTACAGATAGCCTCCACTACTCATCGGGTCCACCAGACCGCTCTGAGTACGTCCCACCCAATGGTCCACCTCCGGGTACCGTCCTGCTCCACAAGCCTCCACCACGATCAGCGCTGTCTGTCATCTGGAACCAACACAACGTAGTGCGGGCGTAGCCCGTGCAGGGGTGAGTATAAACTACTCAGTAGGGATCCTGAGACCCCCAATGTCTCACTAAAACCAACAAGGATATCCACAAAGAAGATCTCAACAGATAACCTCTACTTAGGTATATGCCCATACATATACCTAAGTTATCAAGTAACCCATCTCAATCCTGAGGAAACACAAGGATTTAGAAACAACGGATAACCACTACCCAGGTATATGCCCATACATATACCTAAGTTATCATGGTCAAAAGTCTCAACTCAAACCAGGATTTTCATTATCAAAACTGGAGCTACTGAAGTGCCCCGTCTCTAGAGTGTAAAGTGGTCCTGTCACGACTCTGAGTTACTGCTCACCAACCTAGGGCTGCTGAGGTGCTCCTCCTATCGAGTACTGTGGGCCTTCTGCTACAACCAAGTGCTTCCTCGTGCCGCTACAACCAAGTGCACCTCCATCGTGGGTCTGCCGCTACAACCAAGCGCTCCCCTATGCTGCTACAACCATTCGCAACTCCATCGTGGGTCTGCCGCTACAACCAAGCGCTCCCCTGTGCTACTACAACCAAGCGCTTCCCCATGCGGCTACAACCAAGCGCACCTCCATCGTGGGTCTGCCACTACAACCAAGCGCTCCCTTGTATTGCTACAACCAAGCGCACCTCCGTCGTGGGTCTGCCGCTACAACCATGCGCTTCCATTCTGGGCACACCGGGCGTCGGAATCAGGCGCCGTCAGAAACTGCGTTCTTGTAAAATTCCAAAGAAAATTAAGAAAAAAAATTCCTTGAAATTTACGGGTGATAGCACTACCACCCCGCCTTAACATGGTCGTCGGGTCCTGGCCCACCAGGTACCACTAGTTGCCCCGCAGACAAGTGGGGCCCACCCTAGGGTCCACCCACGTGCCCGAACAGGTCATCTAACTAATGATTGTCCCCACAGGCCAACACATTTCCTTTTCAGTGTGTTTTGTCCTCACTCACACACACCCTGGAGAACTTACCTGGAGGTCACCCATCCTGATCACTACTCCAGGCCAAGCACGCTTAACTCCCCCCCCCCCCTTAGAGCACAACGCCCTCGTTGTGGGCCCTACATCTCAACCCAGGCAGTACACCACACTTATGGCTGAGTTCCTCCTTTGATACCAAATGTGACAACCGGGTCCCAGTGATAGCACAACCACCCCGCCTTAACATGGTCGTCAGGTCCTGGCCCACCAGGTACCACCAGTTGCCCCGCAGACACGTGGAGCCCACCCCAGGGTCCACCCACGTGCCCGAATGGGTCATCAAACTAATTATTTTCCCCACTGGCCAACACATGTCCTTTCCAGTGTGTTTTATCCTCACTCACACACACCCTAGGGAACTTCCCAGGAGGTCACCCATCATGATCACTACTACAGGCCAAGCACGCTTAACTGTGGAGTTCAAATCAGGTAGGCTTCCGAAAAGGAAGGTGCACCTTGTTGACATGAGTCATATCATTTAGCCATTTAACCCTTTATCATTTGGGGATGTTACATTATATTTTCAAAATTCTCTTAGCAGTGTTTTTCATATTTTTCTAACAATATTCATTTTTAGATGAATATTAAAAAACCCGCCATTTTAGCTAAAATTGATTTTTTGTTTAGATAACCATTAATGAAATATTTAATTTTAAATTATTTTGAGTCACATTATATAAATTATATATTTATTTATAAAATTATGTTCATTATAATAAATTTTACATTGAAATTTAATATAAACTGATAACCAACTTTTGAACATTTTCTACTTTAATCACAATATATATCACGTCGTCTGCAGGATTAGTGTTAATCTTAACTTTTCTACTTATCTGATTCGAATTTTAAAAATCTACAATAAAGGGGTTTAATCAGTATGTTTTTTCTAGTCTAATTTGATCAGAATAATTTTTTACCAAAATGATTTCTTAATGTGGGTAATATTAATTACATTGATTATGGTGTGATTAATCTTAATAAGGGACTAAGCCACAATCAGAAGGACCAAAATGACCTATACATTTGTCCCCAATACATTGTCTTCAAATATTTATGCAATATCATAACATGGACATAAAGTAATGGTTTATTGTGACATTATAATATTAAAGCGCCCTATATAATAGTTTGGGAAAGGAAAAAAGGAAAAAAAGGAACATTCCTTACCTTTAACTTTTATAAGACATTGTAATATTTAAAAATCGTAATATTTTCGTTTATACATATCCTTTTTAATGTTAAATGGGTTGTTTTTCCAAAATAATTTATAAATAATTTTTAAACATGATATAGTTACTGAATATGCGTATAAAACACAATGTAGGGATTATTTAGAAAATAAATAACAAAAATAAACGACACTATAAATATTAACATTAATGTCAATTGATTGAAATATTGTATATATATATATTTATGTGAATATAAAATCTTAAACATATTTTAAACAAATATTTCATTATTCCAATGTTAGATTGATATTTTCAAAATACCATTAAATAAATAATGTCCAAATTCACATTATGTTTATTTTATAAGAAGTGCAATTTTATTAAATTATTTAAAATTAATAAAAATCACATATCCTTCAAAGTGATTTTCATATTTTAATAAATATTATTTATGTTTTATTAATTAACAAATTTATCTTTTATAATTAACATATAAAACCATATATTGCACAAATGATGATATCAAGGTCCGGGTTTAGGTTGTGTTTTACTGCGTCACCTGAGTTTTTTTTAAATTAATTTCAAAAACACATGGGTTTTTTATTTTGTAAATTTTATATCATTTTAATAACTATTTTCAAATATATTTTATAATAAATACCACTTTATTTTAGTATAAATGGATTAATTAATTATATTTGAAAACTGGATGCTAAAATAAAAACCAAAATGGAAAAAAAAAATTATTCATAGATGTTTAGGATCGAAAATATTAAAATAAACATATTTTTGTTCATTTTAGGTTTTAATAACCATTTATTACTATAGAATACATTATTTTTCATGTTTGGACTCACTTTAGTTAAGGTCGAAAACTCAATGTTGAATACATTTTTGTATTTACAATAGTGTCGCTCTCTCTCCACTATAAAAAGGCAATAAATCTATAACTTCATCACACCTCTTAAACCTTTGGTCTCACTAATATTATTCCCAAATAATCTCCACTATTACTTCTCTTCCTACTTCAATCCTCTCATTGGCATTCAATTCTCTTAATGATGCCTTTTGGCCCAAAATAAAAGGAGTTATCTGATTAAGAGCTAAGTTCTTCTCTCAAGCTCATTCCCTTTATTTTCCTTCCTCACCCCATCATCTATATTTAATCCTTTTTTTTTGGACAAAACTATAATCCCACTTATACTCTGATGTTTTTATGAAATTGTTTATACAGACACCGACACACACCTCCATCTAATGAATATCGAACATTTTGTTTCTTTGTACGGTGAACAACGACCTCCCCAAATGATGATTGTTCAATTTTCATTACCACCAATCACAGCGGAAATTCTTTTGAACACTCTAATTATATATTTTTTATTTCATAATTATAATATCATTAGGATTGTTTATTAATTTTTATAATTCATACGTTTTTCATTCCATTTATTTGTAATATGATATTATTGTTTGAGGAAGTGTTGATTGCCACCCCTTCAAAGCGATGTGATTTATTCACACAACACATGGAATGTATTAAATATTGGTTTTATTAACTAATATAATATATATGATATATTAAGAATTTTTTCCTTTAATAAAGGATACGGGTTGCCCCTTCATGGCCTTATAACATCTCTATGTCACGACCAAATGTGAAGAATGAATATTTTTAATAAATATTTTATTGACGCTCACATCCAAAAAACTAACATTCCCCCTTGACCATTTCATGTCACAATTAGATCCTAACAAAGAAAAGAACATTCTCATAGGCTCAATAGAACTCTCATACTTCCAATCGATGTTATTGTTTATGATTTATAATATTTGGAAATAAAATAATTTAATTATTTTATTTATATTCACATCCCAAAATCTATATTCCACAATTTTTCCTAGACAACCAATGTTATGCTTCAACCAAGGAAAAAATTCCCCAACAGCTCAATAATGGTATCATATATTCAATCTGAGTTACCATTCATGAGTTTTTAGGATTTAAGAAATAAAATAATTTTATTTATTTCTTTTTTTTATAGTTATTCCATTTTCAGGTTTTCTCACCAGAGGATCACACCATATAAAGATAAGTCACACCAAGGGTAAATAATCCGTCATGTACAAATTGGTTCTATTAGATTTATGATCTGGGCATGAATTTGAGAGTTCTACCAATTTTTCATGAAAGCCGCTGACACACACTACTTAAAAATATAATATTTTTTTACAGACCATTCCAGGCACACTTGGCCTCACAATCACACACCGTCTCAGCTCTAGGTTTCAGAATCTTCCCAAATAAATGATAAAAATTGATTGAAGAAAAATTATATTTCCTTACATTATTCTTATAATAGAAATTTCATCCCTGAAAATAAAAATCCAACAATCAAGGGAGGAAAACTGATCTCTCTAATGGAATCCCACACTAGTGAGCTCACCAAGGGTCTCTGTCCAACTTATAATATAAAATATTTATGAAAAATTTATATAAACCACTCTCTTGTATAGATTCTTCAAGTAAAACAGTTTCCCACAATGGGAACATGTCTCCTTAATTGTGACATGTGAAAAATCACCAAGAACTATAGTGTCTCTACTTTCATGAGGTCTGGCAGGTAAACTCCATGCAAACCTGACACAGATACTGATAGAAACCCATAGCTCACATGAATCCCATTATTTACTATATAATCACCTTCCCATAAAATGGACATTTATGAAAGAAATAAGGATTCTTAAGAGTGATCTATCGTTCATACAAGGACCTTTGTCTATATCCTCTTGCTGTTACATGGCTTGTTAAAATAGAAACACTGCCACAACCACTAGTGGAATCCTAGTTGAGTATGGATGGTGAGAAACCATTCCATTCTATGGAAGAAAATGATATATTTCTGCCACCATGGAACAATCCCAAGAAAAATAAGTCAAGAAAAAAAATCCACTTTTATTGCTAGGGTTTACTCTGATATTTCATCACAAAAGCTCACCCATAACACGCAAGTTTGGGGGACTCGCCCATCATACCTCAACATTGGGTCCCACGAACCCCTTTCTCATGAATCCTACTGTGTGAGTTCACCATGTTCTGCATCGGATCTCATTTTATCGACATGGAAACCTTGTTTCAACACTGTGAACACACCACACCCTTTTACCTGAAACATTCAATTTGTGAACGAATGGTAGTTATCCATACCATGAATGATGTTGTAAGGCCTTGAAGTTAAGACTAAGCGATCCAAGCCACAAATATTTCCTCCATGAGTCGGGTCACGCTATTAACTCTACAGTTTGATCATCATGTCTCCCCCTTCAGGAGAATATGATTTCGAGGTTCAATTTCATGGGTTGATTGGAACCATTAGGTCTCAAACAAAGCTCACACCAGAAAGAGAACTACTAGAACATGTGTCCATTCATAAGACATCAAAATAAAAGATATGGTTTTTTCCTCATATATCTCATAGAGTATCTTGGTTATAATCCATGACAAAATGGAGTTGTCCTCGCCAAAGACCTCTAGCTCCCTGAGCCTAGCTTGGACCACCCGCTGCTCTTGATGCTCTATTTCCCCAACCTCTATCCGGCGGAACTCCTTACTCCATGTGTTGTCTCTTCCATGTAGTCTCATTAGATGGTCCCCTCTCAGTGGCATGAAGGGTCATACAATATATAAAGAGATTTCCCTATCCATCATATGAATAACAGCGCCTCTCCTATAGATGATCAATTCCTCAGGACTACTCCTTCATCGTGGTCATACGCAATAGAGTTTGGGCCTGGGTATGCCTCTTACGCTATGATCCCATCACCTATCATATTCTAGAACAAGAAGATGCCTATTCATCATGACCTATTTTTTTAGGTAACATTTATCTTATCCTCATCCAGAAAACACTCTACCATCAGGGCTCGATCTAACACCCTAAAATATGTGATAATATTCAGCTGAACAACTGATGCCATGATCTCTCAGCGTGATCCCTGCTCAGAGGTTCTATCTCTAAAAAACTAGTATCACACCATGTTTAGGTAGTACTAAAAAAAGTGAGTGAACCTCGATGAAATATTTTCCACATTCATGCTTATCTTTTGTAGTTATAGAAGATCTTGGATATGCACTAAGATCAGCATGGTTGGGTAAAACTATTCGCTAAAGGGTTGTTCGAACTCTTCCCAAGTGAGTGTATCCTAATCATGTGAAATTATCATAATGCTCCACCAAATTCCCACTGATACCTAAAGAAGGCTTGCGGCTAGGACCACCATATGAGTGGGAGGTGTACTTACTAAGCTGAAAACACAGGGGACTATGTCAAGCCAGTCATCTAATGCCTGGGGGTATAGATCACCTTGGTACTTCAAAAGTCACTACCTATGGAACTCATGTAATTAAATAATCCTACCTACATCCTCATTCTAAAATATAGGTAATACATGCCTTTCTATGGGTGGTGGCACAATCAACAGACCGTAGGGACGTAACGCCTCAGAACCAGTTCCCTGTACTGAAGCCTCCTGAAGGGGAATATAGTTATCAGGATCATGTTGTAGAATCATATATGGTTTTAATTAGGGTGGAATCCTAAAATGGCTGAAGATGAACCATAATTAATAAAGTATATCTATAGACCAAACTCATGAAATAAATAGAAAACACAAACCAATCAAATTTGATGCATGTACCATTTATTTCTCGTCAACCAGTTTCCTAATGTATTCAGTCGAAAAGTGGTTAATCATAGTCATAATGAATGGATATGTGAGCCTCCACACCAACACTAGATCCTTTTGCCTCAGAGCCATACTCAAAACATCTTAATACTACCACTATGTATTCCAAACCAAGCCCATGACATTTTGGTTCTACGATATAACTCACAACTTCTGATACCATTATGTCTTGTCTCATCCCTCGGGGCCTGTGTCGGGACTACCCTAACCTACAACTAATATTCCAAGAGCTGGTGACTAGTGATGAGTACACATTTCCCAAAAATTATAGGCATTTTCCTATTTACCTCTACACATGCACAAAAATTTTAGCCAAAGGGATTGGAATTTAAAAAATACATGGAATATAATCATGAAAACCAATAATTATAACACAACCCGAGTGAAACAAAATGTAATGTACACAGTAGAAAACTTATCTTGTATAATATAACACAACAAGGAAAAATTGTTCACAAGTAAAACTGCAAAACCCTAAATACCGTATGTCGATAACACTACCTTATGGTTATGTGATGGGTAGATGCTTGTGGTCGTAGGAGTACGCCTTATCTTTTTTATCACACTGAGCACTGCCTGACCCTATTCCTCAATGGACTTCATCAAAGCATCAATCATCTTCATAAGAAATGACATGTGCAGGCAATGGTCATCCAGGGGTGAGTAATTCAATAAATAGTAGGACAACCTGAAACCATAAAGGTATAGAAAAAGGGAAAACCCATAATAAAATCAAATTCATCACAACACATGTATATTCCCATGAATATATCGAGAACATCCAGATATATTCATTTCATACACATGGAATCATAAGGTTCCAACCTCATATCCATTATCTAGATTCTTATTATTGGTTTGAGAGACAACACATGAAACCATGGGATCACACTCCACAAGCTAAGCCATTATGGATGGAACCCATCTAGGTCTTACAATCCATTGTGAACGACTCTACCATTTTGAGTGGTACATATGGGAGAACATGCTCTATAGGGAACGTTCTACAAGGTCCACCTACAATGCCCAACACTAGAGGGCCAGTCATCGTTATCTTGCATCCAACGCAAGACAATGGAAGCCTATGTCGAGATTCCCACCCTCACCACTGTACATGAATGATAGAGCCCTACTACTAACCATCGTGTGAATCCTCTATCACTACTATAAAGAGTTTACTGCTTTTTAGTTTGTCAAGGGTGAACTATCTACAGTATATGTATCATTTTCAAAATGTGGATGTGACCGCTCCTTGATAATTTGTCTGAGAGCTGTGGTAGCTCCAATTCAAGTCGGGGAAACACACCCTACCCATTAAGAGATTACATCTTAGTGACTATATAACACATTCCCTAGTATAGATGGGGAGTACTGACTTCTATCATAGAGGACATGCACCCTACCTCATAGGGTTTTACTGACTGCATTTGATCATGTGTGGAAGACCCATGCCGTGAAACAAGAGGGGAGTACTAGATCCTATAATAAATGACATTCACCCAACCCACTAGGGGTGTACTGACTTTATTTGATCATGTGTGGTGTTCTCATGCCCTGAAACAATAAGGGATTAACAACTCCTTTTATAGAGGACGTGCACCCTATCCGGAAGGGGAGTACGAACTCTATGTACATTAGATGTGGAGGACCCACACCCTAGTCCAATGGGTGTGGGGTACAGACTCCATGGATAGGGGGCCTCCTCCATGGTCCCACATGGGAGTACCTATGATACCTTCACAAACTTCGCTAGGAACTCGCACCTTATTACTTCAAGTGAGTGAGAACCCTGAACAATGCTACCCAAAAGAAGTGAACCCACTCCCCACAAAATAGATATTTATACAATTATAAAACATTCCAATTCCTTATAAATAATTCCTATACCGGATGTTCCTAATTCTCAAACCAATAGTCCTTCTTCCAACATTAAAAAACTCACCTAATGTATTTCAAATTTACTGCCTTGTCACATGGGTCCCAATGCCGTAAACTGATCATCGAACGAATGCTCCGTTTGATAGAATCATGCATTTGAGAAAAAAAATGAGATACTGGCTTGTTTACCACCCAGGGATGAGCTGATGCGATCGTGAAATAACTCCACTGACCATTGCTCAATGTCGATCGCCATGGTCAACTGTGGCCCGGTCTGACTGCTCATGTCATAACCAAACTGATGGTGGACCGACTAGGCCTATATTGTCTAATCCCAACTTCCCTACGCATGCTATCTCCAAACGGGTTGGATTCTTCACCCCATACATAGTGGGTTTTTGTGTACGCTCTATGAAATGCGGTGCATGGGGTGCGGCCCTCTCATCCAGATGGTCTGATCACATGTATCATAAATCCTTCACACATTCTGTTGATTGTGTTTCACCAGCATGACGCGACGATGCCGCGTCACCATGGCCTACCCTACCCACTCCTCTCTAACACCACCCGTGACCAAGAAGTTGTGGGTTCCTTCATCATCTGTTAGCACTATCTTTCCAGTGTGTTTTTTAATGGTCATCAAACACGCTCTAGTTTTCTGTTCTTCGATCCGGAAGATGTTCTAGAATCCTCTGGCCACATTATTCATCACATGGGGTTCAAATGCTAGTTGTGAAAACATTCTGGTTCAAATATATTTGTTTACAATATCCCCCACACCACCAGTATCTGATCACCACTATTGTCTTCATTCCATGTATATTTCGGATCCATGATGTTAAATCGTTACATCATGAACCATTGCGCAATGATCGACAATTATCTAATCCACGAAGAACGTGAAGAACACATGTGACACGTAAGGGGAAAACTGAAAAAATAATTGAGGAATGAACCTCTGTTTTTATTCTTTATTGTTTTAATCATCTCATGTTAGAATGGTTTAGTAGAACAATCATAGAAAAACTCATTTCCCCATACCATCATGTAGTCAAGAACATATCAAAAGGATGATCGAACCATGGTATAACCTATTCATGGGTTGATCTACGATCTTCCTCATAAACCAAGGACATTGAAGAACATGATCAAATAAAAACCCCTACCTGGAATTGGATCAATCACATACCATGAAGGATATTGTGCTCGTGGTTTGTCGATCCTTCGACACCTAATATGAACTCTGATCATCAGACCATCGTCATGTCATTGTTCATCGTTCGCCAATGAGAGGTTTCGCAAACAATATTTTTCACTACATTTCATGATGAATTTCTACAGAGTTTTCAAAATAATACCATACCCCTTTATAATCCATTAACTGAAGAAACATGTTTCCTCATTTCCATGATGTTTCCTTTTTTAAATGAAATAGGCTTCCCCATCGTGGCATTACATCGTCACTACAAAATTCCAAGAAAATATATTTTTATTAATTAATTTATTAAGGTTCATATCAAAAACTAACTTTCACCCTTGACCCATTCCAATAAAGGAAATGCCTTGCCTATAGAAAAAACATCATCACGATCTCAATGATACTCTTGTATTTTCGATCTGAGTTGCCTTTTTATGAGGGATAAGATTTGAAAATAAAATAAAATAATTATTTTATTTATTTTCACGTCCCAAAAACAACATTCAAAACTTGTTCCATGTCGTCCAATGATAATATACACATTAAGAAAATCAAACACTCACAAGCTCAATTATTGTCTTAGATTTTCTTTCTAAGTCACATTTTGTGAGATATAATGAATTTTAAAATTAAATAATTTTATATAAATGTTTTATTCAGAATTATACATTTTTTTGGATTTATAACTAGAGCCTCGTGCCAACTATAGTTAAGTAATGCATAGTGTAAACCCGCCATCTTGCACACAATGGTTCCCTCATATTTCTGAACTGGGCACCCATTTTATAGTTACTCCAATATTTTAGAAAAACTGCTCATGCTTACTACTTAAAAATATAACATTTTTTGACAAATCATTTCACACAAAATAGATATGAAAATCACACACCGTCATTTCCTCTAGTCATAAAATTTTCACAAATTATATCTAAAATAGATTATGGAAAAATTCTAGGTCCTTTAAAATTGGATATCCAATCATCATCTATCTGTACGGCGGACGACCACCTCATGAACTGATGTCGTTCATTATTCCATTACCAGCTTTTATGGTTGGTAAAATTGATATATTTATATTTTATATAATATTTATATGATATAAATAATTTATTATGGTTCTTATAATTATTATATTACACATAACATCATAATTTTCATTTTTTGGGAATAGAATAATGTTTTTCATGTGTACGGAGGACTACTACCTCATAAAGTTAATGTGATCTATTCACGCTTTACATGTACTATTTAAATGATGGTTATATTATAAATATGCTATATAAGAAACATAATAACTATACTATAATGATAAAAAATATATATAATTTATTTTTTTTCCTTAAATATATCATGAAGATAGAAATTGTGTTCACGTATACATACGGCATACAGTCTCCATGAATAATGTATTTAATTTACTATTTAGATCATTTTATTTTTAATATATATAGATATATATTGACTATATATTATATTTATTTCATCATTAACATTATTTAAATGATTAAATACTGTAATAATTAAAAGGACTAAGAATAAAAACTCAAGGCATGAATGAAAAACAGAGTGGTTGTTACCCGAAACAATATTTAATCATATAACTGTTAATAGAATGATAATAAAAAGTAAAAAATATATCATAAATAATATTATATATGATAATATAAATATTTTTTATATTTAAAATAAATTTATACTTATTATAAAATATGTTAGAATTAGTATGAAAAAATTCATGGCATAAGGTTTGGGGATTTCTGTTGTTACTTTTATTGTTTCTTTACTTATTCCATACTCACCACTAATTTCATTTCTATGGTGTATATATGTTCCCATTAAATGTTATATCCTGAATTTAATATATTTATTTGTAAAAAATGGTTCAATTTATTATATCCTTTCATGGATCTCATGAATCAATTGTTACTCATGTTGTAAATGATTTCTAGTAGTATTTTTAAATTCTATGAGACACATGTAATATTCAGCACTTATTTCTTATATGTAGATCATATACTCTGAATGATTTTCTATGATTATTTTATTCATGTTTTTTTATTTATGTAACCATTTAGTTATATCATTTTCATTGGGTTTATGATTAAAATGATACAAAATCAGTAATAAAATATTGTCTTAATTTTTCTTCATTGAGAAACATATTCTGATTATGCACTTATATTTTTTTACGAGGTGTGTATTGTAACACCCCAAGATTTCATAGTATGTTATTTCTTCAAAGTAATCCACTAACATGCACTACATGAAACACCGAGTTCTAGTGCATCACGACTTACCAAACTAACCATTCAAAAGATGTTATGAATAATATTAACTGAATTTTTAACTTTATATAATCCTTATAATTTTAGAATCCATATTTGGAGTTTCTTGTACGTAATGCACAAAAAAATCAATTTTTCAGATAAAATAAGATTTTTTAAAAAATGAAATTTTACGCCTTTTAATAGAGAACCCATTTTAAAAACAATATTTTTACAATGTTATATATTGAATTTAATGAAATTAAATTATTCTTTAGAATCAGGACATACAAATTTAATTTGGAAAAATATTTGGTACTTTTCTGATAACATTCATATTTTGATGAATATTGTAGATTATTAAATTTTAGTTAATAAACAACTTTTTAGATCAAAATAATGTATAATGATAAATTATACTATTGAGTGGGTTTTTAGTATAATTAAATTATATTTTTACCATTTAATCAAATGTCAGTCATTGAACATAATTTCACATTTAAACTTAACATAAGCAAGTGTCAATCTTTTGATAGTTATTATTCCTTAAAAACACTTTTTTTGTTTTGACAACAAGAATTAATTTTAAATTAATTCTTGCCACTTCTGTGTTCTGATTTTTTAAAGATGGAATCCATATTTGGATTCATGAGGTCCAAATTCTTTAAATATGTAACTTTTTTTTAGACATTAGGAATATTTACTTCGGTAAATATTTTATTTACTGTGGTTAAAGGGATAAATCCAGTAAATAAGGTTATAATATAGTATTATAATAATATATAATTACCCTAACACGTGTGATAACCCTATTTACTGATATATTTCCGACCATGATCATCCTTGGGTCGAATTTCAGACCCCATAGAGCCACTTGGAAGTGATAATGACATTATATATTAAATAATTTTAAGTAATGACAAAAATTACATAAACAAATATCTTTTAGTAAAACAATTTTTATATGAGGTTATATAGTTGATAAATTAGACTATAAATATTCATTAGAAAGGGAAAATAATTTACTACATCAGGATATTTTATTTCTATTTTTTAGATATAATATAAATATATTTATTAATGACACAATGATGATGCATTATTTTTCTTATTAATGAAAGAATCAAATAAATGGTATTATTGATGTTAAGATAAATATAATTTGAATGTATTTATGCCATCCTCGAATTTTATAGGATAATGTGAAATGTTATTAATTATTAAATAAACTTTTTGCGATGTAATAATTCTGTTATGAATTTAACAAAAACAAAAAAAATAATGTCAAAATTGACAAAAAAGAGTTTTTAAATCAAAAATTATATTATTATTTGATATTCTATTCCTAAAAATCAATCGTTCAGAAAATCTATTAAATAATATTATATATGTAATTAATTAACTAATTTTTGTTCATTTTATCTTTATAGTGTGTTTATTAACCATATAATACAAAAATACAAAGAGACATGGTAAATGTCAAACTAATTAACAGAGTTAAATCTAAAAGTGAAAGTTAATATTGTGACCCAAACCGGTCTAAAACCTATTGGTTTACTAGTTTGTTACTAATTTCCACCTTATAATTTAAATAATTCATTTTTGATCCATTATGAACCAAAAATTAGTATATTATAAAATAATATTTCAATCTTTTCCAAAGGTGCCCCTCACACCTCTAATAAAAGGGAACATCATCTTCTCTAAAATTCACACCTTCAAATCCTTTCGTATCGCCCAAACCATGAAAAAATATCCTCCCAACTATCCTCCCTTAATCCTAGAGGCCTTCCTTTAGTCATAATTCCAACCTATGGAGCCCATTTGATTCAATCAAAAAGAAGAACCCGAAGAATAGGTAAATATTTCATAACATCTTTCAAGTTCCATTATTCTTCTACAACCTCTTTATTTGTTGTTTCCATTATAAAATAATATATCAGTATATTATATATACTATGATGTTATTATAAATATGTTATAACCATATTCATTATTCAATCCATCCATTGAATGACATTTCACCAAACGTGCGTACGTACGACTTACCGTCTCCATGTCATGGTGTAATTGTTATTCAATACTGTATTATTTAGATGGGTATAATAATAATGTTTAATAGATTTAACTAATAAATATAACTTGATAATTATTATTTATATATGATATACCTCCCATTATATATCAATTTAATATCAAAAGAATGATATTGTTGCTCGTGCGTATGCACGGATTAACGTCTCCACAAACGCGATGAGATTCATTCTCCATCGTATCCATTCTGGAATAATTTTCATTAGATGGGTAAAAATAACATTTAAAGACTTAATATCATTGTAAATATGAATATGATACATTCTATCCATAACAAACAATACTTACATAACAAATCATATAAAGGAAAACATAACAGTTAACACGCGAAACGACGTTAATACTAAAATATTATTAACAAGTCAATATTAAAATATCATTTATGATATCATATTAATGTATATGATTCTTGTTTAATTTAATAACAATTATTTCACCATTATATAGGAGGTTAAACATACCCTTTCCCAAATTAAATTTCAAGGTAAGGTTTAATTTCACAATCACTTTATTATATGAGGTTGTTTTTACGTAAGTATCTTCTAGGACATATCTATTATCCATGTCGATGTTTCATGAAAGGGTTTTAAAAGGGATAATTTTAAGGGAATTTATAAACTAAATCATCATTTTAAATGTTTTAAATTTTTATTCTTCTTAATCATTCTCATAAATGTCCATGTTTTCCACGTGGTTTTTATGGATTTATCTATATGGACATGAATGTTATTAAAATGTTAATTCCTTTCAAAATATTCAAAGTGATATGGGAAAAATTGATTAAAAAATGCCTTTAAATGTATTCTTTGCCAAATTGTGTGAAATTTAATTAATTTCAGGATATAGGTATATTTCCCTCAAAGTGTTTTACAAATCATTTTCACATATGTCAACATCATTTGATGGATTTTAAACTTGTTTGAAGTTGAATTATTATGATACAAATCTTCCATATCTTGTTGAATTTTTTGTGTTATTTTTGACTGTGGGTGTGTTATTTTTATACCATTCATGGTTTATGGATTAATTATTGACATTTCATATGATAGTTTTAATTCAAATTTCTATGTTTTGTTTAAAACATCTCATATGAGGAATGCATTGGACATAGTAAGTGACGGGTGGAGCCTGCTATAGCTCATCGATGCATCTGTAGGTATCATGAGACAAAATAGTGTCTTGACACATGGCCTTGAAAAACTCTTATTTGTAGTCTTGGAACTAGGCCTTGACATGGTGGTTATGAATGTCTGGCATTATAAATTCCATCATTATAAAAATGGCTTTTAATATTGAATGTGATTATTCGACTAGTAGAATAGCCTTGTGAGTAAGTAAATGGTATTAAAATTGATTTATATTTTCAATATTAAGTTGAATTTTATGTGAAAACGGATTTTGTTTTAGTTTTAAACATTTCCATTAATTTTTATCATTATTTATGAATGGTTACACTATATTGTTATCTATATTGAGAACCTGAGATCATCCCTTTATATGTTTTATTTTTCCCAGGATTCCATGAAGTGTTTTTTGTTTGAGATGCGGGGTTATTCTACGGGAACAATGGCATTCTTATAGGATTGTTTTTGTGTTGTATGTTAGAATGCCTATTGTAACGTTCATGTATTTAATCTATTTTACAAGAATACTAAACTGATCTGTCTTTCGAGACATGATTCCTTTTAACCAATCCAATGTATTAAAATATTGCAATGACTCTGGGAAAGTAGGGTCGGGGCATCGCATTTGGTATCAGAGAAAGTTTAGAAATAACCTTGGAAACTATATTTAGTTAAACTCTTAGTAGAGAACATTACCCTAATATAGACTTTGAGGATTAGTATAGAATAACATCATAGAATTTTGGTAAGGTAGAGATTTGTTGAGTTTTCCATTTAATACATCCCTTTTTGGATACGAGTAGGGAGAGGTGGCTCTAACATAGATGTACCTAGGGGTAAAACATGAAAACACCGAGTTATGCTAGAATCGAACTAGAATCGGTGCTCGACAATGGGCCATGCAACACTATTGGTTATGATACTACCATGGGATATGCATAAGATAATTAACATTTTCATTACAATTCATTATGACAGATTTATGAGTATATACCTCCTTAAAGAAAATATTTTTATTATTACGGATTATATCTATCAATTGATCATTTAAAGTTATGTATTTTAAAAGTTTCGAATTATTCATTGCAATTCGAAAACTGACCTAGTGTATTCCATTGAATATAAATGACGCCGAGTAGAAATAATGTAATCTCTATAAATACATATAATCCAAAGAGTAAAAATTATCATATCATTCACGGTGTTAAGCAAACATTTAGAAGGTAAATAATCTCCCATGTATTCTCAGCATATGTAGAAATATTATCATGTGTTAATAAGATATGTAAATAATTTTCTGAGTCCTATGGGTTTTAAGGGAGGAAAAAGAAGAAAAGGATGGAAGAGAGAATGGTGTGTAAAGGGAATAGGGAAATGAAGGATTTTTCCATATGTGATAACTGTGGAAGTAATCACCATGTTAAATTCATTAAGGGAATGTGAGTTTGTTATAAGTGTGTTGAATAAAGACACCATGTACGCGATTTCAAGGGTAAGAAAAATGTATCAAATGTAAAATGCTTCATCTGCAAGGAGTTGGGAAACTACGCGAATCAATGTCCAAATCATCAGTGTATACCCAAATGCTATTATCGGATAATAATCAATTTATGATACTACTGAAGATCAAGAGGAATTATTAAGAGTTATTCTATTGTTATTAAAGTATTGTGCCATTTGAGTATTGTATTAATGATTTACATTATATAGTATATAAGGATTGTACTGCAGTACTATTTCTTTATGAATTTAAGATTGTGTGGAACCATGAAATGTGACTCAATGGATGGATAAATGTTTTAAAAATATATGGTTGGGAGAAATATATACGTTTATATGATTATAATACTAAGTTAGTGATTTTGGAATATGATATGATTGATTTGGATAATTTATATTGGATATTCTTGACTACCTTGAAACTGATTAATGATTTGTGTATTCCATCATTTTTGGAGTTTACACCATTTTTAGATATATGGAGTATATTCATTATTCTAAAAACAATAACGGATCCTGAAAGTAATCAATATGGTTTTACGGTTACTCAGGATGTTACCATGTTTTAAAAAGAATACATGATGAAAGAAATCATATGTTATTATGTGGAAAAAAGGATCTTCATTGTGTTTAACTTCCATATAAATTTTGGGCTATGAGTTTGGATAGAAGTATTTTTTGATAAGTCTAATGTATGTAATGGATTAATTTTGAAATTGGATACTATTGTTAAGGTTATATTTGGATTTTTATAAAAAGGACAACACACAGTGTGTGTGACAATCCGTTGCATCGGACAAAGCTTCAGGAATGAAACCCACAACCATAGTGATATTAGGATATATCTCCTACCACTAGACTACGTGAAGTCCATGGATTGTATAATATAGTTTTTTAAAGGGTATGATATTTGAATTATAAATTCATTATTTTTGGAACCCTATACGATTTGGATAAATAGAATATATTTTTCAAATCATTTGGAGTGAAAGATGAGTTTGTGGTAGAAATTAGTTGAATGATGAAACTCTACATGTCATGTATATATATATATATATTATTTTATTTTATGGCTAAATTAATTCATTAACTTTAAGGAATGAATCTTAAAACAAAAAATGTGTTATCCTAATACCTTATGTTTTTTTTGAAACGATGGTATATTAAATCATAATAGATTCATGGATTTGGGACCCACAATTTTACACTTGTTTGTGTTTGATTACCTCAGTCACTCTCTATAAATATTTAAATTTTTCCTAGAATTATGTGTCTCTTATTGACACCAATGATCTCGTAATCGAGATCATAATTCGGTGGTGACCCTTTTATTTCCCTTTTCCTCTTATTAAGACTAAATTTTGTTAAGCCAATTTCCGATGTGGGTTTTCCCACAAATACATTTTCTATTTTCAACCATTTATTTTCAAAAAATAATTTCAAATTTTTAGGATGAAATTTTTTGATGGAGGGAAGAATGTAACACCCAATGATTTCATAGTATGTAATTTATTCAATGTAATCCAATAACATGTACTACATTCAACACCGAGTTCTAGCGCACCACATCTTACCAAACTAGCCGTTCAAAAGCATTTGATGAATAGTATAAACTGAATTTTTAACTTCATATAATCCTTATAATTTGAGAATCCATATTATGAGTTCTTTAGACATAATTTAAGAACAAATTCATTTTTCAGATAAAATAAGTATTTTTAAAAAAATTCAATTTTACCACCTTTTTGTAGAGAACCTTTTTTAAAAACAATTTTTGAAAATTTTATATATTCAATTTAATGATATTAAATTATTCTTTAGAATTGGGACACAAAACTTTTGTTTGGATAAATTTTTGGTACTTTTCTGATAACTTTCATATTTTAATGAATATTGAAAATTGAAAAATGTTAATTAAAAACAACATTTTAAATCAAAATACTTTATAGTGATAAATTATACTATTGTGTAAGATTTAAATAATATATAGATTTTACTTTTAACATTTTATCCAATGTTGGTAATTGGACATAATTTCATATTTAAACCCGACATAAGAAAGTTTCCATCTTTTCATTGTTATTATTTCTTAAAAACGCACTTTTTGTTTTGATAATGGGAATTAATTTTAAAATAATTACTACCACTTCTGTGTTTTTAATTTATAAAAATGTATTCCATGTTTGGAATCAAGAGGTACAAATTGGGTAAATAGGTAAATTTTATTTTTATACATTAGGAATATTTACTTTAGTAAATATTTTATTTACTACGGTTAAAGGGATAAATCCAGTAAATAAACTTAAAAATAATATTATTATAATATTAAATTACCCTAACTCGTGTCCTAACCATATTGGCTGGTACATTTCCTACCATGGAAATCTTTGGGTTGATTTTGGGACCCCATGGAGCCACATGGAAGTGATAATGACATTATATATTAAATAATTGAAAGCAATGAAAAAATAACAAAAGGAAATAAGTTTTAATAAAACAATTATTATATGAAGTTATATAATTGATCTATTCGACTATAAATAGTCATTAGAAATATAAAAATATTTCATAACTCAGGATATTTTATTTATTATTTTTAGACATAAAATAAATATATTTATTTACGACACAATGATAATGCAAGTTTTTCCTTATTAATGAAAGAATAAAATAAATGGTATTATAGATATTAAAATAAATATAATTTGAAATTTCTAATGCCATGCATGAATTTTATAGATTAATATGAGATGTTAGGATTAATTAAATAATTTTTTTGAAGTAATAATTATGTTATAAATTTAACAAAAACAATATAGCAAATATTGTCAACATTAACATAAGAGTTAAATGTCAAACTAATTAACTAAGAGTTATATCTAAAGAAAAAAGTTAATATATTGAACCCAACCAATCTAAAAACTATTTGTTTAGTGGTGTTTGACCCATACCCACATTATTCTTTAAATAATTCATATTGGAGACATTATAATCTGAAAATTATGTTATTATAAAATAATATTTCAATATTTCCCTAAGGTTCCTCTCACCCCTCTTAATAAAGGAAACATCCCCGTCTATCAAATTCAGAACTTCAAATCCTTTTTCCTCGGCCAAAGACTACCAAAATATCCTCCCAAATTTCTTCCCTTAATCATAGAGGCCTTCCTTTATTCAGAAATCCAACGTAAGTAGCCCTTTTGATCAAATCAACAGTTAGAACTCAAAGAAGAGGAAATATTTCATCACCTCTATCAAGTTCCTTACATCTTCCACTTCCTAATTCATTGTTGTTTCTATTCTAAAATAATAACTCTAGTATCTAATATATATTTTTATGTTATTATAAATATGGTACAACCATATTAATTATTATATACATCCTTTGAATGACATGTCACCATACGTGCGTACGTATGGCTTACCGTCCCCACGGCGTGGTGTAATTGTTATTCAATACATTATTATTTGGATGGTTATAATAGTGATGTGTAACTGATGTAATTAATAAATATAACATGATAATGATTCTGTATATATGATATACCATCCAATTAAATATTACTTTAATATCAATAGAATGATATTGTCGCTCGGGCATAAGTACAGATTACCATATCCACAAATGTTATGAGATTCATCCCACATCGTATCCATTCAAGAATAATATTAATTAGAAGATTATGAATAATGTTTAAATACGTAATATCATTCTAAATATTAATAATATACATCCATTCCATAACAAACATTACTTACGTAAGAAATCATATAAAGGAAAATGAATCAGTTAACACCCGAAACAACGATAATACGAAAATGTTATTAACAAAGAAATATTAATATATCATATATGATATAATATTAATGTATATTATTATTTTATAATATAATAAAAATTATTTCACCATTATAAAAGAGTTTAAATGGACCCTAGAACAATGAAAAGTGCATGGTAAGGGTTAATTTCACAATCTCTTTATTATCCGAGATTGTTTTTACATAAGTATCTACTGGGACATATTTATTATCCACATCTAAGTTTCATGACAGAGTATTAAAAGGGATTATATTAAGGGAATTGTTTACTAAAACATCATTTAAAATGTATTAAATATTTATTATTCTAAATCATTCTCATTAGTTTCCATGTTTTCAAAATGGTTTTTAAGGATTTATCTATATGGACATGAATTTTTTGAAAATGTTAATTAATTTAAAAAGTTTCCAAGTGGTGTGTGACACTTTTAATAAAAATATCATTAAATGTCTTCCTTTATAAATTGTGTGACTTTTAAATGTTTTCATGAAAAAGGGATATTTCTCTCAAAGATTTTTACAGGCCATTTTCATCTATGTCAACATCCATTGATGGATTTTAAACTTTTTTGAAGTTGATTTATTTTGATACAAATATTACATATTTTATTGAAGGTTTTGTGATATGTTTTATTGTGGATGTGTTATTTTTTTACCATTCATGGTTTATGGATAAATTATTGACCTTTCGTATGCATGTTTTAATACGAATGTTTTATTTTTGTTAAAACCTTTTCATATGAGGAATTAATTGGACTTAGTAAGTGATTGGTGGAGACCACTATAGCTCCTTGATGAATCAGTAGGTGTCATGAGACATGCTAGTGTCTTGGACTAAGGCCTTGACAAAATCATATTTGTAGTCTGGGAAAAAGACCTTGACTATGTAATTATGAATGTTTGGAATTATGCATTCCATCATTATGGAAGTGGCTATTGATATTTCATGTGATTATTCGACTAGTAGAATATCGATGTGAGTAAGTAAATGGAATTATTTTGATTTATATTTTCCATATTATAATGATGTTTATGTTAAAATAGATTTTGTTTTAGTTGTATACATTTCATAAATGTTTATGATTATTTATGAATGCTTCCACTATATTGGCATCAATACTGAGCACCCAATCTCACCCCTTTCTATCTTTTATTTTTCCCAGGATTCTAAGAAGTGTTTTATGTTTGAGATGTATGGTTATGCTAAGGGAACAATTGAATTATAAAAGGATTTTATTTTGTCTTGTATGTTAGAAAGTGTAATGTAACATTCATGTATGTAATCTATTTTCCAAGAGTGATAAACTGATCGGTCTTTCTGGACATGATTCCTTGTAATCATGCCAATGTATTAAAATAATGCACAGATTCTGGGAATCTAGGGTAAGGGTGTTACATATATACTTCCCATATGACATTTAGTATCACTATTATATTTATTGTAATGATATTATATCCTTCATTTTATTCTTTCATAAGAATTATGATTAAAATTTACCAATGTGGTAATAGTCTATTGCTAAAATGTCATCATTTATCAAGATTGATTTTAATTATACTTCCATTTATGAAATCAAACGACCAACATCAGAATAATAATCATGAATATTATTCTTATATATTTATTAATAATATATTCCTTTAAGTGTACCATTTTATATTATTCGGAACTTTTGATAATTAAGAAATTTTATGTACAAAAATTTGACTTTATTTCTCTGTTTGGTCGAAAATTTCATTTCATTGAATACCATGTTTTCTAAACAGATGTTCCTCAGTGATTAATGATTTTTTATATAAATATATATACATAATGTCATTTTTTTCTTATGAAATTTTTTTCAAGGGTATCAAGGTATGTTCTAACTGTTGTTAATGATTGATATATTTATCAATGGTTTAATTAAAAATTAATTAATCCTACGAATTAGAGTATTATAAATAAAATTTCATATAAATGATTATATATATATTTATATGGAAAAAATATGATCATTTATTTTTAAAAATTAAACTCTCGATGTATATATATCTACACACACAAAGGATATAATTTTTATTGGCATGTTATAATATATAACGTTATATTTTTATTATTAAAATGTGCATAAAATATTGACGGGTTACTTTAAACATAAGGATATCACATTGGAATACAATCATTCTCATTCATCAAGTGTAACATAGACACATCTTAAATTCATAATAAACTCATGGTCTTAAATTAATTTTCTGAGATTAACAAGAAAATATATTTATTCAATAATTGAAATGTTTAATTTATAATTTTATGTTCAAAAAATATTTATTTATTAAAAATGATTATTTTGGCAAGGCTATAACATATATTCATTTTTAATTAAATGTGTATTTAGTTCATTACTCATTTTATTTATTGATTATAAATAAATAAAAATATTTCAGTTATGGTAATAATCAAATATGATATTAAATGGATTAAGAATTTAACATTTCAACGTGGTATAAGACACTTTGGATTATTTAAATATTATGTTCCAAAAAAATTATTCAATGAATGTATTAAAATTTATCAAAGTGGTATGTGATACATTGATTTAAAATACATATCTTATTATACATATAAGGAATTGATTGGAATTATTATTTGATGAGTGAGGCCTGTATTGCCTATCGGTGAATCAGTTGGTCTCATGAGTCAAACAAGGTCTTGGCACGAGGCCTTGGGAAACAATTATGTATGGTCTTGGAACAAGGCCTTGATGAAATGGTTTTGTATGATTTTTTCATGAGGCCTCCACATAATGTTTATAATTTCATTCATTATAAAAAACCTCATTATGCATTTAGTATAATAGGGACCATGTGATTATTTGACTAGTAGAATAGCCATCGTTATGAATCATTATCTTATAAACATGTATTAATCAGTTATACATTTTCAAGTGCACAAGTAATAATGTTTTATACATATGTACCTAATTTATTAATAAGGGTTAATTTTTCGTTCTCAATCCATAAAAAATGTTTAAGAACTTTTCCATCATTTCATGGTTTTCATACATGTGTTTTGATTTCATTTCCCACGAATATCCAAATAATAACATTTCCTGTGAAAACGGTGTCTAAAAAACTAGAATGTCATACATTATTATGTATGGAAATTATTTAACTTATAGGTGGAATTTAATGAATTTTTTCTAAAGTGTGTGCATATTATATATTTTATTTTATTTTTTACTCTTAAATAAGTTTATATACATTTATCATATATTTATCTGAAAATATGTTTTAGAATATAAAATGAAAATGGTGATGAAAAGTTACAAGAAATGTTAACATCATGATATAAGGCATATATTTTAAATAAATGTTTTAAAAGAAAAATAATTTCTTTATGGTATTTTTTTTAAAACCCCTTTTTAGGAATTTTCAATTCTCTACCCTTGTTTAAACTTATTTATCACATGCATATTGTAAATTGAAATTAAGATGTCATTGAATTTGGAGTTAGTGTGGAAGGAAGTGTAGTAGGAATTTGTATTATTATTAGTTTCATCTATGATAAATTTATGGTTTTTTATAATCCTCTAGAACCTAGTCCGGTAAAAGGTCATTGTTTGTGTAATATGTTGTGTAATTGTTCAGTTTATTTTATACGAAAATAATTATAAAATACTTTTTAAGGAGTGTGTCTTGATAATCGGGCTCAGGGAATTATACAGTAGATATGAGTTACTTCTTCTAGCAATTATATTTAAAACAATAGAATTTAAATTATGAATTTCTTTTCATTTTTACATGTGTGTTTATGGAAAAAATGCATTCATTTATTAAAACATCGATGGCCTAGAATACATTTGATGGGGAAATAAATTTTAATGTGGGTAAAATGTAATTTTTTTATAATATATATTTTACAAATAAAAATATCCTGGATAAATTTTACCAAACATGACACCTTGTTCATATTTTATAAAAAAACATTTAGTTTAGCTTGTTATTCATTTAACACTATGTTACAACGATTTCTCAAGACTGAGTTCTATTGAACTAAAATATACTATTAATAATGATATTAAAATATTATTATAGAAATCATATAGATATTTTAATTGTGGAATGAATATTATTAGCTAAATTATTTAAATATTTTGTACATATGTTAATATTATAAATCCTCTATAAGTAATTAATTAGAAAAAAATTAATGGAAAATTGAATATAATATATGTGTTTTTAAAATAAAAGTATTTTTATAGGCACCTAATAATTTAATCTTAATAAATTAAATTATTTATTATTAAAGATATATATTATCTAAATATATTTTTTGTATTTTCAGCTAATATTTTTAGTTTTTCCAAGATGGTTTATAGTCTAAAAATAATAATGAAACCAATTATAACCATAAAAGATGTATTTTACCAAAAAGAAGATTTTCCTCGTCCTAATGATATACTTATTTGAAAAAACATTGACACTTTATTAAAATTTATTTCACCAAATAAAGATATTTTTTTGAAATTTTGTCATCAGAATTAGAATAGGGATAATTTTTGGTATTTTTCTATGATGGTTCCTTTTTTGAGGAATAGTTAAAATTAATAATTTTAATTGAAAAATGGATTTCTTATAAATAATTTATAATGTTAAATTATAATTTCGGTTGTTTTTATTTATGTATTAAATAAATTATACACATATTAACTAAATTCAAGTCATTATAACCAATTTTATATTGCATTTTGATATTGGAACATAGAATTTTTGGAGAATTTAATCTTTATGAAATCATAATTTCTTACATCAATGGGATTATATTTAAAATATATTCAATAAAATAAGTGATTTGAAATTTTAAAAATAGATTATATTTCAGGAATAATCATATTTATTATTTATTATAAGTTAAACATTATTTTTTACCTACATCACTAGTTAAATTAAATCACATTGATTAAGAGAATAACATATTTTGTATGGGAATAAATTATATACATTGTGGAAAAATGACCTATAATATAGTATGAAACTCATTTTCAAGATATAATTCAACCATAGACCACATTTTATAAAATAATGTTATTTATGTTATTAAAACTATATAAGGGAGACCTCACAATAGTTTTTAGAATTTGGAATTCTTAATAATACATCTAATACTCATTATAATAGGGTATTAAATCTCTTTGATTCTTGACACCACTATAGACATTTTCCACAACCAATAATAATGGAAATAAATTCAAAAGGTAATTATCATTATCTTGGAATCATATATTTTTCTAGAAATACGACTAATGAAGTCCTTTGGTTGAGACTAAAAGGAGTTACCTGAAGAAAATGTAATGTTCATCAACATAGAATTTTTTAATTTCCTCATCTAAACACGTGTATTATTTTTATAACAAGATTATATAATATCCTACGTATCATAAATAAAATTAGTTTTATTATTTTTTGTGTTTATGACCTAAAAATTCACAAACATCAATAAAATTGTCTCACGACCCATCTCCCAAGCCCTGTTCCATGACTACCCCAGGCCCACCTCATATTGGCTAGGGCCTGATGACTAGTGTCGAGTAGGAATATCCCACAAATGGGAAGCATTTTCTTAAGTACCTGTACACATGTACACAACTCCATGTCAAATGTACTAAAATGAAAAAAAATCTAAGAAAGGTATACATGTAATCCACTGTGTATAAAAAAACTAGAGTGCAACAAAAAGTAAAGTACATTGTGGAAAACCGACCCTGTATTCATTCCCCCCAAATGAAATATAGAACACATGTATAAATCTATGTACCTAATGCTCATACACCAACAACACTACCTCGAGGGTAGGCGACGGGTACCTACCTGTAGCCATAATATTATGCATTGTCTGTCTTATCTCACTGAGCAGCAACTGGTCCTACTCCTCCCTAAACATTGTCAAAGTGTCAATCATCATCAAAAGACATGACATGTAGCACCCCATTATTTCATATTACGTTATTTTTTCAATGTAATTCAATAACTGGAACTACATGCAACACTGACATCAAGCACACAATGACTTACCAAACTAGCAGTTCAAAAGCAGTTATGAATAGTATTTACTGAATTTTGAACTTTATATAATCCTTTTATTTTTAGAATCTATGTTATGAGTTTATTAGACATAATGTAAGAACAAATTCATTTTTTCAGATAAAAGATGTATTTTAAAAAAATGCAATTGTAGAGCCTTTTAATAGCGAACCATTTTTAAATTCAATATTTGACACTTTTTTATATTAAAGTTGATAAAATAAAATTCTTCTTAAGAATGGAGACATAAAAATTGAGTTTGGATAAATGTTTTGTATTTTTATGATAACATTCATATTCTGATGTATAATGAAAATTACTAAACTTTAATTAAAAACAATTTTTTTATTCAAATTAATTAATAATGATAAATTATGAATTTGAATGTTTTGGAAGAATAATTAGATTATATATCTATAATTTAATACAATCTAGTTCATTATAATTAATTTCCCATTTAAATTTTACATAAACAATTTTAAATCTTTTGATTGTAATTATTCCATAAAAACAGGCTTTCTTTGACAACGGGAATACATTTTAAATTAATGTCTACTAATTTTGTGTTCTGAATATGAAAAAGTGTATTCTATATTTGACATCAGGAGGTCCAAATTGAGTAATTAGGTATCTTTTATTTTTAGTCATTAGGAATATTTACTTCAGTAAATATGTTATTTATAGTTGTTAAATTTGTAAATCCATTAAATAAGGTTAAAAAATAGTATTATTATAATATTAAATTAACATAACACGTGTCCTAAACCTATCAGATGATACATGTCCGACCATGGGCATCCTTGAGTCTATTTTGGGACCCCATGGATCCACTTGGTAATGATAATGACATATTATGTTAAATAATCTAATGTAAAATAACCAAAGCAAATGTCTTTTAATAAAAAAAAATTTCTATGAGGATATATAATTAATCTATTAAACTATAAATAGTTATTATAAAGCTAAAAATATTTTGTACCTCAGGATATTTTATTTAAAAATTTTAGACATAAAATAAATATATGTACATATGACACAATATTGATGCATTATTTTCCTTATTAATAAATAAATCAAATAAATGATATTATAAAGTACTAAAATAAATATAATTTGAAAGGTTTAATTCCATAAAAAAAATTATAGGTGACTATGAAATGTTAGTATTGAATAATTTTTTTAGTTAGAAGTAATTATTTTTTAGGACATTAAAAAAAATCATTTATTAAATGATCTCAAAATTGACATAATTGAGTTTTTGACACAAATACAATAATATTTGTTTATATAATAATCCTAAAAATCTAAGGTTAGGCAAAAAGACATATATAATGATATGTGTATCATTAATGAACCAATTTTGGTTCTATATTAATTTTATAGTTATTTTATTAACCATACACTATAAAAACACAAAGAGGCATGGTAAATGTAAATCTATTTAACGAAGAATTCAATCTAAAAGATAAGGTTATTATAGTGATCTAAACCGTTCTAAAACCTATTTTTTGAGTGGTTTTCGACATATCCCCACCTTATCCTTTAAATAATTCATTTTTTATCCAATATAAACATAAAATGATTTTATAATAAAATAATATTTCTAGCTTTTCCTAAGGTACGCCTCACCGCTCTTATAAAAAGGAACTCCCCCTTCTCCCTAATTAACACCTTAAAATACTTTTGGATCGGCCAAACCCTACCCAAATACCCTCTCAACTTTTCTACATTCATCATAGAGGCCTTACTATAGTCATAAATCTATCCTAAGAATCCCTTTTAGTCCAATCAAAAGGAAGAACCCAAAAAGAGGTAAATATTTCATTACCTCTTTCATGTTCCTTTCTTCTTCCAATTCCACTTTCATTGTTATTTCCATTCTAAAATAATAACTCCAGTATTTTATATATACAGTGATGTTTTTATAAATATGTTAAAACCATTTTAATTATTTTATCAAACCTTTTAATGACATGTCACCATACGTGTGTACGTACAGCTTACCGTCTCCACGTCATGGTGTAATTGTTATTCAATACATTATTCATTGGATGGGTATAATAATGATGTGTAATTTATATAAATAATAAATATAACATTACAATGATTCTGTGTATATTATATAACATCCTATTATATATATTTTTAATATCAAAAGAATGATACTGTCGCTCGTGCGTACGCACGGATAACCGTCTCCACGAACGTGATGCTATTCATTCCCCATTATATCCATTCAAGACTAATTTTCATTAGATGATTAAAAATAATTTTTAAATACATAATATCATTCTGAATATGAATAAGATAAATCCTATCGATATCAAACATTACTTACGACACAAATATTATAAAGGAAAACGAATTAGTTAACCCCCAAAATGACTATATTATTAAGATATTATTAACAAGGAAATATTAAAAGATCATATATGAAATCATATTAATGAATGTGATTCTTGTATATTTTAATAATAATTATTTTAATATTATACATTAGTTTAACCAACCCTCAACTACGGAAAAGTACAAGGTAAAGGTTAATTTTCCATTCTCATTATTATCCGAGGTAGCTTTTACGTAATTATCTACTAGGAAATTTTTATCATCCATATCCATGTTTCTTAAAAAATGTATTCCAAAACATGTTTAATATTTACTATAATATGGGTTAATGTCATTTATTCCCTTGTTTTTCTTTTTATATAATGGTTTGATTGGAATCATTCCACCATTTTCCGAACAGGGTACATTATGACAATTTCATCAAAATTAAGGTAAGAATGTTTTTAACTTATACGGAGGGTGCAACTATTTTCAGCAATTATAACATCGTCGAAGCTTCCCATACAAGATTATAAGAATATTTTCAAATAAAAAAGATTTCTTTTATAATTATGTGACCTCTAAATGATTTCAAAATAGAAAGAGATATTTCTCTAAAAAGGTTTTTATTTCATCTATGTGAACATCCTTTGATGGATTTTCAGTTTGTTTGATGTTTTTTTATTATGATAGAAAACTTCCATATTGTGTTGAATGTTTTGTGATATGTTTGACTGTGTATGTGTTATTTCAAACCATTCATGGTTTATGGATAATGTATTGACATTTCGTATGCCTGTTTTAAAACAAATGTTTATGTTCTGTTTCGATCTTTCTATGTTTTAATTTACTAGGATACAAAGAATAATATTATGACTGAGATGTAGGGATAGTCTATGGGATCTCAGTGTTGTCCTTGTAAAAAATATTGTTGTATATTTCCATTTTATGATGTAACATAAACTTTATGAATGTATCTAGTACTTCCAAGGCTACTAAACTAATTGGTCTTTCGAGACATGATCTTTTGTGATCATGATAATGTTATGTAATAATGCGCCAACTCTATATAACTATGGAAGAGGCACTACAGTTGGTATCAGATGATGTTTGGTACAATCCATGGAAACTATATTTAGATAATAACTCATTAGATCACATAGCCCTAAGATAGACATTGAGGAATAGTATAGAAGAACTTCCTATAATTTTTATATTGTAGAGATTTTTTGAGTTTTCAAAGAAATACATCCATTTATAGATTTGATCATGTAGAGGTGGATCCTACAAAGACGAACCTAGGTGTAAAACCTGATAACACCACTTTGAGCTAAACACAAATGGGAACTGGGGTATGACAATGGTCCTTGCTGCACTCTTGGTTACGACACTCCTATGGGATATGCTTAGGATAATTATAATTTTCTTTACAAACAATTATGAATGGTTTATGAGTATATACATTCTCAAAGAAAACATTTTTATGATTATGTATTATATCTATAAACTGTTCAATTTATGTTAAGTGTTTTACAATTTTTGTGTTATTAATAAACTAGTCTAGTTTATGCCACTATTTAGAAATGGAACCTAGTGGAAGGAATGAAAACCATATCAATGCACGCACTCTATGTAAGGATTCCCATCCTACCCAAGATAATTATAGTGGAGCCAGTGATGCAATTTGTGCTGATCAGGTAATCACTATATCGGGACACTCACTTGGGTTATGAATAATAAACATACCCATATAGAGCACCCTAATCCACATTATATAGGATAAATGTTAGACTGCATCATAAGGAAACAACCCCCAACATTCAATGGGGGTATAAATACACTAGTAGCTGAGCAATGGATAAATTCCTTAGAGAAAAATATTCCACACCTTCAGGAGTAGCGAAAGGGAAAAAGATTTCATGGCAGTTTACCACCTCACTAGAGATTATGATAAATGGTGGTCATTGATTCAAAACAAAAATAAATATAATGAAGTATCAAATATGGAATTAAGGGTGTTTAAAGAAATTTTATTAGAAAATTATTTTTCTCATGACTATCATTTAAATATGGAAAGGAAATTTCTGAGTCTGAGGAAAAAGGATGATGATAATGTCACACTGTATGAAGCTAACTTTATAAGGTTAGCGAGGCATGCTGCAGATTGTATATGTAACCAAATATGTAATATTTATTGTTTATTTAATGGTTTAAAACCATTTCTCAGTCAAGCATTAGTCTCACAATCCTTCTCATCATACGAATATATTTTCTCTTGTGCTATCAAGAAATAAAAATAATTCTCTAAGACATACAACATTAATGTAAAGCAAGAGAAGAAAAGATCTATTGAACACTCTAGAGATGGAAATAAGGGGATGAAGGCATAATTTGAATATCCATCCTATAGTAAATGTAGGAAGAAACACCCTGGTAATTTCCTGAAGGAAATGTGAGTCCGTTAAAATTGCCGGCAGAAAGGCCACCATGCTCATGATTACAAGGGTAAGAAAGAGGCTATCGATGTTGAAAGCTACAATTGTAGAGAAATGAGCCATTATTCAAATGAATGTCCTAAGAGTTATCGAAACTTACCTCCGAAATTCCAAGGGATCAAGGCCAATATTATGTTATCACTACTTCTTAGGTTTAATCTCCCAATGACATAGAGGTAGGTAATTTAATGGTTTCCTCAAGTTTAGATAATGATTTATTTGATATTGAACAATCGCATTATTTCATATCATCCCAGTTTTCTATGAAAATTAATTATTTCATATTTGATTTATCAAGGGTGTTGTCATTAAAAAATTATAAGGGAAGTATCATTGCAATAACATTTTGTGAATCAGTCCCCATTAGGGAATAAAAATGTTATTTATCTACAAATCTCATTGGCATACCCATGATTGACTTTGATATAATCCTTGGTATGGATTGTCTTTCGGACCATGATAAAAACATTTATTGTTAGAAGAAGGATGTTACTATTTTTGATTATTATGATAAATAACAACTTATCTTAGGGCAGAATCGTCACCACCTAATTCTTATCTAGATCCACCCCCAGTATCTCAACTAAATTCAATTATTCAGGGGGAAGAGAATGAAATAACTATGGGTGAGGAAAGGAATATTCAAATAGAGTATGTACCTTTTGTGAAAGAATATGTTGATGTGTTTGCGGAGGATTTACCTACAAAACCTTCAGAATGAGGAATTGAGTATTCTATTGACTTAATTCATGGATCAAGGACCATATCGAATACCTCGTATAGAACTGACACTATAGAATTATTGGAACTAAAGAAAAAACTAGAGGAATTGAGTAATAACGGATTTAGTTCCCTAGTGTTATTTCCATGGGGATCCCTTGTTATTTTTGTTAAGAAAAAAGATGGATCTATCATGTTGTGAATTGACTACAGGGTGATCAATGCAATAAAAATAAATAAAAAGTATCCCCTACCTTTATTTGATGATTTATTCAACCATCATCATGAAGGTCAATACTTTTAAAAGATTAAACTTCGATCTGGATATCAATAGTTGTGTGTGAAGAAGGAATACATGCCGAAAATAGTATTTCAAACCCAGTATGGGCATTAGGAGTTTAGAGTAATTCCTTTTGGATTGACTAATCCACCCTCTCACTTCATGGATCTAAGGAATAGAGTTTTTTAGGAATATATTTATGACATTGTGGTGGTATTTATTGATGATATCTTGGTATACACCAAAATCCACGAAGATCATGAATATCACATGCGCATTATTATAAATACTCTTATAAAAGATGAATTCTATGGGAAGTTTAGAAAGTGTGAATTCTGGCTTCATGAGTTTTTTTTCATGGACATATTGTCTCTAAGGATGGAATCTCTGTTGATCATTCAAAGACCAAGGCAAACCCATAATGTACAACACCAATGAATATAATCGAGGTATGCAGTTTTATTGGTTTAGTAGGTTATTATTGGCATTTCGCCTAGAATGTTTCCAGATTGGCTAACCCATTAACCAAGATCACACGTAAAGGGGATAAATTTGTATTAAAAAATAATGTGAAGAATGTTTTTTTGAACTGAAGAAATGAATAGTCAATTCTCATATATTGAATCTACCATCAGGGAATGATGGGTTTGTTGTTTACAGTGATTCATCAATGAAAGGACTTGGTTGTGTCCTTATAAAAATTGATAAGTTTATTGCCTATGCATCACGAAAAATTAAATTCATGAGAGAAAATATCCTACTCATGTTCTTGAGTTAGCAACTGTAATCATTGCTTTGAAAATATGGATACATTATCTCTATGGTGAAAAATGTGATATTTATACTAATCCCAAGACTTGAAAGAATATTTTCTCATAGAATGAACTAAACATGAAGCAAAGATGGTGACATGAACTACTCATGGATTATGATTACACGATACAGTACCACCCAGGGAAGGCATATAAGGTGGAAAATGCTTTGAGAAGAAAAGATCATGGAGTTTCGAACAAGATGGGAGTTGAAAGGGATCCTATTCACATGGATCTAGTAAAGATGGATGTGGGAATAACCATCAATATTGGATCTTCAATAATTTTTCAAATGGTTTCTAAACCATCTTTACTATAAAGGATAAAGTGTTCTTAGACCAGTGATGAAGAGTTTCAAAACAAGATTAAAGCTGTGAATAATGGGAGATTTAGTGACTTTGTATATAATGATGGAATTTTGAAATTTGGGAAGAGAATTTGTATTCCTGATATACCTGATCAAAAAAAGGTAATTTTTGTATGATGCTCATAGTTCCAATTTATCTATACACCCTGGGAGCACTAAAACTTATAGATATTTGAAGGATCATTTTTTTTGGATAACATGATGAGGGAGATTGCTGATTTTGTGTCAAGATGTATGGTTTGTCAATAGGTGAAAGCTGGAAGGGAATAGCCTGGATGATTCTTGCAACATCTTCCCATACCTGAGTGGAAATGGGATAATATTATGATGGAATTTGTCATGGGACTACCAAAAACTCCTAGAAGGAACGATGCAATAGGGGACATTGTTGATTTTCATACCAATTCATCACATTTTCTTGCTATAAGGGAAGATTTACGACTTGAACATTTAGCAAGACTATATATTAATGATGTTGAAAGACTTCATGGATTACCACTATCAATTATTTCTGATCGTTATACCCTTTTTACATCAAGATTCTAAAAATGTATTCAGAAATCCCTCGATACAAAACTTTGTTTGAGAACTGCCTACCTCTCTCAAATTGATGCAAAATCACAATGGACTATTCAAACCATAGAAGACATGTTGAGATCTTTCTCACATGACTTTCAAGGTATGTGGGATCAATATTTACATCTGGTAGAATTTTCTTATAACAATAGCTTCAATTTGAATATTCCGATTGCACCATATGCAGTGTTATACGTAAAGTGATGTCGCACACCAACCTGTTGGTATGATGTTGGTGAAAAGAAAACTCGTAGGCCTGGAACTTGTGGAGGAAACGATGGAAAAGTTGATGGTAATCCAAATCCACATTGAAGCATCTCAAAGTAAGTAGAAGGGATATGCCGACAATCAAAGGAAGGATTTGTAATTTCATGTAGGAGATCTTGTTTTCTTGAAGGCATCTTCGAGGAAGGGTGTTATACGTTTCTTCAAGAATGGAAAATTAGTTCCTAGGTACATCAGACCTTTAAAAATTCTAGAACAAATTTGGGATGTAGCTTACCATTTGCCAATGTCTCCAAGTCTCTCCAAAGGTCACGATAATTTCCACATATCACTGTTGAGAAAATACATGCCTTAGCAGCATGTACTCACTTATGAGGAATTATAACTATAACCCTATACGATAAGGATAAATAGAAATTTTTTTGATATCTTTTGGAGTGAAATATGAGTTTGTGGTTGGAATAACTTGAAGGTTGAAACTCTAATTGTGATGTATATATATATACATACCTATAGATTATTTTTTCCCTCTTATTCTATGTGTAATTGCATTCCTAAAATTTAGGGAAGGGATCTTAAACCCAAAAATTTGTTATCCTAATACTTTATGTTTTGTTGAATCGATTGTATTTTAAATCATCGTAGATAGATGGATTTGAGGCCCTCAATTTTACACATGTTTTTGATTGATGACCGTAATCACACCCTATAAATATTTACATTTTTCCTCCAATTATGTGTTTTTAATAGCCACCAATGTTCTCCTAATCAAGATCATAATTTATTGGTGACCCTTTCATTTCCCTTTCCCTCTTTTAAGACTAATTTTTATTAATGCAATTTCAAATGTCATTTTTTCCACAAAGGTATTTTAAATTTTTACCCTTTTGTTTTTGAAGAACAATTTCAAACTGCGAGGGATCAATTTATTGAATGAGGGGAGAATGTAACACCACATGATTTCATAGTACTTTATTTCTCCAAAGTAATTCAATAACATGAACTACATGAAACACCGAGTTCAAGTGTACCATGACATAAAAAACTAGCCGTTCAAAAGCAGTTATGGTTATTATTAACTGAATTTTGAACTTTATATAATCCATACAATTTTAGAGTGTATATTATGATTTTCTTGGACAAAATTCAAGAACAAACACATTTTTTCATATAAAAGATTTATTTTTCTAATAATTCAAATTTACAGTCATTTAATAGAGAACCCTTTTTAAATTAAATATTTGACACTTTTATATATTAAAAATGACAAAAAAAACTTCTACTTTAGAATCGAGACATACAAATTGAGTTCGGATATATTTTTGTTATTTTTCTGATAACTTTTATATTTTGATGAATAATGAAAATTACTAAATGTTAATTAAAAACAACCTTTTTAATGAAAATAATCAATAGTGATAAATTATGCATTTTAATGTTTTGGAAGTATAATTAGATTATATTTTTATAATTTAATCAAATTTAGGTCATTATATGAAAATTCAAACTTAAATTTTACATTATCAAGTGTTAAACTCTTGATAGTTATTATTTCATAACAACACGCTTTTTGTTTTCACAATGGGAATTAATATTAAATCATTTTCTTGCCACTTTTGTGTCATAAATTTGAAAAAATGGGTACCATATTTCGAATTAGGAGGTCCAAATTTTTTAATTAGTTAACTTTTATTTTTAGTCATTAAGAATTTTTATTTTAGTAAATATTTTATTTACCATGGTTAATGGGGTAAAACCAGTAAATAAGGTTAAACAATAATATTATAATCATATTAAATTACCCTATCATGTGTCCTAACCCTGTAAGATGATACATTTCTGACCATGTGCATCCATGGACCGATTTTGTGATCCCATGGAGCCACTTGGGAGTGATAATGACATTTTATATTAAATAATATAAAGTAAAGGGAAAAATAACAATAGAAAATATCTTTTAATAAATCAATTTTTATATGAGGTTATATAATTGATATATTTGAATGTAAATATTAATTAGAAATCGAACAATATTTCCTACCTCAGGGTATTTTTTTTATATATTTTTTTGACAAAAAATAAATATATTTATATATGACACAATAATGATGTATTATTTTACTTATTAATGAAACAATAAAATAAATGATATTATTAATAATAAAATGAAACTAATTTGAGTGTTTCTATGCCATAAATGCATTTTATAGGTGACTATGACATGATAGGGTATATTAAATGTATTTATTTCGAATTAATAATGTTGTTAGGACTTTAACAAAAGTCAATTATTAAATAATCTCAAAATTGACAAAAATGAGTTTTTAAAACAAATCCAATATTATTAGTTGATATAATAATCTTCAAAATATATGGTTCTACCAAAAGACATATATAACTATATTTGTATCATTAATGAACAACTTGGGGTTCTTTTGGAATTTTATAGTATGTTCATTAACCCTAAAATATAAAAATACAAAGAGGCATGGTAAATGTCAAACTATTTAACTAAGAATTAAATATAAAATATAAGGTTACTATAGTTAAACAATCCTTTATAAAACCATTTTTTGAGTTCTTTTCAACCAATCCCCACCGTATCCTTTAAATAATTAATTTTTGAGCCATTATAATCCTAAAATGATTTTATTATAAAATAATATTTCTAGCGTTTCCTAAGGTGCCCCTCACCCCTCTTAAAAAAATACACTCCCCCTTCTCTCTAATTAACACCAAAAAAGCCTTTTTTTTCATCCAAACCCCACCCAAATTCCCTATAAAATGTCCTCCCTTCATCATAGATGCCTTACTTTAGTCATAAATACAACCGAAGGAGCCCTTTTAATCAAATCAAATGGAAGAACCTGAAAAGTAAAAGATATTTAATCACCTCATTCATGTTCCTTTCATCTTCCACTTCCAATTTCATGGCTATTTCCATTTTCAAATAATAACTCCAATATCTACTATATACTATGATGTTATTAGAAATATGGTACAACCATATTCATTATTTTATCCATACTTTGAATGACATGTCACCATATGTGCGTATGTACGTCTTACCGTCACCACGATGTTGTGTAATGGTTATTCAATACATTAATATTAGGATGGGTAAAATAATTATGTTTAATTTATGTATATAAAAAATATAACATGATAATTATTCTTTATATATGATATAACGTCCAATTATATATTATTTTTAATAACAAATGAATGATATTGTTCCACGTGCGTACACATGGATTACCGTCTCCATGAACGCGATGAGATTCATTCCCCATAGTATCCATTCAAGACTAATTTTTATTAGATGATTAAAAATAATGTTTAAAGACATAATATCAATATTAATATTAATATGATACCTCCTATCCATCAAAAACATTACATACATAACAATGTATATAATGGAAAACAAATTTGTTAACATCCGAAATGACGATAACAATAATATATTATTAACAAAGCAATGTTAAAATATCATATATGGTATCATATTAATGAATATGATTCTTGTATAATTTAATAGCAATTATTTCACCATTATACAAGAGGTTAAGATACCCTCTACCAAGAAAAAGTAGATGGTAAGGGTAAATTTCACAGTCTCTTTATTATCTGAGGTTTCTTTTATGTAAGTGTCTATTGGGACCTCTTTATCATCCATATCCATTATTCTTAAAAACTATATTCCAAAACATTTTTACTATTTACCAAAATATAGGTTAATGACATTTATACCCCTATATGACTTGTTTTAAATTTTTTTGAATGGAATCTTTTCGTCATTTTCAAAACAAGGTACTTTACGACATTTTACACAAAATTAAGCTAAGAGTATTTTTAACTTATACGGCGGGTGTGGATATTTTCTACCATTATAAAATCATCAAAGATTCCCTTATAAGATTATAAGAATATTTTGGAATATAAATTTTCTCTTTTATAAATGTGTGACCTTTAAATGATTTCAAAATAGAATGATATATTTCTTTAAAATGGTTTTGATTTCATCTCTGTCAACATCCTTTGATAGATTTTATGTTTGTTTGAAGTTGAGTTATTATGATACAAAATATACATATTCTATTGAAGGTTTTGTGATATTTTTTACTGTGGATGTGTTATTTAATACCATTCATGGTTTATGGATAATGTATTGTCGTTTCATATGCCATTATAAATACGAATGTTTATGCTATGTTTAAACCTTTTTACATCGGGAATGAATTAAACTTCATATGTAATTGGTGGAGCCTTCTATAGATCCTCGTGGCAATAGTACGTCTCGTGAGACAAACTAGTGTCATGGAACACGGCCTTGACAAATTCTTATTTGTAGTCTTGGAACACGTCCTTGACTATGTGGTTATGAATGTCTGGAAATATGCATTCCAACATTATGAATGTGGCTGTTGATATTGCATGTGATTATTCGACATGTAGAATATCCATGTCAGCTTGTAAAAGGAGTTATATTGATTTATATTTTCTAGATTATGATTAAGTTTATGTTGAAAGGGATTTTGTTTTACTTCTATATATTTCCTTAAATGTTTATGCTTATTTATGACAGTTTCCACTATATTGTTATCCTTACTGAGCATCTGAGATCACACCTTTCTTTGTTTTATTTTTCTCAGGATGTGATGAAGTATATTATTAATCACCTATAGGGATAGTCTATGGGATCACTGTGTTGTCCATGGAAACAATGTTGTTGTAGATTTCCATTTTATGATGTAATGTAAACCTTATGAATGTATTTAGTACATTCAAGGCTACTAAACTAATCTGTCTTTCGAGACATGATCATTTGTGATCATGCCAATGTTATGTGATAATGCACCGAATCTGGGTAACGAGGTTAGGGGTGTTACATAACATGTGTGGGAAAAGCCGATGCAGGGGTGTGTAAAATTATTCTCAGTATGACACCATGAAACCACAAAGGTAAACCATAAGGGAAAAAACAATAAAAGAACTGTCAGATCAACATCGAAATATTCCCAAACATATACCAGGAAAATCTAGATGTATTCATTTCACACACTTGGAATTATAAGGTTCCAACCTCATAGACAATCTCAAGATTCTAATCGTATTCTTGAGAGGTAACACATGTATCCAATAGATCACACACCACAAGAATATCTATTCTCAAGGGAACCCATATGAGAGGTACACTCTATCTAGAAAAACACTAACATTCCCAAAGGTACTTATGAGTGAACATACTCCTCGGGAACATTCTATTATGTCAATCTCCAATACCTAGTACCAGAGGTTAATTCATCGCCATCTTGCACCCAACGCAATAATATGGAATCCCAAGTGGATAGGCCTACCTCACCACTGTACAAAAAGGAGGGAGTCATTCTCATAACCATCTCACGAAACCATTGCATCTACTATAAAGAGAGGCATATACCTCAGTTCATCTCGGGAGAACTAGCTACTATCTAGGTATCGTTATCAACAAGTGGACGGGTCCGCTCCTTACTACTGTGTCTGATAGCCGAGGGAGGTCCAATATCAATCGAGGACCCGCACTCTACCTGGTGGAGGAGTACTACACAATGACTACAAGACCTGCACCATAGTATGATATGGGAGTACTAACTCAATAATTTCATTTGTTGAGGACCCCTACCCATGTATGATATAGGATTATAGACTCCTATCATAAAAGAACCGCACCGTACACATTAGGGGAGTACATATTCTGTTCAATCATGTGTGGAAGACCAACGTCCTGAAACATTAGATGCATACCAACTCCTATAATAGAGAACGAGAACCCTACATGGTATATGAGTACCGACTCTCTGTGATCATGTGTGGTGGACCTGCACCCTGAAATTTAAAGGGAGTACAATATCCTATTATAGAGGACCCACACCCTACTCGATAGGGTAGTACCAACTCTATGTATATTGGATGTGTAACACCCACACCCTAGTCCTATAGGGGATTATAGGCTCCACAGATAGAGGATCCTCTCCCTTGTATCGCAGGGTAGTACCTAATTTAAATTTAAAACAAATCCGAGAACCTGTGACCTAGTCCATCTAGGGATTGACATCCCCGAAGGAAGCTACCTATAGGATGTGAACCCACTCCCCATGACGGGGGGAATTTCTACCTTTACAAAACACACTGATTTCTTCCCAAGCATCCTTATACCAAAATAAATTTCTCCTTAACCAAATATCATTTCTATAAACATTCAAAAAAACTCATTTAATGTATCTCAAAATGAATACAATTTCAAAAAGGTCCTAATGCCATAGAAGACTCACCAAAAAAATGCTCCGTTTGAGAGTTACAAGCCTTTGATGGTAATGGAAGCCAGTGGCCCATGGACCGACCATGGAGGTGGACCGAGGCCAAGCATCCACGACCACATGAAATCTCCACTAACTGTGGATCATAGTCAACCAGTGTGGTCGACCATGGCCCAATCCACTTTCACGGGTCTATACCAACCTATTGGGCCTTACCCAACCCTCTTGGCTCAGCTTGCACTGAGGACTCCGACTCGTTATCCCAAGACATAAAGGGTTTTCACATCAGATCTACACCACACAGTGCATAGGGGACTGCCACCTCGTCTATCTGGTCTACTCCCATGGACTATAAATTCAACACATGGTCTATTGAAGATATGCCACCTTCTGGATGTGGCGATGCCGCATCACTGGCCCACCCCATGCATCCCCCCAACACCACCAACAGCTAACCCATTTCTTGTTCCTATGGCACCACTACTAGTTACTATGCATTGGTGTGTGGTACTGTATGTCATCATATGTGATCGGGTGGTCTGTTATTCGATCTACATGATGATCGAGAATCCTCAAGGTGTGTTCTTCATCACCTGGGGTCAAATACTCATAATGAAACTTTTATGGTGTGATGCCATTCGATTACAATATCTCCCACCTCATTGATCTTATCAACACCACCATCATCACATCTCTTTGGTTCCATGTATATTACAGATCCATGATGATGGATTATTGCGCCAAAAATAGTTGTGTTACAATTCACTGTTCATCATTCTGCAATGAACACTCATCAAAGGGAAAGAGGAAAACTAAAAAAAATAAAAGAAAAAACCACTATCATTATTCATTACAATCTTAATCCACTCAAATTTGAAGGGTTTAGTAGAACAATGAAATATAAATTCATTTCCCCAAACAATCCGGCAGTTAGGAACCTCCCATAGGGACAATCAAACCGTGGGTCAGCCTGTTCATCGGTTGATCCACGTTCGTCTTCTAAAAACAAGGATGTGGGAAAACATAATCAAATAAAAACCCCTTATTACAATTAGGTCAATCTATAACTATGAAGTAGTATATTTTCCTTTTTTTTCAATCCGTTGATGCCTTATCTAACCACCGATCACCGATCCTCCATCTTTTATTTGTTTGTAGTTCGCCAATGAGAGGTTTCACCAATGCTTTTCTTCTCCATATATCTCGATGAATTTCTACTAGATTTTTTGTCTAATATCATACCCCTAAACATCCATTAAATAAATAATTTTGTTTCTCCATTTAAGCATTGGTTCATCTATTAATCGATATGTGTTTCCCCGTCATGGCCTTATAGCGTTGCTATGTCACTACGAAATGTCACGAAAGAATATTTTTATTAGATATTTTACTAGAGCTCACATCCAAAAACTAAAATTCACCCTCGACCCATGTAATTCAATATTAGACCCTGGAAAAAGAATTCACACCCTCACAAGCTCAATAGTACTCACATATTTCCAATCGAAGTTATTGTTTATGATTTATAGGATTTGGAAATAATATAATATAATTATTTATTTACGATCACGTCCCAAAAACAACATTTCACAATTGGACCTATTTAGCCAATTTTATGCTTTGCCTAAGGAAAAAAACATCCCCTAGAGCTCAATAGTGGACTCCTATATTCAATTTGAGTCATCGTTCTTATGTTATTAGGCTTTATAAAATAAAATAATTTTATTTAATAATTTTATTTATGGTTATTCCATTTTTGGGTTTTCTCACTAGAGACTCACACCATATAATGTTAATTCACATGGAGGGTAAACAAACCATCATGTACAAATTGGTTCCATTGGATTTATTATTTGGGCACACATTTGTGAGTAATTTCAATATTTCATGAAAACTGTTAATGCATGCTACTAAATAACATAACATTTTTAACAGACCATTCCAGGAACACCAGGCCTCAGAATCACACATTGTCTTTGCACCTGGTCTCCAAATATTATCAAATAAATGATAAAAATGGACTCATGAAACATTTTATTCCTTTACATTCTCCCCATATTATGGAATTCATCCCCAAAATAATTATACAATAATCAAGGGAAGAAAAATAAGCTCTCTAATGGGATCCCACACCAGTGAGATCACCAGTGGTCCTAATCTTACTTTTAAGAAAAAACATGGATGAAACATCTATATAATACACTCTCATGTCTAGATTATTTTAGGAAAACACTGTTCCAGAATAGGAACATGTCTCTATAACTGTGAAAAGAGAGAATTCACCAAGCACCAAAATGCATCTGCTTTCATGGTGTCTAGTAGCTAAAATACATGATAAAATAACACAAATACTGATGGAACCCCACATATCACATCCACCCCCGAATGAACTGTAAAATATCCTTCCCAAAAAACAATTTGTATGAATGAAATAGGGTTCCTAAGAGAGATCTCGAGGGCATAGTAGGACCTCTGTCTATAACCTCCACCTATTGCATGGCTTATTAAAATAAACACCACCACACCCACTAGTGGAACCCAATATGAGTATGGATGGTGAGAAACTATTCCATTTTATGGAAAAAGCAAGGGATATATCTTTTCCACCATGGAACAATCCAATGAAAAATAAGTCATGCAGAAAAGTTCACTAGCATGGCAATGGCCTACTTTGATTCATCACCATGAAACCTCACCAAGAACCCGAATGTTTGGGGGACATGCCATCATACCTCAAAATTTGGTCCCACGAACCCCTATCACATGAATGTCGGTGCGAGAGTTCACCATGTGATGCATGGGTTCCAATATTATTTACATGGAAAATCGGTTTCATCACTATGAACAAACCGCACCATTTTTCTTGAACTAGTCAATTTGGGCATGAATTATAGTTATCCATAACAAGAATGTTCTTGTAAGGCCTTGACACTAACACTATGAGATCACAACCACAAATCTTACCTCTATGAGTCAGGTCACACTATTACCTCTATTGTGTGATCATCGTGTCTCCTATTTCTAGAGCGTTTGATTGTAATAATCAATTCTACCATTTGACCGGAACAATTATGTCTCAATCAAAGCCTGCAGTATAAAGAGAACAACTAGACCATGTTTTATTTAATAAGACATCAAAATAAAATACATATTTTGTATCTCATATATCTCATAGAGACTTGGGTTCATAAACCATAACCTAATGGAGTTGTCCTCACCAAATCCCTCTAGTTCCATCAGCCTACTATGGACCACCCACTGCTCTTCCTGTACCTTTTCCTCACCTGCCATCCGGCAGAACTCCTTGATCTATGTGTTGTATCTTCCATGGAGGCTCATCAGCTAGATCCCTCTTAGTGGCAATAGAGGTCAAGGAATTTCTAGAGAGATGACCCTAGCCATCAGAACAATTAGAAAGCCTCTCCTATAGATGATTAGTTCCTCAACACTACTTCTACGTCGCAGTCCCACACAACTGTGTTTGGGCATGGTTATGCCTCTTAAACTCTGATCCCATCACCTATCATATTCTCGATCAAGATGATTTTTGTTACTCTCGATATTTTCGTTAGGTCGTATCCATCATATCCACATCCAGAAAAGTCTCAATCACTAGGGCTCTCCCTAACACCCTAGAATAGGTGGGAATATTCAATGGAACCACTGATGCCCTTATCTCTCAGCGTAAGCCCTGCACAGAGGTTAGATCTCAAAAAACGGGTATCACTCCATGTTTGGGGAGTACCGCAACAATTTAGTTAACCTCCATTAATTCTTTTCCACTTTCATTCTTCCCTATTGTAGTTACATAAGCTATTGGATAATCACTAACCTCATCAAGGGTGGGTTAAACTATTCCCTAAATTGTTGTTCTGAATCTTAACAAGTGAGTTTCTCCTAATCATGTGATTGTATCACAAAGATAAAACATATTAACACTGATTTGAGAAGATGTATCGTGCCTAAGACCACCATATGATCGGGATGTGTACTTACTAAGAGGAAAGCATGAGTGGCTGGATCGAGCCAGTCATCTAATTACTAGGGGTCTATATCACCTTGGTATCTTAAAATTCACTGCCTCTAGAACATGTGTAGTGAACTCATCCTACATGCATCCTTGGTCTATACTACAGGCAATACATGATTCTCTATGGGTGGTGGCACCATCAACAGACCACAGGGAAGTAACGCCTCATAACCAGTTCCATGTACAGAAGCCTCCTCATGGGGCATATCGTCACCACGATCATGTTGTAGAATCATATGTGGTTGTCATCATGTACAAATCCCGAAATAGATCAAGATGAACCACATTTAATAGTTTATATATATATAGCTAACTCACGAAAGAAATAGAAATAAAAAAACAATCCAATTTGATACATAAACCATTTATTTCTCAGCAACCAATGTCCCAATGTATTGACTCAAGAAGCTGGTTATAAAAGTCCCATTGAATGGATACACCAGTCTCTAAACCAAAACTCAAACCTTTGGTCAGGGAGCCAAACTCAAAACATTTTAATACTACCACTATGTGACCCAAACCAATATCACAACACTGTGGCCCTATGATTGAACTGAAATCCTCTGATACCACTCGGTCATGACCTGTCCCTCAAGGCCCATGCAGTGACTACCCTAAGCCTTCCTCTGATATGCCATGGGCTGGTGACTAGCACTGAGTAGAAATATCCCAAAAATGGGAAGCATTTTCCTATGTACATCTACACATGCACTGAAATTTGAGCCAATGGTACTGGAATGTAGAAAAAATAAAAGGAATATATTAATGAAAACCATTAAGTAAAACACAACCAGAGTGAAAAAAAAAATTAATGTACATAGTGGAAAATTGAGCTAGTATAAAAGCACACCAAAGGAAAAATAAAACCCAAGTAAAAGTCCATGTCTCTAAATTTCACCTACCGATAACCTTGCATGATGGTTATGTGATGGGTAGATACCTATAGTCGTTCGAGTATTCCTCATCTATCTGATAACACTGAGCATCTCCTGGTCCTGTTCCTCACTGGACTTCGTCAAAGCGTCGATCATCTTCCCAAAAATGACATGTGCAAGAAAAGTCCATGCAGGGGTGCGTAAGTCAATACATAGTTGGACAATGAGAAACCACATAGATAATGAATAAGGGAACCCCCATATGAAAATCACAGTCATCTCAACACATGTATATTCCCATACATATACTGAGAACATCTAGATATACTTGTTTCAGATACATGGAATCATAAGGTTCCATCCTCATATACATTTTCAAGATTCTTATTGTTGGTTATAGAGTAAACACATGAATCATTGGGATCACACTCTACGAGCTAAGTAATTCTCAATGGAACCCATATATGTGGTACAAATTAATGAGAACTACTCTACCATTCTGAATGGTACATATGAGTAAATGTTCCCCATTTGTAACATTCTACAATGTTCATATCCAGTGCCCAACACTAGAGGATCAGTCATCACTGTCTTGGATCCAACACAAGACTATGAAATCCCAAGTGGAGAGGCCCACCCTCACCACAATAAAAGAAAGAAGTAGACACACTCCCAACCATCGTGTGAATCCTCGATCACTAATATAAAGAGTTTACCAAACCTTAGTTCGTCGAGGGAGAACTTTCTCTTTTATATGTATCATTTTCAACATGTCTATGGGACCTCTCCTTTCTACTGTGTCTAAGAGCTGAGGGAGCTCCAACTCTAGTTAATGAATCACACCCTACCAGGTAGGGGAGTAATACTCATTGAATGGATGACCCGCACCCTGGCAAGGATGGAGAGAACTCACTCCTATCATAGAGGAACAACACCCTACCTTGTAAGGGAGTACGGAATGCATTTGATCATGTGGGGGGAGCCATGCCCTGAAATAAGGGGGAGTACTGGGTCCTATCATAGAATACATTTACCCTGCCCAGTAGGGCAATACAGAACCTATTTGATAATGTATGGATGACCCATGGCCTGAAACAATAGGGGATTTCTGACTCCTATTATAGAGGTCCCACACCTTACCCGGAAGGGGAGTATAGACTCTATGTACATTAGATGTGGAGGACCCACACCAAAGTCCTATGTGGGGGTACAGTCTCCAAGGATTTGGGCCAACTCCCTAGTCCCACAAGGGAGTACCTACTCTACCTTCACAAACATCTCTAGGAAGTCTCACCCTAGTACACAAGGTGAGTGACAACCCCAAACGAAGCTATCCAAAGGCAGTGAACCCAATACCCACAACATAGATATTACTGCCTTTATGAAACATGCCAATTCCTTACCAAGAATGCCTATACCAGAATTTCATAATTCTCAAACCATTAGTTCTTCTTAAAACATTATAAAACTCGCTTAATGTATTTCAACTTTACCACTTTCTCATAGGGGTCCGAACGCTATAAACATCTCATCAAACAGACACTCTGTTTGAGAGGTTTGTGTATTTGAGAAAAAAAGGAGCTATTGGCCTCTATACCAACCAGGGTAGAGCTACTGTGACTGCGTGAAAACTCCACTAACCATGGATCATGGTCTATTGTCACTGTCAACAGTGGCATAGTCTGACTGCCTAGGTTGGACCCAAATTGTTGCCAACCCGACCAGGCCCAACTTGTCTAATCCCATCATCCCCAAGCGAGCCCGCACCATGCGGTCTGGCTCGTTCTCCCCAGACATGGTGGGTTTTCTTGTCCGCTCTACGGATCACGGTTCATGTGGTGCTGCCCTCTCATCTAGATGGTTTGATCACATGTATCAGAAATTCTACACGCGGTCTGTCGATCATGTGCCACTGGCTTGACACGGTGATGCCGCATCGCAGTGTCCCAACCTACCCAATCCTCCCTAAAACGACCCATGACAGAAAAGCAGCGGGTTAATCAATCCTTTGTTGGCACTGTTGAAACAGTTTGTTTTTTGTGGGGCATCAAAAAGGCTCTAGTGGTCTATTCATTGATCCAGAAGATGTTCCAAAAACCACAGGAAACATTTTTTATCCAATGGGGTTATAATACTTATTGTGACAACATTACAATTAAAATCCAATTTTCTACGATATCCCATGAACAACCATGATCTGATCACCACTGTCGTCTTCATTCCTTGTCTATTCAGGATTCATGATATCAAATGATTGCATCACAACTAGTTGCGCAATGATCAATCATTCATCAATCCATGAAGAATACGAAGAATTTGTGTTAAAGGTACGGGGGAAAACCGAACAAAAAATTGAGGAATGATCCTCGGAGATTATTTTTAATGGTGTTAATCAGATCCCATTAGAATAGTTTCGTACAAAAATCAATCAAAAACTGATTTCCCAAATCCATCATGTAGTCATGAACATCTCGCAATGATGATCAAAAAATGGTTTAACCTATTCATGGGTTGATCCTCATTCTTTGTCTTAAACCAATGATATGGAAGGAAAAAATCAAATAAAAACCCATAAATTTTATTGGATTAACCACTTACCATGAATGAGTTTGTGCTCATCGTTCAATGCTACATCGACACCCAATCCGAACTCCGATCATCGATCCACTGTCATGTCATTGTTTGTCGTTCGCTAATGAGAGGTTTATCCAAAGGTTTTCATCTCTAGATCTCTTGAGGAATTCTTCCAGAATTGTAAATATAATACCATACCCCTTAAAATCCCTTAAATGAAGAAACATGTTTCAGTATTTCCATGTTGTTTCATTTATTAATGAAAATGGGCTGCCCCATATTGTCATTAAAGCGTTGCTACAAAATTTCAAGAAAAAATATATTTATTAAATATTTTACTAATGATCATGTCAAAAAATAACATTCACCCTTGACCCATTCCAATCAAGGGTTGGCCCTGCCTAAAAAACAGTCGTCACGAGCTCAATGGTACACTCGTATTTCTAATCTGAGTTGCATTTATAAGGGATAGGATTTGAATATAAAATAAATTTATTATTTTATTTATGTTTAGGTCTAAAAAAACTAAATTCCACATTTGACCCATGTCTTCCAATGCTATGCTTTGCATTATAAAATTTCACAATCAGAAGTTCAATAGTTGTCTCATATTTTCTATCTATGTCACATTTCGTGAGTTATAAGGATTTTGAAAATTAAATTATTTTATATAATTATTTTATTTACACTGATTTGTTTTTTTGGATTTCTAACTGGCGCCTCGTGCCGACTATAGTAAAGTAATTTGTTGCATAAAACTGCTATATTGCACAAAATGGTGCCCTCAAATTCTTGATCAGGGCGCCCATTTGAGAGTTACTCCATTATTTTAGGAAAAATGATCATGCTTGCTACTTAAAAACAGAACATTTTTTGACTGACCATTTCAGGAACACTAGACCTTGAAATCACAGACCATCATTGCATATGGTCTCAAAATTTTCCTAATCAATTTCTACAAATTGATTGAAGAAAAATTCCAGGTACATTCAAATTAGATATGAAATCATCATTTGTGTGTACAGAGGATGACCACCTCATGAACTGATGTCTTTCATTATTCCATTACCATCTTTTATGGTTTGAAAAACTGGTCTATTTATATTTTATATAATATTCATATGAAATTATTAATTTAATTATGGTTTTTGTAATTATTATATGACACATAAAATCATAATTTTCATTTTTTAGGAATATAATAATGTCTTTCATGTGTATAGAGGACTACCTCCTCGTGATGTTAAAGTGATCTATTCGTACTTTACATGTACTATTTTAATGATGGTTATAGAATAAATATGTTATATATAAAAATAATAATATTACTATAATCATAATATATGTATATATATATATAATTTAGTTTTCTTTTCTTAAATATTACAGGAAGATAGAAATTGTTTTTACGTATACATACGCACTACTGTATGCATGAATGATGTACTTAATTACCAATTTCTATTGAATTAAGTTTATTATTATATATATATATATATTGAATATATATTATATTTATATCATCTATAAAATTATTTAAATGATTAAATATTGTAATAATTAAAAGGACTAAGAATAAAAACAGAAGGTATGAATTAAAAAAAGTGGCTATTACACGAAACATTATTTAAACATGGAATTTTTAAAAGAATGGTAACATAATGTAAAAAATAAATCATAAACAATATAATATATGGTAATATAATTATTTTTTAGATATTAAATAAATGTATATATATAATACATGAGGTTAGAATTAGTATGCTAAAATTCATGACTTAATGTATTGGGATTTCTGGTGTTACATTTATTTTTTCTCTACTTATTCCATACTCACCACTAATTTAATTTATTTGGTGTATATACATTACTTGTAAAAGTTATATCATGAATTAAACTTATTTAATTAAATAAAATGTTTCAATTTATTATATCCTTTCATGTATATCATGAATCAAATATTAATCGTGTTGTAAAGGATTTCCAGATGTCTTTTTAACTTCTATGAGACACAAGTAATATTGAACACTAATTTCTTATATGTAGATCATATAATCCCCAAGAATTTTTTATTATTTTATTGATGTGTTTTTATATATGTAACCATTTAATGATATCATTTTCATTGTGTTTATGATTTAAAGATAACCAAATCTATAATAAAATATTATCTCAATTTTTCTTCATTAAGATACATGTTATGATTATACACCTATATTATTTTACGAGGTGTATATAGTTCTGATATGACATTTATGATCATGATTATATTTATTATAATGATATTTAATGCTTCATTTAATTCATTCATTGGAATTATGATTAAGATTTACCAATGTGGTAACAACGTATTTCTAATATCTCATCATTTATCAGGATTGACTGTAATTATACTTCCATTGATGAAATCAAAATACCCAGATCAGAATAATCATCATGAATATTATTATAATATATTTATTAATTCTATATTCATCTAATGGTACCATTTTACATTATTTGGTACGTATGATAGTTAAGATAGATTTTAGGAAAATTCGACTTCCTTTATCTCTTTGGTTGAAAATTTAATTTTATTGAAAGCCATGTTTTTTAAAAAAAATTAAAAAAAATTCTAATATTAATTATTATTTTTAAAATGATTTTTATCTTCTCTTTAAACTTTTTATAAACTATTTTTAAAAATGGAATAATATTTTTTATTATTATGATCATGACTATTTTCTAAATATTATTGGGTGCAAATGGAATGGCTAGAATGTACATATTTATCCACCATCAGGACCATTTTTTCACTGAATATACTATTGAATCTTTCTAGATTATTTTTAAATAAATATTTTCCCTCGTATTAAATAAATTTATTTTATTTAGGTGTTTTGTAATTGAAAATGGATTTTAAATTTATTTCTCATTTTATAAGTATATTTCAATGTGGAAAAGATATTTCATTCAAGAAATATTTTAAATGACCATTGATAATTATTTTAAATACAATACGAAATATTTTGGTTTAATTCATTCCTTAAATGGAATTTTATCAATGGAGAATTTTCTAAATATATTTTTGATTGGTTTATTTTCATTATATAATTCTATATGTGAACCCAGTTTATCTCAAATGGGTTATACCATAATTAAATGATTATAATCCCCTCTTCCTTTCTCTGTTTTTTATATTAAAAAGGGATATGATACATGTTTCTTTTCCAATGATTATGATATAATGAAATTTTTATGATTACTATTTAAATTCATGGTTTCTGATACAATTAATTTTTATGATATTATGGAACTCTTATGTATGATATCATTGCGTAACATATGGGGCCTAAATCTCCCTATAGTTAATTAGGAAATGGTATGTTTTATATGATATTAAAGGGTACATGAGAGGGAATCATAATCCTGGAAAAAGGGGTAACATTGTATTACATAAAATTCCAAAATTAGAGGGTACACCAGAGTTTTTCCCAATGATGAATTAAGAGAACAATTGTTAGGTCATCCCAGTACTGAAATAAGAGGGTACAATGAATGTCATCCTAATCCTGAAACAAGTATATGGGTGACTGGAGACAACCTCTCATGTTAGGAAGGTCTTGGAAGGTAACACTGACATATGATTTTATATGATTTATTTTGTGTTTAACAAATCCATGTCTTCTTCCTATACTTTGTTCCCAAGGAATACATTATTGGATCCCTTATGATTTATATCTTATGATCTTATAATAATTTTGATATGATTCATGTGTATGATCATTGATATGAAGGATATTATCATCATATGTTTTCATCATGTTCTCATACACTTATGTTTTTGTTAAGATTGTGTTTCTCCTATGATCAACTAGTCTGAGCACATAATCTTACAATTGTTTTACTTTACCATGATTATGAGTAATTGTTTTACGTATTAGTACTAAATTGGATGTTCTTTATGGGAAACATATATGATCTTTCCCCAAGATATAATATTCTGCTCCAAAAATCCAAAGACACCAATCCATTACGGTCCTTGGGAATGTACTTTTATAATATATTGTATATTCACAAAAAAGTTTGTAATATCCATGTGTTTAAATAATGGTTAACTAAAATTTCTTTCAAAAACCTATAGATGATTGATTGACATTCAGTAAAAACTCATATCAGAACACTATTATCAAGGGTGTTGAAATATTTCTCAAATGTATTTATTCTATGTTATATACATTTGAAAATTGTTCATTCCTTAGTGGAACCATTTATGAACATATTTTCCATAGAGGAATCACGTATGGTTCCATATCAATTAATATAACTATATCTGATCATAAATAAGGGATACATAGAAATGTCATAATGAATTTTTTAGTTGATACACTCATGATAACTTTTTTCACATTTAATACATCCACAACTACATATCACCATATTTAAATTCCCATTCTTTTAAAACAGATTTACATGTACCCCTTATCGAACAACCTTAAGAATTATTATCCCCTAAATAAATACCTGATTCATGGGAGTGATACTCAAATCTCATTAATGTAAAACATGATTTCACATCTGTTGGATAAAGAATAAAAACCAACTACAAAAGGTATCCCCATTGCATCACTTTAGAACCATATTAGATCCCAAGTGGAATTAAATTTTTATAACACTCATATATTTTCAATCATTTTGTTTAGATTTCTTAGATATTTTATTGGCATACATCATGGCATGTCTATCGAGGTTTTAAATTTTTTCACACACTCATCTCTTGGTCTGATATAGATGAGTGTATAAAGGGCCTCTTTTGTGTAAAAATCTATACTTACACCCCATGGGATATATAATGTTTCACTCTTTCCTCATAATGATCCACCACAAGCTATGTTTTTATCCAATTATTTTATATAGCCTATCCATTTAGAAATTTTTGGCCTATCAAGTTAACATAATGCTAGGGATAATACACATATGAGTTAGAGTTCTATAGATATAGCCTATATACACATGTAATCATCATCAGTGAAAATGTGTCCATATGGCCTTTACCCTACTATAAAACCCTACAGTTCTAAAAACCATCCATCAAAAATGATAATTGTCAATGAAAAAATATGATACACATTCATAAGTTGCACACTATTCCATTAATATGTACATCTAATATATGAATCTACATTATATGAATATTAATTTCACATATCTAGTCCTAGTAATATAATAAAATGCATCAACACATAGTGGCCTTAGATGAATTACCATATAAGTATCTTCCTCTGTCATAATTCCATGTTCGTAAATGGTACTACTATGGTATTTTCACATGACAAAAAAATTCATTACATTCCTCATTGAATGTAAATGAAAATAATTTTTTTATTCCATTGAAATGGATTCATTGGATGTATGTTTCATATTCTCAATAATGACTTCATCACAAACTATACTGAATAAACCGATCATGTATTCCTAAGAGACCATACTTCCTAGAATAACCTTATTATCATTAATGTATGATATAAAACTACAATATTACACTTATTATTTACCATATGGTATTTAAATTCAGTATAATCTTTTAAGTTTTTAAATGAGACATTAATCCTAATATAAACCCTTTAATCCTTCTTGGATAACATAAATTTCATCTCAACCTAGTTTCCTCTTAGAAGTACATAAACCATAACATTCCTATTATAATTCTTTGATAACCTGAAACTCCCTAATAAATTAAGACAAAAAAGAGTCCATTTATCAAACTATATACCATTTAGCTTTCCCATATGGTACGAAAATCTAGTCAATACTTATGTTTTTTAAAAATTACTAAATCCCATATGTAACATTTTTTACTTCATGGTTGGTTTGAGACACTAGAACACCCTTAATTACATGAAAGAGACCATAAATCCCAATATATTATTTTCTTCTTCATAGACAAGATGAAACTATGTCAAACCCATTTGTACTCCTAAAGGACCCTAAAATAAAGAGTAACCCATTGATAATTCATGAATAAAACAAAACACATGTATACAAGAAACTATTATTAAGATAACTAAAATCCGAATATAAACTGTTTACCCATCCAAAATAACAAAAAAATTAAAACACCCATAGGTTATCTTAATAGACTTTATGCCATTGCATACCCTTTTATACTATCTAGATGACATTAATTCCATAATACACTTAAGTAATCCTATGATAACATAGTCCACAACAAAAAAATATTATCCATCATCAACATCATGAATCCTTAGGATACTATAATGTACTGATGGGAGATATTAATCCCAAACATAACCCTCTGACCAATCCAAATATCTTGAAATCCAGGAAGTTTTTTACCTTCCTATACGTGATGGTTCTCTAACTATCTCAGAAGATCCCATTAGAGAAGTTATTACCCTTTAAATCATTTTAAACTTATTGGATGAAATGAAATTATTTCAAAACAATTTAGTTATTTATAAGGGAAATTAAATCCCAATGAAACCTATTATATTACTGAAATTTAAAGAGACTTTAGGGTATAATTTTACCTATTTAACTTATATATACTCTAAACAAATCTTTTTAATACTCCTTTGATATATTTAAATTACAAATCACCATTCTATTTGAAATTAAACATTAGAGCGATAGTTTACTATGTATGAAAGTCATGATATCCCATTTATGGGATGAGTTATCTTGATGAAGTGAAAATAAAAATGAACTAATGATAAATCAATATTTTTGTAACTGGTTTTTACGTCCCCATAATTGTAAGATATGTTGAAATATTTTCTATTATTATAATAAATTATATCATGAAATCATTATTAATGATATAATAGACTATATAACAAAAAATAAATATCATTTGGTGTTGATTCAACCTCATATCTTCTATGTATCAACATCAGAAGGTCTTTATATCAGTAATTCATTCAAATTACCACCTTACCATGGAAGGAATGTTTCTCATAAAATTAGAAAACACTACACTAAGTCTTATGTAAAAAATTTATTAATTCTAGAATATGTTAAGTCAGCTAATTGTACATCACCATAATATTCATATCTTATTCCATTTTGATAACTTTTTCAAAATATTGGGAAACTCAATGAATATATTTACTGAAAAGAATTATATATTGAACCTCCTTTTTTAGATAGCTGAATGTTAATCCTTTTCTAAAACATTACTATCTAATGTCCCCACATTACCAATGAACCATATACACCCACTATTATCATATTATTATAGGATTAAATCATATTATTATATATTTGATAATACTTGGTAGAAAATAACACCTCATCAACCCATCTAATCATATAAGGAATAATTAATTTTCAATCAAACAACTAGAATCATATGTACCATTTATGATTATCTCCCAAAACACCTTATTCCAAAAATCAATATGCAATAACACACTACATGGAACCATTACATTAAAAAAACTATATAACCTGTTAAAAAAACATAAAAACTATATATGATTATAAGAAATAAATTAATAATCTTTATTATTAAAAAATATAATCTCTCTTTGATATATAATGAAGGTTGAAAATATTTCTCCCCACATTAAATAAATAATAGAAAAACATTTATCATACATTAAAATATTTATTCTCTATTTCTAACCATTCTACCATTCCACATTCTTCCCATTGGATTTATCAAAAAAACAAATAATAATTATAATGACTTGAAAATTGAAATACTATAAAGATAAAAACATGATATTAATATTTAAATTCTTTAAAAGAACATATATATCCACATTTTATAGACAATAATTATTTATAAATATAATCTTATGAATAATTTCAATATTACATTATAATTATTCTAATAAAAATGGATTATGTAAAAATGTATAAAAATACATGTCAATAAAAATTAAATCAAGAAAATTTAAGGGTGTCTTATAGAGAAACTATGTAATAAAAATATATAATTTAAATGTTACATTATGGAAATTACTTTCCATATTATATGTCTTGAAATATGGGTCTGAAAGGAAAAATTAAAATGGAAATTAAATATATATACTGTAATATATTTTTAAAATTCTACTTGAATATATATCAATAAATGAAATTGATTTTGCAAAGATCTATATAAAAATATAATGGAATCCCCCTTTCATGGGGATTACTTCAATGTAAGGGAATTGTTTAAGAAATATATAAAATTATCAATTAAAAATTATGAAACATATCTTTTATTAGGTGTAATTGAATGTTTCAAAATGTATGTTTTTTAAATATATTAGAAATTTGTTTTTATGTTATAAAATATAAAAGAGTAATATTTCCATTTTTTAGAATAAAAGTGTGACAAAATAAAGTATATTTATATATATAAGAAAATGATATTGTTGAAATTTTATCATTTTATTGAGTAGTTATTTTAAGAAATTACGCTAAATTTGAATGTATATTCTCATATTAAAGTTCCATATATCAGGAATGTTCCACCCAAATTAATTTTGATAATATTTTTCATGAGGGAGTTTTAGGTAAAAAATATTTCTTGAAAAAATGTATTAAAAATGATTTATCTACATTTAATTTTGAAATGGATTTATAAATTAGGTACGAAAACATGTATTTATACAAAAATATCTTTAAATGAAACCTTTATAACCCATATCTAAATAACTCCTAAATTTAGATTACCTTATAGGTCATTTGAAATATAATCCATATCTTTTTTGAAATCTTGAACCTTATTCATGGAGAAATGGTTCTTCTATTACCATCTAATTAAAAATATAGTTCATAATGGTAGAATATTTCTTCCAAAATTGTTGCTCTATTAATGTAACATTAGTTTTATCAATCCAATAATTTTATAAAAAAATTCCATTCAATATTTAAAATGTGTCAGTCGCATCATACGAATTTAAAATTGAAGTTGAAGTTTTTTTACTTCATTTTACTAATTAGATGTTGAATAAAAAATTATATTTTATATTCCACTCAAAATTTTGTTTTAAAATAATATCATTAATATTATAAATTTATTATTTATTATTATATTTTTTTTTCTATTTTTGAAAATATAATTTTTCTATGTTAGAAACATATTCTACCATATCATAAATTAACTAAATAAAATCCTCATCATATTAATATTAAATATATATATATATATATATTATCAAATAAAATGAAAATGAAAATAATGAGTTACATTAGAAAAAATGGTTGAGTTTTTATGAATAAATATTGTATAGAATTTTATATACTTTTAAATATAATTAATTTTTCAAAAAAAAGAAAAGATAGATCATGACTCATAAAATAGGCTTCCATAACCCTTAGAAAAAATTTCATTCATTTTTAATGATATTTTGTATTCCCTTTCATTATTCTTAACTATAACTCATTTTTTTCTTATATATCATAGTTTAATCTAATCATTACATATAAAATCTAAAGAGTCCATCCCATTTAACCATAATTATGACATAGTAGGTTTATCAGTTCACTCATTTTTATAAATATAACCCATATTATTATTCCCAATAATTTTATCTATATTCCATGAATATTTAATTGATTTTCCTTCACCAATTTTCATATTTCTAACATCCAAACAATGTTATGAAATATTATTTCTTTTACATGGTATATAGTTAGTAGATCTGAATTCAATAGATGAAAAAAAATATAAATGTTCATATTATTCTCCTCTATTTTATCTTATTATCCAATTATAAAATTGTTTCAATGTTCTTATATGTTCTTCATGACTTATACTATGATTTGTTTTCATTTTTCCGTTAACTTTTTTTTAGACTACTACTTTATAGAAAATATTATTGTAATACCCTCTACAATTTTTTAATAAATAATATTATTTTCTATGTGTTATTATAATCTAATTACCAAAATCGTATAATAATTTTTAATAGAAGAAAATCATTTTTTTAAAGAATGTAAAATTCATAATAACGTTCTCCACACATTTCTATTTGGGTCTCCAAAACGTTATTTTTATGAAATTCAGTTTTTTAATCATTATGAAAATATTTTCTTCTCTTTCATAAATTTATATCTGGTAATATAATTTATATTTAATTAAACAAAATAGACTATTCCATACATTATAATTCTCATAATATTAATATATTTCCACATGATAGTGATTTTATATATCCTTCTCAAGAATATTATAGTTACCAACCATCATATGGTATTTGATAACATGAATATTAAAGATAAACGTTTTAATATGATATCTATAGTACTCAAAATTGACACTATAAAATTTAGGAATATTATTGGTATTTATATTCACCAATACCTCGTAAGAATTATTAAATCCAAAGAAAAATAACCTCTTATCCTCAATATATAATTATTAGTAAAACAAAACCATCTATGTTGCAAAATGTTGTCCCACCATTGTGTAATCAAGTGGGGTTGAATTGATATCTATATAAATGAAATAATTTATACTAATCTTTGTAATTGTTATTCAATAAGATTTATGTTTCTATAAATTATATTAACAATTAAAAACAAATATAGTTAAAATAAGAAACACTAATTTTTACAGTTATCTATATTAAAAAACAGAAGAATAATTACAACAAATATAAAATAAAAAACACAATGTAGAGTAGTATGAAAACATATAAATTAATTTAAAATAATAAGATAAAAAATATATAATTATTTTTAAACATAATTATATTAATTTGAAAAAATTGATACAATGATCAATAGCCTAATCCAAATTAAAAGTGTCACGATTAATTAACAATTATTTGATCAAAAAGATCAAAAAATAAATACCTATCCTGATAATTATTTATTAGATACTATTAAAAATAATATTTATATTTATTATAATTTATTTAAAATTATTATTATAATAAATTTCCTTATCTCAGTTACTTTTTTGATGATGAAATTTTAAGGAATCATTTCCCATCACTAGAACTTTTTGATCTCACTAGGTCGAAATGAAATGATTACAGAAATATTCTTGGGAATTAAAAATAAATAAATAATTCTCATAGAATACACTAATAAATACATCTGAATGGATTTAATATTTTAATGAGATGGTTCCATATATTGAATGGTGTTCGATCAATGTGTAATAATGTATTGTTCCATGAATCCCCTATTATATATTTCTATATGTATGGTGTAAAAAACTCCCATTGTAACCTCTATGATATTCAGCTACAACAATAACCTCAAAAAACATATTTTCTTTACATGGTCATTAATTTAAAATATTTTTAGTGAATTAAAATTATTTAAAAAGATCATTTTATATAATTAGATCATCTGTAAATTTTTATTAAACTGAAAGTAATTTAAACAGTTGAGTAAAAAAATTAATGAACCCATTTAGTGTTATGATTTATTTTTCTCATCATGTAATTATTTCAATATGTGTTGATAATAGAATCTTGGATGAATTTTTTATTTCCCAATCATGTGCCATGATAGTAATAGATTCACCAATCAAATTATGCAATATGTGTTGATGCTGAGAATATTTGAGAGCACCTTGATGATTTTGGTTTGAAGATTAGTGATTAAATATGTAAAATAATTATTATTTTCACCATGTTAAGAGAAACTAGTGATTTTATATCATTATTTGTATGATAAATTGTAATATTTGTTCTGATTAAATGAATTAAGATTCATTTTTTAGAGATCCATTCACATAGAATGGATGATAGGATCAGTTGTTAAAACCTTTATATAGAGACTACATATATATTAAACATTTTAATATTTGGTTGAAATTAAGGGAACAATACGATAAAAAGTTATATATATATTTAGTTTATGTAAATTGATATTATATGAAGTAATATAGAGTATAGTTATTACATTATAAAAAATATCATATTTTAAGTTTTTAGTTTTTATTGTAAAAATCAATACACTTAGATACCATGTGATTAATACTAATGTTTCCTAAAAATGGTACATGGATGATGTCTAAATAATAATTTTAGTTGTTTTATGGAGTGTATGATCTAATGAAATATCTTATAGAGTATTTATTTCTTACGTATGATTTGGAATTATTATTGTGATTATCAAAAGGATGTGATTTTTTCTAAGTAATCTCATCTCTTTAGGATGTTATAATAACATTAACATGGTATGTAAAAATGAATTTAGATAATAGGGTGTAATTTTAATAATTGTTTTTCTAAATAATCATTATGTATCAACCTATTTAAGGTTTCACAGAATTCTTAAGTGTTACATTGATATTTAACAATGTTTCTATGAGTAAAATTGAAATACAAAAGGATGTGAAAGAATTAATTATGAATATGTAAGGGTATTTTTTTAGTTATATATTGAGAATTTAATAAATAATTGAGCTATAATAAGATATATAAGGGTAAAAAATGTATTTTTGTGGGTTTTCATAAGAGTCACAAGAATTCCCCAATACATTAAAATTTATACAAAACTCTAATTTAAGTGTAAATATGAAAACTGTATGGTTTTATTTTATTTTCCATGTGATACATAATATTCATTAATTTTTCATAGACATATGTACGAGTACATAGATGAGTCAACATAATTGATAAAGGTTTATCAATTTGAAAAAATGTGACATTTCAATATCTTTAATAATGATGATACATATATGTTCATTATGTTGTACATATCATGATGCTATAAAATTGATCCATAATACAAGATGAGTCAGGAGGATGAATGAATGAGTTTGATAAAGAATATTTTTTAATTATATTATATATAAAAAAGTGGTCATGATGTATGGGATATTAAGGGATATTATTTACAGGTTTATAATATTACTTGTCTACTTGTTAAATATTGTAATGGTATATGGATTTGAGGAAGATAATATAAGGTTGTTAATTTTAGCGAATTTACATATTCTAATGTGTAATATATTAAACAAGATAAATAGTATAATAAAATGAGTACATAATAGATAAAAATATAATTTATTAATAATAGTGGATTGAAAAAAATTATTTTTGTTAGACCATTACAGAGGATTATAGACAATGATGGGGGTATGGGTGAATCAATGTATATAAATTTTATACAATTATTCCTTGTAAATGTATATTTTTTTCACACCATGTGGAATATATTTATTTTTATCTATCATTATTTTTAGTGAGTGATGAAAGAAGTAATTACCATGAAGTATTGTTAATATATAACCTGCACTAGTATAGTCCATGGAGCAGGCGTGAAAATGTGTATTAAATAGTAAAAATTGATAAATTTGTTACAAGAAATTTTTTCTATTTTTTAATTAACCCTCCAAGTTCACTACCATGAATAATTTTAGATCTCATCAATCTATTTTAATGGGAATCACAATACCATACCAATTGAGTGTTTTCCCCTGCACATTAAATCACTTAAAAAATATACCAATGATAGTGTTTATCTTCATAAAATATTAAAGATTACTTTTAATTAATGAATATGTAAATTAAACATACATTTAAATTAAATCATGTATTATATATATGTAATAATACATCGAACTATTTTCTTTAATATATATTTTTGGTACCCATTTCTTGCACAACATGACTATCTCTAATTTTATCTCACTCCAATTATTAATATTAACTCATCTTATTATAATATTTTTCTAATTATCACATATAATTACAGGGGTATCATGCTCCATTATATTTAAATGTATGATCTACATATTCAACCCATATATCCCCCATTCTATATCTCACTCTTCCCCTATCTATTTCTAGATAAAACTACTAGAAAATTGAAACTACCAGTCTATGGAATGGTCATTATGATATGATATAATTTTTTTACATTTTCCATAAACTATGTTCTAGAAACCTTAATTGTTGAACCTCTATCACAATCACCACATATTTGGTGAGGTGGTCTATAAAATTATGTTATGGTAATCAATGTTTGAACAGATTAGAAAATGCCTCCACTCTACATGAATCTATATTTTCACTACAAAATATTATTCATTAACTCACATAATCTATAGAAATATCTCATATAACATTATATAACGCAAATAGTCTTTTACCTGGAAACATTATTATGTAATGGACACTTTATCTATGCTATGGCCTCCTATATAAATGGATATCCTCAAATTCTTTTATATTGTTGATATAGAGCTCTATATGGTAGAAATCATAGCTATAGTGTGGAAACCTTCTCATCCAATAGAACATATACATAGTTATATATTTAAGTTTTGGGTGCCTAAAATATTCAATTTGTATTGAAATTTCTTCAATGCACCCCTACTTCATGATTGATTTGGCTCTACTGTAGCCGTTAGCTACATAGTGAATGCATTGACTCTATATCTTTTGAAAACACTAAGAATATTAAATTTAAAATATATGAGACAGGGTATATTCTAATACACAACAACCATAATTAATTACCCTTAAATGATCTTGGTATTATCCCTACAGGAAATTAGAACTTGTGGCATTCTTTCAGGTGAGGTCCATGTTACCTTAAATGATTTGGGGCTTAATTTATATACTCTTATATACAATAATATATATCCATACACACATATATGGTGTCATGGAATACCTAACATCAGAGGGAAAAAAATAATATAGAATAATTAAATGATACATGGTTAATGATTATAATATTAAAAATAACACTTCTTCAGCAACATCCATAAAAGGAATATGCCAAAAAACATTACTCATTCCAACGTTTAAAGGGGGTTTGAACTACAGTCTCACCATTTGGTTATGTTCAAAAAATTAGAAAAATTAAATGATATTATAAATTATTATTAATAAAATAAAACATTATTTATGTGTACCAATAATCCAATAATCACAAATATTAGGACAACATGATCCATGTTTAGTGTGAAAAACTAGAATTGATTGAAAATAATTTCATAAAGACAACTGTATCCTTTCAAAAAAATTCCCTCGATTTATAAGTGACATAATCTCACCAATTTACACCTATAAAACACACTTTTATATTTTTTCTATATCAAAATAAATCCAAATATATCAATTATCGACAAATTTCAAAAGACATGGTTACTGATCACGAAAATTGAAGCGAGAAAACATACAAAGCTCTTAAAAACAACTATGCAGATTAGTGGCCTATCCCAAAGTCAATAACATTGAGAGATAATATTAGAATTAATTAGAAAACTGATTCTTATGATGAAACATTTGTGTAATTCAAATGTTAGTATACTAAAAACTTGATATTGATTTGACACATACTAAAACAATCACAACACTATTTCTACATCAACCATTGTGAAGTGACATTTGATATCAATGTTTTTTATCTTTTAATGTTGGATATTATTTTAATTGAAATTTATTTAAATTACAATTAATAAAATTATTGGAATATTTGAAATCATTATTACACCATCATCAATAATTTTTAGTTTTTGAAATAGTAATTAGGTTCATTCCTATGTGGTGAAAATTTACTCGAACTATGTTGGTCTCAGTGAATTGGATTTCTTATTCTTACTTTTCCTCAATATAGATGAAATCTAAATAAAAATAGAACCCCAAAAAGTTTAATATCATTCATTTACCAATCTATCACAACCAAAATATTTATATCCAAACAAATTCTTTTATAAATCATGATAATATATTAATCCACATTCTATCATATGATTGATATATTGAAGAAATATTTTAACAAAAAAACATGTGTCTTTTGATAGGATAACACAGAAAACATGTAACATGACATATTATAAATAAAATATCCTAGCATGTGGTAGTATAATAAAGTAAGCATCTTATGATTTATTGATATGTGGTCATGTTGACCATGTTTCCCTACTTGTATTTTTATAATTTTAGTTTTTTCTCTTCTACAGTCCCCATGGGATTTGAATCATCCATGTAAAATATTCTTAAGACATACTTGAATTTTTTTTATAAACATACCATATAAAATTGAGTAACCCATAATCTATATAAAAATTTAAATTATCCAATTTGAAACATATCAAATTCACACCACATGGGTTCTAAAAATAATCTGCATCGGTTTTCATCCAAGCCTCCAAGAACTATTTCATTAACATTGATGAGAACTATAAATCATAAGTTGTTATCATTATTTATAAAGAGATTTTTGTTATTTATATTTTATCTAAATTTCAATTATTTTGTTATTAACTTAACATGGAGTAAAAAGAACTTTTTGATTATTTTTAACAACCCCTCTCTTTATTTCCTATTTATTCCTAATTTATTACATAAAAATACACTAAATAAAACTAATAATATTGATTGGTCTAATGTTAGTGGTGTATAGAAACATTACATAACAACTTAAATCATGGAATACAACATCTTTATTGAAAGATTATTTTAAATGACCCAATCATTACTTTGTACTTAACATTGCTTAAGATAACATACAGATGTACAAATGAAATGTGTGAGCTGTAAAGCATAATAAAGGAGTAAATAAAGAGTAAAATGAAGATTATAATAAATTTTAATAAATAATAATATAAATGTAGCATAATAGAAACATGAACATAAATCCCTGATATATCATGATTATCATAACATGGAAATGTGGTAAAAACTTAAACACCACATCATAAACATAATGGAATTTGGTAAAACCTATCCCAACATGGTGGAAAATAATTCTAAAAGGAGTCACATAAAACCCTATCCCTACATGATGTATCATGATACTAATAATTACGCTATTTATTGGATCTATATATAATTTTCAATGCAGCAATTACTTTAACATCATTCTCATGCTTAAGTGTGCCACATATATCATAAATCATGGATTAATTATTCATCATATATTATTCAATGATCAAGGAGTGTTGGAAAAATATATGTAATTCATCGATAAAATGTTATTAGTTTATAAATTTTACTACCCTTGATAGAATAATGGGAATGGTTGTCACTACAAGATGAATATGTAATGGAAAATCATAGTTCAATTTCTGCATCATAACTGAATGACATAAAAATTCATTAAAAGTTTTTATGAGAGGGAAAGTGGTATCTCATCATATATAAATGAAATTGGAAGTAATAAGGTCATATAAATACATGTTCCAATAGAACAGATTTTTTAATTGAAGGAGTATCAGAATAATGAAACCTGAACAAAGACGAGTGATAAAATAGCACTTATTGGCATGGTAATGGGTTTACATGGGAGTAAGTAATGAAATATAGAGGTTTTATCATCATTAAAACATAATAATTGATATATGTAGGATTACAGAAAAATTATCCCATCATTTGTAATTGAACATTAAAGGGCTAACAATATAAGGATTCTTGGATTAAAATGAGAACGAAAAACCATTAATCGTGTGTGTGACTTCAAAAGCATGAATATGGTGTTCATGAGAGATTTTAATGACTTGGGAGGATTTTATAGATGGGAGGATAGATTAGAGATGTGATCCTAGAATTTTGAGTTATGGAAAGTGTGATCATTGGTGGATTTATATTGAAAATGTGAGGGATATTCTTTAATAGTTCACAAAATTTGGTTTGAGATCTATATATTTAAATATAATGAACCACTATCTTTCCTATGGTTTTCCCCTTGTATTTTCTAAATAGGAGTGGAAAATATTATTTTATATTTCCATAGTCAAAATATATTAAGATATTATCATTTTATATGTGGAGGTGAGACACATTATTAAAGAAATAATAATGAAATCATAAAATATGGTATATAGTTTAGAGGATTCACTATGGAATTACATATAAAATAACATTAGATTATTGTTAAAACTTGTACTTGTTTTATGATCTCATTTTTTGTATTTATTTCATTTCAACTGGGTCATCACGATGTCATAACAGACACTATATAATTATATAATTTTTAATTTTTATACAAAATTTGACTGTCATAGAAAATTATGAAAAAATCACAATTGGATAAATTAAATATACTGATTCCAAAAATAATATTCTTTTTATATAAATAATTTTTTAAAATATTTTAATTTTTTCTTTTAAAATGTGAACCAATATTTATTGAAAATTGATCGATTTTAACAAAATTAGATTTTAAAACTGAATAAAAAATTACATTTTACTTCATAAAATTTATATACTAATTTATTATTAATAAAATTAATTTCATAATAATATTTATTTAATATATTAATTATTTCAAAAATTTATTATTTCCTTATAATAATTTTTTTTAATACACTTTTTATTTTTTCATATAAAAATATAACTCTTATAAAACCGATTTTGTAATCATTTACTGATAAGAAACTGATATAATAATTATTTATAAGAATTTATTTAAATATTTATAAAAAATCATAGTTTGGTAAAATAATAAAAATATCTCTCAAACGTACCATTTTAACCAGAAAAATCAATTTTCCCAATTCATCACTTTTTACGAAAGAAAACTCCCATAAGTAATTGATGGAATAATACATTTATTTATATATAGGGATTACACAATAAGTAATTTCTACCTTGTTACATAACCCCTTATAACACCCACATAACACCTAATGGTAAGTTGTGTGATGGTGATCGACTCTTGGGGAAGCTTGGATAACAACACTCAAAATGAAATCTTTATTAACTTTAACTTCTCCTGTTGTTGATTCTATTCAAGATTAGCATTTTGATGCTCAGATATGCATTGGGCGAGAGTGAAGCCCTGTGATGCCACATCATTTTCAAGATCTGAAAAATGATCTTTTTACGTCTTGAGTCTACTTGAGGAGGCCATAATATCCTTTTTCTATTTCGAAACAATTTGTTAAAAAATTATATTTATTTAAGTTGTGTGATCATTTTTCAAAATTTATATTATAAACTATAATGATAGATAATGGTCATTTTAACCCAATAATAATAATAATAATGGTTCATGTGTTTTCTGTATCCCTAAGAAATTAAAAAAATGGTAATATTATTCATAAATTATTGTGTCATTAAAACCTTCCCCCTTAAGGTATTTCCCTACACTTATCTATTTTCCCAAACTAAAATAGATAAGTGTAATTCTGCCTCATCAGTTCCCATATTCCCATGTTTCTTATTGAATATTTTTATTAATCTGAATCACTTTGATGAAAGGAATTGTATTATTTCATATAAGTTTTAATTAATATTTATGATCTTCATCGGAATATCTATATAGGATATGAAATTATCCAAGGGTACCACTTATGGATTTGGTATATGTGAAAATTCTGGTATGTACATCTTTAAGAGTAGTACATGGAACACATAATGTACTTAAGATAGGTTCAGTGAGAGTTCTAGTCAATAAGCAACTGATTCGATGCGATGAAGGATCTCAAAAGTGCCTATATACCTTGGACTATGCTTTACCGTCTTCCCAAATATCATAAATCTCTTCAATGGTGATATGGGGAGGAAAACCATATCTGTAATATCAAATTCCTGGTCTCATCGATTGTTTTCATCATAACACTATTTTCATATCTATGAATCATTGATGTGTTGCTATATGGTCTTAACATTATCAACCATTTCATCATCCATTTATGGACCTAGATGTATTTTATCCCCAATATAATCCCAACATGAAAGTACTAATCACCTCTCCCCATATAGGGTTTCAGAAGGAGCCATTTGGATTCTTGAGTGAAAATGTTTTTTCTAATAAACCTCAACCAAAAAAAGATATTGATATCATCTTCCTTGAAGTCAATTGAGATTTCCATCAACATGTCCTAAAGTGTTTATATAGTATTATCATATAGGAAAATATTTTGAGGATGATAATTCCTACTAGACATCATAATAGTTTCAAAGTATATTGAAGACTCTTACAGAAAATATTGGCGAATCATGGATCTCAATTTGATATAATCAATAGTGGTTCTCCATAATACCTTACAACTTCTTTGATGTATATTCATTCCATTTGATACAATTAAAAATCCTCTTGATTCACAATGAAGTGCGTAGTCTATGTATGATGATGCACCACAACCAAAATAACATTGTTTATGTTGGATTTTTTTTCAGATTTCCCACGGAAAAGTACAAGGGAATATTCTCCCAATTCTATGTTGGTATGGACAATGGTTGAATTATCCCCATAGAATTTTGTCTCTCAACCTCCAATTTCTGATATACTAGGTACTTTGATGTATATTCACTTTTCATCTTCTTCATGTTATCTCACTAATATTACTCCCATAGATCTTGATGCATCTTTTTGTTTCCGGGGTGAATTTACAAGTTCGAACTATGTGTATCATCAAAAAGTTCTTCCATTAACTACATTTTTGATAGAACATAAAGTCATCACCCAAATATCACAATTCATTCTTCATTAACATTGGGATTTGAGGATTTCCCTTTTTTGATAGCTTTAACTTTCTTTTGACATCCCACATCATCTTTTTTAGAAACTTTTAACCCATTTTAATGATATGTATGAGCAATCCATTTTGAAAGGAATTGATAATGTTCCCTTCATTATGATTCCCATGTCCATATTCACAAAATCTAATATGAATGTATCCTTTTGAATTCTTTACAATGATAAAATCTATGTGTACAATACCCATAGAGAAAATTTCACCTCGTTTTCTTTCACTAGGTGGTAATGGATTGAGAAATCATAATCCTTGATGATTTCTATTCATCTTTGTTGGTGAATATTTAGCTCTATTAGTGTGAATATTTATTTGATACTATTATGATCTTCATATATTTCACACTTTTCTCCACATAGATAAGTCTTCCATGTTTTCAATGAAATTATCATAGCTGCCAAATCTAGATCATGCATGGAATAGTCTTTCTCATGAATTTTCATCTTTATTGAGGCATAAGTGATTACATTGTCATTCTACATCAACACACAACCCATGAACTTATTTAAAGCATCATTGGAGAATACAAAAATATCCCCACTTGCGTGTATTGTGAGCACATGTGTAGTGATAAGTCACTTCATCAACTCCATGAACCGTTCTTTACAATCATCATTCTAAGAAAACATTAATCCCCTCTGATTTAGCATGGTAAAAGGGTCTGAAAATCATGAGAAATTTCTCACAAATTGGAGATAATATCCATCTGACCCTAGGAAGCCACAAATAATCATCATAGAAGTGTCCCTAGGTCATCCCTCATGTCTGTTTTCTAGAAGGATCCATAGAAATCCCATTTTTTAGAAGGATATTCCCCATGAATGAGACATTATTCAACTAGAACTCACACATGTTGTATGTTGCAAAGAGATTCTCCTTTCGGAAGGTATATAGTATAGTGTGTAGATTCTCATAATGCTCTCCCTGATTTTGGGGTATATTAAAATATTATCTATAAATACTACCAAAAATTTGTCGAGGTAATATCTATACTCTCAATTAATCATGTTCCTGAAGATTAATGGAGAAATAGTGAGTCTGAAAGGCATAATTTGAAATTATAGTGATAGTACCTTGTACAAATAGTAGTGTTGGGGATGTCCTTCTTCTTCTACCTTAATTGGTAATATCTTAACAATAAATATGAATTTTATATGTATTGTGCTCCATGTAGCTGATCGGACATGTCATAAATTCATGTAAAAGAATAATTATTCTTTATCATTATTTTTTGAGCTCGAAATAATCAATGAAAAGGGGAATTGACCCATCATTCTTCTTGATAATGATGTTATGGTCACCCCATGGTTATGTAGTTTGATGTATACACCAATTATCTATATTCTCCAGTAGTTTTTTCTTTAGTTTCAGAAGTTCCACAATAGACATTCTATACATAGTCCTAGATATTGGCAATGACCCAAGTATATGACCAATCCAAATTCAACAACCAATCTAGGAGGAAGACCATACAATCCCATGGGAAACCCATCAATGAGTACCCTCACAATAGAAAGGACTTTGAGGATGGATCCATCAATAGAATCAAGTGTTAGAGAAGGATATGATCACTCATAGGGCTACAATACACATTCTTGCGATGATGGTGCAAATGAATATTCATCCTTCTCCTTACACATGATTAGAATTAGGGTTCGATTCACCATATGGAGAGTGATTTCCCTCTCATGGAAATTTATTTTGGATTTATATAGTGAAATTCATCCATGCCAAAAAAAATTGCATCAAATTCCCCCAAATGAAGTGTCATGAGGTTCTACAGGATGTTCAGTTTCCAAGTAATAATGGGGGAAGAGTAATATTCATGGGATAAAATAGTTGTCCCATTTCCCATTTTCATAGACATCTATACATCAATTAATTTTTGTAATGTTTGGATTGTTATACTAAAAATGCATGATATAAACAAAAGCGTTGAACTATAATAAAATATTATTTTCTCTTTTAATGAATAAATATATAGTTTACATTTCACCACATCAATTTTGGTATTCACTTCGATGGTAGTAATGGAAAAAATATCACCCTTGCTGCATTGGAGGTTGTTTGTTTCCTCTAAAAACCCCTGGCCCAGGGAACTGTTTTGCAAAGAGCCCTATTTCTTTGTAGTTTTAGCAATGACCAATGAATTGATTATAAAATGGATAGGTCCTTTCCTCTGTGGTAGTAGCTTGTTTTTTTTTCAGAAATAGCTGCCTATTCGTCCTTTATTCTCACATCAAAATCATTTTCTCTTCCTATTTATAAAATTTCCATGGTACTTCATTTTGAACCTTTAACAAGTGGGGTGTAGTCATTTTTTAGAACCATTGGATTTATCCACTGGACTGCTAGAATTAATTTCCAAATTCCAATTCATATCCCCATGATACCCCTGAGATTTTATGATCTCTTTCTTGAATTTGATGGCACATCATACAATCTCAACATAGTTGTCAAAGTCAAGGTTATCCATGTAACATCCCAGGAAAATAAATATTAATAAATATTTTAAATTTATTAATATTTGTGAATTAAATATTAAATTTACATTAATGGGGTTTCAATGTTCGATTGCATACCTAATACGCAACAATAGGTTTCTTTGAATTTTTACGTTGCATAATAATAATATAATATTATTATTTTAAATGGTAGTTAAATATTTTACATTGTATTGGTTGGAATATGAAAACTAACTACAATATTATTATATAATTTTGTTAAATTTATTTTGATTTATCCAATAATTGTTAGAGGCTGAAAATGCGAATTAATCTTATTTTAATCATAGTTTACATTAAAAGGTCGATTTACCGCCTTTTAATGGATAAAACTCTTTAAATATAATATTGGTCACTTCAATACATTATATTTGACCAAATAAAATCCTTCTTTTGAATAGTTTCATCAAAATTACTTTGTGTAAATTTTTGAAATTTTTCTTGATAATGTTCATTTTCTAATGAATAGTGAAAAATGTTGTATTTTAATTAAAAACTACATTTTAATCTGATTTATTTATATAGATATATTATATTTTTAATTTATTTTAAATTTAATTAGAATATAATTTTTCCATTCAATCCAATTTTGGTCATCATAATTAATTTAACATTGAAAATGGACATAAACAATTGTCAATCTTTTATAGTTATTGTTTCTTAAAAAACACTATTTGTTTTAACAATGGAAATTTATTTCAAATTAAATCATTCCACTTCTATGTTTTTAATTTATAAAAATATACATAATTTTTGAATTCATAATATCAAATAAATCTTAGGATGAATTTTTTGTATTTTTCTGAAAAACATCAATTTTTTGAAGAATACTGAAACCACTTAGTAGTAGTTAAAAAAACAGACTTTTTCATTTAATTAAAATTTTTCCACTTCTATGAACTGAATATCATAAATCTGACATACATGGTTATTATTAGTAAGTAAAATTTGGTTCAATAAGATGAAAATAATTTTTGGTGAATAGTAACTTTTGCCTTTTATTTGCCGCAGTTAAATGTTAATAAGGTAAGTCAAGGTAAAAAGAATATTATAATAATACAAAATTACCTTAACAATTATCCTAACTTTTTTGGATGAGTCATGGCTGACCAAGGGCATCCTTTGGTAAATTTTGGGACCCCATGGAGCAACTTGAGAGTGATATAAACACTTTATATAATTAATTTAAAGTAAAGACAAAAATGACAAAAACAAATATCTCATTGTAAACTAATTTTTACATGGTGTTATAGAAGATAGTTATTTTACTATAAATATTCATTGGAGAGGTAAAAAATATTTCCTCCATCATGGTATTTGTTTATATAATTTTTAGACATCACATAAATTAAATTAATTATGAAACAATAATGATGTAGTGTTTACCTCATAAACTAAATATTTAAATAAATAAGATTATAAATAAATCAATAACATCCAAAACTTATCCAATTTTTATTGGATGAATTTATTTATACCATGATTCATCTTATCATGATCTTTAATTATTTTTGGTGCTTTATAAACAGAATATCATTATATAATAAAATAATATTATCACACATTCCAAAAGATCCCCTCCTCTCCCATAAAAAAGGATACCACATCTAACCAATTCCTAACACCTCTCAAGCCTTTTGGATCATCCAAAATCTTCCCAATTAAGCTCCCTACATCCCTCTCCTTACACTAATAGCCTTATCATAGAGAGAAGGCACTTCAAGAAGTCCTTTGATTCAAACCAAAGTGAGTTACCCAAATTAAAGCTTACAGTTTCTCTTAAATTGTTTTCATTTATTTTACTTATACAACCCCAAAACTCTTTTTATTTATTTCATTTGTAACAAAACTAGTATAATAAATATATTAGGATGTTTTTATGATAAGGATTCGAGCTAATCATACACACACCTCCATCTAATGGTTGAAGAAAATAATGTTTTTGTGGATAGAAAACTAACGCCTCACAAAATGATGATTGTTCAAATATCTCCAACCTCCTATAATGGTGGACATTATGATGAAATAATATTTATATATGATATATATTATGTTTATTTTTTCTTTATGATTCTATATTTTTTCAGTTATATAAATACATTATGGTTTCCAAAGTAGGAAAATACGATAATCTCATTAGAGGAAGTGTCGACTACTGCCCCATCAAAGTGATATGACACGTTAATGCCTTATGTGGGACGTATAAAGGACTGAGTTAAAAATATATTATATGATATTATACTATAATTATAATATAACTATGTATCATTATGATTTTAATTCCATTAAAATAATAAATCGAAATGGTAGTAGTGTTCATGCAACAGTACGACTTACCATGTCCAGGAACGGTGCATTTCATTTCTTACATCTAAATGTTATATACTATTATATATATATATATACTGGATATATATGATATATATGGTATCTAAATAATGAATTTCATTTTGGATATAATGGACTATTGACCACATGGAAAACTTGTAATTATAAGGTGTTCATTTTTGACTCAAGTACCAAATATCGACAAAATGAACGTTATTAACATAAATGATTACATAATGTTTATAAAATATTAATAAGTAATATAAGAAAAATAAACTTTAAAAAGGTTCATAATAAATTTTAAATTATCATTAATGTATTATTCAAGTGATTAAATAATGAACGGGTCAAGTCGGACACAAGGTAAGGGATTTCTTATCTCAATTTCAATTACATGAGATTTCCATTGCTCGCCACTTATTCATTGAATGTGGTGTATTTTGTACTTCCATTTGATATATATTATCATTATTCTCTTTATATTCATGATATTTTGTCAATCATTTGGTGGTTAATAACCTTTTTTCACATGACTCGATTGATTTCAATGAAGTAAGGGTTTTTAATCTCACATTTTATTCCCATGAGATTCATGCCATATTGGCCACTATTTCCTTTTGTGCGGCGTATGTAATATCCATGATTGTATTCATTGTTTAATATCATATAATGTTTCAGGGTATTTAAATTTAACTTAATTATCCTTCTTTGATGTGGTGTATCTTTCGTATGTTACCCAATCGGTAAGGGAACCTTTCACCCTCGTGTTTTTAAAAGAATTATTTTTTTATGTCTTTTAGTTTACATCATATTATGCTGGGATGTGTTCTTCTATATCCTTATTGACTAAAAAATTATGTCCAAGTGTTGATATAACCATTTTATCTCATCAAATAATTTTCTAAATTTTAATGTGACCCCATTAGGCTATCAAATTTTTACAAGGGAACTTCTTTACCCAATTTCAATCCTATGGGTTCAACTTGTACTTCTTGAATATGTCGTCCCATGAATATGTGTGAATGAACTTTGATTGCTTTACACTTAATATATACTTATATTGGGTGTATTTATATTTTTCACACATAAATATGTTATTTATTTATCCTTAATTTAAGGATACCATCTTTATAAGGGATTTCATCCCAATTTACATTTCCACTAAGACTTCATTGTTGTTATGCTACAATTCACTCTTATATGGTGTATATACCGTCCTTTGACATATTATATCATGAATCCCTCTATTATCATGATATTATAATGTTATGATTAAAATTTATTCTTCAATTATTCGTATTCAAGCGTCTCTCTTTCTGTTAAAAAACTCTATAACTAAAATATCGTTTTAAATGCTTTAATGATTTATTCCTATAAATATTTCTCATTAATGTCCAAGTTTTCAAAATGGGTTCTATGATTTATTTATATGTACATTAGTGTTTTTAACTTATAATTCATTTGAAATATTTAATGTGGTATGGGACACATTGATTCAAAAATATTTTTGGAAAGGGTATTGAAAATGATTTGATAAAACATTTTTTATTTCAATTTCATGATTTGATATATTCGAATGTGGAAATGTTATCATTCTTTATAAATGTGTTATATGTTATTATTATTTTGTGGTTATTGGGCATTGTTTACGTATATGGGTGGTTCCGTGATAAACCTAGGCAGGTGAGCCCGAGATAGCTATCCAATGCATTGGGTAACGTGACAGAGGTAAACGTGATGTTTCTCTTAAGAGATTTATGGAATATACAATGATGGGTATTCCAAGTGTAACTCCCTATGTAGTTGTGATATCTAAAATGTACGTTTGATATGGATTCCATAAGTAAACTTTATGATTTATGTTTTGTGTGTATTATACTTAAATCTTATGATTTTGTAAGGAATGTTATGATTGAAAAGTATGGTTTTACCGATTTGTATTTATTAATGGGCTAATATTTTCCTTCATTATTTTATAACCCTTACTGAGATTTTTATTCTCATCCCAGGTGTTTGAAATTTTTTCCACAAGAATTAATGATGAATAGGGTAAAGGATGGGATGAAGGAAATGTCATGCTATCTACAGCATAGAACTAGACATGTTTCTTTTTAAGAGTTTTTATTTTATGCAAAAAATGGATACTGAGTAGTAGTTTCTACTTGTAATATTAATGTTGTAATGTAATTTTAATGACTAATTATATAAAACTCTAAACTTGAAAATATCCTCAATATTAATTATTCATTTAATTATAGATTATGTAATGCTTAAGGCTGGGTCCTTATTGTTGGTATCAGAGGTCAGTTTAGACAAATTTAGGGATTATGAGTTTTCGTTTGACACGTGGTTAGTCCATATGTCTATTATTTTAGTAAAATCATTACTTTATAACTTTTTCAGATCAAGGAAGGTCAGTAACAAATGGAAGGAGGAGTATCTCAAACAAAATTCATATCTCTTCCTAATGACATGCTTGCATTAATTATTGCAATGTCATGTTTGGATTATTTTGAAACTTTTTCTAGCATACAACTCACTTACAAGAAGATGTTTGAGATATCAAACACCTCCACTATACCTCGTTATTATCGTGGATCTTTGGTTGTATTTAGAAAAATCCATTTTTCACGATATTCTCATATTTTCAAGAAAGGTAAATATTATCAAGGTATTTTCAATTATTTTACCTCATCACAAGATTTTGAAGAATATTATGATTTTAAAAAAGTTTCTTAAAGACGGAGAACCTTGCTAAACCTAAATATATTTTATATTACAATATATTCTCTCAGCACATACCTATGTTATTTTAAAAAGACCATTAATTGAATGTTTTATCTCAAATTTGGTCTGACTTTTTTATAGAAATCACATTTTATCAGATGTTTTTATAATTATTTTTCACACAAGATAATTTTCCAAAACAATTTTTCTATGAACACCCATATGACCCATGTTCTACAAGGTGTATTTGGGTGGAGGAAGCAAATGATTTTTAAGGATCTCAAAATCATTCGTGTGATGCATGGACCTTCTACCTATGTGAAAAAGATGAAGATGAAACCAAATGGAAATCATGATCAAGGTATGTTGTTCTTCATTTTTGGGATCATTTTATTTTATCATATTGTGGTGAAATAAGACTTCAAGAATTAAGATGTTGAGATCAAAAGGAATTTGGATGCAAATTATGCGGTATAATGAAACCATTGAGGTTAAAACATATTAGGGTTATTTTTGAGTTTTATAAATAGGACAACCTGTAGAATGGGTGACAACCCGTTGCATCCGGCGAGGTTGCAGTAATCGAACCCACAAACGAAGGGCGACAAGGGTGCATCTCCTACCACTAGCCTACGTGAGGTCCCTAGTTAGTATGACTTATTATTTTAGTAAAATTTTTTTATGGAATAAGATTATTTTTAAATTTGGAACATATGTTTTCTCAAATGGATATACATAGTATGGAAAAATTATTTAGTGATTATGTGATATAGGTTGTTGTTGAAGACTTTCTCTCTTTTGATGAAACACTATATGCCTAAGGAAGATAGAATAATATGGATTTCAATTGTGTAATAATGGTTGAAATTTGAGTTTTTAAGAGTCTATGTTTTTATTGTGGACATATGAAGATTTGGATTATTTATGAAAATGATTAATTAACCTATCATGGAGAACATGTGATTTGGTTAATTAATTTTTCTTATTAGACTTTATGAGTAACTATTGTTATTTGGTGATAAATTTTATCTTGGAAAACTATGTAATTTAATCCTTATGAGATTTGGGATTCAATCATAGTTTTGATCAATTTTGATGAATTTTAGATAAAGTTGTTTTTTTGAACGGTATTTGTTGAACTTTGTGTTTTTTTTTGAAACTTTTTGGAGATTAAGAGTAGTTTTTCTTTTTGTAAAAGGTTATCCTTTTTAGGGATTATCTGATCTCGCACTAATAGTTTTTGTATTAGTTCATTTCTAAAAGAAAATTGAAATATATAGTTCTTATTTTGTGAATTATGTGATTTTCAAGAGGATGATTCTGGTGCTTTTTATGTGACCATGTTTTTTTTAATGCTCTATTTTTGGAGAAAAGATATGTTTTGGTAGATACTTATTAAAGGATGAAACTATAGTCGAAGGTAAGTATATTTCCTTATATTCTTATTCAAAGTTATAAATTCATTCCTCCAAATTATGAAAATAAATTTAAAACAAACACGTTCTTGATTTACATTTCCTACTTGGTAATCAAATACCATTTAACACATTGTATGTTTGGAATTTTCTACTGGATAACTTTCTCCTAATCATGTTTTCTATCACTCTCCATCATAACTTGACTGTTTTTTATCTCTTCCATATCCATATTTTCCTACATGTAATCCTAGTACGGGTTATCATGGTTGACCACTGTAATTTTACTTCTTTCTTTTAAAGTGATAGTTTTACTGACTCTTTTTTGATGTGGTACTTTTAATGAAGTTTCCAAGCCCAGTATTAAAATTGTGAGGACGTAATTCCCAAAATGGGGGTAGGATGTAACATCCTAGTTAAATAAAGAATAAGATATACTTAATATTTATTAATATTTGTGAATTAAATATAAATTTTAATTTAAATGGGGTTTTTATTCTATTGCATACCTGATACACAACAACGAGTTTCTTTGAAATCTAACGTTGTACACTAATAAAATAATAGTATTATTTTAAATGGTAGTTAACTCTTAGTCGTTGTATTGGTGAGAATGAAAAATACTAACTAAAATATGATTATACATGTTTGTTTTATGTATTTACATTTATTCAATAAAAGTTAGAGGCATAAAATGTGAATGAATCTAATTTTAAGCATAATTTAAATTAAACGGCCGATTTACCGCCTTTTAATGGAGAACCCTCTTTAAATCTAATTTCGGTCACATTAATACATTATATTTTACCAAATAAAATCCTTTTTTATAATGGGGAAATAAAAGTTTACTTTGTGTAATTTTTTTGGAATTTTTCCCATAAAGTTCATTTTCTAATGAATAGTGAAAAATATGGTATTTTAATTCAAAACTGTGTTTTAATATGATTTATTTATATAGTTATATTTTTTTATTGGTTTTAAATTGTAATTATAATATATTTCAACCATTTAATCCAATTTTTGTAATTATAATTAATTTCACTTTGAAATTGGACATATACAAGTGTCAATCTTTTGATAGTTATAGTTTCTTAAAAACACACTATTTATTTTAACAAAAGGAATTAATTTTAACTTAATTAATTCCAATCTTTTGTTTTTAATTTAGAAAAATAGAAATCATTTTTGAATTCATAATATCAAATAATTCTTAGGATGAATTTTTGGTATTTTTCTGAAAAACATCAATTTTTAATGAATAGTGAAACCACTTAGTAGTAGTTACGAAACTTAATTTTTCATTTAAATGAAATTTTACCACTTATGTGAATTGAATTTCAAAAATCTAACATACGTTTTTTTTATTATTAAGTAAAATTTGGTTCAATAATATGAAAATATTTTTTGGTGAATACTAACTTTTGTCTTTTATTTAAAACATTTAAAGTTAAATAAGGTAATTTATGGTAAAAATATTATTATAATAATTCAAAATTAATTTAACACATGTCCTAAAAATATTGGATCAGTAGTGGCTGACCATGGACATCCTTGGGTTGATTTGTGGACCCTATAAAGACACTTAAGAGTGATATTGACACTATAGATTAATTAATTTGAATTAAAGAAAAAAATGACATAAACAAATATCTCATTGTAAATTAATTTTTACATAGTGATATATATGTTAGTTTTTAGACTATAAATATTAATTGGAAATATAAAAGGATTTCCTACATCATGGTATTTTTTTTATAATTTTTAAACATCACATAATTTTGTTAATTATGACACAATAATGATGTAGTATTTACAACACTAATAAAATATTTAAATAAATATGATTATAAATATTAAAATAACAACCAAACCCAATACAATTATAATTGGATGAATTTATTTTGATCATGAGTAGTATTATCTTTATCATTAATGATTTTGGGACCTTTATAAACCGAATATCATTATATAATAAAATAATATTTTTAAACTTTCGTAAAGAGCCCATCCTCTCCCTTATACAATGTGAGCACTTATAACAAATTTCTCAAAATTATCAAGCCTTTTGACTCGTCCAACCAATTCCCAATTAATCTTCCTACATCCCTCTCCCCCTTAAATAAGCCTTATCTTAGGAAAAAGGCACATAAAGATGAATTTTGGTTCAAACCAAAGAGAGTGACACAAATTAAAGGTAATAGTTTCTCTTAAATTGTTTTCTTTTATTTTACTTTTCCAACCCCTAGACTCTTTTTATTCCTATATTTTGTAACAAAACCAGTATCCTCAATATATACTAGGATGTTTTTTAAGAGTGATTCGAATTACACTTACACTCACATCTATCTAATGGGTGAAAAACATAATGTTTCTGTGGATGGAAAACTAACACCTCATGAAACGATGATTGTTCAAATATCCCCAACCGCCTCTCATGGTGGCCATTATGATGTCACAGTATATAAATATGATATATATAATGTTTATTTTTTCTTTATCCTTATTTATTTTCTCCATTTATAGAAATACTTTAGTGTTTCCTTTGTAGGTAAATACGATAATCTAATTAGAGGAAGTATGGACTACTGCCCCCTCAAAGTGATATGACTCGATAATGCCTTATGTGGGATATATAGATGATGGAGTTAATAATATTGTATATGAAATTATAATGGAATTATAATATAACTATGTAACATTTTGTTTTTAATTGCATTAAAATAAGAAATAGAAATGGTAGTAGTGTTCATGCGTACATACGGCTTACCGTCTCCATGAACGATGTGTTTCATTTCTTACCTCTAAATGTTATGTACTATTATAAATATATATATATACTGGATATATATGATATATATGATATCTAAATAAAGATTTTCATTCTGGATATTAAGGAGTATGGACCACATGGAAAACATGTAAATATAAGGTTTTCATTTTTTACTCAAGTACCAAATATCGACAAAATGAACGTTATTAACTTAAATGATTATATAATGTTTATAACATTGTATTTAGTAATATAAAAGGAATAATAAAATTAAAAAAGGTTTATAATAAAGTAGAAATTATCATTGTTTTATTATTAAAGATATTAAAGAACGAACCGGTCACGTCGGGCAGAAGGTAATGGATTTCTCATCTCATTTTCAATTCCATGTGAATTCCATTGCTCGCCACTTATTCATTGCATGTGGTGTATTTGGTACTACCATTTGATATATATATTAATTATTCTATTTATATTTATGGTATTATGTGATTCATTTGGTGGTTATTAACTTTTGGTCATACGACTAGATTAATTATAATAAAGTAAGAGTTTTTCATCTCACTTTTTATTCCCGTGAGATTCATGCTATATTGGTCAGTATTTACTCTTTTGTGGCGTATGTACTATCAATGATTATATTAATTGTGTAATATACTATAATGTTTTATGGTATTTACATATTCATTGAATGATCCTTTTTGATGTGGTGTATCTTTCGTATGTTACCCAATCAGAAATGAAACCTTTCACCCACCTCTTTTTAAAAGATCATTTTTGTTATGTCTTTTAATTTACATCTTATTATGCTGGGATATGTTCTTATATATCCTTATTGATGTAAAAATTATGTCCAAGTGTTCAGATGGCCATTTTATCTCATCGAATAATTATCTAAATTTTACTGTGACATCATTATGCTGTCAAATATTTACAAGGGAACTTCTTAACCCAATTTCAATTCATTGGGTTCAACATGTAATTTTCGAATATATCGTCCTATTAATATGTTTGAATGACCTCTGATTGTTTTAAACAAAATATCCACTTATATTGGGTGTATTTATAACTGTCACACGTAATTATGTGAATGACTTTTCCTTAATTTAAGGACACCATCTTTATAAGGTATTTCTCCCCAATTTACATTTCCACTGAGACTTCATTGTTGTTATGCACCAATTCACTCTTATACAGTGTATATACATTCCTTTGACATATTATATCATGAATCCCTTTATTATGATGGTATTATAATGTTCTGATTAAAGTTATTCTTCAATTATTTGTATTCAAGCGTCACTCTTTTTGTTACAAAACACTTTAACTATAATATAGATTTAAATGTTTTAAAGATTTATTCTCCAAAATATTTCACATTATTGGCCATGTTATCAAAATGGTTTTTAGGATTTATTTATATGGAAATTATTGTTTTCAAATGATAATTCATTTTGAATCTTCAAAGTGGTATGGGACACTTTGATTCAAAAATATTTTTTAAATGGTTTTGAAAATGATTTGATAAAACATTGTTTATTTCAATATCTTGACGTGATATATTGGAATGTGGAAATGTTATATTTCCTTTATTCATGTGTGACATGTTATGATTATGTTATGGTTATTGGTAATTGATTATATAGATGTGTGGTTCCATGATAAACCTAGGGCGGGTGAGCCCAAGATAGATCTTCAATGCATTGGGTAACGTGACGGAGGTAAACGTGATGTTTCTCCTAAGAGATTTAGGGAATATACTATGATGGATATTCCAAAAATAACTGTAACACCCCAGGTAAATAAAGAATATGACATTTTCATATTTATCCATATTTGTGAATAAAATATTAATATGACTTTAAAGGGGACGCTATGCTCGATGGCGTACCCAACACGCAACAACAAGTTTCTTGGGAATCTTACGTTGCACTCAAATAATAAAATAATATTATTTTAAATGGTAGATAACATGTAGCCTTTGTATTGGCGGGAATGGATATAAATAACTAAAATATGATTATATATATTTTTAAGTGTTTTTACATTTATCCAATAAAATATAAAGGCTTAAAATACGGAAAGAATTCAATTTTAGGCGTTTATGCCCTAGTTTTCACTAAAGGTTCACTTATTGCCTTTTGATGGAGAACCACAATTAAATATTGTTTTGCTCACTCTTATACATTCTATTGGACCAAATAAAACCCTTATTAAGAATTAGGACATCAAAATTTACTTTGTGTAAATTTTTGGTATCTTTCCGATAAAGTTCATTTTTTAATGAGTAATGTTAAATGTTGTATTTCAATTCTAAACCTCTTTTTAATATAATTTATTTATATGAATATATTATCTTTTGAATTGGTTTTAAATTTATATTAGAATATATTTTTACCATTAAATCCAATAGTGGTCATAGGAATTAATTTCACTTTGAAATCAGACTTAAACTAGTGTCAATCTTTTGATACTTATTATTTCATAAAAACACGCTATTTGCTCTAACATCGGGAATTAATTATTAAATTAATTAATGTGACTTAAATTTATTGAATTTTGTAAAATAGACTTCATTTTTGAATTCGGAATATCAAATATAGATTAGGGTAAATTTTTTGGATTTTTCTAAAAAACATCAATTTTTTGATGAATAGTGAAACCACTAAGTGGTACTTATAAAAACTGATTTTTCCGTTTAAATGAAATTTTTCCATCATTGTGTTTTGAATTTCGAAAATCCGACATATATGGTTGTCATTAAGAAGTAAAATATGGTTCAATGGGATTAAAATAATTTTTTGGTGAATAGTAACTTATTAAGTTTTTAATCACGATTAGAGGTAATTAGTGTAGTTTAAGGTAAGAATAATGTTTTAATAAAATGAAATGACCTAGACACATGTCCTAACCTAATTGGATGTGTCATGGCCGACCAATAAAATCCATGTGTCAACTTGGGGACCCCATGGAGCCACTTTGGTTGGGAAATGACATAAATATCTTTTTATTTAATGTTAAAGTAAAAATTACACAAATATGAGATGTTTTACTAAAACAATTTTTACATGGGGTTATAAAAGTCATAGTTTTGACTATAAATAGTCATTGGAAAGATAATTTATTATCTAAGACCTACACATGTCCAAAACTTATTGGATGAGTGGATTTCAAACCCTTATCACCGTAGCCTCGAATTATATCAATGTGGACCTCTTAAATCCGAATAGCATTTTAAAATAAAGTGACTTTTCTTTACTTTCCAAGAGTGCCCATCCTCTCCTCTTATAAAAGGCCCCCACCTCTACCTCCTTACCCACACTCTCAAAGCCTTTGGCTCAGCCAAACCCTGTCCATTTTGACTCTCCACTTCCCTATCTTACTCCTTGAAGCCTCACTTTGGGCAGAAGTCTTCCCAAGGAATCCTTTGAGCTTAAACCAAAGGGAGTTACCTGATTTTAAGGTAATGACTTCACTTGTGTCCTTTTGTTTTATTTTGCTTCTCCAACCCCCTAAACTCTTTTTATTCTTTTCTTTTGTAACAAATCCAGTATCTCCAACATACTAGGATGTTGTTATAAGCAGGATTCGAGCTATACTGACACACACCTTCTTCTAATGGTTAAAGAACATACTGTTTCTGTGGTTGGCGATTTTCTGCCTCACGAAACGATGATTGTTCAACATTATTCTAACACCTTCAAAGGTGGCCATTAAGATGAAACTAAATTTATATATGATATATTATATGTTTATGTTTTACTTAAGCTTTTGTATTTTTTATTTATGGCATACCTTTATGGTTTCCATTATGGGTAAACGCGATATCTTCATTTAAGAAAGTGCAGACTACCGCCCCCTAAAAGTGATTTGATTCGTTAATACCATATGTGGTACATATAAAGGATATATTTAATTTTATTATATATGATACCATACTGGAAAACTATTATGTATCATTATGTTTTAATTCCATTAAATATGAAATATAAATGGAAGTAGTGTTCATTCGTACGTATGGCTTACCGTTTCCATGAACGGTACATTTCATTTCTTATCTCAAAATGTTATGTACTATTATAAGTACATATATATAATGGATATATATGTAATATATTACATCTAAATTATGGATATCATTCTGGAATTATAACATATACGTATATATATATATATCTCATTTTGTTTTAATTCCATTAATATGACAAAAAAATGAATGCAGCGTTCATGTGTACATACAGCCTACCGTCTCCATGAACGGTGTTTTTAATTTTGATCTCCAAATTCTAAGGAATAGTATAAAATTAATATATACTACATATATATTATATTTAAAACATCAATACTATTCTGGATATGATGTACCTATAACTACATGGAAAATTATATTCCAACAAGTTCAATTTTTGACTCATGTACCAAACATCGACAAAAACGTCTGATATGAACTCATATTGTTGACCAATTATTATAACATTAAAATATGTGGTATGAACTGAATAATAATATTTATAGGAGGTCTTTAATAAATTATAAATTGAACAAAGTTTATTATTTAGGAATATAATGAATCGAACAAGACAAGTTGGACTTGAGGTAAGGGATCCTACTCCTCTCTTTCTTTTTAAGTACACACTTTTATGTCATTCCTTTTAAAGCTCATCCTTCTTATTATTGGGATGTTCTTTCATATTAATCATACTGTAATTTTTATGTTCATGTGATGAGAGACTCTATTCTTTCTCATCAATCCATTTTGGATGTTTTGAGTGGTGCCATTAGGCTGCCGAATTTTCGTTAGAGATCTAACCTCCCTTTTTCTTTTTAAGTACTCTCCTTTATGTCAATTCTTTTAAGCTCCTCTTTGTTCTGTTGGGGGATGTTCTTTTATATTCCTCTTTCTATAAACTTTATGTTAATATTATGAGATACCTTATTTGATCTCATCAATCCATTTTTGTAAGTTTTATGTCGCGTCGTTAGGCTACCGAGTTTTCGTAAGGGATTTTTCATCCCACTTTTATTCCCGTGAGATTTATTATGCATTTTCCACAATTTCCTTTGAGTGATGTATTTACTGCCCATTATTCTACTCTTTGTGTAACATACTTTCCTTAATGAGTATTTACATCAATGATGTATTGTCCTTCTTTCATGGGGTGTATGTTTTGAAAGATACCCAAGTCGGTAAGGGAACCTTTCACCTTCCTCTTTTTAAAAGACATCTTTTGTTGGGTCTTTTAATTTACATATTGTTATATTGGGATATGTTATCATATATACTTATTGATGTAAATTTTATTTTCAAGTGATGAGATACACTTTTATCTCTCATCAACTCATTTTGATGTGGTGTCGTTAGCCTGTCAAGGGAACTTCTTAACCCAATTTCGATTTCTTTGGGTTCAACATGTAGTTATTGAATATGTTATCCTTTGAATATGTGGGAATGAAATTTGATTATTTTACACTTAATATCCACTTATATTTGGTGTTTTAGTTTGTAACACATAATTATGTAATTGATTTATCCTTAAACCAAGGATACCGTCTTTGTATGAGACTTCGTCTCAATCTCATTTCATTGAGGCATATTTTATTTTATAAAAAACCTTATTTTATATAGTGTATAAACCCCTTTTGACTTTTACGTTTATCTAAAATAATATTTCTTTATACGAAGCATTTTACTAAACGACTAAAGGGAATGTTTTTTGTCATACGTATGCGGCGACAACGACTTCTCCACTGCCGTGACCATTATTTGAAATTCTGCTTCCTCTACAAGCCATACCGTCTTTTTAAAAGAAAAATAATACCATATTTTACTTTTCTTTTATTTTGGTATTGAAAATGGTTTTAATAATGTTTTTATTATATCAATGTGTTGTATTGATATTTTGTGATTGAAATGTGGAAATGTTATGTTTCCTTTATGCATGTTTTATGTGATACAATTATGTTATGGTTCTTGGGAATTATTATGAAGACGGGTGGTTCCATGATAAACTAAGGGAGGGTGAGCCCGATATAGCTCTCCAATGCATTGGGTAACACGAAGGAGTGAAATGTTAAGGTATCCCCGAAGAGATTTGAGGAATATACTGTGATGGGTATTCCAAAACGTAACCAAGATGGTTACTCCCTATGTAAGAATGTTATGAATGCCTCAAGTTACCTTTTAGGTCTTATGATTTCTATGATTTATTCATGATTTGATGAGGTATGTTAAAGTGCCTATGTTTTATGGGTAAAGTATGATTTCATTCTTATGTATATATGAACTCATGTTTCCTTTCCATATTTTTATAAACCTTACTGAGCTTTTTATGCTCATCCCAAGTTTTTGAAATGTTTTTCACAGGTCAAGGGAAAGGTACATAATGTGATGATAGTGTCAAGGATGTGTCAAGAAAGAATCCATGTTTTATTTTAAATATGTTTCTGTTGATGGGAAGAATGAATCCTATCTTTTATGTAACCATTTGGTTTAAATGTGGAATGTAATGCAAGTTTTATGATCTAATTGTCTAAAACTGTAAACTTGAAAAGGTCATCAATGTGCAATCTTTTATTAACACAAGATTAAGTAAGGTTTAAGGATGGGGCATTATAGTTGGTATCAAAGGTCTGTTTAGATAACTTTAGAGGTTAGGGTATTCTTTAATCATAAGTGACATTACCATAATGGTTAGGATTTCAGAAAGAGTCCTTGTTCTAGATAAAGTGAATAAGTAAGTATATCTTAGCGGTTATCTACCTCATTAGTACATGATGGTTTTTTGATATACTCACACTGACATTTCTATTTTTAGTGAATGGATTGATCTAGCAGGCACCAAAGAGACAACAAGTTTGAAGGAAACTGTGGTGGTTCTTTGATTAAGATACTAGATAAAATGGGGGATTCAATGAGGAAACTCGTGGTTGTTCTAAACCAACTATCAAGGAGTCATGATCAACCACTTGAACCTTGGTATGTTCTGTAATGCATCAAGTACGAGATGACCAATCGATGTGGAATTTCAGGTAATAATTATAAAGGTAACCATTAGAGTTTATATGATCCTTACTTTTGAGGTAAATATGGGTTATTATATGATATGATGGAAAATGAAAGGCATGAGATAAAATTGAGGGTAAAATATGTTATTATTATTTTTGAAGATTTTATCTCGTTTTGGGGAATGTTTTAAAAATTATATAGTTTTGCAAAAATCACAACACGCAGACCGTGTGACAACTCGTCGCATCGGACAAAGCCGCGGGAATCGAACCCACAACCAAAGTGCGACTGGTATTTATCGCCTACCACTGGACTACGTAAAGTCCCTGGTTAGTTTGACTGATTATTTTAGTTATATGATTTTATGAATTAAGAGTATGTTGATTTTGGGTTATTTATGAAAATGATTAACCTATCATGGAGGATATGTGATTAGGTTAATTACTTTTCAATACGAGACTTTAAGAGAAACTGATGTTGTTTGGAGATAAATGTTACAATTTAACTTGGAAGACTATGTGAATAAATCCTTCAAATATTTGGGTTTAAATCTTAGTTTGGTTTACATTGAATAATTTTATGGACAAATTGTTTATCGCATGGTCCTCATTGAACTTTGGGTTTTGTTGGACAAATTTTGGAGATTAAGCATAGATTTTCTTTTTAAAGGGTTATCCTTTTCTGTATTATATGACCTTGTACTAACCTTTTTGGTTTTTGTTTTGGTTGAAGCCTAAAGACATGGGAAGTATATAGTTCTCTTTGGTAGATTAGGTGATTCTCAAGAAGTTGATTATAGTACTCTTAATGCGAAAAAGTCTTCCTAAATACTCGTCTTTTGGAGAAAATATGAGTTTGATTAAGGAATCTAGTAAATGTTGAAAGTCAACATGACAAGTAAGTATGTTTCCTTAAGATCAAAAATAAATTCCTCAATGAAGAGTAACTTAAAACAAAAATGTTGTCTGTTAACTTTTCCTACTTGGGAATCGAATACCGTTTAACCCATCACAAGTATGTGATTTTCTTATGGTTAACTTTCTCCTAGACATGTTTACTATCACTCTCCCTCAAGAACATGACCCTTTGTTTTTTCTTCCATGTCCATGTTTTTTCTACATGGATTCATAGTATGGGTTAACTCAGGTGACCTCTGTACTTATCTTCCTTTATTTTAAAGTGATTGTTTTACCGACTCTTGTTCTGATGTGGGACTTTCAAGGATGTTTCCATGCTCAATTTTAAAAATTGCGAGGACGCAATTCCCAAAAGGGGGGAAGGATGTAACACCCCAGGTAAATAAAGAATAAGATATTTTCATATTTATCCATATTTGTGAATAAAATATTAATATGACTTTAAAGGGGACGCTATGCTCGATGGCGTACCCAACACGCAACAACGAGTTTCTTGGGAATCTTACGTTCCACTCTAATAATAAAATAATATTATTTTAAATGGTAGATAACATGTAGCCGTTGTATTGGCAGGAATGGATTGAAATAACTAAAATATTATTATATATGTTTTTAAATGTTTTTACATTTATCCAATAAAAGATAAAGGCTTAAAATATGGAAATAATTCAATTTTAGGCGTATATGTCCTAGTTTTCACTAAAGGTTTACTTCTCGCCTTTTGATGGAGAACCATCCTTAAATATAGTTTCGTTCACTCTTATACACTCTATTGGACCAAATAAAACTCTTCTTATGAATTGGGAAATCAAAATTTACTTTGTGTATATTTTTGGTATCTTTCCGATAAAGTTGATTTTTTAATGAATAGTGTAAAATGTTGTATTTCAATTCAAAACCTCTTTTTAATATAATTTATTTATATGATTAGATTATCTTTTGAATTGGTTTTAAAGTGAAACTACAATATATTTTTACCATTAAATCCAATAGTGGTCGTTGGAATTAATTTCACTTTGAAATCAAACTTAAACTAGTGTCAATCTTTTGATACTTATTGTTTCACAAAGACACGCTATTTGCTCTAACATCAGGAATTAATTATAAAATTAATTAATGTGAATTATATGTTTTGAATTTTTTAAAATAGACTTCATTTTTGAATTTAGAATATCAAATATAGCTTACGGTGAATTTTTGGGATTTTTCTGAACAACTTCAATTTTTGATGAATAGTGAAATCACTAAGTGGTACTTAAAAAAACTTATTTTTCCGTTTAAATGAAATTTTTCCATCATTTTGTTTTAAATTTAAAAAATCCTACATACATGGTTGTCATTAAGAAGTAAAATTTTGATCAATGGGATTAAAATAATTTTTTGTTGAATAGTAACTTATTAAGTTTTTAATCGGGATTATAGGTAATTAGAGTAGTTTAAGGTAAGAATAATGTTTTAATAAAATTAAATGACATAGAAACATGTCCTAATCTCATTTGATGTATCATGGACGACCAAGACAATCCATGGGTCACCTTGGGGACCCCATGGAGCCACTTTGGTTGGGAAATGACATAAATATCTTTTTATTTAATGTTAAAGTAAAAATGACACAAACATTAAATGTTTTACAAAAACAATTTTTACATGGGGTTATACAAGTCATATTTTTGACTATAAATATTCATTGAAAATATAAAAATATTTCCTACATCATAGTATTTTTTTAATAATTTTTAGATGTTAAATAAATTAAATTATTTATGACATCATGATGATGCATCGATGACCTCATTATTTAACGATTTAAATAAAATGGAAAGATAATGTAATATATAAGCCCTAAACATGTCCAAAACTTATTGTATGAGTGGATTTCGAACCCTTATCACCTTATACTTGAATTATGTCAATGTGGGACCTCTTAAATCCGAATATAATTTTAAAATAAAGTGACTTTTCTTTTCTTTCCAAGAGTGCCCCTCCTCTCCTCTTATAAAAGGCCACCACCTATACTTCATTACCCACACTCCCAAAGCCTTTGGATCGGTCAAACCCTGCCCATTTTGACTCTCCACTTACCTTTCTTACTCCTTGAAGCCTAACTTTGGGCATAAGTCTTCCCAAGGAAGCCTTTGAGCTCAAACCAAAGGGAGTTACCCGATTTTAAGGTAATGTCTTCACTTGTGTCCTTTTATTTTATTTTGCTTCTCCAACCCCCTAAACTCTTTTTATTCTTTTCTTTTGTAACAAATACAGTATCTTAAATATACTAGGATTTTGTTATAATATGTATTAGAGCTACACTTACACACACCTTCGTCTAATGGTTAAAGAACATACTGTTTCTGTGGTTGGCGATTTTCTGCCTCACGAAATGATGATTGTTCAACATTCTTCTAACACCTTCAATGGTGGCCATTAAGATGACAATATATTTATATACGATATATAATATGTTTATGTTTTACTTAAGCTTCTTTATTTTTCATTTATGGCATACCTTTATGGTTTCCATTATGGGTAAACGCGATATCTTCATTTAAGGAAGTGTGGACTACCGCCCCCTCAAAGTGATTTGATTCGTTAATACCATATGTGGTACGTATAAAGGATATATCTAATTATATTATATATGATACCATACTATAATACTATTATGTATCATTATTTTTTAATTCCATTAAATATGAAATAGAAATGGAAGTAGCGTTCATGCGGACGTACGGCCTACCGTCTCCATGAACGGTACATTTCATTTCTTATCTCAAAATGTTATGTACTATTATAAGTACATATATATAATGGATATATATGTAATATATTACATCTAAATTATGGATATCATTCTGGAATTATAACATATATATATCTCTCATTTTGTGTTAATTCCATTAATATGACAAAAAAATGAATGTAGTGTTCATGCGTACGTACGGCCTACCGTCTCCATTAACGGTGCTTTAAATTTTTATCTACAAATTATACGGAATAGTATAAAATGAATATATAATGGATATATATGATATTTAAAAAATCAATACTATTCTGGATATGATGTACCTATAACTACATGGAAAATTATTTTCCAAGATGTTCAATTTTTGACTCAGGTACCAAACATCGACAAAAACGTCTGATATGAACTCATATTTTTAACAAATTATTATAACATTAAAATATGTGATATGAAATGAATAATAATATTTATAGGAGGTATTTAATCAATTATAAATTTACCAAATTTTATTATTCAGTAATATAAATAAACAAACAAGACAAGTTGGACTTGAGGTAAGGGATCCTACTCCTCTCTTTGATTTTAAGTACACTCTTTTATGTCATTCCTTATAAATCTCATCCTTCTTGTTATTGGGATGTTCTTTCATATTCACCATACTGTAATTTTTATGTTCATGTGATGAGAGACCATATTCTCTCTCATCAATCCATTTTGGATGTTTAGAGTGGCGCCGTTAGGCTACCGAATTTTCGTAAGAGATCTAACCTCTCTCTTTCTTTTTAAGTACTCTCCTTTATGTCACTTATTTTAAGCTCCTATTTATTATGTTGGGGGATGTTATTTTATATTCCTCTTTATATAAACTTTATTTTAATATGATGAGATACCCTATTTTATCTCATCAATCCTTTTTTGTATGTTTTAGGTGGCACCGTTAGGCTGCCGAGTTTTCACAAGGGATTTTTCATCTCACTTTTATTCCCGTGAGATTTATGCTACATTTGCCACAATTTCCTTTGAGTGGTGTATGTACTGCCCATTTTTCAACAATTTGTGTAATATAATTTTTTATGAGTATTTACATCAATGATGTATTGTCCTTTCATGGTGTGTATGTTTTGAAAGATACCCAAGTCAGTAAGGGAACCTTTCACCTTCCTCTTTTTAAATGACTTCTTTTGTTGGGTCTTTTAATTTACATATTGTTATGATGGGATATGTTCTCATATATCATTATTGAAGTAAACTTTATGTCCAAGTGATGAGATACAATAGTATCTCTCATCAACTCATTTTGATGTGGCATAGTTAGGCTGTCAAGGGAACTTCATAAACCAATTTCGATTTCTTTGGGTTCAACATGTAGTTATTGAATATGTCATCCTTTGAATATGTGTGAATGACCTTTGATTATTTTATACTTAATATCCACATATATTTGGTGTATTAGATTGTCACACATAATTATGTAATTGATTTATCCTTAAACCAAGGATACTGTCTTTGAATGGGACATCGTCTCAATCTCCTTTCATTGAGGCATATTTTATTTTATTCACAACTTTCTTTTATACGGTGTATAAACCCCTTTGACTTTTACGATTATCCAAAAGGAATCTTTCTTTATATGAAGCGTTTTACTAAACAAAAAAAGGGAATGTTTTTTGTCAAACGTATGCGGCGACAACGACTTCTCCGCCGCCATGACCATTATTTGAATTTCGGCTTCCTCTACAAGCCATGCCTTCTTTTTAAAGGAAAACTAAATACCATGTTTTACTTTTCTTTTCATTTGGTATTGAAAATGGTCTAAATAATGTTTTTATTATATCAATGTGTTGTATTGATATCTTGTGATTGAAATGTTGAAATGTTATGTTTCCTTTATGCATGTTTTATGTGATACGATTATGTTATGGTTCTTGGGAATTATTATGAAGATAGGTAGTTCCGTTATAAACTAAGGGCAGGTGAGCCTGATATAGCTCTATAATGCATTGGGTAACGTGAAGGAGTGAAACGTTAAGGTTTCTTCGAAGAGATTTAGGGAATATACTGTGATGGGTATTCCAAAATGTAACCAAGAGGGTTACTCCCTACGTAAGAATGTTATTAATGCCTCAAGTTACCTTTTATGTCTTATGATTTCTATGATTTATTCATGATTCGATGAGGTATGTTAAAGTGACTATGTTTTATTGGTAAAGTATGATTTTATTCTTATGTATATATGAACTCATGTTTCCTTTCCATATTTTTATATCCCTTACTGAGCTTTTTATGCTCATACCAAGTTTTTGAAATTTTTTTCACAGGTCAAGGGAAAGGTACATGATGTGATGATAGTGTCAAGGATGTGTCAAGAAAGAATCCAGGTTTTATTTTAAATATGTTTCCGTTGATTGGAAGAATGAATCGTTTCTTTTATGTAACCATTTTTTTTAAATGTGGAATGTAATGCAAGTTTTATGATCTAATTCTCTAAAACTCTAACCCTAAAAAGATCCTCAATGTGTGATCTTTTATTAACTCAAGATTAAGTAAGGTTTAAGGTTGAGTCCTTATAGTTGGTATCAATGGTCGGTTTAGAAAAAATTAGAGGTTAGGGTATTCTTTAAGCATAAGTGACATTACCATAATGGTTAGGATTTCAGAAAGAGTCATAGTTTTAGATAAAGTGAATAAGTAATTATATCTTAGTGGTTATCTTCCTCATTAGTACATGATGGTTTTGTTGATATACTCACACTGACATTTCTGTTTTTAGTGAATGGATGGATCTAGAAGGTACCAAAGAGACAACAGGTTTGAAGAAAACTGTGGTGGATCTCTGATTAAGATACTAGATAAAATGGGGGATTCAATGAGGAAACTCGTGGTTGTTCTAAACCAACTATCAAGGAGTCATCATCAACCACTTGAACCTTGGTATGTTCTGTAATGCATCATTTATGAGATGACCAATCGATGATGAAGTTCAGGTAATAATTATAAAGGTAACCATTATAGTTTATATGATCCTTACTTTTGAGGTAATTATGGGTTATTATATGATATGATGGAAAATGAAAGGCATGAGAAAAACATGAGGTTAAAATATGTTATGATTACGTTTGAAGATTTTATCTCATTTTGGGGAATGTTTTAAGAATTATATAGTTTTGGAAAAAGGACAAAACACAGACCGTGTGACAACCCGTCACATCGGACAAAGCTGCGGGAATCGAACCCACAACCAAAGTGTGATTGGTATTTATCGCCTACAACTGGACTACGTGAAGTCCCTGGTTAGTTTGAGTGATTCTTTTAGTTATATGATTTTATGAATTAAGAGTAAGTTGATTTTGGGTTATTTATGAAAATGATTAACCTATCATGGAGGATATGTGATTAGGTTAATTACTTTTCAATACGAGACTTTAGGAGGAACTGATGTTGTTTGGAGATAAATGTTACGATTTAACTTGGAAGACTATGTGACTAAATCCTTCAAATATTTGGGTTTCAATATTTGTTTGGTTTACTTTGAAGAATTTTATGGACAAATTGTTTATCAGATGGCCCTCGTTGAACTTTGGATTTTGTTGGACAAATTTTGGAGATTAAGCATAGATTTTATTTTTAAAGGGTTATCCTTTTCTAGATTATCTGACCTTGTACTAACCTTTTCGGTTTTGGTATTGGTTAATTCCTAAGACATGGGAAGTATATAGTTCTCTTTTGTGGATTAGGTGATTCTCTAGAAGATGATTATAGTACTCTTAATGCGAACAAGTCTTCCTAAATACTCGTCTTTTGGAGAAAATATGAGTTTGATTATGGAATCTAGTAAAAGATGAAAGTCAACATGACAAGTAAGTATGTTTCCTTATGGTGAAAAATAAATTCCTCAATGAAGAGTAACATAAAACAAAAATGTTCTCTGTTAACTTTTACTACTGGGAAATCTAATACCGTTTAACACATCACAAGTTTGCGATTTTCTTATGGTTAACTTTCTCCTACACATGTTTACTATCACTCTCCCTTAAGAACATGACCCTTTGCTTTTTCTTCCATGTCCATGTTTTTATACATGGAATCCTAGTATGGGTTAACTCGGGTGACCTCTATAATTATCTTCCTTTATTTTAAAGTGATTGTTTTACCGACTCTTGTTCCGATTTGGGACTTTCAAGGCTGTTTCCAAACTCAATTTTAAAAATTGCGAGGATGCAATTCCCAAAAGGGGGGAAGGATATAACACCCCAGGTAAATAAAGAATATGAAATTTTCATATTTATCCATATCTGTGAATAAAATATTAATATGACTTTAAAGGGGATGCTATTCTCGATGGCGTACCCTACACGCAACAACGAGTTTCTTGGAAATATCACGTTTCCCTCTAATAATAAAATAATATTATTTTAAATGGTAGTTAACATGTAGCCGTTGTATCGGCGAGAATGGATAGAAAAAACTAAAATATGATTATATATATTTTTAAATTTTTTTACATTTATCCAATAAATGATAAAGGCTTAAAATACGGAAAGAATTCAATTTTAGGCTTATATGCCCTAGTTTTCACTAAAGGTTCACTTATCGCCTTTTGATGGAGAACCGTCGCTAAATATAGTTTTCTTCACTCTTATACATTCTATTGGACCATATAAAACTCTTCTTAAGAATTGGGACATCAAAATTTACTTTGTGTAAATTGTTGGTGTCTTTCCGATAAAGTTCATTTTTTAATGAATAATGTAAAATGTAGTATTTCAAATCAAAAATTCTTTTTAATATAATTTATTTATATGATTAGATTATGTTTTGAATTGGTTTTAAAGTGAAATTAGAATATATTTTTACCATTAAATCCAATAGTGGTTGTTGAAATTAATTTCACCTTGAAATCAGACTTAAACTAGTGTCAATCTTTTGATACTTATTGTTTCATAAAAACACGCTATTTGCTCTGACAGCGGGAATTAATTATTAAATTAAATAATTTGACATATATGTTTTGAATTTTGTAAAATTGACATCATTTTTGAATTAGGAATATCAAATATAGCTTAGGGTGAATTTTTGGTATTTTTCTGAAAAACTTCAATTTTTGATGAATAATGAAATCACTAAGTGGTACATATAAAAACTTATTTTTCCGTTTAAATGAAATTTTGCCATCATTGTGTTTTGAATTTAAAGAAACTGACATAAATTTTTGTCATTAAGAAGTAAAATGTGGTTTAATGGGATTAAAATAATTTTTTGGTGAATAGTAACTTATTATGTTTTTAATCACGATTATAGGTAATTAGTGTAGTTTAAAGTAAGAATAATGTTTTAATAAAATTAAATGACCTAGACACATGTCCTACCCTCATTTTATGTGTCATGGAAGACCAAGAAAATCCATGGGTCAAATTGGGGACCCAATGGAGCCACTTTGGTTGGGAAATGATGTAAATATCTTTTTATTTAATGTTAAAGTAAAAATGACACAAACATGAAATGTTTTACTAAAACAATTTTTACATGGGGTATACAAGTCATAGTTTTGACTATAAATAATCATTGGAAAGATAAAAAGTTTTCCTACATCACAGTATTTGTTTTATAATTTTTAGACGTTAAGTAATTTAAATTATGTATGACATCATAATGATGCAGCGATGACCTCATTATTTAACGATTTAAATAAAATGGAATGATTATGTAATATCTAAGACCTACACATGTCCAAAACTTATTTTATGAGTGTATTTCGAACCCTTATCACCTTAAAATTGAATTATATCAATTTGGGACCTCTTAAATCAGAATATCATTTTAAAATAAAGTGACTTTTCCTTACATTCCAAGAGTGCCCCTCCTCTCCTCTTATAAAAGGCCCCCACCTCTACCTCCTTACCCACACTCCCAAAGCCTTTGGATCGTCCAACACCTGCCCATTTTGTCTCTCCACTTACCTCTCTTACTCCTTGAATCCTCACTTTGGGCCGAAGTCATCCCAAGGAAGCCTTTGAGCTCAAACCAAAGGGAGTTACCCGATTTTAAGGTAATGTCTTCACTTGTGTCCTTTTTTTAATTTGCTCATCCAACCCCCTAAACTATTTTTATTATTTAATTTTGTAACAAATCCAGTATCTTCAATATACTATGATGTTTTCATAATAATTATTCGAGCTAAAATTACACACACCTTCAACTAATGGTTAAAGAACATACTGTTTCTGTTGTTGGCGATTTTCTGCCTCACGAAATGATGATTGTTCAACATTATTCTAACACCTTCAAAGGTGACCATTAAGAAGAAACTATATTTATATATGATATATAATATGTTTTTGTTTTACTTAAGCTTCTGTATTTTTCATTTATGTCATACCATTATGGTTTCCATTATGGGTAAATGCGATATCTTTATTTAAGGAAGTGCGGACTACCGCCCCCTCAAAGTGATTTGATTCATTAATACCATATGTGGTACGTATAAAGGATATATTTAATTATATTATATATGATACCATACTGGAATACTATTATGTATCATTATGTTTTAATTCCATTAAATATGAAATAGAAATGGAAGTAGAGTTCATGCGTACGTACGGCTTACCGTCTCCATGAACAGTACATTTCATTTCTTATCTCAAAATGTTATGTACTATTATAAGTACATATATATAATGGATATTTATGTGATATATTACATATAAATCATGGATATCATTCTGGAATTATACGATATATATATATATCGCTCACATTTTGTTTTAATTCCAGTAATATGACAAAAAATGAAAGTAGCGTTCATGCGTACGTACGGCCTACCGTCTCTATGCACGATGCTTTTAATTTTTATCTCAAAATTCTAAGGAATATTATAAAATGAATATATACTAGATATATATATTATATTTAATACATCAATACTATTCTGGATATGATGTACCTATAACTACAAAGAAAATTATTTTCCAACAAGTTGAATTTTTGACTCATGTACCAAACATCGACAAAAACGTCTGATATGAACTCATATTATTAACCAATTATTATAACGTTAAAATATGTGATATGAACTGAATAATAATCTTTATATGAGGTATTTTATCAATTATAAATTGACAAAAATTCATTATTCAGGAATATAAAAAACGAACAAGACGAGTTGGACTTGAGGTAAGAGATCCTACTCCTCTCTTTCTTTTTATGTACACTCTTTTATGTCATTCCTTTTAAAGCTCATCCTTATTGTTATTGGGATGTTATTTCATATTAATCTTACTGTAATTTTTATGTTCACGTGATGAGAGACCCTATTCTCTCTCATCAATCAATTTTGGATGTTTTGAGTGGCACCGTTAGGCTGCCGAATTTTCGTAAGAGATATAACCTCTCTCTTTCTTTTTAAGTACTCTCCTTTATGTCACTTCTTTTAAGATCCTCTTTGTTATGTTGGGGGATGTTCTTTTATATTCCTCTTTATAAAAACTTTATGTTAATATTAAGAGATACAATATTTGATCTCATCAATCCATTTTTGTATGTTTTATGTGGCGTCGTTAGGCTGCCGAGTTTTCGTAAGGGATTTTTCATCTCACATTTATTCCCGTGAGATTTATGCTACATTTGACACAATTTCCTTTGAGTGGTGTATGTACTTCCCATTATTATAATATTTTTTTAATATAATTTCGTTTATGAGTATTTACATCAATAATGTATTGTCCTTCTTTAATGGGGTGTTTGTTTTGAAAGATACCCAAGTCGGTAGGGGAAACTTTCACCTTCGTCTTTTTAAAAGACTTCTTTTTTTGGGTCTTTTAATTTACATATTGTTATGTTGGGATACGTTCTCATATATCTTTATTTATGTAAATTTTATGTCCAAGTGATGAGATACACTTTTATCTCTCATTAACTCATTTTGATATGGCGTCGTTAGGCTGTCAATGGAACTTCTTAACCCAATTTCGATTTCTTTGGGTTCAACATGTAGTAATTGAATATGTCATCCTTTGAATATGTGTGAATGACCTTTGATTATTTTACACTTAATATACACTTATATTTGGTGTATTCGTTTGTCACACAGAATTATGTAATTGATTTATCCTTAAACCAAGGATACCGTCTTTGTATGGGACTTCGTCTCAATCTAATTTCATTGAGGTATATTTTATTTTATACACAACCTTCTTTTATATGGTGCATAAACCCCTTTGACTTTTATGTTTATCCAAAAGGAATCATTTTTTATATGAAGCGTTTTGCTAAACGACAAAAGGGAATGTTTTTTGTCATACGTATGCGGTGACAACGACTTCTCCATCGCCGTGACCATTATTTGAATTTCGGCTTCCTCTACAAGACATACCTTCTTCTTAAAAGAAAAATAAATACCATGTATTAATTTTAATTTATTTTGGTATTGAAAATGGTTTTCATAATTTTTTTATTATATCAATGTGTTGTATTGATATCTTGTTATTAAAATGTGGAAATATTATGTTTCTTTTATGCATGTTTTATGTGATACGATTATGTTATGGTTCTTGGGCATTATTATGAAGATGGGTGGTTCCGTGATAAACTAAGGGTGGGTGAGCCCGATATAGCTCTCCAATGCATTGGGTAACGTGAAAGAGTGAAACGTTAAGGTTTCTCCGAAACGATTTAGGGAATATACTGTGATGGGTATTCCAAAACGTAACCAAGAGGGTTACTCCCTGTATAAGAATGTTATTAATGCCTCAAGTTACCTTTTATGTCTTATGATTTCTATGATTTATTCATGATTTGATGAGGTATGTTAAAGTGCCTATGTTTTATGGGTAAAGCATGATTTCATTCTTATGTATTAATGTACTCATGTTTCCTCTCCATATTTTTATATCCCTTACTAAGATTTTTATGCTCATCCCATGTTTTTGAAATGTTTTTCAAAGGTCAAGGGAAAGGTACTTGATGTGATGATAGTGTCATGGATGTGTTAAGAAAAAATACATGTTTTATTTTAAATATGTTTCCGTTGATGGGAAGAATGAATCCTATCTTTTATGTAACCATTTTTTTTAAATCTGGAATTTAATGCATGTTTTATGATCTAATTCTCTAAAACTCTAAACCTGAAAAGATCGTCAATGTGTAATCTTGTATTAACTCAAGATTAAGTAATGTTTATGGCTGGGGCCTTATAATAACTCCTTATTTAGTTTTGATAGCTACAATATATGTTTGATATGGATGACAAAATAAACCTTTATTATTTATTATTTGTTTGTGTTATTCATAAATATTTTGATTTCCTATGGTATGTTATGATTGAAAAGAATAGTTTCACTGATTTGTATTTATTGATGGGATAATGTTTTCCATCCTTATTTGATAACCCTTACTGATATTTTTTTGCACATCCCATGTTTTTGAAATGTTTTCCATAGCACATAATGATGATTAGGGTCAAGGAATGGATTAAGGAAAAGTCAAGCTATCTAAAACATGGAACAAGACATGTTTCTTTTTAAGTGTTTTTATTTTATTAGAAATTGATACTGAGTAGTAGTGTGTACCTATAATATTCAAGTTGTAATGTAATTTTTATGACTAATTCTCTAAAACTCTAAACATGATAAGTTCCTCAATGTGAATTATTCATTTAATTATAGATTATGTAATTTTTAAGGCGAGGTCCTTATTCTCTATGTCTTTCCATACGTGAGGTTTAATCCTTCCAAAGAATCATTAAACCATGTATTCAGGGGTAACAGAAAAACTAGTGGTGTATCATACATGTTTTGTTATGTTTTCCTCATATGATTTAATAGAATCATTGTCCTTTTTCATTAGTGAAATGAAATCTCATTCCATCATAAGATGGCAGCATGGAAAGCATTTATCAAAATACAGTTTCCCTAAATCCTTCCATCCCATCACCTTGATATCTTCCTTAGGCATAATATTTGTTTTCAATTTACACCATTGATCAGATTTTCCCTCTATATGATATATATTCAAAAGTACCTTCACTTATTGAAAACATTGAATGATAGAGTAGATCATCACAATGGGGTTGATCCATTATTCGATGATTGAAGGATTAGATGGTCCATTAAAAATTGAAGGCCTCTATCTCATGAAGCTCTCGATTGAAACTTTTTATTTATTCTAAGGGGGGTGGAAAATCATTTTGATAATTGTTTCTATTCAAAATTTAAGCTAACTGAGTTAGTAAACAAGAAACTTTTGTGATTCCCACACGCATCAGTTTGGGAATATCATTAGAAAAGCCATCACAACGATCTTCACATCAGTTGTTAGCCAGAGTCCTCTTATTGTAAAACATTAGAAAGAATAAAAGGAAAATTAGGTGTATGTTTTCTAAAAAGTTAAACAAATAAAGTGGAACATAATGACAAAAGGGATGGATTATATATTACATTTATTTCTTTATCTTATGAATTATTAATCCTCAATATAGGTTATCCATGATCTATTTCCTAAAGTATATTTTAATGGGAATTATTTTATTGATCCCATAATAATTTCTCTTAATAATCTCATGAACTTACAAAAGAATATCCTTTGGATGTATCAAAAAACTAGTGAATCAAGTCTCTTTGTTGTGCACTGATACCCGTTATTTTCTTAGTCAAATTGTGTTTTCATGTTGTACCCCTAGATACATATGTGTCAAAGTCAACTCTACTTTTTTATATCCATAAAGGGGTGTATTTTTTTATAAACCACATAATCTATAATCATAAAAAATTATTGATTATTTTTTATAATTAATCATATACCTAAGGCTATCACTAGGATTTCTAATCATAATCCCAAAAATAACTAAACATATCATTTAATACATACTATAATAACCCATCTCTTTATTTCATATTTAAACATGATTTATTACATAAAAATACACATAATAAAACTCAGATAATTGTGAGGTCTAGAATATTTGGGGCATAGAAACATTACATAACAATATAAAACATGAAATACCAAAACTTTATTGAAATATTCTGATACATGACCACCAGATTCTATTGTACATAACACTCTATGGGATAACATAGGGATGTGCACAAGAATGGGTTGATCGATAAAGACTGGTAAAGGAGTAAACGAGGAGTAACATGAAAAATACCATACATGTTAGGAAATAGTCATTCAAATATATCATAAGAGAAACATGAACATAAAGGCATGTTATAGCATGATTATCATAACATATAAATATGGAAACAACATAAAACACTTGTTGGGAAAAAATCCCTCAAGGTATCATTGAAGCCTTTTTGAGGTCATTGTGTTTGTTGACAATGTGGACATCTGAGTTGTGATTGTTGACAAAGAGGATTTGGAGTATAGGAAACTTGCGCGCCGTGGACTTGGAGTATAGGAAACTTGCGTGCCATATGTTTTTCAAGATCAGAAGATCAAAATATGGCTAAGGAAATAGGTTCGCGCAAGTTTGGGAGTTGGTCGTGCAAGTGTCTAAAAGGAGAGAAGACTTGCGCGCTGAGATTGGGTCGCGCAGGTGACTTGCGCGCCATCGCGCAGGGTGGTCAGATTGCCTATAAAATACTGGACCAGCCCTCCTCATTTTTTTACCGGAGTTCAAAACGAGATCTCCCGTCATGCAGGTGTGGTGGTCGCGCAAGTGGTGTGTGTGGTCGCGCAGGTGGGACTTGCGCGCCAGTGGTTGAAGTTGTGCGCCGGTGTTAGAAGTTGCGCGCCGGTTGGAAGTTACGCGCCAATATTGGTTTGGGCGTAAAAGGAAGAGAGTCGCGCAAGTTTGGAGTTGAGGAAGCTTGAGTCGCGCATGTTTTTGAGGAGGACTTGAACGCCCGTTGTGACTTGCGCGCCGATACTTGCACGCCGAGGTTTACTTGTGCGCCAAGTAAGGTTTGTTCAAGCAATGTTTTTCGGACTGCGTGGAAGCTGGAAGTTTGCTCGATACCTTCAGTGCAAAGAGATATCCATCTACGGGTGAAAGTTTTACTTCAACAGAGCATCTACACACAGAAGAAGATGCATACATTCATGCAAATGAAGAGACCTACAGGTCTATAAACTGTGAGTGGATTCCTTCTAAGAGCAGTGAGCTTAGGAAGAGGAAGAAGGTGATCCTCTCCACCGGCAGTGATCCAGAGAGAGAGAAGCAGGGAGTGACCCTTGGGAAAGTAGTGAGATAACCCTAAACATTGTAAAGGCAGTGAGCCTGGGCATAGAAGTGATCTAGTATGAATCTTGTAATCCACAGCTAGTGAAGATTAGTGGAATTTGGTATGACCGGCAACCTGTCGGCGTATGCTCCTTGGACGTAGCCCTTAGCGGTGAACCAAGTAAAATTGTTGTGTCCCGTGCTTGCTTTACATTCTGTTTATATCGTGCAGTAGGAAAAAGAGAGAAGAGTGTTTTGCTTGACAGCGAAACAAGAACAGAACGGGCATTAATTTTTAATTAGTCATACCATGATTCACCCCCCCCCCCTCTCAGGGTATCCAGCCTAGTGGACCTAACAAGTGGTATCAGAGGGAAGGTTGAAAGTTGTTCTTCTCTCAATGGAGGTAACCAATCATAAAGGGATTCCGATCTTTGACGGATATAATTTTCAGATATGGAAGAATCAGATGCAACACTATTTCCGATCCTTGGGAATGGATGTGTTTTCAGCAGCTATGCATGGTATCACAGCTGATATTAATAGTGGTGCCTTATCAGAGGCTGAACATAGAGAGTTGGATGCTGATTCCAAAGCAATCAATGCCTTAGGGGGAGCCCTTCCAAATCCCATCTACACAAAGGTGATGTCATGCAAAATGTCACATTCCATGTGGTAAAAGCATTTGAATATATATGAAGGGGACACAAAAGTCAGAGAGGCAAAGCTGCAGGTGTTGTGGAACAAATATGAAGATCTGAAAATGAACCTGAATGAGTCTGTTGACGCATTCATTGATAGGGTAAACATTGTTGTGGAAGATATGCGAGGTCTTGGAGAAGTCATTGAAGACATAAAGATTGTAAAGCACATATTGAGGAAACATCCACCTCGGTTCAATCCGAATGTTTCATTACTCGAAGATAAAGATCCAAAAGAGCTAACATTGGACAATTTTCACAGTACCTTGGTTGCATATGAAATGAGGAACGATGATAATGAGGTTGTGGAAAAGGGGAAGTCTAAAGAGGTGGTATTTAAGGCCATGAAGAAGCTCACCATTGAAGATTCTAATGAAGAAGAAGAGACAGATGAGGTGATGTCATTCCTTTCTTAAAATCTAAAAAGAGGAAGAGGAAAGTTTAAATGTAAACTTCCACTAGAATGCTTTAGATGTGGAATGGTTGGTTATCTTGCGGCAAGATTCCCCAAGATGTTTCAAGATGATGATGATGATGATGATGTTGAAATTCCCAAAAAGAAGACTTCAGCTTTTGTAAAAGGGAAGAAACAATTCAAGAGAAATTTCTCCAAGAAAAAGAATCTTCTTTCACAAGAGTTTGAAAGTTCAGATGAGTCTGAGGATGAAGAAGTTGAGGAAATAGAAAATTGCATAGATCATGGGGTAAATTCCATGGTGGCAATTGTTGGTAGTTCTCAAAAGGGAGAGGAAGCTGATGCTAAAGAAGAAGAGGAAATTGAAGGGAGAATTGATATGGAAGCCGAATTGGAAGCAGCTCTAGAGGAGATAGATGTTTGGAGAGCCAAAACGAAGAAAGCCAATAAAGTGGTTTGTGATGCCAAAATCTATATGCAACAACAGGATGAAGAAAAGTCTGAGCTATTAGAAGAAATTGAAAGACTAAAATCCTCAACACCAGAGAGCTCAGAAAATATTGTTGAGTATAAGCTTAAAATTGAGGAACAAAAGAAGGAAATTGATTGTTTGACTAACACAGGAAAGGATCGGGTTAGATGTATCAAAGAGCTTGAAGAAGAAGTGGTCAGTCTGCGAAAAAATCTTAAGAATCAAGATAAACTCTTGACCCCCAATGTGATATTCGAAAAAATGGCTATTCAGAATACAGAGAAGATGAAAGCGGAGCCTAGCAGTTCAGTAGGGAAGAAACAGCAATTGAGCCCAGATGTTAAGGTCGTTTCTAGGCTTAGTCAAGAACAAAAACATACGACAATTACAGTCAGACCGCAAGCACTCATCCCGAAAGTGAAGGTCGATTTGGGAACAAAACAGAATCATAATATTCAGAGATCCCAAAGGGGAAATCATAGTGCTGAAATATCACGAGGGAATGCATCCTATATCAGGTGTTATTGCTGTGGGAAAATGGGACATTCACAGTATGTGTGTTCCATAGCCAAGAGATACAGAAGGGAACATTAACAGAGATGGCAGCCAAACAGAGAACGGTTTTCCAGAACACATTTTGAAGGACACTGTTTTTGGTGCGGAGGATTTGGACACATGGCTAGGTATTGCACTTCACCCATTTAGAGAAATGTGTCAAAGAATAATCAAAAAGTACGCAAGCAGCAGATCAATAAACCAACAAGTGAGTTAAATGTTCAGAAAAGATTTCAGCTCTGCAAGATGAGGGTGGTCCATCATACTCTGAGAGAGAATAGAAGCCTCAATCCATGCCGAGTGTGAAAGAAAAAGTATGGACCAAGAAGAAGAAAAATGAGAAGGCTGTGGTGGCACAGATTGCCCTTAAAGCATCAGATCGATCTGGTGTTTGGATCCTTGATAGTGGTTGCACATCCCACATGACGGGTAATAAGGATCTTGTTACAGGCATCAAATATGACAAATAAGGAGTTGTCAAATTTGGAAATGATGAAGGCCTGAAGATTGTTGGCTCAGGGAAAGCCATGTTTGGGGGAAATGAGATGGGACGTGCTGATGTCTTGGTAGTAGAGGGTCTCAGTCATAACCTACTCAGTGTCAGTCAACTATGTGACTCGGGGCACTCTATCCAATTTACCGAGAAGATGTGTGTTGTGAAAGGAAAATATGGAGAAGATGTTCTGCAGGGAAAAAGGTCAAAGGGAAATCTCTATCTTGTAGGTGGGGAAGAAGATACTTGCCTTTTATCCAGAGAGGAAGAAAACCAGCTGTGGCATAACCGACTTGGTCATCTATGCCAACCATATATGGAGGATCTCGTTAAATGTGATGCTGCTAGAGAGCTTCCCAAACTATCACGTGATCGCACTCATATGTGTGATGCTTGTCAACAAGGGAAAATCATCAGAAAGAAATACAGTCCAAAGGAAAAGAAATCAACTAGAGTGCTCGAATTGGTGCATGCTGATGTATGTGGACCTATCTCACCACGAGCTATAAATGGGAAAAGGTGCTATGTTCTTTTCATTGTTGATTATAGCAGAATGGCCTGGGTATTCATCATAACCCATAAGACAGAGGTGTTCTATTGCATAAAGCAGTACAAGAGGGAATTAGAAAAGATGCTGGGGCAGAAAATTCTGATGTTTCGTACTGATAATGGTACGGAATTTACAAACAGTCAGGTTGAAAACTATCTCAATAAACATGGGATAAGGCATCAAGTTTCATCACTAAGAACGCCCCAACAGAATGGAGTAGTTGAAAGGAGAAATCGGATCATCAACAATATGTCTAGAACAATGCTTATTGATAAGGACCTGCCAGAGAAATTTTGGAAGGAAGCAGTTTTGACATCGGTCTATGTTTCAAACAGGTCCCTGTTATGTCCGAAGCAAGGGAAGACTCCGTATGAACTATGGTACAGAAAGAAGCCAACAGTGAAGTACTTTCTAATCTTCGGAAGTAAGTGTTTCATTCTCAACAAAGAACATCATAGGAAGTTTGAGGTACGAGGAGATGAAGGGATATTCCTTGGCTATTCCGGGAAAAGCAAAGCATATAAATGTTTCAATAAAAGGCTGGAAAAATCATTGAAATCAATGATTTCACTATAGTTGAAAATGAGCAGAATACTCAACGATCCAGTGAACAGTTCCTGGATGAAATTGATGATGAGGTAAGCAACCCAGGGGGAGCAGAAGTGGCAGAAGCTGACTCAGAAGAAGATACTGATGATGAAGAAGAAAAGTGTCAAGTCGGTGTCTGTGAGAAAGCCAAAGAGTCGAGCTGAAATTGATAGGCAGAATATCATTGGTGATCAAACAGCTCCAGTTCAGACTCAAAGAATGAAATCATCACAGCAAGCATCGTTTTTGTCTCAAGTGGAGCTGAAATGTTTTTCTGATGCAGCTGAAGATGAAAACTGGGTTCAGGCAATGAACGAAGAGCTTGATCAGATTGAGAAGAACCAAACATGGGAGATTGTTTCGAGGCCAGCAGACAAGAATGTCATTTGGACTAAATGGGTCTATCGCAACAAGATGAATGAAGATGGCATAGTGATTCGGAACAAAGCACGACTAGTGTGTAAGGGATACTCTCAGATAGAGGGAATAGATGTTGATGAGACATTTGCACCGGTTGCAAGGCTGGAGACAAACAGATTATTTTTGGCCATAGCAGTGCAAATAAAGTTCAAAGTGTTCCAGATGGATGTCAAATCCGCATTCTTGAATGGGGTTCTGGAAGAAGAGGTGTATATTGAGCAGCCAGATGGTTTTCTCATTCATGAGGATGAGAACAAAGTTTGCAGGCTGAAGAAGGTGTTGTATGGGCTGAAACAAGAACCAAGGGCATGGTACTCAAGGCTTGATCAGTACTTGAAGAAGCTTGGTTTCCAGCGTGGAGGAGTTGACTACAACCTCTATTTCAGCAATGACAGTAATCAAAGGATGATGGTGCTAGTGTATGTCGATGACATAATTTTTGGCGGATCAGATGAAGCTCAGTGCAGACAGTTTTCCGAATTCATGAAAAATGACTTTGAAATGTCAATGATTGGAGAGCTAACGTTTTTCCTTGGACTACAGGTGACACAATGAAGGAATGGAACATTCATTTCTCAATCCAAATATGCCAAGGAGGTTCTAAGAAGGTTTGGAATGGATAATTCCAAGGAAATGAAGACTCTGTTTGCTACCCGGATGAAATTATCAAAAGATGAGGATGGCAAGGCAGTTAATATCACAGAATACAGGCAAATCAGTGGAAGTCTGTTGTACTTAACCGCAACAAGTCCTGATATTGTTTTCGCCACATGCCAAGAAGCGAGATATCAGAGTAATCCCAAGGAAAGTCACATGCTTGCAGTGAAAAGAATACTTCGGTATATCAAGGGCACGGTGGACTTCGGCTTGACATACAACGACAAATCTCAGACAGAGTTATTGGGATATACTGATGCAGACTGGGCCGGTTCAGCAGATGATAGAAAATCAATGTGAGGTGGTGCATTCTATCTTGGGGGATTGTGTATTTCTTGGCTAAGCAAGAAACAAGATTGCATTTCATTGAGCACCGCAGAAGCTGAGTATATTGCGGCCACTCAAGCATGCACACAGTTATTGTGGATGAAGCAGCAGCTTGAAGATATGGGAGTTGAAGTGAAGTCTATGATCGGAATCCAGTGTGACAACTCAAGTGCTATAAATATTAGAAAAAATCATGTCCATCATTCCAGGACAAAGCAAATTGAGATCAAGTATCATTTCATCAAGGAGAAGGTTGATCAGGGCATCGTGAAGTTGGAGTATGTGCCTACAGAGCTACAGGTTGCAGACATTCTGACAAAGGCCTTACCCAAGGAAGCTTTTGAGAGGCATCGACTAGCTCTGGGAGTTCAGTCGATTCCCCGCACTTGAAATAGTGTGGATGCGGGACACCCCCCCTCTCCCCGAGGTATCATGTGTTTTTCCGTCATATGCTGATATGTGTTCTCTACTATGTTACAGACTACAAAGGACTGTCCTTTGGGTTTGTTGACAAAGGGGGAGAAAATAATTGATTGTTCATGGGGGAGACAATGTGGAGAGTTGATAAATTTTGAATGATATGGGGAGAAGCTGACAGGCGGAGCAGCCAGATAGGGGGAGTTGAAGCCAATTGAACGTGATTAGCTAGAGCTTAGCTTGGACAACACAAGAAGTATGGCTATAGAGGTGTTGAAGCTATGAGCAGAAAGGGGGAGCATATTAAATCTGACGATGCTATAAGTGATCGAACAAAGAATAGATATCACGACAGCTGAGGATCGTGATAAAAGCAGAAGAGTGATGTTGGATAGTGTTTGGTGTCAACAGTGGATGTCAGAGACAAAGTGATTCATTGATGAACTTTTCATTTACTCTTGTTTCTCATGCCGAGCATTTCTCATGTGGGCTTAGAGTATGTGTTGAGTAAATCCTTGGTCGCTATCAGAATCGCAATGAAGCGAATAGAGGCTGAAAAATCAATGACGGATCTTTGTTTGGAAGAGTTGTCAACAAACCCAAAGGGGGACATTGTTGGGCAAAAATCCCTCAAGGTATCATTGAAGCCTTTTTGAGGTGATTGTGTTTGTTGACAAAGTGGACATCTAAGTTGTGATTGTTGACAAAGAGGATTTCATGGTGGAATGTCGAGTTCAAGAGCTGAGGTCAACGATCCATGTTTGATTCAAGAACGTCGATAAAAGGAATGGATGAACTGGAGGCGGTACAAAAGAACAGATACAAGGTGGCACCGTTTTCCAGTGTTTGCCATATTTTTGGGCCTGAAAATCGGCAAGTGAAGAAAAGTGTTTTTGGCAAAGGGACTTGCGCGCCGTGGACTTGGAGTATAGAAAACTTGCGTGCCATATGTTTTTCAAGATCAGAAAATCAAAATATGGCTAAGTAAATAGGTTCGCGCAAGTTTGGTAGTTGGTCGTGCAAGTGTCTAAAAGGAGAGAAGACTTGCGCGCCGAGATTGGGTCGCGCAGGTGACTTGCGCGCCATCGCGCAGGGTGGTCAGATTGCCTATAAAATACTGGACCACCCCTCCTCATTTTTTTACCGGAGTTCAAAACGAGAGCTCCCGTCGCACAAGTGTGGTGGTCGCGCAAGTGGTGTGTGTGGTCGTGCTGGTGGGACTTGCGCGCCAGTGGTTGAAGTTGTGCGCCGGTGTTAGAAGTTGCGCGCCAGTTGGCAGTTACGCGCCAATATTGGTTTGGGCATAAAAGGAAGAGAGTCACGCAAGTTTGGAGTTTAGGAAGCTTGAGTCGCGTAAGTGTCTGAGGAGGACTTGTGCGCCCGTTGTGACTTGCGCGCAGATACTTGCGCGCCGAGGTTTACTTGCGCGCCAAGTAAGGTTTGTTCCAGCAGTGTTTTTCAAACTGCGTGGAAGCTAGAAGTTTGCCCGATACCTTCGGTGCAAAGAGATATTCATCTACGGGTGAAAGTTGTACTTCAACAGAGCATCTACACACAGAGGAAGATGCATACATTCATGCAAATGAAGAGACCTATAGGTCTATAAACTGTGAGTGGAATCCTTCCAAGAGCAGTGTGCTTAGGAAGAGGAAGAAGGTGATCCTCTCCATCGGCAGTGATCCAGAGAGAGAGAAGCAGGGAGTGACCCTTGGGAAAGCAGTGAGCTGACCCTAAACATAGTAAAGGCAGTGAGCCTGGGCATAGAAGTGATCTAGCCCGAATTTTGTAATCCATATCTAGTGAAGATTAGTGGAATTTGGTACGACCAGCAACATGTCGGCATATGCTCCTTGGACGTAGCCCTTAGCGGTGAATCAAGTAAAACTGATGTGTCCTGTGCTTTCTTTACATTCTGTTTATATCGTGTTGTAGGAAAAAGAGAGAAGAGTGTTTTGCTTGACAGCGAAACAAGATCAGAACGGGCATTAATTTTTAATTAGTCATACCCTGATTCACCCCCCCTCTCAGGGTATCCAGCCTAGTGGACCTAACAACACTCTTTCATAAACATAAATAAATCTGATTACCCCAATCCCAATATGGTGTAAAAATGTCTATAATGTAATTAGGTAAACCCATGTCCAAATATGACATATCATGATACTAAACAATACCCAATGCATTAAATCACTATATAATTCAGGATGCCCCTGTCACATTCACTTCTTTATCATGCTTATGTGGGCCACATATATCATAAAACATGGATTAATCCTTAATCATAAATCAATATATGATCAATAAGTGTAAAATAAATACTTTTATATCATAAAAAAGTGTATGTTCATATAGATGAATACCTTTGATAGATGAATTTTATATTATTCAATACTCAACAACTCTGTCATGGAAATTGACGTTGCAATTTAGGTAGCAAAACATCCTGACATAAAAATTCATAAAACAATTAATGATAGAGAAAGTGGTATCTCATAATATATAAATAAAATGGACATTAATGTGGTCATATAAATACAAGATCCATAAATTTTGATTTTTAAATTGAATGTGAAACATAATTATGAAGATTTTAGAAAGGGGGGAATGAAATAACTATAACAAAATTACTACATGGTAATAGGTGTACAAGGGAGGGATCAATAATAGATAAAATTGTCTCTCATCATTAAAAAGTAATAAGGAATTTATGGGGTTTTTTTAAAAACATACCCCGATATTTTTAATGGAAAATAAAATGGTGTAATAATATAAGGAAACATTGATAAAAATGAAAAAAAGAAGGAAGACCTTACATGAGTCTATGATTTCATTAGATTCAAGAGGGGATTATTAATAGATTGGTCCAAATTTGGAGGAATCTAGGTAGTGGAGGAGAAATAAGGGATTTAATAAAGATTTCTTTTTGAATAGATGTGGGAGCTTGGGTGAGTTTATTTAAAAAATGAGCGGGGAATTCTTTATTATTTATCAAATTAAGCTTTTGGAATTTATATATTTTAATTTTCAAAAACACAAACTATCCCATGGGTTTTGCACGTGTTTTTTTCCAATGGTGGCTTTAAAACAATATTTTATGATTACATTGTCCAATGATATTAAAATATTAGGCTTTCATATGTGTAGGTGAGTCTCATTATCAAAAAATGATGTAAAAATCATAAAATATTTTCCAAATTTTAGAGGATTCACCTAGACATTATAAAATAAGTAAAATTAATCTAATATATCATTATTTTTATTTCAAAAAAATATACTTGATGAAATATCCCATTAATTTTATTTATAACATCACTATTGCTTCATTATAATGTCATAAAACACACTATATATTTATATATTGTTTAATTTCTTCCTAAAACTTCTACTATCTCTGAAAATTATAAAAAATTCACCAATGGATAATTTCAACAACCAAATTACAAAAATAATATTTATTTTATATAAAAAAATTTCTAAATATGGGAATTCATTATTTTAAAATCGGAACCAACATTTATGAAAAATTGGTTGGTTTTGACGAAAATAGTTTTTAAACATAAATTAAAATTACATTTAACTTCATAAAATTTAAATATATGTTAATATTAAAAAAATATTTGATAATAATATTTTATTAAAATTAATTTATTTCAAAAATTCATTACTTCATTAAAATAAATTCGATAAAACTACACAATTAATTTTATCCTATAAAAATATAACTCTTACCAAACTAATTACCTATTAATTTATAACTAAGAAACTGATATAATATTCATTTATAATACTTACACATAATAGTATTAATAATATCATAGTTTAATATAATAATTCCTATATTTCTCAAAAGTACCATTTTTACGCCAAATTTTTTTTATCATGTTCATCATTTTTATGAAAGACTAATTCGACAAATGAATTAATTAAATAATTCATTTATTTATAGAAATGGATTACATAATAATTAATTAATACCTTTTTACATAACCCCTTGAAAAAAATGCATAAGATCTAAGGGTAACGTATTCTATGGTGGTAAACTCTTTGGGAATCATGAAAAACATCTCACAGGTGGTAATCTCTATTAACTTGAACTTCTACCATATGCATTTTTGTTCAAGATTAACATGTTGATTCTTGTCATGGGATTCTTAATGGGAAAAGCCCAATGATGCTACCTCTATTCCGAGCTCTGAAAAATGATATTCAAAGAGCCCTAGTAAACTATTTGAGGTCATAATCTCCTTTTTTTATATTTAAAGAATTTTTTAAACCTTATATATATTAGTTGTGTTCTCACAGATCGGTGACTATATAATCAATGGTAATTTTATTTAACATTTTTAATCCCAATAATAATAATAAATGTTTACATTTTTTCTATATCAAAAATTCATTAATACAAAGGCTATTTTATTCATAAATTATATGGCTATTACATAATTTTAGGATATAAAAATCATTCATCCAACAACAGACTATATCAATGTACACATCCTCTTCATGGAAACTATTTAGGAAATTATATTTTGCTTTTATTTGATACAAATTGTAATAATTTTGAATCTGTAAGTCTATGAATAACAAAATATATTCAAGTCATCCAATAGTAATATACATCTCATCAAAATCAATTTATTTAATTTTTTAATGACCCTTTTATAAAATCTTTTATTCAAGGAAAATAATAATTAGTTATTTATTGTGTTAATTTTGGAACATCCACATCACTCCAAAGAAATTATTCTAACTTTGACATTGAATAAGTAACCATGCTTTTTTCTTTACATGTTAGTGAGCTTTTTCCATAGCTTTTACCCAACACACATCATTTTTATTTTCAGGAAAATATATTATTTTGTGCATTGATGTAAAGGATGCATGGTGTTGATAATTCATTATTATAGATGGAACTAGATCTATCTAGTCTCTAATAGTGTTTCTCTTATTTACTTTAAACCTTCTCATTTATCATCTTTAATACTGTTATAATTTTTATCTCTCTTCGTATATTATGAATTTATAAAATTTACATTATTTCATTGTAACTTCCCGTGAATTTTTTTTAAATCATTATCTTTATTTTCAAAGTTGTTTTGTTGGTAAAAATTCATTCTCAACTATTTTTATCATTTTCCCATAGTCAACCATAATAACATCATTTCAATTAATCATCATTTTACGTCTTTTATTTTAAAACTAATAGTTAACATTAATTTATTAGTATTCATGATATATGCCGTTACCCCCCAATATTCAAAATTTTTTCTCTTGTTTTTCTTGAGAATACATAATTTACACCCAAACCCCCTAAGGTTCATTAGTGTGGGTTTAGTTCTATCCAAAATATACTATGGATTATTCTATTCATATTCACATTTTGATTCTCTATTAAGAATTTTTAACACTATAAGAATATATTATTTACAATATCGTTCTAGAAATTCCTTTTCAATCAGTATAGTATAGGTCATGTTATTGATATCATGATTTATTAATTCCAATACACCATTTTTCTATGATATTACATATTTGAAACCTGATGATGAAATGTACATTTCTCTAAATATTCTTTAACATAGTGTTTTTAAATTTATTTTCAATGAAAAATAAATATTTTGGAATATTCACTACAATTTTATTTTTAAATATCTTTTGATATAGGGTGATACATCTATAAACCATTCTATTATGTTCGATAAGAATAATTCATTCCATTTTGATGAAATTATTGAGAAAAAAACACATAATACAACTCTTTGTCCATTTATTTGGATTATTTTATTCAATAAACATCCACATGAATGGGATTAAAAACCCTTGATGGTGTAAAATTGTTTTTATTATTTTATTTTTTATTATATTTCCCTTATGAAATGAATCACATATTTGAGTGTCATCATGCATGACATGTTGAATATCACATGATATATTATAGTTTCTGGACCTCTCTTGGTATATTTGGATTGAATGGTCTGACCACATTTTCCGTAGCATTTTCCCCCTCTCTACTTATAACATTCATTAATTTTCCTCTCTAAAATTTGTAATTTTACACTAGATTTTCACCCCTATAGATTAAGTGAACCGTATTTTAGTTTTATAGATAAATCCTTTTCATTGAACCCCACCACATGATTATGGTAAAAAATGTTGTGGAAACTAAGAATATTATGACATAGCCCATCAATAAATAAAAAATCAGTCTTAATTAGATCATATCATATTATAATTGCTTTTCTAAACCCAATATTCACAAGACACTCATCATTTACAAAATTAATTACACAATTATTATTGATTTTGAAATTCACAATGATGGGTTTAATTTAGTTCATGTGACATTGGCATATGATCTCCAATATCTATGAAGTTTACTAATTTATTTCCCTAAGTGAAATAATTGAAACATTACCCTTCACTAAACTTCACTCGATCACACATGATGTTGATGAATGTCCCTCCCAAATATCTAGATCTATGAAGTATTATCTATCTTAATAAAATAGAAATATTTTTTTTTGTGTTTCAATGATTTTTCATGAATATAAAATCATGTTCTTTACTCCACTTCAAGGAACTCTTTATGTTTTTTTAATCATTTTTGAGTAAATCATTTCCCTGTCCCCAATGAATTTAAAAAATTAATAGTATCCAATAAATTGAATATTGTTTACAAATTGTTCTTTCCATTTTTATTGGCATTTCTCCAAGGTGGATATCATGGTAATATGGCACACTTCAATGGTTTTTCATATATTTCATTAGAAAATATCATCAATCATGAGGAAATTATAATGCATTGGAAACAAAAACACCATTATAGTGTCATGAAGATCCATATTCTATTGGGTAGTTGGTACTTATTATTTTGAGACTAAAACCAACTTATGACTATATTTTACATGCATCAACATAGTTTTTTCATTATCATAATACCTCTTAACATGAAAATCCATAACTTCTTCATTCAACTCCTCAATTCGCTTCAATCATTAATTTATTTTTTTTATCCAAAAGATTCACAATTCATGTTGGTTCATTATTTTTGAGATATACATCAACTTAATTCTATGCATTTCTTATGTATCATGATTAGAGTTTTTCAATGTTATTCATCATCTCAATATTTCATTTTACATATGTCACATATATTGATTGGAATAATTCAGCACTTCACAGGCCTTCATTTTTTCCAATCCAAATATGATGAGTGTGTTCAATCATTCATATGTTTTCATCTTCATTATGAAATGAATAAGAGTGTTAAATGATATCATTTTTAATAGTGATTATAAAGTTCATAACTATTGGGGTTGATGGAATATTCAAGATATTAATGAATGAATCGAGAAGAATTTGGAATCACTAAAAGTGTCCAATATGAATAGAAAATTAATGTGAGTTTGTGTTTCAAAAAATGTGGTTTGGTGGATAAAAATTTCATATTACCATTCAGAAAAACATCATATATCTTATAAAAATACAGAATGAAATTTTAATTAATGAAAATGGAGTACAATTATTGTGTGAAGAAATAGAGAAAATGTGTGAGGTTTTAGAGAAGATGATTCTAGAATATGTTTCCCATAGGATGTATTTTGGAGGAAAGAATATAAAAATAGAAGTTAATAGAAAAGATAATGTCACTAAATTAAGATTTACAAGGGATGATTTATGTGGTTCATAATTGTTTACAGAGCATTAATTCTTATCTTTTTAAAAAAATTAGGTATTTGAAAAATTAATAAGACTAATTGATCAGATATAGTTTCTAATGGATTTCCAGAATGGTTGTTTATGTCGGTTGCAGTACAGGAATGTGAAGAAGAGTGTTTTTATGGATAACTACTGTGGAGGTTCATAAGGTTGTGGAATGAACTTTTTTCAACCAAATATGGATTTTTTCTTACCTTTTTTATCAAACATGGTTTACATCATTTGTGATAGAATAATAAAATTAATTATTGTATTGATCACAGTTTTACACTACTGTAATTATGTATCCTACTTGTTATATCGAATACATGGATTTTTTTCGCATGTATTTTTTGGTAATTGATTATTTCCAAAATGTACTAAGGACATAAATACTCTTATTGAGTAGTAAAAATTGTAAATAAATATGTTCATCTGGAATTTTGATTTTTTTTTGAAAAAGTCATAGATCATTGACAGGAGGAATAATTTGTAATAAAATAATATTAAAATAAATAAAAAATTTATAACTAATTGAACTCTTAACCCTATCAGCGATACAACCATTATTGTTGGTACATTGCGTGTTTACAATTTTTCATATACTATTGAAAAAAAACCTTCATAATAGTTTAGGTATATCTAACACTAACTCTTCTATAGATCCTTAAAAACACTATATTGTGAATTTATTTTTTTTAACTAATCTATAAAATCCTTCTTGACAATTGAATATCCATTATTTCTCCATTAATTTTGTACAAAACCCAAAATGATCTACAAAAATATATCCTATAACCTATTCTAACTATTATAGAATGTTTTATGAAAAACTAAGTGTTGTATGGACACTTCTACTATGGTACTTGCTCATGTAGGAATAAAAATCCCTAAATTCCATACATTTTATGAATTTATAAGTTCATTGATGCAACAAATATGTATGAAATTGATACATTCTCTCCTAAATTCACAGCAATGTACTATTTTCTCTACATCAAAGACAACTAGAATATTCCAATGGAAAAAAGTATATCATATGTGTCCTTACATTGTGGGTTAACATCATAAAATTTCTCAATTAGATTAAAGGATCATTCATAAATATTTTATTTCTTTGAAATATCTCAACATTCCTACTTCACATAAACTATTTTTTGGAATGTTCTACTACACTGTAGCCTCAAATATATACCCTTACATGTTCGTAGTATTACACTTCCTTGAGAAGTACACTGTTGGTTTAATTTTATATAACCACTGTTAGGACCTTACTAGTGATGAAGGTGATTGTATTAAATATATTTCAATTTTTTCAAGGGCATTTTAGAATAATGGATAATCACATCACACTATACTTTTTGAAATTTGGTCAACCCATATTATTAAGAGAATCATACTCATAATGTATGAAATGGTGCATCATATTTTCTAGAAGTTTGTTGAATGAAAATATCATCAGATTCATATTAAATAAATAATGAAATGATTGATAGTACTGAAATATAATCTTTCTCGAAGTAAATAGTCACCGAAATCACTGAAGATTTGGTATGGTAGAAGTGATATCATTAATGGAATCAGAGTCTAAGTTACTATAATTGTAACACCCCGAGCTTCAACGATACGCTTCTCTTTCAATAATGCAATAGCTTGCATTGTACGCAAGTTTGAGGTTCTAACACACCGCGACCAATCAAAATAGACATTATGAATAGTAATACCCACTTTTTGAAATTATAGAGATTTTATATATCAAAATTTACTTCATTTGTGTTTTCGAAATATCGAAATTAGTCTATGTTGAATTTTTGGTATTTTTCTGAGAACTTCCAATTTTTTATGAATAGTGAAAAATACTTAAAAACAACTTTTTTAATCAAAATAATTTATAGTGATAAATTATATTAGTGAGTGGTTTTAAAGTATAATTAGAATATATTTTTACCATTTTATCCAATGGTGGTCATTAGAATTAATTTCACTTTGAAATTGTACATAAACAATTGTCAATATTTTGATATATATTGTTTCATAAAAACACGCAATTTGTTGTGACAGTGGGAATTAATTATAAAATTAATTAATGAAACTTATATGTTTGGAATTTTGTAAAATATAAATCATTCCAGAATTTGGAATATCAATTATAGCTTAGGGTGAAATTATGGCATTGTTCTGAAAAACTTCAATTTTTTATGAATAGTGAAACCACTAAGTGGTAGTTAAAAAACTGATTTTTCGTTTAAATGAAACATTACCACTTCTGTGATTTGAATTTAAAAAATCTGACATAAATGGTTGTCATTGGGATGTAAAATTTGGTTCAATTGGATTAAAATAATTTTTGGAGAATAGTAACTTTTACGTTTAATTAATCGCGATTAAAGGTAATTAGTGTAATTTAAGATAAAGATAATGTTATAATAATATGAAAGGACCTTTAAACTTGTACTACCCCTATTTTATGAGTCATGGACGACCAATACAATCCATGGTTCAACTTGGGGACCCCATGGATCCATATTGGTAGGAAAATGACATTAAAAACGTTTTATTTATTGTTAAAATAAAAATGTCACAAACATGAGTTGTTTTACTAAAACAATTTTTAAATGGGGTAATACAAGTGATATTTTTTACTATAAATATTCATTAGAAATATAAAAAGACTTCCTACATCATGATATTTTTATATAATTTTTATAAATTAAATAAATTAAATTTTTATGACACCATGATAATGCAGTGATTATCTCATTAATTAACGATTTAAATAAAATGAAAAGATAATGTAAAATCTAAGACTTAAACTTGTAAAAAACCTATTGGATGGGTATATTTCTAAACCTTATCACCATAAACTAGAAATATATAATTGTGGGACCTCTAAAATACGAAAATTATCTCATAATAATGTAACATTTCATTACTTTCCAGGAGTTCCCCTTCTCTCCTCTTATAAAAGGCCCCCACCTCTACCACCTTATTCACACCATCAAGCCATTTGGATCAGCCAAAATCTGTCCAAATACTCTACCAACTTCCCTCTCTTACTCCTAAAAGACTCACTTTGTGCATAACACTTCCCAAGGAAGCCTTTGGCTCAAATAAAAAAGAGTTACCCAATTTTAAGGTAATGTATTCTCTTATATTATTTTGTTTTATTTTGCTTCTCTAACCCCCTGAACTCTTTTTATTAATTTCTTTTGTAACAAAACCAGTATCATAAATATTCTAGGATGTTTTTATAAGAAGTATTCAAGATACACTTACACACACGTACATCTAATGGTTAAAGAACATACTATTTTTGTGGATGACGAATTTCTGCCTCACGAAACGATGATTGTTCAACACTCATATAACACCTTCAAAGGTGGCCATTAAGATGTAAATATATTTATATATGATATATATTATATTTATATTTTTCTTATTATTGTGTATTTGTCATTTATGTCATACCTTTATGATTTCTATTATGGGTAAACATTATAATTTCATTTTAGGAAGTGCGGACTACCGCCCCCTCAAAGTGATTTGAATCATTAATTCCATTTGTGAGATGTATAAAGGATGGAGTAAATGATATTATATATGATATTATAATGGTATTATATCATACCTTTATAATTATAGTTTCATTCCATTAATATACGAAATAGAAATGAAAGTAGCGTTCATGCGTACGTACGGCTTACCGTCTCCATGAACGGTGCATTTCATTTCTTTCCTATAAATGTTATGTAATATTATAAATGAATGTATATACTATAAATATATGATGTATATGATATCTACATAATAAATATAATTCTGGATATAATTGATATTTCAACACAAGAAGAACTTGTAATTATAAGAAGAATATTGTTGACTCAAGTACCAAAGATCGACCAAACGAACGTTATTAACTTAAATGACTACATAATTTTTTTAACATTGTAATAAGTGTTATAAAAGAGATAATGAACTTGAAAAGGGTTCATAAGAAAGTAGAGATTAATTCTAGTTTATTATTCAGGAGATTAAAGAACGGTCAAGTGAAGTCGGACCCGAGGTAAGGGAATTTCTTAACCCAATTTCCATTCATTGGGTTAATCTCCTACATTCAAAATATGTCATGATATTATTATGTATTATCTTGTGTTTTTACTTTCCTTATGTGTAATTATTGTGAATACAAATAATAGAACTATTTCATTTTAAAAATGGCCTTTGTAAGGACTTCGTCTCAATCTCCTTTCATTGTGGCATATTTGGTATTATACAAAACTTTCATTTATACAGTGTATAAACCCCTTTGACTATTACTTTTATTCAAAAGGAATCTTTTTATACGAAGCATTTTTACTAAATGACAAATGGAATGTTTTTTCTTACGTATGTGGTGACAACGACTTCTCCACCGCCATGACTATTATTTGAGAGTTGGCTTCCTCTATAAGCCATAACTTTTTTTAAAGAAAAATAAATACCATGTTTTACTTATCATTTATTTTGATATTGAAAATGGTTTTGATAATTTTTTTATTATATCAATATGTTGTATTGATATCCTGTGATTGAATTGTTGAAAATCTTATGTTTCATTTATGCATGTTTTATGTGATACAATTATGTTATGGTTTATGATATGTTTAAACCTGTTTATATGAGGAATGCATTGGACTTAATAAGTGATAGGTGGAGCCTGCTATATCTCCTCAATGCATAGGCAGGTCTCATGAGACAAACTAGTGTCTTGGCACGAGGCCTTGGCTACGTGGTTATGATAGTCTGGAATTATGCATTCCATCATTATGAAAGTGGTTATTTATATTGCATGTGATTATTCGACCAGTAGAATATCCATGTGAAGAAGTAAATGACATTATCTCATTTTACTTTTTCCATATTATGATGAAGTTAAACTATAAAAGGATTTTGTTTTAGTCATACATTGCCTCAAAATTTTATGTTTATTTATGAAAGCTTCCACTATATTGTTATCCTTACTGAGCATCTGAGCACACCCCTTTCAATGTTTTATTTTTCCCAGGATGTGAATAAATATTTTATGACTGACCTACAGGGATAGTCTGAAGGGGATAGATGTGTGGACTATGGAGACTATGTTATTTTGATTTTTCACTTTATGATGTAATGTAACATTTATGAATGTATCTAGTGTTTCCAAGGCTACTAAACTAATCGGTCTTTCGAGACTTGATCTTTTGTTATCATGCCAATGTTATGCAATAATGAACCGACTTTGGGTAACTGGGGTCGGGGCATTACTGTTGGTATCAGAGGCAGTTTAGTACTAACCTTGGAAGCTAGATTTAGATAAACTCTTATTAGAGCACATATCCCGAAGATAGAATTTGAGTATTAATATTGAAGAAAATCATAAAATTTTGGTATTATAGAGATTTTGTGTGTTTTTCGAGAAATACATCCCTGTCTGGAGATGAGCAGGTAGAGGCGGCTCTGGAATAGATGTACCTAGGGGTAAAACACGAAAACACTACTTTGAGATAGACTCGAACGGGAACTGGTGCACGACAACGGGCCTTGCTACACTCTTGGTTACGACACTCTCGGGGGATATGCTTAGTATAATTATCATTTTCTTTAAAGACCATTATGAAGGGTTTATGAGTATATACTTCCTCAAAGAAAACATTTCTTTTTATGATTATGGATTATATCCATATATAGTTCAATTTATGTTAAGTATTTTACATGTATGAAATTATGTATTTTAATTCATAAACTAATCTAGTTTATGCCATTGTTTAGAAATGTTGCATAGTGGGAGGAATGGAAATCGTATCAATGAAAGCACTATGTGTAGGGATTTCCCTTCTGATCAAGATAATTATTGTGGAGCTGGAGATACAACTGGTGTTGATCAACTTATTACCATACTTGGACAACTCACTCAGGTAATGAATAATAACCTTACTCCTATGGAGCATACTGATCCACAATGTGGAGGATCAATGTTAGACAACTTCATGAGGCAAAAACTGCAAACACTTAATGGGGTTACAAATCCATTAGTAGCTAAGAAATGGATAAAATCCTTAGAGAAAATATTCCACGCCTTGGGGAGTAGAGAAAGGGAGAAAGATGTCATGGCAGTCTACCGCCTCACTGGAGATGTCGATCAATGGTGGTCGCTGATTCAAAACAAAAAGGAAGATGAAGAAGTATCAAGTATGGAATGGAGGGAGATTAAGGAAATTTTCGTATAAAAATACTTTCCACATGTCCATCAAGCAGATATGGAAAGGCAATTTCTGAGACTGAGACAAAAGGAGGATGAAAATGTCACAAAGTATGAGGCTAACTTAACAAGGATAGCAAGGTATGCTGCAGATTATATATGTAACCCTAGAAGTAAGATCGATCGTTTCATTGATGGGTTAAAACCATTTCTCCATCGAGTCATAGTCTCACAATCTTTCTCGTCGTACGAAGATATAGTCTCGTGTGCTATCAAGACAGAAAATGAATTCTCTAAATCTTATGACAATAAAGTAAAGCAAGAGAAGAAGAGAATGATGGAACAAGAGATAGATAAACGGAAAAAGGGGAAAAAGGATTTTCTATTATGTGATAATTGTGGGAAGAATCACCCTGGTACTTGCCTAAAAGGAATGGGAGTTTGTTATAAATGTGGAGAAAAAGGTCACCAGGCTCATGATTGCAAGGGAAAGAAAGAGGCTATCAATGTTGAATGCTACAATTGTAGGGAAATGGGTCATTATGCCAATGAATGTCCTAAGCGTCAGGGAAACATACCTCAGGAAAGGCCAAGGGATCAAGGAAAATCTTATGCTGTTACTACAGTTGAAGTGGAATAATTAATGTATTGGTGCTTTTGGACCCAAGGAATATATTATTGTTATAAGAATAATGTGATATATATAAGGATTGTACTGCAGTACTTGTTATTTTCTTTAAGGTTTTAATATGATGAAGATAATCTTATTTTTAGTATGTGACAATAAGAGAAACTTTACATTGTTTGGGGAATCCGATGTTACAATTGATTTTGGAATTTAAGGACCTTTTAGAGAAAGTCTGGACGGAGGTATTTTGGATAACTATAAAGGTTGGAATGGATTCAGTTGAACTTTGGATAATATTTTTTAAGGTTAAAACATTTATAAAGATTATTTTTTGAATTTTATAATAATATAGTTTTAGGAAAATGACAACCTGCAGGTTGGGGGATAACCCGTCGCGTCGTACAAAGCAGCCGGAATCGAACCCACAACCATAGTGCAACATGCCTTTATTACCTACCACTAGCCTACATGAAGTACCTAGTTATTACAAAATATTTTTCCTAATATAAATGGTATGTGTTAATACTTTTAACCTTGTACGATTAGGTTAAATATAATATTTTTGAGTTACATTATCTTTTTGAGTGAAAGATGAGTTTTTGGTAGAAATTAGATGAAGGTTGAAGCTCTACTTGTCAAGAATATATATATATATACCTATCTCTTATTCTATGAATAAATTAATTCTTAATCTTTAGTAAAGGGATATTAAAACAAAAAAAATGTGTGTTATCCTAATACCTTATGTCTTGTTGAACTGATAATATTTTAAATCAACATAGATTGAAGGCTTTGAGGCCCTCAATTTTACACTTGTTTGTGATTGATGACCTCAATCACTCCGTAAAAATATTTATTTCTTTCCTCCAATTATATGTCTCTAATTTCCACCAATGTACTCCTTGTCGAGATCATAATTTGGTGGTGACTTTTTCATTTACATTTCCCTCTTATTAACGATAAATTTTATTAACCTTAATTTCGATGTGGGTTTTCCACAAATGTATTTTCTATTTTCAACCTTTTATTTTCAATGAAAATTTCAAATTGCGACGATGCAATTTATTGAAGTAGGGGATAATGTAACACCCCGAGCATCCACGATACACTTCTCTTTCAATAATGCAATAGCTTGAATTGTACGCAAGTTTGAGGTTCTAACACACCGCGACCAATCAAAATAGCCATTATGAATAGTAATAACAAATTTTTAAAATTATAGAGATTTTATATTTTAAAATATACTTCATTTGTGTATTCGAAATATCGAAATTAGCCTATGTTGAATATTTGGTATTATTCTGAGAACTTCCAATTTTTTATGAATAGTGAAAAATACTTCAAAAAAACTTTTTTATTCAAAATAATTTATAGTGATAAATTATATTATTGAGTGGTTTTAAATTATAATTAGAATATATTTTTACCATTTTTCCAATGGAGGTCATTAGAATTAATTTCACTTTGAAATTAGACATAATCAAATGTCAATCTTTTGATATATATTGTTTCTTAAAAACACGCTATTTGTTGTGACTGCGGGAATTAATTATAAAATTAATTCATGCAACATATATTTTGGGAATTTTGTTAAATATTCATCATTTTTGAATTCGGAATATCAATTATAGCTTAGGGTGAAATTTTGGCATTGTTCTGAAAAACATCAATTTTTGATGAATAGTGAAACCACTAAGTGGTAGTTAAAAAACTGATTTTTCATTTAAATGAAACATTACCACTTATATGATTTGATTTTCAAAAATCGGACATAAATGGTTGTCATTAGGAAGAAAAATGTGGTTCAATGGGATGAAAACAATTTTTGTTGAATAGTAACTTTTAAGTTTAATTAATCACGATTAAAGGTAATTAGTGTAATTTAAGGAAAAGATAGTGTTATAATAATATGAAATGACCTTTACACTTGTCCTACCCCTATTATATGAGTCATGGCCGTCCAAGAAAATCCATGGGTCAACTTGGAGACCCCATGGAGCCACATTGTTAGGAAAATGACATTAAAAACTTTTTATTTAATGTTAAAATAAAAATGTCACAAACATGAGTTGTTTTACTAAAATAATTTTTAAATGGGGTAATACAAGTAATATTTTTGACTATAAATATTAATTATAAATATAAGAATATTTTCTACATCATTATATTTTTTTATAATTTTTAGACATTAAATAAATTAAATTTTTAATGACACCATGATGATGCAGCGATTACCTCATTAATTAACGATTTAAATAAAATGAAAAGATAATGTAACATCTAAGACTTAAACTTGTAAAAAACCAATTGGATGGGTATATTTCTAACCCTTATCACCTTATAATCTAAATATATAATTGTGGGACTTCTAAAATTCGAAAAGTATCTCATAATAATGTAACATTTTATTACGTTCCAATAGTGCCCCTTCTCTCATCTTATAAAAGGCCCCCACCTCTACCACCTTATTCAAACCTTAAAGCCATTTGGCTCGGCCAAACTCTATCCAAATACTCTCCCAACATCCCTCTATTACTCCTAGAAGCCTCACTTTCTGCAGAACGCTTCCCAAGGAAGCCTTTGGATCATATCAAAAAGAGTTACCCGATTTTAAGGTAATGTATTCTCTTATTTTATTTTGTTTTATTTTTCATCTCCAACCCCATGAACTATTTTTATTAATTTCTTTTGTAACAAAACCAGTATCATAAATATACTAGGATGTTTTTATAAGAAGTATTCGAGCTACACTTACACACACATACATCTAATGGTTAAATAACATACTGTTTCTGTGGATGAAGAATGTTTGCCTCACGAAATGATGATTGTTCAACACTCATATAACACCCTCAAAGGTGGCCATTAAGATGTAAATATATTTATATATGATATATATTATATTTATATTTTTCTTATTATTCTTTATTTCTCATTTATGTCATACCATTATGATTTCCATTATGGGTAAACGCGATAATTTCATTTTAGGAAGTGCAGACTACCGCCCCCTCAAAGTGATTTGAATCGTTAATTCCATATGTGGGATGTATAAAGGATGGAGTAAATTATATTATATATGATATTATACTGGAATTATATCATACCTTTATAATTATAATTTCATTCCATTAATATATGAAATAGAAATGAAAGTAGCGTTCATGCATACGTACGGCTTACCGTCTCCATGAACGGTGCATTTCATTTCTTATCTCTAAATGTTATGTATTATTATAAATGAATGTATATACTAAAAATATATTATTTATATGATATATACATAAAAAATATAATTCTGGATATAATGGATATTTCACCATAAGAACAACTTGTAATTCTAATAAGAATATTGTTGACTCAAGTACCAAAGATCGACAAAACGAACGTTATTAACATAAATGACTACATAATTTTTGTAACATTGTAATAAGTGATATAAAAGGTATAATGAACTTGAAAAGGTTTCATATGAATGTATAGATTAACTCTAGTTTATTATTCAGGAGATTAAAGAACGGTCGAGTGAAGTCGGACCCGAGGTAAGGGAATTTTTTAACCCAATTTCCATTCATTGGGTTAAGCTCATACTTTCAAATTATGTCATGATATTATTATGTACTATCTTGTATTTTTACTTTCCTTATGTGTACATATAGTGAATACACATAATAGATCTATTTTATTTTAAAAATTACCTTTGTAAGGACTTCGTCTCAATCTGCTTTCATTGAGGCATATTTGGTTTTATACAAAACATTCATTTATACGGTGTATAAACCCCTTTGACTTTTACTTTTATTCAAAAAGAATCTTTTTATAAGAAGCATTTTTACTAAACGACAAAAGGAATGTTTTTTCTTACTGATGCGGCGATAACAACTTCTCCGCCACCATGAATATTATTTGAGTTTCAGCTTCCTCTATAATCCATAACTTTTTTTAAATAAAAATAAATACCACGTTTTACTTATCTTTTATTTTGGTATTGAAAATGGATTTGATAATGTTTTTATTATATCAATGTGTTGCATTGATATCTTATGATTGAAGTGTGGAAATCTTATGTTTCCTTTATGCATGTTTTATGTGATACAATTATGTTATTGTTTATGATATGTTTAAACATGTTCATATGAGGAATGCATTGGACTTAATAAGTGACGGTTGGAGCCCGCTATAGCTTCCCGATGCATCGGCAGGCCTCATGAGGCAAACTAGTGTCTTGGCACGAGGCCTTGACCAAATATTATTTGTAGTCTTGGAACAAGGCCTTGGCTACGTGGTTATGATAGTCTGGAATTATGCATTCCATCATTCTGAAAGTGGTTATTGATATTGCATGTGATTATTTGACCAGTAGAATATCCATGTGAAGAAGTAAATGAAATTATATCATTTTACTTTTTCCATATTATGTTGAAGTTCAAGTTTAAAAGGCTTTTGTTTTAGTCATACATTGACTTAAATTTTTATGTTTATTTATGAATGCTTCTGCTATATTGTTATCCTGACTGAGCATCTGAGCTCACCCCTTTCAATGTTTTATTTTTCCCAGGATGTGAATAAATATTTTATGACTGACCTACAGGGATAGTCTGAAGGTGATAGATGTGTGGTCTATGGAGACAATGTTATTTTGATTTTTCACATTATGATGTAATGTAACATTTTTGAATGTATCTAGTGTTTCCAAGGCTACTAAACTAATCGGTCTTTTGAGACTTGATCTTTTGTGATCATGCCAATGTTACGCAATAATGCACAGACTTTTGGTAACTGGGGTTGGTGCGTTACAATAATAAATCAAATGTTATGATTCTTTAATGATATTGGAGTTCTAATATATCATATGTAGGGTTTGAAACAAATGATTCCAACATGATGGAAGGAATATTTGGTGGAATAGAAGTGTGTAATTGTATTCAGATTTTGCGGATCAAGAGGGGATGGGAAATATAGGGCATAATATTGTATTCTGCCTTATCATATTTAGGATGAGAAAGATAAAAAGGGGATAAGAAAGGGGATGATAAGAAGTTTTTTATTATAAGTGAATTTGGTGAATAGCTGATGAAAATATATAGATTTGTTTCCAATGGAGATCTTGAAATTCAAATAGTTTTTTTTCTCAAAAATCATTATAGAACATTCGTATTGAAGAAATCATATTGAGCTAATAAGAATTGACAATTGAAATCATTTTGAGAATTTAGATATAGATTTAGTATGGAAAAAGTATATATGATGAAGATGTGATTATTGAAGAATATTTGAGAAAATTATAGAAGAATTGAAAAAGTCATAAATAAATTCCAATTTCGAAGGGAATTATAGATTTCGATGAATTTTTTTGATTGGGAAGTTTTCTTGGATTCCTATTAAGCCCTCTTATGTGTAACCTATAAAAGACAAATGTATATTAAAATTTTTAGAGGTTTGAAATGTATGAACTATTGACTAGAAGTGATATAATCTCAGAATTTTTAGGGAGAGAAATAATGTTTCCTTGTAGATCGTTTATTGATGATATTTGGATAGGGATAAGTGAAAGGATAAAATAAATGATCGAAATGTAATTCATGTTGTCATTGTATTTTGATATATATCATAATATGCTTGTCACTATATTTACATGGTCATTATATTAGGTTTTATAATTAGATCAGGATTTTTGTGTTGGGATATTTGTACTGAGGAAGAAAGAGTTCTGAAATGTCTTGATCATATTCCACCATAGAAATATCTATCATACCGGGAAATCATTTTTGAAAATGGAAGTGTGAATATGATATTGGGAAAAAACATTGGGAATCAGAAATAGTAGATCAGACTATAAAATCTAATTTGAATTATATATCAATTTCTATGATATTTCTACTATCATCTTGATATGAAATTTATAAATTGGTTTTTAAATAACACAATCGTTGAAGTGGAGGAGAATCACAGTTAACATGAGTTGTTAAACAAACATTGTCTAGCACTATTTGTGATAAGAGGTTGCACATGCACTTTCTAATTATCTTTAATTTGGTACATGAGTTAACAAGTATATACTATTGATTTTATTCCACTAATATGATTCATTTATAGTGTATTTCCTTGTAATGGATCATTTATAAACAATACTATGGACATAGCCATTCATATTGAATAGTGAACCTTCTAAATACTTGTGTTCTACTGAATTTATTTTTGAATTGTTTTAAATAGATAATGAAATATTTATTGGGAGGTGATGATTGTTTCAAGGATACATAAAAGAAAAATTATCACTGATTCACCACCCCTCCCTCTTAGTGATACAATACTCGTGAATGGTCACAATTAAATGGTATTAGAGTGTAAGTTCCCTTCACTTATTCTGTGTGTATTGAGAATTTCAATTGTGAGAAAAATATTTGTATTTCAATGTTTTATGGAATGAATTATCATATAGGGAAATATATAATGCATACTTATCTTATATTTATAGGATATGATGTTCTTGAATATTAAACCAATAAGTTACACGTATTGATGATAAAGTCCCTATAACACCGATTGATAAGAAGAATCTTGAGAATGATGCAAAGGGAAAATTATTATTTACTTTCATTACTTTCTCAAAGTTATCTCATAAGGGGGAAACATTTTTTGAATAGAACTTGGGAAATGGGAAAAAATAAAAATTATATATGTAGGAAATAAAAAAGTAGAGAATGAAAAGTTACCAATCCAGAGATTTGTGTAAGAATATTTGATGATTGGTGAAAACGATTATATTGGGGACTTTGTTTAATGGTTAAATGACATTTTCAACACTATCAGATGCCTTAGTGATAATATATAAGATTATATATTTGTATATTTGTTTTTGTATTCCTTCCTATCATATTTTATGCAAACGTTTCTTACCTAGATTATAGAGATCTGGAAACATTATCTCTAGATTAGTTGTATTAAACTCTCATTACTTATGAAAAGATAAAGGGGAATGATATTTTGAGAAAAAAATAGACAAATATTTTTCATGGATAATATAAAATAAAATGAAATTAAGATTCTTTTAGAAGATGAATATGATGAATATGATTATAAAAATGTGGTATGTAAAAAATTGGATGATATACCATCCCTTTTTAAAAAAAAATTAAATGACGTATAAAGAAATTCCATGGGAAACAACCCTTAAAATATTTTAAATGTAAATCTATTAATTATTATGTGGGGAATTGTCCAAAAATAATGAATTAAGAGGACAATTATGTAGTAGAATAATGTCCAAGAATATTGAAGTAGAAATAATGATATAAATAAAAATTATATTCCAATAGGAATGAAATAAAATTCTTCAAATACAAAATAAATCTTTCTTATCTAATGATGGAGAAAAAGATGTCAATGAATCTGAATCCAATTGATCTATTGAGTGAGGTATTGAGAATACATTTATTGTAACAATAAATAAAGAAGAATTAGGATGAAATAGTTTTGAGGAAGAATAAACACAACTTGAATTTCATTTTAAATAAGAGTTGAATAACACTCTAACAAACAATATAAGTATTGAAAAAAATACAAATTTTGGAAGATGATTATACCACAAAGAAATTCTAACAATGTTATTCTAATGAGTTGGTGATGCTGGTAAATGAAATTGATGATTTGAAGAAATATTATATGGAATAAAATAGTTTTAATGATGTTATGGAAGTAAATATGAAACAAGAAGGGGAGCAGTTGGAACATTTCCATGAAAATTTATCAAAGGGGGATATAAAGAATATAAATTTTAAAAACCAGTCTATGAATATGGTCAAAGATCAATTATTATGAAACCTATGAAATATAAAACAATTACCTTAAAACCATGAGAAAAATGATAGATGTAATTCTGAATAAATTTTTTGGAGTCATATATGTGGTCATAAGCACAAATAATGGGAATTCCAATGTTTCTAAAAACATTTATCTAAAAATTATGAATCCAAATTTCTTTCATATACATCTACTTTTGATAAAGTAGAAAATAAAAATAAGATTCTGATTGATAACTGAAAAGTTATTTGTTCAAAAAATAAAGATAAGAATGTTGTTGAGAAACAGATTTACAATTCTGATATGTATCGATATTTTAGAGGAAAATATTCTTTTATTGGATGTTGTAGGTATTGATGTGGATTCACACAAATGGATAACATTTTTTTGTTGAACCAACAAAATTACAATTACTCTGTGTCTTATTAAAGGAAATGGTTGAGGGGGAGTCAATTCCATCAAAATAATAAATATGAGAAGTATATTCGAATGACATCTAAGAAGGTTGGGGTGAATATTGAAAATAGGTTCCATCATTTGGGAATTATTTTTAAAATATGTCAAAAACTAGAACACCATTCAAAAGTATGTATTCTAATTATTCCATTAACATATAGGATTTATAATAATACATATAAGCCAAAAGTTATAAATGAAAATAAATAAGAAAAAAAATCTTATTTTTTAAATTATTCTAAAATATAAAAATGGATAACGACCATGGATTTTTTAGTGGTTTTTCATCTCATAAGATATGAGATTTTAAATTTGTGAATAATGGGATATATTTTATTTATAGACCAATGAAATTTTTTATGATTAATCACAGAGATTCAGTGATGTTTGATTAGCCATCATTGGAAAAGGGAAATTGAAATCCAATAAATCTTTGAAAATTTATTGGCTAAACCACGATTTTCTAAGTGATAGTAAATTTTTTGATGAGTGTAACAACATTAACTTCAAAACAGATTATATTTGACTTCAATTTTAAGACGATAAAATAATATCACAAGTGGAAAAAAAACAAAATGGATGTTTTTTCACATTTCCAAAATACCGAACTCTTGTTACTTGGGTGTAGTGGAAGTTAATAAACTATTGTATAAAAGGCTTGGACACATGTGTTAAATAATCAAGAGAAATTATTAAAACAGTTATAATAATTGAGATATTCTACATTGACCATGAAGATGATACTTCCATTGCACTACTTTTCCGAAATGAATGATTACAAATGTTATTAATAGGAATGTTTAGAATTGTTCAAAACAACTACACAAGAATATTCATTGAGATATCAGCGGTCCAATGAGAAAATAATAGAAAAATAGAGATAATTACTTCTTCCTTTTGATTGATTAATACAATCTCATTACATTTGTTATGTACATGAATAGTAAAATATATTCTTTGAAAATGATTCAATGTTTCAGAAGGAATGATGAAAGGGAATGTGAGTATTCAGTACAGAAATAGATAACAAAAAACAAAGGTGAATATAGAAGTAAAGATATTGAATGATACTAAGAGTATCACAATGTTTGGTATGAGAATAGTTCCCCAAATAATACAAAACCAAATGGAGTAGCTGAAATAAATAATATAAGTTTAGTGTAGTTGGGATGATTTATGTTAAATGAAATACATCTTTCTGATTACTATTTGATGAAAGCCATGGGTAGTAATTATTATATTCAAAACCAATGTTTCTATATGGAAATTTTCTTGTATGAATCCATAAAAATTATTTAAGGTTATAAAAATACATTTTAGTCACTAAATAGTTTTTGTGATTCTATGTATTATAATGAATGAAGGTGGAAAATTTGGAATGTTTGAAAATAAAGGTGAAGATATAATTTTTATTGGATATAATCAGGAAAGAATAAGATATATATGTTTAGAAAATATGAAAATTTTCTGATTATGATGATTTGAATGTAGGAAAATGTTTTGTGGATGAAATGTGTATTTATGTTGACTAGGAAGTTGAGAATGATACGGAATGTATTCCAAACTATTTTAATAAGGATACATAAATTTTATACCATTATCATGAAGAATAATATGAATAATCTCTATCCATTGATGGGGAAGGTACTCGGCAATCTCATCCTTAGGTGAGGAAGCACATGGAAACCCATGATATAATTATGGATCAACATGAAGAGGATAAAACTAGAGGAAAAATTTAATCCATTATACATAGTTCATTATATTGAAAACTGGATCTGAATGATGTGAAAGACACTTTTGAGTATCTATAATGGGTTCATGCCACGAATTAAGAATTGGATTATATTGAAAAGAATGATATATGGGAACTTGTAACCATTATCAAAAGAATATTCTATATTGGAACAATGAGGTTCTTCCAAAAAAGTTAAATAATTAAGGTAACCTGATATGAAAAAAAATTAATATTAGTTTACATTGGATATTCCAAAATTTAAGGGATTTATTTTGATAAAACCTTTATTCGGTGGAATCATTTTAAATAATTATAATTTTTCTTTCTATTTAATCAAAATGATGTTTAATTATCATTCAAATGGATGTTAAATCCACATTATATAATGGTGATCATTATGAATAAGTTAACAGTTACAAACCATCTGGCATTATTGTTGGGAAATATAAATGTTATGTATGAAAACTGAAGAATAAAATTCATGGTATAAAACCAGATCTGAGAGCCCGGTATTCCAAATTGGATATTGTTTTTATATAATCTTAGTTTCAATAAGGGAAGAGTTAATATCAATTATTATGTCAAATAATTTCAATAGTATTCCCTCATTATAATTTGTTATTTTGATGAAATTATCATTACTATGAATAATGAAATAAGTTTTGAAATATTTTTTTAATTAGTAAAAATTGGTTTTTATATGACAATGCTCATTGAAATAATGAATACTCTCAAGATATAAATTCTACAAAATATTAAATGCATTTTTCTTTCTCATCAAATGTATGCTACAGAATATCAGGTGTGGTTTAAAATAGAAAACTAAAACCTATTTCCACATCGATTTCAGTGAGAAAAATGATGAAAAATATGGAGAAGGAAATGAAGTTGATTAGAAAGAAATTGAGGGGCTGATTAGATGTTTATTGTATTTTACTACCACATGACCTGATTTTTTTCTATTACCTGATTTGATGTATTTAAAAGAACTGTAAAAGAATCACATTTACACGGTAGAAAAATAATTCTCATATACATCAATGGAACAAAAAATTAAATAATTATGTTTGAAATCATTAATAGTATTAAATATTTTTGGGTATATATATACTGATTGCGTATGAAATTTTTATGATATAAGATCCACATATGATGGATTATTATTTCTTGGAAAGAATTGTGTTAGTTGTAGTTATAAGATATAGAATTTATTAACTCACTATATAGATGAATCTGATTATGTTTCTTCCTCTCAATCCACTACTATGTATATGTTGATGAAAAATAAATTAGAAGAGTTACTTTTTGAAGTGATGTTACCCTCTTCTCTTGGGATGTGGAAATAATTGAAAAATTAATCTCACCATGAATCTGGTTAAATTTATTCTTAAAAAATTGATATCAAATATCACTTTATCAAATTTCATGTGGATAAGAATGAATTGAAGCTCTAGTAGGTTCCAACATTTGACCAAGTTGATGAAATTTTCTAAAAAACATTACCGAGGTATTATATTTCAAACTTGAGGTTTAGAATTGGTATCCATCCTATTTTTCAACATGGTTGTGTGTAAAATATTCTAAATATATTTAGAGTGGTATTGGGAAGTAAATTTCATTTTATTATTCGAATGATGATGAAATAAAGAAAATATGAGGAGGAAATGTTTGAATGGTTTTATAATAATTTTTTAAGAATTTTTTTCTTTCTATAATTCTCGATTCCTATAATAAGAAATCTTAAATTGTAGTATAATTGTTGGTAAATAATTCATTTCTAGAGAATACAATTTTTAGTGAATTATGCATCATTTTTTACAAAAGAAAAATAGGGATATATTTTTTAGACTAAGAAAATGATGAAGGTGATTGTGGTCAATGTATTACGTTTTTTTCATGTATGTTTAATAATAATAATAAATATAATAACATTCTATTTGATGATATTCGGGTAGAAAATTGTATTTAGGGAATTAAACTCACAATGTGTTAATATTTCAACCATTTTGAGGTGATGTTGCTGGGATAACAGTCTCACCAGATTCACACTGAATATAGAATGGAAAGATTGATCATATTGAGATTTACTAATGTTGAAAGTAAGTTGCCTTCCGATTCACTCTAGATCTTCTATATAAGAAGGGATTGTATTGGTGGAATTTATGTTTGGGTGACGACGATAAATCAAATGTGGAAATTATTTCAGGATCATCTATTTTTTGTATATAATAATTACATTGTGAAATATATGAAGCAATATTAATTGAAGAAAGAGTAATTAAAAGAGAGTATTTCAATCGTATTAATATTGATCAGATCTAGATGGAATGAAAAAAGGTTTCATGAGAATCATATTTAGCCTGATTTTATTCAGTATGATATGTAAAGAATGTAGTTTATGGGGAATTTTAAAGTAAAAATACATTAAATTATGAGAAAAAAATGTATCATACAATCATCAATGTATTCATAAGCATGATATCTATAGAAGAATGTTGGTGAAACCATTGTATTGGATCCAACAAATTCCTACTATCCGAGAACATTTTTTTTGTTTCTTCAATCGAGTCAAGATTCATCATAATGGATGAATTATTTACCAGATACATATGAATGAAAATAAAAGAAAATAATTTGATCAATAATGTAGTGAAACATTCAAAATATGTTTAATTTATTTGTATAATGTTTATGTGTGTAATGAAAAGATAATAAGAAGAATTTTTGTTTTTTATGCCAATCAAGAGAAGAGATTAATAAACTAAATAGATATGTTGTCAAGGGGATTCATGAAATTCAAAAACAATATGTTCTCAGTAATTTTTATAGTGAAAATTTGTTTAATTAATCAGATTAAAATAATCCGAATTGACAATTGATATCAGATAAAGAAATCAGATCCATAATGGTTCTTAAAAAAGGAAATATTTTGAGATGATTTTATTTAATTAATATTCAAGATGATTTTATAAGTATTGGAGAAGTCATAAAAAATCTGAATTCGTGGGAAATTGAGATTAGGTTGAATTTAGTTGAGTGTGAAATTTTCTGGAACTCCCACCAAAAGCCCTCATGGGTCATATATAAAAGGTGAAATTACTTTGTACTTTAAAAAATTTCGTAGATTAAGGTACTATTCACTAGAAGAGAGATAATACATACATTGTAGGATGGGAATAATGGTTTTTTTACTATGAGTTTTTCAATGATATTTTGATGGAGATAAGTGAAAGGAGAAGAGATAAGATCATAATGTTGTTTAGCTAATCATCATATTCATCTGTCCATCCTAATATTCTTGTCATCATATTGGATTGTCATTTTATGGGTTCATATAATGGAATTTAGATTAACATATTCATATTTTCGGACTGAGGAAGAATCATTTATTGTTTTACATGATTTTATTCATAAAGAGCAAAATTTTCTTTATTGGAAAATCAGATTTGGATATTAAAGTATGAAAATCAAATGGGAAATCAGATCTGGAGAAACTGAATAAATATAATAGACTGTAAAATTATAATTTCATTCTATATCAATGTCTATAAGGTTATTTCCATATTATTAGTACAAAATTGAAGAAATTTTCCCAAATAATACATTTGTGAAAGTTGAAAACAATTACAGGCAACATGAGTTGTTACAAAAATATTTATTTTACTCTCTTGGTGCTAAGAGGGTGAAATCACACTTTTGGATTATCATAAATGTTCAACATGAATAAAATTTCATATATTACTCATTTTATTCCACCAAAAGGATTTATTTCAACATTATTTTTTGGTATTGTATCATTTCTAAACAATACCAAGCGTGCAGCTATTCTTATTGAATAGTGAACCTTTTAAATACTTGTGTATTTTCGGATGTGTGTTTAAATTGATTTCATTACGGAAAGTAATATTTAATATAATTTGAAGGTTGTTTCAAGGGATCTTAATATAAAATTTATAACTAATCTACACAATCATCCCCTTAGTTATATAATCGTCTTGACTTGGCTCTTTTAAAGGCTTCTTTACGTTAATTCATAGGTGGATCAAGAAGTATAACCTTACATAGTGGGAAATCAACACATTTGAATATATCTATCATTTTGGCAGACCTATATATGATAGACTGAAACCCTATACGGTGAAACTAAAAGATGTTTTTTACCTATTATAAAATAAAAAATTGGTGTACTTTAACACATTTGATATTTTTAACTTGTTAAATTAGAAAACTCAAAAAAAAACCAATGTGTTTTTTGTGGAACATTATTCAATACAAATTTCCATGGAAAACATGATATGATTATCATAAGGATGAATTGAGTTGAGTTGAATATTATGGTGTAAGAATATTAATTAAAAATAAAAAAGGGCTTCATATTTACCACCTTACAAATCAAAATATTAGTGTTGAAATCACTGAAAAATGTTCACCTATTCAGCTGAAGTGGTATGGATAAAAACTCATTGGGAATATTCCACCAACATCATAAACATTTTAATAAATTATTTCTATAGTCATCATTTAATTTTTTTAGTACCATATTAAGACTCTTATATACATGTAAAATATCTAAAATAGGAAAATTATTCATTTATATATTTATCAAATTTTTATGAATTTTATTTGATATATTATGGAAAAAATATTCTCCTTGAATAAAATTTATAACTGCTATATGTTAAAATTTTATTATGTGGTTTTATTTATGTCAATGATCTTGATTATATTCCATTCGTACTATGACATTCTCACCATTAAACACATGTTAATTATCATGGATAATATAACAATATTTTTTTCAAGAATTAATATATGTGTTCCCTATTTTTCAACCCATAGTTTTTGCAACTAAACATTCACATGAAGTGACATATTACTGCATGTGTCCATATGATATTGTGTATACATGTTTTTTACTTCATGAATATTATAAGGGTGACTGATGCGATTAAGAGTGGATACCACCCATGGTTGGGATCTCAGGATGTGGAATATTGTTTATAAGGCCCATAAAATGTCAATTTTAAATTCCAATCTCCCACCCCAAATCATATATGAGGGCCAAAGTACATGAGAAAATAGATCCCACGTTTTTCTGATTTTCCACCAAAACATAATCAGATTAAAGATAAATGTAAATCCCCATGGAATTATTTGTTGATTTGTTACTTGGGAATGAAATATTATAAACCTATGATCCATACTACATATGTTCAAATGAAAAATTGTATTTAATATACAATTATACATTTTCCCATATAACCAATCTGGGTGCCCATAACCCCATTCCATTTAACTAGGAACTCGTTCATCTAGGACAACCACCTGGGTGGCCATTTTTCAAAGTCACATACCATTGTTCCCATTAATAAAGTCAATATAAAGGTGTTACTAATGGATTATATTGATATGTACCTCATCATAGAATTATTTTAGAGATATGTGATTGATCATAGTCATCGGCCATCAAATTGATCCCATACCTTTTTTCAATATTCACTATGAAGAAGTTACAATTACACCGTGATATTTTTTGGATGACCTATACATGGTTTGGGATTTGATACTTGTAACCCCACATTTATCCTAATAAATCCAATATAAACATAGTTCTCTTAGTCTCATTCATTACATGAGTCATGTTTCTCAACTTGGATTCTTTATATTCAATGATTTATATACTCCCATTAGTTTCCTCAAAAGGCATGAGTTGAGAATCCACTAATAGTTTCCTCATATTTATTGGATATAGAGTATCCACATTGATTTATTATATTCAGTATCCTATTATTATATTATTGGGTCCCAAAATTCATTAACATGACTCCCATGTTAGGTTAAACATTAAATGGACGCATCAACCTATGTCATGCACAAAACATTACATTTTAAGTTTCAACTAGAAGTTATCTCTTCAAGAAATATAGCTTTCAAAAAATTGCAATTTATATGTGAACATAAATGGGACCACTATGATCTTTATTAAATGACCATAAAAGGTAATTCATCTCTCAATAAATTGAAATAAGTGATATAGATTTTTATTACTTTCACATGGATACATGGGAATAATATTTCAAGTTATCTCTCCTAACACAGTTATAAAAATAGGATTTATACATGGGGTTTTTATATTTTTATAATTTTTTCATGAGGAGATGTATTTTAAGGAAACATGGTAAATATATTTTATTAATGAGGGTTATTAAAATTGACCTTAATATTGTATTTATTATGATTTATCATGTAAATTTTTAAAAAATATATGGGAAATGCCATCTTAACATCAATTTTTAAGCGAATTTTAAAAACATTTTTTCACATCAATTTTATTAAATGGGAAAACGTATTTTTCATTATAAGTATTTTTATCAATGACGTTAAAAATAGGTATTTCACAATGGAAAAAGTATTTGTTTCAAAAAAAATTCTTCACGTCATATTACCCTATCCTTATACATAGAATATTGATAAGAAGAAAAATCATAGACACTATACGAATTCTAGAAAATTTCATAAAATTTTTACATAATTTTCATATTTGTCAAAGTCATTAAGGATATACTTTTAGATTCCAAATTAATCATTGTATTTTTACTATGATAAGAACAAGTATTCTTCATTATTTTAAAAAAAATAAATCAGTAACTGATATATCAGTTAAGAATGATTTTCATAAAAAAAGTACCATGAATACATCACAAAAAAAGAATCTTTGAATTGATGATGAATATCAAACGATTTGAGTTGGTGGAATTATGATAACTAAAAGAATTGGTCATGAAATTAATATATGAGGATAGTTAAAAAATATAAATTAAATGTTAAATGATAAAATAGAATTATAGATTTTCATGTACAATTTAAAATTTCAATATCCTACTGTATGTTTTTTTGGAATTATATATTGTGGGGATATAAATTTTTTTCTACAAGTCAGTTTTATGAAAACCATATTGAAAAAAGGATAAATCTAAATTTTTAAATCGATATATATAATAAAATTCACTAATTAATTTTATAAATAATGTATTTCATTTCCTAAGAATCAATGTGACTGGTCGGGGAGCTCAAATGTAGTTATGGATCTAACGTTATGTTCAATGGAGGTTGGACCTATCTAAGAATTTTTTTATAGATAATCAACTTATGACGTACATAGATTTTATCCATAGGTTTGTTTTATCTCTATGACAACTCAGATATAATCTTGGGAAATTTGATACACATATATCAATGTTAAAGACATCAATTTTATAAAATAGAAAAAAATACATTTAATATCATTTTTTAAAAGAATTGATGTGAAATGTATTTAATGAGAAATTATTTCATAGGGTTTTCAAATGAATGTATTATGTTTAACTTTTAATGTTCTATTTAAAAAAACAACATTAACAATGTTGAAGAAGTTTTATTTTATTTCCCAAGATTATATTTGAGTGGCCTTATAGATAAAATGGACTTACTAATTAAAATTTATAAACATCATATATTGATCATCTATAAAATAATTCTATGAGAAGACTAACATCTAAGGGTCATAACAATTTACCTTTAACTGCTTTTGATTTGTAAGAATAATAAAACTGAAGAATTATAAATAAAAAATAATTATATTTACATTTTTCATGTTATTTTTTTGAAAAATAAATTTAAAAAGTAATTTTAATGATATTTTTTGAAAAATCGACGTTAAAACATAGTTTCTCATGATGGTTCTAAACAAATAGACATGAAAAAGAAAATTTTAATATATTTTCATGAATATTTTAATAAATATTATGGGAAAATGAATTTTTTAAATATCCTTTAAAGATGTTTATTAGATAAAAAAAGTAAAAAAAAAGTCTTTTATGAGTAATTTTAATGTCAATTATCATAAATCTGACGTGAAAATGATATTTTTAGTATCTTTTTATGAAATTTTTTAAATAATTGATGTAAAAAAATTGAATTATAAATTTTTCTAATGGTAAATAAATGACCAAATATAAATTCCCTACATTATGTCTTCTAACATTGGTCTCAAAGAACAAGCATTAAAATTAGGACATCAAAATGACTTTTTCAAATTGTGTAAATCAAGAAACACCATATGTATCTTTTATGGGAATACATATCCTTATGGAATGATTATAAATTGAAATATATCTACATACGTGGATCTAAAATATATATTATCAAAATAAATGAATAAATTTAGAGATAGTGAAATCCCAATGTGCATTTTCCACTTAGATGCATGTTTATAGTCAATAATGGTCACCATTATTATTAATGTAAAAGACTTAATTAATGTGTTTAAAATCCATTAGAGAGTTATAGAGTTCTTAATTAGAACCCTTTATGGGATGATCAATCCTCCCACCATTTCATTTTATAATCGGTTCCATCATTATGACATAAATAAGATCAATAAGGACTTCATATTTAAAAAGTATGAGATATGTTAAAGACTCAAAACAACTAAAATAGACCCATATAGAATTTATGACATATGATAATTAATTATATCCGCAACATGAATTCTTTATTTCGGGATGAGATTGAATGATCATCAAATTTTACATCTGATAGTACATTGATGATTTTATATCTTTTCCCTTATAATTCAAACTATATCCTTGATGATCATGATATGAAGGACTAGGATCCCCATAAAATTTGATATAATCTACAAAACAAATAGGGTTTCTATGAACATCAAGAATAAAACACTTCAATCCTATACAATTATCAATAATACAACTATCTCATCTCTTAGAAGCATAATTATATTACCTGATACTCAGGGATTGTAGAAACGAAATGTGAATGTAATGGTTTTTTTAGAACCTCAAAGAAGGGTTATTTTTAGCATTGGAAGTGACCCATTATAGTATAAAGAGGTTTAATCGAAAATTTATATCACCATTCTGAAAAATCATTCAAGGATGGAATCCACCATATCAATATCAAAAATCATTGGTTAAATACGTCTTTGAGTAAGGATGTTCTTAAGTTCCATATACACTGTAATCTAAGGTGTATTTTAATTACATACACATAATAAGACATAATTTGAAAACATGGTCTCGAAACTATCAAGTAAGTTTTCACTACTATAGTGTTTCTACAATTCTACATGAATATATAAATGATTTTTTAAGTTCTCTAAGAATTCAGAATATGCAAACTTGTAGGAAATCCTGATGATGGGATCCATCCAATACAACTCAATGGAATGGCCACAAACAAACTGTTTAAAAAAATCTTGATGAACATCACTAAATACTAATAGTTCATCATCCCATTTACTGGTCCAAAACAATTGAAAGAACAAGATTTTACCAAGGATCAAATTTGTGATTATTTCATTACAAACCTCATCAATGCAGGAGAGTATTAACCCACAAAAATTTCTTAATTATAGTTTCACTCTAAATCCAACACTATGGTAAATATGGTCTTTAAACGAAAAAAGAGATTTAACTAAATCTATAGTATCCAATAGAGAACCCTAAACCATAAAGATGGGGAATTTTTATCCAAACAATCATCCCCTTTATTATCCACATGGAAAAAATAATCGATGATTATATATATACCTTCTCTAAGAATGTTATTGTATCTTGATACATGTTTCAAATCAAAACATTTCATCACTTTTAATGCAATTGATGTGGTAAAATGTGATATGGTTAACGAACATGGTAATGAATTCAATATATTGTGAATTTCAATAATAAAATGGAATTTAAGGAATGATTATGTATCCAACATAAGTGGAATTCTATTTTCGGATACACTCTAAATATTCATGATTTAAATACTTACTGAGAATCAACAAGAAGAAATTAAAAGGAGTGGCCACATCCACATCCCACACAAAACCTGAATATAATGGGGATAACTCAATAGAAGAACCAATTCCAAATTTCACTAACAAAATAGAGGATCCTGAAAAAATTAATATTAAATTAATTAGAAAAACATATAGATTGATTATGATCTTTATGAGGAATATTCCATGCCTCATTCACCATATTCTCTTCAATAGGTGGATATTACGAAACTGACACTCCTATATTTGATCATCCTGTTAAATTTATGATCACGTCATCCAACCCATTTGACTATTTCAGGATTATAAAATATTTCCACCAATAGGGAAACATTGACTGCCACTTTAAAATATTCACATAATTATAACTCATGCAGTTGTATCTCATTAAACACTAGATGATTTTAATTATCAAATGGATTCTATAATTGACGACGTGAAATAATACATACAAAAAATAACTATTCTGATTGTTTTTATTTGTATCCTATTCTACCCATCAACATAAATTCTAAATTATGGAAATTCTATTGAAGGTTAGATGTAGTTTTGGATCTCATTTGTTTTTAATCATGTTATGACCTATTGTCTAAACCCCTAAATAATATGATATAATCAATATAAGATACATCATGCATTCCATGGAGCATCGCTCATTTATTTGAAATAATAATATTTTAGCTAGATATATAACATGCTTGGAAGATCTCCATCAATGATTCTTCATCCAATTTAAATCAAAACTAAGGAAGACAACAATCCATTTTGATTCTAAATACAATCAATGATAAAATGATAGATTTACAGATTCCATTTGAATATGTGAGGGTCTATCATAATCTAAAGATATAAATATTTCCCTATAACACTTAGTATAAATATATTCCTTAATACTATAATATGTGCTTTAAATCATGGTTTTCCAACTAATACGAAAGTGTGTTCTAATAGTTTATGACTCAGATAACTTTTAGAGGATTTTATTTAATGGAAAAAATGATATTTCACCTAGAGTACCCTCATTTTTGAAAATGAATTATTAGAGACAAAAAATATCTCATGTCATACTATAAATAATAATGCTATGTGATAATAGTTATATGATAACATGAACAATGAACATTCCTGTCATAATGATCCAGTTTCATGGTTCTTCATTTCTTGATTAGGGAATATCCTGGTCACATTACTAGAAAACAAAAAATCCAAATGATGTTAACCCAAATGATCTTCTAAATTATTTCTACATATATCATATATTGGGTATCATTATCGAGGAATTATATATAATATATATATACTAAAAATGATGTTCTATAAGGGTAATGAATGATTCGATATTCCATGGGCTTATATGAAAAAGGTATCATTGATTGTTCTTATTAAATGGGATGAATGGGAAAAGGACCCATGTGGAAATAAAAAACATTCGATGACTAAGTGAACTAAAATATAATGAATATTATAAAACTATCATTATGTAATTATTAAATAAATCATTCATCACTCTAATTACCTCATAAAGTATCACTAGAGAACTTTTTTACTTATCAATATACTAATAAATAATGAAATAATCTTAGGAGAGAAAAATAAATATTTTTTCCATTGGATTCCAAAACTACTATAAAATATAATGGAATATATTCTCAAATAATTTTTTTAATAGGAATAACCACATGACCTAAATCTATGGGAACCTTCCCACAAAATGAGAACTATTTTTGATGAGGAATATATGTTTTACACTATTAATATTATATAATTTATTGAATTGTGAACTGGGTAATAAGAGTATCATTAACCTTGATCATATATTTTTAACACAAAGAATTATCTTTGAAGGATCATAAAGATGGAAATAGACCTCTTGAAAAGTTTTTTCACTTTTTATAATGATATGAACTGTGGGGTTTATGATTCGACCGATAGTGAGAATGAATTTATGAAAAAATCATTGATTGTATATTAATATGGATCATTCACCTATTGTTAGGGGAAGATCCAATCAAGGGGAACTCAAATTAACCTTATTTCAATATCCACACATTATATAATTGTTAATGGTATGTGTACATTCACATATTCTTCCCATCTTCAACATCATGTTTTCCAATCCTTATCTAATGATTAAATTATCACTATATTATATTGAATAATATAATTATCTGGAATGAAATTACAAATTTTCAATGGGGATATTTTCCTTATAGTTAAATGTCATTCTATTGTTATATTGGTCTCTTGTAGAGCTAGGTACAATATCCTAACAGGGTATGAAAATATTGATATTATTCACCCCATTATTTGTTTCATTTTATTAATCATTAATCTACATTAATCACTAAAACATCTGAATGAATAATTGACTTCTATATTCGGCACAATATATAACCCAATCACTTATAGATTTAATATACTACATTGAATTTTTTTAAAGAGCAAGGAACCATGGCCTAGGTCTAAAATTTGTTTGTGTTCCCACTATTATCATGGAATATGTTTAATCCATGAGTGAAAACTTTACCAACAAAGATTGTGTAGATGAATCATTTTTTATTCCATTATACCTAAAAATCATGTAAGTTTACTGTTTTCCTGAAGAATAATTTGATTTATCTCTTAAGGATGAAGTGACACATGGAGGAAAAATTTATAGATCATTATAATTACATCCCTTACTATTGATTTTTTGAATTTTCAATCATAAAGTTGTCTCTTTTTTGTGATTATCTTCAACACTAGATGAATGATATGATAATTGATTAAATTATATCCAAAATGTTGGTTCATTAATTGGAAAACCAATAGAAAATTATACACAATGTAATATTTAATTAAGGCCATCCATCTCTTAATGATAAATAAAGAGTGTCATATTAATTAATCCTTGTAATGTCGCCACATGGTTTGTTATTCATTATATTCTGAAATTGTTTATCATATTTGGGTCTAGAGTCCAATGTAGGAAATTACGAGAGATCATACAAATTATTCTCACTACCAATTACATTTGTGATATACAATATGAAAATGATTTTTAATTAAATTTTGGCTCTATAAATATGTAAAAAATAATAATAAAGCTGAAAAAATTGGGATTCATGCATGTCATTATAGATAAAATAGATATGTATCATGCTTTATGTGATAAAAATAGTCCCATAACTCCCTACGAGGGGGTGAATTTGGTCATTTAATTTTACTAATTATTCACTAGATCTTTTTATGAAATCAGAAGGAAAAAATACAACCCACTAATATAAATGTCCATGATATGTCAAGATAATAAATTTAAATGTATGGAAACAATCATATTACTTGGTACATCACTAAAGGTTATTCCAATCAGAATACACTAGCAGTGTGTTGAAATTAGATGGGATATCACTTCTCACTATATGTGTTATGAAATTTTAAGAAGGATAATCTATCAATCCCAGAGATTATTCTAATTCATACATCTCTCTAATCTTTATTGGAAAATGGAAATAAATGAAACTGAAATATAATAATATCTTGAAATATTACATTATATTATTAAAACATTTGTCCAACATGGGTGTTTTCATTGAATTTTTCACACATTTTAAATACAAATAATCCATGAAAGAATTTTCATAATAATCTCCCTTCCCCCTATATTCCTTTGATTCTAATTATTTCCATATTGCACCAACATATTTATGTTTTTATTCTTCTAATATTCATATAAATATTCATTGAAAAATTTAAATAATAAATATATGATATCTCCTTTATTTATTTTACCATTATTAGCAACACAACTAAATCAAATGAATCGGTCCCTTAATAATTACTTCCCCTTCCATTATAATGCACTCTTTTTTATTCTAGAACATTTATTTCTTATAATTATAGTTAATTATCTTGTTTGCTTTTCTTAAAACTTCTTAAAAATTCAAAAGTTTATCATTATTCATACAATTAAATAAATACATATTTTTTATAAATTAAAAGATTATAAAATCCATGAAATGATATATTATATCCAATATTTAGAAATTCATATTGTATATCATAATATGTAACTATATGAATTATAGATCTAATTTTATGATTTAAAATATAATTCTTAAAAAATAGTTGGCTATAATCCTCCCAAAATAAAAGCATAAAACATTATGAATATCCCCAAAACATATATATGAATATTGAAACACTACAAAATAATATATAGACAATTTTTGATCTTATATACCATCCAGAAACCATTAAATTGTATTTTTATATGTATTAAAAACATACATTTTGGAAAAAATATAAAGAAATTCTAGAAAATAAATTCTACTGTAAAACAAAATACATTCCATAGTATTTGAATTTTTCCTAAAAGATTAAATTTAATAAAAATATAAAACCATTTTCAATTTTATGTTCTTCCACTACAAGGAAATTATGTAAGTAAATCTCCATACATCTAATACAATAACAACATCAGACAATTATAAGATTCATAATGAATAATTTATATCTCATTCATATATACTTCTTATTCATGAAAAGTTTCAAATAATTTATTATGATTGAAAATAATTCCATGAAACATTCTAAATCACAATTAATTCAAAAAATATTTTAATTCAGTTCTTCTGAAATAAAAATCTTTTAAAACATCACCCCTGAATCATATGAAACCATTAGAATGGTCTGAAACAAATATAAATCCAAAAATTCATCATCCAAAGATACTCATTATTTTTTAAACACCTGTATATACTTTATAACAATTAAAAAAACTTGTAAAATGACATTGAGACTTTTAATTGATAAACATATCTCATATTACAGCACCATCTTGGAAAATTATTCTAAATTGGATTCTTCATCTTTCCTATATATGGTTGGAAGTCCTTTAAATGTTCCACTATTTTCATACTTGAAATGTTTTTATCCATTCCCCCTACTAAATTTTAATCCCCTTATTAGAATTCCCCATTTTTATAATTAATTGAATAGGTTTCCACCTATTTAAGTTATTCAAACAAATTAACTCCAATTAAGCATTCACATCACAATAAACTAATCAAAATTGTATTAAATAATTTTGAAATAAGAAATTATTAAAATATTAGTGTTGGAAAAAATATAAATTATTAATTGATAAAATATTATCCATTTTTCCTTCTCAAACCATAAATAACATGTAATTTCCGAAGTATTTTTTCTATAATAATCTTCTAAAACCATACATAATAAGAAAAAATAAAATTATTCATCAGATATAAATAAATAATTTTTTACATTGAGTAGACTAATGTTTTAGAAGATCATAAAGTACAAGAAAGAGTTTAATCTCCTATAAATTAACCAATTTGTTTTAAATTATGCTATGCCCAATGGTTTGGTGAAGATATTTTCCACTTGTTTATTTGATCCAACATGTTCCTGGATGATAATTCAAAAAAATGAAAAAATTACTAAAATCATACATTTTTTAAATATGATTCATTTGTAAATTTTTTACATGATTAATTATTCGATAAATAATAAATTTACTATCACAATAGACAACTATGGTATACACTTCCTATTATCTAGAATCCAATAGACTCAGTTGTAGTTTTCGGGCGTAGCAGATGCGCGTTGGTGGGTTTTCCCAACAATAATTTTAGCATTAAACGACATTCAATCCATGATCTGTAATGATATAAAACATCGAATCATCGTATTAGAACGAAGAACGAAAAACAAAAGAAGATTCCCAGAACCCATGAGATAGGATCATCATATGTTGTTTATAATTAATTTAATTAATTCATAATAATTACCTCAATGAAATTCATTCTTTGTTGGAGTCTTCGGTCAGGATCTTGTGATTTGTCATTGCGTCATAGAATCAACTTATAGGATTCCTCTAGTAGTGATCCACATGTGCTCCACATATCTTTGGACGTCGCCGAAGGGATCTCCAGGTGCTAGCGCGGAAGAGCCTTCGCTTGCGATATCCGCCTTCAACCGCATTGATCTGGTGGGGGATCTCTCTATTGTAACTTGAGGGAGTTCTTAGTGGAAAAGAAATTCTCTACTGGATTGAGAGTATTTCCAAATCCGTTGTACACAACCAAAATGGATAACCTTAATGAGAATAATATAATTGGGATTTATGATACTTATAATTAATAAAATGAATTAATTTCCAAAAATCATTTAATTCATTCATTTAATTCTTAGTAATACCCCATGTCCTAATAATGACAGTTGGCCATCATTATTACATGGCATGCATCCAATGTATCATATTTAATATCATTTAATTAAATAAATAATATTTTTCTCCCGAATCCTGAAAAAACAAACTTCATGGCGTGTATTTATAAAAATACACGACGTGTACATTTATTTTTCAAGTATTATTTATTTCCTCCACCATTTTTATTAGACCATGAGTAATGGCTATTTATTTCCTAAATAAATGTAACTGCATTACTCACTAATAAATATATATATTATTTCACCCACAGTATAATATTTCGAATAACAAGTGTCGAAATAAATTCGATCAGGCATCTTTAAATAATTATTAAACCACAACCATGAATAATATTTATTTAACTTGTTAAATTAATATTTAACTGAGATACATGGACACACATAGTGTGTGACCCTCTAGGCATATTTCTCAGTGGAATTAGGTGGAGCCTGCCTAAAGTCAATGTTTAGCATCTAGCAACACGCCAAGGCACCCTTAGAGCAAGAAGTTAACGTCGCAATGATGTGTCACCTCCTACGAACGCTTACCGTGTAATATAATCCCTTTGTCTCGATATCTCCAATAAAGTGGGTTTCATTCTAGTGCTATCAACCCATGTGCTCGATTATTCTTTCTCTGACTTCACGGAATTGAACTTGCCCATACCTTACCATGGCTATAAGGTCCCATCCTTAAACCTTACTTAATCTTGAGTTTTTACAAAATTACACATTGAGGATCTTTTCAGGTTTAGAGTTTTAGAGAATTAGATCATGAAACTTGCATTACATTCCACATTTAGACAAAGTGGTTACATAAAAGAGTGTATTCATTCATCCCATCAACGGAAACATATTTAAAATAAAACATAGATTATTTCTTGACACATCCTTGACATTATCATCACATCATGTACCCTTCTCTTGACCTGTGAAAAACATTTCAAAAACTTGGGATTAGCATAAAAAGCTCAGTAAGCGATATTAAAATATGGAAAGGAATCATGAGTACATATATACATAAGAATGAAACCATACTTTACCCATAAAACATAAGCACTTTAACATACCTCATAAAATCATAAAAATCATATGACATAAAGGTAACTTGAGGAATTCATAACATTCTTACGTTGGGAGTAACCCTCTTGGTTACGTTTGGAATACCCATCACAGTATATTCCCTAAATCTCTTTGGAGAAACCTTAACGTTTCACTCCTTCGCGTTACCCAATGCATTGGAGAGCTATATCAGGCTCACCCGCCCTTATCTTATCACGAAACCACCTGTCTTCATAATAATGCGCAAGAACCTCAACATAATCGTATCACATAAAACATCCATAAAGGATCCATAACATTTCCACATATCAATCACAAGATATCAATACAAAACATTGATATAAAAACATTTTGAAAACCATTTTCATTACCAAAACAAAATAAAAGTAAAAAATGGTATTTATTTTTCCTTATAAAAAGGTATGGCTTGTAGAGGAAGCCGGAACTCAAATAATGGTCACGGCGGTGGAGAAGTCATTGTCGCCGCATATGTACGAAAAAAAACATTCCCTTTTGTCATTTAGTAAAATGCTTCGTATAAAAAATATTCCATTTGGATAAACGTAAAAGTCAAAGGGGTTTATACACCGTATAAAATAAGGTTGTGTATAAAACAAAATATGCCTCAATGAAAGGAGATTGAGACGAAGTCCCATACAAAGACGGTATCCTTGGTTTAACGATAAATCAATAACATTATTATGTGTGACCAACGAATACACCAAATATAAGTGGATATTAAGTGTAAAATAATCAAAGGTAATTCACACATACTCAAAGGATGACATATTCAATAACTACATGTTGAACCTAAAGAAATCAAAATTGGGTTAAGAAGTTCCCTTGGCAGCCTAACGACGTCACATAAAAAAAAGGGTATCTCATCACATGGACATGAAATTTACATCAATAAGGATATATTAGAACATATCCCAACATAACAATATGTAAATTAAAATACCCAACAAATGAAGTCTTTTCAAAAGAGGAGGGTGAAAGGTTCCCTTACCGACATGGGTATCTTTTAAAACATACACCCCTTGAAAGAAGGACAATACATTATTGATGTAAATACTCATAAACGAAAGCATATTAGATAAAGAGTAAAATAATGGGCAGTACATACACCACTAAAAGGAAATTGTGGCAAATGTAGCATAAATCTCATTGGAATAAAAGTGAGATGAATAATCCCTTACGAAAACTCAGCAGCCTAACATCGCCACTTAAAACATCCAAAATGGATTGATGAGAGAGAATAGGGTCTCTCATCATATGAACATAAAAAGTAAAGTAAGAGTAATATAAAATAATATCCCAATCATAATAAATATGAGCTTAAAAGGAATGACATAAAAGAGTGTACTTAAAAAGAAAGAGAGGAGTAGGATCCCTTACCTCGGGTCCGACTTGACTCGATCGTTCTTTAACGTCCTGAATAATAAACTTGAGTTAATTTATACTTGCTTAAGAACATTTTTCAAGTTCATTATTAATTTTATATCAATTATTGAAATGTTATAAACATTATTTAATCATTTATGTTAATAATGATTGTTTTTTTTGATATTTGGTTCTTAAGTCAAAAGTGGACTTCTTACAATTACATGTTGTTCGTATGGTCAATGGTTCATTATATCCAGAATGATATTCATGATTTTTATATAATATATATCATATATATCCAGAATATACATGTATTTATAATATTACATAACCATTTAGAGGTAATAAGTGAAATGCACCGTTCATGGAGACGGTAAGCCGTATGTACGCATGAACGCTAATTTCATTTCTTTGTCATATTAATGGAATTAAAACTAAATGAGAGGTATGTATATTTTAATTACAGAATTATATTAATCATTTATATATAACATACCTTATATATATCCATTATAAATATGTACTTATAATAGTACATTACATTTGGGGATAAGAAATGAAATTCACCGTTCATGGAGACGGTAAGCCGTACGTACGCATGAACGTTACTTTCATTTCTATCTCATACATTAATGGAAAGAAATAATAATTATATAGAGTTATATTATAATTCAAGTATAAAATCATATATAATAACTTCAAATCCATCCTTTATACGTCTCACATATGGCATTAACGAATCAAATCACTTTCAGGGGGCGGTAGTCCGCACTTCCTAAAATGAAGATATCTTGTTTACCCATAATGGAAACAATAATGGTATGCCATAAATGAAAACTACATAAGCTTAAGGAAAGAATAAACATATTATATATCATGTATAAAAATAGTGACATCATAATGGCCACCTTTAAAGGTGATAAATGAGTATTGAACAATCATCGTTTCGGGAGGCAGAATTTCACCATCCACGGAAACCGTATGTTCTTTAACCATTTGATGTAGTTGTGTGAGAGTGTATCTCGAATAAATTTTTTAAAACAGTCCTAGTATATTGGAGATACTGGTGTTGTTACAAAAGAAGTAAATAAAAAGAGTTTAGGGTGTTGGAGAAGCAAAATAAAACAAATGATCATGAGAGAATGAATTACCTTTAAAAGTGTAACTCCTTTTGATTTGACCCTAAAGGCTTCCTTTGAAAGGATTCTGCCCAAAGGGAATCCTCTAGGATGAGGTGAGGGATGTGGAGAGAGTAAATGGGCAGGGGATGGCCGAGCCAAAGGCTTGAGGAGTGTGTGAAATGAGGTAGAGATGGGGGCCTTTTATAAGAGGAGAGGAGGTGAACTTTTGGAAATCATGAAACTATTATTTTATTTTCAAAAGTGTTTCGAATTTATAAGGTCCCAAATTGATATATTTAGAATATTATATGATAATAAATTGAAATATTTCCATACAATAGTTTTTGGACAAGTGTAGGTCTTAGATTTTATATTATTGTTTCATTTTATTTAAACTGTTCATTAATGAGGTCATCGTTGCATCATCATGATGTCATAATTAATTTAATTTATTTAATGTATAAAAATTATAAAACAAATATAATGATGTAGAAAATCTTTTTATCTTTCCAAATAGTATTTATAGACAAAATTATTATTATTACTACCCCTTCTAAAATTTATTTTAGTAAAACAATTTATGTTAGTGTCATTTTCACCTTTATTAAAAAAAGGCATTAAAGTCATTATCCCACCCAAGAGGCTCAATAGGGTCCCCTAAATCGACCCATGGGTTGTGTCGGTCGGAAATGACTCATCCAATAGGGGTAGGACAAGTTTAATGGTGTTTTCACATTTTTATAATATCATTTTTACCTTAAATTACACTAATTACCTCTAATCGCGATTAATGAAAAAATGTTATTATTCACCAAAAAATTATTTTCATCTCACTGAACCACATTTTACTTCTTAATGATAACCATGTATTTAGGATTTTTGAAAATCAAAACACAGAAGTGGTAAAATTTCATTTAAACAAAAAATCAGTTTTTATAAGTACCACTTAGTGGTTTCACTATTCATCAAAAATTGAAGTTTTTCAGAAAAATCCCAAAAATTCACCCTAAGCTATATTTGATATTCAGAATTCAAAAATGAAATCTATTTTACAAAATTAAAAAAAATATAAGTCTCATTAATTAATTTAATAATTAATTCCCACTGTCAGAGAAAATAGTTTGTTTTTATGAAACAATAAGTATCAAAAGATTGACAGTAGTTTAAGTCTGATTTCAAAGTGAAATTAATTCCATAGACCACTATTGGATTTAATGGTAAAAATATATTCCAATTTCACTTTAAAACAAATTCTAAAGACAATCTAATCATATAAATAAATTATATTAAAACGAGGTTTTGAATTAAAATACAACATTTTACACTATTCATTAAAAAAATGAACTTTATCGGAAAGATTCAAAAAATTTACACAAAGAAAATTTTTATGTCCCAATTCTTAAGAAGAGATTTATTTCGGTCCAATAGAATGTATAAGAGTTAACAAAACTATATTTAATGACGGTTCGCCATCAAAAGGCGATAAGTGAACCTTTAGTGAAAACTAGGGAATATATGCCTAAAATTGAATTCTTTCCATATTTTAAGCCTTTATCTTTTATTTGATAAATGTAAAAACATTTAAAAAACAATATATAATCATATTTTAGTTATTTCTATCAATTCCCTCTAATACAACAACTACATGTTAACTACCATTTAAAATAATATTATTTTATTATTAGAGTGCAACGTAAGATTCCAAAGAAACTCGTTGCTGCGTGTTGGGTACGCCATCGAGCATAGCGTCCCCTATAAAGTCATATTAATATATTTATTCACAAATATGGATAAATACAAAAATTTCATATTATTTATTTACCTGGGGTGTTACATCCTTCCCCCTTTTTGGAATTGCGTCCTCGTAATTTTTAAAATTGAGCTTGGAAACATCCTTGAAAGTCCCACATCAGAATAAGAGTCAGTAAAACAATCACTTTGAAATAAAGAAAGATAAGTACAAAGGTCAGCCGAGTTAACCGATACTAGGATTCCAAGTATGAAAATATGGACATGGAGGGAAAAAAGGGTCATGTTCTGATGGAGAGTGATAAAAACATGTTTAGGAGAAAGATAACCACGAGAAAAACACAAACTTGTGATGGGTTAAACGGTATTCGATTCCCCAGTAGGAAAAGTTAATAGACAACATTTTTGTTTTAAGTTACTTTCTATTGATGAATTTATTCATAAGGAAACATAATCACTTATCATGTTGACCTTCAACTTTTATTAGATTATTTACACAAACTCATATTTTCTCCAAAAGGTGAGTATTTTGGAAGACTTGTTCACATTAAGAGTACTATAATCAAATTCTACAGAATCACCTAGTCCACAAAATAGAACTATATACTTCCCATGTCTTTAGACATTAACCAAAAACAAAAAGGCTAGTACATGATCAGATAATCCAGAAAAGGATAACCCTTTATAAAAAGAAAATCTATGCTTAATCTCCAAAATCTGTCCAACAAAACCCAAATTTCAACAAGGACCATTAGATAAACAATTTGTCCATAAAATTCTTCAAAGTAAACCAAACTAAGGTTGAAACCCAAATATTTGAAGGATTTAGTCACATAGTCTTCCATGTTAAATCGTAACATTTATCTCCAAACAACATCAGTTGCTCCAAAAGTCTCATATTGAAAAGTAATTAACCTAATCCCATATCCTCCATGATAGGTTAATAATTTTCATAAATAACCCAAAATCAACTTACTCTTAATTTGTAAAATCATATAACTAGAAAGAATTAGTCAAACTAATCAGGGACTTCACGTAGTCCAGTGGTAGGCGATAAATACCAGTCGCACTTTGGTTGTGGGTTCGATTCTCGCAGCTTTTTCCGATGTGACGGGTTGTCACACGGTCTGTGTGTTGTCCTTTTTCAAAAACTATATAATTCATAAAAAATCCCCCAAAACGAGATAAATTCTTCAAAATTCATCATAACATATTTTAACCTCAAGTTTATCTCATTCCTTTCATTTTCCTTCATATCATAGAGTAACCCATAATTACCTAAAAAGTAAGGATCATATAAACCATAATGGTTACCTTTATAATTATTACCTGAATTTCCAAATCGAGTTGGCCATCTCGTACATGATGCATTAGAGAACACACCAAGGTTGAAGTGGTTGATCATGACTCCTTGATATTTGGTTTAGAAAAACAATGAGATTCCTCATTGAATCCCCCATCTCATTCAGTCTCTTAATCATAGAACCACCATTGTTTCCTTCAAACCCATTGTCACTTTGGTGCCTGCTAGATCCATCCATTTACTAAAACCAAAAGGTCAGTGTGAGTATATCAACATAACCATCATGTACTAATGATGAAGATAAACATTAAGATATACTTACTCATTCACTTTATCTAAAACTAGGACTCTTTCTGAAATCCTAACCATTATGGTAATGTCACTTGTGCTTAGAGAATACCCCAACCTCTAAAGTTATCTAAACCTCCCTTTGATACCAACTGTAAAGCCCCAGCCTTAAACCCTACTTAATATTGAGTTATTACAAGATTACACATTGAGGATCTTTTTAGGTTTAGAGTTTTAGAAAATTAGATCATGAAACTTGCATTACATTCCGCATTTAGAAAAAATGGTTACATAAAAGACAGTATTCATTCTTCCCATAAACGGAAACATATTTAAAATAAAACATGGATTATTTCATGAAACATCCTCGACACTATCATCACATCATGTACCCTTCCCTTGACCTGTGAAAAACATTTCAAAAACTTGGGATGAGCATAAAAATATCAGTAAGGGAGATAAAAATATAGAAAGGAATCATGAGTACATGTATACATAAGAATGAAATCGTACTTTACCCATAAAACATAAGCACTTTAACATATCTCATAAAATCATAAAAATCATATGACATAAAGTTAACTTGAGGCATTTATAACATTCTTACGTAGGGAGTAACCCTCTTGGTTACATTTGGAATACCCATCACATTATATTCCCTAAATCTCTTCGGAGAAACCTTAACGTTTCACTCCTTCGCATTACCCAATTCATTGGAGAGCTATACCAAGCTCACCCGCCCTTAGTTTATCACGGAACCACCCGTCTTCATAATAATGCCCAAGAACCTCAACATAATCGTATCACATAAAACATGCATAAAGGAAACATAACATTTCCACATTTCAATCACAAGATATCAATACAAAACATTGATATAAAAACATTATGAAAACCATTTTCAATACCAAAACAAAAGAAAAGTAAAACATGGTATTTATTTTTCCTTAAAAAAGGTATGGCTTGTAGAGGAAGCCGAAACTCAAATAATTGTCACGGCGGCGGAGAAGTCATTGTCACCACATACGTACAAAAAAAAACATTCCCTTTTTTCGTTTAGTAAAACACTTCGTATAAAAACGATTACTTTTGGAAAAACATAAATGTCAAAGGGTTTTATACACCGTATAAAAGAAGGTTGTGTATAAAACAAAAAATGCCTCAATGAAAGGAGATTGAGACGAATTCCCATAAAAAGACGGTATCCTTGGTTTAAGGATAAATCAATAACATTATTATGTGTGACAAATGAATACACCAAATATAAGTGGATATTAAGTGTAAAATAATTAATGTTCATTCACACATATTCAAAGGATGACATATTCAATAACTACATGTTGAACCCAAGGAAATTGAAATTGGGTTAAGAAGTTCCCTTGACAGCCTAACAGCGTCACATCAAAAAAAGGGTATCCTATCACTTGGACATGAAATTTACATCAACAAGGATATATGAGAACATATACCAACATAACAATATTTAAATTAAAAGACCCAACAAATGAAGTCTTTTCAAAAGAGGAGGGTGAAAGGTTCCCTCACCGACATGGGTATCTTTCAAAACATACACCCCATGAAAGACGGACAATACATTATTGATGTAAATACTCATAAACGGAAGCATATTAGAGAAATAGTAAAATAATGGGTAGTACATACACCACTCAATGAAAATTGTGGCAAATGTAGCATAAATCTCACTGTAATAAAAGTGAGATGAAAAATCCCTTACGAAAACTCGGCAGCCTAACGGCGCCACTTAAAACATCCAAAATGGATTGATGAGAGAGAATAGGGTCTCTCATCATATGAACATAAAAATTAAAGTAAGAGTAATATAAAAGAATATCCCAATCATAAGAAAGATGAGCTTAAAAGGAATTACATAAAATAGTGTACTTAAAAAGAAAGAGAGGAGTAGGATCCCTTACCCCGGGTCTTACTTGACTCGATCGTTCTTTAACGTCCTGAATAATAAACTTGAGTTAATTTCTACTTGCTTAAGAACCTTTTTCAAGTTCATTATTACTTTATATCAATTATTTACATGTTATAATTATTATGTAATCATTTAAGTTAATAATGATTGTTTTGTCGATATTTGGTTCTTAAGTCAAAAGTGGACTTTTTACAATTACATGGTGTTCGTATGGTCAATGGTTCATTATATCCAGAATTATATTCATGATTTGGATATCATATATATCATATATATCCAGAATATACATGTATTTATAATATTACATAATCATTTAGAGGTAAGAAATGAAATGCACCGTTCATGGAGACGGTAAGCCGTACGTACGCATGAACGCTACTTTCATTTCATTGTCATATTAATGAAATTAAAACTAAATGATAGGTATGTATATTTTAATTCCATAATTATATTAATCATTTATATATAACATACCTTATATATATCCATTATAAATATGTACTTATAATAGTACATTACATTTGGGGATAAGAAATGAAATGCACCGTTCATGGAGACGGTAAGTCGTACGTACGCATGAACACTAATTTCATTTCTATCTCATACATTAATGGAAAGAAATAATAATGATATAGAGTTATATTATAATTCCAGTATAACATCATATATAATAACTTTAAATCCATCCTTTATACGTCCCATATATGGCATTAACGAATCAAATCACTTTCAGGGGGCGGTAGTCCGCACTTCCTAAAATGAAGATACCATGTTTACCCATAATGGAAACAATAATGGTATGCCATAAATGAAAAATACAGAAGCGTAAGGAAAGAATAAACATATTATATATCATATATAAAAATAGTGACATCATAATGGCCACCGTTGAAGGTGTAAAATGAGTATTGAACAATTATCATTTCGGGAGGAAGAATTTCGCCATCCATGGAAACAATATGTCCTTTAACCATTTGATGTAGTTGTGTGAGAGTGTATCTCGAATAAATCTTATAACAAAATCCTAGTATATTGAAGATACTGGTGTTGTTACAAAAAAAGTAAATAAAAAGAGTTTAGGGGGTTGGAGAAGCAAAATAAAACAAATGATCATGAGAGAATGAATTACCTTTAAAAGTGTAACTACTTTTGATTTGGCCCTAAACGCTTCCTTTGAAAAGATTCTTCCCAATGGTAATCCTCTAGGACGAGGAGAGGGATATGGAGAGCGTAAATGGGAAGGGGATGGCTGAGCCAAAGGCTTTATAAGTGTGTGAAATGAGGTAGAGGTGAGGGCCTTTTATAAGAGGAGAGGAGGGGCACTTTTGGAAATCATGAAACTATTATTTTATTTTCAAAAGTGTTTCGAATTTCAAAGGTCCCACATTTATATATTTCTAAGATAAGATGATAAGAATTCGAAATATTCCCATCCAATAGTATTTTAAAAAGTGTAGGTCTTATATTTTATATTATCATTTCATTTTATGTAAACTGTTCATTATTGAGGTCATCCTTGCATCATCATGATGTCATAATTAAATTAATTTATTTAATGTCTAAAAATTATAAAAAAAGTATCCTGATGTAGGAAATCTTTTTATATTTCCAAAGAGTATTTATAGACAAAATTATGATTAGTGTAACCCCTTCTAAAAATTGTTTTATTAAAACATTTTATGTTAGTGTCATTTTCTCCTTTATGAAAAACAACTTTAAAGTCATTATCTCACCAAAGAGGCTCCATAGGGTCCCCTAAATCGACCCATGGGTTGTCGTGGTTGGACATGACTCATCCAATAGGGGTAGGACAAGTGTCATGGTGTTTTCAAATTTTTATAATATCATTTTTACCTTAAATTACACTAATTAGCTCTAATCGCGATTAATGAAAAAAAGTTACTATTCACCAAAAAATTACTTTCATCTCATTGAACAAAATTTTACTTCTTAATGAAAACCATTTATATTAGATTTTGGAAAATCAAAACACAGAAGTGAAAAAATTTCATTTAAACGAAAAATCAGTTTTTATAAGTACCACTTAGAGGTTTCACTATTCATCAAAAATTGAAGTTTTTCAGAAAAATCCCAAAAATTCACCCTAAGCTATATTTGATATTCCGAATTCAAAAATGAATTCTATTTGAAAAAATTCAAAACATATAAGTCACATTAATTAATTTAATAATTAATTCCATTTGTCAGAGCAAATAGCGTGTTTTTATGAAACAATAAGTATCAAAAGACTGACACTAGTTTAAGTCTGATTTCAAAGTGAAATTAATTCCAAGGACCACTATTGGATTTAATGGTAAAAATATACTCCAATTTCACTTTAAAACAAATTCAAAAGATATTCTAATCATATAAAAAATTATATTAAAAAGAGGTTTTGAATTAAAATACAACATTTTACACTATTCATTAAAAAATGAACTATATCGGAAAGATACAAAATATTTACACAAAGTAAATTTTGATGTCCCAATTCTTAAGAAGAGTTTTATTTCGGTCCAATAGAATATATAAGAGTGAACAAAACTATATTTAATGATCGTTCGCCATCAAAAGGCGATAAGTGAACCTTTAGTGAAAACTAGGGCATATATGCCTAAAATTGAATTCTTTCCGTATTTTAAGCCTTTATCTTTTATTTGATAAATGTAAAAACATTTAAAAACATATATAATCATATTTTAGTTATTTCTATCCATTCCCGCCAATACAACGGCTAAATGTTAACTACAATTTAAAATAATATTATTTTATTATTAGAGTGCAATGTAAGATTCCCAAGAAACTCGTTGTTGCGTGTTGGGTACGCCATCGAGCATAGCATCCCCTTTAAAGTCATATTAATATTTTATTCACAAATATGGATAAATACGAAAATGTCATATTCTATATTTACCTGGGGTGTTACAATGGCCTTGGATTTATTTAGGCTATATTAATTCCATCAAAGGGCCTGAGATATCTACTTCTGTTTGGGAACAGAAGGGACAATTCCTTTCTCGCATTATCTATTAATGCTGTATTACTCATGACACAGCCAACGTATCCTACTTCCTTGTGAACAGTGTGTCATCACAATTTTCGTCAATACATCTAATTGTGCTAGTTGTAATACCCATTAATAATAATCTCAAAGTCTAAGGACCAATACACACGTCTGCAGATATGAACATCCAATGACACTATGAAATGTGGATTTCCTACTGGCGGGTCTCGTTCTCATAATATCCTCCTGGATATTACCAAGTGCGCACACCATGAGAAGGTGCCTCACGTTTTATGAGTCCTCACCGATAATGACCTGTATTATTTGTGCCCCTCAAATAATATCATCCGGCCATAGAACATACTTTCAAGAATAGTGTTATGGCCCTTACGTGTTCTCATCATAGTAGGGATCCGCTATAACCCACTAATTCAATAGATGTCCTTAGGAAATTATCACATGAATTGTCACGCAGAAGAACAATCAAGATGTGATAAGGCTTTTGTTATTGAATAATGTAGAAAGTAGTTGGTTTTAGGCCACCAACTCCAACAGACTCCCAGTTGGACTAGAGCCAACTGCTAACAACCATTAACCCGCTAGCTCTCACATGATATTCATGCTTCTATTGAGATATGACTTTAGTCATGGGGTCTGCAACGTTCTCTTCCGTGGACACTCCGCTCACTGCAACTTCAACCCTTTGATAGAAATACCTCAATAGGTGATACTGTCAGAGTATATGATTAGTCCATTGATGTGACCTTGGTTCTTTTTCAAGAGCCACCACTGCAGTATTATCACAATACAGTGTACTAGGATCTTTACTTCTAGGAACCACATCAAGCTCCTGTACAATGTTCGGAATCTAGACGGCTTCCTTGGCTTCATTAGAAGCCGCTATAAATTCAGACTCCTTTGTAGAATCAGTGACAACTGGATGCTTTGAACTCTTCTAGCTCACATCTCCTCCATTGAGATAGAAAACATAACCAGATTGCGACTTCGGATCATTTTGATCTGTCTGAAAACCAGCATTAGCATACCCTCTGATGACAATCTCCTCATCTCCTCCATACACTAGGAACATATCCCTAGTTCTTCTCAGATACTTAAGGATAGTCTAAACATCAGTCCAATGATGATCTCCTGGATCTGCTTGATATCATCCTACCATGCACATTGCATAGGCAACATCATGCCCGGTACATCACATGACATACATGATAGATCCTATAACTGAAGCTTATGGGATCTAACTCCTCCTATCTTTCTCTTATTGTGTGTGGGGACACATTTTCTTAGAATGTTCTAAGCCATGAGACACTGAGACCAATCCCCTCTTGGATTGTTCCATACTAAATCAAATTAGTATCTAGTCAATGAATGTACCCTTGCTTAGTCCAAACATCCTCTTAGATCTATCACGAATGATCTTGATCACTAGAATGTATGCTGATTCACCTAAGTCTTTCATGGGGAAGCACTTGTTGAACCAGTCCTTAACTGACTGTAAGGCTGGTACGTTGTTTCCAATAATAAATATGTAATCAAAATATACTACTAGGATAACAACAACATTTCCATTAAACCGTTTATAAACACATAGATCACATTCGTTCTTAATGAAACCAAATTCATTTATGGCTTCATCAAATCGAATGTTCCACGAACTGGATGCTTGCTTCAATCCATAAATGGATTTATGCCACTTTCAAAACTGTTTGGCTTCCCCTGCTGTCACAAAACCTTCTTGTTGTGTCTTATTGACATCTTCTTAAAGGTTCCCGTTAAGGAATGTTGTTTTGACATCCATCTTCCAAATCTCATAGTCATGGTAAGCTGCTATGGAAAGTATGATTCTTATGGATTTAAAGATGGAAACTGGAAATAATGTTTCATCATAGTCAATTCCATGACACTGTCTGAATCCTTTAGCAACTAGCCTTGCTTTATAGTTTCAAACATGACCTTCCATGTCCAACTTTCTTTTGAATACCCAGTTGCATCCAATAGGCTTTACATCAACTGGCTCATCGACCAGAACAAAAAATTGGTTCTGATACATGGAATCCATCTCAGAATCCATCTCAGAATTCATAGGAGAGAGGTTCATCATTGTCCAACCATAATGATTCCCCATCCTCGGGGACTAGGAAACCAAATCTCTATGGTTCTCTTACCTCTCTTGAGCTCCTACACGGTACTTGTGTTTCTAGAACCTCTTCCACGTGGACCTGTGGAACTTGTTCCTGTACCAACTCCTGTGTATCTTGAGCATCAACTTCATTGACGTCAATATTGCTCCCACTATCCTTCTTGAGTATGTGATCCCTCTCAACAGATACAGCTTGTCTGGCGATAGTCACTTTCTTGTGTTGAGGTTTATATAGGTAATATCCTTTAGTTTACTTGGGATATACTATAAAGATACACTTCGTGCCCCGGGGTGCTAGTTTGTTGCCTGAGAAGGCCTTAACAAATGCCTCACATCCCCATACACGTGTGTGCGACAAAGTGGTTTTCCTTCCATTCCATAACTCGGATGGAATTCAATTTGCCGCCTAAGATGGTACTCGGTTTAATGTGATTGCTGCAGTTTGAAATGCATGTCCCCAAAAGGATAATTGATGATCCGCATGAATCACCATCGACCTCATCATGTCCAACATGTTTTGGTTCCTCCTTTTACTAACACCATTCCACTATGTTGTATAAAGGGGAGTGAGCTGAGATAGAATCCCAGACCCCCGTAGATGATCGATGAACTCTTGGATCAGATATTCTCCACCTCGATCTGATCAAATTTTCTTTATCTTCTTACCAATCTGATTCTCTACTTCATTTTTGAATTCCATAAATATCTCTAAGGACTCTGACTTATATCTCATTAATTAGAAGAATCCGTATCTACTCAAATCATCAGTAAAAGTAATGAAGTTAAAATATCGACCTCTAGCTTCTACTGGAAATGGTCCACGCACATCCGTGTGTACCAATCCAAGAAGCTCGGTGGCACTTTCACCTTGTCCACCAAAAGGCGACTTGGTTATTTTTCCTTGTAAAAAAACATGGCATCTATCAGGTGGTTTTAACTCAGTAGATTCTAAATAGCCATCTTGGTAGAGCTTTGTTAAGCACCTCTTGTTCACATGACCAAGGCGATAATGCCATAACTGGGTGATGTATGAGTCATGTGAGTTTGTTTCGTTATCGATTGCCAACACTTGGTTTTCATAATTTAATACATACAAACAATTATTCAAATCTTCCATAGCATAACATACATTGTTATTATAAAAGAGACAACCATTATTTCCAATCTTGAAAACAAATCCATCAATATCCAAACAAGATACAGAAATTATGTTCATGGTAACACTAGACACAAAATAACAGTTTTGTAAAACCAAAATCATTCTAGTTGGAAATGAGAGGTGATAGTCACCAATAGTCAACGCAGCCAGCCTTGCGCCATTGGCAGTTCGATGATCCACCTCTCCTCTGGCGAGCATTCTAAATCTACATGGTTCCTACATTTGAATACAGATGTGAGCCCCACAAGCTGTATCTAATACCCAATGTGTAGAAATAGAAAGATTGAACTCGATAAAGAACGCACCATTAGCATCCCCACTCTTCTGGGTGTAGTTCCTCTTCTAGTGTCCCTGCTTGCCACACGAAAAGCACACTGCCTCCCATTCCTTGCCCTACCTATTTATCATCACCTTCATTGAGGGATGGTGCTTGGGGGATTCAGACCGTTTATAAGTCTTTGTCCCCTTTACCTTGTCCTTCTTTTTCTTGTTCACCATCAAGACCGCCGGTTTGTCACGCCCCATGTACTTATCTACCTGGAGAATCAAGGTCAGAAGCTCTGCTAGACACTTCTCATTGCCGCTCATGTTATAGTTGACAATGAAGCTAGAGAGGGTCTTGGGCAGTGATGATAGGATGAGATCTGTACGCAACTCATTCGGGAATTTAATCCCTAAGATATACAGGCGTTCAATGTAGCCAATAAGATTGAGTACATGAGGCCCAGCTAGCGTAGAATCTCCATGCTTCGTGGTAAACAAAGCATTAGAGGTCTCATACATCTCATGCCTCTCCTTCTCTTGATAGATATCCTTAAGGTGAGACATCATGATATACACGTCCATGTTTTCATGTTTCTTCAAGAGCTCATTAGACATGGGGGATAGCATAAAACACTGGACATATGTGGCATCATCCATGTGTTTCATGTAGAGAGATAATTCCTCATCACTAGCCTCTTTCCCAGGTGCAACTGGAATAGGCTCTTCCAGCACATACAATTTCCTTTTGTGGTGAAGGATGACACGTAAATTCCTCTGCCATTCTTGGAAATTAGTGCCGGTGAGAAGGTTTTCCTTCTCGATTATGGTGCGCAATGATATGTTTGAAGTCATTTTCTAGTCTGTTTTACAAATTATGATGAGAAAAGTTTATTAATTTATTAAAAAATATGAGACAAATAAATAAATTAATACTTATTCATCTCCCACTATTTTATCGAAATCCAATAGCCCTCACCATTGACTTCGTAATATTCTGTTTCCTAAATATTCTAGTGTCAAGGATCCATATTTTCCTTCGCATTACCCCAACTAGAGTTGGTCAAGAATCATGAATGGTTTTAGGTAGGAATTCCAAATTCCAACTTCATTAACTCGTAGCTCCTTGATCCGTTGAGTGGACTCCCCAATCCTGAAATCTTTTATTTTGGATTTCTTCATCCTTTGCCTCTTGGTCACACCAAGTCCTACTGTGGTAGTCAACCGTTGATGAGAACCAATTAATGTCAACCCAAAACCATGAATTATAATTCCCCAATAATTGAAAGTACCCCAACTAGGGTTATTCAATCACTTTGAACTATGGTTCGATTCTAACCAAGATTATGGAAGGCTATACCGATGTAATATTTCTTTTGAGGGATTTTATCCTTTACATAAATTTCCATTTTATTATCTTTGATTACATTATTGTTAATATTAATTGGGATATACATCAGTGATTAACAATGTCTAAGATAATATTTACGTATAAGCTAGTTTTATTTTACTTCCATCTTGCATGCTCGTTTAATTCATTAATTGTGTGATCGTGACAACACACCAACAATAAATAAACCGTTCAACTGATAGAAATAAAATAAATGGTATAATTAGGAGCTATTCTATTGGTTAGTTTATCTAGAGTTTGATAAACTAACCCAAGACCTAGGGGAGAAACACCATGAACCTTTTGGGTTTGTGTTTACAACTTTACACCTATCCACATTTGTATCTCCTTGGATTGGTTTCACATTGTCTCTTGACTTGAGCCGCCTCCGCTAGCATGGGAGCTCCATCCATTACCTATGCATTTATCTCACACGCAGGTGAGGGGTAAAAACTGGGGGATTTACATAAAAGAATCCTTGGGCGAGCATGCCCTACATATTAATGAGGAGATGGCTCGCATGCCAACAAATTTAATTTAAATGAATAAATGAAAAGGAATCATTCAAATACAAAGGTCTCTATCTATCTCATTATCATCCAAACATGCAATGATATTTACGCATAAATAAAACTTGCATTCCATTCATTAATCGTTCATATTTAAGATAAATCACACTAGAATTAATTAATTATCTTTAATTAATCAATCCTTATATTTTAAACCCCTTTTCTGAATTTCCTTGAGATTCTCATCCAGCATAATTTTAAACAAATAAATTCACCTAAAATTATCCTTGTACGTAACTTGTACCATAGAGGCAACCCGGTGAATTCCCATTCATTACGTAGATGTTAAATTAAACACATATATATAAGGCACCTATCAGGTGTTGTGCCTTAGCTTTATGCCCGCACCATGGTACACGTCTCAAGGGTTTGTATTATATAATTATAAATTTTAATAAATCTTCTTAATTTGGTTGATTACATGACATGTAGTTCCGACTACACTGTGTGTACTTTTCATCACCGTCCATCCGAAATACACACCTGGGGAAAAGGCGTGTTAATGTACTTCGAAAATTTTTGGAGTACACGGCGTGTACAGTGGGACACACGCCATGTAGTTTCCACGTTAAACAGATTCCAGCTGGGCAGGCCGTGTACGGAGTACACGGCCCAAACCTAACCCAATGGGACTACACGCCATGTTCATTGTACCACATGGCGTGTATTCTAGAAACCGTGTGCCACCTTTTTCTGGTCAACACACGATGTCTTAAATTCATAGAAAGAATCCAATACATGGCCTGATTTGGCGGGTCAGTCAATGCATTGAACCTAGACTACACGCTGTGTTGTTCTGACTACACGTCGTGTATTCTGGTGTTATACAGACAAAAATGTTTGGCTTCTACGGATGAGTTCATCAATTTTATTTTAATCAAAATTAAAAGAAGTTTTAGTTTCAGTGATGTGAACGAGAAATGAGGGAGGAGGAACAGATCTTGATATTTAGATTTCCAGAACAATTAAACATGAATTGAAATAACTAAATTATTAAATGCATAAATCACCAACGAAAAAAATAAATAATTATAATCAACGATATGACCACTCTGATACCACTTGTAGGTTCTGGGCATAGCGGAAGCGCGTTGGGGGGTTTGTGCAACTTTAATTTTAGCGTTAAACGGCGTTCAATCCGAGATCCATCACGATATAAAATGCCAAATCTTCGGATTAGAACGAAGAACGAAAAAGAAAAGAAGAGTCACGGAACCCTTGAGATAGGATAATAATATATTGGTTATAATTAATTTAATTAATTCATAGGAATTACCTCGATGGAATTATATCTTCATTGGAGTCTCTGGGCACGATCCTGTGATCCGTCGTTGCGTCGGAGAATCCATGTATAGGATTCCTCTAGCACTGATCCACACGTGCTCCACGTATCTCTGGACATTGCTGAATGGATCTCTAGGTGCTAGCGTGGAAGAGCCTTCTCTTGCGATGTCTTCCTTCAACCGCCTTGATCCAGTGGATGATCTCTCTCTCGTAACTTGAGGGAGTTCTTGGTGGAAAATGAATTCTCTATTGGCTTGAGAGTATTTCCAAATCCGTTGTGCACAAACAAAATGGATAACCTTCATGAGAATAATGTAATTGGGATTTATAATACATATAATTAATAAAATGAATTAATTTCCCAAAAGCATTTAATTATTTAATTTAATTATTAGTAATACCCCATGTCTAAATAATGACAGTTGACCATCATTATTACGTGAAATGAAACAAATTAATCAAATTTTATATCATTTAATTAAATAAATAATATTTTTCTCACACATCCTGAAAAAAAACTACAAGGCGTGTATGTATAAACATACAGGATGTGTACTTTTATTTTTCCGGTTTTATTTATTTCCTCCACCATTTTTATTAGACCTTGAGTAATGGTTATTTATTTCTTAAATAAATGTAACTGTGTTACTCGCTAATATATATATTTTATTTCACCCATAGTATATTATCTCGAATAACTAGTGTTGAAATAAATGCAATAAAGCATCTTTAAATAATTATTAAACCACAATCGGGAATAATATTTATTTAACTTCTTAAATTAATATTTAACTGGGATACATGGACACACTTAGTGTGTGACCCTCTAGGACTCTTTCTCAGTGGCATTAGGTGGAGCCTACCTAAAGTACAAGGTTAGCGTCTAGCAACACGCCAAGGCACCCATAGAGAATGAAGTTAATGCCGCAATGACGTGTCACCTCCTACGAATGCTTACCATGTACTATAATCCCTTTGTCTCGATATCTCCAATCAAGAAGGTTTAATTCTAGTTCCATCAACCAATGTGCTCGATTATTAATTCTTTGACTTCCCAGAATTGAACTCACACATACCTTACCATGGACCTGGATTTATTTAGGCTATATCAATTCCATCAAAGGGTCTGAGATATCTACTTCTGTTATGGAACAGAAGGGACAAATCCGTTATCGCATTATCTAGTAAAGTGGTATTACTCCTGACGCACCCAACGTATCCTACCTCGCTGCGAAGAGTGTGTCGTCACAGTTTTCGTCAATACATCTAAATGCACGAGTTGTAATACCCATTAATAATAATCTAAAAGTCTAAGGACCAATATACACGTCTGCATATAGGAACATCCAATGACACTATGAAATGTGGATTTCCTACTGGCGGGTCTCGTTCTCATAATATCATCCTGGATATTACCAAGGGAGCAAACCATGAGAAGGTGCCTCAATGTTTTATGAGTCCTCACCCCTAATGACCTGTATTATGTGTGCCCCTCAAATAATATCATCCGGCCATAAAACATACTTTCAAGAATAGTGTTATGGCACTTCCGGTTTCTCATCATAGCAGGGATCCGCTATGACCCTTTAATGCAACTGCTGTCCTTAGGACATTATCACTTGAATTGTCATGCAGAAGAACAATCATGATGTGATAAGGCAGTTATTAATGAATAATGTACAATGTAGTTGGATCTAGGCCACCAAGCCCAACATCTATTTCATACATGAAATATTTGTATTTGATTCTTTTAATAAAATTTAACCAACATTAGCAAAAACATGATATTATCTCGTACATATTTTTTTTGGAATTCAATACATGTCTTATAAGTAAAAATGTATCATATAATATTTGATTATCAATCACTAAATTTTAAAATACTAAATAAATCCATGTATGTAAGTCAATCATTATCATTTCATATAAAATATTCCAAAATATAATCAATTATGACATGAATATACATAATGATCCATTTCACAACCTAGAGGATCTCCTCTTTGGAACAACATTGAATCTAAACAACAAAACATATAGTAAAAATGATATCAAACCTTGTTGTTATGATATATAATATTATTCAAATCATATTTGGGTATAGTGTTGGACTAATCGATCATCCATTGATATATTTTCCTTTAATGTTTCAAACCATAGTTTTTTATTGATAATTATTTTCTCATGTGTTTCAATATTATTAAGAATCTCTATTATATTATTTTCTTCAAAAAATGAGTATCTATAATTTTGAGAAAGTCTCATTCCAAATTTTGTTTTCTAGACCTATAATCATTTCCATTTCTACGTCCAAGCTGATTAACAATAAAAATTACCCAATCAACATATAATTTATTCTTCTAAATAAAATTTAATAAATACGGATAAAAACCATAAAATAACCTTCCATGGTCAATTTTATATAAATATAGTGATATAATCCAAATTTATACAATTTTACCTTCCTCAAGAATATATGTCACCATGCATACCAGGAATGAGTTGAATATTTCAATCCATGCATAGATTTAAACAACATTAAAACCATAAAATATTTATAAATAACTATAAACACCCTAGGTGTTTAATGTATAAATATTCATTTATTATTAAATTTATGATGTTCACCATGACATTCATCTTGTTAGTTTTAAATTTCAATCGTATATCTATGACACGAAATCGTCTAATCGACGTATGTTTTGCAACTTGAGAAATGGTGTATCTATTGTAAATTACAACTACTTTTTAGAAACCCTTTCATACAAAATATTATTTTCATCAAATCATATTTATCGATTAATCATATTTATTTATTAATTCTTACTTTTTTATTAAGATATTGTGATCTTTTAGACTCTTCACAAGATCTAATTTATGATTTTTATCTATTAGATCTGACTCTTTATTCATGTCTTTACACATGATTCATATTTTTTTTACTTTTCAAAATATATATAGAGACACTAAAGATAAAATTTTAGTTTTTTAAATATTTATGATCAACAGTTTTTTTAGAGAATATTTTTAACCAATAAATATTTTCCCATCTATCTCAACACTTATCTTTATATGTGATGTATATGGTTGACTACTTTAAAAAAACTTATATAGACATTGAATGTAATTTTAATCAGGTACTATGTATCCCATTAGTGTTTGTATCATCTAATTCATTTTCACCATATACCTTTCTCAAGGGTACAATTCAATATCCATTCAAAACATTATCTCAAAAAACATAGAATCACTCTTTTATACAATCATTTGAAAACTCTTTCTGGGTTAATTATATGAATTTATTTTGATGGAATATCCTAAAAATATAAATTAGTTTTATGAATCTTTATATGAATCTTGATTATCTTTAATTTTAAATGTGTAATATGTTTTAGATACATTAAAAAGTTATTCATTTTTCTTATTACCCACAAGACATATTTATGGAAATTTTCTTCACTACATGGATCAAAAATTATTTATTTTTTATATACCCTAAAACACTGAATGATATCATATAATGGTGAATATATATTACAAATTAAATAATATTACATTTGACATAATATTTACCATTCAATATCCCATTTCTATCAGAATTTTATTTTTGACCTTACTAATGACACATCATGCCTAATTTGGTGCTTCTCCAATTAATTTTTTATCTTCTGAGTATAATGATCCATGCTATATTGAGTTCAAATATTTTGAGTGGACTAACTTTATTGTCATTTTTCAGCCAAACCCACTTAATAAACTCCATAATTTCTCATAATATTTATGTATATAATAGTATCTATTAACATTATTCATCAATTAAAATGATAATGTATTTTTCACTGTATGTCTTTAAAACTATCACCAACCCACCTAGATATATCTGAATCATATCTAGTAAAATTGTGGTCATATTTTTATTAATTTGGTTTCGTTTTTTAAACAATTTCCCTTTCAAACAAAAATCAGAAAAATTATATTAATTTTTTCTCATGTTTTTAATTTCAGTCACAACATTCATCTTTGAAATATATTTTTTTTGATTTATTATATATTTTTCCAAAAAATAAATTTAGAAGAATAATTTATTTTTTATCCTCTTTAAAGATGTGATATATATTTTAAGTTTTCATATATCCCATAATTAATGGGTTTTCAATTTTTTATTGATAAAAAATATTCTGATTGAACTATACCTCATCTCAAGAGTCCTAATTTTGATTAAAACTCAATGGGTTGTATCGAATAACGTATAATAAAGTACATATTTATTCGTCAACCCAACTCCATCAAAAAAATGAATTTTCACATACTAATATTATTTAGATATTTTATTTCAAAATTAACCATGTCATCAATATGAATATTTAAATTCATTAAGACACTATACTTTTCAATCATCTGGGTGTAACACGTAACATAAGGAATTCATGTGCTGTTGTTTTTAGTTTCATTAGGAGATTTTCTCTAAAAATATCGTTCTAATTTAGACTCATCACCCTTGAATAAGTGTCTATTAGAGTTTTTTATGAAGACAAGCTTTCATCATTTTACTTAGTATAAGTCGTGTGATCATTCTCCTCTTCCACAAAGGAATATACATTGTTTTTCTAGAGTATCACATTTGGTGGTTATATTTTAATCCTTGATGTATACTATAAATTTATTTTTGAATTACCTATTGCATGAAATTTATATATTGGTTACAAAGTTCTATAAGTCATATATATATATATATATATATATAAATTATTGTCTCCATATGAAATGACATATTCTCATTATATATTATTGAATCCCAAGACGCTCATATTTCATATATGTCCTTGCCTCCTTCTACCATGCCATTTTTTGGAAACCAACAATTAATTTTTTATTTTCATATAAACCACCTTTAATTTAATAGTGATAATCAAACCGGTTTCCCAACTAAGGCCTGATAACCCTTCAAAGGAAACCAATCACTATAATAATTTTCCATTAAAACCGATAGTGGATTAAGGCTCTATCAATGTTGAAAACCAATATAATAATTAATTGATAACAGACCTATTATAATTTGAATATATTCTTAAAAGAGATCAATACCATCAAAAGAACCATTGAGGTTACACCTTTCTAACCTAAAGAACATGGTTCATACCATGTTGAGATAGGAAGCACGACCATTTAATGAAAAGAAATTAACCACTCCAGAACACAATTAATGAAAAATTGTAAATTAATTTCCAACAAAGTGTAGAAATAATGTTTTGGAGTGATGAAACCTAAGAAGACTCCATATGGTATTGAAATTCTTAAACATGGGATCCTTATATAACAAATCCTCATGTAATGAAGAAACAGTTAAAAAATAATGATGGAATCCTTTATTTAGATCATTATATAATTGAATCATTGAACTTAAATGATGTGATGAGTATTAATCCATTCCATTCGATGCTTAATGACACGTTTTACAATTATTTATTTGATATTATTGTTGTCTTCAAGGGATGTTTTGATAGTCAAATCACCTTCCTAGATTTCTCTCCCCATTGTCCATGAGTATGATTAATGTATGAGAATTGTTTGTCATTGGGTTTTATATTGGGCCAAGTAAACCTTCACTCATATTCATGTCACAATTGTTTTCTTTACCAATTAAATATCTCCTAGGATCAAACCATTTCATTCATAAAACGATGAAGTTTCTAATGTATTTTCTTACTGATGGGTGTAACTTTTGATAAGATGGAATATTGTAAAATTATTTATCATATAAAAATCATTTTTAGAAAGATGAACATGTTTTTTAATAAACAATTGTTACATGTGGATTGAGTTACAATTGATTTTGGATCAAAAGACTAGTAATTAAAAGCCTTATTTTTTATTACATTATTAACTGGTGATCACTGACTTTAATGGACCCTTTCTTTCCTTGCATCCATCTAGTTTGGTAGAACAATATTTTTTTCTCATAAAATATATACTCATATATAGTCAGATAATTCTTAGATGGTTACATTCATTCATCTTTAATATTTGAGGATTTACCCATTATAGAATCCAAAACTTCTATGACTATCTATTTCCAACCCTTTTTCCTCTCCATGAGTCATCATTAATGAAAGGACCATATCCTAAATATCATAATCTATTCTGATTGGTAATTCCCAATGATATATTGAGTTAGGAGATGATGATATCCCATGCCTTTTAATTATGGGTTTACTATTTATAGGTAAACATATAGCTAGTAGTTATTAACTGACCACAAATTGAGAGATCCTAACCGCTCCCTATTATGATTCTTAATAATATAATTGATCAAATTAAATGTTTAAATTTTTTAATATGAGTCCCAATTTTGAGTCTCACATAAGATATCATCATCATGAATCTTCGAGGTGGAAGCCATAACATTCGTGAAGGATATTCTCCCATGAATATAGAGTCCTAGGAGTGGAACAATAAGATAAATTAAATTATATATATCATAAAACATAATATAATGGATCTCTCAAAATCATCATAATTATACACATCCATTTGATTCAAGTTAAATGAACCTAAAATATATTCTTTATTTCCCCCATGATCCATGTAATAAAAATCAAATTTTTGGGTCCAGGTTAAAAGACTATATCACCAACCCACTGGTCAATGACTATAGTATAGTCAGGGATATCCATGATGATTTCAACTAAGGTATACATACTCCTGGTTTTGGATGTAAAATGTTTGTTTTAACTAAGAAACATTTTCTACCTCAATCCACAAAAAAACTTAGGGGGTTCTAGAACATCAGTTTCAACAAAAATGCAGCGTTAAATTAGATGGTAGGGAAATATGAATTTTTCTTCATGAAAATAGATTTACAATCCAAATTATCTTACATATTCAGAAAATAAGGGATTATAAATATAAGTAGATTCCCTGGAAAACATACATATACATATCTTTTAGAGTATAATGGCTTCATTAAAAAATATTAGTACCACCAGATGGGGGAGAACAAAATTTTGTTGAAGTAAATAGTGTCATAGGTTTAATAAATGATAAAATAATAATATTGCGGTAATTTATGAGGATATGACAATGATTTAGAGTTTGATGATCTCATTTACCTTGAAATAAAATGAATCCCGTAAAAACTTGTTTACCAATTAAACTGAAAGAATATTCCAACAAAAGAGGGAAACAAGAGAGAGTGTAATGAATGAGGAATCATTTGCGAACTCTTGATGTTATAGTGAGATAAATAGACAAACATGGTTTAAATAGGAAACTTCAAACAGGTATCTACGCTAAGGAAAGGGGGATGAGTATATGAGGCAGTTACGGGAATAATGTAATGAGGACCATATAACCCCCTCCCTATAAAATCCTTGACTATTCAAACTGGGATATTACATATTTTTAGATGAATATTCATTAAATTAAAAAAATAGAAGCCAGAAGACCATAATTTTATATTTACACTGGAAAAAGGGATCACATTTTCCTTATATAATTATAGGACATCAAAATTTCTAATAAAAATATTCACCTCTAATATTCATACATAAAACAATTCTTTATATCACAAGGAAATAAAACATAAGAAAGGGTGAGCTTAGATGTTATGTATGTTAAAAAATGGGTGATACATAATAATAATATATTTGTATAAGAACATCAGAAATTTTTTTGGAGATCATTCCATTCATGTCAAATATCTTATACACGAGTCCTAGCATAAATATTCATAGTTCATATGACTTGAATCATAAGGGAATAAAATCACTAAATCACTGAGATCCTAATATTTAAATGAAACATGAATTTTTGGCATACACGTAAATATATAACGTTTTAAACATGTATAAAAATAAATATGTTCACTCGTTACATTAAGGACATTAAATTAAGACCTTGAATTAAAATATGGACTAGAAAACTATGTCCACACATAAAATTAGAGACATGAAAAATATGTCTTCTGTGAACATGAAATATTATTTGAGCCAAAAATATAGACCTAATGAGTTATTCAACCTTACCCAATAAATTGGATGAAAAAATAATACCAATCTGTCATATAATTAAATCATATATTTATGATCCATAAGTTCTTAAATCATTTATCAAGTGAGAAATGAGGAATATAAATTGTTTTTCGTAAACATTACATCATATAATATATCATTAAAATTTAAGATTAATCAAAAAAATAGTTAAATAAATACATAAAACATTAAGAGAATGAATATTAATGTTATCCTTGGATTATGTCACTTGTAAGGAATGAGTGACAGGAACAGATGTTACTTTAGATGGAAAATAGTTGTGAACACTGTTTTAAAACATCTCATCATAAAACTAAATTTTGTATTTTTAAATGATATTTTTTAATCATAAAAAATATATCAATTATTTTTAAATAAAAATAACCCTATAAAATAAATTATTCATTTAATACAAGTGTAAATAACATTGAAATAATTTTCCTTTAAAATACATAAAATATCATTTTAAAAAAATTATTGAAAACAGGGTATTTGAATATCCAAATGCCGCTACTAAATAGAGAATAACATTAAATGAATCATATGTTATCAGGAAAATATGGATATTAATGATAAAACATGTCACGTGTCGTTATATACCCATCATAAAATAATAGTGGTGTATAGCATGACCTGTTTATTAATGAAGAAAAATTAAAACAAAATTACCTGATCAATTTTGAATCATTTGAACTATAAGCCCCTTGAAATGGAGATCACCAAATGGATATTTAAATACCCATAAATTTAATTATACTTATCTGATTATTCATTAATGGGTAGAATACACATTACTCACATGAAACATGTGGTGAATATTTAATGAGTCTCATAGAAATAAAAGTGATACTAGAAATCTCATTTCCTTAAGTCTTGAATTCCATCATACATGTCCAAACCTCATGTATAATAGATATTAGTATTATTAAAAATCCGACACATAACAATTTTAATATACATAATAACATATATGATTTACTTATATCTTTATATTGATCTCTCAATAATAATTATATTCTTATGTTCTGTTTCAGGTAATAATCGCTTTATTTAAATTAGATGTTTTAATTTCATATTTTTGGTTGTCATATATAGGTAATGATTTATTTATACCCATAATAATAACCAGGATATAAATTATCATATATATTTGGAATATATTTATTTATGGTTATTAATAAAATTTAGTGGTAGATGATAAAACAAACAGTTCATGGATATAAAATTTCATACATACACATGAAGATAATTTAAATTAACTTTTCATCTTAAAATAATACAAAGTACATGATATATTTTTTTTAAAAAAATAATTTTTTCTTATATATCTCATAATTTTACAAAAAAATCATAATTAATTCATTCTACTTAATGTGTGAATGAATCCCATCACATCACGATTCGGTTGTCCATCCTACACACGAATAACGATATCATATTCACACAAAATAGAAAGAATGATGGTATTGTGATATAGAAAATCTGTAATCATAAGGAAATTTTAAATATTATATGTATCATATATAGAATATAAATCCAGTATTATTCCAAACCATTAATTAAGGTAATGAAAAATTTTAGGACATTAGTTCATGACGCAGTAGTTTTTCGTACACATGAATGATGAATTTGTATTCCATTTGATAGTAGTATGTAGAGTTATATGTCTTAAAAATTATAAAAACATCTCATTATATTGAATACACTGATGTGATTATGAAAAAATTACATAAAATTAAGTTATTAGGTATATGGACGAACTAAATATAAAGTGTTTACCAAACAATGTTACTTCTTATTCTGGTTTCTCCATTGGGTTTTCCCAAAAGAAAATACATGTTTTCATTTATACAAATAAAATGGAATATATGTTTATGTTATATATTTATGGACGATATTTAGATTTGTTTTTTCCATGCCAAATAGGTTTTTTGTGTGAAAAAAAGAAAATAGGAGGTTAACTATTATATTAAATCTAAATAAGAAACCTCAAAAGACCACTTATTTTATTTTATGATATTATAAATTTCTAATATCATCAACTCAAATATTTTAGAAAATCTTTTTAGAAACATTAAACCATATTAATTTGAATAACCCTTAGTTAACTAATTTTAATTTTATCTATGGTAACAAAATTATTCTATATTAAGAGAATATAAATTTTATATATAAAGTCTAAATTAGAGAATAAATTAGAAAATAATGACATATTAAGAAATATATAATCACTTTTTTTAGTAATTTATATATCTTTTTAAAAAAAATTAATAATTTTGTTTTTATAAAATATCATTACTGCCAATTTTTATTGTTTTCATTTCATTTACATTATGAAAATCAATACAGTAACTTAAATTAGAAAAAACAATTAAATGCACCCCTAATATGACATATTCACCTAGAAAATTCATTGATAACATTACATATTTAAATTTTATTTTTATAAATATTTATAATCATCTTTAATTGTTGTATCATTAATTGAATAATTAGTGACTATCATTGTATTTTAATTTATGTTAAATACTTTTCTCTAAAAATTTAAATAAAATTTCCATGATTAAATAAAAAATTCATATTTTATAAATATATATATAGTATTGCATATCTTTAAATACCTATCCTTTAAAATTACATATTCTATTGTTTGTTAACTCAAATTTAAATTTGATGAAATTTTAAGTGTACAATTTTATTTAATTAGTAAAAAAATCATATGATGTGGAAACATACATTATTAGTGGATAGTTATACATAGTAATTAATTAGTCACTAAAGGAAAAAAATTCAAAAAAATGGTTTCTTTATATGACATCACAATTCTCACCACATCATCATCCTTGTCAATACTCATCCTTTATCTATAATAAAAAAATGTAAAGATGTGATTGGATAAAAAAGCTAAATAAGGGAGATAAAATGAAATAAAACCATTAATACAGTGAAATATGTGGAAACATGTTTAATTTTCAATGAGTGAATGAAACAATGAATTTTCACTTGAATGACATGCATACAGTTTGCTGAAACAAAATAATTAAAATTAAGAGCATGTAATTAAAACTCTTTTAGGTGACATAGAAAATATTATTCTTAAAATCCATTCGAAACACTTTTAGATAAAATAATTATGCGTTATAATTATAATTATATTATTACCCAATGAATTGGATGTCTATAATGGATATCACCATCGTATAAGCTATGTTAGGAACACATGTGATCTATAACGGTGCTCATACCTCTGTATAATCTATATTTCCCCCCCCGTAAACAATAATGGGGCTCAAGCCTTATTATTTGTTGTATTGGGTTCAACCATGTGGAATATTGGGGCTAAACCCTTTATAAAGGTTGTATCAGGCTCACCTAGTTCATATAATTCTCATGTTGCATATCATTAAAAAATTCATCTTATATTCATTTGAAAAACTCTATTAATACACTAAGAAAACACTTCTGAATAAAAATACCATTTTTCATTGAAGAAATAATATTCCAAAACAAAATACCCTTTTAATTGAAAACCAATTTTCATTACAAAAAATCAAAGAAGATAAATTTTATTATTAATATAATAAAATATAAAATATTTGAAATCATGGAAAAATAAAATAACATTCCTATGGGCTGAAAAGTCATTGTCACTGTATATTTGATAATAGAATTTTTTTCTCATTTTTCTAAATGATCCACATAATAATATTTAAAAATATTACTTTTTGAAAACCATTTGATGAAATTATAAAGGGGAACAAAATTTACTTTCTAATAGTCTTATATAAAAATAAATTAATGTGAAAAATAATATCAAGAATATTGATAGAGAAAAATATATTTAATAATTATATCATTTAACATTAAATGTATCTGATAAAACATTGAAATTCCTCAATGAATGGAGATTTAGAAGAATTTTCTTACCTTGAGTCTCATTCATCATGTATGATCTTTATCATCCGAGATAATAAAAAATTGTCAATTATTTGTCTGCTTGATATCAATTTTCACATTAATTATTCCTTTTATATCACTTAATATATTGTAATAAAATTATAATGTATTGTTATAAAATTATAATAATTATGAATGTTCATGTAGGTTGTTTTGATGATATTTTATTTTCGAGTCCAAAATGAAATTGGCATGTAAAATATGGTAAAACATTCATTAGTTCATCATCTAATGAATATTACTCCTGAAATAATAATCATTATTATAAATCAATCACAAATTCAAATCCAATCATTAAATATAGATATGAAAAAACAAATATGGTACAATCATGTTGATGGTGTGTCATACGTACACATGAGTAACATTTTCAGTTTTCAATGAACATTATTGAATGAATTTAAATATTATATTATATTTATACAATACCATTAATTTCATTAATATCATATTAATAATTTAAATATACTTATATATAACATTAATGTGACGGGGTGTTGAAAATTAATCACAATGCCTCATGGAGGTTATAGTTCAAACATACACAGTAATGACGTCATCATTTTTTTGTTAATTGAAGTTAATAATTTATTTAATATATTATTATATTATAATTATAAATATGTCATTAATATAATATATATACATTAATTATGTAACAACCTGATATTTTGTGAAATATTAATTTTCAAATTAATTAATAATTTTTATACTATTAATTTCACAAAACATTTAAAATAGATTATTTTAATTTATTCATGAAATATTCGGAACACCATGTTGATCATTCACAACAATAAACACTTAGCTTATCTTGTGGTATACATAACACAAAGTTATCTTTCATTACACATACGAGTACGTTTTACAATATTTTAAGGGTGAATATATGTTAAAACAAAATTTGAAACTATTATGAATTTAATTTTGTAAAATAAATTCATTTTTAAACTCCGGACATCTTAATTATCCTATGGTAAATGTTTGAGATTTTTCTGACATTCATCATTTTTTAATGATAAGTGAAAATTGATGTATTTTAGCTAAAAATAACCATTTCCGTTAAAAAATAATTAATGATAAATTATATTTTATATTTTTCAAGACTCAAAATACAAAAATTATAAATATATATATATATTTAATTTCATTAAACATCATTTTACTTTTAAATTGAATATGAAAACTTAACAGGCATTTGAACACCTTTCTACTATAAAAACCTGTTATTTTGCCATGTATGCAGGATTAGTCTTGATCATAATATTAAAAAATATATTATTTGAAATTTTAAAATCCATTATGATTGGTTACATTCATTAATATATTTCTAGTCTAATAATATTTACTCAATATTTTGAAAAAAATCATTAGTGAATGTGACTAAAAATAATTACAGTGATTAAGGTATAATTAAGCTTAATAAGCGACCATCCCTAAATCAAAATGATCAAAATGACTTGAACATTTTTCCAAAAACCATTGGCTTCCATTATTTAGACAATAGAACCAAATGGTTCATAATTTATGGGTTATTGGGATATTATTTAACGAATGTTTCTATATAAAATATTATGTAAACAAAAACACAAAAGATGAACTTTTCATACTTTTAACATTTATAAAACAGTGGGATATGTTAATAAAATCATATTTTCAGTTATAAATATCGTTTTTAAAGATAAATGTTTTATTTTTATCATAATGATTTATCAATAATTTTTATATATGATTTAGTTAAATAAAATATATACGAAATGCTAATGTAATGATTATTTAGTTAATAATTAAATTAAATAAATGACACTATTTAATTTAAAAGTGAAGTTAATTTATTGAATTACATTATGTATTTATATATGTTTATTGAAATATATTTTTAAACATATTTTAACCTAATATATTTGAATTAAAATATTATATTGATATTTTAAAATTAACATTAAATAAATAATATCAAAATTGGCATTATTGTTATTTTCCAATAAGTTAAATTTTATTTAGTCATTTTAAAAACATATATCCATAAAATTTATTTTTCTGTATTAATTAATAATAAATATTTCATATTAACTGAAGAATTTATCTTTTAATGTTATCATATTGACCCATATATTGTAAAAATGTTGTTAACATGGTCTTGGTTTAAGTAGTGTTTTAGCGTATCATGTGCGCATTTTTTAAAATAAATTTCCAAAACAAGTGAGAATTTTAATTTATAATATATATATATAATTAATAATTCATTTGATATATATTTTCTATAACATATCACCTAATTTGAGACTTAATAGTAAAATTAAATTTGTTATAAAACCATATGGTTTAATAAAAACCAAAATTATTAAAATGGGTAATCATAAATGTTATAGAAGCAAATTATTAAAATAAACATATTTTGGTATAGTGGATATTTTAATAAGAAAATATCCACATATATTCCATTATTTTTTAATTTTGGAGGCTGTTTAGTTATGGTAGACAACCCAATATTGTATACCTTTTGGTATTTACAAGAGTGTAACACTCTCATCACTATAAAAATGAAGGAACTCAATCACATCATCACACCTATCAAGAACATTGGGTCACCAAAAAATCATCTCAAATATGATCCAAAATTACCTTCATTCCACTTATTATCCTAATTTTTTTTCATAAATCCTCTCATAGAAGCCTTTTGGTATAATCCAAATGGAGTTACCAGAATAATATGTAACATCTTCTCTAAAAATCATCCCTTCATTTTCCTTATTCTGAGGGTACACTATATTTTTTCAATAATTATGTCAAAAATATTATCCAATATATACTAGGAATTTTTTAGTAATATATTTTGACATATAGTTACACACACCTTTACCTAATGTATATTGAACATACTGTTTCTCTGTATGGAGAATTACCGTCTCACAAAACGATGATTGATCATTTTTCATTTACTACCAATAATGCTGGCCATTATGATGGAAATTCTATTTATATATGTCATATATTTTATTTATTATGTCTTTAAGATTTTTTATATCATTTATAAGAAACATATCTTTACATTCCAATTGGTTTTATTATAACAATCTCGTTTGAGGAAATGTGGACTACCACCCACTCAAAGCAATGTTATCATTCACACACCACACGGTATGAATTAAAGATAGGAAAAATGATAATATATGATATATATGATATATTCATGAAAATAGAATATTTATATATATATACATAAATATATATTCATATTACATTTACATACATTCATTTAATACGATAATAAAGATGGAAACAACATTCATTCATACGTACGACTTACAGTATCCATGAACAGTGTATTCCATTTCCTAAATCATTATGGTATAAAAAATTATAATATGTATAAACTATATATAAATTATATTTATATAATAATTTACATTTTGGAATTAGGATATATGTACAAGGAACTATGATATAACAAATTAAGAAAAATATGAAGAACAAAGAGAATATTACTCGAAGTGAAACATTAACATATGACCATTTACAAGCTGACAACATAAGGTCATAATCAAAAAAATAAATTTTATTACATATAATAAAATTATTATATAAAATATTTATATTAAAATCATATTTATTATACAGGAATGTTGTACGATTACAGAGAGATTCACGATACAGGGTAAGAGGATTTCATAACACTTTTTATTTATCTGAGATACATGTTATGTCTACCACTAATTCCTTTTTATGGTGTAAGTACGACCTGTTTTTGTATTCTATATAATTATACAAACATTTATGGGTATTAAAAATAAATTTTATGAACTTTCATTCATGGGGATTATGTTTCAATTGTTACCAAATCTGTAAAAATATTTTGTCTCGATTTTCCTTTTCTAAGACTCATGATTCTTTATCAACCTAAACCATTTTTCAAGGTGTATATACTTCCATATTACATGTTCAATAATGAATATAATGATTTTAATGATATTTTATTCTTAATTTAATTTCATTATCATACATGGATAAAATAATCATAGTTTACCATGTTAAATGATTTTATTGAGAAAATCACTTCACTTTTCAAGATATTTTACATTTATGAATCCTTTGATGGATTATTATGTTCCATATCTCAAGACATTAACGAATATTCTTATAATCTGGTTATTCAACTTATAATAATTTATTGATTCCATTTTCTAATCTGTGGTATATAAGATATTAATAATGATATTTTTAGAAATCATGACTTTACCCTCTTTGATGTTGGAAAGTTAGGTTTTCTAATTAATTTTTTCCATGAATATTATTCTATAAACATATAATATTTGAAATAAACTTTTACCCTTCGGTATTTTAATAATCTATTCAATGCAATATTTTTTTACTTTTCAAACAAGGAACTTTGTAACCTTTTTTTATGAAAAAGGAATGCTCTTTTGACCTCATACGACATGTACATATTTATCCGTCATTATTTCTTCGAAGGTACCTTTTCATTTTTACATGTTTAATATATATATTTTTTTAAATAATTATTTTCAAAAAAAAATAAATTTTTTTTCAAGTTTTTTTTATAATATTTCAAGAAAATTGTTGTCAAAATGTTTTCAATATCTTTTTATAATTTTTCAATGTATTTTTAATTAAACATATTTTAAAATGTACTATATCTTATTGTAGACCTTTTCATGACAAAAGGTTCTAAAAATTATTTCATTACTTCTTTATATGTTTTCAAGGTATTTTATGAGGAATTTTTTAAAATGGTTTTATTTATTAATAAACCTTTTTCAAATTTGAAACGTTATTCTCCATATGGAAAGTTTCTAATAATTTATTTGTTAATTATTTTCCATATAGTATGAAATCTATTGATGTTACTCATTCTAATATAATGATTACATTTGATCTTTTATTTGAATGGGTTATGATTAAAATCATGGTCTTTATAAAACCCATTTCTCTTTCAGGGGTTATATGTATATGAAACTTTTTACTCATTCTTAGGTTTTTCTTTTGATGAAAATTTTATGAAACCTGTAACTTTTCCATAGATTTTGATATGTTTACATTATAATGATACCAATTTCATATCATGGGTTATGGAATGCATACTTTTGATCTTGTGGAACATGTATTGTTGATTTAATTATGTGATGGGTTTGACATATATGTACCTAAAATGCATTTGGTAATCTTTTTTATCACATGAGATAAACTAAGATGGTCTTAGAAGTGAACGTCAACAACTATGATGGTCATGGGAGTGAACGATTACTAATAATATGGTATGAGATGTGAACTCATGCTATTGTGATGGCCATGGGAGTGAACCATGACTATTATGATGGCATGGAGAGTGAAACCATATAGATAAAATAGTTTTAGGAGTGATTCCTTGGCTACAATGGAAATAATTATCTTCTTATGTATTTTCCATAATTTCATGTTGTATTCATATTCTATTCATTCATGGATTATTCTCTCTATTTCATTATGATTCATGTCTTATTAACAACCGATATTTCTACCTTGATTTCTATTATGATCTTCAATATGTAGGGTATGATATTCTATTTCCATGATAACATTCTCATTCCCTTATGATCATAATTGTGATAATATGTATCCCATTTTTACACTTATTAAGAATTTTTGCTCACCCCATTAATTATTTGATTCCCCCGTGTTATAATGATAGGTACTATGCTTGATATGTAGAAAAAAAGTTCTATTTAAGAAGAACCTACTGGGAGAGGATATATACCACATATATAATAGTCTTTATGATTCCATGGTTCCATAGAAACTAAATACTCTATGTCATTTGGGCGTCTATTTGTATAATGTCAAAATATTTTTCAATATTTATTTATTTTTAAGGATTTGAGAATATATGGTCTTTACAGATGGTATTAGAGAAAAAGTATAATTAACCTTTGGAAATAATAATGATAAATGTAACACCCCATATTTAAAAAACTGAAATGCATGAAACACATAGTTTCTACATAGTGAAACAAATTTTTAAGAATATATTTATAAAAAACCATTAAAAAAATTCACCTTCTATGATTTGAATTTCAAAAAACAAGTACCTACTATTGTGATCAGTATGTTATTTGGAGTCTGATAGATATAACTTAAATAGGTGAATAGTAACATACCTTATGAGTAGTTATTTGATTAGTAATATGATCCTTATGAATATTAAATCATATTATTATTTTATTATCTTATGGTTATAAGAAAACGAGATCTTCATTAATTTATCATAGTGATATAAATTGAGTTCTAGTTTTAAAATTGTTATATTTTGAGTAAAAAATGAATATTTTTTAAAATTAAATTCAACTTATTTGGAAACTAATTTTAAAAAATTTGAGTTTATTTTTTAATTATACACATAGAAAAATAGATAGGGTGTTTTTTGGAATTTTTTTGAGATAGATGAGTTTTTTGTGAATAGTAAAAATCCATATTTATGTTTTCAGTGTATTTGGTGACATGAGAATGATTTAATAAATATGGTCAATAAATGAGGATTAAAATACAATCTGAGGTTTCATAAGTGTGCAATACCATGGGGAATGACCATTGTAAATCCCATGGTTTTTCAAATATCACTAATGAGGTGTCCTTTGAAATTAATTAAAATGACCTTGCATTCACTATAAATACCTCCCTCAAACCCTCTTCCTCTCACACCTCTCATTATTTTAGAATTGTCTAAATTGTTCCCAATACACATCCTAACATGATTCCCCAAATCCAAGACCTAATCGTTTTATCGAAAGGCCAAAACGTAAGTCCATAAAGCGAATCATAAGGAGAAGAGATTAAAAGGTAAATATCCTCTTTCGTTTTCTTGTGTCTTCTTTTCAATTATTTTATTTTATTATACTATCTTCACCTCCCCTGATACAAGAATCCTAAAATATCTAGTATTATATATATTATGGAATTTTATCCTGTTTATGAAAAAAAATCATTACCATTATTCCTCTAATATTCATCTTACTCAAAAAATAAAAACATAATCTATGATCTGTCGATTTACCGATATTGAGGATGATGAGTCTTAAATTATTCATACATCCTTAAAAACTAGTTGTAAAATATGTTTAATGGTTGAACCAGAAATTAAATTATATTATATGTACTATATTATGTTGTTAAATTAAATTATACTCATAATATTAAACTTATTTGATTCAATAAGTTTTTGATTATCGAAGAACCTAAAAAATGTTCTAAGCGATAATCGATTATGAGTTGTCTAATGATTCATAATCATATCACATAACCAATTTTTTTAATAGAATACATTAATATTATGGTAAAATATTAATAAAAAACTCACTCCACATTTGTATTTTCGATGCCATTCGAAAAGAAAATCCATTACGAACTAACAATGGAAACCATGGAAAGAGCGCTCACGAAACAATGTAAATATAGAAATATTATTAATAAATTGGTAAAATGATATCACAAAATGGTAGTATAAGGTTTTTTAAAAATAAATATGGTTATATAAAATATTAATATCACCCTTTTAACCATTATATAGGATTTTTAAATAAGTTTGACATATGAAGAACCTGAAGTAAGGGAATTCTGAACCGAGTTTCCATTATTTGGGTTAGTAATCTATTGCCTTAATTTCTTGGTACTAAGACTATATGTGTAATTTATAAAATCATATTTTGTTTTATCTTGTTTATTTATAGTTTATACACATATTTATTTCATTCTATCCATTCTCACTTCAGTTATATGACATATTTAAGGGCCTTTTCTTTAACAATTCTCCATTAAAATTATCTTTTACAAAATTCAAAGTCATGGGTTTTTTAATATTATTATTGTTTTTTGATTATTTTATTGTCCATTGACATTTTTTATGATTATGCTTAGAACTAATATCTCCATCCAATCAATTTTTAATGTGTATATTGAAGATTAGTCGAATGGTTACTCCATGTGTAACTGTGATGGATACATAATAAGGTGGATGCGTGGGTTACATTGTAATGTAGCCATGAGGGTTAAAATATGAAGTAATTAATTCCACATGATATTTTTATGGACTAAAATATATTCTCCTTAATGTTTTATGTGGATCTCATGTTCCACATGTTATGTACATAATGGTGAGAAGTATGACTTTGTGAAATGATTTCATATGTTTATATGTATTCATAGACTATTGGTTTATTTCCTTATTTTTATACAGCATAATGAAATTTTAATTCTTATCCCACGTTTATATATTTTTTCACAGGTTATAAATATGTGTAATAGAAATAAGGAATTCAAGTTAAAAGTTATGATGTTTTCCGAATAAATCATGTTGTGGTTTTGTTTCACAAGTTTGATGTTATGGAAAAAATGAATAGTTTTACTAGAACCAACATTGTATGTTTTGGTTATATATGTATGATTTATTTAATAACACTATACCCAATAGTTATTTGTAAATGTATATAAATGAAATGTATTTGAAATATAATGATTGTGATATTCTTAAGGTTGAGTCCTTATAGATGGTATCAGAGAACGGTATAGACAACATTAGGGGTTATTAAAAAGTTAAAAAAAGCATAAAGGAAATTTTAATTATTTCTATGTTTATGTGGTATAGAATTTAAATATTACCATGTTTATTCAACTATGATATGTATTTTTTTATGGGTTTCCAAAAAATATACAGTGAAGCTAAAGTTGGAAGGAATCAAGAGGCTGATATCTTTCCGAATCTGCAACCAAGAATTGTGGAAATTGGAACAGAGTTGATTGTGATGGTAAAGGCGTAGTTGACATAGCCAAAAAACATTTGGTGGAATCCATACCAGAGAAAAACCATAATTACCTCAATGGAACATGAATATAGTGTATCATTTTATGAGGAAATACCCTATTGCATTCAGTAGATGTTCTGACCGAGTAGCGGCTGAATGGTGGATTAAATATTATGAAAAGATATTCAATTTTATGAGATATTTAGATAATAAAATGGTTAGTCTATATATTTATCATTTTGAAGGTGAATCTGATCAGTTGTCGTCAATGTTCATGAATAGCAGGTATAGATAAGAGATTGAAGCCTTAGAGTGGGATAAATTTAAATGACTTTTCTTTCAAAAAAATTCATATGGTGGTTCAGCTTAGGATGAAGAAGAAATTCCTTGAATTAAGTAAAATTAATAATATTTAGTGGCCATTTATGAAGAAATATTCACCCATTTGACAATGTACACCCAAAATATTATTCAAGACCCTCATAGTAAAATCAATTAATTTGACTAGGGATTGAAACCATGATATTAAATGGAATTAGCCTCCGAATATTTGAAAGGTTATGAGAAAATTGTGTAATTTTCTAAGAGGATTGAAAATTAGTGTTCTAATGATAACATGTACATTGAAAATAATCATAAGAAGATATCCAAATGAAAAAATTGGTATAATCAATCAAAAAAATCTAATGGTAAAAAGTCTAGTTTCTAGTTTGTGAAATGTTTGCTAAAAGGCACCCTGAGGAATTCCTAACCAAAAGATGGAAGGGTTTTTTATGTGGTATTTTTGGAAATATGGAATAATATTTTAACTAAATTCATCTCAATGTCTTTTCAGATATGAACAAAATAATGTTTTTTAAAAGTGGTGAGATAGGTCATTTTGAAAATTCCTACCTGAAGAAAGATCTAAGCGATGGAAAGTAGCCAGACTATAAGAGGAAAGGTGTAGTGAGATCATTTGTGACTATGTCAACAGATTCATTGCATCCAATGAACCAGTATCAGGAACTATGTTTATTTACTCATATTTTTGTAAATTCATGTTTGATACGATGTCTAAACACTCCATTATGTTTTAGATATTTTCTTGATCATCGAAATATCACCTCACTAAATGAGTCTAGAACATATTTTCAAAACAATATGGGGAAATAATATAACCAAAAAAGGCATTTTATTAATATTCATATGGTTGAATGTATAAATACATTACCTAAAATGCATGTTGTTTTTACCTTGGTAGTGTTTGAGGTCATTTTGGGTATAGATTGGATTTCTGTTTATCATGTTATGATTGATTTTTGAGATAAATATGTTTTTTTTGAAAGAGTTGATGTTTTTATACAATAACAGACTCATACAATTGATAACACATCAAGATGCTAATAAAATATTGAATTATGAAAATGAATTTTATCTTGCTCATATTTTTGAATACAATGGAACTGTTTAGATAATTTTCATGCTGGTGGTCAATGCATACTTTTATTTTTTTACTAATGAGTTAACTCATGTTATACCTGATCAGGATGTTGAATTCAAAATTTTCATAGTTCTTCATGATAATCCAATTTCAAATCCCTCTTATTGAGGGCTTCAAATAGAACTTCATGAATTGAAAAATCAGTTGTAGGAGTTTCTTATTAAACGATTCATTCATCCCAAAATTTCAGCCTGGAGGGATATTATTTTTTCATTAAAAAAATATGGTTCCATCAGACATTTCATTGATTATATAGAATTGTATAACAATAGTATTAGGAATAAGTATCCATTATCTCACATCGATGGCCCGTTTGATCAGCTTCAGGGAGCTCAGTATTTTTCGATGGTTAACTTGAGATCTAGGAACCATAAGTTAAGGGTGAAGGAAGATGACATTCCAAGAAAATAATTTCAATGTTGATATGGATAATATGAAATTATTTATGACGTTTGGATTAACTAAGGCACATACGGTATTCATAGATCATATAAATAAAATATTTCAGGAGTTATTTCATATGTTTGTAGTTCTTTAATTTATTATATTGTCATATATTCTAAAAGTAGAGAGTAGCATGAAAATCATATATTGCTTTTTTGAAAACATTAATAGAAAATAAACTATATAGAAAACTCATCAAGTGTAAATTTTGGATACAAAACATATATTTTCATGGTCACATTATTTATAAACATTACATAAACATTGATCCTGTTAAAGTTATTATTGTTGAATAATTTCCAAGACCGAAAAATAGGGTAGATATTTATAGTTTTCATAGCTTTGTAAGATATTATATGAGGGTTTTTAAAAACATTTCAGGATTATCTATTCCATATACTAGGCTAAATCAAAATGGAGGTAAAATCATCTGAGAAAAATAACTTGATGATTGTTTTCAAGATTTCGGATGATGATTGGTGAATGCTACAATCATTACCCTACCTTCCGAAAATGGAGATATTTTCATCTTCTTTGATGCTTCACTAATGGTACTCGGTTGTGTTTTGATGCAGAATGATCAATTCATTTCTTATGCTTCAAAAAAAGTAAAACATCATGAGATAATTTGTCCTACACATGATTTAGAATTATTAGCAATGGTTTTTACATAAAAACATTGGTGGAATCATTTATACGGAGTAAAATATGGAATATATACTACAAAAAAATATAATGTATATATTAACTCTGAATGAATTAAACAGGAGGAATAGAAGATAGATTGAATTGATAATACATTATGATTTCATGATCAATTACCATTATGGAAGAGAAAATAATGTGCCAACTTCCTTGAGTTGAAAACAGAATACATCATTTATAATGTTACGACTATAAAAAGACCCTTTGATTAATGTTTCGACGATTTTTTTCATCAAAGTTGATGGGGCAAGAAATTCCTATATTTTGTTTCAGGTTTCAGTCCAGTCATAATTGTTACAAAAAAATTAATTACAGAATAAATATGGAGAGTTACATAAAAATGAACAATTTGTTAAAATGGGATAGTTTCCAGAATTTAAAATTGATAAATCTTTTGTTCTATGATATGGAATGATATTATGTGGTCCTTTTTATTCTCATCTAAAGAAAGAATTATTGTGTAAATCTCATAGTTCTCCATTTTCAGTTCATCCTTGCAGCACAAATCTGTATTGTGACATTCGAAAGTATTACTTTTGTGATGGAATAAAAATATATATTTCATATTTTACTCTGAAATGTTTGACATGAAAATAAGTTAAATTTGAGGGGAAATTACCAATGGTGATGATTTAAACATTAACTATACCATAGTGTAAATTTGAAATATATCTAAGGAATTCATTATAGGCTACCAATAACTAATAAAGATAATAATACAATCTGGGTTATTATTAATCAACTGAATAAATCTTCTCATTTAATTCATATTTGATATCCTATTTCTTTGAATGATCTTTATTAAATATACATAAATGATATTTTAGGTTACCTAGAGTTTATATTTCCATGATACTTGACCATGATCCATAGTTTACTTATAATTTTTGGAATTTCCTTCAGAAGTCATTAGGTATAGAATTAAATTGTAGTATATCATTTCATATTCTTTTATATGGGCAGTCAGAATATATGATTAAGACATTGGTGGATATGCATTGAAATTTTTCAATGGATTATCGGGGATGTTGGGATAAAAATATTTGTTTAATTGAGTTTTTATATAATTATATTTTTCATCCAAGTATACAGATGGCACCTTTTGAGGAATTATATGGGAAGTGATGTGAAACTCCTTCCTTTTGGGATGAAGTTGGAAAAAAAAGGTTAGTGAGACCATAATTAGTAGAGGAAGTGGTTGAGAAAGTGAACATGATCCAACAACACATGAGGACAACTCAGAGTAGGCAGAAAATTTATATAGTTAATAAGAGGAAATAATTTTCATTTGTTGTGGGTGATCATGTTTTTAATCTAATCTCACCATGTAAATGTGTTATCCATGATAGTAAGAATGTAAAGGTATTTCCATAGATCAATTCAAATTATGAAATATTGGATAATATTTGATGATATTCCTACCAAGTATCTTTCCCTCATATTTCTATATTAGGTACATATTGTTTTTCAGGTTTCTATGTTGAGAATGTGTTTCTCAGATTCATATCATGTTTTGAGCCACAATGTAGTTCAGATTGAAGAAAATATTTCTTATGAAGAAAATCCTATTCAGATTCATGATGAGAGAGAACAATTATTTTGGAATAAGGTAATAAACCATGTAAATGTTTTTGCAAAGAAACATCATGAAATGTAGATGAAATAGGGGAATATGAAAATTCTATGAAGGAAATTTACCCTCTCTTGTTTAATTATTAAATAATATTTGAAGAATGCAATTTCTATAAATTGAGGAGAATGTAAGAACCAAAGGTTTTAAATATAAATTGAAATCAATGAAGCACTTAGTCTCTATTCAATGACACATTAATTAATGATATAGTTATAAACTATTCTGTAAACCTAATTTTTTCAGTTTATTAGTTGAATTTAAAAAATAAGACATCTATGGTTGATATCAGTATTTTATTTGGAGTCTGGTAAAACTAAGTTTTTTTGGTGAATAATAAAATACCACTATGAATATTAATATAAATATTAATATGACCCTTATGAATAATAAATCTAAATACTATTTTATTTTATTAAGGTTATAAGATAATGATATCTTGATTATATTTTCAAGGTGATAAAAAATAAATTAATGTTATAATATTTTTTTCGAATAAAGTATAATTTTATTTAAAAATAAATTATTCATATTTGGAATTATTTTAGAAAAAGGATTTCATTTTTCAATTGCACACTTTTAGAGGTTTTTATGGTTATTTTAGGTTTCTTCTCAGATAGTGGAATTTTCAATGAATAGTAAAAATAAAGTTTTATGTTTTCTGTGTGTTTGATGATATCATAATGTTGTAATGATGATGTAATCATTCTGTTCGAATCTTGAGTATTAAAAAATGACATCTAATGTATAGTGTGGATTATACCATATAAAAACCTCATGGGAAGATCTATTGATTTCAAAATACCACTAATGAGGTGTCCTTTGAAATTACACAAAAACTCTTTCACATTCACTTTAAATACCACCTTCACCCCCTCTTCCTCTCAAACCTATAATTTATTATATATTGCCTATTTTATCCCAATAATCTCCCATGTCTATTCCAAAAATCAAAGACTTTCTAGTCTCACTAAAAGTCAAAAAAATGTCTTATGGATGATATAAAGGATAAGAGATCAAGAGGTTACAATCCTCTTTCCTTTTATTGTGTTTTCTTTTCTATTCTTTTATTTTATTATACTCTCTTTACCTAACCAGATCGAAGAGGTATAAAATCTCTAGTATTATATATATTCTATATTTTTTTCATTGTTTCATGAAAAATTTACCAAAATTATTCTTCTTTTCATCAACTTATTCTCCAAATAAAAACATTATCTGTGATGTGTCCATTTACCTACATCATGGATGATGTGTCTTATATTTCTTTTTGTGCCCTCATAGATGGTTTTGTAATCAATTTAATGGTTGAAATAGTTTTTAATTTCTTTTATATTACCTCTCTTATTTTTTGAATTAAATTATATGCATAATATTAAAGGTATATGATGAAACAAGTTTGTGATTATCGAATAACAACCAAAATTATCAATGTTTCAAACAATACTGATTTATCTAATTATTCAACACCATAAAATATAAATAAAATTATTTAATGAATAATTTAATTTAATGGGAACATATTATTAAAAAATTATTCCACTTATTTATTTCCACTTCAATTGGAAGAAAATTGTTAGAAACCAACCGTCGAAACCATTTAACAACCCCCCTGAAACAATGTAAATAAACAGTTATTATTATTAAATGTGTAGAATGATGTTATAAAATGATCATCTAAGGAGTTATAAAATTTAATATTTTTTCAGTAAAATATTAATAACACACTTTTAAAAATTATAAATGATATTTAAACAAGTTTGACGTAAGAAGAAAACAATGTATGTGAATTCTTACTACAATTTCGTTTCATTAGGTTGAACTTCTATTTCATTAATTACATGGAAATAAGATTATTTGTGTAATGAATTTAATTAATATTATGTTTTATTGTTTGTATTTAAATTTTATACACATAATAATTTCATTTTACCCATTATCACTTCAATTATATTGAACTTTTTATGTACTTTTGATGAACATTTTCATTTAAAATTCAATTGTACAAATTTAAAAAAAAGAAACGTTTTTATGAAAATATTCATGTTTTATGATTATGATTTAGTTCATGGGAATTTTTTATGATAAATGGTGGGATTTATATCTTCTTCCACATTATTGGGTATGAGTATATTGGAGGTCAGTCTTATGCTTATTCCAAGTGTATCTGAGATGGTTACACAATAAGGTCCCCATGAGGGTTACATTGTAAGGTTTCCATGAATGTTAAACATTATATTGCAGACGTGGGGGTTACAATATTACATTATAAATTAACCAAGATACCTTTATCAATACATATATACATTTTACATTTTTTTGTGGAGATATCATGATTCACAAAGTCTGTATATATCATTGAGAAGTATGTCATTGTGAAATGATTTCATCTTTCAATGAGTATTCATGTACTAATGGTTCATTCATTCTTTTTATATCCCTTTCCATGATTTTTATTTAAATACCATGTCATTAAATGTTTTTGATAGGTTATAAGGATTTGTAATATAAATATTGAGGTTAACTGAAATGTTATGAATTTTTATGAAGAAATCATATTTTCATTTTGTTTTAAAATATTTTTGTTTTTTTAAAAAGGAAATTGTAATTTTTATACCTACATTGTATGTTGTGGGTTGATATGTATGAGTTATGTCTTAACTATAAACTCAAAATAAAATTATGAATGTAAATAAGATAAATCTAATTTAAATACCTATATTATGATATGTTTAAAGATGATTCTTCAAAAAAAACAATTATGATATCACTGGCCTTATTTTCAAAGGATATGTCTAGGGATGCCTATAAAGATATGTATAAGGATGAGTTATCATTTCGGGAAATGACCTAGAATTTTTTTAAAGGATATATTGAGTGTTTTCCTAGTAGAACATTCCCACCAATATACAGCAAGTGGGTGTGGATCTGGAATAGATGTACCTAGGGGTGAAAACTCTAAGAAGGTGTTTTGGGGTTGACTCTAGGTAATCTAGTACACGAAAATGGGCCTTTCTACACACTTGGTTTGACACTCCAATAGGATATGCTTTGTGAATTCAAAAACTGTTCATGAACAATATAGAGTGATTTAATGAAAATTTGTCTATGAATAACTTAGGATTAACCAATGGTGGCATGGATTAAAGAATGTTTCATGATTTAGACATAAGATAAGTTAATTTTTTTGATTATCAGGTTTTTTAATATGATATGTGTTTCTCACCCTATACTTTCTCTTTTTAATAAACTGAGATAAATAAAAGTAACATTCATAACATTAAAAGTTTCATATATTGATATTCTGCGAATTATGAAAATCTATTTCCCATGTGGAAATATCATAAAGAGAATTAGGATGGTGGTATGATAATTGTTTATACTTCTATAGCTAATGAATTCATCAACGTCATGAGAATGGTATGTGATGATCTTCTGATATATTTTACATTATACTTAAGAATAATTATTTTATCGATGTTTATAAGCATTATTACAAGATTCACAATTTATATTCCATTCCTAGGTAACGATTGCATGTTCTCGTGCCTCTTGGGTTTCCTTCTAGGATTATGTGACTATGGTGCCTGGGGGGTTTAAAAATGATAGAAGTGTTGGTCCAGGATGATCATTGATGGTGGTTATTGGAATGTTTATTTTGGAAAGGTGGATGGTTTTTTATTGCGAGGATGTTTGGTATCATGACGCACCCGGACACAACCCATGGATCAGACACCAGAAGATGTTTTCCCGAGCTGTTCTTCATCATTATAAAATTTTTAGGATCTGGTTGTTGATAGGGCATGCCGACAGTCATCGGATCGGGCTTATACTTTGACATGTGACACTTTCTTGTTACTATACCTTGTACTAGTGGAGTGGTTTTCCATTTTCATATGTTGGGGAGGGGTAGCTTCATGTGTTTGTTTGGTTTGTCTTGCTAGACCTTCAGGTCATGAATTTTTTTATGTCAATGATGTCTTGGGTTCCCCCCTTCTTCCCATAAAAGGGGGTTTATGTTTATGATTATATTGAAATAATAAAAAATTTAAAGTCCTTCATGTTGTTGGATGGATGTATGATGAATAAAGTAATTATGTATTGGAAATAATATATTGTGGCACATGAATCATGAAATATATATTTATTTTCATTATACCTTTTCATTATGGATTAAAAAGTACATGAGGAATCTGGATTATGACTTAGAAATGTTATTTCAGGGGATGAGGATATTTTTATTATCGGAAAGAAAACCTTAATTAATGCCAGTTGTGATATAATTATTTTTGTAATGTGACAAACAATTGGTGCATGATCATATATAGGGGATCATCTTTAAGGCATTTTCATGACATTATTTCTAAATTATTTAATTTCTATATTTCCTAGGATTATAAGATTATCCATTTATATAAATAATAAGTTAATATTTAGATTATGTTTGTAATATTAATGTGTTATCTCTACAGATGAGTGTTTATGCATATTGGAAAGCATTTTCCAAAAACCTTGTATTGATGGTAACTAAGGAAAAATGGGATAGTGTATTGTGGGTCTTTGGAACTACTTTTACATTATGAATGAAAGGGAAACCTTTAATTTTATAGAAATATTTGAAGTGGATAAGCAAAATAATGTGTGTCATGTTGTTCTAAAATTACACAAGTATATATTTTAATGATAATTCATTAACATTAAAAAAAAGTATCATCAAGAAAAAAATGTTTTCCTATTACTTTCATTTTAGAATAATTAGAAGGTCCCTTAGTTGATTTAAGATTTATGGATTTATAATTTTTGACTTTATCATATTATTTTTAATTATCACCCTTCATCATAACTTGATAGTATGATTTTTTCCATACCCTTTTTTCAGTTCCCACTTATTTTTTTCAATACGGGAATCCCATTCTCAGTTACTTTTGGTAACACTTAATATTCTGAATTTTCATTTTAAATTGAAACTTTTTTATTAATTTTTATGATGTATGATCCAATTAATATAACATTAATTTATTAACCCATTGATAGAACAAAATAATTTTGAGGGAGAAATTCTTTTACGGGGTATAGAGAGTAACACCTCGAGATTTTGTGAAATATTTTTTTGTAACTTAATAAATCATTTATATATTTTTCAGTCCAATCACCATTGATAATAGAATATATTATATATTTATGGTCATATATGCAACACCATTTTGATCTTTCACTACATTCAACACTTATCTTAGTTTTTCGTACACACAACACTGAGTTAACTTAGGGTACATACAGTACCGTGTTTTATAATCTCTTAAGAGAAACCTAGTTTCAAACTAAATTTTGAAACATTTATGAATTTTATTTTGTAAAATACCAATCATTTAGAATACATAATGTCTATACTATCAGGGGGTAAATATTCGTGATTTTTATGATAAACTTCATTTTTTGGATGAATAGTGAAAATACTACATTTTATATAAAAATTGCATTTTTTTAAAATAATAATCAATTATAAATTATATTAGATATTTTTTTGATAATAAAAATAGGTAAATTGTAATTAAATTTATACAATTATGTTCATTATAATCAATTTTAATTTTAAATTGAATATAAAAACATCATAATGATTTGATCACTTTTCTACATTAAAATTATATTATTTCACCTTGTCTACGGGTTTGCATAAATCATAATTTTCCATCTTCTATTTTATTAATTATGAAAATAAGACATACATAGTTTTATAAATTATTATATTTTTTGTTCTAATTTGATCAACATAAATGTTTTATCAAAATGAATAATGAATGCAATTCAAAAAAATTATGGTGATTAATGTTTGATTAAACCTAATAAGGGACTAAACCATAACTAAAAGTATAAAAATTACATTGAAACATCTATAAAATCTATTAGCATACAATATTTAGACCATACACCCACATTTTTAAAATATATTTTTTATTAGGATATTATTAAATGGAAGTTTCCTATATATAAGGATATGTAAGAAAAAAAACAAAGTGGGAACTTTCCTTACAATTAACATTTATAAAACATTAATATATGTAAAAAACATCATATATTAGGTAATATGTATACTATTTAAATATAAATGGGTAATTATTATCATAATAATTTATCAATAATGTTGATAGATGATTTACAAACATAATAGTTTAAAGAAACTCTAATTTAGTGATTATTTAGATAATAAATAACAAAAATAAATGAAACTATACATATTAAAAGTGAAGTTAATTGATTGAATTATTTTATTTATTTAATTACTATACTTTTATATCAATTTGAAAATATTTAAACCTAATATATATAAATTCCAATATTATTTTAATATTTTATAATTAACATTAAATAAATAGTATCACTATTGGCATTATTGTTATTTTACAATAACTGAATTTTTTTAAATGATTTAAAATTTATAAAAATAGTATATCCTAAAAAGTTATTTTTTGTGTAAATAAATATTATATCAGGTTTATTATTAATGTTATTTATATTTTATAACTGACATATCGACCCATATATTGTAAAAATGTTTTTAACATGATACGGGTTTAAGAAATGTTTTTGTGAATCACATGCACTTGTTTTAAATTAAATTTCCAAAACACATGGGATTTTTATTTTATAAATAAGATAAAATATTTAAAAAATAATTGTATGTATATTTTCTAATAAATTTCATTTATTTAGTCTTAAAGGTAGAATTTATTAGATTAGAAATCTTGATACTTTAATAAAAACCAAAATGATAAAATATGGGGATCATGGATGGTAAAGAACAAAATTATTAAAAGTCGCATATTTTTATGTGTTAGGGGCTTTAATCTACCATGATTTTTATATAGTATATTATTTTTTATTTTTTGAGGTATTTTATATAAGGTATCTCACCCAGTAAGGAATACCTTTTGGTTTTTACAAGAGCTCCACTCCCTCTCCACTATAAAAAAAGAAATATATCACATAATCACACTTCCCATGCCCATTGGATGGACCAAACTCTACCCAAATAATATCCCCAATTCAATAATATCTTAATTTAAACCTCCATTTTGGAATAAATCCTCTATAGTATTTCCTTTCTTATATTCCAAAAGGAGTTACATGATTATGTGGTATAATCTTATATCAAGATCCATTCCATTATTTTCCTTCGTCACCCCTACACTATATTTATTCCATTATAAATTGAAAAAACAATTATAATAAATTTTATTAGATTTTTATGAAATTATTTCAACCAACACGTACACACGCCTCAATCTAATGGATATTAAACATAATGTTTCTATGTGTGAGCAATTTCTTCTTTATGAAATAATGAATGTTTATTTTTCATTTAATACCAATAATGGTGGTAATTATGATGGAAACTATATATATAAATTTATTTTATTTTATTTATTATGTATTTTATATTTCTTACTACTTTTATATCACACTTCTCTTTAATTTCCATTTGGTGTTAATATGATATTCATGTTTGAGTATATGTGGACTACCACCCCTCTAAGTGATGTGATTAGTTCAGAAACCACATGGAATTTATTAATGATGTGATTAGTGATGATATATAATATATATGATATATTAATGATTATATAACAATGACACATATATATACATATTTTATTTACGTATATTCTTTCAATACCACAATAAAGACGGAAACAATGTTTATGAAAACGTACAACTGACCATCTCTATGAACAATGTCTTCCATTTCGTACATATTTATGCTATAAATTATTATAATATGTATATAATGGAAGTATATTATATATATATATCATGATTTAAATTATTTAATTATGATAAAACTATATTTTTAAACTATATATAAAATTAATACAGATGCGACAAAAAATCGAATATTACCGAAAAACATCCTTAACATATGACTGTTAACAAGAGGGAAATATAAGGTTATAATATAACAATATATTGTATTATATATAAGAGTATTATTATTTAAAAGATGTATAATAAACATATATTAATTATACATGATTATTGTTTGAGTATGGAGAGATTCATGACACAAGGTAAAGGGATTTCATCTCACTTTTTATTCTCGTGCGATATCAGCTATACTTGCCACTCTTTCCTTATATGTGGTGTATGTACTGAATAGGATTGTATCCTTCCTATCATATAAAAAATATTTTTTTTAACATATCCAATTCGTCCATTTTAATTCAATGTGTTTGTTTTCAAAAGTAACTGAATCGGTAAAAATGTTTTGTTCTGATTTGCCTTCTCGTAGACTCATGCTTTTTTAATTCACATAAACCGTTTTTTAAGGTGTATAAACTCCCATTTTAGATGTTCCATCATAAAACTACTTATACTGATGATATTTTAATATTATTTTAATTTTACTTTCTTATAAGGATAGTATGATACCCATATACCATGTTATAAGAGTTTATTGAGATAATTTCATCGCTTTTCAAGATTTTTTATGTTTATGCTTCATTTGATGAATTATTATATACCATATATCAAAAAATTCATGAATTTTGTTTCCCTCTAAATATTATTTCTATATTCATATTTCTTTACCATTTTCTACTCTTTTTAAAATACAAATTTACAATAGTGTTTTCAATAATGCCTTACATGACACAATTTTAGGTCAGATGTCTTTGTTTTATAAAGAAAGTTATCAAATAATATTATAGAATATTATTATAATCTATAAATTTTTTTATCCTTTTTGTTCATTTACCAATATCATAAAAATAATATTCTTCTATCTTATTTAAAAAAAAAACTTTTATAACCACATTTACCTTAAAAAAGGAATGTTCTTTTGATCTCTAATGACATATACAAATTTACAAATGGTAATTTCATTGAATCTCCATATACATTTATAATAGTTAAATATATAAGAAAATGTTTTTAAATGATTGTTTCAATAATTTTTTAAAAACAATTATTTCAAGCTTATTTTATAAATTTTCAATAAAAAATACATTCAAAACTTTTTCAATCTATATTTATATGGTTTTTATGTGTTTTTGAAGAAAAAGTAATTTAAAATGTTTTAAAGCTTATTTTATATGTCTTCATAGGAAAAGGTGTTAAAATAATTTCATTACATATTTATAAGATTTCATGGAATTTTAAATGATAAATAATTTCCATTTTTTTAATTTAAAATCCCTTTTCAAATATGAAGGGGTATTTTCTTAATAAAAGGTTTTTAAAATATATATAAAAATTTTATTCCATATAAAATGTCATATAATTATGTTACTCATGCCAATATAATGGTTATTTTAAGATCCTTTCTAATAATGGGTGATGATTAATTTTATGTCCTTAATGAAACCCATTTATCCTTCACGGGTTATACATATGTTAAATCTGATACTCTTTCACGGGTTATGATTTTGTTGAAGAAATTCGGAAACCAAACATTTTTACACTGGATGTGATATGTCTACATATTTATGATACCCATTTAATTTCATGCATTATTAAATGTCTATTTAATATATTGTGGAAGATGTTTGTATGATTTCACTATGTGATGGGTGATGGCTATATCTTTCCCCAATGCATTGGGTTTTGTTTTATATCTCATGTGATAAACTAAGATGGTCTTGTGAGTGAACCATGACTAGTATAATGGCCATAAGAGTACACCATGACTAATATGATGGTACAAGGAATGTAATTATTCTATTACGATGGCCATGTGAGTCAAAAATGAAAACTATACTGGAAATTGTTGTGATCCCATAATACTAATATTTTCTTAGAATATATGCCTTAGATACTATGAAAATCATTATTTTCTAATGTGTTTTCCTAAATTCCAAGTTTTATTCTTATATTATGTTTCTTAGATTACACTCTCTATTTCATTATGTTTCATTTCTTATTAACTTAAAAGCATTATTCCATGATCTATTTTGAGATATTTAATAAACATGGTATGATCATATATTTCTATGATCAAATTGTCATACATTTATTATCATGATTATTATTACATGTATCCCTTATTTACCCTTACTATGCATTTGAGATCACCACATTTATGTTTCATTTCCCTAGTTTATAATGATATGTATTATATAAAAAGTTTCTTATCCATTAGTAACCTTGTTGGATATGATGTATCTCTCATATGTATTAGTTTTTATGTTTCTATGTTTCCAAATGTGCTATACCTACTACTTTCATTGGGAATCTATTTTTAATATTTTTAAGTATTTTGAAAATGTTATATAATTAAAATGTTATGAAAAGAAAGTTTATTTAAAAATTAAATCATTATATTTATTTTTTATAGATGGTAATTGAAAATTAATTATAAATATTTTGAGGGTTATAGTTCACACATACACACGAATAATTAAAATTTTCCCCCATTTGATTGATGTGGGGGTGTATTTATGTGATAATGTAAACAAAATAAATTCTCAGTATGTTTATGATACTAAAATTACTATTTCATCATTTTTAGATAGTGAATTAATGAAGATAAAGAAGAAATAATATAGAAATTATTAATTAAAAACAATACCTCTTATTCAGATGATCACCATTGATTAACACATTAACACATATATTGAGAGTGTTTTGCCTAAGGTAGGGCCTCTATATTTTTTCCTAGATATTATAGGAATGTAATTGGGTAGATATTTGATGATGAAATGATTTTTTATGTTTGGGGAATATATAATAATGGGTATCCTTTATAAGATAGGGCATGGGAACTCTTGAGAATATTTAGTATAATTTTTTTTATAAACTACATTTATATACCAAATATGTCTAAAGCAGTTTATTTCAAATATATGATAATTTTCATATTAATTAATTTTATAAATTAAAAATTATATAATATTTTTATATTTTTTAATACTTATCTTTTTTAACCCTTTTGAGTTCTTATAATCGTATCATGTAATATACACATTAATGGTAAATATATTTATTATAAAGTTCCAAAATACTTTGGAAATAGTTATTATTAATATTGTATTAATGATCCCAATATTTTTTTTTGAAATTTGGATATTTTATAAATTTTATGCCATTTAATAAACTATTATTTATTTTAAATTAACAATAGTGTCAATTTTGACTATATTAATTATTTAACGTTTTAAACATATCATAACAACTTGATAAATTCTTGAAGAAGTCCATAATCTAATACATAAATTATCAATTTTATCATTAATATTATTTGATGGAATAAATTATATCAATTTTTTTATATTCACAATTTTCAAATCATTTATTTTATTTATCCCAAAATGAAGCAATTACTACATCATCATTACGTCTCTATTTTGTATAATTATTTAGCACTTCAAAATTTTAAATAAATTACAGTGATATAATTAATAATTTTTAGTTTAGAAATATTATTTACAGTACAAATATCCCTTATATATAACCATATTATTAAAATTTTTCTTATTAAAAACATATTGTGACAAAATTGTGGTTTCTTTGAATAAAACAATATAAATGGGTTAAATTCATTGATGTGTCTCCTAGTGGACATTAAATCATTCCAAGGATGATTTCAGTATAAAATAACTCATCAAATAAAAGTATTAAATTTGTTAGGGTAATTTGATAATATTTATAATATTATTTTTACCCTTATATACCTTATTTACCCTTATATACCCTATTTACCCTCAACTATGGTAATTAAAATAATTACTAATGTTTGTATACATTTTTACCCAAAACTAAATTGATTCTATTAGATCATAAATTTGATACTGAATATAACCTTGTATTCCAATTTTTCAAAATTCCAAAAACATAAGTGACTAATATTAACTTAAAATTAATCCCATTAAGACATCAAGGAAACTTGTTATTAAAGTAAAACATTCAAAAATTCACAATGATTTTTTATCCATTTTCAATGTGAAATTTCTTCCAATTATTTATATTGGATTATATGATAAAAACAATATTTAATTATACTTTATAACCCTCATGTATAAAATTTATCACTATAAATAAATTTGATGTAAACCTATTTCCCAAATAAAATATACTATTTTTTCAATATCAATCAAAAAATAATTATTGCCAGGAAAATATCAAAATATCAACCAAAGTATATTTCTATACTCCCCTACTAATGAATAATTTCATTTCATAAAATATAATGTATGAAAGGGTGTGAATATTGATTTAAAATTTATTATCTAAAAAAAGAGGTACAACTGTCTTTTTATTGAAAAAAATTGTTCTTTTATGTGTAAAGTTGGATTTTATGTTTTATCATGGAAATAAAACAAATAGAACAATTTTTAAACAATATATTTAGTATATTATATATATATTATATAAATAATCCAACAATAGTTGTTTTATTTTTTAGAAATCTCACTTTTTTACATTTTAATATATTTTCATATAAACATTTCTTTTTAATGGTTTTATTTTAGTTTATAATTAATTTTTATACAAATGTGTTAATTATATATGCATGAATATATAATTTTTTAATAAATAGATAAATAATTTTTATTCTTACTATTCAAACGACTATGTTATAATGTTATCATTTTAATAATATTATTTAATTATGCATTTAAAGTTGTTGTGGCATATCATGTACTCAATTGAACATATAATATCAATTTTTTGAAACATCAGGATCATAAATTATACACAAATTTTATAAATTAGGTCCCCATAATTTTATCTTTGGATAAAAAACTAGGGGATTTACTTTTTGAAACACTATTGTTGAAATATCACATCAAAAAATGATTAATGAAACTACACATTAAAATAATGAATTGAAAGTAAAGAGGTCACATGAGAAAACTCATTGTTGGAGTCCACATAGAAAAACATGGATAGGGAATAGAAAACTAACTCTCATATAATAATAGATATTCAAAGAGAGTATGGTCACCGTAAAGTTAACCATAAAAAATGGTTGACTTGTAATGGGTTAAATTGTCACTAATTTATTATTTATAAAATTAGTTTTAAAACTATTTTTTAAAAATAATTTTAATATAATTAATGAATTAATTTATGACCAAGACTAAGAGCATAAATTCCAATACTTACTTGACATGTGAGTTTCATCCTTTAATAAATTTCCACCACAAACTCATTTTTTTCACCAAACGTTGAGTATTTTAGATGAATTGTTCATGCCTGAAGCACTAGAATCAACTACATGAAAATAAAATATTAAACATAATATTTTATATATATTACTACTATCTTGAAACATTATCCAAATCCAAAATGGTTATGATAAGATAAGATAATTCCTCCAAAATAACATTCATTTCAAAGAAGGATGACTTCATTAATATACATAATTCATGTGTGCTACCCAATTTTCATCCTAGATCATTTAGATATTCTTATAATTCCACAAAAATATTATAGAATAACATAAAAACCTTAAAATTAATTTATCGTAAAACCGTTGAAGATAAATTTTACGAATTATCATTAAAAAAAATCAATCATTCACGACATCTTATACAAAAATTACTTTCTCTTGTAATCTTAATGATATGCCAACTATTTCCATAAATAACCTAAATCCCTATAAGTCCACAATTAAAACTTATATATTTATAAAATATAATTCAACAGTTTTTTATTAAATTAAATACTATAGTATTCTATTTATCTTAACACAATTGGATTCCCAAAATTGTCAACATATTCAAAAATAAAATTCATATATTAATCCACAAATCATTTTCCTAATATAATATTTTCCCCCAAATTATAATAATAATTATTAAATAAATGTATTTAATTAAAATGAGAATGTCATAAAAACAAGGACTTCACATATGACAGTGTAAGGAGATATACCCGTGTCTCCCATTAGTTATGGGTTCCAAACATTGAGCATTTATAGAAATGATATGTTGTCACCCATCATACATGTTATCCATTTTTTAAAACTATATAATTCATATACTATTCTAAATATATGAAAGAAATACTCAAAATACACATAACATGTTATAACATCAGTGATTATCTCATAACAATCTTTTTTATTCCTAAAAAGAAATAGCACATAATTAAATAAAAAATAAATTCTTTTAAAAATACCATTAGTCATCTTAAAATTTCATAACATGAATCCTCAAGAGATTTTCTAAGACATGAAAATTATTATTATCATTAATATTAGAAACTTGTAATGACATGCCTTACTCTTTAGAAAACATCATAATCCCCAAAATTTTCTAAACCTCCCTTTGCTAACATCTAAAAGGACCTAACCTTAAACATTACTTATTTTTGTGTTTTTGGTCTATGATTCAAAATAATAAATGTTTTTTGTTAGTGTATTAGTTAATTAGGAAATAATCTTATAAACTAAACCCATACATTACAAGTGGAAAATTATACTCAAAATTCATTTTTTCACCAAGGAAATCATTATAAAATGAAACATGTTTTCTTTTAAAAATTTAAAACATTTTATATTTTCCTAATATGTGTCCCTAATCATCATTTAGACCTATTATTTTCCTAAAAAATTCTTATTAGCACTAAAATCACAATATGGTACATATGTAGAAGGAAAATAATTAATCCAATGAAAAATTTGGAAACCTATTTAATGTTATTGGAGTAAAATAAACAACACATTTCCATATTAATAAAACACATAATTTTTTCTCAAATAAAATCTTTAAAACCAATTGTAGTATATTCTAACAGTTTTATGTGACTTAGATATTCCTATACCTAAAACCATATCAAAATCATTTTAATTGAAAGATTAATACGTATGAATTACAATATTATTATTATCCAATTAATTGGAAATATATAATGGGGATCACCATTCTTATAAGATATATCTATTTCACTCATGAAATATAACATTGCTAATCCCTTATTATAAGCCAAAATAGGCTCACCTGTGAGCTATAATGAGTCTCAACCCATCATGTATATTGTATCAGGCTAACCCATGAGGTATACTGGGGCACAACCCTTCGTATATTCTATATCGGGCTCAACTTTTTCATATAATTCTCATGTACCATATCATTAATAAATCATATTCATCTTAAAACCATTTGGAAATATATTTTAATACAATATGAAAAAACATTAGGAGAAAATACCCTTTTCTTTTATGAACCCATTTTCAACAACAAAACAGCATGTTCATTAAAAATCCATTTTCTGCACCAAAACAACCAAAAAAATTAAGAAAATTTTTTATTCAAGGAAACACAAAATATTTAAAAGGAATATGAAAATAAAATATTGGACACAGTGGTAGAAAATTCATTGTCACTATTTAATTAAGAATGAACCATTCTTTTTATCATTTTCTAAATATTCTATATAGTGAGACATGAAAAGATTCCTTTTTTTTAAATAGAATGAAATTGAAAATAAAAATAAAAATCTCTTTTTTACTTCTTCTATATCTAAATAATTAAATATGTAACATAATGTAAAAAATATTGACATGGTGAAAAATATTTGATAATTAAATATTTAAAAATTAATTGTGTCTCAAACCACATTAGACATTTAATTCATAATATCCACGAAATATTAAATTTACTACAATAATATATATCATGAGTATAAATAAAATCTAGATATGAAATTTCATAGTAGCTTTATATACACCTAACTAAATTATAATGGTGTATAAAATCATGGAGTGCCTCAATGAAACGATATTGAGATGAAATACCATACGTTGAGTACAACTAGCTGTGTATGTTCATTTTAATCCTAGATAATAAAATTATGTTAAATATTTACTTTTCAAAAAAAAATTAAAATTTTAAAATTTCTTCTCAACCCCTAAATGTCATGTTATAATATTTACTTAATTATGAATGATCATGTTGGACATTTTGAGGACATTTAAATTTTGAGTCTAAATAAAAATAGGTAAGTCTAATATGGTCAAAAAGGTAATTAGTGTATCATATATAGTATATAATTAAATATATAATAATAATTACTAAAAATAAAAAAAACATTTAATACACATGTTAAATACTAATATGAAAAATGATTTATGTTTCAATCATGGAGATGGTAAACAGTACGTACGCATGATTACCATTTTCATTTTTTCAAAGATCAGTTTAGAAATAAGTGATGATTTATTTTTTCTTTACAAAATTTTCATAATATAATTAATATCATATTAATCATATAAATATACTTATATATAACATCCATGTGATGTGCTGATGAAAAATTAATGGCATCGCTTCGTGGAGGTGATACTTCTCATGTATGTATGAACGATGTTATCATTTTCATGTGCATGGATGGTAAGAAAAAACATGATATATATTTCTATATTATTGATAAATATTTCATTAATATCATTTATAAACATTACTTTTATACTAATAGATATTATTGAGATATGATAATTGAAAACGAATTATATCAGTTTCTAGTGGTGGTATTTTACACGTACGCGCGAATTATTAAATCTTTTTCTATTTTATAGAAGTGGAGATGGATTTTAGTGATTATAAAATAAAATATTAATAAACTAGGGATACTGAATTTATTATCCAATCATGGGGGAAAACCATTTTTAAGAAAGAGGAATAATAAATAAAGCGTCACCACTTAATTGAAATGCCACATCTTATTCAGCTGATCACATTTGATTAACAACATAACACCTCTAAGGAAACTCTTCCACCTAAAATAAGGAATATATAATATGGGGATGTATTATATAAATATATTTTTTAGATCTTCAAAAAACAAAAATAATTTTGAAGTCTGATGAATATAGATGAATGGGATCCCTTTTATAGGAGAGGGGAGGGGCGCTCTTGAAAATCAACAAAATATAAATTTAGTATAAATTACATCTTTTTTATAAATTTTTATAATGATATTTATTTATAATATATTATTATAATGGGTTGATTGACCTTCATCCAATGAAAATTAGATAAATATTTACTATTTTTTAGTAATTCTATTTTTATTTTAACTTTAATAATTATTACAATGATATCATGTTATTTAAAAATTGAGGGTTAACATATTTACTATAAAATGTGTAAAATTCCACTGAATTAGTCACTAATTAAATTACATGACTTATCAAAATCTATTGGAAAAATGTGGATTTTTTATTTTATATATTTTAATAAATTATTATTTATTTTAAAATATTAGGGAATCTATTTTCATACTATTAATTTATTGACTTTTTAAAAATATCATAACAAATTGATATCTTAAAAAACTACATAATATTATCCCTAAAATGTATAAATGGTAGAAATTAAATTCCTGTAATACATTTATTATATAAAAATATACTTATTTTATCCTTCTAAATATTTATTCAATTCTACCACTGATGATGTAATTACTGTATAATTCTTATGTCACTATTTATTTTAATTATTAATTTCTCAAAAGTAATAAATAAATTACTATGATATAGGTAATAATATTATACTCTTAATTACTATTTATATCTTATCATATTCATTATATGACCCCATGTTAAGAATATTTTACTTGTTAATTAAAAATGTCACGAACCCTCACACCAAAGATGGCCCTCCTGAGCTGGAAATAGTGGAAGGGAGATAATGACCCCCGAGTCTAGCCTCCAGTAGGCCCTAGAGTGGAGACCAGCACCAAGGGTATGAGTTTTTCACATACATTGGAGGCATTAACCTGTTTATTATTTTATGATCAGGAAATAGGATGAGTCAAACACCAATATGAAGAAAAGGAATAAGTAAAGAAATAGCCCAAAACCAATCCCATATGCATGCTTTATACAATTGTGAAACAAATGTACAAGTACAGAAAAGCTCCAAAGTATTGTACCAAAACGTAAAGGAAAACAACAATAGAAAACAACAGCAACTCCCCCTGCCTGACTAGTAAGGTCCCGCACAATCCATGTAGTCCTCCTGAAAACCTAAAATCAAATTTAAGGTGATCATGAATGTATACATAGTGGGGAATCCTAAAGCACTCATGCATAAGTGGGGATACATCATAATACCCTATAAGAAAATAGAAGAACCAAAGCCTAGCAAGGAATCTATCCACCCAACCTCACCAGTCACACTCACCAAGTAACACAAGTCAATAGAGTAGATTAGTAATGTTATCAAAGTATGGGTACCCCACACCACCTTCCCACTGAATACTGCTCAAGCCCTCATGCCTAACGCTCTGATGCTTCCCCCCTCTTCCTAAGAAAGTGCCGCAAAATGGCCATACGAAGCTCGAGCTAGTGCCACAACCTGTCAATATGAAGCTCATAGTAGCCCACCGACACACAATCCTCAGCTATCTCAAATCACATCCCTCCAGCACACAATCCTCGACCATAACCACATATCATACCAAAGACACCTGGGAATATATCACACCTCATCCTGAAGATTATTGGGAAACATCTGTCGTAACCTGCCCAAAAGAACATGGGATATAGAACCTGGATTAGGGAGCACATAGAATAACTGTAACCAGCCATCCTTTGGATGTTTGAGAATCTCACCCCCCGTCCCACGAGTGTTCGGAACGTAGTGCTCAATATGGGTGTGGTGCTTAAAGAAACATAAAACCTACAGATTTATATAAGTATAACAACCACTCATCCCATCCTAAGGCTTTTACACAAATATCTGATCACATGCCTTGGCACTGCTACTTCGAGAGTATGCACACAACAATCAATTCCAAAACCCCATTTAATGTTTTCATGTTTCAACAGATTTAGTTGTCAGTTTCTTAACTACCATGAAACTATCAACAACCAAACTAGATTAAGAGTTCATAAAACATATCCCTACCATCCACAAATCAAGTTAAGAAAACACAAGAAACACAATCAAGTCCCTTCTTATTAACCAACCAAACCCATTGATTATTATTCCCATTCCATTACCATGCCCCACCATTCATTAACTCTTCCACTTTTATTTATTATTCACAACCCATAGTTCGTTCACATTCAAACTCATCCTTGGAACCCCGCTGCCAACCACCATAACCATAATCACACCGAAACCTGTACATAATCATCCCTCTGATACCATTTATTGCAGCTCTGCTTCCCATCACCAACATATAATTCAAACCAATCCACAACCAATCTAACCTCAACCCCGCTGCTCACCCGATCTACAACAACCCATAAAACACCCCATTCACTTAAATAAACCCTAACTAGCACCCACGTGTTTATTATTTCAGTTTGTTCAACCGGGGTGATCAGAAAAGGGTTTCAGGTATTTAATCGGCAAACATTACGTGATTAAACGGTTTCCACATTCAATAAAATTTTCATCCATAAGAAAATCTAGAAGGAGAGGGAAACATTTAATTGCGTAAGAAAAGGCACCCAACAACCATGATTTTCAGTAGGAAGAAGCTCATTCAATTCAAAACATAACATCACAGGATATAAATAATGTAACTGCATTAAAAAACATACCATTCCCGTTATATAAGCCATTTATTATCTGTATTAAACCAGTTCAAATGTGTTTCACGTAAACAAGAGGACACCCACCCCGCATAATGCACAATTTAGAGATTCGAATGTAAGATCCCTACCTAAACAGGTTTTTATGTCCTTCTGCGAGAAGAACCACCACGAGGATTTCGATCAATCCTCTTGACGACTATGTCCTCCCATGGATGCTACGACACAACTGCACTAACAACCAAGAGAGTCTCCATTAATGTTTAAGGTGTCACTTGTCATAGTATGGTAAGGAGGAACAGAAAGAGGAGATCAAAGAATGAATAATAACAGGGTAGAACGTACTATTAAGATCAAGTTCATCAGAGAGCATCGTTCCCGTCAAATATCAGCAATCTCCTCAGTAGGAAACTATGAAGAGGAAGTCAAAGAAAAGGGAACACAAAAGTGTGTATGATGTTCTCCTCACAGACACGATCCCAAAGTGACTGACGGATCGATGATCAGAGTCCAGATGAATAATTTAGACGGATGACTTCTCAGTTGTCCAGGAGTGTCATCGTGTAGAGAAGAAGGGTCTACAAATAACATATGACCCTCTATTATAATGGAAAAACAGGTAAAATGGTATGCAATGTGTATTAATGAATACACGACGTGACCTTACAAATGTTACGCTATTTGAAAGGTCAACACAAGACACGTCACATGGTTTCCATGCATTTAATGATAATAATAACTTCAATTTATTCTAGGTGTTTTATTGACCTGAGACATGAGTCATAAAAATGTATTCATCATTGGTCTTAAAATGACCGTCATAATTTCACGGTTGCAACGTCACAGATAGTTCGCCAATTAGAAACCATATGACAGAGATACGTTGGATACAAGATCCCGTAATAATTATAATATTATTATTATTGGGTGTCTCATGGACCCGTGCCATGAACCATAATTTAATATCCAGAATTAGACATTAATCGACCATATTAATGACAGGATTATATCGCCACTGACGAGTAGTCAATCAGACATCGCACACGGGAGTTATGGCGGGTCGAAGATTTAATAATAATATTAAATCTATTAATTCACGAGTGTTTTGGGTACTGGATCTGAAAACCTGGAAAAGAAATCCAATATTGGACTCATAATTTCTATCTCGAAGTCAAGGTCGTAGTGCAGCAGTCTATTCGTAAAACCGATGTCGCACGAAGAAGTTACGGTCGAAACATAGTTTACCCAACAAAAATAATAATTACATTATTACATTATTATTATTTTTAATTTAATTTAATTACATAAAACCTCATATACAAACCCAGGCACCACAAAAAAATGCATCTCCTTTGATTCAATGTCAACCACACCCCACCCCCTTGATTGATTTCATTTTTTTATTTCTTTTATTGTTTCTCAACTTTTTGATATATCATATTCTCTCTCCAATCTCTTCCACAATACCCTCATTCTCCAACCGAAGTGGCGCCTCCCCTTCCTCATTCCATTCCCAACATGACCCACCTTCTTTCTCACTTCCACTTTATTTTTAGTAAAATTAATAATAATAACACCCATCATTAATGATCTAATTTAATCCTATTTAATTTCATTTACCATTCACACACATATTTGTGTCACCGTTTTGATTATCATTATTTTTAACACAATTATCATAAATATTAACATCTTTCATCTATTCTCATATCTCAATTCTCATTGAATTGAATTCAAAATTTAAATCTCATTCAATCTTCATTAACAGGTCTTTCAAAAGTTAAGCCAAAATTATTATTATAATTATTTAGTATAATAATAATAACAATTCCCCAATTAAAATTTATTAACTTGTCACCAATTAATAATAATAATAATTATTATTATTGATGTTCTCCGCGTTGATCATGTCTAACCACCATTTTGTCAATGCCGAGCAGCCTCCAATTACACACATAATTTATTTTTTATTAAAATTTAAATAAATAAAAACAAAACCATGAACCTCCCCTCATTGAATTGAGTACATTCAATTTTATTTCTTTTATTTCAAAATGATTAATTTAAAACCATTTAATCTAATTAACACCAATTATTTTTTACGCCACCATTATAAATTATTAATATTGTCAAAAATTATTATCATAACATGTGTAATGTTTGACCACATCAAATATTTTACAGAGTAATGGACCGGAGAGGTCCGGTCCATTACATCAGATACATCTCAAAACATTCTTCTCCTCAAAAATTAAAATCCAACCCAGAGGAAATAATGGATCCGAACAACCACCCCGGAAGATACCACTTAGGGCTATCGTCATAACATGAAACAACTGAAAACCCTAATTATATGAGTTAGGAATTCCTTCTCCCATATCGAGATATTATCCACATTAGGGAGCACTAACTCGCCTGCACGACTTTAATCGCATCCACATTAATGCGTCTTGATTAAGGATTAGGTCCTCCTCTCCCCACATGTTAGGAATCTTCACACACATTTAAAGAAAAGATGGAAACAACTTAGCAATATTGATTCATGAAAAACAAGGTCCAGGCACAAAACATTGGCGAGAATGAGTTTCAACAAAGGACTGTGATGCTCTTGAATTTAAACAAAACATAAACGAGATCATTTAAGTAAAACCGAAAACATCTCTCTCGATCTTAGGCCTTGCTAGGGTTGTCTCTTCTATTGCATGAAACTATCTGTATCCCACTCCTATGCCTCTCTGTTGACGTCCGGATGCCATAACTATATGGTAAACAACGAACTCCTAAGCCTAAGTAGCAAGGAAATTTTCTCAAGGTTTCATTTTATCATTTTATTTTGAAATCTTTCCTAGAACACCCAAATCAAGTAAAACACAAATCATGATGATGAATGTACCTTTACTAGGGTCTCTACCCTACAATCAATGTAGTATTACTTGGTCGTTCAGTAAGCTCAGAGTCCTTGCATCAATTCACAGGGGGCCCAAAAATCCCATGTCCTAGCCTGTCATCCCTGGCCTATGTCATGCACCATGATCACCTAGCATTGTTTCCCAACTATCCCATGAAATCCTCACGGTGCCTTACTCTAGAATCCATCCTATCTCTCAACCATCACCTTTGATACCATCCTGTCCCGACCTCATCCCACCAAAGATGCCCCTCATTAGCTGGGAATGGTGGATGGGAGATAATACCCTAGAGTCCCGCCTCTAGTAGGCCCTAGAGTGGAGAATAGCACCAAGGGTATGATTTTTTCACATATATGGGAGTCATTACCCTTTTTATTAATTTATGATCGGGAAATAGGATGAGTCAAACACCAAGAAGAAGAAAAGGAACAAGTATAGAAATATCCCAAAAGAAATCCCATATGCATGCTTTATACAATATTGAAACAAAAGTATACGTACAGAAAATCTCAAAAGTATTGTACCAAAAAGTAAAGGAAAAAAACAACCACAAACAACAACAACTCCCCCTGCCTAACTAGTAAGGTCCCACAGAGTCCATGTTGTCCTCCTGAAAACCTGAAAGCACATTTAGGGAGAGCATTCAAGTATACTCATTGGGGAAACCTAAAGCTCTCATGCATAAGTGCGGAGATATCATAATGCCTTGTGAAAATAACAGAAGAACCAAATCCTAGCAAGGAATCTATCCACCAAGCCTCACTAGTCACACTCAACATGTAACACAAATCAATAGATTATAGTAGTAATGTTATCAAAGTATGGGTACCCTGCACCACCTTCCCACTGGATACTGCTCACGCCCTCATGCCTAATGCTCTGATTCATCCCCCTCTTTCTGAGCTAGTGCCACAACTTGGCCATACGAAGCTCGAGCTACTGCCACAAACTAGCCATACGAAACTCATAGTAACCTACCGGCACACAATCATCGGCCATCTCAAATCACATCCTGCCGGAACACAATCCGCATCCATAACCACATCTCATCCCGAAGACACTAGGGAACATATCACACCTCATCCCGAATATTCTTGGGAAACTTATGTCATAACCTGCCCAATGGAACTTGGGCTATAGAACCTGGAAGAGGGAGCACATGGAAGAACAGTAACCCACCATCCATTTGATGTTTGAGAATCTCACCCACCCCATCCCATGGGTGTTCGGCACGTAGTTCTCAAAATGGGTGGGGTGCGTAAAGAAACATAAAACGTATAGATTTATATATGTATAACAACCACTCAGGCCATCCTGAGGATTCTAAACAAATATATGAGCATGTGACTTGGCACTGCTAGTTCGAGAGTATGCACAAAACAATCAATCCCAAAAACCCATTTAATGTTTTCATGTTTCATCAGCTTTAGTTATCAGTTTCTTAACTACCGGAAAACTATCAACAACCAAAATGGATCAAGCGTTCATAAAACCTATCCTTTCCATCCAAAAATCATGTTTGGAACACACAAGCAACACAAAAAAGTCCCTTATTATTAACCAACCAACCCCATTGATTATTATTCACGTTCTGTTACCATGACCCACCATTCATTTACTCATCCACTTTTATTTATTATTCACAACCCATAGTTTATTTACATTAAAACCCATTCCTGGAGCCCCGCTTCCAACCATCATAACCACAATCACACCGAAAACCGTACATCATCTTCCCTTTGGTACCATTTGTCATTTCTTCGATGCCCATCACCAACATAGCATTCACACCAACCCACAACCAAGCCAACCTCAGTCCAGCTGCTCACCCGATCCACAACAACCTACAAAACACCCCCTTCACATAAATAAACCCTATCGAGCACCCACATGTTTATTATTTCAGTTTGTTCAACTGGGGTGATCACAAAAGGGTTTCAGGTATTTAATCTGCCAACATTACGTGATTAAAAAATTTCCACATTAAAAATTTTTTTCATCCATTTGAAAATCCAGAAGGAGAGGGAAACATTAAATTGCATAAGAAAAGGCGCCCAACGACCATGATTTTCAGTAGGGATGAAGGTCATTCAATTCACAACATAATATCACAGGATATAAATAATGTAACTAGATTCACAAACTTCCCATCCCCATTATATAATCCAATTATTATATTTATTTAACCAGTTAAAATGTGTTTCACATAAAAAAGAGGAGAGCCATCCCTCATGATGCACAATTTAGAGAGACGAAGGTAAGATCCCTACATGAACAGCTTTTGATGTCTTTCTGCGAGAACAGACACAACGAGGATTTCGATCACTCCTCCCAATGACTACGTCTTCACATGAAAACTGCAACAAAACTACACTAACAACCAAGAGAGACTCTATTAAGGTTTAAGGTGTCACTTGTCATAGGATGTCATGGTGGAACATAAAGGGGATATCAAGGAAGGAATACGAATGTGGTAGTACGTACCATTAAGATGACTTTCGTCAACGAGAGTCATTCCCATCAAATATCAGCAATCTCCTCGATAGGAAACTACGAAGAGGAAGTTGAAGAAGATGGAATGGAATAGGGTGTGTGATGTTCTCCTCACTGACACGTTCCCGCAGTCACTGATGGATCGATGACCAGAGTTCGGATGAAGAAGTTAGGAGGATGACATCTCAGTCATCAAAGAGTGTCGTCTTGTGGATAAGAAGGGTCTGCAAATAACACGTGACCCTCACTTATATAGGAAACAAAAGGTTAAAATGGTAAGTAGTGTGTATTAATGAATACATGATTTGATCGTACAAATTTAATGATGTTTGATAGGTCAACACACAACACGCCACACAATTTCCATATGTTTAATGCTAATAATAACTTCAATTAAAACTTGGTGTTTTATTGACACAATACATGAGTCATAAAAAGGTAATCATCATTGGTCTTAAAATTACAATCATAATTTCAGGGTTGCAACTTCACAGACGGTTCGCCAATCCGATACCATATGAGAGAGATACGTTGGATACAAGATCCCGTAATAATAATGATATTATTATTATTGGTTGACTAATGGACCTGAGCAACGAACAATAATTTAATATCTAGAATTATACTTGAATCGACTGTATTAATGATAGGATCACATCGCCACTGACGAGAAGTCAATCAGACGTTGCACACGAGAGTTATGGCTGGTCGAAGATTTAATAATAATATTAAATCTATTAATTCAAGAGAATTTTGGGTACCTGATCCGAAAAACCAAAAAAGACATCCAATATTAGACTCATAATTTTTGTCTCAAAGTTAGGGTAGCACTACCGCTGACGGTTTGTAAAACTGAGGTCACACGAAGAAGTTACGGATGAAACACAGTTTACCCAACGAAAATATTAATAACATTATTATATTAGTATTATTTTTAATTTAATTTAACTACATAAAACCTCATATCCAATCCCACACAACAACAAAAAACGCCTCCCCTTTGACTCCATGTCAACCATGCCCACCCCCTTGATTGATTTCCTTTTTTATTTCTTTTATTATTTCTCGGCTTTTGATATCTCAAATTCTCTCTCCAATCTCTTCCACAATTCCCTCGTGCTCCAACCAAAGTGGCACCTCCCCTTCCTCATTCCATTCCCTACACACCCCACATTCTTTCTCACTTCAACTTTATTATTAATAAAATTAATAATAATAACACCCATTATTAATGATCTAATTTAATCCCATTTAATTTCATCTACCAATCTCACACATATTTGTGTCACCGTTATCATTATTATTATTTTTAACTCAATTATCATAAATAATAACATCTCTCGTCTATTCTCATATATCAAATCTCATGTTATTAAATTCAAAACTTAAATATCATTAAATATTTATTAATGGATCTTTCAAAATTTAAGCCGACATTATTATTCTAATTATTTAGTATAATAATAATAACAAATCCCCAATTAAAATTTATTAACTCGTCATCAATTATTAATAACAAAAATTATTATTATTGATGTTTGCCGCATTGAGCATGTCTAACCTCCATTGCATCAACGACAACCAGCCTCCCATTACACACATAATTTATAATTTAATAAAATTTAAATAAATCAAAAATAAACGATGCACCTCCCCTCATTGAATTAAGTACATTCAATTTTATTTCTTTTATTTCAGAATGATTAAATTAAAACCATTTAATCTAATTAATACCAAATATTTTTCACGGCACCATTATCAATTATTATTATTATATAAAATAATTATCCAAAAACTTTTCGTGTTTGACCACATTAATTTTTTTACAAAGTAATGGACCTAAGAGGTCCGGGTCATTACAAAAAAATTGAGAAAAATTTGACTTTTCGTTGAATAAAACAATATAAATGAGTTAAAATCATATAAGTGGAAATAAAATAGTCCCAATGAAGATTTTGTTATTGAACTTATGATTTATATTTGTGAAATATTTTATGTTAATTTTATAATATTTGAAATATTATTTTTACCCAGATTTACATGACTTTTCCAAAACCATGTTAATAAAAATAATGACTAATGAAAGAATTAAAAATTTTAAAAAATTAATTAAATACTATTAGATAATAAATTTTATACTGTTTAAAACCATGTATATCCACTTTTCAAAATTTATAATCTAGAAGTGGTTAAAATTAATTTTAATGTAATGATGTTGATAGATCGAGGAAATTACTTTTTTAATGTATAAAACATTTATAAGATCTAAAATTTTTATATCAATTTTCAATGTAAAATTGATTTCAAATACCTTGATTAGGGTATATTATAAAAAATATATATTTAATTGTACATTAAAACCATTGAAATATAAAATTTATCACTATCAATAAATATAATGATTTTTTTTGGTTTTATTAAGATGTTTACTTTTTTAATTACCCACAAAAACATTAATCTCTTCAGAAAAAACCAAAATAGCATCCAAATTATATTTTTATAATCGTTTTTTAAATAAGAATTTTATTTTTTCAAATATAACTTATTAATGTGTAAGAATCTAGATTTAAAATTGGTTCTCCATCAAAAGGTGGTAAAACTACCATTTTTTAAAAATACTTACTTTAAGTGTAACAATTGATTTGTTGAATTATCATTTGTTGTGAACATAAAAATAATGTTAATTATTATATTTAATATATTGATTATATATATGATTTATAATCCAACATGTGTGATTATATTTTTTTATAGTACATAATTGTGCACATTTTAATAGTTTTTCCAAGTAACTTTTCCTTTCTACTTTTTATTGAATTTTTTATTTTAATTTCCAATTAATTATTCAATAAATTATTAATTATATATATATGTATATACCATATTATCATAATTAGATTAATATGATTCATTACCTACATTCTAACGACTATTTTATTAAAGTACCATTTAAATAATAATATTAATTAATTAATTTAATCATGATTTATTGTATCTTGTACTCTATCAAACATAGTATTTGTTAGGACAATAAGGGGCCTAGATACCCTGAGAGGGGATGAATCAGGGTATGCTTATTTTATTTCATAATTATTCACGCACCACTGGATCATGACCTCTATATTATAAGGGTCACTTTTCATTCTCTTATGTTGTAAATGTTTATCTTTTTCGTTCCTTATTGATTTGATAAGGATTCTTTGGACGCAACATAGGGATGAAAGCAGACAGACACATAGATTTTTACATGGCTCACCCTCACGGGGCTACGTCCAAGGAGCATACACCGGTGATGTCTCGCTATACCAAATCTACTATAGGTCACTGCCAATTTACAATATTTGGTCTAGATCAATTATTTTCCTTGTATAATTTCAATTTTAATTATTAGGGTTAGCTCACGGCATTTCCAAGGGCCACTCCTTGTTCATATCTCGCTGGATCACTTCCAGTACAAAGGCTCACCTTGTTCCTCTTCTTTTGCTCACTACTCTAGAAAGGATCCAAAAACAGTTTATAGACATATAAGTGTGTTCATTATCTCTAATGAATTCTTCATCATTAACTGTTGATAGATGATCTATTGACGTCCAACATTAACCAATAGATGGTACAATTTTTTCACAAGGTGTAACGGGAAACTCCAATTATTACATGCAACCATTACTGCACCTTACGCGTAATTCCATTGCCTTGTGTGAAATAAAATTTTCATGAAACACCTCATTTATGTGCAACCAATTATTTTATGCACAAAAACGTTATTTTACATGAAACATAATTTTTACATGCAACCTGATCTTTATGTTCATCCTTCTTTTTTTGTGCATCCTTTTATTTACACCCAAACACCTGAATTTACCCGCAAACTTGACCTTTATGTACATCTCCCTTGCGCATTCCAATTTCGTATGCCAGAGCTCGCATAATCTATAAGTCTTCACCTATTTAAAATGATGGAGTTCACGTTATATTTATAGGAAAAATTGACGCCTTCATGAAAACCCTCCTTCCACATGTAGTCCTCTTTGAGCACGAAAAAAACATCTTCTATGCAACACCATTTTTTGCTCCATACTCATATTTTTCATGCACCTCATGCCTTTTGAAATTATCAATATTATAATCTCAAAACACCTCTTGTGTGAATATATCCATTCATCTATTTCTCCCTCCACACCATTATTTCGTGCACCACTATCTTTTTCTGCGCACCACTCTTATTTTGCGCGCACCTCATGGCAATTCCAATTTTCTATATTTTGATATCAAACAATTTTTTATCCAAAAAACATATCGTCACTATTTCGCGCACGATGAAAATATATCACACACCACTCTAATTTTGCAGGAACCCCACTTTTCCAAAAATACTTCACTCTATTTTAAAATTTTCAATCCAATAAATTTTGTAAATAATAGAAATCGGTTCCACCTTAGTTCTGTTTTTTTGCACCGCCTTCAGATCATTCAATCATTTTTCATAGTATTTTGTCAACATAGGTTGTCAATAATATCTATGAAACTTGACAAATCACCATGTAAACCCCATTTTTCAACAAAATTAACATCGTGCTCTGCTCTGTCAACAATCACAACATGGAGGTCCACTTTTTCAACAAACACAATTAGGATAAAAATGCTTCAATGATTCCTTGAAGGAATTTTTCCTAAAAATTTATTGTTAATTAAAACCTCATTATGTTATAATTACTTATATTTATCCCCATATTAAAAATATTATACTTCTAAAATGTAAGAGTGTCGAATTTTTTCAATTTCATTAATTTTAATAAAATCTATGTACTATTCATCGGAATGTGTGAATCAAATACATAAATTTTTAATAGTAGTTTTTATGGATCTACATAAAGTCCAAGAATAAAATTTAGGCAATTGATAGGGTCATTTTAGATTCCATGTCACTTTATTTTTATGCTAGATCACCTAATTTAACCTTTACTATGTTAACAAAATTTCCATGTTTATTATTAATATTTTGCAAGATAAAATTAAAATATTTAATGAAATTGGTCCTTTAAATTCCAATTATGGAAAAATATTCATAAATCAGAATATAATAGAATATAAAACAAATTTATAATTAATCACATGTATGGGGTGAGAAAGCAGTGTTTAGTAGTGAAAGTGTTCAAATTATACTATATTTTTATATATAAATTCATTGTAAAAGGACACAGAATGAACTAAATTGTTTTAATTGATATATAATTGAACTAATTTTCCTTAAAACTAGTTGGAAACATAATTTTAAATAATAAATGATTTAATGAAAAGACATTTTTTATTTAAAATTTAGTATTTCCATTAATAATCCAAACGTGAATATTTTAAGGTAAGACTAAAAAAATCTATCATAATATAATATTTATGTTAAAATTTCAAAATATATTTTTATTGTCCCTAATTGAATTTAAAAATATTAAATATTTTTTTAAAATAAGTCTCCCGTTAAAATATAGAAAAGACGACTTCTGAAAAAATACATCTTTTTATACTTGAAATAGTATTTGTTTTTATTTTTGTAATTTGAAACATATTGGATGAATATAATAAAATTTCATTTAATATATGAAATATAAATTTCATTAATATAATTAAATAATAGTGAATATTTTAATTTATTATCCCAAATTGACTTTCTGGGAAGCAAGTTTTATTTCATAAAAACACGTCCTTTAATTTCAATAGATTTTTAACAATATATATAATTATTTGGTAACCCATGAATTCATTTTATAATTCAATTAATACAATTTATTACCCCCATTATATCTTCTATAAGATAACTATCTTAATAAATAGTATACTTTTGATTTGGAAAACATGTTATTGCATGTAACACAAGCTATCAAATAAACTCGTTATTATCTGTATCAAATGCCAAAATTACATTTATATGTACCGTGTGTTAGACTATACGTTGCATGTAGTGGAAGAAAATGTATTAATCGTTTTTTACTTTTTGTAGAATAAAATTAAATCCATTAAATAATTTTAATTTCATGGAAAAAGATAATAATAATAATACTAATAATAATTCACAAAAGTTGATGGTGTTACATTCGATCCCACAGAAAACAAATTTTTTCCTCATATAAAATCAATAAAATAATAAAATGAGGATACATATACAACATTATATCCATAGGTTCCCATATAGAATATTGAAATTCAATTTTTATACCCAAAACATTAACTAAGTGAGTAGTCTTGTTTTGTATTACTTTATCTCTATGATCTTGAATGTCTACTTGATTCACTTTACAATAATGATATTTCACCATCTATAACACATGTGAGTATAGTAAAGGTTATGAATCTGGTATGTACTTAGTTGAAATAAATTCATGGAAAAATCATGAACATTTGAGATATTTTTGGGTACCGCCAATTGATATGCAACAATTCTGATATAATCGTGAATATGAAATAAAAATTAAATCCATGCAACTAGAAATTTCACTATCAAAATAATTAGTGGATGGTTGATAATTACTTTGTGAGAAACCAAAATTGAAAAAAGAATCGATAAAAAGTCCTCTAAAAATAGTGTGATTAAAATGAAAGGATCACCACATAACATGAACTTTGATTAGAAGAAAATTGGATGAAATTGATAACATGGACAAGGAATAGAATTATAGATATAATGTCTTAATGGAAAGTGATTGAGTATATGTACATTAAATAGATAATGAACACAAAATTACAAACCAATTAAGCATGAAAAGATCATTTATATACTTATAAATGATGAAAATTGGAATATTTTAATTTCAAAAGAATTTTAGAATAAATAATTACATGATTTATTTTGATAAGTAAAATATATCTCATTGGTTATGTGTTGATAAATCCTGGCTTCATTTATTACCCCAAAAATGATGTTAAAATTGAAATACCTTTAGAACTAGTGTATCATAAGATTCATAATGTAATGAAAATATATTCCTCCTATATCTAGTTATATACATAACAAAAGGAATATCACATGTACATTAATACGCATAAATGATCATATGGTTATAAATTACATTAATCACTAAAACCACATACATAGTTCGAATTAAGAAATTTCAAAAATTGTTACATTTATAAACCATCCAAAAGAATTGTATCTTGAACATTAAAAAGCATGATATTATATATTCAATGTCACCTTATAACTAATCTCCCAAAAGACCAGAAGTAAATTTTAATTATCAAACACAAAACATATGAACAACTTCGTCATGTATTCTATTGAAACATGGTAAAAACCAAAAAAACCATACTGAATGTACCAATGATTCATTATTACTTATATACACACTTTTATTATATGAATAAATTTTCATGGGATGGTTGAGTTCCTCTTTATTCTGTAAAAATATACAATTTCAGTACTCAAAAAAATATTGGTAGATAATCACCTAAAATTTTATTAATGGATTAAAAATAACATTTTCTTAGGGATTAATAATTAAAAATCAAACATAATATTCCCAAAAAAATCCATTAGACATTTATTTAAAAATTAAAATGGTTCACTTAATCCTTTATGAGAGAATAAGATATCCTTTATTCCTTTAGTTTTAGGGGTTTTGGTGGGTTATAATCTATATCAGTCTTTGAATTAGGGCATAAATTCTCATAGTGGACAAATATATAAAACCCACTAATATAAGGTGGATGCTTCTTCATTATGGACTCCACATAATTTTAATTCTGCAATTTTATATTTGACATTCCCAGATGATGCATTTCTTGTATTGACTATAGAAAAAATATATCTCATTCCAGCTCACATACCTACAGGTTTCTCAAGCGGAAAATCATTGCATTTTCCATTTCATTCACCATAAACACAGTTCCTTTTGGTTCAATCCAATTAATAAATATGAAAATTATAGTCTTATAAACAACAATTTTACTAGGAGAAGATCATATTCAATGGAAATTACAAATAATTATTTCTTAGTTTTTTACATAGACATACCCCGATGGTTTATATTATGGTTTTCTTATCCTAGTTTCTAGTGGTTAACTAAACCATTTTTTTAACACCAACTATAACATCATAGGATATTCATAAATAAATATTACATATTTATAGATGAATATTTATTACATTAAAAAAACACATGACCAAGGACTACAATAGTTTATCACCTTTGTAAAAATTTAATATATTATTCCAATTTGATGAAATATCTTCAACATAACCTCTAATTATAATTCCCATTAGTATTTATAATTAAAATATTTATAAATAACCTAGGGAAAGAATACATAATAAAGGGTGAGAATATATTCTTAATAGAGGTCATAATGGGAGATAAATAATAATAATCTTATGTTAATATTTCATAAGAATAACTTTTGGAGATCATTCAAAACATGTCAATGATTATATACATTAGTAATGGAATAAAAATTAGTAGTCTATAAGACATGAATTATAGGGGAATCAAATTATATGATCTGTGATATCATAACATTGAAAAAAGGATAGAAATTTTGGCATACACATAAAATTATAATAATGGGATTATGTATAAATAGAAATATGTTCACTAAATTTGTTAATGAAATTAAATCGATCCATTTCAGAATTATATAGACATAAAAACAGGTGAATTCATAAAAATAAGGAAATGAAAAATGAGTCTACTCATATAATTATGAGCATCTAATCATGTTTTTATCAAAAATATATTCATCATGAGTAATCCAACCTCACCAAATGCATTGGAATGAGATGTAGGTCTCACCCATCATATAATAAAACCAGACATATTATTTATATAAGATGATAAATAATATACCATGTCAAAAATAATTAAAGGAAATGTTTTTTAGAAAAATTTCATCAAATAATATCTCATTGAAATATAATGAGATTTATAAACACAACTACATTAAAATATAATCCATTTAGTGAAATAAAATTAATTGTATAGCTAGATCATATCCCCAAAAAGATGGAACATGATTTTGAAAACTTCTTTTTAATTCATAATACATTTATCATGAAATTTTCATTTAAAATAAATTATAAAACATATAAGGGATTCTATGAAAAACAATTGAAAAATCTTTTATATCAGTTTCTATGAAAATTCATAAATTATTGTTTTTAAAACATATTTTTAAAACATGTATTTATAATAGAATCATTTCCAAAAAATATGTAATAACATTAAATAAATATTATAATATCATGAATAAAATTATATCCATGATAAAAAATATCAGATGGAAGTATATACACCTTATAAAATATTAGTAGTTCTTAACATAACATGTGTCCTAATTAAGGGAAATTGTGATAAAATTACTTTACCGATTTTCTATCACGTGAACCGTAAACTCAATGAAATAAAGATGGTCAAATATATATGTAATAACCCATTTATTTCATAATAATAATTTTATAATTCACACTTGTAAATTTTATACACCACAAAAATGAATTAATCTAGGAATATATCACAAGTCTATTAAAAATAATAGTGAGACTAGAAATCCCTATTACATTAATTCTTATATTCTTTTGTAAAAGTTCAAACATCATATATGATAAATTGGATTTTATTTTAAAAATACCTTATATCCATTTTCATAAATATATAATATCATATATGATCTAATTAATACATTATATTATTCACTTATTATTACTTCCATGTTTATGTAATGTTTCAGGTAATAACCCTATATTTCTCATACCAGTGATGAATTTTTATTCATTTTTATCTTACAAGGGTAATGAATTAAAATTTTCAATGAATATAACCACAATATAAATATAATATTTAATTATTATATTTTATTATGGAAACTCAAAAAAATTAGAGGAAAAAATACAATACACCGTTCATGGATACGGTAGGTCATACATACACATGAACGATGATTTCTTTTTTATCTTCATATTTAAATAATGATATTTAAAGGATATATTATCATAAAAAATATATTTTTATGTAATATATATCACATATTTTTCATAAAAAAATATCTAATGCATTCAAGGAAAAATATGAACAAATTAGATTACTTCATGAGGCGGTAGTCCGTTTCACACACAAACGAGTTTATCATATTAACATAAAATAGAAAACATGATGGTATGTGTTAAAAAAATTATAGAGTCATAATTAAATTATAATAAAAATATATATCTTATATAAATTATAAATCCACCATTTTTAAAAACCATTAATTGTGGTAATCGAAGAATGAATGATGTTGGTTCACATGGTGATTGATCGTCATACTCACAAACAATGATTGTGTATCCCATTTTATGGAACTATGTGAAGTTGATGTTAATACACATAAAATTAAAAACAATAAGTATAATTATAATAAAAATAATATTATGAAAAAATTAAATATAAATTATTTAAGTGGATAAAGGATAAAAATATTGTTGATGATTGTTTCTTCTTCTTCATGTATTTCCATTTGGTTTACACCAAATGTCGTACACGATTTCCTTTCCTTACAAAGTAAATATATTATTATTAATTTAGAAAATTATTTAGGACAATTAAATATGGTTTTTTGTTTTAAATTAGTTTTGAGGTTTGAAAAAAGAGAGGAATATGTTTCCCTTTTTAATAGAGGGGAGGGTAACTTTTGGAATTTAATATAATATTAATCTATAATAAATTCAATCTTAATAAAAATACATCAGAAAGAAATTTATTTGAATATAATTTATTATAATATTTTAATATCATCTACCAAAATATATTTAAAAAGTTATTGTGATTTATTTTAAACCTTATCATTTTTATTAACCCTTAGTTAACCCATTTTTGTTTTAACTACGTAAACAAATGTTTTCAATGTTACGTGGATTTAATTTTTAATTATATACTGTCAATTGCATCATAAATGAAAATTTAATAATATTTTATATTATATATAATACTCTATTCTTTATTTTATAATTTTATGTTTTTAAATATTTTAAAAAATTGTTGTTTTCATAAAATATTTTTTCAATCAATTTTAAAACAATTCATCTATTCAAATTATAAAATAAATCATGAAATATAAAATAAAAAAAATAATTTAATACACCTCAAAAATCAAATATTCTCATATATAATTCATGGATAACCCTAATTAATTCAAAATATATTTTATTTAGTGTTTCTAAAATCGTTTAATTGATTTTTTATTAATTAAATATTTACTGCCTCATCATTGTGTAATTATATATGATAATTATTCATCACTAAACAATTATCAAAAATTAATATTAAGTATATAAATAAATTATATTTCACAATAATATTTATAGTGTAGATTATTTTCCATGTAAGAAAATATTAAAATAACATAGAAATATCAAAAATAAGAGGGACATTTTTTCAATCTCTTTGATTTAAATACTATCTCCGTCATTTTCTTGGAGAATTACCCATTACATAATTCTATTTTGAGAATATTATGTAAATGGATGAATTTAATTAATAAAATAATATTTGGGAATGTATTAGGGATATTTTATAGTCCAAAACACTTTATTTTTAACCAGAATTAAAAAATTTACACTTTCTTGTTGTGATAAAAATTAACATGTTTAGTATTCATATTGTCCAAAAATTAAAGCGACCATTTTCCTCATATTTTAAATTGATATTAAAATAATTTAAATAATTTTTAAATATTTAAAAAACCTAATTGGAAAATATTATTTAAAAAATAATCTCATATATGGGGTTAGAAAGCAGGGTTTTAACGTGAAAATGTTCAAATGTTTTGAAGGATTTTATATATAAATGAAATTTGCAATTCACTCCAATGGGTAAAATTTGAATAAATACATAATAATTGTACTATATTTACATTTAAACTATTTTATAAATTTTTTTATCACTATATATTATTTATATAAAAATATCAATATGAATTGTTTTTCAGTATTTTCCCTATTCATTAAAAGAATAATTTTTCTTAAAAAACCAAAAAATCCCCATAATAAAATTTTCATATTTATGTTTCAAAAAATATTATTATTAAATTTAAACTATAAAAAAATATAATTTTAGTAACAACAAAATTATCTAGTAAATGTCCACAAAAATACTTTTTAGAAATATACTTCTTTTATGCATATAAATAGATTTTTTCTTATTTTATGAACTAAAAACTTATTGGATCAATTTAAAGAAATTTATTTTAATATATATTATATAAAATTAAAAAAATAAATTCAATAATAGTGATTGATTTGATATATTGTGAAAAAACACCATTGTGAAAATAAAAACAGTTTTTTTTATAAATACTAATTTTTCATGCTGTTATTGTCTTTATTTTATATTAATTTGTTACGGAAGAACTAATTTAAAAATTAATTTTATCATATTATATACCCCCATTCCAATGTCAAGGTGATAACTATCATAATTAATATAGTATTATTGTTTGGTAAAACCCAGAATGGTGTGTAAAATAACCTATTGAATGAACTGATTAGGATGTACAATACAAGAAACAATTATTCTTTCATGTAATTAATGCCAAACTATGTGTTTCATGTAGTGAATAATTATTTATTAATAATCCACTGCATGGTGTATCATGCACATAAATATATCAAAAATTTAAAATTATGATAGAAAATAATAATAATAATAATAATTCAAAAAAACTCAGGGTGTTAGAGTACCCCTCTCCAAAGGGTGAATGATAATGTAAGATTGCATTCATTTCAAGCCATGGAATACCTATTAATAAAGTGTAACAGAACCAAATTCAATTAACCATGTCCTTTTAATATAAATAAAATAATAAAAACTATATTACCACAATGAAATGATTTTATAGTCAATACATATATATTGATATTTCTATATTTTGAGTGGATTATTGAATACTGATGAGTACATTAGAATATATGGATGTCACAATGTTTTTTTATTTACAATATCTATTATAAAAACACCACATATCAATGAGTTCTCATCTTTCAATAAAAGACAGGCCTATCCCATAATTCTAGTACAATAGTCATTTATGATATCCCAATAGTCTGTATACCTCTTCATTATCATTCTCTCAACTCATTATTAGGATACATTATGACATTTATAATATTTTGATCACTATATACATTTTCTTTAGCATAAATTTTCGTATAAAAATTTATAAATTATTCATTAATATATTTTATTCTCTTCTATTTCCCATCAATTTTAGTATTATGTTCTTCTATTATTATTTATTCATTCTTAATATCAATCTTTAGATCAATAAAATGTATAGAATGTCCTTAATATATATCATGATATTATACAACTTTTTTTCTAAAAAGTTAACATTTATATTCATGTTGTCCATTATAAAATGATGATTCCAATAGAATTCCAGAAATATTTGTGTCATTCTTCAGTTTAATGATGATGTATTCATGATATCAATCGAGTTCATCATCGTTCTAATGAACCTACCATGTTGGTCTTATTCCTAAATTTTATATTTATTTTTTTATTGTTTCCATTATAACATCTTCTATATATAAAATAAATTCTACCACATAATGTTCAAAAAAAACTCTTTATATATTACAACATTCCAAAAAAATTATGAAACATATTATTAGTTTGATAACATGATTTAAAATTTAATCATTTGTATAACATTCTGTACATTATTGACCAAACATCATCCTAATATACATTATATCTTTCAATGGACATCATTGCATTATGTGTCAAACATTTTTACATATAATATTATCTAATAATATCATTATTTCATATATCCCTTTATCAAGCTTAAACATTCTTCTTATAAGGTGATATAAATTCATCACTAAAATAATCAACATTAAATCAAATCCATATATCTCTATATTATAAATGTCTATAAAAATAATATATTTAAATTATATATCATATGATATTTGTGGTATAATAAGAATTTATTATACCATGGAGATTTTATAATGATAATAAAAATACATTTTTAGGAGAAATTATTCTTAATGAGTTGACATCCTATAATTATAAAAAAGTTGTAAAATTATATTAATATTTTCTTTTAATTGAAAATCCTTTATTTTTGTACTAATTATATATATAGGTAAAAATTATTAAATAATACTGTTTAATAACTCATCTAGATTCTAATTTGATGTCATCATAAAATCATGAAATTTATTCTCTAAAACTTTAAAATTTTATTCATTTTTCCATTTTAATCTTTCATAAATATAAATCAATTTATCCCCCATATATTTTACCAATTACTGCTTAATCATATTCATATATTTTTGTTTAAATATAGATTATTATTTATAATTCTATGACTTTACATTATCATTAATGATTTTCTTTTCATTTTATTAATTGCAATTCCGTTAATATAACATAAATGTATTCTATTAATATCACAATAAAAATTATGGTTAATCTAAATGTATTATTTTTTAATTATATATCAATGTAATTATGAAAATATATAATTTTTCATTATTTTAATCAGCATTTTTTGGATTGAAATAATGTGTTCCTAACAACAATGATAAAATAATTGTATTCATAATGATAGTGTCACATTTTCCTAATTAAAAATCATGTTGAGGACCCATATTTTAATCTCTGTTATATTACTAAATAATTCATTTAAATTTTCATTATAATTATCTTTTCACTTTAATGGATTATTTTATATAATGATTTCATAATTTTCAATTTTTTTTAATGATAATTATCCAATAAACTATAATAATGATCGGATGATATAAAAATGGAAAATAAAAATGAATGACTTTTAATAATGATCTTATACTGCATTTCGAGAAATTAGAATCAAGATTTAAAATAAGGGAAGTTGAAAATTTTATAATTCTTATCTTATGAAAATCATATATGTATATAGGCTTTCATGAAGGTATCTATCCAAGAATTAAGGTATGATCCATCCATGACAGGGATGGTTGGGTAATAAATGGTTAGTTAAAACTCTAGAAATAAATTCATATAGTGTTTATAAGATAAGAGGGCCACCATTTTTGTTGGGTAACTGGGTCCATGGAATATGTGTCACCATGGTATTTGAATTATAGTTGAGCAACACATTGAGGCATGATAATAAGTGACCTCAGAATACCTTTAGGACATTGGACACATGTATATTCTATATAATTTATCACATTATAAAATTATGATATAAAACTATGTAAAAACATCTCTATCCTCAATCATATTTGGTTTTCATGTTAGATGATCACACATCCATTAGAGTGCCTAGAAAAATTGATTAGGTTCTTTCGAGAATAAAAATATATTCATTAAACTTATTGAAGAAGAATAAAATATAAATATCACTAGAAGAAGAAAAACTTTTATATTTTTAATGAATATTTACATAAGAAGTGGAACCCATAGGTTTATGTATTTAATATATTAGATCATAAAGACTAAAAATTGATGAATCAAATGTAATAAATCTACACTATTCCATCAAAGATCAAAATTAAGAGATGAAAATGGTGTCGAGTTTTTGTTTAAATATAATAGATGTTTATAGTGATAATAATAATTAATTAAATTTATGTTAAATAATGATATAATAGAGTTAGTATAGTTGACTTCATAAAGTACACATTGGATCTCCGTAGTGTATAATTCATGAGGTACAACATAGAGAATCAAATGGTACTTATGGAATATAAAGTAATATTTTATTAATAAGGTATATAGTAGTTATTATTACGGTTCATCATAGGATATAACAAATAATATGATAACAGAATATTTTAGCATTCGATTTATTATTTCACAATGATGAGTTCTCTATGCTATATGAATTTGATAGAAAAAAAAATCAATTTTTAAATTCATACGGTATAAATATAACATTAAAGGAAATTAAAATACTATTTATATCAGAGATATTAATTAAATTTTTAATTTTATAATCTATTACTAGATAAAAAGAAATTTGAATAATATTGTTCTTTTACTTTAATGAAGTTAGAATTTAAAAAACATGAAAGTTGAAATTTATGAATTTTAAAATTTTGAATATTTTGAGAATATTGTTGAGTGGATTAATAGAATATAAAATTATAACAGTATAAAAATAATGACATTTATTTTACTAAATTTATATTTAAATTTTTTCAGTCTAAATAAAAAAGAGTTCTCGATTATGTGTGTACCTATTAAAAATTATAAAAGTAAAAATATAAAATCAGGTTGAACTAAAGTTATTCACCTATTAAAAAATGAATTCATACATTTAACTATGATAAATACGAATAAGAATGCAGATGAGGATATATATTCATATCCTAAGGTACAATTAATTATTTATATTTTCATTAAATTGATATATCTAGATTTCATTATTCAATAACCTAATTTAAAAGGATCTTATTCTAGACTAGTTTCACATATAAGACAACATGATGATTATTTTATTTGAATTACCTTTTATTATTTTGGTATAATTAGGATGGGTATAATATTCTATATTTTGATATAAGACCATTTCCGAGCTGCTGATCACACATTAGAAATTGTAGGCTAAATCTTATATCTCTATAAATTTATGTTGCATGTCATTTCTTGCATTATGTAGAGTCAAAAACAGCATAAAAAGGAAAAGTATATATAGATATCTGTGGTTATAATTTAAAAGAAGAACAAATAATTCTGTAAGAATGTTAATTTCTACCATGTACAAGGGATATAATAATCTTATTATAGGTGAATCTAAAACCCCGATATTATTATTGTCTTGAATTCTTATTTATATATATATTTATACATAATCAAAACTAGATAATTCAGTAGAAACATACATTCCATGAAAAAGAAAAGTTGATATAAGTTATAAATGAAAAAATATTATACCATTATTGAATAAAGCCAACTACAATTATTAGACACATAGTATTGTGATCCTCTCTATTGGTAGCATATAATGAGGTTACTCCACTTATTATCTTCCATTAATATTTAAATTTTAATTTTTTTATATATTCTAATTTAATTCCAACATATAGATTAAATAGATAGGGAATATCTCAACTACAAATCAAATTTATACATCTTCAAATACTCAAAATTAATAAAAAATTAATATGTTCAATGATTGAAGAGGGTGACCCTCTTGGGTAATAAGAAATTAAATCCAACTTCAATAAGACATAATCATTCTGATATAAAACCTTTTATATATTTTGAGTATTTATTTGGAAATATAAATTGATAAATCAGAATAAATCTCCCACCTCATGTGAATCACATCACATACTCTAATATGAGGTATTAATAAACTCACGTCATGTTAGTTCCTCTCATGAACCAGACTCAATTCATTAAAAAATATCTCTACATATATATATTTTAATTCTCATTATAGAGAATATTAATAATATGATAAATTATTTCATGGGTTTTCAAAATATTCATTCGTCATTAAATAACATTGTAAAAAAAATTACAAGAAACCAATATGTTGTATTTCAATAAATAGATTTAGAATATCATCAATCGTGATAAACTACCACCTAATTAAAAATAAAATGTGTTTCAATACCATTGAACATATGATCGGTCTTAAAATAATAAATATGTAATGGTATGTACAAATTTTATGTTAATATTACACGGAGACATATACACTACCAAATGATAATTCACCCTTTTCTCTTTATAAAGGATATTACCATAGAAAAATTTTCATTGGATGCTTGGGTTTATCATTTTATTGATAGAGTATCATATGTGGTTTAAATATTCTGAAATCCATGTCCTTTGAGATAATCAAGTAAAGTTTTACTAAATTATTATAAACAATGTTTTAATAGGGCTTATTAAAAAATCAAATAATAAATTCCCAATAAAGAATGGGAGGATAAGTTTTCTTTAATTATCATTATTCACTTCATCTATTGTGAAGTATTATTCATTCTCCTTTTTCCGTTGTCATTGGAGTTTGTGGTGGACTATAATCCATATTTTCCAATGGATTAATGCATCAATTCACATAATATTTAAAATCCATTCACTTGAAACAATGAAGTGTGGTTGGATCATTCTATTGATCTCCCTATCCATTAATTTCATTTATTGACCTCTTAACATCAGTTCAACATTCTTTTTTCGATGTATATGATTCCCACATATGGAAAACCTTATTATTCCCTTATATCATAGTAATATTTTATCATTCATATATTTTTGAAAGTATGATTTTTAAAATTATCCTTTCCTCTAAGAGATATATCATTATATTTTCAATGGAAACCAATATTCCATTTTAATAATAACTATGTGGGTTTATAACATCCATGTCCTCATTTAGTGAACATCAAATTATTTCGTCATAGCATCCATTGTCTCTTATCGATACAATTTTTTGTAGATTTGGATTCATGCCTTGGAGTATCGAACAACCTTACTTTTATAATGGATTAAAATACTCGAAGAGTACTTAATGAGTCTCATAAATGTTGATTCATAGTAAAAAAATATTCAACATGATTCTTCTTCTGATTAGGAAATTGCTTCTTTAATATTTTTTAAAGAATATGGGGAATTCACATATATAAAAATAATATTATAAACACTTATTACATCATGGGGTAAATTTTATCACATATTTGTGTCTTCATAATAATAATATACCATTTATATTCCTCACCTTCCCAGTCACAGAATTCCAAAAGACATTTTCATGGTTTAGACACATGATAATAAAAAAATATTTTTAAAATATTGTGGATCCATTTTCCCTAAAATAGTAGATAATGTAGAAAATTTAATTTAGGTGGGGTTTTCCTCATAATGGACTCAACTTAATTATGTCCACTCCTATTCTCACTTTGATGTCCATAATAAGTCATACCATGGGAAATATATTAAGATTATTAATTAGGTGTTTTATTTCAACTCTCATAACATTTGGTTTCTAAGGAGTAATTTATTTTCATTAACTATTGTGTTGAGAATTAACAAGATTCCTTCGGGTTCCATCCATTGACTAAAACAAATAAAATAATAGTGTAATGAAAAATAATCATATCTTGGAAACACATAACCACGAAGATTTTCTTATAGGTTATCAAAATAATGAAAAAAAAATTATATATAAATCTATAGTCTTATCATATGTCATTTATAGTCATAGTCTTTTTAAATACTTCATGATAATTCGTACTGATTTTGTAAATTTACTAAGCATATCCATTTTTATTGTTAGTCTAGTTTTGATGACAATCTATGTGTCATAAAACATGTGATAACTATGTCTATATCAATCTACCCTTTTTGATTTTATTACCCATACATACATCTTTTATAGAAATAAATCCACTTGTAGTATCTATTTTGGGATGAAATTTATTAAAAACCCACAAGATTTGTACCCTTAAAAATATCAAGATATTTTCCAATACATTTACCCATCCATATAATTATCCTTAGAAATATACCAAAACATATTCATAAAAATATCTATCGGTATCCCAATAAATATTCCTCGACCTAGTTTCATAAAGTCAACCAATTATTTCCTCTGATAACATGTTTAGATACCTAGGATTATCATACATGGATATTACATATTTTTGGATGAATATTAAATTCATTAGGAAAAAAATTCTTGAAGGCAACATTAATTCTTATCTTTAGAGACAATGAATATAATGTTCTAACATGGTGAAAGGTCATAATTGCGTACCATTATTATAATCTCTTATTACACTCTTAATAATTGTTCCATGCCGAATTATATTACTCATAATCAGGGGAAAGGAAATATAATAAAGGGTGAGAATAGATGTATAGTACGGTTAAGAAATTGAGATATCAAGGATAAAATATTTATTACATGTACATAAGGGAATGATAAACTAATATCAAAAATATAAAACCATAGCCTAATCTAAATTTTCACAATCTAGAGTAATGGCATAAAATATTTCACTTTATAAAACATAAATAATAATAAAATCAATGGAATACACACTTGAGCGTATAAATAGTAAAAGCATTCATTTTTGGAATACACATCTACTTCTATCATAGTGAAAATTTATAAATTGAAATATTCTCTTTCATTATATTAAGGACAAGAAATCATGTCATTCTATAATCCTATAGATATGGAACCTAATTCAAACATAGAATGATGGAAATATAAGACATGTCCATGAATAAAATTATTTAAATAAAATATATGTCCCCACATAACATTTTAAACATGTAATATATATCATGAAAAAAATTATAAACATTAATGGTGGTTCAATATATATCATTATAGTAGTTCTGCTTCATTCCCAAGAATAAAAATGAAGAAAAATCCCCATATTAATCCATGTTCACTCTATCTTCTAGTACTGCCTATTCAATTAGATAGAAATATTAATCCAATTTAATATTTTTTGATATAGTTCAAAACTATTACAAAATTAATGTTATAATTATTTGTGACAAAAGATAGTAAAACATTCATCTTAACATAAACCATAAAATGAAAAGTTATTCAAAACATTTCACCATTCCATAACCTATAAAGATGATATGGGATTCATAAACATTTCATTATTTAATAATATAATAATTTTTGAACAAATCTGTAGGTTTGTTTCACCCCCCCCCCCAATTTCTTAAATGATACCCTCTATTTGTGATTTTTATGTACATAAAGTATTAGGGTGATGTTTGAAAAATCGTTAAACTATTTTTGGGAGTTTATTAAGGTATATCAGAGTTGAATGGTTTGTGAAAAATATGAAAGATATACTGGAAAATGGCCTTAGTGAGATATGGTCTAAAGGTGAGGCTCACATGTAGCACACGATTTTGTGCAAACCACAAGGTAGCCAAGGAGAAACCATGTATTGTGGTGAAAACATTTGACAAAGATATTATCCATGGTTAGTGCATGTTTTTGATATCGTGTGATACAATTGTGTGAATTCATTCTTAATACATAATCAGGAACATTGTTAGCACATTATTTTCATTACTATGTTTCAAAACTATGTTATGGGACATAGTTAGATATTTAAAAATAGGATCTAACACATTTTACCCTTTAACACACAATTTTTTCATCATACGTGGCCCTAACATAGGATTTTTGTCCAAAAAAGGTTGGAGAACCTCTCCCATGTTAATTATAAGTGATCATGAGGCATCCCTTCATGGGTTGAATCCTGATTCTTGTGGTTAGGATTCAATATTCATCTTTCATGATTCATTTTAATAGATCTAAATATCATATACTCTAGTTTTCTTTGATCAACACCTGCTATGGGTATACCTAGAGTTATGGATTCCAAATATGTTTTGATTTGGGTTTCTTTACAATATGGGAAGAGATCTATGGTGGGTTCGTGGAGATTCAACTTGGGATTGTGACATTTTTCATGTTATTTATTGTTCCCAAAAAACCTGTCATGGTAGGTGGTTTCCCTCTTGACAACTAGAGCTAGAGATTATTGAAATAGTTTCAAATTTATTGTATTGAATGATATTTATTGTGATATATCTGTAAAAATTGTGATATAAATCCTTTTCATCGAAAATTTATTGTTTTGGTTGAAATTGAATAACTGTGGAAATTTTTTGGGCTAAGTGATTTGTTTTTCATGATATTAAAAGGTTAGTTTTTAAATATATATTGAATATAATTTTGAAATTTGTTATCAGACAAGTAGTATTAAATAAATTGATTATGTTATTGAAGTGGGTTTTTCATATTGGATTTTACATAGTTTTTTGGATATGTGGTGTGTGTGATTATATTTTATTTATGAGTATTGGTTGAAATTGGACCTGTTGCTCAGTTCCAAATGTGTAGTGGAAGATTTTAATTAATTACCTTGTGAATAATTGTTAGATCAATTATAGTATACTCATAATTATTGAATTATCATAACGATACATGTGTAGTTGATGGTTTGGATGTGTTAAATCTAACAGATATGCCAAATGAAACTTGTGAAATGGTTTTCAAGAATTGTTTGATTATTTTATTAAAAATATATTTTACAAGAAAATTAAATGATATTGCAAATTTTTAATATTTGGTTTTAAATAGTTATAGATATTCTTTATATTTATAAAAAAACTTTTGGAAATTGTTTTAAATAAATTTTTTTGTATAAATGTTTCCTACTCTTCTATTCTAGTGTCATGAGAAGGGAAGTCATTGGGGAAACCCTACTAAGTGTTAGTACTCGCCCATTCAAGGATACTTTGGTTCTTTTTTAGATGTCATATAACGTGACATGGGAATGGCAAATTATCACATGTATTTAGCCCTACTTCATGATACACTCATCGATTGAAGATGATGGAGCATGGATGTTGTGGGGAATTGAGTCATGTGATTATCATGGAGTCTTGTTAGCTTGTCTTCAACTATTTACTTTGAAATTATAGTCTTCATGTTTGGTTCTTGGCTTCTAGTTTTATTTTGATAAAGGAACTCTTATGTTGTCTTTCAGGTATATCATTCATATTTTAGTGGTTAGTTTTTTTATGTGTGTTGTGCTAGTTGGTTTATTTTTAATGGAAAAATCAACACACACATGTATTAATTCCCTATGGAATTTATTTCTTGGCTTTACTGACTTGGGGATATCACTTAAGGTCATGTATAATATTCCATCCTTATCTAGCCAACAAGGTGAAGGAGAGATATTAAAAACGGTATCTATTTTTTTTGGATCAAAATCATGTTTTATAGAAATTATATCTTCTTGTTCTGGAACAAGTAGTCATTAGTTTAATTGTGTTGGAGTTGAATTTATTCATATATATTCCTTGGTTTGGGACCTAAGAAATAATTATGATTTATATGACTTGAAATGTAGAGCATAAAAAATCATGGATAACATAATTTTTTGAAGTTAATGTTACCATTGAAATGCGTACATAAGTTATTTTGAGACACTTATTTGAATTTAAAATATCATTTTCATGGGTTTACACATTGAGGCAACAATACCATACATTAGAGGAATGACTTCCCACTATGAATGTATACATCAATATAAGTAAATTTTTATGAATTTTTCAATGTCTTGATCTTTGAAAAAAGGTGTAAATATTTTTCAAATATAATATTTTGAAAAATACCATGGTTTTCGTATTTTGAAAATGGTAAGATTTTCAAAATGAAATAGAAAGTGTTTTAAAAATGGTTGAACGTAGAAATATTTAATTTGGAAGGAAATTTTGTGATTTTTCATGTGATATAATTTTATATTACAAGACATTATATTCTGGAGAGTGGGACTTATATAGTTTTGTGTTATATAAAATGGCACCATATTGGTTTTGTAGAAACTAACATTAAGAAGCAATGAATAATGTGGTTGCGCAGGTTCTATAGGTGAACCAAAAAATAGATCAAAGTATCAGCCATGAATTTCATGATCTGGATATAGTGATGTTGATAGATTATCCAATACAAGTGGATAATTCCATACAGTTCCAAAAAATATAAATCACTCATCTTCTGTGGTAATAATGCACAAGAAAGAGAAGTGTAATGGATGAATATGATGAATAATTTCATAAATTTTAACAGTGTACCATAAGATTTAATGGTTTATCTAGTGATATATTTTCTTGAGTATCTATTATGATAGTGGTTTAATGTAGGGGTGCATGAAAAAGTGGATCAAGACCTCATTTGGGAGGATTTTGAAGAGTTTTTTAGCACACAATTATATCCTCACATGCTATAGATCCATAGAATGACTCAATTCATCAGTCTGAAGTAGGATATTCTCTATTTTATAGATTCTGTGGCTAAATTCATGAATTTAGTGAGCTAAATTCCTGAAGTTGCTGATAGTGCATCAATGAAGGCACACATCAGTGAATCGAGGCTAAAGAATGAAATTCAATCCCTGATTGACATTCTCTATATTATTATTTATTCATAGATGGTCAATAAAGTGACATTCATTTACTGGAACATCTCAGGGGATATGGGAGGTGGAAAATTTTTAATAAACATGGGAAATGATGGGAACTCTAATACAATGAAAAATTATGACGATAGAAACCAACATTTAGGGTGGGAGAAAGAATCAAAATTTGATAGTTGGATCAGTGAATATTCCTCAAAGGCCAATGAAAATAGGGGGTTGTTTCAAATGTGGTTCATTTGACCACATGAAGATATAATGTACTTCACCAAAAAGAGAACCCCATTATTTAAACAATATCATACATCATAAGAGATATTTTCATTGTTCTCTGAGGTCATGTGCTTGAGACATGTATTTGGTGTCACTAGTATCGTATTCTTCAATGTGGAAAGGGTAGTAGAATTAATATCGCAAGTAGACCAGAGATATCCTTGGTTATTTTATGAATACCATGAATTCTTTGAAAGGGAAATCTCAATAATGAAACAAGGTGTATAATGAATTGATGAAGAAATTTTATATAGTTGAGAACGTAATTGTGGATGATCATGGTAAAATATCTACAGTTATAGGTATAATTATTTTGAATTCTACCCTTATTCATGTAATGTTTGATACTAATTCATCATATTTATTTGATTATTCCAATGTTAATGATTTTCTATGTTTTAAACATGAGATTACTAATTCTGTGACAAAACTTCATACACCTCTTGGTTATAGAGAATGTTGATCCTATGTTTGTAGAGTATGTTATACAATTGTTGTTGAAGATGAGCTAAAATAGGACATATCAATGTCAGAGATGAATTTCAATGACTTAATCATATGTACGTATTTGTTAAAAAGATCCAAGTCTCACAATGACTATTATAGAAGAACAATCAGTTTCAAGACTGAGAATGGAATTATTTCATTAAAGGATATCGGGTTGTATAGTTATGTGCAACAGGTTTCTCAGCACCAAAAATGGTAATGATATCTTACATGTTTGCATATTTTTCATAGGAATCAATGGAAGAGATTGAGAATATAAATTTTTTAGATGTGGTTGACCAATTTTCTGATGTTTTCTCCTAAACTTTCATAGGTCTTCCACCTATACGAGAAGTGGAGAATACGATTGATCTCTTTTAGGGTACTCGTTTGATTTCCCATTCATATTATTGTATGGAACCAACATAATTAAGGGAGCTGAAAGTGTAGTTGGAATAGTTGGAAATCAAGGGATTTATTTTTCTAAGAGAATATATGGGGGAAGAACCCGTCAAGTTTTAGAGAAATTAGATGGAACTCATATGCTATATGATGATTATCCTAAATATAAGCAATTCTTGATTAAGAATATATATGCAGTTACATAAATTTATGATATCTTTGATAAATAAATGGTATATTAGTGGTCCTATAAATTTGAATTACACTCTGGATATCACTAATTGTTAGTTTGGAAGGAGGACATTCCAAAAAATGATTTTTGAAGAATATATGGCTGTTATGAATATGTGGAATGGCCTTTTGGTTATACAAATGCACTAAAATATTTGTGGAATTGATGAATTGGATATTTTAGATATAAAATGATTCATTTATTTGGTGTTTTTCAATGATATATTGGTGCATTAAAGGATTGGGGTTGATCATGAGAAACAATTAGTGATAGTGTAGGGAATTTTGAGACATCATAATTTTTATTCAAAATTATCAGAATTTTATTTGTTTGATACAATATGTACACATTCATGTCCATGTAATTTAAAATATGGGTTATTAGTGGATCCATAAAAGTTAGAATCTATTATCTCTTAAAAACCACCAAAGAGTGCCTGTGAAATACAAAGTTATATTTTCCTACTTGGTTATTACCATTGCTTTGTGCGGGACTTCTCATGACTAGCTTCGACTATGAATGTAATGAAAAAGAATAATTTTCCATTCCAATGGACTGGATAATGTCATAATTCTTTTTAGGTGCTAAATATTCTCCTTAAATCCTCACCAATATTGATTTTATCATAATCATGAAAATTTTATGTGGTGTATTTTAATTTATTTGGATTTATGTTGGGGTGTGTTGTCATGCATGGAGACCATATTTTATCATGTGGATCAAGGAAGATAATATTGAATTAGAAGAGTTTCCCAACACATGATTCAGAGTTAGCTGCATTTTTCATGCTAAAAGCCTTGGAGGAATTATCTATATTGTGAGAAATTTATTCTATTTATAGATCATAAGAGGTTGAAAACTATTTTATCAAAATGTGATATAAATATAGGGAAAATTAGATGGATGGAGTATCTCTAAATGATCGACTTTGACTTGATATATACCCTAGGCAATGGAAATATGGTGGTAGATGGATTAAGTTGAATGTCATGTACATTTTTGGAAAGAGAAGCTTTAGATGAGTGGCATTTGATGTCTGTCCTAGAAGATATGCATGTCGAATGTGAATAATGAGGTGATGACACATTTTTATTTTTATTTTCTATAGTTCTTGATTTAGTACAAATGGTAATATAAAAATATAAATTTGTTGAAGAATAAATGGATATGAGTATGAAACTCAATGGTGGGGAGAATATTGAGCGTTGGCGGTAGGATGGGAGATCAGTGGTGTGCTTCAAGAATCCTATGGTGGTACCTATGGTTTGTCATGAGTGACTTCATAATTTTTATCATCATTTGAGATTGTTGTTTATCAAGGAATATAAAAAATTTATAATTCATTGAAGGCGCGGTTTAGGTGGGTCTGTATGAAATGGATGGTGGATGAGTTTGTTTCATTGTGTTTAACTTGTGAGAAAGTTAATATATAGTATCTTTGAATAGAAGGTATATTGATGTCTTTAAATATACATGTATTAAAATGAGAGGATATAGAGATGTATTGTGTTACATGTCTCCCAAGAACAATTTGGAAACATGTTTCTATATGGGATATAGTGGAATGAATGACCATGTAGGCTCATTTAATTCATAATTTTGAAACTCATATAGTGGAGGATCTGTCCAAGATCTATTAAAAATAATTTTTTAAGAGACATCACATAACATTTATGATCATATCAGACATTGATCTGTGCTTCATGTCTTTATTGTTGAAATACTTAGAGGAAGCCTTTGGGACCTAGTTCAATATGAGTATAATGTACTGTCATCAAATGGATGGACAATCAAAACAGGCAACACAAATATATAGGTACATTTTGTGGGCTTGTATAATATATTTATGTGTCTCATGAGGAGACTACATACCCTTTTGGAGTAAACATATAACAAAAACTCTCATGCATCGATATATGCGGTTCTATTCGAAGCATTGTATACACATCTCTTTCATTATCCACTTTTTTGGATAGAATCATTTGAGATATCTCTTGTTGCTCCGAGCCTTGTCCAAACAAATAATTGATAATACATAGTTGTTCAGGAAGCAAATAGAGATGGTACAATGTCATTAGAAATCAAATGTTGGTCATCGTCGACAACCATCGTCATCCACAATGAGTGACAATGTATTACTGAGGATCACTCTAAGGCTTGAACATTGATGTTTTGGTAAGAATGGAATGTTATAACCACGATTAATATGTCTATTTGAGACAATTGACTGCGTTGGTGATGTAGAATATAAATTGTAATTTCCACCATATTTTAGTGTCATTCATAATGTGTTACAAATATCAAAGTTGAAAAATTATCATTTAAATCCTGACTAGGTGATCGGCTAGGATCATGTTAAACTAGAGTAGTATGATTCATTGGTATATATCCTAGTATAGACAATGGAGAAGAAATATAATGACTTTTGTGGAAAAAGCATCAGCACAGTGCATGTTTTGTTGAATCATTTGACGTTTTATGAAGAGATTTGGGAACATTATAAGAACATGATAGACTAATGAACAAAAAACTATTAGGGAAATGGTTGGTTTCAACTTTTTGGGACTAAATGAATGATGTTTTGGTGGAAGTATCTCCTATAGTTTATAGTATGTAAACCTACCGTTATGATTTTTTGTAAAAATTGTGTGAGGGTGATGTGCGGGAGAGTTTAAGGAACCATTAATGTGTTTCTTTGACTTTAATTTAGGTGCATGGGTGGTGTGTAGTTTGTGAAAACCACACATCTATTTCATGAAACCATGTACATTGAGACATGGGATAATAGTGAGGCATCCATGTTTTGCACGGTTTATCCAAAACGTGTGGAATCCGAGGAGAAACCTTACAGTGAGGTATAAATTTTGCATAAAGTGCTTTGGAAAGGCATGTGCATTTTTTAGAAGCCGTTCAAGATAACAATGCGAGGTCTTTCTTAAGACAGAATTGGGAGTGCAATTAGTGCACAATTTTCCTAAAAGTGAGACAAAACCACACACATTATCAAATGTAGATCTTTAAAAGTGTATGTCACTCATTTTACCCTTTAACACCATATTTTTGACCTCCTATTCGTCCCAAACATTGGATATTGGTCCATCAATTTTTTTAAAGGTTGGGGTCGAAGCCTCATTTATTATTAATGTAATGTAAAGACCTCTTTAATTGGTTATTGGGAGGCCCATTACATAAGCTGCAAGCCCAGTGGGAATTTAGCCCATTACCTGGCCCATCAGCCCATTTTTTGGGCCCAAGGCCCATTCTGTGAATAGTACTGCTATTGTAACACCGCCTGCTATAGCGCCCCATAGTACCCGTTGTTGCTATAGTACCATTGCCACTGTTTCTACAGTTTCACTTTTTCTACATCTAATGTTTTGGACGCAAAATAAGTTTATATTTTTGTTTTTTATAATAGGGGATGCAATCAAATGTGGGTTCATGGAGATTCATCCTATGTTTTTAAATTTTTTCATGTTGTTTATAATTTTTTCATAATATCTTATGGTATGTGGATTCAATATCGACTCCAATTTCTTGAAATAATTGGATTTTTTTCAAATTGATTTAATTGATTGAAATTTATTTGGTTATCTTAGTACAAATAATGATATAAATCTTATTTAGTGACAATTTATGTTTTTCGATGAAATTTTGGACATTTTTTATACAATGTGACTTTTTTTCTTGATTTAAATATATTGGTTTTGAAATAAGGTTTCTATATAATTTTTAAATGAATTTTTAGAAATGTATTTATAAATTTATGTTTTGTGTTACTGAAGTGTTTTTCTCATATTGGTTTTGACCTTGTTCTATGGCATACATGGGGTTGGTGTTCATATTTTATTTATGAGGCTTGGTTGAAATAGGACCTTGGGATCAGTTCAAAAGGTTTAATAACACATGGTCTATAATTACCTTGTAAAATATTTTTAGATTTATGAGATAATGCTCATGAATATAGAAATTTCAAAATGATAAATGCATGGTTATGATGTTTATATGGGAAATGCAATGTTTATGCCAAACAAAACATGTGAAATGGATTCATGTTGTTATTCAGTTATTTTCATGGAAATAGATTTTGTTGGAAAATTGGTTGAGATTGATCTTGTTTATATTCAGTTATAAACTATTTTAAAATTTTTTATGATTAGTTATATTATATTTTGGGATTTGTTTTATTTTAAATATTTTGTTTAAATTATGTTTAATCTTCTATCCTAGTGGTTTGAGTAGGGGAGTCATTGCGTAAAAAATAATGTCTTTTTGTAATCACCACTACATTGGAATTTTGGGTCTTATATAGGTTCCATTTACTAGGACACGGGGAAAGGAAAAATAGTACACCTCTTTTTCACTACTTTGTGATAATATTAATTTGGGATGATATTAGATCATGGATCTTGTGGATCATGGAGTGTTGTGTTTTTAATGAAGTATTGTTGCCTTGTCTTCCTCAAATATAATTTTCTATTGTAGACATCCACTATGGTACTTGGGTTATAGTTTGATTTTGATAAATAAATTTTTGGATTATCTTTTATGGTTACCATACATCTTTTAGTGTATTTTTCATTTGAAATTTGTTCTGTAAGATTTTTTATACTCCAAGGAAAAATCATCCCCCATATGTATTAATTCCCTTTCTCATTTATTTAATGACCTTTTCTCTATGGGGATGTATCGAAAGTGTAAGTATCATCATACCACCTTCTTAATATAATGAGGATTAGGAGGGATGTTTAATGGTGTCACTAGAATATTTTCATGTTATACCCACAAAAGTGAAACAGGTTTCATAAACATCATGACAATATAATCTAAAACAATTTTGAGAATGACTAAGGATTTTATATTAATATTATATCCCCTGTATGGAATAAAAATAATTATCATGAGTCATTTTAAATAGATAATGCTTTTGTTTAATTGATTAAAATTTCTATTTAGGAAAATAACATTTCATTGAAAATAATTTAAAATCAATAAACCATTTTTAAATCCAATTTTTTAAAATGGTCTTTGAAATCATGTAAATAAATATCTCAAAATCATTTAAAATATTTATGTGGGAAAATATACTTTCATTTTGGAAAAACCTTTTTTAAACACGTAATTGTAATAATTATTTTATTTGAGTGTATCCCTAAATCATATAAATGAACCGTTCTATAAAATGATGTTTTTTATGCTGAGAATTTGCATTCATGTGATGCTTGTTAAACCAAATATTTCTTTATCATTTTCAAACAATATCAAAACATGCATTTTTCGAAAAAACAATTACTCATTTAAAAGTTTTATGTATAAATTCAATCATGGGGAAAAATGTGTTTTAAAAAGATAATTAGAATAGTAAAAAAAATAATTCATTTTTATAAAAAATAGATTTTATAGAAAATAGGTTTTTTATCAAAGAGATAAAAAATTTATATTTTATTAAAAAGCGGTCTTGTGTGTTTTACATACGAAATATTTTAAATATGGTAATATTAAATAATAATAACATTAATAAATGGAAGATAATAAAATTCAATCGATTACTGGGATATGGATCATATAATTTACAAATAAATAGAATAATAATTAAAATATTGATAAATGATGAGATTGTAATATAAAATCATTACCACTTTGGTAACATTGAGTCATATGTCCCATAAAATAATAAAAAAATTGTACAGATAATTACTAGAGGATACCTAATTTCATGATATTATATGAAAAAGGATTGTATATACACCACATGAAATAATATATTTTCATAACATAATGTATGTCTTAATGAAATAAAATTTATATAAAACCCCTTATCACAATGATTACAATGAAACCATAAACCCCATGAATGTTGGATATTATAATATAAGTATATATGAAAATAAATTTTTAGAAAAATGAATCATAAAATACAATAATGTATAGTATATATTTCCAATCAAATAAAGTTGTTGTTAATATATAATTTTTCTAAAAAAATTAATGTGATATAAAAATCCCTTTCTACTTTAGTAATATTTTAAATTATAATCCCAAATAAAGAATAACATAAAATGATAATTTTAATATCTGAAAATAAAGTGATTCAGGATATAATATTTCATGATAAAATTTTATATAACTCACAAAATAAAATATTGTTGATTTATAAAATGACTCCAAAAAATACCTGAAATCCATTACCATATGTTTTCACTTCCGTCAGACATGTTCAAACCTCCTTTTCATTAGGTTTCATCATTAAAATTTCAATAAAAACCTTCCATGTCTGGATTTTTATCTAAAAAATTATCATAGGATGAGATTATTGATTTCATTATATGATTTGGGTTGGCCTTTGTTGCAATAAAATATTGAGAAGGTGTTAGGAGGAGATGTGAATGGTGGAATTTTATATTTGATTTTAGGGACATAATTGTAATTTTATCGACCTAATCAATAAAACAAAAGTACTAATAATTTAAAAATATAAAATAATATTAAATTATCTATCCTTGAGTGTATAATGATAAAATATTTCTATCATACAGTTTATGGAAATTTTCTTAGCTCATTTTTAACCCTTTTCTTTTTGGTTTAACCCGAGGTGAATCCATTTTTACATTGACCATCATAATGAATTTTTACTGATTTAACTATTAATTTTTGTAAAAGTGATGTTAAAAATATTATAAAATATATTTCATTTATATTCGAATAAGGAATCCATTTTTTCAAATTCGAATCACATAAGTTAAAATACGTGGTGCACATTCTGTAGGGAAACTCCAAGGGGAAAACGATCCCAGGCTACAACACAACAAATGAATCCTAAAAAAGGATTACCATTGGTAGTCCAATACCATGGAAAATAAGAACTAAGAAAAAGGGATAAAGGATAAATATATCTTTTGAAAAATCTAAATAGAGAAGTGGTTTAGATGTGGTTTTTTATTTTCCATTAAAAGATGATATGGTCAAGATTATGCATTTTGAAAAAGTAAAAGCACCCTGAAACCTAGGGAAATATATATCAGATTTATGGTATTATAAATCGCATTAAATTCCATAAAATAAGTCTTTGAATGTATTTTAATTCAAATATAACATCAAAGTGATTAAATAATAAAAAATTGGAATTAATTTTCATGCATCACGATAGGATGAGTAACCATTAGACAAGTCACTAAGGAAAGAGTCAACATCGGATGAGTCACTATTGGATGCGTCACTATTGGATGAGCCACCATTAAATGATTCAATATTGGATGAGTGACTGTTGGATGACTCACCGTTTGGTGAGCTACCTTTCAGTAAGCCACTATTGTGAGTCACCGTTCAGTGAGATACCATTCTCCATTCCGCATGACTGGTTATTTTTTGACCCAAACTCGATCTCTCTTCAATGGGGTAATGTTATAACCTCTTCAATAAAAAAATTATGGTACTCTTCCATGACCCTTTTAAATGCCTACTACTAAACCTTTTATGATAACTAAATCAGCACAACCACCATGGATTACAAAGAAAGAACACCCCTCTAACCCATTCGAGGGTCTCACTCCCCAACATAGACCATTTTCTCTCCCTAAGCATTGAATAACAACACATGCATCCTGAATCAATCAGTGATATACTACACTGAATAAAAGCAATCCATGTTGATGATGACATTTTATATTTGAATTCATAAAAATAGAAAATATCCCCAGGAGTGGTGCTTCCCCATCACTAGTTCACATTATATAAATACATCATACAAGTCAGGTAGACCTCCACCTAAATTATTCCATGATAGGGGAACTATAAGCCTCTCTTATTGATGTACCGAGGCATTTACAATTAAAAAACACATTTATTCTTGGTACATACCATTGTTTAATCGGAATCTCTTCATTCCTGACAATTAGGATCCCTAAATGAAAAAAAAACTTTTTTGGACTCCTCATGTGTAAATCATGTTTAATGATCACAAATACTATTACTGTTAATTAATTTCAATCTTTATTTCACATCTTGCTAATGCTCTTTAATCTCAATAATAACTACACATCATGTTTTACTGATAACAAATCATCTGGATGTTAATTACTCTCTTTATTATTTACAAGTCTTATGCATGATTACAAATATCACATATATTATTACACCTTTATATATATGATTCAAGTTCTCTTACTCTCTAATGATTAAACATAATCCATATGCTACATATTACTGTCTAAGTCCAAATACATATATTTGGCTATGTATGGAAACACTGTAGAGGACTCACCGTGACCCACACGCCGTGAAGGACTCACCATGACCCGGACACCATGAAGGTATCGCCTTGACCCACACACTGTGAAGGACTCACCGTGACCCAGACACCGTGAACGAATCACCGTGACCCAGACACCATGAAGGATTCACTGTGACCCAGACACCGTGAATGACTCACCATGACCCACAAACCATGAAGGACTCACCGTGACCCAGACACCGTGAAAGACTCACCGTGACCCAGACACCGTGAAGGACTCACTGTGACACAGACATCATGAAGGACAAACTGTGACCTCTACACTGTGATCTAGACACTATGTCATGGACATACTATGAAGTTAATACCATTAATCTCATACCGTGAACCATATACCATGAAGAAGAAATCGTTTACAAAATCATTGTGACACCATTTCTTAACTTTTTGTCAATATTATTTAAATAATGCTAACGATCATATTTGATGATTTTAATGCAATTAATGGTATTTAATGATAGTTGTTAGCATGTTAGGAAACCGTATCTTGTAACTTTGAAAAGGAAATCATTCCAAATGCCAGAACATGAAGAATATAAGAAAGATTGAGATGCAGTACATGTGTAAGAAGTGAAGCGAGAAAAGTGTGAATATACAACAAGAAGAACTTATATAGGCCCAAGAGCACTGTCCTAATCAATAAAGATATTGAAAGTCTTTCAAGGAACTCACATAAGTGTAATCCAACATCACAGAAGAACACACGATGAATAAGAGATCATTTTCACTCCTGTAGAGCACAAGCTGAACTACGACACACTTTTTTTCAACAGAAAAAACTAGAGAGAAACTCAAAACCATTCTTGCTGAATCCAACAAGTCCAGAGGTGCATAAATATTCTCTAGATCTTTATGAACTCTTATCTACTATTTTTAAGTGATTTATTTGTTAACATTATAGTAGTGTGGTGTACTATGTATATCTTATACACACACTGTCTCATGTACTGAACTGGAGGATATAAAATCCTCTCTCCAAAACTCTTAACTCTTGTTTACCCATGTCAACTGTGGAAGAGGAGTTCTGTGGCCTGGACTTTGTTTTGTTTCCCACGTAGAACTTTGAAAGATGTCCTTGTGTGGCCTGGACAGTTTTGTAAACTGTTGTTAACCCCGATCTAGGGTGTGGATCAAATTTATATAAGTTTGAGAGGACTAAGTCTCAGCTTGAGACTGAACCTCTTGTTATATCTTCTGTGCATCTTTAGATTATATTCAATGTATACTACATATATCTTATTTATTCCGCTGCTATTTTGTTGAAATAAAAAACTATTTTAAAGGAAATTTGATAGTTAAATTAGTAAGTGTTTACCGTTATTGTAAATCAGAAGGTTAGTTTCAAAAGTTAGTTTGATCTTGTGGTTAAATTAACTGAGACCTAATAAATCTTTGAGAATCTAAGTGAACATTACCAATCTGTATAAATTCACTACAGTTTAACTTATTTTATAAATCAGGGTATTTTAAATAGACAATATATTAACAGAAATTTTAATTGGAATTCAATTCACCCCCCTCTTGAGTATCCACTCCGACCAACATTTGGCATCAAATGTTTTCTTTTTTGTTTAAGGATTTTTGAAATACTATATTCTTCAACTGTGATTTTAGTTTCATATTTAATGTTCTTAAATTTCTGATAGTTCTAAATTTTATCTCTTTAATTATATTTTCTAAAATCTAGTTATGGACAATAGACTAGAGGGTGCTGCTAATAACAGGACACCTTTATTCAATGGTACAAACTATTCTCAACGGAATCTTAAAATAAAAATCCATTTAGAATGCATGGGTTGTGATATATGGACTGCTATTGAATCTCAATATAAAATTCCAGAGGCTGAAAGAACAACTTGGGATGAACCTACTAAGACTGACTACAATAATTATTGTAAAGCTATGACTTCCAAGTACTATGCTCTAGGAGATGAAGAGTTTAACATAATTTCTACTTGCAAAACTACTTTTTAAATTTGGGATACTTTGGGTGATTCTCAAGAAGGAACAACCAATGTTAAGGAAATGAGATTAAATACTTATACCATTAAATATGATAATTTTAAAATGAAGACCAATGAACCCATTTCTGATATGTATCTCAGGTTTAATGAGATTGTCAATACAATGAATTCACTTGGTAAAGATGTTCCAGGAAATGAAAAAATTATGAGGATACTGAGATGTTTACTAGACTGATGGAGAGGCACATCTGTTTCAATCAGAGAGTCATGTGACATTGCTACTCTACCTATCAAAGAAATCATTGGTAAGCTTATGATGTATGAGGATGAACTCAAGGTGAATAAAGAGGATGATGATGAACCAAAAAAGGAAACCAGTGGCATTCAATACTACTGCTTCAAAGAACAAGGACAAAGAAAAATCTCAAATACAAACAGACAGTTCAACAAGTGAAAGCTTAGACTCTGATAGTGATGCTGAAATGGCTCAGATAGCCAAAAGGTTTAATAAATAGTATAGGAAGAATAAATTTTTCGGAAAAAAAAAATTAAAAAGGAATGTATGAAAAAAAGGGACATTGGAAGAAGGACTCGAAAATGCCAGATAAAAGTGATGAAGTTGTTTTCTATGAGAGAAAAAGAAAAGGACACATTAGGGCAGACTGCCTAAAACTAAAATTCAAGAAGAATTATGATTACAAGGACTGTAAGTACCAGAAAGCTATGAAGGCTACCTGGAGTGCTTCTGAAGACAGCACAAGTGAATCTAAAATGTCTGATTCTGAAAATAATCGTGCCAACATGTGTTTCATGACAAACACATCTGAGGTAACCTTAGATACTCATGTTTTAAATTCTTATTATTCTAGAGATGATGAAGAATCTGAATCTGATTCTGAAAACATGACTAGTGAGGAATTATTTGAATAATATAATATGCTGGAAGAGACATGCAATGAACTTAAGGATAAATACAAATCATTAAAGAAACAACATGCTCTCACTACTACTGTTAAAACCGAACTTACTATTGAAAAATAGAAAAATGCTCAACTGTTAAAGAAGAACACTGAACTGAAAATGTAAAATGAGAAACTTAGAAAGGAAATATAGAAGATCACAAATGAAAAGGATACATGAACTCAAATGTATGGAAAGCAAGTGGCACCAAAATACACTTATGGAGTAGCCTACAAACCTGGACAAGGGCAGTTTACTAAGAATATATTTATTCCTAAATCTGGACAGAATACTTCTATTTCTAGTTCTGGAAATCCCTATGCTTCAACTACTTATTAACATAGATATTGATCAAATAGAGTTTATCTTTCAAAATCTATTGATTCTGTAAATTATATGTGACTCATAAGGAAAATTTGGGTACCAAAATCATTTATTGCTGACCTGTCTGGACCCAAGAAGATATGGGTACCAAAATCATACTCTATCTAAAAATATTTTGTAGGAAACCTGCTTGAAGAGTTCCCACAAGGAAACATGGTATTTGGACAGTGGATTTTCAAGACACATGTATGGGGATTAGTCCTGTTTCAAGAGTATAATAATGGTTGATGGAGGCTATGTCACATTTGGTGATAATTCTAAAGGAAAGATCATCGGCCTATGAAAAATTGGTAACACTGATTCAGTTTTAATTTCAAAAGTTTTATTTGTTGATGGACTAAAATATAATCTGTTACGTATTTCTTAGTTGTGTGATGATGGTTTTAATGTCAAATTTAAAAATGATTATTGTGATGATTTTAATTCTAAAAATGTTTTAGTCTTTTCTGCTTTAAGAAATGAAAATGCTTATGCTGTTGATTTAAATTTCTTAGGTAAACAACATGTTACCTATTTAAATGCCTTTCATATAGATTCATGGTTATGGAATAGAAGATTAGGACACTGAAATATACAATCACTTAGGAAAATAACTAGGAAGAACTTAGTTAGAGACTTACCCAAACTTGAGATTCCAAATGAAAAAGTGTGTAATCCTTGTCAAAAGGGAAACCAACACAAAATATCATTAAAACCAAAGAAAGAAGTTTCAACTTCTCAACCTCTCGAGTTGGTTCACATGGATTTTTTTGAACCATCTAGAGTTTTTAGATTAAATGGGAAGCACTAGGTCTATGTAATAGTAGAAGACTTTTCTATATATACATGGGTATTCTTCTTAGCTCACAAAAGTGAATCTTGGTCTTACTTTGTTAAATACTCCAAGTCTGTATAAAATATTAGTGGACATAAGATTAAATGTATAAGAAGTTATCATGGTCGTGAGTTTGAAAATCATGAATTTGAATCCTATTGCTCACACAATGGATATAGTCATAACTTTTTTTCTCCTAGGACACCTCAGCAGAATGGTCCAGTAGAAAGAAGAAATAGAACCCTTCATGAAATTACTAGAACTATGATTAGTGAATATTAACTACCTATTTACTTTTGGGTTGAAGCTGGGAATACAACTTGTTATATTATTAATAGAGTCTTAATTAGACATGTTCGTAAGAAGACCCCATATGAGTTGTTGAATAATAGAAAACCTAAAGTCAATTACTTTAGAGTCTTTGGTTGTAATGTTTTTAGTCTTAATACCAAAGATAATCATGATAAGTTTGCTTCGAAGAGTGATGAAGGAATATTTTTAGGATATTCTTTAATTACAAAATCCTATAGAGTCTTTAATAAATGAACCAAATGTGTAAAAGAATCTGTTCACATCATGTTTGATGAAACTGATCCACATGAGCCTAAAACCTCACTTGAAAATCATGAGGAAGATTTGAGTATTTTGGACCTTAATGACAAATCTAAATAACCTACTATAAATACATCCAGTTCTCGACATATTCCAGAATCTGCTGCTATGGAACCCGAACTTATACATGAACCTGAAATTTCTAGTCCTATCTTTACTATATCAACCAGAATTCTAAAGAATCATCCTTTAGATGATCTTGTAGGAAATCTTGATAGAGGGACACAAACTAGAGCTTATATTAGAAATCAGGTTGAACATCAAGCCTTCTTGTCACAACTTGAACCTAAAAACATTGGTGATGCTTTTAATGATGAATTTTGGGTAATTTCTATGAAAGCGGAACTCAATCGGTTTGAAAGAAATAAAGTGTGGAATCTTGTTGAAAGACCTAAGGACACTTTCACCATAGGCACTAAATGGGGTTTTAGAAATAATGTAGATGAATCTGGAAACATAGTTAGAAACAAAGCTAGGATAGTTGTAAAAGGCTATAGTCAAGAGGAAGGAATTGACTATGAGGAGACTTTTTCTCCTATAGCCAGATTAGAAGCTATTAGGATTTTACCTACTTATGCTGCAAATCTATATTTCAAACTATATCAAATAGATGTCATGAGTGCATTCATAAATGGATATATTGATGAAGATTTTTTTTCTGAACAACCACCTGGATTCTCAAACCCTCATTTTCCAAATCATATTTTCAAATTTTCAAAATCTTTATATGGTTTAAAGCAAGCTCTAAGAGCTTGGTATGATAGATTAAGTACTTTTATAATCTCTAAAGGCTTTAAAAAAGGTATAGATGACCCTACTCTTTTTATAAAACGAATTTCTAACGATGTTTTAGATGTACAAATTTATGTAGATTATACTATTTTTGGATCATCAAGAAATTCTCAATGTACTGATTTTTGTAAAATGATGCAAAATGAATTTGACAGCACATGTAGATTAAACTCATTTCAATTCAGACATGTCCTTATAAATTGTGACAGCACATGTGCTATTAATATTTCTACGAATCCTGTTTCTCATTCTAGGAAAAAACATACTGATGTAAGACATCACTTTTTGAGGGATCATTATCAGAAAGGTGATATCACTTTGGAATTCATTGGTACTGAATATCAACATGCTGATATATTCCCTAAACCAATAAATTCTGAAAGATTAGACTACATCATATATGACCTTGGTATGATTAATCATAAATAGATATCTTCTTGATCTTAATGCTCAATATTTTACTGTATTTTACATTACGGTTTCATACTCACTGTGTTATAGTTACTGTGTCATGCTCACGGTCTGTCTACTCACTGTCTCACCATGACAACATAGAATGCTCACTGTCTCACCGTGATGACTACCAACTATCTCACCGTGATGACTAGTTCACATCACACCATAATGCCTACTCATAGTATCATAGTGAAGATTTATTTATATTCTTATTTTAACCCGTATCAGGGTAATTTTTATTTCACTACTATTTGCTTTCCCGTGTTTTTTTATGATGTTTGACATTCCCAAATGATAAAACTTAAGGGTTTCATTCGATTGCATTCCTGAACTCTCTACTGAACCTTATCTTCCCTCTCGCCCGATCCTTCAGTGAAATCCAAGGATGAATCATAAATCTTCACCCTTGTCTGAGAAGCGTCACACTAAGAAACTGAAGAAGATACCAAGGATAGCTTCCGAAGGACCTCTAAACCCAAACCTGGTAAACCGTACTATTGTACCTGAAAAATAAGTATTCCTTTAATGGTTTTTGTGAATAAAATCTTTAGTTTTGAATGTTTTAAGAGAACAGGGATGGATTGAATGGTTCTCAGGACAGAATAGACAGATTTACATAAGATTGGTATATCAATTCTACCAATATGTGAAGTTTTCTTTTGAGTTTAGAGAATGATTTACGGTGAAAAGCTGGATAAATGGTCAAAAGTGATTATTTTCATTGAGGTTGTGGGTTGCATGCCTAAGAATTCCACATGAAGGAGTTTGTGAGGATTACTAGAGATACCCTCCTCCAACAACCGACATCTTCAAACTGTAGAATGCTTTGGAAATCCTGACTAGAAATGGAACCAAGTGAAGGTCCATAGCGCCTGAATTAGATGGGGAGGCAAGACTTTTGTTCAAGTTTGTTCAATATTTGATTAGTCTGAGAAAATGAGATTTTGTTGTAATGAAGTATCAGGAAGTGCTCCAAATTCACATGTTGAATAATGTCTATAAGATCAAACTATGAAAGTATGTTATTAACCATATCTCTGAGTTGATCAAAGTCACTTCCAAATCCACCTCCTTGTTTTATTAAAGGATGATTTCATCCATGTTAGTTGCCAAAGGGATGGTTGGACCGAATGATGAAAAGTTAGAGGATTTTGATTTCTGCTTATCCATGCATATCATTAGAAGGATGATGATTAACTGGAACCCTTGAAAGAAGTCGTGGGTTGAGGATAATGGTCAACTATATAAAAAGTTTAATCTTGTTGATTATCCCAGAAGACCTAAGAATCTAACTGATTTTGGTTTGGAACCAGATGAAGTGGCTGATTATTCAGATGAAGAAGAGGAGGAGGAGGAAGTAACAGCTGAAGTATCACCTAGAGAAGAAAATTAACTACCTCCAATGGAAATAGCTCCTGTTGAAAAAGAAAGGACTATTGTCCTTGCTGTTATCCCTGCTGAAATACCTCAAGGAGATGAAGTTGCTGTTGGTTTGAGAGAATAGGAAGCTCCCGCTTCTTGTGAGGATGTCAATCCAGAAACTAATCTGAATGTTGCATGAAAATTGGGTTTTCATGATTCAGAACAACAAGAAACCATAGGGACAGATTTTGTTGAAGAGGATCTCCCTGTTGAGAAAGATGAATTTCTGGAAGCTCAACCAGTGGAACAATCAGTTCCTGAGTATATTCCCTCTGCTGAGGAGAGCATGGAAATTGCCTTTCAGCTGGAAGGAAAGAGTTTGCTGAAGAAATTAAAGATGATCTTGTGGATCTTGATCATGTTCCTGAGCCTCAAGAATCTGGAAGGGAAGCACAATTTGAGGGGGAGGAACCTCAAAACCTTGAGATTATGGATGCTGGATCTACTGAATATTCTCAACATACTATCTCATACTCTGTGTACACTAGGTACAAATTCCCAAGCTTTTATGATGTAAATGAGTCACATCATGTGACTAAATCTGGAATGGCTCTCTCTTCTCTATTTCAACTGAAGTCTATAGCTCATCCAAAACTAGAACCAGAGCCCCATCTTCAAACTGAATCAGAATATGAGTCTGAAGATGACTCTGAACGTCAATCAGAATCTGAACCACTACCTTTACCTGCACCCTTACCCGAGCATCACTCCTTTGTGACTAAAGATGATCTGGAAGTTTTTGGAGAGACTCAGTTAGCTGGAGTTGAGAAGATACTATCTACTCAACCTCATACAGTGACTCAGTTAAGTCAAGAAGATGCTTCAATTCTCTTGGAAAATATTTTCTTTCATATTCAACCGAGGATGATCTGAGAAATTAAAGAAGTAAGAGTTGAGAATAATCTACTGAGTGCTGGTGGTGAAAACCTGAAAAATATGGTAGCAAATTTGTTGAATGAGTTGTCTTTGAGATCAGTTCCTGCTCCTCTTTTTTCCCCAGCACGAGTTGCTACTTTTCCTGAGACATCGGATTCACTCCTTGCTAGGGAAATTGTGTCTAATTTTCATCCATATCTACTTTATTTTGATAAAAATATTGAAAAAAGACACACTAAGATGCTAGAATTCACGAGGGAGCTTGTAGAAAAGATGAATAAACTTACAGATTAATACACTGGATGCCTGAAAAAATTTCTGAAATAGCTCAAAGTTCTAACCAAAGCTGTCAAAGCTTCTCCTACATCAGGTTAACCTTATGTTCCTCTTTATGATGATTCTCTGCTGAGATCCATAGTCATGGAAGTACTTCATAATGCCTTCAGTGGCTTGGATCTGTCTTCTTTGTCAGAAGTGGTTAAGAATAGTGATAGAGCATTGGACTTGGTTAGGATTCATTCTAAGGTAGACAATGATGCTCAACAAGAGATAACAAAGAAAATAGATTTGTATATCTCCCAGATTTTTCTCTAAAGGTTATATGACAAATCAATTTAGATATCTTGTGGAAAATTTTATAATCTCTCTGGTAACTCAAGATTTTTAAACTCATGCTCAGAAACTTACAGAGTTCACCAGATTGTTGGACAAATTCATGGAGAATGAGAACAACTTTGTAAAGGCTATGAAATATGGTGGTGAAATCATTTCTGATTTCATAAATCTTTTGAAGATGTATCTTCATGTGCAGAGTACTGATATAGTTTCTCCAGCTGTTGTACCCCTTAGACCTGGTCTACCTGCCTTAGCCTCCACTACCATGTCAGTCAGCCAAGCTCTTTCTCGGATCCAGCCAGTCATTCTTGACCAACCCCAACCTAGATCTTCTACTGCTCCTACATTGGATCCATCTATTTTTAATGGTCTACCCTTACACTCTTTGTCTACAAAATCTATGCCTTCTTCTACTTCAGAACTATCTCCCGCTGCTGTTAAAGGCAAGTAAAATATGGATCCCTGAAGAGTCCAGGGATTGTTTTCTTTTTAATGGGATGCCATTTCATGTTTACTATTTTTACATCTCCTGTATGTTCTATTCTAAACCCTTTTTATTGAAAAATGTAGTGTTTCTTTTCATTTTCTCTACTTTTTGATAATCCCAAAAGGGGGAGAAAAACTACAAGCATAAAAGGGGGAGAAAAACTACAAGTGTTAGTACTATAATGAGATATGCTCTTTTAATATTCTATGTTTATTTAATATTTCATTTCATTTACATTTTGACTATACATGATTTGTGATCATCAAAACGGGGGAGATTGTTGGACTCCTCATGTGTTAATCATGTTTTAATGATCCCAAATCCTATTACTATTAATTAATCTCAATCTTCATTTCACATCTTGCTAACGCTCTTCAATCTCAGTAATAACTACACATCATGCTTTAATATAACAAATCATATGGATTTTAATTACTCTCTATATTATTAGCAAGTCTTATGCATGATTACAAATCTCACCTATATTATCACGCCTTTATATTTATGATTCAAGTTCTCTTACTCTCTAATGACTAATCTTAATCCATATTCTGCATATTACTGTCTAAGTCCAAATACATATATTTGTCTAAGTATGGACACATCGTGAAGGACTCACCACGACCCACACACCGTGAAGGACTCACCGTGACCCAGACACCTTGTAGGACTCATCGTGACCCACACACCGTGAAGGACTCACCGTGACCTAGACACCGTGAAGGACTCACTGTGACCCAGACACCGTGAATGACTCACCGTGACCCAGACACCGTGAAGGACTCACCCTGACCCACACACCGTGAAGGACTCACTGTGACCCAGACACCGTAAAGGACTCACCGTGACCCATACATCGCGAAGGACTCACCGTGACCCAGACATCGTGATGGAAAAACCGCGACCTCGACACCGTGATCTAGAAACCATGACATGGACATACCATGAAGTTCATATCGTGAAGACCATATTGTGAACCATATACCGTGAAGAATAATCCGTTTACATAATCACTATGATAGTGTTTCTTAACTTTTTTTCAATATTATTTAAATAATGCTAACGGTCATATTTGATGTTTTTAATGCAATTAATGTTTTTTAATGATAGTTGTTGGCATGTCAGGAAACCGTATCTCATACCTATTAAAAGAAAATCATTCATACTTCATGAACACGAGGAATATAAGAATGATTAAGATGCAGTATAGGTGTAATAAGTGATGCAAGAAAAGTGTGAATATACAACAAGAAGAACTTACATATGCCTGAGAGCATTGTCCTGATCAAGAAAGAGATATCGAGACATTCAAAGAACTCTCATATGTGCAATCCAACATCTCTAAAGAACACACGAAGAATCAAGGGATCATTTTCACTCTTGTAGAACACAACTAAACTACGAAACTCTGTTTTTCAACAGAAAAACTAGAGAAAGACTCAAAAGCATTCCTGTTGAATCCAACGAGTCCAGAGCTGCGTTAATAATCACTAGATCTTTATAAACTCTTATATGTTCTCAGTAAGTGATTTATTTATTATCTTTAGAGTATTGTGGTGTACTCTGTATATCTTATACACACACTGTCTCCTATACTGAACTGGAGGATATCAAATCCTCACTCCAAAACTCTTAACTGTTGTTTACCCATGTCAACTGTGGAAGAGGTCCTTGTGTGGCCTGTTTTTTATTTTGTTTCCCATGTAGAACTATGGAAGAGGTCCCTGTGTGGCCTGGATAGTTTTGTAAACTGTTGTTAACCCCAATCTAGGGTGTGGATCAAATTTATATAACATTGAGAGGAATAAGTCTTGGATTGAGACTAAACCTCTTGTTATATCTTCTGTGCTTCTTTAGTTTAAGTTCAAATTATACTACATGTATCTTATTTATTACGTAGAAATTTATTTTAAATAAAAAACTATTTTAAATCTACTTTGATTGTTAAATTAGAAAGTGTTTACACTTATTGTAAATTAGTAGGTTAGTTTCAAAATTTAGTTTGATATTGTTGTTAAATTAACTGATACCTAATCAATCTTTGAGAAGCTATGTGAAAATTCACAATCTGTATAAATTCACTACTATTTAACTTATTTTATAAATCGGGGAATTTTAAATAGACAATATTTTAACAGAAATTTTAATTAGAACTCAATTCACCCCCATCTTGAGTATCCAATCCGACTAACAAACCTCATGTTAAATCTGTTAGAAACCCCTATTATGATCATCTGGTTCGAGATAACATTCTCTTTATGACCTCTTCTCTTGGCAGTACTTTTAGTAATGTCATCTGTATAGATAGAATTAACTGGATCTGGATTTATGGATAAAAATCCACCACAAAAAGCCTCACCCTAGCCACTTCATATTAAAACATATCTGAAAAAAACATAGAAGGTTCTTCAAATGCATCATGTAATGCCACACACTAGTGGTTCTCTGCCGAAAGATAAGTAGGTCCTGTCCACTGACCCCTTTCATAGTCTAAGAATGACAAAAAATTCTTAATTAGTTTTGGAACTCCTCCAATGAGACTTTCAATTCCTCACAGTTCACAAGGAAGAAGAACCACCATGGCCTCACTACCCCACAACGCATCGTAACAACCAACAATACCAAGTTGTCATTCCAAGCTCAGATTGAAATGAAGGCTATCTCAACCACTTCCAACAAGTCATCTATGTATTCCTATGAAATGTATCCCTCATACATCTATATACTTTAACATAGAAACTCTCAGAGTTTCCTCCTCAAATTGTCATCGTCATCAACCTCTACCATACGGTGATCTGCTGAAAAACGTTTTAAACAACTTCCGCACGTACCTAATGAGAACACTGAATAGGATCCATACCTGTAAATGGAAAAAAAATATTAGATCCCCTAACACATAATATTGAAGACTTTAACATCCATTAATTTTTTTTCTTTTATTCTATTTAGGTTAACCTATCTCATGGTCTACCCACTCACAAACAGGTGCAATGAATAATTATGCCTGATCCATTCCTATTTTTCAACCATTTAACCAATATCAACACATTTAGTATACTCTCTATGAATAATGCTATGTTAAAAAGAATATTGGAACCCTAAATAACCAATTCTATACAGATATCTTGTGTTAATAATGTTTTCTTATCTTATCTGACACCATTTCCCAACCAACCCATGAAACCTCATATATGCCTAACTCAAAACTCCATCATATCCCTCCAAAGGACCTATAATACCACTATTTCATGACCCATACCTTAAATTTTACCCATCATAAGACCGTAATGGGTGAATAAGGATATTGACCCCCGTTTCCCACCTCCAGTAGGCTCTGGATTGGGAACTGGCACCAAGGGTAAGGTAAACAAATAGATGGGAGGTATTACATAATAATGGAACACATTTGAAATAGTGACATAATATAGACACAAAATATCCTACTCAAACTAAAATATAAAATAATCCTATGTAGAAAAATGTAATTGAATGAATGAACTAGTATAATTGAATGGAAGAACGACCAATGTAAAAAGGATGTAAAACGAAAGGGACCACAATACCCGAACAGAACCAACAAACCCCAAGCTACAAGGGATGATCATGATCTCCAACCTGCTCCATGTGACCTGAAAAACAGTTTATAAATATAGTGTTTATTATAACAATATACCTAGTATGATATTTCTTGGGAACACTAGTGAAAAAGTAATGGAAGCATGAAAAAGCACTGTGAACAATAAGTGAAACTAACACATCAAATAAAAAGTTATACTATGTTCACATCCTCACTATATATACTATCACCACGTATCACATAAAAAGTATATAATATAATAAGGAATATCAGGGGTACCCCTCTACAACTTCCCTATCGATTTTTCCCTTTTCCCCAACATCGCACTCCCTAAGCATATCTCTATAGAAACGTTATCCCAAAGAAACTTAGTAGAACCACAACAACATGAACCTCATTCAACACACCATCACGTCTACAAAAACCAATGAAACCACATAATTTCAAGGTTCCACCACAGCCCAAATAATGTATATCAAATGTCAGATAATATATATTATTCCATGAAAATTGATACACCAGGAAAAGATCCCCAAGACATAACAACCCATAAACATTGTACATATAATATCTTGTAGGAAACTGTATATAAAATATATGTGTATGGAAAACAACAAGCCATTAAATCCCTTTACCAACATATATGTGGAATGATAACTATCGTGCATTCCATAAAAAGTAACTATAATGGGAAACAGTTGGGGCCAATGGAGGTAGATAGCCATTCATCCTTCCACAAAGATGTTGGGAAAAACCATCTTACGATTTTCATTTTTCTCTAACAAACATTGTTGTGTTACATATAGAAAAATATATACATGATATAATATATCTCACAACCACACTACGGGGATAACCAAGTCTTATACTCAACTACAAAAAACATCTCTCAGACACCTGACTTCCACTCCTTTATCTATACATCCTATAAGTACACAAACACATAAATAACTTTATTAAGTATCTTTATCTATTTTTATTAGTTTCACTTTATAATAATTAATTTTTTTACCATTAATATTCTATTATCAACATCTACGTTACATTCAATTATCATTAAAACCATTATCAATTCTATAATGCATATCTAAACTAAGTCAACAGGTACTCATAAATATAATGTCAGCAATGAATCCCAACAATCTATGACCCCAAACTATAATGAATTATTCATTTATTAATAACATTTCCACTTTCCATATTTCAATAATTAAATGTATTCAAGGAAAAAATTCAAATAGACCCAAAAAGGGGTTCATCATGGAGAGTAGATGATCCACCTGTCAAGTCTTTTAAGCCTATGGTAGGATCATAGAACCATCTATCCTTATGAATCTAAACATGGAAAGAACCTGGAATACCCTGTGCGCCTTCACCTATTTTGGACGTATAGTTAGAAAAAACATAATCCTCATGAAGTTGTTATTGTAAATCAGAAACAAAAACAACATATTCAACAAGCATCCAACTTTCCCATAAACAAGTATAATCAGCTTCCAAAATTGCCATCATCATTGATGACATTCCCGACACCACATGCATAAACGGATTCATATCGCCTCCCTATAAATAAACTACTTCCAATAAAATCAGGCCTCGCTTCTCCACGAACCATAGTATCATTCCATGATCATCCACCTAGGCTCATATCATACTACAAGTAGTAAGAAAAAACCTAGAAACAATGCCCTTGGACTTAAATAAGAATTTATCCCTCACACAAAAAAATCCCTCATCTCTCCAAAGCACAAGGAACTTTGTCTTTAAAATTAGCAGCAAATTATATATCAATAAAGGTATTATCTTTTATCAAACAACTGTTTATTATCCCATCTTGAATTAACTGATGAGTTATTCCTTATTTCCAACTATGGGCATGCTCAGCAACTAGCTATCACAAATTTATTTAACAATTAATTTATCATGTCTATAATCATATGTAAAAAAGAATCAACATTCTTTAGTTTTATTAACTAGATCCATTATACATGAATATCTGCATAAAATTGATTATCATAAAATTACAACAACAACAAGATTCATTAGAATGCCTCCCTAATAATAATACTATCAATTTATAAATTTTCCTGACATTACATTATGTACCAATTTTCATCAAAAACGAAATGATAAGTAATCAAATCATATATATCACACTATCTATAAAGTCATGATAAAAACCATTATCACAGTATAAAGAAACAAAAACACAATTACATCGATACAAATACATTAATTCAGTTTAAATAATTATTATGTCAATTTCACTGTAATCCAATTGGATAAATCAATCTAGCATTAGAACTGCGAATAAGTAAATAGAAATGAAACAAATCCCCAAGAATTAAAGGTTGATGATGTTCTTTGCACAAGAATAGACCACACAACAGATCAAGATCAACTACCCGGAGATTACACTCGATCACATGGAAAGGAGAAATGGCTTGAAATAGATCAAGGAACATAGAAGAAGTGAGGTATAAAATAAATTATTTTCAAAATTGTTAGACACCTCCTAGATTCACCAAAATAGTTGATGCACAAGAAGAAGAAAAAACTATAAGGGGAACACGATCCAAGGATACAAAACACACACAACTACAACTATATGATGAACCATGGTAATCAAATACAAAGGATAAAAATAAGTAAGAATATTTATAAAAGGTATATACACCATTTTGGAAATATAATTTTAGCGGCTGTTTAGATAATGTATTGATTTTCCATTATATGAGGATTCGGTCAAAATTACGTGTTTTAACCATGTAATGGAATCCTGAACCCTAGGAAACATTATATATGAGTTATGAGATTTTAATAAAATGTAAATCCCATTAAATAAGTCTTTGATTGAATTTTACATCAATGATAACATCAAAGGGGACAAACTATAGAAAACTGGAAACATTGTTCCTAACAAACTATTGGACGAGCCATCGTTGGACGAGTCAATGATGGAAAATCACCATTGGACGAGTCAATGATGGAAAATCACCATTGGAAGAGTCTCTATAAGATGATTGACCATTGGATGAGCCACCGTTGGATTATTCACCATTGGATGATAGACCATTGGATGACTAACATTTGGTGAGCTACCATTCAGCGAGCCACTATTATGAGTCATTGTTCGGTGAGCTACGATTCAGTAAGTCATTATTTAGCAAGTCACAATTTTGTGATCTGATATTAGAAAACTATAAGTTCCTGAAAATACAATAAATGGGTTATCTTGACCTCATAGAACACATTAAAAATCAAATTGTAACAAGAAAATGAACCAGAGTTGTCAGGGCCATTACAATTGGTTAAATCTCCATTTCATTGGGTGTTGATCTTGACATCTCACACCATTGATTCTATTTTCATTGTGGGAATGAAAAAAAATAGGATTTGTTTTTAGTATTGTCAATAAGACTCACCCACGAACTCATTTTAGGATAATGATATCTCGCATTTACTAAGAGTTATAGTGTACACACCATTTTATCAGCCAATATGCCCATTAAAGCTAGTTATGGAAGACTAAGTTACACCACAGCCCAGCTAGACACTAGTATTCCGAGTATATGGATACTTACGTCAATACATACATAGTCCATTGTGGTGGATGTAGTATATAACTATACAATGAATATATGTTTTTAGTATATATATATATATATGGTAACTTATTACGACATCATTTTGACTATGAGCCAATGCCGATACAACCACCATGTGTCTTTAAGGAACCGGTGTACATTTGTTATTTTTTAGTAATGCTTATTATTATATTTATACTTGCACACTACTATTTATATATTCAAGTCTTGGATTAAATAAAGATATTGTTTGTGGTGGCCTACATGGATTTTATCTCACAACCAACATGTGTAGCCATTGGTACCTATGTAGATTACATATTAACTGGCATGGATCAAAGACAACTCTGTTCTATAGATATTTGATATAATTTACTTACAAATTAAGAATATGATTATGTGGGTTAGTAGTAGCTTGAGATTGTTTTGGTGAAGCCTTTTGTTCTTTTTTTCTTTTTGAATGTCATGTTTTATATACCCGACATGTTCTCCCCTTTATATCAGTATTCCACGAATTTTTGAATATGAAACATCCTAGATCCCATTTATGATATAATTATATTAATCAGTTATTTATGGTTCTAAAATTCATTATTACATATTTTTAATGTGTTTCCATTTCAATAGGTTTTATTCCAATAATTTAGTGTATGATTATATCTTTCTAACTCTATATTATTAATATTGTTGGTATCCTATGTTCCATGATTATATATGGTTATAGTATTCTCTATGTACCATATTTACTCCCATGATTAAAGTAGATATCATTTAGAGTATGAGGAGGCACACTTGAGGCCATGTGACCCACTGGCCTGGGGACCTAATTATGAGGATGATGAGTCAAGATGTTACAAATTAGTATCAGAACATATTTTTCCCTATATTATCATTTAGGGTGTTGGACAAGAGACTACGAGTTAAAGGAATTTGGAAATGACCTTGTTCCTAGACGTATCTAACCCATGTAGAGTGGAAAGGCAAATCACATGTGATCAAAAAAAATTTATAATTAATTGTGTCAATTATAGATGATATCACGTCACCATTAGGCCACACACATATATTGTGATGTTATTATTATTGGTATTATTGAAATTATATTTCCTACACCTAGACCTATTTACATGAGGGCATTGCATTACATGTATTATTATAGGTACAATATGACTGTGCGTTTTACTATTTTATATTTTTAGTTTCATGATTACGTATGTAATTATGTCAGAATTCATTGAATAATAGAGAAAAAATAATTAACACTTAATGTTCCAACATTAACTTAATATTATTTTCTTACATATAGTAAATATGGCGTTATCAGAAATTAATCAAGGCACGTTGTTCCAGGGACCATTGGTATCATATGTTTTAACTAGTTATGGTGGGGGTTTAGTGGATGTCATAATCTAGTTCATGAGGAGAATCAGACCTTGTTGGTCAGAATTTGGGATCGATAAATTTAAACTATTTTAATATGGGTAATTTTGAAATTGAGTTTTAACAAGATGATAAATATTGTTTCTAGAGAGAAATAATATTTTTATTAACGTGATATACAGAACTAGTCCTGAACCAAGCGTTATTAGTTGGTAGTTTGTGTATCTATTACATTATTATTTATTGTTGTTGTTTTATAATATCCCCAATTCCTTGGTTTTAGAGTATGAATAGGGGTATTATATGAATATAGGTAGGATATGCACCCATCATAGTTTATATCTGACCTATTTTCCATTACTAAAATATATTCTGAGGTGTGAGTTTTTCATTGTATGATCATACCGCCAAAATTTATTCATATCAAATTCTCTTAAGGCGGTGATGACCATTTACCTGATATGGTGGAATGTAAGTTAGCGGAGATTACAAATGTAGTTCTACAAATGAAACCTCATCTTATTCATGATATGTGATCTAATTCTTAGTTCAATGATGTATTTCTACATATGATGCAGTCTACGATAGGTGTTTCTCAACCATATCTATCTATGGAAGAGTTGAATCATTAGTTTCAATATTATAATCCTCCAATAATTTGGGGCTATGTAATAACTCATTCTATAATGTATATGATCAAATATATTATTTCTATATTTCAAGATCTAGAGACACCTCCCGAGCAGAGGGTCAACCTTGCTATGTATATGATACTACATTCTGCCGAAAGATGGGGGGATTTTATAACATGAATGATCGGCATAAAAATATATTATTAGAGGATTTTCAAATAATATTTGATGAATTGATTGTTCTATATACTCTGAGTGATGATTGGTAACACGATTTTGTTAATATTCTACAAGTATCTACATCTATCATGCAGTATTCGTCTATCATTACTGGGTTGCATTTGTTCAAACCAACTCTAGTGGGTGATAAGATTATGAAAACTATGTGATTCTTGGTTGGTTTGTTATACAACATCTATTGATATATCAACGTATTCATGTTTACTACTATTTTTTATATTATCAACAATACTCTTATTATGGTTCCAAATTTGAGTGGTGTCGATGGAATGATTATGGGTTTTTGAACATAAATCTGTCATTGGTTCTAATAGTTGACGTAAGATTCCCTTTTAGGATTTTTATAGGGGTGGTAATAGTCAGGTGTCTCAGGAAGTACATTTCATGATATGATAGTAGTACATGATGCTTTGAAATAAAAAACCTCAACGCTTACCCGATTTAGTGAAATATGGATGGTGTGGATGGATGGATCGTATACAGTGCTTCTGCATGATATCTTCATTTGTTTCTAGTGAGCAGGGATCTAATTCTACCCCATGTTCTTGAGTGGGGCTAGAGGAATATCACCAGGTAGGCACCTATAATACCACTGAACATTCATGCCATGGTGGTGGTCGAGGTATAGGTAGTCATACTAATGATTCTTAGCTTCATCAGAGTGGGAATTCTTAGGGAAGTCAAGCTGTTACATAGGGATGTAGTACATTTTAATTATATTAAATCTTGCCATGTCCAAGGAGTATAGTTCTAGACTATCTATAGTTCAAGGAACAATTCTAGTAGCATAAAAAAAATTATTCTTTATTGAACGCAAGTGAATATCAATATTTTATATATATGGAAATCATGGTGATTCTTATCCTCATGATCAAAAACTATTATGGAATTATTAATCTTGGTAACTCATCAGGGATTTGATCACATGAAATTTACAATTGTAAGGATATTCCCATTCATATAGGGGGATACCTATTCGTATGTAATTTATTCTTCCTCAATTTCATGAGTTTTTATGTAATCATTAGTATGGACTTTTCATTTTCCTAACGATCCCATATGGGCTACTTTTATTGAAGGGTGATGATTAAATCATATGAGGTTGGTAGGAACATTCAAAATGGATAATGGGTTGTTAATGGGACTTTAGAATAAATGAGAAACAATGACATGGAAGAGAGAGAAACCATATATCTAGTCATTTCCTGGATGACCACAGGTTGTGACCCAATAGTCTACATCATATAGTGGAGCATTAAATGCATGATTTCCCATATGAATTTTGTAGTCTTCCTCTAGAGAGATAGATAGATTTCGTAATTGATCTATTTCCAAATTTAGTCGAATTAACCATTCCTCCTTATAGGGTGAATGAAATGAATCTTATTAAGCTCAAGATGCATTTTTAGGATCTGGAGTCTAATGGATTTATATTCCAAGATATTTATCCCTACTTTTCACTGGTCCCTCTATCAAGATGGCATAAAATATTATTAAGTTTTCCATGGATTACAGTCAGTTAGACGAGATCACAGTAATGATCCAGTATACATTTCCTTGAATATAAATCATATTTCTCTATCTATAAGGATAATGAGTGTTTTCAATGATATATTCATGGTTGGGATATCATCATATACATGTCGTGTCCTTAGACATACCTAACACAACATTGAGGATGGGATACTGGCTATATGATTTGGTAGGCATTCCATTCATTATAACAAACACACATGCAATTTTTATGGATCAAATGAATTAGGTTTTCGACTTGTATTTGGGTCCATTAATGGTACTCTTTATTGATGTCATTTTATTCTATTCACAATCCAAATATGACCATTCAACCCAAAAGCCTCATGGAAATCCATACATAGATAGATAAAAATCTCATGCAACACAGGTCGGTTGAATACCTACTGTCATTTTATTTTGATGTTGCTTAAATTCTAGGTAAATAAAATGTAGTATCTATTGGTCATAGTTTGAGGACTCAACTGCTAGAAGATTAGGATGCTGGTTGAGAATGGAAGATCATAGCCATGTCCTTGAAGATGCTCACTAATGTTCAAAAGGATCATGGTTAGTCTATACTCAAAATCTTAGTAGTGACATTTACTCTTGTTGATCATGTAAGAATGATAATCTATATGGCTTTCATGGCCTTATCCAAAGGGAAAGTGTCTTAGATGATGGTACATCTTATAGTTGGACAATGTATGGGGATGATAATATACTATTCGATGGACATGTTTGTTTCCCATTAGACATAATTGAGGATATTATTTGTGAATTCTATACTCCATCATTGGGAGTTCATTCCACCATCACAGTGTTGTATTGAGATTTACATATTCAATGTTGGTTTACTAATACAAAAAAAAGGCATTGTCAACATTATTAGTCAGTGTCAATCCTATTTTCATATGAAGGTAGAGAATTCATGATTAATATGGATTTAATATATTTTTTTCAATTTTTGAGTGTAGATGAAATGATATTTTAATATATTTGTTTGACTAGTTTTCCTGGATCACCTTTTAGAAACGATATGGTTCAGGTTTTCATTGATTATTTGGAGATGGTCACACAACTCTTACTTGTGTGGGATACCCTATTGTTAGACATTATAGTGATTCTAAACAATAGGGAGGTCATATATCATTATGAACTTTCTCATTCTATATGTTCAGATAGATATTCTCACATTACATTGGGGTTTTTATTAGGGGATACATAAGGGATTCAGTACATAAGTACATATAATAATGGAATGTCAACCATAGACCAATTTAATGATATAGATTATGATTTTGGTGGTATAGGAAATGATTTGTGCATGTGCCCTTGACATCATTGGTTCCTAGGTGAAAATTTCCCTTGTTTATTTCTCTTATAATAACAACATTTAGAATACCATTTAGATGGATCCTTATGAGTCCTTTTAGGGTAGTCTATTCCTTTAACAGATTTTCTAAATATAGGAAGGTGGTTGTATATATTCTTGAACCATGTTTAGTTAAAGAGCATACAAAGTTTGTCCATTTGGTTAGAAGTTGTATCCTTACAATTTAGTATAGACAATAGTTTTATGACAATCCACATCATAGACCACTTGATGTTGAGGTTATAGATCAGTTTGATTTATTAGTTTCACCCAAGATGGAGCATAAATATACTTGAAGTCCTGGTAATCTCTCACATAGGTCTGTTGGTCACTTTGAATTTGTGTAATGGATTGGTCCAATGTCTTACCAAATAGAACATACTATAATATACCAATATATACATGATATCTTTATTGTATTTTAGGTTCACCAATATTATACAAACCCATCGCATGTATTTCATCCTAATGAGATTGTGTTATATAAATATTCATATTTTGAAGTGTATAGTTCTTATTATGGACTAGTGCTTGAAGACACTGTGAGGCATATCAGTTACTTTATTATGGGTGCTATGGAAGAATAGATGAGTGCTGGATGGGACATGGGAATGTGATGCTATTATATGAGAATAAAAGAAGGTTATATTTTCTAAAGTTTCCCTTTTTACCCTCCAAAGTCCAACTTCTGGACACATTCCTCTTATGAAAGAATGTTATAGTGGCATGCCTTTTCTTTTAGGCATGATTAAAATATTTTTAATTTTAATCCCATTTTTAATCATATATTAATGTTCATTATGACCTATATTTTGTCCCAAGAGTGTTTGGGGTTTTTTTGATGTTTTATACTTCATAAAATGTTCAAAACGTTTAGGCTTCACGTGTTTTCTCCTACCATGAAACCTACAATGCATGTCCGTGAGGGAAATATGCAGTATTTAATATAAGTTATTTTTCATAGATAGAAATTAGTTAAGAAAATATGTAAAACATGACTATTCAGGTTCACTCTTTGGATAATTAGTTAAGATAGACTTGTGAAGGGTTTGGCCAAACCGTGCAGCGTTGTTTTTGAGCGTCAAATGTCCAATTATATCTTACTAAACCCATGAAAATTATTTTTGTATTCATTACTCCCATTACAATGGATGGATTTGATTTTCTTGTCCCATATCTATTCCCTGGGATACCCTGTGTATTGAGATATATCTTGGAATCCGAAGTCCAAATCATGTTCTGATGGATGCGTTAAATATATAATGGTATCCTTTCCAATCCACTTCCATCCATTCTATACTATTATTAGGATTTGTTGTGTGATATTTAAATAAATTCTCATTTTCATTGTTTTTATGGATTTTAAATTTTTATTTAATTTCTCGAAATATACTTTAAATATGAGGCCTTCATCGGATGAGGTGTCATCAATGTCCATAAGGTATGTGATCTCACCATTTTCCACAAAAGTTATGTTGTTTTCATTTCCATGCTTTTGTTCTGAAAGATGGTCTTTTCCACACATTGAATCAAAATTGAGTTCATCATTATAAATTGATATAAAAAACTGGTTATACTCAGCAATATTTTTATTTATAGATTATAGAATTCTATCATAAATTAGGGAGACCCCTTTGCTAGGATATCTTGAAATTAATCTTTAAAAATAAGTGATTAATTGTTTTAAACTCCTTCTAGGCATTATGATTTGATTATAAATTCGGTTTACCACTATTAATTAAATTTATATTTATCCAATGTACCAAATAAGATCATGAAATGATATATAAATGGAATTTCCCTAATTGTAATTTTTTTATTGTCAATAAATCTATCTAAGTGATTTATTGAGACCTCTAAAAATAAATGCAATGTTTTGTATAATTAAATGGACTGATTATGTTGAATGGATTGAATAATCCTAGTTTTATGACATAATGAAATGAAAAGAATAATCGAAATGACTTATAAGGTTTGGAAAGGACACATAAATTGTTACATGCATTATTAGATAATTAATTTAAATTATAACACACTGGTTATAATGCACATGGTGAATATAATGAATGATGGGTGATGCCTCATAAATATTATTATAATTACGATTATTCCATTTTATATTTAAATTGGAAAGATAGTTAATGAAATTTCTGATCTTGAAGATTCACTCTCTCATACATTGGCTGTTGATTATGGAGTCTCATACTATATATGATTTTTTAAAGGTTGGAACGTGTACCATGCCCATTATTTCAATTTTAAACAGGGCAAGTCACCCTCTATCTAGATTAAAATGAATAAAGTGTCCTATTTAGTATGATATATTGTAAATGTGTCATTTTTATGGGGCTTTTAGGATCATTAAAGCTTGTTATGGATGAATGAGTTACTCCTCTGTCCATTTAAAACCTAACATTCCTAGTTTATGGAAACATACATCCACACATACTTTTTCTATGTAGTTGGATAGAGTATATAATTAGAAAAGGTACAACTATATTTAATATATTTATATTGTTACCAATAAAATCATCTTTCTGGCTATGATCCAAAATAGATAGAGATTCCAGGAAACTTTGAGGATCCCAAGTAAGCTTGATATTTATTCCATTTTTTTTGTAATTCTGTTTACTCCTACACACTACATTTTCAATGTACACCTTTTGGATTACCCCAAGACACTGTTGGTGGGGCCAATAGATATTTTATCTCACACCCTACAATCAACCATCTTTGAAACCAAGGTATATAATATTTTCTATAGGTATGGATGACATAAAAGGCCCTAATAAAGATGATTGGTACTCTTAAATTATAGATATAGAATATGAGCATAGGACTAATAATGTGTTGAATATGATAATGGTGAAACATTTTTTCCATTTTTTTCATTTTGTACAACATATTGTATGTGACATCCCTATGCATCCCTTATAGAAAAATGTTCCATGCATCCCTATATAGAACATTGCATAGTGGATTTTGATAATAATATTCAATTATTTAGTTTTTTACGCTTCCACAATTTATTATTACAACTATTTATGTTATTATATTTTTACTAGTTTCATTTCCAGTAACATAGTTATCATTTATACACTGATTCCACTACTTTGATATGAGGGTATATTCTCCCTATTGTACTGCTTTTACAACCCCACTACTAGTCGGAAGCTAATGGTGTATCAAGATTATTTTCCTGAGGTCATGTGACACTCCAGATTAGGGCCCCAATTAATTAGATGTCAAGTTGGGAGGTTACAGTAATTATTCTATTATCATAGATTTATAAATTTCAATAAATTATTTACTTCATATATTTCACCATTTTTCAAATAAATAGGTAATATTTTTATTTTTTGTTCCTGTATGGATTATAGGAACAATTGAAGAGGTACTTAGTTGAATGAGTAGAGACTGAAATATTATAAATTTTATACATCAGGAACATAAAATAAACAAAACAATGCTACATCCCATATGAAATTTAACATATGAGACTATTTCATCTCACATTATCATAAAATGAGTTACCGTATAAAATTATTAGTTTTATTTATGTGTGATTACATTTTTAATGTTAAATGATTCTTAATGATATGTTTCCCTCCAAAAATTTCATGGCTCACCAAACCTATTGAAAAAATTCTTTTTAAGATAATTTTTTTGCATGATTCATATTATAATATGATATGTAGTGAAACCCATATCTCTCATCCATGGACTAGTTAAATTTTATGTCTTCCTCACTATGATTTCCATTGTTATGTGACATGTACAAAATTATTTTGTGTTTTATTCTTCCTTCACTCACATGGGAATCCATACATACCATCCATTATTCTCTCTATATGAGAAAAATGTTATCAAATGAGTATATTCCAACCTGAGACACTGTAAGGGGATAGAGGATTTAGTGGTGACCTATTTCTGATGTTAAAATACATAAATGTAACTCAATGGTAGAAAATAATTCATACTATTTCAATAATTTATTCATCACTCATAATTACATTACAATAAATTAAAACTGGGATAATAATTTTTTTTCCAGTTTACCTCTACAAGATATATCCTAGGACAACACATCGACGATGTAATATTCATCCAAATTACACTATGCTTCAAAAGGTTGATAGTTACAATTTTATTTTCATATCCACTATATCATAGTCGGACTGTCATTCTAATGGATTTTATTGTATTATTCACTATCTCCCTTGGAGGACATTTATTTTCATATTTTCTCACAACATATGGTAGATTTTTTGTTAGTCTATTGACTCGAATATCACATCCACAGATTCAATTATATTTAGGGAGGTATTCATCAGGATGAAAAAAATTATTCTCAAATAAAACTCATGACCTTAGGAATACCGACCATTAATAATCATATTGTGTTATACTACTCACATTTTAAATCCATCACTCATAAAATGTCATTTCTCATGACTCTTTCATGGTATACACTTCATCAATAATTATACATCTCATGAAATATATATTTTGATGATTTGTTCTAAATTAATTATTTACTTATTTAAATTATTCGTGGTATATTATTAGAAATTTTTTTCACATATTTCAATTGAAAAATTCATTCACAATTTCAATCATTGTGAAGCCCTTTATGAATATCTTCCATACATTAAATAACTTTTAATATTTTTAGTCATGAATGAATGTATTAAATTCAATAATGTTATTTGAAATTCAACATTTATATAATTTAATAAGTTCTTTAGTTGTGTATTTATAGGTACATATACTAAAAAATCTATAATAATTATATTACACATAATAGCTTAAAATAAATTTAATTTTCATTGGTCCACCATTATGGATAATGAATATCAATATTGATAAATAATAAAAAACACCACATAATGACCCTCACATTAGTTTTAGTTTTTTATGATTTTAAAATTATTCTCGTCAATTAGTAAATACACTCAATTAGTTTTTTCATACAGCCTTTTCACAAACTCGATTATTTTAAATAATCTTATTAAAAAATCCATCAATTAAAATATTATATTAATAAAACAATTTTTTCAAATATTTTTTTTATAAAATTTACTATTTCTACAAAGATTTTTACACATTAAGAATATATTATCCCACAAAATAACTTATTTATACATATTTACTCACAAGATTCAATGTCTACAAGTCAAATGGAAAGAATAATCAAAATAAAGATTTTTAAAAACCATATACCTTTATATTGAAACACTTTTATTATCTAGATAAGATAATTAAAAAGTGTAATGAACCTATTAAATAAATACCTAGTATATTTACCATCCATTTAATATATTTTAAATATTACTTGAAATTTCTCAGGTAATACCAAAATTTCATCAAACATTTTTATAGTTAACCTCTGTTCCAACATTATACCCCTTATTGATTGACAGAAATCAAATGTAATACTTATATATATAGACATAATTAAAACCATGTATATAGAAGAAAAATTTGATATCTATCACTATAATTATACAGAGGTAATGATAATTTTTTAAAAATGTAGTCCAATAGTGATTCATATGCCTCATTAAACTCTCCATTATAGAATTCCACCTGTGTTCGTTCTTAACAAAATTATATTCCATATATATCATATATCCCCCAAAATTTAATACCATGAACATTCCCATAATGTGGTAATTACACATTTAAATAATTGGATAGTAAAAATAAAGAAGAACAAATTTTGATCCCACTTTTACGTTGAATTTCAACCAAATTTACATTAAATGTCACTGAAATCCTAATCAATTTCCCATTTAGAAAAACTAAAATGGAAAAAACATAAAAACATGAAAAAAAACTTATAAATTATTATTATTAAATTGGGAGACGGAAATGATCAATCCTCAAAAATTCAATGATAGGGGATGAACACTAATTTTACATTGATGTTTCTCAAATTATGGTTTATCTACTAGAATAGTCATTATATCGATCACATTCTTATTATATCCAAAATTAATCATTTTTATCACTCCTTTCATACTCTATAGTTTCAAATATTGATATCCTATACCAATATTTTTCATATTACTTTTAAAGAAAATATTTCTTGTGAGTTTCACTTTATTATTTTTATCACATAATATCACCACATGGTAGTTCAATTTTTCACCAATATCGTCAAACTATTGATACACCTCTAGAAGGTATGTTCATACATTGGTCAATAAATTATAATTTTTTTATAATAAGATACGTGAATTCATTTCCTACTTTTTACATGAACTATCATACACATTTATATAAAAAAATGAATTTATCACTACTTATGAAATTTTTCTCAACCACATCACAAAACCATTGAACATTACATCAATCTGATAAATTTGGATACAAGCCTAAATTAAACAATAAGTAAACATAACCTCTAACTTATCCCAATATCCATTAATATACTATCCTATTGCCATCATTTATATTAAATTGATTATAGGATATTGATATGTTCAAAAGTAATATATAGTTGACTTATATTAAAATAAACATGGTTTTTAATTATCCCTATGTACATGGAAAATTTTTTATATTTCTAATAATTTTTCTAACATAGTTTTGTTCTAAAGAAAAATAATGTTGACATTGTTCTAGAATAATGAATATCAAAATTCCTTACTATGTCCCTCACATCTTTATCATGAGAGATACAATTCAATTTATCTCATTGAATCACTTATGTCTCTATAAATTTCAAAAGTACTCCAATAATGAACATTTCATATTCATAACACATGAGCCACTAAAAACACTACATTAATTTATTCTATCCTCATCAGAAAATGATATCAACAATATAAATGCGCCATAAGAATTTTTTTCCTTAGATATATTTATATAATGATTAATTTAAATCCCACTCCTTTTGAGTTCCATTTTGATCATATGAATGTATATTAATTCTATAAATTGTTTAGAAATATTTTTTAGACCATCTAAGGCCTTAATTTATGTACACACATTGGTTTTAACATTCCTAGTTGATAATCCCAATTACTATTCAATATAATCTTCTTCTTTGAGAAATCTATAAAAATCTACTGTTTATAAATCTATTTGATAGATATTTACACATCATTAAATTTACAGTGAATGAATTTCCCTGGTTTTATAAAATCCAATTACTATAAAAAAAATTTCATCAATATCAAAACCTTTAATTTTAGTATAGACATTACACACAATGTGTTCCTTACATTGGATTACCTTACCAGGATCATTATATTAATTCTTAATGATTCACATTTTTATCATCACATTGTGTTGTTTAGTATTATTCACTTGTTTCCATGTTTGATTGTTATTTATTTGATCTAATTACTTAAATATAATTCAAATCCATGATCTAACATTTCAACTTCATCAAATGATATGGGCTCCAACATCAACAATTGAGTTTCATTCTCAAAATTTCTCACCCTTCGTTTTTGGTATACTATAGATCCATCACTAATTGTATTTTATTGATAAAAATTCATATAAATTTTTTTTCTCTGAGGCTTATGTATGATATCTCAAATAATCATCTCATTCTTTGATTCAACTATAGAATCATCATCATTTTGGAATATCTAGATAACATTAAATTTTCTAGAACATTTCCACCATCATCACACAATTCAGAAAATGATTGATCTTAATTAATTATTTCATTATTTATCCTCAATATCCTATATATGATTACTATCTATAATTTCATTATTATATTTTTGTATAATTTTTAGGAATTAATATTTTTAATTAGCCTATGAATATTCCTTCTTCTATTATATTATAATACATTATTTTATTACCACCATAAATAATGATATATCATGTTCTTACCAATACATATAAATGTTTCACTTAGGATTCATTCTATGGAACATTTTATAGGGTTTTTAAACATTTTCATGAGATATCACTACATTATTTTTTTAATCCACCAATCTTTTTACAACCACAATTCAATTGTGGTGAGGGAAAAAAACTTAATGAGAAATCTATTAGAAATATTAATCACTGACTAATCTCATTATTCAAAAATATATTATTTTGGGGATTTATTACTAATTATACCTCATTCTTAATATCTTTTTCATTTATTTTTGTTTTATACTTTAATAGATTAATAATAAATTTAAATATTAGAAAAAAATATTTTTATTGATTGCAATATCTGATTTTGAACCCTCCTTAGATAACTCTTCCTACAATTTGTTACTTATTTATACATATAAAAAAATAGAATATTATAACATACTATAATAATTAAACAATAATTATATATCCCATTCCATTTATTCTAGGTTTGTTCATAAATCCAAATAAATATTTGTGAACTATATCAACTAGATTTGAATCCCTTTTCCACTTTTTGATGTTATGGATTTCGTACCATTTTCCCAATATAAATGCAATACATGTCTTTTGATGATTTCAATTTCCATTTTGATTTTTCCACTGTATATTTATTATGGATAAGTCTCTAGGGTATATTGTTCAATTTATTATATCATCCTTTTGAAAAATATATTCACTTATTATTCTTTAATGTGATAAGTTTTTTCTTTAATATCAATGTGTTATATACTTCTATCTTTCCTAAAAACATTAATAAAGTGTTATTGGTTTTTCCACTGATTACACACCACTATTGGTTCAATATGACCTGAATTCCATTATCACAACGTGGTCACCCAAATAATATCTTATGTCACAATCCATCCATAATTGTCACTTTTACCCTATTCCGATAATCAATTTCTAATCATGTATTATCTAGTCATTTTATTATCAAAGATCCATCTTTTTCAAAACACACCATTCCAAAAATTATTCCCTTTATATTTTTCAATAGATTCTCAATCATGGTTACAGTAGATGAAAAATCACTACCACTGATCTAGGTGGTATTACAATTTTTTTTATAGTGATGTAATTTTTTATCATTATCTTCCATCTTATTTTGATTCAATGGGATTCTTGGTTGTGTTAAGGGAGTGAATAAAATCTCTTATTTTTATCCACTTTAGGTAGTTAAATAATACTATCATTTCTCTTATAATAATTATTATCTGTTTCAATGTGGAAGAATGTTGGGTTTCCTTCTATTGATCTGATTTCACATTATTTGTGTTTATTTAGTGTTATTAATTATCTGAAATTAGGGGTTTTAAAAAAGATATTGACAATTTGATACTATAAGAAATTGTAACATATATAAATACATAGTGGATATATTTAAAAAATAATTAATTAAAATGATAAAATCAAGAATGATAAAAAATAATTTTATGAGGAACAACAAGGGGGAAATGATAAGTGGAAATCCCTTTAAGAATGAAGCTTCATTACTATAATTGTAAATTGATTTGGAAATAACTAACAATAAATGTCATTAAAAACTATATTATGACATAAAAACCAATGATTATAGTAATTTAAAAAACAAAAACGATCTTTTATAAATGGAAAAAATTCAAATGGACCTCCCATGGGTACACTTTTTTTTGTAGAATTTTTATGTTAGTAATATGGATCATCTACATATTTTCAATCATGAAATAATCCACATAATCACATGAAATAAAAAAGTCATTGTATTTTAGTTTCATTTAACACCCAATGTTTAATTGTTTTCAGGACTTTTGGGTATTCATACATATCAATGATCATGATAAGGAAATTATGGATTGATATCAAGGAATCATATGAAAACATGAATCATAAAATGATAATATTGCTGGAATTATAACAAATTATGGGTCTTGAAGAAAAATATCATAAAAAGTAAATATAATATATTCTATGGAGTTCTCCTATGAAATTTATCAGTGAAACCATGCTAGAGTCCCAATTACTAAACCTAACTTTTCATTGAGTAGGTACACATTTAATGGAATGGTAACATGTAAGATGGATAGATTCTTAGTATAAATGGAACATAAGAGTGATTCCATTAGGGTATCAGATCTCCCCCCATCATCGCTTGGACTATATAACCATTATATGTGGACTCTGTACTCACCTGGCCCAGTTAGATCAACTCCCATTTAATTTGGAAAATGGGCTTCTTATTACTCATTGATATATAGAGATCATTCTACGTGAGTGGAAGATGATTCATTTTACAATCATCCTTTAGACACCTGATAGAATATATATATATATACAAAAAATCATCTAATAATGTAACATAAAGTTTTTATGTAAACTTGATTTATAAATGAAGTTTTATTAATAATGTAATGTCTCGGATTTTCCATTTTTTATTCTTATATATTATATGGAATTATTTTGAGATCGGGCGTGAAGACGGCACATCATTCCGAGGTCTAGTGAGCCCGGAATGGTGGTTTGAACTTTTTTAAGTTATGTGAGTCGGCGCTTGTGTGCGGTTGTGGATGCTTCCAAACCGATGCCTGGATTAAAAATCTGAGCACACAGTTGCGTCCGGGACGAAGAATTTTCCTATGAATGAGCCTAACCTCGACTGGAGTGGGTTGAGGGAAAAAGTGAATTTTTTGACGTTTCACGTAAAATAAAAAAACCACAATGTTTGTTTTATTTTTAGGTAAATATCCGCTGCAGCATGGAAATTGCACAATAGTTTCCCTTAAGTAATGACGTGTCATAATGACTCAAAAATGGAACGTTGGCGTCATTAATACTGCCCTGTAATTCAATGCCATCACATTTCCCTTTTTATTGGGATAATCAAGTGATGATCTTTGGCAACGTTTGAGAGGAACCTCTGCAGAATCCGTGAGAGGTTGGTGACAATTCTGGGCGATGAAATACGACAGATCGAAATCAAGAATCATTACGCCGACGTTGAAGGATCTCGACGACAATGGCAGCGCGGCGACTTCATCAACGATTGATCCTTTCGAAAACATAGGGCTATGTTATTTCAATTTATTTTCCCCATATTTGAGTTTAAACGATGAACGCGAATCAACCATGAACAAGTTGATCTGTAGATTCGTACATTCTTTTGGGAGTGTTTTCATTGGGATGATTTTGGGGAATTAATCCATGCTTTTAATTATGTTAAACTCTTCTCCAATTAAGCCTATTAACAGCAGCGTATCAATGTCGTGACGAACGAAGGATGAGGTTCGTTCCTCAATTTGTTTATTAGATTTTCACCCCCATTATTTTCTCGTGCATTCTTCACGGGGTGATAAAAAACAGATCGTTGTGCATCCGTTCCATGATGAAACGATATCAAATTGAATGTTTGACATCACGATGACCTTTTGGAGGTGTGGCGATGATGGCGGACGACGAATCTGACGGGATCGGGAAAGGGTGTTCTTCGAGTGTTCTTTGCAATGACCTGTTGTGCTAATAGGTTGTACTTTTCAGTTTTTAGACTCTTCTTTGTTTGGTTTTGGTGGCCTTGTATTCTGACCGAATTTTCTTTTTAGTACTCTACCTTTCATCTTACTCTGTTGGTTGGGGTTTAGATGTATGGATGTTTTTTGATCCTTAGTGTTTTACATTTTAGCATTTGAGGACATGGAGATTTGTGTGTGTGTAGAGGTACTTAGGCAATGCCTGCCATGATTGTGATATGCCTACTCGGTGCTAGTCACCAGCCCCTGGCCTTTTGGAGGTGGGTTTGGGGAGTCATGGCGTGTGCCCCACTAGGATGGGTCGTGATAGAGTGGTATCAGAAGTGGTCTGTTCTTCCTTAGGACCAAGAGTCTGTGAGTTTGGTTTGGGGCAATAGTGTTAAGTGTTTTGGGATAGGATTTCAGGACAGAGACTCCAGTGTTGGTGTGTGGCTGACGTATCCATACACTGGGGCTCTGATAACCTGTATTCCGACTCAGTATACGAAAACACTGGTTGTGGGGAAATAAAAAGGTACATTCATCATATAAAAATGGTTTGTCATTTCCATGTCCTCTATGTCAGCTATCCAGATATACTCTTTGACCATGGTATAACTTGTTTCCGTAAAGGATTCCTTTATGATTCATACCATCTAGTATTAATTAGCACGATCACGAGGATGACCCCCTCACTGACGAGACTTCAGTACAGGGACCAGTTCCTCAGGCGTTTCCACCGGGAGGTTGACCTGCTGTGCCACCACTAGTGGAGCAGCCAGTTGTACCTGCAGTACCGAACGACAAGGAGCATAGGCTTAGCGCACTCCATTAGTTCCAGAGATAGAGACCCCTTAGGTTCTGAGGCGATGCTTAACCTCATGCGGCTGAGGACTGGCTTGAGGTGGTGACCACGGTTTTCCATCTAGTGAGGACACCAGCAAACCAGATGGTGATCCTAGGAGCGCGCCTTCTTCAAGGTTTGGTGAGACGATGGTGGAGTCTGACCACATACACTCATGATGAAGATAATATTTCCTGGACATAGTTCTAGGAACTCTTTCGGGATAAGTTCACTCTGGTTACACTGAGAGTTGTATGCATCCAAGAGTTACTCCATCTTAAGTAGGGCAGTATGTCAGCGGCTTACTATTCATCGAGGTTCACCAACCTCACCAAGTACTCGATGGATATGGTCAGAGATCAGTACTTCGGAGCTCGGAATTTGGAACAAGGTTTATGATGAGACATTTGACCTACTACCGTGCCTCTATGCATATCGGCTTATACTGGAGTGCTCAAGCGGGCCTTGGTGATCGAGAGTTTCTTGGCAGAGCAGAGGCAGCCGACAGTAGTCAGCAGCAGGAAGACAGGTGTGGAGACCCCGGTAGTAGAGAGCCTACATCAGACACATGGATCTAGTTGTGGGAAACATCATAGGAGGACCCGGGATAGGGGATCAACCGTCCAGAGCTCCCAGGCTAGATCTAGTCTGCCTAGGGAGAAGGGTTGTTGTGCATGCGACGGTAGGGGATATATCACTAGAGATTGCCTGATCCGTCGAGCTACTGATAGGGATGTGGTGGATGGACTGCTGAGGTAGAGACAGAGAATAGAACAGGCAGACCCTCCAGGCGGCGAATGTGGCAGAGGAGCATGGAGGGCTGCAGGTGGTGGCAGACGATTCGACTTACTTCCACCAACCCCCTAGGAGGTCTGCACCTAGGTTAGGGGGCTGGGGGATAAGCATGGGGACAGCTTCATGCGGTTGAGGAAAATGGCCTAGGGGATCCATGGATTATTCAAGGTATGATCTGTGTCTTTTCTACCTTAGCTGCCATAATCATAGACACAAGTTCCCATCATTCCCTTATAGCCACATGTATTATACAAAACCTCGAGAATCCAGTAGAACCGCTGACTCGATACTTACACATGGTGACACCTATGGGAGGAGACTCGATGATCACGCACCTTTGCAGACTGTGTGGTCTTACTATTGGAGGTGAGTGTTTTGGTTGGAACCAGTTTCTGGTAGTGTTGAGGCCTTACGACGTCATTCCCGGTATGGATTGCTTACTTCTGTCCATTCCCATATTGACTATTTTAGGCGAATGGTGCGGTGTGTCCATTGGGATGGAATGAGGTTTTCCGTTGTTGGAGAAAATGAAACCCAGGAAGCACAAAATGGACTCATGCATAGGAGGGTGCAGCTGATCACTGATGAGTTGGCCAGCATTACCCTCAGTGAAGTAGATGTTGTGAGCTCTCACTTCCGAGTAGTGGTGGTGGAGTATGAGGATGTCTTTCCCGAAGATGTTCCAGGATTACCTCCCCTCCATGAAATTGACTTCTGCATCGACTTACACCCTGGGACGACACCGATTTCCTCATCGGCTTATCGGATGGCTCCCGCAGAACTTCGTGAGCTGAGGGTGGAGTTGGAGGATTTGTAGAGGAAGGTTTTCGTAAGACCCAGCATCTCACCCTTGGTGGCCCCAGTCTTGTTTTCCAAGAAGGCGTACGAGAGTATGAGATTGTCTGTGGATTACCAGCACCTGAACCAAGTGACGGTGAAGAACAAGTATCCACTACCGAGAATCGATGGCCTCTTCAATCAGCTAATAGGGGCACATTGGTTCTCGAAGGTTGACATTCGATCAGGATATCACCGGCTACGAGTGCGGGATGAGGATCTACCAAAGACGGCATTCAGATGCCTCTACAGTCACTATGAGTACTTGGTGATGCCTTTTGATGTGATGAACGCCCCCGCAGTGTTCATGGGACTGATGAAATGGATCTTACAGCCGTACATGGACCGGTTCATAGTGGTATTCATCGATGAAATCCTTGTGTACTCAGTGTTAGAGGAGGAGCATGTGAGACACCTGTAGATGGTTCTGGACATACTTCGGGAGAACCAGCTTTATGGGAACCTCTCAAAGTGCCAGTTCTAGATTCAGGAGGTCCACTTTTTGGGACATGTCATCTCTACAGATGGAGTAGCTATAGATCCTGCAAATTTGGAGGTTGTGATAGCATGGGAGCCACCTCGAAACATGATGAAGGTGCATAACTTCCTTGGGTTGTCAGGATATTACCAGAGATTCATTCCTAATTTCTCCCATATATCAGCACTGATGAAGGCCTTGACAAGGAAGGGGAAACCCTTCTTGTGGACAGATAAGTTCCAGCAGTCTTTTGGGAAGTTGAGGCAGAGTTTGACAAGCACCCCAGTATTGAGATTGCCGTAGGAGGGTGTCGATTACGTAGTTTTCTGCGACGCATCAGGGACCAGGCTCGGCTGTGTACTTATGCAGCGGCATGCAATGATTTTTTATGGTTCATGCCAGCTTAGTCCACATGAGAAGAACTATGCGACCCATGATCTCAAGTTTTCAGCGATAGTATTTTCGTTAAATATGTGGCGACACTACCTTACTGGCGAGTGGTTTATTGTCTACTCTGACCACAAGAGCCTCAAGTACATCTTTTTGCCAAAAAAATCTAAATCGGAGGTAGAGATGATGGCTAGAGTTCCTCTTGGACTATGATTTCGAGATGATCTATACTACAAGAATGAGGAACAAGGTGGAAGATTCCCTTAGCTGAAGGTCGAGCTCACAGCTGTTGAGTGAGCAGACACATCAGTTAGCCGCGTTACAGTTATCCATCGTGGATATAGAGGATACAGCTTACATACAGTCGATGGTTGTCACCCATCCACTCTTACAGCGATTTAGGGAGGCACAGCTTCGGGATGTCGACTGTGTGGCATTACGTGCTTAGTTATCCATAGTAAATGGTCCTGATGGATATTCACAAGTTGGGGAGCACATACTTCTTTTCAGAGGACACGCTGTTGTACTAGTGGATTTCCAGGAGGGGGTCCTCTTGGAGTTTCATACATCCCATTTGGTGTACATCCTGGAGTGGAAGAGATGTACCAGGATCTCCAACAACAGTTTTGGTGGTCAGACATGAAGAAGGAAGTAGCAAAGTTCATTTCTCGATGCCTCACATACCATTAGGTGAAGGCTGAGGACCAAGTTCCAGTGGGATTAGCTCAGCTCTAGATGTCCCAGAGTGGAAGTTGGATGGAATATTGATGGACTTCATGACAGGCTTACCACAGACATCCAAGGGTCATGATTCCATCTGGGAGATCGTTGATCGGCTCACCAAGTCGGCCTACTTATTAGCTACCAGGGAGCAGAGTTCCATAGAGATCTTGGGACGCTGCTATGTGCAGGAGATAGTTCGCCTTCATGGCGTCCCCTCGACTATAATCTCGGATCGAGATGCCCGCTTCACATCCCAGTTGTGGAAGGGATTAAAGGTGGATTTTTGGACTCAGCTACTCTTGAGCACAATGTTTCATCCCCAGATGGATGGTAAGACGGAGAGGAACATTCTGGTTCTGGAGGATATGTTACGAGCATGCGCCTTGGACATTGGTCACAGCTGGGAGGACCACCTACCACTGGTGGAGTTTGCGTACAACAAAAGCTATGACTCTACTATTTGTATGGCACCATTCGATTCCTTGTCTGGGAGACCCTTCCGATCACCACTTTGCATGACCAGCCCCGGAGAGTCGACAATCATTGTTTTTGAGTTAGTGAGAGCCACCAAAAAGAAGGTGAAGATCATTTGAGGGAAGATGAAGACTGCACAGAGCTGGCAGAAGTCTTATGCTGATAGACGATGAATACCTTTGGAGTTCGAAGAGGGAGACCACGTCTTGTTTCGGGTCTCACCTCGATGAGGGTTGCGGAGATTTGGCCGGGGTGACATGTTGTCTGCGAGGTTCATCGGACCTTTCCAGTTTCTGCGGAGAGTGGGCGAGGTGGCGTACTGCCTAGCTCTACCACCTCAGTTGCATTGGGTACATGATGTCTTCCACATTTTGTAGCTGAGGAGATACGTGCATGACCCATCACACGTCATCGACTGGGGCGAGATGGACATCGAGGATGGAGTGACCTTTGATGAGTGCCTAGTAGAGATCGAGGATTGGAAGGAGATGATCCTTTGTGGGTGATTGATTTCCTTGTTGTGAATCCAGTGGAAGTATGGGAATCTTCAAGAGAGCACGTGGGAGTGGGAGGGCGTGATTTGTTCCCAGTACCCACATCTTTTTGAGTTTCCCTTATTTTGGCATTTTGTGGACGTAAATCCCCAAGGTGGGGAGAATGTAATGTCTCAGATTTTCCATTTATTATTATTAAATATTATATGGAATTATTTTGAGACCGAGCATGAAGACAACACATCATTCTGAGGTACAATGATCCCAGAATGGTGGCTTGAACTTTTTTTATGTTATGTGAGTCGACGCTTGTGTGCGGTTGTGACAGATTCCTAACGGATGCCCGGATTAAAAATATGAGTGCACCATTGTGTCTGAGATGATGACTTTTCCTAAGAAAGAGTCTAACCTTGACCAGCGTGGGTCATGGGAAAAAGTAAATTTTCATACGTATCAAGTAAAATAAAATAGAATAAATCCAAAAATTTTATTTTATATTTAAGGAAACTTCCACTACAGCGCGGCAATGTCCCAATGGTTTCCCTCAATTAATGATGTGTCATAATGACTCAAAAAGGGAAAGTTGGCATCATTAATACTACTGCGTAATTCAATTCCATCATGTTTCCCTTTTTATTGGGATAATCAATTGATGATCGTCGACAACGTTTAAGAGGATCCTCTACATAATCCGTGAGGTGTTGGAGAGAATTCTCGGCAATGAACGACGAAGGATCAAAATCGAGAATCACGGCACCGACGTTGAAGGATCTCGACGACAACTGCATGTGGCACCTTCCTCAATGATCGAGCCATTTGAAAAAGTAGGGGATTTTTATTTCAATTTCTTTCCCTGTTTTTGATTTTAAACTATGAACGCAGATCAACCACACAAAATTCGATCCATGGATTCGTACATTCTTGCAGGAGGGTTTTTTTTGGGATGATTTTGGGGAATTAATACATGATTTTCATTATGTTGATCTCTGCTCCATTTAAACCTACTAATGGGAGCGTATTAATGCCGTGAAGAACAATGGAGGAGGTTCGTTCCTCGATTTGTTTATTGGATTTCCTCCCCCATTCATTTCTTGTGTGTTTTTCATGTTTTTCATGGGGTGACGAACAAAAGATCGTTTTGCTTCAATTCTACGATGCAACGATCCCAAATTGAAGTTTTGACACAGGGACAACCTTGTGGAGGTGTGGAGATGTGGAAGACGATGAATCAGACCGGATCGAGAAAGGGAGTTCTTAGAGCGTTCATCATGCGGGAAGATCAAATCACATTTTCGGTGCCGATCGGAGGTCCGAAAACACCGAAAGCTACATTGTGGTGATGGGGCGACCAAAAACTGAAGGTTTCGTGGCGATCAGATGGCCGGATCGATAAACGGATCATCACTGGAGGCGCGACAACGGACGTCGGCATTTCTGGAAATTTCCAAAATACACAACGTGCACTTCCGAAGAACAAACCATGTAGTACTGGTGGTGGCTAGGGTTTCGGGGGTCAGAGAAGAATCACACGGCATGTGACCCCGGTCACACAACATGTTTGTCTTCCCCAAACACTCGGCGTGTACTTTTTGCAGTACACAGACATGGGATGAGCAACACAGCTTCAGGAGGAAAGGTGTGTATTGCATGGAAGAGGCGGCAACGTGGAGCTCTATGTGTACCTTCGGGATACATGGGCACGGGATGGAGTACACGACCATGTACTCTGTCACACTGCCAGGTGAGGCCAGTAACCCGGGTCACCCCTTGTGACGATTACACAGGTTGGAGTACACTAGTTGATGACTATGTATGGGCTCATGGACAGAGTACACAGAGCCAACCCCAATTACCAGACACTGAACGTACACCATACTACATGTCGTGTACTTAGTTTTTTTCTTCATGACCAACCTTTGACACTGGTCATTGTACACGGGGAAGTACCCAGGGTCAGACAACACGACGTGTATATTTTCTAAACACCTTGCACTTTTTGGAAAATGGCTTGGTCCTCTTCTTCATCGTGCCTTGGACATATTTCGTTTGGGCTATTTCCCCTTCTTCTCATTCACCTAGTTTTCATGCATCATTTCCCACTCAGGAGTATGATCTCATCAGCAGGACATTTTGTGATAGAGTCACACATCCATCCGAGTGGCCCAGATTGAGATCTTCTATCCATTCTTGACCCTAGGTAGTGTCAGGCATCGACGTGACCAACCCTACTAGGCGTTTATCCTCTACCTAGATGGTGTATCACCTAACTGGTGAATCCGGATGAGTTGATGTATCCTCCATGTCCCTGGAAGTGATCCTCATCTTTGTATCATGATCATTCGCACTCAAGAGTGTGTCTCCCGTAATGATTATTTCTATCTACCGTAACCTTTCCACTCAAGAGTGTGTCTCCTGTAATGAGTGTAGCTACCTCTCGTGATGGTTCCCAATGAAGAACACTTCTCGAACTGATATCATCAGAGCTATAAAACTCATGGAGTGTGTTCTCCCAGAACGAGTGCATCACAGAATCTTAGAGAAAAATCCCTAATGGGGGTATGTGGTTGTGTGACTTGTCTCTACACCACAGGTCTGGGTTTTGAGTATATCTAGTTTTTTCTATATGTTCTATAGACATATAATGTGCATAGATTACTGTACCTTTAATTTGTGTACTTCATTGTGGTTTTTGGGGTCCTCTACTGAGTAATGTTATAATCAACCTTGCACAGGATTTTCCCGCACGTCTGGTGTCTTGTGTAGACGATCATCCTTTTGACAGAGTCTAGGGCGGACCAGGACATGACCGAGATTTCTACGTTCCCTACAGGCCGAGGTGTTTCTACAGCTACGAGCAGTAGTCCCAGTACCTTTTGTGCTTACTGGTTGGACATTTCAATTTTCATACTCTTGTTTGATTGTTTTGGTGGGTTTGTATTCTGTCCCAGATTACTTTTTAGTACTCTACCATTCTTCGTACTATGTTGGTTAGGGTTTAGTTTTATTCATGTTTTTGTTCTTTATTGTTTTACATTTCAGCATTTGTGGGCTTGGAGATGTGTGCGTGTGTACATGTACTTAGGCAATGCCTCCCATGTTAGTGATATGCCTACTTGTTGCTAGTTACCAGTCCCTGGCCTATTGGTTGCGGGATTGGGTAGTCACGGCGTGGGCCCCACTAGGACGGGTCGTGACAAAGAACATCATACATATAGCAAAATTGGGAATGAGAACCCAAGCACTCCCTCTAGAGATGAAATAAAATATATCACTATTGTTAATTTCATATTAAGAATAAAATAAATTATATAATGAAACTAAATGAACATAAAATGGTTGAATTATAGAGATATGTATTTTATGATCCTTTATATGGTAGACATTAATAAGATATAAACACTATGGAATAATTCAATCATCATAAATGGATTTCATCACATTTCTAAAAATGAAATATCAAATTATGTTTTTTATTTCATAAATTAGAAAAAATCTCATGATGAGTTAGATAGAATATGAAAAATTATAGCCAACACACTCCCCTTTATTTAGGAGAATCAAAATTAGTCTGTGTTCATGGCTCATTATAAACAAGAAGGCCAAAATATCTTTTCTCCCTCAATGATGAACTTTCATATAGTGTAGGTGTTTCCCTCTGGAATCGGGGATGAACTTGTTGATTTACGGTTCAAACATTATAATTAGTTTCTAACGTGATTGTTCGTAGAACCTGAAACATCCAATGACTACATATCCATTTACTTTCCAAAGGTAGGCACTCATTAGTTGTGGACTGATAAGGCTTAGGAATTTGCATTGGTCTAGAGGATGGGAGGTCGGACTCATCACACCTTTTTAAGGGGAATTATTGTCTACTCCGGGACTCTCTTTATAGATTTAAGTTATGTTCATGAATACTTATTACATTACCAAGTATAAAATGAGATTTCCTTTAGTCTGAAAATCAATGATTGATATGTAAGAAATTCATAGAATCTTGTATATGTATTTGAGGTCTATCCTCGATTAAGAATCATCTGTATTTGTTAGAGATTCTTAGTTGATGGTATCCTTAAAAATACATAAAAGGTCTCTTGGACATTATGATGACCATACTGGTTTTAAATCCACTCATTGGGGCACTTAATGTTTATTGTCATTCAGGAGGACATGGATTATTTCAGATTTGGGATCATACCCACGGATGGGCTACCTACGTATCCTTTGTTTTCGAAAAAGAATCAGAACCCACGTAGTTAGAGTAAGGGAGTATGATGTTTATGATTGATGGCCCATTAAAGATTTCATAATTACTTTTACACTATAAGATCATGTGGGTCATGTTTAGTGTGAGAAACAAGAGGTATTGGTAAAATCAGACAACTATGCTGTGAAAGGTGAAATCATAATAAATGATGTGGGTTTATGTATGTATGACTGGCCAAAATAGATGAGGACTTACGATGTACTTCAGGGAAGAAATCCATGAATAGGGTCCATAAAAGTATATGCGCTTCATGGATATTTGGATACTCTAATCTTGGGTCTTACACTTAAGGAATATTCCCACATTAGGATGGGACTTATGATTGGGTTTTACTCCTGAGAAGGAAGACCAGATCAAAAGGAATTATGACTGGTTAAGAGAAATTATGGCTGGTGATTATTCATCAAAAGGAGGCCCATGTTAAAGCAATTTGAAAATTAAAGGACTTGGGGTTTACTCCCAAAGAGGATGCCATTATTTGAGACTGGGGATTATTCCCTAAAAGGATGCCCATGTTAAGTGAATTATGGTTGGGGCTTACTCATGAGGAGGATGCCCATTATTAGGGGAATTATGACTGGGGCTTACTCCTGAAAAGGATTCCCGGGTTAGGGGATCTGGGGCCTACTCTTGAAAAGGAGGCCCATATTTGAGAATTATGACTGGGGATTATTCCTAAAAAGGAGGCCTAGGTTAATGATTCATTCATTTTAAAGGATGAGGTTTAATGAATGAAATCTCAATCTTTAGTGACATAAAGATCTATAAATCACTAGATTTTGAGAGATGTTCCCCAGAGTTCCATTCAGAGAAGGAATCCAAATGAATAAATCATGTCATAATAGCTTTGAAGAGTGTCTTGAAGAATTAATCTTGAATAGGGGAGGTGGAATGACATAAGAGGGGTGAAATGGGAAGAAAAGGCACCCAAAAAGGTAGGGGCGTGCAAGTCCTGACATGTACGTAGGTACTGCGTGGGTGCACAAGTCATGGGCGCACAGGTATACAAGCGTGGCACATGGGTACTTGAACAATTTTCATCCCTTGGGGTAATACTTGGGCGAGACTTGGCTCAAAACCATGGTATTATCCCGAGAGGCTTTCTAGAAGATGGTGTGCATGTTCTAGTGATGAAGTAGGGTGGCACACAAGTGCGTCCATTTCCCTTAAGGGTAAGACCACTTAGGTGCGCAAGAGTTAGTGAATTCTAACACATAGACCTTACTCATCTTGTTTAGACCTTCCATTCTAGGTAAAGAATTGCCTTAGAAGAGTTCGGAAGGCCTGAAGAAGAGACTCGGGCATTTAGAGCTATGTTTGTGAATTCTGGAAAAATTCCCCCTGAAATGGGGGGCCAGAGGGTCTATTTATAGGCTAGAGAAGACCCCGAGTGGTTATCCATTAGGGTGCGCAAGTCACTTGCGTGAAAATTAGGTGGCGCGCAAGTATACTTGTGCGATAGTGTTGTAACATGCGCGACCCTTGTGCATTTGAAACCTTGTTCATGACTTTGTCGATTTTTGATGATTTCTTCAAAGGATGAATCAATTTGTGCCTTGTCATTTCCCTTTCCATTATTTTAGACAATGTGATGAAAAGGAGTGTCAACAAAAGTCCCCCCTCATAGTTGGATCTGAAAGAAATGAGGATGTGACTCTGAGGAAAAGAAGAAAACCAAAGGGAAAGAGGCGCGCAAGGTAGTGGTGGGCAGGCAGTGGCACACAAGGTATGGAACCCATCTTCCAGCTGGACAGACTTCGGTGCGCATGGTATGGCTGTGGCCTTTAAATATGTGGCCCCATTTCGATACAAAGCATCCAGATTTCAAACTTTCGAGCTCTCGCCGTTCAAGTGGCCTTCGCCGCATAGGTTGCTCTGTTTTCCACTATTTCTTTGTTGTCGCGCTACTGTAGAGGTGTTTTGACTTGCGTGGTTTATACTTGCACATCAAAAACTAGCACGGAAATTTAACACTTGCGCGCCAGGTTTAGACTTGCGCGCCTTAATGCCTTTTCCATTTTTCTGAATTCCTTCACAAGTTTTATGAAAAATAAACCCATTTAAGAGTTAATTTATTCAACATTTGTGCGGATTCAATGGCTCTATGGAGAATTGGAATGGCTCATGAATAGTCTAGAATGCAGATTGATGACATGATGAACATTGATGGCCAATATTACTATGATATCTGCGACAACACTCTCCTTTATTTTTCTAAGAACTTGAAGAAATATCATCTTAATTTCCCAAAATGAATCTACCTATCTATGTATGGTCATGATCATTTGTAAGGAGTCAATGTTCTAGATGCAAAGAACTATATGCCTAAGATGAAGCTGCACTGCTACTCCTCTATTTCGGTTATGCTGTGCATTAAGAGCAACAACAATGGTGTGAACATTCAATTTTTTTCTCCATGTCATTTCCTTGCAGATATGAAAATGGAAAACCCATGGGCTGAAATGTTTTCTACTTCCGGTTGGTGGAGAGAAGACAAACATTGAAATAGAACAATATCTGAAAAGAGTACTCTCTCCTAATGGCACTTTACTTCCAATGCTCCATTCTTAAATCCATGTATCTATCTTTAAAGTCTCTCGGACAGAAACATAGTCACTGTTTGATCAGCAGAAAATTTTCTCAAACCACACTCAAGAACATCCTTTTACAATTGTTCCAAGAAGATCTGGTATCACTCCATCTCTTATTATATCCAGTTAAATGAATGAATTGCAGGTGGTTGCTGATGAAGCTCGGGATCCCGTAAATCAAGTGAAGAGTTATGTTGAAAGCCTCTGGTAATTATTGAAAAAAGAGAATAGACTACAGCCTATGGATGTCCTTCTATCTCATGTGTATCAATGAAAAACACTTTCCTCTTCAATCATTTGTACCTGCATTCTTTTGCTACATGCTTTAAATTTTACCTAAGCCAATGGGCCTAGTAGGCATAGTTTTATTTTTACTATGATTATTATAAATAACCCTAAAAACTTTGAATCTTTTAATTGCTCAATATTACCAAAATCATACAAAATGTATGTTTAGTGAGCTCAAACTTGACATTCACTCAGAGTTCCTTTGTCTTTTGTGGGCAATTTAAAGTCATGCACATCGGACATAAAGAGGCTAATGTTTGTGGCTGAAATATCTTTGATCGAATGAATTATAATTGACTCAATTCTTTGACAATTTATCTATAAACATATTACCATACTCATGTATGATGGAAAACATTTAAAAATTAACATAAGAAATTTTGGATATGAGGAATGACATGAAAAAGAGCTAAAAGGCTTTAGAAGAAGTAGTTTCCAAGAATGAAGTTACCATTATTTAACAAACCCATTAGGGGTTAAATTATGAAGGGCCACCTAAGGGCATTGGCTGCATAGTCAAATAAATAGTATCTTTTGGTCAACAAGTCTGTTATGTAGACTGTTTATGCAAGGCCACCTAAGGGCACGTGCTACATAGTCAGATGAAAGACATCTCGGAAATTTACTTTCCTAATGCTAAAAAGCCAATGAAAGTTTATTAAGATTCAAAATTTCCAAAGTATGGAGTTTTTGTATGGGAACAGGTACTTGAATAAGGAGAAGATATTTCCAAACAAGATTATCGAAAAAGTGGATGAACATCACTCCTACGAAGGTCACGCCCAAACGTAGGGAAGGAGAATATAAACCACAGACTTGGATACTTTCAGATCATGAAAAAGAATATGGGACAAATATGGTAAGGATTGATATTTTTTTGGGATCCCTACATACTGTCATTTAAGCCCAATAAGGACAAAAGAGGCTTTCTTCCTATTAATTATGTTACCTGTATCCGACAAAACCTTTAGGGGGTTTGAATTATATAGGGCCACTTAAGTTCATTGGCTGCATAGTCATATAATAGTATCTTTTGGCTCACAAATCTGTTATGGATACTTTTTATGCAAGGATTCCTAAGGGCACGTACTGCATCGTTAGGAAAAAGAACTCTCAGAAATTTGACATTTTTGTGACTAAATGTCAAGAAAAGGTTTATGAAGATCATAAAATATTTAAGGTTAGGATTATGACACATAAAGATGGGTATTGTCCAATGTATACAGAGATACACAGATCAATGCTAACCGTAATCATGTTGTGGCTGGGTCTTGAATGGAAATGTTGGTCTTCACTACGTATCCCATAAGAATGTGAATCAAGCCATACCTAGTTCTTGAACTACAATTTAATTTTGTGTGGGAAAAACGGATTAGATATCTTAGTTTTGGGTCATAGAGCTTGGATGATTATAATAAATACACAGTTTGTGTTTTCATGGGGACTTTTCAGCCAGGGGACTGCAAGTGGAGTTTCGGGTTAGGCCAAGAAGACTTCGTGCAAGATTCGAGGGACACTCGAATGTTCCTACGTATCCAATAAGGATGGGAATCAAGCCCACGTAGTTCTAGAAATACCCTCTTTACAAATTTGGTTCGTACATGTGAAGGGTGAAAAGGGACTTTAGTGAAATGATGGTTTAACCCAAGCTAAAAGGATTGGGCATTGCCATGTATGCACGTAGTCTTCGAAATGAAACATTATTGAAAAATCAATGTAAATAATGGTTCCCTCTCAGGTGAGGGTATCAAAGAATATTTGTAGTTTATTGTCATAATGGACAAAATAGTGTTGTATAGTTTAACGTCATATATCAAGGACGAAAGTGAACCAATGTAAAGATATTGATTCTAGTTGTGGTTTCACGAATCAACATAGTATGAGATGGAGGTGAACCGATGTGAAGAGATTGAATTTGGGGTTGAACCGAGTGAGGTTGCCTATGTACCCAGCCTGGAAGGCAAGGATCAAAGTCCGCGTAGTTCTATTAAAGAATTAATTATTGATCATGTTGTTCTTATGGAAAACAATCTAAAATATAGTGTTGGGACTTACACATGGTTAGTAGCCCAGAGAGAGGGTTATGATCTAAGTTTTCTCTAAGCTCACATGAGTCATACTTGGTGTGAGAAACAAGAGTTAGAAACAACCCTAACGATGAACAGTTTAATGTCATGTAGGACATATAAAGGGATTTTGCAGTTTAAAGACTTGTAGTTAGGACTATTCATGCTGCAAAATTTAGTGTCATGTAGCAGGGACAAAGTACAGTTTAATGTCATGTAGGACATATTAGGGACTTTTTCACAGTTTAACGTCGTGTGGGACGAAAAAAGGACAATACAGTTTAGCATCATGTTGGACGTAAGTGCCAATAGTATGAGGTCATATGTATGGACCATGGATGATGCAGTTTAATGTCATTCCATACGTAAAGGACTTTTATATAGTTTAGCGTCATGTAATTAGGACGTCACAGTTTAGAGTCATGTTGGATGAAAGTACAAATAGTTTAAGGTCATATGCATGGACCGTTGTTGTATAGTTTACCATAATATAGCATGAATGATGAAGGGGACACAGTTTAACGTCATGTTGGACGTATGTGCAAACAGTTTACGGTCATATGCATGGATCGTTAGTTATGCACTTTAACGTCTTGCTAGATGGAAGGGACATATATATAGTTTAACATCATATATCAAGGACGATGAAGGGGGACACAATTTAGTGTTATGTTGGACGTATAAGGGAACTTTTTCATAGTTTAACATCATGTGTGACGAAAGTAACACAAATGGTTTAAGTTCATTTGTATGGACCGTGCATGATGCAGTTTAACTTCTTACTGGATGGTGGTGCAGTTTAAGTTTATACCGGACCAGTGATGATGCAGTTTAACGTCTTGCTGGATGTAAGGGACTTGCAAATAGTTTAGGCTAATATGCATGGACCGTTGATGATGCAGTTTAATGTCTTGAGGGATAATGGTGCAGTTTAAGGTCATACCGGACCAATGATGATATATTTTGTGCTTATAAAAAATATTTCTTAAAAAATATGTAATTGGTTGGAGTAGTGATGAGTTCTCCATCCATCGAGATTAATGAATAAGCTTCACTGGAGTAGACCCTATGTATTATGTAAGGTCCTTCCCATTTGGGCTCAAGCTTGGGAGGTTTCTTTCTTGGTATCATTGGAGTTCTGAGAACTAATACCAATTCTCCCTGAGTGAATGAACGAAGACAAATTTTTTTGTTAAAAGCTGATGCTATTCGATTCTGATAGACTTCCAAGTGGTGCAAAGTGCACAATCATTTCTCATATAACTGTTCCAATTTATTCAATTGCTTTTGAGATTTCTCATCTATAGATTACTGATCACAAATGGATACTCTGAGCGAAGGCAATTGAACTTCAATTGTCAAGACTGCTTTTTTTCCATATACCAATGAATATGGAGTTGACCACGTTGCAGTACGGGTGGTAGTCCGATAAGCCCATAAAGCATGGAAGAGTTTATCATGCCATTATTTCTTATTTTTATCCAACATCATTTGATGTATATTTGAAAGATTCTTATTAAAGGCTTCTATATGGCCATTGGCCGCTGCATGATACATAGATGAATGGTTGTATTTGATGTTGTATTCTTGAAACAACTTCTTCACCTCAGTTAAATAGAAGTTGGTGCCATTGTCTATCAATACGGAATGAGGAACACCAAATATGTTAATGATGTTAGACTTGATGAAGCTAACAATGTATTTATAACTGACTTTCTTGAGAGGTGTTGCCTCTGCCCATTTTGAAAAGAAATCAGTAGCAGTAAGAATATACTTAAACTGTTTGGCCGTAGATGAAGGGTAAGGTCCCACCACATCCATTCCCCATGTGGAAAAAGGCCATGGGTATTTTGATGTATGAAGAAACTATGGATATTGATGAACGAAGTTGGAATGTACATGGCATGAATGACACTTCTTTGTGAAATCAACACAATCTTGTATCATTGAAGGCCAAAAGTATCCATGTCATCGAATCTGATCAGACAATTTTTGTCCAGACTTGTGGGCACCACAGATTCCTGCATGCACTTCATTCATGAAAACCATTGTCTCTTCACCATATTTGCATCTGAATAGAACTCCATCAAAACCACATTTGTAGAGAATTTTCTCTAGGTGATCTAGGCTATCATAAAGTGTAAAATTGACAACATGTCGCCAGATTTGTTCTTTCTCGGCTCTATCATGTGGAAGTGTTCCATTTTGAAGGTATTCCCTGATAGGTGACATACATCCTATAGTATGACCATATGGTTTTGGAATGGGACTAATTTAATTAATTTCCTCTGTTCTGATTCCAACATAAGTTGAAATTGCATGACAGTGGGCAATACTGATGGTTTTCTTATCCCGATTTGGATCTTCCAGAGCTGTGGCTATATTAGCCAGTGCATCAGCTTGAGCATTTTGGGATCGCGGGACATAAGAAAATGTTGTTTCCAAAGGGAATTACTCCATTTACTGTCTAACATAATCCTAAAAAGGTATTAGTTCTTATTTTCGGATGGCATAATCCCCATTGACTTGCTTGATTACCAGGTCTGAATCACCTTTCACCTCTTAGTGATTCACTTGTGCTTGAAGTGCCAATTCCATGACTGTGATGAGAGCATGGTATTCTGCATCATTATTGGTACCACCTTCCCACAAGAAGAAGTAATACGGTAACACTGCCTTTTCTGAAAAAATGAGCACAATTCCTAAGACATCTTTGTTGAATTTAGGATTTTCCATTTTCCTCGCTGTTGGACTTCTGGAAGCACCCTCAAAATACATTTCCCATGCATGAGGACTTTCTTGAATAGAGAAGACTTCCTCATCATGGAGTTCAATATCTGAATTTGTGTCTTCCACTGAAGTGTGTTCAGCCAAGAAATCAGCCAAATCTTGGCCCTTTATTGCCTTTTGAGACACATAATGAATGTCGAATTGCGGAAAAATAACTGCCAACCTTTCCAGACATCCTGTAAGCATTGGACGACTAAGGATGAATTTGAGTGAGTTATTGAAAGATACCAATTGGACCTTGTGATGTTGCAGGTAGTGTCTCAACTTTTGAACTGCAAATATTACTGCCAGGATGCATTTCTCAATACTTGAATACCGATTTTTCGCTTCAAGCATAGTCCGACTATGGTAGTAGAGGTTGTTTTCATTCCCAATATCATTCTTCTGAGAAAGAAGGGCACCCAATGATCACTATAAAGCTGTCACGTAGTGGATAAGTGGTATTCTTTCAATAGGTGGCATGATTACCGATGGAATCAAGATGTATTTCTTGAGAATATCGAAAGATTCTTGACATTCTTCAGTCCACTGGTAAGTGACTCCCTTCTTTATCAACATGGTGAAGGGTAAACTTTTTCCTGCCAAATTGGCGATGAAATGACGAATATAGGCTAAGTGTCCTTGATGTCCTCTTAATTATTTCAAATTTTTTGGAGGTGACATACCAAGGATTCTCTTTGTCTTCTCAGGATCGACTTCAATACCACGATGGCGTACAAAAAAGCGGAGAAGTTTTCTTGAGTTTACCCCAAAAAAACATTTTAAGGGGATCATCTTCAAATTATGTTGTCAAAGCCTGCTGAATATAACTTCTAAATCAGACACGTGATTAGAGTGTTCTTTTTATTTAACCACCAAATCATCTACATAGAATTAAACAAACTTCCCTAGAAAGTGTTTGAAGATACGTTGCATGGAACACTGATATGTTGCGCCCACATTCTTTAATCCAAATGGCATTACCCAGTAGTAAAACAAACCCTGAGGGGCTCTGAAATCTGTGGATTCCTCATCTTTTTGGGCCATTTGGATTTGATTATATCTGGAATATCCATCCATGAAGGAAAGTGCTTCATAGCCAGTTGTTTCATCCATTAAAAGTTCTTTAATCGGAACTGGGAAATCATCCTTAGGACAATGCCGATTAAGATCTATAAAATCGATGAAAACTCTAATTTGTCTGTTCTTCTTCTTTACAGGGACAATATTATCCAACCACTTGGGATATTGAACTTCACTGATGATGTTATATTTGATAAGCTTATCCACTTCATCTTCAATTTTGGAAGCATAAGTTGTGTGTGTTCTTCCCGCGGCTTGCTTAAATCCTCGATGTTCTTCTGGTAAACCCAAATAATGAGTAGTAACATTAGGATCAATCCCGTGCATCTATGTATAGTTCCAAGAAAATATGTCTCGATTTTTCTTTAAAAAGGAAATATACATCTCTTTTTCTTCAAGAGTCATGGCCGCACTGATTAAATTGGGGAATGGATCTTCTTTTGTACCCAGATTTATTTCTCTGAGTTCATCCATAGTGGTAGAGATACCCTTTTCAAATGCTGGAGGAGCATCTCTGAGATCTTCCACTTCTTCTTCAACATGTGTTATTTCTTCCATTTCTACTTGCATAGTAGATGATGATGCAGAATTTTCATCATCAGAAGAGATGTCAAAATTTGAAAATCTTGAAGAACAAACTTCCATTTCTGACCCGAATTATGATGAAGGGTCTTCTTTGGGTAATGAAGAGGATATGATGGATTGGGAATCGACATCATTGTTCACCTCCGATGTTGCTATAACTTCTTCTGGCCTGATTGGTGAAATATATACTTGTTGGATTTCAGCATATGAAATGATGGCATCACCATTTCAGCTTTCATCACTGCATGGAGGATCACCAATTTCTCCCATTTTTTCTGGCTCAATTTTCGTTATTGAAATTACGGATCTTTCCATAAGAGCATTTTGATTTGGGTCAATCTTGTCAATTTGAATGATTGGAAATACATAATCTGTACTCATATTCGCAAATGGCTTTACTGGAATCTTCTCAAAACCATATGGAGCATTAACTTTGGTAATCTCCTTTGTTGTGGATTTATCCTTTTCATTCATGTGATAGAATTCCGCCTCAATGTATTGAGACACACATGTCTTGAACTGGGCCTTATCACCGTATAATGTCCCAAATTGACCATCGAAACAGTATTTGAGACATTGATTGTATGATGAAGGGATAGCCGTATGTTGATGTATCCAGGGTCTTTCAATTAGGATGTTGAATGCTGAGTCTTGATAAAATACCATGAAATATGAATTGTATACATGATCTCCAAACTGATTTTTGAGTGTAACATCGCCCAGTGGTTCTAGTTCATTTTTATCATATCCGTGTATCATCACGGTAGAAGGAGATAAATAAGACTCTGTGAGGCCCAATCGACAAAGTGTACGAATGGGCATGAGGGTGACTCCTGAACCATTTTAAATGAAAGCTCTTTGGAAGTCTACACCATTGAACTTTCCAGATATTTACAAAGTTCTAATATTCCCATTCACAACATCATCTTCATCTTCTTTAGTAAAATATATTATTGCATGGCTTTATGTAGGATTATTCTCTATGTGATAGACTTCACCTGCATCAATTTTAGTTTCAAACACCCGAGGACTTGACAAAGCCTCGATGAGTGCCTCCCGACGATCTTTTGACAGATTCAATGCATCCAAAATTGATAACTTGTATGGTAATTGGACCAATTGTTTCAATAAATCATACTTTTGATCCAGAGGTCTGCATTTTCCAACTGGAACATGTGGTTTAGAAGGTGCCTTGGATGCAGATTCTTTGGAAATAGATGCATCTTGCATCGGGATAGGAGTTGGAAATATTCCTGGTTTTGGAAGATTAAACCGATTAGATCCATTTAATTGTGGAGAGGAAGAAGATGGAACCATCAACTAGTATTCCAGAATAATTGTGCCAGAACATAATTTTCTATTGGTAGAAGAACTTGCTTGTTCTTGCTGAGCTTTCTAAAGGGGTCTACCATGAGTTTCTTCTGCGTACACAGTTCTAACTTGGGTAGAATTGTAATAGTATCTTCTAAAATATCCACTACTTCCCCTGTATGCTGAGCCTCTGGAACTTCCTCTGATTCATCTAATTGATACAGGGAATTTAGGCTCTTCAAAATCGAAACTGCGACTGGCATATGGATCTGTTAATTGAATCATATTAACAGAACCGAATATCAACTCTTCATCCAATGATGACTCTAACAGATTAGCCTATTTAGGTAGTGTTGTTTGGTGGGACGATTCCCGTTGCTTTGAAGTAGATGTCATGAAGTCTGTCAGGGTCAAAGACAACTTAGGCTTTAACACGTACTCATATTCTTCTAATTCTTTTTCTTTCTTTGAATCATGTCGTTTCTTTGAAGATTTTCCCTATGATGAAGAGGGTTTTGCTGCGGATTTCATGGAAGAAGGTACAATTTGTTTCTTCAATTCTGTTTGAAAAATTGAATGAGTTCGGTTGATCATCTTTCTGACCATCCAATCATCATATTTTTGTGCATTTTTTCTTTTGACTTCTTGACAATCACCTTCCTCCTCTGGAAATGTAGCAGAAGAACATGCTACCCGGGCTGAAGAGCCTTTCAGTTTGACTTGTCCCGAGTCGACCATCTTTTGCAGGAGGTCATTGAAGACAAAACACTCCTGGATGGGATTCCCCAACATTTGATGAAAGACGAAATAATTGGGATGGTCTTCATCTCCATCATTGTTTGGATTTTTGGGCCTTGGAAACTGAACCAAATTATTTTCCAGAGCTGAAATGTAGTAACCAGGAACTTGTTCATTTCAGAAAGAGAATGTTTTTCTTTTCAGATCCACAAATTGTTTTTGTCTTTGATCTCTTTGATCATCTTGACGAAACACTCTTTGTTTTTGGCGCATAAGAGGTAGATCCCTTCGAGAAGATGAAGGTTTTTAAGTAGAAGTAGGTACAGGTGCCTGTTTAAGCATAACTGTAGCAGTCTATGCTTTACCCATTCTCCTTCTTGGAGCTGATGGAATTACAAGAGATTTAGCCTTAGTCTATATAAGAGAATATTAAATCTATTTACCAAATGAAGTAAGGTCTCGAAACCCTCCGTTGTACTTCAAAGGGATCAGTGGCGTGCTTAATTCGTCACGTAAACTTTCCACACAGATTGGAAAAAGTTCTTCTTGAGGGAGTGTTATGCTTAGGGAATTTGTTAATCCCTTCCAATTAGCAATGAAATCAGAGACTCATTCATTCTCCATTTTCTTACAGCTTGTAAGATCGAAAACTAATTTCTATGGAAAATTTGAGCTGAATTGAAGAAGAAATTGTTGATAGAGATCTTCCCATCCGGTAATTGTCCCGAATTTCAAGATTGTGTACCAGAAAAAGGCTGGTCTTTACAAGGTTCGCACGAAGCATCTGAGTTTCACTAATTCTTGTTGTTCCATAGTTCCCATCAAAGGATCGCAACAAGACACGTAATACGTCAAATACTGTTCAGGGTCGCCTGATCCATTGAAAATAGTGAATACAGGGTTCCCAAAACATGATGGGGGAGAGATTGAATCTAACCATTCAGGGTATGATTTCTTTTCCGGTTGAATCTGTTCATGCTTTCCTTCCATAGTCTCTAACCGAGCTTTTAATGACTCAATGGTAGTTATTAACATTTGAGAAACATCTGGTTGAACTTGGACTTGGGAAGATGAATGGACTAGAGTTTCAACAGGTTTGGAAGCTGGTACTGAAACTGGTGGTAGCACTGCCAATTATTGTTTCATTTGACCGGTAGGATTAGACCTTTGAGGGTGTACTGATAAAGGAGGATATTTCTTGATCCATCTATGTAGTTGCAACAAACTCCCTTTGATTACTGCCTCCATCACGTTTAGGAGGAAGACTACCCTGAAGTAGTTCTGCATTCATCCTCCACAATTCCTTCTTTTTATCTTTTTGTTGCGCAAATCGTTGATCTAGTGAGAGTTATTGTCCTTCTGCAAGGGAAGGATATGTAACCTGATTCTTTCCCTTCCCATTGTTTGATCCATTTTGAAGAGGGGGATGTGGGTTATTTGAAGGAACACCCAGATTCTGGGTAAGCCTTTGATTTTGTGTACGCACACCTTCATCATTTGTGTCTGTGCGTACAACTTCTTGAGAATGAATCTCTTCATCTAATACCTCTTAATGAGCTTTATCTGGTGGATCAAAAAAAAACAGAATAGATGTCATTAATTGATGCATAACTCATTGCAGCCCTTATATCAGAATTTCTGTGATATTGTCATCATACATGTCTTTGATGAGACATTGCCTTTTGTTGATTCAATCCCTTAGGAACATCTTGACGAACCACAATTTGGAGAGAATTTCCAGATAATTTGGCTCTACGTTCCTCTTGAGGATTCTTCCCCAATCGAGAAAAGACCGACAATCTCTGAGGAGGGGATTGATGATTTGAAAAGGTCCCCAGTATGGTGGACTGGGGCTGTTCCTGCTATCTTTACTCAACTCCTCGAATCCTATTTATTGATTCTAAGGGTTGGTTTAAAAGAGTCCTCAGTCTGGCAAGCTGGGGTGGCTCTTGAAATGTTATGTCTGATACTTTCTTAAAAGATCTCCTGATCTTGCGGACCATAGTCTGGAAATTAGTTGGATGCATCAACCTATATCCACTATTATCCCCCAGCTCGAAAGACCGTTGTATGATTTCAGACACTCTTGTCACTTGATGATGTTCTTCCTCCAAATAAGAGGCATGTTCAATATTCTCTTCTTCCTGATGCATGATTAATTCAACAACTTGTTCTTTGTATTCTTGATTTTGAGAGGAACTAGTTGAGGCATGTTCTTGGGCTGATTACAAACAAAACCCATTGACTGTGGCTGACCACTATAAATAACATTGCATGAGACCATTTTTTGTGGGCTTTGATGACTGGAGAGAACAGTGAAATGTAGTGCTCCATGAACACCCCATCCTCTAATATGAATACCAGATGAGGCATTGGAAATTAACATGCACAATATTCATAGTGCACCAAGGCATGAATGTTGAAGGGCTCTCTGCTGCTTTCCAGCCTTCAGATATCGAGAGAATGATTGAGATTCCAATCAATTTGACATTGTAACCCTTCTATTATCTTAACATGGTTTTATATTCATCATAATATAATACTTTCTTTTTCAACTAACAAAGAGTTTTCCATATGTTGAGACAAATATCATGAATTCCATCTTCTGTCAACATCTCTGGAATGTCGTACTAAGAATCAGTGAGATGCCAAAACATGACTGGCACATCACCTTTCGCTATTTGTTTTCTCATGTTCATTATTTCCTCTTTATCATTCAATGAAGATTCATCTACCTAATTTGACCAGTGCTGGTGCTTCTTTGTTGCTTAATTGGATTTAACAATATTGGTAGAGAAATCACTGATCAAAATAGAAGATGAATGACATAGTGGTGGTTCGGAGAATGTCATACTCCCTGGGGTATCATCCGATTGAGAAAGTATTTCACCTGCTAGCGATGAAGCATCAAACATGACTGGTATCACATTTGAATGTTCCTCAAGATAAGAGGGATTTGTCGGCACTACATGTTCCACTGGAGTATTTTCCGTGCAATGTGCATCACTACTATAGAGAGGACTTTCAGAGAGAAATTCGTCAACATAGGGAGGACCACCATGGTGGGTTACAAACAAAGATGAGATCTCTTGCTCCTTGCTCTTCTGACCACACAGAGGGTTCCTGCAGCTCTCATATGAAGATGAAACTTCAATATCGACCTAATTTCCATGAAGCAATCCTTTAAGAGGAAGTTTCTATTGAATACCTTCAGAATTAATGGTCCCACTATTGGGAAATGAGGGAGTAGAATCATGAATTCTAACAGATAACTATCGCAGGGCTTTAAGAACTCCAGCATCGAGCAAGGCCTTCTTAGAGATTAGCTCTTGATCTCTGGACTGTGCTGGGTGGGTCTTCTTCTTGGACGCCTTCTTACATGCCTTGGATACCACTTGATTACGAATTTGGCTGCTCTGAGCAGGTGTGTGTGCCTGATCAGGAGAGATGGGAAGGTTAGGCTGACGATCTCTACTCAAATCAGGTGTATGTGCCTGACTTGGTTGTCCGTATGATATGGGAGAGTATGCCCCACAACCCTCTAGGACTGGGACAGATGTGTGTGTCTTTTCTGGGGTGAACTGTTGATGTGTCACTCCACTGGTAGGGATAGATTTATGTGTCTTTCCATGAGATGCGGCTGAAGTTGTTATAATATCCTGGAAAACATCCAGAATATGGCAGGGATTTTCTTCTGCTCTTTCACCATTGATAAAATATGCTTGGTGACTTCAGCTGCCTGAACGGGGATATACGTCCATTCCGTTCTTGGAGTATGTGTATCTATATGCTCCTGTCCTCCTCTTCCTGTCAGTGAATCCGGACAGTACTCAAGTGTTGGGGAACAGAGTTGAGTCGCCTCCTGCTTTTCGTCAGAGCTTTCCGACTGACTTCTCTAAATTATACCAAGCGAGACTGTTGGTAGGATTGATCAATAATAATAGGTGTATATGCCTACTGATTGCACTTCACCGAATGTGGTTGACGAGCTCCATCATATGTAGTCAGACGAGCCTGCTGACTAGATGATGATGTATAAACAGGTGAATGTTCATTCCTATAGTACACCTCCTGAATTGTCTGGCAGGATTGGCGTGATTCTACCAGACGAGTCTGCTGGACCGCAGAATAAAAATGGGCAGGTGTGTGTTCCCACTCGTTTCGTGCCACCATGATAGGTTGGTGGACTTCTCCAGAGATGGCAGAGATCAGAACCTTCTCACTGTTAACCGGATTTCACCTCTGGCGATTAGTCTTGCCTACTCGGGTTCGAGGAACCTAAGCCGAACGCCTGGAATCAACACCGTCATCATGTTGAGGGCGCACTTCCGCATGCGTTTGGCAGCGATTGTTGATGGGAGCCCTTGGGAAGGACTCCTCCTTCCTTGAATTAAGGCCCTAAGGGACATTCTCATTCACCTCCCCAGAATATGGGAGTGAATGGTGATTGCGTTCTGGGGATAATGACCCGAAATTGTTCAAGACGGTGGTTAGCACCGCCTGCTTCTTGATCACTGGCAGTCGTTGCCCGGATGACCAGGGTGAATTGTTTACCTGGAGGGCTTGTCGAGCAGCCTCCAGAGTTGGAATAGTACCGTTTTGATGGAACTCCTTAACCAATGAATTTGATACCCAGTGTTGAAGACGCTGAGTATGTGATGTCATTCTTAGAGAAGATGATGATCCAATAGGAGTAACAGTAGTGGCATTCGCAGCAGCAGTATTCACAGGTGTGAACTTGAGAGTAGCCATTTCTTAGAATGCAAAAAATCCTGGAAAAGAGTTCCTGTTTGATATAATAGACATAATCAAGATAAATTCATCCACTGCATATTTTGGATAGGCACATATGTAAATGATTGTTTTTGTTGGAACTCATATTGAGTTTTAAATAGTGTCCTAACAAATAAGCAAAACATTATTTTAACTTGGTTAAGGATTCATATCGGGTTCACCATTTTTTGTTTCCCTCTGGAATCAGGGATGAACTCGTGGATTGAAGGTTCAAACATTCCAATCTGTTTCTAATGGGTATGTTCGTAGAACCACAACATCCAATGATTACATATCCATATTGACCTACATTCCAAAGGTAGGTGCTCATTAGTTGTGGACTAATAAGGCATATGAAATTGCATTGGTCGAGAGGATGGGAGGTCAGACTCATCACACCTTTTTGTGGGAAATTATTTTCTACTCCGGGACTCTCTTTATATATTTAAGTTATGTTCGTGAATCCTTATTACAATACCAAGTATAAAAGGAGATTTACTTTACTCTAACAACCAATTATTGGTATGTAAGAAATTCAGAGAATATTTTATATGTATTCGAGGTTCTTCATCGATGAAGAATCATCTGTATTTGTTAGATATTGATAGTTGATGGTAACCTCAAAAATACATAAAAACTATCTTGGTCATTATGATGACCATACTGGTTTTAAATCCACTTAGTGGGGCACTTGAAGTTTATTGTCATTCAGGAGGACATGGATTATTTCAGATTTGGGATTGTACGCACTGATGGGCTACCTATGTATCCTTTGTTTTGGAAAATGAATCAGAACCAACATAGTTTGAGTAAGGGAGTATAATGATTATGATTTATGGCTCAAAGAAAGATTTCATAATTACTTTTACACTCTAAGCTCATGTGATTCATGCTCGGTGTGTGAAACAAGAGGTATTGGTATAACCAGACAATTGTGCCATGAAAGGTGCATTCATAAGAAATGATGTTGTGCTTATACATGTATGACTGCCCAAAATTGATGAGGACTTAAGATTTACTGCAGGGAAGAAATCCTCAGATATGGTCTATAAAGGTATATGTGCTTCATCAAGATTTAGATACTCTAATATAGGGGCTTACTCTTAAGGAAGATTCCCATGTTAGGAGGGGACTTATGATTGGGCTCTACACTTGAGAAGGAAGCCCAAGTCAAAAGGAATTATGACTGGTTTAGAGAAATTATGGCTGGGGCTCATTCCTGAAAAGGAGGCCCATGTTAAAGGGATTTTAAAATTAAAGCACTTGGGGATTACTCCCAAAGAGGATTCCCATATTTGATACTGGGGATTATTCCTGAATAGGAGGCCCAGGTTAAAGGAAATTATGGTTGCGGCTTACTCCGGACGAGGATTACCATAATTTGGGTAATTATGACTGGGGCTTACTCCTGAAAATGAATCCTAGGTTAGGCGATATGGCGCTTACTCCTAAAAAGGAGGCCCAAATTTGAGAATTATGACTGTGTCTTATTCTTGAAAAGGAGGCCCAGGTTAAGGATTCTCTCATCTTAAAGGATGAGGTTGAATGAATTAAATATCAATCATTAGTGACATAATGATGTATAAATCACTAGATTTTGAGAGATGTTCCATGGAGTTACTTTCATATAAGGATGAAAAATCAAGAAATCATGCCAGAAATGGGTTTGAAGAGTGTCTTGAAGACTGAATCTTGAATAGGAGAGGTGGAATGACATAAGATGGGTGAAATGGGCAATAAAGGCACCCAAAAAGGTAGGGGCGCGCAAGTCCTAGAAGGCACGCAGGTACAACGTGGGGACGCAAGTCCTGGTCGTGCAGGTATACCTGCGTGGCACATAGGTACTTGCACGATTTTAATCCCTTAGGGTAATACATGGGCTAGACTTGGCTCAAACCCTTGGTATTATCCCTAGAGGCTTTCCAGAAGATGGTGCGCAAGTTCTGGTGAAGAAGTAGGGTGGCGCACAAGTGTTTCATTTCCCTTAAGGGTAAAACCACTTAGGCGTGCAAGTGTTAGTGAATTCTAACACATAGACATTACTCCTCTTGTTTAAACCTTTCATTCTAAGTAAATAATTACATTAGAAGAGTTCAGAAGACTTGAATAAGAGACATGGGCGTTCAGAGCTCTGTCTGTGAATTCTAGAAAAATTCCCCCTGAAATGGGGGGCCCATAGGGTCTATTTTATGGCTGGAGAAGACCCTGGGTGATTATCCTTTAGGGAGTGCAAGTCACTTGCATGACCATTAGGTGGCACACAAGTATACTTGCGTGACAGTGATGGAACGTGCGTGACCCTTGTGCATTTGAAGCCTTGTTCATGCCTTTGTCGATTTTTGATGATTTCTTCAAAGGATGAATCAATTTGTGCTAGGTCATTTCCCTGTATATTATTTTAGACAATGTGACGAAAAGGAGTGTCAACAGTAGGTTAATTACCCCAAAAATGATTTATTATATATTGGTATTTTCCATAATATTAAAAAAAAATGTTGTCAATGAATTGTTTTCTAATTCCTCTATGTCTTACAGGATGAACTAAAATTTAATTTTCTAGATACCGAAGAAACATAATGAAATTGAACATGATAATATTAGAATTTATAAAAAAATAAAAGATGGTATATGTTATTTTAATCAACCACACATCTTTTACACTAATGAAGTTCTCCTCCCTAACAATGATTTGAGGAAAAAATATTTTATATCCCAGAATTTGGTGAAAATAATGAGGATTTTGATGGGCAGTCCATCAACTGGATAAAATATTCTATTGTATTTGGTGATTGAATATATGTTTTTTAACAAAATAGGATCAGTAAGATACTTGTATTGATGATGTAATCCCACCCATTCAAATACATTAGTGACACCATTTAGGGAAATGTTATAAAGAAACTCAATAGGGGAATATTTCCTCTAATCGTTACTAAACTCGATAGGTCTAAAGGGAAATCTATTACCTAAGATATAAAGGTAATATTCTTCAACTTTCTGATCACCTCAATATTTATTTATTCTTTTTCACTTTAAATGTGTCTAAGAAACCTCCACAATGATCTTTAATACATGATCTTTAATTTCATATGGGTGGGTTTGGTAAATGGATGTAAATTGAATAATTATAATTATATTTTTCCCCTTTAATAAAGAATTGTTTTAATAACATTTTTTAATGAAAATTGGTTGTCAACAAGTAGTCCTACCCCAAATATTAGAACACCCTATAGATAGATAGACCCCTCAAATAAAAAATAAATATCCATCTAAATAGAAAATAAATGTCATTTTTTGGTCACTTAACACACTGAAATAAACATAATATTTTCCCCCTACAATCGAGTTTTAACACTAAATATATATTTTTCGGACACCCCTACTCGCATATAGAGGCCCAAAAGAAATGTCCACCTTAATTTGAAAAATAATTATATGATGAAATGTGATGGATAAATTATTAAAGAACCTTGGATTTATAAATTCTATGTACCTTCCATAGAACCTAATGATTTCTAATTATATAGGGGATATAGAAAAATATATATTTACCACTAATTATAAATCCCTACAGGAATGGATATATCCTTACTTTATCATGTCACCAATGATTGAGGGGAAAGAATACTATACATCACCACTTTATGGTTTTTAATATTACCCATGAACCATAGAGTTATTCATGTAATCGGTTTATAATTAACATATTCATATACAACAGCTGAATGACCTCGTGGTGTTCATTAATAATATCTGATTGAGTGACTGTGGTGAAAATATTTTCCATTTATTAATTGAATATCTCAATGTTTCTATTTATACTTGATAAAATAATTGATGTCTAAAATATAGTCACCCACCATATAGGTGGGTATTCTTTAAATGCACATGGAGGCTCATGTTGTATCAAATTTGAAGATGGGAGCCATTATTAATAGTATCCTAGAACATAACATCAAAAGAATAGTGTGTATTTTCTACAGTCCTAAGAAACCGATTATCTATAAATCCATCCATTGTTTTACTTTGATCCCCTTATAGATAAAGGGTAATTTCAATGGTTTATAAATCAACATTATATTACCCTCATGCTTTGGTGGTGTATTCTGTAGTGACCACATCCTTGAGAAAAACTTTTAATCACAATATTAGAATTGAAATTTCCAATAATACAGAGTTATGGGTCATGATATATACCATCAAACATAAATTCTAAAATATAGGATCTCCCTTTGGGTTTAATTTAGATATGAAATTTTTGTTTTATACATAATGTCATTCGTTGGGAATATTCCTTAAAAATTGCATCCTCTTTGTATTGACAACATCAATTATACCATTCATCTCTATATGAAAGTTTCAAATAAATATAGAGAAGCTAATAATGTGATGGATACCTTGTCAATGCGATATATCATATAACTTAGTGTGATTTTGTCCTTTAAGATTCTTAATTATTTTGAACCCACATTGGAAACATATACAATGGGATTAATCCACTCAAATCATGGTAATGCGCTGTATATTAATTGAATTTGAATTTGAATTTTTTATTTTATAAATTTTTGGATCATCTTCAACAATGCACTATATCTTTTTGAAATGTTCATATAATTAATTTTATCATTAAATAATATCATCATAAATTTAATATGAATATTCATTTGTATAACAACAAAGACATGCCTTTATTTCATTATTTGAATATAAATCTCTTCATTATCCACCACAAACCTTATGATGAGAAACCCCTAAAGTTTGATTGCGCTCCTTCTATTAAAAGTCATCCATTTCTTAAACATTTATCATAAAAACTTCTTCGTCTCTAAATACCCCTTTATTTTATTTTCTATTAAAAAATTCATTATCATCATATTCGTATCTCACCATGATCATCCCTTGATACATCATTCTAGTTGAAATTCATTGTTTGTAATATCTTTTTCGTGGGAAATTACATTATGGATCCTATGAAATTTTTCTTTTACCTGTCTCATTATCAAATAGTCATGGATACATTGATGAATTGTTCCCAACATTGACAATAATAGTTTCTAAGGGATGATGACCATCAATTCCACCCATTCCTCTCTAAAATTTCCTTGCCTCAAGAGATATGAATTCATCAATTGCTTCTTATGTCTCATATACAACATTAAAAAAAATATTTTTGTTAGATATAAAATTTACCCCCAAATTTTTTTAATTTTGCATTTCTTCAATTTTAACATGAATTTTTTATGTATGAAATCTTCTATGAGGATCATCCAATTAATTTTTTTGTAAGTTATAGTATTTATTAGAAGATATATTTAGATAATAATGTTTATGAGGTATTGAAATGAAATTATTTATAAAATCAATATATTTTATATCATTAATAATTCACCAAATATCTTTACCAGGATTTTTTGAATCACATTAATCATTACGTACTCCACCTTCCTGTCACCCTCAGATATATTCTTCAATTTATCCCACATAGATTAAGAAAAATTGAATCCCACATACTTAATTTAAATATGTTTTTATAGAGATCAAGATAAATAATTGTCAGCTTTAGAATCAGTATCATGTATATTTATATCATCATCAAGACATTAATTTTCTAAAACATGTCTTATATTTATCGAATTCGTAGAATCTATGAACATGTTTACACCTAGAATCCTTAAATTTGATATAAATATATTCTTATAGATATGGTAATAGAAGCTATCAAATAGAGGTTACACATATTAAGTCACTATGTATTCCATAATAAACAAGATGAATAATAAAAATTCAATATAAGTAACATATGTCATTGATTCAAAATTGTTTAACCCAAGTCACCCTGAGATGGGAGGGGAGTGGTGTGAATATAGGGGTGATTTTTTCTACTGTTACGTCGGATATTACTGGAATATTTTGAGGAACTCATTAAAATATTTTAGATTGTCACAAATCCTGCAAAATAAAAAATTCATAAATTAAATATGTTTCTAAAATTTCACGTGGTTAAATGCTAAGTGACACATTCAATTAGAATACACCAATGATATGATGACATTACAAAATACAATATCCTTCACTAGTTTGATGGATACTATTTTGGGACATGGTCACTCTATTCCAGTCTCACCTCCAGTATAATATAGTAAAGGTAATAGTGTATTACCTCCTTTAGACAACTTTTTCATCCTCTTCTATTTCTAATTACAAGAGATTGATGTCTTCTCATTTTTTTATTATAAGGTCACTTATATATCAATGATTTTATCAAGGGTTCTTTTCATCGTTACTACATGAATGTGATTCACAAATATAATTTTTTATCTTATTAATTTCCATAAAAAATAATTTAATATGTTTTGTATGGTTTACTATTCATCGGGAATATAATTCTCGCAAAAACCACTTATTATGATCCTCCTTCATGGTTTTTCCATCAGACATGATTCTAATTAACCTAAATTAAATTTCATTACAAAATGTTAATATTAATAGTATATCATCATGAAAATTATTTTTTACATTATATAATGAAATTCCATAATTTTTTCCTTCTATGAAGTTATATATTCATTTGAACCATCTTAAAACATTTTTATTATTTCAACTTATGTTTAATTACATCAAGGTATAATTTTCACTAATGAGGTGATTTATTTTTGTGATATTCAGCGTAAAATTTGTTTTATCTTCTGTTTTAGTTTTTTAGACGTTTATTTATAAGAAATGATCTTCAACAATAAGGTAATAAGTATATATAAATTATATCATTCTCATCTACCAGCATCACATAAGCTTGCCTTTATAAAAAATAATCATCACTGATCGATAAAAAAATCCACATTTCTATGACATTCTCATAAGTTACACTTTTTATATATGTTTACATGAACTGTATCCATTCTTGAATGGCCTCTTTTATGTTTCATATAATTATAGAAACTCACATACATAAATCCATATTTTTTATTTATATTTAACAAAACTGCACCATCAAACGCAAATTCATTCTATAGATTACCGTTTTTTCCATCCACAATGATATTGAATAGTCTATTATCCCTTCGTTTTGTCTTTTTATGATCAGATTTTTGAATAGAAATCAATCATGGATTATCACATTGAATGTCTGATCAAAAATATGGATTTTAAAAACAATATCATTATATAATAAAACTCTTTGATTATCTAGATAGTATAATCAGATAGTTAATTTTAAAAAACAAAACATAACACCCACATTATTAACAATTTAATATCATCTTATTTATTTCAAAAAAATCGTGAGTATTATCCATAGTAATCATCCATTACCCCAATTTACCATAGTTCAAATAGAATACTTTCTTCAGTATTGTTAGTATTGATTTGTTTTTCAAAAAAAATATAGAGTTAAATTTTTGGTTTTTTGGATAATAATGCATTTATATTTTATCAATATCACCACATGTCAATGTATATGGTCTCCACATTCCTATATAGTTATTTTTAAATGTATTACCTCGCATTAAATTTTATTTTAATAAAAACTATATGGGCTTAAACATAGTCCACCTTTTCTCCAAGAAAAAAAATGAAAAAAACTATTATTGTGTTTCCCCCCATATGAGGTCACCTGCACTAGAATAGGGTATATAATTTATATTAGGTTATCTATTCTCAATTATCAAGGATTTAAAACTAGTGTTGAATTTATCATGGATGTTTTGTAAATTATTCCCTTATAATTGGAAAATCCACTAAACATATGTTCAATTTTATGTGATTTAATCATCCAGTTCTATGGGACAAATATTATTGAACTAAAAACATATTCACCCCATTTTTATTTATTTTCAATTAGTCATAACTAAAAAATGAAATATATTAAATGTTTTTTCATTTTGAATAATCTTCATGTGTTAAATATGAATTTATAATGTATTTTCTCACTAAGCCTCACCATTTCGTTGATATATAATAATTTAGAATATAAGTTACCATAAAAGTGTAATAAAATTATTTTTTGTGGAATAAAATATAAAGATAATCTTGTGAAAAAATCTTTTTGTATGAACTATATGATTTTGAAATTAATGTCTTAAGAAAAATATGGTGTAAAAAATAAAAAAAAATAAGAAAAAACCTTTTTTATAAAATACATGGTCCATGAGATAGTTGAGCTATGGTCATTAGACCCATATATATATAGGAAAAATTTATAGAAGATATTTTCAACCCCATAAACATGATCAAAATTTATATAGTAGGAAAATATCCATTCATGAAAATACCACTTGTTTATATTAAAGAATACAACCATTTAAGAATATCTAATATTTAATAAATTTCACATTATATCCCTTAACTCTGTGAATTTTTTTATGCACATCAACAAAATCATTTGGTTTCTAAACCCTTTTTGACTAACTGTCCATCTATGAACCTACTCCATACATTATATATCTGAATTAACACAAAATATTATTACCTAATATGATATTCTGCTCTTATCATTACAGAAGTATTGACAGTATATGCTATGTTTACACATTCATATAATTTGGAAATGACTGTATTGTGATTTGAAACAGACTCATCACAATGCTAATGAAATATAAGCTACTTATATAGCTGACTAAAAAATGGGTTTTTAGCTAGATGAGGTGATACTATAATCCTTTGTGCTATTACTTGATTGTGAAGTTTATGTACCATTATTAAAAATGGTTAAATTATTCCCACTTATCACCATTTTATGTTGACTCAAAGATTATTATGTAATGATTTAAACCATCCATAACTCTTACAATAAATGATATTTATGCAATGTATTCAGCCGACCAAACAACGGAATTTATTTATCTTGAGGGTAAGATCATATAACCCATTTTATTATATCTTGATCAGACGATGTCATTAACTCTATTTCCAATGGTTAAATTATTCACACGTTTCACAATTTTATATTATCATAGAGATTGTTATGTAATAATTTACACATTACAAAACTCATATTTTCTCGGGGATTCAAATACCCTTGATGCTTAAATTTTTATAATTTTTTACATTTTCAAATAAATAATACTATATAATATTATTATAAAATCTCATATTTGGATATTCATTGTCTAGAATGAAAAAAATCAATGAGTTATAAAAAACCACTTTTTAGCTAAAATTTTGTTAGTAATGATTTCGCACTCTTAAAATTCACATTGTATACATTGTTCCATCTGAAATGAACATTGATTTTTTTATTCAATGTACCATAGTTTATTTATGTATGAATACAATAACTATATTATTTCCTTGTTTATGAGTTTAATATATCATTTTAGGACATGGCTAAAATCACTAAACTAATAAAAAACAATTCCATTATCTCATTTTGAATAGTTGGATTAGTATGAATAATCTCTTATTATAAGAAAATTTTGATTGATTCCTATTCTCATATGATATGTTATCCTTATTTAAATCAAGATTTCAACAGAAACCATACACAAAATACTATAAATTAAAACTTGGATCACCTATTGTATGCATAACAATATGTATTACTATAGATCTAATACTATTCCAAAATATAGATAAGCATTGAAAACCCAGTCTTTGATTTATTTCTATTCTCTTAGTATATATATTATTAACTAGATATCCTATCATAATTCCAAAACAAAATTAAACTTTACTTTCATACGCCTAAATATAAATAATTTGTATTCCACAAATAATGTTATCATTTCCACAATTATAAATATGATAGGATTTAAAAAATATATGGTATGATTATACCCATTAGATGCATCAAAATACTTTACAAATATCCTCTTCCTGAAAATAAATAATCCATGAATCATAAAACTATATATGAAAATAATAAAATCCATAGGTTAATTTTCTCATTATATAAATCTTGATGCATTTAGTTGATATCATACTCATATTGAAACATCATTTCAATGAGCATAAAGTAAAATTCCGAATTTTGATTATCTTATAGTACAAAATAAATATATTAACTTAGAGATATCTTTTCAATCTGAAAATTAAATTTTTTATTTTGGTTGGGAACTTTTACGTAGAACCCAATCCTATGACAACTCACCAAGTTCTAGGACCATTTCATTATATGACATATGGGACACCCCTCAATATGAATGAAACAACAAACATGTAGTGAGGGTATAAAATGTTTCCCAAGGAAGGTTATACACACATATTAGATTTAAAAATTATAGAAAAAATAGTCATGGATCATATAAAATATATAGTTAGGGTTTATATGTAATCTAGTATCATAATATCATAAATAAAATTCAATAACTCAATATTATGACCACATATAATATATAGATAAATAACTAAATAATATATCTATTATTATCCATTGACATTAATTCTTCTTGTTATAAGGAACCATCTGAGAAATCAAACTAAATAATGATACAATAAACCACTATATTATTTTATAACAAAAAATATTAAAGTATTCGTGGGTAACCATGTTCCATGGATTCCTAACTGAGTAGGGAACCAAAAACAGGGTGCCTAAAATAACCTATAAATTCATGTATGCACGTGTGATGTACTAAAAAAATAATCACAATTTGAATTCCTAAAAACACAATATTAATAAACTTGTGGATTCAATGAAGAGAGCTAAGACAAAATATGTTTGTGTTATCTAGTTCCAAATGCCTTTTATCACAAACCCATCCTCTATAAAAATGGGACATACACACATCGAATCAAGAAATTCGAAATTGTTCATTGAAACCAACTGAAATGCACTCCATGCAACAAAAAAATAAAAAAAAATATAGAAACTAGGGTTATTACACTCCTCTACTAAGAAAATATAAAATATAGTGATTATGGGAAGAATCACCCTATTGTAAATTAATTATTCTTATTTGAAACATAAATTTGTGTCTCTCCCCTAATATGAAATAGAATATCTAAAGATTTATTGGAATGTCGTCATCCAATCATAAATCAAAATTCATCAGAAAATAAGTTGTGTGACTCTCCAATTTTATGAAAACGAACACCTGGAACTCCTATGTGACAATCCCTAATGAGAAAAAACTAACCACATCAATGATCATTGGTAACTACCTACATGATTATAGAAAACAAATAAAAATCACATCATACACCATGAGAGAACTCTCCCCCAGGATAATCATATCATCCTCCAATGGTTGAAGACTTTATCAAAATTTTTATTTGCCTCCTAAAATAGTAATTCAAGTGAAAATCCAATCCTAGTCACTACAAATACTAATATATATCCTAATAGATCATTTTATTATAGTGATATTTTTGTATTCTGTGATACCTACCTCCTCAAAATACCCTTCTCTATGTCCACATAATATTGGGGAAACTACAATGGTCCTTTAAAACTCATTGCATATAGTAATCAATAAATTGGATCTCCTATCACAATTAAATCCTTTAGGATATCCTCTCTATATATATGGAGTAATATCCCACGTCATTATAACTGTCATATCACTAACTACCTGGAATCCTAAAAAACTCCAAAATAGAATTACTATAATGAAAATTTATATTGCACATCTACCATCCCAATAAAAAATAGTTCATTAATTATACCAAAAGTACTCATAATATAGCCATTGTATACCCACCCAAGAACTAATGTACCATTTTTAAAGAAACACTCTACCTATAACCATATAAACTATAACAATGGTCTCAAGGAATATTTTGTACCAGAACAACATACTCATTTTATCATTTTTACTAATCATTTATCATAACTCAATGTAAATCAAATCAACTATATATATCACACCACATATAATTCATTTTACTCTTACCCCTCCTGGGTCTATGTACCTAATGTTTCAAATTTAATATAATTCATTCTTCAATTAGCTGATGAGGCATCAAGATAGTTTTAAATGGTGTACCAAGGACCTTCAAGATAGTTTTCAATGGTGTATCAAGGATATTTTCACCTCTATTATATTATTAGGTGTTATTAAATAATAAATTTTTTAAATTTCAATATCTTAGGCGTTGTGAGAATTTTTATCACATGCATTTTACAACATTTAAAAACCATTGATAATTTCTACATGAATACCTCTCTTATACATAGTTATTCCATTTTAATCACAAGTCGAAAAAACACTCCCCGGCTCTTCCACGTCCAAAAGGAAACTATATAGTCGGGTAATATATTATCTCATAGAATATAACCATATTAAATTATAAATAAAATATTCATTTAAATTAAAAAAATTATTCAAATAATGATAATTGACTGAAAATCACATATTAGTATAATGAAATAAAACAATTAGTAATGGGGTGTGGTACACTCACCAAACACACACATTCATAAGGGAAAAGAATCCTAAATCTTATTTCATAAGATATTGGATAATTAAATTCATTTTCCCAAAAACCCTAGGAATAATTGATGTACAACACCCGTATAATTAAATAGTGAGGAACAATGTGAAAACATCCTCCATGGATATCCACTATCCAATTAATGAATAAACAATGTTATGTAAGAATATTTATAAACATCTATAATATAAATAAAATCACAACCTAGATAAACCAAAATGATGTTAATGTCATTGAGGGGAACACTATATGGGAGAATGAAAATTTTACCCAGAATATCCATTGAAACATCCTCAGAACAACACCAAAACATGGGTAACAAATGAGAAAATAAGGGGATTTTCATGTTAAAATATCCTACTAACATACCCCTTGTCACGAAAATACAAATATCACCAAAGTAAAAAAATTCAAATCTAACCATTCTTCAAAACAAACCCATGCACTAGTCATAGCACAACCATATGGTTCACAAACAACACATCCCATATTCATAAAATGTAATCAACATACCTCATTGTTTTTTCATTACCACCCACCAAAAATAGTATGGACCTCGGTATGACTCTACAATAATCTAATTCATCCCTTCATGATGTGACAAAATTTTTAATGTTAATTGACCTACTTTATAATGCTTATGAGCATGAACTGACAACCCCCTTTATAATGTGATCATTTCATAATGTTTATCCCTATTCAAAAAAATCCTCTAAACTCTTCATATCATGAATTACTTAACATAGAACAACCAACAATTAAGAATAATTCCCTAATCCTACAAGAAGGCCAATCTTAGTGGGACCTATGGGTCTTAGTGTGACCATCTACGTGTACCAAATTTTAGATGAAGGGGCCCCATGACCCCAACTAAATATCCCAGTTTAAAACATAAAAAACCACTCAGGACTCATTCCGTAATTATGAAGAACCCCTTTAGATTTTCTAACAAACGGTATTCCTATGTAAATTCCAGTTCTCAAAAAACATGTCCTCTAAGGTTAAAAATTTAAATTCCATTAGATTGTTTCAACATGAAACAATTTGGGTAATTACAACCTCACTAATTTTATCCTTTTAACTGAAATAATTTTATGTGGTCCTTTAACATTCAATCCCATCCATCCATCGTCATCAATTCCATATAATCTTACATTTTCATTCCTTGTGACACTGTATGTTATTCTACATTGAAAATCCATATAGGATGTGTATTATTCATGAAAAAAATAAACACATTAATTCCACTATAACCAAATCACATAGATGATTCTCAAGAGAATCTATCTATCAAGAATCATTGACTAAAGAATAGTAGAGTATTGGTGGTTTTTTGGAGAGGGATACGCACATCCCCACTCTAATCATCTATATTAGTGGGGGTTCAAATCCCCGCCTATTTTTTCATTTTTTTAATATTTGGTTGGATTATAGTGTACGTTGTATCAAAACCACCACAAATTTTAAAATAAATTTCCATATATGTTGAGATTGATTTTAGAGGTATTATATCTGTATACATCATTCTTTTGGATATTTGAAGACATATATATAACAATAAATTTTTTATAATGGAAATAGTGGGTGTTCACAACCCCCTCTAATCTCCTAAATTAGGGGGCTTTATGAACTGTCAGTAATACCGTTGATTATATGAGATTTTGAACACCCTCTAATTTATGACATTAGAGGGGGTTGTGAACCCCCTCATATTCATGAAATTAGAGGTGGTTCATGAACTGCTGCTAACCCAATTTATTAGACTATATTCTAAGCCTCTCTAAACGTATAATTATTTTTTTTAATATGTATTACAGAACTTCATATTTTATAATATATATATCTGTGGGTCTTCATGTGTGTGTATAAATGAATAAATAAAAAAAATATATAATAAAGACACACATTTTATAAATGTAATTAAATGCATTATAAACACACACACACACACACACATATATATATATATACGTTATATAAATACTTTTATTGAATACTGAAATGTATAAAGAAAATATTATACGTATATAAATATTGATATAAAAAATATAAATATACTTATAAATATATTTATCCAAGTATATAAAATTTATAAAGGGTTTTATAAATACTATACATTTATATTATGATTTATATTATACATATATTGTATTAAAAACATTTTTATATAATATTAATAAATAAATATATTTATTATATTATGTTTAGAGACAAATATCATATAAATTGAATTATAAATATATATTATATATTAAAAGTATATATATTATATTATAAATATTTTATTATATATACATTTATGTATATTATATATATATATATATATATATATTTCAGTAGATAATATTAATTATAAATTATTTTTCAATATATATATATATCATTTAATTACATTATATATTTTCAATTATATGAATGTATTTAGTTGTCTGTATATGTATATATAAATATAACTATATAATATTTTGTACATTTATATATATATATACTTGTACAAATTGTATTTTATAGAATATTAATTATATAAAACATAAAATCACAATTATATTAAATAAATATATGCATTAATATAATTAATTTAAAAAATATATCATATAAAAACCCAAACCTATAGTTTTTATAATTTATATTATTATATTAAGAATAATATTTTTAGAGAATATTTTTATGCTTTTATATTATATACAATTAATATTTTATTATATATATATATATATATATATTAATGTACACAATATTTGAAAAATTTATTTATTGAAATACTTTAAAATTCATATAAAAAAGATTATACAATTATATTTATGGAAATAAAAATTTAATAATGTTCTTAATAATAAATATATGCATCAGAATACATTATATAAAAATTTCATTGAATACCATTTAAAATAATTGTAATTATATGTTTATATTAATTTTATTTCATTAAATATTATTTATATTTAATATACATATTAATTTTATATATTTAAAAAATTCATATAAAATTATATAAAAATTAGTTTAAACTTTATTTAAAGTACAATATTTATTTCAATATATTATTAATTATATATAACACAAATATTTGTATAAATTGTATTTCATGTATTCTTATTTCATATAACTAGTACTTACTCGTGCGTTCGCACGACATTACGTTCAATATTTAATTTCAAGAAGACAAAACTATATTTCAAAGTTAATAAATAACATGAATATTGAATATATTAAAAAAATTATAGTTATACTTAATAGTGGACTACAACTGGATAAAATATAGAGAATTGAAAACATAGGAAAAAATTTAAAAAAATAACATAAGATAATATGTAATATAATATTGAATTAATATAGAAGAATATATGATAGTATATATGGAAAAAATAAGTATACCAACACTATAAAAGATAAACCATATAAATGAATGATGAAGAATAGTAACTACTAATATATAAGGAAAACATAAGTATACCAACACTATAAAAAAGTAATGCATATCCTCCTTGGTTAAAGCAATTGAATTCATAAACTAATTTCTACAAATTCAGCTTCTATGATAAACACTGTTTCAATGGACTGTTTTTCTTCAATAGAATAGTAACTACTATTGTTTCAATCAAATATCAGTAAATTTCAAGTTAAATAGTTTAGTTAATGAAATATAGAATAGAGTACCTCTTGAATTTAAGTGGGTGAATTGGAAAACAACAATTTATTTGATTTAATAGAAATGTAATAAGTACATCAAGTACATGCCTAGTATTAAGAACAGTGGGATTGAAGGAATATTCCACAGAATGTTTTAGGACCTCCTTCCTTGGCTGCAAACTGTGGAATAGAAATCTCAATCTCAAAGCTCTGAATCTGGCGTCAAAAAATTATTCGGTGATTAGTATAATCAAGGCCACCCATCTAATTCCAAACCTCCTGCTTTATGTCCAGTAGAATTATTTGCCTTGAAAATAAGCCATGTTCATGTTCCCCAAACAAAATACCCCATTATAAAACAATTTCACAAAGAATGAATCAAATTATGAGATTCCAAAAGCTTATATATTGTGGTTCTCTCGTTGCAAGGGATGAATAGAGCACTGACAAAATTTAGTTGTTTAGGCTTCCTGATCTGGAAAACATTCACCTCCTCACATTGTATTTCAAGCAGAATAAGACGCATAGATAAATTAAACTGGATAACACTAAAAGGGTGGTAAAACTCTTCCAATGTTTTTTAATTATTGAAAATGAACACAATTTTAACAAAAAAAACATAACCAAATGATTAAAGTTATAGGGTGTCTATAATAATCACTTTTTAAAATTTAACGGGTTTGGATTTCTCCTTAATTGTAAAAAAACCCTAAATTATTTTACACTCAAGTATATAGTAATAAAATATGCTGCCAAGATATGCTTTCCCTTTGGATTCTCAATAACCATCTAATAAACACACTACATTAATTTGGTCTAGTATAAAATAAATACATCAAGCTACACACTATTTTCTTGTAAAATGTGTTGCTTGTTCAGTCAAATATATGTATAATTAGAAATAAAGTACTTAATTTTATTATATTAAATGAGTTTCATGTCATTAGAAATGATGAGAATATAAAAAGGTTCTTGATAAAGATGAACCGCTAAGGAATTAACATAATTTAACAGTTTATTTTTGTCACTATGATAAGGATTCCTAAAGGCTATGAGTACTCTTTTAGATTTGGATGGTTTTTCATAATCATCCATTTTAAATTTGATACTGTGTCATCAGGATACATCCATGTTTTCAGTTCCCTACATATCACTCATGACCATATAGACACCACACCCCATCTCTCATCTTCATGTGAACCTTATTCAGAATAAAATCATTTAAATAAATGCTCATAACACACATCTTTAATTAGAATTTATGAAAATATAATTGTATGGGAGCAGTTATTTTAAATGTCATGTTCAATGAGATTTTATTGATTAGTTTCTTAAAATGGAACAACAATAGTAGTGGAGTGCACCAACCAAGGAGATAATAACTTGAATAGTGTCACAAATGTCCATTAGAAAGAGTAGTAAATCACATCGTTGATAACAACTACCTGAACCCTTCACATTAAATGTCTTTTAGAGTAATTAACGCATTAAAGGAGAAATGTCTTTTATACACATTAATGAGGACGGTCGAAAACATCATAAATATTTAAAACAATTTAGAAACAAAAACATGGAAATTTGTTTATGATTCCATCAACAATATTATTCTATATTCAAGAGGTTCTTGGAGTGATGTCCTATTTTATTCATACCCCGAAAATAGAAATTCCATGTTATAAAATAATAAAATCACTAAAGGAATGAATATAAATTAAATGGGAAAAACAGATGCAAAGTATAATCAATGAAAATGAAATATCACAAACGATGAAGATTATGTTAATCATAAATTTCCCACTATGGATTTGTTAACCTTATCAAGAGATAAAATGTAGTAATAAGTCAATAACAGTTAAAACATATATACTGTTAAATCACATACATTGTCTTCCCACATAATTGGGAAGATATATAAATAAAAAAACCACCAATAACTGGATGAATATTGTGAAAGTGAATAGAAACACGTAACATTCAAGAGAAGATTATGTTAATAATTTTTCTATAATTCTGATTTCAAGTCGGCATGACTGGTAAATGGAGAATAAATAAAAAATGAAAATGGATTCGAACACATATACAATAGGAACAGAATATAAAATACACACAAAATTATTTTATGGAGTTTTATTAACACATATACATATGGATAATGATATGTTTTATTCCACATATGTATGGTATTATACCAAACAGTTAACATGAATACAAAAGTTAAAAAAATATGCAGTTTGTAATGTTATCTTATGGGGTGAGACATAATGCAAACCCAGTCAATTAGAATTATAACATGATAAGTCATACTAATAGTGGTATATTCGGTTTATTTTTTTTTATTTATGTGATTGAAAAATTGGAAACACAATATAACATAATGCAGGGGTGAAGATAAATATCATACCTTGGATATAATTTCATTAAAGAAATGTCATCCGACGTGTCCATGGGGTTTTCATTGATCCATATGATGTTCTGCGGGAGGTCATATTTCAGTTTTTCAAGCAGATGAGATATGAACAGAATATTACAGAAGTATCAACTAATTCGTATGAATTTAATGAAATAGAAATGCCTTATATGTACGGTATTATACCATATAGTTAACAAGAATATAAAGATGAAACAAATATGCAGTATGTAATGTTAAATTATTTGGTGATACATAATGCAAACCTAGTCAAGAGGTATTAGAACATGTTAAGTCATACTAACAGTTAAATATTGAGTATATTTTGAGTAATTTAGAGATTCAGAAATCGGAAACAGAAGATATCATAATTCAGGGGTGAAGATGGATATCATACCTTGGATTGAATTTCATGACCAAAATTTCATTGAAGGTGTCCATGGGGTTTTCATTGATCCATATTATGTTCTTATTGAGGTAATATTTAATTTTTGCAAGAATATGAGAAATGAATAGAATATTACAAAAGTATCAACTACCTCATACGAATTTAATGAAACAGAAATCCCAGTGTATTGAATTTTCCAACTGAATTCAGAAACCTTTATGCAGAAATTACCTGCAGGAATATGAGTTTCAGAACAGAGGATCACATCCCAGCTTTACGACACAATACAGGTAGTCATTAACTATTCCTATTGTCGTATTCACGATATCTCATAAAATAATTAGATAAATGTGAAACAACGCAGTAAACATTTAATGATGAGTAAATGGGGAGAACATGTGAGTCTATGCGTAATGTCCATATAAGAAACCTATAATATCCATGGAAAACAAAATATAGAACATATAGACCAGTTTTTAACAGCGTCTTCCATATGTAATAGAAACCCAAAATAATGCATTACAATGTATACAATTAAAAACCTCCACCATTATCCTACTCCATAATGAGGATCTTCCAGTATAATGACAAATAATCGAGCAATGAAAACAGATAAAAAATTATAATAAATGAATTTCCTATAGGATGTCATGAAAACTTTCTAGCATTATAAGCGTCCTACATGAAAATCATCCAGAATGTTAATATTAAAAAAAACCTGCAGATAATTCAACTGAAACGGCCTCCATGAGAAATTACAAATACAAAAATCTGCATATCATTGTGTATTGCAGTTAAGGTTTGAAATTAAATGAATAAAATCCAATCAAACATCCACTTAGTATTATTACAATGATAGTAGAGTAGAAAATGTCAATCTAATTTCACATTTTTATTGTTCAAATCAGCATTCATTCCACAAATTTATGGTCTTACGAAACAAGATTAGAACATGAAATATAAGCCAGCATAAAATGATCACCTTTAACATCTAAAAAATGGTTAAAAAATATAACCATGATAGTATAAATTTTAATGGATACTAAATTTCATTATAATTCTTAAAACATATAAAACCGGGCTTACCAAACCATTTCATCATGTTCAATTCAACCCAGTATAAAATCACCACCTTTTAAATCTCAAATATTATTAATGAAAATAACCAGGATATTCAGAAATTTACAAAGATAAGCAATTTCATTATAATGCTTAAAAACTGAAAAAACTAGGCTTACCAAACATGTACATCATGTTCAATTTAAGCCTTTATAAAATGACAACCTTTAAAATATAAAAATTATTAATTAAAAAAACCAGGATAGTTAGAAATTTTCAAAGATAAGTCATTTCATTAAAATAATTAAAAACATGGAAAAATGGGCATACCAAACATGTTCAAGAAGCTCAATTTATGCTCCCATAAGATTAATACCATTCAAATCACAAATCTAATTAATGATAATAACCATGATAGTTAGAATATAAAACCATCCATGCTGAAAAGATACATTAGAAAATGAACATTTATGCATTGGAAAAAACAATCAAAACAACTGATACCTTCCCATATAAGTAATATTGAAGTACTGTCCAGTCAAACTCAAGAAGCACATGACTATCACAATATAATAAACCCCTTGAGGTCTGAAAAATATTAAATTATTCAGTCCTAATCCATAAATCAAATCCAAATGAAGAATGGGTTGGTAAAAATACACCAGGATCAAAACTCCTTGATCAATAAGTGATTTGTACCTTATGTTTGTCCTTTTAATTTCATTTAAATCAAAGACAGACATTCCAAAAACCCAGGCACATTCATTAGAAATTACATTATTTTTGCTACTCCTCCACGTTATTTTGTGAAAATATATTCTCTAATGGAAGAGTTTGGGTTAGTTAATGATATAAAATATACCAATAAGGTGAATGGGACCAAATAAACTAGGTATTGGAATTTTTTCATTTTGAACGACCTTGTTCATCCATAAGATATTGATCTAAAATCCAAGATCATTCTAAAATCATCCAAACATGTTAAGTTGTACTGGTGGGTGATTTTACTATACAGTACTAGCGCATTATACTATAGAATTTACCAACATAGAAAAAAAAGAAAAAACATAAACAAAACACAACCTATATGCAGATTTCAGACTAATTACTAGCTGAGAGTAAGAATGATTAATATTACGGTGGATCTGAAGAGAAAACAGAGGCAACAGTTGGAAAAACTAATGCAAATGCAAACAACAGGACAAAAATCAGAAGCGCGGTCAGTTTCTGTGATTCATTTCACAAATACAATTTCTCAAAATGAATTCAAAGCATCCCAAGCATTGGATTCTTAAACATAGAGGAGAATGTTGGATGAATTTCAAATTTCCAGAAATATACGGCCACTGCACATGTCATAGGAGGGCATGGAGGAGCAGAAAAAATGCAGTGGGTGTCATGCCAACAGCCAACAGAAATCGCAAGTCAAATATTCCTAAGTAGGGCATGGAGGATACAACAGTAAAGATTTAGAGGCTACCCTATGGAGTTTCCGAGAAACTCTGAATAAAACTCATTGGGCATTTGGATGTCAAATGAAATATACCATGACGAATACACTAATGATTAGCCACCCTAATTAATAAATCAGGGTACCATCATACAATTATCTTCAATCATTATACAGTTATCCAAAGAGTGACATAAATCCATTAATTTATTATTCATGTTTCAACTTTAAATAAATTTAAAATGATATATTCCGCATTTGGGTTGAAGCTACATAATTATATGTAGTCTTCTTTATTAAAATTCTAAATCAGATCATCGATCATAAAAGTTAGACATAATATTCAGTATCAATCCCAATATTCCTCCTATTGAATAATCATAAGAATAGAAAAATGAATGAAAAATTAAAAGAATAATATGGATTAATCGATGAACAAAATAAACAGGGAAAGAATCATTTCAATGATTAGAGACGGTTTCACTGAAGAGTGTACTTATGGAAATATTCAATGTGGTCAATCCAGAGAGCCATACCATTTTTCCAAACATGAAAACCGTGATCAAATACAATGGAAACAGAGATGAATATATCTGTTATATAATCAGTCTAGAAAATTCAATGAGCTTGCATAGAAAGCAGTGTAGGATTGTTAGGATGCAACTTTTACTGAAACGTCACTTTACCATCAGTAAAAATGTTATTTGATGTGAACACATATCCTCAAATCAACTAAATCTAGAAAATGGAATCCAAAAGAAGAATCAAATCCCATTATGTTGACATCGAAGACAAAAAAACCAAAAAATCCATTATGTATTTGGACTATAAAGTAAGAACAATGTAAAAAATCCCAGTAAGTTGACATTAGAGATCAATTTAATGAAAAATATAGAGTGTACATAGACATAATACCAAGATGAAATTGAAGATAGGTGGAGCAGTCTGAGTCAGAGCATATGGAGGTAGAGCAGTCAGAGGTCGTGGAGCCAGAGCCGGGGTAAATGCTTGAGAAATTAAACTTGCAGTATTGAAATAGGAAGAATTATTATGAATCATTCATTAACCTATATGAACCTGCAAATATTATAATGAAGAACCTAAGGGATTGTTATTGAATGATAGTATTATTACACACATATTAAAGTAGGGATTGTAGTAGTTGAACGAAGGAGAACCAGCATCAAGTGGAGTCTTAGGGGCTAGAGGCAGGGTTGATGGATGTGTAGGACACAAGGGTGTCGGAGCCATACGCGTAGGATATTGATTCGTAGGAGCCGAAGTAGTAGGTGTAAAAGTGGTCATAGGCAGAGTAATGATAGGCTGAGCATCCTGAGGGAGGATGAGGTTGGATGTAGGAACTGAAGGCCATAGAGGATGGAGAAGTGGCTTCCAGGAGTGGGGGCGTAGATGATGCATGTGAGGGGGAAGTGACAGATATCTGTCAAAATGAAACCCTAGGTCGTGGAATGAATTTTCAGGGCTGGGTGGCGTGATTAATGGAACTGGATGGAGGAAATATTTGTGGAGTGATGAAATTTAGAGACGTGGACACATGTGGAGGTGACACGTCAGTTTAGAAAATCTTGGTTTAGTATATATATATATATTAATTATATATTAATTATATATAATATTAGACAATTAATATGGATTAATATTTATTAATGAAAATATTAATAAATTGATGTATTTAATTAAAATATATAAATAAATTCTTAATGACATTTTATTAATATATTAAATAATTAATTATATATATATATTGTCTAAATAATAATCTACATAGTATATAAATATGTATTTAATTATATAATTAATTTACATAAATATATTTATTAATATTTAAATTATTGTGTATATACAAAACATAAATAAAATTATGAAATATATTGACTGAAATTAATGAAAATACACATATAAAATATATAGTTCATATGAATGTATAAATTTAATACAATATAAATGTATTATAATATAAATACTTAAACATAATATATATATATATATATAGATTATTTGTTTGGATGTATTTTAATTTTAATTCATGTCTTATTTTCTAAATTATCATACTAGCACACACATATATATAATGTGTAAATATATCCTCATGAAACACTTCTCATAGTGGTATAACCACTTGAATATATTGTTGAGGTGAGAGATTTGAATCCCATTGGGAATATATTTTACTAACTCACATGGGCGAGGAATGGGGACAAACACATCATTGGATGGGTGTGGTGGACAAAAATTAGGGGGGTGGGGGAAACATGAAACTATATTGATGAAGATAACAACACTCAAGCGGATGTAACATGGAATTGGATGGATGGGTCAGAAGGATATCAGTGGTGGCGAGGGTGAGGGGGGTGAAATGGGGGAACTGTATAGAAGCAATTATAGTATGGGGGTCTCATGAACCCCACCCTCTAAAGATATGGCAATGAAAAGAGAGAGATAATAAACCCTGAGTCCCTCATCCAATTGGCCCCGGGATGGAGACTAGCACCAAGGGTGTACAAATGTCACATGTTGTGAGGCATTACCCTTTATAAGGAAAAAATATCGAGATATATAATGGATCATCAACAAGAAACTCCATGACCAAATATAATGAAATGTAAAACCATCACACAAACATGAGTAATATAATATTGATATAAATACTATAATGTCCAAAGTAAATTCTAATTTTACACCTAGGTAGCGACACAAAAAGTGTCAGGATCCAATCTAGTAGGGTCCAGCATGGTTCGCGAAATCCTCCCAGAAACCAACAACTATTTTTATATACATAGGTTGAGTATACAAATATAATAAATAGTAAATCAAATGTTTCCTATGAACATGTTAAAGATCTATACTAATGAACTCGTTAGAAAACAATAGAACCAAGTAGTACCTAAGCAGGTATTCTAACCACCCATCGTCACCAAGGCATGCTCACCATGTAATGCAAGTCTGGTAATATAATATAAATCACATCTATGAAACGGTATCCCGAGCTGCATTCCCCATGATGATATGGTCTCACACACCAACTAAAAATATCATACCAATCTTATCACTTCAAAATATACCAAACCACATTCTACCCTCATATTTCTGGGCCTCACAAAATATCAAATTTCACCCTGAAGACACCAGGGAAAGAACAAAACTACTGATCTTGAGGACACCTGGGAATCAAAAAACATAGTAAAAAAACACCAGTTCTACCACATCTCTCAACATCTCACCACATCCTGCCCAATGGAACATTGGTCGTCATCTCCTAGAAGAGGGAGCATGTAAGAGAGTTTGGCTATCCATCCATCCTCCCATCAGGATGTTGGGATAGACAGCCACCCCCATGATAATTGGGGTGTTCTACACATGTTTTTTAAATTGGGTGGGGTTTTGCAAAGAAATAACAAGGAAAATACAAGTGTGTTTAAATGTGATACCAAACACTCAATCCCATTTTATGGATTATCAGAAAAACAAACCACCTCACAACAACCTCACTTTCTCTACCACCTCTAACTGTACAACATCACTCATCGTGCCATAAAAGACATTTAAATTTCCAAACAAATTTTATTAACAATTTCCATTACATTAACCATGCCAACCCAATCCATTCCAAATATTAAAAAAAATTATTCATTGAATAAAAACATAGTTAACCACTAAGCACAAAACACATCAAGCAAAAAAAAATATTCACTTTAGAAAGTGAAGACCCATGATAAATGGAGTCATATTGACATTAATGACACATCATACCATGAATTATTGATACATGGTGAATCATTCTTCATGTTACTCATATAGAAACACAAGACTAATTTACAATAAAAATCACTAATTTACTTCTCCAATGTAATCATTCCTAGACCACCATTGCATACATGATAATCCATCAACTCAAAACCACATCTTGCAACATAAAATTAATCAACTAGTTTCTAAACCGTATTACATAATGATAAAATTCCAATCACATAGCCAATATACAGCCACGTTCCATCCAATTACCAACACATAAAAACTAGAAAAAACATTATATGGGTTCTCCATAACATTTACCACAATCCACTAATTTATTTGGGGAATTATCACACAAACCATATCTTGGGGAATCCAATTCATTAAAATGTATACATTATCTGTAAATTTTCAGTTTTAGTGTCATACCAAAAAATAAAATAAAGAAACAACCACATCAAATATATCCAGTGAAAAAAATCCACCAATGACCACAATGTTTTGGGGGGAATATATTGTGAAAAATCACAATCTAATAATAAATATAGTTGCTGTAAAAAGTATGAGAATCAAACCCCATTTTCCCAAAACTTTAAATAAAATGAAAGTATATCTATATTTATATAATAACAACCTTGATTAATAAATTATAATAATTAAATAACATCCCTAATAATTCATATTAGAGATAAAATAATGAAATCCTTTGTCAATGGATTTTTTCAAATTGTTGTGCACCACAAGGTGAAGAAGAACACTTATGAATAACAACCACGCCATCAAAATTTTGGATCAACCAATACCTCACAATGGATATGTCAAAAGGAAACAAAAAACAATGCTAAAATAATGAAACACCACCACATTCGATCCTCAAGAGAAGAGGTAATGAAAAATGATGATAAAGATAATAGAACTCACCCCTGATCGACCACAGATCACCATCGAACATCTATTAGGATCAACAGATTGAAGACGTATGAACAAGGCCTTGGTAGACACTATGGGGTTCCTAGGGTTCACCCAAAATGATAAGAAAAATGGTTAATGGATGAGTGAATGTGGGTTCATCCAAATAAAAATTTAAAATATGAAAATGATCAGGGTATTAATGAATTTTAATACCCTTTCACATCGTGCAATACCTGGTGTTCAGTTTTCACTGAAATGCATGTCTTGTCATCAATTTATATTATTTTTATAACCCTCTAATATTACATATCTTGAAACCTCTTCGGGAAACCATTAAATTGAATTTCATGTCTTGTAATTCAGTTACATGATGCACAATTCATCTTCTCCCATCCTTTAGCCACCGAACTTTTCCACACTTTATCTCAGCCTCCTTTCAAAATATCCAATGTCCAAAACCCAAAACACATTGTTCTTAAAAGCGATGTACAATTAAATCATATACCTCTAAAATAATTTTATTCCATGAGAATCCAAATCCAATCCTAATGAATAAATTGGTCTGAACAACCACCCCATGAGATACCTCTAAAGAATCTTATCATACCTCACACACATCCTCTAACTAAACACACAAAAACAAATGACCACAACCAAAATTCACCTCGTCCCACACAAACAAACTACCAAATTACCACAAAAACATATCTCAACCTCCATGCATCCCAATCAAACAACTTCTACAACCAATGAACTGCAACATTATTAACAATTTTTTTGGATAAGTATGTCTTCCATGTAATGATATTATCCTCTTTTGGTGGCGCTAACATTCCCCCACGATTAAAATAACATTTAATTTAAGGAATATATATTGGAAATCAGGACCCGTTCTTTTCAAATATCTGGACTTTATCAGGAAAAACACCAAACAAATCATAAACTTAGAGTCCAGAACATCTCATAAAGGAAAAATGATTTGGCCATCACATTTAAAAGAAAAACATTTCCATGGAAAAACTCAAAACAACTCTATGTACTATGACATCATCAATTATTCTTTCTCCAAAGAACTCTCATCCTACACACCATGAATCCACTACAAAATGAACCAAATGAATGGTTATTCATTGTATCACCTTCTCTTGAAAATCATGGATCTTCATTGGAAGCTCCAAAAAAATGTTTCTTGCTTGACATGAAACTCAACCCCATCAATGACATGGGATTCCTGATGTAGATAAAAAATAATCTATGTGACATAGAAGATATAATGGATCCTTTTCAACCATGGTGTTAATGCCAAATGATACGCCACCACGCCAACTCACTCTAACACCTCAAATGGTCAAGCAAACATGGGAGAAATCTTACTCCCTCTGTTGATCCAATGATGTCCACATTGAGGGGAAACATTCCAGAACACTTATCCACAAACATTGGCTCTATGGTCCTATTTTTTTGATCATCATATCACTTATTCTAGTCTTGTCCAATATTCATCCTCTCATAAACAAGATGAACCTTTTATTTTATTCTCTACACCACATTAGGACTAAGAACCAATGTGTCCCCAACTTTTGTCTAGCATAGTGGGGAATGACACAACCATCAATAAAAATCCTTAAACAGATCCATGCTAATGTAAGAGAGATAACTATTATTATAAGAAAACTCTACCAATGAAAAGATTCATTCCCAAGATCCACCAATTTCCAAGACACATGCCCGCAACATATCCAGAAATGTGTAAATATTCCATTACATCTACCCATATGTTGGTGGATGGAAATAACTGATGAGGTGCAATAGGGTTCCTAAAGAACATTTTAATCTCCTTCAAAAATGGGGAGCTAGTCCATGCATCCTAGAATATGACATTTGACCGCAAAACTCCATGAATACCCTTAAATTCTTGAATATAACTCTTTTATAAATCATCCATAGTGCATGATTCCTTGATCAATAATAAGTGAGCTGATTTTGTCAACTGATCCACTATCACCCTTTCAGTATCATAACATATATGAGTAATGGGTAACCCTTTGATAAAAGCCATCAATATTTAATCCCATTTCCAGTCGAGGATGTCCAACTGCTCTAGAAACCACCATGAAGACGATGCACAACCATTGCCTATTGGAAAACCAAGATCGTTTCAACAAACCACACCACTACCCATTTCATTCAAGGAAACAAAATTGTATCATTAATCGATAGTACATCATTGAAATTATTTGATGTACCTCCAATAGTGAACAATGAAAATCACGAAGGAATAAACTATGAATTTATATCATATTAAACACAATTCCATGAAACAAAATTAAGTTATGATCATCCTCTCACTATCCCTCTAGAGAATGACCATGGCAAACAAGATCAGGAAACACTTATTCGTCTTAGTTTCCACAATGAGGCTCCTCCACCAACTACATCCGAGAAGACTACACAGTCATCTAAATTGAGATTACATTAGCACCATCCACTCTTTTATAAATATGAATGGAAACTAGATCCTCCATTACATTCCAAGAATTAACAGATTCCCAACGAACAACATTATTTGAAATTCTTCCCAATTTATTGTCCACAAAAATGTGCATTCCCCAGGTATAGTAGATCACAAAATCACAGTCCTAAAAAACACCATCCACAATAGTTTTCATAGATTCAGCTCAAATTTTGAAATGATGTACCAAAAACTCTTATGATCCATGAAGAAAAAAACAATCCCTATTGAGGTAACTTTTCAACACCTACAACATAAAAACAACTACTGAAAACTCTATGTCATGGGTAGAATAGTTATGCTCATGGGGATGTAAATTCCTAGACCTATAAGAGATAGCATACCACTACTCCCTCAGGACACATACCAAACCCATATGGAATGTATTCTCAAAACACCTAAAAATTCTCCCTTTCTTCAGGAAACTAAAGGACTAGAGCACTATCCAACATCCACATCAAGTAACCAAATGCTTCCTGGAACTGATCAATCCATATAAAAAGTTGGTATTTTCTAGTAAAATATTACAATGTGGCTAAAACTCAAGATAAATTGGTAATGAAAAATTGATAATAGCTGATGATACTAAGTAAACTGTAAGCCTTGACCGCATTCTTGGGTTATTTCCAAGAAACAAAAACTTCAACCATCAAAGGTTATACTACTATACAGTGGTGACACATCACATGCTCGAGAAAGTGCACATTTAATTTCTAGAAAATACACTTGGGCATCATCCCATTGTGTTGTAATAATTGAATAACCATTAGGGCATTTCTAGGATTCTCTGTGTGATCCTTCTCTGAATTCATGTAGATTACGATATCATCAATAAATATGATAATGGACTGATCCAAGAGCTAATAGAACATGGTGTTCATAATCCCTATGAACATGACTAGTTCATTCATAATACGAAATGACATGACTTCAAACTTTGTGTACTCATACATACATCTAATGGTATTGTTCGAGACATCCCCATCCTTCACTGTCAACTAGTGATATCCAGAATGATGATCAATCCTAGAAAAATAACACTCCCCTCTCATATGGTTGAAAATATAAACTATCGTCGAAATTGGGTAATGGTTCATGACCATAACCTAATTGAATATATGATATTATATAAATAACCTAATAATATTTCCTCCTTCTATGATAAAAACAATGGATCACCCCATAGTGGCAACATATCTATATTATTTCATTTAATATCAAATCATCAATATAAACCCTCAACTCCCACAACATAGAAGATTTCATCTGCTACGGAGCCATCAAAATTGAAGAATCATTGGGTAAAAGGTACATCCTAAATGCAACATTTTGTCAGGGAGATAATATTAAAAACTCATTGGGGAAAAAATCTAGTAAATCCCCCAACGACCCTAGTAAACTCTACTATTTCATAATCCACTAATTCCACTGACAACTCATCCAACAATGAATGAAGGTGCTTCAAAAAATGAATACCCACCTAATAACCCCACTCACCAATGAAAACAGTCATTGACCATCAAAATTATAAAACATGACAATCCTATTGAATAATTTGATAGGAACACGTATATAGTGAAACTATTATAGGAAATGTACGACATCATAGGGATTCATATATAGTAAGAAGAGATCCCAGTGGGACTAATGTGGTCCCATCATTAGTTTAGACCCCCATGCACACATCAAACATTATGGTATTGACCCCGAATGGAATACTCAACCCCATGGGAATTAGAAGTGTCTCTACATATTTTCCTATACATGGGACAGATTGGGTGAAATATAGGAGTGAAAATATCATGTAGAAAAAAAATCACCAACAACTGTACTTGTCAAACTGATCGAACCTCTAAAAATATCTAGATCCATTGGAACTATTCCCCCAATGATGTGAAATTTTCATTGCCTCTCTCTTCTACCCTTTTTCTAACAAAGACCTTCAATTCCATGCTCCATTAATCGTACCTAAAAATAATTGGAATTTTTAGTTTTGATTATACCTTATCCATTCCCCCATAGTGAATTAAAATCCTTCCATCACAACATCTAAAATTTCTCACTGACAACTACTATAAAGGCGGATGCTGACCTAATCCACTCCACCAAACTGATTTCAGGTAGCCACTGTGTTCTGAATTTGAAGATGGATTTGAACCCCATGGATTAAAAACATTTTCAACAAGACCACATGATGGTATCGTATATTGTTGGCACCATAAATATGGAAAGGAAGCTTCTAAGTTCATCTTCCAACTAGACGAAACCTATAAGGTCCTAGCACCTGAGAGCTTCCACTAACATCTATACATCTCAATGAACAATCTTGGATACCATCTCACGATATGACTACACAAGAGTAAATCCTATTAATCACATACACCATCTCTAAATTCTTCAAATAAATCAAAAACCAAAAATGAGTTACATTATAATGGATAGATGGCTGGAGGGCCTCCTCGAGACCTCTCGCATGAGACTCCTCTTTGGAAAAAAATGAAATGGGGAAAGGTGAACAATGTCCAAGAACATGATTCCAAACTCCCACACTAACATACTATTCAATTGATAAGAGAGATGATCCTGAGTCTTCAATGCCTTCATGTTCTAAAAAAGAAACCCCTCCCAAAACACCTACTAAAAGGTAGCCAACCAAACCACTGCCAACTTCCTATCTCAAAGAAACACTATCCAACACTATCATGAAGATCTGCACATCTGAATAGATTTTAATGGGACCCTGAACTTGGTTAGGACCTGAATTAGGCTTAAGGAAATCTTCATCTCCTCTGGAAATCTATTTATTTCCACACCAGAAACACATACCTCATACTTTCTATAATCCAACTCTTGGAAATCATGCAATAACCTCTACCACTAACTATCCTCCCCAGTAGGATCAAACATACCATGATCAAAAGGATCGTCCTAATAATTCTCTACTTCTTGATCCATGCATGGGCGAAGACCGGTAGAAAAATATTAAAGGAAAAAATGATTTCTTAAGACCAATTAATATGGGAGTTTATTAAAATTTATTTAAATTCATTATAATAATTTTACCTTATAGACCTCCTAAAAACCAAATTAAAACATAATGAAAAGTCATTAAATGCACATACCTATCCAAAATCTCAACCTTATAAAAATACACCTCTATATTGCTTCTTTTAGAGGCTCAGACTCCATGCACTAGATCATGGTTGGCACTACAACCCCATGTCCTAGCTAGTCACCCTGGTCTATGTCAATCAAAAAGGTAAAATTAAATTATTTTCATACCATACCATGAAATCCTCACTATTTCTGACCCAAATATTTATCCTATCTCCCAACTATCACCTATGATACCCCTGTTTCATGGACACCTCCCTTTATATATACAATAAAGAGGGGAGATAGATAATTACCCCCAAGTCATTACTACAATAGGCCCCAATTTAAAGACTAACACCAAGGGTATAAAAATATCACAATATATGGGGAAATACGCTTTATAAGAAAACAAGATCAGTACATATGATGGATAATTAACAATAAACTCCATGAAATAAAACTAATAAATCTAAAACCATATGTAATTCATGTGTAAAATAAAATTGATTCAAATAAAAAAGCGATTATAATAAATAACAAAAGCAATGATAAGATTGACACAAAAACTATCACGATTCAAGCTAATAGGGTATAGAATGGTTCATGAAATATTCATTCAAACCTGAATTATTTTTTGTATATGTAGGGTGATAATGAAGGTATACTCATTATGAAAAACTGATGTGTCAAGTTCACTTGTGAAAGAGGTATACTAATGCACCTGTGAGGAAATAGCAGAACAAAAAAAACAACTTTGTAGGTATACAAACCACACAATGACATGCTCACCCAGTAATGTAATCAATGTATATAATATAAATCAAACTCATGTTTGGGTACCCCACACTAATTTCTCAATAATTTTATGCTATCACACCCTAATGGAAAACATCCTCGCACTCCAACTTATTCCAATTATACCACATCACATCTGAATTATTCAAACTTGGGCCTCAGAGCCCGTCCCACCAGCATAGAATTGGGCATCACAACAAATCCAATTGGTACACACCTGGGCCTCAAAACAAGTCCTTCCCACACACACCTATGCCTCACAAAAAATCACATATCATACCGATGATACATTGTGAATCACATCAAAAATCATCCAGAAGAAACCATTAAATAAAACCACCTCACCCACAAAACACCATGTCAACAACATCTGACCACATCCTAACCAAATTAACATGGACTATAATCACCTTGAAGAGTGTAGAGGGAAGAGAGGTTGTCCAGCCATCCATCCTCCCACTGGGATATTGGGAAACACACCCTCCCCGTGTGACAATGTGGGAGTTAGGCACATAGTGATCAACTAGGGTGGGTGTATATAGATACTATGTGAAAAATACAAGTGTATACAAAAATGATGCCAAAAATATAAGGACAACCTAAGGGTTTTCTTAAAAAACCCATCTCAAAACACCGTCACATTTTTTTCCACCCTTCAATGAAGAACATCACACATGTGGCTAAAACCCCATTTCACATACCCAAACCAATTTTATTTAAACATTAACATTGTCTTGACCATGATAACCTGAGAAATTAAACAAAATTATAATCAATTATTTTTTTCATTCCTTCACCAATAAGGAACCCAATAAGCTCCAAACAGAACAAGAAACACAAAAAAATAAATTTTGAAATTTGAGTGCCCTGATAAATGATGACATCGTCACATAAAAGACATATCATAAAAAACCTCTTAGTAGGTAGTGAAGAATTATTCTTGTTACTAATGGAGAATATAACTAGAATTACCCATACCAATAACTATTATCCTTAATCAATGTTATCCTTCCATAACCACCATTCCAACCAAAACAAACCCCCAAAATCAAAACCACATCCTTCAATATAACATAGCACAACCAGTTCTGCTGTCCTGCTTCATAATCATACCATTCCCATCACATTACCACTATAAAACAACATTACATTCACTTCCCCTCATGTGAAAACTATGAAAACCATTTTATGGGTTTCCATGAACACCATATTCGATTAATTGTCCATGGGGAGTTATCACACAAACCAAATACTAGAGAATCAAATTCAATAGCAAAGTATATGTGGTTATCCAAATATCAATTTTTGAGGTTATTCAAAAAATATTCAAACAATGATGGAACCATAAAAAATGTATCAATTGAAAAAAAAAATCTACCAAAATCCACTAATTTTAGTAGGGCAGCAACCTAGAATAATCACAATATCACAGCCAATATCAAAGCTGTAAAATACATGAGAATCAAACCCCATTTCCCATCAGTTTCAATTAATAAACTATTTTTCATCAATTATACTAAAACAAAATTCATTTATAGATAAACTAAAGTAAAACCCCTCCCACATGATATACTATAAATGAAAATGAAGGAAATCCTACCTCTATGGAGTTTTCCCAAATTATGGGCATTGTGAGGAGAAAAAAGAACACTTCTAAATCATGACCACACCACGAAAACTATGGATAAAAATGTTCCACAAAAAGGTTTAATCAAAACACAATAAAAAAAACATAAATAAATGAAACACCACCATTGTGGGTCCTTTTGAATGATCAAAATAAAACAGATAATAAATAGATGATAAAATTTCAGAAATAGGCAATGGATTTCAAAAAAAACATCCATTTTGTTCAACAGATTGGAGAGGGATGAAGAAAGACTTAAAGGTCACTCTAGGGAAGCTATGGTTCACCCAAAATGGTTGTACAGAGAGAGAATTACCATGTGAATGAGGGTACAACTATAGAATAATTTTAAAACTGCACATGATCATGGTATTACATGATGTGTAATACCCTTTTGCATTGTGTAATACTAAGGGTTTGATTTTTACAGAAAACGGTATTTCCACTACAGTTTATTCTATTTTAAAACTCAATAATATTTCAGTTCTTATAACCAAAAAGAAAAATTGTGAAACTAGATTTCACATCGTGTAATCCGGGTATATGAAGAGTTATTACCCTTATTTAATACTTTAGTAACAAAAAATCCCCAAACACTCATTATGCCACCTCTGAACTGTTATAATGTCCAAAACCCATAATGTAACTCCTCGAGAAGGCATAAAATATTATTGGGGGTCACATGGTAACTGGGAAGGGAGGTAGGAATATTTGATTAAAAAAATAAATAATTAGATATGGCTCTTTGAAACAACCACTAATAAGTCTCCATTAGAGTTTATTAATACCCATATAATTTAGACATAAATTGAAGTGGTTTTTGGAACCGCACATACTATGTAAAATATAATTCAATTATCAGTGGTTTCAAGTGAACTTAAATTTGGCTTATATTATTGAGGGGGTAAACACCCCCTCAAAACAGAGATTTTTGTTGATATTAGATGGGATTTTATCCACCTTTAATCAAACCAAATATGAATTTAACATTAATTTACCAGTATTTCCCCAAAACTGACTCTAAGAACATTAGGCCGGCACATTAGTGGTGGTTTATCATAGCAGCTTCTATTTTTTTAATATGTGTTATACCCCATTATAAACTAAAACTTACCACCTATTATAGGATTATTTTATTTTATTGGTTATTATGTCAAAAACCAATTCATCCTAATAATTATGTTCCTCCTTATCATAAAAAACATATTATAAAGGAATTTTCTGAATCCTTAAAGCTCCAAACTATCAGAATCACCAACTGAATGAATTCCCAAAGTTCCATCAACATTTTTGTTTCAATTTCTATACCACTGTATCTATTTACATGTCAATCACATGTAAAAAATTCTCTAGTATACCAGTCCATGAAAAGATATATCTACCATTATACATGATATCATATCCCCTTGTCATGATACCTACATCCAGAGAGGCATCCATAAGACTTTAAATTACACATACCAACGTGTAAAGATTCCACTCAGTCAAATTTCTCAACTAATTAATACACTAATAAAATCCACTACCATGATATACTATAAGAACAAACTTGTTATCGAACCTAGTCAATCTAAAATATAAAAAACCCTAACCATGGTCGGACACACCGACTACATCCATTACCACATATACATTCGAAATCCACTTTTACTCAAGTAATATGTATTAGTGGATCTCACTAAAGTATAATTTTAGTAATATATATACATTCAATAGGTTTATGTTACCACATAATGGACCATTTAATCATTTTAGTAATACATCTATGACAAAAAAATCATACAATACCACATGTAATGACTCGAAATTACCAATACAGTCATATCGAGAGTGAACATAAATCAACGATCACTTCTCATTCCAATATCACTAGGAACATCATCCACGATAGTCACTAAATTTCCATAAGATATGTGGGCTACACTATCCATCATCTAACGAAGAACACCCCACAAAATGGATTCTCTTATAAAACGTATCATGTGGAAACTCAATACATTCGATAAAAAAAATTCACTCCTCTCATGCCACAATCACACATCGAAAAAATAGTCCATAATTACAATAAGCACATGATAAAATCCATTAATCCTCAATCCAAAAAATATCATTCACTAATAAATGGACCAATGAGAATAAATATAACTTTTGTTCATAATATATTTATATCACCAAATCTTAAGGGTGTATATCAATATGCAAGATTGTTTCATATCAAAAATAATGATCCCCTAAGTCCTATATGATCAATTGTCGGCTCAAAAGACTAATTTTTTATAATACCTAACTTTATATCATTTTTAGCATACCAAAATTGCTATAGTAACTTCTTCCAAAAATACAAAAACTCACTTGTGAAATGGTTTCAGTCATGATCACCCACTACTCATGTGTAGTTATATAATCTCATGAATCTACCCATGCTCCCACCAGACCATCGAATGTGAATCAAGAATAATTGTGGTCATGAATCCTTCATATCCTTCCAGATAAATCTATCCATAGAGACCATAAAACAAAATATTCCATATATAACTAAATCCACTTGTATTTTCATCCATATACCATATTCACTGTTTAACTTATCATGCACTTGTCTCGTGCCTGAATCATATACTGATGATTCACATTTATAAGGGAACTCTTAATCCATGCATGAATCATTTCTCATGTAATGCTTATATATCATTCTACATACTAATATCCCAAGATTCTTTACAAAGATCTCCCCTCTCTAATTTATCCCATAAATCATGTCTCGCTTATATCAATGCACATGGGGAACATAGTTTCTCATTTATCAATTATCAATGGTGAATTCTTTTCTCAAAACACACAGTATAAGGATCTCACAAATTTATAATATAGAAACATAAATTCCACATAAAGGATCAATATCAGATATAAGTGTATATAATGATAATAACTTATGATTTTTGTGTCATGTAAAATATAAACGACATCATTATGACCTATATGATTTTTATCACGAAGGGATATAATATCTTTACCCTGCCACAATGGTTCGTTATACATACCTTAACTAGAGGGAGTGCATAGTGATTATAATCGAGGAATTCCCCTCTATATTATCCAGACATCCTTTCATACAAATTTTTTTAAGGTTTAACTGAGTATAATGTCACCAATATGTTATATAGGATATCACTATATATATTTTTGTGGCCGTTTATGTAGGATTTCCCTATTTTTTCAAGGATATGACTCATATTCAAGAACTCTAATGTCATTTCAATTTTTAGTTATAAGAATGGATCTTTTAAGCTAACCAATATCCAATATTATTACATATAAAACATGAATAAACTATCAATTACCAAATAATATTTGACTATTATATTAATTATAATATAAAATTTGTAATAACCAAAAAATATATTAAGTATTCACCCTTGAATAATACTGGTATGTATGATAACTTCAGTTATATTCAACAATTTGTAATGTGAAAAATTAATTATTTCTATAAAAAACTATAAACATTAAAATATAGAAATTAACATTACGAAAAAATAATTTATTTTTCAAATTTGGATTTGTTATATTTTACTTAAGAAAATGTCAATAAATATTGAAAATATATTAGTATAAATTATATATTTTTGATAAATTTAAAATAGTTTAGGAAATTTAATAAAAATAATTTCTTTTAAATTATAGTTATGAAATTAAAAAATTAATTTGTAACATCCATGGAATAACTAAGGAAATATATGATATGTTAATTTAATTGTAAATGGTTTAGAAAAATATATCATATTTCTTTCATAACATATTATATCATTTAAATAATATTTTAAATATAAAAATTATATAATTTGAGCTTGTTAAAATAAAATTAATTTTAGTTTCTAAAATTCCAAATTATATGGCTGTTAATTTTTCACTTAATAATAAAATTGTCGATTTTTAGTTGAATAGAGAAAATTTTCTTTTTACAAATACCAAAACTTTTATGACATATTTATGAGATAATAATGAATTTATAATTAATTAATCCCTTTTTAGGAAATAAATAAAGGAGAAAAAAATCATTTAAAAATAATATATTATATTTCAAAACCCATTCATTCCTTTTTGGAAGCCATGCAAAATTATATATGAAAAAAATATTTTTTTCAATTCCCTTAAATTATGTTTCCATAATGATACATTAATTTTTGGTATTCCTTTAAATCCACAAAACCATCCTTTTATTATACATATACTAATAAATATCATCAAAATCAATTATTTACATGATTTTGGTCTAATTTCATTGTTTTCTTAAAATGGATACTTTTCCAAATATTGGTTTTCTTATAAATTTTGTAATTATATAAAAAGTAATTTTACCTCCTATAGAAGTTTAATCCTATAAAAAAAATTTATGAAGAATTATTATTAAAATTAGTGAATGAGTTTCATTAAATTATTGATGTAAAAATTACTGGTGAAAAACGTTCTTACTATAGTAAAAAAATTATTGAGAACATATAAAATAAAAGGAAATGACTTAAAATAATAAGATATTGGTTAATTATTTTATTTTATGAGAGAATTAGTATCCAAAACAAAACCCACTACATTATTTTATAATATTTGATCCACTTTATTTTAAATGAGATATTCCTTAAATAGAATGTAACGAGTTTTTACAAAAATTCCTCCCCTCCCACTTATAAGAGGACTCCCCCTACTTATACTCACATATAAAGCCACTCAGTTTGACCAAGATAAGTTAAAATACATTTTCAAAACCATTATCCATGACACAACAATTCTGGTCTCACCAAAAGACCAACCTATGAAGACTCACAGAATCTAAAATAGGATACACATGGAATTTGTAATTTTTTTTAACAGAGGTATATTAAGTTTAATTATTCGTACAACTACTTCAAATATTTTATGAAACAATTATCATAATAATATGGAACATATATCATCTACCTCCTTTACATCAACTATAAAATATGTACAACACTATTGTGTACACGTGGACTACCTGCTCCCTGAAAAAATTATTTCATTTCTTATCATCCCCTCACATGGCTGGTTATAAAAATTTATTTAATTAATAAATATTATAAATATAACATAATTATAATTCTTGAAATATACTTCATTATCTACCTTTATTCCCTTCCATTCATTGTGAATGAAATTACCACTCATGCATATGTGTAGACATCCAACTGCATCAATGATGTATATCTCTTTTCACCCCACCACTATAATGATATATTCTAAAAATAAATATAATTTACTTGTATGATGTTTATAAGTATATAAAGTTTTTTATAAATTTTTTTGCTTCATTAATAAAATTAAATGTTTTTTTGGAATAAAACATTCAATTTTTAAAAAAATTCCATACGAAAAAAATCCACAAGTTCAATGAACTGTAAATTCAACTCCAAATATATATATAATAATATAAATATTCATAATAATTATATATTTTTTGAAACCATTAAAAAGTTACAAGGACTAAAATGATAAATCAGAACATATATGAAAAACTAATTTGTTGTAAAAATATTCATTTTAATAATTAATTATTAATAATATTTAATTATAAATTATAATATTATGGTTTCTAATAATGAAAATATAAATATAGTATATATATATACATATTCAATAAATCAAAATATGTTATACCCGGGGTCAAGTAATTTCCAACTAAATTTGAATATAATGTAACCATTTCTTATCTCAATTTTCTTTCATTGAAAAATATTTCATATTTACCTATGTTTAGGTTTTTTGTGGAGTATATATTCTACCATATCTCTGTTTTTATACTCATTTTAATCAATTTTATGGGATTTTAAAAACTATTTTATATTAAATCTATAATGTTTTCTATTCAAATAATACCAAAGCTATAATGATTCCCATATAAATTTTTTCTATAAGACAAACACCATATTCACCACTTTTTAAAAATTATAATGTATATATATTCTTCCATATGGTCGTTTACATAATAATATTAATTCAATTAAATTTATTTAAAAATATAGCTCAATTTCATTATTTCATGGGATTTTAATTTAAAAGATACAAAAGTTTTATTATTTTCTCATCTCAATCGGTATTCCCTAAGATATTATTTGATTTATAAAAAATATTTCTTTTAAATAGTTTTCATAAATATTCATAGAATTATTAAATAAATGTCCAATATTAAATATCAACTAATAATTATCCAATCCATGTAATTTCATTCAATTAGGTTTGATTGATGTTTTGTAATATTATTTAGGGGTCTGTATATCAATTTTAATTACTTTATAAATTTTTCATATTATGCACCATGACATATTTTACATAATAGATTTTTTAAGTCATGGGATTTATATAAAAATTTCATGTTATAATTTTCAATGTCTTTTTATTAAAATCTTATCAATTACATGAGGGGATATTTTTATAATAATACATCTTATCATGATTATTGATGCTTCAATTTATATTGAGGGAAATTATATGATCATTATTTACTAATCCAAATATATTTTCTTATCATATATTTATTTCTATGTTTTTCATATATTCATTCAATTTTCCCCAGATTGGTTCTCAAAACCATAGAAGGAATTTTTGTAAGAACATGTTATTTATTTATTATTTTTTATCATGAAATCTTTTTTTATACTAATATTAATTATTTTGAATCATTAAAGTTATTATGAATAAATAAATTAATTTTAAAGGTCAAATTTTGATTCCTTTATATTTTTTTCAAGATCTTTAATGAATTATTTATATTTTTTCTCTAGGATTAATGTTTGACATTCATTACGATTTTTTAGAAAGAATATAATTTTTGAACATTTTACACTTGAATTTTGTTTCCCACTATCATGTTCATTATTCATCATTTTTTCAAATATCATTTTTATTATTTATCATTATACATTATATTTTCATTAATTCATAAATTTTTCAATTTTATATCAAAATAATGTTATATAATTTTAAAAAATGTTTTGAAAATGGATTTCATTTCAAATATTTATATTTTAATATTCTTATCAACATTTCAGTATGTAAATATTCATGCTTTTCATGATTCAATTATTTTAATTTAGTGATAAAATTAGTTTTTTAAAATTATTCTTAGTAACTAAAGAATTTTTTTTTCATTGTGATTTATAATTTCAATTTTTAAAAAAAGTAACATAATAGATATGGACATTTCTATAATGTTCCATTGTGATTGTCATTTTATTTTTCCAAATATCAAATCTTTAATGTAAAAACTTATTTTTTTAATTTTTTCAAATCATTTATATCGTATTGTTTTTTGTTACATTATACCATGTGTAATGATTAATCTCATTTTACTCACATAATTGTTACTATATTCATTATTGGAATATATCTCTCATTTGAAATTATTATTCTCATTCAAGTTCATGATAATTATTATAAAAAAATGTATTGAAAATCATTATAATTAATGACATAACTATATATATACATTACTTGATATGGTTTGGAAACTATACAAAAATTAATTGTTTTTACCAAGGATATTATTCTAATTATTGAATGGTAAATTATTGATAACTTGTATAAATAATATTTAACTATCCATAATTATTTAATACTATGGAATCCTGATTATATATTGTTTTATTTTAAATGATGAATAAATTTAAAAAAAATTAGTAACTTTTGGGACCAAAAATTCTATATCCCTATGATACATTAGTGGGATCCTTGATATAAATTTTCTTTGGAATTTGTTCTATGCCAAACCTTTTATTAATAAATCCAAGGACTGAGGCCATAAATGTGAATGTATGATATATTGGTTGTGGAATTTTTGGTATGATTGATTTCTTGGAATAAGGAGTTGATGGAAATATTAATATATCATATATTATAAATTAAATCGATAAGAAAAAATATATTATTATTAAAATTATTGTTTACAGTAGATATGTATGGGATGAAACATTAACATTTCATATTTTTCTTTCTTTAAACATAAAATCAATTTATTTTGAAAATATCGCTTAGGTATAGAGTTTTAGAGATTTAGGAAGTACTAATTACAAAAAAAAAACATCTATAAATTCCATAGTGTAAACTTCTAGTTACTAATTATTTTTCTCGTCAATCAAAACATTATAAAATAATCATGTTTTACTTTCATGAAATATCTTCAAAAACATGATATTTACCATATTCATGTAACTAATCATCCATAAATAGATATTATTTTTTAAAATGATTGGTGAAGAAAAAAATTCATAGTAATGGTAAAAAAAATTAAAACTCGATAGTGCATGAATACATATAAAAGTTTACCTTTTCTGAAATAATGTTTTGGAATAAACAACAACTTTATTACCCAATAAATCAAATTATCTACCCAACACACCTCATAAAACATTGTAACAGAATGAAATTAAGGTATATATAAATATAATGTAAATATCACAACTATACATGGATTAACTATAAAAGTTAATCTTCGAATAACCATCAAGATCAACTTTCATATGTTACCCAATGTAGTGAAGAGTTATAATTGGGATCACCTTTAGTATATTATATATCAAACACACCTACAAAACATAATGGGTATCATCCCTCCATATAATATGTATTGGGAAAACATGTTTCTCATATATGATGTCATGGAAAATGTATTGAACAGTAGTTAGTGTTTATGTTCATATATTGGCTGAAATTAATGTACATGGTTTTTATGTTTCACCATATTCAAATGAGTAATGAATTTGATTTATTATATTATGGTAGGGGCCCATTGGTATCACTTATATTCATAGAATGGTCACATTGGAAAAAACAGATTTAGATTTGGATGAGGCCTTTCCCATTTGTTTTCAAGTATGGATTTGGTGAATTCCTTAACAAATTATTTTCTGATATCTTTGTTGTAACTACAATAGAATTTTTATACCACAAAAATTATGCATTCTAAAATTATGATATTATTAAATAATAATACAAGTGATTATTTTACTATATTAAAGTCAAGGTTTATGTTTCAATCTAATGTAATTATTTAAAGGGAATTATTTTTTCATATTTTTATCCTACCGTAGTATTCTCTAGATTATGTTTTAACAAAAAAAAATTAGTTATTCACCTTGCCATATTGTTTATGTTTATATTTTTTCCTTAGTATTTTATACCCATACTGATCATCATTGCTCACCCCTTTCATATGTCTTCTTTTTCCTCATGATGAAGAGATGCATTTTATGAATGACATACAATGATAATCTTGGAGTTTACTAGTGGTTATAATATAATATCTATATTTATTTACATCAAATTTTTTAATATAAAAATTGTTTTTTATCTGGTTTTTAAAATTTACTAAACAATTTTGTCCCATGGGATGTGAATTCTTATTGGTACTACCATTGTAACTAAATTCAGAATAAACACTAGGATTTTGACGTTGGGGACTTTATAGTTGGTATTGGAGGAATTTTAACCTAATACATGGAAACTAGATTTGGGAACATAACCCTTAGATATGTTATGAGGATAATCATAGCAGAAAAATAAAATGTTTTATTTTGTTAGATATTTTGTGGGACTTACTTGATATACATATCTATTTGGATACTACATGTGGACATGGTTCTAAAAATGATGTTATTAGGGTTTAAAATAAGGAAAAGTTGTGTAGGGCCTCACTTGATGTAACCTAGTACACAATAATAGGCCTTAATGAGTACCTATATTAACATTCTCTTGGGATATAATTATGATAATAAACATTTTATATATAAACATTCATGATGGATTTTATAGTAATCCGGTCCACAAAGAAATCATTAGTATGATTATGATATTAGTAATGAAAAAATGTGCAATTTATGTTATGTATTTTTCTTAATAGAAAATTATTCATTATGATTGATAATAAAATTTATTGTATGATATTTTTTAGAATGACCTTTTAGTAGAAAGAATCAAAACTGTATCAACACACATATTCCATTTAGATATTTAAAACCAATACATGACAGTGATATTGAAGAAAGAGATGAAAATAGTGCTGAGAAACTTATAACTATATTGGGTTAACTAAATCAGGTTATGATTAATAATTTTACTCCAATATATCATCCTAATCCACAAAATGGTGTATCAATGTTAGACCACATTATGCGATAAGAGCCTCTAACATTAAATGAGACTACTACTCTACTGGTAGCTATGTAATAGATAAGCTCCTTTAGGAATATTTTTTTTATTTGGATGAAATGAAAGGGGAAAAGTAAAAATTTATGTTTATCATATCATAGGATGTGATGATCAATGGTAGTCATTGATTCCAACACCATGGTTTAGGATGAAATTGATAATACATTATTGGATGATTTAATATTAAATTGTAATATATTTCCATCGGGAGTAGCGAGTGGGAATGGAGATACAATTCTTAAGAATGAGATAAAAGGGCATGAAAGCGTACCCATGTATGATGAACAATTTACAATGTTTGAAACCCATGAAATATATTACATATATAATCTATATCCAATGAATGGCTGATTAATTGATTGGTGAAAACCGTTCCTCCAAAGTGGTATGGTCTCATAACATTTCTCATCATAAAAAGACATAGTATCATGTGTTCTCATCACTGATAAGAAATTCCCTATGACTTATGACATTAATGGAAGGCATGATAATAAGAGGGTAATGATGAAAAGAATTTATAATGGGAAGAATAAGGGAAGTTAATTTTCCAATGTGTGATAGTTGATTAAGGAAACACACATGTTTATGCTTAAAATGAAAATGCTTTAGTTTCAGGTGTAGTGAGAAAGGATATTATATTCATGATTTAATGAGAAGATAATAATTTACCAATTGTAATTTATAGAATTTTTTAGATATGGGACACTATGGAAATGTTTTTTCTATCGGACAAAGGAAACATACCTCAAAATAGGCCTTGATATCAAGGACAAAATTATGCGATCACAATAGAAAACATTGAGGTTATAAATGATGTCGTGGCATGTACTTTAACATTCTCGTCAAATTTAGATAAAAAATTATCTGATTTTGGATCATCATATTCCTTTATATAATAATAACTTTAATTAAAAATATATTTTTTAAATTACAATTTAAAAAGGTATTGTAAATTTATACTCTTAGTGGGAACCTTATTGTAACAAATATGTGTACATAAGTTCCTATTATAACACATAAATATCATATAATTTCATATTTTATTTTTATACATACGGTTGATTTTGATATAATAATTTGTTTGGACTTTTTTTGAAATATAATTCTATCATTGTTTTGTAATGTTGAAGAAATATGATTTGTGATAATGGTATGAAATTTCTCATCTTTATAGGGGACCCCTAATCATCTGAGTCATATATAGATCCACCTCTAGTAACTCTTATAAATAATATTCATATGAAAAAATTTAAATCATCATCTATGGATGAGGAAAGGAATTGTCAAAATAGAAGGAATAAAAAATTTACATGAATTCATAGATTTATTTCAATAGTATTTACGTGGAAATCCTTTAGTGTGAGATGTTAAATTTTTTATTGATTTACACCATAATTCAATGCCAATATCAAAAAATATCTATAGAATATCCACTATTATATTAATGGATTTCATTAAAAAACTAAAGGATTTGAGTAATAATTGATTTCTTTTCCCTTGTGTTTCTCTATATGAGGACCATATTCACTTTATTATGAAGAAGAATGGATCCATGTGGTTGTAAATCGTCTAGAATGAAATCAATGCTATCAGAAAAATAAATATTTCTTTATTCCTTGCATTGATGATTTATTTCATTAACTTCAAAGAACTCAATTTTTTTTCAATGATTGACCTTTTATATGAATATCATAAATAGTCTATGAGTAATGAATATATTCTAAATACATCAGTTTTATAATGTTATGGACATAGGAGTTTGCATAATTTCATTTGGTCTGATAAATGAATCCTATGTTTTATCGATCTAATGAACATATTTTTAAAGGGATAATTTTAGTATTTTATTTTTGTATTTATTGATTATATATTTATATATTTCAAAAGATATTAAAACCAAGAGAAAAACTTTCGGATTGTTCTAGATATAGTTAGATGAAAATACAAATATGTGATATTTAGAAACATTGAATAATTCAATCAAAATGTTTATTTGATGTCCATATTGTCTCAAAGGATGTAATATTAATTGATACTATGAAATAAAAGGGTTTATATTAATTATTAATTATAGTTGTTAAAGAATCATTTAATAAACTCTCCAAATCATGATCTTGAGTTAGAAGTTATAATTGCTTTGATGAAAACATGGAGACACTATCTCTATGGTGAATGATGTGATATATAAACATATCACAAGAGTTATAAATATATATAAACATATACGAAACCCCACATGAGTCTAATACAATGTCTTCAACTATTAAATGATTATGATTTCTCACTAAAATATCACCCATGGGAGGCAAATAAGGTATCACACGCATTGAGAGGGAAGGATCATTGAGTTTAAAAAAATTATATTAAAAGAGATAATGTGTTCATGGATTTATTGAACATTGATTTGGGAATTATTAAAAATTTAAAAACATCAATACTTTTTAAATTATTTTCCAAATAAAATTTAATGGAAAGGATTAAATGTTCATAGTCTTATGATGATAATTTTCAAAATAAAATTAATGTAGTGAATGATGGGAAGTTGGAAGATTTTTTTGAGGATATAATTATAAAATTCAGCATGAGGATTTGTGTTCTCTATATACCCAATATAAAATATATAATTATTTAATGATTCTAATATCTTTAATTTTTCTATATATCCACATAAAACTAAGATGTAAAATGATTTGAAGGATCATTTCTAGTACAATAACCTAAAGGAGTAAATTTTTATTTATATAACAAGTTATTCATTTGGTCAATAGGTGAATTATATAAGTAAAAATACTAGAAGATTCATTCAAGAATTGATTATATCAGCATGTAAATGGGATGAATGAACAAAGGATTTTTTCTCTATAGTACCACGAATTAAAGAAATTATTGGTTCAGTTAGGTTAATTGATGATCGACTTACCAAATCTACACATCTCTTCAATATAATAGAGGATATTTCACTAGATCAATTCATAATGTATTATATACATGATTTTGAATGTCTTAATTGAGAACCTATTTCAATTATTTTGATTTTAATCCATGATTTACATACAAATTATAAACAATTATTGAAAACAATTTCTATATTGAGCCTCTTTTGAGTAGTACTTCTCATTACCAATTTCGTGGCAGTTAGAATGGATGACTCAAACATTGGAAGTCGTGTTATGATTATGATCACCATACATTAATGGAATATTGGATTAGTATTTACCTTTATTATAGTTTTCCAATAAAAATAATTTTCATTTAATAATTCAATTGGAACCATAAGAATAAATATATTGAATGTGATGATGTATTAAAAATTTGATGGGATAAAATGGTGAAAGGATGCTTCTTGGACCAAAACATGTGTTGGAAACAATGGAATATTTAAATAATCTTAAAAAATATCTAAGAATTATTATGTACTTAAAAGTGATATGTCGATAACCAGAAGTAATATTTGGAGTTTTAAGTGGGGGATTTTGTCTATATGAAGGTATCTCTGTGGAAGGGTGTTATAAGATTTGGATAGAATGAGAAACTGATTTCTAGATAAATGTTACCTTTTAAAGACATTGAGATAATTTAATATGTGGATTTTTAAACTTTCAATTCCACATAACCATTATAAAGTATACAGTGTCTTCCAAATCACTTTGTTAAGAATGTAAATTAGAGAACCAACATATTTCCTCACATATAAAGGAAAATAATTGAAATATGATTAGGATTTTTGAGAAGAATATATCTAGATTTTGTAAATTAAATACCAAGTTTTGATGAATTTAATGACATGTATAGTAAATGAGATTTTGAAAATTCATAAAATTTAATATGTGACACGGGAACCAGATGAAAATATGATGAAGTGAAACAAAAATATTATTTTGTGGTGACATTACGGAAATTTATTTGTTTTAATTTTTGTATGTAGGAATAATGTAACTCTCATTGTTTTTATAGTATGTCTCTTTTAAAATTTATAATATTTAATAGATTATTCATCAAAGAAAACTGTGTTTAAAATTATAATATAGTATTAAATATGATTTTTGTAACAATAATGTGAATATTAGGAATAGAAATATGACGAATAGAATAGTAAATTCACATATAAAAGTATATATAAAATCTGGGAAACATTTAAATGAAAGTAATTTATATTTAAACCATTAAATAAGAAAAAAAATTAAAAATAAATCACATGTTATTATTTTTTTCAAACACAATTTTTTATTTTAAATTTTATAATTAATCATTCAAAATATTATTTATTTTCATTAAATATATTCATAAATTAATATTTTGTTTTCTTTTTATTATAATATATTCTAATGATACCTTTATTGATTTTTCAAATTTTGATCATGTGAGTTATAATTTTTAAATTTTTAATTTTGGAATAAATTATGATTTAAAATAAATATATATATATAAAATTTTGAATGTTTTCTCTAAAATAATGTTATTTTTTTAATTCAATATATCAAAAAATTGTTACTGTTATTTTTTAGGTAATTTTCTAAAATAGTTTAATATGATTGAATAGTGAAATATGATAATTGACTGTATATATGCATTATAAGTTAACTATACTATTTATTGATTCATTAGTAATATAAGATTAATAGTCACAAAAATTCATAATACATATTTTATTGGGGGAATAGAAACTATTCATATTCTGGATCCAACTTAATTAACTAACTAATAAAAACGAAAAAATAACCCTCTCCTCCACTATAAATACAACCCTTCACCAACTCTTATCCATACACCTACAAAGACTTGAATATTGTCCAGTGTTTTCTCAATCTATCTCCCAAACCTATTCCCCCCATTTTGGGCTTTGTGGTGTAACCCAAAAATTAATTTCAATGTTTCTTAAGAAGTTTTCAATGAGAGGAATTTAACATGTAAAATCCTCTTTCGTTCCATTAATAATCAATTATTTTAATCTATTTTATTATCATTTCCTTAAATCTATTTTGAAAACATTAATGATAAGTCTGGTATCTTATATATATTGTAATTTTATTATGTTACTGGATTATAGACAATAAATTATATTTTCATCCACATTTTTAAAATGAAAACATTGTCTCTGTGGTGCTTATTTTCTATCTTTGTGGATGTTGAGTTTTCATTTTTCAATTATTCCGTAAGAACGGATAATAAAACTGATTTATGTTTAAAAATACTCTTATATATGTAATAAAAATTATTTACAATTATAAAACATGTATATATACTTAATACTAATACATCATAAAAAACTAGTTAGTGGGGATCTAATAAATGCCAATATATTCTAAAGGGTTATCATTAACATATTATCTTAATAATCTACCTCATACAAATATGAAAATGATATATAAGAACATAAAATATTCTATAAGTTAATTATTAACATATAATTTCAATTCGGGATATCTATTCCCATTTCACATGTTCTTTCATTCATGTATAAAAATGAAACATTCTTGAAAACAATAAGAAACGAACACTCCCAAACGAAGAAATTGAATCTCATAACTCATAAAAAGATCATAAATTAACTTAATAAAATGAAAAAAATTACATTCATGGTTAATATGTTCGAAATTAAATTATTAATTAATAAAAATTCATTTCCCAAGATGTTAAGTTTAAATGAATACATTCAGATGTAAGGTGCGGTTTTCTTCCTGAATGTCATTTTTTTCAATTGGGGTATGATTTTCTATATTTACCCCATTTTAATTATTCATTATATTTATTTAAATATTTAAAATTCTATAAATATCTTTTGAACACATGTATCTTGATAATTTCATCATTCTTTGATTAGATAACACACATTCATTACTATTCTGTTTTCAATTCCTCCGAGTTTTCAATCTCAGATAAACAGTACTTCCAAATTACCCATTTTCAAGTACACTATAGAATCAATTTTAATCCACCAATATTTTTCTAAAACCACAAATTTGATAAAAAAATAATAATTAATTTATGTTTTTATGTAAAAATTATTTCATTTTTACAATTAAGGACACCTATATTTTCTCTTAAACTGCACTGATGAGGCCCATTTCTAATGTTTTTTAAAAACTATTTTTATATGTTTTTTCTTCATTTAAACATAATTTTAACCTCAAACATATTTCTATTTCCCTTTTATTTTATTTTCAATGATATGTATATTTAAAAATTGATTGTATGATAAATAACTAAATATTATTTAAGAATATGTTTTCATTGAAAAGTAAAAAGTTTATTTCTCTCAAAAAAACCTTGATTATTATTTTAGATAATTTTAATTTATTTAAATACACTCTATTTAATAATATGCTTGAAAGGGACTGATATTTTATGATAACATCTGCAATATTTTATTAAATTTATTATTCTTAATTTCAATGTCTATGTTCCATATTTATACCATTAAACCAAATACATTGAATTCATAGTGATTATGATTATGGATTGGGTGATTTTAAACTATGTCTCACCCGATTCATATGAAGAGTGAATTGTACATAGTAAGTAAGTGGTTGTTACCTTTATATATAATTGATTTCTCGGTAGCTCTCCTAGGATAAAATAGTTATGGACATAGTCGGGGTCATTCCCATTTATTGTTAGTTATGTATTTTTCTAAGTCCTTTACTATTTATTTCTAGATTTCATGGCTAAGGCCTTAGCGATATTTTTCAGACATCTCGAATTATGAATTTCCCCATTATGATATTAGTAATTGATAATCCAAGTGATTGCTCAACTAATATAATTTACCTTGATGTGTATCTTTCTCAAGTCATTATTTATATAGAATTATTTATTCATTTTTTAATCCTTCAATAATTTGCTCAAGATTATGTTTTAACGAAATGTGTTTTTAGTTATTCTACACCCTTTATTTATTATGTTATTATTATATTCTTATTTATTTTTTAACCTCGATAAGAATATGATATCAGAAATTACTTATGTTTCATTTTCCACAGGATTCGAAGGTGTTTATTTTGATTGACTTACATGTATAATATACGAGTCTATGGGTGTTTCCAATAGAGTTGATATGTTGTTTTTCCTTTCAAAGATTTAATTTAAAATTTATGTTTCCATATGGTTTTCTAATGACAATAAACTATTCATTCGTTTGGGATATGAATGGTTTTTCAGTGTAAAAATTTAATTATGGTAGGAATCGACTTAGGGCTTCGGCGGTTGGGGTCTTTATAGATATACATTCCTTTTGACCAATGTTGTAATAGTTGTAAAACAATAATTAAAATAATGTTTTTTATGGAATGTCACATACCCTGAGTCCAAATCGTCACATTATTTATACTCTTGGATAATAAAATTATGCTAATGATTTTCTTCTATAAGAACAATTTTAATTTTTATATTTTCCTTTATATCACTTATTACCATGTTATATGTAATTATCCATGTCCACCTTAGACGTTTTGATGATATTTGGTACTTATGTCCAAAATAACATGTATAGGTTAAATATTGTCAAAGACTACAATAATCTATAATATCTACAATAATATTCATGAAATATTTATAATTCTTATGTTTCTATTGACCTTTTAAATCCAACTATTATATATCATTTAAAAAACAATCAATGGTACAATCATGGAGATGGTAGGCTGTTTATACACATGTGTAACATATACATTTTACAACGATCAAAATAATAAGAAAGTAATTATTATTTTATCATTCTATAATTATCATAATATCATAAATATAATATTAATTCTCTGAATACACATATATAAATTATCCATGTTATTTGGTGATGAAAAATGTATCACATCACAATGGGGAGGTGGTAGTCCAAACTTATGCAAGAATGTTGTTATCATTTACAGTGCATGGAAAGGTAATAATTTAAAACATATATTAAAATTTCATAATTATAATTATTTCATGAAACCGATAACTAAATAAGTATAACCATTCATGAGATATTGTGATGAATAATGAATTTCAACTATTCGTGAGGCGGTGTTCGGCTGTATACATGAACGATGAACTATTTTCCCACTTGATATAGGAGGAGAGGGATATAGGCAAGGAAAATAAAATTAAAATATATCAGTACATGGATGATAGTATTGCTATTATTTTAGAATGGATGAAAAAAAATTTAGTTATGTGTATGAGAAACTAAACTAAAAATGGGGATATAAATACACCTATTTGTTCAAAAATCTCCATTTGAAAACAAATGACCTCAATGATTTTTATTCTTCCCATGAAAGGACCTCTGGAATGAGGGGATGGATTATAGAATTGGACATGGCTATGGAATTGTTTTTTACCAAATTCGTTTTTATATGGGATTATATAAAAATAGAAATATCTCATTTATAATATTTGGGAGATGCACTTTTGGAATTTCTCAAATCCATTAATTAATATAAATTATATTATAATTAAAAATTATTCAAAAAAATTTTTTTAATAAAATTTGATTATGGCTCATTATAATATATTTCAATTAAAATTATACATTATTTGACTATTTTTTTACCCTTAACGTTTAGTTTTAACCCTTTTACCTCATACTATGGAAAAATGGATTTTCATAGTTTGAGGGTCAATAAATTTACCATGAATGGATAATAGGACAATATATTGATCGAAGATGATATAATAAACCATTTACTAATCACTTGGAGGAATTTAATAATTTTAGTTATTTTATATTATTCAATATGATATTATTTACTATAAAAAATTAGTGATGTTTAATTATAGAACTATTCATTTCATTAATTTTAATAATATCACGACAACATTTATAATTAAGCTAAATTAACATAAAAATATAATTTCTTTAAAGGTAATATATAAAATAATTTTATTATATTTATTGTTAAAATTATATTTCTTTTAATATGTTTAATATCATTCATTTTATTTTTCAATTAATTTAATAATTATTGCATCAATGTTGGTAAAAATTTATGGTCATTATTTCATCCTTAAAAAATAAAAATTTCTATTCATGATTAATAATATGATTTTTTATGTCAATATAAGATTTAGTAATGAACATATCCTTTTTATAATACCATATAATATATACTACACTTATTGACTATTAGAGTGTGACAAGTTCGTCTATTCATTAAATAAAATTCTACAAAAGTAAAAATCTCCTCCAAATGTCATAAAAAGGCCATAAATTTGACCCTTGGATGATATTGGTTTAGATATACAATTCCATCATAATTAATCAATATTTAGGGTCTCTTAATGGTTCTTATCGTTTTTATCCAAAATTAACTGATTTACCCTTTACCGTGGTAATAAAATTACTAACAATACTATTCATATTGAGAAAAAATAAAGATGTTTATTTAAAAATATTATATACATTAGTTAAAAAAATTATTCCACTTTTTAAAATAAAAAAATTAGATGTTTTAGACACGAACATTAAACTGAACTGAAAAAAATGAAAAAAAATAAAATATTCCCTACATAAATATAAATTGTGCTTTCTATATATTCATGTATAAAATATATTTAAAATCTATAATTATATTATATTAAATAAAAATGAACTAGTTAATAATTAAAAGTAAAAAAAATAATTTTGAACTTTTAAATAGTTTAAAATAAAATATATTTTTTAGTAAAATTTGGTATATTTCACAATTACAGTAAAAAGAAATATATTTTAAAGATAACCAAAATTTATCCAATGATAATTTCAAAATTATGAATCAAAAAATGTAACATATTTTTACAAAATTAAAATTATGTAATTTTAAAATTAATCATTTTTATAAAATCATATAACAAATTTATTTAGTAATACAATTTTTTTGTGATTTTAAGAATTAATTATTATATTTATAGTGAATATAAATAAAAAATTTAGTAATACTAATAAATAAAAAATTATTAATTTTATAACTATCTATGTTTTTACATCACCCCATTGGAAATTATGTTTAGATAATTTTGATGTTGGGCTCGGAAACTGGGGTTGGACCTTTTAATATACCTTTGTTGAAGTCCAAAATCGTAAAAAAGAATAATAAATATTTCAATTGGAAAGGGTGAAATGAATGTATGAAGGTCACCATAGATACCAGATATAAGGTTTCCATATAAGAGAAAATTATTATGGAATGGAATTATGGATATGGTAGAGAAACTAAACTCCCAAAGATTGATTAATATTGATAGATATCATGGTATTGAGAAATTCAACTTCTACAAAACTACTTTATGACGATGTCTGTAAAAACAAAACCATACCTTGGAAAAGAAGTTATAGATTAGAATTTTCGGTTCATGATCCATTTCATAATGTTTCAGTATTATTCCTACGTATAAAAAAATCATAATTAAATATACATAATTTTACGATTAATTTAATATGTTAATCAATTTCCACCAGAAACGAATATTTTTTCACAAAATGAAGAGAATTCAAGATGATTTTTTCATTCATGAATCCCATGAGAAAATTATAATTGATAAATTAATCTAAATGAGTTTATCGGTCACGACCCGTCCCCCGGGGCCCGTATCGTGAATTCCCTAAGCACGCCTTCCATAGGCCAAGGGCTGGCGACTGGCACCAAAGATGTAAATCCCTAAAACTGGGAAGGCATTTCCTTTATAAAACGTAAACACACACAACCAGAGTACAAGAGGAAGAAAACACTATATAAAAAATGTATAACAAAACATGTGGTGGAATGTAAAAATGAACTGGAAATACAATCCCAACAGTAAAGTACAAGGAAAAGTCAAATAAATACAACTAAAAGACAAATAGCTGGAAGGTGTCTAGCAGCTCCTATATCATCCACCATGGATCCTACCTGAAGGGTAGGTACATATAACCTCTTCAGCACTCCACATTTTTCTTTCTCCTCTGGGTACCGTCTTATCATAAGGTCCACCTCCAGGAACCGTCTGGTCCTTGAACACTTCGCCTCGGTCAGCATTGTCCGTCGTCTGCATCCAACACAACGAGGTGCGGGCATAGCCTATGTAGGGGTGAGTATAACGATACTCAGTAGGGACCCTAAGACCCTCATGATCTCACAAAATCCTACATGGATAAACCACAAAGTATGAAATAAATGGATAACCATTAATTATATATATTCCCATACATATACCTAAATTATCGAGTAACCCATCTTAATCATGAGGAAAACACAAAGGTTATTGACTCAGCACAAACCAGGATTTTGATTCACCAAACCACAACTACTAGAGAACTCCTCCTCTGTTGAGTACAATGGTCCTGTCATGAATCTGAGGTGCTAGTCACTATCCTTAGACTACTGAGGTACTCTTCCTGTCAAGTACCACGGGTCTGCCACCTCACACAGTAGCACTTCACTCCATGGGTCTGCCGCCTCACCCAGTAGCGCTCCCCCTAATAGACTACAGAGGTACTACTCCTGTCGAGTACTATGGGTCTTCCGCCTCACACGGTAGCACTCCTCTGCAATGGTTCTGCCACCTCACACAGTAGCGCTCCCCATTGGGCTAGTCAAGTCACCATGAAACGAATCGGAAAAGCAGTCATCAGATATCACTCAGCTTCTAGGTCTCTCTACTCTTCTTGCTCATCTCCGGGAGGGTCCGCTCCATGAGCTAAAATATTATAATCTAAGTATCACGAAGACCAAAGAAGAAGTATCTCAATGGAATTCCATGTCAAAGTGGTCTCAATGCAACAGATGACGCGTCAATCGGAAGCCCAGTCTGTGAGTTATTAGCCTTTTTGTTTCGGGGGCCCTGTTGGTTTCATGTACGAACCATCCCAACCATATCTCAACTATACCCCAAACACCCATGGCATATTTTTGAAGGGACCTTTTCTCAAAGAGTTTACCGGCGCCGCTGATGGTTTGTCAAATGGATGTTTGGTTCCAAATATATGGCCAAAGTAAGTGATGGGTCATTAGTGGGCCCGGGTCTGGTCTGACCCAATCGGACCGACTCAGCCCAACCCCGTCTGGGTCATCCTCATCAAACTTGTGGGTCAGCCCACTATGTAGGGCCCAGACCAGTGGGCCAGGCCCAGCGGACTGTGTGGACAGTTCGGGCTGAGGTTTCCAAGTGGGCGACTCAGCCTGAAGGTCAGTGGCATGTTCGGACGGCACCATGATGGGCGCGGGTTAGGAGGCTCAGCCCGAGAGGCCCACGGTTGGCCGTGCGGGACGCGGGTAGCCCACAGGTGTGCCGGGAAGGGCTCGGAGCATGCTGGGCATCCGGCCTGGGTGTGGGGCACGCGGGGCAGCCGGCCTAGGTGCAAGGCAAGTGCTAGGAGGTCGACCTGGGCGCCAGGCCGGTACCAGGAGGGCGTCGGGTAGGCGGCGTGGGCGCCTGGGGCTGCTGGGTCAGCGCGGGGCCCGCTGGCAGCGCACGTGGCACGTGGACAGGGTGCCGGCGGATGGGATGGTCGTGGTTTCAGCTAGGGCGCACGCCGGGAAGCGTGTGGGTAGGCTGGTCGGGCACCGCGCGACCGGGGGTGTGGTTCGTGGAGGCCACTGGTAACGTGAACTCTATTTTCCTTCTTCGTCGTCATCGCTACGTTGACATGCTGCCCCTACTTTGCCGTTGATCCAAGGTTCTGGAACCATGAATGGAATGGAGGGGTCGGGACATGATAGTTTGTCTTGAACCCTCCATGATAGAAAGATAGAAAAGTAGTAAACAAGATGATATAACAAGAGAACATTAAGCATTAAACAACATAAAACACACCCCTACCGTGAATGTCGTTTGTCACTGATGAAGTTGAGGGAAACAGGTGTCGTTCTGTTTACGTCTAAAAAGAAAAATCCAACTGTGATGTCGTAATTATTTGTGGATGATGCTTCACTTTCCATTTTCTGGTTGAAGAAGGAAGAAGACGTTTGAGGAAGATGTTGAAGAAAAAATCTGGAATTTTTCACAATCTTCATTGGGGAGGATAAGTTTCTCCAAGTGTTAGGAGTCGCAATACTTTACCAGCACTTCGTCTCTTGGTTAAGTCGTCCCAAAACCGTCTCTTAAGCTCCCTATATATAAGAGAGGGTCGTAGGTAATTAACCATCATGGAATTTATAACGGTTCATTTATTATGAACCTTTCTAAATTCAAACGATGAGGTTACAAAATTTATAATGGGGTCGAGTAAATTAAATTTTGTTGGAACAATTTAAGAGGTGTGTTGGCACAATTAAAAGGGGAGGATTCCAAGAGGCTTCCATTAATTAAATTACACACGTTGGTGCAATATTAAATAAAGGGAAAGTTCAAGGGGTTTCCCCCCATTTATTGGGGGAGTTGTAGTGGTTTTATCCTCCTCCATTAATCAAGGTTAAGCCTCGTGTTGTCCCCACACAATTATCCTCCCATGGGAGGTTATGCTAGGGTGGGCTCCACCATCATAACCTATCACGGGAGGTTAGGGTGTGGTTGTCGCACCACCAACTCCCAAGGGGAGGTTTCAACTACCATTGGGTCCAACCCTTAAACAATTTCATGGCGGCTAAAAATAAAATAAAGTGTTTTACTTAATATTATTATTTTTTTATAAAAATCTAAAATCTAGTTTTTATTCCCAACCATCCGCTATCGAGGTGAAAGTCTTCTTAAGAGAAAACTGGTGCTGCGAGTTAAATAGTGTCTTTGGATTTCAATTCCGAGCACCGGTTCAAAAGATATAAAACACCAATCGCAGGTTTACTGAACAAACCCAGAAAAAAAGTTTGGAAAATTATTATCAGTCACCCTTGACCCACTACGGCCGAGGATAGGCACTCCCTAGGTGAAACACACCCCCAATGAACCCAAAAGTACTCTTGGATTTTCAATACGGGTTACTGTTTAGACGTTATGAATTTTAAAATAAAATAATTGTCACTTAATTATTTAATTTACGGACAAAAACTATCTTTTTCTGGTGGCCCGCGTAGGAAAATGTTAGTATCTTCTTAAATAAAGCAAGCCCCCATGAGTTCAGCGGTGGTCTTGGATTTTTAATCCGAGCTACTGTTTTTGAGTTATAAGCATTTGAAAAATAAAATAACTTTATTTAATTATTTTACATACAGTTATTCCATTTTCAGTATTTCTCACAGGAAGCCCGCGACTACTAATCTTAAGTCACACCTACGGTAAAACCACCTTCCAGAGTTCAACAATACCCTCATATTTCTCATTCAAGAAACTCTTTAAGAGTCATTACACTTTTTCAAGAGAAATTCTTATGAGCGTTAAGTTAAGCATAACAAAACTTCAAAAATTGATTTCTGGAACACCGGGCCTTGGAATCATGTGCCATAAAAAACAGTGGACTTGTAAAAATCCCATGAATTTAAGAAAAACTTTTCAATAGAATTTCTGGGTCTTTACATTCTCCCCACCTCAGGGAGTTACGTCCCCGTAAGCTACAACTCACACTAAGGGAATAAAAGGGGGTACTGAGCACGCATCTGAGCCATCACGCTCCCATGTGCTATCCTGTAGGTTCTCGTGCTGCCAACATACGCACACCAGAGGTATCGACTGTCCATGTAGGACCCGCTACTGTCAATCCTCAACCTCCATTAGATCCTCGGTGAAAGTCTCCCGGTCATCAATGTCCATCTCCCCATGGTTGATGAAGTGGGAGGGGTCGTGCACCCGGTGCAACTGAGGTGGAAGATCTAATCGGTATGCCACCTCATAAACTCTATTGAGGACCTAAAATGGTCCAAATAATCTCAGAGATAACTTTCCTCCTCGGCCACATCTCGATAGACCTCATCAAGGTGAGACCCGTAGAAAGAGGTGGTCGCCATCCTCGAACTCCAGAGGTCTCTGTCTCCTACCAACATGTAATTTCTGTCTGCTCTGAATAGTCTTCATCTTCTCCTGGTTGACCTGCACCTTCATCATGGTAGCTCATACAATCTCTGGTCAGAAGGAAGTGGGCCGACACGGTGAGTGGGTCGATGATCACCCAAATAGAGTCATGTCCCCTGGACATACGTGGAAGACCCATCACGAAGTCCATAGATATCTCATCTCTCTTCCACTTTGGGACATTGAAGGCTGAACCAAGCCCACTGGTACATGACGTCCTTCCATCACTTGGTGACAAGTGAGGCATCATGATAAAAACTCTGCTACCACCTTCTTCATACCTGTCCACCAGTGTTGTCATCGAAGGTGCGGGTATATCTTCGCCACACCTGAATGTACCGCTAGAGGGGATGTGTGTAACTCCCTTAACACTTCCTCCAGAAGTGAAACTAGTAGATGGTACTTCCTATGAAGAGGATCTCATGCTCCCCACATCTATAAAATCCATCAGGTGTTTGCTCTGTGGGTATCTGAGCACATCATGTCTTGAGGTCAGCGTCTCCATGTTGTACTTCCTTGGCTCGCTGATGAAGGGGAGGAGTGACTGTAAGAGTCTGTAGAAAGGTTGCTCCATCTCTATCCACGATGGATATCTGTAAGGTAACCAGCTGCTATGTCGCCTCACCTAGCTGTTGTATACCAGTACTCCTGCTGAGTGCATATTCAACAACGTTTATCTTCCTAGGAGTATAGACCATCTCAAAGACATAGTCTTGAAGGAACAGAAAACTCAAAACTCCTACCACCATTTGGGTATGGCTGGACGACTCAGGAGTGATTGGATGCACCCTTCTGTGCATGAGTTTAACCTGTGCGGCCTGGGTTTCCTTTTTCACCAACTAAGGAAAACCTTATCTTAAAGTTGTAGTTAAACCACAACCTTTTTGCCTAATACAATTAATCTATGTATGAACTATGGTTTCCCAGTCTATACCCAAACTAACGTCATAAGGCCTCGACGCTGCCACCAAGAGGTTTCAACCAAAACTCTCATATCAAGGGTCAGATCACACCATTGACATAAGTGTGATTATTGAGTGTCCTCACAAAGCTATCTCCAGATGTGAGGTTCATGTCAACGGTTTAACTGGAAACTCCATGTCTGGGACAAGATATGTGGAATGAATGAATGATCGGTACCTATGTCTATTGATATAACATTTGGTAGAAGACATAGTCTATACCTCGAATCATTCCTATAGCCCTTGGGTGACACTCCTTGACTGCATGAAACTATTCTACACCTCTTCCATCCAGCTCCCTGATCCTGGTGGGGACTACAATGACAGTTGGTTATAACATGTCAAAATGTACACCACATCATGCTTCTCTCTTGGATCTTCTTCCACATCTTCTACCCTGAAAAATCGTCTATCCTTGTTACATCCTCTTTCTAAAACAGTTCACTTGCCCAAGTCTCTGAGACTAGTGCTTGTTTCCTAATTTCCCACTACTAAAATTCACTGGATATATCCTCTCATCCAAAGAACATTCAACCACAACAGTTCTCTCTAGGATCATAACATAGGTAGGAATTCATGGAGGAAAAAGAAATTGCTTGATCAGATGTCCCTAAAAACATCTCACTCAGAGGTCCAAGCTCCGAAGCACTGATCATATTTTATTCATCAAGTATGAGGAATGATCGGTACACCTCGATGAATACTCATCTACCGACATGTCGTCCTGCTGAAGCTGTAGAAGTTTTAGAGAACTCTCAGCCACCACCTCAGGCCAGTCCTTAGCCGCCTTTAATCGGGCTCGCCTCTGAACCTAAGGGGTATCTGATGTTGTAACCCATGTAAGGAACTAAGCCAACAAGTTTCATCAACCGGTACCGCCGGTTTAAAGTAATGACCAACAGGCAGTGATATAGCTGACACACTACCTGAAGGTACAATCTCGGGCAAAGGTCCACATATGAAAGCCTCATAACTATGCAGACCAACCTCATGGTCACTCACTGGGAAACACTAGTAGATAAGATCACTATCTTCTCTGTTGGTGTCTTAACTAGGCGGAGAACCCTAGAAATCGCCTCGAGTCAGTCCTCTGCTTCCTGGGAGTCTATCTCGCCTTGTAACCTTGAGGACCACTATCGCTATAAATCGTTGAATTCACTTAGCCGACATGCACTATCCTCCAGTGCGGCTAGAAGAATCTACTACCCAATGGTTGGTGGTTCTGCTGGAACACCACCTGAAGTTTCCAACATAGTAAGAGGGCCATGCACCGGAGCCTCGTCGCTCGGTGGGCCATCATAGGGTACTCTCTCGAAACTCCAACTAGATTTTCTGCATGGAGGCATCCTGAATAGATGTGATACGGTCAAAAGATTATACTCAGTTAGCTGACCTGGTTTGAGATAACTTATAGAAAATTTTTTAAAACACACACGCAATCAGAGTTTTCAGGTACTTAAGTCAGAAATCAGTAGTCAGGGTCCTGGTGTAAGGATACATTGCCTCGGCACCAACAATGAACTCCCTGAACTAAAATCCACACTCAATACCCTTAACATTATTTCTTCAAAGAAATAAAATATCAGAGTCCGAAGCTTTGTAGTAGAACTGACTCCTATGATAGTAATTTGTCACGATCCATCCCCTGGGGCCCGTATCGTGACTTCCCCAAGATCACCTTCACTAGGCCAGGCGCTGGCGACAAGCAGAAAAGGCATAAATGTAGACACCCTAAACATTAATTACATGTACATTAAATTAGTTTTGCGAAATAATTAATATATAACAAGAAAAAACAAACAAGGACCGTGATAGTTTATTGTCTTTGGAAACTCAGAAAATATAATCATCTAATCATAGTGAAAGAACATCAATATCTCCCGTAAAGATCTTCCCCTTTTTGATTTCTTACCTAAAAACATTCATTAAATCGTGGTGAAAAAAACATTTAATTTTATGATCAAATGCCCAGTAAGGGCATGCTGGAAAAAATAAAACAAATCATATACATTTTAACTTAAAAAATGAACATAATTTTTAAACATCAAAATCATGAGAAATGACATAAAACATGGCATTACGTAAGGCATAAGTCATAATGAAAAATTAATCATGATAAAATTACATTGGAATAAAACATGTAATTTTTGTAACCATTAAGCACATGATATGAATTCCATAGTAGCCACGGCATTGCTGCCAAGACCATCTTAGTGGACAAAGTCCCTTTCTAAATCGAGTTCACTTCTCGTTCCTGTCTTGTAACACTGATCCAGATTAATTTACCATACCAGACATGTCTATATAATGATATATAAATCTTTACCCAATTCATTGGAGGGAGATATATGTCCCACCCATATCATAATGAAATCATTCTTAGTTGTGACACAAAATAAACATAAATCATTCATCATAACCCAAAGAATAAAATGGGTTTCATAAACATCATCCCATTATAACATAATCCATATAAAAAATGGATATCATTTCATTATAAGAAAAGTGAAACCATGTAAATCATAGAGACATTTTACTTGAAACATACACATATCAAATAAATCCATCTTATATGGAAAATTGTTATGGTAAAACACGTGAAATGAATTCATGAGGAAAATATCATTTCTTCTTGAAAATTAATTTCTTTTCAAAAAATGCCATGCAATTTTAAAAAAAAGGATTTTGATGAAAATATTAATTAAATATTTTAGAGTAAACATAATTAATATAAGGAATTATAAAACTGTAAAAATATGTTCATGCCGTATTAGTAAAAACATTCTCCTCATACTTTTACCGGAAAAAGTAAAAACGTACCTCATATGGTAAACAAAAGAAATATTCCATCCACAACACAAAGTAAAAGTAAAAGAGGGATAAACATTCCATTAAACATACATGGAAGAATATTAGATAGTTTATGAAAAAAATTGTGGAAATGGATGAAAATTATAACCCCAGTAAATACTTACGAAGGACAATCTCGGATAAGAATGAGATTGGAATAGTTATCCCTTACCTTATGTCTGATATGCTTCATATGTATCTGAACCACCTATATAATTATTTAAATAATGTCATCGACTTATTAAATAGTCTTATTAATTGTTATTATATCATATATGGTTCACTTATGACTTTATATTACCCGTTTGTTTTGTAAATTCCATGTTAAAACAACATTTTTGGTAAAATTGATTCATTTATCGTACATGATTGGACTTGTTGTTCTTGATATTATTATTACTGATATAATGATTTAATAAATAAAAAAAATGTAAAAATGACTTATATATCATATATATTCAGTATATATATATATATATCTAATAGATAGATAAATGAAATGAAACACACCGTTCATTGAGACTGTAGGTCGTACGTACGCATGAACGTAATTTTCCTTTAATAATTGACTTGAATGGATGTATGTAAATAACATATAAATAAATCCAGTATAATTTTTATGTTATATATAGGATTTTTATTCATTATATATACTTTATTATCATTATTTAATGGTTAACATGGAGATTGAATCTCATCACGTTGTGGAGACAGTAATGTGTTCGTACACACAAGCGATGATATCATTCACATAATTATTAAATTTAATTGGAGTGGATGATATAATATCACATAATCTATATGATGTTATAATATCCACATATAGTAATTCATTACACCAATTTACCCATCCATGTAATGTGGTGGTGGAAAAACAGATTACACCACGGCGTGGAGACGGTATTCTGTACGTACGCACGCGCTGTGATTTCATTTTCCGTATGATAGATAGAAGATGAAATGGGGTTGTTTCATATTTATAATAAAATATCATTATATTAGTGATATTATTGATATTACTTTATATAGAAACAAATAAATAAGAAGAAGATGAAGAAGAAAGAAAACATCAATGAATCAGTAGAAGAGATTACCTTATCTTCGACATACCTCTATTATGTTCCCTCTTAAGGAACTAGAGATGGTATTTTGAGGAGACCAGAACCTCTATAATGTTTCTAGGGAAGTTGAAAAGGTAAATGGGTAGGGTTTGGCTGAGATTGAAAGCTCAAAATTGTGTAAAGAGAAGAGGGAGGAGGTTCCCTTTTTTAAGGGAGGAGAGGGGCACCTTAGGAAAACTGAACATATTATTTTATAATAAAGTCATATATGGTATATAATAGTTCCAAATTGATTTAGTTTGGAGATAAAGTGGGTATGGGTCGAAATCCTATCAAAAAATAGGTTTTAGACAAGTTTAGGTTACTATTTTAACCTTATCATTTAGATTTAACTCTTTAAGTTAAATAATATAACTTTTACCGTGTCTTCTAGTTTGATTACACTATATAGTTAATAAACATACTATAACAAGCCAAATGAACCCCAAGTGGTTAATTATTAATATATATATCTTTATCTATGTCATTTTTCTGAACCTTAGATTTTTAGGAATAGAATAAAAATTTATAATATAATATTTGTTTTAAAAAACAATTATGTCAATGTTGCCACTATATGGAAATTGATTTTTGTGAAAATCATAACAACATGATTAGTTCAAAAATGTTAGTTAAATAAATATTAACAAGACATATTAACATAAAAAATTATGTTATTTCATAAAAAGTCTCAAAATACATTTATTTGGGTATTTATAATATCAATTGTGTTAATATTTCATTAATAAGGAAATTACTGAATCATCAATGTGTCATAAATCACTTAAATTATTTAACGTCTAAAAATTATAAATAAAATACAATTATGTATGAAATAGTTTTTTCTTTCTAAATAATATTTATAATAGTATTTTATCTTCTTTATAACCCTGTATTAAAAATGTTTTAATTATTAAACATTGATTTTAACTATTTTTACACTTCTTTAAATAAAATAATAATAAATGTCCAAATCTAATACAAGGGGACCTAAATGATAATATTTTATTTCTAAGGTTGTTCTTGGTCGAATTACACTTATCCAATAGAATTTGGACATGTGTTAGGGTAATAATAATATAATTTTTACCCTTAATTACCCTATTTACTTTTAACCATTGTAAATTAAAGTAAAAATTTACTATTCACCAAAAAAATTATTTTTATATTATTGAACCAAATGTTACTCCTTGATATTAACCATGTCTCTCGGATTTTCGAAATTCCACTAACAGAAGCGGTAAAATTATGTTTTATTTAAATTTTCAAATTCTCCTATGATGTGGGTAAAAGACGGTGAAAAGTTCAATGAAATTTTTATATATCTAAAATTATTATAAAATGACTCCAATGAATTACATTGAACTTATATACATATTATGTAAAAATTAGGACCTAAAATAAATTTAATTAAAATAAAAAATTATTAAAATAAAAAGTCAGTTTTTAAATTGTAACCCAATGTTTTCACTATTCATCAAAAATTTAATGTGTTCAGAAAAATACCAAAAATTCACCTTCTCATAATTTTGATATTCCGAATCGAAAAATGAAGTCCATTTTTATGGATAAAATTTATAAAATTTCAAAAATTTGGTATTACTATTCATAACGGCCAGTTTATATAATATTTTAATAACATATCACATTTTAGTGAAACTCGATATTGCGTACAACAAACGCTATCGTGGAAGGTCGCGATTGCATGTAATTAAAGGCAAGTCAAGGTTGCATGTAGTATAAGATTAATTTGTTGTTGCATATAATATAATCCAACCATATTTCATTTATACAATGGATATATATATATATATACTCAATGTAGCGTAAAATAACTTCTATCAAACGAACATGAAATTGTGTGTAACACGATCCAAAATTAGTGTTGTGTATACTGCAACATAATACAATGTTGCATATACCACATGATAATCTTGGTGTATCATACAACAAAATGTATGAATGAAATTAAAAAAAAATATATCTTATAAAATCTCGGGGTGTTACATTATACCCCCTTAAAATGAATTCCGCCCTAGAAATTTGGTGGGGATATAGATCGTTTACTACTTAAATGTTTTTTTAATAGAAACACACATCATAAAAAAGGAATAATAAAACTTAATTTTAAAAACTATGGTTTGAAAATTAATGGTTACCCAAATTAACTTATCCATGGGTTCCCATATAAGAGAACATAGGTGAAAATATGGATATGGAAGAGAAATATTACCGTAATGTTCTGATGGAGAGTGGTAGAGAACATGGCTATGAAAAAGCCAACAATCACAAAGTCATAAATTTGTGATGATCTAAGGTACCATCTAATTCATCTAATATAAGAGCAGGAAGACAACATTTTTGGTTTTCCAGAACATTTCCCTAATGTTGATGAACTTTAATGAGGAAAAATACTTGCTTGATTTCAGTGTAGTATCATCATTGTTCATTCCATGAACAATTTCCAATTCATCTCTATTTAATGAAATGAAATTTAATTTTCATTTATAATGTGTTAGCAGATCATGTGATAGAATTATAAGTCATCCCATCTATTTCTATCATAAAAAGGCTAGCATAAGTTATTAAAAATACATAAGTCCATCTATGGGGAGATAAATTGTATATGATTCAAACAATGGACTTATAATTCATCTATCATACTGCTTAATAAAATAAAACTAGTTTCTACTAACTAGGGACTCCATATAGGCCAGTGGTAGGTGATAAAGGTCTGTCACACTTCAGTTGTGGGTTCGATTCCAGCAACCTTGTGTGATGTGACGGGTTGTCGCTCGTCCTATAGGTTGTTATTTTTCTAAAACAATAATATCATAACATTTCATAAATAGAAACAAAAAGTTATAGCCTTAATAAATACTATATGATGTCTATTCAAACCTTTAGGCTTATCGAAAATACTTACGTCCGATTACTAGAAATTTCATCTACCGAGCATGTGAATTACATAATTTGTCCCCCATATATCATAAGATATATCTTGTTGTTATTCACATTCTAAACATGTGAATACCTTAATCATGTATTCACATGAAAAATGAATACCCATTGAACCTTAGTGAAAACATTAATGCTTTCAAAATTTAACACTTTCCACATACCAAAATCCAAAAAAAATCACATACTCAAAACATGATATAACTTTGTCCCTATATTATCCATGAGCTCATTTCATTTTTTCCCTTATCCCTTCATTATGTGCATATCATCTTATTTCCAAAAATATTTCATTCACCTTTCATGGTTACCAGTACCATATAATTATTGAAAACAAATACATAGATATTCCAAAATTCAACGATACCATAAATGAGATTCCATGATACTATTTTGAAATCCCATTACATTAACACTTAATCATTAAAAAACATCATTGTCATACTCAACATCAAAAATAGTGATCAAATGTGACTTCCCTTTATCCTTTTCCTTAAGGAGCTGCTCACGTTGATCATCATTAACCCTTGGATTAGGGAACTGATTAGCATAATGCCCCATTTCCTTGCATATGAAGCATTGAAGTGTCGGTGGTGCATTTTATGCAGTCTTTTCTTTATTCACATCATTAGAAACCCTTTTTCCATTACATCAACACAAAGTTGCTCGATGAACTTCTTTTCCACAATTAAAACATTTTCTAGTCCCTTTAAGACAATCTCCACCATGCTTTTTTCCACAGTTTGAGCATAAAGAAATATTCATCTTCTTTTCACAATTATTCTGAGATTTCTCCTTGAACTCCATCATTCGTTTCTTGTCAAAACCATGAGATGGATATGCAACACCAACTTCCATTACTACCTTGGTAGCACAACGCACACTTTCTTCATAGCTACTAAAGTCTCTTATAGTTAATTCCCTTTGAATACTTGGTTTTAAGAAACTAATTAATCGATCAAATTTACTTTCAGGTTGGATGATAAAGCCAGATGAATACCTTGAAAGTCTTGTAAAATTTGCTTCATATATACCAAAAAATTCATCATCCTTCTTCTTAAGCTCAAGGAACTCTTTTCCCATCTTTGTTCGAAGAATACGATGGAAGTACTTACTCGAAAACAAGTTCTTGAACTCGTCCCATTCCATGGATTCAATTTCATCTTGGGACCTTGTTTTCTTAATTAGAGTCCACCACTGGTCTAATTCACCTTCTAAATGGTAAACAACTAAAATGGATTTTTTGTGTTCTAAATAATGAATTATGGAAAATATCTTTTCAATGGTACTGATACATTGATCAGAAACATGTGGATCAGATGACCCATTGAAAGACGGTGGATGTTGCCTCATGAAGGACTCAATAGAATATTGTTCCCTTATATGATCATTTGGAAATTCAGAATGATTCATAGCTTGTGTTAGAATAACAGTAAGATTTTCACTCTATCTCCCATCACATTTGGTTGCTCGGAGGGACAATCATTTCATTTTCCATTACATTGATCAGCACGGTTCTTTCGGGTTAAGCCATCGTCGAAGACCCAAAAAGAACAGTGTGAGAGGAAAAATCATTCTAGGAAAATAATATTATAAAGAGGAGTACATTAAATATCTAAAATCTTAGGTTTAATTATAATATCTTTACCATAATTATAGGGCTATAACATATACTTATACATAACCTTAGGGACATCCTTAGACATACCTTAGAAATATCTCTAGGGATCTCACAAAATTTCTCGCATTCTAGTTTCCAAAGGTTGACTAAAAATATCCTCAGATACCAAATGTAGAGACCCTAAACTTGAACTACATAGAAATTACATTACTTTTTTGGAATACATAATATATAAAAAGAACAAACACACAAGGACCATAATAGTTTAGTGTATTTGGAAACTCAGAAAAAATAATCTTCTAATCACAGTGAAAGATCTTCAACATCTCCCATAAAGATCTTCCCTGTTTTGTTTTGTTCCCTAAAACATTTATTTAAATCCTGTGGAAAATATAACATATAATGGGTGAGCTAAAATTCTAAGTAAGGGTAAGAAAGGAAAAAAATAAAACGATTCATATAAATTTGAACATACAAAAAATGAACATTTTGTTTAAACATAAAAATCTTGAGCAATGACATAAAACATGGTAGTACGTAAGGCATAGATCATAAAGAAACATTAATCATGATAAAATTACATGAGAATAAAACATTTAATTTTGGAAACCATTAAGCACATAATATTATTTCTATAGTATCGAAGTCATTGCTTCCATGACCATCTTAGTGGACAAAGTCCCTTTCTAAATCGAGTTCACTCGTCGTTCCAGTCATGTAACACTGAACCCGATTAACAGAACGTTCCAGCCATGGATAACTCATGAGATATAAATCTTTACCCAATGTGTTGGAGGGAGATATAGGTCCCACCCATTTCATAATGAAATCATTATTACATGTGCCACAAAATAATCATAAATCATTCATCATAACCCAATGAATAAAAAGGGTTTCATAAACATCATCCCATCATAACATAATCCATATTAAAGATGGATATCATTTCATCATAATAAAATTTATTCCATGTAAATCATAGAGTCATTATACTTGAAACATACACATATCAAATAATTTCATCTTATATGGAAAATGGTTTTGATAAAACACTTCAAATGAATTCATGAGGAAAATATGTTTTCTTCTTCAAAATCAATTTATTTTCACAAAATGCCAAGCAATTTTAAAAGAAAATAATTTTGTTGAAAATATTCATTAAATATTGTAGAGTAAACTTCATGATTATAAGGCGTTATAAAACCGTAAAAATTCATTCATGCCGTACAAGTAAAAAAACATTCTCCTCGTACTTTTACTAAAAATGTTAAAAAAAGTACCTTGTATGGTAATCAAAAGAATGATTCCTTCTATAACATAATGTAAAAGTAAAAGAGGGGTAAACATGACATTAAACATACATGTAAGAATATTACACACTTTATGAAGAAAAAATTATGGAAATGGATGAAAAATATAACCCCAGTAAATACTTACGAGTAATAATCTCGGATAAGAACGAGATTGGAATAATTATCCCATACCTTATGTCTGATATGCTTTGTATGTATCCGAACCTCCTATATAATGATTTAAATAATGTCATTGACTTATTAAATAATCATATTCATTGTTATAATATCTTATATGGTTCACGTAGGACTTTATATTACCCGTTCTTTTGTAAATTCCATGTTAAAGCAGCGCTTTCATTAAAATCGATTCCTTTATCGTATGTGTTTGGACGGTTTGTTCTTTATATTATTATTATTATTTATATCATGATTTACTAACTTCTAGAATGTAAAACATGACTTATATATCATATATATTTTGTATATATATATATATATAATAGATAGATAAATGAAATGAAACACACTATTCATAGAGATGATATGTCGTACGTACGCATGAACGCTGTTTTCCTTTCCTTGTTGACTTGAATGGAAGTAATTAAATAACATATACAAAAATCCAGTAGCATTATTATGTTATATATACCATTTTTATTCAGTTTATATACTTTATAATCATTTTTTAATGGTTAACATGGAGATTGAATCTCATCACGTCGTGGAGACGGTAATCCATACGTATGCACGAGCGATGATATCATTCCCATAATTATTGAATGGAATTGGAGTGTAACAACATATAAATTTAAAAATTAGTTTTATTTTAAAAAATGGATTTATTTATTATTTAAACAAACTTATAATATTTTTACACCGATTTTCAATGTAAATAATAATTAAAATTAAGTGTTTTAATCAATTTAATCATAATTATAACATTTATTAATATATATATATATATAAAATATTATTATTATTACTATATTTATAATAAAGTAATATTCATATATATATATATATATTATAAAACACACTTTATATTTATGTCTTAAAAATGAATTTTAAAAATCAATATATATACATTTTAAAAAAACACCACATGTGTTGTAAAAATACGATTTTCATATATATATATATATATATTGGAATAAAATATAATAAACAAACTCATTACATGATATGGAAAAAAGTAAGATACATGATATAACGTGTTGACTTTAAAGAAAAAGAATTAAAATATTTAAAACAAATATAATATAATAATATTTTTTTATTAATGACTAACCATTTAATATAATAATATGTTAATATAAATGATTATGGACATAAGAGGTAAAAAATTACGTGGTAGGAAAAAAGTGGTATTGACTACAAAATGGAAAAATGTGACTTCAAAAAACATGTATATGTATATGCTTTCAGATATTTAATATTATCATTTTCTTTTAATTATATATACATGTTTTGTTTCCTTTTTATTACATATATATATATATATTTATAGTTATATATTTTAAATATAAATACATATTGTCTTTATTTTTTATCAAATATATGTGTCTTGCAAAATAAAAAAGAAAATATTAAAACGTTTAATAAATATATAATGTTTTTGTTTATAAAATTTAATATATATATATATATACATATATATTTAAAACATTTAATACATATATAACATTATTTTATAAATTATTTTATTTACTTTATTAAATAAAATAACATTATTATAATGTCATTATATATAACATTTTTATATATAACGTTATTATATATATTTTATTTTATTTACTTTATAAAATAAAATAATGTTATTATATATAAATTTATTATATATAACATTATTTAATTTATATAACATTATTATGTATACATATATAATGTTATTATTTTATATATATACATATATTATAATATTTAGTACATATATAATGTTTTTGTTTATATTATATATATATATATATAATTTACTTTACTTTTTTAATATATATATATATATATATATCTATATATATATATAGTTTTTTAACGTGATGATTGTAAAAACCAAAATTGAGAATACTAAAATGGGAAAGAAGTCAAAAAATGTAATGTGGGAAAAAGTAAGAATACATTAAATAATTTAAAAAAACAAAATAATGAAATGTGATTCCAAATATAATAATATAATAGTAAAATGAAAATGTGGAAAAGTGAGTTGAATCAAAATAATTGATAAATATAATATTATAATTATTTATTAGATTTGCATAAAATAATAAATCAATGTTGAACCATGGGTTTGGGTCTTTGGTTAGTTGTGTTTAGATAAAAATAATAATATTAAAATGACACTCATATTCTTTAAGAATAAAAAAATTGCCTGTTTTTTATATAAATATAAGCCACGGAGAACTCCTCTTCTATTGATATATCTATGAAGAAAAAAAATCTATCTTTGGTTGATGTTCGTGAGAATGCATATGACTTCCATCACCCTTCGGGTATCTCTAAAAGGTAAGGGAATTTTATTTATTTATTTCAAGATATAGTCTATATTTTCTGGATTTCGAGATATAACCTCTATCTTATGGTTTTGTGTTAAGGGAAATTTATTTATTTATTTCATATTTATACTCTATTTACTAGTTTTGTTGAAGGGTGGAAATTAATTGAATTTATTTATTTATCTCAAGTTATACTCTATTTTCTGGTTTTGTGAAAGGGTGGAAAATATATTTTTCAATTATGGGTTTTCATTTCAAATGCGTTCAGTTTTTTTAAGTTGAGTTTTGCACTGCAGATGCCCACAACATTAATTTCTCTTGCACTTTCTGTTTGATACTATGCATTCTATCAATGTTTTTAATACAATTTCCAATTAATTCTTCCAATCAATAATTTCATTTATCAATGTCTTGCAACACCATATGTAATAAATCTACAAGGATAGTGATGTAAATTCAACGCCGATAAAATTTTATATATATATATATATATTATATACATATAGATGAAATGGTTATTCTGAAGTTTATAATTTTATTGACAGTTTATCATCATGTTTCTAAAAAAATGTGCATTGCATATCATCACGTTTTGTTAACATTATGGACATTGCATCTGCATATAAACATGGTCATGCGATTATGCACATCATCGATACATTTTGCATTATAATAAACTCATGGTCTCAATTTTATGATGTAATTCAAAAATAAAAAGTACATGTATATTATTGAAAGTATATTATTTAATATTTTCCCTTTTCCAATTTTTAATATTAAAAAGTTTTATAGTCCAGGAAAAGCCTATATGGTAGAAGTTTTGGTTGTAACCAAACATGCAAGTGATGCAATGCATGTTCATGAATTTTATGTATAGATATATATACATATATATATGTATATATATGTATATATATATTTATAAATCATTATGAAAGTGAATTTTAAAGCAACTACATGTTTCCCAAATAGAAAATTCCTGTCAAAATATATACGTAAGTAAACCAAGCATTAAATGTTTTCAAAAACAAGGTGCTTGGCCATTGTAAACAGTAAGGAATTGGGGAGTGAACCCATCCATCACTATGTGGGTAAGCCCAAACAGCCTTCAACGATTCAAGCGACCTCCACATGATGTTTTGTTTTTAGAAGCTTCCGTATTGCTTTCACTAAAACACTGCATTATTTTCATGAAATTTTGAACGTAATTATTTTATAAAATAATATGGTAAGTAATTTAAAACTATTTTTTAAAAATGATATTTCAGGAAAGTATTTTCAAAAATATTGTTTTATAAAGGATTTCTCGAAGGTTTTAAAACCCTTTACTGAGCATATTATGTGATCACTCCTCATTTTAAATATTTTTATAGGTCAATTAGAGTTTTCGGAAGGTGTTCGCTTTGCTTACGGAGTTAGCTCATGTTGTGTCTTGGTTTGAATTTTTTTATATTACTGCAACTCTGATAAATTTTAAGTTTGTATCTATTCTCCAGAACCTAGACCGCTAGAAGTTCCTCTGCTATGTAATGATTATGTTTGGGTTGTTATAATTGGTATCAGAGTAACAATATTGTTATCTTTTTAGATTAGATGTCTTCATCTAAGTAATAGAGTTTATAAGTCTACCAGTCTTAGTTTTTGTAATTCTAATGATGAGAGTTCATAAGTATTTTTAGTCTGACGAAACGAATTACGAGGACACAATTCATTTTAATTGGCGAATAATGTAACAACCAAGAAATTTAAAACTTAGTTTTATTTAAAAAATGGATTTATTTAGTATTTAAACAATATAATAATATTTTTACACTGATTTTCATGGAATATAATAATTAAAATTAAGTGTTTTAATCAATTTAATGTTAATTATAACATTTATTATTATTTGTATACAAAATATTATTACTATTACTGTATTTATAATAAAGGAATATACATATATACATATATATATTATAAATCACAATTTATATATATGTCTTATAAAAATGAATTTTAAAAATATATATATACATTTTAAAAAAAACTCTACATGTGTTGTAAAGAACGATTTTCATATATATATATATATATTTATAATTTTTTTTAATAATATATAATAAACACAATCATTACATGATATGGAAAAAAAGAAAGATACATCATATAATGTGTTGGCTTTAAAGAAAAAGATGTAAAATATTTTTAACGTATATAATATAATAATAGATTATTATAAATGACTAAATCTTTAATATAATAATATGTTAATAAAAATGATTCTGTATATAAGAGATAAAAAAAAGAAGTGGTAGAAAAAAAGTGGTATTGACTTCAAAATGGAAAAACGTGAATTAAAAAAACATGTATATGTATATGCTATTGGATATTTAATATTATCATTTTATTTTAATTATATATACATGTTTTGTTTCCTTTTTGTTACATATATATATTTATAGTAATATGTTCTAAATATATATACATATTGTCTTTCTTTTTTTATCATATATATGTGTGTTTCAAAATAGTAAAGAAAATTTTAAAACTTTTAATAAATATTTATTATTTTTATTGATAAACATTAATATATATGTATATACATATATATTGTAAAATGGTTAATACATATATAACATTGTTATATATATTATTTTATTTACTTTATAAAATAAAATAACGTTATTATAATGTTATAATATATAACGTCATGCGATCTTCCATGAAAGATGTGAGTTGACTTACCGAGCCCTATTCTGTTCAGTAGAGACTTCAATGAGATTATGTTCCATAAGGAAAAGAGGGGAGAAACCATACGACCTACAGCTTCAATGCCATATATCATGGATGCAGTTTCCAGGGCGGACCTGGTCGATCTGGGGTACTCAGGAAATTTGTTTACATGGTTCCGCGGTAATTCAGAAGGCACCCGTAACGCTGAGCATATTAATAGATTTCTAGGCTCTACTTATTGGATTAGTCTGTTCATCATGTTTCATATTGACCACAAGGCCTTCAACTACTTGGACCACTGTCAATCCTCATTTATTTTAAACTTGGCGAACGTACTAGAAATTTTAGCAAACCCTTCATATTTGAGAGCTTCTGGTCAAAAGATCAGGAATGCAAAGAGGTGATCCGATCTCTATGGAAATGTACTCATAAGGATGTTTTCCTCAACCCCCAATAGGTCACATCCGATCTGAGGTCATGGAGAAATAAGAAGTTGCGACCCCCTGATCGGCACTACAGTGCCCTTGAAAAGACACTGAAATTTCTACTCAAACAACCCACATCCAATGGCAATCTCTCTAAGTTTGGAACCACACAAAGAGAGCTGGACACGACCCTACGTATCAAGGAAAGCTTCTGGGCTATGCGTGCATGGGACAACCATATCAAATAAGGGGACGCTAACACCATGTATTTTCACCATAATCCTTCAGCTAGGTGTCAAAAAAACTCTATTAGTTGAATATCACAACCCGATGGAAGCAATGTTTCTGACACCAATGGTATCCATGAGGCATTGACTGCCTTTTATCAGAACATCTTCTCTACAGGAACCCCTTTCATGTCTGCTGAGGTTGAAGAATGTATCAGACCTATGATCACTGGAGAGATCAATAAGAGGCTCTCCAAAGATTTGATAGATGACGAAATATGCCTAGCTCTAAAACAACTTCATCCACCAAGGCTCCAGGACCAGATGGGTTCCACGCCCTATTTTTATGCAATACTGGCACATAATCGGTCCTGACATCTGCAATATGATTAAAAATATCTGGGCTGGCAACACCATCATTGTGGCCATCAATGAAACTGTCCTCTTTCTCATCCCTAAAATCAAGAAACCTGTGGTGATCCCTGACAATCGACCTATCAGCCTCTGTAATGACTCTTACAAGATCTTATCAATGATCCTTGTCAATCGGCTGCGACCTTGGCTACCAGATATTATCTCTGAAAATCAGAGTTCCTTCATGTCCATGTGATTGATCACTGATGATGAAATTGTGGCCCATGATGTTTTCCACTCTATAAAATCATGCTACATGGAAAAAAGGGGAACCATGGCCTGGAAATTGGATATGTCCAAGGCCTATGATAAAGTTGAATGAAACTTCCTTAGTGTCGTTATGTAGAAAATGGGTTTTTGAACTAAATGGACAGACATGGTCATGAACTGCGTTTTGACTATCTCATTTAAAATCACGGTCAATGGGGAGTTTACCAGAGGATTCACCCCATCTCGAGGAATTCGCCAGGGAGATCCTCTCTCTCCTTTTCTTTTCATCCCGGTGGTTGACTTGTTTTCTAATCTTATTTCCAGGGTTGTTTCCCCTATGTCTATTCAAGGGACTTGAATCTGCCGAGCTAGCCCTCTAGTGTCGCATCTCTTCTTCACTAACAACTACCTCCTTTTTTCAAGAGAAACAATTAATTAATGTCGGGTGATCTTGGAGGCGATCCTCTAGTATGAGAGGGTTTCTAGACAAACAATCAATCATGGTAAATCAGAAATTTCCTTTAGTACCGGTGTGCCTCTTGCTAAGACTGATGAACTGTGCGCATCAGCTAGAATCCATATGGTTGTTAAACATCAGATGTATCTCGGGCTCCCCACGGTGATTGGATGGTCTAAAAAAATCTTCGCATCCATCGTGGACAGGATCGAGGCTAAAATCCATGGAAGGACCCCAAAAAGAATTTTGAAAGCTTGAAAAGAGACCCTTATCAATGCTGTCATCCAATCTGTCCACAACAAATTTATGTCCCTTTTTAAGCTCCCGGTGGCCTTCACCGATCAGATGCACACACGTACTACCAATTTCTGGTGGGGTAAGCACAATAGAAGGAATCGACCCCATTGGATGGCCTGGGAGAAACTCTGCAAACCCAAATCAGAGGGTGGGAAGGGGTTTCAGAATCTTCCTCTCTTCAACAATGTGCTTTTGGCTAAGAAAGGATGGTTCCTTATTAACTATCCATCTTCTCTATGTGCATGAGTTCTACGAGCTATGTACTTTCCCCACACGGACCTTCATTCTTACTATCTTGGTCCTCGTCCTAGCTTCCACTGGAGAAGCATATGGGGGGATAAAAATCTCCTTGATAAAGGATTGGACTGGAGGATTGGGACTGGCTCATCTGTCAAAATTTGGACTGATACCAGGCTTGTTGATAAGGATGGTTTACGGTCTACATCACCCACCCAACCAGGTATAGAATATGCCACTGTCAGCTGCCTCCTTCCGGACTAAGGAAAAGGGTGGTGTTTGGAAAATATATTTGAATGGTTTAATGAATGAGATCAATGAATTATCCTTAGCATACCCTGGCTATCAGACGCAGGCCCTGACCGTCGCTTCTGGATCAATGACTTTTCAGGCATTTACATGGTGAGATACTGCTATGGACTTGCTCTTGGAATCCACCCAGTAGGTAGGGGATGAGGGTCCTTGGAAATCAATCTGGTCACTCAACGTCCCCCCAATAATTCATCAATTTTGGTGGCAGGTTTGTACAGAAACTCTCCCAACAATGAGACTTCTCGTTTATCGAAATATGGTCAGTACCACCTTTTTCGCTTTCTTTCTGAACACTCATGAAACCCCTCTACACACTATAATTTTATTCCCGGGATCTATGGAAATCTGGAATCAATGGGGCCCGACTTCTGTTGCTTCACGGGCATTGGTATCTGACCTGCACAATCTTCTGACGCATTGGTGCTTATCTCTCTCCCCGACTGATGTTGGTTGACTCTGCACTTTGTCCTGGATTATTTGGGTCTGGTGAAACGACGTTGTTTCTCATCATGCCCATAGACCCCCCAAATTCTGGATTGATCAAGCTACTATTAGGATTGATGGTTTGGAAGGACACAATGGATGTTCTATGCCGGGTGTCTCCCCCACCCCTTGCTACTTGGAATCCCCCAATGGAAGGGAATATCAAGATTAATGTGAACACATCACTTCCATATGCTAGGATTGTTTCCCTCGGCCTCCTTGCCCGAAATCATTGGGGGAAAATCCTTGCTGCTAAGTATGAACCACATCAAAAATTCTAGGAACCGAGAGTCACAGAAGCCAAGGCCATCCTTGCTAGTATGATGCTCAATATTGAATGTGTATGGGGTGACATCTTCATTGAGTCTAACATTCTCTCCATAATCGATGCTATCAATCATAATGACGGATGACTCCAGTCGTTTGGCACCATTGTCAGGATAATTCTCCCACTTCTCCAATTCTTCTCATTGTGCACCTTCTCATTCACCAAAAGGGAAGGAAATAATGTGGCCCATCAGATGGCTTCCTCAGGCCCATTCAGTACTAACTAGTTCTGGCTGGACAATTTCCCTTCATGGCTTCACACATGTACTTCTACTAATATTTTTTATTAATGTTATATGATTTAATCAATATATATATATTATTTTATTTACTTTTTAAATATATATATATATATATACCAATTTTTTAACATGATGATTGTAAAAACCAAATTTGAGAATACTAAAATGTGAAAGATGTCAAAAAACGTTAGGTGGGAAAAAGTAAGAAAACATTAAATTCATTCAAAAAACAAAATAATAAAATGTTATTTCAAATATAAAAATGTAATAGTAAAATGAAAATGTGAAAAAATGAGTTGATTCAGAATAACTAATAAATATAATATTATATTTATTTAGTAGATTTGTATAAAATAATAAGTCAATGTTGACCCATGGGTTTGGGTCTTTGGTTAGTTGTGTTTAGAAAAAAAATAATAATATTAAAAAAACACTCATCTTCTTTGATGATATTAAACCACCATTTTTTATAGAAATATAATCCATAGAGAACTCCTCTTCCATGGTTATAAGGTATAAAGAAAAAAAAGCTATCTTTGGTTCATGTTCGTGAGTTTTCATATTCCTTCCATCACCCTTCGGGTTTTTCTAAAATGTAAGGGAATTTTATTTATTTATTTCATGATATACTCTCTATTTTCTAGATTTCAAGATATAATCTCTATCATATGGTTTTTCATTAAGGGAAATTTATTTATTTATTTCAAATATATACTCTATTTTATGGTTTTGTGGATGGGTGGAAATTAATTGAATTTATTTATTTATCTCAAGTGCTACTCTATTTTCTGGTTTTGAGAAAGGGTGGAAATTATATTTTTCAATTATGGGTTTTCATTTCAAATGTGTTCATTTCTTTTAAGTTGTGTTTTTCACTGCAGATGCCCACAACTCTGATTTATCGTGCACTTTCTATTTGATACAATGCATTCTATCAATGTTTTTTTATACAATTTCATATTATTTCTTCCAATAAATAATTTCATTTATCAATGTCCTACAACACTATATGTAATAAATCTGTGTGGATAGTGATGTAAATTCAATGCCTATAAGCATGTATATATATATATTATACATATAAATAAAATGGTTATTATCATGTTTATCATTTTATTGACAGTTTATCATAGTGTTTCTAAATAATATCTCTATATCATATCATCGTGTTGTGTTAACATTATAGACGTCGCATCTGCATATAAACATGGTCATGCGATTATGCACATCATCGACACCCGTTGCGTTATAATAAACTCATGGTCTCATTTTTATGATTTAATTCCAAAATAACAAGTACATGTATATTTTTGAATTTATATTATTTAAAATGTTCCCTTTTCTAATTTGTAATATTAACAAGTTTGATAGTCCATTCAAAGCCTATGTGGTAGATTTTTTGGTTGTAACGAAACAAGCAAGTGATGCAATGGATGTTCATGCATTTTATCTGTAGAGATATACACACACACACACATATATATATATATATCTGTATATATATATATATCATTATGAAAGTAAATTTTAAAGAAATGACTTTTTTTCTTAATAGAAAACTCCAGTAAAAATATATACATAGGAAATGCAAGCATAAAATGTTTTGGAAAACTCGATGCTTGACCGTTGTAAATAGGGAGGAACTGAGGAGTGAACCCATACTTCGCTATGTGGGTAGTCCTAGACATCCTTCAACGATTCAAGTTACCTCAGCATGATGTTTTTGTTTTTAGAAGCTTACATATTGCTTTCACTAAAACACTGGATTATTTTCATGAAATTTTGAATGTAATTATTTTAACAAATAATATGTTAAGTAATTTAAAACTATGTTTTCAAAATGATATTTGTTGAAAATAATATCAAAAATAATGTTTTAGAAAGGATTTATCGAATGTTTTAATTCCCATTACTGAGCATATTTTGTGCTCACCCCACGTTTTAAAATATTTTACTATTCTAGCGGTGTTTTTTGAAGGTAGTTTAATTTCATACAGAGTTAGCTCATGTCATTTATTTTTTTTCATTGTTTTATATTACTTCATCTCTGATAAAGTTTATGTTTGTATCTATTCTCCAGAACCTTGACCGGTAAAAGGTCATCTACTATGTAATGAATAAGGATGGGTTGTTATTTGGAGTGGATGATATACTATCACATAATCAGTATGATGTTATAATATCCATATATAGTTATTCTTTACACTATTATACCCATCCAAGTAAGGTGGTGGTGTAAAAATAGATTACACCACGGCGGGGAGACGGTATTCCGTACGTACGCATGCGCGGTGATTTCATTTTCCATAGGATGGATAGAAGATGAAATGGGGTTGTCTCATATTTATAATAACATATCATTATATTAGTGATACTGATGTTGTTACTTTATTATGAAACCACTAAATAAGAATTAGTTGATTAAGAAGGAAAACTTTAAAGAATCGGTAGAAGAGATTACCTCTTCTTCGACGCACCTCTTTTATGTTCCCTCTTAAGGCACTAGAGTTGGTATTTTGAGGAGACCAGATCCTCTATAAAATTTCTAGGGAAGTTGAGATGGGAAATGGTCAGGGGTTGGCCATTCTTGAAATCTCATCATTGTGTAAAGAGAAGATGAAGGAGGTTCCCTTTTATAACGAAGTAGAGGGGAACCTTAGAAAAAACATAACATATTATTTTATAATGAAGTCATATTCGTTATATAATAGCTCCAAATTAATTTATTTTGAAGATAAAGTGGGTATGGGTCGAAATCCTGACAACCAATAGGATTTAGAGAAGTTTAGGTCACTATTTTAACCTTATCCTTTAAATTTAACTCTTTAAGTAAAATAATTTAACTTTTACCGTGTCTTCTTGTTTTCTTACACTATATGGTTAATAAACTCACTATAAAAAGCAAAACGAACCCCAAGTGGTATATTATTAATATATATAACCTTATCTATGTCATTTTTCTGCGCTTTATATTTTTTGGAATTGAATAACAATTAATAATATAATATTTGTTTTAAAAACTATTTTATGTCAATTTTTCACTATTTGGTAATTGATTTTTTTTGAAAATCATAAAAACATTATTTGTTCAAAAAAAGTTATTTAAATCAATATTAGCATGTCATATTAACATATAAAATTTGTTTAATTCATAAAAAGTCTCAAAATACATTTATTTGGGTATTTATAAAATCAATTATGTTAATATTTCATTAATAAGGTAATTAGTGCATCATCATTGTGTCAAAAATAACTTAAATTACATAACATCTAAAAATTAAAAATAAAATACCATTATATAGGAAATTTTTTTATCTTTCTAATGAAAATTTATAGTCGAATATTATATTATTTATAACCCTATATTTCAAATGTTTTAGTTATTAAACTTTGATTTTAACTATTTTAACACTTCTATAAATAAAATAATAATAAATGTCCTAATCTAATCCAAGTGGACATAAATGATAATATTTTATTTCTAATGTTGTTTTTGGTCAAATTATACTTATCCAATAGAATTAGGACATGTGTCAGGGTAATAATAATATAATTTTTACCATAAATTACCCTATTTACTTTTAACGTGGAAAATAAAAGTAAAAAAGTTACTATTCACCAAAAATTATTTTTATCTTATTGAACCACATTTTACTCCTTGATATTAACCGTGTGTCTCTGATTTTGGAAATTCCACACAGAGAAGCAGTAAAATTATTTTTTATATAAATTTCCAAATTCTCCTAGGAGGTGGGTAAAAGACGGTGAAAAGTTCAATAAAATTATTATATTTCTAAAATTATTATAAAATGACTCCAATGAATTACATTGAACATATATAGGTATTTTGTTTGAATTTTAACCTAAGATAAATTTAAATAAAATAAATAATTATTTAAATAAAAAGCCAATTTTTAAATTGTAACCTAGTGTTTTCACAATTCATCAAAAATTGAATGTTTTCAGAAAAATACCAAAAATTCACCTTAGGATAATTTCTGTATTCAGAATCCAAAAATGAATTCAATTTTGAGAGATATATTTTATACAATTTTAAAAAGTTGTTTTTACTATTTATAACGGCTAGTTTATAAAATATTTTAATAACATATCGTTGTACAATGAAACTTGGTATTACGTACAAAACATGCTATCGTGGAAGGTCGCGATTGCATGTAATTAAAGACCAGTCAGGGTTGCGTATAGTATAAGATTCATTTTTGGTTCCGTATAATATAATCAAACCATATTTCATTTATACATTGAATATATATATATATACACTCAATGTTGCGTAAAATAACTTCTATCAAACAAACTTGAAATTGTATGTAACATGATCTAAGATTAGTGTTGTGTATAATGCAAGCTAATACAATATTGCATATAGAGCAAGATAATCTTACTGTAGCATAAAATAGAAGGTATCAAAGAATTTAAAAAGAATATATGCTATAAAAGATCAGGTTGTTACAGTAAATCCCTAAAACTGGGAAGGCTTTGCCTTTATAAAATGTAAACACACCCAACCAGAATACAAGAAGAATAAAACACTAAGTAAAAAATGTATAACAAAATATTTGTTGTATTCTAAAAAGGGGCCAGAAATAAAATCCCAACAGTAAAAAAAAAAGAAAATTCCAACAGGTACAACTAATGGACAAACAGACAGAAGGTGGATAAGAGCTCCTAGATCATCCACCACAGATCCTACATAAAGGGTAGGTACAAATAGCCTCTTCAGTTCTCCACGTCCATCCATCTCCTCCAGGAATAGTCTCATCATTAGGTCCGCCTCTGAGAACCATCCAGTCCTCGAACACTCCACCTCGGTCAGCATTGTCCATCGTCTGCATCCTACACAACGAGGGACGGGCATAGCCCGTGCAGGGGTGAGTATAATGATACTCATTAGGGACCCCGAGACCCTCAAGGTATCACTAAATCCAACATGGATAAACCAAAAATTATGAAATCAACAGATAACCATTACGTAGGTATATTCCTATACATATACCTAAGTTATCAAATAACCAAACTCAATCATGAGGAAAACACAAAGATCATTGACTCAGCTCAAACCCGGATTTTGATAAACAAAACCACACCTGCTTGAGAACTCCTCCTCTGTCTAGTAAAGTGGTCATGTCGTGACTCCGAGGTGATACTCAATAACCTTAGACTGCTGAGGTAATCCTCCTGTCGAGTACCGCGGGTCTACCACCTCACAGAGTATTGCTTCCCGCTATGGGTCCGCCTCCTCACACAGTAGTGCTCCCCATAATAGCCTAAAGCGGTACTTCTCCTATCGAGTACCATGGTTCTACCGCCTCACAAATTAGCGCTCCTTCTCCTCGGGTCTACCACCTCACATAGTAGTGCTCCCCACCGGGCTAGTCAAGTCACTTCGAAATGATTCGGACAAGCAATCATCATGTCTCATCCAGCTTCTAGGTCTTCGTACTCTACTTTCTCGTTTGCATGAGAGTCCCCTCCATGAGCTACAAGCTGATACTCCAAGTGTTACGAAGTCCCATGAAGAAGTATCTCAAAGTTCCGCCATGTCAAATGGGTCTCAATGCAACAGATGGTGCATCAATTGGATGCCCGGTCTGTATGTTATTAGCGTTTTGTCCCGGGACCGAGTTGGTTTTGTGTACGAACCAACCTGAAAGTATCTCAACAATACCCTGAACTCCCATGGGGTATTTTTTAAGAGGCCGTTTCTCAAAGTGATTACCTGCACCGCTAGCGATTCGTCAAACGGACGTCAGATGCCAAAGATATGGCCAAAGAAAGCGATGGGTCATTAGTGGCCATGGGTCAGGTCCTACCCTGTCGGACCGACATGGCCCAACCCAGTCTGCATCAACCCAGTAGGAATTTCTGGGACAGACTCGGCACGTTGGATGGGTCAACCTGCTAAATTTGGCCCAGACCACTAGGCCCAGCCCAACGGACTTTGTAGACAGTTTGGGCCGAAGTTTCCACGTGGGCGACTCGGCCTGAAGTCCAGTGGTAGGTTCGGCCATTGCCATGAGGGGCGCGGCTTGGGCGGCTCGACCCATGAGGCCAACAGCGGGATGTGGAGTGCGTGGGAAGCCAAATGTGTGCTAGGAAAGGCGCGGGGTGTGCCGGGCAGCCAGCCTGGGCACCGGGAAGGCGCTGGGAGGGCTGTCGGGGCACCGGGCAGGCGGCCTGGGCGCCGGGAAGAGCCGGCAGGCACGGGGTGCACCGACAGCATGCGGGGCATGCAGGCAGGGTGTCGGTGGCCGGGCATGCCACGGTTTCACCCGGGGAAAGGTTCAAGGAGGCTGCGGGTAGCGCGACCTCTATTCTCTATCTTCGTCGTCGTCGCTACATTACCATGCTGCTGCTACATTGCTATCGATCCAAGGTTCGGAAACCATAAAGGTGCAGAGGGGTCGGGCCATGTTCGTTTGGCACAAACCCTCCATGTTAGAACGATACAAAGCAGTTCATGAAGATAATCTAACGATAGAATATTATGGGTAAAAACCCTAAAACACACCACTACCTCACTTATTTTTCGTTGCTGATGATGTCTCCAGAAGAAGACATCATTCTGTTGACGTCGAAAAAGAATAAATAGAGTGTGATGTCAGCATTATTCATGGATTACGCTTCCCTTTCATAGTTCCTATAGATTAAGGAAGAAGACGTTCGAGGAAGATGTCGTAGAAGAAATCCGGCGTTCTTCAAGTTCTTCGTTGGGGATGATAAGTTTCTCTAAGTGTTGGGTGTCACAATACTTTACCAGCGCTTCTTCACTTGGTGAAGCCATCCCAAAACCTTCTCCTAAGCTCCGTATAAATAAGAGAGGGGGAGAGGTAAGTAACCATTGTGGAATTTATGACGGTTCACTCATTAGGAACCTTCCTAAATTCCAACGATACAGTTAATTAATTTAAAAAAGAGGTCGAGAGAATTAAATTGTGTTGGCGCAATTTAAGAGGTGCGTTGGAAAAATTAAAGGGGATGGATTCCAAGAGGCTTCCCTTAATTAAATTACACATGTTGGCACAATATTAAATAAACGGGAATGTCAAGGGGTTTCCCCCCATTTAATGTGGAGTTGAGAAGGTTTTCTCCTCCTCCATTAATAGGGGTTATGCCTCGTGTGGTCCCCACGCAATTATCCTCCCTTGGGAGGTTATGCTAGGTGGGCCCTACCACAATATCGTCTCATGGGAGTTTATGGTGTGGCGGTCCCACCACCAACTCCCAAGGGGGGGGGGGGTTCAACTACCAGTGGGTCCCACCTCTAAACACTTGCACGACGACTGAAAATAAAATAAAGTGTGGTACATTTTTTTTAATAAAAATCCAAAAACTATTTTTTATTCCCAACCATCCGCTATCAAGGTGAAAGTCTTCTTAATAAAAAACTGGTGCTGTGAGTTCAATGGTTTCCTCAGATTTTAATTCCGAGCACCAGTTCAAAACATATAAAGCACCGCTCGAACATTTACTAAACATACCTGAAAAAAATGTTCGTAAAATTATTATCAGTCACCCTCGACCCACTGCGGTCAAGGTAAGGCTTTTCCTAGGAGAAAAACACCCCAACAAACGCAACGGTACTCTCAGATTTTCAATCTGAGTTACCGTTTATATGTTATGAATTTTACAATAAATAGTTGTCACTTAATTATTTTATTAATGGAAAAAAACTAACTTCTTAGGTGGCCCACGCCGGCCAAAGTTAGTATTTTCATAAATAAAGCAGGATCTCATGAGTTCAGTGGTTATCTCATATTTTTAATCCGAGCTACCGTTTGTGAGTTATAAGCATTTGAAAAATAAAATAACATTATTTAATTATTTTATTTACGGTTGTGCCATTTTCGGGATTTCTCACAGGAGGCCCACACCGATTAAAATTAAGTCATGCCTAGGGTAAACCCAACATCCTGAGGGAAAAGGTGCCCTCATATTTATTATTTGTGTAACCGTTTAATAGTTACTACATTATTTTCAGGAAACCTTCTTAAGAGCGTTAATTTAATCTTAACAAAACTTCAGAAATTGATTCTGGGCACACCGGGTCTCGAAATCAAACGCCGTAAAAAACTACCGACTCATAGAAATCCCATGAATTTAAGAAAAAAAACTCTAATGATTTTCTGTGTTTTTACAGTATCAATATTTTAATCCTATATTTAGTCATTTACTAAATTCAAAATGTTTTTTAGAGAATAAATAGATTCCCTAAATGAATAAACCATCAAATAATGAAAAACTAATTTAATCTCCAAAATTCAACAGTAATACACAATGTTCAATGTAGATCACTCAATTAATATCTATCCATAAATGGACTCAAAAATATTACAAAATAATATTTAATACAAAAAAAGAAGAAGGAGTTTATCACATAGTCTACCATGAAAAATTTAATATTTTTTCCAAATAATAACAATCAATGTTGAAGTCTCACACAAAAAATATAATTTCTCTATTCATATAATCTCCATAATATACAAATAATTTAACTAAATAAAGTAAATCAACCATTTAAAAAAATCATATATCATTCAAAAATTATTTCAATGTATATATCTCAAATAAAATAACCCAGTATTATGTTTACCCTTATGTTATAATTATCAAAAAAACTATACTTATCTTGGTTTAAAATAACATTAATCCACAAATCCATCATCAAACCTATGTTCCCAAATTGTGGTTATCCATAATTACTTCAAAAACAGTGATATTAAAAAATATAACGACACCCATTATGATTAAGTCACCCATAGTTATGGAATTACTCCTCAAATTTGACTTAAAGTTAATCTAAAGGGTTACATATAACTCAAAAATTTATCAAAACAAATTAAATGGTTCAAAAATAATATTCACCCTTTTTTATTACATTTTTCAAAGATGTTGATTAAATATTACACTTGTCTCCACATTTTATAATTGAAACCTTCAATAGAATAACCCTTACGTGTTTCGTGATTGTAATAATTTTTTAAATTTAACCGAATAAAAAAAATTAGAACATTTTACCTAAACACTTCATTCATTCATCTTTCTTATTAAACAATTAACTTGGCTTGGTATTCATATTCCAAAATACAACATTTTTAATATCAGTTATTTTAATTATAGCCTTCTGATTTATCAATATCAACCCATTAATTTTTCATGTATAGAACATGAGAAATTATTTTATACCATAAATCAAGATATGTTGAGTTCTTTAATATCCCATTTCTGTTAGGAAATAATTAAAAACATCCAAAATTTATATTTTCAAGTCCATTATGGTATTTCACTTTTAAAATTGTTTTGTATATTTGATATTTGGAAATAAAAATGAAATTAAACTATGTGCTATAAAATTTTGGCATAAAATTCAAGGTGTTGGATAAGTAAAATGGTTTGTTTCATTTTATTTGAATACACCTGAAGATGATAATGTAATTTTAACAAAATTTTAAAAAATATTGATAATCAAATCATCTATGATGGATAAAAATGATGTGAAATACTACATTACTTCTATATTGACAATTAATCCATAATTAGTCTAAAATAACATCAATTAAACAAAAAATGATTTATATCATGTTAAAATTAAAATTTTCCATGTAAAGAAAATACCACCATAAATATTGTAATACTTTTAGTTTAAAATCCATTATACGTAACCTGATTAAACTTAAAGGTACAATTTAAAAAATATAATTAATCACCTCATGATCAATCACTAAAAACCACAAGATGATTTCTATGACTTATGGAATATAATCCATAGTAATCTTATAGGCCCATGATGGTTTCTATAACTCTTAATATATCCACACATAAAAAATTATTCTTTCCAAATAATTCAAAACCATACATCGAAACCAAATACAAGGAAATGAAATTACTAATTACTGATTTAAGTTTTTTTTAAAATAATTTAAAATTTTATTTTCCAAATAAACTCTAGGATTCCAGCTTTAGATAATTTTCATCATAAATTTTATAAAATAAATCTATATATTAAAAAATGGAAGCATTTATTTAATATCAATGTTCATCTAAAAAAATTTAAAAAAGAAAAATATTCTCATTTGATTACATTTAATTAAAAACATTATCTCTACCTCACCCTTTTTCCTAGTCATCGTTAAATCCGAATAAATAACATTTTAGAACAGTGCATGAATATATAAATCGTACTAAGGGAAAAACTAATGAAAAAACTTACTATCCATAAATACATATAAAAATTCAAAATTTTTAAAATAAATTTCGTATTCAAAAAATATTCTTTTATTACTTAAGAACCCAACTTCTATTCCCAAATATTTTCTTAAAACATTTAGTTACAAAACATTACGGTAAAATAAAAACATAGAGTTTTTTTGTAAATATTAAAATAACATGAAATTTGTTTCAAAATGATATATATTTCACACTAATTTAATGAACAATCATCGTGGTTAATGTTGAAATAACCATCTCAACTAATCCTAAATGACAACAATTTTTTGATTAAAAAAATTAAATTAGAGTTACCATCACATCTAATCATGGAATAAATTCATGGTTTTCATTTAAATATTTTCTTATAGTGACAACCACCACCACTCATGGAATAACTATCATAATTAATCATATAGTAACCATCAAATTCAACTTATAACCATTACCCAATGCATTGAAAAGATGAAATGGGACTAACACTTAATATATGCTTTGTTAGGATCATTTATGATATATAATGAGGCTCAATTCTTCATATAGGTTGTATAAGTCTCATATATTTATCATGTATATAATTCATGTAACATAAAAACATTTTATTCTTGCACCTTTTAATCATAAAACCGTTGGAAATCCAATTTGAACCTATATAAAAAACTTTTGGATATCAAAAATATAAATCTCATTAAAAAATAATAATTTAAAACTACAATTCCCATAAAAAATAGGAAATATGGTTTCCATTTCAAAATATTATTAAATAATTTTTTTAGGAAAATAACCTTTCCATTTTAAAATCTGTTATTTTAAAAAATATCACACATACAAAGAGGAAGATAATATTTGAATGTAAGAAAATAACTATTTAAACTAGGATTAAAATTATTATAGAATGATGATGGTGGGAAATTTTATTCATTTCATTCATTAAAAATTAATTCATTTCATTGGAACTTTTTAAGAAGAGTTAATAATTTAACATTAAATACGGATTTTTTTTAAAATTCCACTAACATTAGTGTAACATATCTCATATGTTATCTATATTCATTATTAATAAACATAGGATAATTAATCAATTCCTAAAGAAAATTTTTAAAGAGTATTATTCTAATGGTATTAAATATTATCATTTTATGGACAACTTTTTATGTTCTCCTCAGTTGTTTTAACAATATGTTGTTCTTAAGACCAAAATGACTTTATGTAAATTGAAAATGTAAAATGTGGTCATTATTAAATCATCAATACAATAATAATCATGAAATATTTATCAATTTTATAATTAAATTATACTTTTATATCCATCCATTGATTATGGTTATTAAAAATGATCAATGTAACAATCATTAAGATGGTATATTGTACATACAACTCTGTAACATTTCTATTTTCAGAGATCATAGTAGAAAGAAGGTAAGTATTATTTGATCATTAAATAAAGAGTAATATATGATAAAATTCGTATTAATTTATAAAATATACTTACATATATCATCAATGTGATGTGGTGATTAAAAATGAATAACATCACTTAATGGATGTTGTAGTTTACACAAACACACGAATGCCATTATCATTTTTCAGTGCATAGAAATTTAACAAAATAAATAATATATTATATTTTCATAGTGATAAATATTTCGAGAAACAATTAATTTTATCATTATAATTATTCTTGAGAGATGGTGATGAGAAATGAATTACATAAGTCAGTGAGGTAGTACTCTACAGTACACACAAATAATGAATTACATTATCATTTCAAATAAGTGGAGATGGAAATATGTAATTAAAATAACATAAAATCATATCAATATATTAAATATAATGGAATTATTTTTATAAAGGATGATTAATATTTTATTGTTTATTATGAGAAAAAAACTAAATAATGTAGATAAGAACACATATGTTCTTTGAAAAACCTCTTTCACAAAACATGTTAGTGCCTCATTGATTTGTATTATGCCCAAACCATGAATTATATAATGAGGGTATGTATTATAGTAAATAAATTTGATATGGATTTTAAAAATTATTTTTTATGTGATTAAATAAAAAGAATAATTTATTTCTTATCAGAGAGGGGAGACACACTGTTTTAATTTCTCAAAATATTAAATTAATATAAAGCAATTTTCACTAAAAAATTGTTAAAAAGTGATTTATTTTGTAGAAGATATTATTATTGGTCTAAATAATATTTTTAAATAAAAATTATACAAATTATTACAATATTTAAAGCAATATAATTTTATTTTAACGCCTATAAATCAAAATGTGATAAGTGATATTTTTACACATTGAATGTCAATATAATTATGAAAAAAAGAATAATGGGCAGTAAATGGACCATTTTTATGTTATAATACATTAAATAACTATATAAATGAATATTAGTTTTTTATAAATATGATATCATTTAATAAAATATTATTTACTATAAAATATATATAATGTGAATTTATTTATATATTTATTATATAGATTTTAATAATTTCAAGATAACAGTTAGAATTATAAATAAATTGATATATAGAAAAAATACAAATGTATTCTATAAAATATCTTTATTACACTAATTATATAAAATTATATACCTTTTAATATTTTTATAATAATTTATTTTCTAATTCCTAAATTGAAAAATTAATTTATCACTATTGAATATAAATTTTATGTCATTATTTAATCACTAAAATTATAAAAATAAACAAGATGATTAAAATACATATATTATGAAAAATAAAATTTTTAGTCAAACATATCCTATGAATAACAATATTAATAACAGAACATTTATTAAAAACATAATTAGGACAAGTTTTAATTTCTATTAAATGAAATAATATAACGTTTATAGTGTCATTGAATTCACCCCAAAGGTTATAATTTTGATCTTATGATGGTTATGATAGATATATAGTAATTGAATAATTTTGATATAAGTATTGGGCCATTTAATGGTTCTTATCATTTATTTTTAACTTATATTTCTCAATTTTTTCATTTATCATTGTAATAGAATTACAAAACATAATGTTATTATTAACAAAAAGTAATTATTTACCAAATTGGGACCCACATGTTCAAAATATGAATACAAAATTTTTTAATATTTAAATAATAAACATCAGAATTTAATATAAAATCAACAAGACAAATGAAATGAGAAATGAGTCTTTTATAAGAATAACAATTTTAAAAATGGAAATGTTTTATGTTAAATTTATGTATAAATTCCATTTCGAAAAGATTAATTTCAAAATATTAATTAGAAATAAAAAAATTTAAATTTATAACTAATCAATAATAAAATTCTACCTTGTAAATACATTAAAATAAAATATAGTTTTCAATAAAAAAATATTTTCATTATTCCTTGAAAAATATTTATTTTCAAAAAATTCTCAAAAATTTATCATAAGATAATTATTTAATGAAGAATATAATAATTAATTTAAAATATTAAATTTTAAATTAAAAAATTTGAAATTATATTTTTTATTAAAATTGTAAGGCAAATGAGTTTAATAAAACCATTTCCTTTTCAATTTTATAATTAATTAATTAATTTATAGTGAATATAATAACATAATTCCATATTAATAATAAATATTAAAATTATTTATTCAATAAATACCATTTTCATTATAATATATATCATATGTTTCTTTATATCTTATATGGAGTTATAATATGGTTAATTATTACTTCTATAGTATACTTTCCTTGTTCATTCTAGGATAGTTACAATTATTGGGCATTTGAGCTCACTCATATTATATTTCCATTTAACATGGTTATATGGATTAGTAATTAAAATTATATATCTTATAGGTTACCATGTGTGGATAATTTTTTGAAAGATGATGATGTCGTACTGTAGAATAATAAATTCTCCTAATATTGTGATAAATGTTTATAGGATTATAAGATTATGGATTTTTCAGAAAAATGGTCTTTTTATGTCTCTAGAACAATAAAAATAATATTTATTTCAAGATTATTTCACTCAATATTTTTGGGTGAAATTATAATTATGTAATGTTATGTTTGGGTCATATTATTTATTTTCAATTATGGTATATACAGAATGTATTTTTAGATCACAATACCTAAAAGATTAGTATTGGGGTACTATAGTTGGTTTCAGAATAGGTTCGAGATAACATTATAGGTTAACTATATATTATATGATGATAAATTAAGAGTTCTAGAAAACATTATTGGTAGGTAAAACAATTATTTATCAGACTTTAAAATGAACAAACACCACTTTTGATGTATCCTGAGATTGTATTTTTAGTTGATTGATGTTATTCTTGAAGATGTAAATTTAATATTAAAAGTAATAAATTATTTAGTAATAGAGTACCATATTGGGAAATATGTGATTTGTTAATGAGGTAAATAAATTTTTTTTGGATAATAGGGTAATTTATTTTTGGTAATATATGTTGGGAATTATTGATAGATTTATGGATTAATGTGTAATTATATGTAAGGGGTTTTTACATTTTTTGTGGTGGATTATCATATTTACTTTATCAATGATTTATATTATTTTTGGATTTATACATTGTAATGAATATAATTAATTATTATTGGTTTTACATAATTTTATATTATAAATTTTTGTTGATTTGTAAAAAAATGTAATCATATCATTCTATTTTTTTTGGGTTTTGAATTTATTCAAGAATATGTTGATGATTTTTAGGGTTAATTTACTTATTGGATGGTTTATGATAAATATTGGGTGTTATTATTTTAGTTTTAAATATTAATATATATCTTATATACATTATGGGTTATCCATATTGAGTATTATCAAAGAGTAGCCTAACCATTTTGGTTTTATTATGTATATTGATATTGGAATAATACATTATTACTTTATTCTAGAAATTATGACCGATTAAAAGTATACATTCAGAATTTCTGACAAAAATATTCAACATCTTATTTTATATTTTAGAATATGAGAATAATTAGGAGTGTAAAATTGAACAAAAAACTAACGGTAGAAATTACACATATTGAATGGAAGGAAATCTTGTAAGAATATTTTCTCAAATGTTTAATCTCAATGGTAAAAAAAATTGAATAAAATAATGAAATAGGAATGTTAATATAATGACTTTTACGTGTAACAACACTCAGCTATAAATGTATGATTTTGGAAACATATCGAAAATAATGAATCGAATAATGGTACATACATGATTTTAGAAATATTTAATTAATCAATACAATTCTATCATATAAAACAATATAAATTGTATTTATAGATATTATATACTTATGATATTATACCTATGTCAGGGTAAATTAATTTGGTATGAAAAAATTAAAATTTTGAAGAATATATTTATTTACTGGGGGGAATGTAACACCCCATGTTTTGTTTTGTAATATATTTTAAATATTATTATTAGATATTACCACTTGAGATATAAAACATACTTAACTAAATTCAATAATGATTTATTAATATTAAAATGAAATAAATTACCAGATACCTAAATGAATCATAATTTACAAAATTACTGATTTTGAAATAGTAAAATGTTTTACTTTACATAAAAAATATAATTAATTATATTGTAGTTTTTTTAATGAGAAATATAATTTTCAAAAAATATATAATTTTGAGGAAAGAAAATCAATTAAATTTAATGATAATATAATAAATAATTACTAGTAATATAAATTATTAATATAAAATAACTAATTATGTAGCTATAAGAGATATTAATTTTATTATACATGACAAAAAAATGTTTTATATCAAAAAAATTATTTTTATTGTTTATTATTTATTTTATTTAAAATGAATAAATTTAATAATTTTTATTTTTTATATTTTTTAGATTTTTTAAAAGTATTGTAATTTAAAATTAATTGATTAAAAATTACATTTGGGTGAATATTTTGTATTCTTCTCAAATGGAAAATTTTTCTGTTAATTGTGAAAATAAAATTTTTGTAAACACTGTAAATTTTATGACGATATTATTATATATGTTTGAGTTAAAATTTAATAAAATAATTTTCTTAATTAAATGTTTATTTATGGATAATATTTTTTTTCCAAATATAATTTAGAATTTTTAAACCATTACTGACATTTTTGGAACCCACATAATATTATATTCAAATTAAAAACTATTTTTGTCATCCTTTAATAATATATTTTAAATAATGCATTCAGTATTTTCTTTATTTTAGTGCAAAATATGTATCATTTTTTAGAATTATACCTATAAATACAATGTTTATAAATTTTACATATGATTATGATGAAATTTTTTTTATGCAAAAAATAGCATTTTTGTATGAAATAATATTCTATTCATTTAGTGGAATTATGTTAAAATTAATTATTAGATTCTGTAGAAGTTAAATATTATAAATGTTTTTCGAATTATTAATAATATCATTATAATTGGGTAATAATGCACATTTATATTTTTTCATTAAAATAAGATACCAATGTAATGGAATTAGTTAATTTTATAAATGTATATTATGGTACAAGTTATATTTAGGCGTAAATCCTAACATATCACTGATTATATTCCACATTTTATAAATTAGTGTTTTATTTTTTTTAAATTACCCCCAATACATTATTATTCCACTATTTTATCCTCATGACATATAAAGTGACATGTCTATTATATAAAGTAATTTGTTTATAAAAAATTAATCCATCCCACTTATAAGAGGACCCCTTAAACACTACACTTCTATAACCATATAAAGCCTCACACATCAACAATGATCATACAACATCACAACCTTAGACCCATTATTCCTGATCTGTATTTTTTTCACTAAAAACTTACATAAGATGGCTTATGTAGTGATACAACTGAGGTTATCCAAGGAAGAGTTAATTTTTATAATGGGGTTTGGTTATGATTATTTTCTCATAAAAATCCAAAAAATAATATATAACCATATTTATATAAGATGAAAAATATTTTTAATATTCATTAATATTGTTTTTGTATTCAATGAAATTATTACACATAATTTTTATTAATTGGAAAATTAAAATGTTAATCATGAATATATACGGACAATCACCTCCTTGGATGATGTGTTTAATTTTTAATCATCAACTCACATAGATAGTTATAAGGATGATGTCAGTAAATAAATTTTATCTCTACTACACTAATATTAATTTCTAAATATAATTCTCTATATACTATTCTTTTATCTCAATCATTAAAAAATGAATATATATCTAGTGTGTCTATGGAATGAACCAACTCCATAAAAGGGTTTTTAAATTTTTCATTTCGATGTCCCATGGATGTATATAATGAAAATAAAATATATAAATATGATATATTTAATTTAACTGAGTATATTTATTTTTTATATAATAATTTTATTCAACAATAAACTCAATTATTTTGATATAACTGAAATTTATTAAATAACAATAATGTTACTATTTTAATTAAATTCATTACTATAAGATCTAGGATGTGACCATGTAACTAAAAATATATATCTAAAATCATAATTTATGACTATATTTTACATTCAACGAGGAAAAATCGATGACCAAATTCTGGGGATCAGAACCATAAATTTAAAACATGCATGTAAAACTAATGTTTTGACAAAAAGATTATTATTTACATAAAAATATTACACAGTGGTTAATAAGGATTATTAGGTGAATATAATATATTAATATACATTTAAATATTGTTCTTATATATATTTTTAATAAATATATGTTTATTACAGAAGAGGTTAGATACATCTGAATACGAATTAATCCAATGTATGTGCTTCTCTTATAAATTTTCTATCTGAATCATATTCCACTTCCACCACATATTTTATTTCTTGGTGTATATATAATAACATATAGATTATTAACAATAATTTAAAATTTGATATATATATATATATTTATTTAAAAATATAATATGGGTTCTTTATTTTATGGTATTTCAATGAAAATGATATAAATGTTGAATGGATTTTTATCCCTTTTTTCTTTTCGTGAAACATATAATCTATTCACTACATGTTTTATTTTCTATGGTGAATATATATGTACAATATGAATTTTTGTTATAATATCCATTCAATTAATTTTTTCAGTATATCTCTAAAATATAGTCCTTATTTTGATATTTTTCCCTATGATACCATTGTTTTAAGTGATTCTCATCCCAAAATTCCTTATATGAAGCATTTATTGAATTAAAAAAACACTCAGATTTTATTCACCATATGATGATTATTCGAAAATTTTATCATGATACACTACTAAATCAATGTATTTAGTTTTTTTTTTCGGGTTTTCTCTTATAATATTTTTTATTCAATTTTGTTAATATCAATAGGGGATCTAAGTTTCAATTTCAAGACCATGAGAAACTTTACACATTTCGCACCATTTTTATTTATATAGTGTAGTCAACAAATTTTAAATATATATTAATATAAAATTTTATAAAAATATTTGGAATTATATTACCATATAATTTTATAAATTTTGACGGATTTTGATTTAATTGTTACTAATGCTTTAAATGTTTAATTTACAATATGAATTTTTGTTTGGATTCTTTATGATTCTGCTTCTATTAGGTGAAATTTAATATATTTTATGAAATAATCCAAATATATATATTTATAATATATATTTTATAGTATTTAATTAATATTTTTACTTTACCTCTATTGGGTACTCAAAAAAAATCAATGGAATTTATTTTTTAATATTTTAAATTATTTTTCATTCTTATTGGGGATCCTTGTCTTCCATATTCATATTAATTATTATATATATAAAATGTTATTTTATAAACCTAAAAAATGTTTTTATTTTAATTTATATATACTTTCATTTCAATTAAATTGTTTAAAATGGATATCCATATTGTTTTCAAATGAAGATGTTTAGTCTATCTTTTATATTCCTTGATAATAATTTTTTTATTTTGTTTTCATAAATTTATTTTCGAACTATGATGAAAAATATTTAATAATTATCATCCTTTCTAGGTTTGAATCATTTTGATATGTATAATATTTTCCCTTTTTGTTAATATTTAATTTTATTTATAAATGGAAATGGAAAATATTTTATAAAATGTTTCAGAATGGGATTTTATTTATCTAATGTAAATTTATTATTTCAAACTCCACAATTTCATTCATAAGAATATTTTTATTTAATGATTTTTTTAAATTATTTTAAAATAATGCCTTAATATTATTTATAAAATATCATGCTTATAATATTGAATATATTTATAATTTTTTTATAAAGAAAAAAATAATTATTTTTAACATTCACTTAAATATTCCTCTCAATATTAGAAAAATACATGAGTTTACTATAAAAATATTTATTTTAGTTAATTTATGGTATCTTTTTATTCCATACACATTTATATATTATTCCGTAATTGGTGTGTAAGTATTTTTCTCCAATCACTCACTTTTTTATAATTATGTTCTTTTCATTCTATATGTCCCATTAGAAATCATTACCCTTATTTATATTTTTTTTTATTAAAATAAATTTATTATACATATTTTCCATTATTCACATAACTACAAGTGAATTACTAAATACATTGTGGACGCCAATCAAATTCACATTAATTTATCAATAAAGTTATTTCATTTATTTTATATGGAATTGTTTTACATCTTTACAACTGTTATTTCAATCGATATCATTATTAATAACTATGTAATTTTGATATTTAATTACTTACATATATATGATGAATGAATTAGACCAAATTTGATATGGATGGAACCAAAATTGTACAGACGTTATATGCATGGGTAGATATCCTTAGACAAAATATCATGGGTATTATATATATTCCAGCATTTTTATTTTTATTCAATTAGCCTAAGGCATTTAATGTATATTTATAATATATTTGTTGTGAATTTATTGTATGTATTATATATTGTCATTGGGACTTCACATAAAATCTTAGATGTATGAAATTATTTTTTCCATTAATAAGAAATTGAATATTGATTTAGATGTCATCATTAACATTGAATATTTCATATTTTCAAAACATAATTTCTATAGAATATTTTGATTATAAATTATTTAGAGTGTATTATTTATTTATCATTTATTTTTTGATATATAGCCTAACTATGTGTTTTTTATCACCCTTCAAGTGTTTTAATATTTCCATATGATAATAATATTGATACATATGATATGTGAGGATGAGTATGATGTGTTAATAATTATTCATTTTATTTTAATAAATTATTATAGAAAAAATATATATTTATATTGGAAAAAATACACACTATTCTAGAATGGAATGGATTATTATTCAATTTTTTCGGGAATCATAAAAACTCTAATCCAAAATGGTGTTGGGTTAGTAGTTGGATAATGTTTTTAGATTGAATTGAGATTATGGATTTTATGTTTGTATCCCAATAGTTTTTTTCAAAAAAATTATGTACATGATATATTTTTAATATAATACAATAGATTTTGGTTTCATGGAACTATATAATATCAAGAATAAAATTCCATATCTCTATTAACCTACGTTTCCCCTTAAAAAATTGTTTATAAAGCTCAAATCTTTTGTCCATCACAAGATATTCCAGTAACATATTCTCTTCAGAATAAAGCATTACTTTTATGTTTAAAAAATGATACTCTGATATTACTTTATAGTAAACCAAGGCAATACTACTCGCCCAGTGTTTACATCAGTCAGTCACAAGACCTCAAGTTTTCTTCCACACATTCCAGTGGATACTGACTAGCAGTGGGGGTATAATTTGATACCCCGGGGAGACTATACAATCATATAGGATTTCTCAACAATAAAAATAAATAAATATATGTCATATATAATTAATAAATAGGGTATTCATAATTATCATGCAATATTTGCACTATATAAAAATTATTTATGAAAAAATAAAATCACACATCATAATTCCCAACCACTAGTTTGACCTAATATTAATTTAAAAAAAATAAATTCTAAAATATCTATATTATTATTCATAAATCTCAAATTATCCACACCTATATATCAATATAATCTACCAAACTTACTCACACAACAATGAGGATACCTCTTTTCAAAATCTACGTAAGATGAATATTGGTCGGCTACCCAAGTGTCAAGGCCGTTAATAAAGGTTAGAGTAATTTTATACTGGACACGACTAATGGATTCCCAAACATAGACAGTAATTTAGTATATATATTTAATATATCATAAAAAACAGTAGTTACGTGTCTAATAAATTAATATTCATCATTACTTTTGTTCTATAGTGGCACATAAGATACACTGCACCACCATCAGTCTATTCCATATTTATTTTAATGAAAAATAATACTTTAAAACTTAGAGGAATAAAAATCATTTTCCTATAAACATGTACATGTTCTTATAATGCCTGTGGTATGAACCAATATACTTGGAAAAATGCATCATCTAAGGAAAATTTTATTGTAACTCTCCCCGAATGAGAAAACATTATCTAGAATAGAAGGATAGACTCTCCCCTTTTAGAAGCAAGCATCGACTTCTTGATATACGGGGTTGGGCACACCCCATATTAAAAATAACTTATTATGTGTCTCTGGGGAATTTATTCTATTTTTCATGTTGATGAGATGGATAAATGGTCAAGAGGGTTTTAAATTAACATTTTATATAATATTAATATTTTTTAGAGATATGTTTTCTTTCAGAAAATAATAATAAATTAATATAGTTATGATTATATTAATTATTCTAAATTTGAATAAGGCAATACACTTCACACTTTTTTTATGAGAGAATGGAACCAAAAATATAAGTGACATGAATTTTAAAATGATTCCAAACAATTTTTTATTCATTTTTAACACATTTAATAATAAAAAACAGTATGAATTGTTTATACCAAGTGTCACATCTTAAGACCTTCCACTTCTAGAGAGGTTGAGACAACCATTTCTTTACCAAAACTAGGAAATAACTAATACATTGTCATTATACCAGATCAATTCAATACAAAGAAACATTAATATTTTTCTAGAAGAAAAACCCAAATTAATATTCAATTTTATAATATGAAATAAGAAAAATGTATTATATTAGAATAAAAAACAATAAACAAAAAGGAAAGAACAGAGAAAAGATAAATAAATAATAAAACATATAAACTTGTTGGTCAGTAGAAGTAAGGTTTTAAGGAAACAATTATTTCCTTGTAAACATTTAATTTTTAAGAATTTTTTATCCATAATCAATCCCAAAAGTATTTTATTATAATAATATGTTTCATAAAAACATTTATATATTATCATCCAATGTTAACTGAATTAGTTCTATTTAAAATTAAATGTAGTGTACCATATCATAAAAAAACCATAAAAATAATCCAATACCCATTTTATTTTTTATTTTCATCTAGATATACATTTTCAACTTTAAATAATAATAAATAGTTTAATTAAAAGAGAGACATCAATAATCTATATAACTAATCATAGTTTCTCAATTATACTCATTAGAAAATTTAATACAACAAAATAATAATATAAAATCCTTTTAAATACTACGTAAAATATCTGATGTCCTTATAATTCTAACATTTTATATATGATATTCATATATTCCCCTGAATGTAGTGGGAAAAATTAATAATTTTTTATCCCCTTACTTTTAATTTTATTCTCTATAAATTAAATCCTGATAAATTTTATTAGAAAATTAAAAAATATTATGTATTTTTGGAAATATTTAAATATGTAAAAATATAATATAACTTATTTAATTAATAATTACATCTAAATATAATTAAAATATAGAATATATAACGTTTTTAAAAACAAAATTGTTGCATTATATGAAACGTTTTTAACCTTTGAAAATGTGTGTGGATCTAGAAAATGTATATCAAAATTTCAATTTGAATATGAACTCTAAAAAACTAAAATACAAAAAAAAATTAATATTAAATCTTATTTGGTATGCATTTATACACCCTTACATATGAAATTTTCATATTCATATGATATTAAATTTTTTATGGATTTATTTAGAGTATGACTTATATCTTATGACCTCATGTTTTTTAAATATTAGAAAATTAAATTCTTATAAGCTACGAATTATATATGATTTAATAAATTGTTATATTCTATTTTTTAATAATTTAATTAAAATATCAGGCTTTGAAATTTTTCCAAATATTTGGAAATTTCAGAAGACATGTTAATATATAGATTTATAAAATTATATAATATGATAAATTTTTCATGACTTTATAAAATCTCTAAAACATATTAATATTTCATTTATAACATATAATCACTCTATAGAAATAAAATAATTATAAATAACAATAATAAATAAATAATTAATTACCACACAAAAAATGATTTGGAAAATATGTAACTAATGTTGTGAGAAATAATAATTATTCATTTATGAATATTTAAATACATGAGCCATTTCCTAATTTATACTAAAGTGGATTTTTCCTTGAATGTAGTTCACTACACATAAAATGAATTTGATAAAAAAATTAATAATAAGTATAAATACAATTACATTATTTATAAGTAATGTCCGATAAAAAAAATTTCCTCACTCACGTGTGAGGGAATAAATTTATAAAACTTTAATTATTAAAATATAATTGATTAATGTTGAAAATAGATAATATAAAATATATCATAACTGATAATTAAAAAACCATTTTTAATTTCAAAAACACATGTCTTTTTGGAAATAATCAATGTGAATAACATATGAAATAAAATTTTTCCCCTTTTTGAAATAAAAACATAAATAAATTTGTTCATTTTCCAGGAAAATAAAAGATAATGAAAAACATTTCAACTCACCATTTGTTTCAATGTATATCAATCTATATTTTAAAATATATATTTCATTATATATTCATTCTTTATAATCATGGAATTTGTTACTATTTAATTATAAATAGTAAATTGAGGAGATAAAAAATAAATGTAGTGAACCCCCCTAAATCTATTCATTTCTCTAAAAATATTAGAATAATTTAAATATTATTTGTGAATATTTCATATAAATATAATTTTTAATACTGAAATATAGTCTCATATCCTTGAAAATTAGCTATGATGCTAAAGAAATCATATCATAAGGTTTTAAATTAATATCATATAACTAAATGTAAAATTAAAACACACTAAACCACAGTTAAAATAGATTTAACACGTTAACAAGAAATTAGAAAAATTATTTAAATCATGTCGGTAAACTACTAGATTCAATATTATTAATCATTCATACTGACAAATGATTACAATGTAGCATTTTAGGGATGAATTCCATGCTAATGATGATTGCATGATGTTGCATTCAAGTGGTGTAATTAATTTTTCTGTTATGAATAACCGTAAACCAAGTATGAATGTTTTTTTTGAATTAAATAGATTAAAATTGATTTTATAAGTAATTTGTTAGTATTTATTTTAATTAATTACCTCATACTAATATCAAGCATTATTTTATCAAACATTAAAAAATCTAATTTTTAAAAAATATATAACCAATTTAATATCACTTGGAATATATTATTCGTAGATTTTATATATATGAACATCACTTCAAAAAAATTATATATTACTATAATATGTTTAATTATAAAATTATATAAAAGGTTCAAATATATTAAAATGAAAAAATAATTATCTCATAAAATAGATAATTTTAAAAACATTTAAATTATAAAAAATATATTTAATTTATAAGGACTAAGGAGAAACACATGTTATATTAATGGAATTTTTATTGATATATTTTGTCAATTAATTTTATTATAATGATTTAAAATTTTATTATGTTGTAATAAATTTAAAAAAAATTATCTTACAAACATTAATTCTAAACTATGTCCATATAGAAATGATCTTTTAACATATATTGGAAAAAATTAAAAAACGATGAAAATTTGAATATACTAATAAAATATATATGTCCACTTGTAATGAAATTGGTAAAAAATTATTCTTCATAATAAAATTAATTTTCATAAAATTATCCTCATGTAGGTAATCTGGCCTACATCTTAATAATATTTCATGAATTATGCAGTTTGTTTATGAAAATCCATTTTATTCAAATTTAATAAGGATTATATGGACATTCATTTATATCCCAAACATTATTTCTATAGAACTTGTTTAACTCATCTTCCATTGGAAAAAAAATTTATATCATTTAACGATCCATCAATATTTGAAATAAAAAATTATAAAATTAAATCTAAATGAGTATAATAATTTAACAATGAATTTTTCATCTTTATTCTTGAATATAAATTTCCATTCAATTTATTTAAAGGATCATCTCTCTAGGATTTCAATATTCTTTCATTATGGGGACTATGCCGCTTATCATATTCATTTTCAATTTTTTTCTAGTTCCCCAAAATAAAATATTTCAAAACTCAGATTCATAATTTTATTAATCACCATTCCATTTATTTACATAATTTTCATACAATATAAAAAGTAAAATTTTTAACGACCGTGATACTTTTATAAAAAAAGAATAATAATTAAATGAATTTGAATGAACTAGAATATTAATACTAATTCATATTTTATATAAAAAATATCCAATTCATCAATAGTTTCTAGAATATAATCATTGAAACCAAATACATTAATATATAAAAAGTTTAATTTTATTCATTTCCAAAATTCATAATATGTATTGTATAATATTGATCATGAAAATAATCTATTAGAAATGTAAATAACAAATATTTATAGATTATCCTGACAAATATCTAGATGTTTGATTCTTAGTTATCATGGATAAAATTTTATTATGTAAGGTTCCATTTTCCTAGAACACAAAAAACAGTCATTGTGCTATCCTCGGGGAATAATAATTATGAGAACATCAATTTATACCACAGACATTAATTTATTCGGGTATTAAAAATTAAATATCTATTTTTTTTAACTATTTTTAAATAGTCCATTAACGTATCTATGTATTTAGAAATATTATAATTATATTATGTCAATGTATATGTTATAATTTAATTGAAAATCACAATTAAATATGTTTTTCACCCATAATTGAAGTGGATATTAGACAAAATGGGTCAATTTAAATATGTTTTAATGGGATTAACATTTTCACTTCCTTGATAGGTCCTAATGTCTCCATATGTAGTTTAATTTTCATTCACGTGTACCATGTGTAACTATTCTCAAAAAATAGTTTCTGAAGTTGTGAACTGATTTAAGGTTTCCATAACTTTTATAGAATCTCCAAATCTTCATGTATGAGCTTACAAGTACATTGAAAATTTTCAAATTTTAAAAAATTTATACACTTCAAATTTTTAACATTTATCTCTGTAAAATTGATAGAATATATATCTTAATTTTGATTACAAAAAAAAATAAAATAGTTCAGACAATGAAATATAAAAACATATCATTTTATAAGTTTACATTATTCCATATTAACATAAATTTGATATTATAATTACTCTTATGTCTTAATATTTCAAAATATTGAAATATTGAAATGATAAAGGAATTTAATATTTAATCATCACAAAAACTATTAACCTTAAAATCTATGATTTATTGTAAGGTAAAAAAACATAATTCAAATTTATTATATGATATAAAAAAGGCATATCACATCACTTGAATGGACCATATAATATCCATATACCATATTTTATTTTTAATTCCTCGATGACATGTATCCAAAAAGATATATTTATGAAATTTTGATACCCAACAAACCATGGATCTAATCAGGTTATTGAAGAGTTTCATAAAATCCAAAAAAATTCAATAATACATTCATCATTAATTCAGAAGATAATTATTTAGTTAAATTTTTTTTTTGAAAGTGATTGTTCAAATACCAATTAACGTTGATATTCACATTTTCTCATCACTCTATATTTAAAAAATGCAATAATTTAAAAACTTCCCTTGGTAATTATTATTGTAATTTTATTGTTTATGATAATTATGTTTCATAATGTCCCATCATTCCATTTAAATTGTCTAATACTTATTCCTAAGTCTCTTATATACATATATAATTTTAGTAATATAATTATGCATCCTTTTTATTTTATAATATATTTCAACCATTTTATTTTATTTGAAATTATAATTATATGTTTCAGTTTGAGAATCACGGTCCTAAATTTAAGAATCCATTACATATATATATATATATATATATATATATTCTGGATATATTTAGATCCAAATACATCACTTGAATATAACTCATTACTTTAGATCCATCCATTCACTATTTTTATCCACTCCTTATTTTTTTTCTTATTCATTTATTTTAGCAACAATATTTCATGTTTAATGTTCCATTTCCACCTACATACATAACATGATACACAAGTTCAAACAATTTTTTGACATGATAGTTATTTCATTAAAATTAGTTACCCAATGATGTTATCATAAGGGATGTTGAAAATATTATGTTATGATTATTTACACTTAACTAACATTATGAGTACAAAATATATATAGGTTAAAAATATCATTTTTTCATAACCGGCTTGATAGAAAATTTATAAATTCAGTTTCTAAATTAAAATAAAGTAATAAAAAATTCAGCACCACTTTTTTCATATAACTGATATAATAATTTATATTAAATTATCTTATATAATAAAACTAATTACAAATAAACTAAATTTAATGTGCTAATAAAATAAAGATTTTGAATGTTAATTATAATATATTTACATAGATACGATATTCATCATGTTGATTTACAACTAAACTCTATTTATAAAATCCATGATATTTTTTTAAAAATTATTCATAGTTATTGTACACCGAAAATTTCATCTTCCTTATAATTTTTTTAAAAATCTAATAAATTTTTTGAATTTTTTTATAATCTATTAAGAGGGGAAGAAGATTTTTTTGAATTCATAGAATCCGGTAATTTTTTTTAGATAATGTATTTCTTTACCTTTAAATTATGCTTCAAAAAACTAGTTAAATATATAAATATCAAAATATTATAAATTTTTTAAAAGAATTAACACCAATATGAAATAAATGATATAATCAACACATTTCTTCATAGAACATTTTTGAACAAGTCATGATGGACAAAAAAAATAGATGATACATTTTCCATCAGTACGAACATCATATATAAGAATTAGTATTAATTCTAATCTACATTTAATAACCTATATAGTGGTTCTATGATTCACTATCCCTATCTATTTCAAAAAAATGGTATTAATGATATAATTTATAATTCCGTATGCATTAATGTGATGTTGAATATTCCTAATGTAATACAAATAATAAAAGGGAATATATAGAGGAGGGTTTTAGGAGTAGAAAAAGTTGGATGTGGAGGAGCAAGATCTATAGTTAGAGGTGGAGGAGTGGTACATGTAAGAGGGGGTGTAAAATGGGATCAACAACATTGAACTGTATTTTATAGTGTAAAAACAACAATTGTAATGGAGAAATGATCTTATCTTACATTATCTCACTAATATCCTTAAATTTGTTGTAATAATATTCTACTATTATTTTATAATCATCTTTTATTGAATATATTTTGAATCGAGGAAATACTTTTCATAATGATATGCCTACCAGGTATCAATGTACCTTATGGATATCCATGTTCTTGTATTCGGTATTTGAGACTTCCACGTATCATAGCTAAACCAAACATCAAAAATGTAGCCACGAAGGTCACCAATGTGCTCTACTACTCTAGGAAATGTTGTATAGAATATTTAAAAAAGTCATGTAACCGTTCATATTTCCTCAGTTCTATTTTTAGAAAAATCATGGGAAATTTATGAGACCATGTAATGAGAAGGCATGCATTTATTAGGACCAGAGTTCTTGGAATGATCTGTCAAAAAAATTTATTTTTTAAATAGCATGTGTGAGTTGATTTACTAAATAATTTAATAACTCTTAAATAGTTTCCTAGATCATAAATATGAGGTCACTATTGCATTTAGAGTAGTGTATTAACCTAGGAGTGACTTATTATTAGTCGGTGTGGGACTCCTCTAAGAAAACCTAAAATGACATAACTATAAATTAAATAATTATATACGATTATTCTATTTTTAAAGTCCATATATGTTATGAATAGTTACTCGGATTGAAAATATTACACCACCATTGAGCTCGTGAGGGTATGATTTTCTTAGACATAGCCTAACATCGGTCGGCGCATGCCGCCTGTGAATGTTTTTATTTGGACGAAACCATAAATAAAATTATTTTAAAAAATTTATTTTATTTTCCAATCCTCATAACAAATAATGGTAATTCATATTAAAAACCTTAGACAATCATTGGGGTGATATTGAGATGTTATCCTTAAACATAACTTAACCTTGACCAGTGCAGGATGAGGGTCAAAGTTAATTTTTTTACTTTTTAATGGAGAATAAAATACTTAAAGAAGTCTATTTTATTTCCTTATAATGTTTCACAGCATGAAGACACTATGACATTGTGAAAGAGCAACATGTTCTCCAGTCATAAACGAAGATGCATGGAGACACTGTTCCAAATAGAAATTGTAACCCTAAAATGTTTTAATGTGTTAACACATTTCATCCACTAACTTGGGATAGAGTCCCTATTTAAAATTTATAATGCTTGAGAATTCCAAAAAAACATTGGTGTTTCCCTAAGTAATGAGGGAATATTCTCTCTCACCAATGACGATGGATTAGAGGTCGAGTTTCGATCATGGAATGATGAATCTCTGAACACAAGAAGAATAAGGATTGATTTGGTGATGTGAATTCAATCTAAATCTATATGAAAACTAACACGAGGAAGGGGTTTGTTCTTGATTTAACTGTTTCCCCATAATTTATTTATAAACAAATAACGTAGATCAATCCACAAAATGGTTGATCTGATGTTAGTTTATTCATGTGAGGTGGATTTATTTTTCAAGGCCTCAATAGTATAGAATCATAGAGTTAAATTTATCCATTTTTTATTATAACATGAAGCAAAGGTGCTGACATGAATAATTCTTCATCCCTCCGTTGTAGGCATTCTTGTGATATTTGTGACCAAAACCCTAGGTCGAAGATAAGACATCCTAAAACCCATTATTGTGACGAAAACAATATGAAGATCCCAAATACACTAGTGGTTTGAAAATATGACCATCATAACAGACTCGGTGGCCAACGAAAGACATTTTTGGTGAACCACAGTGTGGGACGGGGCCCGCATCATCCCGATATGGGTGGTGATCGAAGGGATTCTGATAGCAGTCGTTGGAAGCCAGACACATGGAGGCTCGTGGAATCCCACCACGGGTGATGGATCGAGCATTTGTCCATGGTGCATGCGGACGCGGTGCACGTAGATTCAAATAATGTGTTTCACCACAAGGATGTAGGCTGTAGTCCAACTGGACCAACGTAGAAAATCAAAGAAACTCTAGAGGGTGACACAAGGTGCCCATCACATCCTGAGAGGACTAGACCTGCCAGCCCATCAGGTTTGGCTGTCCAATTAGGTCGGGCCACCCCATTGGTTCTGCTCATCCCATCATGTCGGGACTATCAGACCAGGTCAGGGTGGTTCACCTCAGACCGGTTCATGTTGGGTCAAACTGGACCCAAACCCAACCGGCCACATTTTATAAAATCGATCATAACATGTAAATTTTACTTCTGATTGGCGACCTGTTGAGGCATTGGGACTCTCATGACGAGTTAGTTGTTTCAACATACTCCAAGTGATATTCCATGTAAATCGAAATATGATTGATGGATGGAGAAGTATATTCCCTGTAATCATCTGTGATATAATCATAAATCATGTTGATAGCTATGACTAGATGGAAGGTATGGGAAGACCTTAGTGGATAGGTATCAAAGCATACCTTTGTGGCCCGAAAGACAAGATGTATCCGGGAGGGCCTCAGTGGATCGGAAGACAAGCAGCAGCCGAGGGGACCTCAGTTTCATGTTACACAAGTAGTATTAGAGAAAACCTCAGTGGCCCAATTGATGAGTAGTAGATGACCATACCTCAGTGGCTCGGTAGGCGAATGGTATCTGAGCAGAACTCAGTGACCCAGCAGCCGAGTGGACCTCAGTGGCCCGGTACACAAGCATTCCTCATTAACTCATCAAAGATAAGTTCCTAATCAATACATGTTGTTCAGAATTTCAACTAAATCGGTGTACATCGAGTGTATCTCAATGTGTTTTATTTTTGTAGGGACCAATGAAGCGACACCTATTTGTGTCGGTATCTGATGACTAGATGGCTCATTGAGCGAAATCTACCGGGATGATCATTCCTTGATAAGAATTCTTTGATGAGGATTGGTTTTGAAATCATGATTTCATCTCTTAGTGAGACTAGAATACTCAAGGAATTTTCATGATTTATTTATAGTTTATATAATCATAGAATCATTTAGTATAATTTCTTTACCAGGATACTATCAGAGAGCTCGAAGAGTGAGATATACTGGAATTGAATGTGCTACTCACAGAATGATATCAATGATAGTGGAAGAGACAATGCTTATTGGAATGATTTATTAGTAAACTTGTATGATCTTGTTATAGGTTTTGAGGACATATAATTGATTTTAGCTAATTGTTCCACATGGTGGTGTTTTCTTTGTGGTCTATTACGTTGTAGTTTTACGGTTCCCCTACTGAGTATTTTCTTTACTCACCCCAGCGTATGATTTTCACACATGTGTTTTGTCATGGGAAAATGACCGAAGATCTGTGGGAGTCTTAGATGGAGTAGGACCAAGACCAGGTAGTGCCTTGTAACATCCGACGAGTTAAGGTTTTTTCAGGTAGCTTCCTACAACAGCTTCGTTGTCCTTTTTTGAAGGTTGTGTTTTTCATTTTTCATTATTTTAGTGGGACAGTATTCTAGCACAGTTTTACTTAAATTCATTAATTTATATTATTCGTTATTTTATGGTTGTTGTGGTATGAATGATTTTTATTTACATAGTGTTTTCACTCTCTATTCATATGGATTTCAGTTGGGTGTGTTTGTACAGGTTCATGGGAAAATGCATCCCATTTATGGGATATGCCTACCTAGTGTAAGTTTCAATCCCCTGTCCAATCAATGGCGGGCATGGGGGTAGTAACGAAACTAGCAACGAGGGATTGGTCTTCACATTGTGGTATAATTGGAGGTTAGTTCTACTTTAATAACCTAGGGTTTATGAGTTTGTTTTGGGGAAACAATGTTTAATATTTAGAAGTAGGATTTTAGACTAGGGAATCTTGTATTGGTGCGATGGTCAACATATCCATACACCATGACCATAAATTCTTTATTTCGAATTAGTACATGAAAATAGTAGTTACTAGAAAAAATTATGGTACATTCATCATATTGGAATAGGTTGAGTTTTTAATGCTTTCTTGAGTCAGGTCACCATGTATACTCTATTTTTTGCGGTGCATGTTTTTTGTTCCAAAGTACTTCTATTTAGTTAAATAGTCAGGATTCCAACGCGTGATCATGAGTATGATCTCTAGGGTGACCAGGTGTGTCTGAGGGTTCTTACTAGAGACAATTCCACTTGGCGGTGTACTAGCTATACCACCACCTGTGGAGTAGCACATAGTGTTCATAGTACGAGTGGAAGAGATGTGGTTGATGAGAACAATTCATGAGTGATAGTGAAAAAAAACCCCTCAGGGTCTGAGGCAAGCCTGACTCACATGTGGTTACGGACTATCTTGATGTGGTGAATGCGTTTTCTATCCATTCAGGAAACCATTAGATCAGATTGTGACTCTAGAAATGAGACTTTTACATGGTTTAGTAGGGCGATGGTGGGTTCTAGATAATCTAGTATTATGACGAGGGGACTTTTCAGTTTATAGATCTTATGAGCCTTTCTCAGTGAAGGGGATATTTACAAAAAATAAAAGTTTTATATATTCTCAAGAGATTCTACAGAATCGTCAAAATGACATGCCGATAGATGAGTATTCAATGAGGCATACCGACCATTCTAGGGACACGATGGACATAATCCGACTAGTGGTTAACATATCAGAGCTCTGAGTGAGATGGGATTAGGCCCATCTGACCAATCAGTATTCCTATGTTCATTCCTATCTATTCTATTGTGATAGAATGTAATATTGTGTTTGAAAGTCATTTGGCAGGGTAGATACTGCCAGTGGATGTTTGTAGTGGGAAAACTAATTGTTGGAATCAGTCTTAGAGGCACGGACATTTGATACATTCTGATAAGAGCTCCCAAGATATGGGATCTATAGCTCCAGGATCATAGGGTGAGTCAAGTCTCCCTGGAAAAAGTTTTTGATTTTAAAAAGAAGGCATGAGACATCATGCAAGAGATTTTTGATCTTTTGTACTAACAGTGAAATAGTGGATGTGACCTGGGGTAGAGACAATGATTGAAATATATTAATCTGTAGTGTGGAAGATGTGGAAGATTATTTGGGAGAGTAATAGGAGGTTTTACACATTTCTACATGTTACAACCACCACCCCAATGTGGTCCACACCTGGAATAGGGCATTGGAGGACAAGGGGAAGGGGTAGCTGGATGGGGACAAGGATTATGACCCAAGGGCTTCATAAATTATTCGTTGTATAGTCCGCATCTTTTATTAGCTAAAGTATTAATAGATATATGTGCTAATCATTCCTTATTATCACTAATCTTGTTCAAGAGCTAGAGTTTCTGGTTAAACCATTGACTTTACCATTAAATATGGGGATACCTATGAGAGGATACTCAATAATAAAACATTTGAGGATGGTGTGATCTAACCCTTGAGATGATATTTCTTATTGCAGCCTCTTGGTGGGAGAATTGAGGCCTTTCAAAGTTAGTTATGGTATGGATTCAGAATCCATAGTTCAGGTCATATTTATAATTATAAGAAAAAGGATATGGTATATCGGTAGTGTTGGAAGGGGGTTTTCCTTGGTTGGTGAAAAAGGAATCCCCATAACCACAAGATAAAACTAAATATTTAAGGTTGCATGTGATCACACATGATCTGGACATCCTTTTCCAAATGGTTGTGGATGTTTTAATTTTTCAATTCCTAGTTGTAGTGTTAGAGTACGTGGACATCTTTTCCAAAATATTTTTCCATGATTAACACCTCGTAGAGAAGTGGACATATGTAACACAATATTACATGATATGGATCTAATATCAGCATCAATATATTAGATGGATTTAATAGTTCTTTGTGAGCTAAAGGTATAGTTGGTGGATTTGTAGAGGAAGGGATTAGTAAGACCCATGGATTGATATTATGAGTGGATTACCTAACCATTAACCAAGCGGTTATGGAGAAAAAGTACCCTCTATCAATGAAACAATGAATGCATCAATTATTTTAAAGGGGAATCATTTTTTGTTTATGGAATGTTTCTCGAAGGATTTCTAAAAACCAAGATAGAGTTTTATGAACACCCCAATCGTGAGTTGGAAGTAGTATAATTTACATTATTGATGTGGTGACACTACCTCCATGGGGGAATGGTTTACCATATTCTCTAACCCAAGTGTTTCAAGTATATCTTTTCTTAGAAGTATTTGAACTTGAGACAAAGATGATGGATGCAATTCGTCCAAGACTATGAATTCAAAGTATACTATACTATTGTTAAGGGGAAAATGGTAGCAGATTATCTAATTATGAGACAATGTTTGTAGATGCTGAATGAATAAATAAATGACTTCGCCTCATTGTAGATATTTTTCATGGATGGGTATGAGGCTTCTTATCTCTATCCATTGTTGTTTACCCATCGACTCTTAAATGTTTCAAGGAGGAATAACTCAGTGAAACTGACTATGAGCCTTTACATGCTCTATTTTCCATAGGGTATACCCTTAATAGATATTAGAAAGGTGGGAAGCATGTGTTTTTTCAGAGGATTCAGATCTGTAGAAATGACTCTTAGAGTGGGGAAATGCATCGGCGTATGTGTGTTGGAGTTAAGGCAGACACTAGGGATGATCAAATGGGATGAATATCGGCTTACCTATTGAGAGTAAAAGATGAATTCTTGGATAAATCATGTTTTAGGATATTATATTTATTTCTAAGGTTATAGAGAAGGATGTGGGAAGGGATATCGATGGAATGTATGAATGTTTTTCTATATAAACCAAGTAGTACCAAGTAGATACCTCACCATATGGGGGATCATCGACTGACCCATTGAGTCGACCCACTCCATAACTACCTAGGAGAAGAGTTTATTAGAGGGATCAAGATTCATCTATGTGCCTGGTATTTGACTAGGGAGAGGTTGAAATTGATGACATGGAAACGTTTGTGTAGTTTCAGGTAGGGAACATTGATCGGTCGGATAAGACCTTATATGGGCAATCGATTATTTTAGTGCATGTTTGGTGGCGGCACATGAATCTCTAATAGAGAACGTGGGAGGGGGAGGCTCAGGTTTGTGCTATTACCCTCATCAGTTTGGTAATCCCTTGCCTCAATTTTAGAGAGCTTAATCCATATGGTTTGGGTGATGTAACAGATCAGAATTTTTTGGTTCTATTTTTTGAAAACTCTTGGGAAAATTATGAGACCTGGTGCTAAGGAATCGTGCGATTCTGTGTCCCATAGTGCCCGAAATTATACGTAAAAAATGTTATGTATTAAATAGCAGGAATGATTTTTAAAAAAAATGGAAGAACAGTTAAATAGATTAATATATCATAAATATTAGGGCACTGTTGTGTTTAGAGAAATGGGTTTACCCTAGGCGCAACTTATGTTTAGTACCCGCTGGTCTCCAGTAAGAAAACCTAAAAATGGAATAACCATAAATAAAATAATTGAATTAGATTATATAATTTTTTATGACAAAAAAACTCATGATTTGTAACTCAGATTGAAAATATAAGACCATCATTGAGCTCATGAGGGTATTCTTTCCTTATGCGGGACCTAAAATCAGCATATTCAGGCCGGTTGTGAAAGTTGGTTTTTGGGACATATGTATAAAGAAAATATAAATAAAAAATATTTTATGTTATAATCCAAATAAATAAAAAATGGAAACTGAGATTAAAAATAAAATACCACATTGGAGTTCATAATTAGATTTTATATTTAAGGACTTAACCATGATCAACGTAGCTTGAGGGTAAAAGTTAATTTTTGGAATTTTCTATGAGAATAATATAAAATAATCTTATTTTATATTATTTCCTTTTAATGTTTCAGACCATGGAGACACTTCGATTTAGTAAAAAAGAAATTTTTTCTCCTTTTATAAATGAATTTTCTTGGTGACACTATTTCAATACAAAACAGTAATTTGGAAATGTGTTTATGCATTAATGTGTTTCATCCATTAAACGGGGACATAGTACACCGTTTGAATTTATAATTCACGAAAATTCCAATAAATCTATATATTTTCCATAAGGAAAGTGGGAGGCTCTCTCAATGTTGCTGACAGATCGGTGGCTGGGGTTCAATAAAATGACGTTGAATCGATTAGCCCCAGTGGATCAATGATTGATGTGATGATAATATTTCAATCTACATCCGCATGTGATCCAACTCGAGGAAGGGGTTTGTTCTTTATGAAATTATTTTCTCATTATTTATTTCTAAACAACACACACTGATCACCACAAGAATAGGTTGATCCACAAGTCGTTTGTTCTAATGGGGTTTATTTTTTCATCTCAGACTCGAAGAGATAGAAACATAGTGTTAGTCATCTCCTTTATTATTATAATTTTTAGGAATCTGAAAGGCAAGAAAAAGGTCGGTTCCCTCCATTGTGGGAATTCTAGGGATCTTCAAGACAAAAACCCTAGGTCGATGACAAGGCATATTCAAACCCGTAGCAAAGAGGATGACAATATGAGGATCCCAAATACACTCACAGCTTAGAAATCGTACCACTTGAGCAGACCCAGTAGCACGCAAAAAACATCATCTATGCACCACGTTGGAAAACAAGGCCCACGTCGTCAGACCGTGGGCAGTGATTGAAGGGTCATCAGCAACAGCCGGCAGTGGTGGCACACAAGGGGCCAATGACATCCTGCCATAGGTGGTGGATCTACCCTCTAGTAATGGCATGTGGTCGCGCATGCGGTTGCGAAGACCACGTCGTGTCACACTACTGGAGGTCGTGGTCCAGGTGGACCATAGTGCTGACCCGCAGAAACTACCGTGGGAAGCACGTGATGCCCACCACTTCTCGAGTGAATTAGACCATCCTACCCATCGGGCCGAGCTACACCATTGGGCCATGCCGCCCCATCGGCTAGTCTGCCCCTGCAGTCCGCACATGTGACCCATCTGCTCTAGGTTGTTCCTAGTGGACCAGGTTATATAAGGGTCAGGTCGGGTTAGCTTGACCAGGTCATACTAGACCCGAACCCTAGCATCTCCTTTTTAGTAAAACGATCATTACATATAAACCTTACGTCACATTGAAGTGGTTTTTTGTAGACTTGGGGCCCTAACGATGACATGGTCCTTTTGATATACTTTAATAATGATTTTGTGGGGATTGAGATATGTCTGATGTCTTGAGTAGTAGATTATCCAAGAATCAAGTGCACTATGAGCATAAATCCTATTACTAGTTGTGATTAGAAGGTAGTAAAGTGTGGACCATAGTGGCCCGGTAGCCGAACAGACCTCTTTGGACCAGAAAACAAGCTATTAATAAAATACAGGGGGAATAAAAGGGTTATTTTCTCATTTAGTATTGGTTAAAACCCAATTTAAATACATTAAGATTATTTATAGGTAACTAACTCTACATTAGTCGTCCTATGTTGTTAGGGGTGTTTTTAAGAAAGAGTCGTTATATCGTGGTGAGATTTAGAGGTGGTTACATTAGAAGGTGTTTAAACCCACTATAATGTTAGCCCAATTCTTTTGAGAGATCTCCATTTAGGATGAGATTAAACCCACTCTAATTAATGTATCATATTTTTTTGTGGCTTAACCCGCCCATAATTTTACCCAACATTAGGGGTGGTTTAATGCACCCTAGTGTTTTTCTATGTAGTTTTTGTATTTTATTTTCAACACCCCCTTCAGTTATGCCCCTCCTATTACCCACTCACCCCTTCAATTCCCCCCTTAAGGTCCCCCCAATCTCCCACTCCCTCATGTTCCCCATTCGAACCCTGCTCCCCCTCCAATTTCCCACATTCTCATGCTCCACCCTCCATTGCCGCTCATCTCTTCCATGTGACCACATGGACACCTCCACTCACTCTTCCATCACCACCCTCCAGTCTCGCCTTTCCCTGCTGTTGTCATTGAGTGAGACTCAGTAATATATCACCACTGGTTCAGATATGTAAAATTTCATCCATAGGTTTCGAACCCCAAACTTCCTCAAACCCTAACAGCGACCCCATTACCAATATGGCATTTTAACTTTTATATTTATTATACACATGAAGATATATATATAGTATTGTTTATTCTAATAAATATTATCGACCTAATATATTTAAATTAATTTTTATAACAATATATATTATTTAATATATTTATATGTATAAAATATATGTTTATAATATATTTATGGATATTATATATTTACTATATTTATATGTTTATAAATAAATATATATATATATTTCATAGTTATATGCTTACAAATATGTATTATATCTTTTATAAATACATTTTTATGTATATATTTACTATATATTAATATTTGTATACACATTAATATATTTATATTATATTATATTTTATACAAATATAATTAATATAATATATGTTTAATTTAATTATTATATTTATAATATATTATTTCTATATAGAAGAAATATTATATACAATTATATATAATTATAGTTTACATATATAAATATATTTATACATATATTTTTATTTATATATTTATGATATATAACTATATTATATATATATATATATTTAATTTGTTTATATTATATAAATTTGGATACATAAATACATATAAATTTATTTATACATAAATATACATTACAAATGTTTTAATAAAATATATTTATCATATAAATCCTAACATAAATGAATTTAATAAATGTATAGTATTTATAAACCCATATATCAAATTTAAATAGTTATATTTGTGTTTATATGTTTATGTATTTAGATGATATTTAATGAAATAATGTAATTATAATATATATTGGTTTTATTATTTTCTTATACTTCTTTATGTCTGCGTGTTAACTATAATTTTATTAATTATTATTATTGCTATTACACTAGATTTTGATACTGTAAATAATTATCTGTTGGTTTTAAAATACTATATTTATTTTATGATTTTTATCATACTTATATTACATTAAATACATTTATATTATTTATTTTTGTAGATTATTTATATACATATATAAATTTTTATATATTATATAAATGTTTATTTAATGAATATATATATAAGTATTTACATAATATATTTATATAAAAGGTCATTAAATATATATATATTGTATTTTAATACATATATTTATTATTATTTACATAAATATAAATATTTATTTATATAAAAAATATACTATTATATGTAATTAATATATAATTATTATAATAGGAAATAAAATTTATAAAAATTTTTATATAATCATATATGAAATACTATTTTATATTAAATATAATTAATAATTATATTATATGAAATAAAATTTATAAAAATATGTATTTAATATTATATAAAATAAAATTTATACAAATATTTTTATAACGTATTTCAATACTTTTATTTATTTATATGCATATTAATTTATGCACATTACAATAAATATAATTGTATAATATTGTGTAAATTAATATATATATTTATTTTCATAAAACATATATGACCTAATAATAATTATATATAATATAAAAGCATAAACATATTATTTAAATAGTTATTTTTTATTATTATAATTTGAATTATTGAAACCAGAAGCTTGGATTTTTATATGATATATTTTTTAGATAAATTATATTTATGTATATATTTATAATATATGTTTATTGTTTTATATTATAAATAATAATTATTATATGAAATTCAATTAATACAAATAAATATATATTAATGTACAAAATATTATAATATTATATTTATGTATACATATAAACAAAAATTAATAAAATCATATATATATTTAATATAATGTTTTCATATAATGTATTCAAATACATTTATATATTGTGTTTTAATTATATATATATTACGGTTGTTTTTTAGAAAAAAAATAGTGGGGGTTCCCAAGCCCCAATAATTTCATAAATTATCGGGGGATTTGAACTCCCTCTAATTTGAAGACATTAGGGGTGTTTTAACCACTTCTAATCATAATACATTAGAGGGGGTTTTGAACACCCTATAATTTAAGACCTTATAGGGGGTTTTGATCCCCCTATAAAATATAACTAGGTATTAAAAAAGTGTTTAAAATTCAGAGGGGGTTCAAAACCCCTTCTAATTTAAGAAATTAGTGATCTAATTATTTTAGAAAATTATTTTTTTTGGGGGGGGGGGGTTAAAACCCGCTCTAAATTCAATGATTATAAGGGGTTATGTAGAACCCCATCTAATTATACAAAAAATTAATTTAGAGGGGGTTGTTCTTATACACCTCTAAATAACACACTCTAATGTTGTTTTTTTGTATTGAGCAGTATACCAAACCTCAGTGGCCCAAAAGATGACCAATAGATGAGAGGACCTCAGTGTCCTAAAAGACAAGCCGTAACCGAGTAGAACTCAATGAGTCGGTAGCTGAGTGGACTACAATGGCCTAAATGGAGAGCCATCCTTAGTGACTCATCGGGGATTAGTCCCTTAGCAACACAAGATATTCAACATTACAAATGGAGTAGTGTACATTGGGTAGTTCTTAGTGTGTTGTCTTTAGGTGGGGAATAAAGAAGTGGAACCTCTTTGTAGGTCTATGATACCATATATGCTCGAGGATCGAGTCCTTCTAGGATGTGTGTGCCTTGAGACGAATCATTTGATAAAGTATTGGCTATGATATCATGACTTCATGTCTAAGTAAGACTAGAAGTCTCATGGAATCATTGTGATGTATCAAGATCAGATGTTATTTCAAATACTTTTGGTAGAATTGATCTACATGGTTATAATAAGATAGATTGATGAGTATGATCTCTGATAATCAAGTGTGTTATGCACTGAACCATATGTCTTGTCGTAGATGACATGTTGCATCTTATAATCCTTTTTTAGTATACATTGATGTACTTATTACATGTGTTGATGAAATACACCTATTTTGAGATAACTATACCTCTTGGTGATGTTTTCCATTATATTAAATTACTTTGGGGTTTCTGGGGTCCCATATTGAGTTTTTTGTTACTCACCCCTACACAAGTATACCTCACATGAGTTGTGTCTTCTTTAGAAGACTGATGGTTTTTTCGAGTATAAGATAGAGTAGAACATGGACTAGGACCAGGATTTTCCTTCTGAGATTAAAGCAGTCAAGGTTTTTCTTGTCATCTTCCTAATGCATCTCCTATAAACTTGTTTTCAGGTCAGACTGATCATGTATCATTCTTTTAGTGGAATTATATTCTGTCCCAGTTGTACTTTACTTCATTACATTTTTCTATTCACTTTTGGTTGGTAGGAGTTATATGAATTCTTTTACATTACATTGTTTTTTTCACTCTCTGGAATTGTGTCTTTCAGTTGGCTGTGTGTTAACATGTTCTCAGGAAACATTCTCCCATTTATTGGATATTTTTACACAATTCTAGTCCCCACCCCTTGGACTATCGAAGGCGAGCATGGGGTAGTCATGACAAGGGCCCTGGGGAATGGGTCATGAAAAATTAGTAATGAATCATAGTATATGAATATTCTATATATTCTAATGAAATATAATAAATTAAATTACATCATACTATATACTAGGTAACAACCCTTCAATATTTTATAAGATATTGACACTTTTTTCATTTCATCCCTCTTCCATTTTTCATGTTTAGCTTGGGGTAGAATGAGGGTGAACATTTTACAAGATTTATGACTTGGATTTCTATTTTTTTAATTTTTTTTTAAATTTTTTTCATCCAATAACATATACCCTCATCACTTATAATATAATGGTACATAATTTTAGATTAGTTTTCTTTATAATATCTCCTTATTTATTTGAAAATAATGAATAAAAAAATTAATTTTTAAGTTAATATAATGAAAACCTCTAAAATATAATAATTAACTCACAAAAAAATATTCTTTTCACTAAAATTCAATAAACTAATTCCATTTATATTTGTCAAGAAATGCATTTATATCATAATTTTAGTTATTTTTCATATCCCAAAACAATTTTATGTGGCCTAATTTTAAATCCCTCAACTTCATAGTATCCAAACCTAAAAGTTTTCTCCTAAATCAAAAAAATAGTTCTATAATATATCATCCGATAAGAATGAAATAAATACATATTAGTAAAATAAGTTTATGTTAATTACAATAATAAATATTATTACCAAAATTATTTCCCTTAATTAATATGTAGTCACTTTTTCGAAACATCCCAATTTAAAAATAAAAATAAAAACTTTTCCTCCATCATGCATTGAAATAAATTTACTAAATCATTTTACATTTAGACCATTTAAAATTTCATTATGATCAAAACAATATTGAATCATCTAGTACCTAATAAGGTGAAAAATCCAATTTTGGTAAATGTGTTAAGATATTTCTTCCAAATGATGAAATATTCTTCGACGATGAAGAATTAGATGGTTCTTGAGTGGACTAACAAGGAGGTGCCTCGATAATAGTATGTGTATAGTACACTATATAAGATTATATATGGTCCTCCCCATAAGTATGTGGACGATCAGATGTTTTCTTTACTTTATAATACATTTCATTGTAAACCAATTAGTACAACAATCTACAAATCCAATTGTTACATGTAAATGTAAATAAAAAATTGAAAATTAAATAAAAAAATGAAATTTATCTAACACCATTAATTATTGATAAAAATACTTAATTTAATGAATACACATCCAAAAATTATGGGATAATATTCATAATTTTGGACAATACTACACCATTCTTACACCAAAAAGAATATTATTTTTATATATTCTTTTATAGATATTTTATTTTTTAAAATATGAGATTAATATGAAATTTTTACCAATTAATATAATTAATGTGTAATATAAGGATAAACATTTTAAACATAAAAATCCAAATTAATATAAAAAAAATTAAATTATCATTTATAATATTCATTATTAATATGAAAACAAATCATATATATCAAACATTTTATGATATATAAATTTGAAAATAATGAATTAATATAAGTTACCTGTAATGTTAGGAAATTTTAATATAATTTTTTCCTTGAATTTGTTTATTCTGATAAGTCCAGAATGAAACAAAATAATGTCTAAAATATACTCATAAATTTTAACAATCAATATCACCATGGTAGTGAGGTTATTACATAAATCGCAATCTTCATCATGTTTTTTTAACAAAAACATATTTTGTTTCCTTATAAAATGATAGAGAAATACATATTGGATAAATAAATAACCTAGAATTTTTTTCATGTGTTCCTATGATAAAATTATTATTATGTATTACAATATATTATGATTAACTAGTTTCATAATAAATTCATCATGTCTCAGGCTATTGTTACTGATAAATTATTTTAATTTATAACCTAGAACTCATAATTGAATATAAAAAACCTCATAGATTTCATTAATGAATTAATAAAATAAATTTTATGGAGAGTTTGGTTTTTTTGTCACAAAAAATTTTCATTAATTATATTTACAATAATACATTATTTTCATTACCTCACTAATTTTATCTTGATCCTTCATTTGAAATATGTATCCATTTATTTCATACCTAGACCATGATATCAAAATTAATCATAAACCACAGGATAACCATCTCAATGTTTCTAGAGCATATTATCTACCATACATTTTATCTTTAAAACATGGAATCAAATATTAGATATACTCATTCAATATGTATATATCATTCATCTTCACATAATTTTGTTTTAACAAATTAATATGAAACTTTATATATGACTATGTATCATCTAAATTATGTGATTTTTATAAATGTATTTTCATTATTCATTTAGAAAGAAATTATTTTACTTTAGAGACAAAGAACAATGATCACCCATAACCAACTCATTCATGACGAGATGTAGGAGGACCAACATTCTCTTTTGAAAACAAATGGATTGTATATAACTATTTGATCCACTCAATAATATATTTCTCATAAATGAATTCTTAAGGTGGATATGGATTCTTAACATATCTATTCAATATATTTATATATCAGTATAAATAATGAATTTAATGAAGAATAATAGACCCACAAATCCTTATTTCTCACAATAAAACACCCATTATGTTTATAGATATATTAAAATAATATGGGTGAAAATATTTATAGTAAAAAACATATTGATACTGAAACATATCAAAATTATTAAATTAACTGAAATAATTCAATTTGTTACAATTTTAATTGAAAATATAAGACACCTTCGTGATATTTATTCTTACATGGATTAGAATTATACCATGAAATCTAACTTGTTGTAGAGGTTCTGTTATGACATAAGAATTGTGAGATTTCATGCCTTTCAACTTTATTTCTTTTATAAACATATTGTTTTACATTTGATGAATAAACTAGCTCTACATTGATACCATAGAGAGACAAATAGAAAATATTTTTCCCCGCCATATATAATGTATGATAAGTCTGAGTGAAAATTTTTCACCTTCCAACCAGTGTGGGAGCCATCACCAAACATATTTATTTTATTATTAACATCATATTGAATTAAAACCATATTTAGTATATCCATTAATATATAAAAATGATCCAATAAAAATTCGATAGATATTATTATCCACTTTCATAACATCAATTTTATCTTTGACCTAATGGTAAATCTAATATGTAATCTTGGTAAACATTGATCATTTTTTCTAAATATTTATATCATTTCCATATTATAATTTGGTCCTAAATGTAAAATAAGTTTTCTTATCCCACTCAACATAATTATTTTTGTACATTGGTTTTTTCTGAAATACATAATTTCTAGGATCTATTGTATTCTTTTATTAATCATTTATAAGCTTGATACATAAAAAATCCCCTAAGTTTCTAGTATAATAATATTAACTCATGTTGTTGATGATAATATGTAGTACATTGTTAAAAAATTACATAACTATTAATCCCCTTAAAATTTTACCTCAAAAAAATCCATAATACAATAATTCATACACTGTGTACATAATTATTGCATGTAGTTGATAATTTTATATTATCAAAAAATCAATCCCCCTAACACCTTTATCCCATAAGAGTTTAAAATCATCAATTAATATGGAAAACATTAAAATAATTTCTCTTTATTTTGGTCATGTGATCATTAAAATCGAAATGAAATATGTTTCTCTTCATGCAAAATTTAAGAGAGGGGTTGTAATCTACTTATGTTACACCACATAATTTTATTGTTAGAAAGTAGTATTCTATATTGTATATAAAATGTGACACAAATAATGAAATAAAATAATATACCATAAAACATTATGATATATATTAATTAAATAAATTCAATCTGATCAGTATATTTCATAACAAAAGACACTAAATTATATTGTGTTACACCCAATAATAAGTTTCCTTGATAGTATTCAGTACACACATGAATAAGTTTTTCCAAACTAAACAATGATATTAACATTATTATTTCATATATCACATAGCCACTGTAAAGATGGCTATGAATTGGATAAAATAAAAAAATAAAATTATATATCTTACTAACTATTATATGATATTGAATTATTTAAAATTAAATACAAATCATTTAAAAATAAAAAGTTCTGATTTTTTGAAAACTAAATTTTATAATATAATTTTTAATCAAGATTCAAACTCATAATGTAAAATTATTTTTTACCAATTTAAAAAACATATTTTACTATATAATATTAATTTTTTAAAGCATCAAAAATTTCATAGTGTTATTTTTTAGATTTTTCTAAAATGTTTCCTTTTGCAAGAAAATAGTGAAAATACTTAATTTTAATTGAAAACCATATTTTAAATTATATTAATTATAAAGATAAATTATATATTTAATTGTCTTAAAAGTAAAATTAGAAAAAATTTGTAATAAGTAATACAATATTGGTCATTGTAATCATTTTCATGTTGAATGTTGATATAAAATCTTTTAAAACATTTAATCATTTTCTCTTTTAAAACATTCTTTCTCATCATGTCTATGTGGTTCATATAAAATTAAAATATTTAAACTCATTGAATTTAACTTGGGAAAATTTATTAATTAATTTTATTCTAAAAAATTTATATTCTCTCTTATGGTAAAATTAAATTTTAAAAAAATTTATTTATAAATACAGAAAAATAGAGTACCGATGTCATGGTAAAAATTCATCTACCAGAAGTTATACTAATAAGTTAAGGGTTTAAATGGCTTGAAAATTGTCCAAAATCCCATTTTTCGAATTATTTTGACCTTATAAATTATATATTCGATAATGGATAATTTATTGATATGGATTCGTGATACATATATGATTATGGATGGATATTTTCATAACATTAAATGTTTTCTAATCACTTAACATACAAAAGGACATCTCATTCCCTCTGTTATTCAAACCATCAAATGTATTTGGTTTATCCGAGCCCTATACAAATCACATCCTAAATTTTGTAATCTAATAAAATAATCCTTCATTTGTGAATAATTCCATCATATGAGGAATTTTGTGAAAATATATTAAGGAAACCCAATGAATGGTTAGTTATTTTTAATGAGTGTCTTTATATTATTATTTTTCTCCACCTTATTAAATTATTTTTAAAAAACTATAATATAATAACATAAATATCTTCAATATTATGGATATTGTTATAATATTGTCATAAAATACATTCATCTACAATTCAGTCAAATCAGTTACTAAATAATTTTATTTGTGTAATGTAGATTACCGCCTCATGAACCAATGTCATTTGTTATTCCATTCCCAAGTCTTGTGGTTTGATATAATGATAGTTTTAAATATATATATATATTTTATTTATATAATAGATATAAATTTTGAGTAATAATATAATATATATATATATATATCCTTTTTACTGTGAATTTTTTAGGATATATGATAAGGTCTCTCATGTGGACCATGGACTATAGTCTCATGAAATGATGTGATTTGACATTCACTAATGCTTAACATGGATATTAATAAGAATAATTTTAATGATTAAATGTTATATTTATGAAATTATTATGAAAATTATTATATATTTATCCGTATGGGATGATAATAGATCATTTTTATTATTACATTTCCACTCAATAAAATAGGATTCCATTATTCATGTATGTGTGGAACACTGGCTTCATAAAGAAACATGACACTATTTCCAAAACTACACCACATGGATGATATATGAAGGTACATATTATTTTATTTATAAAATTATCATAATTATTTAAATATTATACATTACATACCTTATTCCCATTACGATCATTGGAAAATGGAAGAGTTACTCTTTGTTACGTACGACCTGTCGTCTACACGATCGTAATATATATCATTTTTAATTAATATTATTAATTATTGTTTTTCAATGTAAATATTATATATAAATTTTATATGTATGAGATTATATTTATTTTGGATATGTTGAAACTATGTAAAAAGTGCATGAACCATATCTTTAATGGAACAACACAGAAAAAAACGAAACTAACACCAAAAATAATGAAAATAGGGAAAGATAATTAATGAATATGTGTTAAGATGTTATAAACCAGATCACATATGATATTATAAATAGTAATATGGTTATTTTTTAGGTTATTAACATGATAAAAAATAGTATACTCGAGTTGAACATTATATCAATAGGATGTCTGAGGAAAGGGATTTTGGTTTCAATTTTAGCTTTTATAAGACACAATTCATGTTCACCACATATAACATTTATGTGGTTTATAAAATACCAAAATATTTATTTTATGATTATTATATTTGATATTATGGTTAACTTCATATTAATTACAAGATCAATCATTCATGTCATTTACTATTCAATTTCATAAAAATTCAATTAGCTTTCTGTTAAGATATCATCATTTTTCGAGATTGATCATGTCTATGCTGCCATAAATTAAATATGATGATACATAACTCAATAAATACAAGGTTTTTATTATTAAAATCATATTTATGATATTTTCAACTAATTTTTAAAATTTTAAACACCTTGGTATAAAAAATTATTTTGAAATTAATTTTAATAAAATTCAACATTATTTATTTATTTGGACTAAAATCTATTAACTTATATTACCATGTATTCATAAACTGTTTTACAAAATGTTATACCATTAAAAAATAAAATTTCAACGAAATTTATACCCTCTTTTTTTAATATTTTTTTTAAAAAAGTAAATTATTTTTTTATGATTTTATGAATGACGAAAATTTATAAACCTTTTGCAGTAAAAAATTTATATCCTTTGAATATATATATATATATATATGTATTGTTCATAATTTATAGTGTAATATTTGTTAATTTTATTTTAGGGTCTTTCACTTTTTTCAAGTTTGATTTTCAAAAAACATCTTCATTATTCAATAAATAATTAGTTTTTTAAATTTTTTCAATTAAAATGAGTTTCAAAATGTGTTAGTTGAAAAGTATATTATCATAAAAGTATTCTAAATATCATTTTATGTAATTTTTTTCATAAATGAATAAAACAATTAATATTACAACAATATGTGAAAGTTGGAATGATATAATCTTTATTATTCCTTCAGATGGTTTATTTTCAATTTTACTGGGGATATACAATGTTGTCATCATCCAAATTACCAAGAATTGTTTATGATTATTTTTATTGATTAGGGAATGTATTTATATTTTAATTTATAATTTAAATATGAATGGTTCTGTGTATATTTTTCATCACATTAATTTGTGGAATGCATCTGTATTAGTATGTGACAGAATAGTTTCTCAATGCATCGGTAAATTTCATGAGAGAAACTTGATAAGGTTTTGGTTGAGGCCTTACCCACTTATATAGTTGACTTAGAGTGAGAAATATAATATTTTAGATGATTCTCATGATAACTAAATAAAATAATATGTTCTTTAATGAGGTTTTAATGGTATGTTTCTGAGGTTAATAATTTAAAATTCTATCATTAAGAATTTGGTTTTGATATTCATTATTTCTATTCAATTATTTAAAAAATTAATGATTAAGTTTCATGACCCTATGACAATTTATATAAATTTATTTTTTCAACATTTATAAATTATATATAATGATGATTTGATTGAATAAATTTAATTTTTTCTTTATTTACATGTCTATATTAATTATTATTTTTTTATTCATAGATTCCATTATACACTTTCCATTACTGAGTATATCATCTGCACCCTTCCTTATGTTTAATATTTCCCATGATACCGGTATTTCTTCTATAATTTTTATATATAAATCTAATCTAGTGGATAATATAGTCCTTAAAACAAACCAGTTATTTATAGACGTATATTTATTATTTTTCTTCAAATAAATAGATGAAATTATTATGATAATTAATTCATAAAATAAATTATTTATTTAATATTTATTTTTTTATGTTATTAATTTTTCATATATGGATTTTAAATTTGATAAAAATAAATTCATTTTTGAGTTCACCTTTTATAAATTGTCTTAGTATGAATTTTTTATAATTTTCTGAGAATTTTAATTTATTTATTGAATAAAAAATTGACTTTTAATAATATAATGTATTTTTTGATGTCATGAAGAAAAAATATGGATAAAAATTTATTGAATTTATTGAATAACTAAATTATGTTTTTTAAGTGAATATTTATCTAAAAATAATTCATTTTAAAGACCCAGAAATTCTGTAGAAATTTTGTTTCTTAAATTCATGGGAATTTTATGAGTCCGCAGTTTCTTGACGGTGCTTGATTCTAAGGCCCTGTGTACCCGGAATCAATATCTGATGTTTTTTAGGTACCTTCAGTAAACATAAGTATATGATTTTATATTTTTTTTTGAACTAGTGCTCGAAACTGAAATCTGAGGGTACCGTTGAATTCACAGCATCAGTAATTCCTTAGTGAGACCTTCACTGTAGTTGTGTTTTATCGAGAGTGGAATATATAATTTGGAGTTTTTAAAAACAATTAAACAAAAATAAGACGTATCATATTTTTCTGATGTAGTTAAAACCTATAAGGGGAGGTTGGGGGTGGGCCCACCACACCCTAACCTCCCATGGGAGGTTATGGTGGTGGGGCCCACCTGAGAATAACCTCCCTTGAGGGGATATAATTATGGTGGGACCCACATAGGTTCTATCTCCCCATTAACCCCTACAAACCCCCAATTTATGTGGGATGTTAACTCTCCACCTTCCCCTCTTTATTGTGCCAATTCACATAATAAATTAATTGAATGTTTTTACCTTCCTCACCAAAATTAATTAAGACATCTTCACCCATTAAATAAGTGATGTAACTTAATTTAATTTGAATCGTTTCAAATTAATGACCAAAAATATAATATCCAAACTTATTATTCTATTTTGTTGGAAATTACACTTGGGTGGAACAGAGAAAGGGGAGACCTATAGAGGAGCCTTTTATCTTCCAATGAAGACGCCACACACCACTAATGAAGGATGAATTTCTTCAATAATCTTCATCCAAACCAAAGTCAAAGAAGCTGACTGCAAAGAACACCGACAACGCTTCTTCGCCGAATGCTTCCTGACATCGACCAATCAACGAATGCTTTTCCTCCCCTTTAACCGTCAACATTCAACAAATATGAGTTAGGGGGATTTGTGTTGGTTTTATTCTCTTTATCTGATGTTCTATTTATGGAGTATGTTATACCATTTGTTATCAACTTAATAGGGGGGTTTGGACCACACAAACATGGCAGACCCTTCCCCTTTATTGATCTCGATCAATGATGACGGAAAAGCAATGAGGTGATGACAAACAAAGGTCGCGCTACCTGCAGCCTCCAAGAACTGCACCACTGGCCAAGCGGTGCCCAACCTGTTCCCCACGCGCTGCATCGCGGCCCTGCCAGCGGCCCACCACGCTACTCGCACCCCGCAGGAGCACTGTCGCGCTGCTCGTCGCACCCCGTAGTTCCCTACTGCACTGCCCAACTCACCCCACAACACCCTACCCGGTGCCCCCTATGCCATGCCATGCTGCCAAGCACACCCCACGGTATCATGCCGCCCTGCCTGCACCCCCCCTACCGGAGCCCTGTCACACTGCCCTGCGCACCCCGCAGCGCCCTGTCGCCAGACGGTCCGCCGCGCCCTGCCCGGTGTACTCGCGGCATGCCTAGTGTCCATCCAGCCTGAATGTACCCCACGTGGCCTACCCGCTAACCAATCAGCCACCGGCCTCTCGAGCCGAACCACGACATCGCCTGTAGTGTCGCTGGTAGATCCAGCCCGGTCTTCCGGGCCGAGTCACTATGCCACCCATGTGGTGACTACAGGGCTGAACCCCCTCACGGCCCTCTGGGACGGGCCCAGTAGACCGGGTAAAAAACATAGCGATATGACATACCCATTTGGTCGGGTCTAAATAGGCGAGTCTTACAGGGTCGACCTAGACCGGGAGGGACTGGAACCTGGCCCATTACTGACTCTTTGCTTGCATTGGCCATATCTTTAGCACCGGATGTCAGTTTGACGAACAGTCTGTGACGCTGGTATTGTTGGAACATAACTGTCCCTTTGAGAATACCCCACTACCGTTCAGGTTATAGTTTAGTTACAGTCAGGTTGGTTCATACATGAATCCAATCAAGCACCCGAGACTAAATTGCTAATAACTCACAGACTGGGTGTCCGAATGACACGTCATCTATTGCGTTGAGAATCCTATGATGTGGAGGTCCTTCGAGATATTCCATGTGAGACATAGTGAAACTTGTAGTGTTGACCAGTATCTCGTGGAGAGGATTCTCCCGGAGACGAGAAAACAAAGTGCGGTTACCTAGTAGCTGACCAACCTGACGACTGCTTTACTAATTCGACACTGAGTGATTCAACTAGACCAGTGGGGATCGTCCGATATTTGGTGGCAGAGCCACAGTCGATGGAGCACCTGGTAGTTGGCATAAGATCCATGGTACTTGACAGGAGTATTACCTCAGCAGGCTAAGGTTAGTGAGAAGTGCCTCATTGTCGTGATAGGCCCAGTGTACACGACAAAGGAGGAGTTCTCCAGCAGCTGTGGTTTCGATAATAAAAATCTTTTTTTGAGCTGAGTCAATGAATTTTGTGATTACCTCTTGATTGAGATGGGTTACTTGACAAATTATGTATATGTATGGTCATGTACCTATATAATGGTAATCCGTTGAAATCATACTTTGTGATTTATCCTTGTTGAATTTTCTGAGACCTTGAGGGTCTCGGGGTCCCTACTGAGTATCGTTATACTCACCCCTACATGGGCTAAGCCATCACCTCGTTGTGTTGGGTGCAGACGATGGTCATTGCTGACTGAGGCGGAGTGTGCGAGGACAGGACGGCACCCAGAGGTGGACCTCCGGATGACACGGTACCCATATCAGATGGGTGGACGTGCGGTACTGAGGAGGCTATATGTACCTATGCATCAGGTAGGATCCATTGTGGACGATCTAGGAGCTGGTAGACACCTTCAAATGTTTGTCTTTAAGTTGTATCTATTTTGTATTTTCCTTGTACATTACTGTTAGGATTGTATTTCCGGACCCTTTTGCATTCCATCACATTTTTTGTTATAGAGTTTTTACTCAGTGTTTGCATCCTCTTGTACTCTGGTTGTTTGTGTTTACATTTAATAAAGGCAATTCCTTCTTAGATATAAGAAATTATTCCTTTGGTGCTAGTCTCCATCCGCTGGTCTATTGACGGTGGGCTTGGGGTAGTCACGATACGATCCACATGGTATGGGTCATGAAAAATTGGTATCAGATGAGTCAGTTCTACCGAATAACTTAGGACTATGATATTTTATTTTCTGTGAAGCAATAGTATTAAGGGTACTGAGTGTGGTATTCAGTTCATGGAATCCAATGCTGTTGTGGAAACTGAAGTATCCATACAACATGACTCTCACTACTGATTTTTGATATAGTACATGAAAACACTGATTACATGTGTTTTTTCAAAAGTTTTCTTTATGTCAGCTCAAACATGGACATCTCACTAGGTATAGTATTTTGACTATGTCGCATTTGTTTCATTCAGGATGCATCCCCGAGGACGTCTAGCTAGAGCTCTGAGAGTTGTACGTACTGGAAGCCCGCTGAGTGATGGGACCTCAGTACAGGGAACTCTTCTGGTTGAGGCACCAGCATGGGCACTAGGTGTACTACTTTCCATTGGGCCGCAGATTCTACCAGCCCCAGCTACATAGAGTGCCCGCCGCTTGAACGCGTTGCACGAGTTCCAGCGCCAAAGGCCATTAAAGTTCAGGGGAGTGACAGACTCGAAAATGGCTAAGGATTGGATGGAGGCTGTGGTGAGAGTCTTCAAACTGGTAGGGAAACATCCAAATTCATGTTCATCCTTGCTACTAGCCTCATTAAGGAAGCAGCATGCAGATGGTAGAGCCTGATGCTCTCGATTCATGATGATATGACACTTCGATGGGTAGAATTAAAGGGCATGTTCCAGGTAGAGTTTTTACCATCCACCCTTCGGGTGGTGCAGTTAAATGAGATACTTCATATGCAGTAGGGTAGCATGAGGGTATCTCTGTAATCAGTGAGGTTCACCGACCTATTGCGCTACTTAAATGATATGGTATGGGTCCCCTTCTTCATGACCTGGACCTTTGACCAGGGAATCAGGTGAGATATCAGAGCTTAAGTTATCTCCCTCAGCATTCCTACGCAGACTGCAGTGTTGGACTGAGCCCTCCTAGTGGAGAGTTTCCCTGCTGAGCAGTCTCCATGAGCAAGATCAACCACTAGTTGACTTTTAAAAGAGTCTTCTATAGCCGGAAGTATACAGATGATGCAGAGGCCCAAGAGGACTAGACCCACATATGGTCGACTGTAGGACTTCAGATCAGTTGTTCGGGGCACCCTGAGTGGAGACAGAGGTAGAGATGGCAGGAGGAGACAGTGTTACTCCTGCGGCGGGATTGGTCAAATAGATCATGAATGCCTGACCCGTTGTACTGATGATCATCAGATAGGTGAGGGACCTCCCAGGAAAAGGAAAAGGTTTAATCGAGGTGGTCCTCAGGGCGCATGCAGACGTGGCAGAGGAACTGGTCGAGTAGCTGGCAGTGGACGACATTTTGAGGTGCTACCTCCACCACCACCAGGTGGTCCACCCAGATCATAGGGAGTGGGTGGAAAGGGGAGATATCAGCTTCAGGTAGCTGAAGCATATGACCATGGAACTCCGAAGATGATACTTGGTACGATCTGTGTCTACTCCATTATAACTACAGTTCTTATAGATACAAGTTCCATTCACTCTTTCATAGACACTGCCCTCGTTCAAAGCTCAGAGATTCCGACAGAGCTTTTGGCTCAATCCTTATGGATAGAGACTCATACGGTAGCAGGCTTGATGATTACTCACTAGTGTCAGTAGTGTGAGATTACTCTAGGAGGCAAGTGCTTCGGCTGGGATCTTCTCGTAGGAGCATCAAGGCCTTACGACATCATCTTGGGAATTGACTAGTTATCTACAGTTCATGATTAGAATGATTATATTAGGTGAAATGTGTGGTGTGTCCACATGGATGGGACCATTTTTACTTTCACTGGTGAGAAGGGAACCTTTACAACACAGGATTGACTTACTTGGAAGAGGGTGCATCCAATCACTCCCTAGTTGGCTTGCCTCACCCTTAGAGCAGTTGATGTGGAGTGTCTGACTTATCCTATAGTGGTGGACCAGTACACGGATGATTTTTTCCGACGATGTCCCAAGACTACCTCCTCGCAAAGAGGTGGAATTCTACATTGACCTGTACCCCGGGATGACACCGATATCTAATCCAGCATATCAGATGGCTCAGGATGAGCTTCGAGATCCGAGAGTACAACTTGAGGACTTGTAGAGAATGGGATTCATCCGGCCGAGTGTTTCTCCCTGGCTAGCCCCAATTCATTTTTCCATGATGGTGGATGGGAGAATGAGGCTCGTTGTCATTTATTGTTTCCTTAACTATGTGACTATAATGAATAAGTACCCACTTCTGAGGATTGACGACCTCCTTGATCAGATCAAGGGAGCTCAATGGTTTTAAAAGATAGACCATAGATCAGGCTATCAGTAGCTCAAAATTTGAGATGAGGATGTGTAGAAGATGGCCTTCAGGTGTCGTTACGGCCACTACGAGTTCTTGGTTATTCCCTTCTATGAAACCAACACTCCAGCTATGTTCATGTGTCTCATGAACAATATTTTCCATCCTTACCTTGATCACTTTTTTGTAGTCTTCATCGACGACATTTTGAGTTACTCAATTACATAGGAGGAGCATGCCTACCATTTGTAGGTTGTTCAAGAAACACTCTGAGAGAACAAACTTTATGGTAAGATCTCAAAGTGCCAGTTTTGGATTCGAGAGTTTCACTTCTTGGGATATGTCATCTCAGAGGGTGGAGTTACAGTGGATCCAGCGAAGATCGAAGCTCCACATGCTTGGGAGCCACCCAAGAGTGTGAATGATGTATGGAGTTTCTAGGGTTTTTCTAGTTACTATTGGAGATTCATTCCATATTTCTCGAGAGCTACAACACCCCTATCAGCCTTGACGAAGAAAGAGAAACCCTTCGTGTGGTCAGAGAGATGTCAGTAGAGCTTTCAGGATTTTAGGAAGTGTCTGAATAGTGCCCCCATTTTGAGGCTTCCAGAGGAGGGCGTAGGTTTCTTAGTTTACTACGATGCATCAGGGACTGGACACAGATGTGTCCTGATGCAGGAGAAAATAGTGATCGCATATGGTTCTCGGAATTTGAGACAGCATGAGAAGAACCACTCTACCCATGACCTGGAGTTAGCAGAACTGGTCTTCACCTTGAAGATGTGGTGGAACTATCTGATGGGCGAACATTTTACTATGTATTCAAATCAAAATAGTCCCAGGTATATCTTCTCTTATAAAGACCTGTAATTTAGACAATGACTTGGATCGAATTCCTCCAGTACTATGACTTCGATATTGTCTATACTCTTGGGAAAGGGAATGCCTTTGAGGATGATCTCAACAAGATATCTGGCATTCAACTTCTAGGAGAGGAGACAGAGCAGGTAGATGCCTTACTGATATCCTTTGTGAATAGGGATGGAGCATCCTATCTTCAGTCTCTTACAGTCACACTCCCACTTCATCGGCAAGTCTGGGAGCCGCAACATGGGGACACTGACTGCAAGACGCGACGTGCTTTGATATTCACAGGGCAGGCACCTGATGGATTTTCTGAAGGTGGGGAGCACATTATCTTATTTAGAGGACGTAATGTGGTACCAATTTCAATTCAAGATGAATTGTTGAGGGAATTCCACACCTCCCCTCTAGCGGTACATTCGGGAGTGGCTAAGATGTACCGGGACCTTCGACAATAGCACTGGTGGATATGTATGAAGAATGCAGTAGCATATTTTGTCTCATGATGCCTCGCTTCTCAGAAAGTGAATGTGGAGCACCAGGTACCAGCTGGCTTGATTCAGCCCTTAGAGGTCCGAGAATGTACGTGGGATGGGATATCCATGGACTTCGTGAAGGGTCTTCCACATACATCCATGAGTCATGACTCGATATGGGTGATCGTTGTCCGACACACAATGTCGGACCATTTTTTATCGATCAGAGAGTAGGGATCATTAGAGAGCTTGGAATGCCTATATGTGTAAGATATTGTGCATTTTCATGGTGTAACTACTTCTATTGTCTTTGACAGTGACACACTATTTACTTCCCAGCTATGGAAGGTGTTGCAAGAATCTTTCGGGACATGTCTTCACTTGAGCACCGCCTTCCATCCTCAAACTGATTGTCAGACCGACATGACCATTTAGAATCTCAAGGACATTCTCCATGCATGTGTTCTCAACTTTGGTCATAGTTGGGAGGACCACTTCAATTTGGTAGAGTTTTATTACAACGTCCGCTACCACTTCACCATAGGTATGGTACCTTTCGAGGCATTATACAGAAGACCTTGTAGATCGCCACAGTGCTGGACAGACCTAGGGGAGTCAAAACTAGCGGGACCAGATATGGTACGACCTACCACTGAGAAGGTGAAAATCATCCAGGATCGGATGAAAGGTGTACAGAGCAGGAAAAAGTTGTATGCAGACAGGAGAAGAAGACCTCTAGAGTTCGAGGATGGTGACCACGATTTCCTACCGGTCTCACCTCAACAAGGTCTAAGGATATTTGGTCGAGATGGCCAGTTATCTCCACGGTTCATCATACATTTCCATGACCTCAGATGAGTAGGCGAGGTGGCTTACCTCTTGGCTCTTCCACCACAACTGAATCAGGTGCACGATTTCCTCCACATATCTCAGCTGAGGAGATACGTGCATGACCCTTCTCACATCATCGACCATGCGGAGCTAGACATCGATGGCGTGGTGACATTCACATAGGTTCCAGTAATGATTGAGGATTGACAGGATCTTGTCCTACGTGGACGGTTGATATCTTTGGTGCATGTTTGCTGGCAGCACGGGAACCACCCGGAGAGCACATGGGAGAGGGAGGCTCAGATACGTGCTCATTACCCCCATTTGTTCCCTTAGTGTGAGTTTTAGCTTATGGGGACGTAAAGCCCTGAGTTAGGAGAATGTAAAGTCCGGGAAATTCCGTCGAATATTTTTTTCTTAAATTCATGGGAATTTTACGATTCCACATTTTCTGACGGTGCTTGATTCCAAGGCCCGGTGTACCCGGAATAAATTTCCGATTTTTGTCCGGGTACGTTCAGTAAATGTACGTACAGGATTATATAACTTTTGAACCGGTGCTCGGAACTGAAATCTAAGGGCACTGTTGAATTGGCAGCGTCAGTAATTGCTTAGTGAGAGTGTCACTGCTGTTGCGTTTTATCGTGAGTGGAAGATAGTTTTGGGGGTTTTTAAATAAATTTAAATAAAAATAAGACTTAACCTAATTTTTATTAAGGTAGTTAAAACCACCAAGGGTTGGTTGTATGTGGGGGCCACCACAACTTAACCTCCCATGGGAGGTTATGGTGGTGGAGCCCACCCATGCATAACCTCCCTTTGGTGGTTATATTTATGGTGGGACCCACAAAAGTTCTAACTCCCCTTTAACCCCTCCAAACCCACCATTTATGTGGGATGAAAACTCTCCACCTTCCCCTACTTATTGTTCCAATTTACATAATCAAATTATTGAATTTTTCACCTTTCTCCCCCATATTAATTAAGACAACTTCACCCATTAATTAAGTGAAGTAACTTTATTTAATTTGAATCTTTTCAATTTCTTGCCATTAAAAAAATAATAGGCAAACCTATTATTTTATTTTGTAGGAAAATAATCTTGGGTTGAATAGAGAAATAAGAGAGTAGATAGGAGACTTTTCTATTCCAATGATGAATTCCACACACCACCGAAGAAGGACAAACATCTTCAATGATCTTCGTCTGAAGCAAAGGAAAAGAAGCCGACCGCGCAGAACGCCGACGACGCTTCATCCCCAGACACTTCCCGACATTGACTAATCAATGCCAACTTTTCCTCTCCTTCCACTATCATCGTTCGACAAATACTAGGTAGGGGGATTTGTGTTGGTTTTATTCTCATTCTACGATGTTCTATTTATGGAGGAATTTATGTCATTTGATATCAACATAACCTGGGGGGGTTCAGACCTCCCGAACACCGCCAGCCCTTACCCTTTGTTGTTATCGATTAATGATGATGGAATGACAAAGAGGCGATGGAAAACAAAGGTTGCGTTACCCGCGGCGTACCTGAACCACATCGTCGGCCAATCGGTGCCCGACTCGCGCCCCCCGCGCTGCTTCGCAGCCCTACTGACAGCCCGCCATGCCGCGCAACCCGACGCACACCGCAGTGTCCTTTCATCCTGGCCGGCACCGCCAGGTTCCCTATCACGCTTCCCAGCACACCCAACGGCACCCGGCCACCCTTCCCAGACCCCGTCCCCCCCCCCCCCCCCTAGAGCCCTGTCGCACAGCCCGGCGTGGCACCCTGCCACCCCGCGGTCTGTCGCACCCTGCCCGGTGTCTAGCCAGCCTGCCCGCACCCCGTACAGCCTACAACATAACCATCTGGCCACCAGCCTCTTTATTTGATCTGCGACATCCCCCGTGGTGTCACTTGATGAACCATCCCGGTCTTCCGGGCCATGTCACCGATCCACCTACGTGGCGACTACCGGGCTGAACCGCCCTCGTAGTCTGCTGGGTCGGGACCAACGAACCGTGATAAAAACATAGCATCCTGACCCTCCCATTAGGCTGGGTCATACCTAGAGAGTCTAGTCAGGTCGACCCAGACCGGGTTGGCCCAGACCGGGTTGGGGTCAGTCTGTCCGACCGGGTCAGATCAGACCTGGGCCCACTACTGACCCTTTTTTTTCTTTGGCCATATCTTTACCATCAGACGTCCGTTTGAAGAACCATCTATGTCGCCGATATTCTTGGAGAATAAAATTCCCTTTGAATGTACCCCACTGGATTTTGGTGTATAATTTAGTAATGGTAAGGTTGGTTCATACACAAATCCAACCTGTCCCCCTGGACTAAAATTTTAATAACTCACTGACTCGGCGTCCGATTGATGTGTTGTCTGTTGTGTTGAGACCCCTATGATGTGGTGTTCCTTTGAGATACATCCACATGAGACTTTGTGAAACATTGAGTATTGACATGTAGCTCATGGAGAAGATCCTCCCGGTGACGAGTAGACAGAGCACAGAGACCTAGTAGCTAACAGACCTGTTGACTAGTTGTCTGATTCGACTTTGTGTGATTCGACTAGCCCAGTGGGGTGCGCCTGATATTTTAAGGAAGAACCATGGAGGATAGAGTGACAAGTAGTTGGCAGCAGACCTGCAGTACTCGACAAGAGGAGTATGTTAGTAGGATATTAGGGGGAGTGCCCGGTATTTGGCAGCAGACCCACAGTGGACGGAGCACCTGGTAGTTGACAGCAGACCCGAGATACTCGATAGGAGAGGTACCTCGGTAGTCTAAGTTTAGTGAGAGGTGCCTCGATGTTGTGAAATGACGATTATACACGATAGAGGAGAAGTTCTCTCGTAGTCATTGATTCGATAATAAAAATCTGGGTTTGAGCTGAGTCAATGACTTTTGTGTTTACCTCTTGATTGAGATGGGTAACTTGATAACTTAATTATATGTATAGACATATAACTATGTAATGGTTATCCGTTGAAATAATACATTGTGGTTTATCCTTGTTTAATTTTGGTAGACATTGAGAGTCTCACGGTCCCTACTGAGTATCGTTATACTCACTGATACACGAGCTATTCCTGCACCTCGTTGTGTTGGATGTTGATGACGGACATCGCTGACCGAGTCGGAGTGTGCGAGGACTGGACGATACCTGGAGGTGGACCTCACAACAAGACGGTACCTAGTGGAGACATGCGGACGTGGAGTGCAGAGGAGGCTATCTGTACCTGCACTTCAGGAGGGATCTATGGTGGACTATCCAGGAGCTGCTAGACATCTTCCAGTTGTTTGTCTTTTAGTTGTACCTATTTGGTCTTTTCCTGGTACATTTCTGTTGGGCTTGTATTTTTGGCCACTTTTACTTTCTAGCACATATTTTTGTATATAGTTTTTAATTAGTGTTTTCTTCTGCTTGTACTCTGGTTTTGAGTGATTACGTTTTATAAAAGCAATGTCTTCCCAGTTATAGTGATTTACGCATTTGGTGGTAGTCGCCATCCCTTGGCCTATGGAAGGTTGGCTTGGGGTAGTCACGATATGAGTCTAGGGGGACGGGTTGTGACATTCATAAAATTTAATTTATTTCAAGATAAGTATAATGATTATTTTGAGTGCTAGCGCAGTGTCTGAATAAAATTGGAAATGTCAAATTTGGTTTTTTATAAATTATAAATGAGTTTTTAAAATTATTTTCATGAGTGTTTTATTAATTATAAAGAATTATTTATATTTTTTATATGTTAAATTATATATTTAGAATTATATAACACAACTGTTTTCCATATTCTTGAGGAATCCTTAAATATGGCAACAAATACAATAAAATTAAGAAGTTAACTTGATATTTATATGAGTGAATATTTACAATAAATGAATATAGTATTTTATTTTTAACATAATTAATTTTTTTATTATTTTATTTTTATTTTTATATATGAAATTATTGACGTTAATCCATGTGTTACACTGATATAGTGATTTTAAAAGCATAATAAAAATAAATAAGATGTTTTTAATTAAAATTATAAGAATTATTATATGAAACAATTTTTTGATATATCATATTTTATAAGAAAATTTCACCCACTATCTCCTTCTTATTAGATTTTGGGAAATTTAAGACCCACAATATTATCTTTATAGACATTAGAATATTTTATTTTAAAGCATGTCATGTTGATTAGATTAAAAATTTTAGTTTGTATAATATTAATATTTGTGGTTTCCAAGTTGAATTTTCTGAGAATAAATATTTTTTAGAATGATGAAAAAATTATATTTCCATGGATTTTTTTTTATTTTTTTATTCAATAAGTAAATATATTAATGTCTTTCACAAAAATTATGTAAAAAGTATTTAATAAATGAAAAAAATCTATGTAATGATATTAAAAATAATCAAATAAATAAAATTTTATATATTTAAGATAATTAATTATTTTCCTAGGTTAATATGATAATTACATGATATAAAAAAGAAATTTTATTCTAATTTTATTCATTTTTTTGATATATTTACAGTCATAATTATGATTAGTTTTTAATTTTACCCAAATTAGTTTTCATGAATAATATATTTTAATATATTTTTGTTACAAAATCATTAAAAATATAAAAATAATTATATTCATCCAAATATATGATATCCAATTATTTTTATACCATTTACGGTCATCAAAACTATGTTATACTTAATAAATTTAAATATTGTAAGTATATACTAAAATAACCCTCTCCACAATTATAAAGTGGGGATCCTTCCTTCACAATTATTCATCCATGTGATCCTTCTTTATTTACTATATTCTAGTAAATTTAGTTCTCCACAAACCTTTCCACATACTATAGGTTCTCATCTCACAAAAATGAACATCCATGAGCCTTAAGGAGGCATTCAAGGAAAAAATATTCTAGAGGTAAAATTCCTTCATCTTCTCTTCTAAATTCCTTTTCACTTCTACCTTATCCCGGAATCATATCAAATTATTCATTACTACTATGGTATAATATATATAGTATTATTTTTTATGGAATATTAATCATAAAATCATGTATTTTCATTTTCTATTCATAAATAATAAAATCGTTGCCCAAGGGGTGTTATTTCACCACCTTCATGGATGGTGAGTTTTTGTTTCCCTTTTACCAATATCATGGAGATCTTGAATTCACATTTATGTTTCTAAAATGACATAAATATATATATTTTCACAAATCTAGATTATTATTTATTTTTTACAAGGATGTCCACATTAAACTGACCTTTGTACCCATGTATAGAACACACCTAAAATATTAGAAGTACCAACTATTATTAAAAAATGGGTAGAAATGGTGTATAAATATAATGTGTGGTATTATAATCTTGAGTATTGTTATGTAATAAATTATTAACACACCTCAAACCGTTTTAATGGAGGCTTTAAATTTTTTTTAAAGACGTTGAACAGACAGTGTGGGAATGTTTAACAAAAACATTATTTTAAATTATTTATAGAAACATTCTTATAAATATTTTACTTAATTTCTATGTTTTAAAAATGGGTTTTTATGGATATATTTATATGGGTATTAGTGTTTAAATTTATCTTATGATTTTTAATTTGGATATTTTCAAGTTTTTTTAAGAGACTTTCCTTGTAAGTCTATTTAATGTCTCTTTTATGAAATTCAAACATAATGTTTTTTATAAACAACATGAGTAGTTTATCCCATATTAATGATTATTTATTTATATAATTTTTACATATAATATATCATAGTTATATTTTATTTATATTATTTTATTATTATGTGTGAGATTTTTATATTATATTATTAATTTTAATGTCAATGGGGTATTTTGATATTTGAATGTGTTTTTCATGTGGTTTTAAGTGAGTTATCAAGGGTTTTATTGATGATATATTTTTTATACATTGTTCATTATGTGTTGATCCCATTATGGCTCAAGATACAATGGGATGAGAAACATTATAGCTCAATATATGGTGGGTTGAGCCCCCGTATAACTCAAGATATGTTGGGTGATCCTAATTATAGCTCTCAAAAACATCGGGCTCTCTAAATATGGATATCGACAGAATGGTTATTCCATTTGTAATGGTGAATGTAAGAGTGATATGTCAAATACACCCCCAATGAAATTTCAGGATGTTTATATACATGGTAATGATTTTTTATAAAATGAGTTTTAATGGACTATGTTTTTAGAGGACAAATGATTTCTTTCTCTATACCCATTACATATATCTTTGTGTTCATCCAATGTTTTTATAATATTTTTTAGAGGAATATATAAATTTTAAAAGGAAATATAGGACCCTGGTGAAGATGAATCCAATTATTTATTTCATTATTATTTTTATAAATGTCGATTTATTGTTAAGTTTGAATAAAACTCTATAACCTAGAACAGAAAATGTCATCAATAATATATTGTACTGTTTATTTTACTGTTATATTTTTTTTAAATGCACTTGATGTTTTAGTACATAATTCTTATACTTGGTTTCATGGTCTAAAAGTGGGTATCATAGGAATGGTTTGTAAAACACTAGATATTAGACGTCGTAATTTAAAAAAATAGCTATAAATTTTACATTTGAACTTCTAGTTATTTAAGTACACATAAGAATGTAATTTATTCATAGTTATAATAATGTAAATTTGGAATTATATTTAAAATGAATTAACTGTGAGGACATGATTACTTTAAGGTTCATATAATGTTACAACCTAGGTATTTGTAAATTTGTATTTATTAGTATTCATGAGTTAAATTGCAATATTCATTATGATAAGTAATTCTTAAAATAAATTATTTATTATTATGTTATTTATTTAAATCATTAATTTTACAATTATATAATATTAATTCGAAAATAATAATTTAACTTTTGAGTTCCTATTGTTAAAATTATATTAGAATGCTATTTTGAAATTGTTGTGAAGAAGTTATTTTTTTATAGAATAGTAAAAAATACAGTCATTTTTTAGAATAATATATTTTTTATGACTTCATGAAGGCATAATTATGAAATAAAATTTATAAATTTTTTTGAATTACTAAATTATGATTTTATAAGAGAATTTTTGTATAGAAATAAGTTAGAACATGTAAATTTATTCTTGATAAGTATAAATAATATTTCCAGTGTTGACGCATTATCTGCGTAGTTTTCCCAATGTAAAATTTTTTTCTATATAAATAATAATTGAATGATAAAAATTATTTTCATTCATATATTATTAAATATAAAATATTATTAATTTATTTAATTTTATAAATTATTATTTTATATTAATATAACATACGTTTTCTCCAAATTACTGTTCAATGCTTGTGGAAATAAATAGAAGATAAAATAAAAAAATTAAGAAGTCCCCTTCATGTGAATATTTTTTAATATAAATAATTACTGAATATAGAATTTTATATTGAACCAAATTAATTTATATTTATGGTAATATTTATTTAATTTTCAAATATGAAATAATTAACATTAGGTTATGTCAAACACTGCTGTAGTACTTGTGAAACCATAAGAAAAATAAATAAAATGCTTTTAATAAAAATAATATGAATTATTAAATGTCCCAAATTATTGAAAAATAAATTTATTCAAGAAATTATCAACCATTATCTCATATGGGTTTGAATTTTGGTAATTTGGCTCCCGTCATAATCAATTTATGACCATTAGAATATTTTATTTAAATACAAGGCATGTTGTTTTAACATTAAATTATAGTTTGTAAAATATTTTATTTTATGTATTACTATAATTTTTTTGAAAATAAATTGTTTTTTGAAGGATAATAAAATTATTGTTTTTCATGTAATAATATTTTTAATATTTTGCGAATAAAAAAATAAATTAATGGATTACACATTAACGATGGATTAATTAAATAATTAATTAATTAATCAAATTAATAATATTAAAAATAATTAATTAAATATAATTTTATATTTTTAAGATAATTAATGATTTCCATAAGTTAATTTTATTATTATATGATATAATAGAAAAATTACATTATATTTTGAAACATTTTTTAACTTTTTATAAAGTAATAATTATGAATAATCTCAAAATTTGGAAAAAATAATTTTCAAGGAAGGTAATATTTTATTAAATTATTTAAAAAATAATAATGAAAAAATACAAAATAAGAATATTCATTATAAAATGTAATTTATTATAATTTTTTCCATTTTTAATGTAAATAACCCTATATTAGAATTAATATATCATAATATTTTATGTAATTCATAAATTACCCCTAACCTCATTTGTTAAAGGGGGCTCCTTCCTTCACAAATATTCATCCCCTTGATACTTCATTCTAGACTATATTGTACTGAATTCCATAATAATCATCAATTTAGACATTATAGGGCTTCCAATCTTAAAAAATATTACTTCTATGTCTATAAGGTGGTTCTCAGGGAGAAAGGTTCAAGTGGTACAATTTTGACTTCTTCTCTTTTAAATAAATTTTCAATTATACCATATCCTCACATAATATCCATTTTTTCAGGATAAATATATCATCATATGTATACTATATTTTTTTAATGTAAATGAATCATAAAATTTCTCATTTTCTATTTCTCTTCATATATTACAAAATATGCATCCATGATGTGTCAATGCACTGCCTTTGTGAATGATAAGTTTTTGTTTCCTATTTAACAAAATAATGAAATGATTAATTTTTAAAGTAAATTTTTATAATGAACTAAATATATATATATATATATATATCGTTTTGTTATCTCTAATAAACTATTATTTATTTTTCAAAACGATTTTTATAATAAACCATCCTTGTAAAACCTGAAAAAAAATCACTCGAAATAGTAGAGATAACAAAATTTTGTTAATAAATATGTGGAAAATGTTATAAGAAGATCACATATGTTATTATAAACATTATTAAATTTCTAAAAAAATTAATTATGCTCTTAAAACCATTATCCATTATTTTTTTGAAATTTTCTATGAAATTCTAACTAGAAGTATTGAACTCATAACTAAAACATTATTTTATATGTATTAAGAATTTTAATTAAGAATTTTTATTTTTTATGTCCATGTTTTCTAAATCATTTTTAATGAATGCATTTATATAGGTTTTAATGTTTTAATTTCTCTCATGTGTTTTTAAATGAGATCTGTTCAAGTGTTAGTTAAGATACATTCCATTTTAAATCCTTTTAAATGTCTCTTTTATAAAATCAAAAAATATATTTTTTTTAAAAAAGTCATTAGAAATTTATCCCTATTTTATGATTGATTATTAATATAATTTTCGTTATAATATTTACTAGTTATTTTTTATGAATTTTATTTCATTATTATGTGTTCTTTTTTCATATTTTAAAAATGATTTTTTCTAGAAAATTTTATACTGATAATTGATTGTGTTTTTCTTATTGTTATAAATTAGTTATCAAGGGATTTATTCCTGATATTTTCCTTTTAAATTGTTTATTATGGGTTGTGTCCATTATATACCAAGATATTATGTGTCTATCCCCATTATATCTAATTATATGATTGTTTCATCCCCATTATAGAGCATTATATGATGGGTTGGCTCCATTAAATATCATTAATGTATTGGATACTCCAGAGATGGAAGTCCTCCTAATGGAAATTCTATATGTAAGGGTGAATGTAATTGTGATTTATTAAATATGTCCCATGTAAACTTCCTGATGTTTTTATGATTGCAAATGTGTTATTATAAAATGGATTTAATGGTTTTTACATGTTCATAGGACTACAAATTTCATTCTATATATCCATTACTGATCTTTTTTGTGCTCATACATAGTTTTTGAAATGTATTTTAAATGATTCCTTAGATTCTAAAAATACATTTTCCATGCTAGTTTAATTGTATCCAATTAGATATATCATAATTACTTTTTACAAAAATTTATTTAAATTATGGTTTTTCTAAACATCCAAATCCTATACCAAAAAAGATCCTATATTGTATAATGTATTGTGTATATTTTTATTACCTTAAAAAATTTTAAAAACATTTTTTTACTGAAGATTGATGTGTGGGTTCGAGGCCTTACTATTATAATGAATATAAAATTTTGAATTTTAGGTTTTCAAATATTAATTTTATTCTAGAATTCATCTAGTTTACCAATACTTATAAAATTATTAGTATTTCATGATTTAATTCATTTTTATACCAATTTAATAATGATGACACTAGATTCGGGATACTGGGTTCAAGGACACTAAATATGGCATTAGAGAGAGCATACTAGAGATCATGAGAACTAGATTTATGAAATTATAGTATATAGAACATTACCCTTTTAAAAATCAATGAGCATTACTCAAAAATAAAATACAAATGTTTTGGTAAGGTAGGGATTATGTGGTCATTCCCAAAAATTCAACTCTTCCTAGCTACTACATGTAGACATGGCTCTAGCACACACGCACCTAGTGGTAAGAATATAGAAATGGTCACACATGTCATGAACAGATCATCACATGCAGCATCAAAATGGGAACCCCTACACAGAGGTTTTGAAATTCCTAGGGGGACATGCTAAGGATAATTTAAATTTTATTTAAAATTTATTATGAATGAATTTAAAAATAATATATCCCCAAGGAAACTGTGATAATTATTATGATATTAGCTATGCATAGTTTTTTCAAATTTATGATAAACGTTTCACTATATTCTATATTATACATTATGTTTCAAAATGGCATGATATAATCTAGTGTATTACATGATTTATAAATACATTATAATTGAAGAAATGTGAAATGTATCAATTCATGTACTCAATGTAGAGATTTTACTCCATATAAATATAATGAAATTCACACTTGAGATTTAGCTACAATTAATAAAATTATAAAGATATTGGGGTACCTGTCTCAGGTTTGTAGTAATATCATTTCCAATATAGGGGAGAATACTAATCCAAAAATTGTAAAACAATGTTAGACATCTTGTTGAGTTTTCATCATGTATCACTAATGGAGATAATAAATCCATTTTTAGATTAGAAATGGATATGTTATTTAGAAGAGCTATTTCTCTCACATTGAACTAGTGAATGGGAGAATATTATCATGGGTTTTTTTCATATATCACAAAATGGGGATAAATTATTGTATTTTTCTCATAACACTAATGAAGATGATGAAATAAAATTAATGGAGTGAAAGGATTTCAATATACGCGTCATGGAAGAATATCATCCTTGCGAGAAACATGGGGATATGAAAATATAGTTCATGAGCCTAAGATATAAATAATAGGAAAACTTTCTATGTATGAAACCAACATTACATGTATATCATGAAATGTTATGGAATACATATGTAATCCAAAAATAATGATTAACTATTAATTTATGGGATTAAGAAAAAACATTGAAGGGAACTGGTCTCGCAAACAATCTCATCATACAAGAACATAACCACATATACTATCAATAAAAAAAATTAATTCTCCTTGTATTATTTCTTCAAAAGGTTTCATGATAATGAGATAATGAAAAATAAAAATTAACGTAAGAAATACAAGGGATTATTGGAGTTTCCAAAATTTGAGACTTATGAATGGAACCACCTTAGAATATGCTTAAAAGAATTATGAAATTTCATGGATTGTTGAGAAAAAGTGTACCATGATCATGATGGTAAGTGTAAGAAATATTTTCAAATATAAAATGACTCAACTATAAGGATAGGGGAAACTTTGAAAATAAATTCTAGAAGCATCAAATAAATATAACTTATAATAAACTAAGAGATCAATTTTAAGAATATGTTATTACATCAGATAATATAGAATGATTAGTTTTCTTGTGTTTTCATAAAATAATTATGTTATTTTAGTATTTTATCGATGATATACATGTAACAATATTATTTTAAATTTGTGAGGATTATACTACTTTTTTTCATTTTTGATTTAAAACAATTTATTAAATTTCACTTATGAAAAAGAAAAAGGATTCAACACATTATTGAACATCATGGAAAACAAATGATTAAGGGAATAATATCACTTAATATGTTATATATTTCAAGTTAATGATGTTGGAATAAATAAATGATTGTTATGAATAATATAAATTTGATTTTACAAACTACCTTATATACAATTAATGATAAATCCATTCAGTAAATTTATTAATTATATTTCAAGAATCATGAGTCTTAATATTTTGGTTGGTGCATAAGTTTAAAAAAACATAAAATTGTTTAAGTTGATCTTTTGATGGGGTTTTTAATGTATTAAAACACCATATGTATATTCATGAATATTGATCAAATTGTGTTAACCATATTGGTTCAGAAAATATTTAGAGGAAGATGGAATGCTTTTTCACTCCTCTGTGCATCTTATGATCCATTAAATGTTAATTTCAATGGTTTAGGGATTAATATATAATTATCGCATATTAATTTCATTGATTTATATCAGAATTTGAAATTGATAGAATCACAACCAAATGATGGAATTTTTCTTATGATATAGAAATATATCTGTTAAATATAACCCATTATATTTCTAGATAGTAAAATAATCCATCAAATATAGTAAAATCATCATGAAAAAAAATTTCTCATATTATATTCATATCCAATGAATAATATAGTCATTTAAGTCATAAATTATTTATGGTTTTGAAGCCCTTAATGTTCCATTGGACACTAAATTTCATATTACTAAGGAATTAAATCATTCTCAATAATTATTTAAAACTTTCTTCTATTTCAATATATTCATATTAGACCAATGTTCTTTAACATAGAAACATATTGATGTGTTTTTTAATATGATATTTGTAATACATTTCTTATATTATTAATAAGATACATTATTAAAAAAATTTGATGTTGGTTTCCAACAAAAGAATTTCCAAATATCAATACCTTGAATACCAAAATCATTTTTTGTTGTGAGGATGTAGTATATTTATAGGGTAGATAATTAAATACACTGAAATTATAATATAGGAACATTTAATTCGATAGTGTATATGATATGTAATAAAAATCATAGAAAAAATACAAGTCCTAGAGGATTATTATTATATTTAATTTTAAATAAATTTAATCACTTCAATATCATGTATTACATGAATCACTGATTTATCTTTTATTGAAATCAATAATTTTTTTCATTGAATGATTGCATTACATACAATGATAAGTTTTACTGAACAACAATATTCTATTAAAAATATTATTTAATCTATCACGTAGTAGTTAGAATGATTAGTATGAACAAAATTAACAATATTATGAAAATATATAGTTTCAGAACATTATTTTTTTATTTATTGATTATAAATAAAATAATAAAAATTTAAAAATAAAATTAAATGATTTACTTAAAACTAAATATATTCAAAAGAGTGTATAATCTTGATTTGTGTAAAAAAAATTAAAATTAATTTTTACAACTTATAAAAAATATAAATATAGAATTGAAATTCAGTTATGATATTAGAATAAAAAACTATTTTAGAGTGATAATTTTTTAAATTGTTTTATTTTTCATTGAATAATGACTAACAATTGAAATTTAATTGGAAAATTACATTTTATTTTACATATTTTATAATTATAAACTATAATATTAACTGTTATTAAATTATTAATAGGTCATGTTTATATAAATTTATCAAAATTAGGTAATTTTAATCATTTTCATATTGAATTTTTATTCAAAATCATTGTAATTTTTAATCATTTTTTCTTTATAATCCAATTTCTCATCAAATCTACATGATAAATATTACATTTTATTTTTTTAAATAATTTGAAACATATTTGAATAAATTATTCCATATTTTCAATCATTATAATTTTTAAATTCTAATAATTTGAACATGATTTCTTACTAATGTGCAAATCGAAAACATAAGAACCCAATTACCATGGTTATGGAAAATATATATTTGGTGTGGTTTTGGTCTAAGAAGATAATGTATCAAAATGACCTACCAATATGCACAACAACCATTTTATAAAACTAATTTTACTTTATCTCTTATACTATTGTCAATAGACCACTTTATAATCATTTGGTATGATAACAATGTGGGTGTGAGTTAATTTATTCAAATTTAATTACAATTGTACCACTATACTAACTTATAAAAAGCCACCCCTATCTTCTCTTCATCACACCTTCAAACATAATTGGATAATATAGTTCTTAACTAATTAAACTTCTAATATATATAACCCCATCCTTGATTCCTTTGTTTTTTTACAAAATCCAACCATGAATGGATTCAGTGAAAACATAAAGGGGATACTTGAAGACAAGTTAATGTACTTCAACAAGATTATTTAATTTTATTCTTTCTCTACCTTAAGAAATTATTTGTAATTCATTTTTTTATTATAACCTCTTAAATTCCATAGTTTGGTATTTTTTATAATAATTTCATAAAAAAAATCCATCTAAACATCCATAAAATTTTTTAATCATTCATCATTCGTGTATACATTAGAATAGCACCTCATGAACCATTGAAATTTGTTCTTCCATTACCTCGTTTAATGGATGGGTGTGATTATAATTTTAATGTATATATATTATATATAAAAAATATTTATAAATATTTAATCATAATATTGTTTATATTTTTTTGACTTACAATACATTAGAAAAATGATAATGTCACTCATGTGTAAAATGCTTTCCACCTCAATAAGGTATATGATTTTACTTTAGCTAACCTTCAATGTATAAAGTGATAAGTATATATTATGGTATATCTGGTTTTATGACCATTTATGAATTATTATATTTTACTTTACTTTTTCCTATATTGAACATAGTAAAATGGAAGTGTTACTCATCCGTACGTACAAGCAACCATATCCATGATTGTGACATAAATCATTTTATCTAATTGGAAAAAAATATTCTATTATTTTCAGCATCAATTTATTGAGAAACAAATTCCAAATATTCATGAATGAAGCGTTTTTTGAGTGGGTTTTTTAATAACCAATTCCATAAAAACATGTTTGAGATTATTGGAAATTTTTTCTCTATAAACCGATGATAAATAAGATGATAATGACTATTTTAGACATAATTTTTTATGAATATCAATGTTTAAAATATATTTTTATAATGGCTATAAAATAAATTTTAGGAAAGTTTGACATTAAACCCTTAAAAACAACCAGTGAAACCCTCAATTCAGTTTTCAAATCACATTTATTTTGTCAATAAATGAACAATATGATTTTTACCAACTGAAATTAATGAATATTGTACATGGTATTATTTAATTTGAGTATTATTTTCATGATCTCTGACCATCATTCATTCATCCTGCTTTCTTATTTCGTGATCTATGTTTAAATTTATCCTTCGGTAGCCTTATTATGATCAAGAGGCATTGTGATTAGAGGCATTATGTTTTTATTTTTTCTTGTTTGTTATTTAAATTTTTTTATAAGACTTTTAGGGTTATTCTTTCCAAAAAATTCAAGGGGTGTAATCTGTATTCTGAAAAAAATATTAAAGTGTACAACTTATTAATTATTAAATGTTTTTTAATATTATTATGATAAATTTCATATATATTATTTATAAATGGATTTATTCCTTGGTTTGTTTTATTCATTTAATTTCGATTTATAAATATTGGATAAATTTTGAATAAATATATAAATTTATTATTTTATGAAATTTTAAAATGGGTTTATTCAATATATAAAGTAAATTCTATTGTAGTCATTTAACACTTATTTAGTATATAAGTTAAACTTTTTGATGCATACTAAAAATAATCTCATATATAAATATATATACTAGAAAATAAATACAATTATGAATCTATAGAGAGGTTATGTGGTGATGAATCATAAAAGGAGAAAGAATAACATTTTGAAATAAAAATCATAAATTAACTAAAATAAATAACATTAAAAGTTCAATATAATAGTGGTTTGGAAGATGTCCATATTAGTCCTCCCTCTCCTCCCAGTTGACATAAAATATGAAAAAAGTGGGAATAATTAAATATAAACCATATCATAGAGAAGAATTCAAGGATGTATGTCACACCACGACGTACAAATCTATTTTATTTTATAATCTATTTGGCCTTAAATATAATTTTTGGTGTTCGAATTCATCCCTGAATTAATTTCTTTTGGTTATATTAATGTATGCCTTCTTGGTGTGGATGTCGTTGGGCGTGCAGGCGGAGTGCACGTTTGGAAGCAGCGTGGCTTTGCACTAGAAATTGTGTGACCGCATGTCCTCAGAGAATTAAAATAAATATTTTTTTGTAATTAGAACACGCATTATTTGTTGCGTTATTAAATTTATTTTATTTTATTTCGTTAAGAATTTATTATTATTAAAATAACAAGAATACCATTATTTTTTTATTATTTTATCACTATGATGATTCATATTTTTTGTTGTTGTTATTAGTATTATTATTATTCATTTTCTTATTAATATTAGTTTCATTATTCCTTTAATTATTATTATTATTATGTTATAACAATTTAAATTGTTTTTTTCATTTGTTTCATTGGTTGTGTTTATTTTTATTTTTATTTTATTTTATTTTCTTTTTACCTATGGTTTTTGGAGGCTCTTTTTTTCTTCTCTCTCCAATTATCCCTCCCTCCTTTCATTCTGCACGCCGCCACCCCCTGCCTCGGCCTCCCTCGTCGTACCTATCTCTCCCTCAGTTCCTGCCTCCTGCTCCATTTAGTAGTATCCTGCTCCACCTCCTCTCCTCCAGTAACCCACGCATAACACTCCTACTGATGTCAACACTCTTGCACTTTTCATTACACCTTGTGAGACCCCCTCCCCCAGCCCTATCTGCTCTTTTCCGCCCCTCCTCCAATCGAGTGAGCCAAGCCTGGTGCCTTCCCATGTTTGCAGCGTGACCTAGTAGCCCAGCTCCCTACTTAGCGCAAGAAAGCCAGCCGCCATCCTCCGTTCCCATCGCACCTAGATACATCCTCAGCCTCCCCCCTTGTAGCACCTCCCCGCTCTGACCCAATCTGGTTCTCCCCAGATTCCCCCGACCGTTGGACCTCCTCTCCCTACCGACTCTCCCAACACCAGTTGAACCCCTCATACCCTTCTTATTTTTTTTCAATGCAGCAGGTTGCCGCTCCCCTTCCTTGCAGCGTGCTCAGCCCTCGACCTCCCTTGCAGTGCGCCCCTTTGATCTACTTCTGGCGGCACAAAATTTCCCTTGTACGAAACCCCCCTTGTCGATGACCACTCCGACCAGCACCTCCAGTAGCACCCTTTTCTAATAAATATCCTTGGTTTCGATGGGGTTTTTGTTTCATAAAGAGTATTTATGGTACAATTAGCATTTTAGAACCGTGCGAGGTGATTGTAAGTGGGAGTTGTCTTTTCTCTTTGATTCAAGGTGAGGGTTTCTCCCCACCGCTTGGTTTCACATACTCTAGCTGGGTTTTTATTTTCATTATGTGTTTAAGTCATTGATATTTATTTTACAGTACATTGGACCTTACTGTGTGGTTCCAAACATGCATTGTTATCGTCACGCCTTGTTTCTGAAGTATCCTTGTCGTCGTTCCTTGGTTCCGAGGTTGCGTTGTCTTCACAAACCGATCTCAAGGTATGTTCCCATTGCACTGCTTTTAAAATTTTGAGTTAAATTTATTTCATGATGTTTACGCCCTATATATATATGTTTGGGAGAAATATTATTGCGCAACTTAAGATTAGTTAATTTAGTATGAAAATTTATAATTAAATTCTTGTGGTGTAAAAATGGTGTCTTTTTGTTGTGTTTGTGCCCGCCAATTGTTTGACTACATATATTATTAATTTTAATTAATATTTAATAGTAATAGATAATTATTATTTAAATAATTACTTGATGTAAAAAAGGTTTGTTTGTTTTATACACTACAATTGAAGTATTTTCTTGATGAATAGCTGCACAATATTGAAAGAATGCTTATTTGGATTTTAAACATAATTCACAAAAATTCCATGTAGAGATTGGGTTTTAATGTTAAATGATTTATTAGGAAGTGTGAAAAAGTGTTTTATTTTTTTTAATGTGGTGATTGTGAAATGTGTTCAATGACCGTTTGGCACTTTTTTGGAATACGATGAAAATGTTTTGATAAAAATCCTCCTAGGATAAATCATCTACCTGGGTTGTAATTGATTGTTTGGGAGGCTGTGATTAGAGGCTCCCTTGTACTTGAGTAGTTTAAAGGCAAGAGGTTGCCTCATGGAGTGACTCGGGGTTATTCTTGTTGTGCCCTATATATATATATATATATATGATTGGATGCTTGGTTTGCAGTCTCACCCAATTTTCAAGCTCTTGAGATATGGGAATCTAGCATATTGAGAGAATATTCAAAGAATGATTGTCGAATTGGTAGGTTATGGTACTGACCAATGGCCCATAGTAGGTGGATATATTGGGTTTATTACTTTGGTATTTTCCCTCAGCCAGCCTAAGAATGGATGGTCGAGCGTGTTGAGCGTTTTAATTTTATTGTGAGTGACATGTCAACGAGGATGATTTCATACGTATTGGTGTCTTCTCGTTTATTCTTGATCTCCAAGGATCACCCATGTCTATTCGGCTTTTATTTCATGTAGTAGTGATTATGATGCTTATATGTATACCGACATTTCCATTACTGTGTTTTTTACTTTTTTTCATTTTTGGAGTGCTATTTTCCATTGAAAGTGGTAAAATTCTTTTGATTAGGTTTCTAATAATGGTTTTCAAATGAAAGGGTTTAATCCTTTTGGTACAAATTTGAAAAGATAAACATCACTTTCCCTTTCTAAAAAGCAAAAAACACTAATAAAATGAACCCAAATTTAGAAATGGTTAAGGGAAATGGTTCATTCATTTTTTTTAAGAAAATATTTAGAAAATAACACACTTTTATAAAGTGTTGTTCAAACATGAAATGTTGTTTCTTTTTTTAAAGGTAGTGCATTGGGAATATATATCGGGCTTGCCTATAGAGTTTTAATACAAATGAATATAGTTGTTTTCGTTTATTAGTTTTTGTGTAGGATACATCATGAGTGTGCTTTCCTTGGGCGACACATGATGGTTGAGTCGGGGAGTGACCCGCGAGGTCGCACTGAGTTAGTTTAGATGTTGTGTTTAGTTAGTTTTATTTTCCTTTGGTTCATTTTTGTTTGTTTATTTCAGTTTACTTTTTTTCTACATTTTTCTATATTATTCATGTTGATTTATTTATTTATATTGGGATAAATAATTCCTACATCCTCTGTTGATGCCCTGGCGCTTGTCACTAGCCTGGGTGGATCAGGAAAACCTATCGGGCCATGTCAAGGACTAGCTCGGGATACCGGTTCAGGTTCGACCTGGGTTGGTTTGTGAAAAAATAGTATCAAAGTAGGTCAGCTCTTAGCGGACCTCACTTTTAAGAGTGCCCTTTGTTATTTGGGATGTCAAGGTAAATGGAGTTGGATTGTCGGGACTTGAGGGGTAGGAGCGGGAAGAGTGTCGTGAAATCTTGATCTTTCTGATCTTCATGTTTCCAAAGGAAGTCTGGTTTAATTATTTTCTATTAGTTTTTATGAAGTGTTTTGTTATTGGGATATGACAAAGGGAGTCAGGCTAGTAGTCCTCATAAACCGAATGGCCTGGAAAGCCATGTAGAGCTAGTGGCATGGTCAAAAAATACCCATCGTGTCGTTGACGTGATTGACATATGGGTGACAACCATATGGTCAAGTCGCACACCAACACTAGTTCCCAATTTGAGATGTTTTGGGTCTCCTGTGACTTCTGAGAGTGTTTTGATTTTGAAAAAAATAAGTGGGGGTTTTTTGAGAAAAAATTATTGTTTTGAATGACATGTTTAATTTTTTGATTGTTTTAGAAGAAGTGGTATGAATGTTTTTTTTGGAAAATAAAGTTTCTTTGTTTTGGCCTTGGTTTTATAATGAGTGCTCACATACATAGTTGTATGTTGGATTATGAGCGGATGTCTGGTATGGTGGATGGATTCCCTAGGTGGCACAACTACATGCATGTCAGTGAGACTCAAAAGAATACCAATGTCGACGGTTTAAACCATCAAGCTCATTTTAAATTAATGATGATTTCAAAAGAAATTTTTTGATTCTATGATGGATATTTTTTTAATTATTAGAGCCTTCCATATATGCGTTGTTGGTTTTTGAGGATTTTTATTTATTTGAGTTGGCCTTGATTGGGTTTTTGACTTTTCCTTGTCCAACGATTATCCCTTTGAAAATTCGATGGGTGATAGTAGTGCGGTTGATCCACCTAAGGATTTTTATGCTTGAGTTTAGGAAGCTAGATACACCTCTCTTTTAAGGTTAAGCAGAAACATCCATAGTAGGGGAGTGGATGCAGAATATTGATAGGGACATTGACCACATTGAGTTTCCCGAGTTATTGAAGGTCAAGTTTGCAACCTTCATGCTTTAAGGATCACCATGGATTTGGTGGACGTTAGTGTCTCGAAACAAGCCATGTCAAGAGATTACTTGGGAGTTTTTCCAGGACTTGTTCATTCATCAGTATTTCACTAAGATGGAAAGGGTCAGAAAGGGGATGGAGATGGGTTGTTTGATTCTAGTCGATAGATCCGTGTTGGAATATTTCCAGCGCTTTGTGGAGCTAGTCCCTTGTGATTCAGGGTATGAAACGAATGAACCCATAAATGGTCGACACTTCGAGGCGGGTCGCCGCCCTGATCTACAGTCGAAGGTGTCAGAGTCCAACCTAACTTCTTTTGTTGATGTGGCATGGAATGATTTTCATGTCAATGCTATGATGGATGGAGTGCTCGATGTAGTCCTCCCTTCTTTGATCTCTGTGAGCAGTGGTGAAGAGTCTATAAAGGAGATGAGTAAGCAAATGTAAGTGGATGGAGTAGGTCATGGAATTAAGAGGCCTTGGGATCTATCATCAACCTCATCAGAGCGGGAGATCCTCGTGTGTTATTAGTGTGGAATGATGGGTAATAAAAATTCATTGTGCTCAAGTGCTCTGAAGCCCTGCTAGGCATGTGGACGCTTGGGTCACTTGTGACAATTTTATCACGGTGTTGCTAGAAAGTGTCATAGAGTAAGTTCATAGAAGTGATGTGTTTTTGGGTTATTGTTCAATGTTTTAGTCGTATATTTCCTTTCAGTGTAATGGATCTTTTATAATTGTAGTTGTTCTGATGGTGTTTTGGTTTTGAAATGTATGGGTTGTTGTGGGTCTTTTGATGAATTCCAGTTTTCAACGCCAGTGGGGTTATATTTAATAAATATATCCTTTCAATTATCAGATCAAAAGATTTAAATTTCTTATTAGGATTATGAGAACCTGACTTCAAGGTAGGAGACACTTCATCCATCAGAGCTCCAGCTAAAAGGCCTCGGAGTGAAGCCTACGCATAGTCAGGAACCCCTGGGGAATTTTAAGAAGTCTAGTTAATGTTGTTCTTCTACTGTGTGGTGAGACAGTTTTGGTGTGCTTCTCCAGATTCTCTATCGTTGTAATTTTTATCTTGTCGCAAAGTGAGGTATGGAATTATCCCTCACACAATGTCAAGGACTATGAATTTTGGATGCATGTTTCTGATTAGTGACCTTGCATGGGTCACCCATGTGAATCTGTTGCGACTATGGTTTCTAATCATCCTGAAGTAGTGGGTCGTCAGTTTAGTCTGTCATGGTTTCAGTGATCCAATCATTGGGCCCTCCCTCCCCAACCACGGGGTAAGGGTATTTGGTTTGCGCAGACGTTTCAGATCAACTCATATCCCTTTCGAACAGGAATGAGTGGTTTAAATGTTTTTACTATGTTTTATTATAGCTTGGGTAAGGCCTGGTTCTGGCCCAAGTTGGATTTCTATTTGGTCGCTAATAGGTCGGTCCTTTTATGGTGGGTAGACCCACTATGAGTCTCTTTGGGTTTTCTCTTAAGTCGTTATCGAATGATAGTTGAGTTTTTATGGTGGGGATCCCATTCATGCCTCCCCTCTATTGGTGATTTATTTCAGGCAATGAGGTTCTGTCCTACTGGTAGTTGGTGTGTTGTACTTGGGATAAGAGTTTAGATCGTGTTGTGTGGAATCCTTGGGAGTTGATCAATTGACTAGATAGTGTTATGTCTTTCCGGGGGAAGAATGTGTTATGGTGGGGAGAATTGTCACACCCCGACCTATGAATATATTTTATTTTATTATTTATTTGGCCTAAAATATTATTTTTGGTGTTTGGGTTCATCCCCGAGTTAATTTCTTTGGGTTATATTAAATTATACCTCTCTGTTGTTAACATCGTCGGGCGTGCAGGCAGAGCGCATGTTTGGAAGCAGCGTGGATTCGCCCTAAAAATTTTGCGACCGCATTCCCTTGGAGAATTAAAATAAATATATCTTTTTAATTATAACATTAATGATTTGTTGCGTCATTATTTTTTTTAATTTTATTTTGTTATGAATGAATTATTATTAAAATGACAAGAATACTGTTATTGTTTTTATTTTATTTTATCACTATGATGATTATTATTTGTTGTTGTTGGAATTGTTAATATTATTATTATTAATATTATTTTCATTATTACATTATTTATTTATTATTATTAATTTATAACAATTTAAATTGTTTTTATTTTCTTTCATTGGTTGTATTTTTTTTAATTTTATTTTCTTTTTCTGTAGGGTTTTTGGAGGATCTTTTTTTTATTTTCTATCCGATTATCCCTCCCCCCATTCATTCCGCGCGCCACCACCCAGTGCCTAGGCCTCACTCACTGCACCAATCTTTCCCTCAGTGCCCGCCTCCTTCTCCCCTTAACAGCAGCATGCTCAGCCTCTTCTTGTCACGCAACCAGCACACAACACTCCTACTGGTGTCCACAATCTTGCTCTGGTCATGCCAGCCGGCAAGACCCCCCCCCCCCCCCAGCAATGTTCGCTCCATCCAGCCGCCTTCTCCAATCGATCAAGCTAAGCCTAGTGCCTTCCCATGTGTGTAGCGCAACCTAGCAGCCCAACTCCTTGTTTGGTGCAAGCAGGCCAGGCGCCGAACTCCATTCCCAACACACCTAGATACATCCTTGGTCTCCCCTTGTAACACCTCCTTTCTCCGACCCAATCGACTCCTCCCTAGTAGCCCCCAGCCCTCAGACCTCCTCTCCCAACCGACTCGCCCAACACCTACCGAACCCCTCAGGCCACTCCTATTTCTTTACCGCAGCAGGTTGCTGCTCCCCTTCCTTGTAGTGTGCTCAACCCTTGTCCTCCCTTGCAGTGTACCCATATGACCAGCTTTCGGCCGCACAAAATTTCCCTCCGATGAAACCCCCCTTTCCAACGACCTCTCTGACTAGCACCTATGGTAGCACCCTTTTCTATGAAATTTCATTGGTTGCGATGAGGTTTTTTTCTTAAAAGGTATTTATGTTACAGTGAGCATTTTTGAACTGTGCGAGGCGATTACAAGTCAGTGTTGTCTTTGTTCTTTGGATTCGAGGTGAGGGTTTCTCCCTACCACTTGGTTTCACATAATATAGTTGGGTTTTTATTTTTGGTATGTGTTTAAGTCCTTTATATTTATTTTATAGTACGTTGGACATTATCGTGTGGTTCCGAACACACGTTGTTATCATCACGCCTTGTTTTTGAAGTTTCCTTGTCATCATGCCTTGGTTCTGAGGTTGCGTTGTCCTCACACACCGATCTCGAGGTAGGTTCCCAGTGCACTACTTTTTATATCATGAGTTACATTTATTTCATGCTGCTTACACCATATATATATATATATATATGAGCTAAATATTTTTTTCAACTTAAGATTAATTCATTTATTATGAAAATCTATAAATAAATTCTTGTGGTGTAAAAATGGTGTCATTTTGTTTTGTTCGCGCCCGCCAATTGTTCGATTAAATATCTTGGTAATTTTAATAAATATTTAATATTATTTTATAAATAATGTCTAAATAATTACATGATGTTAAACATGGGCCGTTTCATTTATACACAACACTTGAATTATTTTCCTGATGAACGGACAAACAATAGTGAAAGAATGCCCGTTTGTATTTTAAACATAATTCAAGAAATTTCAAGTAGTGTTCAGGTTTTAATAAAAAAATGATTTCTTAAGAATCATGAACAAGCATTTTAGTTTTTTTTAAAGTGGTGATTGTGGAATGTGTTCAACGCCCATTTGGAACTATTTGGAAAATGCTGCAAATGTTTTGATAAAAACCCTCCTTGGATAACTCTCCTTCCTTGTTTGTAATTGATTGTTTGGGACGCTGCTCTTAGAGTCTCCCAAGTACTTGAGTAGTTTAAAGGCAAGATGTTTTCCCATGGAGTGACTCGAGGTGATGCCTATTGTGCTTTATATATATATATATGATTGGATGCTCGGTTGGCATTAGTTGGCTCACCCCTTTATCAAACACGTGAGACATGGGAATCTGGCATATTGAGAGAATATTCTAAAAATGATTGCTACACTGGTAGGTTATGGTACTGACCAGTGGACCATAGTAGGTGGATATATTGGGTTTATTACTTTGAGATTACCCATCCTCCTTCCTGAGAAAGGATGTTCGATCCTATTGAGAATTTTGATTTCATCGTGAGTGACATGTCAATGAGGATGATTTCTAATGTATTGGTATATTCTAGTTTTTTCTCAATCCCCTAGGTTCACCCATGTCCATTCGGCTTTTGTAACATGGAGTAGTGATTATGATGCTTATATGTATACCTACATTTCCCTTGCGGTGTGTTTTACATTGTGTATTTTTGGAGTGTTGTTTTCCTTGGAATATGGTAAACTAATTTTGATTATGTTTCTGAAAATAGTTTTCAAATGAAATTGTTTGATCCTTTTTGTACAAATTTGAAAAGATAAACATCACTTTCCCTTTCTAAAAATCCATTGAAACTAATGAAATGAACCCAAATTTAGAAATGAATAAGGGAAATGGTTCGTACATTATTTTGATGTAAAATATATAGAAAAAAATATTCTTTTGTATATTTTAGTTCAAACATGAAATGATCTTTTTGTATTTAATGGTAGTGCATTGAGAATAGATATCGGGCTAGCCTACTGTGTTTTAATACTCACGCTTATAGTACTTTTTTATTTTTAGTGTTTCTGTAGGCTACAGCTTGAGTGTGCTTACCTTGGGAGACACATGATCATTGAGTTGAGGAGTGACCCGCAAGGTAGCACAGAGTTAGTTTGGATGTCGTCTTTGATTAGTTTTATTTTCCATTGGTTCATCTTTGATCATTTTGTTCGGTTTAATTTATTTTTACGTTGCTTTGTGTTATTCCAACTACTTTATTTATTTATATTTGGAGAAATATTTCCCACAACCTCTGTTGATGCCCTGCAGCTTGTCGTCTACCCGGAAGGACTGAGAATGCCTCTCGAGCCATGTCGTGTACCAGCTCGGGTGACCGGTTCAGGGTCGACCTAGGTTGGTTCATTACATTTTAGTTGAGATAATTGTCAGAAATTAATTTTTCCCATGAATTTTTAGTATTTTTTAAGTCGAAACACTACCATATCATTTTAATTTTTCATTTCATGATGACATTTGAGACCAAGAAATGTATAAAACTATAATACTATAGGTTCATATGTATATCCTAGATATAGATTTAGGTTTTCTAAACACCTCATCCATGTAAGAGGATATGAGGTAGGTGGAAGTGTTAATAATTTTTTTGTACATCATTTTTAGGAACAAAAATATATAGAAATAGATCCTTTAGAAACCCAATCTAAAAGATATTAAATAGCCTCGAGGAGATCAAATTCAATTATATTTGCACGCTATGTCTGAGGATATTCGCCAGTGAACCGAGAACTCCCAGTCAGATAGCCTTCCCTACTAGCCCGGCTTTCATCGCCTTCCATACTAGCCTAGATTTGCTAATATTCCCAATTGGCCTAGGATTCCCATTCTACATATCCATCCTACAGTGATCCTCAATCTTCTTGTTTGGATCTGACTGTATACTGTGAGTTGTATTCTAGAGATACTAATTTATGTGTTGCATAATATAAGGGCATACCCATTTTAGGTATTTTATACATCAATAACTTATGTAGTTGGGTTATGTTAGAATATCAATAATTAATATTATTGGTAAACATAATATAATAAAAATTCCTCTAAATGAGTTTACCAGAGTTAGAGATTTAATGGGTTATTTTTTAATTTGTCAAGATAGACTTATACATTATTTAACATATGAGATATCCATTTTTTCCACAAGAATTAGTTATAGTTGATTGAAAATTTAGTATGTTGTTTTATGAAAAATTATTATATAGGAATATCTAAAATCAAAAGGATTGGTATTAAAGAAAAAAAATATCAGTTGACGAATCAACATAATCATATAATTATGAATTTTTTGATCGGTTACAAAGATTATCCAAGATTTCTTCTTCATCAGATAATATTTATGAGATTTAGATGACATCTTATATTTACGTACAAGACAATAAATTCATAATATTCAAAAAAAACATATCAGATATATAATTATTTTTTCTGATATTTGTGTTCTTGTGTTGTAATTATTTTCTATTCCAGTTCAATTATGTTTCATTTTTTCTTTCATTATTTAAATAAAGATTATTACAAGTGACATACTATATTATTTTATGTAATAAATTGTCTACACATAATTATTAATCAAAATGAGACCACTAGTGTTTATAGATTTATAAGTCAAAAATCATTTCATGGTTTCATAAACATATAACTGTAACTACTAGAGTTTCATATATGTGTGATATATTCTAAAATATAGACATTTGGTACTATTTTTTTCTATTCCTTGAAGGGTAAGAACACTAAGATAATAATGAAATAACATTTATTTAAATTTCATCAATTGTGAAATGTTTATATGTACCATCCCGAGCTTCCATGATACGCTTCTCATTCAATAATGCAATAGCTTGCATTGTACTCAACTTCAAGTTCTAACACACCGCAACTAATCAAATTAGCCGTTATGAATAGTAATAAACATTTTTTAAATTTATAGAAATTTTATATTTCAAAATGGACATCATTTTTGTATTCGTAATATCGAAATTATCCCAAGTTGAATTTTTTGTAACTTTCTGAGAATTTTCAATTTTTATATGAATAGTGAAAAATACTTAAAAAAACTTTTTTAATCAAAATAATTTATTGTGAAAAATTATACTATTTAGTGATTTTAAAGTATAATTAGAATATATTTTTACCATTTTATCCAATGGTTGTCATTATAATTAATTTAACATTGAAATTGGGCATGAACAATTGTCAATCTTTTGATATAAATTGTTTCTTAAAAACACGATATTTGTTGTGACAGAGGGAATTAATTATAAAATTAATTAATGAAACTTATATGTTTTGAATTTTGTAAAATAGACATAATTTTTGAAATCGGAATATCAAATATAGCTTAGGGTGAATTTTTGGGATTTTTCTGAAAAACTTCAATTTTTGATGAATAGTGAAACCACTAAGTGGTATTTATAAAAACTGATTTTTCGTTGAAATGAAATTTTACCACTTCTGTGTTTTGAATTTCAAAAATCCGACATACATGGTTGTCATTAATAAGTAAAATGCGGTTCAATGAGATTAAAATAATTTTTTGGTGAATAGTAACTCTTAAGTTCTTAATCACGATTAGAGGTAATTAGTGTAGTTTAAGGTAAAAATAGTGTTTTAATAATATGATATGAGCATGACACATGTCCTACCCTCATTGGATGTGCCATGGCTGACCAAGACAATACATGGGTCAACATGGGGACTCCATGAAGCCAATTTAGTTGGAAAATGACATAAATACCTTTTATTTAATGTTAATGTAAAAAATGACACAAACATGAAATGTTTTACTAAAACAATTTTTACATGGGGTTATAAAAGTCCTATTTTTGACTATAAATAGTAATTGGAAAGATAAAATTATTTCCTACATCATTGTATTTTTTTTATAATTTTTAGACATTAAATAAATTAAATTATTGATGACACCATGATGATGCATCGATTAACTCATTAATTAACGATTTAAATAAAATGAAAAGATAATGTAACATACAAGGCTTAAACTTGTTAAAAACCTATTGGATGAGTATATTTCGAAACCTTATCACCTTATCCTCTAATTATATAAGTGTGGGACCTCTAAAATCCGAAACTCATTTTATAATAAAGTATCTTTTCTTTACGTTCCAAGAGTGCCCCTCCTCTCCTCTTATAAAAGGCCCCCACCTCTACCACCTCATTCACACATTCAATCCATTTGACTCGGCCAACCACTGCCCAAATACTCTCCCAACATCCCTACCTTACTCCTAGAAGCCTCACATTGGGCAGAAATCTTCCCAAGGAAGCCTTTGGCTCAAATCAAAAGAGTTACCCAATTTTAAGGTATTGTCTTCTCTTATGTTATTTTGTTTTATTTTTCTTCTCCAACCCCCTAAACACTTTTTATTCATTTCTTTTGTAACAACACCAGTATCCTCAATAAACTAGGATGTTGTTATAAGATGTATTCGAGCTACACTTACAAACACATACATCTAATGGTTAAAGAACATACTGTTTCTCTGGATGGCGAATTTTTGCCTCACGAAACGATGATTGTTCAACACTCATATAACACCTCTAATGGTGTCCAATATGATGAAACTATTTTTATATATGATATATATTATGTTTTTGTTTTCCTTATGATTTTTTTATTTTTCATTTATGGCATACCTTTATGGTTTCCATTATGGGTAAACGCGATATTTTCATTTTAGGAAGTGCGGACTACCGCCCCCTCAAAGTGATTTGAATCATTAATAACATATGTGGGATGTATAAAGGATGGAGTAAATGGTATTATATGCTATATTATACTGGAATTATATTATACATTTATATCATTATGATTTCATTCCATTAAATATGAAATAGAAATGAAAGTATCGTTCATGCGTACGTACGGCTTACCGTCTCCATGAACGGGGCATTTCATTTCTTACCTCTAAATGTTACGTAATATTATAAATGAATGTATATACTGGATATATATGATATATATGATATCTACATCATGAATATAATTCTGGATATAATGTATATTTCAACACATGAACAACTTGTAATTATAAGAAGTTTATTGTTGACTCAAGTACCAAAGATCGACAAAAAGACCGTTATTAAGTTAAATAATTACATAATGTTCATAACATGGTAATAAGGGATATAAAAGGAATAATGAACATGAAAAAAGTTCTTAGGTAAATAGAAATTAACTCTAGTGTATTATTCAGGAGGTTAAAGAACAGTCGAGTCAGGACAGGACGCAAGGTAAGGGAACTTCTTAACCCAATTTCCATTATTTGGGTTAATCTCCAACTTTCAAATTATGTCATGATATTATTATGTCTTATTTTGTATTTTTACTTTCATTATATGTACCTATAGTGAATACACTTAATAGATCTTTTTAATTTTAAAAATGATCTTTTTAAGGACTTCGTCTCAATCTCCTTTCATTGAGGCATATTTGGTTTTATACAAAACATTCTTTCATACGGTGTATAAACCCCTTTGAATTTTACGTTTATTCAAAAGGAATATTTTTTATACGAAGCATTTTACTAAACAACAAAAAGGTAATGTTTTTCTTTCCATACATATGCGGCGACAACGACTTCTCCGCCACCGTGACCATTATTTGAGTTCTGGCTTCCTCTACAAGCCATCACATTATTTTTAATGAAAAATAAATACAAAGTTTTAACTTTATTTTATTTTGGTATTGAAAGTGGTTTTGAAAGCATTTTTATTATATCAATGTGTTGTATTGATATCTTGTGATTGAAATGTGGAAATTTTGTGTTTCCTTTATCCATGTTTTATGTGATACGATTATGTTATGGTTTATGATATGTTTAAACCTATTTATATGAGGAATGCATTGGACTTAATACGTGACGGGTGGAGCTCACTATAGCTCCTCGATGCATCGACATGTCTCATGAGACAAACTAGTGTCTTGGCACGAGGCCTTGACAAAATCTTATTTGTGGTCTAGGCATGAGGCCTTGGCTACGTGGTTATGATAGTCTGGCATTATGCATTCCATCATTATGAAAGTGCTTATTGATATTGCATGTGATTATTCGACAAGTAGAATATGCATGTGAAGAAGTAAATGGAATTATCTCATTTTACTTTTTCTATATTATGTTTATGTTCAAGTTTAAAAGGCTTTTGTTTTAGTTATACATTGCCTTAAATGTTTATGTTTATTAATAAAAGCTTCCGCAATATTGTTATCCTTACTGAGCATCTGAGCTCACCACTTTCAATGTTTTAATATTTTCCAGGATGTGAAGAAGTATTTTATGAATGACCTGCAGGGATAGTTAGAAGAGGATATGAGTGTGGTCTATGGAGACTTTGTTATTTTAGTTTTTCACCTTATGTTGTAATGTAACATTTATGAATGTATCTAGTGTTTCCAAGTCTACTAAACAAATCGGTCGTTCGAGACTTGATCTTTTGTGATCATGCCAATGTTATGAAGTAATGCACATACTCTGGGTGGCTGGGGTCGGGGCGTTATAGTTGGTATCAGAGGCAGTTTAGTACTAACCTTGGAAGATATATTTAGAGAAACTCTGATTAGGGAACATAGAAAAAATATAGAATTTGAGGATTAGTATAGAAGAACTTCCTAGATTTTTGGTATTATAGAGATTTTATGAGTTTTCCGAGCAATACATCCCTGTCTGGATACGAGCAGGTAGAGGTGGCTCTGGCACAGATGTACCTAGGGGTAAAACCCGAAAACACCGCTTTAAGCTAGACTCGAACGGGAACTGGTGCACGACAACGGGCCTTGCTGCTCTCTTGGTTACGACACTCCTGGGGGATATGCTTAGGATAATTCTCGTTTTCTTTACACACCACTATGAAGGGTTATGAGTATATACTTTCTCAAAGAAAACATTTTTATGATTATGGATTATATACATAAATAGTTCAATTAGTGTTAAGTGTTTTATAAGTATGGAATTATGTATTTTGATTCATAAACTAATCTAGTTTATGCCATTGTATAGAAATGGCGCCTAGTGGAAGGAATGTAAACCGTATCAATGCACGCACTCCGTGTAGGGATTTCCCTCCTACTCAAGATAAATATTGTGGATCTGGAGATACAACTAGTATTGGTCAACTTATTACCATACTGGGACAACTCACTCAGGTTATGAATAATAACCTTACTCATATGGATCACCCTGATCCACAACGTGGAGGATCAATGTTAGACCGCTTCATGAGGAATCAACTGCCAACATTTAATGGGGGTACAAATCCATTAGTAGCTGAGCAATGGATAAACTCCTTAGAGAAAATATTCCATGCCTTGGGGAGTAGCGAAAGGAAGAGGGTTGTCATGGCAGTTTACCGCCTCACTGGAGATGCCGATCAATGGTGGTCGCTGATTCAAAACACAAAGGAAGATGATGACGTATCGAATATGGAATGGAGGGAGTTAAAAGAGATTTTCTTAGAAAAATACTTTCCTCGTGACCATCGAGCAGATATGGAAAGAAAATTTCTAAGTCTGTGGCAGAAGGAGGATGAGAATGTCGCAAAGTATGAGGCTAACTTTACAAGGTTAGCGAGGCATGCTACAGATTATATACGTAACCCAAGAAGTAAGATTGATCTTTTCTTTGATGGGTTAAAACCATTTCTTCGTCGAGCATTAGTCTCACAAACCTTATCATCATACGAAGATATTGTCTCGTGTTCTATCAAGACAGAAAATGAATTCTCTAAGTCTTATGACAACAAAGTAAAGCAAGAGAAGAAGAGAATGGTGGAACAAGAGACAGATAAAGGGAGAAAGAGAAATAAAGATTTTCCATTATGCGATAATTGTGGGAAGAATCACCCTAGTACTTGCCTAAAAGGAATGGGAGTTTGTTATAAATGTGGGGAAAAAGGTCACCAGGCGCGTGATTGCAAGGGAAAGAAAGAGGCTATCAATGTTGAGTGCTACAATTGTAGGGAAAGGGGGAATTATGCAAATGAATGAACTAAGCGTCAGGGAAATATACCTCAGAAAAGGCCAAGGGATCAAGGACAATATTATGCTATTACTACAGTTGAAGTGGAATAATTAATGTATTGGTGCTTTTGGACTCAAGGATTATATTCTGGTTATAAGGATAATGTGATTTTACAACAGTACTTGTTGTTTTCAATAAGGATTTAATATGATGAAGGTAATCATATTTTTAGAATGTGATAGTAAGATAAACATTAATTTTTTTGGGGAATATAATGCTATAATTGATTTTGGAATTTAAAGAACTTTTAGAAAAAGTCTGGACAGAGTTATTTTGGATAACTTGGGATAGTATTGTTTAAGGTTATAACATTTATGAAGATTATTTTTGGAATATTATAGTTTTAGGAAAAGGACAACCTGCAGGGAGGGGCATAACCCATCGCGTCGGACAAAGCTGTGGGAATCGAACCCACAACCATAGTGAGACAGGCTTTTATTACTTACCACTAGCCTACAGGAAGTCCCGGGTTATTACAAAATATTATTTCTAATCTAAATGGTATGTGTTAATATTTGTAACCTTATACAATTAGGATAAATAGAATATTTTTGAGTTGTATTACCTTTTAGAGTGAAAGATGGGTTTTTGGTAAAAATTATTTAAGAATGAATGTCTACATGAGAAGTATGTATATTCCCTTACGTTCTTAGTAAATCTACTAAATAAATTCGTCAACTTTATAAAAGTTAACTCAAAACAAAAATGTTGTCGGTTAACTTTTCCTACTAGGGAATCAATGGTCGTTTAACCAATCACAAGGTTGCGATTTTCTTGTAGTTAAACTTTCTCCTAATCCTGTTTTCTATAACTCTCCATCATACCTTGATGGTTTGTTTATCCTCCATATCCATATTTTCATAGAATCCTAGAATGGGCTATCTCGGGTGACCTTTGTACTTATCTTGATTTCTTTTAATTTTATATATTTTTTAACCTTATTTCTGATGTGGGTTTTCCACAAAGGTATTTTCTATTTTCAACCTTTTGTTTTCAAAGAAAATTTTCAAATTGCAAGGAATCAATTTATTGAAGGAGGGGAGAATGTACCACCCCGAGCTTCCATGATACGCTTCTCATTCAATAATGCAATAGCTTGCATTGTACGCAACATCGAGTTCTAACACACCACAACTAATCAAAGTAGCCGTTATGAATATTAATAACCACCTTTTAAATTTATAGAAATTTTATATTTCAAAATGGACTTCTTTTTTGTATTCGTAATATCGAAATTATCCTATGTTGAATTTTTTGTAACTTTCTGAGAACTTCCAAGTTTTTTATGAATAGTGAAAAATACTTAAAACAAATTTTTTAATCAAAATAATTTATTATGATAAATTATAGTGGTTTTAAAGTATAATTAGAATATATTTTTACCATTTTATCAAATGGTTGTCATTAGAATTAATTTAACCTTGAAATTGGGCATGAACAATTGTCAATCATTTGATATAAATTGTTTCTTAAAAACACGCCATTTGTTGTGACAGCGGGAATTAATTATAAAATTAATTAATGAAACTTATATGTTTGGAATTTTGTAAAATAGACATAATTTTTGAAATCGGAATATCAAATATAGCTTAGAGTTAATTTTTGGGATTTTTCTGAAAAACTTCAATTTTAGATGAATAGTTAAACAACTTAGTGGTATTTATAAAAACTGATTTTTCGTTTAAATGAAATTTTACCACTTCTATGTTTTGAATTTAAAAAATCCGACATACATGGTTGTCATTAATAGTTAAAATGTGGTTCAATGAGATTAAAATAATTTTTTTGGTGAATAGTAACTTTTATGTTCTTAATCGCGATTAGAGGTAATTAGTGTAGTTTAAGGTAAAAATAGAGTTTTAATAATATGAGATGAGCTTGAAACATGTCCTACCCTCATTGGATGTGCCATGGCTGACCAAGAAAATCCATGGGTCAACTTGGGGACCCCATGAATCCACTTTAGTTGGAAAATGACATAAATACCTTTTATTTAATGTTAAAGTAAAAAATGACACAAACATGAAATGTTTTACTAAAACAATTTTTACATGGGGTTATACAAGTCATAATTTTGACTATAAATAATAATTGGAAATATAAAATTATTTTCTACATCATAGTATTTTTTTTATAATTTTTAGACATTAAATAAATTAAATTATTTATGACACCATGATGATGCAACGATTACCTCATTAATTAACGATTTAAATAAAATGAAAAGATAATGTAACATCCAAGGCATACACTTGTCAAAAACCTATTGGATGAGTATATTTCGAACCCTTATCACCATATCCTCGAATTATATAAGTGTGGGACCTCTAAAATCCGAAACTCATTTTATAATAAAGTGACTTTTCTTTACTTTCCAAGAGTGCCCCTCCTCTCCTCTTATAAAAGGCCCCCACCTCTACCACCTCATTCACACATTCAAGCCATTTGTCTGGGCCAACCTCTGCCCAAATACTCTCCCAACATCCCTACCTTACTCCTAGAAGCCTCACATTGGGCAGAACTCTTCCCAAGGAAGCCTTTGGCTGAAATCAAAAGAGTTACCCAATTTTAAGGTAATGTCTTCTCTTATGTTATTTTGTTTTATTTTTCTTCTCCAACCCCCTAAACACTTTTTATTCATTTCTTTTTTAACAACACAAGTATCCTAAATATACTAGGATGTTGTTATAAGAAGTATTCGAGCTACACTTACACACACCTACATCCAATGGTTAAAGAACATACTGTTTCTGTGGATGGCGAATTTTTGCCTCACGAAACGATGATTGTTCAACACTCATATATCACCTCTAATGGTGGACATTATGATGAAACTATTTTTATATATGATATATTTTTTTTTCTTATGATTTTGTATTTTTCATTTATGGCATACGCTTATGGTTTCCATTATGGGTAAACGTGATATTTTCATTTTAGAAAGTGCGGACTACCGCCCCCTCAAAGTGATTTGAATCGTTAATACCATATGTGGGATGTATAAAGAATGGATTAAATGGTATTATATGATATATTATACTGGAATTATATTATACATTTATATCATTAGGATTTCATTCCATTGAATATGAAATAGAAATGAAAGTAGCGTTCATGCGTACGTACGGCTTACCGTCTCCATGAACGGTGCATTTCATTTCTTACCTCTAAATGTTACGTAATATTATGAATGAATGTATATACTATATATTTAAGATATATATGATATCCACATCATGAATATAATTCTGTATATATTAGATATTTCACCACATGAACAACTTGTAATTATAAGAAGTTTATTGTTGACTCAAGTACCAAAGATCGACAAAACGACCGTTATTAACATAAATAATTACATAATGTTCATAACATGGTAATAAGGGATATAAAAGGAATAATGAACATGAAAATGGCTCTTAATTAAATAGGAATTAACTCTAGTTTATTTTTCAGGAGGTTAAAGAACGGTCGAGTCAGGACATGACATAAGGTAAGGGAACTTCTTAACCTAATTTCCATTCTTTGGGTTAATCTCCTACTTTCAAATTATTTCATGATATTATTATGTCTTATTTTGTATTTTTACTTTCTTTATGTGTACCTAGAGTGAATACAAATAATAGATCTATTTTATTTTAAAAATGATCTTTTTACGGACTTCGTCTCAATCTCCTTTCATTGAGGCATATTTGGTTTTATACACAACTTTCTTTTATACTGTGTATAAACCCCTCTGACTTTTACGTTTATTCGAAAGGAATCTGTTTTATATGAAGCGTTTTACTAAACGACAAAAATGGAATGTTTTTCTTTCCGTACATATGCGGCGATAACGACTTCTCCGCCGCCATGACCATTATTTGAGTTCCGGCTTCCTCTACAAGCCATCACATTTTTTAATGAAAAATAAATACAAAGTTTTAACATTCTTTTATTTTGGTATTGAAAATGTTTTTGAAAGGATATTTATTATATGAAAGTGTTGTATTGATATCTTGTTATTGAAATGTGGAAATGTTATGTTTCCTTTATCCATGTTTTATGTGATACGATTATGTTATGGTTTATGATATGTTTAAACCTATTCATATGAGGAATGCATTGGACTTAATAAGTGACGGGTGGAGCCCGCTATAGCTCCTCGATGCATCGGCAGGTCTCATGAGACAAAATAGTGTCTTGGTACGAGGCCTTGACAAAATGTTATTTGTGGTCTTGGCACGAGGCCTTGGCTATGTGGTTATGATAGTCTGGCATTATGCATTCCATCATTATGAATGTGGTTATTAATATTGCATGTGATTATTCGACGAGTAGAATATCCATGTGAAAAAGTAAATGGCATTATCTCATTTTACATTTTCCATATTATGTTGATGTTCAAGTTTAAAAGTCTTTTTTTAGTTATACATTGACTTAAATGTTTATGATTATTTATGAAAGCATCCGCAATATTGTTATCCTTATTGAGCATCTGAGCTCACCCCTTTCAATGTTTTAACATTTTCCATGATGTGAAGAAGTATTTTATGAATGACCTGTAGGGATAGTCAGAATAGGATATGAGTGTGGACTATAGGGACTTTGTTATTGTAGTTTTTCACCTTATGTTGAAATGTAACATTTATGAATGTATCTAGTTTTTCAAGGCTACTAAACTAATCGGTCTTTCGAGATTTGATCTTTTGTGATCATGCCAATGTTACGAAGTAATGCACCGACTCTGGGTAGCTGGGGTAAGTGTTACATTATATTATAGTGGATATTGTATTTTAGGTATATTATGCCCAATAGAATGTACATTATATTGGTTTTAATCCTTTTTATGTCCTATCACTAAAAAAATTAGAACATTGTTTACGAATTATGACTAATAATTTTTTATAAGTTTATTATTTTTAATTATTATTGTTTATACATGTTTTTTAGTCGATATAAATGAAAATTAAGGTCATTGGAAAATCTTAACATAGAGAAACCATCGATAAAGTAGAGAAATCAAATCAATTATATTCTAGTGATGGTAAATAATTTTTTATATTAGATAATATTCCGTTATATATATATTTCTATATAATTGTTATTTTAAATTTAGTATTTTATATAACTATTTTCATCCTACAATAATATGTGTGAAATGTTGTTCTTATGTATTAAGATTCTTGTATGAGATGACCATTATTGGGGAAATAACTAAATTTGAAAGTGATTTTAATATTAATTATTTTATATTATATATAAGAATATATTTTTTTATAATCTGATAAAATTTATTATTATGATATATTTTCAATTATATCATGGAACATATGGAAGAAGAACTTATCCATCTTTATAGTTTGTTTGAAAACTGTTTCTTACGTATGATAGATATTTAAATTATCAGTTTTCTTATCTTTTACAGACATTACAAATATAAACCTATCATATTTTGTAATTTATCTCATTGATAAGGTATGAATATTCATATATTTGATCAAAATTATGCATTTTTTAATTTATTATATTCTGGGTTATTTAGTTTTTAATTAACATATAATTATCTTACTTATTTGTGATTGGAAATTACCATAAAATAGTCTATGATTCTGGATATCTAGAATATGATATGTGTTTATATAATTGGTTATATTTAATGAATTTAAAATATCATGCTTCTCTATTTATGCTTATTATGTATTTTTTCATGTATAAATGTTGATTTTATTTCGTTGACTATATATTCTTTTCCATTAAATCAATTATAATTAATACACATCCTAAGGGAAGAATGTTATAAGATTTTTATTGTGTGGCATCTATTCTATGATTTTATATAATAGTATGTCTTCATATTTTTATTCTCTCCCTTACTCAATTTGTACTGATAGTGGATGCGTAAGTTGTTTCCTTTACAATTGAGGGATAATCTTTTAATATTTCTCTAAAGAAAATTATTCTAAAGGGACAAACAAGGGATAAAGAATTAGCTGACCATATACCCTATCCTTATTCTTCCCCAATATGATAATGGTACTATGGTTTATTTTGATGCATCAATAGTTTTATTTGAATTATTCTTTTACATGATCCTGTTCACTGGTATATAGTTTACATAACCTCATCTTCATGAAAAAGACTACCATTAAAATTATTTACTATTGGGTATTTTTTTATGATTTGATGTGATGGAGGAAGTACCATTTTAAATTATTTATTGTGTACATCCACCACCGTCTTTTGAAATATATCTTTCCATAATGAGATTATATTCTTAAGAAACTCCCTAGGCATGAATTTTTATAATTATTCTATTTTCATATATAGTATGATCATGGTAAGTAAACATTCACGAATGATCCATTTCAATGGTTCACTATAAAATAGTGATGGATGAAAAGTATGAGTATTGGTTTATATCACCTATGAATAGTTAATGTTTTACAAAATAAAATTTCTATAAAAGTATTTTTGAATTTATTTATCCAGGTTAGAATTCAATTATAATATTTTTTTCATGTGTTTAATGATTTTCATTCAGTTTTTTTGTTGGTAAAGTTATTGTGGTGCAAGGGAGGATAAAATGAGGATGTTCAAATAGATTATTTTATATGATGAATTATTTATTGTGTTTTACTTATATTTCTACTTATGTATATACTATGAGTCTTCTATTTACACGTTTTCAAATTCTGGGTAATTTAATTGTATAATTAATTTTTAAAAAAATCCTCAAACATTCAATGCCTGTTTATGAAAAAACAATCATTTAATTATTAAAATTAATTTAAACTATTGGTTTGTATATAAAATGATGTTGGAAAACATTGGAGGTTGAGAATGAGTGTCTGTTTTTATATAAATCAACATAGAGTATTGAAGAATCCAGAATCAACATATGATTAAATAAAAACCGATGAAAAATTCTATAAAAATGAAATATTCAGAAATTTTTTTCGTTTAATCTGATGTCGAATATATAAGAACACCATTTATGCTACATTAGTTTTCCAAGTAAACAGAAGGAGAATATTTTCATTGAGCATCAACGAAAAGGTATCCTGATATTGATGACCATCGAACCTCAAATATTTGGCATTAGTTATTAGTTAATAAGACACTAAAACATTGGGCTGGGTAGTTTTCATCATTGGTTTGTTAAAATAGACATTGAAGCATATTTTTAAACAAAAAAAATTATATAATTTTTTAAAACCCTTATCAAAATATAAAATTTATAACATCGAAATACCACTATCCATTAGGCAATTGACATCCAAAACAAAGAAACTAATGAAATATTATTAATGAATGGTAAATATGACATTATATAATGGATCCCATAAGTTTTAAATATAATAACATCATTACGATATAGATTAATAACATTTCAAAAAACATTATACATGAGTTTAATTTAAATTAAATCAAAAGGAATCATGAGGTATGTAATTTTCTTTACTCTTTTTAAATTCGACGAGACATATCCAATATTCACCATATACATCATTAAAGTGGTGTAAATACTATTTATTAATGTTTTTATTTTTATATTAATTAAAATTATGGGTAATTAGACATCCATTTCATTAGCACTTATTTAGGTGTCACTACTAAAAAACAGGAAAGGGAAGCACCACCTTTTATCAGCGCTAAGCAAAAAGCGCTCGTAAAGGAAACTCTTTATCATTCCTAATTAAATGCACTGATAAAGGGTCACTTTATTATCACTTATCAAGCACTAATAAAGGGTCACTTTATCAACACTTTTCAAGCACTAATAAAGATTTACCTTTATCAGTGCTTATCGAGCACTAATAAAACCATAGTCCTATTTTATAAAATAGGGTGCACAATGCCCCCTATTTATCACACCCTCAAGCTCTTGCATGACTGTACCCCTACGAAAACTCCTCCCCCTTGAACCCCTTCCATGGATCCTCTCTTTTCTGGATGCTACTCAGCTGTCGATGCCCTACTCTTCCACTGCTTCCCTACTCTTCCCCTAGCCCTTCTCCACCACCAATGCCCCACTCCACCATCCCTGCCTTACTCCTCTACTAACCCTTATCCACCTCCACTTGCCCTACTCCCCTATTATCCCTGCTCCTTATCCTCCCCCTCAAGCCCCTTCCAAAGATCCTCCTCCCTATGAACCCTACTTCTCTTCCTCCTCCCTGGACCTTACTCTATGTGAACCATACTTCAAATATTTTGGATTCCATTCGACGAGGTTAGATTCTCGTCTTCCTATATTTGATCATTGGTTATTTATATGCTCATCCCCATCCATTTACTTTTTTCCTTATTCTAATATTCATTACGGTGGTTTGGTTTGGTTTTGTTTGGGTTATGTTGTGTGTCTGGGCTACGTTTTTAGGTCACGTTCATTCAAAAAATGCATTAAGTGATTAAATTTTTACCAAGTGAACTATTAATTACTTTTAGTTTTTTGTTTTGTTATTTTCAAGATTAATATTACTCTAAACAATCTATTGGATATGTGAGTAGTGTGAAGGAGAAAATTTTATGTTAGATTTTTCAATGGATTTAAAAATGGTTGTACGACATGATGAGGTGTTTATGTTATTGGAGGGTCTGATGGTGATGATTTCATAAGAATATAATATTAATTAATGGATTATGAATTGGTTTTGTCGTTTATAATTATTTGGGTATATATAATATTTTATTGTGGAATATTATCCCCTTGTGTTGGTATGTTATTAATTATTTTTTGTTATATTTATTAAATTTGAGGCTAATACAAGTTGAACCATTATCATGGTAAAGTGCGCAGGATGTAGAAAGAGACATGGGATGGACTGTTGTAATATTTCAATAGTTGGAGGTGTTAAGGATTATTATGTTTGTTAGTGTGTTTGTCCAAATTTAATGATTCATAAGGAAAAAAGAAGCATATATCTATTTTACCTAAATAGAATGGAATTTTTCTATCTAATGGTCATTATTTTGGGAAATAATTTATTTATGTTAGGTTTTAATATTTATAAAGGTATTAACAGATAGTGACAGGAGGTTTCATTTTGGATAGGGATGTTCGATCTGGTCCTTCTCCCTCATGTGTTAGTTTTTTAACACTAATTGGCTGTTGTTATTCCCTTTGTATGGAATGGAATTTTTTATAGAATGGATGTAAAACGTTTATGTGGATATTAGTTATAAGTTTGGGGAAGACGAGGAAGAGTCATTGCGTATCCTTTAAAAGTTCATGATAGAATTTATGTTCACTATCCTCAATTCTCATTTCTTATGTTAGTTTGTGTAACAAAACCTATGATATTGCATAGTAATTTAGGTTAAACCTATGTTATTTTTCTAACATTAAAACCCCATTGTGTTTGGAAATGTATCTAATATATTATTTTTCTTATTAAAATTGTATCCTTGTTTTCATTTTATTTGAGTTTGGCCACTAGTTTTGGGATGTTTATTGTGATTATATTATTATGAATGAGGTGACTCATATGGGTGATTAAAAGGATGATCATTTTTTTCTGCAATGGCGGCGGGTGATAGAACTATTGGTAAGGGGGTGGAAAGTGTGTTGATTTTTATGGGGGGTATATCTTAGTTCTATCGATTTCCAAATCATTATTGGAAATGGTTAGGTTCTATTAATATATATTTAAATTAGTTGTTATCTTCTACTATATTTGAATGTTTTTTATTTGTATTTGAATCATAAATAAAAATATTTGAGATTTAAATAGGATGCAGATGAATAAATATTATATGGATTCTAATTGTTTGACAACAAAGTGTGTGAATGGATTGAAATAGTTCATCATGTTTGCAAAGGATCACACATAGGATCAGTCTCAAATACTTTGTATGTGTTTTTGTTGTTGTTATTCTAGAAAAATTACTTCAGAGGAGTTGGAATAACATTTGACATGTCAAAGAATAGATCGGAGTTATAAATGTTTAAATTAAAAAGAAGAAAAGGAAATGTAGCTACTGGCTGGGATAAAACTACATTTTATGGATCATCAATAATTACAAACATGGATAATAAAGAAGACCATATGGAGGATGTGATTACATATGTGAATGGTGATGAACATAATATTGATGAAATGAAAAAGACAATTGAATATGAACTCTGTGATTACTCAAAATTATTTGATAAGATAAATCATTGGGAAAAGACGCCATTGTCTGATTGTTTCACTAAATATATAGTATTTTTAGTTGTACTAAAGTTGTATAAATTGAAAGTAGGCAACAGATGGAGTGATGACAGTTTTATGAATCTACGTTATCTCTTGAACGACATGCTCCCAGAAGATAATGAGCTCCCAAGCCAGCCATATAAAGCTAAACTAATGCTACACTCAATAGGTATGATTTATGAAAGAATACATGCTTTCCCGAAAGACTATATATTCATTCTATAGGAGAAAAAATCACATTCAGAATGCCCAAAGTGTGGTTAATCCCAATATAAGAAAGATGAATCCAATCTGATGAAAGATGTATGGTATATTCCAATAATTCCAAGGTTTAGGCTTCTATATGGAAGTGAAGAAACTGCAAGGCAATTTTTGCGGCATGTAGAGAAAAGAAATAAATATGGGAAATTATGTCACCCAACTGACTCTCCTCAATGGAACAAAATTGATCATGAGTATCCTGAATTTGAAAATGATCCAAAAAACATTCATCTTCTGTTATATACAAATGGAGTGAATCATTTTGGTTTTTTAACTAGCACTCATAGTATATGTCATGTTATGTTGCTAAATTATAAATTTCCACCCTAGTTTGCATGAAACAATAATTCATCATGTTTTCTATGCTTATATTAGGACAAAATCAACCAGGTAACGATATTGTTTTTAATTTGGATCCTTTGATTGAGGATATGATGTTATTATGGTATTCTACTATTATGTTTTATGATTATTATAAAAGTTCATACATCATGTTGAAAGAAATGTTGTACGGATGACATCATTCAATTGGAGATCATGGATGAAATCATTCAATTGAAGATCAGAACAACACATAACACAGTCTCCACTAACAAGTGATCAGCTTTTTGAGAATGTAAAATATGTGAACACTGTTTTTAGTAAACCATTTTCAAAAAACATTTGAAAATAATTTGGAAAAAGTGATCAGTTTTTTTGAATTTCCATACTAGAATTATCTATACGTTAGACATTTTCTTGATGTTATGGATGTGGAAAAAAATGTATATGATAGTGTTATCAGAATGTTGCCAAATTCCCCTATCTAAACAAAGGATGGAATTAAGGAAAATATGGACACTATTGAAAAGAGTATATGAGAAGATTTGGATCTTGATAAGGGTCAAAATCGAATGTTTCTTCCTCTAGCAGCTTACACTCTTTCCAATGAGAAGAGATATCAGTTTTTCAGCTTCTTTAATGATTTAATGTTTCTGGAGGGGTATTCAACAAAATTCAGAACATTGTGTCAATGAATGAATTGAAGTTAAAACGTTTGTAATCACATTACTTCCATGTTTGGATGAAATATTTAATTTCTATATCTTTACATTTCGTTTTTACCAAGAATGTTCATCATACGTTAACCAAACATTTTTTTTCAAAGCTATATGTAGCAATGTTTTAGACCTAGAAAAATTTCCAGGTATGGAAACAGAAATTTTCATCATATTATGTGAATTATAAATGTTATTCCCACCATCATTATTTGATTTGATTGTTCATTTGATTGTTCAATTGGATAGTGAGATTCAAAATTTTTTATTTTGCACTATAGATGGATGTACCCTTTAGAACAATATAAGAAGATTTTGAATGGGTATGTCAATATTTGAAGTCATCCAGAGGGTTGTATTGTGGAGAGATTTATTGTTGAGGAAGCTGTTGAATTCTGTAAGGAATACTTATTTGATGTGGAAATCATTGGTCTCCCGAAATCTCATCACACTAGACGCATTGAGAGTGAGGGAATTTCTAGAAGAGTTTTTATGACAATATATATTTTAGATCGGGAGCCGGGCCACATTTATGTGTTGCATAACAGCTGGGAGGATGATCCATATATAGAAACCCACAATAAAATTATAAGGCAGTTGAATCCATTAAGGGCTGAAAATGGATATCAAATACACATAATCCCCAGTTTTTTGGATAGTTTCGGGACCATATTTACAAGGAGTTAGCTGAAAGTCCGAATTCAATTTCAGAATGACTTTGACTACTAGTCGCTGAACCAAGTGTGTATGTATTGTATTACAATGGTTATGTAATTAATGGTTACACATTCTATATAGATGAACATGATAAAAATTTTACCATGAAAAATAGTGGAGGTACAATTGTGGACGATGTGATGCATGTATCTTGTAGAAAGGAAAGAAATCAAATTTATGCGAATAGTCCCTACTTTGGCATTAACAAACAAATATGGTAGTTCGATTATGCGACATTCTAATTGGTTATTTTTCAATAAAAATGGGTTGATAACAACAATGGTGTAAAAATAGATGAATTAGGATTTATGAAATTTTAATATAGTAAATAATGGTACAAGGACTAACAATTTATAATGGCATCACAAGCATAACAAGAATTTTATATTCCATATCCCGCAAACCAGATGTGGTTGATTGTTCTGTTATTGTCCAAAACTACAGAAGGGTCCGAGGAAAATTCAGCTGAGTACGATCCTTTCAGTGGTACATCGCAATAATTTTGTAGCGGTCCCAATGTAGCTGATGTTTTGTATGTTAGAGGGGACCTCAATGAAGGGATTTGGATAATCTATAGAGTTTTCAAATCCTATAATCCTTGAAAAAAAGAAAGAGGGTTCAATAAATAGGTTATATTTTTTTAGTAATATATGTATTGTTATCCCATGTTTTTATCTTATAATTACTGAATTTATGTACTATAAATTATCTGTTTAACCACTTTTACAGATAATGACTTCTACACATTCCAGTGTTCCTAACCTCAAGGTTTAACAAGTCTCTCAAGCTGTTGTTGCTGTTGCTCATAGTGTAGTGTAACAACAAGTTTATTGAACTAGTTCTTTCTCCTGGTGTTGAGGTCCAACAACTATTAGTACATTCCATTTAAACCATTCCAGATGATCATATAGATGATGTTGATACTGATGAAATGGTCGGTAATGAAAGACCGATGTCTCAGAAAACACAGGTGTGTCCATGTTTGACAGTGTTAGCCAATGTTCTTAAGGAGAAAAGAAAACCCATCAAATTTGATGTCGGATGGAATTCATGAGGCCGACATGTGAGCCCCAACAAGGATATGTTTAATAGTTTCATTTGAATTTTCACTCGGCAACACGTGCCAATTAACATAGATTCATGTAACCATGTTGTGTATGGGATAAAATCTGTGATCTGGGAAGAAATTATGGTAACAATACGATATTATTTATTTAGTTTACAATATAATAAAATAGTGAAAAAGTGTGTAAATCTTCTAAATATCTTCCAGTTTACATTTATATTAGATGATTCACACCAGAATTATATACTAAGGCTTACCAGAATGATTTATCGAGGTTTTCACACTATTTTAACAAAATCTCTCCTAAAAAAATCGAAAGGTAAAATAAACATGCACCCACCAATCATCTTCACTCACTTGATATCCCAAGAAGCATGGGATGAATTTATTGGAACAATGGGGATGAGAAGTTTTTGGTACATTGTGGTTGATAATGATTGCACTTTTTATGTTTGTAAATTTATGATAGAGATCATTTTCCATCAAAAAACTATCATCCCTAAAGAGTTATTTTCAAAAACATCTACTATTTCATTAAAATTATTTATTAATTATTTATTTCTATATTTTGTACTACTACTATGACTATCGAAAAGACTCGTATTCACAAGCTGAAATACATGTGTTCGAAAATGGGTGGGCTGCATACCTGATGGAAAATTGTACACAAATAGCCTCACGATATGACTTGCGGACATGTACAATTAGAGTCCATTTTTTGAGAGGGGTTAAGGAGATCAAAAGATGAAACATTGTTATATGTAAATGTTCATAAGAAAATTTTAATTGTTATTAAATAAACTATCCTTTATCTAATGAGTCATTTTTCCATTTTAACTGATGAAATGCACCAGTAACATGAAAGAATGATGAACCACTTTTCTTTCGGCTTTGGATAATAAACATTAGAAAAATCTCCCAAATACATTTATATCTGACCAAACTCTTTCTAATTATATCAATAAATTATTAGAATGATCCATAGATCATTATTGACGTGTACAAGTCAAAGCTGCCTCAATTTGAGGCACGGTGTGGCTGGTATCACTCAAATTGTCTCTTTTTTTTTAAATGGGCATAATTTTAAGTGAAAACAACAACTAATATATGGAAATCTGACCAAACACATTTTGATTGTCTTGATACTCTTGGATAATGATCCATGGGTCATTTTGGATGTGTAATATTCAACCCCACCTCAATTTAAGGCATGGTGTGGTCGGTATCACTCAACGGGTCTCGCTTTACATTAAAATGGAAAGAATTTTAAGTGAAAAAAACTACTGGCATACGAAAATCTGACCAAACTAATTCGTATTGTGTTGATACTATTGGAGAAATATCAATGGGTCTTTTGTGAAATGTATGAGTAAACCTCGCCTCAATCTAAGGAACGGTGTTGCCAGTATCACTCAAAGATTCTCACATTTGTTTAAAATGGATAGAATTTTAAGTGAAAGAAACAACTGACGTAAGGAAATCCGACAAAATGCTTTCAGATTGTGTTTATACATTAAGTGAACGATCCATGGGTCATGTGTGGTGTGTATGATTTAACACCACCTCAATCTGAGGCATGGTGTGGTATGTATCATTCAATGTGTCTCTCTTTTGTTTATAAGGGACTAAATTTTATGTGAAATAAAAAACTGACATACATAAATCCAACCAAACACATTTAGATTATGTTGAAACATTAGGAGAACGATCTATGGGTCAATTGTGATGTGTATGAGTCAACCCCACCCCAATTTGATGCACGGTGTGACTGGTATCTCTCAAAGTGTCTATTTTTAGGTTAAAATAGAGAGATTTTTATGTTAAAACAACAACTGACGTATAGAAAACCTCCTTCCAACCATCCAAAAGAATTCATATTTTCATAATGAAACACGTGATATTGATATAAGAACTATTCCAAAACCATTTTCAAAAACCACTGATCTTATAAACCATTAAATTCATTCCATTAAAACCATTAAATCCCCCACCCCCTGGACACCACCCCACCCCCACGGACACCACCCCACCCCCTAGACACCCCCATGGACAACCCCCGCCACCCACATCACCCTAGACCCCCACCACCTAGACACCCCCCACATCCTAAAAACCACCCCACCACCAGGACACCCCCACACCCATGGATAGCCACCCCCACCCCCTGGACACCACCCCACCCCTGGACACCCCCACCCCACCCCACACCCCTGGACACACCCACCCCTGGAAGCCCCCAACCCCCCGGACACCACCCCTCCCCCTGGACACCCCCGTCCCCCCGGACACCCCCTACCCCACTTGGACAACCACCCCAAACCCCTAAAAAGCCCTCCAACCCCTAAAATTATGAATTTAATTCATTATGTATTTAATTAACTTATGAATTATGCATTAATAGTGTATAAATATACTTGTTGTATGGGTATACTTGTTGTATTTGTATACATTCTGTAATTATCTTATGAATTATGTGTAACTTTTATATAGGTATACTTTTTGATATGCTGATATTTTGCAGGTCTTGTTTGGGTGTACTGCCACAGAATTTATTGTAACAGGATGCAGGGCATTTATCTTATCTTTTTTAGCACTAATAAAGGATCCATTTATCAAATACTTTTTATAACTAATAAAGGATCCCTTTATCCGCACATATTTTGTGATGATAAAGGATCCCTTCATCAAAACTGAGCTTGATAGGACTAGTTTAGCGTTGTTAAATCCCATTTTGAGCACTGATAAAGCCAGTTTTTGCAGTAGTGGGTATTTTCATTCAAATTTGTGTAATGGAATGTTTTTTATTTTATAATATCATCTTTTATCAGAATTACTAAAGATTATTCTCCCACTAACAAAATCCTTTAAAATGACCTTCAATAAAATAATGTTATTTCTTCTCATATAGTTTTTTTTTTATAATTTAATTTTATAATTAAAATTTCCATGATTTTTTACTACAAATAAATGAAAGAATATTTATATGTTAATATGATGTCAATTCTCTCTTTCGTTAAATATCTATTTTCTTCTAATAACGTGTTTTCAAAAATTGTTTTAAAAATGTATTATCATTGTCTTAATGAATTATAAAATCTATTTATACCCATGTTATAATTATTTATAGTACATTTTAATGAAATTATATTTTTATTTTCAGAATGAGGCACTTTTTTTAGCTTCTTACTATATAAAATGAATGTTCTTTCATCTTTTACGGGATATACATTTTTTTGCACTAATATTTCAATCATTCTATTTAATAATTATTTTCATGTTTAAAATGATATTTTCAAATAATTCTCTCCTTAATATTATAAATATTCAAACTCTTTAAAATTGATTCTCAAGGAAAATTATTTTCAAATAAAATTATATTAAAAATGTTATTTTCCTCAATTCTTTTAAAGATTGTTATATGGTATTTTTATGGATCAATGACAATAACCGTATAATTTTAATAAAAGGGGTATATATTAGAAAGATACTATTTATATTATTTATATCGATGGTTTATTATCATTTTGATTTGGGATAAACTATTTCGACACCATCCATATTATTATTGATGGTTTATAACAATGTTTATCAATTTGGGAAAATATATAAATTTCATATGCTAGTTTAAACCCAAATGTATTTGTGAATTATGTTTCATCTCATTCATATATGGAATAAATTAAACATATTAGGTTATGGGTGGGTCCTTCAATAGCACCACAATGAACTAGAAGGGCTCATTAGAAAAACAACATATGACTTCATATAAGGCCTTAAAAATTTATATCGATGTTTTAGCATGAGGACTCCATTGTTTTAGTTGTCATAGAAGAAAGGCTCTGAAAAAATAAATATATCGACATGAGGCATGGTCAATATTTCTAGATTTCCATCATTACGGATTCAATAATTATGATTTCAGTTATTGATATTCCATGAGATTATTTTATTTGTTAGAATTTCCCTGGTTATGATTCATGGTGATGGGATTATTTATATTCAATTATTTGATAATCATGTATTCCATTTGTATTATTCTCCCATTCTTGATTAAATGTATTGTGTTTTTTTAGTTTCATTTCAATATTTATTATTCATGATATATTCATCGATTTCGTTGTTTTTATACCCATACTAAGAATCATTGGTTCCCCTTTCTTATGATTTATATCCCACAGGATACCAGAATGTATTTTATGAATGATATGGAGTAATATGCAATGTATAATTATAGATTTACAATCAAAATATTTTTTTTATGTTTAATGTTTTCCAAATAAAATTTCATTAATGAATGTATCTAGTTAAGAAATTCTATTTTACTATTAAATCATTTTGGATGTGATTTCTTATATATTATGAATGTATAATAAACCATACACTATCACAAAGATACTGGTTTCAGGGATTCTACTACCAAATAAAATTTCCATAAATAATGTGTGACACTAAGGATTTGATATAGATTCATTCCATCTATGAATATTCCAATTCTATGATTTTTATCATCATTTTAAAAAGTGGGAATCATTTTTTAATTTTTATTATACTATAGACAATCATCTAGATAATGTACTTTCCCATCACATATTATATCATCTTCATGCCATCATTACATTATTATCACTTAAATTTGGAAATTAATTTTTTAAATGATGAATTATATGAAAATATAAATTTTACATTGAATGGGTCATTGTAACTACTAAATTATCATATGATCCTTCTTTCAACATATAATAAGACATCCCACATTGAAGACACTATAACAGATATTTGTATTCCATCTTACTTATAAAAATCATACGTGTAGTCAAATGTTTTACTATACCCTAAACCCATATTAAATAATGTTATCCTCAATTTATAATATTGTTCTATAAGTTCAATGTATTTTTGAGTTATATATTTAAAAAATATAGCAACTCTTTAAAACTGTGGTCACTTCATCCATTTTTTACCTTCATTTTATTCAAACTGAACACAATCTATAAAACTATAAAGTCATTACAAACCAGATATAATGAATTTTCATATCACTATATAAAATATCCATTGCTGATTATTTTATATTTTACTCTACTTCAATATCCTAAATTACATGATCAATTTTATTAGAATTAACACCTTACAAATCATCATCGTCAATAGATCTAGATGTCAACTGAGTTTCAAAATACCTAATACAAGTGTTGTAACCCAGATTTCAACCGTGTTATATTAAATGATAGTTGATCTCTCTACTTTCCAAATTCATCATATTTATACATTTCATGAATGTAAAGAAATCATTTCATTATTTGTAACAGTTTCTTCATTACATTTTAAAATACCATCGACACCCTCCATAAAATCATTAATTTTTTAGTGCAATAATACAACATCGACTCATTATTAACAATAACAAAATCATAAATTAAAAATAATTTATCATGTATTATATTTTAATTTAGAATATATTTTTATAAATTACATTAAAAAATATTCAAAAATATTTCAAAATATTATCATAAAACATATTTGATAAAAAATCATAAAATTGAATATATTAAATTTTCATTCATTATTAAAATACTAAACCCCAATAATTAAATACATTCATTTACCAATTTATGAATATATAATATGTGATAATAATTGAAACATAAAATAAAAATTCGGTGGAAACATAGTAATAAATGGACAATATGAATTGATAATGAAAACGAAAATAAAAAACATTCACATAAAATAAAACCAATAAGAATTATACATTGATATCATAACCAAGGATGATTATAATGTGACACCAAAGAGAAGATCATGAGTGTTGCATATGATGATCAGTGAATGTGCAGAGGAATCCAATGGGAATAACCGAAAGAATCAATGAAATATTATAACCAAAAACACAATTAAAATTCCTTTTATCCATTGAAAATTGAAATAATAAACATAAACCAAAAATTGAAATTAGAACTAGGATGATTGATAAAGAGATGAAAATCATAAGAATTCACAAATGGTGGGTGATGATGGGTAATTGTGGATGATGTGTGAAGGAATGTTCCAACTTGATGATAAAAAAGTTTCAAAAGAGAATTAAAATTAAAATTTAAAATTAAAATACCTTGAATGCATAAAAAAAATAAATTGAAATGATTGTGATGCCAATATGATCGAGAAGAACTTTGAACTGACAATTGATTATTGTTAAAGGTAGATGGGTCACATTTTTTTACTTTAAATTAATGATATTCAAGGCAATGGATCTAAGAAATATTATATTTTACGGTAAGGATCAAACTATGAATAGATTTGATACCCCTAAAAAGAAATATGAATGGCAAGTGTTATCCATGTTAGAGGTAACCAATGTCTGTCACCAGATATAAAGAATCAAATATGACATAATCAACAGACAATAAAATTTTAATGATATTCTATGAATGTTATTTTTTAACCAATGTGAAAAGGAATATTTTTTACGTTGTTTATTGGAAAATGATACGAATAACGGGAATTTTTATATTGATTCTTCTATAGCTGACATTAAAACTAATCTTGTTCCATATTCCACATTGGTTGTAAAATAAAAAATGTTATATATCTATCCATTAATATCATTTTTTGATGAATTTTTTTAAATAATTATTTTTTTTATGACTCACATAATTTTTTTAATAAATAATTTGAAAAAATTAAATTTTTTACATCAGTTATTAGTAAGCTGATCTGAAAATCATCAATTTTTTATTTTTCACCATGGTTATTGATTATTGTCTTGAAATACTTATTGGGAATTTTTTTAGTGTTATGTTTGGATGATCATTATATGTAACATTACATTTTGGGATTTTTAAAATATCATCTCAAGATTAATTTAGTTTAGTACTTCTTGAATATCCCTTTATTAACATCTATATTCCATTTTAAATATGAACATATACATCATTATTATTTATTTATATCTCAAAATTGAATGAGTAAATGGAATCATATTTATTTTTTTATTTAAAGTAATCAAATTTTTTTTACCAGATTCTATTTAATAAATGATATTGAATTTGAAGTAACATTGTAATAAATATCCAATAAATTCATCAAGAGTATATTCTATAATGTTATTACCCTCATTAATTCATACCTTTTTAGTACACTATTTTTTAATTAGATAATATTAATCTCTTTTAACTAAAATTATTTTATACAGAGATTCTAAAAATGAATCCATTCTATTTATAAAACTAAAACAATGAAACATTTGATTTAAAAATACATATTTACACACTTTATAAACATTATGTTTTTTTATTAACATAGAAATCATAGTTTTGGTTAATATCTGTAAACAATACTGTGTAGTTTTTGATATTGTTCACTTATAATGGGTATTTATAAATTCTATAATCGACTTCATACATTGATGTTATAATCAAAATATAATATGAAACAGATTTTGTAAATAAGAATACAATTCAACGAATCAACAACAGTGTGAGTATAAATGTTGTACACCATGAGGTTTTAATGTTTTACCATGGTTATCCAATGTCTAATAATTACTTGTTTATTTATCATTCCTTCTAATTATGAAAATATTCCCCCATTATGATTAAAAAATTATTTCCTTTGTGTCAGAACATCAATCATTTGAATTTTCCTGATCAATTAAAAATAAATATTTCCCTCTAATTTGTCAGTGAAACATGAATGTTTGAAAAGTGATATATATATATATATATTACAATGTAATATTATTATCCTTTAATATTCTATCCTCTTATTAAAATTGTTCTCCATGTGAAAGTGATAGATGAATAGTCATGTGAGGGGGTGGTTGGGTGAATTGACCTATTTATGATACATTAAATATTTATTAAAGTTGTGTTAATTATAGATGAGAAAAAATAAGCACAATAATTTTTTATTACAACAGTTTAATGTGATCCTACGTCTATAAATCACACTCTCAACATAAGAGTATCTCAAAAACTATATATATGACCAGACTTTTTAAAGGAGTCACATCATTTTTCAGTTCCTTTCTCACATCGTAATATACAACCTCCATATTTTCATTTTAGAACATGAGTAACAACAGATAACTTTGCTCTTGAATTATATTATTAACAATCATTTTGTTTATCCATAAAAATGATCAGCTGAAAAATTATTCCTTTTTCAAGACATATGATCAACCAATGATAATACATATTCACACTGAGTATCAACATAACACATAATTTTTATGGGTAGTATACCATTAAATTAAGGTCATCATTCTAAAGGTAATATCATAAAAATCCATCAAATATAAATGGTATAGAGATAAAACACAAAAAAATTAGTTGTACAATGAGTTCTTAAATTTCATTAAATCAACAATATCATTGAAAGAATAAGATCAGAAGTATGATTTTTATATAATAAACACCAACTATATGTTATTGTAAAAGTATATCACATAGTAAAATTCAAATATCCACAAAATTCATTAATTTAAATTGTTCTATAAATATAGGTATTTTTTCTTTCGACACATAAACCATAATAATTATAAATGAATATATATATATATATATATATATGTTATAATACTAATTTTACAATCAATATAAATTTTTTCCTTTCAATTTTAATAAATTACATGAATGTTTAAGGAGGCTTCAGTAATAATTACAAATAAAAACAATTTCACTACTAAAGTGGATATAATATTTATTTCAATTGTATTGTATTATTAATGTTATTGGAATACTCGCAAAAAATATGTGATATAGGTTTGACATATTTCACATAATTGAAACTCAATATTCCTATAATTCCAATAAAGAAACCTAAAAATTGAATCACATTTTATTATTATTATCTGAATATACTTTTATATAATATTATTTCATATTAATTTATTATAGAATCAAAAAAGCGATTATGAATTTTTTGAAAAATTATAATAGGAAAATCATATTTTCTAAATTATACTGTTAATTATAATAATGAAAAATAAGTAACAAATAACACATTTCATGTGTCTAAAACAACTATTGATTCTTATGAATCATGTATGAATTTTTAATAACCATATTGACAAATATTACGAATTTTAAAATTAGTAATGAATTTTATAAAAAAAAATAAGTTATTAATGTTTGGATATGAATCATGATTGTATATGACATTATATACCCTTTCATGCAAATTTATAACTTTCATATTACATTAAATCCCAAAATACATCAATGGTATGACTTTTTGTGGAATATAAATTATTTTTTATTGCTTCATGTTCACTAAGACTTCTAAAATTCATTTATTATTACCTATGATGAATGAATATGTTTGTGTGTGTATATATAAATATCAGTCATAATACATTATAAAAAAAATGACATTATAAATACAAATGATTTTGTAAAATTTGTTGGTCTTTTAAATGTATTAATTTATAAAATTCCATCATAATTTTCACTTTTAAAAAATAAAAAAAAATATAATTTATGACATTGTAATTATAACATTGAATGTTAACAGAATATAAAAAATAATTAAGAATAAAAAATAATATATGAATTAATAATAACCATATAAAATAAGGCTAGGAAAATAAAGAAATATTTCATTGAGAAAATATTATTTTAAAAATGATAAAATTTAAATGATTGAGTTATGTACCAACACATTATAATGATTGTTTTCAAAAAAATTGTTAATAAGGCCCAACACTAAAATGATGATATAGTTAGTAATCAAAATCATTTATTATATTTTCAAATATAGTTGTGAAATTTTAATAAAATTCATCACTAACATTAAATAGGATAAATTATGAAATATGTAATAAAAAATATATCATTTTGGGTAGTTGATATATGTGACACACACCCAAAACCTATAGGGGAATATATGTGGTCACTTGGAACTCAGGGTTTTGACTCTCTTATACTTGAAAATATATTAGGCAGAACATATTGATGTACTCTTTGTACCAAGAATCCTGTAAACTCATATGAAATGTTTGGGTTATTATCTCACCCAGATAAGAAATAAATATTGTCTAATTCAAATAATGGTGGAACACTCACCCCTAAGACCATTATATCAATTCGCATGGCTTGAACATGAGCCTAAACCAATAACATGTCTCCTATAATTGAATCTAAAATACACGACCCATCCATGTACGTACATCTATATTTGGTTATCCCTATCAATCATATTTATCTTAATTGAGACAAATTGTTAAAAATACCTTCCTCTCAAATCAATCCCATTACAGGGTCAACATAATATTAGGGCACATGATGAACCCCCTTGGTATCATATATTCTATGGAACCATACATGGACACCTATATCACATTATATTCCCACTATCTAATCTCATCACTCATAGGTCACCATGTCCATCAAAAAAGACCGGTTATATCATTTAATTATTATCCACAAGGGAAAATACAAATTAGAATAACTCTAGGGAGATGGAATAATTCCCATCTAACTTCATAATCTATAGTTTTTTTCCCTCACAACCTACCTAAACACAATCTATACATGATATACCTAATTAGTTACTCACATATCTTTATGAATGAAACACCCACAATATACCAATATCAATTTCCTTAAAGAAACTAATTAATCATATGACCCATCACAACCTACTTGATATATCATTTACTCCCATTTTTTACCCATACTCAGGTGAACCAAAAATTATTATCTCAAAACCACCACATCCAATTAATTTCATTCTTAGAAATATATTCCCCACATTCTATAAGGGTCACATTTAATAAAATTAACTCTGAAATAGATGATTGAGGAATAAAGTTATTTCAAAGGGGTCAACAGGTTCCATCGACACATGGTCTCTATCAAAATACATCATCAAAAACTTATTTGACAAATATACATTCCCCTATTTATGGGGTGACCACATATCACATATAGATATAAAAATATAAATAACTTGTATAAATTTATAAACACTACCTACCTCAAACAAGTTATTTCTATTTAATCATCTCACGATTATTCTCTACTAATATTATCCATGTCTATCATACCACCATCAATAAACATGTGTATAAAAAACTATAAATTTTATAGATTATTTAATTTTGTGGGGTTTTGATTTTTGTTTACATAACATGGGTAATTAAATGAATTTGGATTTTTTGTTTAAGATTTTAGAATTTAAATATCTCAATATGATTTTTTTTGGAAATATAAATAGGGTTTCATGATTATTCATGCAGTTAGATATGTGTTATACCATTGTCGGTATGGTCTTGGAACTAAAATTTTACCTACCGGCAGGGAGAACATGACCTAACCCAAAGGGGTATACATTTGAAGGGGTATTAGGTTTGGCCTCTATTTTCATTCAAGGATTTTTTGAAATATATTTAGGAAGTCAATACCAAAAAATCGATTGGAGACTTGGTTATATTCTTTTACGCCATAAAACTAAGACAAAATTACCCACTGAAGATGTTCTTTTATTTATAGAATTCTAGTAATTTACTTTTCAATTTTCATTAGATTTTTAGGGTAAATATGGAATTGGGAGTGGTAATTCAACCATATCTCCCAACCTCTCAATCATTTTTATGTCCCTATGCCCATGGATATAATCATCATTTCCCCCCTCCTTACACCTCATAGTATTACTCTCATTTCAGTTATGATTGGGTTGTTTTTTTTGATGATTTCGAATATATAAGAATGGGAATAATCCGGAATGATGTTGTTTTCACATGTGATGAATAAAATTGGCTAAAAAAGGATGATCTCTCATCAAATTTCGCAGTTACTATTGAGGTAAATCATTTCCTTAATTTATTTATTGTTTTCTATGATTTTTGATTAATATGTAAATTAAATAGTTTTTAATAATCTTGTATTTTTAATATGATTGTCCATTAGGAATTCCATGTCCTATCCAATTTCAATAGGTCATTTTTTTATGATGTGGTGATTCCTCGTGAGTTTAAAAATGAAAATTCTTCTTTGGTTTGATATAAATACAATATTATATATTTTTAATGTTAATTATTATTTTTCATATAGTCTATGATAGATGATCAGTTCGTGGGATGAGCTTAGCTGATGAGTAATCATTATTGAAAAAATATACTAGATAGTTTTGTGAATTTTTACTCCATTTCATAGGTATTAGGTCCCACTAATAAAAAGTAATAGTCATTTTTATATAGGAATACATTCAACCATTTATGTCTCAAGGTATTTGGATAATTAATCTAGATTGAAAGATTCCAACAACGATCAATTGAATGGTGTTTGACCTCATATGCATGGGATATGTTGTATTTTAAAATTTAGGTTGTTTATATCATCTGATAAACATTTTAAAATGGGGTGATAACATAAACTGCGTTGACAAGGGACCTTTATTGGGTCCTCGAAGCTGAGATGACTTACGAGTAGCCATGGAAATAATCCCAAGATATTTTTATATAGGATGTAAAAGCTTTATATTAATTTATTGATGTGTAATATTTTCATACATATCATACATAGTGATGATTAACTATTGAGTATGAATAAAGAGTTAATGTATGACATAGGTGGGGAAATTATTCTAAGACTAGATGTGGTAAAATATATAAGGGTTCATCCAGGTGATGAATTGAGGGTTCTCTTTTAGGTTATTTGATTTGAGACCCAGGAACATGACATGGGAATTTTTTGTGACACCATATCTAGTGTAAAAGGATTATTGATATTTAATTTTGTATATCCCAATTCAACTGAATAATGTAGTGACATGGACATTTATTAGAACACAAATGTGGAGACTATAATTGGGATGAGACTAGGGGTTGTTGTGTCATTTTGGAGTAATAGAATAAATATATTATTTATTATAAGGAATCAGTAAGGTTCAAAAGGACCCTAATAATTTACCTAATGTGTGAGATTAAATTCACTTCGAGATGTAGATCCAGGTTTGAGTGGTCGAAACGCTAGTGTTGAGTTATCAATGATCAGTGATTGGTTGTGTACCCATGTTGTGTTTTATTTTATTTTGATAAGTTGTGGAGATACATGGAAAGGAATGAATCATAAGGCTTGTCATCTCATTGAGTGAGAAGAACTATTGTGATATACATTAGTGGGACTGAATCATGAAGCTTGTCCTCTCAATGAGTTAGAAAATATGGATAGGATAGTGGGCCACGAAGAATAAGAATGATGGGTATTAATGATATGTGAGACACTATGAAAAACCTTCAAATGGCTGATATGGCTCGATTTGATACTATGGAATAGACCATACCTTGTTTGTTCAGGTAGTATTCAAGACTATGGTAGAGCCAAACTGTACATCTCCAACTATGTGTCAGATTATACGATTAATTCAAAAAGGAAAAAATTTGGATTTTGGATTTTCCCTAATGTATTCATGATGGGATTTTATAGCAGTTGGGTTTATAAATGTTGGAACAATGTGAATAGAGTCATGGAGGCCAAGGTCTCACATAAAATATAATGTTCTTGTTTTTTGTATTTATTTTCCACAACTTGTATACATGTGTATGATGGTGGTTACTAGGGGTCTTAGTGGGTCCCCACAGAGAAACATTTCTCACACCATACATGAGAGCTTTATTTAACATGTGGTCAGTATGTCTTCTTTTAGGTTATAGAACAAGATATGAAATGTATTGATCATTGGTAGATTGATATGTTATTTTAGACAATACTGTTGAGGCCTTAGGATATAATTAATTATGGTTTTATATTTTTTTAATTTTTTATATGAGACTTCTATATTGGGATATTATTTGATGTATAATTAGGTGCTTCCTTCTAATATATTTTTCTATTGAATTATGTTTAATCTTTATACATACTATTATTTATATTAAGGATGGTGTTTGGTCATTTCCATTATTTTATATAATCCAATTCAATGTAATAGACTTTATATTGTATGGATTACACCCTCACTCATAGTATGTATCCTTTATCAAATATGAAGTTCTTCTAGAGGCCACAAATACCTCCATTATAGAGGGTGTTTTTATGGGTTTTTAAATGTGGGATTGGTGGTTATTTTAAATGTGTTACTATTTTAGGTATTGTAGGCATGATGTATATGAATTTTTTAGAGCTTCTGATTATCCTCATATAGGGGAATCATTAACATATTCTAATATTGAAGTCCTTATTACATAATTTACATGATGTTTCTTCTTATTTTCCACTATTTTCATTATGATGTTTAATAAATATAATAAATTTATTATTGTTTATTATTAATTGTTTTTCTATTATCATACTGAGTAAATTACAATTTAGATGCCCCATAGTTGGAAAACTGGATTCAAATTAAATTCACATGATTTTGAGTGGTTTTTTTACTAAATTGTGGTTTAGTTATTTAAAATTCCATCCACATCATACACAACAATCTCTCGAATTTCATATTTTTCGTTTTAAAAGAATTTTAATATTTTATTTACTTATGATGATATGTTTACCGTTTATTATATAAATATGGCCTATGATGACATTTATATTTTCCCATCATGTAAATATGGTGTAGTGACAATTTAGGAGTCTAGGATTCTATTTTATATTTCAAAGATGATCCAATTATGAGTATGATCTTCTTTTGGATACAGGTTTTGTTACATTAAGTGTAATAAATTAACTATATTTTTCCTATATGTCGTCATGGTGGAACTCTACTTGACCAAATTTGTTATTTGTAAAAGGCATGTGAAATTCCTTTTGATTTTTATAAAGTAATATTTTTATGGGAGTTTCTCTATTGGATTCAATATAAGGACCTGACTTTAAAACATTACAAAATATTTATTTAAATGAATAATTCACATTGTGGATCTATTCAGGTTTAGTGTATTAGAGAATTAGGCCATGAATATTACATTTTATTTCAAATATAATGTAGACAATTATACTCAGTTTCCATTTTCCTCACAAAACAAGAACTCTTGAAAAAAAGAGTCATGTCTAGTTCCATGATTAAGAGAGCATGAATTTTCAGTGTTCCCAACCTTGACCCTATTCCACATTATGTCTTGTGATAAACATTTCAAAAACATGGGATGAACATAAAAATCTCAACAATGGATACACAAAGAAGGAAAACTATTAGTTTTTCAAAACAACAATTAAACCTTGAATACTTTAACATAAGCAATAATTTTCACAAATTTGAAGTATCAAATACTCCTCACTGAATAAAAAATCACTACATACCATTTTGTAACCAAAATATTACCCATATAAAGAAAAAATAACATATAAAGGTAACTTGGGAAATAAACATACTTAAATTGAATAACCATACGATCGTCTTCAGCACATATCACTATTTGGAATAGCCATACGGCCGACTTACATACCCAATGCATTTGAGGTTATAAGGTAACCAACCATCCTGGTTTATACAGCACCACCAGTCATTTGGTTTATCATGTAACCACCGATCTAATGTCCATGTACCACTATAAAATCATAACACATAAAAAAATATAAAGGAAAAAAAACATGTCCACATTTTAATCTCAATATATCACTAAAATGTATTGACATAAAAGAATACATTATCAAAACCATTTTCAATACCAAAATACGTAAAAGGGTATATGGTATGTATTTTATTTTTAACACATTATGGATTCTTGTGGAAGCCAATGATCAAATAATACTTGCTGCAGCAGAAAAGTTTGTTGTCACCACTTACGTTAAAAAGGAAAATTCATTTTGTAGTTTAGTAATAAATGTTGCAGAAAAATATATTCCTTTTGAATAAATGTAAAACTCAACATGGTTTATACACCATATAAGAGAAAGTTGTGTATAAAACATAATATGATTCAATGAAAGGAGATTGAGACGATGTCCCTTACCTCATGTCTGAATTGACTTGATCATTATTTAATCTCTTTAATAATAAACTAAAGATAATTTCTACTTTCTTAAGAACCTTTTTGAAGTTTATCATTCATTTTATATCACATAATACAATGTTATAAAAATTATGTAATCATTCATGTTAATAATGGTCTTTTTGTAGATATTTGGTACATGCGTCAAAAATGAACACGTTATATTTAAAAGTGGTCCATGTGGACAATAGTCCATTATATCGAGAATTATATTATTGATTCATATATCATATATAACATATATATCTAATATATACATGTATTTATAATAGTACATAACATTTGAAGGTAAGAAATGAAATGCATCGTTCATGGAGACGGTAAGCCATGCGTACGCATGAATTCTACATTCATTTCTATTTCATATTTTAATTGAATTAAAACATAATGATACACAGGTATATTATAATTCTAGTATAATATCATATAAAATATCATTAACTCCATCCTTTATATGTCCCATATATGGCATAACGAGTCATATCATTTTCAGGAGGAGGTAGTCCGCACATCCTCAAATGAAATTATCACATTTTCCCATAATGGAAACCATAAAGGTGTGATATAAATGGAAAATACAGAAGCATAAAGAAAATATAATCATAAAATATATCATATAAAAATATAGTGTTATCTTAATGACCTCCATGATAGGAATAAGGAGATATTTGAACAATCATCGTCTCGTGACGTGTTAGTTTTCCATCCATAGAAACAGTATGTTCTTCACCCATTAGATAGAGATGTGTGTAAGTTTAGTTCGAATCCTTATAATAACAACATTCTAGTAAATTGGGGATTCTGGTGTTTGTATAAATGAAATTAATAAAAAGAGTTTAGGTATTGGAGAAATAAAATAAATGAAAAGAAGTTAAGAGAAATTGTTACCTTTAATTTTGGTAACTTCCCATGGTTTGACCCAAAAGGACTTTTTATGTGCCTTCTGCCTAAGGTAAGGCTTCTAGGAAGACAAGAGGGGTGTATGGAGATTAATTGGTCAGAGTTTGAACTATCCAAAAGTCTTTAGAGGTGTGAGGAATTGGTTAGAAATGGTCTCATTATATACGGGGGAGGAGAGACTTTATAGGAAAGTGTGAAAGTATTATTTTATTATATAATGATATTTAGTTTATAAAGGTCCAAAAATCATTAATGTTTAAGATAAGATGACACATGGTCGAAATAAATTCATCCAATTATAATTGGACAGGTTTTGGTTAATATTTTAATCGTTATAATCATTTATTAATTAGGTAAATACTGTATCATTATTGTGTAATAAAATTTTTAATTTAATCGACGATTAAAAATTATAAAAAAATACCATGACGTAGGAAATTTTTTTATCTTTTTATTAAATATTTATAGTAAAAAATATTTCTTATAAAACACTATATAAAAATTAATTCACTAAAGGATTTGTGTTTTAGTCATTTCTGCATTTACTTTAAATAAATTAATCTAATGTTTAATTATCATTCATAAGTGGCTCAATGGGGTCCCACAATAGACCCAAGGATGACCATGGTCTTGAATTACAAATAAAATATGGTTAGGACAAGTTATAAGGTAATTTGTAGTTATTATAATATTTTTTTGACCTTGAATTACCCTATTTACCTTTAATTGTGTTAAATAAAAGTCAAATGATACAATTCACCAATAATTATTTTCATCTTATTGAACCACATTTTACATACTAATAACAACCATAAATGTCGAAAATTTGAAATTCAATTCACAGAAGTGGTAAAATTTCATTTAAATGAAAAAGTCAGTTTTTTAACTATTACAAAGTGGTTTCACTATTCATCAAAAATTGAAGTTTTCAGAAAAATACCAAAAATTCAGCCTAATATTTATTTGATATTCAGAATTCAAAAAATGATGCCTATTTTTAAAATTAATAACATAGATGTTGCATTAATTAATTTAAAATTAATTTCCATTGTTCAAACTAATAGAGTGTTTTCATGAAATAATAACTATCAAAAGATTGACAATTGTTTATGTCCACTTTCAAAGTGAAATTAATTCCAATGACCAATATTGGATTAATTAGTAAAAATATATACTAATTACAAGTTAAAACAAATTAAAAATATAATCTAACTATATACATAAATTAGATTAAAATTCACTTTTGAATTAAAATACAATACGTTTCACTATTCATTAAAAAATGAACTTTATCAGAAAAATACAAATAATTTACACAATGAAAATTTTACATCCCAATTCTAATGAAGGATTTTATTTGGTGAAATAGAATGTATTAAAGTGACCAATACTAGATTTAACGAGGGTTCTCCAATAAAGGGTGGTAAATCAACCTTCTAATGTAAATTATGCTTAAAATTAGATTCATTCACTTTTTAATCCTCTAACATTTATTGGATAAAACTAAATACATTTAACAAACATGTATATTCATATTGTAGTTAGTTTTGTTCATTCTTTCCAATACAATGACAAAAATTTTACTACCATTTAAAATTATAATATTAAATTATTAGTGTGCGAAATATGATTTAAAGGAAACACATTGTTGAATATCAGGTACAATGATGAAAATAGAAACAAATTTAAAGTAAAATTAATATTTAATTCTAAAATATTAATAAATATGAACATATTTTATTATTTCTTTACCTGGGATGTACATCCTTCCCCTCTTTTGGAAATTAGGTCCTCGCAACTATTATTCACTTATCAAAATAAGTTGGGGTATTAATCCCTCATAGCAATTTAATATTCCTACATTGACTCTTCAATCATATGGTTTTTCTATAAAACCCTTACATGGTGAATTTCCTTATTCCGCAAAACATGCTCTCTATGGTCAGGAATCTGGACTGGTTGTTCATTATAAAAGAGATTCTCATCCATCTGAACTACCTATGGACTCAAAACCTGAGATGGATCTGGCATATACTTTCTCAACATCGAAATTTGAAATACAGTGTGTACCTGGGATAATCATGGAGGTAAATCCACTCTTTACGCAACTGATCCAACTTTCTCTAGGATTTCATGTGGTCTAATGAACCAAAAAATCAACATTCACTTCGTACCAAAATGCATCACATTTTTCTATAGAAAAACTTTGAGAAAGAAAATACCACCTACCTAAAAAATAAATATCCTTCCTCCGGTTATCTGCATAACTTTTCTGTCTACTCTGATCAATTCTCATATGCTTCCGAATCAACTGAACTTTCTCTGCAATATCTTCTACCAATTATGGTCCCATCAGCTTCTTCAAAACTAATTCATCACAAAAATCTGGAGATCGATAACACTTTCCATATAATGCCTCAAATGGATCCATCGTTAAACTGGAATGAAAACTATTATTATATGAAAATTCAACCAAAAAACGATTTTGATCCCAACACCCTTGATAATCCATCGAGAAAGCATGTATCATATCATTCAATGTCTTAATTGTTTGTTGTGATTTCCCATCTGATTGAGGATGAAAAGTTGTACTACAATTTAATTTAGTACCTAAAAACATCTAGAGGCCTTTCCAAAAGTTGGAAGTAATCCTAGGATCATGATCAGATACAATCGAGAGGGGAACACCATGCAACCTGAATTTCTCTTTAAAATACAACTAAGAAAGTTTATCTACATACATAGAATCTTTAATAGTAAGGACTTCATCTGATTTAGTCAACTGATCAACTATAACACAGATTTCATTATTACCTCAAGATTTCTTCGGTTATCCCACAACAAAGTCCATGGATATATTTCCCCATTTCCACTCTGGCATAGAAAAAGACTAAAGAATACCTTTCAGTAAATAGAGATCTGCATTAACCAACTGACAAGTCAAACAAGTCATAGTAAAATTAGCAATATCTATTTTCATTCCATCCCACCAGTAATACTCCCGAAAATCTATGTACATTTTAGTACTACCAGGATGAACTGATAATGGAGAACTATGAGCTTTACATAACAAATCATTCTTCAACTATGAATCAAAAGGAAGACATAATCTCTTCCCAATCCTCAAAACACATTCATTATTAATGTCAAAATTAGGAAACTTACCCTTTTGAACCAACTATACCTTTTTCTGCAAATCACTGTCTTATTTCTGTGTTTTCTTTATTCTATCTGATATAGATGATTTCACTAACACCTAAAAAAAATTCCCTGAAAAAAAAACAATTATGCCAAATTTCATCAAATCAAAAAACAAAGGATCTTGATCCAAATGTAACATGGTTAATGAATCATTACATTTTCAACTCAAAGCATCAGCCACTTTATTTTTTTTTTCCGGGTGGTAATTAATCATGAAATCACAATCCTTGATTAATTCCATCCATATCCTATTTCTCAAGTTCAATTCTTTCTAAGTGAATATATAGCTTAAACTTTTGTGGTTAGTATATATTTCACATTTTACTCCATACAAATGATGCTTCCAATGTTTTTCATCAAAAACAACATCAGCTAATTCAAAATCATGTGTAGGGTAATTTAATTCTTGAGGATTAAACTAACGTGAAGCATAAGCAATTACCTGATCATTTTGCATTAGGACACAACCATTTACATTCAACGAAGAATCAATGTAGATAACAAACTCACCATTTCAAGATGGAAGTTCCAAAATTGGAGCATTCAGTAATCTTCTTTTCAATTTTTGAAAATGATCATCACATTCTTTTGTGCAAATTATCATAACACCTTTTCGAGTTAACTTAGACATTAGACTAGATATGCGTGAATATTTATCAACAAAACTCCAGTAATAACCTACCAAACCAAAAAAACTATGGATCTCAGTTATATTTGTGGGTCTTGGCCATTCTTTAAAAACATTTGTTTTAGCAGGATCAATTTTTATTCTATTTTATTGAATCAATGTTACCAAGGAAGGAAATTATATGCAACCAAAAGTCCCCCTCGCTGAATTTCCCATTCAATTTGTTTTATTTTAAGGTTTTCAAGAAATATCTTAAATGAATTTCATGTTCCTCTTTACTTTTGGAATAAACCAAAATATCATCAAAGAAAACAACCCCAAACTTATCCAAGAACTCACTAAAAAATTTATTCATAAGATCCATGATTACAGTAGGTGCATTGTAAAACCAAAAAGCATAACTAAAAAATAATAATGGCCATATATAGTATGGAATGATGTCTTCATAATGTCTTCTTCCTTTACTTTCAAATGATGGTACCCTGATCTCAAATCAATATTCAAAAAATACTTACCTCCCTGGAGATGATCGAACAAATAATTAGTTTGAGGAAAAGGATAATTGTTCTTAACAATGATGTTATTAAATGGTCTATTGAAGTGCCCAGGTCAGTGTGAATCACTGAGAGGGGGAGGGGGTGAATCAGTGATCCCTTAAAACTTTTTACTAATTGATTCTTAATCAATTAAACCTCTATGGATGGTTAAAGCCTCGATCCACTCTTCTTGTATCTCTCAACCTTTCCCGAATGATGCAGTAATGAAAAGGCACAGGACACAAGGATTTACAAGGTTTCGCACCAAAGGCCTACATCCTTGCCATGCTCTCCCAGCATGGATTCTCCCATTATAATCTGTTAGTATTACAATGGTCGATACAGCTTCCCACCGTATCTCTCCTGAGTCCCACAGGAGGGTCTTTATACTGCGTCCCACAGTGTTACCAGAGTCCCACTGGCCTGCTCCAGAATTCCACTGAAGACTTCTTCTCCCTGATTCCCACAGGGTCTTCTCCTTGCTCCTCAAGTCACACGAGTAGCTCTTCTTCTCTTTAAGCTTCTTCAAGTATCCTCAGCAGCCTGGGATAAAGGCTGCTGGCCTTGCTCTTTTTCTGTTCACTTGTGGTGAACAGGTCTTCTCGTCTTGCTCGGGCTTTATCACCTTCTTCTAAGGATGACCCGGCCTCTCTCTTCAAGAATCTTCAACAGCCTCTGGTAAGGTCTGTTGGTCTTGCTCAGCACTTCTGATCACTTCAATTGATCAGGCTCTTCTCAATTACTGAATACTCAGACAACTGATATCTTTAACCTCAGTCTGGTCCAGTCTCACTTAAATCAACTTCATGCACTGAGTGCATGGCAGCTCTTAATCCTCATGCACTGATAGCATGGCCTTCTCAATTTCTTCAAGATCCTATGGTCTTGGTCAACTCAAATGCACACAACCAGATTTGGCTTTGTTCACGTGTGCACGTGCATGCATGCATGCATGCACTCCCCTTCTTCTTCTCTCGGTGTAATAAACCCACAAAGGGTGTAATCCTTTTATCACACACCTTCTCCTTTCCTTCACACTCTTTATTCAAATTGTTCACACACTTAATGTGTGTTCTACTTTAGTGTGGAGTATCCTTATTCTTCTCCTTCTTAGTGTGTACACTTCACTTTGCACACACACTAAGGTTTCGGCCTCTTCTTGTCTAGCACACCCAACTTGTTTCTTCCTTTTGCACACACACAAAAAATGTGTTCTTCTTTGTTGTGGTCTACACTCTTTATGCACACACACGGCTTGGCCTCCTTCCCTTCTTGTACTCTTCCACTTTGCACACACACTTTGTTTTTCTCTTTTAATCTTCAAGTGTGCACAACCACAAGGCTACGGCCTTCACTTGTTCAATTTGCACACAAAGGCACTATGACTTGGCCTTCCTCTCTTTGCAAACCCACTGCCCGTAGGGTGTAGTGGCCTTCTTGTTTTTCACACAATCAAGGGTGTGGTATACTGCCTCGGGTCTTCTTCTCCAACACTGCCGTGTATGGTGCAAGGTGCGCAGGGTGCAACCAGGGGCGCGCAAGTGTCACAGTCGTGCAAGCCAAGAGGCCGCGCAAGGCCTCGGTAGCCACTACAGTGCAAGGGTGCTACTGCCTTGGGTCGCACAAGGGTATCACCCGCGGGCTTCAACCGAGGGCGCGCAGGGTGTCAAGCACCTCAGCCACACAAGCTCCTCCTGCCGCGCAAGTTTTTGGGCAGTGAGGGCTCCTTCTGTTGCGCGAGTACGCGGTCAGGGACCTCCTTCAGAGCCTCGGATGGCTCTGGAACTTCAGCCGCGCAAGTGGGTTGCGCGGGGCTTCTTTCTTCGTGAGGCAGAGAGCACTCACGGGACTTCAAAAAGTTCAGCGCATCAGCAAGCGATTCAGAGGTCTCGGCCTCTCTTTATATAGGCAGCGGGACTCGATTCATCCGCGTGGGATATAAATTCAAAATCCCGAATATCTCAGGTTATCAAGATTTCCAAAATCTTGTTTCTCCTCTGTTTCACGCGGCTTAACTCATTTTTAATTTCCTTTTTCATTCCTCCTCGTGCATGCGATTTAGAACGCATGCACGGCCTCTGTTTTGGCCATCCCATGCAAAACACGAACACCTCATGGCCTCGGAAACTTCGTTTTGCCTCGGCCTTTTTCGAAATCCTCATTACCTTGCATTCATGCTTATTTTATTGCATGGTTAGGTTCAGTTGGGCCAGATGATCACAATGGTGGCTTTAGCTTGATCGGAGGTGGCCGGGAGCTCGAAAACATCTCTCGGGATGCTCCTAGTTCGAACGGATCTCACGGGGAGCCTTCGGCTGAGCTCAACAAAGAGGACGGTCTCTTAGCCGTCGGATCAGATATTTGAAATACATCGGACGGCCGCGATCAGATCATCGCGTGCGGGATGCGATGAGCGGCGGAGATCGGGCGCGCGATCAATCGTGTGGCCAGGATCCGCTCCTGGAATTTTTTTTGCGTCCCACATCGAAACGGGGCGCAGTTTTTCTGCGCTTTATCACCCAAGCGCTACCTCTCAACGCTCAGTTGTACTTCCCCCTCCATGGTGCCGCCCCGCACCGTGTTCTCCCTGCGGGCGCGCTCTGCGCCCACTCTGCTCCCTGCGGGCGCGCTCCTAGCGCCCCCTATGCACACTCGGGTGCGCGGGCTTCACCACCGCGTGCCCTCGGGGCTTATACACGGCCCCTGCCGCGCTCCTCCGGGCGTGCCCCAGGCGCCCATGCGGTGTCCTACGGGTGCGCCCCTGCCTCAAGGATACTGCCCTGGCCTTTCAGGGTTCCCCATGGGCGTGGTGACCTTGAGTCCCACAAGTGCCTTGGGTGATGACCCTCGGCTGGCCTCCTTGGTGGCCTTAATTTTTTTCTAAGTATTGGAATAAAGACTTTGTTAAAAACAAAGTTCTCCTCCATATAAAACATGCCAATTGCCATTTTCCACTTCTCTAAGCCATCTTCCTTCTTCCTCTTAAGAATTCCATTATTTCTCCTCTCATATGATCTCTACTTAGGATATGGAATTCAAAAGGTTTCTTCATAATCTTCTTCATCTCCTCTTCCATATGTGTTCAATACTTAAGAGGGACTTCTTCAACTGAATCTCATAAATCACACATGTTCTTCAACATTCTTCATTGATCTAATCAGAGATCAATTGGATCTTCTTCTAATTCACATGCACTAAGTGTTAGTGCATGGACTTCATTAATCCACTTCATCCACTTAGAAGTTGTGGATGGATCCCCTTTCATCTCCTCATGCATTGTCAATACAATGCATGGTCTTCTATCATTGTTGTGACTTTGTATCATCAGGATAAAAGTTCTATGAACTTAAAGATCAGCTCAACAATCGTCAGATGTTCATGGAGAATGTTTCAACCACATCTCCTATGCCACTTTGTGAATCTCCTAAGTGACATGCATCTTTATTTTCCATGGCCATTCTCCATCATCACCATCACCATCACATCCTTTGTCATTCACATATTTAACCTCCTTTACATCCATCCATTCATTCCTTGACAACTTCATCCCTCATTGACAACAAATGCAACACATTGCACTTCAATCTCCCCCTTTGTATTTGTTGTCAATACACAACTCCAGCACATATGAATGGGTAAATATGTGTGCCAATATTTTCTCCCCCTTATTGGAAATCAAATGAAAAGGTGTGGTGTGGTTCTCTTCCACAAATATCTCTTCCTCCCTTCAAATAGCATCTTCTTGAAAAGCACTAAGAGAGGGATGATGTCACATGTTCTCTTTAGCAAAGAACCTTTAGTAAATCAACTCTAAGTCTACTTGGGCTAACCCGGTGCAGAAAACAAGAGTGATGTAACCAAGGAACTCAATGCTCTCCACATTCACTGTAAACATGTGAGATCATGCTAAGGGGTTCAGATATTCAATGAATTTCTAAATCCTGCACATACTCCACAAAACTCATTAGAAAGTTCAGTGCAAAGATAAAGCTCCCCCATTCATCCATTTTCTTAAGATGATATTAATCTCAGAACATCATCTTCTTCATATTTGCTCCCCCTCAAGGGGTGCACTCCGTTCTGTCCAAACCATCCTCCAGATGAGAATGATCATCATCTTCTATTCCCTGCAATGTTAGCACATGTATATACCAAGAGTATAAGGGAATAAGATGGAACCTCCTTGGTTCATCAATGTGAACAACAAGGTTGAGAAGATTCTCTCAACCGAGATGTCCCATTTTCACCAGTCTTCACACTTGCACATTTGATCTTCATTGATGATTGTGCTGGTGTGGTTCTCAAAACATCTTCAGGTGAAATCTTCTTCTTCCCTTTTGCCTTAGCAATTGCCAGAACTTTATCTTCAGCTTTTTGCAGATCTTTGGCAAGTTGCAACTGATTTGGCCATATGACTAGTAAATCATTTGGAAGAGTGGCCTCAGTTTTGGAAGTTCCACATGGTTCTTTGGATGCTGCTAAGCTACCTCTCTTAGGCAACTTATTTTCAATCAATCCCTTCTTCTTATGGATTGATTGTCTTTTGGAGTTCAGTCTGCTTCTATTTAGTTTCATGGCTTCTTTACAAAGGTCCATGATTTGTCCTTTCCTTCCACAGTAGAAGCATGTTTTCTTGGTGGTCCTTCTGGATGCATCACCCTTCTTGGATTTCAATTCCAAGGACTTCGCTTCATTCTTCAAACTCTTCTTGGGAGCATCTTCAACTTTCTTCTTTCTTCATTGAAACTTTGTGCCTCTTTTCCAGTGCATGGAAAACATCTCTGATCATTATTTTAAAAAATCTTTCTCAGAAAGGCTTCTTTGCAATTCTTCAGTAGTGTCTTCATATCTTTCATTGCAAAGAGAAACAGTTTCATCTTTAGCCTTCACCAGCTTTCTGAGAGTGTTGGTTATGCCAACCCTTTTAGCCAATTGATCTTCCATTGTATTGGCTTCTTCTTCTAGCTGTAATTTTTCTTCTTGAAGATCAAGGATGCCTGTAGCTATACACATTGCCACTTCCTTGGGGATTGTATTCTGAAGATATTCGATTGCACTTTGAAGATCTTTCATTGTTCCAACTTCATCACATCTAGGACAGGCTTTCTTCATCTTCTTGGCCTGTTTCTTCTTTCTAATTTTCTGAGTCTTGGCAGATATCTCCATTTGAGGCTGGTCACTCATTTCCTCAAATCTGCACTTCATAAAGACTCCCTTGGATCTTTTAGAGGTAACCTGGCACTGATACCAATTGAAGTGCCCAGGTCAGTGTGAATCACTGAGAGGGGGAGGGGGTCAATCAGTGATCCCTTAAAAGTTTTTACTAATTGATTCTTAATCAATTAAACCTCTATGGCTGGTTAAAGCCTCGATCCACTCTTCTTGTATCTCTCAACCTTTCCCGAATGATGCAGTAATGAAAAGGCACAGGACACAAGGATTAACAAGGTTCGGCACCAAAGGCCTACATCCTTGCCATGCTCTCCCAGCATGGATTCTCCCATTATAATCTGTTAGTATTACAATGGTCGATACAGCTTCCCACCGTATCTCTCCTGAGTCCCACAGGAGGGTCTTTATACTGCGTCCCACAGTGTTACCAGAGTCCCACTGGCCTGCTCCAGAATCCCACTGAAGACTTCTTCTCCCTGAGTCCCACAGGGTCTTCTCCTTGCTCCTCGAGTCACACGAGTAGCTCTTCTTCTCTTTAAGCTTCTTCAAGTATCCTCAGCAGCCTGGGATAAAGGCTGCTGGCCTTGCTGTTCTTCTGATCACTTGTGGTGAACAGGTCTTCTCGTCTTGCTCGGGCTTTATCACCTTCTTCTAAGGATGACCCGACCTCTCTCTTCAAGAATCTTCAACAGCCTATGGTAAGGTCTGTTGGTCTTGCTCAGCACTTCTGATCACTTCAGTTGATCAGGCTCTTCTCAATTTCTGAATACTCAGACAACTGATATCTTTAACTTCAGTCTGGTCCAATCTCACTTAAATCAACTTCATGCACTGAGTGCATGGCAGCTCTTCATCCTCATGCACTGATAGCATGGCCTTCTCAATTTCTTCAAGATCCTCTGGTCTTGGTCAACTCAAATGCACACAACCAGATTTGGATTTGTTCACGTGTGCACGTGCATGCATGCATGAATGCACTCCCCTTCTTCTTCTCTCGGTGCAATAAACCCACAAAGGGTGTAATCCTTTTAGCACACACATTCTCATTTCCTTCACACACTTTATTCAAATTGTTCACACACTTAATGTGTGTTCTACTTTAGTGTGGAGTATCCTTATTCTTCTCCTTCTTAGTGTGTACACTTCACTTTGCACACACACTAAGGTTTCGGCCTCTTCTTGTCTAGCACACCCAACTTGTTTCTTCCTTTTGCACACACACACAAAATGTGTTCTTCTTTGTTGTGGTCTACACACTTTATACACACACACGGCTTGGCCTCCTTCCCTTCTTGTACTCTTCCACTTTGCACACACACTTTGTTTTTCTCTTTTAATCTTCAAGTGTGCACAACCACAAGGCTACGGCCTTCACTTGTTCAATTTGCACACAAAGGCACTAAGCCTTGGCCTTCCTCTCTTTGCACACCCACTGCTCGTAGGGTGTAGTGGCCTTCTTGTTTTTCACACAATCAAGGGTGTGGTATACTGCCTCGGGTCTTCTTCTCCAACACTGCCGTGTAGGGTGCAAGGTGCGCAGGGTGCAACTAGGGGCGCGCAAGTGTCACAGTCGTGCAAGCCAAGCGGCCACGCAAGGCCTCGGTAGCCACTGCAGTGCAAGGGTGATACTACCTTGGGTCGCACAAGGGTATCACCCGCGGGCTTCAACCGAGGGCGCACAGGGTGTCAAGCACCTCAGCCACGCAAGCTCCTCCTGCCGCGCAAGTTTTCGGGCAGTGAGGGATCCTTCTGCCGCGCGAGTACGCGGTCAAGGACTTCCTTCAGAGCCTCGGATGGCTCTGGAACATCAGCCGCGCAAGTGGGTTGCGCGGGGCTTCATTCTTCGTGAGACATAGAGCACTCACGGGACTTCAAAAATTTCAGCGCATGAGCAAGCGATTCAGAGGTCTCGGCCTCTCTTTATATAGGCAGAGGGCCTCGGTTCATCCGCGTGGGATATAAATTCAAACTCCCGAATATCTCGGGTTTTCAAGATTTCCAAAATCTTGTTTCTCCTCTGTTTCATGCGGCTTAACTCATTTTTAATTTCCTTTTTCATTCCTCCTCGTGCATGCGATTTAGAACGCATGCACGGCCTCTGTTTTGGCCATCCCATGCAAAACACGAAAACCTCATGGCCTCAGCAACTGCGTTTTGACTCGGCCTTTTTCGAAATCCTCATTACCTTGCCTGCATGCTTATTTTATTGCATGGTTAGGTTATGTTGGGCCAGACGACCACAATGGTGGCATTAGCTTGATCGGAGGTGGCCGGGAGCTCGAAAACATCTCTCGGGATGCTCCTGGTTCGAACGGAGCTCGCGAGGAGCCTTCGGCTGAGCTCAATGAAGAGGACGGTCTCTTAGCCGTCGGATCAGATGTTTGAAATACATCGGACGGCCGCAATCAGATCATCGCGTGCGGGATGCGATGAGCGGCGGAGATCGGGCGCGCGATCAATCGTGCGGCCAGGATCCGCTCCTGGAAATTTTTTCGCGTCCCACATCGAAACGGGGCGCGGTTTTTCCGCGCTTTATCACCCAAGCGCTGCCTCTCAATGCCTAGTTGTACTTCCCCCTCCACGGTGCCGCCCCGCACCGTGTTCTCCCTGCGGGCGCGCTCTGCGCCCACTCTGCTCCCTGCGGGCGCGCTCCTAGCACCCACTATGCACACTCGGGTGCGCGGGCTTCACCACCGCGTGCCCTCGGGGCTTATACGCGGCCCCTGCCGCGCTCCTCCGGGTGTGCCCCAGGCTCCCATGCGGTGTCCTACGGGTGCGCCCCTGCCTCAAGGATGCTGCCCTGGCCTTTGAGGGTTCCCCATGGGCGTGGTGACCTTGAGTCCCACAAGTGCCTTGGGTGATGACCCTCGGCTGGCCTCCTTGGTGGCCTTATTTTTTTGCTAAGTATAGGAATAAAGACTTTGTTAAAAACAAAGTTCTCCTCCATATAAAACATGCCAATTTCCAAGTGCCACTTCTCTAAGCCATCTTCCTTCTTCTTCTTAAGAATTCCATTATTTCTCCTCTCATATGATCTCTACTTAGGATATGGAATTCAAAAGGTTTCTTCATAATCTTCTTCATCTCCTCTTCCATATGTGTTCAATACTTAGGAGGGACTTCTTCAACTGAATCTCATAAATCACACATGTTCTTCAACATTCTTCATTGATCTAATCAGAGATCAATTGGATCTTCTTCTAATTCACATGCACAAAGTGTTAGTGCATGGACTTCATTAATCCACTTCATCCACTTAGAAGTTGTGGATTGATCCCCTTTCATCTCCTCATGCATTGTCAATACAATGCATGGTCTTCTATCATTGTTGTGACTTTGTATCATCAGGATACAAGTTCTATGAACTTAAAGATCAGCTCAACAATCGTCATATGTTCATGGAGAATGTTTTAACCACATCTCCTATGCCACTTAGTGAATCTCCTAAGTGACATGTATCTTTATATTCCATGGACATTCTCCATCATCACCATCACCATCACATCCTTTTTCATTCACATATTGAACCTCCTTGACATCCATCCATTCATTCCTTGACAACTTCATGCCTCATTGACAACAAATGCAACACATTGCACTTCAATCTCCCCCTTTGTATTTGTTGTCAATACACAACTTCAGCACATATGAATGGGTCAATATGTGTGCCAATATTTTCTCCCCCTTATTGGCAATCAAATGCAAAGGTGTGGTGTGGTTCTCTTCCACAAATATCTCTTCCTCCCTTCGAATAGCATCTTCTTGAAAAGAACTAAGAGAGGGATGATGTCACATGTTCTCTTTAGCAAAGAACCTTTAGTAAATCAACTCTAAGTCTACTTGGGCTAACCCGGTGCAGAAAACAAGAGTGATGTAACCAAGGAACTCAATGCTGTCCACATTCACTGTAAACATGTGAGATCATGCTAAGGGGTTCAGATATTCAATGAATTGCTAAATCCTGCACATACTCCACAAAACTCATTAGAAAGTTCAGTGCAAAGATAAAGCTCCCCCATTCATCCATTTTCTTAAGATGATATTAATCTCAGAACATCATCTTCATCAGATTTGCTCCCCCTCAAGGGGTGCACTCCGTTCTGTCCAAACCATCCTCCAGATGAGAATGATCATCATCTTCTATTCCCTGCAATGTTAGCACATGTATATACCAAGAGTATAAGGGAATAAGATGGAACCTCCTTGGTTCATCAATGTGAACAACAAGGTTGAGAAGATTCTCTCAACCGAGATGTCCCATTTTCACCAGTCTTCACACTTGCACATTTGATCTTCATTGATGATTGTGCTGGTGTGGTTCTCAAAACATCTTCATGTGAAATCTTCTTCTTCCCTTTTGCCTTAGCAATTGCCAGAACTTTATCTTCAGCTTTTTGCAGATCTTTGTCAAGTTGCAACTGATTTGGCCATATGACTAGTAAATCATTTGGAAGAGTGGCCTCAGTTTTGGAAGTTCCACATGGTTCTTTGGATGTTGCTAAGATACCTCTCTTAGGCAACTTATTTTCAATCAATCCCTTCTTCTTCTGGATTGATTGTCTTTTGGAGTTCAGTCTGCTTCTATTTAGTTTCATGGTTTCTTTACAAAGGTCCATGATGTGTCCTTTATTTACACAGTAGAAGCATGTTTTCTTGGTGGTCCTTCTGGATGCATCACCCTTCTTGGATTTCAATTCCAAGGACATCTCTTCATTCTTCAAACTCTTCTTGGGAGCATCTTCAACTTTCTTCTTGCTTCCCAAGGATTCTTTCTGAGCCAGGTTCTGTGATCTTTTCTTCTTTTGAGCTCTGGATACAGTTGGAGATTTACATGTATCTCTTTGACCACTTTTGCACACATCCCAGTTGTTATTAAGTAATCCAAATCTATTTGCAGTAAACAGATGTCTCTGGACCTGTGGATGTTGCTTCCTTCCTTCTGGCTTGCTCCCCCTTGGCATGGGCTTCCTCTGTGCTTTGGCATTCAGTGGATTGTACCAACAATCCTTTGCACAATGCCCATACTTGTTACAACACCAGCATTGTCCCACGAATCTTGACCTCTTCAGTCCTTCTGATTGTTGGGTACTTTTCTTGACTTGCTGTGTTGTTTCAGGAGTGCTCTGCTTCTTGACTGTCTTCATCCATATTTTTTTGGAATTATTCTTCCATCCTGCACTTTTTGTGGAAACACAATTAGAAGCATCAGTACAAGATGGTATGGATGGTACCTTCTTTCTAGAAGATGTTGCACTTTTATTAGAGGATGTCTTTCTCTTAGAATCATCCAGCTCAATGCATACTTGAGTAGCAATATTTCTCCTTTCAGCTGACTGGGAGGCTTTGGCTTTGGGTGATTGCAGATTTTTCAATATCACCTCCAGTTCTAAGCATTTCATATTGAGGGAGTTCTTCTCATCCTCAATAGTTCTTAGCCTTCCTTCCCAATTTTCTTTCAGCTGTTCTAACTGGTCTTCATGCACATTCTTCAATTCTAGCAATGAATTGTCAAGCTCCTTCACCATTTTGAATTTGTCTTCAAGTTGAGCATCTCTGACATTCATTGAAACTTTGTGCCTCTTTTCCAGTGCATGGAAAACATCACTGATCATTATTTTAAAGAAATATTTCTCAGAAAGGCTTCTTTGAAATTCTTCAGTAGTGTCTTCATATCTTTCATTGCAAAGAGAAACAGTTTCATCTTTAGCCTTCACCAGCTTTCTAAGAGTGTTGGTTATGCCAACCCTTTTAGCCAACTGATCTTCCATTGTATTGGCTTCTTCTTCTAGCTGTAATTTTTCTTCTTGAAGATCAAGGATGCCTGTAGCTATACACATTGCCACTTCCTTGGGGACTGTCTTCTGACGATATTCGATTGCACTTTGAAGATCTTTCATTGTTCCAACTTCATCACAGCTAGGACAGGCTTTCTTCATCTTCTTGGACTGTTTCTTCTTTCTATTTTTCTGAGTCTTGGCAGATATCTCCATTTGAGGCTGGTCGCTCATTTCCTCAAATCTGCACTTCATAAAGACTCTCTTGGATCTTTTAGAGGTAACCTGGCTCTGATACCAATTGAAGTGCCCAGGTCAGTGTGAATCACTGATAGGGGGAGGGGGTGAATCAGTGATCCCTTAAAACTTTTTACTAGTTGATTCTTAATCAATTAAACTTCTATGGCTGGTTAAAGCCTTGATCCACTATTCTTGTATCTCTCAACCTTTCCCGAATGATGCAGTAATGAAAAGGCACAGGACACACGGATTAACAAGGTTCGGCACCAAAGGCCTACGTCCTTGCCATGCTCTCCCAGCATGGATTCTCCCATTATAATCTGTTAGTATTACAATGGTCGATACAGCTTCCCACCGTATCTCTCCTGAGTCCCACATGAGGGTCTTTATACTGCGTCCCACAGTGTTACCAGAGTCCCACTAGCCTGCTCCAGAATCCCACTGATGACTTCTTCTCCCTGAGTCCCACAGGGTCTTCTCCTTGCTCCTCGAGTCACACGTGTAGCTCTTCTTCTCTTTAAGCTTCTTCAAGTATCCTCAGCAGCCTGGGATAAAGGCTGCTGGCATTGCTCTTCTTCTGATCACTTGTGGTGAACAGGTCTTCTCGTCTTGCTCGGGCTTTATCACCTTCTTCTAAGGATGACCCGGCCTCTCTCTTTAAGAATCTTCAACAGCCTCTGGTAAGGTCTGTTGGTCTTGATCAGCACTTCTGATCACTTCAGTTGATCAGGCTCTTCTCAATTACTGAATACTCAGACAACTGATATCTTTAACTTCAGTCTGGTCTAGTCTCACTTAAATCAACTTCATGCACTGAGTGCATGGCAGCTCTTCATCCTCATGCACTGATAGCATGGCCTTCTCAATTTCTTCAAGATCCTCTGGTCTTGGTCAACTCAAATGCACACAACTAGATTTGTCTTTGTTCACGTGTGCACGTGCATGCATGCATGCATGCACTCCCCTTCTTCTTCTCTCGGTGCAATAAACCCACAAAGGGTGTAATCCTTTTAGCACACACCTTCTCCTTTCCTTCACACACTTCATTCAAATTGTTCACACACTTAATGTGTGTTCTACTTTAGTGTGGAGTATCCTTATTCTTCTCCTTCTTAGTGTGTACACTTCACTTTTCACACACACTAAGGTTTCGGCCTCTTCTTGTCTAGCACACCCAACTTGTTTCTTCCTTTTGCACACACACACAAAATGTGTTCTTCTTTGTTGTGGTCTACACTCTTTATGCACACACACGGCTTGGCCTCCTTCCCTTCTTGTACTCTTCCACTTTGCGAACACACTTTGTTTTTCTCTTTTAATCTTCAAGTGTGCACAACCACAAGGCTACGGCCTTCACTTGTTCAATTTGCACACAAAGGCACTAAGCCTTGGCCTTCCTCTCTTTTCACACCCACTGCCCGTAGGGTGTAGTGGCCTTCTTGTTTTGCACACAATCAAGGGTGTGGTATACTGCCTCGGGTCTTCTTCTCCAACACTGCCGTGTAGGGTGCAAGGTGCGCAGGGTGCAACCAGGGGCGCGCAAGTGTCACAGTCGTGCAAGCCAAGCGGCCGCGCAAGGCCTCAGTAGCCACTGCAATGCAAGGGTGCTATTGCCTTGGGTCGCACAAGGGTATCACCTGCGAGCTTCAACCGAGGGCGCGCAGGGTGTCAAGCACCTCAGCCACGCAAGCTCCTCCTGCCGCGCAAGTTTTCGGGCAGTGAGGGCTCCTTCTACCACGCGAGTACGCGATAAGTGACCTCCTTCAGAGCCTCAGATGGCTATGGAACTTCAGCCACACAAGTGAGTTGCGCGGGGCTTCTTTCTTCGTGAGGCAGAGAGCACTCACGGGACTTCAAAAAATTCAGCGCATCAGCAAGCGATTCGGAGGTCTCGGCCTCTCTTTATATAGGCAGAGGGCCTCGGTTCATCCACGTGGGATATAAATTCAAACTCCAGAATATCTCGGGTTTTCAAGATTTCCAAAATCTTGTTTCTCCTCTGTTTCACGCGGCTTAACTCGTTTTTAATTTCCTTTTTCATTCCTCCGCGTGCATGCGATTTAGAACGCATGCACGACCTCTGTTTTGGCCATCCCATGCAAAACACGAACACCTCATGGCCTCGGTAACTTCGTTTTGACTCGGCCTTTTTCGAAATCCTCATTACCTTGCATGCATGCTTATTTTATTGCATGGTTAGGTTCAGTTGGGCCAGACGATCACAATGGTGGCTTTAGCTTGATCGGAGGTGGCCGGGAGCTCGAAAACATCTCTTGGGATGCTCCTGGTTCGAACGGAGCTCGCGGGGAGCCTTCCGCTGAGCTCAACGAAGAGGACGGTCTCTTAGCCGTCAGATCAGATGTTTGAAATACATCGGACGGCCGCGATCAGATCCTCGCGTGCGGGATGCGATGAGCGGCGGAGATCGGGCGCGCGATCAATCGTGCGGCCAGGATCCGCTCCTGGAAATTTTTTCGCGTCCCACATCGAAACGGGGCGCGGTTTTTCCGCGCTTTATCACCCAAGCGCTGCCTCTCAACGCTTAGTTGTACTTCCCCCTCCACGGTGCCGCCCCGCACCGTGTTCTCCCTGCGGGCGCGCTCTGCGCTCACTCTGCTCCCTGCGGGCGCGCTCCTAGCGCCCACAATGCACACTCGGGTGCGCGGGCTTCACCACTGCGTGCCCTCGGGGCTTATACACGGCCCCTACTGCGCTCCTCCGGGCGTGCCCCAGGCGCCCATGCGGTGTCCTACGGGTGCGCCCCAGCCTCAAGGATGCTGCCCTGGCCTTTGAGGGTTCCCCATGGGCGTGGTGACCTTGAGTCCCACAAGTGCCTTGGGTGATGACCCTCGGCTGGCCTCCTTGGTGGACTTATTTTTTTTCTAAGTATAGGAATAAAGACTTTGTTAAAAACAAAGTTCTCCTCTATATAAAACATGCCAATTGCCAAGTGCCACTTCTCTAAGCCATTTTCCTTCTTCTTCATAAGAATTCCATTATTTCTCCTCTCATATGATCTCTACTTAGGATATGGAATTCAAAAGGTTTCTTCAAATCATCTTCATCTCCTCTTCCATATGTGTTCAATACTTAGGAGGGACTTCTTCAACTGAATCTCATAAATCACACATGTTCTTCAACATTCTTCATTGATCTAATCAGAGATCAATTGGATCTTCTTCTAATTCACATGCACTAAGTGTTAGTGCATGGACTTCATTAATCCACTTCATCCACTTAGAAGTTGTGGATGGATCACCTTTCATCTCCTCATGCATTGTCAATACAATGCATGGTCTTCTATCATTGTTGTGACTTTGTATCATCAGGATACAAGTTCTATGAACTTAAAGATCAGCTCAACAATCGTCAGATGTTCATGGAGAATGTTTCAACCACATCTCCTATGCCACTTAGTGAATCTCCTAAGTGACATGCATCTTTATGTTCCATGGCCATTCTCCATCATCACCATCACCATAACATCCTTTGTCATTCACATATTGAACCTCCTTGACATCCATCCATTCATTCCTTGACAACTTCATGCCTCATTGAAAACAAATGAAACACATTGCACTTCAATCTCCCCCTTTGTATTTGTTGTCAATACACAACTTCTGCACATATGAATGGGTCAATAAGTGTGCCAATATTTTCTCCCCCTTATTGGCAATCAAATGCAAAGGTGTGGTGTGGTTCTCTTCCACAAATATCTCTTCCTCCCTTCGAATAGCATCTTCTTGAAAAGCACTAAGAGAGGGATGATGTCACATGTTCTCTTTAGCAAAGAACCTTTAGTAAATCAACTCTAAGTCTACTTGGGCTAACCCGGTGTAGAAAACAAGAGTGATGTAACCAAGGAACTCAATGCTGTCCACATTCACTGTAAACATGTGAGATCATGCTAAGGGGTTCAGATATTCAATGAATTGCTAAATCCTGAACATACTCCACAAAACTCATTAGAAAGTTCAGTGCAAAGATAAAGCTCCCCCATTCATCCATTTTCTTATGATGATATTAATCTCAGAACATCATCTTCTTCAGATTTGCTCCCCCTCAAGGGGTGCACTGCGTTCTGTCCAAACCATCCTCCAGATGAGAATGATCATCATCTTCTATTCCCTGCAATGTTAGCACATGTATATACCAAGAGTATAAGGGAATAAGATGGAACCTCCTGGGTTCATCAATGTGAACAACAAGGTTGAGAAGATTCTCTCAACCGAGATGTCCCATTTTCACCAGTCTTCACACTTGCTCATTTGATCTTCATTGATGATTGTGATGGTGTGGTTCTCAAAACATCTTCATGTGAAATCGTCTTCTTCCCTTTTGCCATAGCAATTGCCAGAACTTCATCTTCATCTTTTTGCAGATCTTTGGCAAGTTGCAACTGATTTGGCCATATGACTAGTAAATCATTTGGAAGAGTGGACTCAGTTTTGGAAGTTCCACATGGTTCTTTGGATGCTGCTAAGCTACCTCTCTTAGGAAACTTATTTTCAATCAATCCCTTCTTCTTCTGGATTGATTGTCTTTTGGAGTTCAGTCTGCTTCTATTTAGTTTCATGGCTTCTTTACAAAGGTCCATGATGTGTCCTTTCTTTCCACAGTAGAAGCATGTTTTCTTGGTGGTCCTTCTGGATGAATCACCCTTCTTGGATTTCAATTCCAAGGACTTATCTTCATTCTTCAAACTCTTCTTGGGAGCATCTTCAACTTTCTTCTTGCTTCCCAAGGATTCTTTATGAGCCAGGTTCTGTGATCTTTTCTTCTTTTGAGCTCTGGATACAGTTGGAGATTGACATGTATCCCTTTGACCACTTTTGCACACATCCCAGATGTTATTAAGTAATCCAAATCTATTTGCAGTAAACAGATGTCTCTGGACCTATGGATGTTGATTCCTTCCTTCTGGCTTGTTCCCCCTTGGCATGGGCTTCCTCTATGCTTTGGCATTCAGTGGATTGTACCAACAATCCTTTGCACAATGCCCATACTTGTTACAACACCAGCATTGTCCCACGAATCTTGACCTCTTCAGTCCTTCTGATTGTTGGGTACTTTTCTTGACTTGTTGTGTTGTTTTAGGAGAGCTCTGCTTCTTTACTGTCTTCATCCATATTTGTTTGGAATTATTCTTCCATCCTGCACTTTTTGTGGAAACACAATTAGAAGCATCAGTACAAGATGGTATGAATGGTACCTTCTTTCTAGAAGATGTTTCACTTTTATTAGAGGATATCTTTCTCTTAGAATCATCCAGCTCAATGCATACTTGAGTAGAAATATTTCTCCTTTCAGCTGACTGGGAGGCTTTGGCTTTGGGTGATTGCAGATTTTTCAATATCACCTCCAGTTCTAAGCATTTCATATTGAGGGAGTTCTTCTCATCCTCAATAGTTCTTAGCCTTCCTTCCCAATTTTCTTTCAGCTGTTCTAACTAGTCTTCATGCACCTTCTTCAATTCTAGCAATGAATTGTCAAGCTCCTTCACCATTTTGAATTTGTCTTCAAGTTGATCATCTCTGACATTCATTGAAACTTTGTGCCTCTTTTCCAGTGCATGGAAAACATCTCTGATCATTATTTTAAAGAAATCTTTCTCAGAAAGGCTTCTTTGCAATTCTTCAGTAGTGTCTTCATATCTTTCATTGCAAAGAGAAACATTTTCTTCTTTAGCCTTCACCAGCTTTCTGAGAGTGATGGTTATGCCAACCCTTTTAGCCAACTGATCTTCCATTGTATTGGATTCTTCTTCTAGCTGTAATTTTTCTTCTTAAAGATCAAGGATGCCTGTAGCTATACACATTGCCACTTCCTTGGGGACTGTCTTCTGAAGATATTCGATTGCACTTTGAAGATCTTTCATTGTTCCAACTTCATCACAGCTAGGATAGGCTTTCTTCATCTTCTTGGCCTGTTTCTTCTTTCTATTTTTCTGAGTCTTGGCAGATATCTCCATTTGAGGCTAGTCGCTCATTTCCTCAAATTTGCACTTCATAAAGACTCCCTTGGATGTTTTAGAGGTAACCTGGCTCTGATACAAATTGAAGTGCCCAGGTCAGTGTGAATCACTGAGAGGGGGAGGGGGTGAATCAGTGATCCCTTAAAACTTTTTACTAATTGATTATTAATCAATTAAACCTATATGGCTGGTTAAAGCATCGATCCACTCTTCTTGTATCTCTCAACCTTTCCCGAATGATGCGGTAATGAAAAGGCACAGGACACAAGGATTAACAAGGTTCGGCACCAAAGGCCTACGACCTTGCCATGCTCTCCCAGCATGGATTCTCCCATTATAATCTGTTAGTATTACAATGGTCGATACAGCTTCCCACCATATCTCTCCTGAGTCCCACAAGAGGGTCTTTATACTGCGTCCCACAGTGTTACCAGAGTCCCACTAGCCTGCTCCAGAATCCCACTGAACACTTCTTCTCCCTGAGTCCCACAGGGTCTTCTCCTTGCTCCTCGAGTCACACGAGTAGCTCTTCTTCTCTTTAAGCTTCTTCAAGTATCCTCAGCAGCCTGGGATAAAGGCTGCTGGCCTTGCTCTTCTTCTGATCACTTGTGGTGAACATGTCTTCTCGTCTTGCTCGGGCTTTATCACCTTCTTCTAAGGATGACCGGCCTCTCTCTTCAAGAATCATCAACAGCATCTGGTAAGGTCTGTTGGTCTTGCTCAGCACGTCTGATCACTTCAGTTGATCAGGCTCTTCTCAATTACTGAATACTCAGACAACTGATATCTTTAACTTCAGTCTGGTCCAGTCTCACTTAAATCAACTTCATGCACTGAGTGCATGGAAGCTCTTCATCCTCATGCACTGATAGCATGGCCTTCTCAATTTCTTCAAGATCCTCTGGTCTTGGTCAACTCAAATGCACACAACCAGATTTGGCTTTGTTCACGTGTTCACGTGCATGCATGCATGCATGCACTACCCTTCTTCTTCTCTCGGTGCAATAAACCCACAAAGGGTGTAATCCTTTTAGCACACACCTTCTCCTTTCCTTCACACACTTTATTCAAATTGTTCACACACTTAATGTGTGTTCTACTTTAGTGTGGAGTATCCTTATTCTTCTCCTTCTTAGTGTGTACACTTCACTTTGCACACACACTAAGGTTTCGGCCTCTTCTTGTCTAGCACACCCAACTTGTTTCTTCCTTTTGCACACACACACAAAATGTGTTCTTCTTTGTTGTGGTCTACACTCTTTATGCAAACACACGGCTTGGCCTCCTTCCCTTCATGTACTCTTCCACTTTGCACACACACTTTTTTTTTCTCTTTTAATCTTCAAGTGTGCACAACCACAAGGCTACGGCCTTCACTTGTTCAATTTGCACACAAAGGTACTAAGCCTTGGCCTTCCTCTCTTTGCACACCCACTGCCCGTAGGGTGTAGTGGCCTTCTTGTTTTGCACACAATCAAGGGTGTGGTATACTTCCTCGGGTCTTCTTCTCCAACACTGCCGTGTAGGGTGCAAGGGGCGCAGGGTGCAACCAGGGGCGCGCAAGTGTCACAGTCGTGCAAGCCAAGCGGCCGCGCAAGGCCTCGGTAGCCACTACAGTGCAAGTGTGATACTGCCTTGGGTCGCACAAGGGTATCACCCGCGGGCTTCAACCGAGGGCGCGCAGGGTGTCAAGCACCTCAGCCACGCAAGCTCCTCCTGCCGCGTAAGTTTTCGGGCAGTGAGGGCTCCTTCTGCCGCGCGAGTACGCGGTCAGGGACCTCCTTCAGAGCCTCGTATGGCTCTGGAACTTCAGCCGCGAAAGTGGGTTGCGCGGGGCTTCTTTCTTCGTGAGGCAGAGAGCACTCACGGGACATCAAAAAATTCAGCGCATCAGCAAGCGATTCAGAGGTCTCAGCCTCTCTTTATATAGGCAGAGGGCCTCGGTTCATCCGCGTGGGATATAAATTCAAACTCTAGAATATCTCGGGTTTTCAAGATTTCCAAAATCTTGTTTCTCCTCTGTTTCACGCGGCTTAACTCATTTTTAATTTCCTTTTTCATTCCTCCTCGTGCATGCGATTTAGAACGCATGCACGGCCTCTGTTTTGGCCATCCCATGCAAAACACGAACACCTCATGGCCTCGGCAACTTAGTTTTGACTTGGCCTTTTTCGAAATCCTCATTACCTTGCATGCATGCTTATTTTATTGCATGGTTAGGTTTAGTTGGGCCAGACTATCACAATGGTGGCTTTAGCTTGATCAGAGGTGTCCGGGAGATCGAAAACATCTCTCGGGATGCTCCTGGTTCGAACGGAGCTCGCGGGGAGCCTTCGACTGAGCTCAACGAAGAGGACAGTCTCTTAGCCGTCGGATCAGATGTTTGAAATACATCAGACGGCCGCGATCAGATCATCGCGTGCGGGATGCGATGAGCAGCGGAGATCGGGCGCGCGATCAATCGTGCGGCCAGGATCCGCTCTTGGAAATTTTTTCGCGTCCCACATCGAAACGGGGCGCGGTTTTTCCACGCTTTATCACCCAAGCGCTGCCTCTCAACGCTCAGTTGTACTTCCCCCTCCACGGTGCCGCCCCGCACCGTGTTCTCCCTGCGGGCGCGCTCTGCGCCCACTCTGCTCCCTGCGGCCGCGCTCCTAGCGCCCACTATGCACACTCGGGTGCGCGGGCTTCACCACCGCGTGCCCTCGGGGCTTATACACGGCCCCTGCCGCGCTCCTCCGGGCGTGCCCCAGGCGCCCATGCGGTGTCCTACGGGTGCGCCCCTGCCTCAAGGATGCTGCCCTGGCCTTTGAGGGTTCCCTATGGGCGTGGTGACCTTGAGTCCCACAAGTGCCTTGGGTGATGACCCTCGGCTGGCCTCCTTGGTGGCCTTATTTTTTTTGCTAAGTATAGGAATAAAGACTTTGTTAAAAACAAAGTTCTCCTCCATATAAAACATGCCAATTGCCAAGTGCCACTTCTCTAAGCCATCTTCCTTCTTCTTCTTAAGAATTCCATTATTTCTCCTCTCATATGATCTCTACTAAGGATATGGAATTCAAAAGGTTTCTTCATAATCTTCTTCATCTCCTCTTCCATATGTGTTCAATACTTAGGAGGGACTTCTTCAACTGAATCTCATAAATCACACATGTTCTTCAACATTCTTCATTGATCTAATCAGAGATCAATTGGATCTTCTTCTAATTCACATGCACTTAGTGTTAGTGCATGGACTTCATTAATCCACTTCATCCACTTAGAAGTTGTGGATGGATCCCCTTTCATCTCCTCATGCATTGTCAATACAATGCATGGTCTTCTATCATTGTTGTGACTTTGTATCATCAGGATACAAGTTCTATGAACTTAATGATCAGCTCAACAATCGTCAGATGTTCATGGAGAATGTTTCAACCACATCTCCTATGCCACTTAGTGAATCTCCTAATTGACATGCATCTTTATGTTCCATGGCCATTCTCCATCATCACCATCACCATCACATCCTTTGTCATTCACATATTTAACCTCCTTGACATCCATCCATTCATTCCTTGACAACTTCATGCCTCATTGACAACAAATGCAACACATTGCACTTCAATCTCCCCCTTTGTATTTGTTGTCAATACACAACTTCAACACATATGAATGGGTCAATATGTGTGCCAATATTTTCTCCCCCTTATTGGCAATCAAATGCAAAGGTGTGGTGTGGTTCTCTTCCACAAATATCTCTTCCTCTCTTCGAATAGCATCTTCTTGAAAAGCACTAAGAGAGGGATGATGTCACATGTTCTCTTTAGCAAAGAACCTTTAGTAAATCAACTCTAAGTCTAGTTGGGCTAACCCGGTGCAGAAAACAAGAGTGATGTAACCAAGGAACTCAATGCTGTCCACATTCACTGTAAACATGTGAGATCATGCTAAGGGGTTCAGATATTCAATGAATTGCTAAATCCTGCACATACTCCACAAAACTCATTAGAAAGTTCAGTGCAAAGATAAAGCTCCCCCATTCATCCATTTTCTTAAGATGATATTAATCTCAGAACATCATCTTCTTCAGATTTGCTCCCCCTCAAGGGGTGCACTCCGTTCTGTCCAAACCATCCTCCAGATCAGAATGATCATCATCTTCTATTCCCTGCAATGTTAGCACATGTATATACCAAGAGTATAAGGGAATAAGATGGAACCTCCTTGGTTCATCAATGTGAACAACAAGGTTGAGAAGATTCTCTCAACCGAGATGTCCCATTTTCACCAGTCTTCACACTTGCACATTTGATCTTCATTGATGATTGTGCTGGTGTGGTTCTCAAAACATCTTCATGTGAAATCTTCTTCTTCCCTTTTTCCTTAGCAATTTCCAGAACTTTATCTTCAGCTTTTTGCAGATCTTTGGAAAGTTGCAACTGATTTGGCCATATGACTAGTAAATCATTTGGAAGAGTGGCCTCAGTTTTGGAAGTTCCACATGGTTCTTTGGATGCTGCTAAGCTACCTCTCTTAGGCAACTTATTTTCAATCAATCGCTTCTTCTTCTGGATTGATTGTCTTTTGGAGTTCAGTCTGCTTCTATTTAGTTTCATGGTTTCTTTACAAAGGTCCATGATGTGTCCTTTCTTTCCACAGTAGAAGCATGTTTTCTTGGTGGTCCTTCTGGATGCATCACCCTTCTTGGATTTCAATTCCAAGGACATCTCTTCATTCTTCAAACTCTTTTTGGGAGCATCTTCAACTTTCTTCTTGCTTCCCAAGGATTCTTTCTGAGCCAGGTTCTGTGATCTTTTCTTCTTTTGAGGTCTGGATACAGTTGGAGATTGACATGTATCTCTTTGACCACTTTTGTACACATCCCAGATGTTATTAAGTAATCCAAATCTATTTGAAGTAAACAGATGTCTCTGGACCTGTGGATGTTGCTTCCTTCCTTCTGGCTTGCTCCCCCTTTGCATGGGCTTCCTCTGTGCTTTGGCATTCAGTGGATTGTACCAACAATCCTTTGCACAATGCCCATACTTGTTACAACACCAGCATTGTCCCACGAATATTGACCTCTTCAGTCCTTCTGATTGTTGGGTACTTTTCTTGACTTGCTGTGTTGTTTCAGGAGAGCTCTGCTTCTTTACTGTCTTCATCCATATTTGTTTGGAATTATTTTTCCATCCTGCACTTTTTGTGGAAACACAATTAGAAGCATCAGTACTAGATGGTATGGATGGTACCTTATTTCTAGAAGATGTTGCACTTTTATTAGATGATGTCTTTCTCTTAGAATCATCCAGCTCAATGCATACTTGAGTAGAAATATTTCTCCTTTCAGCTGACTGGGAGGCTTTGGCTTTGGGTGATTGCAGATTTTTCAATATCACCTCCAGTTCTAAGCATTTCATATTGAGGGAGTTCTTCTCATCCTCAATAGTTCTTAGCCTTCCTTCCCAATTTTCTTTCAACTGTTCTAACTGGTCTTCATGCACCTTCTTCAATTCTAGCAATGAATTGTCAAGCTCCATCACCATTTTGACTTTGTCTTCAAGTTGAGCATCTCTGACATTCATTGAAACTTTGTGCCTCTTTTCCAGTGCATGGAAAACATCTATGATCATTATTTTAAAGAAATATTTCTCAGAAAGGCTTCTTTGCAATTCTTCAGTAGTGTCTTCATATCTTTCATTGCAAAGAGAAACAGTTTCATCTTTAGCCTTCACCAGCTTTCTGAGAGTGTTGGTTATGCCAACCCTTTTAGCCAACTGATCTTCCATTGTATTGGCTTCTTCTTCTAGCTGTAATTTTTCTTCTTGAAGATCAAGGATGCCTGTATCTATACACATTGCCACTTCCTTGGGGACTGTCTTCTGAAGATATTCGTTTGCACTTTGAAGATCTTTCATTGTTCCAACTTCATCACAGCTAGGAGAGGATTTCTTCATCTTCTTGGCCTGTTTCTTCTTTCTATTTTTCTGAGTCTTGGCAGATATCTCCATTTTAGGCTGGTTGCTCATTTCCTCAAATCTGCACTTCATAAAGACTCCCTTGGATCTTTTAGAGGTAACCTGGCTCTGATACCAATTGAAGTGCCCAGGTCAGTGTGAATCACTGAGAGGGGGAGGGGTGAATCAGTGATCCCTTAAAACTTTTTACTAATTGATTCTTAATCAATTAATCCTCTATGGATGGTTAAATCCTCGATCCACTCTTCTTGTATCTCTCAACCTTTCCCGAATGATGCAGTAATGAAAAGGCACAGGACACAAGGATTTACAAGGTGCGGCACCAAAGGCCTACGTCCTTTCCATGCTCTCCCAGCATGGATTCTCCCATTATAATCTGTTTGTATTACAATGGTCGATACAGCTTCCCACCGTATCTCTCCTGAGTCCCACAGGAGGGTCTTTATACTGCGTCCCATAGTGTTACCAGAGTCCCACGGGCCTGCTCCAGAATCCCACTGAAGACTTCTTCTCCCTGAGTCCCACAGGGTCTTCTCCTTGCTCCTCGAGTCACACGAGTAGCTCTTCTTCTCTTTAAGCTTCTTCAAGTATCCTCAGCAGCCTAGGATAAAGGCTACTGGCCTTTCTCTTCTTCTGATCACTTGTGGTGAACAGGTCTTCTCGTCTTGCTCGGGCTTTATCACCTTCTTCTAAGGATGACCCGACCTCTCTCTTCAAGAATCTTCAACAGCCTCTGGTAAGGTCTGTTGGTCTTGCTCAGCACTTCTGATCACTTCAGTTGATCAGGCTCTTCTCAATTACTGAATACTCAGACAACTGATATCTTTAACTTCAGTCTGGTCCAGTCTCACTTAAATCAACTTCATGCACTGAGTGCATGGCAGCTCTTCATCCTCATGCACTGATAGCATGGCCTTCTCAATTTCTTCAAGATCCTCTGGTCTTGGTCAACTCAAATGCACACAACCAGATTTGGCTTTGTTCACATGTGCACGTGCATGCATGCATGCATGCACTCCCCTTCTTCTTCTCTCGGTGCAATAAACCCACAAAGGGTGTAATCCTTTTATCACACACCTTCTCCTTTCCTTCACACACTTTATTCAAATTGTTCACACACTTAATGTGTGTTCTACTTTAGTGTGGAGTATCCTTATTCTTCTCCTTCTTAGTGTGTACACTTCACTTTGCACACACACTAAGGTTTCAGCCTCTTCTTGTCTAGCACACCCAACTTGTTTCTTCCTTTTGCACACACACACAAAATGTGTTCTTCTTTGTTGTGGTCTACACTCTTTATGCACACACACGGCTTGGCCTCCTTCCCTTCTTGTACTCTTCCACTTTGCACACACACTTTGTTTTTCTCCTTTAATCTTCAAGTGTGCACAACCACAAGGCTACGGCCTTCACTTGTTCAATTTGCACACAAAGGCACTAAGCCTTGGCCTTCCTCTCTTTGCACACCCACTGCCCGTAGGGTGTAGTGGCCTTCTTGTTTTGCACACAATCAAGGGTGTGGTATACTGCCTCAGGTCTTCTTCTCCAACACTGCCGTGTAGGGTGCAAGGTGCGCAGGGTGCAACCAGGGGCGCACAAGTGTCACAGTCGTGCAAGCCAAGCGGCCGCGCAAGGCCTCGGTAGCCACTGCAGTGCAAGGGTGATACTGCCTTAGGTCGCACAAGGGTATCACCCGCGGGCTTCAACCGAGGGCGCGCAGGGTGTCAAGCACCTCAGCCACGCAAGCTCCTCCTGCCGCGCAAGTTTTCGGGCAGTGAGTGCTCCTTCTGCCGCGCGAGTACGCGGTCAGGGACCTACTTCAGAGCCTCGGATGGCTCTGGAACTTCAGCCGCGCAAGTGGGTTGCGCGGGGCTTCTTTCTTCGTGAGGCAGAGAGCACTCACGGGACTTCAAAAAATTCAGCGCATCAGCAAGCGATTCAGAGGTCTCGGCCTCTCTTTATATAGGCAGAGGGCCTCGGTTCATCCGCGTGGGATATAAATTCAAACTCCCGAATATCTCAGGTTTTCAAGATTTCCAAAATCTTGTTTCTCCTATGTTTCACGCGGCTTAACTCATTTTTAATTTCCTTTTTCATTCCTCCTCATGCATGAGATTTAGAACGCATGCACGGCCTCTGTTTTGGCCATCCCATGCAAAACACGAACACCTCATGGCCTCGGCAACTTCGTTTTGCCTCGACCTTTTTCAAAATCCTCATTACCTTGCATGCATGTTTATTTTATTGCATGGTTAGGTTCAGTTGGGCCAGACTATCACAAAGGTGGCTTTAGCTTGATCGGAGCTGGTCGGGAGCTCGAAAACATCTCTCGGGATGCTCCTGGTTCGAACGGAGCTCGCGGGGAGCCTTCAGCTGAGCTCAATGAAGAGGACGCTCTCTTAGCCGTCGGATCAGATGTTTGAAATACATCGGACGGCTGTGATCGGATCATCGCGTGCGGGATGCGATGAGCGGTGGAGATCGGGCGCGCGATCAATCGTGCGGCCAGGATCCTCTCCTGGAAATTTTTTCGCATCCCACATCGAAACGGGGCGAGGTTTTTCCGCGCTTTATCACCCAAGCGCTGCCTCTCAACGCTCAGTTGTACTTCCCCCTCCACGGTGCCGCCCCGCACCGTGTTCTCCCTGCGGGCGCGCTCTGCGCCCACTCTGCTCCCTGCGGGCACACTCCTAGCGCCCACTATGCACACTCGGGTGCGTGGGCTTCACCACCGCGTGCCCTCGGGGCTTATACAGGGCCCCTACCGCGCTCCTCCGGGCGTGCCCCAGGCGCCCATGCGGTGTCCTACGGGTGCGCCCCTGCCTCAAGGATGCTGCCCTGGCCTTTGAGGGTTCCCCATGGGCGTGGTGACCTTGAGTCCCACAAGTGCCTTGGGTGATGACCCTCGGCTGGCTTCCTTGCTGGCCTTATTTTTTTGCTAAGTATAGGAATAAAGACTTTGTTAAAAACAAATTTCTCCTCCATATAAAACATGCGAATTGCCAAGTGCCACTTCTCTAAGCCATCTTCCTTCTTCTTCTTAAGAATTCCATTATTTCTCCTCTCATATGATCTCTACTTAGGATATGGAATTCAAAAGGTTTCTTCATAATCTTATTCATCTCCTCTTCCATATGTGTTCAATACTTAGGAGGGACTTCTTCAACTGAATCTCATAAATCACACATGTTCTTCAACATTCTTCATTGATCTAATCAGAGATCAATTGGATCTTCTTCTAATACACATGCACTAAGTGTTAGTGCATGGACTTCATTAATCCACTTCATCTACTTAGAAGTTGTGGATGGATCCCCTTTCATCTCCTCATGCATTGTCAATACAATGCATGGTCTTCTATCATTTTTGTGACTTTGTATCATCAGGATACAAGTTCTATGAACTTAAAGATCAGCTCAACAATCGTCAGATGTTCATGGAGAATGTTTCAACCACATCTCCTATGTCACTTAGTGAATCTCCTAAGTGACATGCATCTTTATGTTCCATGGACATTCTCCATCATCACCATCACCATCACATCCTTTGTCATTCACATATTGAACCTCCTTGACATCCATCCATTCATTCCTTGACAACTTCATGCCCCATTGACAACAAATTCAACACATTGCACTTCATCTATAATCAATGAAAAGTATCATTGGACTATCATTATTTTTAATAAACAAGACAGGAGCACCCCATGGTGATTTTCTAGGTCGAATTAAACCATTATCTAATAACTCATATAATTGCTTCTTTATCTCTAAAAGTTCAATTTGAGCCATTCGAAAAGGGGTCTTTGAAATTGTATTAGAACCAGAAACTATGTCAACAGTAAATTCAACTTCTTGATCAGGTATAATACTAGGAAACTCAACAAGAAAAACATAATAATACTCATATACCACTAGCACATAATTAATCTCAAAACATTCTTTAATTTCTACAATATTTTCAAGGTAAAATTCATTTCCATCTTTCACTATTTTCTGAACTTCCAGATATGTTATCAAAAGAATGGGTTCATTCTTGTACACAAATTGTAAATCTTTTTAATATGAAACCTCTTTAGATCTGTAGTCAATCTTAACATGATAAACAGACCTCCAATCCATTCCAAAAATAACATCAACCTATACTAGAGGCAACACAATATTGTTTTCAGGTAGATTCCTCCTGCACAAAATTACAGGAAGGTTCTTATGTTTTATTTTTGTCTCCAAATATCCTCCAGGAGTTTTTACCATAAGTTTTGTATTCATATATTGAGATAGAATTCCCAATTTATTAGAAAACTTCTGTGAAATGAAAGAGTGTGTAGACCTTGAATCAAAAAATACATTAGCATAATCTGAACAAGCAAACAGTATACCTGATACAACTTCATTTGATGGCCCAACATCTGCTGAAGTAGTTTCAAAGGATTTCCCCACCCCATTCTGCATGTAGTATAGCTGCTTTCCATCAGTTGAGATCTTTTTTGGACACTGTTTTTTATAATGACCAATTTTATTACACCTAAAACATCTTACTGATGGGTTTTCATTGCATTCTTGATCATATTCTTTAGAGTTACGAGAAATATGACCAGACTTACAACACCAGAAGCACTTTTTATACTTTGATAATCATTCTCCATGATGATTTTTACCACACTTCTCACAAGTTGGATATTTATTTTTCTTCCCTCCGGGAATCTTTAATGAAATTTTTCCATTTTACTACGAACTGGACATATTATTCTACTGTTTTTCAATGAACAACTGATCATCGGAAAACTCCATTTCTACCTTCTCCACACATCGAACAAGTTTTTTATAACTTTTGAACTCATGAAAGGATAATTCTCTTCGATATCGTGGCATCAGTCCTGAGGAAAATCGATTTATCTAACTATCACGATCTCGGATGCAATTTGGTTCATACCTTCCCAGTCTAGTGAACTTTGCTTCATAATCAGCCTCTGAGTCATCCTCCTATCCCAATTCTTGGAATTTTTTTCCACTCTTTGATGAACCACCTTAGGAAAATATTTCTCAAGAAACATACCTTTGAATTCATACCAATTAAGAGAATTAGTCTTGTTATTATCCCCGATATTTTTCACCATGGACCACCACTGATCAGCTTCACCATCAAAATGGTAAACATAGAGACTAACCTTTTGATGTTCTGAAAAACCCATGACATCAAAAATAATTTCCAGTCCTTCAATCCACCGTTCTGCTAGAACATGGTTAGATAATCCTCTGAGTGATGGGGGATGTTTCCTCATAAAATTCTGTAATATTGACATGTTCCTATATGGTTGATCTAGATGATCTTGTGCACAGATACCACCACCATTTATAGCTTGAGTCAATTGTGCCATCACAAGAACAAACTCTTCAGTTTCGATTACAACCATATCAGGTTACTGATTTGGAAGGTTGTCTTCCTTATGATGTCGTCCCAACATAGCTGCCATGTTTGCTCTGCGGAAAACCATTCTTAACAAAGAAATATCTTAGGTGAAGCAACATGGTAGTCTGTAAATTCTATATCATTTCAATATTACCATTAATTATTTTCGGGTCACTAATTTAATAATACCATAATCTCCTAAAGTTATCTAAACCAACCTACGATAACAACAATAATGACCCAACCTTAAAGATATTACATAATATTGAATTAAACGAATAATTCACATTGAGTATATTTTCATGTTGAGAGTTTTAGCGAATTAGGCCGTGACTATTAAATTTCATGTCAAATACAAAGTAGACACATCTACTCAGTTTCCATTTTCTTCACAAAATAATAAATCTTGAAAAAAAGAGTCATGTCTAGTTCCATGTTTAAGACAACATGACTTTTCCATGATCCAATCCTTGAAGTTATTCCACATTATGTCATGTGAAAAACATTTTAAAAACATGAGATGAGAATAAAAGGCTGAGTGAGGGATACACAAAGAAGGAAAACTGTTAGTTTTTCAAAACAATAAGTAAACCATGAATACATTAATATTAGAAAAACTTTTCAACTTTATGTAGTAGTAAATACTATTCTCTAAATAAAATATCACTACTTACCGTTTTGTAACCAAAAGATCACCCATATATTGTACACATAATAGATAAAGGTAACTTGGAACATTATCATACTAAAATGGAATAACCATATGGTCAAATTCCACACATATCACTAATGGGAATAGCCATACGGCTGACTTCCATACCCAATGCATTGGTTCTTATAATGTAGCCACCCATCCTGGTTTTCACATCACCACCCGTAATTTGGTTTATCACATAAATAGCCATCAAATTTCCAAGTACCATTATAAAATCATATCACATAAAACAAATATAAAGGAAAGAAAACATGTCAACATTTTAATAAAAAATTATTACTTAAATATATAGAAATAAAATAATCCTTTATAAAAACCATTTTTAATACCAAAATACATAAAAAAGTATATGGTATTTATTTTCTTTAAAAAACATTACGGAATGTAGAGGAATCCAAAGATCAAATAATACTCGCGGCGGCGGAAAAGGCCATTGTCACAGCCTACGTTAAAAAGAAACGTTCTTTTTTCATTTAGAAAAATGATTTGAAGAAAAAAATATTCCTTTTGAATAAATGTAAAAGTAAAAATGGTTTATACAACATATAAAAGAATGTTGTGTATAAAACAGAATATGCCTCAATGAAAGGAGATTGAGACAAAGTCACTTAACTCATGTCTGAATTGACTTGATCGTTCTTTAATATCCTGAATAATTAACTAAAGTTAATTTATACTCTATTAAGATCCATTCAAAGTTTATTATTCTTTTTATATCACATATTATCATTTTATAACATCTTTTAATCATTCAAGTTAATGATAGTCATTTTGTAGATATTTGGTACATGAGTAAAAAATAAACACCTTATATTTTCATGTTGTCCATGTGGTCAATAGTCTATTATATCAAAAATTATATTCACAATTTAGATATCATATATATCATATTTCTCCATTATATACTTGTAATTAGAATAGTACTTAACATTTGAAGGTAAGAAATGAAATGCACCGTTCATGGAGACGGTAAGCCATACGTACGCATGAACACAAATATCATTTATATTTCTTATTTTAACTGAATTAAAACATAATTATACACATATATATTATAATTCCACTATAATATCATTAACTCTATCCTTTATACATCCCACATATGGTATTAACGTGTCATATCACTTTGAGGGGGTGGTCGTCCGCATGTCCTCAAATAAAATTATCGTGTTTACCCATAATGAAAACAATAAATGTATGATATAAATGGAAAATACCAAAGAATAAATAAAACATAACCATAAAATATATCATATATAAATATAGTTTTATATTAATGCCCACCATGATAGGAGATAGGAGATACTCAAATAATCATCCTCTTGTGAGGCGTTAGTTTTTCATATACAAAAACTGTATGTTATTCGCCCATTAGATGGATGTGTGTGTATGTGTTGTTAGAATCCTTCACATAAAAAAAATCCTATTATATTTAGGATACTGGTTTTTCTATATATGAAATGAATAAAAAGAGTTTAGCGGTTGGAGAATAAAATAAAGAAAAGAAGTTAAGAGAAACTGTTACCATTAATTTGCGCAACTTCCTTTAGTTTGAAGAAAAAAAGACATCTTGATGTGCCTTCTGCCTAAGTTATGGATTCTAGGAGGAGTATAGGGATGTAAGGAGCTTAATTGGGTAGATTTTGGATGAGAAAAAAGGCTTGAGAGGTGTCGGGAATTGGTTAGAAACGGTCTTTTTTTATAAGGGGGAGGAGGGGATCTTTAGGAATGTGTGACAATATTATTTTATTATATAAGGATATTCGGTTTCTAAAGTACCAAAAATCATTAAAGTTTAAGATAAGATGACTAATGGTAGAAATAAATTCATCCAATAAGAATTGAACATGTTTTGGATAATATTTTATTTGTTATAATCATTTATTAATTAAGTAAATACTACATCATTATTGTGTCATAAAATATTTAATTTATTCGATGTATAAAAATTATAAAAAAATAACATGATGTAGGAAATTCTTTTATATTTCCAATGAATATTTTTAGTCAAAAATATTACTTATATTACAACATATAAAAATTAATTTGGTAAAAGATTTTTGTTTTTTCATTTTTGCCTTTAATTTTAATTAATTAATCTAAAGTGTCATTGTCATTCATAAGTGGCTCCATAGGGTCCCAAAATCAAATTAAGGATTAACATGGTCAGAAATTAATCATAAAATAATGTGATGGGAAGTGTTAAGACAAATTTTAATTATTATAATATTCTTTTTACCCTGAATAACCTTATTTACCTTTAACCACGACAAATATTAGTCAAAATTTACTATTCGACAAAAATTATTTTCATCTTATTGAACCAAATTATACTTACTAATAACAATTATATATGTCATATTTTCTAAATTCAATTCACAGAAGTGGTAAAATTTCATTTAAATGAAAATGTCAGTTTTTTTAACTACTACTTAGTGGTTTCAGTATTCATCAAATATTGATGTTTTTCAGAAAAATACCAAATATTCAGCCTATGTATTATCTGATTTTCCAAATTCACAACATATAAGTTTCATTGATTAATTTAAAATTAATTCCTGTTGATAAAAAAAATATCATATTTTTAAGAAACAATAACTATCAAAATATTGACACTTGTTTATGTCCACTTTAAAATTGAAATTAATTCTAATGACAAACATTGTATTAATTAGAAAAAATATATTATAATTACACTATAAAACCAATTAAAATTATAATCTTGAAATATTAATAAATTATATTAAAATGCACTTTTAAATTAAAATACAATATTTTTCACTATTCAATTAAAAATTAACTTTATCGAAAAAATACCAAAAATTTACACAGTAAATTTTGATGGTCCCATTCTAGAGAAGATTGTTTTTGGTGAAATTGAATGTATTAAGGTGAAAAAAACTAGATTCAAAGAGGGTTATCCATTAAATGGAGGTAAATCGACCTTTTAATGTAAATTATGCTTAAAAGTAGATTCATTACAATTTTAAGCATCTAACTTTTTTTGGATACATGTAAATACATTTAACAAACATGTATAATCATATTGTAGTTAGTTATGTTCATTTACACCAATACAAAATTTATGAGTTAACTACCATTTAATATAATAGTATTACATTATTAGTGTGGAACATAAGATTTCAATGAAACCTGTTGTTGCATATCAGGTGCGCAACTGAAAATAGAAACACATTTAAAGTAAAATTAATATTTAATTCAAAAATATTAATAAATTTGAAAATCTATTATTCTTCATTTACCTAGGATGTTACATTCAAATAAAATTTATTTTTTATTTGCTTTTGAGTGGCATGTGAGATAACAAATAGACATTTCTGGGTTTGAAATGATTCTTGTATAGTAGGCCATTGAGTGGTCATACATAACATGACTGACATGCCTTTGGATGTTTCATGGGATATACCAATGAAAGGATTACATTTTAATGGTTAGGAACATAGGCCAAGGTTAGATGGTGTGAATCTCATGTGATCGTGAGCCATGTTGTGATATTGGGTTGTACGGGAGTGAACCCGCATTAGGATTTAATGATATTTTGATTGAAATGTAGTATGAACATATGAGAGGATTCTTGTAGTTTCACTACATCAAATGAGAAGTGTGATCTTGGTGCTATTGGTTAAATATATACATGCACAATGGACATAGGTTCAAGTCCATGGAATGTGTTGTTATTAGGGCCTGATCATAGATCTAGACAATAAATATGCACATAGTTTTGGGAATATGTTGATTATTGCTGTAAATGAGTGTTTTATTAGAAGTCATTAAATCTTTAGTCCCCCATCGGTTTGTATATATTGTGATCTTATGTTTAGTGAATTTTTGAGATCTGAAGATTTGGTTTCTGGTGAGCCGATAATTGGAAACAATTGGTATTTTCAATGTGTTATTTGGTAGAAATACGAAATCAATCACAATCATCATGTTAATTAATTTGAAAATTTTGGGACTTGAATATTGAGATTTTAGTTAAAAGGGACATGATAAAAATATTCCTATACGAGGGATAATCATATTGGTTATGGATGTATGACTATTATGTTCGTATGTTTATAGTTTCATCATGACGGGTTAGTGGAAAATTGAGGTGACATCAGGTTGTTGGAGTATGAGATTAACCCAAGCTGATTTATTTCCTTAATAAATACAAGAATATAGATACAATATTGGAATTGAATAGAGTCGGAGTGTATAAAATAGTCTCAGGATGGTGGTGAGTTGATGTGATTGTGAGTCAGTTTAGAGGTGTGAATTTTTTTTGTGAGATACTGTAGAATATAGAGAAAGAAATCATCGACCTAGTGCGGTAATTACTACAAGATACATGTTTGAAAATAAGTGAGGGGAAATGAGGAATTATATGATTCCTCTATAATATAAGGCATCATGATTAGGTGATAATATATCGTATATTTTCAAGATAATATGACAACAGTATGATCGCCTGGTGTGTTTCATATAATTATGATTAATGAGGTGGATGACGCATTGGGAAAACCAGTGTATTTCTGGATGTTTTTTCTCAAGTATATATTCCAATGGTAGAGAGATATATGATGTTGAATCTGAAATTTTGAGTTTATTATTATGTATGGGTAGAACCAGAATCCTATAGATGAAATAATGTTTATTTTTTGGATTATTAGGAGAGACAACAATGAATGAGTTTCATCTCAATTTCATTTCTAGAGTTGAGTGTGTAGATAAGAATTTGGGGAATAATGATTATTTATGCTTACAGCTTCATATAGGAACATTGTTTAGAATTTATATATGAAATATGGTATGTTGAGGGAATACTGGTGATAATGGAATTTCTAGATTATAAGTTAACGATTTTCATAGATTCATGAGGATAAAATGATTTATTATTGGGAGTATATGATGACCCATAATTTTCTAGGACATTTTTTTCTTGGGTGCTTAAATTTTAACCCTCACGCATGGATTTTTTTTGAATTGGGAATAACATTTAGAATACATGTTTAAATCATCCAAAAGTGATGATTATAGACATTTAATGAGTCATGGATGGGGGTTTGGATACTCTGGGTAGTGACAGCCAAGGCTCATGATTTCCTAACTACTAAAATATGAGTTACATATAGGGGAAATACTACATCACTTGGCATTGTGGTGTGGTAATGGATTGGTTAAATTTTTAATTGTTAATAAATAAGAGAAAAAACCATATCATAGGAAATTACCCATTATTAGGGTGGGTTCTCAAGGTGGAGTATATTAGGGATACCCTATAGTGTTCGGTTTCATCGTACCATAATGACTATGCCAGAGCCTAGAGCCACATCGACATTTGCAATGGTCATAGATACCATGACATGTCCCTAACGATTTCATCAATAGTTGATATTTTAAATACAATTCACCTTCCCATTATAAGCTAGTAGCTAGAAAACCAGGAGGACCATGCCATAATATAACCTAATAGTGGTCTTTTATGTTTCACCACCGTTGGTCCATGCGGTAATTCCCCCTATGATATTTTTTACTTTTATGATAATGGTAAATTATCATAAATATTTCTTATATTTTTACCGAAAATTCGTTGTTGGTGTTGAAAGTATACATGTTTTCCCCCCATCTCCCTTATCCCATAGATCTCTCATTTTATAGTATGTATATTATTGAGATTATTTGGAGAATCTAATTTACAATATCCCTTTCTCATTTGAATATTTTTTTCTCATTTTATCCATATAATTTAAATTTTACATATCATAGTGTTTAGTGATAGTTTACATTATAACATTGTTTGAATCAAATTGGATAATAGGGTTTTAAACTATAATTGGTACTGGAGGTCCCACTAATATGATCACACACTCTATTTTTCCATCTCTGATGAGTTACATCATTTGTGAATTTTTTTTAATTAGAGTTAAAATGGAAGAAAATGATGATTGATTGGCTAATAGAGGATGTGTATTTTTCGCGAGATGTTTGTATGTGGATGTTATGGACCACCCGGTTATGGATGGTTGATATTTCCGTGATATTTTGATGACACAAATTTTTCCTATTGAATTTGACTCCTTGAATACTTAATGTTGTTAATTATTTATTATAATAGGTAATTATTTATTTTTCAAGGTGTGAAACTAGATATTATGTGGTAATACCGTATTGAATAATGAATGAATTGTATTGGTCAAAGAAAAGTGGTTCTTTTCATGAGTGGTAACTCTATTTTGGAAGTATGTGGTTTTATTATTACTAATCCATATGCCCATTTAAGAATAAAAAATTAACATTATGTATCTTCCACAGAACTAGGGAGTTAACCCTGGACTGATGACACCCTAATGGATGATATATGATGGTGTATTTCCTCCAATAATTTGGATAAATAATATAATAATTATTAGTTATTTGGTTCAAATTGTGAAAAATGTATCCAAGGGATATGAACATTGTAGGAGTTGATGAGATTCCATGATTGGGTCTCATATTATTCGATGTGATGAGGGAATCCAATAATGGGTTTCCAAATAATTGTTAGGAATATAGGATAAAGGCTCATGCCTCTTGTGATTGGTGAGAAAGTTTTATATCTCACACCAATTAAGGATAACTCTCTTATTGGTGGAATGAGGGGGAATGTGTTCCATGGATGCTAAATGTCCCTTATGAATGGAAGGGGTGTGATGTAGAGAGATTCCAATGAGTAATCATTTGAGATATATCCCATCATAGTTGTGATATAAAATCCATGTTTCAGTTTTTGGAATTTTTGGGGACTTGGTATCACGGTTATAAGTGTTTATAGAATTTTTGGTAGGGATAGATCATAGGTAATGGGGATATTAATTGATAATGAATGGGAAGGGGCTTGGACCCAACTTATATATCAAAATGTGTAGTTGATCCTATATGATTTATTTTCACCAAGTGGTTGTTGATGCATGATGGTATCTATGAGAAATGATATGGAATTTTTAAAAAGACCCATGTGGACACCCAACTGGGAATGATACAATGTATATTTTAGGTGTGGGGGTAGTTGTAAGTAGATTTCATTAATGATATGATATGGTGGTTTTTTCATTTTTTATATTCCCTTATTATTATTATTATCCATGTGATTTCATATTTGATGAATTCTAGAGGCAGTGATTAGATCCAAAGGAATATCCAAACATTGTGTGTAATGAATCGTTATTTTGGATCATTTAAAATATATACTACATTCTCTCACATGTTTCACATGCTATAAAAAATGTAAAAATAGATAAAATAATACATATAAAATATTAGTAAATATATAATAAAACCTAACATTGTAAATAATTAATAATTAATACCATTAGTTGGAGAATTATTAATATTTGTTATATTGAAAGGTAATATTTTCATTAAACTAATTATTTTTTATATATTTTTTATATTAAAATATATATTTGAAAATATTTTTAATTAATATATGCAAAATAAACCTCGTATTTTTATTCATCATATGAAAATTTACTTATCTTGATTTCTTGGGAATTTTCTAAAAAGTTTATTTCATACCTGAATGTATAGGCTTTATGAAAAAACAATAATTTCTATGATTTTATCCCCTTGTAAGGTAAACCCATAAGATTTATAAAACATTAAATAAATAAAATATGAGATTAAGGAATATTATTACCAATTTTGAATTTCCATGGATTTAATGGCATCCAACGATCCTGAATGATATTTTTTCGAACATTGGGGCTCATCTAAAAATTGATCATCAGACCTTAAATGCTGACCTTGGTCTTTATGTGCGCATTCTAGTGGAGATCCACATGAAGTATCAGCCATATAAAATCATTCTTTCTTGATGTGATAAAACATCAGTTAGATATCAATTATGAATTTGAGAATATTCCCCAATTCTTTAAGCTTTGTAACGCTGTTGTGCATGACATTTAGTCATATCGTGCGGTCATGAAGTTGGTTAATCCAATGCCAGTGACTATAGTCTATAGTTATGTGTCGAAAGGTATGAGAGGCTTTTAAGAGGCAAGGGATAAGGGGAAGGCTCTTGATCTAATAGGGATCAGCTGAAAAATTGTAGATATTAGGCCATCATGGGCGGATATGGTTGAATAAAAGGTTACTATAAATACTAGTAATGAACTTCTTTCCAGATCAGCCAATGTAGTGACTAAACGTACTTTGGTGGACACTGAGGAGAAGATTCTAGATATATATACTGAAGTGGATGTCACAATATTTATAAGTCATGTAACACCCCAAGATTTCATAATACATTATTTCTTCAAAGTAATTCAATGACTTGCACTACATGCATCACCGAGTTCAAGTGCAACATAACATACCAAAATAGCAATTATGAATATTTATACCCACTTATTGAAATATTATAAATTTTACCTTTCAAAATGGACTTCATTTTTGGATTCGGAATATCGAAATTTTCTTAGGGTGAATTTTTGGTATTTTTTCTAAAACATTTCAATTTTTGATGAATAGTGAAAAACACAGAGTTATAGTTTAAAACCAAATTTTTATTTAAATAATTATTTATTTTAAAAAATTTATTTTAGGTCAAAATAGATACAAAATACTGATATAATTTCAATATAATTCATTTGAGTCAGTTTATAATAATTTTAGATATATAAAAATTTTATTGAACTTTTCACCGTCCTTTACCCATCTCCTAAGAGAATTTTCAAATTCATAGAAAATTTAATTTTACCTCCTCAATGAGTGAAATTTAGAAAATCTGAGAGACACAGTTAATATCAAGTAGTAAAATGTGGTTCAATAAAATGAAATTAATTTTTTATGAAGAGTAACATTTTACTTTTATTTACCACCGTTAAAAGTAAATAGGGTAATTAAGGGTAATATTTATATTAATATTACCTTAACAAATGTCTTAATTCTATTGGAAAAGTGTATCTAGACCAAAAAAAACCTTACGAATAAAATATTATCATTTAGTTCCATATGGATTAGATTAGGACATTTATTTTTATTTAATTCAAAGAAGAGTTAAAAGAGATAAAATCAATGTTTAATAACTAAAACATTTTTAATATAGGGTTATACCTAAGATAAATTAGATTATAAATATTCATTATAAATATAAAAATATTTCCTACATAATGGAATTTTATTTATAATTTTTAGACATTATATAATTAAAGTTATTTTTGACAAAATGATGATGCAGTAATTACCATATTAATGATAGATTAAGGTAATTGATATTATAAATACCCAAATAAATGTAATTTCAAACTTTTTATGAATTAAAATAATTTTATCGGTTAATATGACATATTATGATTGGTTATATTGATTCCATTTGAAGTAATAATTCTTTTATAAAATTATCAAAAACAAAGTACACAATAGTTTCTACATTGACATAAAATAGTTTTTAAAACAAATATTATATTATTAATTGATATTATATTGCTAAAAATAAAATGTTAGGCCAAAGGACTGATATCATGATAGGTGTATCATTATGGGACCACTTGGGGGTCTTTTGGATGTTTATTGTATGTTTATTATCCATATAATATAAAAATACAAAGAGACGTGGTAAATGTCAAACTAATTAACTAAGAGTTAAAACTAAATGATATGTTTAATAAATTGACCCAAACCTATATAAAACCTATTGGTTGAGTGGATTTAGACCCACCTCACATTATCCTCTAAATAAATCATTTTTGGATCAATTATAAATCGAATATGAATTTATTATAAAATAATATTTTATGTTTTTTTAAGGTGCCCATCACCCCTCTTATAAAAGGGAAATCCTCATTCACTCTAATTAACACCTTATAAGCCGTTTGGCTCAACAAACCCTGCCCAAATACCCTCTAAAATATCTTCCATTTTACCTAGAGACATTATATTGATCAGAAAACCATCATATGGATCCAGTTTGATCAAATAAAATAGAAGAACCTGAAGAAGAGATAATGATTTTACCACCCACTTTCTAGTTCCTTTCTTCTTCCACTTCCTTTTTCTTTTTTGTTTCCATTCTAAAATAATAAATCTAGTATATTCTATATATTGTTTTGTTATTATAATTATGGTCAAACAAAATTCATTATTCTATCCACCCATTTAATGACATGTCACCATACGTGCGTACGTACGGATTACCGTCTCCACGTCATGGTGTAATTGTTATTCAATACATTATTATTTGGATGAGAATAATAATGATGTGTATTTGATGAAAATAATAAATATAACATGATAAGGATTCTGTATATATGATACACCATCCAATTATATATTATTTTAAATTCAAAAGAATGATATTATTGCTCGTGCCTACGTACGGATTACCGTTTCCACGACGCGATGAGATTCATTTCCAAGTTCACCATTCATCAACAATTATAAAAATATATATTAATAATAAGTATGTAATATACGAAATAATAATGCTACTGGAGATATATATATTTATATATATATATAATTATTTATGAACTTAAATATTTCTTATTTACTTACTTCCGTTCAATACTATATGAAAACGGAAACAACGATTATGCGTACATACAGACTACCGTCTCCATAAACGGTGTTTTCCATTTCATATATATATCTATTATACATATTTATATTCAAAATATATATGATATTTAAATCATGTTTTATATTCTAGAAGTATTTAAATCGTGATCTATGTGATACAATCAAGAGTAACAAGTTAAAACACTTACGATAATGAAAGTGATTATTACCCGAATTATTAATATAACATGGAAATTATTATTAAATGGTTAGTATAAATTCATAAACGAATAATATATGATATCATAAATTTTAATATGGTTCTAGTATAATTTAAAAACATACTACGGTTTTCATACATGATGTTAAATGTACCCTCAACTAAAGAAAGGTTCAATGTAAGGGGTTTTCATCTCACTCCTTATTCCTGTGAGATTCGTGCAATATTTCCACTATTACCTTTTGTGTGGGGTATGTATTTCCCATAATTTTACAATTTGTGTAATACACTTTAATTTTTGTGTATTACATATCCATTGTATGATACCTCTTTCATGGGGTGTGTGTTTCGTAAGTTACCAAATTTGTAAGGGTTAATTCCTCAAACTATTTATTATCCATGTTTGTTTTTACATAAGTATATAATGGGAAATATTTATCATACATTCCCATGTTTGATTAAATATTTTTCAAAGGGATTATTTTAAGGAAGTTTTTTTAAAAAAACATCATTTCAAATGTTTCAAATGTTTACTCTTCTAAATCATTCTCATTAATTTAAGTGTGTTTAAAATGGGTTTTAAGGATTTATTTATATGGACATGAATGTTTTTAAAATGTTAATTCTTTTTAAAAGATTCAATGTGGTATGAGAGACTTTGATTCAAAAATATCTTTAAATTTCTTCCTTTCTTAATTTTCATCCTTTTAAATGTTTTTATGAAAAAGTGATATTTCTCTAAAAGAGTTTTAAAAATTATTTTCATCTAGGTCAACATCCATTGATGGATTTTAAACTTGTTTGAAGATGATTTATTATGATACAAATCATTCATATTATATTGAAGGTTTTGTGATAAGTTTTACTATGGATGTGTTATTTTTATACCATTCATGGTTTAGGGATAATGTATTGACATTTTGTGTGCTAGTTTTAATACGAATGTTTATGTTATGTTTAAACCTTTTTATATGACAAATGCATTGGACTTAGTATGTGACGGTTGGAGCCCTCTATAGCTCCTCGATGCATTGGTAGGTCTCATGATACAAACTAGATTAGTAGCACAAGTCCTTGACAAATTATTATTTGTATTCTTGGTACAAGACCTTAATTTGTGCTTATGATAGTCTGGCATTATGCATTCCATCATTATGAAAGTGGTTAGTGATATTGCATGTGATTATTCGACTAGTATAATATCCATGTGAATAAGAAAATGGCATTACTTCATTTTATTTTTTCCATATTATGCTGATGTTCAAGTTTAAAAGCCATTTGTCTTAGTTATATGTTGCCTTAAATGTTGATGCTTATTTATGAATGTTTACTCCATATTGTTATCCTTACTGAGCATCTGAGCTCACCCCTTTATATGTTTTATTTTTCACAGGATTCCAAGAAGTGTATTGTGATTGATATGATGGGTTAGGACAATGGAATAATGGCGTTCATAAAAGATTATTTATATTGTTTTGTATGTTATGAAGTGTAATGTAACATTCATGTATGTAATCTACTTTCCAAGGCTGCTAAACCGATCGGTATTTCGGGAATTGGTATTTTGTGATCATGGAAATGTATTATAACAATGCACAGATTCTGGGTAACTGGGGTTGGGGCATTATAGTTTGTATCAAAGGAAGTTTAGAAATAACCTTGGAATCAAGATTTAGATTAACTCTGATTAGATAAAATTACCGTAAGATAGACATTGAATATTAATATATAAGAACATCCTATAATTTTGGTAATGTGAAGGTTCTGTGAGTTTTCCAACCAAATAAATCCCTATATGTATATAGGTAAGTAGAGGCGGCTCTGGCACATATGTACCTAGGGGTAAAACGCAAAAACACCGCTTTGAGCTAGACTCAAACGGGAACTGGTGCACGACAACATGCCTTGCTGCACTCTTGGTTACGACACTCCTAGGGGATATTTTTAGGATAATTCTTGTTTTCTTTACAAACCACTATAAATGGTTTATGAGTACATACCTCCTCAAAGAAAACATTTTTTTGATTACGGATTATATCCATAAACTGTTCAATTTACGTTAGTATTTTATATGTTTGCAATTATGAGTTGTGATTCAGAAACTGACATAGTGTATGCCATTGTATAGAAATGGTTCCCAATAGAAGGAATGTGAACTCCAGTAATATGTATGATCCAAATAATAAGAGGGTTAATTTTATTCACTGTATTAGGACAACATTTATAAGGGAAATAGTCTCCCATGTATTCTCAAAATATGAAGAAATAGTATCATATGTTAATAAGATAAGAAAGCAATTATCTGAGTCCTATGGCTTTGAAGGGAAGAAAGAGATGAAAAGGATGGAAGATAGAAATATCGATAAAGGGAAGAGGTAAAAGAAGGATTTTCCGATATGTGATAACTGTGGAAAGAATCACGATGGTAAATTCTTGAAGGGAGTGAGAGTTTGTTATAAGTATGGATAAAAAGGGACACCAAGTACATGATTACAAGGGTAAAAAAATCCAATGTACAATTCTTCATCTACAAGGAGTTGGGACACTACATGAATCAATGTCTGATTCAATTGAGTATACCGCAAATGATGTTATTGGATAATTATCATGTTATGATACTACCTCAGATGAAGAGGGATGACTAGGGTTCTTATGTTGTTGTTATAGAATTATTTCATTTGATTGTTGTATCAATACTATACAGGTTATATGAATTATAGAGATAAATAATGAATGTACTTCAGTACTATTTTTTTGAGGATTTGAGATTATATGGTTCTACGAAAAGTTAGTTAATAGTAAGCTACACTTTTTTGAAAATACATGGTTGAAGGAAAGGTAAACCTTAATATGGTCCTGATAATGAGGTAGTTTTTTTTGGAATAAGAGATGGTTGATTTTTGTAATTCCGGATGTTGCGGTGTTGTAAAATAATACATGATGAAGGCATTCACATGTTATTAGCTAGAAAAATGGATCCTCTTTATTTTTAAATTCCTTATATATTTTCGGATGACAGTTTGGATATAATTATTTAGGATAATTCTAAAGGCTGGAATGGATTATGTTTGAAATTTGATACTATTTTTAAGGTTAGTTTTGGATTTCCATGAAAAGGACAACTAGGAGGTTGGGCAGCAACCCGTCGCATCTGGCAAGGACACGAGACTTGAACCTGCAACTGAATGGAGAAAATGGTGTATCACCTATCACAAACCCACGTGAATTTCCAGGATTGAATAATGTAGTTTTTTTAAAAGATCTGGTAGATGAATTATAAATTCATTTTTTGGTACTCTATATGAATAATATAGATAGAATAATTTTTAATGTTCTATTATCTTTTATATTGAAAGATGATTTTTTGGTAGAAATTAGTTAAAGGATAGAAATATACTTGACAAGTATACATTTTTTTTCTCTAATTCTATGAAGAAATAAATTCTTAAAGTTTAGGTAAGGCATCTTGAAACCAAAAATGTGTTATCCTAATACCTTATGTTTTGTTGAACCAATGGTATTTTAAATCATCATAGATTGGTGGATTTGAGTCCCACAATTCTATAATTGTTTGTGATTGATGACCTCAATAACTCCCTATAAATATCTACATTTTCCCTCCAACTATGTGTCTCTAATTTCAAACAATTTTCATCTTATCTAGATCATAATTTGGTGCTGACTTTTTCATTCCCCCTTTTCTCTTATTAAGACTAAATTTTATTAACCCAATTTTCGATGTGGGTTTTACCAAAATGTTATTTTATATTTACAACATTTTATTTCAAAGAACAATTTCAAAATTGAGAGGACTCAATTTATTGATGGAGGTAATAATGTAACACCCCATGGTTTCATAGTACATTATTTCTTCAATGTAATTCAATAACTTGTACTACATGCAAAACCGGGTTCAAGCGCACCTTAACTTACTAAACTAGTCATTATGAATAGTAATACCCACTTTTTGAAATTTTATAAATTTTATTATTCAAAATGGACTTCATTTTTGGATTTGGAATAACGAAATTAGCTTAGGGTGATTTTTTGATATTTTTCTGAAAATATTCAATTTTTTATGAATAGTGAAAACACTGAGTTATAGTTTAAAACCGAATTTTTATATAAATAATTATTTAATTTATTTAAATTTATTTTTGTTCAAAATAGATACATAATACCTATATTTTTTCAATGTAATTCATTAGAGTCAGTTTATAATATTTTTAGATATATAAAAATTTTAATGAACTTTTCACCATCTTTTACCCATCTCCTAGGAGAATTTGAAAATTCACATAAAACGTAATTTTACTGCTTCTAGGAGTGGAATTTAAAAAATCTGAGAGACACAGTTAATATCAAGGAGTAAAATTTGGTTCAATTAGATAAAATTAATTTTTTTGAATAGTAATGTTTTACTCTTATTTACCACGATTAAAAGTAAATAGTATAACTAAGGGTAGAAATGATATTAATATTAACCTAACATATGCCTGAATTATATTGGACATGTGTATCTCGACCAAAAAAAACTTTAGGAATAAAATATTATCATTTAGGTCTACTTGTATTGGACTAGGACATTTATTATTATTTAATTCCAAGAAGAGTTAAAAGAGATAAAATCGATGATTAATAACAAATTTTTTTAATATAAAGTTATAAATAATATAAATTCAATTATAAATATTAATTAGAAATATAATAATATTTCCTATATAATGGTATTTTATTTATAATTTTTAGACAATAAATAATTTAATTAATTTATGATTAAATGATGATGCAATAATTACCGTATTAATGAAAGATTAAGGTAATTGATATTATAAATATTCAAATAAATGTAATTTGATAATTTTTTTGAATTAAAATAAATTTCTAGGTTAATATGACATATTATTATTGTTTATATGAATCTTTGTTGACGTAATAATGCTTTTATGAATTTATCAAAAACAATATACCCAATAGTGTCAAAATTGGAATTAAAGAGTTTTGAAAACAAATATTATATTATTAACTAATATTATATTTCAAAAAATCTAAGGTTCGACCATGGGACTTATATCATGATATATGTATCATTTAGGGACCACTTTGGGGTCTATTATAAGTTTATTGAAGGTTTATTAACCATATAATATAAAAATACAAAGAGACATGGTAAATGTCAAACTAATTAACTAAGAGTTAAAACTGAAAGATATGGTTAATAAAGTGACCCAATCCTATCTAAAACCTATTTTTTGAGTGGATTTAGACCCATCCCCACAATAGCCTCTAAATAAATCAATTTCTATCCATTATAAACAGAATATGAATTTATTATAAAATAATATTTTATGTTTTTCCTAAGGTGCCCGTCACCCCTCTTATAAAACGGAACACACCCTATACTCTAATTCACACCTTCTATGTCATTTTGCTTAGCTAAAAATGGCCCAAATACCCTAAAAAATATCCTCCCTTTAACCTATAGGCCGTAGTCTGATCAGAAATCCATCCTAATGAGCTATTTTGATCAAATCAAAAGGAAGAACCCGAAGAAGATGTAATGATTTCACCACCCTCATTCAAGTTCCTTTCTTCTTCCTCTTCACTTTTTCATTATTGATTCCATTCTAAAATAATAACTCTAGTATCTTCTATATACTGTGATGTTTTTATAATTATGGTACAGAAAAATTCATTATTCTATCCACCCTAGGAATGACATGTCACCATTCGTTCGTACGTACGGCTTACCGTCTCCATGTCGTGGTGTAATTGTTATTCAATACATTATTATTTGGATGGGTATAATAATGATGTGTATTTTATGTAAATAATAAATATAACATGATGAGGATTCTTTATATATGATATACCATCCAATTATATATTATTTTAATATCAAAAGAATGATATATTCTCTCGTGCATACGTACGCATTACCGTCTCCACGACGCGATGAAATTCATTTCCATGTTCACCATTCATCGAAGATCATTAAAAATATATTACTAATAAGTATGTAATATATGACATAGTAATGCTACTTGAGACATATATACTTATATATATGTGTATTTATGTACTTACATATATCTTATTCACTTAATTTCATTCAATACTATATGTAAACAGAAACAACATTTATGTGTATTTACAGACTACCGTCTCCATAAACGGTGTTTTCCATTTCATATATATGTCAATTATACATATTTATATTCTAAATATATATGATATATAAATCATGTTTTATATTATGGATGTATTTAAATCATGATCTAAGTGATAAAATCAAGAGTAACAGGTTAAAACACGTCCGATAAAGAAAGCGATTTTTACCCGAAATATTAATATAACATGGAAATTATTATTAAATGGGTAATATAAAGTCATAAATGAATAATTTATGATATCATAAATATTAAAACTGTTATTTAATAATTTAATAACATACTATATTCTTCATACAGGAGGTTAAACGTACCCTCGACTAAAGGAAAATGCAAGGTATGGGGTTTTCATCTCACTCCTAATTCCCATGAGATTCATTCCATATTGCCACTATTAACTTTTGTGTGGTGTATGTTATGCCTATAATTTTATTATTTGTGTAATAAAATTTAATTTATGTGCATTTATATATTCCTTGTATTATACCCCTTTCATGGGATGTAGGTTTTGTATGTTACCATATTGGTATGGGTTAATTTAACAATCTCTTTATTATCCTAGGTAGTTTTTAAGTATGTATCTAATGGGACATATTTATTATCTATGTCCATGTTTCATGAAAGAGTATTCAAATGGATTCATTTAAGTCACTATTTTACAAAAACATCATTTCAAATGTTTTTAATATTTATTCTTCTAAATCTGTCTCATTAATGTCCATGTCTTCAAAATGCTTTTAAGGATTAATTTATATGGACATGAATGTTTTTAAAATATTTAATCCTTTAAAAAGTTTCAAAGTGGTATGGAATACATTGATTCAAAAATGTATTTTAATGTATTCCTTTTTAAATTCTGTGACTTTTAAATGTTTTCATGAAAAAGGGATATTTCCCTCAAAGAGTTTTACAAATTATTTTCATCTATGTAAACATCCTTTGATGGATTTTAAACATGTTTGAAGATGATTTATTATGATACAAATATTCCATATTGTACTAAAGGTTTTCTGATATGGTTGACTATGAAAGTGTTATTTTTATACGATTCATGGTTTATGGATAATGTATTGACATTTTGTGTGATATTTTTAATACGAATATCTATGTTATGTTTATACCTTTTCATATGAGGAATGCATTGGACATAGTTAGTTACAGGTTGAGCCCGCTATAGCTCTTCGATGCATCAGTAGGTCTCATTAGAAAAACTAGTGTCTTGGAACAATTCCTTCAAAAATATTATTTGTAGTCTTTGAATAATGCCTTGAATATGTGGTTATGATAGTCTGGCATTATGAATTCCATCATTATGAAAGTGGTTAGTGGTATTTCATGTGATTATTCAACTAGTAGAATATCCATGTGATTAAGTAAATGGAATTACTTTATTTTATTTTTTATATATTATGATTGTGTTCATGTTGAAAAGGAATTAATTTTAGTTATACATTGCCTTAAATGTTTATGCTTATTTATGAAATATTTTTCCGTATTGTTATCCTTACTGAGCATCTGAGCTCATCCCATTCTATGTTTTATTTTTCCCAGGATTCCAAGAAGTGTATTGTGATTGATACACAGGGTTAAGCCAATGGAATAATGGCATTAATAAAGTATTATTTATTATTTATGTATGTTATGAAGTGTAATGTAACACTCTTGTATGTAATCTATTTTTCAAGAATGTTAAACCGATCGGTCCTTGTAGACTTGATGTTTTGTGATAATTCCAATGTATTAAAATAATGCACTGACTCTGGGTAACTAGGTTAGGGGTGTTATAATTAAAGATATGGATTTTGTTCTCATAATAATTGACTCTGAAATTGTGGCTATGCTAGGGTCACCTGGGTATCGAACATGGATGAGGACTGACACATATAATCTTGAGGTGGGGTCGGGGAAGGAACTTGTGCATGGGGATAATTCTGAAACTGGTGAATCTATGGAAACTAGTATGCATGACCAGCACGGGAATTCTCAATTCATGTCTGACAAAGAGATCATGGGGTCAGGTGTGGATGAAAATCCAATTCAAGAAGAAACAACCAGATTAACAGTAAATAATTTGGGGGAACAATGCTGCATGACCTCCAAAACAAAGTCAACATGAAATTCTTTTTCTGTAACTATCAATGCATATCAAACCCTGAAACTAAAGGATCATTATGGATCCTTATAGGAATGTATAAACCTGATTTAATTATAATTTCTATGCCCAATATTAACTCCAAAAATATGGGAAATTTATTCCGCAATAGAAGTTACAATATTCTGGGCATGACCCATACTCTCTCAAGACCTGATAGAATCTGGTTAATTCTGCATCAGAGGGTGGATTCTCTATGGATTGTGGATGAGGACCACAAAATCATTAAATTCAGTTTAAATGAGGTTGTAAATCAATCGTTCTTCTCCATTATTTATTCTTACAAAAATCATGTTGATAGAAGGATTTTAGGCGAGAAAATTCAGAATATGGAGAGTAGTATTTCAGACTCTTGGATTATCATGGTTAATTTCAATGCCATTCAACATGAGAATTAATCAATAGGACCAAAAAAATTAACCTCTATAATAAAGTTTAGAGAATTTATTAAGATAGGTGGATTGGTGGAAATAAACCTTATTAGTGTTAATTCACCTAGTACAAGAAATATTGTAATGGCATGAGGGAGAGAAGAATTGACCTAGAATTTGTGAATCATACTATGATTGGTGCTTGGAAGTCAATATCATGTGTTAGTATTTCTAAGTTAATCCCTGATCATCATACTCTATTGATTAGTTTTCTTGTAAATGAGAAAGGGTAGCTGCTCCCTTTCAGATTCAACAGTGAATTTCTCTCAATTCCAGAATGTTACAAGATTGTTTTAGGGATGTGGAACTCTGTAAGTGGAAAGGTAAGTATATTATCTTTCATTTAAAAATTCATAATACTTATGATTAAATATAAGGAGTGGATTAAATCCATGTTCAGATCATTGGATGATGAAATTGAGACAATTTAATGTCATCTTCATGACATGCTAGAAAAAAGAACTAAATCAAATATTTTGGGTGACTTGCAACAGGAGATTGACTTGCCTATAAATCTGAAAAATATGGTTAGGATTTGGGAAATAATTCAAAGAATATCTTCATGATTAGATGGATTCATGTGAAGGACAGGAATTACAAGTTCTATAATGCCTTTCAAAGGGCCAGAAAAGTGAATAGACCCCTTTCTCTTATTAAGGATGGGGAAAAAATTCTGGAGAGTAGTCAGGATCTTACAACTCACATTGTAAATTTCTATAATTTTTTTTCCAATGGGCAATCATAGAGTGCAATTGTCAGAGACAAAATTATCCCTAATTTAGATAATGAGGAGGAGAATATATTTCTTACTTTAATTCCAATGGCTCTTGATATCAAGGACGTAGTGTTTGGGATCAAAAAAGATATGTCTCTGGGACCTGATGGTTTCACAAATCTTTTCTACCAAACCTATTGGGACATTATTCATAATGAGGTGTGTAAGCTATTTTAATAATTTTTCAGAGGTGGGAAACTCCCATCAGGGTTTAATGATTAGTTCATTTCCACCATTCCTACGGTGGAGAATGCAAGTGAAATTTTCAAGTTCAGGCCTGTTGTCATGGTTAATATAATTCACAAAGTCATCTGAAATATTATAGAAAATAGGCTTCCTCGAGTTAGTGATAAAATCATATCATTGAACTATTTTGGTTTTGTTAATGGAAGGATCATACAATATTGCCTTCTCATTGCTTCGGAATGTTTTAAAATTCTCAAAAATGCATCCAGGGGAGGAAATGTGGATCTAAAACTAGACATTAGAAATGATTGGGATATGATGGAATGGGGTTTCATTTGCCAATTCCATCATAGATTTGGTTTCGGGGAGGTGTTTTCTCAATGGATTGCAAAGTTGATGGAGTCAGCATGTATCATCATCCTGTTAAATTGATCACCATAGAGTTATTTCCCTTGTTCGAGGGTTGTGAGATAGTGGGACCCCCTCTCTTCCATTATTTATCCAATTTCTTAATATTATTTGAGGAGACACCTCATCGATATGGTGGCTGAGGGGAAAATCTCCACAATAAGAGAGGATAGAGGTATATATACCCTATCTGATTTATGTTTTGCAGATGATATATTTGTTTTTACCAAGGGTGATATGAAAAACATAGCTAACATCAAATGGGATCTTCAGCATTATGAGAGTGTCTTAGGAGAAGAAATTAATTAGGTTTGGGCATTCATATACTTTATAAAAAGGTTTTTTGATCCTCATAAGAATTAACTAATCAAATATTCATAGTCTTCAGAAGGAATATGGTCCACTCACTTATCTTGGAGTTCCAATGTTTTGTAGAAATCTGTGGGTATCATACTTCTCAGAGGTCCTATCCCAAGTAAGGAAAAATTGTTCCATTTGAAAGGGAAAGTCTCTTTCAATTGGTGGACATGTCTACCATGTCAAACATCTCATTATTTCACAACATGTGTATCCGTTCATGGTGTACAAGTTTACAACATATGTTGTCATGACTGTCAACTCAATGATTAGGAACATGGTTTGGAGCGGATGTTTGATAAAACAAAATCTCATAACATCAAAGTGGAGAAAATGTTGTATGCCTACTTGGAATGAAGGGATGGGAATCAAGAAGCATATATTTTTCAATCAAGCGCTGTAGGAAAAGTTTCTTTGGTGCCTTATTCATAACAATTATTCCTCTTTGGATTCTCATAGAAATAGGATCTGTTCTAGACATATCTCAGGGATGCATGATTATCTTGATTTTTAGATTTGGTATGGGCTATATTCTTTTTTTCAAAGAATAATGGGAAGCTCAGGTTAGGTTGTCAACATGAATTATTCAATTTTTTTTTTGAAATTCCAATTAGAACGGATCCCCGCATATTGAGTGGATCAACAATGACAAAAAAAAATTGACTGCACTCTTTTTATAAAAGAACAGATTTTACATCTTGAGGACCTTCTGGTTGATATTGCATCAATTTTTATTGACTACGATTTTATTAATCAAGATGGAATGCTTTCGTGGGACGTGTTGTCGAGTGGTGGGATGGATTAAAAATCATTCTATAAGAGTCTCATGAAGGGTGATGAAAAGTGGATTGCTGATTTGAAAAAAATATTTTTCCTCCCATCTAGATTAACATTAATCTAAAAAAAATTCATAATTGGATTCTAGTGGATGAAATTTTCCAAAAGGCTCTGATTTATTGTTTCTCTATATGTGAATAATTCCACAAACACTATGAGTATGTTGTTCATTTATTTATGTCATGTAATAAAACTTTTTCTCTAAGGAATTATGTTCTCCGTACATTTGAGATGCCTCTTCCCAACACTGCATCATTTCTATAATTCTTGTAGGCATTGTTCTGTGTACATGAGTCCAAGCATCTCACCACATTGATACAGGTCGACTGTGACAAATTCATTCATTCAATTTGGAGGGAAGATAATAGTTTTATGCATCATCATGCAAGGTGCCATGAAACCTCGATTCTTTCAGATATTACAATGACAATTAGGGTGGTTAAAAAAAATGCTCAGTGACAACTTCTACAAATTGGTGAGGGAGATACCATTTTTAAGGTAGTTGGAGGTCATAGGATACTTTCATAATACGAGGGGTACATTGGAGGTTTTATAGTCTCCCCTTGAATGGATGGTTGAAATGTAACACAGACAGGGCCTCTTGGGAAAATTCGATACCATAATGTTTTGGGGTTATCTTCAGGGACTCCCATAGTGAGGTTGTGGAATGTTGATATGGCCCTTGTGGGTATGCTACTACCATGGAGGATGAAATTATGGTGTTTATCAGGGCGGTTGACATGGTTTATGAAATCCAATGGAATAATATTTGGTTTGAGTGGAATTCAGAAGTGCTCGTGCATGCGGTTTGGGTGAATCAGTATCAATTATCATGGAAACAGACCGGTAAATGGATCAACTTCACGGAAAGCCTTTCCAACATTAATCACATTATCCCAAAAACATTTTGGGCAAGAAATTATATTGTGGATGGGCTTCCCAACAATGGTATCTTTGGAGAAAGATGCATCTGACTGAGCATTGTGCTGATTGACTTGATGCATTTTCATAATTCAGGACAAAAGTAAAATATCGTCCTTCCGTAGTGTGTAACACTTTGATTTCTCAATATTAGAGCCACTAAGCTCATCTTTCTAAAAAAAAATTGTCTCATAATTTCCACAACACAATATATTCTACTTTTTTGAGTCTTTGACATAGAATATTTGAAATATATATGTAAATATGTAATAGATGTTTCTAAAACTGAACTTCCCTTCACTTATTAAAGGGTAACATTCACCCCTTAATGATACACCAATTCTACTGAGTTCCCTAATTTAACATTAAAAAATAAAAATTCCCATTACCCACTCTCATGAGCATAATATAATGCTCATCCATATTTATCCTACACTATTCAAAATAAAGGGGACATCCCAGAAAAAATCATGTCTCCAAAATAAATTCTATCTCCTTCAAATATTTTACATCTTCATGATGCACATATAAATAACTTATCATCATAATTATGGGAATAATTAATTTTCATTTTAATATTAGTATGTTTTTTTAATAATTTTAAAACCATTAGTTCATAATATCCATCCACATAGAATAACTAATGAATTTTAATAATTTGTTTGTGAAAACTACCAGTACCATTTAGAATCATTTTTTTGGGTTTTTCATCAACTATTGATTCTTTATCTAAAAAAATTAAAATATAGTCCAGATTCATCATTAATAAAAAAATTTCTTTCTGATTAAATTATAATATTATTATTTCAAATAAAACTCCTCAATAAAAAAATAACAATTATTTTTAATCATGTTCTAGTTTGGGGAGGTTTATCCACCAATATGAATGATTCATTAAAATAAAATTATGTATGGATATGGGAACACGAAACTTTTTTTTATAATTGAGTAATAAAATAGTTTATCATTATATTTTTTATTGAATATATTATTATCAATTAATTTTTTTATTAAACTATAATTTTTATTTTCAAAAATCAATGATATTATCTAAAACTAATTCAATATCCACACAGCATAACTAAAATAAATATGGAATGGTATCAGAGGCATAAAAATATGACTTACATATAATAATATATTTCGGTATATATTAATTTTTAAATTATTTAAATTTATTGGTAATGACTTCAACAATATAAAACTTCTGAAAGTTGATAAATTTGTTAACATAAAGATTGAAATAAGTTATGACCAGATAAAATACCAATAATTAATTACTATAAATGAGTAATATTAATGGAAAAATATATGAATAAGGTTTTGGAATAGATAAATATGGTTTTAATTTTTGAATTACACGTTGTTATAGTTTCATAAACTAAGCACAGAAGAAAAGAAAAATTATTGTCCAAATGATGAATTCATTAAGAAATGTTTATGCTGTAAACCATGATTCAGTCTCAATGGTGTAAATAATTCAAAATAATTTATAAATTGATCATATTATATATCATATGAATCAGTGATGAATTAATTTTTATAACTCTCTTGGGGTTTTAATGTAGAAGTTAAAAAGTCTGAAAGGTATTTTCATGGCTGAAATCTATTCATTGTGTCATGGAAACTCTTATTTGGATAAAATATTTTATACTTGATCTATTAAAACCATTAAGGTTGTTTTTTTATATTTGAAATTTATATTTTGGGAAATAATATTTTAAACCAAGTTATTCAAGATATATTATTTTAATTTTTATTTAAAATTAAATTTTTATAATAATTTTTATTTGTTTTAAATTATTTTTCTTATTTTTCCATTTTACTACATCCCACCAAAGTTCTCCATTACCTATTTAGGAAAAAAAATTATCCAATTATCCAATTATTTCCTTATTTAATTATCTCTCTTAATTATCATTATACTTTTAACAATTTGGGTTTTCATACAAAGGCTCTTTCATAATTTTCAATTTTTTTATCTTTCATTTCAAAAAATAAGGAAGTTTATCACCCTCTCCAAATTTTATTTTAATCACCATTATTAATTTATCAATGATTCACTGTGTTTGTATATTATTAAAAAAAGTTTCAAATAATTTGAGAATTCTATTGTTTTGAACATAATTTGTTTCATAAGTAAATATTATTAATGATTCTTTTAAGATTAAATATTTTCAGAATATTTTCAATTATAGTTTTTAAACCATTTTGTGTTTTTCTTGTATCCATTGTTAAGGAGTAATTAATAATTAATAAATTATAATATATTTTCAAACCAACTTTTTTGTATCCATTATATCTTTATTGAGAAATATTATTCAAAACTCTATATAAAAATGTTTTCAAAATTATTCTCATTCACTCTAGAAAAATATGTTTCAACGTTATTTTCACATAATCATTTATAAATATATCAATATCAGTCAATGAAAAACATAGTAACTCTTCATACAATTTTTTTCCAACTATTATCCATAATGAACTAATTATTTAGACATACTATATATATTCTTTTCATATAATTCATGTTGGAAATAAGAGTTGGGTTTTTTTATGATTTTATAATTTCTGGTTATGTTATATTTTAGAGGGATTTAAGAATCCAATTATATTTCCATGAGTTTTTTGTGAGATGATGAATGTATGATAACCATGTTATGTAATAATGTACAGATTATGATATGGTTTCATCCTATATCCCCCTCTAACGTAATAAGTAATGACCTAAAAAATGTGAAAAAATGTTATTTGAATATTTTGGAATGTTCCTAGGATATAAATGGTTGGGTTTAATGGAGTATAATACTACTCAAAATTTATGGAGTGAATTGATTGGAGGGTATCCAGGTTCACAAACATAATATATCCAATGTTAATTATTATTATTATTTTTCATGCTTTTATCATTTTATTTCATATTTTCATGGTTAAACGATTCTTTTATTGTATTCTTTACTTTTATATCATGATCACACATTTTTTTTATTTTTTCCAATCTTTAGTAAGATGTTATCTTATATGATTCCTTAATGATAATTTTTTATCTTTTTATGTTTTATGATTATTATATAAGGATTTAAAATTATCTTATTAAGATATTTGAGTAATTTTCACGCTCTTCATTGGGTTTATGTTGTCACATATCATGATATGTTATTATTATACTAGGAATATAATCTCACCAGATAGTCTTATTTCCATTACTTATGTTGTAAAGTTGATAATATCATATGTTTTATTATTGAAAGGGTCTATGAGATCATCATTATAGAGAAATTTTCAAAAGTGTTGACAGAAATATATTTTTATGTAGCTAATACCCAATACACTACAAAAAAATACATGCATTGTGTAATTGTTTGTGAGATGTATTATTAAAATATTTAGATTAATGTTTTATTTCTGTCATGTTAATCACGAGTTTATTCTTTTGGTATCGTATATGGTTTTAGTAATTTCATGTAATAATTTATTAATTTTTAGGATTTTTGATTTTTGACATTGGTATTAGGATTATAGTACCATACTAAAAACACTAGAGATGAAGAAATGTATAGGATGAAATTATTTAATATTGGTAATGCCAATGTTAGATGATTTTAATAAGACATAAATTAATATCTGGATAATAATAATGAATGTAGATACTCGACTTATTGTATGTAAGATTAATAATGCATATACCCCAAATTCGTGTACATAGATATTACATAATTTTAGTTCAATATTAATTACACTACAAAAAAACAAGATTTATTTTCAAATTTTTATAGTTCCTTTTGAAACTGGGAATCATAAAAAAGTTGTCTATAGGTGATGTACATAAGCTTAAACTATGTTCTGCATAAGCATAAGGATCCTTGTTTCTTCAGATGAGAATTTGGATAAAAAGTATGTTTTTTTTATTTTAGATTCTTGTATGGTGTAAAATATAGTTTTCCACTAGAATATAAAATTCGACAAATTTTATATCCTATCCATTTGTCATGGATTGGATTGTTTACATTAAAAATGGGTTTTTTAGAATTCATAGATGATTTATTTTTAGTGGAAAAAATTATTTATTTATTGAAGATAAATTTATTTTACCTATTTTTTTAACTATATACATTAAAGGGAACATCACATTGAGATTATGTTTCAGTTATTGAGTGTGTAATATGTAATATTACTTTGGTGGGTCATAAACATATTATAGGGGACAAGGATGAGTTTTTCCCTACTTTTTATTTTCTTATCTTTTTATTATTTTATTTTTTCCTTTTTATTTTATTTATCCCCTAACTTCTCGAGAGAACCCCTAGGGATATTAATTTGTGTGAATTGTATAGAAAAGGTAGGAGAGAGAGAGAGAGTAAAAGGGAGAGGGTAAGAGTGGTTCCTTCATATGGATTGGGATAAGCTAGATTGTTGTGTGGTTCCCTTGGATCATAGAAATGGGAGAAGCTTCGGTGAATTTAGGCCATAAATAGGTTATTTTAATGAATTTTTATATAGCCCCATAAATATAATATTAAATACTTATAAATACATTTTATGCATTGTAATTACCGATATAGGTTTGATCAGTATCATTTGGGAAGGAAAATGACGTTTTCATATTATTGGTTTCCAATTTGGGAATCCCGATAAAATGATAAGTATTTTAGGAACACATGGAATATGTTCTTTCTGTTTGGCGAAGATGATAATTTTTTAATAAATATTCATTTATTAGGTATACCCTACATGCATTGGGACTGGTCTGTATATCCACAAACCCATCCATATATCTTATGTAGGGTAACTTGGTCATGTAGAGAACACGGCTAGACAACCCATGTTGGGGAACATGGTCATAGAGAGGTACACAATCAGATGAAGTAAATGGAAAAGACATGTGAGGTACATGAGAAGGTACCCAATTTTGGGAAAATATAGGGTACATTATCTACACATTATGTACATTGGAGTTGACACCCCATGATCAGCTGATGTATATTCCCTTGTGGTTCTATGTGGGTATATGCCATAATAAAGGGCTAACACTATGTGAACTTCTTCTATGATACCCTTTTTATGGTCTCTGTATTTTTCATATATATTTTCCCATGAATTGTAATTGGATACAGAATTGGTCCATTTTGTGTTCCTTATTCATATATAATTATGGTGAATCCCTTCTGGTTATTAGAGGACTCCAATGTGGTCTTTCAATATTTTCCCAAACAGGGGAGTTCAAACTAATGCAATTGAATCTTATTGATTCATGACATTGATAATTTGATCTTATATGATCCAAGAGAAATATCTCTAGATAGATACATCATATCTTATACATAGTTGAAATATCCCTTTTGATATGACCCCATTTATCCGGAGATTCCATGAGATTAGGTGTTCTTGAGGATCCCCTATTTGATACCTCTTTTTACATTATGACATAGTATATATCATTTTGTATGAATATATCGTATCAAATTTTTGATGGTACCTTTTTGGATTCATTATACAATATGTATACCTCAAGAAACCCACATAGGATTCATAAATTCTATTATTTAATCTTGGACCCAATGGTTTCTCTAATATTTGATCAACCATGTTCTACTACATTATCATTGGGTGGATACTATATATGGTTTTTTCATTGATCCCATACTAAATATATGATCAATGAGGCTGCAAGGGTAGTGGTTGAATTACAAATTATTCAACCCTCACCCCTTATTTATCCTTTCATTTTTTTATTATTGTTGAAAATATGATAGCCAATGGTGCTTCCTGGCTTATGGATGGCCAGAAATATGCAATGTTAAATTTATCATTGGGCTGATTAATTTTGTTTCTTGGGATCTGGATTTAAACCTTATTCATTTGGGATGCCCAGTGGTATTTCCTGAGATCCATATTCAATGACTTATCAATTAGGTATTTCCAAACACAATTCTTGTGTCTTAGCTATTTATATTAAATTTTTGATAGATATTATCAGGAATTCCCAGAGGTACATCCCAGGATCCATCTTTTGGTAATTACATGATGTTATTAATTTGAAATATATACTCATTGGATCCAATTTTCATGAATTACATGGACTCCATCGATATTTATACTTCATGGAAAAGATAAACATGTTGATCATTGAGTGACACTTGCAATACCATTGTAGGAATTTTATTGATGTAATCATTTGTTATACTGTTTAATGAATTATTATATTTATACATGGTTTCCCATGAATGAAATCATGGGATAGATTCATATGATATATCAATTTATATAATACATATAGTATTATGCTCTTTATGAGAATAAACTAGGATTATCCTGATGATTGGGTGGAAAAATTGTCGCTACGCCACATAGAGGTAAATATTAAGAATGTGGATTTTGATCCATTTATATATGAATTGAAGTAGATAATGTACTTATATCTATAGATAATTCAATACATATAGACAAAGGGTGATCCCCTTTGGGATTATTCAAGTCATAATGTCATGATTTCCTATGGACTAAGTCATGGGAGTCATACATCAACCAAATTGTAAGTGTATTAATTTGTATAAATTATATATTAATAACAATTTTCTAGGATTGTCAATTGTTATACAGTATCCTTGATTATATTCATTAGAGGTGTGTATGGTTGAACCAATGAATATGACTTGCATCACCCTTTGGTGATATAGCTTTCTTAAATACTTGATTGAAGTTGGATGAAGCTTATTTTTATTAGCATTGTAGACCCATAGATCTACATAATGGAGTACTATATGTGTGGTATAATAACAATATCATTTTCATAATATTGGGATGTAAGAATGATGTATTGTAGATATTTTCTCTAAGGTATTACTATTTGTGATATAAGAGACAAAATTATTAGGAATGTGTTATACCCTATGATTTATATTAAAATGGTGATTCAATAAAACAAATTCTGAAAACATGTTTCTGTTCTTAGGGATATGTGATTGTTATTATGTTCTTTATTGACATAATTATATATTATTATTTTTTTGAGATACACATGTGTTGTGAAAGTGATATATTTTATAATGTATTTCTAGCTCTTGGACCATTCTCTAGAGTTTATCAATAGATTTTGAATCATTCCCTCATTGTCAATAGAAATATAATTCATCACATTAGACATTTAGAATTAACATGTTATAGGACTACTAATGTGTGCTTGTAATAATGATAGATTCTAATTGTTTAATGATTAAAAAATTTTGTTTTCCTGTATGTGTTTTTAGTGGAAATCTACACAATAGGTATGACTTTCATATATATATATATATATCACTCTAATTAATGGTAACGTGGATCTCCATTTAGACGTTTGATGGTGTGGATGATGACTTAGTCTTATGAAAAATAGGTGATTTAAGCATAGAATATTTACATGGAATAAGATTCCCATATTTTGAACACCTGATGGGGATTTTTCATTATATTGGTTATCTAATGTGTCATTAACAATATAAATAGGTCTGTATTGTATAGGTCAGAAGGAAATTTATAACAAACCTGCTTTTATTTCACAATTAAACATAATTTATTTCACGAAATTTCAATTAATACAACATAGATGGTTGATAGGTCTAGTTTCATTGGGGATTAGGATCATTACATAACAACTTCAAACATGAAATAAAATGTCTTTATTTAAAACATTCGTTACATTACCACAACATTCCTTCGTACTTAACATTGCGTGGGATAACCTAAGGACATACATAAGAAATGTGCGATCTATAAACCCCAGTAAGGGAATAAACATGGAATAACATGAGGAATACAATACATGTTAGACAATAGGAATATAAATGGAGCATAGGATAAACATGAACATAAAGTCATGAAAATGAATGATAATAATAACATGGAGAATTGGCAACAACACATAACATGGAATTAGCATGATCCAAGGATCATTGCACATGGTGCATGACTAAACCCTCATATTAACCTAAATGATGATTAAATACTCATTGAACTTGAATTAACATGATTCAACTCCCATAGCACATGACGTATCCTGATACCATACATTACAAAATGCATTGCAGTGCTACCCGGGATCCCCCTTCATAATCATTTCATTTCAGGCATATATGTCCCACATAGATCATACAACATGGATTCATTAAAATCACAACTCATTCCATGAATAAGAGATGTTTAGTACATAAATTTATGTAATAAATCAACAAGTACATGTGCATTATGGTGATTACCCTTGATAGAGGAGTGGGTATGGTATTCACTACACAATGATTTTTGCGTGGAAATTATGGTTTAATTTTGGTAGCATAACAATGTCAAATAGAAATTTGTAAAAGGGATTGTTGGGAGTGAAAGGGTTATCTAATAATTTATATATTAAAAGGATGATAAGGGTATCATGGGAAATAATATACAGAAATCAGGAATGGAGTTTAGATGCATAATATAAAATAATTGCTTGAATATTAATGGGAGATCTAAAATCATTATAGAATTTTGGCATGGTAACAGGTGTACATGGGAGGAATTAATAAAATTGAAATGGGTATAAATCATTAAAAAATAATGAGTGAAGTATGGGGGAGGTGGGAAATAATACCCCATCATTTATAATTGAAAATAAAACGGAATAACAATAAAAGAAAACATGGAAAAAATAAAAAATGATTGAATCCCTTACATGGATGTGTTATCTCAAAGGCTTGTGAGGGGATTGAGAGAGGATTATTGGGAGCATTGGGATCCTATGGAGGATTCTGGAGATAGGATGGATGATTTTGGTTTAAATCTTAAGGCTTTTATTGATGATGATGTGGGATCTAGGGTGGGTTTATATAGGAAAGTAGAAGGTATTCATTAATATTTAGTTTTGGGACACCACACATAAAACTAATCAAAACCACAATCCATACCAATTTTTTTGCTCATGTAGTTTTCCAAATAGGAGTTTAAAATAATATTTTATAATCCCACTAGCCTAAATTATTAAAATAATATGGTTTCTTATGTGCATGTGAGTCACATTCTCAAGAAAATAAATTTAAAAAGATAAATGTTTTATAAGTTTTGTAGTGTCCACTAATGATTTGAAAAATAAATCAAATAATTTTAAAATCGCAATACTTTAAGGATAAAACACATATTTTTAGAAAATATCTTTTATTATATTTTATTACATCACTATTCGGTCATTATGATGTCTTAAAACCCATTATATATTTAAACGGTATTTAATTTTTACCGAGAAATTTGACTGTCTCGGATAATTATGAAAAATTCAATGTTGGATAATTGTAATGTCCTAATTAAAAAAAAATCATTTTATATAAATATTTGTTTAAATATGATAATTTTCACTTTTAAAATAAAATATGACATTTATGATAAAATCATGGGTTTTGACAAAAATAGCTTTCAAACTATAATAAAAATTACAATTGCATTCATAAAATTATATGATAATTTAAATTTAAAAAATGTAACTTAATAATAATTATAATAATATTTTATTATAATATTTTTTAAATTAAAAAATTCCTTAGATTTACCAAAATAGATTCCATAGTTGAATATTAACTATAAATACTATCTTTTCTTTAAAAACTACTTACAAATAAAAATAATAAAATGAATGTATATTCATTATTATAAAAAATATATAATGCACATAATCATAGTGGTAATGTCTTGTTACATAACGCATTATAACACCTGCATAAGACTGAAGTGTAATTTGTGCGATGATGATCGACTGTTTTGTTGGCTCGGATAACATCGCTCGGTTTGTAATCTCTATCAACTTCCATTTCTCTCATAGGTGGTTCTGTTTGAGCTTTACGTGTTGAAGCTCATATTGGGCTTGGTCAAGAATGAATCCTAATGATTACACCTCCTTTCAGAGCACTGACAAATGGTATTCATATGGGGCAAGTCTACGGGATGAGGCCATTTCTTCGTTTATCTGAGTAAATTAGAATTGTTAAAGCCCTATATTTATAATAATCATGTTGTCACTGTTCAACAGCTACATTATAAATGATCACAATTCATAATGGAATTTTGAAATACAAATGAATAAAACCATTTAATCTCATATGTTTTATATGATCATTCTACATAATAAGAAATTTAATTAGATCTAGATGGATTTTCTTTAACAAAATTTTGGGTCTTTTCAATCATCACCCCTTATGAAATTTCACCCTCAAAATTTCATTTTCCCACACTAAGACATATGTGGGTAACATTTCTAGATCACTTCGACCAATTCCAAGGTCACTTATTCAAACATGTGGGTTTTCCACAACACCTCGACAAAGGGCATTGCATTATTTTGATGAACTTTTTCTCAACGATCTATGATCTTCACTGGTTTCTCCTCGTAAGAATGATTATCCTTTAATTGTACAACCTCTAAAGAGAGTACATGTGAAGTTTCTGGAATTTAATTCTTTAATAGAGATACATGAAGACATCATATACTTTTTCCATAGTATATATAAGTTCTATTTAATAGTCCACAGCCCCGACACGATCAAGAATCTCTAAGGGGATGATGTACCTAGGACTTAACTTCACTTTCTTTCCAAAACTCATGACCTTTTTCAACTGAGATATGTTTATAAATACCATGTCTCCAACATTAAATTCATGGTATTGTTGACGGTTTTCGGCATAACTCCTCTGTCAACTTTGGGCTACCTTGATATGTTGCTGAATGGGTCTCACCTTATCCACCATTTCATATACCATTTCAGGTCCTAGAATCTTATGCTCGATGAATTCATCAAATCACACTGGTGTTCTTCACCATTTTCTATGATGGAATTCATATGTTTCCATTCATATACTGAAGCATAAACTATTATTGTAGGAGAATTCATCTATTGGAAGATGTTGGTCCTACCATCCTTTGAAGTCAATAGAACATGATCATAACATATTTTCCAGTGTCTGAAAATTTTGCTCATACTAGCCATCCATTTTAGGATGATAGGATGTACTAATGTCCACTTCATTGCTTAGAGCATGTTTGATAATTTTCACATATTCAAGGTGAATCTTTGATCATGATAGAATAAAATAGATAATGGTACTGTTTTCATACTTACCACTTCTTTGATGTAAATTTGTGCATGTTGATCTAGTGGGAAGTTCTCTTGAATCATGATAATGTATGATGTCTTCATATGGTGATCCACCAAGTCCCATATAACATTGTTTCCTCTATAAATCCTTGGATGTCCACTGGCAATGTCAATGGTAATGTTTTCCCACTTCCATGACGGTATAGGTAGTGGTTGCATCATCTGCTAAGACTTTTGCCTCTCAACCTTCACTTGATGACATACCTGGCACATTGATGTATATTCATCAATATCCGTTTTAATATTTTCCCACCAAATTTTTTCATGGAGATTGTGATACATCTTAGTGATCCCTGGGTGAATAGATAAGGTTGATCTATTGGCGACATTCAGAAGATCCTTCATTATCTCTAGATCATATGGTACAAAAAATCATGACCCAAATCTCAGAATTCCATCCTTGTCATCCATGAACTCAATGGATTTCCATTTTCTGGTATCTTCCACCCTTTTCAAAAGTTCCACATCTTTTCTTTGGGAATCCATTATTTTTGTCATGTCGGATCGTTGAGGAATAATTTGTGAATGGATTGATGAGGTTCCCTTCTTTATAATTCCCATTTCCATCTTCATCAAATCTAAGATTATTTGATCCTTCTAAATTCTCATCAATGATAGAATTGTTGGATCTTTTCTAATTATAGAATCATCCAACTTGTTCTATATTATTAACGTGGTAATGGATTGAGTAGTATTAATATTTTGTCATCTCTAACCATATTTATTGGTGCATATTCAACTTTTTATGTGTGAATATATACATTGGGCTTTTTTGATCTATGTATATTTCACATTTCATCCCAATGAGACAATGCTGAAAAATTTCTAATGCAATGATCACCAAAACCAACTCAAGATCTTGTATTGGATAATTATGCTCATGAACATTCAATTGCTTTGAAGCATATGAAATTACATTGTCCTTCTCTATCAACACAAAACTGAGACCCTTCTTCAAAGGATCACATAATACCACAAAATTTTATACACTTGTGTGTAATGTGTGCAAAAGTGCAGTGATAATCCCTCTTTCAACTCCTTGAATCATTCTTCACATTCATAAATCCAAACAACTATTACTCCCCACCAAGATAGCTTTTTATGAGGGTTGGACAATCGTGTGAAATTTCACACAAATCATCGATAATATCATGCTAACCCAAAGATGTTACGGATATCATTTACTGATGTTGGCCTCATCCATCCCTCAATTAGAGTTATCTTAGGGAGATCCCTAGATACCCCCTTGCTTGTGATCATATAACCCAATAATGGTAACTAAATAAAACAAAACACACACTTATTATACTTTTCATAGTGATTCTCCTTCTCCAAGGACCCTAGTACAGTTCTATGATGCTCTTCATGTTCCTCATTTGTTTTGTAGTATATTATAATATCATCTATAATGGCTACAAAAAATTTGTTGAGGTTATCTCTAAAGACTCTATTCATCATGTCCACAAAGATTGTTGGATCAATAGGGATTCTAAAATGACTTAGTATGAATTCATAGTGCCCATATCTTGTACAAAAAATAGTTTTGGTGATATCTTCCTTCTTCACCCTTACATCATAATATCCCGACTGCATGTCCACATTGGAGAATTATTGTTCTCTACACAGCTTCTCGAAAAAGTCATCAATTCGTGGAAGAGGATACTTATTATTTATCATGATTTTTTTGAACTCACGATAATCAATGAAATTGTGCATTGACCCATGCTACTTCTTGATGTAGAGGACTGGTGTACCCCATGGTAAAGCACTTGGTCATTTATAACCATTACCTAGATTCTCTTATACTTGTTTTTAGCTCCTCAAGCTCTAAAAAATACATTCTGTACGGGGTATTGGATATTTGAAATGACCTCCGTATAACGTCAATTGAGAAATCAACATCTCTTTTGGAAGGAATGCCATGTGATTCATCCATAAATACTTCACCAAATTCCCTCACAATTGTCATGTATTATGGCGGGTTTCGTCATTTGACTCAAGAATCTGATCCAAATACACATGCTCATATTGTAGTAACATCCATGCTTGTAATGACGGTGATAAATAAGATTCATATTCCTCATTTCACTTGTATAGAATCGGGGATCGATTCTCTATATGTATAGTTATTTCCCTCTCATGAAAATTTATGTTGGCTCTATATAAGGAAATCCAATCAATGCTAATAATTTCATCTAATTCCATGAGAGGGAGTATGATGAGGTTTTCTAGGATGTTCAATCCAAAAATTATGATAGGGGATGTGATCTATTCATGGGATTCAATGATTTCCCCATTTTCCCTACTCACTAACATCTTCACATTCTTGATTTGGGGTGGTGTATGGAATGTACAACTAAACATTTGGGATATAAAATAATGCTTAGAACCATAATCAAAAAGCTTGTTAGCTTTTCTTAATTGATTAACTAGCGTACCTATCACCACATCATTCTCGGGGTTCACATCGCCAATAGTGATGGAAAAAGCTCACCCTTACTTCCATTGAGGGTGTTGGATGCCTCTGAAAACCATTGGAATATAGCAGTGATTTGAATAGTGCCCTGGTTTTTTGCATTTTATGCAATGATCAACATGTTGATAGTGGAACAGAAAAATCCTCTCCTCTGTTGCAGCCATAGTATATTCTTGTCGGCAGTTAATGGCTATGCGACCTTCTCATCCACACATAAGGTGTTCCCTCATCCCCTTCCGGATGTTTCAAGGGCACTTCATTCCACACCTTTGGAAATGGGGTGTTGTATTTTATAAGAACTGTTGTATTTATCCATTGGAATACCAGAATTGAAGTTCACCTTATGCTTTTTATCCCAATTATACCCCTATGATTCCCCAATCTCCATTTCAACCTTGAAAACAATCTGACAATTTCCTCATAGATGTCGATGTCATGGATCTCCAGTTATTTTCATAGGATAGGTTTCAGGCCACAAAATAAGTGTTCAACCTTGCATTCAGGGTAATGAAAAACCAGGAAACATATCGTGCAGGCCTTGTGATGTATGCCTCATATGTTCTGATGGATTTTTAGTCTTTTTATTGAGGTAAAGGAAGTCAGATTCCATCTTATGTCAGAGGGTGCAAAAAAATATTTATAGAAAAACATTTTCAGGAAATCCTTCTATTCCAAGTCCTCAATCTATTCCTCAGGATTCATATTTTTTTCAATGTCCAACATTGATTATATTCACCCTCTATATGGTAACCATCCAGAAGAATGTTCTCTTGTTCGGAACATTAAAGGATGGAGAAGATATTTTCAATGATGTGGATGAATTGTTTGATTATTGAGGGATCAAATGATCCATTGAAATAGGAGGCCTTTGTCTCATGAAGCTATTTATAGTGACTTCTTCTTCATTGGGGGGGGGATATTTCTCTTGACCCATGTTTCTATTCAAATTAATATTTAATAGAGAGAGTATTGTGACAATGATTTTGATTCCTCCTCCCATGAGATTGGGCATCTCATTTGATCAGTCATCACATAGATCTTCGCATTGGTTGTTAGCTTGAGCCCTCCTATTACCAGCCATTGATGGAATAAAATGAAAGATAGGGTTAACATATAATGTGTAATAAAAGGACCAAACATATAAATTATTAATTTCTTTAATTTCCTCAACTTATGAATCTATAGGCTTCCATCTATGATATCCATGATCTACTTTCTAACATATATTCTCAGGGGCCTTTTTTATTCCATTAATAATAGATTATACTATTCTTGTGAATTTACCAAAGCATATCCCTTGGGCGTGTCGTAACCACGAGTGCATCACTACCAATTGTCATATTCCATGATTCCCAAGGTCAAGCCAGAAACACCTTGAGGGAGTTTTCACTCCTATGTACATTTATACCGGAGCCGTATCTACCTGCTAATATCCTATGAGGGATGTATTTTTTTTTGATAAACCACTTACACAATAATCACCCAAATTTGGGGATATTTTTATTACACAGAGTCTTATACATAAGGATTTCATTAGCATTTTCTAATCATAATCTGAAAAATAATTAATCATAATCCTCTAGTACCACCTACAACTACCCTCCATTTATTTCACACATAAACATAATTTATTATATGAAATTTCACTAAATAAAACATCGAAGATCGATTGGTCTCGTGTATTTGGGTATTTGGTTCATTACATAACAACTTAAAACATGAAATACAACAACATTATTGAAAACATACATTACATGACCACAACATTCTTTCTTACATAGTATTGCATGGGATAACCTGAGGACAAAAATAAGAAAGGAGTGAGATATAAATCCTAGTAAGGGAATAAGAATGGAATAAAAATGAGAATCAAAATACATGTTAGAGAGTAGTCATATAAATGGAGCACCAGATAAACATGAAAATAATGTTGTCATGAACTGTGCCCCGGGGCCGGTGCTGTGACTACCCGAAGCCCGCCTTCCATATGCTAGGGGATGGAGACTTGCACCGAAAGTCGTATTCCCTAAAACTGGGAAGGTATTGCCTTTTTAGCCTGTAAAAATACAAATCCAACTACACAACGTGATATGAAAACAAGTAAACTATATTAAAAAAGAGAGTGTACAATAAGTAAAAAGGGGCCAAAATACAAGTCCAACTGGAAAATTCATGAAAAAAGGAAAAGTGATCCTGTGAACACCCACCAAAGATCCTACCTGAATGGTATGTACAGATATCGATCCGGTCTTCTCTATGTTACACCTCTTCTAATACCCACCTCTGAGCAACATTCTGTCCGGGTACCGTCATCCCCATTCAGCGTTATCTGTCATTTGCACTAAACACAACAAGGTGCAAGAATCGCCCTTGCATGGTGAGTATAGCGATACTCAGTAAGGACACCGAGACCCCCAAAGGTCTCTCCAAATCAAAAAAAAAGATAATCCAAAAAGCATGGAAACAACAGTCAACTCTACATTGGTATATTCCAATAAATATACCTAATTTATCGAGGATTTTGATCTCAATTGTTTTACAAAAGAAGTAATACCACGAAGGTAACACCATAGATGTAAGTACCAAACAAGTACACCACACAATAGAATACCACAATGAATTCCCCATAAAGGTAAGTACAACAAAGGTATGCCACACAGAAGAATACCACCAATGTATCACCATGAAGGTAAGTACCACAAAATAATGCCACACAGAAGATTAGCACCGATGTATAACCACGAAGGAGAGAACGCAGATAACCCCAGGTATAACTTATGTACAAAATTATATATTATTAGATGTATCTAATGAATGATCATACTATTTTAAGATGAAGACCCACGTAGGATCCTAGTATATCATTAGACTCACACATGATCATAGTACAGTAGACCCACACAAGGTCCTAGTACATCATCAGACCCACATAGGATCCTAGTACAACAGACCCACATAGGATCATAGTACATAATCATACACACACCATATCCTAGTACAATAGAACCAACCACGATCCAAGAGTAGTCCCACATAGATTCCTAGAGTGTATCAATTTGGGATCCTAAAATACATAACCATAAATGATCCCTTTCTCATGTTACAACCAACTACTGGGTTCCTGCACTATGATTTATTGATTTCGGGAAGGTCCCCTCCTCAAGCCATAAGTCGATACTCCAACTACCCTGAAGTCCTAGGATTGAAGAACCTTTTTTGATCACTCATATGGTGCATCGTGCAGTCTTGAACCATGTAACCCATTTCGCTGCATGTGTAACACATCATGTTCCTTGCATGACTGGCTCTGTCTCCGGTGCCCCGCACAACTGACCCTGAATCCTGTGGTCGTGATCCTGTTGGTATGGTCCTCTTGGACCACAATGACATCTATCTACTGCCAGACAGAGAATAATCTACTATGTGATGACTGGTGGTGGGTTTTGCTGCTGGTGACTGATTAGTAAGAAAACTCTCCACTATGAGGGCTCTCTCTAACACCCCCATGTGTCGGGATGCTAAGTGAGATCATCGAAGCCCTGATCACCCACCTAAGTCCCTAATCGAAATTATGGTCCCTGAAGAATGGGTCTAATAACATATCATTGGAGTAACATGATAGGTCAGTGAACCTCACTATGCACTGAGCCACAATCATGCTACCCTGCTGCAGATGAAGAAGGTCAGGAATGTGAACTGTGCAAAGGGTCTCTAGGACAATATCTACCTGAAACAGGCTCTCGAAGTCTACCCAGAGAAGTGTCATCTCGTCTTGAACCTGGATAATCAAGTTCCACCATATTCATGCTGCTTCTTATATATGTCGGGTGGCAAAGATCACCATGAGATTGATTGGTGTCCCTACCAATCAGAAGACTCTCACCACGGCCTGCAACCAATCCTCAACTGCCTGTAGTTCTATCTCACCCCTGAACCTAGGTGGCCTCTAGTGCTGGAACTCGTGAAACATGATAAATTGGAGTGCACTCTCTGATGTTGAGGCTAGTGACATCGGTGTCCCAACGGGTAATTGTACCACTGGTGCCTCTACTGGTAGAGGGCCCTGCACCGAGGCCTCGTCGCTCAGGGGGCTATCCTCGCGTAGTCTACCCAGAACCCTATCTGGCTATCTCGGTGGACGCTTCCAAAAACAACAGGTGCACCATGGTCAATAAGGTATACCTGATGAGATGAATCAATGATTTCACAATGAAAACTTCTCAAAACACACACGTAATCAATGTTTTATTACACTAAGTCAGAAATCAGAAGCCACGATCCTTGTGTATGGATACGTCGACCGCCACACCAACACATGATTACTTAAACAAATAACCACACTCACTACACTTAACACTATTGCAGTTAAAAAGATCATATTTCTATATTCTGCGATATTAACGACTCCTCTGATACCAATTAATCATGACTCTTCCCCCGGGACCGTGTCGTTACTACCCAAAGCCCGCCTTCCATAAGCCATGGGCTTGTGACTAAAACCAAAAGGTGTATTCCCTAAAAATGGGAAGGAATTTTCTTTTATAACCTGTAAACACACACAACCAAGCACACAACAAGATATGAACACAAGAAAATTGTATAGTAAAAAGAGTTTGTACAACAAGTAAAAAAGGTTCCAGAATACAAGCCAAACTAGAAAGTACAAGAAACATGAAAAGAGATCATGTGAAAAGCTTCCAAATATCCTACCTAAAGGGTAGGTACAGCTATCGATCATGTCTCCTTTGCGGTATGCCTCGTCTAATTTCAACCTATGAGCTACCTCCCGTCCTGGTACCCTTGTCCTCAGCCATTGTTGTATATCTTCTACACCTTGCACAACATGGTGCGGGCATATCCCATGGTGGGGTGAGTATAATGATACTCAATAGGGACCCCAACCCCTAAAGGTCTCTCAAAATCCACAAAAGATAAACAACAAAGCATGAATATAACAGTCAACCCTACCTAGTTATATGCCCATACAAATACCTAAGTTATCGAGTATAGCCATCTCTACTGTTCCAAAAAGTAAGGAATACTACAAGGTAGCACAAAAAAGGTAGCTACTATACAGGTACCCCACACAGAAGAATACCCCAAAAGATTCACCACGAAGGTAAGTACCACATAGGTACGCCACACATATGAATACCACCAAGGTATCACCGTGAAGGAAAGTACCAAAATGTAATTCCACTTAGAAGAATACAACCATGGTATCACCATGAAGGAGAGGACTCACCTCAAACCAGGTATAACATAAGTACAGAAGTATTGATGATTAGATGTAACTACTAAATAATCATACTATGTTAAGAGGCAGACCCACATAGGATCCTAGTACATCCTTAGACCCATACATGATCCTACTATAGCACAACCCCACAGGATCCTTGTAAAACAAAAAACATGTATAGGATTATAGTACAACAGACCCACATATGATCCTAGTTCATAATCAGACCCACAAAGGATCCTAGTACAAACGACCCACATAGTATCCAAGAGTTTTCCCGCGTGGATTCCTAGAGAGGATTCTTGGGTGATCTTAAAATACAAACCCATGATGAATCCCGTTCTCATATTAAAACTAGTTACTAGGTTACCGCATTAAGCTGGCATTATTCTAGGAGGTTCCGCTCCTCATGACACAAGTTGATACACCAACTGCTATGGAGTCCCGTGAAGATTTATGCCAATAGACTGCCACATAATAGGGGTATCGATGCAATATATGGCACAACAATAAAATGTCAGTCTGCAAGATATTTTCCTTTTAGCCCCGAGGCCTCTATTGGATTCTTGCTCGATCTAACCCGACCATACCCCAAAATTATCCAAATCTTATGTGATGTATACCAAATGTACATTCTCACTCCATGATTTCTGTCGTCATAGTCGGTTCATCAAAAGGACGCTTGATGCCAATGTTATGGCTAAAAGAGTGATTATGGGTCAAAGTTGGTCTCAGTCCGGTTTCACCAGGCCTGCTGGGACTGGCCTGGCCCGCGATGGGCAGCCCGACCTGCACTGGCGGCCCAGCCCGGCCACTTGCGAGGGGTGGGAAGAGTCTTGCACCCCCCCCCCCCCCCCGCTCCTACACACCAAACGACCGAAGCTGTTTGGTCTCCAAGCAGCAAGCGAGACTCGCCGCGGGTCCCATTCAGCCGACCGAAACAGCCGGCCCTTGGTCCTTCCAGCGGCGCGTCATGTGCCACCTCTATGCGGACATTAGAATGACAGCTGCCATCCCTTTACTACCATGGCCCAAAGTCACAGCCCCTGCTCCCCGGGCGGCGTTGACGCCCCCCCCCCCCCCCTCGTGTGGCTGGCCTCCGCTGGACGCCGCCCTTGCTCTACCATGACCCTTTTCAAGTGGCACGGTTACACTAATACCATCTTCACAGCCATTTGTGGTGTCGGTCACTGTTCCTGATCCCCACCAGTGTCAGATACTGTTCTCCTCTATCGTGAAGAACATACCAAGAACCACAAAGATTTATTTTTCAAAGAGGCCAGGCCATGTTTGTTTGGCCCTTACCCACTGCATTAGGGTGGTAGAAAGATGTTCAAATATTTCCGGAATCATGAAGAATTGTAAATAATGGGATAATGAAAAATTAATAAACAATTATCCCTACCTCGATGGGTCCATTGGAGATCGATGAGGAGGGAGGAACGGGCATCAGTTCGTTGTCAATGAAGATGTCAACGTTCGTTGCCTCCTCAACGTGCTTTCCATCAGGGCTCAAGGTTGGTTCTTCATTCTTCATTGGATATGGAATGTTCTTCGTTGGAGATTAGTTCCTCCAAGTTCTCCAAGGATTCTACCTTTGCCATCGATTTCTCCCCTGAGGAATAAAATTTGGATTTAATAAAATATGTATTTATCAATTTTATTTAAGTTGGCACCATTAAAAATTAGGTGAGGAATAATTAAATGGGAGAATAATTAATTGGTAGATCAGAGGTCTCCCCCCATTAAGAGTTGTTAGGGTGGCCCCCACCACCATGGATTTGATTTGGGAGGGTTTTCTAGCTCTGGTGGTCCCCATAACAGAGTATTCAATAGGGAGGATAAAAATAAAATAAATGTTTATTTTAATTTAATTTCCAAAAAATAACAAAAAATCTAACTTTCACCCTCAACCAACTGCAGTCGAGGTGATGGTATCATTAAGTGAATACTGGAACTAGGAGTTCATCGGTGCCCACAAAATTCAATTCCACGCACCTTATCAAAAGTTAAAAAAACCCACTCGTACGTCTATTGAACATACCTAAAAAAAGTTCACAAATTTATTTCAGGAACACCATGCCTCATAATTAAGCGCAGTCAATTTTCACGAACTCGTAAAATTCCCATATAATTAAAAAAAAGAATTGGATTTTTTGGTCTTTAAAGAAGTAATGATAAAGCTTGATAATCATAACATAGACATGTAGTTACAACCCTTACCATGAAATTAGCATGAGCAATATTTCATTGCACATGGAGCATGAGTAATCCATAATTGTAAATGATGCACGAGTAAACCCTCGTTTCACATGAATTAGCATGATTCAACACCCATTTCACATGACTTATCGTGATACTATACATTACCCAATGCATTGGAGCACCATCATGGAACACCATTGATAATCATTTCATTTCATGCATAAGTGTACCACATAAATCATACAACATGGATTCATTAACATCATAACTAATTCGATGAATAGTAGATGTGGAATACATAAATGTATTTCCAAAATCAAAAAGTACATATGCATAAAAGTGAATACCTTTTATAGAAGAGTTAGTATGGTATTCATTACAAGTTGATTTTGGCGTGGACATTTTTGTGTAAATTTGGCATCATAACGACACCAAATATAAATATGTAAAATGTGTTGATGAGAGTGAAAAGTTTCTATAATTATTTATATATTAATATGGCAAAAATAGAATCATGGGTTATAATATACCAACACATGGAATGGTATTTAGATGCATAATATAAAATAATTGCACGAATGTAAATGATGAGAGAGAAATTCATTGTGGAATTTTGACATGGTGACAGGTATAAATGGGAGGAATTAATGAGAGAGAAATGTGTCTCTCCTAATTCAAAAATAAATATTAATGTATGGGTGAGGTTCTAAATCATACCCCAACATTTTTAATTGCAATTAAAAGGGAATAATAATATAAATAATCTTGTACATAAATAAGGAAAGTGAGAAACCCTTACTTGTAAGTGTGATACCAAAGACTTGGGAGGGCCATGAGAGAGGCCTCTTGGGAGAATGGAGAGCTTTGTAAGGATTATAGAAAGGGGAGGGAATATTTTGGACTAACACCAAAGGCTTTGAGTGAAGAGGATGTGGGAGATTGGTTGGGTTTATATAGGAAAGAAGAGGGAATTATTTATTATTTCGGTTTGGGACACCACACATTAAACTAATCAAAACCACATACCATTTCATGGTTTTTTCCTTTGGTTTTTCCCAAACGGGGGAGGAAAAAGATATTTTATAAGGAAAATTTTTGAACATTTTAAAAATATTAGGTTTTCTTATGCGGAGGTGAGTCACACTCCCATGGAAATTAATTTGAAATGATAACATGTTTAATAAGTCTTGATGGGTCAACTAAATCATTTTAAAATAAATTAAATAAATATAAAACTAGTTATTTTAAGGATATACCATATATTGCCTTAAAATTAAATTTATTCTATTATATTACATCACTATTGGGTCATTATAATGTCATAAAACACATTATATATTTAAAAAGTATTTAATTTTTACCAACAATATTGACTATCTCAGAAAATTATAAAACATTCACTGTTGGATAATTTTGAGGTCGTAATTACACAAATTATATTCATCTTATCTATAAAATTTTCTTAATATGTGAATTTTACCTTTTAAAATAAAAACCAATATTTAACAAAAAATGATGTATTTTGACAAAACAACTTTCAAACTATAATAAAACTTTCAATTGCATTCATAAAATTATACGATCATTTTTATTTAATAAAAATTACAATAATAGTAATAATAATAATTTATTAAAATATTATTTAATTAAAAAATCCTTTAATTTACCAAGATAGATTTTTTAGTTGATTATTAATTAATAATATTATTTTTTTTTCTTTAGAAACTATTTACAATGTAAAAATAATAAAATGAATGTTTATTTATTGTTATATACAAAAATAATGCACATAGTCATATTTATAAGGTCTTGTTACACAACACATTATATCAACCATATAATCCCAAAGGGTATGGTGTGCGACGGTGACCGACTCTTGGGGTGGGCTTGGATATCATCGCTCGGGTGGTAATATCTATCAACTTTAACCAATCCTATAAGCAGTTATATTCAATCTTAGCATGTTGAAGCTCAGCTTGGGCTTGGACAAGATCAAAGCCCAATGATGCTACCTAATTCCAAGATCTGACAAAAGGGGCTTCGTACGGGGCATGTCGACTGGATGAGGTCATCACTTCCTTTGTCAGAGTAAATTGGATTTGTTAAAGCCTTATATTTATAATAATCATGTGATCATTGTTCGACGAATGTATTCGCAATGGTCACAATTATTAACAGTATTTTGAAATACAAAAACACAAAAACAAGGATGTTTATATATTTTATATAATCATTCTACATAATAAGACATTTAATTGGACCAAGATGGATTCTCATTAACAAAATTTTGGTTCATTACAACATTATAATAAACAATCCTTTGGTTGTGGTTTTTTTTTCAGATAATTGAGTACCATACTGATATGTACCTGGATATTTCAGTTAAACAAGGCCTCAAGGTTGTATTACTGAATAAGTATTCCATCCAAGTGTTTTTTTAGTGTATATTAGATGTTTTCTTTTGACATGTAGAGAATAGTTCTTTATGAGGATTCTTGGAGAGGATCAGGGAACTCCTATAAAATGTTTATAGTTTTACACCATGATGGTTGTTGTGATCCTTACCTTCTATAGAGTGGTTTGATCTTCTGGGCTAGGTGGTTACACAATGTTTTCTAGTTGTGAGGAATCATTATTATTTAAAGGTGGTAGACCTAGATTCCCTTTGTTTTGAATCAATAACATTTAGGTCAACATAAATTTGATTGAGGGAAAGCTACAAAATAAGGATGAACTTTGTTTAAGAGTACTTTTTAATAATAATCATGGTTTTACAATTGTTCCTAGATTAATTCAAGGTAGGTTCTCTAGTTTTCATATAATGTATAGTTAATAAATTATGCATCCAAGGAAGTACCATTTGTGTTTTTGTTTCATAATTCTCTTCATTGAGTTGGACGGTGTGTGTTCTTGGCCCATACAAATGGTGTTTCCCCTAATTCTAATATAACGAGAAGGATGGATGATACTCATGACTATAATGATTCCCAGTGATGGGTGATTATATAATAAATTTGAAATTATGATAGATTAAATTTTTTGATTAGGTTTCCTATGAGACATTAGGATTGTTTGGACTAATGTTTTTGTCGAATGGTCAATATATCTTATTGATGGATGAATCATGGTATTGTTTGTTGGTTGATAATGGTATACATTATTTCTGCGTGGTGTATTTTAAAATCATAAATAAGTTATTTTACTTTTACAGGATAAGGGCAAATGATTTCAATACATTCTACAGGCTTGGATTCCATGGAGTTATTGGTAAATGACAAATTTCCTTTTATGTTAGAGGAATCATCAAGTATTAATTGCAAGTTATGATATGGTTAACCAGTGTCTTGATCAAGAAATTCATTGTCAGGATTAGTGGTTCTGGAAGCTAGTTAAAGGATGGTCTCGCCTTTTTAAATGTGAGCATGGATTAAATAGAGAGTAGTACATGAATTTTGATGGAATCTTATTTTACATCAATTTTTATAGGATCATGCTCTACCTTGACATCGTATTTAGTACGGTGAGAAAGATTAGTTTCTACAATGAGTTTATTTTCTATTTTAATGTATTTCAAATTTTTATTGAAAAACATGTCGAGGATAAACTCAAAGAGAAATATTAGGTATTTCATAAAGTGGGGAGTGATCTGTTGGAAATTTGACAGAGGAAACCCATGTTAGTTTTTTAAATTTTTAATTTAATATGGGGGGTTGAGATTAAATTTTGGTTTTGATACCTTGATAATGGTATTGCTATAGTAGGGAGTACAATATCAAAAATAGTTAAATATCACCCATGGTTGAAGAGTTGTTGATTTTGTGAGACTAGTCATTGGATAGTTATGATATTGTAGTTGTGTAGATATATGGTAAGAAATAATGGATTCTAGTTTTACCCCCATTACATATCTAGGATGAGAATGTTTGTGTTGGGGAGATAGTAAAGAAACATGATTATCAAGAATGACATATTGGAGAGGAATTTTAATTTTTAATTTTAGATTTTTGTGAGGGGTAAATGATCATATTTTCAAAGTAGATGATATCAGATAATTTTTTTACCACTTTATTTGTCTCAAATTGGGTATTTACCCTAGAAAATGTGTTTGGTTATAAAATTGAGTCATTCAAATTTCACTAGAATAATTTATATTTAATTTATTAAATATTATTATTCAATGTAATTTTCCTTAATATATATCTTCTTAATGGACCATAGTATTGGGATTATATATCATCCATTTATATCATAGAGTGAGATTTTTTTATATGATACATAAATTAATATGTGGCTTCAGTGATTGTCTTATCCCACGTATTAATGATTAATTTATTTTTCCGCATTTATTATTATCAATTTCATTAATTTATCCCTTTTATTCTCACAAAATAATCTAGGCCACATCATTCACAAAATCATGATGTACAAGGGTGATGGAGTAGGAGTATGGGAAATATTGAAGGGAGGTGCCATTGTGGATCTTATTAGGGGTCAGATCATCGTGCGAAAATTGTGGATCATAGAAATGGGTGATGTTTCATCGAATCACACACCAAGGTTGTACATATTGATTATTTTGTAATTATATTAATATTTAAAAATTTTAGATTTAAATACATTTATTCTCTCTTAAGACCCCTTGAGATTTGATTTGTATCTTTGGGTAAGGAAAAGTGGTTTCGGCGGCAATTTGAGGGGTTTCTAATTTAGAAATCCTTATCACTTGACATTTAGTCAAGGAACACACACAATCTGTTCTTGTTTAAGAAATATGATCATTTTATAATTAAAATATTTTTATGTGGTATTCATAATGGGCTTTGGGACTCGTCTGTGTAACTTAGTACAGAATAAGATAACCTATGTAGGGGCACAAGGCTGTGTAGAGCAAAAGGAAAACCCCCATGTGGTTTGAATGTAGTGTATAAGTACATGTCCTAGTGATTTACATGTAAAATAAATGTGACAGACATGGTTAGTTACCTAGTAATTGTTTCACATGGTGTATAATATCATCATGCAATGTTAATGGTCTTTCAAATTTCATATTTGGTTAAATTACACGAATCAAGGGACCTGTGAGGTCACATGACATCTAATAGGGATGGAACATTGTTTACTCCCTCATTGGTAAACTTTTATGGGATCATTCATATCATAATTAAAATTATATGAAATTTTATACATGGTTGATCTATTTTGAGTATCTTCAAGTATAGACAACCATACTTAAACCCTATTGGTGATGTGAGGACTCCGAGGTGGAATTTTTGTCCTTTTCATTTAATAGTGAGGTTACACATCCAAAAATTGAATATAATTTTCTAATAGAATTGATATTATGATATGATATGGGACTTCATCTATATATCCAGAATAATGTATTATATCTCTTCCTTTGAGCATCTGTACCTTACGAGATTATCCCTTCTAGATATAGAGGTTCAAATATTAGTTGTTATTTAGTATCTCATGTTTGATTAATCAACTACAGTTTGGACATAGAGGATATATTTTTGGATTCCTCTATTAGATGAATGCTTTTGGGGATTCCTTGTTGGAATCATCTCCCTATGTTCAGAGATCATGGATTTCTTGTAGGATTTTTATCTTGGGTGACAAATTGATGGACCCATTGGGATCCTTGATGTTTAACCAACCCTGATATAGTATGACAGATTTTTATAGAGATAGTAGTGGGTTTCAAATTTTGAATCCTTAAAAAAAAATCCATGAGTTTTTTATAGTATTATTGGGTCTTGGTGTTTGACAACCCTCACAATTTATTTATTAATTCACTTCTATAATATTGATATAATTAAGATATCCTGAGTTGTTTCATTTTTTCAGAAGATAATCATAATAATATGTGACAACAATATTTGAGATTCAATGATATGTTACATATGATCAAAATTAGTAGCCATATTGTTTCAGAATTCCTAGAGGTATTTCCTCATATCTTGGTTGTAATCCTTATTGAATGTGAATACACGTTATTACATCATGGGATCCAATTTTTTATCTGACTTGTTTGATGGATATTTTTTTGCTTGTCTTGAGGTGATTCTTTGGAAATGCTTTTTGATCATTCTAGGATGAGATTCCTTCAAAATTTCTACTCCTTGAATCTAATTTACATGAGTTTTTAGGATTCTGAGGACGTTTATATTCCTCAGAGCCAATATACAATGTCTGTATTGGGTGATACTTGGATTCTCATGTTAGGAATCTCTTGGATGAACTGATATGCTAGATAATTTATAGTACACCATGAGATATACATGGACTAACATGTAGGAATTAAATATATATACTCGTATGATTAATCTATTTATATACTTGAAAGTGGATAAAGCTCTCCTTGAGGGAAGCCTAAGCTGCTCCATTGGATATTGTGGATAAATGATGACTACATCACCTAGAGGGACATAGTAGGAATGGGATAATTGAGTCATTTATATATGAATGGATACCAAGAATTTATTTAGATCAGGGGATAATTCTTTATAGATAACATAATTGTTAGCCTCTATGGGATTATTGGAGTAGAAATGTTGTGACTGGTTATGAACTAGGACCTGGGAATCAGAAATCATCTTGGATTACAAATTTATTGACATGTTTGGAATCTATCTCAATTCAACATTTGTAGTATTGTATATATGTATATATTATCATCAATTATAGATATTGGAGGTGAATATAGGTTTACCATGATTTGGGAAATGTATCCCCCTTATGGTATCATAGCTTGTATAGCAAATATTGCGGAAATTTATGAATAAGATATTTCTAAATGGGATACTATATCTAGATATAATCATAATAATTAATGGATTGAGTGCTATGAAATCTAAATAAGTTATTTTATATAGGATGACCAGTTGATCAGATTATGGGTCCAAAGTTCTAATGTCGATCTAATTGTTTAATATTTTCATCATTTAATAAATAAATTTAAATATGGTCACATGAGTATGAATATATATATATATATATATATATATATATATATATATAATTATATATATATATATCCATGCATACATATTCTAAATTTAGGTGGCGATCTGTCTAGACGATTATGGTTAGTGACCTATGAATATGTTGTTTATTTGTTTCTATTTTTTATATATATTTCTTTTATAATTTTTGTTATGTGTAAACTAGGAAGAGAATATTACAGTATGATGATGTTATGACATCAAATTTTGAAATTAATCATTGTGGTGGTGAAATAAAATAATTTCTCACCCATGTATTCACACCACAGTGTGCATTAAATCCATTATGTCTACTATGTTGGTTGTGAATAGATTCATGGTTTATAGGGATAATTTCAATGGATTCTTGATTGTATAGAGTCACTACTAGGGAATATAATGATTGTGATGTTACATTTTGTTAGTGTTTGCAGACTAAGTATGTGTTATGTCTCTGGGTTAGTACGATAGACATATAAATTATTTTAATTTAATTTATGAACTTCTATATGTATTTTAGATCTATTGGGTGAGATGTGTTTAATATATTAAGTTCTTGTTATATATTTTATGGAATTTAATTTATTATTACATCATTTTTATTTCATTTTATTTATTACTTATTCACACTATTTATATATATTTTGGATTAAAACTATATATTTTTTATGTTTTTGACACTGATGTGAGGTTGCAGTCTCTCTATGGATACACTATAATCGCTCATTTCTATTCTAAAGCCTATGGTGTAAAGAGATGAAATCGTGAGGCCTTGTGGAAAATAGGCTCTAGGCACTGATTTAGTTTCATCTAGTACCAATGATACAATAACTAGGACCGTTCATTGAAATATCATGAAATTTACATTTTATAACTAAATATTTATAGGAAACCTATTAATGTGTGACCTATGATGCCCATTAATGGTAAATAATGGAGAAATAATGAAAAATTGGGAATATAAATATCATAACAAGGGAATTATATTTTAAAAATCATACCCTACATATGATTGACCATATTTTTGAGTCATAGAATAATTAATGGTTTTTGATAATGATAGAAATCATAATAGAATCAATGAACATAAATAATGATAACATAAAATTTTCATAAGAAATAATTTTTTGGCATACAAATAATTATATAAATTCATTTCCATAGTAGACATGTTTTATTTTCAAAACTATCATAGTATAATGGGAACACTACCAAAAGAATATATAGTATTAATTATTAAATCCCAAGAATATTATAATTGATAGAGTCCCATAATGAACTGGCTGGACTACCAAATCTAGTTTTATTTATCTCATAAAATATCAATCCTTTCCCAATGTATATGAGTGAGATATTGGTCTTACCAATTATATAATAAAAATCATATATACAAGTTGCATAAGATCATAAAAAATTCATCATATTAGAACCAAATAAAATAAATGAGTTTCTTAAAAATTTTATCACAACATTAACAATATTGATGAAATTGGTTTCTAAATCATTTCATCATTTGAACATAAAATAATTCATTGAAGAGGAAGCCTGTTTCGTAATCATTTTATATTTGTATAAACCATACAATGGAAATTAGTTTCATAAACTGAAACCACAATGAGAAATAATATGAATTGTATCATTGGATAATATCCCTAATAAATAATATGTAATAGTAAAATATTTAAACTTATATGGATAATGAATTTAAAAGATTACTTGGATCAGTTAAGAAGTAAAATAGCCTTCAAACATTGAAAAAACTTTTAAATACTTAAATAAATTTCACCGAAAAAATTGTTTAAATCCTACAAATGATTTTATAAAGAATTTTAAACATTTCATTTGTAACATATCATTTCATTTTAATGAAAATTTAATACAACGTTTTACTAATACTTTTCTTCGAAAATAAATAGCAAAAACAATAATGGAATGTATATAAATAATTGAATATATTGGTATATGAAAATACCCATTTCACTTAAAAATATATAATTTATAAATTTAGCAACCTATTTCATTTAATATTATCTTTGAATAATGATAATGATGTATTTAAAGAAAAAAATATTCATTATAATGGTAAACATGTTCATGTAGTAGATGATAAAAAATATTTCTTTTATGTTATTGGTAAAATGAAAACATAAATTATTTTGAATATAAAATAAAGAATACTTTAAAATAAGTATTTAAAAATTCATTCATGGGTAAAAATACATTTTTAAATATTTTTTACTAATGTAAATAAATTGAAATCACTTTTTAGTAAAATATGATGCGGATGAAAAAGGGTTTTTGCAAACAAAGAGTGAAATAAAGATGACTTAATTGTAATTTTTTTTAACCATGACTATGTAATGGTGTAAGATGGATAATGTGGTGAATAATGATTTCTAATTGGGTGGATAAAGATGGTTAATGGGGCTAGAAAGGGTTGGTTCAAATGTGGAAGTGGAAAAGATAAAATTCAATTCATATAGGCTATGTTAGCATGTGATTTTTTTGGAGGTTAGACTATGTGGTCCAAATTGTTTTCTAAAAGATATGGATATTTTAATGGAAGAGCTAATGGTGGTGAATTATTCCTAGTGATCTCGATTTCTAGCGAAATTTTGACCCTAACAAGGTATTCAAAACTGATCATTACCAGTAGTCAAATTTATTTATTCATTGATAATTTGATGGGCACCATGATCGTTTTTACTGGATGCCCCAAACTAGATATCACATTTTACAATGTTAGAATACTGTTTATATTTATCCTTGTTGTTTTGAAGAAATAGTAGTTTGGAATTTTTAATATTATTGAATTGAATTATTATAATGACAGGATATTTTTAAGGCATTTACCTGTGATAACTTCTTGGATGAGGGTTATCAAACTAGGACACAATCGACTAAAATACAAGTAATGTGGAATAAAATCTCTCAGTGGAATAATATGTTAATAAAATTTAATTCCTTAATATATAATCATAATATTAATATTCCCCAAATATTTGAAAAAATCAAAAATAGAAGAATCATGTAATCCTTAATGTGCTAGTACTATATTCCTCACAAAGGGGAAACAGTAAAATGCCTATTTCAATAGAGCGACTAGGAAGAAGATTTATTGACTTCCCTTAAAAAGTCTGAGGACATTGTCTCTTATAAATCCAACTATGATAATTTTTTTCATTTTTTCCCATGGATTTAAGTCAATGTGTTTTAATGCAAGGCAAGGGCGCAACTTCTATACGTGGGTTACAAGACCATCTATATAGCGATAAATTATAGCCGTCAAGAAGGATTTTATGGTTTTTGATTGGATATGGTCAAAAAATCCAAAAGTATGTTGTCTGATTTGGGTACAATATGTACCTGTTAAGATAAATATTCTTCACTATGATGTATCTTGGCGGTCTAAATATCTTCTTCTCCTTATTCAACAATAACTAGGAATGGGAGTTTGGTGAGGTAGATGCATCAAATCAGTCGGTATAAGATGAATGTTAATGGTTCTTGTTCTAGAAACATAACACAAGAAGGTGTTGTGGACCAAGATTATCATTGTATAGTGGAACTCTCATAAAGGAAACACTTTGATCAGGGGACTCTTTAGTAGCTCATGAAATGGAAATGAATATGGGAGTCGAGATACGAATTGTTTATGACATCGATATGAAGTCCATAAAGAACTATAACACTACCATTTTGGGATTGTTACATGATAAAATAAAAATTTTGTGGTCCATTACGTATCTTATTTACAAATGTAAAAGTTTTCTTGATTTGTGGATGGCTCTCGATCAGACCTGGTGGGAGGGGAACAATGTTTTGGACAAACATCCATATTTGGTTGATCATGGTAATACATCTTTTTCATTTTATATCTTAGGTTGTCTTCCTTATAAATGTGGTCAAATTTTTTAATCTTATGTTCTAGGACATCATTATTTTAGTCCACCATAATGTTTCTCTGTATTGGTACTTTCCCATTTTGCAATAAATATTTTACGTTATGGGTATATAATGGGTGGAAACTAATGGTAAATAATGTATTATCATTACAAAACGAGAGGAATATAATATTCATGAGTATCCGAAGATATGGATCATATTATTTCATCATTTTATACATAATAATAATCGTTATTGATAAATGTATTAGATTGTATAATAGAATGATTACAACATTGGTAAAAATTAATCATGGGCCCCACTATAGTATAAGATTAAAATAAACCTAAAATATCATTAACAGAAGGATATTCATGATATAAAATGTCAAATATTCAATATATACATGAAACAAAATAAGATATTTGAGTAACACAACATACCTCTCAAAGAAGGAAATTTGAGATAGAAATCACATATTATATTGGTAACATTTAACCATAAAAACCATGAATTTGAGATAAATAAAATTTATATGTAAATAATCATTATTTGGGTGGGATATTCTAAAAATAATTTTTTTTTTGTATATAAACCTCATAAAATATAGATGTGGTAAATATGGAATGTTTCTCACATAAGTAAATTGTGAGACATAAATCCCTTAACATAAGTCTTAAATTCCATAAAAAAAATTCAATCCCTATGTATAATAAATATTTATTTATTATAAATATATTGAATTATCGTAATTATATTTATTCCTGCAAATTACTTATATTGGACCATTTAATATCCATTTATTAAAAATTCCATGTTAAATTCATTTTTCGAGGAATAATTACATTCTTTTTTATGTATGATTTGATTTGATATTTTTATTCTTCTTATATTGAACATAGTAAAAAAATCTAAATATTTTTAAAAAATTTATAAATATTATGTATATTATATATTTTTTTATTTAAATTAATCCATAAAATATAGATACAAGAAAATGAAATACATTGTTCATGGAGATGGTATGTTGTACATATGCCTGTATGTTATTTCCATTTTATTTATGGATGAAAGATATTAATGTTAACTACTATATTATATATCTCAAATAATTTTTATGTAATATAAATCTCATATATTCCTTAATAATACCCTCATTACCATCCATGAAAATCATTTATGAAAAATGAATCACTTCACTTCACAACCAAATAATCCATTGTACAAAAGAACAATGTTATTATATCGACTACATAATGAAAGGTGAGAATCGAAATTTGATATATATATTAAATAAGTATAGATATGTTAAAAATATAACACACATAAACAAAACATATCATTACTACAATACTCAAGGAATAGAAATTTAAAAACAATTCACATATATTTGTGAGGCAGTAGTCTGCCGTACTACCGAGAGACGTTATTGATCACCATTTTGTTTAGAGGTAATAATTTATAAGTGATATTATAATTATATAGATATATAAATATCAAAAATAACATATTTAAAAATTATAACCATCATTATTTTCATCCAAGAGATGCGGTGATGGAAAATGAATAACACCATTTAATGAGGTGGTACTCAGATGTAGACATGGATGATGATTTTGTATCACATTTCATTGAAGATAAGAATTAAATATGTAATTAAATTAACATAATATCATATAAGTATAAGAAATGTACATATGTATTTATATAAAAATGTTTTATTAATAATTTAAAGTGGTTATGGAAAAAATAATATAAAATCATCGATTATGGACATTACCTAATCTTTAGAGAAATTAATTTTTTACAAACAATGCACTCTTATATTAAATTTATATCCAAAATATAGATTCTTTGATGATATAACATAAATAATTATGTTATTTCATCTGTTCATGGATGAACTAATGGTTTTTTATGGGTGAACATATGTGGAGTCGTGGTGGCCTTTTATATGTGAGGTTAGTTGCAAAATAGTTATTTTTAAAAATAAAAAGGTGTGTCCAAGTTTTTCACATTCCCAAATGATAAAACCTAACCCATTATAGAACCACATATATGATATAGTTAAAAAAATTTCCATTAATTTGACTTGTTTTTTGGTCATTTCCCCCTTATATATTTTGGTATACCCCCATGTAAATCCATTTTATCCATATCCTCTATAAATATGTTTTCACTAATATTTACTATTAATAATGGTAAAAAATGAATGTAGTAATATTATATAAAACAATTATTTTATTCAAAATATGGAATAAATTTATTCAAATTAAATTCACATATGTGAAATTTTTTATTTTAAATTAATCTTATAGATGAGTTAAAAAACAGTTTTCCAAATAGAAAATGTTCAAAAATTTAAGAATTTTATATATCAAAATGAAATATGAGATTTCTTCGAATTAAATTAATTGAATTATTAGATAAATAATATAAATAATATTATTTTCTAAACCATATTAAAATAAAAATTACCTCCAAATTATTTGAATGATATAGTATTTATTTATATAAACCATTATTTTCAAAATCAATAATAACATTATATTTTCCCAAAATTATCAAACAGTTGCTCCATGATAATTTTTAAATGATTATTTGAATATTAGATTTGCTTTTTTGAAATAATGTTTCTACAACTATGGGAAAAACTTATTTTTATATACTTGTTCAATTGGAGACAAAATTGATTTTAGAGAAAAAACATTTTAAATTGTAAAATTTGATTTCTTCCTATCCCTTATATATAATAAAAGTAATATGAAGGACACATATTATATTGAATATTTAATATATTAATTTAATTATATTTAGTAACATAAATTAATTTTATTAATTTATTGATTTAAAACATTTTTGTGTCCATATAAATAGTTTTACAAAACAATAATTTTTTATAACAAATGCTTCTTATTTTCAGTTCCATTTAAATGGAACCATAGAATTTATTTTTCAAAAACTATAAAATAATTTAGTTTCGTAATTTATTTAATCATGTTCATACCCTCTATTCCCACAGCTTTGGAACAACTATCATATTAAATAACAAAATTATAATTATATGTGATGTTTCTTTTAAACTCGATATTTAATGAAATGAAATATATTTAAAAGAACAAAATAATTTAATTTTTTTTGAAAACACTCATAGTGATAAATTCTACCTCATTTAATATAATTTTTACTGGAAATTTTATCTTGTCGTTGGTAATCAGGGGTATAAAATTTAAAAATACCTTCGTGCGAATCCCACACCAGTAGAATGTTTATAAAACATCATATTACAAAGGGAGAAAGACATGTGTTAAGGTTTTCATGAATATCACAAACTAGGTTTCTGAATATGATAAAATAGTTTATAAAGGAATATCTGGGCATTGTTGAAAATTTTACTGTCAAAATAATGATGGATGTTTTTAGAGAATATTGGTCACTGGAAGGTGAATGATCCTCCCAAAATAAAAACCCACAAAATGATAAAATATTGGTGTGAAAATATTATTGATATCGATGGTAGTTAGTTTTTTAGGATGAAATTTTATTTTCATTGTCCATTTAATAAATATTGGGTATTCTCATTAGAAGATATTCGTAATTTATTTAAATACATTGTATAAGCAAAATATCATCAATTTTTTGTTCCTTAACCAATTAATAATTCATCTCATACTCTTTGAGATGATTTTTTATCATGTTTGAATCAATGAAAAAATTAAAATCCATCAAATAATGATAATACAATCCTAATATGTCATGTTTTTATCAGAAATATTGTTTGAACGGGATATGCATAAAGCATAATATGGTAAAATAAATCATTAATCAATAAAATCATACCCAATGTTAACATAAAAAATTCTATAAATGGTTAACCTTATAACCCATTAAAATTTAAAAACATGTAAATAAGGTCCCTAAATGACCCAAAATAAACATCATATTAATCCATGAAATACAGATATGCGTCACTTAATTGTCATATACAAAATACATAAATACCATTTCCATATATTCAATTAATCATGGTGATAACTTTAATTTCCATAAAACGTCAATGGTGACATACATTCATCCTCATTACTTAAATAATCTAATAGTTTTTAAATATATTCAATAAATCCAAAAACAAATATCCAAACTCCATCACTGATAAAAATATAACACTTTTCATAAAATCATTTATCCGTTATGGTTTTATCAACACTATCCAATTTTATGTAACTATATCTATCGTACATTTATTTAAAATTTATATTTTTTTCAGCAACAGAACTATATTAAGTATTACTATCCATTAATGATGTGTTCCCTTGAAATATCACCTTACTAATAAATATAATTTCTAGTTCATTAGTACCAGTCAACATATTATTAAGAATACTTAATCAAAATTTTCTATATGAAAATCCATATAAATTTCACATATTATATAACATAGTTCTTGAATTACCTAGTATAAATAGTTTAATTATTACACTTTAATATTAAATAATTAACCTAGTTTCATCATGATATCCCTTAATACATATTTCAGACAATATAATATAAATATATATATAATGTCTTAATAATCATCAACCTTAATTTAACCATTCCCCTTATAGTTATTTTATAATGTACAGCTGGATAATCCCATACCATTATTTTACATTTATAGTATCTTTATCATCTGTAATATAACCCTTTATTGTACAACCGTGTTGATCCCCTCCAATATTTATCTCCTAAGGACGTTAATTTTTATAATTCCCATAAATTCCCCCTTAATAAACTTCAAATGTTGATGAATCATTAGTGAAACGATTATTGTCTTCTACTTAATTAACAAATATATTCATTTTCCATTAAAAACAATTACTTTATCTCGTTATTTACACACTCAAATATTATTCTAATAAAATTGAGACATTCTATTATTTTCTTCGTCCAACTATATCTACATTGAATAAACTAACTCTTCTTAACACAAGTGTTTAATAGACCTGATCTCTTATTGAACAATCTCCTTTACTTATTTTAGTGTCTTATAGTTTGTTTTTTTGGATGTTTTTTATTATATATTATAAATACTGATTAAAAATAATCAAAATATCTTTCGTTCTAGTAATATCTCTACAATGTTACTTATTAACACATTTTTTATCACATTAAATGTTTTCCCAATCACATCTAGTTCTCTCCATTGATTAAAATTAATGGTTAAAAATTGTAATCATAATAGTGAAAAAATTAAAAATATCTTATAGGATTTATAAATCATGTCACATTATTTCTAATATATGAAACCTTAGTCATACCTTTGTTCATTTAGTATCATTTTTATAATCATTCATGAAGTTTCATAAAGAGTTATCAAATTATCAAATAATATACGATGGAGTTTCAATATAGGTGTTCAAAAACTCCACTTGTAATTTACATGGATATTATAAACAATATCTCAATGTTCCATTTTAAGAGTTATTACCCCTTGGTAATTCAAAGCCAGGGCCACATCCACTCATATAATCCAGATAGGAATTTAATTCATTTAAAATAACATTCTCACCCTCTTTAAAATTTTCCATGATATTTTCATATAAATTGGATCATAATTATACATATCCTTATAGAAAAACAGGGAAATATCCCTGGACATATCCTTAGTAATTTCCATGTGGATTCTGTAATGGATTTTTTCATATCATAGTCTTCCAGTATTTTCTAAAAATTTCTATCAATACAATATATAAAGATGATGAATTATTTATAATAGACTAAAATTATACCAGAAATGTAAATCCTTGGGATAAAACAACTAATATGTGGGATACACCACCATCACTAGTGGAATATTGTTCTTCCTTAAGTAGTAGTGTATGTATCCATTATTTAACTAACACTGACATGGGAATCTTCACAAGGATAAGATTCCTTACTTTACTTCTCATAACAAATATACAGAATGAAAGTAATCCAATATTTATATATTACATATTTTTAAATGACTATTCATTACATTACATAAACACACACCTGATGAACATGAATGTATAGTTACTTTTGATAAATGGACACATAAACAACTAGTAAACAAGTCATCTATATCATCTGCCACTACATTCAGCATAACATGAACACATCATAGATTTATCATAGATAATATCATTTATCATTACTTGTGGAAAGGAAACAAAATGAAATGATGACATCTGATGCTCATTATGGGTAAACCTATGATATATTAAAATATAATGACCATGATTGTATGAGAATATGAAAAGACATAGTGAAAACCATACCATTCATGTCATAGATCATAAAAATGTGTCATGGGATAACCATTAGTTGTCTATAAGACCTTCAACATATTTGAGATAAAAAGAACAAAAGAAAATAACCTAAAATTTTCATAATAAAATGATTTATGTAATATACATAATAAAAAAATCATTTCTATGTTCTTCTATGATCATTTTCAAAACTATCATTATTGAATAGGTAAACACCATAAACAATCATGGTTGTCAATGGTCACATACAAGACTAGCATAGTGGATAGATTCCCTTAATTAACAATTTTAAATACCCATTACATTAATGTTTATCACATGAGTGTTAATCTTAACCCAATGAATTGGATAGAGATTTAGGTCCCATTGGCCACATACTGTAAATCATACATAAATTATCCACATGATCATAAAAATCTCATCATATCAAAGACTATGAAAAAATGGGTCTGATTAATATTTCATTATAACATTAATTATGGAAATGAAACATGTTTTATAAACATTACAACATTTCATCATAGAATTGCACATTGAAAAAAATTGGCTTTCATATTAATTTTATCATTGTATAACCAATGGATGAGAAATAATTTTTTAAAACATTTATTCATCACAAATATAAATCATTGATGGATACAATGAATTTATATACATTGATTATATCTCAAGTAAAGCATATGAAAAATCCAATTATGTCATTGTTTATGGAAATTGACATGTAAATATGTCATGGATGATTTATAGATGAAAAGAGCATTTTTACTATGAAAAAAACATTTTAATACATATTTAATTTTTAAACCCCTTTATTTGAAAATATATTTTGAAACCTATAAATAATTCCTTCAAAATATTGAAATTATTTCTTGAGGAACATATTCTTTAAACATTGAAAACTAATTTTTTCGAAATAAAACATTCTAAATGTTCTTTTCTTTGTAATGTAAACATTGAAACATAAATGCATTATAAAAAAATTATTTAAAATATTTCAATAGAAATATATAATTTAAAATATTTTTTTAAATAAAACATTTTTAAAATAGTTTTATTTTAAAATAATAAATTAAAACATATGATGGATGTTTCAAAACCAATAACATTCATAATGGTGGATATTTATTTCACATCGTTCAAGTCAAAAAGCAGATTTCATTCAGATATTTAGTAAATGATCTAGTATGGGTTTATTAAAAATGACATGAAAATTCCATTTATTTCAATAATTATAACTTCATTAGAATATAATTAATAAATACATTGGGTAATATTAATAAAATTTATAAAACCTTACCTAGAACACATGGATATTAATGAAAAATGGTTTTTTTGACATAAGTGAGAAATAAATTCGGTTTACATAAAAAAATTTCGGATTTTTGAATACATAAATGGAATAAAATAAAGGGATATAAATTATTAGCATGAGATAAATATATTAAAAAATATCATGAGTTTCATGGGTGTAGATCATATGATTTCAACAATGAAAACATTATCAAATAATCATGATAAATAACCATATTATAACATAGAACATTTTCCACTTTGGTAGCACTAAATCATAATAATTATGAAAAATTAAAATTATATGAAATGTAAAATATTTTTAATACTAGTATATTCAGTATATAAAATATTATAGGGGAAGTAGATAAACATTATAAATGAAGATACATGCATAATACAACATTAGTATAAAAAAGAAAAATGAGAAAAAACCATAACGCTATGGTATATTTTAAATCATAAAACCCCTGAAAGAGATATAATTGGATAGATATTAAAATACACATAATTTTCAGTATAATAATTATAAAATACATTCATCATTATTGTATACACGATATTCAATAATGACATAGAGACCATGGAATCTGTCTTACAAAAGTAAAAAAGAGAGACATAAATCACATACCATAAGTATTGAATTATTTTCAATACACTGTTACAACATATATAATTTTATTATTGATCTATTAAATAACCATAAATACATAAATCACTTCCTATACTATTTACTTATGAACTTCTTTACACATGTTTTAATAATTCAATGTGAATGTAATGATTTGGGTATTAAATACCTTGTTTTTCATGTTTGTTTTTATTTGGTATTTTGATATATCCAATATTGTTCTTGGATAAAACATTTATATAATTTAATCCATGAAAAAAATATCATATATACTTAGTATATATATCTATATATTAGTCCATATTATTTAGGGATAGAAGATGAAATACCCCATTAATGGATATGGTATGTCGTATGTATGCATGGACAATGTATTAAATTTTCTAATTGGATAATAGTAAATATAGGTAAAAATATATTATAATTATATAAAATATTTTATGTCATATATATAACATAAATTAATTAAGATTATCTTTTTTATGTTCCATGTGAAGCGACAGTAAAAAATTAATCTCATCGCTCCATGATTTGGTAGTTCTTCGTACACGTGTATGTCATTATTGTATCCCCCCAAAAATTGATAGTAAGAATTAATATGAGATGAATTTATTATAAATTTATAATTATTTTACAAATATCAAATAATTTAATTTAATATATATTTATTACAATTTATATAAATTGGAAATTGAAAAACACATCACATTTGTTCAAAAGGTGGTAGTCTGCCATATACAAGAGCGATGTTATTAGTTTAAAAAGGGATGTGAGGTCATAATTTAGATTTGGTAATATAATTTTATATGTATCATAATGTATCATTATAAAATGAATTCATTAAAACCGTTATTATATCTCTTTGTGGCATGTGGTGATGGAAAAAACTAACCACAGTTCTCAAGGCTGTAGTCCACTGTACACACGAATAAAGATTTTTTTGTCCCATTTGGTCAATGAATATAAGTTTTTAGGTTTTTAATTAAAAAAATATTTATTTATGATAATTTGTTAATGTTAACAACATGATTCAATAATAATTTATGGATTTTTATGAATAAATATAATAAAACCCACAGTTAAGAATGTTACCCCTTCTTCAGAAAACATCATAAAAATTCTGCCAAAAGGATTCAGAGGATGGGTTTATGACATGTACAAATATTAAAAAATGAGTAGGTGGAATTATAATAGTAGTTTATTCATGTATTCGATGATACTATGGGGTTTTTATAGTGTGAGTATGTGAGAATAGTGGTTGATTTTGATAATTTATATTAGTGTGACACTAGATTTTTTTGAAAAGGATGAGGTGTGACCACATTATTCTCTAGATACACGATCTAGAAATTATCCATTATAAAATATTAATGGTAGAAAGCTCTAATTATTTCCATAAAATTGTTTTTTAATAAGACTCTTGGTCCTTTTATCCCATATATTGTTTTGTTTAAACCCCCCCTAGTCATCATATTTCTCCTAAACGGTGATAATTATTTTTTACAATTTTTTAACATTTATTATGGTTATAAATTTATTTTAACTTTTTATATAATATATGAAATTATTTTTTTCAAATATGGAATCAAAATTTCAAAATTCCTTTCATAGATTTGTAAATTTTTATGTTAAAATTAATTTTGCAGATGTGAAGAAAAATTATTTCTTCTAAATAGTAAATTTTCCAAATATTAATAAGTTTTAATATCAACATTCAATATAATATTGATTCCAATTACCTAAATTGTATTAATAGATATATAAATAGGTTTTTTTTTACTTTTAATAATATATTATAATATCATTTAGCTTTTAAATTTGTTTAATAAAATGGGGGACATTTATAAAATATATTATTTTTCATTATTCAAGAAGGAAAAGTGTGGTTTAATGGTAACATGTTAAGGATAATTATCAATAAAATCCTTCTTATATGTCATCTTTTACAGCCATTGTTTTTATCATCAGGAATACAATATGGTGAAACTAATTTCCACGTAACATTAATTTCCTCAAACAATGTTTTCAAAAACCTGATGATCTCCACTGCTAATTTGAAGAGACAGAAAAGGATTTTTATTTTTTGAAAATGCATTTATTTCAGAATCTTATTTTAAAATTGAAATATATAATATTATTTTAGGATGAAATGGATAGAACATTTTTAATTGAAGTGGGAGTGTTCATGGATTGTCTTCCATGGTACTTCATTGTGATATCATTCTTCATTTTTTTCTCAATGGATCGAAAAGTAAAAACAAATAAAAGAAGTCTAGATACATTATTTGATTAGTGGGATACTGGTGTATATTGGAGGAAATGAAGAAATATTAGCGCCTAGGAATATCATGCTCATGTATGGATCTGGTCATCAGAATGAGGTGAATGATTTCTAACATGGTTGTTCTTCATAAAAATTTGTAGAGTATCCCTTACTGAGACCCATGTTTAATTACAAAATCCAAAATCCTATTGTATAATAAGTTTTCTACAAGGGATAGATGATTTTATAGAACATACCCAATGATGGGTTTAATATTAAATATAATTGCTTGTGCTTCATGGGTAAAATGAGGGGCTGTGGAGGTGTCATTCATGATTTAAGAGGATATTTTATTACTGCATTCAATGAATAATATAAAAGAGGGGACTCCCTTCAAGTAGAGGCTTTTTAATTACCAATAGGACAAATTATATAAATATCTAATAATATTACTCCCAAATAATATGAAAATTCTTAACTAATTATTTAAAACACTCATAAATTCCTTAGCATCATCCATTGGAATGTCTCATATCATTTATTGAGATGTTGTTATCTTATAAAAAATTATACCTGCTTCAATCACACTTCTCATGAGGGAATCAAGGTGGATAATTATATCACATCAAGTTATACACATTATGTAGTGTTTATTTCCTTATCATTTTTTCTGTCATTTCCCACAACGTGTCTTAAAAAGGTCAAAGATGATATTATTTGGATTTTCGACAACATACCCCATTTGATTTATGTATATGTGTCATCTAACTTGCCTCTTCTATGATCCGAATTTGTACATCTGTTTTTTATTCACTTAATAATTACATCATTTTTTTGTATTTTTCATTATTTAATGAAAATTTATATATTCAGTAAATTGTAAAAACATTACTCCTAAGTAATATTGAAATTAAAATTTCTAAATTTATGTTTATTTATTAAAATAAATTCTCTAAAATGGGTAAAAAAATAAATTTTCAAATGTTGAAAAATCCATTTTTTTAGAAATATAAACTTTCTAGGAATAAAACATTTTTTAGTCAAAACTATTATCTAGAAGACACGAAAGATAAATTTTAAATGTTATATTGAAAATATAATAAATAAATTTCATTAATATCTCCCATACTTAATTTATTTGTTTAATTTGTTTATATAAAACTAGTTTATTCCAAAAATAATAGACTTTAATAAAAAGATTTTCTTTATTATTAAATTTTTTTGTTATTTTAAAATATAATTAATTTGTAACCAAATTGTAATTTAATATACATTAGTAAATAATATATTTTCTTCATATAATCAATCTTATCATTTTCCACTATTTCAATGGCTAGGTTATAACTATCATATTAAATTATTATTATTTATTAGTTTGTCACATTTCATTTTAATTTTGTGTTCCATGTAATGGGAAATAAATATTTTTTTTTATTTTTTTTAAATTAATTCACAATATATTATGGTGTTCCAAATAACCATGAATTTTTCATACTAGATATTAACATTATCTAATGGAGTGCATGGTTAGGTGGCATAACGTCCCACCTGGTTTTAAAATGCAAAAGGATAATAGTTTGTTGATCATATTCTTTTAACGAACCATTTTGAAGGGTTTATTTGATAGTTATTTTATGAATTACGTTAAGAATAAATATATAACTAAAATTAATTTTTCTTAAGATTTATCACATTTATATAATTTTTTTAATGGAATTATTGTCCAATGTGATAATATTATATAAACATATTTTATATGTTTGTATTTGTTTTTATGATTTTGTTAATATCCCATTAGTGTAATTTTTTTCACCCATTATAATACTTTTTGTTTTAGTTAATGTTTGAACTAGAAGGAACCATGGTTGAAATGGAAAATGTGCAGACTACCATAATGAACATCTCATTCAAATGTGAACTAAATTGAGAATCCATGGGATTATGTTAAACTAGATATCACAAAATATGATTAATTGTGTCATCATAACCATAATATCAAACACACCAAAGATGATAATGATGGATTCTAATGAAAGATATAATGATGATGATGATAATGAGAATTTCAATTTCATATATGACATAAGATTATAATAATGCATCCAGAGAACTTCATTATGGGGAATATAAGATATATTACTTTTCAAAGATATGATCATCAAGAATCAATCTAATATTGGAAAATGAAAAGAATAGTTAACCGGAGGAAATAAGATAGAACTCATCCAATGGAAATATTAAAAAGATGAAATTGTTTCTTAGGAGAAAGCATACATTATCCATAGAAATACCCTAATTCATGAATTCATGAAGATGGTATGAATCCACAACCACATTGATCTATGGAGAAAAAAGAACGTATTTATGGACTATTAATGGTCATGATAATGGTGATTAGGTTTCAATTACCATCTACCATCAAAATATTCAATGTACTATAGTTATATAGACCAAATAATATCAAAGGATATTTCTCATAATATCATTAGACCACCATATAATTTTAATTTAGTGTTTTGATTAGTAGGTTTTTAGAAATAAACATTTTTTAAATCATAATATTTTAAACCAAAAAAAAAATTAAGCAATTTGAAAAATAGAATGGAAATTTTCACATTAACTCCAAATTAATTTCTAGATAATGGTTGTACACATTTTAAATATATAAAATAATTATATTTCTAAAATTTCAAATGTAAATTATCTAAGATGAAAACAAAATTCATCATTATTATCATAAAACATTTTTTGGAGATATATTTCAATGTAATGGTTCAAGATAAATAGATTTTTTTCAAGTATAACCTTTGATATTGGGGAAAATGTCTCATTAGATATACTATATTGTGGAAGGGGAATATTATTCCCAATATGTTTATTCATGAATGTTAATGATAATTATTTTTTGAGAATGTAATTTAGTTATGAGGGTAGAATGTAAAAGCCCTATATTTTGGATAGAGTAAAAAAAATACTTTTTTCTATAAATCATATTACACAATACATAAAAACTAAATACTGAAAACATATTAAGAGGAAATAGTCTAAAAATATATAAAAAACACTATGATGCCAATATATTAACGTTTTTGACCTTTATATAGTGAGTAAATAATATGATTTAATATTTTAAATGAATATTTTCAAAAAATTTGTTATATATATTTATTTATTTTGACATTTAAAATATAAATATATTAATTTTAAAGTTTTAAATAAGTAATTTAATCCTTATTTTTTAATTCAAAGTAATTTAATCTTGTAATTATAGCTTTTTTATAATTTTATATAAATGATGGTTTTATTCTAATATAACGGATTTAGGAAATACTTTAATTTCAATGATTTTGATAGTATGCAAGAATAAAAATTTATATTTCTTAACCACTAATGAAATAAATATTTATATTAAGGAATTAGATTATACATTTATAGATAGTATTTTTTTATATAATAAATAAGCTAAATATTTTAGAACTAATGTAAAATGTGTATTTAATCCACTAATTTTTCCGTTTATTTAAATGAAGTATTTTTGTCCAAATATTGGTTAATTTTTGTTTTAAAGTCGCATAAAATTATTTTTCTTTAAAATAAATAATTCTATTTAATAATTATTATTTGAAATAATAATTTTGTCTCTTGAATAAATTTTATATTTGGAATGCACATTTTGCAAAAAAAATTATGCATCATTTAAAATTAATTAGAAAAAGTATGTTCATAACCATATAAATTTTATTTAACATTTTTTTTCTTATTTTTTATAATAATTAAAAATAACGACAAATAATAATTTTTAATTTACTCATTTTTATAAAATACAAGTGTAAAAGGAAAAGATACATTCGTAAAAATAAACTTGTGAAAAAAACAAGTATAAATAGAAATATAGGTAAATCTCTAAAGGATACCCAAAAAATTTGCATATGTGAAGAAATATTTTCATCAAAATTACAAAAAATTCATACCATAGAATTATTATTCTATTCTATTAGTAATTTATTAATTATATAAGTAAATAATTAAATAGTGTTTCAAAATATACCATTTCATTCACTTATAAAAGAGGACACATCCACGCCTTCATGCTACACCAATTCCTTCAAATTATCACCATTATATCATAAGAATTATTCTCTCTATAACCCAATACCACTAACATATGCCATTTTTCACTCATTTCAAGCCTAATATCATCAAATTTAAGGGGTCCTATAATGAAAAATCAATTCACTAATGTAACTAATTTCTCTATCTTAAGTATTTATTCTAAATAATTATCTTCCAAATATCATATCAAAATATTAATTCGTTGAATTTGTTATTAAAATAATACTAATATATTATTTTATTAATGTTACAACTATTAGATATTAATTTTCAATAATTTCGAAAATATAAATAATTGTTATCATGTGCGTTCATAGAATATTGACTCTATAAAGAATTATTTTTTCATTTATCTCAGGTTTTTAATTTCCCTTATAGTTTCTCATTACAAATAAAAAATCAAAAAATGTGGTTCAAAATTATAAAAAAAATATCATTATTCATTTTTCATAATAATATAGTGTCATAATTACTCATCCTAATCTATACTCTCTAATTGAGTTTGTGTGTGATCATGTGAGGATTAATTTCATAGCCTACATGAATGATGATTTAAATAATATTTTGGATGACTATGGGAACAGTAAAAATATTTCCACTTAGTATAATAATAAAATACATATTTTTATATGATTATAAAAATATTATATTATTTATTTAACTTGTTATTAAAGTATCATTTGCATTCTCTATATTCACCCCAATATGCCAACACAGATTCCATTTTCATGTAGTGAAACTAAATGAATTATGAAATTGTATAAAAGAGCTATTGAAAAATATGTGTTTTATATGAATTTATTAAATACATATTAATTATTATATTGGTGTCAAAATATGTTTAAAAACATCAACTTCATCTGGCATGCGAAAGTGGTTAGAGTTATTGACCCGATGGTTAAAATAAGTTATTGTTATTCAAAATACCCATAATAAATAATTATAATAAAGGGAAAACAATTATAACATTTATAGATTATATTAAAAAATATATTAGTATCTTTTATATGTTTTTAATAGTATATAATTGTATGGTCAACTATGAAAAGAAGAATCATCTGGTGGGTTTCTCCTAAAATTTGAATTCATTAGGGATTATTTATTCAATGAACCATATTTAATTTTAAATGTTTCAAAGAATGACATAATTTGATATTTTACCAGAATATATTATATTTAATTATGATTATATATTTATATAATATTGTTCCCCTGATGAGGTTTTTTTTCAATTTTTTCAAAGGACACGATGGATTTTTGTGACCAAAATCTATTTCTAATATCATAATTTCACTTCATCGATTGAAATACTCTATTAGGGTAATATTATAACCTATTATTATTTTTTATATATTTACACTTTCTCTATTGTGAAATCATGTTTCAATCTTATATCTTATTTCTAGTTATTTTACGGTTCTTGAAAATGCATATGTGTTTTGAATATGTACTATTACATTAATATAATATTTTATCAATGTATATATCATTAATTGACCCGAATGTTCTCTATTACGAAGTGGAAACCAAAATAATTCTTCCAGGTAGCCTTTTATTACCCATATATTAGTTTAAAGAAAATGTTTCATTGACTTTTTAATGAGGTGGATTTCAAGAAATGTCGACATAAAATTGTTCAAACCCATTTTCCATCCTTTCAAAATAATAAAGTATTATCAGCACTTTACATTTTACTTTGATTAACATTATATTTTTATGGTTTTATTATCCATTATTCTTCTTAATGTTAAAATTTTTCAAAAAATTTAAACATTATCATTTTTAAAAAAGTATCAAGTCATTAACATATAAACACTAGTAAATATTATTTTATGTGTCGAACTTTTCAAATTATTCTGAATAAATCTTTTAAAAGAATTATATTTTCTCAGGTATATATTTTTAAATATTTATATAAAAGAAAAAAAAAATTAATTGTTTTTGAACATCCTCTTTTTGAACCCATTATATATTTTTAACGAATTTTTTTGTGACCCAACTATTAAAATATTTTCTAATGTATTATCATTCTCTACAAAAGAATTATTTGAATTTAATTTAGAGGTCATTATTTATAATGATTTTTAAATGATTTTATGAAAAGCCTTATATCTACCCATCCATTTTACCTCTAAGGATTGTCCCTCATGAATTTATTTTTTGCTCATCCACTATATTTTATTATGATATTACTACTTTTAAAAATAATAGTATTTATTTTATCTTATTTCATAAGTAAGTGTAATGTAAGGATTATGTATGGTCTAAGAAACCTATTAATTCTTTATTGATGATTTATGTGATGATAAATGTTTTATTATAATGTGGCATTTAAATGTGTCCATTATGAGATAGGTCTTAACAATATTTACCTCTACTAAATAAAGTAATGATGTATATCTCATGAGATAAAAATGTAGAGTGAATATGTTATGGTGTGTGTAGGGTAAAAATAGTGCACCTCATAGAGTTTCAATCTACTCATAGTTTTACAAGTTAATAGGATGGTGGGTAGCCAGGTTCCCCAAAATAATAAATAATATGTTCAATATTGTCACACATTTTCATGTTGTTTATAAATTTTTGTGTAACACCATTAAATTAAAATTTAATAACACTATATCAAATAGATTATTTGATATACAGAAAACCCCATTCCTAATGTAACCATAAAATAAAACACCATTATAAAATAGTTTTTAAATTGGAAGGCATGAGTATTAATAAATAAATTATTAAAATGATAGTTTTAAAAAATTTAAAAAATAAATTAAATTGATATATATTAATTATAAATTAAATAATAATGAGTTGAAAAAAAGATAAATGGTTCCTGAAAAACTCTATCTTTCAAGGAATAGGGTTTCTTCACGTTTTGAGAAATAATTTGAAAATAATTTTTACCACTTTAATAAATAGGTTTCTAAAATACTGATATATTCTTTGAAAAAATAATATCAAAATTATTTTACAAATATTTTTTTTGATTTTTTTGATATGTATCATTCTTTGATTGATACTAAAATATAATGATTCAAATCGAAAAATACATCTTATTTTAGAAAATATTGAAGAAAAATTTTATAAAATAAGAGTTAAAATGTAAAATCAGTTCAATTATATATTTATTTTTAGAAATATTGTCATTGGTATAAATTTCATATTTACTTTTGACATAATAATGTTTAATCTATTAAATGTTATTAAATTGTATAAATAATTTTTCATTATGATAATGGGTTTAACTATAAATTTATTTAAACTATTTTTGTGCATTTCTTTTTAGATAATTTATTTTATTTTAAAAAAATATAATTTATGTTATCTACTAATGTCAACCTACTTGTATACCATAATTAATAGTGAATATAAAAAAATTAATCAGTAGAGTTAAGGTGAAAATAATATTATAGGGGATTAATAAAAAAATTTAATGGTTAAAATGTTGTAAACATAATCCAAAAAACATTAAATGGAAATATTTAAACATTTTTAAATCTAATTATATATAATGTAAAATTTTACAGACGTGTCGAATGTGAAAACTTAGGGTACACATTATTTTTTCAAAAACAATTATATCTCTCATCACCCATACTAATAAAATGCCACTCTCCAATCACATTTCGAAAGCTTTCAAGGGTTTTTTGTAGCCCAAATCCTGAAAAATAAATTTCAACAAAATTATTATCCACATATTATACCTTCTTTTGTTTGAAAAAGTCCAACCCATTGGTCTTCAGGAGGATACCCAACGGATGTTTCTCTGAGGGAAGGTGTCTTAACAATGCTCTATTTGTTTAATTATTTTTATCTCATTAAAATACATTATAGAAAATAAATTAAAATTTAACCCATATATAAATTTTAATTTTATTATATTATTCATATGGAAAATATTTACACATATCCTCTTCCAAAAAATGGGAAATGAAATCATCGATCGACTGTATGGCGGACTACCGTCACACGATGTAATTTGGTTCATTTTTCGTATAAAATTTACATGGATGATAATAATGATATAAGTAATGAATATGTGTGAAATAAATGATTATATATTGTTTATTAAATATAAATATATAACCCACTTCATTACCCTTCAACTTGTTAATGAAATGTTGTTATCACTCCTACATCTATATGACCCACCGTCTCCACAAAGCGATATTATTAAATGTCCATGTAGAACCATAAATAATTATATTATAAATTAACCTAATGAGTAAATATGATATTCATAACATTAATATAAATATTCATATTATGTATCTACTTCTTATACACATGAACTATAACATTGATGACAAAACACATATGAAAAATATGGAAATTAACCCATGAAACAATGAAGATGATGAAATATTAATAAGAAATGATGGTAAAATGATACAAGAGGATCATAAACGATATTATAAATATGAATATGGTTATTTTATAAATTATTGACATGATTAATTCTATTACACTATTGTTTAGTTCATTTCAAACAAAAAGAAAGCATGGTGTAAGTGACTTTATCTCAATTTCCCTTCATTGTGGTATATTGTTATGTTATGAATGTAGTTCATTATTTGGTGAATATAATGTATTTTGGACATGTAATATCATGATTTCATAATAATTAATGGTATTATAATTATTAATTGGAATATTAAAACCAAATATAGTTTGAATTAAATTTTACCAAGTGCTACAAAATTTAATATGTTGCTTTTTTTTATTATGTTGTATTACTTTTTCATTTTCTTATAACTTTTATGACTACGTGCGTAATGACATATAACCATATTATTTTGTATTCATAATTTTTTAGGATTATTTAAATTTTATTAATATATTTTATTCATTTATTAGTTCTCACATTATAACGACCCGAGGTTCCCATACATGGATATTGAATCATTTTTATGAATATTGATCAAATAAAAAAGTAAATTTATTAATAATATAATAGATTAGTGTCTCTAGAAATTGAAAAAATATTATTATAATTTTTTGGAAAACATTCAATATATCCTATAATGATTATCCACTTTTAGAACTCATACATAAAATGTTTCTTCATAACCTGGGGAAAGGAATTAATATAAAGGTTGAACTGATGTTCCCAATAAAGGAAAACAATGGATATACATGATCCTAACATGAACAGTAGTGTATGGTAACTTGGGAATAAAATTTCATAATCAAACCCAATACAACAAGGACCATATTCTCAATTCATGGCATAAATATTGGATATTAAAAAGACAAGAATCATAAGGGATTCTAAGTCATAGTTCAACAGAGTATGACCAATAAATAATACATTTACTTCTAGAATGAACACTAGATTATAACATTGTTTAAATGTGTAAATAGTGACCAGTTATTCATTTTTTTAATGACATGAAATTGGGACTTAGTATAAACCATTGAACATGAGAAAATGTCCACACACAAGATTGTGAACATGAATTCGTGTCCCCTTATGTATTGTGAACCAGTAATCAGGATCAATGATAAAATTTTGAACATAAAATCAGGTTCACAAAAAACAATGTGAACATGTCATCAGGATCATGCCAAAAATTGTGAACATGTAATCTAGTTCACACATAAATGTTTTAATATTTAACATTGTTTATGAATAACATTGTAAACGTGTAAAAACTTCCATGCATAACATTGTGAAAATGTAATCAGGTTCACTCATATGAAGTCATACCACATAAGATGGACACACCAACAACTCCAGCGATATCTTTTTGTTCATAGTTGATCTCGTTTCTCCATCCCCCCATTGTGGATCTAGTTACACCATATACCCATATATAATAAATCAAATATGCTTTTTTACCTTCATTATCTCATCATATATAAATATTTACATAATTAATATGAGGAATATTTAGGTCTAACCTATCAAATTATAAAATCATACATTTATGTGGTCAAATTGTTAAAATTCGCATCATATCATGACTCAAAAAAAATGGTTTCAAAAAAATCAATTTATAATCCTAGAAATGAAACGAGTTTTATAAACACTCTATCCTATCATAACTTTTGTAAATTGAGTAGGTTTCAAAACAATTTCATCAAATAATAAACCATGAAAATATGTGGTTTTTAAAAATAAATTATACATGTATAATCAAAAGAATAAAAATGGGTTTCTTAAAAAACATTTCATTATAAACATAAAACATGCAAATTAATAATAAGAATTAGGTCTTTAGATCATACCCTAAATAAAACATGAAAAATATTAATTGATTTCATAATGTATTGAAAATAATCCTAAATGCATCATTAAAAATTTTTATTAACGAAATCCTACATTCTTCTTGGAAAAATTATTTTAAAACAAAAATCATTTTTAATTTTTTTTCTTTTAATGAAACCTTTATAACATATAAAAGAAGATTTAAAATTTATTTAAAACACTTTTTTAAAGTTAAATTAATTTTAAATTTAAATTTTCATGAAATTAATCTTAAATTTTCATTTTAATGCGTTTTAATATATTTCTTATGATACATCATTTCTAAATAACAAAGATTTCTGGCCGAAGAGAGAGATAATGTCATATTTTCAAAATATAAATTTTTTAATGATCATAGATACCAAAGGGTGGGAATATGGTACCATTAATTCTATATATCATTAAAAACTAAAGGACAATAAAACACATGTGATTTATTGAGAGATAAATCATAATATTTCCTCTACAGTAACATAATTATCAATATTACCAATAAACGATGAAATTGTAGCTAAAAATCTTTACCACATGAAAAAATTCAATAAAAATAAACACGAGATAATATAATTAAATAAATATTAAAATATAATTAATGTGATTATTTATATTATAAAACATTTCAAAGGGTATTATATATAGCGTGTAAAACAATATGGGTGGAAATCATAACATGTGTCTCAAAGAAGGAAAATTGAGAGAAACTTACTTTACCAAATTGGTATGTTATGAACCATAAACAACATGATAAATATATTGAAAAATTTATATGTAAATAATAATAATTTATTTATAATAATCATATTATAAATTAATTGTTAGTATATACAATAAAAATTACTAGGGAATTTGGATTAAGTCTTGCTGTAAAAAAAGAGAGACTAGAAACTTGTTTACCACTGGAGCAATTTTTTAATCCTAAAATACATGAAAAATTAAAATCCACTGAAACATATAATATAATAAGATAGATTAATTTCATTATATAACAACTCATAGTCAAGTATAAACACCACACAACATGAATAAATGATGAATGTGGAATATATCTCAATGAAATAAATGAGAGATGGGAATATAATTACAATAAGTCTTGACATTATTAGTGCATGTTAAAAAACTCATATATAATAAATATAATTTTACTATAAATCTGTCACATATTCATACCCTTATATGTAACACTGAATATTATTTTATTTGACATTATATTTTCCATTTTTTAATAATTATATATTAATGTTATGATTCAGGTAATAACTGTTTTCTTCCATATATGTTTAGACTTGTTATTATTGATCTTCTTACTCAGATAAAGATTTTAATATATAAATAAATTAGAACATGATATAAATATCATATACATTTATTATACAATTATTTATTATATATATATATATCATTGAAATGTGGAATAAAAAAGACCATTCACGGAGACATTATGACATACATTTTATTAAACATGATTTACATTTTCCTCACATATTTTTAAAGATGTAAAATTAAATGATATATATTTGAATTATGATCTTGTTATTATGTCTTATATATCACATTCTATTATTAAAACCATCCTTAATACATTCAATTTAATGTGTGGATAAATAACATTGCTTTGAAGAGGTCCTAGTCAACATATCTATAAAAGAAGTTATCATATTCCCAAATAAAATTGATCTAAATATAGTATCTATTATATAATAATTAATGTATAATTAATACATATTAGTTATGATAAATTTTATTTAAAAAAATAAATTATTTTTTTTCCTAACCCTGATATGGGGTAACGGTAGAATGAAAAACATCAGTTCGGGAGGCGGTAGTCCACCATAAACACAAACGATTATTGATTGTGTATCTCGTTTGATAGAAGTGTGTTAAGGTGATGGTAAACCAAATAATATGATAGACTATAATAATATTTTGTATAATAAGGTTAATATATATTATTTACATAATTAAAATTTCATTGTGGGGAATGAATGAAATGAATTTCCTCAATGAATAATTTTACCTCTTCATCGGTTAACAACTTTTTGTATTCACAAAAGGATCACCATGGTTTTCTTTATGAACAATATGAAGGTTTTATAATTAGTAAATATTTTTATGATATTATTTTTATTTTATTTTTTATTTAATTCGTCTTCATATGTGTGGTTAAATGCAGGGGGTGTGAGGTCCCATTTATAGAGGAGGAGGAGTGGAATTATTTTAAATACTAAAATAGAAACAACATTTATAGGTCTCTCTTACATAATAACAATCAATAATGGTAATATATTTGATAATATAGATGATATGGTAAAATATGTAAATAAAATGTATTTTATGACATGTTTCATGGTCATTTGGCCTCTTAATAGTAATGTATAACCACAAAGTATGCATGTTTTTACATTAATCATTGTAATTAATTTTAATTAATTTCAATAATATTTTTGGTAAAAAACAATGTTTTACATAAAATAAATTATAAATTTTTTTAATTGGAAATAGAAAATCCATTTCTTCCAATTCAAATTAAAAAAGTGGACAAATTATATTATAATTAATCCCATATATGGACCATGAAAATTGGGTTTTAAGGTCAAAATGGTCAAATGTTTTAATTATTTTTATATCTAGTTTAAATTGGAAATTTAATAAAATGTATAAAATTTGTAAAATAATTTTTATATTTGATCTAAATATATATATATATGGTAAATAAAAAATTATTTTATCTATATGAATATGTTATAAAAATTCACTATTTAGTTATAAATCGCCATTATTTAATGTTCATTAAGAAATGTATATTCTCATATAAATATAAATATTTACCCCTATGATAATTTTTACATTACGCTTTTAAGAAAATTTATTTTTTTTCGTATATAATATTTAAAACTGTTAAAATTTAGATTTAAGATTGGACCTCTTTTAAAATATGGTTAATATTTTTTTAGAAACAAAAAGCTTTCAATGCCCAAAATTGGGTTTATTCCTATCTATTGTCTCGTCAAAAGATAATATGGATGTTAAATAGTTGATAGAATATGTACTATAAACTATGAATTAATTTTATTAGTCAGTTTTTTTCATAATTTTGTTAGATAAGATATGATTGTGCATAGAATAGTTAGTTTTTTAAAAAATTATATTATTTGTGTTTACATAGTTATTACTTAAATATCAAATTATTTGGTAACCACCAGATTCATTATCCAAACATGTGTAAATATAATTTTAAAAATTTAGTCAATATTATTCATAACATCTATTCCAATGGCTAAGAGATAACTATAAAAATATTTTGATTGTAGTATTAATATTATATTATTGTTTGGTAAAACTCGGTCTTGCATATTTGAATGATATTAAACAAACTCATCATTTGTTTAACAAAAGAAAAAAATTAGCGTTTTATATAACAAAAAAATATAATTGTGCAATGTATTTCGATATTATTTATATAATGTAAATGAAGCCTAAAATTGTGTAACCTCCAATGAAAGAAAACAATAAAATTTATTTTATTATAAAAAATTATTTTATAAATACTATGGGTGTATCATTATTCCCCCTTATAATGAATATCCACACCAAAATTCATCTTGTTCGTGAATGGTTATTTTCTTGAAGGTTCATTTTATTGGAACCCATATCACAAAAATAAATATAGAATCATTATTTAAAAATTGAATATTTGGTGCTAAATATTTACACAAAGTAACTCATATCTCGGATCCCACATATGAGAACATATGTGGAATGTGAAGACATAGACAAGGAATAGAAAATTTTCATTCAAATACTAATGGAGAGTGTTGAAGAACAATTACCAATAGAAGGAGATGATCCAGAAAATGTTAAATAATATTATACCATAAATCATCGATGACTAATAGGCTCGTATGATTCATTATAAATGGTTGTACTGGGAGAACATTTCTTGTATTCAAGACCATTTTTCTTAGTGTTGAGGAATTTTTTATATGAATATATACATGAATGATTTCACCCAATTCCATATTCAAAATATCACACTTTGGTTGTTCTTTATAAATTTTCCACTTCACCTCTTACTCCATGGACTGAAGGTGAATTTTTCATTCCTGATGATCAAATAGATTATAAGGTATATATGTATAATAATAATTTATTCCATAGTACTGTAGTTAATATCAATGAATAATGGATTGAAAAGGTTATCCAATATGCATAAATCCTCATATAGAGAAATAATAATTGAATCTCTGAAGCCTCATCTGATGTTTAACTTAAACCATTCCAAAAAACGGATAACCTTATAACCATTTAGAAATATGAAAACCCAAAAAATTAAAAATAATTTAAAAATATTAATCAAATTCAATATAATATTGATCCCTTATATATCAAAAATACTGTCTTGGTTGTCACATTAAAATCGTGTGATTAATGTCATTATATATTCTCTTGAAAAACAAAAATACCATGAATTACTATAAACCTGTATTCAAAAAAATAAGTACTTATTAATCCATTTATCATCAGATATAATCCTTAAATAAAAAAATGTTTTACATATCATCCATGATATAAAAGATCACATCATCAAAAAATTACTTATTAGTTTTGATTTCCTAACTACAACCCAATTTAATTTATCTATATCATTTTTCGTTGTCCTTACTAAATATCACATTCACATCCTCAAAAAAATATTATTGGTTACCATTATGTAATTTATGTATTCCATTAATTCACATTTTTTTTCATCATAATCATTTAATATATTCGTGAAAATACATAAAAAAACTTCTACAAACTATCCGAATATACTTCTTGATTCAAATAACATAATTCACGAGTTCAAATACATTACTTCCTAGATCATTCCACCTATTCCTTAATACAATAACTAGACATTATGATATATTCATTGATAATGCATCCAATAAATAAAAAAAATGAATCATGTCTAATAAATTTAATCATGAATATAAGGATCAAATTAAAAAATAACATACATTTCATATGTGTCTCATAGTATCTTCATAATCACCATAAATAACACTACTATTACAATCATATATATTTCTTTAATGATATTTGTATGTTGTCATTGAGTTGAAAAAGTCCCATATATTTCACATTCAAAGCATTTAATAGTTGATGAACCCATGGAGATTCCATTATTAGAATATTATGTGTGAACTAAAATTTTCATTTTACCCTTATAGTTACATACTTTTTGTGCTTTTCTTCATTCATGAAATATTCTTATTCCATAATGATATCTAATTTTAGTATAATTAATAGTATTTAATTCCTTGGAAACCACTCTATAAATAATATTCTAATATGAAATGCCATTTTCATGAATATTGACTCATTATTTGGAATATCCATAGACACATAACTAGAAAAGTCTTTAGAAATATCCCTATGTATGACACTAATGTTTTATAATACTATTTTTACAAGGATGAATAAAAAATTACTATGATTCCAATTATAGAGATGAAGTCTTAATAACATGGATATTACTTCATTTTATATGAATAATCAAAACATTACTAAAATACAGGCCTAAAAATAAAAGTAGTTTCATGTTTTTTAAAACTAGAAAAACATTCATCTAATTTGGTTATTGATTTTCAATACCTTCTACCAAGATATTGCTCTTTTGTTACCCATACATAAAACCATTATTAATAACTTGGGGAAATGATACTTAATAAGGGGTGACCTTATAACTCTTTAAGGTTTCAAACATAATATAAAAATGAAAATAATAAAAACAAGGGTTTGATAATGTCAGTGTAAAATTATAATATAATAATATTCATATCAAATATCATATTCTTATGTCATGGAATAATTATTCGAAAATTATAATACATGAATCATTGGGAATCAAGAGCATAACCCATGATATTGTAACATTATAATAAATAAATAGGCATATATAATACACATAAACTTATCACATTGTGAACATGGGTAAATAGATATAGGGTCAATAATTATGTTAATGACATGAAATTAGGCCCTTGGATAAATTTGTGGACATAAAACAAAGTTCATACATAAAATTTTGAACATTTAATAAGACACATGAATACTTTTGGGAAATGTAATGATGTTCATAAATAGAATTTTAAAGATGTTATAATGTTTATGCATAACATTGAAAACTTGTTATCTGGTTTGGTCATTTCAATGTGAACATATAATCATGTTTAGCCATATCATTACAAACATGTAATTAGGTTCTCTCATAAAATTGTGAGCATATTATATGACCCATGAATAACAATTTGAAAATTGTTTTCGGTTCCCACATAGGTTTCTATCTCTCCAGGTTGATATGCACACCCGTCTCCAATATAATCTTGTACATGAAAGTATATCAGGTTACACATTATTCCCGTAGAGGATTAGGTCACACCATCTTTCCAGAGCTAATAAATATAGATTAAATTATTTCCATAATTATATCATGAAAAATAAATATTTATCCAAATAATTGGTGTGATATATGGGTCCCACCAATAACATATAAATTTTATACATCAATTTTAAAAAAAATATTAAAACAAACATCATATGATGACCCATAAAAAATGGAATTTATAAAAATCATATCATAACACATGAAATTAAATGTGTATTATAAACAAATAACTCTATCATAACATGTGTAAAATATATATAAATCAAAATCATTTCATAATATAATAAACTATGAAAATAATTTGGAAGAATAAGTGTTTTTTCATGGTATAACTCATGGAAGGGTAATGAGTTTCATAAACTAATTTTCTTCATAAACATAAATCATTCCAAGAATGAATATGAATGGTGTAATTGAATCATATCACCAATAAATCATGAACTATAACATTGTATTTAATATTATATGAAAAATATTTTTTAATGGTTTATTTAAAACATTTCATGAGGAAATTATAATACTCACATTGAAACACCATTTTTATATCAGAAAACATATTGAAACCCATTTTCATTGAAAGTATCATTTGAAACATATAAAGGAATATTGGGATTAAATTTAAAAACATTTTGAAAAAAAACTAAAATCCTTTTCCTTCGAATTTTTTTTATAATATCATTCAAAAACATTTTTGAAATCATTTTTGGAAAATATGGTTTTTGAATAATAAATATATCTGACAGAAGAGTGAGGGAGATAAAGTTGTATTTTATTAGACAATTATTAATTGTACTATGCTGCAATGAGTGGAATAATGGATCTATTACAGTCAAATGTCACTAATAACTGTAGGAGGATAATCATTGGGAGAGTTCTTGAGACAAAATCAGAATAATTTATCAACAGAATAATTATAGTACATAATACTGATAAATGATGATAATGTAATAACAAATTTTAACTGCATTATAAACATTAAATATTATGAAAATATAGATATTGATTATAAAACATATCAAATGTTAGAATATATATATCATAAATAAATATAGGTTCAGAACATAACATGTTTCTCAAAGATGAATAATTTAGATAACATTATTTTACTAATTTTCAAACATTTGAACCGTATAATCCAATAAAGGGAGACCATAAAATGGATATGTATATACAAACATGGATATGTATATTCTAAAATGGATAAAGATATAATACATTAATCTTTAGTATATAAATTACACAAAAGAAACATATTGTGAATTTGGAATAAGTATCGCATTAATATAAGATAGAATATTAATCTCCTTACTACATGAGTAATCTATAAATCATGATTTCGATTATTTAATGACATCAATTGAAACATTTAACATAATTATAAAATTAAATTCATAATATATCATTCCATTGTTCTGTATATAGACCACAAAAGATAAGAAAATTATGAATATAGTATATACCTCATAGAAATAAAAGTGAGATTAGAAAACCATTAACCTAAGTCATGAAATTATTCACACACAATTAAACATAATGTATAATAAATATAAGTTTGTTTTAAATCTACCATAGAAAAATATTATCATAAATCATACCTTATATGATTTTATGATGTATATAAATTACCCTTTTATTAACAATATCATGTTAATGTTATGTTTCGGGTGAGAATCATATTGTTTATCATGTGTGTTTTTATATTAAATTCTTGATTCTCTTGCATTTATCATGATTTATATATTTATAGAATGTAAATAATCATATAAATATCATTTATATTTTTGTATATAATATTTTATAATAATCTATAATAATTTCAAATATCAAATAAATTATAACCTTCATAGAGACTATAGGTTAAACATTCACATGAACATTGTATCCATTTTCGTATTATATTTTTTAAGACATAAATTTATATGACGTAGACACGCACACATATATATTATCATTATAGTTGAATTATTAGTTGATATATATATAACATATTTTCTATTAAACCCATCATTAATAAATTCCATGTAACGTGTGATTGAATCGCATCGCTTTGAGGAGACGGTATCCCACACATCCATAAAAATTGTGTTCATATTCGGAAAATATTGAAAGAATAATGTTATCTATTATATAAAAAAGTACATAAGAATAAGGAAATCATAAATGTAATATATATAATACAAAAATAGTAAATACAAAATTTTTTACCAACCATGATGTGTATGGATGGAAGAACAAACGACAACGGATTGTGAGGTTGTAGTCCTCCATTAACACAAACGATGATTGTGTATCCATTTTAATGTATATGTGTGATTATCAGGTTATAATCTTAACACAAAAAACTATGAATATATTTTTTATAGTTACGGTTTTATATAATCTGGGTATAATAATAATTTAAGTGTAGACTAAATATATTAAATGAATGATATCATTAATGAACATTATTTAATAGTTATGTATCTCATTTTTATTTAAACCAAAGGAAAAAATTTGTTTTATTTATGAAAAATGTGATGATTCTATAATTATAGTATCAATTATGGGATATTTTATTGTATGTTTTTTATTATAGAAATGGAATGAGATTTGTGAATACTAAAGTAGGTTAAGTGTATTTTTATAATGGAGGAGGAGTTATATTCCTACAAATAAAAAAATGTAAAGACTATTGAGAGGAATCCATTACAAAATTCTCCACAATATAGGTAAATATTCAAAAATGGATGATGTGGTTAAAATAATCCCACCCAATGGATTTATGAAAACTTATATGTTCATATGTACCCATAACATTAATGTTCAGACACTAAGTAATCTTATTTTTTCATTAGCTAGTGTAATTATTTTTATTTGATTTCATGAATATTTTTTGCAGAAAACTGTTTTACCTAAATTGATATTTTATATTATTTTGATTAAAAATATGGGATGAAATATTATAGTTTCCAATAAAATATGTTTCTATTATTAATTTAATATTAATCCATTACATGAGAAGGAAAAATGAGTTTTTATATTGAGAATGTTCAAATGCAGGAAATGTCATTGTATCCAATTTCAATGTGAAATTGGTTTAAATTAAATAAATTGCATTAATATATTTATAATTTACTTAAATATACTTTATAAAAAAATTAAAATATAACTAAACTATAAAATTATATTATATTAAGAGTCTTTATTTTGAACTATTCAACATAAAATGAATAATCATTAAAAAATAACTAAATTCAAATTAATAAAATATTTTAATTTAAATTCAAAAGGTTTATATTTCTTAAAATATAATTTTTAAAATTTTCAATAATTGTTTTAAAAATAAGTTTCCTAATACATGTTGTTAAAACTATCTTTTAGAAAATAATATGTTTTTATTACTAAAATGGGAATTATTTTTATCTCTTATCAAGAAAAAATCAAAAAGAATTTTAAATAGTTGATTGAATATAAAATTAACATTTTAATTAATATTATATATAAAAATATTTTATTTAAATTTAATTTTCTAAAATATATTTGTACATTGATGTGATTTTTCTGAAAGTAAATATCTTTTATTTTAAATAGTTCTTACACTGATTTCAAATTAATTGTTAATAAAGGATTCATTTTTTAAACATTTATAAGACCTATTTCATAATGTAGTTAATATAATTTATTAAATCCATTATAATAGCTAGGTGATAAATATAACAATATTTAAATAATAATATTTACATTCTATTGATAAGGACTCATATGTAAACATTACATAATCTTGAATAAATATATTAATTCACATTGAGGATCTTTTATGGTTTGGAGTTTTATATAATTATTCCATAACATATTATATTACATCTCTAATATTACAAAGTAGACACTTCTACTCAGTATCCATTTTTTTATAAAATAAAAACTCTAAAATAAGAGTCATCTCTAGTTCTATAGCATGAATTTTCCTTGATCCCATACTTGACCCTATTAATATTTATGTCATGTTAAAAACATTTCAAACACTTTAGATGACTATAAAAAGATCAGTAAGGGATACAAAAAAAACTGTTAGTTTTTAAAGACAATAAGTAAACCATGAATGCATTATCATAATAATAATTTTCACATTTATGAAGTAGTAAATACTCTTCACTAAAAAAATATCATTTATTACCCATTTCAATCCATAAGATTACCACAAAACCCATATAAAGAACACATAACATATTAGGTATTTTGGGACATAAACATACATAAATTAAAAATTCATATTATCGACTTCCACACATATCACTAAATGGAATAGCCATAAGGCTGACATCCATACACAATTCATCAGAGGTTATAACATAATAACCCATCCTGTTTTATCACGACACCACCTATACTTTGGTTTATCACATAACCAGTTGTAAAATATCCATGTACCATAACAAAATCATAACACATAAAATGTTACAAATATAAAAATTTCACAAATAAAATATCATTTTCAATCACATGAAATAATATAATGTTATTGAAATAACCAATCCATTTCAAAAACCATTTTTAATTCCAAAATAACGAAAAACTTAATAAGGGGTTTCTATTTTAATTTAAAAAAACATTTAGGCTAATAGAGGAAGTCAAATAAAAATCATGATGGTGGAGAGGTCGTTGTCCCCGAAAACGTTAAAAAAATCCTTTTTTACGTTTAGTAAAACTTTTCATAAAAAAATTCCCTTCGAATGAAATTAAACGTCAAAAGGGTTTATTATGTACCACGTAAAATAACGAGGTGTAAATTATCAAAACATTCCTCAATGAAAGGAAATTGAGACAAAGTCCCTTACCTCGTGTCCAACTTGACCCTTTCGTTATTTAATTTTCTAAATAATTAAAATAAGTTAATTTCTACTTGATTATGAACATTTCTAATGTTTATTATTTCTTTTATATCACTTATTAATTTTCTATAAAAACTAGTTAATTATTTGAGTTCATATTGGACATTTTGTCGTTGTTCAGAACATGAGTCAAAAATGTAATTGTTATAATTATAAGTTGTCGATGTGGTCCAAATTACATTATATATAGATATATATTGATGATTTATGTATCATATATATCATATATATAAAGAATATATATATTTATAATAGTCTATATAATTCGGATATATGAAAATGAAATTCACCGTTCATTGAGGTGGTATGTTGTATGTACGCATGAACGATACTTCAATTTAATTTTTTTCAATTTAAATGGAATGAAAACCAATTGATAAATTTATATATTATTATTACAATATAATATCATTTTATTCATTTCTTATGTAACTTCATTAACACTATACTTTATACATTCAATATATGGTATTACGAGTCATACCAAATTGAGGCGGCGGTAGTTTACACTTCCAGAAATGAAATTGTTGTATTTAACCATTATAGAAACCATAAAGGTATAATATAAATGAAAAATAAAGATACATATATAATATATAAATATAATATATATCACATATAAATATTGTGCCAACTTAATGGCCACTATAATAGGGGGAATGAGAAGATTGAACAATCGTCCTTTCATGAGGCAACATTTCTCCATCCACCAAAAAACTTTGTTATATACCCATTAAATGGAGGTGTGTGTAAGTGTAGTTTGTATAAATCTCATAAAAACCACCTATTATATTTATAATACTGGTGTTTTATTATAAAAATTAATAAAAAGAGAATAGTAATTGAAGAAGTAAAACAAAAGAAGAGAACATGAGGGGAGACATTACCTTTAAATCGGGTAACACCCTTTGGTTTGAACCAGAAGTCTTTCTGGATGTGTTGTCTACATAAGGTAAGGCTTCTAGGAGGAAGATATAGATCATAATAGATTATTTTGGAATAGGTTGGATGGTCCAAGGGGGATTTATATTTGTTATTAAGGGATATAGTTGATGACCTTTTATAAGGGGGAGGATGGGCTCTTTAGAAAGGTTTGAAAATATAATTTTATTATATAATTATTTTCAGTTTCTAAAATTCAAAAACATATTTCATTGGAAGATAAGGTTTATATAAGTCTAAATAAAACCATCCAATAATAATTTTATCGATTTTGATATTTTCTAATTCTTATATATTTTATTTAACAATTTATTAGCATATTTACCTTTTACCATGTCCTCTTAAATAATCATATTACATGGTTAATATATTTACTATAAAATTTATAGTAACCCAAAATGGATCATTAATGTAAATGGTAACATAATATATGTTAGTGGGACGAATATCAGATTTTTAGTATTATTTTATCATTTAATAAAATATTATTTTTTTAAAAAAATTATTTATGTCAATTTAGAAACTATTCATATGAAAGAATGTACAAATTATATAACATGATTATTTAGAAAAAAAATAAATATTCAAAGATAAAAAATCATCCTAATCTATGAAAATCAGGGATAGATTAAAAAGTATCAAAATAAATTTATTTTAATAATTATTATATCATTTAATTTAATCTTTTATTAATGAAGCAATTACTACATCACCATTGTTTCATAAATAAATTTATTTATATAATGTCTAAAAATTATAAATAAAATACAATGATGTAGGAAAAATTTTTATCTTCAAAAATAATAATTAGAGTAGAAGATGCCACTTTTATAACCCTATATAAAATTGTTTAACTAAACAGTATATGTTTATGTTATTATTGTCCTTAATTTAAATTAATTAATATAAATTGTTAGTATCACCCCCAAGTAGATCCATTGGGACCCATAATCAACCCAAGGATACCCATGGTCGGACATGTATCATCCAATAGGATTAGGACACATCTTAGGGGAATTTATTATTATTATAATATTATTTTATTACCCTTAATTACCTGATTTAGCGTTAAAAATGGTAAATAAAAAATTTAATTCTGTAAATGTTCATAATGCCTTAAAATAAAGGATACCTATTTACATAATTTAGTCATATAGATCTAAATATTGATTCAGTTTTTTCAAATTTAAAACACAGAAGTCGCAGAAATTATTTTAAAATTAATTCCCATTGTCAAAACAAAAAGCGTGTTTTTAATAAATAATACATATCAAAAGACCCTTCTTAATGTCCAATTTAAAAGTGAAATTACTTATAATGACCAAAATTGGATTAAATGGAAAAAGTATATTCTAATTACAATTTAAAACAAATAAAAATGACTATATAACCCTATAAATATATTATATTAAAAGGTAATTTTGAATTTAAATGAGGTATTTTTCACTATTCATTATAAAATGTATTTTACAAGAAAAATACCAAAATTTTACCCAAAGTAAATTTTGATGTCCATCCTATATAGAATAAGTTTATTTCGTCAAATATAACATATAAATGTGAAAAAACTAGATTTAAATGGGCTTTTTCGTCAAAAGGTGAAAAATGACCTTTTAATGAATATTAGAGTATTTATGAGTAAAATTGGATTCTTTCTTATTTTAGGCCACTATATTTTTTTGGATAAAGGTAAAAGACATATAAAAAACATGTATAATCATATTTTTTCAATATAACTCATTGTTGTGTGCAACATAAGTTTTCAAAGTGACTCATTGTTGCATATCATGTGTACTATTTATCATAGAATACACTTTAATGTAAAATTAATATTTAATTCAAAAATATTAATAAAAATGAAAAAATAATATGCTTTATTTACCTAGGATGTAAAATCCTTCCCCCCTTTTAGAAATTCCGTCCTCACAATTTTATTCACTTATCAAATAAATGGGGTATTTTTCCCTAATATGAATTTTCATATTCCCTTGATGCTTATTCAACCATATGGTTTTTATGAAAATCCATTACTTAATGAACTACCTTATTATACAACAATTGTTCTCTTTAGTCAAGAATATGGACTGGTTGTTTCTCATAAGAATTATTTTCTCCCAACTGAAAAAACTTTATACTCAAAACATGAGATGGATATGGAATATACATTATCAACCTTAAAACATGAAAAAAATTGTCTACCTAGGATAAACATGGAGGTAATTCCACATTATAGAAAATTGATCCAACATTTTGTGGGATTTCAATGTGTACAATGAACCTCGAACACAACTTTCCCATCCTTCCAAAATGAGTAACACTTTTCCATGGAGAAATATTTAGAGACACATGATCACCTACCTAAAATGAAAGGTCCTTAATCTAGTTATCCAAATAACTTCCTTCCAGCACAGAGTTTTTATCATGTTCTTGTGAAACAAGTAAACTTTTAATGCCCTATCTTCTACCAATTCTAGTCATATCAATTTTATTTTCCCCTACATCATCCCAAAAACAAGTGTTCGACACCGCTTTCCATAGAATTCCTCACACAGTTCCATTTGTATACTGGAATAAAAAAAGTTATTATATGAATATTCATCCAGAGAATGATGTTGGTCCCAACTTCCCTAGTAATCAATTGAAGAAGCATGTGGAATATCTTCCAATGTCTGAATTGTTTATTTTGACTCCACATCTAATTGTGGATGGAAAGCTGCACTAATATTTAATTTTGTACCCAATGAATTTTAAATGAATTTGCAAAAGATAGAAGTAAACCAGGGATCACGATTAGATACAATCTAGTGGGGAAGTCCATGTAACTTGAATATCTTTTTAATATACAACCAAGAATGATGATATAGATACAAAGTATCTCAAATTGGAAGAAAATGAGAGGCTTTAGTAAATGGATCAATAATAACATAGAAATCATTTTTACCTCATGATGTCTTTGATAATCTCATAATTAATTCCATGGATATATGTTTCCATTTCCACTTTCGCAGTGGTAATGAATAAAGCAGTACTTTCGGTAACTATCACTCTTCTTTAACCAGTTGACAAGTCAAACACTTCACAATAAAGATATAAATATATCTTCTCATTCCATTCCACTAGTAATAATCTTGATTATATATGTACATCTTAGAGCTACTAGGATTAACTAAAAATTAGGAACTATGAGCTTTACATAACAACACTTTCATTAACTATGAATCACAATGCACACAGAACCTCATTCTATAGCTCAAAAATATTATTTATAAATGTTAAATTAAGATAACATACCCTTCTGAACCAAATCTACCCCATTCTACAACTCACTTTCTTCCTTCAATACTTGGTACATTCTTCCTGATATAGATGACTTCACTAACCCCAGAAACAAAATAATGGAATTTCCTGCACCAACAACTTCTATTCCAAATTAAATCAAGTCAATAATCAAAGGATCTTGTTCCAAACATAACATGGTTAAGGTATCATTAATATTTTGAATCAAAGAATTAGATAGTTTATTTTCATTTCTGGGATTGTAATGGATCGTGCAATCATAATCCTTGATTAATTATAACCATATCCTATGTCTCATGTTTAATTCGTTCTGAGTAAATATATATGTTAAACTTTTATGGCCATTATATATTTCACATTTTACTCCAAATAGTTGATTCCTTCAAATTTTTAATGAAAATCAACAAAAACTAATTCCAAATCATGTGTAAGGTAATTTAACTCATGATGATTTAACAAACGTGAATCATAAACAATTAACTGATCATTCTTCATTAGGACACAAACATGGCCTTTCAACAAAGCATCAATTTAGATAACAAATTTACCATTTCTGGAAGGCATTTCTAAAACTGTATCTTTCACCATTCTTCTTTTCAATTCCTATAAACAATCATTACATTCTTTAATCCAAATTAACTTAAAAACATTTCATGTTAACTTAGTCATTACTCTAGATAACCATTAAAAATTTTCCGTAAAACTTTCGTAATTTCCTGATAATCCAAGAAAACATATAATCCCTGTGATATTGGTAGGTCTTGGCCATTTCTCAACAGAATTTTTTATTAGGATCAACAGTTATGCAATTTTTTGAAATAATATGACCCTAAAACGAAATTTTCTGTAACAAAAACTCACACTTTCTGAATTTACCATATATTCTTTTTTCTTTTAAGGTTTTCAAGACAGCCCATAAATAACATTTCTATTCTTCTTAACTTTTATAATAAACCAAAATATCACCAATGAACACAACAATAGAATTATCTAGGAATTCAAGGAAAATTATATTCATAATATCCATGAATACAATGGGTACATTGGTTAAACTAAAAGGCAGAACTAAAAATTCATGATGGATATATCTAGTACGAAACACGGTCATCGGAATGTATGCTTCCTTTACATTCAACAGATGTTAACCTGACCTCAAATTAGTCTTTGAAAAATACTGATCTCCCTAGAGCTGATCAAACAAATCATCGATATGAGGAAAAAGATACATTTTCTTAATAGTGATGTTATTAAAGGCCCTATAATCAATTCAAAGTATCATTCAACTATATTGAATTTTAAAAAACAAGATATTAGAACCCCGTGGTGATGTGTTACATCAAATTAAACCTTTCTCTAACAACTCATTAAATTTCTTCTTTAACTCTAAAATTTAAATTTTGGCCATTAGATAAGGGGTTTTTGATATTGGCTTAGCATCAAGAACTAAGTCAACAGTAAATTCAACTTCCTGGTCAAGTAGTACAATAAAAAACTCATCAGGATAAGAATCACATTACTCATTTTCTACTGGAAAATCATTAATCTGAACTATTACTTTCATTACAATAATATTTTCAAGGTAACATTAATTTATATCATTTACTTGTTTCTCATCTTCCTGATTTGATATCAAAAGTAAATTTTCATTATTTTACACAATGTGAAATTATTTCTAAAAAGAAACCACTTTATATCTGTAGTCAATATTAGAAAGATAAACATAAATCCAATCTCTATTTAAAATCAAATCAAACTCTACAATAGGGAAAACAATATAGATTATATGTAGATTCATTCTACACTGAAGGACATGAAGGTTCATATAATTTTTTTTGTCTCAATATTTCCACCTGGTGTTTCTGTTATAAGTTCTGGATACATATATTGGAGATGGAATTCCCGATTAACTAGAAAACTACTCATAAATGAATGAGTGTGTAGACCCTAAATCAAACAACACATTGGCATAATAAAAATAAAAAAACAATGGATATGATACTAATATATTTTGTGGACTAATATCTATTGAAATAGTTTCAATGTATTTCACCATCCCTTTCTACATGTAGTAAAGATTATTTCCCTTAGTTGAGTTCTTCATTAGACACTCATTTGAATAATTACCGATTTCATTTCACTTAAAAAATATTACTGTTGGATTTTCATTTCCATATATCTTACAGTTATGAGAAATATGACCATCCTTACCACACTGAATGAACTTTCCAATCATTGATTAAAATTCACCCAGATTATTTTTACCACACTTATCACAAAATGGATATTTAATTTTGTTTCCTATAGGATTCTTTGTAGAATTATTTCCCTTTCTCATACAAGAGGACCCATTCTTTTGTTTTACCTCTTAGATACCATGAATTTATTCCTGAGTAAAATTAATTTATCTTACTATCAATATCTCAGAATAAATTTGGAGCCTACCCTGCCAGTCAAGGGAAAATCTCATCGTATACAACCACTGATTCATCAACCTGCCTCAATTTCCAGAATTTTATTTCCATCCTATGTTGAACTACCTAAGGAAAATATTAATCAAGAAGCATACCTGTGAATTCTTCCTTGCCAAGAGCACCAACATCTTTACTATGAAGGATTTTTTTTCACCATCCACCACCACAGATCGGTTTCACATTCAAAATGGTAAACAACAAGACTACTCATTTGATTGTTTGTACAACCCATGAAATCAAGCATATTTTTTAGTGATTTGATCCTCCCTTCATCTTGAATAAGGCCAGATGACCCTCTGGATGACGGGGGACGTGGCCTCATTAAATGATCTACTAATGAAATGATTCTCTCTGGTTAATCTGGATAATCTCATGCATGCATACCACCATCATTTATATCCTCATTTAATTATTCCATCACCGAAACAAAATGTTTAGTTCTGATTACGACCATCTCAGGTTGTGGATTTGGAAAGTTATTCTTCTCTGTATGCCTACCCAACATAGCTACCTTGTTTCCTCTGCAGAAAACCATTATGAAAAAAAATATATAATAGGTGAGGCATCATGGTTATCTATAAATTATATATCATTTCAATATAAATTAATTTATTGATATTAATTTAACAATACCCTAACTCTTAAGGTGGTCTAAACTGACCTATCATACCAACTATAAGGACCCATCCTTAAACATTAAATAATATTGAATTAAGTTATCAATTAACATTGAGGTTCTTTCAGATATATATTTTAAGATAATTAGGCTATAACTTATTTCATTACATCTTTAATATTACCAAGTTGTCTCTTCTACTCAATATCCATTTTTTCGTAAAATAATAACTCTTAAAATAGTTTCATGTCTAGTTACATTTTTTTAAACACCACGACATTTTATTGATCCCCTCCTTGACCCAATTCATCTTTATATCATGTGATAAACAATTCAAAAACTTGGTATGAGCATAAGAATCTCAGTAAGGGATACCCAAAGAAAGAAAAACAGTTAGTTTTTTAAAACCGAAAGTATTCCATGAATACTTTATCATAATTAATAGTTTTTACCATTATGAAGTAGTAAATAATTTTCACTAATTAAAAGATCATTAATTACCCATTTGTTTCCAAAAGATTACCATAAACCCCATAGAATGAAAATATAACATATAAAGGTAACTTTGGACCAAATCATACATAAATGGAATAACCTTATGGTTGAATTTCACAGATATCACTAAATAGAATAGCCATACGACCAACTTCCATACCCAGTGCATTGGAGGTTATAATGTAACGACCCATCCTGGATTATCATGGCACCACGCGTAATTTGGTTTATGATGTATCCACCCGCCAAATTTCAAAGTAACATTATAAAATCACAACACATAAAATATGAAAATATCAACATTTCACTAATAACATTTCATTTGAAAACACAACAAATATTTTCAATATATTGAAATAATAAATCCATCTAAATAATAATTTTTAATACCCAAAAACAAAATAAGTGTTTCCTTTATGATTTTAAAAAAACATTAAGGCTTACAGAGGAAGCCAAATAACGATTACGACGGTGGAGATGTCATTGTCGCCGCAAATGATAAAATCATTCCATTTTTCATTTATAAAAATGCTTCGTAAAAAATATATTCCCTTTGAATGAAATTAAAATTCAAATGGGATTATTATATACCGTATAATAAAATGAGGTTTATATTATCAAAACATGCCTCAATGAATGGATATAGAGACAAAGTCCCTTTCCTCATGTCTGACTTGACCTGTTCGTTCATTAATTACCTAAATAATAAACTAAAGTTAATTTCTACTTTCATAATAACCTTTTCAAAGTTTATTATTCATTTTATATAAGTTATTACCTTCATATAATAATTAGTTAATTCTTTGATTTCATATCAAACATTTTGTCGATGATTAGAACTAAAGTAAGAAATAAACTTGTTATAATTATAAGTTGTTCATGTGTTCGAAATTACATTATCACCAAAATTATATTCATGATTTATATATCATATATATCATATATATTCTGTATAAATGTATTTATAATAGTCTATATCATTGGATATATGAAAATGAAATGCACTGTTATTGGAGACGGTAAGTCATACATACGCATGAACGATACTTCCATTTCATTTTTTTCATTTTAAAAATAACAAAAACAAAATGATACATAGGTATATTATTATTAAATTATAATATCCTATGTTTTTTATGTCACATATGTTCATTAACATCATCCTTTATACATTCTACATATTTTTTGAATGATTCATATCACTTTGAGGGGGCGGTAGTCCGCACGTCCTCAAATGAAATTATTATATTTACCCATTTTGGAAACAATAATGGTATGATATAAATGGAAAATTAAGAATAATAGAGACAATATAAATATAATATATATCACATATAAATACAGTTCCATATTAATGTCAACCAAAAATGGTGGTAGGAGAAGATTGAACAATCATCATTTCGTGAGGCAATAGTTCACCGTCTGCAGAACCATTATGTTTTATAACCATTAGACGGAGGTGTGTGTAAGTGTAGTTCAAATAATTATCATAATAAACCTAGTATATCTAGGATACTATTTTTTTATGTATACATTTAATAAAAAGAACATATTTAATAAAGAATTTAAATAAAAGAAGAGAACCTGAGGGAAGACATTAACATAAAATCGGGTAACTCCCTTTGGTTTGAATAAAATGGATTTATTGAAGTTCATTATACCTAAGGGAAGGATTATATAAGAAATAGAGTTATCTAGAGAGATTATATTGGAAAAATGTGCACAATAAAAAGAGTCTGGGGGGGGGTTGAGTAAGGGTTATAGTTGATGGCATTTTATAAGTGGGAGGAGGGGCTTTTTAAAAATGTTTGAATATATTAGTTTATTATATAATTATTTTCAGTTTCTAAAAGGCCAAAAACATATTTAATTCTATGATAAGGTTTATATAATTCGAAATAAAATCATTCAATATGAATTGTACCTGTTTTGAATATTTTTTAATCCATATATTTTTTATTTAACCATTTGTTAACTTATTTAACTTTTACCATGTCCTCTTATATAATCATAATATATAGTTAATATATTTACAATAAAATTCCAAGAGACCCAAAATGGAACATTAATGATAATTTAAACATTATATATGTCAGTTGGTAGAATATTATATTTTTAGGATTATTTAACCATTTAATAAAATATTAATTGTTTTAAAAACTCATTGATGTTAATTTATAAACTATTCATATCAAGGAATTTAAAATATATATAACAACCTGATTTTATTGAAAAAACTTCATTAATTCAAAGGAAAAAAGTCATCATAATTTATAAATTCTTGGATGGCTTAAAAAGTTTAAAAATAAATTTATTTTAATAATTATGATATTCTTTATTTGATTCCTTTATTAATGATGCAATTTCTGCATCAGCAATCTGTCATTAATAAAATTATTTATTTAATGTATAAAAATTATTAATAAAATACCATGATTTAGTTAATGTATTTATATTTCAAATTAATACAAATCATCTAATTTATCACTTATATAATCCAATATAAAAATGTTATACTAAAAGATATTTGTTTTTTTAATTGTTGTCTTTAATTTCAATTTTATAAAATAGAGCGTCATTATCACTCCCAAGTGGCTTCATGGGATACTAAAATCGACCCAAGGATACAATGGTAATACTTGTATCAACCAAAAGTATTTTTACACATTTTAGGGTAATTATATATTATTATAATAATTGTTTTACCCTTTAACTATGGTAAATAAAATATTTATTGATGAAAGTATTCATAATGTCTAAAAATAAATGTTACCTATTTACACAATTAAGACCTCATGACTCAATTTAAGGAATCCATTTTTCTAAATTCAAATAAAAGTTTTATAAATTATTTTAAAATTAATTCCGTCTTTCCATATAAAAACCGTCTTATTAAGAAATAATACCTATGAAATGATTGACCTTTGTTTATGTCCAATTTAAAATTAAAATTACTTATAACGATGAACGTTGGATTAAATGGTAAAAATATAATATAATTAATAAATAAAACCAATTTAACATAAAATATAACCATATAAACAAATTATAATAAAAGGAATTTTTGAATTAAAATGCTGTATTTTTTAGTATTCATTAAAAAATGAACTCTAACATAAAAATTCCAAATTTTTTCCCAATGTATATTTTGATGTCCCTATTCTAAATAAGAAGTTTATTTTATCAAATAAAACATATTAAATTGAGAAAAACTATATTTAAAAATGGTTCTACATTAAATAGTAGTAAAACGACCTTTTGAATAATATTTTGAGTATTTATGCTTAAAATCAGAATCTTTGTTATTTAAACCCTTTAAATTTTATTGGATAAATGTAAAAAAATTTAACAAACATGTAAAATAATATTTTAATTCTTTCTATTCATTAACTCTATTACAACATCTAGGCATTAACTACAATTTTAAATAATAATATTATATTAATATTTTTCAGTTTAACTCAACGTTGTGTGTAACGTAAGTTTTCAAAGAAACCCGGTATTGCATATCTCGTACTCCATATAAAATAGAATCAAATTTAAAGTAAAATTAATATTTAGATCACAAAGAATATTAAATATGAAAATATCATATTCTTTATTTACCTGGGCTGTTAGAATATTTTAGTTTTCTAGAACTCAGTTATTCATGCATTTCAAGATATCGAAGGGACTCAACATTGTGTGTTACAAAAGACAATAATAGTTTTCATATAACAAAATATTGTATACATTTTGTGGCTATTTAATAATTTTATGTACCATATAATGATGTCATAAAATTTTTTATCATGAAATTCAATCCATTAAGGTTTATTAATTTAAAAAAAAATTCATAAACACTCGATGTTTTATAGACTTCAAGGTTATGATCATTGTAATGGTTTATTTCAAAATATCTTTTTACTCTCTCTTGTTTGTTCCTGAATTTATATTTTTGTAAATTATTTCATAATATTCTAATTATTATATTTCAATTCCATCACCTCTAGTTATTCAAGATATTTTCATGTAATATTACCACATTCCACTCTCTCATTATAAAATTATTATAAATTGTTTTATATAATTTTGAATTCATTTATATTATTAGTAGAAATTAGATTTTAATCCCAATAAATGTTATTTAAAATTTTATTAATTTTTTAACATTTCTAAAATGATTTATTAATTTCACTTTTACTAATGAATGAATATTTAGAAAATGTATTGAATGGATTTTCCTGTCATTTTCTAGAAAAGAATGATTAAATTTTACTAAAAAAGTGAATGAAATATTTGTTATTTATTATTAGAGTTATAATTAATTAAAATGGTCATGTCCACTAAATTATTTATTGATTTCATTATAAATTTCAAATTTTATGTTCAATATAAATGTTTTTGGAAATATACTATGAAATTTTTGTTTAAAATATATTTTAAAATTGAAAATATTTTTTGTGAATAATGCTTTGAATAAAGTGTTTATATTATTTCTATTCATTAATTTCATCAACACTCTATGGAACACTTATTATTATTTTGATATGATATATCAATATCATCCTAATTAGTATTTTAAAAGTTTTATGACCATCTTGACCATGGAACATGTTGATATTATCATTGTGGATTTCCTTGGTAACTATTAACATTCCCATTAAATAATCTCCTTATTATTATCATTGGAAATTAAATCCCCCATAAATATCCTCATTAACTGTCCTGGATAGGAAAATTAAAAATTAAACATATCATTTCTATATATAATATTTTACATTGAATGTTAAATGATTTAGAGTAGAATAATTTGTTTACTCTATATTCAATATTCGATTGAGAAAATTTATTAAGAAAGCTATATTTTTTAATGAATTAATGAAATTTTTGTATAAATGCGGAAAGAATTGGACATGTAGTTATCAGTCAGGTCTATATAGGGATAAAACCTCATTGAATTAGTCATTTCATCAGCTAAATAAAATGGATATCATTATACAAACCGGTTTATAGGTATACATATTCATAAGCCTTAAAAAATATTTTGAATGGTGTTGAATGTAGAGGTATCATAATGACTGAGATCGAGAATCCCAATAATTAATAATTTCAACATTAGTAATAAATTTTTTATTTTTTAACTTATTTTCCAAATGTAATTTCCCCTGGATGGAGTTTTTTTATCATTTTATTAATTTAATGATATGTGTTTTCATTTATTTACCTTTACAAATAGATTATCACTCACATAAATATAATTGTTAGGTTATAAATTAAATGGAATGTGTGACCAGTTATTTACCTTTTCATGTTGATTATTCTTATTGATTCATGATAGACTACACTATACATAACCCTTTTGAGTATTTTATGTCACCCTTTATTTTTATTTTGTTCTTATAAATCTATGATGTGCACAATCAAATATATGAAATGATAAAAAATAATTATATTATTGAAACAAATTATTTTTTATATTGTTTACAAAAATAAAATTTTAATGAGGAATGTCTCTAGTTTACAATGGAAACGAAACAATTTGGTCATTTAAGATGCAATCACTTTTATCCAGTTATAATATAATAAAGTATACAAAAGATCCATTTTAATGGATTTGAGGTATTATTAGTTTTTATGAAAATATTTTTAGTAGAATTTACTACGTAAGTGTTTTTTGAAAATATAGATTTGGGAACATACCATTATGATAGACATTGAGGATAAATATAGAAAAATATTCTATTATTTTGATATAGAATATATTATATGGGATTCACATGAAATAAATACCCACTTGGATAATAAAAGAGGATTTGGTGCAATATAATATTCACATAGGTGTAATAACTCTGAAAAAGGCACATTGAGATTCATTCATATATTAATTTGTATATGAAAAAGATCTCTTTGGACAATTATTTTTACACTCTCGAGGAATTTGCTTTGTATAATTACATTTTTTGTTATAAAATATTCTGATGGACATTAATAGATGATAAAAGTGAGTGAACTATTTTATACCTAAAGTGTATTATATTTAAAAGTATTTTTCACTATTTAGTCATCAAATCAATTATTATATGTGTTTATAACTACAATTATTATTTCTCACACTGTTACTTTTGTTTATAGTCAATGGTTACATCTTGGTGAATTCATTTTGACATAGAATAAGAAATAAAATATGGTAACTATGAGTACCAACTTGAAAGTGCGCTCAATTGAATTATATCACGATTATTCCTAATCTGTTATCCAAAAATATGATTAACCCTCTATGACATTAACAACTCTCAGGCTGACAAAATAAAAGATTAATAGTGTTCTCTATGATCTTAAGTATTGGAAACAATGGGGGTATGAAGGATTAATTACCTCAATGTAGGAATTATTTATTAAGAAAACCATATAAGTGACTCAACTGAAAATGGAAACGTTTTATGAGTTTAAAAGGAGGGAATGAATTAATTAATTACTAAAAAATAATGGTGATTATGATGGAAATAAATAAATTTCATTCTTAGGATCCATTTTTAGCTTATTTTAAAAATTATAAGGAATTAAAGAATTTTTTGACTCAATGATCTATTTTAATGGTGGGATCATAGACCAATGAATGACTTATAATGATCTATTTTGGAGTATTTAATATGATGCCAGACTTATATAGTATGAATATTTAGAGAAAATATTCATTATAATAATCACGAAACATCCAGTGGTTCTTTTAATTATTGAAGAATATATGTATTCATTAACTTAGGATTTATGAATATAATAACATGGTTATTAATTTCTGATCAATCAATAGTCCAAATACATAATCACACATTTTTTGGTTTTATAAGGTGTATTATACTAATATTTTTAATATTTTTGGATATATTTATGGAAATAAAACCAATTTATTTAGTATTTTTTTAAAAAAATTGTAAAATATGGAATTACCTTACAATTTGTGTTAATATGATTAATTTATTGGTAACCTTTATGGTTTATCTTATATTGGCTTTAAGTTAATTATGTGTTATTATTATTTAAGAATGTATATAAGGATTATATTCATATATATTTAGAAAAACAAAAATATGCAACAGAAGTGAAAAATTGTATCATCCTACAAGGCTATGAATATTCATCCATTAAAAATATAAAGACAAAGGTTCTAAGGCTACAACATGAATACATGATCTTCTTGTTAAAATTTCATTTTTTTACATAATAGATTTGATGAAAAATATATTTTTTTAACCATTGGTGTAACTTTTAAGGATAAGAAATTAATTTAGTATATTAGATAAATTTATTAAATAATATTAGTATTTGAAAAGTTTTATAGACATATGGAGATACATATCACACTTTTATTGAAAATTTCATGTATTAAATTTTAATTTTAGTGATTTGGTCAAAAAAATCATTTTGAAATATTCATTTCATAGAGAAAGAAATGATTTGAAAATAGATTGATTCTCGATAAAAGGATTTAATTAATATTATGAAATGGTAAGATATCTAGTAAATAAATTTCATTATATTCATAGATAGTAAAATAATTCATCAATGTTCTAAATAAGAACATGAAATAATTTTTTTATCGCATTACCTTCATAACTAATCAGTCAAATGGTATTTTAAATCATCACATGTTTATGGTAATTAGGTCCTTATATTCTTATTAATAATTTAATTGCTTCTGATCAATGATCATTAGAACTATTAATAATTATTTTGGAACTTTCTCCATGTAAATATTATCAGATTAACAATATTATTATTCATACAAACCAAGTTATGTGGTATGAAATTTGGAATTTTTTACTTACCTTTCTCTCTTATAATAATGATGCTATATTAACACTTTTCGAAATGTGGGTTTTCCAGAAATTATTTTTCCAATATAATACCCTTGATCACTTATCTCATTATCCAATTACGAGTATATATATTTTTTAAGGTGGGGAGAATATCATATCATAAAATTATTATTGGAAACAATTTACTCGATAGATTATGTGACACCCAACAAAGGATATAAAAATCCACTAAATAAATTCTATAAAATTCATTCACTTTATTACATTGTGACATAGAAAAACCCATGTCTAATGGAATTTTAAAATAGAATACCATAAAAGTAGTTTTTATATTGGTTGGAATGAATAGTAATATTTTTTATGGAAAATCATATTTATTACGGAAGAATAAAAAATAGAATGGATATATAAAAATTATAAAAATTATAAGATTTATTTTAATAAAAAATAATAATTTTATGAAAAACGTAATTTTTCAAAGAGAAACGTTGCCTCTTTTTTGATGAAATATTTTAAAATTTGGTTTTTACACATATATAAATAGTATTTAGAGATAATAATAACAATATTTTTGAGATAATTAAATAAATATTTCTCTTGGGTGAGTTCGTATATCTTTATGAGATGATTATTTTTTGATGAATGGTACGAAATATTCATTTTCATTAAAAAAAATAGATTATATATTAATGATAATTTAAGACCCTTTTTCTGTATGTAATTTTTTTTAAAAATAGTTAAATTATAAAATAATTAATCTAAATTACATCATTGTAATAAATTTTATATTATAACATTATATGAAATCTAATTAATTATTTTTGATGTTTTTACCTTGTGAAATACCTTTTCAATCATATATGTTGGTTTAATTTGAAATTTAATACTGCCTATTATGTGAATTTAATTTAAAAAAATGATTCCATATACTGAATCATTAGATTATATATTATCTATTATTTTAAAAACATTTAATTTAATTAATAATGAAAATAATAATAATTAATTTCTTTTTTTATGGTGTGAATGTGTTTACGGGGTGTAAAATAAAAACATAAGGGTTAAAAAACCTACAACTTGTCCAAAACCCATTTTATTGTCATATTGTAACCATATATAATTCATTGATTGATAGTTGAATGTTTTGGTTGCTTTTCTCATGATAAAATCATTGGAACACTATATGCTTTTAAAACATTTCTTTTCTGTTGTCTCACACATTTGTAAAAGCACAACCCATATCTTCACCTTTTTTCACATATTGTAGACACTAAAAAAATGTCTTTAACTCTCGGAGGAAGTTTCTAAATGATGAAGCGAAGTCATATTCGGAATAAAGGCCCGATCTGTAGGCCCGGGATGTGGAGCGCAAAATAAAGGAGGATCCGCGCAAAAAAAAATTCTACGCGCGTAGTATCCACGGGTTTCGTGGAATCGAGCCGTTGAGGCACGCAATCTTTGCGCGCCCTGGTTCTGCAATGTGAGATTTTGCGCGCTGGCGGCTCTCGGCGAGGAATATTTCACGCGCCGCCTGGATTCCGCAATAGACGCCACCTGTAAATTGAAGGTGACCCCGAACAGTTTGGGGGTTTCGGAATTCGAAGTGACTCTAATGCGCGCAATTCGGCTCCCCCCGCACGGAAGATGACTTCTATGTAATCCCTCATTTCATGCAACCTTGCCCCGGAGTTCTCCTTTGTACGCAACTCCACCGGCTTAAGTGATTTTCCCCCTTCCCCGGGTTCCAGCCTTGCACGCAATCCAGGTCTCGTGTGCGCAATACCCTACCATGCGTGCAAAAACCTGCCTTTAATTCCCTCTCTGCGCGTAATTCCCTTGCTCAAATTGTGCACTATCCTGGTGTTTTGCGCTCAAACCTTTTTTTTGCTTGCAAAGCCTAGGACCCTTCACGTTGACGCCCCTTACCTTCCCCTCTGCATCGGAACCTGATGTCTCCCCTGCCGGGTATCTGCGCCATGCGTTGTTTTCCTGTACGGCCTTCCATGATTGTGCGAAGTAACCTCAATGTCCCTTGGGCCATTTTTTCTTCTGCATTTCTTTGCCTTATGCTTCTCTGCATAGGCACGCTAACGGCTATTGCTTCTTCGCATAGCCATGCTAACGTGGACCCCCCTGATGGTTCGCCCTACGGCCCCCCTTCACCATGGCCTTGTCGATGCCCTCCCTCCAACAAGGGGTAGTGGGCATTGGGCATGTAAGCCCTAGGGGTTAGAGCGAACCCACCTCGTCCAATTTGCAGGACGTTAAACTACTAAGCACCTCATCCTTAACACATGACGTTAAACTGTGGTCCGACCCCGTGCTTCGCACGCAGGGTCCCCCAGCTTGAAAATTTTTTACGCCTCTCGTCTCCATGGGAATGGACTCTTCCTCGCATAAAATGAGATCCTCCTTTCAGAGTGGTGTTTTTTCTCGGGGGAAGGGCCACCTAAGAGCATAAGCCCCTAGCCTCTCTTACGGATGACTGCACCCATGCATCTCCATACTTCCCCCTGCCAAGGCAAGTTGAGTCCCTTTCCCACTGCGCTTTGTCGCACCACGAGCCTCCACCCTGGAGTAAGCCCCGACACCAATGGCCACTAACCACGCGTAAGCCCCTGTTTCCTCTTTGGGCCGCTCGACGCGTAAGCCCCATTCCGCATGCCACTGACACAACCTTTTGAGACATGATCGTCTGGTCCCTGCTGCCTCTTGTTTCTCACACCGAGCATGACTCACGTGGGCTTAGAGTGCACATCGACCATGGAACCACCATGGGCCACCTCACAGCGTAATCCCCATCCCAACGAACTACGTGGACTTTGATCCGTGCTAGCGCATTGTATGTAGGAAGCCTCCACAAGATTCAATCCAACCACCCGTTTGTTCAGACCTCTTCACGTCGGTTCACCAACCACTTTGGGCCGCCTCAGGGTGTAAGCCCCATATCCACTTTTGGCCACCTCAGAGATTAAGCCCCATACTGCTTTGGTCCGCCTCAGTGTTTAAGCCCCATACCGCCATTGTGGGCCGCCTCAGAGCATAAGCCCCATATCCACTTTGGGCCTCCCCAGATCGTAAGACCCATCCACCATTTCCGATCCCTTGAGGCACCTGGGAAGAACCCTTGCGTAAGCCCCAATCCATCCCGAACTACGTGGACATTGATTCCCTTCCACAGGGATACATAGGAAGCCTCTTCGAGGCTCAATCCCAACTACACTGTCACCCTTGCGATGGTCCCATTTCATCCCCCGTCCATTTCATTATTCCATCCACCACCCATCCTGATTCTTACCCGGGACGCCACATCCCGATGAGATCATGCCACCCCATCCCACTCCATGACATCTGGGAAGCCACCCATGTGCTGGCCCCAACATCAGTGTTCCCCCTAGGGGCCCATCAACCCGATCCATCCCCACAAGACGTTAAACTCGCAGCCTACCTCATGTTAAACATGAGATGCCTGAGGAAAACCTTAGAAGACATGCCCTTGGCATAGCCGCCTCCGCAAGACGTTAAACTCCCGACATACCCTGTGTTAAACATGGGAAGCTGAGGGAAACCTCAGATGGTACATATTCCCCGTGTATGATGTGGGATTCCTCGGGCTTCCGCGCCCTCGAGAAGCCCTTTGATGAGGGACCAAGGACAGACATGCCAACAATTCCCCAACGTGACCATTCTCCTCACCGAAGGTTGCTACCCTGACAAGACCCCATGGAGCATCTCGACAGAAGAAGCGTAATTAACTGGCATCCATGTAGATATGGCACTGGGAATGAGATTCACGAGCATGTCTTAAATCTATGAGGGAGACCTGGACTAGGTGATGAGCTCCGAGGAGGAATCCATGGAAGGAAGAACCAACATCTCATCATCCCGGTTTTGATCAAGGAGCAGACGTCTCTGAACAAGGAACAAATGTCACCCGCCTTTGGAAAGTGGGAATGTGGGGTAACAAGTAGCGCGTCCTTCCCACATATGGATGCGTGCGCCCCGGTGAAAGAATCGGAGCAACAAAAATGGTGAACCCAACGTGAATCTCTTCTGCTCAATATAGAGTATGGTAGCGGTTAGGGTGTCGGATGATTAGAATGTCACCAGGTCCAGGTAACCTTCACCGAGACGTGAACCCACCAGTGGTTGAGGCCGTCAAGACGTTAACCACTCTGTTCTGCGATGTTGTACGTGTGGATCCCTCTCGCGGACTATTGAAGATGGAATGAAGCTGGGCCGTGGTTGTTGATCTCCTTTCCTATTGATACTAATGGGTTTATCTCCCTACTACCAGGAATAAGATCACTGCATTCGGAGCTCGATCACCACCTGCCCACCTATTCCACGGTCACTCCGACTTCGTCTGCCGTAGTAGTCGGGCGCTCGTGCCCCCTCTCCCTGTCAGAAATCATCCAGCGGAGGGTGATCAATGACCTAGTTCGTAGATATGACGAGGAAGGGATCATCCCCACCAGGGGCATTTCCCGTTTGGATCTAGAGGCGGCTGCGCCTCACCACCATCGCCACCAGGGAGCTGCCGCTCCCCACTTCGACGTTCAACTGCTTTGGGATCCTATCCCCAGAGCGCCTTGACACATCCCTCCCCTACGGCAATGAGGTGGGGAATGTTCGGGTCCACCCGATCGGAGATCCGCCCCAGGGGTTAATGGTAGGAACCCCCGCCAGGGTGCGTCGATGACACCACCCAACTCCTCGAGCTGAGAAGCAGGCAATCTTCATGCCCGCACCACCGGCTCTGACCCATCTGACTCAACGCCAATGTTGGGCGCGAGTGGGAGAGAATGCACGTCCTGGGGCATCAACATCAGCAACCACTGTGGCCCGAACCACTTCTGACTCCTGGTACCAGATCCTCGCACACGTTGAGCAGGGGAAGCCACGTGCCCGACTGGGATCGAAACCCTGGCCGCCCTGCAGGAAAGTTGGGTTAAATGTCCTGGTCATGGGCACTGGAAATGGCCACTGCGGACCAATCCACGGTAGTGCCACCCACAATGAGGGCTCATTCCGTGCCTCCGATCTAGAAAGTAGAAAGCTTCGTCGCGATGGCTATGCTCCGGGTCTAGCCCTTTCCAGTTCCCACTGAATGGGGTATGAGGTCACTCCCCCTACTGCCAGACCTGAATATGGGACCCTTGCGTATCTAGTCTCTCACTCACATGGAGGTCCTCCCCATGTCCCTTTCGATATCTGTCCCGGTGATTCTCACACCACGGTCTTCAGTCCCCTCTGCCCCAGCTCTATTGTGGCCGGGGGACCTGATGACAGAAATCATCCTTACCCGGAGGAGCCACCCATGGGCAGGAAGGCCGAGCTTCGTCACTGTAGGAGGAATGTCAAGGGAGTCCGGACGGAAATTAGACTAGTCTGTTTCTCAAATTCTAAAGGGGAGTACGACTCGACGATGGAACCTTCCCGCCAACCCTTTGAGTTGAGGGCAGGGATGGGGACACGGCGCGTCAATATCGTACTCCCCGAATGAAAGATCCGTATGATTCCCTCCTCCATTCGAAGGTATATCCAGGAGGAAGAGGACATGGCGTACCCCCAGGGGTCAAACCCGCAGTTACCACTTGCCTCCTCGGAAGAACCTCCCGCCACTATCAGGGAGGGTGGGGAACTTTTCTGGGGACTGACGGAAGATTCGCGAGGAGAAACACCCTCGGCGAGCACCAACGCTGTGACAGGAGGCCCATTCGCCGGCACTTCCTATCGCGATGTGGCAGCCATGGCACTGCAACCCCTGGAGGATGACCCAGGGATCGGCGGCCAATCAGCCAGTTCGCCGTATTCCCCGCCGTCCAGCCCACCGGGCCGCCGGCCTACCTCGGCACCATTTGCCAGTTCCCTAACTCTCCTCGGTTAACGAGCAGAGGCAGCAAGGTCTGGATCCCGAACCGGAGTCGTGGAGCTTCTAGACCATTCTTGCAGCGGGCCACTTCCCTGAGAAGTTTTGGTCGGTCGCAGAATCGGATTTTGATGTGCTAGAGTCACTCACCCAGGGAGAGTTTGAATGTTTCCGCCAGACCCTCCAGGTGACCCACTCCCGCCTTCGCTATCAGCGAGCTCCTTATCCCGGGACCCAAGCGCATCTCGAGGATATCGGTGAGTAGTGTCTTCGGGATGACCTAGCAGCTCTCCCCACGGTTCGGCACCCCGAGTCGTTGGGTCACCACGTGGCCCTCCAGCAACAATGCGTCCAGAGCTTTCAAGTACTCCACAGAGTTATTGAGGAAGCCAATCCCCACACGCACGTCCGCGGATGGGGGAAGTATGCTGATCTTCTGTTCTGTGAGATCCGCTGACAGGACGATTCACTGGGCAACCCTGAGGGAACGTCGCCAAGGGCAGTGGCAGTCAACATGGAGGACCATTCAGATGAGGTAAACGGTGTGGAGCCCCTCGACGGGGACTCACCCCCTGAGGACAGGCTGCTACTGGACCCATTTGGGAGAATTACTCGCCAATAGAGGAGCCTACTAGGTCTTCCTGTACCCACGAAGGCACTGACACTGGGCCGAAACATCGGCAAGGGTAAAGAACCAGTCGGGTCTATCAAACTCACCGACCCATCTACCTTGGTGCAGAAGGTAGAAGAAGATCCCGAGAAGGCCACGCTACGCCAACATCTGGCTGAGAAAAAGAGGCTGGTTGATGAACTCTTGGAGAAATGCATTGCAGAGTGGCGGCCTGACTACGGTGACCGTAGAACAGGATAGGAGGAGCAGGAGCATCCACCCCTTACCAAGATTCCCCTAGGAAATCGTGACCGTGTCATGTTCGCTGACAGGGGAGAGGCTGGAACCCATGGAAAAAGGGCGCGATATGTTTCGCCGAACCCTCCCGAGCGGTGGGACCACCTGGGGGACACTTCTCGGTTTCCTCCCGCCGCCCCGAGAGTCGCTCCGCCAGCTGCCCCGCGAGCCGCGGAGCGTGACTACCGTATCGAAGATCCTGGAAACGTGCTTGTGGTTAGAGATCCCCGTCAGGCTAGAAATCCGCATCCGTATGACCTGATAGAGGTACTCATCACTCGCTTGGAGGCCCTGGAAACTCGGAAGGTGGAAATCCCAACAGACGGCAAGCCATACCCAGTATGGGTGGATGATATGTCGGCTCTGCCGGGATTTGGGAACCCCACCTTTTCCCCCTTTAACAGGACCGAAGACCTGCCACAACCCTTGTCCCACTTTAACTCGAGGTGCGGGCCTATGTTAGGGACTCCAGCGCAGCAGAAGGCTGCCAAGCTTTGGTGCTTCGTTCAGACACTGGAAGGACCAGCATTCTTCTGGTACAGCCAGCTCCCTGTTGGATCTATGACTAGCTAGGGGGACCTTCTCAGGCAGTTCATCTACCAGTTCAGTTCCACAACCCGGAAGACGAACATTTCAGACCTCTTCAGGTGCAAGCAAAGGCCCGACGAGCGAGTCGCGGACTTCGTCGCCCGGTGGAAGGGGCTCACGTACTCCCTTGACATGCCACTAACTCAGGAGAAATTACTGACAATGTGTGTAGGGAATGTGAAGGCAGAGTTGGTTCCTTCTCTGATCATGAAGAATTAACCTAGAGGGTTTTGGGACTTCTCGGACAAGGCTCAACGCCTTGAAGAAGCCCTGCAACATGCTGGTCAAGCACGCCTGTTGCCACCTTTAATCCCGGCATGGGGAGCCGCCAGAGCCGAGCCCGCTGTTGTAGCTCAAATAGATGCCCCTAGACAGCTAGAGTTTCTACCAGTAAGGCCAGCCCAGTAGGCTCATAGGGGTCCACCCCCATAGGCAAAGCCCCCGGCCCAGCAGCGACCGCCTCAAAATTGGCAGGCGCCTCCGCGTAACACTCTGTCACCACCTAGGCGAGGTAATCTGGCTCTGCCTCCTTGGCCTACTCCTCTGGCCCCTGGTAATGGTCAGCCCCGAAGAGCCCCATTTCTATATAGAAGGAATCAGGCTTACTCATTTGGCGAGGCCCAGGTCCCAGGTTATTTTCGTATCACCTTGGAGCAGAGGATCGTGCGGCTGCATGAGTGCTGGAAGCCAGAAGAGGCGTGTCTCACTGAGCACCCTAACTACATCCCTTATCACCAGATCCTGGGACACACCGTCCAGCAATGATATGTGTTCGAGGAATGGCTCCAAGACCAGATTGACAACAACATAGTCAGGTTGGGCCCAGCCCCGTCACAGGTGGCAGGTGTCTTCTTGAGACCATATGGCAGTAGTGACAACGGGGATGAGTGGGAACAGGTTTCTGACCATGGGTCCCGGAAGTATAATGACTAGATGGCCTGCAGGACGGTCTCCCTCGCCCATGGCATCATCTGTGCCCGCCTGAGTCAGCCAGAGCCCTCAGAGTCTGCGAGCGCTGCTTTGGCATCATCGTCCGAGCCTACTTCTTCCCGGAAGAGCAGGCGGCGGCGCAAGAAGAAAGAACGCGCCCTGCCATTGTCATCATCTTCTCACACGCTTGGCAATTTCATGCCCCCGGAAATGGGGATCCCTTCGATATCCCATCCGGTAGTGGATGACTACTCGATTGAAGCTCAGGGGTATGCTTCGGTTAACATTGTAGAGTTGGTAAATCCCTTTTTGACTCCCGACAATGAGGAGCACCAGGTGGACCTCCACAATTCCCTCATATGTCGCCAACGTCGATGGAGCCGTGGCTACGTGAATCGCTGAGGCATGTCAGTCATCACCTCCAGTCAGGACGTGCACACTACCGAGACCATGCAGAAAGACCGGTACAGAGAGCAGCACACACAGCTCCATCACACGGTGACAACAGGTTCGCTTCCACCATCGTTTGTGTTGCTGGATCGGGCGGAACCGCCTTTCCTGCGTCGCAACCAGCCCAGCCCTGCCACTGGCTGACTACGGCCATCCGGTCCTAACACGACATCCACCTACCGCACTTCAGCTAGTGAACAGCGGGTTGTGCCTAGTACCAGTCAGTCACTGGTCCCGCCAGCAGGTCCCGTCATGCCCCCAATCGCAGAGCGTCCTCCTGTAAGCATCAGATCGTGTTTGGCGTGAAAGTAAGATGTCCTGAAGCATCTGGCTGGCATTACGGCATGGCATTCCATCCTTGAGGCCCTTTTCCTGTTGTCTGAAATGCGTGAGGTGTTCATCGAGGCTCTAAGGAGCCACCTCCATTTTGAAACAAAGGTAGCGACCGCAGAAGCCTTCCACACCGAGGTGACTGAGGACGCTGAATGTTAGGCGGTTATCTCATTATCCGGTGAAGATGAGGACCTTCCAATACATGGGCACATCCGCCCGCTGTACATCACCAGGCAGTTCATTGGCATGGAATTCCATTGTTGTCTTGTTGACACGGGTTCTGGGATTAACTTGATCCTAACTTGGACACTGCAAAAACTGGTGTTGTCCAAAGATGATTTATCTCCCTCCGACCTCAGAATCCACGGGTATGACATGACTGATAAAATTCCACTCGAAAAGATTTGTCTGAAGACCCAATTCGGTGGCTTAATTTCCAATACCGAATTCATGTTTGTCTCTCAGGACACCGCCTACAACGCGTTATTGGGCAGGTCGTGGCTCCACCTTCACACGGCGGTTTTCTCATCGTACCATCAGTGCCTCAAATACTCCCTTAAGGGTCGAGTGGGCGTGCTCCAAGGAGATGCGTCTCCGTTTTCCTCTTGTGAAGCTCGTTACTTGGACGCTGACTATTACAAAAGCAAGGACAATCAAATCCTGCCAGGTGAGGTTTAGCCCGACACTGTCACGAGTGATCACTAGGCAAGTTTGGATGACACATATGGCTTCCCAATCCATCTGTTGGAGGCAACGACTCCCGATGTGGGGGAGTTCTTTATTGTCTCGGGTACCAGAGGAAGGCATATTTTTGGGTCTAAGCGACGGCGGGAAATCACCTCGTACTCTTACACCAACCAGGATAATGTTATCCCCGCTCCTCCTACCCCTGTACGATATCGGGATGTTGGGCTCATGGCAATGGCAGTACTCCATACGTGTCTATATCTCCAAGCCGGAATCGACCGACTCAAGCCAACGCATCACCACTACATTGATGTCGTAAAGAATGGCCCCTTGGCCCAAAGGCTGGATGGGATTGGATCAAACGCCTTCGTAGACATGGTCTCTACGGTGCATGAGTCTCCCATCATGACAACCTCTGCCGCCCAAGCCGGCGCCAGCTCCCCATCAGGGTTGAGCATCCCCGAAACGGCTCCCCTCGTGGACGATCCTTCCACAAGAGGAAAAGAAGACATGGAAGATTCTCCTCCTGCCTTTGAGGAGGGCGTCTCCACTACTATTGACGAGTTAGTGCAGGTGAAACTCGGTAGCGAGGCGGACCCGATACCCACATTGGTCAGCACCGCTATGCCCCCCGAGGAATGACATCAGTACATAGACTTCCTTAGACAGCACCTTGATGTGTTGGTTGGTGTTATGACGAGATGCCGGGACTAGATCCCTAGGTAGCCGTCCACCGCCTTGGCCTCCCAGCAAACCATCGTGGGTTCAAGCAGCTTCCCAGGAAGATGCACCCCTATGATGGTGCCATGGTTGAGGCCGAAGTTGATAATAATATCAAGGCCATATTCGTCAAGGAAGTCCAATACCCCAGGTGGCTAGCCAACATTGTGCCCATCAAGATGAAGAACGGACAGATCAGGGTCTGCATCTACTTTCGTTATCTTAATCGCCACTGTTAGAAGGATGAATTTCCCCTTCCCGTGACAGAGATGTTGATCGATCCAACGACCGGGTTCCAAGCCCTCTCCTTCATGGATGGGTACTCCGTGTACAACAAGATCCGGATGGCCCCTGAGGATGAAGAGTTCACTACCTTCAGGGCCCCCAGGGAACTTTCTGCTACCAGGTTATGCCCTTCGGCCTGAAGAATGCAGGTGCCAACTATCAACGGGCTATGCACCACATATTAAAGCCGATCCTCGGAACACTGGTGCAGTGCTATGTAGAGGACCTGGTGGTTAAATCTCGTCAGCACTAGGACCATCTCAAAGACCTTGTGAAAGTGTTTGGCTTCCTCTGTTCTCGCCACTTGAAGATGAACTCGTTGAAGTGTGCCTTCGGGGTTACCTCCGGAATGTTTCTTGGCTTCATTGTTAGGTATCGAGGTATCGAGATCGACCCCGAGAAGATCAAGGCCATCAGTCAGATGCCTCCCCAGAAAAATATTCGAGAGCTTCAAGGCCTCAAAGGCCACTTAGCCTATATATGTCGATTCATTGCAAATCTGGCCGGCAAGTGTAAGCCCTTTTCTCGGCTCATGAAGAAAGGTGTCGCCTATGGGTGGGATGAAGAGTGTCAGATCACTTTTTAGGAAATCAAGCAGTATCTGCTTCAACAAACGGTCTTGATGCCACCCGTTCTCGGAAAGCCGCTTGTCCTTTATGTGACCGCTCTGGAACATTCCCTTGGTGCCCTTCTAGACCAGAAGAACAACGAGGGAACATAGAATAGCCTCTACTACCTCAGTCGCATGCTCCTCAATGCGGAAATTTGATATTCTCGCATCGAGAAGAGCTGCCTGGCACTCGTATTCGCCGTACAGAAATTGCAGAACTACTTGCAGCACCATGAGGTACAGCTGGTCTCTCAGGTAGACCTGTTGAAATACATCCAGAACCATGCTATATTGACTGGCCGATTGGAACGTTGGGCTGTGATCCTCCAACAGTTCGAAATTAGGTTTGTACCTCAGAAAGCTGTCAATGGACAGGCATTGGCAGAATTCTTAGCTGCCCACCCAACCTCTGCGGACCAACCACTGGATTTGGGCTTTCCTGATGAGGCAATCCTCTCAGTCGATCACGCCAGCCTATGCTGGTAGATGCACTTTGACAGCGCCTTCCGAAGCCCTATCGGTAGAAGGCACAACGATCCGAGCCTTAACAGAGTGGGCTTGGGTATCATCTTCATCATCCCGGAGCAATCCGTTCTTCCATATTCATTCTTGTTGTCAGAAGGCTGCACCAACAATGTGGAAGAATATCATGCCCTCGTCACTGGCCTCGAGTTGGCTCTGGAGGTTAACATACCCCATCTGTGTGTGAAATTGGACTCTGAGCTAGTCATCAAGCAGGTTAATGGTGACTATGCTGTTAGGAATCCCGAACTCATGCCGTTTCTGGAGTGCACCCCCCATCTAATGGCTAAGTTCCCCTTCTGACCAGATTTCGTTCACGTTCCCTAGTCACAAAACTGTCGAGCAGATGCTTTGGCCAGCCTGGCCGCATCACTTGCGGAGCCTGAATAGGATGACCTAATCATCCACGTGGCACACCGGAGAGTCATTGCTCCGGTTATCCTAGAGGGCGATCGTGGCCTGCGAGTGAACCATCTCACTGCTGGTGCCTCTACGTCAGGACCCTCTGGGGATTCAGGCGTGGTGATCGAGACAATCCCTGACTGGAGGACTCCCTTGGATGATATCTCCGGCACGACAGTATTCCGATGGACTGAGCAGAGGAGGAACGAATCTGGCGCCACACGCCGCAGTTCACCCTTCAAAGTGGTCCGAGCCGTGAGAAGCTCCTTTACAGGCATGAGATTGACGGTGTTCTCCTCCGTTGTCTTCAAGGAGTCAACATCCCAGAGGTCATGAAAGAAGTGCACGCTGGTTCCTGTGGCGCCCACCAGGCTGGGTCGAAGTTGTCCCACCATATTCGGAGGCTGGGATACTTCTGGCCCTCCATGATCCACGACTACATCAAGTATGCCAAGAGGTGTCATGCGTGCCAAGTTCATGCTAACTTCATGCACCGGCCACCAGAGCCTCTCCATACCACTATGTATTCTTGGCCCTTTGTGGTCTAAGGGTTGGATGTCGTATGGAATTACCCGCCGGAAATGGCCTGCCAGTGCCGGTTCATCTTAACCGCTACAGATTTCTTCTCAAAGTTGGCAGAGGCAATCCCGCTCAGGGAAGTCAAGTCTTGTTCTATCACCGACTTCATGAGCTCCAATATCATATTCCGGTTTGGAATACCCCACGCTATCCTCACAGATAATGGAACCAACTTCCGAGCTGCCGAGATGATGAAATTTTACACCTAGTAAAACATTCGCTCTATCCACACCTCCCGCTATCATGTGCAGGCGAATGGACAGATTGCGGCGTTTAAGAAAACCCTCTCTAACATTCTGCAAAAATGGTTTGTCAGAACAAGAAAAGTTGGCCGGAAAAGCTCCCCAACAACCTCTGGGCATATAGGACAATGACTCGTAACTCCACCGAGGTGACTTCGTATTCCCTGGTATACGGAGCTGAGGTCGTCCTGCCCATCGAGATCCAACTGACCTCATTGCGCACAGCGGTCTATGACTAGCAAGTGCTACATAGAGTTTTCGAGATTCGTCTAGCCAAATTGGAAGCACTGGACGAAAGTAGGCTTCATGCATTACATAACATGGAAAGGTATCAGCGCAGGATGGCCTGAGCTTTCAATAAGAAGGTTCGCCACTGCTCCATCCTGCAAGGTGACCTGGTGCTGGCTCTCAGATCACTAGTGATTCCCGGCAGGAAACCACCCAAGTGGGAGGGGCCTTTTGTTGTCCATAAGGTCTATCCCAATGGCGCGAATTCCCTGGTGACTATGGATGGTGATCGTATCACTCCTCCCACCAATACCAGGTTCATCAAGAAGTACTTTGCCTAAGCCGACATGGTCCTGCATGACCTTAAACTATATGGTCCTACATGACCTTAAACTGTATCGTCCTGGTATGACCTTAAACTGTATGGCCCCGCATGACCTTAAACTGTATGGTCCTGCATGACCTTAAACTGTATGGTCCTGCATGACCATAAACTGTATGGTCCTGAATGACCTTAAACTGTACGGTCCTGCATGACCTTAAACTTTATGGTCTTGCATGACCTTAAACTATATGGTCCTGCATGACCTTAAACGGTGTGGTCCTGCATGACCTTAAACTGCACATGGTCTGAGATCTAAGACCAAAAACTAAGATCCTCTTTTGGTTCTTCCCTTTTCATGGTCCGATCTCAAAGACCTAAAACTAAGATCCGTATTTCATCCAACATGACGTTAAACTGTATTTCCAGAACTACGTGCAGCTTGATTCTCATCCTGATGAGATACGTAGGAATGCCTGGACATTTCGTTTCGGGTCCAGCCCCAGGAGTTACCAAATTCCTCCATTTCTTGTGGTATGTGTTCTAATACCTAAAACTAAGATCCATATTTCGTCCTACATGCCGTTAAACTGTGCTTCAAGAACTACATCTAGCTTGATTCCCATCTTAATTAGATATGTAGGAACACCCATACCTCTCGTCTCTAGGTCCAGCTTGAAGTCCGCTATCGCGTCTGTCTCGCCTTTGGGACCTTTACCGCAGGATCACGTGGCGTAGTATGGGATTATGTCTTCATTCACGTCGGGTTTGCAATAGCTACAACACACACACCCTATCCTTAGGATTATCCATCCTATGTCATGTTCCCCATGGAATTAAAGGCGCCTTCTAGAACTACATATGGCTTGATTCCCATCTTTATGGGATACGTAGGACCGCCTGAACACCTAGATGTCAGGTCCAGCCACATCTCTTAGGAGATCCCACAATCTCCCAGTTGCCATGGTGTTTGGCATTGCGCCCCCTCTTTTTCCCGGGGATCCACCATATTTTGGCTGCTCTTATACTGAGCCCTTTGACCCTTTCCAGTGGTATGCTAATGTGCTCAGGGTACTCTGCTCTAGGACGTGGAGTACCATATTCGACTTTGGAAAGTTCCATCCACTTGAAAAGCTTCGTGTTCCCCTTCATTCAGGCCCCCTTCATTCTTCACTCCGGAGGGACCCCCATGAACGGCCTGGATACAATGCCCAAGGGCTCTCCTACCATCATGGGCCAACGCCCCCGAGGGTTTCAGACAACAAATTGATACAAATCCCGCGTTGCGAACATGGTCAAAGGATGATGCTCATTTGTTTGTCCCTGTGGCTAAAACGACAGAATGCTGTGTTACAAACATGGTCAGCAGTAATCCTCGGTTGTCACTCCTGGTTTCCCCCGGGCCCTGAATGTTGGTGGCATGGTTCATGTCTTGTTCCTCCCCACCCCGTTAAGGTGGAATCTCGATGTTCATTGTAATAACCCTCAGTACACGCCCACACATCTGTCAGACCAAGCTGCGTAACAGTGTCTCTTAGGGCTCCCGCAGTCTGAGCACTAGAGTTTGTGCTTGAGTTTCTTCTTTTCAGGTTGTGTGCAGCTTGACCCTCATCCCCACGGGAAACGAGGAGTCACCCCGATGTTGCGTTTCAGGCCCAGAATAGCTGGGAGCAAGCATCTCATGTCCCCCTCCTGATGGTTGGACCCTCGCCGTCCACTTGGCCTGAGGCTCCTCTCTCAGAATCGCACGCAGTGATGGTATCACATCGTGCATGTTCCGTTTGGTCCAAACCGCAAGACCTTAAACTGTGTTGTTGGTCCAAACCATACGACCTTAAACTGTGCTGTTGATCCAAACCATATGACCTTAATCTATGGTGTTGGTCCAAACCATACGACCATAAACTGTGTTGTTGGTCCAAACCATACGACCTTAAACTGTGGTGTTGGTCCAAACCATACGACCATAAACTGTGATGTTGGTCCAAACCATACGACCTTAAACACTGTTGTTGGTCCAAACCATACGACCTTAAATATGGTGTTGGTCTAAACTATACGACCTTAAACTGTGCTGTTGGTCCAAACCACAGGGCCTTAAACTGTGATGTTGGTCCAAACCATACGACCTTAATCTGTGTTGTTGGTCCAAACCATACGACCTTAAACTGTGCTTTTGGTCCAAACCATACGACCTTAAACTGTGTTGTTGGTCCAAAACATATGACCTTAAACTGTGTTGTTGGTCCAAACCATTCGACCTTAAACTGTGCTGTTGGTCCAAACCATACAACCTTAAACTGTGCTGTTGGTGCAAACCATACGACCTTAAACTGTGTTGTTGGTCCAAACCATACGACCTTAAACTGTGCTTTTGTTCCAAACCATATGACCTTAAATTGTGCTGCATGGTCCAACCACATGACCATAAACTGTGATGATATCCTCCCGGCTACGTGCCGTTAGGACGCTACCGCTCAAGAACTATGTATGGCTTGATTCTCGTCCTTATGAGATACGTAGGAGTGCCCGGGCACTTCCCTGTGGGCCCAACCTACCTTCGTTTTCGTTCCCTCGACTCGAGCATTTCCCCAGAGAGAACAATGTAAGTAGGGCTTAGGTTCTCATTCACGTCGGGTTTTGTAACCACCTTTCCATGTGTCCCTTTCTCCCCAAACCCATTCATGGTCCAAGCTCTAAGACCTTAAACTAAGACGCTTTCAAGAACTACGTATGGCTTGATTCTCATCCTTATACGATACGTAGGAGTGCCTGGGAACTTCCCCACGGGCCCATCCTACTTTTTTTCGGTCCCTCGACCTAAAACCTCTCCCAAGGGGGTTGTGCAGTGTGATATGGGATTATTTCCTCGTTCACGTTGAGTTGTTCACCGCACCGTACACACCCACTATTCCCATTCATGCCAGTCGATTGAGTAATTCCACCGTGTGCCTCTTATGTTTCTTTCCGCCCTTTGGTCTGAGTTCTAAGACCTAAAACTATGATCATTTATTTGGCTTTCTACGACTCGCTCTCTCTTGTGGGATTGCACGATGTGGTGCGGGATTATGTCCTCATTTACGTCAGGTTACTCGTTGTGCCGTGATTATCCCCATATGAGATGTGTTCCCCATCCCACATGACGTTAAACTATATTTCATCCAACATGACGTTAAACTGTGCTTCATGAACTACGTGTGGCTTTATTCTCATCCTAATGAGATACGTAGGACCGTCCGGACATTTCGTTTTGGGTCCAGCCCTAGGGATCACTGAACCCCGTCCTTCCTTATTGTCGGCCCCTCGGCCCGACGTCATGGGAAGTTGTGTAATCGGGACATCTAACCTGAGCAGGTTCAGGATGCCCCTGGTAATAATGGGAAGCGGCAGTTCTCTCGTCAAAGAGGTCCTTCATGGAAATTCGGACAACCCGTGATTAGGTCGGTATGTCTGCCTAATCCGCCTTGGCCGTGGTGGTGAAATTTCAGGAGTGTTGGACTCTGTTCGAATAAACCACCACCCCACCTTCCACGCTTTGCGTCCCCCCTTATTCGGATCCTCATTTCTTTTATTGATTGACAGGACCCCCTAATAGTATGGATGCTCGACCTATGGTCCGCCTACTTTCCTAGGCCAACGTTCTGGAGGACTGGTCATGTTTGACGGGACCCCCTAAAAGTATGGATGCTCGACCTATGGTCCTCCTACTGTCCTAGGCCAATGTTCCGGAGGACTGGTCTTGTTTGACAGGACCCCTTAACAGTATGGATTCTCGACCTATGGTCCGCCTATTGTCATGGTCCAACGTTCCGGAAAACTAACTGACGATATTTGAGTTAGGCCCCGTGTGGCGAACATGGTCAGCATCCAGCCCTCATTTATTGTCCCCATTCCAGTCCAATATGATATGGATACTGGGTTTCTACCACGGTTGACAGTTATCCTCCATCGTTGTGCCCCATTGAGTTCCGAATTTGGGTAGAATGATTCACCCTTCCTCTCCATCCCCCTATGTTCGGATGGGTTTTAATGCCCCCGAGATCGCCCTCTCATGTGTTAGAGCACATTAAGAAGTCGGCACATCAATCGGCCCAGGGTCTCCTTAGAAATCTAGGCCCAATTTCAGATGCTTGAAGCTGGGTCAATGCCCCACAGTTGGACGAATTGATGGAATGAGCATCCTTTTCTTCTCGCGTTGAGCCCGACCCATAGGAACCTAGGGATGAGTTGTTATTCGTTTCGAAACTATGTTTGAGCATATTAAACCAAGAGTAAAAATGAGTGGATTTTCCATGTATTGGATTGAGATGATGAGCAGTACAAGCAAGAAGATCATGAGATGGCCAAAACAAGCTCTTAGGGATCATCATGCTGAAGCGATCTTTCCAGCGCTGCTACCCTTTGTCTGGTAGCCTCTAGGGCCGCTTCTTGCTCTTTGAAGACTCTTTCCTAATAAGCCACCACAAACTGCAGCCCGCCAGCCCTAGCCTGTGCCTACACCCGCTCGGTGAGAAGTACAGTCATCTGGTGACTCACCTCCACCAGTTGTTCCTACGCGTCAGCCAGATGGAAGCGATTTCGCACATGAGAGCGATGAGCTTATCGTGCAGAAAAAAGAAAAATTATGGATCTGCGACCCAGCACCCCTATTTATAGGCGAGGCCAAGGTTCTGCACCATGCGGAAAGAGGATTTCGCGCTCATCCGTAGTTTTGCGCGCCCCCTTGGAATTTTGCGCACAACTTGACCAGGAGACTCATCACCTCGGTGTTTCAACGTTTCCCATGGAATCTGATCGTTGTGACCTCTCTCCGATCCAATTCCAATGGGGGGAATTTCTTGACACTGAAAAAATGTTTGTATCTCTCGAAGGAAGTTTCGAAATGACGAAGTGAAGTCATATTCATAATCAGAGGCTCGATCCGAAGGCCCGAGATGTGTTGCGCGAAATAAAGGAGGATCCGCGCACAAAATTGTTTTGCGCAAGTAGTATCCACGGGTTTCACAGAATTGAGCTGTTGAGGTGTGCAATCTTTGTGCACCCCGGTTCTGCACGGTGGGATTTTGCGCGCCGGTGGCTCTCGGCGCGGAAGATTTCGTGCGCCGCCTTGATTCTGCGCCGGACGTCACCTATAAATAGATGGTGACCCCGAACGATTTGGGGGTTGTGGAATTCGAAGTGACTCTCGTGCGCACAATTTGGATCCCCCATGCACAAGATGACTTCCGGGTAATCCCTCATTTCGCACAACATTGACCCGGAGTTCACCTTTTCGCGCAACTTGATCGGCTTAAGTGATTTTCCCCCCTTCCCCGGGTTCTAGCCTTGCGCGCAATCCGTGTCTCGTGCGCATAATACCCTGCCGTGTGCACAAGACCCTGTGCATAATTCCCTCTCTTTGCATAATTCACTTGCTCCAATTGTGCTTCGTCCCGGTGTTCTGCGCGCAAACCTTCTTTTTTGCGCGGAAAGACCATGACCCTTCACCTTGATACCCCTTGTCCACCCCTCTGCACCGGCACCTGATGTCTCCCCTGCTGGGCATGCGCACCATGAGTTGTTTTCCCGTACGGCCTTCCAGGCTCCTGCGAAATAACCTCAAGGTCCCTTGGGCCATGTTTCCTGTTGCGTTGCTTTTCCTTATGCTTCTACGCATATGAACGCTAAAAACTATTGCTTCTTCACATAGTCATTCTAACGTGGACCCCCGGTGGTTCGCCCTGCGGCCCCCCTTCACCATGGCCTTGCCGATGCCTTCCCTCCCACAAGGGGTAGAGGGCGTTGGGCATCTATTCCTTAAGTTTGTGGAGAGAACCCACCTCGTCCAAGAAGAAAAATGTTAAACTGCTAAGCACCTTGTCCTTAACACATGACGTTAAGCTGTGGTCGGACCCCGTGATTCAAACGTAGGGTCCCCCCATCTCGAACATTTTTTACGCCTCTCGTCTCCACGAGAATGGACTCTTCCTCGCATGGAATGAGATCCTCCTTGTCGGAGTGGAGTTTGTCTGCGGGGGAAGGGCCGCCTCAGAGCGTAAGCCCCAAGCCTCTCTTACGGATGAATGCACCCATGAATCTTCGTACTTCCCCCTGCCAAGGCCAGTGGAGTCCCTTTCCCATTGATCTTTGTCACACCACGGTCCTCCACCCTGGAGTAAGCCCCGACACCAAGGGCCGCTAACGATGCGTAAGCCCCTGTTTCCTCTTTGGGCCGCTCGACGTGTATGCCCAATTATGCTTCCCACGGACGCAACCTTTTGCGACGTGATCGTCTGGTCCCTGCTGCCTCTTGTTTCACACAACGAGCATAACTCACATGGGATTAGAGTGTGCATCGACCATGGCACCACCATGGGCTACCTCAGTGCATAAGCCCCATCCCAGTGAACTACATGGACTTTGATCCGTGGTAGCGCATGGTATGTAGGAAGCCTCCACAAGGTTCAGGCCCACCACGCGGTTGTTCTGACCTCTTCACGTCGGTTCACCAACCACTTTGGGCCGCCTCAGAGTGTAAACCCCATATTCAGTTTGGGCCGCCTCAGAGCTTAAGCCCCATATTGCTTTGGGCCTCCTCAGTGTTTAAGCCCCATACCGCCATTTTGGGCCGCCTCAGATCATAAGCCCCATATCAACTTTGGGCCTCCCCATAGTATAATCCCCATCCACCATTGTCGGTCCCTAGAAGCACCTAGGCAGCACCCTTGCGTAAGCCCCAATCCATCCCAAACTACATGGACGTCGATTCCCTACCATAGGGATACGTAGGAAGCCTCTTCGAGGCTCAAGCCCAACTACACTGCCACCTTTACGATGGACCCATTTCATCCCCCTCCATTTCATTAATCCATCCACCACCTATCCTGATTCTTACCCGGGCCGCAACATCCCGGTGAGATCATGCCACCCCATCCCACTGCATGACATCTGGGAAACTACCCATGTGATGGCCCCAACATCGGTGTTCCCCCTAGGGGCCCTTCAACCCGATCTGTCCCCAAAAGACATTAAACTCGCTGCCTACCTTGTGTTAAACATGAGATGCCTGAGGAAAACCTCATAAGAAACGTCCTTGTTGTAGTCATCTCCGTAAGACGTTAAACTCGCGACATACCCCGTTTCAAACATGGAAAGCTCAGAAAAACCTCATATGGTACATATTCCCCATGTATGATGTGGGATGCCTTGGGCTTCCATGCCCTCGAGAAGCCCTGTGATGAGGGTCCAAGGACAGACATGCCAACGATGCCCCAACCTGACCATTCTCTTCACCGAAGGTTGCTGCCCCGACAAGACCCAAAGGAGAGTCTCGACGGAAGCATCGTAATTAACTGGCATCCATGTAGATATGGCACTGGAAATTTGATTCACGAGAACATCTTAAATCTATGAGGGAGACCCGGACTGGGTGATGAGCTCCGAGGAGGAATCCCTGGAAAGAAGAACCAACATCCCATCATCCCGGTTTCGATCAAAGAGCAGACATCCCTGAACAAGGAACGGATGTCGCCTACCTTTGGAAAGTGGGAATGCGGGGTAACAAGTAGCACGCCCTCCCCAAAGACGGATGTGCGCGCCCCGGCGAAAGCATCGGAGCAACACATATCACAAAATTATTCACTATAAAACAATAAAAAATATCTCCATCATACCCTTATACTCATCATAGATTATATGTTCTTCCCAAAAGTCTAATCCAATGCTTTATTAAAGGAGATCTAAAGGTGGATTCAATAACAGAATGTAATTGTCTTAATGATGAGTTTTTTTATTTAATCATTTTCCACAATAAAAATTTAATTAATAATAAAATTTAATAAATCCTTTAAATAAAATATTATTATATGTAATTATATTTAGTACATAATTTTTATCCATATCTTTATCCATAAAATGGAAAATTAAATCATCGATAGTATGTAGGATAGACTACTTTCTCACAAACCGATTTAATGTGTTTTCCATAATCCCAATAATGATTTTTATGTAATGATTTATTTAATATATATATATAAATTATTTTAGATTTTATTATAATTAAATAATTATAATATCTTATATTCCATCTTACATTACATTCCATTTAAAATATGATAATGTCTCTCATTTGTACGGTTAATTACCACCTCGTGAAGCGATTTGATTAATTTTTCAATTAGTATTTAAAAGGAATGTGATAGTCCTTAATCTATATAATCTATATGATATATATGACACGATAAGTATTCCTGAAAATGATACATCACATAATTTATTACACAGTCACTCGTTAATGGAATGATATTGTCACTTGTGTGTACGTATTGCCTACCGTCTCCACGATGAAATGAAATTCATTTTCCAAGTATATCATTACAAAATGTTTATACATATGTGTATAATGATTAAATATTATATTTATACAATGAATAATATTATTTATATGAATAACATATATCCCATAAACAATATCCAAATCATTCATTACAAATAAAGCATGAGAAAATAGATCAAATAACACAAAAAATGTTGAAAATTATGAAATATTATAAACAAAATAATAATAGAATGTTATAATAGAATAATATAAAATAATATTAATATGATTATTTTTATATTATTAACTAATAAAATGATTAAAACTATTATATATAATGTCAAATAATTCTCAACCCATTGGAATCATGTGGTCAGGGACATTATCTACATGTCCATTCATTGACTCATATTGAAATGAAATTCAGATAATTTCATTTATATGGTAAATATGATTCCCATTTGACATGTCATATCATTATTCCATAATAATTATTTTTATTTTTATTATATATTTGAATTAATTATTTTAATGTAATTTTGAATTAAAATTTACCTTGTCATAACAAATTTCACAACACAATTTCATTTCATCGAGTTACATTACTTCTTCAATGTTTTTGAAATTAGAAGATTAGGTTTGTAAATATTTTTCAATATCTTATATATCATATCCACTTTTATGGATTTACATTTAATACAACTATTATAATCATTGATTAATTCTCAAGTCAACATAAGTTCTTTGTAATGTTTTATTTCGTGTAATCATTTTACTTCAGATTATTTAGTCATGAATTATAATTGAAGGAAATTATTTTATTATTTTCTAATAAACCCATTTAATTGTTTTATATTGTAGTTATTAAAGAAATTTTAATGTAATATACAAATTTTTCCCTCTTTGGAATGTAAATTTAACAGTTAAATGTTTTAATGAAAATACAACGTTATTTCTCTCTTGGATAAAAAAAATTTTATTATCAAAATATATTATATATAAAAATATGAATCTTTTTAAAACTATAATTTTTAGTTATTAACAAGATTTCTACCAATTTTTTACTTCTAAAAAATTCTTTAAAAGGTATATTCATGTCATGTTCCATGCAATGCATATTTTATTTTTATCAAAAATGTAAATGGAATATTTTTTTCAACATATATGACATGAGTTGAATTTTTAGATATCATGATATTAAAATTTTTAAATCACAGTTTATGTGATTATTGGGGAATTTGGTTTTTTCATTTTTTAGTTTTAAATTCCTTTTTATAGTGAAAAGGTCATTTTCATCAAAAACATTTATAATAAATATTGTATGGTATTTTAGTTCATCAATGACATCAAACCATTATTATAAGCATGATCAACATGGGATTTACGTTATGGAAATAATATTTTTTTAATTAATCTTTATTTTTATTATTATTTTCACAATATAAAATATTGATATTATCATTTTTTTGATATTTTTTAAATTAGTTACATTTTCATTATATATTTATATTCTCTTTATTGTTGAAAATAATATTTCCACTAAATATCCATATTATTTATCATTTATATATTAATTACATAAAACATCTATCATTTATATAGAAAATATATTAATTTAAAGGATATATGATCAACTGGAGAAACTATTTTTATTCTTTATTTCATACTCAACACATACATTTTTGGTAAGGAATATTAATTCCTATATAAAATAAATTATTCAATATATGATGCATGCCTTTGACATGTATTCATGGGTGGGGACAAGTTATATATATCCCCTCAATTATGAGGGAGTATTATAATATTAATAATTAGATTGGCGTAGCTACCTGGGTTTCCAGTGCATACATACCCATTATAATTTATTTCTCTTGTAAAAGACCTTGATATTATAGGTATAATTATGCCTAAGATAATGAAATATAATAATTATGCATTTATTTAATTATAAATTAAATTATAATATTACTTTATGTTTTTTTAATAATAATATCTATAGATACATTTTATTTTCAATTAATTGACTGAATTAATTTTTTTAGCTATTTACCTTTACATGTTGATTATTATTTTTCTATTCCTGATATTCATGTTATATATTAAATTTGAAATGTGTTCTATTGTTTACCATATATGTTGATTTTAATTATTAATTTATTGTATATTACTCTATTATTAACCCTTACTAAGTATTTATGATCGAGATTATTTTATTCTTTATTTGGTATATAATATGTGTATTAAGAATTATATTTACTGATATTCTAGAGGTAATAATTTTATAATTGAAAACAGTTTTTTATTTGTGTTTTGTATTGTAAAATGTGTGTCATGTGTATATAAGATTTACCAATAATAATAAAATATTTTTCACTTTCTGATGTGATTATTTGTCTTTATTACCACTTTAATATAGTAGATAGTTAATCTAGGCGATTCGATTTGAGGACTTTACATTGTTTCCAAGCTTTCATGATTATACTATATTTGTAGAGTATTCTTCATTTTAATGTCATGATCAAATGATATTTTTTTATATATCTAGACCCATGAAATAAATTTTTTGATTAATTAATGATATTCTTAGGATGATATGTTACATTATCATATTTTATGATTTCCCATATTGATATTATGATCTATTATTGATATTTTCAATTCCTTCTCATATTATTTTACATGTTTCTGAACTGACATTTTATGACATATTTTTCCATTAATAATAATTTTTTATCACCCCTTTTTTAAAATTCCATTACATTATTTTGTGAATGTGATTATAACATTTGATAATTTTAGGAAAGGGTCTAGAGTATCATGATTATGGAAGAATGATTTAATGTTTTTAGGATTATATGATAATGTTAATAATTTCCATGACATTATAGATTTCTATCATTGGGATTTATAATGGTTTGTGATATGAATTACTAAAATAAATTCATTAATTTATTATTTATTTCTTATTAACATTGGTTGACATCATTAAGTGATAAAGAATTGGTAAAACATTCATGAGGGGTATGGATTCCATGTTTGTATGAAGTATGGGCCTAGATTGAGTGTTCAATTATAGAACAAAAGCTAATTAGACCATTTCATGAGTGATAATGGAATGGTTGTTATAAATTAACACCTTGATTGTGAGGAATAAGACTGGATAATATGTGAGAATTTAGGCATAACCTTTATTAATGTATAAGTGTTTCTCTAAGACATAGCCACATTACCATACCAAATCACATTATGTATTAGTTGAGGAATTGTATGAAGACACACCTAATTTCATGAAAAATATGGTTTATAGGTTCAATTAAATTATTGCATGATAATATTTTAGAATAACACTTTTTTTATGATGATGGGTTATGGTGTTTTGTTAGAACTCGAAGTCCAAATATGATTTTGTGATATATTTATTTTAATTATCATGAATAAAATCACATGATAGAATATACTAGGATCACATTGTGGGACTCTAATTAGAAATATTTTCACACCCCAGATCACTACTCTAAAGAATGTTTAAACATTGTGTGTTCATTCATGTCGTACTGCAAGAAGTGTTGTGGAATATGATATATTAAAAAAATTTGTATTTTTTAGAAACTGTTGTTATGGATTGATTATGGAAGTAAAAATTGTTTTGAATTTTTTTTGTTGGTTTATTTTATTTATGTTATCATCCCAATGGGAGATCATCAAATGTATGATAATATGTTTTTAAATGGTATATTTTTAGGCACTTTATTACTAATTATTTTCACTACGATGTTTATGACAGATATGGTTATTTTTATTTCAATTAAATTATTACTTATTATTTGAGGGTATAATATCCCTATAATATAAATTTTATCACCACAACAAGTTTGTATACTACATTATAATAGGAATTATAATTGATTCCACTTTATATTTTTTAAAATTTTCTCTAGGTAACAGTGTTCTGATGAGGCCTTATCTAAAGCCATGAAACCCAATTCAATTAATTGCTAAATTTTTTCATTAGATTTACAATTTAATTAAAATAGATTGAATTTAAAAAATTCACATGGAATCATAATGATATTAATTCAATGAGAATCAAAGTTTATCCAACTCCTCAAATGAATCCCTAAATTATCCACACAAAATACCCAATTTGAATGCATTATAAATTATAAATTAAATCAAATATTTATAAAAATGAAAATATTAATTTTTAGCGAAACATACATTCAATAAAAAAATGAAACGTTATGTGAAAAAATCCTTATTGGATATCCTATATCTACACTAGGAAATATCCCTTATCATATTATATAATTTCCACTATGCAATGGTTGGCATAATGGAAAATCCCATGCTAAATAACATCAAAATTTGTGAGATAAAGGGAATACATAATGGAAATAGTTATATGGATTTTACCACCCATAATCAAAAATACAATTTAAACTAGAACCAACCCACACCATGGAGCATATTTTTCAGAAGGGGTAGTTGATAATCTTCCTATAATAGATTGAAATAGAATGACGCATCCCCCTCACATAAATTCGCCCTTGAGATGTCCATAATGATATGAAATGGGTTAATGCATGATGATACCTTTCACCCAATAATGTATCCACATGACTATCATTTTTTTTGAGATTCCATCTTATATATAGGGATTTAGCCTCAAGAAAAATTATTTTTGGAGTGAAAAAATGTAATGTATATAAACACACAATATAAGTTTTCAGTTTATGACACGATATAGCCATGTTTTTTGAAGATAATGTTTAAATAATTGCATGAATCCAAACATTCATTGATCCATAAATTAATATGATGTTTGGTTACTTAAAATTTTCCAAAGTACAAAATCCTACTGAAATTATGTTCATATCCCAACATATGGGGCACTTTTAAACCTTCTTTAGCTATTAAATATTTTCTACTAGTCCAACCATAAATTAGATATTAAGATTATATGAAAATAAGAAACACCAATGGAGTCACATTTCATATGAAAAAAAATATATGAGGTGTTACACAATTCATTATTATACACTAGATATCAATTCTAAAAGTTGACTCTAATATGGAGTATAAAATTAAATTAATTTTGGAAATGGTTATCCGAAAAAAGTTATGTTATAAATCTTACAAAAAATTAGTATCTATGAATATTTATATTAAAATGATATGACCATCATACGAATGACATGAGCAGAGGTGATGTTGAATTATTTACAAACACCATAAATAATACATAGTTTATATTTACAAGTGATTTGTGATTGGTCATACCCAAATGGTTGGATAACTTCTATAAACCCCACCCATTTAGGTGACATGTTGGAAGGAAAAATTAGCTAGTATTTCTTCTTGAATATTATATGTTATTTGAGAGAAACATATGTTGTATTAATATACATTGACAAAAAAACTATATATGTCCCTTTCATCCATATATGAAATAAAATACGGTCATTCACTATCGTTTTTATTGACTTTGGTTTTTTAATATCAATTTTGAATTGTTATGGAACAAAAATAATCATACATATAAAAGCATAAAACCCTTTCATGATGGGAATTTATGATATATTTTTATAAATTTCCATATAATTATATATATTCAATGAATGTGATTATATTTTCAAACGTCTTTAAATATCCTTCCTCTTATTCTTGGACTCATTTTTATTTAAATTCTATAGATTCACATTACATCATGCAATCCTAACCATTAACACATTGATTTGTGGCTAAGGAATTTGTGCAACCATAAATAATTATGTGTTTGGAAAGGTGATTTTGATGATGAACTGTATACCAGAACAAAACCATACTCAACCTATCTAGTTTGTTACGAGTTCTTTTCAAACTTCACAGGGTGTCTGAGATTGTGACCTCTTATAGAAGGTCCCCAACCCCCCCCCCCCAATTTTTATTAAAATTTCATAATTATTGATGGATTCATAGTTAAATATATTTTTTGAACAAAACCATCCAATATGGTATTTTAGAACCCATGTATAAGGATAATGTGTATAAAACATTATTCCTAGACCATATTAATCATAGAAGGGGCATATGAACCAACCAACCAGGTGTCTTTCTCGTTAATTCATAATAATCTATCCAACTATGAACAAAATCGCAAAATACCATTCAACGTTACACATGGGTGCTGAGTACATAAATATAAATTCTTCTAGGAGACCCATAAAGAGACTCATCCATTCAAGTAACCATAATGGTTTCTAATTAACACTTCTCAACAAATTGGACACACATTCAACTTGGTAACCTACTAAGGTGTTAATTAGGACTAATCATATACTTAGGTACCAATTCACCAATGTGAGACCTACTATGGAATCAAGTGTTCCATTCCAAGGTTCCACTACGATGGATCTACTAATGTACCCTAAATCAGGATCAATAATGGTTGTGAACATGGGCGTTTAGCAACAATTTGAATCTATTTAAACAGACCCTCATGAGAAATTAATAGTAATACTATTATATTTTTCACAAATTTCATGCATAATTTGGGCTTCCATACATTCAATTCCAAAATTTATCCCATTAATACCATATATAGAGATCTCTTCTTTGTCCCTAATTTTTTTTGAGTTGTGATTCTTCTATTTATCTAATCATATTTCTTGAGTATTGAATCACTTATTAGTCTCCTTGTATTCCTTTATCAAATGTAATTGTCTTGGTTTTCTGATCTTCCTTATTTCATGATTCATAACTTGGTTTCCTTGTATTCATCGAGTTTATATTTTACTTTTGGTTACAAAATTCATTGAACTGGAACACATGTCATGTTAAACCATAAATATAATAAACTAGGTAATATGACACCATCTATTCATAGGTACAATTCTACTAATAGTCAAATATTTAGAACATAATGAATTATAGAAGTGATCATAGATTTATGACCATAAAAGAATAAAATTTGGAGTCATTGTTATCATTGAGTGAAGTAGGTTTTGATAGTATTTATAGTTGTTTGATTGTTCATTTTTAATATTATAAAACATTATATATTTTTTTTTAAATTTTATATTTGATAATTATAAATTATTAATTATCAGTTAAGTAATTTTAATTTTTATTTAAAGTGTTTTATCTTCTTTTAAAGGATTTTTAGTCACTATGTTTTATTAATTTTATAGAATGTTAGTATTTCAATGTCACACTATTTTTTTAAAGGTTGGACTTGAATACTCAATTTATTATTTATAGAAAAGGCCTAATTGAGACTAGGTATATGGAGACCCATTATAGTGCCTGAAGGCCCACAATAGAGTGGCCTAAATATAAGGATTGAAAGACCATTTTATAGCCTAAGGGACCCCTCGGTGAACAATACTGCTACAATGCACTCGCTGCTGCATTAAATGTTATAGTACCACCACCGCTATCGTGCCATCGCTACAACAGTTCTGCCACTACTACATTACTATTGTAGTTCCCTTCTATAACACTACTATAGTACCAGAAATTCCTCGATGCCCAAATTTTATCCTAGGTCTTTTGTATGCCAATGAATAGCCTATACCACTTGGGTACAGACTCATTAGCCAATGTCACACGATTTTTGTATCATGATAATTCTAAATAAACGGATTAGTACATATAAATTTTTTAATTATAATAAATATATTGTTTAAAGACCCGTAAATTTCAAGGAAAGTTTTTTCTTATTTTTCTTTTGAATTTTACAAGAACGCAGTTTCTGACGGCACCTGATTCTGAGGCCCGGTGTGCCCGGAATCATTTTCCGAAGTTTGGCTCCGGTACGTTCAGTGAATGGACGAGCGGGTTTTTCTATCTTTTGAATCGTTTCCCGGAATCGAATTCTGAGGGCACATATGAAATCGCAGCGCCGGTATTTGCTTAGAAACACCTCTTCCGGAGTTTCGTTTTCTCGGGCGTGGATTTTAATTTTTGGGCTTAATGTTTAAAAATAAAATAATTTGTTCGACAACTTTATTTTATTTCACATAAGCCACTTGAATCCACATGAAAGCCACTTAAACTGAGTTAAAACGGATAGGGTGCTATCCAGAAATATCCTACCCCCTTGGTAGGATATTTGTGAGGTGGGGCCCACACGAGCCCCACCGTTTCATTCCGCTAAGTAACGCACCCGCAAAAACCTGTCATTATGAAAGTCAACTGACTCATTTTCTTATATCCTTAATGCACCATTTAATTGGGTGGTTTATTTCGTGAATTAAATGGGCGGTTTATTTCGTTGAATTAATTCAACGAATTTATGGGTCCTTACTTACCTTTTTCTTTTGTTGGTGTAATAATAAAATAAGACCAACAAGTATTTCTGGAGGATTACTCGTTGAGAGGTTTTGTCAGAGTTCTTGGGCCTTCATCCTCCTTCGTGAAGAACGCGAAGAACGCGAAGAACGCCAGCCTTTGACGAAGAACGCCGAACCCGCGGATGTCGACGATGTGTCGTCATGTTCCGCGACGCCGACGTTCCCTTCCTGCAACGTTCTTCTGTGACGTCTCTTCCTCCAAAATGAAATCTTCGATCAGCTGTTTGAGGTAAGAGACTTCGTGATTCTCTTAAATCTCCCTTGTGTTTTTTTTTAACAAAACACAGATTTAATTTTATATAATTAAATTAAATCTGTTGTTTCTTGGTCTGTTGAGTTCTCCGACTCAACGCCGGATTCCGCGATGACACGACACCCTTCCGCGACGACGCGGCGATCCCCTCCTTCCACGACGAACAAATCCGCAAAGAACGTGCATACGACGACGACTATGAGGTAGGGGTTGTTGTGAATATTTCCTTTTTCCTGTGATCGTTTATTTTAAAAGTGATGAACCAGACAATAAAAACAATTTTAATCCATTAAAATTGTTGATTCATGTGTTGAATATATTTCTCCCGTTGTTTATCTCCAATGTGGAGGGTGCGGGCCAAACGAACATGGCCCGGCAAACTTCCACCGTTCTTTGTTGTTGTGCGGATTTGACGGGCGACGACGGAACGTACCGCAACGGAAGATTGATGGTTCCGCAGTGAAGAATGAGTCCTGGGAGGAGCAGCGGCGCAGACGGGAACAGAATCGGACCACCGGAGCGAATCAGGTGGCCCGCGGTGGCGCCTGCGGCCGGAGGCGGCGGCGCCCCGGCGCGCCGCAGGATGAGCTGTCGCGGCTTCGGCCGGAGGCGGCGGCGCCCGCTGACCCACGACTGCGCGGGTCCGGCGCGCGCGGGACGCGGCTGAAGCCGCTTCCGGCTATCCAGGGCGACACCCCGTGGGTGCCGCGGGGTCGTCACGCGGGGGCGGCAGCTCCCTCCCGCGTCGCTCAGGTCGTCCAGGGAGACACCCCGCGGGTGTCGCGAGGGTGTCACGCGGGGGCGGCGGCTTCCCCCCGCGTCGCGCGGCCTCGCAGCCGAGCCGGGCCGACCGGCAGGGCCGCGCCCTGGTCGGGCCGGGTCGGGTCGACCCGGTTCGGCCGACCCAGGGCGGGGTCGGGCCGGGTCGGCCCGGGCCCGGGCCCCCCATTTTCGGACCATTTTCGGTCAAATGCCCGAAACATGAGTTACGGGCCTCCGAACGACGCGCCGTCAGCGGAAACGCGATCCTTGGATCGAGACTGTCGTTTCGGTATATCGCACTCAAGGTTTCTGAATAGTTTGAGTTCGGCCGGTTTGGTTCGTACACGAAACAAACCGGGCCCTCGGAGCGGAAACGCTCATATCTTGAGCTACGGACGTCTGATTGATGTGCCGTTGACTTCGTTGAATTCCTCTAAGTGAGAAGGATATTTTGGCATACTCCGCCCGAGGTTTGGACGCAGGTGGAGTACGGTCGGGTTGGTTTTTCCTTAAAAACCAACCGGACCCCTGGGACGAAAACGCCAATAACTCTCAGACCGGGCGTCCGATTGACGCGCCTTCTGCGACGTTGAGTTCCTATTGATGATACAAAACTTTTGGATACATCAACTTCGGACTTTGTGTCAGTTGATGTATCGGCCTCTCGGCTCGTGGAGCGGACCCTCCCGAACGAGCTTGTTGTGTGCGGGAACCCCAGTGCTGGCTGCGACTGCTACTTCGACAGCGACGACCGTGCAGAGATCCTCAGTGGACTGCGGCAACGAACGTTCAGAGATCCTCAGTGGACTACAACGACGACTGTGCAGAGATCCTCAGTGGACTGTGACGACTACTGCACTCAGCGATCCTACGTGGATCAGTGCTACAGGTTCTGTGTGGGCCCGATCCTGTGTGGGTCCGATCCTGTGTGGGTCAGCGCTTAGCGGTTCTGTGTGAGCCAGCACCTACAGGTCCTGTGTGGGCCCGATCCTGTGTGGGTCTTTGCGGGGGTTAGTACCTATCGATCCTTTGTGGGTCTGACGACTTAGATGAATCAGTGATCATCTTTATCGTCATACGAAGAAGTATACCTGAGTGAGCTGAATCATGTTTAATCTCCTTTGTGGATTGTGTTGAGCTATCCTATGTGGATTACTGTTTACTCTCCTTTGTGGATTGAGCTGTGCTATCTTGTGTGGGTATACGTTGCTTTCCTATGTGGACTGGGTTGTTCTTGGGCTCAGACGTTGGAGTCGAATGGGAATTGATGACTTAGGTATATGTATGGGCATATACCTAAGTCGTGTAAGATGTTAATTCGTGATTGTATCTTTCCTTTTTGGGATATCCTTTGTTGATTTTGGGAGACCTTCGGGGGTCTCGGGGTCCCTACTGAGTAGCTTATACTCACCCCTGCACGGGCTATGCCCGCACTACGTTGTGTTGGTTGCTGACGACGGACAACACTGATCGTGGTGGAGGCGTGCGGAGCAGGAGAGTTCCTAGAGGTGGACCACTGCGCGAGACGTACTCGGAGCGGTCAGGTGGACCCGAGGAGCAGTGGAGGCTATCTGTACCCACCCTTCAGGTGGGACTTCGAGAGGATGGCTCGATGCTGCAGCTTTTCTTTTTAGTTGTACTTTACAGTTGGGCTTGTATTTCCGCCCCCTTTTACTTTCAGCACAGCTTGTATAGTTTTTACTTAGTGTTTACTTTTCCGCTTTCTTACTCTGTGGTGCTTGTCTACTTTTCAAAGGCAATTCCTTCCCCTTCTTCGGGATTTATGCCTTGGTGCTAGTCGCCAGCCACTGGCCTATGGAAGGCGGTCTTGGGGTAGTCACAGCACGGGCCCTGAGGACGGGTCATGACAAATTGGTATCAGACGTTGTCGGTTCTACCGCAGACTCTGATCTTTCTTCTATGTGATGCAATAGTGTTTAGCGTATTGGGTGTGGTTATCAGTCCAGGGAGTCCAGTGTTGTTGCAGCGGCCAACATATCCATACACTAGGACCGTGACTTCTGATTTCCGACTTAATGCACAAAAGCATTGATTGCATGTGTGTTTCAAGTTTTCTTTGTGATTACTTGTGTCAGCTCACAAGGTATACTGTTCTTACCGTGGCACACTTGATTCCTATTCAGGATGGCCCCACGATGGGAGCCATCTAGGGTTCCGAGAGTAGAGCGCGACGACAGCCCGTCGAGCGATGAGGCCTCGGTACAAGGCCCGTTGATAGCAGAGGCACCAGCGGTACCTTTACCCGCCGAGCCCCCGATGCTTCCAGCGCTGACCGCTGACGATGCACGTCGCCTCGGAGCTCTGCACGAGTTCCAGCGCCAGCGACCACATATGTTTCATGGGGAGAAGGACCCCCAGGCCGCCGAGGACTGGCTGGAGGCGGTCGTGCGAGTTTTCAGGCTAGTGAGGACACCAGCAGACCTCGTGGTGATCCTCGCGGCGAGCCTACTACACGGAGCAGCAGGACGATGGTGGAGCATGATGCTTTAGGTACACGATGAGGCCTCCCTCATCTGGACAGACATCGAGAGCCACTTTCACTCAGAGTACGTCCCGGACACCCTCCATGTGGTGCGCATTCAGGAGCTTCTTCAACTGCGCTAGGGCAGCTTGACGGTCGCCCAGTACGCGGAGAGGTTTACCGACCTTTCTCGCTACTCGACAGACATGGTACGGGACCCCTTCTTCCGGGCCCAGAACATTGAGCAGGGTTTGAGACATGAGATCACGGCATTGCTGATCTCCCTCAGCATCCCGACCCAGGCAGGAGTGCTGGAGCAAGCCCTTCTGATCGAGAGATTTCTGGATGAGTCCACAGAGAGACCTACCGCAGGGTGGCAGGTAGCGGAGTCTTCGGTAGCAGGTAGCCAATGGATGACTCAGTGTTCCAGGAAGACTAGACCTTCTGGTAGACGACCTCGGGACACTGTCTCAGCAGTGCGGGGCACACAGCGCAGAGCCAGTCTTCCGAGAGGCAGGTAGTGCTACGCGTGCGGCGGGCAGGGCCACATGGCTCGTGACTGCCCGACCCGTCGTACTGAGGAGCATCAGACGGTGGAGGGGCCACCTAGGCAGAGGCAGAGGGTCGACCGTGGCGGTCCGCAGGGAGGAGGCAGACGAGGCATAGGAGCTAGTCGAGCAGCAGGTGGTGGGAGACGCTTTGAGGCTCTGCCATCACCACCACCAGGAGGTCCGCCCCGACCCCAGGGAGCTGGCGGGCAGAGATAGGCCCAGCTCCAGGTAGTGGAGGCATACGACCACGGTGCACCAGAGATGATTCGAGGTGCGATCTGTGTCTATTCCACCCTTGTTGTAGTTCTTATAGACACAGTAGTGGGTGACTCTTTCATAGACGCTGCCCTTGTTCGGAGATCGGAGATTCCGACAGAGCCGTTGGCTCGATCCTTACAGCTAGAGACCCTTACGGGAGCAGACTCGATGATTACGCACTGCTGTCGGCAGTGTGATCTTACTCTAGGAGGCGAGAGCTTCGGCTGGGATCTTCTTGTAGGGGTGTCGAGGCCTTACGACGTCATCTTGGGCATGGATTGGTTATCTAAAGTCCATGCTCAGATTTACTGTTTTAGGCGCAAGGTACGATGTGTGCGCACCGATGGGAGCAGGTTCACCTTCATCGGCGAGAAGGGAGCCTTCGCATCACAGGATGGACTCACACAGTGGAGAGGGCAGCCCATCACTCATCAGTTGGCTAGCCTCATCCTTGGAGCAGTTGATGTGTGGAGTCCTAGTTTTCCTGCAGTGGTGGATCAGTATGCGGACGTCTTCCCCGACGATGTCCCAGGACTACCATCTCGCAGAGAGGTAGACTTTTATATTGACATGTACCCCGGGACAGCCCCGATATCCACTCCAGCGTATCGGATGGCCCCCGCTGAGCTTCGAGAGCTGCGGGTACAGTTGGAGGACTTGCAGGGAAAGGGGTTCATCCGACCCAGTGTTTCACCCTAGGCTTTGCCGATTTTGTTCGCCAAGAAGGCGGACAGGATCTTGCGACTGTGTTTCGACTATCGTCGCCTGAAGCAGGTGACAATGAGGAACAAGTATCCACTACCAAGGATTGATGACCTCTTCGATCAGCTCAAGGGAGCATGTTGGTTCTCGAAGATGGACCTCAGGTCAGGCTATCATCAGCTCAGAGTTCGAGACGAGGACGTGAAGAAGACGGCCTTCAGGTGTTGTTATGGCCACTATGAGTTCTTGGTTATGCCGTTTGGCGTAACCAACACTCCAGAAGTGTTCATGAGCCTCATGAACAGGATCATCCAGCCATACCTCGATCGATTTTTCGTGGTCTTCATCAACGGCATTTTGGTATACTCGACCACCGAGTAGGAGCACGCCTACCACTTTTGGGTTGTACTATACACACTCCGAGAGCACCAGATTTATGGCAAGATCATGAAGTTCCAGTTCTGGTTACGTGAGGTCCACTTCTTGGGGCACGTCATTTCTGAGGCGGGAGTTGCTGTGGATCCCGTGAAGATCGAGGCAGTGCTAGATTGGGAGCCACCCAGGAGCGTGACGGAGGTACGGAGTTTCTTGGGTCTAGCCGGATACTATCAGAGATTTGTGCCGGACATCTCTAGAGTTGCGAAGCCACTCTCATCTTTGATGAAGAAGGGGAAACCCTTTGTGTGTTCAGACAGATGTCAGCAGAGCTGTCAGGAGCTGAGACAAGGATTGACCAGTGCACCTATCTTGAGGTTTCCTGAGGAGGGAGTTGGATACGTAGTCTACTGCGATGCATCAGGGACCAGACATGGGTGTGTCCTGATGCAGGAGTGGCCCGTGATTGCCTATGGATCACGTCAGTTGAGGCCGCATGAGTAGAACTACGCTACCCATGACCTGGAGTTATCAGTAGTGGTCTTCGCTCTGAAGACTTGGAGGCACTATCTGATGGGCGAGCGCTTTACAGTCTTTTCTGACCACCAGAGTCTTAGTTACATCTTCTCGCAGAAGGACCTGAACCTGAGACAGCGGCGATGGCTCGAGTTTCTCCAGGACTATGACCTTGAGATAGTCTATACTCATGGGAAGGGGAACGTGGTAGCCGATGCACTCAGTAGGAGGACGGGCATCCAGCTACTTGAGGAGGCGACAGAGCAGCTATCCGATTTGCAGATAACCTTCTTGGATAGGGATGGAGAAGCCTTCCTTCAGTATCTCACAGTCACTCCTGCACTACTGCAGCAGGTCAGAGAGGCATAGCGTGAGGATGCTGACTGTGAGACGCAGCGTGCACAGATATCCTCGGGACATGCACCTGATGGCTTCTCCTTTGGAGCAGAGCACAACACCCTTTTCAGGGGACATACCTTGGTACCGGTCCCTTTACGAGAGGAGGTGATTAGAGAGTTTCACACTTCTCCTTTGGCGGTACATCCTGGAGTGGCAAAGATGTACCGGGATCTCAGACGACAGCACTGGTGGCCGGGAATGAAGAAGGCTGTGGCAGAGTTCGTTTCACGGTGCCTCACCTGCCAGCAGGTGAAGGTAGAGCATCAAGTACTAGCAATCTTGGTACAGCCCTTGGAGGTCCCGGAGTGGAAGTGGGATGGGATATTTATGGACTTCGTGATTGGACTTCAATGCACATCCAGAGGTCATGACTCTATTTGGGTGATTGTTGACCGACTCACCAAGTCGGCACACTTTTTACCCATCAGAGAGCAGGGATCAGTGGAGAGCATGGGGCGTCAATATGTTCAGGAGATTGTACGGCTTCACGACGTGCCATCGACTATCGTCTCTGATCGAGACGCTCGTTTTACTTCCCAGCTTTGGAAGGGGTTGTAGGAGCCGTTCTGGACGCGGCTACATCTGAGCACCGCCTTTCACCCTCAGACGGATGGTCTAACAGAGAGGACCATTCAGACTCTCGAGTAAATTCTCCGCGCATGTGTCCTCGACTTTGGTCACAGCTGGGAGGACCACCTACCCTTGGTGGTTTTCGCGTACAACAACATCTACCTCTCCACCATCGGGATGGAACCATACGAGGCGTTGTACGACAGGCCTTGCAGATCTCCTTTGTGCTGGACAGACCCTAGGGAGTCATCTCATGGGGGACCAGAGATGGTCCGGGCCACGACAGAGAAGGTCCAGGTCATCCAGGAGTGGATGAGGACATCTCAGAGCTGGCAGAAGTCTTATGCTGACAGGAGGCGGAGGCCATTAGAGTTCGAGGATGGTGACTACGTCTTCTTGTGTGTCTCACCTTGACGTGGTTTGCAGTGATTTGGCTGAGGCGGCAAGTTGTCTCTAGGCTTCATTGGACCATTCCAGGTCCTCAGCAGGGTTGGCGAGGTGGCTTATCGCATGGCCCTACCACCTCAGTTGCACCGGGTGAACGAAGTCTTCCACGTATCTCACCTGAGGAGGTATGTGCATGACCCGACACACATCATTGAATATGGGGATCTAGATGTGGATAATGGGGCTACTTTTGCGGAGGTCCCAGTGGAGATAGAGGATCGACAGGAGCAGGTCCTACATGGGCGATCGATTCCTCTTGTGTGCATCAAATGACAGCACGGAAACCTCCAGGAGAGCACTTGGGAGCGAGAGGCTCAGATGCGTGCTCAGTACCCACATTTGTTTCCCTAGCTTTTGATGTATCTTTATGGGGACATAAAGCCCTGAGGTGGGAGTAATGTAAAGACCCATAAATTTCAAGGAAATTTTTTTCGTAATTTTCTTTGGAATTTTACAAGAACGTAGTTTCTAACGACACCTGATTCCGAAGCCCAGTGTGCTCGGAATCATTTTCCGATGTTTGGCTCGGGTATGTTCAGTGAACGGACGAGCGAGTTTTTCTAACTTTTGAACTGGTGCCCAAAATCGAATTCTGAGGGCACCGATGAAATCGAAGCACCGATATTTTCTTAGAAACGCCTTTTCCGGAGTTGCATTTGCTCGGGTGTGGTTTTTAATTTTTGGGCTTAAAGTTTAAAAATAAAATAATTTGTTCAACAACTTTATTTTATTTCACTTAAGCCACTTGAAGCCACTTGAAAGCCACTTAAACTGAGTTAAAACGGATAGGGTGCTATCCAGGAATATCCTACCCCCTTGGTAGGATATTTGTGAGGTGGGGCCCGTACGAGCCTCTACGTTTCTTTCCACTAAGTAATGCACTAGCGAAAACTCGTCATTATGAAAGTCAACTGACGCGTTTTCTAAAATCCTTAATGCACCATTTAATTGGGCGGTTTATTTCATGAATTAAATGGGCGGTTTCTTTCGTTGAATTAATTCAACGAATTGATGGGTTGTTACTTACCTTTTTTGATTGTTGGCGTGATAACAAAATAAGACCAACAAGTCTTTTTAGAGGATTACTCGTTGAGAGGTTTTGTCAGAGTTCTTGAGCCTTCATCCTCCTTCGTGAAAAACGTGAAGAACGCGAAGAACGCGAAGAACGCTGGCCTCCGACGAAGAACGCCGAACCCACAGAAGTCAACGACACGAATCCGTGTTCCGTGACGCCGACGTTCCCTTCCTGCAACGTTCTTCTGCGACGTCTATTCCTCCGCAACGAAATCTTCGATCAGATGTTTGAGGTAAGAGACTTCAGGATTCTCTTAAATCTCCCTTGTGTTTTTTTGACAAAACATGGAATTAATTTTATATAATTATATTAAATCTGTTGTTTCTTGGTCCGTTGAGTTCGCCGACTAAACGTCGGATTCTGCGACGATGCGACGCCCTTCCGCGACGACGCGATGATCCCCTCCTTCCGCAACGAACAAATCCGCGAAGAACGTGCGTATGACGATGACTACGAGGTAGGGGTTGTTGTGAATATTTCCTTTTCCCATGATCGTTTCTTTTAAAAGTGAAGAACCGGACAATAAGAACAATTTTAATCCATGAAAATTGTTGATTCATGTGTTGAATATATTTCTCCCGTTGTTTATCTCTAACGCGGAGGGTGCATGCCAAACGAACACGTCCTGACAACCTTCCGTCGTTCTTCATTGTTGTGCGGATTTGACAGGTGACGACGGAACGTACCACAATGGAAGTTTGATGGTTCCGCAGTGAAGAACGAGTCCCGGGAGGAGCAGTGGCGCAGACGGGAACAGAATCGGACCACCGGAGTGACTCCGGTGGCCCGTGGAAGCTGGCGGCGGCATGGGTCGTCGGCATGGCGGCGCCAGCGGCCAGAGGCGGCGGCGCCCCGGCGCGCCGCGGGAAGAACCGTCGCGGCTGCAGCCGGAAGCGGCGGCGCCCGCTGACCCATGGCCGCGCGGTCCGGCGCGCGTGGGAGGCGACTGAAGCCGCGTCCGGCTGTCCAGGGCGACACCCCACGGGTGCCGCGGGGTTGTCACGTGGGGGCGGCGGCTCCCCCCTGCATCGCTCGGGTCATCCAGGGAGACACCCCGCGGGTGCCGCAAGGGTGTCACGCGGGGGCGGCGGCTCCCCCCCCCCCCCCCCGCGTCGCTCGGCCGAGCCGGGCCGGGCGGGTCGAGCCAGGCCGGTCCGACCGGCCAGGCCGCACCCTGGCCGGGCCGGACCGGGTCCGGCCGGGTTGTACCGGGTCGGGTCGACCCGGTTCGGCCGACCTAGGGGGGTCGGGCCGGGTCGGGTCGGGCCCAGACCCCCCGTTATCAGACCATTTTCGGTCAAATGCACGTAACATGAGCTACAAGGCCTTCGAACAATGCGCCGTCAGCGGAAACACGATCCTTGGATCGAGACAGTCGTTTCGGTATATCTCACTCAAGGTTTCGGAATATGTTGGGTTCGGCCGGGTTGGTTCGTACATGAAACCAACCGGGCCCTCGGAGCGGAAACACTCATATCTTGAGCTACGCACGTCTAATTGATGTGCCGTCGACTTCGTTGAATTCCTCTAAGTGATACAGAGCTTTTGGCATACCCCGCCCGAGGTTTGGACGTAGGTGGAGTACGGTCGGGTTGGTTTTGCCTTAAAAACCAACCAGTCCCCTGGGACGAAAAAAGCCAATAACTCTCAGACTGGGCGTCCGATTTACGTGCCGTCTGCGACGTTGACTTCCTATTGACGATACAGAACTTTTGGATTCATCAACTTCAGACTTTGTGTCAGTTGATGTATCGGCCTATCGGCTCGTGGAGCGGACCCTCCCGAACGAGCTTGCTGTGTGCGGGAACCCTAGTGCTGGTTGAGACTGCTACTTTGACAGCGACGACCGTGCAGAGATCCTCAGTGGACTGCGACGACTACTGCACTCGGCGATCCTACGTGGACCAGTGCTACAGGTCCTGTGTGGGCCCGATCCTGTGTGGGTCAGCGCTCATCAGATCTGTGTGAGCCAGCGCCTACAGGTCCTGTGTGGGCCTGATCCTGTGTGGGTCTTTGCGGGGGTTAGTACCTATCAATCCTTTGTGGGTCCGACGACTTAGATGGATAAATGATCATCTTTATCGTCATCCGAAGAAGTATACCTGTGTGAGATGAATCATGTTTACTCTCCTTAGTGGATTGTGCTGAGCTATACTATGTGGATTACTCTTTACTCTCCTTTGTGGATTGTATTGTGCTATCTTGTGTGGGTATACGTTGCTTTCCTGTGTGGACTGGGGTATGCTTGGGCTCGGACATTGGAGCCGAATGAGAATTGATGACTTAGGTATATGTATGGGCATATACCTAAGTCGTGTCAGATGTTACTTTGTGATTGTATCTTTCCTTTGTGGGTTATACTTTGTGGATATCTGGAGACCTTCAAGGGTCTTGGGGTCCCTACTGAGTAGCTTATACTCACCCCTGCACGGGCTATGCCCGCACTACGTTGTCTTGGTTGCAGACGACGGACAACGCTGATCATGGTGGAGGCGTGCGGAGCAGGAGAGTACTTGGAGGTGGACCACTGGGCGGGACGTACTCGGAGCGGTCAGGTGGACCCGAGGAGCAGTGGAGGCTATCTGTACCCACCCTTCAGGTGGGACTTCCAGAGGACGGCTCGACGCTGCGGCTTTTCTTTTCAGTTGATGTTTTCCCCTTTCAGTTGTACTTTACAGTTGGGCTTGTATTTCCGGCCCCTTTTACTTTCAGCACAGCTTGTACAGTTTTTACTTAGTGTTTACTTTTCCGCTTGCTTACTCTGTGGTGCTTGTCTACTTTTCAAAGGCAATGCATTCCCCTTTTTTCGGGATTTACGCCTTGGTGCTAGTCGCCATCCCCTGGCCTATGGAAGGCGGGCGTGGGGTAGTCACGGCACGGGCCCCGAGGACAGGTCGTGACATATTGATCATGATTACATAGTTATAGAATCAGTTGTACAAATTTTTTAGTTAATTATTACTGAAACCATATTTTAATGACAATAGATAACATGATTCATAAGGATATTTGATACTTGTGGCAGGATTAATTTTTATAGGTGAAATCACCTGAAAATAATTTTTCATTTATAATAAAAAATTTAAAAATTATACTAATTTTATTTCAATGGTAACATGGTAACATTAAATTCATTCTCATAGATATCTTAGGATAATAAACAATTTTATTTTTATAGATGTTAAAATTAATCTTATGAATGTTTTTTATTTTTATTTTATACTTATTTTCACACAAAATTGTTTATATCATTAATATTTTGATTCCCTAAAGCATTATACGATTTATTATTACTATTTTATTAAATTTTTAAGTATATATTTAAGTTAATGATATTATGCAATGTGTTTTTTAATATTATTAAATGATAGATTGTGTATAGAAAACTTCTATAAACATGTCATGATACTATTAAATTTTCTTAATATTTTTATAATTAGATATTTTTTATTTTGTATCATGAAATTCAAACCTCAATTTGATTATGGATCATATGATGTTTACCAGGGTATATTTGATCATTTCTAATTAGTAAAATATAGAAATAAATCATTTAAAAAAACATTTATACCAGGTTTTATAAGTTTTATAATATTTCCACAATAACTAATATTTATATTTTTTTATCATAAAGTAACTTAATAATTTTATCTCCAACTTATAGTGATATAATATATAAATCATACTAAATCTACTTAATTTTTTTCTTATCTTCTTAAATTTTCTATTGGGTTCATTTTTTTATTATTTTGTATTTTCTTATTATATAACCGGGGCTTCATAATTTTCCCAAAAAAATAAGGTATTTTTTTGGTTTTTCCTACTCAAAAAATATAGACCCATGATGTTAAGAATATTGTAAAATATTTGTGTTTTTTGGGTTGTTCATGGATTTAATGAAAAAATGTATTCTTCTATTTAAATCCATGTGAGAGAATGGTAGGTATTGTAAAATGTATTCATTAATTTAAAATATTGAAGGATTAAATAGATGAATTTACTAGAGGATCTTATGAATATATGAATAGAAAAAATATTTTATGAATTAGTCATATAAATGATGACCAAAAGGGATGTAAGAAAAAATAGATGTAAATTACATATTGTATCTCAACAAAAATCATATAACAGTAAAATGAGTGGAAATATCAAGTAGGATTTTATAAAATTGAGATTATGTGTGAATGAATATAAACACAATAATAATTATAAGTGGGACTTTGTTTTCTTCATTATGTTATACTCATGAGTATGAATTGAGATACCGTGATTCAATAAATGAGGGAATATTTTCCAACGAATTCTTTGATGAAAAAATATGAATCTGGTAGGCACTTATTTTGATTCTAGCTTTGGATTAGAATATTATTTGGGAAATGATTCTAATGATTTAACTAAGAAAAATTAAAAGTTTCAGAATTATATTTAGAGAATAAATTTATTATAAATTGATTTATAAAAGAAAAATATGAATCTTCTGTTGAAAAAAATTAATTTTATTAAATAATATAAAAACAAATAATTCAAAAGTATAATAAAAGGGTGGTTATGGTTTATAAAATCATAATATAATGATTGAAAATATGTATCTAATTGATGAATATGATGTGATTAATGATTTTCCTCTAATGAAAAATGAATGTGAATAAATTAAACCTAATAAGGCACTAGATTATATGACTTGTATTAGTTATATAACTAACTAGTATTAAAAGAAAAATTTATTTATATAGTGAGACTTCTTTAAATGGTAATCAATATAATGAAACTTATATATCTATTAATAATATTAAGAAAATTAAATAATTTTAATAGTTACATCCTTTTTTATTTAAAAATATGAAAACCACTAGTATAAGAGGTAGTATTTAAGATGTCTTTAATGATTTTTTATTATATTCAAAAAAAATTAAGCATTACAGAAGTTAATTATTCTTTGAAAATTGGATAAAAACATAGACGTTCAAAATTAGAAATTTGATTTTATTAATAATACATACATGAATAACTATTGGGATTACAAAATTAAAACTGTAAATTACATTCTAGTACATAATATCATAGTTCTTTTGTTATAGAGAAATACATAAATATGAGTCAAATATGTGTTTCTCGGTAATAATGTATGTTTGAAAATTCATTGATTTTTTCATATAAAACATATTTCATTAATAATCGCATTAATATTAGTATAAATAAAATGAAAAAAAATTATAGGATATTTTAATGATAATAGAATAGTATACATACTAAAAATATTAATTAAGAAAAATACCAAAAAAGGAATTGGGGCTAAAAAAACTCGAACCATAAACCAAGTATTATTTCATCCCATTTACACCTCCCATATAATAAATATATTAGTCTAAAATTAGTGAATCACAATATAATTATGTTTATTGTATTTGTTACATTTTTAATTATATTATGTTTATTATTTATATTAATCACCATGGTAAATAGTCAAATATTTGGATATCATATTTTCCTAAAAATATACCATCGTGTTTTGATTTATGTGTTTTCAATAGTAATTAATAAATATGTAAAATTAATTTAATAATAATAATAAAATAAATTTAAATAAATATAAAAATATTATCTATAATTAATTCATTAAATCCATGATGTTGTTGGTAAATAGGGAGGTGGAATTTTTTTTGTCTGTAATTAACCAACCATTGACATTACATTATCAAAAGGGGAGTAAATAAAAGATTAAAATATAAAATGGGATAAATATATTCAATATATTGTTTCAGAAGAATAATTATAATGTTATATTACTTCTCAATTATTTTTAGAACATTTCGGCTTGAAATGAATAGTTAAATCTAATATGAGAATAGGATTTTGAGAATAAATATTAATGAAAAGATAACATATTATAGGTATTTATTATTTTCCATGACATTAAACTCATTCAGATAATGATGTATTATTACTCCATATCATACCTAATTATGATAAGTGTATTAAAAGAGAGTATTTTGTTATATATTTGGAATTTTTATGTTAATGTTATGTGGTTTTCCATTTGAGGGGTGATGGGTTAGTTTTATATGAGGAGAGTGTTTTTTTTTGGATAAAATAATGAATATATTATAAGATCAATGGTAAAACATTAAATAATATGATTTTTATTACTATACAATATATTATAATCAAATAACATTATTTCTGAACTTTTAGCCACTTTATAATGGTAATTTATATTTTCTGTCAAAATGAAAGGGGAAAATGAAAAAAATAATGTGTCACATAAGATATTCATACATTAGATATTATATTTTAGGTTTTAAAATTAAATTTATAATTTTTAAATTAAACATATATATTATTAAAATTATTCTAGGATATGATCTCTAATTATCAATTTCATAATTCATTATTACTTCACTATAATTTCATAAAGCATGATTTTTTTTAAAAATCCAATTTTCCATATTCTTTTAAATATAACTAGTAATGATAAATTTATCGAAACATCACCAATATTTAATTTCAAAATGATGATAAAAAATTGAGATTTAATTTATCCGAGTAATATTAAAACATTGTTCATGTAAATCTTTAACACAATAATTATTATTTTTATAAAATATATTAAATTTATAATGAATTAATAATTTTATTATAATTACAATGATTTATTATTATTATTATTTATTTTATATAATTCAAATAAATATATTTTCTAAAATTAGTCCTGATAAATATTATTCTTTTTTAATTTTATTATTTAGATGTCCAATAAATATTCTGTAGGTGTAGTTACTATTCATAATAATCTTGTTATAATTTATAAAGGCCAGCAAAATGTCTCAAAGCCACATAAAAAATAAAATAGTCATATGACATCCACTAAATAACAAATCATTACTTATATATTGTTCATTATAATTACTCCCAAGGTTCAATATATAACTTTTTTTAAATTTAAATTGGTTTAGAAATATCTTATTTCATTTCCATAGAGTTCTTCATTGATGTGATGATTTTAAAAATAATTATTATCAAAATTTTACAATTCTAGTATTATAATATATATTTTCTGTATTATGGTAATATTTTCAATTTCTACGATTAGAGTTGTTTAAATGTTTATGGATCCACATTAATATAATAATGTGTTTTATTATTTGTTGTATGTGTATAGTGTTATAATATATATTAATAGGTATTTATTTGGGAAAACAATAAAAAAATTATTGTTTTAGTGGTTACATTTTAATCCCCTTCAGAAATTTCCACTCAAAATTTCAACTCATATTCAATATTATGAATAGATTAAATAACATTGATTTCATTATTTCCTCAGGTTAGTATGTAGCCACATTATATTTATGGATCCCCCAAAACATATTGAAAATAATAGTTTTATTTTTTTAGCTATTTTCCAATATTATCCATTATATTCACCAACAAATCATCATATGAGAGTTCATGAACCAGGTGTATGACCTATAGATTTATTAAAAGTGATGGACATGTTATCTACATTCTCATGAGAGATACATGGAATCTATCATCAACTTCATATATAGATATAGGAAGTACAAAATTATTGGACACTGCACTTATGTTATCCATGAACCTAAACTAGATAACGTACCTAGGAATAAAATTTAATTTCATTCCAAAACACATGACTCTCTCCCATGGTGATAATTTTAGGAACACATTGTTTCATACATAAAACTATAAGTTCATTTGATGTTTTTTATTATATACCATCTACCATAATTGGGATGCATTTATATGTTTTCAGATTTCATGAACCATATCTAACATATATTTTACAATATATAGTTCAAGTAGATTACCTTTCCAAACTTCATTATAATATATTGGATTTCTAAATCACATCCCATACAAGGATTCATATAGATCCATTTAAAATAATGAGTGTAACTTTTTTTGTGATAAATCAGCTATTGGGATATGGTGATCTCATCCACCATTAAATTAGATTGATATAGTTCTCAATATTCACTAGAGGGTCAAAAAAGAAAATATTAGAAATTTTTTTAAGGGTGATGATTCATAATCAAAGTTAATTTATTATTTACATTGGGTTGTAGATTTTCCCATAATATAGTGGTGAAAATTGTACAATGGTTAAATATAATTGGAAGTGGCTCACCATGCACTCCACCAACTCCATTATGTGTGTCATATAAATTTCGTTAAGAGACAAGTCTTCATGAAATATGGTAATGTTTGTAGTCTTGTAGATTCAATCCCCTATAATCCATTTCACATTTCCTCATTTTGATGACTTTAGGAGCCAATTGAAAAATTCTACATGGATGTTCTATGATACACATGTGTGTATGGGAAATTTGTGAATCATACACTTGTAGATATATAGCACTATAAATGTTTTTTCATACTGAACATCTTTATATATAATATAAAATTTCCCTTTTCATGTTTCCCCTTTTGAAGATCCCTCAAATATCACCTTACAGCTTGGTACATCATTGGTTGATTGAGAAATATGAGATTTGAATATAATAAAATAGATAAATTTTTATATTATCTGTTTAAGAAACACATATTTTAGTTCAAAAATTATTTCATTATCTTCATTAGTATCCAATTCATTAATCATCTATTCCTTTAGTACTTCCCCCTTCCATTGAAGCTCATTATCTTCACTTTATTCCATCTTAACCTTCTCATGTATTAGTTGTTGTGTAATAATATGATTAATATAGAAAATATTCCACAACATTATGATTCTAAAATACATCATCTGAATATATATTGTGAAATAATCTTTTTTTATCCACATCATGGAGAATGTTGCAGGTTCTTTTTATGTTAGGTCATCACCTATCATGTTCACCAATAAATGTTCATAGTAAATAGGGTAGTTGTAGAGATTGATCTGATAAGACCATATTCAATGAAGAATGTTGACATCTTTCTATGTGAATATATAAATGTACTACTATGATCTACATATATGTCATAGTTACCACCATAGATATGATACCTTTAAATTTTTAATGAAAATACCATATCTATAAATATAGAACAAAGATCAGGTATTTATAATCATGGATCCATAACTTTCGTAAGGGTAATACTATCATATTAACATTCACTATGAGTACAAAACATAATAAATTATTTGATGATTCACTATATATCACAAAACCATCACCCCTTTAAGATAGTGTGAGTAGTTGTGTAGTGATTATACTTTTAATCTTCTTTAATGGGAATTCCTAACATTCTTCCATCCTGTCAAGCATTACCACTTTCTATGTTATCATAGATAGTGGGATATTCAATCTTGTAAAATATAACACAAATCATTGTTATTAACAAGATAATTCATGAACAGAATGGATTCCCTTGTCACATGAAGCTCAAGTTAATTCCTCAATTGCATTTTTCATCAAGGGGTCCATTAAAATCTTATTGGTGCTGATCATGTTCCTGATGAATATGAAATGATGCATTCAAAATAAACAATTTATACACATATAAAACATCTTATCCTTTAAAAATTTATTTAACACATTCATTATAATCCCTATGTGTTTCTTATTTCAATTATATTAAATGATAATATCTCAAATAAAGACAAAAAAGATATTAATGTTTTCTAAGAATACTACATTATTAAAATCTACAATAATTTTAGGGGAATTAGAATTTCTGAGGGGAATAACTATAACCTAATAATTTCCATAGAGTGATGATTTTTTTTTGAATATTTTCATTATTATCCTCTAGTTGATGATATATAAAATAGAGATCCACCTTTGAGATGTAATGATATTTTCAATATTTACTAACCAAGTAATAAATACATGGTAGTTAATACTTTTATTTAGAGTGGCCTTATTGAGATGTCTGTAATTGATAAAATGTAATATTTATGAATCAATTTTGTTGAAAAATATATTCACTTCACACAAATAAAACCTACAGGGTCCTATGAACTATTATTTCCAAATTCCTTAGAAACTACATCATTAACTCTTCTAGAACTATTGAGGCTATCCTATGTTGGTATCTGAAGATAATAATGAATCTAGTTATAAGCTCCATTGGGAACTCTAACTCATTATATGTGGGAATCGAAATAAGATCTTTATGAAATACAACATTGTATTCCTTCAAAATGGTCATTTACACAAGGTTGTGGAAGTCATTTGACATAACCATTTATGTAATATATCCATCTACCCACAATATAATCACCTAAATCATTTACATATTCTTATAATGGGGTCATTATATTCCTTTAATTCTTATAGTATAATGTAATGGTTCATAATAGAGTTATATATTTACACTTATATTTATTTAATGAGTTCTCTATATAATGAAATCAAATCAACATCTAGTATATATTCAAATTACATGAGGTTAAGTACTAAGAGACTCACAATACGAATATTCCAATAAAAAATAATCGGATAATATTCCTATAATTAGGTTGTAGGTATTGTGATAATAATAGTGTTTTTTGTAAATATATCAACTTCAATGTATCTGAGATCTAATCCAAAACAACATATAAAATTTAAATATATAAATTAACACTAAATTCCAATTACAAATAATACTTTTTCCATCAATGGATAAATAAGAATTATTCCTTATTTGAATTCATATTCATGTTCCACCTAAGTATTCATGATTGAATTAAATTTGACAATACTTATTTGGATTTGGTTCTTGTTGAGGTTTTTTTTCCTTAGTAACTCATGGTTTAGTACACTATCTTTTATAGTTCAAATTATACTTATGGTAGAATATTTGAACCACTAGTTGTGTATTGGGAGGTTCTTTTTTTCTTCCATCACATTTGTATAGTTATTCATGTCTCAATTATATTAATGATATTGGGGCCTTATATATAATACTAAAATAATTTCATTTTTTCATTTAATCCAATTACCATTATTTTTTTCCGATATATTTAGCATCTGGGTTGTTAGATCTTCTTCCCTTCTTTAACCTTTTGTACACAAACTTGAAAGGCCATTATAATCTTATTATATCAAAGTATATGGGATAAATTTCTAAACACTGTCTCATCCTAGATATTATATAGTGCTTCTTTCTCATGACACCCATGTTATCAGATAACTTTATATTTTCATATGTGTTGTCTAACGATACCCAATAATCTACTTGTATTCCAATAATTATTGATAAAGAAACTCATGGTGTTTCATGAAGCCTCGAGGAAATTTCATTATATGTTATGATAGATTCATCATTCCTTCTATTTTCTTTCTAGGTATTATCTATCTATCACTGTTTAAAGAGTCTAAGGGAAAAAATTGTTAAAAAATAACTTCTCAATGTCATCTCAATCAATTTCATCAATTTCACCTTTTAATGATTTATTATTTTTCAACACACATCATTGATCAGTTTAGTTATATAAATGATGGACCACCAGAGTAAATATCACCATCTTAGAATAATGTAGAACCTAAAACATATTTTCCATTGTGTTCACCCACTATTCTAATATAATATGATCATAAGGCCCTCTGAATGGAAGTGGTCATTACCGCATAAAGGGCTCAATGGAATATTTCTCCATTTTGGGTGATGGTGGATGTTCAACATTGTTAAGGATATTTTTCCTTACTTGAGATATCTTATTAAGAATCAATATGATGTGCTTAACTCCACCACTAATTTTCTTAGAAATTACATTAGTAAAATATATGTGTTGTACCTCACAAGGGGTATTGGTCTCGTCTTTCCTGGTTCCCACTATTTTCTAAAATTTAAACTGTGTGAGAAAATAGAAATAATTCAAAAATGAGTAATTTTGTTTTTGTCTCATTAGATAAATAATTCAAAATTCATATTTTATATTATAAAAATGATTACCTCACCCACAAAATAGACCACTAGAATCATTTAAATTAATCCATTTTTATTTTTAACAGGTTTAATTACATAATTTATATATATTTTGTAATAAATTATATATATGAATATTGATTATTGGAAGCATATAATTCAAGAGTGTCAACCGTGTTGCGCCAAAAGATTATTTTTCACAAACTATCTGATGATCGAGTTATTAGCCAATCTTTAGTTTTCATTGTTATTAACCCTAGGTATATCCCTGATATATCCACATACAATTATATTACCTAGAGATATATTTTAATTCATAGAAACTATATTTTATTTTATATTTCAAAAAAGATAGGATGTTTTTCTTAAAACTCAGTAATATCACTAAGGATTTCCCTAATTATTTCATGTCCTAGTTATAAAAAAACTAAATTGTACCTCTAATAACAATAATAAGACCCTGTAATTTCCATCAATGACTAATACCTAATTTTTAGATAAATGATATAATACTAATACAATAATGGATCATAATGTTTAGTATCATAGTAGAATATGGTTGAAACATCAAATATACACAAAACATAATAATTATTTCAACTCATCATTATATTCTATATAAATCATAATGATATACCTTAAGGAATGGGGAGAGTGAAAATACGAGTAATTAGAGGGATGAAATAGAAATAATATGTTACATGAATCAATAATACATGAGTTAGATTACAAATTAAACCCATATAATAAATTGGTAGAATTATAAAGAACAATGTCGTGTCAATTGAAAGTCATGTAACATAGAATATTCATAATAATAAATCATCATTATATAGATTTCAAATATAACACATAATTTCAAACAAATCCATAAATATTTTTGCAATTAAAAATTTTGATTAAATAATAACATCATATTTATGAATATGGTTGAACCATATTCATATATAATACCCACAATGTTGATAAATATAACACATTACACAATGCATTGGATTTGTATATATTTAGGACCCACCAATCCCATTATAAAATTCTCAATAGAATTCATGCCACATCAAAATAAAATATATTACATTTTTAGTAATAATATTTTAAAATAGAAAATGAATGGATTTTATAAGGGTTACATTAGTCATGAATTAAGGATTCTCTATTTGGATTCCCAATATAATAAGGGAAATTAAGTTTTGACATAAAACATCATCATTCCTTATTTGAGAAGAAGCATCTCAATAAGATTCAATGATATGTTTTTTATAAATAATGAATTTTTTATATGTTAGAGAGAAACAAATAGGAGTTGGATTCGAGAATCCATTTAACATAAATCCCGATAATTCCTCTTTTTATGCCTCCTACATAATAAATATAAAATTATCATAGCCATAAAATATAATATAATTTTATTCATTTTATATAATTTATTGATTATAACCATTATAATGAGTTATTTATTTCAAATTTTAAATATTAAATGATTTAATATAAGAATTTTTCCAAAATATCATATTTTGATTCAATTTATCTATTTTTTCTCAGGTTCATTTTGACATATGTATAATCAACACCATAATAATAAAATTCTTGAAATTATATATTTATATATTATATATGATTAATTATATTTGTCCATGAAAGTGGTAATATGAATTGTGATGGATGTTTTTTCATACAAAGTTAATCGACCATTGATGAGAAATCATCAACGGGAGGGGGAATGAGAATCATGATATATTAATATTTCATCAACATAGAAATTATTTTTTGTTAAAGTAATTATTATAATGTTAACATACTATTAAAATATTTATGGTTTTTTTTCATAGGAATTTATAAAATAGTGTATAAAATATAAATATGTTGACTAAAACATATATATATATATATATTGGTATTTATTATTTTTTATGGCACTAAAATCATTGATATCCTTTAGTTTGATAACATACGAACATCCCTATAAATTTTAAGAGGATTTAAAGATTTGATTTTTTTGATATCATTCATTTGAATTTGGAATATATGTTATTTTCCATGGGAGGGGATATGGGTTATTTATACATGTCGAAATGGGTATTTTTGGGGGAAATTTTTAATTTACTAGAAAAAATCAGTAAATACTATAATTTGTGATATTGTGAAATATATTATTATAAAATAAAATTAATTGAGAAATTTTTAGTACTTTAAAGTTTGATAATATTTATTTAATATAATTTAATGGAGATAAATAAAATATTATTTATTTAAAGAGAAACTTTTGTCTTTTAAACATTAGAACAATATTTTTTCTGGAAAACAATTTAATTGGTCTGAATGACCCTTTTATCTTATTAAATTTACTTTTGACGGAGATAAATAGTTTTCCATTTATTATTTGATTATTATATAATTATTATGTAATGAAATATGTGATTTCTTAAGAACAATATGTTTATCCTTCATTTAAAATGTTCTATTTTCTTAAATTTATGAAAATTTCCCAAATTTATTTATTCTTTGATTATTTATACATAATAATTTAATTAAAAAATTAACATATTAATGATTAATTATTAACATAAAAATTATTACTTAAAAGAAAGAAATTAAAAATACTCATTAAAATTTGATCATAATTTCACAGTGTTTTAATTTTTAGTATTTATTTTTTTTTCATTAAAATATTTATTTCTTCAGGAATTTTGGATGATAGTTATTATTTTTATTTAATTGTTTTATTTCGAGTTAAAATTTAAATTCCAACTATCATGTAACAATTCATAACAAATTATGTTACTATTCTAGTTGGTATATTACAATTTTGGATGTTCTTATTACCTCTCTAAAATACTTATCCATTACTTCATCCATCAATCACTACAATTCCTCCTATTATAATATTTTTTCTTTTGTAAAAAATCAAAAGGTCGACTAATATTTTGTTTATATTCAATTGTCTTGTTCATGGTAGATATGATTCAAGTAGATCAAGATGATCAAAATTTTCACATTATTTCTTTTTATATTCATATATTTATATTCTATTGTAATATTTTAGATATTCATGGATATTATTATTGAATAATGTAACTTTATTCAATTTTAAAAATATGAGTTTTTTTCACTGTGTATTTTATTTAATGAAAAAATATAATAATACAGATTCATTCAAGAAGAAAATATCAATTATAATTTATTGATTGATATAATTCATTAAGTATCATCCAATCACATGGATAAATATTAATTACATTTTATTATTAGAAAATAATATTAGTTTCTTTATCCACCACTAAGGGTGAATACATTTTTATGAGTATTTTTTTCTTAATGTTTTTAGATAAAACAACAATTATCTTATTTAATTTATTATTTTGATACAATTTCATTATTTTATAATAAATTAAATTAAAATTTAATATAAAAAAAACATAATAACACTCTAGGATAAAAAAATTATAATATATTTATATTTTTAAAAGGCATTGACAATAAAGGATATATAATTCTTGAATTAATTTCAAACCAAATTTTATAATATATTTATTAAACCACTTGATAAAGTTAACACTTAGAAAATAAAATATGTTCATGGTGTGATAAATATCTATAAATTAATTTAAAAATATATAACATTAAATATTGGGTTAATGTGAAATTATATAATCTATACTTATCGGTGAAAAATAGATTTTCATTTATATTTTTGAAAAAAATAAATATTACTGTTTTGATTAAAACTTATATTGTATGTTGGAATTACTTTTATACTCATTATAAAGTGGATTATAAATATTATAGTTTATATAGAAGAATAATTTTCTCTATGTTGTTTGTTTTTGGGAAATCTTTATATAAGAATTTATTGTGATATTTGTGAATTTTTTGTTTTTTTGTAATATCTTAATGTTTTAAATCCATAATTTAAGAGGTTTAGAGAGGTTTTGCCCAAATTTATTTATAAATTTTCCTAAAAATAACATTTTTTCTAATAATTGGAAAATGGGAAAAATTTTACCCTGTATTTGAGCATCTAATCATTTTAACTACTTTTTTTCAATTTTTTAGTGAAAAAGGATGATATTTTTGGTAAATTAATTAAAATTATGCTTGCTTTGTTAATATTGAAAAAACATTCAGAGTGTTAATGGAAAATTTGAGTCATGGGTGAGGTTTAGTATTCTAGGATGTGTTTTTAATACTAAAAACATAAAATTATTTATTAATTATTAAATTCAATATGTCTAATTTCTTATAGGACTACTATATCAATTAATTTTCGACACAGTGAGTGATTTTTTTAATAAAATGATTCTATATTGAATATATGTTTCAATAGTTTTTGGAATTTTTAATTTTAAGGTTAAACATTGTGTATTTTACATTAAATCATAATAGAAATTTAATTACACAAATATTGAATCATATTTGAAAACATATAAATTTGGTTTACTTATGTTTATAAGCATTATTGCATCAGTTTAGTTCATTCTTATAGTGAACATGATCTCTATGGTTTTAGGTAAACTGATTCTTGTCGATATTTTATCATTATAGATAAATTTATTCATATTTATTCATCCTTGTTTCTATATATTAATGATGTCACACATACTATAAAAAAATATTATAGGATTTGCATGTTTATTCAAAAACAATAAATTCAGCCATATAAATATATAATTTTTAATAGAGATGTTGTTAATTTATATTTTTAGGAATGGTTTACGTTTTCATATAAATAATATTCAAAAAATGTTTTTTCAATTACTAATATCTCGATTCACTGTATGATTATATTATTTATTATTTAATTATTATTAAATTTTAAAATATATATAAAACACAATTATTATTTTTAGTGTGAATTTGGAATGTCTAATGTGGGATTTATCATTAGATACTTTAATATAAAAAGTAATGTAGTTGTTTCATGAAATTATTATTTATATTTATGGTCTTATATGATTTATTATTAATACACTCCAACAAAAACATGATCATGGAATATAAATTTTTTACTATTGGTAATTCAAATATTTGAAGTTGATAAATAATCAATATTGTTAGTTTAAAATGATTATAATAAATTCAAATATTAATTATAAAAATTATGGGTATTTTCTACTATGATAGTTGTAATGATGTATGATCATGAACAAACATAGAAATTTGATCACATTTTTATGATGTGTTCTGTGATATAGCAAATTTCTATTTCTTAAACCTTTTTTCGTTTTTAATTATGATCTTTTTCTGGTTTCAGTTTTTTTATTTTAATATAATAAACACTCGATATGTTAATCGATTAAAGAATATTATTTTTGTTTTTTGTTATAAATTATAATTAAAAAATAGTTTTGAGTTATGAATCTCTTCAAAATTCAATGATTCCAGGGTTCTACTTTATTAAAAATAATTATTTTTTTGTGTGATTTACTTCTATGTGATTAATAGGTAGGTAATTTAAATGGCCACCATCACATTAAAAATGAAGTCAAAATATATTGAGTACAATTAATCTCACTAATTTATAGGGGAGTAAAGAGTATATGTAGGATAAAAGTGATTAGAACTAGTATCAAAATCAACTTTTCATGAATTTTGTTTCCAATTACCTCTTTAAATAATATACTACATGACATTGGTATTTCATGAAACAATTAATTTAATATGTTTATTCCATTAATAAAATTAAAAGGAATATTCATACAACCTATAGACTATATTTTCCATCTAGACTAAGACTAAATATGGTAGTTATAACATGACCTTAAAAGGTATTATATTTTCCATTAAATGTAATTGAACTATGTGGGGTCAAATTCCTTATATAAGGTTACATTGGAATTATAGCGACCCTGACTACAGTTTCCCTAATTCAGTGCCATATTTATTACATTGACATAGATACAAGGTTAAATAATTAAGGAAAAATATACTTAGTAGTTTTATAGAACCAATTACATACATGAAACTAGTTTTACATAATGAAATAGAATTAAATTAATACTAATTAATAAATTTTTCAACTTGTTACTTATTACAAGAATTATTCTTCATATCCCATTGAAAGGGAGAAAATAAAGCTGAGAGACATTTCCCAGTAAGGTTTATATACATTTGGAGATATCATGAATCAAAAAACAATAATCATTATAAAAATTATAATAATTGAAAAAAAACTTCTTAATCAATTACATTACTATCAAAATTGGATAAGTGATAATCAATATACTATGTAAATAAATCAAAACATATATCATTTAATCAAATAATATAGAATAAAATAAATCTATGGATAATATCATTATGAAAATCTCATGGAAGATATTAATTATAATATTTTTTTTAGTAAATGATTAATTATTAGTCATAATGATCTCAGGGGCCATAAATACCTCTACTACTAAGACGTTTCCTATGAAAACTAAAAACTATAGGAAAAAATTAATCTGATTTGGAAAACATGTTTGTCTTATCGGACATTGATACATCAATGGGATAATAATAACCAATACCCACATGTAACTATATGTTTAAAATAATTCTCATATATATAATATCTAATTTAATTCATGAATATTTGTTCCTTAAAATAAAATATTTGTACTATGTAAAAGATACAGATTTATCAATACTTCCCATGTTAATGAAAAAAAAATCAATGTAAGAACTATATAAAATAATTGTATATATTTTAGTAAATAATTACATACAATATAATTTTTTTTATATTTAAGGTAAATTTATCTATCAATGACAAATTATCATAATAATGTGATTGTCATAAGGGAAATGAAACTATCACAAAACAATGTGAGCTTGTAAAATAATTATTTTACTCTATGGTAAATCTTAAATTATAACATCATGAATTATAAAATCCAAATTAATTAAAAATAATCATTATTAAATAAATAATGATTTTTAATGGATCAATTTTTTTTATATACACCATAAGAAAGTGAATAAGATGAGATTAACAAATATATATCAAAGAAATAAAAATTTAGATGAAATCACTTTCCTCATGTAATTATATAGGTGAACTTGATTTAATATAAAATATAATTTTTACCCATTTAGTTAAGTTATGCTATAAAACTAGATAAATTTATAAAATGATATAGGATCCTATTAAAACATTTCACCAACAAAATGATAATAACATTCCATTTTTTTGTTTCTTGTTTCAATTTCCCTATGTTCTCATGCATTTATTTTTAAAAAGGTATTTTTATTATACATAATTTGTCAATAAATCGAAAAAACAATTATAATATTGTTATAAATATCATATTAACTAATTTCATAAATTATTATAATCAATACTTATTTTTTAACGGATAATGAGTGACATCTCATTATCAATATGGTTGGTCGTATGTACGCATGACTGTCGATGTACTTATCATTACATATTTATGTTTGAAGGATCCCATGATATATTAATTTTACTAAATTTTATCATGTTATATATACATATTAAAATCTAATTATATTTATAATTACTAAATTTCATTAAAATATTATGTGAAAAAGTAATCACATCATTTCATAAGGCGGTAGTATTTCGTACATCCGAGTGAAAATATTATATTTTAAATGAAATTATATATAATATTTTATATGTGATATTATAGATCCACAACTATATTTATATAATAAATTATATATATATATATTATTATAATTATTATATTTTATGTTGATAGGGTTTTATGGAAAAAACATTTACATTGTTTAGTGAGATGATAGTCCGCCATACACAGGATCGATGATTGCATTTTCTATATGATGGAAGTGAATATGGATATAGGTTATTAAATCATCATAATAACATATTAATATATGGTACATTATCGAATAATTATATTATAATCATTTAATAAAAGATTAATGATGTGGAAAAACAAATAAGATAAAAATGATTGTTTAATAATATAACCTCTCATTCGGGCCACCGCTTTTGGTTTACACCCAATGCATTTGTACGATTTATTCCTGGTCAAAATAGAAAAATTAGATTATTATATTAATGTAATTTATTTATTTTAGATTTTCTTATATGAATCAAAAGGTATTTTATATTCTATGATGATAGGTTTGGTCATGGAATTTATAATTAGAGTAAAGGACATACATGTAATTTTTGAAATGAATCACTTACAATCACTTTTTTATCATGGAAATATACTAAAAAATGATTCCTTATCATCCTTAATAGGTTATAATGTGGAAATGTGGTCTTCCAATTGGTGTTGGACATGTTTTTTTGGTCATTCTGCCCTATATCATTTTAGTTTAACAACATGGTAAATTGAATTTTACCATAACGATGATAAATAATTTTTTACTTCTTCAACAATTAATAATGGTAAAAATTTATATTGAACATGATATAAAATATTTATTTTTATAATTAAAAATTAATAATAAAATTTTAAATTTTCAATAAATAAATTCTTAATAATCAAATTTATAATTTTAAACACAAATGTTCTATAAAAGTGGATTTCCAAAACAAAAAATTTAATATGTTTAGATGGTTTTAATATGAAAATTAAATATCAACATTAATTCATAGTCCCACATTTTATTTTTTAAAATATTATTGATGTGATTTTACTTTTAAAAATAAGAAACATAATATAACATCATAAATAACATAAACAGAAAATAATTTTTTTTGATAAAAATCAATATTTTTAGTATTTATAAAAAATGATTCTTATCAGAAAAATACCCAAAATTGAACAAAATAAAAATTTGATGTGGGATTTTAAAAAATCAGTATCATTTTATAAAATAAATTTTCAAAAAATTTCTCCACTTATTTTTGTTATAATATTTAATGAAAAAAAGAAGATTTTTCATTTGAAAGAATATTATTTAAAAAATTATTTTACATTAGTATGATTGTTATATTTATTTATAATAAATAGATAACCATTGATCCTTTTTAAAGAGTAAATTTTTAATAAATTATTTATCTCAATTTATAATTTCCAATTAAATATATAGTTTGTATTGGTAAATATAATGTAACTATTTATTAGAGTATCATTTTTATTTAAAACTGGTGTTACGTGCTTATTAAGATATTCAAAGTCTGAATTTATTTAAAAGGGAATAAATAAAATACCATGGGGTGTATAATTATTCCCCCAAAAAATATTTCTTCAATTATATTCATGTATATTACCGTTTAATATGATGAGGTTTTTTTTCCAACATCCTCTCATTCTCATGTTTTTTTCCTCTATATCATGTGATTTCTAAAAAATAACAATAATATTATAGTGTTCTGAATCACCAACAATTTCTCGCCAGTATCAATAATATTGATTGTGTCTTATAATTATGAAACATTAGGCTCTAATCCTATTTGATAATAGGTGGGAACATGTATTTGGTCTGGAATTTACCTCATTAACAATGATATATAGATAAAATCATGTATTTTTTGGAGTCATGGTTGTATATCTATGTGATAAGAAATTTGTTTTATTATTTCAATTATTTGAAATGGTATAATGTACCTGGAGATCATTTTAAATTTCTAAATAAACTTTTTGACACCGTTAAATAGATATACATGCAATAAAAATTATCTCCCATATGTAATTAAAAATCCTTCATCTTATTTTCAGTATCACTATTTTTCATACATTTAGCCAGTTTAATATTATCCCATATAGAATTTTCTATTTTTTTATATCCTTAAAATATTTTTTCCTTATACGTTTTATTACTATATCATCCCCCCTAATGTTTTAGTATATAATATCTTTGTATAAAATTATTAATACAACTGTATTTGACATCCTGAATAATGACAATTATATAGTACAACCCTCCCAAAGGGAAACACTAATCCAACATACATTTAATGTCAGGTGGAAATGTCCTCAAAATTTCTTCCCCTATATGAATTGCCCTTTTATACAATATTCCATTTTATATATGGTAGGAAGTGATCCAATAAATATTGTTACCAAGATACTTTTGGGGATTCTTATGTGATTCTGATGTAAACCAGGGATAACTATTAGACAAGATCAAATGAGTTGTTCCATGAAGTATTAAAACATAATTAATATAACAAAATATGATCTTCTAAATAGGTTAATCATATATTCAATTGAGGAATTATGAATATATTTTTAGTAGAATAATGATATCCCAGATTAAATCACTCTTCAAAGGATTATTTGGTAGTCTTGTGACAATGTCCAAAGTAATTTTATCCCATTTCCACACAGTAATATTAATAGGTTTCCTGAATCCGATAGTATATTGTCAGCTATATTTTACTTTTTATAATCAAGACATCTAAATTCATAATCAGATATTTCACAATCCATTTTAAACAACCAAAATTATTCCCGCAGTCGTTACATATAATTGTGATACTTTGGTTTATAGTCAAATTTGTGTAATGAGTTTCACCCAATTATTCCCTTTTTAATTTAGATATAGATGGAACACATAATAGATTTACAAATTTATGAACACCATATAGAAAAATTTGGTCATCTAATTTTCCATTATTCAAGGGATTAACATTATTTTAAACATTATCATCATTAAATTGATAACTTTTTTATCATTTATAATAATTATGGTATAACAATAATATTTAGAATAATTTTTGGATGTTATTAATTAATAATTAACGTATCTATAATCACAAGATCCATTAATATAGGATCCATATCAGTCCACAATTGGATCAGAACTCTATGATCATTCACACTCAATGCATCTGCTACCTTATTTTCATTCATTACATTGTAGTCTATCAATCAATCATAATCCATGAGTAGATTGAGCCATATTAATTTTCTCATATTCCCATCCAATGGTGAATAGAATGTACTTAAGATTTTTATGATACATTTATATCTCATATATTTCAATATCTTGTTAATTCTTCATTATCTTCAATGAAAATATTACTACTACTCAATCATGATCATGTGTTGGATTGTTCTTTTCATGAGTCTTAAATTTTCTTGGTTTATATGAAATAAAATTATCATTTTAAATTAGGATAAATCCAACTACCTTCATCAATGAGACACTATATATCAAAAACCTTGCATTTACATATAGTACAATTATAATTAGAGCTTTGAAAAACCTCTTCATTAGTTCATAAAAACATTCTTTATATTCATTAATACAAATTAAATAAACCCTATTACATGTAGTCATAGTTAACAGATTATCCTATTGAAAAAAATATAAATGAATCCTCAATAATATTATTTTAAAGAAATGAATCTACATTCCTTAGTTATGTTTGTTTATATAGTATATACTATATCATCCTTTTTATTCACATTATAAACAAATATTATATAATTAGAGATAATATGTCCTAGAAATGAATCTTCTTGTATCCAAAAAAACATACTAAATTTATCATATAATTACTTATTTTTATGATTTTCAATAATGATACTCATGTGATTATCATGGTCCTCATAGATTTTATAATACACCAAGATATAATTATTGAGTACCACAAAAATTTGACAAATATATTCAATAAAAACTATATTGCATAGACATATAAAAAAATGGTTCATCAGTCAATACAAATGAGATTACCATAAACACATAATGTATATAACTCATTCATAAATCTTTCCTCTGATTATATTCTTTCTATGCACCAATTTATTGATAACCAATAAGAGGTTGAATCATTGAATAATATTTTTGTCTATCATGATGATCAAATTAATCATAAATGTGAGTTAGAGTAAAATTGTTCTTTATTATAATATCATTTATTTCCATATAATCAACACACATCCTCATGAAAACCGTTTTATTATTATTAAACAGAACATGGCCTCCAAATGGTAAAACATAAGGATCACAAAATCACTTATTACAGAACTCCTACAGTGGTTTATTAAAATACACTAATTCCCTAGATTCAATTATTTAGGGAGTGTTTGATATCATTATGGCATATGGGATGATCATAAATAATCACTCAAATACACAATATGTAGGGTTCCTAGAAAATTATTGAATAAATATATTAATTTATTCTTATAGAAATTGTTGAACATAAATTATATTATTAAATAACATATCTATATATTGATTTAGTCCTTATTTAATAAGAATATGTGAGCTCCATCGTCTCCAATGTCTCCATCGATCAATAAGCCAATATATTAGGGTAGGGATTATGTGTTCTTTGGAGCCCTCATAGCCAGGGGCTAAATCTCAACATAAAAGGGTCACTGATCTGGGCGGAAATGAATGGGGGGAGGATTTATGAGAGACAATACCATTATTATGACTACTTCATTCATAGGCGCATTCAAAAGAGGTGACACTCTCCAGGTGGATGCCCATGCCTTGGATACAGGTCTAGAAATGTGTACTCACAATAATATTATTTTGACGATGGGAGAGGATAAATCTATATTGTTTTAAAAAGTGTTGGTGGGAAAAGGTAAGGTTCCCTAAAATATTATATACAATGTAATGAGATGTAAATTTCTCATTTTGATTCACAAGGAGATCTCTCACACATGGCAGGAGGAAAATATGGTGGGTGACTTTTTGACATATATTTAAAATCCATATAAAAGTATGTTTTCCTTCTTTATCTTGGGGTCATCTATTGGTGAGGGGATAAAGTTTGTTATCAATGATTTCTGGGCATGCGGGACTTTAGATGACCATGATGATCTTTTGGGTATTGTGTATTTTCAAATCAATAAAAATGTTAATTTTTAGTCAGTCATAAATATTAATCAAGAATTTAATTTCATTATACATAGAATTATTTATAGATTAATATTTTGAAATCACATACATGAAGAAAATTATATTTATGTAAACCATATCTATTAATGTTACACATGGGTTTTGGAATTCACCCCTTATTCATTATTGGGTTTGTTCCATTGGTTTTTTTTAGAACGAGTCATTAAAAGATTTAATTTTTAGGTCCTTCCATTGGTTAATCATAGTCTATTTGTTCCCCATGATTTTTCCATATAATTTTAATGAAAAAATATATGTTTTGAGGTCAATAGTGTGTGGTTCATGGTTTTTGAACATTTAGAAGAAACCATTTTCCCCATAGTTAACAAAGTGGTAGGTTGGGGGTTTTAACCAAAATCTACTTCAATGCTTCCACATGGTATTCTAGGTTTTTCGGATCAATAGTTTAGTCGGTGCCTACTTAGGTAGATAAGCCAGAACTGTCACTGTATTTTTAGAAAACTCATTCAGTATGTTTAGGTCCTTAAAATTTTTTTCTTTGTATTTTTTCCTTATCCATAATTTTTATCCCTAAACTCCACTTCCATTCCTCCCTTGGCCTCCTTCTCCTTAGATGCCTCTCCATCATCTATTTTATTCTTTTGTAAACCCATTTTGGGGTGATTATGGTGCATATTCTTAAAGTAAACTCAATGTAAGTGATTTATCCCTTCATTCATCCTTTTTTATAGGTTACCTCATATTATTTCTTGGGGTATAATTTTTCTAGAGGTTAGGGTGGTCGATCTAGGGTCATATCATAATATTTTAGATTTTACCATTATTTTTTATGTTTGATATTTCTTCTGTAGGGTGTGGTTGAGGTGGGATTGATGCATTGCACCGTATTCCAAATGTCACCTCTAACCGGGTTAGTGGTTCTATGATTAAATATTTTTTTGGGGAATTAATATGCACTTTTGTATTTTGTTTATGTTCTTTTTATTATTTATATGGTGATAAAATTTCTTTTGAAAAGATTTAATACTTATTTGTTATTGATAATTTATAAATAAAATTTATTATGTTCCATGGGTGTTATAAAAGTTCCATTTTTATTTATTCATTGAATTTGTTATATAAAATTGTATTAATGATGAAAAACCATTTTGAAATGGATTTTATGTGTATATGTCCAAATGGGTTTTTATCATGTGAATTGTCTGTTTTTAAGTGTGAACCCATAATGTGAATGTTGGATGTGTTTTATGAAATATATAGTATGTTCAAAAAATTATGAAAGTATTGAATGCCATGTTTTGAAATTGTTTTAATTTAACTTGGGTATAAAAGTGGTTTTTGTCTCTGAAATAAGATAAATAACTTGTGTGTTTAGTTTATTAAGTTCTGTATGTGTAAGTACATGGTTTATATGACATGTAAAATGGAATTGTGAACAATTGATTCCTAGTTATCTATGTGGGTGACTATTACCAGTATGCAAGTGATTAAAATTTTTTAATGTCCCAATTTCAATTATATGGATTTATGCTTACAACACATGATGATTGTAGACAACTATACCTAATAGGATTCTCCTCATTGTGGTTAGTGTATGAGAAAGGTTGGATTGGGGATTTTATACCACCTTACACCGGGATATGAGGTTATAATATCCCACTCGATCTATATTAAACATAATGATTTACCCACTGTGATTTAATATGATATGATATTTAAATGGTTTGGTTCCATCATTCGGTATATTTTGGACCATGTCAGTATCCTTATGAAATTCATTTTTTAACCGTGTTGTTGTGAAAATATTTTTCTTCGAAGTGTTCACTTTTTCCATATAACGATTTCTGATAAATGTTTTAAAAATCCATTACATAAATGTGAATGTTAAATTTACTTCTAATGTTTTATAATGAAATTTTTTAATTTTGGTGGAATTAAACTAGGTATTGAATCTCACTGCTAAAAATACCTTGGGAGTGGATAGAACTTTTTGGTTGGATGTTTATTGTAAGGTACATTTTTTTGTGGTCCGCATTGCAATAGTTCATCACATAGAGGTGTCTTAAGGATGTGACACTATTTTTTATATGAATATTCATAGGTTGATTGGTATTTTACATTCCCTTGTGGTGTTTTGGTATTTGGTTTTAATTTTAAAACATTCATTTTGAAAATTCGTTATGGCATGTTTCGTTGAATATTTTCAGTATGAGTATATCAATAATTTTGGGTTTTTTATGTTTATTTGAGCCGGTAAAATTTTTCCCAAGGTACTTCATTTTCAATTCCTGTGAAATGATTTCTATCTTGTGGGGATCATGAATTCCCACTGGTCCATGCCAAAAATTGGGTTAGGTGTTGACTGGGATTAAGTCCAAACATGGTTCATGAAAAAATAGTTTCAATGTAGGTTACACAATTTTGTGTATTGTTTGTTGGGGGAAGAGTCTTGGTAGTCCAGAGATAGGGTTATCACGAAACGACGTTCTAGTTATGAGTACAGTTCCTATCCAATAAACCTTGTAATGGTATTCAAGTTTACAATAAAAGTCATGTTTCATCAGGGTTTCATGGTTCTTGTGGTTGTTCAGTGTTTTGGAAATGAAGGTGTAGTTGGGCCAAGGGTCTCAGTGAGTTCCAAGGGCCTATATATCCATGTGAATCTAGGGACATGGTCCTTCAAGAATCTCTTATATATTGGTGTGACTGGTTTATGGCCGCAAAAAATATGTCTGAGTCACACATTAGCTCTATTTTCCTCCTGAAATTTCTTTTTTCAACTTTCGTTACAAATTTTTTTAAACGACTTTATTGAAAAGTAAATAAAATATGATTTTAAGAAGAAATTGTTTTAATTTCAGAATGTTTAAAATGGCTTTTTATGATTTTTTAGCTATCTTTGGAGATGGTGGATTTTGTTAAAATGAGTTTGAGTAATTGGGAATAATTTTATTTGTATTCTATTTTTATAATAAAAACATTTCATTTCTCGAAAATTAGATTTTTCATAAATGAGAGTTTATTTAATGGGATTTGTAATCATGTTTTAATGATATGTGATGTTTTTTAATTGAATGGTTGTTGATGAGGTGGGGTTATATGTGAAACTGAACGTGTTTTGAAAATGGTTGAATGTATAGGAATTGACATGTAGTGTTTTGAAATATTTTTTATTTGAAATTGGTTTTGATATAGTGGTTTGTAAATTTTGGGTACCTTTTTAAATTTTTGAAAAGGGAAATAAATCGAACAGTTGAATGCATGGGTTGAATATTTGGTTTTTGAATATTGAAATGTTTTTTTTAACATTTTCTATTTTTGTGGGTGATGAAATGCATGAATATTTTTGGGAAATTGGATGGGTTTCCAGTGTGGTACGATAATATGTATGTGTGAGGATCCATGAGATACTATTTTTATGTATGCAATCCACCCTGATTTTTTTCTTCTCAAAATAGGTTTTAAAGAAAAACGTTTTTTTTAACTAATGGTAATGTGTTGTTTCTTCTCACATTTTGGGAAATATTTTTTGATATGCATTTTTTTGATAGTCCCTTATCTCGAAATGGTATTTTAATGTTTTTTATCATTTAAATGAACTATATTTAAAATAATAGTTATTGGGATCTTCTGAAAAATATTTTGGGAGGCATTTAGATTGGTTCCCATTATGTGTTATGTGGGTGTTTGCGGTAGAATTTGGTTGATGGGCTATTTTGTTTAGATCCTTGGTTTTCTTGTGGTCTAGTGTACACCCCTTTAAATAATCTGTGAATAATTAAATGTGGAAGCCAGTGACTTCTTATTCTTATACCGTCTAACTGATAAATGTATGAACTTTAATTTTGAAAATCAGAATTGAATCTATATCTGCTTTTTTGGTTAAGAGGATCCTCTCATAGTATAAGGCTGGATGCAGAATGAATGAAAATAAAAAAAAAATTCTTGAGTTTTCTAAGCCATCAAAAGTGATGTTTGAAACCATTAAACATGGAGGTCCTATCTGTAAGTAGTGAAGGATATTCCGGTGTAGAATGTTGAATGTGGTCTTGTTTTTGGTGCTATCCGTAGACTAAAAAATGGCCTTCGGAATTTTTTTTTCAGTTTCATATGTGTAAGGGCTCTATCTCGGAAACTGGTGTCAAAAATTGGGTCATGAGAAGCTGTTATGTATTCTTATTGAAATCATTTTTTTCTCAATACTTGAATAAAACATCATATCCTGGTAAGGATAAATTACTACTAATGGTCATTTTCATTGGCATCTTGAAGTGACATGTTTTCATTGAAATGAGAAGGTGGATTCTATGGATCCATTACTTTTATTTCATTTTTTATCTTAAAGGTGTGATGTGAGTGAATCTTCTAAATTATTGCCATAGTGAGGTACCATGTTGTGGTAAAATGTGTTTAGGGTTGTGTTGTTTTCTGTAGGTAGTGTATGGGTTGTTCTATGGTATCTTTCATTAATGGAAGGAGGATTTATTCTTTAGGGGTTTTCAATGTATGAAGATGATATAGGATATGATTCAAATATTAGGGCTCTATCCATATTCCTCATTGTGAAACTAACACTTAGTCAGGAACCCCTTGGGTGTAAGGGAACTTGGCCTAACATCTGTCTGATTTGAGAAAAATTGAGAGAGTATAAGAATCATGTGTATCTATTTCATTTTTAATTGTCTCATTGAGTGAAATATGGTGTTGGTAAATCATTTACACGTCACAACCCATGTGTGTGGTGGACTTCCTCCTCAATTTTATAAAAATATATACATCATGTCTTTATAAAATCAAGCGGTCCTGCCTTCTCAAATGTGGGTCTCCACTTGCTGGACCTTGTATGGCCAGCTCTATAAATTGATCATGGTCTTGGTTTGGGATCAATGAAGGATTCTAATGTCGCATTGGAGTAGTGAATCACTTGGTGTTTTCCTTTCTTCTCAGACTTTCTTTTCTCCTTTCACTTGTTTGGGTTTTTGGTTGTCTATGTTCGATTTCCTATGTCAGTATATTTTAGTGGTTGTAGTATGTTCCCATAATGGCCCATGAAAGGTTCCATGTGTATGTATTTTCTAGTTGGATAAGAGAGTTTGTTATCATGGTGGGGATACCCACCGTGGGTCTTATTAGAATTACACTTGAGTGAAATGAATTTAGCTTGATTCTTAAGGCATGGAGTCAGTTCGGGACTCCCCATACTGGTAATCCGGTTTAGTATATGGTTTGGGATTGGAAGTGGGTGATCTCATATGGAGAAATGTAATACATATTTCATCCCTTTTGTATGTGTTGGGGTTGATGTTTTCCCAGTAGTGTTATCAAACAAAGTGGTGAAATATATGTTTTGATTCAATGTTCATTTCAACTAACTTGATAGAGTTTTATTTTGAAATGTCTGAGGGGTTTTGGAAAATTAGGTTGGATTGTACGTTTTGAGATTTCCCTTAGTTTGATCAATAAACATGCGGTCTTTTATAATTTTTGGGAGGTGACCCATAGTGGGGAGTCCATTATGGTCTCCCATGTCCATTTTGGTCTTCGGTTGTGTTCTTTATATGTTCTTGTTTGAGGGTTTTTGGAAATATCCTTGAGTTATAAAGTAGTATTAGTGTTTTATACATTGGATCAGGACTTGTTGTGAATTTTTGGGGGTGGAAAGCATTATGATGGGGATAATTTTCACACCAGGAATATTTATTTCACCCCTTGTAGAATATTGGGTTTGCTTCTTGGTTATTTTCTTGGGAAGCATGTCCCATGGTTATGAATTTTCACCCTTCCTTTTTTATTCATAGTCTAGTTTTTCCATTATTTACCCCTTAAATATTCATGGAAAATGTATTTTTTTGGGTGGATAGTGTGTGGTACACAGTTGGTGCATGGTTAGTTGAAATTGTGCACCATTTCTAGGTAACTGTGTGGTAGGTTGCGGGTTTTATCCAAAATCTTCCACATGAATTCCACGTGGTAATTTAGGCCATTCGGGTCAACCATTCAAAAGTTACCTTCTTAAGAGGACAGGTTCACATTGTCTCTATATGGTTTGGAAATTTTTGCTGACTAATCATGAGGCCTTCCCAAGCCATCAAAAACTAATCCTATTTTTTCTATCTCATATTTTTTGTCCCTAAAACCCATTTCATCTCCTCCCATAGCCTCATCCACTATAAGAATCTATAACACATCCATTTTCCCTTTAATTCCCCATTTTTAGGATATTTTGGTGTATATTATTCATGTAAACTCTAATTAAATGGTTTCTCCCATGTTTCATCCTTCATATTATTGTTATTGGTATTATTATATGGGGCTTCATTTTCATAGTGGGTATGGTGGTCTATTTTGTGATAGATATTAATATTTTTGGTTAGATAATGATATTTTATGTTTGATCATTCATCCCTAGGCTTTGTATGAGGTGTGATTGATGTTTTTATCATGATTCATGATGTTTCTTCACAAAAGGTAGGTGGATCCATGCTTACACAATGTTTGAGGAATTTAATACTCATTTTTTTTTATTTTTTTTCATCATATATGAATTATATATGAGGTGTGAAATGGTTTTTTGGAAAATATTAAAGGAATTTTCTATTGAGTAATTTTTTAATAGAAATAGGCTTTGTTCTATTTTTGTTTGATATCTTCCATTTTTATTTGTTCATTGAATGTGTTAGATAAAAAATTGTATATGATTCGAAACCCATTTTGAAATGTATTTTATGTGTGTAAGTCCAAAAATGTGTTTTTATGAGAATTGGGTGTCTTTGAAGTATAAACCTTTTGGGTGAATGTTAGATATGTCCTATAAAATATATATTATGTTAACCAAATTTTTTGAGTGTTGAGAGACATGATTTGAAATAGTTATGGTATTTTTTTTTGTTTCATAATATTTTGGTGGTATTGAATGTTGTTTCATATCTTGTGTCATTAATTGAATTACATGTGTATGTGTAATTTGGGTTTTATGTGACCTCTGAAATGGAATTGGTCATAAGGTAATATCAATTATATTGGTGGTTGGACTCGTTCTATTACATTAGTGACTCAGATGTGGAAATGTAATGACTTCACTATGAAATATTTACGCTTACAATTCTAACAAAACTAAAATGATAATTGGAGACCACTAGGCCCATCTGGTTACCCTAAAAATGGATAACGCATGAGAAAGTTATGATTGTGGTTTATATTCCTCCCTATACTGAGGTACATGGATACAAGATCCCACTCAAGCTATATTAAAAATATATATTTACCCACGATGCTCTATAATGACATGTTACATATATGGTGTGTCTCCAACCAACGACATACAATGGGCCTTGTGAGTATCTTTACAAACATTCTTCTAAAGTGAGTTTTTCTAGAATATTATTTCATAGTTGTGTTTCCACTGATAAGGGTCTTACATATAATTTTTTCTACTACATGAATAAACATTAATTACATAGTAGTTCAAGATAAATTTCTTTCTAATTCTTTAGCATGGAATCTTTTTATTTGGGTGGAATCCTGCTTGGATTTGGCTCACACCAATCATATACATTTTGGTGTATATAGACATTGTTGGATGACATGTTATGGTAATTAAATATTTTTTTGGTCTGTGTTTATAGAGTTACTCTCATGGTGGTAGCATGAGGGTGGGAATCCTTTTTTCATATGGATATTCATTGTTTTTTTAGTTTTCTCTTTTCCCCAATATTATTTTATCCTTTTGTTGAAATTGTAAAACCATAATTCTGAGAAATGGTTATTCCATGACTAGTTTTATATTTTCATATTTGGTTTACCTATAATTGTTGGTTGTTTATGTTTATGTGATCATGTAAAATAGTACCCAATGTTCTTCACTATAGACACTCGGTCTCTTGTATCCATTTTATGGGGTTTGGGAAGATCCATCAAGCCATGCCACTAACCAGGTCAGGAAACGTTTCCGATGATTAACTAGCATGGTTCATGATAAAGAATATATGATCATAAAATAAATAATGTTTATTTGATATTACTGGTACATCCTGGCACATCTATGTAGTAGTGAGACTTCCAGAATGTGTTTTAAATAGTAACTCACTTATTCTTGTTCTTGGGAAATATTTAATTTTATAAGAAAAAATGGAAGACTTAAATGACAATGATGAACCATAATAAAATAATGAATTATCTAAATAAGATGTTATAATTAATGTTCCTTAGAACATATCATTGGGTACAAACACATCAAATATATTAATAAAAAATATTGTCCTTCTTACCTTGGCCTCTTTTATGGTAGATACACATAATGTCATTAAATTACTTTATGTAGATACCCATTTCCAAATATTTGTTTTATATAATAATATTTTATTTATTTCTTTCCTTTTAATTCTTTATCCCATTGATCCTTAGTTCCAAAATTATAACAAACATCTAAGCCCTTCATTAAATTCCAATGCTGATTCTTTCCAATGTTCTCAGAATAAGGAAATTTATTCATCACCTTATTATTATTAGATGAATTCCCTATTTTTATGGTCTGTATTCGACCACTTATTTTCATGATTTCCCTTGATCATGTAGGTTGTAGGGAATTATTTCTCTATTTTTATGTCACATAAAACTATTTAATCTTATGGTGGATGGTTTTGTGTGATCAATTCCCTTCTGATACTTGTCTTAATCCCATTAATGAAATGATCAAAATTTCACTCTGTGGTACATATTAAAACCATATAATTCCAATATAGCCATGCAATAGTATTATCATAATAAGAAATAATTTATTATTCCATTCTCATTAAGATAATTAATATTATATTCATTTCTATTTATTGATATCAAGGGAAATATATAGAGTCCCATTATAAGATATATGAATATTTCATATTGTAAAATAAATAATCAATAAATTACATGAACACATATATGATTACCATATAATTTTATTGCCGTTGGAAACATGGAATCATAATATTATATCATTGTAAAATATCTACATTATTTTTCATAAATATCGTCCCATTTTTTCCTCTTCAAAATAAAACCCTACCTTAATTATTCATATTATTGGGAAATGAATCATAAGAGTGGTTGAGATAAAATTCATTATAATGGAAAACAAGGAATATATGTTAGCATTCCATAATAATTGAAGTATGAGATCATGGGGAATCATTGGAAAACCATTTCTTATATTTCAAAGATCATAATCTTGAATCATAGGATAATTATTGGAAGTTTGTAATACATTAATCATTTTGAAAAAAGATGAGTCGTGAGGGAATAACAGTTTCATAAGATATAAATTTTTTGTATACATGTCATCAAATAAATTTTTTGATATTTTTAATTAGAAATTGGTTCACTCAATATTGTAAGGACTTGGAATCATACCCTTTAACAAAATAATAGAAATGCAACAAATTCCATACATAAAATTAAGAACAATTGATATGGTTCAATAATAAAAAATCTATACATGTAATTAGATTAACTCATAGGTAGCTACAACTATAGGGTGGGATACAACACCATTACCAATGAATACCCAATCATACAATACTGATTTTAATTCTCATTCTATCTATGTCTATCTCATGAGATATAACAATATATAATTAATGCATTCTAGGGAAATATAGGTCCCACCTTTCACATAATGAATAAGTATTTATGTTTCAAACAATATCATAAACATTAATCTTATCATATCTAATGAAATTTAATTGGTATCATAAATATTTATATTTTATCATGACATATGAAAAAATATAGGTTTCAAAATAATTTCATCATAGAATAACATGTGAAGAGAAGGGGAATCCATAATAATTTTCTCATTAAATAAACGATGGTAGAGAAAATGGTTTCATAAAAAACATTTAATCTTAATCATAAACCATTCATTGAAATTATACAATTTCTATTCCCTTGGGACATATTCTTAGTGAAGCATAAATTACATCAAAGGATTTTATCATAGACATATGAGGATATTGAATGATAATATGGATCAATTAATAAGATAAATATCCATTCATTGAATATAAATTTCTTTATCATCTAAAAATTTCTAAATAATATTCTTGAAAATAATTTTCAAAACTTATAAATTATTATTTAAAAATAATTATTCAAATTCATTGAGGAAAATATCATTTCATATTTTAAAATTATTTTTAAAGATAAAAAAATTTTAGAAAATATTATTCCTTGAAACCCAATTTAAAAGTGATGAATTTCCCAAATACTAGGGTAACTATTTTATTTAAAAATTATCGACTAATATTTCTATCATATTTATAATTAATTGATGGTCATGAAGGTGGATAAATCTGTATAAACCATACATTTTTACACTATAAATGTAACAACCCGAAAATCATGTGGATTTTTTTTCTTAAATACATGGATTTTTTACGAGTCTGTAAAAAATTTTGGTGCTTGATTCCGAGGCCCAGTGTTCCTGGAATCAATTTCTGATGTTTTGATCGGGTACATTCAGTAAACGTACAAGCGGGATTTTATAACTTTTTAAACAGTGCTCGGGACTTAAATATGAGGGCACCACTTAAGAATACTTTCACCTCGATGGCAGATAGACGAGAATAAAAGTTAGTTTTTGAATTTTTATATAAAATAATAAAATGAATTGTACCACAATTTATTTTATTTTAAGTTGTCATTTGTGTGATTGTTGGATAAGTCTTACACATGGGAATTGGAGGTGGGATTTCCACACTGTAACCTCCCATGAGAGGTTATGGTGGTGGGGCCCAACTGAATATAACATCCCACGAGAGGATACGACATGGGGACAACCCAAGACCATAACCTCTCATTTAAATAACATGGGTGGGGACCAACCAAACCCTATTAATGGGAACATAGTATAACCTCTCAACTATCCCTCATTAATGTGGGAGAGCCTCTCCACCTCCCCTAGTTTTTGAATTTGTGCCAACTCCACAATTAATGTTCTAGCGTCAAGAATTAATTATGTGGATCCTTCTCATTTATTTCTCAATTTTGAAATCATTGTGACAACAAAATAATTGAAAATATATTATTTCATTTGGTGGGAAAATTTAATTTGGTGGAGCTTGGGATAATAGAGAAATCTCTCCAACGAATACCGCTATTCAATGAAAAACTCTATTCCGGTGAAGAATGCTCTCCCAACGAATAACTCTGATGAGGGATGCCTTTGACTACGATGAATGACCCCCTCCGACCTTCTTCCTCAGACTCCATTGATGTGGGACATTTTCCTCAACCACGGATCGATGGACATCTTTCTGCAACGTCAACGAATGACGATAGACGAATCAAAGGTACAGGGATTATTATATGTTGATGTTGTACCCTTTTTCTTACCTTATTCAATATTTAAAATGGGATTGTTGGTGATGTGTTAATGATCATATTGTACTCATGATGGGCCAAATGATACCTCCCTAAATGTCGAGGGTGAGGGTCAACCTAACACGGCTCGACATCCTCTGTCTATTTCTCTCTTCCTGTGGCATTCTACGGCATGGCGATGAGGTGACGGTGCCGAAGGCGGAATCAATGAAGGTTGTGCTACCCACAGAAACTGCGAATCGCGTCGCACCCACAGCGCACCGATGCTTATGGCCGAACAATGCCTAACCGTGGCCTCTCGGCGCCATGCCTGGTGTGCGGCCTCCCGGCGCTATGCCTGGTGTGCTGCCCGCCTACTCAAGGCCTCCCTGCACCCTGCCCGGTACAGGGACCACCTACCCAAGGCCTCTCGACACCCTTCCAGGCACGCGGCCCCCCTGCCCGCGGCCTACCCGACACTCTACCGCACCATGCCGGGGCCCCCGCGGCCTACCAGGCCTCTGCCGCAACCTGCCCGGTGCCCCTGCGGCCTTCCCCGGACCCTACCAAGCCCTACCCGGCACACTTGCGGCCTTCCCGACATCCTACCAACCTTCTCGGGCCCCGTTCACTCTTCCTGTGGCCAACCCGCACCCCGCGTGGCCTACCCACCGGCCTCCTGGCGGATTGGCCTACCTGGCCGAGTCTCCTGAGCCGCACCCCTCATGGTGTTGGCCGAGAAACCTAGGTGGAAAAATTGGGGCAGAATCACCCTCGCAGTCCCCTGGGACGGGCCTAGGGGACCGAGCCAAACATAACGGTCTGAACCACCCAACGGTCTGAGTCATACCTTGCGAGTTTGACTGGGTGGTCCCAGACTGGGTCTGCCCAACTAGGTCAGACCGGACTCGGGCCGTCTGTTGAACCCTTTACCTTCTTGGCCCATAACATTGGCAAAAGAAATCCATTTGACGTACCATTAGTGACACCGATATTCTAGGCGTGAATCCTTTCCTTTGAGAATAACCTACAGGAGTTTGGGTATAGTTTAGATATAGTCAGTTTGGATCATATAAAAATCCAACTGTGCCCCTGGGACTAACAAAACGAGAGTCTGATTGACGTGCCGTTTGTTGTGTGGAGACCCTTATGACATGCCGGATCTTTGGGAGACTTTATTATGGAACTTCGTGACATTTAAAGTATTGACCAGTATCTCGTGGAGAATATCCTTTTAGGGGCGAGCTGACAGAGTATTAAGACCTAGTAACTTGCTGAGACCTGGCGAATACTTGACCGATTCGACTCAGAGTGACTCGACTAGTCCAGTGGGGAGTGCCTCTATGTGACGCAACAGACCCACAATGAGGAAAGCCTCTGTGGGAGTGTGGACGACCCACAGTACTCGACGGGAGGAGTACCTCATTAGGCTATGAGGGGGAGCACCACTGTGTGAGCGCGGCAGACCCATGGTGGGGAGTGCCTTTGTGTGACGTGGAAGACCCTCAGTACTCTATATTAGTAATACCTCAGCAGTCCAAGGATAGTGGGGAGTGCCACTGTGTGATGCGGCAGACCCAATGTACTCGATAGAAGAATATGGAGTCATAAGCTGTGGATTCGATAATAAAAATCAAGGTTTGAGTTGAGTCGATGACCATTGTGTATTCCTCATGATTGAGATGGATTACATGATAACTTAGGTATATGTATGGGAATTTACCTAAGTGAGTTTATCCATTGAAATCATACTTTTTGGTTTATCCTTGTTGGATATTTTGAGACCTTGATGGTCTTGGGTTCTTTAATAAGTATCGTTATACTCACACCTGCATGGTCTATGCTCGCACCTCATTGTGTTGGATGCCGAAAACGGACAACACTGACGGTGGCTGAGAGCGCCAGGACTGGACGGTACCCGGGGGTGGACCCTATGACGAATTGGTACTCGGATGAGATGGAAAGGCGTGGAGTGTTATGGAGTCTATCTGTACCTACCGTTCTGGTAGGATTTTTTGGAGGACGATCAATGAGCTGCTTTCACCTTTCAGCTATTTTTTCCTATTTCTGTTGTACTTGTACATTACAGGTGGGCTTGTATGTCCTTCACCTTTTACTTTTCAGAACTCTTTTATATTCAATTTTACGTAGTTTTTTGCTTCCAGTTGTGTGCTCTATTTTGTTTTTTTTTCAGTTATAAAGGTAATTCCTTCCTAGTATAGGGATTTACACCTTTGGTGCTAGTCACCATTCCCTATCCTATGGAAGGTGGGCTTGGGGTAGTCACAATACATGCCTCGAGGGATGGGTCATGAAAAATTGGTATAAGAGGAGTCGGTTCTTCCACCGAACTTAGATCTCCGATCATTCTTTTCAGTGAAAAAAATAGTGTTACGGGTAAAAAGTGTGGTTTTCATTTTAAGGAGTCCAAGGTTGGTGCGGGCGACCGACGTATCCGTACACCAGGATCCAGACATCAGATTTATTACTCAGTGCACGAAAACACTGGTTTCAAGCGTGTTTCGATAATTTTTCTTTATGTCAACTCAACCCGGTCAGCTCAGTAGGTAATATATTTTGATAATGTCACAACTGTTTCATTTAGGATGACTCCCTATGGACAACTAGTTAGAGCCCTGAGACTCATATGAACTGATATCCCTCAAGTGACAAGGCCTCGGTGCATGGCCCTTTACCAGCCGAAGAACCAACAGTACCACTACCTGTTGGGCCACCGATGCAAGAAGCCCCAGCACCAGACAACACACTCTGCTTGAGCACGTTGCACGAGTTCCAGACCCAGAAGCCACCCAGGTTTAGGGGATAGATGGACCCATAGGCGTCTATGGATTCGATGGAGGCTATAGTGAGAGTATTCAGGATAGTAGAAACACCAGCAGACTTCATGGTGATCCTTGTTGTGAGTCTCCTTCAGGCAGCAGCATGCAGATGGTGGATCTTGATGCACAAGATTCATGACGAGATGATGCTACTATGGACAAACATCAACAGACTATTTTGGGCAGATTTTGTCACAGCCACACTTCGTGCGGTGTGAATATAGGAGCTACTACACCTACAACAGGGTAGCATGATTGTAGCTCAATATTCAGCGAGGTTCACCAAACTGTCATGATACTTCATAGATATTGTGTGGGTCCCATTCTTCAGGGCCCGGACCTTTGAGAAGGGACTCAGGTGAGAGATCAGAGCTTCAGTGATCTCGTTCAGCATCCTGATGCAAGCGGGGGAGTTGGAGCAAGCACTCTTAGTGGATAGTTTCCTTGCTAAACATCCTACAAAAGTGAGACCCACCACTAGTCGACATGTAGTGGAGGCTTCTACAGATGGTAGTAGATAGATGATGCAGAGGTTCAAGAGGACTAGACCCACAGGTGGATGACCGCATGACTCCGGATCGGTTGTACGGGGAACCCGGGGCAGAGACACACAAGCCAGGAGCAGGCAATGTTACTCATGTGGCAGGCATGGTCACATGGCTCGTGACTATCTGAATCACTATTCAGATGATAACCATACAGTTGAGGTACATCCCAGGCAGAGGTAGAGGTACGAAAAAGGAGGTCCTCATCGAGGAGGAGGATGTGGCAGATGAGCTAGACGTGTAGGTGGTGGTGGACGACGTTACGAGGTGTTACCTCCACCACCACCCAAAGGCCCACCCCAACCATAGAGATCGGGTGTACAAGCAGGATCTTAGCTTCACGAAGCTGAGTCATATGACCATGGATCTCTAGAGATGATTCATCATAGGATAATTGTATACTACACCTTAGCTGCAGTTCTTATAGAAATAGGTGTTAGTTACACATTCATTGCCACTGCACTCATTCAGATATTGGAGATTCTGAAGGACCCATTGGATCGATCATTAGAGCTAAACACTCCTGCAGGAGAAGACTTGACAATAACGCACCGGTTCCGGTAGTGTGAGCTAACTCTAGGAGGATAGAGATTGGGCTAGGATCTCCTAGTAGCGGCGTCAAGGCCTTACGAAGTCATCTTGGGTAAGGAATGTTTATCTAGAATCCATGCACATATCAACTATATTAGGTGAAAAGTGATGTGTGTCCACACAGATGGGACAAGGTTCACCTTCACTAGAGAGATGTGATCTTTTTCAAAACAGGACAAACTTACTCTGAGGAGGGTGCATCCAATCACTCATCAGTTGGCCTGGATTTCCCTTAGATCAGTTGATGTGGAGAGTTTGAGCTATCCTATAGTGGTGGAACAGTACACATATGTTTTTTCCAATGATGTTCTAGGACTACCTCCTCACAGAGAGGTGGACTTCTACATTGAATTTTATCCTGAGATGACACCAATATCTACTCCATCATATCGGATGGATCCCGCTGAGCTTCGTTAGCTGCATGTATAGGTGGAGGACTTACATGGGAAGGGATTTATCCGGCCCAGTGTATCTCCATGGGCAGCCTTGATTCTGGTCTCCATGAATGCGGATGGAATCTTGTGGCTATGTGTTGACTACCATCGCCTCAACCAGGAGACCGTGTTGAACAAGTACCCACTCTGGAGGATTGACGGCCACTTTGATCAGCTGAAAGGAGCTCAGTGGTTCTCAAATATATATCTCAAATTAGGATATCACCAACTTAGAGTTCGAGATGAGGATGTGTAGAAGATGGCATTTAGGTGTCGTTACAACCAATACAAGTTCTAGTTTATGCCTTTCGGCATAACAAAAACTTCAGCAGTGTTCATGGGACTCATGAACGGGATCTTCCAGCCTTATCTCGATCACTTTTTCATAGTCTTCATCGACGACATTTTGATCTACTCAACTACTAATGAGGAGCATGCCTACCATTTGTAGGTTGTATATGATACACTCTGGGAGCACGAGCTTTATGGAAATCTCTCTAAGTGATAGTTTTTTATTTGAGAGGTTCACTTTTTGGGACATGTCATCTTGGATGCCGGAGTTGCTGTGGATCCTTTGAAGATCGAGGTGGTACGTTCATGGGAGCCACCTAGGAGTGTGAAGGAGTTATGGAGATTCTTGGGATTGGATGGTTACTACTGGAGATTCGTACCAGTCATCTCTGGAGCTTCAGTACCACTTTCATCCTTGACCAAGAAGGGGAAATCCATCATGTGCTCGGAGATATGATAGTAGAGCTTTCAGGAGAAGAGGCAGAGGCTAACTACTGCCCCCATCTTGAGGCTTCTAGAAGAAGGCGTAGGGTATGTAGTTTACTGCGACATATCAGGGACCAGACATGGGTGGTAACTGATGCATGAGTGAGTAGTGATCATGTATGGTTTTTGGGCAGCTGAGACAACATGAGACGAACTATGCTACCCATGACTTGGAGTTAGTAGCAGTGGTACTCGCCTTGAAGATGTGGAAACACTATCTTACGAGTTAATGTTTTACTATATACTATGATCAAAAGAGTCTATGGTATATCTTATCGAAGAAGGACCTGAACCTAAGACAACGGCATTTTCATGAGATCCTCCGAGACAATGACATCGAGATAGACTATACTCCTGGGAAGGGTAATGTTGTTGCAGATGCGCTCAGTAGATGATCTGGTATACAACAACTGAGATAAGTGATAGAGTAGCTGGATTCCTTACAAATTTCTTATGTAGACCGAGATAGAGAATCATTCCTTCAGTCTCTTATAGTCACTCCTCCACTTCTTCAGGGAGTCAGGGAGGCACAACATGCAGACGCTGACTGCGAGAAACGATGTGCTCATATATCCAAGGGTTAGGCACCTGATGGATTTTCTAAAGGTGGGCAACATGTCATCCTCTTTAGAGGACGTATCTTGGTGCCAGTGGAACTTCAGGAGAAAGTTTTTATGATCTTCCACACATCCCCTATAGCGGTACATCCGAGAGTGGCAAAGATGTACCAGGACCTTCGACAGCAGCACTGGTGGCCATGAATGAAGAATGTGGAAGCAGAGTTTTTCTCTTGATGCCTTACTTGTCATCGAGTGAAGTCAGAGCACCAGGTACTAGTAGTCTTAGTTCAGCATTTGGAGGTCCCAGAGTGGAAGTGGGATGGGACATCCATGGACTCCGTTTTGGGTCAACCACGTATGTATAGGGGACTTGAACCTATCTAGGTGATCATTGGCCGAATCACCACGTCAGCCCACTTCATACCAATAAAAAAGCAGGGTTCAGTAGAGAGCATGAGACACCTCTATGTATAGGAGATTGTGCGACTATATGGAGTACCTTCGTCTATTTTCTCCGACCATAATTCATTGTTTACTTCCCGGCTATAGAAGGGGTTGCAAAAGGCTTTCAGGACACAACTCTGTTTGAGCACTGACTTCCATCCTTAGACAGATGGTCATACTGAGTGAACTATTCAGACCATCGAGGACATGCTACGTGCATGTGTCCTCAACTTTGGTCGCATATGGGGGGATCACTTGCCTTTGGTGGAGTTCTCTTACAACAACAGTTATCAACCAACCATAGGGATGAAACCTTTTGATCCTTTGTATGGGCGACCTTGTAGATCACCTTTGTGCTGGACGAACCCTAGGGAGTCATCACTAGTGGGACCAGAGATGGTATGTGCTACTACAGAGAAGGTGCATATCATCCAGCAGCGGATGAAGACTACACAGAGCTTGCATAAGTCGTATGCTGATAGGAGACGGAGAAATATAGAGTTCGAGGATAGTGAAAACATCTTTCTTCGGGTCTCACCTTGACAAGGTCTACAGATATTTGGCTGAGCCAGAAACATATCTCTATGATTCATCAGACCATTCTAGTTCCTCAACATAGTAGGAGAGGTGGCTTAATGCTTAGATCTTCCTCCTCAGTTTCACCGGGTGCACGACGTCTTCCACGTATCTCAACTAAGGAGATAGGTGCACGACCCTTCCCACATCATCGACCATGGAGAGATAGATATCAACGATGGGGCACCCTTTAGTGAGGTTCTAGTGGAGATTGAGGATTGACAGAAGAGGGTCCTATATGGACGGTAGATACCATTGGTGCGCATTTTCTGGTAGCACGAGAACCTATAGGAGAGCACATGGGAGCGGGAGGCTCAAATGTGTGCTCAGTACCCCCACTTTTTTCCATAGTTTGACATGTAGCTTATGAGGATGTAAATATTTGAGTTCGGGAGAATGTAAAGACCAGGAAATCCTATGGATTTATTTTTCTAATATACATGGGATTTTTTATGAGTCCTTGAAAATATATGGTGCTTAATTTCGAGGCCCAGTTTGCTCGGAATCAATTTCTGATGTTTTGTTCGTGGAAATTCAGTAAATGTACGAGTGAGATTTTATAACTTTTCAATTGGTGATCAGGACTGAAATATAAGGTCGTCTTCTAACTCGCAACGCCTTTATTCTCTTAAGGAGACTTTCACCTCGTTGATAGATGGTTGAGAATAAAAGTTAGTTTTTGGATTTTTATTAAAAAATAACAAAATAAAGTGTACAACACTCTATTTTATTTTTAGATTTCATGTGTGTGATTATTGGTTAAAACCTCCACTTGGGAGTTGGAGGGGGGACTGCCACACCCTAACCTCTCATGAGAGGTTATGGTGGTGGGGTCCACCTGAATATAACCTCCTGCGAGAGGTTACGACATGGGGATCACCCGAGACCATAACCTCTCATTTATATAATAGGGGTGCAGACCACCCAACCCATATTAATGGGACAAGAGTATAATGTCTCAACTCTCCCTCATTAATGAGGTAGAGCCTCTCCACCTCCCCTAATATTTATGTTTGTGCTAACTCCTAAATTAATGTGCTAACCTCAAGAATTAATTAGGTGGAGCCTTCTCATTTATTTCTCCACTTTGAAATAATTCTTACAACAAAATAATAGACAGTCAATTATTTCTTTTAGTGGGCATCTTTTATTTGGTGGAGCTTGGGAGAAAAGAGAACTCTCTCCAGCGAAGACCGCTCTTCAAAGAAGAACTCTCTTCCGGAGAAGAATGCCCTTCCAACAAAGAACGCTGGCAAGGGAATCCTATGACTATGAAGAACGACCCCTACGACCTTCTTCCTCGGACTCCTTTGACATGGGACGTGTTCGTCTACCACAGATCAATGTCCATCTTTCTGCGACGTCAACAAACGACGACCGACAAATCAAATGATGGGGGATTATTACTTGTTGATGTTGTACCCTTTTTCTTACATTTTTCAAAGGATAAAATGGGATTGTTGCGGAAGTATTAATGATCATATTCTTATCATGATGGTCTATATGATACCTCCCTAAAAGAGGAGGGTGCATGCAAACCTAACATGGCCTGATATCCTCCCCTGATTTCTCTCTTCCAATGGAATTCTACGAAATGGTAATGAGGCGACGACACCACAGTTGGTAGTGATGAAGGTCGCGCTACCTGAAGGCTCCGTGGATCGCGCCGCCCCCACGGCGCATTGATGCTTCCGGCTGAACCCCACCGACCCGCAGACTCTAGGCACCCCGCCCGGTGCGTGGCCCGCCTACCCGCGGCCTCCCGGCACCCATCCTAGTGCCGGACCTGCCTTTCCGCGGCCTCCCGGCGCCCTGCCCTATGCGCGGCCTGCCTAGACGCGACCTCCTGCCACCCTTCCCGGCACGCGGCCTGCCTACATGCAACCTCCCGTCACACTGCCCGGGTCGTGGCCAACCTACCCGTGCCCTCCCCGACCCTTGACGCACCCTGCCCGGCACCATCATGGCCTCTTGACCCCCTAAGATGATGTGCTCGGTACCCCCGCGTCATTCCCCGCCCCTATCGTGCCCTTCTCGGGGACCACGTGACCTCTCGGCGCCCGGTTGTGCCCTCCCCAGCACCCCTGCGGCGTGCCCGATAGCTGTTGTGCCCTGCCCGCCGTCTGTGCGGCCTACATGGTGCCCACCGGTGCCCCCTGCGGCCAGACTGACCCCAGCCGCGCCCTACCCGACACAACTGCGGTCAGCCTGGAATCCAGCCGGCCTTCCAGCGGCCAAACCACACCCCGGGCAACCTACATGCTGGCCTCCCAGAAGACTGGCCTCCTAGACCGCACCGCGCGTGCCGCTCCCCTCGCAGCGTCGGCCGAACCGGCCCCGACCTTCGGGCTGAGGCACCTACGTAGTGAAATCTGGGCCGAATCGATCTCGCAGTCCCCAGGGTCAGGCCCAACGGACCTGGCCGAACATAACGGGTAACCCACCCAACGGGCCGGGTCAGACCCATCGATTGTGCCAGGCCGACCCAGACCGTGTCGGATCATATAAGGTTGGTCTATGTCGGTCCAACCGAGTCGGCCCAGACCCGACCCCTCTATTGACCCCTTTACCTTCTTGAGTCATATCTTTTGCACCGGACGTCTGTTTTACAAACTGTTAGCGGCGACGATATTCTAGTAGTGAAGTCATCCCTTTGATAATACCCCACTAATGTTCGGGGTATAGTTGAGATACAGTCAGGTTGGATCGTACACGAATCCAACAGGGCCCCAAGGAAGAAAGGTGAATAACAAACAGACTGAGTGTCTGACTGACGTGTCGTATGTTGCATTGAGACCCCTATGACGAGGCAGAACATTGTGATAAATCTTCGTGGCCCTTCATGACAGTTGGAGTGTCAATTAGTAGCCTGTGGTGTTGATCCTTCTATAGGAGAGAAGATAGAGTACTGAGACCTAGTAGCTGGCTGAGACCTGACGACTGCTTGATAGATTCGACTAAGAGTGACTCGAATAGACCACTAGGGAGCGTCTATGTGTGATGTGGAAGACCCACGATGGGGAGCTCCTCTGTGTGAGCGCAACACACCCACAATACTCAAAAGGAGGAGTACCTCAGTAGGCTATGAGGGGGAGCACCTCTATGTGAGCATAGAAGACCCATGGTGGGAAGTGCCTCTTTGTGACCCGGCAGACCCACGATACTCGACAGGAGTAATACCTCAGAAGTCCATGGATAGTGGGAAGAGCCTCTGTGTGACGCTGCAGTCCCATTGTACTCAATAGAGGATGAGTACGTCACCAATCGTGGTTTTGATAATAAAAATCATCGTTTGAGCTGAGTCAATGAATTTTGTGTATTCCTCAAGATTGAAATGTATTACATGATAACTTAGGTATATGTATGAGCGTATACCTAAGTGAGGTTATCCGTTAAAATCATAATTTTGGGATTATCCTTGTTGGATAGTTTGAGTCCTTGAGGGTCTCGGGGTTCCTACTGAGTATCCTTATTCTTACCCATGCACGAGCTATTACAACACCTCATTGTGTTGGATGGAGATGGTGGGAAATACTGACGGTGGATGAGAGCTCTAGGAATGGACGGTACATGGAGGTGGAGCTTATGATGAATCGGTTCACATATGAGACAGGCGAAAGTGGAGCACTGTGGAGGCTATCTATTCCTACCCTTCAGGTAGGATTTAATGAAGGACAATCCAAGTGCTGAATTCAAATTTCAGTTGTTTTTTCTCTTTCCATTTGTACTTGCACTTTACAGTTGTACTGCTATGTCCGGCCACTTTTACTTTTCATCACACTTTTATATGCAAATTTACATTGTGTTTTTGCTTCCAGTTGTGTGCTCTATTGTGTTTGTTTATAGTTATAAATGAAATTCCTTCCCAATTGAGGGATTTATGCCTTTAGTGCTAGTCACCAGCCCCTGGCCTATGGAAGGCGGGATTGGGGTAGTCACGATACGAGCTCTAGGGGACAGATCATGATAATAAAACATTTAAAAAAGTGACATGATAGAAAAAAATATAATCATTTTAAAAAAAAATAATATGTAAAACATGGGAAATCATATCTATTAAAAATAATTTGTTTATAATAAAACAATTATAAATCATTTATAGAAAATAGGTTTTTAAATTTAAATAATGTTCTTCCTAAATAGAGGGATGAATTCAAATTTACTTAAACTAATTATTATTGTCTTAATTACCATAGAGTGGATAAATTGTAAAATTACCTGAATATTTATTGAATAACAATTGGATCATAAAATTATTGACAATTCTTGTGATGTGGATCATATTAACTAATCAATGGAAGAATAATCATTACTAATCATGATAAATGATAAAAATGTTTCTATAAACTCTTACCAATTTGGTAATATGGAATCATAATCCAATTGAATGAATGAAATTAAATGAAACATAAAATATCATTAGAATAAGGAGGTTTAGAATATAATATTTCAATTTGTATGTACATATACATTTTAAATGAATATAACTGCATAACATAACATTTGTCTCAACAAAAAATTAGAGAAAACTAATTAATGATTTTCTAAAATTTTAATAAAACATACAACGAAAGAGAGAACCTAAAATTGATATTAGAATTAAAATATATTTTAGTATAATATCCATTAGAAAAATTCAATGGAATTATATACCCCACATATATTAAATATTTGGTTTATATAAAATGTGTCTCAAAAATGTAAAATGTTAGATGGAAATCCCTTGCCTTATGTCATGACTTCCTTTGTACATGTTCAAAAATTATGTATAATAACTATACATATAGTATAAATCTATTATTGAACCATATTCATACAAATGATACCATTTATTTATTTTTTATCTCTTTTTATCACGTTTTTATTAACAATTTCACCTTAAATTTGTGCTTTAGGTAATAGTCTCATTGTTTTTCATATATGTTTTTGTATCCTATTTTGTGTCCACTTAAATTGATAATGACTTATTAATTTATGAATTTTATATTGTGAAATAAATATCATATATATTCTTTATAAACGTATTTATAATAATATATACATTATATGAATAAGAAATTAAAGATATCATTCATAGTGAAGATATGTCAAACGTATTCATGAACATTGTTACTAGTTCCTTATATAAATATAATAAAAAATAATAAATGAAATATATATATATATATATATATATATATATTAAAAATTATTTCATAATTATATATATCTCATATTTATTTTACAAACATACTTGATACATTCCACACAAAGCGTGAATGAATATCATCATGTTATAAGATTGTAGACCGTAGTACACATTAACATCGTTATTATATTCCCAACAAATTAATATCCCTATGTTATGCTTAATATTACAATTAAATAATAATAATAAAATCATAAAAATAATAAATATAATATGTATAGACTATAAATCTATAATTATTCCTACCCTTGAATGTTGTTAATGGAAGAACAAAAAAATCTGTTGGCATGGCGGTAGTTAGCCGTACACACAAACTTTGAATCTTTAACACATTTGATAGAAGTGTGTGATGTTTTATTTAATAAAAATAACATAAAAATTTATCATTATATTAAATATAAGTATTTAATTAAATAACCATGACATGAAAACAAAACAATGGGTTCGAGGAAGTAATAAAACAAAATCTCATGTTAATGAACGTTACCTCTTCTTTGAGAATCTAATATTGATTTTCACCAATGGTATTCCTTAGATTTATTTATTCCAAAAGAAATTATTTATGATTAATCGATGTTGTGTATAAGTTATATTTTTATCTGATGGGTAATATAATTATTTTTAATGTGTCACTATAGGGGGAGATTTGGTGGCTTTTTATAAGTGGGGGATAGAACACACTAGGCATTTCTAAAATTACAATTAGGTTACATCATCTTTTATTCTAACCGAATTACTAAATAAAACCCAAAATTATAACAATGATGTTTTATGGTCTATATATGTCTATAAAATGGGTTTTGGACATTTTTCTATGTTATATTTAGCATTATTATTAAATTTTAGTCACTTGGAAAACTAATTTTTCTATTACTTGAAATGATTACTATTAGCTAGAATCAATAATCCTTTTAGTAAATTTTTTTTGATAATTAGACATTATAAATCATTAAGATTTAGTGTTCAGAATCCATTTATAAAAATTTAATTCCAAAATATTTTGGAAATTAATTTAAAATTTTATCCTATCGATGAGACTTGAAAATAGGGTTTTAAGCGAAAATGTTCAAAAGTATTTAATGTTTTTATATATAATTTAATTTTGATAATTATTCAAAATAATTAGATTTGGATTAATAGATATATTATTTATCTAAATATACTTCAAAAAAATTATTTATATAAATAAATATAATTTAATATAATTTTTCATTTTAAATATAATAATATTCATTTTTTATCAAAAAATGAAATTTTTAATAAAAACACCAAAAATCAATAATAAGATAATGTTGAAATTTTCCTTTAAATAAGTTGTATGTTTTTTAATATATTATTTATTATACTTTAATAAATTATTTTTTAAATAAGTTCATAATTAAAAGTGGTAAAACTGCTTTTTTGAAATAATACATATTTTAGCGTACAATTTGATTTATTCTAATATCATGTAGAGAAAACCTATATGATAAATTTGAAAAAAAATTATTGAGAATGAAGTGTGTGTGTGTGTGTGTATATATATATATATAAATTCCAATAAAATCATTTAGTAAAACCGACTTGGCCAATTTATTGACATGAAACAAAATTATTCATATGAAAAGAATTTTTTCGAGAATGGTTTCCTTTTGTTTTTAAAAAGGACTTATTTTATTTTCTAAATAATTGGTCACCAAAGATTTAATTATATTTAAATTCCTAAATAATATTTTCATACATTAGTTTTAATATTCATAACATCCATTTCATGAGTTTGGTGAAAATTCTCTTATTAAACAAAGATATTAATAATATATTATATTATTTTACAAATCAATCTTATATATACCTCAAGTTATCAATAGAACATAGAATTGTTTATAAAAATAAGAAAACATAGATATTATTCTACCATAAGATAAAATCAATTATTCATGATGTAATGAATAACATTCATTTTGTATATAACAAGCTCAACGTCGTGTAGTGTGCAATGAAAGACATAAAATATTTTTATTTTATTAGAAATAAAATTTATTCTCAATAACTTAGTGATTTAAATTATACCATCAAAAAATTAATTTAACCTCAATGTTTATCTAGGTAAAAAATTATTTCATAAGTAAAAGTTCCTTTTATATAAACCCACTTACTAGAAATGAATACTAAAATTTCCTTCAAAAAAATAAAGTTTGAAACAAAACTATTAACCAAAGTAACTCATACGTAGGTTTTCACATATGTGAACATAAATAGGAATTGAATGTTTGTAAAAGAAATGAAAGAATATATAAATATATAAGGTGATAGTCATATAAAATAATATGATTTTTTTGAGAAATAGAAACCTAATGATCATGAAAATATAATTCTATAAAGACTTATGGGACCATTTTGTTTTTCATAAATATAGGTACTATGTTATTTTTTTATCAAGGACCTTATATAATATACATGGAATCCTTTTAATTTCTTTTAATATATAGAAATATACATTCATTATATATTTCTATTATATAAACATAACTTAATCATTTGGGTGTTCATCAATATATTTCTAATTCATCCATTCTTCCATGAAATGAATATACTAGAATAATGTTTCTTATTGATATAAAAATAAAATTATATATTAATAGATTTTAAGATCCATAAATGAATGAAAATTAATTTCCCTCTCTGTATTTTACTTCCAAAAATGGTAATCATTTATTATCAAATATTCCTAAATTTTTATATAGGGAAGTAATTCACTAATTCCTAAAACATTCTGTAATGATGAACATAAACAATTCCATAATTTGTTAACCTTTTAACTCGTCCAAAATAAATAATTTTATGGAATGTAAATATATTTCAAAATTGAAGTTATAAGTAATCCCTATATATCATAAAATGGTTCTTTCTTATCTCATAAAACATTAATGAATACATTAATAATGAATTATCTTAAAACATGTTAATAAACTTAATTTACCATAAATCCTTGTTGAAACAATGTAAGATTATTTACTCTTAAAATATATCTCTAAGTATTTTATATAGTCATAAAATGAAAAAATGATTTAAATTTTATAAATAATAGCATAAAACACATTTTCACTGAATAATTAATTAATTGTGATTTCATTAATACTATTCAATTTAATATTCACATCTATTATCTCTTAATCCAAAATAAACACTATTTTCTCTTTATTTGAAACATGTTAATGGGTACATTACAATTGTCAAAATATGACCTTGAAATGAATTCAATTTTCTAGTCCATCAACATCAATTTTCATATAATTTTAATTCCATTATGAAATACATATACTAAAATTTCCTTATATGTTTCATAATTTGTAATTAATGAATCCAAATACATAAGTATGTAAATCCGTACACCTCAATGATTGGAAATGAATATGATCTTTTTTGTCTACAAGTAAATTCAATGTTTAGGGAATATAGTAACGCAATGGCCATGATTTATACGGATATGATAATTAACTCTTTGATATATTGTCACCCTATGACCTTAATTTATACACAGATGTCATCTCCCATTACATTTGAGATACTTCATTAGGTTTCCCCTAAACGTTTTCATGTAGGAATCAAAGAATTCATTCCTCTATGTTCATTACCACATAAACATTCATGATATTTTATTTATCTCTTATATAACATGTCATGAATCTCACTGAACATGTTGTTATTGATCATATATCACAATAGCTGGGTAGGAAAAAACACCATATATTTTTCCCCAAAAATCACCTTATTTAGTTTGTCAATATAAAATCATGCATTGTATTCAATGTTACTTTACATAACTATGGTTCAAACCACTATTAAATACCAAAAAGAATATGGAGAGAAACAATAATCATAGATGAAAAGCACATAATCCATGAAATGAATCATATGATGTATAAATAATAAAAGTTACTATTTAATCTAAAAAACCATAAGTTTATTCGATGCTATTAATAGTTCTATTATATTTGAATAAATAATGATTGTTCATAAAGTGTTTTTGAATTTTCAAATAACACCCTCTAAGAGTATCAAACTAGGTATGCATCGAGTCCTATTTTCCTACACTAATTCTCAATTGATCCTAGCTTATATTATTTCTGTTTTTGTTACAACTAGGAATATTTTTCAATATAATGATCCACTTATAGTATCCAAATATTTATGTTTTCCTATGATACCAATTTCCTTATCATTTACCAAATTTCTAGTACATTTTCCTGATCTTTAACTCATCCTTATACTTATCCTTAGAGGAATCCCTAGAAAATCTAAATTAATATATCTAGTTATATTACTAATTTTTTTCTCATCCTAGTATATATAGGATTATTAAATCATTACATTAAAAATTACTATTAAGACCCCGAATTAATGTAAATTGAAATTACATATTTTTATTCGAATATTACATACATTACATATAATCATTCTAAAGACCATAATAGTTTATTTCCTATGAGAAATATCTTCAACATTTCACTTAATAATATTACACATTATTACTCATCAAAATCATACCCTACAAAACAATTTTATTCATAACCCAGGTAAATAAATCAAAATAATGCATGAAAAAAATTTCTTAGTAAGGGGAAATAAGTAAGATATATAATCATGGAATAAGCATAATCATATGAGAAAATATTTATAAAATTCAAAACAATTAAATTCATATCAAATATAATAAACATGAATCATTGTATAAATAGTGGAAGTACAAAATATATGATTCAGGGGGGAAAACATGATTCATGGGATAATAATATTTTTATTAGATATACACTGGTGGAAAACACATAATTTTATAACATTTTAGACATGGGTAAATTGTATCAGGTTTACTTATTACACTATGGGCATGAAATCATGCCCTCAAATAAACATATAGACAATCAAATAGGTCTATGCATAACATTGTGATCATTGTTATCTGGTTTATGCATAAAATTTTAAACATTATATCGAGTTCACTAAAAGGCAGCTATACCTACTGGGTAGGACACACTACTATCCTTAGTAGCATCCCTATCTTATTATAAAAGGATCACATTATATTACTTCTGTATCTATCCCTTAAGATATATGAATATTTACCCAATCCATTCGAGGGAGATATAGGTCCCAATAATCATATAACTAATGTTATATATTTTCCTTCCATACGATAATAAGTACTCATCATATAACAACCCATGGAATGAAATGGGTATCATAAAAATTTCATTTAATCATAACCTATGAAAAAAATAATGGAATCAAAACCATTTTCGCATAGCATAACCTATGAAATGAAGAGGATTTCATAGGAATTTTACCATGGAATAATCCATTGAATATAAATATGTTTTAGTGAACAATTTTCACCATAAATAAAATCCATTCAATGAAATTATAATTATTGTGTCCATGGATCATATCTTTAATGAATAGTAATCAATGTAAAAAAATTTCATCATAAATAAAGGAGGATATCAAAATAACAACTTGATCATTTTTTAAGGGAAAAAATATTTAATAAAATTCAATTTTTAAAACATTAAAATTCATCAAAATAATTTTATTTGAATATAATTTTAAAAACATATTATTTATGATATGAAACACAATTGAATAAATTCTTGATGAAAACATTCATTCCAATTTTAAAATTATATTTAAAACATAATACATTTATGAAATCCTTTTTCCATTTTATTAAATAAAAAAAATTAATTTATTAGGTATTTGGGAAATATTTCCCTTCAAAATAATCATGTAAACATGAAAAAGAAAATTAAATGAAATAATGATTATAATGATGAATAAATAATCTCATGATGAATATTCCTTTTATACTTTAAAAAGTAACGAATGGATCCTTGATTGAAAAAGGAAAAAAAGTTTCCTTTTAAACCCATTTTATTAAAAGGTAAAACATCAGTAAATATGTATTATAGAAATAATTTATTAGTAGTAAAACATTTTTTATATATTTTATAAAAACTCTTTTTTAATGAATACAAATTTCTGTTAAAATAGTGCGATGAAGTCATATTTTATGAAAAAAATTATTAATTTAATTCTATAACAAATATTTGTTTAATCCAATTTTTTTTGACGGAATGATGATTTATTTCATGATAATAAATTACAGTTTAATATTTTTATTTATGGATAATAATTATTCATAAATTTAAGCATAATCATAACAATATTGATAAAAAATAAGATTATAGCTATTGACACTTAGCATTTTTGTAACACTGAATCATAATCCCATGGAAAGAGATATATTTCATAAAATTAAAATATTATTATAATTAATGTTTTCATGATATAAAATTTAAAAGGGGAAGTATATACACATTATAAAAGAATATAGTTGCATAATATAACATGTGTCTTAGATAAGGAAAAGTGAGACAAAACTCCATTACCGATTTGGTATCTTTGGAACCATAATCCCCAATTAATAGATGTCCTCAAATGGATATATGAATAATAATACATTTTAGTGTATGAATAATAAAATACATTAATGGGTTTCATATTCACCACATATAAGAAAGAGGTGGTTAATATAGCAAGTGTCTCTCATGATAACAAAGTGAGACTGAAATCACATAACATATGTTTTGACTTCCTTTAAACACGTTCAAAAATCATTTTTAATAAATATAAGTTTGTAAAAAATATTTTCAATACCCATATTAATATATATCAAACCAATGGTGAATTAATTATGAAATTTTCATTTTTTTTATTAACAGTACATTGTTAAAGTAACATATCAAGAAATAATTACTTTATTTTTTTGAATAATTTTAGATTTGTTATTCAGGCGCATTATTTGATCTAGATTTCATCATTTACATAATTTAAAACACGATATATATATATATAATGTTTTTTATTAATATTTATATAATAAATAAATAATAAAATATAGAAATTGGGAATAAAATAACCCACACATAGAGACAATATGACCTACATACACATTAACATTGTTTCCTTTTTTTATCAAATTCAATAAAGAAGAAATTATATTTATAATAATAATTTAATTTCAATTATTAAATTATATATATATTGTTTCTATTAGACTTATTCTTAAAACATTTCATGTAATTTTTTAATGAATCATATCACCTTTCATAGTGGTAGTCCTCTATAAATCTCAATGACATTATCGTATTCCCAAAAATAGAAATCATGAAGTAATGTGTTTTAAAAAAATTTATAATAAAAAATAAAAAATAATAAAAATAAAAAATATAAATCCATGATTATTCCCTACCATTAATGGAGGAAATGGAATTATGAATGGAATTGTTTTTCAAGGTGGTAGTCAGTCGTACAAATGAACGTTGATTGCATATCAAATTTAATAGAAGTGTAAAGTTTTTTATCATACTATTTAAATAAAAATATATCATCATATTGGAATTAATTAGGAAACTATATATGAATTATATAAAAATAACATAAGGGGTGTGAGAATGTAATAAACCAAACAAGTTCACTAATGAATGTTTTCTCTTCATCAGGTATCTCTTTTTTTGAACGAAAATACTTCCTTGGTAGGATTTTTTACAAAAATAAACCTTAAATAATTAATTTATGGATGTGTACATATTATTTTTTCTATTGTGGGAATAAATTATTTGTTTTAGATGTCAAAAATTGGTATATGTTCCGTTCTGTTATTAGTGGGGGGGGGGGACAAATTTGAATTTTTTTAATGGAATGGTCGGTGTTTCAATGTTTTCACATAATAAAAAAACTAAATAATTATAAAAAATCATCAATGAAGTGTTATTTTTAATATATTTAATTATAATGTGTTTTTGACATGTTTATAGGTTATATTTCAACATAAAAATAATTTTTAGTCCCTTTGTAAAAAAATTTCTCTCTCCATCACCGTGATTTATTTTATCTACATTTACTAATCCTATTGGAAATTTTTTTTAACTTATTATAATTTATAAATTATTATAATTCCTGATATGACAACAAAATTTATATTTCAAATTATATAAATGGAATATATTAGTTTAAATTTTAAATAAATTAGATTAGAAGAGACAATGTGTTCTTAATGTTAAAATAATATTTTTTTTTAAATATATATATATATATATATAATATATATAAATTATTCTAATGAAGTAAATTGGAAAAATATATATAAACATTAACTTACTATAATTGTAGTACACTTTAAAATATAATTTATCTATATTATTAACAATAACCAAAATGTAGTTTTCAATTAAATTTCTGTATTTTTAAAAATTTATCGAAAAATTGAAATATTTAAAAAAAATACAAAAAAAACATAATTATGTATTTTTACCTAAATTTTTATAAAAGAAAACTATTTTCTTAAATTATATTTTGTAATTTTATCATAAATTAGTTGTAAATTAAATTAATAATTAAAAGTTTTTAAAACAAAATTTCAAGAATATATATTTTAATCATAAAAATTTATTTCTTCTTATATTTTCCCATGAAAACATATAAGAATAGTTTTGAACATTTTATAGAATATAAAATAAATAAATTTACTAAAAAATATACCATAAGTGATTTGGATATTATTTTAATATATTATTTATATGAAAATAATCATCATTTTTAATGAAAGGTTTCCTTTTAATCTAAATGAGGTAATATATTTCTTTTTATGTAATTGGTCACCAAATATTTTATTTTAAACAAATGTATTAACCATATTTTAATAATATAGAAAAATATATTCATATATTCTACTTCTATTGTTTGGTTAAAACTATCATATTAAAATATAATATTAATAGTATATTGTATTTAGAAAAAACTAAGACTTATGTGAAACAAAAGTAATAAAATGAAAAAGGTACTCTATATTACAGGAGGAAAAAGTAGTGTTTCATGTATATAAAGCTATATATTTCAGATTTCTGATAAAAATATAATATTCTTATAAATAATGAAATCTTAACTTGGGGTAGATAGCAATCCAATAAATCCAAGAATATTAATTTATTCAAAAAATAATAATAAATCAAAAAAAACATGGGGTGTTATAAAATAATTTTAAAATAAATAATTGTTAAAAAAATTTCATTCAATAAGGTCATTTTCATTTCCTCCATATTATTTTGTGTTAACATCCACCATTTATCTGAATCATAATTTACAGGTACAATGGATGTGTAACTTATTACTCTTCATATCATACCGATACAATTAATATTTTCTTAGTTGACTTAATAAATTTATCAAATATCATTGTTTTAGTACTCCCAGTTCGTTGACATGTAGTGATCCAACAAAAGAGATTCACAATGTGTATCAGGATACACCATCAAGACATGGTTATTTTTAAAAAACGTTATTATTGTTCTCTAATATATAAATGATATTTTTCATTCTTCTCAAGATGTAAATTTATACATTGTACATGAGTATTGACACTATTCACCCTTCAATGATCTATTTATAAATAATAGAATACACATTATCAGCTAATAGAATTATTTATTTTAAATAAAAATATATAATTTTAAATATGGTGAAACTCTTATATAAATTTAAATATATAAGCTCTGTTAAACATATAATTGTTTCTATAAGGATATAATTATTCTCAAAAAACTAATAATTTTTTATAAAAAAATTATGTGTAACAACCTAGTAAAAAAAGGATGTGGTATTTTCATATTTATTAATATTTGTGAATTAAATATTAAATTTAATTTATTTGGGATTTTATGTTCGATGGATTCCCAGATACGCAACTACGAGTTTCTTTGAAAAGTTACGTTGCTGACAACGTTGAGTTATACCAAAAAATATTAATATAATATAATTATTTTAAATGATAGTTGAAGATTAGATGTTGTAATGGTGGAAATAAATAGAACTAACTAAAACATGTTTATACATGTTTCTAAATGTATTTAAATTTATCCAATATATTTTAGAGGTTTAAAATAAGAAATATTCTGATTTTAATGAAAAATACTATAGTATTCTTTAGAAGTCTTTTTTACCATCTTTTGATGGTGAACCATTCTTAATTTTTTTTTCAATTTTTTATGTTATATTTGAAAAAATAAACTTAATATTTAGATGCAATATATCAAAATTTACTTTGGGTAAATGTTTTGTATTTTTTTATAATGTTTAGTGTTTAATGAATTGTGAAAAATACTGCATTTTAATTCAAAACTGCCTTTTAATGTAATTTATTTATATGGTTTTGTTATTTTTTTATTTTGTTTTAAAATTTATTTAGATTATATTTTTACCATTTAATCCTACATTGGTCATTATAAGTAATTTCACTTCTAAATTGGACACAAACAATGGTCAATCTTTTGATAGGTATTATTTCATAAAAACATGCCTTTTTGTTTTGACAATGCGAATTATTTTTAAAATAATTTCTACAAATTATATGGTCTGAATTTGGAAAAATGGATTCCATTTTTGGAATCAGGATGTCCAAATTTTGAAAATAGTTATCTTTTATTTCCAGAAATTATGAATATTTATTTTAGAAAATATTTTATTTGCCATGGTGAAAAGGTAAATCTGGTAAATAAGGGTAAAAAAATATTATTATATTAATATTAAATTAACAAAAAGTGTGTTCTAATACTATTGGATGATACTTTTCAGACAATAGGAATCCTTGGGTTTATTTGAGTACCCCATTGAGCCACTCCGGTGTTTTAATAGTACATTATATAAATTAATTTAAAGGAAAAAAATAACATAAACATATATATTTTAGGAAAACACTTTTATATATTTTTATATAAGTGATATATTTGAATAAAAATATTAGTTTCTAAGATAAAACAATTTTCTACATCATGATATTTTATTTATAATATTTATACATTTAGTTAATAAATTTATTTACAACACAATGTTGTTCTAGTAATTGCTTCATTAATCAAGGATTCAAAAAATTGATATTATAATTATTAAAATAAATTTATTTTTTAAACATTATTAGTTATAGATATATTTTAAATATAATGATCACATTTTATCTTTTAATTAATGAATGTGTTTCAAAATAATAATGTTTTCATATAATTTTTAAATGTGTTGATATAAATAGTTTATAAATTTAACAAAATGAGTTTTTAAAAAATTTAATATTTTATTAAATGATAATATAATCCTCATAATCTAATATTTGTTCCACTAATATATATGATATTATAATTTTCATTGATGATTCATTTTTTGTCACTTTTAATTTTATATTAAATATATTAACCATATAGTTTGATTATATAAGAGGACATGGTAAAAGATAAATATGTTAGGAAAGGGGTAAATTAAAAATATAAGGATTAAAAAATATCCAATAAATATCCAATTACAATTGGATATTTTTATTAAGACATATAAAAACCTTATCGTTTAAGTAAATAATGTTTGAAACTTTAGAAACCAAAAATAATTATATAATAAAATAATATTTTCTTACTTTCATAAAGAGCCTCTTCTCCACCTTATAAAAATACATTACCCATATCCCTTAATCACACCTCTCACACCCCCATTTCTCAACTAAACTCATTAAAAGTAAGCTATCAAGATCCCAATATTTCTCCCAAATTTCATAACTTAGGCAAAAATTACTTCATGAATGCCTTTTGGTTCTAACAAAAGAGAGTTACCTGATTTAATGGTAACATCTTTCCTCAAGTTCTATTGTTTTATTTTACTTCTTCACACCCTATTATATTTTTAATCTTTTCTGATATATAAAATATATTATCCTAAGTACTCTAGGATATTTTATGAAAAGTATTTGGACAATTCACTCACACACCTCCAACTAATGGTTATAGAACATATTATTTCTGCGGATGGTGAATTATTGCCTCACGAATCGTTGACTGCTCAATCTTCTCCAAACACCTCTTATGGTGGACATTAAGATATAAATGTATTTATATGTGATATATATTATATTTTTATTGTCTCTATGCTTCTTTATCTTTCATTTATATAATTTCATTATGGGTTCCATAATGGGTAAATAAGATAATTTCATTTGAAGATATGTGGACTACCGCCCTCTCAAAGTTATTTGACTCATTCATACCGTACATGGAACGTATAAAGGATGATGTTAATGAACATACATACCATATATATAATATGATATTATACTATAATTATAATATAACTATATATTATTTGGTTTTAATTCCTTTTAAATTGAATAAAATGAAATTGATGTAGCGTTCATGCGTAAGTAAGACTTATTGTTTCCATGAATGGTGCATTTAATTTTCATATATTAAAATGATATGGAATATTATAAATACTCATATAATGGATATATATGATATATTTGATAATTAAATGATTAATATCATTCTGTAGATAAAGTATTTTCGACCACATGGACAGCTTATAATTATAAAAAGTTCATTTTTGACTCAAGTCCTGGTCATCGACAAAATGTCCAATATGAACTCAAATAATTAAATAACTGTTATAGCAAGGATATAGGTCATATAAAAGGAATAATAAACTTGAAAAAGGTTATAAAGAATGTATAAAATAATATTATTTTATTAATCAAGAAATTAACGAATGGATGTGTCATTTGAGACATTAGGTTAGAGACTTCCTCTCAATCTCCTTTCATTGAGGAATGATTTGATAATATACACCTTGTTATTTCATAGGGTCTTCAATAAACCCCTTTGACATTTATTTTCATTAAAATGGAATCCTTTTATTATGAAACATTTATCTGAAGGTCAAAAGTAATTTTATTAACGTTTGTGCGACAATGACCTCTCCGCTGCCATAATATTTATTTGACTTCCTCTATTGTCATTAATTATTTTTTAAATGAAATTGTAAAACCATTATTAATTTTTGGGTGTTTTTGTATTAAAAATTTACTTTTAAATGGATTGATAATTTCAATATCTTGAAAATATTTTTGGTGATTTCAAATGAAATTTTAATAGTGAAATGTTTATATTTGAAATATTTAATGTGTAATGGTTTTATAATGGAACTTTGACATTTTACCGGTGGTTAAGTGATAAAAAATGAAGGGTGGTATCATGATAAACTAGGATGGGTTGTCACCTTATAACCCTTAATGCATTGGGTATGTATGTCATCTCTATGGCTATGCTATTTAGTGATATGTGTGGATGTTGACCGTATGGTTATTCCATTTAAGTGTCTTTATGTCCCAAGTTAACTTTATTTGTTATGTCTTATTTTTATAGGTTTTATGGTAATCATTTGGTTACAAAAGGGTAAAAATTGATCTTTTATTAATTACAGAGTATTACTAGTTCATAATGGTGAAAAGTATTACATATTATAATGTATTCATGGTATACTTGTTGTTTTGAAAAACTAATGGTTTTTCTTCTTTCTGTATCCCTTACAAATATTTTTATTCTCATCCCATGTTTTTGATGGTTTTGTCATAGGACATAAAAATTAATAGGGTCATGGATGGGATCAAAAAAGGTCATGTTGTTTAAAAACATGGATCTAGACATGTATCTTATTTTAAGAGATTTTGTTTTATGAAAAAATTCATACTGAGTAGAATTGTATACTTCTTAATATTTGAGATATAATGTAAAACTTTATGAACTAATTATCTGAAAATATAAACATGAAAATATCCTCAGTGTAAAATAATAACATAATTCAATATTTTTTAATGTTTATGGTCATGTCCTTATCGTTTATCTAAGAGGTCAGTTTATACAACCTTAAGAGTTGAGATATTGTTAAATTAATTTCCATAAATTGACATATATTGAAATGATATCACATTTACAGATTACCATGTTTCTTTTCATAATATAATTCTTTGTTCAGAATGGATTTCTGTAGAGGAAATATGGTAACTATGTTGGTAAGTCATACATAGGGGAATAACCTTCAAAATTAGAAACCTAAGATGGTTAGAATCAGAACTGAAATGTTTGTTTCACTGATGGAACCATTGACTCTAGCTATAAATGGTGGTGGTATCCATGCATGAGATCTTTCAGATAAACCACATACGAACATGTCATTAGTGGATGATTTCATGAGGAAACATCTCCAATAATTCAGAGGATCATCTGACCTTGATCACACTGAGGGGTGCGTCAATGCACTAGATAAGATTGTTGATGTCATTGGTTGTTCAGACAATAAAAAGTTAGTCTTTTTGTTTACCATTTTGAAGGTAAATCTAATCAGTTGTGTTCAATGCTAAAAATATCAGGGATAAATGATAGATTGATTCTAATGGTTAGTAGGAATTCAAAGATATATTTTTGAGAAATATATTCCAAAGGTGGTTTGAAGTAGGATTGAAAATTAATTCTTGGATTGAGGTTGTAGGATGACTCAGTGGATGAATATGAAGAAAAGTTCAATCGACTAGCACAGTACACTCTAAATTTCATCTAATATCTTGATATTAAGTTAAACTTATTTTAATCAGGAAAAAACTAGCAATATTGAATACCATTAGCCTCTCGTGAATTTAAAAGCTATGATAAACTTTCCAGATTTGTCTAGAAGGTAGAAATTGAGTTTTTTAATGATCAGTTGTTCCAAGAGAGGAAACAAAATAAGATGTCTTGTTGGAAGTCAATGAGAAATAATTCATCAAATGATCCTAGTGGTAAGAAAATTAAATATCCATCTAGTGAAAAGTGTTGTGAAAAGAATCCTAGAAAATAATTATCAAAGTCAATAATGTGCATTCAGTGTGGTATGTGAAGTCATTTTTCTTTTCCCTATAAGGAAGATGATCATGAAGGCAATGAAAAGTCAACATCAGGATGTTTTATGGGGAATGAAATGGGTCTTTATGAAAAAAAGTGTCCAACAAAGAACACAACATAGAAAATGTAGCTTAAATATAAGCATAAAGGGGTGGTGATATCCCTTGCAACTACATCAAAAGATGTTGGACCATCGAATGAGGTATTATCAGAAACATTGTTTGTTTATTCAGATTATTACTATGTGTTTTTTGACTCATGTTCTATAGACTCTTTCATTTCTAAGATGTATCCTAGTAAATTGGGAATTCAATCTCATGATATAAATCCTGAACTTATTGTAAAAACACTCAGAAAAATGCATATACAAAAAGAAATAATAATAACCTTGTTTTCATTATGTGAGGGAAGAATCTACTTTCAAACCTTATTATTCTTCCTCATGTAGTGTTTGAGGTTATTTTGTCATAGATTGGATCTCTGTTTATCATGCTAAGATAGACTTAAGAGCTAATGTGGTTTCTTTTAAAAAATAATATATGTTTGTGTAATGGAATGAAACATTACTTTTGATTACATAGCAGGAAGACGAGAAACTAAAAAAGATGGAAATGAATGTTACCTTGCACATATTGTTGAAAACAAGGGAACATTTCAGATTATTGATGTTCCAATAGAAAATGAGTACCTTGATGCTTTTATTGATGAGTTTCATAGTATAATACCTGGTCAGGAAGTTGAATTTATTGTTTGCAATGTTACTGATGCTTTTCCGTCTTCAAAAACCCCTTATCGAAGGGATAAAATGAACTTTTAGTGTTAATGAAGAAATTGATGGAGTTATTAGATTCAGGTTTCACTCAACCTTCCACATCACCATGGGGTTCTCCAATCTTGTTTCTTAAAAATAAAGATAGTTCAATGAGATGTTTTATTTATTATAGATCCTTGGTTAACATCACTATTAAGAACGTGTATCCTTTTCCTCATATCGATGATTTATTTAATCTGCTCTGGGGATCCAAGTATTTTCCAAATATTGACTTGAGGTCAGGATACAATCATTTCTATGTAAAGAAAGCAAACATTCTAAAGACTTCATTTCGTACTACATATGTCCATTATGAATTTTTATTTATGCCTTTTGGGTTAACCAATTAACCTATTGTATTCATGGATCTTATGAAAATAATTTTCCATGAGTTGTTAGATAAGTTTGTGGTTGTGTTCAATGATGATATTTTGGATTATTATAAAAGTAAAGACGAACACAAATGTCATTTAAGGGTTGTCTTGCAATCCTTAAAAGAAAATAGATTGTATGTGAAATTCAACATGTGTGGGTTTTGGTTACAAACAATTTCATTCCAGTGTGACATTGTTTCAAAATATAGAACAACTATTGATCCTCCTAAAAAATGTTGTTTATGAATGGCTAAGACCTACCATTATCACATAGATTCGTATTTTTATTGGTTTAGTAAGCTATTAAAAAATTTTTGTTGAAAATATTTCACAGTTATCTAGCCCAATGACTATGTTAAATTTAAAAGGTGTTATGTTTTTTTGAAAAAATAATGTGAATATTGTTTTTAGGAATTAAAATTAAGATTAGTTAATACTTCAGTTTTTTCACTGCCTTTCAGAAATGGTGCATATTTTAATCTAAATTGACTCTTCATTGAAAGTACATGGTTGTGTCCTAATGTAGAATGATCATATAATTGATTATTCTTTACTTTGGTTGATACCACATGAGTAAAATTACCCTACACGTGATTTGGACTTAGCTGCTATTTTTTTAAAAAAATTGAAGGCATAGTATATTTGGAGTAAAATGTGAAATATATTCTGACCACAAAATTTAAAGTATATATCTTCCCAAAAGGGATTATACATGAGACATAATATATGGTTAGAATAAATCAAGGATTATTATTACATGATCCATTGTGATCTGGTAATGGAAAATAAAGTGGATGATGCTTTGGGTCAAAAGATTAATGTTACCATAACCATGTTGTGAATGGAACTATACCCTTTTATTAACGATTTGATGAAATTTGGCATAAGAGTTGTTGGTGCACGAAATTCTTCTGTTCTGTTTCATGTTTCAGTGAAATAATATTTATGAGATAGAATTAATCAAGTGTAGAAGGAAGACAGTTTGATGGAAGAAAATATTGACTTGGTGCAGAACGGTAGGTTATTTGAATATAACATTGATAAATATTATGTTTTGGGGTTTGGAAAGAGATTATGTGTGCCTTTTGATTCATATTTATATAAAGAGTTGTTATTTAAAGATCATAGTTCTCAATTATCAATTCATCCTTGTGGCACTAACATGTACATATATATTAAGGATTATTACATGTGTGATGGAATGAAAAGAGACAATCATGACTTTGCCATGAAATGTTTGACTTGTCAACATGTTAAAAAAGAAAAATAGTTACTGAAAGTAATTCTTTAGTCATTTTCAGTTCCATAGTGGAAATGGAAAAATATATCAATAGAGTTCATTGTGGGATTAAAAAAGACATCTCGAGATAACAATACAATCTGGTTTATTGTTGATTGATTGATTAAAACTTCTCATTTTCTTATTATTTGAGATAAATTGTCTATAGATCAACTTTAATGGTTGTTTGTTAAAGATTTAGTCAGGATACATGGGTTTCTCCTCTCTCTTGATTCTGGTCATGATCAGAAGTTTACATATACGTTTTTGAAAATTCTTAACAAGTAATTGGATACTAAACTTAATTTTAGTACAACTTTTCATTCGTAATCAGATGGGTAGTCATAATGAACAATTCAGAATGTAGTAGAAATGCTACATGATTCTTTAAAGGATTAATATGAAATTTGGGAACATAATCTTTTTTTGCTTGAATTTTCATATAATAAGAATTTTCATTCCTGTATACAGATGGATCTGTTAGAGGAATTATATCAAAAATGGGGTCGAACATCATCATTTTTGGATGATGAGAGTGAAAGAAAACTAATAAGACCATAATTTTATGAAGATATGGGGGAGAAAGTTTAGTTGATTCGAGAAGCACATGAGAACAACATAGATCAGGAAACAATATTATGCAGTTAATCAGATGAAGGATCTTTAATTCGAGGTAGGTGATCATGGCATTCTCAATGTTTCTCCATGGAAAAGTGTGATGCAGTTTTCCACGAAGGGAAAGTTGGTTTCAGGGTTCATTGGACCCTGTGAAATCCTAGACAATGTTGATTAGTTTCCTACATAGTGTATTTATCTCTACATATTCCACAGGTACACAATTATTTTCATGTTTCAATGTTTATAAAGTATATGTTATATCCATCTCATGTTTTTCATCCAGAGGTAGTTTAGTTGGGATAAAATCAATTTAATGAGGAACAACCAGTCCAAATTCTTTACCAAAAAGGGAAACTATTGTGGAATAAATTAATTCACTATGTAATGTTTTTGTGGAAAAACAATATTTTTGAGGTGGAAACGTGGGAATCTGAAAATTATATGGGGGATAAATAACCCTATTTTTTGATAATTGAATAAAATTGTGATGATGAAATTTTCAAAAGGGGGTACGATGTAACATCCGAGGTAAATAAAGGATATGATATTTTCATATTTATTAACATTTTGGAATTAAATATAAATTTTATTTTAATTAGGATGATATGTTTGATAGAGTACTCGATATATGACAAAGGGTTTCATTGAAAACATACGTTGCACAAAACATTGAGTTATACTGAAAAATATTAATATAATATTATTATTTTAAATAGTAGTAAATAGCTAGCCATTTTAATGGTAGGAATTAACATAACTTATTGAAGTATGATTATACAGGTTTGTTAAATTTTTTCGCATTAATCTAATAAAATTTAGAGGCTTAAAATAATAAAAAATCTGATTTTAAGCATAAATACTCTAATATTCATAAAAATGTCATTTTACAGCCTTTTGATGAAGAACCCCTTTTAAATTGTGTTTTGTTCACTTTTATATGTTTTATTTGACAAAATTAACTTCTTATTTAGAAGTGGGACATAATAATTTACTTAGGGTGTAGTTTTGGTATATTTCTGATATAATTTCTTTTTTAAATGATTATTGCAAAATACTAAATTTTAATTCAAAACTACGTTTTAATCATATGTATTTATATTGATAAATTGTATTCTTATTTGGTTTTAAAGTTTAATTAGATTATTTTTATTCCATTTAATCAAAAAAATTCAACATATATAATTTAACATTTAAACTGGACATAAATAATTGTAAATCATTTGATAGGTATTATTTTTTAAAATCACACTTTTTTGATTTGAAAAAGTCAATTAATTTTAAAATAAATTATTCCAAATCTATGTTATGAATTTGGAAAAGTGGATTAAATATTTTGAATCATCAGTTTCAAATTCTATAAATATATAACTTTTATTTTTAGAGATTATAAATATTTATATCCGTAAATATTTTATTTACTATTGTTAAAAGGTAAAAATGGTAAATAAGAGTAAATTTTTTTTATAATAATATTATATTACCGAAAAATTTGTTCTAATCTTTTTGGTAGATACATGTCCATCAATGGGCATCCTTGGGATTATTTTGGGACCCCATGGAGCCACTTGGATGTATTAATGACACATTATATTAATTAATTTAAAGCAAAGTAAAAAATAACCTAAGCATATGTCTTTTAGTAAAATAATTTTATAAAGGATTATATAAGTGATATATTCGACAATAAATATTTATTTTAAATATAAAACAATTTCATACATCATGGTATTTTATTTATAATTTTTACTCATTAAATAAATAAATTTATTTATGACACAATGGTGTTGTTGTAATTTCATCATTAATAAAGGATTCATATAAAAGATATCATAATTATTAAAATTATTTTTATTTTGATACATTTAAAGCCATCCACGAATATTATTGATTATTTTGACTATTTATCTATACATTAAAGAAGGTTGTTTGAATGAATAATGTTTTTATATATTTTTTAAATATATTTATATGAATAGTTTATAAATTGACATAAATGAGTTTTTAAAAAAATTAATATTTTATTAAAAGATAAAATGAACCTAAAAATATAATAATCGCATCACTGACACATTTGATGTTAAAATTGTCATTAGTGATCCATTTTGGGTAGCTTGACATTTTATAGTAAATATATTAACCATATAGTATGATTATATAAGAGGTCGTGGTAAAAGTAAAATATGTTAATGAAGGGTTAAATGAATAATATAAGGATTAAAATATATCCAAAACCTATCTAAATTATTTTGGATGATTTTTCATCGACTTATATACATGCTTACTTATAAATAAATTATATTTGGACATTTGGAAACCGAAAATCATTATATAATAAAATAATATTCTCAAACATTCCAATAGAGCCAACCCTCCCACTTATAAAAATCTATCACTTATTACCCTTACTCCCACATTTCAATCCCCCTGGACTCATTCACCCTATCCCAAAATAATCTCTAAAGATACCTATATTCGAAATAGAAGCCTTAATTTAATCAAATATTACTTAAAGAAATCCTTTTGGTTCAAACCAATGGGAGTTACTCGATTTAAATGTAGTGTCATCCCTCAAGTTCTCTTCATTTATTTTACTTATTTACTCCTTATACCCTTATTATTATTATTTTACATAAAAAACCAATATACTCAATTAAATAGGTTTTTATGAGAATAATTCAATCTACACTCTCACGGACCTCCATCTAATGTGTATAGAACATAATGTTTCTCTGTGTGACGAACAATTGTCTCATGAAACGATGATTGTTAAATCTTCTCCTACCACCTATTATGGTGTCCATTAAAATAAAACTATATTTATATGTGTAATATATTTTATTTATATTTCCTCTATTCTTATTTGTTTTTCATTTGTATCATACATTTATCATTTCCACAATGGGTAAATACGATAAATTCATTTGAAGAAGTGCAGACCATCGCCCCCTCAATGTGATATGAGTCGTTCATACCGTACATGGAATGTTTAAAAGATGTTGTTAATTAACTTATGTAAAGATTATAAAATATTATATTGTACTATAATAATAGTATAAATATGTATCATTAAGTTTCCATTCCTTTTAAAATGAAAAAAATGAAATGGAAGTAGAGTTAAAGCGTACATACGACTTACCGTCTCCATGAACGGTGCATTTTATTTTCATATATCCAAATGAAATAGAATATTATAAATTTATATAAACTGAATATATATGAAATATATGATATATAAATCATGAATTTCATTTTGGAGATAATGTAATTTTGACCACATGGACAACTAATAATTATAAAAAGTTCATGTTCAACTCAAGTTCCGAACATCGACAGAATGACTGATATGAACACAAATACTTTACTAATTATCATTACAAGGTAATATGTTATATAAAAGAAATAATAAACTTGAAAAAGGTTTTTAGCCATGTATTAATTTACTTATGCTTATTATTCAAGAAATTAATGAACAAAAGGGTCAAATCAAACATGAGGTAAGGGAAGTCATTTTAATATCCTTTCATTAAGGCATGTCTAGATAATATACACATCGTTATATTATACAGAATATAATAAACCCCTTTGAATTTTAATTTAATTCAAAGGAAATAATTTTTTTATGAAGAGTTGTATGAAATAAACAATAAAAAACAATTTAATGCTTGCAGCGAAAATTACTGATGCTCCCCCATAATAATTATTTGGCTTCCACTATACAGCTTAATGTTTTTTAAATAAAATTGAGAACCACTTGTTATATTTTTGTGTGTTTTGGTATTAAATTTTTTTTGAAATGTATTTCTTATTTTAATATCATGAAAGTATTTCTTGAGAATGAAAATGAAATTTTATTAATGAAATGTTTATATTATCAATGTTTTATGTGTCATGATTTTTAATGGTACATAGACATTTGAAAGAGTGGCTACATGATAAACAAAATGATGGGTGGTAGAGGGATAAACCACGACGGGTTGTAACATTATAAACTCCAAGGCATTGTGTATGTTAGTCATCCATATGGATATTCTATTTAGTGATATATGTTGATTTTGACTGTATAGTTATTTAATTTAAGTGTGATTATGTCTTATGTTACCTTTATATATTATGCATTCTTTATATTGGTTTTATGGAAATATTTTGGTTAAAAAAGGATAAGAAAATATAGTTTATTCAGTGAAGAGTATTTACTACTTCATAATGGTAAAGATTATTACATTTGATAAATTATTCATTGTTTACTTGTGGTTTTTAAAAACTAACAGTTTTCCTTCTTTGTGTATCCCTTATTGAGATTTTTATTCTCATCCAATGTTTTTTAAATGTTTTTAATAGGACTTAAAGATAGATAGAGTCAATGATGGGATTATAAAAAATTCTTACAATATAAAAATATGGAACTAAACATGACACTTTTTTTAAGGGTTTTTATTTTATGAAAAAATGGATACTCTTTAGAAGTTTATAATTTTTAATATTTGAGATTTAATTTAATACGTTAATACTAATTCTATATAACTATAAACCTGAATTGATCCTCAATGTGATTTAATAACATAATTATAGATTATGTAATGTTTATGATCAGGTCCTTATATTTTAAATTTTACAAACCATGTCCCACATGTGTGTCAAACTAGGTTTATTGTAAGGATTATTTTATTACATGATGTTCTGATCAAGACAATCACAATACACCTTTTTGGTGTTTATTACCTTTTTATTCATTTATTCCAAACCTATTTACACTTGTAATATCTATTCTATAATGTATTTTAATGATGGAATCATAATATCTTCCTTAATAAACATTTGAATATTCCCCAATAATTATCGTCATGTCTATCAAAGGCCCTCATCAATTTTTTCCTCTATATAGTTCCCATTATTTATTCTAATAATTCATTATTACCAATTATATTGATTGTGACTGTAGTTACTAGGAACCAACATCGACATTATTAAATTGAAATAGATACGTGGGGAAATCCTAATGGACTATCCATTGTATTTTTTTGGAGAGCCTTTTAAATACATGATACACTTTTCTCACTGGTAAAAATAATATAAATCATATTAGTGGTAAAAAAATTATAATACTTCAAAGAATACCAATAATTAAAATTCATGTGATGTGGAAATGGAAACACGATATGGGTGAGAAAAATATTGAGTAGGGGTTTTATATAGTAGAAGATATCATCGATCAATAAATCATAATAAATATTTAAAGGTAAATTAATTGACATTAATTCCATTTAATCAATAAAATTTATATCTTAATTGTATGAAAAATAAATAATATGAGATAGTAAATAACAGAAAAAATATTTTTTGTAACAAATAAAAAAATTAAAAGAAATCATTAAAAAAAATTATTGTGAAATTAACGTGGATAATAATAAAGCAGTTATAAATTATGTAAATAAATAAGTAGTGTAAATAATATTCATTGGAATCATGAATACCTAAACTATTAGTATCATCTAGAAGACATTTTATATCTACATGAAAAAAACCCATTTGATTTGGTGAACTGATTTGTCACATGAATCTTTCAAAAGCATTAAGGGTCTATCTATATTTGGTCCCCACAAAAACCTTCTTGTAAAAATAATTCTTCATATTTAAATAAATTATTTAATTAATTAATCAATATTTCTCACCATAAAATTTATATATTAAGAATGGATAACATAATATCAATAATTCCATTGTTAATAAAATAAAAATCAAAGGAATCGTCGTATCTAATAATATTTTATGGTTTTAGATATAATCATATAAATCATCTGAGTATAATGATATTTCATAGATATATAATATACAATTAAATACTATGAATGGAAACTGAATATTGTAGTTAATATAATAGAATCACAAAAGAATGTGATGTTGTAAAATAATTTTTTATTCATTATTAACTTAGTAATTATATCCCACAAATAGAAAATAATTAAATGAATCAATAATAATCATTAATAATTAATAATAAATTTAAAAAAATTAAAAAGGGAATTATATACACCTTAAAATATCAATATTATTATATAAAAAAATATGTCTTAATAAAAATGAAATTGAGACAAAATCCCAATCATCAAACATTACATTAGTTGAACACAGGTTTTACTCCTATATAATATTTTTATGAAATTTGTTAATTTATATCATAACCATAATATTATTTATAAAATAATTTATGATTCTATTATAACACTTTACCCAAATTGTTTCATACTATTTCAATGTTTTCCTAATTTTGGGTGTCAATTGCCTTATATTGTTATGTTGGTTTTGTATGAATGAAGTTAATCTGGTATATAGAATATAGATACATCATATAGAAAATTAAAATAATTTTATAAATATCATAATGACTCATTAAATACATTTTTATAATCATTATATGATTTTGGGCATGGAAATTGAGTCGTATCGCTTCTTAGAAATAGTCAGTCTTATGTATGAAATAGAGAAAACATCATTACCATACTTAGGAAAATTATAAAGTGGTTTATTATGTATTAATTTACCATAATATATATCATGTAGAATATATCGCATATATTCATCAAATTTGTCATTGTTACCTTAAATGTAATTTTTATGTGAAAAATGACTCAAATCGCTTTGCAAGGCCATAGTCCACTATACACACGAGTAGTGTTACAATATTTGTAATGAAATGTAATGTAAAAAAGATATAGTTAATATTATATTTAAAAAATTTAATTTTATCATAAATATGGAATATATATATTATACTCATAATTATATCTTTCCAGTTGGGGAATTGATGGAAAATAATTTACATCAGTTTCCATGGCGTTAGTCCTTCGTACACCTTATCGATGGGGTTTACTTCCATTTCAAGGAAGTGGAGATGTATATTTGTTTCTACATCAAAATAATAACAAATTAGTATATTTAATATACTTTTTTTATAATATTATAGTCATAAAATAAAATTTTAATGAAGTTCAATATAAAATAATATAAAAAATATAGTTTAATAATGTTTCCTCATTTTCAGATAACCTCTTTAGTATTGCATAAGGAGTCTCTAATGTTTGTATTTATGATAAAACTATGATATATAGGATGTCGATATAGATATAAAGAAGTATTTTTTTTATGGATTTGTGTATCTAAATATATTTCTTTGTGTAATGTTGGTATAAGTCTTGGTGACCTTTTAAATGTATGGGGAAGGACAGAAATTGATTTTTTCAAAAAATCTATTCACACATGTTTTTTTGTAAACAAACCATCAAAAATGGGTAATTATTATCAGCTAGTGTTTAAGGGACCAAATATGGCCACATAATTGGGTTTTGAAAATTTTTGGTTTGACATTTCAACCTATTCCTTTTTATATTACCATATGGTAAATAAGTTTTAACCATAACAATAGAAATTAATTTTTATATGATTTAATTATAAAAATGGACTAAAACTAGTTAGAACATTTTAAATAATATAAATTATTCTGACTTCCAATTTAGAATATATTTTTACAAATTCAATTGATATACTTGGAAGGTTCTAATTAAAAATTAAACTTGTTGACTTAAGGAGAAAGTGGACATCTAAGGGCCAAATTCTCATAATTATAGGAGGTTAAATTATGAATATTCTATATGTAAATCTATCCTCCAACTGAAACATTTTTGTATTAAAATATAAATGAAAATGTTTTACATTAAAACAAATTTATAATATAATTTATCATTATAAATAATGTAAATGAAAAGGTAGTCTTCAAGGAAATTCAATATAAGTCATTATTCATTGAAATATGAATATTTTAAGAAAACCATCACAAATTAACCGATTATTAATTTTTTTCTATTGATATTAATAATAAATTTTAATTTATCAAATAAAATATTATATATTTTTCAAACATTAATTTTATAATAAGTACACAAGAATTGATGAAAACATTATCATTGAAATATATATATATATATATATATTCAGAAAAAATTCATTTACTTTATGATGAATATATATTTTATTACAAATCCATAGATTCAAAATTAAGGAATGTAAACTATATATTTTTCATTATTTATTTTATTTAATTAAAAACTGTCAATTTAACTCCTATGTTGTAATGTTAATATTTATGTAATATTTTAGAACAGTGTCATGAATTTTTTAAACTTGGGGTTTCCTACATCACAATCTATCAGCAGATTTAATATATTTAAAAGGAAAAATATTTTAATGTTCCAAAATATAAGAGGAACTCCCATTTATGGTCATGATCGTAAATCAATAATACATCTATACCTATTTCATATTATCCCAATACATTATTTTATGAAGATAAATCAAAAGATCATTATTATAATGCTCAAAATTAAAATGTGTCAAAATATTGGGATTAGAATATTCATAATATAATTTTCAATTTAAATTTGTTTTTAGATGGATGTTCTAACTAATCCAATTTTACATGGATTTTTTAATGATAAATACATTATTTAGTCATCATAAATTTAAAATTTATTCTGGGATTATGTAATGAGACCTTTTAAGGGATGATTCATATTTATATCCTATCATATAATAAAAATATATATTTTAATTACTTATGAGATCATGTTTCAACCGATGATATTAAAAAAGGGGGCTGCATGATACCCAAAACAACTAAAACAAGCATGTGGGGATTAAGATCAATAAAAACAAAGAGAAATAAATAATTCTAAAATTCCTATATAGATAATTTTTCTTGGGGTAAATAAAAATAAAAATCATATTTGGGATGGTAATCCTTCTGTGTTAAAGACTAAGAATAATAGCGAGAGATAATTGTAATCTCACATATTACCAGCTAAACATTACATAACCTTTATTAGTGAGAAATATATCATATTATATCATTATATTGTAATTATTTATGATAATATTATGATAATTATTCATGATTTATATAATTGGATGCATCATTGTGGAATATTCCTGTTGAACTAGAAGTTCAAATTCACAATTTCCAAGAGTGAAACATGCCTACACTATAGATCACACATCAACGAGGATCAGATTCATCAGGTTATTAGATAATAAATTCAGTTTCATTTCAGAGGGTAAAAAAATAATGGGGTTGATTTCTAGTCAAATTGGTTTTTTGTGGTGTAATTAGTTGGAGTTAGGATGATAGTTTTAAAGGTATACACTTTTGTATTCTTAATCATTATAATTAAAGGATTCTAGTATATATGTGGAATAATAATCCTAACCACACAATTTAAACATGATCTCATTAATCTAGGGTTTTGACATTTTGGAATTACATTATTCAAAAATCATCATCATAATGGTTTTAAAACAATATGATTTTAATAATATATATATATATGTACAGTTTTTCTATAGAATTAGACATAAATAGTTTTCTATGTATGAGAACATTTGTGGAAAGTGATGCTATGGACATGATGGAAAAGAATAAATAATTATTATATATGTTTGAGATAAAAGATAACTATAATTTAAATGATATATTAAAATTAATTGGCCTCATAACCATTAATATGTAATTATTTTAAATAACATATGATTCATCATATAGGATTTTAATACAATATCATTTTTTTGATCCTTTATTTAATGTTGATAAATTTATTATTTATCTATGTATAAAATAAAATATATATACTTGATATGTTTCCAACATTATTAACATAATTTAATCATTTTTTGTTCTTTTATCAATTACCAACTAATAACTTACACTAATATATGAATATTAAATTAATAAAGTTTTATACCCAATGCTATAAGATTTACTTTTAAGGGAGCCTATGATTTACGAATGTTTGGAAAGTCATTCCTTATTCCTCTAACAATTTTTTTTAAAAAATAATTTTAAAAAGGTAGAACATATAATAAATTAATATATATTATCTCTCCGAATGTTTTTATTTAACCATTTAATTAATGGTTAAACTTATGGACACTCCAAAATATTAATATCTATAACATTAGAATGGAGGTCACTAATTTTCCAAAATTGTATCGTCCTTAAAATGTTTAATGTTAGACACTAATATCCAATTTGCATTATCCATATCAGTTATATCAGTATACAAAAATAATTAAATCATCATATATAAAATCTTATTTGTTATAATTCCCTCAATCACATGTTTTCAATTAAGTTCAAATTTATACTTAATCATTTTTCTTTGTTATCAATATTGATCAACATATGAATTCATGTTCATAATGAAAAGGTTCTATAGTAAAATCCTTATACATTTAAAAATATTTATAACAAGAAATTCAATGACAAAATAGCAATGATATAATTCTTGAATATAATCATAATCACATTAATAATTCCACTTTGGTTGTATCAATAAAAAATTACTGAACTTTATCCATTACTTTTTTATGATGTATATTCCCTTTGAAGCATGTAGAATTCATTTTCATAGTTCCACCTATTTTTATATTGTAAAAATATAAAATATAAATTTATTATTACACTTTTATTCACAATCACCATTCCCATTATATACAAGCTTTAAAAACCAATTAATTTCTTGTATGAAACTACTCATGTGCTTATTTCCACAATTATCACATTTGGGAAAATCTTTATGTCCCTTATTACATTTATACATCTATTTCCCTTGAATGATATTCACATTTTGTATACCTTAAAATCCATAATACATAGATAATTGTTTCATTATTTTTTTATCAGAAGATATAATATCTTTATATGGTGTGAATGTTTTGGATACTTATTCCATTAAAAGTATTGGCTAAATATAATCAACAAAACGATCATTCTTTCTATTTGGACTACATTTATTGTTAATGTTACTAATTATTTTTCTAGGATCCGTTTTGAAATAAAATAATACAATAAATAATATCACATAATAATAAATCAAATTAAAAAAATCATAAAACTGTTGTTATATTTAACAAAAATTTAAAAATTTATTCATAGTTAGTTTTATAAGAAAAAAATGGATTATTTCGTGTATCCTTATTTCAAATCATTTTCAATGGTCTGTAATTAAAATGTGAATTATTATTTTAATATACCTATGTATAGAAATTATAAGTGCATAGTAAGAATAATTTTCTTCATGGTTATGGATCTATTCCACCTCAATGTGCCCCCACAGGATTTATTAAAACTAGTTACCTCTATTAAAAAAAACTCCCACTTATTATGTCCAAAAATTGATGTGTGTCAATGAAAAACAATATAATATCTTTATTAAGAATCATTATTATGTTCTTATATAAATATAAATAATTTGTATCATAGATTTATTATGGCTAATATTTGTTGTCATTTATCTGGTTCCAATGGATTCTAAGAAATATTCTCTAATAAAAACTATGACAAACCCAACCACCGTATTCCAGATCCAATATCCTCTTTATTTTATTCACATAGATACAATGAATCAAATCCAAATGGGATGATCAATTTATATGTTTTTTAGAAATATATATACACATTATACGCATTTTACATTGGGGATTTTATATAAAACATAATACATAAGAAAAAAAATTATTTTAATCATTGAATATTCATTTTATGATATCTTCGTCATATTATAGAAAATGGAAACAAAATTAAGGTGTTCTAACATAGTATCTAATGTTTTTTTATAATTCAATCTATCATGAATTAGTAATGATTTTTAATATTCATAGGTAAATAACTAAACACACATGACCTTTAAAAAGAATGACTATACTGATATGATAAGCTATAATTTATGAGGAAATTAAAATCATTTATAAAACATACATTAATTCAAAAAATTATAAGGAAATTAATCAATATATAATATATTATGTAAAATATCAATTATAATAAAAATAAAATAATTATAAACTAAGGATATTCATAATTATTGGGAATCATGTATCAGGATGCATATTAAAACAACTATTATAAATATTCTTAATTTGTCCAATTTTTTCACATGATACATTTCTATACATAAAAATAATATATATAACCACGAAACACCCTTCTATAAATTACTAAATTATTCCTCATATATCTAATAATGAATTAAATTATTGATACCTTTTCTTTTTCGTCAAATATTTATATTTATTAAAGGATTTATAATTCTCAATATTTCTGTATATATATCATATCTATAAAAGTAAACACCATATGTATATTTGTTATATAGTTTATGAAATAATCATATCCACTAAAAATAATATGTCTATTTATGAGATTTTTAATGACTAATGAATAATAATCATTAGAATGTTTTTTGTTTCCTAACAAAGATTACATTCACAAATGAAATGGATGTTATACAATAACTTTTAAAACTTTGATATTTTAAATTATAATCCCATTGAATAAAATAATAAAAATTGAAAAAAAAATGAATTATGAAATAATCATGATATTACAGATCAAAGTGGCAATATAGAAACAATACAAAATGAATTATGTGAATAAAATTAAAATACATTTTAATGAAATAAAATTGTGACAAAATCTATTACCTCACACATTCCTTTTATTGAATGTGATTTAAACACCTTTATAATTTTTTTAATAATGTTATAAAGTTATATAATGCAAATTATCATATTTATAATATCACACGTGATCATATTACAACATTTTGACACCCATTTATTAATAGTATTTTATTTGTTTTCTTTATTTCTAGTGTTAATCAATTTTTTTAATCCATGGTATGTTATGATATTTTAGATTCTTTTAAAATTATTTTGTTTCCTCACATAAATAATAATAAAGATGAAATAATTGTATAACTCTCATGTAAATTTTACTATTAAAATCAATCATGGTATATTATTTTGATTAATGATGTATGTTGAGATCATGGATACAGTAGGTCGTACACACCCTTGAGTAACGTTTGTGTTGGAGAAAAATTCCTCAATGTGACATTGCAGTGTTTTAGTTTGTTTTAGTTTGTTGGAAAAGTAAGATTCCAGGTTATGTTGTGGGGTTCTAGAGATATGTTTTACATGGTATGTTGATAAATATCCAAAACAAAAGAAGTGATTCCCCTGAAGTGGTGCAAAATTTTGTTTATACCGGGTGGCATTGTTTCCTAGTGTTTTCCTAAAAACATTTCAAAATATGAATGATAGATAAATAATTTAAAAATAAGTATTTTTGAACTTATATATAATATTATATAAAATTCTTGATTTTATCAAGACATGAGTTTCAAGAAGGTAAGGGGCTTTGAAATGGAATTTGGTGCCTCGAAGGCTAGGTTTGGTGAATGTGTGGGGCATCATGAATGTTTGATGGGTTGATGGTGATCTTCTCGACTTTGATAGGTGCAGAATTTTGAATGAATGAAGGGATGATAGTGATCACCATTACTTTGAGAAGTGGAACATTGGAAATGCTTGAAGGGTTGACAGTAAATCTCTATGACTATGAGAATATTTGTGATTGGGTATATTTTAATGATATTATGCATATCTAGTGATCATCATGAAAAATATTTGAGAGGAATATGAAACGATGAAACATATATGGAATCATATTAAATGGGAGTTAATTTCATTAAATAGACCTTTACCCATTACAAATAACAAGTAAGCCATAACAAAAATCCATAGGCTCTAAATTTGTAAAGGAGATTCATGAAAGTTTGTCTGTAGAAAAAATTGACAAAGAACGGAATTTTCTGAAGGATATAAATTTATACCAATAGTTGAACAAATTAAAAAATTAATGATTTTCGAAATTTTTATTAAAAGCTGATTGAAATTTGTGATCTTCGTGAATGCTATGTGAGCATTGCGAACTTATCTGAGCTTCACAAATGGATGTATGTTCACATAGGTGGGATATGAATTATAAAAGAAGTGATATTGGAGAATGATTTTGGGATGATGATTTCATAATATTATTTTGATTAAATGGGATGTTTCATTATGGATATGATAGATATGCGATGTAAGTGAGCATCAAAAAATTGTTCAGTAATAATTTCCATTGAATCAATGGTAAATTTATATTCATAAATTGGATATAAGTTGGTCATAGATAGATAATATAACATTAATTGAGAAATAATTAATTATTTTTAATAAATGTACGTACATGTCTCTAAAATATGAGTGATTCCTTTTAACAATAGTGAGAAAAAGAAGTGATCGAAGGTGATCCCTTTCATTAATAGCGAGCCATAAAAAGAGAGATTGAGAGAGTGATCCTTTTTAAGGAGTGAGCTACCCCACTAAAAACTAAAAAGGCATTGAGTTTTTTCATTTTACATAAATAACCAGAACCATATTCTGTAAGTTATCCTAATTGATTTGGTACATCATCATATAGTCTTTGTATGCTCTATGGGTGATTCCTAATGATAGCGAAAAAAGTAAAATATTACTATATCATTCAGGATTTCATTTGATTGAAAATTTTATTGAGAAACTAGAGAGAAATGTGTTTATTAATGAATAAATAATATAAAATGTGATAGTTGATTTATTTTAGCATACCTTGATTCCCCTGAGTATTTAACCTCGTTGGTATTACAATTTATCTTTTTTAATAATCATTATTGAAATGAGGTTTATATTTTATTAACATTTCAGAATAACCATTAAATCATATATAAAAAATTATTTATTTAAATAAAATTATATATATATATATATATATATATCATCCATGTGGTGTAGTGATTAAAATATATTAACATCATTACGTGAAGGTAGTTGTTCATGTATACATCAACAATGTTATCATCATTCATCGACTGAAAAGTATTTAATAGGATGATATAGATTAACTTTTATAAATGATAAATAACATAAAAATATCATTATTATTTAATTTATATCTCTTAGAATCATTTACAAAATCTTAATACTATTCACTATATAGGGAGAGTGAAAACAAATCACATCACTTCGTGAGGTGGGAGTCTACTATATACACAAGTGGCATTATCGTTTCCCTAATGGAATTGAATATCAAAAAGGTACATATGATATAATGAATAAATATGTATAATTATGTTATTAATATCATATATATACATTATATCCATCATTACACCCATCAATGAAATATAGAATTGAAAAAATGAATGATAATAGTTTCGGATGTTGTAGTCTGTGAGACATGTGGATGATGTGTTCGTAACAGAATTATTGGAAGTGGACGATTTTATAAGCAACAAACCTATTATAAAAAATATATAAATATATATAAGACACAATTTTTAGTATATAATGTTGACTTAAATAGAATTTTTGGATGTATAGGATGAATTAAAATAAAAAATCCTATGAAAAAACACTTTCTTTTATTTATGTATGCTCTGTAGGAATTCAATAATGCCTCTCATTTCTTTATTTAGGCCAAAAAAAGGATTCTAATCATATGAGAGGAAGGTTATTATGTTAATTATGTAGGTATTTTACAATCCAAAAGGGTTTGATGGTGTTTTTAATTGCCAAGAATGGGATTCTATTTATAATATAGGTATGTGGAAAACTTTTAATTTTTTGAAAAGATTCAATCACACCATATTTTTATTTTTTCACCAGATATCAAAATGGACCATTCAATAACCTATAATATATATGGTTGATATAACCCATTAAAATGAAGTATGGAAATTTTTTATGTCATTTGAACCCTATTATAATTAGGTTAACCACCAGGTAATAACATTTTTACTGTATCCACAATAATTAAATTTCAATGTTTTCCTTATTAATTTTTGAAATAAATTATGTTGAATGTTTTATACATTTTAAAATAATATGATTCAAAATATGTAATAAATTTTTTGAAATTAAATTCATATAATTTTAAATTTTTATTTTAAAATTAATCCTAAAGACGTGATGAGAAAGCATGATTTCGATGAGATCATGTGAAAAAGTTTAAAAATTATATACATTAAAATTCATGATAATGATTATTACTATAACATAAATTGAATTAATTGATATATAATTTATAATATTTTATATTAAAACCAGTTAAAAATATAATAGATCATTATTGATACGTTGAATGGAATGTTTTTTTAAATAACGCCCTCTATTTTTATTTTTCATCGAAAAATGAATCATTTCAAAATAACTATAGAATTTACCAAAAGATAATTTTGATAGTATTATTTTAAAAATTAAGATTATTTTTTAAATAAGGTATATAAATGTATAAAAAAATTAGTTTAAATTATGTTTTTAAAAAATGTCTACTTTGCCATTTAGAGAAAAACTATTTTATAGAAAATATTTATATTAATTTTAAATTATTTATTTTTTATTCATAAACAACATATAACTGTGATTTTTATTATTTAGATATTAATATTCCTATAATATAATTTAATTAATAGGAATAATTATCAGGTTTAATAATATTGTTTTAATAATATTACATGTTTTATATAAACATTATGTTGTGAGAAACACAGGCGAAAAATATTTTTGCAAGAAACAAAAACCATTGAATATATATTTTTCATTAAAAATCAAATATTTAATAATATATTATGGTATTAAATTATCGTCTATCTTGGTATTTAATCTCAAAAATTTCTATCCAATTCAATATTTGTTTCATAATTTCATGAAGTAGTTTGTGAGAGAGAAACCATTATACACCAGAGGAGTATTGATCCATCCTAGATGTAATCATAAAAAGACTCATGTATTCACTTTTATTTATTTAATTATAATAGTTAATTAATGAAACAATGGTGTGAATATAGATATAGATATATTCGTTGAATTTTTGTAAGAGGAAAGTGTGTCAATTTTCTGAATTGAGTAAAATTCAACCACATTCATTCACCTCATATATTGGAGTGGATTCCCTGATACTATAGGAGGAAAATTATTATTCGGGTAACAATTTCACCCTTATTTTCATTCATTAATGATTAACCAAAATAATATTTTATTCTCTGTGTTTTCTCTAATATAATTTTTTAATTTTATATTTGAGTGTCTCATTTGTTTCATTTTATATAAACCATTTTAGAAACATCTTCCATGACATTGTCGAGTAGGAATGAAAAAGATGAAATGAAAATGAAGAATATCTCATTTATCAATGTGTATTCAATACAATATTAATGTAATTATATTTCTAATATATAGTCTATATATTATTAAAATTTTATAATTAATTATGTTAGTGGAAAAAACATACGCCTCATGATCAAAGAGGGTGAAAACAATACTTCCACATGTTTTTATCATCCAGAAATTAGATATTTTATGGATGGAGGGGATCATATTGTAAAATTACCATATTGATAATATTTTTAAAATTATACCCAAAATTATTCATAATCCATTCATATTGAAAACTTAAATTTATATTATGTTCAATATTTCACAGAAAGAATAAGTGGGGATAATCAAATATACATGCATTCATAAGATGAATCAGTTACAATTTTAAGGGATATTATATATAATTTAACCAAATAGGTAGTATCATTTATTTTTATCACTTTTACAATATACATGAAAATATCATTAACTTTGAAATTAATTATGTTAATATGGTGAATAATTAATACAAAAAGGGGTCGACAAGAATAATTTTTTCAATGAATGTATTAATGATTGTGGAAATTGACGAATGTTTGTTAACATTTTTGGATAGTCTTAGTAAAAAAAATAATTAAAAATACATGAATATGATTATATAAATGATAAATTCATTAATATAATTAATTACAATCATGGATGAAAAATTAGAAATCATTGATAATATGAGTAAAGATATTAATATTTTCATTCAATAATATAACTAAATGTATGTAGGGAATGGTGGAGAAATTAATTAAGTATGAATAAAATGATAGATCATTATATAATGACAGAAATTTCCTCCACAGAATTTTCTTATGGTTAGAAGTGAAATTAAAACATCTAGAGGTTACATGATGTGAGTCCTGATAGGATACTGATTAGAAACTTGCAATAATAAAAATCTATAATGAGGATATTTATATCAAAATATCTCATAAAATTGGAAAGATGGGCTTAAAACCATTTTTTTATAAATCCTCTATAGGCATCGAGGAGGTATGATCCACTTCAAAATATTATTATTGAGAGAATTTTATTTTTATACTCTACGTTTTTACTCAAAATGTTGTGACCAAACCCCCAGTAACCTTTGAGGTAGGGTCCCATTAAATACAAAAGTATGTGTAACAAGAAATGTAATACCAAAGGGAATAATATATTAATAGTATTCAAAGTCATGAAAAATGCATGATTCCCATATTAAAATTGAATGAAAAAATTAGATCATTGTTTATTTTCAAAAATATCATTATCCCCACTAGATAATTTATTCATATCATTCATAGTACATATCATGGATTCTTGGGAAAGAAAATAAAATAAGGGAAGGAAAAATGCTCAGTATGGGTATAGTATTGTCTGTGATATCATGAATAAATGAGCTTGACCAACATGAATTGGTAAATTAAAAAACAAAAAATCCAATTAAATAATTTTTCATACATAATTAATATACATAGGTAAATATCTAAAAAAATATTTAACTAATAACATGACTATCATAACTGCATTTGGAATAGTCAAAGACAAGTTATAAATAACAGAAAAAAATTCCATTTAATAAATAAATTGAGAATTAAAAGTATTTAATTATAATTTCATAGTGAGAATTTCATGGATGATAATAATTGAATTCTTAATGAAATTAACTCATAATTATTGGAATCCATGATTTCAAAAATCCGGATACATAAAATGCAAGGAAAATTCATAAGAAATTTTAAAACTGTAGGTACAAACCAATTTATATCTATATTATGGACTTGCCTCGTGATACCTATTGATGCATCAATGGGCTATATAATATCACCATATAACTACCACTATAGCTGAAAATAAATCCTCATATATTGAATAAGAAATTAAATTTAATATATAATGGTCCATGTCATCAAATATATGTATTGTGTAATGAATAAGTATTTATCAATAACTACCAAGATATCAAAATAAAAATCTATATAGATCACCATACGAGAAAAACTATATATGGTTTATTAAATTAAAATATAAATGTTAAATGATATTGATAATTATGTAAAATTAAATCTTTACTGATCACAAGAAAGTGAATACTTCAAGGGGAAGATAATGACCACAAAAATGATTAAAGGAGTTGAATGAAAATACAATACATGGTCAAAATAATCATAAACCATCCAGATAAATAATAATTATGGTATCAATTCAATATATGTTTATTTGTGTAGGGATAATGTTTTTTGATTATTATTATTATTATTATGAAAATACCATTAAAAACATTATTGAGGAAAATATCATCTCTATTATGAGAATAATATTCTGGAATGTTAATTTTCTTAATAAAATTTTAAATTAAATTTTCATTGAAAATAATATTTCAAACATATAAAGGAGTTCTCAAAACAATATGTAGTCATTACACAATGAAATTTCATAAATATTGATTATGTTAAAAAAATATTACATTCACTTTTTTGTTAAATATAAATGGGAATTGTTTTGAAAAATAAGTAAATTTTCAATTAAAAAGAAAAAAAATAAATTATTAAGGTCAAAATTTTATTTAATAAATGATATAGAATATTTTAAAAACACTTTTGATAAAAATTTTAGAAAGTAGGGTTTTAGTTGATAACTTATGTGTGACTAATGCGAGAAAAGTATCCTTTTTTTATTAATAATTACTCTCAATTATTTAAAATAAAAAAACGGGTACTATAAAATTAATATATAAATACAATAGATGATATGATAATTAACATGTTTTTATAGTATGATATAGTAATTTTATTCTACATTAATTCCAAAATAATCAATCTCATTTAGAAATGAATTGTTGAAGAAACCTTTACTATAATCAAAATGAGGAAATATGAATTAGTAAATGGATAATTTATGAGTAAAAACAATAAATGCACATACAATTAGTGCAAATACTAAAATATATTTTTAAAATTCAGTAATATGAAAATCTAAAAATATCAATGGCCACAATGGAATAATATTTTTATATGATATAAAATTGAGGTATGAAAGTATTTAACACTTTGAAAATTTTAATTTTATTTCCCATACATAAAATAATTAAAATTAAAACATAAAGTACAATAAAAATATTTTAAATATTCTAATATATGTAAAAAATATATATATATACATTATAAAATAAATTATGTGCATAGAAATCAAAAATGGCTTCATAAAAAGAAATTAATATAATGTCTTCTACCTCTGGATTCTTTTTGGTTGAACATGCTTTAAATTAATGTATAGTGGTTTAATAAATTTATTTATCCTATTTAGAAAACATATTAATTTTTATTATATCATATATGATACTTTTATAACATCTTATCTCTTGTTAATTAATAATATTTTCTTATTTTCATTGTTTTCAGTGTTAATTGCCTTGTTTTCTAATTTGGGCCTTATAATGAATGTTATGATTTTTTGTGATTTTATATAGCTAAATATTTTCTATAATATTAAACATGATATTATATTAATCTTTATAAAATATTTATAGTTTTATTACCAATAATTAATGATTGTATTGAAAAATGAAGTATGATAAGATCTTGGAGATTGTAGGTCATACACAAAAATAAGTAACATTTCAATTTTTAAAGGATACTTATGGAAGTGTGGAATGTAATATATACAATTTATAAAATTAAAATGATATAAACATGATTTTTGTTTTTCTATATATATATATATTATCCTTGAGGTGTGGTTATGAAAATAGAGTCATGTTAGTTTATGAATGTTGTAGTCCACATGTACATGAATGAGGTTTTCAACAGTAAGTGTAAAAATAAAAATGATATATAATGCATTCATAATAAAGAAAATATTTCATTAATATCAAAATTAATTCATCTATATCACTAATATTTCTAAAATATTTCATTTTTATCTCCAATGGAATGACTTACAGAAAAATTAATAGCTTCGCATCCGAGGTAGTAGTTTGATGTACAGTCGAGTGGCCTTATTTTATACTAAATAAAATAAAATTTAAAATTTTATATATGATATAATAAATATATATGTAATTTTATTTTATTATAATATATATATATACATTATATCCATTATTATTCCAAATTATGATAGGTTTTAATGGAAATACAAATTATATGGGGCTGTGAGGTAGAGATCCTCTAAAAAATAACTGATGATTTCAAAACTAATTTGAAGGAATTATTGATTTTTTACTATGTTTGAAAATATTATAAATTATTCATATTATATTTAAAACATTATGGATATTCTATAATTATTTTGTAAAAATAGTTGAATGAGGAGGGGTATGAAATTAAATAAAAACACTTTTTAAATAAGGATAGCTCTTCTTCTGGTATACGTCTTCAGTTTGCACCAAAATAATTATTAGGATAGATTTATTCCATAAAAAAGTTATATGATATCAGATAAAAATATGGGATGTTTTTTTCATAGTTATTGGAAAAAATTAATATGGTGTGATGGTTTAAAGAGGAAAACAAATGGGTATCCTTTTATAAGTATGATGAGTGGAACACTTCTAATTTTAGGAATCGATTCAATCGTAACAATGATTTTTCCATTAAAAATATTTAAAATGATTTATTATAGATCCAGGAAGATATAAGTTCTATATATGTCCATAAAATCACTACTAGAAAATTACTATGTCCTTTTGTCCTTTAAATTTTTAGTTTTTCCACAAGTAAATCCATTTTTACCTTAACTAGGATAATTAATTTTTACGATATTTACTAATAATTATCACATAAAAATAAGTTTAAATTATTATAAATTATAAATTCTTCTTATTTTAAATGTGGAGTCAATTTTATTAAATTCAATTCACATATGAGGATTATTTAAATTTAAAATTAATCTCCCAGACGCATCAAAAAAGTAGGGTTTCAAAAAAAATGTCCAAAAAATTTGAATCTTTTTTATACCAATATTCTATATAAAATTATTATAATAAAAATAATTATAATTACATACATATATTTGAAATATATTTATATAATATCTAATTAAAATATAATTTATCTTTTTAAATAATTTACAAAAAATGAAAATTTATGTTAAAATTCTGTATATTCACCATTCATCAAAAATTGATACATTTTATAAAAGTACCAAAAATTCAACCTAACCTAATTTGGATATTCTGATTTCAAAAATTAAATTCATTTTATCACTTGTTTTTTTTGAAATATTTTAATGATAGTTTAAATTTCTGTGCATAATGTTATAATAAACAGTATTTTTTGAAACAATATAGTATTTTAGTAAGATTTTTTCCTTTTAATTGATTCTTATTATATATATATATCATATATAAACAAATTATTCTTTTTACACTTTTAAAACATATACACTATTTTTTTACTATTCATGACATATTATTTAATGGCAAGTGTATAATGGTATACTATGTTAGAGTTATTTTGTACTCAATGTTGTGTGTTGTGCATGCTAACGATGGAAATTAATTTATTGAAATATATTTCATGGTTTATTTATGGAATATGTTTCATGTTTAAATAATTACCAAAAATAGTTTTATTATCTCATAATTGCGGGGATATATTTTCCACACCATAAATAAATTTAATTCATTCAATTTAATGTTAATCTCATAAATCATGTTTCTGAAATTTAGAAATTCCACTATTGAAAACCCTGATTATAAATGGGTTTATAAAATATTCTCTTATTAAGTGAGAAAGGGGAGTATAACGGTCAAATTTAATGACACATAACTATATTTTTATATAGGTTAACATTGGTGGAATGTGAATATATAGACATGGGAGAAAAGAGTAAATAATTATAGAGAGTGATATAGGTCATTTATCACAAAAAAATAAATTATTACCAGAATGTTACGGTCTACAAAACCATAAATAATTGATGATTTAAAATACAATCTAATTTATTAGATATTAAAGTAATAAGATTACATTTTTTTAAACAAAAATCATAAATTAATAAGATTTATTTTTTATAAGAATATAATGAAATACATGTACGTTACTTGTGCTTATTTAGTAAACATCATTTCAACCTTTGGTTGTTCTTGGATTAATTTCAAATTCATCAGTTAGTTTAATAAATGAATATTTTTTTCCAAAGCACAAAAATTATCTTTTACTGAATCTGATGAACTATAAAAGACTGACACATCATTCTGCCAATCTCTATCTATTTCCATAAGACAATATTGTTTTTACATGTTAACATATATAATACATTAATATCAAAACCTAGAATATAACACTATAATTTATTCATTAAAATTATTTTTTTCATTTATAACAAAAAATAATTCAACTTTAACCATAACCTCATGTTGGCTAGTGGTAGGTGGTAAAACGTTATCCATCATTGGTCATGGTTCAAGCCCCATGTCCTTTTTGGATGTGATAGGTTTTCAACCAGCATGTGGAATGCCCATTTTGTAAACTATATTTATAAAATTTCTATATCTTCTCAGAAAATTAATATGGAAATCTCAAGAATAAAATTAACCATTAAATAATGTTTTTACTATGGATTTAAATACTATTTTCCACAATTCAAAATAATATTTTTTTAATATTATTAAAATTTATGTAATTATCATATTAACCCTAAAAACAATAAACACTATTAAACTAATTACTATAAAAGGAAAATAAGTTACTCATCAAATAAATTTTATAATAAAAAATAAATTGGGAATACATTTCTCCAAAATGTATTTGATGTTAGTAGACTCCCATCACATTAATCGTAAATGGAGTGTTTAATAAATTGAAGTTTTTATAAATATAAAACTCATAACCACATGATGGTATTCATAACTATTAATAAAATAAATATATATTCTTTTATAATTTAACATAATTGTTAGATGTTTTGTATTTCATGTGACCAAGATACAATTTGAAAAAATCCATTTATAATATAATTCTAGATTTTGAATAAATATATAATCAAATTTATTTCAACATAGTTAAATTCTGTGTAACATCCCATGTAAATAAAAAATAATACATATTTAATATTAATTAATATTTGTGAATTAAATATTAATTTTACTTTAAAAGGGATGATATGTTCTATAGCGTATCTAATACGCAACAAAGGGTTTCTTTGAAATCATACATTGCACACTAGTATTATAATATTATTATTTTAAATGGTAGTAAACTCCTAGTCATTTTAGTGATGGGAATGAATTAAACTAACTACAATATAATTATAAATGTTTTTTAATATTATCTACATTATCCAATAGGAAGTTATAGACAAAAAATGTGAATGAATCTACTTTACATTAAAAGGCCAATTTATTGCCTTTTAATGGAGAACCCTTTTTAAATATAGTTTTGGTCACATTAATACATTATATATAACCAAAAAAATCATTCTTCATAATGGGGACATCAAAATTTACTTTGTGCAATTTTTTGAAATTTTTCCGATAAAGTTCATTTTTTAATGAATATTGACAAATATTATATTTAAATTCAAAAGTTTTGTTTAATCTAATTTGTTTATATGGTTAGATTATCTTTTTAATCGGTTTTAAAGTGAAATTAAAATATGTTTTTACCATTTGATAGAATTTTGGTCATTGGAAGTAATTTCAGATTGAAATTGGACATAAACAAGTATCAATATTTTGATAGTTATTGATTCTTAAAAACACGTTTTTTGTTTTGATAACGGGAATTAATTTTAAAATTAATTAATTACACTTCTATGTTTTTAATTTGAAAAAATATAAATAATTTTTGAATTCAGAATATCAAATATAGCTTAGGCTGAATTTTTGGTATTTTTATGAAAAACATCAATTTTTTATGAATATTGAAACCACTTAGAGGTAGTTAAAAAATTGAATTTTTCATTTAAATGAAATTTTACCACTTCTGTGAATTGAATTTCAAAAATCTGACATACATGGTTTTCATCAAGAAGTAAAATGAGGTTCATTAAGATGAAATTAATTTTTGTTAAATAATAACTTTTGACTTTTATTTACCGCGGTTAAAGGTAAATAGGGTAATTTAAGTTTAAAATTTGGGACTCCTTTGATCCAGTGGAAGTGATAATGACAATTTAGATTAATTAATTTAATGTAAATGCCAAAATGACATAAACAAAAATTGTTTAGTAATTAATTTATATATGGTGTTATATAAGTCCTATTTTCGACTATAAATATTATTTGGAAAGATAAATGTATTTCCTATATCATTTTTGTTTTTTTATAATTTTTAGACATCAAATAAATGAATGTATTTATGAAAAAATAATGATGCAGTATTTACCTCATTAATAAATGATTTAAATAAATAAGATTATAATGACTAAAATATTATCAAAAACATGTCCAATTCTTATTGGATTATTTTATTTCGACCATGAATCATATTATATTCGACTATAATGATTTATGGACCATTAGAAACAAAATATAATTATATAATAAAATAATAGTTTCACACATTCCTAAAGAGACCCTCCCCCTTATAAAAGGAGACAACTTCTAACCAATTCCTCACCCCTCTCAAGTCATTTGGATCGTACAAAAACTGACCAATTAAGCTCTCAAAATCCCTCCCCTCCTATTAGATGCCTTACCTTCGGCAGAAGGCAATTCAAGAAGTCCTTTGGTTCAAACCAAAGAGAGTTACCCAAATTAATGGTAAGAGTTTCTCATAAATTGTTTTCTTTTATTTTACTTCTCCAACACCTAAGCTCTTTTTTATTCCTTTGTTTTATAAAAACACTATTTTCCTCAATATAAAAGGATTTATTTATGAGAATCATTCAAACTACACTTACAAACACCTCCATCTAATGGATGAAGAACATAATGTTTCTGTGGATGGAAAACTAAGGCCTCACGAAACGATGATTGTTTAATTACATCTTACAGCCTCTCATTGGGGCCATTATGATGAAACTGTATTTATATATTACATATATTATGTTTATGATTTTAGTATGCTTCTATACTTCCCATTTATATCATACCTTTATAGTTTCCATAGTGGGTAAATAAGATAATCTCATTTGAGGGAGTGCGGACTACCGCCCCCTCAAAGTGATTTGACTCGTTAATGCCTTATGTGGGATGTAAGAAGATAGTTCAAATGATATTATATATGATTTTATAGTAAAATTATAATATAATTATGTATCATTATGTTTTATTTCCATTAAAATAAGAAATAGAAATGAAAGTAGTGTTCATGCGTACGTACGACTTACCGTCTCCAAGAACAGTGCATATCATTTCTTACCTCTAAATGTTATGTACTATTATAAAAAACATGTATATACTAGATATATATGATATATATGATATCCAAATCATGAATATCATTTTGGATATAATAATCCTTTGACCACATAGACAACTTGTAAATATAAGTTTTTCATTTTTACTCAAGTACCAAATATCGACCAATTGAACGTTATTAACTTAAATGATTTCATAATGTTTGTAACATGGTAATAAGTGATATAAAAATAATAATAAACGTGAAAAAGGTTTCTAAGGAAGTAGAAATTAAATTCATTTTATTATTCAGGAGATTAAAGAACGATTGAGTCATGGTGGACGAGAGATAAGGGACTTCGTCTCAATCTCCTTTCATTGAGGCATTTTTAGTTTTATACATGACAATATTTTATATGGTTTATAAACCCCTGTGACTATTCATTTTATTAAAAGGGAATATTTTTATACGAAGCGTATTACTGAACAACAAGAAGGAATGTCTTTTAATGTAATTGGTGACAAAGACCTTTCCGCCACCGCAAGTATTATTTGATCTTTGGCTTCCTTAACTAGCCAGAATGTTTTTTTAAAAGAAAAAATAAATACCATATACTCATTGTACATATTTTGGTATTGAAAATGATTTTGAGAATGGATTTATTATTTCAATATCTTCAAATGATATTTTATTATTGCAATGTGGAAATGTTATCATTCCTTTATGCTTATGTTATGTGTTATGATCATGTTATGGTTCATGGGCATTATTTACATATACATGTGGTTCCATGATAATCCAAGGGCGGGTGGGCCTGATATATCTCTCCAATGCATTGGGTAACATGATAGAGGTAAAAATTAATGTTTCTACTAATAGATTTAGGGAATATAATGTGATGGGTATTCCAATGTAACTCCCTATGTAGCTTTGATAGTTACAATATAAGTATGATATGTATTCCACAAGTTACCTTTATGATTATTGATTTCTATGTGTCTTTCATAAATATAATGATTTCATGAGGTAAGTAAAAGATTTCATGTTTTGTATGTATTTATGAAAAAAGGTTTTCATTCTTTTTTTGTAACCCTTACTGATCTTTTTATGCTAATCCCAAGTTTTCAAATGTTTTCATAGGATATAAAGATGAATAAGGTCATGGATGGGATCAAGGAAAAGTCATGCTATCTAAAACATTTAACTAGACATGACTATTTTTTAAGAGTTTTTAATTTATTAAAAAAATGGAAACTATGTAGATATGTCTACCTTTTAATCTTTTGAGATGTAATAGTTATATCCTAATTCTCTAAAACTATAAACCTAAAAAGATCCTCAATGTGAATTATTAATTTAATTCAATATTATGTAATGTTTTAGGCCAGGTCTGTATAGTTGGTATCAAAGGTCGTTTTAGATAACTTTACGTGTTAGGGTATTTGTTAATGTAATTTATGTTAATATTGACATCATATAGAATTTCCAGATTACCATGTAGCTTCACCTAAGATATTTATATGTTCAGAATGGTTTTTCGCAGAGGAAACAGGGTAGCTATGTTGGGACAACATCAGGAGGGAGACAACCTTCCAAATTACCAACCTGAGAAGGTCGGAATTGTTACTGAACAGTTTATTGCAGTGATGGCACAGTTGTATTAGGCTATAAATGGTGGTGGTATCCATGTATGAGATCAGCCAGATTTACCACAGTGTAACATGTCAGTAGTGGAGCATTTCATGAGGAATCATCCCTCATCATTCATAGGATCATCTGACCCAGTGATAGCTGAAGGGTCGATTAAATCATTGGAGAACATTTTTGATGTCATGGGTTGTTCATAACATCAAAAGATTAGTCTTGTTGTTCACCAATTTGAAGGTGAAGCTGATCAGTGGTGGTCGATGGTGAACAATATCAGGGATAGTGGGGAGATTGATCCTCTTGATTGGGATGAATTAAAAGGTATGTTTCTTAACAAATATTTTCCTAAGGTGGTTCATCTTAGTATGGAATAGAAATTCCTATAATTAGGGCAGGAGGATGACTCAGTGGCTGCTTATGAAAAAAAATAAACTCGACTGGCAAGGTATGCTCCAAATTTCATTCGACATCTTGATAGTAAAATCATTCAATATTACTCAGGGGTAATGACAAAGTATCGAAGAGATTTCGCTTATTGAGAGTTAAAAAGTTATTAAAAACTTGTTCATTGTGTGGAGAAGGTGGAAATGGAGTTTGCCGATGATCAGGTATTCTTTTACTAACAACAGAATAAGAAGTCGAGGTGGTAGGCGAAAGGGAAGAACTCTTCAAAAAAGGCTAATGGTAAGAAATATTAGTTTATAGTTTGTGAAATATGTGGTAAAAAGAATGCTGCAGAATGACATTTGAATTCTGGTAACTGCTACCGATGTGGTAAAATGGGACATAAGGATTGTAATTGCACTAAAAAAGATCAGGGTAATAGTAAGAAAAAATATGATTTACAGTCAGTAAAATGTTTTATGTGCAATAAAATGGGTCATTATGAAAATGAGTGTCCAACAAATAACTCATCCGAATGAAATCAGCCACACTACAATAAGAAAGGGGTGGAAAAATCCTTTGGAACTACTTCTGCATATGTTGGGCCATCAAATTATGTTGTATCAGGTATACTTTTTTCTTTGTTCAAATTATTCCAATTTGTTGTTTGATTCATGGTCTACACACTCATTCATTTCTGAGAAGTTTTCTAGTAAATTGGGAATTCCATATACATATATGAAAATAGAACATATGGTAAAAACACCAGGAGGAAGTGTTGAGACAAAAACAAAACATAAGAACATTCTTGTCCTTGTGTGCGGAAAGAATCTACCTACAAACCTTATTATTTTTCCTTCAGTAGAGTTTGATGTTATATTGGACATGGATTGGCTTTCTTTTAATCATGCTAAGATTGACTATAGAGCTGAAGAGGTTTCTTTTCAGAATTATTTTCAGTTTGTATACAAAAATGAACCCTTGATGTTGATAACATATCAGGAAGAAGAGAAACTAGTAAATGATGGAAATGAAAGTTACCTTGCACATATTGTTGAAAAAAAAGAAATTGTTCAGATTAATGATGTGTTAGTGGTAAATGAGTACCTTGATGTTTTTTTCTAATTAGTTCCTGGTATTATACCTGATCGGGAAGTTGAATATACTGTTGAATTAGTTTCTGATTCTAAGCCAATTTAAAAACCCCCTTATCGAATTTCTGAAATTGATCTTTTAGAGTTAAAGAATCAATTGCATGAGTTACTAGATAAAGGTTTCATTAGACCAAGCACATCACCATGGGGTACTCCTGTCTTGTTTGTTAAAAAGAAATATGGTTCAATGAGACTTTTCATTGATTATGTAGCATTGAATAACATCTATGTAAAGAATAAGTATCCATTGGCTCATATTGATGATTTGTTTGATCAGCTCCAAGGAGCCCAGTATTTGTCAAAGATTGACTTGAGGTCAGGGTACCATCAGTTGAAAGTAAAGGAAGCAGATGACCCAATGACCTCATTTAATATTAGATATGTCCATTATGAATGGGTAGTTATGCCTTTTGGGTTAACCCATGCACCTGATGTATTCATGGATCTTATGAATATAATTTTCTGTGAGTTCTTGGATAGGTTTGTGGTTGAGTTCATTGATGATATTTTGGATTATTCCAAATGTATAGAGGAACATGAATTTCATTTAAGGGTTGTATTGAAAACCGTAAAAGAAAAAATCTTTATGGGAAATTAAGAAATTGTGAGTTTTGGTTACAACAAATTTCATTACTTGGTCACATTGTTTTAAAAAATGTCATAACTGTTGATCCTGCTAAAAAAAGTTATTGAAGAATGGCCAAGTCCCACAAAAATAACAGAGATCTATATTTCTGTTGGTTTGGAAAGTTATTAACGAAGGTTTGTAGAAACATTTTCACGATTGTCTAGTCCAATGACTAAGTTAACTCGATAAGGTGTTAAGTTCATATGGACAAAACAATGTTATGACTATTTTCTGGAATTGAAAAAAAATATTGGTGAATGCTCCAGTTTTGGAACTGCCTTCCAGAAATGGTAAGTTTTTTATCTACATTGATGCTTCTTTGAAAGGACTCAGTTGTGTCCTAATGGAAAATGATCATGTAATTTCTTATACTTCACATCAGTTTAAACCAAATGAGTTAAATTACCCTACACATGATTTGGAATTAGTTGAAGTTGTTTTTTCATTAAATATTGGAGGCATCATTTTTATGGAGTGAAGCGTGAAATATATACTGATCAAAAAATTTTGAAGTATATATTCACTCAGAAAGAATTGAACATGAAACAGAGGTGATAGTTGGAATTAATCAAGGATTCTAAGTGCACGATCCATTACCATCCGTTAAAAGAAAATAATATGGCCATTGCTTTCAGTCGAAAAATTAATGTCTCATTATCCATTCTATGTTTAGAAAGAGATCCTTTGGTTTCTGATTTAATGAACTTTGGTATAGAAGTTGTGGTTTTTTGAAATTCTTTTGTTTTGTTTCAGGTGTCAGTGAAATCATCTCTATCAGACAGAATTATGCAAGTGCAGAAAGAAGATAGTGAGTTACAAATAAAGGTAGAGTTGGTTTATAATGGTACGTTTCCCTAATTTAACATTGATAATGATTGTGTTTAGAGATTTTGGAAGATATTATGTGTACCTTGTGATTCACAGTTGAAGAATGAGTTGTAATGTAAAGCTCATAGTTCTCTATTTTCAGTTCATCTTGGTAAAACTAAGATGTATAGAGATCTTCGGGGGTGTTACTAGTGGTATGGAATGAAAAACGATATTGCTGATTTTCCTATGAAGTGTTTGACTTGTCAGTAGGTTAAAGCAAAGCCACAGTTACCGAAAGGAATGCTTCAGCCTTTACTGGTTCCAGAATGGAAATGGAAAAATATATCCACAGACTTTTTTGTGGGATTACCAAAGACATCTTGAGGTAATAATACAATCTATGTTAAAGTTGACCGATTTACTAAATCTACTCATTTCCTTCCAATTATAGATACTTTGTCTCTAGATCAACTTTCCCGGTTGTATGTCAAAGAGATATTCAGGTTTCATGGAGTTCCCCTCTCCATTGTATCTGATCTGATCCTAGGTTCACTTCTAACTTTTGGAAAGGCCTTCAGAAGTCATTGGGTACTGAATTAAACTTTTTTACAGCTTTTCATCCTCAATCAGATTGGTTGTCAGAAATAATAATTCAGACATTTGAGGATATGTTACGTGCTTGCTCGATGGATCATCAGGGAAGTTGGGACCAACATCTTTCATTGGTTTAATTTTCTTATAATAACACTTTTTATTCCAGTATACAGATGGCTCCATATGAGGCATTATTTGGAAAGCATTGTCAAAATCCAGCTTTTTGGGACGATGTTGATGAAAGGAAACTGATGGGACCAGAAATGGTAGAAGAGATGGCAGAGAAAGATCAGTTGATTCAGAATTACATGAGAACAGCTCAGAGAAAACATAAAAGTTATTCCAATAACCGGAGGAAGGATCATTCCATTGAGGTAGGTGATCATGTATTTCTAAATGTTTCTCCATGTAAAAGTGTGATGCGTTTTGGTAAGAAGGGGAATTTGAGTCCGAGGTTCATTGGACCTTATTAAATTCCAAATAAAGTGGGATCAGTTGCGTATAGTGTGGCTTTACCTCCAAGCTTATCCCCGGTACACAATATTTTTCATGTTTCGATGTTGAGAAAGTATATGACAGATCCATATCATGTTTTGAGCCTAGAGGTAGTTCAGTTGGAAGAGAATCACTCTTATGAAGAACAACCACTCCAGATTCTTGACCTTAGAGAGCAGGTGTTGCAGAATAATGTAATTCATCTGGTAAAGGTTTTGTGGAAAAACCAAATTATTGAATAGGAAACATGGGAATCTGAAGATTCTATGAGGTATAAATAACCCCACTTATTTTGATAAGTGAATAAAAATTGCAAGGACACAATTTACAAAAGGGGGGAAGAATGTAACATCCCATATAAATGAATAATAAGACATATTTCATATTTTACATTAAAAAGCCGATTTATCGCCTTTTAATAGAGAACCATTTTTTAAAACTAGTTTTGGTCACTTTAATACATTCTATATGACCAAATAAAATACTTCTTTATAATGGGGACATAAAAATTTACTTTGAGCAATTATTTTTGGTATTTTTCCGATCAAGTTCATTTTTTAATGAATAGTGAAAAATATTGTATTTTAATTGAAAAGTGAATTTTAATCTAATTTATTTATATGGTTAGATTATCTATTTAATTTGTTTTAAATTAAAATTAAAATATATTTTTACCATTTGCTCTAATTTTGGTCATTATAAGTAATTTCACTTTGAAATTGGACATAAACAAGTATCAATATTTTGATAGTTATTGTTTCTTAAAAACACGCTATTTGTTTTGATAACAGGATTTAATTTTATAATTAATTAATGCCAAATTTATGTTTTGAATTTGAAAAAATAGACATCATTTTTGAAATCAGAATATCAAATATATCTTAGGCTTAAATTTTGGTATTTTTTTGAAAAACATCAATTTTTGATGAATAGGGACACCACTTAGTGGTAGTTAAAAAACTGACTTTTCCATTTAAATGGAATTTTACGACTTATTTGAATTAAATTTAAAAAATCTGACATACAGGGTTGTTATGAATAAGTAAAATGTGGTTCATTAAGATGAAAATAATTTTTGGTGAATAGTAACTTTTGCCTTTTATTTACCGTCGTTATAGATAAATAAGGTAATTCAAGGTTAAAAGAATATTATAATATTTCAAAATTACCTTAACACTTTTCTTAAAATTATTGGTTGAGTCATTAAAGACCATGGAAATCTTTGGGTCTATTTTGGGACCCCTTTTATCCACATGGAAGTGATAATGACAATTTAGATTAATTAATTTAAAGTAAAGGACAAAATGACATAAACAAAAATCATTTAGTAATTAATTTTTATATTGGGTTATATAAGTCCTATTTTCGACTATAAATATTATTTGGAAAGAAAAAAATATTTACTATATCATGGTATTTGTTTTATAATTTTTAAACATCAAATAAATTAAATTATTTCTGACAAAATATTGATGCAATATATACCTCATTAATAAATGATTTAAATAAATAAGATTATAATGATTAAAATATTATCCAAAACAAGTCAAATTCTAATTGGATGATTTTATTTCGACCAAGACTCAACTTATCTTCGACTATAATTATTTTTTGACCATTGTAAACCAAATATCATTATATAGTAAAATAATAGTTTCACACTTTCCTAAAGAGCCCCTCCTCGCCCTTATAAAAGGAGACCACTTCTAACCAATTACTCACACCTCTCAAGCCATTTGTCTTGTCCAAACTCTGCCCAATTAATCCCTCAACATTACTATCCTCATATTATAAGCCTTACCTTAGTCAGAAGGCTTTTCAAGAAGCCCTTTGTTTCAAATGAAAGAGAGTTACCCAAATTAAAGGTAAGGATTTCTCTGAAATTGTTTTCTTTTATTTAACTTCTCCAACCCCTAAACTCTTTTTTATTCCTTAAATTTGTAACAACACTAGTATCCTCAATATACTAGGATTTTTTTATGATATTTATTAAAACTACACATACACACACCTCCATCTAATGGATTAAGAACATAATGTTTCTGTGGATGCAAAACTAAGGCCTCATTAAACGATGATTGTTCAATTACATCTTACCAACTCTCATGGTGGCCATTATGATGGAACTGTATTTATATATGATATATATTCTATTTATGATTTCCTTATTATTCTGTACTTCCCATTTATATCATTCATTTATGGTTTACATAGTGGGTAAATACGATAATCTCATTTGAGGAAGTGCAGACTACCGCCCACTCAAACTGATTTGACTCATTAATGCCTTATGTGGGATGTATAAAGGATAGTTTTAATGATATTATATATGATATTATACTGTAATTATAATATAATTATGTACCATTATGTTTTATTTCTCTTAATATAAGAAATAAAAATGAAATTAGCGTTCATGCGTACGTACGACTTACCATCTCCATGAATGGTGCATTTCATTTCTTACCTCTAAATGTTATGTACTATTATAAAAAACTAGTATATACAGGATATATATGATATATATGATATCAAAATCATGAATATAATTCTTGATATAATGAAACTTTGACCACATGGACAACATGTAAATATATGTTGTTCATTTTTACTCAAGTACCAAAGATCGACAAAATGAACGTTATTAACATAAATGATTTAATAATGTTTATAACAAGGTAATAAGTGATATAAAAGGAATAATAAACTTGAAAAGGATTCTTAAGAAAGTATAAATTTACATTAAATTATTATTCAGGAGATTAATGAATGATCGAGTCAAGTCAGACGCGAGGTAAGGGACTTCATCTCAGTCTCCCATCATTTAAGCATTTTTAGTTTTATACACGAATTTATTTTATACGGTGTATAAACCCCTTGGACATTTAATTTTATTCAAAGGGTATATTTTTATACGAATCATTTTACTAAAAAACAAGAAGGAATGTTTTTTAACGTATGATGTGACAACAACCTTTCCGCCACCGCGAGTATTATTTGATATTTGGCTTCCTTAACAACCGAGAATGTTTTTTAAGAGGAAATATAAATACCATATACTCTTTTTACATATTTTTGGTATTAAAAGTGCTTTTTAGAATGTATTTATTATTTCAATATCTTGAAATGATATTTTATTATTTCAATGTGGAAATTTTATCTTTCTATTATGCTTATGTTATATGTTATGATCATGTTATGGTTCTTGGGCATTATTTACATATACGGTTGGTTCCGTGATAAACTTAGGGTGGGTGAGCCCAAGATAGCTCTCCAAAGCATTGGGTAATGTGAAGGAGGTAAACGTTAATGTTTCTCCAAAGAGATTTAGGGAATATACTGTGATGGGTAATCCAAAGTAACTTCCTATGTAGCTGTGATAGTTACAATTTAAGTATGATATGGATGCCACATGTTACCTTTATAATGAATGGGTTTTATGTGTCTTTCATAAATCTTATTATTTCATGAGGTATGTAAAAGAGTTAATTTTTTTATGTATCTCTGAACAAATGTTTTCATTCTCTGTTTTATAACCCTTACTGAGCTTTTTATGCTCATCCCATGTTTTGAAATGTTTTTACATGACTTAATGATAAATAAGGTCAAGGATGTGATCAATGAAAATTCATGATATCTAAAACATGGAAGTACACATGACTATTTTTTAAGATTTTTTATTTTATGAAAAAAATGGAAACTATGTATATATGTCTACCATGTAATCTTATGAGATTTAATAGTTATGTCATAATTCTCTAAAACTCTAAACCTGAATAGATCCTCAATGTAAATTATTTATTTAATTCAATATTATGTATTTTTTAAGGCTGGGTCCTTATATTCCATGTATATTAGTTAACTGTTAAAAGAGGGTATTGACCATGATGACCTAGGAAACCCCACATTTATGGAAAATAACTATAATTGAATCCTTAGGATGATATGTATTTCCTACCATAATAACAATTTTTTCCTCTATATTTTATTGTTTATGATATTTTTTCATATATTAAAAATATTCACATTTCCTTGAGAGACCATATTTTTAGTACAAGACAACTTACGTTTAATCGTTATTTTTAATTATTATCATATATTTTAATATTTCATAACTTTTTTACAAAAAATGTGAATTATCTAAATAATATCTCTTGGGAGTTCCAAACTAGATTCTTAGTAAGTCCCATTGATAGGAACCATGTTACGATAGTGTTAAAGTAATTACACCCTTTTAAATTCTGATACCCCTATGTACCACATTGAAAGAACCATCTACACTTATAATATCAATACATGGATGTATTATTAAGAAATCCTACGTGATCTCTTTTCCACAAAAAAATTAAGACAAACCTATACATATCGTTAATGTTTATCATGGGGTTAGGTTCCTTGGTATATTTTATTCAAAATATAGGTACCTTGTTATCTACTATACTTCCTATGATACCATATTATGTGACCGTAATCCTAGTATCCCAGAGTCAGTGGATGCCTTTTGACATTGGAATAAAATACAATGTATCACATCTCGAATGACAAATATGTTTAGAAATCGTGGAAGACTAGGTACATATATATTTCTTGAAATACAATTCAATTCAAATCATAAAAAATATATTGTTTCCTGAATATTAATATTCTCATTAGATTATTCAGGAATATAATTCATTGTATACGTCATGGATTAATTAAAAAGAATTAAAAATAATGGTGGTATAAAACTCATAATAAGGGTTATGTATAAAAAAAGGTATCATGAATTAATGACAATAACCATCATGGAAAAGAACATAACTAAAAATAAATTATATTTAATTTCGTTTTAATGATTAATAAATATGGTAAGGTTAATAAATTAAAACACCTTAAATTTAATAAACATCATTAATATCTTGTCTAGGTGAGGCACAGTCAACATGAAAATGTAAATAAAAAAAAACACGTTGAATTTTATTTGAAAACTAGGAATGAAATTCATTAAGAGATAATATGGTAGTGAAAATATAAGGGATAATAATAACTAATTTATTATGAATGATGTTATTAATTTTTGGACTTTATAATCTCATGTACCATGAAACCTTTACTATCAAGACCTTTCATTTGATGGTTAAACACTATATTTAAGAAGCCATTTAACAGAAGATTATAAATTTTTCTAATTTTTCTTAGAGAACATTCATGGGGATATATATTACTAGGACCTAGCCAAACCATTAGGTTAAAATCATTCAAGATATATATAATAATTGATTTTATTTAATGAAAAATGCGCCTCTTCATCAAATATATGTATTTTTTAATGAATAAGTATTTATCAATATTACCATAGATATAAAAATGAAATTCAATTTATTATACCATATGAAAGAAATTAAATATTTTTTTACCAATAATTATATCCATGAGAAATGATATCGATAATGGGAGAAATTTTATTTTCAAATAATCACATGAAAGTTAATATTTCAAGGGGAAGTTAATGACAACTTAAATGAATCACAATGGTGAATGTAAGTACTTTCATTGTTCAAAATAATTATAAACCATGAATAAATATAATAGGTATGGTATCAATTCAAGATATACCCATTATATAATTAATAATTACTTTTTGTATTTGATGCATTGAAATAAAATAATTTGATCGTCATGAAAATATTTAGAAAAAATATCATTTTCATTTTGAAAAAAAAACATGTTGAAAACTAAAAGTTTACAAGAAATTTTAAAACTAATTTTCCTTGAAAATAAATTTATAAATATATATAATATGGTTTAAAACATTGAGTGGTCATGATGGTAGTAAATTTTTTACAGGCCGAGTACTTTAAAATAAATACTCCTTCCAAATTTTTTGAATAATCGAAATTGTCAGTTTTTTGAAAATGAAATGATTCATCTTAAGAATAATTTTATAAAACATTAATTTGGAGAAAAAAGCCATTTATTAAATATTTTCTAAAATTTTAGAAAAAAAATATGAAATCATTTTCGGAAAATATAGTTTTTTTTAAATCAATTTTATAATGGAAAAGTTAAATGAAGTTGGAATTTCATAAAAGAAATATTCTCAATTATTTAAAGTTAAAAATAAGTATAAAACGGTAAAAATAATTGAAATTACTTAGAATAACCAATGTATAAGAAAATTAGTTTTTTATAATGAATTTTTCAATAAATTTCATTAAATATAAATTTCAGAATAAAAAACATGATTAGAATGAAATTTTAAAATAAAAAAAACAACGATAATAATTTTGAAGTAAGAATTATTTATGAAATAAATTATGTGTATCAAAAATAATTAGAAATAATACATGTGTAAAAAATATATATTATTAAAAGTTATTATATATATAATCTTATAATATTAAAGACCACTATGGAGTATTATAACCTAGTGAAAGGAAATTGATTTATGAAATTTTTTAACACAAGGTATATTTTAATAAAATTAATGCTTAATGGAATAATCCAAATTCAAACATAAAATAGCATGAATAATATATTTATCATTATAGTACATGTATAGGGGATGTATATACAACATATTAAATAAAATAGATGTATAAAATTAAAATATTTATCAATGAAAGGAAAATGATACAATGTATAATGACTCGGCCTTAAAAAATTAAATATTTTAAATTGAATGAATGATTTACATTGAGGATATTTTCAGGTTTAGAGTTTTATTGAGTTAGGAAATAACAATTAAATTTCATCTCATAAAGAATTACAATGTATACACTTCTACTTAGTTTCCATTTTCTTAATAAAATAATAACTCTTTGAAAAAAAGAGTCATTCCTAGTTCCATTTTTAGAAAGAATGAATTTTCCTAGATCCCATCCTTGACCTTATTACACTTTATGTGTTGTGAGAAACAGTTCAAAAACATGGGATGAGCATAAAAATCTCAGTAAGGTATACAAAAAGAAGAATAAACTGTTAGTTTTTCAAATCAATAGGTAAACCATGAATACCGTATCATAAGTAATAATATTCACCTTTATAAATTAGTAAATAATATTCACTATATAAAAGATCATTTCTTTCCATTTTTTAACCAAAATATTATCTTAAAACCCAAACAAATCACACATAACATATATTGGTTACATGGGACATAAGCGTACTTAAATGGAATAACCATACGGCCGATATCCACACATATCGCTAAATTGAATAGTCATATGGAAAACTTCAATACCCAATTAATTGGAGGATATAACATAAAAACGCATCTAGGTTTATCATGACAACACCTATCATTTGGTTTATTATATAACCACCTATACAATTTCTAATTACCATTATAACATCATAACATATAAAACAAATATAAAGGAAAGAATACATTTCTACATTTAAATATCAATATATCATATAAATATATTGATAGAAATAAATCCATTATCAAAACCATTATCAATACGAAAATATTTAAAAGTTTATATGGTATTTTTTTTCCTTTTAAAAACATTACGACTAGTTAAGGATGCCAAAAATTAAATAATAAACACGGCGACAGAAAATGTCATTGTCACCGCTTATATTAAAAAATTATTTTTTTTTGTTTTTTAGTAAAAAAATCATAGAAAAACATTTACATTGAATTAAAAGAAAATTAAAAGGTGTTTATTTACCATATAAAATAAAGGCATGTATAAAACAAAATATGACTCAATGAAATGAGATTGAGACGAAGTCCCTTACCTCGTGTCTTTCTTGACACGATCATTTCTTTAATCACCTGAATAATAAAATAAAGATAATTGATAATTTATTAAGAAACATTTTAAAGATTATTAATGTTTTTATATCACTTATTACCATGTTATAAATATTATGTAATTATTTATGTTAATGATGTTCGTTTTGTCGATAGTTGGTACTGTAGTCAAAAATGAACATCTTATAATTACAAGTTGTTCATGTGGTCAAAATTCCATTATCTCCAAAATTATATTAATGATTTAGATAAAATTTATATCATCTATATCCAGTATATATCTATATTTATAATAGTACATAGAAATTGGAGATATGAAATGAAATTCACCATTCACAGAGAATATAAGAGGTACGCACAATAGAATGCTAATTTCATTTCTATTTTATAATTTAATGTGATGAAAGCACAAATTTAAATAGTTATATTATAATTCTAGTAAAACATCATATATAATATCTGTAACCTAAACCTTTATTTGTTCCACATTTGGTATGGATGAGTTATATCACTTTGAGGGTGCGGCAGTCCGCACTTACTGTAACATCCCAGGTAATTAAAGAATAAATAATTTTCATATTTATTAATATTTAAGAATTATATATTAATTTTAATTATAAGGGGTTTCTACGTTCGATAGCATACTCGATACACAACGATGAGTTTCTTTGAAAACTTACATTGCACACAAGTAATAAAATAATATTATTTTATATGTTAGTTAACGAGTAGCCGTTGTACTGGCGGGAATGGATAGAAATAACTAAAATATGATTATATATGTTTTTAAATGTTTTTTCATTTACCCAATAAAAGATAAAGTCTTAATATACTCAAAGAGTTCAATTTTAGGGCATAAATACTCTAATTTTCACGAAAGGTCCACTTATCACCTTTTAATGGTGAACCGTCATTAAATATAGTTTTGAGCAATCCTATAATTTATTTTGGACCAAATATAACTCTTCTTTAGAATCGGGACATCAAAATTTACTTTGTGTAAATTTTTGGTACCTTTCTGATAAAGTTCATTTTTTTATGAATAGTGTAAAATGTAGTATTTTAATTCAAAACCACTTTTTAATCTAAATTATTAATATGATTAAATTATTATTTTAATTGGTTTTAAAGTGAAATTAGAAAATATTTTTACCAGTTAATCCAATGGTGGTCATTGGAATCAATTTCACTTTGAAATTGGACTTAAACTGGTGTCAATCTTTTGATACTTATTGTTTCACAAACACACGCTATTTGTCATGACAGCAGGAATTAATTATTAAATTAAATAATTTGACTTATATGTTTTGAATTTTGTAAAATGGACTTCATTTTTGAATTCGGAATATCAAATATAACTTAGGGTGAATTTTTGGTAATTTTCTGAAAAACTTCAATTTTTGATGAATAGTGAATCCACTAAGTGGTAATCAAGCAAACTGATTTTTCAGTTAAATGAAAGTTTACCACTAATGTGTATTGAATTTTGAAAATACAACATACATGGTTGTCATTAAGAAGTAAAATTTGGTTCAATGATATTAAAATAATTTTTTGGTGAATAGTAACTTCTTTTCATTAATCACGATTAGGGGTAATTAGTGTAGTTTATGGTAAAAATGATATTATAAGAATGTGAAAACACCATGACACTTGTCCTACACCTATTGGGTGAGTCATGGCCGACCCAGACAATCCATGGGAAAACTTGGGGACCCCATGGAGCCACTTTAGTTGGAAAATGACATTAATATATTTTTATTTAATGTTAAAGTGAAAATGACACTAACATAAATTGTTTTACTAAAATACTTTTTTAAGTATGGTTAAATAAGTAAAAATTTTGATTATAAATAGTCATTATAAAGATAAATATATTTCCTACATCATAGTATTTTTTTTATAATTTTTAGACATTAAATAAATTAAATTATATATGACATAATAATGATGCAGCGATGATATCATTATTTGACGATTTAAATAAAATGGAAAGATAATGAAAAATCTAAAACCTACACCTGGCCAAAACCAATTGGATGAGTGTATTTCGAACCCTTATCACCTTATCCACGAATTATATCAATGTGGGACCTTTTAAAACTAAAACACATTTTCAAATAAAGTAATATTTCTTTACTTTCCAAAAGTGCCCCTCCTCTCCTCTTATAAAAGGCCCCCACCTCTACCTCATTTCACACACTTCTCAAGCCTTTGGCTTGTCCAAACCCTGCCCAATTACTCTCTCCACATCCCTCTCCTCATCCTAGATGATTACCTTTGGGCAGAATCCTTTCAAAGGAAGCCTTTAGGCTCAAATCGAAAGTAGTTACACTTTTAAAGGTAATTCATTCTCTCTTGTTCATTTGTTTTATTTTGCTTCTCCAACCATCTAAACTCTTTTTATTTACTTCTTTTGTAAAAACACCAGAATCTTCAATATACTAGGATGTTGTTATAATATTTATTTGAGCTACACTCTCACACAACTACCTCAAATGGTTAAAGAACATACGGTTTCCGTGGATGGAGAAATTCTTCCTCCCGAAACGATGATTGTTCAATACTCATTTAACACCTTCAAGGGTGGCCATTATGATGTCACTATTTTTATATATGATATATAATATGTTTATGGTTTCTTTAAGCTTCTGTATTTTTCATTTTTGGCATACCTTTATGGTTTCCATTATGGGTAAACACGATATCTTCATTTTAGGAAGTGCGGACTACCGCCCCCTAAAAGTGATTTGATTCGTTAATACCATATGTGGGATGTGTAAAGGATAAAGTTAATGATATTATATATGTTATTATACTATAATTATAATATAATCTTATATCATTATGATTCCATTCCAGAATATATGAAATAGAAATGGAAGTAGAGTTCATGCGTACGTACGGCTTACCGTCTCCATGAACGGTGCATTTCATTTCTTATCCCCAAATATAATGTACTATTAAAAGTACATGTATATAATGGATATATATAATTAATGATAAATCTAAATGATGAATATAATTCTGGAATTAAAATATACATACCTCTCATTTAGTTTTAATTCCATTAATATGACAAAGAAATGAAAGTAGCGTTCATGCGTACGTACGGCTTACCGTCTCCATGAACGGTGCATTTCATTTCGTACCTCTAAATGATTATGTAATATTATAAATACATGTATATGCTGAATATATATGATACATATTATATCCAAATCGGGAATTTCATTCTGGATATAAAGAACTTTTGACCACATGAACAACATGTAATTGTAAGAAGTCAACTTTCGACTTAAGAACCAAATATTGACAAAACAAACATTATTAACTTAAATAGTTACATAATGTTTATAACATGGCAATAAGTGCTATAAAAAGAATAATGAACTTTAAAAAGGTTCTTAATCAAGTATAAATTAAGTCAAGTTTATGATTCAGGACGTTAAAGAACGATCGAGTCAAGTCGAACCCAAGGTAAGGGACTTCGTCTCAATCTCATTTCATTGAGGCATATTTCGTTTTATACAAAAATTTCTTTTATACGGTGTATAAACTCCTTTTACTTTTACTTTTATACAAAAGTAATCGTTTTCTACGAAGCGTTTTACTAAACGACAAAAAGGGATGTTTTTTAACGTACGCGGTGACAACGACTTTTTCCGCCGCCGCGAGTATTATTTGATCTTTGGATTTATCAAAAAGCCATAATGTTTTTAGAATAAAATAAATACCATATACTCTTTTATGTATTTTGGTATTGAAAATGGTTTAGAAAAAGGATTCTATTATGTAAATATATTTATGATATATTGTGATTGAAATGTGGAAATGTTATCATTCCTTTATATTGGTTTTATGTTTTATGATTTTATACTGGTACTTGGACATTTTAATGGGTGGTTACGTTATAAACCATATGACGGGTGGTGCCGTGAATACCAGGACGGGTGGTTACGTTATAACCTCCAATGCATTGGGTATGGAAGTCGGCCGTATGGCTATTCCATTAAGTATGTATGGAAATTGGCCATATGGCTATTCCATTAAGTGATATGTGTGGAAGTGAACCGTATGGTTATTCCACTTAAGTATGTTTATGTCCCATGTTACCTTTATATATTCTATGTGTTATTTTTATGGGTTTTATGGTAATCGTTTGGTTACAAAAAGGTATGAAATGATACTTTATTCAGTGAAGAGTTTTTATTACTTCATAAAGGTGAAAAGTATTACTTTGATAAAGTATAGATGGTTTACTTGTTGTTTTGATAAACTAACAATTTTCATTCTTTGTGTATCCCTTACTGAGCTTTTTATGCTCACCCCAAGTTTTTTTTTTGAAATATTTTTCACAGGACTTAATGTGGAATAAGGTCAAGGAGGGGATCAAGGGAATCTCATTCTATCTAAAACATGGAATCTAGACAACTTTTTTTTAAGAGTTTTTATTTTATGGAGACTTAGTAGAAGTGTCTACTTTGTAATCTTTTAAGATGTAATAGTTATGTTCTAATTCTCTAAAACTCTAAACCTGAAAAGATCCTCAATGTGAATTATTCATTTAATTCAATATTAATTAAGGTTTAAGGCTGTGGCCTTATAGTTTGTATCAGAGGTCGGTTTAGACAACTTTAGGAGTTAGAAAAGTGTTAAATTATAATATGATTGAAATGATATAGCATTTACGGATTACCATGTTTCTTCACCTAAGATATTTCTGTGTTCAGAATGGTTTTCCGCATAGGAAACAAAGCAGCTATGTTGGGACGACATCAGGAGGAAGATAACCTTCCAAATCAGCAACCTGAGATGGTCGGAATCGGAACAGAACAGTTTGTTGCAGTGATGGCACAGTTGACTTAGGCTATAAATTGTGGTGGTATCCATGCACGAGATCAGCCAGATCAACCGCAGAGGAACATGTCAGTGGTGGAACATTTCATGAGGCAACATCCCCCATCATTCAGAGGATCATCTGACCCTGTGCAAGCTGAAGGGTGGATTAAAGCACTGGAGAATATTTTTGATGTCATGGGGTGTTCAGAACATCAAAAGGTTAGTCTTGCAGTTTACCGTTTTGAAGGTGAAGCTGATTAGTGGTGGTAGATGGTGAAAAATATAAGGGATATTGATGAGATTGAGGATCTTCACTGGGACGAATTCAAAGGTATGTTTCATGAGAAATACTTTCCTAAGGTGGTTCGTCTTACGATGGAAAAATAGTTCCTAGAATTGAGGCAGGAGGATGATTCAGTGGCTGCTTATGAAGAAAAGTTCACTCGATTGGCAAGGTATGCTCCAAACTTCATACAAGATCTTGATAGTAAAATAAACCGTTTTTACTCAGGGTTAAAGCCAAAGTATCAAAGGGCTTTAGCTTCTCGTGAGTTCAAAAGTTATGAAAAACTTGTTCGATGTACGGAGAAGGTGGAAATGGAGTTTGCCGATGATCAGGTGTTCTATGACAAACAACAGAATAAGAGATCTAGGTGGCAGGAAAAGGAGAAGAATTCATCAAAGAAGCAAGGAGGTAAGAAAACCAAATATCCATCCTGTGAGAAGTGTGGTAAAATGCATCCTGGAGAATGTTTATCCAAGTCTGGTAAGTGCTTTCAGTGTGGTAAGTCTGGTCATATTGCTCGTAACTGTAAGGAATATGATCATGAAGGAAATGAAAAGCCAACGGTAAGATGTTTTAAGTGTAATGAAATGGGTCATTATGCAAATGAGTGTCCAACGAAGAACAAAACTGGGGGAATGCAGCCAGACTACAAGCAGAAAGGGATGGAGAAATCCTTTGCAACAACTTCAGTAGATGTTGGGCCATCGAATGAAGTGGTATCAGCTCTAGGGAGCTCAGTATTTCTCGAAGATTGACTTGAGGTCGGGGTAAGTAAAAGGAGAAGACGTTCCGAAGACTGTGTTCCGTACTAGATATGGCCATTATGAATTTGTAGTTATGCCTTTTGGGTTAACCAATGCACCTACTGTATTCATGGGCCTTATGAATAAAATTTTCCATGAGTTCTTGGATAAGTTTGTGTTTGTGTTTTGAGGTTTGGGAAGAGGTTATGTGTGCCTTGTGTTTCACAGTTGATGAATGAGGCTCATAGTTCTCCGTTTTCAGTTCATCCTGGCAGTACTAAGATGTACAGAGATCTGCGGGAGTATTACTGGTGGGATGGAATGAAAAGAGACATTGCTGATTTTACTGTGAAGTGTTTGACATGTCAACAGGTTAAAGCAGAGCGGCAGTTACCGAAAGAAATGCTTCAGCCTTTACCAGTGCCAGAGTGGAAATGGGAGAATATATCCATGGACTTTGTTGTGGGATTACCGAAGACATCTCGAGGTAATAATGCAATCTGGGTTATTGTTGATCGCTTGACTAAATCTGCTCATTTCCTTGCTATACGAGATACTTTTTCCCTAGATCAACTTTCCCATTTGTATATTAAAGAGATAATCAAGTTACATGGAGTTCCTCTCTCCATTGTATCGGATCGTGATCCCAGGTTTACTTATAACTTTTGGAAAGTCCTTAAGAAGTCGTTGGGTACTGAATTAAATTTTAGTACAGCTTTTCATCCTCAATCAGATGGGCAGTCAGAACGAACAATTCAGACATTGGAGGATATGCTACGAGCTTGTTCGATGATTTATCAGGGAAGTTGGGACCAACATCTTTCTTTGGTTGAGTTTTATTATAATAACAGTTTTCATTCCGGTATATAGATGGCACCATTTGATGGGTTATATGGGAAGCGGTGTCGAACTCCAGCATTTTGGAATGAAGTGGGTGAAAGGAAGTTGATGGGACCAGAATTGGTAGAAGAGATGGCAGAAAAAGTTCAGTTGATTCAGAAGCACATGAGAACAGCTCAGAGTAGGCAGAAAAGTTATGCGGATAACCGGAGGAAGGATCTATCTTTTGAGGTCGGTAATCATGTTTTTCTCAAGGTTTGTCCTTGGAAAAGTGTGAAGAGATTTGGTAAGAAAGGAAAGTTGAGTCCAAGGTTTATTGGACAATATGAAATTCTGGAGAGAGTTGGATCAGTTGCATACCGGGTGGCTTTACCTCCGAGTTTATCTCAGGTACACAATGTTTTCACATTTCGATGTTGAGAAAGTATATGCCAGATCCATCTCATGTTTTGAGTCCAGAGGTAGTTCAGTTGGAAGAGAACCTGTCTTTTGAGGAACAACCGGTCCAGATTCTTGACCACAGGGAGCAGGTGTTACAGAATAAGGTTATTCATCATGTAATGGTTTTGTGGAAAAACCATGTGATTGAAGAGGCAACATGGGAATCTGAAAATTCTATGAGGGATAAATAACCCCACTTATTTTTATAAGTGAATAAAATTGCGAGGACGCAATTCCCAAAAGGGGGGAAGGATGTAACATCCCAGGTAATTAAAGAATAAATAATTTTCATATTTATTAATATTTACGAATTATATATTAATTTTAATTATAAGGGGTTTCTACGTTCGATAGCTTACTCGATACGCAACGATGAGTTTCTTTGAAAACTAACGTTGCACACAAGTAATAAAATAATATTATTTTAAATGTTAGTTAACGAGTAGCCGTTGTACTGGCGGGAATGGATAGAAATAACTAAAATATGATTATATATGTTTTTAAATGTTTTTTCATTTACCCAATAAAAGATAAAGTCTTAAAATATGGAAAGAGTTCAATTTTAGGGCATATATACTCTAATTTTCACGAAAGGTCCACTTATCACCTTTTAATTGTGAACCGTCATTAAATATAGTTTTGAGAACTCTTATAATTTATTTTGGACCAAATATAACTCTTCTTTAGAATCGGGACATCAAAATTTACTTTGTGTAAATTTTTGGTACCTTTCTGATAAAGTTCATTTTTTTATGAATAGTGTAAAATGTTGTATTTTAATTCAAAACCTCTTTTTAATCTTAATTATTTATATGATTATATTATTATTTTAATTGTTTTTAAAGTGAAATTAGAAAATATTTTTACCAGTTAATCCAATGGTGGTCATTCGAATCAATTTCACTTTGAAATTGGACTTAAACTGGTGCCAATCTTTTGATACTTATTGTTTCACAAAAACACGCTATTTGTCATGAAAGCGGGAATTAATTATTAAATTAATTAATTTGACTTATATGTTTTTTATTTTGTAAAATGGACTTAATTTTTGAATTCGGAATATCAAATATTGCTTAGGGTGAATTTTTGGTAATTTTCTGAAAAACTTCAATTTTTGATGAATAGTGAAACCACTAAGTGGTAATCAAGCAAACCGATTTTTCAGTTAAATGAAAGTTTACAACTAATGTGTATTGAATTTTGAAAATCCGACATACATGGTTGTCATTAAGAAGTAAAATGTGGATCAATGATATTAAAATAATTTTTTGCTGAATAGTAACTTTTTTTCATTAATCGCGATTAGAGGTAATTAGTGTAGTTTAAGGTAAAAATGATATTATAAGAATGTGAAAATACCATGAAACTTGTCCTACACCTATTGGGTGAGTCATGGCCGACCAATACAAGCCATGGGCCAACTTGGGGACCCCATGGAGCCACTTTAGTTGGAAAATGACATTAATATATTTTTATTTAATGTTAAAGTGAAAATGACACTAACATAAATTGTTTTACTAAAATAATTTTTAAGTATGGTTAAATAAGTAAATATTTTGATTATAAATAGTCATTAGAAATATAAAAAGATTTCCTACATCATAGTATTTTTTTTATAATTTTTAGACATTAAATAAATTAAATTATATATGACATAATAATGATGCAGCGATGATATCATTATTTGATGATTTAAATAAAATGGAAAGATAATGAAAAATCTAAAACCTACACATGGCCAAAACCAATTGGATGAGTGGATTTCGAACTCTTATCACCTTATCCACGAATTCTATCAATGTGGGACCTTTTAAAACCGAAACACAGTTTCAAATAAAGTAATATTTCTTTACATTCCAAAAGTGCCCATCCTCTTCTCTTATAAAAGGCCCCCACCTCTACCTCATTTCACACACTTCTCAAGCCTTTGGCTCGGCCAACCCCTGCCCAATTACTCTCTCCACATCCCTCTCCTCATCCTAGAGGATTACCTTTGGGCAGAATCCTTTCAAAGGAAGCCTTTAGGCTCAAATCAAAAGTAGTTACACTTTTAAAGGTAATTCATTCTCTCTTGTTCATTTGTTTTATTTTGCTTCTCCAACCATCTAAACTCTTTTTATTTACTTCTTTTGTAACAACACCAGTATCTTCAATATAATAGGATTTTGGTATAATATTTATTTGAGCTAAACTCTCACACAACTACATCAAATGGTTAAATAACATACGGTTTCCGTGGATGGCGAAATTCTGCCTCCCGAAACGATGATTGTTCAATACTCATTTAACACCTTCAAGGGTGGCCATTATGATGTCAATATTTTTATATATGATATATAATATGTTTATGTTTTCTTTAAGCTTCTGTATTTTTCATTTTTGGCATATCTTTATGGTTTCCATTATGGGTAAACACGATATCTTCATTTTAGGAAGTGCGGACTACCGCCCCCTGAAAGTGATTTGATTCGTTAATACCATATGTGGGATGTGTAAAGGATAAAGTTAATGATATTATATATGTTATTATACTGGAATTATAATATACTGTTATATCATTATGATTCCATTCCAGAAAATATGAAATAGAAATGGAAGTAGAGTTCATGCGTACGTACGGCTTACCGTCTCCATGAACAGTGTATTTCATTTCTTATCCCCAAATGTAATGTACTATTAAAAGTACATGTATATAATGGATATATATAATTAATGATATAACTAAATGATGAATATAATTATGGAACTAAAATATACATAACTCTTATTTTGTTTTAATTCTATTAATATGACAAAGAAATGAAAGTAGCGTTCATGCGTACGTACGGCTTACCGTCTCCATGAACGGTGCATTTCATTTCTTACCTCTAAATGATTATGTAATATTATAAATACATGTATATTCTGGATATATATGATACATATTATATCCAAATCTGGGATTTCATTCTGGATATAATGAACTTTTGACCACATGAACAATATGTAATTGTAAGAAGTCAACTTTCGACTTAAGAACCAAATATTGACAAAACAAACATTATTAACTTAAATAGTTACATAATGTTTATAACATGGAAATAAGTGATATAAAAAGAATAATGAACTTTAAAAAGGTTCTTAATCAAGTATAAATTAACTCAAGTTTATTATTCAGGACGTTAAAGAACGATCGAGTCAAGTCGAACCGAAGGTAAGGGACTTCGTCTCAATCTCATTTCATTGAGGCATATTTCGTTTTATACACAAATTTCTTTTATACGGTGTATAAACTCCTTTTACTTTTACTTTTATACAAAAGGAATCTTTTTCTACGAAGCTTTTTACTAAACGACAAAAAGGAATGTTTTTTAACGTACGTAGTGACAACGACTTTTTCCGCCGCCGCGAGTATTATTTGATCTTTGGTTTTCTCAGCAAGCCGTAATGTTTTTAGAATAAAATAAATACCATATACTCTTTTATGTATTTTGGTATTGAAAATGGTTTAGAAAAAGGATTCTATTATGTCAATATATTTATGATATATTGTGATTGAAATGTGGAAATGTTATCATTACTTTATATTGGTTTTATGTTTTATGATTTTATACTGGTACTTGGACATTTTAACGGGTGGTTACGTTATAAAACATATGACGGGTGGTGCCGTGAATACCAGGACGGGTGGTTACGTTATAACCTCCAATGCATTGGGTATGGAAGTCGGCCGTATGGCTATTCCATTAAGTATTTATGGAAATTGGCCGTATGGCTATTCCATTAAGTGATATGTGTGGAAGTAAATCGTATGGTTATTCCACTTAAGTATGTTTATGTCCCAAGTTACCTTTATATATTCTATGTGTTCTTTTAATGGGTTTTATGGTAATCCTTTGGTTACAAAAAGGTAAGTAATGATACTTTATTCAGTGAAGAGTTTTTATTACTTCATAAAGGTGAAAAGTATTACTTTGATAAAGTATACATGGTTTACTTATTGTTTTGATAAACTAACAATTTTCATTCTTTGTGTATCCCTTACTGAGCTTTTTATGCTCACCCCATGTTTTTTTGAAATATTTTTCACAGGACTTAAAGTGGAATAAGGTCAAGGATGGGATCAAGGGAATGTCATGATATCTAAAACATGGAATCTAGACATCTTTCTTTTTAAGAGTTTTTATTTTATGGAGACTTAGTAGAAGTGTCTACTTTGTAATCTTTTAAGATGTAATAGTTATGTTCTAATTCTCTAAAACTCTAAACCTGAAAAGATCCTCAATGTGAATTATTCATTTAATTCAATATTAAGTAAGGTTTAAGGCTGGGGCCTTATACTTACTCCAATGAAATTATCACATTTTACCCATAATGGAAACCATAAAGGTACAATATAATTGAAAAATATAGAATTATAGAGACAATATAAATATAATATATATCACATATCAATACATTTCCATCATAATTTACACCATGATAGAAGATTAATGGTAATTGAACAATCATCATTTTGTGAGGCAGTAGTTCACCGCCCACAGAAACAGTATGTTATTTACCAATTAGATGGAGGCGTGTGTAAGTGTTGTTATAATACATCTCATAAAAACACCCTAGTTTATTTTGGATACTATTATTTTCATAAAATAAATTATTAAAAATATTTTAGGTTGTTTGTGAAATAAAATAAAAAGAAAAGAACTTAAAAAAAGATGTTACCTTTAAATCAGGTATCACCCATTGGTTTGAACCAAAATGTTTACTTGAAGTTCTTTATGCCTAATTTAATGATTCTAAGAGTAGGAGAGAGATGTGGGAAGCTTATTTAGTTAGATTTTGGATGATACAAGAGGCATGAGATGTGTGGGGAATGGGTTATAAATGGTGTCCTTTTAAAAGGGGGAGAAGGGGATCTTTGGGAATGTTTGAAAAAATTATTTTATTATATATATATATATTCGGTTTTAAAATGTCCAAAAATCCATAAACCCAAAGATAAGATGACTCGGGTTCAATATAAAATCATCCAATAAGAATTGGAAGGGATTTGAATTTTTTTTAGTATTTAGAACTTTATTTTATTTAAATCATTAATTAATGATGTAAACACTACATCATTATTGTGTCATAAATAATTTTATTTATTTGATGTCTAAAAATTATAAAAAAATACCAATATGTAAGAAATATTTTTAGATTTTAAATTAATTTTTATAGTCAAAGATATAACTTATATAACCACATTTAAAAATTGATATACTAAAAGATATTTGTTTCTATAATTTTTGTCTTTACATTAAATTAATTAATATAAAGTGTCATTATCACTCCCATGTGGCTTCATGGGGTCCCAAAATCAACCAAAGGATTCCCATGGTCAGATATGTATCAACTAATAGTATTATGACACATGTTAGGGTATTTTTATTTTATTATTATAATAAAAATTGTTTACCCTTATTTACCAGTTTTACCCTTTAAACATGGTAAATAAAATTTTAAATGAAATATTCATAACGTCTAAAAATAAAAGTTACCTATTTACCCAAATTGGAAATCCGAATAGAAAATATGGAATCCATTTTTAAAAAATCAGAAAACTAAAATAGCATAAATGAATTTAAAATTATTTTCAATTGTCAAAACAAAAGGCTTGTTTTTAAGAAATATTAACTATAAAAATATTGACAGTTATTTATGTCCAATTTCAAAGTAAAATTACTTCTTATGACCAAAAATATATTAAATAATAAAAAAATAATCTAATTGAACTTTAAAACCAATTAAAAATATTATATAAACTTAAAATAAATTAGATTAGTATGCATTTTTGAAATAAAATAGAGTATTTTTCACTATTCATTAATAATGAATTTTTTCATAAAAATACCAAAATTTCATCCAAAGTTAATTTCGATGTCCCGATTCTAAAGATAAATTTTATATTGTCAAATATAACTTATAAAAGTGCCCAAAACTATATTTAAAAAAGGTTCTCCATCTAAAGGTGGTAAATCGACATTTTAATGTATATTTGAGTATTTATTCTTAAAATAAGATTCTTTCTTATTTTAAGACTCTAAAATTTATTGGATAAGTGTAAAAACATCAAACAAACATGTATAATCATATTTTAGTTAGTTCTATCAATTTCCACAAACACAAAGGCTAGGCGTTAACTACTATTTATGATAATATTAGAAAATTATTAGGGTACAATATATGATTTCAAAGAAACTTGTTGTTGCATATCAGGTAAGACATCGAGCATAACATCAATTTTAAAGATAAATTAATATTTAATTCACAAATATTAATAAATATGAAAATGTATTATTCTTTATTTTACCTGGGATGTTACATACATCCCCCTTTTGGAAAATGCGTCCTCGAAATTTTTATTCACTTATCAAATAAATGTGGGTATTTATCCCTCATAGCTTATTCAGATACTCACATTGCCTCTTCTACCATATGGGTTTTCCAAAAAAAATGTTACATAATGAATTTCCTTATTCCATAACACATTCTCTCTTTGGTAACGAATCTGTATTGTATGTTCCTCAAAAGAGAGATTATCTTCCAACTAAACAACCTCTGGGCTCAAAACATGAGATTAAGCCAACATATACATTCTCAACATTGAAACCTGGAAAACATTGTTTACCTTGGATAAACATGGAGGTAAATCCACTCTGTACACAACTGATCTAACCTTCTCCTAGATTTCAGAAGGTCCAATGAACATTAGACTCAACCTTTCCTTCTTGCCAAAAAACATCACACATTAACATGGAAATACATATAGAAAGACATGATCAACAACCTCAAATGAAAGATCCTTCCTCTGGTAGTCTATACAGCATTTCTTCCTGCTCTGAGCTCTTCACATGTTTTCTGAATCAACAGAACTTTTTCTGCCACATCTTCTACTAATTCTGGTCCCATCAAGATCATTTCATCAACTTCATCCAAAAAAGTTGTAGTTTGGAACCACTTCCTATATAATGACTCAAATGGATCCATCTTTATACTGGACTGAAAATATTTATTATAAAAAAAATTAACCCAAAGAAACATGTCGGTCCAAACTTCCCTGGTAATCTAGTGAAAAAGAAAGAAGCATATCCTCCCAGGTGTGAATTGTTCAATCTGATTGTCCATATGATTGTGAATGATAATTTGTACTAAAATTTAATTTAGTACCCAATGACGTATGAAGGACTTTCCAAAAGATTGAAGTAAACATGGGATCATGATCAGATACAATAGAGAGGGGAACACCATGCAACCTGACTATATCTTTAACATACAACCAATAAATTTGATCTAGAAAAAAATTAAATCTAATTGGAAAGAAATGAGAAGATTTAGTCAACCAATCAAAAGTAACATAGCTTGCGTTGTTACATCCTGATATTTTAGGTAATCCCGCAATTAAGTCTATGGATATATTTTCCAATTTCCACTCTTTCACCGGTGAAGACTGAATCATTCTTTTCAGAAACTGCAACTCTTATTTAACCTATTAACAGGTCAAATGCTTCACAATAAAGTCAACAAAATCTCTTTTCATTACATCCCACCAGTAATAATCTTGAAGGTCTATGTATATCTTAGAACTGCTAGTATGAACTAAAAATGGAGGACTATGATCTTCACATAACAACTCACTCTTCAAATGTGAATCCGAAGGCATTCATAATATTTTCCCAAACCTAAAAACACAATCATTATCAATTTTAAATTCAAGAATATTAATCTCCTGAACCAACTCAACCATTGGTTGTATGTCAATGTCTTCCTTCTACACTTGCCACATTCTATCAGATAGAGATGATTTCACTGAAACCTAAAACAAGAAAATATGAATTTCCAGCACCAACAACGTCTATACCAAAGATCATCAAATCAGAAACCAAAGGATCACATTTCAAATGAAGCATGGTTAATGTAGAGTTAATTTTTTGACTCATAGAATCAGCCACATTATTTGCCTTTCCCATATGGTAAAGGATCGTTAATAATAATACTTGATTTATTCTATCCATCTACTTTTTCTCATGTTCAATTTTTTCTGAGTGAATATATACTTCAAAAAAATGTGGCCAGTATATATTTAAAAGTTTACTCCATACATATTATGCATCCATATTTTTAAATCAAAAACAACAACCAATAATTAAAAATAATGTGTAGTTTATTTTAACTAAGGATGTTTCAACTGACATGAAGAATAAGAAGTTACCTCATCATTCTTGCATAACTACACAACCAAGTCATTTCAAGGAAAAATCAATGTTGATAACAAATTTCTTATATCTGGAAGGTATGTAAAAAATTGGAGCATTCTCTAATCTTATTTTCAATTCCTGAAAACAATCATCACATTATTTTGTCCTAATGAACATAACACCTTTTCGTGTTGAAATTATCGTTGGTCTAGATAACAATGAAATATTTAAAAAAACATCCTCTAATCATCTTATAAACCAAGAAAAGTACGAATCTCAATTCAATTTTTGTGTATTGGCCATTCTTCAACAACTTTTGTTTTATCAGGATCAAATGTTATGACATTTATTTGAAACAATGTGACCAAGGATCGAATTTTTTGTAATGAAAACTCAAACTTTCTGAATTTTACAAATAGTTTCTTTTCTTTTATGGTTTTCAAGAAAGCATTTAAATGAATTTCATGTTCATAATTACATTTGGAATGAACCAAAATATCATCAATAAACACTACCACAATCTTATCCAAAAACTCACGGAAAATTCTACCCATAAGATCCATGAATACAATAGGTTCATTGGTAAACCTGAAAGGCATAACTACAAATTCATAATGGCCATATCTAGTATGAAATGTAGTAGTCAGTATGTCTTCTTCCTTTAATTTCAACTGATGGTACCCCGACCTAAAGTCAAAATTCGAAAAATATTGTGCTCCCTGGAGATGATCAAATAAATAATCAATATGAGGCAAATGATAGTTGTTCTTAACAGTGATGTTATTCAATGCACTATAGTCAATGCAAACACTCATTGAACCATCATTATTTTTAACAAAAAAGTTAGGATCACCCCTTGGTTTTGTGCTAGGTTGAATGAATCATTTATATAATAACTCATGTAATTTCTTCTCTAACTCTAAAAGTTCAATTTGTCCCATTCTATAAGGGGGTTTTGAAATCGGCTTAGCATCAACAACTAACACTATAATAATTTTAACACTTACCAATGGATCAGTACCATTGGTAAAGGCATGGAAACCATTGGTATATTATATACCAACGTTTTCCCAAACTGTGGCCAAGTATTTCATTTGTATAGGTTTATAGAAACAGTTCTGTGTAAACCATTGGTATTTGTTACCCTTATACCAACGGTTTAGAACCGTTTGTATATAGTGTAAAATTTGTCTGAAAAGGATATACAAACGTTTTTCAAAACTGTTTGTAAAAGTTTATTCCAATGGTCATAACAAACCATTGGTATAATATATAAGAAATGATATACCAACTGTTTTGAAAACTGTTGGTATACATAAGCAATAGCTCTAAAGTAGTAGCAGCCAGCAGCCACCTCCAACCTTCTCTCCATGACCAGCATTAAAACATATACCCAAAATCCAAAAGGCTACATGGGATGTTTAAAATTCATCTAGAATTCAGAAATATAGAAATTTAAATTTCATTCCTCACTCAAACCATAACACAAGAGAAAAATACAGAATCCAATATATCCACAATCCAATACATCCAGAATTGAAATGCAATAACACCCATAACACAAATACAAAATTTTAATACAACACACATAACAGTATTAAAAATTTTGAATTCATTACCAATACATATAGAATCCAATACATCCAGAATTTAAAAATTTATAATTGAAAAGAAATAACACCAATAATAATATAAAAAATTTATAATTCACTATTCACTCAAACCAAAACACTAATACAGACAAATAAAAAACCTACATGTTATTGGAAGAACATGGGATGTTTACTCATGTTCATGGGATGACTATCCTAAAACCAACAAAAATAGTTGCGTAGAGTGGAAAATGATCATGATACCCATAAGATAGACAATTGTAGTGGTCATGTGCTTAGACCTAGGATGAGTTATAGGAAGAACATGGGATGTTTATAATCATTTATTTACTACGTATCCATGTATAAATGGTTCTTGATGTGTTAGTGGAAAATATTTGCCAATCTCAACATATGAGATGAGTTACCAGAATCGCCTACATGCTTCTCATAGACATTTCAATTGGAATAAGTGGGTATGCTGGTAATTGTAATTTTTTCTCATGGGTATGATGTGAGATGAATCCCTATTTTGGGTAGTGGGTATGAATACTCAATTATGTGTTTTGTATTAGGTTCACAAAGGGACTTTGGTTTGGACCTAGAACCCACTATTTAAGGATGGGATTGGTGTATTAAATGTAATTTGTTTTATAAATGGGTAGGAGTTCCTCAAATGAGAAGTGGATTGTGTGAGGTTGAACCATGGATCCTTGTGCTAAAATATCAACACAATCTGAATATGTTTGGTCAGTTTTCAGTATGCATGTTGTTGTTTAAATGTAAAATCTTGTCCATTTCAAAATAAAGTGAAACATTTTGAGTGGTATTGGCCAAACCGTGCCTTTTATTGAGTTAGGGGTGACTCGTACACATCAAAAATGACTCATGGATCATTTTCATAAATTATCAACAGAATCCAAATGTTTTTGGTCTATTTTCAGTATGTCAGTTGTTGATTTTTCTTATAATGTTTTCTATTTCAAATAAAATTGAGACACTTTGAGTGGTACCAGCCACACAGTGCCTCATATTGAGACAAGGTTGACTCGTACACATCACAAATTACCTATGGATCCTTGTGATAATGTACTGACACAATCAGAATTGGTTTGGTTGGTTTTCAAAATGTATGTTGTTTTTCCTTAAATAAGTATCCATTTTAATCAAAAGTGAAAAAAATTGATTGATAATGTCTACACAATGACTTAGATTGAGAAAATTTTGGCTCGTACACGTTACAAATGACCCATGGATCATTTCCCTGATGTATCAATACAATCATAATGTGTTTGGTCGGTTTTTCGTACACATGCTGTTGTTTTCACTTAAAATCCTATTCATTTCAAATAAAAGTGAGACAATATGAGTGGTACTGGCCACACCGTGCCTCATATTGAGGAGTGTATGATTCTTAAATGTCTTAAATGACCCATGGATAGTTTTCCTAAAATATCAATAGAATCCGAATGCATTTGTTTTGTTTTCAGTATGCGAGTTGTTGTTTTCACTTAAAATGGTGTTCAATTCAAATAAAAGTGAGTCACTTTGAGTGGTACCAGCCACACCGTGGCTCAAATTGAGGCATAGTTGACTTGAGCCTATTAAAAATAAACCATGGATCCTTTTTATAAGGTATCAACACAATCAGAATACGATTGGTCAATTTTCCATATGCAAGTTGTTTTTTCTTAAAAGGGTGTCCATTTTAAACAAAAGAAATACACTTAACATGATACCAGCCACACCGTGCCTCATATTGAGACGAGGTTGACTCGTACACATCACATATGACCCATGGATTGTTTTACTAAAGTATCAACGCAATACGAATGATTTTGGTCAGTTTTCCATATGACAGTTGTTGTTTTCACGTAAAATGTTGTCCATTTCAAATAAAGGTGTGACACATTGAGTGGTACCAGCCACACCATGCCTCGAATTGATTCAGGGCTTACTCTTACGAGTCAAAAAATTACCCACGGATCCTTGTGCTAATTTATCAACAAAATAAGAATATGTTTGGTCTTTTTTCATTTTATCAATTATTGTTTATAAAACATTGTCCAATTTAAATAAAAGAGAGACACTTTGAGTGATATCGGCCTCGTTGTGCCTCGGATTGTGGCGGGGTTGACATGTACATGTCACAAATGACCCATGGATCCTTTTTCTAAGGAATCAATACAATAAAAAATCATTTGGTCAGTTTTCCATATGCAAGTTGTTATTTTCACTTAAAATCCTATCCATTTCAAATAAAAGTGAGTCAGTTTGAGTGGTACATGCCACACCATGCCTCGTATTGAGTCGGGGTTGACTCTCACATGTCAAAAATGACCCATGGATTGGTGTCCAATTGTATCAATAGAATATGAATGTGTTTGGTCAGTTTTTCATATGCAAGTTGTTGTTTTCAATTAGAATATTGTTCATTTCAAATAACAGTGAGAGAGTTTGAGTGGTATCGGCCACATCGGGCCATGTATTGAGGCATGATTGACTCATACAAATCCCAAATAACACATGGATCGATGTCTTAATGTATAATTAGAATATAAATGTGTTTTTAGGGTTTTTCGTATGCCATTTTTTGTGTTCACTAAAAATGATGTCCAATTAAAATAAAAGTGAGACACTTTGAGTCGTACCGGCCACATCCTGCCTCTGATTGAGGTAGGATTGGCTCGTACTTGTCACAAATGACCCATGGATCCTATAGCTAATGTATCAACACAATCTGAATATGTTTGGTTAGTTTTAGGTATGCTAGTTGTTTTTACTTAATAAGGTCTCCATTTTAAAGAGAGCTTAGACAGGGATCCAAGACACCGAATAAAGAGTTTGATTGTTCCGGAATCAAGGTAGATGGTCCTTAGCATTTCGTGAATTGCAGTCATGATATAAATTTACTAAATCGTTGCTCGCCCAATGTTGGGATTTTAGGTTGGGGGGATGTCTGGGGTCCAGGGAGGAGAGTGGGGGGGAATCCGAGGTCTAGTGAGGATGGTGGGGGCTTTCTGGGGGGCTGACCAGGGTCGAGAGAGGTGGGGGGCTGTCAGGGGGGCTGTCTGTGGGGATCTCCAGAGGGCTATCTGGGGGGCTGTCTGGTGGTCGTTTGGGGTTCAGGGGGGAGGTTGGGTGGGGGGGGGGGGGGGGGGCATGTCCAGGGTCCAGTGAGGGGGGTGGTTGTCCGGGGGTTAGGGAGGAGGGTGGAGGGCTATCTGAGGGGATGTCTGGGGGCTCCACGGGGTCCACTAAAGAGGGTTGGGTGGGGGGGTTGTCCAGGGTCCAGGGAGGAGGGTGGAAGCTATCCAGAGGGGGGGTGTATGGGGGCTCATTGGGGTCCAGGGAGGAGGGTGGGGGCTGTCTGAGGGAGTTGTTCAGGGGGGCTGTCCAGGGGGTGTCTAGGGGATGTCTGGGGGCTGTCTAGGGTCCAGGGAGGAGAGGGGTGTCTTGGGTCCAAGTAAAAGGGGGGAAATCCGGGGTCCATGGAGGAGGGTGGGGGATGTCCGGGGGCTGCTCGGGGTCCAGGGAGGAGGGTGGGGGAAGGGTGGACTGTTCGGGGGCTGTATGTGATCTATGGAGAAGTCAGGGGGGTTGTCCCTGGTCGAGGGAGTAGGGGGGCTATCCGGGGTCCATGGAGGAGGGTGGGGGCTATCCGGGGGCTGTCTGGGGGGCTATCAGGGGGGCTGTTTGGGGTTCAGGGAGGAGAGTGGGGGTTCTCAAGGGTCCAGGGAGGAGGGGGCTATCTGGGGTTTTTTCGGGGTCCAGGGAGGAGGCTGGGGGCTATCCATGGTCCACGGAGGAGGGGGGAGGGGGGGGGGGGGGTTCCCAGGGACCAGTGAGGAGGCTGGGGGGTCTTCCGGGGTCCAGGGAGGAGGGTGGGGGTTGTCCGGGTTCCAGGTAGGAGGGTGTGTTCTAGGGCCGGTCCGGGGGGGGGTGTTGTCTTGAGGATGTCCAAGGGTTGTCCGGGGTCCAAGGAGGAGGTTGGGGGGGCTGTCTCGGACACATGGGATGGTATTTACTTATTATCTAACGAATTATTTCTTGGTTGAAAAAATAATTACAGTATATCAACTCTTAATTATACCCTAAATTTTCTAAATTTCACTAAAAAAAGAAAATATCATCCAAATAGATAAAAAATATAGATAAACTGACCTACATAATCACACATATATTCAGTCACATTAATTCTATAAACATAAAAGGATATTAATATCAGTCAAAAATGTAATGGATCAATATGACCCTCATCACCGCCATTATCATCTCCATCATCGTCCCCCTTACCCTCATCCTCATTGTTGTCCCCATCATCATCCCCACCCTCCTTCTACCCCACATACACAGCCTCAGACACCTCATCACCATAATCCTCCATCTCAGCCCCCTCCTTTCCCTCCTCCTCTGCATCGGCCTCCTCCCTGCCCTCCTCCCCACCCCCCAGCTCCTCCACCTTGGCCTCCACCTCGCCATGGTGGTTAAAACATGGGATGCCTAAATAATCCTTGTGTCCATAATAACACATTGGGATAAGAATGTTGGATAGATGGTATGTTTGTGGGAGGGGAAGGGTCTAATCGGGTATGTCAACCAGATCGTCTAGCTCCCATACCACCCCCCCTATACGAACACCCCTAGTATTGGGACCACTACTCGGCTGATTCTCAAATAACTATCATCTAATAGATGGATCCTGAAAAAATGTTTTAAAAAAATTAATCACATGATGTTATATATAAATAAAATAAATATATTTCAAAAAAAGTATACTCACTACAGGCACTAGTGGTGGAATTCCCAGCTCAGTCATGTGAAGATTGTTGTCCATAATCTGTTTTTGCCGCCTCCCTTCAATTGGTTTTATTTTTGGAATTTGAAAACAAATATGGAAGTAAATAGAAAAGGATAACTAATGTGTATCCCAAAATACCAAATAAATGTGAGGGAATAGGGTGATTCATGGATAATATAACTAAAAATTGTTTTATGGGATCTTTAAAAAATATATAATGAAGTTAATAAATCGTACAAGAAGTAATAATGTAATTTAATTTTTAGTAGGATGATTATTTACTATGTTTCATCAGTCTACTAAAATCATGGAACATTGATTCTATGAGATTAATAAGTGAACAATCAATTGTCAAAATTAAGGAAAAAATTAATTTCCTTATCTGAGGTAGATGATGCTGGTTTCAATATTAAGTCAAATTGAATACAACCAACCTTAACAAACCAAATCTAGGTAAACCAAAATAATTGACAACATGAATGTATGATTTTATATATTTCCCACAAAAACATCAGGTTCACAATCAACTCTGAAAATTGATCTATTGGATTCATAAAAATACATAAATGGATTGGTTCCAATGGTAGTAGGTATGGTGTCAATTCCATCATCACCATCATCAAAAGTATGTCCTAGAATTATTTCAACAATGACACCAAATTCAGATCGATGTTGGTCTTTGACATAAAAAAAATGTTTAGCCATTGATTCCAATACATATGGTTCTTTGGTAGTAAATGTGCAAGTCATATTAATTACTCAAAACCCACAATCATCAATAAATGTGCCATGTCTCGTCATCAAATCAAACCAATGGAATTTCATCATCATGACTTGTCCATGAGAGTAACAATCCAATATTATTATATTTTCAACAACTCCATAATATGCCACATTTTGAAATCGTGGGCTACTATATAATACACTAGCATAACAATATATTGTGGTAGTAACCATAACACTATAATATTGTGTTCTCATGATCTTTTCTCGTTCAATGTAAATAAATTTGTACCCATTGATAACAATTGATTTACACTCACAAACCACGCTATTAAGACCAAATGCCAAAGCTATTATTTCCTGAAAGACAGATTCAGTGGGCAATCCAAATACCTAAAATATAAATAAATATTAAACTTATTAATATTTTGATATAATTATTTTAAATAGTAATATTTTTACCTTCAAATTTAACCAACAAAAAACTATTTTCTATGAATATTCTCCCTCCATCTAAAAGATAAAAGAACGATGCTTTCTATTTATCATTGTATTATGTTACCTGTTGATAAAGAATATTAATAGTTTAAGAGAGATATATATATATATATATATGAGATATACATATTCACTTTAGGTACCTGATGTAATCTTCGAAAAAATCAAAGTTGAACAAAACTGTGTGATGGTCCATCTCCCGCTCTTTAAGGATTGATGTCTTCAATGTATATGATCCATGAATTCCTCCTATTTGAGGAGGTGATAGAAAACTGGGTTCAATTTTCTCATACTATTCATCTTCATTTATCATTGGTCGGTTCATTATTATAGTATTATTGGACAAATACATTGAGCTGAATTCCATACATTCTTGGGCCATGTAACTGTTTACTATTGAACCTTCAGGATGATTCTGATTTTGGACATAAGACTTTAATGTGTAAATATTTTATTCAGTTAGATGCATCCAAAGAAAATAAAAAGGTCATATGAGATGTATTTCAGTGGGAATATGGATAGATAGATTCATCATGCATGTAAAAAATTATGGAGGATATATTTTCTCGAACTCATACAAAATTATTGGAGCATCTGTAAACATTTTTTACAAGAAATACTTTTACAACATCTTAGAACAAAGATCTATAAACAAATGGCACGACCGAATAATATTCACCCTTAAATTATTGAAAAAAAGATGACGGATTTCTATTGGAATCATTATGCATAAGAACATGGTAATCATGTGTCTTTACAGATTTTAGCTTCAACTCTCTTTTGTTGACCTGTTGGGATATTTTTCTTGAATAACTATCAGGAACTCTAATAGTCTCCAATAATTACAGAAATTGCTTATTTCTGTAGTTTTTATCACATAACAAGCACATAGAACATGCCATTTATTTTCATGGATACACACAATATACAATTCTGGTCTGATGCCCCAATCCACCAAGTCACGCCGAGACCATAAGTCGTATTTTTCCTTTACTAAACATTTAGAAATATAGAAAGCAAAATTTCACATATATTCTTTTCAATGGGAATTACATGTAATTAATGACGTAAAAAATTAACTGAACAATATAGAAAATCAAAAATGATACTCCTCTTCCTCCAATTGTAATAGGTTTTAGTGGAAACATTCATTCTCCTTCTAGATTTTATTTGACCCTTCCAGAATAAAAATATTAAATGTTTCAATTGATTAAGCACCGCAGTTCGAAACATACGCTGAGGTCGATCATCAATATCTATGGTATTATCAAATATTTGATAATTATTTCTATATGGATGGTCCATTGGAAAGAATCATTGATGTCACATAAAACTAAAACTACAACAATTTTTCAGTCCTCTGGATCATATATTCTTCATAAAAACCGGAAATGAAAGTTTTCCCATCGTTATCCATCCAGACATCATTTCGTAACCTAGATAATCATTTATCGTCCCCATAAGCACAACAATCATATGAAATATGTCTTTCAAATATGCATCATATGTTCATACAACCCACTTCACAAAGAATTTTCAACTCTTTTATTAAAGGTTTCATGTATACGTCAATATCAATGTTGGGATAAGAAAGGCCAGATATGAGTATACTCATTATAGTGAAAGGTTTTTTCATACACAACCATTGGGGGAGATTATAAATGTGTATAAAAACTGGCCATCAGTTGTGCGAAGTCATAATATACCCAAACTAAATAAAATCAACGCATGAAAGACCCAGCCTCACATTATGCACGTCAGCTGGAAAATCAGGATATTGAGCATCAAATATCTTCCATAAAAATCCATCTGTATGGTTAACCAACTCATCAGTAATCTTCTTTATCTTAGTATCATTTCATATCATTTTTATTGGTATTTCATCAGAAATAAAAAAATTATAGAGTCTGGGGATCAATAGAAAGTGCTACATTACATTTTGTGGTACACGTGATGGTGTTCTACCAGATCTTCCCTGCTGGTGGGATGTGCCACATTTTATACAATCATTTTGTTTAGCAGTTTCATCCCAGAAAAACTGCAATTTTCAGGCAGTCATGAATTTTGTTTCTTGAAAATCCATGTTTCAACTATCTTTCATGCCATATAGTGGATTGGGGGAATATCTACATCATCCGGAAGTAAATCCTTTAAAGAGGTAATAATGTAATTGAATACTTTATTGGAAATCCCATACATAGTTCTCTTATGAAACATCCAAATTAAAAATTCCATCTTTTTCATTTTATCGAACTGTAGATATACTAGAGTCGTGGTAGAATCAGTCAAATTTTTTACCTTGGAAATATCATTATTTTCATTAGATGCATCATATATCCTCATATCTAAGTCTTTTTGATTCAAAATCCTTTATTTTTCATGATGACAAATAAAGGGAAATCGGTCATCTAAAAAATTATCTAGTTCAGTCCTTTCATTTATATCACCAGAAATTTGAGCATTTATTTTCTCCCTATTGTGATACCACACATAGTAGTTTACTTAAAAATCATATTTTTTTATTTGGTATATGACATCTTCATGGCTCAACCAAGGTCTACCAACAAAATTGGAACATGGGCGGTGTATGTAGCCATTATATGAAGCATTTTGAAATGAAAAATCCAAAAAAACTTCAAATTGTTTTGAAAATCGGTTGAGATATGATTAGTTTCATACATACAACTTCTATCGATTCTGTAAATATAATTTTTATAAGTCATTTAATCATAAGTAATTCAATTAGATTGAAGTTTAATCAGAAATATATTTATGTAAACAATAAAAAAGAGTTTCTAGTTGATGTAGTGAACTATGAAAAAAATGTAATGACATACTAATTAATTCTGTTATGTGTGCCTAAATTTTGGTCAGATTTTTTTGTAATTTTCTCATTTATTACATACCAAGAAGACACCATAGACCCGATAAAACATTTTTCATGATCTTACAATGTAATGGATTTTCATTAAAAATGATGAATGCGAAAATTGTTATCTTTAAATAAGTTGTTGATGCTAGAAAATGGAAAAATTGTGAAAACATAGTACATTTCATAACACCCAAACTAAATTCCAAAAAAAGTATCATATCACCCCACTAAAAAAACCACTTAAATGGATTTTCTATGAATACTTCAAAACAAGATGATTCATATAATCATGAAACATGAATTGTAAAATGAACGTAGAAAAGAAATCAAACTACACTTATTGGGAGGGTTGTCCAGGGGGTGGGAGGGCTATCCAGGGGGTGGGGTGGTGTCCAGTGAGGATGTCCAAATGGTGGGACAGATGTCTTGGGGGGTGGAGGTTGTCTAAGAGGGTGTGTGGTGTGTTGGGGGATGTTCAAGGGGGTGGGAGGGCTGTCCACGGGGTGGGGTGGTGACCAGGTGGGTTGTCCAAGTGGGTGGGGGTGTCTAGGGAGTGGGGGTGCTGAGGAGGTGTGGGTGGTGTCTTGGGGGGTTTTCAAGGGGGTGGGGCTGTCTTGGGGGTGGGGGTATCTTGAGGGATGTCCAAGGGGTGGGAGGGCTATCCAGAAGGGTTGGGTGGTGCCCAGGGGGGTTGTCCGGGGGTGGGGGTTGTCCAGGGGGTTGGGTGGTGTGGTGTCCAGGGGGGGGGGGCTATATAGGGGGTGGGGGTTGTCCACGGGGATGGGGTGGTGTCCATGGGGGCTTTTCAAGGGGGTGGGGTGTCCAGGGGTGGGGGTTGTCCAGGGGGTGGGGTGGTCGCTTGGGGGGTTGTCTATGGGGGTTGGCGGTGGATAACTCCCCTACCTCCTAGGACAAACCACACCCCCTCCCAAGTGAAATTTGTATAAGAAAAACATCATCAATTTTCTTATCCCATCTGACCATATACCATTACATCCAAGGAATACCCTATAACTTAGAAATATCCTAATGTTATACACAATCTCAAAGGAAATAATCGATATATAGACAATCTCATCAACCACCGTTGTCTGCATCCTAGCATATCACCCCTATAGGTTGTAACCATACCCCATAGGCCACAAGGAACTCACCTAAAAATTTCAATCTAACCCAACTCAATCAATAATATATCCCTAAAGATTCACTCTAATCATTATCCCTTTAAAACACATTTTATGTACTACATGAATAACAAAACTAAGGATGTCACCATATATCTTCTTATGAAGCGGTGTCACTACAAAAACTCTACCAAAAAACAACACTAAGAAAACATCTTACATTTACCAACATAGATGACATGATAAAAAATACAAATAAAAATAATAGGTTATCACGTTATACATGAAATCAATGAATCATATTTCTACTACACTATACATCATGTCCAACCCAAAGCTAGACTTATTATACAACCAATAACTCTAATAATTTAGATAACACATCCCACCAAAAGTAGAATCACAATTATTCAACACATCAAATGGGTTTTCACTATCCACATGGAACACTAGAATGCCTTGCTGTAAAAAAGGAAAGGATTCAACTAGAAGTAACTTATACCCAAGGCCCCCATCACTCACATGATTCGATCTTGTAGAAGGATCTTGTGTCAATGGAATGTGATAAGAGAAATAGAAATAGAAGTAAACCACACAGAAGACATTTTGGAGAAATAAAAATAGATAACAAAAAATAGATTCATGACATTCCACTTACATATTAGAAGTGTATAATTAAATAATTACTTGATTTTAGAGAGAGAGTCAAGAGATACCTTTGGGTGATGAGAGATCGTCGGCAAGGTTTATGTTTATGGATGCAATCGGGCGGATGGAGGGATTCTGGAAGTGCTGCTATATGTAGGAAAACTTTCCCAACGGTTTGTTAAAACCATTTGGAGTGATTGTATTTACCAATGGTTTTTAAAAACCATTGGTATATATATATATATATATATTCTAAGCCATTCCCAACGGTTTAAGTAAACCGTTTGGAAAAGATAACTCTAATTCCATTATCACAACAGTTTGAAGAATCCATTGGGAAAAATTAAGTATACCAACGGTTTATTCAAACCATTGGAATAAAAGTGTTGGGAAAACACAATTTTCGAGAAGTGTAAGTCAATAGTAAATTCAACTTTCTGATCAGGTATAATACCAGGCAACTCATCCGAAAAAAATCAAGATACTCAATCACAACTTTCACATCATTAATCTGGATAGTTCCGTTATTTTCAACAATTTGTGCAAGATAACCTTCATTTCCAAATTTTACTATTTTCTCAACTTACTGATATGTTATAAAAAGTAAGGGTTTATTCTTGTACACAAACTGATATTATTTCTAAAAATAAACCTCTATAGATCTCCAGTCAATCTTGGCATAGTAAACAGAAATCCAATCCATGCCCAAAATAATATCAAACACTACTAGAGGAAAAATAGTATGGTTTTCAGGTAGATTCATTCCACACACAAGGATAAAAGGTTGTTATAATTTCATTTTGTCTCAACATTTCCTCCAAGGTTTTTTACCCTATGATCAGTATTCATATCTTGGGATGGAATACCTAGTTTACAAGAAAACATCTCAGAAATGAAAGAGTGTGTAGAACCTGAATGAAACAACACATTGTCTTAATCTGAACAAACAAACATTATACCTGATACTACTTCATTCGATGGCCCAACATATTTTGAAGTAGTTTCCAAGTATTTCACGACACCTTTCTGCTTGTAGTCAAACTTCTTTCCCTTAGTTGAGTTCTTAGTTGGACTTTCATTTTCATAATGATCCATTTCATTTCACTTAAAACATATTACCATTGGTATTTCATTACCTTCTTGATCATATTCAATTTAGTTAAGAGAAAAATGACCAGGCTTACCAAACCTGAAGCACATTTCAGACATTCATAAGCATTCTCTAGGATTATTTTTACCACACTTCTCACAAGATGGATATTTAATTTTCTTCCCTCCTAGATTCTATAATAGATTTGTTCCCTTTTCCTACCAACTGGACCTCTTCTTCCATTAGGTCTCTTGGAATACCTAATCGTCAAAAGACACTATTTATACCTTTTGGGCAATTCTAATAGTTTTTTGTAGCTTTTTAATTAACAATATGGTAATTCTCTTCGATATCACAGCTTCAATCTTGAGTAAAATCAATTTATATTACTATCAAAATCTCAGATGAAATTTGGAGCATACCTTACATGTCAAGTGAATTTTGCTTCATAAGAAACCACTAAGTCATTATCTTGCAACATCTCCATGAATTGTTTTTTCATCCTAATATGAACCACCTTAGGAAAATATTTCACAAGAAACATACCTTTGAATTCATCCAAAACAAGAGAATCTATCTCCTCACTATCCTTGATCTTTTTCACCATTGACCACCACTGATTTGCTTCACCATCAAAACGATTAATAGAGAGACTAACATTTTGATGTTGTGAACACCCCATGACATAAAAAATATTCCCCACTAATTTAATCCCCCCTTCAGCTAGAAACGTTCCAGATAATCCACTAAATGATGGGGGACGTTGCATCATGAAATTTTACACTGCTGACATGTTCCTCTCTGGTTTCTCTAGATGATCTCGTGCATGGATAGCACAATAATTTATATATTTAGTCAATTGTGCCATCCCTGCAAAAAAATGTTCAGTTCCGATTCTGAATATCTTAGGTTGTTGATTTTGAAGGTTATTATCCTCTGTATGCCTTCCCAATATAGCTTCCCTATTTCCTCTACAGAAAACCATTTTGAACATAGGAATATCTTAGGTGAAGCAACATGGTAATCTATAAATTCTATATCCTTTCCATCATAAAATAAACTAAAAATAATTTATGGATATTAATTTAAGAATATCTTAACTCATAATGTTTTCTAAACCAACCTTTGATACCAAAAATAAGGATCTGACATTAAAACATTACATAATATTGAATTAAATGAATAATTCCCATTGTGGTTCTTTTCAAGTTTATATTTTTAGAGAATTAGGTTGTAACTATAAAATTCCATCTCAAAAGCAATTACAATGTTTACACTTCTAATAATTTTTCGTTTTTTTCATATAATAAAAACTCTTTGAAAAAAATAATCATGTCTACTTCTATGTTTTAGATAGAATGAATTTTCCATGATCCCATCCATGACCATATACCACTTTACGTCTTGTGAATTTTTTTTAAAAAACTTGGGATGCGCAGAAAAATTTAAATAAGGGATACATAAATAAGAGGGAACTATTAGTTTTTAAAAACAACAAGTAAACCATTAATACCATATAATAAGAAATAATTTTCACCTTTATGAAGTAGTAAATACTCTTCACTGAATAAAAGATCATTTCTTACCATTTTATAACCAAATGATTACAATAAATCCCGTAGAAATCATATATAACATATATATGTAACTTAGGACATAAACGTAATAGAATAATAATACAGTCAACTTCCAAACATATCACTAAATGGAATATTTACAAGGCTGACTTCCATACCTAATGCATTTGAGTTTATAATGTAACCACCCATAATTTTTTTTCACAAGACCACTGGACAATTGTATTATCATGTTACCACCAATCAAATGTCAATGTAACAATATAAAATCATAACACATAAAACAAATATAAAGGAAATATAACATTTCATCATTTCAATCACAATATATCAATTAAATATAATAACATATAGAAATCCATTATCATGACCATTTTTAAAACCAAATTACCAAAAAGATTATATATTATTTATTTTCCTTTTAGAAATATTGTGTCTTGTTATGGATTCCAAAGGCCAAATAATACACGTGGCGACAGAAAAATTCGTTTTCACCGCTTACGTTAAAACATTATTTTTTTGTCATTTAAAAAAATGCATGTAGAAAAAAATTCCCTTTTAATGAAATGAGAATTCAATGTTGTTTATATACCATATAAAATAATAACATGTATAAAACATAATATGCATCAATGAAAGGATTTCGAGATGATGTCCCTTATATCATGTCTGACCTGACTCGATCGTTCTTTAATCTTCTGAAAAATATACTAAAGTTAATTTATAATTTTTAAGAATATTTTTCAAGTTTAAAATTCTCCTTAATATCACTTATTACAATGTTATATACATTTTTTTAATCATTTAAGTTAATAATAGTCATTTTTTGTCGATATTTTGTATATGAGTCAAAAATCGACTTCTTAAAATTACAGGTTGTTCATGTTGTAAGATTTACATTATATACAGAATGATATTAATGATATAGATATCATCGATATCATATATATATATCCCATATATATATATATGTATTTATAATAGTATAGAACATTTTGATACAAGAAATTAAATGAAATGTTCATGGAGACGGTAGGCCATACATGTTCATGAATGCAACTTTCATTTCTATTTTATATTTTAATCGGATAAAAATATAACGATATATTGTAATATTATAATTCCAGTATAATAGCATATATAATTTCAGTAACTCCATCCTTTATACATTCCACATATTGTATGAACGAGTCCTATCACTATGAGTGGGTGGTAGTCCTCACTTTCTCAAATTAAATTATCGACATTACCCATACTGGAAACTATAAAGGTATGATATAAATGAAAAATACAAGACACATAGAGACAATATAAATATAATAAATATCACATATAAATATAGTTCCATCATAATGGCCACTATGAGAGGTGGTTGGATATAACTGAATGATCATCGTTTCGTAAGCTGGTTGTTTGTCGTCCACAAAAACAGTGTGTTTTTACCCATTAGATAGAGGTGTGTGTAAGTGTAGTTTGAATCCTTCACATAACAACAACCTAGTGTATTGATGATACTTTTTTTTATAAAAGAAATGAATAAAGAGAGATCAGGGGGTTATAGAAGTAAAATAAAAGAAATGAACTTAAAAGAAGACGTTACCTCTAAATCGTGTATCTTTATTTGGTTAGAAGAATAAAATTTACATTAAGTGCATTCTGCCTCAGGTAAGGCTTCCACGAAAAGTAAAGGGATGTGGGGAGATTATTTAGGCCGAGGTTTGACGATTCATGGGGCTTTATAGGTGTGAGGAATGGGTTAGAAGTGGTGCCCTTTAATAAGGGGGAGGAGGGTGACTTTATGATTGTTTGAAATAATTATTTTATTATAAACTTATCTTTAGTTTAAAATGGTCAAAAAATACATAAAGCAGAAGATAATATGACTCATGTTCGAAATAATATTACCCAATATGATTGGAAAAGTTTTGGATATTTCTTTAGTATTTATAATCTTATTTATTTAAATCACATATTAATGCGGAAAACACTACAATATTATTGTGTCCTAAATAATTTTAATTATTCGATAACTAAAAATTATAAAAAAATACCATGATTTATGAAAAAAAATTAGATAAGAAATTCATATTTATATTCGAATAAATAACTTATATAACCCCATGTAAAAATTGATTTATTAAAAGATATTTTTTAATGTAATTTTTGTCTTTACATTAAATTAATTAATATAAAGTGTCATTATAACTCCCATGTGGCTCAATCGGGACCCAAAATCGAACAAAGGATTCCCATGGTCTGATATGTATCAACATATAGGATTCGAAAACATGTTAGGGTAATTTTATATTATTATAATAATATTTTTTTACCCTTATTTAACAGATTTACCTTTTAACCATTGTAAATAAACATTTAACTTATGTAAATATTCATAATTTCTAAAAATACATGTTACATATTTACAAAATTTGGAAATAATAATTCCAAAAATGGAATTATTTTTTCCAAATTCAAAACATAGAAGTGAAAGAAATTAATTTAAAATCAATTCCCACTATCAAAACAAAAGGTGTGTTTTTAAGGAATATTAACTCTCAAAACAATTGACACTTATTTATATCTATTTCCAAGAGAAATTAATTTAAATGACCATAATTGGATTAAATAGTAAAAACATAAATAATTACACTTTAAAAACAATTAAAAATATTATATAAAATTATAAATAAATTAGATTAAAATGCATGTTTGAATTAAAATTTTGTATTGTTCACTATTGATTAAAAATGATTTTTTTGATAAATACCAAAATTAAATCCAAGGAAAATATTGGTGTCTTGATTCTATAAAAGAATTAAATTTTTCAAATGTAACATATAAAAGTTACCAAAACTATATTTATAGAGGGTTCGCTATCAAAAGGCGTTAAATAAACCTTTTAATGAATATATGAGTATTTATGCTTAAAATTAGATTCATTCTAATTTTAAGCCTTCTAAAATTATTGGATAAATATAAAAACATCAAAATAATTATAATAATAATGTAGTTAGTTCTGACTATTCTAGCCAATACAACTACTGGGTGTTAACATCCATTTAAAATAAGAATATTATATATTTTTGTGCAATGTAAGATTTCAAATAAACCCGTTTTTTGTATCGAGTAAGCCATCGAACATATCATCCACTTTAATGTAAAATTAATATTTAATTCAAAAATATCAATTAATAAAAAAATTCATTATTCTCTTATTTAATTAGGATATAACACAAAGTTCCTTACCTCACACTTTATCCTGGTTGAAAAAGATATAGAAAAATGTATAGTGGATTTAGAAATGTTATTAACTTATTATAGAATCATATTAATAATTATAATATCATATATAATCCTTTTCTATCATTATATCATGTGATAGTTAATAATATTTCATTACTATCATTATTTCGAGTGATATATTGCTTATTTTATCATTTATGTATTTCCATCAATGTTCCATTTTTTTAAAATTTTATGTAGTTCCATCATATACAGTCTAAAAATAACTAAAAAGTTATCTTATTTTTATTAAAATTATATTTTTCATACGAACCAAGAATGTTGTTTTTTAGAAACGATGTATACTATGAACAATAGGATCATGGGCCATATGTATGCATTAGTTACTTTTTAATTTCTCAATGATCAGTATGGAAAAGTGGTAAAACATATTTAAACATTATAGAATTATAAATATATCATAAATAAAAAAAATCTTCAGATATACATTTATATATCATCCATTCATTGTTTTGTTGTAATGTAAGTTTCATCGCTTCATTAAGTTGGTATTCCACATGTACATGAACGATGTTATCGTCATTATTCATTAAAAATAAACAAAATTATATATAGAAATATATTCCATTAATAATATTTCTATTTAATTTATATCACATAATTTATTAACATTATCAACATTAACATCTAGGTAATGTGTTAGTGAAATAAACACGTAGTTCTGCTAGGTGGTAGTATGTCGTACACAAGAGTGACACAATCGTATTACCTATGGAATAGATGGAAAACATTTATATATTATATAATGACTATAGTGGTATAATTATGTAATAAATATCATATATATACTTTAAATCTGTCATCATACCCAATCATGTGTATATGTTGTGGAAAATAATGGAAATCAGTTATGATGTGGTTGTCTTACATACATAGAAATGATGACTTCTAAATACATTCAATATATATGGGGATTTTTTCATGTCTTTGCCTTATTACAATAAAAATATGATTATAACATTGATTATATGGTAATAATATCACCACGTATTAATAATATTTGAATGTGATGGAGAAAAAAATAATAAAAAAAAGCTTTTTGAAGAACATTGCAATTTCCTGGAGTATCATCCTTAATCATTAAAAAAAACCCTTCATAGATTAGATTTTAACCCAAAAAACTATTCTTGGATGCATTATTGGTATTTTGGATGTGAATGTGGTAGTTTTTTGTTGATCCAAATTATTGTTATGGTGTAATGAATGGTGGAGAGGGGTTGTCCTTTTATAAGTGAGGTGACAGGCACACTTGTAATTTTTTGATATGATTCAATCATTACCTTGTTCATATAAATTAAAATGCCTAAAAATGAAAAATAATAAATACCTGCGAATATATTATCGATATAAATTCAAAAAAATGGTTTTTTTAAACCTTGGTTGGTAATTTGTAACCCTTAACATCGTAGTTTAACCCATTGTAAATCTATTTTTACCATAAACATGATAAAATAATTTATTCATTTTTCACTATTAATTTTGGTAATATATAATGTTGAACATATTAAGAATTATAAATTACTTTAATTTAAAATATTTAAAATATTTCTTTTAATTCAATTCACATTATAGGTTTGATTTAATATTAAATTAATTTAACATATGTGATGAGAAAGTATGGTTTTAATTTATAAAATGTATAAATGTATAAAAAGTATTTATATAAAATATAAATAGGAAAAATATTAAAATAATTTTATTTTTATAAATTTATATTCAATTAAAATAATTTCATTGTATATAAAAATAATAATATAATATAAATGTTTAATAATATTGAAGAAAATACATTTTTTTATTAAAATTCATTATTTTTCACTACTCATTGAAAAATAAATCATTTCAGATAAAAAAATCAAACCTAACATAATTATAATATTATAAATTAAAAATGGATTCAATGTTAATATAATTATCATTGTAAAATTATGAGTAATTAAATTTAAATTTGGTGTCTAAAGAGAAACTAAAATGTCTTTTAAAAAAAATACAGTTTTCAGAAAAACATTATTTTCATTTTTATTTGTTATTTTTTTTATAATAAATAGATAACTAAGGGTTGTTTTGAACATTTTTAATATATATAAATTATATAATTTTTTTATTATTATTCATAACAATAAATTTAATGGATAAGTTATTATGATACACTTTGTTACGATTTATTTATAATTGATGTTCTATGTTACGCTAGATATCAAGGATATTAAATTTAATTAAATATATTTCATTGGATACATTATCATGGTATTTAAGGTAAAATTTTCAATATAATTAAATATTATTCTTTTTAAATTTTTTTTGTAACAATAACATTTGAAAAGTATGGGGAGAATAATTTTCTTATAAAATATGATACTATATTAATGATACATATAAGAATATAAAATTTATTTAATTCAATAAATTAAACTCAACTAAATTGTGAAATACAAAAAGGATATAGTACATTAATATAGCTAAATATTTGAGTCAAAGGAATGTTTTTTTTATATTCATGGTGATATGTAATGTTTTGGATGGAGGAACTAATTTTTCAAAATAATATATTAACCTACAAGGGAAAACTATTCCTATATCAAGTGGGAGAAAGGAAGTGTTTTTTATAATCGCATTGCATAATAGGGAAAATAATCCATTTTGAAATAAAATTTAAATCATAATGAGATATTTTTGAATCGTTACTGAATTTTCTCACTAAAATGGATCATTTAGGTCAAATATATCCATAAATAAAGTAAAATATATCAGAAAAAAAGTTTACCAAATGCGAGAATAAACTAGTAGAGTTAATATAAGTATACTATATCAAAAAAATATTGTCTAAATGAAAAATATGAAATCTAATGGGGATGTTACACAACAGAGAAATAGATTCTTAATTTTTTAAATAAAATCACACACTATGGATTTTTGATAAACAATAATCCATGTGTCCTACTATTAATAGATTCATGAAAGACGTAGAAATAGAATAATTAATCAAATAGTTAAATAAATCTTATTAGACTAGTAGAATATATATCTAAATATGAATTGATGTCTCATAATGAGATTCCAAGTGTTCATCATGTTATGACTCATGAATAACCAGGTAGAGTAACAAAGACAGATGAGCATGTCCATTAATAATTTCAGAACATTTGGTCAGACCAACATTAATTTGGAATAAATATGGGAAAATATTATAGGGATGAATGTTATGTTGAGAATAAAAATAAATCAGATGATTAATAAATTTAATTTCATGAGATTATGAGAGTCATTAATTACTAAAGAGTTCATGATATGTAGTGGGGAATGTGTAAGAATATTGAATAAATCACAATTAATTATAAAACAAATCAAGATAAATTAATAAATAAGGAAAAACTAAAACCAATATAATAATTTTCTTAGATATATAACCAATAGAAGGGAAAAAATTGGAAAATATTTTGGAAAAAGAAGATGATGATGATCTATATGATGATTCAATTCATAAAACTCATAAGTACAAGAATAAATATTTCTATAAAATATGTTGTCATGAGGGAATTGGTAACATCATTTAAAAGTAACTCTCAAAATTATGACACAATCTAATGATTTTTTGATTTCTCACCTTATTCTAACATATAAATTTTTTAATCAATTTAATGTTTGTAATTAGTGGTGATGCATTTTTTCGGGGGATAAGCGAGGTGATAATTATGCTTCCATGTCTTGATGGTTTATTAAAATGAACTATCATATAGGTAACCCAATAATTAAATATCTTGAAACATATTTACTGAATATATGATCCTTTTTGAAATTATTTTATAGGGAATACCTTAAGTGGGAGAAGTTTGGGTATACTTCCAAAACTAGGTTTCTATAAAAAATATATAATTTTAAAAAGTTATTGAAATGTTTGCTTTAAAATATTGATTTATTTATCCTCTCATAATTTTTAATATTGTATAAATTCATATACTAATATCTGGGGGTTCATTTTTATGTAAAACATGTGAAAAAAGAAAATTTATTATGAAATTCATGAGAAGAAATGTGGAAAAAAAACATTTTTTTTTGATAATTTTTCATATGGTTTTAGGAATACTGTAAGAGGAGAGGATGAAAATCCAAAAAAAATATATTCAAAAAATAATATCATAATGAAATAACATTTCACCAACCCCTAGTAGAAGAATGACAATTAGGTATCCCAATCTAATTTTTTATGGATAACTTTATTTTATAAAATCATCCTTATTTTTACTATATCAATCATTTAGTGCACATAAATAGATAATAATTAATGATGTAATGTAGATTTGAGTCAAATTATACGACCCTCATTAATCGATCTGTGTATTTTATTAATATATTGGAGTGTGAATAAATTTTATGAAAATATATTGACATAAATTTTCTATATGGTAATTGAATACTAATAAATTATAGATATTATTAATCCTACATGGAGTTTAGTTTGATTTATTTTCAATAATTAATGATGTCCATATTTTTTAGAAGAGAACCACAGAGGTATATTAGAGTATTCAAGAATTCCTAATGAGAAAAATTGAGTTCCCAATAAAATGATTAAATATGTAAAGAATTGTATATAATTGTATAACAACATGATTCTTGTGTTTGGATCTTCCTTTATTTTTGATGTAAACTAAAGATGTTATCTAATATGGGTGAATAAGTGAGTGATTTTATATAGATACTTATATAAAGAATAATGTTATTTGAGGTGCTTCCATGATTTAAGATTGTTCTATTTGTGATTCATTCACATGGAACATATTTATGGATTAATTAATGAAACTATTAAAAGGATTCTACATATCTAATGATAATTGGAAATGATGGTTTAATGGAGAAGAAAGTATCTCTTTGGTGGATTATGTGTAGAAATGGTTTATGTAAAATGATGTACATAAAGGAACCTTGAAATATGTTAATTACTAGATAGTATATCTCAGTATGGATTTTTAATTTTTTTATCTGGATATCCATCATATGTTTTATATTATATTGAATACATATGTTATGTGATGATAATATTTAATGATGTTAGATGTAGTGTTGATGTTTTTATGGTAGTTAAATATCTATTAAAATATTATTTGGATTATTTATAAACTAAATAGTCTTATGAATTATTTTAAAATTGTTTTATAATTATTTATCATTGGTAAAATTTAATTTTATGTGTATAATATATTTTTATGATGTTTTAAAAATTAATGAAAAAACGATTTGGGTTTTCATATTTTTAAATTTATTAAATTTTAAAAACATCTCTATACTATCATTCATATTGTAATATTACTAAAAGTTAAGATTCAATATAAATTATAACTATTTATAAAATATTTATCCTAATAAATTATGGATGGGTAAAATTAAATTATTAATATATAAAATTAGTTATGAGTAACAGGTTGAGGATTTGGAAAAGTATGGAATTATGATAACGATCATAACGGTAAACAACTATCAGGTAATGTCATATATAGGTGTTACATACATTATATTGTGGTTATTTTTTGTTACTCTCTTGAAATATAGAAGAATAAATCCTAATTTTAATTGTTGATTTGATTTTAAAGAGATATGTATGTGGGAATTACATAATGATGTTGATGTCTAATTGTAGAGGAAATCTTCAACACAATTGATAATGTTTTCTTAAAATTAAATCAATGATAAGAATAGTTTATTAAAAATAATTATTATAATCTATTAATAAATATATAAATATCAAGATTTTAGTATTATGAATAATGTTAAATTAATTTACATCATTCTCACCATTGTTTTCAGAATCACAATACACTTTAACTTATTTATGACATAACATGGAGATTTGGTTTATGATCTATCTACACTGGACTAACTTAATATTATTTTATGTTCCCATAAACATTATAGATTATTAAATTTACATAATAATAGTGATGAAATTATGTATGACATCATTAGATGATTGGGATACTTTAATCATTAAGACAATATGCTTCTGATATTGTTTCAAGAAAACTTAAGATTTAAATAATATAACCATTGATATCCATTAAAATCATATATAACAATTTTACCAATTATTCATGTATTGTATGTGAATATTGAAAATAATTTAATTTAATTTTTTTTGTTTTTTATCATCTCATTTTATTAATAATTTCAAATTTTACTTGTACTATTTTTTCAATAACTTCCAGTTTGAGGATTTATTAAATAAAATCATTTTAATTAAGGATTGTAATTGTTCATTATATGATCTTTATGATAAACTAAAATTCATGTATTTGAGTTTTAATCTTCCAAACCACTTATTTTAATGTGATTTCGAGGAAAAAGAATTAACTTCCAATCATATCGATTGAGGTGATGATTATAGATAAAGAGACCTAAAACTAGCTGTTGTGTTAAGGATGTACATTTATAGAATTCTATCATTTGACTAGTGAAATATATAAGATTATAATTATGTAAAAATGGATACATTGATTTAGTTTTTTGAATCACCTATTCATTTCGTTTTAAGGTAATTACTTTATGTGAATATGATCGGTTGGGAAATAAAACCATTCACAGTTTATTATTAATTGTTTCCGATACACTGTGATTTATTTTTACATTGAAGTGATACTTTTATTATGCATATTCCTTTAACTTGTATGTTTATATATTTTTTAATTTTATTCTTTATTGTATATACCACGAAGAAAAAAAATTTATATTAATACATATCTTATGTTAAAAAAATAATCGATTGGGAACAAAAAATGTAAGTCCATTTTAGAATAAAACTCACACCTCTAATAGTTTATCTATAATTATCTTATATGATATCATTATGTATTAGATTTTTATTTATGATATATGAGCTAGAATATATTTTTTATAGTATCTTGACTCTTATTTATTTCATTTTTTGATTATAATTTAATGGTTTCATACACTAATGTGTAGTAGAGGAATTACTTTTTTTATCGATGGGATTTCAATTTGAACCATTATGATTATAAATCCAAGATTATCATCGATCATCAATGGAAGTGAATATCAATATTGGCATGATCAATTGAATATGGTTTTTATAAATAATGATGTGGATCATTTTTTATTGATAACAAAAAAATAATATAATTCTAAAGAATTAAATTCTTATATTTACTATTGTTGGAACCATAAAATGAATCCAATGGATGCAACAAATGCTTCCATACATGATCCAAGAGGGTACCTCATTCTGTAGGTTTCAATTTAAATGATCATTTAACCTGAACAAAATTACATATTAGATTACGTGTCCATTAAAAATAAATAAGGAAAGAAAGTTCACAGTGCTCTTTCTATGGCCACGCAAACTTATTTGATTCGTGGCTCAAATTCTTCATTATAGAGTGCGTTAGAGGATCACGGTTCAGGGAGATCTCTCTGTGATCATGAGAATTTCTTTCCATCATGCCTCCCTTATTACCTCTGTGTCCACATGAAAATATTTGATTCATGGATTCCTTTATTCCATTGTGGAATCACCAACATATTTTTCTTTGGAGTTTCATTTTCCTTCGCGAAATCCCCTGTGAGCATCATGAGCACCATTGCCTATAAATATGAGGCTCCCCCTCCATAAATTCATAGTTAATCTACCCCTTAGTCTACTGAGCTACCTTTTCCCAATTCTCTCAATCACCGTGAAATAAAAATAATATGTATTTACCCGACCTATTGTAGGGATTCCCTTCACGAAGGAGGGATCCCCTTTAGGTTACTCAAGGCTTTGTGATGCTTTAACCCTTCTCAGAGAACTCTTCTAAAGAACCCTATTCTAAGGAAAGTTTCCCATTATTTTTGATATCAAGAGCTCTATAAAGCACCACCCTTTAGAAGACCTCTAAATCCCCAAAACCCGATCCTTCATGAATCCATATCCATTGCTACAATCATAAACCCCTATAAAAAATCACGGGTATCACTAGAAATTTTTCATTCTAAGAGGACCCCATTTTCTTAATCTGATCTTATGTAGCCCCAAATTCTACCCCAAGAAAAACAATAATTTTAGATACTACTACACACACTATGAAACTTGTTGAGTTGAACCTTATCCTCCTTTTCCCTTTCCCATGTCATTATATGAGATCCTCATTTGTTATTCCCTATGTACCTTGATCTGATCCATTGTTCTAGAAACTACCCATACATGATCACCTTGCTTCTATACAACATTGAACTCTATAGGGACTCTCTTACATATGTCCCAACACCTAGTATTTCTAGGAATACCCTTATAAATTGTTCTCACTAAAAATAATCAATCTTTAGTACACCCTGTATGAAAAAAAGGATTCATCTTATTCTAGATAAGATATCCCTTTTGAATTCATAACAAGATTCCCACATTCCTCACTACATTACTTTATATTATAATATAACGACCTAATGTTTTTCCAATGGAAATTCACTTATTATAAATATGTCATAAAATCACATGAATACACAATATAATGAACTACTATGTGCTAATTGTCTTTTAAACATATGTTATTTGTTTTGGTGTCCGAATTTCAAAAATCTAACATACACGATTGCAATCGGTATGTTATTTAGAGTCAGATAAGGAAAACATAATTTTTTGTGAATATTAACATACTCATATGAATAGTAACATATCCATATGAATTGTGATAAACCATAATGAATAGTACCATAAATATGATAATAGAAAAATAATATTCAAGTTAAAATTTTGATATACCTATATTTTAGAATATTTAAATTAATGTTTTAAAACATGTTTTTGATAATAAATTATTATTGTAACAAACAATTAAATAATCATAATTAGAAAATTATTTTGGAAAAATGTATTTCAATTTTGGATTTGTCTTGTCAAAAAATGGTTAGGGTGAATTTTTGTGATTTTTCGGTAATACATGAATTTTTATGAATAGTAAAATGCGTTAATTTGCAAAAAAGGCTCAATGGTTGATATATCGAGTCATTGATGATGATATATTGATGTAAGCTCATTGAGTTCAAATTAACATGCATTTATTACTGTTTTTGGTCATGGAATCATCAATAATGCTATTTTGGGGGGAAAATTATAAACTAATGATTATTATATAATGAAAACCCTCCTCTCCACCATAATAAAACCCCCCATACCACTCTTCTCTTCACTACTATCATGCCTTGTGTCTTTCCAATATTCTACCCAAATCTCTCCCATAGCTCCTTCCCAGTGACCAAAATCACCTATAATCATCAAAATACAAAAACCTCTCTACTAAATAGGTTCCCAATTGAGGAAGTCTGAAGAGGTCTTTAATAACAAGTAGATAACACCAATATATTTATAGTAAGAGATCCTCTTCGTTTCACTCATAAATCAAGATTTTCCACTATTCTATGCTAGTTTATGTGTAACAAAAAATGTTGGGTTATGTTTACACACCTCACCCATATGACTCTCTTGATGTCTAGGTGGTGAGAATCCATTTTTCTCTCTCATCGAGAGCTCTTAGTTATACCTGATACAATGTCGTTAAACAGTTGTAAATTATACCCAAACCCTCATTGTTCTTTTTGGTTTCCTTGTCATTTTTTATGTCAAAATTTATTTATTTTATAGGTTATGAGAATATTCTAAATGATGTTTAGTTTTAAAAAAAACATTTATATAGACCCTTTCATCAATTTTTTTGGGGGATATACATATTTTTAAAATATTCACTCCTTAGAACATTCCGATTAGGAAACCTGTTTTTAGGAAACTTCCAAAAAATTTACCAATTTTATGTTCGCAATATCCTTTATTTTAATCAACTATTTTCTTTATAAAACAAATATTTTTTATATGAATAACTTTTGGTCCAATTATATTTTTATATAAAATATTTTCCTCTTTTGTATTTTTAAAAGCTCTAATGATTTTTTTGTAAAACCGCATAAAAATATTTTAATGATAATGTTTCTCAAATACATTACTTGTATGTTTTAACTTTAGTTTGACACCACCTAACATTTTATATGCCTATTTTACCTTATGAAAGTCTATGTATGTTCTATTTTCTTTGTTTCATGGACACTTTCATGATACACTCATTTGTTATACTTTATGTCATGATTTTCCAACCTAAATCATTCTATGGGTATCTTTATTTTTATGTATGGAGGATTATGTATGATTTTTTATGTGGAAAAAATATTCATGAATATTTTGAGATGGGTGCACCCAGATAGTGCATCAATTCATTGGGTATAGTTATGTCTCATGAGATGCAATGTGAAACGGGATTGGAGGTTATCCATGACCCATATTAAAATGGGAAACAGGATTGGCGGTTAACCTGGACCCATTGTAAATACATGTTTTATGATTCTACCAAATTTATATGATTCAATTTTTATATGATTCCATGCTTATATGATACAATTTTATATGGTCCATTCTTTGGATATCATTATGTCATGTCTCCAAACTCATGTGAATAAGACTTATCCTTATAAACTTTCCCATGCTTGGATATTCATCTCATCCATTTCTTATTGTGTTCCCCAGGTTACCCTGTACATATGTAAGGGTTCAATGGAATTTAGGATCTCTTTATGGAGATTAAATATAAAAATGTTTTTTATCCCCATATTTTATGTTTTATGTACCTTGTCTTCTAAGACAGTAGACATAAAGATCATTGGATTGTAATCTGATTCATATTTATGCCTAAAATCATGTAATGTTATATTAAGAAATCATGGGTCACTATAGTTGGTATCATAGTATGGTATATTTATTTTTGTAGATTATGAATATATCACTTTAGTGAGAAAATTAAAGATGAGACTATGTATATGAAAATATTCCAAAATTTTGGTGAGTATTGATTAAGTGTTTTATCAATAAAATAAATCCTTGTATGGATATGAGAAGGTAGAGACAGCTATGGCACTAATGTATCTAGTGGTAAAACATGAAAAAACCACTTTAAAATATACTCAAATGATAACTGATAGATGACAATGGGCCTAGCTTCACATTTGGTTATGACACTCCCGGGTGATATGCTTGGGGAGATTCATGAGCTTAGTACAAACCATTATTAAGGCAAAAAAATACCATAAGAATATAAGTTAATAAATAGACCAAGGATAACATATATTTAAACCTATGGAATCACATGTTATGATATACTTCATTAATATAGGATTATCCTTTTATGTTCAAATGTTCATTTTTATGCTCAGTAGTTATGTGTTCATGACCTCTAATGTTTATTTAAATAGTTAATGGAGGGAAATATAAGAACACATTACAACAAACATTGTGATTAGAAATGAGAATATTTCCCTAAAAACATGCTTTATATGATGGGAGAGGGTGCTCAAAACCTCAAGAAAATACTCTCCCACCTAGCTTGAGTTATGAATAATAGCAGGAATCATGCATAAATCCCTCCTCCATGGAGAGAGAAAGTTGTTGAAGAATTTTTCATGCATAAGAGGCCTTTCATATTTATCAGATCATCTGATACCTTACTTTCCGAACAATGTATTAACTTCCTTAAAAATATATTCTCTATCATTTCGTGCTTGGAATAAGATGAGGTTGTACTTGCGGTCTATCATTTTGATGGGGAACACAATCTATGGGGGACTCTAATCAATAATACAATCTCCCAAGGGAAAATTGATTCTAGGGATTGGTAGGAATTAAAAAGGATGGGTTTCAAAATAAAAAATTCATCATACCCTTTGTATCATGATGTAAAGAGAGGTCGTTGGACCCATGTAGAAGGAATATGAGTTAATCAGGGCGTATGAAGAAAACTATACAAGGTATCCATGGGATGCCTCTGGATTAGTTATGAACAGAAAAGGCATGGAGGATCGCATCTTGAGCAGACTAAAGTCGAGTCTCCAAAAAGATTTGGTGATTCCAGACTTCGACAGTTATTAGGATATTTTTTGTTGTGCCCTCAAGGTTTAAATGGAGATTGAAGACTCTCAGTGGTCTCATGGGCCCCGAAAAATAAAGTGAAAAATGGAGAACAACAGGGGTGGTCTATCAATCAAATCCCATGATGGAAAAATTCTTAACTCTTCCCATTGTAAATGTTATGGGAAGAGCCATCCTGGTAACTGTCTGATGGGAACCATGAATTGCTTCAAATGTAGAATGTTTGGTCTTCTGGCCAAGAACATACAAAGGGATATGAAAAAAACACTAATATAGATGATTAATGGATGGATCGTAGAAACAATTAGATTGTAGTGCAGTGTTACAACAAAAAGGCTAATGGGAATTATGAATGAAATTTCCCTAAGCCATGGGTTGTCAGAGGCAATCAGTAACAACCTCCAAGGAGACTAGTAATGGCTTATGCAATTAATACTGCTGAGGTGGAGCTGTAAAATGATTTGGTGACATGTATTCTAGTTATTCATTCATGAATAGTAAACATACTATTTCATTATAGTTATACACATTCTTTCATCTCTTGAATGTTTAATTGAACTATTCAAAAACCACATCAAAATTTAGAGAAAAATTTATCTATGAGAATAGAAAATGGAGAAATTATTATATCCATGGTTTATAATTCTTCCCCCATTAATTTTCCTGGACTGAACATCCCAGAAAATCTCATCATAATTCCTTTAGATGAGTTTGATTATATCTTGTTCATGGATTGGATATCTTTATACAAAGCCAACATCAACTATCAGAAGAGGGAGATTACTCTTCAAATCCCAAAGCATCATCTGATTCTTTAAAAGTTTAATGAGGAAGTTAAATCTCTTTTATAGTCATCATCTCAATTGTGTATTTTTTTGCCTTCTGAAAAAGAATATCCATCTCAAATGATTCATAAAAAGAAAAGAATCATATTTGAATACATTCCCATAGTTAGGGACTACACTGATGTAATCCTCGATGAGTTGTTCGGTCATCCTCATGACCGATTGGTTGAGTTCCCAATTGAACATATACATGGATCTCTACCTATATCAAAGACACCTAACAGAATGTCCACTGTAAATTAGGAAGAGCTGAAGAAGTAGTTGTACGATAATACAAAGATTGGTTTTATACGCCCGAGTGCTTCACCGTGGGGTGTTCCAGTCCTCTGTGTTAAGAAGAAGGAAAAATCAATGCACCTCTTCATTTATTATCATAAGTTCATTAAAATCGCAATAATGATCAATTATCCTCTTCCATAGATGGATTAATTGTTCGATCAGATTTGTGGGTCCAGTTATATCTCTAAGGTGGGCCTTCTGTTGGGATATCACCAATTAATGGTGAGGAAGGAAGACATTCCCAAGACATCATTTTGAACTATGTATGGACACTATGATTTCATAATGATGCCTTTTAGACTAACTAATGCTCCATCATTTTTCATGGATTTATGGAATAGAGTCTTTAATGATCCCCTCAAATAATTTTTGGTATCTTTTATTGATGATATTATGATATAATTAATGAGAAATGATGTACATAGAGAGCATTTGAAAACTATGTCAATGCTTATGTGAAGGGAGAAGTGGTATGCAATGTAAAGTAAATGTGAGTCTGGATGAAGTAGTTCTCATTATTGGGGTATGTTATCACTTCCAATGAGATATATGTGGACCCGTCCATGATGAAGGAAATTGAAGAGTGGACCAGACCATGTTCTGTAATGAATACCCTTAACTTTTTGGTTCTAGATGGGTATTATCGACGATATGTGAAGAAATTTTCACAGATGTCAAACCCAATGACCAAGCTTACTCGAAAGGGAGTAATGTTTTATTTGACACGTGAATATCAATATTGTTTCATGGATTTGAAAAAGCGGCTTATCACTGTGCAAGTACTCATACTCCCTACAATTAGATAACTCTATATAGTGTATAGTGATTCTTCAAATAAAGGATTGGGATATGTGCTATGGAAAAATGATAAAGTGATAGCTGACACCTCAAGGAAGCTGAAAATATTTGAGAAATACTATCCCACAAATGATCTAGAGTTGGCGGCTGTGATATTTTCCTTGAAAATCCGGCGGTATTATCTCTATAGGAAGATGTGTGAGATATATACTGACCATAAGAGTCTCAAAAACTTATTCACACAAAACGATATAAATATACACCAGTGAAGATGGATAGATCTCGTCAATGATTAGAACTGATCAATCCACTATCATCCTGGTATGTCATACAAGGTGGTAGATTCTCTATGTAGAAAGGAACATGTATCATTATCAATGATGAGAATTAAAAAGGATTTGATATTATTAGATTTATAAAGTACGTACATGGGAATCATTATGGGAGGATCATTATTAATCCTTTCTCAAATGATTTCTCAACCATCCCTCTTTGTGAAAATGAATAATTCTCAAGGAAAAGATATGGAAATTCAAAAAAGGGTGGAAGTTACCAGAAATGGGAAATACTCCTATTTAAAAATTAATGAGGAAGGGGTTGTATGATTAGGGACACAATTATGTGTACCATCCGATCCAGAGATAAATAATGATGTATTGAATGATGCACATAGATCAACATTCTCTATCCACCCAGGGAGAATAATGATGTATTGTGATCTCTGAGAAAACATTTGGTGGGACAGTATAAAAAGGGATATTTCTAAATATACAAAAAAGTTCCTAGTATGTCAGTAAGTGAAGTCTGAGATGAAAATTTCCAAGGGGGTGATTCACCCACTACCCATACCAGCATGGATGTTGGATAACATTATCATGGACTTCGTAATTGTACTTACAAGGAAATATTGAGGAAACAATGATATATGGGTCATTGTGGATCTTCTTACCAAGACAACATACTTTATCATGATTCAAGAGGACATATAATTGGATCAAGTGGCACAGATTTACCTTAAAGAAGTGGTAAGGATGCATGGGGTACCACTGTCTATTGTTTCCGATAATGATCCATGATTCACCATGATGTTATGGAAAAGTATTTAATATTCTCTAAGAACTGAACTATAATTTAGTATGGCCTATCATCCTCAAACTGATGGCCTATCTGAGAGAGCTCTTCAGACACTGGAAGACATGTTGAGAGTGTGTTATTTGGAATTCAAAATAGGATGCGACCAACATCATCCACAGGTTGAATTCTCTGGCAAAAAAAATTCCACATGCGCATATGAATGGAACCATATAAAGACCTTTATAGGAAAAGTTAAAAAACATTATCATGTTATGATGAATTCGGTGAGCATAAGTAGATATGACATAAAATTGTCAAATAAATGATGGATATGGTGAAAACCATTCAGAAGAATAACCAGGTAGTCCAATGTCAATAGAAATGTTATGTAGACAATCATCGACGATACCATGAATTTAAAGATGGAAACATTGTATTTTTACACATATCTCCATGGTAGAAGGTCATTAGGTTTGGAAATAAAGGGGAGGTGCATCTTAGGTACATTGGTCCCTTCGATATCATTGATCGAGTCAGAGTTGTGGCCTATCGACTTGCACTTCGACCTACCAAGATGATATTACATGATGTATTTCATGTATCTCTCTTACGGAAGTATATACCAGACCCTTCACATGTACTATATTCATAGGTGATACAATTCATTGATGATCTATCCTATGTGCAGTATCCGGTGATGATATTGTATCGTATAGAAAAAGTTCAACGCAACAAAGCAACTCATCTGGTCAAGGTACTATGGAAAAACTATATGTACAAATAGGAAACATGGGAACCGTAAGAAGAAATAAATGAAAAGTACCCCCACCTTTTTTTGGTCGAGAATTCAAAATAAAATTTCAAGGGTGAAATTTCTTATGGGGGAGAGAATGTGATGACCCAATGTTTTTTAATTTTCAATTAACTTCTTATAAATATTTCATAAAATCAAATGGAAACACAACATAATGAACTACAAAGTTCTAAGTGTCCTTTAAACATGCGTTTGTCACTTTTGTGTTTGGAATTTTGAAAATCTGATATACACAGTTGTAATCAGTATGTTATTTGTAGTCCGATAATAAAAACATAATTATTATTGAATAGTGACCTACCCTTATGAATAGTAACATACCCTTATTAATACTGATATACCCTAATGAATAATAACCTTTCCTAATATATGATATAAATAATATTCATGTTGAAAGTACAATATAACTATATTTTACAATAAGTAAATGAATGTTTTGAAACTGGTTTTTGATAATAAATTATAATTTCAATTAAATATAAAAATATTCATATTTAGAAAATTATTTTTGAAAAATGGATTTCAAATTTGGATTCTACACTTCAAATAAAGGTTAGGGTAAATTTTTCATATTTTTCTAGAATACATGATTTTTTATGAATAGTAAAATACGATAATTTTCGATAGAGGATAAATAATGGATTTATTAGGTCATTAATGATGATATGCTGATGTATTCCCAATTGGTTCGATGTCACATGCATTTATTAAAATTTTTTCATGGAATCATCACTATTTATGATCTTGGGGGAAAATAATAATCTAATTATTATAATAGTATATAAATTCCCCTCTCCTCCACTATAACCCCCCCCCCCCACTCCCTCTTCTCTTTAGTACTCCCAAACCTTATTCCTTGCCAATATTCTGCCCAAATCTTTCCCCAAGATCCTCCCCCACGTCCAAAGCCCCTAGCCTCTTAAAAATACCAAATCTCATTCCCTTTAGAGGATCTCAAAAAAGGAAGTCTCAAGAGGCCTTTAATAATAAGTGGAGAAAACCAACAGATTTAAGGTAAAGGAATCTATCCATTTCACTTTTAAATCCATATTGTCTACTATGAAATTACATTTTAAGTGCAATACCTAATGATAGGGTATATTTAAGCCCTTCACCCATATATTCCTCTTGATGTCTAAGAGATGAGTATCCCCTTTTTTTCTCATCGATCCCTCTTAGTTACACCTGATTCCAGGTTGATAAACTATAATGAATTCTACCTGAACCGTCTTGGTTTTTTCGAGTTTCTTTATCATTCTATATGTAAAAATGATTGTTATTTTATCTATTATGAACATATTATAATTTTTGTGTATATTTAAAAATTCATTTATAAAGACACTTTCATTACTCCCTTTTAGGGATATACAAGTTTTTAAAATCATCCATCCTTAGAATTTTCTGATACAAAAACAAATTTTAAGGGAACTTATCGAATTTTTAGGAAATTTCAAGTACACTATGTCCCCAATTTAAAGCCGCCATTATCTTCATAAAATAATTATATGTAATATAAAAACTTTCTTAGTTCACGTCTGGTTTATATTAAATATGTTCCTCTTTTATATTTTTAAAAGCTCTATAGTATGTTACTTAAAACCGTAAAAAATATTTTAATGCTATTTTTTCTCAAATACTTTTCTTATATGTCATAACTTATATTTGTAAAAACCTTCCTTGTTATATGCCTATTTTTTCTTATTAATGTACATGTATGTTCTGATCCATTTCATTCATGGAAGCATTCATGATACGCTCATTCGATATTCATTATGTAATGATTGTGCTACCCAATTCATTCCTTTGGTATCCTTAAATTTATGTATGGTTGATTATGTATGATTATTTATGTTGAAACAATATTCATGAATATGTTGAGATGGTTGCACCCAGATAATGCACCAACACATTGGGTAAAGATTAGTCTCATGAGATGCGATGTGAAATGGGAGTGGTGATTATCCTTGACCCATACTAAAATCGGAATCCGAATTGGCAGGTATCCTTGACCCATACTAAAATGGGAAACATGATTGGTGTTTAGCCTTGAACCATACTAAAAGATATGCTTTATGATTCTTATATATTTATATCATTCCATGTTTATATGATTCCATGTATATATGATACGATTTTATATGTTCCATTCATTGGATATCATTATGTAATGTCTCCTAACTCATGTGCTTTAGATATATCCTTATGTTATTTCCCTTAATGAGATATTTATCTCATTCCTTTGTTCATGTGTTCCCCAGGGAACCCAATTCAGATGTAAGGGGACAAAGAATTTTAAGAGCACATTGTGAAGATTAAATAAAGAAATGTTTTTTTATCCCCATGTTTTATGTGTTATGAACCAAGTGTACATAGACAGTAGACATAACGATCCTTATCTTTAAATGTAATGTATATTTATTCATAAAATCAAGTAATGTTTTATGAAAAAATCATGGGTCTCTAAATAAAACATACCCTATAATTCAAGAACAGGATTCCTTATGTGTTAAGCATAATATTAATCATCATGAGATGAATACTAAACACCCACTGTGGGCCTCCTCTTAAGGTTCAATCCCCAAACCATTTTATTGTGACAAATCATCGTGTTGATATTCCCTCACAACATCACTTGAGGAAGACATAACAGGCAGTTCATTGTATTATCCCTATAAATCTCATCCATTACCATTATTTTAAACTGAATCCTTACCCCTTGCAATGAACATGGGATTCCCTTATGACTTGACATTAGGAAGACACCCAAGAAGCTTCCATTTATAAGGCTCATTCACCATTTTTGCTCCATAGTAGCATCAAGGCCTCTCCTATGGGTAATCCCTAGTACATTTCCAAATACAAATGATTTAATTCCTGTATTCTACAAATGGTAAGTAGGATGCCTCCCTGAGGTTCATTCCTCAAAAATGGTATACCATGGTGCACCCCTCTTAGTGGTTCACCCTTCCGAATCTACCACCATTGGTGTCTAGATCAGCCTTTATAGTGTGACATATTACCTTTATGTGAATCACCACATTGGGTCTGATATCATAGGTAATTATGACCGAAAAATGTTAAAACAAGTTTCTCCCTCCTAGGGATACACCCTCACAACATGAAATTTTCCCTTAATGGTACACCCCTCCCTAATCCACCTCCATGAGGTGTTATGATCCTTATGTCATGACTTAATATATCACATCACCATTTTACCATTGAGATCACTTCCTCCACATCAATACATTTGGTATGGTAACCATGTGTATGCCCAAACATGTCTTTGGGTCTCTAACCATGTGTAAGATGTAGTATTTTTCTGGATCGCTGGCCATGTGTTCACCCCGATTCGATGCCCTCATGCAATAAACTCTATGGAATTTGATTCCAAGACACCAAGACATTTACAAAGCCTCACTAAGGTTCATGATCATAACACCCCGCAACCCACATTCTCTATTTAATCTCATTTTTCACTATTTATTCCATAATTTAAACCGCATTCTCTAAACAAATCAGTGTTTTATCCCTTTTAGGTGTGTAGGAATCATCTTTGAGGTTAAATTCCAACCAATTTTAAAATATGGCACTACATTCAAGGGTTATGACCTCTTGAGTAAATAGATTAACTTTTCTAGATGTATCCCCCAAATCATCCTCCTTTAGGTGTTCTAGTATACTCAAGAATCTAACCTTGCCTAAGCCCCACACTTCACCATACTCCTCCAACCAACAGTTATCCTCTTTCTAAGGGTCACTAACCACACAAAATACCCATGTGCATCTATGGGTTATTGTTCTTTGTGTATGCCAAGATTCTATTCCCCTATACTAAACTACATGGACTTGGATCCTTGCATTCAACATAGTACATGTCAGAATTCACATTGAGGTAATAGCCCACCACCCATTTCCCATTATGATTTCCCCTTAGTGTCATCATGTATTGGGAAGATACTTCCCCAACACGATGGTTCTAATTCCATTGGGCCCCCATACATGTGATCCATTTCCCAATTTCAATCTATTTAGGCATCACATCGCCCCACTAAACTATGTGGAAATTGATTCCAAACCCCAGAGATTTTCAAAAAGCCTCCCTGAGTTTCAATCCCACCATCCATTATCATATTGACCATTCCCAATGGTTGCCATCTCTTTATAGAATCATACACTATCATAGATTTTTCTTTTATATGAGGTCCCTACCAATACATTCATTCTCATGGGCCACCTCCATTGGTGAATTACAACCCAACTTCCAGGACAACAAAGTCTTTAATTCACAATCATTGGGATACATATGACACCTCCATTATGTTCATTTACTTCACTCACCACACTCTTTTTGTATGATCATCACTTCATCCACACCCATCCTGAATCTTCCCAGGATTTCCAAATCCATGTGAGATGATTCCAGAAACTTTATCGATACCTATATCATCCACTCGACCTCTATCTATGGGTATTCCCCAAAACAGCTTTAGGCCGAAAGCCATGTATAATCCCAGTATGTCTCCTAGTCGATTTCCATGTGAAGACCATGATTCTATTATATATCCCTCTCAATGAATGTTGGTTTTGATCTCTGTCTGATAGATAGGGTATATAGGAATCATCAATATGATTTAATCCAGGACAATGGTAATCTTTCGTGTCCCCCTAATTGGGGTAAACCATCCTGATCATACTTTAGTGGTGTTCAGATCAGTATTCATGGTGTGAAATCTTCTATTGATGAGATGCACCACCTATTGTTCCTTCATATTGGGCACTCTGATCCACCCATCTAATAAACATTATAGATGCATCCCACTAAGGATCCACCTCTCTAATCTGTCTTTATAAGATATTCTGATGACTCTCATTTCCACTTGTCTAGACATTAAACACATGAAATACCCTATGTTAAACATGGGGATCTAAGGATAACCTCAGAATAGATTAATCTACCATAAAATACCCTGCAATTAATGTGGGTGCATTAGGGTTTTACACCCTTGTTAACCTCTCTAATGAGGATTAATGCAGGTAACCATTGTTCAACCATCCAGAGATGCCCGTACATGACGAATGTGTCTATCTACTCTAATGGAAGAGTGCTTCCATGTCAATACCCCTTGGATGGTCTAGAATAAAAGTATCTTAAATAACCAGAATTCAGGAAGAGATAGCATAAGTAAATAGATTCCTGAACAATGACTCAAATTGATATGGGAGACCCAGACTAGGTGACAAAATTCTTGGAGGAATCCATGGAAAGAGATACGAACATCCCATCATTCCATTTTGATCATGGTGAAAACATATTGGAAGAGGTGATGAATGTTGTCCTATAATGGAATGCTAGAACACGAGGCCACATGCACAGATCATGAAGAAGATCAACATATCAGCTGTAGAAAGCATAGAAAACATCTATACATGAGAAACATGAATATTATTCTATTTATAATGTATGAAATATTATACATTTCTCAATAACCAGAAATATCTACAATAAAATTTACTCATGTGATATATTTAAAATAATATAGAAAAACTATTCTCACTTTGAAACACCTAGTGTTCTTGAGACATGGATTTTGATGATATGAGAAGATTATCCAAGCCTTTATTTTATACATGGTTAATTTGTATCATAATGAAATTTTATAGGACATGATTGTGGAATAAAATTACTTAGAAAAGAAATTAAAAAATACTATCATGTATAAATGTTTATAGAAATTATTTTTTCAGAATTAGAATCCTAAAAATACTTGTATATAATACACGGAATATAGAAATTAGTAGTATTAATGCAAATATGTAGACTAATATGTACTATTAAATTTAGTGAAACTATTTTTTAATGTGAAAAAATAATGGATATTAATTCATTCCAATATATGGTTCTATGACCATTGATTCTCGAGTGTAAAATTGCAGTAATTCTATAAGGTATAAATTTGAACATCATTCAAATTTTATTAATTAAGCGGTTATTTGAGGTAAACATACAAGTTTAGAAAAATATATTAAAATGACTATCTCAAATAATAAATTTTTGTATGCTTATTTGTGGAATAATAATTATATTAATGAGAATATGGAATCTTATAAAACTATCATTATTATTAGGAAAGACTATTTTATATCATACATAACTATTGTTACATGAATAATAATAATAATGGTAAATCATCATGCCATAAAGATAAAAAAATTATATATACTAAAAATATTCGGATATGGAAAAAATTTATCATTAAAAAGAATAAAAGATTCATATATTAATGATAGATAGATGATATCCATATTTTAAAAAGAGGATATTTGGATAGATATGTACTATATAGACCGGGTAAATAAAATTTTTCTTTCACATTTATCAATTGATTCATTTTTTTTATTTTATATGATAACATCTTTAATAATTCATAAGAAAATTTTGATGTTATTCTCTCATTTCAATAAATAGTAAGATATCTAAAAATCCTATGGAATGAAAATAAAAAATCAAATAATGAGGTTTGTTTTTAAACAATATATTTTTCTAATGGTGATGATATGATATCAATGATTATTTCATAGTTGGATGCTAAATCATGTTTTATTTCAACTAGTGGTGATAAAAATTAGTTAAGAGAAGAATTTTTTTGATTCTATAAAACTTTGTTTCTTATTTTATTTAATTTAGCAGAATATTGGTTTAATATCATAAAATTAAATTGAATATTCTATCAAATTGTATATATTATCTTTTTGGATATTCACATTTTTTATGCATATTTTTTCTTTATAATTTTAGACACCATGAATTGTGTCCCATGTACTTTTCCATTGAGTGAAGATATGATTCTAAAATAGAAAACAAATGTCTAGTTTGAGTGATGATGTTTTATCATGAAAGAAGAAGATGCAACCTATATTTATGTGTTCCAAAATACTACCCCATACCCATTGAATAATTGGAAGGATTCCCCCTTCTAGGAGTATGTAGCAGATCTTCAAGATCGATGATAAAAAAGTATCGACACATTAAATTCAATTTTTGAGTTTTTCTATAGAGGATATGGTGTATTTACAATCATAAGAAGTGTATATATCTCTTTGAATATTGATTTTGTAGGTCTTGGAGCCCAAAGAAAATTAATAATCAAAAGTTATGGCACTCAAAAGATGGATAAAATTTCGCAATGGGACCCACGCAAGGGACCTATACTGAAGACCTACATGAAGGACCTGTGTGGAAAATAAAATTTCACACCGCTACGCAGAAGACCTATGCGAAGGAACTATGAAGATGACCTGCCTAGATAACATCCCTTCATCTAGGTCCCCTCATTGCCTATAAATATAACCATTGGGCTCCCCATTTGATGAGAGAAAAAGTTAGAAGATGTCTCAAAGCTCCCATTGTGTAGTTCTTTTGCCAGGATCCAACAATTATTCTTAGGTAGATATCTAAAACATTAGATAAGAGAGAGACAAATGGGGAAACATGGTTCAAATGGCTAACAAGGTCTAGTACACATGGAGTTGCATGCCACACCTACGCGGGGCACCTAGTCGGAACACCTCTGTGGTGCACCGGTGCAAAGCACCTATGTGGCACACCTTGGGGGAGCACCTACATGACACACTTTGGTGGATCATCTACGCAATGCACCTTGGCATAACCTTTGTATGACGCACCACAGTGGAGATCTCGTACGGCCCTGCTTGTCCATAAAATAGGGGCTCCACCCCTGTACCCCTTCTTCGGTTCACCGTCGGGCTGTAGTCCATGCCCTTCTGGTTGGCCCCTTCGCTTTCGTCATTGACCACCATTAAAATTGGAGTGTCACACCACAAAATTTTCGGATCTGGTCGATGAAATTTTCCATTGCGCTCTTTATGCGGCCATACATCCAACCGGGGAATGCCATGATTTGAGAAACTCCAACACACTCAATTATGTTCCTTGAGTTGAATTACTCTTCTTGGTTCCTTTGGCATGTTATGACATTAGAGACTCCTTATGGATTCCTCAAGTACCTTTAGTCGATACAATCCTCATGAAACTCCTCAAACCCCAAAAACTATCTTCTTTTATAGGTTTAACCTCAAATAGGCATCCTCTTTATGAGTAAGCCTCCACCAATCTCAAATGGGCATCCTCCTTTGGAAGGAGTAATCCCCAAAAAAATTCAATTGGGAATCCTCCTTAAGAGTAATCCCCAACTAATTCCCAAAAGGGAATCCATGCAAGAATAATCCCCTCACCATTACCCCATCCTCGTTCCATTTAGACCCTAGTCCAATCTAAAGAGAACAGAGGGAAATCTCGTCGCCTCACCCTCTTCCATGGTCGACACACCCTCTTACATCAGTGGAAGATGAAAAGTGTGATGTTTCATCATTGAATATTTCAAATCCTAATGTTTCTCACACCGATCATGACTCGCATGGGATTAAAGATACGTGATGGTTACAAAATGTTCAAGAACACTCATTGGAAGAGACTACAAGAACTATGATTCTGATTCTAACAAGGATATAAACAAAGTCATCTCAAGGATCGAGCTCACTGGTCATCCTCCTTAAGAAAAAAGCCCCAATTTTAATAATCAAATCATCAAGGAATCCTTTTTCAGAAGTAATCCCAAACTCATCTTTCTCATAATACAATACTCTCCTATGAGATTTATCGAACTACGCGGGTTTTGATTCCCATTCATATTGGATACGTAGGAATCCTCCTTGAAGTCCCAACCCATCATTTCAAGTCAAACCTATTCTCATTGGGCCATATTTCAAACATAGTCTAATCTTACATTGAAACCCATATCCCATCCATGTTCCTTTGGATGCTTTAGCAAAAGTCCAACACTAAATTTCAACTAAAAACCTTCCGCTTAGAGGTCCTTGTCACATCAACATAAAAGGTATGATGTGTTCTATTAAGAATCACTGAAATACAAGGGTTATGATTCCTTCCACAAGGATATGTAGGTAGCCCATTTTACGGACACGATCCCAAGATCAAAGCAATCTTTCATTTCCCTCGATGGTAAAAAATTATAGAGCACCCCATTGAGTGTCTTAAAAACTAGTATCATCACCACAATGATTAAAAGAATATGTAATTAGTATATTAGAGGACACCATTGATGGAAAACCCTGAATACATATGGATATTTCCATTAATTAATATCCTTGAATACATAAGGATTATTCTAATGTTTTACACATGTTAATACGTGATTATAAATTCCAAGGAAAAATTATGATATACATGGTGAATTAATAAGGATTCATGGAAATATTTTAATTTTACAAAGAGAGTCCTTGAGTAGACAATAATTCCCCCAAAGGGTGTGATGAGTCTGACCTCCCATCCTCTCGACCAATGAAAGTTCTTAAGTATCGTAATGTTAAAAACATAACAAAATCCTGCCTTTATAAAGCATGTCCTATTTGGATAAATAACGGTTGGAATTTTCTGGTTCCATGAATAAATCAAATGGAAACCACCTGGAAATTGTGATTCTTAAATCTAGAACACATTTATCAAAGAACTACAAAACAATAATAATAATCCTTTTTGGACTAACTTTTTCTAGGTGTTCATTAGAGAAAACTTTGTACATTTCAAAAAATAAAAACTTTAAAACACATATGTATTATATTTATATAAAAGTAGTTATTTCTCAACATCATATGGTTACATATTTTTCGGTTCCTAGAGTTATGTATGATAACATTGTGTTTCCATAATAAGTTTTGTACTAGTATATTAGATCATATTACTTTCTAGAATATGGTTTGAGTACTAGTATATCAAGAACATGTTACATTGATAATGGATATTCTAGGTATCTTCACAAGTATAATTCAAGTATCACAGTTTAAAAAAATGAAGTTATGATGATAAATATTTTGAGATAATACATAAGATCAAATTATTGGTATAAGAGAATTTTTTTTCTAATTTAGGCTATTATATTGAATATACATTATGTTTTCCGATTTAAGAACAACCTAATTATCATAATACACTTATGTGATAATGGTTACTCCATAAACAATGTTAATGATAAATGTAACACGACTATTTAATATGGGGTCTATGTATTACCAATTGGTAGACATAATAATGTATAACATAAGACTATAGAAACCGTGGATGTATGAATTATCCATTTTGTGGTGTGGTGGAGGATTCTTTATGGAATTCTTAAATGATATTTTGATATTGTAATTTTCAACTCTAAACTAACCATTAGAGAAACGGAATAGTGAGGGGACATTCTAAACACAAGCTTAACTCTACAATATTTTTCAACCATTTCGAACATGATAAGAAAACATGTATACTATTAAATATACTTTTGATATATCATGTTCTAGATATTTATTATTTCTGTCGATATATATTTTTTACCTTCTAAAACTATGGGGATTAGAGGAAGACACATTTTTTTCTTATTTAATAATTAAACATGGTATTCATAGATATATTTTATTATACATATTCAAAGACACCTAATATATGTAAAAAATCAATCTGTTTCAAAAATTTAACATATTACCTATAAATTATATCCAGAGTTACCACAGTTTACTATTTTAACCGTCCACATTTAAATCATTTTTAAAGAATGACAAATTGCACATAATTTATTATAACATTTAATTAAAAATAAAATTGTGTGGTTGAACATAATAAATTAAACACTTCAATTAAATTAACAACTATATGATTTGTGAATATTTAATCAGGACATATTATTTAGTAGAAGTTGTGAGTTTATCCTTCTAGATTATAAAATTAATTTCTCTCCATATGGTTTTAGAAAGGACCCATTATGAATTATGAAATGTATGGGAGCCCAGAAAAAAATAATTTACATTATCTAAATGAAAGTTATTTATTTATAATATTAAAAATGAACATAAATTTTTGATCCACTGGAAGAAAGTGAAACATTTATTAGATACACTTGAATAAATATTTCTTATCATTTTCCAACAAATATTAAGAAAAATTATTGATGAAATAGTAAATGTTTGGTTTTATGAGTGTGGTAATTGTGAGAAGATAAAAATTTCATAATATACATATCTATATATTTTTAATATTTTTTTAAACAAAAAATAATCTACATCAATCAAAAATAAACATAAAATGATTGATAGAAACATAATAAGTTTACAATGATATCAATAAATGAAATTTAATTATTTAATTCATCGGTAAAAATATTCATCTTTACCTATATCCTATTAGACATTAATGTATAATCCTAGTAATAATATTTGTAGTGATATAGATCGAGTACTTAATATAAAATGTTTCTAATAAAATAAATGTGTGATTTGTATATTCTTAACATGATTTGATCCCTAAATGGTATATCATGTTTCCGGTTATGAGAGTTGTTTATTATTTTTCTATGAAGTATTAATCAATTTGAATGTATTGATTTGGGAACACTGATGAGTTCCCAATAGATCATATGGCTTTTGGAGTCAGGTGGTTGTTCAAAATAAGGGTGTTTTATATTTTATTATTATTCAGAATAAATCCAAACTATTTACTAAGGGGTATAACAAGGAAAATGTCAAATATTATTGAGATACCATTTCTATAGTAGATAGAAATTTTTTAATATGTTTTCACCATGATTTCACAACCCATGTTAATATTTCTGATTTTATGTGTATATAAATTTTTTCATCCAAAATTATAATTTTTTGGGACATGCATATATATTAAAATCCACATTTTGTAGGATATAAATTTAATGGATGATGTATTTAAACATACCCTGAATCTATATAGGCATAAACAAGAATCAATAACCCTATATTTTAAATAATAAATATTTTTACCTAAAAAATAAATTATTAAATGAATGTATAACTTGACTGTTATTATGTAAAATTAATTTAATTACACTATCTCTATTCATATATTTATCATTGAAATTATTTTTTCCAGCCTATAAAATAGAATAAGGATATAATTCATACTTTATTCAATATGAATTTGATATGATTATGATGTGAGAACCAAAATAAATTCTTGAATTGTATATAATTTAGATAACATAGTGAACAATATTTACTCAAAATACATATTAATGGGATTTACATATGATTTTTTAGAATGGTTCTTCTATTAGTGATGTAGTGGGGCACCTACTATAAACCTATCCATATTGAATCAATGAAAATAATTGATCAAAAAATAACATGATTATCAACGTATTACAGTACTTGATGTTTACAATATAATATATTAGGCAATATTGATTATTGTTTGTGAGTTTCAAAGAAATACCAAACGATCCTCTATATAATGAAAATTAATTGATCTCTTCCTATCTTTGTAACACATTAGAAATTTTAATTGTTTGTTCTTATGGATCAATGTTTAATAAAAATACATACTCTATTAATTACATAAGCTGCTGTAAAATGAATTAGATGAGAACAATTAAAATTTATTATTTTATTGATGAATCCATTGTATCATAATCTAGTAATTTATAACATGCAATTTCACTTTTTACTAATAATATATAAAATGTGGTGGTCATATATTTTTATGCTCAATTGATTTTGATGAATTACACACATAAAATAATTTAATTTGTTTTCTCTCAAAAACATTAAATATTTTTTATACAAAACATGACATTACATTATCATGAAACAGAATAAATAATTCATCATTCACACACATATATATATGATCACACATTTTTATGAACTAAACCAAAAAATGAGATATTAATATAATGACTATGGAACAAAAAATCAGTTTAATTCCATTTTTACTAAACTAATACAATATAAAAGATTTGAATATGTTGAATAGGCAATCTTTAAAATAAATTAAAAGTGTTCATAAGTTATTTTAATTCTTTTAAAATCTTTAGATATTGAAAAACCCCTCAGTAAAAGATGATAAAATTCTTTATCCATAACTTTACTAGTGTTTCATTCATTAGATCTATTTAATCCAGATTTTCATTATTCAAATATTATAAGATAATATTGAAACTATTTTGTAAATATACATATTTTAACATAGTAATTTTATTAGAAAATAATGAATTTTTAAATTTGAAGGGTACCTTTTAAATTAATTTTTTCACACATAGAGACCCCTCATTCAATTCTATGTTTTTATCAGTTTTTGTTTTCATCTATTATATGAATATATTACATCTACAAACACTATTCTTAACAAACTTTTTATTTCTTATTCTCTAAATCTATAGACCCTAAATATATGTATTTTCCATTTTAATCTTACAAAATATTAGTTTACTTTTATATTTTGTTTAATATTACTCTTATATATGAGTATTTATATAATATTCAATTTAAAAGAAATTATTACATTGGGAAAAATTGATACATATCTGATAATCATATGATAAAAATAGAATTAGATTAGTTATAATTTCCCTTGAATGTTTTCAATAATTATATGAAATACACTAATATCAATTTTGAAAATCATTTATAGTAAAAATTTTCAACTAAATATTATTTGAATAGATCAAAAGGTAGCCATCAAAGTGTTCAATCCTTTTATTTTTATTTTCCATAGATTTATATAATTTTAATTAATTTATCATTTCTTATAAAACTAGTGTTGTTGAATGGTTTTCCTCATTGAATATAAATTTTCAATCATGGGGATAATAGAATCTCAAATAGAGATAATGAAAGATATGATTAAAATAAGATTTTACTCATTTTAATTAATTTTATATAATAATTGGTTATTTTTCTACAAAAAATTGAAAATATTATTCATTATTCAACTTTAATTGTATTAAATCCCAAACATATTCTTAAATAATACTTATTCTATTACTCTTATTTATACTATAGATCTATTTTGGAAAATCAAAACAGAGAGAAAACATAACAAATTTTGGAAATTTTGGATAATATTTTATTTATTTTATAAGAATATATTTATGAAATTTTAATAAGTTAAATTAGTCAGGGTTATAATTTGTCAATATGATAAATTTTTATAAGGGGGGGCATTTATTGTCACTAATCCTACTAGTTTATGATGAAATTATTTTTAAATAATTGAAACTAAATAAAATGGTATTTTAATAGATTATAGAGGGTGATTTTATTTTATATTCCCATTAAACCAACATACTAATTTATGTCATGTTTTATCAAAATGTGGTAGATTTCTAAATCGATATATTATATTGTTATCCTTTTTTAACAACCACTGTACAATATTTATTTTTTACGAGAAAACAAAATAATTTTGGTTTATTTCAGTTTTTATAGGCCCAAATTATTATTTTCCTATATATTTGATGAACCAAATTGATTCATAAATTGAATAGAACAAATTAATTTTTGGTCAGTGACATTAATGAGTTTATCAGAAGATATAGTAAAATTTAAAGATTATTTATAAATCTTTTTTTGTAATTCGTCCCAATGTTTTTAGACTATGATATTTTATGAATGTTAAAGATTAGTCCATAAATTGTATTATGTCTTCATAAAATGTAATAGAATAAAAATATTGACATTATTTTTACCATATTGATGTCTACATAATTTTTTTCTATAGATATTTTCATTAAATATCTTTCTATAATTGGGTTTTTTATTATAATGTATTTTTGTGGCTTCCATATTAATGTTATTAGATCATTCTACTTGTAAAAGTTATTATTTTTTATTTAAGTGATCAATGAAGTTCCCAGGATATGACTCTATATCAGTATAACCACAATATTCATTGAGATTAATGGGATTGTAATCAGTTAATAATCATCACAATCATATATATTCATGGGGATACTGTTACGTAAAAATGACTAGTGTGTCAAGGAAGTCCTGGTGTGATGTTATTTATTTAGATCAGTGATATATTGAAGTAGTTTCTTAATTGGAATGTGAATTCCCTGATTCTTATTTTTAAATAAACTAATCCTTTAGTTTTAAAGTGAAGTAATATTTTGAAATTGAAGTATTCTGTAGTAATAAATTTAATGTGGAATTGAAATTATTACATGATATACCAACAATTATTTTTAGATTCTAATTTTATTTTTTTCTTTTTATATATTTTATTTATTATTTTGGTTTTTTCTATAAATATATAAAATTTTATTATATTTCATTTTCATAATATATTTTCATGGGAATTGTTATTTTCAATCAATAAAAATACATGAATAATATAAAAATTACACTTTCTATATTGACTATAATTTACCCACTCTTACAGTTTTCATATATTTATTTTTTGGGTTAATGTATAAAAGGATACACCAAAATAATATATGAGATTGGTTGAATAATGGTTGACTAAGTGTTACAATAATTGTGAATTTTAACATTGATAAAAATGGATTAAAATATTTATAGAAGTTTATAATATATTATTCACAAATTCATAATAATATTATTTGACTGGTTAAAGTTTAAATTTTATGGGTACATGAGAAATATAATTTCTCATTGTTAATTTTACAGACATTATATGGTCATATTTTGAAGATATATAATGTGATATTATAGATATTATGAAGAGGTAAATAGGGATAAGAATACAATTGTATAAGAGAAATACCTTATGCTACTAATACTGAAACGTTTAATTTTATTTAACAGAAGAAAGATCAAATGAAATTGTGAGATGACAATCTTTTTAAATTAAATAATGAGAAGATATGAGAAGATAGATTATAAGTCATGTATTAATAGGTTAATATTAGATATGACACCTATATAAGAAATATTACCAATGATATCATTATATAATAATGAAAAAATTATGATATTGAAAAAACACATTCAATAGTATTGTATAAGGATGTGTCCTTGTAATTGTTTCATGTTGAAGAATGATATTATATTATCACTATTAAGGATATAAAAAATCCTTCAATGAAGAGTATACTTTGTGAATTATACATAAAGATTTTGTATTTGAAGAGGAATACTTAGTCGGTTATAGAGTGTAAAAAGATAAAGTGGATTCATTTTTTTAAAATTGGTTACATATAGTTTGCATGATTGGTTCAATGAATGTAGGTTCATAGATATACCATTTTTGTGATTCATTTTAATAATAAATAAATCATAGTTATTATGTGTGATGAAATCCCACATATTCTATAGATGTATTCATCCAACATGGAGTACATATTATCTAAAAAATAAGTTTTCATTATTATATTTTTTTCAAACCCATACTAATTGAATGTAAATTAAATATGGGAAAATATTAGGTGAACCATTGACTAAATAGGAGAGGAATTAAATATGGGAAATGTTTTAAATTAGAAACAAATCACTAACACAAATTCACCCACCCCTCAGTTTGGGTTTATCAATCATAGTGGAATAAAAACACATAAAATTAGATGAAAATTAAGTTATGATAATATTTAAATTTATAATAATAATTGATATAGAAGATATAATCTTTGGAAAATATCTCAACATTTATTGATGTAATAAAAAATATAATTAATTGTTAACCTCAATATAAACTATCTAGGGCCAAAATATAACACTATAATAACCACTCAATGCACATGATACATTTCTAACAAGAAATATATTTTTAAATAAGATATGTTTTATAAAATATCCACACACATCATCGAAATTTTGTCGTTTAAGTTAAAAATCATTTCCCTAAAATTTAAATAATAAAAATAAATTTTTTATCATTAAAAACATTTACAAAGAGGGAAACAAATATTTCCTTATAAAAAATAATGTATTTTCATTTTGAAAATTCAAATTTTTCAACTACTCTTGGATAAAAATGAAAAATTGTGATAGAAGTATAACACTGAAGAGAGTGAAAAACATTAATAAGAATTAAAGTATTAATCATGGTATAAATTAATTAAATTTTATAAAAAATATTCTGGAGACTAACATTGATTTTGAACTTGTATTTGAACGGAAGAACATATCTTAAACAACCTACGAAATATATTTCATTAAATTCATTCTCTTCAACAGCTTGTGGAATGAGAAACCACGATTTAAATTAATGTATATTATTATGTACTATTATAATATAGATGATAAATTTGTGGTAATTAATATTACTTAGTAAATTGTGAAATTTATGGGTTGTTATTATTTAGATATAAAATAAGTATCACTTAAAAAATAAATTTTTTTCAGGAAAACTATACTTCCCTAAAAGACTGATTAGTTGTGCTTTGGAAATAGAACATAATCATAATTATTATAAATTTTATAAAATTAATTTGATAAAATTAAATTCTTTTTTTAGTCATAATATCAAAATTATCTTATTTTCAAGTTGTTTTATTTTTATGAGAAGTTTAATTTTTGTTGAATAGTGATAAATTCTAAAATTTAGTTTAAAAATACAGTATTTTAATTATTCATACTGTAGTGTTATATTTTTAATTGGTTGTAAATTAAATTAATTCATATAATATATAAATTAAACTGTATTTTCTAATTAAAATAATTTTCATGTTTAATTTGGATATAAAAACATTTTAAACTTTTGAAAATATTCTATTTAAAAACTTCTTTTTTAGTATCATCTGTTATATTTAGTATAAAATAAAAATTTATGATTTTTTATATATAATTGGGAAAAATAAAATAATAATTAAAATATGAATAATATTTATTATAAAATAACTTCAAATTTTTTTTCCATAATAAATATTTCGAACAATATAATAATTTAGCAATGTTAAGGTTAAAATGGATTTTTAGAGTGTAAAATGAAAATGTTAAGGTCTAAAATGAAAAAAAGGGATAAATTATATTTTATCTCCATATTTAGACACTAAAATTCATAATTATAATGAATAACAAATTTATCATAATTTTGGAATTTGAAAAAACAACGGTACACCATTTCCTTTCTAAAAAATAAAAGTGTTCCACTTGCCTCACTTATAAATTTCCACACACTCACTTGTCTTCTTCACATCATAAATCCATTTTTATCAGTAAATGAATACCAAGATAACCTCCATACAACACTAATCTAATTAAATTACTATTAGGTTTCACAAAAATCTAATATATTATGTCTTTGGGGGATATACAAAATAGGATACTCGAAAAAGAAGTAGCATTCTTCATAGATGGTTTTTTTATTATATCATCTTTAACCTCTATCAATTATTATTAGAACATGATGATATTAAAAAATAATTGTAGAACATATGAAAAAATATTGTTATGATAATTTCATGAACAAAAACCATCCCCACCTCTATATAATGGGTTCTGAAATCATCCTTCTTGTGTATCCCAGTCTACTCCCTTATGAACCGGTGTCATTCATTTTTCCATTTCAACCTCGCATAGTTGGGTATGGTAATTGAAATAATTAATATATAGTATTTTTATGAAATAATAATATATATTTAGTCATTATATCACATATACCATTTAAAATTTCATTCTGCATGGGATATTATAATATCACTTCTATGTCTAGCAGATTACTGCCTCATGGAGTGATGTGATTCATCATTCACTAATGCATTACATGGAATGTAATAAATATACATTTACTAAATGTATGTGATAAAAATAACATATTTATTATATTATTTGAATATTTATCATTCTTAAAAGATAATTATTATTTTAGTTTTTACACAAGAAAATTGATAACATCATTTGTGCATTTCTGGACCACTGCCTTAACCGAGTGACCTAGCTCTCTTTTGATCACTAAACCACATAGGAGATATATTGAAGAATATTTAAACAAATAATATTTCATATATGAAATTATTTTAATTATTTAATGTTAAAATATTTCTTATATGATTTCTTTAATGACCATTTAAAAATATAATTATTACTCACACGTACGTACAACCTATCACATATATGATTATAACATAATACCTATTTTCATAACCACATTTTAGGATTGGTTATAAATTTATTAAAAATGTCAAAATATAATAATTATTTCAATATTATTATATTTTATTTTGTTAAACTATATTATATGTGAATGAACTAGATCATTCAACATGAAACATACATGATAAACAAGACAATTAACACTAAAAACAATGAAAACACAAAAACTATTTGTAATATAATTGTCATAAGATGTAATAAAATCATAATATAATATATTATATCAATTATTATGATTCTTATATAATTTTGCGTTCAACCAAAAGGAACGGTGATGTAATTTACTTTGTATGAATTTCACTTCATTGAATCGTGTTGTAATGTTAGGAACCTAATTTATTTTATATGGTTTATGTAGTACCCCATTAACATGAAATATAATTATTTTTTATTAATTAATGATATTTTATCTTTCAATTTGAATTATTTAATATATTTATATTTGATATAAGAGTTATGAAGTGCTAATTAATTTCATAATAAAATTTATTTTCAATGGGTTATGTTACTTATTTTTTACCATTGATTTTATAATATTATATGTTTAATAAAATTTAATTATATTATTTTTTATTTCCGTGTATTTAAATTTCATTTACAATTGATGTAAAAAAATAAATCATTTACTAATTCTCAAATAAACATTATGATTATTATAATGGTTTTTTTCATAATCACATTCTCATCAATATTGTTTATTTATAAAATTTAGTTAAAGGAAATTATTTTTTAATTTTTAATAAATGAATTTTTATGTGTAATACTCTATTAATTCATAATACATTCATGTAATAATACTTGTATTCTACACTTTGATACATAAAATAATTGAGACATTTTTTTTTCAAAGATCATTTATATATTCAGTTAGAAATGTGTTTTCTTCCAAAAAAATGTTTTTTCAAAATGATTCAGAATTTTTTTTTCATTTCAAATAATATTTATTGAATTATTTTTTACATATTTTTATTTTTAATGATTTATTTGAATGGTATCTTCATTTTGTTTCCAAAATAATTCCTCATTGAATATTACAGAAAATGTGAATGGAATTTTTATTTTAATGTGTACTACTGGAAAAGAATTTCTCGTCAACGTGGCTAGAAAATGATATTAAACATCCTTTTTAAATTTTTATTACTATATTAAAATAAAATTATATTTTAAATTAATACAAAAAATTCAGGTAAAAATATTTTTTTAAATTAAAAGGATATCTTCCTCATGAATGTTTTTAAATATATTTTAATGTTATTTATAAAAATCAATAATAAAACCCTTTATTCCTAAGAAATTAATATATATTGTACTTATACCAAACATATTATTTATATGGATGGGTTATGATCAGTTGACCATGTTAATTATTAAAATTCACATTCTTTATTCATTTCTCTATTCATTAACATTCCCTTTAAAATATTCACTTTCTTGTGATCACTAGAAATGAAATTTCCCATAAATATATATATTTTTTTTATCAAAAATATGATTATTACTTAAACCTTAAATCAATTATACAAATTGTTTTTATAATGAATTTATTTTAATTGGATGGGAGAATATTTTTAAAATATACTTTTTTCAATAATCATATTTCCGGGTAAGACATATTTATTCATGAACAAAATATATTATTTGATATGTTATGATTAATTTTGATCTATATTGATGGGTGGAGCTTGGTATGTTATAGACCCATGTAGAATCGGTAGGTCTCATGAGAAAAATACGTAAGAAAGCATTAGATTGGGTTTTAGCTAAAACTTTTAACTATCTTCTGAATTTTATTGATGGTAAATGTATCATGATTCTTATGATCATGGAATCCCATAATAAAAAATTACCATGATTAAGAATTCAGTTATTGTTATCAAAGAGATTTAGATAATGATATTTTCTGTAGATGGATTTTATTTTCTATTTATTTAATAAATAAATTTTTTTATATATATTTTCCTTAATATATAACTTTTTTTTATCTAATTATGATATAATGGTTTCAGAGTAAATAGAATGTATTTTTGGTTTTTTAACATTAAATTTTTATATTATTTATTGATTCATTATAGCTTCTATTGTACCTAACACCTAAAGCTAATATAGTCCCATCATTTTTTTCATTCAATAGGATTCAGTGAAGTTTATTATGAATGATGTATATAGAAACACTAGAAAGAATAATGAAATTGTAGACAAAAAAAATTTGATATATTTTATCCAAATATAATATGGGAATCATGTATGTGAATTGTTTTCTAATTATTACTAATATAAATTATTAGTTGATAGGTTATTAATTGCATTATATTCTACTTTGATTATGTAGAAAAGAGCACAATAAAACTGGGGTTATGGTCAGTATAGTTGGTATCATAGGATGTTTCGTAAAATCCTTGGGAACTATATTTACAAAAAACATAGATTACATATCATAACACTATTATTTTAATTGAGGATTTGTAAATGAGAACATCCTAATGTTTTTTAGGAATATATTTTGTTATTTTCAATTTAAATACATCTCTATCTAGATACTATATGTATATGTGGTTATGGGTTAGATGTACCTTTCTGTAAAAATTCAGAAAAGGGCACATTGGGATTGAACTGATTATTACCTGATGCGTGACAAAAAGCCTTAATATAAACCTATTTTTGCACCTTCAGAGATTTAATTTGGGTAATTTTTATTCTCATTAGAAACCATTTTGAATGATTTAAATTTATAATGACAATCATTTACAAATGTTAAACCTAATGTGTCAAAAATTCTAAAGAAATTGTCTCAATGGAATGGAATAGTTACTTATGGTAAATTAGGGTATAATGAAATGAATATCCAATGAAAAATAATGAGTATGATTTTAAGGAAATAAATCTCAACCTATAAATCAATTTATAATTATTTATATTAAAATTGTATAAATAAGGAATTATCTTACCAATACCCACATCTAATGGTTTAATCCTATACAATTGTATGGCCTATTTTAAAATTAAATGTTCTAAATATATTTTCAGATTATATAATAATCTAATAGAATTATTTTTTACATATTCTTTTTGGTAAAATAATCCTTGGATAATTATTAATTCTAATCAATTTCACAAGAAAATATTTTATAATTAAAAAATTATTATGGATACCATCATTGGTAAATGATCATTAAATTGATAATAATATGAATGTATGAGGCAAATCTTTTTAGGTTTTATGGGATGGGAGTGCAACATGATTAAGTATATGTATGAAATGCATATGATTTTGTGAATGTTTATTTTTGTAAAAATTATATTGAAATTTATAAACATAAGCTTCAAGGAATTGATCACCATTAGGTTTATTATTATCATTAATGTGATTCTAGTAATTGTAAAATAGTATTATTAAATATTGCGAGAAAAAATTAAGTTGTATTAAAAAAATTATTTAAAAAATTATTTAATGAATAATTTTATTTCAAGGATGTCAATACTATTTTTTTGGAACCATATATAAAATAAATTATATTATTTTATAATAAGGATGGCCAATATGTTGGGTTATAACTCATCATATAATAGAAGACCACATGGAGTAAACATATGACAGAATCTTGGTATGTTATTAATGACTAACACTATCCTATTTTATATATTGGTTAATGTTTCATATAATTAAGTTAAATTATTTTAAATGTAAATATTAATGATGGGCATAGGGTATTATTTTTTATGTCTAGATCATAATGTATAATATTGGTCAACTTTTTCTTACTATATTGGGTTTGGAATATTATGAGAGAGAGAGGGAAAATATGTCACTATAATATGGATATCCTAGTCTGTTAAATGAAAATTTTATTGATTAAGGCATAAAAATTAAATTTTATTTTTATTTATTTGTGAAAAGGATGAATTGGAAATTGACGAGGCATAACCAAAGGATGAACTTGTGGTTAGGAAATATAATATTATTCGGTAAGTATATTTCCTTATATAATAGATAAAAAAATAATTTATCAAATTTTTGAAAAAGATCTTAAAACCAAAATGTTATCCTATTATAGTCATTTGTGATGAAACATATTTATTATTATATAAACATATATTTACAGTGTTGTGGGCTTTATATTTCTCTTGATCATTCATTTTCTTGTTATATCAGACCTCAATCATCTCTATAATTATTTACTCGTTTGTTCGATATCAATATCATCACATTACTCCAAATTTATCCTATATAGAAGCTGGGTTATTTATTCTTCAATATGACCTTCATACTTACAATTTTCTCTTATTAAATGTACTTTTTATAAACCCCTTTCAGATAAGGGTTTTTAAAAAATTGTATTTCGAAATGGAAGACCCTTTATTATTGAGATGAAGTTTAAAATTTGGGGATGAAATTTATTTCTATTTGTAAAATTTATGCAATAATGATTGGAATGAATCAATCTATATTCAATAGATTATGTGACATGAAACACAAAGATTAAGTAACCAGTAATATATATATATATATAATTTAATCTCCATAAAAGATTTTAGAAAATAAAACCCCATGTTAAAATATACCACAACTTATTATACCATTCTTGCCTCAGCATTATGGTAGGGGATATAAATATTACTAAATAAAATATTAATATTTTTTTTATCTTTTATTTGATATATAAATAAATAATCTAATTTCATATAGAATATTTTCTAAAATTCAATATTATTCTAAAGGAATGATTTTCAGGCTTTGGATACATTGTTTAAAATTATTATTTCTGAAATTTTTGAAACCTTAGTTTATATAATTAACTTCGTTTTTGGAATCCCGATATCGGAATTTTCATATGGTTATTTGTGAATCATTTTTGTGAAACCTATTATATTTATATGAATACTGAAATATAGTGAATGTTAACTATTTGATTTAATTTGTTTATAATGTTAAATTTTTTTATTAATATATTTTAACTAAAAATTAGTTCATTTCAATAACAATTTTTAAAATTATAGTCATTAAAATATCTTCCATATTCATTTTTTATATAAAAATATTATATAATTTTGAATACGTTCTATTTAAAGACCTTCTCTCTCATCATCTCTATATGATTAATTTTAAAGGAAAAATATAAAATGTGGTGAATATAATTTAAAAAAATGTATTCCATATTTTGAATAAGAAAAAAATTATTATCTAAAAATATCAACATATTTTTTTATCGTAATGAATATTAAAAACAATAATACTTATTTATCACAATTATTGTAAAATTGGATTTACTAAGGTTAAACAAAAATATAATGGTTAAAATAATTTAAAAGTTGTATAAAATATATTATTTGTGAATATTTTTAACATATGTAGTAGTCTATGTATTTCTAATATAATATATTTTCATCTTTTGGGATCTGAAAAATGATTCCACACCTTTTCCATTTCAATAATTAAATGTGTGTCACTCTCCTCACTTATAGAAGTTCATTAACTCTTCACCCTATTTTACAGTATAAAACTATTTTAATTCATAAAATACATAGCCAAATCATTAGCCAATATCACTCATCTGATCCTATAATCTTAATTTTGGGTATACATCCATATTTGGGTTGGGTTTCATGAATACCAGTGGAGGATACCTGATGAAGATGTGTTATTCTATAATAAGTGTTTTAATAGTATTTCTTCCTCCACCACCTTAAATTATTACTAGAACTTACTATATAATATTCATAGTATCCTCAATATAAAAATATATTTAACTATTTTTGTTACCTATAACCATAAATAATTCTATAAAATTGGTTATGAAATCATTATTTATTTTTGAGGCAACTACCACATCGTGAACCGATATCTATCGTTTTTCCATTACCCCATATCAAAATTGCCTATAATGAATGATTTAAATTATATATATTATTTTTAAATCATATATTTATCTTCTCATTCATTATATAATATATATAATTCTAGTTTTATTTCCATATAGGATAAAAAAATTGTTTCTCGTGTGTATGGTGGACTACCAGCTCATGAACCGATGCATTTCATTTTCCAGAATAACGTAAATAGAATTTTATAAGCATAACTATTATGAATATATATTATATAAATTATATATTTATAATATAAACTACATTTTATCACTTTTAGTTATAATATATCATTTCATTTTTAACTATGATATGATAATATTATTCATGTACGTATGGGATTCCACCTTCACGAAGCGATGTGACCATATTTTCATCCCCACACCACATGTATGATATATATATTTTTTTATTTAATTTATAATACAGTATATGTTACATTATTTTAATTCTTTTAGGGAAAAAATAAAATATGTATTTCCTTAAGTACCATTGAAAATGGAAATGTTACTCATGCACATGTACAACCTATCGTTTCGAGGATTATAAGATAGCTTTTATGAACTATATTCCATGATTTTTCTAAATGTATAATTGATGAAAAAAATTAATATATTTTCATGAATATTATTTTTTATATAAAATAACTTTATAATATTTTCATGAAATGGTTTATTCATGAAAAAACACACATGAGAAAACAATGCAATTATTAGCCGAAACAAGAGAAATAATGAAATTTTATTAACATAATAGTGATAAGATGTCATAAATAGATCATATATGATATTATAAATATTAATATGTTTTTTTATATGTTAATACCTAGATTAAATTAAATATATATGAGGATAATTCATTTTAAACTAAAATGATATGTGATATTAGTGAATTCTTCTCAAACATTATCATTAAAAAACATTGTAATGTTATCTTCATAATTTACTTTATATTTTATAAATTATACCCCATTTACATTTCCTATGTTGAATTATTAAAAACTATTGGTATTTTAATTCTCCATATGAATTGATTCCTTTAGAGGGATTATAATTAAAAATTACCAACTAGTATTTAATTTCATAACACAATTTCATTTCATTGGGTAATTTTACATCATTTTAACTGATGGATATATAATATTATGTGTGAAATGAATTCTACTAATATTACAACATAATACCAATTGATTTATTTGAATTTAATATTGATAACCAGAATATATTTCTTGAATAACACTAACTTGAATTTTAGTATCATTGAAAGGTTTAATTTCATAATATCATTGTCATTTGTATTATTTATTCTTAAATTTAAGTTAAATGGAATTATTTGATTATTATAAAATAATAAAATATAATTATATCATCCCATATTTATTCAAGATATATTCATGTAATGTTTTTTAACTCATTGTTAATTAAATTAATTGAGAAAATGTATTTAAAAAATCCAAAATCATTTTCTATTCAGTTATATATCTACTTCCTTCTAAAACCATGTTCAAAAAAATATTTATAATATTATTTATGTTTTCAAAACTAATTTAATAATGATATTTTCACCATATTTTAATTTTTTACTTATATTATAGGAACATAAATGTGTTTTTTGAAAATAAATTTTCTTTGATTTTTATAAATAATGTGAAAGTAATATTTGTTATAAGGGGTATGGAATGAACATATTTTTATACTTTTATGACGAATACAAAAATTTAATACATTATTTATATGTTTAATTGGTTTTTTTAAATAATGTAACATTAATTTTTTTATATATATTTTTTTAAAATTTTATTCATGAAAAAAAAATATTTTTCTCATGAGTGATTTTAAAGATCTTTTTATTGTATTTACATTTATCCACAAAACAACACTTTATTCATACTCTAATGGGTTTATGTTTTATTAATACCAAACTTATTTATTATATGGATCAATTTTTATCATTTGACCACGTAATGAATATGAATTCACATTATTTATTTTTTTATTATCATTAACATTACCATTAAATATCTACATTAATGTGATCATTAGAAATTAAATATACAATAAAAATTCATATTATATATCCTATGTATTCTTATTTCATAGAACTTATTTCATTTCTAGAAATTATATTTTACATTGAAAACAATATTATGGACTGGAAAATATTTATAATATTTATTCAGTCATCAATATAGAAATTTAATGGTGTGGAATATCGACTCATGAATAAAATTGATGATTTGATATGTGAGTAATTCTATAGACCTAGAGAGAATGGTGGGCCCCAATAGTACATATCCCCTTAGTGAATTAGTAGGTCTCGTAATAAAAACATGTAAACATTGATTAATTTTTTTTACTAATAGTTTTAAATAGTATTGTGGAACTTCTTGACAATAGTAATATCATGATTAATGAGATCATGACATCCAATAATTAATTATTTCCATCATTAAGAATTCATTAATTGATATACATGATATTTTTTCTTTTATATTATGTCTATATTCATTAAAATATTATTTCATTGATTAAATAGAATGTTTTTTCTTTAATTACCATTCAATGTTAATTCTGAATTATATAATAATGATATAATAGAAAATGATTAAATAGAATGTGAGTTAAATTAATTAACATCCCATATTTTTTATTCTATATTGATTAATTACATCTTCGACTATACATAAACCTTATTGATAATTTGATCTCACCTTTATTTTTTCTTTCCTCAAGATTCCTTGATGTTAATTTTGAATGATGTGCAAGGACAAGATACTAGGAATAAATATATTTCAAAAAAATATGATTTATTTTTTGTCTTAAAAAACAATATTTGAATCATATATGCACCTAATTTAACCAAACTATGAATCTATGTTTTCCTTCAAGATGAGATTCAATATACCCTATACCATTCTAATAATGGAGTCCACTTCTTCTGACTGCTGGGTTATGGGATGCAATATAATATGTATAATAATATGGTATTTATGAAAAAATATATTAAATTATTTATTAATAATTAATAAGTTGATAAAAGATTCAAATAAAAAATGAATATAAAGTAGGAATTTAATATTGTTAGACTATAATTATAAAACCTAAAAGATTTAAAAATAGATACAAAAAAATCATAATAAAACAATTCATGTTTCACTCTGATGGATGTTATATTTTAATTAAAAATACTTATTCAGACATATGCGCGTATTTGAAATGTCCATTGTGTTGTGATATTACCCAAAAATGAGTCTGATTATGTCTATTTATGGTCACATCTCAAATCCAAATAAAATTATCATAAATCTAACAAATAATTTTATATAGGACTCAAAAAATACATGGATACCACTTGCTATAAAATGACATTAACCAACAATAGATCTATACTAGATTAATACATAAACAAAATGTTTTACCTGATAATTAGGGTTGATAGTATAACGACCCATACTTTACATACATTGTTAATACTTCAAAATTGAAGCATAATTATTACAACATATAACAAACCCACGAAAGGACCATATAGGTATAGTGTCTATAGAAACTGGGAAACATAAACAACTGGTTCATAAAGCATCAACATTGCCTCCCACTTATTTCATCATATCTGGAGTCCCTTTTTGGCATATCCTACTTAATAACGTTCTTCCTGACCTGGGGAAATAAAACATACAAAAGGGTGAGCTCAAATGCTTAGTAAGGGTAAACAAAAGAAAGATCAATCACATTGTATACATAAGCACATAAATTTTGGAAATCTAACCCTGCAAAAGAGATCATAATTTCATAACATGGGATAAATCATGGTAGTGAAATGTAATCAAAATAATCATAACTTCAAACATGAAACTTTGTGGCATACAAACATAATCATAGAGAATCATTTCTTGTTAGTCAAGACTCATTGACAAGACTATCTTAGTGAAAAAAGTCACTTTCTGAACCGAGTCACCCTCATTTAAGTCTTGTTTCACTGAACAGGTATAACCTACCATTCCAGCCATGTCTATCTCATGAGATATAAAATCTTTACCCAATGAATTGGATGGAGATATAGGTCCCACTAATCTCATAATGATACCATTCTTATGTGTGCCACAAAATCATAAACCATACGTCTTAGCATAACCCATGTAATAAAAATGGGAATCTGAAACATCATGACATCATAAAACAATTCATATACGATAAAGGAATTCATAAAAATATTTCCATCACAACATAATCAAATCAATGTAATAATAGGGATAAAAACAGAACCCTTTATTATCTTAGATGGAAAATAATTTTGATAAAACACTTGAACTTCATTCTTGAGGAAAATATCCTTTCTACTTCAAAAACACTTTTCCTTTCTTAAAATGTCGTATGATTATAAACAAAAAGAAGTTGATTAAAAAATAAACATGAAAACTTGTAAAAAAGCTCTTTGGAAATAATGTTTTAAAAATCCATTCATGCCGTATAAGTTAAAAAAACATTCTTCGTACTTTTGTCGGAAAAGTCAAAAAGTACCTCGTACGAAAAACGACAAAAAATTCCTTTCATATCGTTTACTAAAAACTCACCGAAGGGTAAAATTGGATTTTAACAATTGTAGGTGGATGGAAATAATATTACATATTGAGGAAACATGGATTTGGATGATAAAATACACCCCAGTAAATGCCAAAGTATAAACAATCTCGGATAAAAATGAGATTGTGATATTTCCCTTACCTTAGGTCTCACTTGCTTTGTAAGTGTCCGAACCTCCTGTATAATGATTTAAATAATGTTATTGACTTATTACAGAATCATAATTATTTTTTTGATATCATATATGGTCATATTCTTAACTTCTTAGCAGTAATATTTCATTGCTAGTTGTTATTCGGGTGTTTATGACTTTTTGTTCTTATGCGTGTTTTGTCGAATAAATTCTTATTATTTTTCTTTAGGTTATAGATACCTCATTTCCAGAATGATATTAGTGTAATATATATTATATTTATTCATTAAATTCATTTATATAATCATTATGAAATGAAGATCATGTAGAACGAGTCACATCACATCGTGGAGACGGTATTTCGTACGTACGCACGAGTGATGATATCGTTCCTATGATCAAGGAATTGAATTGGAGTGTATGTATACTATTTCAGAATCAGTATCACTTTATAATAGTCATATATATTTATTATATACACCATTATACCCATCCAAGTAAGGTGGTGGTGGAAAATAGATTACACCACGGCGTGGAGACGGTATTCCGTACGTACGCACGGGCGGTGATTTCTTTTTCCGTAGGATGGATAGATGGTGAAATAGGGCTGTTTCATACTTATAATAACATATCAGTATATTAGTGATACTGATGTTATTACTTCATAATGAAACATCCTATGAAGAAGAGGTGGAAGAAGAAATAAAGATGAAAGAATCGGTAATGAGCTTTACCTCTTCTTTGAAGTGCTTCTTTGAGACCTCCTTTTAGGGCACTAAAATGGGTCTTTGAAGAAGACCAGAACCTCTATTATGTCTCTAGGGAAGTGGAGAGGAGAAAGTGGAAAGGGTTTGGCCGAGCTTGAAGGCTTAATGTGGTGTGAGGAAGAGGGGAGGAGGTGCCCTTTTATAAGGGAGGAGAGGGGCACCTTTGGAATAACTAAAAATTTATTTTATTATAAAGTCAAGATCGGTTTTAAATAGCTCCAAATTGATATATTTCGAAGCTAAGGTGGGGATGGGTTGAAGGCATCTCATCCAATAGAATTTAGACAAGTTTAGGTTACTATTTTAACCTTATCATTTAGATTTAACATTAAGTTAAATAATTTTACTTTTACCATGTCTTCTTGTGTTTTTATACTATAAGGTTAATAAACATACTATAAGCAGCCAAAAGAACCCCAATTTGTTTATTATTAATATATATAACCTTATCTAAGTAATTTGGTCGAACCTTAGATTTTTAGAAATAAAATAACAATTACTAATATAATATATGTTTTAAAAACTATTTTATGTCAATTTTGACACTATTTAGTAATTTTTTTTGTGAAAATCATAACAGAATGATTAGTTCAAAAATTTAATTAAATCAATATTAACATGTCTTATTAACCTAGAAAATTAGTGGAATTCATAAAAAGTCTCAAATTACATTTATTTTGGTGTACATAACATCAATTATGTCAATATTTCATTAATAAAATAATTAATGCATCATCATTGTGTCATAAATAAATTAAATTATTTAATGTCTAAAAATTACGAATAAAATACCATTATGTAGGAAATCTTTTTATATTTCTAATGAATATTTATAGTCGAATATATCTTATGTATAACACCATATTAAAAATGTTTTAGTTATTATACTTTGATTTTTACCTATTTTAACTATTCATTAAATAAAATATTATTAAATGTCATAATCTAATCCATGTAGACCTAAATAGTCATATTATATTCATAAGGTTGTTTTTGGACGAATTACACTTATCCAATAGAATTAGGACATGTGTTAGGGTAATAATAATATCATATTTACCCTTAGTTACCCTATTTGCTATTAACTGCAGTAAAAAAAAGTAAAAAGTTACTATTCACCAAAAATTATTTTCATCTCATTGAACCACATTTTAGTCCTTGATATTAACTATGTCTCTCGGATTTTCGAAATTCCATTCACAGAAGCGGTAAAATTAAGTTTTATGAAAAATTCAGTTTTTTTAACTACCAATTAGTGGTTTCACTATTCATCAAAAATTGAATGTTTTCAGAAAAATACCAAAATTTCACCCTAGGCTAATTTTGATATTCTGAATCCAAAAATGAAGTCCATTTTTAAAAATAAAATTTATAAAATTTCAAAAAGTGGTTATTACTATTCATAACGGCTGGTTTTAATAATATTTTAATAGCATATCGTTGTTTAGTGAAACTCGGTATTGCATACGATGCAAGCTATCGAGGAAGGTCGTGATTTCGTATAAAGAAAGCCAAGAAAGTATTGTGTAGAAAAAGATTCCTTTGATGATTTATATAACATAAAAGTCTCGGGTGTTACATTTTATCCCCCTTAAAATGAATTTCACCCCCGAAATTCATCACTTTGTAACAAACAGATGAGGATACCTCTCCCTCATCATATCCTCAAGCTTCCATGTAGCTTCTTCTAATTGGTGGTTCCTACATAAAACTTTCACCAATCGAGTGGTCTTGTTTCGTAGGACTTTTTCACTACGATCCAGAATCTCTATCGGTTGTTCTTCATAAGAAAGATCTTGTTCCAGAGGTACAACTTCTGAGTTGAGTACATGTGAAGGATCAGGTATGTACATTCTCAGGAGAGATACATGGAATACATCATGAACTTGAGAGAGATTCGGTGGAAGCGCCAATCGGTATGATACCTTCCCAACACGATCCCGTATTTCGAAAGGACCGATATATCTAGGGCTTAACTTCCCCTTCTTTCCAAATCTCATAACCCTCTTCCAGGGAGATATTCGTAAGAACACTTTATCACCAACTTCAAACTCTAGGTCTTTTCTTCGGCTGTCGGCATAAATTTTCTGTCGACTATGAGCTGCTCTTATGTGTTGTTGAATAGATCTGACCTTTTATGCCATTTCATCAACGAGATCAGGTCCTAATAGCTTTCTTTCCCCAACTTCATCCCAGCAAGTTGGAGTCCTGCATTTCATTCCATAGAGAGCTTCATAAGGAGCAATCTGAATACTGGAGTGAAAGCTATTATTATAAGAAAATTCCACCAATGGTAGGTGTTGATCCCAAACACCTTTGAAATCAATAGAGCACGCTCTCAACATATCTTCTAGAGTTTGAATTGTTCTCTCAGACTGACCATCTTCCTGAGGATGATAAGCAGTGCTGAAACTCAACTCTGTATCCAGAGTATGCTGAAGACACCTCCAGAACATTGAGGTAAATCTCGGATCCCGATCAGATATAATAGAAAGTGGTACTCCATGAAATCTTACCACTTCCTATACATATATCCTGGCAAGATGATCCAGAGAGAAATCCTCTCTAATAGCAATGAAGTGTGCAGACTTTGTAAGACGATCAACTATGACCCAGATAGCATTATTGCCTTTGGATGTTTTAGGAAGTCCTGTGACAAAGTCCATATTGATGTTTTCCCACTTCCATTCGGGTATGGGTAAAGGTTGTAACATCCCCTTAGACTCCTGTCTCTCAGCTTTAACTTGTTGAAAAACCATGCATCGAGAGACATATTTAGCAACATCTCTTTTCATGCCATCCCACCAGAAGTACTCTTTCAGGACCCTATACATCTTCGTGCTTCCAAGATGAATAGAGAATGAAGAACTATGAGCCTCATCCAGCAGCTCCTTCTTTAACTCGGGGATGGGAGGAACACAAACCCGATTCCTGAACATTATTATCCCATCACAATCATGGTTGAATTCAGGAACATTTCTCACCTTCTTTTGTAACTCGACATCTTCTTTTTGTGCCTTTTTAATCTTCACATGTATAGAAGGTTGAACATTCATTTGCGAAAGATAAGATTTTTCCCCTTTCATTATAATTCCAAGATCCATCCTTTATAAATCCATAAATATTGGATCTTTTGTGATCCTCATCATGGATAAACTAGCATGGTCTTGCCGAATTAATGTATCTGCCACCTTGTTTGCTTTCCCAGGGTGGTAATAGATTGAGCAGTCATAATCCTTAATCAGCTCCAACCATCTTCTTTGACGCATATTCAACTCCTTTTGTGTGAAAATATACTTTAAACTTTTATGATCAGTATAAATATCACACCTTTCACTATAAAGGTAATTCCTCCAAATATTTAATGCAAAGATTACCGCAGCTAACTCCAAATCATGTGTTGGGTAATTTTGCTCATGGATTTTCAACTGTCGTGATTCATAAGCTATCACCATATCATTTTGCATAAGAACACACCCCAATCCCTTCATGGATGCATCACTATAGATCACAAACCTTTCTCCACTACAGGGTAGTGTGAGCACAGGTGCACTGGATAACCTTTTTTTCAAATCCTTGAAATTCTCTTCACATTCCTCCGTCCAAACAAACTTAACTCCTTTCCGAGTCAACTTGGTGAGTTGATTAGATAATCATGAAAAATCTTTCAAAAAACGTCAATAATATCTAGCCAAACCGTGAAAACTTCGAATCTCAGTTACTTTTGTTGGTCTCGACCATATTTCGATAACCTATATTTTTGCTGGATCCATAGATATCCCCTCTTTTGAGATTATTGACCCAAAAATGCAACTTTTTGAAGCCAAAATTCACACTTGGTAAATTTGGCATAAAGCTTCTCCTTTCTCAGGGTCTTCAATATAATTCTCAATTGATCTTTATGTTATTCCATGCTCTTTGAATTGACAAGAATATCGTCTATAAATACTACCACAAATTGATCAACATAGTCTCTAAAGACTCTATTCATAAGATCCATGAAGATAGAAGGGGAATTAGTAAGACCAAATGGCAACACTATAAATTCAGAGTGTCCATACCTTGTACGAAAAGCCGTATTTGGTATATCATCCCTTTTGACCCTTAATTGATGATACCCTGAACGAAGATAAATCTTGGATAAGTATTGAGCTCCGTGTAGTTGGTCAAATATGTCATTAATTCGTGGGAGAGGATATTTGTTCTTGATAGTGATCTGGCTAAGTTCTCAATAATCAATGTAGAGTCTCATTGATCCATCATTCTTCTTAACAAATAGAACAGGTGCTCCCCAAGGTGACACACTAGGGCGTATGAATCCCTTATCAAGATTCTATTGGAGATTCTTCTTCAATTCCTGCAACTCAATTGGGGCCATTCTATAAGGTGTCATTGAAATAGGCAAATCACCCGGTACGAGTTCTATTGAGAACTCAACATCACGATTTGGTGGAAGTCCCGGTAATTCCTCCGGAAAGACATCATCAAAATCCCTTACAATGGGAATATTCTTAATCGTGAGTTTATCACCAACCATTTGAGATAAATAACCTTCATTTAGTGGAATCAAGACCCATAAGATGGATGAAATTTCCACTGGAAGGTTATGTTCATCCTTGCATTGATAGATGATCATAGATTGATCTGGAATATAAAATGTGACTTACCTTCTTTGGAAATTGATATGAGCTCCATATAAAGAAAGCCAATCCATGCTAAGAATCGCATAAAATTCCACTATAGGAAGGATCACAAGATTTGCAGGAAGCACTTTTCCACAAACTTTGATCGGAGAAGAATTATAAACTTTTGATGCGACTCTAGTGCCATTAGGTGTTGTCACAACTAACTCAACATCTAATTGTTGAGGTAATACGGTGATACCCTTAGAAAATTCATCAGAAATAAATGAGTGGGTGGATCCAGAATCAAATAAAACATTTTATACTTTAGAGTGGATGGTAAGTGTAACTTTCACCACATCGTTATCGCACTCCACATCGCTGATAGAAATTGCATGTGACTTTCCTTTGTCTTTTGCCTTAAGTGTTTGTTGACGTCGACCATCATCATCAACCCTTGGATTAGGGAATTTATTGGCATAATGACCCATCTCCTTGCACTTGAAACATTGAAGTGCAGTAGGTTCATTCTGTGTATCCCTTCCTTTATTTGCATCATTAGACATCTTCTTCCCATCATCGTGGCATTCAAATGCCCGATGACCTTCCATTCCACATTTGAAACATTTACTTGTCCCATTAAGACAACTCCCTCAATGTTTCTTTCCACACTTTGAGCATAAGGGAAATCTCATCTTCTTTTCAGTGTGCTCTTTAGATTTTCCATTGAATTCCATTTTCCTCTTCTTATCAAACCCATATGACTGACGTGTTACTCCAATCTCCATCTCGACTTTGAGAGCACATCGAACGATTTCCTCGTAGCTATTGAAGTCCCTTATGGCTAACGCCCTTCGAAGACTTGGTTTTAAGCCACTAAAGAACCGATCGATCATACTCTCATGTTGGATAATAATACCAGAAGCGTACATTGCAAGTCTTGTAAAATTTGCTTCATAGGTACCAACAGATTCATCATCGTTTTTCTTCAGTTCAAGAAACTCTTTCTCCATCTTTGTTCGGAGAATACGACGGAAGTACATATTGAAAAATAAGTTCTTGAACTCGTCACATTCCATGGACTCAATTTCATCTCTTTGCCTCGTATTCTTAATATGATTCCACCATTGATCAGCATCTCCTTCCAAACGATACACTGCTAGGATGACTTTATCATGTTCAGAACATTGAAGAATTGAAAATATCTTTTCAGTAGTACTAATCCATTGTTCAGCAACTAATGGATCAGTAGACCCGCTGGAAGAAGGTGGACGCTACCTCATGGAGGATTCAACAGAATGTTGCTCCTTCCTTTGCTCGTTTGGAAGTCCTACATGATTCATAGCTTGAGAAAGTTGTGTGAACATGGCTATAAGATTTTCCATTCCATCTCCCATAACGTTTTGTTGCTCAGGGGGACAATCATTGCATTGCCCGTTGCATTCCGCATTAACATGATTCCTTCGGGTTCTAGCCATTGACTAAAACCAAGAAGAATAGTGTGAGCAACACTAATTATAATAGGAAAACCACATAATCAAGAATAAAATTTCACACTTAAGGTCTTATCCTAGGTTATTCATGGCCATTTCTAAAACACTAAGATTGTGTTCTATGCTTAGACTTATCCTTATGGTTCTTACTATGGCTTTCACATCCTAGTTTCCAAAGGTTGACTATACCTTTCCTCTGATACCAACTATAACGACCCATACTTTACAAACATTGTTAATACATCAAAATTGAAGCATACTTATTACAACATATAACAAAACCACAAAAGGACCTTATAGGTATAGTGTCTTTAGAAACTGGGAAACATAAACAACTGGTTCATAAAGCATCAACTTTTTGTCCCACTTATTTCATCATATCTAAAGTCCCTTTTTGGAATATCCTACTTAATAACCTTCTTCCTGACCTGGGAAAATAAAACATACAAAAGGGTGAGCTCAAATGCTCAGTAATGGTAAACAAAAGAAAGATCATTCACATTGTATACATAAGCACATAACTTTTGGAAATCTTACCCTGCAAAAGAGATCTTAATTTCATAACATGGGATAAATCATGGCAGTGAAATGTAATCACAATAATCATAACATAAAACATGAAACTTTGTGGCATACACACATAATCATAGATAATCATTTCTTGTTAGTCAAGACTCATTGCCAAGACTATCTTAGTGGACAAAGTCCCTTTCTGAACCGAGTCACCCTCGTTTCAGTCCTGTTTCACTGAACCGGTATAACCTACAATTCCAGCCATGTCTATCTCATGAGATATAAAATCCTTACCCAATGCATTTGAGGGAGATATAGGTCCCACCCATCTCATAATGATACCATTCTTATGTGTGCCACAAAATCATAAACCATACATCTTAGCATAACCCATGTAATAAAAATGGGAATCTTAAACATCATGACATCATAAAACAATTCATATACGATAAAGGAATTCATAAAAAATAATTCCATCACAACATAATCAAATCAATGTAATAATAGAGATAAAAACAAAACCCTTTATTATCTTAGATGGAAAATAATTTTGATAAAACACTTGAACTTCATTCTTGAGGAAAATATCCTTTCTACTTCAAAAACACAATTCCTTTCTTAACATGTTGTATGATTATAAATTAAAAGAAGTTGACTAAAAAATAAACTTGAAAACTTGTAAAGGATGCTTCTTGGAAATAATGTTTTAAAAATCCATTCATGCTGTATAAGTTAAAAAAACATTCTTCGTACTTTTGTCGGAAAAGTCAAAAAGTACCTCGTACGAAAAACGACAAAAGATTCCTTTCAAATCCTTTACTAAAAACTCACTGAAGGGTAAAATTGGTTTTTAACAATTGTAGGTGGATGTAAATAATATTACATATTGAGGAAACATGGATTTGGATGATAAAATACACCCCAGTAAATGCTAATGTATAAACAATCTCGGATAAAAATGAGATTGTGATATTTCCCTTACCTTAGGTCCGACTTGCTTTGTATGTGTCTGAACCTCCTGTATAATGATTTAAATAATGTTATTGACATATTCCATAATCATACTTATTTTTTTGATATCATATATGGTCATATTATTAGCTTCATAGTAGTAATATTTCATTGCTACTTGTTATTCGGGTGTTTATAACATTTTGTTCTTATGCGTGTTTTGTCGAATAAATTCTTATTATTTTTATTTAGGTTATAGATAACTCATTTCCAGAATGTTATTAGTGTTATATATATCATATTCATTCATTGAATTCATTTATATAATCATTATGAAATGAAGATTATGTAGAACGAGTCGCATCACATCGTGGAGACGGTATTCCGTACATACGCACGAGTGATGATATCGTTCCTATGATCGTGGAATTGTATTGGAGTGTATTTGTACTATTTCAGAATCATTATCACTTTATAATAGTCATATATAGCCATTATATACACCATTATACCCATCCAAGTATGTTTGTGGTGGAAAATAGATTACACCACGGCGTGGAGACGATATTCCGTACGTACGCACGTGCGGTGATTTCTTTTTCCGTAGGATGGATAGATGGTGAAATAGGGTTGTTTCTTACTTATAATAACATATCAGTATATGAGTGATACAGATGTTATTACTTCATAATGAAACAACCTAAGAAGAAGAAGTGGAAGAAGAAATAAAGATGAAAGAATCGATAATGGGGTTTACCTCTTCTTTGAAGTGCTTCTTTGAGACCTCCTTTTAGGGCACTAAAATTGGTATTTGAATAATACCAGAACCTCTAGGATATCTCTAGGGAAGTGGAAAGGAGAACGTGGCAGGGGTTGGCCGAGCATGAAGGCTCAATGTGGTGTGAGGAAGAGGGGGAGGAGGTGCCCTTTTATAAGGGAGGAGAGGGGCACCTTTGGAATAACTAAAAATATTATTTTATTATAAAGTCAAGTTCGGTTTTAAATAGCTCCAAATTGATATATTTTGAAGCTAACGTGGGGATGGGTCTAAATACTCTCATCCAATAGAATTTAGAGAAGTTTAGGTTCCTATTTTAACCTTATCATTTAGATTTAACATTAAGCTAAATAATTTTACTTTTACCATGTCTTCTTGTGTTCTTATAATATAAGGTTAATAAACTTACTATAAGAAGCCAAACGAACCCCAATTTGTTTATTATTAATATATATAACCTTATCTAAGTCATTTTCCCGAACCATAGATTTTTAGAAATAAAATAACAATTACTAATATAATATTTGTTTTAAAAACTATTTTATGTCAATTTTGACACTATTTAGTAATTTATTTTTTGAAACTCATAACAGAATGATTAGTTCAAAAAAAGTTAATTAAATCAATAATAAAATGTCATATTAACCTAGAAAATTAGTTTAATTCATAAAAAGTCTCAAATTACATTTATTTTGGTGTTTATAACATCAATTATGTCAATATTTCATTAATAAAACAATTACTGCATCATCATTGTGTCATAAATAAATTATATTATTTAATGTCTAAAAATTACAAATAAATTACCATTATGTAGGAAATCTTTTTATATTTCTAATGAATATTTATAGTCTAATTTATCTTATGTATATCCCCATATTAAAAATGTTTTAGTTATTACATATTGATTTTAACTATTTTAACTATACATTAAATAAAATAATATTAAATGTCATAATCTAATCCATGTGGACCTAAATGGTCATAATATATTCATAAGGTTGTTTTTGGTCGAATTACACTTATCCAATAGAATTAGGACATGTGTTAGGGTAATAGGAAAATCATATTTACCCTTAGTTACCCTATTTCCTATTAACCGCGGGAAAAAAAGTAAAAAGTTACTATTCACCAAAAACAAATTCATCTCATTAAACCAAATTTTAGTCCTTGATATTAACCGTGTCTCTCGGATTTTCGAAATTCCATTCACAGAAGCGGTAAAACTAAGTTTTATGAAAAATTCAGTTTTTTTAACTTCCACATAGTGGTTTTACTATTCATCAAAAATTGAATGTTTTCAGAAAAATACAAAAATTTCACCCTAGGCTAATTTCGATATTCTGAATCCAAAAATGAAGTCCATTTTGAAAAATAAAATTTATAAAATTTCAAAAAGTGGTTATTACTATTCATAACGGCTAGTTTTAACAATATTTTAATAGCATATCGTTGTTTAGTGAAACTCGGTATTGCGTACGACGCAAGCTGTCGAGGAAGGTCGTGATTTCATGTACAGCAAGACAAGAAGGTATTGTGTAGAAAAATATTCCTTTGATGATTTATATAACATAAATTCTCGGGTGTTACAGATAGAGTAGAACTGATTGTTTTTAATAATTTTTTGGAGAATTATTTATCCACACAGAATATATCAATTTGTTGAAACCATGTACTAATTTAATTCTCATGTGAATCTTTTATATGTTCCATGATTCATATATTTAAAATAAAATTTTGTACTATTAGTAGAAAATATGTGTATTGAATGAATTATGGTTAATTCATTTTAAAACAAAATTTATTTTGATGGGAAACAAAAAAACAATCAAACATTTACAATGTATAAAAATTATATACATTAACCAATGAGAATCAAAATAAAATTAAAGGAATATAGGATGTTTCTTGATAGTCATCATGGATATTTTAGACACATACACATCGTCCCCTAATTAGGAAATGACTAACTAAGTGGAAACCAGACCCAAATATACCTAAATGTATCAAAGTACCTAATCAGTATATGTAAGTTCATGCATTTAATGAAATGGTACACAATAAAATAATAAAATATAAATATAAAAGAAACTAATATAAATTTAATATAGATTTATATTATCATATTAAGAAAATAATAACACTATTTTAACCATATGTTATGTTTTTGTCAATATGTATTTTTATCAATATATAATAATGGTTTGATAAATATTGGATTCTGAAGAAAAAGTCTTCTCTATGGTGTTAAGACATCAAATATGGAGTATAAATATGTAACATTCCATAGCATGACCATTAAAATGTGATTGATATTTATATAGAGGTTTTTAATATTCACCACTTTGGTTGAGGATATGAATTGTGTATTTTCTTATATAATATATTTTTTTTGTAATTTTTTTATGCATACACCACATTCTATGGAAACATGGTTCACTGAATTTCCAACACTGATCCCCATTGTATAATATTATTACACCTTAGAGTTCAATAATTTACTAAATTTAAGTAAATCATTGTGGTTTTTTGATTATTTTTACAATATGGAGTTTCAATATGGAGTACTGATATTCCACCATCAGATGATAAAACAAAATTATGTTCAATGTTGTAATCTTCTATGCTACAGAAATATTTAAGATTATATTTTTATGTTCCTAAAAATCAATAGGCCATGGGTCCTAAAACATGGTCCAATCCATATCCCTATAATCAATATGAATATTACATATGACAAAAACTATCTATTCCATAGATCAAGGTTCCACGTTCAAAATTATTATGTGTTTGTAGTTCTAATTTAAGTGTCGACATGGATTTTTATGATGGTTTTTGTATTTATTGAATCAAGTTAATACCTATATTAATATAAATTGACGATGAAAATAGAAAAATATTAAATGATTGAAAATAAATTACAGAATATTAGAATTTATTATATTATTAATTTCATGTTTGAAATACAAGAAATTATAGACATAAAGAATCATATTGTACAATAATGAGATCATCACACATAATAGAGTATGATGATATTTTGAAAAACATAAATCAAAGTAGTTTGAAATATATGAAATTTTATTGTTTTAAAGGATTGAAATAAGAACATTTTTTATATACTATTTAATATATATAATTGACTAATTGATTCATCATTAAAGTAAAAAATATATATTATTATAATAAATCATTATCTAAATTCATTATAAGAAAAACCATCATGTTGAAACCGTTTGATTCCTCTTGAAAATGATGTGTATATAAGATTCGATGAATCCTCGGATCGTGGATGTGTAGTGTCCTCATCAAAAATATTTAATCACATACTATTAAGGTGATTAATAATAAGTAACTCAATAGAATATTGATATGTCATTCTTGGAAGAGGCTTCTATGATTGAACCATGTAAAATCATCATACTCATTATCATTACATAACCCCCTTATCAATATTAATATTTATATTCATGTTATATTTTTTAATGTGAATAAATCAACCAATTTAATATAAATAGAAAAAAATCATGTCACCCTAATTCACCAACCATGTAGGGTGAGTAGTGACACCATGGAACATTATGTTGTGTCTGAACAATAATAAATTTCCAGAATCTAGTATAATAAATATACTATTATAGAAGATATTATTAATTCATGAAAAATTATACTAATTAATCAATTAGTTTATTATATGTAGGAATTTTGGATTCTATCTCATCTCATTTCTATTAGATTTGATGTATATTCAAGTATGGTAAATGAGATATGAGTATTGAGACCTATACAATGGTCAACGAAGGGTAAAAAATAGATTTCTAAAAAATTCTGTTGACTACCATAATTATTTTTCTAGATAAATTTTTCATTTTATATATTTAAATATTATTGGACAAACAAATACTAAATTACATTAAGAAAAAATTATAATATAGTTGAAGGAGACCCAAATATAAATAATGTTGTTCTATTAGTCTTACAAAACATATTTAATGATCCAAATATGAGTTCCAATACAAACATATATGGTTTCATTTACTATTTTACTAATTTTATTTATTCTATTCCATTGGGTGGTTATGAAATAAAATATTCATGCATAATAAATAATATTATTATAATATTACCAACTATGTACAATCTAAATGTATAATCTCTTAAAGACATGAATCCTTGTGAGTTTTATCTTAATTCAATACATAGAATACTAGAGGATTATTAAATAATGGTGAAGAGGAAATTCTCATTATAACAATAATTTAATGATATTTTTTTCAAATATATTGATAAGAAGTTATTTTAGGTGACAAGAAATTAATATTATATAATTGATGATTTATGATCACACTTAGAAAAAGAATTTTAAAATTCCAATGGTTAATATTAAGTAAATACAACAATATATTTTTCCAATTGTGTAAATTTATTACTTTTTCATTCTACATATATTTATAATATCAATGAATAGGGTGAATACTATGAGTCATAATAAAATAATAAAAAATTATATTTTGATGGAAATTCAATTTTGCAAATTCTATTGGAATGAAATTTATTAGAGACGTAATTGTACAAAAGTAAGAATAAAAAGTAGAGGATGATCCATTTTATAGATTCAAAAGTAAACATATCCTTATTTTGGAACATGAAATGAATAAAAATTTGGAAAAAATTAAAACTTTTTGTTCAATTATTTTTAACAAGTTTGATTTTTTATCTCTAATTAGAGTTATAATAAACCCTAGAAGAGGCTGATTTAAAATGAAATAGTAGTTGAAAAACAAGTGGTTTGTGGAACGATTACAATAGTAAAATTTATGAACATGAATCATAAGTTTATCATCATGAGAATGTAGTGAAAAATGTGGATATAATGATGTGGAATATGAAGATTCAATGAGATATATATTATTTTCTGATGAAAATTATAAGATCGATAATGATATTATCCATTCAATTAAAAAAATTATAATATTGAATTTATTAAATAATAAAAAACTTATTTGAAAATTAATATTAGACATGATATAAAAACACTCATTTAAAAAGGATAAATTTATAAAAAATTTAAATGATTTTAAAAAATAATTGTATGAGAGAGTTAATATAATTTTAAAAGACGTGTTGAATTTGCAAATGATAAATGTTATAAGAATATTAGGTTTTCTATTTTATGGTGAAAATTTATCATAAATTAGTATAATAATGATGAATAGATCACATTTTTTGAAGTGAAAAACTATTTAATGAATAATATAATAATAGTAATTAGTGAAATAAATAAACTATTATGATATTTGGATAAGAGATGATAAGAATATTTTTATATTAATCAAAACATAGATATTTGGGTTATTAGACTACATTATGTTATATTTTATTGAATATTAAATCTATATAATGGATGCAAATATTGTAATATTGAAATGGATATTTGGGAAATACACTTAATATTGATAAAAAAATTATTTCCCTATTTTTTGATTTAATTGTTCACATTTTGTACATTAATCAATTTACTAACGGTATATAATAGGAATAAATTAATATTAATGAAAAATGATAATATATTGAAAGAAATAATATCATTATACCGTAAGGAATAAATTTTTCCATATTTATGAATATTAATTTTAATTGATGGAATATACAAAAAATACATGAAAAGTATAATTAAGGCCTTAACATGTTAAGTAGTTTATTGAAAGGGGCGAATAAAGATAAAAATAAACGGAATGTGAAAATGACTTGTAAAAAATGAATTTCAAAACCTATATTTATAATTGTGGATATTCAGATTATAAGATCGAAAATATGAACATGATAAAGAATGAAAATGCTTGAGTTGATATAACATTGTGGTTTGAAAATGATTGATCATTATAAAAACCATATAGAAAAACATGTTTCTACAGATATGAAATGGGATACACTTATGATAATTATATTGGTTTTTTATTATATAATTTATTAATTATTATGTTACAATTGTTAATTGTCATTTTTGGTCTAATTTAGAATTAAGTGTTTTTTATTAAATGGAAAACTTTTAAATTATAGGATTAATGGTTGGATATAAATGTAAAATGTATATCAAGTTGATTCAATTGAAGGAAATTTACATTTAGAGTACATGAAGAATACATATTATGGAATTAAATTTTTGATCATGTCAATTAATAGATCATGAAGAAATTTTTGTGATTCAATGTTGTAGTGGAATTTCATAAATTCAATATATAACCAAAAAATGTTTGATTCATGAATTTGAGGAAATATGGCTCATAATAATTGTCCTCCAATAAATAAGAGATCATCGAGTCGGATAAATTTTATTCACACTGATTTGTGTGGTCTGACTAGCCCAGAATGAACCAATGGAAAAATGTATTGCATATTCTCTTTAGATGATTTTTACATGATTTTATGTGAAATATGATATAGTAAAAAAATAATTTTTTGATATAATAATAATTATTTGGAGAATAATATAAAATAAAACATGAAAAGAAATAAAAATTCAATGTTGAGATAATAGAATAAGCTACCAATAATATTTGGGTTAAATTATACAGTAAAAGGAGGTATTAAATATAAAGTGTTCATAGTGACAAACCCTCTATGAAATGGTTTGTGGGATGAATAAATCACATGGTGAAAATATTGAAATCGAGTTTTTGTCTTATAGTTTAATCCCACCTCACAATTGGAAAGAAGATGTCCAAGTGGATTTATATAATTAAAATATTGATTTACAGAATATAGAATAATGGATAATTATGTATTAAATTATTCATCAAGGGAATCTTTCATTAGAACATATTACTATATTTTGAATAAATTTTTTCATCCAAAATAAACTAATATTTCAATAAAATCATGGTGATGAATTGGATGTAGGCATTTTCTTAGGCTACTAAACAACGATAATTAAATAAAAATGATCCCTCAAAATGTTCAATAATGATGGAGATAAGTGAGATAGTAGTTGTTGAGATGAATACAATATGAATTGTGAATATCATTATTTTGAATATGTGTTTAATAAAAATACAGAAAAAATATTTTTTTTTATAAAATCAAGATGTTCAGATTAATGATTATTGAGTTATTGAATATGTTGAAGATCATAGTGGACAATTTTGTCATTCTTTGATTCATTATATAAATAAAATGGTAAAATATATTCAAAACATCATAATTGAAAATAAAAATTTATTCAAACAAAAATGATAGAAAATGTAGTGTATACTTCTCTATTATTTGATGTGGATCATAATTCATTTGAAAAGGAAGAAAATTATGTGCAAAGAGTGAAACACATGTCCAAATATACGGATAAAATTGAAAAAATAATAAATTTAGTCGTTTATATTGTCTTGAAGCTTATAATGTAAATTGTACCAAATGTGTGTCATGACCAATTATGATGAAACTAGAATGATTCTCTAGCATTAAACATGTCTGGATGGAAATGTTGGTGATCACGTAAAAGGAATTGATATTGAATAAAAAATTAATCTTATATCATTGTTAGAGTATATTAGATTCTCTTTATTAGTGGATATCCAATACAAGTTTAGGGTTCCCTAGATGTATCTAAATACTAAATTTTTTAAATTATTATTAAATGGAGAGGTATATATCGAACTACCATTTGGATATGTTACAGAAAATTATGTACTATTTGTGTGCATGCTAATAAATTATTTTCATAGACAATGGAACAAACCTCATCCTTGTTATCAAAGTAAAAACACCATTTAATGATAAATAGTGACCAAGGTTGAAGTGTATGATCTCAACCTCTATATGATTTTTTTAAGGATGTGAAGTATATGGTTTTGGTGGATGTCAATTAATCAATATTTTATGGTATTAAAGAATTTGTTTTATTAATTTTCAAAATTGATTTGTTTATAGTTTAAAATATCAACGATTGTGGAGTTTACAAATTATCTGTAGTTATTGATTAATCATTGTGATGTAAAAATATTCAATCATGAGATTATGTATACAAAGTAGGTACAGATGAAATTCATAATGTATAAGAGAAATCATCTTTTAACATTGATTTTGGTTTAACAAAAATATTTATACCTCATAAAAGTGATGTACTAGAATCAACCATATTCATGTTAATAATTTGTATTTCACTCTACTATACCACACCTAGGTTATATATTTTGTATGTTACATTTTCCACAGTAAGATTTAAATTTAGTCCTAAAATAGAACATCTCATGGTGATATAAATATTAATAAGGTATGTCCATTGAATTCTTCATTTTCATAATTTGATTAAATATAATAATATATTTTATTAATTATCATTATAATATGATGATTTTGTTGGTGATATTATGGATTAAAAATCTACAAGATGTGTTTCTTGTAGAAATTGGAATTATGTTATGGTCAAGATAAGCATGAATTATTTTTGGTCTTGGTTATTCATTAATGGTGTAATATGTATCCATTAGAAAATATGTTACATTGTCTATATAGAAAAAGAAATAATTATCATAAATTATTGAATAGGGGTAATGATATTTTAAAATTCATCAATTCAAAAATAAATTTTATATTGACATTTCAAAAAAATGTTAATCACTTATATACGAAGAACATTGTAATCCATAATTATTTCACAATGGATAATGTGAATAATAACATTACGAAGTTGGATTTTATTGGAACATAATATCATGTATATGATATCATCACAATACCATTAGTAGATCATGTATTTAAATGGTATGGGTGGAACTTTGGATTTAAAATAATTTCATTTGACAATAATGGATTGATGTTACCAATCTCTCCATTGAATATAATTCATTATATGGTATTTGTGTATTTTCATAGGTTCATTTTTTTAAAAAAAAATTAATGATATATGTACATACTATTTTGGTGGTGATATAAATGAAAATTTATTGGTGATATTTTTTTAACCACATTATAGTAATTGATACTTTATCATATTTCCTATCCTCAGCATTATCTCGCTTATCCATATGGTAATTTTCTATTTAAAATTTATTACCTTTGAAATATGTGAATAATTGATGAACCATTTTAATTTTATTATGAATGGAGGACGGAATAAAAAGTATAAAATGGTTTAAGGGGATTTTATTATATCAATTCCTTGAAAATTCGTAATGGTGGGTGAGTTGGAAGTCAATGGTATATCTTTTTTTTTGTTTTTATTGTAAATATACAATTGTGGTTTGCTGAAACTTTAATTCTATAAGAGAAGTTATTTCACTAGTTTAATGACTTTCCCCAGACCATTTAATTATGGATTATTCAACAGTACAATCATTGTGATGTGAATAATGACTATTTTGGGGTGTGTACTTCACCATAAAAGCATAGGCTTCCTCATAGGTGCTATACAAGAAAATTTAGGTTTCAAAATAAATTCATAACATGTCAAAAACAATGTATATGGATACACCGTAGAATTATATTTATATATTGATCTAAAATACGAAAAAATATTTTTAATATATGGTGGGATCATGTATAGAAGATCAAATAAATTTTTATTTTTGTATGTTCCTGTATGGAGTTAATACATCGAGGGCCCCTACCTCACAAAAATTTGAGTGAATGAATTTATTCACTGTAGAGTAATCTAATATTTCAGAAATGTAGATCAAATGAGATTGTAAGGTTATGAAAAAAAAATTATTCCTTATTCTTCATAAATTATTATATGATAACAGTATTTTCATGTAATGATAATTATAACTAGAATCATAATTTATATATCATAGAATACAATTTCATGCCAAGTATTTTTAAGATATTATCCATTCCAAAATCCATGTTTACATAGATTTATTTTTTTAGCTACTCAAAAATCGAATAATAAACTTTTAAAATATTAAGGGATTATATTAAATTGAAAATATTAAGTGTTTTCAATTTAAGTAGAATAAGTTGGGTATCTATTATTGATAAAATTACATCTTATAAACTAGAATTAATCTACCTAAGAATAATTCTAACATGAAGGAAAGTGATCATCCCATTGAAAATGGAATGGCGTCTTCTTGAAAAAATAGTAATCAGTGTACTAGGATAAAGAATTATTTTTGTTAAACATAATTTTGTAAATTAGAATCTACCATTAATATTTTTATAAAATGTAATTGGATAATGGAGTTATCTTATAAAAATAGTTGTTTTGATTTTTATTACATATCACAATATAATATACTTGTAATATAGGATTATATGTCAACTCAATTTAGACCTCTTGAAAATAAATTACTATAATTGTAGAATATTTCAGCTATCATGGACACTAAGTGAGAAAATATAAAATTGTTAACATGAAACTAGAGAGGTGTTGATTAATATTTATATCTAAACAATATTGATATGTTCTCGTTGGAGTATCTATTTTTAGGTGAACTAAGAAAAAATATTATTCTCATGACCATTACTTATCTATATTTGATATAGGTTAATAGTAATATTAATGATTAAATTGATAATGAGTTGACATTATAAATTTTTTTCTAAAGAATGTCGATAGCCATTTGGATACTGATTCAACACTATGTGCATGAATAGTGTAATATGATTGCATAAAATATTAAAACATTTTACTAGGTTCCCATGTTCCCCCACCCCCAAAGTATTAAGTAACCCACTATTAAATATTTTATATTTTCTTATTATGTACATGGGGTTGCCAGAAGTTACATACATATATATTACGTCACATAAAATGGACATTTAATATTTCTAATTATATTACACATTCTATAATAGTAATTGTTTAGTGTCTTTGGTGACTAGATATATAATCATATTATTTCATGAATTATCTTCAATATCTACGAAAGAATAATTCATAACTAGTTTAACAAAAACAAATTAATGTTGTGATCATAAAATATATTAGGGTAACCATTGGTTATTTTAATCAATGATAATATGTGACAATACGAAAATAATAAGATTATCAGAATAGTATCATATATTATTAGTGTTACAACCTATTTGTTAAATATCATTAATCTTAAATCATGGAATAAAGAGTTTTTCTTACAAAATAATTAATTCATAAGTGTGTGAAATAATCAATAATCAATCATAAGACAAGATAATATGACAAAAGATTAATATATTGGTTTTCAAAAAACACATATAATTGAAAATTAATCTTTTTATGTATATAAACTAATACTATCACAAATGATTGGTTTTTCTTCCAATAAAATTATTTTCATTGTAGAGCCTCACTACCAATACAACCAAAATAGATAGGGTATATTACTATACTAGGTTCAATCCCCATTTCAATCAATATTTTCACATGTGATATAAATAATTACACAATTAATTATAAGACTATATAATTTTAGTCCCACCTAATACATACTTATTACCATTAAAAAATGTTCAATATTATCAAAAAAACATCAATAATTTCATCATATCATTACACATAGAATAAATATATTTCTCTTATAAATATCATTTTTATAAAATTATAGGATATTTGTAAATTAAATTCACTTGATAAAAAACATTCATTATTTTATAATTTTATTAGTAACCTATGTGTATATAATTTCTTTCATTGAATCATATTTTTATTGTCAAAATCATAAGTCATCTATAGACAGAAATGGGATTTATCATAATTTCCATTCCCGATGGAATCATAAAAACACATAAAGGATGATGTAATATAAACAAAATTCCTCTGGTAGATCATTTCTTCATTTCATTAAAATAATAAATATACCCTTTTCTTTTGGTATCAATAAACTTTAATAATTCCAAAAATATTGAAAAAATACATGATTTTAAAATAACTATGAAAACATATAAATGAATTTTTATGAAAAATAATATTCACCATTCTTGTAAATTCAATTCATACAATAAATGTTAACTGATGATTCCTTGCACACTTTTTTCATAAATTCATACACATCTTCTTCGAAAAACATTGTAAAATGTACTTTCTTATAAATTTATTGGAATGTAAATGGGGAGGAAATTTATCATAAATAATAAATTTACATATAAAATACCAATAATGAAACAATTGTATAGAACATTAGCATGGAATAATTTTTTTTAACTAAGTGGAAATAAGGACAACATTTCTTAAAATATTTCCCATTATCCTTTTCATAATAACTATTTGTTAATGTGATTATTCTGATGAAAAGGGGTCCATTTTCTGTGCAATTTTATGTGCAATTTATCATTCCTTGTACCTTGTTCACGGTTTCATCATATAAAATACACTAATAATGTAAAAATATTAATAAATTTTTTTATATATACTATATTTCTTTATATAATGCATTGATGAAAAATTAATAACATTACTTTATCAAGATGGTAGTATGTACGTACGCATGAAAGGGGATTCCCCATTTCAATGTATATAATTAAATTAATATAAATTAAAATTAAGCATTAATAATAATAATTAATACTATATAACATATATATACTTTAAATATATCCTTATGATTTTCCTTGTAAGTAGGAAATGAAAAAAGAATCACATTTATTCATGCATGTGGAAGTTAAAATTTATGCATGATCGACATTATCAATTTAAAACGTATAGCAATGATGTATAAGTTGGTAATAAAATTAATATAAAAAATATAATTATGATATTTATTCTAATTAAATAATGTCCATATTGTTATATAAAAAATATGAGGTGGTTGATGAAGAATGAAACATAAAAATATCAATAAGAACAAATGCCACTTCATTGGGTATCCTCAAATGAAAATAACTAAACAGCTTATTGCATGAGTATTTTTGGAATAATATAACATCATAGTTGTGTCTAAGGATGTTGGGATAGTATTTGGATAGATATTGGGTGTGTCACAAACCAGATATGGTCACCATAAAAACTAGCACCTAACTCGGTCCGTGGTATTTACCGAAGGGAATTCCCGATCCCCACAAGCTAGAATAAATTCCTGGGAGTCATAAATAAGTGTTTTGAAATGAATTACCCAAGTTTTGAAACTTAAGATAACTGAAAAAATAAATAATATGAATCTGAAAATTTGAACCAAACATGTTGTTAAAAAAAATTATGAATTTATATATATTGTTGAAACAATAATAAAGAGGTCCAAAACAATATAGGGTCATCATGTATAATGAAAAAAAACAACACATGACTTCAGGAAATCCTCCTCAGGTTGTCTCTACTAAATTGCACAAAGGATGGATGCTAACAACCTAAACTGCCATCAACAATGGCCTAGCCCTTACCTGAATCAAACATAACCAAGTCTATTAACACCCAAGGGTGTATGTAGGGTGTGAACCTAATCCAAACAACATGCCACAATAAAATATTACATGTGACAAAAAAATTAGGTGGAAGATCTCGCATGTCATTATAAAAAAGAAATGCTAGTATGAAATTTTTAAAAGGCTTCAAATCTAAATGAAAACCATTTTCAAGTGGGCTACATCAATTAATAAACACATTTAAATAAAATTCACAATATACTGATTTTTCTCATCCAAACAATACATATCCTGATGGTAAGTGAAAAATATCCAATGAGCACTAGAAACTGGAAATAACTGTAGGAACTAGCTATTTGTGTGCCCAAGGTACCTCATATATCTGTGAAAAGTAACCATAATAAATATATGCTTTCATGCACGATCCAATAGTATGGAATAATACCAATATAATAGTTGTTCGCAACATCATCATCATAGTTTACTTAGTGTTTTCATCATAAAACATGCAACATGAAACTGGGAGAAAACCACTTCGGATCAGTAGCATAATAGTACATGTCCACCAACCTAGATACTCATGTTTTCCCTTTGTGTACAATAAAGTTTCACATGATATCAAATAAATATTTCAAATGAAAATTATATTTCATAATAATACACACAACGAGAATCCCATACAAATTTCACATAATACCCTTTTCACATTCAAATTCATTTTTTATGATATTTAGACCAAAACACCCCATAAACATGCCTCACACCGATAATACAATTTAATAAATCACTTAAAAAATATATATAACATGATAAAAATATTATACATCACAATTCACCACATTATCTTTCAAAAAATATATTTTAGAACACATGTTCACCAAAAAGTACCTAAACATCAATTTCACACTTTATGTAACTCAATAAACCTTTTTCTATTTTTATAAATCAACTTCAAGGAGTAAAACACCATTTTTCACATAAAACCCATTCTAAAACTATCTTCAAGGGCAAAAGCACACAGAAATCCTTCCAAACTAGAATATTCATCCCAATACACATTTAATGAACCACGTTTACATGTTATAAAATGATGCTAAGTGATAACGCAAGAGTTACACAAGAAAAACACATGATTTAAATAAAATACAACTTTAAATTTAAACGCTTTAAAAATTCCATGAAAAATGGTTTCTACAACACCAAAAACATACAAGGAACATCATAAATAAGTATATTAAGAAATATAATTCATCAAATAATGATTATATATGGAATCACCTACCTTTTGTGTCAAAATCCAAAAATGTTGTGTGAAACATCAACCGCACCACCACCGCACCACAAGGGAAAATAAATGAACCCTAATCCGTTGATTTCACCAAAATAAAACAAAATCAAACCATAGGTATGATCCCTATATGATGGAAATATTATAACATCAATAATTAGTGATGAAACCCCAAGGACAAGGAATAAATCAACGAGATAATTACTTATTTGTGTGGTTTGGCATTTTCCCCCATCATATCTCTCTTCAAAAATGGCATCCATGGGATCTTGAATAATCTTAGAGACCTTTCATGGTTGTATGGAACAAAATGGGGAAGAAATTGGTGAAATAATGTTTATTAATTCAGTTAAAAAATTGAGTTACAAAAATATTTTTAATGTTATGGACACCCTTTATGGTTTGGATACATGGTTTAGAAATCTGTGTGGCCATACTGTGTAACATGTTCTGTCCACCCAAAAGCATTCCATTTTTCACTAAATTCAAAAGGAACCAAGGGGTAAATTTACAGGGAAATTATTAGGGATTCAAGATTAGTCTAGAGATGTAAATTTATGCCATGTAAAAGAGTAAATGTTTCCCAAATGTCTCAAACGTTTCACACTTGACTCCCATAGAAAAGAACAAGAACCAGAATGAATAGAAAACTAAAATCCCAAGTGTGAAAAATCTTCCAAACATAAATTTTACACCCCTAGAAACCCATGAAAAATCCAAAAGAAAAAAAAAACTCAATGATATGCCAATATAATTAATGAAAACTAGGTTATCAAAAGATAAACATTATTAATTATAAAATGTATTAATATCAAAATCTAACAAAAAATTGATTGAATTACCTAAATTTGGTTAAAAATAAAATTATTAAACTAAATTTACATCTAAATAATTTGTAATAAATATTTAAATTTTTTTAATATTTAATATAAAATAAAATTTTAAATAAAAGTTATTATTTATTACTATTTGCTAAAAATTAATTATTTAGAAAAATTTTAAAAATATAAACTAAAGATAATTTCGATATGTTTAGTCCAAAAATAAATGTCATTTTGTAAAATAAATTTGTTAAAGTTTTTAAAAATAAGTTTTATTATTTTTTAGAAAACTAAATAAAAATAATATTTGGTGGAAAAAGTACACTAGAAGTATATAAATGATTTACTAAAAATTATGTACATATTTATAAATATATTTTATTTGTATAAAAACTTATATACATAAATTTTAATTTTATTATTAATATTCATACGAACAAATTTAATATATATTTTATAGTGTAACATATTATTTAATAATATAAATATTATATAATGTTTCACCCAAACTCATTGTTTATTGTAACAAAATATATCTAATGAATTAAATTTATTTGAAAAAAAATCATAAAATCATATGGTATTACATGTTCATCCCTATTTATCTTGAAAAAGAAGTTTTTTAACATTCAAATGAGAATTTATCCTTGGGAAGATTATACCTCCACCATACCATTAATTATATTGAGAAACTCATTGGTATATGGGGGGGTCATCTTAGAATCATCTAATACTACTATCAGTGGAAGAAATTCAACATACATGTCCTATTTAGATAGTGTTAGTAATTAACATGTAAATATTCATGACATTCATTTAAACATATTTTCATCCTATGAAACTTTACCCCATACGAACATGTTTAAATAGTTTGTAAATATATGTGATGTTATTATATGTGGGTTAGGGGGATTTCCACATACAAATGTTTTTTTGAAACCCATTTTTATTGGAGTATAATATTTTGACGTTAAAAATAGTCTATTTAAACTATTTTTATAGCATATATAGTAATTATCCTAAAAGAATTGGTATTGTTGGAAGTATTTAAAGAAAATACATGGTATCGCAAACCACAATTGAAAAAATATATTGTAGAAAAAATATATTTATGTCATCAAATATTCAAATTAAACATTTAACGAGTTGATTATTAAATATATATATATATAGATATAAAATGAATTTACTTCACTAATTAAAATTTACATAGCTGTTTTATAAATATCATGATAATTGATTAGGGTGTCAATATATCCCTCATGAACATTTCAACTGACCTGGACATCACTATCCTCAACATCATCATGAACATCCCTAGTAGAATCCTCACATCATATATCTTCATTATCATTAACAACAAATAATTTTTCACACAACACACCACTAGTTAATTCATAACCATAACTGAGTGCATCATATAAAGAGAACATCATTAACATATGTGTATTAAAAATCACGTCAATATCAAGTTTTATTAATGAACATATAGTGGCCATATATTAGATAAATACCCGTTATCCTTTTTTACATCTTTCATATATCAATATTGATAATATTGTTCTTCCTATACTACCGTTGTATTAGTGTCTTATGCCTTTGCATCTAATACATGGGAATCTTATAACACAATGACATTGATATCATTCTACGTTCCTGAGGTTGGTCAATTCGTAGTTTGTAAAATACATTTCCTAGGTCTATATTAGAATCTTCCATAGTGATCAATACATAATATCTACCACTAATGATTATATGTCCCAATGTTTTCATTATATTCCTCATCGTGGAACTCAAATCATAATGTTAATAATATAAAATATATATTTAGCAAAAACAATATTAAACCATAATGTAATAGAATAAAAATTACAATATTTTCTCAAACCTATTAATTTATTTCACTCATATATTCTATATTTCATATAATGTTAAATGTTGACCCAAAGGAACACTCCGATGAATGATCAATATCACCCATTTTATATGAAAATTAATACAGTAAAACATTATTCTATTGTTTTTTTATTGTAGATTTAATTCTCATATGAAAAATTTATTTTTAGTGTAATGCCCCGACCCCAGTTACCCAAAGTCGGTGCATTACTTCATAAAATTGGCGTGATCACAAAAGATCAAGTGTCAAAAGACCAATTAGTTTAGTAGTCTTGGAAACACTAGATACATTCATAAGTATTACATTACATAAAAATTTGAAAAACTTCAACAACATAATCTCCATAGTCCACACTCATATACCCTTAGACTATCCCTACAGGTCAGTCCTAAAATACTTCTTCACATCTAGAGAAAAATGAAAAATAGAAATGGGGGAGCTCAGATGCTCAGTACGGGTAACGATATAGCGGAAACCTTCATAAATAAGCATAAATTTTAAGGCCATGTATAACTAAAAAAAAGTCTTTTAAAATTGATCATAAGAATAATATGGAAAAAATAAAATGAAATAATTCCATTTACTTATTCACATGGATATTATACAAGTCGAATAATCACATGCAATATCAATAACCACTTTCATAATGATGGTATCCATAATGCATACAATCATACTCAAATAGTCATGGCCTTGTCCCAAGACTAAAAATAATTTTTTTTTCATGGCCTTGTTCCGAGACAATATTTTGTCTCATGAGACCTACCGATGAATCAAGGAGCCATAGCAGACTCCAACCGTCACTTACTACGTCCAATGTATTCTTCATATAAAGAGGTTTAAACATAACATAAACATCCATATTAAAACTATCATACGAAATGTCAATACATTATCCATAAAACATGACTGGTATAAAAATAACACATCCATAGTCAAGAATATCAAAAAACCTTCAAAACAATATGGATGTTTTGTATCATAATAAATCAACTTCAAATAAGCTTAAAATCTATCAACGAATGTTGACATAGATGAAATGAAACTATTTGATAGAAATATCTCATTCTTGAAATCATTTATAAGTGAAATAATTATAAATAAAAATGTTTAATTTGAAAATATTATTTTTATCTTGTAAGGGAATCTTTGATGATTTTATAATGGCGGATTATAGCCACAGCCGCCATATAAGTCAATAAAAAGACATTCTTACCTTAATTTTGTCGAACGGGTTAAAAAAGGACCTTGTTTGGAAAACGTTGGAAATATTACTTTATAAAAATCTTATAAACATCTAAAAAAGATATAAATGACTTTAACCCATAGTCTATAAAATATTAAGAATGTTTTGAAATACATTTTTAAGAAACATGGATGCGGATGATAAAGACCTCCATGTTGAAAATTACGTATAAACAATCTCGGATAATGAAGTGATTGTGAAATCAACCCTTAACATGTAATTTTTCATGGTCAAGTGTAGGTTAAAATTTTGTATAATGGTGAAATAATAGTTATTAAATTATACAAGAATCATATACATTAATATGATATCATATATGTTCTTCTAACATTGCTTTATTAATAATATCTTAGTATTATCATTGTTTTGGGAGTTAAAGGATTCATTTTCCATTATATTATTTTTTATGTGGGTCATATTTTTTGTGGATGGCATGTATCTTATTCATATACAGAATTATATCAAGTGTCAAAACATTATTTTTAATCATCTAATGAAAATTAGTCTTGAATGGATATGATGGGGAATGAATCTCATCGCGTTCGTGGAGACGGTAATCCGTACGTACGCACGAGCGAAAATATCATTCTTTTGATATTAAAATAATATTAAATTGGATTTTATATCATATATAAATAATAATTATCAAGTAAAATTTATTATTTACATCAATTTCACATCATAATTATACCCATCCAAATAATGATGTATGGAATAACAATTACACAACGACGTGGAGACGGTAAGTCGTACGTACGCACGTATGGTGAAATGTCATTAAAAGGATGGATAGAATATTGAATTTGGATGTACAATTTTTATAATAAAATCACATTATATATAATATATTGTTTTTTTATTTTATAATGGAAACAACAAAGAAAAAGGAAGTGGAAGAAGAAAGGAACATGAAAGAGGTGATGAAATATTTACTTCTTATTCGGGTTCTTGATTTTGATTTGATCAAAATGGATCTTTAGGATGGCTTTATGATTAAATGAAGGCCTCTAGGATTAATTTAGGAGATTTTATAGGATATTTGGGCAGAGGTTGGCCTATCCAAATGGCTTAGAAGGTGTGAATTATAGAGAAAGGGGAGTGCCCTTTTATAAGAGGGGTGAGGGGCGTCGTAGGAAAAACTAGAAATATTATTTTATAATAAAATGATTTTAGATTATTAATGGATCAGAAGTATATTATTTAATATATAAGGTTGGTATGGGTAAATAACCACCCAAAAAATTGGTTTTAGATAGTTTTGGGTCACTATATTAACTTTATCTTTTAGATTTAAATCTTAGTTAAATAGTTTTAGATTTACCATGTCTATTTATTTTTATATTATATGGTTGATAGACATAATATATACATCCAAGAGAAAACCAAGTGGATAATTAATGATATAAATATCATTATATAAGTCCTTTTACTGAACAATTGATTTTAATAATAGAATATCAATTAATAATATAATGTTTTTTTAAAACTCATTTATGTCAATTTTGAAACTATTTGGTATTTTGTTTTTGATAAATTAATAACAACATTATTACTTCTAATAAAATTCATCTAAACAACCCTAATATTTCATATTAACGTATAAAATTATTGAAATTCATAAAAAAGTCTCAAATTACATTTATTTCGATATTTATAATGTCAATTATTTTAATATTTCATTAATTAGGTAATTACAGCATCATCAGTGTGTCATAAATAATTTAAAAAATATAATGTCTAAAAAATATAAATAAAATACCATTATGTAGTAAATATTTTTATCTTTCTAATGAATATTTATAGTCTAATTTATCTTATCCATAACCCTATATTAAAAATGTTTTAGTTATTAATCTTTGATTTTATCTCTTTTAACTCTTCTTTGAATTAAATAATAATAAATGTCCTAATCTTATCCAAGTGGTCCAAAGAGGTTTATATTTTATTCATAAGGTTTTTTTGGTCGAATTATACTTATCCAATAGAATTAGGACATTTTTTAGAGAAATAATAAAATCATTTTTACATTTAATTACCATGTTTACTTTTAATCGTGGTAACTAAAAGTAAAAAGGTACTATTCTACAAAAATTATATTAATCTTATTGAACCACATTTCACTCACTGATGTCATCTGTAGCTCTTTTATTTTTTAATTTCCACTCAAAGAAGTGGTAAAATTTTGTTTATTGTGAATTTTCAAATACTCTAATGAGGTGTGTAAAAGACGGTGAAAAGTTCAATAAAATTGTTATATATCTAAACTCATTATAAAATGACTCTAATGAATTAAATTTAACTTATATAGTTATTATGTATCTATCTTGACCTAAAATAGAATTAAATAAAATAACTAATTATTTAAATAAATATTAGTTTTTAACCAATAAATCAGTGTATTTCGCTATTCATCAAAAATTGAATGTTTTCAGAAAAATACCAAAAATTCACCCTAAGATAATTTTGATATTTTGAATCAAAAAATGAAGTCCATTTTGAATTTTAAAATATATAAAATTTTAAAAAGAGGGTATAACTATTCAAAACGGCTAGTTTGATTTGTTGTGGTGTGTTAGAACTCGAAGTTGTGTACAACACATGCTATTGTATTATTCAAAGAGAAGCGTACCATGGAATCATGGGGTGTTACATTCTCCTCTCCTTCAAATAATGTATTCCTTGAAATTTCTAGAAATATTAATGCATAAAAATACTCTGGTGGTTCTTCATCATATGTTGCTTGAGTTCCCACATTGCCTCTTCCCTCTTTTGGTCTTTCCATAGAACCTTTACCAAACGATTCGTTTGGTTTCTCAGCAATTGTTCTCTTTTATCTAGAACCTTTACAGGCTCTTCACAATAAGACAAATCAGATTCTATTTCAAATTCCTCATAGGTGAGTACATGCGATGGGTACGACTTGTTTTTTCTCAACCGTGATACGTGTAACACATCATGTACTTTAGAGAGATTTGGTGGCATTGAAAAACGGTAAGCTAAAGCCCCAATTCGTTCTAGAATTTCGAAAGGTCTGATGTACCTAGGACTCAAATTACCCTTATTACCAAAAGGTAAAACACCCTTCCATGGAGATACCTTCATGAAAACATGATATTCTATTGAAATTCCAAATCCTTCCATCGATTATTGACATATCTCTTCCACCTACATTGTTCTGCTTTTGATGTGTGTTTGAATTACCTTCAAGTATTCCATTGTTTCCTCACCAAGTTCTAGGCCTACGAGTTTTCATTCACCAACATCATCCCAACAGGTTGGTGTGCGAAATCTCTTTCTGTATAACTCTTTATATGGTACCATCTTAGTACTTGAATGGAAACTATTATCATAGGAAAATTCTACCAGAGGTAAATATTGATCCCACATACATTTAAAGTCATTTGAGAATTATCTCAACATGTCATCTAAGGTTTGAATTATCTGTTCGGATTGTCCATCAGTTTGAGGATGGTAGGCTGTGCTGAAATGAAGCTTAGTTTCTTGGGATTCCTGAATAATTTTCCAAAATCATGAAGTAAAATGTGTATCATGATCAGAAAAAATCGATAGGGGTACTCCATGATGTCTCACAACATTATTTATATATATTCTTACTAGACATTCAAGGCATAAATCTTCTATTATAGTAAGAAAAAGGTCTTACTTGGTAATGTGATCAACAATGACCCATATTTCATTGTTCATTCTAGGAGTCTTTCATAGTCCCTTGACAAAGTACATTGTAATATTATCCCATTTCCAATCAGGTATGGGAAGAGGTTGCAAGACTCCTCCATGTTGTTTCCTTCTAGCTTTCACTTATTGAAAACCCATAAATCTTGACCGAAAATCAGAAATATCCCTCTTCATATTGTCCCACAAAAAATGCTCCTTCAAATCTCTATACATCTTACTTCTACCAGGGTGTATAGAGAAATTGAGAATCATCCAACAATTCCCTTTATAGATCAGGTATATCGAGAATAGAAAATCTCTTCCCAAATTTCAAAATTCCATATTCATACACAAGGTCACTCAATCTCCCATCATTCAAATCTTCAATATTCTTTAGAAACTCTTCATCACAAATCTGAGAACTCTTTATACTTTCTAGTAAATATTCCTTGGAAACTATTTGAAAAATATTTGATGTTTCACCTTCCATGGTTATTACAATATCCATCTTTACTATATCCATATATATATAGGATCATTTTCAACTCTTGTCTTGTTCAAAACTCAATGATATTTTCTTCTTAAAGCATATTCTACCTTATTTTCCTTCCTTGGGTTGTAGTAGATCATTTAATAATAATCCATGAGTAGTTGAAGCCATCTCCTTTTCATTATGTAGAGTGATTTCTGTGAGAAAATATACTTCAAACTCTTGTTATCGGTATATATATCACATTTTTTCACCAAAGAGATAATGTATTTATATCTTCAAAGAAAATATGACAGTTGCTAACTCAAGATCATGAGTAGGATTGTTTTGGTCATGAATTTTTAGCAGTCATGATATATAGGAAATGACCCTATCATTATGCATAAGGACACAACCAAGTCCTCCTTTGAAGCATCACTATAAATAACAAAACCATCATTCCCCGATGGTAGAGTCATGATAAGAGCATCAAGTAATACTCTCTTTAGTTCTTCAAGACATTATTCATAGTCTTTTTTCCAAAAAAAAATTAACCCCTTTACATGTGAGTTTTATTAATGGTTTAGCCAATCGGGAAAATTAGAGACGAAATGTCGATAGTAGCCCGATAAACGAACAAAACGGCATACCTCGGTTATACTCATTGGTGATGAACATTCTTTGATTTCTCTTGTCGTAGAAGGATCAATTGCGATTCCAACCCTAGAGACAATATAGCCAAGAAAATAAATCTCATGAAGCTAGAATTCACACTTTCTAAACTTCCCTTATAATTTATTTCTTCTAAGATTCGTCTGGATTATGCGCAAGTGATTTTCCTGATCTTCATAACTTTTGGAGTATACCATGATATAATCAATAAATACCACTACAAATTCAGTAAGATATCCCTTGAAAATTATATTCATTAGATCCATGAAGACAGAGGATTCATTAGCCAACCCAAAAGGCATTACTGTAAACTTGTAATGCTCGTACCTGGTTCGAAATGTTGTCTTTGAAATGTCTTCCTTCTTCATGCACAACTGATGGTATCTAGATCTATGGTCAACCTTTAAAAAGTATTTATCTACATATTGTTAGTCAAATAAATCATCAATGTGAGGCATGGGATACTTGTTCTTAATTTTTATATCATTGATCTTCCTTTAGTCAATGCACAACCTCATAGATCCATCTTTCTTCATAACAAAAAGGATAGGGGATCCCCATGGATAATCGCAAGGGAGAATAAATCCCTTATTACTCAATTCCTCTAGTTGCTTATTTAGTTCTAATAATTTCACAATGGTCATTCTATAAGGGGTCTTTGATATGGGCTTTGAACAAGAAATTAAATCAATGTAAAACTCAATTTACCATTCTAGAGGATGTCCAGGTAAATCTTCTGGAAACACATCAACATATTATTTTACAATAGGTACATCCACTATTTGAACATTCTTTTTATCAACCACAGTTATTTCATTTTATTCCTCCCTAATAATTGAATTTACTTTTACTACTAGGGGTGGATCTAGATAAGAATTAGGTGGTGGTGATTCTGTTCGAAAGATAAGATGTTCTTTATCATCGTCATAAAAAATAGTAAACTCCTTCTTCTTACAATAAATTTTTTCATCATAGTCTGAAAGTCAATCCATACCGATGATTATATCAAATTAAATCATGGGTATGATGATGAGATCAACAGATAAAGAACATTAATATGTTCTAATGGGAACTAATTCACAAAATATTGTTGTGTTGATAATTCCCTTAGCAGTTTTGATTAACAAAAACCTAGTTAAAAAAAATTGGAAATTACTTATTTTCATAGAAAACTGGGAAGATATGAAATAATGCGATGATCCAAAATCTAATAAACCATTGGTTAAACTTGAGGAAACCATTAAATTACCTACCACAATGTCTTTTGAAGCTTCAACCTCAGCATAAGTGATCGCATACGCATCACCATGATCCCATGGCATTTTCTAAGGTATGTTTCCCTGATGCTTAGGAAATCCATTTGCATAATGTCCTATCTCCCTGCAATTGTAGCATTGAACAGAGGTAGCTTCTTTCTCCACCTTTCAATCACGAGCATGGTGGCCTTTTTCACCACACAATTAACTGACTCCCATTCCCTTGAAGCAAGTACCAGGCTGTTTTTTCCCACATTTATTGTAGGACATATATTCAAATTTTCCCTTCTTCCCTTTATTTATATTTCCAGAGTGATTCGCAGATCTCTTCTTCTCTTGCTCTTCTTTAAATTCATAAGACTTAGAGAATTAAATTTCATGTCTTGATAGCACATGAGACAATAACATCATATGATGAGATGGATTGTGAGAATAATGCTTGATGGAGAAATGGTTTTAACCCTTAAAATAAATGATCAATCTTACTTCTTTGGTTACGTATATAATCTACTGCATGTCTTTCTAACCATGTAAAGTTAGACTCATTCAACATTCTCGTCCTCCTTTTTCCTGAGACTCATAAATTGTCTTTCAATATATGCTCGATGGTCATGAGGAAATTATTTTTCTATGAAAATATTTTTAAACTACCTCCATTACATACTTGATACTTCTTCATCTTCCTTTGTGTTTTTTATCAATGACCACCATTGATCAGCATATCCAGTGAGGCGATAAACTACCATGACCACTTTTCCCTTTCACTACTCCCCAAATCCGGAAATATTTTCACTAATAAATTTATCCATTACACAGCTACTAGTGGATTTTTACTCCCATTTAATGTTTATGGTTGTTGCCTCATGAAGCGATCTAACATTGATCCTCTCAACTGTGGATCTGGGTGCTTCATTTGGTTATGGTTATTATTCATAACCTGAGTTAGTTGTAACAATATAGTGATAAGCTGATCAACACCAGTTGTATCACCATCTCTGCTATAATTATCTTGAGCAGGAGGGAAATGTATACATGGAGTCTGTGCATTGATACAGTTTCCATTCCTTCTACTATGAACCATTTCTAAACAATTACATAAACTAGATTAGTTTATGAATCGAAATACATAAATCCCAACTGGTAAAACAGTTAAAATAAACTAAACAATTTATGGATATAATCCATAATCATAAAAATGTTTTCATTGAGGAATTATATACTCATATACCATTCATAATGGTTTGTAATGAAAATGATAATTATCATAAGAATATCTCCTGGAGTGTCGTAACCAAGAGTGCAGCAAGGCCCGTTGTCATGCACCAGTTCCCATTCGAGTCTAGTTCAAAGCGGTGTTTTCGAGTTTTAACCCTAGGTACATCTGTGTGAGATCCACCTCTACTTGCTCGTATCCAGATTGGGATGTGTTGCTTGGAAAACCCACAAAATCTCTAAAATACAAAAATTTAATGAAGTTATTCTATACTAATCATCAATTTCTATCTTTGGGTAAGGTTCTCTAAATAGAGTTTATCTAAATCTATATTCAATGGTTTGTACTAATCTTCGTTTGATACCAATTGAATCTCCCCAAACCTAGTTAGCCAGAGTTGGTGAATTACTACATAACATTTTCATGATCACAAAATATCATTTCTCTAATGATTGATTAGTTTATTAGTCTTCTAAACACTAGATAAATTCATAAGTCTTACATTACATGATAAATTGAAAAACTACAACAACATTGTCTTCATAGTCCACACTCATATCCCCTCAAAATATCCCTATAGGTAATTCATAAAATACTTCTTCACAACCCGGTAATAATAAAACATAGAAAGGGGTGAGATCAGATGCATAGTAAGGGTAATGATATAGCGGAAACTTTCATAAATAAGCAGAAACTTTTAAGAAAATGTATAATGAAAACAAAAGACTTTTAAACATGAACATCACCATAATATGGAAAAAATAAAATGAAATAATTCCATTTAATTACTCACATGGATATTCTACTAGTCAAATAAACAAATTCAATATCAATAACCACGTTCATAATGATGAAATGCATAATGATAGACTATCATAACCACATAGTTATGGCCTTGTGCCATGACTATAAATGAGATTTTGTTAAGGCCTTGTGCTAAGACACTAGTTTTTCTAAGGAGACCTACCAACGCATCGAGGAGATATATAGGGCTCCACCCGTCACTTACTAAGTCCAATGCATTCCTCGTATAAACAGGTTTAAATATTACATAAACATTCATATTAAAACTATCATACAAAATGTCAACACATTCTCTATAAAACATGAATGGTATAAAAATTACACAGCCACATTCAAACATATCAAAAAATCTTCAATACAATGTAGAAGTTTTGTATCATAATAAATAAACTTCAAATAATCTTAAAATCTATCAAAAGATGTTGACATAGATGAAATCAAAACTATTTGAGAGAAATATCTATTTTTTGAAAACATTTAAAAGTCACATAATTATAAAAGAAAAAATTTAATTTGAAAAATTTCTTATAATATTGTAAGGTGGTGATCGAAGATTTTATAATAGTGTAAAATAGTTGCACCAGCCATATATGATTAAAAAAAATACATTCTTACCATAATTTTGTCGAAATGGTTAAAAATGACCTTGTTTGGAAAACAACGGAATGTTTACTTTATAAACATCTTATAAAAGTCAAACAAGGGTATAAATGACTTTATCGCATAGTATATAAAATATTAATAATTTTATGAAATACATTTGTAAGAAACATGGATGTGGATGATAAGGTGGTCTCAGTAGATAATTATGTATAAACAATCTCGGATAACGAAGAGATTGTGAAATAAAACCTTACCTTGTAATTTTCCTTGTTCGAGGGAAGGTTAGCCTCCTGTATAATGGTGAAATAATTGTTATTAAATTATACATGAATAATATACATTAATATGATTTCATATATGATCTTTTAGCATTACGTTATTAATAATATCTTAGTTTTATTGTTGCTTTGGTTATTAACTGATTCACATTCGTTTATTTTCTTTGTTATGTGAGTCATATGTTTCATTATGGTATGTATCTTATTCGTATCTAGAATGATATCAGGTCATTAAAATTTATTTTTAATCATCTAATTAAAAATAGTACTCAATGGATACGATGGGTAATGAATCTTATCGTGTTCGTGGAGACGGAAATCTGTACGTACGCACAAGCAACAATATAATTATTTTGATATTAAAATAATATATGATTGGATGGTATATCATATATAAAGAATCATTTTCATGTTATATTTATTATTTACATCAATTTCACGTCATTATTATTTCCATACAAATAATAATGTATTGAATAAAAATTACACCACGACGTGGAGACGGTAAGTCGTACGTACACACATATGGGGACATTTCATTCAAAGGATAGATAGAATAATGAATTTGGTTGTACCATATTTATAATAACATCTATGTATATATAAGATACCGGAGTTATTATTTTATAATGGAAAAAAATAAAAAGGTAGTGCAAGAAGAAAGGAACATGAAAGAGGTGATGAAATATTTACCTCTTCTTCGGGTTCTTCCTTTTGATTTGATCAAAATTTCTCACTAGGTTGGATTTATGACTAATGTAAGGCCTCTAAAATAATGGTAGGACAGTATATAGGGTATTTGGGTCGATTTTGGCATAGGAAAAAGGCTTTAATGGTGTGAATTAGAGAGAAGGGGGAGTTCCCTTTTATAATAGGGTTGAGGGGCAACTTTGGAAAATCTAAAAATATTATTTTATAATAAAATAATTTTCGATTTCCAATGGATAAAAATGTAATATTTAAATGATAAGGTGGTTATGGGTCGAAAACCACAGAACTAAAAGGTTTTATACTGGTTTGGATCCCTATATTAACTTTATCTATTATATTAAACTCTTAGTTAAATAGTTTGACATTTTCCATGTTTCTTTATTATTATATTATATGGTTAATAAATTACTATATACTTAAAAGAGAACCTCGTGTAGTTAATTAATGACACACCTATCATTATATATGTCCTTTAGATAAACTTATGATTTTTAAGAATAGAATAACAATTAATAATATAATATGTTTTTTAAAAACTCTTTTATGTCAATTTTGACACTATTTGGTATTTTTTTTATCAATTCATAACAGAATTATTCATTCGAATTAAATTCATATAACCAATACTAATATGTCATATTATATTATAAAATTATTCGAATTCAGAAAAAGTATCAAATTACATTTATTTGGATATTTATAATGACAATTACTTTAATATTTCATTAATTATGTAATTACTGCATCATCATTGTGTCATAAATAATTTAATTATTTAATTTCTAAAAAATATAAATAAAATACAATTATATTGGAAATATATTTATCTTTCTAATTAATATTTATAGTTTTCTTTATCTTTTGTATATCGCTATATTAAAAATGTTTTAGTTATTAAACATTGATTTTAACTCTTTTAACTATTCTTTGAATTAAATAATAATAAATGTCCTCGTCTAATCCCAGTGGACCAAGGAGGTTCATATTTTTTCCTAAGGTATTTTTGGTCGAATTATACTTATCCAATAGAATTAGGATATGTGTTAGGGTTATAATAATATCATTTTTACCCTTAATTACCCTATTTACATTTAATCGTGGTAAATAAAAGTAAAAAGTTACTATTGACCAACTATTATTTTAATCTAATTGAACCCCATTTAACATACTGATATCAACTATGTCTCTCGGATTTTTGAAATCCAACTCACAAAAGTTGTAAAATTATGTTTTATGTGAATTTGGAAATTCTCCTTGGAGGTGGGTAAAAGACAGTTAAAAGTTCAATAACTTTTTAGATATCTAAACATATTATAAAATCACTCCAATTAATTACATTGAAAATATATTGGTATTATTTTTATATCTTGAACTAAAATAAATTTAAATAAAATATCTATTTTTTTAAATAAAAATTCGGATTTGACCAATTACTCAGTGTTTTCACTATTCATCAAAAATTGAATGTTTTTAGAAAAATACCAAAAACTCACCCTAAGCTAATTTCTATATTCCGAATCCAAAAATGAAGTCAATTTTAAAAGATAAAATTTATAAAATTTTAAAAAGTGTGTGTTACTATTCATAACAGCTAGTTTGATTGGCTGTGGTGTGTTAGAACTCAAAGTTGTGTACAATACACGCAATTATATTATTCAAAGAGAAGTGTGTCAAGGAATCTTGGGGTGTTACATTTATATGGTTAATATATTGGTCATTGGTTGATGAAGAAAAGTATAATTTTTTTAATAATCTTTATTATATTTGTTTTCAAAATATATGTTTTTTATAAAATTTTTAATTATAAATGAGTTTTATATTAAAAAAAATCATTTTAATTCAAACTAAGGGTTTTAACATTTTTTATATATAGAAACATATGTTATCTAGTCGGTAGTAAGTATATTGGTTCAACAAGTGTAGATTTTGGGCGGTGTTGGTATTTTACTGGTCAAAACCATGGTTTCTATGGTTATCTATAGAGATGTTTTGAATTAATTTACTTTATATTGTTATAGGTTCATTATTTGTAATATTTTTTTCATTCCATGATGGTTGACCAACTCATTCAGTTGTGTAAGATTTAAATATGAAATTTGGGAATTTTCTGTAATGTGAAGTTGAGTTTTTGATTTTGTTTCTTATGTTTCTTATGGTGTAGGAAATGATTTTTAGGATGAATGTATTATATATGGTTTTTATTGATGGAATTAGGTTAGATTTTATTACTTTGAGAGGTTATTTTTTATTTTATCCCTTTATATAGGATGTTATGGGTTTAAAGAGAATTGTTCAGTTTCTTATTTGTGGGAAAATGTTTTAAAAGAAATAAGGATTGAATTATGGTAATTTAAGAAAAAATCATATGTATTTGATCTTGAATAGATGATTGTGATGTTATTATATAGTATCAGGATGAGATTTATTATTTTGGTTATTGATAATGCAGATATTTTTTGGAATTCTAATGGATGTGTATATTTTTTATTATAAATCATTAAAATATAATTAATTTCTTGTTCAGATTATTAATTCAAATCATTCATTATATATATATTATTATTGTTAAATATAATGCTTCACATGTAATTTATTTGAAGAACTATAAATAGTTATTAAAATAAAATCTATTTCCAATTTACAAATAAAAATTAGATGTAATAAATATTATTTGGAATTTAAATGGTTCCATTTAGTTTGAGTAAATTTATGATCATTTTTGGTCATTTAATAATTTATGTTCCATTCTATAACATTTCATTAGGTATAGATTGGTTAATATTGGATTGGATTAATATGGATTTGTTTTTATCTATTTTCACCTAATTAAAGAATGTTATATATGAAAATATATTTTGTATCTAATCTCAATAATTTTAGTTCATCCTAAAAGTTGGACATATTTTCTATAATAGTTTATTTATTTCGATTTATTTATTATTATAAATAAAAATTCAATAATAATAATAAATATATTAAAAATTCATAATCAATTTGAAAAAAAAGTTGTATAATTTAATAGTATATTGGACACATCTCTATTATAATAATAAATTATTTCTTAGTACATTGATAATAGACAGTCAAAAATGATTATTATATCCACTAAACCTAAGAAAAATCTACTACCATAGCCATTATATAGATCATTCTTTGATACTCTCCATACATTACCTAATTTCATTAGTCTCCCAGCCCACAATGCTTCAACATATGGAAATTTATATAGAACATTTTACCAAAGATTATATTCATATAAATATAATAACAATATAAAATTTCATCTTATAATATTTAATAGCCATATATAATCCAATACAGAATCCCTTAGTTTATTCATAAGGTCTCTCCATGAAATAAATTTCAAGAGAATTATGCCACATCATTTTTAAATCATTATAAAAATATTACATTCTATTTGAAAGTAAAAAGATTTATGGAATGTGAAACAATATTTTTCTACTTGTTTTAAAATGTGTCATATTATTTTATAAAATAAAGATTAATGACCTTATTTATTAATTTTTTTTAGTGTATAGGGACATAATTATAAATATTAATCATATAATCATATGATATTTTCATAAGACAATATATTTGTATTTATTATCTGTTCAGGAGATTTTTTGCAAGTTATGTTGTTCATAAGAATCACCTTTTTTCAAATATAAATGTTTTAATAGGCATTATAAGATTTATCATAGTATGAATGGTTCAAATTTAAATATTAAAATTCTTTCCTGATCTATGAGTTATTATAATCATAATTTGTCTCGTAAATATCTGATGCATGCATTATGAATAAATTTGATAAAAGGTGTCTATGTTTTGGAAATACTAATGAGTTTTGTAATGAGATATAGAATACATAGAAATTATGTAATGTGAAAAAATTTTCTAATGTATGATAAATGATTCTATACTAATCTTAATTATTCTCAAAGTCATGAAGAAATTCATTATTATAAGAAGTATTTTATTGAAGAGAAATATTTTTATGTCACTATTTTTCAGTCTCATTTTTTTGGTGTATAATCACTAGAAATATAATTGTTCAGAGGCTTGGAAGTTTTTTTTAAATGAAAGTAGCTGAATTTATTGGGTTTTAGTGAAACAAATTATCCATAAGAGACAAATTTGTTGATAAAGATGTTTTTGAATTTTGTATGTTTTTTATTAGAAATTAGAATAAGAAAGATATTCCTGATGTTAATTTTGCTTCCACTAGTCTCTAAAACCAATATTGTTGATGATCTGTCAGAGTCATTTTTTTCATGGTTATCTTTTGGGGGTTGAATATTTAAACATTTGGGATTTTTTGGGTCTAGTAAATCATATGATGACAGGCAATGTAGTCATCCATTTTTAGAAAATAAATATTTTTTCATACAAGATGATGGGAAAAATAAATGTAGTTTATCTAAAATTTATTTATGAATGGGATAATAACATTGATATTTCTACAATTTGATAAATATTTATTTGATATTAATGGGTTCTAACTCATCTGACTGCTACTCACACTGATCCATTGTAGTGAATTAGTGACGAATACATCAAACACATATTTATACCAATAGCATCATTAGACAGGGCTCATCGGTTTAAAGAATATAATAAATAGGGATTTGAACAAAGTGTTTCATAGAGGTATTGTTCAAAGGGGGGTTTTAATATGTGGTTGAAATTCTCTAAAAAGTGTTGAAATCATTAGAATTTGTTACTGTGTTTATGATAGGATAGTTTATATATTTTATGTCTAAACATTGGTACAAAAAATCAAAATTTGATGTTTTTTTAGATATTATTTTTAACTATAGTAAAAATTAATTTTGATTTCATCAAAAACAATTGGTAAATTGAAAAAATATGAATACTTTTCTATCATAAATATTTCTTATTCATTATAAATAAATAAAAAAACTATTGTTATTGGACTAAAGAATTTTTATAATGTTTTTTTCAAGCCCAATATGTTTGAAGGTTCAACAATTTACAAAAAGAATTGATAATAGTTGAGAAGCATTGTATAAGTAAAGGACAATATCAAAAATAAATGAAATTCTATATTTGAAAAAAAAATAATGCAAGAAAATGATTTCAAATTTTAACCAAAAGTACATTTTGAGTACCTTAAATTAGTTGGTGTACATTATATATAATGAGACTTTTATTATTAACTTCTAATGGGGGGATGAGAATGAGATGAATTTCATATATTGGAGAGGTTTACATGATCAAGAATAAGTATCATCATATTCAATAGTTACCTGATATAACTGAGTAATCAGACATAATTTTTTGATAGAATTTAATGGTGGTAAAGAAATTTTTCAAAGGTATTCTTGCAGACATATGTTTTCTGTATTGAGGTATGAAATATTGTAATCAGACTGATCCATCCTACTATGTATCATTATGAAGTCTTGAGATGTTCTTACCTGATTATTGTTAGAAAATTGTAGAGTTTTTTACAATTATTGATATTGAAATATAATAATAAATCATAGTAACATGTATAGAAAAAATATTTCAATAGTTACTAACTTGTTTCAAATTAATGTGTTATGTGATTTTTCCTAGAAAAAACACATGAACAATTACATTGACCATAGTTATAGACAAGTGTAAAGGATTATCCTACATGTTTGAATCCACAGAAAATTATTTTTTTTATTTTGTGGTATTGAATTTGTTCAATACCATACCATGTATGTAGATACTTTTTTTGAGTATTGAACCTTGTAAATAAATTACTCCATCTCAATTTATAAATGTTTTGATTTTAGAAAGGTGATAAATATTGAATTATAAGAAGAGGTTGTTTCAAAAGTGAGGAAACATAAATAAAACTGTGTATCATTGAGTTATCCCCCCCCCACACTCTCTTAGTGGCACAAAAATGTTTGGATGACCTTATAACATGGTATCAGAGCCTCATTTCAATTTTTTCACATTAATGTAGTTTTTTTAATAGAATTTGTTATAGAGATTCTTAATTGTTTTAAGAGTAAGTTAATTCCATTTTATTATGAAAGTAATAATCATATCTAGAAATAATTAATGTTTCAAGAAATTATATATCTTCAGTATGATGTTTTGGAAGCTTCTACCGTAGGAATTCCATCCCCTATTCAAAATACTCCTATCATTGTTGTGGAAAAGTATAATATTTAGAATGGTTTCAGGGAAATAATTGATTAATATCAATACTTTAAAAAAATAAAAATTTATTATTGAATGGGGGTAGTCACTATAAATGGTGTATCAGATAAACTGAAGATGATTTATGATGGAAAGATAAATATAAATAAAGAAAAAGTTACAAATCTAGATATTGAAATATGAGGATCTCATGATGGGTGAGTATGAATATTTTTGGAATTATTTACCAGGTTCAAGGAAATATTTATATCTATTAGATCACATGGTGAAATGTTGGATGAATACAATATTATTTAAAATATAATCATAATTCTTCCTAACATGTTCGACACTATAGTTTTCTTTTTTGATGTTAATGATTGCGAAACGTTATCTATGTATGATATTTATTATACATTCATTACATATGAAATGTGAAGGGAAAAATTTATAAAAGAAGTGAAAATTATGATAGAAAAATATTTGTCAAGGGTACCACGAAAGAAAAGAAATGAAATATTCTTACTGAATTAGAAGGTGGATATTTTTAAATGAAAATTAGGTATGTAAAATTCATGATGATATTTTATCCATGTGTTTTAAAAATTAAGAATTTGTATAGGTAAATATAAATGGAAACATCCCTAGAAATGTTTTGATTGTGGTGTTATTGGGAACATTAGGGATAATTTTACTTAAAGAAATATAGAATAGTATAGTGATGATGTTGATGAAATAAGGTCAATAAGATAGTGTATTAGATATAATGATATGTATATATATTATTCCAATGAGAGAGATAAAATGTTCTCATAATCCAAAAGGTGTATTTTTTTGTTTAATTACGATGATGAAGCATATAGTGATATTGAATAAAAAAATTCACTAAGAATAATAGAGAGAATACATTTATTTCAATAGTTAACAATGAAAATATTTGACATCGATTTTCTGAAATCAAAGAAAATATGTTAAAATATCGTATGACCAATGAATTGAAAAAATGGGGAAAAAATTGAAGTCTCGAAAAATAAAAAATAAAATTGAAAAATAAAATTTAATCAACAAACAACAATGAATTCATTAATAATAATAATAATTATATATTGATAAAATAAATTGATGATGTGAATAAATATGTGAAGAAATAAATTAATCATAATGGAAATCCATAAGTTAAGACTAGACAAAAAAAGAATTAATTGGAAAATGTCAAAAAAAACATTTCTAAATCCAAAACGAGATTTAAAAGTTTCAAAAACAATATATTTGTAGTTATTCAAGTCTATAGGATGGATTAACTTAATAAGAATAATCAAAACATTCATTTAATGGATGAAAGTAAAGTTGAAATTATTCATAATAAGAATAAAAATAAAAAAGTGGTGTTTGTGGAAAAAATTATCATTGTGAAGAATTAAAAAGTTTCTAAATATTATATTTCTGAAATAATTCCTATTAAATTTGGTTCTGATTGGGTTGAAAATAAAACCAACATGAGGAAAACAGTTTCAGGTGAGAACAATATTTTACATAATACATAATGTTTTGATGTTAAATAGAAAAAATTTTCTGATATATATGTTCATAACATTAGATAATGTTTATGTTATAGATGAAATTTTTAATTTTATGGGTACTTAAAATATTGTGGTGGATTTGGGCATACGAAAAGCACTTTTTTTTCATCAACATCATTGCAACTATTCCACCGTCATTAAAAAAATATCAAGGGGGGTTATTCCTCTCAATTGAAGAAACAAGAGAATGTATGTGTTAAATTAGATAATAGGTTCCAACCTAAAAAAAATTTTAAAAGGTTTTAACAACCTTGAAATCTCAATAATGATGTATTGGTTGTATTCTAGCATGAAAACTTATTTATAATAATTATCAAAATTCTAATTTGATAAAATTTTAAGGTAAATAAAAAACTTTTTTTTAAAAAACTTATTTCAAAGATAGAAAGGTAAAATGAACTTTGATCATATATAGTTAATGTTCTTATAACATCACAGGATATTCAAAATTATTCAAAAATACTAATGATATTAAAGATGAAATGGCGACTTTTTGAAATTATGAATCCTTTCGAATAAAATGTGTTAGATCTCATATTATTGGGGTAGAAAAGTTAAATTACTTGAATTATTTTTTAATGGGATGAATCATTATAGTTTATATATTTTCAAGCATTCTGACCAAGTAAATAACTTTTAAAATGTGAATTTTTTAGAAAAGATGAAAATTGGACACTTGTTAATAGATTCCAATGTATAATGGGGAATTTGTTTCATGTTGGTGAAGTTCATAACTCATGTTTTATAATAATAATGAGATAAAATTCATTTTACAATCAATGGATGGGAGATATGTATTAGATAAACATGAAAAATTTATCATAGTGAGAAAGTGTCCATGGTATTTTCGAATTTTCAAGAATAAGAAATTAGTGTTCAAAATTTTCAGAAAGCCTATATTAAAATCTCTATGCATAAGAATGTAGATATTTGTTCAAAAATACCCCTAGAAAATATTCATTCAAATATTTATTTGGCCAATGATAAACCACTAAAATCATTATGTAAGTACTTAATTACATTCATTGAGGACTTTATTCTGATTACATGTGTTATGCATATGAAAAACATTTTAGATGATATTAAAATGATTAAAACTATCAGAAAAAAGATACGATGGAATGTGATTATTTATTGAATAAGATAAGAACATAAAATGGTGAATAATGTAATGACCCATCATCGAGACCCATTACTTGACTACCCCAAGCCTGCCTTCCAATGGCCAGGGGCTGGCGACTAGCACCAAAGGCGTAAAACCCAATATAAAGGAAGGTATTGACTTTATGTATGAAAAGAATCACCACAGAGTAAGCCAGAGGAAGTAGACACTAAGTAAACTATAAACCAAACGTGCTAAAAGTACAAGGGACCATAAATACAAGCCCAAAATAAATGTACATCTACAACTGAATGTAAAGTAAAACTCAAAGGACAACAGCTGAAAGGTGACAAGACGATCTGGGATCACCCTCCGGCTTCCTACCTGAAGGGTAGGAAGAGATCTCCACCTCAGCCCTCCATGTCCGTCCGTCTCCTTTAGGCACCGACTCGTCATGAATTCCACCTTCGGGCACTGACTTGACGTGATATCCACCTCCGGGCACCGACTTGTAGTGAGATCCTCCTCTAGGTACCGTCCAGCTCTACAAGCCTCAACCATGATCAGTGGTGTCCATCGTCTGCATCCAACACAATGTAGTGCATGCGAAGCCCATGGAGGAGTGAGTATATGATACTAAGTAGGCACCCTGAGACCCCTGATGGTCTCCCTGAATCCAAGAAGGATAAACCACAAAGAATAGAAACAATCACGAAGTATCATCCAACTCTACTTAGGTATATGCCCATACATATACCTAAGTCATCAAATCCAGTTCAGCTCCAACTCACGAGCTCAAGTACAGTCCAGTCCACTCATGAAAGTAAAACATAATCCACATAGGAAATTACGACCCAATCCACACAGGGAAGCATAATCCAATCCACATAGGATATCAATTCAATCTCGTCGAAGATAATGCTTGAAATTCAAGACTCAGCTCACACAGGTATCCATTTACGAAGAGGGGTGGAGATGATTAGATGTAGCCTCTGAATCACCTCCTCTTCCAAACCCACATAGGATCCATGTTTAGCAGTTGTCGCTGCTGAACCCATGGAAGATTCAAGTATAGTAGTCATCATCGTCAAACCAATGGAGGATCCTAGAACAGTAGTCGAATCCATTGAGGATACTAGTACAATAGTCATCCCCGTCGAACCCATGGAGGATCCCAGTACGGTATTAGTCCTCGTGAAACCCATGGAGGATCCCCGTATGGTAGTCGTCCTCGTCGAACCCACAGAGGATTCCAGTACAATCATCATCGTCGTCACAGTCGCAGCTAGCTCTACGGTTCCCACGCACAGCATGCTCGTTCCGAGAGGATCTGCTTCACGAGCCAAGGGTTCGATACATCAACTCTCACGTAGACCTGATTTGATGTATCTCAAAGTTCTGTTTTGACAATAGGGACCCAACGCGACAGACGACTCATCAATCGGACGCCCAGTCTGAGAGTTATTGGGTTTTTCGTTCCAGGGTCCCATATGGTTTTTAAATAAAAAACAACCTGACCATACTCCTACCATGTCCAAACATCGAGTGGGGTAATCCAAATGTTCTGTCTCACTATGAGGAAACCAACAACGTCAACGACACACCAATCAGACGTCTGGAGGTCACGTTATATGTGTTTCTGCTCCAAGGGCCCGGTTGGTTTTGTGATCCAACCAACCAAGCCATAGACAAAGTTATCTGAACCCTTGATTGTAATAAAAAAATTACCGTCTGGATCCAAGGATCCCAACGCAACTGACGGTGCGTCGATCGGAGGTCTGTATCCCATGCTATGGGCCTTTGAACGAAGCTGTCTAATTTTATGGAGTTTTGGGCCCAGACCGACCCGTCCCGAGACCCCCTGGGTCGGCCCGAACCTAGTCGACCCAACCTGGGTCCGGGTCCGGCCCACTAGGGCGTGGCCCTACCAGCGTGGCCTGGCCCAGCCGGTGCTTCCCGGCACGGGCGCCGCACAGCGTGAATGCGGAAAGGGGGGAGCTGCCACCCCCTTCGAACTGAACGGCGGACCCCATTGGGCCCGCCCTGCTATGCTGATCGGGGGTTCAAACCCCATGTTTTTATGGATTTGATCAGTTGTAACAGCCGGCCAGTTGTGCCGCACGGGACCCCATGCTCCCGCCTTCCATGCACAGGCGGCCGGCTGTTCCGGCCGCCCTCCTGGTCTCCCGCTGCGGGAAAAAGGCAGCGGATCATGGTGCTCTGGCAGTCGGGGTGTCCGGCCGCCCCTGTTGGTGACTACTGCAGCCTTAGGTTGTGGCCCTTGTTCATCCGGTGCGGCGCGACGGCTCCACAACCCCTCTGCCACGGCCCGAACTTGGCCACGGTTTCTTCAGCTTTGGCGCGGCGTGACGACACCGCGCTTCTTCTTTGCGTCCCACTCTAGCCGTGGTTCCCTCGTTTCTGCGCTGTGTGACGGTACCATGTTGCCTTTGTTCCATTCCACAACAAGACACAACAACAAAGGGGGGGATGTTCGGCCGTGTTTGTATGGTCTGACCCCCTCCTGTTAATCTGATAACATGCATTCAAGAAATAAGGAAGAGCGTCAATTGATAATTATTGAATGGTGAAAAACCCCTACCTCGAAGTAGTCGTTGAACGAGGATCATCATGGGAAATTGACATCGCGGAAGACAACGTCGCAAAACGAGGCTCCATAAATGTTTTATGTGCTCTCCCAATGATGGATGCGGTGTGTCGTCATTCTCTAGAAAAGGAATCACTCACCGGCTGTGAAGAGGAGAGGAGACGACACAACAATCTCCCCTTGCAGTGACGGAGTTCTTCGGCGTAGACTCATTGTTCTTTGTGAAGGAGATGATGCTCTTCAACCTTAGAGTATTTTCTGCCCAAAATCTCAACACACAACCTCCCACCCGAATAAAATAAGAAACACTTATTTTATTAACACATTCCATGCATTTTCAAAACATCAAAAATAAAAATCAACATTAAATTAATTGAATGTCATTAAACAGTAAATATAATTGTGAGAGTTGACATCTCATAAAAAGGGGGAGGTGGTTGTGTTACACATTTATGGGTGGTTGCCAACATAAATAGGGAGTTTAATGAATTTAAAGGGATTGGGTTTGTGTGGGCCCCTCCTCACTAATATCCTACCAAGATTGATGGTTTTAGTGGCTCTCACACAACTCCCTTACATGGGTGGTTAGCTCCACCCAACTTTCATCATTAGGATTTAACTACTTAAAAAGTAATAAAATAAAAAGTGTTCCACAATTTTTATTTTACTCTTAAATTAATCAATTTTTTAGCAACCCTACCTGATAAAACGCAACTCCAGAAAGGGTCTTCTTAAGCAATTGTCATCATTTCAGTTTCAACGGTGCCCTCAGATTTCGATTTCAAGCACTGGTTCAAAAGTTAGCAAAACATTCTTGCTCGTTCACTGAACATACCCGAGCTAAACTTTGGAAATTGATTCTGGGCACACCGGAACTCGGAATTAGGTGTCGTCAGAAAATATGCACTTGTGAAATCCCAAAGAAATTAAGAAAAAAAATTCCTTGAAATTTCTGGGTCTTTACATTACTTCCACCTCAGAGATTTACATCCTCGTAAAGCTATAACACAAACTAGGGAAACAAAAGTGGTACTGAGCACGCTACCGAGCCTTCCGCTCCCCTGTTCTCTCCTGGAGGTTCCCATGCTTCCAGTGAATACACACCTGAGAATTGACCATCCATGTAGGACCCACTTCTGTCGATCCACGTTCTCCACTAGAACCTATGTGAATGATGCCCCATAATCGATGTCCAACTCCCTACAGTCGATGATGTGTGAAGGGTCATGCACACATTTCTTTAGCTGAGATATGTGGATGACATCGTGCACCTGGTGCAACTGAGGTGCAAAGGTGAAGTGGTAAACCACCTCGCCTACCCTGCCGAGGACCTATAAAGGTCAGTTGGCCCTCGGTGATTACTCACCACCTCGGCTACATCTCAAAAAAACTCGTCGAGGTGAGACCCATATAAGAGCGTGGTCACCATCCTCGAACTATAGAGGCCTCCATTTCCTAATTAGAACAAAAACTCAAAACACTTACAGCCACAAGGGTAAGGGTGGCCGACCCTTGAGTGATCAACTACACCCTCATATGCATGAGTTTATCCTGTGGAACCTGGGGTTTCCTTTTCACCGACCAAGGAAAGACCATCCCAAAGTTTTCCTCATACCGTCAATTTGTGTATGAATTGTGATTGCCCAGTCCATACTCAAACTAACATCGTAAGGCCTCAACGCTATAACCAAGAGGTTCCAACCGAAACTCTCATCTCAAGGTTCAGATCACACCGTCGGCGTAAGTGTGATTATTGAGTCTCCTCCCAAAGGTATCTCTAGACGTGAGGGTCATGTCAACATCTTAACCTGAAAATCTAGGTCTAGGACAAGATTTATGGAAGGAATGGATGATTCGTATCAATTTTTGTTGTTACCGCAGCTAGTAGAAGACATAGTCCATACTTCGTATCATCCTTAGATCCTTTCGGTCGCACTCCTTGACCGAATGAAGCTACTCTTTCCCCAGCCCTCCATCTCCCTGAGCCTAGCGGGGATTACAAAGGCGGGTGGTTGAAACATGTCAAAATGTTCACCACCCCTTGGTGCTCTTCTAGCTATGCTTCATTGTCTGCTGCCTTGCAGATTCATCTTTCCTCTCACTTCCTCTACTTGAAAATTTTTACATGCCCAAGTCTCCGAGACTGGCGCCAGTTTCCTACTTCCCTCTTCTAAACATAATTGGTTGCATCCACTCAGCCAAAGAATTATCAACCACAAAGGTTCTCTCTAGCACCCTAGTATAAGTAGGAATGCATAGAGAAAGAAGTGATGGCTCAGATATCCCTTATACACACCTCACTTAGAATTCCAAGCATTAATTCACCGATCGCATCATAGTCATCGAGTACCATGAATGGTTTGGTATGCCCCAATGAATTCTCAGCTTACCGACATGTCGTCCTGCCAAAGATGTATAAGATCTAGAAGACACTCAACCACCTGTGAGTCGGGATTTCCTCAGAACATGAGGGATATCTGGTGACGAAACATGTAAGGAACAAAGCCTACATGTTTCCTCTAATAGAACCACCGGTATTGTATGCTGACCAACAGGTAGTGATGTAGATGACACACTACTAGAAGTTACTATCTCATGCATTGGTCCACATACTGAAGCCTCTTCACTATACAGACCAACCTCATGGTCACTCACTGGGAAAAAAAATTAGCTAGGTCCATCATCTCCTCTACTTGTGTCTAAACTAGGCGTAGAACTCTATAAATCACCTCTATCTAGTCCACTACTTCCTGAGAATCTATCTCGCCTCATAACCACGGAAGCCTATGCTACTGGAACTTGTGCAACACGCTCTATCAGCATGCACTGTCCACTAGTACAACTGGTGGCATCTGCTGCCTAACAGGTGGTGGTGCTACTGGTACACCACCCGAGGTGCCAACATAGAAAGAGGGGCATGCACCGGAGTCTTGTTTCTCGGTGGGCCGTCATCGAGTACTCTCTTGGAACTCCAACTGACTGACTCCATGGAGACATCTTGAACAGTTTTGTCATGGTCAATGTTTTATATCTGGTGAGGTAACACAAAGTAATCACAAAGAAAACTTTTAAACACACATGCAATCAATGTTTTCGTGAACTGAGTCAGAAAGCAGAAGTCAGGGTCTTGGTGTATGGATACGTCAGCCGCCGCACCAACATTGGACTCACTGGACTGATAACCACACCCAATACACTTAACACTATTTCTTCACATAGAATAAAGATCAGAGTCAGGAGTTCTGCGGTAGAACTGAACTCCTCTAATACCAATTTGTCACGACCCGTCCTCGGGACCCATTCCATTACTACCCCAAACCCGCCTTCCATAGGCCAGGGGCTGACAACTAGGACCGAAGGCGTAAAACCAAATATAAGGGAAGGAATTGCCTTTATGTAAGAAAAGAATCACCACAGATTAAGCAAGCGGAAGTAAACAGTAATTAAACTGTAAATCAAACGTGATGAAAGTACAAGTGGCCAGAAATACAAGCCCAAAACAAAGGTATATACACAACTTAAAGTAAAGTATAACTCAAAGGACAATAGCTGAAAGGTGACAAGCCACTCCTGGATCGTCCTTCGGCTTCCTACTTGAAGGTTAGGTATAGATCTCCACCTCAGCACTCCACGTCCGTCTGTCTCCTCCATGTACCGAATCGTCGGGAAATACACCTCTGGGCACTGACATGACGTGTTATCCACCTCCGGGCACCGATTCGTCATGAGATCCTCCTCCGGGTATCGTCCAGCTCTACAAGCCTCAACCACGATCAGTGATGTCCAACGTTTGTAACCAACACAACATAGTGCGGGTGAAGCCCATACAGGGGTTAGTATATGATACTCAGTAGGGACCCGAGACCCCCGAAGGTCTCCCTGAATCCAAAAAGGATAAACCACTAAGAAAAGATAAAATCACGAATTATCATCCAACTCTACTTAGGTATATTCCCATACATATAACTAAGTTATCAAATCCAGTTCAGCTCCAACTCATGAGATCAAGTACAATCAAGTCCACTCATGAATGTAAAAATTAATCCACACAGGAATGTACGACCCAATCCACATTGGGAAGCATAATTCAATCCACACAGGATATCAAGTCAATCACATCGAAGATAATTATTGAAATTCATGTCTCAGCTCACACAGGTTTCCATTTACGAAGAGGGGTGAAGATGATTAGATGTAGCCTATGAATCATCTCCTCTACTTAATCCACTAAGGTTCTAAGTTTAGTAGTCATCGCTGCCGAACCCACAGAGGATCCAAGTATAGAATTCATCATCATCGAAGCCACGGAGGATCCCAACACGTTAGTCAAACCCACGTAGGATCCCAGTACAATAGTCATCCTCGTCGAACCCACGGAGGATCCTAGTATAGTAGTCATCCTCACTGAACCCACAGAGGATCCCAATATGGTATTTGTCCTCATAAAAACCACAGAGGATCCCAGTACAGTAGTTGTTCTCATCGAATCCATGAAGGATCCCAGTACGGTTGTCATCCTCGTCGAACCCTCGGAGGATTCCAGTACAATCATCGTCGTCATCACAGTTGCAGCCAGCTCTAGGGTTCCTGCACACATCACGCTCATTCCGAGAGGATCCTCTCCACAAGCCAAGGGGTAGATACATAAACTATCACATAGACCTAAGTTTATGTATCGCAAAGTTCCATTTAGACAATAGAAACCCAATGTGACAGACGACTCGTCAATCGAACGCCTTGTCTGAGAGTTATTGGCCTTTTTCATTTCAGGGGCTCGGATGGTTTTTATCTCAATACCAACCCGAACATACACCAAATACATCTAAACAAAGTTCAGATTAAGAGAAAAGGTCTGTCTCACTAAGAGGAAACCAACAAAGTCAATGACACGTCAATCAGACAACCGGAGCTCAAGTTATAAGTGTTTCCGCTCCGAGGGCCCAGTTGGTTTCGTGTTCAAACCAACCCGCCAATACAAAAAGTTCTCTGAAACCGTGAGTGTAATATCAGAAATGGACGCCTCAATCCAAGGATCCCAACTCAACTGACGGTGTGTCAATCGGAGGTCCGTAGCCCATTTTATGGGCCTTTGAACAAAGCTGTCCGATTTTTAGGGGGTTTTGGGCCCGGACCAACCCGGCCCGAGACCCCTGGGCGGCCTGAACCGGGTCGACCCGACTCGGGTATGGGTCCGGCACACTAGGGCGCGGACCGGACCGACTGGTGTGGCTCGGCCCTGCGCGGGGACGTTGTCCAGCGCGGGCGGCCCCAGCGCAGCCGGTCCAACCGGGCATAGGAGCCGCGCGTCGCGCGAACGCGGAAAGGGGGGAGCCGCCACCCCCTTCGAATCGAACTGAGGACCCCACGAGGTCCGACCTACTGTGCTAATCGGGGGTTCATACCCCCAGTTTTTCCGGATCTGGCCGGCCGTAATGGCCGGCCATTTGTGTCGTGCGTGACCCCGCACTCCCGCCCTCCATGCACCGGTGTCCAACTATTCCGGCCGCCCTCCTAGTCTTCTGCCGCGGCCAAAAGTTCGCGGCTCTTAGTGATCTGGCGGCTGGGTAGTCCGGCCGCCCTTTTTGGTGACCGCCGCGGCCTTAGGTCGCGGACCTTGTTCATCCATCGTGGCACGATGGAGCCGCACCCCCTCCACCGCGGCCTGACCTTGGCCACGGGTTCTTCGGCTTCGGCGGGGCACGACGGCGCCACGATTCTTTGTCACGTCCTGCTCCGGCCACGGTTCGCTCGTTTCTGTGGGGTGCGATGGCACCATGTTTCCTCTATTCCATTACGCAACAAGACGCAACAACAAAGGGGAGGAGGGTCGGCCATTTTTGTGCAGTCCATCCTTGTCCCGTTAATCTGATTACATGCGTCCAAGAAATAAGGAAGAGAATCAATTGATAATTCTTGAATGATGAAAAACCCCTACCTCGATGAATTCGTCAAACGAGGATCGTCGCGGGAAATTGACGTTGCGGAATATGGCATCGCGGAACTAGGCTCTGTAAATATCGCCGGTGCTCACCCGATGATGGATGTGGTGTGTCATCATTCTACGGAAAAGGAGTCACTCACCGGCTGCGGAGAGGAGAGGAGAAGGAACGACGATCTCCCCTTGCAGTGACAGAGTTCTTCATCGTAGACTCAGTGTTCTTCGCGAAGGAGATGATGTTCTTTAGCCTTAGAGTATTTTCTTCCCAAAATCACAACACAAAACCTCCCACTCGAATAAAATATGGAACACTTATTTTATTAACACATTCCATGAATATTCATATCTTCAAAATTCAAACTCAAAATTAAATTAATTGAATGTCATTAAACAATCAATTTAATTGTGAGAGTTGGCATGTCATAAATAGGGGGAGGTGGGTGTGTTACACATTTATGGGGGGTTGTAAACATAAAGAGGGAGTTTATGTAATTTAAAGGGATGGGGCACGTGTGTGCCGCTCCTCACTAATATCCTACAAAGATTTAATATTTTAGTGGCTCCCACACAACTCCCTAACATGGGTGGTCACCTCCACGTAACTTCTATCCTTAGGATTTAAACACTTGAAATGAAATAAAATAAAAGTGTTCCACAATTTTTATTTTACTCTTCAATTAATCCATTTTTTAGCAACCCTACCCAAGCAAACACTACTTCATAAGGGGTCTTCTTATGTAATTATCAGCGTTGCGGTTTCAACGGTGCCCTCGGATTTCGATTCCGTGCACCGGTTCAAAAGCTAGAAAAACCTGCTCACTCATTCACTGAACGTACCCGAGCTAAACTTCGGAAATTTATTCTGGGGACACCGGGCCTGTGAATCAGGTTCTATCAAAAACTTCACAATCGTAAAATCCCAAAGATATTAAGAAAAAAAATTCCTTGAAATTTCTGGGTCATTACAAATAATACCAAAAATAAATATTTATAATGTTATATTATTAAACATGGAATTAAAAATAAGATTTTTACACCATACACGGCTCCACAAAATGGGGGTGGTGAAAGGGAAAATATATGTATTGTGGAATTGGGGGAAACTATGTTACTTGAGCATGGTCTCTCTCATTAAATTTGAATGAAAGACATGAGGAAAAATATTTATATTCAAAAATGATATTTCCACATATCATGATCAAATATTACAACATATTAAATGTTTTAAGAAAAAACTCCATGTTTGAAACACATTAGAGATTTTGTGAGACCAGGCATCATATAGAAGAATGGTGGAAACCATGGAATGTTTGAGGAGATAGTTTATGATTGAATTATTATTAGATATACTCTAGAAGGAAGAAGATATAGAATTTGTAACCAATTTATTAAAAATAAGTTGAATCTATTGAGGTGAATGTTTTTGAAAATAATGGGGTAGATTATAAACAATATCTGGTATATGAAACCGATGAACAAGGTCAAATAAGTTTTCTTAAGTGTTTTAATATGGATGCAGAAAAATATAATCCTACTCAAGATAAAGAATTTGACTCACCTGTATCATGTGATGAGGAAGGATCTCATTAATCTCATCCTATGATTAGGAATAATGTGCAAGCTCAACAAAAATGGTAACCAACATCAAAATTATCAAAAAAAAAGAACATCAAAACTTACTACACATACATAATTATTTTAAAAAGATGAGTCGAAATATGTCTATGATGATTTTGAAAACCTATAATTGATTTAGGCAATGAATGAATATTTGGACTAGATTTAAAAGAATCAATCAGTGGAACTCATATCTAAATCAAATAAAAAAATGCTAATGGTACAATGTCGGCATACTAATATAATTTAAATGATTATGGTGATTTGACAATAAACAAGTCAATGTTTATGTGAAACAATAACACAATGATTGAAGGAATTGTTTTTTATTTTTATTTTTCTTCAATGGAATGGTTAGAAACAATTATAATACTTATTTATATTTCAGCACAATGATGTTATAGAATATTTCATATGTATATGAAGTAATCATTTTTGAATAGAGATATAAATGAATATGTTTCTATTGAACAAAAATATGGTGTTGTTGTTAGGAAGTATTAATGTTACATGTGTGTATGTTGAATAAATCATTGCATGGTCTATAATAAGATCTATCCTCATAGTATTCTTAATTGGATATGTGATTTAGAATGATTTCATTTATGAAAGGCATATTTTATAGTATATGTATATCAAATTAAGTCAGTAGTTGTCCCTCATTATAATTGTTTATATTGACAAAATTATCTTTTCTGGGAATGATAAATGAAAATTTTAATTATTTACTGAATAGATAATTGTTTTAATATATCCATGCTGTGGAAAAAGAAATTATTTATTGGGTAAAAAACTCACAAAAAATGGAAAACTTTTTTATTTCCTTATAGAAACATGTTAAAGAACATGTTGTGAAATTTTCATGGAAAATTTAAAACCTATATTTACATAAGTTTTAGTGGGAACCAAGATGTCTAAATATGGATAATATAAAGAATACGACACTAAATAGTTTTATAATTTTATTGGATTTTTGTTATATTTGAATACCAAAATACCAAATATTGATTATGTGTTACATTATGTTAATTATTTTATGATGATACAAAATAATCAATATATTAAAAATAAAAATTTATAATAACATATATAAAATACAAAATATATTTTAGAATAAGATATGAAATCTTGGAATGTATTGATTTTTTGTGTATTCTTTTGCTGATAGATAAGTCAGTGTTGTTGATTGATGATCCATTGCTGATGGAGTATTATTTATAATGTAAAATTAATTAATGTTGGGATATTAAGAAAGAAATTCAGTAACTCATATAATTTCATAAGTTATGTATTTTTATTCCACTCAAGATGCTACCAAATACGTGGTGATTAAATCTCAATTGGAATACATACTTGTTGATGTAATGTTGCCTTTTCTATTGATTTTTTATAATCATAGTTTTATCAACCTTAAAAGAAACACAATACAATAATCCCATACAAAATATATTCCATATAAAATATCACTTAATTAATGAGCGTATGGAGGATAATGAATTAAAGATGGATAACTTCCTTTCATTGGAATAATTTGTAAACATATTCACAATACATTGCGAAATAAATCATTTTTCATGCTGAGTTTGAACATGAGACTCCATCCTCTTTCTTATCAAATTTGGGGTCCAGGTTTTTTTACCCTCTCTCATCTTTCCTTTGGATAGAGTTTTAAAGGGAATAACTATATAATTAATCTATTATTTTTCCATGTGATAAACCATTTATGCAAGAATGAACGTATATAGAGTTGTTGGCATGATGTGAATTCATCATATATGTTTGTGAACTATTCTAATAGTTTTATAGAGTTGTTGTACAAAATAAATTAAAAGGTTAGTAGAATAAGTAAATAAATATTTGAAGTAAAGATGAATTTATTTCATGAGTCACTACTTTTGCATGGTATAACTTTTTAGCCAAAGAATATTGTTTCGTACATTAATTTAGCCAAATGTAAGGGTAGATTTTTTGACATGTAATAAAATTATTAATGTTAAAATGGTTAGTTTTTTATATATCATAGTTAAAAAAGTACACTAGTGGATATTATTATAACCATGTTGGCTAGATGATAAATGATTTTTGTGAAAACGATTTTATACTTTGTTCTATTTTATTTTTAAGAAAATGGAATCACCTAACATTGTAAAATTAGGCTATTGAATGAGAGGGACGTAAGGATGAATTATAATTATAGATTCAGAATAACATTTCATAATAAATTTTATTTATTTCGATTCTCAGTTATTGAGATGTTTGGAAAGTGTGTTTGTTCATGGAACTCTTACTGGGTTTCAAATGAATTTTTGAATTTGTATGATAATAAATACTAGATTCATAATGGTTATAATGTAAATATGACGATTATTTTTTGCTCTTATAGCTCTTATAAATAACATCTTTTCTAGGAGACATGTTTCTCGTGCCTTATGAAATAAAGTGAGAAAAGGTGTTTGATATTTTGAAATTAGGTTGAGCTTTGTGATGGAATGATAAAAGATAAAAAAATTTATAAAACATAGTAGAAACTTATAAAATTGATTTATATTAATATATGAATATCATAATTATTTTCAATTTCTTGAAGTATTCATGATTACACATAGTAATTTATTATAAGATGAAATTTTCTAAATTTAATGTTTTCTGATCTTGGGTTATTGGTGTGAGATCACCAGTTGTTGAATTGTTTAATTGTTGGGAATTTTCTATTAAATTTGAGATTATAATTATTCTTATTTTCATTCAATCCAATAATACAAAATTTATTCATATATTAAGAAATTAATTTTTTAAAGGAGTATGTTTTTGTTTAGTATAGTCAAAAAAGGAAGGAAGATGGTGATGTTTATATTCCTCATATGAGTCTATCCATCATGGTGTGTTAATGATATATCAGAGGAAGAAATATTTTTTAGTTGGTGTTGGGGGAAATAATGAAAATTAAATAAAATTTTAGGTGTTAGAGAAATTAATGAAATTAATATTAATAATGTAGTCAACCGTTTTTATAAAAGTTATTTTTATATTACTGGGTAATTGGAAAATAAAATGATGGGTATCAACCATTAGATAATGATTTAAATAATAAATTTTATATATTTACAGAATGGTCAAGTGTCATCAAATATGATGGGGTGATGACTAATCAGACTAGCACTGACACTGATCCATCAGAATGAAGCAGTGAGAGATCTGTTAGACACAAGATGATACCGATAACTTCATTGTATATGGGATCATTAGTATAAGAAAAAGCAGAAATGAAAAATTGAGCGAAGTGTTTAATGGGTGTATTTTTCAAAAGGGGTTTTTTTAATAATTCCCTGAAGTTTTTATATAGTTTTAAGTTTCTACTATGCTTATAGAATAATGTTATCAATGTTTTATGACTACAAGTTTTTACGGAGCATCAGCGGGATGTCCCAAACCTAGATTCCACTGAAGGTACTGCATTCCTAGTGGTCCACATGGCCTCATGAGCATATCCAAGAGGGATAAGGGGTAATAACTATTATTAATGGTCTAGGGTGTGCTATGTGGAGACAATACCTGCATTACTAGAGTGTAACACAATGTTTGCATATAATAAATGAGGGTGAATAGCAGAAGAAATGCAAATTGATGGAACATAAATGGCCAAACAAATTGTAATAATAAACAATAGTGTGAAACTTATATAAAGATAAAAAATATGATAATGCTATGTCATGCCAGTAGTATATAATCATACAACTCAAAAGTAGAAAAAATAAATCCAAAAACATCACCATGAATATAAAACTACAACTTCGGTATCTGGTACATGATAATCCTAATAAGAAAGAAATAAAGTTTCTAATGTGATATGATTAAATTTAACTAAACCTGCGTATATGTATTTTTCCCTAGTACTAAATGTGTTCAGATAGGGTGTAATATAAATCTTAGTAGTCCACCACCAATGTTGTTTATAACATCTTATCTATTAAATCAAATTTGATCCAGTGTGTAAGATTGCATATTAAAAATTATATTAATATAGTGATGTAAATACCAAAGTACCTTCTTTATCCATCTGATTGTGTCTGAACATGTGAACAGTTCATTAATTAATTAGTTCTTATTTATATATTGTGTTCATGTGAGGCATATCCATCATTGAAATACTGAGCTTATAATAGAAATGATGAAGGATCCAAGGTGAATAAGGCATTGGGATATTTATTATATCGAGGTTCCAAGGTAACATCCAAGGAACACAACACCTCAAGGGTCACCAACACATTAGTAACTACAAACTGGCTATATGGGTATAACTGTATTATTAAGAGCATCATCCAAGGCATTCCACAATAGTGTAATCTAATCGAGTCCAATGAGTGCCTTAATGATAAAATAGGTTTAGAAAAATTAGGTCCCAATGATGTAACCCAGACTCCTCATGTTTATAAGAAGCCATACTAGAGTCGAGTAGTGTATCCATGGAATTATGTAATAGAAAAGGAGGGATCCTATGGTGTCATTCCAAGAATCCAGTCATAGGTAAGGATCAGGAGACAAGGTGTGTATCAACAAATGAAACTGTCATCCCTAAATTGGAATGGTGTCCACAAGTGGTCATGGGATTACCTTGGGAATCCAAAAGCATGATCGAGACTGACTTTCCCTATAAATATTTCATGGTACATTTATTTATAATATGGAACCATACAATTAAGTAATATCATAATTAAGTCTGGTAGGATCGAAATATATTTGTAAATTTATATGAGATGGAAAAATACAATTGGGGTTCGAATTGTAGATTTATAATTTTATATTTATACTCTTAATAAGAAAATTTTTTTAGGTGATCTTAAAATAATACATTTCAAAAAGCCTCTTATGTAAAACAAATATTGATCATATTGAATCTATATTTGATGGATACAATATGATACAATGAGTTATTAAAAACAATTGAAATTATACTGAATAAGATGACAAGAGCATAACAAATGTAAATGATTCTCCCATATATTGTATAAAATCGTTTAATACAAAATTTAATGTAAATAAATGTATTTTAATTAAAATAATTACAATAGAAATGAAAATGAATAGAAATAAGAAATAAATAGATTCCCACTCAATTACAAATAATAGAGGATAAGTAAAGGGTATTGCAACTATTTTACCCAAAAGAGTATGGTATCATTCACATTGGATTATAGGTTTATCTTACCACCACCCGAGTAAGCCCTTCATAAGATGACCTTAATGTCTATATTCCTATGCTTGGAATCCCTCAATTATGAAGGTAGTCTTCACCTCATTCATTCAAATACATGAAACTCATTGATACAATGATCAGCACCACGTCTTCCTATCCCTGTAATCCCTCAATCGTTATCATAATTATCGATAGAACAAAAAAATACAAAAAAATTATTAAAATAAAAGAATTGGGAATAATACATTCCTGTCTTATATCATAAAGGCTTTTCACAAGAAGTAAGAGAGTGGTTATACTATCTCCCTCTTGAACTTAATTCAAAAAAGTATGACTTCTCGGTTCAATGTTTCAAGTCCCTTATTCTCTCTAGTTCAAATAACCTCTAATTTATAGGCCTCCAATCCATTAGTCATATTAGATTTCAATGTTCATATATTTCCAGAATACTCGGAAGGACATGAACACCTGTAAATATAATGGTAAAAACAAATCAGAATACCAGACATAATTTTTATTAATACATAACTAACTCCACTAAATCATTTTTCATAGAAAATAATATGTACTGAAATATGAATAAATGATTATGATGAATTTTAATTTGAAAACATTTATTTTATATTAGAGTAAGATGTCAGTTTACTGTATCACATGAGTATGATGCATAACATGGTTATGATGCATAACATGGTTATGATGCATAACATGGTTAGGATGCATAACATGGATACGATTCATAACATGGTTATGATGCATAACATGGTCATGATGCATAACATGATTATGATGTAAAAATTGGTTACGATGTATAACATGGTGATGATACAAAACATAGTTACGATGCATAAAATATGTGGTTACGAAGAAAAAAACATATATGGTAATGATGAAAAAGAACCTATATTGTTACAATGAAAAAAACATTTAACATTATAATGAAAAACAACAAATATGGTTACAATTAAAGGAAAATTTATGGTAATAATGAAAAACAACATATATGATAATGATTAAAGACAACATTAGCAGTTACGATGAGAAAAAACACATAATATTATGATGAAAATCAATATAATCTATTATGATGAAAAAAAATTAACTTTTTTTGAGATTTAAAAAACAAAGAGAAATGAATGGGAAGGTTAAAAAATATTTTTATTCAAAAATATCACCCTTTTTAGAAAGCACAAAACAAAACAAAAATAAGAGGCTTCTCTCCCACAGTGTTTAGTAACTCTTTTGAATGTAATGGTGAATACAACTAATTCCACGATAGGAAAAAAATAACTCTAACGATCATATTCAATTTACTTCACATTTTCTTATTTTTTAACCCCCTTAATAAGATATTATCCCTTTTTTCTTTTTATGGGGAAAAATTCTGCATAAAGAAACTTTATCTTTTCCAAATTATTCTCCCCCACTGTGATTTTCTAAAAAATAAAGGAAAACATTGTTTTCCTGTAATTAATTTGATAAAATAAGTATAAAAAATAATAAGAAGTTGCAATAAATGTAATTTAATACGTTTTATTACAACAATAGTTTCAAATTATTTATTCCTCCTTTTGTTTTTCCAAGATGTTGAAAACATAAAATTTCATCTTATTGAACTCATTTATATCCTCCACCAATATGTAAATAGATTCTTTAAGAGCCTTCATATTCTCAACATGTTCTAAAATAGTTGTTTTTTTACAATTCCTTTCTTCATGAATTATATTGATCTCTTTTTATTCTTTGATCCTTACTTCCTCAGAATTGTAATCATCTTTTCAGACCCTGTAGGATTTTTCAATTATTACTGCTCTATTTGAGAGAAAAAAATCTCATTAAATCAGATTTTTAATTTTTCCTTTATACGCTCAAGATCATTAAAGGGGTATTCCTTTTTTGGTACTCAGTCATTTAACGGATTCTAGTCAATTAGTTGACCATCTTTTTGTATATTAAATTAAGATCATTTACTTGCTTCACCAATTCCTCAATATTTCCCCATGATACGTTAGATTTTCATAAATATTTTATGACATCATAACAACTTTTTTTCAAGCCATATTATGATTAGCATAACATTATTTGAATATATTAAAATTGTCTTCATGTTTCAAAATCATGTCCATAAAAATCATGACAGAATCCATTATTTCATTACGGCTATTAGCAATGATATCTATCCAAACTTCAATTTTTAAAAATAAAGGTATAATATTTTCTAATATATTCACGATTTGTTTAATATATTGATATTTTTTTTAATATGATTTTCCTTTCAGAATTGGTATCTTCATTTAAATTTGGATGTTCATCAAAATGAGGTTTCTTGCTGACAAAAAAATATGGTTGATTATGATTCTCATCAGATTCTTCATCTTATTCTTTGTCTATCATCATAATAACAATATAGGAAGTATTATTTTGATAAACACCTTTTGATGATTTAGGATCAGGAGATGGAATCATAAATGATGGGGCATCTGATGATTCTGTTGAATAATATTTTTTAGATTAATTTTTTTGTATCTTTATTTTATTCATCTTCTTCTTCCTTATATTCTCCTTCTTCTTATTCATCATATTAATATTCTTCTTCAGATTCATTATTGATGAGTTTTGTAACAGATTTTTGAGTAGCCAATTTTTCTTTTCCTTTCTCTAATGAATCTTGTTTGGTTTGAGATTTCTCAGCTATCATTATAAGACTATAAATATTGATGTATTGGTATTTTATTTACATCATTATCTTTTTCATTCCTCATTCATTTAATAATTATTTGATTCCAAATTTATGATCCATGGATTCGGTACGGTAAAACCCAAACACTGGATCACCTTATTTTCATTCTTCCTTCTTCTTCCTCCATTCTACCATAACCTTATCTGATACTCAATTTTTTCATTGATTTATTGGGGGTTATAGAATCAGCTATCTTTTTTTAGCTTGATTATGATTTGGAAGGATTTGGATTTTTTTGACACCTTACTGCTACTTATTTTTATTTTTTGTCTTCTAGATCATTCTCAATCGATTTATATTTAGGTTTGAATTAGAATACGACTCTCTGGATCCTATCTTTACTATTGAAGGTCTCCTTGAATATAGTCATATCATATTTAATTATCATTTTGAAAAAACATATACATTCATTTAAAAAAAATTCATGATGGTGGGAAACATTATGAACTGATATATGATTCCACAAAATTTATATTTCTTGAGGGTCAAGAAAATAAAACCCATGAGATTGAACTTAATCATATTTACTTAGTAGTCAAGAACATAGTCATCAGATACTTTCAGAATTACCTTATCACCCTTTCTTGGGACTATGAAACCATTCATCAAGAGGGATATGAGAAATGTGTTGGTTAAAATATGATTCACCACCGTCTTATCTTCATGAATCTCAAAAATAGATTCCTCTATTTTTCTTTAGTCAAAAGTTATATCTAGTTTTGATAACCATTGGGATGGGAAAAGATCATCTCCCTCATATTGAACTTCCATGAAAGAGGATTCTTATTTAACTAAGGTTTTGTATTTTTTTCATACATCATAAACAAAACCTTGAGTCCATCATCTATCTTAATTGTTTTGTATAATTATAACACTTCATCATAAATCATGAAATGATGGTCGTATTTTGGTCTTTCAATACACATGGATTAAAATAATTATAAATTTATTATTCCTTTCAATAAATAATAAAAAGACTAATAAAATTATTGAGAAACTAAACTTTCACCTCGAAAGGTCATAGAAGAGAAATCTTTGGGATATATTTGACTCGGAGAAGAAGCAGTTGACTCATGCATGAATGGCTTGAAAAAAATCCTTACCAAATGTGGTTTCCTTTTGTTATGAAAGATGAGGACATCATTGATTATGAGATCTGAGGTGATCCATGATTAGGAACCATGCTGGCTATTTATATAGCTTCAGAACATTGGTGACATTCAAAAGGATTTCAATGTGGGATAATTATAAGATATTTTAAATATTAATTTGGTGGTCAAGTTTAGATATAAAATTTTCAATGGTTGAGGAAGACATTGAAATCTTTATGTTTAAAAAAATCATACTCAAAATGAATCTGATTAAAGGATAAATGAAATATTTTATATACCATCAATTTGAATTATAATGAATAATATGGGGTTTTAGATGTTATAACTATTGGGGTATCAGGACATATATATTGGTATCAGTTTTTTTATATTATAATAATTACTAAATAATATTTTCAAAATAAATTAATTGTAATACCAAAAATCATATGACAAAAAAATATAATACTTATAAAATGTAATGATGATAAAAATCCAAAACAAATAAAATTATAACCCTCTAATAATTCTAATACCGATAAAATTCAAATACTGATAAAATTAATATATCATTGAAAAATAAAATCGAAAAATCATGAAACTGATAAAACATGAAACCGATAAAACATAAAATTGAGAAAACATGAAACTAATAAAACATTAACATTATAAAACATGTATACTACCAGTTAAAAAAAGATCAACATAATGTAAGCAGATCGATTGAAGAAGAATTAGATGTTAATGATTACTTTACAATGATCATTACTTATATTTAATGTATTTAAATCTATTGGTATATAATGGTTTTGTAAAAATGTAATCAATTTGTTCTTTTATTCCCTGGAATTGTAAAATAATATCTCTTTTAAGTGTGTGGTCTCCAAGAAGGTGATCCCTAATACCTACGTCTTTTTCATGTGAGTGATGTGCTAGGTTTTTACATAGTCCAATGGTACAAATATTATCACATAATATTTTAGTTTTTCAAAAACTCATTCCATAGTTAGTGAGTGATTTTTTCATCCACAAAAATTGATCACAACAACTTACAGCTACTAAAAATTCAAATTCAGCAATGGAATGTGCTACAAAATGTATTTTCTTGCATGATCAATAAACTAATGAATCTCATAGAAATTTAAAGTTCCAAATATAATTTTTACACCCATTTTACAACCAAAAATGTTATCATATGAAAATTATTTCAAAAAAATAATTACCATGAGAATAAAACAGTCCCAAATCCATTGTTCCTTTTAAATGGTTAACATTTCGTTTTTAGTTATATAAATTGAGATCATTTTGGATTTTTTTGTATCTTTCATATAATCATAAATAAAACATTAACTATAGATGACTATAAGTTTTCTATATTAAGTATCCTATTATTCCTATGAAGTTTTTTTGATCAACAGGTTTTCTAGTTTCATCATGATCAAGAGTATTTGGTGTTCCGATTGGAGTACTGGTACTTTTTGTGTTGTCATATCAATACATTTTAAAAAATTAATTAATATAATTATGTTGGTATTTTTATGTTCCTTCTAGTTTAAAAAAATTTAAATCCTTAAAATAATGTTAACAAACCCATCATACTCATTTCAAACTCAGATTTTCTGATATTTGAAAAAGAATCAGTTAGAGATTGCTGAGTTGATCTGAATATAATTTCCTCAACATATATTTGAACAGTCAAAATATTTTTTTTTTACATTATTATAAGTAGAGTTGGATCTGCAATTATATTAGAATAATTTTTATTTATGTTCTTGGATAAGTCGATATAATGGTTTGATATGATTAAAAACATTATCAGGATGTTTTGAGTCTACAAATCCAAGAGTTTGTTTTACAAAAACGTATTATTGTACATATCCATTAAGAAAAAAAACATTTTATAACCATTTTAAAATGTTTGAATTTAATTAATTCTATAAAAGATAATTGAACATGAATTGATTCATGTCTAGAAACTAGAGCATAGGTTTCCTCATAGTCTATTCACTCTTGTTGATTATATCCTTCGGCAACAAGTCTTTTTTTATTTCTTATATTGACTCCACTATCATATCATTTGTTTCTAAATCCCCATTTACCTACAATTATAGTTGTTTTTATTGGTCCTAGAAATATATTGTAGAATTTATTCCTTTCAAATTCATTTATTTCATATTGAATTATTTTAATCCAATCCTCACCAACTAAGGCTTCATTAGAAGTTTTATGATCAAATCGGGAAAGAAAAGAATCAATTTCTATTTCATTTCACTTAAAATTTATAGTCCTTATGGGTTGATTTACATCCCCAATGATATTATATCTAGGGTTATTCCTATGAAACAATTGATTTGGGTTTTGTAATACCAATTCATCAACATATTGTAGAATGTCTTATGGGGGAATGTTTCAGAAATATATTCATGGGTATTTCCGTTATCAAATGAATTTTTAATCAAATGATGATAATAAGTTTCTGAAAACACATCTTTTGATGTATGTAGGGGTTGTTTAAAAAATGGATCATATAAATAAAATTTAACAGGCACTGTTTCTTAAAAATTGCATGAGTTTTTATTAAAAACTCTATAAGACATAGATGTAGTGGATTAACCTAAAAATACTCCTTCATGATATTTGGTTGAAAATTTATATAATTTATCATTAATATTCAGTTTGAGTACATTTAATCCAAATAATATGAAGTCAGAAACATTATGTTTTTATCCATCCCATAATTAATATGGTGTTTTTTATGAAAATATCTAGTTAAAACTGGATTTATAGTATAACATGTTGTACTTACACCTTCATCCTAAAATTCATAGTAATTGAGTATTCATTCAACATAGTTCTCATCATTTCCTGAAAAATATGATTTCTTACTTCAACAAAACAATTTTTGAGGGGTTCATGGTGGACAAAATTTATGAGTAATACCATTATTACTACAAAAAGATTCAGAATCTGAATTTTGACATTCTTCACCATTGTCTCATAGAATATTTCTCAATAGGGATGTTTTTCACAATTTTAACATGGGATTTAAATGTTTTGAAAAATGAAAAAGATTTATTTTTATTTGTTTGAAAATATACCCATGTAAATTGGGTGTAGTGATCAACTAATACAAATACATAGTATTGTCCTCTAACACTTCCAGTTTTTGTGGGACCAAAAAGATCAATGTTCACTAAATGTAATGAATTTGTTGTTGACATTCACTAATAGAAATAAAGTTACATTTATGTTTATTTCCATATTGAAAAGGGTCACAGACATTTGAAGAATCAAACCTAATATCTGGTAGATCATTAAGAATTCTTTTCATTGAGTGTTTTCATAGGGTTTAAAGGATAAATTGTCCTAAATTTATATTAAATAACCACGATCGGTCTTCTATTTCACTTAAGAAATGTAAGTCTTGTCTTTTAAGGTCGTCTATGTTTAGTGTGTGTACATTCTCATGACTTTTTGAAGGGATAATGAATCCATCCTTGGATTTGTAAACTAAACACTTATCATTCCTAAAATTCATAAGGTAATCATCATCACATAATTGAATTATGCTTATAATTTTGTTCTTAAGAGCATTAATAAGCAAAAAATTTGAAATTAAAACTTTTCCTAAAATAACAATACTATCTATAAAAATTATCTTTAATTGTGAATTATCCTTGAAGGCCACACTTCCACCTTTCATTTCGATTATATTTTCAAATAAATATTTATTCCGAGTCATATACCGATAACATCCATTCTCCTTTTACCAAATATTCTTGTTGTTGGTACACATTTTGTTTTCTTAAAAAATAAAAAATTATAATTTCGAAACCCAAACTTTTTTGGGTCTAGAAATTTTGGATAATATAACATTATCAACCCACATTTATTTTTTAAGTTGAAATTTATGACATCTTAAAGATTATATTTTATTAAGGGAATAATTTTCAAAATGTCCACCACTATGACAGATTGTAAAAAATGGGGACATTTAAGAACTAAATTTTTATGTCTAAAACCGGGATTTTAAAATGAATAAAATCTTCCTTAATTATTTCATAGAGGAATTTTTTGTTAATACATTTTGTCAAAGATTTCCTTACTCGAGGTAAATTTGTAGAAATTTTTATTAAGATAATAAGTTTCAAATTTTTTTCTAATTAATAAATTTTCATTGTAAAAATAAATTATCTTTTAATAGGTTTTTGTTTCAAAAAATGTTTCCTCTAAAACATGTTTTTCAAAGTCCATATAATTTTTATCCTTCTCAAAATTTACATTAATATAGTTTTTCAAAAAAATTTATAGATCAATATTATTATGATCACGATATTTTAGAATATCATATAATTTTTTTGTAAGGAATAATATTCTAGTATTTTCTACATCATTTGTTTTCTTGAGTTTGAAATTCTAAATTTTAAGTATTTTGAAAAAACTATATACTTTATCAAATGAAGGTAAATTATCCAATTCTAAGGAATTTTCATCATCTAAACAGAAAGAATATTTCACATAAGGGTAATTGGTGTCTAAAGAAAAAATTTTAAGAGATTATTCATTGTGTACCATAGCCATGAGATAATGATCATTAATAGGTAGTCTGGATTGTAGTCCATTTTTGTCTTGACCAGAAGATTCATATTCAGATGATTTTCTTGAAGTATCACCACCTTTGGCACGCCAAGTATTATATGATTTCAATACATTCTTAGTCTTATATATATGATACTAATTATTATTTATTTCATAATGTTTATCCCTTCTTTGTTTCCTTTTAAAAAGAAATATCTGGTCAAATATGTCATGCTCTATTACATTCATAAAAATGTTACTATTCAGTCTTTCATGTCCTTTATATATTTCTTTATGAAACCTAATTGAAAATAATTCTTTCCCACAATCTTCATTATTCATTGAGCAAGACTGGCTAGTTCATATTCTGAATGATCACTTTCACTATATTCGGATATATAAACAACTCTTTTAAGTGTAGATGTTGTTACCCATTCTAGATTCTTGGAATCAGATGTAGTTGTAAAAGGTACAATTACATTTCTATTCTTCTTGTTATTCATATCTGAAAGACTTTTATTAATGTCTCATGTAGTAAGATAGTACTAAATAATTAATCAAGTGATATTTGAGTAATATTAATATTCTCATCAACTGATATCCTTTTTTATTCCCACTCGTGTTGCATGATATCACAAATCTTGTACACATGTATCTCTTCATAATGTCCTTTTACTCTTATAGAATGGAGAATAGTTAAGAATTACATAAATATTTAGTGATCCTTACATACTAGTTCTCCATTTGTGAAAACAAAAAAAATGATATTCATCTCGTAGCATGCCTCTTCTTGTTTCAATAACATTAGATGTACCAAAACGTGTGACTTAAATTTTCATCCATATACAGTTAGCTGGTTCACATAATGATATCTGTCTCTATATACTCCTTTTAATGGAACATAACTATGTATTGTGTACCTTGTAATTTAGTTCATATTATTACTTCTCTTGGATGGTGACATTTTTTACCTCATTATCTAGAATTTTGTAATATCAATTGAGAACCACTACATTATCTACATCATTATCAGTAACAAATTTCATCATTCAATATCTCTAGTAATCATAATCATTCTCATCAGAAATCGTTTGTCTAGTGGGGTTTAGATTATCAATTGGTATAATATTCTTTCATTCATTATTATAGAACAACACAGTTCTACTCAACATATTTGTGTAGTAGGTAATTAGATACCAAGGGTTTATAAAAAAATATAAGTACATTACATAATGGAATAACAAAAGTGAAAAATATCAGTGGAAACCTAATCTAATACCAATTATAGAATCAAAATAGAGATGAAAATTTATATGATATGGCATAATACAAGAGGTTGGGTGAATTGTAGATTTAAATTTTTCATATTTAAAATCTTTAGAAGAAATATATATTAAGTGTTATTAAACTAATACAATTCACAGAATATCTTATGTAACAATACAAATGATAATATGGAATTTGAATCCAATGAATATAATATGATACCACGGGTTATTAAAAATAATAGTATTTGGATTGAATATAATAATCATATTATAAAAAATGTAAAAGATTCTATGATAGAGTGTATAGAATATTTTAATACAATATGTATGAATTTATAGAAATTAGAACTATTAAAATAGAAAATAATATTAAAAGAAAAAGAAAATAAAAGTATTGTCTTTCTATTATTAATATTAGTCGAAAAGTAAAGGGTACTAAACTATTTCATCCCAAAGAGTAGTGTACATCTTCACTTTAGATAATAGGTATGTATTACCACCACCCAGGTAAGCCCTTGATTTGATGATATTCACATTTTTCTTCTTTGTCCAATGAATCCTATGATGAAGAAGATAATTAGCACCTTTACCTTTCCAATACAAGAAATCCCTCGATAAAATGATTGGAGGCACATCTTCATATCCACTGATGCCCTCGATCGTTATCACAATGATCGGTCACATGAAGCAATAAGAGACACTTGTTGAAATACAAGAACTCTTAAAGAGTTGTTCATGTCCTTTATATTATTGTATTTTTTCATGAAGAAATATAGAGGTTACACTATCTCTCTCTAAACCTTAATTAAAAAAATTCTGTCTTGTATTTCCAATGGTCCAATTATCAAATCCTATCTCATTCAAATAACCTCTTATTAATAGGCCTCATGTCCAATAGTTATATTTGATTTCAATGTTCGTATTTCTTTGGAATCTCGGATGGACTAGGACACCAATCACTATTGTGGTTAAAACCAAATGGAATACACGACACCATTTTTTATAGTGTTTAACTAACTCAACTACATCATTTATTTAGAAAATAATAAGTAAAGAAAGGTTTATAAATAATTATAATGTAAAAACTTGTATGAGGTATTATAGTAAGAAATGAGTTCAATTCAGTACATGAGTATAATGAATAACATGGTTATGATACATAACATGGTTATGAAGCATAACATGGTTATAATTAATAACATGGTTACAATTTGTAACATGGTTATGATGCGTAAATTGGCGATGATGCATAACACGGTTAGTATGCATAACATAGTTAGAATACATAACATGGTTATGATTGATAATATGGTTACAATGCATAACATATGTTCTTGAGAAGAAAAACATCATATACAGTTATAATGAAAAACAACACATACAGTTACAATTAAAAAAACATATATGGTTATAATAATAAAACATATATGGTTACAATGAATAACAAAATATATGGTTATGATAAAAAACAATATATATGGTTATTATGTAAAACAACATGTACAATTTCGATGAAAAACAACAGATATGGTTACGATGAAAAACAACATATATAGTTATTATGAAAAATAACATATATGGTTATGATGAAAAAGATGAAAATAAGTGAAATTTCCAAAACAAAAAGAAATTAATAGGAGGCCAAAACAACTTTGGATTCAAAAAGTCCAAGTGGTATTAATTCGTTTAATAATTCATTTTTCTTTATGTTGTTCCTTCCATTAGTATGAAATGTCTATACTAATGAAACAATTTTTAATTCTTATAAATAATTTAAATTAATGTGGATTTCTCTGGTACATTCCATCAACATGGGAAAGTGATCTATAGATGTTAAACTAAGATAATTAATAACATATAACTACATCATCTCATATACTTATTTTAGATTCCAATTAAATTTATGATTTTTTAATACTTTTGAAGCATTTAACTTATGTGGTTCAAGTGGAATGAACTATGTTCCAATTCATTCATGAAATCCTAATTCCATATTCAATAAATCAAGGAAGGATAACCATTAACATGGTCAATCTAATTCACACCCGAACAGTGGATTAGTAAAATATGTTAAATAATTAAAAACTCAAATATTGAATCCATTCTATATGTGGTGGATTTCATGGTGGATGCAACAAAATTTAAGGGTTCACAATTCTAGAAACATTCTATGAACATGTTTATACTGACTATAAGGAAGGAATATAAATTAATTTGTTGATGCATGATGTAATCTGTGTGCCCACACAATAATTTAAAAAATGGAAAATCATGATGAATGAGTATGGACCCCCTACCTCATATCTGTATGACCCTCTTTATCCAATATCAGCCTCTAATTTGGATTAGGTTAGAAGGGATCTGAATAAAGGATGATTTCCTAGATATTGTGGCATTTGAGACAACCTATAAATGGAATCTTTGATTGTAATATGGATGAAGAAATATGAAAAATTAATTAAGAACATACCAGGGAGGAACCAAAGAGATATATAGAAATTTCATCGGACTCTAAATGGATGACTGGGTTCAAATCCATCTTTAGATGGGTTTTTAGATTCTAAATAGAGGGGATGAGGGGTGTTATATTCTATAAAATAAAAATAGTAGAGGTTTTTTTAGAATAGTATAATTTAAATTCCATTATTTAATTTCAATAAAAAATGTCCCTCATAATGTTTGGCCGCACTGTTTGACCTAACAATGCACAAACCATGCATGCGAATATATAAAGAGAGTGATACACCATAATTAGGCCACACTATTAGGGAAACCATGTGACAACCATGTGAAATTAATCTATAATTTTATGTATTATTTTACATGGCCTTGTGTCACAAATCAGATGGTTTGGAAGAACCATGTGCCCTATATCACATCATTTTATAGCGTTTCATGATTAAATCTATCATTCTGATATTCCTTGCATGTTTTCCTCTAACACTGCGATAAGAAAAAACCTCCACCATCTTGGGTAATGAGCTCAAACAAGCTCATGAAAACCACAACACTATAACTAACTAATAATGATTCCACATTAGGTATAAAATTAATTATTAATAAAAAATTTAAAGTATCCATACCAGAGTGAAAATCATGGTTCTTATATTGTTATCCCCTTAAATGAACTAGTCCATGTGTTCAGCTTCCAATGTTGGTGAAACACTGTCTTATATCAGTTCTTGATATTGGGAATTTTTGTTAGCGTCTCTTTCCCATTCCTCATTCTATACATAGTTGTGATTCTATAGAACCCAGAGAATCAGGATTGATAGTCCTTAGAGAGTATTCAGGCACTAGTAGATGATTCTAATAGGATACTCATTAAATGAATCTTATGAATCTAACTCAAATTCCTTGATATCAAAATAATTATATATTTATACATGATATTATAACATATGTGAATCTTGGAATACATCATGCATAAAATGGTACCTCTTAGGTAATAAAAAAATAGCATACTGGCCCTACTATCTCAATGTTATCTAAGGACCTGACAAAGCACAATGATAGCTTCTCTTAATTCTATATTCAACTGTGCACTATCCTTCAAGATACTCATAGGAAAACATGATCCCCTCCCTCTAACTATAACAGTGATCAATGAATTTTGGCATACATTTTATAAGTATACTAAGTCGTAGACAAATGCTTCTTGATTCACATGACATGTTCCAAAGTCTCCTATATGTGATGATAATGTACTATGGACTCCTCACCTTCCTCTATCCGACATAGGTATTAATGGAATTAAATTAAAATCATGGCCTCAAAATGATCCATACCCATTTTCAATTTAATGACTATTTAATAAGAAAACTCAATTATAGGTATATTATTCTCCCATGAACTGGTAAATTCAAGAAGGCATGCTCAGAGAATTCCCTCCAGAACCTATTATATTCATTCTGATTTCCCATTGGTTTGATATTAACAGGATCTACACAAAAGATACAGTGTACCAATAGCTTTCTATAACCCCTTATAGAACCATGATGTGAAACAACATGCCTATATGAAATGATAGTTCTAGGGTCCCAATGTATTCGAATGAAATCATGAATATAAAATCATTCTAACTCAGAAACTAAGATTGTCTATTGGATATGAATGAAATGAGAAACTAATAAATACCCAAGATTGAGGTACATGGAAATTAAATTGAATTTTTACAATACTTTATACATTACATGAATATTTTCTCAAAGACAATATTGGATTAGCATCTTAGGAACCATTGAACAGAATATTTTATCTTGGTGAAAAATCATTAATATCTACCATAATGATATTCCCCATTGGTTTTCTTACCTAAAACTGTATTTTTTATCCTAGGGAAAATAAAACATAAAAATGTGTGAGCTCAAATTCTTACTAAGGTTAAGCATGGAGAAAAAATAAGAAACATAACAATTTAAATACATAAACATATAGTTTAAAAATCTAAATCTTGATTCAAAAAATAAATCATGGAAGTACGTATGGCATAGATCATAAAGGGACATTAAACATGATAAAATTTAATATACATAAAATATGGAATTTTGGAAAACTAATAAGAACATAACATGATTTCCATAGGAGCTAATGAATATTATCCAAGACAATCATAGTAGACAAATCCAATATTGAACTGGGTTTACTTTCAATTCCAACCATGTATTACTGAACAATATTTAGTTTCCATTCCAACCGAGTATTACTAATATATATTTACTTGTGATTCCAGTCATTACAATCTCATGAGAAATAAATTTTTACCCAATGTGTTGGATGGAGATATATGTCTCACACATATCATAATGAAATCATTCAAACATGTTATACAAGAGCATAAATCATTCATTATAGCATAACCCATGAAATAATATTGTTTTCTTAAACATAATTCCATCATAACGTAATCCCCATAATATAAATTGATTTCATAAAAATATTTCCATCACAATAACAATAAAATTAAAGTAATAATAGCGACATAAAAATAACCCTATGTAATATTTTATGGAAAATTATTTTGATAAAACACTTAAACTTAATTCATGAGGAAAATATCATTTTTAAACGTTTTTTTCTCAAAATTAAACATAATTTTAGAAGAAAAGAATTTAGATTAAAAAAAGTTGAAATCATGTTGAAGGAGCTTTATTGAAATATGGCATTATGAAGACATAAAATTACGTTCATTCCATATATGTTTTAAAAACATTCTTCTTGTACTTTTGTCAGAAAAGAAAAAGAGGACCACCTATGGAAAATGAAAGAAATATTCCTTCTATTTCATTTAATAAAACAACACCAATGTTTAAAATTAACTTTAAATGATAGTATATGAATAAAAATAATATTATATATTTAGGAAACATGGATCAAGATGATAAATATTCCCTAATAAATACTTCTGAATAAATAATCTCGGATAATAATGAGATTGAAAAATTATCCCTAACCTTAGGTCCAATTTATTATTTATGTGTAAGAAAATCTTGTATAGTGGGTTTAAAAATATTATTAACTTATAACAGAACCATAATAATATTTATGATATCATATATTATTCACATATGAATTTATATTTCATGTTTATTTATCAATTTTCTGTTAATGCAGCGTTTTGGGTAATAATTGTTTTATTTTTCATATGAGGTTTGACTATTTATTCATGATCATATTACACTGATCATGATTTACATAATACCAAAATGAAAAGCATTTTTTATATAAACTAAAAACTCATTATAAAAATATATATATAACTGATATATTAATTAAATCAAATAAATTGTTTGTGGAGACGGTATGACATACATATACATGAACACAATTTCTATTTCCATATTGAATTGAAAAAAATGTAAATGAAATATATATTTACCTAAATCTTGTAGATTTATAATGTATTATATTTAATTCTAATTTTTTATATGTACTTTACAATCATTCATCATTTGATAACATGGATAATGTATCACATCATGTCCTGGAGATGGTAAGACATTTGAATGCACGAGTGACGATATCATTTCGTAGATCGTTAAATGGTTTGAAATTGGATGATATATTAAGTTTTAATAATAAAATAATTTTATTTTCATTATTTTCATCCATTATATTCATCAATATAACCATCCAAATTATGTATTGTCAAATAATAAATTACAACACATCATGGACACGGTAAGTCATATGTACGCTCACATAGTGATATCGTTAATTATATGATGGATATAAGGATGTATAGGGTTATACAATAATTATAATAACATCTCCATGTGTAAAAAAACTATATATATTAATTTATTATTGAATATACATAATGAGAGGAAGTAAAATATGAAAATAATGTTTAAATAGGTGATAAAACTATATTCTTATTTTCAAGTATCTCTAATAGATTTTAAAAAAGATGTCCCTGGGACTGTTTCATGGAAAAACTGTGGCCTTATGGGTAAGGGGGGATTTTTCAATATAATATTATCTATATTTAGTGGAGGAAAGGGGATTGAAATGTGTGATTACATGTTTGTAGGTGGTGGCCTTTTATAAGAGGGAGGCGAGGCACTTTAGGAATGTCTTGAAATATTCATTTTTTATAAATTTATATTGAGTTTATAAAGATCCCAACCTAAATTATTTCAATGATAATATATGTATGGGATATAATCCTCTCAAACGATAGGTTTTATAATTTTTTAGGCCACAAAGTTAACCTTATCTTTAATCCTTAACCCTTAGTTAAAAATATTAATTCTTACATTGTTTTCTTATAATTTTATAACATATGGTCACTATATTTACTATAAAATGAAAAAAGAACAAAAATTGTATCAATGATAACATTTTTAACATTATATAATCATGTTGGTAAAATCATTGATTTTTATGACTATTCTATCATTTAATAAAATGGTATTTGTTTCAAAAATACATTTATTATATTTTTTACACTATTTAGTAACTGATTTGTGTTAAAGTCATAAAAACATGATTCCTTAAAAAATAATTAAATAAAATATAACATATCCAATTAATATATAAAAATTTTGGATGGCATAATAACTTTTAATTTACATTTATTTATGTTTTCCCAGAGGAATACTATAGATGGGGGGGGGGGTTAATTGATAACCTATAAAAGAATTTCTATTTAAAATATTTATATTAAAATCCCCAATTCATAAAAAAAGTTAAACTATAGTGAATTTATAAATATTTTAAAGGTTCAATTAGTTTCTCAAAGATGGATTAGTTCAATTATTTATGAAATCAAAAAAAAATTCAGAATGTTTTATAAACTGATGAAATATTTTAGAAAAAGGAAAGAGAGCTGAAAAACATGTTTGTGGGATGTTTTATGTGAGTGTGTTGTGAAAAAATGAATTCTGTTGATGAAATAGATATTATATGATATTTGAGTAGGCTGTTATGTGAGTTATAATGTCTTGGAAGGGTTTATAAATTTTTTTAAAGGGTTTGTGTAATTGTTAAAGATATCTGAAAAGGGTTGTGCTCTATTTTGGTTTGAGCCAGATTTCAAAACCAATTTGAATAAAAAGTGTAATTTTGTTACTTGTGTGGTATACATGAGGTATTTTTGGTGAAAAATTGATATGGAAGTGATATTTTCATGTAAATTATATTTCATGACTTGTTAAACATGTTTGAGCACAAAGGGAAAACCTGGGTATCTAGGTTGATGGATGTGTACTAGTAAGCTGGTGAATCTGTGGGGTTTAGCCTCAGTTTCAAATAGAAATATTTACGCTTAAAACTATAACAAAACTATGATGATGAGGATTATGGACGACTTGGTTATGGGTATTTTCCCTACTAGTGGATCGTGCACGAGAACAGATATTTGTGATAGTTATTCTCAGTGAGATACGAGGTACCTGGGACCCACAATGAACTAGTTCCTATGGGTTATTTCCTATTGCTTTTGCTCATTAATACTTTATACATATCATTGTCATATGGTTAATTTGGATGGAAAAATCAGTTTCTTTGGCATTTATTTTAAAATTGTTGATTATTTAAATTAGCCCACTTGAAAACAGTTTTTTTGTTGCATCCTTAAGAAATTGTAACTAGAAATTACATGTTTTTTGAAATCATGCATGATTTTGGTCTTTGCATGTTTATCTCATGGAATATTTTAGTTGTGTTATCCTGATAGGAATTTTCCCACAACCAACATACACCTTTGGGTGTTACTATACGTGGTTATTTTTTGCATCACAGGTTGGGTTCAATTTTTTGTTCTAGTGGTTTAGGATTCTAGCAGGTCCTTGGTGGGGAACTCTTGTAGAGATGTCATGAGGGCGGTGCCCCTTTCCACGAGGGTTCTTGGGATGTTTCCTTTTGGTTTTTTACCTTTGTTATTATATTATTGAGTTGTTTTAAAATTTGTAATTCAGTTCTGAATTTTTGTAAAAGATTGTTTGTTTTTAAAAATCCAAATTGTTTTTATAAATTCTTTTGTTTTTTTATGTTTATAAACTCGGGTAAATCATTCCTAATTCTCATTTTATGATAGCTGGGAACTTTTTCCAGACCATGGGGATTGGTAATGCCCTTTGGGCCTTGTCACGGGGTGGGCTTGGTGCCAGTTTTGGTGGCGACTACATTTGACTCGTGACAAAATGGTATCAGAGGAGGTTCGCTCTCTATGTGTCACATTATTTGGGGAATAGTCAAGATATTCAGGGGTTAGGATTTTTGGGACTTGGAATTCTGGTTATATAAGGCCCCAACCTTAAACCTTACTTAATATTGAATTAAATGAATAATTCACGTTGAGGATCTTTTTAGGTTTAGAGTTTTAGAGAATTAGAACATAACTATTACATCTCAAAACATTAAAAAGTAGTCACTTATACTAAGTTTCCATAATAAAAAAACTCTTAAAAGAAACATGTCTAGTTCAATGTTTTATATAGCATGACATTCCCTTGATCCCATCCTTGACCTTATTCCACATTAAGTCCTGTGAAAAACATTTCAAAAAAACTTGGGGTGAGCATAAAAAGCTCAGTAAGGGATACACAAAGAATGAAAACTCTTAGTTCTTCAAACATCAAGTAAACCATGTATACTCTATCAAAGTAATGCCTTCACCTTCATGAAGTAGTAAAAACTCTTCACTGAATAAAGTATCATTACATACCTTTTTGTAACCAAAGGATTACCATAAAACCCATATAAAGAACACATAACATATATAAAGGTAACTTGGGACATAAACATGCTTAAGTGGAATAACTATACGGTCGACTTCCACACATATCACTTAATGGAATAGCCATATTTCCAATTTCCATACATACTTAATGGAATAGCCATACGGCTGACTTCCATACCCAATGCATTGGAGGTTATAATGTAACCACCCTTCCTGGTATTCAAGGCACCACCCGTCATATGGTTTATAACGTAACCACCCGTTAAAATGTCCAAGTACCAATATAAAATCATAAAACATAAAACCAATATAAAGGAATGATAACATTTCCACATTTCAAGCACAATATATCTTAAATATATTGACATAATATAATCCTTTATCAAACCTATTTTCAATACCAAAATATATAAAAGAGTATATGGTATTTCTTTTATTTTAAAAATATTATGGCTTGTTGAGGAAGCCAAAGACCAAATAATACTCGCGGCAGTGGAAAAGGCCGTTGTCACCATGTACGTTAAAAAAACATTCATTTTTGTCATTTAGTAAAATGCTTTGTAGAAAAATATTCATTTTGTATAAAAGTATAAGTCAAAGGAGTTTATACACCGTATAAAGTAAAGTTGTGTATAAAATGAAATATGCCTCAATGAAAGGAGATTGAGACGAAGTCCCTTACAAAGATCATTTTTAAAATAAAATAGATCTATTATGTTTATTAACTATAATTACACATAATGAAATTACAAATACATGATATGACATAATAATATCATGACATAATTTGAAAGTAGGAGATTAACCCAAAGAATGGTAATTGGGTTAAGAAGTTTCCTTACCTCGGGTCCGACATGACTCGATCGTTCTTTAACGTCCTGAATAATAAACTTGAGTTAATTTATACTTGATTAAGAACCTTTTTAAAGTTCATTATTTCTTTTATATCACCTATTGCCATGTCATGAACACTGTGTAATTATTTAAGTTAATAACGGTCGTTTTAACGATCATTGGTACTTGAGTCAAAAATAAGCCCTTTATAATTATAGTTTTTTCATGTATCCATTATATCCAGAATGGTATTCATGATGTAGATATTATATAAGTCATATATATCCATTACATTCATGCATTTATAATATTACATAATCATTTAGAGGTAAGAAATGAAATGCACCGTTCATGGAGACGGTAAGCCGTACGTACGCATGAACGCTACTTCCATTTCTATTTCATATTTTCTGGAATGGAATCATAATGATATAAGATTTTATTATAATTAAAGTATAATATCATTTATAATATCATAGTTCCATCCTTTATACGTCCCACATATGGTATTTAACGAATCAAATCACTTTGAGGGGGTGGTAGTCCGCACTTCCTTAAATGAAGATATCACGTTTACCCATAATGGAAACCATAAAGGTGTGCCTAAAATGAAAAAAACAGAAGCTGAAGGAAAACATAAACATATTATATATCATATATAGAAATAGTGACATCATAATGGCCACCATTGAAGGTGTTAAATGAGTATTGAACAATCATCGTTTCGGGAGGCAGAATTTCTCCATCCACGGAAACCGTATGTTCTTTAACCATTTGATGCAGTTGTGTGAGAGTGTAGCTCGAATAAATATTATAAAAACATCCTAGTATATTGAATATACTGTTTTTGTTACAAATGAAGTAAATAAAAAGAGTTTAGGGGTTTGGAGAAGCAAAATAAAACAAATGAACAAGAGAGAATGAATTACCTTTAAATGTGTAACTCCTTTTGATTTGAGCCTAAAGGCTTCCTTTGAAAGGATTATGCCCAAATGGAATCCTCTAGGATGAGTAGAGGGATTTGGAGAGTGTAAATGGGCAGGGGATGGCAGAGCCAAAGGCTTGAGGAGTGTGTGAAATGAGGTAGAGGTGGGGGCCTTTTATAAGAGGAGAGGAGGGGCACTTTTGGAAAGTAAAGAAATATTACTTTATTTGAAAATGTGTATCGGTTTTAAAAGGTCCCACATTGCTATAATTCGTGGATAAGGTGATAAGGCTTCTAAATATTCCCATACAATAGGTTTTGGACATGTGTAGGTTTTAGATATTACATTATCTTTCCATTTTATTTAAATCTTTAAATAATGAAGTCATCGCTGTATCATAATGATGTCATAAATAATTTATTTTATTTAAAGTCTAAAAATTATAAAAAACTACTATGATGTATGAAATATTTTTATCTTTCCAATGAATATTTATAATCAAATATCTGATCTTTATAAGCCTATGTAAAAAGCGTTTTAGTAAAACATATCATGTTTGTTCCATTTTTTACATTAACATTAAATAAAAGTTATTTATGTCTTTTTCCAACCAAAGTGTCTCCATGGAGTCCCCAAGTTTACCCATGGCTTTTCTCGGTCGTACATGACACATCCAATGAGGGTAGGACATGTGTCAAGGTATTTTCATTTTATTATAATATCATTTTTGCCTTAAATTGCACTAATTACCTCTAATCGCGATTAAAAACATAATAAGTTACTATTCACCAAAAAATTATTTTAATCTCATTGAACAACATTTTACATCTTAATGACAACCATGTATGTCGGATTTTTGAAAATAAGAACACAATGATTGCAAAATTTCATTTAAATAGAAAATCAGTTTTTATAAGTACCACTTAGTGGTTTCACTATTCATCAAAAATTTAAGTTTTTCATAAAATTACAAAAAATTCACCCTAATATATATTTGATATTACGAATTAAAAAATGAAGTCTATTTTAAAAAATTAAAAACATATAAGTCACATTAATTAATTTAATAATTAATTCCCGCTGTTAGAGCAAAAAGCGTGTTTTTATGAAACAATAAGTATCAAAAGATTGACACTAGTTTATGTCCGATTTCAAAGTGAAATTAATTCCAACGACCACTATTGGATTTAATGGTAAAAATATTTTCTAATTTCACTTTAAAAAAAATTCAAAATATAATCTAATCATATAAATAAATTAGTTTAAAAAGAGGTTTTGAATTAAAATACAACATTTACAATATTCATTAAAAAATGAACTTTATCGGAAATATACCAAAAATTTACACAATGTAAATTTTGATGTCCCAATTCTAAAGAAGAGTTATATTTGGTCCAATAGAATTTATAAGATTGATAAAACTATATTTAATGACGGTTCTCCGTCAAAAGGTGATAAGTGAACCCTTAGTGAAAATTAGGGTATAAATGCCTAAAATTGTATTCTTTCCGTATTTTAAGCCTTTATCTTTTATTGGGTAAATATAAAAACATTTAAAAACATATATAATCATATTTTAGTTATTTCTATCCATTCCTGCCAGTACAACGGCTACATGTTAACTACCATTTAAAATAATATTATTATATTACTAGTGTGCAACGTAATATTTCAATGAAACTCATCGTTGCGTATCGAGTACGCTATCGAGCATAGCATCCCCTTTAAAGTAATATTAATATTTGATTCACAAATATGGATAAATGTAAAGATGTCATATTCTTTATTTACCTGGGGTGTTACATCCTTCCCCCCTTTTGGGAATTGCGTCCTCACAATTTTAAAATTGGGCTTGGAAACATCTTTGAAAGTCCCACATCGGAGAAGAGTCGGTGAAACAATCACATTAAAATAAAGAAAGATAAGTACAAAGGTCACCCGAGTTAACCCATACTAGGATTCCAAGTATGAAAACATGGACATGGAGGAGAAAACATAGGGTCATGTTCTGATGGAGAGTGATAGAAAACATGTTTAGGAGAAAGTTAACCATGAAAAAATCACAAACTTGTGATGGGTTAAACGGTATTCGATTCCCCAGTAGGAAAAGTTAATAGACAACATTTTTGTTTTAAGTTACTTTTTATTTAGGAATTTAGTCATAAGGAAACATAATCACTTATCATGTTTACTTTCAACTTTTACTAGATTCCTTAATCAAACTCATATTTTTTTTCCAAAAGATGAGTTTTTAAGGAGACTTGTTCGCATTAAGAGTACTATAATCAACTTATAGTGAATCAACTAATCCACCCTAGAGAACTATATACTTCCCATGTCATTAGGCTTTAACCAAAACCAAAACCAAAAAGGTTAGTACAAGGTCAGATAATCCGAAAAAAGATAACCCTTTAAAAAAGAAAATCTATGCCTAATCTCCAAAATTTGTCCAACAAAACCCAAAGTTCAATGAGGTCCATCCGATAAACAATTTGTCAATAAAATTCTTCAATGTAAACCAATATAAGATTGAAACCCAAATATTTGAAGGATTTAGTCACATAGTCTTCCATGTTAAATCGTAACATTTATCTCCAAACAACATTAGTTGCTCCTAAAGTCTCGTATTGAAAAGTAACTAACCTAATCACATATCCTCCATGATAGGTTAATAATTTTCATAAATATCCCAAAATAAACTTACTCTTTATTCATAAAATCATATAACTAAAAATAATCAGTCAAACTAACCAGGGACTTCCCGTAGTCCAGTGGTAGGCGATAAATACCAGTCGCACTTTGGTTGTGGGTTCGATTCCCGCAGCTTTGCCCGACGCGACGGTTTGTCACATGGTCTGCGTGTTGTTCTTTTTCCAAAACTATATAATTCTAAAATCATTCCCCAAAAAGGGATAAAATCATCAAAAATAACAATAACATAATTTAACCTCAATTTTATCTCATGCCTTTTGTAACAGCCCAAGATTTTATAAAAAAATATTTTATTTTTATTAATGTCTTGTGTTGTACGCTACACCAAAAGGAGCTTGCACAACACGCATCCTTGACTTGCCTTGCATTATACGCAATCGCGACCTTCCTCGATAGCGTGTGTAATACGCAATACCGAGTTTCACTAAACAATGATATGCTATTAAAATATTATTAAAACTAGCCGTTATGAATAGTAATAACCACTTTTTGAAATTTAGTAAATTTTATTATTCAAAATGGAATTCATTTTTGGATTCATAATATCGAAATTAGCTTAGGGTGAAATTTTGGTACTTTTCAGATAACATTCATATTCTGATGAATAGTGAAAATTACTAAATTTTAATTAAAAACAACTTTTTTAATCGAAATAATTAATAGTGATAAATTATTAATTTTAGTGGTTTTAAAGTATATTTAGAATATATTTTTACAATTCAATACAATGTTGGTCATTGTATGTAATTTCACATTTAAACCAGACATAAACAAGTGTCAATCTTTTGATAGATATTGTTTCTTAAAAACACGCTATTTGTTTTAACAGCGGGATTTAATTATAAAATTAATTAATGCAACTTCTATGTTATGAATTTGGTAAAATAGACTTCATTTTTGAATTCGGAATATGAAATATAGCTTAGGATGAAATTTTGGCATTGTTCTGAAAAACATCAATTTTTGATGAATAGTGAAACTACTAAGTGGTAGGTTAAAAACTGAATTTTGCATAAAACTTAATTTTACCACTTCTGTGAATGGAATTTTGAAAATCCGACAGACACGGTTAATATAAAGGACTAAAATGTGGTTCAATGAGATGAAAATAATTTTTGGTGAATAGTATCTTTTTACTTTTTTTTACCACGGTTAATAGTAAAAAGGGTAACTAAGGGTAAATATGATATTACTATAACCCTAACACATGTCCTAATTCTATTGGATAAGTGTAATTCGGCCAAAAACAACCTTATGAATATAATATGACCATTTGGGCCCACTTGGATTAGATTAGGACATTTATTATTATTTAATTCAAAGAAGAGTTAAAAGAGTTAAAATCAATGTTTATTTACTAAAACATTTTTAATATGGGGTTATACATAAGATAAATTAGTCTATAAATATTCATTAGAAAGATAAAACGATTTCCTACAAAATTATAGTTTATTTATAATTTTTAGACTTTAAATAAATTAATTTATTGTTGACACAACGATGATGCAGTAATTACCCTTTTAAGGAAATATTAACATAATTGATGTTATAAATGCTCAAATGAATGTAATTTAAGACTTTTTATGAACTAAACTAATTTTCTAGGTTACTATGATGTATTAGTGTTTATTTAATCAACTTGGTTCGAACATATAATTCTGTTATGACTTTCAAAAAAAATCATATATCAAATAGTGTCAAAATTGACACAAAATAGTTTTTAAATCAAATATTATATTATTAATTGTTATTTTATTCCTAAAAATCTAAGGTTCGGCCAAATGACTTAGATAAGGATATATATATTAGTAATAAACAATTTGGGGTTCGTTTGGCATGTTATTGTAAGTGTATTAACCATATAGTGAAAGAAAATAAAAAGACACGGTAAAAGTTAAATTATTTAACTTAGAGTTAAATCTAATTGATAAGGTTAAAATAATACCCTAAACTTGTCTAAATCCTATTGGATGATAGGATTTCGACCCATCCCCACTTTATCTTCGAAATAAGACCCTTTGGAACCATTATAAACCGATTTTGACATTAATATTAAATAATATTTTGAGGTATTCCTAAGGTGCCCCTCTCCTCCCTTATAAAAGGACACCTCCTCCCCCTCCTCCTCACACCAATTTGAGCACTCAAGCTCGGCCAACCCCTGCCAAAATATCTTCTCCACTTCCCTAGAAACATCCTAGAGGTTCTGGTCTCCCTCAATGACCAATTTTAGTGCCCTAAGAGGAGGTCTCAAAGGGGCGCTTCAAAGAAGAGGTAATTACCGTTACCAATTCTTTCATCTTTATTTCTTCTTCCACTTCTTCTTATTAGGTTGTTTCATTATGAAGTAATAACATCAGTATCACTCATATACTGATATGTTATTATAAGTATGAAACAACCCTATTTCACCATCTATCCATCCTACGGAAAAAGAAATCACCGTGCGTGCGTACGTACGGAATACCGTCTCCACACCGTGGTGTAATCTATTTTCCACCACCACCTTACATGGATGGGTATAATGGTGTAAAGAATAACTATACATAGTTATTATAACATCATATTGATTCTGATATATTGTATAATCCACTCCAATTCAATTCAATATTTATGGAAATGATATCATCGCTCGTGCGTACGTACGGACTACCGTCTCCACGACGCGATGCGATTCATTCTCCATGTTAACCATTTAAGAATGATTAAAAAGTATATATAAGAAATAATAATGAAATATATGACATTATAAAGCTACTGGATTTATGTATATATGTATATGTATGTCATCTACTTACTTCCATTCAAGACCATAGGGAAAGGAAAACAGCGTTCATGCGTACGTACGGACTACCGTCTCCATGAACGGTGTTTTTCATTTCATTTATCTATCTATTATATATATATATATACTGAATATATATGATATATAAATCATATTTTATATTCTGGAAGTAAGTAAATCATGATATAAGTAATAATAATGTCAAGAAGAACAAGTCAAAACACCTACGATAAATGAAACGATTTTACCCAAAACGCTTCTTTAACATGGAGTTTACAAAAGAACGGGTAATATAATGTCATAAGTGAACCATATATGATATCATAACAATGAATATGATTCTGTAATAAGTCAATGACATTATTTAAACCATTATACAGGAGCTTCGGACACGTACAAAGCAAATCGGACCTAAGGTAAGGGAAATATCACAATCTCATCTTTATCCGAGATTGTTTATACTTTGGTATTTACTGGGGTGTATTTTATCATCCACATCCATGTTTCATCAATATGTAATATTATTTCAATCCACCTACAATTTTTTAAATCCATTTTTACCCTTCGGTGAGTTTTTAGTAAAAGATATGAAAGGAATCTTTTGTCGTTTTTCGTACGAGGTACTTTTTGACTTTTCCGACAAAAGTACGAAGAATGTTTTTTTTAACTTATACGGCATGAATGGATTTTTAAAACATTATTTCCAAGAAGCTTCCTTTACAAGTTTTCAAGTTTATTTTTAATCATCTTCTTTTATTTTAATGTCGTGTGACATGTTATGAAAGGAAAAATGTTTTTGAAGTAAAAAGGATATTTTCCTCAAGAATGGAGTTCAAGTATTTTATCAAAATTATTTTCCATATAAGATAATAAAAGGGTTATGTTTTTATCCCTATTATTACATGGATTTGATTATGTTGTGATGGAAATATTTTTATGAATTCCTTTATCTTATATTAATTGTTTTATGATGTCATGTTGTTTAAGAATTCCATTTTTATTACATGGGTTATGAAATGATGTATGGTTTATGATTTTGTGGAACACATAAGAATGGTATCATTATGAGATGGGTGGGACCTATATCTCCCTCCAATGCATTGGGTAAAGATTTTATATCTCATGAGATAGACATGGCTGGAATGGTAGGTTATACCGGTTCAGTGAAACAGGACTGAAACGAGGGTTACTCGATTCAGAAAGGGACTTTGTCCACTAAGATAGTCTTGGCAATGAGTCTTGACTAACAAGAAATGATTCTCTATGATTATGTGTGAATGCCACAAAGTTTCATGTTTTAAGTTATGATTATTGTGATTTCATTTCACTACTATGATTTATCCCATGTTATGAAATTATGCTCTCTTTTGCAGGTTAATATTTCCAAAAGTTATGTTCTTATGAATATGATGTGATTGATTTTTATTTTGTATACCCTTACTGAGAATTTGAGCTCACCCTTTTATGTTTTCTTTTCCCCAAGATATAAAGAAAGGTTTTAGGTAAAAAAAGGGAAGATCTTTATGGGAGATATTGAAGATCTTTCACCACGATTAGAAGATTACGTTCCGAGTTTCCAAAGACACTAAACTATTACGATCCTTGTGTGTGTGTGTTTTTGTTATGTACTAAGTATTCCGCAAAAGTAATGTAAAGTCTATGTACGTCAGGCTTCGGGTCTCTACAGTTGGTATCAGAGGAAAGGTTTAGTCAACCTTTGGAAACTAGGATGCGAAAACGTTAGTGAGATCCCTAGAGATATTTCTAAGGTATGTCTAGGGATGTCCCTAAGGTTAAGTATACGTATAGGTTATAGTAATAGAACTACGCTAATGATCATAGAATTAAACCTAAGATGTTAGATATTGAAGGTACTCCCCCTTTATTATGTTGTTTTCCCTAGAATAATTTTTGCCTCTCACACTATTCTTTTTGGGTTTTAGAAAATGGCTGGAAACAAGGTGATTCACGATAATGGAGGATATGATGGACAATGGAATGATATTTTTCATGATCAACAAAATGAAATGGGATTTGGAAGTCCAAACATCATTATTATGCAGAATCAGCAATCTCATAATATGATCAATAAAGTAAAATTTGGTAAGTTCCCTGACTCGGCTAATAAGAGAAAGATGGAGTTTCATGATGATCATAGAGGAAAAAAAGTTCAATTTCCCCTATGTAAATCATGTGGGAAGAGGCATCAAGGAGAATGTTTCAAAGGAACTGGAAGATGCTTTGGGTGTGGAAAAGAAGGAAACAAAGCCAGTAAGTGCAAAGGAAAAGGTTCAGTTAACACCAGGGATGAGGATAATGGTATTGCTACGACATCAACAATGGTAAAATGTTTTAAATGTGGAATGTACGGGCATTATGCATACCAATGCCCTAAGGGAAAGTCTCATGAAGAGAATCAGTATGGTCGTATGGGTAGTATTTATGTGGATGATGATGAAGAGACTACAAATGATATGTGAGATGAAAGAATTGTTGAAGCTCGGTCAATGGTTTAAGAATGTAGTGGAATGATTACATGTTTATCATGTGTAATGTTGTATAAGTAATCTCATGGTACTATGGAATAAAGAGACATCTAAGGATTTTTACACTGTTATCTTTCATTGAGTTTTGAAGGTGTATGATTAATGTTACCAGTATCCATGAAAGGTTATTCAGATACTTCTGTAATGTAGATGATATGCGAATAATGAAGGGATAAAGAGAATCTAATATGTTTGATAGTATTCATGAGCTCATGATTGATATAAGGACTAAGTGATATCATGGTTTGAGGATATAGAATTTTGAGGATTTTGGTATGTGGAAAGTGTTAACTTTTAACTGCATTCATGTTTTCACTAAGGTTCAATGGGTATTCAAGGGAATACATGATTAAGGCCTTTGAATGTTTGGAATGTGACCAACAAGACATATCTTATGATATATGGGGATCAAAGATGGTATTAAATCTCTGGTTATCGTTTTCACTATGTTATGAGAGTGGACTGCAGTATTATGGATAGTCCTAAAGATTAGAATGGATTATGTTGGACATAAGTTAGTATTGTTTAAGGATAGAAGATTTTCGATATTATTGATGGGATGTTATAGTAATGTAGTTTTAGAAAAAGGACAACATGCAGGACGGGCGACAGCCCATCGCTTCGGACAAGGCTGTGGGAATCGAACCCACAACCGAAGTGCGACTGGCCTTTATCGCCTACCACTGGCCTACAGGAAGTCCCTGTTTAGTAGAAACTAGTTTTATTTTATTAAGCGGTATGATATATGAAGTATAAGTTCATTTTTGGAACCATATACGATTAATCTAACCATAAGATGAACTTATAACTTTTCAAACCTTTTGTTTGAGACATATGAAATGACCCGTCATTCTATCACATGATCTGCTAACACTTCACGAATAACAAATTCAAATTCATTTATTTAAGAGATGAAGTAGAAATTGTTCAAGGCACGAACAATAGTGTGACTGTACCAAAATAAAGTAAGTATTTATTCTAATTCAAATTTTCAACTTTAGGGAAATGATCTTGAAAACCAAAAATGTTGTCCTAGTGATCTTATACCTGATGAATCGGATGGTACCTTAGATCATCACAAATTTATGGATTTGTGATTGTTGGCATTTCCATAGCCATGTTCTCTACCACTCTCCATCGGAACATGATGGTTAGATTTTTCTTCCATATCCATATTTTTACCTATGTGGAAACCCAGCGATTAGTTTATTTGGGTAATCGTTACATTTCATACTTTACTTTTTAAAGCCAAGTTTTGGTATTCCTTTTTACGATGTGGGTTTCTATTAAAGAAACTTTCGAATAGTAAACCATTTATAACCCCGACGAATTTCGAGGGAGAAATTCATTTTAAGGGGGGTAGAATGTAACAGCCCAAGATTTTATAAAAAAATATTTTAATTTTATTAATGTCTTGTGTTGTACGCTACACCAAAAGGAGCTTGCACAACACGCATCCTTGACTTGCCTTGCATTATACGCAATCGCGACCTTCCTCGATAGCGTGTGTAATACGCAATACCGAGTTTCACTAAACAATGATATGCTATTAAAATATTATTAAAACTAGCCGTTATGAATAGTAATAACCACTTTTTGAAATTTAGTAAATTTTATTTTTCAAAATGGAATTCATTTTTGGATTCATAATATCGAAATTAGCTTAGGGTGAAATTTTGGTACTTTTTGGATAACATTCATATTCTGATGAATAGTGAAAATTACTAAATTTTAATTAAAAACAACTTTTTTAATAGAAATAATTAATAGTGATAAATTATTAATTCGAGTGGTTTTAAAGTATATTTAGAATATATTTTTACAATTCAATACAATGTTGGTCATTGTATGTAATTTCACATTTAAACCAGACATAAACAAGTGTCAATCTTTTGATAGATATTGTTTCTTAAAAACACGCTATTTGTTTTAACAGCGGGATTTAATTATAAAATTAATTAATGCAACTTCTATGTTATGAATTTGGTAAAATAGACTTCATTTTTGAATTCGGAATATGAAATATAGCTTAGGATGAAATTTTGGCATTGTTCTGAAAAACATCAATTTTTGATGAATAGTGAAACTACTAAGTGGTAGGTTAAAAACTGAATTTTGCATAAAACTTAATTTTACCACTTCTGTGAATGGAATTTCGAAAATCCGACAGACACGGTTAATATCAAGGACTAAAATTTGGTTCAATGAGATGAAAATAATTTTTGGTGAATAGTAACTTTTTACTTTTTTTTACCACGGTTAATAGTAAATAGGGTAACTAAGGGTAAATATGATATTACTATAACCCTAACACATGTCCTAATTCTATTGGATAAGTGTAATTCGGCCAAAAACAACCTTATGAATATAATATGACCATTTATGCCCACTTGGATTAGATTAGGACATTTATTATTATTTAATTCAAAGAAGAGTTAAAAGAGTTAAAATCAAAGTTTATTTACTAAAACATTTTTAATATGGGGTTATACATAAGATAAATTCGTCTATAAATATTAATTAGAAAGCTAAAAAGATTTCCTACATAATGATAATTTATTTATAATTTTTAGACTTTAAATAAATTAATTTATTTTTGACACAACGATGATGCAGTAATTACCCTTTTAAGGAAATATTAACATAATTGATGTTATAAGTGCTCAAATGAATGTAATTTAAGACTTTTTATGAACTAAACTAATTTTATAGGTTACTATGATGTATTATTGTTGATTTAATAAACTTGGTTCGAACATATAATTCTGTTATGACTTTCAAAAAAATCATATATCAAATAGTGTCAAAATTGACACAAAATAGTTTTTAAATCAAATATTATATTATTAATTGTTATTTTATTCCTAAAAATCTATGGTTCAAACAAATGACTTAGATAAGGATATATATATTAGTAATAAACAATTTGGGGTTCGTTTGGCATGTTATAGTAAGTGTATTAACCATATAGTGAAAGAAAACAAAAAGACACAGTAAAAGTTAAATTATTTAACTTAGGGTTAAATCTAATTGATAAGGTTAAAATAATACCCTAAACTTGTCTACATCCTATTGGATGATAGGATTTCGACCCATCCCCACTTTATCTTCGAAATAAGACCCTTTGGAAGCATTATAAACCGATTTTGACATTAATATAAAATAATATTTTGAGGTATTCCTAAGGTGCCCCTCTCCTCCCTTATAAAAGGACACCTCCTCCCCCTCCTCCTCACACCAATTTGAGCACTCAAGCTCGGCCAACCCCTGCCAAAATATCCTCTCCACTTCCCTAGCAACATCCTAGAGGTTCTGGTCTCCCTCAAAGACCAATTTTAGTGCCCTAAGAGGAGGTCTCAAAGGGGCGCTTCAAAGAAGAGGTAATTACCGTTACCAATTCTTTCATCTTTATTTCTTCTTCCACTTCTTCTTCTTAGGTTGTTTCATTATGAAGTTATAACATCAGTATCACTCATATACTGATATGTTATTATAAGTATGAAACAACCCTATTTCACCATCTATCCATCCTACGGAAAAAGAAATCACCGCGCGTGCGTACGTACGGAATACCGTCTCCACGCCGTGGTGTAATCTATTTTCCACCACCACCTTACATGGATGGGTATAATGGTGTAAAGAATAACTATACATAGTTATTATAACATCATATTGATTCTGATATATTGTATAATCCACTCCAATTCAATTCAGTATTTATGGAAATGATATCATCGCTCGTGCGTACGTACGGACTACCGTCTCCACGACGCGATGCGATTCATTCTCCATGTTAACCATTTAAGAATGATTAAAAAGTATATATAAGAAATAATAATGAAATATATGACATTATAAAGCTACTGTATTTATGTATATATGTATATGTATGTCATCTACTTACATCCATTCAAGACCATAGGGAAAGGAAAACAGCGTTCATGCGTACGTACGGACTACCGTCTCCATGAACGGTGTTTTTCATTTCATTTATCTATCTATTATATATATATATATACTGAATATATATGATATATAAATCATATTTTATATTCTGGAAGTAAGTAAATCATGATATAAGTAATAATAATGTCAAGAAGAACAAGTCAAAACACCTACGATAAATGAAACGATTTTACCCAAAACGCTTCTTTAACATGGAGTTTACAAAAGAACGGGTAATATAATGTCATAAGTGAACCATATATGATATCATATCAATGAATATGATTATGTAATAAGTCAATGACATTATTTAAACCATTATACAGGAGCTTCGGACACGTACAAAGCAAATCGGACCTAAGGTAATGGAAATATCACAATCTCATCTTTATCCGAGATTGTTTATACTTTGGTATTTACTGGGGTGTATTTTATCATCCACATCCATGTTTCATAAATATGTAATATTATTTCAATCCACCAACAATTGTTTAAAACCATTTTTACACTTCGGTGAGTTTTTAGTAAAAGATATGAAAGGAATCTTTTGTCGTTTTTCGTACGAGGTACTTTTTGACTTTTCCGACAAAAGTACGAAGAATGTTTTTTTTAACTTATACGGCATGAATGGATTTTTAAAACATTATTTCCAAGAAGCTTCCTTTAAAAGTTTTCAAGTTTATTTTTAATCATCTTCTTTTATTTTAATGTCGTATGACATGTTATGAAAGGAAAAATGTTTTTGAAGTAAAAAGGATATTTTCCTCAAGAATGGAGTTCAAGTATTTTATTAAAATTATTTTCCATCTAAGATAATAAAAGGGTTTTGTTTTTATCCCTATTATTACATGGATTTGATTAGGTTGTGATGGAAATATTTTTATGAATTACTTTATCTTATATTAATTGTTTTATGATGTCATGTTGTTTAAGAATTCCATTTTTATTACATGGGTTATGAAATGATGTATGGTTTATGATTTTGTGTCACACATAATAATGGTATCATTATGAGATGGGTGGGACCTATATCTCCCTCCAATGCATTGGGTAAAGATTTTATATCTCATGATATAGACATGGCTGGAATGGTAGGTTATACCGGTTCAGTGAAACAGGACTGAAACGAGGGTTACTCGATTCAGAAAGGGACTTTGTCCACTAAGATAGTCTTGGCAATGAGTCTTGACGAACATGAAATGATTCTCTATGATTATGTATGAATGCCACAAAGTTTCATGTTTTAAGTTATGATTATTGTGATTTCATTTCACTACTATGATTTATCCCATGTTATGAAATTATGCTCTCTTTTGCAGGTTAATATTTCCAAAAGTTATGTTCTTATGAATATGATGTGATTGATTTTTATTTTGTATACCCTTACTGAGTATTTGAGCTCACCCTTTTATGTTTTCTTTTCCCCAGGATATAAAGAAAGGTTTTAGGTAAAAAAATAGGGAAGATCTTTATGGGAGATATTGAAGATCTTTCACCACGATTAGAAGATTACGTTCCGAGTTTCCAAAGACACTAAACTATTACGATCCTTGTGTGTGTGTGTTTTTGTTATGTACTAAGTATTCCGCAAAAGTAATGTAAAGTCTATGTACGTCAGGCTTCGGGTCTCTACACCTTTCACTTCAATCATAACATATAGTAACCCATAATTACCTCAAAAGTAAGGAACATATAAACCCAAATGGTTCTTTATAACTATGTCCACAAAAGAAAAGATAACTATTCCTTGAATAAAATTTGCCTATATTAAACATCAGGGTTACACATAATATAAAAAGTCTTCTAATGTAACCCCATCATCAAAAGAGACTTAATACTCTTAAGAATTTCACCTTAACTCTTGACGCCCTTATATGTTGACATCTTACTCATTCAATATTCTTAATGATCCATTATCCATTCCTTTCCAACTTATTCCGAAATACCTCTTTCCTACAAAAAAAATCATGAATCATATCCTAAGATTCAAAAATAGGAAAACAATAGTCATGAAATAGTACATACCATTGATTGGTCATTGTCAGTTTCTTCATCCTCAATCGGAATGGCATTAGGAATTGGTAAATGAAAATTTGTACGCTCTTGGTGACCCCATTCACGAAACTTCTTCATAAGACATGTGTTTGCATAATGACCATGCACACCACATTTAAAACATTCAATTGATCCCTCAGAAAGAACTTCTTTCCCTTTTCTTGAGTCAACTGGATAATTCCTTTTTCCATGGCAGGTTCTTGCTTCATGACCTTCATTTCCACATCTATAGCATATTTTTGTCCATTTGAAACATTTTCCTCGATGTTTCTTTCCACATCTTTGACACATAGGTTTTTGAACACACTTACCTTTATGATTATTACTTGTACTTCCGTAGGGATTTGTTTCTTGCATATATGATGGCTTAGAGAAATCTCCAAGGTTTAGGTGGTCAATCATAACTCCGGATAGTTGGTTGAGGATAAACACAAGAGTTCTCGTTACAGCTCCCATATCATTCAGTTGCTCGCTCAGAAAACTGTCACAGTTTCCTTCACATCCACCGCTACCTTGGTGCCTTCTAGATCCAACCATTTACTAAAACAAAAAAGGGTCAGTGTGAGTATAACAAAAAAACCATCATGTACTAATGAGGAAGATAAACACTAAGATATTCTTACTCATTCACTTTATCTAAAACTAGGACTCTGTCTGAATTCCTAACCAGTATGGTAATGTCACTTATGCTTAAAGAATACCCTAACCTCTAAAGTTATCTAAACCGACCTTTGATACCAACTATAAGGCCCCGGCCTTAAACCTTACTTACTATTGAATTAAATTAATAATTCACGTTGAGGATCTTTTCAGGTTTATAGTTTTAGATAATTAGAACATAACTATTACATCTCAAAATATTAAAAAGTAGTCACTTATACTAAGTTTCCATAATAAAAAAACTCTTAAAAGGAACATATCTAGTTCCATGTTTTATATAGCATGACATTCCCTTGATCCCATCCTTGACCTTATTCCACATTAAGTCCTATGAAAAACATTTCAAAAAAACTTGGGTTGAGCATAAAATGCTCAGTAAGGGATACACAAAGAATGAAAACTGTTAGTTTTTCAAACATCAAGTTAACCATGTATACTCTATCAAAGTAATACCTTCACCTTCATGAAGTAGTAAAAACTATTAACTGAATAAAGTATCATTACTTACCTTTTTGTAACAAAGGGATTACCATAAAACCCATATAAAGAACACATAACATATATAAAGGTAACTTGGGTCATAAACATACTTAAGTGGAATAACCATACGGTCGACTTCCACACATATCACTTAATGAAATAGCGATACAGCCAATTTCCATACATACTTAATGGAATAGCCATAAGGCCGACTTCCTTACCCAATTCATTGGAGGTTATAACGTAACCACCCGTCCTGGTATTCACGGTACCACCCGTCATATGGTTTATAACGTAACCACCCGTTAAAATGTCCACATACCAATATAAAATCATAAAACATAAAACCAATATAAAGGAATGATAACATTTACACATTTCAATCACAATATATCAAAAATATATTGACATAATAGAATCCTTTATCAAAACCATTTTCAATACAAAAATAAATAAAAGAGTATATGGTATTTATTTTATTTTAAAAACATTACGGCTTGTTAAGGAAGCCAAAGACCAAATAATACTCACGGTGGCGGAAAAGGCCATTGTCACCACGTACGTTAAAAAAAACATTCCTTTTTTTCGTTTAGTAAAACACTTTGTAGAAAAAGATTCCTTTTGTACAAAAGTATAAGTCAAAAGAGTTTATACACCGTATAAAATAAAGTTGTGTATAAAACGAAATATGCCTCAATGAAAGGAGATTGAGACGAAGTCCCTTACAAAGATCATTTTTAAAATAAAATAGATATATTATGTGTATTCACTATAATTACACATAAAGAAAGTACAAATAAAAGATAGGACATAATAATATCATGACATAATTTGAAAGTAGGAGATTAACCCAAAGAATGGTAATTGGGTTAAGATGTTCCCTTACCTCGGGTCCGACTTGACTCGATCGTTCTTTAACATCATGAATAATAAACTTGAGTTAATTTGTACTTTATTAAGAACCTTTTTAAAGTTAATTATTCCTTTTATATCACCTATTGCCATGTCATGAACACTGTGTAATTATTTAAGTTAATAACGGTCGTTTTAACGATCATTGGTACTTGAGTCAAAAATAAGCCCTTTATAATTACAATTTTTTCATGTATCCATTATATCCAGAATGGTATTAATGATGTAGATATTATATAAGTCATATATATCCAGTAAATTCATGCATTTATAATATTACATAACCATTTAGAGGTAAGAAATGAAATGCACCGTTCATGGAGACGGTAAGCCGTACGTACGCATGAATGCTACTTCCATTTCTATTTCGTATTTTCTGGAATGGAATCATAATTATATAAGAGTTTATTATAATTCAAGTATATTATCATATATAATATCATAGTTCCATCCTTTATACATCCCACACATGGTATTTAACGAATCAAATCACTCTGAGGGGGCGGTAGTCCGCACTTCCTTAAATGAAGATATCACGTTTACCCATAATGGAAACCATAAAGGTATGACCAAAATGAAAAAAACAGAAGCTTAAGGAAAACATAAACATATTATATATCATATATAAAAATAGTGACATCATAATGGCCACATTTGAAGGTGTCAAATGAGTATTGAACAATCATCATTTCGGGAGGCAGAATTTCGCCATCCACGGAAACCGTATGTTCTTTAACCATTTGATGTAGTTTTGTGAGAGTGTAGCTCGAATAAATCTTATAACAACATACTAGTATATTGAAGATACTGTTGTTGTTACAAAATAAGTAATTAAAAAGAGTTTAGGGTGTTGGAGAAGCAAAATAAAACAAATGAACAAGAGAGAATGAATTACCTTTAAAAGTGTAACTCCTTTTGATTTGAGCATAAAGGCTTCCTTTGAAAGGATTCTGCCCAAAGCTAATACTCCAGGATTAGGAGAGGGATTTGGAGAGAGTAAATTGGCAGGGTATGGCCGAGCCAAAGGCTTGAGGAGTGTGTGAAATGAGGTAGAGGTGGGGGCCTTTTATAAGAGGAGAGGAGGGGCACTTTTGGAAAGTAAAGAAATATTACTTTATTTGAAACTGAGTGTCGGTTTTAAAAGGTCCCATATTTCTATAATTTGTGGATAATGTGATAGGTCTTCTAAATATTCCTATCCAATAGGTTTTGTACATGTTTAGGTTTTAGATATTACATTATCGTTCCATTTTATTTAAATCGTTAAATAATGAAGTCATCGCTGCATCATAATGATGTCATAAATAATTTATTTTATATAAAGTATACAAATTATAAAACAAATACTATGATGTAGGAAATATTTTTATCTTTCCAATTAATATTTATAATCAAAAATCTGATCTTTATAACCCCATGTAAATTTTTTTTAATAAAATATATCATGTTTGTGCCATTTTTTACATTAACTTTAAATAAAAGGTATTTATGTCATTTTCCAACCAAAGTGGCTCCATGGGGTCCCCAAGTTGACACATGGATTTTATTGGTCGGCCATGACACATCCAATAAGGGTAGGACTTGTGTCAAGGTATTTTCATTTTATTATAATATCAGTTTTGCCTTAAATTGCACTAATTACCTCTAATCGCGATTAAAAACTTAATAAGTTACTATTCACCAAAAAATTATTTTAATCTCATTGAAACACATTTTAGTTCTTAATTACAACCATTTATGTCGTATTTTTGAAAATCAAAACAAAATGATTGCAAAATTTCATTTAAACAGAAAATCAGTTTTTATAAGTACCACTTAGTGGTTTCAGTATTCATCAAAAATTGAAGTTTTTCAGAAAATTACCAAAAATTCACCCTAAGCTATATTTCATATTACGAATTCAAAAATGAAGTCTATTTTAAAAAATTAAGAACATATAAGTCAAATTAATTAATTTAATAATTAATTCCCGCTGTCAGAGCAAAAAGCGTGTTTTTATGAAACAATAAGTATCAAAAGATTGACAGTAGTTTAAGTCCGATTTCAAAGTGAAATTAATTCCAACGACCACTATTGGATTTAATGGTAAAAATATTTTCTAATTTCATTTTAAAACCAATTCAAAAGATAATCTAATCATATAAATAAATTAGATTAAAAAGAGGTTTTGAATTAAAATACAACATTTACAATATTAATTACAAAAATGAAATTTATCGGAAAGATACCAAAAATTTACACAAAGTAAATTTTGATGCCCTAATTCTAAAGAAGAGTTATATTTGGTCCAATAGAATTTATAATATCGATCAAAACTATATTTAATGACGGTTTGCCGTCAAAAGGAGATAAGTGAACCCTTTGTGAAAATTAGGGTATAAATGCCTAAAATTGAATTCTTTCCATATTTTCCACCTTTATCTTTGATTGGGTAAATATAAAAACATTTAAAAACATATATAATCATATTTTAGTTATTTCAATCCATTCCTGCCAATACAACAGCTACATTTTAACTACCATTTAAAATAATATTATTATATTACTAGTGTCCAACGTAAGATTTCAATGAAACTCATCGTTGCATATCGAGTACGCTATCGAGCATAGCATCCCCTTTAAAGTAATATTAATATTTGATTCACAAATATGGATAAATATAAAGATGTCATATTCTTTATTTACCTGGGGTGTTACAGGTTAGGAGTAATGTTAATGATCACCACACCTCATGACAGGATTCAAGTCACCATGGGGTCGATACTTTTCAGAGTTCTTTGGTTTTCATGGTTTGATGATGATTAGTGGAAATGAAAAGTGAGTTGGGTTAAAGGTCTTAGTGAGCTCGTAGGGTCTGGAAAGCCATGTGGAGCTAGTGATATTACCCTAGAATACACTCTGTGACACTGAAGTGATTGTAATATAGCTTCCAACCATATGTCCAAGTCAACCACTGAAACTATTTTCTACTCGCATTGTCTTATGTACTTTAGTTTTGAAATATTGGAACATTGGTTTTAAACTAACATTGTTTTAATAAGTGTAAAGATTTTGTGAAATATTTATCTAATAAATAAGGAATGGTTATATTTTTAAAAATTGAGAACTGATTTTTCAGAATTTTATTTGAATGGAAAATGGTGTGGTTGAACCTCTTCTAAAAGGTTGAACTATGTCAAGGATGGTTTTGAAAAAGTCTTTCCAATAAGGTTTCCTAATGTATTAAAAGGTTTTTTAATGGGATGAGATTTTTGGAAATCTATGTGAATAACTTGAAAGTTATTTTCATTGGAATTATTTTGTATCTCTAAAAATATTTTTTTAATGCTGTAATTTTGATTCAATTTTTTGGTTACTAGTCTTGAGAAAAAGGATGTATTAATTGATATTTTTTTTGGTTTTGAAAAGTGGAATGAGTTTTTATATTACCTTTGGTATTTTTGTTAGTGACCACATGCATGGGGTTATATGGGATGGGGGATTGTTAATGGTATGACTGGATGAGTTTCGGGATGGATATGAGAATAGTGCCTAGTGTGGCACAGAATCATGCATGTGTGAGGCCCATGGGGTATCATTGGTGGATACGATACCCACTGAACCAGTTATTTTAAAAAATATGATTTTAAAGAAAATACTTCATGTCTTCATGACTAGTTTGGTATGGTGTGTATTATGTGTTATTGAAAATTTTGATTTTGTGGGATGTTTTTAGTCCAAGAACCCCTCCTGTTTGAACGGTGTTTTGGCTTTGGGTTTTTTTGGTAATCATTGATGAAGGGTAGGTTAGTGTTCTCTTCTAAGAAATGTATTTGGACGCCTTTACTATGGATCCCTTAAAGTGTTTGGATCTGGTTTTCATTATATCTTGACCAATGTACCATCTTGGTTGGGTCCTTGGGTTCAATCATTGGATAAGATTATCCCTATTAAGGGTTAGTGCTCAACTAAAGTGAAACCTAGATTGTTTCTATGTTTTAAGACCCTCCAGTTTATCTATATGAGGAATATTTTTCTTGATATTTTTAGATTGAATCTACACCCTTTCCTATCATGGTTTTATTTATATTCTTTTAGAGAGAGAGTTATCATGTAAGGTTGAAAGAGACCTTAGATTCTTAAGTTTTCTGAATTTCTGAAGGTGGAAGTCGTTTGGGGTTTTTATCATGAATGTGTATCTGGATGGTTTCTAAGAGGTCCTCTCAGTCCTTCGTAGTCTCTTAGTAGACGGAGCTCACATTAAACTTCCAATGTGGGATATCTAGTCATTAGAGGATATTGTGTCCACTTTCTAATATTATGTGTTGTTTTGGGATGTTGTATAATGTCCCTCTCCATGAATTGTTTATATAAGTCTCAATGGTCATGTTTGGTGACAACATGTGATGTCATGTGCTCGATTGACTGTTAAGGTGAAAGTCATGCAATCCTTTGAGAGTCTATGTTATGTTGGGAGAATGTATCCCAGGGAGGAACTTCAAAATCATCCATTTTATAAGAAGGTGATTATAGGTTTTCATTACTTATATTGTTTCTCACCCGAAGAAATAAGTTGTGATATATGTGCATATTCTATACCCTTTTTTCAATGAAACAACGGGTTAGGGTAAAGTGACATTAGAATGTGTAATGTATTGGAAATCTTATCGGGGATTGCAATGCAGTGGTTGGTTGCACTGAAGGAATAATTCTAGTTCATGGGGTTTCTAAAGCCTAACTATGAGGCTGAAGATGCTTCAATCATTGAGCCACAACCATAGGTCTCGGAGAGAAGCTGGCTCGTAGTCAGGGGAAATCTCAGGGCCATTTAAACCCTTGTACAATGTCATATCCTCAACATTAAAGATAGTAAGAGTTAAAACCTCTGGTGTCATCATCTTTTCTCTATTTTTCCCATTGGATGGAAATAGGTAGAGGGCCTTTTACCCATGACATTGCCTAATGTCATTCCCTCCCCTTTTGGTTTCTATTGAGTCATTAGAGAATAGTTAGAAATTTGGATAGATGTGCGGAGGAAACAGTTTGTGCATGATCAGTAGTGACTATGTTTCAGGAATCCATGTGGAAAGAATTATCTTCATAGTTAGTATCTGGTTTCCCAAACCGTGCAGACTAACCCTATGACCTTCCCAAATCATTAAATTTCTTGGGTATTTTTGTGTCGACCCATGCTGGTCAGTTAAGATGGTTGGTTATTTATATTGGGAGACTCACTATGATTCTCATGTACATTCCTTCATGAAAATTGAAGGGAATTTTACCCTTTGTACTAAGGAGTCCGTTCAGGCCTCCCCTGTTAGTGACTTGATTATTTCTTAGAAAAATATAGGTTGTCTCTTTTGGAGGGGAGCCTATTTTTTCCCCCATACAAATAGCTCATATTGATCCATGGTAATGGATTTTTAGTAGTTAGACTCATTTGGAACTATCAAGATACTAACATATTCTTTGAGTAAACATTGGGATTTGAGAGCACCAAATGGTTTAGTTAAAGAAAGTTATGTGAAACCTTGTTCGATGTTGTGGTTTATTTTGGTGAAATGATTCAGTATTGTTCGGATAGTGTTTGAGGAGTTTTATATTGGGATAAAGTATAGATGTGATTGATTATTTCAGGTAAGTGATGTAAGTTTGGGTTGTTGGATTAATCCTTCCTTAATTGATAATTGGAGGTGTTTTGGCCTTTGGGGGTGAAACATAGCAAGGGAGTACCTCTTGGATTCTCAGTAGGGTATGGTTGTTGTTTTTCCCTTATTGTAGCTTTCTGGAGAAGGAATGTTTTCTTGGTGGGAGAATTTTCAAATAAATGTAATTGTGTAAAAGTAAATTTCATTTAATTTCCATTCATTCATTGTTTTGGGGGTTTCCCAAACATTTATGTAGGAATGGGTTAGTTTTCATGAATTGGTCCAAACCGTGAGCTCAATTCCAGATTTGAAAATAAATTTTGATTCCATTATAACTCATTCATTTTTCAACAGTTTTCTTCCTTTATAATTCCTACAGGTCATCCCCAGATCTATTAACAGCCAAAAATTAATTTGGACCATTTAGAAATCTATAAGAATGGTGGAGATTAGTTTTTATTTAAGGGATTGGTACTACCTGAAATCTCATTTCCTGAATTAAAAATAATATTTAATTAGTTAATAACTAATTATATTTTTAATTTTTTCGGGGATTCTAACTCCCACCCGAGTCCACATACCTACGGCTCTCCCCCATTCTCTCCTCGCCCAATTTGGAGCTGAATAGAATCGTGAAAGAGGGAGAAAAATCTCTGGATTTCATAAATCGCTTAGATTTAAATAGGTAAATTGATCCTTTCATAACTCCTTATGTTTTAACTCTGTTTCCCCCATTCTAGTTCCTACATGATCTCCTCATCTTTGTTCAAAACTCCATTAAATTTTTAGATGTTTTGAATTTCATATTCTCGTGTATTTTGGGTCGTTTTCGTCAATATTGTTTTGGGTAAGTGTTTCCCTCTTCAATTCCTTCCTTTTCTTTAGGTTTTCCTCCCTCTTTCATAAATTTATACAATTTCTAGATATTATGGATCATACAAAGGGTTTTATATGGGGTATTTTTGGAAAATTATTATGGTTTAGATTTCATTTTCATTTCCTTGTGGTGCGGCAGAGGTGCGGTTGAGGTTTCACACAAAGATTCAAGGGCTATGACTCAAAAGGTAGGTGGTCCATATGTAAAAAAATTATTGATGAGTTAGCTTGTTGTATTTACTCATTTTTTCATATTCTTCATATGTTTGGTGTGGTGCAAAAACTGTTTATGATTGATTTGGTTAAGTGTTAATTTTTATAGTTTCTTTTTAACATGGAATTGGGTGTTTTCATGTGTAACTCATGGGGTATAATTTGGGTGTATTTTATAACTTGTGAAATTGGTTAACTAAATATTCTTTGGCAATCCAATTCTGGTTTGGTAATGTATTAGTGTCATTTTTTCCTAAAAAAGAAGGTTTTTGAATAGGTTTGATCTGTAAAACATTGTTATACTTGTTGAGATCATTTTATGAATATGTGTGTTTTTATATCAATCTTATGTGGTATTATTCAAGGTTATTTTATAACCCTTGAATGTGGTTTTATAAATGTATCTAAGGCTTCCAATTCTATTTTGGATAGGAATTGGTATGTTTTTTGTCTTAAATGGGCATTTTAAAATGGGTTTTGGGTGTAAGACATAGTTACACCCCTTGAGTTTATTTTATGAAAATTGTTGGTGTTTTGTTACATTAAACAAAGTCGGTAAAAGGATGTATATGTACTGTTTGGGGGGTTTCTCCACCTAATATGGGTTTATTAAAGGTAACTTGGTTATTTAATAATTCAAATATTCTTTTAGAATGTTTTATAATGTGCTAAAATGTTTTAGAAAATGTAAAAAAACCAGTAAAACATGGTTGTGTGCTGTTTTGTGTTTGTGTGTTGGGAAAAATGAATTTTGTTGGTAAAAGAGGTATTACATGATATTTGAGTGGGCTGTTATGTGAGTTATAATTTCTTGGACTGGTTTATAAAAATTCTTTAAAGGATTTGTTTAAGTTTTAATGAAATATGATAAGTGTTGTGAGCAATTTTGGTGTGAGTCAGATTTCAAAATAAATTTGAATGAAAAGTGGACTTTGGTGACTTCTGTGGTATACATGTGGTCTGTTTGGTGAATTTGTGATTTGGAAATTATATATTCATGTCAAAATTATATTTCTTGACTTTTTGAACTTGTTTAATCCCAAAGGGAAAACCCGAGTATCTAGGTGGGTAGACGTGTACTAGTATGCTAATGAATCTGTGGGGTTTGGCCTCAATTTCACTAAGAAAGATTGATGCTGAAAACTCTAACTAAACGATGATGATGATGATTGGGGCCCTCTAGGTTATGTGTATTTTCTCTACTAGTGGCTCATGAATGAGAAAAAATATTTTTGATAGTTATTCTCACCGAGATACGTGGTACCTGGGACCCACAATGAGCTAGTGCCTATAAGTTATTTCCTATTGCTTGTTCTCATTAGATCCATTATACATACCGTAGGCATATGGTATATTTTTCTAGAATATTCAGTATCTATGGAATTTATTTTTAAAAAAATTATTTTTTCAAATTATCCCACTTGAAAAGTGATTTTTTTAGGTTCATCCTTTAGAAATTGTAACTACAAATTACATGTTTTTCAAAACATTCAAGCGTTTCGTCTTTGAATATTTTTCTCATGGAATCTATTTGCTGTGGTATTTTACTGGGAATTGGATCACATCCTAGTTATACCTTTGGATGTAAGTATTCTTGTTTATTTTTTTTATCAGAGGTTGGGTAAATTTTTTAGTTCCAGTTGTTCGGGATTCAAGTAGGTCCTTGGTGGTGAAGTCTTGTGGAGATGGCTTGTGGGAGGTGCTCCATGCCATTGGGGTTATTGTGCTATTACCTTTTGGTTTTATACCTTTGTTATAGTCTTATTGGGTTGATATAAAATATGTAATTCACTTCTAAATTTTTGTAAAAATATTATTTGGTTTGAAAAATTCAGATTTGTTTTATTGGATTCTTTTGTTGTTTTAAGTTTATATACTCGGGTAAATCATTCCAAATTCTCATTTTATGATACCCGAGCACTTGTTCCATCCCATGGGGATCAAGAACACCCTTCAGGCCTTGTCACGGGCAATGTTTGGTGCCTATTTTGGCGGTGACCGGATTCAGTTCATGACAGACTTTGTCCTCTCAACTAGTTTATATATAGCATTGATCGGCTCACTGGATAGGGGTTTACAATAGTAATCAGAGTTTCTAGGCCTTCATACCTCTACCACAGTTCTACGTGGGAATGAAACAACATCTTTACATCGTTGTTCTAGGTCCTCATACCTCTACCATAGTTCTACATGGGATACACAATGGTATAAAGAGTTTGGCGTGAATATTTCAGTATCCTCCATTTTAGATTAAGAGCCAGTCTGTGTCCAAATAGACAGATGACCAAACTACTCGTAATGTAATAAAATATTATCACACCAGAGCAATAATATGGAGATGAGTTTAGAATTCTCATGTGTGATGGGAATATATTTCTGGACTTCTTTGGATTGAAGTAGATAATGCTTTGAGTCCTTCTCTAAATGTTTTCTGGAAAACATAGTGTCGTTGTTCTGTTCCATCACTTCCAGTAAAGGTGTTCAGCTTGAATGTGATAGTATTCCTTGTAGCACTAGAACATCCTCTTTGAGCATATGTTCCTGATGTGTATGAGGGTTCGTCGAGTTCTTCTTGTTTTCTTCTTTTCATGTACCTGTGTATCTTGTTGTATGTGTCTTGTATGCATCTTCTATTCTTCCTTATGTATATATAATTATTTTCTCCAGTAGATTGATATTCCTTTTATTCCTTGAGATCTGGAAATGGGAATGATTACATTTTACATGTACGAGATACAGTTCCCTGACATGCCAAAAACCCACATTAATTAATAGAAGTTGCGTTGAATTAGTCAAATATGACCGTTCGCACTATTTTAATAATATTTAAAATGTATAGAGTTTGAATAATAGTGACTGGTTAACAGTCATCTTCCATCGGTAGCCCTCTATCGATAGACTTGTAACGGTAGCTCTTGTAGCATTATCTCATGTATAAGTAGCTCCATGTGCAGCGATAGATCCTTGTATATATAGCTCCACATGTCGGTAGCTCTTTGTAATGGTGGACTTCAGTCAGTAGCTCTTTGTAATGGTGAACTTCTGTCGGTATCTCTTCCTCGCTATCAACAGTTGTTATCATCGGTATCGATAGATCTCTCTATCAGTAGCTTCCTCTATCGGTATCTCTATTATACCGGTAGATTCACTCTATCAGTAGCTCCACTCTATCGGCAGATCCACTTTATCAGTTTCTGGTATCAGTGGACTTGTATCGTTGAACATGTATATCAGCGACCTTGTCTATCAGTAGACTTAGTCTATTGATGGACTTGTCTAATAGTGAACTTGTATCAGTGAGATAGTTTGTATCAGTGACCTTGTATCGGTGAGAAAATATATATTAGTCAGAATTATAACTATCAGTGACTCAAGAACATAAATGATTACAAAGTAATTTGTCTATGCATATTAGTTCCATATTGAATTAATATCATACTTTTTCATTGGTAAAGATAAAAAATCATTGATTAATATATTCCACGATATTGTATGATTATTTTGACATCCATACTAACTCTAGAACATGAAGGCATAATTATGAAACATAATTATTATATACATAATCATGATTTTGGATTATTAGAACATATCTAATCATATTTGAGATTATCAAAACAGATGAGTCCAACAATATCCCTCTATTTGATAATCGCAAATTATGGCATTATATTCCACAATAAACATTAGTGAATCAGAGTAAAATAAATCTAATGGAATTTCTCAGTGTGTTCAGATCATAACTCTCAAATGTATCAGAGCTCCTCAAATTAATCAGAGCTCAGTTATAACTCTCAAAAGTTTAAGATAACAATAAGAAGTATTATAGTTACAATATTGAGAAATATAAGAGTAAAAAGAAATAAAAAAATTTTCCCCCAAAGACACATATTATAATTTTCTCCCCCTTAGATTAATTTCTCCCAAAACTCTAAGGTTTCCCCATATTATAATTTTTCTCCCCCTATTTTATTAGAAAAACAAGATAATCAATTTTTCAGAGTATAAAAGAATAAGATAGAAAATAGAAATTTTCATTTCATATGACAATGTTACATGAGATAGTTCAAAAAACAATACAAGAAGTTGAAAGATTCCTATAAAAATATCTAGCCTCATTCAATAAACCTCCTAGATTTCCACATTGGATTTCTATTTAGGATCAGATGATTGAGGTTGGGTCGGTTGAGTTGCAAGCTGAGGTACTCTAGTAATTATCAAAGGTGGTTCAGCTAATCAAACACTACCAAGTCTGTAATGATTACTCCACAGTGTGATCATAAGAGTCAGGCTTCTGATGGCCTGAGCAAGACTCATTTGTGGTGTAGAACTAGCAGAACCTGTAGTAGGTAAGGTAGGAGGCACAACGATAGGTGTAATTTCCATATGCTGGAATGGTAGTAAGAGACTCTTTAAATCCATAATGATACCTCCTCCTCTCTCCCTGGTAGATATGAAATCATCCTTGTTATCTATGAATTTTTTCAAAGTAGGGGTCAACTCCCTGAGCTTACGAACAAGTTTGGTAAAGGATTCAGTTACTAGGGGCAGTTTCAGATTCTCTAACAGATGACTGAAATGATTGGTTAGCTGATACTTGGTGTACACTCTCTAAAAATAATAATCAATTTTGTCTTTGATTTCCTTCTGGGTTGCAGTAGCATCTCTCAAATAATCTTCGACAATTTTTATGATATCCCTGGTGGTAGTAATCACCTGAGAATCAGATGTGCTACTGGAACGAACATGTCCATGTAATTCTTTGAGCATAGATCTATGTAACACCCGAGACTTTTATGTTATATTAATCATCAAAGGAATCTTTTTCTACACAATAATTGCATGGCTTTCTTTACACGAAATCGCGACCTTCCTCGATAGTTTGTGTCGTACGCAATACCGAGTTTCACTAAACAACGATATGCTATTAAAATATTATTAAAACTACCCGTTATGAATAGTAATAACCACTTTTTAAAATTATATAAATTTTATTTTTCAAAATGGTCTTCATTTTTGGATTCAGAATATCGAAATTAGCCTAGGGTGAAATTTTGGTATTTTTCTGAAAACTTTCAATTTTTGATGAATAGTGAAACCACTAAGTGGTAGTTAAAAAACTGAATTTTTCATAAAACATAATTTTACCGCTTCATTGAATGGAATTTCAAAAATCTGAGAGACACGGTTAATATCAAGGGCTAAAATGTGGTTCAATGAGATGTAAATAGTTTTTGGTGAATAGTAACTTTTTACTTTTTTTTTACCGCGGTTAATAGCAAATAGGGTAACTAAGGGTAAATATGATAATACTATTACCCTAACACATGTCCTAATTCTATTGGATAAGTGTAATTCGACCTAAAATAACCTTATGAATATAATATGACCATTTAGGTCCACTTGGATTAGATTATGACATTTAATATTATTTTATTTATTGAATAGTTAAAATAGTTAAAATCAATGTTTAATAAATAAAACATTTTTAATATGGGGTTATACATAAGATAAATTCGACTATAAATATTAATTAGAAAGATAAAAAGATTTCTTACATAATGGTATTTTATTTATAATTTTTAGACATTAAATAATTTAATTTATTTATGACACAATGATGATGTGGTAATTATTTTATTAATGAAATATTGACATAATTGATGTTATGAACACCAAAATAAATGTAATTTAATTCATTTTATGAATTCCAATAATTTTCTAGGATAATATGACATGTTATTATTGATTTAATTAACGTTTTTTGAACTAATCATTCTGTTATGATTTTCTCAAAAATAAATTACTAAATAGTGTCAAAATTGACATAAAATAGTTTTTAAAACAAATATTATATTAGTAATTGTTATTTTATTTCTAAAAATCTAAGGTTCTGCCAAATGACTTAGATAAAGTTATATATATTAATAATAAACAAATTGGGGTTCGTTTGTCTGCTTATAGTACATTTATTAACCTTATAGTATAAGAACACAAGAAGACATGGTAAAAGTAAAATTATTTAACATAGTGTTAAATCTAAATGATAAGGTTAAAATAGGAACCTAAACTTTTCTAAATTCTATTGGATGAGATTATTTCGACCCATCCCCACCTTAGCTTCGAAATATATCAATTTGGAGCTATTTAAAACCGATCTTGACTTTATAATAAAATAATATTTTAATTATTTTAAAGGTGCCCCTCTCCTCCCTTATAAAAGGGCACCTCGTCCCCCTCTTACTCACACCACATTGAGCCTTCAATCTCAGCCAACCCCTGCAACTTTCTCCTCTCCACTTCCCTAGAGACATCCTAGAGGTTCTGGTCTTCTTCAAAGACCCATTTTAGTGCCCTAAAAGGAGTTCTCAAAGAAGCACTTCAAAGAAGAGGTAAAGCCCATTACTGATTCTTTCATCTTTATTTCTTCTTCCACTTCTTATTCTTAGGTTGTTTCATTATGAAGTAATAACTTTAGTATCACTAATATACTGATATTTTATTATAAGTATGAAACAACCCTATTTCACCATCTATCCATCCTACGGAAAAAGAAATCACCGCGCGTGCGTACGTACGGAATACCGTCTCCACACCGTGGTGTAATCTATTTTCCACCACCAGCTTACATGGATGGGTATAATGATGTATATAATGACTATATATGAATATTATAATGTGATACTGATTCTGAAATAGTATACATACACTCCAATACAATTCCACGGTCATAGGAATGATATCATCACTTGTGCGTACATACGGAATACCGTCTCCACGATGTGATGCAACTCGTTCTACATGATCTTCATTTCATAATGATTATATAAATGAATTGAATGAATGAATATGATATATATTACACTAATACCATTCTGGAAATTAGGTATCTATAACATAAAGAAAAAGAATAAGAATTTATTCGACAAAACACGCATAAGAACAAAAAGTTATAAACACCCGAATAACAAGTAGCAATGAAATATTACTACTAAGAAGCTTAGAATATGACCATATATGATATCAAAAAAATAAGTATGATTCTGGAATAAGTCAATATCATTATTTAAATCATTATACAGGAGGTTCGGACACTTACAAAGAAAGTCGGACCTAAGGTAAGGGAAATATCACAATCTCATTTTTATCCGAGATTGTTTATACTGTGGTATTTACTGGGGTGTATTTTATCATCCACATCCATGTTTCCTCAATATGTAATATTTATATCCTTATAAAATATTTTATATCCAATTTTACCCTTCGGTTAGTTTTTAGTAAAAGATATGAAAGGATTCTTTTGTCGTTTTTTGTACGAGGTACTTTTTGACTTTTCCGACAAATGTATGGGAAGAATGTTTTTTTTAATTTATAAGGCATGAATGGATTTTTAAAACATTATTTCCAAAAAGTTTCCTTTAAAAGATTTCAGGTTTATTTTTAATCAACTTCTTTTATTTTAAAATTGTATGACATGTTTAGAAAGGAAAAGTGTTTTTGAAGTATAAAGGATATTTTCCTCAAGAATGAAGTTCAAGTGTTTTATCAAATTTATTTTCCATCTAAGATAATAAAGGGTTCTGTTTTTATCCCTATTATTACATTTATTTGATTATGTTGTGATGGAAATATTTTTATGAATTCCTTTATCGTATATGAATTGTTTCATGATGTCATGTTGTATAAGAATCCCATTTTTATTACATGGGTTATGCTATGATGTATGGTTTATGATTTTGTGGCACACATAAGAATGGTATCATTATGAGATGGGTGGGACCTATATATCCCTCCAATGCATTGGGTAAAGATTTTATATCTCGTGAGATAGACATGGCTGGAATGGTAGGTTATACCGGTTAAGTGAAACTGGACTGAAACGAGGGGGACTCGGTTCAGAAAGGGACTTTGTCCACTAAGATATTATTGGAAATGAGTCTTGACTAACAAGAAATGATTCTCTATGATTATGTGTGTATGCCACAAAGTTTAATGTTTTAAGTTATGATTATTGTGATTTCATTTCACTACTATGATTTATCCCATGTTATGAAATTATTCTCTCTTTTGCAAGTTATGTTTTCCAAAAGTTATGTGCTTATGTATACAATGTGATTGATCTTTCTTTTGTTTACCCTTAATGAGCATTTGAGCTCACCCTTTTGTATGTTTTATTTCCCCAAGTCAGGAAGAAGGTTATTAAGTAGGATATGCCAAAAAGGGACTCTAGATATGATGAAATAAGTAGGAGGCAAATTTGATGCTTTATGAACCAGTTGTTTATGTTCCACAGTTTCTAAAGACACTATACCTATACGGTCCTTTCGTGGTTTTGTTATATGTTGTAATAATTATGCTTCAATTTTTAATTATTAACAATGTATGTAAAGTATGGGTAATTATAGTTGGTATCAGAGGAAAGGTATAGTCAACCTTTGGAAACTAGGATGTGAAAGCCTTAGTAAGAACCCTAAGGATAAGTCTAAGTATAGAACACAATCATAGTGTTTTAGAAATGGCCATGAATAACCTAGGATAAGACCTTAAGTGTGAAATTTTATTCTTTATTATGTGGTTTTCCTATTATAATTAGTGTTGGTCACACTATTCTTCTAGGTTTTAGTCAATGGATGGAACCCGAAGGAATCGTGTAAATGCGGAATGCGACGGGCAATGCAATGACTGTCCCCCTGAGAAACCAAAGGTTATGGGAGCTGGAATGCAAAATCTTATAGCCATGCTCGCACAACTTTCTCAAGCTATGAATCATGCAGGACTTCCAAACGAGCAAAGGAAGGAGCAACATTCTGTTGAATCCTTCATGAGGCAGTGTCCACCTTCTTTCAGCGGGTCTACTGATCCATTAGTTACTGAACAATGGATTAGTACTACTGAAAAGATATTTTCAGTTCTTCAATGATCTGAACATGATAAATTCATCCTAGCAGTGTATCCTTTGGAAGGAGAGGCTGATCAATGGTGGAATCTTATTAAGAATATGAGGCAAAGAGTTGAAATTGAGTCCATGGAATGGGACGAGTTCAAGAAATTATTTTTTAATAAGTACTTCCCTCGTATTCTCCGAACAAATATGGAGAAAGAGTTTCTTGAACTGAAGAAAAAGGATGATGAATCTGTTGGTACCTATGAAGTAAATTTTACAAGACTTGCAAGGTACGCTTCTGGTATTATTATCCAACCTGAGAGTAAGATCGATCGGTTCTTTAGTGGCATAAAACCAAGTCTTCGAAGGGTGTTAGCTATAAGGGACTTCAATAGCTACGAGAAAATCGTTTGATGTGCTCTCAAAGTCGATATGGAGATTGGAGTAACCCATCAGTCATATGGGTTTGATAAGAAGAGGAAAATGGAATTCAAAGGAAAATCTAAAGAGAACACTGAAAAGAAGATGATCTTTTCCTTATGCTCAATGTGTGGAAAGAAACATGGAGGGAGTTGTATTAAAGGGACATGTAAATGTTTCAAATGTGGAAAGGAAGGTCATCGGGCATTTGAATGCCACGATGATGGGAAGAAGATGTATAATGATGCAAACAAAGGAAGGGATACAGAAAATGAACCTACTACACTTAAATGTTTCAAGTGCAAGGATATGGGTCATAATGCCAATAAATTCCCTAATCCAAGGGTTGATGATGATGGTCGACGTCAACAAACTCTTAAGGCTAAAGACAAAGTAAAGTCACATGCAATTTCTATCAGCGATTTGGTGTACGATAATGATGTGGTGAAAGGTACACTTACCATCCACTCTAAAGTAGCAAATGTTTTATTTGATTCTGGATCCACCCACTCTTTTATTTATGAAGAATTTTTTAAGGGTATCACCGTATTACCTCAACAATTAGATGTTGGGTTAGCTGTGACAACACCTAATCGCACAACAGTCGCATAAAGTTTATAATTCTTCTCTGATCTATGTTTGTGGGAAAGTGCTTCCTGGAAATCTTGTGATCCTTCCTATTGAGGAATTTGATGTGATTCTTGGCATGGATTGGCTTTCTTTATATGGAGCTCATATCAATTGCCAAATAATGGAAGTCACATTTCATATTCCAGATCAATCTATGATCGTCTATCAATGCAAGGATGAACATAACCTTCCAGTGGAAATTTCTTCCATCTTATGGGTCTTGATTCCACTAAATGAAGGTTATTTATCTCAAATGGTTGGTGAGAAACTCACGATCAAGAATATGCCCATTGTACAGGAGTTTGATTATGTCTTTCCGGAGGAATTACCGGGACTTCCACCATATCGTGAAGTTGAGTTCTCAATAGAACTCGTACTGGGTGCTTTGCCTATTTCAAAGACACCTTATAGAATGGCCCCAATTGAGTTGCAGGAAGTGAAGAAGAAACTCCAAGAGAATCTTGATAAGGGATTCATACGCCCTAGTGCGTCACCTTGGGGAGCACCTGTTCTATTTGTTAAGAAGAAAGATGGATCAATGACACCCTGCATTGATTATCGAGAACTTAACAATATCACTATCAAGAAAAAATATCCTCTCCCACGCATTGATGGCTTATTTGACCAACTACGCGGAGCTCAATACTTTTCCAAGATTGATCTTAATTCAGGGTATCATCAATTAAGGGTCAAAAGGGAGGATATACCAAAGACAACTTTCCGTACAAGGTATGGACACTATGAATTTATAGTGATTCCATTTGGTCTTACTAATGCCCCTGCTATCTTCATGGATCTGATGAATAGAGTCTTTAGAGACTATCTTGATCAATTTGTGGTAGTATTGTTAGATGATATTCTTGTATATTAAAAGAGAAAGGAAGAACATGAATATCACTTGAGAATTATATTGAAGGCCCTGAGAAAGGAGAAGCTTTATGCCAAATTTACCATGTGTGAATTTTGGCTTCAAAAAGTTGCATTTTTGGGTCACCTAATCTCAAAATAGGGGATATCTGTGGATCCAGCAAAAAATAGAGGTTATCAAAAGATGGTCGAGACCAACAATAGTAATTGAGATCCCAATTTTTCTTGGTTTGGCTTGATATTATCAACGTTTTGTGAAAGCTTTTTCACGATTATCTAATCCACTCACCAAGTTGACTCGGAAAGGAGTTAAGTTTGTTTGGACGGAGGAATGTGAAGAGAATTTCAAGGAGTTGAAAAAAAGGTTATCCAGTGCACCTGTGCTCACACTACCCTGTAGTGGAGAAAGGTTTTTGATCTACAATGATGCATCCAAGAAGGGATTGGGTTCTGTTCTTATGCAAAATGATATAGTGATAGCTTATGCCTCATGACAATTGAAAATCCATGAGCAAAATTACCCAACACATGATTTGGAGTTAGTTGTGGTAATCTTTGCATTAAAGATTTGGAGGCATTACCTTTATGGTGAAAGGTGTGATATTTATACAGATCATAAAAGTTTAAAGTATATTTTCAAACAAAAGGATCTCAATATGCGTCAAAGAAGATGGTTGGAGCTGATTAAGGATTATGACTGCTCAATCCATTACCACCCTGGGAAAGCAAACAAGGTGGCAGATGCATTAAGTCGACAAGACCATGCTAGTTCATCCATGATGAGGATCACAAAAGATCCAATATTTATGGATTTACAAAGGATGGATCTTGGAATTATAATGAAAGGGGAAAAATCTTATATTTCTCAAATGAATGTTCAACCATCTATATATGTGAAGATTAAAGAGGCACAGAAAGAAGATGTCGAGTAACAAAAAAAGGTGAGAAATGTTCCTGAATTCAACCATGATTGTGATGGGATAATAAAGTTCAGGAATCAGGTTTGTGTTCCTCCCATCCCCGAATTAAAAAAGGAGCTGCTGGATGGGGCTCATAGTTCTTTATTCTCTATTCATCCTGGAAGCACGAAGATGTATAGGGACCTGAAAGTGTACTTCTGGTGGGATGGAATGAAAAGAGATGTTGCTGAATATGTCTCTCGATTCTTGGTTTGTCAACAAGTTAAAGCTGAGAGACAGAAGTCTAAGGGGATGTTACAACCATTACCCACACCCGAATGGAAATGGGAAAACATCACCATGGACTTTGTCACAGGACTTCCTAAAACATCCAAAGGAAATAATGCTATCTGGGTCATAGTTGATCGTCTTACAAAGTCTGCACACTTCATTGCTATTAGAGAGGATTTCTCTCTGGATCAGCTTGCCAGGATATATGTAAAGGATGTGGTAAGATTGCATGGAGTACAACTTTCTATTATATCTGATCGGGATTCGAGATTTACCTCAAAGTTCTGGCGAAGTCTTCAGCATACTCTGGACACAGAGTTGAGTTTTAGCACTGCTTATCATCCTCAGACAGACGGTCAGTCTGAGAGAAAAATTCAAACCCTAGAAGATATGTTGAGAGCTTGCTCTATGGATTTCAAACGTGGTTGGGATCAACACCTACCTTTGGTGGAATTTTCTTATAATAGTAGCTTTCACTCCAGTATTCAAATGGCTCCTTATGAAGATCTCTTTGGAAGGAAATGCAGGACTCCAACTTGCTGGGATGAAGTTGGGGAAAGAAAGCTATTAGGACCTGATCTCGTTGATGAAATGGCAGAAAAGGTCAGATCTATTCAACAACACATAAGAGCAGCTCAGAGTCGATAGAAACGTTATGCCGACAACCAAATAAAAGACCTAGAGTTTGAAGTGGGTGATAAAGTGTTCTTACGAATATCTCCCTGGAAGAGGGTTATGAGATTTGGAAAGAAGGGGAAGTTGAGCCCTAGATATATCGATCCTTTCGAAATACTGGATCGTGTTGGGAAGGTAGCTTACCTATTTGCTCTTCCACCGAATCTCTCTCAAGTTCACGATGTGTTCCATGTATATCTCCTGAGAAAGTACATACCTGATCCTTCACATATACTCAGCTAAGAAGTTGTACCACTGGAGCAAGATCGTTCTTATGAAGAACAACCGATAGAGATTCTGGATCGTAGCGAAAAATTCCTACGAAACAAGATCACTCGATTGGTGAAAGTTTTATGGAGGAACCACCAATTAGAAGAAGCTACATTGGAGCTTGAGGATATGATGAGGGAGAGGTATCCTCATCTGTTTGTTACAATGTGACGAATTTCGAGGGCAAAATTCATTTTAAGGGGGTAGAATCTAACACCCGAGACTTTTATGTTATATAAATCATCAAAGGAATCTTTTTCTACACAATACTTGCTTGGATTGCATTACCCGAAATCGCGACCTTCCTCGATAGCTTGCGTCGTACGCAATACCGAGTTTCACTAAACAACGATATGCTATTAAAATATTTTTAAAAGTAGCCGTTATGAATAGTAATAACCACTTTTTGAAATATTATAAATTTTATTTTTCAAAATGGACTTCATTTTTGGATTCAGAATATCGAAATTAGCCTAGGGTGAAATTTTGGTATTTTACTGAAAACTTGCAATTTTTGATGAATAGTGAAACCACTAAGTGCTAGTTAAAAAAACTGAATTTTTCATAAAACATAATTTTACCGCATCTGTGAATTGAATTTCGAAAATCCGAGAGACACGGTTAATATCAAGGACTAAAATGTGGTTCAATGAGATGAAAATAATTTTTGGTGAATAGTAACTTTTTACTTTTTTTTACCGCGGTTAATAGCAAATAGGGTAACTAAGGGTAAATATGATATTACTATTACCTAACACATGTCCTAATTCTATTGGATAAGTGTAATTCGACCAAAAACAACCTTATGAATATAATATGACCATTTAGGTCCACTTGGATTAGATTATGACATTTAATATTATTTTATTTAATGAATAGTTAAAATAGTTAAAATCAATGTTTAATAAATAAAACATTTTTAATATGGGGTTATACAGAAGTTAAATTCTACTATAGATATTCATTAGAAAGATAAAAAGATTTCCTACATAATGGTATTTTATTTGTAATTTTTAGACATTAAATAATTTAATTTATTTATGTCTCAATGGTGATGCAGTAATTATTTTATTAATGAAATATTGATATAATTGATGTTATGAACACCAAAATAAATGTAATTTTAGACTTTTTATGAATTCCACTAATTTTATAGGTTAATATGACATTTTATTATTGATTTAATTAACTTTTTTTGAATTAATCATTCTGTTATGATTTTCACAAAAATAAATTACTAAATAGTGTCAAAATTGACATAAAATAGTTTTTAAAACAAATATTATATTAGTAATTGTTATTTTATTTCTTAAATTCTAAGGTTCGGCCAAATGACTTATATAAGGTTATATATATTAATAATAAGCAAATTGGGGTTCGTTTGGCTGCTTATGTATGTTTACTAACCTTATAGTATATGAACACAAGAAGACATGGTAAAAGTAAAATTATTTAACTTAATGTTAAATCTCAATGATAAGGTTAAAATAGGAACCTAAACTTGTCTAAATTCTATTATATGAGAGGCTTTCGACCCATCCCCAACTTAGCTTCAAAATATATCAATTTGGAGCTATTTAAAACCGAACTTGACTTTATAATAAAATAATATTTTTTGTTATTCCAAAGGTGCCCCTCTCCTCCCTTATAAAAGGGCACCTCCTCCCCCTCTTCCTCACACCACATTGAGCCATCAAGCTCGGCCAACCCCTGCCCCTTTCTCCTCTCCACTTCCCTAGAGACATCCTAGAGGTTCTGGTCTTCTTCAAAGACCCATTTTAGTGCCCTAAAAGGTGGTCTCAAAGAAGCACTTCAAAGAAGAGGTAAAGCCCATTACCGATTCTTTCATCTTTATTTCTTCTTCCACTTCTTCTTCTTAGGTTTCTTCATTATGAAGTAATAACATCAGTATAACTAATATACTGATATGTTATTATAAGTATGAAACAACCCTATTTCACCATCTATCCATCCTACGGAAAAAGAAATCACCGCGTGTGCGTACGTACGGAATACCGTCTCCACGCCATGGTGTAATCTATTTTCCACCACCACCTTACTTGGATGGGTATAATGGTGTATATAATGACTATATATGACTATTATAAAGTTATACTGATTCTGAAATAGTATACATACACTCCAATTAAATTCCACGATCATAGGAACGATATCATCACTCGTGCGTACGTACGGAATACCATCTCCACGATGTGATGTGACTCGTTCTACATGATCTTCTTTTAATAATGATTATATAAATGAATTGAATGAATGAATATGATATATATTACACTAATAACATTCTGGAAATAAGGTATCTATAACCTAAAGAAAAAGAATAAGAATTTATTCGACAAAACACGCATAAGAACAAAAAGTTATAAACACCCGAATAACAAGTAGTAATGAAATATTACTACTAAGAAGCTAAGAATATGACCATATATGATATCAAAAAAATAAGAATGATTCTTGAATAAGTCAATAACATTATTTAAATCATTATACAAGAGGTTCAGACACTTACAAAGCAAGTCGGACTTAAGGTAAGGGAAATATCACAATCTCATTTTTATCTGAGATTGTTTATACTTTGGTATTTACTGGGGTGTATTTTATCATCCACATCCATGATTCCTCAATATGTAATATTTATATCCTTATACAATAGTTTATATCCAATTTTACCCTTCGGTGAGTTTTTAGTAAAAGATATGAAAGGAATCTTTTGTCGTTTTTCGTACAAGGAACTTTTTGACTTTTCCGACAAAAGTACGGGAAGAATGTTTTTTTAACTTATAAGGCATGAATGGATTTTTAAAACATTATTTCCAAAAAGTTTCCATTACAAGTTTTCATGTTTATTTTTAATCAACTTCATTTAGTTTAAAATTTTATGACATGTTTAGAAAGGAAATGTGTTTTTAAAGTAGAAAGGATATTTTCCTCAAGAATGAAGTTCAAATGTTTTATCAAAATTATTTTCCATCTAAGATAATAAAGGGTTCTGTTTTTATCCCTATTATTACATTGATTTGATTATGTTGTGATGGAAATATTTTTATGAATTCCTTCCTCATATATGAATTGTTTCATGATGTCATGTTGTATAAGAATCCCATTTTTATTACATGGGTTATGCTATGATGTATGGTTTATGATTTTGTGGAACACATAAGAATGGTATCATTATGAGATGGGTGGGACCTATATCTCCCTCCAATTCATTGGGTAAAGATTGTATATCTCATGAGATAGACATGGCTGGAATGGTAGGTTATACCGGTTCAGTGAAACAGGACTGAAACGAGGGTGACTCGGTTCAGAAAGGGACTTTGTCCACTAAGATAGTCTTGGAAATGAGTCTTGACTAACAAGAAATGATTCTCTATGATTATGTGTGTATGCCAAAAAGTTTAATGTTTTAAGTTATTATTATTGTGATTTCATTTCACAACTATGATTTATCCCATGTTATGAAATTATGCTCTCTTTTGCAGGTTAAGTTTTCCAAAAGTTATGTGCTTATGTATACAATGTGATTGATATTTCTTTTGTTTACCCTTACTGAGCATTTGATCTCACCCTTTTGTATGTTTTACTTCCCCAGGTCAGGAAGAAGGTTATTAAGTAGGATATGCCAAAAAGGGACTCTAGATATGATGAAATAAGTGGGAGGCAAAGTTGATGCTTTATGAACCAGTTGTTTATGTTTCCCAATTTCTAAATACAATATACCTATACATTCCTTTCGTGGTTTTGTTATATGTTGTAATAGGTATGCTTCAATTTTGAAGTAATAAAAATGTATGTAAAGTATGGGTCGTTATAATCTATACTATTCCACATCAATTAAAACATTGGATTCACCAAGAGGTGCTATAGTAAAAGCTATTGTTTGTTTGAAAGACCGAGTCAAATTAATTATCAATGTTTTCAAAACAAAATCCTGAGTACTGGAATGCTATTTTATGTTCGTATTAAAATCATCAAACACACCTACAAACTGTTTCATTACACTTATAATGTAGTTCATATCATTATCAACTTGATATTTTGATCTCATGAAGGTTTCAAATGAAGCAACATATTTCTTTAGAGATTCAACTACCTCTGATAAACTTTTAACTTTATTTTTACATCCTTTTACTTCATCCATCACTTCTGTCACAACACATGATAAAACACTTCCTATAAAAGATACCAAAGAACTTTCCATCTTAATTAGATCTTTAACAAAACAGGTTTTCAATTCAAATTTTAGTGCCTCAAGATATACTTTTCTCACAATGTCATTAGGCAGAGCTAGAGGAGCTACTGGTTGAGAAGTAACTTCCTCTGATAAAATATCATAAACACAGGATGCCTTATAATGGGTTTCTTATCATCATAATCAGGATAGTCTATTCCCAATATAACAAATCCTAGATCCACATACCAATCTTCCACTTTATAGGTCAGAAAAACTGATCATATCCTTACAGGATTCTCCCCCTTAACCTGAGCTTCCATCACGATATTTGCAGCAGAAGCAGTAGCAGTAGCAGCCTCATTGGACACTTCCTCTTCAGAAGAGTCATCTATAACCAAATTTCTATCCAAACCAGTTAGAACATGCTTGGATATATTAGCAATAGGTAATGTTCTATCCATTTCAAGAACCTTCTCAACAGGCATAATAGTGTTCTCAATCAGAGGACTAAGACTCAATCAGGTACATCCATTTTTAGATACTTATTATTAATCATCATCACTATTACTAGAATCTAGAGCAGTATCCTTATGATCTAATCTAGGCAGGTCTTCCTCATTTACAAATATTTCTTAAACACTTTTTTCCAGAAATGCTTCCCTTCTAGGTTGGGTAATGGGTGGACTTGCATTTCCATATGACACCCTTTCAGCAGCTAGGCTTGGAGGAAAATCAGGATCCCCCCCATCATTTTTAGAGGTTTCCTCCTCAACATCATCATCACCGTATTGAGGTTATTCCTCTTCGGGTCATAGACATGGATCTTTCACATCCATTGGTCTGAAAGGATGGTCCACATGATCAAACTTTTCATACAAATTCCCTTCATCACTTTCTCATTATCTTCTCAAAGGGATCCAGTTATTCTTTATTTATTTGAAAATTGTTTAATTCATACAGTAGTTGTCTTTCATAACTATATTATCATCCTGAGACCCAGATATTCCTTTTACTTTAAGCATTAAATAAATCAACTTGGAAAAGAACAAGGCACATGTTTTTGATTTTGTCCTAGTCATATCTTCCATTTTGTACCATTATCAGCCTTAAATTATTTATGTTTACACCATGTCTCACATGATATAGAAAATAAATTTCTTCAAACCATAGATTTGAAATGTCTCCTCTTCTTGGACATAAAAAATGATGGACATACTAAAACAACAATCTGTTTTCACCATCCATTTCTACAGTAATATATTTTCTTGATGTACCATTTCTAGTGATTTCAAATAAGGCAGCTAAATACTCATATACATAACTAAAAGGGGGGCGGTATAGACTTTGAATGAAAATTAAAGATACCTTCATAGGGTAAACTTAGACAATCATCACATTCCACTGAGAAGAATGAAACTTCATTTCCATTAACAAATGAGAAGAACCAATTATTATTATCCAGTTTTTCAAATTTGAAAAACTCATATAACGCATTAACTCACATAGAATTATATAGCCCTTTATTTTTTGAGAAGCACTCAACCCATTCCTACACTTCAAGCACTCTGATAATTATTGACTTACTGGTCATCAACCATTCCGCGCATAGCTCTTTCTCAACTACAATTTCCCTTTTTATAAGCTATGGGTTTATAGGTTTCCATTAATCACTTCCACCACAAGACTCTACTTTGAGTCTCTTGGGATTCGTCTCATCACCCTCTTCACTGACAGCCAGTCTCTTCACTCTTGCCATTCTACGAATTCTGACGATTAGGGTTCTAGAGAAACGTAGGTTTGGGAGCTAAGGTTTGAAGGTAAAGGGTTCCAGGTGGATTGAAATGAGGTTAAGACTAATGTTTTATCATTTAGGAATCAAGAAATAAATAAAATAAACATAATAAATATAATACAAACAATACAGATTCCGGCAGCCAAAAAGAATGCGAAATTTAAAAAAGCTCAAACTAGCGGTAACATATACCGTTGATGATTCCTAACAGTGAGGTTCAATAATAATGAGGATATAACATTGAGGTCCATATTAGTGTGGTATATTGGTGATGTCCATATTGTTGACGTATAATGGTGAGGTCCATACGAGTGAGGTATATCGGTGAGGTCCATACGAGTGAGGTATATCGGTAAGGCCCATACTAGTGAGGTATAACAGTGATGTCCATACCAGTGAGGTATAACGGTGAGGTGTATACAAGTGAGGTATAATGGTGAGGTCCATACCAGTGAGGTATAACTATGAGGTCCATACCAGTGAGGTATAAGGGTCAGGTCTATACTAGTGAAGTACAACGGTGAGGTCCATACCAGTGAGGTATCCTTGAACTGTTAGGAAAATTTTATCATTCCTAATACATGTTTCAAGTAATTTAACCAATATGAATTTAAAGGTTCGGTTAATATATTAGAATAGTAATTTTCAGGGCCAATGAATTCAATAGTTATATTAAATATTTGATAATGATTTCTCAAAAAGTGATGTCTTACATCAATGTGCTTAGATATAGAGTGAGACCCAGGATTCATCGAAATATTGATTGCACTGGTGTTATCACAGTTTATATATATATACATCAAATTGATATCCATAGTTTAATAGAGTGTGTTTCATCCACAAAATTTATGCACAACAACTACCAATAGCTATGTACTCTGCTTCAACAGTAGACAATGCAAAAAAATTCTTTTTTACTACACCATGATACACCAGACTTACCTAGAATGTGACATGTTCCGGATGTACTCTTCATATATATCTTGTTACCAGAAAAGTCAGCATCTGAATAACTTATTAAATCAAAATATTGTCCTTTTGGATTAAATAATCTAAGATTTCTAGTATGCTTAAGATATTGTAAAATCCTTTTTACAGCAAGTAAGTGTTATTAATTTATATTAGCTTGAAATCTTGCACACATACACACACTAAACATAATATCTAGTCAACTAGCAGTAAGATAAAGAAATATCATAATCATACCTCTATACTTATTTTGATCCATTGGAATCCCAGTTTCATCTGCATCCAATTTACAAGTGGTTCTCATATGTGTATCACTTTCCTTATTAATATCCAAACCAAAACCTTTTAAAAGTTATTTTTTATATTTACATTGATTTAAAATAATACAATTTTCATGCTGATAGACTTGAAATCCAATAAAATATTTGAGTTCTCCCATTAAACTCATTTAAAATTAAATTTTCATATTCTTTGAAAAATCAATACATAAATAATTTTTAGAAGATCTGAAAATAATATCATCAACATAGATTTGTACTATCAAAACATCTTTAGAAATATTTTTTATAAAATGCGTAGGATCAATAATAACTTTAGTAAAACATTTTGAAATATGAAAATTACTAATTCTACCATACCAAGATCATGGAGCTTGTTTAACACCATATAAGGATTTTTAATGTTTGAAAACTCGATTTGGAAAATGAGTGTTTGTAAAACTGGGTTGTTGTTCAACAAAAACATCATCAATTATAAACCCATTTAAAAATGCACATCTAACATCCAATTTAAATAATTTGAAATCCATATGAGCGTCATAGGAATATAGAATCCTAATGGCTTCTAACATAGATACAGGTGAAAAGGTTTCCTCATAGTCTATTCCTTCTTGTTGATTATATCCTTGTTTAACTAGTCTGGATTTTTTTTCTAACAATATTTTCAGATTCATCCACTTTATTTCTAAACACCCATTTAGTGCCTATGGGTAATGTTTGCATAGGTCTTTAAACTAATTCCAAGAGTTTTTTTCATTCAAATTGATTTAATTCTTCTTGCATTTCCATTACCCAAAATTCATCATTTATAGCATTATTGATATTTTTAGGTTCTAACTGTGAGAGAAAGGCTTAATGTTCAACATGATTTCGTAGAGAAGCTCTAGTTTGTGTTCCTCTATCTAAATAGCCTACTACAAAATATAAAGATGTGTTTTAAGGGTCCTAGTTAGTCTATTAAATACAGGGATATAAATTTTTGGTTTATTTACAGTTTTGGGTTCAACAGAAAGTGGTTTTGGATAATTTCCAGAACCTACTGTCTTAACAATAAGTTCACTTTTTTTGTCATTAAGTATTAGAATTGACATATCTTCTTCATAATTTTCAAGTGGGGTCTTTGGTTCATGTGGATCAGTTTCATAAAATTTGTTCTGTAAAGATTCTTCCACACATTTGGTCATCTTATTAAATACTCTATATGCTTTCCTAAATATAGAACAACCTAGAAAGATTCCTTCATCGCTTTTGGATGTAAAATTATCAAGATAATTTTTAGTATTAAGGATGAATACATTTCAACCAAAAAATCTAAATTAATTAACCTTAGTCTTCCTATTATTCCATTACTCATAAGGGGTCCTTTTTGGGAATTGTTCTAATCAATACTCTATTTATAATATAACAAGTTCTATTGAAAGCTTCAACCCAAAAGTAAACAGGTAGATCATATTCATTAATCATGGTTTATGCAATTTCATTCAGTGTTAAATTTCTTCTTTCTACTACACCATTCTGTTGATGTGTTCAGGGGGAAGAGAAATTGGTATTGTAGCCATTGTGTGAGCAATACGTTTTAAACTCATGATTTCCAAACTCACGACCATGGTCACTTCTCAGGGTCTTAATCTTAAGTCTACTTAGGTTATCTTCAGACATGGAGTATTTAATGAAATAATAACAATATACACTTTTTTTGTGATAGAAAGTATACCCAAGTATATCTAGAAAAGTCATCTACTGGGACATAGACATAGTGCTTCCCATTTAAGCTAGAAAATCTAAATGGTCTTAATAAATCCATATGAACAATCTTGAGAGGCTGAGAACATGAAACTTTTTTCATTGATTTGAATGAAACTTTTTGTTGGTTTCCCTTTTGACAAGGATTAAAAACATTATCTGTTGGGAATTATAGTTTGTGAAGGTATCTAACTAAACCATTCCTTGTTAGTTTCTTGAGTGAATGAACATTAAAGTGTCCTAAACTTATGTGCCATAACCATGATTTTTTATAAAAAACATATAAAAAAAAAATTAGCTAAGGACTTCAAATCTACAACATATACATTTTAATTTCATAAAATAATAAATACCAATAAAAATTTTAATTATAAAAATTACAAGCATAATTTTTAAATTTAACATCGAATCCACTATCACAAAACTGAGAAATGAATAAAAGATTTTATTTTAGTCCATCAAAAAATAATACTTTAGAAATTAAAATTGAATCATTGTTACCAATCTGGCCTAAGCTGATGATTATTCCATTTGAGTTATCCCTAAAGGTGGAATGTCTTCCATCAACATTGATTTAGTACTTATAGAATGAGTAGTCTTTTGTCATATGCCTTGAATATCCCCTTTCTGAGTCCAATATCTTCCTATAGGAAATTTTCAAGTAAGTTTCCTACAAAACAGATTTAAACAGAAATTGATTTTGGTACCCAAATTTTCTTGGGTCCAGACAGGTTAGCAAGTAAAACTTTTGGAAACCATATTTATCTATCATGTTTCCTATAGTTAACCTATTCAAAATATTTTGATAAATAAACATTGTTCAGTCTATAATAATTTTAATAGCTACATGAAGAATAAGAATTCCCATAACTTGAACTAGCAACAAACTGTCCAGATTTTGGAATAAATTTATTTTTAACAAACTTTCTCTATCCAGACTAGTAACCTATAACAGTGGAATACTTTGGGGCAAATTGTTTTCCTAGAATTTGAGTGAGAGTGGTTTTTCCATTTGTAAACTTCTCTATGTCTTTTCTAATTTTCTCATTATTCAATTTCAGTTCAGTATTTTCCTTCCGTAGTTGAGAATTATTTTCATTTTCTATAGTATGATTATAACTAACAATACTAGTCAGGGCATACTGCTTCGTTAATGATTTTTACTTATCATTAATTTCATTACGAGTATCTTCCAACATATTACAGTATTCAAATAATTCAGTATTGGACATATTATCATCATTATTTGAATCACTTTCATTCCTAGAATAATAATCATTGTACATAGAAGAATTACGTGTTACCTTATAAGTTTCAGTCATAAAACACATGTTGACATGATTATTTTATTCGGAATCAGAAGATGTAGATCCACTTGATCTATCTTCAGAAGAACTACATGTATCTTTCATGGCATTAATGTATTTATTATCTTTATTGTCATACTTTTTCTTAAATTATAGTTTTGGATAGTCTTCTTTGACATGCCTTTTTTTCACTCATCGAAAACTATTCCATTATCTTTATCAGTTTTCCTCCAATATTTCATAGAATTTCCTCACAGACCATACATACCTTTATATTCATATTTTCTAAACAATATCTTGTTTCTATAGAATTTCATCAACATCCTAGCTATCTGAGCCATCTCTTCATCACTGTCGGAGTCAGAACTTTCACCAGTTGAGATTTCTTCAGTTATCTGAACCTTCTCTATGTCCTTGCACTTTGAAGAAGTGGTCATGAATGCCAATGAATTCTTCATGGGTTCAAAATCATCCTCTTTATTCACATTTTAGCTCTTCATCATAAATCATCAATTTTGAAATCAACTCATTGAAAGGTAACTTTCCAATGTCCCAAGAATATCGTATAGAGATAGAGGTTCTTCTCCATCTGTCTGGTTAGAATCTCAGCATCCTCATGATATTCTCTCTTTTTTAACAACATTTCCTAGTGAGCTCATTTTAATAAATATCTCATTAAACCTGAGATACATATCCGAAATAGATTCTTCAGATTTGATTTTATTATTATCATATATAATAGTGTATTTATTTAGTCTCATTTACATAACATTGGTTGTTCCCTCATGGTAAACAGAAAAAGTATCCCAAATTTCATAAGCAGTATTACAAGCAGATATTCGATTAAAATCCTTATCTCTTAAATCCCAATACAGAGTATTTATTACATTACAATTATTATTGTAAGAAGATTTTGTAGGTTTATATCAAGTATTTTTATCAGTTTATGTAATCTTATAATGAGTCTCTATATCAGTCCAGATGTCAAATCCCATGCTTTCTAAATGGATTTTCATTTTTATTTTTATTTGGCATAATTGACACCATTAATGAAGGATGGCATGATTTTAGCTACACCTTCTAATCATTAATCCATAATAAATTTGTTTTAAAATGATATATAATGATAAAAAAAATTTGAATTAACAGAAACATTAATATCTTTAAGATAGAACTAAAATAACAATTTAAAACATTTCACAAATAGAGTGTTTTGAGAAACATTTTTCTACTCTCTTTGATGCCAAATTTATTCCAAGTGGAATACTCAAGAGGGGGTTGAATTGATTTCCTATTAAAAAATTACTGTTTAAAATATTTCTATTGAAATCCCTAATTCATAAAACATGATAAACTTTAGGGAACTTATAAAGATTGTAAATGATAAATGAGTTTCTCAAAGAATAAATTGTTCTCAGTTAACATAAATCTGAAGATTAAGTTAGTTATTGAAACTAACCTACTAGTTCACCATAATTACAAATACTAGCTAGTTTAACTATCAGAGTTACTTTAAAAAATTTTATTTTAATGAAGTTAGCAGTGGAATATTGAAAATAAATTAAACTAAAATAAAATGAACAACAGTTTTAACCAAGAGGTTAAGTCTCAAGATGAGATGTATTCCCCTAAAGAATTTTATATATAACATTGATCCACACCATGGATAGTATTATACAGCAGTACTCAGACTATCGAGGTCCTCAGACCTCTACGACGGTTCTATGTGGGAATGCAACAACAACACCACATTGGATGTCCAGGTCCTCAGACCTCTACCACAATTCTACGTGGGACACACGAAGGTATAAAGAGATTGGTTTGTGGAATTTAGTATCCTCCAGTTCAGTGTAGGAGTAAGTGTGTCTCCAAACATACAGATGAACACACTGCTTGTAATGTAAGAAAAATGATCACAGTAGAGTAATAATATAGAGACGAGTTTAGAATCCTCTTGTGTGATGTCAATGATGCTCTATAATCCTTTGGATTGAAGTAGATTAAAATTTGAGTCCTTATATGGAATTTTTCTAGAAAATAGTGTGTCTTGGTTCTGTTCCTTCAATACCATTACAGGTGTTCATCTTGAATGTGATAGTATTCCCTGTTGCACAATAACCTCCTCTTCGAACTTGTTTTCTTGATGTGTATGAGTGTTCTTCGAGTTCTTCGTGTGTTCTTCTCTACATATATGTGTGTATTTTCTTGTAAGTGTCTTGTATATATATTTTGTTCTTCTTCAAGTATATATATATATATATATATATTCCCCAATAGATCTATATCAATTTTATTCCTTGAGCTCCGTAAATGCGAATGATTACCTTTTTCAGGTACGAGGTACGGTTCCCTAACATGCCAACAACACACATTAGTTAATATCAGTTGCATTGAATTAAGAAAATATGATCCTTATCATTATATTAAAAATATTGAAATGTCTATATTTTGAATAATAATGACTGGTTATTAGTCATCTTCCATCAGTAGATCTTTTTTGGTAGACCTGTAATGGTTGCTCTTGTAGCAGTAGCTCATGTATCAGTAGCTCAATGTGTAGCGGTAGATCCTTGTATTGGTATCTCCATCTGTCTAAATCTCTCTGTAATGGTGAACATCAGTCGGTAGCTCTTAGTAATGGTGAACTTCTCTCGGTAGATCTTCCTTGCTATCAGTAGCTGTTATCATTAGTAGCAGTAGCTCTATTTATCAGTAGCTTACACTATCGGTAGCTCCATTATATCGGTAGCTCCAATCTATCAGTAGCTCACTCTATCAATAGATCCACTATATTGGTAGCTCATATTAGTGGACTTATATCGTTGAACTTGTATACCAGTGACCCTATCTATCAGTAGACATAGTCTATAAGTGGACTTATCTATCTTTGAACTTGTATCAATGAGCTAGTCTGTATCAGTGATATTGTATGGGTGAGCTAATCTATTTCACTCATAATTATAACTATTCGTGAATCAAAAACATAAATGCTTACAAAGTAACTGTTCTATGCATATTAGTTCCATATTGATTTAATATCATACTTAATCATTGTTAAACACTAATAAAAATTGATTATTATATTCCACGATATTATATGATTATTGTGACATCCATAATAACTCTAGAACATGAAGGTATAATTATGAAACATAATTATTATATAGATAATAATGATTTTGGATTATTAGAACATATCTAATAATATTTGAGATTATAAAAATAGGTCAGTCCAACTATTTTAATATTTATAAAATTAGTTTCTACATTTTTTTCATTAATAAGAAATATATTGCATCGTTAATGTGTCATAAATTGATATAATAATATAATTACTGGATATTAAAAATAATATACCCTAATGTATTAATTTTGTTTTATATTTTAAATGAATATTTATTGATGAATATATCACTTATATATCTAAATTTAAAATTGTTTTAGTAATCACATACACGTTTAGGTTATATTTTAATTTACATTAAATTAGTTATTCTAACTTGTAATTTTTAGACCCTAGTGGATCCATGGAGTCCTAAAATCTACCTAAGGATGGTCATTAATGGCTATATATCATCCAATAGTCTTCGGATACATGTTAGAGTAATTTTATATTATTATAATATTATTTATTACCTTTATTTACCATATTTACCCTCTAACCATGGTAAATAAAAATAATTACTGAACTTACTATTCACAATTCCTAATAATGAAATGTACAAATTACACAATTTAGACATTATGAATCATAATATGGAATTATTTATTCCCAATTAAAAACCCAGAATAGAAAGAAATTAATTTAAAATTAATTCTCATTTTCAAAACCGAAATGGGGTTTTAAATTAGTAAAAACAATCAAAGGTTTAACATTTGTTTATGTCCATGTTCAATGTGAAATTACATCCAATGAATGAAATTGGATTAAATAATAAATACATAATACCATTATTCATTAAAAAAATTTAAAATGATAATCTATCTATATAAAAATATTATTTGAAAAAGCAGTTTTGAATTAAAATACAGTATTTTTCACTATTCATTAAAATATGGATTTTACACAAAAATACCAAAAATTCAACAAAAGAAAATTATTATTTCCTGATTCAAAAGAATAATTTTTATTTGAAATATAATATATACAGGTTTAAAACATAATATATGAAATGGTTGTGCACTCAAAATGTGAAAAAACTGCAAATTGTTTTAAAAAATTCTACTTTTATCTGAAACTAATTGAATATGTTCTTATACCAAGGATAGAAAATACTTATGATAAATGGTAATGTTATTTAAAATTCCAAATATGGGTAATAAATTTTATAACCCCTAGTTAATATCTCATTAAATAATAATATTTTAATAATATATTATAGTTTAATGAAACTCGATATTACGCACAATGCAAGCTATCGAGGACGACCTCTCTTGAGTGTAATGAATTCCAATTCCGTGATGCATGTAGAGAAATATTTTTTGATGTTGATTATAAAATAACACAAACAAATTTTTTTAATACATTGATCAAAATCTATACTCAGTGTTCTGTGTATCATATAGAAATTCGGTATTGCATGTAAGATTTAAGAAAGTCGGTTTACTATGAAAGGAATTATTGACTTAATGCATTTCATGATACAAATGAAAATTTTAATTTATCCAAAAAAAATGGTCTATAAAAACTCATGGTGTTACTTTATACCACCCATAAATTTAATTTCTCCCTTGAAATTCATTGGGAATACAAAAAGTTTAATATTTGAACGTTTCTTTCATAGAAACCCGCATTAAAAAATGGAATACTAAAACTACAATTTAAAAAGTAATATTAGAAACATAACCTCTCTTCAAAGTAACTCATTACTGGGATTCCAAAAACGTTAACATAGGTGGGAAGTGATAACATGGATATGGATGAAAAATCAAACCATCAAATTCCAATGTACAATGATAGAGAACAAGGGTTAGAGGAAGTTAACAACTAGAAAGCCATAAATCTACAACGATTTAAGGAAACATATGATTAATTAAACTAATAGGATAATTATTTTTGTTTTCAAGATCATTTTCCAAATGTTTATGAACATGATAAGAAATAATTACTTGATTTCATTACAATATCATCATTGGCCGCTCCTTGAAAAGTTTCCTATTCATCTCTTATTCAAAAAATTGAACTAGAATTTTTCATTCCTGATGTGTTTATAAATACTCTGATCCATAAATTAAATGATAGTTCATTAAATAAGAATTTATCAATAAAAGGCCAGAACAAGTAATCTAATATATAGAATTCTATATATGGTGAGATTAATCGTATATTGTTAAAAATACACTTATACATAATATATCACAATGATTAAATAAAATAAAAATAATTTATACTAACCTGGGACTTCTCGTAGGCATGTGGTAAGGGATAATGATCTATCACACTTCAGATATGGATTTGATTCCCACAGATTTGTCCAATGTGATGGGTTGTCACATGTCCAACAGGTTTTCCCTTATCTAAAACAGCACTATTATTACATTTCTGAAATAATATTAAAACATTTATCCTTAAACAATACTATATGATGTAAAACATAATCCATTCCAACGTTTAGGCTTATCCAAAATAAATCTGATCAAACTCAAAGTAAAAAATAATAATTACATGAAAGATCATTTAATAAACATGTTAATAACTTCATTTATCCCTCATATATCATAATATATAACTTTTTGGTTAAATTCCTAACATTTGAATGACTTTATCATGCATTTTCCTGAGTCATTATAATAACCTAAATTATCATATATCCTTTCTGAAAACTTGAATTTTTATTTTTTCAAAATTTATTAGATATATTCCTTAAGTCCAAAAATGTTTTTTACTTCATCCATGATATTGTACACATCTTATCAAAAACATTATAATTAAATCTTAATAAACTATCATCATATAATTTAGTTATTCAAATTCAACATATATTTAGCCAAGCATCATTATCATAACAGAAGGATCATATTAAGGGTTATCTTTCCCATTATCATGTGTTCATAAATTATATCACCTTACCCTTAAATCTAATTTTTGGATCCTTAGTACCATTAATCATATCCTTTCTAATACTTAATGAAAAAACTATACTAAGAACACTTAAATATTTTATGATTCATGTAACATAATCATTGAATTTTGTAACATATACACCCCAATAATCAAACTTTTTTCTTAAAAAAACATTTGAACTATCATCTTCATCTTAACACAAATATGAATCATGTATTAACGTTTATACACCTAAATCCACTTATGTTTAATTTAAAAATACTATAACAACATAACATACCTTTCACATATCATTTACAATCTCTTTATTCTCAGTAATATGACCAATACTCATACCATATTCATGATTCTCATCAAGATATTTCCACTTAAGAAATTGACCTTTATAATTCCCATAATTTCCACATCTAAAACATTGAATGTTTAACTATGTGCTATTTAGTTCTTGCTATTTAATAAGACCATAATGAAAAGTTTGAAAAATACATGTCCTTGATTAGAAACACATTATTAAGGTAAATTACTTATAATATTTCAAATTATTATATATTTGGTTCATCCATAGGTTAGTCATGATTACTACAAAAACCTTAGGATTGTAAACTATACTTATAATTATCCATTGTAAATCCCATGAAATATCCTTAGAAATATTTATAGGGATATCACTAAAGTATTTTCATTAATGTTTCCAAAGGATAACTGAGCCTTTGCTTTAATACCAACTATAATGAACCAAGATTGACGTATATTGACTTTTTATTAATTTTTAATATTACTTAATAAATGTCACAAATATATGCCCAATGACTATATCATTGTATTGGATTTGGAATAGTGGAACATAATCCAAAATCATGTTGAATGATCTTCAACAAATCCCCTAAAGATCTTCCCCTTCTTTTTTCCTACCAAAAAAACCATTCATTATATCTTGGGGAAAGGAAAACATTAAAAAGTGTGAGATAAAATGTTTATTAAGGGTAAACATGGAGAAAAAACCATAAACATAAGAATATAAAAACATGTTTATATACAAAATAACAAGTCATGATATAAATCTTGGTATTACATAAGTAATATATTATAAAGGGAAATTAGCCATGAAAAAATAACATTTCCCTAAAATAATAAATTATGGAAAACTAATTAAAAGATAATAATATTTCTATATTATCCAAGGTATTTCTTCCAAAACCATCAGAGTAGAAAAAATTCCATTACTGAACAGGGTTTATTTTTCATTCTAACAATGTATTACTGAACCATATTTACTTGTCATTCCAGCTTTGTATTACATATCCATATTTAAATGTCATTCCATTCATGCCTATATCATGAGATTTAAATATATTCCCAATGCATTAGAGGAAGATATAGGTCCCACCCATATAATAATTAAATCATTCTTTAATGTTCCTCAATAACATTAATCATTCATTGTAACGTAACCCATGAAATAAAATTGGTTTCTTAAACATCATTCCATCGTAACACAATCCAAATAAAATAAAATTATTTCATAACATAATAAAATCATAGAAACAATCAAATAAATAGAATAATAGGTATATAAACATTATTATATGTAATATTAAATGAAAAATAATTTTGATAAAACCCTTGATTCTAATTCTTGGGAAAAATATCATTTCATTAAAAAATTATTTTTTCAAAATTCCACACAATTTTTAGTGAAAACAATATTGTTCAAAATAAACAAGAAATAGTTTATAGTAAGATTAATGGAAATAATGAGTTATGAATACATAGAATCTATTCATACCAAAACAGTTTTAAAAAAACATTCTTCGTGTACTCTTGTTTGAAAAGACAAATAATATCACGTATAGAAAACAAAAGAAATAATCATTCCATAACATTTAATAAAACCTATATGATGTGTAAAATTGACATAAATCAAAAATATAATAATATAAATAATATTATATATTTAGGAAACAAGGTCTTGGATGATAAATATGAATTAGTAAATAATTTTGAATAAATAATCTCAGATAATAATGAGATTTCAAAATTATCCCTTACCTTAGGTCTAATTTCTTCCATATGTGTCTGAAAAACATATTTAGTGGGTTATAACATATTATAAACTTGTAAAATATCCATAATAATATTTATGTAATCATATACTATTCTCTTATGTCTTTATATATCCTTTTTATTTATTCATTCCATGTTAAAGAAACATTGTAAGTAATAATCGTTGTATTTATCATACATTTTTTGACTTGTTATTATTGATATTTTTACATATATAAATATTTAAATACCTCCAAATCTAAAACATGATTTATATATCATAAATATTCAGTATATAAATATATATATTTTACAGATAAATGAATTTCAATACACTGTTAAGGGATACGACTTGTCATACGTACGCACGAACGATATTTTTGTTTCCTTAATGAATTGAAAGAAAGATTGTAAATGAAATATATATATATATATAAAGTATAATAATTATTTCATATATTTACTTCTTATTTTATATATTTACTTTATAATAATTTGTGAATGGTTAACGTGGATAATGAATCTCATCGCTTCGAGGAGATGGTAAGTCGTACATATGCACGAGCAACCATATCATTCACTTGATGGTTAAATGGTATAAAATATGATGTTATATGAATTTTAATGAAATAATATATTGATATATTAATTATTTATATCCTTTATACTTATCATTATACTGATTCACATTAAGTATTATAGAATAACAAATTACACCATTGCTTGGAGACGGTAATCCATATGTATGAGCGCATGTTGATAATGTTATTCATAGGATGAATATAAGGAGGTATAATGTTGTGCAATAATTATAATAACATCTTATAATGTGGAAAATACATGATTTGTTATTTTTTTATGGAAACAACATAATATTAGGAATTAAAAGACGAAAATAATTTTCAATGAGGTTTTATAACAATTATCTTTTTTTGAGTATCTCTTTCTGATTTTCACAAAAGGTATCCTTATGATGGATTTATGACCCATGTGTATCCTCTAAGAGAAAAGGAGGGATATTTGTATATTATTTGATTACAAATTGTAGGATACATGGGGTATTAATGGTGGGAGTATGTAGGAAGAGGTGGTGGAATTTTATGAGAGGGAGGAGGGGACATTTAGGTATGTCTTGAAATGTTAATTTATTATAAATTTATTATCCATTTATAATGAACATAATATAATTTATATAGAATATGAAATTATTATGGGTCATAATCCTCTCAAGAAAAAGTCATTAGACACTTTTTTTTAACAATATAATCATTATATTTTATCGTTATCCATTAGTTAAAATCATTAATTATTTCAATTTCATCATGTAATTTAATAATATATGGCTACTAAAGTTATTATAAAATTAGAAAAGAACCAAAACTGGATCATCATTAATATTTTTAAATTTATATAAGTAATTTATCCGAATATTATATTTTAATGATTATTATATCTTTTAATAAACTATTTTTTAAAAAATATCATTTATATCAATTTTGAAAATATTTAGTAATTGATTTTTTTTGTCATCACAACTTCATTCCTTTGAAATAAATGAATTAAATTAGATATAAAAAGACAAATTCATCCATAAAATTATTTTATAAAATAAAACATTTAAAATATATAAATTTTAATATTAGTAATATCATTTTTTCAGTCCATCATTAATACGAAAATCATTGGTTCATTATTGTGTCATAAAAAATGTAATTATTTAATATCTAAAAATTAAAAATAATATACCATGATGTATTAAATCCTTTTATATTTCTAATTAATATTTATAGATGAATATATCCCTTATATAACTTGAATTGAAATTGGTTTAGTAATACGATACATGTTTATGTTGTATTTCCCTTTACAATAAATTGATTACTATAACATGTTATTTTCACAACCTATTGGATCTATGTGGTCCTAAAAACTATATAAGGATTCTCATGGGTGTAAATATATCATCCAATAGGATTACGACATGTGTTAGGTGAGTTTTATATTATTATAAAAAAATTACCCTTATTTACCTTATCTACGTTTTAACCATGTTAAATAAAATTAATTAATCTAGTTGCTATTTTTAATTCCATAAATAAAAAGTACATTTTTACACATTGTGGACCTTCTAGTTCCAAATATTAAAAAAAATCCAAATGTAAAACATATTATTGGATGAAATTAATTTTAAATTAATTTTGTGTTGTTAAAACCAAAAAAGCACGTTTTTAAGAACTAAAAACTATCAAAATATTGACATGTGTATTTGTTCAATTTCAATGTCAGATTTAATACAATGAACAAAATTTTATTTAATGAAAAAATCATAATAAAATTATACTTTAAACCATATTAAAAATATAATATAAAAATATAAATACATTATATTAAAAGAATGTTTTGAATTGAAATTCTCTAATTTTTTCACTATTCATTAAAATATGAATTTTATTAGAAATATACCAAAAAATCAACCACAGTTAATTTTGATGTTCCACTTCTAAATAAGAAGTTTATTTTGTCAAATATAATATATTAATTTGTTAAAAATTTGTTTTTACATGGGTGTGCCTTCCAAAGGTTGAAAATTTTGTATTTTTGAAAAATACATCATTTACCTCAAAATTTGAATTTGTTATTATATCATGTATAGAAAATACAGAAGATTAATTTTAATGTTATTTAATATTTAAAATATGGTCAATAATAATTATAAAGGCTATTTTATTTCTCATTAGATAATAATATTTAATAATATATTATTGTTTAGTGAAACTCGGTATTGCGTACAATGCATGCTATCGATGAAGGTTGATCTTACATGTAACACAAACCAACTCAGTGTTTTGTGTAGTGTAATATTACATTGGTGTTTCATATAAAATATCCAAACATAGTTCATTTATTCATTTAACAAAATCTAGACTTTGTGTTACATGTATCATACGTCAATTTAGTATTTCATGTAACCTATGAAAAATTAGTTTAGTATAAAAGAAATGTTTGAATTAGTGCATCATAAGATATATATGTAAATTTGAATTTATTTGAAAAAATGGCCTATAAATTTTTGTGGTGTTACAAAAAAATCATCAATATGTCAATGAAAACCCATATACCCTCTCTACCCGAAGGAGACCTGAGTATAATGAAAACAAAGTCCATGGAAACATCATTCCATTTCCATTCTATGACTCGAAGATGATATAATAGGATAGTAGGTCTATGGTTCTCCACCTTCACCTATTGATAGGTGTAACACCGAGGGATAAAATTTTCAACCAGATGTTTAATTCCAACCCACCAATACTGGCATCAAATCTTTCAATATGTTTTGAAGAATACATAAGGAAATACCCACTATGAATCATGGGAATCTTAGATAAAATAATCTATCATATAAAGAGAATCCCATATATGTCTATATATAATAAATATTTCATCCTTATCCATAGGCCAATGTGGAGGTGGGTCAACTCCTGTAATACTCTCTTAGAGAATGAAGCCCTCAAGATCTAAAAATTTCTTATACATCACCTTATCAATGTTTAAAGATGTAACTATCAAGTATAAGAGGGATTATAGATCATTAATATCATGAAAATCTAGATAAAACATGGAAAATAGGGAAATCAATTATCATTTGTCACTAGTTTCTTGTTTGGTATTTTTCTAAGCTCTCTGACTTAGTGCATTAGTTGATGAATTTCCATTACCATGTGTATAAAAATTCTAAAAATCAAATGAATAATGATACTTGAAAAATACTCATACTATTATATTCATGTCATGATTTTTAAAGATAAATTATAGGATATTGGGGATAGTATGCACCACAACGTTTTCACCCTACAGATTGTGTCCCTAGAAACATAAGGCAAGGAAAAATACTTACAACTCGAGGTTGTGTGCGGTGTAATTTCTGTAATGATGCCTCATTCATTGAGATCCTTATGAAATGAGTCAATATTATCGCATCATCACTACACCTAGAATGATTAATTATTCATCATAGGACACTATATAGTTTGTTCCTTCCTTTAGATGAATCAGAATAGGTTCTCATACAAGCCTACCTTTTTCCAATTAAAAGGATTTCCCAAAATCTCTAACCCAAAGTAACATGATAAATTTATTTGTAACAACAGTATGAGGTCAATAATACTATTAAATTTCCAATATAAACTAATTGAAATATCAATCCATCCACAAGAAAATACACATCTCAAACACGTTCTTAAGCTGCTCACAGGAAATCACATCACTCAACCTAATTTGGCCAATAAAGCTTCTTTATCCCAAACGAATATGTCCAATGTAGTGAACATTTTTCAATACAGATGTGGAACATATCAATCATTTAATAAAGATGATTCTACCTTAGTGTACACATTATTATCTCAATTCTTATTAGCGTGGTCACGATGTATCTGAGAATACACCAAGATATCATCCATAAAGACCACGACAAGTGAGTCTAGATATGGATGGAAAGCGATATTCATTATAGCCATGTTAATGGAGGGTTTGATCATAAGACCAAATGACATTATGAGGTACTCATGAAGACCATACATGATAAAGAAATACATATAGGTTATGTATTATGTCCAAAATCACACCTAAGGATAGCCCAATCGAAATTATATCTTAGAAGACACTTTATACTTGACGATGGCAAAAAAGATCATCTATGTGGGGAAATTGATATGGTTTCAATACTATAAGCTAATAAAAACAATTTTAATCCATGAATGATGGTAGTTCACATACTCCTTCTTTGTAAAAATTATAAGAAAACCCCAACATTATGTTTTGGGTCATATAAAACCCTTGGTACCCTAGTCCTCTAAATACCTAATGATATCCAAGAGATTAATATGTTATATCTTGTAAACATGTGATTCTTATGTAATAAGCTCGAACATAAAATCTACCTCTCTCTCTTGAGATTTTTCAAAATAATAACTCGTAATATCATCCCTATAACTATCTACAATTGGATGGAATTTAGTATGATGAAAACCACGATCCTCCATAAAGAGAATAATAATCTTGGTGGTCAATCCACATGGGAAATGATTCTCTCATCCCACTCTGCTGGCCTACACATCCAACCATTCCTTGTGTATATAAATTCTTCCCTTTGGTAGTATAAATGATTACATGAGGATATAATAGTCTGATAATGCATGATATAATTTCAACCAATATATCATGAGATTTCCATTAAAACTAGTTATCTTGATAACAAATAGGTACCATAAAAAAGTGTAACTTCCTATCTCTAAAATGTAATTCCTACTTTATTTTATGCCCTCAGACTATACTACTAATGGTAGATCATTTATAATTACACCATAGTAATACAATATATCCGCATAAATTCTGTCCATTATTAGAAAAGAGATAAAAGAATGTGAAGCACTAGTATTAAATTTAGAAGATACTATAATGGAGGCTACGAGAAAAGCACCTCATACCTTATATGATCTTGAATCTTTGACCATGGGAATCAGTTGTAAAGAATGAAAATGACATGATCCACAACCATGTAAAATAGTTGGAATACCATAATCAAGACTACTTTGCTGGCACTGATGGTGATTAGGATTATATCAAACATGACCTTATCCCCCTCCTCATATAATGTTACTAATTCTACTGTAATTACATACATAAGTCTTCATAAAAACGTCCCCATGAAGGTAGAGCTGTTGCATAACCTATTAAAATTGAAAATGAAGGAATATTTCAATGAAATATCTGCCGATGACCCATATGGATGTAAGAACACCACTCAATAGTTTCTCTATCACACTGATACATCGTATTCTCCTATCATTCACACTAGTGACAAAATATATAGCTACCAGAATTTATAATTTGGATTCAAATTTCTGAATAAAAAAGTCAACATACCACTTCCTAATACAAGATTATATATAGAACTATCGTGGAATAGATCCTCTATATCTGGTTATATCATTGTCCCTTAGGTTGCGCTCGTTGATATGATCATGAATGACAATTTCAAAAAAGGTATGTTTGTAGAAGATATTCACAAGAGTACAGTTGGAATACATTACTCATCCTCATTGTTTGTACCCCGAAAAACCCATTCATTGTATTGTAGTAGTGAAAATTAATGCAACTCAGTGAAATGCAGTGAGTACTCCGTAAGAAACAATGAAACGTAATCAAGTATCATGGTCTCTATAGCTCTGTAAACATAAAACATCTACATAAATAACTTATCAAAGAAGATATATTTTTAATTTTCCCATATCATTCCTTGATAGAAACAATCAAGGATAACTACATACTAGAAACATTTTTTGGAATCACATAACATGAAGGCAAGAATCTTGACACTCTACTTTGGAGGCATAGGCGTATGATAAATGAAATAATGGGTTGAATCTAATATATACTATTTATCCTATAGACTTTCATCCTTTGGGAAGGTGGAAGGATTTTATTATAGGAACTCAAAGGCTAGATCAGTAATCATATGGGTTGGATGTGGAGCACCATGAATGGAAATTATAAAATAAATAAAACTATCTAAAATAAGAAAATATGTTCCTAGGTCATGTACAACTAGAAGTGCCTTAAGAGGTACTCCTAGAGGTAACACTTGAAGCTCAGGTTCCACGACATCTAGAGCACGGTCATCGACACCCTCTTATTGTATGATATGAGGACATCATGTGGACAATGGTCTAAAAATTCTAACAATATGCGTAATAAATAAATTGACATATATAGAAATAAATAAAATATTAATATGAAAAAACGGAAAACAGCCCATGGAAAACAATCCCCACTACCTAATAATAAGACTAGGTATAAGTATGTTCCAAGGTATAAATTACATGTTTTATAATAGTTGAAGTGTCAATTGTTCCATTCCTCATCATTTATTGGAAATCACTTCACAAATTTCTTATTTAATTGATAGGTTCACTCTAATACATTTAGTAAACATGAAAAGGTTGGATATGGATGTTCAATAATTTCTCTTTAGAATCCATTTTTCACTTTTATAGTTTTCATTATCAGGTTATTTATATTAAATATCATTTAAAATTGATTTTCATTCCTCCTGAATCAAGTCACATACCCTTTATCACTGAAAAAGAGAACCATTTCTTTTTAATCTAATTGATCAACTCAGTAAATTATTAATTCAAAACTATAATGTCCCATCACACATCATAAATTGATTCTAGTAATAACACAATCATATCCAATCAATAGGAAATGAATAATGTAAATACCACAACATCAATCAATAATCATAGGAATATCAGTAATGAAAAGAGTGACATGCACCTATATTTGATAGAAATATACATGAAATATGAATTCTAGGTTCCTATGATAATGTATGTATCAATTATTATTACCCTTATATCATCAGGAAAAGGATGAAATAATATCCATAGTCAGAGTAGTAATTAACTACTCCACATGGCTTTAAGTTCACCAAATTGTGAAATGATATCAACTGTAAAAAGAAATATCAAACAGACAATTATAATTCAGGAAAATTTGATGTTACCCCAAGAATTGGTTGGAAATGCCAAACTATTTCTCATAACAATATTCCATGGGTTCCTAACATAATTTGTATTGTATCCAAATAGTAAATCTAGTGTTGACTTTCTCTAATACCACTTGTTGATGTTTGGGACCTAGATTCCACTGAACGCTCCCCAAAACTATTGTGCTATAGGGAATCAATGGAATATCCCCGAATTATAGAAAATCTCAACTAATTGTGAGTTCCTTGGTGTTTTTGTGGGGAGATTATTCCCTAATTACCAATGTGTAACATAATTGGTGAATACAATAATAGAAGGTAAATATAAGAATCTTTATAAATAGATGGAACAAAAATAGCTAATTGAACAATAATAATAAACAATAGGGCACAACTAATATAATTATACATATGTTGATGATGTTATGTCATGTATTAGTAAAGATGAAAAAAAAGGATTCAATGCAGAAGATAAGCATAATATATATTAGTATAAAAAAGAAATCCAAAAACCATCCCGAGAGTCCGGAGATCCATCTCAGTCATGTTCTACTAGCTACATCCTAGTGAACTAGTAATCGAGTGGAAGAAGCTATATTCTTCCCTTTATCAACTCACACAAACATGAAATCTACCCAGGTACCAATGTAAACATGCTATGGTGTGATATAAATAGTAGAAGGCCACCAATAAGATTGTTTATATCTAAATGTTTGTGTAATATAATCTATACCGCTGTGAAAATTTGGGTATATCAAAGTAGAGATGTACAATAATCTAAATACTCAGGAAACTATATCAACCCTCAGAAGTTGTCTTAACATGTAACTAGTTCAGGAATAATTAGTTCTAGTTTATATAATTATTTTATATGAGGCATAGCCAGTACTAACATCCTGGCATGATAATAGAAATAGTGAAGGATCCAGGGTGAGCAAGGAATCCCTGATGCAATTAATTATAAATTGGCTCCATGGTAATAACCAAGGAAACCTAGATCTCAAGGGATAGTAATATAGTAGTAACTATAACCTGGATATAGGGGTAATAATTTAATCCATGGAGAATCTTATAAGGAATTCCAATATAGTGTGATTTAACCGAGCATAAGGACTGCATCGAAGGTAAAACTGGAGAAGCAATGGCTTGACCAAAGGGTTTAATCATTGAACCTATTGTCCATATAAGCCACGCAGGATCCAAGCTTTGTATCCAAGTTATATTGTAATAGAAAAATAATAATCCTATAGTGTAATACCAGTAATCCAAAAATAGAAAATAATCATCTATTATGGTGGGTATAAACCCTAGAATCCAGATTTCCTACATCTGAATGGTGTCCATGAGAGCACAATGCATTCCCCCAGGAATGAAATATTTTAATTGAGTCTGGACATACCAATAAATATGTCAAGGTCCATTTCTATATAATTAGTCACCTTATAATCAACTCATATAATGATTATGGCTGAGTCAAACTCAAACCACTAAATAATTCATTTGTTTCAAGCCATTAATTTAATTAGTGTGACATGTATATGGGCATGAAACCATTTATCTTCCATATAATTCGTTACAATTAATATGCTTCAAACTAATTCCATTCATCAACATGGAATGGTGTGCTATTTACATGCAACATATCTATTCAATTATCATTATGTAATCTAATTCATATACGTAGAATACATTCCAAATAAATTTAATATTTTTTATTCAATTTTAAACACTTAACTTCAGTAGGACAAATGGAAATCAAAATGGTCCATGAAATTCATCAATTCAAATTTCAAATTTCAATTAATCAATGAATTATTACTATTACTAGGTTCAAGTTGAAGAACACTTGGATGATGGATCAAACAAACAAGTTAAATCCTTAAAAATATTACATTAGAATCACCCAATATGGGGTGGACGTCATTGTTGACGCAACCAACAACAATAGTCAACAATTCTAAAAATGTTCCAAGAACATGGTTATAATGACTATAATAATGGTAAAAAAATTATATAGGTAATTCTTGATGCAATCGGCGTGTCCACACAAAAAATTATTATATGATGTATAGTGAGGAATGAGGTCTACACCACATACCTTATACACATATGAATATCCTCATCTTGTAGAAGACTATAATTTTTCTTATATGGGATTATATGTGAATATCATATAAATGACGCAAAATTGGGGCATGTGAACCTACTTTAATATAAAATCATTTCGAGGAAGAACAATTATGATTGATTAAAAAAATTAATAACGCATTGGTGTAGATACATAGAGAAAAAGGATTCTTCGATCAGTCTTCATATAGATGATCAAGATCAAAGTCTATCATATACATTTATTTTTCATCAAACGGAATTGGTTGAGGGGTGTTTTCCCCTAGATAATAAAAAGGGAATTTGGGTTGGTTAAAACACTTAATTTTATGAAAAATTTATAATTTCAGCAAAAAAAATTCCCTTACATTGTTTGGAGAAATGGTTTGGCCAAAATGGGACAATACCGTGCATTTGAAGCTGTATATAGGGGAATAATACATGACCAGTCCACACAATTAGAGGAAGTGTGCATCGACCTTGAGAAATGCATAAAAAAAATTCTTCATAATTCATCATAGCCATGCATCCCAATTCACATGTTTTGGATGTACTTGGTTCCCCATATCACTGAACATTCTATTCTTCCACGTCTAAATCTAACTGTCCATCCTGCCTCACAAGGTTTCCTCTAACCATACAATAGGACCAAAACCTCCCCCGTTTGGGGTACTGAGTTTCCAACAAGCTTAGAACACCCATTAAAGCTTTACTAACTCTAAAGGATTCCACATTTGGTCCAAAATAATTAAATATAAAAAACAATTCATACAAGAGTGAAAAAAGGGTACATATAATCAAAATGTGCAATATTTTTAGTTGGAATGAATATTTATAGTGAGAAGTGATTATATTTTCAAAGAGTGAGTTGGTAAGGGGAAAAGATATGAATAATATGATGTCATACATATTTATTAATCATAAGGATGAAATAAGAATAAAATTTGTCATCAAACTTATGAATGGTATTAAGGTTTAGAGAAATCTAATGTTTTTACATGTTTCAAGAAGTTTCGAGAATAATCTTGAAAATATGAAAAGAAATAATAAAGTCAAAGTTGATGTCAAAATGATATGAAATTCAGGAATTGAAAAAATATTTCATTGAGAAAAGGATTTCAGAATCCAACAATAATCACTTTTGGTTCCCCGATAAATATTAGGATGTATATTGTACTTTCTAAAAAAATTAATTTTCATGTGTGATGATATAAGGAGAAAGACATGAATGTTTTATAGAAAAGAATTTTCCAAATTAATCCTTATAGAAGAATTATTTTAGAATATAAAATAAGAAGGAATATTTTATTTAGTGGTTACTGGATCTAAAAATTCAATTAGACACAGTTTTCTTGATAGAGTTTGAAGGTGGTATAGAATTTTTTCCATGGTATAATTATAGATTTTTGTTTTCTATACATATTCATTATACTGAAGAATCTTATTGTTCTATTAGACATATTATCATTATCAATTTATGTGAAATTATTACCTACTTTTTTGTAGGGATGTAACGTTTTTTTTGGAAATTTACCAATATTAGTTGTTTAAAAAAGAAGCATAGGGACAAGTTAGAATGAACTTGGTGAATGTCTTATAAATCATTAGAAAAAATTGTATAAATTTATTTTTTTCTAAAATATGTGTGTGAACTTTTGTATTTATCATAGTGACACACAAGTGTTGGGGTATATCATAATTGATTGTATCCACCAAGAAAGATTTTTTCTACTATATTGCATGCTATTGGATTATTTCTATACCATATAAATGGTGTATATACTCTTATTGATCAGTGAACGATCAAACAATTTTTTTCCTATGGATGTGTGAATGTTTTATTTTTCAAAAAGTGATAATTCTTTAACTGGCAGAAAGAATCTATCAAAATAAAGGTAACTGAAGTGAAAAGGTATAACTAATTTACCTCTCCCACCATCTATGTGATACAATAATCATGGTTGGTCATTTTCATTCTTGTAGTGTCACCAATAATTTGATGAAATTCATCATACTCGACCATCACTTTTGTTTAAGGATTTTACATATTATGTGTATGAGTACACCCAAAATACCAAACATTAGAATATCTGACAATGAATAAAAGGGGAAAATTTATAAATACATTTTACAATAAAAATTATAGTAACATAGTATTTTAAGATTCTATATATATAACTTGTATTAGATAAAAAGTGGAAATGGATAGATATGTGGGATCTATAGCATAAGAAAACTATACAGTTCAAGGTGGTCCAATGTATGATCTAGATGATTTGGAGATAGTAAATTAGAATTCAAGGGATCGTAGGCATTAAATCAAGTAATGAAGCGAGAACTATATAATGTATGTTTTTTTTATGTCAATGTTTGTGAGAAATGAATATAGTGATTGGGAGTGGCTGTCACGAATCATTCATCGGGGCCCGCGTCATGACTTCCCTAAGCTCGCCATCCATAGGCTTGGGGTTGGAAACTAGAACCCAAAATGTGTATCCCAGTAACGTGAAGATATTTCCATTAAAACTATGGAAAAAAATCAAACAACACAATAAGATGCATACACGATGTAAATTGAAATAGTAAAAAGTGTACGGAAGGTAAAGGGGGTCAGAATACAAGCCCAAATGAAATGTACAAGTACATCTGAAAAATGAAAATAGCTCTTGGATCGTCCACTGAGGATCTTAACTGATGGTTGTGTGTAGATCATCTCCACTATACTCCACGCCTGCTCGTCTCCTCTATGTATAGCCTGGTTCTGACTCCCTCAAATCTCAACCCAAATAATCATCGTCTACAGAAGACACAATAAGGTTATGGCGAAGCCTGTGTAGGGGTGAATATAACATTACTCAATAGGGACCCTGATACCCCCGAAGGTCTCTCGGAGTTACACAATAGAAATACCACAATTAAATACCTCAATCACTAATCACAAAGCATTAATAAACTCTATATAGTTATATGCCCATACATATACCTATGTTATCAAAATATACATTCCTCTTACATGAGGAAACAAAAAGCCCGAACCATTAAGCAATTTTAATAATTGATCCACGAGGGAAGTATACCACAAAGGTAACAACACTAATTAATCACCATGAAGGTACATGTACTACAAAAGTAACACCATGAAGGTAAAACCACGAAGGTAAATGTTCCACAAGGCTAAAACCATGAAGGTAACACCACGAATGTAATGTACCACAATGGTAACACCACAATGGTAACTCCCTGAAGGTAAAATTACTACAATGATAAAACCACGAAGGTAACACTATGAAGGTAACACCATGAAGGTAATGTACCATAGAGGTAACACCACAAAGGTAAGGGCTCAGCTCAAACTAGGTATATAACATAAGTACAGAAGTACAAATGATTACTCATAAATATAGATAATCATATTTTTTTCGAGAGGATCTAATGATGAAATACACTTGATCGGTATGGGCTGACCCACATAGGAATCCAGTTGGCACACGAAATGTTGCATACCAGGGACGGCAGTGTGAAAACGGGAACCGCGCGGGGCGAGCGTGCAAAATTTTGTTCTGGAGCCGGGGACCTTTCTGGAATCCCAGAATCCATCTGCACGGCCAACCTTTTTTCATGCACATCCTCCATTAATTCCCACGGATTATCCAAACCCTCTGGACTGAACCTCCGAGTCCGAATATGACTTCTCATAATCATTTCAAAACTTCCTTTAGGAGTTAGGGACTTTTTCGGCGTCTACAAATTCCCCCCTCAGAATTGGATCGGCGAGAGGTCGCAACGATCAGATTCTGAGGGAAACACCGAAATGCCGAAGTGTTGGATTTCATGGGTCCTTTGTGCACAAAAGCCAATGTGGCGCATAAAACACCGGTTTGGCGTGGAATTCACTTTCTGCACGGCACGGAACCCCGACCTCACCTATAAAAAGGGGCTCTGGGTCCCCCGCTCTATACTCAAACTTTTCTGTGTGATAGGCTCTGAGCGCTTGTGCGCTAAATTTCCTCTGCGACTCTGTGGAAAACATGTTGTGTTAGCACAAAATTCCTTCTGAGTTTTGACCGCATTTACGAACAACCCGAGATATTTCACGCCGATGGTCCTGATTTCGCACCCAAATCTAGAATTATGCGCCACTATTCCTGATTTTGCGCAACTCTTCCCCATTTCGTGCAACCCATCCAGATTTTGCGCAACTCCCAATGAACTCAAGATGGTTGTGAAGCAAGTCTATGAGGGGGGAGCCGCCACTCATAGAGCTGAAATGGCGGTGAATGAAGAGGTTTATGGAGCTAGGGTGGTAGTTTCTGACAACCCTACTTTGTTCAACCTGCTGACCCCTTCCCAGAAAGATTATCCTTTGTCCAACAACCTCCCACTTTGTAACTTCAGCATCTTGGAAGAGGTTCCACTATCGAGCTTCAAGGAGGACACACCGTGGTCATGGGTGACCTGGAAAGATGACCTTCCCCTATACAACAACACCAACAATGGTTATCCTTCCAGGGAGACTAGTCACATGGATTTGTATGTCCTAAACCCGAGAACAAGGACCATTGATTGGGGTGATTCTGTTGCAGAGATCTCTCCATCCATCTATGTATGCATGTTCCGTCGGAGCATCACGGATGACACTAAGTGATGGAAGCAAGATTAGGACATGCGGCCTGAAGGCAACTTCACTAGTGAGTTAGCCTGGGCGTACTGGTTTTGCCATACATGTGACCAATTCATGGCCAAGCTGCGGCACATTGGTCTGTTAGAGGCGGTGTGGACATCATAGTTCCACTTCTACCGCCAAACTGAAGTTGGGTCGGAGCTGTTTACCCAATGGTCCCTTAACAGCAACACATTATATATTCACCATGGGGAAGTTGGCATCAGCCTCTAGGATGTTCACTGTATCAGAGGTATCACACTGGTGGGATACAAATAAGACGAGTTCATTCCTCCAATGATCACCTGGGAAGACAGGTCACAGACCCCAATGCTGACGTGGAGGCTACTGGATCTCACCAAAGAGAGGCTGAAGGTAAAGGACTTGCTGAAGGACATCGCATACAAGGACTAGTTCAGCTAGTTCTTAGAGAAGGACACGAAGGTCAATATACCGGGATGGGGAAAACGGTTCCAAACTGTGGCTAAGAGGAGTAAGAATGGATCATACTGGAGGACCCTGAATGTGTGGAAATGACAATCAGGTAGCTACCGTGTTATCGAGGCCCGGGACCTGAATGTATGATATGTGGAGTTCCTTGACATGTTCCTGAGCGGGTGTCTCCTGTCGGTGTGGGACGCGAGGATGGGAATCTGTCTAGAAACACTAGTGATGGTGGGAACTATGACTTCCTTGAAATGGATCAATCTGGGGTCCCCATGTGGGCTAGGTTGTACGCCATTCTGGGACGCATCTCCAGAGGGGGGGGGGGGTCGCCTCAGAGGGTGTGTGGCCCCTTCCAAGTCTTCCATGGATGGGTGGTAGCTCAACTTGGTGGATACACATTCCCAAACTATGTTCGTCCTCCTAGAAATGACCAGCTCTCCTGAACATTTCCGGGGTCGCACCGATGACGTTCAATGAAGAGGTCGTCAGGATAAGAATTGGTAACCACACCAATTTCAACTTCAGCTTGTTCCCTACCCTGTTCGTCCAAATGGTGTACAATGGGAAAGGCTTTCTGGAGTATCATGAACACTTCCAGGGAATCCGAGGTGGGGTGCTTGTTGTTTGGATTCATGGGAAGATCATCTGTGAGCCTTACATGTCCTCCCGATTCACCAGACAATTCGGGTGCCTCCAGCAAATGCCGAAGAAGGTATTCACAGATGTCTGAGAGGAGAAGAATCCCTACGTCCTTCCCCAGATGTGATTAATTTTCAAAACATAAGGATCTGGTGACTTCATTACCCTTCCTCCCACTAGGGTCGACGCTAGCCTATCAACCGAGTATGTCGAGCATTGGGCTATCGCATACCTTGAGGGGCTTTTACGCAAGCGAGTCCGGAAACTCGAGACTACCCGCGTGGAACCCAGGCAATAAGAGAATAGGCAAGGTGCCATGAGAAGGGGAGACTAGGGACGCATCAGGTAGTGTGGCTTGTGCAGGCCGGGACCTCAGTAGCGGGGACATCGAATGGAGTCACTGCGACCTCGTTTCTCGGAGGGGGTAACATGACACGACCAGAGAGCTACTTGAGATGCAGATATGATACATGATCAAAACTTCCCATGATTCAATCTTCTTATAATTGTGGTCAGCCTGGATGACCCTGCAGAAATCAATGAGCATCGAAGCCCTCTGGCAGAAGATAATGTAGGATGGGATCCAACTATCAGAAGTTGGGCACGTTTGGTTTACTGACCAGGTAAATTTTCATCATCGTCACGCTTATCTAACGGCCATGGACACATATGAACTCCAAAGGGGTCGGTGTGTGGAGACACCTTCCCTGGTGAAAGTGATGCTCGACAAAGAGTGTTATCTGAATGTGATGACACCGTGATAAGGTGACAGTGATGATGAGTCGGAGTGAGAGGAGGAAATATGAGAAGACGAAGGTGACAGAGAAGATTAATGGTCTCACAGAGGGTCTCGCCAAGGGAGCTTGCAGGAGTGTGGCGATATCATCGACTCTGACATGGAGATAACCGAGAAGAATGAGTTCAGTCTCTATCCTTATTCACCCTCCATCCTTGTCAATTCTCTTCTGAAATTTATAATCTGTTTACCTATCTCACTCAGGAGCATATAGGGGCTTATCAGGCACCCCCAATAGTGGAAGGAGAAGTGGTGCTGGTGGGGTTGGGTGGGGCTCTGACCCCAATCCTTGAACTGACAAGCGCTGAGGGGTCTCCTAACACAACATCTCCAGTAGCGTCTATAACACCAAAGCCTAAACCTCGTGGTTTTCTTAAGTTCCTTGACTCGCTACTGGTGATTATTGTCAGAGAACCCAACTATTCGGCTTGTTCCTTGTATAGTGATCTCGGCATTTGTGGCTCATCAGGATGCTGTTCTTGAGCCATCCATGAGCGAACCAGTGGCGGACATACCACCTCTTCCAGAATGTACTTCCCATGACGAGTTGGCCCCTGAAATTGGTGACTAGGGGGCAGCGGACATCAGTGGTGCTGTCATTAGAGCGAGGCCAGAAGCTGACAAAGGCACTTCTGCGGTCGAGGTGAGAGGGGATGGTCGCCCAAACATCGAGGATCCTATTCCTCATAATGAAATACCTGAGGCAGACCATGTTGCTGACATGCTAGCTGCCTTTCCTATATACCGGCCTCTAGACCCCAAGGAGATAGATGATTCAGACTCAGAAGCGGATGAGGAGAGCCATATGACACATCGAAAAGGGTGTAAGTGTATCCAGCGCTTTCTCAGGAAGCCTCAGAGGGATTGGCTGAGGCGGATGGGATCACTCCAGACCTGGCTACATTTCCTGTGTGCTGGAGGGGCTGATGCTCAACGCCTTCATCTGACGATCCATGATTACATGGTTGAGAAGATACGTGAGAGCAGCCAACACAACGATGTTTCCCAGTGTTGGGAAATATCAGCGAGCATCCGAGCGTTCCTGAGGGCAGAGTAGGAATTCTGACCCCTCAAAGGGCAGGCAACAAAGAAAGACACCTTCATCTCAACATGCTCTAAGCTTTTGGAGAATCTGACATCCCAGTTGGCTGATCCCCAAGAACAACTGATGGAGGTGAGTCGCCAAATGACCGTAGTTTAAACTGAGCGGTCACAGGCACAAGCTAGGGTTGGCGAACTGTGCTCTACGGCTGCTGATGAAGAATGAGTCTTCTGGGTGTGAGAAGCAGTCCTGGAGCCTACTAGCCAAAGGGTTGCAATGTTGGAAAGATCAATCCAGCACACTGATCTTTAAGGGATCTATTTTGGTCATCTCCTGTACATTTTTCTTTTACTGCTCACCATTTAGAACCAACGTATTGATGAATCCATTTATCTGTACCCTTTGGTTTAATACGCTCAACCATTATCCTGAAATAAATAACAATTCACCCCTACGCACCTGTGGGTCGTACCCAATGTGAGAAACAAAGGATGCTCATGTTATCATTTTGTCCGAATGTGGAGCGTCAACCAAACATCCGACATCTGAAATCGAGCCCGGATTTCTGAGGAGGAGAGGGAGGTCCAGCAGAAGGGAGGGGACCTCAGCCCGATCGATATAACGTCTCCTCAATGTGTTATCACACACGAGAGGGGCAATGTAGGGGGCATTGAATTCCATCCAAAAATAGGGATATGCAAAAGGCGAATCACGTTACCAAAAATCAGAACACTCTAGGGGCGCGACGATGAAGGAAAACCGTTAACCGTGGAGAAAATGCAACATCCATATCGCATTGGATAGAAATTGGTATAACAAATGAGGGATGATCGCTGACCATGTTCGCTACATGGGGACTAACTCAAACCTCATCGATCATTCTTCCGGAATGTTGGCCCAGGACAGCAGGCAGACCGTATTTCAATCATCCATATTGTTACAATAGGTGGACCAATGGTTTATCATCTATATTATTATAGAAGGAAAACCACAGGCTGAGAATCCATACTATTAGGGGTCCCATAAAACATACCCAGTCTTTCGGAACATTGGCCCAGGACAGAAGGCGGACCATATGTCAATCATCCATGCTGTTGTAATAGGCGGATTAAAGGTTTATCATCCATATTGTTATAGCAGGCGGACCACAGGTCGAGCATCCATACTGTTAGGGGGTCCCATAAAACATGAGAGAGGATGAGGATCCAAATAAAGGGGCACACAAAGCATGGAAAGGGGAGTGGTGGTTTGTTCAAACATAATCCAATACTCGCAAAACTGCGCCTCCGTAGTTGAGGCGCATTGGGAAGATGCATTATTCTTATCACAAATCATCCCAATTTTTATACAGGACCACTCTGGTGAGAGAACTGTCACTTCCCAGCACTACTATAGGGCATACTGGACTTATTCGTGGCAGATGATGTAGTTACACAAATCCCCAAAAAGCCAGGCCAAGGGGTCTATAGTGGGGAGGGATGGGATTTGGTAATCCCTGGGGCTGGACCCAAGATGAAATGTCTAGGCGTCCCTACATATCTCAAAAGGATGAGAATCAAGACACATGTAGTTCTAGAAATGGTCATAGTTTAAAGTCTTAGAACTCGGACCAATGATTAAGGGGAGTGAGAGACACATGGTAAAGCGGTTGCAAAACCTGAAGTGAATGAGTACAAGGTCCTTCTTACCATGATCTCCTTGGAGAAGTTTTTAGGACAAGTAACTGAACGCGAATGTTAGGACGAGCATCTGGGGAAGTGCTCGGGTGCTCCTACGTTTCCCATAAGGATGAGAATCAATCCTTACATTGTTCATGGGGGTTCCTTGAAACGTCGTGCAGGACGGGACACAGGAGGGATAATTATTATAAAAAGTCGTACGTGGTGTGGCTATTGCAAAACCTACGTGAATGAGGATGAGGTCCTGCTCACCATGCCCCACGATCCTGTGGTCAATTTCCCAAAGGTGAGACTGAAACGATGAATTAACAGACCTCAAGCTGGACCCCTTGACAAGATGTCTGGGCGTTCCTACATACCCCATAAGAATGGGGATCAAGATCAACGTAGTTCTTGAAAGGGTGGAATGGCACAACATGGTACCTATGAAAAGGATGAATGAGGAGTGCGGGTCTATCCCTCGCACCAAAATAATCGGTATTTGATTAATCTTGTTTGTTCTTGAAGGTAGGTGGTTTTTCTTTTGTGGAACGACCGACATAGGTTATAAATTCCTTGGATTTCCACAATAATCAAGACGTATACATCTGTTGACAAATGGTACGGTAATTGACCAATACACAACGTGATGTACCATATGGAGAGGTCCTCATAATGCAGTGTTGTTTTATTTCGGGCGGCTGGGACGATATCATCAAAGTTTATGGTCATGTGGTAGGACAAACCAGCATAGTTTAAGGTCGTATGGCTTGGACTTGGGGAATACGCACTCTAACGACCCATACATTACATACATTGTTGTTGATTTAAAATTTAAGCACACTTATTACAACATATAAAAAACCATGAATGGACCATATAGATATAATGTCTATAGAAATTGGGAAACATAAACAACTGGTTCATAAATCATCTACACTATCTCCCTTTTATTTTATCATATCTAAACTCTATTTTGGAATATCTTACTTAATACCCTTATTCCTGACCTGGGGAAAATAAAACATACACAAGGGTGAGCTCAAATGCTTAGTAAGGGTAAATAAAAGAAATAATAATCACATCATATTCATAAAAACATATCATTTTGGAAATCTAAACCTAAAAAAGAGATCATACTTTCATAACATGGGATAAATAATAGTAGTGAAATGCAATCCCAATAATAATAACATAAAACATGAAACATTTTGGAATACACACATAATCATAGAGAATCATTTCTTAGTAGTCAAGACTCATTTCCAAGACTATCATAGCCGACAATGTCCATTTCTGAACCGATTTCACTCCTCGTTCCAGTCCTGTATCACAGAACTGGATTAACTTGTTCTTCCAGCCATGTCTATCTCATGTGATATATATCATTAGCCAATGAATTGGAGGGAGATATAGGTCCTACCCATCTCATAATTAAACCATTCTTATGTGTGCCACAAAATCATAAATCATAGCATAACCCATGTAATAAAAATGGGAATCTTAAACACCATGCCATCATAACATAATCCATATAAGATAAAAGGACATCATAAAATAATTCCATCATAACATATATAATAAATTTAAAAATAGGGGTAGAAATATAACCCTATATTATCGTAGATGGAAAATAATTTTGATAAAACATTGAACTCCATTCTTGAGGAAAATATCCTTTATACTTCAGATTATTGATTTCCTTTCTAAACATGTCATACTAATTTAAAGTAAAAGATGATGATTGAAAATAAAATTGAAATCTTGTAAAGTAATCTTCATGGAAATATGTTTCTATGAAATCATAAAAATCCATTCATTCCGTATAAGTTAAAAAACATTTTTCTCATACTTTGGCCAGAAAAGTCAAAAAGTACCTCATACTAAAAATAACAAAAGATTCCATTCATATATTTTACTAAAAAATCACCAATGAGTAAAATTGGATTTAAACAATTGTAGGAGTATAGAAATCATAATAAATATTGAAGGAACATAGATGTGGATGATAAATATTCCCCAGTAAATTCTGAAGTATAAACAATCTCAGATAGAAATGAGATTGTGAGATTTTCCCTTACATTAGGTCTGATTTGCTTCGTACATGTCCAACATCCTGTATAATGATTTAAATAATGTTATTGACTTATTTCAGAATCTTCCCTGTTGTTATGATATCATATATGGTCATATTCTTAGCATCGTATTAGTAATATTTCACTGTTACTTGTTATTCGGGTGTTTATTTCTTTTTGTTCTTATGTGTGTTTTGTCAAATAAATTCTTATTCTTATTTTTAGGTTATAGATACCACATTTACAGAATGGTATTAGTGTAATATATATCAAATTTATTCATTCAATTCATTTATATAATCATTATGCATTGAAGATCATGTAGAACGAGTCGCATCACATCGTGGAGACGGTAGGCCATATGCACGCATGAGCGATGATATCGTTCCCATGATCGTGGAATTGTATTAAAGGGTATGTATACTATTTCAGAATCAATATCAATTTAAAATTATCATATATACTTTTTCATTACACTGTTATACCCATCCATGTAAAGTGGTGGTGGAAAACAGATTACACCATGAGGTGGAGATAATATCCCGTATGTGCGCACAGGCGGTGATTTCATTTTACATAGGATGGATAGAAGGTGAAATAGGTTTGTTTAATATTTATAATAACATATCAGTATATGATTGATACTGATGTTATAACTTCATAATGAAACAACTAAATAAGAAGATGTACAAGAAGAAATAAAGTTGAAAAAATCAGTAACGGACATTACCTCTTCTTTAAAAAGCATCTTCTTAACCTCCTCTTAGGGCACTAAATATGGTCTTTGAAGAAGTCTAGGGCCTCTAACATGTTTCTAGGAAAGTTGATAAGGGAAATGTGTAGGGTTTTTCTGAGATTTAAGGCTCAAAGTTGTGTAAACGGAAGTGGGAGGAGGTTCCCTTTTATAAGGGAAGAGAGGGGCACTTTAAGAAAAAATAAAACTATTATTTTATAATAAAGTCATATTCGGTTTTTAATAGCTCTAAATTGATTATTCTCAAAGCTAAGGTGGGGTGGGTTGAAATCATCTCAACCAATAGATTTTAGACAAGTTTATGTTACTATTTTAACCTTATCATTTAGATTTAACTCTAAGTTAAATAATTTAACTTTTACCGTGTCGTCTAGTTTTTTACACTATATGGTTAATAAACATACAATAACAAGATCAAAGAACCCCAAGTGGTTCATTATTAAAATATATAACCTTATCTATTTAATTTGGCCTAAAATTATATTTTTAGGAATAAAATAACAATTAATAATATAATATTTGTTTTAAAAACTATTTTTTTTCAATTTTGACACTATTTGGGAATTGATTTTTGTGAAAATCATAACAGCATGATTAGTTCAAAGAAATATAATTAAATCAATAATAATATTTCATATTAAAATATAAAATTATTTTAAATCATGAAAAGTCTCAAATTAAATTTATTTGGGTATTTATAATATCAAATATGTCAATATTTTCTTAATAATGTAATTACTGCATCATCATTGTGTCACAAATAAATTAAATTATTTAAAGTCTAAAAATTATAAATAAAATAAAATTATGTAGAAAATCATTTTAGCTTTCTAATTAATATTTATAGTTGAATTTATCTCATTTATAACCCTTTATTAAAAATGTTTTTGTTATTAAACTCTGATTTTAACTATTTTAACTCTTCTTTAAATAAAAAAATATTAAACGACCTAATCTAATCCAAGTGAACCTAAATGGTCATATTTTATTTCTACGGTTTTTTTGTTCTAATTAAACTTATCCAATAGAATTAGGACATGTTGTAGTGTAATAATAAGAACATTTTTACCCTTAATTTCCCTATTTACTTTAAACTGTGGTAAATAAAAGTTAAAAGTTACTATTCACCAAAAATTATTTTTAACTTATTGAACCACATTTTAATCCTTGATATTAACATTCACTCTATGATTTTCAAAATTCCACTCCCATAAGTTGTAAAATTAAGTTTTATGTAAATTTTCAAACTCTCCTAGGAGGTGGGTAAAAGACGGTGAAAAGTTCAATAAAATTTTTATATATCTAAAATTATTATAAAATGACTCCAATGAATTAATTAGAACTTATATAGGTATTATGTATTAATTTGGACATAAAATAAATTTAAAAAATAGATAAATATTTAAATAAAATGTCTGTTTTTAAATAGTAACCCAGTGTTTTCACTATTAATAAAAAATTGAATGATTTCAGAAAAATACCACAAATTCACCCTAGGATAATTTTGATATTATGAATCCAAAAATAAATTCCATTTTAAAAGTTAAGATTTATATAATTTCAAAAATATGGTATTACTATTCATAACCTATTGTTTTAATAATATTTTAATAGCATATCGTTGTTTAGTGAAACTCGGCATTGTATAAAATGAAAGCTATCGAGGAAGGTTGAGATTACATGTAAAGTAAGACAAGCTAGTGTTTTGTGTAGTGAAAGATTCCTTTGATTATGTATATAACATAAAAACAAAATATTTCTCATAACAATCTTGGGTGTTACACGCACGATGCGATAAGTCATACCCGATGTAGATGAGGACATAATCACCGAACATCATTGCGTGCAATTTCGGGAGAGGATCCTCGAGGTAAGGAGCCGACGAGGGTCTGACAATTAGGGGGCAGGAGACACTAGCTTCCAGCTGATTTGGGCCCGATACGCAATGTCTGGGTGACTCCTCTTTTACCATGGGGATGAGGGTCAAGCTGTGCATGGTCCTTAGAGAAAACCCAAGCATATAATCTCAGCACTCAGATATCGGGATCCCCGAGAGATGTCATAACACAGCTTTATCTGCCTGACGTTTGGAGGTGCACTGATTGTTAGTTCATGGAGTGTTGAGATTCCACCTTAACACAATGGGATGGAACATAATGTGAATCATGAAACCAACATCCAGGGCCTGAAGAAGTTGGTGTGATGATGAAGGGTTACTGCTTACCATTTTCGCAACATAGCATCCGGTCGTGTTAGCCTTGGGGAAAAAATGAGCATCAACCACTGACCATATTCACGACGCGGGATATGTATCAATTTTTTGTCTGAAACCCTCGAGGGCGTTGGCCTGTGATGGTAGGATAGCCCTTAGGCGTTGTATACAAGCCATTCTTGGGGGTCCTTCCGGGTGTGAAATATAATGGGGGCCCGAATGATTGAGAGAATGAAGCATGGGATGTGGACTGAACTTTCTTAAGTTGAATCTGACACTCCTGGTCCTAGACCAGGGTACTCTGAACACATTAGTGGACCACTAGAAAGGGTTGAAGGGATCAGTTAGAGAGCGGCCAAAAGATGGCAGATTACAGGGAGAAGGGGGCATGGCGCCAAAAAACATGTACCACACCTATATATCCCCCCCCATGGGCAGGGATAGGTCAAGAGGCAAGGTGACCCGGAGATCATGGGATCTCCTAAGAGATGGGGTTGGACATGAAATCTAGGTGTTCAGGCGGTCCTACTAATCCGATAAGGATGGGAATCAAGCCACATGTTGTTCTAAAAACACAGTTTAACGTCATGTAGGTCGAGCATGTAGTTTAACGTCATGCGGGACAGGGGACACATCTCATCTGGGGATAGGTATGGTGCGGTAAGTAACCTGATACGAATGAGGACATAATCCCACACCACACTGTACAATCCCACAAGAGAGACTGAGTCATGGAAGGCGAAGGGGCCTGAGGCTGGGCCTTGGTCAGGGAGGCCTGACCGGCTTGTAGTTTAACAGCGTGCTGGACGAGTGTGCATTTTAGGATCATGTGGGACCGTGGGCCAGTTTAAGGTCATTGGGGGCCCTAGGGGCCCAAATGTAGGACCAAATGTTGTTTAGGGTCTTACGGGACCGTGATCCAGTTTAAGGTCATGGGGGACTGCGGTTGCAGTTTAGGGTAATGCAGGACCGTTAGGCTCATGAAAAGTTTTACCTAAGGAACTTGGTGTTGGTGGGAGGAGTTACACGCTCACCATCCATGGTCACCAAGGAGTATGCTCCGTTGGGGTAAACCTTATGGATAATGTAAGGTCCCCCCCCCCATTTGGGATCCAACATGGGTGGTTTTCAGCTGGGAATCATAGGCATCCTGAGGGACAATACCAAGTCACCATTCAGGATGGAGCGGAGGCGAACCATCTTGTTGAAGGCACAAGCCATACTGCTCTGATGCCTTTCTAGGTTGTGCAAATCATGAATCCAATTCTTGTCTAGCGCTTCCAATTCATCTAGACTGATTTCGGCAACTCTATCTGGAACTTTTTGGTCGTAGACCGCCAAGCACAATGAGGGAAAAGGAATCTCAATGGGATGGACGGCCTTATTTCCATACACAAGGGAATACGGTCTCACTTGGGTGGAATTACAGGTCGTCATCTGATAAGCCCCAAGGGCATTGGGGACCTTGTCAGGCCATCTTTTCTTATTCTGACCAACCATCTTTTGCAGAATGTAGGAGTGGGTTTTGATAAATGCCTCTAATTTTCCATTTTCCTGCGCATGATAGCGGGAGGTGTGGTTAGATCTAATGTTGTAATTGGCGTTTAATTTCATCAGCTCGACCACTCGGAAGTTGGTGTCGTTATCATTGAGGATCTCTTGAGGTACTTCAGATCGATAGCTGATTTTGGAACTCACGAAGTCAGCGATGGAATGGGCTTTGACTTCCTTGAGAGTAATTGCCTCTACCCACTTAGAAAAGTAGTCTGTAGCGGTCATAATGAACCGAAATTGGTGGGATTTTTCCGATGAGTAATGTCTTACAAAATCCTAACCCTAGACTGCAAAGGTCCAATAATACTTGGTAGTGTGGAGAGGCTCCAATGGCCGATGCACAAAGTTAGCATGAACATGGCACTCATGGCACCTTTTGGAGAACTTGATGCAGTCATGGATCAGGGAGGGCCAGATGTATCCAAATCTCCAAATCAGGAGAGACAACTTTTACCTGGCCTGATGGGCGCTGTAGGAACGAGCTTTAACCTCTTGCATGACCTATGTAATTTCGGCTCCTTGAAGGAAAAGGTGGAGAATACCATCAAATCTGCATCTGTAAAGGATCTCCTCAAGGCTGGGACCACTCTGAAGGGTGAACTGTAGCGCGTGGTGTCGGATTCGATCGCGCTCGGCGCGGTCTGCTGGAAGATTCCCATGTTGGAGGTTTTCAACATGGGTGTCCTCCAATCAGGAACTATTTTTATCACAGTATCTGAAGTACCCGAGGCTCCTGACATAGGGGGACCAGTGGTAAGATGGTTTACCCACGGGCCACGATTGTCCTTCGGGGTAACAGGAGAAATGACTCTCTGATGCGCCATGCGGATAATCAGGTCATCTTGTTTGGGCTCTACATGTGACGTGGCCAAGCTGGACTAAGCATCTGCTCGGCCGTTCTGTGATCGGGGAATATGAATGACATTTCGCCGAGAAGGTAACTGGGTCATTAGATAGAGGGTGCATTTCAACAATGGCACGAGTTCTGGATTTCGGACAACATAGTCAACACTGACCTTCTTGATGACCAGCTCATAATCCCCATTCACATACAGATGGGGCACATCGATCTCGAGGGGCACATCGAGGCCATTGATGTGGGAATGATACTCTGCCTCATTGTTGGTGCAACCCTCTGACAACATGTATGAGAATGGCAGGACATATTTCTCCAGGGTGATGAAGACGATACACAGGCCCACACTGTTGAGTCAAGTATCAATGGGTCTCCTATCAGTGGGGCCCCGGGAAGCACCATCAAAGTGCATCTGCCTGCATTGGACGACATGATCGACTGAGAGGATTTCTTCATCAAGAAAACCTAGGTCCATCAGCTGGTCCACAGAGGTTTGGTGGGAAGCTAAAAAGTCTTCTTATGCATGTCCTTGGATAGCCCTCTGAAGTACGAACCTGATGTCTAACTACTAGAGGATCACTGCCCACCACGCTAGTCAGCCAGTCAACATAGGTCGGTTCATGATGTACTTCAATGGGTCTACCCGAGAGACCAGTTGTACCTTGTGGAGTTGCAAGTAGTGCCACAATATCTGTATGGAAAATACAAGCACCAGGTAGCTCTTCTCGATGGGAGAATATCTAATTTATGTATCGTGAAGCATGCAGTTTAGGTATTGGAGGTTGTTATTTGTACCCTCGTTGTTCTTCTGGGAGAGAAGTGCACCAAGGGACCATTCCAGGGCAGTCACGTAAAGGACCAGCGGCTTCATGGAGACGGGTGTCATGAAAACCTGATGTTGGAGTAGATAATTCTTGATTTCCTCAAAGGCGGTGTGAAATTCTTCATCCCACTCATAGGTGGAACCTTTCTTCATGAGTCGGGAAAAGGGCTTACACTTTCCATCCAGATTCACAATGAATCGATGTGTGTAGGCTAAGTGGCCTTGGAGACCTTGAAGCTCCCGAATATTACTCGGGGGAGGCATCTAATTTAAGGACTTGATCTTCTCTGGGTTGATCTCGATGCCTCGGTATCTGATGACGAAGTCAAGGAACATCCTGAGGTGACCCCAAAGGCACACTTCAATAGGATTATCTTCACATGGAGGGAACAGAGGAAACTGAACACTTCTTCAAGGTCCTTGAGATGGTCCTGACACTGGGAAGATTTGTCCACCATATTATCCACATATGATTCCACCAGTGTTCCCAGGATTTGCTTGAAAATGTGATATATGGCCTATTGATAGGTGGAACCTGCATTCTTCAGGCCGATGGGCATAACCTAGTAATAGACAGTACCTTGGGGTTCCATGAAGGCAGTGGAATCCTCTTTCTCAGGGGACATCCTGATCTGGTTATACTAGGAATATCCATCCATAAAGGAGAGGTCTTGGAACCCATCCATGGAATCAGTCAACAATTCTGTCACTGGAAGGGTAAAATCATCCTTCGGACAGTGGCAATTGAGATCATGGAAGTCAATATAGACCCTGATCTTCCCATTTTTCTTCTTGGCTTGCATAATATTGGCTATCCACCTGGGGTAATGGACCTCCTTGATGAAGTTTTCTTTGATGATCTTATCAACTTTGGCCTCAACCATGGCACTGTGAGAAGGGTTCATCTTTTTGGGAGGATGCTTGAACCCATGATGGTTCGTCAGGAGACCAAGGCGGTGGACGGATACCAGGGGATCTAGTCCTAGAATCTCATCATAACTCCAAGCGAACACATCACGGTCCTGTCTGAGGAATTCCACGTACCGTTGCTGCTCCTCGGGGGGCATTGCGGTGCTGACAGATGTGGGTCTCCTGTCTTCCTCACTACCAAGGTTCACCTGTACCAACTCGTCAACCGTGGTAGAGAAGCCCTCCCCAAAGGCATGGGGAGCATCTTCCTTTTCCTCCTCTCCACATGTGGATGGATCATCCATGGGGAGAGCTGTTTCTGAGCTATCAAACCTTGATGGGTGGCTGGTGCCGGCTTGGGTGGTAGTGGTCATCATATTGGGAGACTCATGCGTCGCTGAGACTATAGTAACGAAGGTCATTGATCCTATCCCATATGGAATCTGGCCCAAGGGGCCACATTTGATAACATCAAAGTAGTAGTGGAACGTTGGCTTCAGCTGGTTAATTCTAGCTCTGTGAAACATACATGTATGACGTACCGTCGTTGCCAGGAGCCTAACATCCCAATACTGTACAGGGGTAGGAGGTTACAGGATCACCCGAGCCTGGTTGGAGTAGGAGTACGAGGTGATTTCCCGACGTCTCTTGGACTTGGGAATATTCCTTCCTCTTGCACTCGAAACAACAAATCATTTCCCCATGTCGGGGGTTGTGGCCTCCAACTGATGGATTGGGAAGACATAGGCATCATCCAAACCTTCCCAGGGATCACTGGTGACAATGTCGGTTTTAAACTCATATGTCAGAATTTACTTATCCATTCTCTTGTAACAGGCGGTGTCCAGATAACATGCAACACAAGTGGAAAAAGGAGACACATCTCCTTGGATCATTCCCACTCGACCATTAAGGGAGTATTTGAGGCATTGGTGATACGACGAGGGGACTGCCGCGTGAAGGTGGAGCCACGACCTGCCCATCAATGCATTGTAGGTGGTGTTCTGGGAGACAACCATGAATTTAGTGCTAGCAATTAGGCCACCGAGCTAGGTCTTCAAGCGGATATTGCCGACTAAAGTTTTCTTGGTCCTTTCATGCCCCTAAATCCTGAGGTTAGAGGGAGTTAAATCATCCTAAAAAAACCCCAGCTTCCGCAGTGTCCGAGTTGGGACTAGGTTCATCCTAGAACCCATGTCAACAAGACACCGGTGGACTTCCATGCCATTGAACTGACCAGTGATGTAAAATGGCCGAATGTGCCCCTGTATGGGAGGGTCTTCATCTTCACCGGAGAATGAGGTAACTGCCTCGCTTTTATCATTCTCAACTACCCCAGCGTGGAAGGATTCTGTAGCCGCTACCTCCATCTCAAACTGGAGGGGGCTCTTTAGGTCCTCAGAGAGCGCCTAACGCATTTCAGACGATAGGAGAAGAGACTCAATAATATAAATCCTTAATGTAATTCCAACCATGTGTTTTAGAACATCATACTTTTGGGCCAAATGCGAGCTACTGCTTACAGGAGGCTGTTCTGCGATTGGAGGCATGACGGTCCCTGCCGGCTGGACCGGTGGATGAATGGTACTAGGAATATCTCGTTGTTCACTAGTTAAAGGCTATAGAGTGGATGTCAGATGAGAACCAGAAGGATAAGGTCAAATGGTGACAGGGTGTAGCTGGTCACGGTAGAACCGAGGTGGCTCCACCTGATATAGCAACACAAACGGTGGTAGAGGCAGACTTGTTGCCACTAGATGAGGGGGCCGCGTGTGTTGAGTTCTGCACTATGCCTGTTGTCTGGTCTTCGCATCGTGCATGACCAGGCTAGAGGTTCCAACTATCGTGCTTCAGCTATTCGTGTAACAATGGCTCTGACAACGCTGGCATCGACTAGGGACACTGGGAAGGTCTACCAGGCATTCCACATCGTTGGGAGTCAAAAACGGGATTTACCAACTCTACGATGTTAACTAAAGAGTACCCCGGACTGCAACATAAGGAGTCATCTTCCACTAGAAATATTATGGGAGGAACACCCATCTCTGTTGGCATAATGTAGCCAAGAGTGCAGGACAGTGTTGAAATTGGAAGGGCACGCTCTTTCTCCTTGCACCGCCGCTGCATTCACTTCTAAGAAGAAGCTGGCAGGGTTGATGACGCTGAGGTAGCAACCATTTCTTCTATTGGATCTGGCTGATTCAGGCATACACTGATGATACCATGGGTGCGAGTGACAATCTTGTGGGCCATCCAGTAATTATACATCGGGGACCCACGTTTGGAAACCTACTGCCATTCATCCTCGTCGCCGCTACTGCCATCTGATCTCACAAAGACACCTGCCACTTGTGCTGGGGCTGGGCCCAACTTGACTACATTATTATCAATCTGGTCATGGATCCAGTCCATGAAAATGTATCATTTCTCAATGGTGTGCCCCAGGATCTGGTGATAATGGCAGTAGTTTGGGTGATCAGTGAGATGCGCCTCTTTTGGCTTCCGGCACTCAGGCAAGCGCACAATCCTCTACTCTAAGGTACTATGGAAATAACCGGGGACCTAAGACTCTTCAAATGAGTAGGTCTAATTCCTTATTCCTGGAAAGGGGGATCTAGGAGGATTGACCTAACGAGGGGCCGTAGGAGCATGCCGAGGAGGAAGATCCTGATTATATTGCCTAGGCAGGGGTGGTGCATTACGAGGAGGAGTTTGACGATTTATAGGTAGTCGGTGCTGGGCTGGAAGCTGTGCCGGTGGAGGAAGAATCCTATGGGGATTTGAAGATGGCCTCACCGGTAGCAACTCTAGCTACCTGGGGCCCTCAATTTGGGCCACAACAGCGAGCTCGGCTCTGGCAGCCCTCCTTTCAGGGATTACAGGAGGCAGTAGGCATGCCTGACTGGCCTGTTTAAGGGCTTCTTCAAGGTGTTGGGCCTTGTCTATGATGTCACGGAATCCTTAGAGGTAATTATTAGTGATCAGAGAAGGAACTATCTTGGCCTTGATGTTCCCTATACACATTGTTAGTAATTGATCCTGAGTCAATGACATGTCAAGGGAGTATGTGAACCCCTTCCACTGGGCAACGAACTCCACGACTTTCTTATCAGACCTTTTCTTGCACCTGAAGAGGTCTGTGATATTCATCTTCTGGGTTGTGGAGCATAACTGGTAGAGGAATTTCCTGCGAAGGTCCTCCTATCTAGTCACAGATCCGATAGGGAGCTGGCTATTCCAGACAAATGCTGGCCCTTCCAGTGTCTGAACAAAGCAACAGAGCATGGCAGCCTCCTACTATGCTGGAGTTCCTAACATAGGTCCACACCTCATGTTGAAGTGGGTCAGGTGTTGTGGCGGGCCTGTTGTCGCATTAAAGGGGGCGAAGGTGGGGTTCCCAAATCCCGGAGGTGCTGGCATATCATCTACCCACGTTGCGTATGGCTTGTCGTTCGGCGGGATTGCCAACTGCATAGTTTCCAAAGCCTCTAAGCGGGCGATGAGTGACTCCATCAAGTCGTCTGGATGCGGGTTCCTGTCCTGACAAGGATTCCTAACAATAAGCACATTATCAGTCTCCTCAATTCGGTAGAAAAGCCCAGTAGCTCGTGGATCACCTGGTGGAGCGACCCTTGGTGCGGCGGGAGGAACCCGAGAAGGGTCTCTTGGGTGATCATGCCGCTCAGGGGGGTTTGGAGAAACATATTGTGCCCTTTTTCCAGGATCTCAACCCTCTCCTCTATCAGCGAACATGGCATGATCAGGGTTGCCTAGGAGAATCTCCTAGAGGAGTAGTTGTTCCTACCCCTGCTCTCCCGTCGTGGGATCACCGTAACCGGGCCGCCGCTCATCAATGTGTTCATCCAGGAGCTCATCGACCAACATCTTCTGCTCAGCAAGTTGTTGGCTCAGCGTGGCCTTCTCGGGATCTTCCAATGCCTACTGTGTTGAGGCAGAGGGGTCAGTGACATGGAAAACCCTAAATTTCTCCTTACCCTTGCCGATGTTCCGGCTCTATATTAATGCCATAGTGGGTGCGGGGAGACCTAATAGGTTCCTCGGTTGATGAGTTATCCTCTTGGATGAGTCCAGTAGTGGAATTTCCTTAGGGGGTGAGTCCCCATAGAGGGGATCCAGACTGTTCCCCTCTCTAGATAGATCATCCATGTTTACCGCCACTGCCCTCAAGGGCATGTCCTGAGATGTGCCCGGTGAGTCAGGTTGTCTTTGAATCACACTGAAAAGAAGGGCGGCATACTTCCCCCATCCACGGACATCAACATGGGGTTGGCCTACTCGATAACTTTGTGGAGTACTTGAATACTCTGAATGCATTGTTGTTGGATGGCCCTGTGTTTTCCAAGTGATTCGGTGTGCCGAACGACGGGGAGCGTGGCTAGGTTGACCTGGAGACATTTCAAGCCGATATCCTCGAGGTGTTCTTGGCTCTCGGGATAGGGCACATGCTGATGGCGAAGACGGGAGTGAGTCGCCTAGAGGGTCTGGCGGAAACATTCATGCTCTCTCGGGGTTAGTGACTCTGGTGTTTCAAAATACGACCCTTCTATCAGCCAAAACTTCTTGGGGGAAGTGTCTTGCTACGAGGATGGTCGAGAAGCTCCACGACTCAGGTTCAAGAAACATCCCTTGATAGCCTCTCCCATCAACTAGAAGTGGTGTCGAGGCAGGCCGCTGGGCCAGTGGGCTGGCCGGTGTGGAATATGGAGAACAAACAGATTGAATGTCAAACCCTAAGTCTCCCTTTGAGGGTAGCAGTGTCATGGCTGTTGTGTCATGATATGATGGGATGGGGAACGTGACTCTTATCACAGTGTCGGCGCTAGCCGGGAATGCGGTATGTCATGTCGCTTTTTCCATCGACCCCCAAAAAAGGACTCTGTCATCTCTGTCCAAGATGGAAGGTGCTTCCAAAGAGGCCAATGGTGACTGCATGTTTGATCCCTAGGGGTACTCCAGGTCCTCATCCTCCTGGATATACTTTCGGAGGGAGGAGAGGTTCATATGGATCTCACATTCGGGGAGTACAAGGCTGATGCACAACATCCCGATCCCAGCCCATGACTCAATGGAATAAGAGGAGGGCTCCATCACTGAGTCGTACTCCACCTCGCCATCTGAGAAACATACTTGTCTGATTTCCATCCAGGCTTCCCTGGCATTCCTCTTACAGCGACGACATCCCGCATTTCTTCCCCTGGGTGGCTCCTCGGGGCTGGGATGATTTCCGTCATGGACTCCTCTGGCCACACTAGTGCCGGAGCGGAGAGGACTGAGGGCCGGGGTGCGGGGAGAACCATGGAAAATGTCTAAAGGGACATGGGGATGACCTCCATGCGGGCAAGTGACCAGACATGCAACGGCTCCGTACACGCGGTCTGTGGCAGGGGATGTGACCCCATACCACGTGTAGAGGGTGCTGGAGAGATCCCCACCCTGAGTGTTCTTCACAAGGGTAATCCCCTTACCTATGGTGAGGGTGGTTCTAGGCAAGCCTCCGAGCCGAGGGTGTAAGGAGGGAGAGACCACACCTTCCAGAACGGTGGCACGGAGTTGGCCTTCACATTGGATGACACTACTACGAATTGGTCTGCGGTGGCCATTGCTTGTGCCAGCAACCCGGAGAGTCAACCTAACCTGCCCATGGGGCGGATGGGGCCTTGATCCGGATTTGGAATATAAATGAACCTTCTCAACGTGTGTGGGGGTTTGATGATAGGTGTCAGCAATGGATTAAGGCATAGTGGTTGACGACATTGATGCCCCGGGGCTAGCATCCTCTTCCACTCATGCCCGATGCTGGCGTCGGGTCAAATGGGTTGGAGTCGGTGGTGCGGGTATAGGGATTGCCTGCTCCTTGGCCCGAGGAGTATAGCAGTGGTGTTGACGCAGATGGTGGGGGCCCTTACCGTGAACCCTTGAAGCTGGTCTCTGATAGGGAGAACCCGGACATCCCCTAACTCATCGGTATAGGGAAAGGAGGTGTCAAGGAGTTCCTGGGATAGACTCCCAAAACGGTTGAACGTCAGGGTGGGGAGGGGTGGCTCCCTATGCAGCCCTCAGGGGTGGTGTTGGTGACGAGGCGCAGCCGCCTCGAGGTCCAAACGGGACATCTCTCTGGTGGGGATGACCCCTTCCTCCTCGAATTTACGCACAAGGCATTTGATCACCCTCTATTGGATAATCTCTGACAGGGAGATGGGGCGCGATCACTCGAAAGTCACGGCGGTCAGAGCAGTTGTGGAAAAGGCAAAATCACGTGGGGTTTCTGCATCGGTACTGCCCCTGTCCCAGTGCCAGTGGGCAGGTGGCGATCGAGCTCCGGATGCACTGGTCTGATTCCAAAAAGCATGTAGATGAACCCATTAACACTAATAGGAATATAAATCAACAACCAATATCCCATCACCATTCAGTATCCTATAGTAGGTAGGTGGGATCCACACTGACAACGTCGAAGAACGGAGTGCTCAACGTCCTGACTACCCCAATCCCTGGCGTGTTTTACGTCCTAGTGCTTGGTACCTAGACCTGGTGACATGCTAATCTTCTGACTCCCCAAACACTACCAACCTCCATATTGAAGAGAATAGATTCACATCGGGTTCACCATTTATGTTTTCGACGCTTTCCGTAGGGGGGAGCACGCACATCTGTCACGTAGGGGAGGACGTGTGGCTTGTTGCCCTGCATTCCCACTTTCCAAAGGCAGGCGTCATCAGTTCCTTATTCAGGGATGCCTGCTCCTTGATTGAAACCAGGATGATGGGATGTCGGTTCTTCCTTCCGTGGAATCCTCCTCGGTGCTCGTCACCTAATCCGGGTCTCCTTCATAGATTTAAGACATGATCGTGAATCTCATTCCCAGTTCCATATCATCATGGACGCCAATTAATTACACTGCTTCCGTCAAGATGCTCCAAGTGGTCTGTTAGGGGAAGCATCCTTAGGTTAATAGATTGGTCAGGTTGAGGCATCGTTGGCATGTCATGACGCTGTAGGATTGGCATGTCTGTATTTTGTCCCTTATTATAGGGCATATCGAGGGCACGGAAGCCCAAGGCATCCCACAACAAACGCGAGGAATTGCATTCCATAAGCATGTATCTGAGGTTTTCCCCATCTTCCCATGTTTAACACAGGGAATGTCATGAGTTTACCGTCTAGCGGGGACACATCAGACTGATCTAAACAATGATAGTGGATCAGATAATAGAACCCCCTGATGGGAAGTCTGATTTTGGGGCCATCACGTGGGCGGCATCCCGGATGCCGCAGAGTAGAGTGAAGTGGCTTGATCCCACCAGGATGGGGCATCCTGGGTATGAATAAGGATGGGTGATGAAGTGAAGAGGGACTTGAGCCTCATAGAGGCTTCCTACATATCCCCATGGTAGGGAATCAAAGTCTGCATAGTTAGGGACGGGGACATTTGTGGCTTATGCACTGAGCTGGCCCAAGGTGTATATGGGGCTTACGCTTTGAGGCGGCCCACAATGATGGATATGGGGCATACGCTCTGAGGCGTCCCACAATGATGGATATGGGGCTTACGCTCTGAGGCAGCCCACAATGGTGGATATGGGGCTTACGATATGAGGTGGGCCATAGAGTTGGAAAACCAATGCAAAGGGGTCGTAATGAATGAGTGGTGGGATTGAACCTCATGGAGGCTTCCTACGTACAATGCCTTCATAAGGATCAATGTCCATGTAGTTCGTGTGGTGCTATTTAACGTCATGCTGGACGGGAGCATACAGTTTAACATCATGTGGGACTGCATAGAGTTTAACATCATGCGGGACGAGGGAATATAGTTCAACGCCATGCAGGAAGGGGAATATAGTTTAGAATCATGCGGGACAGGGGAATCTAGGGATTACGCTCTAAGGCGGAACATGGTGCAGGAAAATTGACGTGAAGGGGGTTCGGGATGACCAGGTGGTGGGCTTGAACCTCGTCGAGGCTTCCTACGTACCATGCCTTAACACGGATCAAAGTACTCGTAGTTTGCTGGGATGGGGCTTACACTCAGAGGAGTCCCATAAGAGGATGTCATGGTCGATGCTCACTCTAATCCCACATGAGTCTTGATCGGTATGAGAAACAAGAGGCAGTAGGGACAGGATGATCACATAGCAAAAAGTGAAACCGTAAGAAGTGGATAGGGGCTTACGCGTTGAGCATCCCATGGTGTTGGGACTTACTCCAGGATGAAGGCCCAAAATGCGACAAGGTGCATACGGAGATGGATTTGGAATCTAACAAAAAATATGCATCATTCCCTATCCCGCCCTCCACTAGCCTTTGCATTGGGGAAGTACGAAGGTGCATGGGTGCAACCTTCTACAAGAGAGGCTAGGGGCTTATGCTCTGAGGCAGCCCTTCCCCCATGGACAAACGCCACTCTGAGATGGAGGATATCATTCATTGTGAGGAAGATTCCATTCTCGTGGAGATGCGAGACGTAATGAATATTCGAGCCGGGGGGGACCCTGCGTGCGAGGCACCGGGCCGAATCACAGTTTAACATCATGTGTTGAGGACGAGTCACTTGCCAGTTTAATGTCCTACAGCTCAGATGAGGTGGGTTTGCTCCACACCACTAGGACTTACATAACCGGCACCCTATACCCCTTGTGGGAGGGAAGGAATCGACAAGGCCATAGTAAATGGGGGCCGCAGGGCGAACCATTGATGGGTCCACATTAGCGTGGCTATGCAAAGAATCAATAGCCATTAGCATGCCTAAGCGAAGGATCATGAGGAAAAGCAACACAATGAGAAACACAACCCAAGGGACTTTGAGGTTACTTTTTACGAGCCTGGAAGGCCATATGGGAAAACAACGCAAGGCGTGCATTCCTGGTATGGAGGAAATCAGGCTCCAATGCAGGGAAGAACCCTGGGGGCGTCAAGGTGAGGGATCCTGGGGATTTCCCGCAAAGAAAAGGTTTGCACGCAAAACACCGAGATGGCGAGTAATTGGGGTTGAGGAATTTCATGTGGATTTGGAGAATTGCATTCAAGGGATTTGAATTGCGCGCATGTGGCAAAGGCCGATCCCTAAGGCAAGGCCATACCCACCAAAGGGAATACACGCAATTGGACCTTTTGCGCGTAATGGAAGGAATTGTGCGCAAGGGAGGACCACTTGAGGAGTGTGGAATTGTATTTAATCCAGTGGGATTGCACACAAAGGTGGATCCGGTTCGAGGTTGCACGAAACGAGTCAACCCCTGAAGTCCATCTTGCGCGCATGAAAGTCATATTTCACGCATGAGAGCCGATTGAAATTCTGAAACCCTAAAATGGAAGTGGTCTTCTTCTATTTATAGGGTCACGGTGTCACAGAATCTAGGCGACACACAAAATGTTGCACGCGAGGGACAATGGTGCGAAAACATGCACCGTGTGGGGCGGGCGTGCAAAATTGCATGTCGGAGCCAGGGACCTTTTGCGAATCTCGGACTCCTTCTGTGAGACCAATGGTTTTTCGCACACATCCTTCTTTATTTCACGCGGCACTTTCGGGACCTCTGGACCGAGCCTTCGAGTCCGAATATGACTTCAATTCCTTATTTCGAACCATCCTTTAGGAGTTACAGACTTTTTCAACATCTACAACATGTCTCTTATATGGGAAAACACAAGGCCCCAACCTTTATGCCATCTTTAAAATAGATCCACGAGTGAAGTATACAATAGTGGTTACACCAAGAAGGTAACACCACGAAGGTAAACGATTCCCGATGGAAACACCATGAAGGTAACTCCACGAATGTAAAAATACCACATGGGTAACACCACAAAGGTAACATAACGAAGGTAATGTTCCAAAAAGGTAAAACCACAAAGGTAACACAATAATGGTTAAATTGCCACAAAGGTGACAACACGAAGGTGAAACCATTAATCTATCAACACGAAGGTCAATTACCATAAAGGTAAATCCACAAAGTTAACACCACGAAGGAAAAAGTAAAACAATGGTAAGGACTCAGCTCACACTAGGTATATAGCTTAAGTACAATACTACATATGATTAGTCATAAATCTAGATCATCTTATTCTGTCGAGAGTAATTACTACTAACCCACAAAATATCGGTATGTTATGGACCACACATGATCATTGAACACTGACCCACATAGGATATTACCCACACCGGCTTGATATGTGCTGAACCACACCGGATCGCTGAGCATGGGGCCACAGAAGATCGATATGTACAAAACCACATAGGATCTCTATTCATTATCCATGTCACATTCATCCATGAGATTCCCTATCTAATCTCAATTGATATGCGCTATTCATTCTCCACATCACATTCTCATCCACGAGATTAGGCTCATATCAAACTTGATCCTGGAGAACCTACTCCTCAAGGAAACAATTGTAAGTAAACTTCCACAAATACCGATATAGATTATCTAAAAAGGATTGCCTCATCACGAGGGTCCAAACCATGCAAATGTCAAATCAAATAGACACAAAGTTCGATGATATATGAATTTAGTAAAAAAGTGACCAGTTTGGTACGATGTCGGGCCGACCCGATCAGTCTGACCCAACCCGACCTGACATAGGAACAGACGATCTAACCACTGAGTCTATACCACAATAGTTAGTCCCCACATCTTCTCTCATCCCATCCTATAAGCTCCTGCCTGACATGATCGATGCACACCTATTTGGTCCACCCGAGCACAACAAATGTCACATCCTGCCTTACCAACATCGCCAGTAGACAAGGTGGCCACTCCTTCTACATGTGGTTTATGGCACCACCTATTAGCATGAAAGAACTATTCCCAACCATGCCTCTTGTCCACACTGACGCTGCCCACCCTAGACACACTGTCGCAGGCTCTTACCACCACTGCCCATCGATCTGACGTCCTCCATCACCCCCACCCACTTCCCCTTTTGTGAGTTATAACACCATTACAGTCTCGTTGGACTGTGGGTAACTACTACCCCCATCTTCCATGGGGGAGACCATCTGCCTGACCCGACCATGCCATATGTTCGGTGTCACTTCCACCGCTGGTTTCTCTGCTGACAGCCTCATCTCGCACTTTACCCCCCATGGCACATATACAATATCCTTTAGGCATCAGATTCTCAGTATTGGATTTTTGTTCCATGAATAAAAGGTGAAAAAACCCCTCTCCCTCAAGACCATGTAGAATGTGATGATCATGGGGTAAAGAGAACCACAAGAACACTGGATGAACGATCCTTGTCTTTTGGTGTTTCTTCCATAGTTTTTTCTTTTTAGCAGAACCATGAAGAATGAATATAATTATAACAAGGATGTAATTCCTATTTAATCTACACTAGATATATTCCATACTACATGGATGATCGACCCTTTGAACAACTTGTAAGTGTGTTGATCTTCTTTCACTATTTAGAAATATAAAATTAGGAAAGAGAAATAACACAGAAACAAAACTCCTACCTAGAGGATTGGATCAATTTCTAATGAAGAGCGTGTCACGTGTTCGTCATTAGTGAATTCACTAACTCCTTATCCAAATATTATCATTGATCTACTAGCGTTCATCGTCAATCACCGACGATGGGTTTCACCAATGAATTCCCTATTTAGAGTATTCTAGACAATTTCCTCCAGTGTTATGAGACTAATCCCAACATCATTTTTAATTAATTAAATGGGGAAAAGGAGTTTTAGTGTTTTATCCTTTCCAAAGACATTCATTTATGAATAAAAATGGGATGAAACCTCATTACGTCGCATCATCACTGTGTTGATGAGATCCATTCAAAAGAAAACATCTTTAACATTATTTTACTTTTCTTTAAAATTTATGAAAATTAAATTTTTACCCGACCTATGTTGATCAAGTATAGCCTATAACTAAGGTAAATTCACTATTTTTAATGCAATGATTCCCTCATATAATCTATTTGAGAACATGTTTAGAGTTTATTAATGTTTAATGATATCCACTCGATCATTTCTAATTAACGTATGAAATTTATCCAATTATTGTTTTCTGGCACATTGGACCTTGTAATCTCATTCCATCTCGACGCCTAGTCTCATAATTTTTTCAATTAATTTATGAAAATAAATAGGATAAAAATATGAGACATTACATTCTCCCCACCTTAGTTCTTTATGTACCTATAGTCCAGAACATGGGATACTCCCCAAAATGGTGAGGGTATAGGGCACAAAATTGAGCCTCCGTCTCCCATGTGCTCTCCTGGAGATTCATGTGCTTCCACCTAATGCATACAAGAGGATTCAACTACCCACAACGGATCCACTCTTATAAATACTATATGACCCCTGTGAACTCCACAAACGTTTTTTCATCGACAATGTCCAGTTCATCTATGTCGATAAAGTATGATGGTTCTTGCATGTATCACCTCACCTATGAAAGATGAAAGACATAATGCACCCGATGCATCTATGGGGGTATATTTAGGAAGTACTCCACCTCTCCAACTCTTATCAAAATCTGAAAAGGGAAGATGAATCGTGGAGATAAATTTTCACCCCGACCAAATTTCTTCGATCACCATCGAGGTGAGACCCAAAAAAAATACATAGTCTCCCTCCTCAAACACAAATGACCTTTGTGTCTTATCTCCATAGGATTTATGCATTCTATATGTAGTCTACATATCCACACGAATAATCTACACCATCACAATAGTAGCATGTACCTACTATGAAACCATTCCCACTGAATTCCCTATCTTTATCTAGTATAGTGGTGACCACCATGGTCACCAATACAAGGGCTCTAACAATTCCATACCAATGTTGGAGCAGAATTTTTTGTTGTACTCAAATGATACAAGAGGTATGTTAGCCTACCAACTATGACCAAAGTCTATGTTGCAATCACGTAGCATGTAATCTAGAACCTGGAGATCCTCTCCCTCTGGCCATACATCTGTGGATGAAATGTCGCGCTCAATTGCAATTGAGTCCCTAACACATCCTTCAATAATCTCTATAGTCGGGATGTGAATCAAGAATCATAGTCTAAAATGATCATCGAAGGAATCCCATGAAGCAGAACTATGATTTGAACATATAGTAATCCCATGCCCTCTACAAAATCCTACTCTTTGATGGGTATGAAGTGGATAGACCTGATGAGTCGGTCAACGATCACCCAGATGGTATTATATTCCCAAGATATATGTTGTAAACCCCTCATGAAGTCTATCGATATTGTATCCCACTTCCATTCTGGAACCTCATGTTGCTGAGCCAATCCTGATGGATGTTGATGCTTTGCCTTCACATACTGATAAGTGAGGCACCGAAAACTAACTTTTCCACTTATTTTCTCATCCCTCGACACCAGAATTGACGTTAGATGTACTAGTACATCTATTCCATACCCAAGTGTAACACTAATGGGGATGTCTGAAACTCCCTCAAAAACGCCTCTCGCAACACCACAGGTAAAATAGTGCACCCTCTAAAAAGGATTGTGATCTCCCCACCTACAGAATATCCATTTGGGTCTTACATTATGGATAACTAAGCACATCGGGTCTCATAGTTGACATACTCAGTCGTGCCTCCCTAATTTTCTGTAAGAGTGGGGGAGTGAAAACCATCTACTGAATGTAATATTCTCTATCACCATCCATGAAGGATATCAATAGCATGTCTAACAATTATAACACCTCACTCATAAACAGTATGTCAGATCTCTAACTAAGCATGTCAGACACCACATTCCCCATCCTATGATTATAGAAAATGTGGAAGTCGTATTCTGGGAGAATCTCTAGCCACCTCCTCTATCGCATGTTCAGGTCCTTCTGGGAAAAGATATAATTGAGACTTTTGTGGTCGGAGTATATGGTAAACTGCTCACCCATCAAGTAGAGATTCAACATTTTCAATGTAAGGCCACTAATGCTACCTCAAGATCAGTGGATGCATAGTTTTACTCATGCTACCCAAATAGTCATAAACTGTAGGTAATCATTGCCTTCACTTTCTTAGGACACAACCCATTCTGATCATTGGCACACCAATGAACACTACATACCCAATTCCCTCCACTAGCAGTCTCAAGATGGTTGTTTTCATCAACTTCCATTATAGCTCCTATAAAATATACATTCAGTTCTCTATCCCCAAGAAGGGTTTTCCCTTTTTCATCAAAGATGATATGGATACTACAACCCAGTAAAATTCAAGCATGAACCTCCGATAGTACCCACCCAAACGTGAGAAGCATTTCACCTTGATCACGCTCCTGTGTGGCTCCAAAGCAAGCACTGCCTCTATCTTTGTCAGATCCACCACAACTCCAGTATCCGAAATGTCATGTCCTAGATATAGGACTTCCCAAATCCATAACTGACACTTCGAACGATTCTCATAATGTTGTTTCCATCATAGAGTATCTGGGACCATCTTGAAGTGTGTCATCTTCTCAACCTTGAATACTATGTAAAGCAAGATGTAATCATTGAAGACCATGATGAACTAGTCCTCATATGTCTGGAAGATACTTTTCATGAGTCCAATCAGTATTGTTGGGGTGTTGGCCATGCCAGACGGCATCACCCTGTACTCGTAGTGTCCATACTGACATATTAATTATGTCTTTGGTACATCCTCATCCCATACTCAATGTTGATGATAGGTAGATATATAGTACATCTTCGAAAACCACCACTCTCCCTTCAGCTGAATGATGATGTCATCAATTCTCAGAAGTAGATATTTGTTCTTCAATATCACCTAATTATGGCCCTAGTAAACCATGCACAACCTCATGCTCTTGTTTGACTTGATGGAAAACAATACTGGGGCCACCCCGGGAGAAACAATAGGCCTCACAAATACCTTCCCCAACATGTCTTATAGCAGTACCCTCAACTCATAAATCTCCATGGGAGCCATCCGATATGCCTATGTGGATATCAGTGTCGTCCCATGGTACATGTAAATGCTGATGTTAACCTCCCTACAAAGAGGTAATAATTGAACATCCTCATGTAGGATTTCTTAATACTCATACACCACTACAAGAAATTAAGGACTTCTCTTTTCCATTACACAAAGGGTAATACTAGCCAACTAGAGATTAATTGACAAAAAACACCTCTGAAAAATTACTTCTTATACTACATGTGTTTCCTTTTCTCCGATAAAGGGAAACCTGGTCCCATCTCTGCAGACATACTGAAATATATACCAGAAATAGTGAATATGATCATGAACTATAGTTAACTAGTCCATAAACATAATTACATCGTTAGGCCTCAATGACACTACTAATAGATTTGTACCTAATATATCACCTCCAAGATTTATCTCACACTGCCGGACCCAATGTTTGATTAACGAATCCCCTCAAATAGGTGTCTCTAAACAATAAGATCGAGACAATATCTCCACCAAAACCATTGGGCCCGAACAAGGATCATGGAAAGAATAGATTTTCTGGAACCTATGACTTGATAAACTACATCTAGGATGGATAAGACATAGATAATACCTATAAACTTCTTTGGAGCATCGGGATCATTAAACTTTATCACATAATGCTAGGCCCTCCCATATCAACTAGCTCGTAGAGCCTATGGTGGACCACATGGAGTCTGGAGGTTGTAGTACCTCGAACCTCCACCAACTCCATGAAACTCCACATGATCAATTTCTACGTCTGCCACTTGGCAAACCACCATTTTCTAACATCTATATTTTCCTATGTGGTCTGCCAAATTTATACTAAATGTACGTGTGACATGTCAAGAAATCACAATCCATGTACCCCTGACCACAAAATGTGTTGTAGAACCTATCCTTCTACCTCCACACATTTTCCTGGGAGCCTATTACAACCAACCTTTTGTCAGGGGACTGTCCTATAGAGTTATTGACTGTCTTGGCTCCATGTTTCTACTATCGGCTACCCACTACTGAATATTTGGCTATTTGGTGTCTTTTGGAAGCCCCCACAACTTGTGCCCACTCTACTAGAAGGATCTCAACAAGGAGAGCTCACCCCAATACCATATCACATGTTCTCTAGCAAAGGGATATTTTCTATTTTCTGACATCCTTTCCAAGAGCTACTCGAAGTTTTACATATTAATGAACATGTCTCACACCATGTTAGTTGTGTAGCGAGATAATTCCATGATTGTCGTCGAGTACTCTACTACCGTCTGGCTTCTATATTGCAGGTGTAGGAGATACTGTATATATATTGAGTGTAAGGTAGCTTGAAAGAACTTATCCCTAAATAGTATCTCAAATTCTACCCAATAGATGTTCATCTCATTAGGATTTTGGATCAGTAAGCTCCACCACTGTACAGCAGAGCCATGAATAAGGATTGTGGCTGAAAATTTTATCTATTCTAGAGGTGTCCTCACAAGGAGGTTGATTCCTACAACCACCTCTATCAACTTATCAACCCCAGGAGGTCAGTATCACCCATAAATCGAGGTAGTCTCATACTTTGGAACTCATATAATTCTTTGAGCCTATGTGAATCATCTGCTAGTAGTGATGGTAGAAATTTTTGATCCAAGGGTGGTGAAATAACTGGTACACCACCCAGTTGGGCTGTCTCTGGAACTGATCATTGTAAAATTCCATCATCACGAGGTGTACCATTCTCCTGGTCACATAATGGAATCATGGCCAGCTATGTATGGGGAGGCATCCTGAAACCAATCAAGATGAACAACTATAAATATAAAATACATGGTGAGCTGAATCAAGAAGGAGATGAGGAAACACTCAAAATTCAAATATGATGCATCTACCATTTATTTCTTGAGAACTATTGTTTTCAGGTACCGAATCAGAAATCAGGTGTCTTGAGACCTTGAGTATGGATATGCCGGATGCCGCACCATCACTGGTGTTCCTAGCCTAAATGAAAAAGTCAAAACACTTAACACTGATGACCCAAACCAATATCATCAGCTTGTGGTCCCAATGTGGAACTGAGCCACTTGTATACCACTCAATCATGATTCAACTCTGAGGATTAAATGCAATGACTACCAAAGCCCTCCTCTAATAAGGAAACAACTAGTTACTAGAATTGAGAAATAATGTCACTGACATGGGTGGAATTTCCTATGTACCCTTACACATAAAAACATCTCCAAACTCAAATATCTAAAATGTAAAACACTACGCAAACAATGAATGACACTAAGACAACCATTGAGAGTATTAGTAAAAAATTGAAAGAAAATGGTTCCATTATATAAGACCAAAAAATTTAAAGCAGTAAACAAGCATATACACAAGGTGCTAGAAAATCATTTGTTGAAAACGATACTAGAAGGGTAGGTGAAGGGAAGCTGCCTGAAGCGGTAATAACACAGCTTATCTAACTGACCTCATGAGGAACCACCTGGTCCTATAAAACCTATGTATATGTCAAAATGACAGACATCTGCACAAGAAAATACACATAAAAGAAAATCCCATGCAAGGGCGTGTACAAAAGTACCAAGTAGGATGCCTCAAACCCATAATGTAAAGGCCACAAAGGTTAGTACACATGAATTATCATCAGCTCACACATGTATAAATCTATAACACTAAAAGAAATATTATCATACATAGTCAACAAAACACCCAATACCCTTGAGACACATAGTCCCAATGATACAATTAGTCGGTGTGAGACACATTGTATTGGTGAGTCATGTATCCTCAAGATCATGTAGTCAACAAGTCACATAGCATATACGTCATAGCAAGCCAAATTTTTTCTTTTTTTTGCGTGCTTGATCCGTGAGAAAATACTCCTCAAGACAACACTCATATGTTAAATTCATATACACCCCCACATAATGCATCTCAATAGATCCTTCTATTAGTGAAGGTCCCCACTCCACAAACGGCTGGTCAAACAGACATACATTTTTGATGTTATTGGTGTTTTATTATAACTGAGCCGGTTGGGTCCGAGTTCGGTCTGACCTGGTTGGAAAGACCCGACCCGATAATATTGACCCAACCTAGTTTGACTGACCTAAACCAAAACAACCAGTGGGCTATTGACCCGAACCGCTAGGACCAGACTGGCCTGGCTGGGCCTATCCCATTCTTCCACCCTGTCTCGACAACTGTGGCATTGACCGCCCAATGCGGTCCGATTAGGTGCACCCAGATGTGGTAGATACCACATCTCACCATTCCAACACATCCATTCAACGAGATAGATGATCCTCCCACACAAGGTACATGGGACCACATGGAAGCCGAATGACACGGTGCCCTACCGTGTCACTGGTCCACACTACCATGGCCCGAATTAGTTGTGGATCCCATCAATACCTACCACAACACCGCTGTGGGAGCCTGCCACCACCGACCGTTGAGCATGTGACCTCTGTCTCTACCACCAAAAACTCCAATCCATAGGTTGTCCCACCATTGCAGTCCTGTTGGAGCTCTAATATCCTCCAATGCTGGAATCTGTGCCGATGGTTGTCTACTTGGCCTAACCATGCCATCATCCCGGTGCTACTTCTGCTTACAGTCGCTCCGTGAGCAGCCTCTATCATATCGCGCCAGCCATTGCACATCTGCTGCATTTTTTGGACATCATAATCTTGATTTCTGGATGTTTCACCATGAATATAATGTGCAACAACCACACACTCTCAATGATCATGATGAATTGGGGGAAAAGGAGAAGCACATGAACACCCAAAGAATGTTCCAATACTTCATTCATGTCGGCCTTAGTGTGTTATTTTTAGCATGGCTAGGAAGAATGAAAATAATAATCACATGGATCTAATTACCATTTAATTCCAAAAAGATAAGCCTCATCTTGCATGGACGATCGACCCGCAGATCGACTTTTTAGTTGGTTGATCCACGTTCTTCATTTAAAAGAATGAATGGGGAAAGAGAAATCACATAGAAATAAAACCATTACCATGGGGATTGAATGTATTAATGAGTATGTGTGAGTCTTGCCTTCTTCACTCATCAATCTGATAATGCCCACTCTGAATCCAATCAACAATCCACACACATTCAATGTCACTCTCTAATGAGGGGATTCTACAATGACTTCTCTCTTAAGAGTCTTACAAGAAAATTTCTCTTGGGTTATGAATCTAACCCTATATCACTATTAATCCATTAATGGAGATAACACATTTCAGCATTTCAGAGTGACCATGATCTTTCATTGTTGAATAAAAATGTATTGGATCATCGTTTTTTTCACACCGTTGCTATGAGACATTAAAAAATAATTAAAATAAATTTATTTAAGCTTATTTTATTTTTCATTAAAATGTCCAAAAATTTACATTCACCACCAACCCCCAACGGTCGTGATAGGCCCCACATAAGTTAGGGTCTCTATATTGAATGAAACAATGCCCACATATTTTTGATCTGGAAAACCATTTAGAAGATATTAATGTTAAAACCATGCCACCAGAGTGTTTTTAATTAATAAAAGAACTCTATTCAATGATTGAATTTTGGAACAATGGGCCTAAAAATCACATGTCATCTCAATTCCTAGTCTCAAAATTTTATCAATTAATTTATAAATATAATTCAAGGAATGATCCGAGTGATAAAAAATGTTTCCATGAAAATCCTACGTTATTAATCTCTTTTTTCTAATATCCATTTTCATCAAAATTTTGTTTCTCTAAAATTATTTTCATATTTTCATTATTTCATATTTATGATTATGAAAATTTTTACCCATTTCATACTTTTTACAATAATATTTGAAATAAATCTTCATATGATTTCCCAAGAAATGCCCATTTGGGTTTAAAAAAAATTCTATTTAAATATTAGTTATAACATTTATGTTATGAAAAAAAAAATCTTCATCTTAACCGTTATTTTATTTGAATATTACCTTATTTTTATTAGTGTTATTTGGATATTAATTTATTTTCAAGCTATTTTATGTTTTAAAAAAATATCTTTCGAAAAATGAAATGAAATTTTCACCAGGAAAGTTTCTAAATTATTTTTAAAGAATTCTTTATCATTTTTAAAATCAATTTTCAATTATATTTTTTTAAAGAGATTTATTTTTAAAAAATATATTTTCAATGGGAAATTGTCTTCCACATGTAACATTGCATGTAATTTATCTTCGAAAAACATCTTCAATATAAAATTAAATTGATTGACATTTCATGTTCTTTAATGGTGATATGATCTGAGAATACCATTACTAATATTTTATAAAATGGTTAATGTTTATGATGGTATCATGATTATGAAACCATATTTTTTTACATTGGTTATACTGTGATATAATTCTTACGAAACATTTATATTTTATACTAGTTACTCAATTATGATATGATGAAATTTTTATGAGACCAATTTCATATTATGGATATATATATATGATTAACATTTATTAATATTGTTGAACTCATGGATATTATGTTTATTATGTGATGGGTGAGAACTATATCCCCCTGAAATCCCTTGGGTAATGATAAAATTTGCTTTATATAAATGGGAACATTATGGGTTAACCCAAATAAAATAAATAAGGTATATTTGTGGTTATATGAAGACTAAAAAGAAGGGTACCTGGGTGGGTATCATGAGCCAAAAATGTAGGATACACTAGTGGTTAGACCAAACCGAAAAGAAGGTAAATGGGTAGCCATCCCAATCCCAAATAAGGCACATCGGTGTTAATCCGAAGCCTCAAATTTTATGAATATCTTTGTTGATATCCATGAAATAAGAATTTATATGATTATTTTTATACCAATAATATGTGTCTTATGAAAATGTTATGCTCCCATGGTAAATGCTATTTGATTTATTTGTAATTCAGGCATGATGAACTTGAAATAATTATTCCATGACTTAATATTCTAACATATCATATGTTGGTTTGGGTTTTCATTTTTTTATAATCATGTTAATTTACAGTTATGTTCTTGATATTCTAATGTATCTCCATTTTTTACCCTTACCAAGAATCTAATATCACCTATTATACTACTTTCTTTCCCTTGGTTGTGAAGAATGATTTTTATAGAGTATTTTTTGTGAAGAGTGAAAAAGAGGATGATCTTTTTTGGAGGAATTAGAGATCTTTGACCATATTAAGTAGATTGTGTTCCATGTCTCTAAAAGAAGTAAACTGTTATGACCCAAAAGCCTGGTTTTGTCTTATATATTGAATATTCATCATAATATATGTAATATCCATGTATGAGATGCCAAGATTACTATAGAAATTAATTTGTAGAAAGTATTAGTCATCCTTTTTAAGCATGGATGAGAATTATATAATGAGATGTCTATGAATATTTCTATGGAAAAGTATATGTATGACTCCGTGTATAGTAAAATATCATGGAATTATGGTAAAGGATGGAGCACGTGGTTTTTATGAAATTACATCCTTCTGAAGATACTATACGTGTTTTTGGCTCCAGTACATAGGTACATAGGGATAATAACTCCAATAAGAGAGCATTGAGATATAGTCGATCATCAAATGGTCCATGACAAAAGTCCTTTCTTAACATCTGATTTAATAATCTTATGGGATATCCCAAACTAATTACAAACCATCACAAATGATTTACATAAAATATTATCATGGATTAAATAATTGAATACTTAGTTTTGATATATTTAAAAGAATGTGTCCTTATTTAGACATCATAAAAGTGACTTTTTCATGATTATATTTTCCACTATTACTTCATTTCCTCACACAACTTATTTTGGGGTTAGTCAATAGTGTGAACAAGATGGATGTTTATTAACATTCAACATGGTATAAAATTTATTGATGACAATTCAAATGGGATAATGATTAGACAAAAGTATATTTTTATTCTTTCTAATAAGTTATTATGTTGTATGAATAACAACATTCACAATAATAACATCTCATACTCCCCAAATTAGAGAATTATTTAGTTTGTTGATATTTTATTTATTGATACAATGATGGAAAGAATATAAATTTTCTTATGTGTCATGAATGTGGAATGAATAATTATAGGGAATGTTTTAATGGAATTATAAGATGTTTTATGTGTGTTTATTAAGGATACAAATTAATTTATTTATGAGGAAAAATGAAATTTTTAGTTAACACAACAAGTTTAAATATTGTTCTTCTTATGTTAATATCAATTGATGAATGTTTTATCTATTTAAAGTATGGGAACTATTAAAATATATGTCTTTGGGGAAGATATCATGATTTTAATCAATATGTTTATACACGTAATGGTTTTTCCACTGATGATGAAGAGACTACAAATAAAAAATTATAGGATTGAGGTATTATGTAATAGGATGATGAATACATTTTATTTTATTAAGTATGTGGAAGAATGATTGAAGTGTTTATGAATTATAATTCATAATTATGAAATATGAATTGTTATATATATATAAGGATTGATTATTATATATTATTCGATAATGATTTCAATGAATTTGTATAATACATTGATGTCATAGAAAATTGATTTTATAGTAAAGTGATATTCATGGAAAAAAAATAAAAAACTGAAATATAAAAATTAATATATTCTTTATGTTGAGATAAAAATGATGGGATAAAGATATGATTGATTTGGATAAATTTTTTGTACAGTACTGAATTACATAGAACTGAATAATGATTTTTTGATGAAGTGAATTTTGTAATAATGGATACAGTTTACAGAGTTATTTTATTTATGGAATATATGAAATAACTTACAGTATTATTTATGGAAAAAAGAAGGAATAAAAATATTAATTATTATTTATGTTCATCAAGGGTATTACGATGTCTCAAGAGATTACATGATGATGGTATTCAAATATTTGGAATGATTCAATTATGAACTAATTCATGTTTTTGGGAAATTAAGGATAATATAATATTGGAAATTTAGTGCCCTCTATTTTAATTCGTGTGATTTCGGACTTTTTTGATGGGTTATAATGGTAACTATATATGAAATGATTTATTTTCAACATTTTATGAGGAATTTCATATTTGTGTTTTACCTAAAAATATAAATATTATTTCATATTAGATTACAAATCTTTAACAATTTTTATCATGATAAATATAGATAGAAGAAATGAATTATATTTCTATTAATAGATCGTGTGAAAAGTTAGTGAATTAGCGAAAATCATTTATCATTCATTTCATGGAGTAAGTGAGGGAATAGAAATTGATCTAGCAACAAATGAAGCATCAGATTGTGTTTTTGAAATAGATTTAAATCATGTAATTATATAATATCATGAATATTCATCAAATTTGGGGAAAAGGATCATAAACTATTTTTTTTTATTATCATCATTTTTTATGATAAAAATAATTTTTTCTTGCCTATTTGGTTTATAGTTTTTTAGTTATCAACCATCTCTTCATCAAACTATTTAGTTTGATCAATGATCACTATCACTCCATATGACTGTTTATGTATTTCATCTATGTCAAAATCATTACTTCCCACTTTGTTATCCTATGTTGAATCAAATTTATGAGATAATTTAGGTACCATTTCTATTTAAAAAATTTCATTTGATGATATTTTTTGTTATTAATTATTATTATATGGGTTTCAATGAAGAAATTTTCCTTTGAAAAAAATTTAATTACTCAAATGATTTGTTAGAGTTAAATTCATTTTTAAAAGGTAAAATGTTACACCGTGAGTTTTTATTAATTTTTTTCAAATGATTTTAAAATGATTGATATTTTTTGTTGCACATGACACTGATTATATCTTCTATTATATGAAACACCGAGTCAAATTTTATTTCACTCCATAATGAATTTCTTCAAAATCAAGCATTACATGTGGCAATGAGCTTCATTGAATGACGAGAAAATATTATTTCAAATTTAGCCAATAAAATAAATCCATTACATAGTTGGTTTCCAATATTATTTAATAAATTATATAATAAATATATAAATTTATTATTCAAAAAAATTATTTAGAAACTATTATTAAATAAAATTTAAATTATTTCCCATTTAAATATACTCCAGAAAAATATATTTTCCTTAAAAATGATTCTTATTTATAGTTTTAAGAATATATTATAATTAATTTCTAGAGATTGTTGAAAATTAATTTCATAAATTTTACTTCAGTTTTGAAATAATCATATTGAAATTTACTCATAGTTAATGTTTTGGTTTTTATCGAAAATATTGATTTTTCAGTGAATATTAAAAAATACATAACTCTATAAAACCATCATTTATTTTTAATAAATTAATTAATTTAAATTTAAATTTATTTTTTAAAATAAATAATTTGATATTTTTTGTTTAATCCTCTTATATACTTTTAGATCAATCTTATAATGGATTTTTGTATTAGTTTATTTGAGAGAATAAAAAAGGTTTTTTTCAAAAAATTATTTAAAGGTAAACTATATTTATATATTTTCATTTATTAAAATAATACCTATTGTGGAATTTTTAAAATAATATTCTTAGATTACACATTAATAAATTTTAATTTGTATGAATATAATTATTATTATACGACAGAGATTTAATATAAAATCAAATTGTTATTAAAAAATAAAGTTCTTAAAAACCCATTTTCATCGCATCTACATGTTTTTTAATTTAATTTTCATAATTATATATAAAAAATTAAAATAAAATTCAATTTTTTTATCATATGTTCAATTATTAATTGGGCAAGTGTATTGGGTATTTTTCTAGAATATTAAATTTTTGATGAATACATTAAAATAATAAATTTAAATTGAAAACAAAATTTTCATTAAATTTATTTATAAAATAATTTACTAATTAAACAATATATAATAGAATAATTAGTCCAATTATATATACAAAAATATAATTTATTCAATTGTAATGAATTTCATGTTGAATTTTTTTATAAAAGTATGGTATGTTTCTTAAAAATTTCCCGTTAAAACCAAATTATTTTGTTGCTTCAATGATATTAATTTTTAATAAAATTTTTCCTTTTATTTTAATTTAATATGGGAAAATAGATTAAATACTTGGAATTATAAAATTTTATGTTATCAAATAAATTCAAAATAATTTTTTATCAAAATAAATACTGAGTTTTTTTAAATTTATTTCCTATTATTTAATGAAAATTATGTTTACTCTAGTGTTAAACTGAAATGATTTTTGTTAAATATAAACTAAAAGTTTTAATATTATTATATAATAACTAAAATAACTTCAAATCATCCATAATATATTCATATAATATATATTTTAGACATAAATTCATTCTAAAGGTCATAGGTCTTATCCTATGGAGGATACTTGGAGATGAGGTAATGATCATTCCCATGAATTTTTGTTTCATATATTCGTCAACATCCTTCAATTATTATTATACATTATATGATATTATAAAAATTTTATCATACATACAAAAAGAAGATTTTCTGTTAAGGGATTGGCCTATATATATATATATATATCTTTTTATCCATGTAATCGATTAAAAATAACTTCTCATGTGTGCAGCGGGCTACCAACTCAAAAACTCATGTAATTATTTTTTCCAATACCACCACTCATGGTGGGAAATTATGTTGTATTTATTGTTTATATATTATATTCACGATATGAATATTCATTTTAATTATTATATCACACATAACATATTGATTTCAATTTGTTGGAAAATGTTATCATCTCTCCTGTGTACGGAGGACTACCTCCTCACAAAATAATATATTTATTTTAAAATTCACATGGATGGTAATAAGTATGGGATTAATAAATATTACTCATATATAAGACTAAAAAAATTATTTTATATTGGTAAAATATAATTTAACTAAATTTTTTTCAATCAAAATTGAAAATGGAAACATCGTTCATGCGTATATATGGATTACCGTCTCTATGAATGGTGAATTTCACTTTCTACCACTAAATTTTAGGTATAAATATAAATAATTATATTCATAGTATATATTATATTTAAATCATGGTTTAAATTATATAAATTATTAATTCATTAACAAAATAAAATATCAAAAACATATTAAATCCAAATGTATATGAATAACAAAGTAATTATTAACTGAAACATAACATTATCCTGGAATTGTTAATAAACAGATAATAAAACATGATTTTAAAAAAATATATTATCTGATAAATTTAATTAATATTATTTAATATATTTATAATTGAATAATATTTAATATAAATGAGTTTTTAATGTTTATGGTTGAATTCATGTTATATGGTAACATATTTTTAAGTCACATTTCTTTTATAAGAGGGAAATTCTATATTTGGTACATGTTTCATTTATGTGGTTTATATACATCCCATGAGTTTATTTAATGATTATTACACATAAAGTTATTATTTTTTACATATCCATAATAATATATTTCATTAATCGATTTTTGGTTTAAAATTTTAAATAATTGGTATTTTATATGCCTCAATTTGGTTTCATTGAGATGCATGTTATGTTAGCCACATATATTATTTTGAAATGTGTTTATACGACCCATTTTATATGTAATATCATTAATTTATTTATAAATATGATAATTTTTTTTAAAATTTTATATTATTCATTCATGGGGCTCACCATTAAATGATACCAAAGTGGTAATGACATTATGATACAATCTTATCATTTATCAAATTGTTTATAATTACTATTAAAAGTAAAAATATTTTCATCCATTTATAAAAATCCTAATAAATTATCTATTAATTGTTTTCATAAACTTTTCATGTAATAATATGTCTTTTCCACCCTTTGGAACTTTAAATAATACTATTTTTTTTAATAAAAATGTAATATTATTTCTCAATTTATTTTGAAATTAAATTAAAAAAAATCATGTTTTCTTAAAAATTTTACAATAACCATTAATTATTCATCAATGATATTTAGGATACTTTTTACTCATTATTTACTATTATAAAAATAATGTTTTTATATTAATATTAATATCATTTCCAAAAAAGTACTAATTGGTTTTTATAGAAATTGTGAAAAATTATTATTTTTAATGTGTCTGGATTGAATGAAACATCCTATCATAATGAACATTATTTTTATAAAAGATTCCATTATAAATTTGTAGGTATATTTTCAATGTAATTTTTTAAAGAAATTGTGTTTTATATAAAATATTTTTCAATGTGAAAATGATAATTTCATCATGAACTCCTTTAAATGATTTAATATGATTAATTTATAATTTTTTATGTTTAGATTCTATGAAAATGACATAAAATTTGTTTCTGTCTTAGAAAGTAATTTTAAAAAAATATCTTTCTCATGAAATGTTCCATTTCAATTAACATTAAAAATAATTTTCCATATAATAATTAATTGGTTGATGTTACCTATGCCATAATAATGATATCATACAATGATACCGTTATCATTATTTCTATGATAGTTTTATGTTTATAAATACATGATGGTCAAGAAACAAACTTATTTTTCCCTGGGTTTTTCCATGATTTAATTTTAATGAATTCCACTTTTTTCATGGTTTATACTATTACGATAATATTAAATGTTTATAAAACCCATTTCATTTAATGATTTATCATATAATGAATATTTTTTAATCCTATTTATAATAGTGTATAATTTTAATAATGTGATGAGTGAGAAATATATCACCTTCTAATGAATTGGTTAATGATAAAATTTATATATATATATAGGATACATTGATGGTAACCCCAGTAAAAAAAGTAGGCATATAGGTGTTTATACGATGCTTTAAATGGAGGATAAAACTGTGGTTAGCCAAATATGAAAAAGGATGGTACATGGGCGGTTATCCTAATCATATAATATGGTATATGTGAGTTCATACCAACATTGGAATTTGAACATGGGTGGTTTCCCAATCATGAAATTTTATGATGGTCTTGGTGGGTATCCTTGTCAAAATATTATCTATTCTTACCAGAATGAATTTCATATCATCATGTATCCTGTTTATTAATTTCCTTATAAGTATTATCTTATGGACGAACAATATATATTCCATAACTTATGATTTTGACCATTGGTATGAATAGTATAGTTCCTATATGTTAGGATCATGTCATCATACAGTTATGGTAAATTTTTCTAATGATTCTTCCAATATTACCTAAAATAAGTATCTAAGATCAACCTTAATTAGGATTCATTTACATATGTTATGAAGAGTGTTTTAGTAATGGTATGTTTTTTAAGATATTAATGTGGCATATATTTATAAGATACATCGATAATATTTAACCAAATTAAAGAATTATGCACTACGTTTACTGCGGACCAAAAATATTATGGTCCTTATGCATGTCTCTATGTAATGTATAGAATATTCATCTAAAGAGATTCAATATTAATTTACGAGGATTCTTGCTCACTGTAATGATAAAAAAATTTATAACTTCCTGATTCATGATCCAATTTTCAAATTACATATAAAATTAAAACCATGTACTATTGAAATTTTCTTACCAAAGTCAAAATTAAAATTGATAAACTAAGAAATAATCAAAATTATATAATTTAAAATGATTGAAAAAAATTCTATACTCTATTAGTTGATGTAATTACACACCTGTCAGACCTTATTACCAAATAAGTTGTAACACACAAAGATATTACAATATTTTCAATTTATAAGAATTTTTTCAATGTAATAATTTTATGAAACACCAAGTTAAAATTATGTTACAAGAAAAATAATAATTTTATTCCTCTATAAATAACATAGATCATTGCTTGAATTAGTGAAAATAATTTCTTTTATTAATGGATCACGTAACATGCATGACTGAGATTCAACGGAAAATAATATATTTTAAAAATTATTATTATTTAATATAATAGATACAAACATTAGGGTAAATAAATGATTATAAATATGATTAACTATTTTAACAAAATATATGTTTTAATTTCTTGATTATAAATTAATTTTAAATGACTATAATAACAAATTGAATATATATATATAATGTTTTTAAAAAGAACAATTTTTTATTCTTCTAGTGGAGTTACCTCATGATAAATTAAAATAATTTTTATTAGTGAATAATATTAATGATATATATATAATATATAATATATACAATAATTTTATATTAATCTAATATATTTGATATAAATAATATAAGAACTAAACAATTTTTATATAAAAATACACATATTTTTATAAAGGCAGTTTTATATCCTTTCAGTGGTGAAAATATTTAAAATCTAAAAATTTTAACATATATAAATTTATTTTGATAATCTAAAATTAAAATTTTTATATAATATTGAAAAGTAGTTTATATTGATTTTTGGTATTTTTCTATGATGTTTCATTATTTAATGAATAGTGAAAATACAAAATTTTAATTCAAAACATATTTTCCATCAAATTTATGTATATAGGTAAACTAGATTATTTATTGGTTTTAATGTTAAGTTAGATAAATAATTCATTGATTAACCCAATTTAATTAATATTAATCAATTTAATTTTGAAATTTATTAAATAAACATTGAAAACATCTTAACATTGTACTATAAATACAATATTTGTCATCATATTTGAGGATTTAAATTTTAAAAATAAATTCCACCTAAATGTCTGTAATCTAAAAAATGTTTTCTATATATTTAGTAATAATAATATATAAATTATATTAATTCTTAATTTTTGGTTTACAGAAGATATTAATCAATGTAATTAAATTTAATTAATTCGATTAAGAGAAAAAATTCCATTGAAAGAGGATAAACCAAAAAATTAATGTCTATATTTACCAAAAATATTTTCCAAAACCCATTGGCTGGAAATATTTTGACCTTATAATCAATTTTATTGAAATATTTTTATTATTTAAACAACTTCACAAGGGAAAAATAATGGTGGAATTTCCCTTTTTAAAATGATTATGAATTCTACTCCTCAAACACTATAAAAAACTCACTCCTAACATTTATTTGTCTACTAAATCAATTTTTATCATATAAACACTATTGAAATATGATAAAAACATAGATCCCATGATCCATGAATCCCAAAATTTGGAGTAAATCAATTCGGATAATTATTTTGGTAAAACCTAAAAGAGTTACCGAAAAACGAGGTAGCATTTTTCAATGTTAACATTCATTTAAATTCCTTCCCCACCCCATAAAATATTATTATTCCATTATAATATACCAAGATAAATGTCATATATATAATAATATGGTTTTATTCTAAATATTATACATAAATTTACTTTGGCTACCATTTAATGGTTAACAAATATTCCATTCGTTTCTACGATAGACTACTGCCTCCCAAAATAATGATTATTTTTTATTCATTTACCATCTATCAGGGTGGTAATTATTATATAATTAAATTTTTTATATTTATTATATGATATTTTTAATTTAATTATAATTATTTAATTCTAATATCACATATAAATTTATATGTTTTATTTTGTGTGGAAAAAATAATTGCGTTTGTGGACATGTGGACTACCGCCTCCTCAAATCGATATGATTTGTTCACACCATACATGAAATTTATTAAGGATGATTTTAAATAAATATATATGAAATACATGACATAAATATGATACTGAAATTATAATAGACATATATATATCATTAACGTTTCATTGTTTAGATTTTAAAAAAGGAATCGAAGTAGCATTCATGCTTACGTACGACATACCATCTACATGAATGATTCATTTCATTACTTATCTCAAAATTTAATGAATTATTATATATAAATATATTATTAATATATATAATATTTCATAAATATTTTATATATTTTATATTTTTATATCATTCTCTAATTAATAGAAACAATAATTAATATGTCAAAACATAGTCCTAAAACTAATAAATTAACACACAAAATAGTGGAAATAATGAATTATTATAAACGAATGGGTAATAATATATTATAAGAAGATAATATTTCATATTATAAATATGAGTGTGGTATGTTCTTATGTTAATAGCATTTCTTATAAAAAATTATAGGAGTCTTATGGATGTTCACCGAATAAAAAATAAATTTAATGGATTCTTATCTATCATTTTTTTGGTGAGACATACACCATTTTTACATAATATTTATTTTTTGTTGTGAATATAAACCCCCTTTTGTATTTTAAATCATGAATAAATTTCTATTCATGGTATTAGTGTATAATTTGACGTTATTTATTTTATAGGTATTATAATTTATAAGTTTCCATGTGTTAAGTAATTTACTCTCGATTTAAATTCCATTGATACTTATTTGTTGTTATGCACCAATTCTCTTTATTGTGGTGTATACATCACAATTTTTTATTTTAATAAAATTATTCATTCATAATTATTTATAATTTATTTTCCAATTTTAATTATTTCACCCAAGGGGTTTAGGATGAAAATAGTCCAAGTGGTAAATGTTATCATTGTAATCTCACTTTCATTAGTGATTGTTAACATTCTCTTAAAATAATCACTTTGTTTTAATAATAAAAATATTCAATTTATTGGGTGATATATATTATTATTTTTTATACCACATACCATTATTACATACTATGTTCACATTTTTTGATATTTTATTCATATGGGAATTATTAATGAATATATATCTTGTATTCAATATAGATAGTTGATATGGAATACTGTTTATTAGTTAAATTTATTACTTGATATACGATAAATTATTTATAGAGAAAGTGATGGGTGGTGCCTATACTTTATACAACCCTCAATATATTGATCTGTTATCAAGATATAAATATGTAGGGAAAATTTTATGAGCTTCTACCAATAGTTTTAATTTTTTTGGAAGGTCTTGGAAGTATGGGTATTCATGTACCCCAAACATGATGCACAATAACTAATCATTTAATTCAATGATATTTCAGTTATCATTATTATTATCCATTATATTTTCATATGATAAAAATCAATTGATGTGGATCATTCCCAGTTTATTGACTAAATTGCATTTGTTTCTTTTATTTACCAACCCATGTTGATTATGCGTTATATCGTTATTTAAATGAAATATTTTCTTTGTTATTTTATTTTATATATTATCCTAATATTATTTATTAATTATTAAATCCTATTTAATTTCCCATACTACGCATTTGAGTTCCACCTTTTTATGCTTCCTTTCTATAAGTTGTGAAGAGGTTCATTTTAAATAGTTTCAATGATACGAAACATTAACTTATGTTGTTCTTATATTTGTTTTCCTAATTTAATATTTGTATCATGTTTGTAATTTGGTTTATCAAAACATAAAAACATTCAGTCTTTTGGATTTATTTCTTAAAATCATGTAAATGTAAAAATAAATGTCACAGGTTCACTTCAACTAGGGTTTGGGCATCATATTTGGTATCAGAAGAATTATTGGAGAAACCATAGAAACTATATTTAGAGAAAATAGATTATAGAACATAACCCAAAGTTATACATTGTGAATAATTATATAATAAAATACTCAAAATCATTATAGTATTGAATATGTGGGTGTTACTAGTAATATATCTCTATATGAATACTATAAGTGGATGTGGGTCTATAAAGGGTTACCTAGGGGTAACATCTCTAAAAAGGTGTGTTAGGTTTGACTCGAGCATAACTTGGTAAAAGAAAATGGTCCTTACTACACTCCAAGATTGAAAATTTAGGCGATATACATAGGGTAATTAACATATTCAGTACAAATCATTAGGATGGGTTTGAATATATAATTATTATGAATGACCAAGATTTAATCATAGACCAATGAAGGACCAATGATGAAATAAATTGGATGAAGTATTTATAAATTTAAGTTGTATTGATAACCATAGTTAAAAGGATATTCAAAAACTTAAAATATTTCAATGATTTACATATAATTTTTCAAAACATCATAGGAATTATAAAAATATTCTTTAGAAGAAGGAAAACACTCATACAGGGTGACAACCTATTGTGTTTGGCTACACGGTGCGTATTGAACTCATAACTAAAAATGATAATGGTTTCTCACCCACCACTAGCATAAATAATGTCCTGGTTAATGTTTAAATGCTTTTTTATAATAATTTGATGAATAAAAATAAATGATAAATATGTAATTTTAATATTTTATGTTTAGATTTTAATTTATTCGCCTTATATTATTTATAAAATAGTTAGAGACGAATATAAAGAAATGCATTAAGGGGTTTTTGATCAGTTATAATAATGTGTTAGTGATTCAAAAAAGGACTTAATTCTATGATATCCATTTCATGGAGTATGGGATAAAATATAATTCGATATAAGCACAAAAAGAAAGATAATATTTGTTCTTATGATATTGAAACATATTAAGTAATTTTATTTCCTTATATTCATGGTCAATCAAATAATTTCTCAATATTCCTAAAATTAAAATAATATAAAATTTTTCTTGAATACCATAATTTTTAATGAACTGATGGAATTTAAAATCATTATATAATATTGGATTTGTGGCTTTAAAATTTCTATTGATAATTCAGTTGTTTTTAATTGATGTACCCAATATCTCCATAAAATTATCAATGGTTTTCCTCAAAATCCATAATCATCACTTTTCATTAAATTTATCTTACATATAATCCTAGTTAAATGTTATTCCATGTGACCTTTTTATTATCATACGCTCTTATTAAAATGATATTTTATTAACCCATATTATGGTTTTATTTAAATAAATATTTATATTTATGTCCCATGATTTCCGAGATACTGTTTAAATTGGGAGGATGCAAATTAATTAAGTTGCGTAGAATGTGACACCCCGAGACTTTATAATATTTTCTTATTTGAATTATTTTTTCCCAAGATATATTTATTTGGAACATGAAGTTAATATTATGTTACAAGGTAAATGATAATTATCTTGATCTACACGTAATACATAGGCTAGCTTGCGTTACATGCAATAATTACTTTCTTCAATTTCTTAAATAAGAAGTAAGACACAGTTCTACAAAACAATAATATGTTAATAAAAATATTCTCATTGAATATATTTAGATAAATCCTTTCAATTAATTTTATGGTTATGGATCAAAATAACTAACTTAAAAAAAATTGTTGAATTCATTGGTAAAAAATTAATTATAAATTAATATAAGAACTAATTGAATATTTAAGTAATGTTTTTATGATGAAATATTTGGTTGCTTCCTATATTGTTTTATCATTATAAATTATATTTATTAAATTTATTGAATGATATTCATAATTAATATAAATTTTATATTCATTAAATCATTTTTATATACATATTATATACTTTTTAAAAAAATATCATAAGAAGAAGCCCAATTTTACACATAAAAATATATACTTTTATATGGAAATTGTAAGGCCTTTTAATGAGGCTCCTGTTTTAAATATAAATTTTAGAACTAGAATAAACTTATTTTCAATTTCAATTTCAATTTCTAAATTCAAATGAAAAAATAATGTTAGGGTTAATTTTTTGTATTTTCTATGATGGTTATTTTGTTATGAATTGGTAAAAGTTCTGAATTTTAATTCGAAACTGCATTTTCATCATATTTATTAAAATGATAAATAATATTTTTGATTTTTATAATGTTATTTAGTTAAATTATACATACATTATTAAAAAGTACATTATTTGAATCAATTCAAATTTTAAATTAACTATAAAATCATAGAAAACCTATGAACATTTAACATTAAAAAACGTCATTGTTTCCCCATCTATGGGAATAAATTTAAATTATTTTCTACCACTTATGTGGTATTAATATATAAAAATATGATTAATATTTGTAATTTATGTAATTTATTATTTATAATATTATTATCGTATTTTTTGACTGAAAAATTAGTGAAGTTAATTAAAATTAATTACAATGATTAAGAGTAAATTTATCTTAACCAAGGACAAAACCTTGAACATAAGGGCCAAAATGTCCTTGAAACATGTCCAAAATACATTGTATGGACATATTTAGAACCAATAATACCATGGGTATAATAGTTTCCACTACTGGATCCACATAAAATGGGATAAATGTTGGTATAATTCCCATTCCAAATATTTAATAGAATGTTAATCCTCACCTGCAATAAAAATGAACTAACAACTCCAATTAATTAACATCTCTCAAGACATTTAGATCATAAAATAATTTCTAAAAAAATAACCAAAAATCCCAATGATCATCTTATAATTCAAACCATGGGATGAATTAAAACAAGAAATTTTTTTTTTATAAACCAAAAGAAATTACACAAAAGCGAGGGAACATTAATCAATAATAAATCTCATTTTAATTCATTGTCCAACCCATAAAAACAACATATTATATGATTTTATAATAACATTAGAATAAAAAATATAATGATATGGTTTTATTCTATGTATTATACCTATAATTATACACAAATTCATTTAGTTGATAATGAACATATCATTCGTGTCTATGGGGGACGACAACCTCACAAAATGATGATTGTGTATTCTTTATTTTCCACCTCTAATGGTGGTAAAAATGACGGAAATAAATTTTTCAAATTTTATATATTATATTAATAATTACATTATTCTTAATTACTTCTTAGATAACACATACCATCAAGTTTACCATTTTTTTATATTTGATAACATCAATTGTTGATTTGTGAATGACCTCCTCCCCAAGTTATGTGATCCATTCACACTATACATTGAACTAATTATGGGTGGTTTCAAATAGAATAATTTTAAAATTATGACAAAAATTTTATACTAGAATTAATATATATATATATATATATTACTATTCATTTTATTAAATTTAAAAGGGCATGGAAGTATCATTCATGCGTATGTACAAAATAACCACTCCATGAATAGTGCATTTCATTTTGTGTACGAAAATATTGTGGATTATTAGAAAACAATATATACAATGGATATATATGATATTTAAACCATGTTTTAATTACTTTTTATTATGAAATAATTCTCTTATTAATAGTAACATCGTGTAAAAAGTCACAACAAACTAAAAAACATGGAAATTAACACCCTAAATAGTGAAAATAATTAATTATTGTTACCGAACATATAATAAGATAATATAATGATATAAAAAATGATAATATATATATTATTATAGATCTAATAGAAGGAAAATTAACGGATAAACTAATATAAATAGTTATAATTGGATGTTCACCCAAAATGAACGGCAAGGTAAGGAATTTTTGCATCAATTTTTCTACCATGAGGCATACACCATTCACAAAAATTATTTATTTTGTGAGGTTTATATACAAAATATATTTTATGTTATATCATTAATACATTTATCATTATATTATTTATAGTTTCATTTTATTTTATTTCTTTTATAGGGATTAAATATCAAAATATAACATATAGTAATGGATTTCGCCTTAATTTACATTAAATTGATACTTTACATTTTATATATACTGATTCACATTAATGTGGTGTATATACTATCCCTTTATATTTTAATACCATTATTAGCTCACAATTCATTTTATTTTATGTTTCAGTTTGAATTTTCTCTCATAATGGGTTTATATTTATGAATTACCAAGTGGTTAAAGTTATTATGTTAACATCATTTTATTTTGGGACTGTTAATAATATCATAAAACAATCACATTATTATAATCATTTAAATATCTAAATTATTGGAAGATATATATTTTTATTTATTGAAATAAATATAATTTTGTAATACAATTTTTACATTGAAATTTGTTTGATTGACATGGGAATTATTGATAAATCTGTATCATTTATTCAATAAGGATTTCTAATAAGATTTATTATTTATTAATAAAACCTATTCATTGGTATACTAGAAATGATTTGGATATGTAGTTATTTATAGGGATTGTACATTATAAAATAATTTATTCATTAATAGTTTCTGATGAGACAAATAATATGCCCAAATTAAATGGGTTTCTACCAATAATTTTAAACTATCTTGTGAAATGTTATGATGATGTTGATTTTTATGTGATTTAGACATGAGGTATAATAATTAATCATTTCCTTGATATATATTTATGTTATCATTATAATTTTCAATTTTATTATAGTATGATTAAATATGTAGAAACATTTCATTATTTTATTATTGACTAAATGACATGTGTTTCAATTATTTACCGTTTCATATTGATAATTCCTTATCCTATTATTTAAATGGAATTATTTATTAGTTTTTTAACATTCCATGTTGACTAATTAATATTGATTGTTTTTTATTAAACTTTACATAAAAATAATTGTAATTTTAGATCACCATAATTATGTTTCCTTTCCCTAGCTTGTGAATATGAATATTTTGAATAAGTTTCAAGGATGATGAGTTTTAACTTATGTTATGCTTTATATTAATTTCCCAATGTAATAAGGTTATAATGTATGTATTCGGGTTTCCAAAACTTATAAAATTTATTTCCATCAATTTTTTATTCCTTTTAATCATGAGAATATAACAATGTAAGTTACTGAACCTAGGAGTTTTTGATTGGTGTGTTAAATACCTCGTAATTAGGAGTAAATTTTCATGAGAATGAATTTATAATAATTTAATTTTATTGATAAATTCCAAATTATATACTCAAATAAATCATAAAAGGGAACCACCTATCATTATTATTTACACAATTTTAAAACTTGTACATCAAAAAAATTATGAAATTTATCTGCTCATCTTATGTAGATTGATTCTAGATAATCTGGAATTCTAGAAAGACTAACCCTAGAGCCCATTAAAAGATATTTAATGGAGTCCTTACAAACATTATGTGATCACATTAACTAATCACATTCAATTATTCACTTTTTTATACCATAATTATCTATTTTTGTTTTTAATAAAATAGTATCTTCAAAACTATAAATATTCATAAATTTTATTATGATAATTAAAAATTCATTACCCAGCCTCTTTCATATCAAAAGAGATGAGAAAATATTTCTCTGACATACGTATGGATTATCGTCTTCACGTAATGATTCTATTCATTTTTATCACCATATTTTATAAATATATATTATTATATTGTTAATATTTATAAAGGATATATATTATGTAGTTATACATTTATAATTATAATATATCATATACCTATTTACCAATCCATCCGTTGGGAAATGATAACATCGTTCATGCATATTATTTGACTACCTCCTCCACAAAGCTATGTGATTTGTTTTTTATTTATATTTTTCATGCATATGAATGTGGAATAATTTTTTAATACATATTTTATATATGATATAATAATATACTATAAATTTAAAATAATATTTAACATTCCTTGTTTCCTCTGACAAATAAAATCAATGTTCATGTATGTGTACAACTAACTGTTTCCATGAACAGTGTAATTCATATATGTATATATATAATTTTTTGAATGAATATAAACTTTAATATAATAAATTTTAAATATATATATAATGATAAAACCTTACATATTAAATGGAATAATAATAAGATTACAATTTCAAAAACTACCGAACTGGGATATACATGAAAAATGAACCAGATATCACTAGGAATAGTGATTTTAAAATAGAAGAGTAAAAAACAAGTAATAAAATGTTATAAAATAATACTATATTTTATTATATATATTATTATGGTTATATTAATGATTTATAAAAAAATATACATTTATTATCCATGAGCTCCCAATATGAATGACGTATGTGGGACCAAAGTTAATTGATTATCATCTCACTTATTTCCAATGGGACACATGTTAGTTCTCCAATATTTTATTTTGTATGGTTTATGTAATTCCCCGACCCCAGTTACCCAGAGTCGGTGCATTATTAAATTACATTGGAATGATCACAAGAAAGATCAAATATCGAAAGACCGATTGGTTTAGTAGCCTTGGAAACACTAGATATATTCATAAAGTATTACATCATAAAGTGGAAAAATACTACAACAACATAATCTCAATATTCCACACTCATATCCCCACATAATATCCCTCCAAGTCATTCATAACATACTTCTTCACATCCTGGAAAAAAAACATAGAAAAGGGGTGAGCTCAAATGCCCAGTAAGGATATCAATATAGCGGAAACTTTCAAAAATAAGCATAAACATTTAAGGCAATGTATAACTAAAACAAAAGACTTTTAAAATTGCACTTAAACATAGTACGGCAAAATTAAAATGAAATAATGCCATTTAAGTATTCATATGGATATTCTACTAATCTAATAATCACATGAAATATCAATAACCACTTTCATAATGATGGAATGCATAATGCCAGACTATCATAACCACATAGCCAAGGCCTCGTGCCAAGACTACAAATAAGATTTTGCCAAGGCCTTGTGCCAAGACACTAGTTTGTCTCATTAGACCTACAGATTCATCGAGGAGCTATAGCGGGCTCCACCCATCACATATTAAGTCCAATTCATTCCCATATTAATAGGTTTAAACATAACATAAACATTCGTATTAAAAATAGCATACGAAATGTCAATATTTTCACCATAAAACATGAATGGTATAAAAATAGCACATCCACAGTCAAACATATCACAAAACCTTCAATATAATATAGAAGTTTTGTATCATAATAAATCAACTTCAAATAAGCTTAAAATCCATCAATGGATGTTTCCATAGATGAAATCAAAATTATTTGAGAGAAATATCTCTTTTCTCGAAATCATTGAAAAGCCACACATATATAAAGGAAGTAATTTAAAACAGATTTTTGAATCAAAGTGTCCCAGACCACTTTGAAACTTTTGAAAAGAAATATTATTTCAAAACCTTCATGGCCATATAAACAAATCCTTAAAATCATTTTGTAAAAATAGACATTAATTAAAAATATTTAGAAAGATAAATCTTTAAAACATTTAAAATTATGATCTTGATAAAGAGTACCTTTCAAATATTCTTAAAATATTCATTTTGAAATCATTTAAAAGTCACATAATTATAAAATAAAACATTTACTTTGAAAATATTCTTATAAGCCTGTAAAGGAAGCTTTGCCGATTTTATAACGGCGGTAAATAGTCGCACCCGCCGTATAAGTTAAAAAAACATTCTTACCTTAAATTTGTCGAAAGTTAAAAAGTGCCTTGTTTGGAAAATGACGGAAAGATTACTTTAAAAACACATAAGGGTATAAATGAAATTAACCCATATTTTTTTAAAATAGTAAAAATGTTTTCAAATACATTTCGAAGAAACATGTATGTGGATGATAAAGAGATCCCATTAGATAATTGTGTATAAACAACCTCGGATAATGAAGAGATTGTGGATTAAACCCTTACCTTGTACTTTTCCTTGGTTAGGGTAGGTTAAAATCTTTTATAATGTTGAAATAATTTTTATTAAATTATACAAGAATCATATATATTAATATGATATCATATATGATCTTTTAACATTGATTTGTTAATAATATCTTAGAATTATCGTCGTTTCGGGTGTTAACTTACTCATTTTCATTTATATGTTTTGTTACATATGTCGTGTCTATTATGGATAGGTTGTATCTTATTCATATCTAGAATGATATAGAGTCCTTAAAAATCATTTTTAAAGCATCAAATGATAATTATACTTGAATGGATATGATTGAGAATGAATCTCATCGCGTTCGTGGAGACCGTAGTCCGTACGTACGCACGAGCGACAATATCATTATTTTGATATTAAAATAATATATAAATGGATGGTATATCATATATAAAAATCATTAACATGTTATATTTATTATTTAAATGAGTTACACATCATTATTATACCCATCCAAATAATAATATATTGAATAACAATTAGACCACAACGTGGAGACGGTAAGCCGTACGTACGCACGTATGGTGACATGTTATTAAAAGGGTGGATAGAATACTGAATATGGTTGTACCATATTTATAATAACATCATTGTATATATGAGATACTAGAGTTTTTATTTTATAATGGTAATAACAAAGAAATAAGAAGTGGGAGAAGAAAGGAACTTGAAAAGGGGTGGTGAAAACATTACCACCTCTTCATGTTCTTCCTTTTTATTTGATCAAAATGGATCCTTAGGTTGGCTTTATTATCAAAATAAAGCCTCTAGGTTGTAGTGAGGGAAGTTGGGAGAGTATTTGGGCAGATTTTGGCAGAACCAAAAGGCTTTTAAGGTGTAAAGAAATGAGAAGGAGGAGTGCCCTTTTATAAGAGGGGTGAGGGGCACCTTTGGAAAAGCTGGAAATATTAATTTATAATAAATTCATATTCGGTTTCTAATGGGTACAAAGTTTATTATTCAAAGTTTTAGGTGGGGATCGGTTGAAAAAAACTCAACCAATAGAATTTAGACAGGTTTGGTCATTATATTAACCTTATCTTTAAGTATTAACTCTAAGTTAATTACTTTAAATTTTACAATGTCTCTTTGTATTTTTATATTATATGGTTAATAAACATAAAATATACATCCACGCGACCCCATAGTGGTCCATTAATGATGAACCTAAGATGATATAAGTCTCTTGGCCGATCCTTATATTTTTAGGAATTTAATATCAATTAATAATATAATATTTGATTTAAAAACTACTTTATGTCAATTTTTACACTATTCAATAGTTGATTTTTTTAAAACACATAACAGAATTATTACATCAAAAAATTAATTACATCATTCCTAACATGTCATATTAACTTGTTAAATTAGTGTAATTCCTAAAAAGTCTCAAATTATATTTATTTGTGTATTTATAATATCAATTATTTTAATTTTTCAGTATTATGGTAATTACTGCACCACCATTGTGTCATAAATAAATTAAATTATTTATTCTCTAAAAATTATAAATAAACTATAATTATGTAGGAAATCGTTTTATATTTCTAAAAAATATTTATAGTCGAAAATCCAACATATATAACCCTATGTAAAAATTTTTTTTCTACAAGATATATGTTTGTGTAATTTTGTATTCATTTTAACTTCATTAAAATTAACTGTCCCTATCACCTACAACTGGCTCCATGGGATCCCCAAATCGACCCAAAGATGCCTATGGTCGAACATGTATCAAAAAATAAGGCCATGACATGTTTTATGGTAATTTAGTATTATTATAATATTATTTTTAACCCTTATTTACCGGATTTACCCTTAACCATGGTAAATAAAATATTTACCAAAGTAATTAATCAAAATGTCTAAAAATAAAAGTAACCTATTTACACATTTTTAAAATCCTGATTCAAAATATGGAATCCATTTTTCTAAATTCAAAACACTGAAGTGACAGAAATTAATTTAAAATTAATTCCCGCTGTCAAAACAAAAAGCGTGTTTTTAAGATATAATAACTATCAAAAGATTGATACTTGTTTAGGTTCGGTTTAATTGTGAAATTATGTCCAATGACCAAAATTGTATTAAATGGGAAAAATATATTCTAAATATACTTTAAAACCACTAAAATTCATAATTTATCAATATAAATTATTTCGATTAAAAAAGTTGTTTTTAATTAAAATTTACTAATTTTCACTATTCATCAAAATATTAAAGTTATCTGAAAAGTACCAAAATTTTATCATAGGCTAAATTCAATATTACGAATCCAAAAATGAATTCCATTTTCAAATATAAAATATATATAATTTCAAAAAGTAGTTATTATTATTCATAACGACTAGTTTGATTTGTTATGGTGTGTTAGAACTCGGTGTTGCGTACAACACACTATCACATTATTCAAAGAGAAGCGTACCGTAGAAGATTGGGGTGTTACATTGTAGATTTTTTTATGTCCCCATTCTAAATAAATTTAATTAGTCAAATATAATATATAAAAGTTTAAAATATTGGATTAAAAAGGGTTCACTATTAAAGTTGGTAAAAGTGCATTTTTAAAAAATAATTCTGTTATCTGAAAACTAAAAGGAATTTGTTCTTACATTATGTCTAAGAAACTAATAATATGGATTCTAAAATTATAAGTAAAATATAAGGTTCAAAATTTAGTTAATACTATTCATAACCTCTTTTGAACGGCTTGTTTGGTAAGTCATAGTGCGCTTGAACTCAGTGTTGCATGTAGTGCAAGTTATTGAATTATTTTGAAGAAATAACACACTATGAAATATTGGGGTGTTACAATCTCCCCTCCTTCAATAAATTGCATCCTCGCAATTTGAAATTGTTCTTCGAAAATAAATGGTTGAAAATAGAAAATATCTTTGTGGGAAAACCCACATCGGAAATTGGGTTACAAAAATTTAGTCTTAATATGAGGAAAAAAGAAATGAAAGAGTCACCACAAAATTATGATCTCGATTAGGAGAACATTGGTGTAAATTAGAGACATATAATTGGAGGAATAACGTAAATATTTATAGGTAGTGATTGAGGTCATTAATCACAAACAAGTGTAAAATTGAGGTCCTTAAATTCATCAATCTATGATGATTTGAAATACCATCAGTTCAACAAAACATAGGGTATTAGTATAACACATTTTTGGTTTTAGGATTCCTTAAATAAAGTATAAGAATTAATTTCTTCGTAGAATAAGAGAAGAAGGAAAATATATTCTTGATAAGTATAGTTCCATCCTTTAACTAATTTATACCACAGAATCATCTTTCACTCTAAAAGATAATAGAACTTAAAAATAATATTCTATTTATCCTATTCGTATAGGGTTAAAAATGAATTTATAATTCAACTAGAATAACCATTAAAAAAAACAACAATATTCAATCCAGGACATCACGTGGGTCAGTGGTAGGTGATACACCCTTGTCGCCCTTAGGTTGTGGGTTCAAGTCTCGCGGCCTTGCCGGACGTGACGGGTTGCAGCCCGACCTCCTAGTTGTCCTTTTATGGCAGTCCAAAATAATCCAAACTAGAACAATCCAAAATATTTCAGTCCAAAATTTATAAGGAAGGTATACACAGTAAAGATCCCTTTTCCCGTGTAATATCATGTGAACACCTTCATCGTGTATTCTTTTAAAACACTACAACATCCGGAATTACCATAAAACCTTATTGATTATATTCATGATCCCTTATTCCTTAAAGAATAATAGATATACTCCTTAAATCCAAAAATGTTTTAAACCCCAAAAATGATGGAATATACAAATCATTAATCTGTTTCATGGTAGTCAAGAATATCCAATATAATTTATCCAAATCAATCATGTATTATTCCAAAATCACTAGCTCGGTATCAGAACTATATTATGGTTTATCATTCTCTCAACCATATATTTTCCAAAAATTTATCCTGATATTGAGTCACTTTTGTTTGTTCCACACAATCTCAAGTCCTTAATGAAATAGTAATGCTGTACATCCTTATATACTCCATAATTATTATAACAAGTAAATTGTTGATACAACACTCAAGTGAAATAATCAACATAAGAACTCTAATCATTCCTTTTAATATGTGGTAGTATCATAACTTGATTATTATCAAATAGCATCATTTGCGGCATAGTCTGATGACTGGGACATAGGTTCTCATAGTTTCCAAACTCCTTGAAAATGAATCATTGTACATTTGAACCCATTTTCTTACCCCTGCAGTTACATAATTTGTGCCATTTTCCTCCACACTTATAACAAACTCCCATTCCTTTCAGGCATGTTCCAGGGTGTTTCTTCCCACAGTTATCACATATGGGAAAATTCTTCTATTCCCTCTTCCCTTTATCCATCTTTCTCTCTTCCATCATTTTCTTATCTTGCTTCCCTTCAAAGCCATAGGACTCGGTAAACTCTTTACTTATCTTATCAACACAAGATATTATTTCTTCATATGATGATAATATATAGGACACTATTTCTCTTATAAATTCTTTCTTAAGACCATGAATGATATGATAATTCTTTCTCTTTGGATCATGTGAAATGCTGGAGTTCTCATTCCTTCTACAGGGTGCCATTTCTAAACAATGGTATACACTAGATTAGTTTATGAATAACAATACCTAATCCCAAACTTGTAAAACACATAACATAAATTAAATAGTTTATGGATATAATCCATAATGATAAAAATGTTTTCTTTGAGGATTTATATACTCATAAACCATTCATAATGATTTGTATAGAAAATGAGAGTTATCCTAAGCATATCTCCTGGGAGTGTCGTAACCAAGAGTGTAGCAAGGCCCGTTGTCGTGCACCAGTTCCCGTTCGAGTCTAGCTCAAAGCGGTGTTTTTGGGTTTTACCCCTAGGTATATATGTGCCAGAGCCGCCACTACCTGTTCGTATCCAAACAGGGATGTATTTCTCGGAAAACTCACAAAATCTCTATAATACCAAAATTCTAGGAAGTTATTCTATACTAATCCTCAAAGTTCATCTTAGTTATATGTGCTCTAATCAGAGTTTATCTAAATCTAGTTTCCAAGGTTTGTACTAAACTTCCTCTAATACCAACTGTAACGCCCCGACCCCAGTTACCCAGAGTCGGTGCATTGTTACATTACATTGGAATGATCACAAGAAAGATCAAATATCGAAAGACCTATTGGTTTAGTAGCCTTGGAAACAACATATATATTCATAAAGTATTACATCATAAAGTGGAAAAATACTACAACAACATAGTCTCCATATTCCACACTCATATCCCCACATACTATCCCTGCAGGTCATTCATAACTTACTTCTTCACATCCTGGAAAAAATAAAACATAGAAAAGGGGTGAGCTCAAAGGCCCAGTAAGAATATCAATATAGAGGAAACTTTCAAAAATAAGCATAAAAATTTAAGGCAATTTATAACTAAAACAAAAGCCTTTTAAAATTGAACTTCAACATAGGATGGAAAAAGTAAAATGAAATAATGCCATTTACTTATTCTCATGGATATTCTACTAATAGAATAATCACATGCAATATCAATAATCACTTTCATAGTGATGGAATGCATAATGCTAGACTATCATAACCACATAGCCAAGGCCTCGTTCCAAGACTACAAATAAGATTTTTCCAAGGCCTTGTGCCAAGACACTAGTTTGTCTCATGAGACCTACCGATGCATCGAGGAGATATAGTGGGCTCCACCCATCACATATTAAGTCTAATGCATTCCCCTATGAAGAGGTTTAAACATAACATAAACATTCGTATTAAAACTAGCATACGAAATGTCAATATTTTCACCATAAACCATGAATGGTATAAAAATAGGACATCCACAGTCAAACATATCACAAAACCTTCAATATAATATAGAAGTTTTGTATCATAATAAATCAACTTCAAATAGGCTTAAAATTCATCAAAGGATTTTTACATAGTTGAAATCAAAACTATTTGAGAGAAATATCTCTTTTCTTGAAATCATTGAAAAGTCACATATTTATAAAGGAAGTAATTTAAAACAGGTTTTTGAATCAAAGTGTCCCATACCACTTTGAAACGTTTGAAAAGAAATATCATTTCAAAACCTTCATGTCCATATAAATAAATCCTTAAAATCATTTTGAAAAAATGGACATTAATTAAAAATATTTATAAAGATAAATCATTAAAACATTTAAAATTATGATCTTGATAAAGAGTACCTTTCAAATATTATTAAAATATTCATTTTCAAATAATTTAAAAGTCACATAATTATAAAATAAAACATTTACATTGAAAATATTCTTATAAGCCTGTAAAGGAAGATTTGACAATTTTATAACGGCGGTAAATAGCCGCACGCGTATAAGTTAAAAAAACATTCTTACCTTAAATATGTCGAAAGTTAAAAAGTGCATTGTTTGGAAAACGACGGAAAGATTCCTTTAAAAACAAATAAGGGTATAAATGACTTTAACCCATATTCTTTTTAAATAGTAAAATTTTTTTGAAATACATTTCGAAGTAACATGGATGTGGATGATAAAGAGATCCCAGCAGATAATTGCGTATAAACAACCTCAAATAATGAAGAGATTGTGGATTAAACCCTTACCATGTACTTTTCCTTGGTTGGGGTTGGTTAAAATCTTGTATAATGGTGAAATAGTTGTTATTAAATTATACAAGAATCAAATATATTAATATGATATCATATATGATCTTTTAACATTGATTTGTTAATAATATCATAGAATTATCGTCGTTTCGGGTGTTAACTTACTCGTTTTCTTTTATATTTTTTGTTACATATGTTGTGTTTGTTATGGATAGGTTGTATATTATTAATATCCATAATGATATCAAGTCCTTAAACATCATTTTTAAATCATCAAATGATAATTATACTTGAATGGATACGATAGAGAATGAATCTGATCGCGTTCGTGGAGACGGTAGTCCGTCCGTACGCACGAGCGACAATGTCATTATTTTGATATTAAAATAATATATAAATGGATGGTATATCATATATACAGAATAATTAACATGTTATATTTATTATTTACATGATTTACACATCATTATTATACCCATCCAAATAATAATATATTGAATAACAATTACACCATGACGTGGAGACAGTAAGTCGTACGTACGCACGTATGGTGACATGTTATTCAAAGGGTGGATAGAATACTGAATATGGTTGTACCATATTTATAATAACATCATAGTATATATAAGATACTAGAGTTATTATTTTATAATGGTAACAAAAAAGAAAGAAGAAGTGGAAGAAGAAAGGAACTTGAAAAGGGGTGGTGAAAACATTACCTCTTCTTCGGGTTCTTTCATTTGATTTGATCAAAAGGGATCTATAGGTTGGATTTCTGAACAAAATAAGGCCTCTATGTTGTAGTGAGGGAAGTTGGGAGAGTAACTGGACAGAGTTTGGCCGAACCAAAAGGATTTTATCATGTGAAGAAATTAGAAGGAGGAGTGCCCTTTTATAAGAGGGGTGAGGGGCACCTTTTGCAAAGCTAGAAATATTAATTTATAATAAATTCATATTCAGTTTCTAATGGCTCAAATGTTTATTATTCAAATTTTAAGGTGGAGATGGGTTGAAAACAACTCAACCAATAGAATTTATACAGGTTTGGGTCATTATATTATCCTTATCTTTAAGTATTAACTCTAAGTGAATTAGTTTTACTTTTACAATGTCTCTTTGTATTTTTATATTATATGGTCAATAAACATACCATATACATCCAAGAGACCCCCAAGTGGTCTATTAATGATGAACCTATCATGATATAAGTCTCTTGGCCGATCCTTAGATTTTTAGGAATTTAATATCAATTAATAATATAATATTTGTTTTTAAAACTCTTTTATGTCAATTTTTACACTATTCATTAGTTGATTTTTTTAAAACTCATAACAGAATCAATAATTCAAAATTATTTAATTAAAACATTCCTAACATGTCATATAAACTTAAAAAATTAGTGTAATTCATAAAAAGTCTCAAATTATATTTATTTGTGTATTTATAATATCAATTATTTTAATTTTTCACTATTATGGTAATTACTGTACCATCATTGTGTCATAAATAAATTAAATTATTTAATGACTAAAAATTATAAATAAAATATCACTTAGTAGGAAATCGTTTTATCTTTCTAACGAATTTTTATAGATGAAAATCCAACATATATAACCCTATGTAAAAATTGTTTTTCTAAAACATATATGCTTGTGTAATTTTTGTATTCATTTTAACTTAATTAAAATTAACTGTCCCTATCACCTACATGTGGCTCCATGGGGTCCCAAAATCGACCCAAATATGCCTATGGTCGAACATGTATCAACCAATAAGGCTCGGACCAGTTTTGCGGTAATTTAGTATTATTATAATATTATTTTTTAACCCCTATTTAAAATCAATTCCCCCTATCAAATCAAAAATCGTGTTTTTATGATATAATAACTATCAAAAGATTGATACTTGTTTATGTTCAGTTTAATTGTAAAATTATTTCCAATGACCAACATTGTATTAAATGGTAAAAATATATTCTAAATATACTTTAAAACCACTAAAATTCATAATTTATCAATATAAATTATTTTGATTAAAAAATTTGTTTTTAATTAAAATTTATTAATTTTCACTATTCATCAAAATATTAATGTTATCCGAAAAGTAACAAAATATTACCTTCGGATAAATTATATATTCCGAATCCTAAAATGAAGTCCATTTTGAAATATAAAATATATATAATTTCAAAAAGTAGGTATTACTATTCATAACGGCTAGTTTGATTTGTTTTGGTGTGTTAGAACTCGGTGTTGCGTACAACACACTCTATCACATTATTCAAAGAGAAGCGTACCGTAGAATCTTGGGGTGTTACATTGTAGATTTTTTTTATGTCCCCATTCTATCTAAATTTATTTAGTCAAATATAATATATAAAAGTTTAAAATATTGGATTAAAAAGGGTTCACTATTAAAGTTGGTAAATGTGCATTTTTAAAAAATACTTCTTTTATCTGAAAAATAAAAAGAATTTGTTCTTACATTATGTCTAAGAAACTAATAATATGGATTCTAAAATTATAAGTATTATATATGGTTCAAAATTTAGTTAATACTATTCAGAACCTCTTTTGAATGTCTTGTTTGGTAAGTCATAGTGCGCTTGAAGTCGGTGTTGCGTGTAGTGGAAGTTATTGAATTATTTTGATGAAATAACACACTATGAAATCTTGGGGTGTTACAGTTTATATAAATATATTGAATTTATCGTAATATTATTATTATTAACTTTTTGGGGATTTAAAATTCAATAGGCTGTTATGTCATTCAGATAGATTATAATTAAAAGGTAACCAACATAGTAAGGGTTATATGTCACAATTTCATTGTTTAATAGTATTGTTTATGATTAAGTTATGATAATAAAATTTTATGATATACCTCTTATTAATCTTATAAAATTTTCTAAACTCATTTTATCTTTTTAAAATTCAGGTTTAATTTTTATTTTCCTCGTCTTATGTAATAAATACATAAAAAATATGATTTTTTCTCAAAATAATCTCCATTTCACTCTTTAGTAAAAATTTTTCAATATCAATATTATCTGAACAAATTGAAGATGTGTCCTAAATTTATCCTTTTATTTTTTAAATTCATTTTAACCCATGATTAATATATTATAAGACATTTTCAATGGAATCTTATTGTATTTCTTCAAATGATACACCCTGTGACTTTTTTAAAAAAAGTATGGGAGGAATTTTTTATATGTATACACAATGAACATATTTTATCACCATCATCATTAACTTAATATTTAAATATTCCTTTATAAATTTACTAGGTTCTTTTAAAGGATGTTTTTTCATTTATATTTTTTTATTTTTTTACATTATTGATTTCAAAATAAAAATGTTATTTTTCTCATGAATGATTTAATGAACTTTTAATGGTGTTTCTACTCATCAATTGCAGAATCCATCTATATCAATTATGAATTACTGGGGATATGATCAATGGACACCATAATTACTATTAATATTAATGGTTTTTTAATATTATTAAAAAAAATTTATGAGACCTATTATTTTCCCTGAGTTATGTGGTAATGAATTTATTTCATCACTATGAAACTCTTTTATTTTAATTATATTGTTATATAAATAAATATATATGAAATTTACTTATTTTTAATTATTTTAATATGTTTAATGTTTTATAATCTAGTGGAACAAAATTATATGATTTTAATTATGTGATATTACAAATCTATATCTTCCTCCAATGCATTTGGAAAAGATCTATATATCACAATATATACATGAAATAAATATGAAGTGAAACCAGTTCATTAAGGGACTGTGACCAATTTCAACTTCTTTGTAGAGATCCTTTACTACTATTTTTTTAAGGAGTGAAACAATTTAACTATGATATCCTGTGAAATTATCCTTGACTACTAATGAAATTATAATCTATTTTTATTTTTCATCCCCATATCATTTTATTCAACCAATTTTTGTGTTTTTTGGTTTTTTTATTTGGTTAAAATATGATTGATGTCTTATAGTATATCCTTATTTGTGAAATGACTCAATATTATAATATATTATAAATTTTGTATTGTTTTAAAATATTATTTTCATGTTATAATATCCTTTTTGTCATAAAATGCTTATATGATCATTAATACCACAATTTTTTTGCCATATTGTGTATCTAATCTCACCATTTTCTTATGATTCTTGTCACAATGTTATGATAATTGATCATGCGTATGATAAGTATAAGCATGGTGATTGTTTGTATATCATGTGGGGAGATGATGTAGAACTATAATAGGAATGGGTGTTATATATCCATTTCTCCTAAGATACATTCCAAATAATATTTTGGGGTGATTTATTATGTCATGTAAGGAATATTCTTCAACTTAGATAAAATAAATATGTATGAATGTTATGGTACTCTATAAAGGATAGGAGAACCAACAATTTTAATTATTTCACATGGGAACTAATAAATTATAAATAAATGGGTCCACTATATTTATTCGGTTGATAAAAGTCATTCACTTACGTAGTATGATTCCCACACACTCCAGTAACTTTATATAGTTCAGGGGAAATCATGGATAATTGTGGGCCAATAAAATGGGATTATATCACCTCATATAAATTATCCCATCTTCTAACTAATCTGAAATCATTTTTAATGGTGATTTTAATGATTCCTATGTAGTCAAATATATGGATGAAATAAAAAAAAGATCTGGTTACTTGTATATACTGAGGGTAAAAGGATTCCATCCTTGACTAAAATATCACCTATATACCATTTGGTATGAATAATATATCAAATTTTTTTCCAGAATCTATATATCCAGTGGTTAGAAGACGGTACCATTAACCACACATCCAACATCTAACCATGTAGTTCCAAACCACCATGATAGTGCAAGCCCCTACTTCCCACACGGGCCAATAAAATGTCTAATGGGAAACCCAAAAAATATAGTTATATTAAAATATGTTATTTCTCTCATATCCACATACTCTATAAAAAATATTATTAAAAATGATTCATATATGGATATACAAATGACCTCCCTCTCTTCATGTGGCTCTTGTCCCTCGTGTGCTCCATTTAAAAAATGAAAATGTGCATGGATAATTCATGAATGCACCACATGATCACGCACTACACATTATATGGTTTCACATTCCAAAGGATTTTACCCCATACATGGATATAAATTCCATGTGTTTATATAATATTAAAAGATGATGATATGAGACATATATAGCTGATAAATATGAAGAGCTCCAGATGAAAACCAAAATTGATTCTTGATATCATGAGAATTGAAATAGTCTTGAAAATTCATTTACTCTATGATTTGTATTATGTGGGGGGGTAAATTTATTACATGATCCATTTTTTTCTAATGGATTATCCATCTTCTTTCTTGACTATCCACAGTACATCCCATCCCACTCACCTAACATTTGGTCTCTCTTCCAGTATGTGGATTTGTACTATATAAGTAATATCTATTATCCTTACTCTGTAACATGGTCCTAATGTGCAATGGAACTCCATATATACACCTGATATCATTTTCCAATCACATGACTGGTTCCCCAAAAATCTACATTCTATGTGCATACTGTGTTCTGTGGTCCAAATATAATGCCTATAATGTGGTTCATTCTCTTTAATGGTTTTTGAAATTCCTTCCTACCAATTAATTTCTTAGGGGTATTCATTCAACATTTTAAAACAACATTCCAATGTCAAATCCTCAAAAGTTCTATATATATGACCCTTCTAAATCTACCAAATTTACATGATAATTCTCTCAAGAATTATTGTGTGACCCTCCTTTGATCATTAATTCTAAGATAAAAGGAACATCCAACGTGTACCCCCCCCCCCCCCAAATTGATAGGCACCCAATGATACCCTCATTAACTAAATCCCTCTATTTAGTTTAATTATTTTTAAATGTAAATTAATTTTTATTATTATTATTTATCTCATCTTCTAGAATATAATAAATTTAATGCATGATTTAGATTTTTTTATGTATTTTCATATTGATAAGGTCATGAATTTTTTAATAGATAATTAGATAAAATACGTATAATTTTTCATGCTTCCATTAATTTAATAGATAATACGAATGTATATATTTCCATAAACTATAGATAAGACAAAATTAGTATTTTATATTAACATTTTTAGACTAATGTTTCTGGATGTTTTATATTATCCATTATCATTATGATTATTTGTGTTTTTATTTTTAAATGATGACATGATTTATATAGATCATAATAAAAATAAAATTCATTATTTGAATATAAAATGGATTTATCAAAACTATAATAAATATAAAGAATTATGAAATGTTTTTTGCATTCTCTGAAAATTAACTAATGATAATGATATGTTTTTGTGATTCTATTATTTTTGTCGATTCAAAATTCATAGTTTCAATAGATTTTACACGTTTTTACAAATAAAAAAATGAATAATTAAATTTATTATTTCTCTATATTTACAATTGCCATGAATTTGGTATATTTTTGAAATTTTATTTTTACTGGATGTAAGAATATTTACAATTTTATAGAACATTTCAAATAATATGAATGTGTAATTTTTTACCTTATAATGAGGATAAAATATTTTATTAGAAAATGATTTATAGAGGTAAGAAATATTATGTATAATTAACTCCACCAAGAAATTTTATATAATGATTATTGGATAAAGTTAATCATATAGAGGATAACATGAAATATTTGAAAAAATTCATTAAATACATGAGATGATGATATTCTATTTTTCTAGACATATAATTTATATTCCACCAGATAGAATATATTTAAAATTTAATGGAATAAAAACTTATGATATTAGCAAAATAAACATGGAAAAACACACTAATGTAAATATGTAGTATATTTTATGTTATTTTAACCACCACTAGTATTTTTAGATTTTACTTATAGAACATGGCCTATAAATTAGAGTAGCATTTGAGGGGGTGGAATATATATTAATTAATTATTTTTCATCCCTGACAGTAAATAGTTTTTTGTGAAGTATTTTTAATAACTATTTCTTCATTAATATCAGTTTACTAAAACCTTTTGAGAGTATTTTCCTTATAGAATATGTATGAGAATATTTTTAAAATTAAATAAAAAGTAATATTATTTTTTATTTTTTATTAATTTAGGTTTGATTGGGGGAGGATGGGGATAAGAAGAAAATTGTGTTTCCCATATTTTTTTGGTCAATGGTTTCCTATTATATTAATATATTTCTATGTATGCTCTTCATAATTTTAGGATTTATGGATAATAAAAAAGTTATTCTTATCATAATTTTTGAGGTGTTTTTTTATTAAGGATGTAATAAATCTACTCAAAATTGATTCCATGGATAAAAAAATATTGAAATTGTAACTTCATTTAATCTTCATATTAATGTGTGAACATTGTTTAAAATTATTTTATATATCATTCTTAGTTTAATTAAATATTTTTTTAAAACATTTTTTATATGTATCATTATTATTCATGAATTATTTATGGTATGTGTACTTCTCAATAACGTTTTTATCACTATAAAAATATATTTAATATAGAATGTTCACCTATTGAGTCTAAATAATGAGTTTATAAAATTTGGTAGTTCTATTTTATGAAGTAAAATTCACACCCACTCATGTATGGTAATTATGTACTATTATGATACAACATTTGGTATTAGAAAATGTTCTTCTATTTTACAGGTTTATATTATTACAATAAAATATATTACATATCATTTTTTACATGTTATAATTTAATTTAAATAAAATTTATTTTTAAAAACAATATATTTTACATTAAAAATATATTAGTTTTAACTTTTCAATATTTGTATAATCTAAATCAAAGCATAGAACACATTTTTGATAGAGATAATAATATTGTTTGAGGGAATTAATGAAGAAATATTTTATAAACACGTGATTTGAATATTATTTTATGTTCTTAATAAAATATAAAATTCTTGAAAAAATAAATTAATACATTTTCTAAAGCTGATATGGATAAATATTTTCAAAATTATTATTATATAAACACATTATTATAATCTACAAATTGAAAAAAAAATATTTCTTTCTTTTTCTAAAGATTCAAATTGTATTTGAAAAAATCATGATGTTACACACTTTTTAATATCCAATGTTCTAGAACTAAGAATATATAATATGAGATATGACTACCATTTTTTGATTTTATAATTATATAATCTATTACAATTATATATCTTATTTTTATGTCCATCAAACATAGTTTACATTTTTTTGAGGATAAATATTTTTATGATTATATTTTTTAGAGAATGTTATTGATATTATGCATAGTGAATGAGAATCAAAATAAATATATCTATATAATAATATGAAAATACAAAATTTGAGTATAAAAGATATTATTGGAATAATCATATAGAATTATATCATTTTGAAAAGGGATGAAAAAAAATTAAAATAGAAAAATGACATAGCCTTTGCATATACTTTAACTAAATCTACGAATTATTGGGAATCATATAAAGTTAATAAATATTATAATAAAGAATTAAATTAACCTTAACTGTGATATAATATATTCAAAAGAGAGTTATAATGAACATACTATTCCTTTAATGGTAATGAATAAAATATTTTGACAAATATTTCAGTTATACATAAAATAAAAAACCTAAAGGAAGGATTCATAATAATGATTCTCCAAAATTTATATTCTACGAATGTAAAGATCTATGTAAAATTAAATATAATTTTTCATGACTTAGGAAAAAAATATTGAAAGAAAATAATGAAAAAATAAAATAATCCCAACACATGGAATTCTAGTCATGGAAATAGATAATTTACATGATTCTTATGATAATAGTTTTTTATAGTAAAAATGATATGTGGATTAATTATATAATTATAAAGAACTGGTTGATTCATGGAAATGTAAATTAATAAGTGTAGAATCTAGAAAAAATTATTACATGGAATGCGCTTATTCATTGAATAGTAATGAAAAGAAGATTTTTTTTAAAATATTATAATTATATAAATTTTAATAGTTACATATCATTATAATTTTCAAGGAGAAATATATTTAATATGTGATATTATGCTTCTTAGAAAGCTTTCTTTAATGACCCATAATTCCAATGTAATTTTTTTAAAATATATGTGATTTATACGAGTTCGTGAAAATTGACGGCACGCGATTCCGAGCCTGGAATGCCAAGAATGAATTTCAGAACTTATTTTTGGGAACATTCTGTAAACATGCGATTAAATTTTTCTAACTTTTTATCTGGTGATCGGAATTGAAATCTGAAGGCACTGTTGAACACGCAGTGCCGGTGTTCGCTTAAGAAAACTTTTACCTCGACGACTGTTGGTCAAAGGTGAAAGTTAGTTTTTTGGGTTTTTCATTGAAATAATTAAATAAAATAAACGTCTTTATATTTTATTTTGAGATTACATTTTGATATTTCATGTAACACCCCATGTTTAATATTATGTTTTATGTTTTGCCAATGTTTCCAAGATGTAATAAAATAAATTACCTAATGAAAATATATAATTAGCAAGCACTTTATTCATACAAATTTTAGAATACACCCTTGATACACAATAACTAACCCATTAAACCCACTGCCATTGATAATAAAACAATTGGAAGACTACCAAGAAGCACAACAATGTCGATCGAGTAGTTATCGTCTCTTGGATCTGATAGAAGATCAAATGTTATGGCAAGGATGATAGCAATAAAATTAAAAATAAGAGGAACATATAAAACCATCCCCAAAAGCAATGGCATGAGTGTCGATGTATTTTTCTTCTAAGTGTTTTAACGACCCGTAAAACATTAGTATTTATAGAGTTTTATCCGACCGTTACAAAATAAAACTATCCGTTATTACTTTTAAAAATTTAAATAAAAATGACCGCTGATGTATAAATAAAATAACTGAATAAAAAAATTACTAATTTAAATATTATTACTGAAATTAATATATAATAAACAAACATTATATATATTCAATTTAATAAATAATGTTTTAATCATCAAATTTAACATATTTACAGAGTATATTATATATATATATACATTGATTAAAAGATATATATATATATATTTACATTGATAAAACGATAAAACTAAAAAAAATAAAAAAACAATAACAATAGGGAATCAGGAATTGAGGGTTCATGTTCACCAACCGTGAGCCGGTGCTGAGGAAGAACTGAGACCACAGATCTTCGGCTTTGAAGAAGAAATGAGAAACTGTCGGTTTTGAATCAAAATTTTTCATGCGAGGTTCGACCACCGATTAAGCATCTGAAGGTCAGTTCTGTTTCACATTTGGGGTTTTTACTTTTAGGTCGAGTTTGGATCGGGGATTAAGTTTGAGCGATGGTCTGGTAGAGGCCATGGCATATGGAATGCCTTCTTCTTCACAAACCGAGGACAAGATTGAGGGGAAAGCCGCATACCCCACCTTTCGTCATCGAATTAGGCTTCTTCGACCGTGTTTCAAAGTTCAAGCTCTATCCAGGGTTCGAACAAAGAAATTCTGAGTGTTCTTCAATTGTTCAAAATCGTTAAGGAATTTCGATCGTTGAAAGAAAAAATTGGCCGTGGATGAGGTAAGATCGTGCATCAATGATGGAGTATCATTTTGTTCTGATCTGTTAGGTGTCAATTTTATCCGATTTCCAGATTCAATTTTGGTATAATATTCATCCACTTGTGTTTTCCTCAAATATAGACCCATTGATGTAACGATTTCCCTAACTTCTTTGGATTTTTCATCAAATGGAATTGTTTAGTATATCCATCTTAAATAATTTTGATTTGTTTATTGGATTTCTCATTTATTTCTTTGTGTCAGTTTCCTTTGTTTATGATTATTATAATCTATGCTGGTCAATTGAGTTTCAAATTGTGTGATGTTTGCAATAGTATTTTTTTCATTAAACCCTTTGTCTCGATTTAGAATCATTTAAGGTCCTATTTTGTGTTTCGTTTATGACCGTCGGACATTTAAATATATATATCTGTATATCATCTTGGAGCAATTCAATCAATGCATTTAATTCTGCTATAATAGTTTATATATATTATATGTATATATCAATAAATTATCCTCACAACTTGAAATAATATAATCAATTATATTATAATTTTGCGTGTATAAATAAAGGGGTGTGTATTGGGTGTCTGGAAGGAAGTTGTAGTATGTGGTTTTTTTATTTGGTGTTGAGAGTTTTAGTGGAATGCATATTTGGGATGATAAGAAGTAAGAATTCATCTATGCGTAAACCAAGTAAGGGATCTTTATATTTATTCTATCAATTTATTCTCTTCTAAAATTATAATTATGAAATTGAAATTTATTTCATCTATGTTTTTTTCCAAAATCAGCATGTTTTTCAGTTTTGAAATTTTGGTAGAATATAGTAAGGGAATATTTATTTTACTATAAATTCTATTATGAGAAAATATTACATTTTTTTTGATTTCTTGTTTTGCATAAGGGACATATTAGCTTCAAATACCTCTCTTCTTTAATCTTTAATTATAATTGATTTATTCAATTAAATCATTCATGTTTATCAAAATAATATTCAAATTTGGTTTAATATAATGGGTTAAAAGGCTAATTGTTTATCATAATTTTAATTTTATGGGTTTGTGTGCATGGGGGATTTTCTACAAATTTAAATCCTCATAAAAATATATTATTATTCTTCTTTTTATTTTATTTCAAGGAACATTTTCTTATGTTAAATAATATGGTTTATATTTTTGTGGTTAGGGGTATTGAAAAATTATTGCGACAACGGTTTATTTAATTATTTTCTTAAACCAATATCAATGTGTTTTATGTTTTGGACATATTTTGATATGCTCTAATAAACATTTCTAAAATTTTTAGAACAATTTAATTATTATAAATTGTTGATTCTATTTGTATAATTAAATTTTATTCTAGAAGGAAAATCGTACATAAAATCAAGTGAATAATATATATATGTATATATATTCCTTCATGATGTGAAAATATATGATTGTTCTAAATAAATTAATAGTCATGTAATAATTTACATATGAATTAATAAATTAAGAGTATCATAAAAATCAAGGTTATGGCCATATATCGATAATCGTTTATGAAACATCATACATGCATAAGAATATATAGGTATATACATGTAATTGTGAACATTGGATAAAATCTACAAAGAAATGAATTTTAATGGAATTGGATGAACTGTTTATAGACATGTTATAATTTTAAATTATCTTGTGCATGTTTATATTTATAATTTTACTCATGAGTGAAATATTGATTTTTTTTTAAAAAAAATATATATATATCATTTATAATATTTGGTGCATGCTCATTCTTATTTTATGAATTTGAATTTAAAATTGTTTAAGTCATTTAGTTATGAAAAAAAATCATTGATATTTCTTTTATTATTTATCAATGGAAGATCAGGTATGGTGGTGTTCATGTACATTCCATTAGACGTGATTTTTTTGGAATCAATACTCACATGTGTTTTTTCAATAAAAAAATAACATATATATATATACCCTTATATATATATAGTGGAAATGATTATTTAAATTCACTGACATGTTTAAAGGTAAATAATCTAGTGAGAAATACTATATATATATATAAAACAAACTTAAAACATTTTTGAAATATACAGGTGCTTGTTCGTTGTAAAAAATAGAAGGTTATTGGGGGGTGAACCCATCCTTCGCTAAGTGGGTAGGCCCAAGACAGCCTTTCACGATTTAAGTTGCCTCAAAATGATGTTTTGTTTTCATGAGGTTTGCTTAATATTTTCCAAATAAAATCACTGTAATAGTTTAAAAGTGTTTTCAAAGTATAATTATTTTTAAAAGGTTTATATTATTTTATAAAGGTTGTTTTACAAATGAATTTACAATTGAAAATTTTCAAATTTATTATTGAAAGGATATTTTTCTGAAAGTGATTTTTCAATGGTTTTCCAAAACCCTTACTGAGCATCTTTTGTGTTCACCCCTAGATTTGAAATGTTTTCACAGGTATCATAGGAGATTATCGTAGATGGCATCGCTTATGGAGTTAGCGCGCTGAAGCATAGTGCAAAAAAGTTAATATTTTTTTGTTCAACTCTGATAATGTAAGGTTATGTCTAATCTTCCAGAACCCAGACCGGGAAAATATCCTCATTTCATTAAAGTGTTGTGTAATTTTTTTATTCTCATTTTTTTTAAAAAAATTTCACAGCATTTTTCAAGCACTGAGTCCGGAAGAGCGGGTTGGGGGCGTTACCCTTGGTATCAGAGGAACGGTCTAGATAACATTGGAAATTTAAAACCCTTCAATAAATTGACTATCCTTTCTCAGTCAACATTCTTCTTTGTAATTTTCAGATGGAAGGAAGGAGAACTCAAACAAGTCTCTTAGGCCTTCCGGGTGAATTACTCGCTATGATCATTGCAAAATCATGCAAAGAAGAATCTGAGCCCTATGAAGCCATGCGGCTTTCTTGTAAAAATCTCTATAATATATCAGGAACACCAGATATACTTCATTTTCTTCATGGTTCTGGTTTCATTTTCGAAGATATCAGGCAGATCCAACGTCATTTCTATCGATGCCAAGGAGCATATTACGAAGGACCTTTTAGGTGTTTTACAATGTTAGAGCAACCAGAATCAATCTCCAATTTTTATAGAGCAGTAGAAGATGGAAATAATCGTGCAACATTTATGTGTCAAATTTTAATCTTTTTCTTCACAGGAATAATTTATGATGAATTTGAAACATTTGAAGACGAAGTAATGAGACTTTATTTTAAGAATCAAATTCAAGACGAACTTCTCGGATACTATATTGATTATCATTCCTTGAGGACTGTCTTCCGGTGCCTACATCCATACAACCCCTCTTGCACTAGTTGCATTTGGGCGAAGGAAGTGGAAGATTTCGAAGCCACATTGAACATTAATTTCTTAGGGAGACATGGAAACTATGGAAGACAACCATACAGACCTTGTGGACATCATGTGAGACTCATAATATATGAGAATTAAGAGCGATAAGTGTAAATGAATTTCGAGGACGAAATTCTATTTATGGGGGGTAGAATGTAACACCCCGGGTTTAAAATTAAGTTTTATGTTTTGCCAATGTTTCCAAGATGTAATAAAATAAATTACCGAATGAAAATATATAATTAGCAAGAACTTTATTCAAACAAATTCTAGAATACACCCTTGATATACAATAACTAACCCATTAAACCCACTGCTATTGATAATAAAACAATTGGAAGACTACCGAGAAACACAACGTTGATGATCGAGTAGTTATCATCTCTTGGATTTGATAGAAGAACAAATGTTATGGCAAGGATGATAGCAATAAAACTAAAAATAATAGGAACATATAAAACCATCCCCAAAATCAATGGCGTGAGCGTCGAGGTATTTTTCTTCTGAGTGTTTGAACAACTCGTAAAACATTAGTATTTATAGAGTTTTATCCGAACATTACAAAAAAAACTATCTGTTATTACTTTTAAAAATTTAAATAAAAATGACCAGTGATGTATAAATAAAATAACTGAATAAAAACATTACTAATTTAAATATTATTACTGAAATTAATATGTAATAAACAAACATTATATATATTCAATTTAATAAATAATGTTTTAATCATTAAATTTAACATAATTAGAGAGTATATTATATATATATATATACATTGATTAAACGATATATATATATACATTGATAAAATGATAAAACTAAAACAAATAAAAAAACAATAAGAATAGGGAATCGGGAATTGAGGATTCTTGTTCGCCAACCGCGAGCCGACACTGATGAAGAACCAAGACCAGGGATCTTCGGCTTTGAAGAAGAAATGAGCAACCATCGGTTTTGAATCAGAACTTCTCTTGCGAGGTTCGACCACTAATTAAGCTTCCGAAGGTCAGTTCTGTTTCACATTTGGGGTTTTTACTTTTAGGTCGAGTTTGGATCGGGAATTAAGTTTGAGTGATGGTCTGGTAGAGGCCAAGGCATAGGGTATGCCTTCTTCTTCACGAACTGAGGACAAGAATGAGGGGAAAGACACATACCCCATGTTTCGTCATCGAATTAGGCTTCTTCGACCATGTTTCAAAGTTCACGCTCTATCCTGGGTTCGAACGGAGAAATGCAGAGTGTTCTTCAATTGTCCAAAATCGTTAAGGAATTTCGATCGTCGAAAGAAAAAATTGACCGCGGATGAGGTAAGATCACGCATCAATGATGGAGTATCATTTTGTTCTGATCTGTTAGGTGTCAATTTTATCCGATTTCCAGATTTAATTTTGGTATAATATTCATCCACTTGTGTTTTCCTCAAATATGGACCCACGGATGTAGTGATTTACCGAACTTCTTTGGATTTTTCTTCAAATGGAATTTTTTAGTATATCCATCTTAAATAATTTTGATTTGTTTATTGGATTGCTCAGTTATTTCTTTTTTTCAGTTTCCTTTCATTATGATTATTATAATCTATGTTGGTTAATTAATTTTCAAATTGTGTGATGTTTTCAATAGTTTTTTTTTCATTAAATCCTATGTCTCGATTCAGAATCATTTAAGGTCCTATTTTGTGTTTCTTTTATGACCGTCGGACATTTAAATATATATATCTATATATCAACTTACAGAAACTCAATCAATGCATTTAATTCAGCTATAATAGTTTATATATATTATATTTATATATCAATAAATTATCCTCACAAATTTAAATAATATAATCAATTATATTATAATGTTGCGTGTATAAATAAAGGGGTGTGTAGTGGGTGTCTGGAAGGAAGTTTTAGTACGTGTTTTTTTATTTGGTGTTGAGAGTTTGAGTGGCAAGCATATTTGGGACGATAAGAAGTAAGAATTCATCTACGCGTAAACCAAGTAAGGGATATTTATATTTATTCTATCATTTTATTTTCTTCGAAAATTATAATTATGCAATTGAAATTTATTTCATATTTGTTTTTTTCAAAATCAGCATTTTTTTCAGTTTAGAAATTTTGGTAGAATATAGTAAGGGAGTATTTATTTTACTATAAATTCACTTATGAGGAAATATTATAGTTTTTATGATTTCTTGTTTTGCGTAAGGGAGTTATTAGCTTCAAATACCTATCTTCTTTAATATTTAATTATAATTTATTTATTCAAATAAATCATTATTTTTTATCAAACTTATGTTCATATTTGGTTTAGTATAATCGGTTAAAAGACTAATTGTTTATCATAATTTTAATTTTATGGGTTTGTGTTCATGGAGGATTTTCTACACATTTAAATCCTCATAAAAATAGATTTTTATTCTTCTTTTTATTTTATTTCATGGAAAAGTTTCTTATGTCAAATAATATGGTTTATATTTTTGTGGTTATGGGTTTTGAAAAAATTATTGTTACAAAGGTTTATTTAATGATTCTCTTAATCCAATATCAATATGTTTTATGTTTTGGACATATTTTGATATGCTCTAATAAACTGTTCTAAAATTTTTAGAACAATTTAAATATTCTAAATTTATGATTCTATTTTTATAATTAAAATTTATTCTAGAAGGAATATCGTATATAAAATCAAGTGAATAATATATATATGTATATATATGCCTTCATGATGTGAAAATATATGATTGTTCTAAATTAATTAATAGTCATGTAATAATTCACATATGAATTAATAAATTAAGAGTATAATAAAAATCAAGGTTATGGCCATATATCGATAATCGTTTATGAAACATCATACATGCATAAGCATATATAGGTATATACATGTACTTGTGAACATTGGATAAACTCTACAAAGAAATGAATTTTAATGGAATTGAATGAACTATTTATAGACATGTTCTAATTTTAAGTTGTCTTGTGCATGTTTATATTTATAATTTTACTCATGAGTGAAATGTTGATTTTTTAAAAAAATATATATATATCATTTATAATCTTTGGTGCATGCTCATTCTTATTTTATGATTTTTGAATTAAAATTGATTAAGTCATTTAGTTATGAAAACAAATCATTGATATTTCTTTTATTATTTATCAATGGAAGATCGGGTATGTTGGTGTTCATATACATGCCATTAGATGTGAGTTTTTGGGAATCAATACTCACAAGTGTTTCTTCAATAAAAAAATCACATTTATATATATATATACCCTTATATATATATAGTTGAAATGATTATTTACATGCAATGACATGTTTAATGGTAAATACTCTAGTGAGAAATACTATATATATATGTAAAGCAAACTTAAAACGTTTTTAAAAGATACAGGCCCTTGTTCGTTGTAAAAAATAGAAGGTTATTGGGGAGTGAACCCATCCTTCGCTAAGAGGGTAGGCCCAAGACAGCCTTTGACGATTTAAGTTGCCTCAAAATGATGTTTTGTTTTCATGAAGTTTGCTTAATATTTTCCAAATAAAATCACTGTAATAGTTTAAAAGTGATTTCAAAGTATAATTATTTTTCAAAAGGTTTATATTATTTTATAAAGGTTGTTTTAAAATTGAAATTTTTCAAATTTATTATTGAAAGGATATTTTTTTGAAAGTGATTTTTCAAAGGTTTCCAAAAACCCTTACTGAGCATATTTTGTGTTCACCCCTAGATTTGAAATGTTTTCACAGGTATCATAGGAGATTATCGTAGATGTCATCGCTTATGGAGTTAGCGCGTGGAAGCATAGTGCAAAAAGTTATTATTTTTTTGTTCAACTCTGATAATGTAAGGTTATGTCTAATCTTCCAGAACCTAGACCGATAAAAGATCCTCATTTCATTAAAGTGTTGTGTAATTTTTTTATTCTCCTTTAAAAAAAATTCACAGCATTTTTCAAGCACTGTGTCCGGAAGAGCGGGCTCGGGGCGTTACATTTCAGGTGGGGACCACCTGAAAAAAACCTCACATGAGAGGTTATGGTGGTAGGGACCATCTAAAATAACCTCCCATTAAAAGAAGTGGTGGTGGGGACCACCCGATGTTAAAACTTCTTTAAACACTCTATTAAGTGGGGAGAAAACTCTTGAGCTCCCTACTTAATGGTGCCACCACCCCCTGTAATTAATATTGTTCCAAACCTCATGCTTTAATTAGGCCACCGACCCTAACTAATTTATCTTTTTGAAATTTTTCCAAAAAAATAATAGATGGCTTAATCTATTATTTTGGAACCACATTACATTTGGGTGGAATTGGGAGAAATATTATCCAATGAAGAACACTTCCTCCATGAATAACACCGATGAGGAATGTTTTCTACTTCTTCCACAGAAGCACCTTGTGGAGGCAACTGATGTGGGAAGTCTTCGATGAATGACCTTCCCTCTTCATCATCATCAATGAACAATACTTGTAGGGGGTTTATTTTCTAGATGATAATTTTCTTATTTTTCGGTTTGGGAAAGAATTGTTGTAGAGGTTGTAAAATTTAAAGTTTATCAGTATTATTTCTTGTTGATCCAAATGCAGCCACCCTAAACACGGCGGGTCTAGGTCAAACCAACATGGACCGACCCCACCATCATTATTCTATGGCATAATCTTTGAAATGGAGGTAGGTGATGAAGATGATAAAGGCGACGAATGCAACGGTTCCGCAACCCGTGACCACTGTGACCCGCACAGCCCCCACAGCGCTTCGTCGTCCCAGCCCGCGCCCACACGATGCCCTGGTCGAACCGGCATGTGCCCCTCGTGGCACCCCGTCCAAACTGTTTCGTGCCCTGTGATGTCCCATCATAACTGTCTCATTCCATTGTGGTGCCCCGGATGGACCGGCCCGTGCCCTAGTGGCGGCCCGACCGAACCGGATCGCGCCCCACAGCGCCCCGACCGCACTGGCATGTGCCCCTCACGACACCCTACCGAACTGGCCCCACGCCCTCGTAACACCACTGTGGTTGAGCCACCCTATGTCCCCCATGTGCTCCATAGCCCCTTGAGGCCCTCATGGCCTGCCGGACCTTCGAACGGTCTGGGCCGCATCACAGGCCTGGCCGACCAGTCAGACTAGACCCGAGCCCACTACGACCCTTTACACTCTTTTGACCATAACATCGGAACTAGACGTCCGTTTGAAGAACTGTCAATGACATTGTAAATCATGGAGTGAGACGGTCCCTTTTAGCATACTCCACTAGAGTTTTGGTTTGACAAGGGAAACAGTCAGGTTGGATCAGACATGAATTTAACCAGGCCCCCATAACTAAAATCCTAATAACTCACAAAATTGGGGTCTATTTAAAGAGATGCCAATTGATTTGAGATACCTAGGATGTGGCATGTATTTGAGATATTTTTTCTCTAGACATCGTGGCTATTGGAGTATCGAAAATTATCTTTTAGAGTAGATCTTCCCATAGACGAGTGAGCATAGTGGAGTGACCTAGTGGCAGGCTGCGACGTGAAGACTGCTAACAATTTTACTCGTAGTGACTTCACAGGAACAGTGGGGAGAACCTCAGTGATGCAGCATACCCACAGTGGAGAGTGCCTTGACGACATGGCAGACCCACGGTACTCGATAGGAGGAGTACCTCAGCCGGTATTGAGGGGTAGCACTCATGCTGGTGCGACATACCCACGGTGGGAAGCGCACTTGGTGACGTGGAAGATCCACAATACTCGATAGGAGGAGTACCTCAGCATTCCAAGGTTAGTGGAAAGCCCTCTTGGTGTCATGGCAGACCCACTGTACTCGATAGAGGAGGAGCTCTCCATCAGCCGCGGTTTTGACAATGTGACTGGGGTTGTTACATCATACTACCCACTAGAATTAAATCATGGTTTGAGCTGAGTCAATTTTTCTGTGTTTTCCACATGATATATATGGATCACTTAACAACTTAGGTATATTTATGGTAATATACCTATGTAGGGATATTTGTTGATTTTCTTTCTTTTTGGGTTATCCTTGGTTGATTTTGTGAGACCTTGAGGGTATCAGGGTCCCTAATGTGTATAGTTATACACACCCCTACATAGTATATTTCAGCACCACGTTATGTTGGATGCATATGACAGACATCACTGACAAAGGATGAGAGTACTATGACTGGATGGTACATAGAGGTGGACCATACGGCGGGTCGGTACACAATGGAGACAGTCAGACGTGGAGTACTGAGGAGGATATCTGTACCTACCCTCAAACTAGGAACATAGGAGGACGATCTAGTAGCTGTCTTCCATTATCTTTCAGTTGTATTTTATCATTTTTGTCCATGTACTTTCATCTTGGGATTGTATTCTGGACAATTTTACATTCAACAATCTTTTTTTATAATGTTTAATTTGTGTTTCGTCCAGCTGTGTGCTTGATTGTATGTGTGTTTATAGGTTAATAAGTAAATTCCTTCCTAGTTTTATGTAATTACGTCTTTGGTGCTAGTCTCCTGCCCCTGGCCTATGGAAGGCGGGCTTTGGTTAGTCACAGAACGGGCCCCGGGGGACGGGTCATGAAAAATTGGTATCGTAGGAGTCAGATCTATCGCACAAATAAGGACTCTAATTATAACACCCGAGACTTTTATGTTATATAAATCATCAAAGGAATCTTTTTCTACACACAACACTTTCTTGGCTTGCTTTACACAAAATCGCGAGCTTCCTCGATAACTTGCGTCGTACGCAATACCGAGTTTCACTAAACAACGATATACTATTAAAACATTATTAAAACTAGCTGTTATGAATTGTAATATCAACTTTTTGAAATTTTATAAATTTTATTTTTCAAAATGGACTTCATTTTTGGATTTGTAATATCGAAATTAGCATAGAGTAAAATTTTGGTATTTTTCTGAAAACTTTCAATTTTTGATGAATAGTGAAACCACTAAGTGGTAGTTAAAAAAACTGAATTTTTCATAAAACATAATTTTACCGCTTCTGTGAGTGGAATTTCAAAAATCCGAGAGACACGGTAGATGTCATTATGTAAAATGTGTTTCAATGAGATGAAAATAATGTTTTGGTGAATAGTAACTTTTTACTTTTTTTTACCACGGTTAAAAGTAAATAGGGTAATTAAGGGTAAAAATGATATTATTATTACCCTAACACATGTACTAATTCTATTGGAAAAGTGTAATTTGACCAAAAACAACCTTAGGAATAAAATATGACCATTTGGGCCAACATGGATTAGATTAGGACATTTATTATTAATTTATTTAAAGAAGGGTTAAAATAGTTAAAATCAAAGATTAATAAGTAATAATTTTTAATATGGGGTTATACATAAGATAAATATAGACTATAAATATTCATTAGAAAGCTAAAAAGAGTTCCTACATAATGATATTTTATTTTTAATTTTTAGACATTAAATAAATTAATTTATTTATGACACAACGATGATGCAGTAATTATCTTATTAATGCATTATTAACATAATTGATGTTATATATAGGAAAATAAATATAATTTGAGACTTTTTATGAATAAAACTAATTTTCTATGTTAATATGACATGTTATTATTGATTTAGTTACCTTTTTTAGAACTTATCATTCTATTATGATTTTCACAAAAATCAATTACTAAATAGTGTCAAAATTGACATAAAATAGTTTTTAAAACAAATATTATATTATTAATTGTTATTTTATTCCTAAAAATCTAAGGATCGGAGAAATGAATTAGATAAGGTTATATATATTAATAATAAACAACTTGGGGTTCGTTTGGCTTGATATAGTAAGTTTATTAACCTTATAGTATAAGAACACAAGAAGACATGGTAAATGTAAAATTATTTAACTTAATGTTAAATCTAAATGATAAGGTTAAAATAGGAAACTAAACTTGTCTAAATTCTTTTGGATGAGAGGCTTTCGACCCATCCCCACCTTAGCCTCGAAAAAAAATCAATTTGGAGCTATTTAAAACCGAACTTAATATAATATTTTTAGTTATTCCAAAAGTGCTCCTCTCCTCCTTTATAAAAGGGCACCTCCTCCCTCTCTTCCTCACACCACATTGATCCTTCAAGTTCGGACAAAACCTTCCAATTTCTTCTCTCCACTTCCCTAGAAACATCCTAGAGGTTCGGGTCTTCTTCAAAGACCAATTTTAGATCCCTAAAAGGAGGTCTCAAAGATGCACTTCGAAGAAGAGGTAATGTCCGTTACCGATTCTTTCATCTTTATTTCTTCTTCCACTTCTTCTTCTTTAGTTGTTTCATTATGAAGTAATAACATCAGTATCACTCATATAATTATATGTTATTATAAGTTTGAAAAAACCCTATTTCACCATCTATCCATCCTACGCAAAAAGAAATCACCGCGCGTGCGTACGTACGGAATACCGTCTCCACGCCGTGGTGTAATCTATTTTCCACCACCACCTTACTTGGATGGGTATAATGGTGCAAATAATGAGTATATATGACAATTATATAGTGATACTAATTCTGAAATAGTATACATACACTCCAATACAATTCCATGATCATAGGAACGATATCATCACTCGCGCGTACGTACGGAATACCCTCTCCACGATGTGATGCGACTCGTTCTACATGATCTTCATTTCATAATGATAATATAAATGAATTGAATGAAGGAATATGATATATATTACACTAATACCATTCTGGAAATTATATATCTATAACCTAAACAGAATAATATGAATTTATTCGACAAAATACGCATAAGAACAAAAAGTTATAAACACCCGAATAACAAGTAGCAATGAAATATTACTACTAAGAAGCTAAAAATATGACCAAATATGATATCATAAAAATATGTATGATTCTGGAATAAGTCAATAACATTATTAAAATCATTATACAAGATGTTCAGACACATACAAAGCATATCAGACCTAAGGTAAGGGAAATATCACAATCTCATTTTTATCCGAGATTATTTATACTTTAGTATTTATTGGGGTGTATTTTATCATCCAAATCCATGTTTCCTGAATATGTAATATTATTTCCATCCACCTACAATTTTTTAAATCCAATTTTACCCTTCGGTGAGTTTTTAGTAAAGAATATGAAAGGAATCTTTTGTCGTTTTTCGTACGAGGTACTTTTTGACTTTTCCGACAAAAGTATGAATAATGTTTTTTTAACTTATATGGCATGAATGGATTTTTAAAACATTATTTCCAAGAATCTTACTTTAGAAGTATTCAAGTTTATTTTTAATCAAATTATTTTAGTTTAAAATTTTATGACATGTTAAGAAAGGAAAATGTTTTTGAAGTAGAAAGGATATTTTCCTCAAGAATGGAGTTCAAGTGTTTTATCAAAATTATTTTCCATATAAGATAATATAGGGTTCTGTTTCTATCCCTATTATTACATTGATTTGATTATGTTGTGATGGAATTATTTTTAGGAAATCCTTTATCTTATATGAATTGTTTTATGATGTCATGTTGTTTAAGAATCCCATTTTTATTACCTGGGTTATGCAATGATGTAGGGTTTATGATTTTGTGGCACACATTAGAATGTTATCATTATGATATGGGTGTGACCTATATCTCCATCCAATGCATTGGGTAAAGATTTTATATCTCATGAGATAGACATGGCTGGAACGGTAGGTTATTCTGGTTCAGTGAAACGGGACTGAAATGAGGGTGACTCGGTTCAGAAATGGACTTTGTCCACTAAGATAGTCTTGGCAATGAATCTTGACTAATAAGAAATTATTCTCTATGATTATGTGTGTATTCCAAAAAGTTTCATGTTTTATGTTATGATTATTGTGATTTCCTTTCACTACTATGATTTCTCCCATGTTATGAAATTATGCTCTCTTTTGCAGGTTAATATTTCCAAAATGATATGTTCTTATGAATATGATGTGATTGATATTTCTTTTGTTTACCCTTACTGAGCTTTTGAGCTCACCCTTTTGTATGTTTTATTTCCCCAGGTCAGGAAGAAGGTTATTAAGTAGAATATGCCAAAAAGGGACTGTAGATATGATGAAATAAATGGGAGGCAAAGTAGTTGCTTTATGAACCAGTTGTTTATGTTTCCCAGTTTCTAAAGACACTATACCTATATGGTCTTTTCTTGGTTTTGTTATATGTTGTAATAAGTGTGCTTCAATTCTGAAGTAATAACAATGTATGTAAAGTATGGGTCGTTATAGTTGGTATCAGAGGAACGGTATAGTCAACCTTTGGAAACTAGGATGAGAAAGCCTTAGTAATAACCCTAAGGATAATTCTAAGCATAGAACACAATCATAGTGTTTTAGAAATGGCCATGAATAACCTAGGATAAGACCTTAAGTGTGAAATTTTTGATTATGTGGTTTTCCTATTATAATTAGTGTTTCTCACACTATTCTTCTTGGTTTTAGTCAATGGATGGAACCCGAAGGAACCATGTTAATGCGGAATGCGACGGGCAATGCAATGATTGTCCCCCCTGAGAACCAAACGTTATGGGAGCAGGAATGAAAAATCTTGTTTCCATGCTCACAAAAATTTCTCAATCAATGAATCATGCAGGACTTCCAAATGAGCATTGGAAGGAGCAACATTCTGTTGAATCCTTCATGAGACAGCGTCCACCTTCATTCAGCGGGTCTACTGATCCATTAGTTGCTTAACAATGGATTAGTACTACTGAAAAGATATTTTCAGTTCTTCAATGTTCTGAACATGATAAAGTCATCTTAGCAGTGTATCGTTTGGAAGGTGATGCTGATCTATGGTGGAATATTATTAAGAATATGAGGCAAAGGGATGAAATTGAGTCCATGGAATGGGATGAGTTCGAGAACTTATTTTTCAATAAGTACTTACCTCGTATTCTACGAAAAAAGATGGAGAAAGTGTTTCTTGAACCGAAGAAAAAGGATGATGAATCTGTTGGTACCTATGAAGAAAATTTTACAAGACTTGCAAGGTACGCTTCTGGTATTATTATCCAACCTGAGAATAAGATCGATCGATTCTTTAGTGGCTTAAAACCAAGTCTTCGAAGGGCCTTAGCCATAAAAGACTTCAATAGCTATGAGGAAATCGTTCGATGTGCTCTCAATGTTGAGATGGAGATTGGAGTAACCAATCAATCATATGGGTTTGATAAGAAGTGCAAAATGGAATTCAAAAGAAAATCTAAAGAGCACACTGAAAAGAAGATTAGCTTTCCCTTATGCACAAAGTGTGGAAAGAAACATGGAGGGAGTTGTCTTAAAGGGACAAGTAAATGTTTCAAATGTGGAAAGGAAGGTCATCGGGCATTTTAATGATGCGATGATGGGAAGAAGATGTCTAATGATGCAATCAAAGGAAGGGATACACAAAATGAACCTACTACACTTCAATGTTTCAAATGAAAGGAGATGGGACAATATTTCAATAAATTCCCTAATCCAAGGGTTGATGATTATGGTCGACGTCAAAAAACTCTTAACGATAAAGACAAAGGAAAGTCACATGCAATTTCTATCCATGATGTAGAGTACGATAACGATGTGGTGAAAGGTACACTTACCATCCACTCTAAAGTAGAAAATGTTTTATTTGATTCTGGATCCACCCACTCCTTTATTTCTGAAAAAATTTCTAAGGGCATCACCGTACTACCTCAACAATTAGATGTTCAGTTAGTTGTGACAACACCTAATGGAACAACAGTCGCATCAAAAGTTTATAATTATTCTCCTATTGAAGTTTGTGGGAAAGTGCTTCCTACAAATCTTGTGATCCTTCCTATAGTGGAATTTGATGTGATTCTTGGCATGGATTTTCTTTCTCTACATCGAGCTCATATCAATTGCCAAAGAAGGGAAGTCACATTTATTCCAGATCAATCTATGATCGTCTATCTATGCAAGGATGAACATAACCTTCCAGTGGAAATTTCTTCCATTTTATGGGTATTGATTCCACTAAATTAAGGTTATTTATCTCAAATGGTTGGTAAGACACTCACTATTAAGAATATACCCATTGTACGGGAGTTTGATGGTGTCTTTTTGGAGGAATTACCAGGTCTTCCACCGAATCGTGAAGTTGAGTTTTCAATAGAACTCGTACTGGGTGCTTGGCCTATTTCAAAGACACCTTATAGAATGGCCCCAATTGAGTTGCTGGAATTGAAGAAGCAAATCCAAGAGAATCTTCATAAGGGGTTCATATGCCCTAGTGTGTCACCTTGGGGAGCACCTGTTCTGTTTGTTAAGAGGAAAGACGGATCAATGAGACTATGCATTGATTATCGAGAACTTAACAAGATCACTATCAAGAACAAATATCATCTCCCGTGCATTGATGACCTATTTGAGCAACTAAGCGGAGCTCAATACTTTTCCAAGATTGATCTTCGTTAAGGGTATCATCAATTAAGGGTCAAAAGGGAGGATATACCAAAGACAGCTTTCCGTACAAGGTATGGACACTATGAATTTATAGTGATGCCATTTGGTCTTACTAATTCCCCTGCTATCTTCATGGATCTAATGAATAGAGTCTTTAAAGACTATCTTGATCAGTTGGTGGTAGTCTTTATAGACGACATTCTTGTCTATTCAAAGAGCAAGGAAGAACATGAAGATCACTTGAGAATTATATTGAATACCCTAAGAAAGGAGAATCTTTATGCCAAATTTACCAAGTGTGGATTTTGGCTTCAAAAAGTTGCATTTTTGGGTCACATAATCTCAAAAGGGGGGATATCTGTGGATCCAGCAAAAACAGAGGTTATCAAAAGATGGTCGAGACCAACAACAGTAACTGAGATCCGAAGTTTTCTTGGTTTGGCTTGATATTATCGACGTTTTGTGAAAGATTTTTCACGATTATCTAATCCACTCACCAAGTTGACTTGGAAAGGAGTTATGTTTGTTTGGACGGAGGAATGTGAAGAGAATTTCAGGGAGTTGAAAATAAGGTTATCCAGTGCACCTATGCTCACACTGCCATATAGTGGAGAAATGTTTGTGATCTATAGTGATGCATCCAAGAAGGGATTGGGGTGTGTTCTTATGCAAAATGATATGGTGATAGCTTTTGCCTCACGACAGTTGAAAATCCATGAGCAAAATTACCCAACACATGATTTGGAGTTATCTGCGGTAATCTTTGCATTAAAGATTTGGAGGCATTACCTTTATGGTGAAAGGTGTGATATTTATACAGATCATAAAAGTTTAAAGTATATTTTCACACAAATGGAGCTGAATATGTGCCAAAGAAGATGGTTGGAGATAATTAAGGATTACGACTGCTCAATCCATTACCACCCTGGGAAAGCAAACAAGGTGGAAGATGCATTAAGTCAACAATACCATGCTATTTTATCTATGATGAGGATCACAAAAGATCCAATATTTATGGATTTACAAAGGATGGATCTTGGAATTATAATGAAAGGGGAAAAATCGTATCTTTCTCAAATGAATGTTCAACCATCTATACATGTGAAGATTAAAGAGGCATAGAAAGAAGATGTTTAGTTACAAGAGAAGGTGAGAAATGTTCCTGAATTCAACCTTGATTGTGATGGGAAAATAAATTTCACGAATCCGGTTTGTGTTCCTCCCATCCCCGAATTAAAGAAGGAGTTGCTGGATGAGGCACATAGTTCTTCATTCTCTATTCATCCTGGAAGCATGAAGATGTATAGGGACTTGAAAGAGTACTTCTGGTGGGATTGAATGAAAAGAGATGTTGCTGAATATGTCTCTCGATGCTTGGTTTGTCAACATGTTTAAGGTGAAAGATAGAAGTATAAGGGGATGTTACAACCATTACCCATACCTGAATGGAAATGGGAAAAAATCACTGTGGACTTTGTCACAGGACATCCTAAAACATCCAAAGGCAATAATGCTATCTGGGTCATAGTAGATCATCTTACAAAGTCTGCACACTTCATTTCTATTAGAGAGGATTTCTCTCTGGATCAGATTTCCATGATATATGTAAAGGAAGTGGTAAGATTGCATGGAGTACAACTTTCTGTTATATCTGATTGGGATCTGAGATTTACCTCGAAGTTCTGGCGAAGTCTTCAGCATACTCTGGATACAGAGTTGAGTTTCAGCACTGCTTATCATCCTCAGACAGACGGTCAGTCTGAGAGAACAATTCAAACTCTAGAAGATATGTTGAGAGCTTGATCTATGGATTTCAAAGGTGGTTGGGATCAACACCTACCTTTTGTGTAATTTTCTTATAATAATAGCTTTCACTCCAGTATTCAGATGGCTCCTTATGAAGCTCTCTACGGAAAGAAATACAGGACTCCAACTTGCTGAGATGAAGTTGGGGAAAGAAAGATATTAGGCCCCGATCTCGTTGATGAAATGGCAGAAAAGGTCAAGTCTATTAAACAACACATAAGAGCAGCTCAGAGTCGACAGAAAAGTTATGCTGACAACTGAAGAATAGACCTAGAGTTTGAAGTGGGTGATAAAGTGTTCTTACGAATATCTCCCTGGAAGAGGGTTATGAGATTTGGAAAGAAGGGGAAGTTGAGCCCTAGATATATCGGTCCTTTCGAAATACTGGATCGTGTTGGGAAGGTAGCTTACCGATTGGCGCTTCCACCGAATCTCTCTCAAGTTCATGATGTGTTCCATGTATCTCTCCTGAGAATGTACATGCCTGATCCTTCACATGTACTCAGCTCAGAAGTTGTACCGCTGGAGAAAGATCTTTCTTATGAAGAACAACCGATAGAGATTCTGGATCGTAGCAAAAAAGTCCTCCGAAACAAGACCACTTGATTGGTGAATGTTTTATGGAGGAACCACCAATTAGAAAAAGCTACATGGGAGCTTGAGGATATGATGAGGGATAGGTATCCTCGTCTGTTTGTTACAAAGTGATGAATTTCGAGGGAGAAATTCATTTTAAGGGGGGTAGAATGTAACACCCAAGACTTTTATGTTATATAAATCATCAAAGGAATATTTTTTACACACAACACTTGCTTGGCTTGCATTACACGAAATCACGAGCTTCCTCGATAGCTTGCATCGTACGCAATACCGAGTTTCACTAAACAACGATATACTATAAAAATATTATTAAAACTAGCCGTTATGAATAGTAATAACCACTTTTTGAAATTTTATAAATCTTATTTTTCAAAATGGACTTCGTTTTTGGATTTGTAATATCGAAATTAGCATAGGGTGAAATTTTGGTATTTTTCTGAAATCTTTCAATTTTTGATGAATAGTGAAACCACTAATTGGTAGTTAAAAAAACTGAATTTTTCATAAAACATAATTTTATCGCTTCTGTGAGTGGAATTTCAAAAATCCGAGAGACATGGTTGATGTCAGTAAGAAAAATGTGGTTCAATGAGATGAAAATAATTTTTTTGGTGAATAGTAACTTTTTACTTTTTTTACCACGGTTAAAAGTAAATATGGTAATTAAGGGTAAAATTGATATTATTATTACCCTAACACATGTCCTAATTCTATTGGACAAGTGTAATTCGACCAAAAACAACCCTAGGAATAAAATATGACCATTTAGGCCCACTTGGATTAGATTAGGACATTTATTATTAATTTATTTAAAGAAGGGTTAAAATAGTTAAAATCAATGTTTAATAAGTAAATCATGTTTAATATGGGGTTATACATAAGATATATTCGACTATAAATATTAATTAGAAATATAAAAATATTTCCTACATTATTGTATTTTATTTGTAATTTTTAGACATTAAATAATTTAATTTATTTATGACACAATGATGATGCAGTAATTATCATATTAATGAAATATTGACATAATTGATGTTATAAATACCCAAATAAATATAATGTGAGCCTTTTTATGAATTACATAAATTTTCTAGGTGAATATGACATGTTAGTATTGATTAAATTAACTTTTTTCTAACTTATAATTCTGTTATGATTTTCATAAAAATCAATTACTAAATAGTGTCAAAATTGACATAAAATAGTTTTTAAAACAAATATTATATTATTAATTGTTAAATTATTCCTAAAAATCTAAGGTTTGGCCAAATGACTTAGATAAGGTTATATATATTAATTATAAACAACTTGGGGTTCTTTTGGCTTGATATAGTAAGTTTATTAACCTTATAGTATAAGAACACAAGAAGACACAGTAAAAGTAAAATTATTTAACTTAATGATAAATCTACATGATAAGGTTAGAATAGGAACCTAAACTTGTCTAAATTCTATTTGATGAGAGTATTTTGACCCATCCCCACCTTAGCCTCAAAAATAAATCAATTTGGAGCTATTTAAAACCGAACTTGACTTTATAATAAAATAATATTTTTAGTTATTCCAAAGGTGCCCCTCTCCTCCCTTATAAAAGGGCACCTCCTCCGTCTCTTCCTCACACCACTTTGAGACTTCACGCTCGGCAAAACCCTGCCAATTTCTTCTCTCCAGTTCCATAGAAACATCCTAGAGGTTTTGATCTTCTTAAAAGACCCATTTTAGTACCCTAAGAGGAGGTCTCAAAGAAGCACTTCAAAGAAGTGGCAATGTCCATTACCGATTCTTTCATCTTTATTTCTTCTTCAACTTCTTCTTCAGTAGTTGTTTCATTATGAAGTAATAACATCAGTATCACTCATATAATGATATGTTATTATAAGTATTAAACAACCCTATTTCACCATCTATCCATCCTACAAAAAAATAAATCACCGCGCGTGCGTACGTACAGAATACCGTCTCCACGCCGTGGTGTAATCTATTTTCCACCACCTCCTTACTTGGATGGGTATAATGGTGTAAATAATGACTATATATGACTATTATAAAGTGATACCGATTATGAAATAGTATACATACACTCCAATACAATTCCATGACCATAGGAACGATATCATCACTCGTGCGTACGTACGGAATACCGTCTCCACGATGTGATGCGACTCGTTCTACATGATCTTAATTTCATAATGATTATATAAATGAATTGAATGAATGAATATGATATATATTATACTAATACCATTCTTTAAATTAGGTATCTATAACCTAAAGAGAATAATAAGAATTTATTCGACAAAACACGCATAGGAACAAAAAGTTATAAACACCTGAATAACAAGTAGCCATGAAATATTACTACTAAGAAGCTAAGAATATGACCAAATATGATATCATAAAAATATGTATTAATATTGAATAAGTCAATAACATTATTTAAATCATTATACAGGAGGTTTGGACACGTACAAAGCATATCGGAGCTAAGGTAAGGGAAATATCACAATCTCATTTTTATCCGAGATAGTTTATACTTTAGTATTTTTACTGGGTTGTATTTTATCATCCACATCTATGTTTCCTGATTATGTAATATTATTTCCATCAACATACAATTTATTAAATCCAATTTTACCCTTAGGGGAGTTTTTAGTAATGAATATGAAAGGAAACTTTTGTCGTTTTTCGTACGAGGTACTTTTTGACTTTTCCGACAAAAGTACGAAGAATGTTTTTTTTAACTTATACGGCATGAATGGATTTTTAAAAAAATATTTCCAAGAAGTTTACATTACACATTTTCAAGTTTATTTTTAATCAACTGCTTTTAGTTTAAAATTTTATGACATGTTAAGAAAGGAAAATGTTTTTGAAGTATAAAGGATATTTTCCTCAAGAATGGAGTTCAAGTGTTTTATCAAAATTATTTTCCATCTAAGATAATATAGGGTTCTGTTTCTATCCCTATTATTACATTGATTTGATTATGTTGTGATGGAATTATTTTTATGAAATCCTTTATCTTATATGAATTGTTTTATGATGTCATGTTGTTTAAGAATCCCATTTTTATTGCATGGGTTATGCAATGATGTATGGTTTATAATTTTGTGGCACACATAAGAATGGTATAATTATGAGATGAGTGGGACCTATATCTCCCTCCAATGAATTAGGTAAAGATTTTATGTCTCATGATATAGACATGGTTGGAATGGTAGGATATACCGGTTCAGTGAAACAGGACTGAAACGAAGGTGACTCGGTTCAGAAATGGACTTTGTCCACTAAGATAGTCTTGGCAATGAGTCTTGACTAATAAGAAATGATTCTCTATGATTATGTGTGTATGCCACAAAGTTTCATGTTTTATGTTATACTTATTGGGATTTCATTTCACAACTATGATTTATCCCAGGTTATGAAATTATGCTCTTTTTTGTAGGTTAAGATTTCCAAAAATGTTATGTTATTATGAATATGATGTGATTGATATTTCTTTTGTTTACCCTTACTGAGCATTTGAGATCACCCTTTTGTATGTTTTATTTCCCCAGGTCAGGAAGAAGGTTATTAATTAGAATATTCCAAAAAGGGACTCTAGATATGATGAAATAAATGGGAGGCAAAGTAGATTTTTTATGAACCAGTTGTTTATGTTTATCAGTTTCTAAAGACAGTATACCTATACAGTCCTTTCTTGGTTTTGTTATATGATGTAATAAGTGTGCTTCAGTTCTGATGTAATAACAATGTATGTAAAGTATGGGTCGTTGTACTAATCATTTCTGTGAAACAATAGTGTTATGTGTAGTGAGTGCAATTTTTAGTTCAGTAAGTCCAGTGTTGTTGTGGGGGCCAACATATTAATACACCAGGACCCTAACTATTGATTACCGACTTAGTGCATGAAAACACTAATTATGCATGTGTTTTCAAACATTTTCATTAAGTCAGCTCACCATGTCAAATCACTAGGTATAACTTTTAACTGCATCACACCTGTTTCTTTTTAGGATTCCTCCACATAGATATTAGGCCAGAGTTATGAGAGTTGTACACAGTAATAGCCCACCGAGCGACAAGGACATGGTGCATGGACCTCTTCCAGTAGAGGCACCAGTGGAGGCACCAGCAGTACCATTACCCATCGGGACACCGATGCCAACAACCCTAGCAGTAGACAGTGTACACCGGTTGAGAACATTGAACAAGTTCCAATGCCATTGGCCACCCAGGTTCAGGGTAGAGATGGACCCACGGGCAGTTGAGAACTGGATGGAGATCTTGGTGAGAGTTTTCTGACTAGTAGGGACAACATCTGATCTAATGGTAATTCATTCTACTAGCCTTCTACTGGCAGTAGTAGGAAGATGATAGAGCTTGATTCTCCAAGTTCATGACATTGTGACGCTTCTCTAGGCAGACTTTGAGATCCTATTTCAGGAAAATTTTGTTCCTGTGACTCTTTGTTCAATGCTCATTCAGGAGGAACTTCATCTGCAGTAGGGTTGCATGATGGTAGCCCAGTACTCAACGAGGTTTACATAATTCTCACACTACTCAATTGATATGGTGTAGGACCCATTATTTAGGGCCCAGACCTTAGAGTAGGGACTCAGGCAGCAGATTAGGGCGTTGGTGGTCTCACATACCATCCCAACGCAGGCGAGGGTGTTAGAGAGATCACTCTTGGTAGAGAGTTTCCTTGTTGAGTAGACACCAGCAGCGAGACCCACTACTAGTCATGACATAGTAGAGTCTTCTGCAGCAGGATGTAGAGAGACATCACAGAGGTACCAGAGGGCTAGACCTATAGGTGAAAAAATGCATGAATAAGGATCGGTTGTGTGGGGAACCCAAAGCAGAGAAATACATGCCAGGAAAAGACAGTGTTTCACATGTAGCGGGTAGGGTCACATGCCTCGTGACAAGTCGACCTGCCATTCAGATGATCAAAAAACGGTCAAAAGACCGTCTAATTAGAGACAGAGGTTGAATCAAGGTGGTCCATAGGAAGGAGTCAGACATGGAAGAGTAGATGTTCATGTAGCTGGAGGTTCGTGAAGATTTGAGATATTACCTCCACCATAACCAAGAGTTCCACCCCGACCGCAGGGAGCTGGTGGACAGGGAAGAGCTCAACTCCAGGTAGCTGATGCTTACAATCACGCCGCTCCGGAGAATATAAAAGGTATGGTCTGTGTCAATTCCACCATATTTTCAGTACTTATAGACACAGGTTCCAGTCATTCTTTTATTTTCACTACCCTTGATCGAAGATCAGAGATTCTGATAGAGTCGTTGTCTTGATTCTTACAGCTAAGGACTCCTACGAGAGCAGATTCAATGATTACGCACTGGTACTAGAAGTGTGAGATTACTCTAGGAGATTAGAGCTTTAGCTTAGATCTCCTAGTAGTGGCATTGAGGCCTTACAACTTCATTCTGGGTATGGACTGGTTATCTATAGTCCATGTTCATATTAACTAAATTAAGAGCAAAGTGCGGTGTGTCCACACAGATGGGACAAGGTTTACCTTCACCGGTGAGAAGGGATCCTTTGCAGCACAGAATGGACATACATGGAGGACAGTGTAGCCAATCACTCATCTGTTAGCTAGCATTACCCTCAGAGCTGTTGATGTCAAGAGTCCAAGCTTTCTTGTAGTGGTGGACCAGTACACTGATTTATTCCACGATAATGTTACGGGTCTACCTCTTCATAGAGGGGTGTAATTTAACATTTTTTGTACCTTGAGACGACACCTATATCTACACCAGCATATCACCGGCTCCCACCGAGCTTTGTCTGCAACAGGTATAGCTGGAGGACAAAGAGGTGAAGGGATTTATTCAGACCAATGGTTCTCCCTAGGTGGCCCCAATTCTATTCCCCAAGAAGGCAAATGGAATATTGAGACATTGTGTTGACTATCAACGCCTGAACCAGGTGAAAATGAAGAAAAAGAACCCACTATTGAGGATTGATGAAGTCTTTGATTAGTTTAAGGGAGAACGGTGGATCTTGAAGATTGACCTCTAATCAGGCTATCACCAGCTCAGATTACGAGATGAGGATGTGCAGAAGATGACCTTCAGATGTTGGTACGACAACTATGAGTTCTTGGTTAGGTCGTTCGGTGTGACCGACACTCCAGCAGTGTTCATGGGACTCATGAACATGATCTTTAAGTCGTACCTTGATCACTTCGTAGAATTATTCTTCGAAGACATTCTGATCTACTCGGATATTGAGGAGGAGCATGCCAACCATTTTTGGGTAGTACTTGACACACTCCGAGATCACCAGCTTTATTGTTTGATTTCTAAGTGCTAGTTCTAGATCCTAAAGGCTCAATTTCTAGGACATGTCATATTAGAGGCTGGATTGGCAGTGGATCCAGCAAAGTTTGAGGAGGCACATGCTTGGGATCCACCTAGGAGTGTGAGAGAGGTATGGAGTTTCATGGGTTTGGCTGGATCCTATTGGAGATTTGTGCCATATTAATCTAGAGTTGCAACACCACTCTCAGCCTTGACGAAGAAGGGGAAACCCTTTATGTGGTTGGAGAGATTCCAATAGAGATTTTATAAGCCGAGGTAGAGGATGACCTGTGCCCCCATCTTGAGGCTTCCATAGGAAGGTGTAGTGAACGTAGTCTACTGCGACACATCAGGGACTAGACACAGATGTGTCCTGATGTAGGATCGAGCAGTGATAGCATATGGTTCTCGAAAACTGAGACATCGTGAGAAGAACTACACTACCCATGACCTGGTGTTAAAAGTAGTGGTCTTCTCCTTGAAGATGTGGCGACACTATATGATGCGCAAGAGTTTTACCTTGTACTCTGATAAAAAAGGTCTCATGTATATCTTCTCAGAAAAGGACCTGAACATGAGACATGGATGTTGAATTGAGTTCCACCAAGACTATGAATTCGAGATAGTCTATACTCCTGGGAAGGGGAACGTTGTTGCATATTCACTTAGTAGGAGATTTGATATACATCTCCTAGGTGAGATGACAGAGTAGCTGGCCACTTTTCATGTATCCTTTGTGGATCGTGATGATACATCTTTTCTTCAGTCTCTTATAGTCACTCCCCCACTTCCTACGTGAGTGAGGGAGGCTCAACATGGGGATCCTTACTGTGAGTCACGACATGATCAGATATCCACTGGAAAAGCACCTGATAGATTTTATGAAGGTGTGGAGTGCATCATCCTCTTCAATGGACGTATCATGGTACCAGTGTCACTTCAGGAGGATGTGTTTAGGGAGTTCCACACATCTCCTCTAGCTGTACTTCCAATAGTGGTGAAGATATACTAGGACCTCTGATGATAGCACTGGTGGTTGGGAATGACAGATGCAGTTGTAGAGTTTGTCTCTCGATACCTCACTTGTCAGCATGTGAAGGGAGAGCCTCAGGTACCAGCAGGTTTGGTTCAGCCTTTAGAGGTTCCAAAGTGGAATTGGGACTGGATATCCATAGAAATCGTGACAGGACTTCCATTTACATCTAGGGGTCATGACTCTATCTGGGTAATCGTCGAATGACTCCCCATGTTGGCCCACATCCTACCGATCATAGTGTAGGGTTCAGTAGAAGGGTTGGGATGGATCTATGTGTAAGATATTGTGCGGCTAAATGGAGTAACCACAATTATTGTCTACGATCGTGATGCACAATTTACTTCCCAACTATGGAAGGGGATGTAGAGGATTTCATAAGATAGATTTGTTTGATCACCGCCTTCAATCCTTAGACGGATGGCTAGACTGAGCAGACCATTCAGACCATCGAGGACATGCTACGTGATTGTGTCCTGTACATCGGTCGCAGCTGGGAGGATCAGTTACCTTTGGTGGAGTTTACATACAACAACAACAATCACTACACAATTGGGAAGGCACCTTTTGAGTCATTATATAGGAAACCTTGCAGATCACTCTTGTGCTGGACTGAGCTAGGGGAGTCAGTACTAGTGGGACCAGAGATGGTACGAGATACCACTGAGAAGGTGCAGGTCATCCAAGAGTGGATGAAGACTGCACAATGTAGCCAAATTTCGTATGCCGACATGAGACGGAGACCTCATGAGTTTGAGGATGGCCACCACATCTTTCTACAGGTCTCACTTAGACGAGGTTTGTGGAGATTTGTCAGAGGTGTCAAGTAATATCTGAATTTCATCAGGCCATTTCAGGTCCTCAGTAGAGTTGGCGACGTGGCATACCGCTTATCTTCTCCACCTTAGTTGCAGCAGGTGCACGATGTCCTCCACGTATCTCAGATGAGGAGATACTTGAACGACCCTTCTCACATCATCGACCATAGTGAGATGGACGTCGGTGATGGGGTGAATTTTACGGAGGTTCCATTAGAGGTTGAGGATAAATAGGAGCAGGTCCTCCGTGGATGGTCAATACCTTAATTGTGTGTTTGCTGGCCGCACGAAACCTCTAGGAGAGCACATGGGAGTGGGAGGCTCAGATGTGTTCTCAGTACCCCAACTTGTTTACTTAGTTTGAGTTGTGGCATATGGGAACGTTATTCCCGGAGGTGGGGAGAATGTAAAGACCCAGAATTTCCATGTAATTGTTTTTTAATAAATGGGATGTTTATGAGTCCACAAAAATTAACGGTGTGTGATTATGAGGCCCATAGTGCCTATAATTAATTTTTGAACTTTTTGGCGGTATACTCATTAATCATGGAAGCATGTTTATCTAAATTGTAAACTACTGCAAGGAATTGAAATCTGAGGGAACCTTTGAAGTCCCAGTGGCAGTCTTTAGTTAAGAAGACTTTTTCCTCGAGGGTAGTGGGTCATGAGTGAATGTTTGTTTTTTTAGGAAATAATAAAATAAAATGAACTTCTTTTTTATTTTATTTTGAGCTTCCATGTGGATATTTTAGGTGGGGACCACCTGAACTAAACCTCCCATGAAAGGATATGGTAGTGGGGACCACCATAACTAACCTCCCATGAGAAGAAGTGGTGGTGAGGTCCACCCAAGGTTAAAACCTCTTGAAACTCCCTATTAAGTGGGAAGAAACCGTTTGAGCTCCCCACTTAATGGTGCCACCACCCCTTTAATTATCTTTGTGCCAACCATCATGCTTTAATTATGCAACCCACCATAATTAATTTAGCCTTTTGAATTTATGCCAACAAAATAATAGATGGATTAATCTCTTATTATGGAACCACTTTACATTTGGGAGTAATTGGGAGAAAGCTTCTCCAATTTAGAACGCTTCCTCCATGAAGAACATTGACGAGGAATGTCTTCAACTTCTTCCATGGAAGCACCTTGTGGAGGAAACTGACATGGGATGTCTTCGACGACCAACCTTCCCTATTCATCATCATCACCGAAAAATACTAGAAGGGGGTTTATTTTCATGATAATATGTTCGTTTTTTTCTTTTGTGGTTTGGGAAAGAATCTTTTTGGAGGTTTTAAAATTTGAAGTTCATCGTTCATATTTCTTGTTGAGTCCAATGGTACCACCCAAAAGGCGGAGGGTGCAACCCAAACCACCATGGACCGACCCATCCACCATTCTTATTTGGTGTACTATTCAAAATGGGGGAATGAGACGAAGACAATGAATGTGAAAAAGGCAATGACACCACGAGCCATGACCACCGTGATCCTCGATGCACCTACAGCGCTCCGCATTCCGTGCCAAATCAGCCCGCGCCCTCGAAGCACCCCGGCCGAACCAAACCATGCCCATCGTGGGGCTACGGTCGAACCCGCCAACTCCCCTTGCGGAGCCCCAGCCAAACCGACCCATGCCCCTCGTGGTGCCCCGACCGAACCGGCACACGCCCCTCACTGCGCCCTGGACGAATCGGCCAGCGCCCCTCGCGGTGCCCCATAGTCGAGCCGCACGATGGCCCCCACATGCTCTATAGCCCCTCGTGTCCCTCATGGCATGACAGACCTTCCAGTAGACCGAGCTGCATCACATGTTGGGCCTGACCCAGCGGGTGGGGTTGGGTCGACCTGAACCGGGTTGTCCCAGGCCAGGTAGGGCTGGGTCGGTTTGACCAGGTCAGACTGGACCCAGGCCCACTACCACCCTTTACTTTATTTTGGCCATAGCATTGGAACCAGACGTTGGATTGACAGACCATTAGCAGTTCTAGATATCTTGGAGCGAGAAGGTCGCTTTGAGTATACTCCACTGGAGTTTTGGTTTGAGATGGAAAATGGTCATGTTGGATCGAGCACGAATCCAATCGGGCCCTCGGGACTAAAAGGTTAATAACTCATAGAACAAGTAACAGTTTGACGCGCCGTCTATTGAGTTTAGATCTCTATTACATGGAGTATTTTATGAAGGTGTGACTCAAGAGGCACAATGTGGGGATATGGGGCTAGATGAGACTTGATGATGGCTGACTATTTGACTCGGAGTGACTCAAGAGGCACAATGGGGAGTTCCTTGGTGACACGGCAGACCCACGGTGGGGAGCTCCTTGGTGACACGGCAGACCCATGGTACTCGACAGGAGGATTAACTCAGCATGCATTAAGGTAGAGCGTGCTTGGTGATACGGCAGACCCACTGTAGGGAGTTCTCTTGGTGATGTGTCAGATCCATGGAACTCAATAGGATGAGTACCTCAGTAGTCCATGGTTTGTGGGAAGCACGCTTGGTATCGCAACAGGCCCACTATACGTGATAGAGGAGGATTTCTCCAGCATCCGAGGTTTCAACAATGTGACTGGGCTTGTTACACGATACTACCCATAAAATAAATCCTAGTTTTAGATGAGTTAGTGTTTATGTGTTTTCCTCATGATTGAGATGGACCACTTGATAAGTTATTTATATGTACGGACATATACCTAAGTAGGGTTATCTGTTGAATTTATTTCTTTTTAGTTTATCCTTGGTGTATTTTGTGAGACCTTGAGGGTCTCGAGGTTCCTAGTGAGTATCATTATATTCACCCATTTACGGGATATGCCCACATCTTTTTGTGTTGGATGTAGATGACAAATAGACCTGACTAAGGTTGAGAGTACCAGGACTGGAGGGTACTTGGAGGTGGACCATACAGCGAGTTGGTACATGAAGGAGATGGTCGGATGTGGAGTGATGATGAGGTGATCTGTACCTACCCTTCTGGTAGGAACACCATAGGACAATCAAGTAGTTGTATTCCCTTATATTTTAGTTGTGTTGTATCACTATTGTAATTGTACTTCCCAGTTGGGCTTGTATTCTAGCCCCTTTTACATTCATCACTCTTTTTTTTATACAGTTAACTTGGTGTTTCGTCTAGCTATGTGCTTGGTTGGGAGTGTGTTTTTAATTTATAAAGGCAATGGTTTCCCAATTTTATGGAATTACACCTTTGGTGCTAGTCGACGGCCCCTGGCCTATGGACGGCGGGCATGGGGTTGTCACGGCACTGGCCCCGGGAGACGGTTCGTGACAGTTTCATTTTAATATTTATTATTATTTTTGGGTCTTATGAAAAATATTTTAAGAATAATCTAATTATGGGATAAATCCTTTCCTATGAACATAAAAAATGAAAAATGTATTATTTTATATTATGAATGTAATTTTTTTGTATTTTCTAGTATGCCTGAGAATGTTTACTCACATAGAACTGAAGAACATAGAATACAAAATCGTCCTTGTCTTAGTACAATGGATGATCAATATTAGTTAGGTAATTGAAGGATATTACACTTTATTATTATAAAATTATATAAAAATTATATTAATTGACTTGTTATAGATTAAATAGAGTATGGGTTTAATTATTCTAAAGTGTGTGATCATTGTGGATTTTGAATGAAACATAATTCATGTTTTTTGTCATTTTTTTATGTTTCAAATTATAATTATTTATCATTAGTGCACATTAATTAATTTTTTCTTACACAAACAAGAAGTGTGGGTGATAAAATAGTATTTATATGTTTCGTTTAATACAAAATTAGTTATACCACGGTCTATTTTTTATTAAAATATTTTAAATCCTTATTGTATTAAAATTTTCATTGAAATTGTTAAAAATGATAGAAATATTCATTTCGAACTAAATCATTATGATCATGGTAGGGAACATTTATATTATTAATTTGAAACCTTTTTTATTAAACTTTTATAATATATATTTTTATCTCCTAAAAGATGATATGAAAATATATTTTTTGAAATAATAAATTGAGTTATTCTTGTTATTACTATAAATATATTCAATAAATACTCAATTGATAATCATTTTTTGGATATTGTAGTTAAAAATTCCTATTATTTTTTAAATTGAGTTTCACATTGACCATTTATAAATAAATACATTTATGAATTACAGATGTAAATAAATTCAAAACATTCAATCCTCAATGTTTTTTGATGAAAATTATTAATATTTTATTATAAAAATAATTTACAAAAAAATATCTAATATCATATGACTGAATAAATTAAATATATTCTATTACTAGTATGCCTTATAGATTATAGTAAAAATACATGTGTTCTTGAATAAATAGTAAATGTAATATTTGATGACATGGAACCCTTTAGTTTATAACATCCTCAATAAACATGTTTGGATGTTATTAAAAAAACAATTTCTATACTTCATTACAAAAATATTCAAATAAGATATTAACTGCGTAAATAATTTATAAATATTTACCTCAAAATGAAATTCAAATTTATTTTTGAAGATTTTTATTTCACTCAAAATAATTCAGATATTTTAACGTCATATTTCCAGTAATAATATCATTTGGATAATGTTAATCAATCTAAATCTAGATGTTCATTATGAATTGTAATATACCAGTGTTAATGTTTTTTTTCAAAATTTGATTCTAAGACTCTTGATGTGGGTTTATGTGATGAATATTAGATAAAGTAAATATTTTATGAACTAAATTATGCTAAAAAAGAATTATTTATGGAATTTTCGTAAACATCATATGGAAATTTATGTAATTAGTGTAAAATTTATTTCCCCAAATAAATGTGACGAATGTTACACAATAGTTATAAATAAAGATTGAATTATTTCAAAGGGTTAAAAAAGGTGGGAATAAACTCTGAATAAATTTATGCTCTAGTATCTGGACTTTATTCTATTCATATACATATAAAATATGAAGTATTTCTAAATATCAGTCTTTTTCTAATGGAAGTGATGTGTGTATTCGTTCATGAATATGTTTAGACTGATTTTTTTAACTACCATTTGTTTTGAAATTAATTTTATTAGAATATTTTTTAGGAATATTAAGGTTCTATATGGATATAAATAATAATCTACATCCTAGTATGATATATTAAGTATATTTTTTTATTTTTATTTTGTTAAAGCTATGATAGATCCAACTCTTTTATGAAAATATTTTTCACATATATCATTATTTACAAATTTCATGATGATGAAATTATCTTAGGCACAACTCAAAAATAAATTAAAAATTATATTTTAGATCTTATGCAATCTAAATATGATATTATCATGATAGGTTAACTATCATTTTTAATTGGTTTTCAAATTTTCAAAATCGTAATAGAAATTTTAGATCTCCACATAATTATATAAAATATGATCATAAAAAGGATGGATAAAAATTAAAATTAAAATTACTTCCAATAAGTCCTTAATAAACAATAGATCATAACGACTTTGGGAAACCGGTTCTTCAAAAGACTTTTTGGGGAGTAATTTTAATTTTACAATACATAATATATATTTATCCATACTTTAGGTCTTCTGTATACTTATGAGACAAATGATAAGAAAATAAAAAATAGTCTCAACATAAAGATAAAAAATTAATTCTTTTAAATAGAGAACTATAATGTAGGTTTTAATTTTTCATCTAAAAATTATATTCAATATAAAATTTACTTGGATGTTGAATTTATTGGTTTTAAAAATAAGAAAGAAATATATTTAAAAAAATTTCTTTCAGATGAGATTCATTAGTTTCATGTTATTGTAATAGATAAAAATTTATGGTGATTTACACTACTAAAGTATAATGTGTGGTAATTTTTTGTTTTTATACTAATGTTATAAGGATAGAACACAAAGTCTATATTTTTTCTATTTTTTAGAAAAAACCTTTATTTTTTGTGAAATCATAAAATCCGATTCATTTTATAAATCCCATCACATGACTCATGAGATATGAAAAATATATAAAATATCATTTCCTTCTAGATTAGACACTAGGATATATAATCTAACAATACATCATAATGAAAAAAAATGAGAATATTGTTACAAAACTATACTATTTAGATAGATGTGAATTTATTAAATTAAATATCAGAATCATCAATATAAAAGGATTCATCAAATATAATTCGTATATGATCATATACATATTGAAAAAAACTCCTCATCATGGGAGGAGAATGTGTTTGATAAAACATTTATGTTTATTCATAATTATTGAAAATAAATTCTTTGGTTCATCTAATTATAATCGATATTGTTAAAATTTATGAATTTTATATTTTTCTCCAAATTCATAATTGTTCCCTTTTTTCATTTGTGGAAAAAATCATAAATTATATAAGTAAAAATATTTTTAAATTTATAAAACTAAAAGAAATTATTAAATATTCTTAGAAAAAAATATCTTATTAGTATTTTGTAAAACCTCTTTGAATTGTTTATTGTTGAAACCACTATTATGTTCTATTTAAAAATAATTTTACTAAAAATAGTTTTGAATATAAATTTTCTTGAAATCCTGGATGTTACAAATACTAGAAAAATTTCATAAAAAATGTTAAAATTTTATTCTCCATTGTTAAATATCCAAAACATTAAATGTAATTACCAATTATTATATTTTTTTGTTCCAAATATTCCAAATTTCTAAATTTCTAAAATGTTTTTTTATTTGTTAGATGAAACCAATGGTCTTAAAAATGTTTTTCAATGAGTTTATAATTTTTTTATCATTTTACATAGATTATAACCAATATATTATAAATGGGATTCATTTTCCATCATTATATATATTGATTATTGAGATAATTTCTCCATGAACCTATATAATAATGATCGGGTAAATACTCCTCTCATCCATGGTTTATTCTACTACTTACTCTCACAAAACTATTTTTCTTTTTTTATTGGATCATTATCATATTATATTATTTAAAAAAATTATAAAAATATCATCCTATGATTTTTTTACATTACAGGGAGACTATAGAAAAGTCATATTTGAAAAATATTATTTTGCATGTCTGATTGTCAACTAAATAGTGTTATCGACATCAATTGATATTAAGATCTATATGTAGAGAAAGAATATTTGAATCGTAATTACCCAAACATAATATATGAATTTTTATCTTCAATTATTTTCATTGATTAACAGTAGATGAAAAATATAAATTTCAACTTTTATAGTGAATGATATGGACTCAATATTTTAAAAGACAATTTTTGGTTGGAGTACAATTGGATAGAGAGGAAAATATTTTCACCCACGGGCTTCAAAAAAAATATATAATGTTTTAAAAAATAAAAATAATAGAATTAATATTTTTCAACCGTTGATATATCAAGAAAATTATATCCACATTCCCATTATACTAGGACTGATGAAATTTTAATTCAAATTTTTCTTATTCTGAGAAATAATGATGGAGATATCTTAATATTATAATTAATTAATGTTATTTATTTTCTGAAAAAATTATTAGATTTTAAATTTGTAATATTTTTCAATCATTCCATTGAAGTAGTTGATAATGGAACAAAAAATTTGAAATTTCTACTTTTTCTATGGTTAATTAATTGAATATTAATTAAATTAATGGATTTTATGAAAATCAAAATCAAGGAAAGTCGATTAACTAGGAAGATACAATTTATTATTGAGGAGAAAATTAGTAATAAGTGGTTTTTATTTTTCCATAATTTATTTTTTTATTGAAATTTAAAAAAAAATGTGATGTTCAATATAGAAACAAAAAATATTAAAGATGGATTGAAATAGAATTGGGCTCTAACTAAATCCTCTCCATCAAATAAAAAGTTAAAAGTTAAAACTATGACTGATTAGGCATTCACATCTATTATGAATAAAAAATAATAAATGAATCATTATTATCCAATATTTTTCTTATATATGGATATGCCATTAAAGATAATATAATTATATTACAATTTTAAATGAAAAGAATATAAAACGAAAAGGAAGATACAATTGATTGAAGAAAAAAATTGAGTAACATTTATTATTAAAAGTATTTAAAAACCTTATTTGACTATTTATGTAACAACACATGTTCAACAACTATCAATTTTACATTTATCTATTTCATCTTGGACTGTTTAAATCGGCTATATCAGAAGTAATGAAAGAAAAATCTTCAATTGTTATTATTTCTATTCCATAAGAGAGAAGAATATCTTTTTTTTGAAGAAAATACCGAATTGGAAAATGATAAAGAAGAATTTATTTATATTTTATTGAAATTGGAATATTTAAATACATGAAGTAATAAAGAACTAGAAAATTGTTTATTGGAAAAATTAGAATATAAATATTGTATGGATATATTTTTTTCACTTCCTCTTATACTAAGTGAACAAAATATGTGGATTATGATGCATCAAATATAGAATTAAGTATTAAGAAATAAGAATATGTAAAATAGAAAACCATGGTTTCATAAAAAATATTGTATCCTATGAAATATGATGTTATAATAGTATCTAAAGAAGTGATAGATAAAAGAGTGGAAGAATAAAACATTAATACCAGTAGCTCTGACTTTAGAGGATTCTTCATAATATTCTACAAATTCAACCCCCTATTCTTTTGATAAACAGTTATAAATTTGGATCACTTATTTAGATGATGTTCTAAAAAATTTTGAGGATTTACTACTATATTTTTTTTTGAATATTCTAGTTTGTTTTAAATATATTCATGGAAGAATAAATTATTGAACACATTTAATGGTTTGAGACGAATTTATAAAATCATATTTCAAATTGAATATGAGTTAAATAATTTTAAATGAAATTGAAAGATAGTGAAAAGAATGTTGAACTATGGTTTTTTTTAAATAAATAACATCGACGGATATAATAATTTCTATAATAACCAAATATAATGGAAAAATAATTCCATCATATCTATTATAAAAATTTTATGTGATCTATATTTATATTTTAATAAAATTATATGGTTAATGATAATATTAAAAATAAATCTATGATCGAAGAGTAATAACTCTATAAACATAAAATGAAAATTTTATCTCATGAAGATGATGTTTGGAATATGAGAATTGTAATTTTTAAGATTAATTTCATAAAAGAATAATTATTGAAGTTGATGAATGAATGTAAAAAGATTCAAGTTTATGAGGATGTGTTTGTAATGAAGAAATAACATTCATCTTTGTCAAATAAATTTCTATAGGATTTCAAAAAAATGAAAGTGATCATAATAATGATTTCAAAAAAGTAACAATTTTTCCAATGATCTCTTGGAAAACTATTATAATAATGGATTTTTTTCAATGAAATTTTTGAACGGATGATTATCTATATATAATTTCATTTTTTACATCCAATTATATTTGTATGAAAATGATCATATAAATTTTGGATTAATAATTATTTAAAATTTATTTATTTTTAATTATATTTCATTCCCTAACATATCATGAAATAATTCAACATCCAATTTTTTGAAAATCACGAAGTGAAAGTAAATGATCTAATAGGGAAAAGTAAATAGAATGAGTCTTTATAATAAATATTTCAGACAATTTTTGATAAATAATGGGGAATAAACAATGAATGGATTCAAAAATATTTAAGGTGAATACATTGATGCCTATAGCATGCTCGAGCATCTCTGTGGTCTATACTAGGAGAGAGAAAGACAGTAAAGGTTTGAGATCTCCAAGGCTCTATTTCAGAGCAAGCATGGAGAGGGTGCCCCAGCTGGGACTCATGTAGTCAAGCTCATTGGCTGCATTGAGCGCTTGGAGGTTCTAGGGTTTAAACTCCCTGAAGAACTGGGTACCGATCTCATTCTCGCATCACTCCCCTAGAGCTTCTCAAGCTTTGTTCACAATTTCAACATGAACAATATTGAGAAGTCTATATCTGATCTTCCTATCCATATTCGCCAAGTGGACAATGACATAAAGCGTGAAAATCCTTCTGTCCTTATGGTGAATAAAAGGAAAGGGAATGTGAAAAGCTTTAATCCCAAAGCTTCTTTAAGGACTTCCAAGAAAAGGAAGATCAAAGGGGAGGCAAAGGAACATGATGATGTTTGTTTTTCATGTGGCAAGAAGGGCCACTGAAAAAAAAACTGCACCCAGTCAAGGAAGCAAGGGGAAGCATCAGGTGTGTGTGTTATCGAATGAAATCTATCTGTTTCTACTAATTGGGTATTAGATACTGCTTGTGGTACTCACATCTGTATCCAAATACAGGAACCAAGTAGATTCAGGAAGATTGATCGAGGGGAGGTAGATCTATGAGCAGCCAATAGAGCCAGACTTGCTGCTGTTGCTGTCGGGGACTACCAGATCACATTGCCAATAGGAATGATCTTGGTGTTAAAGGGTTTTTATTATGTTCCTTCTGTTACTAAAAACATTATTTTAGCATCCAGATAGGATACTGATGGATTCATATTCAAGTTTGGAAATGAATGTTGCTACTTTAATAAAGATAGTATTTGTTTTGGTAGGGCACAATTATATAACGAACATTATGTGTTAGACTACACAAACGAAGTAATGGCAATTGATAACAAAGTTAATTCACATGACTCATACCACACCCAACTTTGGCATCACCGGCTAGGTCATGTCAATGAGAAACGTTTGATAAAATTACATCAAGATGGGTATTTATATTCTTTCGAACTAAAACCACTTGGTGTATGTCATGCGTGTCTACAAGGAAAAATGACCAAATCCCTATTTAGTGGGAAATTTGAAAGAGCTAAAGAGCTTCTAGAATTAGTTCACACAGATGTGTGTGGACCATTTCCAGTCAAAGCAAGGGGTGGGTTCTCGTAATTCATAACTTTTACTGATGATTTTAGTAGATATGGATATATCTATTTAATGAGGTATAAGTCAGATTCTTTTGATCAGTTCAAAGAATACAATAATGAAGTTGAGAACGAGCTTGGTAAGAAGATTAAGAAACACCGCTCAGACAGAGGAGGAGAATATCGTAAACAAGACTTCATTAAGAAACACCACTCACTTCCTACGTGAGTGAGGGAGGCTCAACATGGGGATCCTTACTGTGAGTCACGACATGATCAGATATCCACTGGAAAAGCACCTGATAGATTTTATGAAGGTGTGGAGTGCATCATCCTCTTCAATGGACGTATCATGGTACCAGTGTCACTTCAGGAGGATGTGTTTAGGGAGTTCCACACATCTCCTCTAGCTGTACTTCCAATAGTGGTGAAGATATACTAGGACCTCTGATGATAGCACTGGTGGTTGGGAATGACAGATGCAGTTGTAGAGTTTGTCTCTCGATACCTCACTTGTCAGCATGTGAAGGGAGAGCCTCAGGTACCAGCAGGTTTGGTTCAGCCTTTAGAGGTTCCAAAGTGGAATTGGGACTGGATATCCATAGAAATCGTGACAGGACTTCCATTTACATCTAGGGGTCATGACTCTATCTGGGTAATCGTCGAATGACTCCCCATGTTGGCCCACATCCTACCGATCATAGTGTAGGGTTCAGTAGAAGGGTTGGGATGGATCTATGTGTAAGATATTGTGCGGCTAAATTGAGTAACCACAATTATTGTCTACGATCGTGATGCACAATTTACTTCCCAGCTATGGAAGGGGATGTAGAGGATTTCATAAGATAGATTTGTTTGATCACCGCCTTCAATCCTTAGACGGATGGCTAGACTGAGCAGACCATTCAGACCATCGAGGACATGCTACGTGATTGTGTCCTGTACATCGGTCGCAGCTGGGAGGATCAGTTACCTTTGGTGGAGTTTACATACAACAACAACAATCACTACACAATTGGGAAGGCACCTTTTGAGTCATTATATAGGAAACCTTGCAGATCACTCTTGTGCTGGACTGAGCTAGGGGAGTCAGTACTAGTGGGACCAGAGATGGTACGAGATACCACTGAGAAGGTGCAGGTCATCCAAGAGTGGATGAAGACTGCACAATGTAGCCAAATTTCGTATGCCGACATGAGAAGGAGACCTCATGAGTTTGAGGATGGCCACCACATCTTTCTACAGGTCTCACTTCGACGAGGTTTGTGGAGATTTGTCAGAGGTGTCAAGTAATATCTGAATTTCATCAGGCCATTTCAGGTCCTCAGTAGAGTTGGCGACGTGGCATACCGCTTATCTTCTCCACCTTAGTTGCAGTAGGTGCACGATGTCCTCCACGTATCTCAGATGAGGAGATACTTGAACGACCCTTCTCACATCATCGACCATAGTGAGATGGACGTCGGTGATGGGGTGAATTTTACGGAGGTTCCATTAGAGGTTGAGGATAAATAGGAGCAGGTCCTCCGTGGATGGTCAATACCTTAATTGTGTGTTTGCTGGCAGCACGAAACCTCTAGGAGAGCACATGGGAGTGGGAGGCTCAGATGTGTTCTCAGTACCCCAACTTGTTTACTTAGTTTGAGTTGTGGCATATGGGAACGTTATGCCCGGAGGTGGGGAGAATGTAAAGACCCAGAATTTCCATGTAATTGTTTTTTAGTAAATGGGATGTTTATGAGTCCACAAAAATTAACGGTGTGTGATTATGAGGCCCATAGTGCCTATAATTAATTTTTGAACTTTTTGGGGGTATACTCATTAATCATGGAAGCATGTTTATCTAAATTGTAAACTACTGCAAGGAATTGAAATCTGAGGGAACCTTTGAAGTCCCAGTGGCAGTCTTTAGTTAAGAAGACTTTTTCCTCGAGGGTAGTGGGTCATGAGTGAATGTTTGTTTTTTTAGGAAATAATAAAATAAAATGAACTTCTTTTTTATTTTATTTTGAGCTTCCATGTGGATATTTTAGGTGGGGACCACCTGAACTAAACCTCCCATGAAAGGATATGGTAGTGGGGACCACCATAACTAACCTCCCATGAGAAGAAGTGGTGGTGAGGTCCACCCAAGGTTAAAACCTCTTGAAACTCCCTATTAAGTGGGAAGAAAGCGTTTGAGCTCCCCACTTAATGGTGCCACCACCCCTTTAATTATCTTTGTGCCAACCATCATGCTTTAATTATGCAACCCACCATAATTAATTTAGCCTTTTGAATTTATGCCAACAAAATAATAGATGGATTAATCTCTTATTATGGAACCACTTTACATTTGGGAGTAATTGGGAGAAAGCTTCTCCAATTTAGAACGCTTCCTCCATGAAGAACATTGACGAGGAATGTCTTCAACTTCTTCCATGGAAGCACCTTGTGGAGGAAACTGACATGGGATGTCTTCGACGACCAACCTTCCCTATTCATCATCATCACCGAAAAATACTAGAAGGGGGTTTATTTTCATGATAATATGTTCGTTTTTTTCTTTTGTGGTTTGGGAAAGAATCTTTTTGGAGGTTTTAAAATTTGAAGTTCATCGTTCATATTTCTTGTTGAGTCCAATGGTACCACCCAAAAGGCGGAGGGTGCAACCCAAACCACCATGGACCGACCCATCCACCATTCTTATTTGGTGTACTATTCAAAATGGGGGAATGAGACGAAGACAATGAATGTGAAAAAGGCAATGACACCACGAGCCATGACCACCGTGATCCTCGATGCACCTACAGCGCTCCGCATTCCGTGCCAAATCAGCCCGCGCCCTCGAAGCACCCCGGCCGAACCAAACCATGCCCATCGTGGGGCTACGGTCGAACCCGCCAACTCCCCTTGCGGAGCCCCAGCCAAACCGACCCATGCCCCTCGTGGTGCCCCGACCGAACCGGCACACGCCCCTCACTGCGCCCTGGACGAATCGGCCAGCGCCCCTCGCGGTGCCCCATAGTCGAGCCGCACGATGGCCCCCACATGCTCTATAGCCCCTCGTGTCCCTCATGGCATGACAGACCTTCCAGTAGACCGAGCTGTATCACATGTTGGGCCTGACCCAGCGGGTGGGGTTGGGTCGACCTGAACCGGGTTGTCCCAGGCCAGGTAGGGCTGGGTCGGTTTGACCAGGTCAGACTGGACCCAGGCCCACTACCACCCTTTACTTTATTTTGGCCATAGCATTGGAACCAGACGTTGGATTGACAGACCATTAGCAGTTCTAGATATCTTGGAGCGAGAAGGTCGCTTTGAGTATACTCCACTGGAGTTTTGGTTTGAGATGGAAAATGGTCATGTTGGATCGAGCACGAATCCAATCGGGCCCTCGGGACTAAAAGGTTAATAACTCATAGAACAAGTAACAGTTTGACGCGCCGTCTATTGAGTTTAGATCTCTATTACATGAACTCCCCATTGTGCCTCTTGAGTCACTCCGAGTCAAATAGTCAGCCATCATCAAGTCTCATCTAGCAGTTCTAGATATGGGGCTAGATGAGACTTGATGATGGCTGACTATTTGACTCGGAGTGACTCAAGAGGCACAATGGGGAGTTCCTTGGTGACACGGCAGACCCACGGTGGGGAGCTCCTTGGTGACACGGCAGACCCATGGTACTCGACAGGAGGATTAACTCAGCATGCATTAAGGTAGAGCGTGCTTGGTGATACGGCAGACCCACTGTAGGGAGTTCTCTTGGTGATGTGTCAGATCCATGGAACTCAATAGGATGAGTACCTCAGTAGTCCATGGTTTGTGGGAAGCACGCTTGGTATCGCAACAGGCCCACTATACGTGATAGAGGAGGATTTCTCCAGCATCCGAGGTTTCAACAATGTGACTGGGCTTGTTACACGATACTACCCATAAAATAAATCCTAGTTTTAGATGAGTTAGTGTTTATGTGTTTTCCTCATGATTGAGATGGACCACTTGATAAGTTATTTATATGTACGGACATATACCTAAGTAGGGTTATCTGTTGAATTTATTTCTTTTTAGTTTATCCTTGGTGTATTTTGTGAGACCTTGAGGGTCTCGAGGTTCCTAGTGAGTATCATTATATTCACCCATTTACGGGATATGCCCACATCTTTTTGTGTTGGATGTAGATGACAAATAGACCTGACTAAGGTTGAGAGTACCAGGACTGGAGGGTACTTGGAGGTGGACCATACAGCGAGTTGGTACATGAAGGAGATGGTCGGATGTGGAGTGATGATGAGGTGATCTGTACCTACCCTTCTGGTAGGAACACCATAGGACAATCAAGTAGTTGTATTCCCTTATATTTTAGTTGTGTTGTATCACTATTGTAATTGTACTTCCCAGTTGGGCTTGTATTCTAGCCCCTTTTACATTCATCACTCTTTTTTTATACAGTTAACTTGGTGTTTTGTCTAGCTATGTGCTTGGTTGGGAGTGTGTTTTTAATTTATAAAGGCAATGGTTTCCCAATTTTATGGAATTACACCTTTGGTGCTAGTCGACGGCCCCTGGCCTATGGACGGCGGGCATGGGGTTGTCACGGCACTGGCCCCGGGAGACGGTTCGTGACAGTTTCATTTTAATATTTATTATTATTTTTGGGTCTTATGAAAAATATTTTAAGAATAATCTAATTATGGGATAAATCCTTTCCTATGAACATAAAAAATGAAAAATGTATTATTTTATATTATGAATGTAATTTTTTTGTATTTTCTAGTATGCCTGAGAATGTTTACTCACATAGAACTGAAGAACATAGAATACAAAATCGTCCTTGTCTTAGTACAATGGATGATCAATATTAGTTAGGTAATTGAAGGATATTACACTTTATTATTATAAAATTATATAAAAATTATATTAATTGACTTGTTATAGATTAAATAGAGTATGGGTTTAATTATTCTAAAGTGTGTGATCATTGTGGATTTTGAATGAAACATAATTCATGTTTTTTGTCATTTTTTTATGTTTCAAATTATAATTATTTATCATTAGTGCACATTAATTAATTTTTTCTTACACAAACAAGAAGTGTGGGTGATAAAATAGTATTTATATGTTTCGTTTAATACAAAATTAGTTATACCACGGTCTATTTTTTATTAAAATATTTTAAATCCTTATTGTATTAAAATTTTCATTGAAATTGTTAAAAATGATAGAAATATTCATTTCGAACTAAATCATTATGATCATGGTAGGGAACATTTATATTATTAATTTGAAACCTTTTTTATTAAACTTTTATAATATATATTTTTATCTCCTAAAAGATGATATGAAAATATATTTTTTGAAATAATAAATTGAGTTATTCTTGTTATTACTATAAATATATTCAATAAATACTCAATTGATAATCATTTTTTGGATATTGTAGTTAAAAATTCCTATTATTTTTTAAATTGAGTTTCACATTGACCATTTATAAATAAATACATTTATGAATTACAGATGTAAATAAATTCAAAACATTCAATCCTCAATGTTTTTTGATGAAAATTATTAATATTTTATTATAAAAATAATTTACAAAAAAATATCTAATATCATATGACTGAATAAATTGAATATATTCTATTACTAGTATGCCTTATAGATTATAGTAAAAATACATGTGTTCTTGAATAAATAGTAAATGTAATATTTGATGACATGGAACCCTTTAGTTTATAACATCCTCAATAAACATGTTTGGATGTTATTAAAAAAACAATTTCTATACTTCATTACAAAAATATTCAAATAAGATATTAACTGCGTAAATAATTTATAAATATTTACCTCAAAATGAAATTCAAATTTATTTTTGAAGATTTTTATTTCACTCAAAATAATTCAGATATTTTAACGTCATATTTCCAGTAATAATATCATTTGGATAATGTTAATCAATCTAAATCTAGATGTTCATTATGAATTGTAATATACCAGTGATAATGTTTTTTTTCAAAATTTGATTCTAAGACTCTTGATGTGGGTTTATGTGATGAATATTAGATAAAGTAAATATTTTATGAACTAAATTATGCTAAAAAAGAATTATTTATGGAATTTTCGTAAACATCATATGGAATTTTATGTAATTAGTGTAAAATTTATTTCCCCAAATAAATGTGACGAATGTTACACAATAGTTATAAATAAAGATTGAATTATTTCAAAGGGTTAAAAAAGGTGGGAATAAACTCTGAATAAATTTATGCTCTAGTATCTGGACTTTATTCTATTCATATACATATAAAATATGAAGTATTTCTAAATATCAGTCTTTTTCTAATGGAAGTGATGTGTGTATTCGTTCATGAATATGTTTAGACTGATTTTTTTAACTACCATTTGTTTTGAAATTAATTTTATTAGAATATTTTTTAGGAATATTAAGGTTCTATATGGATATAAATAATAATCTACATCCTAGTATGATATATTAAGTATATTTTTTTTTTATTTTGTTAAAGCTATGATAGATCCAACTCTTTTATGAAAATATTTTTCACATATATCATTATTTACAAATTTCATGATGATGAAATTATCTTAGGCACAACTCAAAAATAAATTAAAAATTATATTTTAGATCTTATGCAATCTAAATATGATATTATCATGATAGGTTAACTATCATTTTTAATTGGTTTTCAAATTTTCAAAATCGTAATAGAAATTTTAGATCTCCACATAATTATATAAAATATGATCATAAAAAGGATGGATAAAAATTAAAATTAAAATTACTTCCAATAAGTCCTTAATAAACAATAGATCATAACGACTTTGGGAAACCTGTTCTTCAAAAGACTTTTTGGGGAGTAATTTTAATTTTACAATACATAATATATATTTATCCATACTTTAGGTCTTCTGTATACTTATGAGACAAATGATAAGAAAATAAAAAATAGTCTCAACATAAAGATAAAAAATTAATTCTTTTAAATAGAGAACTATAATGTAGGTTTTAATTTTTCATCTAAAAATTATATTCAATATAAAATTTACTTGGATGTTGAATTTATTGGTTTTAAAAATAAGAAAGAAATATATTTAAAAAAATTTCTTTCAGATGAGATTCATTAGTTTCATGTTATTGTAATAGATAAAAATTTATGGTGATTTACACTACTAAAGTATAATGTGTGGTAATTTTTTGTTTTTATACTAATGTTATAAGGATAGAACACAAAGTCTATATTTTTTCTATTTTTTTAGAAAAAACCTTTATTTTTTGTGAAATCATAAAATCCGATTCATTTTATAAATCCCATCACATGACTCATGAGATATGAAAAATATATAAAATATCATTTCCTTCTAGATTAGACACTAGGATATATAATCTAACAATACATCATAATGAAAAAAAATGAGAATATTGTTACAAAACTATACTATTTAGATAGATGTGAATTTATTAAATTAAATATCAGAATCATCAATATAAAAGGATTCATCAAATATAATTCGTATATGATCATATACATATTGAAAAAAACTCCTCATCATGGGAGGAGAATGTGTTTGATAAAACATTTATGTTTATTCATAATTATTGAAAATAAATTCTTTGGTTCATCTAATTATAATCGATATTGTTAAAATTTATGAATTTTATATTTTTCTCCAAATTCATAATTGTTCCCTTTTTTCATTTGTGGAAAAAATCATAAATTATATAAGTAAAAATATTTTTAAATTTATAAAACTAAAAGAAATTATTAAATATTCTTAGAAAAAAATATCTTATTAGTATTTTGTAAAACCTCTTTGAACTGTTTATTGTTGAAACCACTATTATGTTCTATTTAAAAATAATTTTACTAAAAATAGTTTTGAATATAAATTTTCTTGAAATCCTGGATGTTACAAATACTAGAAAAATTTCATAAAAAATGTTAAAATTTTATTCTCCATTGTTAAATATCCAAAACATTAAATGTAATTACCAATTATTATATTTTTTTGTTCCAAATATTCCAAATTTCTAAATTTCTAAAATGTTTTTTTATTTGTTAGATGAAACCAATGGTCTTAAAAATGTTTTTCAATGAGTTTATAATTTTTTTATCATTTTACATAGATTATAACCAATATATTATAAATGGGATTCATTTTCCATCATTATATATATTGATTATTGAGATAATTTCTCCATGAACCTATATAATAATGATCGGGTAAATACTCCTCTCATCCATGGTTTATTCTACTACTTACTCTCACAAAACTATTTTTCTTTTTTTATTGGATCATTATCATATTCTATTATTTAAAAAAATTATAAAAATATCATCCTATGATTTTTTTAAATTACATGGAGACTATAGAAAAGTCATATTTGAAAAATATTATTTTGCATGTCTGATTGTCAACTAAATAGTGTTATCGACATCAATTGATATTAAGATCTATATGTAGAGAAAGAATATTTGAATCGTAATTACCCAAACATAATATATGAATTTTTATCTTCAATTATTTTCATTGATTAACAGTAGATGAAAAATATAAATTTCAACTTTTATAGTGAATGATATGGACTCAATATTTTAAAAGACAATTTTTGGTTGGAGTACAATTGGATAGAGAGGAAAATATTTTCACCCACGGGCTTCAAAAAAAATATATAATGTTTTAAAAAATAAAAATAATAGAATTAATATTTTTCAACCGTTGATATATCAAGAAAATTATATCCACATTCCCATTATACTAGGACTGATGAAATTTTAATTCAAATTTTTCTTATTCTGAGAAATAATGATGGAGATATCTTAATATTATAATTAATTTATGTTATTTATTTTCTGAAAAAATTATTAGATTTTAAATTTGTAATATTTTTCAATCATTCCATTGAAGTAGTTGATAATGGAACAAAAAATTTGAAATTTCTACTTTTTCTATGGTTAATTAATTGAATATTAATTAAATTAATGGATTTTATGAAAATCAAAATCAAGGAAAGTCGATTAACTAGGAAGATACAATTTATTATTGAGGAGAAAATTAGTAATAAGTGGTTTTTATTTTTCCATAATTTATTTTTTTATTGAAATTTAAAAAAATGTGATGTTCAATATAGAAACAAAAAATATTAAAGATGGATTGAAATAGAATTGGGCTCTAACTAAATCCTCTCCATCAAATAAAAAGTTAAAAGTTAAAACTATGACTGATTAGGCATTCACATCTATTATGAATAAAAAATAATAAATGAATCATTATTATCCAATATTTTTCTTATATATGGATATGCCATTAAAGATAATATAATTATATTACAATTTTAAATGAAAAGAATATAAAACGAAAAGGAAGATACAATTGATTGAAGAAAAAAATTGAGTAACATTTATTATTAAAAGTATTTAAAAACCTTATTTGACTATTTATGTAACAACACATGTTCAACAACTATCAATTTTACATTTATCTATTTCATCTTGGACTGTTTAAATCGGCTATATCAGAAGTAATGAAAGAAAAATCTTCAATTGTTATTATTTCTATTCCATAAGAGAGAAGAATATCTTTTTTTTGAAGAAAATACCGAATTGGAAAATGATAAAGAAGAATTTATTTATATTTTATTGAAATTGGAATATTTAAATACATGAAGTAATAAAGAACTAGAAAATTGTTTATTGGAAAAATTAGAATATAAATATTGTATGGATATATTTTTTTCACTTCCTCTTATACTAAGTGAACAAAATATGTGGATTATGATGCATCAAATATAGAATTAAGTATTAAGAAATAAGAATATGTAAAATAGAAAACCATGGTTTCATAAAAAATATTGTATCCTATGAAATATGATGTTATAATAGTATCTAAAGAAGTGATAGATAAAAGAGTGGAAGAATAAAACATTAATACCAGTAGCTCTGACTTTAGAGGATTCTTCATAATATTCTACAAATTCAACCCCCTATTCTTTTGATAAACAGTTATAAATTTGGATCACTTATTTAGATGATGTTCTAAAAAATTTTGAGGATTTACTACTATATATTTTTTTGAATATTCTAGTTTGTTTTAAATATATTCATGGAAGAATAAATTATTGAACACATTTAATGGTTTGAGACGAATTTATAAAATCATATTTCAAATTGAATATGAGTTAAATAATTTTAAATGAAATTGAAAGATAGTGAAAAGAATGTTGAACTATGGTTTTTTTTAAATAAATAACATCGACAGATATAATAATTTCTATAATAACCAAATATAATGGAAAAATAATTCCATCATATCTATTATAAAAATTTTATGTGGTCTATATTTATATTTTAATAAAATTATATGGTTAATGATAATATTAAAAATAAATCTATGATCGAAGAGTAATAACTCTATAAACATAAAATGAAAATTTTATCTCATGAAGATGATGTTTGGAATATGAGAATTGTAATTTTTAAGATTAATTTCATAAAAGAATAATTATTGAAGTTGATGAATGAATGTAAAAAGATTCAAGTTTATGAGGATGTGTTTGTAATGAAGAAATAACATTCATCTTTGTCAAATAAATTTCTATAGGATTTCAAAAAAATGAAAGTGATCATAATAATGATTTCAAAAAAGTAACAATTTTTCCAATGATCTCTTGGAAAACTATTATAATAATGGATTTTTTTCAATGAAATTTTTGAACGGATGATTATCTATATATAATTTCATTTTTTACATCCAATTATATTTGTATGAAAATGATCATATAAATTTTGGATTAATAATTATTTAAAATTTATTTATTTTTAATTATATTTCATTCCCTAACATATCATGAAATAATTCAACATCCAATTTTTTGAAAATCACGAAGTGAAAGTAAATGATCTAATAGGGAAAAGTAAATAGAATGAGTCTTTATAATAAATATTTCAGACAATTTTTGATAAATAATGGGGAATAAACAATGAATGGATTCAAAAATATTTAAGGTGAATACATTGATGCCTATAGCATGCTCGAGCATCTCTGTGGTCTATACTAGGAGAGAGAAAGACAGTAAAGGTTTGAGATCTCCAAGGCTCTATTTCAGAGCAAGCATGGAGAGGGTGCCCCAGCTGGGACTCATGTTGTCAAGCTCATTGGCTGCATTGAGCGCTTGGAGGTTCTAGGGTTTAAACTCCCTGAAGAACTGGGTACCGATCTCATTCTCGCATCACTCCCCCAGAGCTTCTCAAGCTTTGTTCACAATTTCAACATGAACAATATTGAGAAGTCTATATCTGATCTTCCTATCCATATTCGCCAAGTGGACAATGACATAAAGCGTGAAAATCCTTCTGTCCTTATGGTGAATAAAAGGAAAGGGAATGTGAAAAGCTTTAATCCCAAAGCTTCTTTAAGGACTTCCAAGAAAAGGAAGATCAAAGGGGAGGCAAAGGAACATGATGATGTTTGTTTTTCATGTGGCAAGAAGGGCCACTGAAAAAAAAACTGCACCCAGTCAAGGAAGCAAGGGGAAGCATCAGGTGTGTGTGTTATCGAATGAAATCTATCTGTTTCTACTAATTGGGTATTAGATACTGCTTGTGGTACTCACATCTGTATCCAAATACAGGAACCAAGTAGATTCAGGAAGATTGATCGAGGGGAGGTAGATCTATGAGCAGCCAATAGAGCCAGACTTGCTGCTGTTGCTGTCGGGGACTACCAGATCACATTGCCAATAGGAATGATCTTGGTGTTAAAGGGTTTTTATTATGTTCCTTCTGTTACTAAAAACATTATTTTAGCATCCAGATAGGATACTGATGGATTCATATTCAAGTTTGGAAATGAATGTTGCTACTTTAATAAAGATAGTATTTGTTTTGGTAGGGCACAATTATATAACGAACATTATGTGTTAGACTACACAAACGAAGTAATGGCAATTGATAACAAAGTTAATTCACATGACTCATACCACACCCAACTTTGGCATCACCGGCTAGGTCATGTCAATGAGAAACGTTTGATAAAATTACATCAAGATGGGTATTTATATTCTTTCGAACTAAAACCACTTGGTGTATGTCATGTGTGTCTACAAGGAAAAATGACCAAATCCCTATTTAGTGGGAAATTTGAAAGAGCTAAAGAGCTTCTAGAATTAGTTCACACAGATGTGTGTGGACCATTTCCAGTCAAAGCAAGGGGTGGGTTCTCGTAATTCATAACTTTTACTGATGATTTTAGTAGATATGGATATATCTATTTAATGAGGTATAAGTCAGATTCTTTTGATCAGTTCAAAGAATACAATAATGAAGTTGAGAACGAGCTTGGTAAGAAGATTAAGAAACACCGCTCAGACAGAGGAGGAGAATATCGTAAACAAGACTTCATTGATTTCTTACGGGTGTTTGGGATTATATCTCAACTCACTCCTCCATACACACCGCAGTGGAATGGTGTAAGTGTAAGGAGGAACCACACCCTGTTGGACATGGTGAGATCAATGATGAGTCATGCGAGTCTTCCATTATCCTTTTGGGGATATGCATTACAAACAGCAGCGCACATACGAAACCAAGTACCAACTAAATCGATAAATGGTATTCCATACGAATTATGGAGTGGACGGAAATCCATGTAATCAAATTTACATGTGTGGGGTAGTGAAGCATTTGTTAAGGCCTCTTCAGGTAACAAAGTTGCACCCCGAGGCACAAAGTGTATCTTTATAGGATATCCCAAGGATACAAGGGGATATTAGCTATACAACCCCTCAGAAAAAATGTTACAGTGGCAAGACACGCCATATTCCTTGAGAGGGATCACATCTCTAAAAGAGATAGTGGGAGCGAGATAGACTTCGATGAAGTTGAGGCTCAAGATACACATGAGTTGGTACAAGAACGGATTCCACAAAGCCCCGTGGAAGAAAAATCTGTTCCTGAGACACAAGAACTGCGTAGGAGCATGAGTGAGTTGAGAGAACCAGAAAGATATGGTTTTCTTGTCACCGAGGATGGTGACTCATTATTGGTTGACAATGATGATCCTCGTACCTACAAGGAAACAGTTGAAGGCACAGACATTGCCAAGTGGCAAGAAGCCATGAATTTTGAAATGGATTCCATGTACCAAAACCAAGTCTGGATTTTGGGAGATCCTCAAGTTGATGTAAAGCCTATTGGTAATAAATGGGTATTTAAGAAGAAACTGGACATGGAGGTGCAAGTCAGCACATACAAGTCACGACTGGATGCAAAAGGTTTTATAAAACATCAAGGAATTGACTATGCTGAAACCTTTTCACCAGTTGCAATGCTGAAGTCCATAAGAATCCTATTGGACATTGCTACTTACCATGACTATGAGATTTTGCAAATGGATGTCAAAACATCTTTCCTTAATGGGAACCTCCAGGAATATGTCTACATGACACAACCTGAAGGGTTTGTGACTCCAAAGGATGCCAAAAAGGTATGCAAGTTGCAGAAATCCATTTATAGATTAATGTAAGCATCAAGGTCATGGAACATTCGTTTTGATGAAGCTGTTACAGAATTTGGATTTGTTAAGAATGAATGTGAGCCTTGTGTCTACAAAAGGTTTAGTGGAAGTGCAGTCATTTTCCGAATAGTATATGTTGATGATATATTGCTAATTGGAAACGAAGTACCTACCTTACAGTCAGTTAAGGCGTGGTTGCATAAATGATTCTCCATGAAAGACTTGGGCGAGGTGGCATATATTCTTGGGATCAGGATCCGTCGTGTAGATCCAAGAGAATGTTGGGCCTGAGTCAAAGTACATACATTGACAAGATACTGAAGAGATACAGTATGGAACAGTCCAAGAGGGGGTTGTTGCCAGTGTCACATGGCATTCATCTTTCCAAGAAAATGTGTCCTCAGATACATGAGGAAAGAAAGTGGATGGAAAGGATCCCTGACACATCCGCGATTGGGTCAGTCATGTATGCTATGATATGTACGAGGCTGGATGTTGCTTACGCATTAAGTGTGGTAGGCAGATATCAAGCTGAACCAGGAGACTGCCATTGGATGGCAGTCAAGACTGTCCTTAATTATCTGAGGCGTACGAAGGATATGTTCCTGGTTTATGGAGGAGATGGAGAACTAGTCATTAGAGGACATGTAGATGCTAGTTTCCAGACTGATCAAGATGACATGAAGTCGCAGAATGGATGCATCATCAGTTTGAATGGAGGTGCAGTGAGCTGGAAGAGCTCAAAACAAAGTGTGGTGGAAGATTCTACAACAGATTCCGAGTATATCGCAGCTTCTGAGGCAGCTAAAGAAGTAGTATGGATGCGAAGCTTCGTCTAAGAGCTGGATGTTGTACCGAGCAGTAAAGATCCTATCACACTCTATTGTGATAATATTGCAGCAGTGGCACTTGTAAAAGAGCCAAGGTCACATCAGCGGACAAATCACATACTTCGAAAGTATCATCTCTTGAGGGATTTTTCTCAAAGAGGTGAAGTTACAGTGAGAAGTATTTCCATGGAAAACAATGTGGTGGCCCCTTTGACTAAAACCTTGACTCAGCAGAAATATGATCATCATGTGAGGTCTAGTAGACTAAAAGTCGTAGGCAGTTGGCTCTACTCCAAGTGGGAGTTTGTAAGGGTTGGTGTCCTGAGAACCAACTGTTGTGTACTTTGATTACATGAATGTTCACTTATTATATATTGTTCATTTTTTTCATGACTATAATATAATAATGTCCTGGAATATTTGTAGCATTAATAAGGTCATAGCATATCCCCGCTATGATGAGAACCTTGAAATGCTATAACAATATTCATAAATAAAGTTCTGTGGTTGGATGACATACTATGATAGGACACGTTGTATACAGAACGTCATGTGCGAGTACTCTTAAGAAGACGAGACTCTCTCTCATGGAATTCGTTCTTGGTAATCTCCAAGATAGGAGATTACGAGAACAGACCAGCCAGTAGTAATTTCGCATGTCTTGGTGTCATCAGATATTGCTATCTACGAGCGTGTGTAATGGTCCTTGGACTGGAAGATTATCATTAACTCATATCATGACTTGCGCCCTTATATTAACTGAGGAAAACAGTCACGCAGACAGTTGGCGGGAAGTAGGGAGCCTTGGGTGCATCACGAGTGACATGTTGTTAATGGATAAGTCGAGGAAGGATTTGTCCCTTCCATTTATGGAAGTTGATATCTCGACCCTTTGATTGAAATAGAACTGTCGCATTAAATTCCAGGGCCATGGTGTAAACGAAGATTTTATTTTAGGTAGTCAAAGAATGACATATCCAGCGTATAGGTTTATGACACTGCCATGAAACCTTCTTGATGAGATATCTAGATAAAGGGATTAAATTACACAGTAAGCGTTCGTATGAGGTGATACGTCAATGCGGCGTCAACTTCTTTCTCTTGGGTGCCTTGACCCGTTGCTAGACAGTAATCTTGGACTTTAGGCAAGCCCACCTAATGCCAATGAGAAAGAGGCCTAGAGGGTCACACACTAAGTGTATCCAATTATCTAAAGTTGAAAAAAGATTATTCTCGTATGTGGTTTAATAATTATTAAAGGAAGCCTATATTGTTTTAAATGATGGACTAAAAATAAAATAAAACAACTACACGCCGTGTATTTATTATTACACGCTGTGTAGTTTTATTTTGGAAAGAAAAATAAAATAAAACAAGTACATGCCTTGTATTTATTATTACACGCCATGTAGTTTTATTTTGGAAAGGAAATGAATAAATGAAAACAAGATATACATGCCGTGTATATTTAATGTACCCGCCGTGTAGTTTTCAATGAAAAACAAGTACATGTAGTGTATTTATTATTACACGTCGTGTAGTTTTTCCAGTCGGGATTTCGAGGATATAATATTGTTTTAAAATGATATTTATTATAATCAGCGTGGGCGCATGTCAAGGAATTATCTATTCGACATGGTGGATTTAAATAAGAGTCAATGAAATAAATAAAACGCGTAACGCGTTTATTTATTTTCATAACTCTATAACCCCACACACCTGATTATAAATAACCTCACAACCCCAACTCTTTTCTGACACACAAGAGAATCGTTGTGGACAACATCACTGGAGAATTCTTTCAAGACCGAAAAACCTCTTCCTCCAAGAATGCTCTCAAGACCGAGAGAGATCCTCTTCCATCTGATCAAGACGATCTAAGGCGAACAACGCAAGAAAAGGCCTCTCCACGCTAGCACCCAGAGAATCCTTTGGCGAGGTCCAGAGAGACAAGCTACACATGTGGATCACCGCTAGAGGGAGTCTACACTTGGGTTCTATGACACAACGACGGATCACATTGTCAACGTGATCGAGAACATCAACGAAGAAAGAACACCCAAAAGGTATTTCTTTGTAAATAATTAAATTAATTATAATCAACCTGTAACAATCCTTGTTTGTGGTTCCGGGAAAAACCATCTTCTTTGTCACTTTCTGTGATTCGATTCATGGAAACTGGCATTTATCGTCGTATTGATGCCAGATTGATCATTGCTAATGACAAATAGCGAAGTGGGAACATTCACCCACGCGCTTCCGTTGCGCCCAAAAACCTTCAAATGGTATCAGAGCGAGGTTACAACGTTGATTATAGTTATTTAATTTTCGTTGATAATTTATGCTTTCATATTTGATGCAATTCTAAATAAATCGTTCTATAAATCTGAATTAACGAGATCTATTATTCCTCCTTAGTTTCTAGATTCATATCACAGAAACAACCTTTTAATTTTAATTTTGATTAAAATAAAAATGAGGAACTCATCTGGAGGAGCCACTCTTTCTATCTGTACACCAAGGGATTACACGACATGTAATTATAACTACACGTCGTGTACATAGGTTCAACGAACCGGCACTGGTACGCCAAACCTCTCCATGTGAATTGATTATGCTTAAGTTTTAATCACGCCGTGTTGACCGGAATTGAACGGTGCCTGGAAACCGGAATACATGGAGTGTATGTTGGAACAACACACCGTGTAGTCCGTTTCGACCCAGGTCAAACCGTGTACAAAGATAAGCCGCGTACCGCGTACACGGGATCGCCAGGCCGGTTACCGCGTAACAAGGACGTACACGTCATGTATGATTCATCTACATGTCGTGTACTCTAAAATTTCCAAAGTACAGAAAACACGCCAAAGCCCCGGCGTGTACTTTGGATAAAGGGTGAAAAGAAAATACACGCCGTGTAATTATAAACTACACATTGTGTACTTTCCAGAAATGGAATTTCACCAGGTTTCATCCAAATGTACAAAGACCAGTACAAGGAATATGGATGAGAAGAATCTCAAGGAAATTCAGAAAGGAATTTAAGATAAAGAATTGATTAATTATAAGATGATAATTAATTGAATTCGAGCACGTCTTATCTTAAATAAAAGAACGATTAAAAGAATTTGAATTCTAAATATGCGTAAATGTTGTTGCATACTATGGATGATCATGAGCTAGACTAAAGACCCTTTTTATGTGTTTGGTTTCATTTAAATTTATTTAATTTAAATTTGTAGGCCTGCGAGCCTTCTTCAAATAAAATGTAGGGCCTGTGTGCCCATGGTTTCTTTAATGTAAACCCATGTAATGGAGGATATCCAAAGCCAGAGGAGACGGTTCAAATCCCGAAGCTGAGACGAATCCAACACAAGAAGATACAATGGTGGATAGGTGGGAGCTGCATAACATGAACCATCAGGTTGAAGGTGTTTTCCCTAGGTCAGGGTTAGCTTATCGAAACTGCTAGATAAGCTAACCAAATAAAAGATCATGATCATGCCATCTTATTTAATTTCTGCCTTATTTCATGGTTTATTTATTATGTATGTGTTGTTGCAATCACATAATTAATAAAATGAACAAGCATGCAAATATGGAATAAAATAAAAACCGGACTATGCGTTAACATTATCGGAACATGGTTAATCACTTAAGCAAGCATCACTTAATATTAACAAACATGTGATAATGCAAAAAATACGCATAAAGAATAAAATCCCTCAAATACCATATTATGTCAGACCAAGCCTTCAATTACTTGATTAAGGGATAGACTCAATAAAACTATGTGTTTGACCAACCCTTGTTGGGACACTTACTTTTATAAAGAAGCCCTTATGAAAGGTTTCGGGTTGACTTAACCATATTACATCAAGAGAAATATCCCTTTCTAGACATGATGTAATATTTGAGGTAAGAGTTGAGGAAATCCAAGTCAGGATTTCAGGATTGGGGAGCCCACTCAACATATCAAGGAATTGTAAGCTCACAGTTGGCAAAGAACTGCCAACCTAAATACCTTCAAATAGCTTGACCAACCCTTGTTGGGGTTATGCGAGGGGGAATATGGATCCTTGACACTAGGATGTCAAATCAACTGGACATTCCATGTTCAATGGTTAGGGCCATTGGGACTTGATAAAATAGTGGGAGACTTAATAAAATTTATTATTTCACATAAAAATGTAATCAATAAAGTACTAATAAATATGCTCTTTTAAAATTATAGAATCAAGATGACAAACTCGTCAACCACATTTTCTCGGCGATCAATACTCGATATAGACAATATCCTCACCAGTAGTAACTTTCAGGAATGGTTTAGGCACCTTCGGGTTATCATACTCCATGAACGGAAGTTTTACGTGCCAGATTCCTCACTTCCTGATTCTCCTGCCCTATGGGTGAGTGATTAAGATTTGCTGGTCTATGATCAACATTTAAACGACTCTCTCGACATTCAATTTTTGATGCTGTCATCTACGTCTAGTGAGCTCATGAAGTCTCATGAAAACATGGATGCCTACAGCATGCTCGAGCACCTCTGTGGTCTATACCAGGAGAGAGCAAGACATGAGAGGTTTTAAATCTCCAAGGCTCTATTTCAGAGCAAGCTTGGAGAGGGTTCCCCAGCTGGGCCTCATGTAGTCAAGCTCATTTGCTACATTGAGCGCTTGGAGGTTCTAGGGTTTAAAATCCCCAAAGAACTGGGCACCAATCTCATTCTTGCATCACTCCCCCAGAGCTTCTCAAACATTGTTGTGAACTTCAACATGAACAACATTTAGAAGTCTTTGTCTGATCTTCTTATCCTTATTCGCCAAGTGGAAAATGACATGAAGCGTGAAAAGCCTTCTGTGCTCAAGGTGAATAAAAGGAAAGTGAAGGCGATGATATTTAAGCCCAAATCTTCTTCAAGGCCTTCCAAGAAAAGGAATATCAAAGGGGAGGCAAAGGAACATGATTCTTTTTTTTCGCATGTGGCAAGAAGGGCCATTGGAAGAAAAACTCCACCCAGCCAAGGAAGCAAGGGGAAGCTTCAGGTGCGTTTGTTATCGAATTCAATCAATCTGTTTCTAATAATTGGGTATTAGATACTGCATGTGGTGATCAAATCTATATCCAAATACAGGAACCCATTAGATTCAGGAAGATTGATCGAGGGGAGGTAGATCTACGAGCAGCCAACAGAGCCGGACTCACTGTTGTAGCTTTCGGGGACTACCACCTCACATTGCCTATAGGGATGGTCTTGGTTTTGAAAGGATGTTATTATGTAACCTCTGTAACCAAAAACATTATTTTAGTATCCAGATTAGATATTGATGGATTCATCATCATGTTTGGAAGTGGATGTTGCTATTTTTATAAAGATAACATTTTTTTGGTAGGGAATATTTATATAACGGCCTTTATGTGTTAGACTACACAAACCAAGTAATGGAAATTGATATCAAAGTTAATTCACATGACTCATACCACACCCAACTTTGGAATCAACGGCTAGGTCATGTCAATGAGAAATGTTTGACAAAATTACATCAAGATGGGTATTTAGATTCTTTCGAACTAAAACCACTTGGTGTATGTCATGCATGTCTACAAGGAAAAATGACCAAATCCCCATTTAGTGGGAAAGGTGAAAGAGCTAAATAGATTCTATAATTAGTTCACACAGATGTGTGTGGACCATTTCCAGTTGAATCAAGGGGTGGGTTCTCGTACTTCATAACTTTTAATGATGATTTTATTTGATATTGATATATATATATTTAATGAGGTATAAGTCAGATTCTTTTGATCGGTTCAAAGAATACAAGAATGAAGTTGAGTACCAGCTTGGTAAGAAGATTATGAAACTCCGCTCAGATAGAAGAGGAGAATATCTTAATCAGGACTTCATTGATTTATTACTGGAGTTTGGTATTCTATCTCAACTCACTCCTCCTTACACACCGCAGTGGAATGGTGTAAGTGAAAGGAGGAACCACTCCATGTTGGACATGGTGAGATCAATGATGAGTCATGCGAGTCTTCCATTATCCTTTTGGGGATATGCATTACAAACAGCAGTGCACATACTAAACCAAGTACCAACTAAATCGATAAATGGTATTCCATACGAATTATGGAGTGGACGCAAAGCCATGTTATCGAATTTACATGTGTGGGGTAGTGAAGCATTTGTTAAGGCATCTTCAGGTAACAAACTTGCACCCCAAGGCACAAAGTGTATCTTTATAGGATATCCCAAGGAAACAATGGGATATTACTTATACAACCCCTCAGACAAAAAGGCTACAGTGGCAAGACACGCCATATTCCTTGAGAGGGAGAACATCTCCAAAAGAGATAGTGGGAGTGAGATAGACTTTGATGAAGTCGAGGCTCAAGATACACATGAGTTGGTACAAGAACGGATTCCACAAAGCCCCTTGGAAGAAATATCTATTCTAGAGACACAAGAACTATGTAGGAGTACGAGAGAGGTGAAAGAACCTGAATGATATGGTTTTCTTGTCACCGAGGATGGTGACTCATTATTGGTTGACAAGGATGACCCTCTTACCTACAAGGAAGCAGTTTAAGGCACATACATTGCCATGTGGCAAGAAGCCATGAATTCTGAAATGGATTCCATGTATTAAAACCAAGTCTGGATTTTGGTAGATCCTCCAGTTTATGTAAAGACTATTGGTAATAAATGGGTATTCAAGAAGAAACATGACATGGAGGTGAAAGTTAGCACCTACAGGGCACGACTAGTTGAAAAGTTTTTATACAGTGTAAAGGAATTGACAATGATGAAACCTTTTCACCGGTTGAAATGCTGAAGTCCATTAGAATCCTATTGGCCATTGCTACTTACCATGATTATGAGATTTGGAAAATGGATGTCAAAACAGCTTTCCTTAACGGGAACCTCCAGAAAGATGTCTATATGACACAACCAGAAGGGTTTGTGACTCCAAAGGATGCCAACAAGGTATGCAAGTTGCAGAAATCCATTTATGTATTAAAGCAAGCATCATGGTCCTGGAACATTCGTTTTGGTGAAGTTGTTACCGAATTTGGCTTTGTTAAGAATGAATGTGAGCCTTGTGTCTACAAAAGGTTTAGTGGAAGTGCAGTCGTTTTACTAATAGTATATATTGATGACATATTGCTAATTGGAAACGAAGTACCTGTCTTACAGTCAGTTAAGGCATGGTTGCATAAATGCTTCTCCATGAAGGACTTGGGAGAGGCGGCATATATTCTTGGGATCAAGATCCATCGTGATAGATACAAGAGAATGCTTGGCCTGAGTCAAAGTACATACATTGACATGATACTGAAGAGATTCAGTATGGAACAGTCCAGTAGAGGATTGTTTCTAGTGTCACATGGCATTCATCTTTCCAAGAAAATGTGTCCTCAGACACATGAGAAAAGAAAGAGGATGGCAAGGATCCCTTACGCATCCGTGATTGGTTCAGTCATGTATGATATGCTATGTACGAGGCTAGATGTTGCTTATGCATTAAGTGGGGTAGGAAGATATCAAATTCATCCAGGAGACCGCCATTAGATGGCAGTCAAGACTATCCTTAAGTATCTGAGGCGTACTAAGGATATGTTTTTGTTTAATGGAGGAGATGAGGAATTAGTCATCTGAGGACATGTAGATGCTTGTTTCCAGACTGATCAAGATGACATGAAGTTGAAGACTGGATACATCGTCAGTTTAAATGGAGGTGCAGTGAGCTGGAAGAGCTCAAAACAAAGTGTTGTGGTAGATTCTACAGCAGAGTCCGAGTATATTTCATCTTCTGAGGCAGATAAAGAAACAGTATGGATGCAAAGCTTCATCCAAGAGCTGGATGTTGTACCAAGAAATAAAGATCCTATCACACTCTATTGTGATAATACTGCAGTGGTGGCACTTACAAAAGAGCCAACGTCACATCAGAGGACAAATCACATACTTTGTAAGTATCATCTCTTGAGGGATTTATATTAGAGAGGTGAAGTTGCAGTGAGCAGTATTTCCACGGAAGAAAACGTGGATGACCCATTGACTAAAGCCTTGACTCAGCAGAAACATGATCATCATGTGAGGTCTAGCAGACTAAAATTCGTAGGCAGTTGGCTCTAGTCCAAGTGGGAGTTTTTAAGGGTTGGTGTCCTGAGAACCAACTGATTTGTACTTTGATTACATGAATTTTCACTTATTATATATTGTTCATTGTTCTGCATGACTATAATATAATAATGTCCTGGAATATTTGTTGCATTAAAAAGGTCATAGTAGATCCCCGCTATGATGAGAACCTTGAAATGCTATAACAATATTCTTAAATAAAGTTCTACGGTTGGATAACATACTATGATATGACACATAGTATACAGACCGTCATGTGCGAGTACTCGTAAGAAGACGAGACTCTCTCTCATGGAGTTCACAATTGGTAATCTCCAATATAGGAGATTATGATAATAGACCTGCCAGTAGTAATTCAACATGTCTTGGTGTCATCAGATATTGCTATCTATGAGCGTGTGTAATGGTCCTTGGACTGGAATATTATCATTAACTCATATCATGACTCACGCACCTAGATTTTCTGACGAAAACCGTCACGCAGACAGTTGGCGGGAAGTAGGGTACGTTGGGTGCATCACGAGTGACATGTTGTTAATGGATATGTCGATGAAGTATTTGTCCCTTCCATTTATGGAAGTTGATATCTCGGCCCTTTGATTTAAATAGAACTGTCGCATTAAATTCCATGGCCATGGTGTAAACGACGAGTTTATTTCAGGTAGTCAAAGAACGACATATGAAGCATAGAGGTTTATGACACTGCCATGAAACCTGCTTGATGAGATATTGAGACAAAGGGATTAAATTACACAGTAAGCGTTTGTATGAGGTGATACATCAATGTGGCGTCAACTTCTATCTCGTGGGTGCCTTGACCCGTTGCTAGACAGTAATCTTGGACTTTAGGCAAGCCCGCCTAATGCCAGCGAGAAAGAGGCCTAGAGGGTCACACACTAAGTGTATCCAAGTATCTCAAGTTGAATAAATATTATTCCCATATGTGGTTTAATAATTATTCAAGGAATCATAAGTTGTTTTAAATGATGGATGAAAAATAAAATAAAACAAGTACACGCCGTGTATTTATTATTACATGCCGTGTAGTTTTATTTTGGAAAGGAAATGAATAAATGAAAACAAGATATACACGCCGTGTATATTTAATGTACACTCCATGTAGTTTTCAATGATAAACAAGTACATGCCGTGTATCTATTATTACACACCGTGTAGTTTTTTCAGTCAGAATTTTGAGGATATAATATTGTTTTAAAATGATATTTATTATAATCAGCGTGGGCACATGTCAAGGAATTATCTATTCGACATGGGGGTTTTAAATAAGAGTCAATTAAATAAATAAAATGTGTAACATGTTTATTTATTGTCATAACTCTATAACCCCACACACCCGATTATAAATATCCTCACAACCGCAACTCTTTTCCGACAGACAAGAGAATCATTGTGCACAACATCTCTGGAGAATTATTTCAAGACCAAAATAACCTATTCCTCCAAGAACGCTCTCAAGACCGAGAGAGATCCTCTTCCATCGGATCAAGATGATCTAAGGTGGACAACTCAAGCAAATTCTTCTCTACGCTAGCACCCGGAGAATCCTTTGGCGACGTCCAGAGATATAGGGTACACGTGTGGATCACCACTAGATGGAGTCTACACTTGGCTTCTATGATGCAATGACGGATCACATCGACAACGTCATTGAGAAAATCAATGAATAAAGAACACCCAAAAGGCATTTCTTTATAATTAATTAAATTAACTATAATCAACCTGTAACGATCCTTGTTTGTGGTTCTTGGAAAAACCATCTTCTTTGTCTCTTTCTGTGATTCGATCCGTGGAGACTGGCATTTATCGTAGTATTGATCCCGGATTGATCACTAATAATGACAAATAGTCAAGTGGGTACATTCACCCACGAACTTCCGCTGCGCCCAGAAACCTTCAGTATCATGGTACCAGTGTCACTTCAGGAGGAAGTGTTTAGGGAGTTCCACACATACCCTCTACCTGTACTTCCAAGAGTGGCGAAGATATTGTTTCGGTGCGGATGTGCGTCGGGTTTCTGTTCCGACGCTGTTCCGCCAGGACGCTTTCGCGCGTGAACCCGTCGACCCAAGGGGATAGGCGCGCGGCTTGTGGCCCCACAGTCCCGCTTTCCAAGGGCGGGCGGAATTCGTCCCTTATTCAGGGGCGTCTGCTCCTTGATCGAAACCGGGATGATGGGATGTCGGCTCCTCCTTCCGTGGACGTCTCCTCGGAACTCGTCGCCTAATCCGGGTCTCCCTCATAGATTTAAGAATGTTCGTGAATCTCATTCCCGACGCCATATCTTCATGGACACCGGTTAATTACGCTGCTTCCGCCCAGACCCTCCAAGGAGTCTGGTCGGGGCAGCAACCTGCGGTGAGGAGACCGGGTGGCTCTGTGTGTTGGAGGCGTGTCGTAACAATGTGGCTCTGCATGTTTGCTTTCCGTCCCTAACATGGCTTCTCGAAGGCGTGATGGCCTGAGGCATCCCGCGCTGGGTGCAGGGAACTGCGTTACCTAAGTTTTTCCTCAGCTTCCAATGTTTAACATGGGGTATGCCGCGAGTTTAACGTCCAGCGGGGACGGCATCAGACTGATCAACACGAGAAGTGGATCAGGTGACAGAACCCCTTGTGGAGAACCTCCGATGTTGGGGCCAGCACATGGGCGGCTTCCCAAGTGAAGTGGAGTGGAATGAAATGGAATGACCCCACCGGGATGTGGCGGCCCGGGTAAGGATCAGGATGGATGATAGAGTGAATAGCATGGACCCCTTAGGGGCTTCCTACGTACCGCGCGTTAGCGCGGATCAAAGTCAGCGTAGTTCGGATATACAGTTTAACGTCAAGCTGGACGTCGGTAGGCCGACTCACGAAGAGGTCGAGGCCGCCGGGCGGAGGATTGAACCGAAGCACCTCGCACAGAGGGTGATGGAATGGCCGGGTGGATCACAGTTTCACGTCATGCTGGACGCTGAAAGGAGAAAGAGGCAGTGGGGAAGCACAATGGAGATACACATGTGCAGTCTCCCACGAGGGCGGATTCATAGGTGAATCGACGCGAGTGTGAACCCAGGAGGGGTCCACTGATGGACGAACTGACGTGAATATGACCGGGATGACCAGGTGGTGGGCTTGAACCTCGGAGAGGCTTCCTACGTACCCTGTTTTAGGAGACAGGGATCAAAGTCCACATAGTTCGTTATGTCAGGACTTACGCACTGAGGCAGCCCGGATGCGGCAAAGCTCAGTTGGAGAGGGACTTGGGCCGAAGGTGAGAGACCTCGTTCCCTGTCACGCCCTCTACTGGCTTCGGCAGTGGGGAAGCACGATGGAGATACACATGCGCAGTCCCCCACAAGGAACTAGGGGTTTGTAATACCCTACCCCCTTGGGCGAAGGCCACTCCAATCCCGACATCCCTGCAGAGACGAGCGGGTGGGGGCCACATCCGAACCGGGAGGGGGACCCTGCGTGCGAGGCACGGGATCGGATGAAGCGGACGGTTTAACGTCTTTCTGGACGAAGTACAGTTTAACGTCGTGTGTTGAGGACGAAGCGGATGGTTTAACGTCTTGCAGGACGAAGTACAGTTTAACGTCGTGTGTTGAGGACGAAGCGGACGGTTTAACGTCTTGCCGGATGAAGTACAGTTTAACGTCATGTGTTGAGGACGAAGTGCAGTTTAGCATCATGCGGGACGAATGCTGAACAGTTTAACGTCTTGTAGCTCGGACGATGGAGGCTAGGCAGTTTAGCGTCGTGCGGCTTGGACGTCATGCTAGGCAGTTTAACGTCGTGCATCTTGGACGTATGAGTGCCACCAAATGGTCCGTGTCACTTCGCGCGAACCTGGAGGGCCGCACGGGAAGACAACGCACGGTGCGGGCACCCAAGATGAGGATCATCGGGCGCCACGCAGAGGGGTACCCTCAGGGGGTCAAAGGGGGCAACCACGGCGGATTGCACGCAAAAGAGGAGCTTGGCGCACAATACCGCGGGTCGGCGCGCAATTGGACGGGGCTGGCGCGCAATTGGGCCAGCGCTTTGCGCACGGATGATTGAGATTGCGCGCACCGGGCTTCGGATACCGCACGGGGGCAACAACCCATTCTTTTAGCGAATGGCCACTTTCAAAAGGGGGGGGGGGTGCGCGCAATCGGGCTGGATTGCGCGCACCCGGGGGCAAATGCGCGCAAGAGGCTTCTTTTGCGCGCGAATGCCTTTGGGTGAAGGGTTATTCAAAAAGAAAGGAGCCAAAGGGATTGCGCGCGAAGGCGAACCCCGAGGCTTTCTTGCGCGAAAGAAAGGAGGTTACCTGAAGATCGGCATTGCGCGCGGAGGGGGTTGGATTGCGCGAATGAGCGACTCTTCGAATTCCGGAAACCTTCAAAACGTCGGGGGTCGCCTTATATTTATAGGCAACCCCGGGCGCGGAATCCGGTTCGCGGGCGCGCAATTTCCTTCGCGGGCGCGGAATCGGGCCCGGCGCGCAAGGGAGTCGCGTGTGCCACGGGCGCGCAAAATTGCGCGCCGGCCCAGCGCATTGCGCGCATCCCGGGAGGTTTGCGCGCCTTACTTCGACTTTGCGCGCGGGCCTCCAAAATTCCGCGCAAGGCCTCCGGGCCCTCCGAAACGTGCTTCTGACTCCAAATATGACCTCGCTTTCCGCATCTGGAGCTTTGTTTGGGAAAAACGGACTTTTCCGGCGTCTACAAAAGCCCCCCCTTGGAATCTGATCGGTGAGAGGTCACAATGATCGGGTTCCGAGGGAGACGCCGGAATGCCGAAGTCCTTGGTGGCGCGGGACTGTGGCGCGCAAAAAAGGGTGTCGGGCGCGAAATTCGCTGTCGAGGTCGCGCAAAGCACTTTCCGCGCAGCACGGACACCCGACCTCGCCTATAAATAGGGGCCCTGGGTCCCCCCGTACCGTACACCGGCCTTCCGCGCGATAAGCATTCGAGCTCTCATTCGCGAAATTACCCTTTCCGGCGCGGAATTCACCCGTTCGTCGCGCAAACCTCTCCGGATTTCGGTCTGCTTTTGCGTGAACACCCGGGGTTTTACGCGACGGACTTCCCTATTGCGCGCCGTCCACTAGGATTGCGCACCAACTCTCAAACTTCTCTACCAGCCTCTTCCGATTCCGCACGCTTCATCCTTTAACCCGCACGACTCCCAGAGCTTCTGAGATGGTCGCGAATCAAGGAAATGAGGGGGATGCCGCCACTCGCAGAGCTGAGATGGCGACGAACGAGGAGGTCTACGGAGCCAAGGAGATTGTTTCCAACAATCAATCCTTGTTCGACTTGCTGACGCCGGCCCAGAAGACATATCCGCTGTCGGACAACCTACCGCTCTGGAACTTCGGCATCCTAGATGAGGTTCCGGTGCCAGGGTTCGAGGTTGATGCGCCACGGACCTGGGTGACTCGGGAGGACGAGCTTCCCCGCTATAACATCACCAACAATGGGCATCCTGCCAGGGAGATCAGGCACTTAGATGTCTATGTCCTGAACCCAAGGACGCGAACCATCGCTGGGAGTGAGCCTACTGCGGAGAACTCTCCAGCCCTCTACTCGAGTACATATCGCCAGAGTGTCACTGACGACACCAAGGGCTGGCTGAAGGGCTGGGACTTGCGGTCTGGGGGAAACTTCACCAGTGACTGGGCCTGGGAATTCTGGGTACGCCACACCTGCGATCACTTCGCGGAAGAGCTGCGGTACATCGGCCTGTATGAGGCGGTGTGGACATCGCAGTTCCACTTCTACCAGCAGTCCGAGCTCGGGCTGGAGCTTTTCACCCGCTGGTCCCCGGATACCAACACCTTCCATCTTCACCATGGGGAGGTTAGCATCGGTCTCTGGGAAATCCACTGCATCGGAGGTATCCCGCTGGAGGGTTACCAATACGATGAGTTCCTGCCACCGAAGAACATCTGGGAGGACAGGTCACGGACTCCCATTCTGACATGGCATCTACTTGACCTGGCTACGCAGCGGCTCGGGATCAAGGACTTCCACAAGGACATAGCCTACAAGGAGTGGTTTGGCCAGTTCTTGGAGCATGACCCAGCGGTCAAGATGCCAGGCAGGGGGAAGCGGTGCCCGACCGCGGCTCAGAGGAGCCGGAACGGGTCGTACTGGCGGGTCCTAGAGACGGGTGACTACCGCTCATGGGGGTACCGCGTCATTGAGGCCCGGGACCCAAATGTCCGGTACGCGGCGTTCCTGGCCGCCTTTCTGAGTGGGTGGCTCCTGCCAGTGCGGGACGCGAGAATGGGCGTTCGCCCGACGACACTGGCGATGGCGGGCGCTATGGCCGCCAACAAAAGATATAACCTCGGGGTCCCGGTGCTGGCTAAGCTGTATACCATCCTGGGAGGCATCCCACGAGGGGGGTCTCCACGAAGGATCTGTGGGCCCTTTCAATTCTTCCATGGTTGGGTGGCTGCTCACCTTGGTGGGTACACGTTTCCAAACGCTGTCATTCCTCCGGGCAACGGCCTACGACCCTCCCTGCTGAACATCACGGGGGTCGCTCCGATGACCCTAAACGAGGAGGGCGTGAGGATTCGGATTGGAAATCACGCCAATTTCAACTTCAGCCCGTTCCCCACTCCTGTTGGCCAGATGATCGACAATGGGCAGGGTCCGTTGGAGCAGCACAAATACTTCCTGAACATGCGGGGCAGGGTGCTCGTGGCTCGGATCGACGTGAAGGTGATCTGCGAGCCCTACGTGCCAACCCGGTTCGCCAGGCAGTTCGGGTGCCTTCAATGGATGCCGAAGAGGGTATTCACGGCTATCCGGGAGGAGACGAACCCTTGCGTCCTTCGCCAGATGTGGCTGATGTTCACCGCTTTCGGCTCTGCTGACGTCATCACTCTTCCTCCTACCGGGGTCGACGCAGGCTTGGCAAACGAGTACGCCGAACACTGGGCCATCGTGTACCCCGAGGGGCTTCTACGGAAGCAAGTTCGGCGGCTCGAAGTCACCCGTGCGGAGACCGGGCGTCAAGGAAGGAGGCGAAGCGCCGCCACACGGGGGAGAACGGAGGCGCGCCAAGCAGCGGAGCCGGCGCGGGTAGGGACTTCAGCGGCGGGCACATCGCATGCTACCGCCACGACTTCAGCACCCAGAGAGGGGGCACATGCGGTGGTCGAAGACCGGCCCGGGAAGCAGGTAAGGCGTCTGCTCGAACCCTCCCACGATGCAGTCTTCCCGGCGCTGTGGTCGGCCTGGATGACCCTGCGGCAGTCACTGGGGACCGAAGCCATCTGGCGAAAGATACTCAGAGAAGGAATCCATCTGCCGGAGGTCGGGTGCCTCTAGATCGCCGACAGGGTGAACTTCCACCGGCGGTATGCGTATCTGACGGCCATGGACGAGTACGCGCGCCAACATGGTCAGCGTGCGGAGCCGTCCCTTCTGGTGAAGGTGATGCTCTGTCTAGAGCCTGCTCAAGAACAGATGCCGCCGGAGGAATACGATAGTAACGACGACTCCGAGGAAGAGGAGGAGACGGGGGAGGATGAAGGCTCGGAAGGAAGGTCCCATCCGGGGAGCCCGCGGGAGAGCGGCGAGGTGGCCGGCTCCGACAATGTCGATGTCACCAAACTCCTCGAGGTCCGCTTCTATCCCTACTCAACCTGCTTCATCCATTCTCTTATGCAGCTTCAAACCCATTTCTCCACCTTTCTCAGGTGTGCATGGATGCTAGTCAGGCATCCTCAGTGGGAGTAGGAGAGGCGCCAGCAGGACAGGGCGGGGGCCAGACACCCATCATTGAATTGACAAGCACGGAAGGGTCCCCTGCTGCAATTGTTCCTGCGGCGGCCGGGACAGTGGAAGATGACGCTCTGAACTCCCGTAAGTCTCCTTACATTAATGCGGGAGCTTGCCGTTGACGATCCGTGACTAACCACGGCATGCCCTGCGCAGTGATCTCAACACTGGAGGCTCGTCGGGTTGCCGAACCTGGGCCATCCACGAGTGGACCGGTGGAAGACATGTCGCCTGCTCCGGAACAGACTTTTCACACCGAGCCGGCCCCACCAACCGCTGATCAGGGGGCAACAGACGCCGGCGGTGCTGTCATCGGAGAGAGGTCGGGGGCTGACGAGGGTGTCAACGCCGCTGGGGCGGGAGAAGAAGGCCGCCCAGATGTTGGGGAACCTATCCCCCGTGAGGACATCCCAGGGGAGGACCCTGCAGCAGACCTGTTGGCTGCCTTCCCTGCCAACCGGCCTGCCGACCCCGATGGATGGACAACTCGGACGCGGAGGCGATCGAGGAGAGCCGGATAACGCGACGCAGGGGGTGGAAGTGTATCCAGCGCTTTCTCAAGCGAGACCCATCAGAGTGGCTTGGGCGCGTGGGATCACATCAAACCTGGATGCGCTTCCTGTGTGCCGGGGGAGCTGATGCTCAATGCCTCCATCTGACGGTCCGTGATTTCATGGCAGAAAAGATGCGCGAGAGCCGCCGGCGTGCCGACGTCGCACAATGTCGGGACATGTCGGAGAACATGCGGGCGCTCCTCGCGGCGGAGCAGGAAGTCCGGCGTCTCGAAGGGCAGGCGGCCGAGAAGGAGGCCTTCGTCGCAACGTGCACCGAGCTTGTGGAGCAACTAGCAGCCCAGCTGTTTGATGCCCAGGTACAGCTGACAGAGGCGGGCCAACAGATGGTCACACTTCAAGTCAAGCGGGAGCGTGCACAGGCCAGGATCGACGAACTGCGTGCTGTGACCGCCGACGAGGAGAGGGCATGCAGAGAGCGAGAAGCAGCTCTGGAGGCCGCCAACCAAAGGGTAGCGGCATTGGAAAGATTCATTCAGCACGCTAATCCCTAGGGGCTTTATTTTGCCATTCCCAGAACATTTTCTTCCGCTACTCAATATTTCGATCCATTTGTATGAACCAACATATTTATCTGCATCTTTTGGCTTAACATGCTCAACCACAATTCATTGTCTCGCGGGAGCGTTAACCAAGCTTCAGGCATCCGTAATTGGGCCTGTATTTCTAGAGAAAAGAGGGAGGTCATTCCTAGGAAAGGAGACCTCAAGCCTAATCAATGTATCATCCCCCCAACTTGTTCCGACTCATGAGCGGGACAATGCTAGGGGCATTGAGATTTTATCCGAACATAGGGAAATGAGAAAGGGTGAATCGCGTGTCCCGAATTCCGAAATCCACAACGGTCGGCCTTTCAGGAAATGCCCAATACGGCAAGCGGACAATGGATCAATCAACCATAGTACCGCAATAGACGGACCGAAGGTCATCATTCATATTGCAGGAGGCGGATCACATGTCATCATCAATGCCGCTTTGAGGGTTCCTTCAGTTACAAGGGAGGAAATCCAGATCAACAGGGCATGCGAAGCGTGGGGCGAAGTGACGATTTGTTCGGACAGAATCCAACGCTCTCAAAATTGCACCACCGTGGGGAAAGCGTATTAGGAGGATGAACTAATCTGGCCGTGAATCACCCCAATTCTCAGACAGAACCTCTTCGACGAGGAAGCTGTCGCTTCCCATCATTGCAATGGGGCATCCCGAGCTGAATCGGGGAGAATATCACAATCGCACCACTCTACCGGAAGCCAGGCCAGACGGCCGGCGACGAGGAGGGGCGGGACTTAGCGATCCATGAGGCTGGACCCGAGCCGAGATGCCCGGGCGTTCCTACGTACTCCATCAGGCTGGAGATCAAGCCACACGTAGTTCTGAAAGTGCAGTTTAACGTCATGCAGGACGTAGAACATTGTTTGGGGAGATCTTAGTTTAAGGTCGTAGAGCTTGGACCATAGGGGCAGATCTTAGTTTAAGGTCTTAGAGCTCGGACCATAGGGGCAGATCTTAGTTTAAGGTCTTAGAGCTCGGACCATAGGGGCAGATCTTAGTTTAATGTCTTAGAGCTCGGACCATAGGGGCAGATCTTAGTTTAAGGTCTTAGAGCTCGGACCATAAGAACATCAAAGTACGCCACGTCGTGGTCCTATCCCATGGATATGTAAAGATGCACTGAGGGATAGTGTCAAGAGTGTCAAGATTTTGCCTGGTCAGAATGGGGGGTGGAAGACGTAATGTGAATCATGCAGCCATTCACTCAAGGACTGGGGGCACCGGCGTAACGAGATGGGAGTACTGCCGACCGTGGCGGAAAAGCAGCATCAATATCGCACTGACCGTTGATGGAATGAGGCAGCAAACGAGCATCAACCGCTCAAGCGCAGGATTCATATCGATTTGCTGCCCGAGGCCCTTGGGGGCACCAGCCCGAGTCGGTGGGAGAGCACTGAGGCATTGTGTCCAGACCGCTCACGGGGGCTCCACCCAGGGCACAGGCGATGGGTCCGAATGAAAGGGAGCACGAAGCCTGAAAAGTGGAAGAAACCTGACCAAGCTGAACCTGACCCTCCTGGTAATAAACCAGAGTACTCTTGACACCGGTGGACCACTGCAAGGGGTCGAGGGACACGCCTTGAGGGTGACCCGAAGGCGGCAGATTCCCCGGAGAAGGGGGAATATCTAAGAGGTGGGGGGCTGGACCCAAAGTTTCAAACATCCGGGTGTTCCTACGTATCCCATAAGGATGGGAATCAAGACACACGTAGTTCTTGAAGCGCGGCGCAACACAATCAGGAACCAGTGCGGGGAGGGGTGCGGGTCTGACCCTCGCACCCAGAAGAAGCGGAATTTTATATTTCTTGTTTGTCCTTAAAGGTGGATGGTTTTTCTTTGTGCAGCGACATGCCTGTGATTAAGAAATCTCTGGCGTTGCCACAATAATCAACCCATGAAAGGCATTGATAAATGGTGTGGTTATTAACCAGCTCCCAACGTGAGTGTCCCCTGAGGAGAACATCACGATGCAGTGTCGTTTCTCGTCAGGCGGTCAAGACGATCACAGTTTACGGTCGTGTGGTAGGACCAGACAACACAGTTTAAGGTCGTGTGGTTCGGACCATGGAGGAATCCGCTTATTGCGATGTGGCGGACCCAGCGGGGGTGGGAACATACCCAGACCTGCGGTCACGCATGATACTAGGAGAAGGATCCTGGGATAGGGGCCTGCGTATGTCCATCACCCGAGGGGCGGAGATGCTAGCCTCCAGCTATACTGGGCCCAGAACGCGATTGTTCGGGCGACTCCTCCCTCCTTATGGGGACGAGGGTCCAGCTACACATGGCCCTTAGGGAGGACATCAGCATATATCCTTGGTGCTCAGATCGTGGGAGCCTCGACAGACACCATTACCCTGGTTGGCCTGCCTAACGTGTAAAGGTGTACTGAAGGTCAGTATGAAGAGAGTGTCGAGATTCCACTACAACGCACAGAGGCGGAGTGTGATGAGGATTGCGCAACCAATGTTCAGAGCCTGAAAAAGCTGACATGGCGATCAAGGATGTCGCTGACCATATTCGCAACACAACATCCGATCGCGTCAGCCTAGGATGGGGCAAGCAAACGAGCATCAACCGCTCAAGCGCGGGATTCATATCGATTTGCGGCCCAGGACCCGCCGGTAAATCGACCCGGAGCGGTAGGAGAGCACTGAGGCATCGTACCCAAACCGCTAACGAGGATCCCTTTGAGTGAAGGCTCGAACAAGAGGAAGCACGAGGCCCGACAAGCAACACAGGACATGTCGGGATTGAATCCGACACTACGGGTCATAGACCGAAGTACCCAAAACATGTTAACAGATCACCGGAAAGGGCCGGAGGACTCACCCTGAGAGCAACCAAAAGACGGCAGATCCCTGTGATCAACCAAGAGATGGGGCTGGACCTGAAACACAAGCGTCCAGGCGGTCCTACGTATCCCATAAGGATTGGAATCAAGCCGTACGTAGTTATTGAGAGGCAGTTTAACGTCATGCAGGACGAGGAGGGGTCTGAGGTAGTCCCACACACGGGGGAGGCGTACGGCGCGGCCAGTAGACCAACGTGAATGAGGACATAATCCCCCGCTCACGCCACACGCCTCGCACAAAAAGGAGGGGAACTGGGGCCAGAGGCCCAACGCGGGATAGAGATTCCCGAGAAATGGGGCTGGGCCTGAAACATGGACGTCCAAGCGGTCCTACGTATCCCATTAGGATGGGAATCAAGCCGCACGTAGTTCTTGAGAGGTAGTTTAACGTCATGCAGGACGATGAGAGAAAGGGGGGAGAAGAAGGCATCCCCAAACGTGGGGGGCGTACAGCGTGGCGAGCAAACCGACGTGAATGAGGGCATAGCCCCACGTTCACACCATACGCCGCACACCCGGAGGCAACTGGGCCAAGGGCCCGAGATGGGATGGAAATTCCCGAAGGATGGGGCTGGGCCTGAAACCTGAATGATCAGGCGGTCCTACGTATCCCATAAGGATGGGAATCAAGCCGCACGTAGTTCTTGAGGGGCAGTTTAATGTCATGTAGGACGAAGACGCTTGGCAGTTTAACGTCTTGCAGCGCGGACGTGGTACAGTTTAACGTCGTGTTGGACGAAGATGCTTGGCAGTTTAACGTCTTGTCGCGCGGACGAAGTACAGTTTAACATCGTGTTGGACGAAGATGCTTGGGATTTTAACGTCTTGTCGTGCGGACGACATGCTAGGCAGTTTAACGTCGTGCAGCTTGGACGTGGTACAGTTTAACGTCGTGTTGGATGAAGATGCTTGGAAGTTTAACGTCTTGTCGCACGGACGACATGCTAGGCAGTTTAACGTCGTGCAGCTTGGACGTAGTGCACTCAGGAAAAGTACTTCTTGAGGAACCTAGCGTTGGTGGGAGGAGTGACACGCTCACCATCCATAGTCGCTAGGGAGTACGCGCCATTGGGATAGACCTTGTGGATGACAAAAGGTCCCTCCCACTTGGGCTCCAACTTGGGCGGCTTCCTGCCGGGGATCATCGGTGCTCTTAGGGCTAATACCACATCACCCTGCAGGAAGGAGCGGAGGCGAACCTTCTTATTGAAAGCTCGAGCCATTCTGCTTTGATGCCTCTCCAAGTTGTGCAAAGCGCGAAGCCTATTCTCATCCAATGCTTCCAACTCGACTAGACGGGCTTCAGCAGCTCTGTCCGGCGCTTGCTGGTCGTAGACCGCAGTGTGCAAGGATGGTAACTGGATCTCGATGGGCAGGACGACCTCAGCTCCATACACCAGGGAATAAGGGGTCATCTGGGTGGTATTGCGAGTCGTCGTCCGATAAGCCCAGAGGGCGTTGGGGAGCTTGTCTGGCCAACTCTTCTTGTTCTGACCAACCATCTTTTGTAGAATGTAAGAGAGGGTCTTGTTAAACGCCTCAATCTGTCCATTCTCCTGCGCATGATAGCAAGATGTATGGTTCGAGCGAATGTTGTACTTGGCGTACAACTTCTTCAACTCGGCTGCTCGGAAATTGGCTCCGTTATCCGTGAGGATAGCGTGAGGCACTCCAAATCGATAAATGATGTTGGAGGTCACGAAGTCAGCGATCGAACAGGATTTGACCTCTCTGAGCAGAATCGCCTCTGCCCATTTGGAGAAGAAGTCTGTGGCGGTCAGAATGAACCGGCACTGGCGAGCCGTCGCCGGCGGGTAAGGTCCCACAACGTCCAGACCCCAGACTGCAAAGGGCCACGAATACCTAGTGGTATGGAGAGGCTCCGGCGGCCGATGCACAAAGTTCGCATGAACCTGGCACGCATGGCACCTCCTGGCATACTCGATGCAGTCATGGATCATGGAGAGCCAGAAGTATCCCAACCTCCGAATCTGGTGGGACAGCTTCAGCCCAGTCTGGTGAGCACCACATGAACCAGCATGAACCTCTTGCATGACTCGTGGGATCTCAACTCCCTGAAGGCAACGGAGGAGAACACCATCAAATCCGCACCTATAGAGGATCTTCTCCAGGCCGGGACTGCTCTGGAGGACAAACTGCGATGTGCGGTGTCGAACTCGCTCGCGCTCGGCCCGATTGACGGGAGAATGCCATGTTGGAGGTACTCAACCAAAGGCGCCCTCCAATGAGGGGCTGATTCGACTGCCATGTCTGGGGTACTCGGGGCTCCGGGCACAGGGGCAACCACGGTGAGATTACATACCGACGGGTCGCGATCTCCCTCCGGGATAACGGGGGCGATGAGCCTGCGGTGCGTCACGCGGACGATCAGGTTGTCCTGTTCAGGCTCTGCAAGTGACGCAGCAAGGCTGGCCAAAGCATCTGCTCGACCGTTCTGCGACCGGGGAATATGGACAATTTCTGGCCGAGAAGGGAACTAGGCCATCAGAAGGAGGGTGCACTCCAGCAATGGCACAAGTTCTGGCTTCCTGACAACATAGTCACCATTGATCTACTTAACGACCAGCTCGGAGTCCCCTTTCACACATAGATGGGGCACGTCGATCTCGAGAGCTAACTCGAGGCCCGTGATGAGGGCATGGTATTCCGCCTCATTGTTGGTACAGCCCTCTGACAACAGGAAAGAGTATGGCAGCACGGCTTGCTCCGGGGTAATGAAGATGATACCCAAGCCCACTCTGTTGAGCTTAGGATTATCGAGTCTTCTACCGGTGGGGCTCCGGGAGGCACCGTCAAAGTGCATCTGCCACCATGGATTGGCATGATCGACCGAGATAATGGCCTCATCAAGAAAGCCTAGATCCAGCGGCTGATCCGCGGAGGTCGGGTGAGAAGCCAGAAAGTCTGCCAGTGCTTTCCCTTTGATGGCCTTCTGAGACACATACCTGATGTCGAACTGCTGGAGAATCATAGCCCACCGCGCTAGACGGCCAGTCAACATAGGTCGGCTCAGGATATACTTCAATGGGTCTACCCGAGAAACCAACTGTACCTCGTGGTGCTGCAAGTAGTGCCGTAATTTCTGTACGGCAAATACGAGCGCCAGACAGCTCTTCTCGGTGGGGGAATACCTAACTTCCGCATCGAGGAGCATGTGACTGAGGTAATAGAGGCTATTCTCGGTTCCCTCGTTGTTCTTCTGGGCGAGAAGGGCACCAAGGGACCGTTCCAGGGCGGTCACATAAAGGACCAGCGGCTTCCCGGATACAGGCGGCATCAGGACCGGAGGTTGAAGCAGGTACTGCTTGATTTCCTCGAAAGCGGTCTGACACTCTTTATCCCATACATAGGTGGCACCTTTCTTCATGAGCCGAGAAAAGGGCTTACACTTTCCGGCCAGATTCGCGATGAATCGGCGTATATAGGCTAAGTGGCCTTGGAACCCTTGCAGTTCTCAGATGTTACCTGGGGGAGGCATCTGGCTAATCACCCTGATCTTCTCCGGGTCGATCTCAATACCCCGGTATCTTACCACAAATCCAAGGAACTTTCCGGAGGTGACCCCAAAGGCACACTTCAACGGGTTCATCTTCAGGCAGAGAGACCGGAGGAAGCCGAACACTTTCTCAAGATCTTTGAGATGGTCTGGACACTGGCGCGATTTGACCACCAAGTCGTCGACGTAGCATTCCACCAGTGTGCCGAGGATTGGCTTGAATATGTGTTGCATCGCCCGTTGATAGGTGGCACCTGCATTCTTCAGGCCGAAGGGCATGACCTGGTAACAAAAGATACCTTGGGGGCCCTGAAGGCAGTGAACTCCTCATCCTCAGGGGCCATCTGGATTTGGTTGTATCCAGAGTATCCATCCATGAAGGAGAGGGCTTGGAACCCTACCGTGGAGTCAATCAACAGCTCTGTCACTGGAAGGGGAAAATCATCCTTCGGACAGTGGCGGTTGAGATCGCGGAAGTCGATGCAGACTCTGATCTGCCCGTTCTTGTTCCGGACCGGCACAATGTTGGCCAGCCATTTTGGGTACTGAACTTCCCTCATGAAGTTGGCTTTGATAAGCTTGTCAACATCGGCCTCAACCATGGCACCGTGGAATGGGTGCATCTTCCTCGGAGGCTGCTTGAACCCACGATGGTTCGCCGGGAGACCAAGGCGGTGGACGGCTACCTGAGGATCTAGCCCCGACATCTCGTCGTAGCCCCTAGCGAACACATCACGGTGCTGCCTGAAAAAGTCCACGTACTGCTGCCGCTCCTCAGAGGGCATGGCGGCACTGACCAATGTGGGTCTTGGATCTGCTTCGGTTCCAAGGTTCACTTGTACTAACTCATCGACCGTGGAGGAGACGCCCTCCTCAAAGGCTGGGGGTGCATCTTCCACGTCCTCTCCACTCGGGGAGGGATCGTCCACGGGAGAGACTGCGTTGAAAACTGCATCGGGGCTACCAGATCCTACTGGGCCGCTGGTGCTGGCACGGGCGGTCGCGGTCATCTCATCAGGAGACTCACAGGCCGTCGAGACCATGGCTACGTCCAACCGTTGAATCGGGAGGACGTAAGCATCATCCAAGCTTGCCCAGGGATCACTTGCAACAGCGACAGGCTCAACCTCACCTGCCAGGATCTGCTTATCCTTGCTCTTGTAATAGTCCGCGTCCAGATAACAGGCTTCACATGAGGAAAAAGGAGAGGCATCTCCCTGAAGCATGCCTACTTGACCGTTAAGGGAGTATTTGAGGCATTGGTGGTATGATGAGGGAACCGCCGCATGAAGGTGGAGCCATGGCCTGCCCATCAATGCGTTATACGCAGTGTCCTGAGAGACCACCATGAATTCGGTGTTGGCAACCAAGTCACCGAACTGGGTCTTCAAGCGTATCTTGCCGACCGGAGTTTGATCGGTGCGGTCGTACCCCTGGATCCTGAGGTCGGAGGGGATCAAGTCATCCTCAGACAACCCCAACCTCCGGAGCGTCCGAGTTGGAATCAGGTTAATCCCAGACCCCGTGTCGACAAGACAGCGCCGGACTTCAAGGCCATTGAACTGGCCAGTAACATACAGCGGACGAATGTGCCCCTGTATAGGAGGGTCTTCATCCTTACCAGAGAACGAGATAACTGCCTGACATTCGGCGTCCTCAATCGTTTCAGCGTGAAAGGCCTCTGCTGCCACAACCTCTGTCTCAAACTGGAGGGGGCTCTTCAGGGCTTCAGCGAGTGCCTCGCGCATCTCAGATGACATGCGCAGAGCCTCAAGGATGGAGAGGCTCACTGGGATGTCGGCCAAGTGCTTCAGGACATCATACTTTTTGGCCAAGCGCGAGCCCCTGGTTGCAGGAGGTTGCTCTGCGGTTGGAAGCGTGACGGGCCTTGCCGGTTGGGCCGGCGGCCGACTGGTGCTTGGCGCATCTCGCTGTTCATTGGTTGAAGCCCGGGAAGTAGTCACCGTATTGGGGTCAGGAGGCCGGGATGGACTCGTGGCAGGGCGGAGCTGATCGCGACACGGCTGAGGCGGTTCTGCCTGGTCCCACACCACAAACAGTGGCGGAGGCGAATCCGTCATCCCCGGATGGGGGGGCTGCGCACGTTGAGCTCGGTTTTGAGCATGTTGCCTAGTCTCAGTGGCGTGCACGGCCTGGCTGGAGGTACCAACTGCTGTGCCCCGGCGACTCCTGTTGTTGCGGTTCCTCCGACGGTGGCGACGACCGGAGACACTAGGGAGGTCCACCTGGTGTTCTTCAACGTCGGGAACCGAAAAGGGATTTACCAGCTCGACGGTATTAACCGAAGCGTACCCAACACTTTCATCGGACGATTCATTCACCACTGGGCGGATCCGAGGAGGGACCCCCATCTCCGGGGGCATGAAATCGCCGAGAGTGCGGGATAGTGGTGGAACTGGTGGGGCGCGCTCTTCCTTCTTGCGCCGCCGCCGTTTGCTCTTCTCAGAAGAGGCAGGCTGGGACGACGATGCCAAAGTAGCACCCGCAGATTCTGGGGGCTCAGGCTGATTCAAGCGCGTACGGATGATTCCATGGGCGCAAATGATCGTCTTGCGGGCCATCCAGTTATTATACTTCTGGGATCCGTGGTCGGAGACCAGCTGCCATTCGTCCTCATTGACACTATCTTCATCTGATCCCACGAACACGCCCGCCACTTGTGCTAGAGCTGGGCCCAACCTGATTACATTGTTGTTAATCTGGTCTTGGAGACAGTCCTTAAACACATAGCACCGCTGGATGGTGTGCCCCAGGGCCCGATGGTAAGGGCAGTAGCGGGGGTTATCCGTGAGATGTGCCTCCTCTGGCCTCCAACACTCAGGCAGTTGCACAATCCTCTGCTCCAGGGCGCTCCGGAAATAACCGGGGACCTGATCCTCGTGAAATGAGTAAGTCAGGTATCGCGGGCCCCTGGGAGCGTGGTCTTGACGAGGGGCTGGAGGGGCCTGCCGAGGAGGTGGACCCTGATTATCTTGCCTGGGTTGTGGCGGTACATTACGCGGAGGGGCCGGCCGGTTTTGAGGCTGCCACTGCTGGGCCAGGAACTGAGCCCGTGGAGGCGGATTCCTGTGAGGCTGTGGAGCTGGCCTCACCGGCAGCAGCTCCAACGGCCTGGGGGCCTCTATCTGGGCAACAGCAGCGGGCTCAGCCCTGCTGACTCTCCTTGCAGGAATCATAGGAGGCAGCGGGTGTGCCTGGCTGGCCTTTTACAGGGCTTCCTCAAGACATTGAGCTTTGTCTGAGAAGTCCCTGAACCCTCCGGGGTAATTCTGAGTGATCAAGGAAGGGACCAGCTCGGTCTTGACGTTCCCGACGCACATTGTCAGCAACTGCTCATGAGTCAATGGCATGTCAAGGGAATACGTGAGACCCTTCCATCGGGCGACGAAGTCCGCGACTCGCTCATCAGGCCTCTGCTTGCACTTGAAGAGGTCTGCGATACTCGTCTTCCGGGTCGTGGAACTGAACTGGTAGAGGAATTGTCTACGAAGGTCCTCCCAGCTAGTTATCGACCCGACGGGGAGCTGGCTGTACCAGACAAATGCCGGCCCTTCCAGTGTCTGGACAAATCAGCGAAGCTTAGCGGCCTCCTGCTGCACCGGAGTTCCCAACATAGGCCCGCACCTCGAGTTGAAATGGGCCAAATGCTATGGCGGATCTCCAGTCCCGTTGAAGGGGGCGAAATTGGGATTCCCGAATCCTAGAGGTGCTGGCATGTCATCCACCCATGTTGGGTATGGCTTGTTGTCCGGTGGGATCGCCACTTTCCGAGTCTCCAAGGATTCCAAGCGGGCAATGAGTGCCGCCATCGGATCGTCCGGACATGGGTTCCAGTCCTAGCGAGGATCTCTAACCACGAGCGCATTGCATGGCCCTTCAATCGGGTCATCGACCGGGTCGTCGAACTCGGCAGCTCGTGGGATGGCGGGCGGAGTGGCCCTTGGGGCAGCGGGAGAAATCTGAGCGGGGTCTCTCATGTAGTCACGCCGCTCGGGAGGGTGCGGTGAAACATACCGCGCCCTCTTGCCATAGGCGATGGCCTCTCCCTGTCAGCAAACACGGCATAATCACGGTTGCCCGGGAGAGCCTCATCAAGGGGTGGTTGTTCCTGTCCCTGCTGTCCTGGCCTAGGATCACCGTAGTCAGGCCGCTGTTCTGCAGCGCGCTCGGCGAGGAGCTGGTCAACTAGCTACTTCTGCTCGGCGATCTGTTGACGTAGCATAGCCTTCTCGGGATCCTCATCCGCCCTCTGCATGGAGGCAGATGGGTCGGCGGTCTTTACAGCCCCGCCGTGCTCTTTACCTATGCTGACGTTTCGGCTCAACGTCAGTGCTTCAGTAGGCGTGAGGAGACCAAGGAGGTTCCTCTGGTGACGATTAACTCTCACCTATGGATCCAATGATGGCTTGTCTTCGGGGGGAGAGACCCCGCCGAGAAGTTCCAAGTCGTTCCCCTCTCCCGACAGGTCATCCATATTGACCGTTTCCGTCCCTGGGGATATACACTCAGGGCCACCCAGTGAATCGGGCTGTCGGCGAATCGCACTGAAGCGTAGGGCAGCGTACTGCCCCCATCCACGGATACACACGTGGGGGGTGGCTCCCTCGATAACCTTGCGGAGTACTTGAAAACACTCAACGCATCATTTCTGGAGGGCCTCGTGGTGCCCAAATGACCCGGGGTGCCGAACCGCGGGGAGCGTGGCCAGGTCAATTTGACGGCACTGCTCACCAATATCCTCCAGGTGTGCTTGACTCCCGGGATATGGCATTTGTAGGTGGTGAAGACGGGAGTGAGTCTCCCGGAGAGTTTGGCGGAAGCATTCGAACTCATCCGGGGTGAGTGATTCAGGTGCATTAAAGTCCGGTCCTGCGACTGGCCAAAACTTCTCAGGAAAGTGGCCCTCTACAAGGACGGTCCAGAAGCTCCATGACTCAAACTTGCACCCAGGTCTCCTCGGTCCTCTTCAATGGATGGGAATGGACGGGGAACCGGCAGTGGTGCTGAGGCGGGCCGCCTGGCCGACGGGCTGGCCGGTGGTGAATACGGCGAGGAGGCTGATTGGCCTCCATATCCCAGGCCGCCCCCTGAGGGTGGCGGTGCCCCGGCTACCACATCACGATAGGACGGGCCGGCGAGCGAACATCCTGCCGTAGCGTCGGTTCTCGCCGAGGGTGCACTAGATCGTGGTTCGACCGTCGGTCCCCAGAAAAAGTCTCCGGCTTCTCCGATCGAGGCAGTAGGCGCTTCCAGAGGGGCCGGTACCAACCGCAAGCTCGATCCTTGGGGGTCTACCAGGCCCCCGCTACTCCGGATATACCTTCGGAGAGAAGCGGGGATCATATCGATCTCACTCTCGGGAAGTACGAGGCTGACGTGCCGCATTCCTACCCCTGCCCCTGACTGGCGGGATCGGGGGGAGGGCTCCGTCCCCGAATCGTACTCCGCCTCTGTATCATAGAAACGAACTGGTCGGATCTCTGTCCGGAATTCTGTAACATTCATCCCTCGGCGTCGACTCCTCGCCTTCCTGCCCCTGGGTGGTTCTTCGGGGCATGACTGATCTCTATCCTGGCGTCCTCCGGCCGCACCGGTGCTGGGGCCAAGAGGACTGGAAACCAAGGTGGGAGGAGCACCGGGACAGATATCAAAGGGGACGCGGGGAGAGATGCCTCCGGGCAGGCCTCCGGGCCAGGATCGGGAGGTTGGATGACCCATGCCTCTTGGATCGGCCACACGGAGTAGACCCTGTTGGTGAATAGCGCTACCGCGAGGTGGTCCGTGGTGGCTATTGCCTGTACCAGCAACCGGGAGAGTCAACCCAACCTGCCTTTGGGGCGGTCGGGGCCTCGATCCCGGTCGGGCATAGAAGTGCCCTTGCTCAGGATGCGCAGGGGCCTGGTGACTGGAGCCAGCAGTGGCCTGAGCCAACGCGGCCGCTGTTGCTAGGGCCCCAAGGTGGGCATCCACTTCCGCTCGTGCCCGACGTTGGCGTCAAGACAGACGAGTCGGGATGAGCGGCGCGGGTAGGTGGAGAGCCCGTTCTTCGACTTGAGAGGCCTGGCGGTGATGTCGTCGTGGCCTGACAGGAGCCCTTATCGCGGATCCCTGGAGCGAATCCAGGATAGGGTGGTCCCGGGAATCTTCCACCTCATCCGCATAGGGGAAGGAGCTGTCGGAGCGTTCCGGGGATAAACTCCCGAAGCGGTTGGACGTCAAGGTAGGCAGCAGTGCCTCCCTGCGCGGCCCTCGGGGGCGGCGTTGGTGGCGAGGTGCAGCTTCCTCGAGGTCTAGGCGAGCCATGTCCCTGGTGGGGATGACTCCCTCTTCCTCATATCTCCGCACCAAGTTGTTGATCACCCTTCTCTGGATGACCTCCGAGGGGGAGAGAGGGCGTGGTTGCCCCGCAGCTGCGGCTGCTGGGACGGCTGTGGAACGGGCGGGACCGCGCGGAGTAGCCGCGTCGGTGTTTCCCCTACCCCTATGCCAGTGGGTGGGTGGCGATCGGGCACTGGATTGGGCGACTTGATTTCTGAAAGCAGGGAGAAAAACCCATTAACACTGACAGGAAAAGGAATCGACAACCAACCATTAGTGCCACGACGCCTTCCATGGGGGGAACCCAGCCCCTGGCGGGTTCCGTGCCCCGGTACCGAATGCTCGATCGAGCAGCATGCTGGTCTTCCAACACCTCTGAAAGTCATCGGTCTTCGTATTGAGGAGAAGAGATTCACTTCGGGTTCACCATTTTTCTGTTTCGGTGCGGATGTGCGTTGGGTTTCTGTTCCGACGCTGTTCCGCCAGGACGCGTTCGCGCGTGCACCCGTCGACCCGAGGGGATAGGCGCGCAGCTTGTGGCCCCGAAGTCCCACTTTCCAAGGGCGGGTGGCATTCGTCCCTTATTCAGGGGCGTCTGCTCCTTGATCAAAACCGGGATGATGGGATGTCGGCTCCTCCTTCCGTGGACGTCTCCTCGGAACTCGTCGCCTAATCCGAGTCTCCCTCATAGATTTAAGAATGTTTGTGAATCTCGTTCCCAGCGCCATATCTTCATGGACACCGGTTAATTACGCTGCTTCCGCCCAGACGCTCCAAGGAGTCTGGTCGGGGCAGCAACCTGCCGTGAGGAGACCGGGTGGCTCTGGGTGTTGGAGGCGAGTCGTAACACTGCGGCTCTGCATGTCTGCTTTCCGTCCCTAATAGGGCTTCTCGAAGGCGTGATGGCCTGAGGCATCCCGCACTGGGTGCAGGGAACTACGTTACCTGAGGTTTTCCTCAGCTTCCCATGTTTAACACGGGGTATGCCGCATGTTTAACGTCCAGCGGGGACGGCATCGGACTGATCAACACGAGAAGTGGATCAGGTGACAGAACCCCTTGTGGGGAACCTCCGACGTTGGGGCCAGCACATGGGCGGCTTCCCGAGTGAAGTGGAGTGGAATGAAATGGCATGACCCCACCGGGATGTGGCGGCCCGGGTAAGGATCAGGATGGATGATGGAGTGAAGAGCTTGGACCCCGTAGGGGCTTCCTACGTACCATGCGTTAGCGCAGATCAAAGTCAGCGTAGTTCGGATATATAGTTTAACGTCATGCTGGACGTCGGCAGGCCGACTCACGAAGAGGTCGAGGCCGCTGGGCGGAGGATTGAACCGAACCACCTCGCACAGAGGGGGATGGAATGGCTGGGTGGATCACAGTTTCACGTCATGCTGGACGCTGAAAGGAGAAAGAGGCAGTGGGGAAGCACAATGGAGATACACATGTGCAGTCTCCCACGAGGGCGGATTCATAGGTGAATCGACGCGAGTGTGAACCCAGGAGGGGTCCACTGATGGAAGAACCGACGTGAATACGACCGGGATGACCAGGTGGTGGGCTTGAACCTCGGAGAGGCTTCCTACGTACCCTGTTTTAGGAGACAGGGATCAAAGTCCACGTAGTTCGTTCTGTCAGGACTTACGCACTGAGGCAGCCCGGATGCGGCAAAGCTCAGTTGGAGAGGGACTTCGGCCGAAGGTGAGAGACCTCGATCCCTGTCACGCCCTCTACTGGCTTCGGCAGTGGGGAAACATGATGGAGATACACATGCGCAGTCCCCCACAAGGAACTAGGGGTTTGTAATACCCTACCCCCGTGGGAGAAGGCCACTCCAATCCTGACATCCCTGCAGAGACGAGTGGGTGGGGGCCACATCTGAACCGGGAGGGGGACCCTGCGTGTGAGGCATGGGATCGGATGAAGCGGACGGTTTAACGTCTTTCCGGACGAAGTACAGTTTAACGTCGTGTGTTGAGGACGAATCGGACGGTTTAACGTCTTGCCGGACGAAGTACAGTTTAACGTCGTGTGTTGAGGACGAAGCGGGCGGTTTAACGTCTTGTCGGACGAAGTATATTTTAACGTCGTGTGTTGAGGACGAAGTGCAGTTTAGCGTCATGCGGGATGAATGCTGAACAGTTTAACGTCTTGTAGCTCGGACAATGGAGGCTAGGCATTTTAGCGTCGTGCAGCTTGGACGTCATTCTAGGAAGTTTAACGTCGTGCAGCTTGGACATATGAGTGCCACCAAATGGTCCGTGTCACATCGCGCGAACCTGGAGGGCCGCACGGGAAGACAACGCACGGTGCGGGCACCCGGGATGAGGATCATCGGGCGCCACGCAGAGGGGTACCCTCAGGGGGTCAAAGGGGGAGACCACGGCGGATTGCGCACAAAAGAGGAGCTTGGCGCGCAATACCGCGGGTCGGCGCGCAATTAGACGGGGCTAGCGCGCAATTAGGCCAGCGCTTTACGCGCAGATGATTGAGATTGCGCGCACCGGGCTTCGGATAGCGCGCGGGGGCAACGGCCCATTCTTTTAGCGAATGGCCACTTTGAAAAGGGGGGGGGGGGGTGCGCGCAATCGGGCTGGATTGCGCGCACCCGGGGGAAAATGCGTGCAAGAGGCTTCATTGGCGCGCGAATGCCTTTGGGTGAAGGGTTATTCAAAAAGAAAGGAGCCAAAGGGATTGCGCGCGAAGGCGAACCCCGAGGCTTTCTTGCTCGAAAGAAAGGAGGTTACCTAAAAATCGGCATTGCGCGCGGAGGGGGTTGGATTGCGCGAACGAGCGACTCTTCGAATTCCGTCAACCTTCAAAACGTCGGGGGTCGCCTTATATTTATAGGCAACCCCGGGCGCGGAATCCGGTTCGCGGGCGCGCAATTTCCTTCGCGGGCGCGGAATCGGGCCCGGCGCGCAAGGGAGTCGCGCGGGCCACGGGCGCGCAAAATTGTGCGCCGTCCCAGCGCATTGCGCGCATCCCGGGAGGTTTGCACGCCTTACTTCGACTTTGCGCGCGGGCCTCCAAAATTCCGCGCAAGGCCTCCGGGCCCTCCGAAACGTGCTTCTGACACCAAATATGACCTCGCTTTCCGCATCCGGAGCTTTGTTTGGGAACAACGGACTTTTCCGACGTCTACAGATATACCAGGACCTCTGATGACAACACTGGTGGTTGGGAATGGCAGATGCACTTGTAGAGGTTGTCTCTCGATACCTCACTTGTCAGCATGTGATGGGAGAGCATCAGGTACCAGTAGGTTTGGTTCAACCTTTAGAGGTTCTAGAGTGGAATTGGGACTGGATATCCATGGAAATCATGACAGGACTTCCATTTACATCTAGGGGTCATGACTCTATCAGGGTGATCGTCGAACGACTCCCCATGTTGGCCCACTTCCTACCAATCAGAGTGTAGGGTTCAGTAGAAGGCTTGGGAAGGATCTATGTGTAGGATATTGTGGGGCTAAATGGAGTACCCACAATGATTTTCTATGATCGTGATGTACAATTTACTTCCCAGCTATGGAAGGGGATGTAGGAGGATTTCAGAACATAGATTTGTTTAAGCACTGCCTTCAATCCTTAGACGGATGGCTAGACTGAGATGACCATTCAGACCATCGAGGACTTGCTACGTGATTTTGTCCTGGACATCGGTCGCAGCTGGGAGGATCAGTTACCTTTGGTGGAGTTTTCATACAACAATAGCTATCAATACACCCTTGGGAAGGCACCTTTTGAGTCATTATATAGGCAACCTTGCAGATCACTCTTGTGCTGGACTGACCTAGGGGAGTCAGCACTAGTGGGACCAGAGATGGTACGAGATACCACTGAAAAGGTGTAGGTCATTCAGGAGTGGATGAAGACTGCACAATATAGCCAAATGTCATATGATGACATGAGACGGAGACCTCAAGAGTTCGAGGATGGCCACCACGTCTTTCTACGGGTCTCACATAGACGAGGATTATGGAGATTTGTTAGAGGTGTCAAGTTATATCTGAGGATCATCAGGCCTTTTTAGGTCCTCAGTAGAGTTGGCGACGTGGCATACCGCTTAGCTTCTCCACCTAGTTTCATCGGGTGCACGAAGTCCTCCACGTATCTCAGATGAGGAGATACATGCACGACCCTTCTCACATCATCGACCATAGTGAGATGGACGTCGGTGATGGGGTGAATTTTATGGAGGTTCCATTAGAGGTTGAGGATCAATAGGAGTAGCTCCTTCGTGGATGGTCAATACCTTAATTGTTTGTTTGATGGCAGCACAAAACCTCTAGGAGAGAACATGGTAGTGGGAGGCTCAGATGCGTTCTCAGTACCCCCACTTGATTACGTAGTTTGAGTTGTGGCTTATGGGAACGTTATGCCCTGAGGTGGGGAGAATGTAAAGACCCAGAATTTTCATGTAATTTTTTTTAATAAATGGGAAGTTTATTAGGCCACGAAAATTAACGGTGTGTGATTCTGAGGCCCATAGTGCCTGGAATTAATTTTTGAACTTTTTTGGGTATACTCATTAATCATGCAAGCATGTTTGTCTAAATTTTAATCTAGTGCATGGAATTGAAATCTGAGGGAACCTTTGAAGTCGCAGTGGTGGTCTTCGGTTAAGAATACTTTTACCTCGAGGGTAGTTGGTCATGAGTGAATGTTAGTTTTTTTTTCATGGAAATAATAAAATAAAATGAACTTATTTTTTATTTTATTTTGAGCTTCCATGTGAATATTTTAGGTGGGGACCAACTGAAGTAGACCTCCCAAGAGAGGTTATGGTAGTGGGGACCACCTGAACTAACCACCCAAGAGAAGAAGTGGTGGTGAGGTCCACCCAAGGTTAAAACCTATTGAAACTCCCTATTAAGTGGGAAGAAAGTGTTTGAGCTCCCCACTTAATGGTGCCACCAACCATTTAATTATCTTTGTGCAAACCGTCATGCTTTAATTATGCCACCCACCATAATTAATTTAGCCTTTTGAATTTATGCCAACAAAATAATAGATGGCTTAATCTCTTATTATGGCACCACTTTACATTTGGGAGTAATTGGGAGAAAGCTTCTCCAATGAAGAACGCTTCCTCCATGAAGAACATCGATGATGAATGTCTTCAACTTCTTCCATGGAAGCACCTTGTGGAGGAAACTGACATTGGATGTCTTCGACGACCAACCTTTCCTCTTCATCATCATCACCGAAAAATACATGAAGGGGGTTTACCTGCATGATAATACGTTCCTTTTTTTCATTTGTGGTTTGGGAAAGAATCTTTTTAGAGGTTTTAAAATTTGAAGATCATCGTTCATATTTCTTGTTGAGTCAAATGCTACCACCCAAAAGGAGGCGGGTGCAGCCCGAACCATCATGGACCGACCCCTACACCATTCTTCTTTGGTGTACTCTTCAAAATGGGGGAAAGAGACGAAGACAATGAAGGTGAAAAAGGCAATGACGCTGGGAGCCACGACCACCGTGAACCTCGCTGCACCTACAGTGCTCCGCCTTCCGTGTCAAACCAACCCGTTCCCTCGAAGCACCCCGGCCGAACCAACCTGTGCCCCTCGTGAGGCCCCAGTCGAACCCACCAACGCCCCTCGCGGAGCCCCAGCCAAACCGTCCCACGCCCCTCACGGTGCCCCAGCCGAACCGGCCCACGCCCCTCACTGCGCCCTGGTCGAACCAGCCAGCACCCCTCGCGGCGCCCTGGCGGAACCGGCCCACTTCCCTCACAGCGCCACCTGGTCGATCCGCATGATGGCCCCCACATTCTCTATGGCCCCTTATGGACCTCATGGCCTGACGGACCTTCCAGTGGACCGGGCTGCATCACATGCTGGGCCTGACCCAGCGGGTTGGGCTGGGTCGACCTGAACCGGGTTGTCCCATGCCAGGTAGGGCTGGGTCAGTTTGACCAGGTCAGACTGGACCCAGGCCCACTACCACCCTTTACTCTCTTTTGGCCATACCTTTGGCACCAGACGTTGGATTGACAAACCATTAGCAGTGCTAGATATCTTGGAGTGAGAAGGTCACTTTGAGTATACTCCACTGGAGTTTTGGTTTGAGATTTAAAATGGTCAAGTTGGATCGAGTACGAATCCAACCGAGCCCTCGGGACTAAAAGGTTAATAACTCACAGAACAAGTGTCTGTTTGACGCGCCGTCTATTGCGTTGAGATCCCTATTACATGGAGGATATTTGAGATTCTTAATTTTTAGACTTCGAGGTATTTGGAGTATCAACAATTAGCAGGGGGAATCGATATTTCTAGAGACGAGAGAGAATAATGTGGGGATCTAGGGGCTGGATGAGACATGATGATGGTTGAATGTTTGACTCGGAGTGACTCGAGAGGCCCAATGGGGAGTGCCGTGGTGACACGGTAGACCCACGGTGGGGAGATCCTTGGTGACACGGCAGACCCATGGTACTCGACAGGAGGATTAACTTAGCATGCTTTAAGGTAGAGCGTGCTTGGTGATGCGGCAGACCCACTGTAGGGAGTGCTCTTGGTGATGTGTCAGATCCATGGAACTCAATAGGATGAGTACCTCAGTAGTCCATGGTTTGTGGGAAGCACGCTTGGTATCGCAACAAGCCCACTATACGTGATAGAGGAGGAGTTCTCCAGCATCTGTGGTTTCAACAATGTGACCGAGGTTGTTACTTGATACTACTCCTAAAATAATATCCTATTTTGAGATGAGTTAGTTTTTATGTGTTTTCCTCATGATTGAGATGGATCACTTGATAACTTAGTTATATGTACGAACATATACCTATGTAGGGTTATCTGTTGAATTTCATTCTTTTTGGTTTATCCTTGGTGGATTTTGTGAGACCTTGAGGGTCTCGAGGTTCCTAGTGAGTATCATTATAATCACCCATGCACGGGCTATGACCACATATTTTTGTGTTGGATGTAGATGAAAAATAGCCCTGACTGAGGTTTAGAGTACCAGGACTGGAGGGTACTTGGAGGTGGACCATACAACGAGTTGGTACATGAAGGAGATGGTCAGATGTGGAGTGATGATGAGGCGATCTGTACCTACGCTTCAGGTAGGAACACCATAGGATTATAAATTAGTTGTCTTCCCTTATATATTGGTTGTATTGTATCACTATTGTACTTGTACTTCCTAGTTGGGCTTGTATTCTAACCCCTTTTACATTCATCACTCTTTTGTTATACAGATAACTTGGTGTTTCGTCTAGCTGTGTGCTTGCTTGGGAGTGTGTTTATAAGTTATAAAGGCAATGGTTTCCCAGTTTTATGGAATTACACCTTTGGTGCTAGTCGGCGGCCCCTGGCCTATGGACGGCGGGCATGGGGTTGTCACGGCACTGGCCCCGGGAGACGGGTTGTGACAGTTTCAATTACAATTTATTATTATTTTTGGGTCTTATGAAAAATATTGTAAGAATAATCTAATTATGGGATAAATCCTTTCCTATGAACATAAAAAATGAAAAATGTATTATTTTATATTATGAATGTATTTTTTTTTGTATTTTCTTGTAGGCCTGAGAATGTTTACTCACTTAGAACTGATGAACATAGAATACAAGATCGTCCTTGTCTTAGTACAATTGATGATCAATATTAGTTATGTAATTGAAGGATATTACACTTTATTATTATAAAATTACTCAAAATTTCTATTAATTGACTTGTAATAGATTAAATAGAGTATAGGTTTAATTATTTTAAAGAGTATGATCATTGTAGATTTTGAATGAAACATAATTCATGTTTTTTGTCATTTTTTATGTTTAATATTATAATTCTTTATCATTAGTGAACATTAATTAATTTTTTCTTACACAAACAAGAAGTGTGGGTGATAAAATAGTATTTATATGTTTCGCTTAATACAAAATTAGTTATACCATGGGCCGTTTTTTATTAAAATATTTTAAATCCTTATTGTATTAAAATTTGCATTGAAATTGTTAAAAATGATAGAAATATTCCTTTCGAAATAAATCATTATGATCAAGGTAGGGAACATTTATATTATTAATTTGAAACCTTTTTTATTAAACTTTTATAATATATATTTTTATCTCCTAAGACACCATATGAAAATATATTTTTTGAAATAATAAATAGAGTTATTCTTGTTATTATTATAAATATATTAAATAAATACTCAATTGATAATCATTTTTTGGATATTGTAGTTAAAAATTCCTATTATTTTTTAAATTGAGTCTCACATTGACCATTTATAAATAAATACATTTATGAATTAGGGATTGAAATAAATTCAAAACATTCATTCCTCATAGTTTTTTGATGATAATTATTAATATTTTATACTAAAGATAATTTACAAATAAATATCTAATATCATATGAATATATAAATTAAATATATTATATTACTAGTATGACTTATAGTTTATAGTAAAAATAAATTTGTTCTTGAATAAATAGTAAATGTAATATTTGATGACATGGAACCCTTTAGTTTATAACATACTCAATGAACATGTTTGGATGTTATTAAAAAAACAATTTCTATACCTCATTACAAAAATATTCATATAAGATATTAACTGCATAAATAATTTATAAATATTTACCTCAAAATGAAATTCAAATTTATTTTTGAAGAATTTTATTTCACTCAAAATAATTAAGATATTTTAACGTCATATTTCCAGTAATAATATCATTAAGGTAATGTTAAACAAACTAAATCTAGATGTTCACTATGAATTGTAATATATCAGTGTTAATTTTTTTATCAAAATTTGATTCTAAGACTCTAGATGTGGGTTTTGGTGATGAATATTGGATAAAGTAAATATTTTATGAACTAAATTATGCTAAAAAAGAATCATTTATGGAATTTCAGTAAACATAATACGGATATTTATGTAATTAGTATAAAATTTATTTCCACAAATAAATGTGACGAATATTAGACAATAGTTATAAATAAATATTGAATTATTTAAAAGGGTTATAAAAAAAAGTGGGAATAAACTCTGAATAAATTTATACTCTAGTATCTGGACTTGATTCTATTCATATAAATATAAAATATGAATTATTTCAAAATATCAGTCTTTTTCTAATGGAAGTGATGTGTGCATTCGTTCATGAATATGTTCAGACTGATTTTTTTGACAACCCATTTGTTTTGAAATTAATTTTATTATAATATTTTTTTTTGGAATATTAATGTTCTATATGGATATAAACAAGAATCTACATCCTAGTATGATATATTAAGTATATTTTTTTTTGTTAAAGATAAGACAGATCCAACTCTTTTATGAAAATATTTTTCATAAATATCATTATTTACAAATTTCATGATGATGAAATTATCTTAGGCACAACTCAAAAATAAATTAAAAATTCTATTTTAGATCTTATGCAATCTAAATATGATATTATCATGATAGGTTAACTTTCATTTTTAATTGGTTTTCAAATTTTCAAAATCTTAATAGAAATTTTAGATCTCCAAATAATTATAAGAAATATCATCATAAAAAAGATGGATAAAAATTAAAATTAAAATTACTTCCAATAAGTCGAAATAGACAATAGATCATAATTACATTGGGAAACCCGTTTTTCAAAAGACTTTTTGGGGAGTAATTTTAATTTTACAATACATAGTATCTATTTATCCATACTTTAGATCTTCTGTATACTTATGTGACAGATGATAAGAAAATAAAAAATAGTCTCAACATAAATATTAAAAATTAATTCTTTTATATAGATAACTATAATGTCGGTTTTAGTTATTCATCTAAAAATGATATTCAATATAAAATATACATGGATGTTGAATTTAGTGGTTTTAAAAATAAGAACGAAATATATTTAAAAAAATTAACTTCAGATGAGATTCATTAGTTTCATATTATTGTAATAGATAACAATTTATAGTGATTTACACTAATAAATAATAATGTGTGGTAATTGGAAGTTTTTATACTCATGTTATAAGGATGGAACACAAAGTCTATATTTTTTCTATTGTTTTATAAAAAACCATTATTTTTTGTGAAATCATAAAATCTGATTCATTATATATATCCCATCACATTACTCATGAGATATAAAAAATATATAAAATCTCATTTCCTTCTGAATCAGACACTAGGATATATAATCTAGAAATACATCATAATGAAAAAAATGAGGATATTTTTACAAAACTATACTATTTAGATAGATATGAATATATTAAATTAAATCTCAGAATCATCAATACAAAAGGATTCATCAAATATAATTCGTATATGATCATATACATATAGAAAAAAAATTCCTCATCATGGGAGGAGAATGTGTTTGATAAAACCTTTATGTAGATTCATAATTATTGAAAAGAAATTCTTTGGTTCATCTAATTATAATAGATATTGTTAAAATTTATGAATTTTATATTTTTCTCCAAATTCATAACTGTTCCCTTTTATAGTTTGTGGAAACAAATCATAAATGATATAAGTAAAACTATTCTTAAATTTATAAAACTAAATGAAATTATAAAATATACTTAGAAAAAAATATCTTATTAGTATTTTGTAAAACTTTTCTGAATTGTTTATTGTTGAAACCACTATTATGTTCTATTTAAAAATAATTTTACTAAAAATAGATTTGAATATAAATTTTCTATAAATCCATGATGTTACAAATACTAGAAAAATTTCATAAAAAATGTTAACATTTTATTCTCCATGGGTAAATATCCAAAACATTAAATGTAATTACCAATTATTATATTTTTTTTGTTCCAAATATTACAATTTTCTAAATTTCTAAAATGTTTTTTTATTTGTTAGATGAAAAAATAGTCTTATAAATGTTTTTCAATGAGTTTATAATTATTTTTATTATTTTACATGGATTATAACCAATACATTATAAATGGGATTCATTTTTCATCATTATATATATAGATTATTGAGATTATTTCTCCATGAACCTATATAATAAAGATCGGGTAAATACTCCTCTCATCCCTAGTTTATTCTGTTACTCACTCTCACAAAACTATTTTTCTTTTTTATTAGATCATCATCATATTATATTATTTAAAAAAATTATAAAAATATCATCCTATGATTTTTTTTTCATTAAATTGAGACTTTAGAAAAGTCACATTGGAAAAATATTATTTTAAATGTCTGATTATCAACTAAATAGTGTTATCAGCTTCAATTGATATTAATATCTATATGTAGAGAAAGAATATTTGAATCTTAATTACCCAAATATAATATATGGATTTTTATCTTCAATCACTTTCATTGATTAACAGCAGATGAAAATTATAAATTTCAGCTTTTGTAGTGAATGATACAGACTCAATATTTTAAAAGTCAATTTTTGGTTGGAGTACCATTGGATTGAGAAGAAAATATTTTCACCCACGGGCCTCAAAAAAAATATATAATGTTTTTAAAAATAAAAATAATAGAATTACAATTTTTCAACCGTTGATATATCAAGAAAATTATACAACTTTCTCATTATACTAGGAATGATGAAATTTTAATTCAAATTTTTCTTATTCTGAGAAATAATGATGGAGATATAATAATTTTATAATTAATTTATGTTATTTATTTTCTGCAAAAATTATTAGATTTTAAATTTGTAATTTTTTTCAATCATTCCATTGATGTAGTTGATAATGGAACAAAAAATTTGAAATTTATACTTTTTCTATGTTTAATTAATATAATATTAGTTAAATTAATGGATTTTATGAAAATCAAAATCATGGAAACTCGATTAATAGGGAAGATACAATTTATTATTGAGGAAACAATAAGTAATAAGTGGTTTATATCTTTCCATAATTTAATTTTTTATTGAAATCTCAAAAAAAATGTGATGTGCAATATAGAAACAAAAAATATTAAAAATGGATTGAAATAGAATTGGGCTCTAACTAAATCCTCTCCATCAAATAAAAAGTTAAAAGTTAAAACTATGACTGATTAGGCATGCACATCTATTATGAATAAACAATAATAAATGAATCTTTATTATCCAATATTTTTCTTATATATGGCTATTCCACTAAAGATAATAGAATAATATTACAATTTTAAATGATAAGAATATAAAACGAAAAGGAAGATAAAATTTATTGAAGAAAAATATTTAGTAAAATTTATTATTAAAAGTATTTAAAAACCTTATGTGAGTGTTTAAGTAAGAACACATGTTGAACAACTATCAATTTTACATTTATCTATTTCATATTGGACTGTTTAAATCGACTATATCAGAAGTAATTAAAGAAAAATCTTCAATTGTTATTATTTCTATTGTGTAAGAGATAAGAATATCTTTTTTTGAAGAAAATACCCAATTGGAAAATGATAAAGAAGAATTTATTGATATTTTATTGAAATTGGAAAATTTAAATACATGAAGTAATAAAAAACTAGAAAATTGTTTATTGGAGAAATTAGAATATAAATATTGTATGGATATTTTTTTCACTTCCTGTTATACTACGTGAACAAAATATGTGGATTATGATGCATCAAATATTGAATTAACTATTGAGAAAAATAATATGTAAAATATAAAACCATGGATTCATAAAAAAAATTGTATCCTATGAAATATGATGTTATAAAAGTATCTAAAGAAGTGATAGATAAAAGAGTGGAAGAATATAAAACATTAAGACCACTAGCTCTGACTTTAGAGGATTCTTCATAATATTCTACAAATTCAACCCCCTATTCTTTTGATAAACTGTTATAAATTTGGATTACATATTTAGATGATGTTCTCAAAAATTTTGAGGACTTACTTCTCAATTTTTTTGAATATTCTAGTTTTTTTTAAATATATTCATGGAATAATAAATTATTGAACACATTTAATGGTTTGAAATGAGTTTATAAAATCATTTTTCAATGTGAATATGAGTTAAATAATTTTAAATGAAAATGAAAGATAGTGACAAGAATGTTGAACAATGTTTTTTATTAAATAAATAACAACGACGGATACAATAATTTCTATGATGACCAAATATAATGGAAAAATAATTCCATCATATCTATTATAAAGATTTTATGTGATCTAAATTTATATTTTAATAAAATTATATGGTGAATGATAATATTAAAAATACATCTATGATCTAAGAGTAATAACTCTATAAACATAAAATGAGAATTTTATCTCATTAAGATGATGTTTTGAATATGAAAATTGTGAATTTTATGATTAATTTCCTAAAAGAATAATTATTGATGTTGATGAATGAATGTAAAAAGATTCATGTTCATGAGGATGTGTTTGTAATGATGAAATAAGTTTCGTCTATGTCAAATAAATTTCTATAAGATTTCAAAAAAAATGAAAGTGATCATAATACAGATTGCAAAAAAGTAACAATTTTTCCAATGAACTCTTGAAAAACTATTATAATAATGGATTTTTTTTCAATGAAATTTTTTAACGGATGATTATCTATATATAATTTCATTTTTTACATCCAATTATATTTGGATGAAAATGATCATATAAATTTTGGATGAATAATTATTTAAAATTTATTTATTTTTAATTATATTTCATTCCCTATCATATCATGAAATAATTCAACATCCAATTTTTTGAAAATCACGAAGTGAAAGTAAATGATCTAATAGGGAAAAGTAAATAGAATGTTTCTTTATAATAAATCTTTCAGGCAATTTTTTTAAATAATGGGGAATAAACAATGAATGGATTAAAAAAATATTTAAGGTGAATACATTGATAAATAATTATATAATATTTTATATATAAATGTATATGTAGCGGGCATTATGTTTTTAAAAAAATGTATTTACCAGTTTATTTTGGGAGTAAGGTTTAATGCATTTCAATAATGTAGATAATATTTATTTAGATGTTTTTCATTCAAAACATTCTAACCATTATTTTGAAAATCACACAGTAAAAACTTAATATTTCATTTTACTAAATTTACTATACCAAATATTTAATTCCATTTTTGAAGAATGAATATTTTACTAGATATTGAATATTATAATATTGTATGAAACATTCTAAATAATATAGAAATGAACTCTATATATCAAATATAGGATTAACTGTATTATTAGATGAATATTTATAGAATTATAGTGGTCAATGTATAAGGATGTCCTCCCGAAAAACATATATTCATCATATAGGAAGAAGATCATCATATAAATAATGACATTTTCTCTAGATGAACAATCATTATATCCATTGAATGAATAAGTTATCTTTCACCATATTTATATTATCTATTCAATTAAATTAAATTATAAACACTATGAAGAAGATGAATGATATGATCATAAAAAATCATGTTGTAAAAACCCATTTCAATTAAAGAGGGAAACAATCAATGTTAATTTCATCCACCTCTAATATTTATTAAGATGACCAATAAAACATTTCTTATAATTGGTAGTATCATTAAAGGATGGAGATTCATTTGCAATCTATTCTTTTTCATCACTAGATAATAAAAATTTATTTGAGTGGATTAAAATATATGTCACTTTGAGATAATATTACTATAATATTTTAAGAGTTTTTTTGTAAGGAATATGGGAGAGGATCATTAGTAAATTCATTAATAAAGTTTTTGATTTGTAACTTTCTTATCCAATTGGGTTTGAATGAGAGATTCTACAGAAATAAAGAATGATTTTTTTCTGATATTCTTTATTAGGGGCTTCCATGGATAAGAAAAAATGATATATGATTGATTTTCATTATCGATGAAATGCCCCAACCCTAGTTATCTAGAGTCAGTACATTATTACTTAACATTGACATGATCACAAAACACCATCCCTCGAAATACAGATTAGTTTAGGATCCTTGGATGTACTAGATACATTCATAAGGTTTACATTGACATCATAAAATTGAAAACTACATCAACATTTTCTCCAGGGAAAACACTGAGATCCCATAGACTATATCTACAGGTCCTTCATAATATACTTTTCGCATCCTGATAAATATAAAACATATAAAGGGGTGAACTCAGATACTCAGTAAGAATAACAATACAGCGGAAAATTTCATAAATAAGCATAAACATTTAAGGAAATGTATAGAACTAAAAAATTATTTTTCAACATAAACATAAAAATAATATGGAAAATATAAATCAAAATAATTCAACATACATACTCACATGGCTATTATACTAGTCGAATAATCACATGAAATAACAATAGCCACATTCATAATGATGGAATGTGTAATGCCAGATGTTCATAACCAAATTGTCAAGGCCTTGTGCCAAGACAACATATAATATTTTGTCACGACCTTGTACCAAGACACTAGATTGTCTCATGAGACCCACTAATGCATTGATAAGCTATAGCGGGCTCCACCGTTCACATACTAAGTTTAATGCATTCTGCATATGAAATGGTTTGAACATAACATAAAAATTCGTACTAAAACTAGGATAAAAAATATAAATACATTATCCATAAACCATGAATGTAATAAACATAACTCATACATAGTCAAAAATATCAATGAACCATTAATACAATATGCAATATTTGTTTCATAATAAATAAACTTCAAACAAATGTAAAATTTATCAAAGATGTTGATATACGTGAAATAATAACTATTTGAGAGAAATAAATATTTCTATTTTGAAATAATTTAAGAGTCACACAATTATAAAGAAAACATTTAATTGGAATATATTATTATATGCTTGTAAGGGAAGCTTCAACAATGTTATAACGGGGGAAAATAGCTGCACCAACCATATAAGTTAAAAAAACATTCTTAAAATAATTGTGTTGAAAACGTTATAAAGTTCCTTATTTGAAAACGATGGAAAGATTCATGTAAAAAAATATAAGGTCAAATAAGGGTATAAATTAAATTAAACCATTTTATAGTAAATATTATAAATGTTTTGAAATATATTTTAAGAAACATGGATGTGGATGATAAAGAGTTTCTAGTAGATGCTTACGTAAAAACAACCTCGGATAGTAAAGATATTGTGAGATTAACCTTTACCTTTTAATTTTTCATGGTCAACAGTTGGTTAAAATCCTATATAATGGTGAAATAATTGTTATTAAGTTATACAAGAATCATATACATTAATATGATATCATATATGATCTTTTAACATTTCTTTGTTAATAATATCTTAGTATTATCGTTGTTCTGGGTGTTAACTGATTCGTTTTCCTTTGTAAGCATTTTTTCATATATAATGTTTCTTATGGATAGGATGTATCTTATTCTTATTATGAATGATATTATTTCATTAAAAATTATTTTTAATAATCGAATGAAAATTAGTTTTGAATGCATACGATGGGGAATGAATCTCATCGCATTCGTAAAGACGGTAATCTGTACGTACGAACGAGTGACAATATCATTCTTTTGATATTAAAATAATATATAATTGGATAGTATATCATATATACAGAATAATTATCATGTTATATTTATTATTTAGCTCAATTGAACAAAATTATTATTCCCATTCAAATAATAATGTATTGCATAATAATAACACCACGACGTGGAGACAATAAGCCTACGTACGCACGTATGATGACATGTCATTCAATGGATGGACAGAATAACGAATATGGTTGTACTATATTTATAATAAATCACATTATATAGATGATACTGGAGTTATTATTTTATAATGGAGTCAACAAAGAATGAGGAAGAGGAAGAAGAAAGGAACATGAAAGAGGTGATGATATATTTACCTCTTCTTCGGGTTCTTCCGTTTGATTTGATCAAAAGATATCCTTATGTTGGCTTTATGGCTAAGGGAAGGCCTCTAGGATTAAATTAGGAAAGTTGAGAAGGTACTTGGGTAGGTCTTGGATGAGACAAAAGGCTTTTATGGTGTGAATTATTGAGAATGGGGATTGCCCTTTTATAAGAGGGGTGAGGGGAACCTTAGGAAAAGCTACAAAGTATTATTTTATAATAAAGTCATTTTCGGTTTCTAATGGCCCCAAAATGAATTATTATAAGTATAAGGGGGTCGGTCGGTATAAAACAACACAACCAATAGGTTTTAGATAGGTTTGGGTCACTATATTAACTTTATCTTTTAGATATAATTCTTTGTTAAATAGTTTTACATTTACCATGCCTCTTTGTATTTTTATATTATACGGTTACAAAAAATACTAAAAACTTCCAAGAGAACCCCATGTGGATAATTAATGATATAACTATCATAATATTAGTCTTCTTCTAATCCTTATATTTTTATGATTATTATAGAAACAAATAATATTTTATTTGTTTTAAAAAATCATTTATGTCAATTTTGAAATTATTTTATAATTGATTTTTTCAAAGTCAGAACAACATTATTAAATCGAACAAAATACATTTAATCAACCCTAAAAAGTCATATTAAGCTATAAAATTTGTGTATATCATAAAAACGTTCATATTATATTTGTTTTAGTATTCATAATATCATTTATTTGATTGTTTCATTAATAAGGAAAATAATGCATCATTATTGTGTCATGTATAATTATAATTATATTATGTATAAAAATTATAAATAAAGTATCATGATGTAGGATATCATTTTAGATTTATAATTACTATTTATAGTCAACTATATCAATTTTATAACCTCATATAAATATTATTTTATTAAAATATATTTTCATTTGTTATTTTTGTCTTTACTTTAGATAATTTAATATAAAATGTCATTATCACTCCCATATGGTTCCATGGGGTCTCAAAATCGACCCAAGGATGACCATGGTGGAATATGTATCATCAAATAGGGTTAGGAAACGTGTTAGGGAAATTTAATATTATTATCATATTAATTTTTAACCTTATTTACTGGATTTAACCCTTTAACCACAATAAATAAAATATTTACTGAAGTAAATAGTCCAGATGTATAAAAATAAAAGTTACATTTTAACACAAATTGGACCTCTTAATTCAAAATACAAGATCTATTTTTCCAAATTGAAAACATAGAAGTAGAATACATTAATTTAAAATTAATCTCCGTTGTCAAAATAGAAAGCATGTTTTTATAAAATAATAACTATTAAAAGATTGACATTTTTTTATTTCAAATTTAAATTTGAAATTACATAAAATGAACTACATTGTATTAAATGATAAGAATATAATCTAATTATACTTCCAAACCATTCAAATGAATAATTTATCACTATTAATAATTTCAATTAAAAAAGTTTAATTTAATTAAAATTTTGTAATTTTAACTATTCTTCAAAATATGAATGTTATCAAAAAAGTACCAAAAATTCACCCTAAGATAATTTCAATATTATGAATCCAAAAATGAAGTTCAGTTTGAAAGATAAAATGTATAAAATTATAAAAAGTGGGTATTACTATTCATAACTACTAACTTGATTGGTTGTGGTGTGTTAGAACTCGAAGTTGCGTACAACACACACTATTGTATTATTCAAAGAGAAGCATACCATGGAAGCTTGGGGTGTTACATTCTCCACACCTTCAAATAATTTTTTCATCGAAATTTCTATAGTATTAGTTTGTAAAAATACTCTGGTGGTTCTTAATCATAAGTTCCTCGGGTTCCCACGTTGCCTCTTCCATGTTATGGTTTCTCCATAGATGTTTTACCAGACGATCCATTCAGTTTCTCAACACTTGTTCTCTTATATCAAGAACCTTTACAGGATATTTGCAATAAGACAGATCGGGTTCCAGTTCTAATTCCTCATAGGTGAGTTCATGCGTTGGGTCAGAAATGTATTTTCTCAACAGTGATACGTGGAACACATCGTGAACTTTGGAGAGACATGGAGACATTTCCAAATGGTAAGCTACAACCCCAATTTGTTGTAGAATTTTGAAAGTTCTGTTGTACCAGGGACTCAATTTACCTTTCTTGCCAAAACTTATAACACCCTCCCAGTGAGATACCTTCAACAAAAAAAGATCTCCTACCTGAAATTCCAAACCCTTCATTCCGTTGTAAGCATTGCTATTCTACCTACATTGAGAGGCCTTGATCTGGTTTTGGAAAACCTTCACCTTTTCCATAATTTCCTCTACATGTTCTCGGCCTACAATATTTCATTCACCAACATCATCCCAACAGATTGGTGTGTGATATCTCTTTCCGTATAACCCTTCATATGGTGCCATCTGAATACTTGAATGGAAGCTATTGTTATAGGAAAATTATAATAGGGGTAAATATTGATCCCACATACCTTGAAAGTCATGTGATCATGATCTCAACATGTATTATATGGTTTGAATAGTCTGCTCTGATTGTACATCAGTTTGAGGGTGGTAGACAGTGCTCAATTTATGTTTAGTATCCAAGGATTTCTGAAGGATTTTCTAGAATCTTGATGTAAAATAGGTATCATGATCCGAAATAGTCGATAGTGGTACTCCATGAAGCCTTACAACTTCATTAATTTAGTCTTCTTAATCATTCAAGAGGTAAACATATTCTTATAGCAAGAAAATGTGCTAACTTGGTATGACGATCGACAATGAACCATATTGTATTGTTCTTTCTAGGAGTCTTTGGTAGCCCCATGATAGAGTACATCGTAATGTTATCCCATTTCCACAATGGTATGAGAAGTGGTTGTAAGACTCCTCCAGGGTGTTGCGTTCCAGCTTTCACTTGTTGAAAACTCATTCATTTTGACACAAAATCATCAATCTCCCTCTTCATGTTGTCCCCCCAAAAATGTTCATTCAAATCCTTATACATTATGGTGCTCCCATGGTGTATATAGAAATTTGATCTATGGGCATCATCCAAAAATTCTCTTTTTAGATCAGGTATATCGGGAACACAAATTCTCTTCCCAAATTTCAAAATTAAATATTCATATAATAATTCCATCAATTTCCCATCACTCAATGATTTAATATATTTTTGAAATTTTTCATCATCAGTATGTGATCTATTTATCCTTTCTAGTAAAGATAGTTTGGAAACCATTTGAAAAAATATTGATGTTTTCCCTTCCATGGTTATTTCCATATCCATCTTTACCAGATCCATGAAAATAGGATCTCTTTAAACTCTTATCTTGTTCAAAACTCCATGACCCTTTATTCTTTATAGAATACAAGATATACTCCTTATATACAAAAATTTTTGTAATCTCCAAGAATTATGGAAGAAACAAACAATTAATTAGTTTCAAGGTTATCATGAATATCAAATATAATTTATCCATATGAATCATATCTTATTACAAAATCACCACCTCAGTATCAGAACAATATTAAGGTTTATATTTCCTTTGACCGTGTATTTTTAAAAAAATATTAACTTTTTATTGAGTCACTTTTATTAGAACCCTATAATCTCAAATCCTAAATGAAATAGTACTGCAGTAAAATCCTTATTTATTTTTATAATTTATATAACCACAACATCATTGATTCAACACTCAAATGAAATTATTATTTAATAAAAACATAAGAACAATATTCAATCCTCATCATTTTTGGTAGTATCATAACATGATTATTATCTAATAGAATCATTTGGGGCATACTCTGATGATTTGGTAATTGATTCGTGTAGAGTCCCAAATCCTTGGAGATGAAGCATTAAACATTTGAAACCTTTTTCTTACACTTTAAATCACGTACTTGGTTTCCTTTTTATCCACACATATAACAAACTCCCATTCCATTCAATCATTTACAAATGTGATTCCTTCTATACTTATCAGATATGGGAAAACCCTTCCTTCCATTTGTTCCTTTATCCATATTTCTCTCTATCATCATTTTCTTCTCTGGAATCCATTAAATTTCATAGAAATCCAAGAATTATTTACTAATATTATTAACACATCATACTATTTCTTCATATGATGAGAGTATGTGGGAGAATATTTCCCTTATAAATGTTGGCTTAAGATCATGAAATAAATGATCCTTCTTACACATTGGATCATGCATATTTCTAGAGTTCTCTTTCCTTCTACCGGGTACCATTTTTAAACAATTCCATACACTAGATTAGTTTATGAATCAAAATACATAATTCCAAACTTGAAAAATAGTTAACATAAATTGAACAGGGTATGGATATAATCCGTAATCATAAAAATATTTTTTAAGGAAGTATATACTCATAAACCCTTCATAATGGTTTGTAAATAAAATGAAAATTATCCTAAGCATATCCTACGGTAGTGTTGTAACCAATAATGACTCAAGGCCCGTTGTCGTGCCCCAGTTCCCATTCGAGTCTAGCTCAAAGTAGTTTTTTAGGGTTTTACTCCTAGGTACATCTGTGCCAGAGATGTCTCTACCTGCTCGTATCTAGACATGGATGTATTTCATGGAAAACTCACAAAATCTCTACAATACCAAAAATCTAGGATGTTCTTCTATAATAATTTTCAATGACTATCTCTGGGTATTGTGCTCTAATTAGAGTTTATCTAAATATATATTCCATGGTTTTTACTAAACATCTTCTGAAACCAACTCTAACACTCCGAACCTAGTTACCTAGAATCGGTGCATTATTACATAATCCTGGCATGATCAGAAAAGATAAATTCTCGAAAGACCAATTTGTTTAGTATCCTTGGATGTACTAGATACATTGATATGGTTTACATTACATCATAAGATGTAAAAATACAACATCATTGTTTCCATGGACAACACTGAGATATCATAGACTATCCCCATAGGTCAATCATAATATACTTCTTCGAATCCTGGGGAAAATAAAACATAGAAAGGGGTGAGCTCAGATTCTCAGTAAGGATAACAATATAGCAGAAATGTTCATAAATAAGCACACATATTTAAGGAAATGTATAGAACTAAAACAAACACATTTTAAATATAAACATCATCATAATATGTAAAATATAAATCCAAATAATTCCATTTACATACTCACATAGATATTCTAACAGTCTAATAATTACATGCATTATCAATAGCCACTTTCATAATGATGGAATGCATAATTCCAGACTTTCATAACCACATAGTCAAGGCCTTGTGTCATGAATAAAAATAATATTTTCTCAAGGCGTTGTTCCAAGACACTAGTTTGTCTCATGAGACCTACCGATGCATCTAGGATCTATAGAGGGCTCCAACCATCCCTTACTAAGTGCAATGCATTCCTCATATGAAAATGTTTAAGCATAACATAAACATTCGTATTAAAACAATCATACTAAATGTAAATACTTTATCCATAAACCATGAATGGCATAAAAATAAATAATCCATAGTAAAACATATAACTAAACCTTAAATACAATATGGAATATTTGAATCATAAAAATTTAAATTCAAACAAGTCTAAATTTTTTCAAAAGATGTTGAAATAGATGAAATAAAAATTATTTGAGAGAAATATTTCTTTCTATTTGGAAATCATTAAAGAGTCGCATAGTTATAAAGAAAAAAATTATTTTGAAAATATTCTTATAATCTTGTAAGGGAAGATTTGGCGATGTTATAATGGTGGAAAATATCCACACCCACTGTATAAGTTTAAAAATAAATTCTTACCTTAATTTTGTCAAAAATGTTATAATGTACCTTGTTTGGAAAACGACGGAAAGATTCCATTCAAAAACATATATGGTAAAATAATGGTATAAATTACGTTAACCCATTGTCTAGTAAATAGTTAATATTTTTTGAAATACATTTTATGAAACATGGATGTGGATGATAAAGAGGTCCTAGTAGATACTTACGTAAAAACAACCTCAGATAATAAAGAGATTGTGAAATTAACACTTAACTTGTAATTTTACTTGGTTGAGGGTAGGTTAAAAAACTTTATAAGTGTTAAATAATTGTTATTAAAATTTTAAATAATAATATACATTAATATGAACTCATATATGATTTTTTACATTTCTTTGTTAATAATATCTTAGTATTATCATCATTTCCGGTGTTAAATGATTCATTTTCCTTTATATAATTTGTTTTGTATGTAATGTTTTTTATGGATATGATGTATCTAAGTCATATAAAAAATGATATTAAGTATTTAAACATTATTTATAATCATATAATGAAAATTAGTCTTGAATGGATAAGATGGGTAATGAATCTCATCGCGTTCAGGGAGACGGTAATCCGCACGTACGCACGAGCGAAAATATCATTTTATTGATATTAAAATAATATACAATTGGATGTTATATCATATATAAATAATAATTATCATGTTATATTTATTATTTACATAAATTAAACATCATTATTATATCCATCTAAATAATAATGTTTTGAATATCAATTACACCAAGACGTGGAGATGGTAAGCTGTGCATATGCATGTATGGTGACATGTCATTCAAAGGATGGATAGAATAAGGAATATGGTTGTACCATATTTATAATAACATCACTGTATATAAAATATAGTGTAGTTAATATTTTAGAATGTTAAATACAATGAAATAGGTTGTGGAAGAAGAAAGGAACTTGAAAGTAGTGATGAAGTATTTACCTCTTCTTCGAGTTCTTCCTTTTGATTTGATCAAAAGGGATATTTATGTTGGCTTTATGACTAAAGGAAGGACTCTAGGATGAATTTAGGAATGCTGAAACAGTATTTGGGAAGGGTTTGGTCGATCCAAAATGCTTTGAATGAGTTAAATATAGAGAAGGGGGAGTTCCCTTTTATAAGAGTGGTGAGGGGCACCTTAGCAAAAGCTAGATATATTATTTTATAATAAAATCATTTTCAGATTATAATGGAACCAAAATGAATTATTTAAAGTATAAGGTGGGTATGGGTCTAACAATACTCATAAAATATGTTTTAGAGTGGTTTGGGTCACTATATTAACCTCTTATTTTAGATTTAATTCTTAGTTAAATAGTTTTACATTTACCATGCCTCTTTGTATTTTTATATTATTTGGTTAATAAAATTACTATAAACTTACAAGTGAACCAAAAGTGGTTAATTAATGATAAAAGTATTATTATATATGTCTTTTGGCCTATCATTATATATTTAGGATTATTATATCAACCAATAATATTTTATTTGACTTAAAAAACCATTTATTTCAATTGTGATATTCTTTAATAATTGATTTTTTTAAAGTCCTAAAAAAATTATTAATTAGAAATAAATAAATTTAATCAACCATAAAATGTCATAATCACCTATAAATTTTTTTTATGGAATAAAAACATTCAAATTATATTCAATTTAGTATTTATAATATCATTTATTTGTTCTCTTCATTAATAAGGAAAATACTGCATCATTATTGTGTAAGATATAAATATATTTATTTTATTTCTAAATATTATAAATAAAATATCATATATTAGGAAATGTTTCTATATTTATAGTGAATATTTATAGTCTAATATATCAATTATATAACCTCATATAAAAATTCATTTATTAAAATAAATTTTCTTGGGTTATTTTTGTCCTTTCTTTAGATTATATAACATAAAATTACATTACCAATCCCATGTGGATTCATGGGATCCCAAAATCGACCCAAGGATGCCCATGGTCGGACATGTATCAGAAAATATGTTTAGGACATGTGTTAGTGTAATTTAATATTGTTATATAATTATTTTATAAGCTTATTTACTAGATTTACCTCTCTAACCACGGTAAATAAAATATTTACTGAAATAAATATTTCAGATATCTAAAAATAAAAGTTAACTATTTAAACAATTGGACCTCATGATTATAAATTTGGTATCAATATTTCTAAATTAAAAACACATTAGTGGTATAAATTAATTTAATATTAATTCATGTTGTCAAAACAAAATTCTTCTTTTTATGAAATAATAACTATCAAAAGATTGACAATTGTTTAAGTCAAATTTAAATGTGCAATTACTTATAATGATTTAAATTGTATTAAATAATAAAAAGATAATATAATTATATATAAATACCAATCAAATATATAATTTATCACTATAAATTATTTAGATTAAAAAAGTTGTTTTTAATAAAAATTTAATAATTTTCAGTATTCATATAAATATGAAAGTTATGAGAAAGTAGAAAAAATTCACCCTAAGATAATATTGATATTCCGAATCCAAAAATGAAGTCCATTTTGAATGATAAAATGTATTATATTTTAAAAAGTGTGTATTACTATTCATAACGGCTAGTTTGATTGGTTGTGCTGTGTTAGAACTTGATGTTGCGTACAACACATGCTATAGTATCAATCAAAGGGAAGCGTACCGTTGAAGCATGCGGTGTTACAATCGAAACCTAAAAGGAAATGGATAAAAATGTTTTTATGACAGTCTTCCTTAGTGGTTTTCTTATTTAAAAAATATAGAACATTATTGTTAGGTAAAACAATGTATCCTCATTGTCAGGGTCTGTGTCTCCCATTACAATTATCACTAAATTATGGAAATATTTTATAATGATTTTCAAATTAATTAATTCATTAATTATTATAATTTAAATAATATATTATTACAATTTTATTAATTCTATTATGCGTTAATAGAAAGTATTCTTCAATATAATCTTTTCACAGCTTTAAAAATATTTTTTACAACAAAATTTCATCAAATTGTACTATATATGGAAGTTAAAAAAAATTATTATTATTTCTTTCCAATAATAAAATTAACCCCAAGACCCCATTTAATGCATTTATATATTCATAAGATCCAACTGTGTTGAGACAATGGTAGAAATGAATTTTTAGGGATATGTTAGGATAAAAAATTAATATTTAAGTGTTATTTTATTTTTTGAGTGATATTAAAATTATTTATATATAATTAAACTAATTTTAATTATTATATAAATATTTTGAGGTTATAAAAAATCTATACATTGTTTTGTTATGAGTTTGCTATGAATTTCCTAGAAAGTGAGATAAATATGGGAAGTCAAATAATTAGAATTTGTGTAGGCTATAATTTTGGAAGACATTAATAAAATTAAAATTTCAATATATAAACACTCAAAGCCAAAATTTATTGAATAATATTAAGGATGATTTTACCTATGTATAGAAAATTATGAAAAGTGATAAAATTTATATTCCAAATTTTGAATATTTGAATGGTTATAAATTATCTTAAAATTGATAGAAATAATTGTGGAGATATTTATTTATGTTCGAATGGAATAAAAATTATTTTTATTTTTATAAATTTTTGTTTCCAAAAATATACTTAGGAAGTCTAAAATTGTTATTCAATACTAATGGATAAATATACAAAAATTTTATGATTTAAAATAACATATTATTAAATATGAAATATAATTTTACCCTAATTGAAATTTTTATATTGTTAATATTTTCTTTACAGAGTCTCTAATTTGATACTGGGAAGTCAAATATGCTATAAAAAGTGGACTATAATGGCATGTCTAAACCACCTACTACTCATTTGAAATCATTAAACCATGAAAAACATGTCAGAAAATATATAGGTTATACGTTGACACCTGTGGAGTATTTTAAATCAATAATTAATTATGATTGATTTAGTTAACCAATGGATACACAATATGACTAAATTTCCATCATTTTTTATCTCAAGAGGGGTTTTTATAAATCATTTTTAAAATCTTCTTCATTATATTGTACAATTTCTATTTATCCTTCCTAATATTATTGTCCTTTATAATCGATAGATTGGAGACTATTCATTAATATGATAATAAAAAAACCTTATCTTCTTAATTCCTCAATTTTATGATAATAATAACTAAAGTGAGGGACAATTGGGTCTATTTTCAAAACCACTAAAAAGAAAGGGTTTCAATCTACATGAATAATATTTCATTCCTCTAGTAAAAAAATAAGTTTCTATAAGTTAATTTATTTAATCAAACCATAAGAAAATGTCTTCCTACCTTTGGTTTCATAGTACTTGTAAATAATTTTTATTTATTATTATCTCTGTAATGTAATTTAAAATGGGATGCACAGGGGATCTTATCTAGCTATTACAAAACATCCTTTCCAAATTTTTTCCCTATATTTTATTTAAATTATTTATCTTTTACATTTTCATATCTATAAATAAATTAATAAATTAATAATTCATCATATAATTTTATTAATCTCTCTATTATTTGAATTTATATAAATAGTATACTTGTAACATTAATATTTTATTTTTATAATGAACTATTTTTGCAATATATTTATACATTGATTACACATTGTGTTATAACATATTTATTAATTTAATATTTATATCACATAATTTCTGTTATCATTTTAAAACTCAATTCACTCCCCCTCCTTCGATTTTACATGGATACAAAATTCGAATTAAATGAGAACTTCATTTTAAATTATTTTATACCATAATTAATTTTTTCTAATAATATTAAAAAATGGAATCTAACAATAACACCCAAGGGTATCCTAAAAAACCAATGGAATGTTACCTTATATTTTATAGTTTAAATATAGTTATTTCAAAACTCATATGTAAAATATCCATGGAAGAATTTGTTTTTATATTAAGAATATATTCATTATTTTTTACACATCCACATAAGAAATATTGGAAAAAATGGATGCCTAATGACATTAGTTCTTTTGAATATAATTTAGTATTAATTAGTCCACTTAATTTCATATTAGATTGAAATTATATTAATATATGTTATAATTATAAAAATATAGATGTAATTATAAAATTACAGACTATTACTAATTAAAGAACAAATAAGGATAATGGAAAATGGATTGAAATGGAACGACAATATTTTGGATATTTTTGCATCCATCATAGTGAATATATTACTAAAATATTTTCATGTTTTAGTGATATTTATATAGAGATAATGTATGTATAGATTTTCAATATGTATAAAATATTATGAAGAATATACTTTGGGGTTTTCGATGTACTTTGAAACCAAACATAATGAAAATTATGGAATAAGAAAATATCAGAAATATTGTGTTTATTGAACTCTTTGGATATCTTGTAACCTACGAGTTCTCTATGAAGCGTCAAGAAGAATAAATGAGGATAACGTGATGGAAAATTGGAAAAATTCTTCTAAATTAATTGATAATTACACTTCTAAAAGTGAATATAGGATTGTAAATATAACCAGGAAATTTAAAATTTACATAAAGAAAAATAAATATCTTCTGTGTGATAGAAATGTTAATAAACAAAATGAACAAGAGGTAATATTTTATCATGTCATAAAGAAAATTTCACCTTAAACAAGAGTGCCTATTATTAATAAATAATATTAATTAAATGAAATATGATATAAAATCACTCAATTCCTAAACCAAAAATGCAAGTGATAAGTCATTCTGACTATCTGAAGGAAGTGGAAAATATTCTAAAACACCTATTGCTAAAATTGATAAATGGTATAAATTTAATTATACTAATAACTCTATATATAATTATTCAAACTCTTCTTTTTTCTAAATAAAGTAAAATTTTATAGAATTAAGAGATAGATTATTCAAACATACAGAAAAAAATTAAATAACTAAATGAAATGTAAAATATTTTTGTTTTATTAAAATGATCAAGTAATTATGGAAAATGATGAGTAATTTATAAAATTAAATGATAAACCACGTTTTTAAAATTTAGAAAAAAATTAACAATATTAAAAAAAAATATTTTCTACGTTCACCAAAGAGAATTAATGTTTGAATAAATTTTTTTTGAATGAGATGCGGGAAGTATTTTTTTGTTTTAAATGATAATAATAAACCAAAAAAATAATGATTTTTTTTTGAATTCACACAGCATATATTTTGTAATTATTAACGAAAAATGGGCCATCGTATTTATGAATGTGTTTTTTAAAATTCAAAATTAAGAAATATAGAAAATTATTCATCTTTATTGACATATTTCATATGGAAAATAATATATAGAGCAATTTTTTTGCAATTTAATTTTTTTAAAATTACTAGACTCAAAAGTATTTGGGTACTAAAAAGAACTTATATTTTATTCTTTTTCAAATGCTTTCCACTGAAAATTAATCAGAAATTTTTTTATGAATTCATAATAATTAGAGAATATTCATATGTATTATTTGTTGAATAGTATGATGAAAGTCACAGTTAATTTAAATGGTTTATTATTATCTGAAATAGATCTGTATCAAAAATGAAAAATTCATTATTATAGAAAAAAATTTCCAGCAAGGATATTTTTTAATATATTTTTTTTACACTAACTGTTAAATTAAGGTGAGTATTATATAATTGTTTTTTATCGCCTATATTATATATTAATAAAATATATAATTATATATAAATAAGTATATATGTTTTTATAAATAATTTTTACTATTTTATCACTATAATATATTCTCCCCATTTTTATTCTATATTATAAATAAATTCTTTTAATTCATTTGTTTTTTTAAAAAATCATGATTATTTTGATACTTTTATTTATTGGTATATTTGTATGGCTGAATTAATAACTTTCTATGTTACTATTAATAATTTATGTAATATTTTATCACTTTATTTACTTGAAGGTAAAATACATGGATGTTATTTCAAATAGTAACATTCTATATTAATAATTTTTTCATGATATATGTTTTTCTATAAAATACATCACACATTATTGAATTAGTAATTATTTGATATCTTTTATAAATTTATTTATTTTCATTGATTTTTATTCTTTGTCTAAGGGGGAGTGAATATTCATGATTATATTGTTTCAAATAAATATTTTATTTTCTTTTGAATGATTAACATTTTTTCATTGTAATAATGAAATTTTTTACAGTGTATTTGATATTTTGAAAATTATTTGAATTTTTGGTTATTAATTTCAGGAAATTTTTTTAATTAAATTTTCATACATGAGAAGATATATATGGTGTTAAAAGGAAACATTAACTATTTTTATATTTTCTCTAAAAAGGAATATATTTTGATAAAATTATTTATTGCTTATTTATTTTGATATTTATTCAAATATAAAACTTTTAATATGTATAATATTAGGTGGATTTATCATGGTAACTATTTATTTAAACAATCCTTTTTCTGAAATTGTTTTTAATGTTTTCTGAATTATTTAAATATATAATTAATTTTGAAAGTATTTTTATCACTAAAGAATCATTTTGAACCTATATAATTAATAAAATTATAGTTTTGTAGTGTGTGTTTTTGTTTATATTTAATCATTTGGTTACTAACATTAATGTAAAACTATATTATATGACACTTTTTTTTAATTATAATTTTTTTTAAAAAGAATTTAACATGATCTTTTGGTTTCATAAATTTTATATTATTATCAAATATTTTAATAAACTTTTTAATCATTATAAAAGGGCTATATTGTCTTATGGTATTCAAATTATCAATGAGGTATATATTATCGAGTGACTCAATTCCATTTATCACATGTTTTTCTGATAATTAACAAAAATTCATTAGTTTATCAATTTTTACACACTTATCTAGGATTTTTATTATTTATTCCATATTCCGTAATTTATTATTGAGTTAATGGATAAATACAATCATTATTTTAAAAATCAAAATACACTTTTTATGAAAATTATACATCATTGGTTTTACCCCATTACAATAATATAGAATGAATGAAAAGAAACTAAAATATATAAAAAATAAATTTTATGAAACTAAGATGATCTAATGTATCATGAACTAATTCATCAATAGGATTTAGAATCACTGTTGTTTTGATGATTTAACTCATCGATAAATGAAGTAATATATTGTGTTCATCGAGAAATGGAAAAGCTGTTATCGATAATATTTACATGTGACTCTAGGTTTCATTGATATATAACCATGTATCTTTATTATAATAATAGGTTTAGAAAATGACACATTTGTAGTATGAAAATTAGATAACTAAACATTAATTTATAACTAGCTCGAGCAGTGTTAATTTTTTTTCCTGAATCTTTTCAACTTCCTATTATTGTGTGTGATTCTAATGGATGAAAAATATTTATTTTGGATAGTTTTTATTATGTTATACCATTTTCAGGTTTTCAATGTTAATATATTAAGAATTTACATTGTAATTATTTTTCATCAAATCAAATATGATTGAGTAATTATGGGGATTTTAATATAGAGAAATTTATAAGGATCTTGAATGAGGAATTAAATGCCTATAAATAGTAAGATCAAGTAATTTTGGTCTGTTGAATTGATATACTACCTATAGATTTAGTCAATGTATTTATGTATAGGATGATAGTCCTTCTAATAGGGATAAAAATAAGTTTTCATTTTGATAGGTCTAAATTAGTTGATATTTTTTATTTAGTTTATAAATCCACCTGGAACATTGGTTTATAAATTTTCATTTAATAAAATTCTTTTAAAGTTCAATTTTTTCTATCATATACTATATAATGTCTTTGAATTTTAAATAACTTAACTCTTTTATAAATAATATATAAAATTTCAATCTTACTACTTATGATATTCTAACTAAAATTCATATAGTTAATAATTTAGTTATTCTAATTATATTTTTTTAAAATTAAATAAATTCATTAAATTACAACATGAAGTGGAAAATAAATTTATTATTTCATTAAAACTACTAATCTCACATGTAATTTATCTTCAAAAAAATATAGAAAATTATTGATATAGATGGAGTTATTTAAATTTATTATGATATGTTCAATAATTATTTTTTCATTTTTATGTTTTTATTGGACTTTCAACTTAGTTTCATTAGGAAAACCTATTTCATTTAGGAATGAAATTTTATGATGGTCAGAGCTCTAATTAAAAACCTTGAAAACACAAATCAAACTACACAATAGATTTTTTATTGTTATGATTATGAATAATGATGTGGTAGTATAGTGTACAATATCTTTAATATTGTATTATGATATTTTATCATCTAACATATAACTATAAGTTTTTTAATAAGTATAAAATTTGTTATTCAAATTTTGAAAATAAAGAATATCATATAAAAGTAATGTTTTAAATACATTATTTTTTCCTTTGACCAGTAAAATATATATCTTAATATCACCATGTTAAATGGAAATTTGTTTTTCAATGAAGGTATGAATTAAAAATTAACGAAATCCAATGTTTTATAAATTCCTAAACATACGCAAAGAGGTGACTATTATGCCTTCAAAATTCTATTGAGAGAAAAAGTAACTAAAATCAATCAATAATTTTTTACAATAGAAAACACAATATATTATTTTGGGTAAAAATAGTAATCAAATGATCAACTCTTTGAAACTATTTTAGAAATATTCTAAATTAATTGGAGTCCAGGAGAACAATAATCGATGATACTAAATGTTTGAAAATGATATTCATGGATGATAAAATTAGAAGATTATTTCAAATTGAGAGATGTCATATAAGAAATAATAAAATAGAGAAAATAAATAATGGATTAGAACTCACTTCTACATCAGGTAACATTAATTGTTGTAATTTATATACCTATAATATCTCTAATAGATTTCATATTTCAAAGATGATATATAATAATTTAGGCTAATGTGATTTAGATGATAATAATAAAACATTATCAAATTTCATGATTAATGAATAAACATTTTGATAATTCAAATTTTATGTAAGTTCATTAGAAATACTAGAAATAAATAAAATATAATGAAGAATCATTGTATGTATTTTATGATCATTGTGAAAAGGAAGTTCATATTAGACCTGATTTTAAAATATTAATTAAGAAAAATTAAATTCTATCAATTTAATTTAACATAAATGAAAAAAATAATAATACTTTTGAATCTAGGAGAAATAGTGACGATGGATCATCTTTATATAGTTCATAAAAATACATTGTAAAGTAATTACATAAAATTCAAAGACTCATTTAGAATATTCCTTGGTATAAAAAATGATCCATGGAAACTCTCACAAAAAAATTCCCTTGAAAATATAAATATATATTCTCTATTAACAAATAACACAAAGAAATATACTTCATATTCACTAATAGATGAAAACGATAATCCATCATATGTTAAAAATGTAAATTATTTAGAAGATGATTCAAAAGATTCTATAATAGGTGAAATGGAATGATATATATCACTTTTGTGATGAGAAAATAATAAAATTAAAAATAGTTATGTTTTTATAGAGTAAACTCTATTAAATCCAATAAAATAATTTCTAAATTAACTCAAGAAGTTAATTATAATTGAATTCAATTAGATTAAAAAACAAATTTTTTTATTGAAATTGTTTGCATTGAATATATCATCATTAGATATTTCACTCAGTTCTATCCACATCATCATGAAATTATACCCTATGGCAGTGATGGACATGGCTCCGGCCACTCCCTCTCCATTGGGGGGCGGGGGGTTCTCTACCTACACCATATTAATACTCAAATCATCAACCATTACTTCCCTTATCTAACCATACATAGAAACCTTGTTTCCCTATTATTCCTCTTACCTATAATGTGGATAATATTTTCAAGGGATCGACTCAGCTGGTGCATTCAACCAAGGAGTTATTATTGGATTCTTTTATTCTCAATATGAACATGGTGGATCACATTAATAAAAAAAATTCCTTCACTCAACATCATTAATATGTTAATATTCAGAAATTGGGGTCTTTTGGAATGAATGTTGTTTGGTATTCTTGAAAATATTCATTTGATGTCATGATTTTCAATGGAGGGTGATCTGAATAACTCTTAGTCACGATATCCATGATCTATGAACATGGGTTTTGTTTACCTCTCCATATGGACTTATGATTTCCACTTGAATTGTGCTAATTTTTCAAACGTGGAGTGGGTAACCCTTCCAGAACATCAAATTACATTCCAAAATCCATATATTCTAGGTATGATTTTAAATATGGTTAGTCATTATTTCTATGTAGATAATCAAACAATGTTGGGTTTCCACCTGATTTCCCCCAAAAATATGCGTTGAGTTTTACCTCTCAATACCTCATGTGGAATGCTTTTGGATCTAACTTGCGGAAGACTTCTGTTGGAATCATGTTGTGATTTATGAACATTGAACCTATTTCTTATCATCATAAAAATGGTTGGGGAACCTTCAAATTTTTTACATCATGGTTTCATCATCCTTAATTTAATGAATTTATCATCTAATTGGATTTTGGTCGGTTTGTGTCTAAGTCCTTCACGAAGATTTATGTTGGGTCAGCTGGAGTTCTATTTGACTAGTTTGAGGAAGGAATTAAGATCTATAGTGAAAATTAGGTGGATATTTTTTATCATCTAAGATAGGATTTTAGAACTTATAGGATGTTGTATGTCCAATTTTGGGATGGAGCTATTTTGGAGGTGCAAACATTTTCTCATAGAATCCTTTATACATGATGGGGCAGGGGAGAATCTTAGGGAAACAAAACCGGAAATGTCTTCAAGACCGGCTCAGAGACCGAAAAATTTTTATGGTTTTATTTTTTATTTTCCATTACCAAAATTATATATCACAAGAGTATAATATATTTTAGTGGCCCACATTATGTCTATATGACTACAAAATTTATTGTATTCTGGAAATGGGTCATAATGATTAAGGATGTGCTACTTGGTAATGAACCTTCTCATGAATGTTTTTGATATATAGTTAGGAAGGAAATTCCATCATCTGGGATGATTATAATGGTTTCAAGGGATATATAGAAGGTAGTGATAAACTTTAATTCAAGAAGAGATATAGTAGCTCTCAATATTAGAAATTTCACTATAGATTTAGTGGAGAAAAGTCTAGTTCATGAGAAAGAACTAGAATAGACATCCATCTATAGTGGAGGTCTAGAGAATGTTCTCCTTATTCCAGATTAGGGGCTACTCTAGATGAATTTTTCATAGATAATACATTACTAGAGGAGTATCAATTAAGAGACCATGCTACCTCAGTGGTTGCTTAAAATTATGATATTTATATCCAAAAATCAATTATTTTTATTGAGGAAGGAGTTAGGGAAATTCACTTCTCAAGGGAGGAAAAGGGATTGAAGTGTAACCATGATGTGGGGGGGGGGGGGGGTGGCCACATTTTAGTTAATGCGAATAAATCGAATGAGAGGAAAGAAAACTCGTAGTTTTTTATGCTTATGTAATGAAGAATATATAGAATGGAAAAGGAAACAAAATCTAAACTAAGGAATCTATACCAGGAACGGAATATGGGATATGATCTATGAAGTGGAATTATAAAAGATATGTGTCTATAAATTACATATCATGGGTAGGGTGATGTGGTGGGAAAGGAAGATGGAGAGAAATAAAAATACCATGACCTTATTGACTTTTATAAGGATGAAATGTAGTAAAGGAAAATCAAACATAATGGAACAATGTGTTATTTGGATTTAATATAAGAAATAGATATTTGAATTGATGTTATTATTAATCAAATAGCCTGAATCAATAAAAATGAATTGATTTTTGGATACAGATTCAATGAAAGAAACATAAAAATGGGGGAGGACATCTAGAATTGGGAATTTTTTGCACCTCATTTTGAAGAATTAATATGGATGTATTTAGTATAATGGTTAAATAACATAAATGGGGACAATACCAGTTAAGTGGTTCAATTAATATTATCTTTGTTATTAATTATTATGTAATTTTATTTTGTGTGGGAGATCCATGGAGTTGGAAAACCTTAGATTCCCACTTTTTCCTCAAATATTATTTTAAACAAAATGAAAATTTTAGTCAATTTCTATTGATCACATTTTTTATAATATAAATTGATCAATATAAAGTAAATTTTCTTATTTAATGACACATTTATGAATATTTAAATATATTAATCAGAATTTTAATAATATTTTTAAATAAATTAAAACCATTATAAAGTTAAACTAATTTTTTATACATTGGATACAACTTATTTTCAAATAAACTATTTCTATACCAAATATAATCTTTTTGTAATTAATATAAAATATAATAACACTATGATATTCATTTTTATATAAATATAGATTTCTCATTTTTTTCTCTAGAATGATTTTGGTTTAGACTACCAATAAGCTATAATATATAAAATTTTTGGCTATATTTTTTTTATTAAAAATTGTTTCTCAAAATTAATTATACTGGATAATTTTTGGGTACCAAGAATGCAATTTTATCATATCCCACAAATTATATAGGTACCAAATATAATAAATAATTTACCTGAATTATAGATTTTCTAAACATTTGACTGATGAGCATTCTAACATACATAATTTAATTAAATTAAATAGTGTACGACTCACATGTGGGAATAATTAATAGGGTGAAATCATAGAATTAGTGTTTTTCTATTTCCTAGAAAACAATTTTTTTCTAATGATTTATATATTTCATTAATTAATAAAATAATTATTAATATTATTCTATTTTGTGGTGAGGTATATCTTTCAAATTTCAGGAATGATATATTTATTGTTGATATCTTAAAGGTATTATTATTTCATATGTAGATAGTCTTGGAAATGTATACACACCCGACTTAAAATAATTAATTCAATTCGATGATTATTTATAAATAAACACACATCTTGTATATGGAATAAGAAATTAAGATGCAATATCTTATAGAATTTAGCTAAACTTTATAGAAATGGATTATTATCTGATATAATGTAACATAAGTTTAGTTTTGAAAGATTCTATGAAATTTATCAATTTAATAATAAACATTAATGATGTTTTAAGACTAAAATTAACGTCTCAAGTACTGATACATAGCATTCATATTATATAAATTTATATAATCCCATAAAAACTTGAATTATTGGTGGAAAATTCTATATATATATGTAATTATTAATGATTTCACTATATTTACATGGGTATATTTTTTATTTCAAAAATCTAAAGCTCTAAATATATTTGATATGATTCATGATTATATTTAAAATGAGAAAACCAGACCTCTTATAATTATCCAATGTGATCATATTGGGGACTTTGAGAACATATTTTTTGAAATATTTCATAATATGAAATGCATGAATCTTAATATGTATACACAATGAAAACATGAAAAAATTTAATATATTGACAATGAAAATAATGTTTTTAGGAAAGTAATTGAAAATTTATAAGGGAATAATTTTTTTGATAAAATTTTCTATTCAGTTTGTGAGTACTAATTTTTTTTATTAAAAATTGAGGTTTACATAGACCTTTTATTAATAAAACAAAATATTTGTTATAGATTAGAATAAATACAATATATTATTACATTTATTTTGTAAAGTATTAATCTCAAATATAAAACACAAGTTTCATATATTTTATCCATTTACTGAGGAATGAATTTATATGGCTTATTATAAAACTATTATTGAATATCATGTTTTTAATATAAGTGAAAATAATTACAAATAAATAGTTCAACAAATATGCGATGATACTGATAATTGTTTTATAACACCATAAAAATACAAATTTCTGATCATTTTTTTCCAATGATTTTCTTAGTTTATAAAAATAATTTTTAAAACTATTGATAAAATATAATTAAAAAGAATTACCATTATATTTTAAATATCAAAAAATTACATTTAATAAAGATATAAATTAATTATGTGAAGATCAACCAACCACTTTACAGAACATTAGTCAATATTATGCTTACATCCTTTAAAATATGTAATTGTAAATATAAATTTAAAAATTTTAACTTGAATTTCCTTAAAATTAAATATTAAAATCACAAAATACTTTCTTAATATTAACTTAAACAACAGATGATGCTTTATGTAATGATTGATCGATATGTTCCATGTAGGATGTTATCAATCAGTTGGAATAGAACCATATTTGGACTCGATTAGAACCTCTAATATATATACAAATAATTAGGGTAAAATATGGTATAGAAACAAATGTGAAAAATGAAATTATTATTAAAATTAATGAATTTTAGGTTAATAATAGCTATTATGAAAAAGAAGTAACAAACTATTATAAAACTTTTGAATTTTTATCTTCATAATAGTCTATCGAAATATTATTAGTCTTCATAGATCATCAAAATTGTACTTTATTTAAAATTTACGTGAAAATTTCATCAATAGTTATTTTTTTTTAAAAAAATAAGTCTACATTAAAAAACCATCTCGTTTTTAAGATAATAAATTTTTTCAAAATGTATTTGAACTTACTATTTCACACTGTGTACATATATAATCTCATGATCATTATATGATATATATATAAAATATATTTTAGTTATAATAATTATAGTAAAGGAATTGATGATCCAACCATTATCGTAAAAAAATTTAAAAATTACCATCATTGTTTAATTGTTTTTCTTTTATATCAAAAATAAAATTCCAGTAGTGTTTAAATAATTATTAAAAATGAGTTTGAAATAAGTAAAATGTGAGGACATAAAATTTACTTATTTTTAGATTTTTTTAAAAAAATATAGATGATTTTTTTAAGTTATAATTAATATATTTAATATTTAGTAATTCTTTTAGTCATTATAATGAATAAAATATATGAACTATTGTAGAAAATTTTACAAAAAATGATATTAAGATAACTGGTAAATTGGTATATCAAGATTTTTATTTAAGTATGATCATAATTTTAAAATATATTATAACAATGAGGTTAGAGTAAAAAATTTCAATAGCTTACATCCATGATACAAAGATAATCGAAATTAATATCTTTTAAACCATGTAAAAATCATTTTACAATATTATAAGAAACAAATAATAAAATATTTTATTATCATGGAAGGAATTTAATTCTATAATTTTACTTAGATGTTGTATATATAAGACGTATGTTTGATAAGAAAATGACTTAAAAAACAAGTCATTTTTAAGGATTATGTTTTGTATATTGGTACACAAAGTAATATAATTTTGTATCACTTTCCAATACTAAATTAGAATATATAGTATACAATAGTTTTTGTTCTCATGTGTTTTTGATGTGGTAAATAGTAAACGATTTTGGTTTGAGTTTAACTCGAACTATATTTATTTATGATAAGAATATTGTTATTTACTTTCTTAAAACCCCAGAATATTACTCATGAGAAACAAAAATATATTTTTCCCTGATTTACATAGGGATCCCACATAAGAATATGTAATTAATCTCGACATTTTTTGAATAGAAAACCATTTTGATTATATGTTTAACAAACCACTTATGTAACATCCCCCACCTGGAAGCCACTAAACTGGTTCTCTATGTCGGGTCATCACATATCCTCAAGTGAACCTCACCGTACCCCAAAGGTTTCCAACTAGCAACGATGGTCTAATGAGTCAATCGGGAGACTATACCATTTTAAATAAATTAATCCAAAACATAACATAGTATAAATATGAACAATAATATTAACTACCAATTTAATGAGCATAATAAACCGTTTCCCAAACAGGGTACAAACACCTAATCAAATACAACCATACCAAGCCATACTAGTAGTGCAAAGTGTAAGAATTCCAAAATAATTAAAACAGTTAAAACCCCAAAGGGGTCCTGTCTCCTACTGCGTGTCCTTCTCGATGTACATCCTGATCCCAACTCAATATCTAATAGTATGGCTTTTTCCCTTTTCCTGAACTACAACTAATATATCTGCTCGGGTACCCTAGAGCGGATTGAGCAAGGTGTGAGTACAAAAATCAATATGCCAGAACCAGCGGTGTCTATAAAATATCCAGTCTAATAGATAGTTCATGCATGTAGAAAATAAATGGTTTGTAAGAAAGGGACAGTTCAGGTGCCATTAGTTATCAAGGTTCATTTAATTCATGACTATAATTGATTCCAATTCCATTTTTTATAACATCTTCATTAAATATAAAAAATTGATCACGTGTTCTATGGGTTAGGTAAAAATATCATGTACACAACTTCTAAAGAAATCATTCACAATTTATAGTTAGTAAAAATCATGCACCTATCTCACTAGGGATCCACATATCACATCAACGCATTTTCCTCGACTCGAATCCTCATTCTGGGTGGAATGAAACCAATATAATAACCTCATCTTAGAGCCTCAGTCTAGGTGGAATGACATCAATACAATAAACTCTCCTTGGAGCATCTGTCCAGGTGGAATGTCATTAATACAATAACCACACCTTGGTTCCTTAGTTTGAGAGGAATGTAACCATTTTCGGAATAGAGCATCAATCCTCATACATATCCTATGAATTAGAGGTAATGTTTAGAGCATCAATCTAACTCGACCCATGGGCGTAGAACTTCAGTCAATACCTCACAATACCAAGCCATGTGCACATTATTTTTTATAAAATCACCAAAACCATACCATAACACAACCATGTATATTCAATGCCATTGGATATCACGAAACATAACACAACATAAATCAAGAAATTCCATTATGAATCAACATTCAAAATTTATAACAAACGACATGGGAATTAATATTATCCCACATCTCATTGAAACATTTTCCACATTTCACATCTTTTATCCATTTATCAAAATTGTTTTTTTAACCCGCTTATCTAACATTGAATTCATTCATTATTCTTATCTCACTAGGCATTGTTCGATAATACTTACTCACTAGGATCTACTACTAGGCTCATAATCTATTCCATTATGGTCCCTAGTCATTTCCACTTAATAACACATTCACAAAATTTCCATATTCAATCCCTGTACAATAATTCCAATTCCTATTTCTTTTCCTTAAACTATTAGGTTTATTAATGAACCTCTTTGATGTTTTCAAATTCATCATTGACCATTCTTTATCCCATGTATCCCATTTATCGTTCCACAGGAATTTACCCACTTATGCATTTCAAAGACAATTCTTACATCACAAAACTCAATCCCATAATTCCATTAAATTATTCAGGTGAACCAAATAATTATAATTTATTATCCCATTCCACAGTTCATCCCTAATTATAAATTTTCCATTCTTATATCACAAATAAAATACATGAATAAATCTAACCACTTAACATATCCCTTTATCTCAAATAACACATTTTTAAGCCCACCAAAACCCACATAGGTCACCTCCCATCCAATATGTGTTACCAAGACTCTCATTCATATCCTATTAGCTTAATATAATATTCACCCTATACACTATGTTCTCACACAACAACCCTACATTTTCACAGATAAACTCTAATACTGGGAATGTTGGCACACTGCATGGGTGGACCTAAAATAGGTCACATCTTCCTCCATGCATCCTATGGGGATAACAGGGGTTTCATTAGGATATATTGACACCCTAAACATTACATCACAAAAATGGAATGATGAACTCTTCACAATAGTTTAAGAAACCAAATACTACATGGCCAAATCTCTACCAAAATCAAAAAAATAATGTATAGATTACCTACCTTGAATCCATTGATAAATGCTATCGTAATTGTGGCCTTCGATCGGGGTTGAAACACCCCATGGAGCCCCAACCTATATCTCCCATGAAAAAGTAAGATTTAGATCGTCATAATGAGATGGAAGAAACGACAAACCCTAATCTACAACTGATAAGGAATGAGAGGACTATAGTTACCCAGAGCTTTGATCTGCCACTGACAATGATCCAAATGACCAAGAAAAGAGGGAGATTGATCCATGATAGTTCTTGAGGTCCTTTGGGCGTCACTAGGGCTAGAGAAGGTGTAATGAAGGAGAAAACTAAAGCGGGTCTTAAAATAACGTGGTTACATTTTTGTAATTTTTCCTACTTTTCAAGGCCGCATGGTTTACCTGTACGGTTTTCCAAACCATGTGAAAATCGTATGATAGCTAATATCCACGAGATGCTATCCTGCACGGTTTCCATGGGACCCCACAGGGTTTTTCCTAACTATTCATATAATGTACAAAGGCTACTATCCGAGAATTCCTAGACCGCACGGTTTACCAGCACGGTTTCACAATATCGTGCACAGACCATATGCCAAAAACTGCTTGGCCAGATTTCTGTTTTCATCGTGCCCCAAACCCCTTGGGGCACCCCTGAGTCCCAACCTAAACCTGGGATACACTTATTTATCCACAAATGTGATATCCACACCAACACTTAATCTAAAACATACCTTAAGAATATATAGGACCTTACAACATCCCCTCCTTATAACAGATCATCCCCGAGTCGCCCTTCCATTCATCACTAAACTACTGTTACCAAAGGCCATTCTACTACTCCTACCTACCCAACCACATTCTAGGTTTCTGGTTTCACATAACAAGTCTACAAGACACAGTCCAAGGTCACAGAGTTGACCCTCATGTCATCCTTGACACAAACACATCACAAAATTAATGCTCCATAAGGATTCATCATCTTCAACCATTCTTACCATGAGAAATTCATGGAGAAAACATAGGTGAAAAAACCTAACTGATAACACATGGAAACTTAAAAAAAATCCCATCGTCCTGGGGGAACCAATCAGCACCCCATCGGCCAAATACTCTACACAACTCATGACCCAAATCATATGTCATCGTTTTCCATCTCCCATAACTCTGTTGGTGACCAAAACCAGTATCACATGAGTAAAAAACATGATCCTTCCAACCACATATCATGAAGATTCCACTCCACAATTGTACATCCCAAAACAACACAAAAAACATCCGTACTCAATATATTAAATGTGTTCCAAGGAATACTATCAGAGATATGTCAACCAAACGGTGAAAACACGTGTCCTTGAATCCTGAATCTCTGATCACTTCATCATCCAAAAAATTTTCTGGTATGGTTCTCTCCACCATTTCTGGTGACATGGCTCCTCCACCATCGAAGAAGGACAACCAGAACTCAACCCACCCATCCCATTTCCTAACACATTCTATCATGCCATGCCTAAGAATATTTAGAATCATCACCCTACATTGGAATACATTCGCACTGTCACAACCATTGGGATTACATCCTTACACCATCAAGATAATGAATAAGATTATCCTATCCAAAATCAGGTTCAACTTCTTTTTGAAAGGCGCTTTCTGCTACAACATGAACATGGAGGTGGGTCACTCTCACCTCACCCATTCATGTTTACCATCTCAGGGCGGTCCACCTTCGACTCGCTTTCCCCAGAACTCCAACCTTCCAATGAGATCATTTCTTGAAGTCAAGTACAATTCCATCATCATGAAACTACCTCCCCCAAAACCACCATCAACATCACACATGGAATTTCATCACATCAAATGACCATGGTTCACTAAAATTCCAAACGTTCAAAAACCACAAAAGAAAAATTTTCTGACTCTATCCTCAATCTCTATTGATGTTATAAGACCCAAACTTCTCATTCCACAACCTATTGTCATATCTAACCACATTCTCCTCCAACTCGGCATAGGTCTCACAAGCTTTACATGGAAGCACCCAGAGCTCAAGTAAACACTTGGATCATTCGTCACCAAATCCATCTCCCACATGCCCATTCAAGGGACCTGATACGCTCCTCACCAGTTCCTATTTTCTACCCCAATTCCACTACGTCATTTCGATGTTCTCTTTTCCACACATGAGACTGACGTTTCTGTCCCCACCTTAGGAGTGGTGTTACCACTTCCCTCATGGGTGATTTCAACCACCACATCTTTTACTTGATCATAATCTGAACCCCAAATTTATACATGGACATTCATCCTTTTCCAAAAACAATAAAATGAACAACACTATGTTCCCATTCTCTGGATCCATGGATGGAACCTATGATGTTTTTCATCATTCGGTCCATCCCGAGGACCTCATCCAACACCATATAGGGTGTGAATTACATCCTCATGCTCTACATAGACTGTTTCCATGTGCTTAAACTCCATGGAGTCTCTTAGGAAACCAAAAACCTTCATGTCTCTTAGCGGAATCTACAGACTCTCAATGTAACTAGGACTATGTAATGATATTAGGCATGCTCTACAGTAGTTGTGGTATACTAAAATGTTGTTGAATAACACCACCACCAACATACCCATTTATGATGTCGAACTATAAGAAATCATGACCATTAAATGATATCAAGCTCCCATACCAAAAATATATCATCAACACTTACCCACCAACGCTCAGGTGTGATTTCCAGCCAATATTAAGCATCGCTCCATGACCAAATCATTCATACAATCATGTTCAACCACATGACCACACTAACCTCATATGTCAGCATCAAGCAAAAGTATATAACCACACTTTATTCACCATTGCCTTTTCTATTAAAATAATCTTTAGACCTCCATTAATCTTTAATCAAACATGTGAGTCAGGCATTCAAGAGATACAACCATTAGAAACAAACCATTACTCTTATCACAAAAACTAGTGCTCCATTACTAATGAACGAGGCACAACTAGACCATCAACCTTACAACTTATCGTTATGTTAAAAAACTAATCCATTAAGCACTCCATGTCCCACTTTCAAAGTCAAAAACTTCCACTTCTGTGACAAACACACAAAAGCACTAGAAACCTAGTCTGGCATCTCTCATAATTTACCTTGATGCTTAAAGAAAAACAAATACCTTGACTGGTGTCATAACCAGGGTATTCCATCGACCCTCCCTCCAGACCACACTTATCATGACATGAACGAAGCGAAGTCTATGAGTGGACCTCTCTAGCCCATTCTGACACACACTATGCTTTGCGTACAAAACAACCATCTTCTCTAGGATCCGCACCCATGGGGTACACATTCATCCGCATAATGGAAAATAATCCACTAAGAATTGGTGTCACAACTCATGAGGTCTCTACTTACAAGGTCACCAAGATCCAGGCACCATCCTTAGTGATCAACATGCACTTTAGACAGTCAAGAACCACAAGAATTTCCTCAATCAAATTACCAAACAACTTCTCACAACCCAAATGCCACAGATATGTAAAGGGTATCTATAAACACACCACCTAGACCATATCTTAGCTGGAATGGCCTCACAATCCAAACCCAAAGTCTCAACTAGTGAACTCTCATTTCCCTAACCCATGATTACATGGTTAAAATAGAAAACACCAAGGATTCCCACCAATGAACCCAAAAAATTAATTCCAAACATCCCATTCACTATACACTTTAAATAAAGACTGACCGAATTTAATTAGAGTTGGAAAATATCACCCACAATCATCCTTAAAAAGACTATTCTTCATACCCTATCCCAATGGTTATCATCACACATAGAACAATACCCCCAAACATACCTATTCCGGTCATGGTCAACATGGTCTAACCAACTTACTCAATCATTAGCCTTTGATGAACAAAACATCAAACCAATTATTCTTTCAAAACATGATCTTTTCCTCTTAGGAACATTTCCCATTTCAGAGCGTGTTAAATAATCATTTTTAACATATTTACAACTTTCATTAGGGATAATTCAATAATCTTTTTTTCCATCATTATGAAACCCCTTTTTCATTTGGACACCAAATCAACCCTTACAATTTATCATAACCCAAAATAGTAACCAAGTAACAACATTTCCTTATACATGATATTCATTGACTCTTATTTGCATTCTTTTCATTCTTAAACTTACATTACCATTATTAAGCATCATTTTATTTATATTTGTCATGGAAGTGAAATTCATTCAACTCTCCATTCCCCACACACCCATCCCTTGTCTGCTCCTATAAAGATGCATTCCACCTTTACCCTTAGGTTCCTAAAATGAGGCATGAATGCACATCCACATGTCATTCTGGTAATGAGAGAAATATCATAAATATATCTAATCACACAACATGTGCATCACCCAATGGTGAAATATCATTCAACTGCAACAACACACATCAAGAAAAAAAAATTCCCACCCAGGGTGAATTGGGTTTTCCTTAATACAAGGGTTATCTACTCCTAAGCTAGAGATTATTACCAAGGCCCAAAACTGTCCTAATCACCCATATACCATCTCAAAATAGTAAGATATAAAAATAACTCATTTGATACCACTTTTTAACATCCCTAACCCGCAAGCCACTAAACCGGTGCTCTGATCCATGTAGTCACATGACCTCAAGCACGCCTCCCTATATGCCAGAGGTTGCCGACAAGCAGCGAAGGTCAAATACTTTACATGGGGAGACTATAGACTATTTTCCATAGTAATCCATAGTAGAACACAATATAAAAAAATAATGTGAACTACCAATAAAACAAGAATAACTAATCGTTTCCCAAATATGGTACAAACCAGAGATCAAATATGACTATTCCATGCCATACTAGTAGTTAAAAGTGGACAAATCCAAAAATAAAGAAAATGGAAAAAACTCAAAATGGGTCTTAACTCCATGTCTAGGACCTTCTATAAGTACATCCCGAGACCAACTCAACATCTCACAGTAGGGCCTTTTCCCTTATTCTGACACACAACCAACAGATCTGCTCGGGTACCCAACAGTTGCCCAAGCGGGTGTGAGTTAAAAACTCAGTAGACCACTATCAATGGTGTCGAAAAAATATATAGTGTAATAGATAGTGCAAGAAAGTAAAAAATAAATGAATTGTATGAAATTGAAATTTCGGGTTCTATTAGTTAACAAGGTCCATTTATTCATGACTAGCATTTATCCCAATTCCATTTCTTATACCATTTTCATTACAAAAGTCATATTGATCACATATTCAAGAGGATATGCGTAAATATCATCTACTCAAGGTATAAGGAAATATTTCTCAATTTATAGAGAAAAAAATGAATGTACCTATGCCACTAGGGATCCACATATCACATCAAAGCAGTTTCACCACCTCGAAGCCTCAATCAGGGGGAAATGATACTAATACAATTATCTCCCATTAGATCCTCAGTCCAGGTGGAATGACACCAATAAAATAACCTCACCTTGGAGCCTCATTCTAGGTGTTATTCCATCTATAAAATAACCACACCCTGGAGCCTCAGTCTGGGTAGAATGGAAGCCTTAAAGAAATTGAGAATAAATCCCCATAGCTAACCCATGCATTAGAGGTGGAGTTTTGAGCATCAATACTACTCGACATGTGGGTGTAGAAACATAGTCAATACCCTCAACTACCAAGCCATGGGATTATGCATAATTATAAAATCACCACAACCATACCAAAAAAAACCAAATATATTCAATTCTATTGGATACCACAATACATAACACAACATAACATAACCAATTCCATTGATAATCAATATTAAAAATTCATAACAAACAACATGTGAATTAATATTGTGCCACAACCCAATGAAGAAATTTCCACATTTCACATATTTTAGCCATTTACCCCAATCACCGTTTATATCACGCTTATATCACTAAGCATTAATTAACTATGCCTATCACACAAGGTAACATTCATTAGTGTAACTCACTTAACTCTAATACCAGGATCATAATCCATTCATTTAAATTCTCTAGTCATTTCCACTTAATAACACATTCACAAAATTTCCCAATACAATTCATATCCATTTATCCAAATTCCCATTTTTTGTACCTTATCCCATTAGGTGTATTCAACCACCCTTTGCCTTATCCAAATTAATCATTGGCCATTCATTAACCCATTTATTCAATTTATCATTCCACGAGTATTTAACCACTTATAGATTCATAGCACAATTATCATATCACATAACTAAATCCCTTCATTGCATTCAATCATTTAGCTGAACCACCCAATTATCTTATATTAACGCATTCCACAATTCATCCCCAATTATCATTTCCCATTCATATCTCACTAAGTTAAACATGTATAAAATTAACCCTTTTAATTTTACATTTATCTTATATAGCCCCTTTTTAAGCCCACATAAACCCACATAGGTCACCCCCACCCCATGTCTGTTACTAATACACCCATTCAGATCCTTCAAGCTTTATATCATATTCATCATGGGTTCTATATTCTCACTTAATGGCCATACATTTACATAGCTAAACATTAATCTTTGGAATGTTAGCACACCCCATAGCTGGCCCTAACATATGTCACAGCGTCCTCGATTCATCTCATGGGGATCTTGAGGGATCTGTTAGGTTGTTTGGACACCCTAATCATTACATCACAAAAATGGAATGATGAACTATACACAAGAGGGTAAGAAAAAAACACTACATGCACAAATATCTACCAAAACCATCGGATATAACTTGTAGACCACCTAACTCGAACCCATTGATGAACGCTCCAATAAATGTGGTCATCGATCTGGGTTCAAATAGCCCTTGGAGACCCTCCCTAGATCTTACATGAAAAGAGGGTTTTAGAGAATCAGAAGGATAAGGAAGAAACCACAAATCCTAATACGCAAAAGGGATGGAAAAGGTGGATTACTCCAACCCATAGCTTTTTTCCGCAACCGACGGTTCTCTAAACGACCAAAAAATGACGGACATTGATCCATGATAGCTCTTGAGTTCCTTTGAGCAACATTATGGGTGGAGGAGGTCGAATGGAGGAGAAACATGAAGTGGGTCTTAAAATCACATGGTGAGATTTTTTTTATTTTTTCCATGGTTTCTGGGCCGCACAGTTTAACCACACGGTTTTCCAAACAGTGCTCAAACCGTGCGACAACTACTATCCACAAGATTCCATCCTACATGGTTTCTTGGGTATCCTACATTGTTTTTCCTAAAAATGTGCATACTATGTGAAGGATACTATTCGAGAATGGCTAGCCTGCAGGGTTTACCCACACGGTTTGACCTAACCATATGCAGAACGTGTTCCCTGCACTGCTTGGCCTGATTTCTCTTCTCATTGCAACCAAAGCCCCCAGGGCACCCTTAAGCCCCCACCTGAACCTGAAAAGCACATATATAGCCACAAATAAAAAATCAAATCCTATGCTTTATTAGAAACAAACCTTATGATAATATTTGATCTTACACAATACTAATAATATATTAAATACTTTTAAACATATGTTAGGAATGGAAAACCTTAAATGATCTTCACTCAACACCATAGTACATATATTTACATACATTGAGAAGTAATTGAGCTAAAAAAGAGTAATATTCATGTTTTTTTCATCAAATATATTTTTATATATTAAATATTTAAATTTATTTTTTAAATAAAACATCATCATTTTCACAAAATAGTTAAAAAAATTATATTTTCAATTTTAAGATTTTTCAAATTTTTCAACAAATAAATCATATTGTTTGAAAATTATTTTATTGAGCAATCCATAAAATATTAATACTATAAATTTTATAGGAAGGAAATATCATGGATTCCTAATAATTTAAACCATATCCTATGTTGATTTATTTCTATAATTTTTTATCATTGGTTGATGTTTTTTAAATTCTAAAAATTAACAAATAAAATAATATAAGGCGTTTTTATTTTAGGATTGAAAATGAATATTTTTATTTTATATTAATAGAAATATTAAAAATAATTCATTAATAATTCTATATGAAATATGTTTTTTCCATTCATTTTTATGAATGACTTATGGAACCACTTATAAACTAATTGAAATCATATTATATGACTATAATTGCAAATTTATATATAAAGAATGAAATCTAAAGGATTTTTGGAATTCATTCTAATTTATATATTTTAATTTATAAGAATGAATTTTTCTCAATGTATGTATCATTATAATAGTTTATCCAAATAACCATAAATTTTAATTTGTGATGCATAATTTTTAACTAGCTATGGTTATAAGTGAATCTGATGTGGCTGAAACAATCTCTTTGATTATAGTTAATGAAGACGATGTTTAGAGAACGATAATATAGAATCATGACAATCATTAAATAGAGATACTCAATATGATCATTAATACTAGTAGACAGTGTTATGTATAAATAGTACTCACATTAGAAGTATATATTTTCATATCAAAAAGTCTGTTCAAAATAGAAGTAATGTAAAAAACATCTATTTAATAAATTAAGAGGAAATTGTTTTTCTTGAATATACGAAATGTTATAGTAGTTTGAAATATAACCAAAACCTAATATCATAAAATTATAAATCATAATAAAATTTCTTATTCTTATATTAATTTTTATTTTTGAGTAGTTCAATTAAAAATATCATACATGTGATATTTAGTAAAATGCTTTTTCTAGTTTTCTCAACATACAAGGATTTATTTTATATTTATTTCAAAATTTTATGAACCTATTTCTTTCTAATTGAGATTTACTATTTTTTATTTTCATACATAGGTGATGAAATTTTGAAATTTTCTATCTTGATACATGGAACATTATTTTTATTTTTAGTTATTAATTTCATATTTTCATTAATGTATAGTGTTATAAAAATGTGGTAGATTATTTATTTAATGAATGTATACCAATATTATTTCAAAAATCAAAAATAAGTATTTTATTAAAATAATATAACATGAGATTTTGTTTATTAAATTATTATTAGGTATAAATAATTTATTGTAATTGAAAAAATGTGAATTGAAAGTAATTTTAAATAATATAATGATATTAATTTTCATATCAGATGAAAACAATCAGAATTTTTAAAAAATTAATAGTCCTGATTTAACTTATTTATAGATCAAGATACATGTATTGTTCAATGTTAGATAAAGTACCTACCAATGTGGAATTTAAAACTAACGTTAAGTTTTGGGGAATCTGATATTTTATGTTTGATACAATAATTCATATAAACAAATATCCTCTACATGTGTCATAAGTACAAGGGAGAACATTAATGTACATCGGGATTTAGCATTATAGAATTATATATTAATTTTATATATATTCCATTTCTTGTTCGAGATGTCATTTATGATTAGTGTAGTATTTTTTTTCTATGTGTTTCTTTTATAAGCTAACATTATAAGGAAAAAATTTTAAACGTGTTTGTAAATTTTATTTGTACATTATTTCATTCAATAATTTGTAGCTGAGTTATTATCAGGATATGAAAGAAGTGATATTTATGATCATCTATATCGAGGGACTATTTATATAAAATTATAAATCTCAAGTAATTATATTATATAGATGTGAAATCATACTAAATAGATTTTCATGAGATTTTATGGAAAGTAAGAAATATATTTTGATTGATATAAATTTAGGATTACATTTTAACTTGTTTAAATTCATTGACACCTTGGACTCAGTCAACAGATATTTTGTAAACATTTTCATAATAATGTGGTTTTAATAATATACAATTAAATAGTTATTTTTCTGACTAATACATAATTTTTTTCAACATTTATATTTTTTATACTCAATCATTGGTAATAGAAAGAACAAAGCTAATGCTATTTAACATTTTCTAATAGTAATTCATATAGTTTATAATTTAATTACACATTTTTTTAATATATTCAGTAAATTTGATAAAGTAACTAGATTAATAATTTAAGAGGGAGAAAATTATATGATTTACATAAAATATCATTCACACACACCCATGTTATATTTCAGATCTCAACATACATTGATAAATCAGTTCTATGATTTTATTCGTGAGATGAATTGTTTATGTATTTTCATATTTATAAGGTCGTTATTTATATTTAAATATTATTTACATTACTCTAATATTTTATCTTAATTGATTCATTTGAAATATATGTAGATAATATAAATTATATTCAATGATATTTAATACTTATATTTCTATGGATATTCTAATTTTCCGTCAGATGATGGAACATGTTTTATGTTATCTATCTAATATCAAATCATATTTGTGTCTTATTTTTTATGATAAAACTAGTTACATATCCTAGAGTCAGGTACATCTAGTTAATTTGGATATAGTTTATATCTCTATAAATTTCATTCAATAATTATTTTGTTTGAAATGGACTTTTGAGTAATTTAAACTGTAACCAATGTCATTACATTGTTTAGGAAATTCTGAAATCTTTATTTTATGTTTTCAATTCCTTTTGATGTTATATCAGGTTACAAAATAATGATTAAGGTAATATTTAATTCCTTCCTAATCTATATAAATTATATAAATACACATTGATTATACAAAATGATAAATAGAATGTTTAGAGCCTCATTTAATGGATCAAATATTGTGATTTAGTGTGATATGAATTTTGAGGAAGGAAAAAATAATTTTCTGTACTTTAATAATATGAATTTTTTAGGATACAAAATTTGAAGGATTTAATAACATTAAATTTAATATATTTTAATTTTTAATAATATATTTATTAAATAATTAAATTAATTATTTTTACAATTCTTGTTCAATTATGAAATTTCTTTAAAATTTAAATTTAAATTTTATTTTTCAAATTCTAAAAATTATTGCATGAAAAAAAAGATTTTCAATGATATTTTTTTGATGATAAAATGGATTATAATGTTTTTATTATTCATTTATATTATTATTTTCAGGCTTATTTTCCAAGAAAGAAAGACATGCTTTTCTATAAGAAATGAATAATAATGGAATGATTACAATTTCAAATTTTATATTATTTACGAATAAACTAAGTATAAAATGAAAAGTATACCCCTATTGTAAATATATATAATGATTATGATTATGTGATTATGGGGTGTCCAATGAGCCATTAAGAGTGGGGACCAATGGCTCATCTCGACCCCAAATGTCCCTTCAGACCTTTTTACACCCTGATGACTATTGAAGGAAATGTGTATTAAATAAATAATCCACTTTAGAGTCTTGGAAATCAACTATGGTACTATATCAGCGGTGGGTACTGTGCATTATAGTAGCAGTGTGACTACTGTAGCAGTATTATTCAAAAAATAGGCTTTGTGCCAAATAATTGGGTCTATGGGCCACGCAATGGGAAAAATGCCCACCAGGCCTTCCGGATATGTAATAGGTATACCTCTACCTAGTTTAAGAGGTCATTTATTTCCTTTAATAATAAGTAATTCTTTGGCCCCAACCTTTAAAAAAACCATGGAAATTATTTGATACTTTCATCATATATATTTTCTCTTTGAAGAAATTTCAATTGTCATGTCAAATAAATAAATAGTCTTGGTACATCTTTATAATAATATTATTTTCTATATTCTACAATTTCTCTTTATCTCTAATAGTATTGTTTTTATTTATTATCTATAAAATATAGACGATGATTTAATTTGATTGTATTGAGAAATAATGTTCTTATTCCATCCCAAATTAGAAGCTCAAAAAACTAATGTAAGGGATTATTGGGTGTATTTTCAAAACTATCAAATTGAAAGGGATTATCTTCATTGGAATTCTAGATATCAAAAATTAAAAATTATGGGTCTTTTTATTTCCTAATTTTATATAGTTCAAATAAATTTTATCACTTCGTTTTTGTTTTTTCTATAACTATGTTCTTAAAAATTTGTATAAATCCTATCATGAAATTAAAGGGGAGATATATGGGATCTTATTGAGCTATTATCAAACTCCATTTTAAAATTGTGTACCTTTTCTTTATTTACATACCAAAATTTTACTACTATATCTTTTCAATCAATTAATCATTTTTTAATTGATCATATAATTAGCTTAATCATATTAATCACTAAATTCTAAAAAATCATTTTCTAATTTAGTCAATATGTTTTTATTTTGAGGTAAAACATTTTCAATATATAAATACATAGTTCTTAAATTTAATTTTAATTTTTTAGTTAATTTTATATAATTATAATTTCGATTTAATTCTTAAAATTATTTTCACCCCAATATTACCGACCATCCAAATCAATCATCATTGGGTGATATTACATACCAAATCAGTTACACCATTAATAACTTCTCCTAATAATCTATAGGATTGGAAAAACATATACATTAGGGGAATATTCCTTTTTAAACCCCCATTTACATCAACGAGGGAGATATTCCATATCAATAAATCATTCACTAGGCCCATCTACAGATGATAATGTTCCCCACCTAGGATATATTCCTTATGAGAAGAAAATTTTTTCTCTAATTATGTTATATTAATTATGAAACCAAATCTTTTTTATTATTTTATATCATATGTATCCAATACAAACACATTCTGACCATATTCCCTGTAAATCCAACCTATGTTCGGTGGTCCATATTCTCTTTTTGGCTAATAATAAATTTACAATTTTGCATAATACCCCACACAAATTATGTTGAGGAATATTTTTATAATCATTAATTTGTTATGATGTAAATTTATTTAGAAGTTCTCTCTATCAAAAAAAAATATAAAGGTCATGATGTGTCCCATTAAGTGGAAAAAACAATGCAGGTTATTATTACTTTTATAGGGATTAATAAGAATCCATTATCTATGGATCGTTCTAATATTCATAAACATTAATTTTCTCCCTAAATAGTGATAATCTCAAAAACAAATAACTATACAACTTAAAACCAAATGATCACAAATTTGTAAAATAAATATCGATAACCCATTATACATATACACTTTACGTGAAATTTATACTAAAGAACAAAAATTGTAATAGGGAATACTATTTACATATTGGAATTTATGAATGATTCATTAAAATTTATTAAACATATAAAAGAGTCAAATAGGTGGAAGGTGTCCCATGAAATAGGTGTGATAGGCTTGACGTCCTTGCTTCTTGACCAACACGCACTATGAGATGTTGCTGGTAATTTCCCCTTGACCACCTTCTATTGGATTAATGGTATTACCCATGTCTAAATACTTATATCATGATTCTAATGCCATATTTCCCAATAGAAATAATCTTATAAAAAACTATGACAAATGATGCATCATCAACTTTTCCAAATTTGATTCTTAAAGTACTACCATCATTTAATTAAAAAAATATTAAATAATAATATCATTATTTTTATAATCCTTATACCATTAATTTCATTACTGAGACCAGGAATGAATCCAACAACCTAAATCATTCAGTTAAATAACTATTAATATTTTCATTGGCATTCATTTTCAAATATTCAATCAGTTTGTAAGGCACCTGACATAACAATTTGTTAAACATTTAATCACAAGTTGAAATATTAAATAACATGTTATAATTGGATTCAGTGGTCATTTATCTCATCACTTATATGTATGATTGATTGTAAAAAGTTGCGGATAAGGTGTTTTTGTGACACCATATGATTTTATGAGATAAATTAATTTTAATTTATTTGATGCCATGTGTTGTATGATATTCCAATATTATCATTCTCTATATAAAACACTATATTATCTTGCAGTATACACAACCCTATACTTGTCTTGTGTTACACATAAGAGCGACCTTCCTCTATAGCTTGCGTTGTACGCAGTACAGAGTTTCACGAAACAGGGATATATTTTTAAAATATTATAATTTAATATGATATAAACTATCTGTTATGAATAAAATTAACCAAATATTAAATTTTAGATAACATTAAAAATCATCTTATGTATTCTAATTACATGATATATGAACAAATTCAAATATTCTAATAAAATTTGTATGTTTAAAAAATTGATGTTTTGTCACCTTTTGATAGCACTATAATTTTAAATCTAGTTTTTAACAAGTTTATATATTCTATTTTTAAAAATAATCAAATTTTTTGGAAACATGATATCCAAATTTAAATTTGTTCAAATTTTGTGAATTTTTTATGAAATTCTTATTTTTATGAATAGTGAAAAATACTGCATTTTATTTCAAAACTACATTTTTGTCTAACTTATTTATATATTTATATTTATTTGTTTAATTTTTTTAAAGTGTAACTGAATTATGATTTTAAAATTTAGTATAATTTTTATCATTTGATGTAATTTTACATTAAAATTAGACATAAACACATGATAATCTTTTGATAAATTTATACATTTTAAAAAAATCTTTTTCGGTTTTAAAAAAATGAATTAATATTAAAATAATTTCATCCAATTCTGTGTTTTGAATTATGAAAAATCGTTTCATTATTTTCAATTAGAGGGTCCAAATTATGTTAATTGGGTTCTTTTGATTTTATGTATTACGAATAGTAACATTAGTAATTATTTTTATTACTATTGTTAAAGGTATGTGAGGTAATTAAAGGTAAAAATAATATTTTAAAATTTTATTAACACCTATAAAAATCCTATTTAATGAATAAATTTGACCCTTATCATATATGGTCTGAAATGGAGTCACTTAATTTCCATTTACCTCTAAATATGACATAAATATAAAAAATTAACGAATGTGATAAAATGTCACACTATGATTTTATATAAATATATTAATTTTAATTTAGAGATTACCATATAATAAAATAGACTATATGTAGTCTATATAAATATAATCTAATTTCCTATATCATATAAACTTATTTACATTTTTATTTATTATATAATTATAATTAATGATGACTCAATAATGATACAAAAATTATTTTATTAATAGAAATATTAATTAATTGATATTAAATATATTAAAATAAATATAATATGAGATAAATAATATCCTCCACTAATTTTAGGGATTCTTTTAAGATATTATTTATGGCTTAAAGTTGTTTTCTCTAACATATCTATATGTTATAATATTTCTAAAAAGACAACTAATTAATGGTTTCAAAATTGACACTATTGATATTTCAAATAAATAATATTTTATTAAATTATATAAACCCATAAAAATATATTCATTAGAAAATTAATTGGTTTGAATTTATATATTTCACCAATAGTCCATTTATTACTCTAGTATTTTAGATTTACCAAATTAACCCCTATGAAATTAAAACTCATATTATCATGGTAATAGTTAATGTAATTAATTAAGGGTAAATAAAAATTATAAGGTTTAAAATAATATCAAAACCTGTCAAAAAAGGTTATTTAATGACTAATATTCAATAAATATCAACATATTATCGATTTGGAGTATTTTAATGGACACTTGTATGTAAAAATAAAAAGTATATATTATTTTTATCAAAGATAATTACAAAATATCACTATCTTATAGTTTAATATCTTTTTTGTGTAAAAATAGGGACAAAATCTAGATATGAATGAATATGAATGTCTATTTTGATATATATGAAACCATTTTAATTATTTATATTTATTTTTAATTTTTAGTAGTTATATAATTATCATAAATGGTTCTTCAATTCTAAAACAATATTTATTAAAATACAATAAAAATAGAATAAATGATTTTAAAAATATTAATTATTTTATATTTTGGAATAGTTAATGTGCCTAAAAAATTCCAATATCTATAAGATATATTATAGATATTTTGAAGAATTATATTCTATTATCCACATTTTCTTATTGTATTTTATGTCAAATGAGATGAATATTATTAAACATGTAAATAATAATATCTTATTGAATTAAATTATTTTTAAATTATTAAAAAAATAAAAAAATGTTAAAAATAACAAGGGGATAATATAAATTCTAACATTTATTATAAATTTCATTAATGGTTCTTATTTAATTATTTAGGTCAATAATATTCTTATTATATTTTAATATTTTGAGAGATTCTAAAAGTTCCCCTCTCTACTCTTATAAAAATGAATGTCCTCCCACATTTCCTCACACCGATATGAGCCTTATAGATCAACCAAAACCTACCCAATTATACTATAAAGATTATTATTTATCTTATGGGGGTTTTTGTTTTTAAAGAATTCCATCCCTAGTATCCCTAAGAAGATATCTAAAGGAAGTCCAACAAAGAAGAGGTAATTTCATTACCAATTCAATTCAATTTATTTTCATTATCTAATTTATATTTCTATGTATATTACATACATAAGTAATAACCCTAGTGTAACATCCCAAGTAAGTAATGAATAATAGATATTTTTATCTATGTCTATTAATGATTAATATATTGTTATAGAGGCTTAAAATGAAAATAAATACAATCTTATGCATGGAATACACTAATATTCTTAAAAGATTGTTTTACTGCCTTTTGATGGCAAACCATTTTTGAATATATATTTTGACAATTTTATAAACTATGTTTGTCAAAATAAACTTATTCTTTATGATTGGGACATCAAAATTTACCTTGTGTGAATTTTTGGTATTTTTCTGACAATGTTCATTTTTTAATGAATAGTGAAAAATACTGCATTTTACATCAAAACTTATTTTTAATATAATTTATTTATATGATTAGATTATGTTTTGAATTGGTTTTGAAGTGAAATTAGAATATATTTTTACCATTTTATCCAATGGTGGTCATTGGAATCAATTTAACTTTGGAATTAGACTTAAACTGGTGTCAATCTTTTGATACTTATTGTTTTGTAAAAACACGCTATTTGCTCTGGCAGCGGGAATTAATTATTAAATTAATTAATGTGACTTATATGATTTTAATTTTGTAAAATAGACTTCATTTTTGAATTCGGAATATCAAATATAGCTTAGGGTGAATTTTTGGTAATTTTCTGAAGAACTTCAATTTTTGATGAATAGTGAAACCACTAAGTGGTAATCAAGCAAACTGATTTTTCAGTTAAATGAAAGTTTACCACTAATGTGTATTGAATTTTAAAAATCCGACATACATGGTTGTCATTAAGATGTAAAATGTGGTTCAATGAGATTAAAATAATTTTTTGGTGAATAGTAACTTATTAAGTTCTTAATCGCGATTAGTGGTAATTAGGGTAGTTTAAGGTATAAATAATGCTTTAATAATAGGAAATGACATAGACACATGTCCCAACTTTATTTTTTGTGTCATGGCCGACCAAGACAAGCCATGGTTCAACTTGGGGACCCCATGGAGACACTTTGGTTTGGAAATGACATAAACAACTTTTTTATTTAATGTTAAAGTGAAAATGACACTAACATAAATTGTTTTACTAAAATAATTTTTGAGTGGGGTTATACAAGTCCAAATTTTGATTATAAATAGTCATTGGAAAGGTAAAAAGATTTCCTACATCATAGTATTTTTTTATAATTTTTAGACATTATATAAATTAAATTATTTATGACATAATAATGATGCAGCGATGACATCATTATTTGACGATTTAAATAAAATAAAAAGATAATATAAAATCTATGACCTACACATGTCCAAAACCAATTGGATGAGTGTATTTCGAACCCTTATCACATTATCCACGAATTATATCAATGTGGGACCTTTTGAAACCGAAACACATTTTCAAATAATGTAATATTTCTTTACATTCCAAAAGTGCCCCTCCTCTCCTCTTATAAAAGGCCCCCACCTCTACCTCATTTCACACACTTCTCAAGCCTTTGGCTCGGCCAACCCCTGCCCAATTACTCTCTCCACATCCCTCTCCTCATCATAGAGGATTCCCTTTGGGTAGAACCCTTTCAAAGGAAGCCTTTAGGCTCAAATCAAAAGGGAGTTACACTTTTAAAGGTAATTCATTCTCTCTTGATCATTTGTTTTATTTTGCTTCTCCAACCCCCTAAACTCTTTTTATTTACATCTTTTGTAACAACACCAGTATATTCAATATACTAGGATGTTTTTATAAGATATATTTGAGCTACACTCTAACACAACTACATCAAATGGTTAAAGAACATACGGTTTCCGTGGATGGCGAAATTCTGCCTCCCGAAAAGATGATTGTTCAACACTCATTTAACACCTTCAAAGGTGGCCATTATGATGTCACTATTTTTATATATGATATATAATATGTTTATGTTTTCCTTAAGCTTCTGTTTTTTTTTCATTTTGGGAATACCTTTATGGTTTCCATTATGGGTAAACACGATATCTTCATTTTAGGAAGTGCGGACAACCGCCCCCTCAAAGTGATTTGATTCGTTAAATACCATATGTGGGACATATAAAGGATGGAACTATGATATTATATATGATATTATACTGGAATTATAATATACCTTTATATCATTATGATTCCATTCTATAAAATACAAAATAGAAATGAAAGTAGCGTTCATGCGTACGTACGGCTTACCGTCTCCATGAACGGTGCATTTCATTTATTACCTCTAAATGATTATGTAATATTATAAATGAATGTATGTACTGGATATATATATATATGAAATATATGATATCTACATCATGAATACCATTCTGGATATAACGAACCTATGACCAAATTAACAACATGTAAGTGTAAGAAGTCTATTTTTGACTTAAGAACCAAATACCGACAAAATGAACATTATTAACTTAAATGATTACATGATGTTCATAACATGGTATAAAAGGAATAATGAACTTGAAAAAGATTCAAAATCATGTTGAGATTAACCCAAGATTATTATTCAGGAGATTAAAGAGCGGTCGAGTCAAGTCGGATACGAGGTATGGGACTTCATCTCAATCTCCTTTCGTTGAGGCATATTTTATTTTATACACAACATTCTTTTATACGGTGTATAAACCCCTTTGACTTTTACGTTTATTCAAAAGGAATCTCTTTTATACGAAGCATTTACTAAACGACAAAAGGGAATGTTTTTGTCGTACGTATGCGGCGACAACGACTTCTCCACCGTCGTAACTGTTATTTGAGTTTCGGCTTCCTCTACAAACCATACCTTCTTTTTAAATGAAAAATAAATACCATGTTTTGCTTTTATTCTATTTTAGTATTGAAAATGGTTTTCATAATGTTTTTATATCAATGTGTTTTATTGATATCTCGTGATTGAAGTGTGGAAATTTTATGTTTCCTTTATGCATGTTTTATGTGGTATGATTTTGTTATGGTTCTTGGGCATTATTATGAAGACGGGTGGTTCCGTGATAAACTAAGGGCGGGTGAGACCGTTATAGCTCTCCAATTCATTGGGTAACATGAAGGAGTGAAACGTTAAGGTTTCTCCGAAGAGATTTTAGGGAATATACTATGATGGGTATTCCAAACGTAACCAAGAGGGTTACTCCCTACGAAAGAATGTTATGAATGCCTCAAGTTACCTTTACGTATAATGATTTCTATGATTTATTCATGATTTTATGAGGTATGTTAAAGTGCCTATGTTTTATGGGTAAAGTATGATTTCATTCTTATGTATATATGAACTCATGTTTCCTTTCCATGTTTTTTTATAACCCATACTGAGTTTTTATGCTCATCCCATGTTTTTGAAATGTTTTTCACAGGTCAAGGGAAAGGTACATGATAAGATGATAGAGTCAAGGATGTATCAAGAAATAATCCATGTTTTATTTTAAATGTGTTTCCATTGATGGGAATGAAGAATATTATCTTTATGTAACCACTTTGTTTATATGTGGAATGTAATGCAAGTTTTATGATCTAATTCTCTAAAATTCTAAACCCGAAAAGATCCTCAATGTGTAATCTTGTAATAACTCAAGATTAAGCAAGGTTTAAGGCTGGGGCCTTATAGTTGGTATCAAAGGTCGGTTTAGATAACTTTAGGAGTTAGAATTCTATTAAATGATTATCCAAAAATATTTTTTTCCGAAATGATATAGCATTTAAAGATTACCATGTTGCTTCATCTAAGACATGTTTGTTCAGAATGGTTTTCCGTAGAGGAAACAGGGAAGCAGTGCTAGGAAGGCATACAGAAGGAAATAACCTTCCGAATCAGCATCCAGAAATGGTCGGAATTGGAACTGAATAGTTTGTTGCAGTGATGGCGCAGTTGACTCAAGCGATAAATGGCGGTGGTATCCATACAGGAGATCAGCCAGACAAACCGCTGAGAAACATGTTAGCGGTGGAACATTTCATGAGGCAACATCCACCATCATTCAAGGGATCATCTGACCCTGTGCTAGCTGAAGGGTGGATTAAATCACTGGAGAAGATTTTTGATGTCATGGGGTGTTCAGACAATCAAAAGGTTAGTCTTGCTATTTACCGTTTGGAGGGTGAAGCAGATCAGTGGTGGTCTATGGTTAAAAATATCAGGGACGCCGATGAGATTGATGCTCTTGACTGGGATGAATTCAAAGGTATGTTTCTTGAGAAGTATTTTGCTAAGGCTGTTCGACTTAGGATGGAAAAGCAATTCTTGGAATTGAGGCAAGAGGAAGACTCAGTGGCTGCCTATGAAGAAAGGTTCACTCGATTGGCAAGGTATGCTCCAAATTTTATCCGGGACCTTGATAGTAAAATCCATCATTTTTACTCAGGATTAAAGCCAAAGTATCGAAGGGCATTAGCTTCTCATGAGTTTAAAATTTATGAAAAGCTTGTTCGATGTGCTGAGAAGGTGGAAATGGAGTTTGCCGATGACCAAGTTTTCTATAACAACCAGCAGAAGAAGAGACCGAGGTGGCAGGAGATAGGTAAGAATTCTTCAAAAAAGTCTGATGGTAAGAGAACTAAGTTTCCAGTTTGTGATAAATTTGGCAAAAGGAATGCTGGGGAATGTCTTCTGAATTCTGGGAAGTGCTACCGAAGTGGTAAGATGGGACATAAGGCTCGTCATTGCACTGAAAAGGATCAGGGTGAAGGTAAGAACAAATTTGATTTACAGTTAGTGAAATGTTATAAGTGCAATGAGATGGGTCACTATGCAAACGAGTGTCCGACAAGGAGCTTGAGTGATGGGAAGCAGTTAGACTACAAGAAGAAAGGGGTGGTGAAATCCTTTGCAACTACTTCAGCAGATGTCGGGCCATCAAATGAAGTGGTATCAGGTACATTGTTTGTTTTTTTTCAGATTATGCCAGTGTGTTGTTTGATTCGGGTTCTACACATTCTTTCATCTCTGAAACCTTTTCTAGTAAAATGGGAATACCATCTCAAGAAATGACTCCTAATCTTTTGGTAAAAACACCTGGGGGGAATGTTGAGGCAAAAAGAATTTATAAGAATCTTCCTATCCTTATCTGTGGAAAGAACCTACTTGCAAACCTTATTGTTCTACCTCTAGTAGAGTTTGATGTTATCCTGGGTATGGATTGGCTCTCTATTTACCATGCTAAGATTGACTGTAGAGCTAAAGAAGTTTCTTTTCAGAAAGACTTTCAGTTTGTTTACAAGACTGAACCCTTACTTTTGATAACATATCAAGAGGCCGAGAAACTTATGAAAGATGGAAAAGAATGTTACCTTGCACACGTCGTTGAAAATAAAGGAACTGTTCAGATTAATGATGTGCCAGTGGTAAATGAGTATCCTGATGTTTTTCCTGATGAGTTGCCTGGAATAATACCAGATCGGGAAGTTGAGTTTACTATTGACTTAGTTCCTGATGCTAAGCCAATTTCAAAACCCCCTTATTGAATGGAACAAATTTAACTTTTAGAGTTGAAGGAGCAATTGCAAGATTTATTAGAGAAAGGTTTCATTAGACCTAGCACATCACCATGGGGTGCTCCTGTTTTATTTGTTAAAAAGAAAGATGGTTCTATGAGACTTTGCATTGATTATAGAGCCTTGAATAATATCACTGTTAAGAACAAATATCCTTTGCCTCATATCGATGATTTGTTTGATCAGCTCCAGGGAGCTCAGTTTTTTTCAAAGACTAACTTGAGATCGGGGTACCATCAACTGAAGGTAAAGGAGGCAGATATTCTGAAGACCGCATTCCGTACGAGATATGGCCATTATGAATTTGTAGTAATGCCTTTTGGGCTAACCAATGCACCTGCTGTATTCATGGACATAATGAATAGAATTTTCCATGAGTTCTTGGATATGTTTGTGGTGGTTTTCATTGATGATATTTTGGTGTTTTCTAAAAGTACAGAGGAGCATGAAAAACATTTAAGGGTTATCTTGCAAACCTTAAAAGAAAATAAACTGTATGGGAAATTCAGCAAGTGTGAGTTTTGGTTGCAACAAATTTCTTTCCTTGGTCACATTGTTTCTAAAGATGGAATAACTGTTGATCCTGCAAAAACAAAAGTTGTGGAAGAATGGCCAAGAGCCACAAATGTAACCAAGATTCGTAGCTTCCTTGGTTTGGCGGGCTGTTACCGAAGGTTTGTTAGAAATTTTTCACGGTTATCTAGTCCAATGACTAAGCTAACTCGGAAGGGTGATAAGTTTATCTGGACAAACGAATGTGATGATTGTTTTCAGGAATTGAAAAGAAGATTGGTGAATGCTCCAGTTTTGGCACTACCTTCCAGGAATGGTGAGTTTGTTATATACAGTGATGCTTCATTGAAAGGACTTGGTTGCGTTCTAATGCGGAATGATCAGGTAATTGCTTATGCTTCACGACAGTTGAAAACTCATGAGGTAAATTACCCTACACATGATTTGGAATTAGCTTCTGTTGTTTTTGCTTTAAAAATTTGGAGGCATCATTTGTATGGAGTAAAGTGTGAAATATATACCGATCACAAATGTTTAAAGTATATATTCACTCAGAAAGAGTTAAACATGAGACAAAAAAGATAGCTTGAATTAATCAAGGATTATGATTGTACAATTCATTACCATCTGCGAAAAGAAAATAAAGTGGCTGATGCTTTGAGTCGAAAAAGTAATGCTTCATTAACAATGTTACGTTTGGAACGTGATCCTTTGGTTAAGGATTTGATGAACTTTGGCATAGAAGTTGTTGGTGCAGGAAGTCCTTCTGTTTTGTTTCAGGTATCAGTGAGATCATATCTATCAGATAGAATCAAGCAAGCACAGAAGCAAGACAGTGAGTTGCAGAAAAGGGTAGAGCTGGTTCATAAAGGTAAGTTGCCTGAATTCAACATTGATAGTGATTGTGTTTTGAGATTTGGGAAGAGATTGTGTGTGCCTTGTGATTCACAGTTGAAGAGAGATTTGTTATGTGAAGCTCATAGTTCTCCGTTTTCAGTTCATCCGGGCAGTACTAAGATGTATAGAGATCTGCGGGAGTATTACTGGTGGGATGGAATGAAAAGAGACATTGCTGATTTTACTGTGAAGTGTTTGACTTGTCAGCAGGTTAAAGCAGAGCGGCAGTTACCGAAAGGGATGCTTCAACCTTTACCAATGCCAGAGTGGAAATGGGAGAATATATCCATGGACTTTGTTGTTGGATTACCGAAGACATCTCGAGGTAATAATGCAATCTGGGTTATTGTTGATCGCTTGACCAAATCTGCTCATTTCCTTGCTATACGAGACACATTCTCTCTTGATCAACTTTCCCGTTTGTATCTTAAAGAGATAGTCAGGTTATATGGAGTTCCTCTCTCCATTGTATCGGATCGTGATCCCAGGTTTACTTCTAACTTTTGTAAAGGCCTTCAGAAGTCGTTGGGTACTGAATTAAATTTTAGTACAGCTTTTCATCCTCAATCAGATGGGCAGTCAGAACGAACAATTCAGACATTGGAGGATATGCTACGAGCTTGTTCTATGGATTATCAGGGAAGTTGGGACAAACATCTTTCTTTGGATGAATTTTCATATAATAACAGTTTCCATTCTAGTATACAGATGGCACCATTTCAGGCATTATATGGGAAGCGGTGTCGAACTCCAGCTTTCCGGGATGAAGTGGATGAAAGGAAGTTGATGGGACCAGAATTGGTAGAAGAGATGGCAGAAAAAGTTTAGCTGATTCAGAAACACATGAGAACAGCTCAGAGCAGGCAGAAGAGTTATGCGGATAACCGGAGGAAGGATCTATCTTTCGAGGTAGGTGATCATGTTTTTCTCAAGGTTTCTCCTTGGAAAAGCTTGATGAGATTTGGTAAGAAAGGAAAGTTGAGTCCAAGGTTTGTTGGACCATACGAAATTCTGGAGAGAGTTGGATCATTTACATACCGAGTGGCGTTACCTCCGAGTTTATCTCAGGTACACAATGTTTTTCACGTTTCAATGTTGAGAAAGTATATGCCAGATCCATCTCGTGTTTTGAGTCCAGAGGTAGTTCAGCTGGAAGAGAACCTATCTTATGAGGAACAACCGGTCCAGATTCTTGACCACAAGGAGCAAGTGATACGGAATAAGGTGATTCACCAGGTAAAGGTTTTGTGGCAAAACCACATGATTGAAGAGGCAACATGGGAATCTGAAAATTCAATGAGGGATAAGTACCCCCATTTATTCGATAAGTAAATAAATTGAGGGGACGCAATTTTATAAAGGGGGGAAGGATGTAACATCCCAAGTAAGCAATGAATAATAGATATTTTTATCTATGTCTATTAATGATTAAGATAGTGTTATAGATCCTTAAAATGAAAATAAATACAATCTTATGCATGGAATACACTAATATTCTTAAAAGATTGTTTTACTGCCTTTTGATGGCAAACCATTTTTGAATCTATATTTTGACAATTTTATAAACTATGTTTGTCAAAATAAATTTATTCTTTATTATTGGGACATCAAAATTTACCTTGTGTGAATTTTTTGTATTTTTCTGACAATGTTCATTTTTTAATGAATAGTGAAAAATACTGCATTTTACATCAAAACTACTTTTTAATCTAATTTATTTATATGATTAGATTATGTTTTGAATTGGTTTTGAAGTGAAATTAGAATATATTTTTACCATTTTATCCAATGGTGGTAATTGGAATCAATTTAACTTTGGAATTAGACTTAAACTGGTGTCAATCTTTTGATACTTATTGTTTTGTAAAAACACGCTATTTGCTCTGGCAGCGGGAATTAATTATTAAATTAATTAATGTGACTTATATGATTTTAATTTTGTAAAATAGACTTCATTTTTGAATTCGGAATATCAAATATAGCTTAGGGTGAATTTTTGGTAATTTTCTGAAAAACTTCAATTTTTGATGAATAGTGAAACCACTAAGTGGTAATCAAGCAAACTGATTTTTCAGTTAAATGAAAGTTTAACACTAATGTGTATTGAATTTTAAAAATCCAACATACATGGTTGTCATTAAGAAGTAAAATGTGGTTCAATGAGATTAAAATAATTTTTTTGGTGAATAGTAACTTATTAAGTTCTTAATCGCGATTAGTGGTAATTAGGGTAGTTTAAGGTATAAATAATGCTTTAATAATAGGAAATGACCTAGACACATGTGACAACCTTATTGGTTGTGTCATGGCCGACCAAGACAAGCCATGGGTGAACTTGGGGACCCCATGGAGACACATTGGTTTGGAAATGACATAAACAACTTTTTATTTAATGTTAAAGTGAAAATGACACTAACATAAATTGTTTTACTAAAATAATTTTTGAGTGGGGTTATACAAGTCCAAATTTTGATTATAAATAGTAATTGGAAAGCTAAAACGATTTACTACATCATAGTAGTTTTTTTATAATTTTTAGACATTAAATAAATTAAATTATTTATGACATAATAATGATGTAGCGATGACATCATTTTTTGACGATTTAAATAAAATGGAAAGATAATATAAAATCTATGACCTAAACATGTCCAAAACCAATTGGATGAGTGGATTTCGAACCCTTATCACATTATCCACGAATTATATCAATTTGGGACCTTTTGAAACCGAAACACATTTTCAAATAAAGTAATATTTCTTTACTTTCCAAAAGTGCCCCTCCTCTCCTCTTATAAAAGGCCCCCTCCTCTACCTCATTTCACACACTTCTCAAGCCTTTGGCTCGGCCAAACCCTGCCCAATTACTCTCTCCACATCCCTCTCCTCATCCTAGATGGGTCCCTTTGGGAAGAATCCTTTCAAAGGAAGCCTTTAGGCTCAAATCAAAAGGGAGTTACACTTTTAAAGGTAATTCATTCTCTCTTGTTCATTTGTTTTATTTTGCTTCTCCAACCCCCTAAACTCTTTTTATTTACTTATTTTGTAACAAAACCAATATATTAAATATACTAGGATGTTGTTATAAGATATATTTGAGCTACACTCTAACACAACTACATCAAATGGTTAAAGAACATACGGTTTCCGTGGATGGCGAAATTCTGCCTCCCGAAACGATGATTGTTCAACACTCATTTAACACCTTAAAAGGTGGCCATTATGATGTCACTATTTTTATATATGATATATAATATGTTTATGTTTTCCTTAAACTTCTGTTTTTTTCATTTTGGGCATACCTTTATGGTTTCCATTATGGGTAAACACGATATCTTCATTTTAGGAAGTGCGGACTGTCGCCCCCTCAGTGTGATTTGATTCGTTAAATACCTTATGTGGGACATATAAAGGATGGAACTATGATATTATATATGATATTATACTGGAATTATAATATACCTTTGTATCATTATGATTCCATTCTCTAAAATACGAAATAGAAATGAAAGTAGCGTTCATGCGTACGTACGGCTTACCGTCTCCATGAACGGTGCATTTCATTTCTTACCTCTAAATGATTATGTAATATTATAAATGCATGTATGTACTGGATATATATATATATATATATGACATATATGATATCTAAATCATGAATACCATTCTGGATATAACGAACCTATGACCAAATTAACAACATGTAAGTGTAAGAAGTCTATTTTTGACTTAAGAACCAAATACCGACAAAATGAACATTATTAACTTAACTGATTACATGATGTTCATAACATGGTATAAAAGGAATAATGAACTTGAAAAAGATTCATAATCAAGTTGAGATTAACTCAAGTTTATTATTCAGGAGATTAAAGAGCGGTCGGGTCAAGTCGGATATGAGGTATGGTACTTCGTCTCAATCTCCTTTCGTTGAGGCATATTTTATTTTATACACAACTTTCTTTTATACGGTGTATAAACCCCTTTGACTTTTACGTTTATTGAAAAGGAATCTTTTTTATACGAAGTGTTTACTAAACGACAAATAGGAATGTTTTTTTCGTACGTATGTGGCGACAACGACTTCTCCGCCGTCGTAACCGTTATTTGAGTTTCGGCTTCCTCTACAAGCCATACCTTCTTTTTAAAAGAAAAATAAATACCATGTTTTTCTTTTCTTCTATTTTAGTATTGAAAATGGTTTTCATAATGTTTTTATATCAATGTGTTGTATTGATATCTCGTGATTGAAGTGTGGAAATTTTATGTTTCCTTTATGCATGTTTTATGTGATATGATTATGTTATGGTTCTTGGGCATTATTATGAAGACGGGTGGTTCCGTGATAAACTAAGGGCGGGTGAGCCCGTTATAGCTCTCCAATGCATTTGGTAACGCGAAGGAGTGAAACGTTAAGGTTTCTCCGAAGAGATTTTATGGAATATACTGTGATGGGTATTCCAAACGTAACCAAGAGGGTTACTCCCTACGTAAGAATGTTATGAATGCCTCAAGTTACCTTTACGTATTATGATTTCTATTATTTATTCATGATTTTATGAGGTATGTTAAAGTGCCTATGTTTTATGGGTAAAGTATGATTTCATTCTTATGTATATATGAACTCATGTTTCCTTTCCATGTTTTTTGTATAACCCATACTGAGTTTTTATGCTCATCCCAAGTTTTTGAAATGTTTTTCACAGGTCAAGGGAAAGGTACATGATAAGATGATAGAGTCAAGGATGTATCAAGAAATAATCCATGTTTTATTTTAAATGTGTTTCCATTGATGGGAATGAAGAATACTATCTTTATATAACCACTTTGTTTATATGTGGAATGTAATGCAAGTTTTATGATCTAATTCTCTAAAACTCTAAACCCGAAATGATCCTCAATGTGTAATCTTGTAATAACTCAAGATTAAGCAAAGTTTAGGGCTGGGGCCTTATACCTAGTATATTCTACATTTTTTTCATGTAATTATAATTATTGGATGACATTATACGTATTTTTATCCATCCTATAAATAACAATATCACCCTGCATGCATGCGTACTACTTACCATCTCCACATCGTGGTGTAATTTCTTAGTCAAAAATACATTATTATGATAGTTATAATTAGACTTGTAATGGATTTAAATAATGAATATAACATTATAATGCTTCTTCATAATTAATATACTATTCAATCACATACCATTTAACCATTAATAGATTGATATTGTCGACCATGCGTACGTACAACCTTCCGTCTCCACGCCATGATGAGATTCATTATCAATATTAAAAATTCCTAAATGATTATAAATTTTATATGATGTGTGAATTTAATAATTATTAACTTAATTTAATTAATAAAATACAACTTGTTCATAACAAACATGACTCACACGATAAAATTGGAATGGGAAAATGAAGCCTTAAACAACCAAAATAATTGTAATATCGACATACAATTAAAATATGACATAATAGGATCATATATGATATAATAAATATGTATATGGTAATTTTATTAATTAATAACATGATTCAACCATTATAAATGAGGTGACCACACCCTTAACTAATGAAAAGTACATGGTAACGAATAACTTCACAATCTCATTTTTATCCATTGTTGTTTATATGAATGTATTTACTAGGGTATATTTGTCATCCACATGCATGTTTTCTAATTATGAAATATTATTTCGACTATTACACAATTTTTTAATGTTTTTTTACATTTTTGTGAATTTTTATCAAATTGAATGAATGGAATTTTTGTCTCTATTCAATTTGAAGTACTTTTTGAACTGTCCTATAAAAGTACAAGGAAAATGTTTTTTAAACTTGTACAAAATGAATATATTTTTACGATTTAATGAAACCTTATTTCCATGAATATTCCTCTACATTATTTGAATATTTTTTCAAATAAATTATTTTGGTTTAAAATTTCATGTTATTTTGAGAAAATAAAACATTTTAAAAAAAATAAATGATATTTTCTCTAGGAATAAAATTCAAGTGTTTTTTAAAAATTATTTTCCATTTATTTTAACATAGGTTAATGTTTATTTCCCATATAATTAATTTAATTTATTGTGTTTATGATAGAATAATTTTTATGAAATCCATTTATTTGAAATGGATAATTAATGAATGATGTTTAAGAAATACATTTTATTTTATAGGTTGTGCTAGATAAATGATTTATGTTTTTGTGGAACATGTTAGAATGGTTTAATTATGAGATGGGTTGGACCTAAATCTCTCTCAAATGCATTGGGTGAAGATTTTTTTCTCACGAGATAATCATGGCAGGAACAACATGTAAATATGGTTCAGTAATACATGTATAGAATGACATGTAAACCTTTTTCATTAATGGAATTTCTCTACTATGATGGTCTGGGAAACAATGCCTTGGTAATATGGAAATCACATTATGTGATTAATTATTTTACATAATTCCATGTTTTATACCAATTATATTTTTTCATGGTTAATTTTCAATTATGTTCTATGCCATAAAAATCGACTCAATTTATTTCATCACTCATGATTGTTATATTTAAACATTATGTTTATGTATTTAAATTCATATGTTTATGGGGTTTTTATGTTCTCCATGTTACCCATTATTGAGAATTTGATCCAACCCATTTTATGATTTCATTTCTTCAAGATATAAATAATGTTTTTATGTAAGAAAAAATTTGGAGATCTTTATAGAAGATATTGGAAATCATTCAACAAGATAGAAGTTTATGTTCCATGTTTCCAAAGGCACTAGACTAATACGGTCATGGGTGTTGGTTTTTATCATGTGTTAAGTATTCTTCTAAATACATATAATGTGCATGTGTGACAATAGTGGGTTGTTATAATTTTACACATTTGAATTGACATTAAGTTACTTATCTCCCACTTCAAGAAAAAACATATTAGTAGCATCACAAACTAGAATTATATTGATAGAAAATAAGAAACATTATATTTAATGTGACCAATGGTTATTATTCATGATATAATAACCACACCCATTAAAAATAGGATACAACTTCACATAAACAAAAATCTACATGTCAAATAACTATAAAAATATCTTTTATTTGGTTAATTGTTTTTATTTTATGTCAATGATAATAAGGAAAATATTTCTCGTCACAGATAAGTGTTGATTATAAGAAGACATATTCAGTTATGTACCCTATCTAGGAAATCTACATTTACTATGTATATATTAATATAAAATAATTTGTGTTTTGGTGTTTCATGAAATATGTAATGTTTTTTTACAATTTATTAGACAAGGGAATAGAAATATGCTTGATATACATCAATATTTCATATAAATTAGAATATTTTATTTGGGATTTTTTTAAATTTACTCTTTGTGAAAAATGAATATGTCTCTTGAAGTATCCTATATAAATAAATTTTTTTATTTAAGAATCATGTAAAAAAATTATGTATAGAAGAATATAATTTTTAGATCTCCAAAAATGTATTATTACTTATTGAGTTGTGAAGAATGTATAATATGTCTAAAAACAATGAACTTAGGGAATGTATTTTCATTATCGTGAGAAAATATATTTAACTTACTTATAATATTTTATTATTTCTTATACATTCAAAAATAGAAATATATATTTGTTACTAGTTCTGATAATATTTCCTGAAGATGATTAACTTGAAAATCATAATTAAAAATATATTGATATTTTATATTATATTATTTTGATATTTCACATACTCATTTTTTAAAACTACATTGGTTTTTTGTTTCACTCAATAAAATTTAGAATATTTTAATATTATTGGATTTCTCTATATTATAGTGATTATTTATTTGATAAAATAAAAAATTATCTATAAAGCTAGTAGAGAATAAAATTTACCTGATGATATTTTGATTAAGTCGTGTCCTTATAATAATCATACATAATGACTTTATATGTAAATTCCATTGTACAAAGTTGACATATTTGAGTATAATGTTAACAATGGTATCTTCTATGATTTTAAATTATTTATATGGCGATCAATTTTTATTTTATGTTATTAAAAATTTATTTTATGTGTTTGGAGAAGATGGGAATCATTTCGTTCATAATATTTAATTCCATATAAATGGTAAAGGAATAAGTCTCAGTGAATAAATAAATATTTTTTGGAAACAATTCTAATGATACATAAAAGTAACATGGAATAGAATCAATTAAAATCAATAAATTTATCAGACTGATCATAATAGAATATTCATGATTATATTTTCATCAGAACACAATTCAACTGAAAAAGTTATCGGGCATGTTAGAGTAACTGTAGTGATATGATGCATTGAAAAAGGTATATCATTGATAAATATAGAGAAATTATCTTTAGGATTATAGTTATAATTTATATTCTAGAATATAACATAAAATATAATGTAGTGACAAATTTTATTATTATATTAAAAGAAAAATATTGAAATTTAGAAAATTTATTTCAAGATATTCTGAGTTATATAAGAGAAAATAATATCATATGAAGAAGTACTCATTTTTTAAAATTCTTGAATATTCTGAAATTTTAATTGGGAGATTGTGAAGATAAAAATTTTGAGGGGATATGTTATAGATGAAATAAAATATGAAGATCATGTTCTAATATTCATTTACATAAATATAACAATGATAATAAAGATTATTTATTATTATAGAAATGATTTTTTTGCCGATGAATAATGATTTCACATTACATAATGAAAAAAATGTCTTGTTAGTGTCTAAATATTAAATAATAACTAAATATGGATTTACTATTTCATATAGAACTATGTCTGGTGAAATTAATTACTAATCAATATATTCCCACTATATAATTCAATGACTACATATGGTTGGATGTGAATGAAATTTTGGTGTATGTTTTAAAGTAATGTTCCATTGATAATTGACGAAGATTATGATGAATAAGATCATAATAAATATGGTAATATAAATATGGATAATTATTTATTATTTATAATTTTTGAAAGAATTTTAAAATTTCATGACTACCTCGAACTAACTATACACCTCCTTGGATAACAATGAAGTAAGACAATACTAACCTCAATCCATTCCAATAGTAGGCCCCATGTTGGAAAATAGAACCAAGGGTATAAAAATATCTCATATATGATGCATTATTCTTTCATATAATAAGATCCAAAGATTTGATAAATTATCCACATGTTACTCCATGAAATAATATAAAAAGAAAACTATAACCATCTCATAATAAATCTATAAATTACATGGATATATAGAAAAGTTTCTAAATAAATGACATAAATTGTATAATAAGGTAGCGATATAGAAACATATCCAAACACTGAGCTATAATTTCATATCACAAGCCACATAGTCCTCCAAAAATTATGAAAATAGTTTTAATACATGCAGGGTGACATACAAGTATAATCATTAAGTTACTTCCATTTTCTCCATTACTAATGTGAGAAAGAGAAATCTAATGCCACTTTAAGAAAATTGAAGAACTAGTAGGACCTAATCATGTCAAATAATTTATTCTAACCTCACCGATTTCTTATATATAACAATAATACTGGAAAACAAGGACACCAATTGTATTGCTCTGAAGTGCGACATCCAAGGAAGCTTTCTAATGCCTACACATGGCCATTCTGGGGGACTCTGTCTCCATTGGAAGAACAATATCGACGTCAAAATTATTACCTTTTCTTGGCATCATGTGGAAGCAACTATTCAAATAGACATTCAACCACCCTGTAATTTTGTGGGTTTCTATGGCAGGCCATCCCATATTGATAAGGTGAAGTCATGGGATCTTCTATGCAAGTTGAGAAACGACTTACCGAGCCCTATTTTGTTCGTAGGAGTCTTCAATGAGATTAGGTTCCATAAGGAAAAGAGGGGCAGAACCATCCGACCTTCAGCTTCAATTTCATAATTCAGGGAAGCAGTCTCTAAAGCGGACCTTGTTGATCCGGGTTACTCTAGTAATCCGTTTACATGGTTCTGCGGCAATTTAGAAGGCACCTATATTGCTGAGTTTCATGATAGAGTTATGGGATCTACCTATTGGATTAATATGTTCAGCATGTATCATATCGACCACTTGTACCTCAACTGCTCGGACCACTGTCCAATTCTCATTGACTGTACTCAAGTCAAATGTAATAGATAGTTCATCAGACCCTTAAGATTTGAGAGCTTATGGTCAAAAGATCAGGAATGAGAAGATGTGGTCTGTTCATGCTAGAAGAGTACTCACAAGGATGTTTTCCTCAACCTCCAATAGGCGACATCCGATCTGAGGACTTAGAGAAACAAGAAATTCTGACACCCTGACCGACATTATGGAGTCCTTGAAAAGAGACTGAAAAATTTCCTTAAACAACCCACATCTAATTATGATCTCTCTAATATTGGAGCCACAAAAAGAGAGCTGGACATGGCTTTGCATATCAAGGAAGCTTTCTGGGATATGCGTGCACGAGACAACCATATTAAAGAAGGAGATGCTAACACCTGGTATTTTCACCAGAATACTTCAGCTAGGCATCTGAAAAACTCTATTACTTGCATCTCAAAACCTGATGGAAGCAAAGTTTCTGACACCAATGGTATCCAAGAGCCCTTGACAGGATTTTTAAAAAATATCTTCTCTATAGGAACCCCTTTCATGTCTGCTAAGGTGGAAGATTACATCATACCGGTGATCACTGAAAAGATTAACAAGAAGCTTATCAAATATGTGGCAAACTTCGAGATTCACCTAGATCTACGACATCTTCATCCCACCAAGGCTCCAATACCATATGGGTTCCACGCCCTTTTTTTCAAGTAATACTAGCACATAATCGGTCATGACATCTGCAACATGATAAAAAATATATGGGCTAGTACTACCAAAAATGTGGCCATAAATAAAACTATCCTCGTCCATATCCACAAAAATAATAAACCTCAATAGATCCCTAACATTGGAACTATATGCCTCTGAAATCTGTCTTACAATATCTTTTCTAAAATACTTGTTAATAGGCTGCGACTTTGGCTACTTGATATTATCTATGAAAATCAGAGCACCTTCATGGTGAAGAGACTGATCACTAATAATGCGATTGTGGCCCATTAAGTGTTTCATTCAATGAAATAATGCTCCACTGTGAAAAGAGGTAACATGTCTTGGAAATTGGAAATGACCATGGCCTACGATTGAGTGTAATGGAACTTCTTAAGAGTCGTTTTGTAGAAAATGGGTTTCTTTGCTAAATAGACATATATGGTCATGCGTTGTGTCTCGACAGTCTCTTTCAAAATTAAGGTTAATGGGGAGCTTACAAGAGAATTCTCCCCATCCCAAGGCCTTCGCTATGGGGACCCACTCTCCCCAATTATCTTCATTCTAATGGATGAAATTTTTTCTAAACGTATTTCCAGGGTTGTTTCTTCTAAGTCTATTCATGTGGAAAAAGTCTATTGAGCTAGCCCTCTAGTGTCGTATCTCTTCTTTGCTAATGACTAACTCCTTTTCTCCAAAGCTACAATTAATGAATGACGGGTGATTTGTCAAGTGATTCATCTGTACGAGAGGGTGTCTATCCAAATAATCAATCGTGGAAAATCAGAAATTTCCATCAGTGAAGGGGTACCCCTTTCTAAGAGGGACGAACTTTGCACATCAGCTGGAATCCATATGGTTTATAAACATCAAAAGTATCTCGGGCTCCCCATGGTGATTGCCTGATAAAAAAAATAAATCTTTGCATCCATTGTGGACAGGATTAAGGAAAAAATTCAAGGTTGGACCCCAAAATGAATTTCTAAAGCTGGGAAAAAGAGACTCTCATCAAAGTTGTCATCCAATCTGTCCCTAGCTACTTTATGTCCCATTTTAAAATCTCGGTGGCCATCATCGACTAGATCCACACACGTACTGCTAATTTCTGGTGGGGGAAGAATGATGGTAGGAATCAACCTCACTGGATGGCCTGGGAGAACCTTTGGAAACCAAAATCAGAGGGTGGGTTGGGGTTTCAGAATCATCCTCTCTTCAACGAAGCGCTTTTGGCCAAGCAATGATTACCCCTTATTACCTACACATAATCTCTATGTGCACGATTTCTATGAGCTAAGTACATTACCCATATGGAATTTCATGCCTCCTCTCTTGGACCCCAACCTATCTTCCTCTATAGAATCATTTAGGGGGCTAAAAAGCTCCTGGATAAAGGATTAGGCTGGAGGATTGAGAGTGCCTCATCTTTCAAAATCTGGACTGATCCCTGGCTATTTGATAAGGATGGTCTACGGGTTACATCCCCCACCCAACCAGGTCTTGAAGACTCCACTGTCAGCTACCTCCTTTCCGTCCAAGGACAGGGGTTGGAGTTGGAAAAGATCCTTGATTGGTTCAACGAAAGAGACCAAAGAATTATCCTTATCATTAGCTGGGTACCAGACACATGCCCTGATCATCTCTTCTGAATCAATGAAATCTCAGGTGAATACACAGTGTGATTCAGTTATAGACTTCTCTTGGAATCCACTCAATCGTCCGAGATGGGGGACCCTGGAAATCAATTTGGAATCTCATCGTCCCCCAAATAATTCGTCAATTTTGGTTGTAGATTTGCAAGGTCATTCTCCCAACAATTATTCTTCTCATTTACCGACATATGGCTAGTACTGTCTCTTTTCCTTTCTGCCCGAACACACAAGAAACTCCTCTACACGCTATTGTTTACTGCCCGGGAGCGCAGGATATTTGGAATCAATGGGGCTGAGTTTCAGTTGCTTCACTGGAATTGGCCTCTGACCTTCCCGATCAAATGATGCATTGTTTCTCCTCTCTCTCTTCTGTAGATGTGGGATCACTTTTCTCCTTGTCTTGGATTATTTTTGTCCCGCTAAATGAATCTATTTTTAATCAATATCACAGACCCACCAAATTCTTGATTGATCGGGCCACTGCATGGATTGAGGGTTGGAAAGGCCACAACATACATTCTATGCTAGGTGTCCCCCCTCCCATCAAGCTCAATGGAATCCCCCAATGGAATAGATCCTCAAGAATAATGTGGAAGCGTCTCTTATTGAAGGATGGGATTGTTTCCCTCGGCCTCCTTGCTCGAAATTATATGGGGCAGATCCTTGCTACTAAATATGAACCACATCAGGCATTCTGGTAACCGTCAATTGCTGAGGCCGTGACCATCCTTTCTGGTTTGATGCTCTCTTTTGAATTTGGATGGGGTGATATCATCATTGAGTCTGACTATCTCACTGTGATCGATGCAATTAATCACAACAATGATGACCTCCAGTATTTTGGCATCATCATCAAGGGAATTATCTCACTTCACCAATAATTGTCATTTTGTTCTTTCTCCTTCACCAAAAGGGAAGGAAACAACACCTCCCATCAGCTTGTGGCCTCAGGCCCTTTCAATTCTAACCAGTTCTGGTTGGACAATTTTCCTTCATGGATTAGCACATATACTTCTGCTGATCTTTGTCATTAATGTTATATGCCTTTTTCAAAAAAATGTAATTATTTCAGATATTAGTTATGTTCTCACCCCAAATTTCATAGATCCAAAACATCTCATATGATCCTTGTTAAACCATTACATGTCACTTCTAAAGATACTCGAACAACCTCTCTCCAAAAGAAACATGGTTCATAACATCTTTTCACATCAAACATAAATACACATACTTCCTCACATCTCATCTGAAGACACCATTTCCTTATCATCTCATCATATCATTCTTGATAAAACCTAGGATATCATGTCATTTAACAAATATAGTAGGGTTTGGTGAACATGAATTAAATCAACATTCTTCCATTGAACTACCGGGAATGACCCAACCATATATCATCTCATCACGACATTGAAAATATATGTAGTATACTTTTTCATTTTGTCCATCACAATCGATGCATTTAATCATCACATTAAATAGAGAGTGGTATGGTAGTATCAATCACTTCATCCTCATAATAGGTTGTTTAAAAAAAACCCATATATATGTGTGTGTGTGTGTGGGTGTGTGTGTGTGTGTGTTGGAAAAAATTTATTGAGGCATGTATGGTTTTCATAGATATCATAATGAAATACAAAGTACATATGGTAGTCACAGACACAATACCATCCTCAGGGATCAAAACTAAAAAATTATCCAACATACCACATCACAACCCAAACATAGAACAATCTCACTTTCTCTTCCATCACTAAATTCAAATACCACACAACATGACAAAATACATATTTAACATTTTGTCTTATTTGTTAGATTAGTCTATTTTTTAGATATAAAATCACTGATGAAATCAACTAAATATAACCCCTCATTACATTATTCCAGTACCATTCATTTAATTATTTCATATATTTATTTCTCATTAAACATCCACCATATTTTCCCATGAAAACCTTATTAGTTGATTATTTCATTAGTCATTCCATCGAATGGAATTTTTGTTTAACATTTTAATTTAATTTTATCACATCCTAAGAAAATAGAAGAACACAACATGTCAGCAAACCCATATTTTTCAGTCAACATTCAATAAAAATCACCTCACTTATACAACCACGACCACATTCAATAACAATTGTTCAACCTACTGACCACATCTCAACTTATCTACCACAAACCAACAACATATCAACACAGTGAAGCCCCATATCACAACCACACATCACAAAACATCTTCCCCACATCACAAAAACATATCATAGCACATTTAACAATACAAAACATGACATTTATCTAATTAATATAGGTAATATCATGAAATTCCACATCATTGTTTATTGGAATTAAAACAAAGATCGTAAATCTCCCAGGGGAACTATTTTATTACTCAAATAAAATGGGTTAGATGATATTTTTTTGTGATAAAAAAGCACATTACATGTCTTCCATTATCACAAAAACTAATAAACAGAAAAATCCACCAATAACCACAATTTATAATGTGTTATTTAACCAATATAAACGCATTATCCAAAATAATATTAAATATACAATAACATGAAATTAGAACAAAATCCCCATAAAATTAGAGATTACAAAATTCATTATCTTCATTATAATGGTGAAAATTATGTTTCCCAATGAAAAAAATTCATGTTCCCTCTATCGTTGTATTAATAATTTGAAACAAAGGATCTTATATATTAAATGAAAATTTATGATATATTTCATAAGTATGAATCAAGAGTGAGGCCACCAATAATAATCGCAATGTGCAATATCACATGGATAACCATAAAATATACACCCTATAACATATATTAATAAAAACAATTGATTTATCTAATAATAGTGTCTCTATTTATGAATAAATAGATGGAAAGTAATTTGAGTATCATAGGAAAACTAAATAAAACTAGAACAGATTTATTATCCATGTTCAAATTCAGAAATCATTATAGGGGGATTAAAATATATCCTTGGGATGCAGATAAATCACCTGTGAAATGAGATAATTTTTTCAAATAATTTGTCTATTCAACGTGTTTAGGGAAATTATAACCAGATTGTAATATACATGTTTTTGGTGAAACTCCAAGGAGCACACCCGCATATTAGTTGAAAATAGATGGACTATTAAATAGGCCCCCCAATACACCATATAATAACATTTAAAATAGGATCTGAGATCGATGGTTATATCCCTGATTCATATCTGAAAAGTAGGGGTTGATACAAGGATTTATCCAACACCACTACACTGTATCCCCCAGAAAATCAAGAGGATATCCATGCTGCATTGAATAACTCCATGACAAGTGCTAATAAACAACCACTCAACTATCCACCATAACAAGACTCTGTGTAATTGTTTTGTTGATTTTTGCAAACCATTAAAAATATACCATCAAGACACTACACTATGGATATATCTCCATAGTGAAACTACCATTTAATTGATAGTATCTTTAAAAGCAATACAAAATGATATCTATACCGCATTCATCTCCTCTGTGATGCATCAAACTCACCTATAATTAAACCTAATGATCCACAATAGAGGAATCTTTAATGATGGATTTTATAGCTACAACTTCTCCTCTACTCTCCATCTCATCCAAATATTACCAATTCTACTCTATCTCTATGTTTTCTACAAATAAATGGTCTATAATTACTAGTTTAATATGTCATATTTCCCCACACTCCATTTTCTCTATTAGATATTAGTAAAATTTAATTAGATAAAGTATTCCAATTAACCATATTGTGGTATACTTATCAAGAATATATTTATAGCCGAAACACATCTAAAAAACCAAATAAAATACCAATCCTTCCAATAACCACCACCAAACATCCATAAAAAACACATTACCAAACTATATTGTCATATACCTCCCATGTAAAACCCCACACCATTTTATATCTTCTGTTGACCACCACCCATTTCACACAACCATCTACACCATAATCTCTTCCCTAACACTAACCAAAACAATAATCAACAAAAACAATGCATAAAATTACCCCATGTAAATAAATCAAAAAAATAGAACTCCCAAATTGAGAATTTATTTTCTTTGTGATGCACTTACGTACCATCAAGGATTTAATTATGTCAATGTATAATGTTCCATGGTTATTATTTAGGATGATCTATCTTTGTATAATTGATGTTTTTAAAACAAATATGACATAAATACAATTAGATTCTCATAATAGGAAAGAAAAAAAATTAGGAACTGGTCACATGTATGCATCTCATGCTCCCAAGATCTCTCCTGCATGACATCATGTCTCCACAATATAAGAACGAAAGGAATCCTCCATCCCAACCAGAACATATCTCCATGTGTTTGGATCTCCATTAGATTATCCATAAATTCTACATAATCCTTGATATAAAACTATCCATCATGAATGAAATAAAATTCATTAATAAGATACTAATAGATTTTAGAGACATGGATGTTTTCATGGATCTAGTCCAGCTATGGAAAAAGGGGAAACAAATATGACAACTCACTGACGTTTCCAGATTACTCAAAAAGTCTAAAAAACCTAGGAGATATCATACTCCCCCTATTAAACATCAATAACCCATTTCTAGGTGATACTCTCAAGGAAACATGGTATCCCAATAAAACTAATTAGGTCTCTTCATTCAATTGGAATAACATTTATACACATCATGTGATGCTTTCAACCTCTCGGGATTAAGATGATAGTTTTATATGGTACTTTATACAACATGTGTAAAGAGAACTGATGACACTTAATCTTCTACCTACACTGAGAGTGAATGTAATGGTTACCCATACAAAACCTCAAATGGACCATACTGATTGATGATGGAATGGTGTTTTGATTTGAAAATCATTCAAGGGTACATGTTTTTCATAGATTTAATGATTAATTTGATTCACCCAGATATAATATCTTTAATCATCTAAAAAATACTATTTTTTCCATAATAATATGACATTAAGGTAGTTTTAAGGCATAATTGAGATTCAAAAGCATGTGGCAGTCCGACCAAGACTCACAAGATAAAAAATGCATTTAGATATGAGACAATGAACCATACAATTCCATGGAGTCACATAACCTACTCTATAATCCTCATTCAAAAAACCTCATATGATCCTTTCTCTTTTATTTATAGGATGGAGACTATTTTTAAAATTGGTTCACAATCCCCTATATAGAATCAAAACCCCCCAGGGATCAAGGTAGTCACGTGATGATGTGAATCATGATTTTTCCCACATGCATATCACAATATCTCGGGTCTATAATAATATTTTGTGAATGTGATCATCCTTCTTTAACTAATGGAAGTCAATAAACCGAGTGACAAACTAATCTATAATCAATTTCATTCCAAGACACCAAATATTTACCCTCTAGTCATGGTACATAAATTATATTCTTTTCTGCACCACTAAATTCAATCTATGAAAATATAAATGTAACCACTAATGTATCACTATCAGAACTAATATCCTCCCTTGAAACTACATATAATTCTTAATATCCCCATGAAACATCACTATATATAACAAGATCATGCATCGCAACTACTTCTGAGTCTCCCCACTAACATTACTCTAACTACTGCATTATAGAAGACAAAACCACTTTATCAAATAACAAACAACCACCATAAAACATCCTAATATGTAAAATAAACTCTTCCAACCACTCCATCACCCTCCTAGAATCCATGGAATCCTAAAAAATATCATTTATTGACATTTAGAAATATAAATATCCATAAAATTCACTTTTCAAGAGGTATAGGGGACGATGAATTCAAAATCCATATGAACCACCACCCCCTTTGTTTTCATAGATTACGATCATTCATATAGAATTTATAACTCATGCTCGTATGATCCATGAAGATCACAATGTGGTCCCTAATGAGGTAATTCCACCACTACATTAGTGAAAACAAATAAACCCTAGCTCCACGTAACGTGTGGGATAGTTACACATGTGCGTGTGTAACATCCTAGACCAAGAATAGATTGATGCTTCCCACTACCTGAATAATCCAAATCCCATATTGGCATTATATCAAAAACAAAACCTCAAATATCACAATTTCCACTGGTAACTAGAGCACCTAATCACTGGCCACCATTACTGTTTGGTAGTTAAACATTTCATGATGATGTTTAGTCACTACAAAATCAAAATCATTCTTGGGTAAAGCTATTAATGTTGCCACAATCAATGGGAAATCAAACAAAACATCTAGTAATACAGGTAAGACTACAGAAACTATGGAACTTCAACACATTCCAATGTAATTTCTACGAATGAACTACATAAACCATCATGATGTACAAGGAATAACCCACTTAAGAACCACATTCCTATGCAAATTTTGTCACACCCATAAAAAACACTTCGGAAATATTCTATAAAAATCCTTGAAATCAAGACCCTAGAATATTAATATAATGTTTTTTCCATACTACTCCTTTATAATCAATTATATAAATATTTAATATATGAAAATGTCTTTGAATTGGTCTATAAACTCACCAAACATGGATTTCTTGAGACCCGTGAAAAAAATTCATCTCTATACTAATCCAAATAATGTGACCATGGATTTTAATTGTTAATATCTATACTTGAGGGATAACTTAGCAATATCATCCCCTGCCACGAACAATTGATTAGATGTAAACCATATATCCATAAAAAACCAACTAGATCCTATGAATATACCAAAATTATCATTTTTTTTTCAATAGATGATGTTAAGGATTTTTGATCGTCACCTGATTCAACCTATTGTAGTCTATAACTGACCATTGACAATCATCCCCCTTTTTGGGGATTAAAACGTTATCATTCCACGGTGACCCACTAGGATAGATGAAAACCCTTTTTATTATAACATATATATGAATCCCCATATACTAAAACTCGTAAGGTTCCATCTGATAAGGGGCAATCTAAATTAGTGAATCATTGAGCTATAGATCTACCCTAAACTCAACATCATGTTAAAGGGGTAATTTCCAATACAATTCTTAAAAAAATCCAAAACACCATGATAACACAGGGAACCTCCAATACACAACCACATAAATTTTATATATACAACACAGACCATAAAGATTTATGGGGAACCTCATGTTTATATTCAACCTAATAACTCCACTCCCAAAAGAAAGTCACATGCTATTTATCCACATATAATAACACAACTCTCATTTAGAAGGTGTTGATATTGGAACACACATATTACAACCACATGATGCTAAGAATGACATCATATGGATTCATTTTATGTATGAATTGGTCCCCACATAACTAATGTTTCCCCATCATAAGTATACACCCCATGAAAAAATCGAAAAACATCTCTAGAATCGAAACTGCCTGGTGCAAACTAGGGGTTGGGAAGCATATCGACATCTAGTCCTACAAAACAGATTGGATATAGTGAAAAACGGACTATGAACACAATGAATTAAAAAATATCGAAAAGGGTTAGATGAAATATGGATCATATCTCAACCATTTGGTGCATCTTCAGTGTTCTCTCATATTCCATAGGAAGCTAACCATAGAAATCAACTCTTTATCTCTATTTATTACCACCTCCATGTCCTTGATCAAATAAAGGCCCATGATACTGAGGGATATTATTAGGTCAACCCATTCCAACTCCATATCCTCTTAGTCAGGAATAAGTCAACATCACCTACTACTACAACAATATCATTGCCAACATTTTATATGGAAGATGTTGAATCTATACACACCTAAAAACACTAATCTTGATGAACCACTACACATTGATATTTATGATGAAAAAAACCATAGAAAAATAATATAATCCCAAATCCTCTAAGAAAATATAGATACCCACTACCCCAAAAGTTTTGGAAGGTATGGTACTATGGTCAACTATCCATTAGTAAAAAAAATTAATGACTAGTTTCCTAAAACCTACTACTAATGTATAAACTACTAGAAGAACCTTAAAATATTTTTTCTAAATGGTAAACTTCCCCAAAATTACATCTTCTCTATCACAAACACATTATTTTAAAATTCAGATGAATCAGCAATATAAAAGGTGTAACATTATACTTGGTAGAAGGATGAAGTTACTCCTCAATACAATGTTCACATAGATAATCATATAGAAGATTTCCTATGGAAAAAGAATATTAATATCAAACATGATCATGGAGTCCCTTATATAAATACTCCCTAGATAAAGAGATATTATCTCCTACCTCTTCACTTCAATCATAGTCAACATGTGGAAATCTTGATGTATGTACATTAAGATATCTAACCATTAAATATCTACTTACATCCACTCCCTGAGATACATCACCGTTTATTTATGAGAAACTCCTCACATTTGAATTTCTTCCAGTTGGGCCTGATCCTCTAGTATGGAATAGATCAAACTAAGTGTGATATAGTCCTCCTACAATCATGTCTCTATATTTGGATCATACAACTACAATCATAATTCAACAAAGCCTATAAGAAAATAGTGAACAATATTTTATTCCACATAACATCCTCTTCAACTTGATTTACCCTCCAGTGATCACCGTTATCATCCAACCAAACCTGCACTACCAGAACCAAATATAAACAACTACCAGGATCCATATATATATAGAAATGAAGTATTTTCTAATCCTTGTGTTAGGGAATTCTATTAATATTAATTTATTTCATTATCAACCTTCCCTAATCCAAACCATCCTACTCCGAGATCATTACAAGTAAATCATGACGATTAAAAAAATCTTAGGTTTTGGCCTTGCAAGAAGCACCAACTCACCTTGTCGATCAGTAGGATGAAAGTGGTTTAAATAGATCACATGGTTCCTTATAATCTTTTGGCTTATCTAGTCATCCTTAACCTACTTCACACACCATGATCAACTAAAATTATCTCTTTACCAACCCATGAAATCCACATTGTTCAAAAATCCAAATTACATCATATCCCTAATCCGAACACATTAATACGTCTCTATCATGACCCCATCTATCAAAATGTTCCCCTTTTAGGTCAGAAATTAGGGATGACTAATAATGACTCATGAGTCCCTCCTCTAGTAGACCCCAGTTTGGGGACTACCATTGATTTTCTTAATTTTCCATAAATGGAAGGAATTATAATATATATTAATATTATTTAAAGATATGATAAATCAATAGAAATAAACTATAATAAATAATAATAAAAATTGGATAAAAACAATCCCAAAATGAATGTTTAAATAAAATAGATATCAATATAAAACTACAAATAAAATATTGTAAATGGATTTTAAAGTTGTGACAAAAAAACTATTTCCAATCCCATGAACAAAAATATCCAAAATGATCCACATAGACCTCCTAAAAACTAAAAACTTTCTGTATATATGTACATTGAAAAAAATTTATATTCTTTAATGTCATACTAATTTATCATTTGAACATGTAAAAAAGAGAATAGTAATACACCTATGAGAAAACAATAAAACTTACGGCACATAATTAGGCCAAATAGTTGATCCCATATTCATAATTGAACACTCTACACATATCAAATCAAAGTATAATATCATAATATGATGTATAACAACAAAGGGTACCACATGTCGCTTTTCCTCTAGGTTTTTCACCTCACACCCTAGCATTGCACTTCTTTGTCAACCAATATAGTTTTTATATCATATCATCACAAATCTTTTATAGACACAATGGTTATGGAAACCCTTGACACCTCGCCCAAGGAAGTATCAGCCATAATAGAACATCATATTGTAAGAATGGTATGTCTGAGTATGATATAATCTATAATACCAAATGTAGGATTGAATATGTAATTAGATACTCAAATACTAGAGGGGGTGAATTGTATTCATTAAAAAAATACTTAAAGAAATTTAGCATAACCAAAATACACAACACCTCTATGTTATAAAACTTTATTGATTATAGAAAAGTAATTCCATAATTGAAACTTAACTGAAGTTTAAAATAGAATAGATTCTAGATTAATGCGTATAAAATCTAACAAAATCAGAGTACTAATATGAGTAAGTATATAAATGTTATACTTTCCTCAGCAATACAAATCCATTGAAAAAACACATTATTAAAACTACATGTATCAAGAATAAACACTTTTAACCCAATGAGAATGGTATCCAACAACCCTGGATAAGAGGTCCCCTGATTTATACTGTTAAGAAAGACTGTCTTACCCAATCCTAGGTAAGACCTAAACTTGAAGATCAGTATCTGTCTTACTATCCCCGCAAGCCCTCGATTCGTAAGGAAATCAGAACCTCTAACTTCACAACCCAATGTCTCTGATTTTAAGGAAATAAAACATCTTCATGTAGAAAATATGCCCGAACAAAAGTTTGAACAAGGCGTTCAAGCATTCTGAATGAATCCTAATAGTTTATAAGAGACCCTCTCTCTAGAAATCACTTCACCAACAATTTTTCAAAAGACTCAAAAATTTGTTTATCATTATATTATCTATTCAAATGAGCTCTTATATATAGGCTCACCTCCAACAGTCGACTCCCTCCTCCAACGGTCAGATTTTTCCTTGAATTTTGGAGGGACCTGTACACGTATCAATCAAACAATGGTTTGTTTATCACTGAAATCATGACACAACTTTATAAAAAAATGATTGTAAGCATAACCAAAAATGATATTCGGAATGAATGTAAATGAATGTTCGGAGTCTAGAAAAAAATGAATTTAGAGTCTATAGTACTAAGATATTTGGATTCTGTTTTATATTAATTTAGAACATGAATTTTGTAGAATTCCAGAGTCTGAATTTCAAGGAAATTCAGAGTCTGGATTCACCAGCATTTGGAACCTGAACGTACAATGTTCGGATTCAGAGTTCATGAGAATTCGGAGTCAGAACTCATAAGAGTTTGGAGTCTGAATTCAATGAACTTGGAGTCATAACTTGGAAAAGTTTGTAATCATAATTTGTAATGGGAATTCTAGGTCAGAACTTAGAAGAGTTTTTATCAGGAAATTAGAGTCGAACTTCACAATGTTCGTATCCATAATCCGGAGTCGAACATCAGAATGATCGTATCTAGAATTAAAAGTTGAACTTCATGAGAGTTCATAATCAAAATTTGGAGTAGAACCACATTAGAGTTCATAATCATAATTCGTAGTTGAACTTCATGAGAGTTCGTAATCTGAATTCGGATTGGAAATTCATGAGAGTTCATAACCATAATTTGGAGTTCTTAAATAGAATGGCTCATATCTTTGTATTATGTGATTCTGATGTTTTAAGTTTCACTCTGAGTTTCATACATAGAAAATTTATGATATGAACAATGAAATACAGGTAAGGGTAAACTTCCTCGGGGAAGGAAATATTACTTATAGAAGTAAAACAATGGTAAAATAAGATTTTCATTAAAACATGGTGTTTTTGATTTTCAAATCAAAAGGAATGGTAAAGTCACAAAGAAACCACAATGACTCCAAAATCTTCCCCTTACATGAGGGAATGGAAAATTCATAAGGAAAACCTTATTGACTCAATAATCTCCCCCTTTTTGGAAAGCATGAACTTCTTTATGAAAAAGAATTTAAGGACATAGAATAAATTTCTAGAGTTTGTAATTAAATATTATCTCCCTTTTTTATGGACGCTGGTGAATATGACTAACTCACCTTTAGGCTTTGGAACTCTAAGGATCATATTCTAGATTTTCGGAATGAGAATTTTCATTTGATTGTATAAATATTCGTAATGAAAAGTCCCCCTTAAATATACCCCCCCTTACATATGGATATATCTTTTTCTTTCTCCACTTTAGAATTATTTTTCATTCTACCCCATTGTGATTTTCAAAATGTGTTTGAGGGAATGGAAAATAATAAAGATCCTGAAATATTAGGGTATACAACGAAACACACAACCATAATTTTATTCCGATTGAAAGAATTAGTAGAATGGAAAAAATACTACAAAATATCGGAGTAGTCTATTTTGATTCTTTTTCCTAGGGAATTAGCATCTTGAAAATAGTCTTCAACTTCTTCATCACTTTTTGATCATCCTCAATTTGCTTTTCTAATGCCTTGATCCTATCTTCTTGAGCCTTCAGGGCCTCTACCAAAGCCTTCATGGCCTCTAACTGAGACTTTATCAATTCATCATACTTCAAATGTTTTTCATTCAGCTCACTCCGGAGATCCCTCTCTATTTTCAGACTTTGAACAATATAACTCAGCATCCCATTTAGATCTTTTACATCATGAATTCGAGAACTTTGTTCTGCACTTAGATTTTCTGGAAAACGGTCTCAACGATTTTTTATTTTGACATCTTCAGTACCAATGGCTTTGTTGACATCTTATTGGAACTGATTAATCTCTTCCATATCTTCAATTATTTTCTTAGACCATTGGGTCATATGATAGCAGGTTTTCCTGTGGGCTTCATATTTGATCAGATAATTTTTGTGATTAGCCTCAATCTTAAAACATCTATCTATAACCATGGATACGAAGTCTGTTTTCTAATTGATACTATGATGAAGCATTTGGAATTTGGATTCATTTGTTGGAAAAATCGGAATGGTTTCCACTAGCATCTTCCGGGACTGAACCACATAATCATGTCAAAAGGCAGATGACTCTGAATCAAACATTTTACTTTGAGATGGTTCTTCCTCTATCTCTACCAATTTCCTCTTATAAGTTCCTCCAGCTTATTTCATCCTCCGAATTTCTTTCATTGGAGTTTCAAAAAATATTTGTTTCCCCTTTCTGATTTTCCATACGACCTCTTCATTTGGTGATTCATGATCACTTCCGGATAATTGTACAATCTTGTCTTCATCATTTTTTTCATTATCATATCTAGATTCAATATCTTCTGGTAGAATAAAGTCATGATTGTGACTCTATTCCTCTGATGGCTTGTTGACATCCTCTTCTCCCTTCTCATCATCTCAAGATGTAATAATCATTGAAGATACAGTTTGAGATTTACGGAATGAAAATTTCTCGGAATAACTATCATTATCATGATAGTATTCAACTTTCTTGATTCCATCATCAGAGCCACTATAGTTCTCAGCTTTTTGCACATCTTCTTCAAATTTCTTCTCTTCCATAGTTATCTCTTGTTTCTTTTCTGGTGACATAAACCTCTTTCCTGGAGTCTTGGGAAATTGTTCCACAAGGATTGAAGTCGGATTAGGGATGTTTTCTGAAGAAACCTCATCATCCTTCAAGAAGGATTGAACAATATTTTCCTCAAACATTTTCTTCTTTTTCTTTTTCTCCTTTTCTTGCTCCTCATGATCTTCAGTAGCTTTTTCTTTTAAGTCCTTAGCCTCAATAGGATCCAAACCAAAATATGTCTCCCCTTATTTTCTATTCTTCTAATCCTCTCTCCACTTTTCTACCATGTCATCTGGGTAAGGCTTTTGGTTATTCTGATTAGGACGTGCAGATTTGACTTCCATATACCTATGGGTTTTATCATATGCTTCCACTTCCTTCAACTTCCTTTTCTTACAAGCTTTCTTTGAGGGTCTAGATTTCTCAAAATTTTCTAGAATGGGTTCTTCCTCCTCATTTGGAATATCATAAAAATCTATTATCTCCTTGGAAAAACCAACCTTCATCATCTTTAAGGTGTCATCACTAATCAGTATCACCTTGCAATTTGTCATCATGGAGCTACATGGGATCTTGAAAGATTCAAGACACCGAACAATAAACATTGAATGAAATTCCAGATACATAATGATCTAAGCTCTATGATTCCCATTCTTTATGTTCTCAATGGTGATGAGGGTGTGTATCATGAGATTAACCTTCCTTAGATTTACAAAATTAATCTAGAATATAAATGTCAATCTTCTTAATGGTATCCTTATCACCCTTCCTTGGTACGATAAACCATTGTACCCAAAGCTGTAGAATCTGATTGTTTGTTATAAGATGAGCGATCTTCTTTATAGTGTTTATGTTAGAAAGACCTTGACACTCCATAGATTTTTCCTTGACAAAACTACCTTAGACCTCAGACAATTTGTGAGATAAAAACACAGCCTCTCCTTTGTATGGTATTCCAACCAAGAGAGCCACCTTGGTATAAGTGAGAGAATACGTCCTCCCATAGATCTTGAATGAGAACTTCTCCCTTCCATATTCCCTGAAAAAATAAACTGACTCATAAAACAATATGAGTAAATCCATATACACAACATCTTGATCTTGAGTCTTACATATAGCTACACTTTCCCATCCATTGAGTCTGATATTCTTATAAATTATAGAGTCATACTTATTGAAAAGGTTTTGATGAACCATCCTTTCCCTATGTATTTCCCATTACACAGTCGGTTTAACTGATGAAATCTCTTGAGAAGGGACTTCTGCAGACATTCGGAGTAGAACACTTCTGAAAAATTCGGAAGAGGCTTTTGTAGAGGGTTAGAGGTTCATCACACACAAGTTGGAAAAACAATGAGGGACAACCATCAGGGTCCCCTTTATATAGGCGTTGAAGCAACCTCATGACATCCAAAACAAATATAATGGTTGAGAAATGATCTGATCTGATTTTATGGTTGATATAATTTCCATAAGGATAATTTGGGTGATTCTGATCTTTTGAGGTTTTAAAATGAAAAAAATCGGATTTACGAAAACTAGAATCCGATAAATTTTGAAACTAAAAGAAATTAATAGCATGTAAAATGTAATTATGAAAAACTTGAGAAAGAATCATACCTTTTGGATTGCTAGGATGATTAATCATATTGAGGAACGTTCTTCTTGAAGAACACTATATTTTAAAAAAGATTGAATACAAAAAATAAAACCTCACTATGAAAATTTCAAATCCGAGAATTTTCCTTAAGAAAAATTCACATTTGAAAATTTTCATTATGAAAATTTCAAATCCAAAAACATTCATAATGAATATTTTGAAAAACCATTTACCAAAATTTTCATTAAGAAAAATTTGGTGAAAAAAAACTACAACAACAAATGTACTCCCCCTATGAAAAGGATTATATTACTGTAGAGAGAATGGTTCAACAAGATGTTAATCAAGGAAGATTACATTACTATTATCATTCCTAACTTTTTTAATGTATTCAAATCTATCGGAGGGTAAAGTTTTTGTGAAAATATCACCAAGTTGATCTTGTCTTCCGATAAATTGAAGAATGATATCTTCTTTTAATGTGTGATCCCTAAGAAAGTGATCCCTAATATCTATGTGTTCTACACGAGAGTTATGATCATGTTTTTTACTAAGGGAAATGGCACATTTGTTATCACACAAAATTTTTGGTTTTGGTAAAACTCAGTCCATAGTCTGTGAGTGTGTGTTGCATCTACAATAATTAGCAAAAAAACATCCACCTGCTACATATTTAGCTTCGTCAGTGGAACGTGCTACAGAGTGTTGCTTCTTACAAGACCAAGAAACTAATGAATCTCCTAAAAAATGTCAAGTTTCAGATGTACTTTTTTCTTTCCCTTCTACATCCACCAATGATAGAATCTTTAAATCATTTTAAAACAAAATCATTTCCAGAAGTATTGAATAGTCCTAAATCCATGGTTCCCTTTAGGTAGTGAAAAATTATCTTTACTTACTTTAAATGAAATTCCATAGGATTGGATTGATATCATGCACAGAAGCATACTGAAAACATTATGTCTGAATGAATATCTATCATGTAAAGTAAACTTCCTATCATACCTCTAAAAGTTTTTTGATCTACTAGTTTCCCAGATTCATCAAGATAATTAGTGTTTGAGTTAATGATGGGAGTACATATACTTTTAGTGTTTCCATATCTATAATTTTTATGAAAGTAATTAATATAAATATTTATAGATATATATATATATATTCCTTCTGTTTTTTGATAAATTTGAAAACCAAGGAAAAATGTTAACTCACCCATCATACTCATTTCAAACTCATATTTTATTAGATTCGCAAAGGAATCAGTTAATGATTGCTATGTTGAACCAAATATAATGTCATCAACATAAATTTTAACAATAAAAACATTTTTATTTTCTTTATTTATGAAAAGGATGGGATCTGAATTTCCCTTTTACATAGTTATTTTGATGCAAAAATATTGTAAGTATATCATACCAAGCTCGAGGGGCTTGTTTAAGTCCATACAAAGCATTGGTATGTCTAAAAACATGATCAGGATGTTTTTTATCATCAAGGCCAAGAGGATGTTCAACAAAAACATGCTCTTGAACATAACCATTAATAAAAGCATATTTCCCTTCCATTTGAGAATGTTTAAAAATGAAAAATTCTGCAAATGAATGTAAAATACGATTAGATTCTAGACTAGCTACTGGAGCATTGGTTTCTTCATAGTCTATTTCTTCTTGTTGATTATAGCCTTTAGAAACTAATATAGCTTTATTTCTTACTATGATTCCATTTTCATCACACTTATTTATGAAGACCCACCTTACTTCAATAACATAAGTTTCCTTAGGTCTTTCAACCAAGGTCCATACTTTATTCTTTTCAAATTATTTTAGTTCATCTTCCACTGCTTTAATCCAATGATCATCACCTAAAGATTATTCATTTCTTTTTTGTTCTAATTGGGAAAATAAATACTAGATGTTCTACTTAATTTCTTAAGGAACTTCTATCCTTACATGTTCATTTACATCAACAATGATACTATCACTTGGATGATTCTTTAGAAATGACTGATTTGGTTTTTGTACAACTTGTTCATGAACATAGGGTAGGAAATCTTCTAGGGTAAATGTTTCAGAAGTATCTTCTTGAACATTTTCCTTATCAGAAGGATCTTCTATCAATGGTTGTTAATCAGTTTTTGAAAACACATCCGAAAATGTAGGTAGGGGTTTTTTAAAAACATAAGGATCTGTTACATCAAATTTCACATGCACTGTCTCTTCAACAGTACAAGAGTTTTTATTTAAAACACTACAAGCCTTAAAAGTTGTGGAGTAGCCTATGAAAATTCCTTCATCATATTTTGGTGAGAATTTATGAATAATATCATTAGTATTTAGAATGAATACAATTCAACCAAAGACATTAAATTAGGAAAGTATAGGTTTTCTACCATTCCATACTCATAAGGATTTTTATTAAGAAAAGGTCTAATTAAAACACGATTTATTGTATAACAGGCAGTACACACATCTTTAGCCCAAAATTGTTTGGCAATAGAATACTCACTCAACATGGATCTTGTTATTTCTTGAAGAATTCTATTTCTTCTTTCGACAACAACACTTTTTTTGAGGTGTTCTGGGTGCTGAGAGGTTATGTGTAATGACTTTTCTACTACAAAATGTTTCAAAAGCATAATTTTGAAATTCTCCTCCATGATCACTATGAATTGTTTTCAGTGGAAGGATTTTCTCATTTTTAACATGGGATCTTAAAATTTTGAAATAAGAAAAAGCTTAAGATTTCATTGTTAGAAAATAGACCCATGTAAATCTAGTTTAATCATCAACCAAGACAAATACATAATACTTTCCTCCCCATTACTTCCAGTTTTTTGTAGGACCAAAATGATCCATATACACTAACTGTAATGCATCAGTAGTTGTGACTTCACCGGCTGATTTAAAACTTAATTTTTGTTGCTTGTCATATTGACAAGGATCACAAACTTCAGAAGAATAAATTCTAATCTCTAGTAGATACTTAACTAGTCCTTTCTTAGAAAGTTTTCATATGTTCATAAGGTTACACTGTCCTAACCATTTATTCCATAACCAAGAATAATCTTCCATTGCACTAAGGAAAGGTAAATATTTTCTCTTAATGTCTTCCAAGTTTAGTTTGTAGACATTCTCTTGCCTATTGGAAGAATGACTAAACACTTCCTTGGAATTGTGTTCTAAACACTTGTCATTCCTAAAACTCACAAGTTACCCTTCATCTAATAATTGACATGTTCTAATGAGGTTTTCCTTAAGATCTTAAAAAAATAAAACATTTGAAATCAATATTTTTCCAAGAATAAAAATGTTACCTATACCAATAATTTATCCCTGATCATTATCTCCGAATGTTACTTTCCTCCTTTCATCTTGATAATCTTTTCAAAAATGTTTTTTTTACCAGTCATATGTCAGTAACATCCACTATCCATGTACCCCATATTAATATTGGTACTTTATCTATTTTCTTGAAAATAAGAGAGTTAAACTTTCAAAATCCAAAATTTCTTGGATCCAGATTTGTTAAACATCAATATTTTGGGTATCCACATTTGTTTGAAAAAATAAGCTGTATGAAACCCAAGAGATTGATCTTTATTCAAGTTGAAAGTTTTCTTCCAATGCCCACCACTTTGACATTTTGTATAAAAAGGGGCTCTAAAAGGAACATAATAATTGTTTTTGAAAACTGGTTTTTGGTGAGTATAACCAAATCCAGTAGTGTTTCCTTGAGGTTTAATTTGACAGTACATCTTGTCACAATTTTCCTTCCCATAGGAAAAATTTACATGAAGCTTCTTATGAGAAAATATTTCGGATTTTAGTCTGAGGACTAAATTCCTATCCACAGGAATCATTTCCTTAGAGTTTGATTTTTCCTCAAAAACATTTATCCATAAAATAGAATTCATAAGATCTTTAGAAAGTTAATCCTTGATAGAATTTTCATTCCCATGGTCTTTAGAACATTTTTCTAAAATCTATTCCTTATCTCTATGATCTCTAGAAAGATGAGAAATCTATTTTGTAAGAGTATCTTCCCTAGTACTTGCCCTGTCTAATTTCTTAGAATATTTAAAATTTTTGTCATCATGTAACTTGGAGAATCTAGAAACTTCTTCATATGAAGGTCCTTAATTTTTTGAGAATAAAGTATCATTATTAGATGTACTATTTTGGGAATAGTAATTATTATCAAGAGATAAATTTGTTAAAGCCTCAAAAGAGCATACCTTAGCCATAAGACATGTATTTGCGAAAGATGTAGTAGAAATGAATCCCATATTTTTCAGTGATGATGAATCATATTCAAAATATTCACTTTCTGAAGAATCTCCATAGTTAGAACTCCAATTATCATTAGCTTTATGACTTTTCTTGTGCTTTGATTGATAAAATTTATTCTTGTTCTTTTCTGAATTCATTTTCGTTTTTACCTTCTTCATCAACAAAGAACAATCAGGTCTGATGTGACATGTTCTTATATATTAATAACAAATAACTTATCCATCTTTTTTATCTAGGTATTCTCTCTTCTTGTACTTATTCTGATGATTCTTTTCAGCTACAATCTTGTTCATTATCCAAGAAAAATTAGCTAATTCATTCTCAGACATTTCTGTATCACTATGTTTTGACTGAATAATGACATTCTTCGTCTTTGATCTAGTTAATCTTTCTGGGGACTTGGATTTCATATGTTTAGAAGTGTTTGTAAAAGTAACTCCTCCATTCACATTCTTCTTCTTTACATTCTCATCATCTCTCTTCATTTTGGTTTCATGCTGAAGAAGAGTTTCCAAACAACTCATCTAAGGAAATCTGAGTGACTTTCCTGTTCTCATCAATAGCTGTCCTCTTGGACTCCCATTCAATTGGAATGATATCTATGATTTTATCTACAAGAACCTCATCATCCAAACCTTTTTCTCCCATAGATTGAAAGTTATTCACGATAGTCATAATCCTTTGTTGCACCTTACATATGGGTTCTCCATAAAGAAAATTTATACCATGATATTCAGCTCTGAGCATGGGTCTTCTTGTTTCAATGACTCTAGATGTTCCAAAGTGAGTAACATTGAGTTTCGTCCACATAGAATTTGCTGCTTCACAAGATGAAATCTGGCTATATATATTTCTAGTCATAGAACAATGTAAAGTATTGTGTACCTTATAATTCAATTGATATTCATGCTTCTCTTGATTAGTAAAGGCACTAAATTCCTTGTTGAGGGATTTTATATCCTCCAGTAAGCATAACAATATTATCAACACAGTATTGATAATGAATGTCTTCATACGATCTCTCCAATATTCATATTCATTCCCATCAAGGATAGTTGGTCGTGTCGGATTGAGATTATCTATGAAACTGACATTGATTCCTTCCATCTCTAAGAAAAATCTTTCCACAAAAAACTTGTTAATAGAATAAGTTTGTAAACAAGGAAATTATTCCTAAGAAAGTATAATAAATAACCAGTATATCTCTAAGTAAAAAGTGAATCTGACCTATATGAATCTGAAAAACAGATTCTGAACAAATATGAATCCAGAAAATATGATTCAAAGAAAATTAATTCTGAGAATTCTCTTCTGAATGTAATTGTCAGATTAATTAAGATTGAACCAATCCTCTGATACCAATTGTTAGAATGGTATGTATGAGTATGACATACTCTATAATACCAAATGTTTGATCTAATATGTAATCAGATTCTCAAATACAAGAGGGGGGTGAATTGTATTCTTTAAAAAAATCATTAAGGAAATTTTTCATTACCAAAATTCACAACACCTCTAAGATCTAAAACCAACTTGATTCTAGAAAATTATTTTTAGAAATGAAAATTCAGAGAAGTTTACAATAGGTAAAATTCGACCATAAATCATATATAATTTAACTAAATCAGATTACAAATATGATGATGTATAAGAAATTTGTACATTCCTCAGAAATTCAAATGCAGTAGAAAAACACAGTAGTAAAACTTCAAGTAACATGAATAAACAGTTTTAACCCAAAGAGGAGGGTATCTAACAAACATGGATAAGAGGTCCTTGATTTATACTTTCAAGAAAGTGCATCTTACCCAAACTCATGTAATCCCTCAGTATGAAGATCGATATCTGTCTTCTTATCCCCACAAGCCCTCAATTTGTAAGGAAATAGACACCTCTGACTTCTCAACCTGAAGTCTCTGATTTTAAGGAAATCTAACCTCTTTATAAAGAAAAGTTTGAACAAGCCATTCAAACTTTCTGCATGAATCTTGAGACTTTAGAAGAGCCCCTCTCTCTATAAATAACTTCACCATCACTTTGACAAAAGTCTCTAGGAGTTGTGTCTCATTATATGCTCTTTTCAAATGAGCTCATTTTTATAGGTGCGGCCCCAAAGGTTGGCTCCCTCCTCCAATGGCCAGATTCTTCCTTCAATATCGAAGGTACCTATACACATGTCACTCAAATAATGGTTATTTTACATCTAAAAGCACGACACCATTTTATAACAAAATGAGTGTATGCATAACCGAAACTAATATTCTCAATAAAGGTAAATGAATGTTCGGAGTCTAGGAAAAAAATGAATTTAGAGTCTGTAGTCCTAAGATATTTGGATTATGTTTCATAGGAATTTGGAACCTGAATTTTGTAGAATTACGGAGTCTGAATTTCATGGAAATTCGGAGTCTAGATTCACCATAATTTGGAACAAGAACTTAAAATGTTCGGAGTCAGAGTTCATTAGAATTCAGAGTCAGAACTCATAAGAGTTCGGATTCTGAATTTAGAGAACTCTTATTTAGAACTTGGAAAAGATTGAAATCAGAATTCGTAATGATAATTCAGGGTCAGAACTCATAAGAGTTCATATCTATAAATTAGAGTCAAACTTCATAATGTTCCTATACAGACTTTGGAGTCGAACATCATAATGTTCGTATCTAGAATTTGGAGTTGAACTTCATGATAGATCGTAATCAGAATTCGGAGTTAAACTTCATGAGAGTTCGTAATTAGAATTCGGAGTTGAACTTCATAAGAGTTCGTAATTAGAATTTGGAGTTGACCTCCAAGAGAGTTCGTATCAAGAATTCAATCTGTTTAAACAGAATGCCTCATATCTAAGTGTTATATGACTTTGAGGTTTTTAGTTTCAATATGAGTTTCATACTTAGAAAATTTATGATATGAAGAATGAAATCTATATAAGGGTAAACATTTTTGGGGAAGGAAATTTTCCTAATAGATATAATACTGGTGTAAAATAATATTTTCCTTAAAATAATGTGTTTTTATTTTCAAAATAAGGAGAACGGTAAAGTCACAAAGAAATATTAATGACTCAACAATCATCCCCTTACATGAAGGAATGGAAAAGTAATAAGTAAAACCTTATTGACTCAACACATATCTCATCTCTAGACACCTATCACATAATAATAGATCCTATCTCTCCCAAATTCACTTAGGACATAACGACACATCACACCTCACCTCGAGACACCTAGGCCATCAAATAAATTAACCAGATATGTAGGGTATCCTTAATATGTAGAAATCAACCTTTTGATCTTCTACTATCATGAACAAACTCCACCATAAGACATCTCATCACGTCACCAAAGCATTCTTCAGTTCATTAGTGAAGTGTTTCCATCCTAGAATACGAATATCGTCATCACAAGTAAGAGATAGAATGAAATGGAAGGGATCCATCTATCCATACTCAACATCGATATGATAGAAAAAACACAACCAGATATATATATATATGGGTTTTAGAAATAATTTATTTACATGGATGGAGAGTATTTATAAATTATAATTAAATATAGTATATATATTTTAGTCACACATGCATTCCAATTCATGGGGTTTTCAACCAAATCACTACCCACAATAAAACATCGTTACTAAACATTATAACAACTTCTTATTAGCTTCCGCCTAAAAATTCAAAAAACCACCCAGCAAGACATGTGACAATGTTTTGGATTCATATTCTTTCAAAACAACATCCTTTTTCTATATTTCACGTTTCCAAAAATCTCAATTAAAACAAAAAATTCATGCCATTATTTCATTCCCATTCATTTCATTATTTTATCAAGTGGTCTCAAATTTAACTGTTCCCACATTTTTCCATGCAACCCATTTTTTATAGAATACATTAACCATTCCATTTCATTCTATTTAAATTTATGATTTTAATTTATTTCCATCACTAATAGTATATAAAACACACAAAAACACATCATCACATCAATTTTTTCCTTGCTAATGGCCAAAACATCACCTCCATTTCACATCCATAACCATTTTCATTAACAGAACTTCATTATACCCATGAAATCTCAAAAAATGCACACCAAAAACCACTAATCTTTAGTGTTCCTTCATATTCCATATGATGCTAACCATAGAAATCAACTCTTCATCTCTATTTATTACCACCTCTATGTCCATGATCAAATAAAGGCCCATGATACTGAGGGATATTCTTAGGTCAACCCATTCCTACTATATATCCTCTTAGTGTGGAATAAGTCAAAATCACCTTCTACTACAACAATATTATTGACAACATTTTATATGGAAGATGTTGAATCTATACACACCTAAAAACACTAATCTTGATGAACCACTGCACATTGATATTTGTGATGAAAAAAACCATAGAAATATAATATAATCCCAAATCCTCTAGGAAAATATAGATACCCACTACCCCTAAAGTTTTGGAAGGTATGGTACTATGGTCAACTATCCATTAGTAAAAAAAATTAATGACTAGTTTCCTAAAACCTACTACTAATATATACACTACTTGAAGAACCTGAAAATAATTTTTCTAAATGGTAAACATCCCCAAAATTACATCCTCTCTATCACAAACACATTATTTTAAAATTCAGATGATTCAGAAATATAAAAGGTGTAACATTATACTGGGTAGAAGAATGAATTTCCTCCTCAATACAATGTTCCCATGACTACTCATATAGATGATTTCCTATGGAAAGTGAATATTAATATCAAACATGATCATGGAGTCCCTTATATAAATACTCCCTAGATGAAGAGATATCATCTCCTACCTCTTTACTTCAATCATAGTGAACATGTGAAACTCTTAATGTATGTACATTAATATATCTAACCATTAAATATCTACTAACATCCACTCCCTAAGATACATCATCGTTTATTTATGAGAAACTCCTCACATTTGAATGCCTTAAAATTGGGCATGATCTTCTAGTATGGAATAGATCAAACTAAAAGTGATATAGTCCTCCTACAATCATGTATATGTCTTTGGATCAGACAACTACAATCATAAATAAAAAATGCCTATAAGAAAATAGTGAAGAATATTTTATTCCACTTAACATCCTCTTCAACTTGATTTACCCTCCAGTGATCACCCTTATCATCCAACCAAACCTCTACTACCGGAACCAAATATAAACATCTATCAGGATCCATATCTATATAGAAATGAAGTATTTTCTAAGACTTGTGTTAGGGTGTACTATTAGGATTAATTTATTTCATTATCAACCTTCCCTAATCCAAACCATCCTACTCAGAGATCATTACAAGTAAATCATGACGATTGTAGAAATCCTAGGTTTTGGCCTTGCAGGAAGCTCCAACTCACCTGGTTGATCAGTATGATAAAAGTGCTTTAATTAGATCATATGGTTCCTTATAATCTTTTGTCTTAGCCAGTAATCCTTAACCTACTTCACACACCATGATCAACTAAAATTTTCTGTTCACCAACCCATGAAATCCAAATTGTTCAAAAATCTAAATTCCATCCTACCCCTAATCCAAACACATTAATACATCTCTATCATGAACCCATATATCAAAATGTTCCCCTTTTAGGTCAGAAATTAGGGATGACTAGTAATGACTCATGAGTCCCTCCTCTAGTAGACCCCAGTTTGGGGACTACCATTGATTTTCTTAATGTTCCATAAATTACAGGAATTATAATATATAATAATATTATTGGAAGATATGATAAATCAATATAAATAAACTATAATAAATAATAATAACAATTGGATAATAACAATCACAAAATGAATGATTAAATAAAATAGATATCGATATATGTCTACAAATAAAATATTGTAAATGGATTGTAAAGTTGTGACACAAAAACTATTTCAAATACCATGAACAAAAATTTCCAAAATGATCAACATAGACCTCCTAAAAACTAAAAAATTTATGTATATATGTACGTTGAAAATAAAATTATATTCTTTAATGTCATACTGATTTATAATGTGAACATGTAAAAAAGAGAATAGTAATGCACCTATAAGAAAACAATAAAAATAATGGCACATAATTAGGCCAAATAGTTGATCCAGTATTCATAATTGAACACTCTAAAAGTAACATATCAAAGTATAATAACATAATAAGAAGTATAAAAACAAAGGGTACCACATGTCTCTTTTCCTCTTGGTTTTTGACCTCACACAGAAGAATTGCACTTCTTTGTCAACCAATACAGTTTTTATATCATATAATCACATATCTTTTATAGACACAATGGTTATGGAAACCCTTGACACCTCGCCCAAGGAAGTGTGGGCCATAATAGAACATCATATTGTCAGAATGGTATGTCTGAGTATGATATAATCTATAATACCAAATGTAGGATTGAATATGTAATTAGATACTCAAATACAAGATGGGGGGGTGTGAATTGTATTCTTTTAAAAAAATACTTAATCAAATTTAACATAACCAAAATACACAACACCTCTATGTTATAAAACTTTCTTGATTCCAGAAAAGTAATTCCAGAAATTTAACTTAACTTAAGTTTAAAATAGATAAGATTCTACCTTAATGCGTATAAAATCTAACTAAATCAGATTACTAATATGATTAAGTATAAGAATGTTATACTTTCCTTAGGAATACAAATCCATTGAAAAAACACAGTATTAAAACTACATGTATCAAGAATAAACACTTTTAACCCAAAGAGAAAGGTATCCAACAACCCTGGATAATAGGTCACTTGATTTATACTGTTAAGAAAGTCTATCTTACCCAATCCTAGGTAAGACCTAAACTTGAAGATCAGTATCTGTCTTACTATCCCCGCAAGCCCTCGATTCGTAAGGAAATCAGCACCTCTAACTTCACAACCCAAAGTCTCTGATTTTACGGAAATTAAACATCTGCAAGTAGCAAATATGCCTGAACAAAAGTTTAAACAAGTCGTTCAAAAATTCTGAATGAAGCCTGAGAGTTTATAAGAGAACCTCTCTCTAGAAATCACTTCACCAACATTTTTTCAAAAAACTCAAAAAGTTGTTTATCATTATATTCTCTTTTCAAATGAGCTCTTATATATGGGTGCACCTCCAATAGTCGACTCCCTCCTCCAACAGTCAGATTCTTCCTTGAATTTTGGAGGGACCTGTACACGTTTCACTCAAACAACAGTTTGTTTATCACTGAAATCATGACACAGTTTTATAACAAAATGAGTGTAAGCATAACCAAAAATGATATTCAGAAAGAATGTAAATGAAAGTTCAGAGTCTAGAAAAAAAATGAATTCAGAGTATATAGTACTAAGATATTTGGATCCTATTTTGTAAGAATTTAGAACATGAATTTTGTAGAATTCCAGAGTCTGAATTTCAAGGAAATTCAGAGTCTGGATTCACCAGAATTCGGAACCTGAACATACAGTGTTCGGATTCAGAGTTCATGAGAATTCGGAGTCAAAACTCATAAGAGTTCGGAGTCTGAATTCAATGAACTTGGAGTCATAACTTGGAAAAGTTCGTAATCATAATTCGTAATGAGAGTTCTAGGTTAGATCTTAGAAGAGTTTTTATCAAGAAATTAGAGTTGAACTTCATAATGTTCGTATCCATAATTCGGAGTCGAACATCATAATGATCGTATCTAGAATTCAAAGTTGAACTTCATGAGTGTTCATAATCAAAATTTGGAGTAGAACCACATTAGAGTTCATAATTAGAATTCGTAGTTGAACTTCATGAGAGTTCATAATCCGAATTCGGATTTGAAATTCATGAGAGATCATAACCATAATTTGGAGTTTTTAAATAGAATGGAACATATCATTGTATTATATGATTCCTATGTTTTAGGATTCACTCTGAGTTTCATACATATAAAATTTATGATATGAACAATGAAATATAGGTAAGGGTAAATTTCCATGGGGAAGGAAATTTTACTTATATATGTAAAAAACGGTAAAATAAGATTTTCATTAAAACAAGGTGTTTGTGATTTTCAAATCAAAAGGAATGGTAAAGTCACAAAGAAACCATAATGACTCGAAAATCTTCCCCTTACATGAGGGAATGGAAAAGTCATAAGGAAATCCTTATTGACTCAACAATCTCACCCTTTTTGGAAAGCATAAACATCCTTATGAAAAAGAATATAAGGACATAGAATAAATTTCTAGAGTTTGTAATTTAATATTATATCCTTTTGTTTATAGACAATGGTGAATATGACTAACTCCCCTTTAGGCTTTGGAACTATGAGGATCATATTCTAGATTTCTGGAATGAGAATTTTCATTTGATTGTAGAAATATTCGTAATGAGAACTCCCTCTTAAATATACTCCCCCGTATATAGGGATATATCTTTTTCTTTCTCCTCTTTAGAATTATTTTTCATTCTACCCCATTGTGATTTTCAAAATTTATTTTAGGGAATTGGAAATAATAAAGTACCTGAAATATTAGTATAGACAACAAAACACACTACCATAATTCTATTCCGATTGAAAGAATTAGTACAATGGAAAAAATACAACAAAATATCGAAGTGGTCTATTTTGATTCTTTTTCCTAGGGCATTAAAATCTTGAAAATAGTCTTCAACTTCTTCAGATCTTTTTATCATCCTAAGTTTTCTTTTCTAATGCCTTGATCCTATATTCCTGAGCCTTCAGGGCATCTACCTGAGCCTTCCTGTCCTCTAACTGAGACTTTAGCAATTCATCTTACATAAAAAGTTTTTTTTCATCTCACTCCGGAGATCCCTCTCTGTTTTCAGACTTTGAACAATATAACTAAGCTTCCCATTTAGATCTTTTACATCCTGAATTCGAGTGCTTTGTTCCAAACTTAGATTTTCTGGAAAACTGTCTCAACGATTTTTTATTTTGACATCTTCAGTAGCAAAGGCTTCGTTGACATCATATTGTAACTGATCAACCTCTTCTATATCTTCAATGATTTTCTTAGACTATTGGGTCATATGATTGCAGGATTTCCTATGGGCTTCGTAGTTGATCAGATAATTTTTGTGATTAGCCTCAATCGTAAAACATCTATTTATAACCCTGGATACGAAGTCTGTTTTCTGATTGATACTATGATGAAGCATCTAGAATTTGGATTCAATTGTTGGAAAAATCAGAATGGTTTCCACCAGCTTCTTCAGAGACTGAACCAAAAAATCATGTCCCAACACATATGACTCTGAATCGGACATTTTAATTTGAGATGGTTCTTCGTCTATCTCTACCTATTTCCTCTTATAAGTTCTTCCAGCTTCTTTCATCCTCAGGATTTCTTTCAATGGAGTGTCAACAAATATTTGTTTCTTCTTACTGATTTTCCATACGACCTCTTTATCTAGTGATTCATGATCACTTCCTGATAATTATACAATCTTGTCTTCATCAGTTTATTCATTATCAGCTCTAGATTAAATATCCTCTAATAGAATAAATTCATGATTGTGACTCTATTCCTCATATGGCTTGTTGAATTTTTCTTCTCCCTTCTCATCATCTCTAGATGTAATAATCTTTGAAGATACATCTTGAGATTTCTGGAGTGAAAATTTCTCAGAAGAACTATCATTATCATGATAGTATTCAACTTTCTTGATTACATCATCAGAGCCACTACAGTTCTAAGCTTTTTGCACAGCTTCTTCAGATTTCTTCTCTTACACAGTTATCTCTTGTTTCTTTTCTGGTGACGTAAACGTCTTTCCTGGTGTCTCGGGAAATTGTTCCATAAGGATTGATGTCGGATTCAGGATTTTCTCTAAAGCAACCTCAGCAGCCTTCAAGATAGATTGAACAATCTCTGCCCTAGACATTTTCTTCTTTTTCTTTTTCTCCTTTTCTTGCCTCTCATGATCTTCGGTAGCTATTTCTATTAAGGCCTTAGCCTCAGCAGGATCCAAACCAAACTATGTCTCCCTTTATTTTCTATTCTTCTTATCCTCTCTCCACTTTTCTACCACCTCATCTGGGTAGGCCTTTTTCTTATTTGGTTTAGGATGTTCAGATTTGACTTCCATATACCTAGGGGTTTTATCTTCCGCTTCCACTTCCTTCCACTTCTTTTTCTTACCGGCTTTCTTTGAGGGTCTATATTTCTCAACATTTTCCAGAATGGGTTCATCCTCCTCATCTGGAAGATCATACAAATCTCTTGTCTCCTTGGAAAAACCGAATATCATCATCTATAAGGTGTCATCACTAATCAGTATCACCTTTCAATTTGTCAACTTGGAGCTACATGGGATCTTGAAAGATTCAAGACACTGAACTATATACTTTGAATGAAATTCCGGATACATAATGACCTAAGATCTAAGACTTCCATTCTTTATGTTCTCAATGGTGATGAGGATGTGTCTCATGAGATTAACCTTCCTTAGATTTACCAAATAAATCTAGAATATAAATGTCAATCTTTTTAAGGGTATCCTTATCACCCTTCCTCGGTACGATAAACCCTTGTACCCAAAGCTGTAGAATCCGATTGTTAGATAGAAGATGGGCGATCTTTTTTGCAGTGTTTATGTTAGAATGACCTTGACACTCCATAGATTTTTCCTTGAAAAAACTACCCTATACCTCAGACAATTTGTGAGAGAAAAACCCATCCTCTCCTTTGTATGGTATTCCAACCAAGATAGCCACATTGGTATAAGATATAGAATATGTCGTCCCATAGATCTTGAAGGACAACTTCTCCCTTCCATATTCCCTGAAAAAATAAACTGGCTCATAAACCTCTAAGAGTAAATCCATATACACCACATCTTGAGATTGAGTCTTAGATATAACTACACTTTCCCATCCATTGAGTCTGATATTCTTGTAAATTATAGAGTCATACTTATTAAAAATGTTTTGATGAACCATCCTTTCACTATGTATTTCCCATTCCACAATCGTTTTAACTGATGACATCTCTTGGGAAGGGACTTCTGCAGACATTCGGACTCGAACACTTCTGAAAAATACGGAAGAGGCTTTTTTAGAGGGTCAGAGGTTCATCACACACAAGCTGGAAAAACAGTGTGGGAAAAACATCGAGGTCCCCTTTATATAGGCGTTGAAGCAACCTTCTAACTTCCAATACCAATATAATTGTTGAAAAATGATCTGATCTGATCTTACGATTGATATAATTTCTACAATGAAAATTTGGGTTATTCCGATCTTTTGAGGTTTTAAAATGAAAAAATTTGGATTTATGAAAACTAGAATCCGAGAAATTTTGTAACTAAAAGAAACTAATAGCAAGTAAAATGTAATTACGAAAAACATGAGAAATAATCATACCTTTTGGATTTCTAAGATGATTAATCATATTTAGGAATGTTCTTCTTGAAGAACCATGGATTTAAAAAAAATTGAATACAAAAAAGAAAACATCACTCTGAAAAATATAAATCCAAGAATTTTCCTTACGAAAATTTCAAATCTAAAAATTTTCATTATGAAAATTTCAAATCCAAAAATTTCCTTAATGAAAATTCTGAAAAACCAATTACGAAAATTTTTATTATGAAAAATTTGATGAAAAAAACTACAACAACAAATGTACTCTCCCTATGAAAATGAGTATATTACTATAAAAAGAATGGTTCAACAAAATATTAATCATGGAAGATTACGTTACTATTATCATTCCTAACTTTTTTTAATGTATTCAAATCTATCGGAGGGTAAAGATTTTATGAAAATATCACCATTTGATTTTGTGTTCCAATAAATTGAAAAATGATATCTCCTTTTAGTGTGTGATCCCTAAGAAAGTGATACCTAATATCTATGTGCTTTGCACGAGAGTTATGTTTTGGTTTTTTACTAAGGTAAATGGCACATTTGTTATCACACAAAATTTTTGTTTTGGTAAAACTCAATCCATAGTCTGTGAGTGTGTGTTGCATCCACAATACTTGAGCACAACAAAATCCACCTTCTACATATTTAGCTTCATCAGTGGAAAGTGCTACTGAGTTTTGCTTCTTACAAGACTAAGAAACTAATGAATCTCCGAAGAAATGACAAGTTTTAGATGTACTTTTTTTTCTCTTCTACATCCACCAATGTTAGAATCTGTAAATCGTTTTAAAAAATTCATTTCCAGAAGTATAAAATAGTCTTAAATCCATGGTTCCCTTTAAGTAGTGGAAAATTTTCATTACTTACATTAAATGAGATTCCTTAGGATTGGATTGATATCATGCATATAAGCATACTGAAAACATTATGTCTGGATAACTAGCTGTCAAGTTAAGTAGACTTCTTATCATACCTCTAAAAGTTGTTTGACCTACTAGTTTGCCAGCTTCATCAAGATAAAGAGTGTTTGAGGTACCGATGGGAGTACATATAATTTTAGTGTTGTCATATCTATAGTTTTTATGAAAATAATTAATGTACTTATTTTTAGATATATTTTTTCTTTCTGGTTCTTGATAAATTTGAAAACCTTGGAAAAATGTTAACTCACCCATCATACTCATTTCAAACTCAGATTTTATTAGATTCTCAAAGGAATCAGTTAAAGATTTCTGTGTTGAACCAAATATAATGTCATCAACATAAATTTGAACAATCAAAACATTTTTCTTATCTTTATTTATGAAAAGTTTTGGATCTGAATTTCCCATTAATATAGTTATTTTGAAGAAAAAATATTGTAAGTCTATCATACCAGGCTCGAGGGGCTTGTTTATGTCCATACAAAGCATTGGTAAGTCTAAAAACATTATCAGGATGTATTTTATCTTCAAATCCAAGAGGATGTTCGACAAAAACATCCTCTTGAACATAACCATTAATAAAAGCATATTTCACATCCATTTGAGAACATTTCAAATTGAAAAACGCTACAAAGGAAAGTAAAATACGAATAGATTCTAGTCTAGCTACTTGAGCATTGGATTCTCCATAGTCTATTACTTCTTGTTGATTATAGCCTTTAGCAACTAATATAGCTTTATTTCTTACTATGATTCCATTTTCATCACACTTATTTATGAATACCCACCTTACGTCAATAACAAAAGTTTCCTTAGGTCTTTCAACCAAGGTCCATACTTTATTCTTTTCTAATTATTTTAGTTCATCCTCCATGGATTTAATCCAATCATCACCACCTAAAGATTAATCAGTGATTTTTGGTTCTAATTGGGAAAATAAATGCTAGATGTTCTACTTAATTTCATAAGGAACTTCTTGTCCTTACATGTTGATTTACATCACCAATGATACTATCACTTGGATGATTCTTTAAAAACGACTGATTTGGGTTTTGTACAACATTTTCATGAACATAGGGTAGGAAATCATCTAGGGTAAATATTTCAGAAGTATCTTCTTGAACATTTTACTTATCAGAAGGATCTTCTATCAAAGGTTGATAATCAGTTTTTGAAAACACATCTGAATATGTAGGTAGGGGTTGTTTAAAAACATAAGGATCAGTTACATCAAATTTCACATGCACTGTCTCTTCAACAGTATAAGAGTTTTTACTTAAAACAATATAAGCCTTCGAAGTTGTGGAGTAGCCTATGAAAATTCCTTCATCAGATTTTGGTGAGATTTTTATGAATATTATCTTTAGTATTCAGAATGAATACCATTCAACCAAAAACATTAATGTAGGAAAGTATTGGATTTCTACCATTCCATACTCATAAGGAGTTTTATTAAGAAAAGGTATAATTAAAACACGATTTATTGTATAACTAGTAGTACATACATCTTTAGCCCAAAAATGTTTGGCAACAGAATACTCACTCAACATGGTTCTTTTTATTTCTTGAAAAATTATATTTCTTCTTTCAACAACACCATTTTTAAGGTGTTCAGGGTGTTGAGAAGTTATGTGTAATGCCTTTTCTACTACAAAATGTTTCAAAAGCATAATTTTGAAATTCTGCTCCATGATCACTATGAATGATTTTCAATGGAAGGATTTTCTCATTTTTAAAATGGGATCTAAAACTTTTGAAATAAGAAAAAGCTTCAGATTTTTTGTTATAAAATAGACCCATGTAAATCTATTGTAATCATCAACCAAGATAAATACATAATACTTTCCCCCCAATACATCTAGTTTTTGAGGACCAAAATGATCCATATACACTAACTGTAATGCATCAGTAGTTGTGACTTCACCTGCTGATTGAAAACTTGATTTGCGTTTCTTGTCTTATTGATAAGGGACATAAACTTTAGAAGAATCAAATCTAGGCTCTAGTAGATCCTTAACTAGTCCTTTATTAGAAAGTTTTCATATGTTCATAAGGTTACACTGTCCTAACCATTTATTCCATATCCAGAATGATCTTCTATTTCACTAAGTAAATGTAAATCTTGCCTCCTAAGGTCTTCTATGTTTAGTATGTAGACATCCTCTTGCCTATTGGCAGAATGAATAAAATCTTCCTTGGAATTGTGTACTAAAAAATTTTCATTCCTAAAACTAAAAAGGTAGCCTTCATCAAATAATTGACATATTCTAATGAGGTTTTTCATAAGACCTTTAAAAAATAAAACATTTGAAATCAATGTTTTTCTAAGAAGAACAATGTTACCTATACCAATAATTTCTCCCTGAGCATTATCTCTGAATGTTGCTTTCCTCTTTCGTCTTGATAATATTTTCAAAAAAGTTTTTGTTACGAGTCATATGTCAGGAACATCCACTATCCATGTACCACATATTACTGTTGGTACTGTATCTATTTTCATGAAAATAAGAGAGTAAAACATTCTAAATCCAAAATTTCATGGATCCGGATTTGTTAGACATCAAAATTTTGGGTATCCACATTTGTTTGAAAAAATAAGCTGTATGAAACCCAAGATATGGATCTTTATTCAAAGAGAAATTTTTCATCCAATGACCACTACTTTGACATTTTGTACAAAAAGGGGCTCTAAAAGGAACACAATAATTGTTTTTGAAAACCGGTTTTTGGTGAGTATAACCAAACCCAGTAGTGTTTCCTTGAGGTTTAATTTGACAGTACATCTTGTAACAATTTTCCTTCCCATAGGAAAAATTTGCATGAATCTTCTTATGAGAAAATATTTCGGATTTTAGTTTGAGGACTAAATTCCTATCCACAGGAATCATTTCCTTGGAGTTAGATTTTTCCTCAAAAACATTTATCCCTAAAATAGACTTCTTAATATCTTTGGAAGGTTCTTCCTTGATAGAATTTTCTTTCTCAAGGTCATTATAACGTTTTTCTAAAAGCTATTCTTTATCTCCACGATCTCTAGAAAGATGAGAAATCTATTTTGTAAGAGATTCTTCCCCATTACTTTCCCTGTCCAATTTCATAGAAATTTTACAATTTTTTTCTTCAAGTAACATAGAGAATCTAGAAACTTCTTCATATGAAGGTCCTTCATTTTTTGAGAATAAAGTATCTTTATTAGATGTACTATTTTTTGAATAGTAATTATTATCAAGAGATAAATTTGTTAAAGCCTCAACAGAGTGTACCTTAGCTATAAGACATGTATTTGGGAAAGAAGTAGTAGAAATTAATCCGATATTTTTCAGTGATGATGAATCATATTCAGAATATTCACTTTCTAAAGAATCTCCATAGCTAGAACTGCAAGTATCATTAGCTTTATGACTTTTCTTGTGCTTTGATCGATATAATTTCTTGTTGTTCTTTTCTGAATTCCTTTTCGGTTTTACCTTCTTCATCAACAAAGGACAATCAGGTCTGATGTGACATGTTCTTCTACATTAATAAAAAGTAACTTCTCCATATTTCTTATCTATGTATTCTCTCTTCTTGTAATTATTTTGATGATTCTTTGAGCTACAATCTTTTTCATTCTCCAAGAAAGATTATCTAATTCATTCTCAGACATTTATGTATCACTATGTTTTGACTGAATAATGACTTTCTCTGTCATTGATCTAGTTACTCTTTCTGGGGACTTGTCATTCATATGTTTAGAAGTGGTTGTAAAAGTAACTCCTTCATTCACATTCTTCTTTTTTATATTCTCAGAATCTCTCTTCATTTTGGTTTCATGCTGAAGAAGAGTTTCCAAACAACTCATCTATGGAAATCTGAGTGACTTTCATGTTCTCATCAAAAGCTGTCCTCTTGGACTCCCATTCATTTGGAATGATATCTATGAATTTATCTACAAGAACCTCATCATCCAAACCCTTTTCTCCCATATATTGAAAGTTATTCACGATAGTCATAAACCATTGTTGCACCTTACATATGGGTTCCCCATAAAGAAAATTAAAACCATGATTTTCAGCACTGAGCATGGGTCTTCTTGATTCAATGACATTGGATCTTCCAAAGTGAGTAACTTTGAGTTTCTTCCATATAGAATTTTTTGCTTCACAAGATGAAATTTGGCCATATATATTTCTAGTCATAGAACAATGTAAAGTATTGTGTACCTTATAATTCGATTGATATTCATGCTTCTCTTGATTAGTAAAGGCACTGACTTCCTTGTCAGGGATTTTATATCCTCCAGTAAGCATAACAAAATTATCAACACCAGTATTGATAATGAATGTTTCATATGATCTCTCCAATATTCATAGTCATTCCCATCAAGGATAGTTGGTCTTGTCGGATTGATATTATCTATGAAACTGACATTGATTCCTTCCATCTCTAAGAAAAATCTGTCCACAAAAAACTTTTTAATAGAATAAGTTTGTAACCAAGGAAATTATTCCTAAGAATGTATAATAAATAACCAGAATATCTCTAAGTAAAAAGTGAATCTGAACTATATGAATCCGAAAAACAGATTCCGAAAAAATATGAATCAGGAAAATATGATTCCATGAAAATTAATTCTGAGAATTCTCTTATGAATGTAATTTTCAGATTAATTAAGATTGAACAAATCCTATGATACAAATTTTCATAATGGTATGTCTGAGTATAACATACTCTATAATACCAAATGTAGGATCGAATATGCAATGAGATTCTCAAATACAAGAGGGGGGGTTAATTGTATTCTTTAAAAAAATCCCTAAAGAAATTTTTCATAACCAAAATCCACAAAACCTCTAAGATCTAAAACCAACATGATTCTAGAAAAGTAATTCTTGAAATTAAACATCAAAGAAGTTTACAACATATAAAATTCAACCTTAATGCATATAGAATCTAACTAAATCATAGTACAAATATGATGATGTATAAAAAAATTTATACTTTCCTTAGCAATACAAATGCAGTAGAAAAACACAGTAGTAAAACATCAAGTAACAAGAATAAAATGATTTAACCCAAAGTGAATGGTATCAAAAAAACATTGATAAGAGGTCCCTTGATTTATACATTCAAGAAAGTGTGTCTTACCCAATCTCATGTAATCCCTCAGTCTGAAGATCGATATATGTCTTCTTATCCCCACAAGCCCTCAATTTGTAAGGAAATAGACACCTCTGACTTCTCAACCCGAAGTCTCTGATTTTAAGGAAATCTATCCTCTGCATGAAGAAAAGTTTGAACAAGTCGATCAAAATATCTGCATGAATCTTGAGAGTTTATAAGAGCCTCTCTCTATAAATCACTTCACCAGCACTTTGTCAAAAGTCTTGAAAAGTTGTGTCTCATTATATACTCTTTTCAAATGAGATCATTTTTATAGGGGCGGCCCCAATGGTCGGCTCCCTCCTCCAACGAACATATTCTTCCTTGAATTTTGAAGGTACCTGTACGAATGTCACTCAAACAACGTTTAGTTTACATCTGAAAGCATGACACCATTTTATAACAAAATGAGTGTATTCATAACCAAAACTGATATTCGCAAAGAAGTTAAATGAATGTTCGAAGTCTAGGAAAAAAATGAATTTAGAGTCTATAGTACTAAGATATTTGGATTAGGTTTTATAGGAATTCGGAACCTGAATTTCGAAGAATTACAGAGTCTGAATTTTAAGGAAATTCGGGGTCTAGATTCACCAGAATTCAGAACCTGAACTTAAAATGTTCAGAGTCAGAGTTCATTAGAATACGGAGTCAGAAATCACAAGAGTTCGGAGTCTGAATTTAGAGAACTCTTGGTCAAACCTTGGAAAAGTTCGAAATCAGAATTCGTAATGAGAGTTCAAAGTCAGAACTCATAAGAGGTCATATCCAGAAATCAGTGTCAAACTTCATAATGTTCATATGAAGAATTTGGAGTCGAACATCATAATCTTCGTATCTAGAATTTCGAGTTGAACTTCATGAGATATCATAATCAGAATTCGGAGTTGAACTTCATGACAGTTCGTAATCAGAATTCAGAGTTGAACTTCATGAGAGTTTGTAATCAGAATTTAGAGTTGAACTTCATGAGAGTTCGTAACTAGAATTCAAAGTTTTGAAACAGAATGCCTCATATATAAGTATTATATTATTCCGAGGTTTTTAGTTTCAATCTGAGTTTCATACATAGAAAATTTATGATATGAACAATGAAATCTATATATGGGTAAATTTTGTTGGCGAAGGAAATTTTCCTAATAAAAGTAAAACTTGTGAAAAATAATATTTTCCTCAAAATAATGTGTTTTTATTTTCAAAATAAGAATAACGGTAAAGTCACAAAGAAACATTAATGACTCATCATTCTTCCCCTTTCATGAAGGAATGGAAAAGTAATAAGGAAAACCTTATTGACTCAACACATATCTTTCCTCTAGACACCAATCACATAATAATAGATCCTATCTCTCCCGAATTCACTTAGGACATAACGGCACATCACACGTCTCCTAGAGACACCTAGGCCATCAAATCACTTAACCAGATTTGTAGGGTATCCTTAATATGTGGAAATCAACCTTTTGAGCTTCTACTATCATGAACTAACTCCACCATAAGACATCTCATCACCCCAATAAACCATTATTTAGATCATTAATGAATTTTTTCCATCATAGAATATGAATTTCTTCATCACAAGTAAGAGATAGAATGAAATGATAGGGATCCATCCATCCATACTCACCATCGATATGTTAGAAAAAACACAACCATAAATATATATATATGGGTTTTAGAAATAATTTATTTACATGGATGGAGATTATTTATAAATCAAAATTAAATATAGTATATATATTTTACTCACACATGAATTCCAATTCATGGGGTTTTCATCCAAAGCACTACCCACAATAAAACATCATTACTAAACATTATAACACCTTTTTATTAGCTTCAACCTAAAAATTAAAAAAACCACCCAGCAAGACATGTGACAAAGTTTTGGATTCATATTCTTTAAAATCAATATCCTTTTTCTATATTTCAAATTACCAAAAATCTCAATTAAAACAACAAATTCATACCATTATTTCATTCTCATTCATTTCATTATTTCATCAAGTTGTTTCAAATTTAAATGTTCCCACATTTTTCCATGCAACCCATTTTCTTATAGAATACATTAACCATTCCATTACATTCTATTTAAATTTAAGATTTTAATTTATTTCCATCACTACACGTATATCTAACACACACAAAAACATCATCACATCAATTTTTGTCTTGCTAATGGCCAAAACATCACCTCCATTTCACATCAATAACCATTTTCATTAACAGAACTTATTTATACCCATTAAGTCTCAAAAAATGCACCATATACCTACCAAAACAAATCACATCACATCACAACATCAAAAAAAAACATCTGACATGAAAAAAACATATAACAACGCTTTTCACAACACAACACATAATAGATTCCATATTATAAAAGAAATTTTCATCACATTACACTTATTTTTTATGGGAATTCTCACACAAACCATAAATATCATAGGGTAATGATGTCATTAACCCAATTAAAGTGATTATACAAATGAAAGTATTACTGATAACAAAGAACACTAAATATGTTTTACATCATTACAATAATCAAACTGCAATAATTATATCCCACAACCAAAATTTTTAGTGGTGAATTTATCAATTATTATTAAAATATATATAATAATATCAGATATATAAATTCATGAGATTGAAACAACTTCCAATTTAATTTTAATATTAAAATATAATTATCACATTATCCTAATAAATTATATCTTCCCAAAAATTATAAAATCATGATACCACACTCATGATATAAGAAAATAGAACTGAAAGATACTTAACCATAAATGGTGCTTTATGATCCACTCCTGATATTTTAAAAATGACGGAGTCCCCCCTGATATACCTAAACCAACAATAACCCCATGATCACCATTAAAACAATATCCACAAATATCTTCTTATCTATAAATAACCAAAACCATGTATTTCCTAGATATAATCCCCTATAAATATGAAGAGGTAGATAGGTATCAAGGGATGAAAATAGATGAACTCACCAAATCCACCATTGATGGATACTATGTGTTCAAGATCAAAATTCCATGAAAGTGTGTTGAAAGAGATCCTTGGGTTCCATATAGACATCTATTTAACCATGAATATATTTTAAAATATTGAGGGTTTTAGGGTTCCTGTGATGTTTTTCGAAATTTGTTAAACAAAAACCCATGGTGTAGTCCCAACGACCCTTACATACTTGTGTTAAAAACCAGAGGCAATACGACATAAGATCCCACACAACATTACATCCATATTGTCCATTGATTAACCAAGATTCATGGTTACCTGCATGTAATAGATTTATAAAAAGGGTGAATACACGAGGACATAATCATGGCCACTATGTGGTACACTCCCAACAACTTAGTGGAAGGCCATTAATGTGATGTCCTATCTTGGCTCACTCGAAATAATTATCCAAAATTGTGGCGACAAGGCCGTTTTCACATCTTTCATATACAAAAGGTTCCAGACATGTATGAGGTTATATAATTCAATGGTGGGGATACAATACACCCATGATATTCATGTTTCACTGTATTAAAAAATAAAAATGAAATGAGGAATCATAAGAAATTAATAAATAACTATCAGTGGAACAATTAAAAAATATACATAATTGGAATAAATAAATACAAATAGTTTCTAATGTCATATATAAATAATTTTGATCATTTTGTTCAATAAAAAATATATTTCATGAGTAATAGAGCAACATGCATTCATAAAAAAATTCAAATACCAAAACACAAAATCCATTGGCATCACAAGCATAGACTCATTAATCTTCTCCAATAATATTTCTACATAAAAAGAGATCAATAGTTCATTGTAGGAAAATTTCTATTGTAACAACATCCATCCACAATGCCTATTCCAGTACCAATTTTTATCTCCAAAAAAGTCATGAAATATACTCAGCACAACACCACCAATTATGTGTTTAAAATAAAATTTATTTTCATATAGGATGTAACATTGTCCATATATAATTGGTATAAATCAATAATGATAGTTTATTCACATCAGTGTATGAAAACAAGCTATATAAGTAGTATATAAATTGATAATAACTTTATAATAATAAAAACACAATTATGGCCTACAATGTCCTATAATGTATTAGGAAATTACATTATGCACTGTGTAATCATGAATTAATCATTTGGGGCTTAGGAATATTGGTTAATGAACAAGTAATCATCTTTGATTCTATGTATATAATCTATATGAAACTAGGATTAATGTAACATATATGAACTAGGAAGATGGTTCCCATGGACGTGGAATCCTATTCCGATACATAGAGGTCATTAATATAAAACATGATAAAAACTTGTGTGGAAACCATGGATCATGTCTCAGGTGGTCGAAACAATATTTCCCCAATATAACAGTCCATGTTATCAAATATTAAATATGTATGTGTGTCTTTTATTACATTCAATATCATTCATTATGTTTTTAATCAATACATTTATTCATGGTTCCATGTAACTTTCCTTTCCATTATTAATTTTAATCATCATTATTATTTCATAATTTTTTCCACATTAAAGTGAAATGGATCGAATCCAAATTATTTTAACTTCCATATAAAAAATATATTTAATTAATTATATAAGGGGTAGAGGTCTACAATATTTTTTATAAGGACCCAACCTTAAACATTACATAATATTTAATTAAATTAATAATTCACATTGAGGATATTTTTAGGTTTAGAGTTTTAGAGAATTATTCTATAACTATTATATAGAAACATTAATATTACAAGTAGACACTACTTCCCAATATCCAATTTCCATAAAATAAAAACTCTTAAAAAAGTCATGTCCAGTTCCATGTTTTAGACATCACGACTTTTCCTTGATCTCATCCTTGAACATATTCATCTTTATGTCCAGTGAAAAACATTTCAAAACATGGGATAAGCATAAAAAGCTCAGTAGGGGTTATAAATTAATGAATAGAAACATTTTCCCATCACTAAATACAAATCAATGAAACCATAATTTTTATTCATAACATACCTCATGTAATCATAAGATTTATGAATAACATATAGAAATCATAAATCATAAAGGTAACATATGGAATTCATAACAAACATACAATGTAGATATAAAAACTACATAGCGATTCTGATTTGGAATACCCATCATAGTATATTCCCTAAATCTCATTAGATAATCATTCACGTTTACCTCAATCACGTTACCCAATGCATTGGAGAGCTATCTCTGGCTCACCTGCCCTAGGTTTATCACAGAACCACTCGTATATGTAAACCATGACCAATAACCATAACATAATCAAAACACATAATCACAAGTATAAAGGAAATATAACATTTCAAAATTCCAATATATCAAATCATGATATTTAAATAAACAATGAATTTTCAAATCAATTTCAAAACCATTTAAAAAGAAATTTTTGAATCAATGTGTCTCATACCACAATAAATCTTTTAAATGAATTAACATTTTAAAACATTAATGTTTATATAAATAAATCCAAAAACCCATTTTGAAAACATGGACATTAATGACAAATATTAAGAAGAATAAATCATTAGATCATTTAAAACGATATTTTTGTTAAAGAGTTTTCTTTATCAAAAAGATAGACTATTGAATAAAAATAATTGAAGAATAGCATTTAATCAGAACATTATAATATCAATGCGAATAATGTATTTCATCGAATAATATGTTGGAATACATTATATACACCAAAATAAAATTGAATTGGTGTATAACAACAAATAAGTCTCAATGGAAAGTAAATTTAGATGAAAAATATTTTAAAGACTGTAACCTTAGGTCAAGGATAAATCAACGACATAATTATGGGTGTCAAATATAAATACAATAACTATGAATTGATATTCAGTGTATATAAATTATAGTACATTCACACATATTTTTGTAAAAACAACACCAATGAATTGGATGTTTAACTCTATAAATTGAGACTGAGTTAAAATTACTCTTATCAAATGAAATTCGATGAGTTGAGAATTTATCAATGGAGTGATTATGTATATCATAATTTTATCCACAGAAATGGGAGTGTAAATTAACACACAAATAATAAATAGTGATTCCCCACATAATCATATCATAAAATAATCAATAATTAGTTGATTAGCCCAAGGAATGGAAATTGGGTTAATATGTTCCCTTACCAATTTTGTAAATTATGAAATATACAACCCATGAAAGACAAATCAAAAAATGAAGATGTAAATACCCATATATTGAAGTATATTACACAATGAATACAATCTTTGGCCGTACATACACCACACAAAAGTAAATAGTTGAAAATATAGCATGAATCTCACGAGAATACAAAGTGAAATGAAAACCCCCTACAACATTGTAATTAATCGATTAAAATGACCAAAAGTTAATAACAACCAAATGAATCATATAATTACATGAATATAGTGAGAATCCTTAAAATATATATCAAATGTAAGTACACAATACACTACATGCAATGAATAAGTGTTAAAAAATGGAAATCACACGGAATTAAAACTGAGATAAGAAATCCATTACCTTTTTTCTGACTTGACCCATTTGTTCTTTAATATCTTGAATAATAAACTAAAGATACTTTCAACATGATTAAGACCCTTTTTAATGTTTATTATTCCTTTTATATTACTTATTACCATGTTATAAACATTATGTAATCATTTATGTTAATAATAGTTGTTTTGTCGATATTTGGTACTTGAGTAGAAAAATGAACACCTTATAATTACAAGTTGTTCATGTGGTAAGATATCCATTATCTTCCGAATGATATTAATTATTTAGATATAATATATATCATATATATATATTATGTACATGTATTAATAATAGTACATAACATTTATAGGTAAGAAATGAAATTCACCGTTCATGGAGACGGTAAGCCGTACATACACATGAAGGGTACTTCCATTTCTATTTATTATTTTAATGGAATTGAATACATAATGATAAATAATTATATTATAATTCCATTTTAATTTCATATACAATATTATTAACTCTATCATTTATACATCACATAGAAGTCATTAATGAGTCATATCACTTTGAGGGGGCGGTAGTACGCACTTCCTCTAATGAGATTATCGTATTTACCCAATATAGAATCCATTTAAAATTTATACAAATGGAAAAATACATAAGAATAATGAAAACATAAACATAATATATATCATATATAAATACATTTCCATCATAATGGCCACTATGAGAGGCGGTATGAGATTAATGAAAAATCATCGTTTCGTGAGGCGTTTGTTTTCCATCCACAGAAACAATATGTTCTTCACCCATTAGATGGATGTGCGTGTAAGTTTAGTTCACATAATTCTCATAACAACATACTAGTATGTTGAGGATACTGTTTTTGTTATAAAATAAATAAATAAAAAGATTTTCAGGGTTGGAGAAGTAAATAAAATAAATGATGTTAAGAGAAACTGTTACCTTTAATTTGGGTAACTCCCATTGGTTTGAACCAAAGGTGTTTGTTAAAGTGCCTTATGCTTAAGGTAAGTCTACTATAAGGAGGATTGGGATTTAGGGAGATTAATATGGTTTAGGTTGGTTGAAACAAAAGGCTTGGTAGGTGTGAGTGTTTTTTTATAAGTGGTCTCATTTTATAAGGGGGAGGAGGGGCTCTTTAGGAATGTGTGAAAACATTATTTTATTACAAACATATCATAAGTTTAAAAAGGTACAAAACACATTAAAGTAGAAGAAAATATGACTCATATTCGAAATAAAATCATCCAATAGGAACTTTACTAGTTTTGGATATTATTTTAGTTTTTATAATCTTTTTTATTTAAATCATTTATTACTGATGTAAACACTACATCATTATTGTGTCAAAAATAATTAAATTAATTAGATGTATAAAAATTATAAAAAAAATACCATGATATAGTAAATATTTTTAGCTTTACAATGAATATTTATTTTCGAACGTATGACTTATATAACACTATATAAAATTAATTTACCAATGAATATTTGTTTATGTCATTTTTTCCATTACTTTAAATTAATTAATCGAAAGTGTCAATATCACTCCCAAGTGGCTCCATGGGGTCCCAAAAACGACCCAAAGATGCCCTTGGTCGGCCATGAATCCTTAAATAAGGTTTGGACAAGTGTTAAGGTATTTGTTGAAAATTATAATATTCATTTTACATTGAATTACCCTATTTACCTTTAACCACGGTATGAAATATTCCAAAGGTACTATTCACCAAAAATTAATTTCATTTTATTGAACCACATTTTAATTATATATATTAACGGTGTCTCTCATATTTTTTACATTAAACTCATATAAGTGGTAAAATTTCATTTAAATTAAAAAGTTAGTTTTTTAACTACTACTAAGTGGTTTCACTATTAATCAAAGATTGAAGTTTTTCAGAAAAATACCAAAAATTCACCATAATCTAAATTTGATATTCTGAATTCAAAAATGATGTCTATTTTACCAAACTTAAAAAATAAATTTTTTATGAATTAATTTTATAATTAATTCCTACTGTCAAAACAAATAACGTGTTTTTAAGAAACAATATCTATCAAAATATTGACACTTGTTAATGTCCAATTTCAAAGTGAAATTAAATAAAATCACCCCCATTAGATTAATTTGTTAAAATATATTCCAATTAAACTTTAAAACTAATTAAAAATATAATATAATAACATTAATAATTTAGATTAAAAGGAACTTTTCAATTAAAATACAGTATTTTTCACTATTTATCAAAAATGAACTTTATCAGAAAAATACCAAAAATCATCCCAAAGTAAATTTTGATGTCCCCATTCTAAAGAAGGATTTTATTTAGTCAAATAGAATTTATTAATGTGACCAAACCTATATTCAATGAGGTTTTTCCAATAAAAGGATGTAAATCGACCCTTTAATGTAAATTATGCGTAAAATTAGATTCACTCACATTTTAAGCCTCTATATTTTATTGGATAAATGTAAATACATTTAAAAAAAATGTATAATCATATTGTAGTTAGTTTTGTTCATTCACACCAATACAATGGCTCGGAGTTAGCTACCGTTTAAAATAATATTATTATATTATTAGTGTGCAACGTAAGATTTCAAAGAAACCCATTGTTGCGTATCGGGTACACTATCGAACATAGCTACCCCTTTAAAGTAAAATTAATATTTAATATGAAAATGTTAATAAATATAAAAATTTTCATGTTCTCTATTTACCCAGGTTGTTACGTCCTTTTCCCCTTTAGGGAATTGCATCCACACAATTTTAAAATTGGGCCTGGAATCGTCATTAAAAGTCCCACATCGAAAAAAGAGTCAGTAAAAATCTCACTTTAAAAGAAATAAAGGGAAGTACAAATGTCACATGAGAAAACAGATTCTAAGATTCCATGAAAACATGGATATGGAAGAGAAAAAAAGCTGTCATGTTCTGATGGAGAGTGGTAGAAAACATTCTTAGGAGAAAGTTAACCACCATAAAATCACAATCTTGTGATGTGTTAATTATTCTTTGATTACCCAGTAGGAATGGTAAACCAACAATGTTTTTTTCTTTTATGTTCCATTTCATAATTATGAGGATTTTATTTACTACATTTAATAAGAACATAGAGAAACATACTTACATGTCATATAGACTTTCATGCTTTTCTAAATTTCTACAACAAACCCATCTTTTCACCCAATGATAATTATTCAAGCTGACTTGGTCACATTAATATCACTATAATAAACTTCTAGAGAATCATATAATCCAAAAAATATGAATAATATTTTTTCCTTGTCTTTAGACATTAACCAAATCCAACTATAGGGATACCCTATGATTATTCACTCTCTATTTATTATCTAAACCTCCCTTTGATACCAACTATAAGGACCCGACCATAATCATTGGTTAATGTTGAATTAAATGAATAATTCACATTGAGGATCTTTTCAGGATTAGAGTTTTAGAGAATTATGCCACAAATATTAGATAAAAAATTGAATATTACATGTAGACACTATTACCCAGTATCCATTTTTCATAAAATAAAAACTCGGCAAAAAAAAAAGACATGTCTTGTTCCATGTTTTAGACAGCATGACTTTTCTTTGATATCATTCATGACCCTATTCATCATTATGTCCTATGAAAATCATTTAAAATCATGGGATGAACATAAAAAGATCATTAGGGGTTATAAAATATTTAAATGAATCATTATCCCGTCAATAAATACAAATCAATGAAACCATATTTTTGATTCATAACACACCTCATGTAATCATCAGATTTATGAATAACATACAGAAATCATAAATCATAAAGGTATATTATTGAAATCATAAAACAAATAAATTTTATCTATCACAGCTACATAGGGAATCACATTTTTAATACTCATCACAGTATATTCTCTAAATCTCTTAGGAGAAAAAATCACATTTACCTCTGTCACGTTACCCAATGCATTGGAGATCTATCTCAGGCTCACCCGACCTAGGTTTATCACGAAACCAACCTTATATGTAAACCATGCCCAATAAACATAACATAATAATAACACATAATCACTAGTATAAAGGAAAGATAACATATCCATATTCCAATATATCAAATCATGATATTGTAATAAACAATTCATTATAAAACCATTTTCAAAACCATATAAAAAGTGATTTTTTAATAAATGTTATCCATACCTAAGTGAAGAATTTAAAGAATCATCATTTGAAAGCATTAATTTCCATATAAATAAATCCAAAAACCCATTTTAAAAACATATACATTAAAGAGAAATATTTATAAGAACAAATCTTTAAAGCATTTAAAGATATATTTTAGTTAATGAGTTTTTTTTACAAAAAGTGAGACGCTTGAATACAAATTATTGTGGAATAAAATTTAATCAAGACATTATAATATCATGTGAATAAATGTATTCATGATATAATATGTCAAGTTAAATTATATACACCATATAAAAGTGAATTGGTGTATAACAGCAAAGAAGTATCAATGGAAAGTAAATTGAGATGAAATATTTTATAAAGACTGCATCCTTACGTTAAGGATTAATCAACGACATAATTATGTGTGACAAATATAAATCTTCTAAACATGATTGGATATTCAGTTTAAATCAATAAAATGAAATTCATGCATATTCTTGTAAAATAAACACCAATGAATTGGATGATTAACTCAATAAATAGAGACTGAGTTAAAATTACTCTTATCAAGTTCATATCGATGAGTTGAGAATTTATCAACGGAGGGATTATGTGTTTCAAAAGTATATCCACATAAAGGGGAGTGGAAATTACTAGGAAATTTATAAATGTTGATTCCCCACATAATCATATCATGAAATAATCAAGAATCAGAAGATTAACCCAAGGAATGGAAATTGGGTTAAAAGGTTCCCTTACCGATTTGGTAACATATGAAACATACAACCCATGAAAGAAAGATCAAAAAATGAAGATGTAAATATCCATATATTGAAGCATATATCATAATGAATACAATATTGGGCTGTACATACTCCACAAAAATATAAATACTTGCAAATATAGCATGAATCTCATGGGAATAAAAAGTGAGATGGAAACCCCTTACCACATTGTAATCAATCGAGTCGTATGACCAAAAGTTAATAACCACCAAATTAATCTCAAGAATACCATGAATATAATGGGAATCATAATAATATATATCAATTTACATTACAATATACACCACATGCAATGATTTAGTGGAGAACAATGGAAATCTCACGAAATTAAAAGTGATATAAGAAACCCCTTACCTTGTGTTAGCCTTGAACCGTTCGTTCTTTAATCTCATGAATAATAAACTAAAGTTAATTTATACTTTCATAAGAACCTTATTAATGTTTATTATTCCTTTTATATTACTTTTTACCATGTTATATTTATTATGTAATCATTTAAGTTAATAACAGTTGTTTTGTCGATATTTGGTACTTGAGTAAAACAAATGAACAACTTATAATTACAAGTTGTTCATGTGGTAAGATATCCATTATCTTCAGAATGATATTAATGATTTAGATATAATATATATCATATATATCCAGTATATATATGTTTTTGTAATAGTACATAACATTTAGAGGTAATAAATGAAATACACCATTCATGGAGACGGTAAGTCGTACGTACGCATGAATGCTATTTCCATTTCTATTTCTTATTTTAATGGAATTAAAAGCATAATTATACATATTTATATTATAATTACAGTATAATATCACATAAAATATTATTTACTCCATCCTTTATACATCCCACAGAAGGCATTAACGAGTCATATCACTTTGAGGGGGCGGTAGTCCGCACTTCCTCTAATGAGATTATCGTATTTACCCACTATAGAATCCATAAAATATTTCGATAAATGGAAAAATATATAAGAATAAATAAAACATAAACATAATATATATCATATATATATACAGTTCCATCATAATGGCCACCATGAGTGGAAGTATGAGATAATTGAACAATCACCATTTCACGAGGTGTTTTATTCCATCTACAGATAAATTATGTTATTCACCCATTAGATTGAGGATTGTGTAAGTGTAGTTCAAATAATTCTCATAAAAATATCCTAGTATATTGAGGATACTTTTTCTGTTATACAATAATGTAATAATATGATTTTTGGGGTTGGATAAGTAAAATAAAATAAAATAAGTTAAGAGAAACTATTACCTTTAATTTGGGAAACTCCATTAGGTTTGAACCAAAAGGGTTTTTTTGAAGTGTAATATTACTAAGGTAAGTAATATAATAGGGGGATAGGGATGTATGTAGATTAATTGGGAAGTGGTTGTATGACCCAAAAGGCTTGAGTGGTGTGAGGAATTGTTTATAAGTTGTCTCCTTTTATAAGGGGGATGAGTGGCTCTTTTGGAAAGTGTGAAAACATTATTTTATTATAAACATATATTCGGTTTCAAAAGGTCCAAAACGCATTAAAGTAAAAGACAAGATGACTCATATTCAAAATAAATTCATTAAATAGGAATTGGAAAAGTTTTGGATATTGTTTTAGTCTTTATAATCTTATTTAATTAAATCATTTATTAATGAGGAAAAAACTGCCTCATTATTGTGTCATAAATAATATAATTCATTTGATGTCTAAAATTTATTAAAAAAATACCATGATGTAGGAAATCATTTTATCTTTCGAATTAATATTTATAGTAGAACGGATGACTTATATATGACTATATAAAATTAATTTACCAAAGGATATTTGTTTATGTCATTTTAGCCTTTAATTTAAATTAATTAATATAAAGGGTCAATATCACTTCCATGTGGCTCCATGGGGTCCCCAAATAGACCCAAAGATTCCCTTGGTCGAAAATGACTCATAAAATAAGGTTAAGACAAGTGTTAAGGTAATTTTGAATAATAATAATATGTTTACCTTGAATTACCTTATTTACCATTAACCACGGTAAATAAAAGTCAAAATATACAATTCACCAAAATTTATTTTCATCTTATTGAACAACATTTTACTTATTAATATTAACCATGTCTCTAAGATTTTTAAAATTCAAATCACAGATGTGGTAAAATTTCATTTAAATGAAAAAGTCAAATTTTTAACTACAACTCAGTGGTGTCACTATTAATAAAGAATTGAAGTTTTTCAGAAAAATAACAAAAACACACTCTAAGATAAATTTGATATTCAGAATTCAAAAATGATGTCTATTTTACCAAAATAAAAAACATATAAGTTTCAATAATTAATTTTATAATTAATTCTAGCTGTCAAAACAAATAACGTGTTTTTAAGAAACAATATCTATCAAAAGATTACACATGTTTATTCCAATTTCAAAGTGAAATTCAATACAATGACAAAAATTGGATTAAAAAGAAAAAATATATTACAATTACACTATAAATATAATTTAATGATAATATATTCATATAAATAATTTATATTAGAAGGAAATTTTGAATTAAAATACAATATTTTTCATTATTCATCAAAAAATGAACATTATCAGAGAAATACGAAAAATCTACCAAAAGTAATTTTTTATTTCCCCATTATAAATAAGGATTTTAGTTGGTAAAATAGAATGTATTAAAGTGAACAAAACTATATTCAAAGAGGTTTCCCCATTAAAAGGAAGTAAATCGACCCTTTAATGAAAAATATCCATAAAATTAGATTCATTCACATTTTAAGCCTCTTAATTTTATTCGATAAATGTAAATACATTTAACAAACATGTATAATAATATTGTAGATATTTTTGTTAATTCCCTCTAATAAAATGTCTAGGATTTAACTAACTTTTAAAATAATATTATTAGATTATTAGTGTGCAATATAAGATTTCAAAGAAACTCGTTGTTGCCTATCGGGTACACTATCGAACATAGAAACCCCTGTAAGGTAAAATTAACATTCAATTCACAAATATTAATAAATATGAAAAATTTCAGGTTCTCTATTTACCTGGGATGTTACCTTTTTGATGTTATTTTTTCAATTTAAATTGTCATATTCATTTCTTTAATCGATTTAAATACAAGTAATAATGAGGGTCATGTGAGTGTACACAGCATTTTCTTAGTAATATAATTATGTTATCACAATAAAATATATTATTAATTTATTTCATGGATTTGATTTTTTCCATTTCATTACACCTTTGATTTATGAATTAAATACTTCTTAACAAGGTTCTTAACCACAAAAAATTACATTAATTTAAAAAAATATTCTTTTAAAAAACTTTTGAGTAAAAATCACCCCAGATGTTTTTTAAATATGATCAATAAAACCATGCTCTATAAGGGTAGTTCAGGTTGAGTTTGAAAACCTCAAAAATTTCCTATGGGTTCAATAATATGTTTAAATCATGTATTAATCAACCAATTTTTGAGACAATTAACTTACTGAGAATCACCTATAATTTCATGTGTGAGGTAGTATAATGAAATCTATAAACCACCGACACTAAAAGGATAATGTTATATACAACATACATTAGATAGAAAAAATCCTTATATATATTTTCATAATTTAATTAGGTATTTAATTAAATAAATCTAATAAAAAAGGAAAATATATTTAAAATTGGCCATATTAACTACTGTTTAAATAACACTAAATGTAATTAGATAAACTTAGATACAAAGATGAAGTATTGACTCACTTAATGATTTAATTCAAAATTAATAAACTATTGTCCAATTTGATCTTATATAAGGGTGATTATTGTAATCAGTTGATGATACTGTGGAGGAGTACAAAGGGAGGAGTGTTCCTATGTGTGGAGAAGAAAGAAAGAGGGTATAAGGGGTTATGATTACATAATGAAATATTATTATTGTTTCACTTCTTTAAAGGGGGTAATTTTGGGCCCCATGGTTGGAAAATAACTACTCAAACCATATAATAGTACTATCTATGTGAGAAACCCCCTCAAATGGTTGGGAACACAGTTTGAAAAACCATGTTCTAACCATGAATTTCATCTCTACTAAAGGTTAATAATATTTTACATAGGTGTACATCGTACTATGTATGGAATTAAAACAATGAGACATATCCAATTGGAAATCATAGTTATGAAATATTGGTACTTATTATAATGCTTCAACTATGATCCTTGGGTAGTTTCTTGAAAAACGGATTATTTAGTCTTTGAATAAGACCAATATTCTCTAAAACCCTGATATAAAACATTAGGAAAATGTTTTAGTGGGAATAAATTTATAATAATATTTAAATAGTCCATATATCATTATAATAGATTAGATTTTATAACCTACACTACATAAAGAATCTAATCCAGGAGATTCCCTTTTGAATATGGTAAATTCTCACCAATGAATAACTCTATGAACTAAGTATGTACATTAGTCGCTCAATCCCAGATTTCATCTTGTACACAATTATGAAACAATAACACATGTACAAGGGGAACTAGATTACCATATGGATACATCATGAATTAATCAATGATATGTATTGGATTATCCTTTATGGATGAATCTACCACTAATTCAACCAGATCGAATTAAAGAATATGAGATGGGTGTGAATGATAATGAAATAATTGATATACATGGATGACATAATGTATGAATTAGTACCTCTGAGTTCACTAAAAATAATAAGATACTGGTCCAAATATCTCTAAAATAGAAAAATTAGTTAAATAACAAGGAAAAAATTTAACCAATCACAGAACCCATATATTCCCCATTCCATGTGAATTATGAAATAAAACCTAAAACATAACCTCAAACAATATTTGTAGGTAGTGACAATCATCAAACGGTTTTATCCTGGACTGATCAATAACCAAACACTTCTAGATAAGTTATACAACATATAACTTTTTTTGAATGAGACAATGTCCCAATAGTTTTACCTCTCTCATATCTAATTGGTACATGGTTTAATGGAATGGCCTACAATGTAAATCTTCAAATGGATCCATCATTATAGCAACTTGGATGCTATTATTGTAATTGAAATCAATAAGATCAATGATTTTTTCCTATAAACATTCAAAATATTTCACACATTCCCAATACATGTTCTCTAAAACTTATGTATTACACCAATACTATCCATCAGTTTGAGGTTGATATTTTGTACTAAAATGTTCCTATGATCCTAGTTCTATCTACAACCCAAGACATAAAGACAATTTAAAGCAAGAATCCTTTTCTAAAATAATATAATGTTGAAGTCTGTGAATGAATATAATCACTCTAAAATATGTCCTTCTTTTCTCACAAACAGAAAAGTCTCTTTGATATGTAGGATGCGAGAGACCATTGCAAATTAATATATCATTACCTAAACTATCGCATTGATTCAGGGTGAACTTTTTGATTTCATCCTATAATATAAAGTGATGTCTTACCATTTCCTCTATGGAATGGGAAATAAATGTAATAGTACAATTAACCACATCTGTATTACCTTAACCTACTATGATCTAGAACAATACATAACGAAACATTCTATCACTATTTTCATACCAAGCCACCAAAATTGAGGTGTAAATCATTGTAAATATTTTTATATCTATGATATATCGAGAAAAAAAAATAATGACACTCTTGCATAAATTTTGCTTGAATGTGTGTTAGAACCTATACACCTCTATTAAATATCAGGGCCTTATTTTCAACGATGATCAAACCAGGTGGTGATTCCACTCCTTAAACATTCTCATGTATGTTGAAATCATTGAGATCATATAGCTTCCTCATATTAACATTATGTATATTTGAAGAGGTTATATATTATAATGTGATTATAGGCTATCAGTGATGGTCATGAAACTCCAAATTCAACTCATCAATGTGGGATATCTACGGTCACCTGCTTCGGGCATTTTAAATATCATGTTCCTATTTATCCCATCATAGATCATTATAAATGGTATTTCCTTATCCTAGCGTATAATAAAGCTGAAAATAAAAATATATTTATTTAACCCCTCATTATTTTATGATATTCAAGTTATAAAATATAAGGATGTATTTTAGATTTCTTTAGTATGTATCCACCTTAAAATTATCATCTTGTTTTTAATGTTTCCAACAATTCAAGGTATAGACTATATCTCTTAGTGTGAGATCATGTGTCAGCTAATTAATCTCATTAGGCCCAATGTAATGAGAAAAATATGACATGACTTGATCACATAGTCTCAATATAGATCTCAACATGATGCCTGATGCATCATTGTAAAATATTTATCCTCTATTTGGATCATATCGAATCCAGATCAGTCCTACAGTCAATCTCGATTAATCTCATAAAAGGATTTCATGCAGACATCAAACCATATAAACACGAAACATTTTTTAGTCAATCAAGTGAGTGGCTAACCATGACATGGTAATTATTATATATAGAACCACTAATTTCATTCTATACCTAATTAAATCCGTATATAAAATATATTATTATTCATATCCTCTAAAATAATGTCTTTCACTTACTCTTGGTAAACTGATACTTCTATCTCTATGATGATGTGACCATAGAAGTTGACCTAGTCAATCCCAAGGTGGATTTTTTTTGATATTATAATACATCTGGGGATCACCTAGTTTGATAAAAAAATATAATGATTTAGACCACAATCATGATGTTTGTGTGGCTACAACATTATTTCATCCATGAATACTACTAAATGAGAATCCAAATACATTTGGAAAATCAGACTCATCACAGCCATTAAAATGTAGGAATGTTCTTGATGTCAAATAGAAAATATAAATACTCATAAAAAATCTACTATATAATTTTTATCATTGTATAAATGATGTCATAACACACACATTGTGATTTCCCATTTTCAAATAGGTAAGTTAGAATATCCTCACTTCTAGTAGCTAGTTATAGTGGTTTCTTAAATGTGGTATTCAATACTAATTCTTAACACATAGTTGGTTCAACTGATGGTAGTCCCTGAAAATATTGAGGCAACCATGCTTGGTTTTTTAGAATATTATAGTAGAACAAAAAAAATATGTACTAGTCTATAAAAACTTTTAGAATATGTGTTTTCTATAGGCCTCTTGAGCACCTACAAATAATTAGTGGACATTTTTCTACCAAGGAATGGGTTTTGATGATTCTCATATCATTAACTGAATAGTAAACCCTGCCAATATATTTGGAGGAAGTATTGAAATTTTACAATTAAATATTTATAGGAAATGACCAAATACCAATGGAAAATATTATTTCCTTGTTCCCTTGTCATCCACATATTGGTTTGTAATCGTATTCGAGACTCATCCAATCCCATGATGCCCTGGTCCACCTCTACTGACATTTGAGTTTCATTATCCATTTTCAATATAACTATAAACTTGAGGTGATGTGAAGGATTCCTTATGATATTAGAAATTAAAATAATAATGATAGGAAACCAACCAATATATCATGATAAAATTGTAAAACTATATCATGTAGAGGATAAAAAGGTCACACAAGTAATGATACCCACATACCTCAAGGAGTATCTCCTTACCCTACCAGACACATTCTGATTGAATTCCTAGTGGAGTATTGATCTCAATAACTCTATAAAAGTAGTCTATAAAATGTATAATACTATATATAGTCTCTATATATATAAAATATTGAACATATCAATATAAATTATTTTATAAACTAGAGTATAAGATACTAAAATTGTTCCTCTATCCATTGGTTGACAAAATCTTCGGTCTTGAGTAATCAAATGCACTACATATATATATCTTGATATTTAGAAATGACATAAATCATGAAATCCTTGGGTGGGCCTAATTTACTGTTGCTATAAATATGGTTTATCGATCCCTTGGCCAGAACCAACTCGTCAACCTGCACTACCAATACTTTCCTTACTCCCTGACTAGCGTTTATCTACTAATTCTACTCATAAAGGTGGACTTTTTTGGATAGAATTACATTATAAATAATTGTAATTATACTAAAAATTCTCTAAAAATTCTACATCTGGTAGCAATCCATACACCCATCTAGGGCACTACTGCATTTGTGTATCAAATATTCACATATAACGAATAGATGAAAGATTATGCGTCAACCTACACACATACTCTAACAACAACTACCTCTTAAAGGAAGGTGTATGTGGTGAATCATATCATTAGTTTAATTGCATCTCAATATACCTGTCAGACAACCCTAGATCACACCCAAATCCTATCTTATCTTATTCTTAGTAATCATTGATTTTATTACGATCTCTTTGATAGTGGTCAAATGAATCTAAATCACATACAATAATATTTCATTCATGAGTCCGCCCTTGAATATACTAGCCCAAGATATCATGTCACACAAATAGGATCATTGTGATATCTTTTTGTTCCCTAAAATTATAAGTGTAGTCTATAACTATTAAATTTCCTTTCTCTAGGTTTATAAACTCTCTATCCCTATCAACACTTAATGTCTTAGGATTGAAATAATAATATAAGTTCATCTAGAAAAAGGTCAACACTATATTCTATTTATTGTATGACTACGTAATAATTTCTTATGTAGTATAGGTAATATATCATGTCATATACATAGTGAGACTCACTCTCCTATAAGGAAGAATATCAAGATTCTAAAATATAGATAAAAATTCCACTAGCAAAGACTCAACAACCAATGGACCACCATCCCCTGAAAACGTGGTAAAATGATACATTTGAAATTATCACGTCAACTCTACAATAACACGATAACTTCACTAGTGTCACACCCAAATTTTTATTTTCTTCCTTTGTTCCAACTCAACTATTGGATCTTCATTTACCTCTTTATTTAATATTATTATTGGATTTTGTTTTTATTTTTTAATTTTTTTGTTTAATATTTATTCTTAAGTTCCCCCATACGTTTTTAAATAGATATTTTTGTCTTCGTAGTAGTTGGTGAATTTTTAGCACATAGTTATAGGAAACTATGGGACATGCTCTACCAATACGGGTTAATTTTGGATGCCTCTTGTCCGTAGTGCACATCACATACATATTTTAGAAAACAATCAAGAAGAATATTAAATGGTTCATCCATTTTGGATAGAACCCCATTGCATTGTTGGAACACGGTTTATCAAACCATACATCGTATCCAAACCCATAGAACATGACACTAAACTTATGATTTTACTCTACTATTATCACTATATATTAACTCCAAATTCTCATATCATTATTTCCCCAGTTTTTCTAACCCTATGGGGGCTCATCACTCCATCATAAAACCTATCCTTCTCACCCATTATCTGGATATAGTGTTTCATTCTTGTTTTGGGGTGATTCATCAAGGTATTCTTCCCCTCTCTTACTTCTCTAAATTATTCTTTCATTCCATAATGAGTTCATATTTTCCCTTGGCCATGTTGATCTAGAATACCTATTTGTTTATGTTTATTGTAGGGGTTTTTCTATATATTGTTTCTTGTGGTTGTTCATTCTTCATGGAACTCTCGTGGAGTTTTTTTGGGTAGCCTTATTGATGAACATGGCTTTAGAGGTATATTTCCCACTTTAGTACCATTAAAATTTATGAATCATTATTTTCATTCTTTTCACAACTTTTTTATTTGGTAAACATTCGTTTGTAATCTTTAGAATAATTTTTTAATATAGAATGAGGTGGTTTTATTGATTTCTTTGATGAATATGGAATTATTTCATTATGATATGTACACCAAGTGTCTTATAAAGTTCTTGATTGGATAATGTGATTTATTTTTAGTTATAAAAGATTGGTTTGGATTTATAAATGTATCTTTTGAATTCAAGAGGGTGGTTTTGGTTTTTTAATGAGGTTTCCATGTGCTATTGTATTTAAATGTGGTGTTTGTCTGGCGAATAAAAGTGGATTGACATGTCATTATGGTGTGTGGTGCATTTGTAATATTGATGAATGTGGTTGATGTCTAAAAATGTAGTGTGGGTTAATAAATTTCATTTTATAATTGGGTTTAAAATGGAAAATGCTGTGATTCAGTTTTTTAGAAATGGAAAATTTGGTTTTTTGAAAACGATTTATTTCTATAAGTGTGTTTGAGGCACGTTTTTCAAATTTGTCCACATGGTAATTATGAAAACACAATTTGGATGGATCCATTTCCTTGATTATATTGATTGTTAGGCTAGTCCCATGTTTAAAGGATCCCTTGTGATCAGTTGGTTTAAAGGAGTGAGATAGTTCAATGGGGTGTTATGTGGGTTACATGTCCTTTGAGTTGCTTATATATGATATATATACATGTAATTGAATATTTGGTTGGAATTTTTGGCTCACCATAACTTTTTTCTTGACATGGGAACCTAGATTAACTAGAGGATCATAGGTGAATAATTTTTGTACAATCTTATATTTTTTCCCTCTCTAGTGGACCATATATGGTGATATGTTTTTCTTTTATTATCATGGGATAGTGACCCATCGTTAAACCATGTAGGGTGTGATCGAGAATGTGGGGGAAAATTATTTCATCTTGTGTGACATGCCATCAGGATGAGTCCATATGTATAGTAAATTCAACATAATTGCAATGAGCTCATAGTTTCTCCCATGTTCATTGGAATATATTTGAGTTTGATAGATGATTGAGACACATGGTTGGTTGGTAAATCTTTTATGTTTATTTCATTATTTCCCATTTTATATGATCATTTTTGTTTCACTATTGAATGGTTAATTTTTTTTTGAAATGTGATGATTTGGTCTTCAAAAGAATATAGAAAACGTTTGGAACTGTTTTATGCTTCCCTTCACCGTTTTTTAATGAAAAAAACATCTTACTCCTTGAAAATGTTGATTTATGCTTCTTGGAAGGAAATTCGGTTTTAAATGGATAGGGAGAAATTGATTGTGTTTGGTTTTAAGGAGGAAAATGTCTGGTAAATGCTTATTATATATAATTCACTAATATCATGAAATTAAGCTTGAATTTATTTAATAGTTTTTTTTTTGAGAATATATTTTTTCTTCAATGCATATTGTTTTTTAATACTAATGCCTATATTTATTTCTTGGTTTTATCTTTTTGTGCAACTTCCATCATGGTTTCTATCATTGTGGGTCATGGATATATTTGGTATCATAGAGTGACACTCAGGATCACATGGAGTTGTTTTGGTCATCCAATTCATTTTGAGGATGGTTTTGTAGTTTTTTTCATATTTTGAATAAATGATGTTAATATGGAATATTTATTCATTTAGGTATATTGGACTCCTCGGTTTATTTTCATGGTTTATATTTGGGATGGTATTATACCTATAGTTACTTAGTTGATGCCTAATTCACGTTTATAGACCATGAGATCTGGGGCACCTCTTGGGCCTTTCAATGGACTAAATCACGTGACCAGATCAGGGTCAGCCTAGGATGGTTAATAGCGAAATGGTATTAGAGCCTGGTTGGTTCATTAGATTACCTATATTTCAAAGAAACCATTATTATTTGGGATATGATGGTAGATGGAGTAATAATTTCATAAATTGGGGTGTTTTTATGTGGAGTTGATTAGACAAAACATACTAAACTGAATGATTAGTTTTCATGGGTAGTCAAGTTTGGTAAGGTTGAATTGGTTTTTGTAGGATTTTTGGTGCATGGGAAATAAAAATGGGAGTTCAGATTAGTGTCTTAGTGAGCTCACAAGTCCAGGAAAGCCATGTTTATCTAACTATATGATCGAAGAAGACTCTATGTGATGGGGACATTATTGGAATGTATCCTCCACCGACTAGGCCATGTTAATTGTCAACACTAGTTTCCCCTTGATAATTGATTATTGTCTTCCTTGATTCAAATTTTTTTTTATTGAAAACCCGTGTTTTGTAACATTGAAAAAATTTATTAAAAGAGGTAATAGTTATTTCTAGGAATATGTAAAATTATTTTTTATATTTATTATCAGGATTAAAAATGATATATATGATATATTTGATATATAAATACGGAATAGTTTTTGTCATTTGATTCGTTCACACACTAAATGGAATGTATTAAGGATGGGTTTAGTGAAAATATATGATATATATGATATATTAATTCTACTAGAATAATGATATATATATATATATACATATATATAATCATATTTAATTTAACTTAATTGTTTCAATACAATAATAAAAATGGAAACAACATTCATGTGTGTGTACATATTACCTTCTCTATGAATAATGTATTCAATTTCAAAATTTTATATTAAATATATTACTATAAAATAAATTTAATGTATATAAATATTATTTTTATCAAAATTTAAAATCTTTAAGTCATGATATATGTTTAGGGGCAAAATACATAACATATTGAGACACATGCATGCACAAGGAAAATTTTACCTAAAGCAAAACCTTAACATAAGATTTTTAACAAGAGAAAAATATATGGTCATAACAAAACAATCTATTGTATTAGATTTAATAATATTTTTATTTAAATGAATTATAATAAATTTTTATTTATTATATAGTTGGATTGAATGAGTAAGATGAGAGCCAAGGAACAATGTAAGTTAATTTCATCTCACTGTCTATTTCCTACGGATTCTTTCCTTATTCACCACCCATTACATTATTGTGGTGTGTATACATCCCATGGATTTATTATATCATCTATATATAATAATTTATCGTTAGTTAAATAAAAAAATTTATTTTTCATTCCTGGGGTTATGTTACAAATGTTACAAACTTTTTATTATATTTTTGGATCAATTTTCCTTCTTTGAGTCACACGTTTTATTATGCACGAACATTGTTTTTTAGTTGTATTTGACATGTTATATCACAAATATAATTATCTTCATGATATTTCTCAATTAATATAATTTATGTTTCTTACATGAATCGTATGATTCCATATTACCATGTGGTAAGAGTTTATTATAATAATCTCAATGCTTTTCAAGATTGTTAATGATTATGCTTACCTTTATAAAATATTATTATCAATCTCTTTAGATCTTTGATTATTTTTAATAATATGTGGTTATTCATGTCATATGAAATTATTTATTCCAATTTATCACTCTTTGATGCATCATATAATCAATAAGGTGTTTTTATGAAATCCCAACATTACCCTATTGTCAATCAAAAATCATGTTCTGTAAATCAATGCATTAAAAAAGAAACTACATAAAATACTATTAAAATACTATCATATGATATATAAAATATGTTTCTTCCAATGTTTTACCATAAAATAATTTCATTAAAAAGTAAAATTCTAGTCAATTTTATGTTGAGGGACTTTTCTATGCAGTTTATGGTGAGAAATGAAATTTTTATGTGTACAGATTTTACCCTACATCATGACCGATATTATCATGAATTGTACTTTTCAAGAATATAAATTAAATCCTTGTAAAATAAATTTTATACCTAATATTATATAAATTTATTGTTTTTTCATTATTTTCCAATGAAAACGATTTTTAAATATTTTTTATGATTCCATTAAATGTTTATAATGATGATTTTTATAAAAAAAAACTCAACAAAATATTTTTCTATTTATCAAGTATTTTATAATATTATTATCATTATTTATATTTTTATAATTTATTTTTAGAGAAATAATATTGTAAATGTTTAAAAAATTAATTTATATGTTTTTAATATATTTAACAAGAAATGGTTTTCAAAACGTTTTCAATATTTCTATATACATTTTCAAAGTATATTAATTGAAAAATGTATTTAAAATGTATTGATTAAAATTTTAAAAGAAATAAAAGGAAATTGTTTTAATTTGTTTTCAAAAATATTTTATATTTTTGTAAAGATTATGTTTTTAAAAATAATTTCATGATTTCTCTATAAATTTTCATGTTGATTTTCATGAAAATGGTTCTCAAAATGATATATTCTAAAGAAAAATCATTCCTTTTATAAAGGATATTTTACTCAAGAAATGTTTTTTAATGATATATCAAAATTATTTTCAATAAAAACATGTTTTTTACTCATGAATTATATGTAAATTATTTAATGTTTTCAATCATATTATTTCTCTAAATGGTTTATGTTTTGATGGAATATTGTTAATGAAACTTTTTTCTCTGACAAAGGTTATATGCTATTGAAAGACACTTAATTTTACCATGTCATGATTTGATGAAATTATTTTGAATCTTCTCTTTCTCCATAGGATAATATATGATTACATTTTTATTACTCCCATTTCCTTTCATAGGTTATCATATAATTATTTAGGATCCTGTAGAATGGGTACGAATGATATAATTATGAGATGGGTGGGGCCTACATCTCCATCCAAATAATTGAGTAAATGTTTATATCTAATGAGATCGACATTGATGGAATGTCAAATGAACTCAGATATGTATTACATGGATGGAATGAGGAGTGAGATTGGTTGAGTACCATAGGGATCTAATGATATGTTAACTCAATTCAGTAATATAGGGCCACAATATGTTGTGAACTCTGTTTAGTAATGGAATTTCTCCACTAATATGTCCTTAGATGTGATTCCATGACTACTATGGAAATCATAATATATAATTTTGTTTTTTTTCCAAAATTACATGTTTTATTTCAATGTTATTATTTTATGAATTATGTTCTATATTTCATTAAGATTCATGTCTTTTAAAATGTTTAGATTTAATCAATTATTCATGTTTATGATCATTAATATCCAATGCACGATCTTCTAAAGTTATGATTACTTTCTCATACCCTTCAGTTCATATTGAAGCTTACATTTCTCTATTATTTACCCTTATTGATCATATCTCCTATCCAATTTTAATGTTTCCTTCCCCAGGATATAATGATATGTATAAGAAATGTTGTGCCTAAGAGTGGAACTAGGCTTGGAGAACCCACTCTGAGATATTGTATCTCAATTTTGTAGTAGTGTTTGTGTTACCAATTTTTAAAATTAACAAGACTAAGACAGTATTTTGGAATCTATTTGTAAAATGGTTTATGTATTCCAAAACATTTATGCAATGTTATTGTATGGAACGTGAGTGTCCCTATAAAATTTTATTGTTAATTATAGTTTTATAAAAATCTTATAATATTATTATAATATAAAATTCAAAATAAAAAACAAAACATATTATGGTTAAATTAATTATTTTCATACAATCAGATAAATTATTATTATTAAATTAAAGAGAAAATAATTAATAAAATAATTAATAAAATAATTAAGAATATTAATTTGAGTACATTTCTAATAAATAAGATTATTAAAAAATCTGTATTAATTTTTTAGAATGATTATTAATCAAATTTAATAAAAATTTAATTTATAATAAATTTATTTACATTAAAATATTATAGATTATAAGATTTTTTGAAATATATATATAAATATTATTTTTAATTAAAAAATTTACAAGATTAATAATTAAATGAATGCAATATTTTGAAGGAAACATATTCTTATTTTAAATTTATTATATATTTAAGATTTTTTTTCAAAACATATGATATAATGAAATTATGAATTATGTTATTTAATAATTGATTTAACAAAAATAGAAATTCAATTTCTATTTGATAAATTAAAATGATTATAATAAATAACTATTTAAAAAATTAAAATGAAATTAGAAAATTAAAATATATAATAATCAGATAAAGGAGGCTTCACCTTTTTATATAAGGATTAGTCAAGGGCTCGTGGGAGCCTATGTTCAGAGGGAGATACCAATGGATGGGGTTTTCTTCCATAAGAAGAGAAAACATTCTCAGCGTTATGGATGTATAACAAGAACAATCATATCAGAATGGCTTCAAATGATCCAATGTGAGGTTAGACGAGGTAAAATTGAGTCTCAGGGTTCACATTGGGAAAATGAGTGCAGATCAAGGAAAAATGGGTGATTTCAACTGAAAGACAATGATCAAATGAGATCTTATCATCATCACCCGTGTTCGAGTTTTACAGATTTGTAGGTAAGTTTCTGAATCATCTTTAAAATGGGATATTAGTTATCTAATTCTCTATTCTTCTTACATTTTTAAAATGATCACTAGTAATGGTGAATATAATTTATATTTGGTTTTATATATATTCCTTGTATGTTTAAAATAGAAATTGTCTTATTCAGAATTTTTTTAGATTATGGTTTTCAGTGTCTTGAATAATCAAATATGTCTCTATTTGACATAGTCTGTCTTTAATTATTCTATCAGTTGAAAACGTTTTATATTTCCTTTTCTCAATTCATCGATTCATAAAAAATAAATAGAATCAAATAGAATAATATCTTTAATCTCTAATATATTCATTTATGAGTTGAGAATATTAAATATGCATATATTCTTTTTCTTGAATGGATTGAATATCTCAAGTTTTGATTTCTGTTTTCATCGAATTGAGGGATTCATTGAATGTTAATTTTAATCCATATAATTTTTATCATATTTCACAAAAATATAATATTATAAAAAATATTCATTCTATTTGAAATAAAATAATCTGCCACTGAGTGTATAAATAAGGGAGTGAATCATGGAAGACCGGTAAGATGGGTTTTTGGTGAAGGTAGATTGAGAAGGTTTGAACCATATTTTTTATTTTCGATTGATTTTATATTAAGAAACCTGTTCAGGTGAAGTTAATTATAGAGTCAAAGGGATGTATAATATGTTATAATCCTATAGAATACACCATGAAGAAAAATAACGACTTAAGAAAATTTATACTAAGGAAATTTTTTATTTTAGAATTTTTTTCATTGAAAATTAAAAATCATGATAATTATAATAATTAATTTCTATTAAGTATTTATTAAAATTATATGTTGTAAAGACAATTTTTATGTGCATTCTCCTGATTCATAATTTTATAGTTCATGTATTAGTATATATAAAATTTATTAAAGGAATTTGTACTTATTAATCAAATTTTTTCTACATAAAATCAATTATATTACATCAACAGTTTCTATGATATAATATTGTAATTAACTGATAGAATTGATTTTAATTAAATGGGGAATTTATTTAATCAAATACTTTATGTTTATATTTGAAATATCTTTACTATGTGTATATTCTAAAATTATAGTATGTTTTTTGGGAATAAGACTATCTATTTATGTATTCAAATTATTTATAAATTCATAAAAGTCAATTAAAATATATGAAATTAAAATTGTAATAAATTTGTTACATTTCATGCATGTACCAGTTTATTTTTTATTGAATCTTTTGGTTTGGTAAATATATGTTGAGCTATTAATTCCTAAATAAAATTTTTTTTCATTTTCAAATCTATGACTTTGTAAGAATACATGAATGTTACTTATATTTTCATTACCAATGGATTTATTTAAATGAATTGATGAAGGTAATGAAATTCAGTTGCACTAAATTTTAGAGGATTACTTAGGAATGTATATATATTAATTATATAAAAAACATATAAATTATATAAATTATTCTATCATGTTTTTAAATAAAATTATAGTGTAAATAACTACAAATACAAGTATGCTTAAAAGTATTTTATATTATATGGCACTTAAAGATTGTAAATATGATATTCAAGTGGGTAGTGAACCCATACCTTAATTGGGTATTCCCATGATAGCCATCAATGTTTTATGTGGCCTTAATTTTTGGTTTTCAAAATAATCATTATTAGTTATAAAAATATCACTACAATATGTTTAATGAAATTTATTTACGTGATTATATTCAAAACTGTTATAGTAATTTAAGGTGTAATTAATTTTATTAAAGTTTTCATAAGATATTTTCAAATTTATTTTCGAATGTATTTTATAAATAAAATTCAAATTTTTTTTTCTAACATATTTTATAAAAATATTTCGTGAAAGTTGATTCCATATTTATCTAACTATTACATGGATATTTAATGATCATCCCACATTTTAGATGATTTTCATAGGTATAATAATTATATTAACTCAAATTTCATTGCCTTTAGAGTTAGTTGACACATATAAAATTATATATTAATTTATATTCATTAAAATATGAAAATATATAATTTTTTGTCTCATTATCCCTAACCCTTACTTGAAATGGTCATGGATATTTTTTTTATGGTTGTGTAATTTTTTAGTTTATTTTGAAAAAATATATATGCATGAAATATTTATATACTAAATCTGAAAGTGTAGGTTTGGGGTGTTATAAATTTTTTATCCATTGTGTGAGATCATATTTAGAGAAGATTCCCAAATTCTTGAAAGAAAGAGATAATAAAAACATTTCCTTCTCTTCATGGTGACTTAGTTCTAGGATGTGTTTCATGAGGATAACTCAGGGTTTTCAGCCAAGAGATATGTTTAGTTCCCAATATAATTACCACTGATATCATAAAAACTCTCAATTACTCCATACAAAATGACACTAGAGGAATTCTAGGAACATACAAATCAACATGAGGATCTATAGAAAATGGGGCTATTCATTCGAGCACATCACCTTGGGGATCAGAAATGATGTTCGTCAAGAAGGATGATAGATCATTGCGATAATGTTCCAAATATATGAAAATGAGTCAGATAATGGTCAAGAACTAATACCCACATCTATTAGTTGATGATATTTTTTTTACCAACTGTGGGGTGATATTGTGTTTTCTAATATAGATATGGTATTGGTGTATCATAAGATATGGGTGATACCTACTCATGTACTATAGTCATTCTTCAAAAATGGAATTGGTTGTCTGAGTTTTTTTACCTTTCTGGTAGACCAATGAACTGGTAGTGTTCATGGATCTAATCAATTGAATATTTCACACTTTTATGGAGCAATTTTAGTTTTCATTTTTGATGTTATATTTGTGTACTCTATAACTCATGATGATCATACTGAAAATATACCGAGCATTCTAGTAGATCATAGCCTATATTCCATGTCATCAAAGTCTCATTTCGTGATTGATAATGTAAATTTCATAGGTCACATAATATCTAAGGATTGTGTGTCTCTGGATCTAGTTAAAGAACATGAACTGTTTTCATGCGATTATCCGATGAATGTTTCAGATGGTTTTAGATTTCAAGGATTGGGTGTTAATTTTTAAAGGTTAAAGAATGATTCTCCCTTATAGTGTAACAATATTATGGTTTGACCAATAAGAAAATTCATGTTTTTTTGTAAAAGGGAATTTAGGATTCTTTCATTGAGTATAAGAAGTGGGCACCAGGTCTGATCATAAACAATCCATGTAAGCAACATATCTAGTTGTACGATTCATATAGTGTTGTACATAGGGAAATATTGAAAAATAACGAATAGGTAGTACTTTATGTGTTATGAATTATGAGGCCCCATGAAATGAACTACACCACTCATGATGTTGAGTTGGCTGCATTACATTACACACATTGGTGTTGGTTGAACTACGTGTTGGGAGAATGGTATATGATGTATATAGATTATAAGATATTGATGTACATTTTCATTCATCATGATTATAATCATGATTAGTGAATATGGGTTGAATTCAAGTAGTATATTGACATCGATTTGGTTCATACATTGAGGAATGGTTTAACCTTTTTATTTATTTAATAAAAATGACTAAACATTGTGCATCATAAGATTTATCTACAAAGAGGGGGATTATGAAACTGTTTTCTAAAAGTATCTTGAGGTGAAAGATGGGATCATACAGATGATCCTAGGATTTGTGTTAGTTGATTCAATTATTTTGATCTAGAACAATGAGAACCATGTTTGGGATCATGAATATTTTCCTTTAAAGGAAGGTTCTAAAGATGGGGATTCACCTACATGTTGGACTTTAAGTGGGGATGGTATTGTTTATGTTCATGGATTTGTGGTTGCGCTAACATGTATATTAGAATAGTTCATGTCATATTTTAATTCATTGATGTGTGTGGGAATCCCAGTTTGAATAAAATGTACCATGTTCTTTGTAATTTGTATTGGTGACAATGTATGAATAAGGAAGTTGTGGGTTTTGTGGCGTGATGGCATACTGGTTAGCATGGATGGTTGAGAATCATCGACTAGGTGGTTTATTATAGACCATACCCATTACATTGTGGAAATTGGATGATGTGATTATGGAATTAATCTTGGGACTTATGAGGACACAATTGAAGGATTATGTAATCTATATTGTTTTGGATGTGTTGACTAAAGTGGCTCACTTCCATCCAATCGTATATACCTTCACTCTAGACCAGTTTATTGGGATACATTTTTGAGAGATTGTAAAGCTGTTGGGGGTACCATGTACTATAGTTATGGAACATGATCCATCATTCACATCATTCTTCTAGTATAGATTTTAAAATATCCACAGTATCCTAGTTATTTTTGTGTATGTATATCCACCCAAAGACCAACGGGAACTCAAAGCATACATTCCATGTTTTTGGGGAAATGAAGATGGAGTGTGTCCAAAATTATTCTGTATTATATGATAAACACATTCAACTTTTTTAGTTTTTCAACAAAAAAATATATATTCTTCAGTTAAGATGGAACAATTTGAAGCACTATGTGGTGGAACTTTTATTCCACTATTATATTTATTATTGGATAGGGAATCAGAATTATTTTGAATGAGCCACGTATAAGAGATGTTATAAAATTTTGAGTTTATTTTGAATCATTTTAAAATAGGAAAAAGTAAAAATAAGTAATAAGAGGATTAGTGTGGTATACCTATTGACTTTGGGGTGGGTGATCAGACGTTCTTTTGGGTGTTTTCATGTTTGGGAAACAATTAGATTCAGAAATATGGAATGTTGTCACCCATGTTTGTTGGGTCATTTGATAATGTAGAGAGGATCGGGCAGGTGGCATACATATTTTCTCTTCCATAGTAGTATTGAGGAGAGTATGATGTTTTTCATGTTTCACAGCTTTGGTAGTATCTTCTAGACCTATCTCCTGTGGTTTATATTGAGGATTTGGATCTTGAGGCACATGTGTACATTGAGAAGCATCTAGTTCTTATTGTGGATAGTAGAGAGAAAATATTTTGAGGTATAATCATTCCCTTGGTTAATGTCTTCAGGAAGAATAGAAATTTTTAGAACGTCACATAGTAAAGAGATTCAAATATTATGTCCCAAGGACCCAATCTATTTTCATTGAAAACTAAAGGATAGACATGGGAAAGACAAGATGATGAAACTTTATATAGTGGATAGATTGTAAGACTAGGTCCATCATGGATATATTTCGTTGTTTATTTTTATAGAAATATCATAATTTTGGTTAATAAAATGTGTATTGGGTGTATGAGGATATATGGGGTGTTCCCGGGGCTCATGGCATGAAGTAAAATATAAATCGGTTAATTTTGTGCAGGAAACACAGTTTACTTATGGTTAGTATTAATTGTGAAAATCAAGAAGCCAAACCCTGTTACCATTGATAGAGTCTTATCACATTGTTGGATTATATTTTATTTCAAACCATTTTGTACTCTATAGGAATCTGTGAAACCTAACACTTCATGGGAATAGGCTATCACAAGGGTGCCACACCATTTAGAAAACTGCGATCAAACTATATGCCCCATTAAATTGTTTAAATATAACCTTAGGATTTTCAAGTACTCACATTATTTTCCACCCATTTCTTCTATATCCATGCCTAGTGATGAGCATAAACCCTCAAGATCACCAATGGATCAATCTCCCTCATTTGTAGGCTATTTGGAGTGGTGATGGTTTAAGATGAAATCTCTGGGTATGTCTAATATTTCTCTTGATTTGTTGATTTTTTTTTCTTATTATGAATCACCAAGAACATCTTTCTGAACAGTATAATATTTCATGACCAGTACTCGGGACCTGTGTTGTGACTACCCCAAGCCCACCTCCCATAGGCCAGGGGTTGGTGACTAGAACGAAAGGTGTGAATCCTGATATAAGGGAAGGCATTGCCTTTATGTAAGAAATCAAACACCATAGAGTAAGCAAGCAGAAGTAAAAACTAAGTAAACGGAGTACAATAGTAAGTGCTGGAAGGTAAATGGTCTCATATACAAACCCAAATGAAATTAAAGTACAACTAAAAAGAGAGTACAATAGCAGAAAAGTAAACCAGCAACACTGAGCCGTCCTCTATAAATACCACCGGAAGGGTGGGTACATTAAGTCTCCTCTGCTCCTCGGCTCATGTCGTCCGCTCCGTGTACGTCTCGTCCAGTGATCCTCCTCCAGGTACTGTCCAGCTCCACGAGCTCCTACCTTGATCAACACTGTCTGTCGTCTGCATCCAACACAGTGTAGTACGGGCATAGCCCGTGCAGGTGCGAGTATAGGCTACTTAGTAGGGACCCTGAGACCCCCGAAGGTCTCCCAGAATCCACAAAAGATAATCCAAAAAGGAAATATACAATTACGAAACAACAACCAACTCTACTTAGGTATATGCCCATACATGTACCTAATTCCTCAATTCAAATTCGGCTCCAATGTCTGATCCCAAGTTCGATCTAGTCCACATAGGATAGTAAAATATAATCCACACAGGATATCACAACCCAATCCACACAGGATAGCAAAACAATCGTATCGAATATATAGATTGAATGTAAAGACTCGTCTAACATATGTATAATTCTTCATAAGATGATATAGATTATCATATGTATAAACTATTTCATCTAAGCTATCTGACCCACACATGATACAAGACCAGCTAAGCAGTCCGACCCACAAAGGATTCAAGACCAGCTACTCTTCCGGACCCACGTTGGATACAAGTACAAAGTCAAATACTATCGGACCCACATAGGATACATTAACATCAGTACTACTGGACCCACACAGGATACAAGAATAGTAGTCATCACCGTCGAACACACGGAGGATTTCAGTATGGTCATCGTCACAACCGAACCCACGATGATCCCAGTACAGTCGTCATTGTCATCATAGTCGCAGCCAGCTCTAGGGTTCCCTCACACATCATGCTCGATTCTGGGAGGGTCCGCTCTATGAGCCAAGGGGGGTCGATACATCAATAGACACGTAGTCTTGATTTTATTTATCCCATTGTTCCGTCTCGACAAAAAGAACTATTCGCGACAGATGGCACGTCAAACGGACACCCGGTCTAAGAGTTATTGGCTTTTTTGTCCCAAGGTCCCTATTAGTTTTTAAGTCAAAACCAACATGACCGTACTCCAACTGCATCCAACCCTTGAGTGGAGTAATCCAAAATAACCTTATCACTAAGAGAAATCCAACAAAGTTGACGACACGTCTATCGGACATCCGGAGCTCATTTTATAAGTGTTTCCGCTCTGAACACCCGTTGGTTTCGTGTATGAACAAACATGTCCATACCCAAAGATCTCTGAAACCTTGAGTTTAATATACCGAATCATTCATCTTGATCCTAGGATCACATCAAGACAAACTGTACGTCGATCGAAGGTCCATAGCCCATGTTATGGGCATTTGAACTGATCTGTCCGAAAACTGGGGGTTTGGTCCCTATCCGACCCAGCCCAATACCCCCTGGGTCAGCCCAAACTGGGTCGACCCGAACCAGGTCCGAGTCCGTCCCGGTTGGGCGTGGCCCGGCCCGGAATGAGTGGCCTGGCCCAGCCGGTGCGGCCCTGCCCAACATGGGGGACCGGCCAAGCGCGGGTGTCTCGAACCAGCAAGGGCGGTCCGGCCCAGCCGGACCGGTTTGGCCCGGTCCGGGCACCCGCGTCCTGAGCGGACATGGAAGGGGGCGAGCCACCACCCCCTTCGAACCGAACGGCGGACCCACGGAGGTTCCGCCCTACTATGCTGGCCAGGGGTTCAAACCCCCTGGTTTTTTCGGATCCGGCGGGCCGTAATGGTCGACCGGTTGTGCCTCGTGGGACTCATTGGTCCCGCCCCCTATAGCACTAGCTACTGGCGGTTCCAACCACCGCCCTCTGCACCACCGCTGCCACAGGATGCGCCCCTTATCCGACCGGTGCGGCACGACAGTGCCGCACCCATCTACCGCGGCCCACCCCCACTGCGGCCCTCCATTGTTCACCGGCGAGGCGCGACGGTGCCTCGCCCCTCCGCCGTGACACGACTCCTGTTGTGGCTTCTTTCGGCCCTAATGGTGTGGCGCGACTGCGTTGCCCTCCTTTGACACATTTTTACTCGATCCCGCGTGGTTCCGTTTCACCACGCCGCCTTAGTTCCAAACCTCGATGGTGAACATCAACAAATGGGTGGAGGACCGGACGTGTTTGTGCGGTCTGACCTCCTTCTTTTAATTTGATATCAGGCGGCTAAGAAAATTAACCATGAACGCCAAAATAAGTCACGAATATAAAAACAATCCCCTACCTCGAAGAAGTTGTCGATCGATGATTGTCGCGGGAGAACAGCATTGCAGGGGTGGTTTTGATGATGGCGTTGGTGAGCATCAAAGATGAGGATGACATCTCACATAGGCTGCAGAGAAAGGAAATATTGCATGTTGTCTTTCCTTAGTGCTCCAGTGTTCTTCGCGTTTTTCAACGTGGAATACGACATTCATCAAGACTAGAGCCATCCTCTCCAAATATCACCACACAATGATACGACAATAATAAAATAAGGATTTTCCTTATTTTATTACTCCTTCCAACCTTTTCAAAAATCACATTGATTTCACCAAATTAATTAACTTGTGTTATCAAATTATTTAGGCGTTTAATTGGCATGCAATTAATGTGGAAGAGTGGATGAGTTACAAAATTAATTGTTAGATGGGGTTTTAATGGGGTGTTAGGGAAATTAAAGGAGGTGGGGGCTCATGTGGTCCCCACCCCAACTTCCTCTCAACTTCCTTTCCCATTACACTTAAACAATCAGTAGTGTAATAAAAATATAATAGAAAAACAACTATATTTTTATTCTTCACATTTTTATCAACTCCTCCCAAGAAAATGCACCTTCAGAAAAGGTGTTCCTAAGAAATTATTGGCGCTTCAGTTTCATCAGTGCCCTCGGATATCGATTCTGAGCACCGGTTCAAAAGTTAGGAAAACCAGCTCGTTCGTTCACTGAATGTACCCGAGAAAAACTTTGGAAATTGTTTCCGGGCAGACCGGGGCTCAGAATCAGGTTCCTTCAGAAAATGCGTACTCATAGAATCTCAATGAATTTAAGAAAAAAAAATTCCTTGAAATTTATGGGTCTTTACATTACTCCCACCTCAGGGATTTACGTCCCCGTAAAGATACATCACAAACTAGGGGAACAAATGAGTGTACTGAGAACGCTTCTGAGCCTTTCGTTCCCACGTAGTCTTCTGGAGGTTCCCATGCTACCAACTGATGTGCACTAGAAGAATCAACTGCCAACGTAGGACCAACTCCTATCGATCCTCAATCTCCATTGGGACCTCCGAAAAATTCAACACGTCATCAATGTGCATATCCCCATGGTAGATGATATGCGTCGGGTCATGCACATATCTCCTCAAATAAGATACATGGAAGACGTCGTGCACCCGATGCAACTAAGGTGGTAGAGCCTGGCGATAAGCCACCTCTTCTATCCTGATGAGAACCTGGAATGGTCAGATGAAGCACGCCGATAACTTTCCGCAGAAGGCAAATCCCTGTAATCCATGTCGAGGTGATACCCGTAAGAAAACGTGGTCGCCATCCTCGAACTCTAGTGGTCTCCGCCTCATGTCAGCATAAGACTTTTTTCGGCTCTGAGCTGTCCTCATTCACTCTTGGATGACCGGGAACTTTTCTGTCATTGCCTGGACCATCTCTAGTCCGACAAGTGCTGACTCCCCAGGGTCTGTCCAGCATAGAGGTGACCTATAAGGTCGACCGTATGATGCCTCGTATAGTGTCATCCCGACGGTGGAGTGGTAGTTGTTGTTGTAAGTAAACTCCACCAAGGGTAGGTGATCCTCCCAGCTACGACCAAAGTTGAGGACACATGCATGGAGCATGTCCACGAGAGTCTGAATGGTCCTCTCCGTCTGACCATCCATCTGAGGGTGAAAGGCGGTTCTCAGATGTAGCTGTGTCCCACATGCCTCCTGCAACCCCTTCCAATGCCAGGAAGTAAAGAGAGCATCACGATCAGAGATGATAGATTATGGAACCCCATGAAGCCATACAATCTCATGAACGTAGAGATGTCCCATGCTCTACAATGAGCCCTACTCACTGATGGGTAAGAAGTGGGCCGACCTGGTGAGTTGGTCAACAATCACCCAAATGGAGTCGTGACCTATGGAAGTATGTGGAAGTCCAGTCACAAAATCCATAGATATATTGTCCCACATTCACTCTGTGACCTCCAAGTGCTGTACCAAGCCTGTGGGTACCTGGTGCTCCACCTTCACATACTGGAAGTTGAGGCATCGAGATATGAACTCTTCTATATCCTTCTTCAATCCCAGCCACCAGTGCTGTCATTTGAGATCCTGGTACATCTTCGCTACCCCTAGATGTACCGCTAAAGGTGAAGTGTGAAACTCTCTCAACACCTCCTTCTGTAAAGCATCTGGTACCATGGTACATCCCTTGAAAAGGATGTCATGCTATCCTCCTATAGAAAAACCATAAGGTGCTTGTCCTATTGAAATCTGTGCAAGCTACGTCTCACAGTCAACGTCCCCACACTGTGCCTCTCTGACCCGCTGATGAAGTGGAGGTGTGACTGTGAGTGACTGAAGGAAGGGTTCCCCATCTCTTTCCACAAAGGATATCTGCAAAGTGGCTACCTGCTCTGTTTCCTCTCCAAGTAGGTGAATTCCCATCCTCTGGCTGAGAGAATCGGCTACAACGTTCCCATTTCTAGGAGTATAGACTATCTCAAAATCATAGTCATGGTTGAACTCGATAAATCTCCACTATCTTATGATCAGTTCCTTCTGTGAGAAGATGCACCTAAGACTTTGGTAGTCAGAATAGACTGTAAAGAGTTCAACCATCAGATAGTGTCTCCCCATCTTTAGAGCGAAGGCCACTGCTACTAACTCTAGGTCATGGTTAGATTAGTTCTGCTCGTGCTACCTCAACTGTCGTTATCCATAGGGGATCACTGCCTGCTCCAGCGACAGGACACACCCGAGTCCAGTCCCTGATGTATTGAAGTAGACTACGTACCCTAATCCCTCCTCCGGTTGCCTCAAGATGGGTGCACTGGTCAATCTCTGTCTCAGCTCCTAGAAGCTATACAGAAATCTATCTGACCACACGAAGGGTTCCCCCTTCTTCATCAAAGCTGAAAGTGGTGCTACAACTCTAGAGAAGTCTGGCACAAATATCCGGTAGTACCATGTCAGACCTAAGAAACTCCGCACCATTGTCACCCTCCTAGGTGGCTCCCAAGATATCACAACTTCGATCTTCGTAGGGTCCACCGAAACTCCCGCCTCGGGGATGAAGTTCCCCAAGAAGTGGACCTCACATCTCCAAAACTAACACATCAAGATCTTACCCTAATGCTGGTGCTCTCGGAGTGTGTCCGGTACAACCCGTAAGTAGTAGGCATGCTCCTCCTTAGTAGTCGAGTACATAAATATGTCGTCGATGAAGATCACAACAAATCGATCGAGGTAAGGCTGGAAGATCATGTTCATGAGACTCATTAACACTACTGGAGCATTGGTTATGCCGAAAGGAATAACCAAGAACTCATTATGGCCATACCGACATATGAAGGCCGTCTTCTACACATCCTCATCTCGAACTCTGAGCCGATGATAGCCTGACCTATGATCTATCCTCGAGAACCACCGTTATCCCTTGAGATGATCAAAGAAGTTTTCAATCCTCGGTAGTGGATACATGATCCTCACAGTCACCTCGTTCCGTCGATTGTAATCAACACACAGTCGCAAGCTCCCATCTGCTATCTTGGAGAACAAAAGCGGGGAAGCCCAAGGTGAAACACTGGGTCGGATGAATCCCTTTCCCTACAAGTCCTCTAGTTGTACCCATAGCTCTCGATGCTCAGTGAGAGCCATCCGATATGTTGGTGTGCATATTGGGGATGTCCAGCAGTACATGTCAATATAGAAGTCTACAACTCTACGAGGAGGTAGTCCTGGAACGTTTTCATGAAAAACGTCTACAAACATATCCACCACTGTAGGAAAACTTGGACTTCACACGTCAACTTCTCCTAGGATGAGGATAGCTAACTTATGAGTGATTGGTTGTCCTATCCTCTGCATGAGTCCATCCTATGTTTCAAAGGCTCCCTTCTCGCCAGTGAAGGTGAACTTGATCCCATCGGTGCGGACACACCACACCTTGCGCCTAATACAGTCGATCTGAGCATGGACCGTAGATAACCAATCCATGCCCAAGAGGACGTCGTAAGGCCTCAACGCCGCTACAATAATATCCTAGCCGAAGCTCTCGCCTCCTAGAGTAAGCTCACACTGCTGGCACCAGTGCGTAGTCGTCGAGTATACTCCTGTAGGAGTCTCTAGCCGTAAGGATCGTGCCAACGGCTCTGTCAGAATCTCCGAGCTCCAAACAAGGTCAGCAGCAATGAAGGAATGACTCACTCCTATGTCTATAAAAACTGCAGAAAGGGTGGAGTAGACACAGATAGTACCTAGAATCATCTTTGGTGTGTTGTGGTAGTAGGACTCCACTGCCTGATGCTGAGCCTACCTCTTCCCGCCAGCTCCCTGTGGTCAGGGTGGACCTCCTGGTGGTGGTGGTGGTAAAACCTCAAAGCGTCTCCCACCACCTGCTGCTCGGCCAGCTCCTCTTCCTCGTCTTCCTTCTCCCTATGGACCACCACGGTCAAACCTCTTTGTCTGCCTGGGAGGTCCCTCAATTGTCTGGTGCTCCTCTGCACGGCGGGTCAAGCAGTCACGAGCCATGTGGCCCTTCCTGCCGCATGCATAGCACTTTCTGCTCCTCGCATGGTTGGCTCTACTGCATGCGCCCCATACCTCCGAGCTAGTATCCTGGGGTCGTCCGCCTAATGGTCTGGTCCACCTGGACCCCTAGACATCCGTCGAATACCAGCTGTACAAGACGCTTCTACGTGCCGCCTTGTGGTGGGTCTCGTTACTGTTTTAGGCTTAGTAAGAAGGCTCTCTACGAAAAGGGATCGTTCCAGTACTCCTACGTACATCGAAATGATGTGGGATATCATCAAGGCCCTAATATCATGACTTAGTCCCTGCTCGAAGGTCTGGGCCTGGATGAATGGGTCTCGTACCATGTTCATGGAATAGCATGAGAGATCAGTAAATCTCACTGAGTATTGGGATACCATCATGCTGCCCTACCGCAGATGTAGTAGCTCCTGAATATACACCGCATGAAGGGTGGTTGGGATGAATTCGAGTGAAAGAGGCTCTAGAAGTCAGACCAAAGTAGGGATGCCTCATCGTGTACCTGGAGCATCCGGATCCACCATTTTCCTACTTCCACATGTAGCAGACTCGCTGCAAAGATCACCATGAGGTCAACTGGTGTCCCCACTAACCTGAAAACTCAAACAACATCATCCAGCCAATCCTTGGCTGCCTGGGAGTCCATCTCCCAGCATAAACTGTGTGGTCTATGATGCTGAAGCACGTGCAGTGCACTAAGGTGATGTTCACTCTTAGCGGCTGGGGCTGGTGGCATTGGTGGCTCGGCGGGTAGAGGTATCTCCGGTGCCTCCGTTGTAATAGGGCCCGACACCAAGGCCTCATCGCTCGATGGGCTATCGTGTCACACAAAGCTCAGAACCCTAGCTGGCTGCCATCGTGGGGCCATCCTGAAAAGTGACAGGTGTGCCATAGTTAATACAGTATACCTAGTGAGCTAACACAAAGCAGTCACAAAGGAATCTTTTGAAACACACATGCAATCAATGTCTTCGTGCATTGAGTCAGAAATCAGAAGTCATGGTCCAGGTGTATGGATACGTTGGCCGCCACACCAACACTGGACTCCCTAGACTGATAACCACACTCAATACCCTTAACACTATTGATCCACATAGAAGAAGATCCGAGTACTGAGTTATGCGGTAGAACCAAACTCCTCTGATACCAAATTTTCACGACCCGTCCTCGGGACCTGTGTTGTGACTACCCCAAGCCCACCTCCCATAGGCTAGGGGCTGGAGACTAGCACCAAAGGCGTAAATCTAGATATAAGGGAAGGCATTGCCTTTATGTAAGAAATAAAACACCACAGAGTAAGCAAGGTGAAGTAAAAACTAAGTAAACTGAGTACAATAATAAGTGATGGAAGGTAAATGGGTCAGCATACAAACCCATCTGAAAGTAAAGTACAACTGAATAGAGAGTACATCAGCAGAAAAGTAAAGCAACAACACTAAGACGTCCTCTGGAAATCCCACCAGAATGGTGGGTATAGATATTCTCCTCTGCTCCTCGGCTCCAGCCGTCTACTCCATGTACGTCTCGTCCAGTGATCCACCTCTAGGTACCATCTAGCTCCACGAGCTCCTACCTCGATCAGCGTTGTCTGTCGTCTGCATCCAACACAACGTAGTGTAGGCATAGCCCATGCAGGGGTGAGTATACGCTACTCAGTATGAACCCCGAGACCCCTGAAGGTCTCCAATAATCCACGAAGGATAATCCACAAGGAAATATTCAATCACGAAGTAACAACCAACTCTACCTAGGTATATGCTCATACATATACCTAAGTCATCAATTACAGTTTGGCACCAACGCCCGATCCCATGTTCGATCTAGTCCACATAGTATAGTACAATCCAATCCACACAGGATATCACAACCCAATCCACACAGGATACCAAAACAATCATATCAAAGATAAAGATTGAAAGTCAAGACTGAGCTCACATAGGTATACTTCTTCATCAGATGATAGAGATGATCAGCTATAGCCACTGATTCATATATGATGTCAGGCCCACATAGGATACAAGACCAACTAATCTGTTGGACCCCCAAAGGATACACGACCAGCTACTCTGCCAGACCCACATAGGATACAAGTATAGAGTCAAATACTACTGGACCCACAGATGATACAAGAACAGTAGTACTGCCAGACCCACAAATGATAAAATAACAATAGTCATCACTGTCGAACCCATGGAAGATTTTAGTGTGGTCGTCGTCGCTACCGAACCCATGGAGGATCACAGTACAATTGTCATTGTCGTCGCAGACGCAGCGAGCTCTAGTGTTCCCGCACAGAGAATGCTTGATTCTTGGAGGGTCTGCTCCACGAGGTAAGGGGGGACGATTCATCAACTGACATGTAGTCCGAAGATTATGTATCCCAAATTTCTATCTTGACAAAATGAACTCATCACGACAGACAGCGCGTCAATCGGATGCACGGTCTGAGAGTTATTGGTTTTTTCGTCCCAGGGGCCCGGTTGAGTTTTATGTCAAAACCAACACGACCATACTCCAACTGCATCCAAAACTCAAGAGGAGTAAGCCAAATGAACCATCTCACTAAGAGGAATCCAATAAAGTTGACGACACGTCAATCAGACGTACGAAGCTCATGTTATAAGCATTTTCGCCCCGAAGACACACTTGGTTTTGTGTTCGAACCAACCTGGCCATACCCAAAGTTCTCTGAAACCTTGAGTGTAATATACTAAAATGACATCCTCGATCCAAGGATCACATCAAAAATTATAGTGTGTCCATCGGAGGTCTGTAGCCCATGTTACAGGCATTTGAATGGATCTATTCGAAAACAGGGGGTTTGGGCCCGGTCCGACCCAACCCAATACCCCAGGGGTCGGCCCGAACTCCGTTGACCCAACCCAGGTTCGGCCCGATTCAGCGCGGCCCAGCCCAGATGGCACGACCTGGCCCGGCACGGGGGTCCAGCCCAGCACGGGCGGTCCGACCCAGTGCGGGCGGTCCGGCCCGGTCCGGGCACCCGCGTGCTGAGCGGACGCGGAAGGGGGGTGGGGAGCTGCCGCCCCCTTCAAACCAAATAGAGGACTTGTAGGGGGGTCCACCCTACTATGCTGGCTGGGGGTTCAAACCCTCGGTTTTTCCAGATCCGGCCGGCCGGTTGTGCCGCGCAGGACCCGTTGGTCTCGCCCCCTGTAGCACCGGCGGCCGGTAGTTCTAGTCACCGCACTCTTCACCGCCGTGACCAAAGGCTAGAGGCCTTGTCCGACCGGCACGGCGCGACGGTGCCTCACCCCTCTGCCGCGTCCTGACTCCGTCTGTTGCTTCTTTTGGCCTCAATGGCGTGACGCGACGGCACCACGCTCCTTCGACGCATTTTTCCTCAATCCCGCACGGTGACATTGCACCGCGCCGCCATCGTTCCAAACCCCGATGGTGAACATCATCAAAGGGGAGGAGGATCTTCCATGTTTGTGCGGTCATACATTCTTCCATTAATTTGATATCAGGTGGCTAAGAAAATTAACCATGGACACCAAAATGAGTCAAGAACAAAAAAACAATCCCCTATCTCAAAGAAGTTGTCGAATGACGATCGTCACGAGAGAACAACATCGTGGGGATGGTTTCAATGATGGTGTTGGTGAGAATCAAAGAAGAGGATGACGACTCACACCAGCTTCAGAGAAAGGAATGATCGACATGTAGTTTCTCCTTGGTGCTCTGGATTTCTTCGAGTTCATCAACATGGAATACAATGTTCTTCAAGACTAGAGCCCTCCTCTCCAAAAATATCCACACAACGATACACCAATAATAAAATAAGGCTTTGCCCTATTTTATTACTCATGCCAACATTTTCAAAAATCAAATTGATTTCACCAAATTAACTAACATGTGTTGTCAAATTAATTAGGCATTTAATTGGAATGCAATTAATGTGGAAGAGTGAATGAGTTACAAAATTAATTTCTAGAGGGGGGGTGTTAATGGGGTGTTAGGGAAATTGAAGGAGGTGGGGTCTCATGTGGGCCCCACACCAACTTCCTCTCAATTTATTTTCCCATAACACTTAAACCATCAGTAGTGTAATAAAAATATAATTGTAAAACAACTATATTTTCATTCGTCACATTTTTTACAACTCCTCCCGAGCAAACGCATCTTCGGAAAAGGTGTTCCTAATTAATTACCAGTGCTGCGGTTTCCTCGGTGCCCTCAAATTTTGATTCCGAGCACCGGTTCAAATGTTAGGAAAACCCACTCGTTCGTTCACTAAACGTACCTGATCTAAACATCAGAAATTGATTCCGGGCACACCGGGCCTTGGAATCAGGTGCCATCAGAAACTGCATACTCATAAAATCCCAAAATATTTAAGGAAAAAAATTCCTTGAAATTTACAGGTCTTTACATCATAGGTTAAGGATTAAACGGGTGATTGAATCTTGATCAAGATCATGGATAATGGTGAAATCATATTTGGATTTGATGTAGGTGGACTACTAGTTAAATATCATAGTCATTTTGCTATTTGGTGCTTGAATGGTTCTGTAATTCATCTCTATTTTTTGTGTTTGATGTCATAAGTATAGTTTTTGAAAAAAAAAATTCCAAATGGGGATGTGTACCCCTCATGAATTTTTTGGGATGCATTGAGGTTATTTTGAATGGTTTATTGGCCACCCATGGGTTGTTCCAACATTTTTGAACATGATAGGTGATGAAATTAAGCATATGGATGTTTTATATGAAAATAGTTCCCATGATATGTGATGACATGCTAACATGATTTTTAAAGAGGAAAAAATTTCAGAGGTGTCATGTATTCAATAATGACATAAGGGATTGGTTGTCTTTCTGATAAAGGTGGTTGAATGGATTAATGTGAATGTGTCAAATGGATTATGAAATTGCAAGGGAAACATGTTAAGGGATTTCAGTATATGATACGATGAATACATTAAAATTGCTAATGCATAAGAATTTATTTATATCATAAATGTTCTATGAAATATAGATGGTATACATGTGAATTTGCTAAGACATAATGATGATTGAAGTGATAATTGAAATGTGAAATGATTATGTTATGAGTATTGATTTTTGGTATGAATTGTGCTATAGTATATTTTATAAATTGAGGAATAATAATGTGAACATGGATTAGTGAAAGGGATAATGTACTGACGATCCTGCCATGGTTTAGTTTGACTGATGCTCTAACCTGAACCTTAGAATACATCAGTTAGAGAGTTGAGTGTTATTCTAGGCCCCAAAAGTTTGCAATGGATTAAACTATCTGGAATTATGATACATGGTATGTGAGATGTATTGATTATGAAATAATTATCCCTAGTTTTATAGGGAATGTGACTTACTCCCCTATTCATGGTAATGGACATGCTTAGTTCATCATGTAAATGATCTAAATACCTAACCCATGCAACTTTAATGGCAATGGAATGATTAATGAAAATCACTTTTGTGAATGTTGTTTACTAATAGACCTATGTTATTCCTTCTTTATCATGAAATAAATATTTATTTTCAAGAAAAATATTGTTAGAAAATATATTTTTATGACACCGTTGGTGGTGGGATATTGAGTTGTTCCCACACCATGATCAGGACTCCAATGGTTACCTATGAATATTTCATGGTTCAAGATTAGGAAAAAGGTAAAGACCCTATTCTAGGGAATGTGATTCCGTATTATATGATTATGTATTGAGATCTAGACTTATATTAAGGACTTATTTTAGGGATTAATTTTTTATTCTCTATTTTGGTATTCTAATCACATTTGACATTATTTTCATGACATGTAATGTTTACAAATTTTCTAGTCTTGTACTTTTCATGGGAATTGGTTATCAGTACAAGTTACTGGTTTATTGGTTTTGGATTATATATATATATATATATATATATATATTATCTACTATATATTTTTATGAAAATGAATGTATAGTCTCCCCATGTGAATTACCAGATCCTCACTACTAGTCCGAAATGTCTAGCATACGGGGAGGTGCAGTTGAGGTCTTATGGTGACAGGGCATGGAGAACCATTTAGTGGATTTCATGTCAGGGATGTTACAGTGTGGATATCTTGATAAAATTTATTTTTGTTAATATATACCTATTGTAAATTATCATATTTTTTATCACGAGTACTTTTTTATTCTATTTTGTGTCTATATTTAATTATAGACGCCGGAAAAGTCCATTGCTCCCAGACGAAGTTCCGGATGTGGGAAACTAGGTCATATTTGAAGTCAGAAGCAGGTTTCGGAAGGCCCAGAGGCCTTGCACGGAATTTTGGAGGCCCGCGCGCAAAGTTGAAGTACAGCGCGCAATCCTCCCGGGATGCGCGCAAAGCACCGGGCCGGCGCGCAAATTTGCGCGCCCATGGCCCGCGCGACTCCCTTGCGCGCCGGGCCCCGATTCCGCGCCCTTGAAGAAGATTTCGCGCCCGCGAACCGGATTCCGCGCCCGGGGTTGCCTATAAATATAAGGCGACCCCCGACGTTTTGGAGGATGCCAGAATTCGAAGGGTCGCTCGTGCGCGCAATCCGGCCCCCTCCGCGCGCAATGCCGATCTTCAGGTAACTCCTTCATTTCGCTCAAGCAAGCCTCGGGGTTCACCTTCGCGCGCAACCCTTTGGCTTCTTTCCTTTGACCAATCCCTGACCCGAAGGCTTCTGCGCGCAAAAGAAGCCTCTTGCGCGCAATTTCCCCCGGGTGCGCGCAATCCAGCCTGATTGCGCGCACCCCCCTTTGCTAAAGTGGCCATTCGATTATGGAATGGGCTGTTGCCCCCGCATGCTATCCGAAGCCCGGTGCGCACAATCTCCATCATCAGCGTGCAAAGTGCTGACCCAATTACGTGTCAGCCCGCCCAATTGCACGCCGACCCGCGGTATTGCGCGCCAAGATCCTCTTTTGCGCGCAAACCGCTAGGGTCGCCCCCTTTGACCCCCTGAGGGTACCCGCCTGCGTGGCGCCCGATGATCTTCATCCTGGGGGCATGCACCGTGCGTTGTCTTCCCGTGCCCCCCCCCCCCAGGCTCGCGCGAAGTGACACGGACCCATCTGCGGCAACATTCGTCCGCGCTATAGGACGTTAAACTGCCAGGCATCCCTCGTCCAACATGACGTTAAACTGCATTCGTCCAAGCTGCATGACGTTAAACTGCCTAGCATATGGGCCTCCTCAAGGTGTAAGCCCCAAACTCCATCGTCCTCAACACACGACGTTAAACTGTACTTCGTCCGGCAAGACGCTAAACCATCCGCTTCGTCCTCAACAAACGACGTTAAACTGTATTTCATCCGGCAAGACGTTAAACCGTCCACTTCACCCGATCCCGTGCCTCGCACACAGGTTCCCGCCCCAGTTTGGAGGTGGCCCCCACCCACTCGTCTCTACAAGGATGTCGGGATTGGAGTGTCCTTCACCCATGGGGGTAGGGTATTAAAAACCCCTAGTTTCTTGTGGGGGACTGCACATGTGTATCTCCATTGTGCTTCCCCACTGCCGAAGCCAGTAGAGGGCATGACATGGATCGAGGTGTCTCTTACTTTCGGCCCAAGTCCCTCTCCAACTGAGTTTTGCCGCACTCAGGTTGCCTCAGTGCGTAAGTCCAGACAGAATGAACTACGCGGACTTTGATCCCTGTCTCCTAAACAGGGTACGTAGGAAGCCTCCCTGAGGTTCAAGCCCACCACCTGGTCGTCCCAGTCGTATTCACGTCGGTTCTTCCATCAGTGGACCCCTCCTGGGTTCACATTCGCGTTGATCCACCCGGTCGTTCCATCCCCCTCTGTGTGAAGTGGTTCGGTTCAATCCTCCGCCCGGAAGCCTCGACCTCTTCGTGAGTCGGCTTTCCATCATCCAGCAAGACGTTAAACTGTATATCCGAACTACGTTGACTTTGATCCGTGCTAACGCGCGGTACGTAGGAAGCCTCTACGGGGTCCAAGCTCTTCACTCCATCATCCATCCTGATCCTTACCCGGGCCGCCACATCCCGGTGGGGTCATGCCATTTCATTCCACTCCACTTTACTCAGGAAGCCGCCCATGTGCTGGCCCCAGCGTCGGTGGTTCCCCGTAAGGGGTTCTGTCATCTGATCCACTCATCGTGTTGATCAGTCCGATGCCGTCCCCGCTGGACTCTAAACTCGCAGCATACCCCGTGTTAAACATGGGAAGCTGAGGAAAACCTCAGGTAACGCAGTTCCCCGCACCCAGCGCGGGATGCCTCAGGCCATCACGCCTTCGAGAAGCCCTATTAGGGACGGAAGGCAGACATGCAGAGCCGCAGTGTTAAGACACGCCCCCAGCACCCAGAGCTACCTGGTCTCCTCACAGCAGGTTGCTACCCTGACCAGACCCCTTGGAGCGTCTGGATGGAAGCAGCGTAATTAACCGGTGTCCATGAAGATATGGTGTCGGGAACTAGATTCACGAACATTCTTAAATCTATGAGAGAGACCCAGATTAGGCGACGATTTCCGAGGAGACGTCCACGGAAGGAGGAGCCAACGTCCCATCATCCCGGTTTCGATCAAGGAGCATACGTCCCTGAATAAGGGACAGATGCCGCCCGCCTTTGCAAAGCGGGACTGTGGGGCCACAAGCCGCGCTCCCATCCCCTCGGGTCGACGGGAGCACGCGCGAACGCGTCCTGGCGGAACAGCGTCGGAACGGAAACCCGACGCACATCCGCACCGAAACAGAAAAATGGTGAACCTGAAGTGAATCTCTTTTGCTCAATACGAAGACCGATAGCTTTCAGAGGTGTTGGAAGATTAGCAAGTTGCCCGGCCGAGCATTCAGCACCGGGGCACGAAACCTGCCAGGGGCTGGGGAAGGGAAATCGGGCACTCCGTCTCATGACGTCGATGGCCTGGGTTCCCCCCACAGAAGGCGTTGTGGCACTAATGATTTGTAGTCGATTCCTTTTCCTGTCAGTATTAATGGGTTCTTCTCCCTATCTTCAGGAATCAGGTCGTCCAATCCAGTGCCTGATCGCCGCCCTCCCACTGGCGCAGGGGTAGGGGAAACACCGACGTGACTACTCCGCGTGGTCCCGCCCGTTCCACAGCCGTCCCAGCAGCCACAGCTGCGGGAAAACCACGCCATCTCTCCCCCTCGGAGGTCATCCAGTGAAGGGTGATCAACAACTTGGTGTGGAGATATGAGGAAGAGGGAGTCATCCCCACCCGGGACATGGCTCCCCTAGACCTCGAGGAAGATGCACCTCGCCACCAACGCCGCCCCCGAGGGCCGTGCAGGGAGGCACCGCTGCCTACCTCGACGTCCAACCGCATCGGGAGTTTATCCCCGGAACGCTCCGACAGCTCCTTCCCCTATGCGGATGAGGTGGAGGATGTCCGGGACCACCCTATCCGTGATTCGCTCTAGGGATCCGCGATCAGGGCTCCTACTAGGCCACGTCGACACCGCCGACAGGCCTCTCAAGTCGAAGAACGGGCTCTCCACCTGCCTGCACCGCTGATCCCGACTCGTCTATCCCGACGCCAACTTCGGGCACGTGTGGAAGAGGATTCCCATCTTGGGGCCCTAGCAACGGCGGCCACATTGGCCCAAGCCACTGTTGGCTCCAGTCACCAGGACCCTGTGCATCCTGAGCAGGGGCACTTCTATGCCCGACCTGGATCAAGGCCCTGACCGCCCCAAAGGCTGGTTGGGTTGACTCTCCCGGTTGCGGGCAGAGGCAATAGCCATCGCGGACCACCTCGCAGTAGCTCTATTCACCAGATGGGTCCACTCCGTGTGGCCGATCCGAGAGGCATGGGTGATCCCACCTTCCGATCCCGGCCTAGAGGCCTGCCCGGAAGCATCTATCCCCGCATCCCCTTTGATATCTGTCCCGGTGCTCCTCGCACCTTGGTTTCTAGCCCTCTTGGCCCCAGCACCGGTGCTGCCAGAGGACGCCAGGACAGAGATCAGCCATGCCCCGAAGAACCACCCAGGGGCAGGAAGGCGAGGCGTCGACGTAGAGGGAGGAATGTTGCGGAATTCCGGACAGAGATCCGACCAATTCGTTTCTCTAATACAGAGGCGGAGTATGATTCGGAGACAGAGCCCTCCCCCCGATCCCGCCAGTCAGGGGCAGGGGTAAGAATGCGGCACGTCATCCTCGTACTTCCCGAGAGCGAGATCGATATGATCCCCGCTTCTCTCCGAAGGTATATCCGAAGTAGCGAGGGCCTGGTAGACCCCCAAGGATCAAGCTTGCGGTTGGTACCAGCCCCTCCGAAAGCGCCTTCTGCCTCGATCGGAGAAGCCGAAGACCTTTTCTGGGGACCGATGGTCGAGCCACGATCCAGTGCACCCTTGGCGAGCACCGACGCTACGGCAGGATTTTCGCTCGCCGGCCCGTCCTATCGTGATGTGGTAGCTGGGGCACCGCAACCCTCAGAGGGCGGCCCGGGATGTGGAGGCCAATCGGCATGCTCGCTGTATTCACCGCCGGCCAGCCCGCCAGCCCAGCGGCCCGCCTCGGCGCCACTGCCAGTTCCCCGTCCATTCCCAGTTGCTGAAGGGGACCAAGGAGACCTGAGTCCCGAGTTTGAGTCGTGGAGATTCTGGACCGTCCTTGCAGAGGGCCACTTCCCTGAGATGTTTTGGCCAGTCGCAGGACCGGACTTTGATGCACCCGAATCGCTCACCCCGGATGAGTTCGAATGCTTCCGCTGAACTCTCCGGAAGACTCACTCCCGTCTTCACCGCCTACAAATGCCATATCCCAGGAGTCAAGCGCACCTGGAGGATATTGGTGAGCAGTGCCGTCAGATTGACCTGGCCACGCTCCCCGCGGTTCGGCACCCCGGGTCATTTGGGCACCACAGGGCCCTCCAACAATGATGCGTTGAGTGTTTTCAAGTACTCCGCATGGTTATCGAGGAAGCCACTCCCCACGTGTATATCCGTGGATGGGGGCAGTACGTTGCCCTATGCTTCAGTGCGATTCGCCGACAGCCCGATTCGCTGGGTGGCCCTGAGGGTACATCCCCAGGGACGGAAACGGTCAATATGGCTGACCTGGCGGGAGAGGGGAACGACTTGGAACTTCTCGACGGGGGCTCTCCCCCCGAAGACAAGCCATCGTTGGATAAGTCAGTGAGGGTTACTCGTCACTAGAGGAGCCTCCTGGGTCTCCCCGCACCCACTAAAGCACTGACGTTGAGCCGAAACGTCAGCAAAGGTAAAGAGCACGGCGGGGCTATAAAGCCCGCCGACCCATCTGCCTCCATTCAGAGGGCAGAGGAGGATCCTGAAAAGGTCACGCTACATCAACAGCTCGCCGAGCATAAGAAGCTAGTTGACCAGCTCCTCCTCGAGCGCGCTGCAGAGCGGCGGCCTGACTACGGTGATCCTAGGCCAGGACAGTTGGGACAGGAACAACCGCTCCTCGACGAGACTCTCCCGGGCAACCATGATTACGCCGTGTTTGCCGACAGGGGAGAGGCCATTGCCTATGGCAAGAGGGTGCGATATGTTTCACCACACCCTCCCGAGCGGCGTGACTACCTGAGAGTCCCTGCTCAGATTCCTCCCGCTGCCCCAAGGGCCGCTCCGCCCGCCATCCCACGAGCTGCCGAGTTCGACGACCCGGTCGACGACCCGATTGAAGGGCCATGCAATGCGCTCGTGGTAAGAGATCCTCACCAGGACTGGAACCCATGTTCGGACGACCCGATGGCAGCACTCATCGCCCGCTTGGAAGCCTTGGAGACTCGGCAAGTGGCGATCCCACCGGACGACAAGCCATACCCAGCATGGGTGGATGACATGCCGGCACCTCCGGGATTCGGGAACCCCACTTTCGCCCCCTTCAACGGGACTGGAGATCCGCCACAGAATTTGGCCCATTTCAACTCGAGGTGCGGGCCTATGTTGGGAACTCCGGCGCAGCAGGAGGCCGCTAAGCTTCGCTGCTTTGTCCAGACACTAGAAGGGCCAGCATTTGTCTGGTACAGCCAGCTCCCCGTCGGGTCGATAACTAGCTGGGAGGACCTTCGTAGATAGTTCCTCTACCAGTTCAGTTCCACAACCCAGAAGACGAGTATCGCAGACCTCTTCAAGTGCAAGCAAAGGCCTGATGAGCGAGTCGCGAATTTCGTCGCCCGATGGAAGGGTCTCACATATTCCCTTGACATGCCATTGACTCAGGAGCAGTTGCTGACAATGTGCGTCGGGAACGTCAAGACCGAGCTGGTCCCTTCCTTGATAACTCAGAATTACCCCGGAGGGTTCAGGGACTTCTCAGACAAAGATCAACGTCTTGAGGAAGCCCTGCAACAAGCCAGTCAGGCACACCCGCTGCCTCCTATGATCCATGCAAGGAGTGTCAGCAGGGCTGAGCCCGCTGCTGTTGCCCAGATAGAGGCCCCCAGGCAGTTGGAGTTGCTGCCGGTGAGGCCAGCTCCACAGCCTCACAGGAATCCGCCTCCACGGGCTCAATTCCCGGCCCAGCAACGGCAGCCCCAGAACCGGCCGGCCCCTCCGTATAATGTACCGCCACAACCCAGGCGAGATAATCAGGGTACACCTCCTCGGCAGGCCCCTCCAGCCCCTCATCAAGACCACGCTCCCAGGGCCCCGCGATACCTGACTTACTCATTTCATGAGGATCAGGTCCCCGGTTATTTCCGGAGCGCCCTGGAGCAGAGGAATGTGCGATTGCCTGAGTGTTGGAGGCCAGAGGAGGCACATCTCATGGATAACCCCCGCTACTGCCCTTATCATCGGGCCCTGGGGCACACCATCCGACGATGCTACGTGTTTAAGGACTGGCTCCAAGACCAGATTAATAACAATGTAATCATGTTGGGCCCAGCTCCAGCGCAAGTGGCGGGCATGTTCGTGGGATCAGGTGATGATAGTGGCAACGAGGACGAATGGCAGCTGGTCTCCGACCGCGGATCCCTGAATTATAATAACTGGATGGCCCGCAAGACGATCATTCGCGCCCATGGAATCATCTGTGCACGCTTGAATCAGCCTGAGCCCCCAAAATCTGCGGGTGCTGCTTCGGCATCGTCGTCCCAGCCTGCCTCCTCCGAGAAGAGCAAACGGCGGCGGCGCAAGAAGGAAGAGCGCGCCCCGCCAGTTCTGCCACTATCCCGCACTCTCGGAGATTTCATGCCCCCGGAGGTGGGGGTCCCTCCTCGGATCCGCCCGGTGATGAATGATTCGTCCGATGACAGTGTTGGGTACGCTTCGGTTAATACCGTCGAGCTGGTAAATCCCTTTTCGGTTCCCGACGTTGAAGAACACCAGGTGGACCCTCCTAGTGTCCCCGGTCGTCGTCGCCGTCGGAGGAACCGCAACAACAGGAGTTGTTGGGGCACGACAGTTGGTACCTCCAGCCAGGCCGTGCACGCCACTGAGACTAGGCAGCAGGCTCAAAACCGAGCTCAGCGTGCGCAGCCCCCCCATCCGGGGATGACAGATTCGCCTCCGCCACTGTTTGTGGTGTGGGACCAGGCAGAGCCGCCTCAGCCGCGCTGCGACCAGCTCCATCCTGCCACGAGTCCATCCCGGCCTCCTGGCCCCAGTACGGTGACCACTTCCCGGGCTTCAACCAGTGAACAGCGAGATTCGCCAAGCACCAGTCGGCCAACGGTCCAACCGGCAAGGCCCGTCATGCCTCCAACCGTAGAGCAACCTCCTGCAACCAGGGGCTCGCGCTTGGCAAAAAAGTATGATGTCCTGAAGCACATGGCCGATATCCCAGCAAGGCTCTCCATCCTTGAGGCTCTGCGCATGTCACCTGAGACGTGCGAGGCGCTTGCTGAAGCCCTGAAGAGCCCCCTCCAGTTTGAGAGGGAGGTTGCGGCTGCAGAGGCCTTTCACGCCGAAACGATTGAGGACGCCGAATGTCAGGCAGTTATCTCGTTCTCTGGTGAGGACGAAGACCCTCCTATACAGGGGCACATTCGTCCGCTGTATGTTACTGGCCAGTTCAATGGCCTTGATGTCCGGCGCTGTCTTGTCGACACGGGGTCCGGGATTAACCTGATTCCAACTCGGACGCTCCGGAAATTGGGGTTGTCTGAGGATGACTTGATTCCCTCCGACCTCAGGATCCAGGGGTACGACCGCACCGAGAAAACTCCGATCCGCAAGATACGTTTGAAGACCCAGTTCGGTGACCTGGTTTCCAGCACCGAATTCATGTTATTCTCTCAGGACACTGCATATAACGCATTGATGGGCAGGCCATGGCTCCACCTTCATGCGACGGTTCCCTCGTCATACCACCAATGCCTTAAATACTCCCTTAATGGTCGAGTAGGCGTGCTTCAGGGAGATGCCTCTCCTTTTGCCTCATGTGAAGCCCGCTATCTGGACGCGGACTATTATAAGAGCAAGGATAAGCAGATCCTGGCAGGTGAGGTTGAGCCTGTCGCTGTTGCAAGTGATCCCTGGGCCAGTTTGGATGACGCTTATGTCCTCCCGATCCATCGGTTGGACGTAGCCATGGTCTCGATAGCCTGTGAGTCTCCTGATGAGATGACCGCGACCGCCCATGCCAGCACCAGCGGCCCAGTAGGATCTGGTAGCCCCAATGCAGTTTCCAACGCAGTCTCTCCTATGGACGATCCCTCCCCTTGTGGAGAGGACGTGGAAGATGCACCCCCAGCCTTTGAGGAAGGCGTCTCCGCCACGGTCGATGAGTTAGTACAGGTGAACCTTGGAACCGAAGTAGATCCAAGACCCACATTGGTCAGTGCCGCCATGCCATCTGAGGAGCGGCAGCAGTACGTGGACTTCCTCAGACAACACCGTGATGTGTTCGCTTGAGGCTATGATGAGATTCCGGGGCTAGATCCTCAGGTAGCCATCCACCGCCTTGGTCTCCCGGCGAACCATCGCGGGTCAAGCAGCCTCCCAGGAAGATGCACCCATTCCACGGTGCCATGGTTGAGGCCGAAGTTGACAAGCTTATCAAATCCAACTTCGTGAGGGAAGATCAGTACCCCAGATGGCTGGCAAACATTGTGCCGATCAGGAAGATGAACGGGCAGATCAGAGTCTGTATCGACTTCCGCGATCTCAACCGCCACTGTCCGAAGGATGATTTTCCCCTTCCGGTGACAGAGCTGTTGATCGACGCCACGACGGGATTCCAAGCCCTCTCCTTCATGGATGGATACTCCGGATACAACCAAATCCGGATGGCCCCTGAGGATGAGGAGTTCACTGCCTTCAGGGCCCCCCAAGGTATCTTTTGTTACCAGGTCATGCCCTTCGGCCTGAAGAATGCAGGTGCCACCTATCAACGGGAGATGCACCGCATATTCAAGACAATCCTCTGCACACTGGTGGAATGCTACGTCGACGACTTGGTGGTCAAATCGCTCCAGCGTCAGGACCATCTCAAAGATCTTGAGAAAATGTTCGGCTTCCTCCGGTCTCACTGCCTGAAGATGAACCCGTTGAAGTGTGCCTTCGGGGTCACCTCCGGGAAGTTTCTTGGCTTTGTGGTAAGATACCGGGGTATTGAGATCGACCCAGAGAAGATCAGGGCGATTAGCCAGATGCCTCCCCCAGGTAACATCCGGGAACTGCAAGGGTTCCAAGGCCACTTAGCCTATATCCGCAAATTCATCGCGAATCTGGCCGGCAAGTGTAAGCCCTTTTCTCTGCTCATGAAGAAAGGCGCCACCTATGTATGGGATAAGGAGTGTCAGACCGCTTTCGAGGAAATCAAGCAGTAATTGCTTCAACCTCCGGTTTTGATGCCGCCTGTATCCAGGAAGCCGCTGGTCCTTTATGTGACTGCCCTGAAACGGTCCCTAGGTGCCCTTCTCGCCCATAAGAACAACGAGGGAACAGAGAATATCCTCTATTACCTTAGTCTCATGCTCCTCGATGAGGAATTCAGGTATTCCCCCATCGAGAAGAGCTGCCTGGCGCTCGTATTTGCCGTACATAAATTACGACACTACTTGCAGCACCACGAGGTACAGTTGGTTTTCGGGTAGACCCGTTGAAATATATCCTGAGCCGGCCTATGTTGACTGGCAGTCTAGCACGGTGGGTTGTGATTCTCCAGCAGTTCGACATTAGGTATGTGTCTCAGAAGGCCATCAAAGGGCAAGCATTGGTGGACTTTCTGGCTGCTCACCCAACCTCCGCGGATCAGTCGCTGGATCTAGGCTTTCCTGATGAGGCCGTTCTATCGGTCGATCGTGCTTATCCATGCTGGCAGATGCACTTTGACGGTGCTTCCCGGAGCCCCACCGGTAGAAGACTCGATGATCTTAAGCTCAACAAAGTGGGATTGGGTATCGTCTTCATTACCCCGGAGCAAGTCGTGCTGCCATATTCTTTCCTGTTGTCAGAGGGCTGTACCAACAATGAGGCGGAATACCATGCCCTCATCACTGGCCTCGAGTTAGCTCTCGAGATCGATGTGCCCCATCTGTGTGTGAAAGGGGTCTCCGAGCTGGTCGTTAAGCAGATCAATGGAGACTATGTTGTTAGGAAGCCGGAACCTGTGCCATTGCTGGAGTGCACCCTCATCCTGATGGCCCAGTTCCCTTCTCGGCCAGAAATTGTCCATATTCCCCAGTCGCAGAACGGTCGAGCAGATGCTTTGGCCAGCCTTGCTGCATCACTCGCAGAGCCTGAACAGGACAACCTGATCGTCCGCATGATGCACCGCAGGCTCATCCCTCCCGTTATCCCGGAGGGAGATCGCGACCCGTCGGTAAGTAATCTCACCACGGTTGCCCCTGTGCCTGGATCCCCGAGTACCACAGATATGGCAGTCAAACCAGCCCCTGATTGGAGGATGCCATTGGTTGAGTACCTCCAACATGGCATTCTCCCGTCGGATCGGGCCGAGCGTGAGCGAGTTCGACGCCGCGCATCGCAGTTTGTCCTCCAGAGCAGTCCCAGCCTGGAGCAGATCCTCTATAAACACGGATTTGATGGTGTTCTCCTCCGCTGCCTTCAGGGATTTGAGATCCCACGAGTCATGCAAGAGGTTCATGCTGGTTCATGCGGTGCCCACCAGACTGGGCCAAAGCTGTCCCACCAGATTTGGAGGTTGGGATAATTCTGGCCCTCCATGATCCATGACTGCATCGAGTACGCCAGGAAGTGCCATGCGTGCCAGGTTCACGCGAACTTTGTGCATCGGCCGCCAGAGACTCTCCATACCACCAGGTATTCTTGGCCCTTTGCAGTCTAGGGGATGGACGTTGTGGGACCTTACCCGCCGGCGACGGCTCGCCAGTGCCGGTTCATTCTGACCGCCACAGACTTCTTCTCCAAATGGGCAGAGGCGATTCCGCTCAGAGAGGTCAAATCTTGTTCTGTCGCTGACTTTGTGACCTCCAACATCATTTTTCGATTTGGAGTGCCTCACGCTATCCTCACGGATAACAGAGCCAATTTCCGAGCAGCCGAGTTGAAGAAGTTGTACGCCAAGTACAACATTCGCTCGAACCATACATCTCACTATCATGCGCAGGCAAATGGACAGATTGAGGCGTTTAACAAATCCCTCTCTAACATTCTGCAAACGATTGTTGGTCAGAACAAGAAGAGTTGGCCGGACAAGCTCCCCAACGCCCTCTGGGATTATCGGACGACGACTCGCAATTCCACCCAGATGACCCCTTATTCCCTGGTGTATGGAGCTGAGGCCGTCCTGCCCATTGAGATCCAGTTATCGTCCTTGCACACTACGGTCTACGACCAACAAGCGCCGAACAGAGCTTCTGAAGCCCGTCTAGTCGAGTTGGAAGCACTGGATGAGAATAGGCTTCGCGCTTTGCACAACTTGGAGAGGCATCAAAGAAGAATGGCTCGAGCCTTCAATAAGAAGGTTCGCCTCCGCTCTTTCCTGCAGGGTGACCTAGTACTGGCCCTAAAAGCGCCAATGATCCCCGACAGGAATCCGCCTAAGTTGGAGCCCAGGTGGGAGGGACCTTTTGTCGTCCACAAGGTCTATCCCAATGGCGCGTACTCCCTAGCGACTATGGATGGTGAGCGTGTTACTCCTCCCACCAACGCTAGGTTCCTCAAGCAGTACTTTGCCTGAGTTCACCACGTCCAAGCTACAAGACGTTAAACTGTTCAGCATTCGTCCCGCATGACGCTAAACTGTACCACGTCCAAGCTACAAGACATTAAACTGTTCAGCATTCGTCCTGCACGACGCTAAACTACACCACGTCCAAGATACAAGACGTTAAACTATTCAGCATTCGTCCCTCATGACGCTAAACTACACCACGTCCATGCTAAAAGACGTTAAACTGTTCAGCATTCGTCCCACATGACGCTAAACTGCACCTCGTCCAAGCTACAAGACGTTAAATTGTTCAGCATTCGTCTCGCATGATGCTAAACTGCATCTCGTCCAAGCTACAAGACGTTAAACTGTTCAGCATTCGTCCCGCATGATGCTAAACTGCACCTCGTCCAAGCTACAAGACGTTAAATTGTTCAAGATTCGTCCCGCATGACGCTAAACTGCACCTCGTCCAAGCTACAAGACATTAAACTATTCAGCATTCGTCCCGCATGACGCTAAACTGCACCTCGTCCAAGCTACAAGACATTAAAATGTTCAGCATTCGTCCCGCATGACGCTAAACTGCACCTCGTCCAAGCTACAAGACATTAAACTATTCAGCATTCATCCCGCATGACGCTAAACTGCACCTCGTCCAAGCTACAAGACGTTAATTGTTCAGCATTCGTCCCGCATGACGCTAAACTGCACCACGTCCAAGCTACAAGACGTTAAACTGTTCATCATTCGTCCTGCATGACGCTAAACTGCACCTCAAGAACTACGTGTGGCTTGATTTCCATCCTTATTGGATACGTAGGACCGCCTGAACATTCATGTTTCAGGCCCAGCCCCATCCTTCGGGAATTTCCATCCCATTTCGGGCCCTTGGCCCAAGTGCCTCTGGGTATGCGGCGTATGGTGTGAACGCGGGGCTATGCCCTCATTCACGTCGGTTTGCTCGCCACGCTGCACGCCCCCCACGTTTGGGGATGCTTTCCGCTCCCCCCTTTCTTTATCGTCCTGCATGATGTTAAACTGCACATCAAGAACTACGTGCGGCTTGATTCCCATCTTTATGGGATACGTAGGACCGCCTGAACATTTGTGTTTCAGGTCCAGCCCTGTCTTTTGGTTGCTCTCATGGTGAGTCCTCCGACCCTTTCCAGTGATCCGTTAACATGTTTTGGGTACCCCAGTCTATGACCTTTAGTGTCGGATTCAATCCCGACAAGTCCTGTGTTACTTGTCAGGCCTCGCGCTTCCTCTTGTTCGAGCCTTCACTCAAAGGGATCCTCGTTAGCGGTTTGGATACGATGCCTCAGTGCTCTCCTACCGCTCCGGGTCGATTCCTGGGCCGCAAATCGATATGAATCCTGTTCTTGAGCGGTTGATGCTTGTTTGCTTGCCTCATCCTAGGCTGACGCGATCGGATGTTGTGTTGCGAGTGTGGTCAGCAACGTCCTTGATCGCCATGTCGGCTCTTTCAGGCTCTGAACATTGGTTGCGCAGTCCTCATCACACTCCGCCTCTGTGCGTTGTCGTGGAATCTCGACACTCTCTCTCTTCACACTGACCTTCAGTACACCTCTACACGTTAGGCAGGCCAACCAGGGTAATGGTGTCTTTCGAGGCTCCCACGATCTGAGCACCAAGGATATATGCTAATGTCCTCCCTAAGGTCCATGTATAGCTAGACCCTTGTCCCCATGAGGATGAAGGAGTCGCCCGAACAATCGCATTTTGGGCCCAGCATAGCTGGAGGCTAGCATCTCTGCCCCTCGGTTGATAGACATATGCAGACCCCTATCCCAGGATCCTTCTCCAGGAATTGTGCGTGACCGCAGGGCTGGGATGTGTCCCCACCTCCGCTGTGTCCGCCGTACCGCAATAAGCGGATTCCTCCATGGTCCGAGCCACACGACCTTAAACTGTGTTTCTTGGTCTTACCATACAACCGTAAACTGTGATCGTCTTGGCCGCCCGACGAGAAACGGCACTGCATTGTGATGTTCTCCTCAGGGGACACTCACGTTGGGAACTAGTTAATAACCATGCCATTTATCAATGCCTTTCATGGCTTGATTATTGTGGCGATGCCAGGGATTTCTTAATCACAGGAATGTCGTTGCACAAAGAAAAACCATCCACCTTTAAGGACAAACAAGAAATATCAAATGCCGCTTCTTTTGGGTGCGAGGGCCAGACCCGCACCCCTCCCCACGCTGGTGCCCGATTGTGTTGCGTCGTGCTTCAAGAACTATGTTTGGCTTGATTCCCATCCTTATGGGATATGTAGGAACGCCCGGATGTTTGAAACTTCGGGTCCATCCCCCACCTCTTAAAGATTCCCCCTTCTCTTGGGAATCCTCCGCCTTCGGGTCACCCTCAAGGCGTGTCCCTCGACCCCTTGCAGTGGTCCACCGGTGTCAAGAGTACTCTGGTCTATTGCCAGGAGGGTCAGGTTCAGCTTGGTCAGGTTCCTTCCACCTTTCAGGCTTCATGCTCCCCTTCATTCGGACCCATCGCCTACGCCCTGGGTGGAACCCCCGTGAGCGGTTTAGATACAATGCCTCAGTTCTCTCCCGCCGATCCGGGCTAGTTCCCCCAAGGGCCTTGGGCAGCAAATCGATATGAATCCCGCGCTTGAGCGGTTGATGCTCGTTTTCTGCCTCATTCCATCAACGGTCAGTGCGATATTGATACTGCTTTTCCGCCACAGTCGGCAGTACTCCCATATCGTTACACCGGTGCCCCCAGTCCTTGAGTGAATGGTCGCATGATTCACATTACGTTTTCCACCCCCCATTCGGACCAAGCGAAATCTCGGCACTCTTGACACTATCCCTCAGTGCATCTTTGCATATCCAGGGGATAGGACCACGATGTGGCGTACTTTGAGGTTCCTATGGTCCGAGCTCTAAGACCTTAAACTAAGACCTTCCCCTATGGTCCAAGCTCTACGACTTTAAACTATGATCTCCCTATTCGGGGTTCTACGTCCTTCATGACGTTAAACTGCACTTTCAGAACTACGTGTGGCTTGATATCCAGCCTGATGGAGTACGTAGGAATGCCCGGGCATCTCGACTCGGGTCCAGCCTCAGGGATCGCTAAGTCCCGCCCCTCCTCGTCACCAGTCGTTTGGCCTGGCTTCTGGTAGAGTGGTGCGGTTGTGATATTCTCCCTGACTCAGCTCGGGATGCCCCATTGCAATGATGGGAAGCGACAATTTCCTCGTCAAAGAGGTTCTGTCTGAGAATTGGGGTGATTAATGGCCAGATTAGTGCATCCGCCTAATACGCTTTCCCCGCGGTGGCGCAATTTTGGGAGCGTTAGATTCTGTCCGAACAAATCATCACTTCGCCCCATGCTTCGCATGCCCTTTTGATTCAGATTTCCACCCTTGTGTCTGAAGGAACACCCAAAGTGGTATTGATGATGACATGTGATCCGCCTCCTGCAATATGAATGATGACATTCGGTCCGTCTATTGCTGTTGTATGGTCGATTGATCCATTGTCCGCTTGCCGTCTTGGGCATTTCCTGGAAGGCCGGCCGTCGTGGATTTCTGAATTCGGTACACGCGATTCGCCCGTTCTCATTTCCCTATGTTCGGATAAAATCTCAACGCCCTTAGCGTTGTCCCGCTCGTGTGTCGGAACAAGTTGGGGGGATGGTACATTGATTAGGTCTGAGGTCTCCCTTCCCAGGAATGACCTCCCTCTCTTCTTTAGAAACCCAGGACCAATTGTGGATGCCTGAAGTTTGGTTAACGCTCCCGCAAGACAATGAATTGTGGTTGAACACGTTAAGCCCAAAAGATGCAGATAAATATATTGGTTCATACAAATGGATCGAAGTATTGTGTAGCGGAAGCAAAATGTTCTGGGAATGGAAAAAACAAAGCCCCTAGGGATTAGCGTGCTGAATGAATCCTTCTAACGCCGCTACCCTTTGACTGGTAGCCTCCAGGGCTGCTTCTCGCTCTCTGCATGCCCTCTATTCGTCGGCGGTCGCAGCACGCAGCTCGTCAATCCTGGCTTGTGCACGCTCCCGCTCGACTTGAAGTGTGACCATATGTTGGCCCGCCTCCGTCAGCTGTACCTGGGCGTCATCCAGCTGGGCCGTCAATTTCTCCACAAGCTCAGTGCACGATGCTACGAAGGGCTCCTTCTCTGCCGCCTGCCCTTCGAGGCGCCGAACTTCCTGATCCGCCACAAGGATCGCCCGCGTGTTCTCCGACATGTCCCGACATTGTGCGACGACAGCACGCCGACGGCTCTCGCGCATCTTTTCGGCCATGAAATCACGGACCGTCAGATGGAGGCGTTGAGCATCAGCTCCCCCGGCACACAGGAAGCGCAGCCAGGTATGAAGCGATCCCATGCGCCCCAGCCACTCCGATGGGTCTCGCTTGAGGTAGCGCTGGATGCACTTCCAACCCCTGCGGCGCGTTATCCGGCTCTCCTCGACCGCCTCCGCGTCCGAGTCATCCATCTCCTCGGGGTCGGTAGGCCGGTAGGCGGGGAAGGCAGCCAGCAGGTCAGCTGCGGGGTCCGCCCCTGGGATGTCCTCACAGAGGATATGTTCCCCAACATCTGGGCGACCTTCTTCTCTCACCCCAGCGGCGTTGACACCCTCGTCAGCCCCTGACCTCTCTCCAATGGAAGCACCACCGGTGTCCGCTGCCCCCTGATCAGCAGTTTGTGGGGCCGGCTCGGTGTGAGAAGTCTGTTCTGGAGGAGGCGGCATGTCTGCCACTGGTCCACTCGTGGATGGCCTGGGTTCGACAGCCCGACGAGCCTCCAGTATTGAGATCACTGCGCAAGGCATGCCATGGTTAGTCACGGATCGTCAACGGCAAGTACCAACAGTAAAGTAAGAAGGCTTACGGGAATCCAAAGCGTCATCTTCCGCTATCCCAGCCGCCGCAGAAGCAATTGCAGTAGGGGACCCCTCAACGCTTGTCAATTCAATGATGGGTGTCTGGCCCCCGCCCTGTCCTGCTGGTGCCTCTCCTACTCCTACTTAGGATGCCTGACCAACATCCGTGCACTCCTGAGGAGGGTGAAGAAATGGGTTAGAAGCTGCATAAGAGAATGGACGAAGCAGGTTGAGTAGGGATAGAAGCGGACCTCGAGGAGCTCGGTGATATCGACATTTTCGGAGCCGACCACCTCGCCGCTCTCCCGCGGGCTCCCCGGACGGGACCTTCCCTCCGAGCCTTCATCCTCCCCCGTCTCCTCCTCTTCCTCGGAGTCATCGTTACTATCACCTTCCTCCGGCGGCATCTGTTCTGGAGTAGGCTCTAGACCGAGCATCACCTTCACCAGAAGGGAAGGCTCCGCACGCGACTGCCGCAGGGTCATCCAGGATGACCACAGCACTGGGAAGACTGCATCGTGAGAGGGTTCGAGCAGACGCCTTATCTACTTCCTGGGCCACTCCCCGACCACCGCATGTGCCCCCTCTCTGGGTGCTGAAGTCGTGGCGGCAGCCTGCGATGTGCCCGCCGCCGAAGTCCATACCCGCGCCGGCTCCGCTGCTTGGCGCACCTCCGTTCTCCCCCGCGTGACGGCGCCTCGCCTCCTTCCTTGACGCCCGGTCTCCGCACGGGTGACCTCGAGCCGCCGAACTGGCTTCCGTAGAAGCCCCTCGGGGTACGCGATGGCCCAGTGTTCGGCGTACTCGGTTGCCAAGCCTGCGTCGACCCCGGTCGGAGGGAGAGTGATGACATCGCCAGAGCCGAATGCGGCAAACATTAGCCACATCTGGCGAAGGACGCAAGGGTTCGTCTCCTCCCGGACAGCAGCAAATACCCTCTTCGGCATCCGTTGAAGGCGCCCGAACTGCCTGGCGAACCGGGTTGGCACGTAGGGATCGCAGATCACCTTCCCGTCGATCCGAGCCACTAGCACCCCGCCCCGCATGCTTAGGAAGTATTCGTGTTGCTCCAGCGGACCCTATCCATTGCCGATCATCTGGCCAACGGGAGTGGGGAACGGGCCGAAGTTGAAATTGGCATGATTGCCAATCCGAATCCTCACGCCCTCCTCATTTAGGGTCATCGGAGCAACCCCCGCGATGTTCAGTAGGGAGGGTCGCAGGCCGTTGCCCGGAGGAATGACAGCGTTTGGAAACGTGTACCCACCGAGGCGAGCAGCCACCCAGCCGTGGAAGAATTGAAAGGGCCCACAGATCCTTCGTGGCGACCCCCCTCACGAGATGCATCCCAGGATGGCGTACAGCTTAGCCAGCATTGGGACCCTGAGGTTGTATCTCTTGTTGGCGGCCATGGCGCCCGCCATCACCAGTGTCGCCGGGCAGACGCCCATCCTCGCGTCCCGCACTGGCAGGAGCCAGCCAGTCAGAAAGGTGGCCAGGAACGCCACGTACCGGGAATTTGGGTCCCGGGCCTCGATGACGCGGTACCCCAATAAGCGGTAGTTGCCCATCTCCAGGACCCGCCAGTACGACCCGTTCCGGCTCCTCTGAGCCGCGGTCGGGCACCGCTTCCCCCTGCCTGGCATCTTGACCACTGGGTCATGCTCCAAGAACTGGTCGAACCACTCATTGTATGCCATGTCCTTGTGGAAGTCCTTGACCCCGAGCCGCTGCGTAACTAGGTCCAGTAGATGCCATGTCAGAATGGGAGTCCGTGACCTATCGTCCCAGGTGTTCTTCAGAGGCAGGAACTCATCGTATTTGTAACCCTCCAGCGGGATACCTCCGATGCAGTGGATGTCCCGAGACCGATGCTAACCTCCCCATGATGAAGATGGAAGGTGTTGGTATCCAGGGACCAGCGGGTGAACAGCTCCGGCCCGAGCTCGGGCTGCTGGTAGAAGTGGAACTGTGACGTCCACACCGCCTCAAACAGGCCGATGTATCGCAGCTCCTCCGCAAAGTGATCGCAGGTGTGGCGTGCCCAGAACGCCCAGGCCCACTCATTCGTGAAATTGCCCCCAGACCGCAAGTCCCAGTCCTTCAGCCAGCCCTTGGTGTCGTCAGTGACACTTTGGCGATACGTACTCGAGTAGAGGGCTGGAGAGTTCTCCGCAGTAGGCTCACCCCCGGTAATGGTTCGCGTCCTCGGGTTCAGGACATAGACATCTAAGTGCCTGGTCTCCCTGGCAGGATTCCCGTTGTTGGTGATGTTGTAGCGAAGAAGCTCGTCCTCCCGAGTCACCCAGGTCCGTGGCGCATCAACCTCAAACCCCGGCACCGGAACCTCATCCAGGATGTCGTAGTTCCAGAGTGGCAGGTTGTCCGACAGCGGATACGTCTTCTGGGTCGGTGACAGCAAGTCAAATAAGGATTGATTGTTGGAAACAATCTCCTTGGCTCCGTAGACCTCCTCGTTCGCCGCCATTTCAGCTCTGCGAATGGCGGCATCCCTCTCATTCACTTGATTCGCGGCCATCTCAGAAGCTCCGGGAGTCATGCGGGTTAAGGGATGAGGCGTGCGGAATCGGAGGAGGCTGGTGGAGAAGTTTGGGAGTTGGCGCACAATCCTAGTGGACGGCGCGCAATTGGGAAGTCTGTCGCGTAAAACCCCGGGTGTTCGCGCAAAATCAAGCCGAAATCCGAATGGGTTTGCGCGCCGAACGGGCGAATTTCGCGCTGGCAATGGCAATTTCGCGCACGAGAGCTTGGAAGCTTGTCGCGCGGAAGGCCTTTGTACGGTACGGGGGACCCAGAGCCCCTATTTATAGGCGAGGTCGGGTGTCCGCGCCGCGCGGAAAGCACTTTGCGCGACCGAGGCAGCGAATTTCGCGCCCAAAGCCCTTTTTGCATGCCCAAGTCCCGCGCCGCCCAGGACTTCGGCGTTCTGGCGTCTCCCTCGGAACCCGATCGTTGTGACCTCTCGCCGATCAGATTCCGAGGGGGGGATTTTTTAGACTCCGGAAAAGTCCTTTGCTCCCAGACGAAGTTCCGGATGCGGGAAGCGAGGTCATATTTGAAGTCAGAAGCAGGTTTCGGAAGGCCCGGAGGCCTTGCGCGGAATTTTGGAGGCCCGCGCGCAAAGTTGAAGTACAGCGCGCAAATTTGGGCGCCCATGGCCCGCGCGACTCCCTTGCGTGCCGGGCCCCGATTCCGCGCCCGCGAAGAAGATTTCGCGCCCGCGAACTGGATTCCGCGCAACCCTTTGGCTTATTTCTTTTGACCAATCCCTGACCCGAAGGCTTCCATGCGCAAAAGAAGCCTCTTGCGCGCAATTCCCCCCAGGTGCGCGCAATCCAGCCTGATTGCGCGCACCCCCCTTTGCTAAAGTGGACATTCGATTAAGGAATGGGCAGTTGCCCCCGCGCGCTATCCGAAGCCCGGTGCACGCAATCTCCATCATTCGCGCGCAAAGCGCTGACCCAATTGCGCGCCAGCCCGCCCAATTGCACGCCGACCCGCGGTATTGCGCGCCAAGCTCCTCTTTTGCGCGCAAACCGCCAGGGTCTCCCCCTTTGACCCCCTGAGGGTACCCGCCTGCGTGGCGCCCGATGATCTTCGTCCTGGGTGCCTGCACCGTGCGTTGTCTTCCCGTGCGGCCCCCCAGGCTCTCGCGAAGTGACACGGATCCATCGGCGGCAACATTCGTCTGCGCTGCAGGACGTCAAACTGCCAGGCATCCCTCGTCCAACATGACGTTAAACTGCATTCATCCAAGCTGCACGACGTTAAACTGCCTAGCAAATGGGCCTCCTCAAGGTGTAATCCCCAAAATCCATCGTCCTCAACACACGACGTTAAACTGTACTTCGTCCGGCAAGACGTTAAACCGGCCGCTTCGTCCTCAACACACGACGTTAAACTGTACTTCGTTCGGCAAGACGTTAAACCATCCGCTTAACCCGATCCCGTGCCTCGCACGCAGGGTCCCCCCCCGGTTTGGATGTGGCCCCCACCCGCTCGTCTCTATAAGGATGTCGGGATTGGAGTGGCCTTCGCCCATGGGGGTAGGGTATTACAAACCCCTAGTTTCTTGTGGGGGACTGCACATGTCTATCTCCATTGTGCTTCCCCACTGCCGAAGCTAGTAGAGGGCGTGACATGGATCGAGGTGTCTCTTACTATCGGCCCAAGTCCCTCTCCAACAGAGTTTTTCGCACTCAGGTTGCCTCAGTGCGTAAGTCCTGACAGAATGAACTATGTGGACTTTGATCCCTGTCTCCTAAATAGGGTACGTAGGAAGCCTCCCTGAGGTTCAAGCCCACCACCTCGTCGTCCCGGTCGTATTCACGTCGGTTCGTCCATCAGTGGACCCCTCCCGGGTTCACATTCGCGTTGATCCACCCGGCCGTTCCATCCCCCTCTCTGTGAGGTGGTTCGGTTCAATCCTCCGCCCGGTAGCCTCGACCTCTTCGTGAGTCGGCTTGCCATCGTCCAGCATGACGTTAAACTGTATATCCGAACTACGTTGACTTTGATCTGCGCTAACGCGTGGTACGTAGGAAGCCTCTACGGGGTCCAAGCTCTTCACTCCATCATCCATCCTGATCCTTACCCGGGCCGCCACATCCCGGTGGGGTCATGCCATTTCATTCCACTCCACTTTACTCGGGAAGCCGCCCATGTGCTGGCCCCAGCGTCGGAGGTTCCCCGTAAGGAGTTCTGTCATCTGATCCACTCCTCGTATTGATCAGTCTGATGCCGTCCCCGCTGGACCCTAAACTCGCGGCATACCCCGTGTTAAACATGGGAAGCTGAGGAAAACCTCAGGTAACGCAGTTCCCCGCACCCAGTGCGGGATGCCTCAGGCCATCACGCCTTCGAGAAGCCCTATTAGGGACGGAAGGAAGACATGCAGAGCCGCAGTGTTATGACACGCCCCCCAGCACCCAGAGCTACCCGGTCTCCTCACCGCAGGTTGCTGCCCTGACCAGACCCCTTGGAGCGTCTAGATGGAAGCAGCGTAATCAACCGGTGTCCATGAAGATATGGCGCCGGGAACGAGATTCACGAACATTCTTAAATCTATGAGGGATACCCGGATTAGGCGACGAGTTCCGAGGAGACGTCCACGGAAGGAGGAGCCGACGTCCCATCATCCCAGTTTCGATCAAGGAGCAGACGTCCCTGAATAAGGGACGAATGCCGCCCGCCTTTGGAAAGCGGGACTGCGGGGCCACAAGCTGCGCTCCCATCCCCTCGGGTCGACGGGAGCACGCGCGAACGCGTCCTGGCGGAACAGCGTCGGAACAGAAACCCGACGCACATCCGCACCGATACATTAATATCATATCGTTTGGGTTGAAAGATGATGAGGCATGTGCAAACTATAAATCCATATCTTGGTAAAAGTTCCTTGTAAAATAAATATGAGTATCTTGATGTGTTCTTTTCATTTTGTTCAACCAGGGATGCAATGTGGCTTCCCATGACACCAATAGAGGGAGTTCTAATCGAGGATTATCAAATCTGGACTTTGAGGAAATGGTTGCTTCAAGACTTTAGGGCTCCAACCACATGCCATATATTGAAGCTTCTGTATAGTCAGAAATCAAATTGGTGTGGAGGAAATTAATCTTTATTTGTCATCAGTGCTATAGTAGGGAAAAATTATGTTTCCACTTTCTTATATCTTATAAGATTTAATTTTTCCATAAAATATATATAAGCTCTCATTTTCTAATTGTGATCCTTTTGCAGTTAGCCTTGTGAGCCAGTTTTGGTTGGTTGGGACATGGTTCATATATTATTCCATTAGGGACCTTGCAGTATGTATTTTTTCAATGGGGTGATTTATCAGGTTTTTCTATAATGGGTTTCTTATTTTCATGTTATTTTGGTCGGTTTATTCTTATCTATTATTAATAGTAGAGAGACCTGCCACAAATATTGTTTTCATTCCTTCTAGATCTGATCGGTTTTGGTGGGTTTCTAATTATGTTGAGGCTTTTCAGACCTCTCGTGATGATTATCCGATATACTTTATGTTGTGGGGTTTTAAATTAGTGGATTAATTTTATATTATCTGATTTCATGATCTTATCAATTTGGTTTAATTTTGTTCTTTTGGATCACACCCATTGATTTTGTCAGTGGATATGTTTTGCAGGTTGTAATTTTAGGTTTTTGTCATTTCTAGAGATGTTTTTTGGGTTTTTTGATTCATTTAGGGAAGGAGAAATTGGTTTTATTTGGTGTTAGTTGAGATGATATTGGATTTCTGGAGTATAATCGGGTGAACCATGTCCTTTAAATTGACAAATTGTATATTTTATGGCTTTATGGTGGAAAAAATCATGACGGTGGCTAGAATTACCAATGTCAGATTTGTATTTTATTTATTTGATCTGAATCATATTTTTTATCATTTTCCCCTCTTGAGTTTTGGGTATTCAATGGATTTGTTTTTATGTATTACTTTGTTTATTTTTTGTCTTATTATCATTTTTTAATTTCACTATTATTTTTAATGAAAATAGATATTTTGGGATAGATAAAAGGTGTCACATGGTTGGCCCACGGTTAGAGGAAACATTGTGACATGCTCAAAAAAACCATGAGAGCATTGGGATGCCTCTGGTCAGGGTTTCATAACCTAAACAGATATTGTAAATATATGGGGAAGGTGTGAATATTGATCTTCAATTCTAGATATAACCATGACACACAGTTGGTTCATATTTTACCAAACCGTTTGCAATACCCTGTTTATTAAAAATATTATTTTACCCTTCTATTCTATTGAAACTTTAACCCCAATAATCTCATTTCCCTTTAAATAACGATGTTTTATCTATGGAATAATATGTTGATATAGAATGAGGCAGTTTTCCAGATTACATTGATGGATGTGGCATTGTTTCAATATATTGTGGACATTGAGATATTGATAAAAAGATCAGTTTCCTCATGTGATTGATTTATGTAATTAATATATATCTTAGCTTTGTAAATGTATTTTATTATTTTAAATAGTGCTTTTGGTTTCTTGATTTTTTTTCCAAGTTATTTTTTATTTAAAAGAGGTGTGTGTTGGGCTTATGAAAATGGTTTGAATATTCATTATGGTTTGTGGCCCATTTATCATTTTGATGAAAGTAGATTTGTTTTGGAAATTTGGGTGGGTGTAAAATTAAATTTTAAAAATGTGTTTAAAATAAAAAAAGGTGGGTTTCACCTTTTTATAAATATTGATTTGGTTCTTTGAAAATTAATTATTCTATAAGGGTGTCTGAGGCTCGTTTGGAAATTTTTTGAATGTTTTGATCATTATAACTCTCTTTGTATAATTTTCAACCCATAGTTATATTGATTATTATAAGACTACCATGATAAGAATCCCCCTTTTGAGATTATGTTTTAAAGGTAATATATTATTCCTTGTGGTGAATTGGGGTGACTTATTATATTATTTTCATGTATATATTATATATTAATGTGATTGGATGCTTGGTTTCAATTGTTGGATAACACCCACCTTAGACATAACATGGGATCCTGGCATAGCTAGTGGATTTTTTTGAATAGTTTCCAAAATAGCTTAGCATTTGTCTCTGGAAAGTGGCACATAGTAGGGTATAAATTTTGTTTTTTTATATTGAATAGATCCCCGTGGTCAACCAAGCTACTATGTGATCGATCATGTTAGTGGTAATGATTTCATTGGGTGAGGAATTTCTTTTGATTGAGTCAAGATGTATAGTATGTTAAAGATTATTCCATTGAGTTCTTAGGTTCTCCAATCTTGTTTGGATCATAGTTTTCTATAGAGGATGATTGAGATTATTTGTTTTTTGGTTACTCTTGCATTATTTTATTTATATTTACCTTATTATGCGATCATTATTTTTTCCCTTTTCATGGTCTACTCTTATTCAGTAGTGTTGAATTTGATTTCAATTGCTTATGTAAAATGTTTTAGAACTATTTTATACTTCCCTCATCCCATTTTTAATGACAAAAACTTCATTCTCCATGAAACTTTTAATGTATGATTATTGTAAAGGGATGAGGTTTTAAATGAAAAATGGAAAATGCATAGTGCTAGGTTTTAAAGGGGAAAACTTCTAGAAAAGACTAGTTTTATATAATGAGTTTGAAAACAATAATTGTTTTTGCTTTTATTTAAATCAATCAAAATGGGAATATATTTGTTCAAGAACTCCAACTGAGTATTAATACTCATTCATATAGTTGTTTGTTATATTTATATTTTGGTTATGGTTATGTATTAGCTTCCATCTCCATGGTCGTTGGTTTTTTTCTTAACACTGAGTGACCCTTAATGTCACAAAGAGACCTTGGGATCGTCATTTTCATTTTTGTTTTTGTTGTATAGTTTTTTATATTTTAGGATAATGAATAAATGATTTAAGATATGATATTTATTTATTTATATATATTAGGGTTATCTATTTATTCTGGTTATTTATTTATTTAATTTTTTTATTTATTGAAATCATACCCTTGGATAATTTGTTGATGTCCAGAACACTATGCCCTCCTGGGAGGATTGGTAAAGAATGTTGGGTGTTTCTAAAGACCGACTTGGGTTTCCATTTTGGGGATGAACTGGGTAGGATTGTGATAGCTGGGTTGTCTGTATGGTCTACATAATTTGTAATAATCTTTCATGAAATTGAGAATCGTCACATAGATTAGGTGTTGAAAGATGTGTTACCAGTGTCACTATAAGTGGTAATAATGGTGTATCCATCACACTACCTCTAGTGTATTTTCATCATCGAACTCATGATTCATGAGTAGAGGATGTACTAGGGAATAACAGAACAAATCCCAAGAAAATTCTATAGAATATATTTGATAAAAAATTAAATCATAGTCTTAATAATATGATGAGTAGATGATTTACTATATAAAATTAACACAGATTTTCCTACCCTTATGGATAGGATGATGTGGTATGTAAGATCTTAATGAATCACTATAGTCCCTTTCTACTACCCACTACAAAGGTAGGGTCTATTATATTTTCTCTATTTCCTAGAAGGGTTTCTAGTGTACACTCTTTAGCTCAGATTTGATAGCGGAAAACAAAATTTTTTAAGTAATTAACATCATCGTTTAACAAAAAACATTTCATTTGAATTTAATGAATCCACAAGTTTTACTCATATATATATAGTTACTAGTATGATGAGTTACCATTATCAGGTAATAAGTTTCTATGCTTTATAAGTTGAAATTGGCACATCATATAACAGCAGTCAGGTTTTCACCTCCGTTCTCAAAAAATAACAAGTTCATATATAGTTGTTTGATATATAGGATTCAATTACCAGTTTATAAATTCCCATAATCTTTATAAATTATAATTATAAATCATTAAATCATATATATAAATGTTTCAGTGGATTCCAATAGTGGTCTATAGCTAAAACATCTAATTGTTTTCTAAATAATGTTCTACCATAAAGCTATTCTAGAAAACACCGTTGAAGTTGATTCATTAAAAACAATAATCAATCATATATATTAACTAAAACAAGACACACTTTTATTGATAATTAATGCCAATATACATGGAAATTATCATAGAATCACGGTATTTACATTTAAATGGCACATATTTTGAGAGTCAAGGCACCTTAACATTGTATAAATAATGTATGCATTAAAATAGATATGAAATAAAATATGTGTGGACTGTGAATCCTCATGTTCCTACCATGATGCATGACATATATTACTATTTTTTATATCATGACAAAAGTGAAATTAAATCATAATCAACAATCAAAAACACCACACATCATGTGTATCAACAAATGGTAAAATTATTAAAACTATAATTTGAATAATACAAAATAATAATTCACTTAAAATGAAATATGGATTTTTTTTCTATGTGGGTTAGCTACATCCAGTAACATGCTAATTACCAAATCCCCAAAAAATATATATCCCAAGTCTAGAAACACAAAATGTTACAAAAAATTAAAATCATGCTCTGATATAACATTATGACGTCTAGAACCATCTCATACAATAATAATATAAGAACTAGTGGACATATGTCATCAAAAACACCTCCACATATGCTAGAGGATTTTAACTAGAAATGATGGTCTATAAGAGTGTGGTGGGGTGACTATACCCTCATGACCATTGGATGTAATAGATATAACACAATGACATTTAATAGTAGAATTATGATACATAAATACATAACCTATAGATGAATAAGTGAAGAAACTTGATTTAATGAATAAATGGGTATAAATCAAATAAAATGTAAAATAAAAATTGATGTTGATCATGAAATTCTATAAAAAAAGGAATACCTATAAATTGGAGTAGCATTAATATATAAAATGTAAAAATACACATAAAATATATCCAATATATTTGAGAGAAAATGCTTAGTTCTGTACTCTCATACTCAATCATCATAGAATGAGTGAAAGATTTCATTGGATAAATATTTCACTAGTCACTTCCTACTTCCAAAGAGTATGTTTTGATTCCAATAAGCATCCCAAAAAGGGTGTTAGATATACTCATTAGGACACAACCATTGTCATATATTACAAATATAGTTTGTGCAAATTGGCTATAATAATGTTGATATATAACATGTATGAAGTTGTATAGTTATGTGATGTAGTTATCTCTATATAAACATGATATATATAGTATATAAATGGAGAGTAAGTGTATAATAGAGAAAAGTTTAATCTATGAACAATTCTTGAAAATCAATTATCTGGAAGCATAAATAAGATACCAAGTTTTAAAGACCACAGATACGGACTAATGAATCCTTTTAGAGTCTAGAAAGATCATCCAAGGAAAACATGGTGTAATGTAGAACATCATTGTTCGTGAGCCCAATGCCCATAGAAATGGTTTCCTTTCCATTTCCACACAGATAATACATAGAATGATCTTAAATTACATTGGTAGATCCCATAAAGTATGTCTGAGGTGTTATAAACAAAATAGGTCCATGATAATATTATAAGTAATAGGATATATAATATTGAATTTGGTCTAGAGTTACAATATGTTCCACCCATTATCAATGTATCTTATATATTGATTCAAGGATCCATGATACTTTCAATGAACTTATTCATTTGAATTCACCATATTTTATTCACTAACCATTTACCTTGAAAATGATAGGGTTGGTGGATATGTTTGTGTACATGCCATTAATCAATTCAATTTAATTTATTATAGAATGGATCAATGTTCCATGTTAATTTCAATTTACATATTTCAATAGAATTAATCCTAACTAAATATTTAATGAATTTATATACATGTGATAAGGATGGTTATTTTAGTGACTATTCCACATCACCAATCAATTACATTATTATGAATAAGACAATATATTTTACATTACATTCCCAAACTCCCCTTTTTCCATCTCATTAATACATTAATTTTGGAATGACGCTGTTCAAAAAAAAGAATTTATCCTTTATTAATTTATTTAATTTTAATATGGAACCCTTTATTTAAAATATGAGATCAAATCACCCCATGGGTTGTGTAACCATAACTGATAAAATGAAATAATCTAAATGGTAGTTCACATTGAGGTAGGAAACCTCTAACTTCTAATATAAGTTTAATTAAATGACAATATCATAGATTAAAATACAATAATTTAACAAGAAACTGCTTTAACATCTGGTAGGAAGAACAATGGTTCCAGATACCAAACAATCTGATGTAGAGGAAAAAAGGACTACACCACATACCGTACATGGATATTACTCTCATCATATATCATTGGCATTTTATTATGGGTAGTACCAAATAAATTAATAAAACAGTTGAATTCTTAAAAAAAAGAATATGATCTCATGTAGAAATACCCTTTAAGATGTGGAGAAAAACCGAGAAAAGGATGTTAATGGGTTGAAAAACTTACAGATAAACTTCCAATACAAAAAAAACTATCTTTATATAAGATCTTGAACAAGAGATCATATTTAAATTTTATATTGATTACATGGAGGAGTTCCAATTCATGAGGGTCATAATTTGTGGACATTAAATAATGTATGTTTGATAAGTTATAAGGATTTAAGTGAAAAAATTAAATTTTACCCTTCATTAAAGAGTGCACAATAATGAATAAAATTTTTCAGTAACATTTAACAACCATGTTCAATCAACATAAAATAGATCCCTATTGAATTGTTAGGCACTCAATTAGACTAACCAAGTGCTAATAATGTGTTTCATCTCTCTTAAATGCCACTAATATTTCTCATGGTTGTGTGACCAACCGTGAACTATTTTTCAAACCATTCAACTCCAAAAATTGAGCCACATGGTTGAGCTTTATAGTTTCTAATTACCATATTCCAACCACACACCATAGAATTATTATCTAAAAAACATAGATCTATGCTTTGAGAAAACCCTAAATGTTCTTAAATGTATATATTTACAATTGAAAACTTTCATTATAAGGGAAATACATTTATACTAAAATTTATTCAGATTATAAATATTTATAAATGTCAATATTTCAAAAAACATTATTCCCCAAACTCCATGTTTTATCCTCCCATACATAAAATATCCTCCATTCTGCCACTTCCTACCATTTCGTAGATATGCCAATTTTCACAAAACAACTAAAAACTAACATTGGGTCATAATGTTATTGAAATGGCTCCATGATTAATCAATGTCTCTAATTGTATATATTTCAAAAAATACATCCTTAATAACCGAATTTCATGAAAGGATCATCCACCCCTATGTTGAAGCCTATATAACCATGTTGGGGGACTCTTCGAAGTGTGATATTTATGTTATAACCTCTCCTCAATTCTCAAACTCCTCAAATAACTCCCCAAAACACCTCCACAACTATGATTAAAACAAAATAATGGGATGAAATTTATGTACTATAACATTTATGTCCTAGAATCATATATATATCATGGATACATCTGGGTCAATATTCATGAACTTATTTTTCAGAATTATTCTTGATAGAAGGGAACAGAATTCATAAAAACATTTAATTTACAATGAATTAAAATTAGTTTCCATATTTAAACATATAACAAAATATACAAGAATATTTCTATTATATAAAAGGTAAATAATGATATAGATATTTTTCTGAAATGATACGTTTACAATCATATATAGTTGTTTATCACAAAATAAAAGTGAGTTAGTATTGCATCATGTTGTAGATCTGGTGTATCAAAGAGAGAGAGAGAGAGAGACAGAACCGACTATGATATAACATTATATATTTATTCTATTGAATAGTAAATAGTTACAATATTATTTATAAATAATTCATCATTTTTATAATTAATAAAAAATGTAAATAGGAAAACCATCATTTATTAAGCTAGTTATCTTTTAAGATAAAAATTAAAATTTCTAAATCAATCCTACGATATTTATATATATCATAATGATGATGAAATATAATATCTATACATCATAAGGCTAGATATTGACTTATGATTATAATTTAATGAATCCATTGAAACTGTTTCACCTTTAAGAAAGTGATCAAATATTTTTTGGCAAGGGGAGACAAAAAAATAAATTGTAGGTAAACTTCATTATGTGAAATACATATACCATATTTTGTAAAGGTATAAATTACTAGTAATATTTTATGAAATTGAGAAATTATGTCTTATATTGTAATAATATGAGGATAATAATAGTATTCCATAGATATACCCATTTTCAATTTTAGTCTTCATAATAAGAGCAGATGTCATTATGTAGGATAAAAACCATCACTTATCAAAGATAAATCCTTCTATCATGGAAATAAACATCATTAAAAAATAAAATATGATTTTATATTTATAATTTTATCCAATAAAAAATGTATTCATATTGAAGATGATACATTTAAGGAATATTCGTTAACTGATTTGTTATAGGTGTATATAATAGAAACTATTTATATTATGAAAATTTTCATCAATAATGATTTACCCGACATATTTTTACTATTTTAAATATCATATGTGTTGAAGAAACTGTAATTACAGCTTCACATTTATAATTTTGTTGGATTATGAAAGTCTTTAAAATTTTGTGTTGTTTTAATTACACTATAAAAGTTATTCCTAAGATAAACATTTAAAAATAATATAACATGAATTCAATGAAACAATAGATGATATATCTTCCATTTACTATAAGAATAAAATGAGAAGTGAAGAAAATAAATTGGAAAATAATTCCTAAAATAAACAATATAATAAATAATCTTATAATTGATGAAAATAAATGGACAATTTTTTTAATATACACATATATATATATATTAACATTTAAATTGAAGGAACTTATTATGAGAGAGTTTAATTTTGATGAAATGTAGAATATAAATCTATTACTGCATACTATAATTATAATGAAGAAATATTTTTAAGGGAAGAAGAATATCTATTGGTTTTACTAACTAAAATTGTGATGATAAATTTTTCTACCTCATATGATTCAAATCATTCATGTTATCATTAGGAATGTGAATTATTGTATCAAAAATATCTTCTAGATTATCCAGAAACATGATTCAGAGATCACATTTTAAGGATTCATGATTTGAATATTTTTTTAGCAGAAAGACTTCATAAATATATTAAAAAGAGATACATCTTTACACACATAAATGGAAAATATTTTTGTTACAAATCTTATTTTATATGAAAAAAGATATTTAAATAATCAAATAATCAATATATTGTGTTCTCAAAACTAATGTTAGCACCCAACTCAAAAATGATGATTATTATAATTTTTGTTTTATATATTATGATGGTTACAAAATAAAATAATTTAAAATATTGAAATACAAAATTTGAAATAAAAGCACAAATATATCATTGATTCTAGGAATAAATTTTATAACATGTGGTTCCCCAATATAATTGAAAATAAAATAGTAAAATAAAAAATACTGAACACGAAAAAAATTACTCTAGGATATATATATTAGAGAAGGACCGATATTTTATTTCTACAACTTATAATGATGAAGGATAGGATATTATGATACTTATTTTTTGAATAATTTATCAACCCATCAATTTAGTATGAAGAATATATCATAGGAGAGACACTATTAGTAAAGATATATACATATTTAATGGATTAAAATATTTTCATCTCATATTGGTTTTATAGAATTAGAAATCACTGATTAGTTTTTAGGAGGTGTTACGATAAGGAAACATTCTATAGAAAATAAATCAATCATGAACCAAAAGTAATTGGAAAATAAAATCCTAAAAAATATGATATGAAATCCCAAAAAAAAAGTTTAAGAGTTAACCTTTTTAATAGAAAATAGATTATTATTAAAGGATGTCACAATAAGACCCAAAAGAGTACCATACATAAAGGGAATTGGTTTTATAAATTATGTATGAATATGTTACACCATATGTATTATTAAGAATTCCTTAAGTATTAATTTTTATAAAACTAATCCAGAGGTAAATTCAGAATCAATATGTGATAGAAAAACATTATTGGATTCATAAGGGAAATTCTTGAACAGTAATGTTGATGATCCATGGAATCTATGAATTATTTTATAAAATTCATGATAATATACCCAAACTAGTTAGAAATTGAAAGAGAAATGGTGTAAAAAATGAATTACAACTTCTCTTGTTAATAATTTTATTATATACATTTAAATATAATTTCCTGATAGTTTTTCAAAATATGAATAACCAAGAACTCATGAAATGTCGTGTGGGACACAAAATTATATTGGTTATGTCCCATAAGATTTTTTTTCAATTTTATATTCCTAATAGTGATTGAAATAAAAATACATCATGTACCAAAAGATTAATGTTCCTAGAGGGATAATTTTAGTAAGAGTGTGCGACACAATGAAGATGTTGGGAAAATCAAAGAAAACAAGATGTCCATAAAATCTTTTTTCATGGATATATTGAGAATAAAAAATAATGGGTTCTCAAAAGAATAGAACTGGAAAAAATTAGTTTCTTGGTTGATATGAAACTCTTAACCTTATTACCCTCACTAAGGAGAAAATGAGATCCAACATATTACTAAACTATACTCGTATAAATGTTTTTTGTGAAATGAAGATGTTGTATGATTATTGGGAAGAGTTATAAACATATTAAAAATATAATAGTTATTCTAAACATGATGAAAATAATTTTCATTGAAATGATCTAAAAAGTTTGAATCTAAATTTTTGTATATGATAAAGTGATTAATCATGATAATGAGATGATAGATTTTATCCCCTGAGGGTGATTAATTTGAGAAGCTTCCAGAATATTGAATTTCATTTCAATATATAATTTCTGTATTTTATATAAATTTTTTTAATTAAATATATATATATATGAAAATCCAATCATCCATATTATTCATGAATTTATTCTATAGATAAGTGGGGACACATTCAATTGATTAATTTTTTAAATATTACATTTTTATAATTTCTGTCTTCTTACTAAAACAAAGTCTATTTATTTAATTATATTTTTATTGTATATATGTAATGTGGACTAAAGTAACTTAGTTTGAATAATTCATTAATATATAAAATTTTTCGATCAACATGGGAATGCATGTAAAGATACCATATATATTTTATTTTAATTTTTATCATTTTTTTATTCATATATTTTTTATCAATATTTTTTCCACTTATATTATAAACTAGGCATGGATCATGTATACATATAGTGAAATAACTGATGGTACATTGATTTATCATAATTTATACACCCCTATCTCAAGGCTAATTGTATTTATTTTCAATAAGGATGATCGGTAATATTAAATTGAAAAAAATATTGACATTGATTTTCTATATATTTATTAGTAACAAATCCTAAGGGTGATATTCTAATACCCACATTGTATTTTTCTTATTTTTTATCAATGAAAATGAAGACCATATTGCATGATTTCAATATGTTTTCTTGATGAGAGTATGAATAGAGTTATATAACCTCTTCGATCTTCTTCAACACACTCGGTTTATTATTTTTTAGAATAACGTATAATCTACTGTTGAAATAGTATTTTGGTGGTATCATTATTATTATTAAAATAGGTAAAAATTAAGGTGTTTGAGATACTACCATTTTTAATATATAAATTGACATTCATCACTGTATATTTTATCAGAAAATAATTATTCTAATATGGTATGTTTCATGTGAAAATTAGTTTAATCTTATTTGTAGATATTATATGAAATAAACGTACTCATGTAGAATAACTATAATTCCCATAGATGGTTCCTTTTTCTGTTGAGGGGTAAATAAGGTATAAGATAATGATTACAAACATTAAATATATAAATGAAAATTTTATATGAATTTTTTTTAATTATTTTCTTTTCATTATATTAGTAAATATTCATTCCTAAATGGAAATCTATTTTAGTTTTTAAAAACAATAATTTTTCATGGAGAAGGTTTATTTTGAAAGGTTGATTAAAGGCTTTATATATATTTACTTTTGAATAATAATTATATTGTGAATTATCAGAGTGAATAATTATGTTGGTAGATTTTTTTCATTATTTAATATTTATGAGATTAAAATCTAAATTGAGTTACATAGATTATAGTTATTAATTATGTTATATCTTCATCAGAAATATGAGGAACTAGTTGAAAATAAAATATTGATATTTATATTTTGATAAAAATCTATCCCTGAGGTGTTAATGATGAATTTATATTTTATTTGAATTGTTATTTATTAGATAATTTTAATACGAGTTTCGTTATTAAATAATGGTGTTCCAATGTTTGGGAATTATTCTGGGGATTAGAGAAGTAGATTTGATGTTTTATATTTTATATTTTAATTTTTTGGAAACTGTTATAGCCAATAGCTCTGGGAGGAAGGAAAACTTGATCCTAAAAAATTATATTAAAAACATATTGTTCCAAATGAAACATTAGAATGACATTTTACAAAGAAGAGTGTTCCAACCCCTATGGAAATCAACCTCCTCTAAAACAGATTTTTTTTGGTAAAATACAAGACCAAAAGGAACTCACCTCCATGATAGCCATCTTTGATAGAGAACTAGTGACATAATTATCCTCCATATATACAAGCATAAAATCAATATATTAGGAATCAACAAGACTAAGATAGTCAATCCAGGGAAGCAACATTATCCATTGGACATTCTTGGAACAATTCATCAAAATTTTCAGAGCCACAGTAGAGTGATATTCCAAACACAACATATTTCATTCAATTTGGATAGTGTAACAAATTGAAATTATAAAATCCAATAACTTCATATTTCTTGAAAGTCCATTTCCAATAATATGTAAGAACATTCATTTAACAAGATCCCAATGGGTGTGAAAAATAACACAACAACCCGAAGTCCCTGGTGCACCTGACACCACCCCCATCAACATTGACGTTTATCCATCCTGAGATAGGGTTATCTAGTAAATAGATTTCGAAACAAGTGTCTTCCTCACCATTCCACTAACACCACAAGATATTAAAATATCTAAATCATTGAAATCATTGTGAATTTCCCCAGTTTAGATGTTGGATGCAAGAATAATTCATCTACAGAAATATGAAACATTGTTATAAAATGGGGTAACATGATTATTGAACACCAAATCCTTCTAAGATCTCTAAGTGAATGAAATTAACATGGCAGTAGTATCTAAACATAAATAATGAATTTGGTTGCTACATTTCATGAAAAATATGTTGGATAACTGACATTAAAAATTCTACAAATTAAAACAACACTAAAAATGTTTTGAACATACCTAGAGAGATTACGAGTAATATAGTAGTGCCAGAATAGATCATAGATGGATTCCTCATCTCGTAGACAAAAAAATAATGAAGAGGAAAGTTGTAAGCCTTCATATAGAAAAACATTTTGTGTGGGAAAACATTTTTTCAAACTTTCCTGATGAGAAGAAAACTAGTAGGGAGAATAAGTTGTTTCATGAATTAAGAGAACCATGAAGGTAACACTGTGAAGCCCCCACATACTTATCTATAAAAAGATTTAGTGTTAAAACTCCCATCCAATTTAGGTATCCATAACATTGTTTCATAGTCATTACACACATACATGGAAAATTTAACAAGAAGTAGATAATGCATCAGAACATGAAATAAACTATCAACTTCCAACTTATAAATTATTATATTATTCCCAGATTCAGGAATAAACGCCTCATCAATAATTGGTTTTTAAATACATGCGAAGCGCCAAAAACTCCTTTATGACTGCTTGAAAACCATCCATTTGTAACAGTCCATAAGCTTAGGATAACTCTTATTGATACCAAGCAAGAATGTTGAACATACATTCATAACATTCCCATTCAGAATATTCCTAACAGACTTGAACATGAAATACTACTGGGAAGAATCAATGATAAAAATATGCATAATTGTGATGTTTTCATCCATAGTATCGTTAAAGAATATTCTAAGTAATATTTTATGTAAAATTAATTTTCATTTATGAAATGGTAAATTTTGGTACAGGAAATATATATTTTTCATTTTTATGTAGATAGTTTTAATTTATATATTTCATCGGAAGTTATAACAATGTTTGTAGGATAATAAATATCATGTGTAAAAGTCATTCAATTGAAAAATATTAGTTTTTTATTGATGTTCAAAAGAGATATTTAGAATCAATTCATTATTAATGGGTATATTTATGAAGATACAATAAGTTATGATGTTGTTGATATTATGTTATTTGAATATGTAAAAACTCTAATATATGTTATCTCTGACTCTAAAAGTGACGAGATTAGTGATGAAGACAAAGTATGTATGAATTTATCTTCAATGAATATAAAGATGGGGTTCTTATGTTGTTTGAGGAACATATAACTAATATAGAGGTTTTCCAGTTTAGGATACAAGAATGTAAATATAAATTCCACAACAATCACATTCTTTATACTACATTACTTAATGCATATATATAGTTTAATATACCATTTGTTTTTATAAATTTATAATGTAATTTTCCCAAGAAAATTGTGGATTCTTATTAGGAATTAAATTCTAAAAATAAGTTATTATTCAACAGGGGTTACTTTTATTCTTAAACAACTAAAATTCTGTATAGATCATGGATAAATCATAACCATTACTAATGTTATTATAAGGTATAATTACAATAGAAATCATTGAATGAGATCCCTTGGAGGAGATATTGTATAATGAAATAAATGGTTTCAATATTTAATCAATGAAACAAATATCTTGGAAGAATTTGATTATGTACTTTTATATGAAGGGGATAGAGAAACCTGTATACTGATGTAGTTACTATTTTTTATATTTTCAGTGACGAAGAAGCGAAGTTTTTCAATAACACATCTTATTGTTCACTTTGTGTATCAAAAATAGATATATCAAAACCAATTAAAATATTCAATATTTTCTTTCATATATATTGAATAGTTATAACAGCTTGTATAATCAAATACATCCATGTATGTTGATTGAGAAAATGAATTGAGGAAGGTCATCACTGACAATGATTCATATCATTTTGGTCTCAAAATAATATTAATGATGATAGTCTATTATATTCATATATATTAATTATTGAGTCCTTTGATATTTATAAATCATAATAATGGAGACATCCCTATGATTAATATGCAACGTATCCTTGAGATTACTATATATTGAGAGGGGATATAAAATAAATTATTACCTAGAGTGACACAAGTTTTCATTAATGGGCAACTTCTTAAGGATAAAAGAATAAATTATTCTTTAATGGTAGGATATTCTAGTGATAATTACTCAAATTAAAAAATTATTGCATTAATTGTACCTAGTTTATTCAAATAGTATATGTCCAATGGAATAAACATACTAGAATTCCTTATTAAAATTAAAGGAGGAGCATTATGTGTGTGGGATAAAAAAACCATACATAAGGGACTAATATACCCATCATGGATTTGAAATTTAATTATATATCTTATTTGAGTATTGGTTTACCTTCCTTTCTTAAACCACATAAATAGTTACCCAATTTTATAAAAGTAGGAGATATTTATTCACCGAACTAGTATAAAAGTAAATAATGTAAAATGGTTTATTTTATAATAATTAGTCAATTCATATATACCCCTAAATAATGTTGTACATATTCATATTTATCCTAACAATTGGAATCAAGGAATCATTTTACACATTTGACTATATTATCTAAATGGTTAAATTTTTTATTTTTTTTATTTTTTTATCCAAAAAACATTATTAAGTAATAATTTGTCAAATAATTTGTGTTCCTAGTCAAATAAACCATAGATGAGATATATTCAAATACATTGGATAAGAGGATGAAAATAGATGGAATGAAAATTTAAATCGAATAATAAATTAAATAATTAAATAACCACTCTTTATTAAGTAAGGGTTAAAAAAATTTATTCCATTCTGTTATTTATTTCAGTATCAATTATATTGAAGGAACATATGATACATAAGAATACATCATTTGTAAATAGATGATAAATAACTTTTCTATACCCTTTTTATAAATAAGATATGAATTACATTAATGAAAAATATCTGGGGGTTGATTTTACTAGAAAACCATTAGATGTCTTTACTACCATATAAGATTCAAAGGATTCATGTGATCATAAGTAAACTGAATATTTTTCAACACTATTCTCTAGATGATCTAGAAAAATTTTGTGGAGATCAAATTTATGATTATTCACAACATCAAATAGTTTTTTATTTTAAATTAAATCACCCCTAATAGTTTAAAATAAACTATCACATTTTTTATGGAAATTATAAAACAATATAGAAAGAGATCATCCAGATTGAATATCAATATGAACATATGGAGAAATATTTTAAACAAATGATGTTTAAATGAATAAATATATATTAATATGTATGATTCATAGTTTTCATTAATATTGATCTTGAATAAATATGTTCGACATTTTATAGTGGTTGGATAAATAAAAACAGGTGGACTTATGAATAAATGATATTGTTAAATGAATACAACCATGAATTATAATAAATAATTCTTATTAATGATTTTCAATTTGGGATCAATTCAAATAGGGATAAAGATATGGATATTTCCTTGAAAAAAATAAAAATGAATGAATATTAAATTCATAATATAATAATGGATCATGATTATTGATTGATGTCCATAGAGTATGAGATAAATACACTCAATATTATATTTCATGAATAGCATATGAAACCCAAAAATCAAGAAAGGACACAAATTGATTCTGCATAATCTGAGATAATTTTATTTTTTATACCATATTCTTGTGAAGATATTTATATTAATATAACTCTATTATTCTAAAAATATTCCAAAATATCCTATAATTATTAATCTCTCACCTGATAAAAATAAAAGGCACCGTAAATCTGAGGAAATTATTACCATGCTAATTTTGCTTTTATGAATAATACTGGTTAAAAACTAAAATATATAAAACAATTACTAGAAAATATTTATGAAAAAATAATCACAATATCGATGGTTAATAGAATAATATATAGTAGTGTTTTATCCGTAAACGTAGCTGAATATAAGTATTAGACATCACAAAATGTGTATGGTGTAAAAATAATTAGACTATGTATAAGAGAAAATTACAAATATTTGTTTCTTATTATTTGTAATATTAAAGATTTATATATATGGAATTTTCTTCCTATGTTGTCAGTGTGGGATGTTATTCATTTCATAATCAATTTATCTTTGGAAAAAAATGAGAAGGTAAAACAAATAAAATTGAAAAAAAAATCTAGAGAATTAGTGGGATGAGTTCTTATTCCATTACATTAGAATAATGAACGTTATTAATAGACACAATGTGACCATAAAAACCACCAAATTAATATGAAAGATATTATCGTGTTTGTTATGAAGAAGAAATACTATGGATCATTGTAATGTATAAAAAGAGTTAATTTGGTTTTATAAAATTTAAAAAAAAAATTCTTCATTGAATTAATTATAATAAATTTTTTTAGTTAAGGATTCATTGGAGAGCCCTAGGAATGATCTAATAAAGTGAACTAATACTTTGAAGAATGGATGATCATTTATGAATCATATTTAGATATAGAATTAAATATGCAAGAAGCACAATAAATTTAAAGTATTATTAAAATATGTTTTATTTTATATAATTAAGTCTAATTTCATGAAAGGCTTTTAATTGGTGATAACCCAAAATCTCATGAAACGATGTGTTAGAGGTGAATATAGGATGTTATTTTCTAAAAGGATTTCTTTTATTACACTAAAAACATAAATATATATTCTAATTAAGATAAAAGACACTTAATGAATGATTTTATTTGTTACATGATATTAAGGTGAAATTCTGACACTGTAAAGATGTTTGAAGAAATAATAAAAACCATGGTTTCCAAAAAAAATATGTATTCATGGAAAATCACAAAATTAATAATGAAGTGTTATATAAAAAATTTAACTAGAATGATTATACTGTATCATTTTATAAGAATCTCTCAAAATTTTCCCCTCATTATGGATAAAAGAATATACACATTATTAGTATATTTTGTTTTCACATTCATTATAGTTAATTGATGGTGTTCTATTATTTTGGGTGACATATGTCAATACAATCGAGATATAATAGCCCCCCCTAAATTTATCAAAGTAACCAAACAATATATAATATCATTATTTTGTATCTATAATTTTATTTGATGAAGAAATCAACCATAATGATGAAATGATGGGGTTTATCCCTAGATAAGGATTAATTTGAGATGGTTTTAAAGATATCATTTTTTAAATAATGAACTATGAAATTTTTCATGGAATCCATCATTGAATGGGCTTTTATGATAATTATCTCATCCATCATTTAGAATTATAGATTATGATTTTAAGGATGATTACGTATATTGGTCATTGGCATAAATGAGGTGTTTTCATAATTTCATGGGTGGGTTTATAAAATTCAACCTACTATCTATATTTGATATTTAACTTATGTTTTATGGTTAGTGTTATATTTTTGATTCCATAATTCATAAATATATAAAAAATGGAACATACTGAAAAGGTATATAATCATATCTTATGTAAATTATTTAGGTTTGTATCATATTCCCCTCCAATACTAAGAACCTCATTTATATATTATACCCTCTAATTTTTTACAACTATAAATCATCACGTAGGACTAGAGTGTATTATTTGATTAAACATTTATTTTTTATTAACACCATCATCTTTCATGATTTAATGAATTTATTATTAATATGTATTAGAGAAAAATTAAAAGTTTACCTCTATGTTGATATCGATTTTCAATGTTGTTATTGAGAAACAATCCAATGGGAGAGGTTGATAAAACCACAAAGTATTTGATGATCTTTTTTAAATTATAATTTATAAAATATTTCATTTTATGGATATGTGTTTATGTTAATAATACCATTTGACATATGTTTATGAGATAAGTTATATAAATGAAATGAGTTGTATAGATCAGAGAAGACAAAGTAGTTTGGTGATAGAAGATGTAACTATGGAATTGTCATTTTTTATACAAAAAACATAAATTAGATGATAGTTAAGATACAAACTAATATATATGGAAAAAAATTAATGAGGGATAATTCATTGGATATATTATTAGAAAATAATGAATAATATTGTTCATGATACATTTCAAAATAAGGTTATGTAAATTTGAGTATGAAAACAATAAATAATCGAGAAGATATAGTTTTATTTACAACCTACGTATGCTTCTCAATTGATAATTGAATAATATATAGTAGTAGTATAATGACCCTGAATTTTTTATATAAGATACAACTATGGTGAAAAAATATAATTATGTTTTTAATATCATCTGATTAATAGAGATTAATTCACATGGAAAATATTATTGATGTTTATAATAATAACAATAATATATTAAGAATATTTAGTTGGAACGAATGAATAAATATAATGTGAATGAGACTTATTGGAATAAAATGATATCATTTCTGACCATAGTATAGAATTATATTGGAAGGCCATTTTGTTTCCTATGATTGAGATAATTTCATTCTGATTTTTGATCCAATAAGTACATTGTACATTAATGGTGTATCTTAATGAGGATGTTATAGACATGACTGTGAATAATATGTACCATGTAATAACATTATAGAAATCTATACTTGATATAATAATTGATTCATATATCTTTTTCTATATAAATTCACATCTATGATGTTGGAAAATATAATTTATTTCTAAAAAGGGGATTCAATGTTTCGGAATTACTCTGGTGTAAAATGGGGTTTATTGGATGTTAATTCAAATTTAATAAATGTATTTTTAAATTTTTGTAAATAATTCGTAGTATATATATGATTATAATGTTTTTGATAGATATATATTCAAAAATAATATTAATCTTAATTTTAGATCAATCGTTATAATACTTATTGGTTACCCAAATAAATCTAAGTAGAAATTCAGAAATAAGATGGACGAATCTGAAATTAATATACAAGAGACTATTTGTCAAATAACATAAAAAAAATGGAAATGTCATAGGGTACGTAGAAGTAACAATAGGGATATACTTCTTTTGTGAATGAAAAACATGGATAAGCATAAAAAATTTAGAAAAGTAACTTAATAAATAAAATTACACTACTAGTTCATAAAACAAAATATGAGGTAATGGAAAAAATTTCATTTATTTTGAATTAGTCTTCTTAAAATAAAAAACACTTGGATGTTAGAAGATGGTTTAAAGACCCGTAAATTCCAAGGAAATGTTTTTCTTAATTTTATTTGGAATTTTACAAGAACGCAGTTTCTGACGGCGCCTGATTCCGAGGCCCGGTGTGCCCGGAATCAATTTCCGAAGTTTGGCTCGGGTACGTTCAGTGAACGGACGAGCGAGTTTTTCTAACTTTTGAACCGGTGCTCGGAATCGCATTCTGAGGGCACCGATGGAATCGCAACACCGGTAATTTCATAGAAACACCTCTTCCGGAGTTGCGTTTTCTCGGGTGTGTTTTTTAATTTTCGGGCTTAAAGTTAAGAAATAAAATAATTTTGCGATAACTTTATTTTATTTCAATTAAGCCACTTAGAGGCCACTTGAAGCCATTTAAAAGCGGCTTAAACTGAGTTGAACCGGATAGGGTACTATCCAGAAATATCCTACCCTCTTGGTAGGATATTTGTGATGTGGGGCCCGCACGAGCCCCGTCGTTTCTTTCCGCTAAGTAACGCACCCGTGAAAACCCGTCTTTATGAAAGTCAACTGACGTGTTTTCTTAAATTCTTAACAGACCATTTAATTGGGAGGTTTATTTCGTAAATTAAATGAGCTGTTTCTTTCGTTGAATTAATTCTACGAATTAATGGTTTGTTTCTTATCTTTTGAAATTGAAAAGTTTAGTTGTGTAAATAAAATAAGGCTTAATCTTATTTTATTTTGGGTTGGTCTCCTTTGCCACCTTGAGAGATTTTGAGAATCTCTCTCCATCTTCTTCAACCTTGACGAAGAACACGAAGAACACTTAAGCTCCGACGAAGAACGCCGCTTCTCTTCTTCGTAGCCGGTGAGTTTCCAAAGATCGACGACGTCGCTTCTTCGATCTTCTTCCCGTGTCAACGAATGGAGAAGTTGTTTCCTCCTCGGACTATCTCTGTCAGCTTACGAAGCTTCTCAAGCGACGTACCTCTTCGGACGCACCTCGATGTTAACAGAAACGATGTTCGATTTCCGCGACGCCCGACCTCCACGACGCTAGTCTTCCGCGGCTTGATTGGCGTGCTCCGCACTTGAATCCGGGGTAGGGGATTGTTGATATTTTATTTATTTATTTTCCATTCTTGATTCTAGAATGTCGAACTTCTAGGATAAAGGATTAAATGTTATTGTCTAACGAGAGGGGGGCCCGGACCGCACCACCACTGCCGAACCCCCCTCCTATGTTCATAATTGTTTCCTTGTGGATGGAACGGGAAGGCGTGGTACCGTTGCACCACGTGGGAATCGCACGACAATTATTGCACGGCGATGTCGTGCCGCGCCGTGGAAAGAAATCCAAGAACGCGACGACGTCGCGTCGCGTCGAAGAAAGACAAAGGCTCCGCTGCCGGAGCGGGGTCGCGGCGGAGGGAAGCGATGTCGTCGCATCGCGCCGGACGACAGAGGCCGCGGCCGGTTCCGGGCCGCGGTGGAGCAAGATGACCGGCGGCCGGCACCGGGCCGCCGGTGTCGGCGAAGGAAGGACCGGCCGTCGCCGGTCCATGCTGGCGACACTGGCCGGCCAATGCGGGCCGGCCGGACAGTGGAGACCGGGGGAATTAATATCCCCTGGCCGGGTCTCAAAAGCGGCCCCAATTAAGGGGTCGCGGTTCTCAAAGGGGGGAGGGCTTTGCCCCCCGCGTGCGGCACCCGAACGGCGCCCAAGCCGCGCCGCCGTGCCGGTCCGCGCCGCCACGCCGAACCGCGCCGCCACGCCGGACCGCGCCGCCGCACCGGCCTGTGCCGACGGCCGGGCCGGGTTTTCCAAGACGGGCCTAGTCGTTGGGTCGGGTCGCCGCCCGGGGCGGGTCGACCCGGTTTGGGCCGACCCAAGGGGGGGGGTGTCGGGTCGGGTCTGCCCGGGCCCAGACCCCCCAGTTTCGGACCACTTTCGGTCAAATGCCCGTATCTTGGGCTACTGGCCTCCAAACTACTCTCCGTCAGTGGCAATGCGATCCTTCGATCGAGACGGTCGTTTTGGTATGCTATACTCAAGTTGCACCTTCCTTTTCGGGCGCCTACGTGGTTAACACTCTGTAGTTAAGCGTGCTTGGCCTAGAGTAGTGATCAGGATGGATGACCTCATGGGAAGTTTCCCAGGGTGGGTGTGAGACGAAAAAGCCAATAACTCTCAGACCGGGCGTCCGAATGATGCGCCGTCTATTGAGTTGAGTACCTGTTAATGATACGGAACTTTTGGAATCCTTCACCGAGATTTGGATGTAGATGGATAGTGTCCAGGTTGGATCGCACCGAAATCCAACCGGGCCCCTGGAACGGAAAAGCTGATATCTTTCAGACTAGACGTCCGTTTGACGAACCGTTAGGGGCGTTGGTGATCACGTTGAGTAACAGTCCCTATGAGTATACTCTATGGGAGTTCGGGGTACAGTTGAGATACGACCGATTTGGTTCACTCACGAAACCAACCGGGCCCCTGGGACGAAAAGGCTAGCAACTCACAGACCGGGCGTCCGCTTGACGCACCGTCTGTTGCGTTGAGGCTCCTATGATGAGGCGGTCCTTTGAGATACTTCTTAGTGGGACGTTGAGATACATGGAGTATCGACTTGTAGCTCATGGAGCGGACCCTCCTAGAGACGAGCATACGGAGTACGGAGACCGTATAGCCGGAAGAGACCTGAAGACTTCTTGTCTGATTCGATTCGGAGTGACATACGTAGCCTAGTGGGGAGCACTACTTTGTGAGGTGGCAGACCCAAAGCGGAGGAGCACTACTATGTGAGGTGGAAGACCCGTGGTACTCGGCATGAGGAGTAACTCTGTAGGCTATGAGGGGGGAGCAATACTGTGTTGGGTGGCAGACCCCGGTAGGAAGCACTACTGTGTGAGGTGGCAGGCCCGTGGTACTCGACAGGAGGAGTACCTCAGCAGTCTTAGGTTAGTGAGAAGTAACTCGGAGTCGTGATAGTACCACTGTACACTCCAGAGACGGAGCTCTTCAGCAGTTACAATTTCAATAATGAAAATCCTGGTTTGAGCTGAGACTTTTGACCTTTGTGTATACCTCATGATTGAGATGGGTCACTTGATAACTTATGTATATGTATGTGCATATACCTGGGTAGTGGTCATCCATTGATTTCACAATCCTTGTGTTTCATCATGATTGAGATGGGTTACTTGATAACTGAGGTATATGTATGGGCATATACCTAAGTAGAGGTTATCTGTTGAGATCTTCTTTGTGGTTATCCTTGTTGGTTTCAGTGAGACCTTGAGGGTATCGGGTTCCCTACTAAGTATCGTTATACTCACCCCTGCACGGGCTATGCCCGCACCTTGTTGTGTTGGTTGTAGACGACGGGAAGTGCTGACGGAGGCCGAGTGTTCGAGGACTGGATGGTACCCGGAGGTGGACTACACAACGAGCTAGTACCCGGAGGTGGGCTGCACGTCGTGACGTCTCACAGAGGAGGTTGAAGGACGAGAGCATGGAGGAGGCTATCTGTACCTACCCTTAAGGTAGGATCCGAGGAGGGCGACCCGGGAGCTGCTTCCTTCTTCCAGCTGTTTGTCTTTTTGTTGTTGTACCTTGTTCAGTTGTAGTCGTACTTTCTTTTGGGTTTGTATTCTGGCCCATTTACTTTTCAGCTTTTCTTTTGTACTTAGTGTTTTGTTTCCGCTTGTACTATGTGGTGCTTGTTTTCTTTTATAAAGGCAATTCCTTCCCAGTTATCGGGATTTTATGCCTTTGGTTCTAGTCGCCAGCCCCTGCCCTATGGAAGGCGGGCTTGGGGTAGTCACAGCATGGGCCCCGAGGATGGGTCGTGACAATTGGTATCAGAGGAGTTCGGTTCTACCGTAGAATTTATAACTCTGATGTTTCTTCTGTGAAGCAATAGTGTTAAGAGTACCGAGTGTGGTTTTTCAGTTCAGGGAGTCCAGTGTTGGTGCGGGCGGCCAACGTATCCATACACCAGGACCCTGACAACTGATTTCCGACATTGTGCACGAAAACACTGATTGCGTGTGTGTTTTTCGGAAGTTTTATTTAAATGTCAACTCAAACCAGGTCAGCTCACCAGGTATAATCTTTTGACCGAGTCACATTGTTTCTTTCAGGATGCCTCCCCGTGGACGACCAGCTAGAGCCCCGAGAGTGGTGCGTACTGACAGCCCACCGAGCGACGAGGCCTCTGTACCGGGCCCTATCCCAGTTGAGGCACTAGCGGTAATACTACCCGTTGGGCCACCAATGCCACCAGCCCCAGCAGTAGGCGATGCACGCCACTTGAGTGCGCTGCACGAGTTCCACCGCCAGAGGCCACCCAGGTTCCGGGGAGAGACGGACCTACAGGTGGATGAGGATTGGCTGGAGGCTGTTGTGGGAGTCTTCAGGCTAGTGGGGACGCCGTCAGAATTCATGGTGATCTTTGATGCCATCCTTCTTCAGGCAGCAGCAGGCAGGTGGTGGAGCCACTTGTTCCAGTTTTGCGATGGGATGGCCTTCATATGGGAAGACTTTGAGACCATCTTCAGGGTGGAGTTTGTGCTAGTAGATCTACACCCCGAGCGTGTATGGGGAGATTCTACCTTTGCCGAAGGGTTTTAGATCTGTTACTGAGTCATCTGTGGGCAGTAGATAGATGATACAGAGGTCCAGGAGGACCAGAACAACAGTTGGATGATCTCGGGTTTTAGGATCAGTGGTGCGGGGCACCCGGGGTGGGGTCAGAGCCAGTCGTGCCAGAAATGGAGAGTGTTTCTCCTGCGGTAGGAAGGGTCACCTGGCACGTGATTGTACGACCCCCCGCACGGTTGATCAGCGGGTGTTGGAGGAGCCACCTAGATAGAAGCAGTGGCGGGTGCTTGAGCAACAACCGAGTAGTAGACAAGGCAGTAGAGCTCCGGGAGCAGGTGGACAGGAGCGGAACTTGTGGATACGTCCTTTGTACTTCTAGTTCCATGTTTCTTTTGTATTCGTGTCTTTGTATTATGAGATGCAATAATAAAAAAGACACTTATCTTTGTTTGTTTTCCTGTCCTGTTTTTTGGTTAATACTAAGTGGTCCCGGTTAAGACTGTTGACTTGACCCTCACATTCGAGATTTCTACTGGAGGAGACCCGGTGACCTCACACTAATGCCGACAGTGTAACTCGACCCTTGGAGGTGAGAGTGATAGTTGGATCTCTTGGTAGTTACGTCAAGGCCTTACGATGTCATTCATGGCATGAATGCATTATTTATGTCAGGATTGAGTGTATTAGGCAACGAATGTGGTTCATCCATGGGATGAGACCAGATTTCTCTTATCGGCAATGAAGAAATCATATCAAGTCTTGTGAGACTAAAGAAGGTCCAAGTCATCCAATAGCGGATAAAGACTGCACAGTGCAGTAAGAAACAGGAAACCAATGTCAGTCTTAGAGACTCAGGCGTGTTACATGTTTCAAGAAGTGTAAGCTTTAAGTATAGATGAGTCTGCGAAGTAGCAGACGTGGAGGCATAGCTAGGAGAGCAGTATGAGGTGGTGTACATATTAACATGCTACAACCACCCGCCTTATTTATCCCCACCAGGCTCAGGGAGCTGGAGGGCGGTGGAAGACTACGGCTGCGTGCAGTCAAGGAATGTGACCCAATGGCTCTAGAAATGATTCAAGGGACAGTCTGTGTCCACTACTAGTTGATGTAGTAACGGACATCGATATGAATCATTCCTTGCTTTTACAAATCTTGTTCCAGACCTAGAGTTTCTGGTAAGCCGTGGACTTGACCCTCACGTCTGGAGATACCTTCAGAGGAGACTCGATAATCACACTTACGCCGACGGTGTGGTCAGACCCTCGAGGCGAGAGTTCTAGTTGGAATCTCTTGGTGGTAGCATCGAGGCCTTATGACGTTAGTTTGAGTATGGAATGTGAAATAACTGTTCATACTCAAATTGACAGTTTAGGCAAACGTCGGGATGGGTTTTCCTTGGTCGGCGAAAAAGGAAACCCCAGGAAGTGCATGGTAACTCTTGCACAGGAGGGTGCGACCGATCACTCTTGAGTCTGTCAACCTTACCCTCGCAGAAGCAGTCGTTTTGAGTTTCAATTCTAACAGAAATGGAGACCTCTGGAGTTCGAGGATGACGTTCACGTCTTCTTACGGGTCTCACCTTGACGAGGTTTACGGAGATGTGGCCAGGGAGGCAAGTTATCTCCAAGGTTCAACGAACCTTTCTAGGTCCTCAGCTGGGTAGGCGAGGTGGTTTACCGCTTGACCTATCCACCTCAGTTGCACTAGGTGCACGACGTTTTCCAGGTATCTCAACTGAGGAGATACATGCTCGACCCTTCGCATATCATCGACCATGAGGAGCAGGACAATGGTGATGAGGTTACTTCCACGGAGGTTCTAGTGGGGATCAAGGATCGACAGGATCAGATCCTACGTGGACGATCGATTCCTCTAGTGCACTTTCATTGGCAGCACGAGAACCTCCAGGTGAGCACATGGGAGTGGAAGGCTCAGATATGTGCTCAGTACCGCTTTGTTTCCCTAAGTTTGTGTTGAAGCTTTACGAGGACGTAAAGCCCTATGGTGGGAGTAATTTAAAGACCCGTAAATCCCAAGGAAATTTTTTTCTTTATTTTATTTGGAATTTTACAAGAACGCAGTTTCTGACGGCGCCTGATTCCGAGGCCCGGTGTGCCCGAAATCAATTTCCGAAGTTTGGCTCGGGTACGTTCAGTGAACGGACAAGCGGGGTTTTCTAAATTTTGAACCGGTGCTCGGAATCGAATTCTGAGGGCACCGATTGAATCGCAGCGCCGATAATTGCTTAGAAACGCCTCTTCCGGAGATGCGTTTGCTCGGGTGTGGTTTTTAATTTTCAGGCTTAAAGTTAAGAAATAAAATAATTTTGCGACAAATTTATTTTATTTCACTTAAGCCAATTGGAGGCCACTTGAAGCCACTTAAAAGTGGCTTAAACTGAGTTGAACCGGATAGAGTACTATCCAGAAATATCTTACCCTTTTGGTAGGGTATTTGTGAGGTGGGGCCTGCACGAGCCCCACCGTTTCTTTCCGCTATGTAACGCACCCGGGAAAACCCGTCTTTATGAAGGTCAACTGATGCGTTTTCTTAAATTCTTAACAGACCATTTAATTGGGCGGTTTATTTCGTAAATTAAATGATCTGTTTCTTTCGTTGAATTAATTCTATGAATTAATGGTTCGTTTCTTATCTTTTTAAATTCAAATGTTTAGTTGTGTAAATAAAATAAGGCTTAAGCTTATTTTATTTTGGGTTGGTCTCCTTTGCCACCTTGAGAGATTTTGAGAAGCTCTCTCCATCTTCTTCAACCTTGACGAAGAACACAAAGAACACTTAAGCTCCGACGAAGAACGCCGCTTCTCTTCTTCGTATCCTGTGAGTTTCCGAAGATCGACGACGCCGCTTCTTCGATCTTCTTCCCTTTTCAACGAAAGGAGACGTCGTTTCCTCCTTGGACTATCTCCGTCAGCTTAAGAAGCTTCTCCAGCGACGTACCTCTTCTGACGCACCTCGACGTCAACGGAAACGACATTCGATTTCCGCGACGCCCGACCTCCGTGACGCTAGTCTTCCGCGACTTGATTGGCGTGCTCCGCACTTGAATCCGAGGTAGGGGATTGTTGATATTTTATTTATTTATTTTCTTTTTTTGATTCTAGAATGTCGAACTTCGAGGATAAAGGATTAAATGTTATTGTCTAACGAGAGGGGGGCCCGGACCGCACCAACACGGCCGAAACCCCCTCCTATGTTCATAATTGTTTCCTTGCGGATGGAACGGGATGGCGTGGTACCATCGCACCACGCGAGAATCGCACGGAAATTATTGCACGGCGCCGTCGCACCGCGCCGTGGAAAGAAATCCAAGAACGCGACGCCATCACGTCATGTCGAAAAAAGTCAAAGGCGTCGTGGCCGGAGTGGGGCCGCGGTAGAGGGAAGCGATGCCGTCGCATCGCGCCGGACGGCAGAGGCCGCGGCCGGTTCCGGGCCGCGGCGGAGCAAGATGACCGGCGGCCGGCACCGGGCCACCGGTGTCGGCGAAGGAAGGATCGGCAGTGGCCAGTCCTTGCTGGCAAAACCGGCCGCCCAGTGCGAGCCGGCCGGACAGTGGAGACCGGGGGAATTAATTTCCCCCAGCCGGGTCTCAAAAGCGGCCCCAATTAAGGGGCCACGGTTCTCAAAGGGGGGGGGGGGGCTTTTCCCCCCACGCGTGGCACCCGAACGACGCCCAGGCCGCGCCGCCGTTCCAGTCCGTGCCGCCACGCCGGACCGCGCCGCCGGCCGGGCCGGGTCGTCGGGCCGGGTCACCGCCCTGGGCGGGTCGACCCGGTTCGGGCCGACCCAAGGGGGGGTCAGGTCGGGTCGGCCCGGGCCCAGACCCCCCAGTTTCGGACCACTTTCGGTCAAATGCCTGTATCTTGGGCTACGGGTCTCCAAACGACTCGCCGTCAGCGGCAACGCGATCCTTGGATCGAGACGGTCCTTTAAGTATACTATACTCAAGGTTCACCTTCCTTTTCGGGAGCCTACGTGGTTAAAACTCCGTAGTTAAGCGTGCTTGGCCTAGAGTAGTGATCAGGATGGATGACCTCCTGGGAAGTTTCCCAGGGTGGGTGTGAGACGAAAAAGCCAATAACTCTCAGACCGGGCGTCCGATTGGTGCGCCGTCTATTGCATTGAGTTCCTGTTGATGATACGGAACTTTTGGCATCCTTCGCTGAGATTTGGATGCAGATGGATAGTGGCCAGGTTGGATCGCACCGAAATCCAACCGGGCCCCTGGAACGGAAAAACTGATATCTTTCAGACCAGACGTCCGTTTGACGAACCGTCATTGGCGTTGGGGATCACGTTGAGTAACGTTCCTAATGATTATACCCTATGGGAGTTAGGGGTATAGTTGAGAAACGACCGGGTTGGTTCACTCACGAAACCAACCGGGCCCTTGGGACGAAAAGGCTAGCAACTCATAGACCGGGCGTCCGATTGACGCGCCGTCTGTTGCGTTGAGGCCCCTATGACGAGGCGATCCTTTGAGATACTTCTTCGTGGAACTTTGAGATACTTGGAGTGTCGACTTGTAGCTCGTGGAGCGGACCCTCCTAGAGACGAGCATACAGAGTACAGAGACCGTATAGCCGGTAGAGACCTGAAGACTGCTTGTCCGATTCGATTCGGAGTGAATTACGTAGCCCAGTGGGGAGCACTACTTTTTGAGGTGGAAGACCCACAGCGGAGGAGCTCTACTATGTGAGGTGGCAGACCCACAGTACTCGGCAGGAGGAGTACCTCTATAGGCTATGAGGGGGGAGCACTACTGTGTTGGGTGGCAGACCCCGGCGGAAAGTACTACTGTGTGAGGTGGCAGGCCCGCGGTACTCGACAGGAGAAGTACCTCAGTAGTCTTAGGTTAGTGAGCATTATCTCGGAGTCATGAAGGACCATTGTACACTCCAGAGACAGAGCTCTTAAGCAGTTACAGTTTCGATAATGACAATCCTGGTTTGAGCTGAGACTTTTGACCTTTGTGTATACCACATGATTGAGATGGGTAACTTGATAACTTAGGTATATGTATGGGCATATAACTGGGTAGTGGTCATCCGTTGATTTCAAAATCCTTGTGTTTCCTCGTGATTGAGATGGGTTACATGATAACTTAGGTATATGCATGGACATATACCTAAGTAGAGGTTATCTGTTGAGATCTTCTTTGTGGTTATCCTTGTTGGTTTTAGTGAGACCTTGAGGGTCTCAGGGTCCCTACTAAGTATCGTTATACTCACCCCTGCACGGGCTATGCCCGCACCTCGTTGTGTTGGTTGCAGACGACGGGAAGTGCTGACGGAGGCCGAGTGTTCGAGGACTGGACGATACCCAGAGGTGGACTACACAACGAGCCAGTACCCAGAGGTGGACTGCATGTTGTGACGTCTCACAGAGGAGGTTGATGGATGAGAGCGTGGAGGAGGATATCTGTACCTACCCATCAGGTAGGATCCGAGGAGGACGACCCAAGAGCTGCTTCCTTCTTCCAGCTATTTTTCTTTTTTTCTTTTGTACCTTGTTCAGTTGTAGTCGTACTTTATTTTGGGTTTGTATTCTCGCCCAATTACTTTTCAGCTTTTCTTTTGTACTTAGTGTTTTGTTTCCACTTTTACTCTGTGGTGCTTGTTTTCTTTTATAAAGGCAATTCCTTCCCAGTTATCGGGATTTTATGCCTTTGGTGCTAGTCGCCAGCCCCTGGCCTATGGAAGGCGGGCTTGGGGTAGTCACGGCACGAGTCCCGAGGACGGGTCGTGAAAGATGGTATATAATATTAATAAATATTTAATGTAAAATTATTTAAAATTAAAAATTTGGGAGTTCCTTATATGTTAAATTGGGATATATTGATGATATACATCATGAATTATGATTTCAAGGAATTTTTTTATTATTATGATGATATATTGAAATTTAGAGACATAAATATCATGATAAGCATGTAAATTTAGTATATTTATATCAAATATGATATTAATAATATATAATTGGAATTAATATTTTTTATTCCATAAATAGAAACTCCACATCGTGATCGGTTCAATTAAAGAAGGGATAGATAATTTCTATTTTTCTATTTTGAGAGACACCTATGTTGTGAAAGATTTCTTTACAGACACAACATTTATGGAATATTTTTTCATGAAAATTTATGGTTTCAGGAACAAATTTATTTTGAGAATTTATAAATAAATTTTACATGATTATTAAGGAATATTTGGAGGAATAAAAGGCCACAAATTATGGAAAAGAAATATTATAGAATTATTTACTATTATGCACCTGTAATTTGAATTCTTAACTATTCAGAGTCACAAATAGAATGTGGAATAATATTTTTTAATATTATTGCATGTCATTTAGATACTTTTAATGTATTTGATGGAAATATAAATATATAGATATTTTCAGTATAAATAATTATAATAGGAATCCATTTTCATGAATTGAAAATAATACCTAGGAATATGTTGACTGTATAAAATAAAATAAAGGGGGGGGGAGGAAATTATGAACTAACACTATTTCTATTTGATATATATTATAATTAAAATAAGAGTATGATTGAGTTGTTACTATATATTATTTTCGATCTATTTCATCATTTGTATATAAAACCCCACCATGATATTGGATATTTTGTTTGTTGAATATTGAATATTTACAATGTTTTTTTGAAAGTGATTATCCATGAAAATTTAAAATGGAAAATAATAGGGGAATACATAATTGACATTAGTTTCTTATCGTTCAAGTAAAATAATAATATTTTAGATGTCAATGATATTCCTATATCATTAATATCGAGGCTTATGATATAATTAAATCAGAATTTTGGAGAAAACCCTATGATTGATGTGTGAGGTAGCCCTAGATACATATTTACATTATAGAATGAGGTAAAATATATTTCATCTAGGAGATACAAACATTTCACAATTAATCAACCCCATAAGAAGTAGGTAGAGTAATTTATAGTATATGGGTGTACCTAGAGAGTGTAAGATCCCAAAATATATATGTTGGTTCTTGTATTGTACCAAGTTTTCATTGGAGTAATATTCTAGGGAAATATCATTCCTCATGTTCCATCATAATAATAAATGATGGTATATGTAAATGTGGTATAAAAATAAATATAAACCAAATTTGTTGTCATACATCATGTGTAGGACCTCATTGAAGAATATTTTTTTCTTTATTTGTTATTATTCATACTTATACACATACATTCATTCAAAAAGGTGATAAAAAATATAGATATAGAGAGAAATCAATTCCCAAAATAGGTATAGATGTAAAGAAGTGAAAAATAATTAATTATAAGATTTTAATCTATAATAATTCACTACCTTTAGTGATTTCCATATCCTATGTGACTGAAAAAAGACCACCTTATTAAATATTATCCACACAATAATCCGTTTGGTAGTAACACCAATTTATTCAACCCCAAAACCCAAAAATCCCCAAGATAGTGGACAATTAATGTATTGGGTCTATCAGGTTGAAAATAAAATATTATCAAATTGTAAATGACATTACGAACTAGTATATAACAATATTTCATCTATAATATCTAAATATTATAATTACACAAAATGAGACAAGGATTTTACAAAATTCCTTTAAAATAGACACATCTAAGAGGAAACACATTACTATATTTTAGTATACAATTAAAATCCCTATTCACTATTGTAATTAGAATGTTTTAAATAATGATCTATGATAAAAAAATAGGAACTCCATTGTATACATTCATTTAATAAATCTAGATATAGTTTAAAAAGAAATTTTCAATTACATGTCACTTATAATGTATATAAAATAATACAAAAAACAATGCGAAAATGGGGGTTTCTGTATTTTCCTCCAACTCTCCAATACCTCATGATATAATTAGTAATGTTATTTACATAAGATATTCCAATATATAGATGTGTCATTATTTACACACCTTTCTCAATTGATTTTTAATCTTATTTTTATTCTAACTTAATACCCCTATATTTTTATTTCAAAATTATAATCATTTGAATGTAAACAAAATTTTTTTTTGGATCTAAATCATTCGTTATGATCATGTCAATTTTCACATAATATATATAGTTAAATGAAATTTGAAATAGATAATTCAAAATGCATTATTTAGATATGCCCAACAAGTTATGGTTTCAACGGCTAAAGCGTGGCCTGAAAAAACCAAAATATTTAAATATATATCTCTTGATAAATTAAATTAGTTCCGTATTTTAACATATATATACTATCACCACAATGAGGAGGTTATTTAAAAATACTCTAGTTATATTCATTGAAAACTATAGTATCCTTTAATACCTCTAACTTAAATAATGTTCAATTTTATTACTTAATAAATATGAAATTTCAAACATTCATAAAAAATTTTCTCAAAATACTTATAGTTATCTTCAATAGTTGTATTAAGATAACCTCTAAAATAACTGGAATCTATATATTATTACCACTATTGTGGTAATATCCAATAAACTTTTTTTTACAAAAAAATGATGAATATGATTAGCTCTGTAAATAGATATCATAAATAGAATACAACATACTTGTATTATTTAGTTTTAAATATCTTTTGATTGATTTTCAATGAATTTTATTAACTATCTATCTATTTTCTTTTTTTTTCTAAAATTATATGTATATGATTGTTCAAATTCATCCAATTGTATTGTAATTCTCTACATTGATAATAAATATCATGATACGAAATCAAAATATGTGATACATATTTTTCAGGATTCATGACTCAACATTTAATATGATACTCAACTAGAGGAATGGATACATCAGATGTTTTAAGGGTTATGTTAATCTTAAAATAGTGTCCAACAAATTATTAATGTCAAATGGATTTGAAATAATGTGTTAATTTATTCTATCAAAACAGAATTCAAAATTACATTTTACTCTTGGTTTTTCATTTTTTTTAATGAAATCAGGATTAATGATTTCATAATTCAAGTCATCATTATTTATAGAAATCATTTATGAAATAAGGACTCAAAATCCTACTAAAAAATTGAGAACCACCCATTATTATCTACTTTTATGCCGAACCAAACTTACAATGGTGATGTATATTTATCTGATAAAAATAAATAATCTGGGGAATAAAATTTAAAAATATCTATATATGATATGGACTTTTTAATAGAAATGTATGATTATATACATTATTTTCATTTGAAAAAATATATTTGATAGCATGTAATATATACAGTGCTAATAATTTATAATCCATAAAATATAGTAGAAATATTATTATTAAAATAGGATTATCATGACCTAGCTGTTCTTTTGAAAAGTATAATAAGGCCTAAAAATATTATAAAATAAAGGTATTAATTTTTTCCCTTAAATAAATTTTTAGACGATAAAAGATTTTTATCGGTAGATTTGAAATGAAAATAGAATCCTTTGATGTTAAAGGATCTATTTTTCATAAAACTGTTTTTACGTGGTATCATATTTTTATCATAATAGATTATATTAATCACTACAAATAAATTATTCTAATAAAATTACTAGACTATAAATTCAATAAAATGAACATAAATTCATTTAAATATTTTATCAAAAATTTTATGAGAATTAAAATATTTTATTCTTCAAAAATAAATTTTCATTATGTTTTTTTACACTAATATATGGTTAATTATAATCAATATATTGAACTATTATATATTATAAATAATACATTTATTATCATTTTTGAAATATTTATTTCAATATTATCATAAGAATAATTTTCTTTTATATTTTTAAAATATTAATTAATAATGATAAAAATGATTTTTCTAAAAACTGTATTTGTTTATCAATTAAGTAGGTCTATTTTAAAACATTTTTAAAATATCATTTTTTTAATTTCATAGAAAGTAATTCAATTAATTTCATTGTATTTTAAAATATTCTTATTTATGGAACAAAATATTTTTTATACATGAAACTCATCTTTTCTGGAAAAAAAATTATCCTCTAATTTTGTGGGTTTATTTTTTCAGTAATTTAGGCATCTTATTGGAATTTTATTTGATAAAATTGAATAATTATTTAGAATAATTATTTAAAAATTTTATAAATATTATAACATCATTTTGGATCAAAATAGATTGTAACCATTGTGAAATATACCATCATAGTAAAGGGTAATCTGTATTTTATTGGGTTAAAACTATTGTGTATTGACATTAAAATCACCCTAAAACATGAATTTAATCATTTCTGGGAATTTAGGTCTACCGCCAACATTATATAATTAAAAAATTGTATTTTATTGTATTTAATATATGATAAATACCATTATATTCTTTTATGAATAGAATAATTCCAGAATATCACTTCCTTGATTTTAATATCAAATAATATATTTTCAAAAGGGAAAAAATCATGAATAATCGAAAATATTAACCATCAATATGAATTAATATTTTATTATTTTTATTTTTCTAACTTTATAGTGATGAACTAATTACATTAAATGATTATGTAGTTCCAGCATAGTTTCTGAGAAAAAGGTAGAAAAATTAAGAAAATAAATTTAGAAAAATAAAAAATAATATTTGACAGGTGAGTTATGATGATCCAAAAATGTTTTAGATATATATAAAATATTAGTTATGACTTAAAATTATATATTCAATATACATTTATATATTTATATTTTTTTAGATTCAACAATTTGAATAGTCTAAAAATCGAATAAATTATATCTTATGTTGAAAAATATATTAGTATGCAATTTATAATTTATAAAAATATTATCTTTTCAATGTTAATGGGTTATTTCATGGAATATAAATCCTATTTCACTTAAAATCATCTTTTTAATTTTTAGTAACTTTATTGGAAACAAAATAGGAAAAACCATTGTCATCATGGTCATCATCGATAGATTTAAAGAGGGGTTAAAATTATGTGATAATGCTTTAAAAATAATCAATAGTTATATAAAACAATTTCATGATTTTTAATGGTTATTTATTTAATATATATTTTTAATAAATAAATTTGGATATACTTTAACATGAAATATAATTTATATTATTTAAATAACTTAATTTATATCAAGGGTTCCCCTCTTATCTCTTATAAAAGGGAATTATTCTTCATCTCTTCCTTACAATGCATGAACCACGTATCTCAACCAATAACTACTAAATAGACCTAAAAACCCTCATCCCTAATACCAATAGGATATGTTCTCATCAAAATTCTATCCATTTTGGGTTGAGGTGTATGCTAAAGGTAGTTTTCTAATGAAGACCTCCTAGTATAAACCCAATTCTTTCATTTTATTTGTTCTTCAATCGCATTTAATTATATCACACCCATAATTATTTAATAATATCATAAAATTTTGTAATATGAAATTTTATTATGGTGATGTGATAACTATTTATCATAAAATATTATTGACAACGGTAAATGGATGGATCCTTCAGTCTTACATGTGGTAAACCACCTCCATGAAGTGACGTGTTCCATTATTCCTAAATATATAATATAAAATGTTAAAATGATAGATTAAATGAATATTTATAATATTAATGACATAATTAATATTTTTTAATGATAATCTAGTATTTACCTTCACAGCCTTCCAACTATTAAAAAATGATAATGTAGCTCATGAATACGTGTGGACTACAACCTCGATGAAGTGATATGATTCATTTTTTATGTTCTACTTTAATAGATCGATATATAGTGTTATATATTATATAAATATGATAATGATTTAATAAAACATTTCTATAGGATATATTACAATTACCACTTTTACAATGGTAATCTTATCAAAGTTCTATTTATGTTTTATAATGAATATCCATAAAACATCAGGCATAAAAAATATACATAATTATAATATGAGGCATTGTTATAAAATAAATTACATAGTTGACTAAAATTTTATAAATGAAATGAAATGTTTTCAATCATGTGTAAAATTTATATAGGTTTGTTATTTTAGTATTTAAATTTACAAAAGTGACAACTCAGACACAAGGTTAGGGATTTCCCAACTCAATTTTCATTTTTTGAGAGTTATTCCACATTAAAAACATGGTTTCATTTTTTTTTGTATAAAATACATTATGAAAGTATTTAAAAAATAATTTATTTAAAACATTAATTTAAAAATACATTTAAAATTCAATTTTTACATGAACTTTTATTTCAAAATTTATAACATCCATATGTGTTTTTTCATTGAAACCATATTTTATATATTTTAATGTTTCTATTTATTTTTTATACCATATACATGTTCATAAAAATTTATTATATATATTATTAAAATACTGAAATTTTTTTTGGAAATTAATTTTCATCCATATTATACTATTTTAGAATTTTAAAAATGAAAATTTTAATCAATTTTCAAACGGGCCATTTATTAAATATTCAACAATGTGTTAATGTAATTTCCTATAACATATACTGCATGAGAATATTTTATCAAAATCATTATCATTGTTCTTAATGAAGGTTCCTATGAAAATTTTCATGGGTTTCCAAGATAATGACCTTATTTTTAGTAGTTGGTTAATTTTTATCTAATTTTTTTAATGAAAAATTATTATTAATGATTATATTTAAATTAATCTATCAAAATTATTTCTAAATATATATTAATAGTAATTTTTATTATATTTTATGATCAAAATTAATCCATATATGTTTTCTGTATTTTATGGTACTTTTCTATTTTTTAGGATTGTTTTTGAGGTTGATATATATATATATATATATATTTAAATTGTTATATAATGATAATATTTTCTGGGGAATTATGTTGGAATTAACTATGTAGGTTATTCCATTGTGTAAGAATGAGTTTATGATTGATATAAATATAAATACCCAAGGATAACACATGAATATTATATAAAAAAAATATCGGGGAATTATTTTTATTTCATATGGTAATTTAATGAACTTATAAATAGTGGAATTCTTATTCAACATTTAATTTTGAAAATATATGTCATTCAAAAAAAATATGAGCGATCATGTTATACAAGAAATCATAATCATTATGATATTGTATTATTTATTATTATAGGTTGTTCTATGAATGTATTATTCACAAAAAATAATATTTTAACTATTTAAATGATTATTTTAGTTGAATATTTTTTATATAAATGAGAAGTATTTTATGGGACTAATGAATTTTATGATAGGAAATCATTTTTTTCTCCCTTATTATTATTTTTGTTCTCATTCCATGTTATCAAATGTTTTTTATCAAATTTTTTGATGGTTAGAAAATTATTTCATGGTATAAAATCATTTTATCAGGATTCAAATTAAAAAAATAGAACTTATTTTTAATGATATGTATAATAAATATAATATATTTCTTTTAAGAAATATATATGGTGTGGATGATAAAACATTGTTTTTTAAATGTTTGATATATTATTGTTTTTATAAATTATATGAAACTCAAAATAAAAATATCTAAAAAAATAAAGAATGTAAACCCACATAATTAATCGTGTAACAGTTAGTTGAATATTTTACATACTAATAAAGATTGTATCAAATTAATGTTTACAAAAATAGATTTTTAGAGAATTCATATGAGGATATTTTAGGTAATTTAGATACCATGATATGTATTTAGGACAATGTATTGTCATAATTTTAAATACAAAGATGCACATTTTGAGGTTTTATATAATGGTAATATTTTTAATGACATTTATTGATTTCTAATAGATGTTTGTGTTATTTGTAACCCGCAATATTAATGTGTGTTATAGAAAGATGGTTATTTAAGAATGGATTCCATTATATTTTCTTTACTGGTCCTTAAAGATCATGTTAACGGTTAAAGTAAAGATTTCCTTTTAGGTTTAAGAAATTATAGAAAATTGGGATAAAAGGGTTATTACATTTTAATAAAATTTATGATTAATGTAAATATAATTATTATTTAATAATTTGGTATTTTATATGATATATAAATATTGTGTTTTATTTTGAAATAATGTATAATTTTATTGTGTCTTTATTAATGGGAATGATCATGCTTTTCAGATTATATGATTTGGTAAGATAAATTTATGTTATGAAGTATTATAAATTAGTAATGGTGTTAATTGATAAATTATATATCTATATTTGAAGAATATGTGGTCAAATAATTCATATTTGTATTTTATTAACTAGATTGAGAACATTTTTATGCATTTTATTTTTTTTCTATCCTATAGATTTATTTATGTTGAACATTGTTTTTATTGTAGAGGATTTATAGACTGATGTTATATTTATTAATATTGGATATTATTTTACCTTGTGATGTATTTTTTCTAATGAATTTATAAATTCAAGGAGAGTAACTAGTTATCCTTGGGTTGATTATGTGATTTGTTAGAAAATGATTTTAGTGTTTCAGAATGAAAAAATAATCATAAATAATGCATTCTTATATTTTTTGGGGATATATAATTTGGAAAACATTTATAAGAACATCCAAATGATGAATTTTTATTATATTATAGAATTAAATCATGTAAGTATATTTTTTATGTTCCATATCCTGATGGGAAAAACATTCTTCTCCAATAAAAAATAATATGTAAAAGGATTTTTTTTTCATTTAAATATTTTTTTAATTTATTTATTTTCTATTTTATTCTTATAAAAGTAAAACATAATCTTTTAAATGAATATGGTTTCCAATTACCTGTTTTTGATTCCCATAAATGTTGTTCTTATTTGGGATCAAGACTATGTATTATTCCAGGTAACCATCCTAATTCCATTTTCCACATTTTAAATGGATATTTTATTATCCATTTTGTGGTGGGTTATATGAAATGGTATTTTAAATAATAAAAAAGTTTTAAATTTCATGATTATATTTTTTATCGTCCCCTCAATGAAATTATTTATTATAATAACGTTATATACCATTTTTTCAGGACTGGAGATAAAATTATGTGTCAAAACAATCATTATGAGGGAAGAATGTAACATCCAAATAATTTAAATATACGTTATTTTGAATATATATTTGATATATATATATATGATTAACAATAATCTTAATCAGACCATGATATATGTCAAAAATAATATTATTCTTATATGATTTTCATAAACAAGACATTGGTTTGGAAAGTATAAATATGATAAATTCCATTATGAAATATATGTGAAAATATATTCCTTAATAAAATGAATAATTTATCATATTTACTATCAATTGGACATAAATGATGATAAATACCTTTAAAGGTAAAAGATACATTTTTCATGAAATTATTTTTAAAAGAAGAAGGTATTGTTATCTTAATAGATTTACTTAATCCCTATTGATAAATGAATATAATGAAATAATTATTCTATCTATTAAATTTATTAAATTTACATTCGATTAATTAGTTTTATTTGAAATTAAATGTGAAAAAATTCATTTAACGATTCAAAAATACATTTTCATTAAAAATGGTGTTTATTTTATTTTGTGACCAAATATTATAATCAATAGATAATGGTTTTAGAAATTTCAATAATTTAAATATATATAATTTTAAAAATATTATATCAAAATTATCTTAAAATTAAATATTTTTATTTCTCATCAATTATTATATATTGTGAATAATGAAAAATGACCACATTATAAAAAATTTCCATTAATTTCATGATTTTAAAAAGTCCCATTTTGATGAGTTGGTCATAAGAAATCATTATTTTATTTCTAATAAATAAGATAAAAAAATCATTTTAATTATTAGTGTTTATATTTCTTTTATAGAGATAATATTACATATAAAAAATTTATTTTTGGAAAAAAATTTCATCACGCCTTTTGGTTTTATTTTCAAAGTTAATTTTTCCACTTATTAGAAATTATTTTTTAAACACAATCCATATTTTTAAACATAAGGACCAAATTACTTATATTGTTCAATGATATTTTTAGTAACAATTAATAGAAACCAGTATAAACCTTATCACCATAGTAAATGGAAAATTACATTATCTATGGATTAAATTAATGATTATAATCATTTTAATCACCTGAACATTTAATTTTAATCATTTGGATGGTTGTAGATCTACCAAAAAAATATGTTACATCATAAGACATTACATTTCCATTTTTCATCGGTAAATAAGATTATATTGTTTCATGTAATTAATAGTAAAAAATAGAACTTTATTGATTCTTATATATCTAATATGTTTTCATATGGTAAAAAACAAGTAGTGAATGGTTATAAAAGGTTAATTTTTATTTATATTATTTTTCATGTTGGTAATTTATTTCTAATACATATGGATGAAATGATTATCTTATATTATTAAAAAAAATTGACACATTTTTTATGAATAAAGGATAAAAATCAAGAAAATTGTTTTTAAAACATCCAAAAAAATATTTTTTCTGTTATTTTTTTGTAAAGATATTTTTAGGTGAATATTATTATCATTTGTATTTTATATTTTTTGTATGTAAATTAAAATATTCATAATTTTTTTAAGTCAATTATCTTAATTGTTTTGAATGTGACGTTAATTTTATCTTATGATAAATAATATATTATTAAATAATTTAAAATTCATAAAAATGCCCCATTTATCCATGTAAATGTGATATGATCAAGATTATAAAAAATTCCATACTCCACTTATGTCCCACTTGAAATATTCTGGTATCTTTATTTATACCTAAATATTAAAAACATAGACATAATAGTAATCATCAAAAGGGTTAAATGGTGTTAAATATAATATATAAGGAATAAAAAAATAAAATAACATGTATAAATATTATTTTAAGTTATTATTTTGACTTATAATGACCCTATCAATAGAATAAATATAATATTCCAAATTTAATGTGATGAAAATTTAAATTATTTTAATAATTTATGTTCATTAAAGTGTATCCCTCTACTCTATTAAAGAATGAAATCACCGTTCATCTATTTTTCACCACATTTAACCCACTTATCTCAAAAAATATATAAAAATTCATTTCCTAACCTCCTAAACAATATCTATAGTATATTATCTCATCAAAATTCCATCCTTAAATGATTAAGGTGTAATCGTATGTTTCCTTCCCCGGAATGAAATATTTATTATAACATAGTTCATTCAATTTATTTCATTTTCAACTTCAACTAAATATATTATAAATATTATAATAAAATAACATAACTTTATTAAAGATAATTAAAAGATATTATGGTGAATAAAATAACCCTTTATTATCCCTTGTTCAATACTATGAAAAAATTAGAACATCCCTCATTAACACTTGGGCACTACGACCTCTACAAAGTAATGCATTTCATTTTTCATTACTAGCTCATATGGATTGAAACATTGATTTATAAAATAAATTCATATGATATAAGTGAACTATTTATGATATCATAAGTGTAAAATATTTCTCATCTTCTTAACCTTCTATCCCATGAAAAGGTTATTTTCACTCATGTGAAAGTATGGAATTCAACCTCTATAAAGCGATGTGATTGGTTTTTCAGGTATTCATTTCATTGATGGTTCAAAAATTATATTTAATATCAGAAAATTTGGAATGGGATTAACTTATTTAAAAACTGAAAAAAGAAATGTAAAAAAATTAATTAAAAGGGATAATAATATTTGGTTACTACAAATAAAATAATACCTTTGGAAGTAATAAAATTAAAATAAGTCTATTATAAATGATATAAGTATTTATGTGTTATATCTTACTTGAGTTAAGAGATTTCTCATCAGAATTTTTAATACTTGACAAATGTAATTTTTCAACAACATGTATTCATTTATTTAGTGAATGAAATTACTTATGGATATATTTTATCATTAATTTACAGAATTTTCATTAAAAAATTAATTTCAACGTATCCATTAAAGAAGTATTATTTTCAATATTTAATAAATTGTAAAGGATTTTTCATTAAAATTTATTTTTAATGTTTTTATGTTTATATTTTATTATCACTCTATGTCCATTTTAATTATAATATTTCATGTATTTTTCATAATATTATTAAATTAATTTAAAAATAAATTTAAAAATAGTTTCAATTGTTAATGAGTATTTTAAAATAATATATTTAAATATCTACAAATATGATATTTTTGACATTTATACTAAATTATGAAAAACTTTATTTATGACTTATAGCACAATATTAGAATTGATAAGATTTATGGATGTTACAATATATGAATATCATCTTATATATTAATTTTTTAAAATGATATCATATTTATTATTATTATAGAAATTATTTTAATGATTTCTCATATAGAAAGAATTATTTGTCTTAATTTTTACATAAATCCAATTGTGATACTTAATATATATTTTGAAACATATTTTATAAGATTATATGATGTAAATTAAATATTATATGTGTTTTTTTATATTCATTTTAAAATTTACAATATGATTGGTGATTGTGATATATCTTCCCATATTTTTGGGTAATAATTATGTTCTCTAAAGAATTAAAAAAGAATTAACATATTAGGCTATTCCTTCTGTAAATGTTCAAGTGAGAGTAATTGTAAGAGTTATAAAATATGATTACCAAATGTATATACATGTATAAAATATTACTTAAAAATTTATATAATGAAATTGTTTTCGTCCATAATTTATCCAAATTAATTTTTTTAATGAAATTGTATGTCTATTTTTATGGTAAAAACAATTTTTTTTCACAAAATTGTTTTAATGGACCTTAATTGTAGAAACACAAAGTCTGACGTACATGGACATTACATTCCTTTTTCATAATATTTAATACATAACAAAAACTGAGCAACAAGGACCGTAATAGATTAGTGTCTTTGGAAACTCATAATATAATCTTCTAATCATGGTGAATGATATTCAACATCTTCCATAAAGATCTTCCCCTTTTGTTTTCTTTCCTAAAACCATTCATTAAATCCTTGGGAAACAAAAACATATAAAGGGTGAGCTCAAATGCTCAGTAAGGGTAAGCATGGAAAAAATAAAACAAATCATATACATTTTAACATAAGGAAATGAACATAATGTTTAAACATAAAAATCATGAACAATGTCATAAAACATGGCAGTACGTAAGGCATATATCATAAAAAAACATTAATCATGATAAAATAGCATTGGAATAAAACATTTAATTTTTGAAAACCATTAATCACATGATATGATTTCTATTGTAGCCAAGGCATTGCTTCCAAGATCATATTAGTGGACAAAATCCTTTTCTGAATCGAGTTTACTCCTCATTTCAGTCCTGTAACACTGAACTTGAATAACTTACCGTTCTAGCCATGTGTACCTCATGATATATAAATTTTTACCCAATGCATTGGAGGGAGATATAGGTCCCACCCATATCATAATGAAATCATTCTTACTTGTGCCACAACATGAACATAAATCTTTCCTCATTACCCAAAGTATAAAATGGGTTTCATAAACATCATCCCATCATAACATATTCCATACAAAAAAATGGATATCATTTTATCATAAGAAAAGTGAAACCATGTAAATCATAGGGAAATATACATGAAACACACACATATAAAATAATTCTATCTTAACTGGTAAATTGTTTTGATAAAACACTTGAAATGAATTCTTGAGGAAAATATACTTTCTTCTTCAAAATCATTGTAATTTCAAAAAATGCAATGAAATTTTAAACGAAAATTATTTTGTTGAAAATAATCATTAAATATTGTAGAGTAATATTCATTAAAATAAGGTATTATGAAACCGTAAAAATAATTTCATTCTGTATAATTTAAACAAAACATTTTTCTCGTACTGTTGTCGGAGAAGTCAAAAAGTACCTCATATGGTGAACAAAAGAAAGATTCCTTCCATACGATGTGGTAAAAGTAAAAACGGGTAAAAATGACTTTAAACATACATGGAAGAAAATTTAACATTTTATGAAAACAGTTTTAGAACATATGGACATGGATAATAAACATAACCCCAGTAAATACTTATGAATAAACAATCTCGGGTAAGAATGAGATTGGAATAATTATCCCTTACCATATGTCAAATTTCTTCTGTATGTGTTCAAGACTCTTGTATTGTGGGTTTAAACATATTATTAACTTGTAATATAACTATAATAAAATTTATTATATCATATATGATTCACTTACGACTTTATATTATCCATTCCTTTGTCAATTCCATGTTAAAGCAGCGTTTTGGGTAAAATCGTTTCATTTATCGTCCAGGTTTTGACTTGTAATTATTAATATGATTACTTATATCATGATTAATTAATTAAAGAATATAAAAAATTATTTATATATAATATATATTGATAATATACAGATATATAATAGATCTATAAATGGAAAGAAATACACCACACATGGAGAGGGTAGGCCGTACGTATGCATGGACCATGTTTTTCGTTTCCTTATTGAATTGATTGGAATTAAGTAGATGACATACATATATATATATATCTAAATCCCGTAGCATTATTATGTAATATATTTCATGATTACTTATTATATATACTTTATAATCATTCTTTAATTGTAAACATGGAAAATGAATCTCATCGCGTCGTGGAGACGATAATCCATACGTACGCACGAGCGATGATATCATTCCTATATTTATTGAATGGAATTGGATTGGATGATATAATATCTTAGAATCTGTATGATGTTATAATAATCATATATATTTATTATTTACACCATTATACCCATCCATGTATGGTGGTGGTGGAAAAATAGATTACACCACGGCGTGGGGACGGTATTCCGTACGTACGCATGCGTGGTGATTTAGTTTTCCGTAGGATAGATAGAAGGTGAAATAGGGTTGTTTCATAATTATAATAAAATATAAGTATATAATACTGATGTTATTACTTTATAATGAACCAAATAAAGAAGAGTAAGTAGAAGAAGAAAGAAACTTGAAAGAGTCGGTAGAAGAGATTACCTCTTCCTCGACAGACCTGCTTTAATCTTCTTGTTAGGGAACTAGAGTTGGACTTTTGAGAATACCAGAACCTCTATGATATTACTATAGAGGTTTAGAATAGTAATTGGCCTGTTTTGGCCATGATTCAGGGCTCAAAAGGGTGTGAAGATAATAGGGAAGGGGTGCCCTTTTTATAAGGGTGGAGAGGGGCACCTTTGAAAAAACGTAAAATATTATTATATAATAAAGTCATATTCGGTTTATAATAGCTAAAATTGATTTATTTCTAAGATAAAGTGGGTATGGGTCTATATCCTCTCAACCAATAGGTTTTAGACAAGTTTAGGTTACTATTCTAACCTTATCATTTAGCTTTAACTCTAACTTAAATAATTTATCTTTTATAGTGTCTTCTAGTTTTCTTACACTATATGGTAACTAAACATAACACAGATATCCAAACGAACCACAAGTGGTTCATTATTAATTAATATTACCTTATCTATGTCATTTGGCAAGAACTTATATTTTTAGGAATATAATAACAATTAACAATATTATATTTGTTTTAAAAACTATTTTATGACAATTTTGACACTATTTGGGAATTGATTTTTGTGAGAATCATAACACATTATTAGTTCTAAAATTTTTAATTGAATCAATAATAACATGTCATATTAACCTAGAAAATTAGTGTAATTCATAGAAAGTCTCAAAATACAATTATTTGGGAATTTATAACATCAATTATGTTAATATTACATTAATAAGGTAATTACTACATCATCATCATGTCATAATGAAATTAAATTATTTAACAACAAAACATTATTAATAAAATACCATTATGTAGGAAATCATATTATCTTTCTAATGATTATTTATAGTCGAATTTATCTTATTTATAAACCTATATTAAAAAAATGTTACTTATTAAACATTGATTTTAACTATTTTAACACTTCTTTAAATAAAATAATAATAAGTGTCCTAATCTAGTCCAAGTGGACCTAAAGGGTAATATTTTATTCCTAAGGTTATTTTTGGTCGAAATACACCTATACAATAGAATTAGAACATGTGTTAGGGTAATAATAATACCATTTTTACACTTAAGTACCATATTTACGTTTAACCATGGTAAATAAAAGTAAAAAGTTACTATTCACCAAAAATTATTTTTATCTTATTGAAACACATTTTACTCCGTGGTATTAACTGTGTCTCTCGGATTTTTGAAATTCCACTCACAGAAGCTGTAAAAATATGTTTTATGTAAATTTTCAAATTCTCCTAGGAGGTGGGTAAAAGACGGTGAAAAGTTCAATAAAATTTTAATATATCTAAAATTATTATTAAATGACTCAAATGAATTACATTGAACTTATATAGGTATTATGTATCAATTTTGACCTAAAATAAATTTGAATAAAATAAATAATTATTTTAATAATAGGTCGATTTTAAAATACTATCCTTATGTTTTCACTATTCATCAAAAATAGCATGTTTTCAGAAAAGTACCAAAAATTCACCATAGCCTAATTTCTATATTCCGAATCCAAAAATGAAGTCCATTTTGAAAGATAAATTTTATAAAATTTCAAAAAGTGGGTATTACTATTCATAACAGCTAGTTCATAATAATATTATAATAATATCTCTTTTAGTGAAATATGGTATTGCGTACTACACAAGCTATCAAAGAAGGTCTTAATTGCTTGTAATGCAAGACATGTCATGGGGCGTGTAGTGAAAGCTCTGTTTGTTGTTGCGTATACTAAAAGCTAATAAGGTGTTGCATATAGTACAAGATAATCTTTGTGTAGTGTAGAATAAAAGAAATCAAGGTAATTAAAAATAATATATCTCATAAAATCTCGGGGAGTTACATACTACCCCCCTTAAAATGAATTTCACCCTCGAAATTCGTCGGGTAACAAATGTTTTACTCCTTGAATGTATCTTTCATAGAAACCCATAGCGTAAAAAGGAATACTAAAACTTCATTTTAAAAAGGTAAGTTAGAATCATAATAGTCACGCAATGTAACATAACAATGGGTTTCCACTAGGACAACATAGTAGAAAATATGGATATGGAAGAGAAATATAACCATCAACTTCTGATGAAGAGTTGTAAAGGACATGGCTATGAAAAAGAAAAAAATCACAAAGCCCTAAATTTTTGATGATCTAAGGTACCATCTAATTCATTAGATATAAGGGCACTAGGACAATATTTTTGGTTTTCAAGATCTTTTCCTGAATGTTGAAGAAATAGGAATTAGAATAAATACATTCCTGATTTTGGTACAATCTCACCGTTGGTCATTCCTTGGACAATTTCCACTTCAGCTCTTAAAGAAATGAAGTTGAATTTTTCATTCGTGAATTGTTAGAAGATCATGTGATATAATGATGTTTCATTCCATCTTTCTCAAACTAAAGGATAGAAAAAGTTATCAATATTACGTAAGTCCGTATATAGTGAGATTAATCATATATGGTTCCTAAAATAGACTTAGACATCATATATCATAATTCATAATATAATAAAACTTGTTTATACTAACCAGGGACTTCCTGTAGGATAGTGATAGGTGATACAAGACTGTCACACTTCAGTTGTGGGTACGATTCCCACAGCCTTGTCCGACGCGACGAGTTGTCTCCCATCCTGCATGTTGTCCTTTTTCTAAAACTACATTATTATAACATTCCATAAATTATATCGAAAAAATTTCAATCCTTAAACAATACTTGCTTATGTCAAACATAATCCATTCCAATATTTAGGCTTATCAAAAATACTTCTGTCCAAGCTCATAGTATAATGAAAACAATTACTAGAAATGTCATCTGTCGAGCATGTGAATACCATCATTTATCCCCCATATATCATACGATATATCTTGATGGTCAAATTAAAAACCTGTGAATAACATAATCATGTATTCTCTTGAAAAATGAATACCCATTGACCTTTAGTGAAAACATGAATGCTATCAAAATTTAACACTTTCCTCATACCAAATTCCCAATATTTCTATATACTCAAACCATGATTTAACATTGTCCTTTTATCCGTCATGATCTCATTTCACTTTTTCTTTATCGCTTCATTTTTCGCATATCATCTTCTTTCCAAAAATATTTCAATAACTTTTCATGGTTACCAGTACCATATAATTATTGAAAACCAATACAAAGATATTCCAAAATTCGACGATGCCATAAATGAGATTCAAAAATACTATTTTGAAATACCAATACCTAAACACTTAATCGTTACACAACATCATTTTCATACTCATCATTAAAAATAGTTATCTCATGTGACTTCCCATTATCCTTTTCCTTAAGAGGTTTCTCACATTGAACCTCATTAACCCTTGGATTAGGTAATTGATTAACATAATGCCCCATTTCCATGCACATGAAGCATTGGAGTGTTGGTGGTGCGTTCTCTACAGTCTTTTCTTTATTCACATCATTAGCAACCCTTTTTCCATTACTTCGACACTCAGCTGCTCGATGACCTTCTTTTCCACACATAAAACATTTTCTAGTCCCTTTAAGACTATCTCCACTATGCTTCTTTCCACACTTTGAGCATAAAGAAACATTCATCTTCTTTTCACCATTGTTCTGAGATTTCTCCTTGAACTCCATCTGTCATTTCTTCTCAAAACCATGAGAAGGATATGTAACACCAACTTCCATTTCTACATTGATAGCACAACACACAATTTCTTCATAGATACTGATGTCTCTTATAGGTAATTCCCTTCGAAGACTTGGTTTTAAGCCACTGAAGAATTGATCAGCCTTACTTTCGGGTTGGATGATAAAGCCATATGCATACCTTGAAAGCCTTGTAAAATTTTCTTCGAATATACTAACAGATTCATCATCCTTTTGCATAAGCTCATGGAAATCCTTTTCTATCTTTATTCGAAGAATATGAAGGAAGTACTTGTTGGAAAATAAGTTTTTGAACTCATCCCCTTCGATGGATTCAATTTCATCTCGGGGCCTCGTATTCTAAATTATATTCCACCGTTGATCTGCTTCACTTTCTAAACAGAAATTAGTGAGAATGGCATTTTCATGTTTTGAAAGACGAATAATGGAAAATATATTTTCAATGGTACTGGTTCATTGTTCAGAAACAAGTGGATCAAAAGACCCATTGAAAGAAGGTGGACGTTGCCTCATGAAGGTCTCAATATCATATAGTTCCCTTATCTCCTCATTTGGAAGTCCAGAATGATTCATATCTTGTGTAAGTATAAAAATAATATATTTCACTCCATATCCCATAACATTAATTTGATCATGAGGACATTCATTTCATTGTCCATTACATTGATCAACATGGTTCCTTGAGGTTGCAGCCATCATCTAAAACCCAAAAAGAATAGTGTGAGAGGCAAAAATCATGCAAGGTAAATAAAACATAATAAAGGGGGTGTACCTTCAATATATAACATCTTAGGGTTAATTCTGATATTGTTACCGTAATTCTAGGACTATAACCAATACCTATACTTAACAATAGAGACATCCCTAGACATACCTTAGAAATATCTCTAGGGATTTCACTAATGTTTTCCAATCCTATTTTCCAAAGGTTAACTAATCCTTTCCTATGATACCAATAGTAGAGACCCAAAGCTTGACGTACATGGAAAATACATTACTTTTATGGAATACATAATACATAACAAAAATAGACACACAAGGACAGTAATAGTTTAGTGTCATTGGAAACTCGTAATATAATCTTCTAATCATGGTGAAAGATCTTCATCATCTCCCATATCAATCTTCCCCTTTTTGTTTTCTTACCTAAATCCATTATTTAAATCCTGGGAAAAATAAAACATATAAAGGGTGATCTTAAATGCATAGTGAGGATATGTATGGAGAAAATAAAACAAATCATATACATTTAAACATAAAAAGATGAACATAATGTTTAAACATCAAAATCTTGAGCAATGACATAAAACATGGATGTAAGTAAGGCATAGATCATAAAGAAACATTAATCAGGATAAAAAAGCCTTAGAATAAAACATATAATTGTGGAAACCCATTAAGAACATTATATGATTTCCATAGTAGCCAATGAATTGCTCCCAATACCATCTTAGTGGAGAAAGTCCATTTCTGAATCAAGTTCACTCCTCATTTCAGTCCTCTAACACTGAAATAGATTAACTTACCATTCCAGCCATTTCTATCTGAAGAGATATAAATCGTTACCCAATGTATTGGAGGGAGATATAGTTCCCACCCATCTCATATTGAAATCATTCTTTCTTGTGCCACAACGTGAACATAAATCATTCATCATTACCCAACGTATAAAATGGGTTTTATAAACATCATCATATCATAACATATTCCATAAAAAATGGATATCATTTTATCATAAGAAAAGTGAAACCTTGTAAATCATAGACAAATTATACTTGAAACATACACATATGAAATAATACAATCATATATGGAAAATGGTTTTGATAAAACACTTGAAATGAATTCTTGAGGAAAATATCATTTCTTCTTCAAAATGATTTTCATTTCAAAAAATTCCATGATATTTTAAAATAAAATGATTTTGATGAAAATAGTAATTGAATCTTGCAGAGAAACCTTCATGAAAATAAGGCGTTATGAAACCGTAAAAATTTGTTCACGCCGTATAAGTTAAAAAAAACATTATTCTCGTACATTTTCCGAAAAAGTCAAAATGTACCTCATATGGTAAAAAAAGAAAGATTCCTTCCATACGATGTGGTAAAAGTAAAAAAGGGTAAAAATGACTTTAGACATAAATGAAAGAAAATTAAACATTTTATGAAATCATTTTGTGGACATATGGACATGGATAATAAACATGACCCCAGTAAATACTTATGAATAAACAATCTTGGATAAGAATGATATTGGAATAATTTACCCAAACATTCTGTCCAATTGCTTCAGTATGTTTCCAAGAATCCTATATAGTGGGTTTAAACATACTATTAAGTTGTAACAGAACCATAACAATATTTATGATATCATATATGATTCACTTACGACTTTATATTATCAGTTCATTTGTCAATTCCATGTTAAAGCAGCATTTTGGGTAAAATCGTTTCCATTATCGTCCGTGTTTTGACTTGTAATTATTAATATGATTACTTATATCATTATTAATTATTTACAAAATATAAAACATGATTTATATATAATATATATTCATAATATACATATATATAATAGATCTATAAATGGAAAGAAATACACCACTCATGGAGAGGGTAGGCCGTACGTATGCATGAACCCTGTTTTTCGTTTCCTTATTGAATTGAATGGAATTAAGTAGATTACATACATTTATATATACATAAATCCCGTAGCATTATTATGTAATATATTTCATGATTAATTATTATATATACTTTATAATCATTCTTGAATTGTTAACATGGAAAATGAATCTCATCACGTCGTGGAGATGATAATCCGTACGTAAGCATGAGCGATGATATCATTCCCATATTTATTGAATGGAATTGGAGTGGATGATATAATATCTTATAACCAGTATGATTTTATAATAATCATATATATTTATTCCTTACACCATTATACCCATCCATGTAAGGTGGTTGTGGAAAAAATGATTACACCATGGCGTGGAGACTGTATTCCGTATGTACACACGCGCCTTGATTTTGTTTTCCGTAGGATAAATAAAGGTGAAATAGTGTTTTTTATTATTTATAATAACATATAAGTGCATATTTAATACACATTTTATTACTAAACAACTAAAGATGAGGATGTAGAAGAAGAAAGATACTTGAAAGAGTCGGTAGAAGAGATTACCTCTTCCTCGACGCACCTCCTTTAAACTTCTTCTTAAGGCACTAGAGTTGGTCTTTTGATAAGACAAGAACCTATTTAATATAACTAGAGTTGTTTAGAAGAGTAATTTGAAGGGGTTGTATGATCTTCAAGGCTCAAAAGGGTGTGAAGAGAAGAGGGAAGGGGTTCCCTTTTTATATGGGAGGAGAGGGGCACCTTTGGAAAAACGTAAAATATTATTTTATAATAAAGTCATATCCAGTTTATAATTTCTCCAAATTGATTTATTTAGAAGCTAATGTGGCGATGGGTCTAAATCACCTCAACAAATAGGTTTTGGACATGTTTAGTTTAATATTTTGACCTTATCATTTAGATTTAACTCTAAGTTAAATAATTTATCTTTTGACATGTCTTCTTGTTTTCTTACACTATATGGCCAACAAACATATTATAACAAGCCAAACGAACCCCAAGTGGTTCATAATTAATATATATAACCATATCTAAGTAATTTGGATGATCCTTAGATTTTTAAGAATATAATGTCAATTAATAATATAATATTTGTTTTAAAAAATATTTTATGTCAATTTTGAAACTATTTGGTAATTGATTTTTGAGAGAATCATAAAAACATTATTACTGCGAACAAAGTTAATTTATTCTCTAATAACATGTCTTAATATCCTAGAAAATTAGTTAAATTCATAAAAAGTCTCAAATTACATTTATTTTGGTATTTAAAACATCTATTATGTTAATATTTCATTAATAAGGTAATTACTGCATCATCATCGTGTCATAAATAAATTAAATAATTTAATGACTAAAATTTATAAATAAAATATCATTATGTAGGAAATATTTTTATATTTCTAATTAATATTTATAGTCTATTTTATCTTATGTATAACCCTATATTAAAAATGTTTTAGTTATTAAACTTTGATTTTAACTATTTTAACTCTTCTTTATATAAAATAATAATACATATCCAAATCTAATCCAAGTGGGCCTAAAGGGTAATATTTTATTACTAAGGTTGTTTTTGGTGGAATTATATATATCCAATAGAATTAGGACATGTTTTAGGGTAATAATAATATCATTTTTACCCTTAATTACCCTATTTACTTTTAATCGTGGTAAAAATAAAAGTAAAAAGTTACTATTCACCAATAATTATTTTTATCTTATAGAACCACAGTTTACTCCCTAATATTAATCGTGTCTCTCGGATTTTAAAAATTCCACTCACTGAAGTGGTAAAATTAGGTGTTATGTAAATTTTCAAATTCTCGTAGGTGTTGGGTAAAGGACGGTGAAAAGATCAATAAAATTTTTATATATCTAAAATTATTATAAAATGACTCAAATGAATTACATTGAACATATATAGGTATTATGTATCAATTTTGACCTAATATAAATTTAAATAAAATAAATAATTATTTAAATAAAAGGTAGGATTTTAAATAGTAACCCAGTGTTTTAACTATTCATCAAAAATTTAATGTTTTCAAAAAAATACCAAAACTTCACCCTAGGATAATTTCGATATTCCGAATCCAAAAATGAAGTCCATTTTGAAAGATAAAATTTAAAAAATTTCAAAAATTGGGTATTACTATTCATAATGGATAGTTCATAAAAATATTACAATAATATCTCGTTTAGGGAAAGTTGGTATTGCGTACTACACACGCTATCGAAGAAGGTCTTGATTGTGTGTAATGCAATCCAAGTTAGGGTTGCGTGTAGTGAAGGATCCATTTGGTGTTGTGTATATTTCATGCTAATATGATGTTGCATATAGTACAAGATAATATTGGTGTAGTGTATAATAGAAGACATTAAAGAAATTATAAATAACAAATCTCATAAAATTTCAGGGTGTTGCATTAATGTTCTAATGGAAACCCTCATAATTATTATTTTTAAAATATTAATTTTTATGTGACGTTTTAGGAAATTATTTTTGAAGGGAATATGTTCTCCTGAGAATTTAAATGATTATTTGGGCACATCATTATTTGTATAAAATTATAATATTCAATTGGATTTCATCAATTTGATAATGGAATATTATGTTTCACTTATTATTTATCACTTACTGAGATTATTATGATCTTCTCATGTTCTTAATTGTTTTTCATTGTGATTAAGGATATCAAGGAAACCATATCATGTTTTCTATATCTACTATATGGATCCAAATTTTAATAAAGTGAATGTTTTTTTTGAAACACGTGTTTAAATTTAATTATATTGTTTTTATAAAAAATGGATATGGGGTGGTGGTATCAAATTTATTTTCTATGTTTTTGATATAAAAGTGTGTTACATAATTCCCTAAATATAAAAACCAAAATGATAATTGTAATTTATTAAACTGAAAAACATATTCTAAATGGGTAATTATCTATTTAATAAGTTTCAATGTGTTATATATTTACATAAAAATTGAATTCCCAGTAGTCCTTTAAAAGATTGCATAATAGTCATGAAAAACAACCACATATTCAATATTTAATACATATATTTTTCTATAATAGAAAAATTAAAATAAAATTTAAATGTTGGATAATAGACATACATATAAAAAACTTTTTGAAATAATATATTTAGAGATAAATTTATCTACAAGGTGAGATGGTTTAGCCAAATCAATGAAAAAATTGGTTTTCAAACCAACACACCCGCTTATGATATAACATAATGTTCATATTATAATTAAAAACAATTTTTTTAATCATATATATGTTCATTTATATGAACAAATATATTAATATAGACAAAGAGAACATATCCTACTATTTTTTAGAAATATTAAATATATTCTCCACTTTTATAAATCATATTATTCTAAATTTTTCTATTGTAATCATATTATGTTTTTTAGTTTCTATTCTATATACTTTATTAATTAAATTCTAAATAATACTATTCCCATACACTACAATAGACCTATTTTTTTTATCAAAATAGTTTTCATTAATTTTGCCTTTTTCTTATCCACATTATAATCTATATGAAAAAGTATGTTTTCATTTATTAATTTGTGTGTCTGAGTACAAAAAGAATTATACTTTTTTTATTGTATTTTAATTTTTCTTTTTAAAACACCACATAACCATAAACATATTAATTAGAATATTCAATATCATAATGAATTTTTAATTATCCCATTTGGGTGTGATATAATATTTGGATGTTAAATGATTGATATTTATACTTATTTAATGTTATTTAAGTAAATACTATTTAAGATTGAATATATATGTCATTATTTACTGAAATATATACATGAACATGTATATTCCATGATTTAATAGATCTTCAAATACCCAATTTTTTATTAAATAATATACCATGGATAATAATTGACAATGATTACAACAAATGTTAATTCATATATTTTTAACCAATCATTTGAGAAATCAGGTCAAAACTATCTAGTGAAGTACATTCCAATTCAGTGAAATTATTTTCAAATTACAAGTCAATCATAAGCATACATAAAAAATATTGAACTCATCATAATATATATAAAATAGTCTTATTAATCAATGATAATAACTTGATTTACTTAATCTCTTCAATGAAGAACATATTTTAAATAGGAACTAAAACATTATATTCCAAAAAAATTGAAATATGATCAATTATTAATATCATGTTATTCTATACATGCCATATTACATACACAAACATTTCCGGACTTATTAGAGATAATCAACCATTATTTAAATATATTAATTTTAGATGATAGTGCTAATTTGAATTATTTGGTTGTGATTTCCTAATCCCATGATAAAAACCAAAAATGAAAAATTCACCTCAATTTAAAAAATTTGTACATTCCAATTAAAAATTACATTATTAATAACCCTCAATGTTGGATTTTATTCCTCATTATTTACCAATCTGTGTGTAAAAACATTAAGAAATTATTTTCCCAAAACATAAATTATTAATCCATTGGTATTAAATATCATAAGAGAAATGAATATTTGGAACTAAAATACACTTTCATTCATATTTGGTCTCGCTTTTAATTTCTATCTATAGATTATCCTTATATATACCTTATAATGTTCCATGTTATATCTATGATAATGAATCATCAAGGGGATTTTGATGAGATGTAAAAATAATAAAATTTTTCTTTCACACTAGATGACTCTGCAATGTTAGTGTTTTAAACTCTCCCTCTAGATTCTTTAAATTAATGGAATTATATAAGGTCTTTAATTTATGGATATTATTTCATAAATCTAAAGATATATTTATCCAAATGGAAATTAATGGAATTTAAAAAAAACCAAAATGAATCACTCTTTCAATATAAGAAAATGTTAAAAATTAATAGCTTCTCCACATAACCTTATCCATGAAAAACACACAATCCAATATATATATAAAAGGTTATTAGTGATGGAGAAAGTTCTTATTGAGGTAGAAGTTGTAGGTGATCGTTTTCAATACAATAAAGTACATGTGTGGGTTGTCATAAGAAACTTGGATAAAAATACATTCAAATTATATACATTAGAACCTAATCAAGATAAGTTATCCCAATATTGTTAGAACTTTAAAAAAAATATGATTATTGATAGGTCAACTGAGTTTACTTGGGTTGTAAGACAACTATATGTGGCTAAATAATCATGAAACTCAACTTATTCTAAAAATAAATTTATTTGACCCATCTAAAATTATATATTTTTTAGATCAAATACTCATGAAACAGATTTTTATTCAACATTACATGAATGATACATTATATCCTACTATAAAATTAGAGACAATGCAATATTTTATTCGTTAAACTACAACCATCAACCTCTATGCCAATTTGTATAAAATTCAATCATGATTCACTATGATACATTCTATTTTACCAATAATCCAAACAATAAGGACAATATTGGTTTTATTCATGGTTATTTATTCCTCAAACCCCCTACATAAAATCAAAATAAATTATAATATAAAATGTTTTGAACCAATTTCCCCAAAGCATTACTTTTGACTCTCATAGCAATGGAGAAATCCACATCATCCCTCTCATCCTCATGGTTCTCACCATCTGAGTGAGTCTACCAAAATCATAAAATCCAATACTTTTACATCACATGAAAGAAGATCCCTAAAATACCAATTTGGGGATGGAACATCCTCAATAAATCTATTTAAAATTTTTACATAACAACATACAACATCCATATAGTTTATCCTAAACATTATTATAATTAAAATTTCCATTTTTTTATACGATACTCTAATATATTTTTATAAACTAAAATTTAATTAAATAAAATATTTTAAATATTTTTTTCCACTTCACACAAATCTAAAAATAAATAGGACACATTTTATTGAAAAAAATATTTTAAAAAAATGATAAAAGTATATATATTATGATAATTCAAAACGAATAACAAATTGGGAAATTTTACTAAAACATTTTAAAAAATATATTTATATATTTATGTGTTACATATTTCTAGTATTTATCTTTTTAAAATAATGATATGATTCTACAAGAAATCATAATATAAAAAAGTTGATAATATTTATCTTTGGTTTATTTAACAATTAACTAGTCTAAACTAATTGCGAAGAAAACCATACAGAGATGAAAAGAGTTTTTCACATTGAATTTTAATATTTATATATAATCAATATTTTTAATCCTTTTAACATAAATAAAATAATGTGGAATATATTAGAATAATATACAAAAAATAATTGTTCTTACTATTTTCACTAATAATTTAATATAAATATATTATTTTTACGCTAAAAAATAATTTTTCGTAAATACTATTTTTATTAATATACATAACTATATTGATATTAATTTTTTTAACAATAAAAATTGATTATAATAAAAATGATTTATAATTTTTAATCAATATGTAACAATTTATATGAATTGTTTATTATTATAAATAGTAAAAAACATTACTGTTCTAAATATTAGTTATCATGGTAAAATATTTATTTATCAAAAAATTATTTTTATAAACATTATAAAATATTTATCATAATTAAATAAACTGATATATATTAAATGATTAGTAGAGTGTGATGTTTTAAATTATAATAAAAATTATAAAATCCCATTTTATTAGTTTTTAGCTTAAAATAAAAATAAGGAGTTAGTATATAAAAATAAATTATTCAATGAAAAATTATATATTGAAATTATATTTTAATTTGAATGAAATGTTATCATATTTATATATTGAATACAATTTAATGGAATATAATTTAACATTCAAATATTTTAGTAAATTAAATATGGTATATATTATATTTTTTTGAAAAAAATGACTACTATGGTTAATTTCTAACCAAGTTTAATAAGGGTAAAAATCAGTAACATAAAGTGGAATTTTTGTTTGCAAATTTCAATTTTATCAAACAAATTATGGGAAATCGTTATATGTATATATTAAAATCTTACATTTCTCACCAATAATTTCTCGCCTAACTCATCAAACACCAATTTGGTTGGATATTTATCCCTTGAGTAGTATTCCATTCCATCGAAAAGTTCATCTTTCCATCAATAAAAATAGCTCACTCCGAACCAATTCATACCACAAATTACATTATAATACCTATTGAAACACAACCAACTTTTATTATCCTATAATATCTTTAAATGTTTTGCAGACAAAGTTATATGATATTTACTCATTCCCTTTAACAGTTTTGTGCTTCAATATAAGAGTCAAATCATCGAAAAATTTATTATAAACCCAATGTAATTTTCTTGTTTATATTTATCATCCATAATCCCCCAAATAATTATTTAGCTTTATTAATATAATTAAATAAGTATATTTTTTATTCTAACGTTTTATTACATTCTTGGTATATCCATAATCTATTCCCCTATAATCCTTTTCAAATTAATGTAAATGTCATTTGTGCGTACATGAAAACAACCATCGCCATTGATAACATATCCTATATTTCATCACCATAATAAATGAACTGTTATATTTTTGTTTTAAATGTATAAATGTTGTATATCAATTATTATTCTTATTCTGGAATGATAAATAATTATTTACCTTCTTTTCTATTCATCCATTGAAAAATTAGAATGTCTTTATTGCATACATTTTGAAAATAACCTCAATGGAGGACATGTTTCAATTTTCATCATTAACACAAATAGTTTATTCTATGAATGTATTTAATAATTAAATATTATATTTTATATTTTTATGATTATTTAGAAAACTTATAATTAACATTATTTTACCACATCCAATTAAAAATGTATACATCGCATGTGCATACGTGTGGATTACCACCTTTATGGATTTAATGATTCATTTATTCATAGCAGAATTACACAGATAGCTATAATGAAATGATTTGATAATTATATATTATAATGAGGATTAATATATTTAATGAAATTTATTCTGAATGAATGACACAAAATTAATGATTAAAAAATTAATATGATCATATCTTTAAATTAACTAAACAAAGTTCGTCATCAATATCATCATCAAAATGTTTGACTAAAATATTCTTTTATTGAAATTAGAATATTATAAACCATTAGTACACAATTATTTTAGCAACATAAATAACTAAAAAAATTATGAAATTGGTGTCAACGTATATGGGTAAAAATCATAATTATAAATCATGTGTAAAGAAATAAAAATCACTAGCATCCATTGAAGGAAAACTATATAATAGGATAAGGTATTGTAAATGGTTATAAATGAATATTGTATATGATAATATATTTTAATATGGTATTAAAATAATGTATAGTAATTTCTGTTTCTATTATTCTTGATGTTATAACACATTAGAGGAAGTTGACAACAAAGGTAATAGTCTTCGTATATATTTCTTCTCAACAAGGAATTTTTTAATATTTCACACATATTCTTATTCAAAATTTTAAGTAAAAACAAATTAATTGTATTTTAATTATTAACTATTAATTCATTTATTTATGATTTATTTTTATACCCCATATTTCATATTCTTTGATGTCCATCAATATCAATTCGATTAGGATATTTTTAACTCAAATTACCTTCTTTAATACATGGATAGTATATTATACATATTTTCATTTATATGGAATTTATAATATACATTTGACATATTATATCTTCACTATTCTCATATTAACCATATTATATTTTTCATTTCATGTTACCTATTTATGGATCATTAAATTATATAACATCAAATTCAAATTTATTTTTTAAAACTCAATTTTATTTCATTGAGTTATGATAGTTAATTATAAATATTAATAATAAATTTAGAATGAAATGTACCAAATGATTGAATTATTATTTAAATCATCTCATGTTTTTATGTATTTACATATCTATCTCATTAACTATATTCCAATATGATTTTATCTAAATTCTTTATTGTTGACAAACTTCATTCATCAAAAAAAATAATGTTGTTAATAATAATACTAATGTTTTTATATGGTACTTCTCCATAATGTCCATATATTCAATCCATAATTAAAACAATTTCTTATTTTCAAAACAAAATATTTTTTATCTCATGTCATACATTTTTTCTATTTATTACTTTTTGAATCAAATTTTTATCATCTTTCTATGATTTGGGTTTGAATAATTTTATTTTAAAATAATTATTTTTTTAACTTTCAGGATTGTATAATTAGTATAATACTCATAATTTCCTCAATAAATACTTATTCGAATATTATGGTTTCATTTATTTTGATTCATTTACAATTAGTTTTTTAAGAAGTCATTTGTTTTAATTTCTTTAGGATTTTTTTAATAGTGACTCATAACTACATGTTTTTATAAAATGATTTAAATGTTTAATGAGATATCATTTTATGATTTTAAATCTATTTTCCTCCGCAACACTAAAATTATATATCACTTCTAGAGTTATGTTACATAAATAACTTACTAAATTACCCTATTAAATACTCCATTTGTATTGACTATAATATTACTACTAGCTAATTCAATTCATGAAGTCATTTTACGTGACATCTTAAGGAAATGTTATGATAAAAATTTTCTTCTCAGGATTAAATATGATATGTTAGATGATTTATTTCATATATAACAAAAATCTATGTATGCATTACTATATATTGGGATGGGTTTGTTAAATACCAAAGACAGAATTAATCTATTAAATCACTAAAATTGTTTGATTTTGTTAAATACATATAATTAAATGAGTAAAACATTATTTTTAATTAAAAAATTATAAGAATAAAGTATTGGTTCTCACTCCAATATTAGAATCATGATTTTATTCAATCTAAAATATTTAATGGGGATCTATAAGCAATGTCATTTGTATTATGTTATTGAAATAATGTATTGAAACCTTCTAAAATATATAATGGGAATAAGGTATTGATTTCTTCTCCACTATTTTATTGTAATCTGGTATTTAATTTTACTCTAATATAATATAGAAATCAGGTTGTGACACTTACACCTATATGTTGTGGGAATAATGTATTGATTAATTCTTTTCTATGTTATGGTAATCCCGTAGTGTTTCCATCATCAAAATGTTATATGAATCATGTATTTATGTCTACAAAAATATGTTTTGTAGATTTGGTGGTAATGTCATCTCCACTATGTTATGGGAATAAGATACTGATTGACAGTCTACTATGTTATGATTTCTATTTCATATGGTTAAGATAATGTTTTATATTAATATTTTATTCCCAATGGAATATGTTTATTATGTCATCTTTCTGCACTCATATTCCATGGTATGGGTTTGATAATTTGATTTTGAATTACTTTCCTATATAACATTGGTAGAAATATATTTTTTTCATATTCATATTTCTATCACATATTTTTGTCATGTTCTTGGTTCTCATATTCTTTTGCTCAATTCCTTTATCACACATTGATATTTTTCCATTTATTGATAATTTTAGCTTATTCATTTATAATAATTTATATTTCATTGGATAGAGAGATGGGTAAAACCTTGGATATGTCAATATGAGTAATCTTGAATGTTTTTATTATATATAAATGTTTATAATAATATTTTTTTTGGTATCCCTTAGAGTAAAAATATTGATTGACCTCTGAAAATGGTTTTAATTAATTGTTTACATTGAAAAATTATTTCTTTTAATTCAAACTCTTATATTTTTATTGGGATTTTTATCCACTAATTAATTCTCACATTCTAAAATAATAATAAATAGTAATTAATATGAGGAGAAATCATGGTATTTCATTGTTTCATACTAATAAAAACACCATCCCTTGGTGGTGTATTCCCTAACATGGATCCTCTAATATTATTTTATCATTAATTTATATGTGTTAGGAAGAAAATTTTTAAACATATGAGGAGTTAATACTCCCTTTTATCATTATTATACACCCCTATAGCCCACACATGTTCCATTATATATGAGAAACATTGACAATATTTCACATACATAACATGACTTATACCCCATCCTCAAGACTCTTCAATAAATATTTTGAAACTCATAACTACCATCTTATTATTATTCAATTTGTTGATCTAGTATTAAAAGGTACTCTATTATTTTATGTGATCTTATTATATTATGGGTTTTCTATTATTCTTGGTCATTTATACTTTTATGATCTTCCATAACTTCTTTAAATAAACATATAGGTCACAAATATTATTCACATTCATTATGGAATGATATGGTTTTTGATCACATAGAAAATAATTCTAAATTCATGTCAACTACAAAGTCTATCTCTAAAAATAATTCTATTTTATATTGTTGATACATTGGTGTTTTAGTATCCTCACTATTCATTAACATTATAAACTCTGATTCATCATGAAAACATGTACATTTCAAAGACATCAAAGCTACGTGTTATGTGAAAATATTTTTTCATATCCATATTATATTCCTCAAATGTATGAAAAATATTATTATTCACAGAGCATGGTCATCAATAAGAATAAATGTAAAATTTTGTATTTTTTATTCACTTATGTGATTCTTCACACACCAAGTCTTCAAAAAATATATATAATGTTTTAAAATATTTATCATGTAATAAAATAGTACAAAAAACTATATTTATTAAATCAAAAATTAAATTAATTATCATATAAAATTAATTATATAGAACTAAACATTCATATCACTTAACATCACAAAAAATTACTTCATTTCTCAATAGTTTATCCTTTTTGAATAGGGGCACTTGTTTTATGCGACTAAATAGTAGAAAAAAGAACTTCTTATCTCAATAATTTGTAATCCAAAATTTTTTTAGTACATATTAATTGAGTGTTTAGAATATATTTATACTAATCCTAATAAAATTTACAACATAACATTATTAGAAAATAAGGTAATTAATTCAACATTAAGTAATTTCAAAAAATATATCACTTATCTTCTCAAATGGATTTCACTATGCACACTATTCTTTTCATAGTATTTTTCTAGACAATATTTTTTGAATACTACATAGCCTACATAGAAAATTAATTAACATAGTATGCATTTCATTTTTCCTTATAATATTCCTAATAAATTCACAGTATATTTCATAATTATGGTATGGATAATTCTATTATTAATATATTTTAAATGGTTTTCCATGATCATAGAGACACTTCATTTTATTTAAATAGTCATATTCACATAGAACCATCAGCAAAGTCATCATAATTTCCAAAAATCTGATACTATCCAATTATATTCATCAATAAATCATTAGAACATTGTATATTTCCTTGGAATCTATATTTAGTTATTCAGCATGAAATACCCATGGACATATAAACCATCAAATGTTTGTATTTTGAGTACAAAAATGGTTTAAGTAAAACAAATCCTATTGAATCGATTGGATTTCCATTGTTAATTTTGTAATTTTTTAAAGGATTAACATTTCCTTTAACTGTTGTCAACCCATTTAAATTATCACAATTAATTCACATTAATTTTATGTGATCCATTTTCCATTATAGAACAATTATAACAATCTGGGCCCGCTCTATGCCTCTCTTATCATCAACCAATAATAGAACCGCATCCATCATTGTGTCTTCCTCCACATAATTTCCTCATAAATTTTTTCATGTTTTACATATCCAATATCAACCATCATTTAGGCCATATTCCGCCATGTATAGATATGTGGATCTTCCTCCTAGGTGGATGACCTAGGACACACATTTGCGGTTGAGGTGGGTCATTGGTTATCCAATTGATAGATAATTTTAAAGAATATGACCAAATAAAATACATAGTGATCTACCAATACCTAGAACATATGTGAGGCCTTAACAAAACTATTGTACTAAATATTATCTCATTATATAGAAATTATTCTCTATAATTATTAATCTAAAATAATATTTATCAATAGCCTTGACATTATTACATAAAATATGTTCCATTAATCTTTTTTAGTATGTTTTAAAATATTATTTATGAATCAAAACCAATGAGACATATATTTGAGTAGTGAAACTAGTTAAAAAATCATCACAATTAATATTTTCTATATGTCCTGAACATATTCATTGGAATTCGTTAAACATGTATCCTCATAATTTTAAGGCCTAATAAATCACAGGAACAACTCAATAATCTAATGGAATAATTGGGTTAACTCATAAATAATGACATAAAATTACCTTACCATTAAAAAATCCCTATTGAATAATTCAATATATAATGGAAATATAATATTCTGATAAAAAATAAATCATTAATTCTTCAACTGTTAACTTGTTCACATTTATGTCCACCATTAAATTTATTTTTGATATTTTCACTTTAGGATGCCAGTATTCTTATCCCCCTAATTTAAAATTACATCAATGGTGCTATATGGCCTTTATAATATCATTTCCCATTTCTTTGGTTATCTTGAAATTAACTTCTCTCTTATTAATTTAAGCCCTCATCATTAGCCACTTTTTTTAATGGCAGATGTCACATGTATTTATTACTAGAGAAACATTGTCTCTAAAAATATATATTTCTATAAAGGACATTACATTTTATAAAATAAGTGTGTATAACCATGGAGGTTGTTGAATCCAAAAATTTCTTATTCTTGTCAAACAAAACATAGTTAACCCACTTCATAATATTTTTGGGCACCTCAAACAATAAAATCATTTCGGATATTATATTCAGAAAATATCTCAAAAAGAATTAATAAATCATGAAAAAGAGATATTATTCCCCATTATTATCTCAATATAAACTACCCCATGATAATAATTCTCAATTAATTTAAATTAAGGAAATGTGAGTTCTTATTTTAACATATCTCTATGTTTTAAATTCAAATTTCAAGTCACACAATCAAAAATTAATTTAAATTTATGATTGTTAACTTATAAATGATATCCCACAAGGGATACATCCATATCATTCAATTATCCACATGTCTATAAAATATAATATATATATAAGGAAATAAAGAGTGAAATGCTTTTTCCTTATAAATATCACTATAGAATTTAGTTTCCTCCACCCTACTCTTCCTATTCTTCCTTATAATCTCATATTGTGAAGTAAATTTCTTCATATGGACATCCATCACAACCTCATGTTTACATTAATCTTTATGAAATCTTATTTATGTGGATTGGTTTTTTCCATCTTAGATATTAATTTACTTTACTTCATTTCTTTTTTCCATCACTATTTTGATACTCTCTTCATTAGATTCTATGAATGACATTAATTTTTTCATATATTTCCCATCTTTTGTTACTTATATTAAAATAATTTGATTTTTCAAATAATGACCAATATATAACTTTATATTGAATCAGAAATCCTCTTTTGAAGTCACCTACATAAAATCATATTCATCATAAATTTTATCTTTCTGTATTTTAGGACATTTTAATAAGATCAAAACATGATATCAAACATTTATTATTTTCATGGTTAGCTTTTAGGGTGACTCACATTAATTTTTAGTTCTACATTATTTCCTCCTTTTCACAACTATGTTTTCTTCCATTTAATTTTATTTTGAAACTCTAAATGTAATTTTTCCATGAATACCTCATATCTATGAAAATTTAATATTCATATTCCATACACTTCTTCTTAATATTGATAACTACTTTTATATAAATCATAGATGGATTTGTGGTCACTGATTTTATTCAATAACAATATATTATCATTGGTTCACTATCATTCCCCCTTGATTCATTGAAGTTTCTTATGAATTAAGATTCATATCAATGAGATTAGGATTTTCTTATCATACCTTGGAAAACTCCAGTGGAAACATATAAACATATATCTTCCAACATGATATTTTTTCCTACTAGACACTAGTTTTTATTTTACTAATTAAAACTAATATATACTTTTTAATTGGTATAATTATTTTTTGGATACATTTATCTATATATTTTATGTATGAAAGGGTCTCAAACTTCTATACTATGTACAAGATGGTTATAATTTATTATTCTTAGCCACACTATTTAATTTTTTTCATTAAATGATATTATGTGAATATTAAACATGATTGTTTATACCATTCTTCTCACTTGTATCAGAACAATAACCTTTAACTTAAGTTGGGTTAGTGGAATCCATTTTATTTTATATATTATTTCATAAATTCTTCTATACATATTCGTCTAGGGGTATTATATCCCCTTCATCCATTTGTTTTGACTTTATACTAGGTTTTATTGAAAAAAATCATATATTTTAATTTTTGATTAAATTACTCCCTCACTTATTCTAGAAATATTTTATTTATTAAAATGATATATTTTTTAATATTCAAATTCTTTATATTCGATATTCCTACAACACCATTGACGCCCTATGAATATTCTTCTCTTCTTTTCAAATACACCCTTCCCATATTTCATAGGTGTTTTTCCATTACGTCTTCGAATTGAACACATAGAATATTATAACTATCTAGGGGAATAACACTATATATAACATCTCACATCCAAATTCAATTATATGGGGGATATTTTAAAGTTTTCCAACATTTTTATTTTCCATGATATTTTTTAATCCAACGCGACCAAGTGAGATAACATTATTAAATATGACAGTTTTGATGTAATGATATTTCTTATTTTGGGAGGATGTGACTATTTTATTATAAGAAGATCTCATACTCATCCTGGAGTCAATAATATCAAGGAAAACATTCAATGAATAATATTTTTTCCAACAATATGAGAAGTTACATCTTGTAAGGACTCATAATTCATTAATCCAAATATTAACTCAATGTACATCATGTTGGGTGATTTATTTTCATCCTCTTAAAATTTAATATTGTCAATCCAATCCTCCTTTATCTAATTCTTTTATTAATAATTCGTTTTTCTTGATTCTAGTAAAAAAATTCCATTTCAATTACAAATGTTTTCATTAACCATTAATTCATTATCATTTAAATACATAGATAATTTAGGAAATTTTAAAAAGAACATGGATAGATTTTATAATAAAAAATCAATTAAATATTTATCATAAATAATAATATTAAATTATCTAATATATTCAATATCATATTCTACGAAAAATGAAATTATATCAACATTTTCACACATGTGTTTTGTGGGTGTTCTTAATATGCTTATATTTTTTCAAAATTAATATTTCAGCTCATTATCCTATTATTCTAGTTGTAATTTTTAATCTTGAAGAAATTTGATAGTTCAAAAAAATTCACCATTTTATTCAAATTATTTCCTATAGGATCATTACTATCTGAATGAATATCACTATGTTATAAATAATCACCATATAATAAATAGTATTCATTAGAATATTCATAATGAAAAAAATTAATACTTGTCCACTCTGATTTCCTACAGTAAGTGGTATTGTTCCATTTACATTATAATTATTCTTCAAAATCCTTTCTTAAGATTGCATACTAATTTTTGAATCATTCCTGGTATCATTAGAGTTATATCATCAAGTGTATCTTCTATTTTATCTATCTGAGTTGAAAAAATCATCCCAAAATATTAATTTCGTTAAATATATTAAAATAAACATGTAATGTCTTGGATAGTTAGAGGGAACCTTTTCAATAATTACCATTTTAAATCCTATAATGGATTGACCATAGAGAGGGGGAGTGAATTAATGGTTTACTAATTCAAATAAATTTCATTCAATTCAACATGTTGATCATTTTATAATTGAAGATCCACTGTGTGATATCTCAAAATCATACATCATATAAAACAATATTACTAGAGATCAGAACACATATTTTTTGTAGTATTTAGTACTAGGAACTACCTATTTAAATATTAGTCAAACACCACAACATGAATTATATACTATTTTTTCTTGTCAATTAGAAAATATTGAAATGAGAATGGTTATTCACTCTAGTAAATGATCCTCTAGTTGGTTTAAGCTATACAAACAAACAATAATCCCATCCATAAAAGATGATTATATAACTCAATCTTCTTTATCTGGAATGACTATATAGTTACCCCTTATTTTAGCCTAATGGGAAACTAGTTAGACACTACAGTTACAAGGTTATTAAAATTATTTTTATAGATCCAATAGAATTATTTCCTTTTTATTCTTCATAGATATCAGTTCCTATGATCTTATTAGATAAATATTAGTCATGTACACAATCATGATCTTCCTAAAAATTATTAAGTAATCATGTTGGTCTTATAACTCCCTCATACTAGTTCTATACTATTCCATGTCTTATCATATTAGTGAATATTTGGACATTTAGTAAACATCATACAACTATGTTACAACTTATTTCTATTATATTCTATTTATAAGGTTTGAATATGTATCCTCAACATTCTTTAATTCATGAAACTATTATTCATCATGAAATAAACAATATCTAATTTCATGGTTTTCTAAAATAAATAAATTATAGAATATCTATTTCTTCTCTAATTTTTATTTTTATAATAGTATGTGAAATAATTACTAGAGACACCACATTATCATCGAATAAGATTAATGTCAAACCCCATAATTTTGGTTCACTTACATGATGTTTTGTTCTTCAATTCATCAAAAAAATGTTTATTTTTTTACAAATTTTCTATCTATTAAATAGTACGTCATATTTTCATTAAGCAATAACATAAAATTTTATTTCACAATTCACTTCACCTTCATAGAACATGAGTCACATAGAGAATAACTTCATGTATCGCTTACTTCACATATCAAAAAGACAATCCTTTATGAAGTGAACCAATTTTAATGTGGGACATAGAAGAAAAAAATAAGAACATATAATCTAAATAATCAATTATAAAATTTACCTTTATTATAAATTACTCAAGTGTCGACCATATATTTATAAGAAAAATAGAACCGGATTAAAAATTGATGATACCAAAAAATATGGCAATCAATTAAACTATATGTGCGGAGGAAAATGAATCAACTCAGATCATAAATGTATTTCAATTTAAATATTATCATTTCCTTGGAATATTTATATTAAAAAATTTCTAAAAATATATATTCCATATAAAATTTTTATTCATGTCATGTGTATGTTATAAAATACTATCACTCACATAATAAATTCATTATATACTTAATGATTATGGAATGGTAACCTCAATACCTAACATATTTTTAATGATCTCCCATACTCCAAAAAACATTCATGGAATTTGAATATTCACCATCACATATAATATTCCAAAACAATAATATAGCTTACATAAATATATACATAACTTAATTTCATCAATTAACAAGACTTATAAGAAATCACAGGGTGTTGATGTCTATATATAGTTGATCAGTATTCACAACCCTTATATGTAGAAATATTTGAACATAGAAAAGTGTAAGACATTCACTATTTTTAGTTTTAGGATCAAACTAGATATATTAGAAATCAATAATTATAGGAATAATTTTTTTAATCTAGAACAGTTCCATACATAGAATTTAAATAGAATTATAATTTAAAGGGTTATCCCTCTGGTTTATAAGTTATATTTTTTCATTTGAATATTACTTGTGGGTATTTAGATCATTTCATGTTTCCACCAATATAATCCTTTGCAAAATACTACTTAATTAGCATGATTAAATAAAATTGGTTAGACCTAGTTCTGTATACCCAACACATAGTTTATTCCTTCCATCCCACATGCCTCCTACCACAATGCTTATATTGGTTATTCCACAACCCATGTGGTATACCTTGGTCCAACATATCTGGTTGAGTTTGGTGCTTTTATGGAAATTAGATAGCAATTGTTTTGAATATGGACAAATATTATACTAATTTAACACTATCATCATCGGATGCAGGATATATAGAACTATCAAAACACATGGTTTAAAAATATTAGGGATATTATTTAGAAATATATCTTTATCTTTATATACTATTATAATGTATTAACATACAATTGCTAAATTAAATACAAAACTTTTCATATTAGATAAACTAATATTAAAATTACCATGGACACCCTAGCATAAATAGATGTAGCTATTAGATGATCCAATTATATCATAGTTGATACAATTTTACTACTATTTGACTGAAAGTATCATTGGATGATGTGATGTTATAATATGCGATTACGTCTAAGGATTGCTTTTTCATATTCTAATGATAATTTAAAATTATTTAATTGGATATTATCATAACAATTTAGGTAATAGTTTTTTGTTTCAAACATGATCTTGAAAATTAATATTATAGATTTATGACTATATAGACATTAAATAATTATTGATATTTATATAGATATTGTTTTAACATGTTGTTAATAATTAAGATATATGCCAATTATAGAGGAAATAATAGCTCTTTTAGTCTTACCCTAGATAGTGAGTTTGAAATTATACCCTTACTCATACCCACATATTTATTACCTAAGTGATTAATTGGTCAAATTGTGAGAAATAGATTTATTTAAGGGTTAAATTTCAATTAACTTATATTTTAGTATATATATTTCTTTAATAAAATATTTTTTTATATATTTTTTAACTTGCTACACTGATCTAAAACCAACCATGATAATATTTATTGAGATAAAATATTACAATACAATATAACCATTGATACATTACGATAATACAATATTAAAAAATAAAAAATATATTATAATTTATTTTAATATTTGTCTGTGCTATGGGGTATATGCATTATGTATTTTCATTTTCATAAAAAATATAAAAAAAAGTTTGTTACAAATAATTCTTTTAATACTCATTTTTATGAAATATAAATATATTATTATTTAATAAGTAATTAGTTTTATATAATTTATAATACAACCAATATGTAATAAAAAAATTCATTAATTGTTTTTCAATTTTTAAATATTGTGTATTTTTAAACCAATTTATCACTATTAAATAATGTTTAACATATTAATAAAATATGTAAAATCTAATTTAATTTTATATTATTTACTATGTATATAATGTGAGTAAATATTTAATATTATGAAATTCCATGTCTTTAAAAACTAATTATATGTATTATGCTTGATTTTATGAAATATAATTTCTATTTAATTTTAGAAATTTATTCAAAAAATTAGTTTTGTTGTATTCAGTCATCATATAAATTTTGTTCAATAATTTATTTTTAATTCTTAACTATCAAACATATTTACCGTGTAACTGTTAGTTACCATGGTAAAATATTTATTTATCATAGTATTTATTTTATCATTCTTTCCTACATTTCATCCAAACAAATAGCATTTATATATTTTAAATTTTTAATTGAGTATGATTTTTATTCAAATAAAAAATGTTTAACACTCATTCAATATTTGATTTATTAGAAATGTGAATAAAAACACATAATGTGTAAAAATTATTTATTTCTATGATAGTAGTGTTTTAAGTATATCATTTTTAATAATTTTAATCTTTCTTTTATAATATTTTGAAAATTAATTTGATTAAGTGGTATCGTTGTTTTGATTATGATATTTAATATTTAGAAATATGTTTCAACTTACATTTTTTTAATATATAATAACAAGGGATAATGTTTAATCAAACATGACAAGGGTAAAAATGAGTAAAATAATGTTTCAAAAACTTTACTAAATTAAATTTACACAAACACCATCTTTAAAAAAAATTGTTGGTTTGAAATTCATAACTAAATTTTTATAAACCATTTCTCACCCAACTCATATAACTCTCATTTATTCGATCATTATACCCCACATACCAATTAATTACAATGAAATGTTTGTCTTTTTCATCTATAAATGGAGCTCAAATCCATTGATATCATTAATTACAAGACCATTTAATTAATATAGAAACCATAAACATATTTAGCCTCTTTAAAGTCACATGATATTTAATCTTCCATTTAATGGAATAAATTTTCCCATGTATTCTAATTTCAACAATCTATCCATGAAAAGACTCTAATACTCACGGTAAGTGTTATCCACTGTATAGAAATACCATCATTATCATTATTATATGTCAGAATCCTAGATTATTGTAAAAATATTTATATAAATAAATCATTATAACCATTATATATAAAACATGTTATATTAATGGTCAAACCATAACCTATTCCCCTCCCATCACTTTGGAAAATGAAGATTTCTATCTAAGAATTCTTATGGACTACCACCTACATGGTTCAAATGATTAATTTTTTTGGAAGTATAATATAATATTATTTTTAAGATGTTATCTCTTGAACTAATATTATATATTTTACATAACTATAATTATAAAAAGAAAAATCATTACTTACCTTCCTTTTTATAATCATTTGAAAAATAAAAACATCACTTGTTAGTATGTACATAATATCGCCTCCATTGAGGATGTGTTTATTTATCCAAAACCACCATAAATTTTAAATTATAATAATATATTTAATTAATAAATGGTATAAATGGTATAAATATTAAATATTTATTTTTAATTAAATATAAATTCCCATTTCTATTCATTTTATTTCTTCAATTAAAAAAATGAAAATGTCACCAATGTGTACATGCAGACTAACTCCTCTAAGGATGACAAGCATTAATTTACATCACCACATTCATGGAAAGATATAAAATATGTATTTTTATTAATATATATGATTATAATTTTTAATATATTACATGAATATTATTTTTAATTGACAAAAAAACCATATTCATTATGAAGTAATCTATTTATAAATGTAATTTTCTAGAATCAAACTCATCGTTGATTTCATCTTCCTTAATGATTTCTAAAACTATCATTGAAATAAATTATAAAAATATAAATCCTTAATTAACTTTTATTATAGTTATTTATATCATTTATAAGATTAAATTTTTATTAATGAAAATGGATTGATATTAACATTCTGAAGCATGTATAATCAAATCAAAATCATTAAAATCTTATGGTGAACAAAAAAATTGACTAGATAATAAATTTAAAATAAATGACTCTAAATTAAACATATACAGGGTGATATATTTGAGTAATTTTATTAAATAATTTTCTAATATTTATATTTTTTTAATACATGATTTTAAATCACCTTCATAGAATTCAATAGTAATAGTAAGTGTTTTCATCTCATTTCCCCTTTGTCAAGGCATGATTTCTTATTACCGAGACATTATAATGTCGTATTTCACATAAAACACATTGTATTTTTTTATCTTTATAAATAAATATTTAATTTATTTTACCTATATTTTCATAGACATTCTTTAAATCATTGATTTCATTTACTACTAACATTGTGATGGCTTTCTCATCTAAATGTTTCTTTTACAGAGAGATGGTTCATATTTTTAAAAATATTAATTAATAATATTTTTATACTCAAACTTTCATATATAATTTTATGATTCATTTCATATTTTTGTTATGCAATGTTAAATTTCATTTTCTCCATTTTATGATAATTCCCCTAAAAATAATCCATTTTCATAAGGGTTTTATAAACACAATTTTAATTCACTGAGTTATGATCAGTCTTACTGAACTATATTCATATATATTGCATAAAATATAATATTTGATTTCATTATATTATAATCCATGTAATAATTTTGGGATTCATATGTATTTCCTCCATTAATAGGGTTATCACCTAAATATTCTATTTTGACAAAAAAATCATTATAGAAAATGATATTTTGTTACGCATAATTATATTCACCTTCAATTGTTGATATGAATAATCGTTTTATGTCATCTTTACAAATTAATTATGATATATAATTTATTTATTTTTCTTCTATTTTATTCTCCACCTCTAAAGGATATAGCTCTTATTAGGTTACGTTTCATATATAAGCATCTGAATTATATTATCTGATAATCATTTAATTGTCTGAAATTTTTTTATCAGCCAATTCAATTCATAAAATCTTTTTATGGATTATATTTTTTTTATATTTATGAGGTGTATTTTTTCTTTATGCTATTTAAGATTAGGTTAATGATTTTTTCACATAGAAAATTCATGTATGAATTATTATTATATGATAGTATAGCCTATATAAATCCTTGGTATGGATTAGGCCCATTACATATTGGAGATGGGTTAGGTATAATAATGTACAAAAATAGTTTGGGTATGTAAACGTCTTGAGATGAGTTGGGTCTATTAAATTCCTATAATACATTCATAAAATTTTATATGTCATTTATTTATTATCTCATCCCTATGGATAAAAATATGTTTTTTCATCTACACTATGATATGTAAATTAGTATTTGATAACTTCTCCATTATGTTATGGGAATCAGTTTGTGATTCTATCTCGATAGTGTTTTGAAATTTAGGTAGTGAGGCATGCAACATTATGATTTATGATTCAGGTAGTGATTTATACCTCACTTTTTATGGGATTTAGGTAGTTATTCATACAAAAATATGATATATAAATCAAGTAGTGAAGTTTTATCTAATATATTATGAGAATTTGACAATGACTCATTCCCTACTACGTTATAAGAATCAGGTAGTGATGTCTTCTCCATTATTTTATGACTTAATATGTTAATTATTATTTTAATTTTTTATATTATTATTTTACAATCCATGGTTAAATTTTATTCTCGATTGATTCAACATTATTATACATTTGTATATTTTTGAACATTTGAGATTATTAATCAGTCTATTATGAGTTTTATACAAATGTTATTGTTCATGTTTTTATCAGATATTTATTACATGTTTAGGTTTTTTCATATTCTTATTCCCTAAACCTTTGAATACATTTATATTTTTTTACCATATTATTAATTTAATACAAATAAATTCTTATCATATTAATTCTCTAGGTAATAATGATTTAGTAAATATGTGATTTTATAAAGGGAAATCCCATGAAGTGACCAGTTTAAGTCTGATTTGTATTGTATGTAAATATATTTCATTGGTTTTCAACGGTTTACAATGGTTTCCAAAGAAATATATAAATTTCATTGATGTAAATATATTAATTAATTTATAATTAAGTTATATAATTGATTCAATGTAAGTATTGAAGATTAGTAATAAATATTATGTATTAAGGAAGAATGGGTGAGAAATAAATGATGTGTTATTTTATTATTATCATAAAATATATCAATGGTATTGTTTCCTTAATGGAGATGAGAATAATTTATTAAATAAAATTACAATATTTTTTATAAATTTCATTTTACTTATAACGATTAGTGATCTTCTCTAAAATTCCCAAACACATTCCTAATGTTTATAGAATCAATTTTGTTATAAATTTTATTAAAATTTTATATAGAGATTCTTTACAATTTTTAAAACAAGTTTCTTAATGGATGGAGAATCTTTAGATAAACACATAAAAAAGGATGTGATATTAAAAAAATAAAATCATGTCTAGTGGAATTATAGGTATAGTCAATCAAAACAATATGATCATTCAATGTTAATCAGACCCGAGTAATTGAACGATAGTTTTTTAGAAGAACTATCATAGGAGAATATATACATTATGTAAAAAAATTTGAGAATTCCATAAAAAAGATTAAAAATTGGGAGATTATGGAAATAATTAGCATAGTTTTATTATAGATGATTGTATTGACTATCTTTATTAGATGATTTCTCAAAATTAATGTTGTATTGATTATATACATTGTTACATCAGATATATAATCATTAGACAAGCACTATTAGTGATTTTAAAGTGATGTTTTCTTTATTTATCTAACATAACATTGACATCTGGGGATTATTCAATATTAAATTTACAAGTATATAAATTTATCTAAAAGGGGATGTAAACAAATATAAATCTAAAATGAATTTTTCCGTAAGGCTATATAGTTTAAAATTTGAAATGATATTAAGATGTACTGGAACATAATGGGACTATAGTTCCCATAACTTTTACATTTTTGAATGATGTTTTTCGAAGATTATAAAATATTTAATTGGATTGAATAGTAAAATAATAAGGTAATGTATTTAATAAGTGTAAATGAATGAATGATGTTAGTGTTGATGAGGTAATATCTTACAATTGGAAGTATAACCTCTATCATCTGAACATGGTGAGCCATAAAAAATCAATCCAATGATTCTGTTAATTTATTTCTAGTAGATTCAATATGATATAAATTTTTTGGGGAAGTTATATTTGATTAAGGAATATCATGATCCCCAAATTATGTGCTCTAGTGAAGTTATTATTTAGATATTCATGAGAATAATCATTATAAAAATGTTTTTGTTTGATTGGAAAGAAATAATTTATTATGATCAAATAATAATGAAGTATTTATTTGAAGTCATCGAACTTTGGTTCCTAGGTTACATTCACTAAAATATTGTTTCTATGTAAGATATTTATAAAGAGGAACATCTAGTTTCTGAATACTTATTTTTTATAGAATTATTTATTTGAGTTCATCATAAATGTGTTACAATTATATTATACTAGCAATTAAAAATTCATACAATATATTTCAAAAAAAATTTATATTCTAGAGGATAATAGTAGATCACTAATGATTCATTGAATAGAGGAAAACTAACCAGATATGAGAACACATATAATGGAAGAAGATCATTGAAAAAGTATTCCATAAAATGTTTTTTGGTTTATATAATATAGTCATTATTTTATGGGGGAATTGCGAAATTGTTTTATAAATTCATCTATCAGAGAAATTTTTTTGGAATCTAGGATGGAATGTGTGTTTAAAGGAGTCCTTGGATAGAGTTACATGAATATATTTGAGCAAAGAGAATATAATAATCAAACCATATAGAGTGTTAATGCATTTAGAACCATCATATAAAAGTATTCGTATAAGGATGAGTAGGATCATCAGATGAGGAATCATTAGTGAAATAGTATTTCTGACTTTTATTAAATAGAAGGGTTGAAGGACTTTATGATTTTTTATAAAGTCATTTATTTTTGAGATAATAATATAGACACTCAACGTTATTATAATCTTAAAATATTTATATTTTATAGGTGTTGAAGTGGAATGTCAAATCAATGATCTAAGAAAAATTCCAAATATTGGATTTCATGGGTTTATAGTAGTCAAAATGAAGAAATAGATGAGTATGATATTTAAATTTGGATGTAAGAAGTTCAATTTAAGGTATATTTCTTTTATTTTTTCATACAAAATATTCATATATAAAAGGAATTGATGTTCCATGAACTGTTTTTTTAGTTATTGTTTGCCTTTTGGATTAAGAGAGTAATAATAAAATGTTAATATTTTTGAATAATTTTCAGGACCATATGGATGTGTCAACCACATATCTTGTGGGATATTCTCATTTTCATTGAAGCACAATAAGGGAAATTATTTTATTGAGAATGGGGTACCTGACATAGAGAATTCATCTTCTAGAGAAATTAATCCATATAAAAATAAGGTATAATTTATTAGACATACAAATACTAGAGTAAGAATAATAAAATGGATGGATAAGAAGCACTGAGAAATTAGGTATATATCGTTCAATAAAAATGATAATTTATCATCCAAATGTTTTTAAGAGGACACCATAAAGAGAAAAAACATACTGAAAGAAAAAACTGATATTGTACCAAGCATTCCAGTAAATTTATATACGATGAATTGGGATTAGAATAAGGGATGAGTTTAACTATCAACAGAAGAATATGTATTGGATTGATAAAATTATATGGTAGGGTCAAATATATATCTTCTAGATGACTACAGAAGATAATAAATAGAATCATTTAATTTTCTATTGATAATAATAATGAGAGTTTATTTCTCCTTATATTGAATGTAATATTTGAATATTAATGATGAGAATAAAAAAATAATGATATCAAATAAAATTATTATCTACTAGATGAATTGGTTTTTGTTAATAAGTATCATAAATTACGTCAAAGTAATATAAATAGAAAGTAAAAATATCCCATGAGGACCAACATTATTGATGAAGTCATCACCTATTTAGGGATTTATGATATTATCCAGACCCCATATTAAAGTTCATTGAATCAAAAATTATCCAAACCACTATAACATGTATGTAAATATTGTGATGAATCTCTGTAATAGTCATCACCTTGTATATAAATTACTATAATCATCCATTCAAATATTAGTATATCTCAATGTGGTAATGTAAAATGGTCTCAGAGGCCGATTAATAGTATTAGATTCTCTATATTGATGTTTTTATTTTTAAAACATTTGTGTTTATTTCTATTATTAAAAATGATTTTCAATTTTTTTGGTGATTTATTTATCACTGTATAAAATTATATTTCTACCAAGACATTTATGAACAATATAATAAAATAAAGAATAAATATGAAGAAAAAACCCCTCTTTCTTAAAGAATAAGATTTATCAATTTATCTCTGACATGAAAAAATATAATATTAATCTCGATGGGAATATGAATACTATGTGTATTGTGTTTCTACTAAGGATAATGAATCATTCCTAAATCATGTGAATTAAGAATTTTTACTGATTATCATGTATTTAAAAAATCAAGTATAAACATTCCTCAACAATAATATCCAATAATAAGTGTTGATGAATATATTTTTATAAATTATCAAGATATGATAGTTATTATATTGAAATATATTATGAATTACCTTTTCCAATTAAAAATCCACTCTTGTTTTTTGAGTATATTAGTGTATGTCGAAAGAGATCACCATGTTGGATGAATAAACCTATAATATAGATAATTATTTTGAATAAAATATTCTTGAATTTATAGTTGTATTTATCATGGTTGGATCCTTTGAATAAAAAATGGTATATATTGAATATGTTTCCTCAATGTTTGAGAATAATTTACACATAGAATTTGAAATGTTATATGGATTTTAGAAGAATCAAGAAGAAAATATCCATTCTCTTAAATATATGTTGAATAATATTATTTATGTCATTTATTTTCAGTAGGGCGTAAAATCCATGAAGAACAAGGGACATAAATATTGGTTATAAAAAAGGTAATATATGAGAAAATAAATTTAAAAGGGTGAATTTTCTTTTATGAAGTGATTTTTATTCTGTTTAGTGATCATAAAAATAATATAAATAATAAATATTTCGAAAATGATGTTAATCTTTTTAAACATGAGAAGAAAAAAATATAATCATAAAAAGAGAGAAAATATTGTTTTTATTGGACAATACTGATTGGAGAATTCTAATATAAAATTACCTCCAATATGTGATAATAATTTTAGTACCTCTTTCAATGATTTATTTTAATAATCTATTTTAAAATGAGTTACATCCTTTATATCATTAAATAATATTTGAAATTCTATTTTCATGAATAGTATGGGGTTTAAAACCAAATATACAAAATTATGGATGAATGTGGGTGATAAAATCATACCACCGTGATTATAGAATATGAAAAAAAGATTGGAATTTAATTCACATTGAATTGAATAATTATTTATATGGAATACCTAAATATATCATACTATTAATATTAGTATTCAATGGTTTTGTGTGAATTTTGTTCTAATATATTTTGGCATTGTGAAATGTGTAGATCGTATAATCTTATGAGTGAAAAAGCACTAGGGAGGCCCATGAGAATAGGGATTAGGCCAAATTTAAAATATACTCATAAATATATAAATAAATACCAATAAAAATTAAATAGAATTTTAATGTGTTAAAATTATTTTAATGAATGATATTAAAGATATAATAAGGTTATTACACTCTCATATAATCATGAAACTTTACTTTATAAGAATATAATATATAAAAACATGGATGAAAATGATAAATAGTCATTGATAAGTATAAATAATGATGTTGTAATAAAAACATCCACAAAAAAGATATCGTATTTGAATGATGAAGGGGCCATGTATTCCTAATTAATAAATTCAATGAAATTTACATTATCTAAAATAAGTAATAGTGTTGATGTAACTTAAAATAAACCATGTGGATAAATAAAATATTCTACCATAGTTTATAATTATACGTTAGAGACCTAGTGAAGAACATTTTTATATAATATGGAAAATGGAAGATGAAAAATCAAAATATAGTGATAATGGAAATGAAAGTATTCTATCTGATGGAGATAAAGTACATGATATGTTGATATAAAGATTACAATTTTTTTAAATTTATTTGTGTGTTAGATATGTAACATAGATTTTCATAGTCCAAGAGTATATCTAACCATTATACCATAATAGAATGAAATCATTAAAGGGATTATAAATTCACCATAAAATAATATTGTTAATAAAAATTATATACCCAATGAATAATATGATTTGAAATGATCCATGCTACCCTAATATAAAAAACAAATTTTCCCATGTATAATAATAAGGGTTAAAGCAGATGGGCTAACATGGTTTGGAAAACGATCTCAACCATTTTTTTCACATTAAAAAGATATGGGGAGTTTTATTATTCCCACAACATTATTGTTTTTTATTTTCACTTTCAAAATAGGGAATTGAATATGAAACATAATCTAAGGGGATAAATTTAGTAGGTATAATGCTTTCCAACCTTGGATATTAATGAAATTGATATTTACATCTTGGAATGTATCCAATGTTGGTTTATTTAAAAACATATTCATATTATCAATTATTATGTTCAATTTGGTTTTGTTTACTCATAATAGAAAATTGAATGAAAATCGTATATTTATTTGATATTAAATATTGAATTCCAATGGAATATATTTAAAATTATCTCCCTTGGTGAAGGTGTGAAACAAATTCATAGTCTATACAACCACATAAGAATGATTCATTTCATGTGTATTCTGAACATAATGTTCCAGAGGAATATCAATTGTATAGATTTGTCATTATAAAAAGCATAAATATGGTCTTTATAAGGGGGATAAAGTGAAGTATGATGAAGCGTCAACCAGAATAACCTCTTCATATAAATTTGATTATTCTAGAATGTTATTATATGATTGTAATTGAAAATGGTATTTCCATCTTATATCTCGCATACTTGTATATGTAAAATAATAATCATAACGTAGATAAGGGTAAATTAACATAATGATTTATATAATAAAATTTGATGTAAGAAAATTCCATAAGGATGCTAGTCCTACTAGTTGTACATATAAGTTTTTATTTTAATTATTGAATTATGTGTATTTGTTTTAAGATGATCTATATGAAATGTTTTTCAAATCTCAATTAGTGTCTTCATCCTATATTTTAGGTCTATAAACCTTAATAATATGTTAATCTGTTCTCATTCCCTAAGGAATCAATTTCTGTTGGAAAAGGATAGCGCTGTTGTCTATATATAATGCTCGTATTTTCTATCAAGAAAATGGATCAGATAGACTTAGAATAAAAAGGTGATTTTCACATTGATTAATAATTATCTAACACCCACTTTACATGAGTTTTTTATTTCTTATGAATAATAGTGAGATATAGTAAATTAAAGAATTATTGAGATGTAATGGATAGAAATATTCAAATATTTACATATTCACGTGTAATGTACATTAATATCATAAAAAATATATATATGTGATATTTAAGAGCCCAAATATTTTATGAGATGTATTTTTTATATCCATTATTATTTAGTTGTTATCAATTATTAAAATGATTTCATTACTTTCAAAATATTGAATATTATTTAACGAACAAGTTTCTAAAATTATTTCATGAAAATTTACAATCATTGTAAATAATCTCAAATAAATTATAACAATTGATGAATAAGAAAGGAAGTGTTCATGTGTTATTAACATAATATAAATAAAAATGGTTAACTTTCTTTAGTGTAAATAGAGAATATTCAATAATTTAATGTTGAGTTTTCATAGAATACCTTGAGTTTACATATCATAATTGATGATATGTTCCAAATTTCTCAAATATAGGTTTGGTGTTTAGAGAATAATGATTGTTCTAATCATCATTATAGTTCTAATAGGAGTTTCCATAAAAAATCGTAGCATTTGTTACTAAATATATATGGAGGATACAAATAGAGGAAGAAGTATATGATGAATGAATAAAGTACATTGTGACAAGAGGTACTTTATATAGAGGTCGTGATACCAAGGTTATCAAATAGAGTTTATTTTTAAAATGTAATCATAAAAAAATTTAGGAATGCCATCGGGATGAGTGTACATCCATTAGATGGACCATGGTAGGGTGTCCATAAGTTAGACAAAAGCATGGTATATCCCTGAAATAATTTTCAATTGAAATAAGATGGATGTAAATTAAACAATTTGGGCAGACGATTGATGTTAATAATTATTTTAAAAATTGAATTCATGATACAATTGGATAGATAATTATCATAAAAAATCAAAGAAGTTATAAATTGATGTGTTCTTAATAGATAAAACATCATGATTCTATGTAGAGTAATATGAAATTTAGAATGAGATAAATCTATCTTTAAATAAGTTAATTATCTTAAGTATAAAGTGAATATTTATCTATGATTGTAAAATTGCAAATTCAATAATACATTATGTTGGGAAATAAATCAATGGATCTATGGATCATTGAAAAATATCAATGGTGAATGAATTTATTTTAGGATATGTTAAAATCAAATCATATGGACTTGAATTAATATTTTGGTGCCATGTTATGAATTTTTTGTGAATGATGGAATTAAGTATTTATAAGGTTGTAGATGATGAAATAAGTGTGATGTATCTCATATGAAATAAGGGATCCATCATATATACATTATTATATTTATTATTTTAGAGAATTTGATAAATGTTTTACGTAAAAATTTCATATTATAATAATTTTTTTGGGATGTGATATTTATGGATGGAAGATGAATATCACCAAACAATGAGATCTTATGAGTTCATCAGATACATATTGCTTATATAAATCATCAGATATAATATTTCATATGATTAATCGATGTAAATGTGTAATGGTAATAATAAAAACAATTCTCCAAATAATTTTATCTGATAAGGGTTTTGAGAGGGGAATTCATTGAATTGACATGTACATGTATGGTCATTTAATAGGGTTTCTTATGTGTCAAATATATTTTCATTGGATTGAAGTATTTGAAAAAATTCATTATACAAGGTGTTATAATGAAATTATTATAAGAATTAAGAATTTATTTTTACGGGGTTCTAAGAAGTCATAATTAATAAGTATCTTATAATATAAATGATAATTAATTGAATACGGAAAGCTAAAAATCCTATGTGAACCCATTAAATGGAGTATGAACCCTTTGAGTATATGATATATTTAAATTCAAGGATTTATTACACATTTTCATTAGACAACGAAGGAATTTCAAAAAACCCTTAAAAAGTCATTGAATAGAGAAATTTTTATGGAAGCTAAGAAGGAATTTATGTTCAATGGAGTCAAAAAATATCGTTATTTGAAGATATCCATGAATGTATAACATTCCAAATATAAAATATAGAGTATAACCAGCCATAGAACTATTAGATTAAAATTTTCGTTTGATTATGAGAAGTAACATTGGATAATTTTTCTTTGGTGGTATAATGGAAATATGGATTACAATACATACACATATATTACAATAAAATTTATAATTTCTTTCATTTATTATGGATTTGTTGAGATACACATTCAATATTTTGAAAATCACATAATAATATATTTATACTATGTGAGATTTTTATAAAGTTAAAGAAGTATTTTGACATCAAGTTATAGTGATGATTATTTTGATGATTAGTTGAATCTAATATTTTAGGATGTTTAAATATGGTCAAATGAAGAAATAGTTGAGTTTGAGATTCAAATTTATATATGGTATGTTGTAATTATAGTACCAAAACTCTCTATTTTGTGGATAAATGTGCCTATATAAATGACATTTGATACATCAATAATATTATTTTTTGTGATATTTATTGAGTTATTAGTTATTATAGTGATGTTATAGTTCAGTATAAGGCTGAAGAATTTGATCACCAAACGTATTTGTTGACCAACACACATTATAGATATTCACATATGGATAAAAGCATCAGAAAATTATATACTAGAATAAGTAGGGGGTATGATAATGAGTGAAATAATCTGTGGTAGAAATGAAGAGGTAAATTAATAACGAATAAATTCATCAAAAATTACATTATTGGACTACGACGATGGTATCGTAGGGATTTGACAAAATACAAAAACCAGTACAAGATGATTAATGGTATGATGAAGAACAGATATGCCAAATGGTGTGGATTTGACTCCAGATGGAGCAACAATGTACCAAATGAATTATGTGATAAGGCGAAAAAGAATTCCAACCTTTTTGTATCAATTTCACATTGTGTTAATGATGTTTTAAAATGAATAATAACTAGACATATGTGTATCAAATGGATAACATCATATTTAAAGATCAAACTAAAAAGTACATGAATAATGAATAAATGAATAATGTGTACATTAATTTTTTATTACTATTAATAAAACATATATTTTTCTTCTAGATATTGGGTGAGTAATCTATGAAGATGATGAAATAGTAAAAAATCCTCACTGTCTAATCCTATAGTGTTATGATCTAGTGTAAGACGTGTTTCAATGAATCTTAATGAAGTTGGATACAATCGAAATTTGTTTTATAAAGAACCAGTGAGATTCTTAAATTTGAATGAGGTCATCACTAGTATAGGGATTTAGAATTATTTAAATCCCCCTAATAAGTATAAGGACCATCACATAGACTACGGATATTTTCTAGTAAAAACTATGTAACATGAATCATACCTTAGTAGATAATCAATGTACTAGCATTAACATTACTCAGCAATGACTAGTTATCCTTTTTGAGTAGTGACCATTATATAAATACTATGTCTCATATTTTAATATCATTATTATACATGATTATGTTAAGTAAAAGGATACAGGGGAATACTAATCTAAACAGACATCAGGTGTAAAGGAAAAAAATAGATTTATATAAAAAGGTTATGATAGTTATTCAACTGACCCCGCTCAATATGAAGAATATCATGGTGTATCCTCTCATATAGTATTATGTGATTATAGAAATAAGTTTTTAGTATGATTTTTATATTAATATTCTCTATATACACCAATCCATTGGGATCTAGTAATGTGTAAATATTTCTGAGATGAAATACCTATATTCAATAAAATAATGTTTTTTTATTCAATTGCCTCACTTTGTATATATTCATGGTATTAATGTATTTTCTTAGCACCAGATCTTGGAGTGTTGTTATGAGACATTGCTTAATATTTAAGTGATTAGTAGAAATTTTTCTTCTTCAAAACATCTATATTATCCATTACCTAACCTCGAGGTCAATATATGTAAAATTATACTTAAATCATTAAATAATGTTTCCATATATTGTGTTAAATCAAAAAAATATATATATATCCAATACACATAAAAATGAAAAAAATATATCCTAAGAATGTACCATAATGAAATTAAAAATATATTTCCCTTAGTTTCAAAAATCCTATCCCATTCCATATACCAACGCTAATCCTTAAAACCCCCTTGAGCATGATACTATGTTTTTTGACATGTTTTATTAATTTTAAGAAAATTTCAATTTATAGGATTCAATCATACATTTTTTGTATTAAAAATTATTCTAAAGGAATTATTTACACACAAACGGAAACTAGAAACCCATTAAAAGGTTTCTCGTCAAGCATACATTCCCGTGATGTTAGATACCCCATAAGAAATTTGTGTCCCTTTCCAAATAGAAAATTATTACACTGGATTGCATTCAATGAAAAGAAATACTCAATCAATATTATTAATAATACTATATTTTCTATAACATCCTGGATCTTGGTGTCACTCAATTGGTCCCCTGTACCCAGCTGTCCACAGGGCCTCACGAACATTTCAACAAATGATGGAAGAAACCAACAACCAGCGACAACCTAGAGTGTGATAGTGTGGAAACTATTCTCTCTTTTTTAGAGTGTGAAATAACAAAATAATAGTATTAAATAAATAAAGTAGTAATCAACAAACAACTAAAACCAACAGTGGAACAATAAAAATCTAAATAACGAAGCATCATTCAATACAAAAATAAGATGCAGTATATTATGTTCTATTAAAATACCAAAAATAGATGATCTATAAAAATAGATAATATATGTTCCAAAATTAAAAATAAAAAAATAAAAACTTATAAGCATTGAAATATATAGCTCATTCCCATGCTCTCCAGATCCTAAATAGAATCTTAAGTACCTATAAAAGGGATATTTTTCTTTATCAACACCTGTAGAAATATAATCAATTTGGTCACAAAATCAAGACCCAAATAGGGTGTGGGAAATAAATCCCAGTATACAACCACCAAATATATAAGCCTATTTGTGAATGGGTATATTCAATAGTAGTGTTCAATCGTGAAATGTAGTAAACTAGAATGTAACCAATTGTAAACAATCCTACATGTCCTCTTTTCCATTTTTATTCATTATGTTTTGTTCAAAAATTTAATTAAATTGAATTATATTAGTATTCAGATTCGTCCTAGGCCGGCCAATCCCCCATATTAATATGCTCAACTGATACATTATAAGGCCATCTACACCAATAAAGTGAATATTGTATCCAAGCACGTGCTTCTGTTTCAAAGACGCATCATAAGTCAATACATTTCAATATTCAATTCAACATCTCACACAAAAGTGTATAAAATTTGTGCCTGTAGGCATAACCAATCCTCCCTTGTAGGAAAAAAATCCTCACCCACATGCATGAAAAATCCATTCTCATAGTCAGAACAAATCCTCTCACAAATGCATAGTAGTGGATAGGGTTTAGCTCAGTATGTCATCACTTCAACTGAAGAGAAAAAACATTCAAATTACAAAATTATATGTTTACTATATATCTACACATGTGGGAATTATACATATCAAGAAACACGTGGAAAAAACTATAAAAATGTTTTAATGATAATTGACATATCACGGATTAAAGGGGAAATCCCTAACTCCAAATACATTAATCAAATCAATCACACATTATCAAAATTTCAATTCCATTAGAAATTTTATACCCAATAAGCGAAAACGAGTCAATCCTCATAGGCATCCTTGGCCTAATGACCATAAATAAAAAATTCATGGGAACACACCCATGGTGTGGCCACTATTCAAGCCAACAAGGTCAAAATTTCATATATTTGTTTAATACATGGTCTAATCATAATTAAGTAATAAAAATGGTCAATTTAATTTGTGGTTAAATCATAAACATGTTTTAATGCAAATATGAAACATATAAATAAATCGACATTGAGTGAACATCAGAAGACAACCTACCTCATCATAGTCTGACTCTCCTCGACTAGAATTGGCAATTAATTCACACTAGAATGGAGTATATCTAAAAAAACATATAAATTTTCAAACATAAATAACTATATTGGGAAAGGAAATTAATAATAAAGGATCAAGTGGAATATAGAGCTCATTGATTGGGTTCAAATGCAACTAACGATGAAGGAATTAGGGTTAGATGATCAATTGGAAAGGAAAATCTTGTCTAGAATAGCTATTCATATGACGGGGTAGGCATTCAATCCATTTAATGAAAAATGATGTTTCTACCTGATTTAAGAAATAAAAGAAGAACACGATATATACATGAGACTACATGTCGTGTCCATACAAATTCTGTCTAGACAATTACATGGTCATGTATCTGGATTACAATGTGTGTAGCCTTTCATACAAGATGCGTACAAAGATGTACATGACCTGTAGTTCCCAGACATGATTTTTAAGAGGCCTACAATGAGCCCCTAGACCTCTTTTCTCCCATTTTTATTAGTATAAACTAAATATTAATGATCCATAAATCAAGGAAGAACTGAGTCGTTATAAATCCCCCCCTCCTAATGAAATTTGACCCCATATTTCTCTTCATGGGTGATGAAGGAATATCTAAGAACAAATCCATCCTCTATTATTGTATGTCGGCCGCCTCTATCATGTATCATCCTACACTCTGTCATGCTACCATAACACCCATACAAAAGGAATAGACCATCCCTGATGTACCTTCAAGCTATAATCCGTAATACAAATTGGATGCTCCTCAAATGACACATCTTCTTGAAACTATACTTCCTAGGGATGGAAGGTGTGAGACAGGTCCAGAATGTAACACCAAAATTGGGTATTGTGGAAGACATCATTCATCTCCATATACCTATAAGGTAACTGAAATTTATAGGCAACTAGGACAACCCTATCCAAAATCTTAAACAGACCGGCATATCCAGATGAAAGCATACCCTATCTCCTGATCCCATTGTGACCAAATTTTGGTGAAACACATAGTAAAACAGAACCCTTGAATTCAAACTATATAATTGATCTACAACAATCAACATATGATTTCGGATGAGACTTTGTTGTATGCATCTGCTTCCAAATCAACTAAACCCGATCAGTGGTCTCCTAGACAATATGAGGATCCAGTATCACTGTCTCTTCTACCACCAACCAACATAAGGGTGAATGAAATGTCCTACTGTACAAATCCCCATAAGTTTCCATGTCTATAGTTTCTTGTAAAATGTTATTGTATGAAAATTCAACAAGGGGAATATGCCTCTCCCTATAGCTCCCAATGTCAAGGATGCATGCTTGTAGCATGTCCTTCATCATGTTTATTGTACACTCTGACTGTCCATCAGTCGATGGTTGGTAATATATGCTTAGAATCACCTTTTTACAAAAATACTTCTGTATCCCAAGAATAAAAATATAATTATTAGGGAATCCCTATTAAAAATGATAGAATGATGAACCACATGTAGTTGTTCAATCTCTAGAATGTAAAATATCCCAAGCTCATCAAAGTAGAAGGTTTCCTTGATTGGTAAGTAATGTGTCGAATTTGTAATCATATAAACCCCAACCCATAATGCATAATTACTTTACGGAAACTAAGGTAACCCTGTCCTAAAAACCATCCCGATGTCATTCCATTTACACTCTGTAATTGGTAGCTACTGTAAAAGTCATGCTGGTCTTCAGTGTTCTGCCTTCACCTACAAGAATTCAGAACATCTCATGAAAGAAATACCTATATCTCCCTTCATACCTTGCCACTTGTACTGATGATGTAAATATCGATACATCTTGGTGACATTAGGATGCTCTTCCAACACAGAATAATGAAAAATATTTATTATCTCCTCGAACATGTTTGATGACACCCATTCACATCCATGATACCACAGAACCTTGTCTTTTCCTATGGTCCAACTAGGATGAGGGTCCACACCTGACATTCTCTCTCATATAAATATGCCTTTAGAATATGATATTTTCCACATATTTACTCTTTATAGTAATGTTAAGGTAATATCTATAGATTTAAGAAAGGTATGTCCCTACCTATCATCCACATCCAGATTCATATTAGAGAATAAAAATAATAGAATCCACTCACTACTGGCCTACTGCACTGCATATATATGGGCCCTCCTATTCAATTAATTAGCCATTTTATTTCCTTTCACTAGCATGTAGTCAATGTCTAAGTCAAAAGACTGAATGTATTCCACCAACATTTGTAGCCTCAAATTTAGATCATGTATATAAAAGATGCACCTGAGAATTTTGTGGTCTATGTAAAATAAAAAATGATGTCCCAATAAGTAATTTCTACAATAGCATAAGGCATTGACATCCATGGAAAACTCAAGATCATGAATTGGGTGGTTCCTCACATGTGGCCTCAACTGTAGAGACCCGTATGTAGTGAGTCGATCTTACTACATAAGCACCGGTCCTATCATTAAACGTGATGCATCACAATACACAGTATAACTCCCACCTAGCTCCAGAAAAGTCAATATTGTTACCAACATTAGTCTCCATTTCATCTAATAAAAGGTTTTATCATAAGAATATAACCATACATACAACACGCCTTTCTTTTTCAAGCCTGTCATCGGTATTTCTATGCATGAGAATTACTATTTGAAATGTATATAGTCACCAGACAACCCTTGAAGACATCACAGATCAAAGGTGTTCTTGGGCCAATCCTAGGTAACTATTTATCTCACCATCTCTAGGTCCACTGATAATCCTTTCTATAAGATGAAAATACCTAGGAAGTGAATTTTATCCATCTAGAAGTGGCACATTGAGAGATTATCATATAACTGATACTCTCTTAGTGCACACAAAACAATATCAATATGTGTAGCATGGTCATGTAAATTATGGTAATATACCAAGATATGTTCTATTCAATCCAGAACAAAATAATCCATGTATGAATGGAAAAATTAGTTTATCATTTCCATGAAAACCGCTGGCATTTTTGTGAGACCAAACAATATAACCAGATTCTAATATAGACCGTACCTGCTACGAAATGTGGTATGAGGTATGTCTGAAGCTCAAATATGTACCAGGTGATATTCTTTCCTTATGTAGACTTTTAGAACACTGGAGCTCATCAAAGATGATCAAACATATCATTTATCTGGGGCGTGTGATATATGTTTTTAACCGTCAATTGTTTCAGTTTCCAATAGTCCACACACAGCCTAAGGTAACCTTCAGAATAATTCAGAAAAGAACTGAAGAACCCCTCAGAGAAGTATCGGTTTGAATTAACCCCTTTACCTCCAAATCCTCTAGATACATATTCAGCTCTTATAACATCATTGTATCCATATTTTAAGGAGGAATGGATACTTTTGAAGCTACTGGTAGTAGGATGACAGATACATATACCTATCATACCATAGGTAAGCCTAAAAATTCGACCAAGAATAAATCAATGAAATAATCAACCACTAGAGGGAAATCCAATTAACTTGTACACTAGTCATCCAGATATAAACTGGAAATATGTGATGTCATCCCACTAAACCCCCATTACTCGAGTCTAGCTCGGCTCACCTGGAAATCCCCATCCGCTTGAAAAGAAAAGATCCACCGTCTGGTGACATAAAACTAATCCTGCGGTGAGAGAAATCAAAAATGGATTTAAAGAAGACTAAATTGTATATTCAGAATATTAAATCAAATCATGTCATTGCCTTTTCATAAATATCCCAAAATAAGTGACACCCACCAACCTCAATGGGGAACTCATTACACTAATGCACACATGTCGTCGTTATCCTTAACGGAGTTTCTAGTGTCATAACATTGTTAGAATAGAAAAAATAGAACCAAATGATCTCTAAAATGGTAAATGGTATAAAACTATGTGAATTCCTTGTATTAAATAGTACAAATGGTAAAACAAAGATGACTAGAATAGTACCTATGGTAGTAGATGGTATGGGATCCTGATCATACTGCTTCTATTGAAATGCATAAGTCTTGCCAATATTGTGACCCTGAGACACTACAATGCTACCCTGAGCTGACCTACCCTCCATCACTGAGATCATGGGGTCAGGCTACCACAAATAATTTGACCACCTCCACCAGAACGACCTAGAAGTTTCTAATTCTCTGTCTAGTGAGAAGTTGCTGACCTTGATCCTGAACATGGAGTCAATTTGGAACCTCCCTCACTAGATGCTTGTGGAAATGACCTATAGGGGTAATGTAGATTGACCATATTGTTGCATGATCAACACTCGACTGAGTCCATCTATCAAAAAGGTATCATGTTACTAGATCTTTCAGACTGGTAGCACCACTCCTGGATACTGGAAGAAACATTATAACTTCTTGTATCCCGAAAAGAAAGATCCATACGACTCTTCATGTTCTCTATCTAGGCTATACTAGATCTATTTTCCAAAATTCCATGATTTGTACCTCCTTCTTCCCCCAAATTACACTCAATAATCAAAGCCTGATTCAAGATAGCATATACAGTTGGAAGCCTAAAAATGGACACCTTAGGTCAGATGTTGTACCTTAGTCTATCCTTGAATCACCTAGCCCTCGATGTCTTTTCACCCATCATAATAGGTGAGAATATCTAAAGCTCAGTGAAATGGGCGGTGTAGTCCATCATTGATATATCACCCTACTACAGATTCATGAACTCACAGGATATGTCATCCCCCATTGTCATGGGGAAATAGTATTTATAAAAGACCATTTTCAAATCTCCCAATTCGATGTCCTGATGATGCTTTGTCTTTGTGATAACATACCACCACCTCTTGGATGAATCATGCTACATATAAGTTGTGATCTTGACCCTCCTCTCAGGTGGTGTCTCTAGATGCTCAAAGATCATAACCATGGAATCTATCCATGGCTCTAATTCTAGTGACCCACCGTCCCACGAATAAGTAGGTGGATGCAACTATAGGAATACTTATGTTATTTCATCTATAGATGTTGACGGTGGATGAACTCCATGGACAGTATATATAAACCACATAAAGCCTTAATAAAATTGTGCATCAGTACTTGCACCGGGTATAAAATATGGTTCTTCAAATATATCGACTAGGGGATCCTCTGGTTGCCAATGGCATACCACCTCTAGGGTATGATCATTACCACTCTCCTAGTGTACTACTAGAGGTTGTCATGGTGGAATTTCCCTATAAAGTCTAGCACACACAACTTAGTATAACATTATTGATCAAGGTACATAGTTTAATAGTGAATAAACTAAACATGAGAATAAAATCCTCTAATGCTCACAAAATATGAGTACACATTGTTAACACTTAAAATCTTACATGGTCCTATACTTATTATATCCTGGGTGCGTAAACACCCTATGTGAATAGTGTGTAGGTACTATATATTTCATGTACACTTATGCTCTTACATGGTCGTGTACTCTCACCGGCCTAGTTGTGTATACAAACTAAGTGCAAGGTGTGTACACAAGTCTTATCACCTGGCCATGTACATTTACATGGCAAAAGATATACGTGCATTATTATATAAAAATGACATGGTGTGTACATATATAATGTACACAACGTGTTCTGATGAAAACTCAATATCCAGTGTTTTATCTCATGTGGCCAGTGACACGGTCATCTATCACATTATGTGTACTCAGAGTAACCATTGTGTACATGGAAATGTTTTTTATTCCATAACCAAAGAACAAGTGTCATGTGTTCATAGGACCACACGTCATGTTGTCGGTGTTTCTGGACAATAAGCCTTAGAAAATTCCTTGAAACTGTTTTTTTAATTATAAAGCAATGATGTCCCAAATTCCAATCTGTGGGGGGCCATATGGCCCTACAAATAAATGCTTCACATAGAAATATAGCACATAACAACACAATTTATATCGTAAGATAGAGACCTGATCCACTAAATTCTGATTCATGAGTTCCCATACTCCTCAGTGACCAAATTCCGGGGTCCTTCCAAATCAACCATAACACGTACCAATACAACTATCGTAATAGTAGAAATATCTATCACGTTATATATCACAACAACATCCATACCATGCAATAAATATATAACAACATCATGCACTCTGTAATTCTATCTAAATGGCATGTTAATAATGCATGACATGTTAATATTAAGAGGATCCTATATGATGAATGATATGAAATACCCTCATCTCATCTAGTTGCAAAAAATAGATCCACAATGATTACAATAATTTCTACACAAAACAAGTGTATCACCAATGGTGAAATCGAGTCAAATATAATATCTCAATATCCAAAAATCAAAATTTAGTTTTAGATAATATTGCTTGTCCCTATACATGGGGTAGTTACTCCCAAGAAAATCTAATTACCAAATTCAATTTTCTTCTTATCCATTTATTATATATCCAAATAGTATGACAAACCAGAAAATAAAACCTTATCTAATACAACTTGGTAAAGTGCCCGATCCGGGTGCCACTCATCTGGTGCCCTCTACTCGGTTGGCCACATGGCCTTATGTGAATTTCCCCAAACGATAGAGGATGATGACTAGCTACAAGGGCCAAGGGTTTCATAGTGGAGAAACTATTACCTCATTATAAGATTGTAAACAATATAAATAATAATATAAAATAATAAATGTAGTAAAAAATATAAAACTGATATAAAAATTTGACGAATGATAAGATAAAAAAGAAGAATCTTTTAATACAAAAGATGATGAAGTATATTATATTCTCTAAAAATCTCCAAAACAGTTACATATCAGAAATGCACAATATATATTCCAATAAAAAATAAATCAAATGAAAAATAATAAGAATCTCATGCCTCAGCTCGGTCCCATGTTCTCCGGCTCTTAAACAGCAACTTTTGTACCTGTAAAAGTGTGCTTCCCATTATCCACACCTATAACAATGTATTCTATTTAGGCAAAAAATCATGACTTGAATTGAGTGTGATAAATAAATCCCATTAGGAAACAACAGATAATATGTAAGGACCCAATATTAAACCATTAAATAATCAATAATTAAATGAGTAATTCAAATTGAGGATCTTTTCAGGATTACAGTTCTAGAGAGTTAGTTCATAACTATTACATTTCACCACAAAATATTTACAAACAATAAACTTGTACTCAGCTTCAATTTTTTCATAAAATAAAATCTCTTTGAAAAAAAGTGTCATGTCCAATTCTTTGTTTTTGACATCATTACTTGTCCTTGATCCAATCCTTGAACATATTCCACTTTATATTCTGTGAGAAACATGTCAAAAACAGGGGATTCCCATAAAAAGCTTAGTAAGGGATACACAAAGAAGGAAAACTGTTAGTTTTCTAAAACAACAAGTAAACCATGAATACCCTATCATAATTAATACTTTTCACCTTTATAAAGTAGTAAATACACTTCATTAAATAAAATATCATTTCATTCCATTTTTTAAACAAAAGATTACCATAAAACCTATAAAAAGAACACATAAAATATAAAGGTAACATGGGACATTAACATACTTAAATGGAATAACCATAAAACCGATTTTTACACATACACTAAATTTAAAAGCCATAAAGCCTTCTTCCATACCCAATTAATTAGAGGTTATAACGTAACCACTCGTCCTGGTTTATCATGGAACCACCCGTCATTGGGTTTATCACATAACAACCCGTCAAATGTCCAAGTAACAATATAAAATCATAACACATAAAATATATAAATATTTCACTATTAAAATATCATTTTTAATAATAAAAAATCACTTCAAGATATAGAAATAGACAATTATTTATCAAACCATTTTCAAAAACCATTTAAATCTTTTAATAAATTGATTTTTTGGATCAAAGTTACCCATACCATTTTGAAACTTGTAATGGAATTAAAATTTTTAACATTATTAATCATATATATAATTCCTTAAATCCATTTTGACAACAAGCTCAACAATTAGAAATATTTATACTAATTAATCTCTAAAACATTTAAAATTATATTTTAATTAAAGGGGTTCTAACCAAATAAGAGATGCTTGAAAAAACATAATTGTGGAAAAACATTATTAAAAGATTATAATATCACGATAATAATGATATTGTAAATATAACAAGTCAATGGGTTGTATATACACCATAACAATGTTAATTGGTGTATAAAAAACAAATAAGTTTCAATAGAATGTAAATTGAGACACAGTCCCTTGTGAAGATCGTATCCATAGATTAAGATTGAATCAATGACATAATTATGTGTGAAAAATAAGAATACACCCAATATTAGTGGATATTATGTGTAAAAAAATCAGAGGTCTTTTAGACATATTTATAGCATGACATAATCACGAAGTAGAATTTTAACCCCAAAGAATTGAGATTGGGGTAAGAATTTCTCTTATAGAAATTTGAAATCCTAACAGCGTCACTTTAAAATTCAAAAACTGAGTTGATGAGATGGAAAATGGTATCTCATAATTTGTACATAAAATGTACAGAAATATGGATATAGAAGAACATATCCCAACATAAGACGATTCAAATTAAAATACATAACAAAAATATGTCTTCAAAAAAAAAGGGGGTGATAAGTTCTCTTACCGATTTGGAAACATGCAAAACATACACCACATGAAATAAGGATCAAACTATGATGTTTTAAATACCCATAAATGAAGGTATATTACACAAATATTAAAATCATGTTCAGTCCATACACCACACAATGGATATAGTGAAAAATCTAGCATGAATCTCAAGGGAATAAGAAGTGAGATAAAAAACCGTTACCAGATTGTAATCAATTCAGTCATATGACCAAAAGAAAATATCCACCATATGAATCACATAATACCATGAATATAAATAGAAACATGATAATATAAATTAAACGTCCGTATAAAATACACCACATCAATAAATAAGTGGTGACCAATGGAAATCTCATTGAATTAAAAGTGAGATAAGAATCACCTTACCTTGTGTCCGACATGACTTGTTTATTCCATTTTATTCTTGAATAATAAACATGAATTAATTTATACTTGATTTAAAAAATTTTTAAAATTTATTATTCCTTTTATATAACTTAATGTCTTTCTATAACAATTAGTTAATTGTTTGAGTTCAAATTGGACATGTCATTGATGTTCAGAACATGATTTAAAAATGAACATGTTATAATTATAAATTTCTCATCTGGTCAAAATTACATTATCTCCAGAATATTATTTAAAATTTATATATCACATATATCATATAAATATATTATATATTTATTTATAATAGTACATAACATTTGAAGATAAGGAGTGAAATTCACAGTTCATGGAGACGGTAAGCCATACGTACACTAGAACAATACTTTCATTTCTATTTCATTTTATAATGGAATTAAAATATAATGATACATAGGTATTTTATAATCCCAATATAATATCATATATTATTTCATTAAATCTATCTTTTATACGTCCCAGCTAAGGCATGAATGAGTCATATCACTTTGAGGGGGTGGTTGTTCGCAAAGCCTCAAGTGAAATTATCGTATTTAACCTCTATGGAAACCGTAAAGGTATTCTATAAATAAAAATTACAGAATAATATAAAATTATATATAATATATATCACATAGAAATACAGTTTCCTCTTAATGGCCACCATAATAGGTTTTAGGAGAAGATTGAATAATCATCATTTCGTGTGGCAGTAGTTCACGACCCATAGAAACAATATGTTATTTGCCCATTAAATGGAGGTGTGTAACTGTAGTTAAGAATCTTTATCATAAATAAAACTAGTATATTTAGGATAGTAGTTTTGTTATAAAATAAATTAATAAAAAGTGTTTTGGGGCTATATAATTAAAATAAATTAAAAGAACATAAAAGAATACGTTACCTTTAAATAATGAATATCCCTTTGAATTGAACAAAAAGGATTACTTGAAGTTGCTTGTGCCTAAGGTAAGGCTTATAGGAGGAATAGAACAATATGGGGAGATTATTTATGCAGGGGTTGTTTGAGAAAATGTGGTTTAGAGGTTCGAGGAATGGGTTAGATGTGATGTCCTATTATTTGGGGGAGGAGGGGCTCTTTAGGAAAGTTTTGAAACAATTATTTTATTATAAACATATCTTGGGTTTCAAAAGGTCTAAAAATGATTAATTTCAAGGATAGTATTTATAATTTTTGAAATTAAACCAATCAATAATAATTATATCGGTTTTGAATATTGATTTAGTATTTATAATCTTATTTATTTAAATCATTCATTAATACGGTAAATACCGCATCATTATTGTGTCATAAATAATTTTATTTTTATGATGTCTAAAAATTATAAAAAATTACCATTATGTATTAAATATTTTATGATTTCATATTAATATTTATATTCTAATATATAACTTATAATACCCCAGGTAAATATTGATTTACTAAGAGATATTTGTTTTTGTCATTTTTGTCATTACATTAAATTATTTAATATGAGGTATTATTATCACTCTTAAGTGACTCCTTGGGTCCAAAAATATATCAAACGAAGACCATAGTCAGAAATTTATTAACCACAAGGATTAGAACACATATTAAGGTAATCATATATTATTTAAATATTATTTGTTACCCTTATTTATTAGATTTACCTTTTCACTATGGTAAATTAAAATTTTATCGAAGTAAATAATTTTATTGTCAAAAAATAAAAGTAACCTATTTACAAAATTTGTAACTCCTCATTCCTAATATTGAATCAAATTTTTTAAAATCAAAACACAGTAGAAGTATAAAGTTATTTAAAATTAATTCCCACTATCAAAACAAAAATAATGTTATTATGAAATAATAACAATCAAAGGTTTGACATTTGTTTATGTCCAATTTAAAATTGAAATTTTTTACAATGAACAACATTGGATTAAATTGTAATAATATCATTTAATTATACTTTAAAACAATTTAAGAATATAGTCTAACCGTATAAATAAATTTTATTAAAAAGGATTTCTTGAATTAAAATACAATATTTTTCAATTATTTATTATAAAAATTAATATTATCAAAAAAATATTAAAACATTTACCAATAGTAAATTTTGATGCCCTCATTATAAAGAAGAATTATATTTTCTCAAATATAATATAAAAAATTGACCCAAAATAGATTTAATGAGGGTTCCCCATGAAAAGGTGGTAAATTGACCTTTTAAAGAATATTAGAAAATTTCTACTTCAAATTGTATTATTTCTAATTTTAAGACAATAAATTTTATTGTATAAATTTAAAAACATTTAACAAACATGTATATCTGTATTTTAGTTAGTTATATCCATTCCCACCAATACAAGGACAATGAATTAAATACCATATAAAATAATATTATATTATTAATTTTCAGTATGACTCATTGTTGTGTGAAACGTAAGATTTCAAAGTAACTCGTTGTTGCGTATTGGGTACACAATGGAACATAGATTCCCTTTTATAATAAAATTAATATTTAAATAAATAATATTAATAAATATAAAATTTTCATATTCTTTATTTTCATGGGATGTTACATCCTTCCCCCCTTTTCGAATTGTGTCCTCGCAATTTATAATTTGGCATGAAAACATCATTAAAATTCCCATAGCAGAAAAAAAGTCAATAAAAATATCACATTAAAATAAAGAAATTTAATTACAAAGGTCACCCGAGACAATAGATACTAGGATTCCATCAAAACAAGGATATTAAAGAGAAACAAACTCTCATATATTAATAGAGAGTGAAAGAGAACTTGATTACTGAAAGTTAACCACCACAATACAATAGATTCGAGATTGGGTAAATGTATGATGATAAAAGGGAGCTTATAACATTTTTTCTTTAAGATCATTTTCATAGAGCTGATGAATTTTATTAATAACTATACTAATATCATAAGGAAATATACTTACTTGTCATCAAGACATTTGCCATTTACTAAATTTCAGCTACGAACTCATATTTTCTCCAAATAATGAGTACTTAAACTAATATGGTCACATTATAAGCACAAGAATAAACTTCTAGAGTATCAAATAATCCAAAAATTATGAACTATATATTTCAAATGTCACTTGACATATACCAATACAAAAATGGTTAGTATGATATCAGATAATCCCCAAAAGGTTAATCCTTTATAACAAGAAAAACTACTCTTAATCACCATGATTCAACAAAAATAACCAAAAGATTAAGAAATACTATTATATATACAAATTAAATTAAAATTATTCAAAATAATCCAAACTAAGATTGAACCCCAAACACATAAGTATTTAACCAAACAATATTCCATGATAAATCATAACATTTATCTCTACATAACATCGACTAGTCTTAATTTTTCATATTGAAGCATAATTAACCATATCACATATTCTCTATGATAGGTGAATCATTTACTTAAATAACCAAAAATCACTATATCTATATTATAAAAAAAATATTCTTCTAAGATTAAAATCCACCATAACTCATAAAAAAATATAATAATTCCTTGAATAACATTTTCATATATCAGTCTTTAGAGATGTAGATACTATAAGAAGTCATCCAATGCTATTCCATCTTTAAAATAGCCTTTATGATTTTTAGAATTTCATTATCATAGAATATACCATAACTCTTGAATCCCTTATTTGTTGTCTTCTTACTCATTCATCATTCTTCATTTCCCATTCACCGTTCTTTATCATCTTTTTTTGAAATAATTCATTCCTTGAAACAAAATCATGAATCATATCCTAGGATTCAATAATATGAAAACATATGTTAATAAGTAATCCACATATTTTATTGGTCATTGTTAGTTAGATTATCCAACATCAGAATGGCATTAAGTATTGGTAAACATATATTTTTATAATCCTGGTGATTTTATTTCCGAAAATTCTTCGTAGGTCATCTGTTTTTACAATGATCATGCAGACCACATTTATAACATTCAATTGATCCCTCAAAAATAACTTCTTTCCCTTTCTTAAAGTTAACTAGATGATTCCTTTTTCTATGGTACGTTATTGATTCATGACCTTCATTACCATATCTGAAACATATTCTCATTCCCTTGAAGAAGTTTCTTAAGTGTTTCTTTCTACATCCTCTACACATAGGTTTTTGAATATACTTACGCTTATGATTATTACATGAACTTACATAGGGATTTGTTTCTCACATATACAATGACTTATAAAAATCACCAAGGATCTGGTGGTCAATCATGACTCCAGATAATTAGTTACGAATAACCACAAAGTTTTTATTGCAGCTCCCATTTCATTTAGGTTATCATTCAGAAAACTGTAACATTTCTCTTCACATACTCAATCACTTTGGTGCCTACTAGATCGAGCAATTTACATTAACCAAAAAGGTCAATGTGAGTATATCAGTAAAATAATCATATAATATATTATGAGGAGGGTAAATACTAATATAGACATATTCATGTTATCTTAAACTCATTAAATTTTTCTAAAATATGTATGAATCATTCTAAAATCATAACCATTATGGTTAAGTCGGTTATGCTTAAATTACACACTATCCTCTAAAGTTAACTAAACTGACCTCTGATACCAAATGTAGGTAACCAACCTTAAAAGATTACATAATCTTGATTTAAATGAATAATTTACATTAAGGATCTTATTAGGTTTATATTTTTATAGGTTTAGGTTATAATAATTATATTTTACCAAAAAAAAATACAAAGTAAACACTTCTTCTCGGTTTCTATTTTTTTCATAAAAAAATACGCTTTGAAAAAAAGTGTCATGTCTAGTTCCATGTTTTAAACAGCGTTAATTTTCCTTGATCCCATCCTTGACCCAATTCCACATTATTTTCACTAAATAACATTTCAAAAACTTGGTATGGGAATAAAAATATCAGTAAGGGATACACAAAGAAGGAAAACAGTTAGTTTTTCAAAACAACATCTAAACCATGAATATCCTATAATATGAAATACATTCCTCCTTTATGAAGTAGTAAATACTATTCACTAAATAACAGATCATTGATTACCATTTTGTTACCAAAATATTACCATAAAATCCATAGAAAGAACACGTAACACATGAAGGTAACATGGGACATAAACATACATAAATGGAATAACCATATGGTCAAATTCCACACATATCACTAAATGTAATAGTGATATGGCCGAATTCCATACCCATTGAATAGGAGATTATAATGTAACCACGCATCCTATTTTATCACAACACTTCCATTCATTTGATTTATCATGTAACAACTGTCAAATAAATAAGTACCATTATAAAATCATAACACATAAAATATATAAATATTTCACTCATAAAATTAAATTTTAAATCTAAATATATCATTACAAGATATTAAAATAGTCAATGCTTTATCTAACTATTTTTAAAAACCATTTAAAACATTTAATAAAGATATATTTGAATCATAGTGTCACATACCAGTTTAAAACATATCATGGAATTATTTTTTTTGAAAATTAATGAACATATCAATAAACCCTTAAAATTTTTTTGAAAATGTTATAATTAATGAGAAATATTTTGATGAATAAATAATTAAAACATTTAATATGATATTTTAGTTAAAGGGTTCCTAACCTAATGAGATACGCTCGAATACAAATAATTGAGGAGTAATATTAATAAATGATTATAATATACTGAGAATAAAGAGATTAATGATATAATATGTTGAAGGGAAGTATATGCATCATAAAAAAGTGAATTTATGTATAGAAAACAAATAAGATTCAATGGAATGTAATGTGAGACAATGTACCTTACAATGATCATATCCTTTGAGTAATTATAAATAAATGAAATAATTATGAGGGATTAATAATAATACATCAAATATTAGTTTATATTATGTGTAAAACGATCAGATGTCATTCACACATATTCATAGCACGACATAATCAAGAAGTTGATGTTTAACCCCAAATAATTGAAATTCGATTAAGAAGTTATCTTATAGAAATTTGATAGCTTAACTGTGTCACTTTAAAATTCAGACACTGAGATGATGAGATAGAAAATGTTATCTCATCATTTGGACATACAATTAACTGTAATAAGGATATAAAAGAACATATACCAATATAAGAAGATATATATTAAAATACATAACCATAATAAGTCTATTAAAAAGAGGAGGGTGAAAAGTTCCCTTACCGATTTGGTAACATACAAAACATACACCACATAAAAGAAGGATCATACAATAAAGATTTAAATACAAATAAATGATGGTATATTACACAAAGTGTACAATCATGGACATTTTATACACCACACAAAGGAAATAGTGACATAAATAGCATGAATCTCTAGGGAATAAGAGGTGAGATAAAAAGCACTTAACATATTGTAATCAATTGGGTCATATGACCAAAAGATAACAACCACCATATGATTCACAAAATTACATGAATATAAATAGAATCATGATAATATACATAAAATGTTAGTAAAAAATACACCACATGCAATAAATATTTGGTGAACAATAGAAATATCACAGAATTAAAAGTGAGATAATAAATCCCTTACATCGTGTCTGACTGTAATTTTTTCCCTTTTTCATCTTTAATAATAAACATAAGTTAATTTATAATTTATTAATAAAATTTTTCAATTTTATTCTTCCATATATATTACTTATTACCTTGCTATTACAATTATTTAATTATTTGAGTTCATATTGGACATTTTGTTGATGTTCAGAAAATGAGTTAATAATGAACTTGTTATAATTTTAAATTGTTCATATGGTCCCAATTCCATTATCTCTAGAAATATATTTTTGATTTATATATCATATATATCTATTATAAATTTATTTATAATATTAAAAAACATTTGGAGAAAATAATGAAATGTACCTTTCTTGGAGACGGTATGTCATATGTACGCATGAACGCTACTTTGAATTCTATTTCCCATTTTAATAAAATTAATAGATAATTATGTAATTTTATATTACAAATAATGTATAATATCATATATAATGTCATTAACTTCATATTTTATACATCCCATATAAGTAATAAACGAGTCATATCACTTTGAGAGGGTGGTAGTCCGCACTTCCCCAAATGAAATTATCGTATTTACCCACTATGGAAACCATAATGGTATTATATAAAACAAAAAATAAAAAATCATAGAAAAAAATAAATACAATATATATCACATATAAATAATTTTTCGTCTTAATGGAAACTATAAGTGGTGGTTGGAGAAGATTGAACAATCATCATTTCATGAGGTAGTAGTTCGACTTCCATAGAAAATATTTGTTTTTTACCAATTAGATGGAGGAGTATGTAAGTGTAGTTCGAATAAGTCTCATAATAAAAACCTAGTATATTGAGGATAATAGTGTTGTTATAAAAGAGATTAATAAATATTTTTTTGGGGTTGGAGAAGTAAAATAAATGAAAAGAACTTAAAAGAAGACATGACCTTTAAATCGTGTATCTCCCTTTGGATTGAACCAAAATGATTACTTGATGCGCCTTATTCATAAGTAAATGATTCTAGAAATAGGATAGGGATATTGGGAGCTTATTTATGTATAGGATGGATGGGGAAAGGGCTTGAGAGGTGCGAGGAATGGGATAGAAGTGGTGTCCTTTTATAAGGGGAGGAGGGGCTCTTTAGGAAAGTATGAAATAATTATTTTATTATAAACATATATTCAGTTTCAAAAGGTCAAGAAATAATTAAGGTCAAAGATATTATAACTCATGTTAGAGATAAAATCATCCAACAATAATTGTATAGGTTTTACATATTGTTTTAGTATTTATAATCTTATTTATTTAAATCTATCATTAATGAGTTAAAGACAACATCATTATTGTGTTATAAATAATATTAATAATTTAATGTCTAAAAATTATATAAAAATACCCTGATTTAGGAAATATTATTATATTTAAAAGTAATATTTATAGTCGAATCGATAACTTATATAACCCCATGTAATATTTGATTTACTAAAAGATATTTCTTTATGTCATTTTTCTCTTTACTTTAAATTAATTAATATAATGTGTCATTATCACTTGTAAGTGGCTCTATAGTGTCCCAAAATAGACACAAGGATTCCCATGGTATTAAATTCATTAAAAAATTGGATTAGGACACATCTAAGGGTAATTTTATATTATTAAACTAATATTTTTTTGCCATTATTAACCAGATTTTCCTTTTAACCATGGAAAATAAAATTTTCACTGACATAAATATTCATATTATCTAAAAATAAAAGATACATATTTAAAAAATATGGACAACATGATTCCAAATATGGAATCCATTTTTTCAAATTAAAAAAACACAATTGGAAGAAATTAATTTAAAATTTATTCCTATTGTCAAAACAAAAATCGCGTTTTTAAGAAAAAAACTATCAAAATATTGACACTTGATTATGTCAAATTTCAAAGTGAAATTACTTAAGTTGACCAAAATTGGATTAAATGGGAAAAATATAATAAAATTACACTTTAAAACTAATTATAAAGATAATATAAAAATATAAATAAATTATATTAAAAGGAATTTTTGACTTAAAATACAGTATTTTTTACTTATTCATTATAAAAAATAATTTTATCAGAAATATAATACAAAATTTACCCAAAGTAAATTTTGATGTACCTATTCTAAATAAGAATTAAATGTTTTCAAATATAATATATAAATGTGACCAAAAATATATATAATGATGTTCCTAAATCAAAAGGCTGTAAATTGACATTTTAACGAATATTAGTGAATTTATGCTTAAAATCAGATTATTTCTTATTTTAAGCCTCTAAAATTTATCGGATAAATTTGAAAACATTTTAAAAACATGAATATTCATATATTAGTTAGTTATTTCAATTCCAGACAATACAACGTCATGGCATTAACTACCGTTTAAAATGATATTATATTATTAATTTTCAGTATAACCCAACGTTGTGTGCAACGTATGCTTTCAAAGAAATATGTTGTTGCGTAACGAGTATGCTCTAGAACATAGAATCCCTTTTAAAATATAGTTAATATTTAAATAAACATTATTAATAAATATGAAAATTTCATATTATTTATTTTCCTAGGATGTTACATAATATGATCATATCTGTCTGTGAGTATATGAAACATTAGTGCACAATAGTAAAAATCTATAAACTAGGAAGTGCCCAAATGTAAACAATTATACAAGTCATGTTTCACATCTTCATTGCTTATGTTCAGTTCAAGCATTTAATTAAATTTAAGTATATATGTCTTGATATTCAGCCCATTCCCTTCAATCTCTCGTATTATGAATTCTAATTTGATACCTTAGAAGGCTATCTAATCAAATAATGTGAAGACTGAATCCAAGATTGTGCTTTTTCATGGAATAGGAATCATTAGTAAATCATTTTCAATATTAAATTCAACATATTTCTCTTAGGTATAAAAAATCATTTTCAATACTCATAACTAATCATCTCACACATGCATAACAAATCCTTGTCCAGAGGCATGATAAATCCTTACCCGCATGCATAACAAATTCTCGATCGCAAGCATAGTAGTTTACATGGTTCATCCTGGTATATCAACATTTTAGCTTAATATACAACACATGTAAATTAAACAATTAATTGGTTGACATATAGCAACTCACATGGGTATCATACATATCAACCAACATGTGAATTTAACTATAACATGGCCAAAACGATAATTTTCATATCCTGGAGAAAAGGGGAAATGAATAATCTCAAACCATTTAATAAAAAATAATAAATTATCACAATTTATATTCCATTATAAATTTAATTTTTTCTTATCAACCCAATATTGGAAAAAGGAAGGCCTCGTAAACAACCTTAGTCCAATAGAAATAAATGGTCATTCTAAGGGAACACATCAATAGGGTGGCTCTTACTCATACAAACTATATTAAACATTCTTAAATTAATTTAATTCATATACTAATCATAATTATCCCAAAAGGGTCAATTTTAATTCAAGGTTACACCGTATACATGGGTGAATGTAAATACATTGCATATAAACAACTAGACATTGAGATAAAGGCACAATACCACCTACCTCATCGTAGTATGAATTTCCTCATCCAGATTTGAAAATTGATTCATCCTAGAACATATTATATCAAAAAAATGGGGATAAAATAATTACCTTAAATAACTAAATCATGATAAGAAATCCGGAATACTTTGTCTAGAGGAACTGATAGATCACTGATCGTGTTCAAACGCAACAGACGCCGAAGGAATTGGGGTTCAGATGATAAATCGAGAAGGAAAATCCCTTTGGGCTCTATTGTTTGTGTAACAGGGTGAACCTTTTTTCCATCAGACAAAAATTGACACTGCATTATGATTTAATGAATTAAAAAAAGTACATAGCATGTACATGAGACTACATGGTGTGTCTATAGAGGATATTTGTTGATCATTACATGGTTTTGTACCAGAATTGCATGGAATAAAGTCTTTTATACACAACATATTCCTACAATTTCATGATATTTAGATCCCAATAATGTCTTGTAACATGCCTGAAGCTAGCCCCTCATCCTCATTTCCCACATTTATTTTGTTAATGATGTATTACATGCATTAACATAACAATTGGGGACATTATTGTTTAAGTCAAAGAGGTAATATTATCTTATAATTATAACATCTATGACATGGTAGTTAAAAAATATCATCTCTTCATCCATTAATAATAGGAATACCATTAAATATCCTAATTAGAAACATAATTCATTTTCATTATTACATATTCAGAGTTGTATTATGCCCATGATTTTCAACTTTATGAGATTAAAATCATATTGTGTCATTGAATTTTCCAACATGGAAGTGTTTTGGTGGATGTAATATATCATGAACTCTGATTTATCTATCATAAAATCTATAAATAATTATACTATTAAAACAATCGTTGTAATAGTGTTTATTATAAGAAAATAATATCATCTGATCTTGACCCAATTATTTAATTTTAATATAAAAAAAATATTATCTTATGAGATTTTATTTTATCAAATCTAGGGAATTCACTTATATCACATCATTATTCACTTTAAGGGAAAGTATTTGATCTCTGAATATTGATTTAAAACAATATAATATAGATTTATATGTGAATTTGTACTAGGATATTACCATGTATTCATTGAAAAATAATTATTGATTTACTAGCTATCATCAACAATCTAGTGATCTGTTTTTTTCTTCATAACTCGAACTCATCAAGGGAATATATACCCAAGTCAATATTATTTATGGATTTACATATATATTGAAAATTTTATCAAACAAAACGTTTTATATCATGATTATTAGAAACCATTTCTCATCGATGTTGTTGATCCAAAATAACAATCATAGTAAATAAAAGGTGATAAAGAGGTCAAAAAAATCAATTCATCACACAATATTATTTAACAATGAAAACTATTGTTTTTCCCCTATGAAAATTTTAGGAATATTCAATAAAATTATGAAATGAAATATAGAGAATAATATAACACAACCCTATAATTATATTTTTTAACCAGATTACATGTTTATGCCCAAGATTACTTCAGGTTTCCTCCCCAAGTGATCATGAGGAATTTATTACTCGGTTTAAGAAGAAGAATATAATATGAAATGTCCTAAATTATATATTTCTTATATTTAATTTATCATATATTTATAATTATTTAGTTGCTTTATTATATTGAAATTTACATTAATGATGAAATAATATAAGTTAAGGGTCTAAGAGGTTATATTAACTATTCATGGATGCAATTTATTCTCTATTGTATTCATTAATAATACAAAAAATATAAGAATATTTAATTTATATTTTTGTGGAATAATTTAATTTTCAATTCTTCTCTACTGTTTCTGGAAACACTGAAATTTGATGATTGGGTCCCATGATATGTCTAATTTTAAAAAGGTATGTCCAATTTGTCTTTCCCAAGTTTCTGTCTCAAATTGGGCCTCTATTGGGCCTATTTTGTTTGTATATATCATCTAGACAATTCAAATAAATTGTATCGCAATATAATTTTTATCCTAAATAAGGTATTTTTTGTTTAGATTAGTGTACTTATTTTTATACTACATTTTCTAACATACTATCGAATTGAGTTACAAGGTGAAGTAATTAAAATTATTCTGTATAAAAAAAATATTATTAAAGTGTAATCATATGAACCAAATATATTAGTCGTAAAAATGTTCCATATTAATTTTTTATAAATTTTTTTTCTTATGAAATAATATAAGATATTTCAATGACAAAAACAATAGTAGTAACCTTTATACATTCATGTGGTTTTAACATATTTAATATAAATGATTATAGATTAAAAAATGCTTTCATAATGGGTTACAAAACCATAAAATAATGTAAACCAAAAGTATAAGTGTAGAGATACTTAATGAATCATTATTTTGGATACAACCTCACATCAAATCCTTTTCTCTTATAGGAAAATTGATATTACCTTAAATCGAAAATATTTTCCATGATAAGATGTTGAAATTTATAAATTCAAGAGAACAATTTTAAAAAATTAAAATCAAACTATGTTGCTAATCCAATTATTCATATCTTTAAGTAAGAAATAAAAAATATTAGAATGAATTAATAATATATTTATTATATTTATCATTATTAGAATATACATGATATAACCATGTTGTTATATACCCTTTTGTTACGAATATAACAATACCATTCTTATCTCTCCACTCGATATTCAGTATATTCGGGACATGTAATTTTTTTTCAATCATGGTTCTTTTCCACTAAATATATTCGCAATTGTTATAGATAAATTTCAAAACTCACTCCCTTAATAATTCAAAAAAGTAAAACTACATGCTCATGACATACGTATCTATATATGGTGAACATTTAATCAATCACCCATTTATGTATAAATTAACAATTTTTTTGGTTTTCTTGGTTTGTTGATGGTGCGGAAAAGTCTTATAAAACGTAAAAACACATAAGGTAATATAATATATTTGAGAAACAAATAAATTATTATAAAAATATCTGTAATTTCCATTCATAAAATATAAATGAATAATATATAACATACTTGTTCCTTAAATTGAGTTCGAAGAAACACAATTAATTGTTCTGTAAAATATTATATCAAGATATTAAAAATAAATATACCTTAAAATCATATAGGGGGTATCAAAGTATTGATGGTAAAAAAACAAAATAATATAAATCATTTAAATATATCTATTTTTTAAAATATTAGCCACAAAATTTATTTTAAAATCATACTTCACATGTTACAAATAATGTTTTAAAAATAAAAAATTCATTGAAAAGATGTTCCATTTAAATTATAATCATAAATGATATGTTTTAAAATAAAATCACATTTTATGTTTCCTATATTGAAAACATAAATCCTAATTACTATATTTTTTCCTCAATAGATAAAAAAACATTATCCTCATTATAATAAATTTAAAAATATATAAAATTAAATATTGTTGAAAATATTGGATTTCCAACTAATTATTGATATAATTTTAATAATTTATTTAGAATTCCTCGAAAACAAGATTTTGAAATCCATTGAATATAAATTTAATCCAAAACTAATTAACACTAAACCTACATCCGCTCAACTCATGAAAAATATGTATTTACAAAAAATGGGAAATTTTTATTAACATTATAAGGATCAAGCTATGGGGATTGATCATTATATGGGAGGATATTTAGTCAATAATAATAAACTATGACCTTTTACTTAATATGGAACATGTACTAATGAATCTTATCCTCATTCATGAAATTAATCATATATATATATATATATATATTCCTATATACAACATGCTAAATTTTATCCTACACTGGAATGAGGAACATTATATTCTCTCAAATAATGTAGATATTCTTATTCAATTATTTAACAACCCAATATTAATGGTTCCCTACCTCCCTGGGCAGATTACTATTATTTCATAAGAATATAATATAATAATACAATATGATGTGAGGTATTAATATTTTTATATTCCTAAATCACATCATCTTAGATAATACTTCAATATTTCATGTTGGGTTATACTTTTTTTCCCGTGATTTTATTAATTTCATAATTTTAAATTAATTTATTTCAATAGGATTAGATATTTCTATTTCTTGGATAATTTATGAAAAATACATATATAAAAATAATGTTTTTTATGTTTCACTTTTTTAATTGAGATCCTTCTTCACTAATGATGGACCTTGGCAAAATAGTACATTTAAATTGTTTAGGTATCACAAATTAGAAGACCATACAAGATCCATCAATCCTTTATCCATTTTCTTCCACTCATTCAAGGACATAATATATATCTGATATTATGTACAGAATTCTAGATTAATTTATTATGGTCTTCATAAAGTCAATTTCCAATGAAAATATCTAATAAAGTAACATATTTTAAATGTTATTATAATTATTATATAATATATGCACTATGAACAAACTTTGCTTAGAATGCATAAAAACATAGTGGGAGTCTATAAAAATTATGGGGAAATAATTTCTAGATTTTGGGAATTTGTGACTAATTCATTGGAAAACAGATTACCGCCACAATTTATAGTGTGCGAGAAAACCAAAATAGATATGAACATATGTGTGGGTACAAATATTCAGTAATATTTGTCACTGAATATGATCCACATGTTTTTTCAATCATAAATTTACCATCATGACACATTCTCATTTTAATTATATTGTGTAGTGAAAATATAATTGAGGAATCAATATAAAATGAATTAGTAAATAATATCTATATACTAAGAGGTGAGGTACAATATCTTATAAAGGTTCTTATCTGGGATAAAATATTCAACATGGAGGGATAAATCATCATTTTATTCTAATAGTCATGAAATCAATTGAATTTTTTTAGTTATTATATTTTTTACACCTCACTTCTCTCCAATATATTTATCAAACATCTAAATAAGGTTATTCGACTATATGAGGTGGGGAGTAGCCTTAGTAACATTAAGATAAACTTAAAGGAAGAATTATAATAAAACATAATTCCATTTTTTTCCATGAATACGAGTTTTTCATTTTTCATAGAAAATATGGATGCAAATATATTTCTCAGTGTTATTGTAGTTTTCATGGGAAGTGTGAAGGATCTGTCTAGAAAATAAATAATATAAGGAAAACTCTAAACCCTCTTGTTATAAAATCACCACAAATACATAGTTATAAGAATAAACCATGATACCAATGGTTAATGTAACACTCACTCATTATTAATTATGTAAATAAAATATTTTCATAGTGGTTTTGGTATAATATAATTAAATTATAAAATTTATCTATAGTGAATGATCAAATTCCCCATTCATGGGGGGCCATACACAACGAACATGAATGAAATTTTTCTGAAACAAAATATGATATATATGGATTACTTTATATTGTGACACCCTGAGCTTCCACAATACGCTTCTCATTCAATATTGCAATAGCTTGCATTGTACGCAACTTCGAGTTCTAACACACCGGGACTAATCAAGGTAGCCGTTATGAATAGTAATAACCACTTTTTAAATTTATAGAAAATTTATATTTCAAAATGGACTTCATTTTTGTATTCGTAATATCGAAATTAGCCTATGTTGAATTTTTTGTAACTTTCTGAGAACTTCCAATTTTTTTATGAATAGTGTAAAATACTTTAAAACAACTTTTTTAATCAAAAATAATTTATTGTGATAAATTATACTATGTAGTGGTTTTAAAGTATAATTAGAATATATTTTTACCATTTTATCCAATGGTGGTCATTAGAATTAATTTAACATTGAAATTGGACATAAACAATTGCCAATCTTTTGATATAAATTATTTCTTAAAAACACGCTATTTGTTGTGACAGCGAGAATTAATTATAAAATTAATTAATGCAACTTATATGTTTGTAATTTTGTAAAATAGACATCATTTTTGAAATCGGAATATCAATTATAGCTTAGGGTGAAATTTTGGCATTATTCTGGAAAACTTCAATTTTTGATGAATAGTGAAACCACTAAGTGGTAGTTAAATAACTGATTTTTCGTTTAAATGAAATATTACCACTTCTATGTTTTGAAATTCAAAAATCTGACCTACATGGTTTTCATTAAGAAGTAAAATGTGGTTCAATGATATTAAAATAATTTTTTGGTGAATAGTAACTTTTAAGTTCTTAATCGCGATTATTGGTAATTAGTGTAGTTTAAGGTAAAAATAATTTTTTAATAATATGAGATGAGCTTGACAAATGTCCTACCCTCATTGGATGTGTCATGTCCGACCAAGATAATCCATGGGTCAACTTGGGGACCCCATGGATCCACTTTAGTTAGAAAATGACATAAATACCTTTTATTTAATGTTAAAGTAAAAAATGACACAAACATGAAATGTTTTACTAAATTAATTTTTACATGGGGTTATACAAGTCATATTTTTGACTATAAATAGTCATTGGAATTATAAAAAGAATTCCTACATCATAGTATTTTTTTTATAATTTGTAGACATTAAATAAATTAAATTATTTATGACATCATGATGATGCAGCGATGACCTCATTATTTAACGATGTAAATAAAATAAAACGATAATGTAAATCCAAGGCTTACACTTGTCAAAAACCTATTGGATGAGTGGATTTAGAAACCTTATCACCTTAGCCTCAAATTATATAAGTGTGGGACCTTTAGAATCCGAAAAGCATTGTTTAATAAAGTAACATTTTATTACTTTCCAAAAGTGCCCCTCCTATCCACTTATAAAAGGCCCCCACCTCTACCACCTCATTCACACTTTCAAGCCATTTGGCTCGGCCAACCGCTACCCAAATACTCTCCCAAATTCCCCCTATTACTCCTAGAAGCCTCACATTGGGCAGAACTCTTCCCAAGGAAGCCTTTGCCTTAAATCAAAAAGTGTTACCCGTTTTAAAGGTAGTGTTTCTTTTATGTTATTTTGTTTTATTTTGCTTCTCCAGCCCCCTAAAATATTTTTATTCTTTTCTTTTGTAACAACAACAGTATACTCAATATACTAGGATGTTGTTATAATAATAATTAGAGCTACACTTACACACACCTACATCTAATGGTTAAAGAACATACTGTTTCTGTGGATGGCCAATTTCGGCCTCACGAAACGATGATTGTTCAAATTCTTTTAACACCTATAATGGTGGCCATTTTGATGAAACTATTTTCATATATGATATATATATTATGTTTATGTTTTACTTATTATTCTTTATTTCTCATTTATGGAATACTTTATGATTTCCATTCTCGGTAAACGTGATAATTTCATTTTCGGAAGTGCGGACTACCGCCCCCTCAAAGTGATTTGAATCGTTAATGCCATATGTGGGATGTATAAAGGATGGAGTAAACGGTATTATACATTATATTATACTGGAATTATATTATACCTTTATATAAATATAACTTCATTCCATTTAATATGAAATAGAAATGAAAGTAGCGTTCATGCGTACGTACGGCTTACCGTCTCCATGAATGGTGCATTTCATTTCTTACCTCTAAATGTCATGTAATATTATGAATGAATGTATATACTGGATATATATGAGATATATGATATCTATATCATGAATATAATTCTGGATATAATGGATATTTCACCACATGAACAACTCGTAATTATAAGAAGTCTATTTTTTACTCAAGTACCAAAGATCGACAAAACGGCCGTTATTAACATAAATAATTACATAATGTTCATAACATTGTAATAAGTGATATAAAAGGGATAATGAACATGAAAAATGTTCTTAATAAAGTAGATATTAACTCTAGTTTATTATTCAGGAGGTTAAAGAACGGTCGAATCAAGTCGGACACAAGGTAAGGGAACTTCTTAACCCAATTTCTATTCTTTGGGTTAATCTCCTACTTTCAAATTATATCATGATATTATTATGTAATATCTTGTATTTTTACATTATTTTTGTGTACTTATAGTGAATACACATTATAGATGTACTTTATTTAAAAAAAATGATCTTTTTAAGGACTTCGTCTCAATCCCCTTTCATTGAGGCATATTTGGTTTTATACAAAACTTTCTTTTATACGGTGTATAAACCCCTTTGACTTTTACGTTTATTCAAAAGAAATCTTTTTTATACGAAGCATTTTTCTAAACAACAAAATGGAATGTTTTTCTTTCCGTACTTATGCGGCGACAACGACTTCTCCGCCGCCATGACCATTATTTGAGTTTCGGCTTCCTCTACAAGCCATCATTTTTTAAATGAAAAATAAATACAAAGTGTTAACTTTCTTTTATTTTGTTATTGAAAATGTTTTTGAAAGCGTTTTTATTATATAAATGTGTTTTATTTATATCTTTTGATTGAAATGTGGAAATGTTATGTTTCTTTTATGCATGTTTTATATGATACGATTATGTTATGGTTTATGATATGTTTAAACCTATTCATATGAGGAATGTATTGGATTTAATAAGTGACGGGTGGAGCCCGCTATAGCTCCTCGATGCATCGGTAGGTCTCATGAGACAACTAGATGTAGAATTGGCCGAGGCCCTTTCCCAATTTGATTTATGGTTTTGGCCGAGGCCATAATCATTTTAGACGTCTTGGCCGAGGCCTTGACAAAATGTTTCTGAATGTCTGGCATTATACATTCCCTCATTATGAAAGTGGTTATTGATAATGCATGTGATTATTCGACCAGTAGAATATCCATGTGAATAAGTGAATGGCATTATCTCATTTTACTTTTGCCATATTATGTTGATGTTCATGTTTAAAAGGCTTTTGTTTTAGTTATACATTGCCTTAAATTTTTATGTTTATTTATAAAATCTTCCGCAATATTGTTATCCTTACTGAGCATCTGAGCTCACCCTTTTCAATGTTTTAATATTTTCCTAGGATGTGAAGAAGTATTTTATAAATGACCTGCAGGGGTAGTCAGAAAGGGATTTGAGTGTGGACTATGAAGACCATTTTATTGTATTTTGTTTACTTTTTTGATGTAATGAAAGACTTATGAATGTATCTAGTGTTTCCAAGGCTACTAAACTAATCGGTCTTTTGAGACTTGCTCTTTTATGATCATGCCAATGTTACGAAGTAATGCACCGACTCTGGGTAGCTGGGGTCGGGGCGTTACAGTTGGTATCAGAGGCAGTTTAGTACTAACATTGGAAGCTAGATTTAGACAAACTCTGATTAGAGCACGTAGACCTAAGATAGACTTTGAGGATTAGTATAGAAGAACTTCCTAAAATTTGGTATTATAGTGATTTTTTGAGTTTTCCGAGAAATACGTCCTTGTCTGGATACGAGCAGGTAGAGGCGGCTCTGGCACAGATGTACCTAGGGGTAAAACCCGAAAACACTGCTTTGAGCTAGACTCGAACGGGAACTCATGCATGACAACGGGCCTTACTGCACTCTTGGTTACGACACTCCCGGGGGATATGCTTAGTATAATTCTCGTTTTCTTTACAAACCACTATGAAGGGTTATGAGTATATACTTCCTCTAAGAAAACATTTTTATAATTATGGATTATTTCCATAAATAGTTCAATTTATGTTAAGTATTTTATAAGTATGAAATTATGTATTTTGATTCATAAACTAATCTAATTTATGCCATTGTATAGAAATGGCGCCTAATGGAAGGAATGCAAACCGTATCAATGCACGCACTCCGTGTAGGGATTTCCCTCCTGCTCAAGATAATTATTGTGGGGCTGGAGATACAATTGGTGCTGATCAACTTATTACCATACTGGGACAACTCACTCAGGTTATGAATAATAAACTTACTCGTATGGAGCACTCTGATATGCAATGTGGAGGATCAATGTTAGACCACTTCATGAGGCAACAACCGCCAACTTTTAATGGGGGTACAAATCCATTAGTAGCTGAGCAATGGATAAACTCCTTAGAAAAAATATTCCATGCCTTGGGGAGTAGTGAAAGGGAAAAGGTTATCATGGAAGTTTACCGCCTCACTGGATGTGCTGATCAATGGTGGTCATTGATTCAAAATACAAAGTAAGATGAAGAAGTATCATGTATGGAATGGAGTGAGTTCAAAGATCATTTCTTTGAAAAATAATTTCCACATGACCATTGAGGAGGTATGGAAAGGCAATTTCTGAGTCTGAGACAAAAGGAGGATTAGAATGTCACAAAGTATGAGGCCAACTTTACAAGGTTAGCGAGGTATGCTGCAGATTATATACGTAACCCGAGAAGTAAGATTGAACTTTTCTTTGATGGGTTAAAACCATTTCTCCATCGAGCTTTAGTATTACAATCTTTCTGAACATATGAAGATATTGTCTCATGTGCAATCAAGATGGAAAAAGAATTTTCTAAGTCTCATGAATTTAAATCAAAGCAAGAAAAGAAGAGAACGGTGGAACAAGAGATGGATAAAGGGAAAAAGGGAAAGAAGTATTTTCTATTATGTGATAATTGTGGGAATAATCCCCCCGGTGCTTGCCTAAAAGTAATGAGAGTTTGTTACAAATGTGGAGAAAAGGGTCACCAGGCACGTGATTGCAAGGGAAAGAAAGAGGCAATCAATGTTGAATGCTACAATTGTAGGGATATTGGGCATTATGAAAATGAATGTCCTAAGCGTTAGGGAAACTTACCTCAGAAAAGGACAAGGGATCAAGGACAATCTTATGCTGTTACTACAGTTGAAGCGGAATCATTTTTGTATTTGTGTTTTTGGACTCAAGAACTAGATTATGGTTATAAGAATAATGTGATATATATAAGGATTGTACTGCAGTACATGTTATTTTCATTAAGGATTTAATATGATGAAGGTAATAATATTTTTAGTATGTTACAATAAGAGAAACTTTACTTTGTTTGGGGAATCTGAGGATACAATTGATTTTGGAATTTAGAGACCTTTTAGAGAATGTCTGGACGGAGGTATTTTGGATAAATATAACGGTTGGAATGGATTAAGTTGATCTTTGGATAGTATTGTTTAAGGTTAAAACATTTATGAAGATTATTTTTGGAATATTATAGTTTTAGGAAAAGGACAACCTGCAGGGTGGGGCATAACCCGTCGTGTCGGACAAAGCTGTAGGAATCGAACCCACAACCATAGTGTGACACGCCTTTATTTCCTACCACTAGCCTACAGGAAGTCACTGGTTATTAAAAAATAATTTTACTAATCTAAATGGTATGTGATAACATTTTTAACCTTATACAATTAGGATATGTATAATATTTTTGAGTTCTATTATCTTTTGAATGAAAGATGAGATAAAGGTTGAAACTCTAATTGTCAAGCATAAATATATATATACCTATCTCTTATTCAATGAATGAATTAATTCTTAAACTTTAGTAAAGGGATATTAAAAAAAAAATGTGTTATCCTAATACCTTATGTCTTGTTGAACTGATGATATTTTAAATCAACATAGATTGAAGGCTTTGAGGCCCTCAATTTGACAGTTGATTGTGATTGATGACCTCAATCACTCCCTACAAATATTTACGTTTTTCCTCCAATTATATGTCTCTAATTTCCACCAATGTTCTCCTAATAGAGATCATAATTGGGTGGTGACATTTTCATTTCCCTTTCCCTCTTATTAAGGCTAAATTTTATTAATCTTATTTCCGATGTGGGTTTTCCACAAAGGTATTTTCTATTTTAAACATTTTATTTTCCAAGAAAAATTTCAAATTGCGAGGACGCAATTTATTGAAGGAGGGGAGAATGTAACACCCTGAGCATCCACAATACGCTTCTCATTCAATAATGTAATAGATTACATTGTACGCAACTTCGAGTTCTAACACACCGTGACTAATCAAGGTAGCCGTTAAGAATAGTAATAACCACTTTTTGAATTTATAGAAAATTTATATTTCAAAATGGACTTCATTTTTGTATTCGTAATATCGAAATTAGCCTATGTTGATTTTTTTTTAACTTTCTAAGAACTTCCAATTTTTTTATGAATAATGAAAAATACTTAAAACCAACTTTTTTAATCAAAATAATTTATTGTGATAAATTATACTATTTACTGGTTTTCAAGTATAATTAGAATATATTTTTACCATTTTATCCAATGGTGGTCATTAGAATTAATTTAACATTGAAATTGGATATAAACAATTGCCAATCTTTTGATATAAATTGTTTCTTAAAAACACGCTATTTGTTGTGACAACGGAAATTAATTATAAAATTAATTAATGCAACTTATATGTTTGGAATTTTGTAAAATAGACATAATTTTTGAATTCGGAATATTAATTATAGCTTAGTGTGAAATTTTGGCATTATTCTGAAAAACTTCAATTTTTGATGAATAGTGAAACCACTAAGTGGTAGTTAAATAACTGATTTTTCGTTTAAATGAAATATTACCACTTCTCTGTTTTGAATTTCAAAAATCCAACATACATGGTTGTCATTATGAAGTAAAATGTGGTTCAATGAGATTAAAATAATTTTTTGGTGAATAGTAATTTTTAAGTTCTTAATCGCGATTAGATGTAATTAGTGTAGTTTAAGGTAAAAATAATGTTTTAATAATATTATATGAGCTTGACACATGTACTACCCTCATTGGATGTGTCATGTCCGACCAAGATAATCCATGGGTCATCTTGGGGACCCCATGGAGCCGCTTTAGTTAGAAAATGACATAAATACCTTTTATTTAATGTTAAAGTAAAAATTGACACAAACATGAAATGTTTTACCTAATTAATTTTTACATGGGGTTATATAAGTCATAATTTTGAATATAAATAGTCATTGGAAAGATAAAAAGATTTCTAACATCATAGTATTTGTTTTATAATTTTTAGACATTAAATAAATTAAATTATTTATGACATCATGATGATGCAGCGATGACCTCATTATTTAACGATTTAAATAATATAAAAAGATAATGTAAAATCCAATGCGTAAACTTTTCAAAAACCTATTAGATGAGTATATTTAAAACCCTTATCACCTTAGCCTCAAATATATAAGTGTGGGACCTTTATAATCTTAAAATCATTGTTTAATAATGTAACATTTTATTACTTTCCAAAAGTGCCCCTCCTCTCCACTTATAAAAGGCCCCTACCTCTACCACCTCATTCACACTTTCAAGCCATTTGGCTCGGCCAAACTCTGCCCAAATACTCTCCCAACTACCCCATATTACTACTAGAAGCCTAAATTTGGGCAGAACTCTTCCCAAGGAAGCCTTTTCCTCAAATCAAAAAGTGTTACCAGTTTTAAAGGTAGTGTTTTCTCTTATGTTCTTTTGTTTTATTTTGCTTCTCCAACCACCTAAAATCTTTTTATTCTTTTCTTTTGTAACAAAAAAAGTATCCCCAATATACTAGGATGATTTTATAAGAAGGATTCGAGCTACACTTACACACACCTACATCTAATGGTTAATGAACATACTGTTTCTGTGGATGGCGAATTTCGGCCTCACGAAACTATGATTGTTCAAATTCTTTTAACACCTATAATGGTGGCCATTTTGATGACACTGTTTTCATATATGATATATATATTATGTCTATTTTTTCCTTATCATTCTGTATTTCTCATTTATGGCTTACTTTATGATTTCCATTATGGGTAAATGCGATAATTTCATTTTAGGATCTGCGGACTACCGCCCCCTCAAAGTGATTTGAATCGTTAATGCGATATGTGGGATGTATAAAGGATAGAGTAAATGATATTATACATTATATTACACAAGAATTATATTATACCTTTATATAATTATAACTTTATTCCATTAAATATGAAATAGAAATGAAAGTAGCGTTCATGCGTACGTACGACTTACCGTCTCCATGAATGGTGCATTTCATTTCTTACCTCTAGATGTCATGTAATATTATGAATGAATGTATATACTGGATATATATGAGATATATGGTATCTATATCATGAATATAATTCTGGATATAACAGATATTTCACCACATGAACAACTCGTAATTATAAGAAGTCTATTTTTGACTCAAGTATCAATGATCGACAAAACGACCGTTATTAACTTAAATAATTACATAATGTTCATAACATTGTAATAAGTGATATAAAAGGGATAATGAACATGAAAAATGTTCTTAATAAAGTAGATATTAACTCTAGTTTATTATTCAGGAGGTTAAAGAATGGTCGAATCAAGTCGGAAACAAGGTAAGGGAACTTCTTAACCCAATTTCTATTCTTTGGGTTAATCTCCTACTTTCAAATTATATCATGATATTATTATGTCCTATCTTGTATTTTTACATTATTTATGTGTAATTATAGTGAATACACATTATACATGTACATTATTTAAAAAAAATGATCTTTTTAAGGACTTCGTCTCAATCCCATTTCATTGAGGCATATTTGGTTTTATACACAACTTTCTTTTATACGGTGTATAAACCCCTTTGACTTTTACGTTTATTCAAAAGGAATATTTTTTATACGAAGCGTTTTGCTAAACGACAAAATGGAATGTTTTTCTTTCCGTACTTATGCGGTGACAACGACTTCTCCGCCGTCGTGAACATTATTTGAGTTTCGGCTTCCTCTACAAGACATCATTTTTTTAATGAAAAATAAATACAAAGTTTTAACTTTCTTTTATTTTGGTATTGAAAATGGTTTTGAAAGCGTTTTTATTATATCAATGTGTTTTATTGATAGCTTCTGATTGAAATGTAGAAATGTTATGTTTCCTTTATGCATGTTTTATGTGATACGATTATGTTATGGTTTATGATATGTTTAAACCTATTCATATGAGGAATGTATTGGACTTAATAAGTGACGGGTGGAGCCCACTATAGCTCCTCGATGCATCGGTAGGTCTCATGAGACAATTAGATGTGGAATTGGATGAGGCCCTTTCCCAATTTGATTTATGGTTTTGGCCGAGGCCATAATCATTTTAGACGTCTTGGCCGAGGCCTTGAAAAAATGTTTTAGAATGTCTGGCATTATACATTCCCTCATTATGAAAGTGGTTATTGATATTGCATGTGATTATTTGACCAGAAGAATATCCATGTGAATAAGTGAATTTCATTATCTCATTTTACTTTTGCCATATTACGTTTATGTTCAAGTTTAAAAGGCTTTTGTTTTAGTTATACATTGCCTGAAATTTTTATGTTTATTTATAAAAGCTTCCGCAATATTGTTATACTTACTGAGCATCCGAGCTCACCCCTTTCAATGTTTTAATATTTTTCCAGGATGTGAAAATGTATTTTATGAATGACCTGTAGGGGTAGTTAGAAAGGGATATGAGTGTGGACTATGAAGACCATGTTATTGTAGTTTGTTTACTTTTTGATGTAATTAAAGACTTATGAATGTATCTAGTGTTTCCAAGGCTAATAAACTAATCGGTCTTTCGAGAAATGATCTTTTATGATCATGCCAATGTTACGAAGTAATGCACTGACTCTGGGTAGCTGGGGTCGGGGCGTTACACATATGCCAAGAGAATATGGTTGGAAACCATACATAAAAACTAAAATTATATAAATTTCAATTTTATTCCCAAACCATCCATATAGGTAAATCTCTCTTCTCTTTTTCTTGTGGTGGTTTGCAAGAAAAATAGTGGTATTAAACCTCTTCTAAATAATTCCTTCTTTTAATCCACTTCATTCATTATAAAAATAAATCCTATGTACTAGGCTGCTTTCTCATGAATATAATGTTAATCTTCCTCCTCCCATATATTGAGATTAAATTATTTTATGGAATCCATATTAGGTTTTATCCATGGCATGGAAAATACATGGTTTTGTATAAATTTTTCACATTATATGTGTAGAGGAGGAACCTAAGATGTGTTCTCCTTATGTTGGTTGTGTTATCAATATCTTGTCTCCTAGGGTGATTTTTATCCATATTTCATTATCTTTATAATTCATCAATTTTTTTATCTTCCAAATGTATTTAAAATTTTATGTAACGTTCTTAAATAATGATGTTATGGGTTTTCTATAAATTTCCTATTATAGTTTTGGTACCATTTCACTACCTAATAGTATTATACTATTGAAATATTTGTAAAAATGAATTTCATTAATAAATAGTGATATATTTATATGTTTTTGATTATATGTATATTTAATTTTTATATTTTAATTTATTGGAATTTATTTGATTATGCCAATATCCTATTATAATGGATTGAAAACCTATTTTGTATATAAATATATACAATAATTACTTGTTCTTAAATATAATGATATTATTTAAATAAATTTATTATAAGATAACTACATTAATGTTATTGAAATTTATATTATGGAAAAACTATCTTTTAGTTTCATTGGTTTTAAATTTAATTTCAAATGGGATACATAACATAAGTAAAATATATTTTTCACAATATGAATCCAAGAAGGTATTTATTGAAATGAAATATCCTTTTTATAATGAATAAAATAGATGAATTCTTACGTGATTACTGAATATTTCATTCAATATTTAATGAAGTAATTTTATGAAATATTTTCATGGATAAAGATGTATTTAGTTATTAAGTACACTGTACATGTATCTACCCTTTTATCATCGTTATTTATTGGTTATTGTTAAATGAACGTATATGATATTTTTTCATTGAGGTTTATTGTATAATTGTTAAGGGGTGTGTTCATTAATTTTTTTTCGATGATTTAAACAATATATATTATAATAAAACCTCATGGGGACAACTGATGTGTTTAGAAGTATTTATAAGATGAGTGTACTTATAGAGAATTATTCTATTCTACATAGTTTATCCAGATTTAGTATTTTATTATTCTCTATCTATATTATTTTTTTATATTGTACTCAGGATGGTTTTATATTAAACATTAACCCTAGTCTCAGATTATATTCTACCAAATGGTATATATAAATATGGAGATCGATAACGTTATAGATTCGGTAGAGGAACTAATATTTCACTATATTATAACTATCAGTAAATTCTCAAAAATATTTATTATTGTTTATATTTATTATTTTAGTTTAATATATGTCATTTTTAATTCAAATTCCTATTTTTATCTTATATTTCAATCTTATGAAATTTTGTGACAATGTTCTTAATTCAACCTTACTTTATTATTTATTTCCATAATAAAGGATAAAAATAAAAATAATTTATTTTTAAAACTAGAATAATTATATTATCAATAAATTTTATTTTTATAGAACCATTTGGGAACATTCTCATGGGTACATATATACACACACTCAATCTGAATGAATTTTTGGGAATATAAAGAAATATATTATGGTTTTTTATTTTTGGTAAAATGACTAGGTCATTATTGGTCTAGTCATTTTTTGCAATGTGTTACCAACTGATATCAGAGAAGGGACAATGATGTCCCAAGGAAACATATACAATTTGTTCCCCAAGAATTATCTTGTCTATTTTTCATTTTATTGAATTATATGTGTTTTATTTTTTATTGTTGTATAAATTATTACATTATTATATATAGAAAAGTTTCAAATATGTTAATATTTGTATGAATAGAAATGAACTTTGTTAGTATTAATTTAGTTTAAGAGAAATAGTTCTGTTATAGTGCGGTTCAATCCCTTATGACTTCGTAGTAGCCACTTTTGATCTAGGGGAGCACACTTGAGTTCAGTAATGATTGATCTCTCGTTCATTATAAATCTAGTATGGTTTTTCTTCTAATGATATATGTCATATTCGGGGTGGATGATTTAGTTTCATTTATTGCAAATGTATTTTAATGAATTGAGTAGAATGTTACTAAAAAATTGTGTCCAACATCATTAGTAATGATCTTCAGGTTTTTTATGTGTATCCAAGTGAGGGAATTGTAAGATAACGTTTTAGAGGTTCCTATATGATATTTATTTTCTTCCAACGGTAGTGTTTCATTACCAATGATTTGGACGTTATAGGAATTTTATGTAACAATTATCAAATATGAATGCCGATATCATTTAGAAGTATTTGTATGCAAATGATTACTTTTTATTATGCCTTGTGTATTATGCCTACTGATTTCTTTGTATAAAAATTATCTTTATTATTAATATTTTAAATCTAATTTTTTTATAATTTCAAAAAAATTGTTTTGTGTATATCAAATTTAATAAACATTGAAAAATTATCTTTCTTGGGTTAAACCAATTTTCACATCAGTTAATTAATTGACTTGTAATTTTAACCAGCTAGGGGAATATAAAATCCTTATGATGTCATTAACAAGTGATATTTTTGTTTTCTGTGTGAACATTGGGTTATAATGTTATAATAACATTTAAATTTTGTTAAAGTGTAAATTAATCATATCTTATAAAAAAGGATTTATTATTTCCAATTTCTTGTATTAATTTGTTTAATATAAATGACACCTTTTTCATTTTATATGTTTATATATTTCTAAATGGTTTTGTAAATTAAATGAGTGTGATGAAATACTATTGAAATTAGTTATCTATAAATGAAATATTTTATTCTATTAAATAATTAGAATATTTTAATATAATATAAAATATATTTTAGGAATTTTCATGATATTTAAAACATTATAATCATATTCAAAAATCACATCACATTACAAAAAATTATTTTCATTATATTCATTTATATTTGATTCAAATGTTTTTAGATTTCTAGGTAATATAATATATTTTTTATAAATATATTATTTTTTGAATTTAATATATATTAAATAATCACATTATATTTAATTTATATTAAAATAATGAAATGTATATAATTTTATTTCAAAAAGGTGTAATTTAAAATTTTATGCTCAACTATATATTTCTTAGTAGAATTTTTCTGATAAATGATTATTAGGTATAATTTTTTTTCAAATGAACCTTTTTTTCTAATTTAATGTGAACATGGTACTGTAAAGATTGTTTTCCTACTTATCAAATTTTTTTAAAAAAAATTACTTCAATATGATTTAATGAATGTGTTTAGGGTTTGTTAATTGATCTAATTACTAATTTAATGTATTTTTATTTTGGGAAAATTTTATCTATTGGTGAATATAGTTTACTGATACAAATTCAATAATTATTATTTCTTGTTAATTTTGTTTGATTAGTGTGGTTGTTTGTTTAATTATTCAAAAAATATGTTTTAATTTATTAGTTTAATGTTATATTGGGGATGAAATTGGGTTCTTCTTGTGGTTAAGTGATTTTTTTAATATGGGATTCAGATATATCAAAGATTAATGTTATGAAAATATTTAATTTCAATATTATTTTAGTAATTTTGTTATGAACATTTTTTTATAAGTCATAATGTTTGTATCTTATTTTTGAGAATTTAGGTTTTTTAAAAAAAACTGGTGCATTTATTAATTATTTTTTAAAATTGTAATAAAAATTAAAATCATGTATGTGTTGAGAAAATAGTTATTCATATTACGTTGTCTTTGAAATCAAATTTCATTATCAAATTAAATGTTTATTTTTATTTATTTGAAAGATCTTAATATATATAGAAATATTATTGATTTAATCAAATTTTGTTGTTTCTTGTCTTCTAATATGGTATTTATTAATTGAATCTTTTCACTAGAATTACTATTTTCCTTAATTTTAGATTTTTTTATTTTAAATTTATTTTTTCCTTGAGATATATTTTTTTATGTAATTTAAATTGGATTCTATGTAATTTTTCTAGGCTTATGGTAGTTTTTTTATTTGTGGAATTATAATATTTTTTTGAATCATTATTGATAAAGGAAATTGGTGGAGTTTGGTAGATGTGATCTTGACATTAATGGATATAGTGGGTTATATCTTATTTTTGTATGGTATGTAGATTAATGAAAATGCAACAGATATTGAGTTATTAATGTGAAATATATTACCATTATATTATATTTTTTTAATAATGTATTTTTTTCATTTGTATTTAGTATTAATTTCATTATTGCACTGTGTTTTGAATATTATGGTGCATGAATAATTATTATGGGTATGTGAGTTGTTTTTGGATATGGGTTAATAATAATATGTTTATTAGAATTTTTTAATTTTAATATTTCATTGTATTACGATTTAACTAAATTAAACTCATCAGTTAATGTTATATGTTAATGTTACATGGTTAGCATTAATTTTATGGTGTTATATGGTGAAATTTGAAATAAACATAGAATTTTTTAATAAATTAGAAGCCTATAATATGTTTTGAATTTTGTTGAACCATATTATCCCACACCATTAAACATTGAATAGTTTCATTGATAATCATGCATAGGGATAATGTATGATTAAAAAACTAGTCTAGTAAATATTGGCTTGTCAATCGATTTTGTAATGTAAATATTTTGTTCAAAACTCATTTATAAATTATATATTGTGATTAAACATGTTAAATATCTTCAGATATGTTTCAAATATGGATTTATCAAAATAGATTATATATTTTTATGTGGGTTTTTTTTTTCTTCCTAAGCTATCAAATTGAATCTTTCAATGACAACTATGATCTATTCTATATGTAATTTAATTATCAAAATTTTCTATGATAAAATTATTATATAAGTCTTATTAAACAATGTTTCCTGTTTGGGTGACAAAATTCTGAAAAAATTTCAAATATATCTGATTAGTTAAATTTGGGTCCCTATTCCTCTTGGGGTTTAATTAAGATTTATTACTCATGATTATATCATTATTATATTGATGGTAACATGATTTTTATATGTTTATTTTGAATGTTATTATGATTTGGTGGAATTTTAATGTTCTGAATGATAATGATTATCATGGATGAATTTACGGATAACTATACATTAGTGCATATATTTATTTATAGAATTAACAATAATGTTGTTTTTTGATAAAAACAATTCTATTTTATGGATTATAATTTGATTTTTCAGAGGCTTTTCCCTTTATTATGTTTTTTAAATTTATATAATAATTATTTTTTTCATTTTATAGTATTTTTATGTGTATCCCATAAGAAAAATAATTATTGGGATCATGTTGGGTCAAATTGATGGATGTATTTCATAATATAATTGATTTTATAAGGGTCATTATGATGTCTTTATTTTTATTAATTGTTTGTTTTGCGCGTGAGATATTTCATTTATTGACATGACCAAATATGTTTTTTCTCACATCATTCAAGGATCCAAGAATTGTTCCAAATTAGAATGTCCTCTACATTTCATATAGAGGCAATGAAAACAAATAAATGGATTATCAGGTAATAAAATTTTCAGATACATTATATATCATAGTTTAGAAATTATTATTTTTGGGATTGTTAATATATAATATTCCAATTATGTTACTAATTTAAGAATAAAATTTTTAAATTGGACATGAGTTTTATAAATTTTTAAAATGATCTATTATTGAATCTTAAATGGGTCTTGATCTTACCTGTTTTTTTAATACAAGTTATTATACCTTATTATGTAAAATATTTTGAACATATTGTTTTTGAGTGAGTTTTTTTATTTTCAATTTATCTCAAACTATGATTTTATGTTAAATTGGGCTTGTTAAAAGTTTCATGTGATGTTTCAAGGATGAAAAATTTTTTAGTGGGGAAATGATAACATCCACTACTGAATACTAATTAAAAAATAAATATTTTATAGCTAATTATAAATAAATTAGTTCATTTGAAAATATATCTATAGTTCATGGTCATATTGAATGCCTATAGGGACTATGACATCTGATCTAGCAGGTTACTTTTTTGGAAGTAATTATATGTGCCCAACAGTGTGTATTGTCTTGGGGAACATATAGTGTTATGTTTTATCCCCTATTAATATTCTTCAATTTTGTTCCAAAACCAACAGTTTATGTATTTTCAATTTTTATGTGAGTATTTGTGGGTTTAAATTTTTTTTGTTATAATTTTACCTATTTTTAATGGTTTTATTATTTATTATTGAAAGATAACATATTTTAATAGTTTTTTGTAAATTAGAAATATATATTCAGTAATAATAATTATAAATATTATTATTCCATTTTAAATAAATTCAATCCATGTTGGATTGATGAACTGTTTACAGTCCTCTGGCTGGGGTTCAAACCGCATTTGCTACCCAAATTACTTCCAATTAAATGCGTTATATGGATGTTATACCACAGAAAAAGTGAATTGGTTTATTTACAAGAATTTCACGTGAGGACATGATATAGAGGATATGTGGGTTGGTGTGAGTATGATATTTTAATAAATGGAAATCGGTCAGGATCAAAGAAGTGAGTGCATCAATTACGTTGAAGTTTGTACGAGTATTGAACATTATAAAAAAGTGGAAAATGAAAGATCAATGGTATTTAAGACCATTAGGGCCTTATGTACATCTCATGTTGTCCATTTTGGACATAACTATGTGTATGTTTGGTTTATTTAATTGATTTGGTTGTCATTGGTGTTTTTAATGCACGTATGGGTGGATTTGACTTGACCAACATATTTACCATTGGATTATATAACCTTACATCTTATAATATATTCAACGAGAATAATTATGATTATTATTTTTATTAAGTGTTTCATTAGAATTTGGAAAATACTTCTTCTCTTTATGTTAGATATGTATGAATGATACTATTGGGGGTTCTTCCACCACCCCTTCTATTAGAATCCATCTCCAATTCATTTTTCATGTGAATCAATCCTTGAAAATTATTCGATTTCCCTTCCCTCTGATCATATTTTTTCTCCTTTAATGTTTATTCTTTTTTAAATTTGATTGTTTTTCATATATATTTCATGTTTGGGTTGTTATATGAGACTATAAAAACATGGATTTGTATAGATAATTCACTCAAGAAGTGTAATGGAGGACCCTATGACATGTTCACACACTATTTGGAGTTATTTTGATATCTAATCTATCTTCAATGATATTTTTTCCTATTTTCTCTATTTGATAATTATTTAGACAATATTTATTCTCATATAATTATGGATTTAAATGTGTTATTATAAATGGTTTCCATTATGTTTAAACTTCACATCATTGTTAATGGATTCGGTGTCACCTCACAACTCTATTTGTATCCTATTATATAGGGAATGTGAAAATATACTTTTTAATTAATTTAAAATTAGAATTAATTTTATATGATATTATAGTGGTTAATTATTGTTTTTATGACATCAGTTGTTGAATTAAAATTGATTAATAAATTTATTTTGGTAAGATATTATATTCCACTTATATATATTGATTTATCCCATGATGGTTTCATATTTTTTGTTGTGGTTTGATTAAAATAAAAGTTTTATAAGTTATATATCACAATGTTTTTTTACAATTACATGATTAACAAATAATCATGAACTTTTAACATTAGTGGATTTTAATTTACATAGTAACGAGATTAAATAACATGTGTGAAACCTTTTTATATTAAGATAAATAACACAATGTGTACAATGAAATTGAAACTAGAGATTTATTGTAAATTTTTTGGATTTATCTTCATTGAATGAATAAATTAGAAATTTATGTTTTTAAATGTTGTGAAAAATTTTCTCTACAAGGAATTAACGATATAGCCAAAAATATATAACCACAGATTAAAAAACCATGATATAGACTTAGATATCTGCACGGGTCTTAAGTAACCTGTTGTGATTCACTCCCAACCGTTGTGATTCCACCCCTAGTATTGATGTCTCGTCATAATGATCCATTGTACCTCCTCGCCTGATGTTTCCATCCACCTCTAGATATCCTCTATCTATGAAACAACCATTCCACCTCGAATCTCTTCTCAAAACATGGACATCTGACCACGGGATGATCCTCCTTCGACGATGCGATAATCCAACCTCGGTACGACCCTCCGATGACGATGTAGCCACCCATCCTCTCTATGATCCTCTTCTTCTGACATGACTCCACATCTACCACCATCTTCGGGATAACCTCTTCCTCAACTCAAATTTTTTTAGTCATCACACATTCTAAGCACCCCACCACATCTCACTGATGGGTGGTCCGTGTCTTAGAGCATGTATGTGTCTTATTATAGGGTGAGTTAGGGTTTGTTTTCCATTTCCCCAAATCTATGTTCTATGTATGTTTTTGGGGATTCAATTATATCTGATTTTACACAATATAAATTCACATACATATAAGACATGAAGATTCTAATTCTTCACTTTCCCACTAATTTCATCCATGGATAAAGGTTTAATTAGTTTCAAATCCACTACCTCTTCAATTTGCATGGGGTCAGATTTATTTGTTTCAATTTTATCTCTTCTTAATTGTCACATTTTTAATTGATACTGATTATTTGTTTTCAATTAATGAATAGGGTATGATTTCGTTCATTTTTGGACAAATTTTAATTGGTTTTGATTGTTTTATAGAGTTTAAAAAATACAAAATTCTTGAAATTAAAATTTATAATGATATGATTTTAAGATGGGTGAATATTCTACGGTGAGTTCTAAAATAATAATTCACAAATAAGTAGTTTTTATTTATTTATTATTACATTGGATAATGTAAAAAAAAATTCATAGTGATAGATATATGATACATCATTATATTATTTCAGTTGTTGATTAGAAGTAATTTCTTAAAGATTTTTTGAAATGTATGTAGACATATCATTTTTTTAGAGAACATAATTTTCCTATGTAAAAAATGAATAATACAATTATGATGAGTCACATAAAACATGTATGATCCAAAAACATGATGTGGTTGTTGCATATGACATTGTTTCCCCATATGGTCTTACTCATTTCCCATTGGCTGTTTAGTCTAAGGTTTTTCTTCTAGAGGTTAATTCACACAACCATATACCTCTCTACCAATTATTATAGAATTAACACATTGGGTTAAGAATTGGTTAAGATAAGTGTTTACCCGAACCATGATTTATCAATGTATTTAAAATTAAATTTATATTTTCATATTGTATTTTTAACTCTATAAGCTTAGAACCATGGGTTTTCAATGTAAATTATTGATTACCTCGATACTGCATCTGTCTTTACAAATCATTCATGGGTGGATCTTTAATTTTTCATTAAGATTGGTAGCCTGTTGATGGTTGGGAGTTTTTACATACATAATGGAAGTGTGGTTAATGAAAAATCTATTTTAAAATATTTTAGAAAGGTGATTTAGAATGATATGTCCTTCCATATATATATGAGACTATTGAACAATCCATGAAACCTTAGTTATTAAACCACAATATATAGACCCCCCATCAAGTGTCTACACTGATATAGTGGGATCTATAATTGGTATGATAGAAAAATTTCCTATGTTTGGATTTATATTTTTTCAATACCTGTTTATTTATTAAAATATAGGTACTAAAAAATAAAATGATTCATTAACGGTCCATGGATATAAAACTAAATTTCCATTCTTATTGAATTATAATTGAAATTATTTTCAATGACATTGAGGAACATGAAGAATTAAGAGGCTACAATTCAAATAAATAAATATTAGGAGAATGTGATTACACCAATATTTGAAGGTAATAAAATCGTTTTTCTATCTTTTAAATCTTATAATAATGATTATTGTAATGATTTATTTTCCTCTTGTGATGAAATTATTTCCCTAGAATTATTTAGTTATATAAATTATGAAATCAAGGATTGTCTTCAAATAAACTCTGTTGTAGTTATTATATATATGTGAATATATAAAGGGTATAAAATATTATAAATCATAGTTATATTTATATTCTTTGTCAATGAAATATAAATTTTCTAAAAATGAATGTAAATATATCACCATCATAATGTTTATTGAAGATAATGAGACATTTATATCACTTGTCAATACAAATTATCTTATAAATTAATAATAATTTAAAATGAGAGTTTTTTAGGATGTTTGTATTATAGGATTGATCTTTTCACAAGAAAAATTATATTGGAACTCTATGGATGGTAAATATTTATATCTATCTGTTAAATAAAACAGTATTAAAGAACTATATAGTTATTTTATAAAGGCTAATAAAGCATATGGAGATTTGATTCTAATGTTACAAAAGGTATATGAAGGAATGTTAAAATATATTGAATATGATATGTATTATCGAAATTTATAATTATTGGAGTAAGATGTGTAATTGATAAATCAAGAATTCACCCAGGTTAAATCATTTCATGTTTTTAGGAAATTAGGAATTGCTACCAGAAAAACTAATGATGATATTATTACTAACAAAAAGACTCAGAATTGTGTCAAAATAACTTTAATTGATCCACTAGTTTTTTTCACTATAATCTCATAGAGGAATGTAAAAGTCTATCTTGAAAAATATGTTGATACTCATGCATTTATATCTATTAGACATGGTTTAAAAACAAATTTTGTAAAAATATGGATGTGATTAAATAATGGGATTCCATCAAAATCATCCAATTTTGGTATGACCATGAATAATATACATGGATCTATAAATAAAGCTCATGATAATATTTTTTTCCAAAAATTTTAAGAAAAAAACTAGATATGCTTCAAACAATAGAATGATAAGTTCATTTATTTTTCAATAATATTGATACTAGACATTTTGACAGAAGTATAGTGAATGTCAGTATCATATTTAGACCAATAAAGGATATATAAGATCAATATTATAGGGGATTAGAACATATTTTGATAGAAGATATGTGTAAAAAATTAATAATTCCCAAAATAAGAGTATCTTAACTATAAGAAATATATTTCAATATTTTGATTTTATTTGTTATATATGAAAAACATTTATCATTGTTATGATTCTTGTTTTCATATATCAACTAAAAAAAAGTACATACTAATTTTAGAATAAGAACACAATAAAAATTTAAGTAGGTAAGAAAAGTAATTGAATCTACCTTGGGGAGAAAAAAATATGGAAATTATATCCTGTAATCTCGGTAATTATATTAAGGGTGTTTGAGTGGATGTAGAAATGGGGATGAACATACTAGAATGTGTATGAATAGTCCAGATTGTTGACCATAGAAAATTGGAAATTAACATCCTGACTAATGAAAGTGAGAAAAAGATACAAATGGATCAATTTAGAAAATGAATAAAAAATTTCATTTAATTACAGATTTTTTAGAAGAATAAGAGTAATAATGACTTTTTAAAAATGATATTTTAAATAACACAAAATTGATACATGGAATATACAAAATTTCAGGTCAAACAACATACAAATTCTTAACATCACTTCCAAAAAAAATATGAATTATTGATGTAGAAATATAAAACATTAGTGGCTCTTAATATCAATAAATTTGTTGTAGAAAAAGTTTCCACAGACATTAATTAAGTAGATTGTGTGCCTAAAGGATGTGTGATCATATGGCCTATGTAATTGGTAGATACAATGAAGATGGATCTAGTAGAAAAGTATATATGTGATATATTCTATAAAATAAAGATGCATGTTCCATCTATAATGACTAATGTAAAGAGAAGAAAATAATATTTTCCAATGGATTATATATTTTCAAAATCATGGGTGAATGTATCATGAAAAGATATTAATATTTATTATAGGTAAAAAATATTTTGTCAGTTGTAATATAATCCATGACCTTATTACCTTGATTATTTGTTCCACTTTTTTTAATTGATAGTGATAATAAAAAAATGTTACAACTACTTGGAATTTATTATCATTACCCAATTTTGGGATTAATCCATCATGGTTCATTATAAATAGTATAAATATCTCATAAAAATACCCAAAAAATTAAATGGTTAAGAATAGAATTTATATTGGGAAAAACTATCCATGATGAAGTCTGTTGGGAAACATTCCTAGAGGCTTTGGGTAGGGTGTCTAGGGGGTTTGGTGGTGTAGGTTGGGGGGGGGGGGGGGGATGGGGCAGGAGGGGGTGCTAGGTGTAACACCCTAAGATTTTATGAGATATATTATTTTTAATTTCTTTGGTGTCTTCAATTATATACTACACCATGATTAGCTTGTACAAAACGCAACACCAAATTTTCTTGCAGTATAAGCAACACTATTCATGGGACATGTTACACACAATTTCAAGTTCATTTTATAGAAATTATTCTACGCAACATTAAATATAGATTTTGTTTTATGTATAAAAGAAATATGTTTTGATTATGTTATACGCAACACCAAACAGATCTCTCACTACACGCTACCCTGACATGGCTTGCATTACACGCAATCAAGACCTTCTTCGATAGCATTGGTAGTACACAATACCAAGTTTCACTATACAAGATATTATTATAATATTATTATGAACAATCCATTATAAATAGTAATACCCACTTTTTGAGATTTTATAAATTTTATCATTCAAAATGGACTTCATTTTTGGATTTGGAATATCGAAATTAGCATAGGGTGAATTTTTGAAATTTTTCTGAAAACATTCAATTTTTGATAAATAGTGAAAACACTGAGTTACTATTTAAAAAAAGACTTTTTATTTAAATAATTATTTATTTTATTTAAATTTATTTTAGGTCAAAATTGATAGGTAATACCTATATATGTTTAATGTAAGTCATTGGAGTCATTTGAGAGTAATTTTAGATATATAATAATTTTATTCAACTTTTCACCATCTTTTACCCATCTCCTAGGAGAATTTGAAAATTTACATAAAACATAATTTTACCACTTATGTGAGTGGAATTTATAAAATCCGAGAGACACGATTAATAACAAGCAGCAAAATGTGGTTCAATACCATAAATTTTTTTTTTGTGAATAGTAACTTTTTACTTTTATTACCACGTTTAAAAGTAAATAAGCTAATTAAGGGTAAAAATGATATAACTATTACACTAACACATGTAATAATTGTATTCGATAAGTTTAATTCCACCAAAAACAACCATAAAAATTTACTATTACCCATAGGTCCACTTGGATTAGATTAGGACATTTATTATTATTTTATTTAAAGAAGAGTTAAAATATTTAAAATCAAAGTTTAATAACTAAATTTTTTTAATATAACATTAAACATAAGATAAATTCGTCTATAAATATTCATTATAAAGATAAAAAGATTTACTACATAATGATATTTTATTTATAATTATTTTATATTATATAATTTAATTTATTTATGACACAATGATGAGGCAGTAATTACCTTATTAATGAAATATTAACATAATTGATGTTATAAATACCCAAATAAATTAAATTTTAGTCTTTTTATGAATTACACTAATTTTATATGTTAATATTACATATTATTATTTATTTAATTAACTTTTCTCTAACTAATAATGCTGTTATGAATTTCAAAAAAAATCAAGTACCAAATAGTGTCCAAATTGACATAAATTAGTTTTTTTAAAATATTATATTATTAACTGTTATTATATTCCAAAAAATCTAAGGATCTACCAAATGAGATAGATAATGTTATATATCTTAATAATTAACCACTTGGGGTTTTTTGTCTAGTTATAATAAATTTATTAACCATATAGTGTAAGAAAACAAAAAAGACACGGTAAAAGTAAAATTATTTAACATAGAGTTAAATCTAAATGATAAGGTTAAAATAGTAACCTAAACTTGTCTAAAACCCATTTTTTGATAGGAAATATACCCATCCCCACCTTATCATCGAAATTAATCAATTTGAAGATATTAAATTCATATATGAATTTTTTAGAAAATACTATTTTTAGTTTTTCCAAAGGTGCCCCTCTCCTCCCTTATAAAAAGGGAACCCCTGCCCTCTTCTCTTCAAACCCTTTTGAGAATTGAAGCTCAGCCAACCCATGACAATTACTATTCTCAACATCTACAATTATATCATAGATGTTTTGGTCTTATCAAAAGTACAGATCTAGTTCCCTAAATGAAGTTTAAAAGAGGTGCGTCAAAGAAGAGGTAATATCTTCTACCGATTATTTCAAGTTTTCTTTCTTCTTCAACTTCTTCTTCTTTAGTTGCTTAACTATAAAGTAAAATCATAAGTATCACTAATATACAGATATTTTATTATAAATATAAAAAAACCTCATTTTACCTTCTATCCATCCTATGGAAAATGAAATCACCGTGTGTGCGTACGTACGTACGGAATACCGTCTCCACGTCGTGGTGTAATCTATTTTCCCACCACCACCTTACTTGGATGGGTATAATTGTGTACGGAATAGATATATATAGTTATTATAACATCATTATAATTTTCTGATATTATATCATCCACTCAAATTCAATTCAATAATTATGGGAACTATATCATCGTTCGTGCGTACATTCGGATTACCGTCTCCACAATGCTATGAGATTCATTATCTATGTTCACCATTCAAGAATGATTATAATGTATATATAATGAATATAAATGAAATATATGACATGATAAAGCTCATGTATTTATGTATATATATATTTCATCTACTTACTTCCATTCTAGTAAATACTTAAAGGAACACAACGTTCATGCATACATACGACCTACCGTCTCCATGAACGGTGTATTTCATCTCATTTATATATCTATTATATATATATAATGAATATATATATGATATATAAATCATGATTTAAATTATATAAGTAAGTAAATCAATATATATTTAATAATAATATCAATAACAACAAGCCCAAACACGTACGATAAATAAAATGACTTTACCCAAAACGCTACTTTAACATGGAACTTACAAAAGAACAGGTAATATAAATTCATATGTGAATCATATATGATATAATAACAATGAATATGATTCTATAATAATTAAATGAAATTATCTAAATCATTATACAAGAGTTTAGATACATACGAATCATATCAGACCTATGGTAAGAGATAATTATTCCGATATCATTCTTATCCGAGATTGTTTATTCATAAGTATTTACTAGGGTTTTACTTTTCATCCATGTACATAAAAGGTTTTTCATAAAGTGTTTAATATTATTAAATGTAGAATTAAAGTCATTTCAACCCTTCATTGACTTTTAATTTGTGTTCTCGATGGAATCTTTCATTTGTTTACTATACGTGCTTCTTTTTGACTTTTCCGTTAAAAGTATGACGAGAATGTTTTTTTTAACTTATACATCATGAATATATTTTTACGGTTTCATAACACCTTATTTTCATTAAGCTTTCTCTACAATATTTCATGAATATTTTAAACAAAATCTTTTTCTTTTAAAATTGTATTATATTTTTCAAAAAGAAAACGATTTTTAAGTAGAAAGGATATTTTACTCAAGAATTCATTTCAAGTGTTTTATCAAAACCATTTTCCATATAAGATGTCACTATTTCATATGTGTATGTTTCTATTATAATTCCTCTATGATTTAAATGGTTTCAATTTTATTATGATGAAATTATATCCATTTTTTTCTATAGATTATGTTATGATGTGATGATGTTTATGAAACCCATTTTTATTCTTTGGGTTATGATGAATGCTTTATGTTTATGTTGTGGTAAAAGTAAGAATTATTTAATTATGAGATTGGAGGGACCCATATCTCCCTCCAATGAATTGGGTAAAGATTTATATCTCATGTGATAGACAAGGATGGAACGACAAGTAAATCTGGTCCAGTGATATAGGACTAGAACGAGGAGTGAACTCGGTTCAGTAAGGGACTTTGTCCACTAAGATGTTCTGGGAAGCAAGGCCTTGGCTACTATATAAATCTTATAAAGTGCGTAATGTTTTTCCATAATTACATGTTTTTTCCCATGCTATTTTATCATGATTAATGTTTCATTATGATCTATGCCTTATTTACCGCCATGTTTTATGTCATTGCTCATGATTTTGATGTTTAAACATTATGTTCATGTTTTTTATAGTTCAAATGTATATGATTTGTTTTATTTTCTCCATTCTTACCCTTAATGAATATTTGAGATCACCCTTTATATGTTTTCTTTTCCCTAGGATTTAAATAATGGTTTATGGTAGGGAAGAAAAAGGGGAAGTTCTTTATGGGAGATGTTGAAGATCTTTCACCATGATTAGAAGATTTTATTCTGAGTCTCAAAATACAATAAACTATTATGGTCCTTATGTTTATGTTTTTTCTATGTATTAAGTATTCCTCAAAAGTAATTTAATGTCTACGTATGTCAGGTTTGGGGTCTCTACAGTTGGTATCAAAGGAAAGGTTTAGTTAACCATTGGAAACTAGGATGCGAAAACATTAGTGAGATCCCTAGAAATATTTCAATGGTATGAATAAGGATGTTCGTAAGGATAAGTATAAGTATAGGTTATAGTCCTATAATTACAGTAACAATCATAGAATTATGCCTAAAATGTTATATATTGAATGTACTCCCCCTTTATTATGTTGTTTTCTATATCATGATTTTTTCCTCTCAAACTATTCTTTTTGGGTTTTAGATGATGGCTGGAACTCGAAGGAACCGTGTTGACCAATGTAATGTACAATTTAAGTATTTTCCTCCTGAACAACAATATTTGATGGGAGATGGAGGGAAAAATCTTATTGCTATTGTTACAAAAGCTATGAATCATTCTGGATTTCCAAATGATCAGAGAAGGGAACAATATTCTACTTAGTCCTTTATAGGGCAACATCCACCTTGTTTCAATGGGTCTTCTGATCAACTTGTTGTGGAACAATGTATCAATACCATTGAAAATATATTTTCCATACTTCGTTGTTCGGAACATGATAAAGTCATTGTAGCTGTTTACCGTTTAGAAGGTGAAGCAGACCAGTGGTGGACTCTAATTAAGAATACAAGGCCCCAAGATAAAATTGAATCTATGGAATGGGATGAGTTCAAGAACATATTTTTCAGTAAGTACTTCCCTCGTATTCTTCGAACAAAGATGGAATAGGATTTCCTTGAGCTTAAGAAATATGATGATGAACCTGTTGGTATGTACGAAGAGAATTTTACAAGTATTGCAAGGTATGCATCTGGCTTTATCATCCTACTTGAAATTATAGCTGATCGATTCCTCAGTGGCTTAAAACAAAGTCATTGAAGGGAATTACCTATAAGAGACTTCAGTATCAATGAGGAAATTGTGAATTGTGATATCATGGTAGAAATTGATGTTGGTGTTACATATCTATACCACGGTTTGACAAGAAACAAAAGATGGAGTTTAGGGAGAAATCTCAGAATAATGCTGAAAAGAATATGAATGTTTCTTTATGCTCAATGTGTGGAAAAAAGCATGGTGGATATTGTCTTAAAGGGACTAGAAAATGTTTTAAGTGTGGAAAAGTAGGTCATCGAGCAGCTGAGTGTCGAAGTAATAGAAAAAGGGTTTCTAATGATGTGAATAAAGAAACGACTGCCGAGAATGAACCACCAACACTTCACTATTTTAAGTGCAAGGAAATGGGGCAGTATTCTAATCAATGCTCTAATCCAAGGGTTAATGATGATCAAAGTGAGCAACCTATTAAGGAAAAAGATAAATAGAATTCACATGTGATCACTATTTGTGATGTTGAGTATGACAATGATGTTGTGTAATGATTAAGTGTTTATGTAATGGGATTTCAAAATAGTATAATGGAATCTCATTTATGGAATCGTGGAATTTTGGAATATCTATGTATTGGTTTTCAATAATTATTTGGTACCGGAAACAATGAAAAGTTATTGAAATATTTTTCTAAAGAAGATGATATGTGCATAATAAAGGGATAAAGAGAAAATTAAATGAGCTCATGATTGATATCATGGTTTGAGTATATAGAAATTTTGGGATTTTGGTATGTGGAAAGAGATAACTTTTTACAGCATTCAGGTTTTCACTAAGGTTCAATGGGTATTCATTTTTCAAGAGAATACATGATTAATGTATTCACATGTTTGGAATGTGACCAGCAAGATATATCGTAAGATATATGGGGGATAAATGATGGTATTCACATGCTCGGAAAATGATATTCCTAGTAATTGTTTTCTTTATAATATGAGAATGGGCAAAATTATTTTGGATAAGCCTAAATATTGGAATGGATTATGTTGGTCATAAGTTAGTATTGTTTAAGACTATAAATGTTTCCAATATTATTGAGGGAATGTTATAATAAAGAAGTTTTAGAAAAAGGACAACCCATAGGACGTGCGACAACCCGTTATGTCGAACAAGGCTGTAGGAGTCAAACCCATAACCAAAGTACGACATGCCTTTATCACCTACCACTGGCCAATAGAATGTCCCTAGTTAGTAGAAACTAGTTTTATTAATTGGTATGATAGATGAAGTATAAGTCCATTTTTGGAATCATATACGATTATCCTCACCTCAGATGGGATTATGTATATTTGATAACATTTGATATCCTTTTGTTTGAGACTCATGGAATGACCCATCATTCTATCACATGATTTTCTAACACCTCACGAATGGAAAATTCAACTTCATTTCATTATGAGATGAAGTGGGAATTGTTCAAGGCATAAAAAACATCGAGATTATACCGAAATAAAGTAAGTATTTCTTCTAATTCAAATTATTCAACTTTAGGGAAATGATCTTGGAAGCCAAAATTGTTGTCCTAGTGCCCTTATTTCTGATGAATTAGACGGTACCATAGATCATCACAAATTTATGGTTGTTTGATTGTTGGCTTTATCATAGCAATGTCCTCTACCACTCATCATCAGAAGTTGATGGTTATATTTCTCTTCCATATCCATATTTTCACATATGTTCTCTTATGTGGAAACTCAGTAATGAGTTAATTTGGGTAATCGTTATGTTTCTTATATAAATTTTTCAAATTAAGTTGTAGTATTCCTTTTTATGATGTGAGTTTATATGAAAGAAACTTTCAAGTAGTAAACAATTTATAACCCCGATGAATTTTGAGGGTGAAATTAATTTTAAGGGGGGTAGAATGTTACACCCAGAGATTTTATGAGATATATTACTTTTAATTTCTCTGATGTATTCTATTATACACTACACCAATATTATCTTGTACTATACGCAACACTGTATTAGCTTGTAGTATTCACAATACTATTCATTTCTCGTGTTACGCACAATTTCAAGTTCATTTTGTGGAAATTATTTTATGCAACATTATGTATAGATTTTTTTACTGTATAAATGAATTATGTTTCGATTATGTTATATGAAACACCAAATGGAGCTTTCACTACACGCAACCCTGACTTGGCTTGCATTATACACAATCAAAACCTTCATCGATAGCATGTGTAGTATGCAGTACCATGTTTCACTAAATAAGATATTTTTATAATATTATTATGAACTAGCCGTTATGAATATTAATACCCACTTTTTGAAATTTTATAAATTATATCTTTTAAAATGGACTTCATTTTTTGAATCTTAATGTTGAAATTATCCTAGGGTGAATTTTTTTTATTTTTCTAAAAACGTTCAATTTTTGATGAATAGTGAAAACACTAGGATACTATTAAAAAACCGACTTTTTATTTAAATATTTATTTATTTTATTTAAATTTAATATTGGATAAAATTGATACATAAATCCTATATATTTTCAATGTAATTCATTGGAGTCATTTTATAATAATTTTAGATATATAAAAATTTTATTGAACTTTTCACAGTCTTTTACCCATCTCATAGGAGAATTTGAAAATTTAAAAAAACCTATTTTTACCACTTATGTGAGTGAAATTTTAAAAATTCGAGAGAAACGGTAAATATAAAGTAGTAAAATGTGGTTCAATAAGATAAAAATAATTTTTGGTGAATATTAACATTTTACTTTTATTTACCACGGTTAAAAGTAAATTGGGTAATTAAGGATAAAAATGATATTACTATTACCCAAACACATGTCCTAATCCTATTTTATAAGTGTAATTCGACCAAAAACAACCTTAGGATTTAAATATTACCCATTAGGTCCACTTGGATTCGATTAGGACATTTATTATTATTTTACTTATAGAACAGTTAAAATAGTTAAAAAGAATGCTTCATAACTAAAACATTTTTAATATAGGGTTATACATAAGATAAATTCGACTATAAATATTAATTAGAAAGATAAAAATATTTCTTAAATAATGGTATTTTATTTATAGTTTTTATACATTAAATAATTTAATTTATTGACGACACAATGATGATGAAATAATTAACTTGTTAATGAAAAATTAACATAATTGATGTTATAAATACCCAAATAAATGTGATTTGAGACTTTTTTATGAATTCCACTAATTTTATAGGTTAATATTATATGTTATTATTGATTTAATGAACTGTTTTCTAACTAATCATGCACTTATGAGTTTCACAAAAATCATGTACAAATAGTGTCAAAATTGACAAAAGATTATTTTTAAAAAATATTATATTATTAATTGTTATTCTATTCATAAAAATCTATGGTTCAGAGAAATGACTTATATATGGATATATATATTAATAATTAACCATTTGTGGTTCGTTTGGCTTGTTATAGTATGTTTATTAACCTTATTGTGTAAGAAAACAAAAAGACACTCTAAAATATAAATTATTTAACATAGAGTTAAATCTTAATGATAAGTTTAAAATAGTTACCTAAACTTGTATAAAACCAATTAATGGATATTATTTCGACCCATCCCCACCTTTGTTTCTAAAAAAATCAATTTTGAGCTATTAAAAACTGAATATGACTTTATTATAAAATAATATTTTTTGTTTTTCCTAAGGTGCCCCTCTCCCCCTTATAAAAAGGGCACCCCTTCCTTCTTCTCTTCACACCCTTTTGAGCCTTGAAACTTGGAAAACGCTGCCAATTACTCTTATCAACCTCTATATTTATATCATATAGGTTCTTCTCTTCTCAATAGAACAACTCTAGTTCCCTAAGAAAAAGTTAAAAAGTGGTGCGTCGAAGAAGATGTAATCTCTTCTACCGATTCTTTCAAGTTTTCTTTCTTCATCAACTTCATCTTCATTAGTTTTTTCATTATAAATTAAAAAAATCAGTATCAGTAATATATTTATATTTTATTATAATTATTAAACAACTCCATTTCACATTCTATCCATCCTACGGAAAATGAAATCACCACACATTCGAACGTACGGAATACCGTCTCCACGCTGTGGTGTAATCTCTTTTTCCACCACCACCTTACATGGATGAGTATAATGGTGTAAATAATAACTATATATAGTTATTCTAATAGCATAATGATTCTATGATATTATATCATCCACTCCAATTCAATTCAATAATTATGGGAACAGTATCATCGCTCGTGCGTACGTACGGATTACCGTCTCCACGATGAGGTTAGATTCATTATCCATGTTAACCATTAAAGAATGATTATAAAGTATATATAATGAATATTAATGAAATATATTACATGATAAATCTACTGTATTTATTTATATATATATTTCATCTACTTACTTCCATTCAAGTCAATAAGGAAATTAAAACAGCGTTCATGCGTATGTACGACCTACCGTCTCCATGAACGGTGTATTTCATTTCATTTATATATCTATTATATATTTATATACTGAATATATATATGATATATAAATCATGATTTAGATTCTGTAAGTAAGTAAATCAATATATAAGTAATAATAATATCAATAACAACAAGTCCAAACACGTATGGTAAATAAAACGATTTTACCAAAAACACTGCTTTAACATGGAACTTACAAAAGAACGGGTAATATAAAGTCATAAGTGAACCATATATTATATCATAACAATGAATATGATTATTTAATAAGTCAATGAAATTATTTAACTCATTATATATGAGGTTTGTATACGTACGAAACATATCAGACCTAAGTTAAGGGATAATTATTCCAATATCGTTCTTATCCGAGATTATTTATTCGTAAGTATTTATTGGGTTTAATTTTTCATCCATATCCATAAAATGTTTTCCATAAAGTGTTTAATATACATCCATGCATGTATAAAGTAATTTTTTCCCTAATTTTACTTTTAATTTGTGTTATGGATGGAATCATTATTTTTTTACCATACATAGTCCTTTTTGACTTTTCTGTTAAAAGTACGAAGAGAATGGTTTTTTAACTTCTACGTCATGAATGGATTTTTATGGTTTTATAAAACCATATTTTCATGATGCCTACTCTACAATATTTCATTACTATTTTCAACAAAATACTTTTCTTTCAAAATTGTATGAGATTTTGCAAAAGGAGAATGATTTTGAAGATGAAAGGATATTTTCCCCAAGATTTCATTTCAAGTGGTTTATCAAAACCATTTTCCATATAAGATGGAATTATTTCATATGTGTATGTTTCAAGTATAATTTCTCTATGATTTACATTTTTTCACTTTTCTTATGATGAAATATTTCATTATAAGATTGGTGGTACATATATCAACCTCTAATACATTGGGTAAATATTTATATCTCATGAGATAAACATGGCTGGAATGGAAAGTTAATCCAGTTCAGTGATATAGGACTGGAAGGAGGAGTAAACTCGGTTCAGTATGGGACTTTGTCCACTCAGATGGTCTTGGTAGTAATTCCTTGGCAACTATGTAAATCATATCAAGTGATTAATGTTTTTCTACAATTACATGTTCAATTCCCATGCTATTTTATCATGATTAGTGTTTCATTATGATCTATTCCTTACGTACTACCATGTTTTATGTCAGTTCTCAAGATTTTGATGTTTAAACATTATGTTCATGTTTTTTTTCAAATGCATATGATTTGTTTTATTTTATCCCAGCTTACCCTTACTGAGAATTTGAGCTCACCCTTTATATGTTTTCATTCCCCTAGGATTTAAATAAAGGTTTTAGGTAAGGAAACAAATGGGGAAGTTCTTTATGGGAGATTTTGAAGATCATTCATTACAATTAGAATATTTTATTCTGAGTTTCCAAAGTAACGAAAATATTACAGCCTTTGTGTGTATGTTTTTTTTATGTATTAATTATTCCAAAAAAGTAATGTAATGTATATGTACGTCAGGTTTGGGGTCTCTACACTAGGGGCTGGTGGGAGTGGTGCAGGGGGACTAGTGTAGGGGGTATTGTTGATGGGGTCTAGTGAAGGGTGGTCTAGGGAAGTGGGGGTTCATGTGGGTGGGTTAGGGTTGGGGGGATGAGCTGGGTTGTGTGGTATTGGGAGCTGGTGTTGGAGGGGTTGGTGTTCGTGGGATGGGGGGAGTGGTGGAGGGGGTTGGTGTAGGGGGGACTTGTGTTGGGGGTTGGTGCTGGGGGGCTTGGGGGCTGGTTCTATCGGTGATGGGCGGAGGTATGGGTGCGGGTGGGGGTGGGGGTTAGGGGTTGGGGGAGGGGCTAGGGATAGTGGTGCATGGGGATGGAAATCAAATTTGGGAACTGTTTTGGAAATGAACATAATATGTAAAATGGAAGGGAATGAGAAATAGAAGATGAATATGAGTTCCATTATATAACAATTTTTTATTATATACTGACCAAGAAAAACTTGTTTTATATTATTACATATGTTAAATGAGATATATATAGAAAAATAATTATAAGAATATAATATGTAATGGAAATGGTAATATAGGATAACATGGTAGGCTTCATGGTTGTGTTATTTCTATTTTTCATGCATGTATTGATGTAATGATTATTGATATAATGATAAAAATTTGTGTTTTTGTGGTTGTTTTGTGTTAACATTACCACCTTAAATTATCACTCTAATTGTAGTGACTAAATGATTATATTGTGTTAATAATATAAAGGAATTATTGAATTTATAATTGTAATGGATTCATGTACAATTTATCATCATTAATTTCATATATATAAGATTTTGTTATATATCATTTCTTTTCAGTCTATTTTCTTACAGGTGGTTTCTTATGATGACGTTGGTTCTATCCACCACCATCAATGATAGTGAGTTCAACATCAAATTGGTTTATGATTTATTTTGTTTTTATTCTTTGTCCAAATTTTAATTAGGGGATTTGTTATTGTGGGGTTCATTATATTTTTGTAGAGCTTTATGGATCATGTTGAGGTGGATTCGAGTTGCTGTTGAAATAGGATTACATGTGTATGAATAGGTAGGAATACAAATATAGATGTTCCCCATATATATAAACTATCTAATGGAAGTATGAATATATATATATATATATTGTGGCGAGGTTTGCTTATATATAGATATTACAAATGCATACATGTGTAAGTGTAAAGGGGTATATGATAGTATAAAAGCATATCTAAGGACCCACATGTGCACATTTTCCATGAAAATATGTACGTAGGGGATAAGTGTCATTATATATTTTTAAAGATGCATATGCGTGCAAGCATAAAAAAATAAAGATTTTCATTTTCATTGTCAAAATAAGCACACCTTGAGGATGAAGTAAGTTCCCTCTCCGTAAACCTTTAAAATTAATTCTATAATTTCTAGTGTATTTTAAAAACATTTTTTCATTATTATATAATGTGTATATGCTATGAAAATTGGTTGTGGGTCTTTGAAATGTCATTTTCATCCATTTTACTAGATTTCCATAATCCTTCAATGTCAAATAGTAGAATGTTTCATCCAAGTCAATAGTACAAAATGAAATTTCCTACAATTTAATGATGAAAGTGCCCCCATTTTTAGAAAACATTAAATGATAATTCACATAAAAATATAAAAAATAATGATAACCTTTGAATTCATTTCATCAAACTCAACCAACTGGCCTTAAAGGCATAAACAATTCTTTATTAACATCAAAATGAAACACATGACCTAGAAAAATATCGAATTTAACCTATTAAAATATATCCATCTAGGCATGGTTCACATTTTTACAAGAGGTTTCAAACCATGAATCCATTCCCCTGAGAATTAAATAGTTTGAACATATGTTCACATTTCGAAATGTTCAATATAGGGGGTTCACCCCTCAAACAGCCCCATTCAAGGAATAAACCTAATAGGTTACTACATGAAATGATTCAACACCTTAAATTGCAGTTATTTTTCACCCTTAACATCCACCATCTTCCTCCCAAACTTCAGAGGTTCCAACATGGGACTACAAACAAATCCTAAAATACCATTTAGGAACACATAATATCTAGATTTCTGATCCAAATTGAAAATTATGCAACAACCAATGATTCATATTAAAATGAATATTCCCTAAAAAATAATGAATCTGAACCCTATGCGGTATTAAAAAACTCCCCACATTAACACTTCTCATCCCTGAGAAGCCATGATATTCATCAAATCATTTCTCACAAACTACTACGATTTCCAATTCCCTGAGAACTCACTATTCTCCATCTTTGAGTTCTAAACATGTTTCTCTTACACATACCAAAAAATCAAGGAATTCTTTGAACTAGAAGTTGAGCTACTCACTAACATCAACCATTATCAACAAGAAGGCTCCCACTAGACCCATATATCAGGACACTCCTCAGTGTCTTCAGCTAATTCATCCTAAAGCTTATGCTTATCACCACCATATTAATCTTCTCGTAATGGATTAATAAACATAATGGTTCTCTTAACCATATGAATTTGAAACTATGAATGTTCTTTCAACGATCTATCAACCTAGTAACTGGATTTTGAAAAATGGTCTCAATCCCGTTTGTATCTCACTCCATCCTACCCCATGAAAACAACATTTTGTTATCCTCTTGATGAATATTCCTGAAATTTTGTTGTTTCACCTGCTGGTGTGCTGTCACATCTCTCAATAAATATGAATTCACCTATTGAGGCGTCATGAGATCATAAAATGCCAACACCTAAGTCTAATATGTAACACACAATGTAATTTCATGGTTGGATCACCGACTATTTTCTTCCACTATTATGCTCCCAATCTAAGAACTAACCCACCACTAAGGTGATTCACCATCAGATCACTCAAATACCATCATGAGCCTGATTCCAATTCACTAACTTGACTCAACACCACATATAAACATAAAATCCAGTATTACTCATGGAACCAAAAAATATATGATCTTCCCACAGACAACCAATACTTTTTTTACCTAAATGGTACAATTATCGGCCACACTACAATAATGACCCATATGACATGAGGGTCAGTCACCCACAACTGAGATGATTATCTCCACCATAGGAGTACCATTATCATGGAACTTCCAAACAAAACACCTTGTCTCGATAGTCCTCGTTCTATCCATCATTAAATGAAATTAGTAGATGTGGCCGACCAGCTTATCCATAAATTCAAATATGAAATGTAAATTTACATTAAATCTCAGATCACCATAGATCATCCATGACATCCAATGATAGTCAATAATATGCTCCCCACCCTATGGCTTCCCATACATGGTTCTAATGTATTCATATACATCACTACACAACAGATGATCCAAGCGGGTCCTATCATCAAACCACACAGAAAATACCCATGACAAAGGCCAAATACACATGCTAACCTGCTAGGGGGTGTTGGTTTTTTTTTCAATGGTCAAGAGAGGATCATGGGGTGGGTAGGGGTGTGCTGCAGGCAGGGGGTTCAAAGGGTGTGTTGGGGGTGCTGCAGTTTTTGAATTGGGTTGGGTAGGGTGTAGGAGGTGGGAATGTGGTGTTCTTGGGAAGGGGGGTATTATGTGTAGGGGGGTGGGTAGGGTGTGTGTGCATGGGGTGTCGGGGGTAGGGGGTGTTCATATTGGGGGGGGGGAGGATGTCTGTTGGGAGGAGGGGAAGGGGTGCATTGGGAAGGGGTGTGCTGGGGGGAGGGACAGAGGTGGTGGAAGGGGTATGGGAGGGGTTCTAGGGGGAGAGGTTGGGGGAAGAGGGTGTCAACGAGGGGGGGGGGGGTGAGTGCAATGGGGACTTGGTATGTAGGGGGTGTTCAAGGGGGATTTCAAGGGGGATCCAAGTTATCTTAATGAATTGAATGAGATAAATAGAACCGAACATCACTAACTTGTCAAATGAGAGGAAATGACTCATTTAGTGAGTTATGTTATGAGTATTCATAATTTATAAATTGTAATTGGATGACATGACAATAGATATCAACCATGGCTCCAAAAAATGGCACCAAATAGTTTTGTAAGTAATAACCCATATTAGATTCAAGAATAGGTATGAAGTCCGATGAGTTTGAGATTCAATCCATAATCCCCCATAGAGAATCATGTTTTCAACCCATTCTTACTAAAATTATGAAACATTTAATAGTTATTTTATCCAATTTCCACAAAGATATTGGTAATGTTTGCAACATGCATGTGGGGTGTTCTAGGGGGTTGTCAAGGAGGGTGCAAGGGGGTGTCTGGGGGAATTCTAGGGGAAATATCCAGGTGGGGGATGTCAAGGGGAGGGGGTGTCTAGATGGGTGGGGTGTCAAAGAGGGGGGGGGGGGGGCTTTGTAGGGTGTGGGATATAACAGGGGTGGGGTTGTAAGGGGTAGTTTAGGGTTTGAAATATGGTGTTCAAGGGGGGAAAGGGGTTGTCCCGGGGGGGGTGGGATAATTTGGGGTGAAAGGGGGTGAAGGGGGGTTTCCCAGGTGGGTAGAGGGGGTGTCATGGAGGTGGTTCAAGGGTAATGGGAGTGATGGGTTGTGCAAGGGGGTATCCATGGGGTATAATGGGGTGCCTAGGAGGGGGTTCTGGGGAATGGGTGTGCAGATGGTGATTGAATTGGGGTGTTCAAGGGGGTGCAAGGGGGAAATCCAGGGGGTACATGAGTGGGTGAAATGGGGAATGAGACTGTAGGGAGGGATCAAGGGGCTTTACAAGGGGGTGCAAGTGGTGGTGTCTAGTAGGGGGTGTCCGGGATGGGGGTCCCAGGAGTGTCCAAGAGGGGGGTGTCTAGGGGGTGTCCATGATAGAGGGGGTGTCTAGGAGGGGGGATGTCTAGGGTGTATTCCATGAGGGAGGGGTGTCTAGGTGGGAGGGGTGTCTAGGAGGGCAGGATGGGGATCAAGGGACGTCTATAGGGGTTTGCAGGGGTGGGATACTACAGGGGTGGGGGTGAAAGGGGGCTGTCCAGGGGGTAGTCTAGTGCAGGGGTGCACAAAAGGGTGTTTAATGGGGTTCAAGGGGCCTATCCATTGGGGTGGGCTACTATAGGGGGTTCTAGTGCATTTCTGAGGTGGGAGAGGGGGATGTCTAGTTAGATGCAAGGGGTGTCTAGTGTGGAGGGTGGTGCAAGGGGGGATGGTTTTGATGGGGGGTGTCATAGAGGAAGGGGTGTTCAGGGGGGTGCAAGAAGGATTTACAGGGGAGAAGGGTGGATGTCCAAGGGGGTGTAGGGGGTCTTTAAGGGAGTTGTCTTGAGGGGTGCAAGGGGCTGTCCAGCGAGGGAATGGGGGTGCGTGGGGGTGTTCAATGGGGCTATCTATGGGGGGGGGGGGTGAAAGGGGGCTATCCTGGGGGGAAGTGGGGCTGTCCATGGGGGGATGGGGGTTCCAGGGGTGTTAATGGTGGTTAAAAGGGGTTTTCCAGCGGTACAAGGAGGTTTTCCATGGTGGGCATTGGGGTGAAGAGGGTGTTCAAGGGGGCTGTCCATTGGGGAAATGGGGTTTTACAGGGGGGGTATGGGGGTGCAGGGGTGCAAGGGGGATATCCATGACTATCCATGTGGCTGCTAGGGTGCTGTCTAGTGGGTGAAAGGGGGTGAAAGAGGGTAGTCCAGGTGGGCATGGGAGTATAGTGGTTGTTCGGGTGGGGGGGGGGGCTTTGGGGGTGTTTTTTTTTATAAAATGGGAATGATTATTGCCATGGTTTTAAATGGTTGATGTATACCAATTTCCAGAGTTTTAAACCATTGATAAAGCCATGTGACCACAACTTTGAACCATTGCATAAGGTCCTGTGTGGATTAATGTGCAATGAAAATTTTAAACTATAGCTACAGTTTTAAATTGTGGCTATAACCATTTATCCATGGTCTGAACTGTGATTATTCCTTTATTAATAGTTTTAAAATGTGGTTATAGGCCATTCCTTATAGCCACACCAATACCAACCACATTCCATTGAACTGTGGATATAACCAATATCCATGGTTCTTATGCTTATATCCACACTTAGAAACTGTGGCTAAATCCTAAATTTTCAGTAGTGTTTGGATACTAATTTTCCGCATTAATTATTTCCTTTAATTGTTTTTTAATATTCAAAAAAATATTTTTAACTAAATTATAACTTCTCATAATTTATTGTTTAATTAAATAATCTCTTACTTTTTTAAAAAATATGTGTTTAGTTGTTTAAATTTCTAATCTATCCACAGGGAATTTCCTCTGCATGAATTTTAGTTTTTTGACCTTATTTTCATATTCAGTGATTTTATTTTATATCCGAATTTGGTGTAATAAATATTCTTCTTGTAATGCACAAATATTTTAAATTAGTATCTGTAGTTTTGATTTAATATATGACACACAACACCAAAATTAAACGACCCATGGAATATTTTATTTAAAAATGACCATTATGTGTTGCTCATTAAATTGGCATGTATGAATATAAATAACAATGTTTTAAAAATTATATGTTTTAAACAATTATAAAATAATTTCATTACTTATCAAACAATGAGAAATTAAATTATAAAACTTTTAAATGTAAGAGAAATATTTTTCAAAAAACAAATTTTATTTTCGTACTGTGTTCTTTTCTTAATAATTAAAATTAGTCACAATTGGTGAATTATTTGAAATAAATTTTTATTTTTTGTATTAAATAAAATTTTTAATCATTAAAATAATATTTTACTTATTTTTGGGATAATAAATAATCCTTTTTATGCATAAAAATTTATGTTTCTAAAAGTGGTTTTTTATGGTTTTTTATTTATTTTAAAAATAACTTTCACATGACTTATAAATATTTTTTTGTATTTTTTAAAAAATTTATGTCAAAAATTTCTTAGAGGTTATATTTTATAATTTGTTGAAGAAAATAATTTTTTGATGAATAATTAAAAATAAAAATTTTTATAGATAAATTAATTTTCATTTAAAGTTATAACATGTGATATTTTTTATAAATATTTTTAAAATAATTATTGTTAAGTTATATTTTAATTAAATAAATTTAGTTTATTGGAATCAATTATCTAATAATTTTTTATATAATAACATTTTATTCTTTTAAAAATATTTCCTTGGGAAAATCATTTATTTATCACGATGAGGACTTAATTTATAATTAAATTTTTTCAATCCTGTGAATTAAAATTTGAAAAATAAATTAAATATTTTTATTAATCACAATTATTATAATATAATAAGTTTATCTTAATATTTGGTAATAATTAATAGTAAAAATATTAAAAACTAATTATAGTTGTTAGAGATCAAGCAAGATTACTAGTGGGGTTACACTTACATTATAATGAATAAAATGACAAAAAACATGTCCATTTTATATTTTAGCACCATGTATATAACCTATGTCATTTATGATTCAATAATTATCCATTTTGGATCCTTGATTCATATGAAAAACATGATTATAATTTATTCCTTTAAAAAATTTCAACAGTTTCCTTCCCCCGATCATAAAAAGGGAACCCCCTCTCCTATCCACTTCACACTTCCAATGCCATTTAGTTCAAAAAATAACTAACCAAATACATTCCCCTAAACCCTCCACATGTCATATAGTAACTTTTTTATCTAAAAAAATTCTAGAAAGCTTTTATGTATAAACCATTAGAGGTTCTTTGAAGAGGAGGTATATTTCTTAACCACACATCCTCATTTTATTTATTCCTATAACTCCTTTAAATATATTAAAACATGGTTAGGATAATAACACAAAAATCAGCCATATATAGATATGTCATTTTATTATAGTATTTTCTTAAATCCATCTTTACTTCAGTCAAAGGGGAAATAAAATAGTTGAAAGTTTATACAGTGGGATACCTACTCTTAAATGGGTGTCATTCAATTTCCATCACCATATCTCAAGTATGGATATAGTGATTGATGAAATATATATTCAAATAAATATTTGTATAATTAAAATTGCTGAAATATAATATCACATTTACCTTATAACCTTTCAATCCTTTGAAAATGATTATGTCACTCATGAATTTATATAGACTTCCACCACCACATAGCGACATGAAACGTTTTTCATTTTATTTATAAATTAATGTTAATATGGATATATTTTATTAATTTATATTATATATTTTATATATTAATTGTTCTATAATTTTTATATTTTATTTAAGGTACATTATATTCACCATTGAAAAAAATATCAACATCATTATTGTGTATATAGAGTCTACCATCTCCATTATTGGTGTAACTCATTATTCCATATCTATATTTATATTATTATTATTTTATTTTATTTTATACACTTTATTTTCATATTTTATATAATTAGTCAATTTATAATATCCTTATTTTAATTTTATTTTTAATTTATTTAATTCACACACCTTATGATTCAATAGTTACTAAAAATTAATATGGTTTATTTCATAATCTCATCATTATTGGGTATTTTTCATTTTTATGTACATCATTATTAAATTTTTTGGTATTACTATATTGGAAAAAAATTATTTTCCCATCCTCCTGTTCTTCGTAATATTTTAAAGTAATATTACCATTTTAAACTAATTAGGATGTTAAAATTATTGAAAAAATGTATTGAAACAAATATGAAATTATTTATATTTTCAATCAAAATTAATTTTTCATCGAATGAAAAGTTTTATAAAAAATTTATTTGTAAAATATTTAATGTACATTAGTTATATTATAAAGAAAATTTTAACATATTATTTTATTTTTTTATAAAAAATTAAAGGAATATTTTCAAATTATTCCAAATAAAGTAGTTTTGACATGTCATACAGAAATTTGAAATTATTATTTGTTTTAATGTGTCTGAAATAAAGGGTATTTCATATATTATGAGCACTCAATTATTTTATGCTTCCTATAAAATTATACATGGATAATTTCAAATAATGTTTTACCATTATATTGTTGAAATTTTTAGTTTTAAAAAGTTATCTTCGATGTGAAAAGTGTATTTTTCTCAATATTGTTTTTCATTACATTTTTACAGTATTTAAATTCATCAAAGAAAAACCCCTTATTGTACGTATTATCCAATTTTTAAATGATGTAATGATAACATACATATAATTTAAATGGATGTTTATGGATTTTTTTAATGAATATATACTAATTTCTCACTGTTCTTTATATTATTCTAGATTGATAATCATTATGATTATTTATTGGGGTAAATTTTAACATTATCAATTCTTGTATTCCAATTGAGATGTGTGTGATGATAATTCCTGACTACCATAATTTTAAGAATACATTATATATTGTATGTTAAATGTTCATATTTTTATGGCCCCTTTTTGAATTAGTAGGACTCATAAGACTAACTATATTGGTTTTTTAGCATATCACATACTAATTTATGTATGATTTATGGGTATGAGGCCATGATGTTATTTTTACAATATCAGGAATTATGTATTCCCTTATTTTGATGTCAATTATTTATTTCGATGTGAATATTTTATTACTTATAATATTCATAGATATGTTTCATGATCATGTGGTTATTTATACAGGACAATTTGATCGTCAATTGTTCCTCCCATATTATTGTTCATGATCATGTTATCATGAATTATCCCGGATACCATGGTACCCTAATAACAAAGATTATCTTGACAAATATAGAAGGGAATTTTTGATAGCTTTTTCTTGGAAATTACCACTAGGAATCATGAAATATAAATTCATGAGAAAATTTTTCACAAACAAAATGGATGATAAAGAAAAATATTTGAATTCTCAAAATCCCCACAAGGAGAAAGTACTAGAAAAAAATAGGTATATCAAGAACCAATATAGGATGTCATAAATGTAAAATACAATAGAAATATAACTCAAAATCCCAAATAAATTGTCACTACAATTTCTAATGGATCATGAACATCCTCCTCCTCTAAGAGGAACATTTTCTTTACATCAACTTTGGAAGATGAACATCTAAAAATTCCCAAAGGAAAAGGTAGGTTTTCAGATATAAACCACATTTGGATCTCACCATGTGTTCCATAATAAGATTCTATAATAATAATCCAAATCTTTCCTTCAATTTAATTTCAAAGTGGCATGGTAGTACATTTTCGCATTCAAGAAAAAATATTATTTTATTTCAATTTGATGGAAAAAAAGTCAATATGTCTAAAATAATTTTCATACATAAAAATGTTTTTATGAATAAATATTAATTAGTGGTGAAATTGTATATCAATTTCATATATATATATATATATATATATATATATATATCCAAAAAATTTCAATAAGAATCATGATATTCATCCCTATGGTATGATATTTTATTTTTATAAAATCCCCATGAATCTCAAATAAATGATCACAACATGTCTATGTACATGTATCCCTCATCCTTATGCCAAATAGGACTAGACCACAACCAGTCTGGGATTAAAAATGATAAAATCTAATTTTCTTAGTGTTTTAATCCTCAACCTATTTCCATGAGATTTCCATCCAAGATTTCATTTCCATAATAAAACAATAAATAACTTTGTTGAAATTTTCTCAAAAAATTAATCAATAATTGGAATTGTATTTCAAATTAGTTAAAATTAAAATTTCCTCATTTTCAATTTCAATATCCTTATTTCATTTAAAAAAACATATTTTTTCATTATTTCATGAATTTATAAAAAAACCAATAATATGTTTTTATCAATTAAATTTAGGATATTTATCCTAAAAAATACATTCATAATGAGATCCATTTCAAAATACACACCAATATCCTATTTCTTTAGGAGTGGGGGTTTCCCAAATTTGATACCATATCTATTTTAATCCCTATTAAAATAAAAATGGATTTTTTAACAAAATTAATATAAATAAATTCAATGTAAGAAGAAATTAAATAATTAATAATAGTTTTAATCTTAAACAGAACCATCCACTGTTTACAAAAAAACACAGGGCCTATAACATTACTCACCAATGAAGAATGAAGTTATATAATGACAAATAAATGAACCAAATGGGACTAGATGATACCAATACGATGATCAGTCATAGAAATGATGATCTGAATATATGTGAGATCACAAAAAAAATCCAATCTCTCTTTAGTTCACTAGGTCCGGGGAAGAGAAATTGCAGGCCTAGTAGAATGGAAATAAACTAGGTATCATATTTAAAATTTCATTCACTCATACTTACATGATGTATATCCTCTATTCACTTAATGCAAATTCTCATATTCCATATACATTGAAAAATATTCCACCATTAAATTATATCATATTTTTAATAATTACCTGGTGTTTAAACTATACACATTGCACAACCCATCACATTGTGAACCCATTTCGTGGAATCATATAGAAAAAATTACACATCATGGAACCCCATCACATAGTGTGTAAATGTCTAGTAAAAAAACAATAGTTATGAGGATGAAAATTAAAAAATCACTCACATCACCATTTATTGTATCCTCCCAATTTATTATCTGCCTTACCTAGCCATTAAAAATTGAAATAGCATAAAAAATTTAGAAAATGAATGATATAAAGATAAAGTGGTGTTACAGCCTCATAACAATTAAAAAATTCTATCCCCATAAATCAATTCCAGAATCATCTATATTAAATGTGATTACTCTAATCTGTCATTATTTTCTTATGCTCCCATATCTGATGAAAATCAGAATAATTATTCCATATCACATGGACCAATTGTATAATCCTTTCATCAAGTACATTGTTCTCATAATCATCTATCTTGATTGTATTCTAAATGAAAAAAAATCATCCTCAACATCAAGATCTCTCAAGGTCAATACATGATATGGATTAGAAGTATACTAATGTTACTATGATACACAAAACATGTAGCTTATCGACAAAAACTAGTAGGGAATTTATATACAATATTCTACTTTTCCCACATTCTCAAAACACTCAAAAGGTCCCAAAAAATGGGGAAAAAGCATTCATTTCCTACCACGACACTGTTGACCTACAATATGTAAAACATTCAAAAAAACAAGGTCACCCACTAAAATTGATGATGGTCTACACCTCCGATAATCATTAAATTTATATAGGCTATGTTCCATATACATGATCTAGAAAATCCCTAAAATATTTATTGTCGTCTATTGAACCAATTTTAGTCTAACCAAGGAAATTTATTATATCTCTTACCAATAGGACAAATATTTACAAGGTCAACCATACAAGGCCTTGAAAGGATACATTATTATTTTGTTGTAGTAACTATTTATATTAAAAAACATAACCATACATAAATATTTTTCCCATATCCACAAAAAGAATCGATTCACCCATGAAGTATGTCTTAATAATCTATATATACCTCTCAATCTAGAAATCCATCTATAGATGTTATGTCATATATTAATAAACAAGATATCCTAGTGTCTCCTAGAGGACTCTCCAAAATAGATAAGTAATATGGGGATCCCTATTATATACTATATCACTTGAAACATTATTTAATAAAAAATAACATTCAAATATATATCCCACCTCCACAGAATTGGTTTCATCAAGAAATGGTATAACATGAGCCAGTTTAGTTGTCCTATGGATCAAGACACATATCACATTATCCATTAAATGGGTATTGAGAAACCCAACCACCACGTCAATCAAAATCTCAACTCACATCTTGGTATATACTCGAGGTGGTGGAAGAAAACCATGAAGGAATCTGATGATCAGTCTCAACCTTTTGACTTTTATTGGATTGTGAAACAAATTTAGATATGTACCACCTCATACTCAATAACAAGAATAATCACCACATGTCAAAAAAAAGTCTTTCTGTTTTCTAGGAGAAATTCCATTTGGTAATTTATCTAATCCACCGTTAAAAAATTCATGACATTAAAAGGTAAAATATATCCATTCCAGAAACATACCATACCATTTTTGGATAATGAAAACTCATAAATGGTCTTCCTTCTATAAATATATTTCCTAATTCTACATAATTTATCATCAAGATACTATTCCCGATGATCCATCTCAAGAAGACTAGATGTCAACTGAACACTATAAAAAATCCTTTACCCCTATTTCATGAACCCAAACAAGAAACTATGAAAAAAAACCCATCATGAACCATCCATTGGAAAATTCATTCATGGAATGGGTTAGATGAATACATCATGATACACTTGCAACTACATTCTCTTTCTTTAGGTAGTAGAAAATATCAAAATCAATAGATTACATGTGTTGCACACAATTCCTCTAGAAGATATTTGAATTCTGTTGAGAGAATATAGACCTCAATATCGTTTATTCGTAATATATGGTAACAATTAAAACAGAAGGTAATTCTACCAACTCTTAATTACATGAATCATAGTAGTTTTTTATGGTCATTGGTAGGATAATTCTTCATGTGTGCCATATTATACTGAGATCCATATGCAATGATGTGATCAACCTATGTAATAAAAAAACCCAAGCCAAATCTTTGTGCATCAATGCAGACAACATAGGCTTACCCAACCTCTAGAAGTGTCAACAATGACATAGAAGTCAAAAGAAGTTTCATCTCAACAAAACGAACATAGAAATTTTTCATCCCAAGAAAAAATTATCCCTGTCTATGTTAGATCGGTCCTCAGAGATTCCAACTTTGAGAAATCCTTATTGAGCTACTGACAATATCAAGCTCAACCCAAGTTGATCAATCAAATAATTTAATTATGGGGTTTTTCTAATGTCTTTATATATTTCACCATTCTAATATTATTTGAAATAACATACTATGATATCATGTATCCTACAATATTCCTACCCCAAATAGATAAATTACATTTATATTTCTTTGATTGATGTCAGTAATTCCTAAAAAATTCCAAAACTATTATCAAACAAATAACATGATCCTTCTTAGAACATATAATGTCTTTTGGGTTGAAACAAAAAAATAGCCAGTGGAATTTCATATTTTGGTATTTATTAGACATTGAAATTTTTTAAACCAAGTTTCAGACTGATTTTTCAGGAGTTTGAATACAATAAAGAGTTTTATAAAATAAATATATTTCAAATTATAATGAAATTATATTTAATTATATTAAATACAAAAATTAAAAAATAAATATTTTTTAATAATACTAATAATAATAAGATTATTATTTTTATTATTAATACTATTATTATTATTATTTTATTTTTAGTATTATTATTTTATACAGACCCAATACAGAAACCTCTACCAGATTCTATAGAGAACACACCTTGGGGCTCTCCATCTTTGTTTGATGGACCATATTCGACACCCCCCTCTTCTATCCTGGATATCAACTAATTTCATTATGATTTCTATTTTATCCATTAATTTATGGACTCATCTTCATTATTGTCTTCAATTTTGGATGAATTTTTCTCTCCCCATTTCCCATCATGTTCATATAATACACTAGGGATATAGTAATACTTAGTTGTTGTGTTTATTCTGGTTCTAGGGGGATCTAATGGATTATCGGGACCTCTTCATGTGTGTTCTAATTACCAGAGATGAAGGTTAGGTGGATTGGTTTGATTCTACTTTCTTCTATCTCTTGGTGGTGAGGTTTTATCCTACATACTTGTCTTGTCCCATTTTATTTAGGTATTTTTATTGAGTTTGAGTTCTTGGTTTTATCTATAGATTATTTGGTGGGTCCTTTAAGGAATGAACTCATAATTATTGGAATATATATATAATACCTGTATATATTTGCTCGTGTAAAAGGGAATATGTTCATTTTTTAGGGGGTATATATACATATATAGGTATGTATGTTTGTGAATGTGTGAAGATATTATTTCCATAAAAATGTGTAGTGATGAATTATTCTTATTAGTTTGGTCTTGTCTTGAGGTAGGATCCCCATCCTTGAACCGTTAAATATATTAATTCTTTATGTTGTTCATTAAATATGTTGAATTATGTTATATTTTGAAAAAATAAATGAAATACTAAGAATTAAATGCATAGTTATGATAAATGTTTTATTATAAACAACATCATGTTTTTATATTAAAACTCCTCCAAAATTAGTGGGCTATATTATATGTTTAAAATTAGGGATTATACATTTAGGTTTTATTTTATTATTATTTTTGGTTTTTATTTATGTATTCTGAAAAATATTGATATATGCATTGTTTTTATAGAATATAAAGGAATTATACAGTAAAGCGCCTTTTTTAAAATGACTAAATAACAAAGACATGGTCAATGTTCTCGGACAATCATATAAATTTAATTACATGATATGTTTTATATAAATGTAATTCCCTTGTAGGCATTTTCCTTATCTAACTATGTTAAGTTTTATGTACTACTTGAACCTTGATGAATGAATTACCATAACATGTTTAATTAATTGGCATGAGTTGATTTTAATGGCTTGGCATGATGATTTTCCTTCCCCAAATGTTTTAAATTAATTAATTTATACATAAATTATTATAGTGGTATTACCACACCTCTTGTTATTATTAAATAATAATAGTATATATAAAATGTTTTAATCATATAACATTAATATATTCAATGACATGATTCATGGAAGTTTCATGTTTTGAATGGAATTGATTTGGGTGATTTAAAATTAATCCTTTTTTATCTGGTCAAATTATTTATATTAGTTTTGAAATATGACATCACATAGGCATTCCACTAGAACTACAAGGGAAATTGGATAATCCATGTTAAACTATAATCCTCTATTTTTTTAAATAGCCAATGAATCCCTTTGCATCCACAGGTATGAAGATTGATGCCTATAACCACCTCATAGGTGTTCCAACCTTGGATTTAATTGTGATCTTATTTGTTTGACATTCTAGCCCTATAATAAATTGGATAGTTTGAATTCTTAAAGGATTATAATTTTGAAATATAATAATAGTAAATTTCTGTCATTTCTTGTGATATAATCACTGTGGCTAATTTTGATTCATTAGTATACTATTGACCTAAGGGTCGAATGATTAATTAAATTGGATATATATTATTATAATGATAATTAGGAATCTTGATTAATAAAATTGTTTGGTTTGACATATTTTATTTTTTATATGTTAATCTTTGTGTCGAATGAAGATAAATATAGTGTGTTTGTACAATACTTGTGATTTTTCATTATTATTAATCAAGATTATGTGATGTCGATGTGACTGATACCTAGGGTTTTGATGCTGATGGAATCTTGTGTTTTTTATAAAAATCATGTTTATTATATTTGCCTATGGTTTTAGTGCATGTTATTATGTACTGCCAATGGGAAATGTACATAGGTACATGATGATTGAGGGTATGAAATTAAGTGATTTCTATGACTTCATAATTGGTATTCACACCTGGGGCATGGTGCACATTTTTGTACTGCCTAATATATAGGAACTCCATTAATAAATGACTGAGGGTAGAGTATATGTTAATGTTAGATTCATGACGCCTGGATTCACAGTCACCTGATACTTGATTGCAAGAATTGAGTCATGCCTGAGGGTGATATTTTGGTTAGCCTGTGGGTAGAGGCTGTATGTTTATGGTCTTTTCTAAGTGATAAATCTATAGAAGAAGAATATGCAACCAATATTTATGTTCTATCATGATTTTTAAGGATCTAATCAAAGACATAGATACCTGATAGTGCGTCACAATTGTTATAGCCTCTAGGTGTCCCTTACAAACGTAGGTGTGATGTTGTTTTTTTATTATGCATAGCCTATTTGTTTGTCTTCATATACATGATAATTGATTTACATTACATATTAATAATGGATTTGGATATAATATATCGGTGAAAAACTACTATGATTATTATGTCTCACCCTACATGGGCTGTAATTACACTGGGATACCAGGGTAGAGATATTATTTTCAGAACTATGGTTGATCGCTTATGTTGTTTCACTTGTAACTTTGAGTTAAGAGAACAAGACCAAGATAAAACTAGTCATTATTATGGAGATAGTAATATGATAGTTTTATTTAATTACATTAAATTCCTATTTTAATTCATTCAGGTTTCATGGGTAGCATCATCTGTCACACATGCAACCTTGTGAATTATCATTGGACCTTTTTCTTTAGATGAGATATTATTCCACCACTTCATGTATTTATTTTATTATTACATCATCATTTTTCTATTATTTATTATCTAATAAATGTTTTTAGTACTCTGATCTAGAGGGTATAGTCTGCCAATTTTACGAACAATAGGCCATCTCTGCTAGTCGGTAGCCTCCACAGTATGAGGAGGCACGAATGAGGCCATGTGACCAATTAGCACAACCACTATCATAGTGATGTTTTGAGATGAGATGTTACAAAGTTATATAGAAGGTAGATTTCATTTTTCCCCTTTTTCATTCTATTTTGTGTTGGTAGATAAGAGATTAAGAATGTGTCGATGTTGGGTAAATAGTTTTTCTTGGGACTAATCACCCTATTTATAGGGAATGACTCTGAGGCCAGTTTTGGAATTGTTTTATGTCTATTTTATTGTTGTATATATGATTTCACCTTGAGTAAATGGTGTATATTCCACCATATATGGATTTCTAAGATTTATGATATTTTATACATCCACTAAAATGGAAACAATTAATCATTTCATGCATCATAATAGGCTCATGGAAATTTACATTCCATTCATATGACATGCCATGTAGTTTCATATGTAGTCTTCACGCTGATTTTATTTGTCTGCTACAGTTCTATTCCATACTATATTGTATGAAATGTGTTCCCTCTTTAGTATACCATGATTTTAGGATCTCAGAATGTCTCTTTCTGTAACCTAGTTATAGTGACATTATTTTCTTAATTTTTAATATTTCAATATATCATGGGCTAAATTGAATTGGATGAAATTAGAAAAATAGTCAATTTTTAGATGAAAGATGCATGGAAAAATTTCAAAAGGGAAAAGGAATCCCATATACTCAGAACATATTCATATTTTAAATATGATTTATGCTAATTTTGTTATTTTTTTGATAGATATTAATGTGAAAATTTTAAAATATATTTTAAACAATTAACATGCTTCCAAATGGAAAACTATAAAGTTCATTGGTGCTTTTTGGATTGGTATATGATCTCTCTTATGAACAGACTCTTGAACATAAGCATGTTGTATTATGAAATGGTTTTAAATGTAAATGTTTTTCAACATTAATTTTAGATGACATGCTTAACTCTTAAAAGCATAACTAGACCTAGGTAGGTCAATTGAGGTGTCTTCCTTGATAACCCTCTATGGGTCTTCTAAAACATAAATATCTAAGAAGCTGGTATTGGGTATCATTATGATGAACAAAGGTTGTTTTAGAGGGACCCTCATATTCCATCTTAAATTATATAACTTATAGGTAATTGTTTTGTTATATTTTTTAATAAAGATGGTATGTTTATGAATTTTTTATTCTAAAAATGATGTTTGACATGACATTCATTCTTTTTTCCCTTGGGTAATTAGATAAAGTCACGTGAATGATGTTTTTAAATGGTTCTTTATATTTTGAATTAAATATTTTATATATTGATATAATTAAATTTTAATCAATGTAGTGGCCTCAAAATTGATCCCTATGTGGATTACATCATCTAGAAACTAGTGTAAGGGTAGATTATAATTTTTTTCCATTACCTTGGAATAAAATCATTTTTGTTTTCCATAGGCATTATTCTTTTATAGAAATGTATTAGATTATTTAATTTTTATCATAGTTTCTTATTTTGGTGTGACCTAGTGTCATGGATGTTTTTTCTATGTTTAATGTTTTAGATCATGGTTGGTATCAACCATAAATATTTAATTCCTTGTTAAAACCATGAAAATTTTAATATTTTTTCCCTTTGAGGTGTCATTATCCTTATAAATAATTCGTGTTATTAATAAAAACCCTTGATCATATAGTGGGAATTTCTTCATTGGCATAATTATGTGCATGATCATCGATAAATGCATAATTAAATAAGGTTAGACATTCCAAGGGAATAGTTATTTTCTTCTTAGTTTTTGGGACCATTTATCTTCAACTATGATGGAATACATTGTATTTCATCATCCATGTTAATGGTAATATAGGTAAATAATACATGGGGATATATTAATTGCACAAATCATTTGATAAAAGAATTCATAGGGTATAAAACTTATGTGAATAATGTAGGACGTGTAGTTTTCTTAGGAAACTCATGGTAATATGAGTTCATGTCAGTAGTTCCATCGTCTTTCTAAATGTTATAACAAACCAATTGAGTTTTTTGTAAATATTGATACTTTTTTTGTTGAGTACTGTCTCGTATCATATAAGGAGTAGAGTGACCCATGTGTAAAGAACTCATGTTCATCAGTATCATTAGGAAGAATTTTCTGGAAGACTTGAGTGTTTTGAAATACCAATTAGTTCATTTTTTGTTTTTATTCCAAATAATTTACTTTTATATTCGGGGTGAATACTACATATTATGCTCATGAGTAGCTAGGATGTGCATCTTTTCTATGACGAGTACACTATTATGGTAGGGAGCATCATTCCAGTTCTATGTATGTGTACTTAAATGTGGAAGGAATATATCCTAAGAAGATCAACAGGGAAATAGTTTATTTTTTCTCAAATTCCATTCAATCATGTAGCTATGAAATATTTCATTTCATTCATAGCATCACTAAATCGATTTGGTTGGATGTGTATGGAAACCATGAGAACTCTAATGGTCTTGGATGGAATTCATTGGTCATGTTGTATGAGCCTGGGATTCCTTGAGTGGTGATGGTATCTTGAATTAATTGATGATGTGTTGGTAGGTGAATGCATTTTTCTTCGTAGGTATTGACCAGTTGTGGTTTGGCTATTTTCCTTCTAGTAATATCTAAAATCCTATTAGAGTACTCTTCGTTTTGATACAAGAATATACCCTATCTTGAATTCAAACTTAATTCACTAAGAGAGCATTGGTATTATTCCACACTATTCATCAATAGTTGATGGGTTGTTTAGGTGGTCATACATTATTTCATGTTGAACCCGTGGTATTAAACAAGGATTGATTAGTATTGAGGGAACCTTGGATTTTCATATAGAATATAGAGGGATTTACGCTTTTACACCAACAATTTTTTTGACATGATCTCTTGGCAGATTCCACATTGGACTCAGTAAATTTTCTGATGTGGGTGTCTTGGAATTATATTAACATCTTTCTCGTAAACATGGATTATGAAATATTGTCAGTTAGTTCCATATAGTAGAATAATTTCATTCCATTTTTATCTCAGACACTTCCTAAGTCTTTGAGGTGATGTTTTTACCAAGGTACGCCACACGATATCATGTATGGCTTTTGGTGAGTTTGTTTGTGGTGAATGTGAGATACCTCAAGAGAAGGCATCATAGTTCAACATGTAAAATGTCGACCATCATAGCTAAGAATATTGATGAATGGTTTCATGGATTATCTTGACTAATTGGTTCACGTTCAATGGTGTAGTCAGTAATGGACCTTTTCTGGCACATTGTTAGGTGATAATAGCATTGGTTTTGTTTTCCAGGTCCATTTATGAGAAGATAGATTGACCTATATAAAAAATGTCAGTAGGAAATTGAACCTCTTACCATTTCCTAATCATTCCGTTGAATCACTATAACTCTAGAGGCATGCTTCATAATTAATTTTGATGGTGGATTTGTCAGTGATCGAAATTATACCTTCATGATATTAAAACCAAAAGTGGGGTGAACTAAGAGCTAAAAGAATAACATGATGATGATGTGATCATTTCTATTGATAAATTGGCCTGAATAATCACTATATTAGTGTCTCAATTGGAAAAGAAGATTTGGATCAAGGATTTATGGCTTAACTGCAGAGTGTTTAAATAGATTCTAAGAGGTGCATTGGTTGTTTGAAATGAAACATAATTGAATGAATATAAAATCACAAACCATGTAGTTCAGGTATTATTTTTATTATTCCCAAATGTTACTATAGGGTGAGGGGCTAAATTATGTGTGGTTTTAACATCTTGTATTTTGACCATAAAAAATCCATGTAAATTTGATCTTTTTGTATATACTAGAAGGACTATTTTTTAAACTGGATTTTAGAACTCTTTTTAAAGATTTGGAACACTGAGATATGATTTTTAAAAATATATTATTAATTAAATAGAAATTAAAATGGAAAAAATAATGATATTAAAATTAAAAACTCAAAAATATATATTGTCTAATTATAATAATAATAAGATTAATACTATTATTATTATGTATGTTCTTTTATATACCCAAAGGGGAATCCCCCACTAGATCAAGATGTTCACACCGCAACTAGGGTTCACCATCCCCACATGATGCACTGCCCTCCAAAGCCACCTCATCGATCACCAATCTCCACCGATTTTGTCATGATTAATCTTATATCCATCAAGGAATGGCCTCATAGTAATTCTACACTTCATTCTATACATTTTTGGTCTCCCTTCACCCTTATTGTTTTTTTCAAATCCATAGGGTTATGGTTAACCCTGGATTTTGTGTTTCAAACAGTTTTAGGGTTTCAGAAGGGATTCTTGGGACCCCATCATTCATGATTTTATATACACAAATGAATTTAATGTATATTAGTTCAATTTGAATTATATTTACCACTTCATGGTGAGGTTTTATCTTATTTCATAGTATGTAATTGATTAATTTGGCAACTTTTAGTGAGTTTGAGTCCCTAGTTTTATTTATAGAGCATTTGGTGGCTCAATGAAGGCTTACAATCGTATATATAGGAATATATATTCCATCCTTGTAAATATTCCCTCATGATTAGGGTAATATGTGTATTAAATTAAGGGGTATACATAGATATATAGGAATGTATTTGGGTTCTTGTGTGGAGTGATCTTTTCAATTTAAAATGGCATGTGATGAAGTGTTCTTCTTGGCTTGGTCTTCTCTTGAGGTAGAATCCCTTTCTTGGACACTCTAAATTTAAACATTATTTAATGCCTTTTTAATATAAGTTTAATTGTGTATTATTTTTATAAATTGATTAATGGAATAGGAATTAAATGAATAGTTATGATAAATGAATTTTTTGATGAATAATGACATGTTTTTTAAGGAAACCCCTCTATCAAAGGTGTTATATCTTCTATTTTTAAATGTATTGATTAGATTTTAATGCTTTCATTGATTATTGTGTTTTTGTCTCTTTATTTTATGGGATTATGGTTGATATATGGAATGTTTTGTGTATAGATTCTAATGAAATTAAAAAATGGATATCAATTTGTAAAATGGTTAATAAAACAAGACAATGTATGTGTGGTTTGGTCATCTTATAAATTGGAACAATTCACATGCTTTATAAAAAAGGAATATTTTTGTAGGATTTATTTAGATTTTCATACCATATCTTCAATGTACCACTTGAGAATGGTTAAATAGATTTCCTTAATATATTTAATTAAATTTCACGAATTGAATGAAGTGTATTTTCCAGATGACTTGCATCCAGTAATTTTTTTAAAATGAATTAATTTAAATAGAAATTATTAGGGTGGGTTGAACACCAATTTTGAAATGATTAAATAATAATGGTTTATGTAAAATATTTCAATGATATAACTTGAAAATATTCAACAAAATGCTTCATAGGAGTCTCAGGTTTTGAATTGAATTATTTTGGATGGTCTGAAGTAAAAAAAAAATTTATAATACAATTATGTTTAGTAATTTCTTTATGTGTGCTCGTGTTGGCGTGTCTGGGAAAATATAATAACTTCTTCATTATCCCTATTAAAATATTATCTATTATTAATTTTTATCATCAATAGAGTCTCATAAGGTCCATATGATAAGAAATTGAGACCTAATTCCACCTGATAGGTGTACTATCCAGTGATTTAATTATGACATAGTCTGTTTCAATTTGGATCCCTATAATAAATTAGTTAGTTTGATTGATTGATGTCTTGGAATTTTGAATATGGCTAAAATTAATTTTTTGGGATTTATTATAGAAGAAACACCTTAGATAGTTTTTGATAATTGAAATATTAATTCCCATAGTGTCAAATGATTAATTAAACATTTTTTATATTGTTAAGATCATATTTCAAAACCTATATTATTGAAATCACTTTTTTTGAAAAATAGTAATTTTTATAAATTCTTCTTTGTTTATTTTGATGATAAATCAGGTATGTTTCACACTAGAATTTTTATATTTCTTTATTATATTTTATACATATTTGATATTAATGATATTGACACATGAGGTTTTAATGCTGATGTATTGTTGAGTTTATCTAGATATGAATCATGTTTATTATGGGTATGTGAGGGTTTCAGTCATGATATTATGTACCACCAAATGGAAAGGTTAACATAAACTCGATTTCCAATAACATAGTTTATGATTCTATGGGGATGTTTGAGGACTCATGATTCATGTGGATCCCTAAGCTATTCATTGTTGATTTTATTCCACTTGAAGGATAATAGTACTAAAAATAAATTACAAATAGATGATTATATGATTATATTAGATTTATAAGGGCTTTATTCATATTCACACAATGCATGAGGTTGATATTATTGTTATATATGAGGGTGATATTTTCGCCAGTTTGAGGGAAGAGGTCGTATGTTTATGATATTTTATGAGAAATTCATCCTTTGTAAGAGAATATTCCACTGATTTGGGTGGTCCATCCTAATGGAGGAGGTAAACCACATACATTGATACCTGGTAGGGACCTAAAGTAGGTATAGCCTCTATGTGTCACTTAGTAACCTGGGTGGGTTGTTGTTTATTTATTATGTACTGCTTGCCTATTTTTCATCTTAAACCTTCTCACTACATTACATTACATACCAGTAATTGGATCCAATTAGAAGCCTACTGAGATTATTATATCACATCCCACTTGGGACACCATTGAACCGGGCAAACCAGATAAACTATATATATGTTATACATTGGTTGATTTATTGTGATGTTTAGCTTGCACATGTGTGTTTGGAGCATAAGACCAAAATGATTCTTGGGATGCTCATGGAGGTAGTCGTTGGGAAGATTTCCTTTATTACATTTTATTTCTATTTTAATTCAAAATACTTGGACATGTCTCATAATATATCATATATTCAATAATTTAAAATAACATTGTTCAATTTATTTAGAAATAATATTATTCTTCTATTGATTTTCTTTATTTTATTAAAATTAATTTGTTTATCTTTTATTTATTATATAATAAACTATTGTGATAATCTAATCTAGACGGTATTGTCTACCCACCATACCATCAACATAACCTCCCTACTAGTTGGTATCCTCTACCATTTTCTGGAGTCAAGGATGAGGCCATGTGACCCATCAGTACTACGACCATATTAGTAGTGAGCCCAGCCGGGACATTACAATGGTAGATTAAATTAGGATATCATTAGTAAAGACCAATATAAATGTCTCAAGTTACATGTTAAAACGTTTTCATCAAATCCGTAAAAAACTAAAGGAGAAATTATTAGATGGAATAGAATGGTATGAAACTTGTAATGGACATACCGACTCTAAAAGGTGGTTTTCTGAATATCAAATTCAATTATTTTCAACTGGTGATCGCCAAATCATTGTTTAATCCTTAAAAACAAATATTTCACTTTGAACTATTTTACAATATCATCAACACATGGAATCATATAAATTTTCATTACCATTACTCAATTTATTATCTATTAATAAATGCATAAATGAAATCCTCTATAATATTTCTTACCAATGAGATTTGGAATAAGCCAATAAGATACACTCAAGAGTATAAATTCATTTTCTAATAGATCATCCAACTAAAACATCAACTCTCCCATTTAATTGTTTTCCATGAAGCAATTTTTAATAGATATTTGTTCAGTACTTGTTACTAAATTAATAGAAAACTATATCTCCCATATTAGGTGAAATATATAGAATCCTAAAGAAAGAACATTAGGAAACTCAATGAATATTGGAGGGGGATCAAAACTAAATGATTCATGATCTATATTAATATAAAAAAATTAATATAAATTCCCCAACACTAGATAAGATGGTTTGTATCAAGTAATCCTCGGGACCATTTCTACCTGATATACCTAGAACACCACATCATGCATCATATAAGAGGCATGTCGTAGGTAACAATTAATTCAGGATTTATTAGCAATAATATAAATAATCAAAATAATGTTCTCCAAATGTTTCATGTTTCAAACTAAAAATTATCTGGTAAGATAATTATCATGAATGATAAAAACATTATTGACCATGAATAGAATGCTCTCTCTTCATTTCAAGGGTTGTATTAATAATCATAACATAAGATAAAATCATTGTAGGAAGATCTTGTAGATTAATAACACAGGTGGAAATGAATGAATGGGATGAACCCATATCTTGTAAAGTGGTCAGTAATGATTTATATATTGTAATTTTACTTATATAAGTTGTTAGACCCATATATTAATCCTCTAGTGGCTCTTCTACTATGTAAATAAACGTCATTGTAGATGAATATAAATGTAACTCCTTATATCATGAATCGTCTGATTTGACCTTGGTAATTTCTCTTGCTGATGATTCCATGTATCTATGTGGAGATGAACTAATATAAGTGAAACTTAGCATGTTTCTAACACTGTAACACCCCATGATTTCATAGTATATTATATATTTAAATTAATTCAATAGCTTGCGCTATACGCAACACTGAGTTCAAGCATGTCATAGCCTATCAAACTAGATGTTTAAATAGCAGGTATGAATAGTTTTTACCACATTTAAAACATTATATATATCCTATATAATTTTAACATTCAACTTTTGTGTTTTCTAGACATAATATTATGACAATTTTAATTTTTCTGATAAAATAAGTATTTTTTTTAAAAGAATACAATTTTTCGGGCATTTAATGAAGAACCCTTTTTAAATCAAATATTTGACACATTTATATATTAAATTTAATGAAATTAATTTCATATTTAAAAGCTGGAGATAAAAATTTAGTTTGGACAAATATTTAGTACCTTTTTGAAAACTTTCAAGGTTTGATGAATAATGGAAATACTAAATTTTAATTAAAAACAACTTTTTTAATCGAAATAATTTATATTTTTAAATTATACATTTGAGTGGAATTAATGTATCATTAAATTATATTTTTATCACTTAATATTATTTATATCATTTTATGTAATTTCACATTTAAATTTTAGATAAACATATGTTAATATTTTGACAATTTTAACTTCAATAAGACTCACTTTCTGGTTTTGACAACGAGAATTAATTTTCAATAAATTAATGAAAATACAATGTTTTTAATTTTGTATAATTGACGAAATTCTTGAATTTGGAATATCAATATTATCTTTGGGTGAATCATTGTTATTTTTTTGAGAACATTCAATTTTTTATGAATAGTTAAAATGTTGTGTTGTAGATAATTTTTTTTTCAATTAAATATTTAATTTAATTAAAATTTTATATTAATGAAAAACTACATACATGATACATATATTAGTCCAATGTAATTCATTGGATTCATTTTATAATAGTATAAGACATATAAAATATTATTTAACCTTTTAACAACTTTTAAAAACCTTCTAGGCACATTTGCACAAAATTTAATTTTAACGATTCTGTGAATTAAATTTCATAAATTCATGAGACATGGTTGAAATAAATAAGTAAATTGTGTTTCAAAAATATGAAAATATTTATTTGGTGAATATTATCATTTTAATTATAATTTCCATGGTTAAAAGTAAATAGGGTAATTAATGGTAATAATTGTATTCTAATTACCATAACACATGTCCAAATACTATTAGATAAGCGTATTTTGACCAAAGTCATCATTAGGAAAAAAATATGATACTTTTTTATCCACATGGGTAAGATTAAGATATTTATTATATTTTATTTAAAGAATAGTTAAAAGTGTTAAATTCAAATTTTAATAACTAAAACATTGTCAATGCAGAATTATACAAAAGATAAATTCGACTATAAATATCCATTAAAAATCTAAAAAAAGTTTATACATCATTTTATTATATATATATATTTTATAAATTAATATATAAATTCTTGAATGGAAAAATGTTGATGCACTAATTAACTTATTAATGAATGGAAAAAATTATTGATATTATAAATATTAACATAAATATGAATTGAAACTTTTAATTAATTCAACGAATTTTTTAGATTAATATAAAATTTTAGGGTTGATTAAATGGTTTTTTTCTTTGTAATCACGTTTTTAAGAATTTCACCAAAACCAAATACAAAATAGTGTCAAAATTGATAAAAATGAGTTTTTAAAACTAATATTATTGTATTAAATTATATTATAGTCCTAAAAATATATGGATCAGAAAATGTACATATATAATGATTGATATTTTGTTAATGAACCAATTTAGGCTGTATTTCCATTTTATATTAAGTCTATTAACAATGTATTATAAGAATAAAAGAAGACATGTTAAAGGTTAAACTATTTAAATAAGGGTTAGATCGAAAAGATGAGGTTAATACGGTGACCTAAACATTTGTAAAACCTATTGGTTGAGTTGATTTAGTCCCATACATACCTTATCCTAGAAATAAATCCATTTTTAGTTTTTATAAAAATAAAATTATTTTATAATAAATTAATATTTCAAGATTTTATTAATGTGCCCCACACCTCTTTTATAAAAGAGTAGTTCCTCTTCTCTTTAATTCACTCCCCCAAATCTAATTGGCTCAGCTAACCACTGCTTAAATATCATCTAAACTACCCTCAAGTCAACCTATATTCTTTTATAATATCATAAATCAAACTTAGGGATCCCTTTTTCTCAAATCAAAAGGAAGAACCACCAAATAGGAAATTATTTAATCACCTCATTTTAAGATCTTTTCTTAATCCACTTTGTCATTATTTGATATTTAAATTCTAAAATAATAATTTCATTACCATATACATAATGATATTTTATTATAAATTTTTTAAAACCATATTCATTATTCTTTCCATCATATGAATGATAAAGTCCACATACGTGCGTACATGCAACTTAACGTCTCCTCATTGTTGTGTAGTTTGTTATACAACACTACATTCTTTAGATGGATATAATAATGAGTATAATTAATTTAAATAATTATTGAAACATGGTAATGACCTTTTATATATAATATAAAATCCAATTAAAACCCATTTTTTAATAGATAGAATGATATTGTCGCTCGTGTGTACATTTGACTTACCATCTCTACGATGCATTGAGATTCGTCTTCATATAACACTATTAAAGATTTTTCCTAAATATAAATATATTGATTATGTATGATATATATAAAAAAATATTTCAACTAGAATTATATATATTTATGTTGACAAATATATGTCATTTACTTAATTACATACTATATGAAAAGTAAGAAAGTGCTCTCCCACTGTGAGAGCTCCCCCTCGTAGGAAATCACAGGGTTTGGTAGTCTTCGACGCTTTCTCTCTTTATCCCCAGTATTCAACCCCATTGATTCCTAGTGTGGTGATTCCTACCTCGACCTTTTCACAGATTCCTATGCTTTTGGGTCATTGCGGTCTGAGCTCTCTGGTTTCCCCCAGCACCTGGTTCTCTCTTCCTGTGGATCTGGCATCCAATCGACCATTTTCCTCTTTCGTCTCACGACTGGCTTCTGAGACTTCAGTTGTTATTTTTATTTAGATCTCTACGGATTTTGGTCCTTCTATGGGCTACAATATGTGATTGGATTCCGGTTGGCCATTTCTCTGAAGGAGAATTCTATAAGGTTCTGGTCCGTTTATGAACCTCATCGATTCGTCGGTGGCGATCCATAGCAGTGCGATTCAAGACGGGCGTTCCGCGTTGCAACTCCAGGAATATTTGAATTCAACGACTTGCGAAATCCTTGTATGCTAATCCATTGTACGTGAACGACTTCCTTGTGGTTACTGTTGAGGTCTGGTTTTTGGAGATCACATCGCGAAGGGTGTTTCTCAGCATGGTACGTGATGGTGTGGTCCGCGAAGAGTGTTTTGAACACACAGTCGGAAAGCTTCATCCGGGGATTTCTGTGTACGTGGATTTGGTGTTTTCATAGTGACGCTTGTTTTCAGAGGTCCTATTAGTGGAGGTCTCGTGGTTGTGTTTGAGTGCGGAGGACATTACTTGAAGAGATATTTACAGGAAGAATTTCTATTCATGAAAGTTTCTGATCCAGAATGTTTTTCACATTATGTTGTCTTTTCGAGAATGTTTTTCTCAAGATGTATCGTGCTCTTGAAGGCCTCTTCCCGTAAAGGGACCAACTCTCACACATTATCTTCTTGTGAAGGATTTTCTCATGGTAGATAACGCATGTGAAGTGATCCAGTGTTGTTTCACGAAGGTTTGGCTTCGCGCAGGGGTGTGTGCGGGAAGAGATTCCTCGAGAAGGGTGGGATTAGGGACGAGACTGATCATGTAGCCTGGACACGAAGGTGTTTTTGTTGTGATTTATTCCTAACAAGTCTTATGGATTTAGAAATAATGTACTGCTGGCAGAATCTCTCTTTAACTAATAAATAAAGATCGATAGTTTCTAAATGGAAGAGTGAAGAAGTGTTTCTCTCACATCGAATGTCTCTACTCATTGTAGGGAATTTTTTTTGAAAAATATGCCCTTCAATAAGGGAGTGCTGAAAAATGATTGGAAAAATATCTAGAAATTGAAGGATAGAGTTGCTATAAGGGAATGGGAGAGGGACTTCTAGTATTTGAATTCATTAATGAAAGAGGAAAAATAAAATTCATCAATGGTAGATCATGGTCCTTTGACAACCATATCTTTCTCATGGAGGACCTTAATGGTGAAGAAAATATTCAGAAAATTATAATCTCTTTTTCACCTTTCTATATTCGAATTAAACGAATCTCATTTCATGGTAGAAATGAATGTGTTATGTGGGAGATTGAAGGGAGCATTGATATGTTTCTAGAATTGGACCGGTCATATCCAATTCATTGGGGTCCTTTTGTGAGAATCAGAGTTTTGTTTGATGTTTCACATCCTCTTATGATAGGCTTGTTTTAGGAAAGGGAGGAATCTGACGTCTAGAATAATTTGGAGTTTGAAAAGATTCAAATTTTCTATTTCTTTTGTGGGTGCCTCGGTCATTTAGAGATGGACTGTGATGCGAAGAATGAGGATGGACATGGTAATGTCATTTTTCAAATATGTCCTTGGTGTCCTGCCAAAACCTATGGAATGATGTTTATCTATGAATTTGAAAAACCAAAGGACAGAGACAAACATGCGAAGGTTTTAGTAATCAGGATGAACCAACTCATACTAATATCATCATGCTTGGGTCGCCAAATATTTCCGCTGACATTCAAGGGGATCAATGGGTGGAAGGAAGGGCTTTGTTTAGCACACTGAACCTGATAGTTCATGAGGAAAAGAAAATAAGTTAGGGGAAGGATATGGTGGATACCCCATGCCTGGTCCAAACTGTTGTAAAGGACTTTCTGTTTCTAGTTTTCGGGCCACACTGAAAATACAAGGAACCACCAGACCCAGGGCCAGGGGTACACCATCATTGTGATAACCCCCTAGATCTGGTCTCTAGTTCAGAAGATTATGTGCTCGGTACTACCTCTCATGAAAAAGAATATATGATAGGGATAACATTGAATGCCACTATAAAACAATGGACGTGGAAAATGGTGTTTTGCGGGGATATGGTTGTGGAGAATTTCGGTACACAGATCAATGAGAATAAATGGAGTTTTGAGGACTGTCAGATGACCGAAAGCCTGCCATTGATGGGGGATGTGGTAGATGAGGTATAGTTGGTCGAAGTTGCAGAGGTGGTGGTGGGAGTGTCCCATCTTTGCCTTGGGCCATGAAAATCGTTTGTTGAAACCGTCAGGGGCTTGGAAATCCTCAAACAGTGTGTGTTCTCCATCACTGGAGTTTCAAATATCTCCCTGACATAGTTTTTGTATCCGAAACTATATTGGATTTCAAGGATGTCGTCCTATTGGGTTTGAATATTGGGTTCTAAAATGACTTTTCCACTGGAAGACATGGACACTCGGGTGGCATCTGCCTCCTATGGAAATAGGATTTTGGGGTCTACATTTCTAATTTTTCATGAAATCACTATGTGGTTATAGTTGCTGGCCCAGGGTCTCCTACTTGGTCATTTGTAGGTTTCTTTGGATGGTCGGATGGGAATGATAATCACAAATCATTGGCCCTTTCGAATCAGCTATAGAGCACTTTACCTGTCCCTCTTCTGATCGGGGGGTGGGGGGATTTCAACAAGGTCATTTTACATCATGAAAATGAAGGGGGACGCATGAGGAGTGGTCTTGCTATGGATGAGTATAGGAATTCCCATTTATCAAATTCTCTTCATGACCTCGGGTTTTCTAGATCTTCGTTCACCTGGATGTGGGGTAGGTCAATGGAGAACCGTCTTGAGGAAAGGTTGGATACATTTGTTGCGAATGATGATTGGACTTCTCTTTTTCATTCCTTTTCTATTTTTCAACTACCCCCATTCTCTTCTAACCACTGTCTAATCAACTTGTCGATGTTATCTCAAGGGAAATAGATGAGGCATGTGCAGACTTCGATTTGTAAGTATGTGGCTCCAAGACAAATACTGTGGAAAGGTGGTACAAGAGGCATGGTAGGGACCAAATCGGTGCATCGTGTCTTATATCTGCAATAATACATCTTGATTAAAGAAGGGGAGCTCAGTGAGGTTCAGAGACTTTGTCAGACGCATTAATGAGGCTGAGACTCACTTAAAGCGACTCCACTCTTCACCATGTTCTACCTCTATTCTTGATAATATCTCTATTGCGGAAAAGAATCTTAATGCAGCTCTGAGGGAGAAAGTGGATTTCTGGTTTCTTTGGGAAAGAGAATATCACATCAGAGATGGTGATTAAAATACAAACTACATTAACCACAGAGCGTCTTCATAGGGAAGGAAAAATCATATCGCGCATCTGGGGGATCCCAACGAGAGTATTGTTCATGATATCAAGGATATTCACTCCATCGTCCTAATTTTTTTCAACAAACACTATGAATCCAAAAGCATCAACACTCATACAGGTCTAACTAGCTACATCCAAAAGTTGGTTACGGATGATATGAATCGTTATTTGTAGATATATATCTCTGACGACATTGTTTTTGGCACTCTGCACATTATTCACTCTAACAAGGCCCTGGGACCTGATGGGTTTTAGGAATTGTTCATCATATTTTTTGGCCTATAATTGGTTCAGATTTGGTGGCCCCCCTGAAATAGGTATGGGAAGGTAGAGAATCTCTTCAATCCCTTAATGAAACTCATATTACTCTTATCCCAAAAACTTAGTTCCCTCATGAAGTCTCAGAGTTTTGGCCAATCAGTTTGAGCAATGTGGATTACAAAATTTTCTCGAAAATATTTTTAACCAGACTTATGTACTTCCTCTCGTTGATTGTTTCTGATAACCAAAGTCCTATTGTTCCAAATAAATCTATTAATAATAATGTTTCCATCACTTTTGATGTATCCTACTCTATAAAAAATCATTCCTCTTCTAAGAGAGGCATCATGGCATTGAAATTAGAAATGATGAAAGCCTATGATAGAGTTGAATGACCTTTTATTGAACTTGTTCTCTCCAAGTTAGGCTTTTAGAAGATATGAGTCTCTAATATCATGAATTGCATTACGTCTGTCTCCTACTTAATTAATATTAATGATTCCCCTTCTGTGAGATTTAAACCGTCAAGCGGTTTGAGACAAAGGGGATCCCCTGTCACCTTATCTCTTCATTCTGGTGGCTGATGTTTTTTCTCACCTCCATTTGAAGGAGGTGGATCATGGAATTATCCATGGTTCTAAGGTACATAGAAATGACCCTATCTCCCATTTCTTCATTGCAGATGATAAAATTCTTTTTTCTTGTGCATCCCCACAAGAATGTAGTTTAGTGTTGCATATCATCAATATGTATGAAAGGGCTTCAGGTAAAAATATTAATCCTTAAAAATCAGAGTTATATTTCAGTAAAAGCATCCCACAAGTAAAGAGTGATGAGATTCAAAGAATGTTTGGTTTTCTGCTGGTTGAGAATCATCCTAAGTACCTTGGACTCCCGACCCTTGTTTGTAGGTCAAATAAATAAGTGTTTGCCTCAATTATGGATAGGTTGGATAATCTTATTTGTCTTTGGTCTAGTAAGAAGATTTCCATGGCAGGAAATGATGTTCTCATGATGTTAGTGGCCTAATAAATCCATTATTATGCTATGATGCTTTCTAAATTTCTAGAAACTCTCATCAATCAGATTCACTCCTGGTTAGAAATATTTTAGTGGGGATATAATGAGGGAAAACATAACTCACACATGATGTCTTGGGAGAAGTTGTGCATTTCAAAATTTCATGGGGGCCTTGGATTTAGGAATCTAAAATGGTTTAATGAGGCTCTTCTGGAAAAGCAAGGATGTTTCCTCCTCTCCCATATATATACCCTGTTATCAATGGTTCTGCGAGAAAAATAATTCCCTCATTCTGACTTCTTGCATGCCTAGTTGGAGCCAAGAATGAGTTTTTTTGGAGAAGTATCTAGGGCACAAAATTCCTCCTTAACAAGGTCTTTGTCTGGAGAATTTTTTATGGACATAATGTTCTTGTTTGGATGGACTCCTGGCTAGAAAATGGAATTAACCATAAGGTCTCTTCGACTATTGTTCCTAGTTTCAATGATGAAAGGGTACGATATTTGATCAATGAATTGCCTAAGGATAGGGATCACAAGAAGCTTTAATGCTGGTTTAATTAGGCTGATTGTCAGTTCATCCTAAGTGTTCTTCTCACACCAGGGATGGGTTGTGACCAGCTTTTATAGACTAGGGATTCTCATGGAAGAAATTATGTCAGCTCAAGTTATAAAATGTGGGTCTAAGGAGTGGATCAGGCCTTTACTGATAATCAATGGAAGATTACCAGGGCACTCACTACCCCCAAAGTTGAAATGTTTTTGGTGGCATGTCTGCTCTGGGGTTCTCCCAACCAGTGAATTTTTGGTACAATGACATTTGGTGGAGGATGAAACTTGTCTGTTGTGCCTCTAGGTGGTGGAATCTCTTTTTCATGTAATTCTTTCGTGTCGTGGGGTGGAAGGGTTGTGTAAGTCATGAAAACCAGATTTTGGTTTGTTCTCTAATCTTTCAATTGGTCTGGTCCAAAATCTGGTTAAATGGGTTGCATCTCTTTAACTGAGAGTGGTGGGGTTGATCTGCACAATTTCATAGTTAATGTGGACGTGAAGAAATGATCGCATTTTACAAATGATGGTGACCCATGTTAATCTTTGAGTGGATAGGTCTACCAAATGGCTGAACGGTTGGATGAATAGAGATTCAATGCCTCCTTTGGGAAACACTCGGAATCCAGCTCCTTGCTGGTCTCCCCCCTGAGAGATTCCTCAAGATCAATACATATTCTACTATCTCTGCTAATTCCACGGTTGGTATTAGACTCATTGGTCATAATAGTTTTGGCCAGATTGTGGTAGCTTAGTTCCAGGTTATGCCATTCTCATGGAGCCTTATGGTGGCGGAGGCCTCTGCCATCCTCCTTGGGATCTTTTTTCAATGTTCAAAAAATTGTCACAAGGTTTTGGTGGAATCTGATTGCCTTTAAGTGGTGAACAATCTATCTTCGATGGACGATGCATCTCAACCGTATGGACTTATCTTGAGGATGATCTGGTCATTAATTTTTTCCTTTTCTGCATGAAAATTTTCTTTTATCAAGCATGATGGAATATGGAAGCTCATTTTTTGGCTCATTTTGGGAAATCATGGGGTGATCATTGTTGGGAGGACTCGTTTCTGGGTTGGAATTGTAGGACTTGATTTCTTGATCAGTAATTTATCATATCTTTTCTCAAAAAAAATACTACACTATAAGAAGAATAAACCAACATTAATGTGTACAAATGGGAAATCATCCCCATGAAATATGTTTCCATTTAATATATCTATCTATTATAAATTATTATATTCAGTATATTTATGGTATATAAATCATGTTTCATATTATGGAAATATATAAATCATGTTTTAGCCGATACGATCAGGAATAAAAAGTTTAAACACGTACAAAAAAGAAAGCGATTATTACCTAAAATGTTATTTTAACATGGGAATTATTATTAAATGGGTATAATGAATTCATAAAGGAATCATATATGATACCATAAATATTAATATGGTTTTTTTATAATTCAATAACATAAAATTTTCGTTATAAAAGAGTCTAAACATTCCCTTATCTAAAGAAAAGTACAAGGTAATTTTTAATTTGTCAATCTCATTATTATCCAAGATTCTTTATGTGTATGTTTTTACTAGGAAATATTTATTATCTATGAACATGTTTCATAAAAGTGTTTTCGAAATGATTTTTTAAGGGAATCTTTAACTGAAACATCATTTTAAATGGTTTAAATATTCATTCTTCTAAATCATTCTTATTAATTTCAATGTTTTCAAAATTGTTATAAGTATTTATTTATATTGAAATGAATGTTTTAAAATGATAATTTCTTTCAAAATCACCAAAGTGATATGAGACACTTTCATTAAAAAAAATTCATTTAAATGTCTTCCTTTCTAAATTGCTGGAATTTTTAATTATTTCATGAAAAAATGATGTTTCTCTTAGGGAGTTTTACAGATAATTTTCAACTATGTCAACATACTTTACTAGATATTATTCATAATTGAGGTTTATTTGTTATAATAAAATTTTATATATTGTATTTAATGAATTATGATATGTTTGACTATAGATGTGATATTTTTATACCATTCATGGATTACAGTTGAAGTATTGACATTTCGTATGCTAGTTTTAATACGAATGTTAATATTATTTTTTCCCCTTTTAATATGAGTAATTTATTGGACATAGTATGGGATGGGTGGGGCCCTCTATAGCCCCTAGATGAATAAGTAAGTTTAACAAGGTAAATTAGTGTATTGTAATAAGGCCTTGAAAAAAATCTACTTCTAGTCTTGGCACAAGGCCTTGATTATATGGTTATGATGTCCACCATTATGCATTCCCTCATTACAATATTAGTTATTACATTTGATTATTAAACTAGTAGAATATCCTTGTGTATGTTACATGGTAATGTTTGATTTGTTTTTTTTCCCATATTATGTTTTTTTATGTTTAAAATTATTTTGTTTTTATTAAACATATTTCCTTAAATGTTTATAGATTCCGATAAATATTTTACTATTACTGAGAATCTGATCTCACCCCTTTCTTATGTTTGGTTTTCCTAGGATTCGATGAATTGTATTATGATTGATATGCAGTGTTAATCTAGGAAAATAATGGAAATCTAAATGGATTATCTATGTTGTATTATATGTTTGAAATTGTAATTTAATGTTAATATTTGTAATCTATTTTCCAATACTACAAAACTGATCGGTCCTTATGGACTTGATTCATTTTAACCATACAAATATATTAAAATAATGCACTGGCTCCGAGATTATGTGGTCGGGGTGTTTTATTTGGTATCAAAAACAGTTTATTGTAAACCATAAATACTATATATAGAAAAACTCTGATTAAAGAACATTAACCTAAGATATAATTTGGGGATTAGTATAGAAGAACATCAAAAAAATTGTAATGTACATATTATGTGGGATTTTTATGAAATAAATCACTATATAGATATAATAAGTGGATGTGGTTCTAGAATAGATGTACCTAGGACTAAAAACCCCAACAAGGAGTTTCAGGCTTGACCCGAGGAATCCTTGTAGATGACAATGGGCCTTAATCCTCACATAGTTTGACACTCTTAGGGGATATTCTTTATATAATTCAAATTTTCATTAAAAATGATTATTTATGAGTAAATATATTAGAAAAGAAACCATTTTTATTGTTATGATAGTAGATTTGGGAAAATATTCAATTAATGTTGATAAATTTTCTATGTTTTTGTTATACATTATGATACGATTAAACCTAGTGTATGTCATCATTTAGATATGGGGCCCATTATAAGGAATAAGAACTCCAAAAATGTGCATGATTCGAGGAGTAAGAAGGGTCCAATATTTAATGGTCTCAAGAAAATATTTCTACGAGAAATAGCCTCCCATATATTCTCATCATTTAGGGAAATATTATCATGTGTTAATAAGATAATAAAATAATTATATGAGTTATATGGATTTTAGAGGGAATCCATTAATGAAGCGGAAGGCAGAGAGAAATATTCATAAATGGAAGAACAGAAAGAAGAATGTTTTAATATGTGATAACAATGGAATGAATCTCCTTGAGAAGTGCTTGAAAGTAAAGGGTGTTCAATTTTAGTGTAGAGAGAAGGGTAATCATGAAAGAGAATGAAAAGGGAACAACGAAAAGACTAATATTCAGTGATTTAATTGTAGTAAAATGGGGTAATACACATGTAACTGGCCTATGCATCATCGAAATGTAGATCAGAAGAATCAAAAGGATGAAGGTCAAGCAGATGTAATTTCTACATTTGACGTGGCCTAATAAATATATTTGTGCTTCTAGATATAATAATTGTTTCATTTAAGTTTAGTATCAATGATATACTAGTAAAATGAATTATGGAAATAAATGAGGATTTTAACACAGAAATATTTAATTGAGGATTTGAGATTGTATGGTACAATGAAAAGTGACTCAATGGAAAAATATACATTCTAGAAAATACATGGTTGAGGGTAATATAAAACTATAATATTGTCCTTATACTGAGATAAGTGATTTCTATAATGTAAATTTTGTATTATTAACATCATTGGAACTGACTAATGGTTTCTCTAAAAGTTGCTCAAACCATCATTATTGGGAATTTTCATCATTTTTTAATTTATGGTGTATATAATGTATTATATGTTTTACATATTGAATGAGGAAAAATTAATTTATTTAATATGGTTTTCTAGTAATTTAGATTATTTAAATTTTTAAGATAATACCGGATAAAGGTATTGACATAAATGTTTTGTGAACATCCTTATAAATTTTGGACCGTGTGTTTGCCGAAAAGTATTATTGATAAGTCTAAAGGTTGGAATGTGTTAAGTATTAAATTAGATACTATTTTTTGAGGTTAAAAAATTTCATAATATTATTTTTGCATTGTTATAAAAAGTAAAACCCAGAGCTCGGGTGACAACTTGTCACGTACGGCAAGGCCAGGAGACATGAACCCACAACCAAAGGATGACAAGGGTACATCACCTACCACTGGCCAACGTGATGTCCTGGTAAATATAATGAATTTTTTTAATGGTATAATGTGTTAATTATAAATTTTTATTTTATGAAACTCTGTACGATTAGGTTTAATATAACATTATTGAGTTCTATTATCTTTTGGAGACAAAGATGAGTTTGTTATAGAAATTATTTAATGGATGGAAATACACTTATCATGGAAATTTTTTCTTATTATATGAAGAAATTAATTATTAAAAATTATGTAAATATTCTCAAAACACATAATGTGTTATCCTATTACATTATGTTTTTTTGAACCAATGATATTTTAAATCATCATAGTTATATGTCTTTAAAGCCCTTAAATTTCCCTTTATTGTTTACTTGATTGTGATTTATTACCTCAATAACTCTCTATAAATATTTACGTTTTTCACTAATTAGGTGTCTATAGTTTCCACAAATTTTCTCTTATTTGACACTGTAATTTGGGGGTGACTTTTCCATTTTCATTTCCCTCTTATTAAGGGTAAATTTTATGAAACTTATTTCTTATGAGGGTTTTCCACAATGTTATTTTCTATTTTCAACCTTTTATTTTAGAATAAAAATTTCAAATTGTTAGGATGCAATTTATTTATGGAGTTGAGAATGTAAAACCCCGTGATTTCATAGTACGTTATCTCTTTAAAATATTTCAATTGCTTGCGCTCCACGCAAGACCAAATTCAAGCACATCACGACCTATCAAAATACCCTTTTAAAAAGTGGTGATGAATATTATTAACCAAATTTTAAATTTTAAGTATATCCTATATTATTTTTACATTCATATTTTGTGTTTATTAGTCACAATATAATGAAAATTTTAAATTTTCAGATAAAAGTAGTATTTTTGAATAAATGCATTTTTTGACTTTTAATGGAGAACCCTTTTTAAATCCAATATTTGAATCTTTTATATATTTAATTTAATAAAATTAAATTCTTTTTTAGAATCAAGGAATAAAAATTATGTTTGGATAAATTTTTGGTACTTTTTTTATAAATTTTATATTTTGATGAATAGTAAAAAATACTAAATTTTCATTAAAAACAACATTTTTAGTCGAGATAATTTATAGTGCTAAAATTTAAATTAGAGGTGTTTTAAAGTATCATTAGATTAAATTTTTATTGTTTAATATAATTTTGATCATTGGATGTAATTTCACTTTTAAATTGTACCTAAACACATGTCAATATTTTTATATTTTTTCCTTCTTAAAAACAATTTTTCTATTTTTAACAATGTGAATTAATTGTAAATTTAATAATTCAAAATATATTTTTTTAATTTGGTAAAATTTAATCATATTTGAATTTGGAAGATCACAATTATTTTTGGATGAGTATTTGGTATATTTCAGAAAACATTCAATTTTTTTATGAATAGTGATGAAGTTTGTGTTGTAGATAAAAACGGAATCATTGATTTAAATAATTATTTTAATTAAAAATTTATAGTATGGAAAATTTATTTACATAATAAATATGTTTGTCAAATTTAATTCAGTGGAGTCATTTTATAATTATATTCGACATAAAAAACATTATTGAACTTCTTAACATCTTTTAACCACCATCTAGAAACATTGGAAAATTTACAAAAAATATAAATTTACCACTTCAGAAAATTGAATTATAAAAATATAAGAGAAATTGTTGGTATCATTATGTAGAATTTGTTTTAATAAGATGAAAATATTTTTTTGGTGAATAGTAACATTTGAATTTTATTTACCACAGTTTAAAGTAAATAACATAATTAATGGTAAAAATTATATTATAACTACACTAACACGTGTACTAATTCTATTGGATTTCTGTATTCTGACCATATAAAACCTTAGGACAAAAATATTATCCTTTTTTATCCACATTTATTATATTAGGACATTTATTATATTTTATTTAATGAAGAGTTAAAAGAGTTAAATACAAATTTTGTTAACTAAAATGTTTTAATATATGATTATATATAAGATAAATTAGACAATAAATATTTATTAGAATGATAATAATATTTCCTATATCATGGTACTTTTTTTATAATTTTAGTCATTAAATAATTATGTTTATTTATGGCATAATGATAATACAGTAATAACCTTACTAATGAAAGACTAAAAGAATTGATGTTTTAAATATTAAAATAAATGTAAATTGAGACTTTTGATGCATTACACAAATTCTATAGTTTACTATGACATTTTTGGGTTAATTAAATGAATTCATTTACAATTAATCATGCTTTTATGTCTTTCAAAAAACCAAATACTAAATAGTGTCAAAATAGACATAAATGTGTTTTTAAAAAAATACAATTTTATTAATTTATATAATATTATTTAAAATCTAAGGATCATCCAAATTACTTATATAATGATATATATGTTATTAATGAACCACTTTATGTTCTCTTGTCATTTTATAGTAAGTGTATTGACCATGTATTATAACAATACAAGAGATAAACTATTTAACTAAGGGTTAGACCTCAAAGATAAGGACACTATGGTGACATACACATTTATAAATACTATTTTTTTAGAGGAAATACACCCATCACCACCATAGACTTTTAATAAATCCATTTGTATCATTTAAGAAACCAAATATTATTTTATAGTAAATTAATATTTCAAGATTTTCATAATGTGCCCCTATCCTCTCTTATAAAAGCGTACTTCCTCTTCTCATAACTTCACAACTCCAAACCCATTTGACTCAGTGAAAACCTACTCTAATATCCTCCCAACTTCATTTAATATAACCTGGAGTCCTGACATTGATCATAAAGTTAACTTAAGGAGATGTTTTATTCAAATCAAAAGGAAGCACCCAAAGAAGATGTAATTATTTCATCACAACTTTTAATGTTCTTTTCTTCTCCCACATCCTCTTTCTTTGTTATTTCCATTCTAAAATAATAACTACAATATCTTATTTATACTTAGATTTTATTATAAATACTTTAAAACCATATTCATTTTTATATCCATCCTATGAATGACAAACTCACGGTAAGTGCGTATGTACGACTTACTATCTCCTTGTCATGTTGTAGTTTGTATTCAAAATTCCATTATTTGGATAAGTATAATAAAGAGTAAAATTAATTGAAAAAATTAATATTACACAATAATGATTCTATATATTTATTATTCCTTCCAATTAAACACGGTTTACCTTCGATAGAATCATATTGTCGCTCATGCGAACGTACGGCTTACCGTCTCCACGACGTGATGAGACTCATCTTCAATGATCACCATTAAATAATTTTTATAATAATAGAAATATGTTGATTAAGTTTGAGAAATATGAAATAATATTTCTAATGTAATAAAATTTATTTATTTAGATAATTGTATGTCATTTACATACTTATATACTATAGGATATGAAAATAGAAACAACGTTCAAGCGTACATACAGACTTCTGTCTCCATGAACGGCTTTACATTTTAGATATATATCTAATATAAGTATTTCTATTTGAAATATATATTATATAGAAATAATTTTTTATATTCATTATGTATGTAAATAATCATCTATGTGATATGAATAATAATATGTTAAAACACATACAAAAAAGAACGTGATTATTACTTGAATGGTTACTTTAACATGGAAATTATTATTAAATGGTTATTATAAACACATAAATGAATAATATATGATATCATATATATTAATATGGTTTTGGTATAATTTAATTACAAACTCTGGTCATTATACATGAGGCTAAACAGAACCTCGATTAAAGTAAATACAAGGTAAGGGCTAATTTCGTAATCTCATTATTATCTGAGATTATTTATGTGTAATTTTTTAAAGGGACATATTTATTTTACATTTCCATTTATCATTAAAGAGTTATAAAAATTATTCATTTCATGTGAATATTTTACTAAAATATAATTTTAAATGGGTTAAATATTTATTCTTCTAAATCATTATCCTTAATGTCCATGATTTCAAAAAGCTTTTAATGATTTTTTTAGACATTAATTTCATAAAATTGTTATTTATTTCATAATATTAAATGTGTAATGGGAAAATTTTATTTAAAACTGTCTTTTAAATGTATTCCTTTCTAAATTGTGTAACTTTTAAATGATTTCATAAAAAGTGATATTACTCTCAATGGGTTTTACAAATACTTTTCAACTATTTCAACATACTTTAATGGATAATATTAATGATTGAGGTTTATTTGTTATAATACAATGTCCTATATTTTATTGAATGAATTATGATATATTTGACTATGGATTTTATTTTTTTATACCATTCCTGGTTTATGGTTGAGGTATTTGCATTTCGTATGATTGTTTTAATATGAATGTGTATGTTATGTTTCACCCTTTTCATTTAAGGAACGTATTGGGACTAGTATGTGATGTGTGGGGCCCGTTATATCCCCTTGGGGAATTGGTAGGTTTAATGAGACAAACTAGTGGATTTGGACAAGGTCTTGGGAAAAATATTAACTGTAGTATTGGCATGAGGCCTTGACTATGTGGTTTTGATGTCTGACATTATGCATTCCCTCATTATGAAATTATTTACTAATATGATCATTTGACTATAGAATATCCATGTTAATGTTATATGGTAATATTTGATTTATTTTTTATATATTATGTTCATGATTATGCTTAAAATGTTGTTGTTTTTATTACACATATTTCCTAAAATGTTTATAGATTCTGATAAATTATAAACCCTTACTGAGCATCTGATCTCACCCCTTTCTTATGTTTTGGTTTACCAAGATTCCAAGAAGTGTATTATTATTGATATTCATGGTTATTATACTGGAATAGAGTTATTTTTAACGGTTTATTCATGTTGTATTTTATGTTTGAAATTCTATAGCAATGTTCATGTATGTAATATATTTTCCAAGACTACTAATCTGATTGGTCCTTTGGGACATGATTTGTTTTAATCGTGACTATGTATTAAAATAATGCTTTGGATATGTGCTTCTGGGGTCATGGAATTATAATAATGACCATAATAACCACATATCTTGGGTGCATAAGTGAAAACAGGTTTTGAATACTCAGAGATTCCACATTAGAAAAAATTTAATGGGTGTTTTCCAAGAACTGAAAGAGGTCTAAAAGAACCTAAATGTGAAGATACAACATGAGACTCATCACACTACCTATTATATTTATGGGAACTCATATAAAATCAATATGGAGAAAAAGGAACTATTTTCCAACCTATCATACTTTCTATATGAACAAAAACCATACTTTCCATATGCATCGTGTCCAAAAAATAAAAGAGATTAATAAGAAAAATGAAAATTAATATTAATCAACATTTCAACTCAAACTATAACGTCTTCAGAGTCTCATTAGATAAAATATCATTATTAAACTGTACATGATTAGTGAATCAGTTCTCATATTCCATCATTATCCTCTCAGCATGCTCTAGATTGAAAAACTCAATTGTCTTACCCATCCACATAGAGACTTTATAGAATTGGTTAGAGAAAATATTAATAAGTTGATTCCCTATAATCTATCATTCTTCTTAAATGTTACTATGGAACCACTCTATCTCCTCCAAGGTCCCCAAAACATAATGGTACATAATAATACCTTAATAATTTCAAAAACTAACAAGAAATAAAATATAATTTCAAACTTTTCTCAACCAATATTTTTCCTCTTGAGGATCATTAGGGACTTTTCAAGTTAGTTGGTAATAATAAAAGAAATCTTAGGAAGATTTATAGGATCCATCCCTCCAATGTTCCACAAATGGTACCTGGGTAGGTATGGGGGTAGATCCTATCTTAGGGAATGAAAATTATGTACAACAATGTCAAATAAATTCTTATCTAAAATGGATTTTATAATTTTAGGACCAGAAAAACTCCATCCTATATCATTTTCACACATATTCTCTGAGGAAAAATACTATAGAATATCATCAATCAACATTGATGTAATTATAAGGTTATACAAATCAAAATTCAAACAATGTCAACAAATAAATATATTTCTTCTAAGATAGGAAAATATGATTTGGATTCAAACATATCAAAATAAAAATCAGTGAAAATACTATTAAATTCCTCGTGATGAACTTCACAAAACACCCATGACAATTTAAGGTTTATTATGATGAGATATTTCTAGAAGCTCACTTGAAATAAACTTTTATGTCTTGACATGATATCTCAACTTGATATTGATAGGGAGGTAATATTATTAAAATAAACCTTTCATAAATCATTGTCATGAACTGGCCTAGATACTATGATACACTAAAATCAATGATGACTCTACCATAGCTTGAAGGGAATTACCGATCCAAATGGGTAGGTCACCAGCTCCTAGAATCATGAAATATAAACATTGTAATTATGTTTCAACAAAACCAATGATTTATAAAGATATATATCAGAATTCTCAAAAAATACACAAGGATACAGTACTAAAAACCAAACGGGTATATCAAATAGGAAAAAATAATTTCATAACTTATTATAAAATATATAAGATAACCCAATGTAAAAAAGGACATGTCACTCCATTCCCTAAGGGGGTAGGAAAATATTCTTTTTATAATAGGTTCCTTCCCATTACTCATACCTAGAATTATAAAACCTAAAAACACTCAATAGAGAAGGTACGATGTGAGCTAAAAATACAATTAGAGTATCACCATGTGTTCCACATTAATATTCCATAATTATAAACGAAATCATGATTTAAATTCTAAATATAGTAGGAATGGTATTACATTATCTTATTTAAGACAAAAAATTCTTTTATTTATATTTTATTGAAAAATATTTCAAAATTTATTAAATATACATTTTATATAATATATATTATATAAATATATTGTAATAAGTAAATAAGTTGTATATATATATGAACAATAGATCAATTAAACCATGTACTATGGTAATCTTCTGTACAATATGATTTATTCTAGTTATAAGATCTTCACACAACTTAATTGTATATTCACAGAATGTTTGTATACACAAATCCCACATTCTGAAGCAGAAAAGACCTTAAAAATATCATTGGGGGTATGATATGATGAAGTTGATTTTTTGTTGTTGTAATCATCAATATGTGATTAAGGAATTACCATCACATCAAGACTGTCTAAAATAATACATTAACTACCCATGATTTCATTCCTTTATTCAAGAAATCAACAGTGGGAAAACTATTACAAATTAGATTATAAAAAATAATCCCCAATTTCATTTGAAATACTCTAACTTCATTTCAATACAAAAACATATTTTTTAATTATTTCATTACTTTTAAAATCGAATCAAATCAGATCTATTTATCAATACTATTTATGAAATTGTTCCTAAAAAATAATCTAAAAAATACCAATTTCATGAAACATCGAAATATCTAATTCAAATAAAATTGGTGGTTTTCCAAAAATACATACCATATAAATTTCTTTCAAAATCACAAACAATTGTGTTTTATCATTAAAAATATTAATGTCGTAAAAAACATCAAACTCATAATTTTATATCTTGGCCAATCATTAAATGATACCCCTACTTTTTTAATGGAAACTGAATAAACACAATGAGAATTTATAATGAGGAATGAAGTAGTATATGATATAGGGACTGAACAATGATTGATAAACCTTACTATACATGATAATCCATCACTGATATGATGATTTGGAGGGATTGAAGATCACTATAATTGGCCAAAATTACCTAAGGTGGGCTCTGGATCATATGAGGAAGGGATATTGGTAATGGATAAGGAAAATAAACCATGAAACATATTGAATATTTCCTACTCTGATACATATATAGAATTAATATTCAGTTCATGTCATGTAAATTCTCAGATTGTAAATAGACTAAAAAAGAAAAACACTCATTATAAAATCATATTTTTATAATTTACAGGCCATATAAACTATACACAGTGTGTAACCTTCACTATGTGGAGCCGTTTAGAAAAATATTATTGAAGATGATTACATTCATGCAACCCCATTTCACAAAATTTAACTACCCATATGATTGTTGAAACTACATGTTTTATACAGATAATACCAACAAATACCTAACATTACCATTACATGTATGGTCAAATCTTCTTATAGGAATTACACATCTAGTGAAAAATAAAAACCATATCAAGGGTTTAGTGAATACCTGAAATAATGGTGATTGGGTGGTATATATTTTATTGATTAAATGTCATATGATTCAATTATTTACCATTAAATATTGATTATTCCTTATTTATTCCTGGTAGATCTCACTACACACATACATTTATTGATTTTATGAGCATATCCATTTCATATATTTTATTTATATAGGATAATAGTTTGTGTATTATGATTTATTTAAAGTGTAATACTAAAATGAATAATGGTGTTCTCAAAGTGAATTATATGTTTTTTAGTTTTTCTCAATTATATTATGATATTCATGTATGTATTTAGATTTCTAGTATAACAAAACTATTTATTCTCCCATGATGTGATTTATTTTATCTAGTTATAATTTAATAAAATAACCACTGACAATAGACTATGATAATTTCATGTAAATAAGTCCATGTAGAGATACAATAAGTGGATTTCGCTATAGCACAATTGTATCTTGGGGTAATATATTTAAAAATAACATATTAGGATTTTAGTCTACCATCACATGGTTCAAAAAATATGCCTTGAAGGATACCAGGTTTGAAATTCATAAGATATATGTGAGGTTTAAATCATATTTTCATTAGGTGATATTTCAAAATATTTGAATAGTTGATAACAATGAATTGACTAGGATAATCCTAAGGTTCCATAGATTGATCATAAGGTGAAAAGATATAGTCATCCTATATATTATTATATTTTTTATCCTCTATTATTATTGTTCCTCATACTATAATTTTTCTTTTCTGTTAGTGGAGGGAACAAATATAAATCATGTTAGCAATGAATGAAATGGATCATTTTATGATTTTAAGAAATTTAATCATATTATGACATAAGTAAGAGATATTGTGATTGTTCTTAATTATTTATCCCTATATATTATTAAAAAATTGTATCTTAACCAAGTCTTGGACTCACCAAATACTATATTTATGGATTCAAATATAATCTCATGTTGTGGAAACTATAGAGGAAATAATTATCAATTTAATTAATTTCGCAAACATATAAAGAGACACATAAGATAATTTATAAACGGAAAAAAGGACTTATATGAGGGAAAAAATAAAATTATGAATCAAATTCCAAAGATAAAATGAAGAGCTCAATGGATAGAAATAAATCTAATTCTTTATAGCAATTTATTGTCTATTTCTATAAATGTGGGGAACTGGGGAATTTTCTAAGTAAATTCCATCTATGATAATTTAACTCCTATACTAAGGAAGGATATATTTTATACAAATAAATGAAGTAAAAGATATAATGTATTTATCCATTTGGTTTAGTGAACTATGTTTTATATGTATTATTACAAATGGTATTACAGTTAAAAAACCATGAGAAATCAATGGAATGTGTTAGTATATGAATAATATATGTCTTCATGTAATATTAAAATAAGAGTTTTGAATACCATCATCAGTTTTTAAGTTTAATGTGGATCATAAATTCAAATTTTTGGACTTCCCAATTTTGGTTGAATTTGATGAGTTTTTATTAATATTAATGATTATTTGTAAGAATTTATGGAAATACAACACATTAATATTTTATATGTTTTTCTGATTTTTTTAAATTAAGAGAGAATTTACATTTTTCAGAATAAATATAATGATGTTGGTAACCTTTACAGTTTATCATGTCATTGATGTAGAGTTAATAATGGGGTATTATGATTTGGGAATGTTATAGGGATTTTATTTATACAGTTTTGAAAAAAATGTAAACATCCATGTTGAGTGATACCCAATGGCATCCAGAAAGGTTGTGGAGCATGAACCCATAATGGAATGCTGAAAAGGATTAATTGAAGTAATTTTACATTTAAATAAACATTTTGTGTTATATATCTAGATAATAATATAATCTCTCAACCCTAAAAATAAGATCCTATGATAAAAACATTGTCATATTATTTTAATTTCTATTGAGTCAATTATCTTTTTTATACCACATTAGATTATGGTTTTATATTAATCATGTTCTCATGACCATTAACATTTAGGTTATTAATGACTTATACCACTCTCACATAGTTATTTTGGTATAAGTATTTTCATCCATTTCCAAATAATCACTTCCCAGTAATTTTTCCAGTATAGAAACCTAGATATGTGTAACTATAGATGATCATTATAATACCATTTATATCTTATCAATATGATGTTATATTATACCATTTTAAGATGCTAGATTTAAACAGTGGTATTCTAAAATATAATACCCTTGATGTCTATGCATGTGATAAATTTTCTAAGAATAAATTTATTGATTTTTTGGAGAAGGTAAATCCTCAATATATTAAAATAAGAGAATTATGTTTGGTAGAGTATACGACACACAACACAAAGATTAAATTAAACAAGAAATCTAATATTTATATATTATAATTATAACATATAAGATAAATTGGTGGGTATGAATATGAATAATTATAGTATTAAAATTAAATGGTTTAACCATGTATAGTATAATATAATTATTTCTCAAAATATTTCAAATAAAAAAAATTCAATGTAAAAGAAAAAATGTTAAAAAAATGTTTTTAATACACCCGAGGTGTTTTTTAAATAATTAATTACATTATAAACTATTGGTTAATGATTTAAAAAAAACTAACATAAGATATTCAATAAAACGATTTATCATTCAAATAATGTCTTCTCAATTCATGGGATAAAAATAAATCCTCTTTTATGCTTAAAAACTATATTTTTTTAAAAAACTATTTCATCGCATTCTGAACACTAATTTTGAAAAATAATTATAAAAAATTATGATAAATTATTACAAAACGTAACTTCAATTTTAATTAGTCATGTTAAAAATATAATAGATTTAATATTTCATAATTTTCAGAATTTGATTTTCATTAATGAAACAAATTGACTTTTTTGAAATCATTAGTTTCATTCAAAGTGTTTACAAGTTCCAGTTAGTTAGAAAATTACTATAGAAGTAAAATTATATTATTAATAATATAATTTATCTAATTTATTTAATTCTAAAAAAATATATTTTTGATTTTCGTATAATATAGTTTTATGGTTTCAAAATTAATTTATTTTGAAAAGCATTTGTTCATCGCATATGTAAGATTAATTTTAAATTAAATTATTCCACATATATGAATTTAATTTTTTAAATTGTGATAATTTTATTCTAATCATAAATATTAATATTATATAATAATAAAAACTTAATTTTTTCAAAATTAATATTAAAATTTATAAAAATTAATTAATTCGGTTAATGTTAAAATGAGATTACCAGGAGATACACTAAGATTATAAGGGATAAAATATATTAAAAACCAGTCAAATTTCTATTTTATGGTCATATTGAGATATTATCTCTTGTAATTTTCAATAATGAGTCATTTTGGGTCCCTTTTTAGGATAAAAACTCTATTATAATTTATTCATTCAAATATTTCTATGTGTTCCCTCTCTCACCCCAATTATAAAAGGTAACAACCTATCCTCACTTACTAGCTCTTAAAAGGCCCATTGGTTGAAACATGATTTACCATAATACATACCTAAAATCACAAAAAATGACCTATAACCCCTTTTTTTATCTTAAATACTATTGTGAAAGTCTTTACATATAATCCTAATGTAGTTATCCAAAATATATGTCTACATCTTAACCATATTATCTCATTGTATTTATTCCCTTAACCCCTTAAAATGTCCCCCCCAAAATTATAAATTAATAAAAAATCAATATTTTATATATGAAAATGTTATTATTATAAGGATGTAACTTAAATATATCCGCACTTCTATTTAATTGTAAGTGTGACTAGTGGTCACGATTACGGTAGACATCATCCTCGTGAACCAATGTATTTCATTTTCCATCATCGTATCTCATGGGTGGATATACTAATAGAAATAATTTTTTATATGATATTAATAATTTAATTGTACATATTAAATTATAATATCAGGTCTACCATCTTACCATTCAATATCTATAAAAATGATAATACGACTCAATCATATGTGTGGACTACCACCTCTACAAAGCGATGTGATATGTTTTTAAATTTATATCAAATAGATGTTAATAAAGATATATTTATTGAATATATAATAAATATATATGACATAATAATTATTCATTAAGGTGAAATAATAATTAATTTTCTTTCTATGAATCTATTCAAAAAATGGAGACATAATTCATTTGTTCGTACGACCTACCATCTCAAAGGACATTCTAACAACTTTTTTTTAATCTCTAAATATTTTTGGACTCTTATAAATTTTTACATAATGAATATATATGATATAGATATCATGGATAAAATTGGATATATTATCAAAATGGGATAAATATAAAACTTCAAAAACTACTAAACTATAACATACATGAAAAAAGAAGAAGATATCACTAAGAATAGTAATTTAATAAAAATATATTAACAAAAATGTGATAAATGATTATATGTAAAAAAAGCATGTATTTTATATATTATTATATGTAGTTTATATATTGATAATAATTATTTATTAATTATATAGTTGTTTCAAACACATGTGAAGGATTTCATATGTACTTTAAGGGTTTCTTGTAGAAATGTTTCCTGTATGAAACAAATTTAATAATATACCAATTATTTCATTCCTCAAAATTTTATAATTATCCTTTTATATGTTACAATAAAAATTAATTTTTCCTAAAATAATATAATTTTTCCATTAATTTAGTTTCTATCATGGGTATTATGATTTAATTTTTATAAACATTCTTATGGTTTATTTCCCAATATCATCATTATTTAAGATAGTAATCATTATGTCCCAATTGAAGAAATTATTTCTACTTCTTATATTGAAACCAATATATTCTTTCCTCCTATGGATATTAGTAAAATTTTAATATAATCATATCCTTTTTTTCTTTGGTACATAAAATTATTGAGATTTTTTATGAAAATATTATATTATTTCTCCCTTTGGTCAAAAATATGTAATCATTTTACACTATTTTTTTAAATATTTTAAATAATATATTAAAAATAATAAAATGATGTTTTATATCCTTTCATACTCATGATTATATTTTTATAGATATTTTAAAATGAGTCTTCCTCTTATAGTCAATGTAGTGTATTTTTGGAATTTTCATACAAAACAATTAAAAGGAATAATTATTTTATCATGTTTAGAAGAAATAATATTTCCCTCCATCCTAACCACTCATTAATTTTATTTTTAATGCATAAATTTACGAGTAAATTTTTAATTATTTTTTCCCTGAAATTATTGAATGTTTTGTATTTTAGAAGTTATTTTATAAAGTAAAAATTTTATTTTTCACATTAATGTTTTCAATAGATCTTTTATAGTAATTATATTTCTCAAAAGATAACCTTTATATTAAATATTCTACAATAGGGATATATTATAATGATACTCTCCGTATTATTTATCTGGGTTTTAGGATCATCTTGAGTTTGGTCATATTATTTTGATATAATTATCCAGATTTACTCTGGATAGTTTATGAATATGTTTATATATTGTGGAAATTATTAAAATCTCATATTATTTTTTTGATATAAATGTTTACATTGATTATTTATCATCAATATTATATGACGATCTCATTATACATAGTAAGATATGTCCATGGCCCACTATATCCCCTTGATTAATCAATAAGTCTCATGTGAAAAACTAGTTTTCGTATTTGGACAACGTATTACACATTTTTCGAAAATTTATTTGAATGAGTCCAAGAAGTTATTATTATGATGTTAACATTTTTGAATTCCCTCGTCAGATTAGTTATTTATTTTCACATGATTATTCGATTGGTTAGAATATTGATGGAAAAGATTCAAACATATATGAATATTTATATATGACCATAATTTATTTCTTACATATTATTCATGTTGTTCATGTTAATGATAAAATGAAATGTGTTTAAATTATTCATGAATACATATTGATTATGCCTTAATTTTCATGATATATTCTGTATGAACTAGAATCTTCATTTTCAGGTATCTCTTTCGTTTTCCTAGAGTTTTTGAGAAAAGAAGAGTTTCTTGAAATTGTTGATGTACATGTCATGTACATTATGAGTACACACCGTGTACTCTATTTCCTCACCAGGCCATGTGCTAGCCGTGTCCGCGCCACACACACGGTGTGTAGGGGTGAAGTGGAGGCCGCTTAAAATAGAGTATTTAAAAGTAGAGTACACTTCATGTACTTAAGAAGTACACTCCATGTATTTTCTTAATTTTTCATTAAACGGACTGGGGTCACGCCTAAGAGACAAAACACTCTTCTTCTCCAGCACCTTTGATCGAGAGTGACCCGTATGGCCGTGGATCCTCTTCGAGGCCCCGAGCCACCATCCGTTCTCTGAATCGACCTCCATCGATTATGTTGGAACTGCAGCAGCAAGTTCTTCCCAATCGTAGAGCCATGATTTCTAATTCCTCCTCATTCTTATTTTATCTTGGGTTGAACATTATGTGAGTTTTCATAGTTCTATGCCGTTATGAGGAGAATCATACCTCGTGGTTCAATAATATCGATCTCCTTGGATCATGGAAGGTGGTTTGGGCCTTACCTTTAAATGTCTTTGAGTTATATTTTCAAATTCCACCAATACCTATAGACGAGGTATTACATGTTTCCCTTGTAGTTATTACTACATTTATTTAATGATAGTGTAGAGTTAAATTGATCATGATTGGGGATAATTGTCATTCTTGGTTTTTCGGCCCATGATTTGTTCTTGTTGCATCCTTTGGGTCTTTTTAGCCTATGTTCGTCATACCTATTTCCATGAATTGTGATCGTAGGATGGAATAATGTTGTTAACATGATTTTTTCTCTGTAGACTGTGTATCCATGTAGCTCTATTGGTGTAATTTGGTTATCCAATTAAATCTATAGGTGTACTCTATCCTTATAGAATTAATATGCACTGACTGGTATGAGACCGTGAGAACCCGGTGATATAGACTATAAGGGATAGACTGAGTGATATTCCCAGAGAGTCTTAAATATTATAGACTATACGGGGATAGACCGAGTGAGCTTCCTCATAGAGTCTTGGACATTATATACTACAAGGGATATACCGATGGAGCTTCCCAGGGAGTCTTAGTTATTATAGACTACATAAGGTGAATTGACCAAGTTAGCTTCCTCAGAGAGTCATTACCTTTTATGAATATATTCAAATCCTTCCCTGGATATGGGAGGAATTGACAGAGTGAGCTTCCTCAGAGAGTCTCTAAACCTTGGGGCCATGAGGGTTAGACTGTGTGATCTCCCTCAGAGAGTACCTGAATTCCCTAGACTATAAGGGAAATTGACTGAGTGAGCTTCCCTAGAGAGTCTTATAATTTCGTATGACCAAACCAGAGGGGTTAGGCTGAGTGCACTACCCAGAGGGTTGTGGTACTTCTTGGATATGACCAGAGGGGACGGCTGCGAGTACTTCCTAGAGGGTTTCTGGTTTTTTTAACTGTTGCTACAACTCTACATGTTGTTCTGTGGATTGATCACTATTGTATATCATCTTGTTTACTACTTACTGATTACTGCCTGCTATTGCTGCTACTATTTACCACTTTTTGTACGATTACCTGTTATATACTCACTGACTGTTAGGCACAGATCTTCGGGTGGTTGACTACACAGATTTAGTCTCACACCCTATTAAGGTCATGTTTTTGGGCCCAAACTGACTATGTTGTTGTAGGTATAGACAAGGGAAAGCACCCTTCGACTTCTAGTCCTTGATTGCTTCGGAGCAGGAGATCATGGGACTAAGCTTTGGCATGCGATGATGAGGATTTGTTTACTTTATTTTGTACTTGTTTTGATATTATTTTGTTTTTTAGCACTATAAATTGTTTGGATTCTTTCCTAGATATGTATCATGCATCATTTCATATATATACATATGAGCTTTTGTCAATTGCTAATTTAGTCATTCCGCTATTTATTATTGTTGGTTGTATACTGATTCTTATCTTGCAAGTTTATTTACTTCCACTGCGTACTCTTCCAATGAGGGCATAATTTCCCCACTATCACACCCAAGGCCCTCACTGCTAGTCAACAACCTCTGGAACTTGGGGAAATATTCTTCAGGCCATGTGACCAACCAGGTATGGGGTGCCTCTGGGTGGCATCCGGAACCGGGACATTATAAAGTGCTATCAGATTGATTTTTTTCACTTGATTTACTGTTTGGAGCGTTTATCCAGGGATAGGATGGATTCGGTATGTGGTAATAATCTATACCATGGGGTAGCTAACCCATTTATAGGGAAAATCCATACTACCTCATTTATTGCAGTTTTCTTGTTTTGTGATTTTAGAGTTGATATGATTTCACCTAGAGAGATTCACATGACTTGTGTTATTATTGTTGTTTCTATTATTGTTCTATTCCTGTCGCAGCCTGGTGAGATAAGGGTATGCCATCTCATGCATCATATATGCACTTTTTATAAATAACATGACATGAATTATTGCCATGCCATATAGGATGCATTAGCGATTCAATGTGGTTGTGATATACATTGTGTAGATTATGCATGCTATTATGATAGATTTTTTATATAATCTCTCCTATCAGATAGATGACTCTTTGTATTGTTCCTTGCTTAAATGAATGCCAAAATTTGGTTTTTAAGGAGTTCTGTGGCCTCTTGAATTAGAAATTATTGAATCATTGACCTGTTTTCATTATATATGACTGTTTTGGATTCCAATCTTTGGTTCTTCGGGAGTATGGGACCTCACGGATCGGAATTTGGAACCTTCATGCCTTGTTTTCTATGTTTCTGGGCTTTGGTGTAGTATCTAAGTTACTGCTCAGAAAAACCCAGAATACATTGTGTGTACTTTATGACTACACGCCGTGTAGTTTCAGACCCTGTCACTGACTGTGTGAGCAGGAACACGGTGTTGATGAAATTTATTTAGGAACATTTCGTGTACGGTAGGTGCATGCCGTGTAGTGTAGAGTTGTGTACCTGGTCATGTCACTAACAACAAAGGATGAGAAATCTCGAGTAGAACACGCCGTGTTGGTAAAGAACACGCCATGTAGTCTTGTCCCAGGTACTCGACCGTGTCACAAACAAAAAATTTCAGTGTTATATTTTCTTATACATGCCGTGTAAGGGTTAACCATGTAGCAGGCCATGTATCTAACAACACGGGTTGCCGAAGCCTTGTCTAGTACATGTCGTGTCCTTAGTGAACACACCGTGTAGTCTAGGGTTAAGAGGACCATGTGGTTTAGCAGTGTAATGAAACTTGGGTAGGGGAATTTAGTTCATGTACAAACTGTGTGTGGGGGTACCACGCCGTGTAGTTGGGGTGTTACAAGACCATAGTTGGTAGGAGTACACCCACCATGTCATTGGTTTAATTGAACACGTCGTTTAGTTTTTATACACGCCATGTAGTCATGTTTTGTAAACTCAAATCTTTCCTTCTCCTGTTCCAATTTTGTACTCTTGTGTTCTACGTCTTTGATAATCCTGATATGAGGTGTGCTTTTGATATTTTCAAAGCTATGCCTCCGAGATGTCCTACGGTTGTATGACAGTTTCCAGACAGGGATCAGACACCTGAAATGGTCGATCAGGGACCTCCTGTAGATCCTCCTATAGTTCCAGCCTTGGCACTAGCAGTCATACCCGTCACATGTGCCAATACGTAGTTTAGGGATGACATCTAAGGGATTTTGATGACTTTTCAGGGAGCGCTGCCTCCTTCCCCATCGATGACCAAATTGATGTGGGTCATTCAGCAGCACAATCCCCAAACTTTCTCAGGAGATGGAGGACCCCAGGATTCGGATTTGTGGTTAGAGTCCATTCTGACAAGATTTGATCATCTGGAGATACCCCACAGAGAAAAGGTTAATTTTGGCCACTAATTAGCTCTAGGACACTGCCAAGAGGAGGTGGGAGGTGATCTCACAGTCATGACGCCAGTAGAGTATGTCTATGGACGAGTTTATCCGCACCTTATATGACTAATTTTACCCATAGACCTTGAGGGGTGACCGAGACTGGGAGTTTATGAGTCTGCACCAGGGTACTCTTTCTGTTATGGAGTATTCGTCCCGTTTTACAGAGCTGCAGTGCTTCACGTCGATCCCTGCAGGTGATGAGTTGTTCCTTGCTATGAATTTTGAGGATGGTCATAGGAAGGAGATACATTCCCATGTGAATATCTTCAGGTTGACTTTGATATCATCTATCGTCAACCAGGCCATGATCACTGAGCGCAACCTGGGGGATTCTGGAGTTGTGAGGCAGTGCGGTTCAACATCCAGAGCCGGTGTTCCTCCTACAGATAACAGGAAGTGATGTAGAGAGTCTTCTCGAAGAGATCAGGGTAAGCGGGATGTATCTTCTTGCATCCAGTTTTTATGCTACCAGTACGGTAGCAGTGGGCATACTAGGCCTCAGTGCCGGAGAGACCCGATGGAGTGCCGATCTTGCGGCAAGATGGGCCATCATCAATGCTTCTGTCAGATCTTTTCGCCTTCAGCTGGTGGTAGGGGATCTTCCATGACCCCGCGTTCAGGGGATGCTTCGCTAGTTTCTCACCTGTCAGGGAACTAGAGTTCATCCGTTCGTTCAGGACAAGGTGGAGGTCACGACCGCAGTGGCCAGTCACCAGGTTACTAGTGACAATAGAGTGGGTCATCTCAGAGTGGTTACCCAGGGGCGCAAGGCCGCGGTACAAGCCAGACCTTCGCCATTGAGTAGACCTACCAGGAGAAGGATCCCAACCCTTCTACAGTTCAAGGTATGATCTTAGTATCCTCATTTTTGTCTTCAGCCATTTTTGATACTAGTGTTTCACATAGTTTTATCTCTGTTTCTTTTGTGGATAGCCTTGGGCTCTATACCTTTTAGTATTCCGACATTTTGACTCTTGACACGCTGTTGGGAATGAGGACATCTAGCGTACATCAGTGCAGAGAGTGTCATCTTGAGGTTGCAGGATGTCATTTCTTACAGAACCTCTATGTCCTAGAGATAACGAGCTATAACGTCATTATCGGGATGGACTGGTTGGTTCCCGTCCAGGTAGTCGTCGATTTATATTGCCGCATGGGTGAGTTTTGTATCACTAGAGGGTGGATCATTCCTTCATAGAGGCGAGTGGGATGTCCAGACGGGTAGAGCTGGACCAGAGCATCATGAGCTAGGAGGAGATACAACCCAGATAGCTAGTCTTGATATGGATGAATAGTGGACTTCATAGTTAAACATTCCTCTAGTGGTGGATCGCTTCAGGGATGTCTTTCCAGAGGACATTTCAGGTTTTCCTCTGGTGGGTCATTTAGACTTCTCGATTGAGCTCATTCCAGGAGTGACACTGTTTTCCATTCCTCATTATAGGATGGATACACCTGAGTTGCAGGAGCTCAAAAAGAAATTGGAGGAGTTATATGAAAAGGGATTCATCCGACCCAGTACTTCTCCTTGGAGTTCACCTGTCCTGTTTGCGAAGAATGAAGACGACACCATTCGACTTTTTCTGGATTATCGGAAGCTGAACCAGTTGACAGTCAAGAACCGATATCCCTTTTTGAGGATCGATGACCTCTTTGATCTTCTTCGAGAAGACCGGGTGTTCTCGAAAATCGAATTGAGGTCCGGTTATCATCGGTTGCACGTTATACCATCAGATATTCCTCATACAGCCTTCAGGTGCAGGTACGGTCTATAGAAGTATACAATCATGTTGTTCAGTCTCACAAACGCACCAATAGTTTTTATTGCACTGATGAACCGAGTGTTCGATCCGTACTTAGAATCCATTGTGGTGGTCTTCATGGACGAAATCCTAGTGTACTCTTACACTCGATAAGACCATGCCACACAACTTGAGATCATTCTAAGTGCATTGAGAGAGAATCAGTTATATGCTAAGCTCTCAAAATGCCACTTTAGGATGGATTAGATTCACTTTATGGGTCATGTTATCTCAGTGAGAGGAGTATCAGGGGACCCAGAGAAATTGAGAGTTGTAGTTGCTTGGAAGCAACTGAACAATGTATTTGCGGTGCGGAGTTTTCTAGGGCTGGATGGATACTACATGCGTTTCATATAGGACTTTTCAGACATAGCTGCACCGCTGACAGGTCTAACCAAGAATTGGGCGATGTTTTTATGGTCAGATTCTTGTGAGTCATCCTTTCAAGAGATGAATGGGAGGATGACATCAAAAACAATCATGGAATTTCCAGAGCCAGAAAAGGGATATAGTGTTTATAGTGATTCTTTAGGAATCGGGCTGGGACATGTGCTTATGCAGGGATATGGGGTCGTTTCTTACTGGTCTTGGCAGTTGAGGCCACATTAGAGGAACTACTCGATGCACGATCTGGAGTTGGCAGCTGTTGTTCATGCCTTACGCTATTGGAGGAACTACCTTATGGAAGAGCACATTGTGGTTTTCACGGACCACAAGAGTCTCATGTATATCATCACATAGCCTGATCTGAATCTGAGATAGTGCAGGTGGGTCAAGTATCTTCATTTATTCAACTTTGACCTTGCCTGTACACTAGGAAAAAGAAACATAGTGGTAGATGAGTTGAGCAGGAGAACTCAGATTCAGGCTGTTCCGGAGGACAGCAGTGAGTAGCACCTTATGAATCTGTTCTCTATGATGCATCTGGAGGTGCATGACAGACATGGACAGACTTACCATCTTCTATAGATATTACCTCATCTCTTCTTGACCGGTTACAGATGAAGAAGATATCCTACATAAAAGGATTAGTCCGGCGAGAGAGTGTGTCAGGAGAGGACCCTATTCATGGATGGACAGTGGGCGAGGATGAGATCTTGCATTTCCAGGGACGCGTATGAGAGCCAGCTGGCATACGCGAGGAGCTTGTGTGGGATTTTCATTTCTTAGTTTTGGCAGTTCATCTTGAAGTCACCAAGATGTATCGTGATCTACACTGACAGTACTAGTGGCCAGGTATGAAGAGAGATGTTTCTAGTTTTTCCATGAGATGTTCTACTTCCTAGCAAGTGAAAGAAGAGCATCAGTGACCAGGAGGGATTTTACATTAGTTACCCATTCCCGAGTGGAAGGGGAATGATGTCTCATTGGACTTTGTGACTGGGTTACCAAGGTCACCTCAAGGCAGTGATGTTGTTTTGGTTGTCTTAAATAGGCATAAAAAGGTTGTTCACGTCGTTCCCATCAAGGACAATTTCAGTGTTGATGAGCTGGGACGATTGTACATCCGAGAGATTGTACATCTACATTGAGTTCCACACTCCATTGTGTCAGATAGGGATGTGCGCTTCACTTCTCGGTTCTAGAAGGGTCTTTAGAGGTCTTTGGATACACAAGTACTTTTGAGTACCGCATACCATCCCCAGACTGATGGCCAGTCCAATCGTATGATCCAGGTGCTTGAGGATATGCTCTGATCTTACATTCAAGACATTGGTGGTTCCTGGTAGAATCATATTCTTCTGGTGGAGTTTTCCTATAACAACAGTTTCCAGGGAACTATTCAGATCGCGCCTTACGAGAATTTGTACAGTAGGCCATGCCAATCACCCTTATGCTGGATGGAGGTAAGAGAGGCAGCTTTGTTGGGACCTCATCTTTTTCAGGTGACCTCAGAGCAGATAGAGTTTATTCTGAAGAGGATTGCTACAGTATAGTCTTGGCGGAAGTCTTATGCTGATCAGCAGAGACGACCTCTAGAGTTCAAGGTTGGGGATTAGGTTTTCCTACGTTTCACAATGAGGTTGGGACACAAGAGGATTCATAGATAGGGAAAGCTTTCACTGTGGTATGTTGGGCCGTTTGAGATGTTGGAGAGAGTTGGGATGGTTTCCAATCGGTTGAAGTTACAACAGAGGTACCAGGTTATGCACGATGTCTTCTACGTTTCACATCTCTGACATTACTTTTCAGACTCGTCTCATGTATTTCAACCCGAGGAGGTTGAGATTGAAGCAAATGTGTCATTTGAGGAGCATCCCATCCGGATTGTCGATCACAATATAAAGGTTCTCCATGGCCGGTCTGTTCCTCTAGTATGGGTGTTATGGAAGCACATGCGAGTGCATGACGAGACATGGGAGGGGGAACCGATATATGATCACAATGGCCAGATCTGTTCAGGGTTTCTTCTTCTACGCCTCAATAGGGAAATTCGGGGACAAATTTCTCTTAGTGGGGATGTTTGTAAGAACCCGGATCCTTGTTTTCATGTATGTATTTCTTTTTCCTCGAGTTTTAGCGAAAAGAGGTGTTTCTAGAAATTTTTGAATTACACACCGTGTACTTTATGAGTACACACCGTGTACTCCCTTACTGCACCAGGTCGTGTGCTGGTTGTGTCTGGGCCACACACACGGTGTGTAGGGGTGAAGTGGAGGCTACATAAAGTAGAGTACGTAAAAGTAGATTACACATCATGTACTCAATAAGTACACGCCGTGTATTTTCATTTTTTCATTAAACGGACTGGGGTCGCGCCTAAGAAACATAACTATCTTCTTCTCCATAACCATCGACCGAGAGTGACCCGTACAACCGCAGAACTTCTCGGAGCCGTCGATCCTCCATCCGTTCTCCGAATCGATTGTCTTCGATTGCATTGGAACTGCATAGGTGATTTTTACTTCTCTTAGAGACTTGATTTCCAATTCCTCCTATTTATTATGTTATTGTTGGTTGAACATTTTGTGTGTTGTCGTAGATCTATTCCACTCTAAGGAGAATCAATCCTCCTGGTTCAAGTATATCGATCTCCTAGGATAGAGGTGGCTGGTTTGTGCCTTACATTTTGATTTCTTTGAGTTTTATGTGAAAATTCCACCAATACTCATGGACGGGGTATTGCATTTTTACCTTGTTGTTCTTGTGGTTATTACTACTTTTCTTGCATGCTTGTTAGAGGGAAATTGATCATGTTTGTGGATAATTATCTTTCTTGGATGTTTTTCCATGCATTGTTCTTATTGAAACCATTGGGTCTCTTTATCCTTTGGTTGTTGTACCTGTTTTCATGCCTTGTGATCGTAGGACAGAATGATGTTGTCAGCATTATTTTTAATCTTTAGACTGTTTATCCATGTAGCTCTATAGGTGTTCCTTGGTTCGCCATGTAGATCTATAGGTGTACTCTGGCCTTATAGCATTAATATGCACTGACTGGCATAGGACCGTGAGAACCTGGTTCTATAGACTATAAGGGATAGACCTAGTGGGCATCCCAGAGAGTCTTTTATATTATAGACTATATGGGGATAGACCGAGTGAACTTCCTCAGAGAGTCTTGTACATTATAGACTACAGGGGATAGATCGAGTGAGCTTCCCAGAGTGTCTTAGTTATTATAGAATACATAAGAGGAATTAACCGAGTGGGATTCCTCAGAGAGTCTTTACCTTGTTTGAGTGCCTTTAATCCCTTCCCATGAAAGTGGAAGAATTGAACGTGTGAGATTCCTCGAAGATTCTGTGGTATACCTAAGGATATAGGAGGATTGTCCAAGTGATCTTCCTCAGAGAGTCTCTAGACCTCGGGGCCAAGAGGGTTAGACCGCGTGATCTCCCTCAGAGAGTCCCTGAATACCCTAGTCTATAAGGGTAATTGACTGAGTGAGCATCCCTAGAGAGTCTAATAATTTTGTATAACCAAACGAGAAGGGGCTAGGCTGAGTTCACTACCCAGAGGGTTGCGGTACTTCTTGGATAGGACTAGAGGGGATGGATGAAAGTACTTCCCAGAGGGTTTCCTATTTGTATTAGATGTTGCTTCACCTCTACTTGTTTTTATGTAGATTGATCATTGTTGAATATCATCATGTTTACATCTTACTAATTACTCCCTCCTATTGCTGTTAATTTTTACTGCTATTTTTACTATTAAATTCCATATACTCACTGACTATTAGGAACTTATCTTCAGGTGGTTTCCTACTAGGATTTAGTCCCACACCCTGTTTGGGTCATGTTTTGGGCCCAAACATACTATGTTATTGTAGGTACAAACAAAGGAAATCACCCTTCGACTTCTGGTACTTGATTTCTTTGGAGTAGGAGAGCATGAGACCATGTTTTGGCTTGCGATGCTGAGGAGATGTTTACGTTCTTTTTTACTTGTTTTTTGTACTATTGTGTTTTTCAGCATTGTGACTTGTTTGGCTGTTTTCCTAGATAGGTATCACACATCATTTCATATATATACAGATGAGCTCCAGTTTTTGGATGATTTAATCGTTCCACTATTTATTATTGTTGGTTTTATATCGATTCCTCTCTTAAATGTTTATTTACATCTGTTGTGTACTCTTCCAATGAGGGCATAATTTCCCCATTATCACACTCAAGTCCCTCACTGCTAGTCGGAAGCCTCTGGCATTTGGGGAAGTGCGTTTGAGGCAACGTGACCAACCAGGTACGGGACACCTCTAGGTGGCTTCCGGAACTGGTATGTTACATATTGTATTGCACGTATACACAAAGTGAGCATCAGATATCTTCCATTTGTTATATTTCCTTTACCAAGGATGTGAGGAGGTGTATAATGATTGATATGTTAGGATATTATAAAGGTAATAATGGGTATCTAAAAGAGAAATATATGATTAATATTATGTTATTAACTATAAAATGAGATTCGTGTATTTATCTATTTTACAAACTATAATAAACTATTCCTTTCTCTGAGACACAATTCGTTCCATCTAGTGAAAATATACAGAAGTAACCACCAACACTGGGATACTAGTGTCTCTGTATTTAAAAATCACTATTTTTTATGGTACTAATTACAAAATATGATAAATTATGTTTATATTAAAATCTATAAAATTTAAATAAAATATTATTCTCTAAAAAAATAATTATAATTATTTTCTAGGATAATTTTTATTATTTCATATTCTTTTTGGTAATTAATCTATTAATTATTTTTAAAAAGTTTATATTGAATTTTACTCATTTATTCTTTTAATAAAATAAATAAATAATTTTTTTACTTAAATATATATATTTTTGTTAAAAATTAATTTAAAAATTAATTTTTACCTCATTTTCATTTTTATTTGATGTTATTTTTCATTTTAATTTTTTTCATAGATGCAGTATTATTTTCTATATATAAATTATAATCTTCATTGTAGCCTTTATAATGTTGTAATCCACATACACATTTATATAAAATATATATATAATATATTTTTCATGCTTTAATTCATGTAACCAAAATCCAAAGTCGTCCGTGTATCTATTTTATCTTATGATCAATTCAAATATTCAAATATTTGAGTTTATGAAAATTTATGGTACATAATTTTCCTAAATAATTGTTTTAATATATGAAAAATGAATCATTGATGCTGAAAATTGGAGATTAAATTAAACTGAAAGATGGGTTTTTATCAGTCTCTAAAGAGATGAACCAGCCTCCATAGATTCCCATTTGATTTTTTGATGATGCTTGTTGGTTGATATATGAATCAATGTTTGTAAAAAAGATTCATCCTCAGGATTTGAGGTATATAAACCAAATATGAGAAGAATAAATTAATATTTCACACCATTGGTGATCATCAAGGAATTTGAAAGAACCTTGAGGATGTATATATGAAGTCTCTACTATTCGTTAATTCTATTAAAGATGATTAAAACCTAGTGTTGACTAAAATTTATTTATAGGTCAATGTGTAAGCCTAAAATCTATAGTTTGGAAGATAAACCCCATTTGAAATAATATTCCACCTGATTCCACCAAATATTCCCAGGGAAATCATTATGTTAAATCCTAAAATGTGCACTTTTTGAGGAAGAATTAATTTCAAGTATTGTTTGATTTTTGAGTAATTGATCACTAATTAATGATTTGTACCATTACACTGAACTGGATGTACTAGATGGTGAGGATGAATGATTCGAATCAAACTAGTTGTGGATGAACACGAAGGATTGTTTTTATTGAATTTATTCTCATTTTAGGTTTTATTTTGAGGTGAATCTTATCATTATTGTGGATTTTTTGATGAAGATGAATGGATGCTTTGAAATTGATGTTATTTCATATGGGTTTTTTTAGGATATTTTATCAACAATACTAAAGATGAAAATGATCACGGTGACTTGATTTAAGAGGATAAAACTATATGGATCTAGAGGATGGAGGTACTTAGTTGGAAGAAATTGTTTTTTACTCTAAAACATATTGTTCACTATATCAATTTTTAGTGAACTATGTGAATAATGAGTTCTGTGTTAGTGATACCATAAAGTATGGATGATACTCTAAGGATAATTCAATTATTTGGTAACTGTGTTCACTTCATGAGTGATGACCAGTGGGTAGTTCACATTTTTATTTAGATGGTGATGAGATTGAATCACAAAGAGAAAATAATTTGTTTGAATGTTGAGGTTTCAATCATCTATTTTTCATATAAACAGTTAATTTCATATAACCAGGTGATTCCACATTTAAAAAATGTAGAGATATTTTCTGGATTATGATAAAAAAAATAGTAGTAATAATTATATTTATTAAAAATAATTATAGAGGGGAGGGAGTCTGGAATGTGGATAGGAACAATACATTTTTAACATCAATATAATAGAATAAGTAGAAAGAAATTTTATAATTACATGATTACAAAATTGGATAAAACATAAGACATTATGGAGATATCGAACATGATATATTAATTATTATGAAATTGAAGAAGGCGATAAAAGTTCCCTCCTGCACTATGATTATATATCTAACTACAATACAATAATCCAAAACTATAGGTTTTTATTGGTTATGTAGTTTGGAGTATTCGGAACATTCATTATTTCAAATGAACTTGTTTATGGTTTTTTGAAGATTTACTTTATAATATTTGATTGATTTTTTAATATTTTTTCATATCATTATATATTTTCCATCCTTTCTGAGAATGATTCAATATTGATCAGAGTGGAACTACCATTTAATGTGTATTGTTAGTTAAACAAGAGTTGGATGTGAATATGATTCTCTTTATTTAAATTTTGTAATCCATGATTGAGGAATGATAGAATAGATGGGGTTTGTGGTGTCATTTTGATTAGTGGTCGTTTAGTGCATGGTTCAAATCATAATTAATGAAAATCAAATCTTGATTTCTTGGTTAATTACATCAATCTAATTAAATTAAAAATGAGTATTATAAGATATTGTAATCAATACATAGATAATGTTTTAGTTGTGAAATCATAATGGATAACTGAAGAATCAATGAACCAAAAACCACTAAGAAATTTCACTGCCACTATATTTTTCTTAATATGGACCCTATTTAATTATATATACATACTTAGAGTTGAAAATAATATAGTAGTTTGTTTTATTCTTTATAAATAACTGTATAATAAATTAAATGTAATAAGTAAATACATGAAATTTAAATTCATTAAATAAATCATTTTTAGAGACAACTTAGGGTGATGCTCTTATTTATTATTTAGGTTTTAGAAAAATTAATGTATGTAAAAATGGAAAAATAATTTGATCATAAATTTTATCTTTTTCCAATGATGTTGATAAAGATTAAATAAAAAACAAAATAGAAAACAATATATATATATTCCTAAAAAAATAAAAAATAATATTTAGTAAAAAAATGGAATATATATCTCTCATGGAAGATTTAATTTGGTATTTTCATACCTCACAAGGGAAGATATTAATGACATTAAATTTGAATTCATTCTAAACAAAGACAAATAAATTCTTAGAGAAAGTCTTCTATACTTTTATTCAAAAAATAATAGATGTTTTCATATTTTTTCCTATGTCGAATGTAGGGCATCATAGATTTCCATCATTTACCAAATAAATATTGTAGGATGAGGATTAATTTATGAAACATTAACTTAATGATATAATTGATTTTTATAAGGATTTGGAAGATAAACACAGGCTTCCAATCAAATTTCAATACTGGGATTTTGACTTTTTTACTTTCATGTGTATATCATTCTAAATAACATATTTCACCACAATCAATTTTCTGTTTCATAGATGAAAAAATACCATCTTAACTTACTATCAAAGAGCAGGATGTAATTCTAGATAATGGTACTTATTATGAAGTCTAAAATATGTATTAAGAGTTGGAACATGAGGTAGACTCCCCAGTAAAATATTTTGGTTCCGAAAATAGAAAAGGAGGCCACATAAAATAATTTTTTGAAGAAACTTTATATCTAATAATGATTCCCCTAAATGAAGTCAAGGGTTCAGTGAAAATCTCATATCATGGGAAATTAATGTAGGAGTGACTGATTTGTTTTCCATAAATTTCCACTTGAGACATTATACAACAATACTGGTTGTATAAACAAGCCAATTATTTCAAAAGGGACCTTAACAAAGGAGTTAAGTTGATGAACATTGCTGAAGTAAACACATTGTGGTTCTTGCCACATTAAAATCATTCAATGATAGAACTGACGATAAAAAATAGGTTTTATTTCTAGAAATACTATAAAATACAACACTAATTAAAGGATTTACATAATATTAAACATTCCTCAATTTATTATTTTTCTATATTTTTTATAAATAAAACATTAAATTATTTTTTTAGGAAATAAATTGTAATATAATATTTTCAAAAATATTTTCATGTTCATCACCATGAATAATTTCTTTGTTGGTGATTTTAAATTTTTATATAAATTTTCATATGATTTAAAATGATGTAGAATATATACAATATAACCCAACATGATAAATTTCTTTCTATATCTTGTCACATTTTTAGTTGAATTGTATTTTTTGGAATCTGATGTTGATTAATTTATTTCTCTAGGATATTAATGAGGATTAACTATAAATAATTTTTCAATGTGATCCATTGGTATCAGTTACTGTATTTATAGAATAATAATACTTCATATTCATATTCTTTTATAGTCTAAATTATTCCCTTTTTAATTCCATTGAAATTATACATAATATAGATTCTATTTTGGTAATCATTAAAGATTAAAAAAAATTGAAAATTGGAGAATTATTTTTATTTTGAAATTAGTATTGAAACATTATGGGTTCTACTAGAAAATTGATCATTTTTTCTATATTAGTGATTAATACTAATTTTGTTTACATAAATCATTTTTAAAATTTAATTGAATATGCACCAGTGTACCAATTTTATTTTTGATATAAATAATGGATGAGGTAACCATAATTAAACTTTTGTTGAAGATGATATTTTGAGTTTGTTTCAGTCATGTAGAAAAATATATACTGCTTTATTATGACAATTTATACATGATTTTGATATAATGAATTCAAAAATATGGTTTTAACTTTCAAATGAATATCTATGTTACTTCACATTGGATCCAACAATGGGAATAATTTAGAGATTTTGTATTGGGGAAAAGGGAATTTAAATGTTCTACATTGCACCAAAATGTGGTTCATATCAAAAATCTATAATATATTATAATTTGTTTTTTAATTTTTACGTTATAATCAATCATTTTATGGGAATGTAAATTTGTCTTGATCATTAAATTTTTGTAGCTTCATTAAGAATGTAAATTAACTAATAACCCATATATTTAGTTGGGTAAAAAATGTGTTCACCCCTGAAAAGTGGTCTACTTTTGTTATAGACTATTTTAATGTTAAACCACTATAACTTCCCTCAAATTCATCAATTTCGAATTAAAGTTGTAAAATATACATCCATGTGAATTGTGAAATAACAATACCATTCCATGTTTAACTCTATCTTTTTTTTATTATTTTTCATGAGTTATTTTTTGATTTTGTTTTAATTATTAAATCAATATTCAAAAAACAGTGCCTAATTATTTTGATTTCTAGTAATTTAGGTCTTTATCCAAGAATTAAATTAAATTTGGTGCATTTAATAAAATTAAAATGAAACTGTGGTTAATTTATTTTCATATTTTTATGTTCAATGAGAAAAATAAAATATGAATCATATTTTTCAAAGATAATATATAAATTATTAAGGTTAATGTATTTCACATCATGATGAAAATTTTTGGGGGAAAATAATTTTTGAATAAAATTTTGGTGGATGAAAGGTATTTCAACCATATGATTCATTTATTTCGACCAAACATATCTCACTAATTTCTTGAAGAGAATAAATCTTTTTGTTGGGTAATTTTATTTTTCTTTGTTTGGATAATAATTACATCAATATTTCATTAATTGTTTTTTTCAAAAATATTTTTTAGTTAAATTATATACATTTATTATATTTTACATTTTTTAAAATCCTAATTTTTTAAAAATATTTTTTAATTTCTTTATTTTTTTAATATCTCTTCTAAATATTCTCTTATCAACCATTTTCTTTTCAATAATTATTTTTAGGCTCATTGATTTTCTTCATTTTGGGTGTTTTGTGTGATAAGTATTCATAATATTTTATGGTATCAGTATATTATATTCGTATTGATGTTTAATATTTAATACCATTTATTTAAATAATCTAATAGTTAGTAACATTAAATTTTATTTCAATTCATTTATAATTTTTACCCTTTCATAATATTTTTTATTAATTATTTTACAATTTTAAACATGTTAATTTTTGTTTTTTATTTTTTCATTCCTTTCACAAAATAATCAATAACAATTTCTATTTATATAATAAATTTTTGTTAAAATTAATTAATTTACCTGTTATATTATACATAATATTATTTTTAATGGTTTTTTAATTCATTTTATTTATTTATTTTGATACAGAAATGAATTTGTTCCAGAATTTTGAAGTTTCTATGTTGAAATAAAAAGTGGTCTACATTTTATTTTTCATGATGTGAGACACATAGCTGATTTATATAGTAGATCCATGTTTTATATTTCAATTAGAAAATAACACACAGCTACAATCCATAATATTATGTGTACCAATTTTATCTGATTATCAATTCATGTATCCTAATAATCATTCATGTAAATATTAAACATACCAAATTTTCCACAATCAGTAGTCAAAACATATATTGTGTTTGATTGATCAAACAAGAACTTAAACTTTTGAAGATGTGAGATTAACTAAATCAAAAATTAGATCCAATGTTCCTCCCAAACAAGCTCACAAGTTTCCTGAAATTGAAATATAAGCTACGGAAAATGATTCACAGTTTAACTTTAAATCCTAGATTTTGGTAACGAATCATCCCAAGAATTAAATTCTGTGAATCCAATACTCATAAGAGGAATATTATTGACACCATAACATGGTATTACTAAATCATTGAAATAATGTTTAGATACATTTCTATGAACTATTCTCCATTGTAAAAGTCATTTAAATAGCATTACAACCTAGGGAAAACCTAAATTAAACCAAAAAATCATTAGGAATAATTAATTCTAATGTCATGAAGATGAAACCCATTTTAATTGGGTTTAAACCTAAGGTTTCTAATGACCTAGAGGAAATCAACCCTCTATATCTGACCAAATTATCTACACATGAATAATTTATTTTGAGATTTATCTAATTTAGAAAAATCTATCAAATTATTTTTTGTTTATACGTTCTAAAGAAGATGATATGGTTGATCGTTCTGATGACCTATGTGATCCAGACATGATATCAATGAACTTAGTTGATTTTTTTGTCAAATTTACTTCCATTATAGGTATTACTTTTAGTTTATTAGAATTATTTTTACAAAAAATTTGATGAATCTAAATAAATTATTTATTTCATTATTTTCAATGAGGATATTTTTATCAATGTTGAGTTATAGACACTACTGATATTGAACCTAGTCATGGAAACATTATTGAATAATATGTAACCATATGGATAATGAGGTTTGAGTTAATCATCTGAAAAAATTGAGTTTTTTTATTCAAAATTTTTACAAGGGTAATCTGGGGTAAAATGTTTATCATTTGTGTTTTTCAAAGGTGAACCTGATAAAGGTGAATTAATCTCTAAGGATAATTCAATAATTTTAGAATTTTATATATTTCATAAAATATGGACAATGGGTAGTTCACGTTTGTTTGATATAGTGATAAGAGGGAATCACATAGATATGTTAATTTGTTGGATGAGGGAAGCTACAATCACCTATTTTTTTATATAGATTACAGATTCAAAAAAAGTATGCGTCCACTGATAATAAAATGTACTGATACGTTCTATGATATATGAAAATAATAATAATAAATATACTTAATAATACGTAATATGAAGGATAGGTATGTTGTAAAGCAGACAGATGAAAAAAAATATGGAAAGATTATAGCATCAATAGAAATACATTTTTATAATGATTATAGAAGATAATTGGGATCAGGATAAAAATATTTTATTGATACATAAAAAGGTTATATTTCTATTCATGTAGATGAATAAGGAGATCAATGATTTTTTCAAGAACTATGAACATGACCGACTATAATTATAGTCACCGAAACTATTAGATTTGAATGTTGAGGATATTTTTATTTTTTTCCCTGTTATTTTTCACAATCTAGTTTACTCCTGATATTTGAAAATTGAAAATATATCCACTGGGTGATGTTCAAATATTTTGTAATTTCATTATTTTTTTCATATATTCTGAGAATGAAACATTTCCAATTAGATTTTGATTGTCTCTAAATAAGGAATGATAGTTCATTCCATGAATGATTATGATGTTGAATCATTAATTTTCAATTTATATGTCATTTATCATGAAAAATTTATATATAGGGGGTCGGTTGTGTAATTATAATATATGATCATTGACAGAATAGATCTACTCTCACTGAATAGAGATCTACTATCATGGTTATTTTAATTGAACTCAAACTAATTAATTAAATTTGGTGACAAATTATATATTTAAATATATAAATGATGAGGGATATATTTTTATAATAATTTTTTAATGATTAAAACATACTAAATAAGATGAAAAAAATGAAAATTCATTTCCTCAGCATTTTACTAAATCTGGTGAAAAGCTCATTCTGTTTCTATCCTCAAATATATGAAATGTAATATTTCAACGTCTTCCTTATAAATTACACCATGGAATATTAGTAAAATACTAAGAGAATATGTGGTAGATAAATTCAATAAATGAAACCTTATTGGGAAAAACCCTAGGTACTCTATCACTAAAGTAGTTTGGTTTTAATAAAATTTGACGGATAAAAAATTGACTAAAAACATGATCACTATAACATCCTGCCATTTTACACAAATGTGTCCCTCTAATTTTTTCAAAAACTTCTCCTTCGGATTTTTCTTCATTGGGGATTCTTTTATCTTGAATAATCAACGTCATATGTTGCAAGAAAACTAGAAAAAACTAGATGGGATCCACTGAGAGAGCCTTTATTAGAAAAAATGGTGGATATTTCAGTAATTTGTGCATGTTTTAAATAACAGAATATAGGGATTTATTGGTTAAGTGTTTCAATGTTTCATTGTAGGTTGAGAAGAATTAATGGGGATTCAGGTTGTTTAAAGGTAAATTGGGATGAAAACCCACATATAGTACATTTATATGCCATCTAAATGAATTACACATCATTTAATGTTATGTTGTTTAAAAAATAAATATGAGGTGACACGTTATTTGTTGTATCTCATTAAAAATAATAACATGACATGTAACAACATTGTACATCGTGTATTTCCCCAGCATTCTATTTTATAATACAACGTGAAGATGAATTTTTAATTCATCCTGCTACAACCTTCCCCTCTCAATATCGGATATTCTTCCATTTGAATTTTGATTGAAAACTCCCTTATAGAAGTCTGTTTTGCATTATTAATCATTGATAATATTTCTACTTATGTTTTTCTTTCTATCATTTGGTTCTCTAACCGTTGCGGTAAAATCCTTCAACCCTATGCAATGTTGGTTTGGATCATGATCAATTATGGCCTAGGTACCTCTTTTGATCATGTTTATCTACTTCCTTATGGTAATATTCCATTGGAAGTACTTTCTTCCTCACCGATTTTGGTATGGGATTTAAATATTAATAATATGATATAATAATTTAATGTTTATGCAATATTTTTATTATTCCAATGTATCCAGATAAAAAATATAATAATTAATTAGATGAAAATTTGGGGTTCCTTCGTTTTCAGTTGGATTCAAACCTGGATTACGGCTTGCCATTTGGTCAGTGTACCAGGAAAATAAATAAATTGGGTAATTTATTAAAATGTGTTCATCATAACATGATACCTTATGTGATTGATTGATATAAAATCCCTTTGTTGTTGATTTTTGATTTTTTTTATGGCTATTAATCAATAGTTATTTAAATGAATTTTGTATATGAATGATAAATGTTAATTTTCATATTTAACCATAATTTTTTTGATATTGTGATCTCCATGTTGCATGCAAGTACTTCTATAACATTATGAAATGTTAATATATAAGGCTCAATCTTGGAACATGAAAACATATATAATTAATGGTGCTATCCAGAAGGCTTAGCTTAGTCTCATTTTGTAACTATTATAGAAATTGGGATTTCCCTTGCCCCATTTTTTAATTCTTATAGGAAATTGAACGTGATTTTTGTCAGTATACATTATTTATATAGTGGTGTTTGGCATGTTAATAATAAATTATTCATGATATAGTGTAATGGATCCGAATAAGATCATTTCCCCTTGGTTATGTGGTTGTGGTTGTAATGGTTATATGAAATCCTCAATGATATTCTAGAATAAAAAAGTATATGGTTGTTGTTGTATTATATTAAATATTGAATTAATTAATACACATGTTTATCACATTATTTTGTACTGCTCTCATTAGGAAGGTTAGTTTAGACATTTTGGTGTCAATTGACTAAGTTATTCTCACACAGAGTTTGGGAAACCATTTGGTACATGAGATTAAAACAGGTGTGTAGGTTTCTAAAAGGGAAAAGGAACTTGCATTTCATTTCTCGCTACCTGGATGGGATGTATTATAGATATGGGACAGATGTGGTGTTCAAGAACATGGACATTTGAGTCAGTCATTCAGTCTTCTAGTCATCTAAATTAATTAATTATATAATTACATATAGTTAACTTTGATAACTTCATTACATTATAGATTTATTATTTATTGTATTATTTAGTTTGATCTAATTGTTGTTTCCCACTATTTATATTATTTGTGTTTACTTTTTTTATATTTTTTAATCATCTATGAAATTTCATACCATGGGGTATAGTATCACAACTATAAAGGTCACACCCTTTCTACTTGACAAAATCCTAAAGAATATTGGAAGGAACACTTGAGGTATCTCAACCAACCCTTTTGTCCATGTGAGTGTTTTCAAGATTGGAAGATGTTATAATGTGGACTCAAAGGAGTAGGATTTCTTTCTTTACATTAATATTATAGAAAGGAATAAAATATACTCTGATGATTTTGTATATGGTAATGAAATTGTTCATGGGAGTATATAACCCTTGTATGTGGGAATCTTGGGTACCGATTTATGGGTTTTCTATTTGTGATTTATTCTTATTACAGATAATGTCATTTCAACTAAGGTGATTCACGTGTTGTATGATGATATTGATTTATGATGTTACATTTTCTGGATAGTTTTACTCGTAGCCTAGTATAGAGTGATATGGGAATACATAAATTATAATATACACATAGGGATATATTGGAATGATCTTTTCATGATAGGGGTGTATTTAATTCAGAATGTGATATAAACCTACATAGTGAAATATGATATGATATATCTATTTTACCGGATAACAGACATGAGTTAACATGTCTGGCTAAAACACTTTTCAGACATTTTTTGGGAGTCCATGAGTTAATTTTTATCTGTATTAGTCAGCTATTGAGATTTAATATGTTTCTATCCAATTATCTATGGTTTTTTTCATGCACTTTAAATCCCTCATCATCATCATTGACTTAAGAATCTGGAGTGTGAAACAATGGACACTCTTAACATAGTTGGACCTAATCATATTATAGTCCGTGAAGATCATATGTATTTTAAGTATCGTGAAAGCATCATGAGGGTCATGTGATCCATGTAAATGGAGATTGATCCAGACATTCCTTCAATGTATGTGCTTGTGAGTGGGTTTCAGTTACAACACATAAATATTTTTACTCGCGAAGGAGGACCACATGAAGTCGATTTATATATCGAGTTAGTCCACAAGATCATCTTGTATACTAATACTCACAAAGATAAGCGGGTAAAGATTTCTATGTAAATGATTTATATTCCTTCAATTATTAGGTGGAATATTTTGGAGGAATTTAATAAGTAGTATGAGATATCTTCAGAGGAATTAGAGTTGCATTTTTTAGAAATATCTATATTGATATAATGAGGGATGAAAATATCAAGATTTCAAGAATCTGAAACTTGAGGGCATGTATGTGATTAAATATTCTAGACATTTTTTTGATATACAATGAATTTCTCCATCTTTGGAAGGTAATAAGATCTCTTGGGAGGGAAATTATCAGTATAGTCTTTTCTGTGAGATCAAGTCGTAGGTAAATATCATCCATTTTTGTATCCTTGAGGACATTAAGAAAAAAACTCATCATAAAACGGAATCGGATAGAAGAACAAAGAAGTTGTATATTTGTTTCAATAGGGAAATTTGGGATCTCTTTCTCAAGAATCAAGATTCACTTCTATGATAGTTTTCACTATTTTATTAGTAGGAAGTGAAATCAGGGATGTGGAATGACATTTCATGTCCATGATCTATTCTCGTGAAATTAGTGTGGCATTTTCTTCAATAATAACCTAAAGTTTCCTTACCCCATAGTAGAGTTTCATATCTATTGATGGTTGGTTCATTATCATATTTGTTTTTCAAATATTCCAATGTAGACCAGTGGTAGGGGATCAGGAAAGGAAACTGATTTAGTAAGGCACTCAAGTACCCCTAACCAAACATTTTGAAAGGTTTCCAAAGGCCGTTTAGGTTTGGAAAGGGGATGCATTACCCAATGTCAAGAACAAATGTATTAAGAAGGGGTAATATCTCAAGTTAATCATACTGGAGCCCTGGTTATATGTACATTTTAGTTTCACATTATGAATACTACTCTAGTTATCATTGATGATTCACTATTTACCATAATAGGTATGATTCAAGTATCAACTACCATAGAATGTTTTTTATATAGGAGAATCAAAATATATTAGATATTCTATTTTATAATATTTTGTGTGCCTGGATATGGAAAAAATCATTTTGTTATTTTTCCATTGACATTCTTTTTTGAGTATGTTTAGGTAATTGAAAATGTTTTAAGTAATGTTATCTAGGTTTTAGTAGATACCATTCCTTTTGGGAAATATTCATTCTAGAAATGAATCTCTTCGTCATGATTCATTGAGTGGGTTTTATTTCTTATACTTGGAATATATCGACTTTATTACATGGAGAATTACCTTTATGTATCTATAAGGATATAAAGATTCTCACTAGGGTGAGTATGATCTTCTGGCTGGTAGTGTAGGATCAATTTAGTGCAGATTGGATTGTCTCATGGCTATGACATATGATCATTTACATGGTTATGGTAGACTGTATCATGATTCTATTCCTCCAGTGGTAGACCTTTTTTGGAAGTTTTCTTAAATTAGGTGTACAGTTTACTTCACGTGTAAGAGATCGCCTTCACGATTGAGTTAGTATAGGGAGATGATCTAGTTTCAATCCTACATTACATAATCAAACTAGTAGTGCATTTATAGTTAAAGGATCTACAAAAATATATAGAATTTAAAGACATCATACAACCTTTTTGTCTCCTTGGTTCTCTAGTTCTCTTCACCATTTAGGCTGAGGGGTCATTAGGATTATGTTTGGATTATCATAGGATGATCCAATAGATGATTAGGAACTGGTATCCTATTATGTGAATTGATGATATTTAAGATTGGTATAGTTGTTGTAGGATAATATCCAGCTTTTATTTGAGATTAGTTAACCACTAGTTATGTTTGATACCATCAGACATACTTCAAATTTCTTTTAGGAACAAACATATATTTTATGTATCTGTAATAAGGCCTTGTGAGTTGACTAATGCGATGGCAGTATTTATGGAATTAAGGGATATAGTATTTCATCCCATAAAAAACCAAATTGTGGTCATTATTATAAATGTTATCTTATTCCACTTTCAATTGTCCAAAGATATAGTCAAACACCTAGAACACATTTTGATTACATTGATAGAGCATTGGTCTTATGCCATGATAACCAAATACAATTTTGGGATTAATAAAACAATCTCTGTGAGATATGATTTATAAGAGGATGGATTGTTAGTGGACCTAGATAAATTCATAGTTGAGTTATATTGGGAATATCCCAAAAACAATTTGTGGTGTAGAGATTTATAGGTTCTTCATGTTATAATCAGATCAATATCCGGGATTTGTCCCATTGTCTAGCACCAATGTCGGGGCTGATCACGAAATGGGTGTAGTTGGGTTGGGATAATTATTGTGAGAGAGAATTTTAGTAGCTAAAAGGAATGCTGAACATAGAACCTATCCTCACATTAATAATTTTGGGTAAAGTGTATATCATATATTATGATCCATCTGGAGTTGTACTCAGACAGTTTCTAATCAAGGATGATCGAGTGGTTTCTTATGGCATAATATAGAAGAGATTATAAAATATGAATTACACAAATCATGATTTGGATTAAGAAGTAGTGGTGTATGCCTTATAAATTTGGATACACTAACTCATGTGAGAGTTTTTTGTTATACACAGAGTTATATCTTTTTTCATTGAGACCTAGACCTTTAGAGGATGATTTGGGATGATTATTTATTGTTTTTCAACAGATATTTTTCATTTTGTCTAAAAAATAGGGAAAAATTTTCCAATTCAATGATATAAACAATAGATATATAAACTGAACGAGGGTCTTGTGATGAGTATTTGATAATGGCCCTTTTTATAGGCTTGTATTCGGATGTTCAAGAGTCGTAGGATTCAGAAGATATGACTTCGACATATGTTATACCCCTACATTTGTATAGGATTTTGTCTAAGAAGATATTTGATCTATAGAACATTGTTTTCAGACAAATAATATATTTAGGGGTTACACCCTTAGGATTTTATATACGTAGTATAAATTCACATCATTTCTATTTATGAGTATGGGTTCCTATGGGCGTATTCTTGGAGGCGATTAGGGTGTTTCAATATTCTAGATAGGTATTGGGTCATGGTTATATAAATACATATCATAAAATCTAATGATATAACTTTTTTTCTTAAATGAATAAGAAGGTTGCGTGATTCATGCCTTGATGCTTTACATTTCATCATGTAAAAGTTTATCAATAAAGGACAATTGGGATTTGGAAGCCTTTTTTCATTTTTTTAGTGGAAATAGGATGATGACATAGTTGATCTCTTGATTATATTACCCATGAAAACTTGTACGAACAGAATAATATGGGTTGTTGAGGATCAGTTTAATAATGTTTACTATTTTATACTTATCAGGTGAACCTTCATTGATGATGATCTTGGAAGTCTTTCTGTCCTCGAGGAGTTTTCTACTGAATGATGTTCTGAGAAGTATCATTTCAGATATAAATCCTTATTTCATATAATGTATTATTAAGGGTCATTATAAGGATCCGGGATCAAGAATTATTTTAACAACAACATTTCTTCAAAATATTTATTTTGAATTTATACAAACTATTTTATAAGAGAATTTGATATGGACCCTTGTTTTTTATTTTATTGGATCATAGAAGCAACATATGAAACTATTTTACTTTTCCTATAATAATAGATTCCATTTATAAAACCAAATGAAACCATATGAGTCTATTTATATAAATCCATTTGGTTCACCTAATTGTTGGAAGGAGGAATTTCAGTCTGCACTTATTGGGCCTACACTCATGCAAGACAAGTCTGAGAATGTTATGTCGATCAGACAATGGATGGTGAACCTGATGAGTAGGAACAAATCATATACTAACTATTGGATACATCCTATGGAATTAGAGGTTGGTCATACTATTTTCCTTTTTTCTCCCCACGGTTTTGAATATTTTATATTAATAAATAGGGAAAGATAACACCTAGGTATTTAAAATGGTTTGAGATAGTATCAAGGGAAAGTCATGTGGATTACGTTTTATAATTTCCATGACACTACAATTTCATGCACAATGTGCTTCAAATGTTGCAGCTAAATATATTTCCTCAAGACCCTTCTAATTTGATATACATTGTAGATACTGATATTTTTGATAATATATCCTTTTAGGACTATATCTGATACAGGTTGTGGGTCGTATGGTGAAATATATGTGGGGTTGGACAATACCACCATGTTGGGTGCAGTGGATGAATGAGTGGGTTCATGAATGACTTAAGAGATGGATTATGATACATTAACAAAGTTTCCAGATTTTTTCACTAATACCTCATAGTCACTCTTGTAGAATCATAGGGATTAACATGTATATGCTAGGGAGTTTGTATGATGCTAAATTTTTTTATGTACATCTCTCTTTGAGTTATTCCTTAACAATTCTTCTGGGTTTTTTTATCATTATGGATATCTATTTTTTGAATAAAAACAATCTTTGGTCATGATGAAAGAGGATAATAACTAAAGAGGATCTACATGGACATTAATTGAAGTGGAAAATGACTTATCATTCTAGGATATGTGCTTGTTTGAATTAATGTAGTTTGGTTATAAAGGGGGTATGTTTTTCATGGGTTCCTATTATTTTAATAATCATATAATGGGATCTGGTTTGTTTAAAATGATAATTTGTTAAAAGCCTATATGTATAACATTTACATATAGTGTAAATTGATTACACATCATGTAATAATTGGTTATTTTTAATAAAATAAACTTGAGGCAACATAATTTTTAGTGTATAGAATTACAAATATTCACAAGATGTTTAATTATATTATACACCATTTAATTCCCCAACCCACTATTTTAAAATATGTTGTGAAGTTAAAGGTTTCATTCATTCACCAACATCCTTATCTTCTTGACCTCGAGATATCTTTCAAGTGAATTTTTATTGGAAACCTATCATCCAAACAACCGTTTTACATGAACAATCTATGGTAATTCATTTCAGTTACGTTCTTACATTGTCTCATGTGGTTCTCCAACTATTGTGGTTAAATCCTTTAACTATGTGATTTTTTATTTTTATCTTTATATTTTTTATCTTGGAACACTTTACAATAATCTACTACTTATTCCATGTGTGTTTTTACTATTGAAATTATTTCATTATTCACCAATGAATGAAAGGGTTTTAAATCTTAAAAGTATGATTTTATAATTTTCTTGTTGTATAATATTGTGATTATGCTAATTTAGTTTTCACTCAAATAAATTAAATAAAAAATGTGATCTTTATTTTGAGACATATTTTCAATCAAATCTTGAACGAGAATATGGATACATATTTCTTGAACGAACCATGAATATAATTGAAATGTAAAATGGGTTGATGTGTGTTTATAATGACCTGATACCTTAGGTGGTTTCATAATTTATAATATCTTACTTTTGGATTCATTCTGATTTTTATAACTGGTAATAAACATTGATTAAATGGAAAGTTATATATGAAAAATAAATCGTAATTCGCATAATAGACCATAGTGATTTATGATGTCATATTATAATATATATATTTCATGTGATAGGACTTTTATTCCATGGTGAAAGGCTTATATATCACGTTTGGACCCATAACATGGATACTTATATATTATAATGCTAATATTGATCAGGACCAACATAATATTATCCTCTATTTCTTATAGGTTGAGGGTATTCCCTAGACCCAATATGTAATATTTATAGATATTTTAATTGGACGTTGTAATTAGTATAGGAATTTTTGCTCTATGTTTGTGACTATACCATGGATATGTGGTGGTGTTTGAAATGGGCATAATACTTATTCCAAGATATTCTATAATGTGTTTAAGCATGTAATTTACCATGGTTATTTTGTTTTTTTGGCATGGTAGATAGACAAGCTCTGCGATATTCTGTCATGGTGTAGAAGAAGGCTTTTGTTGTATTTTATTAATTTTTTAATTAATTAATACACCAATTTATCACATCATTCCATTCACTTTGTATCAAACGGTTAGTTAAGATTTGGTGGGGGAAACCAACTAGTTATACTAACACCCTCTTTGGGCTGTCGTTTGGTACACAGGTAGATTTTTTTGGATATAGGTTTGGAAAAATGAAAAGGACCCTATAATTGATTTAATTATTACTGGTTTGGATAGAGATTGGTGATGGTACTGATGTGGGGGGTTTTGACCAGGGAACATTCAGTCTTAATTTGAGTCTTATAATTTATATCATTAATTTTTTTTCATTATATTTAGTTACTATCCAGTGAATCAATACATTATTCCAATATTGTTTATTGTATTATTCAGTGGGATGTTATTTTTATTTTCCTCTATGTCTATATATTGATTTATTTTCTTATGACTTATTTAATATTACTATGAAACTTCATACTAGGGAGTATAATATCCCATTATACAACCTAACTACTAGTAACAAGCATCTACTATGAGGGGTGGCATGCTTGTGGGCGTAAAGACAACCATTTTTTACCATGTGAGAGATTTCTAGATTGGAGGATGTTACAATCATCATTGATTAGTTTTTTATTTATATTTTTTTAGGTAAAGTCTTTCTGAGTTTATTTAAAGTGATATGTATGTGATTCATCGCTTTTAACATAGTTTTTTCTTTATTATATTGAAATTAACATAGATAAGATTTCATTATTTTTGGGTTATGAAAAATTTTAAATGGATGGTTCCTTATGTTCTATTTGAATTATTTACATATTATATATTATGATAAAACATTATAGTGATTCCAAGTGTGTTATAAATTTATTCATTGAAAATTATGATTCTATGGAATGATTCATCTCGTCTATGTATAACCTAGAATAGCTTCATATTACTCTCTAGTTAGCTTTGGTTTTGTTTAATATTCCACATTGGATACTTTAATTATAGACATTTCAACTTGTTATGAATTTTTACCTAGGAATTGGTCGACTTGCATATGAATATTGTAGAGACCTGAAGCTTGACCTACATATACATTACATAACTTTTATGGAATATATAATACATAACAAAAACAGACACCAATGGACCGTAATAGTTCAGTGTCTTTGGAAACTCAGAATATAATCTTCTAATCTTGGTGAAAGATCTTCAACATCTCCCATAAAGATCTTTCTTGTTTTTTCTTACCTAAAACCTTTTTTTATATCCTAGGGAAATGAAAACATATAATGGGTGAGATCAAATGCTTATTAAGGGTATGCATGGAGAAAATAAAACACACCATATACATTTGACCATCAAAACATGAACATAATATTTAAACATCAAAATCATGAGCAATGACATAAAACATGGTAGTACGTAAGGAATAGATCATAATGGATCATCAATCATGATACAATATAATAGGGAATAAAGCATGTAATTGTGGAAACCATTAAACACATGTTATGATTTCCATAGTAGCCAATGCATTGCTTCCAATACCATCTTAGTGGGCAAAGTCCCTTTCTGAATCGAGGTCACTCCTCGTTCCAGTCCTATATAACTAAACCGGATTAACCGACCATTCCAGCCATGTCTATCTCATGAGATATAAATCTTTACCCAATTCATTGGAGGGAGATATAGGTCCCACCCCTCTCATAATTAAATCATTCTTACTTATTCCACAACATAAATATAAATAATTCATCATAACCCAATGAATAAAAACGGGTTTCATAAACATCATCCCATCCTAACATAATCAATATAAAACAAATGGATATCATTTCATCATAAGATAAGTGAAACCATGTAAATCATAGAAATTTTATACTTGAAACATACACATATTAAATAATGTTATCTTAGATGGAAAATAGGTTTGATAAAACACATGAAATGAATTCTTGAGGAAAATATCCTTTCTTCATCAAAATCATTTTCTTTTCATAAAATGACAAGAAATTTTAAAAGAAAAAGATTTTTTTTGGAAATAGTCATATAATATTGTAGACTAAGCTTAATGACAATATGGTTTTATGAAACCGTAAAAATCATTTCATGCCTTATATGATAAAAAAACTTCTCCTCGTACTTTTGTGAGAAAATTAAAAAAGTACCACGTATGGTAAACAAAAGAATGCTTCCTTCCATAACACAAAGTAAAAGTCAAATAGGAGTAAACATGACTTTAAACATGCAACTTAGAATATTAAGCACATTATGAAAAACATTTTATGGACATGGATGAAAAATATAACCCCAGTAAATACTTATGTATAAGCAATCTCGGATAAAAATGAGATTTGAAAAGTTTTCCCTTACTGTATTTCTGATATGCTTCCTATGTATCTAAACCTCCTATATAATGATTTAAATAATGTCATTGACTCGTTACAGAATCATATTCTCTGTTATTATATCATATATGGTTCACTTTGGAATTTATATTACTTTAAAATTTGTCAATTCCATGTTAAAGTAGCGTTTTGGGTAAAATCGTTTCACTTATCATATGTGTTTGGACTTGTTTTTCATGATAATATTATTACTTATATAATGATTTACTTATTTCCAGAATGTAAAACATGATTTATATATCACATATATTCAGTATATAAATATATATATATATATATAATATGTAGATAAATAAAATGAAACACATCATTCATGGAGATGGTAGGCCGTACGTACGCATGAACGTTGTTTTCCACTCCTTATTGACTTGAATGAAAGTAAGATTACGAAATATATATATATATATATACAATAGTTTTATCATATAATATATTTCATTATTATTCATTATATATTCTTTAAAATCATTCTTGAATGGATAACATGGAGAATGAATCTCATCACATCGTGGAGATAGTAATCCGTACGTACACACGAGCGATGATATCATTCCCATAATTATTGAATTGAATTGGAGTGGATGATATAATATCTCATAATAATTATGATTTTATAATAACTATATATATTTATTCCTTTCACCATTATACCCATCCATGTAGGTGGTGTTGGAAGAACAGATTACACCACGGTGTGGAGACGGTATTACATACGTATGCACGCACAGTGATTTCATTTTCCATAGGATTGATAGAAGGGTAAATGGGGTTCTTTCATATTTATAATAACATATAAGTATGTATGTGATACAGAAGTTATTACTTTATAATGAAAATACTAAATAAGAAGAATTTGAAGAAGAAAGAAACATGAAAGAATCGGTAGAAGAGATTACCTCTTCCTCGACACACCTCCTTTAAACTTCTTCTTAGGGCACTAGAGTTTGACTTTTAAAAAGACCAGAACCACTAAGATTTAAATAAAGATTTTTAGAGGAGGAATTTGAATGGTTTGGACATGCTTCAACGCTCAAAATGGTGTGAACAGAAGAGGGAAGGGGTTCTCTTTTTAGAAGGGAGAAGAGGGCCACATTTTGAAAAACTAAAAATATTGTTTTATAATAAAGTCATATTCGGTTTATAATTGCTAATAATTGATTTATTTCGAAGATAAATTGTGGATGGGTCACAATCCTCTGAACCAAGAGGTTTTAGACAAGTTTATGTTTCTATTTTAACCTTATCATTTAGATTTACGTTTAAGATAAATAATTTAACTTTTACTATGTCTTTTTGTTTTCTTTCACTATATGGTTAATAAACATACAATAACAAGAAAAAAGAAATCCAAGTGGTTAATTATTAATATATATATCCTTATCTAAGTCATTTGGTTGATCCTTAGATTTTTAGCAATATAATAACAATTAATAATATAATATTGGTTTTAAAAACTATTTTATGTCAATTTTGACACTATTTGGTACCATATTATTATGAAAATCATAAAAGCATGGTTAGTTCAAAAAAAGATACTTAAATCAATATTAACATGTCATATTAACCAATAGAATTATTTTAATTCATAAAAATTCTCAAATTACATTTATTTGGGTATTTATAACATCAATTATGTAAATATTTCATTAATAAGGTAATTACTGCATCATCATTGTGTCATAAATAAATTAACTTATTTAATGTATAAAAATTATAAATAAAATATAATTATGTGGGAAATAGTTTTATCTTTCTAATGAATATTTATAGTTGAATATATCTATTGTATAACCCTATATTAAAAATTTTTAGTTATTAATCATTGATTTTAACCATTTTAACTCTTCTTTAAATAAAATAATAATAAATGTCCTAATCTAATCCAAGTGGACCTAAAGGGTAATATTTTATTCCTAAGGTTGTTTTTAGTATAATTAAAATTATATAATATATTTAGGACATGTGTTAGGGTAATAGTAATATATCTTTTACCCTTAATTACCCTATTTATTTTTAACCGTGGTAAATAAAAGTAAAAAGTTACTATTCACCAAAAAAATTATCTTATTGAACCAAATTTTACTCCTTCATATTTACTGTGTCTCTCGGTGTTTCAAAGTTTCACTCACAAAAGTGGTAAAATTATGTTTTATGTAAATTTTTAAAATCGCATAAGAGGTGGGAAAAAGACGGTGAAAACTTTAATAAAATTTTTATAAATCTAAAATTATTATAAAATGACACAAATGAATTACATTAAACTTATATAGGTATTATGTATCAATTATGACCTAAAATAAATTTAAACAAAATAAATAATTATTTAAATAAAAATTCGGTTTTTAAATAGTAACAAAGTGTTTTCACTATTCATCAAAATTGAATGTTTTCAGAAAAGTACAAAAAATTCACCCTAGGAAAATTTTGATATTCCGAATCCAAAAATGAAGTCCATTTCGAAAGATAAAATTTATAAAATTTCAAAAAGTGGGTACTGCTATTCATAACGTCTAGTTTATTTAACATATCGTTGTTTAGTGAAACTCGGTATTGTGTACAGCACACACTATCATGGAAGGTCACGATTGCATGTAATGAAAGCCAAGTTAGGGATGCATGTAGTGAAAGATTCTTTTGGTGTAGCGTACAACATAAGAAATCAATGAAATTAAAGAGAATGTTTTTCATAAAATCTCATAGTGTTACATTCTACCCCCCTTAAAATGTATTTCTCCCTCGAAATTCATTGGGGGTATAAATGGTTTACTACATGAAAGTTTCTTTAATAGAAACCCACATCATAAAAAGTAATTCCAAAAATTGTCTTCAAAAACTAATGTACGAAATATAAAGGTTACCCAAATTAACTAATCAATGGTTTTCCACACAGGAGAACATAGATGAAAATATTGATATGGAAGAGAAATCTAACCATCATGTTCTGATGGGGAGTGGTAGAGGACATGGCTATGAAAAATCCAACAATCAGAAAGCCATAAATTATTGATGATCTAAGGTACCATCTAATTCATCAGATATAAGGGCACTAGGACAACATTTTTGGTTTTCATGATCATTTCCCTAAGGTTGAAGAAATTCAAACAAGATGAAATACTTTCTCGATTTTGGTACAATCTCACTATTGTTCGTTACTTGGACAATTTCCACTTCATCTCTTAAAGAAATGAAGTTGAAATTTTCATTTGCGAATTGTTAGTAGATCAAGTGATAGAATGATGGGTCATTCCATTTGTCTCAAACTATTGGTTAGAAAAAGTTATCAAATATACATAAGTCCATCTATAGTGGGATTAATCATATTTGGTTCCTATAATGGACGTATACTTCATATATCATACCACTTAATAAATTAAAACACATTTATACTAACCAAGGACTTCATGTAGGCCAGTGGTAGGAGATAAAGGCATATCTTAGTTCGGTTGTGGGTTCGATTCCTACAGCCTTGTCCGACGCGACGGGTTGTCTCCCATTCGGTAGGTTGTTTCTTTTATTAAACTACACTATTATAACATAATATCGAAAAAATTTCTAACCTTAAACACTACTAACTTAATTTCAACATAATGAATTCCAGTCTTTTGGCTTATCCAAAATACTTCTTTCCAAACTCATAGTATAAATAGAATGATTACTAAAAATTTCATATAACAATCACGTGAATACCATCATTTATCCCTCATATATCTTTTTGGTCACATTCCAATCATGTGAATACCTTAATCATATATTCTCTTGAAAAATGAATACCCATTGAACCTTAGTGAAAATATGAATGCTGTCAAAAGATAACTCTTTTCACATACCAAAATCCAAAAAATCTATATACTCTTAACATAATATAACTTTTTCCTTATATCAGTCACCAGCTCATTAATACTATCAAAAATTTAATTTTTTCTTTATCCCTCCATTATGCGCATATCATCAGCTTCCCAAAATATTTGAATATCTTTTTATGGTTACCGCTACAATATAATTATCAAAAACCACAATAAACCATTACATAGATATTCCAATGTTCCACAATACTATAAATCAGATTCCACATCATTATTTTGGAATCCCTTTAAATAAACACATAATCATTCCACCACATCATTGTCATACTCAACATTGCTAATAGTGATTGCATGTGACTTCCCATTGTACTTTACCTTAAGAGGTTTCTCACATCGATCATCATTAACCCTTGGATTAGGGCATTGGTTACCATAATGCCCCATTTACTTGCACTTGAAGCATTGAAGTGTTGGTTGTGCGTTCTTTGCCATCTTTTATTTATTAACATCATTAGAAACCCTTTTTCCATTACATTGACACTCATCTACTCTATGACCTTCTTTTCTACACATAAAACATTTTCTAGTCCCTTTAATACAATATCCACCATGCTTCTTTCCAAACATTGAGCATAATGAAACATTCACCTTCTTTTCACCATTTTTATGAGGTTTTTCCTTGAACTCCATCTTTTGTTTCTTGTCAAAACCATGAGATTGATACATAACACCATCATCCATTACTACCTTGATAGCACAACACACAATTTCTTCACAGCAACTAAAGTATCTTACAGCTAATTCCCTTCAAATACTTGGTTTTAAACCACTAAAGAATCGATCAACTTTACTTTCATGTTGGATGGAAATGCTAGAGGCATACCTTGCAAGCCTTCTAAAATTCTCTTTTTATAAACCAAAAGATTCATCTTCCTTTTTCATATGTTCATGGAAATCCTTTTCAATTTTTTTTGAAGAATACGAGGGAAGTACTTATTGAAAAATAAGTTCTTCAACTCATCCCATTCCATGGATTCAATTTCATCTCAGGTCCTCGTATTCATAATTAGAGTCCACCATTGATCTCCTTCAGCTTCTAAATGGTAAATATCTAGAATGACTTTATCATGTTCCGAACACCAAAGTATGGAAAATATCTTTTCAATGGTACTGATCCGTTTTTCAGCAACAATTGGATTAGAAGACCCACTGAAAGAAGGTGGGCATTGACTTATGAAGGACTCAATAGAATATTTTTCACTTCCTTGATCATTTGGAAATCTAGAATGATTCATAGCTTTTGTAAGTATATAAATAAGAGTTTTCACTCCATCTACCATCACATTTGTTTGTTCAAGAGGAAAATCAGTGCATTGTCCTTTACATTGATCCACATGGTTCCTTCGGGTTCCAGCAATCATCTAAAACCCAAAAAGAATAGTGTGAGTGGAAAAAATCATGCAAGGGAAAAACATAATAAAGGGGTAATACCTTCAATATATAGCATCTTAGGGTTAATTCTAAGATTATTACCATAATTCTATGATGACAACCTATTCTTATACTTAACCTTACAGACATCCCTAGACATACTTTAGGAATATCTCTAGGGATCTCACAAATGTTTTCGCATCCTAGATTACAATGGTTAACTAAACCATTCCTCTGATACCAACTGTAGAGACCCGAATCATGACATATATAGACATTACATAACTTTTGGGGAATATCTAATACATAACAAAAAAGACACCAAAGGACAATAATAGTTTAGTGTCTTTGGAAACTGGGTTTATAATCTTCTAATCTTGGTGAAAGATCTTCAACATCTCCCATAAAGATCTCCCTTTTTTTCTTACCTAAAACCGTTCTTTATATCCTGTGGAAAAGAAAACATATAATGAGTGAGCTCAAATGCTCATTAAGGGTATGCTTGGAGAAAATAAAACAAACCATATAAATTTGAACTTCAAAACATGAACATAGTATTTAAATATCATAATCTTGAGCAATGAAATAAAACATGGCAGTACGTAAGGCATAGATCATAATGGGTCATAAATCATGATAAAATAGCATGGGAATAAAGCAAGTAATTTTGGAAACCATTAAACACATGTTATGATTTCCATAGTTCCCAAGGCATTGCTGCCAAGACTATCTTAGTAGACAATGTCCCTTTCTGAATCGAGTTCACTCCTCATTCCAGTACTGTATCACTGAACCAGATTAACTTACCATTGAAGCCATGTCTATCTAATGAGATATAAATGTTTACCCAAATCATTGGAGGGAGATATAGGTCCCACCAATCTCATAAATAAATCATTCTTACCTGTGCCACAACATAAACATAAATCTTTCATCATAACCCAAAGAATAAAAATGGGTTTCATGAACATCATCCCAGCATAACATAATCCATATAAAACAAATTATTATAATTTCATCATAAGAGAAGTGAAACCATGTAAATCATAGACATATAATAATTGAAACATTCATATATGATATAATGTCCTCTTATATGTAATATAGTTTTGATAGAACACTTCAAATGAATTCTTGAGGAAAATATCCTTTCTTCATCAAAATCATTTTCATTTCATAAAATGCCACGAAATATTAAAAGAAAATGATTTTAGTGAAAATAGTCATGAAATATTGTAGATTAATATTCATGAAAATAAGGTGTTATGATACTGTAAAAATCTGTTCATGTCGTATAAGTTTAAAAAAACATTCTCCTCATACTTTAGTCAGAAAAATAAAAAAGTACCACGTATGGTAAACAAAATAATGATTCCTTCCATAACAAAAAGTAAAAGTCAAAGAGGGGTAAAAATGACATTAAACATACATTGAATAATATTAAACACTTTATGAAAAAAAATTATGGGAATGGATGAAAAATATAGCCCCAGTAAATACGTACGTATAAGCAATCTCGAATAAAAATGAGATTTTCAAAGTTATCACTTACATTATATCGGATATGATTTGTATGTATCTGAACCTCCATTATAATGATTTAAATAATGTCATTTACTTATTACAGAATCATATTCATGGTTATTATATCATATATCATTCACTTAGGTATTTATATTACCCATTCATTTGTCGATTTCATGTTAAAGTAGCGTTTTGGGTGAAATTGTTTGATTTATCATAAGTGATTGGACTTGTTGTTCTTGATATTATTATAACAAATATCATGATTTACATACTTCCAGAATGTAAAACATGACATATATATCATATATATTCATTATATATATATATAAAATAGATTGATAAATGAAATGAAACACATCGTTCAAGGAGATGGTAGGTCGTACATACGCATGATCATTGTTTCCCTTTCATTATTAACTTGAATCGAAGTAAGTTGATGACATATATATATATATATACATAAATACAGTATCTTTATAATCTAATATGTTTTATTGTTATTCATTATATATACTTTATAATCATTCTTGAATGGTTAACATGGAGAATGAATCTCATCACGTCATGGAGACGGTAATCCATACGTACACACAGGAGATGATATTGTTCCCATAATCATTGAATTGAATTGGAGTGGAATATAATATCTCAGAAGAATTATTATGTTAGAACAACTATATATAGTTATTAATTACACCATTATACCGATCCATGTATGGTTGTGTTGGAAAAATAGATTACACTAAGGCGTGGAGACGGTATTCCGTACATACACACACGTAGTGATTTCGTTTTCCATAGGATGGATAGAAGGTGAAATGGAGTTGTTTCATATTTATATTGAAATATCAATATGTATGTTATACTGATTTTATTACATTATAATGAAACAAATAAAGAAGAATATGTTGAAGAATAAGGAAACATGAAAGAATCGGTAGAAGTGATTACCTCTTCCTCGACGCACCTCCTTTAAACATCTTCTAAGGGCACTAGAGTTGGTATTTTGATGAGGCCAGAACCACTATAATATAACTAGAGATGTTGAAAAGAGTAATTTTCAGGTTTTGGATGAGATTCAATTCTCAAAAGGGTGTGAAGAGAAGAGGGAAGGGGTGCCCTTTTTATAAGGGAGGAGAGGGGCACCTTTGAAAAAACTTAAAATATTATTTTACAAAAAGTCATATTCGATTTATAATAACTCCATATTGATCTATTTCGAATATAAAGTGGGGATGGGTAGAAATCCTCTTAACCAATAGGTTTTAGGAAAGTTTAGGTTACTATTTTAACCTTATCATTCAGATTTATCTATAAGTTAAATAATTTAGATTTTACCCTGTCTTTTTGTTTTCTATCACTATATGGTTAATAAACATACTATAACAAGAAATACGAACACCAAGGGATTATTTATTAATATATGCAACTTTATCTAAGTCATTTGGCAGAACCATAGATTTTTAGGAATAGAATAATAATTAATAATATAATATTTGTTTTAAGAACTATTTTATATCAATTTTGACCCTATTTGGTACATCTTTTTTGTGAAAGTCATAACATCATGATTAGTTCGGACAAAGTTAATTAAATCAATACTAACATGTCATATTAACCTATAAAATTAGTGTAATTCATAAAAATTCTCAAATTACATTTATTTGGGTATTTATAACATAAATTATGTTAATATTTCATTAACAAGGTAATTACTGCATCATCATTGTGTCATAAAAAAATTAAATTATTTAATGTCTAAAAATTATAAATAAAATACAATTCTATAGGAAATCTTTTTAGCTTTCCAATTAATATTTATAGTCGAATTTAACTTATGTATAACCCTGCATTAATTTTTTTTTGTTATTAAACATTTATTTTAACTATTTTAACTCTTCTTTAAATAGAATAATCATAAATTACCAAATCTAATCCAAGTGGAAAAAAGGGTAATATTTTATTCCTATGGTTTTTTTTGTGGAATTAAACTTATCCAATAGAATTAGGACATATGATAGGGTGACTGTAATATCTTTTCTACCCTTAATAACCCTATTGGCGTTTAACCATGGTAAATAAAAGCAAAATGTTACTATTCACCAAAAATTATTTTTATCTTATTGAACCACATTTTCCCCTTTGATATTAACCGTGTCTCTCGGATTTTCAAAATTCCACTCACAAAAGCAGTAAAATTATGTTTTATATAACTAAAATTATTATAAAATGACTCCAAAGAATTAAATTTAACTTATATCGGTATTATGTATCAATTTTGACCTAAAATAAATTTAAATAAAATAACTAATTATTTAAATAAAAAGTCGATTTTTAAATAGTAACCCAGTGTTTTCACTATTCATCAAAAATTGAATGTTTTCAGAAAAATACCAAAAATTCACCCTAGGCTAATTTCGATATTCCGAATCCAAAAATGAAGTCCATTTTCAAAGATAAAATTTATAAAATATCAAAAATTGGGTATTACTATTCATAACGGCTATTTTATATAAAATATTGTTGTTTAGTGAAACTCGGTATGGCGTACAAGGCATGCTATCATGGAAGCTCGTGACTGCGTGTAATGAAATCCAGGTCATGGATGCGTGTAGTGAAATGTCCTCTTGGTGTAGCATACAACACAAGACAACAATGAAATTAAGAAGAATATTTTTCACAAAATCTTGGGGTGTTACATTCTACCCCCCTTAAAATGAATTTCACCCTTGAAATTGGTCAAGATTATAAATGGTTTACTACTCGAAAGCATATTTAATAGAAACCCACATCATAAAAATGAATACAAAAAATTATCTTTAAAAACTAATGTATGAAATGTAACAGTTACCCAAATTAACTAATCATTGGGTTTTCAAATAGGAGAACATAGATGAAAATATGGATATGGAAGAGAAATGTTACCATCAAGTTCTGGTGGAGAGTGGTAGAGTACATGGCTATGAAAAATCCAACAATCACAAAGCCATAAATTTGTGATGATCTTAGGTACCATCTAATTCATCAGATATAAGGGCACTAGGACAACATTTTTGGGTTTCAAAATCATTTCCCCAAAGATGAAGAAATTGTAATGAGAAGAAATACTTTCTTGATTTTGAAATAATTTCAATGTTGGTCATTCCTTTGACAATTTCCACTTTATCTCTTAAAGAAATGAAGTTGAATTTTTTATTCGCGAGGTGTTAGTAAATTAGGTGATATAATGATGGGTCATTCCATCTGTCTCAAACAATTGGTTTTCAAATGTCATCAAATATACATAAGTCCATCTATAGTGATATTAATCATATTTGGTTCTTAAAATGGATGTATACTTCATATATCATACCACATAATAAATTAAAACACATTTATACTAACCGAGGACTTCTTGTAGGCCAGTGGTAGGCGATAAAAGCCTGTTGCACTTCAGTTGTTGGTTCGATTCCCATATCCTTGTCTGATGCGACGGTTTGTCACCCGTTCTGCAGGTTGTTCCTTCTCTTAAATGACACTATTATAACATAATATCAAAAAAATTTCTAGCCTTAAAATATACTAACTTATGTTCAACATAATCAATTCCAATCATTAGGCTTATCCAAAATACTTCTTTCCAGACTCATAGTATAAAGAGAACGATTACAAAAAAAGGTCATATGACAAGCACGCGAATACCATCATTTTAACCTCATATATCTTATAGGTCACATTCCAATCTTGTGAATACCTTAATCATGTATTCTCTTGAAAAATGAATACCCATTGAACCTTAGTGAATACCTGAATGATGTCAAAATTTAAATCATTCCACATACCAAAATCCAAAAATTCTATATATTGAAAACTTGATATTACTTTTTCCTAATATCATTCATGAGATCATCAATGCTATCAAACATTTAATTTTCTCTTTATCCCTTCCTTATGCGCATATTATCTACTTTTCAAAAATATTTGAATCACTTTTCATGGTTACCGGTACTATATAATTATCGAAAACCACAATAAACCATTACATAGATATTTCAATGTTCCACAATACTATAAATGAGATTCCACAACATTAGTTTGGAATTTCATTACATAATCACATAATCATTCCACCACATCATTTTCATACTCAATATTACTAGTAGTGATCACATGTGACTTCCGTTTTTCAATTTCTTTAAGAGGTTGCTCACGTGGATCATCATTAACCCTTGGAATAAGGCATTGGTAAGAATAATGCCCCATTTCCATGCACTTGAAGCATTGAAGTGTTGGTGTTGCGTTCTCTGCAGTCTTTTATTTATCAACATCATTAGAAACCAATTTTTCATTACTTTGACATTCAGATGCTCAATGAACTTCTTTTCCACACTTAAAACATTTTCTATTCCCTTTTTGACAATCTTCACCATGCTTCTTTCCACACTTTGTGAATAAAGAAACATTCACCTTATTTTGACCATTGTTCTGAGGTTTTTCCTTGAACTCCATCTTTTGTTTCTTGTCAAACCCATGAGATGGATATGTAACACCAACTTCAATTTCTACCTTGATAGAACAACACACAATTTCTTCATATCTAGTGAATTATCTTATAGCTAATTCCCTTAAAAGACTTAGTTTTAAGCCACTGAAGAATCGATCAACTTTACTTTCAGGTTGGATGATAATGCCAGATGCATACCTTGCAAGCCTTGTAAAATTCGCTTCGTATACACCAACAGATTCATCATCATTTTTCATAAACATAGGGAAATCCATTTCTATCTTTGTTCTAATAATAAGAGGGAAGTACATATTGAAAAATAAGTTCTTGAACTCATCCCTTTATAGGGATTCAATTTCATATCGGGGCCTCGTATTCTTAATTAGAATCCACCATTAATCTGCTTCACCTTCTAAACAGTAAATAGCCAGAATTAAATTTTCATGTTCTGAATAGAAAAGTATGGAAAATATCTTTTCAATGGTACTGATACATTGTTCAGCAATAAGTGGATCAGAAGACCCGCTTAAAGAATGTGGATGTTGCCTCATGAAGGACTCTATAGAATATTGTTCCCTTATCTGATCATTTGGAAATCCAGAATGATTCATAGCTTGTGTAATTATATCAATAATATTTTTAACTCCATCTAGAAAGGCCCCAGCCTTAGCTTTACTTAATCTTGAGTTATTTCAAGAATACACGTTGAGGATCTTTCCTGGTTTTGAGATTTAGAGAATTAGATCATAAATCATTCATTACATTCCACATTTAAACAAAGTGGTTACATAAAAGATAGTACTCATTTTTTCCATCAACAGAAACATATTTAAAATAAAACACGAATTCATTCATGACACTTCCTTGACCCTATCATTACATCATGTACCTTTCCCTTGACCTGTGAAAACATTTCAATAACTTGGGATGAGCATAAAAAGCTCAGTAAGGGATATAAAAGTACGAAATGAAAACATTAGTCCATGTATGAAATCATACTTTACTCATAATTAATTATCATTTTAAAATACCTCATCAAATCATGAATAAATCATAGAAATAACAAGACTTAAAGGTAACTAGAGGCATTCATAACATTCTTATGTAAGGAGTAACCCTCATAGTTATGTTTGGAATACCCATCAGAGTATATTCCCTAAATGTCTTTGGAGAAAGATTAACGTTTAACCCCTTGACATTACCCAATGCATTGGAGAGCTATATCAGTCTCACCCACCCTATTATTATCATTGAAACACTCGACTTCATAAACAATTCCCAAGAACCATAACATAATCGTATGACATAAAACATGTGTAAAGGAAACATAACATTTCCACATTTCAATAACACAATATCAATACAATGCACTGATATAATAAAAACAATATAAAAAACATTATAAAAAACATTATCAATACCAAAATAAAATAAAAGTACAACATGGAAATTATTTTTCATTTTAAAAAAATGTTATGGCTTGTAGAGGAAGACGAAGCTCAAATAATGGTCACGGTGGCGAAGAAGTCATTGTCGCCGCATACGTAGAAAAAAAATTCCCCTTTTCTTTTAGTAAAACCCTTTGTATAAAAAGATTAATTTTGAATAAACGTAAAATTCAATGGGGTTTATACACCGTTTAAAAGAAATTTGTGTATAAAACATAAATGCCTCAATTAAAGGATATTGAGACGAAGTCTCATACCCCGTATCCGACTTGACTCGATCGTTCTTTAATCTCTTGAATAATAAACTTGAGTACATTTATACTTTCTTAAGAACCTTTTTCAAGTTCATTATTACTTTTATATCACTTATTACCATGTTATGAACACTATGTAATTATTTAAGTTAACAATGGTCGTTTTGTCGATCATTGGTACTTGAGTCAAAAATAAACTCTTTATAATTACAAGTTGTTAATGTGGTAAAATATCCATTATATCTAGAATTATATTCATTATTTAGATATCATATATGTCATATATATCAATTATATACATGCATTTACAATATTATATAACATTTAGAGGTAATAAATGAAATGCACCATTCATAGAGACGGTAAGACGTGCGTACCCATGAACGCTACTTTCATTTCTATTTCGTATTTTATGGAATGGAATCATAATGATATAATGGTTTATTATAAATCCAGTATAATATCATATATAATATCATTAATTCCATCCTTTATATATCCCTCATATGGCATTAACGAATCAAATCACTTTGAGGGGGCGGTAGTTCGCACAACCTAAAATGAAAATATCGCATTTACCTATAATGGAAGCCATAAAGGTATGCCATAAATGTAAAATACAGATGCTTAAGGAAAACATAAACATATTATATATCATACATAAATATATTGACATCTTAATGGCCACCATTGAAGGTGTTATAAGAATATTGAACAATCATCATTTCGTGGGGCAGAAATTCGCCATCAACTGAAACAGTATGTTTTTTAACAATTATATGTTGGTGTGTGTAAGTGTATCTCGAATAATTATTATAAAAATATCCTAGTATATTTAACATACTGGTTTTGTTACAAAAAAATGAATAAAAAGAGTTTAGGGGGTTGGAGAATCATAATAAAACAAAAGAACATTAGAGAAGTCTTTACCTTTAAATCGGGTAACTCCACTTGGTTAGAACCAAAAGGGTTTCATGAAGAGCTTTCTGCCTAAGGTAAGGCTTCTATGATGATGAGAGGGATGTGGATAGATAAAATGGGGAGAGATTGGCTGATCCAATGGCTTGAGAAGTGTTGGTAAAAAGATAGAGGTGGGGGCCTTTTATAAGAGGAGAGGAGAGGCACTCTTAGAAAGGTATAAAATGTTACTTTATTTTCATATGAGTTTCGGATTTTAAAGGTCCCACATTGATTTATTTCAAGGATTAGGTGATAAGGGTTTGAAATATGCTCATAAAATAGGTATTTTACAAGTGTATGTCTTAGATTTTACATTATCTTTTAATTTTATTTAAATCCTTCATTAATGAGGTAATCGCTAAATCCTCATGATGTCATAAATAAGTTAATTTATTTATTGCCTAAAAATTATAAAACAAATACTATGATGTAAGAAATTTTTTTAAATTTCCAATGAATAATTATATTCCAATATATCCTTTATGTAGGCGAAATTAAATTTTTTTTACTCAAGTGATACATTCTTTGTTATATTTAACATTCATTAAAAATAAAAATATAAAAAGTCATTATCACACAAAATATATTCCATGGGGTCCCTAAGTTTGGCACAAGGCATACCATGTTCAGAGACGACACAACCAGTAGAATTAAGATACAGTTTGGGGTCATTTTTTATTATTATGATATTATTTTATCATCCTTAACTACCTGATTACTAAATAATCATGATAATTAAAGATAATTACCGTCATTACTATTCATAATGTCAAAAAACAAAAGAGTCTTGATTAGATAATTTGGACCTTCTGATTCAAAATATGTAATCCATTTTACCAAATTCAAAACACATAAATTTCAATTATTAATTTAAAAATAATTCCCGTTGTCAAAACAAATAGCGGGTTTTTTAGAAACAATATCTATGAAAAGTATGACACTTGTTTATACCCAATTCCAAAGTGAAATTAATCATAATGAACACCATTGGATTAAATGGTAAAAAATATTCTAAATAAACATTAAGACCAATTAATATTATAATGTAACCATATAATAAAATTAGATTAAAGAGTAGTTTTGATGTAAAATGAAGTATTTTTCATTATCGCACGTGTTTGGACTTGTTTTTCATGATAATATTATAACTTATATCATGATTTACTTATTTACATAATGTAAATCATGATTTATATATCATATATATTTAGTATATATATGTATATATATATAATAGATAGATAAATGAAATGAAACACACCGTTCATGGAGTTGGTTGGCCGTACGTACGCATGAATGCTGTTTTCCTCTCCTTATTGACTTGAATGAAAGTAAGTTGATGACATATATATATATATATACAGTAGCTTTATCATGTAATATATTTAATTATTAGTAATTATATATACTTTATCATCATTCTTGAATGGTTAACATGGAGAATGAATCTCATCGCATCATGGAGATGACAATCCATACGTACGCACGAGCATTGATATCGTTCCCATAATTATTGAATTGAATTGGAGTGGTTGATATAATAACTCATAATAATTATAATATTATAATAACTATATATAGTTATTATTTTCACCATTATACCCATCCATGTAGGTGGTGATGGAAAAATAGATTACACCACGGCGTGGAGACGGTATTCCATACTTATGCACGCGTAGTGATTTTGTTTTCCGTAGGATGGATAGAAGGAGAAATGGGGTTGGTTCGTATATATAATAACCTGTCAGTATTTATTTGATATAGATGTTATTAATTTATAATGAAACAACTAAATAAGAAGAATTTGAAGAAGAAATAAACATGAAAGAATTGGTAGAAGAGATTACCTCTTCCTCAACGCACCTCCTTTAAAATTCTTCTTAGGGCACTATTGTTGGTCTTTTGAGGAGACCAGAACCACTATTATTTTACAAAAGATGTTGAGAAATGTAATTTTACGGGGTTGTCCATGCTTCAAGGATCAAAAGGGTCTATAGAGAAGAGGGAAGGGGTGCCCTTTTTATAAGAGAGGAGTGGGGCTCCTTTGAAAAAACTTATAATATTGTTTTATAATAAAGTCATATTCAGTTTATTATAGCTATGAATTGATTTATTTCGAAGATAAAGTGTGTATGGGTCTAAACCCTCTATGAAAATAGGTTTTAGACAAGTTTAGGTTTCTATTTTAACCTTATCATTTAGATTTACGTTTATGTTAAATAATTTAACTTTTACCGTGTCTTTTTGTTATCTTTCACTATATGGTTAATAAACATACTATAACAAGACAAAATAACCCCAAGTGGTTCATTATTAATATATATATCCTTATCTAAGTCATTTGTCTAACCATAGATTTTTAGGAATATAATAACAATTAATAATATAATATTTGTTTTGAAAACTATTTTATGTCAATTTGGACACTATTTGGTACCTGATTTTTATGAAAATCATAAAAGCATGTTTAGTTCGAAACAATTAACTTAAATCAATAATAAAATGTCATATTAACCTATAAAATTAGTTTAATTTATAAAAAGTCTCACATTACATTTATTTTTGTATTTATAACATCAATTATGTTAATATTTCATTAATAAGGTAATTACTACATCATCATTGTGTCATAAACAAATTAACTTATTTAATGTTTAGAAATTTTAAATAATATATAATTATGTGGTAAAAAATGTTATCTTTCTAATGAATATTTATAGTTGAATATATCTTATGTATAACCCTATATTAAAAAATATTTAGTTATTAATCATTGATTTTAACCATTTTAACTCTTCTTTAAATAAAATTATAATAAATGTCATAATCTAATCCATGTGGACCTAAAGGGTAATATTTTATTCCAAAGGTTGTTTTTTCGTCTAATTACAATTATCTAATAGAATTAGGACATGTGTTAAGGTAATAGTAATATAACTTCTACCCTTAATTAACCTATTAATCTAAACCGTGGTAAATAAAAGTAAAAAGTTACTATGCACCAAAAATTATTTTTTTCTTATTGAACGACATTTTACTCCATGATATTAACTTTTTCTCTCAGAGTTTTGAAATTTCACTCACAGAAGCGGTAAAATTATGTTTTATGTAAATTTTGAAATTCGCCTAGGAGGTTGGTAAAAGATGGTGAAAAGTTTAATAAACTTTTTATATATCTATAATTATTATAAAACGACTCCAATGAATTACATTGAACTTATATAGGTATTATGTATCAATTTTGTTCTAAAATAAATTTATATTAAATAAATAAATATTTAAATAAAAATTATTGTTTTAAATAGTAACAAAGTGTTTTGACTATTCATCAAAATTGAATGTTTTCAGAAAAATACCAAAAATTCAGCCTAGGAAAATTTCGATATTCCGAATCCAAAAATTAAGTCCATTTAGAAAGATAAAATTTATTAAATTTTGAAAAATGGGTATTTCTATTCATAAAGGCTAGTTTATATAACATATCGTTGTTTTGTGAAACTCAGTATTGCGTACAACACACGCTATCGTGTAAGGTCGCGATTGTGTGTAATGCAAGCCAAGTCAGGGATGCATGTAGTGCAAGATTATTTTGGTGTAGTGTACACCACAATACATCAATGAAATTAAAAATAATATTTTTCATAAAATCTCAGAGTGTTACATTCTACCCCCCTTAAAATGAATTTCTCCCTCAAAATTCGTCGGGGATATAAATGGTTTACAACTTGAAAGATTCTTTAATAGAAACCCACGTAGTAAAAATTAATTCCAAAAAATGTCTTTAATAACTAAAGTACAGAACGAAATGTTTACCGAAATTAACTAATCACTCATATTCCACATAGGAGAACATAGATGAAAATATGGATATGGAAGAGAAATCTAAAAATCACGTTTTGATGGAGAGTGATAGAGGACATGACTATGAAAAATCCAACAATCACAAAGCCATAAATTTGTGATGATCTAAGGTACCATCTAATTCATCACATATAATGGCACTAGGAAAACATTTTTGGTTTTCAAGATCACTTCCCTAAAGTTGACGAAATTGGAATTAGAATAAATACTTTCTTGATTTTGGTAAAATATCACTATTGGTCGTTCCTTGGAAAATTTCCACATCATCTCTTAATGAAATGAAGTTGAATTTTTCATTTGCAAATTTTTAGTAGATCAGGTGATAGAATGATGGGTCATTCCATCTGTCTCAAACAATTGGTTATCAAAAGTTATCAAATACACATAAGTCCATCTATAGTCAGATTAATCATATTTGGTTCCTAAAATGGACGTATACTTCATATATCATACCACTTAAAAAATTAAAACACATTTATACTAACCGAGGACTTCATGTATGCCAGTGGTAGGCGATAAAGGCATGTCACACTTTGGTTGTGGGTTCGATTCGCACAGCCTTGTCCGACGCGACGGGTTGTCACCCGTTCTGCATGTTGTTCCTTTTCTTAAACTACACTATTATAACATAATATCGAAAAAATTTCTAGCCTTAAACAATACTAACTTATTTTCATCATAATCAATTCTATTCTTTTGGCTTATCCAAAATACATCTATCCAAACTCATAGTATAAAGAGAACGATTACTAAAAAGGTCATATAACAAGCATATGAATACCATCATTTATCCCTCATATATCTTGTTGGTCACATTCCAATCATTTGACTACCTTAATCATGTATTCTATTGAAAAATGAATACCCATTGAAACTTAGTGAAATCATGAATGCCATCAAAAGTTAACTCTTTCCACATACCAAAATCCAAAAATTCTATATACTCAAAACATAATATAGCATTCTCCTTATATCAGTCATGAGCTCATGAATACTATCAAACATTTAATTTTCTCTTTATCCTTCCATTATGCGCATATCATATGCTTTCTAAAATATTTGAATAACATTTCATATTTACTAGTACCATATAATTAAAAAAAACCAAAATAAACCATTACATTGATATTCCAATGTTCCACAATACTATAAATGAGATTCCACAACATTATTTTGGAATCCCTTTAAATAAACTCATAATCATTCCACCACAACGTTGTCATACAAAACATTTCTAATATTGATCACATGTGACTTCCCTTTGTCCTTTTCCTTAAGTGGTTGCTCACATCGATCATCATTAACCCTTATATTAGGGCATTGGTTACCATAATTCCCCATTTACATGCACTAGAAGCATTGATGTGTTGGTGGTGCATTCTCTACAGTCTTTTATTTATTCACATCATTAGCAACCCTTTTTCCATTACTTTGACACTCAGCTGCTCGATGACCTTATTTTCTACATAGAAAACATTTTCTAGTCCCTCTAAGAAAATATCCACCATGCTTCTTTCTAGACATTGATCATAAAGAAACATTCACCTTCTTTTCACTATTGTTCTGAGGTTTTTCCTTGAACTCCATATTTTTTTTCTTATCAAAACCATGGGATCGATATTTAACACCAACTTCCATTTCTACCTTGATAGCACAACACACAATTTCTTCACAGCAACTGAAGTCTCTTACAACTAATTCCCTTCAAATACTTGGTTTTACGCCACTAAAAATCGATCAACTTTACTTTCAGGTTGGATGAAAATGCTAGAGGCATACCTTGAATGCCTTGTAAAATTCGCTTTGTATACACCAAAATATTCATCACCTTTTTTTCTTATGCTCAAGGAAATCCTTTTCAATATTTTTTTGAAGAATACGAGGGAAGTACTTATTGAAAAATAAGTTATTGAACTCATCTCATTCCATGGATTCAATTTCATCTCAGGGCCTCGTATTCATAATTAGAGTCCACCATTTATCTCCTTCACCTTCTAAACGGTAAATATCTGGAATGACTTTATCATGTTCTAAACAACAACTTATGGAAAAAATCTTTTAAATGGTACTGATCCATTGTTCAGCAACAATTGGATTAGAAGACCCACTGAAAGAAGGTGGGCGATGCCTCATGAAGGACTAAATAGAATATTTTTCCCTTATCTGATCATTTGGAAATATTGAATGATACATAGCTTGTGTAAGTATATCAATAAGAGTTTTCACTCTATCACCAATCACATTTTTATGTTCAGGAGGACAATCATTGCATTTCCCTTCACATTGATCAACATTGTTCCTTCGGGTTCCAGCCATCGTCTAAAAGCCAAAAAAATAGTGTGAGAGGAAAAATTCATTCAAGGGAAAACAACATAATAAAGGGAAATTGCCTTCAATATATAACATAATAGGGTCAATTATAAGATTATTACCATAATTATATGACTATAACCTATACTTATAATTAACCTTAGGGGAATCCCTGGACATACTTTAGAAATATCTATAGGGATCTCACTAACATTTTCGCATCCTAGTTTCCAAAGGTTAACTAAACCTTTCCTCTGATACCAACTATAGGGACCCGAAGCATGATATACATAGACATTACATAACATTTGGGTAATATCTAACACATAACAAAAATAGACACCAAAGGACCATAATAGTTTTTTGTCTTTCGAAACATGTAATATAATCTTCTAATCTTGGTGAAGGATCTTCAACATCTCCCATAATGATCTCCTATTTTTTTACCTAAAACCTTTCTTTATATCCTGGGGAAAAGAAAACATATAAAGGGTGAGCTCAATTGATCAGTAAGGGTATGCATGGAGAAAATAAAACAAACCATATACATTTGAACTTCAAAACATGAACATAGTATTTAAACGTCAAAATCTTGAGAAATGACATAAAACATGGCAGTACGTAAGGCATAGATCATAATGGATCATCAATCAAGATAAAATAGCATGGGAATACAGTATGTAATTGTGGAAACCATTAAAAACATGTTATGATTTCCATTGTATCCAAGGCATTTCTGCCAAGACTATCTTAGTGGACAAAGTCCCTTTCTGAATCGAGTTCACTCCTCGTTCCAGTCCTGTATCACTGAACCAGATTAACTTACCATTCCCGCAATGTCAATCTAATGAGATATAAATATTTACCCAATTCATTAGAGGGAGATATAGGTCACACCCATCTCATAATGAAATCATTCGTACTTGTGCCATAACATAAACATAAATCTTTCATTATAACCCAAAGAATAAAAATAGGTTTCATAAACATCATCCCATCATAACATAATATATATAAAATAGATGAATATCATTTCGTCATAAGAGAAGTGAAACCAAGTAAATCATAGACATATTATACTTGAAACATAGAAATATGAAATAATGTCATCTTAGATGGAAAATAGTTTTGATAAAACACTTGAAATGAATTCTTGAGGAAAACATCATTTCTTTATCAAAATCATTTTCTTTTCATAAAATGAAATAAAATTTTAAAAGAAAATGATTTTGTTGAAAATAGTCATGAAATATTTTAGACTATGATTCATGAAAATAAGGTTTTATGAAACCGTAAAAATATGATCATGCCATATATGTTAAAAAAACATTCTTCTCGTTCTTTTGTCAGAAAAGTAAAAAAGTACCACTTATGGTAAACAAAAGAAAGATTCCTTCCATAAAAAAGTAAAAGTCAATGAGGGTTAAAAATGACTTTAAAAATACATATAAGAATATTAAACACTTTATGAAAAACATTTTATGGACATGGATGAAAAATATAGCCCCCGTAAATACGTACGTATAAGTAATCTCAGATAAAACTGAGATTTGCAAAGTTATCCCTAACCTTATGTCGAATATGATTCATATGTATCCGAACCTCCTTTATAATGATTTAAATAATGTCATTTACTTGTTAAAGAATCATATTTATTGTTATTATATCATATATGGTTCACTTAGGTATTTATATTACCCGTTCATTTGTTGATTCAATGTTAAAGTAGCGTTTTGGGTAAAATTGTTTCATTTATCGAACATGTTTGGACTTGTTGTTCTTGATATTATTATTACTAATATCATGATTTACATACTTAAAGAAGGTAAAACATGATTTATATATCTTATATATTCATTATATATATATAATAGATAGATAAATGAAATGAAACACACCGTTCAAGGAGATGGTACGCCGTACGTACGTATAAACGTTGTTTTCCTTTCCTTATTGACTTGAATGGAAGTAATTTGATGACATATATATATATATACATAAATACAATATCTTTATAATATAATATATTTCATTATTATTCATTATATATACTTTATAATCTTCCTTGAATGGTTAACACGGAGAATGAATCTTATCGCATCATGGAGATAATAATCCGTAAGTACACACTAGCGATTATATCATTCCCATAATTATTGAATTGAATTGGAGTGGATGATTTAATATCTCAGAATAATTATGATGTTATAATAACTATATATAGTTATTAATTACACCTTTATACCCATCCATGTAAGGTGGTGTTGGAAAAATAGATTACACCAAGGTGTGGAGACGCTATTCCGTACGTACGCACGCGTAGTGATTTCGTTTTCCATAAGATGGATAGAAGGTGAAATGGGGTTGTTTCATATTTATAATGACATATCAGTATGTAATTGATACTGATGTTATTACTTTATAATGAAACAAATAAATAAGAAGAAGATAAAGAAGAAAGAAACATGAAAGAATCGGTAGAAGTGATTACCTCTTCCGCGACGCACCTCCTTTAATCATCTTATTAGGGTACTAGAGTTGGTCTTTTGAGGAGGCCAGAACCTCTATGATATAACTAGATATCATTAGAAGATGAATTTTTAGGTTTTGGACGAGCTTCAATGCTCAAAACTGTGTGAATAGAAGAGGGAAGGGGTGCCCTTTTTATAAGGGAGGAGAGAGGCACCTTTGAAAAAACATAAAATATTATTTTATAAAAAGTCATATTCGATTTATAATACCTCAAAATTGATCTATTTAGAATCTAAAGTGGGGATGGGTCGAAATAATCTCATCCAATAGGTTTTAGAAAAGTTTAGGTTACTATTTTAACCTTATCATTTAGATTTGTCTATAAGTTAAATAATTTAACTTTTCCCGTGTCTTTTTGTTTTGTTTCACTATATGGTTAATAAACATACTATACCAAGACAAACGAACACCAAGTGATTCATTATTAACATATTTAACCTTATCTAAGTCATTTGGCCGATCCTTAGTTTTTAGGAATATATTAACAATTAATAATATAATATTTGTTTTAAAAACTATTTTATGTCAATTTTGACACTATTTGGTACATGATTTTTGTGAAAATCATAACATCATGTTTAGTTCAAAAAAAAGATAATTAATTCAATACTAACATGTCATATTAACCTAGAAAATTATTTTAATTCATAAAAAGTATAAAATTAAATTTATTTGGGTATTTGTAACATCAATTAAGTTAATATTTAATTTACAATGTAATTAATGCTTCATCATTGTGTCATAAATAAATTAAATTATTTAATTTCTAAAAATTATAAATAAAATAAAATTTTCTTGGAAATATATTTATATTTATAATTAATATTTATTGTCGAATTTTTCCAATTTATAACCCTACATTAAAAATTATTTAGTTACTAAACATTGATTTTAACCATTTTAACTCTTCTTTTAATAAAATAATCATTAATGTCCAAATCTAATCCATGTAGACCAAAAGGGTAATATTTTATTCCAATGGTTTTTTGGACGAATTAAACTTATCCAATAGAATTAAGACATGTGTTAGGGTAACAATAATATCATTTCAACCCTTAATTATCATATTTTCTTTTAACCGTGGTAAATAAAAGCAAAATGTTACTATTCACCAAAAAATATTTTTATCTTATTGAACCACATTTTCCTAATTAATATTAACCGTGTGTCTCGGATTTTCAAAATTCCACTCATAGATGTAGAAAAATTAAGTTTTATGTAAATTTTCAAATTTTCCTAGGAGGTGGTTAAAATACGGTGAAAAGTTCAATAAACTTTTTATATATCTAAAATTATTGTAAAATGACTCCAATGAATTAAATTGAACTTATATAGGTATTATTTATAGATTTTTAACTAATATAAATTTAAATAAAATAAATAATTATTTAAATAAAAAGTCGGTTTTTAAATAGTAACCCAGTGTTTTCACTATTCATCAAAAATTGAAAATTTTTAGAAAAATACCAAAAATTCACCCTAGGCTAATAGCAATATTCCGAATCCAAAAATGAAGTCCATTTAGAAAGATAAAATTTATAAAATTTCAAAAAGTGGGTATTACTATTCATAACGGCTAGTTTATATAACATATCGTTGTTTAGGGAAACTCTGTATTGTGTAAAACACACGCTATCGTGGAAGGTCATGATTTTTTGTAATAAAAGACAAGTCATGGATGCATGTAGTGAAAGATCCTTTTGGCGTAGCATACAACACAAGAAAAAAAATGAAATTATGAAGAATATATTTCAAAAAATCTTGGGGTGTTACATTCTACCCCCTTTAAAATGAATTTCTCCGTCGAAATTCATTGAGATTATAAATGGTTTACTACTTGAAAGTTTCTTTAATAAAAACACACATCATAAAAAGGAATACCCAAAATTTTCTTTAATAACTAATGTATGAAACATAACGGTTACCCAAATTAACTAATCAATGGGTTTCCACATTGGAGAACACAGATGAAAATATGGATTTGGAAGAGAAATCTTACCATCAAGTTCTGATGGAGAGTGGTAGAGTACATGGATATGAAAAATCCAACAATCACAAAGACATAAATTTGTTATGATCTATTGTACCATCTAATTCATCAGATATAAGGGCACTAGGACAACATTTTTGTGTCTTATTATCATTTCCCTAAAGTTGAAGAAAATGTAATTAGAAGAAATACCTTGTTGATTTTGGTACAATCTCACCATTGGTAATTCCATGGAAAATTTCCACTTTATCACTTAAAGAAATGAAGTTGAATGTTTCATTCGCAAAGTGTTAGTAGATCAGGTGATAGAATGATGGGACAATCTATCTGTCTCAAACAATTGGTTAGAAAACGTTATCAAATATACATAAGTCCATTTATAGTGAGATTAATCATATTTGGTTCCTAAAATGGATGTATAATTCATATATAATACCACATTATAAATTAAAACACATTTATACTAACCGGGGACTTCTTGTAGGCTAGTGGTAGGTGATAAAGGCATGTCACACTTCAGTTGTGGGTTCGATTCCCACAGCCTTGTCTGAAGCGATGTGTCGTCACCCATTCTGCATGTTGTTCCTTTTCTTAAACGACACTATTATATCCTAATATAAAAAAATATATAGCCTTTAAAAAATAATAACTTATGTTTAACATAATCAATTTCAATCATTAGGCTTATCCAAAATACTTCTTTCCAAACTAATAGTATAAAAAGAATGATTACAAAAATTGTCATATAACAAGCACTTGAATACCATAATTTATCCCTCATATATTTTGTTGGTCACATTCCAATCTTTTGAATACCTTAATCATGTATTCTCTTAAAAATTGAATACCCATTGAACCTTAGTGAAAACCTGAATGTTGATAAAATTTAAATCTTTCCACATACCAAAATCCAAAAATTCTACATAGTCAAAACATGATATTACTTTGTCCTTATATCAGTCATGAGATCATGAATACTACCAAACATTTAATTTTCTCTTTATCCCTTCATTATGCGCATTTCATCTACTTTTCAAAATATTTGAATCACTTTTCATGGTTACCGGTACCATATAATTATCGAAAACCACAATAAACCATTACATAGAGATTCCAATGTTCCACAATACTATAAATGAGATTCCACAACATTAGTTTGGAATCCCATTACATAAACACCTAATCATTCCACCACATCATTTTCATACTCAATATTGATAATAGTGATCAGATGTGACTTCCCTTGGTTCTTTCCATTAAGAGGTTGCTCACGTTGATCATCATTAACCCTTGGAATAGGGTATTGGTTAGAATAATGCCCAATTTCCTTGCACTTGATGCATTGAAGTGTTGGGGGTGTGTTCTCTACAATATTTTCTTTATTCACATCATTAGAAAACATTTTTCTATTACTTTGACACTCATATGCTCTATGACCTTCTTTTCCACACTTAAAACATTTTCTATTACCATTATGACAATCTTCACCATGCTTCTTTCCACACTTTGAGCAGAAAGAAACATTCACCTTATTTTCACCATTTTTCCGAGTTTTTTCCTTGAACTTCATCTTTCGTTTCTTGTCAAAACCATGAGATGTATATGTAATGCCAACATCCATTTCTACCTTGATATCACTACGCACAATTTCTTCAAAGCTAGTGAAGTCTCTTATAGCTAATGTCCTTCAAATACTTGGTTTTAAGCCACTGAAGAATCGATCAACATTACTTTCAGGTTGGATGATAATGCCAGATGCATACCTTGAAAGCCTTGTAAAATTTGCTTCGTATACACCAACATATTCATCATCATTTTGCTTAAGGTCAAGGAAATCCATTTCCATATATGTTCTAATAATACGAGGGAAGTACTTATTAAAAAATAAGTTCTTGAACTCATCCCATTACATGGATTCAATTTCATCTCGAGGGCTCGTATTATTAATTAGAATCCACCATTGATCTGCTTCACCATCTAAACCGTAAATAGTTAGAATTAATTTTTCATTTCCTGAGTAGTAAAGTATGGAAAAAATCTTTTTAATGGTATTAATCCATTTTTTAGAAATAAGTGGATCAGAAGCCTACTGAAAGAATGTAGAGGTTCCCTCATTAAGGACTCTATAAAATATTGTTACCTTCTCTGATCATTTGGAAATCTAGAATGATTCATATCTTGTTTAATTATATCAATAAGATTCTGGACTCCATCTATAAGGCCCCAGCCTTAAAATTACTTAATCTTGAGTTATTTCAAGAATACACATTGAGGATATTTTCAGGTTTAGAGTTTTACATAATTCGATCATAAATCATGCATTACATTCCACATTTAAACAAAGTGGTTATATAAAAGGTAGTACTTATTTTTTCCATCAACGGAAGCATATTTAAAATAAAAAATTTATTATTTCATGACACTTCCTTGACCCTATCATCACATCATGTACCTTTCCCTTGACCTATGAAAAACATTTCAAAGACTTGAGATGAGCATAAAAAGCTCAGTAAGGGATATAAAAGTACAAAATGAAGACATTAGTCCATGTATGAAATCATAATTTACTTATAAAGCACAAGAATTTTAACATACGTCATCAAATCATGAATAAATCATAGAAATCATAAGACGTAAAGGTCACTAGAGGCATTCATAACATTATTACGTAGGGAGTAACCATCATGGTTACGTTTGGGATCCCCATCATAGTATATTCCATAAATGTCTTCGGAGAAAGCTTAATGTTTAACCCCTTCATATAACCCATTGCATTGGAGAGCTATATCGGGCTCACCAGCCCTTAGTTTATCACGGAACCACTCGTCTTCATAAATAACTCCCAAGAACCATAACATAATCATATCCCATAAAACTTGCATAAAGGAAACATAACATTTCCACATTTCAATCAAAATTGATCAATACAAATCCCTGATATAATAAAAAAATTATCAAAACCAAAATCAATACCAAAATAAAATAAAAGTAAAACATGGAATTTATTATTCATTTTAAAAAAATGTTATGGCTTGTAGAGGAAGCTGAAACTCAAATAATGGTCACGGCGGCGGAGAAGTCGTTGTCGCCGCATACGTACGAAAAAAAACATTACCTTTTGTCATTTAGTAATACACTTCGTATAAAAATATTCCTTTTCAATAAATGTAAAAGTCAAAGTGGTTTATACACTGTATAAAATAAAGTTGTGTATAAAACATAAATGCCTCAATGAAAGGAGATTGAGACAAAGTCCCATACCTCGTATCCGACTTGACTCGATCATTCTTTAATCTCCTGAATAATAAACTTGAGTTAATTTATACTTTCTTAAGAACCTTTTTACAGTTCATTATTCCTTTTACATCACTTTTTACCAGGTTATGAACACTATGTAATTATTTAAGTTAACAATGGTCGTTTTTTCGATCATTTGTACTTCAGTCAAAAATAAACTCTTTGTAATCACAAGTTGTTCATGTGGTAAAATATCCATTATATCGATAATTATATTCTTGATTTAGATATCATATATGTCATATATATCCAGTATATACATGCATTTACAATATTACATAACATTTAGAGGTAAGAAATGAAATGCACCGTTCGTGGAGACGGTAAGTCGTGCGTACGCATGAACGCTACTTTCATTTCTATTTCATATTTATGGAATGAAATAATAATGATATAAAGGTATATTATAATTCCTGTATAATATCATATATAATATAATTAATTACATCCTTTATACGTCCCACATATGGCATTCACGAATCAAATAACTTTGAGGGGGCAGTAGTCCGCACTTCCTAAAATGAAGATATCGCGTTTACCCATAATGGAAGCCATAAAGGTATTAAATAAATATAAAATACAGAAACATAAGGAAAACATAAATATATTAAAAATAATACATAAATATAGTGACAAATATATGTCCACCTTTGAATGTGTTATATGAATATTGAACAATCATCGTTTCGTGAGGCAGAAATTTACCATCAACGGAAACAGTATGTTATTTAACCATTAGATATAGGATTGTGTAACTGTAGATCAAATAATTACTATAAAAACATCCTTGTATATTGAACATACTGGTGTTTTTACAAAATAAATGAATAAAAAGAGTTTAGGTAGTTGGAGAAGGATAATAAAACAAAAGAGATGTGTTTACCTTTAAATCAGGTAACTCCACTTGGTTTGAACCAAAAGGGTTTCTTGAAGAGAAGTTTTCCTAATGTAAGGCTTATAGGATGACGATAGGGATTTGGAGAGGTAAAATGAGTAGAGATTGGCCGATCCAATGGCTTGAGAAATGTGGGTAAGGAGATAGAGGTGGGTGCCTTTTATAAGAGGATAGGAGGGGCACTCTTGGAAAGGTATAAAATGTTACTTTATTTTCAAATGCGATTCAGATTTTAAAGGTCCCATATTAATGTATTTCGAGGATAAGGTGATAAGGGTTCGAAATATACTAATCCAATAGGTCTTTTACAAGTTTAAGTCTTACATTTAACATTATCTTTTCATTTTATTTAAATCGTTCATTAATGAGTAAATCACTGCATCCTCATGATGTCATAAATAATTTAATTTATTTAATATCTAAAAATTATAAAAAAATACTATGATGTAGGAAATATTTTTAGATTTCCAGTGACTATTTATAGTCTAATAGATCTTTTATGTAGACAAAATTAAAAAAAATTACTCAGGTGATACATTCTTTGTTATATTTAACTTTCTTTAAAAATAAAAAGATAAAAAGTCATTATCACACAAAAATGATTCCATGGGGACCCCAAGTTTGGCACAAGGAATCCCATGGTCGGAGATGACACAACCAGTATCATTAGGACACATTTTGGGGTCAATTGTTATTATTATGATATTATTTTATTATCCTTAACTACCTGATTACTAATTAATCAAGATAATTAAATATAATTACCATCGTTACTATTCATAAAGTCCAAAAACAAAAGAGTCTTGATTACATAATTTGATCCTTATGATTCCAAATAAATAATCCATTTAACCAAATTCCAAACATAGAAATTCCAATAATTAATTTAAAAATTAATCCCGTTGTCAAAACAAATAGTGGGTTTTTTAGAAACAATATATATGAAATGTTTGGCACTTGTTTATGCCCAATTCCAAAGTGAACTTAATCCTAATTACCACCATTGGATTAAATTGTAAAAAAATATTCTATTTAAACTTTAATACCAATTAAAAAGATAATCTAACCATATTATTAAATTAGATGAAAAAGAAGTTTTTATGTAAAATGAGTACTTTTTACTATTCATTAAAAAATGAACATTGTCAGAAAAATACCAAAAAATTAACAAATGTAAATTTCAATGTCCCAATCATAAATAATAAGTTTATTTTGACAAATATAGCTTATAAAATTGTCAAAAGTTTGATTTAAAAATGGTTTTCCATCAAATGGTAGTAAAACAATCTTTTAGAAATATTAGATTATTACTTGATTAAGATTGGATTTATTCTCATATTAAGACTCTAAAACACAATCTAATTCATAAAAGGTAATAGGTAAGAATATATATTATTAATTACTAAATTGGGATGTTACATCCTTCCCCCCTTTAGAAAATTGTGTCCCCACAATTTATTTACTTAACAAATAAATGGGGGGTATTTATCCCTCATTGAATTTTTATATTCCCATGCTGCCTCTTCACTCAAGTGGTTTTTCCACAAAAACTTTACTTGATGAATCAGCTTATTCCACAACACTTGATCCCTATTGTCAAGAATCTATACTAGTTTTTCCTCATATAATAGATTCTCATCCAGCTGAACTGCCTCTAGACTCAAAACATGAGATGGATCTGGCATGTACTTCGTTAACATTAAAACATGAAAAGAATTGTGTACTTGAGATAAAATCGGAGGTAAATCAACTCGGTATACAACTGATCTAACTCTCTCCAGTATTTCATATGGTCCAATGAACCTTGGACTCAGCTTTCCTTTCTTACCAAATCGCATCACACATTTCCATGGTGAAACTTTGAGAAAAACATGATCACCTACCTCAAAAGAGAGATCCTTCCTCCTGTTGTCGCGTAACTCTTCTGCCTACTCTGAGTTGTTCTCATGTGTTTCTATATAATATGAAATTTTTCTACCAACTCCTCTACCAATTCTGGTCACATCAACTTCCTTTCACATAATTCAACCCAAAAAAGCAAGAGTTCGACACCACTTCCCATATAATGCCTCAAATGGTGCCATCTGTATACTGGAATGAAAACTGTTATTATAAGAAAACTCAACCAATGAAAGATGTTGGTCCCAACATCCCTGATAATCCATCGAACAAGCATGTAGCATATCCTTCAAAGTCTGAATCATTCATTCTGACTTCACATCAGATTGCGAATAAAAAGTTGTACTAAAATTTAATGCATTACCCAATGACTTATGAAGGCCTTTCCAAAAGTTAGAAGTGAACCTGGGAACATGGTCAAATACAATGGAGAGAGGAACTCCATGTAACCTAACTATCTCTTTATGATACAAATGGGAAATTTGATCTAGGGAAAAAGTATTTCTTATAGCAAGGAAATGAGAAGATTTAGTCAAGCGATCAATAGTAACCTAACTTGCATTATTACCTCGAGGTTTCTTTGGCAATCCCACAACGAAGTAAATGAATATATTCTCCTATTTCCACTCTGGAACTGGTAAAGGCCAAAGCATCCCTTTCGGTAACTGCCACTCTGCATTAAACTGTTGACAAGTCAAAACACTTCATAGTAAATTCAGCAATGTCTCTTTTCATTCCATCCCACCAGTAATACTCCCGAAGAGCTCTATACTTCTTAGTACTGCATGGATGAACTGAAAACGAAGAACTATGAGATTCACATAACAAATCTCTCTTCAACTGTTAATCACACGGCACACACAATATCTTCCCAAATATCAAATCACAATCATTATCAATGTTGAATTCAGGCAACTTACCCTTCTGAAACAGCTCTACCTTTTTATGCAACTCACTGTCTCGCTTCTGTGCTTTCTTAATTTTTTCTGATAGATAAGATTTCACTAATACCTGAAACAAAACAGAAGAACATCCAACACCAACAACTTTTATGCCAACTTTTATCAAATCCTTAACCAGAGGATCACGTTCCAAACACAACATTGTTAATGAAGAATTACGTTTTTGACTCAAAGCATCACCCACTTTATTTTCTTTTCCAGGATGGTAATGAATTGTACATTCATAATCCATGATTAATTCTATCCATATTCTCTATCTCATGATCAGTTGTTTCTATTTGAATATAATATTTAAACTCTTGTGATCGGTATATATTTCACACTTTACTCCTTAAAAATGATGCCTCCATATATTTAAAGCGAAAACAACGGCAGCTATTTCCAAATAATGTGTAGGGAAATTTACCTCATGATATTTCAACTATCATGAAGCATAAGATATTACCTGATCATTTTGCATTAGGACACAACCAGATCCTTTCAATGAATTATCACTGTAGATAACCAACTCACCACTCATGGAAGGTAGTGCCAAAACATGAGTATTCACCAATCTTCTTTTCAATTCCTAAAAATAATCATCAAATTCTTTTGTCCAAATAAACATAAAACCCTTCCGAGTTAGCTTAGTCATTGGAATAGATAACCATGAAAAATTTTAAACAACCCTTCGGTAATAGCCTGCTAAACCAAGGAAGCTATGAATCTTAGTTACATTTGAGGGTCTTGGCCATTCTTCAACAACCATTGTTTTTTCATGATCAACAGTTATCCCATCATTAGAAACAATGTGACCAAGGAAAGAAATTTGTTGCAACCAAAACTCACACTTTCTGAATTTCCCATATAATTAATTTTCGTTTATAATTTCCAAAATAACCCTTATATGTCTTTCATGCTCATCTTTAATTTTAGAAAACACCAAAATATCTTCAATGAAAACAACCAAAAACATATCCAAGAACACATGGAAAATTCTATTCATAAGGTCCATGAATACAGCAGGTGCATGGTTATCCCAAAAGGCATTACTAAAAATTCATAAGGGCCATATCTTGTACGAAACGCGGTCATTAGAATATATTCTTCCTTTACCTTCAACTGATGTTACCCCGATCTTAGGTCAATCTTTGAAAAAAACTGAACTCCCTAGAGCTGATCAAACAAATCATCGATATGATGCAGAGGATATTTTTTCATAATAGTGATGTTATTCAAGGATCTATAATCAATGCAAAGTATCATTCAAACATCTTTCTTTTTAACAAATAAAACAAGAGCACCCCATGGTGTTGTGCTGGGTCGAATGAATCCTTTCTCTAATAAATCTTGCAATTTCTCCTTCAACTCTAAAAGTTCAATTTTATCCATTCGATAATGGGGTTTTGAAATTGGCTTAGCATTAGGAACAAAGTCAACAGTAAATTCAACTTCACGATCTGGTATTATTCTAGGCAACTCATCCGGAAAAACATGAGGATACTAATTTACCACTGACACATCATTAATCTGAACAGTTCCCTTGTTTTCAACTATATGTTCAAGGTAACATTCATTTCCATATTTTACAAGTTTCTAGGCCTCTTGATATGTTATCAACAAGGGTTCATTCTTGTACAGAGACTGAATGTCTTTCTAAAAATAAACTTCATTAGCTCTACAGTCAATCTTATCATGGTAAATAGAGAGATAATCGATACCAAAGATAACATCAAACTCTACTAGAGGTAAAACAATAAGGTTTTCAAGTAGGTTCATTCCACAGATAAGGATAGGAAGATTCTTATAATTTAATTTTGCCTCAATATTTCCCCCATGTGTTTTTAAAACAAGTTCAGGAGTCATTTATTGAGATGGTATTCCCATTTTACATGAATGGTTTTCAGATATGAAAGAATGTATAGTCCCCGAATCAAACAACACACTGGCATAATATGAAAAAACAAACAAAGTACCTGATACATCTTCATTTGATGGCCCGACATCTTCTGAAGTAGTTGCAAAGGATTTCACCACCCCTTTCTTCTTGTAGTCTAACTGATTCCTATCACTTGAGCTCTCTGTCGGACACTCATTTGCATAGTGACCCATCTCATTGCACTTAAAATATTTCACTAACTGTAAATAAAATTTCATCTTACCATCACCCTGATCTTTTTTAGTGAAATCATGAGCCTTATGTCCCATATTACTGCATCAGTAGTACTTTCTAGAATTCAGAATACATTCCCTAGCATGCCTTTTACCACATTTATAACAAACATGAAACTTAGTTTTCTTACAGTCAGACCTTTTTGAAGAATTCATTCCTTTCTCCTGCCACATCAGTCTCTTCTTCTGCTGGTTGTTATAGAACACTTGATCATCGGAAAACTCCATTTCCACCATATCATCACATCGAACAAGATTTTCATAACACTTAAACTCGCGAGAAGATAGATCACTTTGAAATTTTGGCTTTAATCCTGAGTAAAAACGATTGATTTTACTATCATGGTCTCAGATAAAATTTGGAGCATAAATTGCCAATCCAGTGAACCATTCTTCATAAGAAGCCACTGAGACGTCCTCTTGCCTCAATTCCATTAATTTGTTTTCCATCCTAATTCGAACTACATTAGGAAAATACTTATCAAGAAACATACCTTTGAATTTATCCCAGTCGAGAGCATCAATCTCATTAGCGTCCCTGATATTTTTAACCATCGACCACCACTGATCTGCTTCACCCTCCAAACGGTAAATAGAAAGACTAACCTATTGATTGTCTGAAAACCCTATGAAATCCAAAATCTTCTCCAGTGCTTTAATCCAACCTTCAGCTAGCACAGGGCCAGATGATCCTTTGAAGGATGAGGGATGTTGCCTCATGAAATCTTCCACCACGGAAATGTTCCTCTACGGTTGATCTGGCTGATCTCGTGCATGGATACCACCACCATTTATCACTTGGGTAATTGTGCCTTTACTGCAACAAACTGTTCAGTTTCAATTTCGACCATCTCAGGATGCTAATTTGGAAGGTCATTTCCTTCTGTATGCCTCCCTAGCACTACTTCCATATTTCCTCTGTGGAAAACCATTCTGAACAAACATGTCATAGATGAACCAACATGATAATCATCAAATTCTATATCATTTCAATTTTACCATAACAAAAAAATATTTTTGGATAATCATTTAATAGAATTATAACTCCTAAAGTTATCTATAGAGACCTATGATACCAACTATAAGGCCCTAGCCTTAAACATTACTTAATCTTGAGTTATTTCAAGAATACATGTTGAGGATTTTTCCAGGTTTAGAGTTTTATAGAATTAGATCATAAATCATGAATTACATTACACATTTAAACAAAGTGGTAACATAAAAGATAGTACTCATTTTACCCATCAACGGAAACATATTTAAAATAAAAATTGGATTCTTTCATGACACTTCATTAACCCTATCATCATATCATGTAACTTTCCCTTGACCTTTGAAAAACATTTCAAAAACATGGGATGGCCATAAAAAATTCAGTAAGTGATATAAAATTACTAAATGAAAACATTAGTCCATGTAGGAAATCATACTTTACTCATAAAACATAATCATTTTAACATACCTCATCAAATCCTGAATAAATCATAGAAATCATAATATTTATAGGTAACTTGAGGCATTCATAACATTCTTACGTAGGGAGTAACCCTCATGGTTACGTTTGGAATACCCATCATGTATACTCCCTAAATCTCTTCAGAAAAACCTTAACGTTTAACCCCTTCGTGTTAAACATTTAATTGGAGAGCTATATCAGGCTCACCTGCCCTTAGTTTATCACAGAACCACCCGTCTTCATAAACAATTCTCAAGAACCATAACATAATTGTTTCTCATAAAACATGTATAATGGAAACATAACATTTCCAAATTTCAATCAAAAGATATCAATACAACACACTGATATAATAAAAACATTATCAAAAACATTTTCAATACCACAATAAATGAAAAGTAAAACATGGTATTTATTTTTCATTTTAAAAACATGTTATGGCTTGTAGAGGAAGCCAAAACACAAATAATGGTCACGGTGGCTGAGAAGTTGTTGTCGCCGCATACGTATGACAAAAACATTCCCTTTTGTAATTTAGTAAAACGATTTGTATAAAAAGATTCCTTTTGAATAAATGTAAAATTAAACGGGGTTTATACACCATAGGAAATAAAGTTGTGTATAAAACATAATATGCCTCAATGAAAGGAGATTGAGACGAAGTCCCATACATCGTATCCCACTAGACTCGATCGTTCAATAATCTCATGAATAATAAACATGAGTTAATTTATACTTGTTTAAGAACATTTTTCAAGTTCATTATTCATTTGATATCACTTATTACCATGTTATTAATACTATGTAATTATTTAAGTTAACAATGGTCGTTTTGTCAATCATTGGTACTTGAGTCAAAAATAAACTCTTTATAATTACAAGTTGTTCATGTGATAAAATATCTATTATATCCAGAATTATATTCATGATTTATATATCATATATGTCATATATATCCACTATATACATGCATTTACAATATTACTTAACATTTAGAGGTAAGAAATGAAATGCACTGTTCATGGAGACGGTAAGCCGTACCTACGCGTGAACACTACTTTCATTTCTATTTCGTATTTTATGGAATGGAATCAAAATTATATAAAGGTATATTATAATTAAAGTATAATATCATATATAATATCATTAATTCCATCCTTTATACGTCCCACATATGGCATTAATGAATCAAATCACTTTGAGGGGGCGGTAATCCGCACTTCCTAAAATGAAGATATCATGTTTACCCATAATGGAAGCCATAAAGGTATGCCATAAATGAAAAATAAAGAATCTTAAAAAAATCATAGACATATTATATATCATAGATAAATATAATGACATCTTAATGAAAACCTTTGAATGTGTTATAATAATATTGAACAATCATCGTTTCGTGAGGCCGAAATTCTTCATCCATGGAAATTATATGTTCTTTAACCATTAGATGTAGCCGTGTGTAAATGTAGCTCGAATAATTCTTATAAAAACATCCTAGTATGTTGACCATACTGGTGTTGTTATAAAAGAAATCATTAAAAAGAGTTTAGGGGGTTGGAGAAGAAAAATTAAACAAAAGAACATTAGAGAAGTCTTTACTATTAAATCGGATAACTCCTCTTGGTTAGAACCAAAAGGGTTTCTTGAAGTGATTTCTGCCTAATGTAAGGCTTCAAGGATGAAGAGAGGGATGTGTAGAGATAAAATGAGCAGGGCTTGGCCGATCCAATTGCTTTATAAGTGTGGGTAGGGAGGTAGAGGTGGGGGTATTTTATAAGAGGAGAGGAGTGGCACTTTTGGAAAGGTATAAAATGATACATTATTTTCAAATGCATTTCTGATTTTAAAGGACCCAAATTGATGTATTTCGAGGATAAGGTGACAAGGGTTCTAAATATACTCATCCAATAGGTCTTTGACAAATTTAAGTATTAGATTTTACATTATCTTTTTATTTTTTTTAAATCGTTCATTAATGAGGTAATCGCTGCATCATCATGATTTCATATATAATTTAACTATTTAATGTCTAAAAATTATAAAAAAATAATATGATGTATGAAATAGTTTTATCTTTCCAATGAATATTTATAGTCTAATCTATAATTTATGTGGACAATATTAGAAATGTTTTACTCAGATGATATATTCATTGTTATATTTAAATTTCTTTAAAAATAAAAAGATAAAAAGTCATTATCACAAAAAATTGATTCCATGGGGTACCAAAGTTTGGCACAAGGAATATCATGGTCGGAAATTACACAACTAGTAGCATTAAGACATATTTTGGGGTCATTTTTTATTATTATGATATTATTTTATTATCCTCGACTACCTGATTACTAATTAATCAAGATAATTGAAGATAATTGCTGTCGTTAATATTCATTATGACCAAAATCAAAAGAGTCTTGATTACATAATTTGTACCTTATGATTCCAAATATTAAATAAATTTTTCCAAATTCCAAACAAAGAAATTGCAATAATTAATTTAAAAATAATTCCCATTTTCAAAAAAATTAGCAGGTTTTTAGAAACAATATTAATGAAAAGTATGACACTTGTTTATGCCCAATTCCAAAGTGAAATTAATCCTAATTACCACCATTTATTTAAATGGTAAAAACATATTTTAATTAATGTTTAATACCAATTAAAAATATAATCTATCCATATAATAAATTTAGATGAAAAAGCAGTTATGATGTAAAATGCAGTATTTTTCACTATTCATTAAATAATTAACATTGTCAGAATAATACCAAAACATTATCCCATGTAAATTTCAATGTCCCAATAATAAATAATAAGTTTATTGTAAAAAACAGTTCTTATAAAATTGTCAAAAGATTTATTTAAAATGGTTTTCTATCAAAAGGCAGTAAAACAATCTTTTAAAAATATTAGTGTATTTCATGGTTAAGATTGGATTTATTCTAATTTTAAGCCTCTAAAATGATATCTAATTCATAAATAGACATAGATATGAATATATAATATTCATTAAGTACATGGGATGTTAAAACATCTCCCATAACAATTGGTTGTTCAAGAGGACAATCATTGCACTGTCCATTACATTGATCAACACAGTTTCTTCGAGTTCCAGCCATCGTCTAAAACCCAAAAAGAATACTATGAGAGGAAAAAATCATGCTAGGAAAACAAAATAATAAAGTGGGATTACCATCAATATATAACATATTAGGGTTAATTATAATATTGTTACTATAATTCTTGTACTATAAAATATACTTATAATTATCCTTAGGGACATCCATAGACATAATTTAGAAATATTTCTAGGGATCTCACTAAAGGTTTCGCATCCTATTTTCCAATGGTTAACTAAACCATTCCTTTTATACCAACTATAGATACCCGAATCATGACGTACATAGACATTGCATATCTTTTGTGGAATATATGATACATAATAATAACATACACAAAAGGCCCTTAATAGTTTAGTGTCTTTGGAAACATGAAACATAATCTTCAAATCATGGTGAAATATCTTCATCATCTCCCATAAAGATCGAAATTTTTTTACCTAAAAAATTTCTATATATCCTGGAGAAAATAAAACATATACAAGGTGAACTAAAATTCTCAGTAAGGGTAAGCATGGAGAAAATAAAACAAACCATATACATTTGAACTTCAAAACATGAACATAATATTTAAACATCAAATTCATGAGCAATGACATAAAACCTGGCATAAAGTAAGGCATAGATCATAATGGATCATAAATAATGATAAAATATCATGGGAATAAGGAATGTAATTTTTACAACCATTAAACACATGTTATGATTTCCATAGTATCCAAGGAATTTCTGCCACGACCATTTTAGTGGAAAAAGTCCCTTTCTGAATCGAGTTCACTCTTTGTTCATGTCCTATATCACTGAACAAGATTAACATACCATTTCAGTAATGTTTATCTCATGAGATAAAAAACATTACCCAATTAATTATAGGGAGATATAGGTCTCACCCATCTCATAATGAAATCATTCTTACTTTTTCCATAACATAAACATAAATCATTCATCATAACCCAATCAATAAAAATGGGTTTCATAAACATCATCCCATCATATCATAATCTATATAAAACAAATGGATATCATTTCATCACAAGAGAAGTGAAACCATGTAAATCATAGAAATATTATACGTGAAACATACACATATAAAATAATGTCATCTTATATGGGAAATAGTTTTGATAAAACACTTGAAATGAATTTTTGAGGAAAATATCCTTTCTTCATCAAAATCATTTTCTTTTCATAAAATGCCCTGAAATTTTAAAAGAAGGATGTTGTTGAAAAAAGTCATGAAATCTTTCAGGGTAATCTTCATTAAAATAAGGTGTTATGATACCATAAAAATTGGTTCATGCTGTATAAGTTAAAAAAACACTATCCTCGTACTTTTGTCAGAATAGTAAAAATGTAACACGTATGGTAAGAAAAAGAAAGATTCCTTCCATAAAAAAATTAAAAGCAAAATAGAGGTAAAATGAATTTAAACATACATGAAATAATATTAAACATTTTATTAAAAACATTTTATGGACATTGATGAAAAATATATCCTCAGTATATACTTACATATAAGCAATCTCAGATAAAAATGAGATTTGAAATGGTATCCCCTACCTTATATCTGATATGCTTCGTATGTATCAGAACCTATTGTATAATGATTTAAATAATGTCATTGTATTATTATATAATCATATTCATTGTTATTATATCATGTATGGTTCACTTAAGTATTTATATTACCCGTTCATTTGTCAATTCCATGTTAAAGTAGCATTTTGGGTAAAATCGTTTCATTTACCATACGTGTTTGGAGTTGTTGTTATTGATATTAGTATTAACTATATCATGATTTACTTACTTAAAGAATTTATAACATGATTTACATATCATATATATTCTGTATATATATATATTTAATAGATAGATAAATGAAATTTATCACACTGTTCATGGAGACGGTAGGCCGTACGTAAGCATTGACGCTGTTTTCCTTTCCTTATTGACTTGAATGAAAGTAAGTTGATAACATATATATATATATATACATACATACATAAATATAGTAGATTTATCGAATAATATATTTTATTATTATTCATTATATATAATTTATAATCATTTTTGAATGGTTAACATGGAGAATGAATCTCATCACGTTGTGCAGACGATAATCTATACGTTCACACGAGCGATGATATATTTCCCATAATTATTGAATTGAATTGGAGTGGATGATATAATATATCAGAATTTTTATGATGTTATAATAAATATATATAGTTATTCTTTACATTATTATACCCATCCATGTAAGGTGGTGTTGTAAAAAGAGATTACACCACGACGTGGAGACGGTATTCCGTACGTACGCACGCACAATGATTTCATTTTCCGTAGGATAGATAGAAGGTGAAATGGGATTTTTTTAATATTTATAATAACATATAATTATGTAATTGATACTGATGTTGTTACTTTATAATGAAATAACTAAATAAGAAGATGTCGAAGAAGAAAGAAACATGAAAGAATCGGTAGAAGTGATTACATCTTCCTCGATGCACCTCCTTTAAACTACTTTTTTGGGCACTAGAGTTTGTCTTTTGAGGAGACCAGAACCTCTATTATATAACTAGCTATGTTTATAAGAGTAATTGGTAGGGTTTGGATGAGCTTCAATGTTCAAAAGGGTTTGATGGGAAGAGGGAAGGTGTGCCCTTTTTATAAGGGAGGAGAGGGGCACCTTTGAAAAAACATACAATATTATTTTATAATAAAGCCATATTCAGTTTATAATAGGTCCAAATTTATTTATTTAGATGATAAAGTGTGTATGTGTCGAAATACTCTAATGAAATAGGGTTTATACATGTTTAGGTTACTATTTTAACCTTATCATTTAGATTTAACTCTAACTTACATAGATTAACTTTTACCGTGTCATTTTGTATTCTTTCACTATATGGTTAATAAACTTACTATAACAACACAAACGAACCTCAAGTGGTTCATTATTAATATATATAACCTTATCAAAGGCATTTGGACGAACCTTATATTTTTAAGAATATAATATCAATTAATAATATAATATTTTTTTTAAAAACTATTTTATGCCAATTTTGAAACTATTTGGTACTTGATTTTTGTGAAACTCATAACAGTAGTTTAGATCGATCAAAGATAATTAAATCAATACTAACATGTCATATTAACCTATAAAAATAGTGTAATTCATAAAGAGTCTCAAATTACATTTATTTGGGTATTTAAAACATCAATTATGTTATTATTTCGTTAATAAGGTAATTACTAAATCATCATTGTGTCATAAATAAATTTAATTATTTAATGTCTAAAAATTCTAAAAAAAATACCATTATATAGGAAATCATTTTATATTTCTAATGAATTTTTATAGTCTAATTTATTTTATGTATATCCCTATATTAAAAATGTTTTAGTTATTAAACTTTGATTTTAACCATTTTAAACCTTCATTAAATAAAATAATAATAAATGTCCAAATCTAATCCAAGTAGACCTAAAGGGTAATATTTTATTCCTAAGGTTTTCCTAGTCGAATTAAACGTATACAATAGAATTAGTACTTGTTTTAGGGTTACAGTAATATCATTTTTACACATAATTACCCTATTTATTTTTAACCGTGGTAAATAAAAGTAAAAAGTTACTATTCATCAAAAAATAATTAAATCTTATTGAATCACATTTTACCCTTGGATATTAATCGTGTCTCATGGATTTTCAAAATTCCACTCACTAAAGCGGTAAAATTATGTTTTATGTAAATTTTCTAATTCACCTAGGAGGAGGGTAAAAGACGGTGAAATGTTCAATAAAATTTTTTTATATCTAAAATTATTATAAATTGGCTCCAATGAATTACCCGTTAATTTTCCAATTCCATGTTAAAGTAGTGTTTTGAGTAAAATCGTTATGTTTATCATACGTGTTTGGACATTTTTCTCTTGATATTATTTTTACTTATATAATAATTTATTTCTCCCAGAATGTAAAACATGATTTATATATCATATATATTCAGTATATATATATATATAATAGATAGATAAATGAAATGAAACACACTGTTCATGGTGACTGTAGGCCATACGTACGCATGAACACTGTTTTCCTTTCCTTATTGGCTTGAATGGAAGTAAGTTGATGATATATATATATACAGTAGCTTTATCATATAATATATTTCATTATTATTCATTATATATACTTTATAATCATTATTTAATGGTTAACATGGAAAATGAATCTCTTCGCGTCGTGGAGATGGTAATCCGTACGTACGCACGAGCGATGATATCAATCCCATAATTATTGAATTGAATTGGAGTGGATGATATAATATCGCAGAATATTTATGATTTTATAATAACTATATATACTTATTCTTTACACCATTATACCCATCCATGTATGGTGGTGTTGGAAAAATAGATTACACCACGGCGTGGAGACGGTATTTCGTACGTACGCACGCGCAGTGATTTTCTTTTCCGTAGGATGGATAGAAGGTGAAATGTATATTTATAATAACATATCAGTATGTAATTGATACTGATGTTATTACTTTATAATGAAACAACTAAAGAAGAAGAAGTTGAAGAAGAAAGAAACTTGAAAGAATCGGTAGAAGAGATTACCTCTTCCTCGACGCACCTCATTTAAACATATTCTTAGGGCACTAGAGTTGGTCTTTTGAGAAGACAATAAACTCTATGATATAACTAGATATGTTGAGAAGATGAATAGGTAGTGGATGGACGAGTTTCATGGCCAAAATGGTGTGAAGAGAAGAGGGAAGGGGTTCCCTTTGTATAAGGGAGGAGAGGGGCACCTTTGGAAAAATTAAAAAATAATTTTATAATAAATGCATATTCGATTTATAATAGCTCTAAATTCATTTATTTAGAAGATAATTTGGGGATGGCTCGAATCCTTTTATCCATTATTTTTAGACAAGGTTATGTTAATATTTTAACGTTATCATTTAGATTTAACTCTAAGATAAATAATTTAACTTTACCATGTCTTTTTGTTTTCTTTTCTTATATGGTTTATAAAGATACTATAACAATCCAAACAAACCAAAATTGGTTAATTATTAATATATATAACCTTATCTAATTCATTTTTCTGATCCTTATATTTTAGAAAAATTATAACAATTATTAATATAATTTTTTTTTTTAAAACAATTTTATGTCAATTTTGACTCTATTTGGTACTTGATTTTTTTGAAAATCATAACAGTGTGGTTAGTTCGCCCAAAGTTAATTAAATGAATAATAACATGTCATAATAACATATAATATTAGATTATTTCATAAAAAGTCTCAAATTACAGTTATTTGGGTATTTATAACATCAATTATGTTAATATTACATTAATAAGGTAATTACTGCATCATCAGTGTGTCGTAAATAAATTAAATTATTTAATGTCTAAAAATTATAAATAAAATAAAATTATATAGGAAATAATTTTATATTTCTAATGAATATCTATAGTCTAATTTATCTTATTTATATCCTAATATTAAAAAAAATTAGTTATTAAACATTGATTTTAACCATTTTAACTCTTCTTTAAATAAAATAATAATAAATGTCCTAATCTAATCCATGTGTACCTAAAGGGTAATATTTTATTGTAAGGTTGTTTTTGGTCGAATTTAACATATCCAATAGAATTTGGACATGTGTTAGGGTAATAGTAATACCATTTTTACCCTTAATTACGGTATTTATTTTTAACTGTGGTAAATAAAAGTAAAAAAGTTACTATTCACAAAAATTTATTTTTATCTTATTGAACCTTATTTTACTCCTTGATATTAACCATGTCTCTCGGATTTTTGAAATTCCACTCAAAGAAGTGGTAAAATTATGTTTTAGGTAAATTTTGAAATTCGCCTAGGAGGTGGGTAAAAGACGGTAAAAAGTTCAATAAAATTTTTATATATCTAAATTTTTTATAAAATGAATTCACTGAATTACATTGAAATTATATTGGTTTTATGTATCAATTTTGACCTAATATAAATTTAAATAAAATAAATAATTATTTAAATAAAAAGACGGGTTTTGAATAGTAACCTAGTGTTTTCACTATTCATCAAAAATTGAATGTTTTCAGAAAAATAACATAAATTTACCCTAGGCTAATTTCGATATTCCAAATCCAAAAATGAAGTCCATTTTGAAAGGTAAAATTTATAAAATTTTAAAAAGTGGGTATTACTATTCATAATGGCTAGTTTATATAACATATCGTTGTTTAGTGAAACTCAGTATTGCCTAAAACACATGCTATCGTGGAAGGTCACAATTGTGTGTAATGCATGCCAAGTCAGGGATGCGTGTAGTGCAAGCTCCTTTTGGTGTTGCATACAACACAAGACAATAATTAAATTGAAAAGAGTATTTTTCATAAAATCTAGGGGTGTTACAAAGATTTATATGGTTATGGATTTGATATAAGGATCCACGGGTTCCATTACATATGCCCTTAGTTAGTCCCTTATTTTGATTGACAACCATCATTCTTAAAATGTTGTTATTTGTAGAATTTTATATTAACATGAAATATAAAAATGAAATTATTAGCATGGATTCAAAACGCTCTCAATGGTTTCATTGATCATAATGTTCCCTTTATGTAGTATCATGGACATGGTTACATTTTTTTGTTTGGAATTAATGAATTAGTGTTTCTATCTTGTTTATGATCGAGTCATTACATTTATTAAAAAGTATATATTTTGAAATTACTGAGCAGTAAGGGTATTTTTACATTTTAATGGAATAATATTGATATATGGAAGGAAAATATATTTTCATACTTATTATTTATTGTTTATGATAACATGGATGTCATAAATCATGGTTTTCCTCCAAATTTTAGAGGTTGTACCATGAAACATTATGAAAATAATAATGTGTCAAATGAAATATGTTCATATAATTATATACAATATACTCTTCTATAGATATAATTTGTGAAATTCCATGAAATCCAAATAGAAAAAGTTTAAGAGAAAAAATTAGAGAAACTATGATTGTATTAGAAAATTTATGTATGAAAAGTTAGAAAATTTATATTTTGAATTATTCAAATATGAATATGTATAATTATGAAACTATATATGGATTTTCCACAAGGTTAAATGAATATTTATGAACAATTAGTTTAATTCATGAGAGGATATAAGATTAATTTTTTCCAGAAAGGATATTTTGAATCCAACCTATCCTGATTGATATTACATTCTGTACTTTAGATTATTATGATCCAAAAAACACACCCTCAAAAAGATATATACAACAATTTAATTACATAAAACACGAGAAAATATAATTTTTTCAAAAATATGGTCATGGATGAAAAGGAAACATCCATTAAATCTTAAAACCTGGGAAGTATAAAGGGATTTTAGATATATGTGACATTGAATATTCAAAGATATATTTAGATGTGGATATTATTTTTTATAAAATTATATCTTCGATCACAAGGAATGTTAGATGATGTCATGGAAATATATAAAGAATTATTCTAATAAAATAGTATGTGTGGATTAATTATAATTTTTTTTCAAACAATCCACAGTTGAAATATAATAAATATTGTTGTAAATAATATTAATGAATAATAGAATCCTTAATATAGAAGGATAATAAGACAAAAAATTATTCAACATAGAAATATAGAATATTTTTAAAACAAAAGATCAGGTAATTATTTTTTATATGCGAGGAAAATCACTATACCAAAGATGACCTAGAACTATAAAGATCCTATGATTAAGAAATGAATAAATTGTTTATTGTTAATGTTAATGATAAAAATTTCAATAGTGATAAAATAACTAGTTCTTGATGTAATGTAAAAGAGACTAATATCATACTTATATATATTAAATAACTCAATGATTGGCTCTCAGTTATCTCTAAGATAGATAAGGAGATCAAAAACATTCTATAGAGAAATCAGTCTCCATGGAATACTAAGTCTATCATTTAAGAAGAAAAATAAAACCATTATAATGAGTTTATTTATTTAAATATATTTATTGAGGATGTGAAGTAACTAAAAATATATTTAATATAGTGAATTAGAAAGAGAAATCACATGTGGCTGTTCAAAAATAGATAATAGAGACTAAAAAAGAAGTGAGTAATTTCATATTCAACTTAAATAATTCCTTACATGAATTCATATAATAATAAATTTAGTCTCAAAAATCTAAAAAATATATGAACTCTTGTTTTAAGACTAAATCTACTAGAATTATGAAAACAAAATGGTAAAAATGATCCCAAAATTGTGAATTATATTTTAATGTTTAATTATAATTTGGGATCATAAAAAAGAGATAAAAATAATGACATAAAGGAGGAGTAAAGGATTGTGACCTATTCATGACAGAGTGTTGATTTCAAATTAATGTATTCTTTTTATTGATAATGTTGTCACTATAGAGGCTTCAAGAATTTGGAAGTAATTTTTTTTAATAATTATCATCACTAATAGATTCTTTGGATGTTTTGGAGGTAACATTTTTGTGGGGTTAGTCCACTAAAAAGAGTAATATTTTGAAATAGAATGATTTTTTGATAACAATAATGGAAAATAATTCAAGTGGATGATGGGTGTTTTAGACGATATTAGAATACAGGATTAATAAGAAAATAAATTCATCAATATTTAACTACCCCATTACAATCTAAAATATAACACTCAAAGTACCTAGAATATGAAGCATTAAGGTAATGAAAAATATTTTGTTGTTGGAGTGCCACTATGTCGATTAATGGTGGATAATCCATGGATTTTTTATAATGAATGTTACTCCCATTTGTAAATAAATTTGAAACATATGAAGGATACTACAACGTCAATGGGATACTCAGAGACTCTTTTTAATGATGTATTACTCAATATTAATGGGGGCACATTAGTTGTTAATTTGTAATATCAATTGAAATCTAAAACTTATTTTTTAATTAAAGGACCGAAAAATGATATAAATATTTTCCATCATTTAATTGATGAATTAAATGAGGTGATAATCTAAATTTTTTAAATTTATTAATATCATGAATTATGGGTCTTTTTTAAAAATAGGTCATTGAGCAATGATAAATTTATATCTAGTGGGTGATTTTATATCATCACGTTACAAAAGTAGGAAATAAAAAAATGAATTGTGACATAGAATTCTTGGTCATCATAACCAAAACATATTAGAATAATTATTCTAAAATATACTATTATAAATATTCATGTACTAAAGTAAGAGAAGAATTTATGTAGTCAACATTCTAAAATGGAATTATTTTTAATTCTACAAAAAAGAAGCTATAGATTTAATGAACTATAAAATAGATCTTACATATGTGGTATCACGAGGAAGTGAAAACAAATTTGAGAATATTATTTCATTTTATTTTATTGATAATTTACTTTGATTCCATGTACAATAATTAATAAACATAAATAAAAGTCTCTAGGATTGTTTGTGAATTTCAAAATAAAAACTATGAAAATGGTGTGGTTTTCCATTAACGAATATCTAGATAGATAATATTTCAAAATATACAATTGAAAGATTTCATTATCTTTATGAGAATTATGGAATTCACCATGAACCTGATAAAATATATACACCACAATAAAATAGTGTTTCTGAATGGAATAATAGTCACTTAGTGGAGATGGATATAACAATAATGAATGACCCTGAAACATCTCATGATTTTGGGTACATGTTATTAATATAGAAGTTCACATTAAGAATCATTTATTTTATAGGCTATATATAAATTTGTTCCCATAAGTGATTTAATACTATAAGTATTCATGTTTAAAGTATATATTTGTGTTTTAGGTATTTCACTACCATTTTTAATAATTATAATATGGGAATATTTTAGCTGAAAGGTGTTGAGGATTTTTTCTTAGTTACCATCCAAATTGAAGACGATACCATTATTATAAAAACTTTGTATATAATATTTTTGAAACTACATTTCTAAAGGTGTTAGAACACAAGTTGAATAACGAGTCTCGTCATGGAGAATGATATAGATAAGATGATGATGTAATTTTTTTGAAACTATGTGAATAATTAAAAGATGTTGTTGAATGATATTAAGTACTACAGTTTAGGGAAGTTATTCATTCCATGATAAGGATATATAAAAAACTTGTCTAACTTATTCAAGGTTACGAATGTAGGTTGTAGTTCAAAACATCATTATAGATTGTGGAAAACATGTTCAAAAAAAAATTCACTTTTAAGAAAACATCACATACCTTCTTATTTTTATATGATGAAACCAATGATGTTATAGAAGCATTAGAGTGTAAATATTAATATTATTCTATTTATAAAGAATTATATGATAAAATATTCATAAATCATGGTTTTTTATCAAATCATAAAAAACAAAATTTATTTGAACTAAATTGTTATTTTAGAAAATGTTCAATGGAAAAATTAATGTTATAAGTAAAAGTAAAATATTTTCATGTAAAGGCTAATATCCAATTTATGTAGTAGATTTTGACAAGACCATTGCACATGTAGTAGGAAATTAAACCAATGAAATATTTATTGTCATGTTATCCATATAGAAATTTATGATTTTTTATTTTGATTTCAAGGAATCCTTTCTAAATGGTGAGATGGAATATGAGGTCTATATTGAACAGCTGTATGGTTTCATTTATGAAGAAAATGATAAATATATATTATTTTTTATGGATATAATTATATGAAAGAATACAAACCCCAAGATCATGGTATAGTACGCTCAAAACATTCTTGTTTCATTTTAAATTAAGGAAATTAACAGTACAAAACCACCTATACATTAAACCTAGCAATGTGGTTTCTCTAATTATTATTTTTTATTAAGATTAAATTGTCTCCAGTAAAAATCATGTAGGACATTGTAGTGAATTTTATATGGATGTTATGAATAAATTTGAAATTTACTTTCATAAAGAGATGAGGTACATTCTGGGATTACCAACTTCTCAACACATTTATCATATTCTTCTTTTTCATGATATGTATGAAATAAATATTCAATATAATTTTAGCGTAGAGGATTCGAATAATTTTTACACTCCCATCTCTATATGAACTAAATTTTATAATTAGATAGATATAAATGAAGTAGATATGAAATAATTCAGGAATCGTATAGGTAGTTTTTTAAGCATTATAGTTTCAAGGTATAATATTGTCTATTTTGATACACATTATGGTAGGTTTTAAAGATATCCAAAGATTCAAATATTAGGGTTATAGACAGTATTTTAAAATTTATTATAGGAATAAATAAAAGGATTTTAAGATATAGTAGTGAAGGATATTTTGATTTTTTAACCCAATGTTGATATAGAAAATATTGATAATATCAGTTCAACATTTGTTAGTATTTTCATTTTGTAGATAGGTGTATATATTTTCAACTAAAGATAAAAACTCTTGAGACTTTAATCACTACATAATAATAATATATAATACCACTCAACACATAACCAAATTGACATGGATGAGAACTCATTAGAGTGTATGAAAGGTATATCTAATGTTATGGAATCAAATTATTAGTGATAACGAAAGTGTTATCAACCCTTTAATAAATATAAATCAATATTTATGATAAAGGAATATTGATATTAAATATCTCCACATTAATGATTTTTTTGTAAATAATATGTTGATGTTCAGATTTATTCACATAATGGAAATAATATTTAATATATTAAAAACCCATTATTGAAGGATGGATTTCAATTTTAGAGTTTGATTATCGGAGTTCATCATCATTACATTAAAGTGTATGGTATACTGATTCACCACCTCCCTCATACAATTATTTGGATTCTAGTTGTCAGTGGGAAAAAAGACAACCTAAAACTATTAAAAATTAATATAATTACAAAGGGGGGTTGATTTTTTTTAAATGAGTCCATTTATATATATTTTTTAAATGGGAGATAGATAACTCATTCTTGGGAGTATTTATTTTCATGCATATTAAAAGTGAAATGATCTTAGGTATATCAGGTCAGTGTGTGAGCCCTTATGAACTATAGCAATACAACTATTATGTTTAAATCTGTATGAATATATATTAATAAAAAATACAAATATATCATCATTAAGTGATGTATATGTTGTGATTTATTTTTTTATGTTCTCAAGTGATATCTGAAATGATATTCCCAATGTTATCAAAATGTTTAGATTATTAATTTTTTTTCTAATTAGATTATACATGATCTAAGTATATAATTATTTGAATATAAATAACTATTTGATGTAAATAAATATTTAAAATTGAATGTTATTATTTTATACTCTTCTTTATGTTAAAGTTTGAGTAAAATTCTTGAGTGGTTGTTCGTCACAGATTGGTTGGAGTTTCAAATTTATTTGGTGAAGATTGTTGGTACCAATACCTATTTGGAATAAATTTAGGTTTTGCATGATTTTTTTGATCAATGTATAAGCTATATAAATTTTAGTGTTGAAGAGGATATTTTAAAAAATCAATATTAGTAGGAAAATTATTTTTGTTGATTTTTTATATAGATATGCTATTTTTTCAATTTTTTTAATAAATAAATAATATTCAATGTACCAAAAAAATAAGTTATGTCATGTGAGGTGGTGGATTTATGGATGTTTAAAAATCATGGAATCAATCATTAAATATTTTAATGTATAATATAATTTTTTAAATTCACACCAATATATTTTTAGTCCTTATTACTTTATATGTGTCAAAATTACTTCAAAATCATAAATTTTGAGTTCCAAAATGTTAAAAATAGTGCTCCAAATAATTCATTTGTATTTTTGAAGTGTAAATAATGTGTTCAAAAAATATTAATGTGGTAATTCATGTTGAGTCATAGTATAGTATAGATGAGTAAATTAATATATTAGAAAGGAAAATGTGATATCAAAAGATTCATTTCGTAACATCATATGATTCAGGTACTCCGTAAAACATTAAATGTAGATCACTGATAAATTATAGAAATTATAAAATTTATATTAATAAGAAATAAATAATTATTGGTTATGTTTTAGTGATTCTATAGTTGTTTAAAAATAAAAATGGGATTATTGATTCAAAAAAATATGGAAGAATTTATAAAAAATGAAAAAGATATTTCCTATAATGAAATGAAAAAGTATTAATGGAATAATAAATTGGCCTTGCAATATTATAATCGTTTATGTCGTAGTGACCTCAAAAAGAATTTTTATAGATAAATAAATTTAATGTAAAATGGAGAATATGGTGAGATATTATTGAGAATACATTATTCAATTGAATTTGAATTTAAAATTAAAATTAAAACATATTTTTCTACTGTTTGTGTGTGATAAAAGATATATAGTTCCAAAAATAGAATTTATGAAATAAGTGATTTCTAATAACAATAAAGATCATCAATATTTTTTAGAGAATGTATATTTTGAAAATTATATGTAGTTTTTATAGTGATAAATGGGGATACATACAACAACACAACATGAAGAAGTAATCTTAATGGAAATAAAACAATAATTTTATTGAAGTCGGGTTCATTTTAAGGATTTATTGTTTTAGAAATGAAATCGTTTATTATTATTAAAATTTCAGAAGAAGATAATCATATTTAGAACATATAATAAATACGAGTACATGGATATTCATTGATCATTGTAACTCAAAAGTTAATACTAGTTAGTCTATGGTCTTAGTGAAATCTAGTCTATTCAAAGGATTACCTTTCAAAATTTTATAGGTGAACCTTATAAATTAATTATTACAGTAGGTTATATTCTTATAAGTATTGATATAAATCATGTTTAAAATCATCAATGATGGATGAGTCTATTTCAATATGAAATATAATGACGAATTTATTATAAATTATTCAGCCCTTTTCACAATGATTTATTTAATATTGGTAGTCCTTTCAATTTTTGTTTACATTTCTAACTAATGAATTTTCAAAAGAATATTAAAATGATACATTTCATGTATATTTTAATCATATAATATTATACATGATTTTTTATTATTTTTTGATAAACAATCATGATTAATTTTTCAATAAATGGAAGTGATATAAATCCCATTGATGTTATTTTTTCTAGTTAATTGTGTACTCAACCTAAATTTATACATTTTAGTGCATACATAGACGTGTCTGAATTTTTTTTAGCTAAAATAATGATAATTTCTATTGGATTGGTCATAAGATATAATTTTATCCTACATGGATCCTAGAGATGGGTAAATATTATACCTTAGTTAAAGTTATAGATTTATGATATAAGTATTATCTCATTCATTTTCCATTTCATAGGATTATATATGATATTCTATTTTTTATTCTATGAAATTTAACATTATCATACTAATAGAATTAAAAAATATTATATTTTATGATTTAATGGAAATTTAATTCACATGGAAAGTGTAATTTGAGGAAAATAATTCCCACATGATGTGTTTCCATCCCCTAATGTTTATGTGATAACTATAGAAATCACAATGATTATACCTGATGTTTGTTTTAATCATTCTACAAATTGGGGTAAATCATAGATAGTTTGTTAAAGGAATAATCTTCCTTGGTATTTATATACTGTATGTGAAATTAGAGTACTTTTTAGGAAATTTAAATATTCAATTAAATGATTATGAAATAAAATCTCAGTAACTTTTTATAATAACTGATTTTAGGGAAGTGTGATCTAACTTATGAAATTAATTATATTTTGGTAAAATGAAACCTAAACTATGAAAGGCCGAACCCAATCTACATATTTTCGATATAAGAGGGTGAAATTAATTTTAATTGTTTAATTCTATAGGTGTATTACATCTCTATAAATGAGACTACCAAGAACTATCTCCTACACAACCATAAAATATAATTTCTCAAAATTAAATATAATTATTTTTTATTGAAATAATAGAGGATATATCATTTTTATGGTATAAAATAATAAAAAAATCCGTAAATATTGAAATCATCCATTATAAAATCTATGAAACTATTCTGGAACTCATATAATTCACATACCAGAAAATATTAAAAACCAAAGAGAACTCTTCTATGTGAATATATATAATATTGTTGTGTAAAATTTATCCCTTATTAATTCATAGGGCTTATATAAAATTAAAAATAAAATGAAAAGACAATATGAAAATAATAATTGGACATTCTATCCAATATTTATAATATTTATTCTATGAAATGTAACTAGTAGATGTCCATTCAAGTTCATTGCTTATGTCAATTGTAGTTAATACTAAATCAAAAACAATTTAATCATGTTTTACAACCATTTTATTCCTTTAATTGGATACTATTATTGTTCCATGTTTTTTATAAGGTTTTAGATATAGTTTAATATAGTTGTTATAAAAAATGAGATAGATGGGCCCAGTTGTAAGTAATATGGTATACATCGATTTTAAAAATCCAAGGAGGGTGTGATTTTGTGTGAATGAAGCTATAATTATTTCTTTATCAGAATTAACTAATATAAACTGATGCATCTAAATACAAGGACGCATATTTAATAATATTATCCAATGTCTATCTAATTTTCACTACATAATCTCTTAAAAGGTTCATAAATTTTAATTCATACTCTAGGGATATTTTTTTTCTAATTATTAAGGAATTTTAAATAAACATTTTGATAGGAAAGATTTAAATAAGTATGAAGTTGTTTAATTCAAACACTATTGGTTTTTTGGATGGTGTGGATTGAATTGGTGGGAGATACATTAAATAAACTATTTATCTAACATTTTTATCTATATAAGCATAGAATCAATTTAATTTCAACTTGTATATTCTTCGATGTAATTGGTTACCATATAATAAGAACAATCATTAACTAAAAAAAATTCACTTTCAAAAAACATGTAAATAAGAAAAACATGAATGTGAACCCATAAAATCAAAAATAAATGAATATTAATAATATGAATTATAAGAAGAACATTCATATTTTTGTTGAGGGATAAAAATTGTGTTTGTTTCACTGGGGAGAACATCCATGAAATTTATGGGAATAGTATAGTTCTCTTGATCTAGGTGTTTTATTACATCATAAGAATTTGAAAAACTAATTCTTCCTTAAAATATATAGAAAATGTTTTATTATATTAATTAATGTTTATATTTTCCATCTTATTGAATTTTTTTAAGAATCGATGGATCATGATCTAATTTTATTAGTATCTCCAAACATAATAATATATATTTCTATAGGGATGATGATATTATTCACTAAAATAAGGGAATCTTTGATCACTATAGGTGAATGTTTTGTGATCATTTTTTGTTATTTCATGATAATTCATATTGGATGAGTCTCTCTAACCGATAACGACATTTACACGGATTGTGGGATAACATTAATTGATGTTTCTAAATGAAAGATTTCATATGGAAGGAAACACTACATTAAGTCAAAAGGTATCATAAATGTTCTTGAACCTTTTAATTTGTATTTAATTACTACCTATATCAAGGATAAATAGTTAAATCAATTGTTGAAACTAACATTCCTGGTGTGTTATTGGTGGTGGGTGGAATTTTTATTTATGAATTTGGCATAGTTGGGAATTAATATGACTACATCCAAGTGATTAATATTTTATTATTCCATTTTAAAAGAATTTAATGAAATATTTATGAATTTCATTATCAATTGATTTCTTGGAAAATAATTTTGAAGGAATTTGAGGGTAATTTTATGATTAGGGGAGACATAAATAAAATTTTATTATATATTTCCTCATATTATTTTTAATATTGTATAAATTATATTTAATAGGAAGAAGATATACGATGAAAGGGACTTATCTTCAGAGTGTATTTTCCATAACTATAAGAATTCATAAGAGATAAGTCCTTACCAAAATATAGTTTAACTACAAATATGCTACCTTTTTCAATTCCATTATAGAAAATTTAGGAGTTTTTTTATACAGAAACATTCATCTTGATTCTCCAAATGCGGATTTCCAATTATCCAATAATAGTAATTATGTATTAGATTATTGGCTATGTGGCCATCAATAGTAGGAGATTTTATGATTACATTTTATTCACTAATTACACATAGTTTATATTCAAGATGAACAATAATTTTTTTATTTTTATAGTATAATGATGATGTGTACCATATCTATAGTGATTATAGTTCTACCAATGATTTTTATAGTTCTATTTTTTCAACTATTTTAGTTTCTTTTTCCACAATGTATATTAATTTATAAAAAATTTCCCTTATATAATATAAATTCCTTAGTGAAATGGATTCTATAGAAATACTACTGTAAAATAATCATATATATCCTAATGTTTAAGAATTTATCATGAACTTTTGGGTTCTCATTAATGATAAAAAAAAGAAAAGGGCTATTAGAGATTCTAAATTACCATGATCTTAAACTAATTATCTTAAAATTATATTTATTTAATTATTATTATTTTCTTCATATTATTATTTTTAATAATGTATTACCTCATGTACTCTTAATGGGGGTTATAATTCTAATTTCCTAAATTTTATTCATTTTAATCTCAATTTCTTATCATAGCTTGAGTGGAAGCAGCAGTTTATCCCTTAAATTATCAAGATTTTTAATATCATCCATTCTATTTTGTATGTATACATTTTTATAACAAAACTACTGAATTAGATTTTCCAATATTTTATGATGTGGAATAATAGAGAATATATTTTTTTCAATATTTTGTTGAATTCATGAATGGTATATCGAGTTTATACCTAATGAAATATATTTATTTATAAATATTTTTTTAGAGGGATGGGAGAAATCATAATAAAGGTTAATTAAATGTTTTAAAGCCATGAACCATGGTTAGATAATAATTTTTCTAGTATTTGAATACACTATAAAAAATTTATATGAAGTCCCTATATTAAATGTGTTCATTGGTAACAAAATATGTATTTATGGTGAAAGATAGAATGTTGGACTCTTATGTGTTTTTTAGTTCCTCAAAAGGAACAACAATATTTTGAAGAATAAATATATAATATCAGACCTATGTTCTATTTTAGTATTCTTTTAGTAAAATTTAATATAAAAAAGTATTTGTTATAAATCATTGAAGTGAAATTCGATTATGTTTATGTATTTTTGTACCATTAGATCAATATTTTCCTTTATTAATATTTTTTTGTTTGTACTTTTTTTATGTTTTCCAACAATATTTTTTTCATTTGAGGAAAATTAAACAATGTTAGATGCCTTGTTTGATTTTCATAGTTTTCTTATGTTAAAGGATTATTTTCATTTTCTTTTCCTTGTATGATTAGGTTATTAATAAATTTTAAATATTACAAGAGTTTTTATAAATTAAATGGAAGAAAACTAATTAAACAAAAATATTTGAAATGAATATCAAAATAATAAAGGAAAGGAAAAAAATGTTAAAAATTAAATAAATACAATAGAAATATATAATAAAATATAATATAAATGATAAGTGATTATATAAAAAAAATGAAAAAATGAATAATAAAAAAAAAATTTGTCTTCATTGTAATTTTTTCCGAAATCATATTGTGTCGTTAATCCAAAAAAATTATTTGTTTTATGTTACTATAATTTTTGTAGTGTAGTAGGACACATAGGTTATATTTTTATGAATTAATATATTATGAAATTAGGAAATGAAATAAATTATTTATAAGAATTTTTTTTGAAGGAATCTATTTTTCGAGGTCACCAACAAAGAATACAGAAATAAAGATTAAGAGAAAATGAGTATTATCATATTATATTGAAAGTAATCAACCACGAATAATTTTTTATTTTATCATCTATTATCACTTAATGGGAAAGTATTATCGATTTCAATAATTTATTTTAAGAATATAAAATCTGATTTTTAGGTGTTTTTATACTAGGATAACTCATAATATATAGTATGAAGCACTGGTTGATTAACCAACTACTATTAGTGATCAATTGAATTGTATCTAGATTTTTGATGGAATCTAATCAACGTGAAACATATAATACCCAACATATTTTCCTAAGAGTTAACTTTTCAAAAAAATTATCTCTCACTAATAATCCATTATATTGTGTATTATTCTTTAAAATATATAATTCAATTGAACTTTTAAGAACAATCATGATCAATAAAATTCAAGAAAGAGACCAAAAAACTAGAATAATTAAAAAATTCATGTTATAAATGAAATATTGAGGATTTGTACTGATTTGATCGTTATATATTCTCACCAAAAAATGATCATAGAAAAAAAAATAAGAAAAATAGATAAAAAACTAGAATTAATAAGATTATAAACAATATTACATGTCATATCCTAGGATTACATCAATGTTCATCCAAAGGTTATTAGAATAAGTTTATCACTTCATACATGGAGATTAAGACACTGTAAAACAACCCAAATAATTTATCACTACCCTATATTCATTTATCCATTATTAAATAGGTATATGGAGTATTTTATTAAAAAATACATAAATCCTTGCATAAGAATATTCATTCTGTTAATAAAAAATGGGTACTATTTATGGAAAATATTTCTCCTTCAATTTAGCTTTATATAATATAATCTAATACACAAAATTGTTACAAAATCAATGTTTAATACAGGGTAAATCATGTAATATATATAGTGGAAGTGTAATCTTCCAATTTATTTGTGTAGTTTTTTAAGATATAACATATTTATAGAATAATTTCTCATTTTTTGTCTAAATATTTTATTTTCATTGTGGGTATCCATTTGACCTATTCTATTTGGATATAGAACCTCATACAATTTGATAAATAATATCCCAATTAAATTTTCTTCCTAAAAAATGGATTTTATAGATTCCATTTCTGTATAATATATTCATATAAAAATAATAATACATTTTCCAAGTGGGTTACTATGTTATGTATTAAAATAATGTCCCTACTATCCAAAATATAACGAGCTTGTATGAAAATTAACCAAACATAATTGATTATTATAACAAGTCCACATGTCATATTTTTCAGTTAAATTATAAAGAGAAAATATCGAATAATTCAATGACATAAATAATTGTTGAATCTTTGACACTTTGAATATTTATTAAAATAGTGAATATAAAATTTATATATATATATATAGTGAAAAATGAGTTAATAATGAGATAATAAAAAACAAAAAATGTAATGTAAAGGTATATGTGTGAATAAAATTGATTATTCACTTCCCAATCAGCACTATCATGAAAAATGTTCTTAATGGTGGGGCCGAAATTGAAACTCATTTTCAAAACATAATTTCAATAGATGATCATGAATGACCATTCAAATATCATGTCACCTTTGATATTTAATAATATGTAGTGCATTGAAAATAAAAAATTATGAAAACCAACTTGATGAAAATCATATATTCTCTATTTGTATTAATGATTACGAATTAAAATGAACTAAAATCTCTCCCTATATAATTGATGTATAAATTTCTCTTTTATAAGTAATCTTATCTTATAATAATCTCCACATAACATGAAAAAAATTTGTATTCCAGTACATATCTTGAAGGGAATAAGGATTTATGTTTTATCGTAATGATTATATCATGTATAAACCCTAATCTCTTCATGTATCATATAATACTATATGAATTATCCAAACCTATTAGTTAGAAACATATAACACTAATTGCACTTATATATAGATTTTCATGGAAAAAATAGACAAGGTATAAAAGACAATATAATCAGTCATATTTAAGATAGTTTCTATATTTTTTTAATTTAATCAATTAATTAAATTGTTATAGTAATAGTATTTACAAATGACCAAATATAATTGGACCAATATTATGTGATATATTATTATTAATTTCCCATATATTACATAAAATAGAATGATAAAAATAAATTATAAAAACCTAATTCAATTATAAGAAAATCATTCAGAATTCTTATATGTAAATAATAATTATTAAATTATTTATCTCAATAATAACTACTTTAAAATCATAATCACACATTAGGGAAATGAAAAAAAATATATAACATAAACATAGGAAATATACGCATAATAGAAAATACATTAGGGAATTTAGAAAATTCATTTGAAATTACAATGTAGTGTTATGTTCTTATTTTACATAGATTAACAGAAAGAGATTTTCATAGATAATACTACCATTTAATGTCCTTAAATTGAAGGTTTTCCATATTAACTATTAGTGATTCTAAAAATAAATGTTTTTTAATTTAACAATATAGTTACACTATCATTACATGTAGACTTTTTTGAAACACCCCATGGTTTTAAATGTAAATTGAAATTCAAGAAACATTGTTTTAACTATATACTTATAACTAGAACTAAACATAATATTTCCACTTATGTGTTTCGAATTTTGGAAAACAGACACACATATTTGCAATCTGTATGTTATTTAGAGTCTAATATGACTAAGTTAATTTTTGGTGAAATTAAGAAAACATTATGAATATTAATTTTACCCTTATGAATAGTAACATACACATATTCATATAAACCTCCACTATAATAGTATTCATATAATATTTAATTGAAGTTATGATACACCGATATCTTGGAATAAGTAAATAAATGTAGTAAAATTTTTGTTTTTTGGAATAAAATATAATTCATTTTAAAAATAAAATTATTCATATTTAGAAAACTATTTTCCAAAAATGGATTTCATTTTTTAATTCTATATGTAAACAATCTGTTATGGTGGTATTTTGGTATTTTTCTGAAATATATTATTTTTTAGTGAATAGTAAAATACATTAATTATGGTAGATATACATTATGGGAAAAACACACAATTCCATGCATCCTGGAAGATATAAGAAATCATTAGTTATAATTCGCATGCACATATTACTATTTTTTGTCTTGGAATCATTACTATTTCATGTCATGTGGAAAAATACCATAATGATGATTAAAATAATGTAAAACGCATCCTCCGCTCCATTATAAATACAACGCATTTCCACCATCTTCCTCCCACACCTCTAATGCCTTGATATATTCCTAATTTCTCCAAAATAATTCTCCCAATACCCTTCCCCTCATCCATGAAATTCTAGTCTTACCATGAGGCCAAAACCATGAGCCTTAAGAAGGATGTCTTGGAGAAGATATGTTGATGTAAACATACTTTTTTGTTTTCATTATTTTCATTTCATTTAATTTTATATTCCTATTCATTCCACACACCCTTTATCAAAGAAGAATTAATGATCTAGTATCTTACATATTATGGATTTTATATTTTTTATGTACGATTCACCATTATACTTCTTCTCCTCTCCGAGTTATTCATGAAAATAAATCATCGCCTATAATGTGATGATTTACCAACATCGTGGATGATGTGATTTCAATTTAATATAATTACATAAATACAGGTCATGAAACCATTTTTATGGTTGAGAAATATTATGATTGATGTATTATATCTCATATAAGGTTTTGTAATTTTTTTACACATGTTATTAATTTTTAATACCAAATGAGCTCATTTTGATTGAAGAATCATCAAAAAGACCTAAAAAATTATCAATAATTTTTTATCTTATGAATTTTACTGATTTAAAAATTAAAATGATAATGGTATAATTTATAAACATATAAATATAGAAATACTATTACATTATAATTATATAGTTGCACGTTCAATCAACAATAATCTCCTTTACAAACTGCTCATGGAAACCATGTAATGCATACACCCAAAACAATGGAATTAACAAAATATTATTAATGAACGGTCCGAATGATGTTATATAATGATCATTAATGGTGTTATAAACATTAATATGTTTCATTAAAATTTTAGTAACAATATTTTAACCATCATACATTCTGTATAAAAACATTTGAAGGAAGTCAAACTTGATGTATGGTATTCTCTCTTTCTTAATTTTATTCAAGAATACCCTCTATGTTGTAATTTGATATTTTTAATTCCTAAGGATAGGGTATATTTTTTCACCTCCCCCATATTGATATAATGTTGTATTAATGATTATAATCCTTTTCTATGTCATTAATTCTTCTTAGGTACACATGATATCGTGCCGAAGTTTCTTATGTGAATTCTAATCCCAATTATCGTTTTTTTGGGATAACCATCAACATCATGGGTTTTTACCATGCTAAGATGACTTATAAATTTTAATTATATTATATCACGAGTTATTATCTATATTTATATTATATATAAATATTCTATTCATTTAATAAATTCTCACTTCAATATTATAGTATTTGTAATGAAATTTCCACTAAATATAATTTTAAATGTCTCCTTTATAAAATCCAAAGAGATAGTTATTTTTTATGACATGAGTGTACTCTTATGATTTCATGATGTTCTATTAATATATTGTCTCCATAATATTTATTTTTTAAGAATAATATTTTTTTATCTTTTGTGCAATGTTCATGTTATAAGGGTGATTTTTACGAAAACTAGTATTTTGAAATGTTTATGTGATTTCCTCAATTTTGTAAATGAGTTATAAAGTGTATTATTCTTGATATGTTCCTTATAAATTTTATATACTAGTTTTATACCATTATAGATCATGATATGTTGGGTGATCTACATTATAGATCAAAATATTTTGATTTTATCCCATTACAACCTATGATATGTTTGGTTAACCCCATTATAGCTCAATATATAAAGGATGGGCCCTATTATATCTCTCCACTGCATTGGGTACTCTGAAGATTGATGTTGACCAATAAGTTATTCCATGTTTAAGGGAGAATGCAATAGTGATATGTCAAATATGCCCCAGGGAAACTACATGATGTTTCTATGTATATGATGTTTTTATGATTATGGGTTTTGTTGGTTTTTTATTTATCATATGATAGATGATTTCATTGTTTATATCTCTTATTGAGTTTGAGACTCATCCTAAGAATTCAAAAAAATAAAAGGATATAAGTTTGGGTAAGAGAATGAAGGGATCCTGAGGAATTATATGGAGTGTTTTCAAATAAATATTGTTTTTTAAGTATTAATTTATTAGATTTGGAAAAAAATGGACACTATTTTTAGAAATATCATCTATTTATTATTATAGACTGTTAGGTATGTAATATATCATAATTCTCTAAAAATTTAAACCCCCAATGATACTCAATGTGTAATAATGTATTTTCTTGACTACAATTCGAGATTAAGTAACGTTTAAAGGTTGGGTCCTTATAATTGCTATCAAAATATGGTTTAAATTTATTTTTAGGTGAATATAATGTTACAAAAATACAATAAATTATTTTTAATATATGAATAATTTTAAATGTTATAGAATTTAAATATTATAAAGTTGTTTCCTCTATGATATGACTATTCAAAATGGTTTTCTTCATAACAAACAGGTATACTAAAGTAGGTTGGCACTAAAAGGATATTGTCTTTCTAAATTTATAGCCTAGAATGGTGGGAATCAGAATCAAGTAGTCTGTGACAACAATGTATTAGTTGACTCAAGAAATAAATGGTGGTGGTATCCATGAAAGAGAGGAACAAGATCTACCATGAAGAAACATTTATTTTGTGCATCATTTTATGAGGCATCATCCTCCATCATTCAGTGGAACCACATATCCAGGGATAGCCAAAGGATGGATGAATGGTATAGAATAGATATTTGATTTCATGGGATGTTTGGAATGCCAAAAATTAATACTCTCCATTTTCCATTTCTAAGGTGAAACCAATCAATTTTGGTCCCTGGATTATAATATGAGAGAAGGATATGACCAAGACAGTCTAGAATGGGATGATTTTAGGAGTCCTTTCAGGAAAAATAATTTCCTAAAACCATTTGACTTAGAATAGAGAGAAAATTATTTGAAATGAAGATGAAAGATTATGATTCAATGGAATCATATGAAGAAAATTTAATAAGATATTTAATTTACTTATTGTATTTTAATTGGGACTTTGATAGAATAATAAATAAATTTTACTCTAGTTTGAAACCATTCCTACAAATATCATTGGCACCATAAGAGTTTAAAAACTATGAGAAACTTGATCATTGTTCTAAAAAGGTGAATATGGAGTTTTCTAACACTTATATTCATTGTGATCATAATAATTATAAGTGTATAGGATGGTATACATTTGGGAAGAATTCTTCAAAGAAGTCTGGATATAAGAAAATTTATTTTATTTCTTGTGAATAGTGTGGTAAAAGGAATCATGGTGAATGCCTTGTAAGTGTTATAAATATAGAATGTTTGGACACACATCTCATGAGTTCGAGAAAAATGATCTAAAAATTAAGAAAAATCCAATGGTGAGATGCTATAACTATAAATAATTGGTTCATTTTGCTAACGTTTTTCAAAAGCTTGTCAATACGACATGAAACGTGAATGATTGGAAGAAGGGCATGGTACCATCATTTGCAACCACCTCAGAAGATATTGAGCTATCATATGAGGTCATATTAGGTAAATTTATTATTTTTAATGGTTTTACAAATTATTTGTTTCATTCGGGGTGTACACATTCTTCCATTTCTAGAAAATATTGAGAAAAATGGGGAATTCAACCTCATGAAATGAAACCATATCTCATTGTAAAAACACTTGGAGGAAATATTGTGGTTGAAATAAATTATTAAAATATACCTATATATATCTTTGAAAAGTGTTTACATGAAAACCTTTTTGTTTTTCCTCTCATAGTGTTTGATGGTATTCTTGGTATGGACATTATTTCTTTTTATCATGCTATGATAGACTGCAGAGCAAAATACATTGTTTTTCAGAAATCATTTATGTTTTTGTACAAGAATGATCGCATATAATTAATGGAATATCAGGATTCTATGAAACTAATAAAATATCTAAATCGAAATTATCAAGCTCATATTTTTTAAGATAATGGAACTATCCAGATTATTTATGTACCAGTGGTAAATTAATACCTTGATGTTCTTCATAATTATTTTCATTATGTAATTCCGGATCGATAGGTTGAGTTTACCATTGAAATAGTTCCTAATTCTAAGCATATTTCCAAACCCCCTTATCTAATGGTTCAAATGGGACATCTATAATTAAAAAAGAAGTTATAGTAATTATTAAATAAAGTCTTCTTCAAACCTAGAGCATCACCATATGGTGCTCCTGTCTTGTTTTTTATGAAAAAAGTCTGTTCAATGAGAATTTGTATTGATTATAAATCCTTGAATAACATTTCTATTAGGAAAAAATTATCCTTTACTACATATATATATATTTTTTATCATATCTAGGGAATTCAATATTTTTATTTGGTTGACCTATGTTCGGGTTACTATCAACTGAATTTTAATGATTCAGACATCTCAAAGATTGTGTTCCATACTAGACATGGCAATTATGAACTTTTAGTTATTTCTTTTCGGTTAACTAATCCACCTGATATATTCACAGATTCAATGAATATAATATCTCATTAGTTATTATATAAGTTTGTGGTTGGGTTTATCGATGACATTTTGGTTTATTATAGAAGTGAAGAAGAGCATGACAAAAATCTAAGGGTTGTTTTTGAAACCATAAAAAAATTGTATGGGAAATTTAGCATGTGTGATTTTTGGTTAGAAAAGATTTATTTTTCAAGGAACATTGTATATAAGAAAGGAATAATAGTTGATCCTTTAAAAAAGTTGTTGATGACTGTCCAATAACTAAATATTTTATAGAGATTTGTAATTTTCTAGGATTAGTAGGTTATTATCAATGGTTTGTTGAAAAAATATCCCATTTATATATCTCAAAAACTAAGTAAAAAAGAAAAAGGGTTATGTTTATTTGGAAAAAAGAATGTGATGTTTATTTTTAGGAATTGAAGAAGAGATTGGTGAATGCTCAAGTTTTGGAATTGCCTTCATAAAAATGTGATTTTTTTATCTACAATGATGCTTAATTATAGGTATATGGTTGTGTTCTGAGTAAGAATGATTAGTTAATTGCTTATTCATCAAGATTACTAAAACCTCATGAGTTAAATTATCCCAAACATTATTTGGAATTGGCAGTTCTGTTTTTTTTACATTGAAATTTTAGAGTCATCATCTGTATGGAGTAAAATTATAAATATATAATGAGCCTAAATGCATGTATTATATATTTACTGAAAATAAATTAATTAGGAGATAGATAAGATGGTTGGAAATAATTAAGGTTTATTATTGCACAATTAATTTCCATATTGGGAAAGTAAACATAGTGATATTCATTTATTAGGAAAATGTAATGCTACATTAACCATGATTCGTTTGAAATGCGACCCTTTGGTAATTTATTTGATAAAATATAGCATGGATGTTGTTAATGCCTGAAATTTCATAGTTATATTTAAGATTTTAGTGTATTCATCTTTTTCAGACAAAATAAATAGTCCAGATAAGAAATATGGGGAGCTACAAAAAATGGTATAATTGGTTAAAATGGTTAAGTTATCATAATTAAACATTGATAAATATTGTGTTTTATGAATTTGAAAGTTGTTGTCTATGCCTTGGGATTTTCAGTTGTTATGCAAAGCTCATAGTTCTTCATTTTCAGTTAATCCTGGAAGCAATAATATGTACAAGGACCATTGGGAGTATTACTGGTGGGATGGAATTATAAGGGATATTTACTGATTTTAACATGAAATTTTATAAATGTCAATAGGTTATGGCTAAGTGGATGTTGCTTAAGGGGATACTTCATCATTTTCCAATTCCATTTTAAAAATGGGAGAATATATCCATGAAAATTTGTGTGGTACTACATAATGATTCTATAGGTAACAGTGGAATATGGGAAGTTGTTGGTCGACTGTACCTGAAAAAGTTTCATGTTACATGTAGTGCCTCATTCCATTATATCAGACTGAACTCCAAGGATCCCTTCTAATTTTTAGGAGGGCCTTTTGATGACATTGGGCACAAAATTATATTTCAGAACAACTTTTCATCCTCAACCAGATAGGCAGATAGAACAAACGATTCTAAAATTGGAGGATATGCTTCTAGCTTGTTCAATGGATTCCCAGGGACATTGGGATCACATCATTATATAGTTATTTTTTCTCATAATAAGATATTTCATTCATGTTTACAGATGATGTATTTTAAGTCATTTTATTAGATGAGGTGTCTGAATCCGGCATTTTGTGATGAAGCGATTGATTGAATGTTTATGGGAAATGAATTAGTAGAGGAAGTGGGGGAGAAAGTGATGATATTCCAACAACACATGAGGACAGCCTTGAGTCGGTAGAAAATTTATGCAGATAAAATAAATAAAGACTTAATTTCTAGGTAGGTGACTATATTTTCCTTAAAATACATCCTTGGAAAAATTGTTATTCATTTTGGTAAGAAATGTAATTTGAGCCCATGATTCACTCGACCTTATAAAATCCTAGATAATGTTTGACTGGCTACCTAAAGAGTAGCATTGCCTCAAATTTTATCATAGTTACACACTATTTAACATGTTTTAATGTTGAAAATGAATGTTCCAGAATCATCTAATGTTCTGATCCCATAGGTAGTTTAGATGGAAGAGAACCTTAGTTATAAAGAGTGACCAGTTCATATTATTCATCATAGAAAGAATTTATTATAGAATAAGGTAATCTATAAGGTAAATATTTTGTGGAGAAACCACATGGTAGAAGATGAAACATGGAAATATGAAAATTCGTTGAGGTAATGTAACCCTAACATGTTTAAAGAGTAAACAAAATTGGGAGGACAAAATTTCAAGATGGCAGGGATAATGAAAAACCCCATGGTTTTAAAAGTAAATTGAAATTAATGAATCAATTTATTAAGTAGATATATATATAATTAGAACAAATCTTAATTTCACCACTTCTTTGTTTTGAATTTTGAAAAACGAACATACATTGTGGCAATCTCTAAATTATTTATATTCTGATAAGGCTAACATAGTTTTTGGTAAATTGTAACATACCCTTATTTATATTAATTTTAACCAAATTAATAGTAACACAAACTTATAAATTGTATCCTGACCTAAAATAGAATACATATAAGATATAATTGATGTTATGATATAAGAACATCTTGGAATAAGTAAATAAATGATTTAATATTGTTGTTTTTGGAAGAAAATATTATTTTATATATATATATATATATAATAATATTTAGAAACTTATTCTCAAAAAATGGTTTTCTTTTTTTAATTATAATCATCAAACAATGCTTAGGGTTATTTTTTGGGATTTTTTTGAAATACTTTAAATTTTGGTAAATAGTAAAATACGGTAATTACTATATAAATACATTTTGAGAAAAATAAAATAGTACCTGCATCATTGATGATGTAAGAAACTATTATTAGGAAACCAAATATAATAATTACTATTTTGGGTCTTGGAATCATAACTATTTCTTATCTTCTGTATAATTAATAAAATAATGATTAAAATAATGAAAAACTCATCCTCTCCTCCACTATAAATTCAACCCATTACCCCCATCTTCCTCCTACACCTCTCAACAACTGATCCATACCTATATTCAGCCAAATACTCCTCCCAAGACCCTTCCCTATGTCAAATAACTTTTGGTCTCACCTAGATTCCAAAACCAAAGGCCTTCAGAAAGATCTTAAGGAGAAGAGACCAAGAGGTAAACATCCTCTTTGTATTTCTGTCTTTTCTTTTAATTTTCTTTTATACTCTTCTTCTTAACTAACCATTCCATACCATTGAAGAATAAATAAAATATAATATTAAATATTTTTTATTTAATATTTTTTAATGAATATTCACCATTATACTTCCTCTCCTCTCTCACTTATTCAATAAATTAAAACATCGCTTGTGATGTGTTGATTTACCAACATCGTGGATGATGTTATTTCAATTTATTTTATATCATTCAATACTGGTAATGAAACCATTATTATAGTTTAATAGATCAATATTTATATATTTTATCTTAGATAAGGTTATAGAATCATTTTATACAAATTTTATTGATTTATAAAATAAAATGAGTTCATTAGGATTGAAAAATCGGTAAAACGACCGATTCAATTATCCATGATGTTTTAACTTATATATCATCCACATATCAGATTTAAAAATTATAAATGGTATAGTTTATGGTTATATAAATATTAAAATATAATTATTTTCCAATTCTGGAGTTTCACTTTTAATCGACAAGATTCGTATTTAAGAACCACTCATGGAATCCATGTAATGCACACACCCAAAATAATAGAATTAACAAAATATTAATAATACATTGGTTGAATGATGTTATAAAATGATAATTATTGGTGTTAAAATCATGAATATGTTTCTTTAAAATATATATAACACTATTTTAGCCAACATATAAGAGTTTTATACACGTTTATAGCAAGTCAAACCTGAGGCAATGGATTCTCTCTTTCTCAATTTTATTCAAGGATCTTCTCTATGTGGCACTATTTTATTTTTACTTCCAAGAGATTGGGTATATTTTCAAAACTCCTCCATATTTTCCTTTTGATATATTAATAATGGTATATACCTTTCTCTATCATTAATCCCTATAATGTGCACCTGATACCATATAGAAATTTCATAAGTGATTTTAAAATCCAAATCCTGTTATTTGAGTTAAGCTCAAACTTCAAGGTTTTTTTATCATGATAAGATGACTTTTGAACTGTAAGTTGTTTATATTATGTTTAATTATGTATATTTATGTTATATATACATATTATTTTCATTTAATGAATTATATCTTAATCATTATTATGTTTCTAAAGGACATTTCTCTTAAAATTCTTTTAAATGTATCCTTTGTGAAATCCAAAGAGATTATTTTTGTATGACATTAGTGTACTCTTCTAATTTAATGATGTTACATTACCATAGTTTATCCAATAGTTTTTTTAATAATAATATTTCATTATATTTTGTACAATTTTAACGTTCTAAGTGTTATTTTTACAAAAAAAAATGGTATTTTAAAATTTCAATGTGTTTTTCTTCTAGGTGTAAATGAGTTATGACATGTTTTATTCATGATATGTTCCTTATACATTATTATTTTCTGGTTGAGCGCATTATAGATCATTATATTTCGGGTAAGTCCCATTATAGCTCAATATATGTTGGTTTAATCCCATTAGAGGTCAATAGATGTTGGTTTTATCCCGTTATAGCTCAAGATATGATGGGTGTGCCCCATTATAGCTCTCCAATACATTGGGTACTCCAGGGATGTAAGTTGAACAAAGATATATTCCTTCTATAATGGTAAATTTGATAGTGATATGGTCAATATTTCCGATGTAAAGTACATGATTTTTTTATGCATATGAGTTTGTTTTAGGATTATGGGTTTTGTTGGTTTTTGTATTATCAGTTGACGAACGATTTCATTATTTATTTCTCTTACTGAATTTTATACTAATAATAATATTTCATAAAAATAATAGGATATAAGTATGGGTAATAGAAAGAAGGGTGTGATGATGAATGATATGGAGTGTTGTCAAAGAAATCATGTTTAAGTTTAAATGTTTTATTTTTTAAAATAATGGGTCTTGTTTTCAGTAGTATCCTCTTTGAATGAATGTGTTGTGTTATGTATTTAAGATATCCAAATTCTATAAAACTCTAAACCCTAAAATTTCCGCAATGTGTAATAATTTATGTTGATGACTAAAATTAAATATTAAGTAATGTTTTAAGGATGGGCCCTTATATTTTTAAGGATATATATTCTCTCTTGAGGGTATTTCAGTTGGTCCTCTAAATATTGGGATGGTGTAATATTTTCTTATTCTATTTTTGGATCATATAATCTGATCCTCTCTTGGACATGATGGTACTTGTCATTTGTTCTTCTATTACTTATGTAGGATAAAACATTCACTCACTTTTTACATAAAAATGAATTTTAATTCAATATTTATTATATTTGTAACTGACGTCTAATTAAATATAAAAGTTATTTCACATCATCCTATATTATAGAATCGTCAAATTCATCATTACCATTTGAACTGATATGTGATAAATATGATAAAGGTAATGGGTTTTTACATGATAAAAGAAAAATAATATTCCATTTACATATATTATTCATAACACACATTGGATGGAACTCTATATATATTAACTATCATAGAAAGGGAATATTAATTCATGGGTTTTTTTTGGGATTTAGGCCATAACACATTGGCACAACAATAATCATCATCAAAGACCATTATGTTTTAATGTTATTACATAAGAATTATTCTAAACTAAGGAAAATAAGAAGGATTATAATGATACTATAATTAAAAATTTATAACCTAAATTATATTAGAAAAATATAATCTACAAACTAACGATAATAATTATTGTTAGAAAGATAATATTTATATGAGAAATTGAACACATATAGTAATAAAGATTATTTTTTTTGATGTATGGAATTTATTTCTTAAGTTATTTTGTCAATCATTACCTAGAATGGTCTACCTAATACCAAAAATGATCTAAAAGAATATCATGGACTCAAGATTATTTCCCCCACACTCTATAAATACTCATTAATGATATTTTAAACATTTTCCACATGACAAATATTTGGATGATTTCATAAAAAAACGATAATCCCTAGGAACCATTAACAATCTATATATACTTTGATGGTTGGAGGATAGATTTAAATTTCCCCTTTCAACTATCCCAGAGTACTTCATATATTAATGTTTAGTTGAATATGTTTTTATATGGGTATATTCTAAACTCAATATGAAATATGACTCACAATCATTGAGTTAATTCCATATAATTATATATTTTGGAGATATTTGATGCACTACATGACATAATGAGTTAATTAAGAACCAATTTATATAATCAATCCAAGTAGTTTATTTTATGAAAAATTATGCTTATAAATAAAACATGAATTGTTTATCATCGACAAAAATTTGGATAAGATGAAATTTTAAAAAATGAAGTTAAATGAGTATTTAAGATGACTCTTAATCCCACATCAAATTATGAATCACAAAAAATATTTGAATAAATTTATATATATTTAATATCCAATAATTCATGATTTAATATGTCTCCAATTATGATAATAATTATTAAATATAAACATGTAAAAGTTTAATATAAATAGCAATCATTTTTGAATCTAAAAAATAAAATTTGGTTGTAATAATTTAATTGAGGATTATTTTCTACATTTTAATAATTTGAAATGATTTTTCATTATTATTGTTGTAATATAAAACAATTTAATGATAATAATTTGATGTTCAATAAAAATAAATCATACCAAATTTATTTTTTCATCATTACAATTATATTCTATTGAACTTATAGTTTTATCGAATCCCACATAAGAATTAACTTTCATTGGATGGCTATTTTCATATTAAAAAGTTATCCCCCTTCGGTGTAATGTCGATTGAATAAATTTCTACATCATAGAATTTAATAGTTCAAAGATATTGATTAAATATCTACCACAATAAGAATCTATAATAATTTATCATCTTGAATTTCATTTAATCCCAAACTCCTTGGATTGAAACGGAGAAACACCCACTCTAAACAAGGGAGTACCACTTTCACTATAAATATCTTTTTTATCAGATATATCTTTCTCTATTTTAAAATTTTTTATCTCATTATCATGTAATCAATTTCTAGTTCATACCTTCCATTTTTCATATTATTTTTTTAAAACCGAAGTTTTTTAGACTTTATAAATTATGTGCTCATTTTATTAAATAAAAAATTAATTATTACTGAAAATAAAAAATTAAATATTAGTCCAATAATTTAACATGACTTGATAAAATTATTCTCCTCTAAATAATTATGAATTTTCAAATAAAAAAATAATTTTCTTATCAACAACAATATGATTTTAATGATCAATTTTAGATTCAATGATGATTTTTCCACTACCATAAGAAACAACATAAGATTTCATACCAACTCCTTCCAAGTTCATAAGTTCATATATTGTGTTTTAAAACACTAATAATAAATCTCATGTTTTTTACCATTGTTATAATATTCAAACAATATTATGAAATAATATTATATATTCATATTTTTAAAACATTAAAATCAAAATATACAAATCGTCCAGGGTGCCCATATATTAATAAATATTTTTAATTACTGTTCAGGTTTATTAATTTTTTAATATTTATGTTTTAAGCACAAACCCATTTATAATAATATTTTTAACATTATTATAATTTATATATTTTATGAAATTTATGTTTAGGGAATGGATTTTATTTTCAACTTAATGTCATTGATTTTTAATATGTATTTATATTCATAATGACAGATGTAGTTTATAGTGTGACAGAGAGGTTATCATTCAATATGTCTTATGGAAGAAAATATTTAAATTTAATTTCAGGAAAATTTAATTTAAATGTACTCAAAGAATGAAAACTTTTATAATGTAAAACCATTAATATATATACATATATGTAATTAGAAAAATGTTATAAATTTAAATAATACTTTAATTTTGACAAATTTTGTAAGTTATTATTTGATTTTTTGAGTTTTCAAGATATTTTATATTTTCGTACACTTCAGTATCTCTCCCTTTTGTCAATATTCACTAGTATATTCACTTAAGAATATATGTTTTTAGGAAGTTACAATTCATCTTTCATTAGATATTTATTATTTTATCCATGTTAATTATTTATTCCATCTTACCCCTGTTTTTCCAATTTTACATTTTCCCCACTATACATAAATCCCATTAAAAATAACCAATAAATGTATGAGTACATTGTGATGAAAATAGAAGATAATGTATCTAGGAAACACATAGATTATCACTCTGGATTCATGAATGTGTGAACCTTGTAAAACTTCTTTTATCATTGTGATAGTAGTGAATTTTGTGTCACCACACTTTTTTATTCCAATATAAAGCATGAAACAAAAACAATTATTGAAAAAGTATTATGAAAGAATTATATATTAATATAAATTAAAATTATTTAATATTTCAAGCCTTTTCTAATTGTAGACAATGATATCATTATACTAATTGGTTAGTGAAAAGGATATTGTAGTGTGTGTATTTCGTTATGTGTGAGGTAAAACAGAAGAATAAATTTTAGGGATTTTATATTATATATTTATTATATATTTATTTTTAAAAAAATTTAATTATCATGAATTAATAAATTTATGATTATCAAGTAATTTCTATGTTTTATCTAATGTTTATCTATAGAACATTTGTCAAATTCATTCAATTACAATATAGGCTAATATTTTTATTAAAAATTTCATGTTACTAATCCAAAGTATGTGATTTATGTATATTTTTTATTCATAATTAATTATATTAAATGTCACTAAACTAGACCCTTGTCTATGTTCGCCATTTGAAAGACCTCATGGTACAAAAAATAAGGCGTAAAGAACATTTCAGGTAAACATAATCGATAGAAATTGTTTATTTTTATGGATCAAAATAAAAGGACAAATATATTTATAGTCACTATTATGAACAATAATAGTTTTTAAAATAAATCATGAGTACAAAATTAACTGCCAATTCAACCTTTATGCGACCCAAATCATGCATGAAATGATGGCCCCAAATTTTATCTAAAACATTGAAATATATCCAAGCTATTGACATTTATCCCAAACCATACATACAAGAAATATCTGAATTTATTGATATAATGTAGATATGTATGATAAAATATTTTCATAATATTTTTTTTCATATGAGTATATTTTGAGCTATTCAAATTAATTCACACTTAGAAGTTGAAATATTCGAGAAAATTCTTACACGGCCAAAAACAATTTAGTATTCTATGTATATGTTTCTCTCTAAAATTATAATAGAAATTAATTTTATAAGGATGATGATAAAAGTAAATGTAAACACATTCATTAGTAAAATAGTTTTCCACATGGGGTTATATATTTGGTGATATTATGAAGGATACATAGATGAAAAAAATCAAGGGAATCCAGACAACCCCCTTGAGATACAAATACAAGATGGTATTAATATTTAAAAAGGATTAAATTCTATAATATTTTCGGGGAATTTGAATAGATAAAAACTTGATTAGATAATTGGAGGACCTTCTCTAATATTTTTTATAAAATAGAGTATGATCATATACTTTTGTTCTTCATGATCATCTTAATTTTCTATTATAATCACTATAGGTATTGTTGTAATTTAATTTTTATATAATGAATGTTTAATTTTACATAAAATATGTTTATATTGAAAATTAATGGAGTTATACATTTTTATGAATAAATTTACGGAAATCACTAGAGGTCATGCCATATATATTTTTCAAATCAAATCATTATTATTATTGACATCAAATTGGAACTAATATCAACTTACAACATAAAAATCCAATTAAAAAACACATATATGACATTTTTAAAAATTTATATAACAATAATAACCTTTTAATAAATAGTATTCTCATTATAAACATATGTACTAGTATTTGATAGGTTAGCTATATAAAATCGACTACAAAATATTAAAACTATTCTCTTACAAATGAATTATTCAAACATCAGTTTGTTATTTCATTATTTATCACACAAAATAAATAATTATGTGTGTAATCTATTGTAAACATGAGGTATTAATTGTCAATAATTTAAAATTACATTTAATCATATAAATAAATAAATAATATTATTTATAGTTATTCATTTTCTGGATTTATTTTTTTCTAATGTTTTATAAATAATATTATAAAAATTATCATTCAAAAAAGGAATAATTTTATTAAACGAAATTTTTTTTTCAGAAAAATATATGATTAAATGTAAAAGATATTATTATCAATATTAAAAATTAAATTTTATAATATGTACAACATTTTTGGATTCAATCGTTAAAATTTATTATAGGGTGAATTTCTTTTAATTTTATTAAACATAATTTTTTAGAGAATAGTTAAATACATATTTTTCAAATATTATTACTTTTATGTAATAATTATGATATAATAATGAATTAAAATGTTGAAAAATATTTTTATCAACCAATGGTATGTTTATGCAGTTATATAATGAATTGTAAAATCATTTTTTTCGAATTTTGATAATCATTTTGTCTACTATGAAAATAAGTTATATTTTATCCTATGTAAATAAATTTTGAATCCTTTTAATTAATGGTAAGCATTGAAAGTTACATTAATTTATATATTTATAAGTAATGAAACCATACACTTCATATTATATATGAAAATTAATTTTTTCTAATAAAAAATATACATGATTTAATGGGAAACAAATATGCATAAATATGGTATTATTCTAAAAAATATTTTTCTAGCATTTTATGTAATTATTTTCAAATAAAATTTCAATACATATAGATTAAAAATTTAATAAATTTATTTTTTATTTTATTCATAAGGTAAAAAAAATTCATTGGTACTTTTTATTTTTGTTCAAATAATTATGTTATGAAGTAGAAAATATAAGTCATCACAATTATGGATACAATGGAATTGAGGGAAATAAACTAAGAGATAATGAAGAAATATATCCATGTAATGTATAAATTTTATTGTTTTAGAGAAATTATAATCTTTTTCTTATTGACATAAAAAATGGGTTCTACTTTTCCCAATTTACTATGAATACGACTTTTTATTAATAAAAAACTATGAATAATCCCAATGATTCCCCTCCCTAGACTTATAATAAGGGTCATATGTTTCTTGCATATTCACATTAATTATGGTTAATACAATAAAAAATAAATTCATTAATTTCTTCCACACATCTTATAGTACATTGAATCAATAAAAGATCAATATATAATATATTATGTTGTAATAAAAATGTGTTTTTCCAAAGAAGAGGTAAATTTTATAACCAAGTGTTTCACGTTTATCTATTCATCTACCACCTTGAAAAAATTATATAACCAATGGGAAATAATAACAAAATTTTCTTCCATATAATATTATTTTATTATTATGTAACAACTTTTTTTAATTTTATTTTCAATTTTATGGGTAATGAAAATACCAACCATTCATACATGCAGACCACCATAACCACAAAGAGATGTGTTTTGTTTTTCATCATCATATTCTATAAATTTTTAAAATTATGGTAATATTGAATTTAAATTAGGTTAATAACAAAATTTTTATTTTATAAAAATAATACATTTCATACATTCTAATATTTCATCCAATGTGAAATTATAATGTTTTAATATGTACGTTTTCAATTCCATATCCATATAACAATATGATTCATTTGAATTTTCACCTTATAAAGATTTCCAAAAGGATGCAACTGAGGAATAAATATTTCACGGTTAATGTATTTATGACTTCATAAAAGTAAAAAATTATCTTTATTAAATAATTAAATCCATTATAAAATAAATTTGCATGACATTCATTCATACCTACGGACTACCCTCTCCATGAAATAACATTAATGATATTTCATGTCCAATATTCATAGTTGGTTTTAAAGTGTATCTAATATTTAAATATAATAATAATTAAATATTCATGATTCAACAAATACTGAAATATAATCCCGTTTTATGACCCAAACTTATCATACATATATATATAACATATTTTGGATGAATATTCATTATATAACACAAACACATTCCATATGATCATAAAAGTATCATGCCTTTGGAAACATGGAACACAATATTTTTATTCCAAGAATGATATAAAAAATATACAATATTTATCTTCAAACAAAATAATATACATAGATAAATAATATATAAAACTTTTCCTCAAGACCCGGGGAATGAAAAAATGGAATGGGTGAGCTCAAATGCTCAGTATGGGTAAAAAAGTGAGATGTCACCATATCATAAGCATAACAATATAAGAACATGATAATAAAATTTTTAAACCATAAAACTCAGAACATGGATAATAATATAAGGTAGTTTTATAAATCAGGGTAGTTTAAAAGATATGAATCATAATCGAATATAAGAACATGATCTATGAGAACATGAAATTGGACAAAGACACATTTTTGGAATATACATAAGAAACAAAAATCATTTAATTATATATTGATTCACATTTACAATAATATCATAGTGGAATGTTTTCACACAACAATAAAATTTAGTAGTAATGGTCTACTCCAAAGACTATCATAGGTGAAAATGTCCATTGATGAATATGGTTCACACCATATTCCAACCATATTTATCTGATGAGATATAAATTAGTTACCAATTAATTGGATGAAGATATATTTACCACACATAAAATAATTAAAATCATACATACATATTCTACATGATAATAAAACATTCATCATATCAGAATCCATAAAATGAAAAAGATTTCATTAACATTAAATCATAGAATAGCCAAATGGAATGAGAAGATATTCATAGTCATTTCGTCATTTCTTCAATTAATATCTAATTGAAAAATAAATATGAATTTATAAATTTTTTATCTTGGTATAACCCTTAGATGATAAATATGTTTCATAAACATTTTTCATTAAAAAATAAACCATATAGATAATGAATAAAAATCATATCCTTGGATTATATCCCTATTATATCATAAGTAACATCGATGGATGTCATCATAGTTGTAAAATATTAATATATATAACAAGGAAAATTTATCATAGAAATTATAATATTCAATTAGGAAAACAATTTTTAAAATTGAAAATATATTCAAAATCGCTTTCATGGAAATTAACCTTTTTAAATCTAAAGCTGCACCAAACATTATAAAAGTACATTTCTTTGAAAATAATCTTTGAAAAAAATAAATTATGATTTAAAAATCTTTTAAAACATTTAATAAGGTAAATAAAATTTCCTTTAGAATCGCCTTTTTAAATTTAATCATTCATAAAATATTTTCTAAATTCTTTTCCTTGAATATAACCATGAAAAAAATACAAGGGGATCATTAAAAAACATTTAGAAAATTTCATGATAAAATTGTCATTCATTGAAAAAAAATTAATAATATAATTTAGATATCATTTTTATGTCTATTGAATAGAAAAAATATATTCAAAAATGTCAATTAATTTTGTAATATTTTATTTTTCATGATGGTGGGATATTCCTTTCATGTTTAAATGAATATTCCTTTTACATTATTAGTAAAAACTAAATGGATGTTGTTTGGATATAGACATGAATATTACATTCAAATAATTTTCTAAAAATTAAAACATGGGTGAAATTTTTTTAATAAATATTTTTCATAATATAAATACATATTCTAAAAAATATATAAAATATACTAGGAATAAATATGGGTTTTATACAGAATAGACAAAAAAATATGATTTTATCATAAAAATAATCCATTGAACTAATGAGAAAATAATGTGAGGGAAATTAATGGAAAATATATATTATCATTAAATTAATAGAGGAAAATAAAATTCATTTTCTTGTTGATAAGTTTTTCATAATATTTCTTTATTATAATGATAAATGTAAAAAAATATAGGTAAATTAGCAGACTGTATCATAAAAGCATTCCATCATTGGAAACATTGAATCGTAAGCCCCATAAAATAATAAATTAAATGAAATATAAAAATTCATGAATATAAGGATACTAATTATATAACATTTCAATAGGAAAGTGTATAAAACTTGTAAAATAACATTTTTGTGTAACACTATTTATGTCCTAGGAGAAGAAAAATGAGACAAAAAACTCTTCCCCTATTGGTAAAATTTGAACCATAAAAACCATTAATGAATGATTCATAATTATATATTTAAATCATAAAAATATTTACGATTATAACAATAAAATTAATTCATTTGAAATATATATGTCGCATAGAAGATCTAGGTGGTGAATATGGAATATGTCTCATATAATTAAAAATGTTATATAAAAGTACTTAGTTAATTATAAACTTCTTTCACACACAATAAATCCTACTATATATTAAATTTAAGTATATTATACATATATTAAGTAACTATAATCATATTTATCATAACATTTATTATATACAGATTCATTTTCATTACTATTTAGTAACTATTCTATGCTAAAATTATGTTTTTGGTAATAATTTTTCCACTTTTCAGAAATGTTTTTATATGGTATTTTTAGTCCAATTACATTGATATTGTTTATTTATTTTTCTGATTTTTATCTATGATATAAATATTATAAAAATATTATATACATTTATTTAAATATTTTAAAAAATGTTGGATATAGAAAAAAAAATCACCATTCATAGAGATGATTGGTTTTACGTATGCATGACTATTTTTTAATAATTTAATTACTACCTTCAATTTAAAGTGTATAATAATAATGAATCATATCACTTGGTGAGGTGGTAGACCGACAAACAGATGAGCGATGTTATCATATCCCCAAAAAATTTGATGGTAAGAAGGTGTACGTGATATCATAATTACATATGTATATTAATTTTAAATATTATATATATATATATATAAATTTTTTATATCCTCTGATTTATACAAGTTAAATGTAATTGAAAAAATATTTACATCGGTTTGTGAGGCAGTAGAATTCCATACACACGAGGGACATTTTTTCCATTCAGTTAGAAGTAGGATGTTATATGTTATATTATAATTTAATATGTTTAATAATGTCATAAATATTATTAATAATAAAATCGATATCACATATAATCACTATATCTATAAATATGTCCATATGTGATATTTGGTGACAAAAAATTGAAACACATCGGTTTACATGGCGGTTTTCAACCATACAAAATAATGAATATTATTTATCCCATTTGATGGAAGATGAAAAGTATATTAGATTTTAAATAAAAATAATAAAATCTAATTGTATTAGATATGTGTTTATTTTTAAATCATCACAATTTAATGATATTTTAACAAGTTAAAAGAAGAAGAAAAAATATCATAGTTTTAAATACACCTCTAAATTGGACAAACACTTTTGGTTTAAACTAACTACTTACTATTTTGGATTATATTCTAAAAAAATAATTTTTTATGTGGTGATGGAAATATGTATGTCATTTTTATGGTCTTTTCCTATCAGAATATTTTTTTGGGTGTGAAATGGAAAGTAGAGTGATTGGACTTTTATTAAACTTATAGTGGTGATGAAAAAGATGTTTTCTGATTTGAAAATATTCTATTATGTTGAATGTTTTAATATATAAATTCAATTTGGAATTGATTCCAATGACCTGAAATTGATTTATAGAAATATAATTGAATAAAATTTACTTTCAAACCAATATTAAACAAATTTATGTCTTTAAATTCAATAATTTAAATTTAAAATCTTAAAAATACTAGAATTTTTCACTAATTTTAGAAATCCGTTTTCTTATTATCCAATTAAAAAATATTGAACCAAAGATAATTATGAATATATTATTTAAAAAATGAATTTCAATTTTCAAACTAAATTTACTAAATTTTTTTAAATTAAATATTAAAAATAATCTCACAAAATGTGATAAATTTTTTTAGTGAAAGAATAAATTTTTAAGCATAAAATTGAATTTATAATTTTCCATGACTAGAAAAACATAGTATGCATTTTTAATAAATTTATTGAAATTATAATATCTATATTTTATTATAATCATTCTGCAAATATTATTTATTTAATTTATTTATATAGGACATTTTTGTGCGTAAAATATTATTTTTCTAAAAAAATATCTTTATTTTAAATTGTTCAGATTTTCATTTAAAAAACGGTAACAACAAAATTATATTTATATATATGTGTAAGTATATAAAAATATATATTAATAAATTAGACAATCCTTTTCATACCCACAATTTTAATTCCTTTGTGATAATTTTTATATTAAATTATAATATTTAAATATTACCTCATGTTCTATTGAGTCTATGTGTGGCACGTAGCACAAGCTATCTAAGAGATTATGCTTTTATGAGAAATATATATTTCTTAAAATATCAAGGTTTTATATTATACCCCTCATTAAATTAATTAATCTAAAGATAAGTTTCACTATGATACCAAAAAATAAGGAAATATTTAATACATTATATCCCCATCATCCCAATTTGCATCCTTTAGATAGTGGTTTCACAAAAATAAATGACCATATTAGTAGTTATATTCGATAGAAAATTTTAAATATGATCTAAAATATGAAAAAATTGATCTTTAAAAGAAAGAAAATTATTTAGTGGTATGAACTCAGTGTTTTTAAATGTGATGAAACTGATATGTTCTTCATTGGGAGAGATACAAGGTACACATTGAGGAATTGCATTAGATTTATTTGAATTACTAATCTATAATTTACTATCCCATATGATCATGAATTTAAATGGTACCAATATTTCATAGTATCTATATTCAATTATATCTTATATATAAATTCATCCTCTGTTTTGATTCAATTAACATTCACTCTATCTCTAACTTTATGAAATGAATATTCTTGATGATTTTTTTCATGCTTCATAAACAAAAATAATTATAAGATCGATTTATACTTATTTTTGTGTAAAATATTTACTAAAATCAATTTGTATAACATAATTTATCACATAACATATAAAATTTAATTTAATTAATTAGGTAATTAGTTAACCTTAAGTATCCTCCAAATTATGATTGTCTATGTTTAAATCTCATGTATTAAAATTATTTAATCACATATCCTTCCATGATCAAAATAAAAAACTTATCCCCCCAGAAATTTCATACCAAAATATATACTCCTTAATCAATTACAAAATATGAAATAAAACCATATATACTTATATAATATAATTACCATTTTAATTGGTCACTAATATATTATCATATTCAAATACATTTCCATCGTAAATATGGGTTTATCTTTAATCTAATATCCGAAATTATATTTTTTAGATATAAAATGTGATTTCCATACTCAATAATCTATTTATATAAATATAATAAAATATGATTTTACTAAAGGATAAAAACCAGTATTTTCAAAGAGATCATCAATACTAAATCAAAAATGAAATTCCCACTATAGAGTTAATTAATTTTCTTGAATTAATTAGATTGTTCGGATTTTAAAAAATTTACCTTTTCTCATTATATTTAGATGTTATTATTTATTTTAATCATCATTTACCATGAGGTTTTACATTGTTTTTCTTAATTTTAAAACTCTTTTTAATTTGAATCAGAAGATTAGGGGTGGAGAATTCGATCTAGATCTATCAATCCATAGTGGTCTTTGAATTTCTCCTCACATCACTTCTAAATTCATTTTATTGATGGAGAAACTCCTCACACATGTAACATCAATTTTTTCTTTTTAGTCGCTCAATTGAGTGCTTCTTCCCATAGTTTATTCAATTATATGACTGAATATTTTCCATCAACTCATTTATATAGATTTTCATGAGACTAAAACTTTATTGACTTATAAAAACCAATGTAATGATCAAAATATTTAATTTCCATTTTTGGCATTAGTTCACCTCAAATGACTTCCTCATAACTAATAATGTTTTTATAGAAATTTTATTAAATTAATTATATTTAGGAAACCAATAAATGGATAATTATTTTCAGGGTTCATGAATAAAATAAAATCATACCATGCAAGACATCAAAGTTTATCTTAATAGATAACAATAAATTATTCTACATTATTATTATGCTCATGGAATTCAGTCACCATCCTTGTATGTAGAATATGAGGGAATTACATATAAAAATGGATACCATTAAAATAATACCATTCTATAGATACAATGTGTTCTTATATCGTTGCTTTCTTAGTTCGTGTTCATCACTAATCAACTTCGACATCTAGATGATAAACAACTAAAATTATTTTTTAATGATCCAAACAATAAAAACTAGAAATTATCATTTCAATTTTACAAATCCATTTCATAGAAACTATAATATTATAATAACCACTTAAAAGTTGCATATTACCATATTAAAAACTCCACATAACGTTGTTCCCTCCGTTTTCATTGTATTTTCAGCAAGATTCATAGAAGGTGAATGTTTTGGTATCATAGACATGTTTGTTCCCATTCTAGCTCCAAAATGTTTGGTTTCTAATGAGAAAAATAATTTAATATTCTTTCATTATAAACATTAACATAGTTTTTTAATGTTCAATCCATTGACTTAAAATGAAAATCATAGTGTGAGAAACACTAATCATAGTGTAAAACCACATAATCATGAAAAATAATTTATAGGATATATAATTCTTGAAATTGTATTTATGATATATGGAACAATAGGATTGATGCAAGACATTAATATTCATTATTTAAATAGTCCATGACAGCTGATAAAGATCTTATAAATATCTATAGAAGATTACCTAGGTGTGATATACTAAATGTGCTGCAAGGTCTATTATCATGAACCAGATATACACTATTCCCATTTCAATATACCCACTATAGAGTTACTTTCCCTAGGTACCGATTTTCTAGAGGCACATCCACTTATAGAATACACAAATGGATTCAACTACTTGGAAAACACTCAATCAATCCTTTTACAAAATTATAGGATATTTTTCTTTTATATTCACTCATCCTTTTACTTATCTTTAGACATATCGTGAGACATATCCTTATATATATCCCTAGAAATAACACAATTTTTTCCCTTTATATTTCTCAATGGCTGAGCAAAACAATCCTTGGATACAAACTCTAGAGGCAAATTCTTCTCATACATAGATTTTATAGAATTGTTTATAAAAATTCATTTCCTTAAATAAAAACATGCCTTTGGATCATAAATGAATATTGTATTTTTAAACATGGAACAAAATATTCTTCTTTTATTATATATCTTTAATATCTACCATAATGATCTTCTCGCATTGTACGCATATTATAAATAACCTACTTAAAACCATTCTTGAAAATTTTGGGAATGAAAACATATGAAAGGGTGAATTTAGATGCATAATAATGGTATACATAAGAGATATAAGTATATCATGAGAATAATGGTATGAGAATATGATAATAAAATTTTAAAACAGTAACTTATATTTGATAGGCAATAATGATTATTCATGGTACAAATCATGGATGTTCATGAGTAAGAAATCGTAATGGAATCAATGAACTTGATATATGGAAACAAACCATTGTAATAATACATAGATTATTGGAAGACATATAATAATAAAAACAAAATTTGGGAAGGATTGTTCCAAATACAATGTTAGTATGATGGGTTCCCACCCCAAACAATCATTTTTTCCAAGGATCACATCTGAGACTATCATATGTGGAAAAGACACTTATTATAACGGGTTTAATCACTATTCTAGTATCATTCGTATAATAAGTTATTAGTATTTACGTAATGCATTAGTCTTAGGAATTGGTAACATTGACCACATAAACAAAAATCATATATATGTGTACCATAATAACATAAAACATTCATCATATCATAACCCATGATAAGAAATGGGTTTCACAACCATTTAATCATAGCATAGAAAATGGGAAAGAAATAATTATCATAATAATTTCATTATTTCAGAATAGCATAGCCCATTAAAAATGTGTATTTAATAATTATTTCATCATGGTATAAATCATGAATGGGAAATGAGAATCATAAACATACTGGCACTATTTACATAAACCATCATTATAAATAATAATAATGGAATCTTAAGATCATATCACCAGTAAAACCTAAGAAACATAAATTTACTACATCTATTATAGAAAATTATTTTAAAATATGACATAGAACATTTATTGATGAAAATATCCATCCAAACATTAAAAAGACTTTTTAAAAAGGAATTATTTTCAAAATATTTTTAATTTAAATAACCATTATAAAAAAACATTTAACAAAACATATCGAAAAAATTTTATTCCTAAAATTCCTTTGAAACATAAAAATAAATATTTTTTAAAATAATAATTATTTTTGGAAGGAAAAAAAATCGAAAATAATATTTTTAAACATAGCTGTACAACAATGGTTATAGAAATCCAATTATTTAGAAAATATATTTGAAATTATATACCAGAAGCCTTATATATCATTTCAATCATTTTTTAGGAAAATAAACATTCATTGAAAATGAATTTCTAAAACATAAAATTAATAAATTGTATTGGAAATCCTTTTCTTTGAAAAACATAATTGAATATTTGAATGTAATCATTAAAAAATTGAGTATTCATGATGGAAGGAAATATTGTACATGTGAAAATAAGGATTCCTTTAACATTTTGAGTAAAACCCAAACAAGGTTTATTTAGAAAACTACATGAAGAACCCATTATAAAAATTTGAAACGAACAACATGAGTAACTTTTATAATTAATCATTTTCATAATTTTGAAATCATTTTTGAAATTTTTTTAGACAACATGGTTTCAGTAGAAAACTTATTTTCGACCGAAGTTATAGAGAAAGATAATTCTCATTAAAAAATTACCGTCAAATATTCTGTACATAAAGAATGTAAAATAAAAGAAAAACATATATTCTCATGAAATTACTAGAGAAGAAAAAAATAATAATATTTTTGAGAGTTGGATCATGATATTTCGTCTTCAGAAGCATAAATATGAACAATCTCGATAAATAATGATATTATGTCATTAAACCATTACCAATTTGGAAAAATTGAATCATAAGCCCCATTAAAGATTTAATTTTTTTGAACCAAAAAATATCATTAATTTAAGGATGTTAATTATATAAAATTTCATATGGTCAGTGTATACAAATCATAAAATATTATAGGTTTTGAGCACAACATAATTCTCAAAGAAAGGAAATTAGGACAAAAATACCTACTACATTAGAATATTTTAATCTTTAAACTACAATAAAGGGATATCATAAAATAGAAATTTTAAATACACATATTTTTAATTATAGAAATATAAAATAAATTCATGTTCATTATATACACCAAATAGTTTAAATAGCACATTAATATGACATTTTTCACACATATGTAAAAAATTAGTTTAAAATCAGTAACATAAGTTTTGACATCCATTATGCACATTAGAACATCATTTATAATAAATATATGTTTATTATAAAAATATTAGACAAAACTAATCTAATTTTTCATTCAATGTATTAATTAATTATAAATTTTCATTACACATTTATTAATAAATAATTTTTAACATTATGTATCATGTAATAACTAATTTATTTACTATTTAGGTTTTTGGTTACTATTTTCAGTCCATTCATGTAGACAGTTAGCCATACGTATGAAATAAAGATTTTTTTATTTTATTAAATGATTGTAAAAAATAATGTTAAATAATATATTAAATTTATATAGTACTTTTGATTTAATATATGTCAAATAATTTTATTTTTTAAAAAAATAGTATTAACTTAAATGTAATGCATATATGAAGAATGAAACACATTTCTTCGCGAGGTGGTGGTCTGAAATAAACATGAATGACATTATTGTATCCCCATGTAATAGAATGTATGAAATATATATTTGATAAATTAAATAAATATGTATAATTATTTAAAAATATATCATATATAGTTATTTTAAATATAATTAAATCCATATAATTAAAAGGGATCTGGGTAATATGTCACAATTGTTCATGATGCGGTAGTCCGCCGTAAAAATGAGCAACGTTGTTGTCTTCCAATAGTATTGGAGGAAAGAAGGTAGATATAATATCATAATTTTATAGATATTATAATTTCATAAAATTAATTTTTTATTATTACTTCTATCATTTTATCTATTTGGGATATGTCATGATAGAAAATGAAACACATAAGATCGTGAGGTGTATTTCTACTATACATAGAAAAGATGGGTTTATTTCATATTTTATGGTTGAGGAGAAAAATATAATTTTTAAAATTAACATAATAAAATATTATTATATTTTATATAATTTTTAAATTATCTATGAATAATTTTATGAGATATTAAAGAGTTATATGGATATTTTAAATGAATACACTAGGTTTAAAACCATTTATTTTCTGGGAAAAGATCAATAGGTTTAACCAAAAGACTTCCAAAATAGGATTTATGTTCTGAAATATGACTCTAGGATGTGGGGATGGAATTCAGGAGTTTATTTGGTTAATTATTGGAATATAATTATTGTACTATAATTGTTAAAATTAGAGTAGAGGGGGTGGCCTTTTATAAGCAATGTGAGTGGCACACTAGTAATTTTTGAAAAAGAAAAAGAAGTGCCTAAAGTTTTCACAAGAAAAAAGGATCCAAAACGAAACAATATCAAAAATTATAAGTGATAAAGCATAAATAAATCATTAAAATGGGTTTTGAAAATTTTTTACTGATCCATTATCTTTTCAGTTTATCCTTCGGTAAACCCGGTTTTACCTTACCCACTATAATTAATTATTTTCACATTTATTAAAATTCATAAAAGTAAAAAATAAATCATACCATATTATATAATAAAAAATATTATTTTATCAAATATTTAATCCATTATTCTAATTTTAATTTACATATTTGATAAAATATAATATAAAATGAATCCTACAGATGTGATGAAGAGTCTTTTTTCTAAAGAGAAATTATGAAAATGTTTGAAACATTTGTATATAAAAAGTAAATATGTAAATAATTAATTTACCAAAATTGCATTAATTGATATATAATTTACATAATATTAAAATTAAAATTATATTTTAACAATTTTTTGGTTTTTAAAACATTTAATATAAATGAGAATTCTTAGTAAAAACTCTTATTTTTTACTATTCAAAAAACAATTAAGATGTTAGAAAATTTTCAAAAAATTACACTATAATAATTTTGAAAATATTAGTTTAAAATTTAGTTTATTTCCTTCAATTAATTTTTCAATATTTGTCATATTTAATTTTAATAATATGTGGGAACATTTTTATTGAACTAAAGTTTTAAAAATAAATATTTTAATCAAAAAATTATATTTATTTTTATCTCATGAATAAAACCCATATAATATGAATTAATTATATTATATTTAACATATAATATTTAAATTTCATTAAAAATAATGATATATTTTATTTTTTAAAATCATTATTGAGGTAAGACAAATTTGATAAAAAAATAGTTTTCCATAAAATGATTTTCATTATTTTCGAATAGTACTTATAATCATTTACAATTATTTTTCCACCAAGGAATTATTTTGTATAAATGTGTAAAAATATAATTTAATAAATTATTTAATTCTTCTAAAATCCACCAATCCAAAGGCCATATGATAAATATTATATTAAATGTTAATACATTAACAATATTTTTGGTTTTGTTAAAACAATATATTTTGTGTAGAGTAAGACATAAATAAAATTATATTTATATGAAAAAGATCAAAAAAATCATTAGGGGTTAAATATATGTCCTATCTTAATGCATTGCTGTTGTTTTTAGGTAATATTCCAAATTCCAATGAAACATCAAACATGAATGTATCAATTTCAATTACTAAATATAACACAATAATAAATGATATAAAAGAACTAATAATAATTTAAAAAGAATTAAAAAGGTTTTTAATAACTATTAAAAGTAATATATTTGAAATTCATTGATGATGATTAATATATAATCCTACAATTGTTTTCTATATCAACTACTTTTTATTACATACAGAAGTTTTATATGAATTTATATATAACATATTTAGACTACTCAGTTATTCTCACCATCACAAAAATTCGTTAATATTATATTCTAATATAGGTTATTATGGTTTTTCAAAGAATATCATTTTCCATCAATGCATGGGATTTTTTATTTTTTATGAGTTTTCAATGAAAATGGATATTCCACCTTATGATAATGAAAAAATTAAATAAGTTTTTATTTTATAAAATAACATATATCAATGAAAAGTGAAAGAATAATTTTTTTGATCATTATATGTCACATTGAAATTATAGATTAAGATATGTGAGCTCAAAATTTATTATGATGATTGTTTATCCTGATATAGATCTATTATTTATTTAGTAATTTTGTAGTCATTAATGGTGAAAAAGATATATATATATATAACTATAATTCCTCTCTCTTTAGAGTAATCTCATATTCAATTATTCTAATATAGGTTTTATAAGAGATAATTGGTTTTGAATATGTCTTTCTGATAAACCTATGTTATGCATAGAATGTGTTTTATATAAATCATTTGATTTTATATGGTAATGAATGATTAAAGGTGATATTTTTTTCTTGTAAATGTAGTATGTTATTTAGTTCTGTGATGCATCAGGATGCCTTAGGTGTCTTCGAATGACTTATAACAGGTTTGAATGGTTTTCATTGAATAATATATGTTTTCCATGTAGAAAGGTCATATATCTATGGTAAATTTTTAATTTTCAAAATGGAAAGTATCATCATTGGTTTTCATGTTTTTCACTTGACTAATGATATCATGTTACTTTAATATCCTTTACTAAGTATTCCTTTTCACATTCTATAATTTAAAATGTTATTCATCAAGCCTATATATGACTCTAAACATTTTAAAATCCTCAATCCGAATAAATTAAATCGTCCTTCAATGAGAATCTTTTTACATGAAATAAATAAGAGGGTAAAATTAATAATACTATTGTTTTCAAAAAATGTACATTGTGTGTTAGTATTTCCAATTTAATTTAATTTGTTTTCCCCTTATCTAAAACCGTATCCCTAAAAAATCATATGAATGTAAAAAAGGAAAAACCTTGTCATAAATGACTCATTTATGGATTGATTATGTTATTTATCATTATAGGTAGTATTAGAGAAATGATCTATATAAACTAAGAGGATATTTTAGTTCTAAAAGTCAATTTTTAGGGATCAGGGTTATATTTGTAGAATACAATATTTGAATATTTTTAGTTTTATTCATCCAGTCCGTAAATATTTTAGACATTTATCCATAAATAAAACATCATTAATAAAGTATAGAATATTTTTTAGGATAGTTTCATTAAAATTCAACATCCTATGATGATTGTTAAAAATCATTTTATAAGTTTATTTACTCTTTTGAATAAAGATATTAATAGTGAAGTACATGAAATGTAGTGACCAAATTCATCACATGGGAAGATGTTCACATTGGATAATTTCATGGAACAAAACCCACTACGTTTTAGTGGATATTCAAAACTGATGAGGTTTGTTGTTGAATAAATGAACTATATCAAATAAGGAATGTTTTGGGGGGTATGAAATAACAAAATGTAATTATTTCTATTTTTCATTTTCATGGTGAAGTTTATTGACAGTGGTCTCTAGATAAATTCACTAATGATAAAAATATGTTATTGATAAAATAGAGTAGAAATAATATAAATTTATCTTTATTTATAATTAAATTTATAATGTTTTTCAGAAATAACAATAAAAAAATTTGTTTAATGTTAATGAAATAAGATTCAGTGTCTTCTTATAAAGAAAAATTTTCCACAAATTCTCTGTGTGTAAAAATTTCATTCTGCATGAAGAGGGTAAAGTAAAATGATTTTAAAAAGGAATAAAATCACTTTACAATGTTAATTTACCTATCAATAAATTAAAAATTATGATTGCTTTGTTCCTTGTTTCCTAAAATTTAGATGGAGTTTTCTAAAATATGTATAAGTACTGATGAAAACAAATAAGTTGCTGTTATGGTAGAAATAAATGGAGAATCTAGTAAACACATAATTCTATTTTTTAACGTATATAATATTATAAATGTAGAAAAATAAATTTTAATTAATTTTGTGCGATTAGTAACGTTTTACCGATAAATCAAGATCTGTCACTTGGATTGTGACTATAATAAAACAGTGTTCTAATTAAACTGGTAATGTAAAAACAGATAGTGTTCCATCGGTGAGATGTTTATTGTCTCAATGAGTTTTTTCAATGCCCTAATTAGTTGTCAATGGTTGTTATTAATGGTTGGAAACATAGTGAATGTGATATCAATTGTGTGACAAATTCGTTTTTCTAATAATATGGAAGATTTTATACTATTAAATGATGTGGTTTTATCCACGTTACATGTTTATTAAAAATAATTCAATTTATTATTTGGTTGTGGATTAAAGAACACATTTATTTTAATGAAAATTTTATGTATAAATAAAATACCATATCTATAAATGATTTGATAACATTATGTAAAAATTTATAGGGGTTTAATGAAGCCAACAATAATATGTTAGTACCCTCATGCCATCAAATGTGAAATGTTTTTCCTTCAAACATTTTTTTCTATCCTTTTATGGATTTTGATTTTATTCGAAGAATGTATTAGCTTATAGTTTTTATGATATTATATATTAAAGATATAAGGATGTTATAAAAAATTTTAACATAATTTTTAATTTTTATATAATGAAAACTTAATACAATAGATAAAATACCAAGAATATGAGAAACAGATTTAATTGTAGAGTAAAATATATCATTCATATATTGTTAAAACTAAAGTGACTATTCAATTTATTTATGTTCCAATAGTGGATGAGTATATTTAATTTTTCATGACCTTTTTCATGTTGTTATTCTTTATCTAGTAGTTTAGATTAGTATTGAAATAGTTTCTAAAGCTAAAAATGTTTCTAAGCCTCTTTATCAAATGAGTTTATTTGAGTTCATTGAATTCAAGAACTGGTTATAAGAGTTTCTTAATAATGGAATCATCAACTAAATAACGTATCTTTTGTGCTACCTTCCTTTTTGGGAATATATATTAGTAGTTTCATGAGGCTTCACATATATATTAATGCACAAGAAAACATCACTATTATTGAAAATTATTTATCTTAGCATATCAATTATTTGTTTGATCAGAATCACATAGATATTTACATTATAATGATTAATCTCATGTTATGTAATTATAAATTTCTAGTGAATAAGGAATACATTTCAAACATATAATTTCATTCAATGTCTAATCATTATGAGATTTTGGTTATTCCATTAGATATTGAAAATGAACCCATTGTATTTATTTATATTATGAGTATATTATTCCATGATATTTTTGATAAATACATTGTTGTTATCATTGATGAAATTTTATTTCATTTAAAATATTATTAGGAACATGAGAAACACCAAATAAATATTTAAATAAAATAAAATTAAAATATTTTGTATGGAAAATTATGTAAATATTAATTTTGGTTGTAATTGATTTCTTTTGGGGTGTATATTATTTATAAATATCGAGTATCTTTTTATCCTACTTAAACAGAAGTGGTTGTATAATGTATAAGAGTTAAAAATTTCATAGATGTTTAATTTTTTAGGGGTTATAGGTCTATTAATGATTCTCTATTGAAGACATTTTTCAGTTACCTAGATTCCTATGTATGTAATCATGAAAAGTATTGAAATTAATCTAGAAAAAATGAATGTAATGACTAAATTTTGGACTTCAAAAGAAGATCAATTAATTATATAATGATATAATTTCAAAATTTAAATGGTTATTTTTATAATTAGAACCTTTTTTTGAAACTACTTGATGATGTCTTAATGCAAGATGTTCATCTAATTTAATATGTTATAGGAAATAGAAATTACATGAGAATAATTAGCCTACACATGATATTGGGAAGGAAGTGGTGGTTTATGATTTAAAAATTTCGATACAAGATTTATATGTGAAAAAATGTGAAATATATTTGGAAAAACATTAAAATTTATATATTCAAAAAATATTGTTGAACATTAGAAAGTGATTCCGATTTGATATTATGAAGGATAATGAATATATGATTCACTGAATTCCATTTAATGAAATCAAGGAAGCTAATTCATAGAGTTATGTTGATAAAACATCATTAACTATATTTCATTTATAACATGATATTTTGTTTAATGATTTAATGATATTTATAGTTGAAATTTTATATGACAAATCATCTTTTGTTATGGTTTAATTATTAGTACATTTTTAGAATGAATTAAGGATATCCATAAGAAAGGTCATGTTATGAAAGAAATATTAGTTTCGGTCTAGAAGGGTATGTTTTTTGAGTTTATTATTGATAAATAATGATCGATCAGATTTTTAAGAGGTTATTTGTTCTTAGTGATTAATAATTTGATGTATAATTTAAATGTTAATCTCACGACTCTTTTTTCATTTCATCAGGTTATCACCAACATGAAGAGGAACAATTTGGAATATTATTCATTAGGATGAATTAATGATGATATTTCTTTTTTAACCACATAATGTTTGACAATATAATGGGTTAAAGATGAAAGAATACTATCAATTCAGGTATATAGGTTCATGAATAGTATATATAAGGAATATGGGAATATATTAATCAATTTCATGGTTGGATATTCAATGGAATCTCACAGTAATAATGCTTTTTGAGTAATTATTGATCATTTGATACATTCTTATTATTTTATACTGATTTGAGCTATTATGTAATCAGATCATCTTTCAATGATTTATTATTCGAATTTAATCAGGTTATAAAGAGTTACTCCATATATGGTATCAGACCATGATCTAATATTTATGTAAATATTTTTAAATGGAATATGATGATGATGGTTATTGTATAACATTAATAGAATAAATTCATCCAAATTCTTGTGATTAGTTAGAGAACATAATTCATACATTGGATGACATTCATTAATATTTCTATTTGGAATAAAATGGAAGGTTGGATCATTTGGAACCGGGGCATGTAGTAGAAGTAGATTGGATGGGAATTTAATTTTTTTAACCTTGGTTAAATTAAAAAAAAAATTATCTATTGTGATTCATATCCTAGTAAAAATTAACATTACAGCATGAAATAATTGAGAAAAAGATTAAATTGAATATATACTTTGTATGATTTCAAGGCTTCTTCTGCAACCACATGTAACTGACGACCATCGTAGGAAGGAACCAATATTTTATAATTTGATATCATTTACTCATTCTATGAAATTCTATACGAGTGATGATTGTTGATATCTTGACGATGGTGTGGAGTTTAGAAAAATTCTTTGTAATACTGAGTATCACCATCATGTTGATCCTCTAGTCCCTGATGAATATATTGTATTAGTCTCTTAGATCAGTTGATTATATATCTTGGAAGCGGGATACGTGAATTAGACATACTCAAATTTGATAGGCGAATATTCCCGTAAATTAATCCCCCCTATTACATTTATTGTGAGGTATGAAATGCCATGAAATATCCTAATTTTCATTGAATATGTATTACCCACAAAATAATCCATAACAATCATGTTAAGGCCAACTAATTGTTTAAAAAAAATATTTTTATTTGTTTCACATAAATGTAATATAATAAATATATTATATAATAATATTTAGTCAATAACTCAAAAATTTATTCCAAAAATACAAAAAAAATATTAATAGAAAAAATAATATGATCACATTAATTATATTTCACATATATTCAATTATATACCTGTAAAGAAATTATATTAATACATGTATTTCCCATTATTATATAATCATCGAATAATGAATTTATTTATTTCTTTTGGATATTTTACCCTTGGTCAAATCCTAGACCATGTGGTGGAGAACACTATGTCTGATTCTCATATCCATTAGAATAAGCCTAGAGTTTTGAACATGCTATGTGTGTTAACATATAAGAGATTATTTAAATTATAGTAAATAATATTCAGAGACCAAAAAAATGTCTAGAATCACATAAAATCCCCTAAGTAGATAAGTAATAATTATAACAACAACACCATTTTCTCTTAACAGACATCATTTTATATAATCTATTTTACTCATTATATATTATAATGATGGATGCATACATTATTTCATCAACCTTTCTTTCTTTGTTATCCAATTTCTATATTGTATGGAATTATGTTAATCTAACATTTCAATGGAATATATTATAATACTAGCATACCATTCATTTAGTCCTGAGATATTACTTCCCATCAGAAAAAATAAATTCTATCATCATCATAATGTCAATGTCATATGACCATTGCCGCACCTAAAGAATGTTTCCATTCCTTGGAATAAATTTTATAGGTTTCAAAATTCATCAAATAATGTAATAAAATGATATAATTTCATAAATATTACCTGTTAGGGAACCATTATCATTTTTCATAGATAGGAACTACCATTGTCACCTTAAACTTTTCATGTACATATTTGTGGATAAGTCCTAGTGATCTCATATACATGATATCATCTTGTGCGAGTTTCATTAATAGAGGTCTCAACTCATAGGATCACCCCACAGCTGATTTTCATATATAAATTGATCCATGTTATCATGATGTTTCTTCACCATATTATATATATTTCTTATTATAATCAGGGTATCTCTATTTAATCATTATTTCCTTTAAACTAAAATAACATTTTTCATATAACATGTTATATATAGAAATTATCACAAATATTGACGAATAGTAGTATCTAGAATATTATACTAACATAAATAAATTTATATAAAATAATTATTCATGTAATGGTTATCAATGTACATAAGGCAGTTATATCTAGGGAGCCCACTCACTCCACTGAATCTTTTACTAGAGACAACTGCTAAAAAACTATAACCTGCAACCTATCAGATGAGAATCATGCTTATACTAAAATATTGGTTTAGGTAATGGGTGATACATGTTATCCTCCATGATTAATCTGATTAATTTGAATTAACCTATTAGAGTAAAATACCATAAGTGGTGAAACTTATCAAGTATCTTTTTATCCTAGTGTGTGACAAGAACTCCTTAGAGAAGACCACTCTGATAGTATAATCACAATAAACATGAATAGGGACTTCATTTATATGTATAACATGAAAATACTAGATTGATCTAAATAACCATAATACTTCATTAATATGAATAAATGTCATTATAAACTCTAATTATACAATAGAATCAGGTAACATAATTTTCATGGTGATTATGTATCTTAACACCCCACCATATAAGAAAAATGCATAGAATTACTATGATTATATAACATCATAACCTATTTGGTACCCTAAAATAGTATATCCCCTCAATACTAGAATCTCATACCCACTTAATATAGTGACAAATATATATCATATCTTATGTATATAAAAAGTTTATATATCTCCCAATCCATCTCTCCAGTTTGAGATGTGTATCTTTCCAACAAACATAATGATATGGTAACAAAAAAACTAGTACATACCATGGAATAAATAATATTTACACGTTTTTGAATCCCATGAAATTTAACTCATTATTTCAACATCCTCATATTTGGTAGACACATTTCGAAAGGGGTATTAATAGTATGTGACATTTGAAAATACTTTCTATCAAATTGTTTCATATTGTACATTTTTACAACCATGTAAATATATATAATTTGACACATAACATGCATCCTATGAGATCAATCATGATAGATCTAAAACACTATGATATAGTACACTTCACTTATGTCCTTTATGGAGGGTCATTAACATAGAAATAAATTTATATATTGTAGTAATTTTGTATTGTTTCCTTTAATTATAATTTCATATACATTTAATATCAGGAAAAGTACAAAATTCGTAGTAATGTGCTAATAAATTAAAGCATTAATTCTTTCCTTGATGAAATTTAATTATATTATGGACACATGAAAAAAGAAATCCATATTCATTTTTACTTTTTTCAATCTATAAATTGATCTATATAGCTTGTATAAATTATTATAAGTCATTATCGTTATGAGCACATTAGTTTAAATCAATACGAAATTCTGAACTGATTACCGATTTTGAAAAACAAATTCACACTAATTTTTAAATTTGATGAACATGTAAGACAACTATTTCAAGTAATATTCTGAGGGATTTCTTCCTAGCTACATGTAAGAAGGTTTTTGAATATTCTATAACACTTTTTTAAAATTGAAAAATTCATGAAGAGTTTTGATTTATAGTTATATACATTACCATCCATGTTATTCATTTTATTCACTACCCATTTACAACTAATGTTCATTAATTCACATACATGATCTATAAAAAAACATGATTTTGATACATGGAATCCAACTTAGAATACATTTATTCTTATTCATTAGTATCACCCTTTCTATTTATTTCATCATAATATGTTAGAGGTTCATCATTTCTCAAGAGTAGTGGTTCACCTAACATAGTGACAAAGAAACCATATCACTCCATTTATCAAACCTTTTAATTATAGAAACACAAAACTTATCTCTCAGTTACATTATGATCTCCCACTATCTATTTAAAAAAAATTCCAATACTATATTTTGTGACTATAGATCATTAATGATTGAATTAAATATATTTATCAATATTTTTATAATAAATGTTCCCCCTTTTATAAAATATTTCATGCACATCAATAATCATTTACCAATATGAAGGTTTATATATGCAATCAACATTGTTTTATTTACAAAAACCTATAAATTAAAACATCATGCATCAAGAATCAAATTCTCCTTTAGTTTTAGTCTTCAAAAAATCATCCCAATCCAATAATTTTTTTTTTATATATTGGATTTAATTTCTTACTAAAACACATATAAAATCATAATGTAGATTTAGTTGGTACATGGTTAAGTATATATGTCACTTTTAGTAATGTGTGTCCCCAAAATGATTGAAAAAGATTCTCAGAATAATTATTGACCAACTCATGTAAACCAAGGACTGATTCCTCCTTTGACTGACCACATTCTAATATGCTCAATAAAGAGTGAGTTATAATAAAATCTGACAGTCCTTTAAATTATAAGTGAAGGATTGGTTGAGATAGTCATTACATCAGTCTTAGTGGACTGTCATATTATTCATACCAAGATGGTATTCTAGATTATTATTTCATTCCTTGAATATATAAATTGAATTATAATTATACATAATTAGGGATATATTTCCATGCCTACTATAGTCATCAGTAAAAGTATTTAATTTTGAAATTCCAACTCTTTTATTTATGTCCAGACTGGTGGGCATCGCAAAATCCTGCATGTAATTCATTCATGACATCAATTTTTTATTCACCATCAATACATTTGAAGTGATTTCTATCAAAACATCACTTTTAGAGAATTCATTGGTGATTTGGGCTATCATAAAGAGTAAAATTGACTACACATTGTCGGAATTGTTCTTTCACAAATCTATCAGGTGGGAGTGTTCCTTTTTGATGTTATTCCCTAATATGTATCATCCATCATGTAGTATGACCATATGGTTCAGAAATGGAACTGATTTCATTGATTTCAACTGTTTTTATTTGAACAAAAGGTGAAACTACACGACGATGGGAAATAATGATGATTGTTTCATCTTGGTTTTGATCTTCTAGGGTTGTGGCTGCATTATCCAGTGCATCATCTTGGGAATTTTGTGATCACGGGATATAAGAAAATGTCTGTTCCGAAGGAAATTCCACCATTAACTCTCTAACATAATCACACAAAGGGATTAACTCTTCCTTTATGATGGAATAATCCCCATTGACTTGTTTGATTACCAAATCTGAATCACATTTAACCTTCAAGTGATTCACCTGTGCCTGAAGCACCAATTCCAAGCATGCAATGAGAGCTTGATATTATGCTTCATTGGTTTTACCACCTTCCAAAAATAATAAGGAATAGGGTAGCACTACCTTTTTTGGAGAAATAATCATGATTACTAACCCAACGTTGTTGAATTTAGGATTTTCTATTTTCTTCCCTGTTGGACTTCTAGAGGCACCATCAAAGTACATTTCCCTTGTTTGAGGATTGTCTTGAATAGAGAAGACTTTCTCTTCAGGAAGATAAATATTTAAAGATGTATCTTCTACGGATGGGTGCTCAACAAGGAAATAAGCTATAACATGGAACTTTACTACCATTTGAGACATGTACTGGATATCAAACTACTGCAAAATAACTTCCCACCTTGCCAGACATCCATTAAGCATTAGAAGACTAAGGATAAATTTGAGCGGGTTGTTGCGAGATACCAATAGGACATCATGATGTTTCAGGTAGTGTCTCAATTTCTAAACTGCAAATATTAATGCTAGGAATCACATTAAAATACATGAATTTCGAGTTTCTACATCATTCATAGTTCAATTGAGATAGTAAAGGTTGTTTTCGTTCACAGCTTCATTATTTTGGGAAAGGAAGGGACCCAATTATTTCCCTAAAGCTGTCACATAGAGAATAAGTGGTCTTCCTTCAACAGGTGGAATTAATACTGGTGGACTCATGTGATATTTTTTGATTATATCAAATGATTCTTGACATTCCTCAGTCCACTAGTAATTGTATCCCTTCTTCATTAATCTGGTGAAGGGTAAACACTTGCCTGCGAAATTAGTAATGAAACGACGAATATAGGACAAATGTCCTTCAAGTCCTCTTAATTCCTTCAAATTTCTAGGAGGTGACATTCCTAGGATTGATTTTGTCTTGTCAGGATCCTCTTTGATACCATGATGGCGTAAAACAAAGTTGACAAATATTCCTGAGGTTACCCTAAAATCACATTTGAAGGGGTTCATCTTCAAAATGTGTTGTCGAAGTTTGTTGAATATGATTTCTAGATAGGCCATGTTATTGGAAAATTGTATGGATTTAGCCACAAAATAATCCACATAACATTAAACAATTGTCACTAAAAATGGTTTGAAGATATGGTGCATGGACCGTTGATACATTTCACCTGCATTATTTAGTCCAATGTGAATTACCTGATATAAAAACACACCTTGAGGAGCATTGAAGACTGTAGAGTCCTCATCATCTAGATCCATTCGTATTTGTTTGTACCCAAAATAACCATCGATGAATGAAATAGCTTCGTAGTCAGCTGTTGAATCAATTAAGAGTTTTGTGATCAGAACTGGAAAATCGTCCTTGGGACAATACTGATTAAGATCATTGAAGTCAATGAAAACTCTAATTTGTAAATTCTTCTATTTCAAAGAGACAATATTGGTTAGCCATTTGGGATACTGAAATTTTCTGATGATGTTAGCTTTGATAAGCTTATTAACCTCAACATCAATTTTGGAGGCATAAGTTGGGTGTGTTCTTCTTGCTGCTTGCATTAATCCTTACTGTTCTATTGAAAAACCCAAATGATGAGTGGAAACATTGTGAGAAAGATTTAGAATATATGTATAATTACAAGAAAAAACATCTCGGTTTTTCTTTAGAAATAAAGTATAAATTTCATTCTCTTCAAGAGTAATGATTGCACCAATTAAAGTGGTGTGTGGATCTTCATTGTACCCAGCTTTATTTGTCTGAGTTCATCCACAATAGTAGAGATGCCCTCTTCAAATGCTAGAGGAGCATCCTTAAGATCTTCCACCTATTCTTCAATATGTTTTACTTCTTCGGTTTTTACTTTCATAGTAGATGTCGAAGCAGAATTTCCATGGTCAGGGGAGAAGTTAAAATTTGAACATCTTGGTGAAGCAGCTCCCATTTCTGACCCTATTGATGATGAAGGGTCTTCCTGGGGGGATAGATAGGAGATGATGATTTGAGGATCGACATCATTTTTATCCTCTGGTATTGCTATAACTTCTTCTAAACTGGTTGGTGATATATAGAATTTCTGTATTTTAGTGGATGAAATGAAGACATCTGTATTTAAGATTTCATCATTGCTTGGTGAATCAACAATTTTTTCCATGATGTATGGCTTTATTGTTGTAATTGAAAATATGTAAGTTTCCATAATAGTGTTTAGATATAGTTCTATCCTATCCATTTGACTGATATGCAACACAGAATATGTAATCATATGTCTGAATAGGTTAATGGAACATTTTCCAAACCATTTGGAGCATTAATTTTGGTGACCTTCATTGCTGTGGATTTTTCCTTTCCCTCTATGTGGTAAAATTATGCCTCAATGTATTGATATTCACATGTTTTTAATGGGTCATTGTCACCATACAATATCCAAATTTTCCTTTGAAATAATATTTGAGACATTTATAGTATGAAAAAGGTACGGTTGTATGTTGATATAGCCAAGTAATTCCAAGAAAAATGTTGAAGGCTAAATCCTGACGAACAACAATGAAATCTGAATTAGATACATGGTCTTCAAACTGAATTCTTGAGTGTAATTTCTCCCATAGGTTCTTATTCATTATTAACATATCCTTGAAAAATCAATGTAGAAGGGGAGAAATAAGATTTAGTAAGGCCCAATAGATGATGTGTACGAATAGGTATGAGATAGACTCATGATTTATTATGAATGAATGGTCGTCAGATGTCCATATCATTGACTTTTCGATATAGATACAATGGTCTGATATGTCCTTGTACAACATCATCTTCATCTTCATCTGTAAAAGATATCACTGCATGGAATTCTACAAGATCATTCCTTATATGGTAGACCTCAGTCGCATCAATTTCAGTTTCGAATTCTTGAGGACTTTACAAAGCCTCAATAAGCGCCTCTCGAATATCTTTTGACAAATTCAAGGCAACTAGAATTGAGAACATGGCCAGTACATGGGCCAAATGTTTCAAGACATCATACTTTTGGTTCAAAGGTCTTCGTTTCCTATCATGAAAATGTGATTTTGAAGGTTCTTTGGAAGATGATTTTTTGGCATTAGATGCATCCCACATCGAGGTAGGAGTTGGAAATACTCCTAGATTTGGTAGATTAGACCGACTAGGTCTATCTATTTTCTAAGAGGAAGAAGGGGTGACCACTAACTGGTCTTCTAAAATAACTATGTCAGGACCGAATCTACCATGTGTGGAAGAACATTGTTATTCCTATTGAGCCCGCTGAAGGGATTTTCCACGAGATTCCACCACATATACAGTTCTAGCATGGGTAGGATTGAAATAGGAGATTCTTGAATATCCACCTCTTCCCTTGTATCCTAGAACACTATCTCCTCATATAATTCCTCTGTTAGATATAGTTAACATAGGCTCATCATAATAAAAATTTTCATTGGCATAAGGATCCGTTAAATGAATCATGTTAACGGAACCAAAGATCAATTCTTCATCTGATAAAGATTATGCCTGTTGAACCAGTTCAGGCTATGCCATTTGGTGGGGTGGTTCCCGTGCTTTTTATGAAAATGGAATAAAATCTTCCATACTCAAAGACAACATAGGATTTGACATGAGCTCATCTTCTTCTGACTGCTCTTCTTTCTTGAAATAACATAGCTTCATTGAGGATTTTCCTTCTGATAAAGGGGGTTTTTCTCTGGAAGACATAGTAGAAGACACAATTGGTTGATTCAATTGTGTTCGTAAAGTGGAATGAGTTAGGTTGATCATTTTCCTGAAAATCCAATCATCATATTTCTGCGCTTTTTTACTATTGACATTGTGTCATTCCCTTTCTTCATCTGGATCAGTAGTAGTAACACATGCAACCAGGGCTGGAGAACCTATTAGTTTTACAAGTACAGAGTCCACCATCTTTTTCAGGAATTCTTTGGAGACAAAAAACTCCTAAAAGAGATTCCCCAACATCTGATGAAATGGTAAATAGTTGGAAAAGTCTTCATCTCCTTCCTAGTTCGGCCTTTTGGGCCTTGGCAACAGAACCATATTGTTTTCCAGAGTAGAGATGAAGTAGCCAAGAACGTGTTCATTCCGGAGAGAATAAAACTTGTTATTAAAATGTAAAAACTATTTCCTCCTTTTATATCTTTGATTATCTTGATGAGGCGGCCATTTTTGTTGACACTCAGGAGTGGTGCCCTTCAATATGAGAAGTTTTTGAAGTGGAAGCAGTTACAGATGCTTGTTTAAGTGTAACTATCGCAATATCTTATTTCACTATTCTCTTTCCTGGAACTTCTAGAATTACAATATTTTTAGCCTTAGTATTTATAATAGAGTCTTCTATCTTCTGAGCGATTTAAGTAAGGTCTCGAACCCTTCCTCTGTATTTCAAAGGGATCAACTCTATGTGTAATTCATCATAGAGATTTTCCACACAGATTGGTAACAACTCCTCTTGAGGGATTGCTAAACTTAAAGAATATGTTAAACCCTTCCAGCGAGCAATGAAATATTAAGCTCTTTAATTTTACATTTTTATACTATTTTTAAGAAAATAAACTATCGTTTTTGGTAATGTTGAGCTAAAATGAAGAGGGAATTTTAGACTTAGATCCTCCCACCAAGTAATTGACTGAGATTGCAAACTTGTATACCAGACAAATGAATGTCCATGTAATGACTGCACAAAACACCTATGATTAATTACATCTTTTTGTTGAGGAGTTCCCATCATAGGATCAAAAAGAGATGAAAAATGTGTTAAGTGTTGTTCTGGATCTCCTTAACCATTAAAAATAGGGAATACAATACTCACAAAATTTGATGGGTGAGGAATTACATCCAATCATTCAGGGTAAGATCTATTCTCCAGTTGAAATTGTGCTCGTTTTCCTTCCATAGCTTTCAATAGAGCTATTAATTACTCAATTTTAGTCATTAATGTTTAAGAAATATCAGGTTGAACTGGATTTTGTGCAGGTGTAATAACTAATGTTTGTATGGGTGTGGCAACCAGTAATGTCACTGATGGTAGTATTTCTCATTACTATTGCATATGACCCATAGGATTGTACCTGTGGGGGTGTACTTGTAAAGGGGGATTTTATTGATACATCATAGTAGCTGGAACAAATTCACTTGATTGATTAAATCTAGCATGCTTAGGAGGAAGAATACCATGAAGTAGTTATGCATTTAACCTCCTTAACTACTTAATTTCTTACAATTTTTGTGTGAACCATTCCTCTAATGAGAGTGATTGGCCTTCTCCATAGGTAGGGTGGAATGCAACCAGACTTTTACCCTTTTCCTTGGTATGTGCCTTTCTGGAGTATAAAAGTGATTTACCCGAAGGAATGTCTTTCCTTGGGAAACCCTCTGTCTTCTGGTACGCACACCTCCTTCATTTGTTTCTGTGTGTACATCCTCTTGAATAAGAAATTCATCATTTGATCCCTCTGAGTGAGACACATGTTTGGGGGGATCAGTGACAGTGGTATTGATGACATTTATCAAAGCATAATGAATTGCAGCCCTTCTGTCAGCGCTTCTGCGATACTGCCTTTTTCCATGTTCTTTATCAGACATTTCATTTTTTTGGTTGATCCCTCAGAATCTTCTTGATGAACCATAATTTGAAGGGAATTTTCTAACAATTCAGCTCTGCATTCAACTTTTGGCTACTTCACTAATCGAGAGAAGATTGACTTTTGCAGAGGAAGATATTGAGAAATTAAAAAAGTCCCTAGTCCGGTGGACTGGGGCTATTCCTATTTTTCCTACTCAACTCCTCAATTCCGGACTGTTGATCCCGAGGGTTGGATTAAAAGAGTCCTATCCTGGTAAGCTGAGGTGTCACTTGAGCTACTACATCAGAAACATTATTAATATCTCTCCTTATTTTTATGATTTTAGTCTGGAAATTGGTCGGATACATCATCTAATATCCACTCAAATCTCCTGGATCAGATGTCCATTGTATTATTTCTGACACTTCTATCACCTTATGATTTTCATTCTCTAAAAAAGATGCCTATTCGACATTCTTATTTTCTTTATGGAAGAGTAATTTGAAAACTTGTTCTTTATATGCCTGACTTTTTGAAGAACTATTTGAGGACAGTTCATGAGGATGCTTTCATTACACGCAAAACCAGTTAGATGTGGCCAACCATTGGAAATATTATTGCATGAGACCACTTTTTTCGGGCTTTTTTGACATGAGTGAACAATGAAATACAATGATCTGTGAAGATCCCATCCCCTGACAATAATACCAGATGGAGCATTGATAATTAACTAGCACAACATTTTCAATGTGCCAAGGCTTGAATTCTAAAGGGCCCTCTACTGCATTTAAACCATTGGATGTTGGGAAAATGAGAGATATGCCATGTAAATTTGGTGTTGCAACCCTTCTATTATCTTGACATTATTTTGATATTCATCATAATATAAAATTTTCTTTATTAAGTGAAAAATAGGTTTCCATAAGTTAATATTAATATCATGAATACAATCTTCTGTCAATGTTTCTGGAATATCTACTCAGAGTCATCCAAAGGGGAAAACATAACTGGTATTTCACCTTTCTCTAGTTGTTTTCTCATATTCAGAACTTCCTCTTAGTCATTTGATTAATATTATTCTACCTGATTAGACCAAATATGGTTCTTCTTTAATGATTCATCATATTCAAAAATATTGCTAGAAAATTAATTTGTCAAATTAGAAGATGAATGACCCAGGGGTGGTTTGGAGAATGGAATACACCTCGGGCTATCTTTTAATTGATAATGTACTTCACTTGCTAGTGGGAAGGCATCAAAGATGACTGGCTTCACATTTTCAAGTTCTTCAAGATAAGAGGGTTTCTCATTACTGCATTGTCCATTGAAGGTTTTTCCAGGAAATGTGAATCACTAATGCGGAGAGGAATTTTTTAGCTAAATTCATAACCATGGGGAGGACCACCATGGTGGGTTACAACAAAAGATAAAACCTTTTCCTCCATGGTCTTCTGGCCATATAGATGGATATCGTGGCTCTCATTTGAAGATGATACTTCGAGATTGATTGAATTTTCCAGAAGCAGTCTTTAATGAGGAATTGTCTGATGAAGACCTTCAGAATTATTGTTGTTCCTTCAGGAATTTAGACATGAGAGAGTAGAATCTTGAGCTGTAACAGATAACTTTCTGAGGGCATCATGAACTCTAGCAATGAGAAATGCCTTATTGTAGATTGCCTATTAATTTTTCAACTATGATGGATGGGTCTATTTATTGGATGCCTTCTTACTCACATTGGAAACCACTTGTTGAAAAAAGTGGTTAGTATGTGAAGGTGTATGTGCCTGATCAGGAGAAATGGTAAGGTTATAATGATTATATCTATTTTAATCGGAGGGTATGTGCCCGACTTGATTGTCCATATGTCATGTGGGGTGTGCCCCACAATCCTCATGGAGTAGAACCGGGGTGTATATCTGCTCCAGAGTGACTTGCTGATGATTCATTCCACTAATAGGGATAGATTTCTATTTCTTTCCATGTAATGTCACTGAAGTTGTTAGAATATTCTGATAGTTATCCATAATATGGTCAAGGATTGTCTTATTCTCTTTCAACATTTCTAGAATGTGCATAGTGACTTCAGATGACAAAATGGTAATATATTTCCATTCTGTGTTTGGGGTAGGTGTGTGTTCCTAATATTGTCCTACTTTTCCATTTAGTGAATTCTGTTATTACTCATGTGTAGGGGAATAATGTTGTGTCTACCTCATGTTTTTCATTGGGTATTTCGAATTGACATCTCTGGGTGCTACCAAACGAGACTATTGGTTATCTTGATGAATTGGAGGTGTATGTGCCTTATAATTTTTCTCCACCAAATATGATTGATAAACATCCTTTAATACTGGATGATAAGACTGCTGACAGAATTGATGAGTATAATTAGGTGTATGTTCCTGTTTATATTTGTTCACCATATTTTGTTGGTGTGCTTCCTTGGATGCATTCAAATGAGCCAACTAACAAGATAATGAATTATAAATAGGTGTATGGGACTCCCTATAGTACTCCACCAAGAATTTCATGGCTGGAAAGGCGGGTTTCTACAAGACAAGTCTGCTGGATAGCGGGATTAGAAAGAACATGTGTGTGTGCCTTCTCGTTTTTTTCTATCATGTTAGGTTGATGCACTACTTCGGAGGGGGAAATGGTGAGAACCTGCTCCCTGTTGGATGAATTTCCCCTATGAATGTTCGTCTTGCGTGCTTGGTTCATAAGAACCTAAGCCGTACACCTAGAGGTGTTACCCTTATCATGTTGAGGGTGTACTACCGCACGAGTCTGGCAGCGATTGTTGGTGGGAGTCATCAGGAATGACTCATGTATTCTTGAAATGAGGCCATGAGGGACCTCTTCATTCACCTCCCTATAATATGGGATGGAATGGTTGTTGTGTTCCGGGGATAACGACCCGAAATGGTTGGAGATGGTTGTTGGAACCACCTGTTTCTTGACAACTGGTCGTCGCTGTCCGGACAAGCAGGGTGAACTGTAAACTTGGATGGGCTTGTCGAGCGGCCTCTAGAGTCGGGATGGTACCATGTTAATGGTATTCCCTCACCAACGCATTCGATACCTAGCAGTGAAGACGCTGAGTAGGTGATGCCGTCCTCAAATTGGACGAGGACCCAGTAGGACTAGTGGCAGAGGCATTCACAGGTGTGAACATTAAAAAGGACATTCTGTGTTGTAGAGAGATCTTGTAAAAGAGTTCCTATTTGATATAGCAGACATAATCATGATATGTCTGGCCAGACTACGTATTTTGGATGAGCGCATATGATTTTTATTTCCTTTTTGGTCCCCACATTGAGTTTAATAGGGGCCTAAAAAATAATTAAAACATCATTTGAACATGGTAAAGCATTCCCATCGGGTTCACCATTTTCTTCCTCTGGAAATGGGGATGACCTTGTTTGTTTAAGGTTCAAACATTCCAATCGGTTTCTAATGGGTTTATTTGTAGAACCAGGAACATCCAATGATTCTATATCCATTTGGACCTACCGTCCAAAGGTAGGTGCTCATTAGTTGCAGACCAATAAGGCATAAGAATTTTCATTGGTCGAGAGGATGGAACATCAGGCTCATCACACATTTTTTGGGGGAATTATTACATACTACAGGACGCTCTTATAGATTTATGTTATGCTCACGAATCCTTATTAATTCACAATGTATGAAAATGATTTTTCCATTATATTTAGAAATCAATGATTGATATATATAGGATTTAGAGAATATTTCATATTTATTTTAGGTTCTTCATCGATGGAGAATCATCCATATGTATTAGATATCCTTAGTCAATGGTATATTTCAGTACATTATATTGAAATCTCTTGGTCATTATGATGACCATACTGGTTTTAAAGCCACTCTGTGGGGCACATGATGTTTATTGTCATTCAGAAGGACATGGATTATTTTATAGTTGGGATCATACCCGCAGATATTCTACCTACGTATCCTTGTTATAATGTAATCATAACCCACAAATTTCGATATGAAGGATATAGTGTAACATCATATGGGATAGAAAAGTATTAATAAAAAATTGGATTGAACCTTATAAAGGCTTCTTAGGTGCTATACTTTTATGGTAGAGATCAAAGTCCACATTGTTCGGATAATGAAATATGGGGTTTATGCATGGTTAATGGAATATAGCCCAAAAATAGATGTCGTGATTACATTCACACTCTAAGCTCAAGTGAGTCATGATCAGTTTGAGAAACAAGAGGTATCAGGAAACATGATGATGGTTCCATGAAGTATGCAGTCATGAGAAATGATATGGGGAATACATATGTATGACTGCCCAAGTTGATGAAGACTAGGTCTTAGGAAAGTAGCCTAGGAGCAGGGTCTATAAAGGTATTTGTACTTTATAGAGTTCTAGAGTTTTAACCCATAGATTACACCAGAAAATGAATCCCAAATTAAGAGGGGATTATGATTGGGGCTTATTCTTAAGAAGGAAGTCCAAATCAAAAGAAAATATGATTATGGATTACTCTTAAGGAGGATGCCCAATGCTTAATGAAGCTATGACTGGGGCTTACTCATGAGAAGGAGGACCAGGTTAAGGGGACTTGTAACATGTGGATTACTCTTGAGAAGGAGGCCCAGGTTATGGGGACATGTAACTTAGGGATTACACCTGAGAAAGAGTCCTAGGTTAAAGGGACTGATGACTGGGGATTACTCTTGAGGAGGAGGCCCAAGATAAAAGTAACTTATGACTGGGGCTTAATAATGAGAAGGAGGCCCATTTTAAAAGGTACTTATGACTGGGGCTCACTCTTGATATGGATTCCCAGGTTAAAAAGAACTTATGACTGGGGATTACTCTTGAGAAGGAGGCCCAAGTTAGGAAAACATATTACTGAGGCTTACTCCTAAGAAGGAGTGCCATGTTAAAAGGAACTTATAACTGGGGATTACTCCTGATAAGTAGGCCCAAAATCAAAATATCTTCTCATCTTAAAATATGAGGTTATATAGGAAATCTATAACCGTGGTGAAAAAAATCCAGTAAGTCATGAGGTTTTGGAATAGGTTCTCATAGAATTCCTTTCAGATAAAGATTCCAACTAAGGAACCATGCCATAAATGGCCTTGAAGAGGGTTTTGATGTCTATGTCTTGAAAAAGAGAGGTGTATTTGAGGAAATGAGATGACTAGGAAGGAGGACCGCATGTATCGTTCTGGCCCACAAGTCCTGGTCGGGCAAGTAGACTTGCGCGACATGAGTCACCTTGGTTGACAAAGAATATATAATGTAATACTTGGGATACATTGAACTCAATCCCTTAGAATCATCCCTAGTGGATTCCAAAAGGGTGGCACGGAAGTTCCCTTGAGAGGGAAAGGCGGCGCACAAGTGTCTTCACTTCCCATAAGGGTTGGACACTTAGGTGTGCAGGTATTTATGTTTTCTAACACAGAGGCATTATTCTTCCTCTTTAGAGCTTCCATTCTAGGTAAATACTTACCTTATAAGTGTTCGAAAGACATCAGACAAAGACTTGGGCAACCAGAGATTGAATCTGAGTTTTGGATAATTCATCCTTGAAATGGGGGGCCCACATGGGGTATTTATTGGCCTCATGAGATTAGTGAGAAATTTCAATGTGGGAATGCAAGTGACCTGCATGCCTCACATCTGGTGCGCAAGTAACATGCACACCCAAGGCTGGCGCGCATGTGACTTGCGCGCCTTAATGCCTTTGAAACATTTGATGCTTCTTCCCCCTCGCTTCTTAATTTTTTCTTTTCCTTTGTTTGAGGTTCTCCCCTTTTTCATTCCTTAGACTCTATGAAAAAATATAGCATCAACAGTGATGGATGATAATAATGAAATACAACTCATGCTTTCATTTATAAATATCATACTAAATTCAATTAAACAATATACGAATAAAATATCCTAGTAAAATGTGGAAGAAAAACTATTAAAACTCCAAGAAAATCACAATAATCTAATGCTTGACAATCTCCATGCACCAAATTCACCATAACCATGTGTCATTAGGTAATAAAAAAAATGTGTAAAACATTACCTTTCTCTAATTCTAAATACAATAAATATGAAAAAGAAACACAATTCGAATGTATGTATGAGTACTAAAACTTAGTATGTTTTCTTTAATGACTTTCCGAATCAATCTACTAGGATAAAAAATATACACAAATTTATATATAACGATTTTTATTAAAAAAACTAAAACTATTCATAATTATTTATATACAATTTACGTAGTAGCCTATTTTTTTAATAAAATACTATTTTTATGTAATCAAACAAAACAAGTCTTTAAAACCATTTCACAAGTTCCATTTTTTGGCATAACTAATCCATTCCACATATCTCCATAACCAACCATGCATTCTTCATTATGGTAGTTCTATTCTCAGGACATGATTCTCAGTTATTTACAAATTCATCGCAAGGAAATTATATTCCATGTTCTATTACACCTTTAGCACTGAGGAAATGGTTGTATTCAGCCATGTATCATAAATTCAATATGAAAATACACACCAAGTATGCCAAAAAACCATGCCAATCTAAAAAATTCCATACCTGTTTCAATAAAAAACATTTTAATCAATACTTTTTTTCTGAAAAACAGTTTAAAAATCCATTTTTCATATTTTAAAGTTAATATTTTCATATCAAAATAGTAAATAACTTTTCAAAATAAATTCCCACAATTCCAAAATGCCACCAAAAAACCATAATTTGTCATTAAATGATATTTATATAATGCTTTTCAATCTAATTTGTCAAACAATTTCATGCAATTAAATCATTCTGAAACTAATACAACCAGTTCTAGTAAAAGGATATGAGATTTAAGGCACATACCTTGAGTGTTTCGGAGAAAATGATAAGCGCCCTAAAAACGTCAAAAATCTAGGTTGAAAATTCCACAACCTGCCTTATATCTCTCACCCTATCATAAATAAAAACCAAATATAATCATATATGCTATCCAATATCATTGATATATCCATAGTTGGAATAAATATATGCTATCGAGAGAGTGAGGGATATAGATTTTTGAAAAACACCATGAATGATGATGATTGAAGCCTTGTCACGTGAATCGAGCTTCACCACACCAAGGAATGGATTAATCTCACTTCCAAATAAATGGGATAACCTTCCATTCCCTTTGAGAGGTAAAAAACACAAGGTTAATTCGAATTGGATGATTATAGAATGGTTCATTGGAAAAAATGAGTGAGATCCACATTTTATGGAAGCGGTTTCTTGCTACCAGATGTTTAGTCAAATAGTAATGAAAACCATGCACTATCTTTGTTCCATCCATTGACCTAATGAAATACCTCAAACAGTTTCCTCATACAGTCTCCAAACCGTGAACTAGTCATGATGAAGCCACTACCTCAAAAATACCAAATTCATGTTCCAATGTCCACAATTTATAATAGACATTCACGCAGTTTGAAAAAAACGGTATGCCACCCCTAAACCTTGTCTTTTTCCCCTATCTCACTATTCATTATTTCCTATAGTTGTTTCACGGTTTACCCAAATCATGTACCAAATATGCACCTAATAAAAATCTCCCAAAACCCTCCAAAAGTTCTCCAAATGAACCTAGTCTTCACCCATATGGATTATGTATATTTAAATCATAATAAAAATGTTAATCACTAGAAACTAGGTGTTCTATATCAAATATCACAAAAAAGTGTCATGATGTATCACTTATAAGTGTGAGAATACGCAAATTTTAGACCATAACAATCCTCTCATGCATCAAATAATGATCTCTTCCATAAATAATAGAATTCATGATTTCAATAGAATACAAACAATACAACAATGCAGTAATGAGAAAACTGTAAATGAGAACATCACATTGGATCACTATTTGTAAGTAATTAACTACAGTCAAGAAAATTTTATTGTAGTAAATATTATTTTTGACAATAAAATATTTCATCATGAAGATGATAGCTGGAAAGAGTTTTCCTACAATATCACAATTATGAATCTCATAAACACATTCAGGGATCCACTTCCTTCCAAAAATATGAGATGGGAGAAAAGGACTAGAGACCATCATGGTCGCAACCAAATCATTCTATTCATGTATAACTATTCCTAAGGATATTCTCAAAAATAAAAAATATAGAGGCTATCATGTTCAATTTCCACCCTCTAAAACATCCTCCCTCTATTACTTAGTTACCGATCTATAGTTATTTCCAAGTTATGATATCATCCAAAGGACCACCTATCTTTTTCCTTTATGCAAGGTAGAATTCCGCTTTTTCCTCTTTAACTGCATGGGAAAACTACTTTATCTTAATAGAATCCTTTGAATATGATTCTTCCTATGATGAGGGAGCATCCATATCATCCAAATATTATGAGGGATCCTCAACAATTATTTTATGAGGAGAGATATTATATTTTTCCAACTTAATCTCGAAGGATTTTGTGATAATATGTAAAGACCAGGAAATTATTTATAATATTTTTTTAAAATTTTATTGAATTATTATGACATTGAAAAAATCGATAGCATGTGATTATGAGGCCCAAATAGCCTGGAACATATTTTGGAACATTATTATGGTACATTTAGTAAACATACTAGTAGGATTTTCTATCTTTTCAACTAGTGCATAGATTGAAAATATGAGGGAACCTTTGAATTCGTTGTGCTGGGATTCGCTTAGGAGAATCTTAAAATCAAACAAAAAGGGTCGGATGAAAAAGATAATTTTTGGACTTTCATAAAAAATTAATAAAATAACTAAATGTTATTTTACACATTTCGTCCACTGTTGACCGATAGCTGGTGGAATCGAAGGGTAACAATGGTCAAAAATGAATAAAAAATAATGACGTGTTTCTACTATTTTGTAACCGAAATTCTCTTGTGATTAATTGGTTCATTAATTATATTTCATTAATTAACCACATTAATAAAATCCACATGGATTTGTCTCTTTTTATTTAAAAAATCAGTTGGTTAACGGATTGGAAATCGCAGGGAAATATCTGAAGCAATGCCGGAAACATCTTCATCCAATGAAGAACAATGATAAACCAACGATCATTGGAGGAATATAACTGAACATAGACGAATGATGATGAATTTCTTTGAACATTGATTCATTCCTTTTTACACAACATATTCCAACAAATCCATGTAGGGGGTTTAACTGTGTTAAATGTTTAAATGACTCCTCTTTCCAATTATTGAATAATATAAAGAAGTTAGATCAATTGACCAATGATTTGATCAATGACTCATTATTTACTGTAGGTGGTTGTTGTAGGATTTATTTTCGGTATTTCCTTATTTCAAAAGATGACTGATGGTTTCCACATGATAAAACACTGATGCGGAGGGCGCGGGCCAATCCAAACGTGGCCCATACCCCTTCCATTATTGGTTTATGTGCATTACTTGTGTGTGACTAAGAATAATGGCTTCAAGATGAATGTAAGAGCCTCAGAGTAAAGGCCCAAACCTGAGAGGATCATAGGTCTAGACAGGAAGAAAAAAAGACCACTCAAGTACCTCGAGTGCCCCACAAAAGAAGCCGCTGACAGGGCACCACTGGCATCGCAGAGGTGGTGGTAGGCTCGTGCTTGTAACTTAGAGAAGTGACTCTCATAGGCACCATGGTGGTAGGAGCTGCAACTAGACGACTGTAGTGGGTGGAAGTTGCTACAACGCCACACCGCACTAGGGAAATGGAGCGAACCGCACGAGCTGCTCAGCTTGACACAACGACCGGCTCCATTCAGCCTTTTTTGAAGGAGGGAAGCACCCTGATAGCACTGCCAGCTAGAAGAACCTAATGAAATGCATCCAATCCACCCCAACATGACCGCATGTAGACAGACATGCGAGACCAGCGGGCTGACCAAACTAGACCCCTACCGAACCCGGACTTGACCGGGCCTGTTTCCCTAAATCTATCGTAACTCGCAAACCTGGCATCTAATTGACGCCCCATATATGTCGTTAGTACCCGTACAAAGTGGTGGTAAATCTCAGATACTTCACTTGGGTTTTGGCTGAATTTGGAGAATGGTTGGATTGGATCAGACTTGAATTCCACCTGGACCTATTTACCTTTTGACCTATAACATAGAGACCAAAGATCTAATTGTCACACCGTCTATCGCGTTGGAACCCTTACAACAATATGCTCATTTGGAATATTTATTTCTGGGAATTTGAGGAGGTTGAGGTATGACCGATATCTTGAGTAAAAGAATCTATGAATATTACGTGCATTATTTGGGGGGATTAATTTTCTAGCTGTTAAGTGAAGAGTAACCCTCTACGGATCAGCATGATAGTGACCCTTCATGGATCAGTAGTAGTGAGACCCTCCATGGATCTTTAATAAAGAGACCCTCTTTGGAACGACATGAGGTTGACCCTTTGTAAATCAGCAGTAGTGAAAACCTCTATGGATCGGCATTATTACGACCCTCTTTGGACCGATTATAGAGCGATCTGTTATGGATCAGTACTATAGAAACCCCTTGCAGATCAGCATGAGAACCTCTCAACATAATAAAATGATATAGATCCTGAATAATTATCTATATTCAGGTTCTCTATGTTTTATACCATGTCTGAGAAGTCTTTTACATAATTCTTTTTGATTGAGATCAGGCTTTGTGGTTTTCCCTATGTGGAATTCTGAGAGACATTTGGGAGTCTCATGGTTTCTATTGGGTATTGTTATACTCACCCCTACACAGACATTATAATTCTCCGACCCCGCTCCTCCAGACTCGGTGCTTGAAAAATGATTTGTAATTTTTTTTAAAAGATAATAAACAGTTACACAACACATTATACAAAATGAGGACCTTTTACCGGTCTAGGTTCGGGAGAAATTAGAGTACATTTCCCATTTTATCAGATTTGAAAGAAAATAAATTCAAATTTCCACTATGCTTCCATGTGCACTATCTCTAAAAGCGATGACATCTACGATAATCTCCTAAGATACCTATGAATAATAATTTTATAATAAAATAGTGAGCGTTCATTTTTTCAGTAATGTGTTTTTTAAAACCTTTGATAAATTGATTTTAAAAATATAATTTCGATAATACATTTGAAAAATTCAATTGTAAATACATTTGTAAAAAAACCTTTACAAAATACTATAATGCTTTGAGAAATAATTATACATTGAAATCACTTTAAAAACTAATCCAGTTTTTTAGTTAACAATATTAAGCAAGCTCTTAAAAACAAAACAACTGAGGACACTCGAAACGTGTAAGGCTATCATGGGCCTACCCACTAGAGGGATGGATTCATTATCCATGTCCCAATCATGTTTACAATGTTCAATCACAATTTTCATTATAAAACATATTTTTAAATTGGCTTACTTACATATAAATTTCACTGGAGTTTTATATTTTGGGAATATGTTACTACATTAAAATACACATTACACTTGTATTTATATATGATTATGTTTTTATGTATATATATTTATATATGATCTACTATTACATTACACTTTCATGTTTTGTTCTGACCAAACGTTTTCCACACATAACATTCATAAACTTCAATGTATCTAAACATTTTATGAAATGCATGATTTTCATATTGTTATTATTTCAACCATATTTAAAATTTAATCTCGAAAAAAATTTCCAACGACATACTTGTTTAATTAATTTTATGAATGAAATAATGTAATTAATATATAAAGTAATAATAATCAAATGAAATTTTTTTATCACAGATGAAATTATCAAAAGAATTTCATATGCATTCACTCTTTCAGGAATAAATAAATATAAATATATATACATATTTGTTTTAAAGAATCTAATTTTAAGGACATATATAAATTAAAACTAAAATATGTTTTAATAAAAATATACCTTACGCATAATCTGAAAACTAATATCGTAACTTTGAAATAAATAAACTAATTTATTTCTTCTAATAATCATTAAATAGATAAATTTGAAAATCAAATAATATTATACCTTGCTAAAATAATAATGCAATTATAATGAATGTATAAATACAACTCTTACAAAAAACTAAATTCGAACATAATTTTGATAAAAGAAACATAAAATTGAATGATTTAATCGATGAAATCCCTTACTAAAATAATAATTGAATTGACTAAAATTAGAAAATAGAAATTATAAGATGAGATAAACAGATAGAGGTCCCTTAAAAACATAAAATTAAAATCACAGAAAAAATTATACATTTAGTAAATCAAACACATATAATAATTCCTTACTCATTATTTGTGACGAAGACTTATTTTTCATCTTATTATACTCCAACAATTGATACTACCACATTTTCCTCACATTTCTCATAAAAAGAAAATAGAATAAAAAAACATCATCACTCCCTTATGCCTCTATAGACAGTGCAGTGTGGAGGCCTACTAATAAAAAAATATATAGTACCCAATCATACTATATAATTGTACATATTTTATTTCCTCATGTATTGATATATATATATATGTTTTATAGAATCGTACAACACTAAATTAATGCGTTTTTTTTCATATCTCCATGAAATTAATACTAACATTACATAAGGATTGAAACAACAATACTCATAAGAATCTAGAAAAAATAATACGTGGTTGATGTTTCTTGATTTTTGAACACCCACAAATTATACTATACTTTTATTTCAGTAATTGAAAAAGAGAATGAAATTGATAATATATTGTATTTTATATTCACTTGATTTCATAAACCAGACAAATTGTGCCAAAAAATTAACAAAATTGATATATGTTCTAAACATATCACACAAAAAACAACACATAGTGGTCCATAGATGTCAATTTTCAGATGAAATCGTAATAAAAAACTATAAAAACAACTAATGGATTTCAATAGGGAATCAATTTAAAAATCGGAAACATAAATATCAATTTTGTAGAAGATTCGGACCACTAATCAATATACACTACTGGTTTATATATAGATCTCAGATAAAAGAAATAAGATAAACCTTATTCAACAAAAATTGAAACCCTAACCATGAATTAGATCTTTTTTCCAACCAATTGAGTTTAGGCCTTTCCTCATGTTGTCTGAGTCCTCTATTGAACATAGATGGATAGTAATTCGACCACACTTGAATACGAACCAGCCTCATCTTCGATCTTCTCTCGGATCGTCTATGGCTCGTGACGCACAAACTCATCTCGCATCAAGGACCTACTTGGATTCACATTGACCTCAACCCCCAAAGAAGAACATCTCTCGACATAGATCAGTTGGACTCCTTACAGTGGAATGACCTATGAATTTTGATTCGAAACACTACCCCACACTGGACTCGAATGAAACCCCCTATTCATTTCTCCAATTTTTTTCAATTATATATATTTTTATATATCTTTTACCATCGTTTTGAATATAATTAGTCTCATTTTTATATCCTAAATCATAAATCTATGTTTATAAAAATACTTTTAATCATTTCTATTTGTAATAATATTAATTTGTTACAAAATTTGAATAATATAAAATATCCAATTAGATTTTATATAATATTTTGGTCATTTATAAATATTTAATAATTATTATCATTAATTTACTTTAGTTTCATTAATATTTAAAACAAAATTTATTTTGATATCATCTCAAAAAAAAATTTATAAATATAAATATTACTCAAATTCATAGAATTAAATCCTTTTAAAAACATTTATATCAAAGAAAATGTAAATATAATATTATTTTTTTCTCAATATATATAAATAACCTTTTTATTCGAAAAAATATAATAAAATATTGTTTTTAATGTTACCTTTATGTATTATTTATTTATTTATTTTATATCAATGGTTATCATATGTTGTTCCTCAATTTTAATTTAAAACTTATAATGGATAGTTTTTATAACTATCGGATACAAAATATATAAATATCAATGTTTAAGGGTCGTTCAGACATAAAATAAAAAATAATAGTATTCCGACGCTCACACCTCATCTTTTCGGAAGAGGTTTTATATGTTCCTCTAATTCGTAGTTTCATTGCTATAGTTCTTGCTATAGCTTTTGTGCTTTTATCATATAAAAAAGATGATAACTACCCGATCGAAATCATTATAATTCTCAGAGGACTTCTAATTATTTTATTAATGATAGAAATATGTTTAATGGGTTAGTTTTTGTGTGTCAAAGATGTATTATGGACTTTGTATAATTAAATTGCTTACTACTTATATCTTTGCGTTTGTAAATTTAAGTATTTTATTGAATTTTGGAATCTTTGAAAAAAATAAAACATAAATTTAATCTTGCAGTGTAATAGGCTTCACCCACACCATGTTGTGTCTCGTGTAGATGGTAGAAAGCTTGACTGAGATATGGAGAGCCAAGGCAAGACAGTGGTCAGAGGTGGATGATAGACATGGTGAGTGGCAGTGATGACAAACGATGAGCTATACCTGCCCTATATGTAGGATAGTTGGTGGATGAAATCCACAGCATTTTCTCCCCATTTTTGTATTACATTATTTGTATTTGGGTTTGTATATTGTCCCAATTTTTCTTTCGGTTCAAACTTTTACTATCAACATTTATTAGTTGTTGTCTGCTTTTGTTGTGTACATAGTCTGTGTGTGTATTGGTTTAAATGAAATTCCTTCCCTTTTGTTATATGACTATCAAGAGCAAGTCACCAACCCTTTTACTAGGGAGTGTGGGCTTGGGGTAGTCATGACACGGGCCCTGGGGACGGGTCATTAAAATGTGGTATCAAAGGCCATCAGTTTTATCAAATGAACGAAGAGATTTTCTTTTCAATAGAGAAATAGTGTTATGTGTGTTGATTATGGATAATAGTTTGGGGAGTCTGGTGTTGGTGTAGAGGTCGACGTATCCATATACCAAGGCCCTGTGTTCTGATTTCGGACTCGATACACGGAAACACTATTTCCATGTGTTTTGAAAATGATTTTATTTTGATCTTTTTTGAGTTATCTTAATAAGAATAACTTAATAACCGTTGCACATCTGTTTCATTGTAGGATACAATCGCATAAACAGCTATCCGGGATTTTAGGGAGAGATCATGATGATAGCCCACCAAGCGACGAGGCATCCGTTAATGTCCCTCTTACAAAGATAACACTTTCGGGTTGCGTACCCACATAACCACCACCCCTAGTGTAGTAGATCCCACCAATCCCACCAGTGGACCATGCGCGCCAACTGAGCATGTTGTATGAGTTCCATAGATAGTGTCCTCTAAGGATTCAAGGTGAGACATATCTAACTGTAGCTGAGAACTGTCTTGAGGCTATGGCATGAGTTTTCCACTTGGTGTAGACACCAGCAGACGAGATGGTGATCCTAGATGCTAGTATCCTTTAGGGAATAGAAGGGAGATTGTAGAGCCTAACTATAATGAAACATGAGGAGATGGATCCTTCCTGCTTGTACATTGATATCCCTTTTAGGATGATGTTCGTTCTAGTGACATTATGCTCAGTGTGTATTCAGAAGCTACTACACTTATAGAATGACAGACTGAATGTGGACTAGTACTCGGGAGGATTCACTAACCTCTCTCGCTACTCCACCGACAAGCTAGGGAACCATTTCTGAAGTCTCAAACCATTGACTAGGGACTGTAATGGGATATCATATGATCTATTATGTTGATCATCATCCCGATGTGGGCCGGAGTGATAGAGCAAGAAAAATTGGTATAGAAATTCCTAGCTGAGCAGACACTGATGGTGAGATTCTCCACCAGACGAAAGGTAGCTGATTCATCTGTAGCAGGTAGTAGGATGATAATATAGAGGCCTAATAAGGACATGACTTTTTTAGGATAACCCCAGGAAGATGGTTTGGATTTGAGGTTCCCACAGGGCAGAGGAGGTCAGTAGAGGAGAAAAATATGCTACTCGTGTAGAGGGAGGGGTCACATCGATCACAATTGCCTGACCCACCATACTTATGATCAGTAGACAGTTGAGATACCACCAAGGAAGAGGCATAGGTTCATGTGATGAGTTCCATATGGTGGCAGATGTCGAAGAGGAGCTGTTCGTACCACAGACGGTGGGCAACAATTTGAGGTACTACCCACACCACCCTCAGGTAGTCCACCCAGACTATAGGGAGTAGGTGCATAGGGATGAGCTCACCTTCAAGTGGTAGTGGCCGATGACCATGATGCTCCAGAGATGATTCGATGAACGATCTATGTCTACTGCACTCTAGAAATAGTTCTTGTAGATAGTAGTTCTAGTCCCTCATTTATTTCCACATCTCTCTTCCGGTGCTCGGAGATTCTTGTGGAGGCATTGAATCGATCCTTATGATTAGATACTTCTATTGGAGAGGATTAAATGATTACACACTAGTTCTACCAGGATCAGTATAATATGTGAGGATAAATAATCTGTAGGGATATCCTATTATCAACTTCTAGGCCTTATTATGTCAACTTGTTAATGGATGGGTGATCCACTATCCATGCTTAGATCGAAATTTTTATGCGCAATATGTGGTGTGTCTACGATGAGAGCACTAGGTTATCCTACACCAGTGAAAATAGAATCATTCTAGCAAGGGATGGAATCCCTTGAAGTATTTTATAGCCTATCACTCATATGTTTTCTATCCTTACCCTCATTTCAGTTTAGGAGGGGAGTCTGAGTTGTCCTATATTGGTGGACCAGTATGTGGATGTTATTTATGAGGATGATGTTGAACTACCTCCTCACATAGTTTTATAATTTTATATTGACTTGTACCCTAGGAAGACACTGATGTCTACACCATCATATCAAATGGCCTCCATGGAGCTTCATGGGTTGATGGAATAGTTAGAGGACATACAGAGTAAGGGGTTCACAAGGCCTACTGTTTCCCTATGGGAATCCCCGATTTTGTTCACCATGAAAACCGAAGGGAGTTTGAGGATTTGTGTGGACTATCAGTTCATGAACTAGGTGACCATGAAGAACAAGTATCCTCTACCTAGGATTGATGATTACTTCGATTAGATGAAGGTAGATCTATGTTTTTTAAGATTGTCCTCTGATCATGCTATATTCAGCATCAGGTGCGGGAAACGGATGTACTGAAGACAACCATCACATACCTATTTAGCCTATTGGTATTCATGGTGATACCTTTCGGTGTGAACTACACCCTATATGTGTTCATGGTATTCATGAACATGATCTTCCATCCTTACCTTGATAACTTTTTGGTGTTCTTCATTGATGTCATCTTGGTGTACTCAGTGTCGGAGGAGAAGCATGTCACACATCTAAAGATAGTCCTTGATACAATCTAAGAGAACCTAATTCATGCAATTCTATCGAATTTCATTTTTTAGATACATGATTCCACTTTCTAGGAAACATTATCTCAGATGATGTAGTTTTAGTGGATCTAGTAAAAATAGATGCAGTTCTTTCTCGGGAGACAAACAGGTGCGTGACTGACGTGTGTAAATTCCTGGGGTTGGATGTGCAGTACTGCTAGTTTTTACCTGACTTTTACAGAGTAGTAGCACCATTGTCAACTTTGAAAAATAAGGGGAAACTCTTCTTATGGATGGAGAGATGTGAGAAGAGTTTTGAGGAGCTGAGGTGGAGATCGGCGAGTACCCACATCTTGAGACTACCTGAATAGGGAATTAGGATTATATTCTTCTACTAAGCATCAGGGATCAGACTAGGGTCTTTCCTGATGTAGGAGCGAGTGGTGATTGCCTATGGATCATGACAGTTGATACGACATGATCATAACTACTTGAGCCATGACTAGGAGTTTAATGTAGTGTTCTATGCCAGGAAGATGTGGTGAAACTCCATGATGGGTGAATAGTTTATGGTCTACTTTAATCACAAAAGTCTCAGGTATATATTCTCATAAAATGATATAATCCTAAGACAACAACAATGGCTATAGTTAATAAAATACTATAACATTGATATAGTCAGCATTATTGTGATGGGAAATGTATTAGAATTTGCATTCATCATGTGGTTGGGTCTACAGTCACTATGTGAGGCGAAAAAATAGCCAGTCGTGTTGTAGATATCCTTTATAGATAGGGATGTAGAAGCATACCTCCAATCTATTACTATCACTCCCCCACTCCTTCAGCGATTTGGGGAGGAATAACTTGGGGAAGATGACTGAAAGGCTCAACGTGCTCAGATATTCTAAGGATATGCTCCTAATAGATTTTTAATAGGTGTGGAGAACGTCATTCTTTTTAAAAGATGCACTATGGTACCAATGATGTTTTGGGAGGAGGTGTTTATGTAGTTCTATACATCCCCATTGGTGGTACATACTGGAGTGGCGAAGATGTTACCGGACCTTCTGACATCAGTATTGGTGGCTAGCGACGAATAAAGTGGTGGCATAGTTTGTTTTGCGATGCCTCATTTTTCATTAAGTGAAGGCTGAGAATTAGGTTCCAACAAGCTTATCACAACCTCTAGAGGTACCAAAATGGGTGTGGGATGGTATCTCCATGGAATTAGTGACTGGGATACCATGCACATCTAGGTGACAAGACCCTATCTGGGTGATTGTTGACGAACTCTCCATGTTGTCCCATTTCCCACCCATCTTAGATCAGGGATCAATAGAGGAATTCAGACACCTCTTAATCTAGTAGATAGTACAAAATCACGGGGTACCATCGATGATCATTTCATATTTTGAGTCTCATTTAACATTATGGTTGCATAATGGATTACTGGAGGCATTCATGACTCATCTACGCTTGAACACCACCTTTCATTCTCAAACAGATGGTCAGAAGAAGCAGACAATAGAGAATCTCGAGGACAACATTCATTCTTGCAACTATGATTGTGGTCGTAGTTGGGAGACCCACTTTCCACTGGTGGAGTTCACATAAAACAATAGTAATCACTTCACCATTGGCATGGAACTGTTTGAGGCCATGTAAGGGAGACTATTCATATCACCTCTATGCTGGATAGACCCATGAAATTCATCACTGACATGTCCAGAGTTTGTTCATGCTACCACTGAGAAGGTTCATATCATCCAGGAGTAGATGAAGACTGCACAGATTAACTAGAAGTTCAATGATAATAAAAGACAAAGACCATTGGAGTTATTGGAGGGAGGCCATGACTTTATATTGGTCTCACCTTGATGAGGACTATAGATATTTGGATGGGGTGGAAATCTATTTCTTATGTTCATAAAGACTTTAAATATTCTTTGTAGAGTTAGTGAGATGGCGTACTACCTAGCTCTGCCACCACAGATTTACCGAGTGCATAATGTTTTCCGTGTGTCACAGCTGAGGAAATACATGCATGATTTGTCTCACATCATCAACTAGGGCGTGCCAGACATTGATGATGGGGAACATTCCTGGAGTTACATGTGGAGATAGGGGATCGAAAAAAGAAGGTCCTATGAGGATGGTCGATTAATCTGGTGTGAGTTTGGTGGCAGCATGGGAACCTCCAGGAGAGCACATGGGAAACAGATGCTCAGATTCATGCTCAGTTTTCCCATTTGTTTTCAATTTTTTTTAGATTTCAGGGACATAAAGCTCTAAGGTGTAGAGAATTTAATGACTGTAAATTCTATATAATTTTTTAAAATATATGTAATTTTTTGAGATTTTCAAAATCGACGGATCGAGATTCCATGCCTTGGAGAGCCCAGAACATATTTTTGATATTTTTTAGGCTACATTCAGTAAACGTGTGAGCACGTTTTTCGGTATATTGAAGTAGTGATCAGATTGAAAATATGACAGAACAATTGATTTTGAATTGTTTTGAATCTCTTAGGTGATGCCTAAATTCATCCGGAAAGGGTGGTATGAAAAAAAAGTGGACATTTGAAAATAAAATGACAGGTAGTTAGTTTATTATTATCTTTCATTGTTGGGAGACTATTGGAAGAATCGCGTTTTAAGGACGATCATTAAATGAATTAAAATTAATGATTCATTTATTTGGTTTTGTAACAAAAATTCTCATGTGATTAATTGGTTCATTAGTTAAGGTTCATTAAGGAACCACATTAATGAAGGAATTGTGGAGCGGTTTCTATTTATTTAATAAATCCCTTGGAAACTAGATAGGAAATTATGGGGAATGTTCTGACAAAACACAAGAAACATCACCCTTCAAAGAAGAATTATGATCGATCAATTATCATTGGAGGATTCATACCATACATCTATGAATAAGGATGAATTTCATCGAATATGGATTCCTTCCTTCATCCCCAATATATTCCACCAAATCTAGTTAAAGGGTTTAATTGTTTTTGGTGTTTATATGACTCTTCATTCCTTTTCATGAATAATATGAAGAATGTGGATCAACCAACCAATGGGTTAATCCAATATTCTATTTTAAATATGGGTGGTTGTTTTGGGATTTTTTGTGGATTTTTTTCTAAAAAATGATGATTGATGCCTTCCCCTTGTAAAAACACTAAAGATGAGGGCACGAGCCAATCCGTAAAAGGCTCAGACCCCTTCGGTTCTTAGTTTATGTGTGTTCCATCTGTGTGACCGAGAAACCTAGTATAAAGATGAATTTAAGAACCTTGTAGTGAATGAGGTAACCCGAGAGGCTTGTAAGTGCATATGGGACTGAAAACGGACAACCAGAGCATCTCAGTTGGCCCATGGAAGCATCCGTCGGTGCAAAACCACAAGCACGATGGTGGAGGTGGGTCGTGTCATCCGAATAGATATGTGGAGCCCAAGGGCATCATGGAGGTAGGATCAAGATCATATTTTCACATAGGATGGATAGTGCAACACCAATGTGACCCCAGGGGGAAACATAGCGACCTTCACGGGCCTCTCATCTTTACACAATAGGCGGCTCCAGCCAGCCATTTTAGAAGGCGGGGCGGTGCCGCCAGCTGGAAAAACTGGACACAATGTGTCCAACAAATTACATATATCACTCATGTGGGATGGATTTTCCTAGTCGTTCGGACCCACTGGCATGTCCACACCCACGAGTCCAGCGGGCTGACTGAGCATGACCTCTACCAGACCCGGACCCGACCAATCACATTTCCCTAAATCTATTGTAACACGCAAACATGGTGTCTAATTGACGTTTCATCTATGGTGTGAGTACCCTTACGATGAGGATGTACTTTTCAGGTGCTCTACATGGGCTTTTGAAGATTTTGGAGTATGGATGGGTTGGATCTGAATCAAATCCAACCTAACCCTAATTACCTTATTTCTTAAGGCCTATATAGAGGGTGTCCAATTGGTGCGCTGTATGTCACATTGGAAACCTTATGAAAAGATGGTTCTTTGGGAATATTATTCATGGTACATCGTGGAGGTTGAGGTAAGATAGATATATTGAGGATAAAAATATATTGTACTCAATTTAATTAAGTGTGGGAATCCATTGGATGGTTGTCAGGTGAAGAGAGACCCTCTATCGATCAGAATGAGAACGAACCTCCGTTGATTGGCTACAATGTGACCCTCTGTGGTTCATAAATAGAGAGACCATGTGTGGATCAGCATGGGAGTGACCCACTATGGATCCATAGACATGCAACCCTCTGTCGATTGGCAGTAGTAAGACCCTCAATGGATCAACAATAGAGTAACCCTTTGTGGATCAGTAGTATAACTACCCTTCGTGGATTAGCAGCCGAACCTCTCAATAGAAAAAAATAATCTAGATCAATCCTAATCATCTTTATTCATGTTCTCTATGTTATATACAAGGTTTGAACTTTCCTTGTCACTTTATTCATTGTGATTGAGATCATGCTTTGTGGTTTTTTCTCTGTGGATTTCTGAGAGGCCTTTGGGAGTCTCGGGTTCCCTACTGGGTAACTAGTCTATATGTGTACACGTTTATTGGAAAGACCTTCCCTTTTTGGATATTCAATTCCGGTGATAGTTTCAATCCTCTGGCCTATGGAATGAGAGTTTGGGGTAGTCACAACATGTGTGCTAGGGGATGGGAGGTGATAGAATATTTATCTCCATCATAGAGAAATCTACATGTTTCCGGTAATTCTTGGTTGTGGAGTAATAAATTCATGAGGGTCAAAAATTGGATTCATACCTTTTCATTACTTTATCATAGGTCGGAATCCTTAATATTAAAAAAAATTATTAAGTGCATGTTTTTTGAAGTCAATACAGTTGGATTGAGTCTTTAGTTTTCATTCTCACTAAAATGCTAAGGATGAGAGGTAATAGACGTGGGTTGATCATTTTTAAGAACATCCAAACAGATTGAGAAGGTATAAAAAATATAACTCAAAAGATGAGAGTATTTATAATTACCATAGACATCTATATTGGGTGTGATTCTATTGGAGTCCCCTTAGCCATCACCACAGGGCTAGTTTGAGAAATATCCTTCAACACAATCTCTTGAAGAGGTTATGTATCAATAGGTCCACCATGGTCTACATGTTTCCTTGGGTTCCTATAATCATGATCCTTAAATTATTAAAAAGAAAATATATGTTTACCCTTTTCTCCCATAAGGACTTATTATATGTTAGAGGGTGTAGGATAGTTAGTTCATGATGGAAGTCAAAATAACACTATACATGTTTATATATTTGTTGTTATATTTTGGGTTATTATCATATGTTACCTCTTGGTGAAATCCATAATCACCACATTGAATCCAATCATTGATAAAAAGACTCTTAGAGAAGTCAATTTCTGTAAAAAACTTCCCATCTGATGGCCTTGAAATACTTTTTTGTAGTATATTACAATGTCATCGGTTGTCTAATTAATTTGAGATTTTGAAGAATGCCTACTATTTTGATAAAATGATGAGGATTTTTAGAAAACCCTATCTATTTTAGATTGATGGGAGGATCAAATTTAAGATCTAAATCTGGGGTACATCTAATGACATTAATTGAGCATCCCCCAAACACCCTCAAAATATGCATCCTGAAATACAAGTAATATGTTTAGATAAAAATAGACTGAATTTGATGTGTATGGAAATCCAATGTGGAAATAAATGATCCCAACATCTTCAAATATTTTTTTTATGTAGCTTACAAAGGGATAATGGTTGAAAAAATTTCCAATATGCTAAAATCGTAGATCTGAGGAGGCAAGGTGTACCTTAATCAATGAAAATTATATTTTTGAGTAACAATATTTTCAATAAAAATTTGGTTCAATAAAAGGATCATTTTTGGGGTATCAAGGGGCTTCTTCAAATTGATAGGTCATCCAATAATAATATCTTCATAGGATCGAACATTTTATTTAGGGTTTCGTCAGTGATCACATGGTGGTTCCCTCTAAATAACTCATGACATCCCATAATTTTTTATTCTAATTAAATGGTATATTTTATCTTATAGAAATATAATATATCTTATACCATCATACCATATATTCTAATTAAAAAACAATAATGTGGATCTTGAGTACAGTGGAGTACCGCCTCGTAAAGTGATTTGTTTTTCTTTTCTTTTACGCTTTGTATTGATGGTAATAAAGATAAATTTAGTGAATATATTTGTAATATAGGAAGTTATAAGAAAAATAGAAGTTTAATATTTCAAATTATCCCATAAATTTGAACACATTAAGGGAATGATATTGTCACCGGTGTGAAATCACAGCCTACTGTATCCATGAAGCGATGTGACTCATTTTCCATGACACAAATTAATTAATTTTTATAATAATTTTCCAAATGGGTAAATATAATATTTATAAAATTATTAATATTATAAAGAAGATTTATTTATAGCCTTTAAACAAGAGTCATAACTTGGATAAAACAAATTCAGGATAAAAACTCAATTAACACCCATGATAAGGAAAATAATGAAATGTTATTAAAAAATTATTGGTAAATATAATAATAGAATCATATATGATATTATAAATATTATTATGGGTAAATTAAAATCCATAATATGTTAAAAAATTATTTATCATGTTAAATCACATGAAAAAAATAATGTGTGGTGTAAGGGATTTCATCTATATTTTCATTTCATTGATCAATTATGTTAATGTGAACCTATTCAATTTTAAATGGTGTATATTATTCTTTATTAACATATTTAACAAGAATAATTATTTATTCAAGATTAATAATGTTTTATATATTTTTAATTATTCATGTTGATATAATTTAAATTTTACCAAATAGGTAAAAATTTATTTTACAATTTTATTTTATTTAGTGAATATTTACATTAAATTAAAACAATCACATTTATGTGATTTTTTTTCAATTGAAATAAAAATTATATTTAATGTCCATATTTTTTTATAGATATTCGTATTTCATAAACCATATACATTTTTATATACTATGTCTACATGGAATTTAATTTGATTAACTGGGGAAATATTGATAGATCTTTATCCTTTACTCAATAATGATATATGATGACATAGAATATTGATTAATGAGTGAAATAAATTATTAGATATATTAGAATTTATTTGGAGGTGATGTTACTATTGGGTCCTGGTTATTGATATTCCCTCCATGTGTTAACTACTCTCCTTAGACAAATATTTTTTTCAAATTAGATGGGTTTATTCTTTTAGTTTTAAATTCTCATGTGAATGGTCTTCACATTAGATGTATTCATGATGCTTGAGATGAAAAACCTAATAGTTAATAATTTCTCACCTTTATAGTTTATTTTTTATTATTAACCATGATATTTTAAAAGAATGTTATATATGGATACAATTCATTCTTAGTTTATTTATTAAATGTTATGATTTTTTACATATTTGTCATGCCATATTTATTATTCCATATCCTATAAGATATTCAAGTAAAAAATTAAATGTAATGTTGTTTTTATTTACCTTGAAATATTTATTCGGAATTATTTATTTTTGATAGATTTAATTATAATGTACCATTACTTATTATTTTACATTACCCTTATTTTAATTCCACTGCAAGTGACATGATGAAGAATTCGTGGAATGATTTAAGGGATTCCAGATGTATTCTAATACAATGATTTTAGTTCTATTAAACTAAGTATAATGGGTATCTTATATATATATATATATTGTTCTCCATGTTTTAGAAACTAATCATTACTCAGGGATTTGACTCCCTATATATATTCAAATGTAATATAGTAACATTTGGTTCCACGTTACTGGAGTTAGGTCCATTATAGTTGGTTTCAAAAGAAGATTCTTAGAATCCATGGGAACTAGAATTGGGATAATATATATTATGGAAAATAACATTTTGATATATAGTAAATATAATTGTATAACAACATACTAAATTTTATAGAAGGAAGTTTTTATGTGATTTTTTCCAGTAATTGATCTTTTTCTAGAGACTATAACTAGATGTGGTTTAGGATCATGTGTACCTACTGTTAGTAGCACTGAAAAGAGTACATTATTAGTGAATTGTAAATTATCTTGTTCATCAAAAAAATGATCATACTACACCCTTGGTTTGAAAGACTCAGGGTTTATTCATAGGATAATTCATATTTTCTTTACCACAGACTAAGAAGAAATTATAAATAATGATATTTCCAATGAAACCATGTTTATGATTTTCTGATTAAAAATTCAATTTTTTTATTTTTCTGTTATGTACTACACCACATTTATAAATATAAATTAAGATTTAAAATTAAAAAAATTAGGAATGATTATGTTATATTCTATTGTTTACAAATTTCTCTAGGATGGAGGAAGGGAATCAACAATAATGTCTAATATAGAGACTATATAGTTGATAAGGACAGTATAACTCTTATTGGATCTGAGATGATCATTCTGATATTAGAGGTGCATAATTAGGATATGAAAAAAAAAATTCATTTATAGAGCAACCTATTCTATGGAATTATTCTCCTATGATGGTCCACTTCACACAATAGAATCCCCCGTCATTATGTAGGACTAAAAATCCAATGATAGTGAATAAATAGAACAAGTATCTTGAGAAACTATTGATAGTAATATGATGTATTGAAAATGAAATTGTTTTAATTTTACTTTATTATATCAAAGATAATGATGATCAATGGTGGTCATTGATCCATAATACAAAATAAAGATTGAAAATAAAACATATCAAATGGAATGTTTTTATAGATACATTTAAGAAAAAAATTTCCATAATGGGAATAAAATGAAATGATGAAAATTTCCTTAAATTATATAAAAGGGACGTAAAAAATTGTTGTAGTGTTTGAGGATACCATTATAATGATAGTAAATTATGATGAGAATTGGATATACAACCCAGAGTTCTATATTGACCATTTATTTTCCAGCAGGAATCTATGTCTATAAAGGGCACTGTTCTCTTGAACATTTATGTTATATGATGAAATATCTTTATATGAAATTTAAATATATAAGTAATTCACTATAAAGATAATTTTCAAATGAAATAAATAATATTTATTTATGAATTAACACAAATAAAAAGGTATAATGTCGATGAATAATATGGTAATGATGAACATTCTATCATGAGAGATATGGAAAAAATTGTACTGAAAAATTATTTCAGAGATTGGGAGTTTGTTATAAGATAGGGGATATGTTTCATTAGAATAAATAATGGAAAAGTGAAGAAATAAAAAACATTTATTTGGTGTTTCAATTCTAGTAAAATGGTTCACTACTCCAAATAATTCCTTATGAGTCAAGGGAATATACCTCAAAAGAGACCATGTGGAGAAATCCATGCTTATGAAATCATTATAGTTGAGTGGGATGTACCCTATGACATAGTGGTAGGTAAATTCACCACAGTATAAAAATTTCTTAATTCATTATTTCATATTGGATCCCCACAAAATTTAATATCATAAATGTTTGAAAAAGAAATTTTATATATACCTATCACTTTAGGATTGATTTTTTCAGTTAAAACAAAAAGTGTAATTTTAACTATAGTAAGAATGTTTCATATAGTCCCTATTATGAAAACATAATTTGATTTATTTGGTGAAATTATTATCACACCAACAGTTGAATTTTATATAATTAAATGTTCCGTTTTTATTTCAATATATGAATAAAAAATTTATAATAAGAAGTAAATTTTTATTTCTAATGAATATGTATTATTCCATATAATTATAGTAGATACATCATAATATAATACATGTATTGATCCACCCACTATAGCTCTTCTAATTTAGATTCTTATAGAATAAAAGAAGGTAGAATCTTGTCATAGTTAAGCTTATAATAAAGGTGAAGATATACCAATAAAATTACAATGAAATGATGTATTTCTTGCATAATTTCCTACAAATACACCATAGTTTGATGCTTATTTTTTCAGTGATTTATTCCCTTCTGAATTACCTTATTAATGACTATGTATCGAATTGACACTATTCATATAGTGGAGTTGATGAGGCAATAATAGGAGTTGTTGATAATGGATTTATTCTCTCCAAAAATTCACCATAAGGTCCCTTATTATATTCAATATGATCAAATATTGATACATTATTATATAAGTCGATTATAGGGAAATAAATGTTATTATAACGATGAATATGTCTCATCTACCTCAAATTGATGACATAATCAATCAATTAAACATAGAACATAAATTTTTTTAATGATGTATCTCGATTATAGATGTCATAAATTGCAAGTAATAAAAATATAATATCCAGATATAGCTTTCTGAATGAGGATTGGAATTTATTTTTTCAAAAGTATCCCACTTAAATTGACTAATGCACCCAATAGTTTTTTGGATCTCATGAAAAGAGTATCCAATGAATAAATTGATGTTTTTTATTAATAAATAATATAATGGATTATTATCAAATATCCATGGTCCTTGAGAATAACTTGAGAATAATTCATTGGACTCTAAGGATGAAGGAGATAAATGTGATATTTTTTATGTGTGATTTCCTGCTTTAATAAAAAAAAATTACTAGCCATATTGTCTCATAGTGTAGAATAATATATTATCTTTTGAAGGTAAATGAATTCAGTGAATGGACTAAACCAATAAACATAACTTAGGTACATATTTTATTTGTTTTTCATTTTAATATCATTGAGTCATTCATATTTTTACCCAATTGGATTTCCTGTTGGCCAAATATTCATATAATTTTTTTAAGATTATTTAGAAAATTGAATGTGATATAATTCTACAAACTGAAGAAGATATAAGTAAATAGTCATTTTTTACTCTACTATAATAAAATGAGAGGTTTGTGATATAAAGTAGTGTAAAAAATAAAGGATTTGGGTGTTTCCTAATGAAAAGTGATAAATTTATTTCTTTTGAAGCATGAAATGGTAAAATTGTGAATAGAACTATCCATCCCAAGATCATAAGTTTTAGAGAATAATGTTTTCATTGATGATATGTATAATTTCTCTATATATTGAATGAAATGAGATTTATCTTGGTCAAAAAACCTAAAGTACATATTCTCATATAGATTTATCAATATAAGATAGTGTTGATGTCATGTTCTACTCGAGGATTCTGATTTATCATTAAAATACCACATAAAGAAATATAAAAATATAATTGATGCAATTAATTGTATATATCATGAAGTTATATTGAAAATGAGGATTGAGAGTGGTCATATATTTATAGATCCACTAAATATAGATATTATAATTATTATAGAAGAAGATATATATCTCATATTTCAAATTACCGTAAGACTATCATTATTAGAAAAGATAAAAATTTCTCAATATGATGATGGGAAATTTTATTATATAATTACTTATTTAAAGGCAGAGAAATTACAAAAAACCGTGATAACTGTGATTTGATGTTAAGAAATATATTATGTGTTCTATATATAACTGGGAAAAATATAATTGTTGGATTACACTCTTAGATTAAATTTACTTATACTCCTTGGTATCACAAATATGTAAAGGGATATGAGGTGAAATTATGAGTGGGATGAAATAAAATGGTAAATTTATGACTATGTGACTATATGTTTAGTTTTTTAGAAAGTGTAAATATAAGATAAAATTCTTGATGATTTATACAACCTCTTCCAATTATTTTATAGAAACATGATGACATTACTAATAATTGTTTCACAATATTACCAATGTATACTAGAGAGAGTGATGCAGTATTGGTTATAATTGATTACCAAACCAAACTAACACATTTCATGTCATTAAAATATGATATACCTCTATATAACCTTTAAATTATCTATATTAATGAATTTCTAAGAATTAATGGTGAACCTCTCTAAATTTTTACTCATCATGATCCTAATTTTAACTAAAAATTATAGAAGTGTATTCAGAATTCTCTTGATACTGAGCTTCAATTGAGAACTGCATACCATCATCAAATTGGTGGATGATCTTAAATGACTAATAAAATAATAAAAAAATGCTACAGTCATTCTTACACGACGTTCAATGTATGGGGGATTAGTGATTACTTTTCATAGAGTTTTCTTAAAATAATAGATTCTATTTAAGTAATCAAATTGTCTCCTATAATATTTATATGAACAAAGATTTGATACTTCATCATGTTGTGAAGATGTTGCTGAAAAGAAAATTGTAGGAATATAGGATTTTTAAAATTCAACAATAAATCTATGGGATGTTTAATATCAAATTAATGAACCTCGATGTAGGAAAAATAATATTTCCAGAAATTGGAGAAAGGATTAAGAATTCCATGTGGGACATCATCTATTCATGAGATTATATATATGGAAAAGTATAATAATAATTTTGAAACAATTCATTTTAGGTTGAATATTGGAAATAATAAGTTTCATTTAAAACACACTTTTCATTGATTTATTTACAAAGTAAAATAATATTTTAAATAGTATAATTTTAAAATTATTAAATTTTTATTATAATAAATAAAATTTATCATTTAATAGTCAATTAAATAATGAATTTTGATATTAAATTTTTTTATAATTATAAATATTTTCTCGTTAAGAATTTTTTTTCATCACCTATGTTGGTATAATTTTAATTTGGAATCTTCCACTTATATAAACTCAATTTGAAAAAAAGGATTAAAAATTTGGAATGAGAAATATTTATTTAATATAATAAGTTAGAATTAGTTTTTTTATGTGTAAAAAGTATAAATTAATAATAATAGGTGAGGAACGAATTGATTTACCAAAGGGTTGAACTACAAATAATAAGGGTTAAAATGACCTAAAAACATTCCAGAAAACCCATTAGAGATATATATTCCAACCATATCACGTATAAGGTTTAATAATTACCCATTTTAGTATTTTTTATGATATTAATGTGGGTGTAATTGATTGTTTTCTTAAATTTCAATATTATACTCTATCTAATTTATAAAAAATATACCCTTTCTATTTCCCTGTTCACATTTACAAATCCATTTAAATCAAATAATTCATACCCAAATAATGATCATATATACCTGGATACATATGTCCTCCATTTTTTGGATTATAAATACATCATAGGATGGTTTTTGGTGTGAACATAAAGAGGTCATATAAAGAAGATGTAATGTTCTTAAACGATCTTTTTAATATTATTTCTTCTTCGACATCATTAAAACATTATTAAATAATTCTATTAATATAAAATCATTATATCCAATAAAATTATGTTTTATTTTTGTATTAAATAACCTATATCCATATCTACTTAAATTAAATGGAAAAAACCATCAATCAAGTGTACAATGGGCTATAGTCTCCAAAAGAAATGTAACTCATTTTCCATCAACACATTTTGTGATATGGAATACTGATAGATATATTGAATATGTATAATATTTATGAAAATATTATACTTATATTATTATAATATCACATTTACCTTCTATCTTCCCATTGTTTTAGAATTCCATATTATCTCTGGAGTATATAGTGGCATATCACCTCATGAAGCGATGTAATTCAATGATCCCTTACACATCATGTGGAAGTTAATAAGGATAAAATTAATGATTATATTGGATATATATAACCTGAAATAAAATATTTTATATGAATATATATCATAATATCCCTTACTAGTTCACACATTATCGGAATGATATCATTTATTTTGTATACATACGGTCTTCCGTCACTATAGAGCCATGCAACTCATTTTTCATATGAAACATTACAAAATTATTCTAATTATGTATCTAATTAGTAAATATGATATTTATAAAATTTTGGTTTTTTATATGATTAATTAATATCTTATGTGTGTGAACCGGGAAATTCATGAAAAAAGAAGCATGATAAAGAATGACAATCAACACCCGAAACAATGAAAATAATGAAATTTTATTAACAAATGAGTTCAAAAATGTTATTAGATGATCCTAAATGAAATTAAATATTTTTTAATTTTTATTATATAAATTTATAAAATATTAAAACCATTTTGTACAATATTAAATAATATTCAAAGAAAGGAAAAAATTAGGTAAGTGATTTCACCTCAATTTCCATTTTAATAAGGCATATTTGATAATATATAGATATTCACATAATGTATTATATATAATACACATTTTATGTATTTAATTTCAATGAATATTTATTCATTATGATCATGTTTTTTATATTATCCTTTTTTAAGGGGTTAAAATTTAAATTTAACCAATATTGTAAAACATTAATGTTCAATATCACTTTCTTATAACTTGTTTTAATTTCTCTTGAAGAAATAAAAATGATATGATAATTTATCAATGTAATATACATTTCACATAATTATAATTATTATTATTTTGATGTATATGAATATTTACTAAAATGTATGCCATTTTTACAAACAATATTTACTATTAATTTTACATAATTAATTGGGTAGATATTGATAAATTTTAATCCTTTCCTCAATTATGAAATTAAATGATAAGGAATACTGATTAATTTTATTCTAAAGCGACATACATGTTGGTAACCGTATTCAGGTCTAGTAATGGGTAAAAGCATGGCCTGTAAACTTGGTTTTTGGCCCGTTGTTCCACATTCATATTCCTATTGATGAATCCCCCACCATAATTCACCTCCATTGAAGGTTCTTCTCTAGGGGTTTAAAAATTTATATTTTCTTTCATTACTACTTCTGAATTTTCTAGCCTAGTTTGCTTTTTTTCATTCAATTGGGTTTGTTTTTATCTATCACATGCCATAATTTACACTTTCTTCATTTTCCCTCAACGCATATCCCCACTCTTGATAGGTTTTATATATTACTTGGTGATCTAGGATAGTTTCATTGGCTCTACAAATGGTGATATTTCTCGGGGAGGTTCTTAGTTGTTGTTTTTTAAAGCCTTAATAGAAGCATGTTTCATGATCATCATGGTGGTGGCATAAGGTTTATCATAAAAGGATTAGTTCGGGGCTTCAGTTCATCGACATCTATCATGGATTCCCTCATGAATGATCGACTCCGGTGCTTTGGCTTCCTGGGACCCATTGAGGAATCATCTGAGTTGCATGTGGATCGGTGAGAGGATGGTTCATGTTTCTTCTATACATGGCCTTGATAGGATGGGATGGCACTGAGGGGGTGGGATCTATGGTATCTTATAAATAGTAACATGTTGTGGCTTTACAAAATATTATCCTAGGCCCCACTGGTTGGTGTATTATACATATTTTTTGTGGTTTTAGATTGGTGGATCATCGTGAGTCATCCTAGGGACACACTTGTTGTCGGGATCATATAGTTTTCTATAATCCGTAATGTGATTTAATTTGGAAAATACAAAAGTTGTTTGGTTATTAATGGCATATTAATTAAATAATTAATTAATTAATTACATTTTTTGATATCAGATGAATAATATAGAAGTGAATTTATTGGTCGGACTAGATATTGATTACCCCTAGATGCACAGACAAGTCTCAGGAGAAAACATAGTTGGCTAAATAAGATAGTTTTTACCCATATTTTTAAACATCCTTTTGAAGGGTCTTCAGATTCGTGGTATTTATTATTTTTAAGATGATGAGATTCAAAAATAAACAATATCATTCATTGATTATTTTGTTATTATTATTACGCATGATATTTTAAAACAAATATTATCTTTGTAAGTATTTTAGTTTTTCTTTATTGATATTTTTATATGTGTTTTCAGTAGTGTACATGGACATTTTATTAATGTATTCTCAAATTACGATAGTCACATTATTAATTAACCTGAGTGGATTTTTATTTATTTCCCATTCCATATTGATGAATATTTATATATTCATGGTATAATCTTTTATATCTTCCCCATAATGATCATTTGGTCTTTCCCTTGTTTTATTTCATTTCTCTATGAAATAAAATAATTTTTGGAATGAGTTTAAGGATGGAAAATTCTTTCCATTAATATTATTTGAATTAAATTTCACTCTTAAAAATGGGTGTCATGTATGAATTTGGTTATCCAAATGATCTAAAATGACCAGTCCTTCTGGATTTGACCACTTTTATAAATGCCAATATATTGAGAAGATTCAAATTTAGGGTAACTATATCCGGATTCACTACCTAAGACATATTATTCAATGTTCAAATACAATAATAAAATAATAATATTGGGTATGAGCTCATTATTATAAATTACAATTTCTATTCACAATCTATCATGGTTCATAATTATGTTTCATGTTAAAAAATATTATCATTTAAAAATAAATTAAACCCAATAAAATGTAATCTCCCTAAAAAATTATGTACCATATGGTCATATCTTAATAATAAAAACAATTTATAATACTATGGAATAATTATAGTGATAGAAACTATTTAATAGGTAATGAATAACTACTAGGACCATAAAATTATAGTATATTTGGATTAGAAACCTATTTATGATATCATATTGGGTCAAGAATTACCATATATTTCTCATAATTTATTAGAAATCCTTTCATATTTTACATAGTTGATTTGGCATTAGTACTAATTTGTCATACCATATTGATTACATCAAACATTTTCCATAATTATCTCACGAGGTATAATTAATTAACCAACGAATTGGAGGGTAGTTTTTTTACACACATTTCAGATAATATAAACAATGAAAATATGTTACAGGTGATTATAAAACATTCATCATTCCATGAAAACCTAACTCCTAAAAATTAAACAGGATACATAACCATTTCATCACATTATCCCATAAAAAGTCATGGGAAACAAACTAAGTTTCATAAACATATAACTACGATAATCATAAACCATCTAGATATAGAATAAGGAGGATAAACATTGATCATATCACTTGTAAATCATAAGTAACATCAATGGATGCAATCATGGAAGGAAAATTTATAAAATACAACTATATTATTTCATGAAGAAAATTAAATTTTTATTTTAAAATACCATATTAAAAATAAATATTTTTTCAAATACTATAAAAAACATTCATCCCAAATACATTTAGAAATAATTAAAGGAGGAATTAAAGAATCGACTGGGTATGGTGGTGAGAAATTTTGATCCTTTCATAGTCATTAAAACATTTATTTTGTTAACATCCTAGCAAAAAAGATCTTTATTCTCAGATTTAAAATAATGTTAAAAATAATCAAAATATTAAAAAATTAAAAATGATTTTATCCAATATTTTATTTGTATTAGAGAAAAACCGAAAATAAATATACTAAATAAAAGGGTTTTTTGACCAACAGAGGTGAAATATGGATGAAATTTTCTAAAAACAATTTTTAACAATTTTTATTACCAAATAGAATATAATCATATAAAAATACATGAATTATATAGATAACTTGGGTATATGTAAAATAAATGGGATTTATCAAATAAGTATCACATAATTTCCTCAATAGAAATTCAATAATAAATAGTCCTGATTAAAATGGTATTGAAACCTAAATCTCCTACCTCATGTATCATTGTTATTTTTACACGTTAAATCCTCATATATAATTAATATAAAGATATTATAAATTAATAAATTATATAAAAACATATATATCATACCATATAAGATTTTATTATAACATATTATCTCTCATTTTTAACAATATGTCCATTAAAGCACATGTTTGAAAGATAATTGTATCATTTTTATTACATGTTTCAGTTCAGTGGTCCTTATCCTTATACTTTTATCACAACTGAATTATCCCCAATACTTTTATCATGTTGTTAGTATCAAATTTATTATTTATATATTCCTTTATACCGATTAATTAATTATGAAATTGAAAATTAATTTTGTTGCTTCCTGGGAATGGTAATCTGTATATGCACAAGGGTGATGTTTCAAATATTCAATAAATTGAGTGAATGAAAATAAAATAATAATTCATATTTCTATAACAAAAAAATATCATAAATAAAATATATATATATATATATATTATGAAATATTTCATTAGAAGCTTCCAAGTAATGTTGTGATAAAAAATGATTTACCCTAATAAGGGGAGATGTGAAGCCATTTATGCACACAATAAATGTCTGTATTTTCTATAGGATTATAATAAGCTGGATAATTATAGATAAATTATAATCACAAAAAATAACAACACATAAAATACGATGTTCATTATTTTATAATGGATATATGTTATTTACAAAAGGTATATAAAGAAATAAAATTGAAAGCGCTTGGCTCTATGTTATACATATTCATTTAGAAACTTCATTTGGATAACACATTATGAATTGACATGATAGTATATTTGAAATAGCCAAATATATATAATTTTTTAAAAGAATATATAATGATATTGGGGTATATTTTTGAAAAGAAGGATGTTTTATTATATTTGAAGAAACAATTAGAGGTGGTACCCTTATATAAGTTAGGTGAGAGGAACCATTGAAATTACATAAATTTTTTAATTAATATAATTAATTTATTTAATAATTTCATAAAATTTAATATGTTTAAATTATGTGATAAGGATAAATTTAAATACTCCAATAAAAAATATTTAAATAAGTTTGTGTGATTAGTTAAACCATATCTCTATGTTTTAACCACCATCAACCTGTTTCACCATTATAACAAATATCAAATGTTTCTATAATACAGTTTTGGAATTTTACCACAAATTAAATATGTCCCATAAATGGACTATGATTTATATTTTCTATCCTATCAAAATATATTTTTTCTATATATTATTTTTATGAAATATAAATCACTAAATAAAAGAATATAATAATATATTCACAGTGCCAATTTTGGAATAATTCTACTACATTGACTTCAGAGTAATATATATAGTTATATAATTATAATCTTAAACATTTAACACATCCAAAATATTTAATATGTATACAACTAATTAATTTAACCCAATAATTCATCGAAATTTTATTATTATAAATATTTTATAAATTATTTCTATTATATTTATATTAATTGTACAAATATTATATCTTCATTTCGTAAGCATATAAATAAAATACAAAATAAAATAAAATTAAAGAATAAATACCATTATATAAAATAATTCATCATTAAAGAAAAAAAATAGAAACAACATATCCACTTTTTTAATTAGGGAAAAATATTAAATATTAACATCAAGAGAGGAGAATTTTGTATTTAATCATTTAAAAACATTATATAATGCTAATAATAAATGAAAACTAAAACTATAATTTTATATTTTCAAAAAATTATAGGAAATGGACACGCTATACACATCTAATAGGATATATAATTGTTATATAGAAATTTAAAAGTCGTACATGATAGAGATAACCTTTTTTACCTATTTTACTCTTACTAAGTTGAAAATTAATTTCCAAGGATATTATTCATAATGAACAAAAACTAAGAGGGAAATTTATACCAAATTTGATCCTTTGGATTCTACAAATGGAAGTTATTATTCGAAATTTATATTTCTATAAGTGTAAAAAAATACAAATAACAACAAAAATAATGTTGAAGACAATTTTTAGAACAAAATATTTTTACAAAAAATTATATTTATTATTATTATTTGATCATTAAAAAATTTTTAAGAATAGTGAAACATTTCAAAAATTGTATTTTATTTAACTATTTAATAAATAATGATATATCATTTTATTATGTTAAAAAATCATTATGTGCATACAATATTTTTTACGAAAATCAAAACATTTATATTGATTTTTTTTATTTTAGTTTCTAATATATTGATAACAAATTATGTAACTTCACATAATATAATAGTCTTTAAAGTTTAAAAATCAAGCTGGTTACTAGAAATTAAGAATAATTCTTCATACACAATATTTTTTCGATTGGCATAGGGGGTTTAAATAACATAGTGGGGAGACCATACCAAATGGTTCTCGATTGAAATACATTAGAAATATAAAAATGTCGTCGTAAAATATGTAGTGGAAATATTAAAATGTACAAATTGAATATAACGGTTAAAAAAATTAAACAAAATAATAAAAAAAAATATGACTATGTATATTTAATGTAACTAAATGACTTGCTTAATGTTAGGACCTGGCCTTAAACATTATATGTTTTATGATTTTATACTACATTTCATACTTCTAAAAATATTTTAAATTTATTGTTTTAGTGAATTAGGTCACAAGTCAAAAATAAAAACTAAAATATTATAGATTATACTATTCAATTCAATATCTATTTTCATTGAAAATTAATGCATTTAAAAATAAAACAGGGTTTCCCTTCATGATCAATATTCAAATTTTCCCCCTCATATAAAACATAACATTATTTATCCCATAAATATTATGAATAACATTTTAAAATAATGGATGATCACAAATGATATTTAATGGGACATAATACAATGGAAAATTTTAGACTTGTGAAAATTGATAAAATTTAATAAAAATTTACATTTTTATTAAATAAAATGGAATAATATTTCAAACAAATCAATATCTTACCTTTTAAAAATCAATATATTTTCAGGAAATTTCATTAAAAAATAACTGATATATATGTAGGTATCACGGGACATCATTTAAAATCACACACATATACATGCTATTAAGGGATTGCCATGTGTTATCACAATAACCCTGTGTAATTATATAATGGGCTTACATAGGGCTATACCGGCCACCCTATGTTAAATTTTAGTAGACATTCTCAGCTCTATGCAGGACACTCCATACTAAGCTATAATGTATTAACCTAATGATATCTGAGCCAACCCATGTTTAATTATGAAGCATGTATTACTAATAATACTTTTTTAAGATTTTAATTATTTTCATAAAATAGATTTTATAAAACTATTTTAAACCAATAAGATGATTACATTTGGATATAAAAATACCATTTCCACTTTAAAAACATCATTTCATGTATAAACACCAATAACATCATATGGAAACTTTTTTCATAAAAATAATCAAGACAATATATATAAGAAGAATCAGGTCATTAAATCATCATGTCTCTGAGAAAAGCCACATATTTCATATAGGTAAAATATCATTCCTTATTTATTTTGGTTAATAAATTTCACAAAGATACTCTTTTAGAAAATGAAAAAAATAAATTTAAAACATTTTTAAAAAATAAAAACATGTGTGTAAATGAATATTAAAATCCAATGGTAAGAATTAGATATAATTTTAAAATAATTTTTTAAAACCATAACATCGATGAAATATATTGATTTAAGGGTATCTTTGATGAGATGTTTCTTAAATGAAAGACCATTATAAATATCCTAATGTTGAAGTGGTACTTAATAAAATTAATTGAATATGACTGCCCACTAAAAATAAATATAAAACAACTATAAATATAAATTAATATATTCCAAATTTATATCAATCAGAATTATATAATAACAAAATTATGATGTCGATGTTTTACCCAATTAATAGAAGTTTCGATAAGAATGTTGTAAAAAAATTTATATCATTGATGTCATTGTAATTCAAAGTATTTGATTATGTAAATTATACTTAAATATAAATAAAATAAGTGGAAATAAAAAGTATGAAAATATAAAATCATTTCACATATAATCATAGAAAAAAATTATCAATCAATATGATGCTTAACCCAAATAATAAATTGGGTTAAGAATTCTCGTATCTTGCATTTGACTTCCTTGAAGTGAATTAAAACCAATTGTACAATGGTTTAATGAATATTATAATTAAAGAAATATATTCATATTTATAATACATAATTTCATGACTTTATATATTCTTATGACCCCATTAGTTAATAATATTTCATTATATTAATGGTTTCAGGTGTTTTCATTTCATCGTATAATGGTTCATTTTACTTGTATACAAATATGGATTTATTTTATAGAATTGAATCAACAAAATAAAATGGGAATTGAATTTATTCAATGATACTAAATAATTATTAATGTTCCCATATATATCTTTTTTTTCTTACATTAGTATTATTCAATATATGAATCTTCAATGATAAATTTCTAGATTATTTTGGTGATATTTTTGAACATCAGAAACTAGAGTCATCTTATTTAATATTATGTGTTTATATAAGATTAAATACATGAAATAGGTTGTAATATACATATTTTAATATAATATAACAACAATTTCACTTTTATAACCATTCATTAAGCCCATAATGCAAAAAAATATCATTATTCACGATGATAGTAAAACAACATAATTTTAACAATATATTCATTTTTTTCTATATGATGAGTTAAGAAATGAAATGGATATGATAATTCCTATTATAAATATATAAAAAAAATTAAATAGAATATTATTTAGATATCATTATAGATTTATGATGGAGGAGGGGATAAAATAGAATAATAAATGAAAATAAAAAAGGTACATTGAGAAAACTACCTCTTGAATATAACCACCTTGAGAGAATCTTAAGGACCTTGGATCTGGACTTTTGGTAAGACTAAATGAAATAAGTCCTTAAGATAGTTACCATGAATGTTTTGGGAAAATATTTAAGTATATTGAGGTCATTTGAGTCAAAAATCAGTGGCAAGGATGGTAATTATTCTTGAAGAGAGGTGGATTGAAGTCATTAACATAATGATTATTTTACCTTGGTCATAAAATGATCATTTTGTGACTTTTATGACAATACACATCGAAGGAATGTTTTTTAACATATACGGGATGAGTGTAATTTCATACAGTCTTGGACTCTTAATTCTTCGATGATTATTTTTAAATTATCCTTTTTAGTTTTATGTAAAATAGGTTCTATATGATGTGAATGATTTTTTTATTTTTGAAGAGGATTATTAAAAATAAAAGTGTATTTTTATATCCATAAGTAAATTTGTTGTGAGTTTAAAAGAGATTTTGAAATTAATTATAATAAAAAAGAATTAAAAAAATAATAATGTTTTATTTATTATGTTTTACATTAGTATTTAACATGGGCTGGAAAAAATAGCTTGGAAAAACCCCATTAAAAATTAACATGGTGTGGCCCAGATATCACTGATAATTCCCATGATAACTTAACATGGGGTGGCCGAGATAGTGTTGGGAAAGCCCATTACATCCAAACATGGAGGGTGAGATATCACCAGGTAGTGCTATTACATATTAACATGGTTCATCCCAGATAGTGATAGGTAAGCCCGTAATATCTTTTTTAATTGTGAAGTGTTAAAGGACTTTATATATGACCTACTTATATTTATTATGTATTCTAAAGATTTTTCTTTTAAATCTGTTGATTTTACCTTGGTCATAAAATGATCATTTTGAAATTATTGTTTAATAATCCTCTTCAAAAATAAAAAAATCATTCACATCATATAGAACCTATTTTACATAAAACTAAAAAGGATAATTTAAAAATAATCATCGAAGAATTAAGAGTCCAAGACTGTATGAAATTACACTCATCCCGTATATGTTAAAAAACATTCCTTCGATGTGTATTGTCATAAAAGTCACAAAGAATCACTTTTATAAAACATAGAAATGAATACATTAAAATAATGTAAAAATTTAAAAATGTGTATATATGGATTTAAAAAGTAATTTGACTATAGATAAAAATATATCATTAAATAATTTCATAAAACATGAACAAGGAAGGAAAATTGAGATTTAAGGGTAACATTAAAAAATAAATATTAAAATAATATCCCTTATAAATAAAAAATCATTGACATGAGAAATAATCACCTGATTCAAATATGTGTATCCAATATAAATCCATGAAAAATAGAAATACAACTTAATATATTAAAAATTTATATAACATAGATCCTTATAATGAAATAATTATGAAGAATAAGTTTAACCCATAAAATAGAATTTTATTTAATAAATCCCTTAAAATATCTTATCATTGTAGTGAGTGTATATAAAACAAATATATTATATATACTCACATTAAGTCCACATATAAAACTTTTAACACAATATATGAAATTAAAAATTCATTTCACATGTAATATTATAAATATTTTTTCGATAAATTTTATGCTTAACCCAAACAATGTAAATTGTGATAAGAATTTGTGTACCACATTTTCAACTTTCTTCATATATGTTAAAAGCTTTTATATAGTTGTTTAAATAATGTTATTAACTCATTAAATTATATTATACATATTTTTAATAAATTATGTATTGTTTTTAAAACATCTTATAACCCATACATTCATAATATTTCATTATTTTCATGGTTTTGGGTGTTTTCATTTAATCATTTCATGGTCAACATTACCTGAATAAATTTTTTAATGTTCCTGTAAAACTGAATAACAACACCATAAGTGTAATAAAATAGTATTAATTACAGTTAAAATGAATTAACTGTCCATTATGAAATTTTTATTTCTTACATGAGGACTATTCATTTAATAAAATGTTAAAGAAAAACGTTCAATTTATTTTGGCACTTCTTCCGAACATCAAAAACTAGTTTAGTATTATATAATAATATGTGTGTATATTTGTTCCAAAACATTAAATATGTTATTTTATACTTATTTTAATGTTATTTAAACAGAATTAATCTTTTATGAACATCGATGATGGCCATAATGGGAAGCAAAAAATCATTATTCATGATGATGGTAATCCAACATATCGTGGACAATATATTCATTTCATTGAATAAGACGATATGATATATGGAATGGATGTGAAATATTTTATTAGAAACATAATAATATAGTATAAACATGATTATTTAGTTATCATTAACCCATTGTTGAAGGATGTAGATATAATATTGAATATTGAAGTTAATTAAGATAAGTCCATTGGGAAAGTTACCTCCTGAATATCACATTATTGAGAGAGCATTGAGGACCATGGATATACACTTTTTTAAAATAGAAATCTATAATAAAATGGTAGAGTGGGGAATAGATTTATGGGAAGATATTCTATAATTTTTAAGGCTTCTGGGTCAAAATGATGTGGTGAGGGATGGTATTTATACTTTGGGAAAGGTGGGTTTGAGTTACTAAAATAATTGTTATTTTATATTTAAACACAACCACATTGAGGTGGAATTAATTTACCTGACATTGGATAGAAATTAAAATTTTTGATTCATGTTGGGATTAATAAATATCACAAATAACCATTAAAATTCATTATTTTTAGGTATTTTATGTCTTTAATATTTTATCCTTATCATGTTTCATTTTTTTACTAATTCTACAAAAAATAATTTTTTACCCTGGTATCTTTTTTATTAATAAAGATACAGTTTAACTTGAAAAATATATTTGAGCTTATAATTAAACATATAAGATATATTTTTCATATTTTAATTAAAATAATTGGATAAAATTTATTTAAAATGGATCTCGTATACACAATGAAAAATAGGGTTTGAAAAGTAAAAAGTTAACATGTTTGAAATGTATTTAAAAACAATATCAATTTTGAAATGATTAAAATTACCTAAATTGGTTTTATTTATTTAGAGTTAAAGATATTAATGTTTAAAACAAATTTAAAATATAATTCATCTCAAAAAGTAAATTATAGGAACCTTCAGTTTTAAAATAAAGTTCAATATTTTTCATTATTCATCAGAAAAACAAGACTTAACAGAAAAATTCCAAAAAATAACCATAACATAATTTTAATATTCCAAATTAAAAAATAATTTTTATTTTATCAAAATAAAATTTTAAAAAAAATCACATTTAGATTTAATAATATTGCACCATCAAAATGCGACAAAAGTTTCTTGTAGAAAAATATAGTTATTTGTCCCAAAATTGAATATATTATAATATTAAGCCTATAAAAAATAGTAGATGAATTTAAATTAATCTTTTTGTTATAAAACAAACAAATTTCATTATGATATTTTACTAATTGATATTAATTTATTTTATTATTATCAAATTTCATTATAGAAAACATTTAGTTCTTTACAAAAACATAGCTTTTATATTCAATTTGATTTTATTTTAATTTTAATTAATTGGTAACAAAGGAATTACATTCTTAGACTTTTGAAACCTATATTTTCATAATTTAATTAATATCATTCATTCCTTCCCTTACAATGGCTCGGTGAAAACTATCAGATTTAAACAATAATATTTAGTCATTTGGTTATGCATGATTTGGTGTATCTTGTTTGAAAATGAACATAATATTTCATCTTTTTAAATATATGGATTTTACATTATCCCACACACCTTAATAAATTGTTTCCTTACAATTTTAACTCTGGTTAAAAAAAATGGGTGTCAATTTAATGAGATACCTTATTTAAAATCCCATAATTATTAATGTATAAATAAAACATACAATTGAGAAGTTGGAAAGGTATGTATAAAGATTAATTAATATGACACATTATAGGATTCCATGTAGAATATAATATACATGTAATAGAATTGTAACATTCATGCTCTGATGGATAGTTATGGAAAACATGCTCATGAGGAAATAGATCATCACAAAATCACAAATCTGTGATTGATTAATAGGTCATTGATTTCATGGTATGAAATGTAATCATATAACCTTATTATTTCAAAATTACATCATTAAAAATGATTGAATATTTTACTTTCTAGAATAACAAAATATGGAAAACCCCTATATAGAAATTATAATTTCAACCATTAATCATTTCAAACAATTGTTTCATCTTTTCTCTGAATTATTAGTATTGATGATGAATTTATCATAAAAATTTTATTATAATAAACAGCTAAATATCAAAAAAAAGTATAACTCTCATGTCCTACTATCATTATAAATTAACCATAACAAACATTTTTAGTATAATATATAATCTTGTAAAAATAATAATCCTGAATATGTTGAAAAATACTTAAATTAATAAAATTTATTATTAGTACCCTCATATCAACATAAATTATTCAAAAAATTAAAAAAAATAAAATTCATCAATATATTCCAAAATATAATGGAAGCAAAATAATAATAAAGGTTTTCCCCACAGTATTTGATGATAAATTTAACATTGATCATCAAATAATATCAGTCACTCTGAAGAGATCATTCAAAAATGTAATCACTTTAATAACATAATACTAATGATATAATAATTATTTTTGTAAATAAAATAAATCACCATAAATAATATATCATTCAAAAAGATAATTCTTCTTTTTTTTCTCAATAAAACCCCATTTTATTCTGTTTACCTTCAACATATATGATTCTCAACTTGTGATAATTTCCTAAATAACATTAGCCACTTAATCAAAAAAATCATTTTCTAATCACATGGTTATCAATAAAATAGACATATGTTCCCAAAATAAACTTATGATTTATCAATAAGACATTTTTATATAGAAAAAATCATACTAAATGGGACATTACATTGGCATGTGGTATGCGATGCCCCCTTGTATCCCTTTGGTTGTGGGTTTGATCCCAAAAAATGTGTTGGAATAAAATTGTTTTCCCCCATCATATAGGTTGGTATTTTTCCAAACCTTTATTAATATAATCCCTATATAATATTAGGTATTTTATAAACATCATAAAAAATAAACATAATAAATTTTATCCTCAAAATTTTTCGTGAAAAATTGTTTTTAAATAAAAGTAATAGCACATAATTACCTAAAATTATGAGGTAATATAAACCAAGAATACTATCAATTTCATTAATATTATTTCTAGTAAATTTAATTTAACTTATCCTCAAATAATTTTTATCATATCATAAAATTAAGGGTTACATGTACCTTACATATTAACTCTTTTAACCACATTTTAATGGAATCAATTCAATCTTACATTTGTTTCAAAAAACATGAAAACAAAAATACTATATAAAAATCCTCAGGAATTCCATGATTCCCGTATTGTTTATAAAACTCTATTATATCCTAAATTTTAAAAATAATTATATAAACACATCTTTCATTAACTTGTTTATTAAACCATTAATCGTTCTTTTCACCATATTCCTTTATAATTTATTCCTCCAATAAAATATATGAATTATATACATAGGATTCATCATTATAATCACTAAAGTGTATACATACCATTAAAATTATTTCCATAAAATTATAATAGAATTATTCATCAAATAACCTTTTTTACATGGTATAATTAACTATTATATATAAAAAATATAAATAATGGTCTCCCAAATTTTTGACATAAAAAGAAGTGTATTAATTCATTTAAACATTTCTTTATCCTTATAATTACCATAACTCATTAATCTCAAATATAAAAGCATATTATATATTAATAATTATTTTTAATACCATGTCTATGAATTTATATATTATTCCTCAATATATATTTCCTTTAAACAAAAACATTAATCACTTCCTAAGATTCAATAATGTCAAAATTGGAGAAAACAAATAATTTATACCATTAACTTTTCATTTTCAGTTTTCCCTTATTCAATTTTAATGGAATTATGTATTAATTAAATGTTATATATATTATCCTATTTATCCCATTCATGATCCTTGTTTCTATTAATTCTATGAAAATAATTTTCATACTTCCGACATTTAAACCATTCAATAGGTAACTAGGGATGACCTTTTTTCCCTTTATTCATTTAATAGAACTCTTCATTTTTTCCTTATAGTTTATTCCATTATAACCAACAAAACCACATATAAAATATCTTCCCATACTTATAATCCATATTCATATGTGCTTCTTCACTCACAATTGACGCATTGGTCATTGAATATATCTTCATTTATTAGTAGTTCCCTATAAACATATCCATGGCTTTAATATCAATTTTTTTCACGAATCTGATATTTTTACAATAATATAAGGTTTCATTTCATACTCAATATTTATAATTTTCTCCTTGATCTCATCATTGTCACTATTCTCTCTTCAATTATATAATAAACATTTTAAAACATGTCATTAACAAAAATCCATGTTGGGGACATAACAGAACGGAAATTAATAATCTATTGAAAATCTATAGATCTTATTCATAAAATGATACATTTTTATTTGGAAAAAAGTATAATCTTATCAAAGAGATTGATATATTACCTATTCCAAATTAACTTATTTTCATGAGAAATCGTTAGAAAATATCTAAAATATTTGTAGGTTACCTTAGAAATCATTTAACATATCACTCTTATAGAAGCTATTATGGTCTTACCTGACACCGTCTATGCCACCCTATATTACTCTATAAAGGAATAATCGGGTGCTATATGGACCACCCCATGTAAAGTTGTAACAGTCATCCCCTGTGTAATCAAGATCATCCCATATTATACAATAAGGGTAATTTTTAACATTGTGTGGTTGACCCGATGTTATTTTATAATCGGATTTTCTGATCTATCTGGGCCACCCCATGTTTATCTATCAAGTAAAATATAATGAAAATTTTATTTTATGATTTTAATTATTTTATCATATTGAATTTTAAAAAATTAATTAAATTCATAATAAAACATTGTTTTGATATCAAAATACCCTTTCCTTTTTTAAATTCACTCTTAAAATTGAAACACTGAACACTTCATAGAAAATATATCTTATTTGAAAAAAACATTAAAATTGAATGAGTAGATGAATAATAAATGATAAATTGGTTTAAGAAATCTGTTACAAATTTCATTTCATTGATGTGAGTGTAAATAAGAATTATATATTATGTATATAATTAATGAATAAAAAAACACTTGTGTAGAGAAATTATAGAAAAAAAACTACATTTCACACATTAAATTAGAAATACATTATCAATGAAATTGAATTTTATCCAAAATATTGGAAATTTGGATAAAATTTCACATACCTCTCGTTTGACATCCTACAATAATGTTCAATACTCTTTTGTGATAATTTAATGAATTATATTAACTGGTTAAAGAACTATATTCATATTTATAATACCTTATGTGATGATTATATAACATCTTATGACACATTATCAAAAAATATTTCGTTATTTTCTTCGTTTTAAAGTGTTTTCATTTATCGTTTCACGGTATGTTTTACTTTTATAAAATTATGGATGTTCCAGTAAATTGTAATTACATCTATATAAGCTTCATTAAATACTATTAATGATCTTTATAAAAATATTAATGGTCCCATGTAACATTTTTATTTCTTACATGATAGTGAATGAGTAGATGAATAATAAATGATAAATGGTTGTTTATTTAGGTAGTTTTTCCGAACATCACAAACTTGTGTTCTTATATAATATTATATATGTTTACTTGATCAAAAACATGAAATATTTTATAATATAACTATTTAAATATTGTTTTACTTGAAGGATACATTTATTTCCCACCATGAAGAAAATAATTGGAAATGAAAAATCATTATTCACAGATACGGTAAACCGAGATAATTTGAAAAATAATTTTTTTTCTTAGAATGAGAGGGTATGATGAATAAAATATATATGAAATATTACATTATAAAAATAAAAAAATTATATAAATCATTATTTAGTAATAATTCGTTTATTTATGATATAGTTAGGTAGAAAATAAATAATGCAATGAAATTAAGAGGGGTACTTTTAGAAAACGATCTCTTGAATATAACCTCATGGAGACACCTTATATAGACATTGATTTAGAATTTTGGTTTTTATTGTAGAACTAGCAAGTGGGGATTGTGAGGTGGAAAATTTCAAGTATAAATTTGAAGAAATTAAAGGCTTATGAGTTTAAATAGGGTGGTGAGGGTTGGTATTTATACTTGAGGAGTGGTGGGATCAAGAGATTAATATAATTATTCTTTTATATTTAAATCCGGCCACATTGAGGTTGAATTAATTTAGAATACATTAAAAAATTTTAATAGATTATAGAATAATTATCACTGATAAATACCAAAAAACATGTTAAAATTTGTAGTTATTCAGAATTTCAAGCCACTACCCTTTCCCCATTAACCAGTTTCATTTTATAACCAATACTACTGAGTGTATTTGTTTTGCCATGAATATAGTTAGTAGGGATAAAATATAAATTTTAAAAAATATTTTTGACCATCGTATTCAAAATATATAATCTATTTGACTTAATTCAATTCACATAAATTGAAAAAATAGATTTAAAATTAATTCCACAAAAAGAATGAAAGAATTGGTTTTAAAATTGAAATGTTCAAATGATTAAAATGTATTTGTATTCAATATAATTTTGAAATAGATTCCAATTTCTTGATGTTGTTAGAATAATTTATAATTAATATAATTTTATTTTAAAACAATTTTAAAATAAAATTTAATTATACATCTAAATTTTATGAAAAAATGGGGTTTAATTAAAATGCATTATTTTTCTCTTTTAAACAAAAAAATTAAATATATCAAAAATTACAAAAAAATAATGCTAATATATTTTTTATTGAACAAAATAAAAAAAGTGTTTATTTTTTCAAAATAAATTAATAAATGTTACAAAATGTATATTTAAAATAGGTTCACCATTGAAAGGCAGAAAAATTTCTATATGGAAAAAGGGCCTTTTATGCTGAAAATTGAATTTATTCTTATAATAATAATATCAAACAAATTAGATGAATTACCAAAATTTTTATACAATATAATACTTATAATTTTTGTTTTTATTATTTAATAATAATTATTAATTTATTTTTTTATATAAAATTACATTATGGTTATAAATTTGATTAAAAAACATATATTTAGTATTCAATTGTTTTTCATTTGTAATTAACTAGAATAAATGAATTAATTTTATAAAAATGATGAAATATTTGTAACACCCGAAGATTTTACGAGTTATATTATTTTTAATTTAATTGATGTCTTTTGTTTTATGCTACACAAAAATTATCTTTCACAATACGCAACACTGTATTATCTTGTATGATACACAAAAACAATTCTTGGCTTCTGTTGCATGCAAGAGCGACCTTCCTCAATAGCATGTGTTCTGCGCAATACCAAATTTCACTAAACAATCATATATTGTTATAATAATATAATAAACTAGACGTTAAGAATAGTAAAGCAAAATGTTTTTTTATAACATTATCATTCATATTACACATATTCTAGAACATGCTTTGAGAACAAAATTAATTTTTCAGATAAAAGAAGTATTTTTCAAAAAATTTAGTTTTGTCACCTATTGATGGAACACCCACATTAAATCTACATTTTGATATGGTTATAAGTTCAATTTGAAAAAATAATCTTATTCATTTTAATAAGGATATAAAAATTAACTTCGGATAAATTTTTTAAATTTTTATTTTAAATTTCATTTTTTGATCAATAGTGAAAGTACTGTAAATTTTAATTAAAAACAACTTTTTTCAACAAAATAATTTATATGTTTAAATTATAATATTTAATGTTTTTAAAGTATAAATAGAATATACATTTACCATTTAATATAATTTAGGTCATTATCCTTAATTTCACATTGAATTCATAGGTAAAAACGTTTCAATCTTTTGCAATGTTTTAACTTTTAAAACAATTTTTCTCAACAACAGGATTAATTTTAAATTAAATAATTCCACTTCTGTGTACTGAATTTGGAAAAATGGATTCCATATTTGGAATCTATAGGTCCAAATTATGTTAATAGCCAACTTTTTTATTTATAGAAGTTACGAATAGTAACTATGGTAAATTTTATTTACTACAGTTGAAGGTAAATCAAATAATTTGGGGTAAAAATAATATTATAAAATTACAATAAAACATTGATTAATAAAATTGGTTGATTATATTTATTGGGTCTAAATGGTATCTTTTGGAATCCACGTTGATTTGATTAAAACCTTTAATTTATTTTATTTAAAGAAAGTGAAACATGTCTCACTCAAACTATACTAATTAAATTATTTTTAATATAATGTTATAAAGAATATATATTAGATTATAAATACTAATTTAAAATATAATTTTTTTTATTTATCATTGAAATTTACTTGTAATTTTTAAAAAACATATAATTACTTTAATATCTTATACATTAACGATGCATAAATTTTTTATTAGCGAAAAATCAGTAATATTCTATTTATTAAAATAATTAAACACTTCAAAAGGCCCAAAAAATTGACATAAACATATTAGTAGAGTATATATTCACCATAAGATTCCATGTTTTTGCTTCTGTGCCATTTGGAGCCTTATAAAACAGAGTAGGACATTTATATTATATTATTTTAAATGATGTCAAAGTTTTCATCTTCATAATTTAATGAATATAAAAATATAAATTTTTTGATTTTAAGGTGATAAAATCGTTTAAAAGTATAATTATATAGTATAATAGATTTATCTTCATCATAGTATTTTATTTTTAATTTTTATGTAACAAATCAGTATATTAAATAGTCATACAAAAATGTTGTAGTAATTATTTTATTAAGGGAAATATCAAATACATGGTTTGACAAATATTAAAATAAATATTTTATGAACAAATTAATCTGATAAACTAATTTTATAGATTAATATGACTTGTTAATAATCTATTAAATAGTTTCTTTCAAAAATATATTCTGTCTAGATTTTATTTAAATTCAAATTAATGAATTCTGTCAAAATAGACACTATTAATATTTTATGAAAATAACATATAACTGAATTATTTAAAAATAAAAAAAATATTTAAAAATTAAAAATGAAAATTTATATGGTCTAAAATGTAATAAAGTGTCAAATTATGTATAATTAACAAACCATAAGTAAGTATTTAATACTATTTAAAATTTATAACATTATTACCACAAATAATATTTAATAGATTAAATAATTATAAATCAAAATGATATGGTTTAAAATAAAATCAAAACATGTATAAATTTGATTGGTTGATGATATTACAACCCTATATTAAGTCATATTTCTATTTTAGTCACTTTTTAGGTTTTTATATGATTTTTTAGTTTATTATAAATTATTATTTTTGAGGATTCAAAAAGAGCCCCTCTCATCTCCTATATAAGGGCGCCTACTTCCCTCCCCTATTCACTACATTTTGATATTTCAAATGCAGCCAAACCCTACCCATTTCCATTATCATCTTCTCTATAAACATACTATACTATTTGTGCTTCTTCAAAGACCAACTCTAGTGCCCTAAGAGGATGTTAAAAAGAGGCATGTCAAGGAAGATGTTATCTCTTCTACCGATTCATTCAAGTTTCTTTCTTCTTCTACTTCATCTTCATTAGTTATTTCTTTATAAATTAATATCTTCAGTATCACTAATATAGTTATGTGTTATTATAAATAATACACAACCCTATTTCACCTTCTATCTATCCTACAAAAAATGAAATCACTAGGCGTGCGTACGTATGGCTTACTGTCTCCACACCAGGGTGTAATATATTTTTCCACCACCACCATACATGGATGGGAATAATGGTAGAAATAAAAAATATATATGATTATTAAAAAATCATAATGATTCTGAGATATTATATCATCCACTCCAATTCCAGTCAATAATTAAGGGAATGATAACATCGCTCGTGTGTACGTACAGATTACCGTCTCCATGACGCGATGAGATTCATTCTCCATGTTATCCATTATAGAATGATTATATAGTATATATAATAAATAAACATGAAATATGTGACATAATAATGATAATATATTTATGTATATGGTATTTTCCTACATTCATTCAATTTAATAAGGAAACCAAAACAACATTCATGTGTACGTATGACCAACCGTCTCTATGAACGGTGTATTTCATTTCATTTATCGACCTATTATATATATATATATTATATTATGAACATATATTATAGATAAAGATTTTTTCACATTGTGGAATTAATTAATCATGATCTATTTAATCATATTAAGAACTAAAAGTCAAAACACATATGATAAATGAAACGATTTTTCCCAAAACGTTGCTTTAACATGGAATTGGAAAATAAATGGGTAATATAAACTCAAAAGTCAATCATATATGATATCATAAATATTAATATTATTCTGTTACAATTTAATAAAATTTTTAAACCCACTATAATGGCGTCTCGGACTCATATAGAATAAATTGGGCATAAGATGAGGGATAATCATTCAAATCTCGTTCTTATGTGAGTTTTTTTATTCGTAAGTATTAACATGGGTTATGTTTATCATTCATGTACATGTTTTCTATAATTTTTTTCACAAAATGTTTATTATTCTTTAATGTTTTTTTGATTGTATTTCTACCCTCTTTGACTTTTACCACAATGTATGGATGAAATTTTTATTTTAATTACCATACGAGGTACTTTTTTACTTTTCCAGCAAAACTACATGAAAAATGTTTTTTTAAATTATATGGCATGAACTGATTTTTACAGTTTTATAACACCTTATATTCTTGAAGCGTCCTACACATGATTTCAATATTTTTTCAGTAATATCATTTTATATTAAAATTACATTTCATTTTGTGAAAAGAAAGCGATTTTGAAAATGAAAGGATATTTTCCTCAAGAATTCATTTCAAGTGTTTTATCCAAAATATTTCCCATGAGAGATGAAATTATTTAGTATGAGTATGTTTCAAGTATAATGTCTCTATTTTTTAGAAGGTTTAATTTTTTTTAATAAAATGATATCCATTTTTTATATGGATGATGTTATGATGTGAGGAAGTTTATGAAACCCGTTTTATTTTTTTTGGTTTTGATGAATAATTTATTTTTATTTTGTGGAACAGGTAAGAATGATTTAATTATGAGATGGGTGGGACCTATATACCCATATAATTAATTGGATAATTATTTATATTCCAGGATAAAGAAATGGTTGGAACTTCAAGTAAAAATTAGGTTCAATAATACAGGGTTGGAACAACTGGGAAACCTGATTCAGTAAGGGACTTTATTCACCATGATGGTCTTGGAAGAAATGCCTTGGCTACTATAGAAAACATATCATGTGCTTAATGGTTTTCCAAAATTACAAGATTTATTCGCATGTATTTTTATCATTATTAATTTTCCTTTGTGATCTATGCCGTATGTACTGACATGATTTTGGTTATTACTCATGATTTTGATGTTTTATGTTCATGTTTTAACATTTAAATGTTTATGGATTGTTTTATGTTCTCCATGTTTACCCTTACTGAGCATTTGAGATCACCCTTTTTATATTTTCTTTTCCCTAGTTCATAAATAAATTTGATAGGTAAGAAAACCAAAAGGGAATATCTTTATGGGAGAGGTTTAAGATCATTCACCATAATAAGAATATTTTGTTCCAAGTATCCAAAGAGAAAAAACTATTACAGTCCATGCGTGTCTATTTTTATATATTTTTGAATCCCCCAAAGTAATGTAACATCTATGTATGTCAATCTTGGGGTCTTCACAGTTGGTATTAGAGGAAAGTTTTATTTAACCTTTGGATGCTAGGATGTGAATACTTTAGTTAGATCCCTAGAGATATTTCTATGGTATGTCGATTGTTGTCCTTAAGGATTATTATAACTATATTTTACTATTCTAGATTTATGATAATGATCATGAATAACATATTATTAAACCTATGATTATAGATATTGAACTTAATCCCCCTTGATTATGTTGTTTTCCTAGTATGAATTTTACCTCTCACACTATTTTGTTTGGGTTTTAGAAAATGGATAGAAACAAGAATATTCATGTTAATGGATAATTTGATGGACAATGGAATGATATAATTCATGAGAGACCAAATGAAATGGGATTTGGAATTCCAAACATTGTTATTATTCCTAATTATAAATCTCATAATATGATCATTAATCTCGACTTTGGCATGTTTCCAAACTTATCTAATAAGAGAAATATGGAGTTTCATGATGATCACAGAGGAAAGAAAGTTCAATTTCCCTCATGTCAATCATGTGGAAAAATACATTAGAGAGAATATTTCAAAGGAACTGGAAGATGCTTTGGGTGTGGAAAAGAAGGACTCAAATCCAGTAATTGTAAAGGAAAAGGTTATGTTAACACCATTAACAAGGACAATGGTATTTCTAAGTCATAAATAATGGTTAAATATAAGTCCCCATCCTTAAAAGTTACTTAATCTTGAGTTATTTTAAGAATTCACATTGATAATCTTTTCAGGTTTAGAGTTTTAGAGAATTAGGTCACAAAACCATTCATCACATTAAAAATTTAAACAAGGTGGATACAACAAGACAATATTCATTTTTTTCCATCAATATTAACATATTTAAAATAAATCATGGATGCTTTCTTGACACTTCCTCGATAATATCATCACATCATGTACCTTTCCCTTGACCTGTGGAAAACATTTCAAAAACTTGGTATGAGCATAAAAAGGCCAGTAAAGGATACACAAAGAAGGAAAACTGTTAGTTTTTTAAAACAAAAAGTAAACCCTGAGTACTTTACCAATGTAACACTTTTCACCTTTATGAAGTAGTAAAAAATATTCAATGAAAAAAATACCATTACTTACCCTTTTCTAACCAAAATATTACCATACAACCCATATAATGAACACATAACATATAAAGATAACATGAGACATAAACATACTTAAATTGAATAACCATACGGTCGACTTCCACACATACTTAATGGAATAGCCATACGGCCGACTTCCATACATACTTAATGGAATATCTATACGGCCGACTTCCATACCCAATGCATTGGAGGTTATAACGTAACCACCCGTCCTGGTATTCACGACACCACCCGTCATATGGTTTATCATGTAACCACCTATAAAATGTCCAAGTACCATCATTACACATAAAATAATGAAAATATAAACATTTCAACAACAAAATTTCATTTGAAATCAGAATAAGTAATTCCAAGATATTGAATTAATCAATCCATTTTCAAAAATCATTTAAAAGAGATTTTGGAATCAAAGTGTCCCATACCACATTGAATCTTGTAATGGAATTATAATTTTAAAACGTTAATGTCCATATAAATAAATACTGAAAACCATTTTGAAAACATGGACATTAAAGATAAAGATTTAGAATAATGAATCTTAAAACATTTCAAACGGTATTTTTGTTAATGAGTTTTTACCAAAATGAAAGACTCCTGAATACAAATAATATGCGGAATAACATTTAATCCAAACTTTATAATATCATGAGAATAATGGGATTCATGATATATTATGCCAAAGGACAGTATACACACCATATAAGAGTGAATTGGTGTATGACAACAATGAAGTCTCAATGGAAATTTAAATTGAGATGAAATCCATTATAAAGATGGTATCCGTAAATTAAGGATAAATCGATCACATAATTATGTGTGAGAAATATAAATACACCCAATATAAGTGGATATTATGTGTGAAACAATCAGAGGTCATTCACACATATTCTTGGAAAAAAACATATGACATTGATATTTAACTCAATGAAATGAGATTTAGTTATGATTTCCCATACAAGTTTGTATGAATTTATAAATGAGATGATTATGTGTTGAAATAGTTTATCCACACAAATTTTTTTTTAAATTACATCATAGAGATTCCACACATAATCATGGCATAATAATATCAAGAAGTAGAGGTTTAACCCAAATAATTGAATGTGGGTTAAGAAGTTCCCTTACAGAAATCCAACAGCCTAATGACGTCACTTTAAAATTCAGAAAATGAGTTGATGAAATAGAAAATGGTATCTCATCACTTGGACATAAAATTTACATAAATAAGGATTTATAATAACATATCCCAACATAATAGTTTGTTAATTAAAAGACATAACAAAAGAAGTCTTTTAAAAAGGGGAGGGTGAAAGGTCCCCTTACCGAGTTGGGTAACGTTCAAAACGTACACCCCATGGAAGAAGGGTCATACAATGAAGATGTAAATACCCATAAATGAAACTATACTACACAAAGTGTATACTAATTTGATGTACATAAAATATTCCATGAAATTAGTGGCAAACGTAGCATAAATTTCACGAGAATAAAAGTGAGAAGAAAAATCCCTTACAAATACTCGGCAGCCTAACAGCGCCACATCAAATTTTCTAAAGTGGATTTATAAGACTAAATAGGGTCTCTCATAATGTGAACATAAAAATTAAAGTATTAGGAATATAAAATAACATCCCCAAACATAATAAAGATTATTTTAAAAAATGACATAAAAGAGAGTACTTAAAAAGAAAGAGAGAGGTTGGATCCCTTACCTCGTGTCTAACTTGACTTGATCGTTCATTAATATACTGAAAAATAACTTTAGTTAAGTTATACTTTCTTAATAACCTTTTTCAAGTTCATTATTCCTTTTATAACACTTATTACCTTGTTATGCACATTATGTAATCATTTATGTTAATAACGATCATTTTGTCGATACTTGGTACTTGAGTCAAAAGTGAACTTATATTTACTAGTTGTTCATGTAGTCAAATATACATTATCTCAAAAATGATATTCATGATTTAGATATCATATATACCATATATATCCAGTATATACATGAATTTTTAATATTACATAATCATTTAGAGGTAATAAATGAAATGCACCATTCATGGAGACAGTAAGTCGTACGTACGCATGAATGATACTTTCATTCCTATTTCATACATTAATGGAATGAAATAATAATAATATAATGGTATATAACAATTAAATTATATTATCATATATAATATCTTTAACTTTTTCCTTTATACGTCCCACATATGGCATTAACGAATCAAATCACTTTGAGGGGGCGGTAGTCCGCACTTCCTAAAATGAAGATATCACGTTTACCTATAATGGAAACCAAAAAGGTATGCCATAAATGAAAAAAACATAAGCATAAGGAAACCGTAAACATATTATCTGTCATATATAAATATATTGACATCATAATGGCCACCGTTGAAGGTGTTAAAAGAATATTGGACAATCATCGTTTTGTGGTGCCGAAATTCGCCATCCACAAAAGCAGTATGTTATTTAACCATTAGACAGGTGTGTGTGGAATTGAAGCTCGAATCCTTCTTAGAAAAACATCATAATATATTTGAGATAATTTATTTGTTACAAATGAAATGAATGAAAAGAGTTTATGGGGTTGGAGAAGCAAAATAAAACAAAAGAACACAAGTGAAGACATTACCATAAAATCGGGTAACTCCCTATGGTTTGAACCAAAGTGTTTCTTGAAGAGCATGATTCCTAAGGTAACGCTTCTAGGATGAGTATAGGGATGTTTAGAGACAAAATTATCAATGATTTTCCAAGCCAAAGGCATGAAAGGTGTGGGTAAGGAGGTAGAGGTGAGGGCCTTTTATAAGAGGAAAGGAGGGGCACTCTTGGAAAGGTATAAAATGATACTTTATTCTCAAATGAGTTTCAGATTTTAAAGGTCCCACATTGATTTATTTCTAGGATAAGCTGATAAGAGTTATAAATCCACCCATACAATAGGTTTTTGACATGTTTAGGTCTTAGATTTTACATTATCTTATCATTTTATTTAAATCATTAAATAACGAGGTAACCGCTGCATCATTATGATGTCATAAATAAATTTAATTTATATAAGGTCTAAAAGATATAAATAAAATTCTATTATGTATGAAGTCTTTTTATCTTTCCAATGACTACTTATAGTCAAACATATGACTTGTATAACCCCATTTAAATTTTTTTTTAGTAAAACAATACATGTTTGTGTCAATTTTAACTTTTACTTTAAATAAAAGGCATTAATGTCATTATCTTACCCAAGTGGAACCATGGGGTCCCAAAAATCGACCAATGGGTTTTCTTGGTCGGCCATGAATCATACAATAGGTTTAGGACAAGTGTCATGATATTTTCATTTTATTATAATATCATTTTTACCTTAAAACACACTATTTAACTTTAATCGTGATTAATAAAACATAAAAGTTACTTTTCATCAAGAATTATTTTCATCCCATTGAACAACATTTTTCTTGATAATTAAAATCATTTATATTTTATTTTTTAAATTAAAATCATAGAAGTCGTAAAGTTCCATTTATACAAAAATTCAATTTTTGTAACTACCACTTTGTGGTTTCACTATTCATCAAAAAATAAGGTTTTTCAGAAAAAAAATCACCCTAAGCTATATTTGATATTCTGAATTCAAAAATGATGTTTATTTTACCAAATTCATAACATAAACGTTCCATTAATTAATTTTATAATTAAATCTCGCTTTCAAATAAAATAGAATGTTTTTATGAATCAATATCTATCAAAATATTGACACTCGTTTAGGACCAATCTCAAAGTGATATAAATTACAATGACCATCATTGGATTTAATTATAAAAATATATATTATAATTTCAATTTAAAACCAATTAAAAAGATAATCTAACTATATAAATAAATTAGATTAAAAAGAGGTTTTGAATTAAAATACAACACTTTTCACTATTCATTAAAAAATGACCATTATCAGAAAAATACCAGAATTTTATCCAAAGTAAATTTCAATGTCCCAATCATAAATAATAAGATTATTTTGAAAAATATTGTTTATAAAACTAGAAAAATATAGATTTAGAAATGATTCACCTCAAAAGGCGGTAAAATAATCTTTTAAAAATATTAGAGTATATTTTCTTAAAATTGGCTTCAGTTGGATTTTAAACCTCTAACATTTATTGGATAAATGGAAAAATATTTAACAAACATATGTAATAATTTTTTGTTATTTCTATTCATTCCATCCATTACAAAAGATAGGCGTTAACTATTATAATATTATTTTATTATTAGTGTGCAATGTAAGATTTCAAAGAAACTCCATGTTGCATATTTGGTACGCCATCGAGAATAGCATTACCTTAAAAGTAGTATAAACATTTTATTCATAAATATTGATAAACATTTTGGATGTAATATTATTTATTTACCTGGGATGTTACATCCTTCCCCCATTTTGGGAATTGCATCCTCGCAATTTCAAAATTGGGCTAGAAAACTCCATTAAAATTCCCACATTGGAACAAGAGTTAGTGAAACTATCACGTAAAATGAATGGGAGAGAAGTACAAAGGTCACCTGAGTTAACCCATAATAGGATTCCAAGTATGAAAATATGGATATGGAGGGAAAAAAGGGTTATGTTCTGATGGAGAGTGATAGTAAACATGTCTAGGAGTAAGTTACCCACAAGAAAATCACAAGCCTATGATGGGTTAAACGGTATTTGATTCCCCATTAGGAAAAGTTAACAGCCAAAATTTTTGTTTTAAGTTTCTCTTAATTGATGAATTTATTTTTTAGCTTAACTAAATCATAATGAAACATACTTACATTTCACGTAGACATTCAAATTTTACTAGATTCCTTAAACAAACTCATATTTTCTCCAAAATATGAGTATTTAGGAAGACTTGTTCACATTAAGAGTACTATAATCAACTTCTTGAGAATCACCTAATCCAAAAAAGAGAACTATATATTTCCCATGTCTTTAGATATAAACCAGAACCAAACCAAAAAGTTTTGTACGAGATCAGATAATACCCAAAAAGGATAATTTTTTTACAAAAAGAAAAACTACTCCTAATCTCCAAATTTTTTCCAACAATAACCAAAGTTCAACAAAGACTATTCAATAAACATCCATCCATAAAATACTTAAATGTTATACAAACTAAGATTGAAACCCAAATCTCTAAAGGATTTAATCAAATTTTCTTACCAATTCAATCTTAAAATTTATCTCCAAATAACACTAGTTACACTTAAAGTCTCACATTGAAAAGTAATTAGCCTAATCACATATTCTACATGATAGGATAATCATTTCCATTGATAACCCAAAATAAACTTATTCTTTATTCTTAAAATCATCTAACAATAAATAATTATTCAATCTAACCAGGGACTTCAGGAAGTCTAGTGGTAGGCGATAAATACCAGTTGCACTTTAGTCGTGGGTTCGATTCCAACATCTTCGTCCGACATGACGGGTTGTCACACAGTTTGTGTGTTTTTATTTTTCAAAAACTATATAATTTTATAACGTTCCTCAAAAAGAGATAAATTCTTCAAAAATAACCATAACATAATTTAACCTTAATTTTATCTCATGCCTTTCGTATTCCAACATATCATGTAGTAACCCATAATTACCTCAATGTAAGGATCATATAAACCCTAATGGTTACCATTATAATTATTACCTGAACTTCCACATCGAGTTGGTTCTCTCGTACACGATGTATTAGAGAACTCACCAAAGTTCAAGTGGTTAATCATGACTCCTTGATAGTTGGTTTGTAATAATCATGAGATTCCTCATTGAATCCCCAATTTCATTTAGTCTCTTAATCAGAGAACCACCATAGTTTCCTTCAAACCCATTGTCACTTTGGTTTATGCTAGATCCATCGATTTACTAAAACAAAAAAAATTCAGTGATAGTATATCAACAAAATCATCATGTACTAAAGAGGAATATAAACATTAAGATATACTTATCCAAGTTATCTCAAACACATTACAACCTTAAAAAACAACAATGAATCCATATAATATACTAACCATTGTGGTTAAACACAACTTGTCACTTATTCTTAAAGAATACCATAACCTGTACAGTTATCTAAACTGTTCTTTGATACCAACTATAAGGCCCCAGCCTTAAACAATACTTAATCTTGAGTAATTTCACGATTACACATTGAGAATTTTTTCAGGTTTAGAGTTATATAGAATTAGGTCATAAAACCATTAATCACATTCCACATTTAAATAAGGTGGCTACAACAAGACAATATTCATTTTTTTCCATCAAAGGAAACATATTTAAAATAAATCATGGATGCTTTCTTTACACTTCCTCGGCACTATCATCACAACATGTACCTTTCCCTTGACCTGTGGAAAACATTTCAAGAACTTGGGATGAGCATAAAAATCCCAGTAAAGGATACACAAAGAAGGAAAACTGTTATTTTTTCAAAATAAATAGTAACCCATGAGTATTTTACCAAAATAATACTTTTCACCTTTATGAAGTAGTAAAAACTCTTCACTGAATAAAGGACCATTACTTACCCTATTGTAACAAAAAGATTACCATAAAACCCATATAAAGAACACATGACATATAATGGTAACATGGGACATAAACATACTTAAATGGAATAAACATACAGTCGACTTCAACACATACTTAATGGAATAGACATATAGTCGACTTTCATACATACTTAATGGAATAGCCATACAGCCGACTTCCATACCCAATGCATTGGAGGTTATAACGTAACCACCCATCCTGGTATTCACGGCACCACCTGTCATATGGTTTATCACGTAACCACCCGTAAAATGTCCAAGTACCACCATTACACATAAAATAATGAAAATATAAACATTTCAACAACAACATTTCATTTTCAATCACAATAAGTAATTGCAAGATATTGAATTAATCAATCCATTTTCAAAAATCATTTAAAAGAGATGTTTGAATCAAAGTGTCCCATACCACTTTGAAGCTTTTAATGGAATTATAATTTTAAAACATTAATGTCCATATAATTAAATACTGAAAACCATTTTGAAAACATGGACATTACATATAACGATTTAGAATAATGAATCTTTAAAACATTTAAAACGATATTTTTGTTAAAGAGTTTTTAACAAAATGAGAGACTCCTAAATTAAAATAATTGCAGAATAAAATTTAATCCGAACTTTATAATATCATGAGATTAATGGGATTCATGATATAATATGACAAAGGAAAGTATACACACCATATAAGAGTTAATTGGTTCATAATAACAATGAAGTCTCAATGGAAATGTAAATTGAGATGAAATCCTTTATAAAGATGGTATCCTTAAATTAAGGATAAATATATCACATAATTATGTGTGAGAAATATAAATACACTCAATATAAGTGAATATTAAGTGTGTAAAAATCAGAGTTCATTCACAGATAATCTTGGAAAAACAAAAACAATGACATAGATATTTAACTCAATGAAATGAGATTGAGTTATGATTTCCCATACAAGTTCGTAAGAATTTATCAATGAGATGATTATGTGTAGAAATAGTATATCCACACAAAGGTTTTTGGAAATTAAAACATAGTGATTACAGACATAATCTTGGCATAATAAAATCAAGAAGTGGAGGTTTAACCCAAAAAATAGAAAGTGGGTTAAGAAGTTCCCTTACAGAAATCCGACAGCCTAACAGCGTCACTTTAAAATTCAAAAAAATGAGTTGATGAGAATGAAAATGGTATAAAATCACTTGGAAATAGAATTTACATAAATAAGGATATATAATAACATATCATAACATTATAGTATGTTAATTAAAAGACATAACAAAATAAGTCTTTTAAAAATAAGAGGGTGAAAGGTCCCCTTATCGAGTTGGGTTACTTTCAAAACGTACACCCCATGGAAGAAGGGTCATACAATGAAGATGTAAATACCCATAAATGAAATTATACTAAATAAATTGTATAATAATGGTCAGTACATACAAAATTCAATGGAAATAGTGGCAAACATAGCATAAATGTCACGGGAATAAAAGTGAGATGAAAAATCAATTACAAAAACTCGGTAGCCTAACGGCGCCACTTAAAACATCCAAAAATGGATTTATGAGATCAAACAGGGTCTCTCATAATATGAACATAAAAATTACAGTATTAGGAATATAAAATAACATCCCCAAGCATAAGAAAGATGAGCTTAAAATAAATGACATAAAAGAGAGTACTTAAAAAGAAAGAGAGAGGCTGGATCCCTTACCTCGTGTCCGACATGACTGGATCATTCTTTAATCTCCTGAATAATAAACATGAGTTAATTTATACTTTCTTAAGAACCTTTTTCATGTTTATTATTCCTTTTATATCACGTATTACCATGTTATGCAAATTATGTAATCATTTATGTTAATAACGGTCGTTTTGTCGATACTTGGTACTTGAGTCAAATGTGAAGTTCTTATATTTACTAGTTGTTCATCTAGTCAAACATCCATTATCTCAAGAATTATATTCATGATTTAGATATCATATATACCATATATATCCAGTATATACATGCATTTGTAATATTACATAATCATTTAGAGGTAATAAATGAAATGCACCGTTCATAGAGACGGTAAGCTGTACGTATGCATGAACGCTACTTTCATTTCTATTTCATACTTTAATGGAATGAAATAATAATGATATAAAGGTATATTATAATTCCATTATAGTATCATATATAATATCATTATCTTTATCCGTTATACTTCCCACATATGGCATTAACGAATCATATCACTTTGAGGGGGCGGTAGTTCGCACTTCCTAAAATGATGATATCGCGTTTACCTATAATGGAAACCATAATGGTATGCCATAAATGGAAAATAAAGAAGCATAAGTAAAACATAATATGATATATAATTATAAATATAGTTACATCATAATTTCCACCTTTGATGGTGTTAAATGAATATTGAACAATCATCGTTTTGCGAGGCATTAATTCACCATCCACAGAAACAGTATGTTCTTTAACCATTAGACAGAGGTGTCTGGAGGTGTAGCTCAAATATTTCTTATAAAGTAATCCTATTATATTTAAGTTACTGGATTTGTTACAAAAGAAATGAATAAAAAGAGTTTAGGCGGTTGGAGAAGGAAAATAAAACAAAAGAACACAAGTGAAGACATTACCTTAAAATCGGGTAACTCCTTTTGGTTTGAACCAAAAGGGTTTATTTAAGATCTTCCTATGTAAAGTAAGGCTTCTAGGATGAGGAGGGGGATAGGGAGAGACTAAATTATTAGATCCTGGGCGAGAAAAAGGCTTGAGAGGTGTGGGTATGGAGGTAGAGGTGGGGGCCTTTTATAAGAGGAGACGAGGGGAACTCTTGAAAAGGTATAAAATGTTACTTTATTTTCAAATGAGTTTCGAATTTTAAAGGTCCCACATTGTTGTATTTCGAGGATAAGGTGATCAGAGTTCGAAATAGACACATCCAATAGGTTTTTTTCATGTTTAGGTCTTATATTTTAAATTATCTTTTAATTTTATTTAAATCGTTAAATAATGATGTAATTGCTGCATCATCATGATGTCATAAATAATTTAATTTATTTAATGTCTAAAAATTATAAAAAAATACTATGATGTAGAAACTATTTTTATATTTCCAATGAATATTTATAGTCAAACAGCTGACTTGTATAACCCCATGTAAATTTTTTTAGTAAAACAATACATGTTTGTGTCATTTTTACTTTTACTTAAAATAAAATGCATTAATGTCATTATCTTACCCAAGTGGCTCCATGTGGTCCAAAAAATCGACCCATCGGTTTTCTTGGTCGGGCATGACTCATACAATAGGTTTAGGAAAAGTGTTATGATATTTTCATTTTATTATAATATCATTTTTACCTTAAATCACACTAATTACCTTTAATCGTGATTAATAAAATTTAAAAGTTACTTTTCATAAAAAAATTATTTTCATCCCATTGAACCAAATTTTACTTAATAATGAAAATCATTTATATTGGATTTATGAAATTAAAATCACATAAGTGTTAAATTTCCATTTAAACGAAATATAAATTTTTGTAAATAACAATTTGTGGTTTCACTATTATTCAAAAATTAAGGTTTTTCAGAAAAATACCAAAAAGTCACCCTAAGCTATATTTGATATTCTGAATACAAAATTGATTTTTATTTTTCCAGATTCATAACATAGAAGTTGCATTAATTAATTTTATAATTAAATCCCGCTGTCAAATCAAATAGCGTGTTTTTAAGAAACAATATCTAAAAAAAAGATAGACACTCGTTTATGTCCAATATCAAAGTGATATTAATTAAAATGACCACTATAGGATTAAATGGTAAAAATATATTCCAATTTCACTTTAAAACCAATTAAAAAGATAATATAACTATATAAATAAATTATATTAAAGAGGGGTTTTGAATTAAAATACAACACTTTTCACTATTCATTAAAAAATGAACATTATCCGAAAAATACCAGAAATTTATCCAAAGTAAATTTCAATGTCCCAATAATAAAGAATAAGTTTTTTTTGAAAAATATAGATTTTTAAATTATCAAAAGAAAGATTTAAAAATGGTTCGCCATCAAAATGCGGTAAAACAATCTTTTAAAAATTTTAGAGTATTTTTTCATAAAATTGGATTCATTTGGATTTTAAACCTCTAACACTTATTGGATAAATTTAATAATATTTAACAAACATATGTAAACATTTTTTAGTTATTTCTATTCATACCATTCATTACAATGGCTAGGCATTAACTATTATTATATTATTATATTATTAGTGTGCAATGTAAGATTACAAAGAAACACGTTGTTGCGTATTGGGTACGCCATCGAGCATGGCATTCCCTTTACATTAGTATTAACATTATATTCATAAATATTTATAAACATTTAGAATGTAATATTATTTATTTACCTGGGATGTTACATTAAATATTTTAAATGTGGAATGTATGCGCATTATGCAAACCAATGCCCTAATAGAAAATCTCATGAAGAGAACCGGCATGGTCGTATGGGTAGTATTTATGTTGATACTGCTGTAGAGACTACAAATGGTATATGATATGAAGGATGTTTTGAGGCATAAAATGATGAATCTTGTTCGATTGTTTAAGAAGGTAGTGGAATGATTGTATGTTTATCAAGAGTAATTTCGTATAGGTAATTTAGTTGAAGTATGGAGTAAAGAATAATCTAAGGATTGTTACACTATTGTTTTTACTAAAGTATTTCAAAGTATATGTTGAATGGTACCGGTAACCATGAAAGATTATTCAGATATTTTTGGAAAGTAGTCGATATGCACATAATGAAGTGATAAGGAGATAATAAGATGATTGATAGTATTAATGAGCTCATGACTGGTATAAGGACAAGGTGATATCATGGTTTGAGTATATAGAATTTTTGGGATTTTTCTTTGTGGAAGGAGTTAACTTTTGACAGAATTCATTTTTACACTAAGGTTCTATGGTAATTCATGTTTCAAGAGAATACATGATTAAAGTTTTAACATGTTTGGAATATGACCAACAAGATATATTTTATGATATGTGGGGGAAAATGATGGTAATCACATGATTTGTATATGAAATATCTAGTAATATATTTTTTATACTATGAAATTAGACAAAAGTATTTTGGATAAGCCTAAAGATAAGAATGGATTAAGTTATAAATCAGATAGTATTGTTTAAGGATATAACTTTTTTATATTATTTCTGAAATGTTAGAATGGTATAGCTTTAAAAAAGGACAACCCATAGGAAGAGCCACAACCCGTCACGTCAGACTAGGATGCAGGAATCGAATCTACAATCGAAGTGTGACATGCCTTTTTCGCCTACCATTGGCCTACAGGAAGTCACTGGTTAATATAAATTAGTTTTAGTTTATTAAGAGGTATGATAGTTGAAGTATAAGTCGATTTTTGGAATCATATATGATTAATATCACCATAGATAGACTTTTTTATATTTAATAACATTTTCTAACTTTTTATTTGAGACATATAGAACAACCTATCATTCTATCACATGATCTGAAAACATTTCAAGAAGGAAAAATTCAACTTCATTTCATTAAATAATAGATGATGTGTAAATTGTTCATGGAATGGAAAATGATGATATTAGACTGAAATCAAGCATGTATTTCCCCTTGTGAAATAATTTATCAAATTTTGGGAAATGATCTTGAAAACCAAAAATGTTTTCCTACTACCCTCATATCCGATTAATTAGATGGTACCTTAGATCATCACATATTTATGTTTTTCTGATTGCTGGATTTTACATAGCCACGTTTTCTACCACTCTCCATTGGAACATGATGGATATATTTCTCTTCTATGACCATATTATCACCTATGTTCTCCCAGGTAAAAACCCAGGGAGGAGGTAATTTGGGTAACCATTACGTTTCATACCTTAGTTTTTGAAATTATTTTTTCGTATTCCTTTTAACGATGTGGGTTTCTATGAATGAAAATTTTAAGTATTAAACCATTTATAACCCCAATGAATTTTGATGGCGAAATTCATTTTATGGGGGGTAAATTGTAACACCCCAAGATTTTATGAGATATATTCATTTTAATATCATTGATTTATTGTGTTTTATGCTACACCAAAATTAGATTGTTCTATACACAACACCTTATTAGATTTAATTATAAGAAAAAACTATTCTTGGATTGTGTTGTATGCAAGAGCGACCTTCCTCAATAGTCTGTGTTGTATGCAATATCGAGTTTCACGAAACAAAGATATATTATTATAATATTACTGTAAACTAGCTGTTATGAATAGTATTAACCATATATTGAATTTTATAATATTATCATTCATGTTACACAAATTCTATAACTTGGTATGAGAACAAAATTAATTTTTCAGATAAAAGAAGTATTTTTTCAAAAAATGTTGTTTTCTCGCCTTTTGATGGAGCACCTACTTTAAATCTAGTTTTTGAAATGTTTAAAAGGTAAATTTGACAAAATAATATTATTCATTTAAATAAAGATATAAAAATTTACTTCGGATAATTTTTTATATTTTTATGTTAACTTTCATATTTTGATGAATAATAAAAGTACGATAAATTATAATTTAAAAAAATTCATCAATATAATTTATATTGTTAAATTATAATATTTAATCGTTTTAAAGTATAAATAGAATATATTTTTTACCATTTAATAAATCTTAAATCATTATCCTTAATTTTATATAGAATTCTTAGGTAAAAACATTTCAATATTTTGTAATGTTTTATCTTTTAAAACCTGTTTTCTCAACAGTGGGATTAATTTTTAATTAAATAATGCCACTTCTGTGTATTTAATTTGGAAAAATGGATTCCATATTTGGAATAATTAGGTACAGATTATGTTAATAGGAAACATTTTATTTTTATGCATCATGAATAGTAACTATGGTAATTCTTATTTACTATAGTTAAAAGTAAATCATCTAATTTTGGGTAAAATAAATATTATAAAATTACATTAACACTTAAATTAGTATAATTGGATGATTATATTCCATCCTAAAATATACTTGGGTCTAAATGGTATCTTTAGGAACCCACTTGGATTTGATTAATACCTTTAATTTAATTAATTTAATGAAGGTGAAATATGTCTCACTCAAACTCTAATAATTAAATTATTTTTAATATAAGGTTATACAGAATATAAAATTACATTATTAATACTCATTTGAAAGATAAATTTTTTTTCTTTATCATGGTAATTTTTTTGTAATTTTAAAAAATTCTATAACTACCTTAATAGCTTATACATTAATGATGTAGAAATTGTTTATTTAGTGAAAAATAAATAATATAGTTTTTATTAAAATACCAATACCCATCCAAAGGGAAAAAAACTTGCCCACAACATATTGTTAGAGTATATATACACCATAATCATCCATGTGATGAAATACGGACCATTTTGAGCCTTATAAAACAAATTAAGACATTTATATTATATTATTAAAAATGATGTCAATGTTTTCACCCTCGTAATTTAATGAATAATAAAATTTAATTGTTGATATTTTTAGATGATAAATTCAATTAAAAGATTTATTATGAAGGTTATTGGATTTATCTTCATCATATTAATTTTTTAGTGTTTCTGCAACATATATTTATATTAAATAATCTAACAATAAATGTTGTAGTAATAAGTTTATTAAGAGTAATATCAAATAAATGGTTTTAAAAAAATTAAAATAAATATTATATGAACTAATTAATTTGATCCACGAATTTTATAGATGAATATGACTTTTAGGAATCTATTAAATAGTTTTTTTAAAATATATAATTTTAGATTTTATTTAAATTCAAGTATACAATTTGTGTCAAAATTGAGACTATTGATATTTTATGAAAATAACTTTTTATTAAATTATTAAAAAATCCCAAAAATATATTAAATTTACAAATTAAAATTTATATATTCTACCATGTCATAAAGATTCAAATTATGTACAATTACTAACACATAATTAAGTATTTATAACAATTTATTATTTATAACATTATTACCACAAATAAACTTAAATAGATTAAATAAGGATAAATCAAAATGATAAGGCTGTAAATAAAATCAAAACATGTCTAATTTGATTGGTTTGTGAGATTAAGACTAAATATTTTCTCAAATACTAATTTTACTCACTTTTAATGTTTTTATATGTGTTTTTAGTTTATTATAAATTAATATTTTCACGATTCCAAAAATGATCCTCTCCTCTCCTATATAAGGGCACCTCCTTACCTCTCCTATTCAGTCCATTTTGAGTTTTCAAACTCTTCCCAAAAATGAAAATTTACCTTCTAAACTTCCCTATCAACATACTAGAGGTTCTGGACTTCTTCAAAGTCCAACTATAGTGCCCAAAGCGGATGTCTAAAAGAAGCATGTCGAGGAAGACGTAATCTCTTCTACCGATTCATTCAAGTTTCATTGTTCATATAATATCTCTTCTTTAGTTGTTTTATTATAAATTTATAACATCATTATCAATAATATACTGATATGTTATTATAAATATGAAACAACCCAATTTCACCCTTTATCCATCTTGTGAAAAATTAAATCATCGCACGTGCGTAAGTACGGTTAACCGTCTCCACTCCGTGATGTAATCTGTTTTTCCACCAACACCAGGATGGGTATAATGGTGAAAATAATTACTATATATAATTATTATAAAATAATAGGGATTCTGAATTATTATGTCATCCACTCTAATTCCATTAAATACTTATGGGTATGATATCAATGCTCGTGCGTACGAACAGATTACCATCTCCAAGACGCGAAGAGATTCATTCTCCATGTATACCATTCCAGAATGATTATAAAGTATATATAATAAATAATCCTGAAATATATTATATAATAATGATACTATATTTATGTATATTTTATTTACTTACTTTCATTCAATTTAATAAGGAAACGAAAAAAATGTTCATGCGTACGTACGGCCTACCGTCTCCATGAACGGTGTATTTCATTCCATTTGTCGACCTATTATATATATATATATTATATTATGAATATATATTATATATAATTTTTTTACATTCTGGAAGTATGTAATCATGATCTATGTAATCATATGAATAATTACAATTCAAAACACGTACGATAAAGGAAACAATTTTACCCAAAACGCTGCTTTAACATGGAATTGACAAATAAACGGTTAATATAAAGTCATAAGTGAATCATATATGATATCATAAAACTTATAATGGTTATGTTAGAAGTTAATAATATGTTTAAACCCACTGTATAAGTGTCTCAGACACAAATGGAAAAAATTGGACATAATTTAAGTGATAATTATCCCAATCTCGTTCTTATCTGAGATTATTTATTCGTAATTATTTAATAGGGTAATGTTTATCATCCATGTCCATGTTATCTCAAAATGTTTTCATAAAATGTTTAATTTTCTTAAATGTATATTTAAATTAATAGTTACCCTTTTTTTACATTTACCGTAAGGTATGGAAGGAATCTTTCTTTTGTTTACTATACGAGGTAATTTTTTTCTTTTCTAGAAAAAGTACAAGAAAAATGTTTTTTTAACTTATACAGCATGAATGGATTTTTATAGTTTCATAATGACTTATTTTCATGAAAATACATCAACATGATTTCATGATTATTTAAAAAAATCATTTTATTTTAAAATTACAATCCATTTTATGAAAATAAAATTATTTTCAAGAAGAAAGTATATTTACCTCAAGAATTCATTTAAAGTTTTTTATCAAAACTATTTCCCAACTAAGATGACATTATTTAATATGATTACATTACAAATATGATGTCTCTATTATTTATATGGTTTGATTTTTTTATCATTAATTGATATCCATTTTTATTATATGGATTATGTTATAATGGGATGATGTTTATGAAACCCATTTTATTCTTTGGGTTATAATGAATGATTTATGTTTATTTTGTGGCACACGTAAGAATGATTTCATTATGAGATGGGTGGGACCTATATATATTTCTAATGAATTAGGTAATGATTTATATCTCATGAGATAGACATGGCTAGAAGGGTAAGTAAAATGTGATTCTGTAAAATAGGGCTAGAACGGCCGGTAAACCTGGTTCAGAAATGGACTTTGTCCACTATGATGGTCTTGGATGCAATTCATTGTCTAATATGGAAATAATATCATGTGATTAATGGTTTCCAACAATTACATGTTTTATTACCATGATATTTTATCATGATTAATGTTCATTTTTTATCTATTCCTTTTGTACTTCCAAGATTAATGTCATTACTCTGGATTTTGATGCTTTATATTCAAGTTTTTACGTTCAAACATTTATGGATTGTTTTATGTTATCCATGTTTACCCTTACTAAGAATTTGAGCTTACCCATTTTATTTTTTATTTTCCTCAGGATATAATGAAACTCTTTAGGTAATAAAATAGTAGGGTAAGATAATTATGGGAGATTTTGAAGAACATTCACCATGATTAGAAGATTATGTTCATTGTTTCTAAAGTCAATAAACTATTACGGTACATTGGTGTCTATTTTTATTATGTGTTATGTATTCCAAAAAAGTAATTTAACATCCATTTATGTAAATATTTGGGTCTCTACAATATTTTTATTCATAATTTAAATTATAATATTAATTACATCCATTACAAATTCTATGTGATAACTATAACATTTAAATTATAATATTTGGTCATTTATTTTAGCATGATGTGGTGTATCTTTTTTTTAATTGAAAATATTATTTCCATCTTTATAATCATGGGATGTTTCATTTTAGATCATAAATATAAATGAAATGGAAGACATAAAAAAATCAAATGAACTAGCCTCAAATCCATAGTTTATCCCATTTCTAGGCTCCTACACATCCAACAAGAAATAATCAATGAAAATTTCCCTCATCCTTTTCCAAACTTGTATTCATGTAATTTACTAAGGTACTAAATGATAGATAAAATAAGGTGTTTGTAAAACTCAGTAGGTATGAACTCCCTATATAAAAAACATGTTTGATAATAAGTTCATGAAATTATATGATAAACAGGGTTATTCATTAATTAATTGAATAAATACAACAATCAACCCACTTTAGAAACATACTAGAATATATTTTATCATGTAGAAGAATCATTACTATTCCAAAAACATATCCATTAAATAATCTCATAATGGAGAAAAATCCATATGTATAAGAATTTAGTCATAACTAGGCCAATGCACAATTTGGATTGTAGTATAACCAGACCAAGAACTATATATAATCATTTTACCACAAAACTGTTCCAATCAATATATACAATATTTAAAACATAACTACGACACACCTTTTAATAAATCATAGTTATACATTCCATGCAATATATATTGTGATTTTTTCATGAAACAGGTCCAATACCTAAATATAATAATTATATAATTAATATCTCATGCCTGTTGTATAATAATTTCACCATGAAGTAGAAAACAATTCATAATTGATTGAATAGTACAAAAATCATCATAAGATTAATGGTAAATTTATACAATTACATTTAATTTGATAAAATTAACTGGTATAAATAAACACATGTCTTGAACCATTAATATGATAATGTACATAAACGAATCAAATTAAAATTTAAACAAGTCATTTCAAATGAACAATTAATCCATATTCCAATGTGATCCTATCATAATAAATCATTTAAATAGTCATTTCATAATAATTAATATTTCTAAGCCATTATCCAATTCTTAATTGTCATAGAGTATTATCACACAATGATAACCGCATGAAAAGTCTAAAAAATTATCTAATGGGATCCAAGGTGTAGTCCAAACTCAGGATTATCATTACCCTTTATTTAATTAGTTAACATTCACATGATGTCGATAAAATATCATTATATTGAACATACATAAAAAATATGAAATATACTAAAGGTATTTTTTATATACCAACAAAATTTATCATGTTCGGAAATAAACTACGCATTTGATAATTCCATTAAATAATAAGGCGCAGAAAATTCTAAAATAGTTCATATCACACAAAAAATAAAAGAAAAACTAATACAACTATTTTTGTGAGATAATATTACTATAACAGAGGGATGTGGAACGAATGTTAAAATAATATGGGACTCACCAGATACTAAATACAAGAAATAAATATTTATAAGTGATGTAATCACTCCAAAACCATGTGGTGACACTATAAGGTTTGAGAGACAAGGATTCTTGGTAGATGAAAAATTGAATCATATGAAAAAAACAGTTCAGAACCACTAGTCTTGATATATTAATGACATGAACCCCTTTCAAGAACTAAATTGCTTCACTTATTAGATATGTTGAAAAATACACTACATGAATTTTTGAAAAAACCCTAATTAACCATTTCACAGTGTTTTTTAGTAACACATTGTGTAAAAAATCCCAATCTAAACCATATTACTTTATTTTCTCAAAATGTAGGTTTAGATCTTGTAAAATGATCACAACAATGAATGTTTCATAAAAATAGTTCCCAGATCGCCTTTTGTATAAATATCCAGATTTAACCTAGAAGGATTAAAAACCATGGGAAACCCTTACAATCCCTTGACATGCTTATAGCCAGACTCCATGTATACAAACAAACATTTATTCTATAAATTTAACTCATTTCGAACTTAAAATCCTTCCACCACAAAAAACAATTTCTACCACCATGGATTAAATATGAAAACTAAAACCAAATAACAAGGATTCCACCCTAATAAAAGAATGACCTACCTATAATATATGGTATCATACAATCTTCCCACCATATGAAATCTCATCCCTTAGAATATTTAAGTATCATAGTTCACTTTAGTGAAAATTAAATGCCCTAGTGTTCACATATTATATTACCCCTCCTTGGTTTCTTTTTGAACACACACTTTCGATCAGTGAACTTGTACTATAGGTCTGGTCTTTACCCAAAGACACTTCTCAATATGATCCACAAGCGGTATTAGATTTTCCTAAAAGAAAATATCTACACCAATATTTAAATTACTAATTCTAACCTGTGATAATATTATAGAAGATATCTTTAATGATATCGAAAAGAAAACATTATTTCTATATAACTATAGCTTTGTGGATGTTCCAATAATTATTAAACTAGACCGACCCTACCCACTATCTCAAATTCAATATAAACATGATTTCTAGATTTCCTTATTTCTTGTTATGGTATTTCCCCAACCTGGGGGACACCTGATGGAAAACACAATGACACACCTAAAACTATAGGCATATTATCTAAAGGGAGTGAATGATTTTTACAAACACAATGTAGTAACCAACTAACTCAAAATCAACTAAATCTGCTCATACTAATTCTATAAGATACTAGGTCTAAAAAAAACTGACTCAGCTTCCTCCAACCAAAAAATAGGTTAATGGTTTGTCCTAGAAAACAATTCCACAAATATATCTATTTGGATCAATGTATGGAATCTATATACATAATAAAACTCCTTGAATTTTATATTCTTGTAAATAAACATTGAAATAAGAAACATATCCTCCTAACATTTTTCCCATAATTTGAATCCTCCATCTAAATTGTTCATCATTATTTGAATTATAGGATGTATATATAATAGAAAATGATCAGAGAGCCCTATTAAGGACATATCTGAACAAAAATGTGAAATGATGAACTCTAAAAAAATTATAATCCTCATAATTCCATTCAATCAGGCTATCGCCAATACATAAAATCCACATATCATTAATAGTGAAGTACTCCCTCATAGAATGAAGTGGGATGTATCCTTTATAAGACCTCTTATCACCGATAATACATCATCATTGCAAGTTTTCCACATTAGTCATGTAAAAACCCCCATAGTGACATCACCCCACAAAAATGCTATAATGGAAAAATGATGCAACAGCCTAGAGGGCCTCTGATGTTTAGCCTTCACCTGTAAACCTGTGAAACAAATCCCCAAAAATCATGTTATCTACACCTCCATTCCTTGACACATGTATTTTCCATGAATATCAAGATATGTCTTTTCCATACTGGTATATACTACCTATCTAGAAACCTAAAACAATCTCATTAACTTCTCATGAAATCCTAGATTAACCCATAATCATCCATGATAAAGAAGAGAATTTATGCTATCAAGACACCATTTTGATGGTAGATCCCAACTAAATAAATGGTCTCTCAGTGCTTATCCCTCTTGAGATGATATTTTTAGTTATCATGATCATGTCTAGAATAATGGGTTTGAAAAATAAGAATTTATAGATAGTCGAACCCAGTACTCCTAGACATCTAGATTCATATTTGTAATGAGTTCTATTACCCACCACTAACTTCCAAACACTCAAAATTTCCCAATAATTAAATATGGAATCATGGAATATTCCATGGAATTTCCCATTCCTATTGTATATCCCAAATCAAATTTGAGATACTCTAAATACATGATCTGAATCAAATTTCAATGGCTTAGGTCCTTCTTAGTAAATGTTTAAATTAGGCTTATGTGGTCTATATAAATGAAAATACTATTGTCCATAATATAATGTCTTAAAATTTCATTGTATATACTAACATAGCTAGCTCCATATCATGCATTGAATAATTCTTCAAAGGTGTTATCATACTTCTAGAGCCAAAAGAATCCACTCTATCCTCTTTTATTATAACATCTATGAGTCCAACTACATATTAATCATAGTACACCACACATTCCTTAATCATTGTAGGAAACATGAGAATCAATATTGACGTCAGTATACTATTTATATCCTAAAAATAACTCTAGAAATTATCTTACAAAAAAACATTACCCTATTCATGGTCAGCCTTTTCATTAGTGATACCATATGGGAGAAGTCGAAGATAAATCAATAGAAATAAACTAATTAACCTAGAGAATTATAAATATCAGAGACATTCTTGGGAAACAACAAATATTCCATGATTGCGACCCTCTTTTTGTCAACTTACACTTTATCCCCTAATATGAAATGACATAATAAATGATCATTATCATAATTGAAACTGTATTTGGTTTTCATACAATAAAGCTAAAGCTCACTCAATATAGTCCAGATAATTTCAATTTGATTGGAATTATCATCTCTGTAAATTGAGTATTATAATGCATCATCGATGAAATCTACCTCAACACTATCCAAAAAAAAGAAAGATAGATTTGATTCATCATGTCCATTAATATTTACAGACCTAACAACAACACTACAAGCACATAAAACTGATAACAACGCCTAAAAGATGTCTAGGGTGTGATTGATGATCTCACCTTGAATTGGTGGTATCTGGATCACAAATATATATTAGATAAGATCTTTGAAACTCTCTATTTAAAAAAATCAATGTGTGTGATGGGATATAATTTCTTTACTTTAATCAATTTCAATCTCGGGTTGATTATACACAAGAACAAATTAACATCACTGTTCATGGATAAAAGAACTTGAGAACGCCAGGTATATTTACTAGGATATATGGAAAACTTAGTTTTTTGGTCGTCTGCCTAACGTATCTACTCCTCAAGCACCACTGGTTTTGTTAAATAAATAGTAGAAACTGGCTTTGTTCTAGAAACCAACTCGATCATGAACTCGATCACCTAATCTAGTGCTAATCTATATAACTAGTCATCAAAGTCAACCTAAATATTGTATACCATTAGCGGAAAATTAACCATCTACAATCCACCATATTCAAGAGAAAGAGTGTCTTTTTTATCCATGAGTCAATCAAATCTGAACAAAAATACTCTATCACGAGAATCATGAAGAGCTCACTCACCCTGCTGAAAATGGTTTCCTACTTATGAATATAGAAATGTGACTCTCCTCTTGTAATAATTGATGTGATCATGGTAAATAACTAACCAATCCATAACCAGAATAAAATTCCAAAATCTCATTTACATAATAAATAGTTCTCAAAATAAATGTTAACCACCAATTTCTAGATAACATTTCTATATAAATTTGAAATGCTATGACCACACTCCCAAAAATTTACTAATGGTGACAACACCATCAAATCTTTCAAAAATCAAGCCCAATCCATTTGAAAAAAGATCAAATAAAAAGGAATGTGATTAACTTTTATCATTAAAATAAGAAAGCGTATAAGATAGAATAAAATTTCATCTAGTAGTAATATATCCTAGATCCAAATTAGTTAAAGTAGAATTCATTTCATGTAGCTAACATTCCCATATACCATAGGCTCTTTTCTAACTCTGCATTCATAATCAACCTATAAAGAACTGCCACTATGGAATTAGGGTACAATGTATCCAATCAGTACCAAAATATCATGTAAAAATCCACATTCATGTCTTTGGTGTTTTTGATGAGTCCTTCCAAGACATTGGTACCTATAATGTTACCCTCCCACAACATTCAAATTTCATTCCCCTCCTTGCCCTATTAATGTTTGTAAATGAAACAGATCAATCTCTCTTATCATTAAAAACAGGTAAATTAGATTTTATTTCATGTAGCTTAGATTCCCATCTACAATAGTCTTCGGTCTAACTCTCATTTCCTTATCCACCTACGTAGTATATCCACTCTAGAATTGGTCTACCTTGTCACCTATGAGGACCAAAGATTCATGTAAAAATCTAGATATCTTTCTTTGGTGGGGTGGATGAGACTTTCCAAGACCTTGGTACCTATCGTGTTACCCTCCCTCAACTTTAAAATTTCACCCCAACCCTCCCTAGTTAATGTAGGCGGATACAATAGATAAACTCTCTTATCACAACAAACATCAAAGGTAAAGTGAGTACATTATTTTTTCCCAATATTTGATATTCCTTACGAAATAATAGTGAAATTAATCAGACATATAATCCTCATGAGCTAAAATATTAATTTTTTTAGCTCTGTTAGGAGCATACTGGTTTCCACTCTCATGGACATCAATTCAAGGAAGTTGGGGAGGAATTGTTTTTATTGAAAATAACACTCCTTAGAACCTTGGATATGAAAAACTCCAACCACAATAAGTGAAAAAATATATATTCCATGGTCTATTGTCTCTATATACATAGAATAACAAGTGAATTGAAATGACATAAAAAAAATTTATTCCATTTTCGTCATATATAAAACATATATCTTTTTATATTCCATATAATAAAATATATAACATTTAATAAATATTTCTCAATCAAAAACAATGCATGTCAATATGTATCCCGACGTTCCTATCAGGATTCATGCATTATTATCTCATTTTATACATTTCCATGAGTACATTTCAAAAGAAACAACATCAACACACAACATATAAATCTCCCAAGGTGAAATAATATCAACCACAACAACTGAATTGTAGGAAAAGAATCCCATACATGGGATATCTGATTATCCATTTTAAATGGGATAGATACTATAATGCATAGCTCATTACCATGTCTTGAAACATCATAACATCCTCTATAAATTTCAAATATAGTAATTTAATTGAAAAAAAACAAACATCCTTCAATAACACTATATAAAAATACGTGACTCATCCCACTCTTACGTGCCCAAATCAAGTTTGATTCCTGCCCTCAATCATGCCACCCCATATGCCAGAGGTTTCCAACTAGTGGAATAGGTCAGGTGATCATAGTAAAGAGACTAAAACCCATGGTATAGAGTTTAAATATACTATAAATAGAAAAATATTAGATTAATGTAAATAATGGAAACAATATAACCTAAAATGGAAGATAAAGGCTGAACCAAGTAAAAAAAATAATGAAGAACCATTTTATTGTAAAGCAAGAATGAAACTAAATGACATTATAGAAATGATACACATAAAAAAAATTAAAACAAATAAACTCAAATGAACCATCGTACGAATCCATAGTCAATACCATCTATACGATCTTACCCATCCACCGAAAAACAATTAAAATAGATGTCCCTTTACCTTTTAAAAACATGCATCCTTGTAATATTCTCAGGTACCAAATGATGACATGAATCATGTGTGATTAAATATCAGTATGTAGACACCCCTGTGTATATATGAAACTAGTTTGGCAATAAGTTCATAACATAAATAAATTCGGTTATTAATAAACCAATTAATAAAATATAAAAATATACATACTTCGGTTTCATGTTGGAATATCTCTATGAATTTAGAATAAACATTTCAACTACAACCACAATTCCATGGGATAATCATATAATAGGGAAAGTCCCACTGTATAAGAGTTTCTCCATATCTATTCCAAACCCTATAATAATTACAGAATTAATAAGACTAGCCATAATTATATGATTTTCATCATGAAAATGGGTCATGACCTCCATATAAGTGTTATAGAATAACCGGTCCAATAACTATTTTCATTACATCATAAATGGTCCAAGCTTTATATATAAGCATTTCAGTAAATAAACTAGGCCATTTCCTATATAGAAGCATAAAAGAATCACTGGGCCAAACCCTTTATATATTAATTTCATCATGAAATATATCACAATTCATAATGGAATGAATATCACATCAACAACATCTTCCACCATGGTTAATTTTGATAACTAACTTTATTATTTTCAATTAACATTTATTCATCAACAAATGTCTTGACCCATTAACAATCAAATTAATGAAACAATATAATATATAGATAATCCCCAATCATTTAGAAAAATAAATCTATTTCCCAATTTGATCATATCAAATGAAACCACCTATAGACTCAAGTCTTGTTCATCCTTATGTTTAAGAATGTAAGATCCCAGGTGAATAAAAAATTATAAATTTCATATATATTAATATTTATTAATTAAATATAAATTTTAAGTTAAAGGGTATTCCATGTTCGATGGTGTACCTGATATGCGACAATGGGTATCTTTGAAATCTTACGTTACACACAATGTTATGTTATACCGAAAAACAATATATTATTATTAATAATTTAAATGGTAGTTAATGCATAACCATTGTATTGGCAGAAAATAAATGGTCTAACTTCAATATGATTATAAATGTTTGTTAAATGTTTTTACATTTATCAAATAAAAGTAAGAAGCTTAATATGTGAATGAATATGATTTTAAGCATAAATACTGTAATATTCATTTATAGGTAAAATTACCGCCTTTTGATGGTGATACCTCTTTAAATATAGTATTAGTCAGTAGTATATGTTCTATTGGAAAAAATAAAATTCTTCATTAGAATAGGGACATAAAAATTTACTTTGGGTAAATTGTTTTTATTTTTCTCATAAAATTCTTTTTTAATGAATAGTGAAAATAATGTACTTTAATTCCAAACTTCCTTTTAATTTAATTTCTTTATAAGGTTATATTATCTTTTTATTTTGTTTTAATGTGTAATTAGATTATATTTTTACCATTTAATCTAATTCTATTCATTGGATTTAATTTCACTTAGAAATCGGACATAAACTCGTGTCAATCTTTTGATAGTTATTATTTCTTAAAAAGTACATATCTTGTTTTGACAAGGAGAATTAATTTCAAATTAATTAAAGAAACATCTATGTTTTTAATTTTTAAAATAGACTTCATTTTTGAAATCAGAATATTAAATATATCTTAGGCTGAATTTACAGTATTTTTCTGAAAAAACATCAATTTTTGATGAATTGTGAAAACACTGAGTATTAGTAAAAAAACCAACTTCTTCATTTAGATAAAATTTTACCGCTTCAATGAATTGAATTTAAAAAACCTTAAATACATGATTTTTATTAGTAAGAACAATTTGGTTCAATAATATGAATATAAATTAAGTGAATAGTAACTTTTGACTTATATTAACTGTGATAAAATTTAAATAGGGTAATTCATGGTAAAAAAATATTAAAATAATATACAATGACCATAAAACTTTTCCTAACCTAATTGTATGAGTCATGGCCGAACAATAAAATTTTTGGTTGATATTTTTTGTCCTTTTAAAACCATTTCAGTATGATAATGACATCAATAAATTTTTATTTAATGTAGAAAAATAAAATAAAATATACATGTATTGTTTTGTTAAAACAAATTTAATGTCTGGTTATATAATTTATTTTTCTGAGTATAATTATTTTTTAAATAGATAAAATATTTAATACATCATTTTATTTTATTTATAATTTTTATATATCAAATAAATAAAATTATTTATGATACAACAATGTTGCAATGTTTTCTTCATTAATAAATAATTTAATGAAATAATATTATAATGATTAAAAAAATATCCAAAACTTATCCAATTATTATTAAATGATTTTATTTATAACCTGGGCCATCTTATCTTTGATTTTAATATGTTTCAGAAATATAGAAACCGAAAATCAATATATAATAAAATAATATTTTAAAAAATTCTTAAAGAGCCCCTCCTCCCCCTTATAAAAATACTTCACCTCTAACCCATTACTCACACCACTAAATCCCCTTCTCTAGTCCAACCTCTATCAAAATAAGATCTCACAATCCCTCTATTGTACATAGAATCCTTACCTTAGGCAAAATTTACTTTAAAAAACCTTTTGGTTTAAACCAAAGGGAGATACCTTATTTAAACGTAACGTCTTCTCTTATGTTCTTTTATTTATTTCACATCTAATCCTTATAAACTCTAATTATTGCTTTATTTTATAAAAAACTAGTATCTTAAATATTATAGGTTGTTTTTATGAAAATTATTCGATTTAAAATTCCACACACCTCCATCTAATAGATACGAACATATTATTTCAGTGGACGGTGAACTACTGCATCACGAAACAATGATTGTTCAAATATCTCCAACCACCTCTCATAGTGGACATTATGATGGAATTGTAATTTTATATTATATATATTAAATATTATTTCATCAATATGCTTCTATAATTATCATTTAGTATATAAGTTTATGATTTTCATGTTTTATAAATCGGAAAAAGTTTATTTGAGGATGTGTGGAATACCACTCCCTCAAAGTGATATGACTCATTCATACCATACATGGAATGTATAATTTATGGTGTTAATTAAATTATCTAACATATATAAAATTTTATTTTATGATATTATTATAATAAACTTATGTATTGTTATGTTTTTAATAATTTAAAGAAAATCAAATTAGTGTTCATGCATACGTACGGCTTACCATCCCCTTGAATAGTGAATTTCATTAATTATATACAAATGTTATAAACTATTATAAATACTTATATACTGTATATATATGATATATATGACATCTATATTTTTAATATAATTTAGTATATAATGTACTTTTGACCACATCGACAAATTGTATTTTTAATAAGTTCTTTTTTAACTGAAATTCCTCACATAAACAAAATGTTTTATGTGAACTCAATTAATTAACTAATTTTAATTGAAAGGTAATAGGTGAAATAAAAATTATAATCAACATTAAAAGGTTCTTAATAATTTATAAAAAAACTTATGTTTCTTATTTATGTTGAACAAGAAACTAACGAGTCATGTCGGGCACGAGGTAAGGGTTTTTCATCTCACTTCTTATTACCATGAGATTCATGCTATATTTTCCACTATTTCATTTTCTGTGGTGTATCTACTTCCCATGATTGTATTATTTCTCTAATATAATATAATGTATGGGTATTAAAATCTTCATTTTTTAATATGTCTTTCATGTGGTCTATGTTTTCATAAGTTACCAAATCAGTAAGGGAACTTTTTAACCCAATTTCCATTCCTGGGGTTAATCTTATAATTCTTAATTATGTCCTGCAATGATTATATTTTGAATCACTATTTGATTATTTATGTTTTAATATAAACTCCCCATTGTGTTTATATTATTTTGATATAGGTAATCAATCCATTGATTAATTATCATGTCATTGATATGAACTTGATAAGGGTAATCTTAACCCAATTTCCATTCATTGAGTTAATCATCCATGTCATTGGTTTTGTTTTAAAAAGAACATTTGTGAATGTCATCTAACTGATTTAAAATGAATATCCAATTATATTGATTGTATTTATATTTTTCCAACATTATTTGATCTTTTACTAACCATTTTTGTAGTTTTTAATATATAATGATAGGAGAAATTTATGGTTCACCTTATTTTATTATTCAATTATCTATAAGTTCATTCTAGTACATCAGGTGTGACCAAGTCATCATTGGTACTCATTGATTGGAGAATAGATGAGTTTTTGGTAGACACTTTCTAAATGATGAAACTCTACTAGAAAAGTAAGTATATTTACTTATTTCCATAGTCAATATCATCAATAAATTCTCAATCTTTATGAAATAGAACATAAAAAAATGGTTTCTGTTAACTTTTCCAATTGGGGAATCAACGACAATTTAACCCATCAATTTTTTTTTTATTTTTTGGTGGTTAACATTCTCCTAAAAATGTTTTATATCACTCTATATATAAACATGACACATAGTTTCTCCTCCATATCTAGGAATTTATACATGTAATCCTAGTACAGATTATCTATGGTGGCCTTTGTACTAATAATTCTTTCTTTTAAATTTATAGTTTTATTGACACTTTTTCCGATGTAGGACTTTTTAAGATATTTCTGAGCCCAATTTTAAAATTGTTAGTATGCAATTCTCAAAAGGGGGAAGGATGTAATATAACAGGTGAATAAATAATATGGAATTATCATATTTCTTAATCATTTATAATTAAATATTAATTTTACATTAAAGGGGATTCCATTTTTTATTGCATACCTGATACGTAACAACAGGTTTCTTTGAAATATTACATTACACACAATGTTATGTTAAACCGAAAAATAATATATTATTATAATTATTTTAAATTGTTGTTAATGCATAACCTTTGTATTGAAGGGAGTAAACAAGACTTACTACAATATAAAAATATATGTTTACTATTTTTTTTTACATTTATCCCATAAAAGATAGAATCATAAAATGAGAAAGAATCATATGTAAGCATAAATACTTTATTATTATTTAAATTGTTGATTTACCACCTAGTGGTGGAAAACCCTCATTAAATATAGTTTTGGTCAATTTTATATGTCCTTTTTGACAAATGAAAATTATTCTTTAGAATCGGGACATCAAAAAATACTTTGGTTAATGTTTTTGTATTTATCTCATTTTTTTTTAATTAATAGTGAATAATACCCCATGTTTATTCAAAACACCCTTTTAATATAATTTATTTATATGGTTAGATTATATTTTTAATTAGTTTTAATGTGTTATTATATTATATTTTTACCAATTAAATAAAATCATGGTCATTGAATGTAATTTCACGTTGAAATTGGTCATAAACAAGTATATATCTTTTGATAGTTATTGTTACTTAAAAACTCTCTTATTGTTTTGACAGTAGGAATTATTTTTAAATTAATTACTAAAAGTTCTATGTTATAAATTTTGTAAAATATAAATCATTTATGAATTCCGAATATGAAATATAGTGATTAATTTTTAGTATTTTTCTAAAAAACATCAATTTTTTATAAATAGTGAAAACACTGAGTAGTAGTTAAAAACCTGACATCTTCATTTTAATGATATTTTGCCACATTTGTGAAATTAAATTTAAAAATATGACATACATGTTTATTATTAAAAATTAAAATTTTGTTCAATAAGATGAAAATAATTTTTGGTGATTAGTAACTTTGGTCTTTTATTTATCATGGTTAAAGGAAAATTGGGTAATTCAAGGTAAAAATAATATTATAATAATACCAAATTACATTAACAAATTATAAACATATTTTATGAGTCTTGGATGACCAATAAAATTCTTTGATGATATTTTTTTCCTTTGAATGCCATTTAATAAAGATGATGACATTAATAACTTTTTATTTAATGTAGAAATAAAAATATCATAAAAATGTATTGTTTTGCTAATAGAATTTTAATATTGGGTTATATAATTTTTATATTTGACTATAAATATTACCAAGAAATATAAAAAAATTTCATACATCATGGTATTTTATTTATAATTTTTTGAATTAAAATAAATAAAATTATTGATGACACAATAATTATGTAGTGTTTAACTAATAAATGAATGATTTAAATAAAGAATATAAAGATTAAAACAATATCCAAAACCTATTCAATTCTTATTTGATGATTTTATTTAGAAAAAGAGTCATAAAATATTATAATTTAATAAGTTTTGGACCTCTATAATTCGAAATTCATTATATAATAAAATATTATTTTCAAACATTCCTTAAGATCCCCTCATACCCCATGTTAAAAGATCTCACCTCTAACCCATTACGCACACCTCTAAATCCCCATTAATCATTCAAACTATATCTAAATAATCTCTTAATATCCCTCCCTTCAACCTAAAAACCATAACTTAGGAATAATCCTCTTCAATTAAACCTTTTGGTCCAATCCAAGGGAGATAACCGATTTAAAGGTAACATCTTCTCTTAAGATCTTTTCTTTTATTTTGCTTATCCAACCTCCTATACTCACATTATTAAAATATATTATAAAAAAACAAAAGTATCCCAAATATAATAGTTTTTAGTTATAAAAATTCATAGAGCCACACTTCCGCACACCTCCATCTAATTGATACGAACATACTGTTTCTGTGGATGATGAACAATTTTCGCACGAAACGATGATTGTTCAAATATCTCCATCATCCTCTCATAGTGGGAATTATGATGAAAATTTAATTATATTTAATAGATATATTATATTATTTTATCAATATTCTTCTATAATTATCATTTATAACATTCATTTATTCTTTTCATATTTTATAAATATGATAATTTCTTTTGAGGAAGTGCGGACTACCGCCCCCTCAATGTGATATGACTCATTCATACCATACATGGAACGTATAAATGATGGTATTAATGATATTATGTAACATATATAAAATATTATATTATATTTGAATTATAATATACCAATGTATCATTACGTGTTCATTTCATTAAAAATGAAAAAAAAGAAATCAAAGTTGTGTTCATGTGTACGCACGGCTTACCGTCTCTATGGACAGTGCATTTCATTTCTTATGTCCAAATATTATGGACTCTTATAAATACATATATACTAGATATATATGATATATATGATATCAATGTCATGAATATAATTATGGATAATGTACATTTGACCACATGGACAAATTGTAATTATAATAAGTTCATTTTTTACACAAATTCCAAACATCGACAAAATGTCCAATATGAACTCAAATAATAATCTAATTGTTATTGAAAGGTAATAAGTGATATAAATGGAATAATAAACTTGAAATTTTTTTTGATTAAATTATAAATTAACTTATGATTATTATTCCATAAGAACAAGGAACAAACGAGTCAAGTCGGACACGAGGTAAGGTGTTTTCATCTAACTTTTTATTTCCATGAGATACATGCTATATTTACCTTTATTTCCTTTTGTCTTGTGTATCCACTGGCCATAATTTTATTCTTTTTTTAATATACATTAATTTATGGATATTTACATCTTCATTGTATGATCCGTCTTCCAGGTTTTGTATGTTTCATATGTTCCCAAATCAGTAAGGGATCTTTTTAACCCAATTTCCATTCCCTAAGTTAATATTCTAATTCTTAACTATGTTATGATATGATTATGTATGTAATCACTTCTCATTTATTTATGGTGTAATTTCCAATCCCATTATTTTGGATATAATTTTGATACACATAATCACTCCATTGATAAATTCTCATGTAATTGATATGAACATGATAAATGTAATCATAACTCAATTTCCATTCATTGAGTTAAATATTCGCATAATTGGATTTGTTTGAAAAGAAAATTTTGAATGAACACTGATTTATTTACACTGAATATCCATTCATATTTCACGTATTTATATTTTTCACACATTATTATGTAATTTATTTATCCATAATCTAATGAAACTATTTTATAAAGGATTTCGTCTGAATTTAGAATCCATTGTGACTTCATTATTGTTATGAACCAATTCACTTTTATATATTCTTAATATTGGGATTTGGCATTTTATATCAGCAATACATTTATTTTCATGATATTATAAATCTTTTTTTAACATAGTTTTTCAAATATTTTTATTCAAGCATCTCCCATTTTTTTAGATACTCTTTAACTAAAATATCGTTTTAAATATTTTAATGATTTATTGTTCTAAATCTCTCTCATTAATGAATATGTTATAAAAATGGTTTCAAGGATTTATTTATATGAACATGAATGTTTTGACATTAAAATTTATTTCAAATTCTTCAATGTGGTATGGGACACTTTGATTCAAAAATAACTTTATTAAATATTCTAAATGATTTTGAAATTGGTTTGATAATGCATAGATTATGTCAATATCTTGGAATGATATATTTTGATTGAAATGTGGAAGTCTTATCTTCCATATATGCTTGTTTTATGTGTTCTGAATATGTTGTGTTTATTGGGCAATGTTTACATATACGGGTGGTTCTGTGATAATCCTAGGGAGGGTGAGCCCGATATAGCTCACCAAGGCCTTGGGTAACGTGATAGAGCTAAAGGTTAATGTTTCTCCTAATAGATTTAGGGAATATTTTTTGATGAGTATTACAAATGGAACTCCTTATGTAGATGGTAATTCTAAAATAGAAGTATTTTATTAATTCTATAATTCACATTTTTCTTTTATGATTTCCTTGTTTTATTAATAACTCATAGTATTTAATGAGGTATGTTATTATTGAAAAGTATGTTTTAATTGATCTGTATTTATTGATGGGATAATGTTTCCTTTCCTTATTTTATAACCCTTAGGGATATTTTTATTCTACTCCCATGTTTTGACGTTTTTTTCACAGGACATTAATATAAATAGGGTCAATGACGGGATCAAGGAAAAGTAATGTTGTCTAAAACATGGAACAAGACATGACTCCATTTTAAATGATATTTTATTTTATGAAAAAAATTAAACTTAGTAGAAGTTTCTAGTTTGTAATTTTTGAGATTTAATGTAATAGTTAGGGCCTAATTATCTAAAAATCTAAACTGGAAAAGATCCTCAATGTAATATATTAATTTAATTAAAGATTATGTAACATTTTATGGTTGGGTCCTTATAGTTGGAATCAGAGATCAGTTTAAACAACTTTAGGGATTATGATTTTCTGTTAGACACGTTGTTTGTCTTTATCTCTATTCCTTGAGATAAATCCGTATTTTTTAACTTTTTAAAATTAATGAATGTCTGTTACAAATGGAAATAGGAAGATCTAAAATGGCTTTCCATTATCATCCTGATGAGTTTTTTGCAATAATTATTGCAAAGTCATGTCCAGAAGTGTGAAAAACATTTTCTAACATACAACTCACTTGCAAGAAATTGTTTGAGATATCAAACACCACAACTATACCTCCATACCATCGTGGATCATGGGTTGTATTTAATCAAATCATATTTTCTCAATATTCTCATATTTTCAAGAACATTAACAATTATAAAGGTTTTTTAAAATATTTTACCTTATCACAAGATTTTGTATCATAATATAATTTTGAAAAAGGTGATAAAGAAGGAGACCCTTGCACAAACTATTAATGTTTTCTTTTAAATTACTATATTTTGGCACATAATTATGATATTTTAAAATGAAAATTTATTGAATGTTTCCACTCAAACATGGTTATACTATTTTATAGAAATTAAGTATTATCATATGTTTGAAATTATATGTCATACATTATTATTTTCAGAAACTATTTTTTTGTAACCACTCATATGATCCATGTAGTACGAGGTGTATTTGGATAAAGGAAGCCTATAATTTTGAAGGATCTCTAAATCATTGTTCCAATTCATGGACCATCTATCTATACGAACAGGATGAAGAAGAAACCAGATTGACACCATGATCAAGTTATGTTTCTCTTTCTTTGAGAATAATGTTATTTTATAGAGGTAAAAAATGTCAATATATATAAGACATCATGAATTAATATATTGAGGTCATTATGTGTTGAGATGAAATGGAGAGGCATAAGTCACCCATTGATATTAAATCGTGTTATGGTTATTTTGTGGAGTTAATATTGTTTTCTGGAATGTTATTAAATTATATTGTTTTTGAAAAAGGAAAACACACAGACCATGTGACAACCCGTTGTGTCAGACAAAGCTGTGGGATTCGAAGCCACAACCAAAGTGTGATTGAGATTTATTACCTACCACAAGACTACGTGAAGACCCCAGTTAGAATGACTTATTATTTTTATATAAATGATTTTGTTGATAAAGATTAATTTTATTTGGGCTCTTCTGTTTTATCAATTGGATATCCTTAGTATTGGAAAATGATTTGGTGATTAAGTGATAAAGGTTATTTTGTAATATGTTTTACTTTTTGGGAAACTATTTGCCTAATGTAAATAGAATACTTTGGGATTTCAATTCATGAGTAATGGTGAAATTTTATTTTTCAAGAATCTATGTTTTTATTATGGACATATAGAGATTTGTGTTATTTATGGAAATGATTATACTATCATAGAGAATATGTTTTTTGGTTAATTACAATTCACTATGAGACTTTAAGAGTAGTCTTTGTTATTTATAGATAAATGTTAGGATTTATTATGGAAGACGATGTGATCAAATCATTATGAATTTTGGGGTTCACAAATAGTTTGTATTATTTTAATTAATTTTATGGAGATTTTTGAATTGAATGGACTTCTTTTAGATTTTTGTATTGTTTATTAAATTATATAGATTATGATTAGTATTTATTTTTTATTAATGATTATCCTTTTTTAAATTACATGATCTTGTACTATCCATTTTGGTTTTGGTTAATGTCTAACGATAGTGTAAATATATGGTTTATCTTTTTTGTATTATTCGACTCTCTAAATGTTCATTCTAGCGCTTCATGTGTGACCAAGTCATCATGAATACTCATAATTTGAAGAAAATCTGAGTTTTTGGTAGAAACATACTTAATGGTGAATCTCTACATGAATAATAAGTATATTTCCTTATGTACTTAGTTAATATAATAAATAAATTATCCAACTTTATGAAATGTAATATAAAACAAAAACATTGCCCGTTATATTTTCCTAATGGGGAATCAAATACCATTTAACCCATCACATGTTTGTGACTTTCTGGTGGTTAACTATCTCATAGTCCGGTTTTCTATTACTCTCTATCAGAACTCGACGCTTAGTTTCTCCTCCACATCCTTGTTTTCCTACATGGAATCCAAGTATGGGTTATCTTGGGTGACCTTTGTACTTATATTTTGTTCTTTTAATGTGATAATTTTATTGACTCTTTTTCTGATGTGGTACTTTAAATAACGTTTCCGAGCCTAATTTTAAAATTGTGAGGATGAAACTCCTAAAAGGGGGGAAGGACGTAACATCCCAGGTGAATAAAGAATATGTAATTTTTATATTTATTAATTTTTTTGAATTAAATATTAATTTTACTTTAATGTATATACCATGTTCGAGGGCGTACCCGATACACAACAACAGGTTTCTTTGAAATCTTACGTTACACTCAACTTTATGTTATACCAAAAAATAAAATAATAATATGATTATTTAAAATGGTAGTTGAATCCTATAAATTGTATTGGAAGGAATGAATATTACTAACAATAATGTGATTATACATTTGGTTAAATGTTTTTACATTTATCCATAAATGCTAGAATCTTATTGAATGAATCCTATTTTAAGTGTAAATACTATAATATTCATAAAAAAGTTTATTTACCACCTATTGATGGTGAACCAAATTTAAATATATTTTTGTTCACTTTTATATTTTCTACTGGATAAAATAAATTATTCTTTAGAATCAGGACATAAAAATTTAATTTTGATAATTTTTTTGTATTTTTCTCATAAAATTATTTTTTAATGAATGGTAAAAAATACTGTTTTTATATTGAAACCTTCCTTTTAATATAATTTATATATATGGTTAGATAATATTTTTTACTTGGTTTTAAAGTGTAATTATAATATCATTCTACCATTTAACAAAATTTAGGTCATTGGATGTTATTTCACTTTTAAATTAAACACAATCAAGTGGTATTTTTCTAAAAAACTTCAATTTTTGATGAATAGTGAAAACACTATGTATTAGTTAAAAAACTAACTTCTTCATTTAAATTATATTTTATCACATCTGTGAATTGGATATCAAAAATACAACATACATGGCTGTTATTAGTATATAAAAATTTGGTTCAATAAGATGCAAATATTTTTTGGGGAACAATAACTTTTGACTATTATTTTAAGGTAAATATAATATTATAATAATATATAATTACCATAAAACTTGTCATATCTTTATTGTATGAGTCCTGGTGGACCAATAAAATCCTTGGGTGATATTTTTTCCCTTTTAAATCCATTTGGGTATGATAATGACATTAATAACTTTTTATTTAAAGTAAAAATAAAAATATCATAAACATGTATGGTTTTGATAAAAAAATTATAATAAGGATATATATAATGGATATATTTAACTATAAATATTATTTAGAATTATAAAAAGGTTTAAAATATCATGGTATTTTAATTATAATTTTTAGTCATCAAATAAATTAAACAATTTATTACACAATAATGATACAATGTTTACCTCATTGATGAATGATTAAAATTTTATAAGATTATGAAGATTAAAATAATATCCAAAACCTATTAATTTTATATTGGATGATTTTATTTTGAACAGGATTCCTCATATCATAACCTTTAATATGTTTTGGACTTTTAGAAACCGAAATTCATTATATAATAAAATAATTTTATAAAACATTCTTAATGAGACCCTATTTTCTATTACAAAAAGATATCACCTCTAACCCATTACTCACACCTATAAATCCACTTGGATCATCCATAATCAATCCTAATAAACTCTCAAGATCCCTCTAATCCACATATATTCCTTACCTTTGTGTGAAGTCACCTCAAGAAAACCATTTGGTTCAAACCAAAGAAGGATAACTGATTTAATGGTTACATATTCTCTTAAGTTCTTTTCTTTTATTTTGTTTCTCCAAACCGTTAACACTATTTATTACATTATTTAATAACAAAAACCTATATCTTGTATACTAGGTTTTTTTGAGAATTATGCTAACTAAACATCCACACACCTTTATCTAATGGATACAGACATACTATTTTAATGGATGGTGAACTACTACCTCACGAAACGATGATTGTTCAAATATCTCCAACCACCTCTCATGGTGGCCATTATCATGGATATGTAATTACATATGATATATATTTTATTTTATTTTATCAATATGATTATGTAATTATAATTTATAACATAAATTTATTCTTTTTATGTTGAATAAATATGATAATTTCATTTGAGGTAGTGCAGACTACCGCCCCGTCAATGTGATATGACTCGTTCATACCATAAATCGAATGTATAAATGATTGTTTTAATAAAATTTTGTAACATACATAAAATATAAAATTAAACTGGAATTATAATATACCTAGTTATCATTATTTTTTAATTTCTATAAAATTGAAAAAATGCAATGAATGTAGCGTTCAAGTGTACGTACGGCTTATCGTCCCCATGATCGGTGCATTTTATATTTTATGTCCAAATGTTATGGAATCTTATAAAAAAATATATAATGGATATATATGATACATATTATATATAAATCATCAATATAATTCTGGATATAATGTAATTTTTACCACTTGGACAAATTTTAATTATAATAAGTTCATTTTGAAGTCAAATTTCAAACATAGACAAAATGTCCTATATGAACTCTAATAATTATAATATTGTTATTGCAAGTAAATAAGTGACATAAAAGGAATAATAAACATGGAAAAAATTATAAATATTTTATAAATTAACATAAGCTTATTATTCAAGATGAAAAGGAACAAACGAGTCAATTCGGACGCGAGGTAAGGGTTTTCATGTCACTTTTTATTCTAGTGAAATTCATGCTATATTTACCACTATTTCCTTTTGTGTGGTCTATATACTGCCCATTAATATATTATTTGTGTAATATTATTTAATTTATTTGTATATAGAACTTCATTTTATTATCCTTTTTTCATGCGGTGTATGTTTCATAAGTTACCAAATCGGTAAGAGAATATTTTTACCAAATTTCCATTCCTTAAGTTAAAATTTTATTTATTAATTATGTTGTTATATGATTATGTGTGGAATAATTATTTATTTTTTTAGGTTGTAATTTTCTCTCCAATTTTTGTGGATATAGTTTTTATGCACATAATCACTCCATTGATAAACTCTCATGTCATTGATATGAACTTGATAAAGATAATCTTAACTCAATTTCCATTCATTGAGTTAAACATCCAAGTCATTGGTATTGCTTTAAAAAGAAGATGTGTGAATGTTGGATGATTTATTTACACATAATACCCAATAATATATAGTGTATTTATATTTTTCACATATTATTATGTGATTTATATCTACATAATCAATAGAGATATGTTTTATAAGGGATTTCATCTCAATTTATAATCCATTAAGACTTTGTTGTTGTTATGAACCAATTCACTTTTTTATAGTGTTAATACTATTCCTTGGAATATTATATCATGAATCTATTTATTTACATGATATTATAATTATAGGATTAATTTTATTCCCCAATTATTTGTATTCATTCGTCTCTCATTTGGTTAAGAACCCTTTAACTAAAATTTTATTTTTAATGTTTTATAGATTTATTCTTATAAATCTCTCTCACTAATGTCTATGATTTAAGAATGGTTTTATGGATTTATTTATATGGACATTAATGTTTTGGAAATATTATTTTTAAAAAAAAAATTCAATGTGGTATGGGAAACATTGATTCAAAAATCTCTTTATTAATTTTTATTAATGATTTTGAAAATGTTTTGATAAGGAATTGATTATGTCAATATCATAAAATGATATATTGTGATAGAAATGTGGAAATTTTATCATTCCTTTATGATTATTATATGTGTTATGAATATGTTGTGGTTATTGGGATATTTTAACGTATACGGGTGGTTTAGTGATAAAACTAGGGTGGCTAAGCCCGATAAAGATCTTTAATGTATTGGTTTATGTGAAAGAGGTAAACATTAATGTTTCTCCCATGAGATTTAGAAAATATTCTGTGATGAGTATTACAAAAATAACTCCCTATATATCTATGAATCCTTAAATTTATGATTGTTATGGATGTCATAATTTACTTTTATGATTTATGATTTCTATGTGTTATTCATAATTTATATGATTTTATGAGGTTTGTTATAATAGAAAAGTATTGTTTCAATGATTTCTATTTATAGATTGGTTAATATTTCTTTTCCATATTTTATAACCCGTAATGAGCTTTTTATTCCCCTCCCATGTTTTGATGTGTTTTTCATAGGACATAAATGTGAATTGGATCAATGAAAGGATCAACGAAAAGTCATGTTGTCTAAAACATGGAATGAGACATGAGTCTTTTTTAGGAGTTATAATTTGATGAAAAAAATTGAAACTAAGTAGATTTGTCTACTTTGTAATTTTTGAGATGCAATTTAATAATTAAGGACCAATTATTCAAAAGTCTAAACAAGAAAATATTCTCAATGTGAATTATTAATTTATTTCAAGATTATTTATTGTTTCATGTATGGGTCCTTATAAAGACAATGTACTGTTATTAATTGTCTAATGGTTGACTCACCCGACAGTAACTAAAATCCAAGGGTAAAATATTTAGATCCAAAGGGATCTAGTGAATTTTACAAACACAGTATTATAATCACCCTTTATTCCATTAGTTCTAATTCACATTGTATCGGTATAATCAAATAATATTTCACATTGAGAATATATTATTAATAGAAAAAAGTGGTTTCTTATAGACCACCTATATTTATCCTTACATCAAGATAATCTCCCAATCGAAAAGAGCAATGAAGAAAAAAGGGAAGGGGATACTAATAAAAACCTTAATAAAAGAATACTCAAGATCTATTTATATTAAACTCTATTGAATATAACCTACTTCTATAATAAGGGATTGAATAATATGAAAGAAAACCAATGTGAATGGATACGACATAGATTAATCACTAGACCAATAAATTTGTAAAGGAATGAATTTCTCCAAATTCAACACGATTCGCCTAGGATTCGAGGGAGATGGTTGAATTGTAGATTAAAATTAAAATCATACTCAATATGTGGTTACAAAATGTTGTATCTCAAATATTCAAGATGTGAACTATTTTCACAATATGAATTTATATATTTATTAGATACACTGAAAAATTCATTGGGTATGCTTAAAATAACCAATATTTACTATTTCATAAGGTGAAATTGATTCTTGGAATTTAAACATTAGTGGTCTAAACTAGTTCATGGAATGTTTCAGATAATTGGTTCACATCATGTAAAATGTTTATGACATGAAATATTCCAACTGAGAGATCTCATATCAAATTATGTAGCAAAATAGTGAACCACATTCAAAGACATATAAACCACATAATACCTTCTCAATACCCTAGAACATTTACACATGGAAACCATTCATTTAAGAAAATATACCACCTCGAACCTTAGTCCATTTTCCATGAAAAAATCTCTCCAAGCTCAACGAAAAAGTAACACCACCAAATATTAAAAAAGAAAATAAATACAAAATAAATGAGTTTCAACCAAAATTCAAGATAGATATAAATTAAAAAATATGTGATATTAAAAATTAACTAATTTTATAAATTATCAAATCATATATTTTTTATAATTTAGTGAGCTCAATTTACACCCACCAATCCAACAACGAGTCAATAATAACATATCATTTTCCATTTAAACAGAGTGTGGTGTGTAAATAAATCCAAAAAAGAAATAAAATTTATTTATTGAGAATTATATCATGAAATATAAGGGTGTAATATTTTACCACCTTATAATAATATTTATTTTGAAATTGTATCACTCTACTAATGAAATGAAGTATACTTCAAACTCATCACATCATCAAGTCCTTATATAGTTTCCCAAAATTTTTGGCTTCCCCACAAAACATTGAACTGCTTAGTTGTCCAATTTCAAAGTAAATTATATCAAATATTGAAAATAACTACTGATTGTTACTAAAAAGAGATATCATTATCAAGTAGTACATCCTTTGATTCTAGTCATTGTGAAGGATCAGGTATGTATTTCCTTAAGGGAGATTTATAGAACAAATCATAAACATGAGTGATATTTCATGGAAGCACCAATATATAATCTACCATCACAATACAATATATCATTTCAGTGTGACCAATTTATTTATTTATTTTCATTCCATTCATTTCAAATATCAAAATCTTCTTTTAAGGAGATGTTTGTTGGAATTAAAATTTCACAACTTTGATCTCTTCATATTAGAGAATATTAATTTAATAATTTTATTGTTGACTCTGAGCTGCTCTATTTTGATATTGAATGGATCTAACGTTTTATTTCATTTCATTTGCAATATTCAATCCCAATAAATTTCTTTTATCAATATTAAACCCAACATATATGAGTTATGAACATACATCCAAAGAGGGTGTCATAAGGAACCATCGAAATTCCATTTTGAAAACTATTATTGTATGAATATTACACCAATATAAGGTGTTGGTCCCATCTAACATTGAAATCTATACATAAATATCTAAACATGTAATCTAGATTTTTAATGTTCCAATAAAAATTAACCTAAATATGAGGATGATATGTAGTAAAAAAGGAGATGTCTTATTTGATATCTGGATGTTGTATTCTTTAGAACTTAATTTAAATCCTTGAATCCTGATCAGATAAAATAGAATGGTGTACTCTAAAAATCATACCATATCATTAATTTATAAAAATTAAATCCTATCAAATAATAAATATTATATTATTTCAGGTGTATTTGATGATTTCATATGCTTATTGACTATAACACAAATAACTTTTTTCCTGTAGATATTTTGGGGAGTCTAATGAAAAAATCCTAGGTAATATTTTTTCTATATCCATTAAATTATGAGTAATTCTTATAACATCCCTATTACCATATTTTTCATATCCTTAACTAACTAAAATACCCATATTCAAGATACATATTACGTGATATCCCTCTTCATGTTGACCCACCATAAATATTATTTCAAATATTTATATATATATATATCTTTTTTATTCGTGGATGTATTGTGAATGATAAACATTGAGCTTTATCAAAATGATTGTTCCTTAATTTTAGTGTTTAAAGGTTATATACTCTATTTATGAACATTATAATTTAATAAATGTTATGTATAAACTAAGGGACAATATTTTCATTCTTCTGTTGTTCTACATATTCCCTATAAACCACTAAAATCATCACATAGATTAGTGGTTGATCATTCTTATGAGAAATTAAGTATTAATCCCCTTACCTAATGAATTAAGTTAATGACATCTGATAATCCATAAATATCAAATCTCTTTTAATCCTCATCATAAATAATCTATACTGATATTTCCGACATAACAAATCAACCACCTTGTTTTCCTTCCTAAAATGATATAGTATTTAGTAGTCATAATATTAATTAAATTTCAACAATCTTCTCTATGTATTATTCAACATTTTATATGTAAATATATACTTCAATATATTTTGATTCATATATATGTCACACATTTATCCAAAATTTTAATTCCTCTATATGTTTAACACAAAAAGTTCTGATTCTAGATCAAAATCAAGAGTCAAGTTTTTTCTCTCATTTTTATTCAATTTTCATGAATAATATTCTATCACTTTGTAATTATTCATTATTAAAAATCCCAATTCCTCTTTTTGGTGCATATATATAGATCACAAGCACTTCATCTCTATATTTTTAGGTTAACACATGTGTACTAACTAACAATCTCTTCAAATCCATAAAATTATCTTCACATTTATCAATCCATAAGAGCATAATAATCTTCTAGGTCAAAATAGTTATTGGATTTCAGAGTCATGAAAATATATATCACAAAAAAATTGTATTAATAATCTAACCTAAGAAAACCATGGATTTTGGTTACTACGGTAAGTATTGATCATTTTTTAATTTCTTCCTTACTCAAAGGATATATTGATAAACCTCACATGGGATTATATATCCCATGAATAAAACTATATGAAGCCAAAATAAAAAACATGGTAAATTTTCCATTGGACCACTTTAACCCTAGGGTCATCACTACAATTCACAAATGATCTTCATTCTCATCCATTGTTTTTGAATACATATGAATATCATATATAAATAATAAAAAGGTAATCTATAAATAATTTTCTCAAAAAATCCCTTAGTATAGAATGGTTATTAATATACTAAAATTGAATTATAAAAATTTCACTCTCCCCATACCTCGTATATATTATTTTTTGGTATATCCTCTTTAACCCACAATTTTCAATATCTAGATTGAACATAAATCTTGGATACATATTGAGATACTTTTAATTGATAAAAATTTTCATCAAAACATTTTATAGGATACATGTTCATGAAAATGATATTGTTATGTTCTTGATAATCATGGAAATAATGCATTGAGAATTATTTATTCATTAAAAAAGTAATATTTCAAAACAATGGTGATGCACTAGGGTGTATGGATCAATTATATTGATTTTCATAAGGTATCTTCTCCAATTCATGTTAATAAACAGTTTAAATCTCTATAAGGAATCAATGATGTATTTGTTGGGCCTAATATGGGTTATTTTGAAAACACAACATCAATGTTTGAAACAAGATTGGGAAAATCTTATATTATGACATAAAAAACTCCAGTAATATAATAATATAATGAATTTTGATTTCCAACCTAAACATTTGAGACATGTATCCTTCATTGATAGATATTTGGACCCACAGTATATATATAACTTCCATTGGATGTTCACATTCATGATTTTAGCAATAAATGATAATATTTTTAATCAAATTATAAAATGATGTGTGCTTTATCTATAAATTGTTATTGTACCAATTTAAATATATACAATACAAGCTAACAATCACATGAAATTTAGATAAATTGAAGATCATAAGATTTTATGGAATTACATTCAAACAAATTTTATTTTGAGAGGAACTATAGACTTGATGTGGTACCATCATATAAATTGAATACATCGCTACTAATTCAACATCTAATAATTTTGGGGATGATTTAATATTGATATAAATTTACACACATATATATTATTTGGTTTATACATCATTAAAATATAAAATAGTATTTATATAGTGGTTGATATGTGTATGTTTCACCACTTTAATTCACATAAACCAATTCAATAGTTATGATCATGTGAAATTTTTTTATTGTTCTTAAGATGTTTATAACACTAATCATCCTTAAAACCCATTATATTCATATTCTACATGGCACAATTCCCCAAATCCCTACACATGACCCATAAATGTGATGGTCTTGAATTCATTGGATTATTATTTTCATTAATTTTCTTTAAATAGACTATTTATTTTCACTCAATATTAATGCACATTATAACATTACATTCTATATATAAACATGCCTTCAGTCCAATTCAACCAATTATCATTTTTTTCACAAATATATAGGATGTAGATTAAATAAATATCATCCCACCATGTGATTTATTCGATATATCATGATTTTACATCTTATGTTAAGTGTGAAAACAATGATTAGAATGGGAATATAAATTTTTCATTTATACCATTATAGAATATTGAAAAATTTATTCTGTGATACAAATGAATTTTCTACCTAATGACTTTCAGAGACATGATTTTAAGGAACTAATAAATAGATAAATTATTCCAGGATGATTAATTATTATACCATATGAATGCTTTGAATATCTTGTAAAACGTTACTCATATAAATAAATAGATTAATCATCCATATTTTTTCGTTCAATTAATTTTTTATCTATATTTTTTATATAATATGAGTGATGTAATTACTAAAATATACCCTCTAAAAATTATCCCCTTATATGGGGTTAATTTATTAAATGTGCCTCATATTTATAATAAGAATCCACATTTTTTTACTTCACCAAAAAATGATAAATGTCTTGGAAACTTTTTTCATGTACTGAGAATTAAATAAAATGAATTATTTTCTCAATTGTACCGATCTATCACTAAGAAACTAATGGAATAGAATTCCCACAAAAATTTGGTTGATTTTTCTTCTTGAAAAACACTAATGTACAATTTCCCTAGATTTATCATTCATATTATTTTCATGATTCATGGAATTATCATATTGCAAGGTCATATCAACAGTATTCATCATTCAAGCTACAATATCATTTTTCTATTTTTCTGGAAAATTATTACATTGTCAAACACATTCATTGTTAGCATAATGCCTTCTTGTTCTATCCATTAACTAAAATCTAAAGGTAATGTGTTAGCATATAGCTAATATAATGAGAGTGATATATCATATAATTATGAATTATCCTTTATAATATGTACAAATATTTAAACATTATCTTCAATATAAGGATACATGGGATTCATTTCAGTTATAAATTTAAATTATGTATTCAAATCCAACATAATGAATCCTAATGAATAGTTTTATTAGCATGATCATATCCACTCAGAGTTTCTATCCATGTTTTTAGTTTTATTCCCACAAAAAAATCATTATATTGCTAGTCGAGAATAATTTTACCAAATATATTTAGGGTTATTACAACTAGTTGAATATATTCGAAACCAATATCTAGATTTTGTATACATATATGTATGTGTTTGATGAAGAAAAAAAATAATCTATATATTTTCAAAAAATGATTATTTTGTCCTCTAATTTGTTTTATCCCTAAGGTTTTCACCAAATGTATCTAATCATTATATTAAATGATTTCCTACACCCAACTATCATTCCAACAGGTGAAACACAGAATTTTCTACATAAATATGACATCAACATGGATAAATATTCAATACATAACAATACAATCCACACTATAATTATAATGGAATAACATTTTGGAGAATAGATACATAAATATTCTATTTAAATATATTCTATAACATAACTCATAATACTTCTATCACTTTTTATCCCTCTTATCATTCCAGGCATAAAACATTTCTACATAACCTGTTGAAAGAAAAAATAAAAAAAGTGTGAATTTAGATGTTTAGATTGGGTAAACATGTGATATCCTAATCGATGATCATATGTAATAAAAAGATAATTATAAAGGTATGAAATCATGATCATAACATAAAATTGTCATACATAAGCTATCATGTATCAATATTATAAGTCTTTAGATACAAAATTATCATTTAAAATGGAATGATTACTACATGTAAGAAACCCTAAAAAAGAAATTAGGAACCATAAGATCATATCATAATCCTAAAAACATTCCATAATATATTTCCACCACCGTAGGTATAGGAACAAGTTAATATGTCATGCCTAACTACTAATATCATCATATAGTATTATATCATTATTCAATACTTGTTTCAAATATCATAATATATAAGGAGTAACCATATGTTTCACAACTTGGATCAGTTGTACCTACCAATTCCCAACAGTGGATTATCCTTCTTAACCTACTTCCCATATTGGATCAAGCACATAAAATTGTAAACCATAATAATATAATCATTTATAGTGATTTTCCCAACATATTTGAGGTATATATAATTCTAATTCCACCAATCATAAAATTTATACCATACACATGTGAGATAAAAGATCATAAAATATTCGTGATTTTTTAAAATAATAAACGACCTAAAATAAATGTGTTTCATAATCATTTCATCATTTACTCATAGAATAACACATTGAAAATAAAATAAATTCATAAAAATAACATTATATAAAAAATAAAACATCCATAGAAAGTATGAGATTTATATAATTAGATAATATATTCGTCAAGAAATAAGAAACATTAAATTATTTTATCATAGTTGAAAACTACATTTAAAAATAAGTTGAATATTTTTAGTAGAATATACAATGCTCATTTTTAAATATCAAATTTAAATTACTAGTATTTTGAAAATGTTATAGAAAAAAAATTATTTGAAATAAACATTGAAAATTTTAATGGATGCTTAAATACAATTGCGAGTTATGGTTGATGGAATTTCTATTCATGATATAATCAATACAATAACAATTTTTTTACACCTTTGGTAAAAATTTACCTCATTAAGAAAAATCGGAAAATATTATCTTAAAAACATTTTTTAAAATAAATAAAATTGGTGAAAAAATACATTGGATAATATCTAATAACATTGTTAAAATATTTTCATAAAACCTGGATATCGAAGAAATATTATTTTTGATTGAATGAATATAAATAATGATGAAATTTTTAAAAAACTATTTTGAAATATTTTGAAAAAAAATTATAGTTAAATGGTTTAAAAAATAAAAAGTAAATATAAGAAATGTCTAAAAATTTTCAAATAATCAACGGGATAATGATCACACCATTACCATATCATAAATTCTACAATAAATAATCCTAAGAATAAATTGATTCAAACATAAATCTATTACCACAAGTCTCATATTTTTTTATAAGCATTAAAATATCCTATATTATAAATATATTTTCAATATACATTTATTAGAAAACCATATTCATATATATATCAAAATATATGTTTTATTTATGACATAAAATAATTCATTTATTAACAATTTTTAATTAACATAATTGTTTTTTGTGATAAATAATTTATTTTTTATATGTTTCGGTTCGACATTATGATTCCATTACATTGATCATGGTTTCATTATCTCCAAATAATTAATCATTTAATTAGTAAACTATTTAATAATAATAAACACATTTATATCTATTCATAGAAATTAGTGACGAAAAATTAATTATATCACATCATTGAGATGGTAATCTGTACGCACACATGAGTGAAGTTTACAATTTTTGATGGATGGAATGAAAGAAAATTAAAAAATAATAAAAATTATAGAACAATTAAAAAATCATATATAAAAATTATAAATTTACTAAATCCATTATTATAACAATCCAATTAATTTTTTTTTATTAAAAATGACTTTCATTTCTAAGTGGGTACGAAAACCCGTATGCACGTGCAAACAATGTTTTTCCCATATGATAGAATGATGGTGTATAATTAATTACAATAATAATAATAAAATTTTTCTATACATAAAACACTATAATAATTATTTTATAATGGATACCAAGTATTTTTTGTTTTTGTAAGACCTAATTAAAATTACAATAATCAATTGAGTGCTATACCTCTTCATTGAGAAACTACATTGGGTTTATGCCTTCAGCCTTGAAAATATTTTCATTCACCATCTCCAATGTCACTAGAATGATTTGAATTAATCTATTAAAATATATTTTTATTTATTTACTTATATATAATGGTAAAACATCATAAATAATTAATTTTAAGTGGTCTGTTATATAATATAGGTAAGGTGAACCCTTGGAACTACAATAGGTCTTAAATAAATACAAATTAATATTTATAATCATGTTATAAAAATTGATATATCTAAAATTTAGGATGATTTTATGTATATATAATATAACTAAATAATATTTTTACATGATGATTTAATGTTTTAACCCTTATATCATAGTTTTACCCATAGTTAATCCTTTTGAGATTACTGAAATATCAATGATCTTTAGTATTTAAGGGTCAATAATGTTACCATAAAAGGAAAAGTGACCTCTTAATGGAACAGTAATTATTTTTTCAACTATAAAAATTCAAATTCCAATAAGATAATATTTTTTATGAATTTAAATCATTAAATAAAATATTTTTTATTATTATATGTCATTAATGTCACTTTTTTGGAACAATTATTTTTCATTAAATTTATAGGCATCAAGGTACTAATAGAATACAAATATATACCTTTAACACACCCCTTTTGTGTTATATATATAAAAAATCTTCTATATTTATAATTCATCAAGAAATTTAACATTAATATTTGTGAAATCATTTATTTTATTTTTCTATTACTTGAATAAATACCATATTAGTTGTGAGAAAGAATTTATGCTAATTATTCCTTCATTAAAATTTAAAACAATTCATATGAAAAAATAAATCATTATTTTAAAAATACATCTATTAACAAACTTATAATTATTTTATCCTTATTAAAAAAATTAGATACATTAATTTCATGAGTGTGATATTTTGTATTTCTCATTTTATTAAAATAATGTAAAGGATTTAATAATAGAAAAAATGAAAATAAGTTTCTATATATTTAAATAATAGATTGAAATGTCCAAAATAAACTCATATCAGATGATGATGTCAAGTTTTAGATAATTTTTAAGCCTCATACCAATGTTTTATGACTATATTACCTATTTTAAACATACATAGGTGAAAAATATTTACTAAAGTTATTATTCATAAAGAAAAAATTAAAAAGGGTCTTGTTTTCTAAATATGATCCACTTAATTAAAATGTGGAATCCATTTTTTAAAATTAAATTTCTATATCTTGAAGATATTCACTTATAATTATGTGCACGAAATGTGATGAAAATAATTTTTTAGAAAAATACATTTTTAAGAATAAAACTAAATTTATTCTTATTCTATGCCTAGATAATATAAATAAAATTTTATTAATAAATATTATTGAATTTATCTTGAAAAAATTATTTCTAAATATCAAATCATATTATACACATAAAAATATTATTTTTGAAAAATAACACTTCTACATTCAAAAGATTATATTTTAATTTTTAATCAATTTAAAACTAATGAATTAATTTTATACATATGTAAACCCTAAATATTTCAAAATATAATTACTAATATTTATATCCATCAAACTAGTGGCTAAATAATTAAAGAATGACATGGCCCTTTTAAACTCAGTGTTGTGTGAAAAATAAGCCCGAAAAGAAATGATATGTATGTATTGATAAATATATCGACAAATAATAAGTTATCATCTATCTTATTATTCACCTTATATTAATTGTTCATTTATTAATATTTTTTGTAAAAAATGGATATTTTTCATTATTATTATAAATACATTAATTTTTTCTTATGGGTCTAGATGTGGTTTTGTGATTAGAAAGTACATGCTTGAAAATGATTAATTCATGATAAGGTACGTTAAGATTATAGATGAAGATGGTTTATTCTAATATAGATCTCCAATGTATTGGGTAGTGATGTATTCTTATATGGAGAAGATGATTGAGAAAACCATGATATTTAATCCTATGCAATTGAATCCAATTTAATTATTAGATCCTATGTAAAAACTGAGTGAAAATTGGTTATGAATATAAAGCTCTAATTTACCAAAATTATTCATGGAATATGTAATTTTATGGAATTTTTTTGATATAAGATGTAAGTATTATTGAAAGGTAAATGTTTTTAAATGTAATATTTTCATTAGTTACCATGTTTCTTGTTATATAATAATTGTTTTTTTTACTTTTAACTAGATTAGAAGGTTTTATTTGTCATGTGGTTTAAATTCTAATCTTAAAAGTTTATATTTGTGTGATGAATCTTTTACTATGAAAAATGAAAAAATCATCATGGTTTTTCATATATTTCACTAGAAAAATGTGATTCCAATATTTATATACCCTTAATGAAGATTGTTTGATTCATCCAACATTTTCAATATCTTTTTACATGGAAACAAATGAGGAGGATCTATTAAAAATACTATCTCCAAAATATTTAAATTTTCATTGAATTATGATTGTGTATCATTATTGAAATTGGATTATAAAATTATGAATCTAGTTTTTTATTTGAAAAAATGTAAATTTTGTGTTATTATTTCCTATAAAATGTAATGGTTTCCCAATTTCTCTAAAACATTAAAACATAAATATCATCATAATTTATGAATGTGAAACCCTTTTCTTATGTCATGTTATTAATGATTGATAATGATATGGAGAATTTTCATAAATACTTTATAACCATTAATAGTTAATTTTATTAATTTTATTTTTTCAAAGAATAATTTTTAGACACATTAACTCATCTAGGAATTTTTAAACAAAGTAAAAAAATAAACAAACGATGGTTATTAAGATACATCAATCAAAATTGAACATGAAATAATTTCTATTTAATTTCTCATCAATGAACACCGTCCTCTAGGTACTCATCCAAGGAGTAGTTGATCTAATTAGAGGAATCATAGATTTATAGATAATGTTATATTATTGATGAGTCAATATGATCTTCTAATTTTTCAGGAGTCATTTGATTAAAATTATTTTTTTCCTAAAACAAATATTAGTAAATTACACAGAATCCATATGAGATCTGGATTGAGATATTTGAAAATTTATGTTTCCAATGGATTTATATTGTGAAGATTATTTAGGTGTAATGATTCTAATAATAGATTCTTCAAATTTTAGATGTTTATATTTTTTGGATTTCCATGTTGGACTATGTTATATAATATTAATAATTATATTCATAAATAATTGTTAATTTACTAATGAAGATCGTTTAATATGATGTAATATATTTCTCACTTAATTACTTGGATAAAAATTCATCTTAGTGAAATTAAAAACTAAAAAACAAGAATAATTTATATGATAGAGTATGATATTTTTCCATAAGGAGTAATGGAAACTAAACTAAAAATATATTAGAAAAACATATTTAGTCTATTATAATTAAGTAGAATTCTTGGAGATATATATATTTTTTGATACTGATGATGATTTAATGTTTATATGATATGAAATTATCAACTATATTATATCTATTTAGGGTTTTAAAACCATTGAAATATTAAATATCATTAGAAATGACATTGTATCAATTTAAAACAACCTATTTTATAAAAATGATTAAATTAAAAAAAATTATTAAAATAACAGTATATAGTCGTGTTTTATTAAATAAAAATTTCATGGATGATAGATTCTTTACCTTAAAAGGTTCTTAATTGGAAAAAAACATTTTCCTCCAAATAGGTAAAATACCGAGATATGGTAGTGAGTTAAATGTGTACTAAATTAAAATTATTCTAGTTAATGATATTATCACATATTTAATGGTAATAATCCTTGATTTCTTCTTAAATATAAAATGTACAAACAATAGTGATCAATAGATTTTACTTGGTTCATCATCACTCATCCATTCCCTGGGTCCATCAAATTAAAATTTGAGGATGTGGAAGATTTCAAAATGAATTATACTTGTATGATGTTTAATATATATATTAAATATCCTTGTTAGTTTATTACCTTTTAAAACTATGATATCGGATTTCCATGTCACATAATATAGACTCACTACAAATTAATTGAAAATGATTGATCCTAAATAATAAAAATAAAAAGTAATGCACATTTTTTGTTGTATAAATAATTTATATCTTCATCATGATAATGAAATCATTTCCCTTCTACCTTCTCACTATTTTTATTTATAAATAATATCCATATCCATTATTTTTTTCACCTAATAAAAATATGAAAAAAATTTAGTAAATATTATCACCATGTTTTGGAATTATTCTCCTCAAACAATTTGGATTCCATATTGTTTAATCTAACTGAAAAGAGTTTGTATATTTTATAAAAAATGTTTTCAATCTTCTCATTAATCATGGGTATAATATTTTCATTTATTCCTTCAAAATATTATGTTAAACTTTCATTTATTGGTCTAAATCATTCTATTTGCAGATTTATTTTTTAATATTAAAATGTAGGTGGAACATAGTCATACCATGACATGGGCCGAGAAAAAATTATAACTTTTATAGTTAATCCATTGACTCTAAAAGGCTTTAAATATTATTTTTCCTATTAATTTATTTTCTTATTTATAAATTTCATATCAATAGTATACTATTTCGTAGTTTAAAAATTAACAAAATGATTTTTATGATTGATTCTCTTAGATAAACACCACACTCATTGCATGCAATAACAATATCCTCCCCATGATTTCTTTAACCATGTTGAAAACCATGGAATATTTTAGGTCCACATTGAATTAAAATATTTTAGTAAAACCTATATAAATCAATGGTCCAAAAAATAATTTATACCATGAACACTAAGGCTATATTTTGAAAACACATCCTCTAACCAAGAAAAAAATAATTAAATATTTTTTCTTGGTTTCATCAAAAATAAAATTTTAGCCACAATAACCAACAATATAATGCTTTCCTATAAATAATTATTTTGATATTATATTTTTCAACAATTTAACCTACTGTCACATATTTTGAAATAATTTATTTTAAATTTAGTTATAATTCTTATCTTAGAAGTACCACATGAAATATAGTCATATTGTCAAAACATTGAGAATAAAGAATGATTTAATTTGACTATCTATTGTCTTGTTTTGGTTATCAAACAAAAAATTCCATCTATAGTCCTAAAAAATTATTGCATCATAAAATTTACTCTATATCATAAAATATTTCATTCAAAAGATCATTTTCATTCTTTTCATGGAAAACCAACCCAAAAAATAAAACTATTGACTTTCCCTAACAATATTACCCTTGGGGGTTATTGATAACTCTACTCTTCAAAAAAATAAAAGAACATTAGAAAATATTATCAACCATGTTAACCACATTATTTATAATTAATTCTGTGAATTAAAAATCAATCACTCTAAGAATTTATACATCATGGTTATCAAGATAAGTAATAGTAACAAGAAAATATTATTGTTTAAAATAGTTCATTAAACTCATTCCTTATACTAATTTACAATGGTCTTATAAATGTGATCCTTTATATTTACATTATTCTCCCCCAAATATCATCCGTATTCATTCATCCTACATCAAGTGTATCCCCCCTTAGTGAGGTACCTAAGAAAAAATTTTACCTTTACCTTCATCAGTTGACACATAAATATATCTTCCATTACAATTTTTTTTGATATTTCTCTCATTTTCAATGAATTATGAGAGAAAAATATTTTATATTAGCAAATTATGATATATAGAGTTAGTGGTATCACTCATTGAAAAACAAATGTATAAGGTTGTGGCTGTCTCTTATCAAATCCATCAGTTAGATGGAGGTAGTTGATCTCTATGATCTTACCAATGCCTCTCAAAAAATTCCACGGATTGTAACTTCGTCATGATATCCAAAATTTCATATTCAGTAGAGAGACACTTCAATTACATCATTTAGATTATGAATTTCTCTTCGATAAAATGATGTGTTAATCATAATGTTCTTTATCCTCAAATTATGTGAATGATTTTTACATATTATTATAAAAAATAGATATCAAATTTATCAAAAGAATAGAATGATCATCAAAACCATTTTATTTAAATTATTTTAACATCAAAAATATTTAATTACATGATTATGTAAAATTAATATATTAAGTTTTTATAGTTTGAAATAATATGAAATATTACCTCATAATCATTTTATTTTTGCTTATGAAGCTCACTCTTGAAAAATTAAAAAGGGTATAGAGGTGGGGAATCTTAACCCATTCATTAATTGACTAGGGAGGGGTATGATTTTTCCCCTTATTAACTTGGATGAAATGATTTTCTTTGTAAATGATAGATGGAGTTCGGTTAATAGAATTTGTGAAATCATGGAAATATATAGATGTTTAATTGGGAAGTGTATTAATCAATGAAAGATAAATGTTTTGTATTTCTATCAAATTCTCTATGAGGTTATGTATATATATTATAAATAAGAATGGCATGAAATGATGTAAAAATCTCATATAATATATCAGATCCCTGATATCTAATGGAAGGATCAAAAAATTATTATTTGAGGGAATTATATGTCGAATTTCCGGGAAGATATGTTGTTAGAAAAAAATCATTCATTTTAAGGCCATATTACACTTATCAATAGTACCATATCATCAATACCAATGAGCATTAATTATATTGTCCATCATAGAGGGGATAACATCAATATAATAGAGATAATTATGAATAGTTTCCTTTGGGATTATCCTCAAGTTGGTCTGTTCCATTGGACAACATGGAAAATATTATGAAGGCCGATTGAGGAGGGTGTGATAGGATTTAAAAATATTTTCAAATTGATGAGTGGAATGTAAGGAAAAATCACACGGTACATTATCTAGGGTGAATCATTGTGGGAAGAAATTTTGAGGGAAAAATATGTGGAATATTGGGAGAGTGGGATTTTTAATTATAGGAGTCTATGTAGTCTTGCTCGTTGCATGAACAAACCGTTGGATATCACGAAGATTGAAACTCGATGGGTCATTGTATCTAGTGAGATTAATTTTTTGGGGGATAAATGCATAGGTTAAACCATATTTTTTGTATGATGTCCCACTAAAAATATCTCATTCAATGAGGCTTCTTTGAATCTTGACTTTATTGAAGCCATTCTAGACAAGGATAATAAATCTATGTATGATGAAATTTTCTTATCTGAGGAGACACATTATGTTGTTTTAATATAGAAATCCATTGGGAAAATCAATGTTATGGACTTAAATTTGTTGATTCATCAGAGTGAGGGAGTCTAATACTACGATGAACAAAATTACTATAAAGAAATTCCAAGCATGATGAATTTCATGGTTTAGAGACTAAGGAACAACGACTCATCTACAGATAACAATTTTTATAGGAAGGGCAGACCATGGGATTCTACATTCCATTGTTGGTCTGTACCTCCTCATGAAGCTTCACAAAATCATCAATTATATAGATATTAGGTGATGGAGACCTAACATTGTTTTGTTAATTTAATATAATTAATCTTAAATAAGACTCACTGCTAGAGGATATCATTAATAAGGTAATTTAACATTCTCTACATGAAGTATTAAGGAAGGATCGTGCTATTAGGATTTCAACTATTTGAATGATTTTATGGGAATGAAGTAATAATTCAATATAGGGAAGTCTTGTGTGTCCCCAATTTTTCTTATTACTTGTAAAATTATTGGTTGTAGAGGTTTTGTTCTTGGTTGTAGGGGAGACTCAATGGTTTCCTTGAAAATGGTACTTTCAAGTACTTTCTTCATGTGGAATGTTAGGTAATTAAAATAGGGGTGATGAATTAGATTTAAATCTGCCATTTCATGGTTAAATTTAAATCTGTATGGCTCTTGATTAGCTAGGAATATGTATGGGGGAATATTGGGGAGGGAAATCTGTGGATATAACGGGGTTCAGTGCGTCTTTTGGTTTCGGGTATTATATTGAAGCAAAGGCGAGGTATTTCCCTCTTGTATGGAAGATATTCAAGTAGTGAAACATCATTATGGGTAATGTTGAGTCTGATTTGGACATACAGGTCACGTATCAAAATGATGCAAAAAAATTTCCTCAGTGGTTAACTTATATTTTTAGAAACATCCCAAGACTCATCAACTTGGATATTCTCATCAAAAACACCTGGAGAGAAGGTAATTTTACTTCATATTCCATACCTTCACATGGAATACTCTATGAAAATTATATCATTTATGATTAAGTAGGTTAATTTTTGGTTGATAGTATGTTTTTTGTTAATGGAGATTCCATGGTGCTTCACTATATCCAGCCTCCATGATCTTGGGGAACAAATGTTTTGAATATTAATAAAATTTCAGTGCTATTGTCATTCCCTGAAATAATACTTTTTATTGATCCATGACATGCATAATAATCCTATATGGAAGTCACTACAAAAAGTTTACATCATATCATTCACTAATCCAACATAAAGAACATTTTTAAATCCTAAAAAATATTTTGGTAGTTTTCCATTATAGATTAGTCTAAAATATTAACATCCTTTGACATATCGAATTATTCATTACAACATAAGAATATTTATTTCTTTATTATCAGTTTTTATTATTCCATTTCACTTTTATTATACACATTGATATGTATTGATGTTATTATGTAAAATTTATTCCAATAATAATCATATTCTTCAAAATTTTATCAATTTTCAATTATTATCCCTGGAAGCATTTTTATAGACTAAATAGCTCTTTTCAAAAAAATATTTATCCAACATGTGTAATCATTTGAATATTTTATTATATATATAAACTGGTATAAAAATTCACCGATTTTTATTATCAAACCTATAAAAAATAAATAAATAAATTCAACAATCATGGAAGTTTCACATTTTCTCCTCATGAAATATATAAACTCTTTTCATTAGGATTTCATTGAACCTATAAAAATAATATCATACATAGAAATCATTGAAATTTACTTTTAATCAAATTTTTTAATCAATTTGAGATTATTATTAACTCATACATGTTAGAATGAAATATTATTTAGATATTTATTAGGACATGAATACTAAATTCTTGGTGTTGATTTATTACAAAAAATTTTCTTTTTCAGTCGATATTTTATTCCATCCTATTATTATATGATAACACAATTTATTTTCTAAATACATACTTTTATTTAATAAATTAATTAATAATTGATTAATTAATGTCAATTTTAAATAACATAGTCTTATTTTTCAACAATAAAGACAAGAATAATAAAAACATTTCAAAAATAGACATGGGAGAAACCATTTCATAAATATATATTTGTTATATTTGGGATTATGTTTTACATGATAATAATTAATTCTTTCAAATCCCCACACCTTTACAATTTAATAATTTCTTTCAATCATATTCATATACAATTTTTTCACATTTTTTTCTAAAAAAATGTATCATGTTGGTTTCTTCTCAATTTAATGATGATCAATATTTAATTCCTCTCTCGAGCTCTCATGTTTTGAAGAATTCTAAAAACCTATAGGATCTACATGAGATATGAAAATTAATTTCTTAATAGAATCCATCCAATGTGTTTTAATTATATTTTTCATATCACTAAAAACATTAATTTATTTTGAATCAACACCATTACTTAATTATTGTTATGAACCAAGATCTACAATTCTCACTATGTGTTTCGATATCTAAATATTCATAATTTTCAAATAATGACACCACATTTTGCTATTTTAAAAAATATTATTCCAAAATATATTTATTACTTGTTTGAAAATTAATATAGTTAACAATAACTATGATATCATCTATTTCAATAATTTTTCCAGATATTTTTTTGACACAATTGTTTTGTTTTATAATAAATGAGTAGAAAAAAGTCCTACTTCCCCTAAATATTAAACCATACACTAGATATTCTCTTTATTTGTAATAATGTATTTAAATTTTAATATTTGAAAATATTTTATTGTTTCCATCTTCTAAAGTCAATTCACATATAGGGTTTTCACATATCCTAAAAAATACCAATCCCTATTGGTAATATATTCGTTTGAAATAACTCATAATAAAAAATTTTAATAGGTATTTATAAATGATAATTTTCCAATCCATTTTACTAATTAATATTATCCTCTTCTCAGAAACATCATTTTATTTATGATTTTAAATAGATGAAACATGTTTCCATATCCTATACATCATGATTTAATATTACACTTAGATATTAATTAATTCTATTCCATTATTAGTTCATTTTTTTTGGATATTAATTTCATTAATAATCTCCATAAATATCTAATTTCATGAAATTTAATTATTCACCTCGTATTTGTCAGTAATCCCCATCAACAATTCCCTCCTTGTATTATAATAAGGAAGAGTGTCTAGTAAGTATTTCAATCAATATACATTGAAGGTATTTTCCTACAAACAACAATGGTCCCTACATCTTGTAAACATTGGATATTATTATCTTTAAATTCTATATCATAAAAATGATATACCCCTTATACAAATCATCCCATGTCAGAGTTAAAACTCATTTTATACTTGGGATTCCCAATGAACCAACTTATTGTTTTCAAATTATCCAAGTGATTTTAGCTCAAGTGACCAATAAATTTATTTTATAACCTATTTTCACCTACTTGAACAAGAAATCATATATCATATTCTATATTAATAAGGAAAATATTCCACTTTTTCACATTCCTTACATCATAATTGCAAAATATTTTACTTTTTTAATGAAAATAGTCATCCTTAATATTATTGCATGTCCAAAGTAATATTATTAACTAAAACATATAAAATTGTAACTAATGCTATAAAAAGGCATCCAATTTTATAATATATTCCAATATTTGTTTTTTCAAAGGGAAAATAATATTTATGAGATCATCATTAAAACCCCATATTGCAATTTTCTTATAATATATTATTTGGGTCATAATATTATTATTTCTTATCATATGGAATGTATATATTATATAACCAATGAAAACTATAGAGTGATCCATTAATTTTAATGAAATATCTTTCATTGGATAATTATCAATCATTTCTTTAATATCAAAATATATTTTATCAAATCATTTAGGTTTTTATATTATTTTTCATCCACCATAAATAATAACACATTCTAGAATTTCAAAATACTTATTTTTTTCATTGTTAATCGTGTTTGGTGACTCTTTATCTGTTTCATAGAACTATCCTATGTCTTCTTAATTATATTTAATAGCATTTATATTGATAAATACAATGATTTTTTTCTAATACCGTAACACTAAAAATAATATCCATCAAAATCATACTATGGGTTTTCAAATATTATAAATTATCTTCACATTTCATTACCCATGAAGTACCTCTTTCTTTGTAACATGTAACACAGTACCCAAAGCTAGCATGAAAGGTTGTGGGATAGTGTACCAAATTAATTCAAGTGTTACTTACCATATATATTAAGTTTTAACTTGAAAAAAAATATATTTGTTGTGGGGAGACCATACTCTCAATACCATAATATATAATAACAACTAAATAATGAAATCATAATATAACATCAATGTAATTACATGAAGTTACCAAGAAAAGAAAACCATAAATAGAAGGTAAACATAAATGATACCCATACACATCACATATATATACATTAGGGTTTACACATTGATTTAGAAAAGTAGATGTAAGAAAAAGAAACAAAAGAGGAGATGACTCCACAATTTTGTTTCCATCTAGGGACCTTTTTCCAAATAATCCATTCATATACTCTAATTATATACCCTATCGAATTTTTTATTTATGAGATAAACATATGTTATTAATGGGATATTGAATTTCAATGTAGTCTATGAACATAAAACTCAATAAGGCTGAAACAAAAACACCATAAATATTCCATCATATAAAATGAATAATTTTAAAGGAAACTAAATGTAATGACTAGTTGAAATCTTATCATGTAATCCAATTATCTCCAAAAAACCATGAAACATTAACCCCCCATTTTATTTTATTACACATAAAAAATTAATTTTTAGCTACATCAATATGTTATATATATAAGGAAGGAATGACATAACCAATCTCACAAATGGGGATCCCATTATGGGATGAAATGGCATAGCCCATTCCAGGCATATAGATAACATATATCACTTTAAAAAAATCACATAAAGGTGTAACATATCGATAATTATACTTACAATATAACTAAAAATATTCCCATAGTGATCCCTAGGTGTATATAGTGACTGGAGATCCTCAACCTATGATCTATCTAACATTTTCTGATATCTGTGCACTATAGAAATATAATAATCACACCACAATATTGAGGAAACATTTCCAATACCATTACGATAACATCTCATTATATATAGTATAATCTATAGGAAATAAATCTTGGGAATTCATAACATAGTAAGACTCATGAAGTAAAGAATGGTAAATAACCACGCAATTCTCATAGTCATCCTATAAATCAAATGGAATGAATTTTTTTTCTTGTAACTATACTCATTGATCCCAAGGTCTTCAAAAATAAGCCTCATTCGCTAACGATTTGAAACGTGGTTAATGTATAAAAGCAGTTAGTATAAAGGTACCACAACCCAAACCCTATCTCTTTTTAGCCACTTATTCATAACATGAACTATGTAAAGGATAAATAATTATAGATTAACATAATCAACCCTAAAGAAAATAACCTTACTAGTAATCTCATGAATAATATCTATAGAACACCCATGATGATGCTAGACACTTAACTAATACTGAAAATATAAGATTAACACTCAAGTCACACCTACCTATATAAACTTACTATTCCCTCTCTCAAGCATTACACAACCCCATGGTATTTCAAGTTGACATATATCAATTTATAACCCAATCATAACTACCTCACCAGTTCTAAATAATTAAGGATCATAACATGGAGTTATGGGTTCCATTTAAACAGTACGTGGGTACCAAGTCCACTAATTGAAATATTAAGACCAGGTATGGTTCTACATGTAACATTCACACCCAAAAGACTAAACAAACCACCCATAATAACAACTTTTACCACTGCTCATCATAAAAACACATTTTAATTTTTTTATGTTATCATCACAAATATAATACTCACTCCCAATGAATAACACTCTCCCATTTTACCATCACCAACTTCCACCAAGAATACATAATGTTAGTGATTACTCTTTATGATGACTTACCAACATATATACAACATTTTCATGACATACCAATGAATTTTGGAACTATTTATAATGTAACAATATTATCACTCAAAGAAGTTAGGGGTAAAATGTTATTCTCTTGGCCAATACATTATAGTTCCTATGTATTAGCTCTAAATAGTCTACTAATCAAAGGTAATAACATAATACATTCTACTGACTTACTATGTATCATCCTATGTAAAATAAAAGTAACCACACAATTTAAAATAATATGGGGTTGAGATATAAATACATATATTTTTAATGATCTTTGGTTTCCTATCCCATTGTAATCATTCAAAATCTCCAATCTATTATTAGAATACCAAATTAACATATAGATATATTTAACAATGTCTAATAAACAATTCAAGACTCACCCTATCCTATTAAAAACTTACCAAAACTCAACCCCCCAAATTACTAAGAATTATATATATATAAATATACATATATGTGATTATTTATTAAGGTTACCAAAATACATAAACTTGTTTGAATTTAAACATATTATTATCCACACTCATCTTCTCCATATAAGATCAGACGAAACCTCTCTATGCTCTTAAGAACCTATCTCCACCACAAAACTCTAAAAAAATTAAAATTTATAATTATTTGTATAATTTAATTAAATTATGAAAAATAATTAATGAATATCCAATAAACCCAGAATATAAATTACTACGAAAACATAAATAAATAGGGATTATGTCTTTCCTCTATTACTCTTGTATCCAAAATGCCTATGAAGGGAAACAGAAAATAATTTAAGAATAATTTGGTGGAATCCTTTTAACAAAACAAGTAGCAGCACAACTCTATAAAAATAATGAGAAATGTGGTATAATAATCCTACCATTACATCTTCAATCCACTTTACCTTAAATACCATCAATTATGAGATAATTCAAAAATTATCTTGTGTCATTTTCTTGAAGCCCTAAATGAAGGCCACCAAAAGTATAGAGAGGCCAAGAGAAAAAACTTTGGAGAGGAAATAAGGTTTTACCCTAGCTATGTAAAGGTGAAAAAAACATATGATTTACTGAATATCTAAAGGGGGATCAATCAAACATATATGGGCATCAAGGGAGGAAATAGAGGGGTAAATGATGGCTAATTTCCTCTCCCACGTGCCTTATATTCAACATAATCAGGGGGATAACCTAATAATATATCTATTTCTATACAAAATAACCCTAGAACACTACTTGGTAGAAGGTAAACTAGGATTGGGTACATGATGTCCTATAGACAGTATTGTATAGACCCACTTACTAGTTTTTGTTCAATTCAGTGGTTCCTCACACAAGGATTTGTTTTTGGGTAACTAATATTCTATAACCAATTACATGAGGACTTTTCACTACTTATTTAATCACCATGTCACTATGACACTATTCAGGTCACCGGGTAACTAATGAAAACCGAAAAATTAATGAAAACACCCTATCAACATATCCCAACACTCAAAATTACGATTCAAATATGAACTCTAAAAAACCCAGGTCTAAATAAAAAATACAAATTTTCATCAAAATCACTACATCCAAATGTTGTGAGTCATTAAAAACTACCCACCACTACGATTTACATCAAAAAAACACCATTTAAAAACACATAACAATCACTTTTACCATTATAATTTGTTGTCATATGTTGTTATTAATACTGAATTTATATATATATCCCATATTCATGTTCTTGATTAAGTCAAACTACCATTTTACCCAAAACTCTTAGATTGATAATAATGAAACATAAACCATTATCATAATTATAATCTCTATTCCAAATCCATTTTTATGAAAAATTACATTTAAAAGTACTTATTTGATTCTATGTGAATTTAGTTTCGCAAAAAACATTATTTCATCGTGGTACCAACAAAAAACATAGGATACAATGCTACCACCATAATGTAAACATGGAAAAATGATTAATCCACCAATGACATCTTATTAAACCCATTCTTCATCAACAACCAAACATACTAATGGAAAACAACTCTTCTATTTAATTGTTAAATATTTTATACTCTCACATCCTGATTTGACTCATCATAAATATACATAATATTATCACCAAGATAAATAACCCACAAATTATACTTAACAATTTTACATATCAAATATAGAAAAAATCACACCTGATATGAGTTCAAATCACTATGTTATTAGTGTGATTATACCCACCATAAAATTATACATACAATGATTTTTTATAATAATTATCCAAAATTCCATTATCTCACAGGTTATTTATTCCTCACAAGACATTATTATTAATACATATTAGTATTAGTCACTAATCCCTACTTCTAGAAGATATTATGTAAAAAAATAAATCAAATATTGATTGATCTGGTAAATCATTAGTTGTTAACCCCAATTAGAGAAACTATTTATTCCTTATTGGGTGGTCAGACACCATCAAAATAACCATTCTAAATTCATCCTAACCACCCTATTCTATTATCCCACACTTCCCACCACTGATAATGTTATTACATATTTCTACCATAGAGACCCTTTTATAATCTACCAATTCCCCATGTCAACATAGTTACGATATTACCTTTAGAAATATTATCTTTTTTATACTTCATGTAAGGAATCCAAATTTTCAATTTATAAATAACCCTAATGACCATCAACCCTTAGTTGAATGAAGACACCCCATAGAGGACTAACATATAATCCTATATAGATATATCATAATCCCACATGAATTTTTAATAATTACATAGAAAATCGAAAAACCATCCTAATATCACTTTATAAACCCAAACTAAGATTTATAATGATCTTTTATATGCCTACTCTCAGGGTAGTTACACTAATACACTCCCTAGTGGGGACATTTCCAACACAAACATGAAATTAAAAAGAGAAAATATATACTCGGTACAACTCATTGGTTATAAGATACTCACACTATGATAATTAATAGTAGCCTGTTTTTTTGTCCTTGGACCATCTAAAATCAACAACACGGTTTTTCTTTAGTTTTTTATAACCAAAATCTAATGAAATTCAAAAACAAAATTTCTGAGAATGTAACATGTTCATTCCTCAAATGGTTTTTTATTTTTTAAACTATAAAAATTATCTCTTCCATAATCTAAAACTCAACTATATTTTCAAAATATATATATATATATATATGAAATACTTCTCCAGTGAAGAATCTATGGTGTTTTTTTCCAAAGAAAATAGGCTATATTCCCACAACATTTCCTTGAAGCTGATCCTATAGTGTTTGAGCAATTATCTTACATATAAGTTATTTACCATTCCTCCACCCAACCTTGTTTTCATCCTAATATTTACCTATCTCATAGATTGAGATGTATTCATTCTCTTACTAGGTGGATGATAACCACCAACCCATATTGGCCAACCATAGACAAATTCTCCATAGGCTAGACCACCCACCTCATTCAAGATTTACCCCAACTTATCACGTCAATATATATATATCCCACTATCTAAAAAAACATATTTCCATCTCCACAAAATATATGTTTTCAACCAATTAAAACCATCAATATTGGAATAATATCTCACTACGAAACTCATATCCATGGCATAACAAAGGGAACCCCATTCTCAAAACTACCCATTGAAAGTTAAATTTCTTACAATATCATTACAGAAATTACATAATAATAGGAACATATAACATCAACAATATTATTTCAATTAACAATTGAATAAAAATTATTTATTTAGGATAACATTGAATTTATTACCAATAATTATTTTATTAATTATAACCACATTCCCAAAAAAAATCCTAAAAATGCTAATTTTATGAATAACATTTTCAATTTTTTGAATTCTATCCATAACTACATGAATATATGTATATATTCATAATACAAACATACCTAGTGTTATATTTGAATATAATCCCTATTTTACATCATTATCCAATAATAAAATAATTAATTATAACCTCACATAAGAACATAATTTTTTGACAAACGCCAAATTCAAAAAGTCAAATTTAATTTAAAATAAACTCAACCCTAGTAATATGGAAATTCACTATGCATGTGTTTTATACTCCAAACATAAGATAAATCTCTTGTTATAAAAAAATTATACCGATAGCTACCAAACCCCAGAAATTATATAACCAAAACATAATTATAATACTATTTTTCAATTCCAAAACATGGGGTTTTTGAAATTTTGTATTGTTAGCGTCGTACATGGATTCTTGTGCGCCTATTTGTATGATAGAGGATTCCAACTAGTAGTGAGTGTCTATAAAGAATGCGGTGAGACTATACTCTTTATAAAAAACATAATATAATAGATAAATATTATACCCCTTCTATTAAAAAAATTTATTTTTTGAAATTACAACTAAAGTAAAACCATTAATAATAACTAATCACCAACATTTTATAACATATGTGGTCCTCATAAATAACATGAATATATATATCAAGTGTCACCCTTCTATTTTACCATGTATAAATATGAAATTTACTTCAAAGGTGGATACATCACAACAACTCCTTGTCCCACCATGATCCTATCTCAAAATGTTCCATACAAATACTATATATATCTGAGTATAATATTCATCCCAAAATTCCAAAAAAATCAGTTAATATACCAAATTGCATGTGCAATGTGTAATATGGAAATTGGTATAAAACGACCAATAAATCCTTTAAATACTCTATTATAATTAATATATGAACATATATAAAAATAAACATTCCATATAAAATAAATTATGCTATGTTATCATGTGCTTAACAAATCACCAAAACACCTTACGATGTCTACCACATCCATGATAAATAATCATGTCTATCATAGCCACATCAATATAAAATAAATATGTGGATGGTATAAAAAATACAATATTATTTTGGGTAATCCAATTTGGGAAATTATAGATATAACTATTGATTTGTATATTCATTCCAGATCTTATAGGAACCAAATCAAGGAAAGGTGTATCAAATCTAGAAATGGGATTATAAAGTGATTAAGGATCCTTGAGTAGTGATCCCTTAGACTATAGAATTGTTTGGGTAACTCTCTAACTAATCCATCGAGTACTATGAAATGAATGATACATGGGTAATGTAATATAAACACCCAAATATTGATATAATCCATCCAATATCCATTTTGAACTATCCATCATATCCAATAAAAAATATGTGGAAACATATAATAAAGGTTTTCCATAATTAAAATTACACACCATAGAAAGTATAAATAATCTCTCTCTGACTGCATTGCTCCTAGATAATCGATGAAATGAGCATATGGGAGATGTAAATATTTACCATTATACCTAGTTGTATATGAGACAAACACATCTACTGTACATAATCAACATTTTCAGGGTAATATAATAAAAACAGATGGAAAAAATATAACATACCCTATTTGTATACTTTCCACAAATCAATACCTATAACACTATTAGTGGATATCACATGACATCTCGACATAACCCACCCTAAATGATCTCACAATTTGAATATTCTCATAAAACCATAGCTACACGGCAAGCAAAATTTTCGCAATCCATTCTACTATCCCCAACCAAAATCCCAACCCTTAGGTCATAATAGGGTAATTGAGCTCACTACACCCACTCTCAATCCATGAAGTTCCTCATGGATTATCTAATAAAAAAATTACAAATCTATACCCTTATCATTAGTACCTCACAAGTAACCTTAACAACCTTGAAAATCATCACATATCCCTCTTAGAACAATAATTTATGAACCATTAATCATCTATTGAATTCAGCATTAGCAGTTCTAAAAAATGTTTGGATGTTTTTTGTCCCCTTAAAAGCTGGTTAAATTTATCTATGCTAAAAAACACCAATAAATTGGGCATCTAACCATTTTTTTGTACTACTTATAATGGAAACATTTTTATTGTATTTTAGGATTGATAAAACTCAAAAAATAGCTATAAATTTTTCTAGTTCCCCTTTTATCTGTTCTTGTTTCTATCATTGTTGAAACTCAAAAACAAAATAACTCATTAATCCCATGCCACCTCTATCCCGTTATTAGTCCCACCCCATTAGTTCTAATTAATTAACAAACCATTACACAGCCCCAAAACCATAAAGATTCCATCATGTGACCTATTTATTATATGGTGAATGCCCTTCCCACAGTTTTATCAAATTTTTCAATAAATTTATGAAATATCTATTTATTTACATCTATTTTAATTTATTTATTTATAAAAAATATTTAAATAATTAAATAAAATCATTTTTAAATAAATTAATAAAACATGTCAATATATTTACATATTCACTTATAAATATGTATTTGAGTATATTTATTTTTTTACTTATTGTATTATATTTATATATAAATTTCAAATAATATTTTTATAAAATACATATTTCATGTAAAACAATTATCGGTTTGTTGGTACATGTATATGTGTGGGTGTGTTTGTGTTCCTATATATATATATATATATATATATTGTCTGTTTTTAAATATGAATTTATATATGTTAATTTATTATACATTTTTTCTAATTTATAGAGATACATACATGTATATAGACGCAAAACAAGTACACATTACGACTATCCTAAAGGATTTTACTTGTTCGATATTGACCAATTTACTATATATGGGTTTATATTTTTCGATATACACTAATATATATATATATATATGTATTTACATATTTAATTTATATATATACACCTATATTTGTGTTTATGAATGCCACCACGAATATATTTATATATTAATAGTATATATACAATTATTAGGAATAAATATATATATATTCAAATATTATTCAATGACTGTTAAAATGGTTATATATTTTTTAAAATTAAATTGATAATATTTATTTATATATGGTTTATATATATAATAATATATATTACACGTAAATATGATTATATATTTATTTTAATATATATTTCAATATGAAAATATATACCGATATGTACATATATGTATATATATAATTATATTTAACAATATAATATAAAAAATTTAAAATATCAATACCATAATATCTAAACAAATGCAATCTCTAATAATTAGTTCAATTATTACTGAAAAATATAATAATAACCTCATAAACAAAGATTACATTTCATTTAATATTAAAAAATTATGGTATCTCATCTAAAATCACTATTTTGATGCCTTCAAGTAATTTTTACCCCTTAAAAGTGGTGACCAGGGTCCTATATGTAATGTAGACATCTACATCTTCACATGAATTAATTTTACATCTCATGGAGCTCAAAAAAAAACACTCTGATCAAATTTTATAGTCATTATTATTTTAAGTATTATATTCAACTTATAATAAGAGATTACATAATTTATTAATTTTTTCTATCACTAAAATATTATTAAATATATATTTCTCCATATTAATTGATTTATTTTTAATAAATAAAAATTTTTAATAATTTTATTTACCATCATCCACTAAGTCTATTATAAATTAATTTAATATTTGTATTCAGATTTATTTAAATCATATTTCAGAAAATACAATATTTATATATATACCTAAATATTTTTTTTATATTATACAATTAATTTGATTATGGTATCCTTCAATCAATGAGAAAAATAATTTTATTAGAGTGTATAAAGGGGTGCCTTTATCATCACTACTATTATTGAGAAAGGATGCCCTTTTATCAAAACTTCTTTAGCACTAATAAAGGTTAACTTGGTCAACTATTTTAATTTGTACTAATAAAAATATGACCTTAATCAGCATTTTATTTTCGAGGTGAATGTTATATTTTTCTGTAGCGGGGTTCCATTACAACACCTACCCATGAAAAAATTTCAATCGTGGACTAACAAATAACCCTCTTGGATCTACCCCAAATCATCGCACCCCAGGGACATAAACAACCACCAATAGGGAATCGCTTTTAAAATATCTTACATTTCAGGGAATCCAAAAAAGCTCCTTTCTCATCTAATAAATTTACCAAAATTTCATAGAGGACAATCTCACCCCACATTATGATATCTAAGTTATAATGGACCCATTAAAAACCCAAAAAAAAATATAGATCAACACAAATGGCCTACCATGGTCCTCTATATAAATTTCTACATGCCACTCATCTCACACAAAGATCCCTAGGCCTCATAATCTCTTCCTAGTGATTTTACCATATAATTACCATGTTATGGAACTAACTACTTTATTCATAAAGGGATAGCCACTTAGAATCCCTTCTACCGATATACTAAGGATCATTCCCTGAATAATAAAACTCTAATCCTAAGAAAACCCACATAAAGTTTGGTTTAAAAATATATAGTTCACGCCTATTATCATCCTGATTATTGGGAATCTTCCATAATTTCTAACCATTGCGTGACATACACAGATAGTTTCCAAAATCCTTTTACCATGTTTAATACTAAATTTAGGACTCACCGATCCCCTTTATGATATTTCATAATTTTCAAAGATAATTCATGTAGTTTTCATACAATCTTTTTCATGTTATTGACTCTTAGAGGGATCATCTATGTCATGTGTATATCATTTATTCACTGGTTGGCTTTGTTTTATGCCAATTGAAAATTCTTAATCCAAATTGCTTGACTCAAGAGTTGGATTTGGTAGAGTTAATGTTTACTATTAAAATATAGCGTTATTAAATTTATTGTTAATGGTTTTATGTATAAAATTTTTAAAAAAAATTATATATATTTTTACATAGACCGAATTGAATATGTTTTGAAAGAGGTGGTTGTATTTGATTATCAATTACGACTGATCAATAAACTGCCACCCTAAAATTGAGAATAAGGTTATTGGTGGTCATATTTGGAAGGAAAATGTTAGTTTATAAATGATGAAGGTTGTAAAATAATTAATAAATATGTATTTATATAATATGGAACTTGAAATCATGATGAATACTGGTAGTACATATCTTACAAAGATGAATGTCTTGCCACCCATCCATGTGAGGACATATGAGTTGAAAAATGGATGAAATTGAATTTGAGAAGAAGGTGAAGAATGTTTCTAAGTTCAAACAAGATTATGATTCAATGATTAGGTTCATGAAAAATGTGTGTCTATCACGTTAGTACTACAATTGAAGAAATATATTCTAGATAATGCAAACAGTTTAGTATTCCATATCAATCCAAGATGTATGATGATATATAATGATATTAAATAGTATTTATTTTGGGAAAACATTAAATGGGTTATTATACAGAATGTATATAAATTTTTCATATGTAAGTAAGTTAAATATAAAATTAAAAATTATGTAGGGAGGTTAAAAACATTTACCATTCATGAATATAAATGGAAAAAATAAATATGTAATTAATCATTAGAATGTAAAAGAGATCTAAAGTGAACAATGATATTTTGGTTATATGTTTATTTAATTATGAATTCATAAAATTTAACTTCTCTATGAAAATATTTAATTATTGATTATATTTATAGTTAATATAGAATGGTTTTAGGGAGTAACACTTTTAATAATATAATACTAAGATATGAGGGTTTCTATGATGTTATGGATAATCTCTGACAAACATTTAATACAAAATTATAATTTAGTAATGGATACTATACTCATACATATGGTTAGTTTTATAATAAAATTAATCCCTAGAAGTTATTTTGATATATTTTTAAATGGAATTAAAATGTGGCTAAGATTAATACAATTCTCTGGTCAAGATATTATTGTAATAATAGCATTCACTCCAATATTCAAATTGATATTTTTAACCACTACATAATAATAAGAGTAGAACTCCAATGTGATAGTAGAATGTTTTATAGTGATTATTAATAAAACCTGATTTAGTTTATTAAATTTAAAAAAAATTCATATATATTCAATTATATATTAAGGAAGAACATAGTTTACACAAAACTAATATTGAAAATTATGGACAAGATCTAGAATTTGATGAATGTAAAAATATTACTAAGAATATATCCTTGGAATAGGTCTATTATATTTATAAAGAAGTAAAATCTGATCCGTATATATATTGGTCCCTTCAAAATTATTGATTGTATTTGGATTTTTTCTTATCTCTTGGTGCTTATACAAAATCTCCCTTAAGTACATGATGTGTTCCATTTTTTACTCTTGAGGTCGTACCAACATGATCCTTTATTATTACTTAACTCTAAGGTTATTCCCTAATATCATGATATTTATTATGTGTAAATTGAATTTTATATTCATTATCAGCCATTAAAATTTTAGTGGCATTAGACCACTCAACTTTTAAATGTTTTATGGATAAACCGTAAATTTGAGGAAGCTATGTCAGAATCCGAGGACGTGATGAAGAAAATATATCGAAAATTTCTTGTATCATAATGATAACATAATATTCATATAATTTATTACTAATGGGGTAGAATGAAACACACTTGATTTTATGATATATTAATTTTAAAATAAATCATGTTAAACTGATATCATTCCTTACACACAACACCATGTTTAATCCAATCGTAATATACTATGGTAATATCGTAGTAAAAATTATTTTATTATTGATTAGCGATTATGTTGAAGGATAATAACATGACCAAATATATTATTAATTTTTAACTAATATTTAAACTTAATTATTTGGTTATAAAGTTGCTATTAATGAAAATAAATTCATTTTAATAAAAGAAGGGATATTTTTTATGAAAAAATGTATCCGTGCAAAATGATTTTTTATCAAAATAACCAAAATTAATCACTATTTATAAATTATTTTTATGTAATTTTTAAACAATATATTCAATAAATTATTTTAATATTTATTTATTGGTTATTACTCGAAGAATAATGAGTATAAATTTATTTATTTTAAAGAACTATTATTCTAAAAAAAGTTTTTGTTTCATTTTTTGCATTATTTTATTATAAATTTCTAATACATTTAGGAATACTAAATGATAAAATTGGTTAAATATTTTTAATTATAATTTATAGATTTTTTAATGAGTCAAATTTCATTTTTATCCTTATGAATAGTAACTAATGTAAAAATGCATTACTATGGTATAGAATAAAAGGGTTAATGGGGGAATAAACTGAAGAGACAGGGGTAAAAATGATATAAAATCTTATGTAAATTATATTTATTGAATTTATTTAGAACCCATATCTTACTAAAATTTATATTCAGTCTATTTTGATCCACTTTATCTTAAGGGATTCTTTATTATATTTCAATATTCTGATCAATTATAGGTGTGAAACTCCCCTCACTTATAAAATATAACTTTATGTCCTCTCTTATTCATAGTTCAGGAGAAACTTATATAGAAAAAAACCTTCCCAATAAACAAAAAAGTTTACCTATACACATAATCGATGTGATAGTATTATTAAAAGACCATCCCAATGATATTTGTGAATAGATCGAATGAATTTTTATCAAATAATTGGTATATATTCATAATTAGTTGTTACATATTTCTTTAATCATAAACCTACATTGAATATTATATAAGCACACCAAAATTGTTAAATAATTATATTCCACGTTATTTAATGTTATTATATTAATCTCATAGCCCATTTTCATCTCCTTTTGCATCTAATCGTAAATTAATGGGTCACTCGTGCATACATACTGACAACCATCTCCATGAGGTGAGGTATTTCATTTTCGCTAACTAACATCCATTTTTGGTATTTATTATTGAATTAATATTTATATATGATATTTATGAACTAATTATTACTATTTAATTAAAATTTATTATCTACCTTGATAACATCCAATAAATTGGAAAATGATAATGTTTCTGATGACTATATGTGGACAACCACCTCTACGAAGAGAAGTTATTTTTTATTTCACATTTACATATATGAAAATAAAAATTGTGTCAATGAAAATATATGATATTTACGATATATTAATGATTTAGGTAAGGTGTATTACTATTTCCCATTCATCCATTCCATCCAATTAAGAGTAGAAACATCCCTCATGATTTTGGGCAGACTATTTTTTCTGCAGAATAATGTCATTCCTTTTTGAAAAATATTATCATTGAAAGATTATAATAGGTTTTATAATAAATAAATTTGATAGTTATGAAATTATTAATATTATTTAGATTATAAGACCATAAATTTTATATAAGTATTTGAACTATAGAATACAAGTATGTATAGGAAATAGAAAAAATGTCACACAAATAATGATATTTATAAAAAAATTACTGGAAGGATAATTTGGAATTATATGATAATTATATATAGTAACATATATATATATATATATATTAATTTTATTATTCAATATATTTATAATAAAAAAATTACAATACTAGATGTTTGAACATATATGATGTAATATTCGACATTAAGTAATTTATTTTTCTGAATATATTTATATTCATGAAAGTCTCTATTAGAAACCATATATTTTATTCACATATATTTGGTTATATGGTTTTCATGTTCTTCATAAATTCACTAATCTTCTATACTTAAAATTTATGAGAATATTTTTAATACACACTGACATTATTTTTTTTAAAGGTGGGAATCTTTCTCCTCCATGTCCATGTTCTTTTAAAATGATTTATGGAAGTTTTTATCTTTATATGATTTTTATATAAAGTATATTAAAAATAAATTTAAATTTATTTATTAAATATTGAATGTAATAATTTGAATGAATTTACATAATACCCACTATATATTTCTCACAAATTATTGAATGGATTATTTTCTTATACCGATAAAGTATGTGTGGAATTTCTCATCGTCATGTATTTCCTTCTTCATGAAGCATCCATAAAAAATATCAAATTTCGTAAAAATAAAATCATCATTATATATTTCTATGAATATTTTTTTTAAAATTAACCAAACGAGTTGGGTGGTTTTATCATAATTATTAAATAATAATTTAAATGCTTTTAATAATGTGATTTTCTATCTATGGGATCATCCTTGAAGGATAATTATTCTATATGGGGATATTCTATAATAATTATTTCAATTTTTATGTGAAATATGATGATAATAATTTGAGGATGATTGCATGATATTAATTCATTTTTAATGGGTTAATTATGATTTGATGAGGTAATAAATGATCTTATGATACAATTCATTTTATTTTTCTTAATATCCAAATATAATGTTATTATGGGATGTATAAATCAGCGATTTATATTTAATGGGTAATTTAATAATGATATGGTTATTATTTTATGATATTATGGCACACAAGTACATAGTTTTTATTATGTGATGGGTGGGATCATAATTTTGTATCCCTTAAATTAATTCGGTAATAATGAATATATCATGATATAATATGTACTATAAGGGGAAGGGAACCTTGTTTATGGAGGGAATATTTCCACCATGATAGAATTGGGAGTGAACCATGACTATGTAAATGATATAATGGAGAGTAAATCCAATCTAAAAATATAGTGTTTGAAGTGGGACTTGAGTAATTAAATTATTTTCTTATGCTTCATATTTTTCCAAAAAAATATGATGATATATTCTTATGTTTATGATATGACCTCTTGGATCATGATGTATTAATTATGATTTCTACTACTTATAAATCATGTTTTTCGAAATGTTAAAGGATAATTATATAAAATATTATTTACATTATTTGAATTATTTATTATGAACAATATAAGTAATTATCATTATATGTTCTCTTATGAATTAATATTATTTTCAATTGATATCTCCCATGATTACCCTTAGTAATCATCCAGGATCACCCTTTCTTATGTATCCATTATCTTTATATTATGAATAATTTTGTAATAAATTTCTATAAAGTGTACTATTTGGGTAGAATGTTCTGAGGGATGTTGATTATCTTATATATAATTAGTTGTTTAATTATGTAGTAACCAAATACGATAAACAATTAATATATTTGGGATTTTGTATTGGGAAATTTGAAATATAATCATCCAAAATAATTTATTATTTTTTAATGTTATGATTAGGTCACATCAAATAATAAGATAGATGGTCCAATGTAAATACTGAAACATGATCACCAATTGTTGCATGCCAAAAAAACATTTCAATATGGAATTTACATGAGATGAATTCAAAATAATTTTCTATAAGGGATGGTATTAACTCATCTTCATTAGCTTATCTATCAGGGAGGATGGTGATGTCAACTTATATTATTTAAAAATAGGATATTTTGTAGATAAAATGTCATGTCAATACCCATTTTTGAGAAATAATTATTGATGCATACTTATGGGAGTTAATGGATAATTAATGAGCTTTTTCAGGATCTAATAATACTCAGATATATAGGATGGTGTTGAAAGATTATTCCAAGATATAGTATAGGAATCCTCAATGAGGAAGATGATAAAAGAATGGATGAATTGATTAGATTTTCATAAGGAAAAATCTAATGATTTTCATTATGAAAATACCTTCCCATGGATTAACATCTATCTAAAAAAACACTAATAAATTTTTTATTTTATCCCACATCAATAGTTGGAATGTTCTAGCTATCAAATTATCATCCTTTATGTGTCCAAAAAATAATCAATTTTTAGGGTAATGGGTATATGCATTCTCTGGTGTAGTTTCATGATATCCTTCACCTCATGTGTATGTATCCTTCCTTTATCATTGACATATTCTCAACCATTCATTAAAATACTAGACTATGCCTATGGGCCTAAAATATTCATCATATACTACTCCCATATTTATTGTTGATTTCCATGGGTGTCTGTATGATCAAGTTAATTTATTATGAGATGATTGTATTTTTACTCTTTATGTATCGAAATATTCTTATTTCGATAAGAAATCTCGAACATTGATATAAATTAATGATGTCCACTCTTAAAAGACTTTTATCATTAAAAATACATAAAATCCACAAGTTAATTCCTTATTTAACAATCCAAAACATTATATTTTCAATGAAGATCAATTTTGAATGCTAAATAATTATTTTACTTTATAATAATAAATATCAATCTAAAATATAATAATAAATTCAATTTATACTATATTTATGTAAATTGAAACTTAAAGCTAAAACTATTACAAATATTAATGAAAATTAATGACTAATATAATCTATAAACATATTTGGGTTTTTATATTGTCTATGAGTGACAAAAACAAAAAGGGGTGTGGCTGAAAATGATTGGAAATAAGGTTAGTTTAAATATGATATTGGTTATGTAATATGTATGTTTGGTCGCCCTAATTTTGATTTAAATGGATTGGAATATATATGTAAACTACTAGGGCAGTTCTTAGGGAACTAAGTGTCATTGATTCCCTTAAGTGAGATTAGATTACTGATTGGTTTATCTCAACCAACATATATTTCAGTGTGATATATAATAGATATCCTATGAAACATAGTTATTATTTAGTTTTTTTATGGTTATAGAGTTTTATGACTGGAGTAAGTAGTTTCAAGACCAGATTCAATATATATGGGATGCACTAAATGTGTGGTTATTAGTATAGTGATAGAAAATTGACAATACAAACTCTGCAAATTTTAAATGCATGTATGATTAATATTGTCTCTTAATGGAGTTTGTTATGATAAGGTATGGTTACAATCTATGTTTCCATGAACAAATATGTTAGGGGTCTTTATGTGATCTATGGTTCTTATATAATGGGAGTTTCTAGTTCTAGGATGCGATCTATGGTTTCGAAGTTATTAATATGTTAGAAAACACATAAATAACTCATGATATCCAATTTATATATATAATCGAGTCTTTGATAATGTTCATGGTTCATAATAAAACATTAATATATTTTATTTTTAATGGAATCTGTGGAAAATCAAGATCAATTATGGTCATTTGATGATATGTCATAGAATATTGATATAAAAGATTGAAGTAAATAACTTAATAAATGATTTTGAGGAAAATAAAGCCACATTCGAAAAAACAATGACTTAGGATCCTCCACACCACATCATGTCGAGGAAAATGAACCCAAATGTGTATCATCACACTATTATAAAGGGGAACATTTTACACATGAAGACACCAATGTTGAAACTTGTTGAAAAAAAATTATTTTTCACCATGTTTTGGATTAGGATAAAATGATAGATAACATTGGAAAAAGTAAACACTGATAACATGGTTTGATAATGTACATGACCAGGAAGTGAAATTGACTAAATAATAATTTTCAAATAAAAACACATCACTATAGAAATGTTTTTGTATCCTTTTCCCACAGGTTCCACATGAAATCTCTACACTCATGGATGTATTTTTCTCCAATCTCCTCATGCACCACAGGTGTATGAAGACTAAACCATTAACTGAACATGTCGTGGTTTTCCTAACCTCACTGTTGTGATTAATTAATGAAATTCAATGATAATGATTTTGTTTTTAGGAAACCTGGATATTGTTTTCTAGGTAAAAAATATTCATATTGACCATATGATTATTAACATCAAAACATCATAGTGGTGATGTAAAACCAATAACATATGTTCATGAGGTGGAAATATACCATGCACATGATCATATGTAACCCACATGCATCCACGATACACTTCTCATTGAATAATACAGTTGCGTGTGTTGTAAACAACTTCGAGTTCTAACACACCACAACTAATAAAAATAGCCATTATGTATACTAATATCCACAATTTAAAATTTTATACATTTTATCTTTCAAAATGGACTTCATTTTTTTATTTTTAATATCAATATTATCCTAGGGTGAAATTTTGGTACTTTTCGGATAACCTTTAGTTTTTGATGAATAGTGAAAATTACTAAATTTTAATTAAAAATTATTTTTTAATCAAAATATTTAATAGTTATACATTATGAATATGAGTGGGTTTAAAGTATATTTAGAATATATTTTTACCATTTAATACAATTTTGGTCATTGTACATTATTCCACAATTAAACCGGATATAAACAAGTGTCAATCTTTTGATAGTTATTATTTCTTCAAAACACGCTTTTTGTTTTGATAGTGGGAATTAATTAAAAATTAATTTCTGCCACTTCTGTGTTTTGAATTTGGAAAAATTGATTCCATATTTAGAATCAAGATGTCCAAATTTTGTAAATAGGTAACTTTTATTTTTAGACATTTTAAATAATTACTTTGGTAAATATTATATTTACCATGGTTAAAGGGTAAATCTGATTAATAAGGGTAAAAAATAATATTATAATAATAATAAATTACCCTAAAACGTGTCATAACCTTATTGTTTGATACCTGTCTGACCATGGGCATATTTGGGTCGATTTGGGGACCCCATGGAACCACTTGTAGGTGATCTTGACACTTTATATTAATTAAGTTAAAGTAAATACAAAATTGACATAAGCATATATATTTTAGAAAAACATTTATTACATAAGGTGATATATGTTATAGTATTGACTATAACTATTCATTATAAAGATAAAAATATTTGCTAAACAATCGTATTTTATTTATAATTTATATACATTGAATAATTAAATTTATTTATGACACAATAATGATGTAGTATTTTCATTATTAATGAAAGAATCAAATAATTGGTATTATAAATGATAAAATAAATATAATTTGAATGTTTTAATATCATACAAGAATTATATTGGTTAATATGACATGTTAGTATTTCTTAAATGAATTTGGTTCGATTTAATAATGTTATTAAGACTGTAACAATGATCAATTATTAAATATTTTCAAAATTGACATATATGAGTTTTCAAAACAAGTATTATATTGTTAATTGATATTCTATGCCTAAAAATCTAAGGATCAGCCAAAGGACTTATATCATGATATTTGTATCATTAATTGACCACTTTGGGGTCTTTTTGATATATATAGAAAGTTTATTAACTATATAATATAAAAATACAAAAATACATGGTAAATGTCAATATAATTAACTAATAGTTAAAACTAAAAGATAAGGTTAATATAATGACACAAACCTGTCTAAAATCTATTGGTTGAAATGATTTAGACCTATAACCTCCTTAAAAATTAAGTAATCCACTTTGGAGCCATTATAAACTGAACATGAATTTATTATAAAATAATATTTCTAGATTTCCAAAGGTGCCCCTCACCCCTCTTATAAAAGGGAACTTCCCCTTCTCTCTAATTCACACCTTCAAAACCTTTTGGTTCATCCATCCTCTACCAAAATACCCTACCATCTACCCTCCCTTAATCCTAGAGGCCTTCTTTTAGTCAGAAAGATAACCTAAGAACCCCTTTTGGTCAAATAAAAAGGAAGAACTAGAAGAAGACGTAATGTTTTCACCACCCTCTTTCAAGTTTCTTTCATCTTCAGCCTCTTCTTTCTTTGTAATTTCAATTCTAAAATAATAAATCCAGTATCTTATATAGACTGTGATGTTATTATAAATATTTTACAACCATATTCAGTATTCTATCCATCCTTTCAATGACATGTCACCATACGTGCGTACGTACTTCCTACTGTCTTCACGTCGTGGTGCAGTTGTTATTCAATATATTATTATTCTGATTTGTAAAATAATGATGTTTAATTCATGTAAATAATAAATATAACATGACAATGATTTTTTATATATGATATAACATCCAATTATATATTATTTCAATATCTAAAGAACGATATATTCGCTCATTCGTACGTACAGATTACCGTCTCCACGAACGTGATGAGATTCATTCCCCATCATATCCATTCAAGACTGTTTCATTCTGGTTTTCCACCAAGAAATTCCCAACGGCTCCATATCCAATGATTGATGGACCTGCTTTCCAAAGGCAGGCATTCACCGATTAGTTTGACCAGTGACTCTTAAGAACTCTCATTGGCCGAGAGGATGGGAAGTCGGGCTCATCGCACCCTTTTTGGAGGAAATTATTTCCTCTTCCAGGACTCTCTTATATATTTAATACATATTCATATGTTCTTGAATCTTTGGTTTATACCCAAACATAGTTTCCAAAGATTCAACCCTGGTGGCCAATGGTCAACTAGATGCAGGGGTTCAGAATCATTTATGCCCGAGGATTACCATCCCTCATTAGATTAATGACCCCGAAGGGTTGGAGCTCGCTTCAGGCGGCACTAGGAGTGGTGTGGTGAACCGATGTGGGAATGATCGGATCGATCGTTTGTTGGGATTGAACCACATGGAGGCATCCTACTTACCATGTCTAGGACACAGGGATCAAATTCCATATAGTTTGCATTGTCTTGGGGCGTACGATCTGGGGAATCCCAAGATGTTGGATTGGGAATTACACTCTGAGGAGGCCCAAGATGTTGGTAAACCGACGTGAAAGGTGGTCGGAATGACCCTTTTTTGGGCATGATCCTCGAAGAGACTTCCTACATACCCCACCTAGGAAGAAGGGATCAACATCCACGTAGTTTAGATTGTCTTGGGGCTTACGCTCTGGGGAAACCCAATATTCTGGATTGGGGATTACACTTTGAGGAGTCCCATAGGAGTATGTCATGGTCGATGCCTACTCTAAGCCCACGTGAGTCATGATTGATATGAGAATCAGGAGGCATCACAGACTAGAGGATCACTTCACAAAAGGTACGTCTGTGAGAAGCGGAGTGGGGCATACGCATGAAGGCGACCCAAGGTGATGAATAGGGGCTTACACTCTGTAGAGGCCTAGAAGGTCGGGGTTTACTCCGAGATGGATGCCCGAGGTGTCTTACTCATGTCTGGCCATGAGGGCATTCGAAGCCATTGTTGGGTTGAGGAATATAATGGGGGCCAACGCCTATGTGCTAGTGCACAAGCGTGATAATTCCATGGGCATTGGAATCAATCCAAACAGAGGGAGATGAAAAGTGTAAATTACATTCCTATCATTCGGAACCCAATGAGGGTGGCATGATGATGGAAGATAGCAGTTGACCATGTTCTAAACACAGCATTCATATCACGTTTTCCTAGGATGGGGACAAACAAATGAGGGTCGGCTACTTACCATGTTCGAAAGACATGACCTATCTCAAAATGTTGCCCAATGATTTCCAGGGCATTGGCCCCGGATGGTAGGTGAGCTGATGCGGCATGAGGCAAGGCTGTTAGGTGATCCCTTCAGACATGCATGTGAATTTAGACTCAAATGAAGGCCATGCAAAGCGTGGGGTGGAGTGATGGAATGTTTGAATGGATTCCAATGATCATGAAGTTACGCCACTCTAAACATGGAATGAGGCATTTATTGCTTGGAGCAAGAGGCATCCAATTATTGGAACATTGGGTATACTACATTTTAGAGTCATGTAGATAGGGCTATTTCCATACTGTTTAACATCATGTGGTCAGGACAATAGTCGTTCAGTTTAATGTCATGTGGTCTGGATGACTAGGTATGAGAGTCCTAGAAATGGTTGGTGTGGGACTTATGCAAGGGAAGCCCTTTCTGGATGAACATAGCAAAAGGAGCTAGGTAATGGGGTTATAGGAGAGTCATGAGGAGTAGCTCGACTCATGGAATTTATAGGACTAATGTTGGGGCGGCACAAGGGTGCAATGGAACATCTCGACATCCTAGCCTGAAAAGCTCACGGTGCGACTGTCCATTTTTCATGGGTGTCAGTGATGGTAGCGAAGGACCTAGCCGCGAAGGAGCTGGCCGCGAGGTGCCCGCTGTGAGGGACTGGCCGCGAGGGGCTGGCCGCATTTGGTTTGTGGTTTAGTTTTCTGCGAAGGGTGTCCGTGAAGGAGCTGTCCGCGGAGGAGATGGATGTCTGCAAAGGATGCTGTCCGCGAAGGATGATTTCTGCGGAGGAGGTTATCCACGGATGAGATGGCCGTCCATGAAGGGTGTATGCAAAGGGGCTGGCTCCCATCCCACTTCGCGCCCGCGGAGGTGTTCCGCCTCCATATCGCGAACGACAATAGTCCGCGGAGGAGATGGCCTTCCGCGAAGGACATGGCCGTCCGCAAAGGAGATGGCCACTAAGGGATGGCCGCATAGGAGTTTTCTGTATGCGGTTCGCAAACTGGTTTCTCCTCTACGTGGAAGAGTTCATCTGCGGACGATATACTATTCGCGGATGGCTGTAGAGAGATTTCTTCAGTGTCTCCCCACAGGTTTTCACCTGTCTTTTCTCTCCACCAATTTTTTGTTCCCCTCGGTGAATATTTATAGAGTCGCGAGGAGGAAATATTGATGTCTTCATGTCACTTTATACAGAATCCCATGATGGAATCCCTCACCCACGGATGACTCGTTCACCTGATATTTGAGGAGTCGAGGCATTCGGGGTTGCTTCGCGACGACACATCAATCCGCCTCCATTTGGCGAACGACAACACCCGCAGCGCGCAAGGCTCCACCTCTATTCCGCGAGCAACGAGGTTCGCAATGGTAGAATGTGTCGACATCATCAGCGGTCTTGCTGGTTCGCTCCCGGATAGGCACTCTGCCCATTTCGCGAATGACAGCGTCTGCAGGAGTGCGGTTTTATGAATTGGCCACGTACTGTTGCTAGGAGCCGGTGCGCGGACCGGTTCGTTCTTTTTCCATGTTCTGGGGTAATTGGGTTTCCCCCTTGTAGAATTTTCAGGACCGTACAATGACTAAAGTTTATTTGATGATTAAAAATAATGTTTATAGACATGATATCATTCTAGATATGAATATGATTCATCCCATTCATAAAAAATATTGTTCAAATAACAATGAAGATAATGTAAAATGAATCTGTTAACACCCAAAACGATGATAATACTAAGATTTTATCATCAAATAAATGTTAAAAGATCATATTTGATATCCTATTAATGTATATGATTCTTTTATAGTTAAATAAAAAATATTTCACCATTATACTGGAGGTTTCCCTACCCTCGACCATGGAAAACGTACAGAGTAAGGGGTTTCTTATCTCATTTTTAATTCCGTGAGATTTCCATTGTTCACCACTTATTTATTTCATGTGGTGTGTGTACTTCCCATGATTGTATTCATTGTGAAATATACTTTAATTTATGGATATTTACATCATCATTATATGATCCTTGTTTCATGGGTGTATGTTTCGTAAGTTACCAAATCGATATGGGAATTTGAAATTTCAATTTCCACTCTTTCGACTTCACGAATACTTCATTGATTATATTACTCCATGATTATGTGTGGAATCAATATTTATTTTCTTATTTCATAATTTCCACTCCCCTTTCTGTGGATATATTCTTGATACACATAATCACTCCATTTATAAATTTTAATTCGTCGATATGAACTTTATAAGAGTAATTTTAACTTAATCTCCATTTATTGAGTTAAACATCTAATTCATTGGTGTTGTTTTTAAAAGAATATGTGTGAATTAACATTGATTGTTTTACACTTAATATCAAATCATATTGAGTGTATTTATATTTTTCGCACATAATTATGTCGTTGATTTGTCCATAACCAAAGGATACTGCCTTTATGAGAGATTTCATCTCAATTTACATTTCATTGAGGATTTTTTGTTGTTATACACCAAATCACTTTTATATGGCGTACATAATGTACATTGACATAGTATATCATGAATACCTTCATTATCATTATATTACAACGTTTTGATTACCTCAATTATTTCTATTCAAATGTCTCTCCCAAGGTTATAAACTCTAACTAAAATATCATTTTAAAATGTTTTAATGATTTATTATTCTAAATCTTTCTCATTAATGTCCATGTTTTTAAAAATGGTTTAATGAATTTATTTATAAGGAAATTAATGTTTTAGAATGACAATTTCGTATTAAAGATTCAAAGTGGTATGGGACACTTTGATTCAAATATCTATTTTTAAATGGCTTCTTGACAAATAATGTAACTTTTAAAAGTGTTCAAGTAAAAAGGGATATTTCTCTCATATTGTTTTGATGGTTATATTTATCTATGTCAATATTCTTCATTATTCTCGATTGAGGTTAATATGTTACAATACAATCTTCCATATTGTATTGAATGAGTTATGTTTGACTATGGATGTTCAATTTTTATACAATTCATGGTTTATGGAGAAATTATTGACATTTTGTATGCTAGTTTTAATATGATTGTTTGTGTTATGTTTAAACCTTTTCATATGAGGAATGCATTGGACTTAGTAAGTGACGAGTGGAGCCCTCTATAGCTCCTCGATGCATCAGTAGGTCTCATGAGAAAATCTAGTGTCTTTTCATGAAGCTTTGATAAAATCATATTTGTAGTCCTGGCAGGAGGCCTTGCTAACGTGGTTATGATAGTCTGGCGTTATGCATTCTATCATTATGAAAGTGGATGTTGATATTGCATGTGATTATTTTACTAGTATAATATCCATGTGTATAAATAAATTACATTATTTTATTTTATTTCTGTCATATTATGCTGAAGTTCATGTTTAAAAGGATTTTGTTTTAGTTATACATTGCCTTAATTTTTTATGCTTATTTATGTAAGTTGCTACTATATTGTTATCCTTACTGGGCATTTGAGCTCACCCCTTTCAATGTTTTATTGTTTCCAGGATGTGAAGAAGTATTTTATGAATGACATGTAGGGATAGTATAAGGGGATATGAGTGTGGAGACAAGATGTTATTGTAGTTTTCCATTTTATAATGTAGTGTAATCTTTATGAATGTATCTAGTGATTCCAATGCTACTAAACTAATCAATCATTTGAGACTTGATCTTTTGTGATCAGGACAATGACACGTAATAATTCACTAACTCTGGGAAACTAGGGTCGGGTTGTTAAAATTGGTATCAGAAGAAGTTTAGAACAAACCTTGGAAACTAGATTTAAATAATCTCTGATTTGAGCACATAGCCCTAAGATGGACTTTGAGAATTGGTGTATAAGAACTTCCTAGAATTTTGGTATTGTAGAGATTTTGTGAGTTTTCCGAGCAATACATCCATGTCTGGATAGGAACAGTTGAGGCAGATCTGGCACAGATATACCTTGGGGTAAAACCTGAAAACACCGACTGGAGCTTGACTCAAATGGGAACTAGTGCACTACAACGGGCCTTGCTATAATCTTGGGTACGACACTCCTGGGTATATGAATAGGATAATTTACATTTTCTTTACAAACTGATTTGAAGTATTTTATCATAAGATGATAATAAATGACCTTAGTTATTCCTAAAGTGTTTCAAATTATGAATATAGTGTCATGATATTCTCTAAATGATTTTATGACTACTTTTACTCACACAATGCTTTCTGGTTTTAGTCAATAGATGGATTCCAAGGAAGTCATAATAACATTGATAATGATGTACAAGGTGGGAATGATGGTGGAAATTGGCAAAGAAATTGAATGTGGATAGGCATAAACGATATTCTCATCATGTTGAATCTGTTATCCAATAATATGATCAACAACATATATATTAACCAACTCACGGACTCAACAAAATAGAGAAAGGCAGTGAATGATATGAGATCCATCTATGGAGACCATAAAGAGAAGAATGCTCAATTTTCATCATGCCAGAAATGTGGAAGGAGACACCTAGTAAAGTGTATCAATGCAACAAAGAAATGATTTATGTTTGGGAAATAAGGGAATAAAGTATAGAATTTTCAAGGAAAAATGAAGAGTACTATGGGAGAAAATAAAAAAGATCCTAGGATTCCAATTACGGTAATTTTTCATAATTGTAAGGGACCTTGGAATTACCCAAGTAAATGTCCAATTCTATAATATATCCTCTAGGTCATGGAAGAAAATATGTGGAAATAAATGGATGGAATAATGTTTAATGGTATTAGTGCTCTTTATTATTGAGATTAATTTGGGTGAATATTATCTTATATGTGTAACCCTACAATTTATCATGTGAAAATAATATTTGAGGAAGAATTATCTTTTCTATTGTGGATATAGTTATAAATAACCATTTGGTTTTATATGATCCTTGAATTTGAGGCAATTAGAAGTTATTATATTTTGGGATGAAAATGAAAGTTATGAGATAACATTTGTGGTTAAATTATGTTATGGTTATTTTGAGAAATTTATATCATTTTGGTAATGTTATAAAATATAGTTTTTTGAAAAAGGACAACCCACAGACCATGTGACAACCCGTCGAGTTAGAAAAAGCTGCAGTAATTAAACCCATAACCTATGTGCGATTGGGATTTATCACCTACCACTGGACTACGTGAAGTCCCTAGTTAGTGTGACTAATTATTTTTAGTTAAATGATTATATTGATCAAAAATAAGTTGATTTGGGATCTTATGACTTATCAAATGAATACCCTTAGTATAGGAAAATGATTTGGTGATTAAGTGATAAACGTTATTTTAGAAGGCGTTCGATTTGTTGGGAACACTATATGCCCAATGAAAATAAAATACTATGGGATTTCATTTTAGAAGTAATGCTGGATTTTTATCTATGTTTTTATTGTGGATTTATAGTGATTTTTGTTATTTATGGAAATGATTAACCTATAATACGGAATATGTGATTAGGTTAATTACTTTTAAGTACGTGTCGTTAAGTGTAGTTGATGTCATTTGAAGATACAATTTAACGTGGAAGACTACATAAACAAATTATTCTATGTTTTGGGTTTCAATATTAGTTTAGATTATATTAAATGATTTTAAGGACAATTTTTTATTGAATGGTATTTATTTACCTTTGGGTTATTGTTGGTTTAATTTTAGAAATTAAGATTAGTGTTTTTTTCTCCAATTGAATACCCTTATGGGGGATCATCAGATCTTATACTAACAATTTCAGTTTTGATTATTCTTTATAGAGAAGGTAAATATATAGTTTATCCTTCATGGATCATGTGATTTTATAAGAAGTTTATTCTATCTCTTACGGGGTTACCAAGTCTTCTTGAATACTCATCGTTTAAAAATGAGTTAGTAGTAGATATTTTTTAATGAATTAAACGTTACATAAAAATTAAGTATATATCTTTATGTTCTTAGTCAATCTTAGAAATTAATTCCTCATCTTTATGTAATGTAACATAAAACAAAAAAATGTTGTTTGTTTACTTTTCTTACTGGGAAACTAATGACTGTTTATCCCATCACAAGTTTGTGGTTTACTTATTGTTAACTTTCTCATGCTCATGTTTTCTATCCCTATAAATTATAACTTTACACTTAGTTTATCAGCCACATCTATGTTTTTCTGCATATAATCCTAGTATAGGTTATCTCGGGAGACCTTTGTACTTCTCTTTCATTATTTTAAAGTGATAGTTTTATTAACTCTTCTTTCGATGTGAGACTTTACATTATATTCCCAAGCCCAATTTAAAAAATATCAAGTATTCAATTTATTGAAAGAGGGGAGAATGTAACTCTCTATGCCTCCACTGTACTCTGGTCTTTGAATAATACAGTAGCGTGTGTTGTACGCAACGTCGAGTTCTAACACAGCACAACCAATCAAACTAGCCGTTATGAATAGTAATACCCACTTTTTGAAATTTTATACATTTTATCATTCAAAATGGACTTCATTTTTGGATTAGGAATATCGAAATTAGTCTAGGGTGAAATATTTGTACTTTTTGGCTTACTTTTGTTTTTTAATGAATAGTGAAAATAACTAAATTTTAATTAAAAACATCTTTTTTATTCAAAATAATTAATAGTGATAAATTATAGGTTTGAGTGGTTTTAAAGTATATTTAAAATAAATTTTTACCATTTAATAAAATTTTGGTCATTGGACATAATTTCACAATTAAACTTGACATAAACAAGTGTCAATATTTTGATAGTTATTATTTCTTCAAAAACACACTTTTTGTTTTGACAACGTGAATTAATTTTAAATTAATTTCTGCCACTTCTATGTTTTTAATTTGGAAAAATGGATTCCATATTTTCAATCTGTATTTCCAAATTGGGTAAAAAGATAAAATTTATTTTTAGACATTTTGAATAATTATTTCGGTAAATATTTTATTTACCATGGTTATAGGGTAAATTCGGTAAATAAAGGTAAAAAATAATACTATAATAATAATAAATTGCCATAAAACATGTACTAACATTAGTGGATAATACATGTCCGACCATGGGCATCTTTCGGTCGATTTTTGGATCATATGGAGCCACTTGTAGGTGATAAGCACACTATATTTTAATTAAGTTAAAGTAAATACAAAAATAACATAAGCATATTTCTTTTAGAAAAACAATTTTTAAATAGGGTTATATATGTTATATTTTTTACTATAAATATTAATTATAAAGATAAAATGATTTTTTACATAATGGTATTTTATTTATAATTTTTAGATATTGAATAACTAAATTTATTTATGACACAATAATGATGCAGTATTTTCATTATTAATGAAAGAATCAAATAATTGGTATTATAAATGATAAAATAAATATAATTTTAAAGTTTTTATTACATCCAGGAATTTTTTTGGTTAGAATGAAATGATAGGATTTCATAAATTAATTTTTATTTAATTATTAATTTTTCTAATACTTAAACAAAAATAAATTATTAAATATTATCCAAATTCCCATAATTGAGTTTTTAAAAAAAGTATTATATTGTTAATTGATATTATATTCCTAAAAATATATGGATCGTCCAAAGGACTTATTTCATGGTAGTCATATCATTAATGAACCACTTGGGGGTTTCTCGGATGAATATAGTATGTTTATTGACTATATAATATAAAAATACAAAGTGACATGGTAAATGTCAATCTTATTAACTAAGAGTTAAAACTAATGGACAAGATAAATATAATGACCCAAACCTGTCTAAAATATATTTTTTTATAGGATATATACCTATACCCACCTTAACCTATAAATAATCCAAATTTTAGCCATTATAAACTGAATATGAATGTATTATAAAATAATATTTCTAGATTTTCCTAAGGTTCCCCTCAACCCTCTTATAAAATGGAACTTCCCCTTCCCTCTAATTCACACCTTCAAAGCCTTTTTGTCATCCATCCTCTTCCCAAATACCCTCTAAACTATCCTCCCATAATCTTATAGGCCTTTTTTAGTCATAAAGCCAACCTATAGAGCTTTTTTTATCAAATGAAAAGGAAGAACCCGAAGAAGTGGTAATGTTTTCACCACCATCTTTCAAGTTCTTTTCTTCTTCAACTTCTTCTTTATTTGTTATTTCTATTATAAAATAATAACTCCAGTATATTATATATACTATTATTTTATTATAAATATGTTACAACCAAATTAATTATTCTATCCATCCTTTAAATGACATGTCATCATACATGCGTACGTACGATCTACTGTCTCCACGTCGTGGTGTAATTGTTATTCAATATATTATTATTTTGATGGTTATAAGAATGATTTTTAATTTATGTAAATAATAAATATAACATGATAATTATTCTGTATATATGATATACCATCCAATTATATATTATTTTAATACCAAAATAATGATATTGTCGCTCGTGTGTACGTACGGATTACCATCTCCACGAACGGGATACGATTCATTCCCCGTCATATATATTCAAGAATAAATTTCATTTGATGATTAAAAATAATGTATAGAGACATGATATCAATCTGGAAATTAATAATATTCATCCCATTCATAACAATGAAAATAAAGGAAAATGAATTCATTAACACCCAAAATGACGATAATACTAAGATATTATCAACAAATCAATGTTAAAAGATCAAATATGATATAATATTTTTGTATATGATTCTTTTATAATTCAATAACAATTATATCACCATTATAATGGAGTTTAACCTACCATCGACCTAGGAAAATGTACAAAGAAATGGGTTTCTTATATCACTTTTTATTCCCTGAGATTTCTATTGTTCACCACTTATTTATTGCATGTGGTGTGTGTACTTCCCATGATTGTATTCATTGTGAAATATACAATAATTTATGGATATTTACATCATAATTGTAAGATCCTTCGTTCAAGGGTGTATGTTTCTTATTTTACCAAATCGATATGGGAATTTGAAAGTTAAATTTCCACTCATCCTTCTTTACGAATACTTAATTGATTATTTTAATCCAAGATTATGTGTGGAATCACTATTTATTTGCATATGTCATAATTTCCACTTTGAATATTGTAGATATACTTTTAATACATATAATCACTCTATTTATAAATTTCAAGTCATCGATATGAACTTAATAAGAGTAATTTTAACTCAATCTCCATTTATTGTGTTAAACATCTATTTCATTGGTGTTGTTTTTACAAGAATATGTGTGAATGTACTTTGATTGTTTTACACTGAATATCCAATCATACTTAGTGTATTTATATTTTTCGCACATAATTATGTAGTTGATTTATCCTTAACCTAATGATACAGCCTTTATGAGATATTTCATCTCAATTTAGATTTCATTGAGACTCCTTTGTTGTTATGCACCAAATCACTTTTATATGGTGTATATAATGTACTTTGAAATAGTATATCATGAATACCATTATTCTTAGGATATTACAATGTTTTTATTAACTCAATTATTTGGATTCATGTGTCTCTCTTTTGGTTAGGAACTATAACTAAAATATCATTTTAAAATGCTTTAAAGATTTATTATTCTAAATCTTTCTCATTAATGTACATGTTTTAAAAATGGTCTTAAGAATTTATTTACATTGAAATTAATGTTTTAAAATAAAAATTCCTTTTAATGGTTTCAAAGTGTTATGGGACACTTTGATTCAAAAATCTATTTTTAAATGGATTCTTGAAAATTAGTGTGACTTTTAAATGTGTTCAAGTAAAAGGGGATATTTCTCTCATGTAGTTTTGATGGTTATTGTCATCAATATCAATATCCACCATTATTCTCGATTGAGGATAATCTTTTACAATACAATATTCCATATTGTATTGAATGAGTTATGTTTGACTGTGGATGTGCTATTATTATACCACTCAGGGTTTATAGAGAAAGTATTGACATTTCGTATGCTATTTTTAATACGAATGATTATGTTATGTTTAAACCTATTCATATGAGGAATGCATCAGACATAGTATATGACAGGTGGATCCCACTTTAGCTCCTCTATGCATCGGTAGGTCTCATGAGACAAACTAATGTCTTGGAACGAGGCCTTGACAAAATCTTATTTGAATACATGGCATGAGGCCTTGGATATGTGATTATGATAGTCTAGCATTATGCATTCCATAATTTTGAATGTGGTTGTTGATATTTCATGTGATTATTCGACTAGCAGAATATTCATGTGAATAATTAAATGGCATAATTTCATTTTATATCTGCTATATTATGCTGATGTTTATGTTTTAAAGGATTTTGTTTGAGTTATATATTGCCTTCAATGTTTATGCTTATTTATGAATGTTTCCGCTATATTGTTATCCTTACTCAGAATTTGATCTCACCCCATTCTATGTTTTATTTTTTTCCACGATGTAGAGAAGTATTTTATGATTTACCTACATGGATAGTATAAGAGGATATGAGTGTGGAGACAAGATGTTGTTCTAGTTTTTCCCTTAATGATGTAATGAAAACTTTATTAATGTATCTAGTTATTCCAAGGATACTAAACTAATATGTTTTTTGAGACTTGATATTTTTTGATCAAGACAATGATACGTCATAATGCACTGACTCTAGGTAACTGGGGTCGGGTTGTTATTTTGAAAGTTTCATTTCCCAATTCATAGAAGGGGAAATGGATATAGGTTTTTACTTTGACATAATAACAGCTATGTATATGGGAAATAATTTTTTATTAAATCATAATAGATGGATAATATTTTTGGGTGGTGGAAGATGAATGAAAGTAAAAAATCATTGTTTTAAACAATACTTGTTTTTCAATCAACTTCCATAGAATTTATCAAAATCCTTTTTAGGTGGGTTTATAAATAAAAATAAGTCTTTTATGATATTTTGATTTAATTATGTAATGTATTTTGGTATGAATGACATGTACCAAATAAATCGAAGAGTGTGGAGATGATATTAGAGGATATTTCCTTTAATAAGTCCGGAAAGGAACACATAAAGAAACTACTTAGATATTTCCCAAAAGAATCCAAAATGATAATATCATTAAAATGAAAAAAATGATTCTGAGTGAATTTATATTTTCATATTTCATATTTATACTTAATTATGTAGATAAAATATGATATAAACATTTTCAAGTTGAAAATTTACCTTTATCTTTTGTTCTAACCCTCAATAAACCCATTTTACGGTTAACCAAAAAAATTAATTATTTTTTATTATTTTTAGAAATAATTATAACCAAAAAATTAGTTTAAAATATCAAATAAAATTATTAACTATGATTAGAAATATGTTATTTATTTTCCAAATTTTATTCAAAAAATTTACATAATTTTGTTTAAAATTAAACACATAGATATTATGAAAAATGGGTTCTTGTCGATATTTTCCATAAGATTAAAATTTTCTAAATAAAAATTGAACACAAAATTGACTCAGATGACCTAAATAGGATTAATTATAACTTAATTCAATTAATTTTACCTATATATTCATTTTAAAATATAATTTTACTTTTAAAACTTTATATGAAAAGGTAGTTTTCTATAAAAATAATAATTTTTCATTATTCATTGGAAAATTTTTCATTTCCAAAAACTATTATAAATTCAATTGATAATAATTTTAAAATATGTATACAGAAATAAAATTTAAATTTTTAGATATATTTTATTAAATTTAAGATGTATGTTTTAAAATAAGTATGAAAAAATTGATGAAACGACCTTTTCAAAAATAATTTTTTTTTATAATAAAACATGATTAATTCATATGCCGTGCATAGAAAAAATATTATATCAATGATTATATTTTTATTGAATATATAATATATAAATTTCATTAAAATATTTGAACAATATTGATTAATTTAAATTATTATTTGAAAAACACTTCAATTTATTCAATTATTTATTTAGAAAAAAAATTTATTTTACATTTAATTGATTTTTATTTTAATTTCAAATCAACTGGTAATTAATAAATTTATTTTATTCCCATTTAAACAATTAATTATTCATAATGTATTTAATTATATTCATAAACACCATTTTAATATCCACATTATAATGTATATGATTAAATAATATAATTAATATTTCATTTTTGTTTGTTAAAACACAATGTTTTGTGTAACAAAAGAAATAAATTATACTAAAATTATTTAGAGAAAATATTTCATAAAATAATGGGGTGTATTATTATCCCAACATTAATAAATTTTATCATGGTAATGTGAACATTCTATCAGTGGGTTTGAGATTTGAAAATTAATTATTATAAACATAGGATTTGAAAAAGGACTAGTAATACATTCTATTTAAAATAGAGAAAATAAATTACATTCATATAAAATATTAGGTAACTATGTTTCCAAATAGTATAGAATTAGTTGTAAGAGAAAATATAAGATAGAAAATAAAACTCTTTCCCAAATATTAAAAGAGAGATAAAGAACATGGTTAGGATGATGTGAACGACCAAAAATCCATAAATATTTGACTCGTGAAAATACCATGCATTCATCTGAAATGAACGTAAATGTAATACATTTTTTATTCTGGATCCTTATTCTATTGTTCATAAATTTCAATGATATGGTCTATTTACATGTTTTAATTATAATTTTAAAAAAATAGTGTCATTTTATTATACTTTTATAAATTTCAAATTCATCTCTTACTCAATGAAATGATTATTTATATTGACCTTTTTTCATTCCGGAAGGACGAAACATAACATTTCATGGATCATAATATCTATAAAAGGATGAAAATTTGTTCATCATGTATCTATATATATATCATAACCATTAATTATGTAAATGTTTTCCAATATGTATAATTACAATGAAATAGTTTATAATACATCGATAATAAAACTTAATGATCAACATAACCCATTCCATAAAAAGTAAAATTTAAGGCTCCTCGAAAGTATGTTTGCAAGAAAATAAGTCCAAAAAATAAGAATTATTTATTCTAAAATCCTTTTATGATCAACATAAAATTAGCATGAAATAATTTTAATCCCTCATAATGTCTAATACAATGATTTATACACCTAATAACTTTCCAAAATAAAATAAAATATTATTCCAAAAGATAATCCTCTCTTTATTATTTAACTAATCATTTATCATAGACAAATATATTTACCATATATTTTTAGGTAAATAATTGGTTAATTTAGAATAAAAAATACAATTTCATTATTCTTTTAATTTATATTTAATATGTGATGGGATAGTTAATCAATGTACATAATAACATCAAATTTCACTAAACAATATAATTTTCATATAGATTATTCGTATAAATCTTAGTATCGAATCTCTAATTCTAGATTTGCGGATAAATGTTATATAGTAATCATTATTCACATTATCTACTTTTATTTAATAAGAGTTACCTTTGTACATTGGCATTAGATGTTATTGTGGCTTATTTTCCTCATTATCCCTTAGATTAGGGAATTGATTCGCATAGTAAAAAAATTATAGTTTATAAAACTAAAATGTGAGTGGTTTATTTTGGTGATATCTCTCTCCAATAATTTCATTAAATAGACTCTTCACATCTATTGGAACTTGAATGAACATAGAACCACAATGGTTATCATTGTGTAAATGTAAGGCTGCCTTCGACTTAACAGAATATCCTGATAAGCCTAAGGTTGTCATGTGCATGTTATAAGATGCGATCATAGAAAACAAATATGTGCATAATAATCTTACATTCCCAATGTGAAATCAAACTAACCTTTTCCACGTGCATCTTCTATGGATAAAGGGTTAGTTGTGTGGAATCAGTCTTCTACACTCGAAATCTTGTACACCACCACAAAAGGTTTTTCCATTATGTTAAATTTCACACCAATATTTATGTTGATCCTTCCAAATACAAAGAGTCACTCTACTATATGTAAGGAACCACTTCCAAAATATCATGAAATCCATGAAACCCTCATAGTATAAGATATTCCATGAGATGTTCATTTGGGGTCCTCCTTTGTGTGGTCTCACAGTAGCTTGAACGTCACCCATTTCATTCAATCCTAAGTCAAATGTGAAAAAAATTCTCCTATTATACATTTATCTTGGTCTTGTGGGAAACCATATTTTGTTCTCAACCAAACATACTTCGTGTAACTCTCCAAACATTCATGCACATTCTCTTCGATTCTCCATGGATTGTTCATTTTTCAAAACACCATGTTCATGCCCCTTTTGTGTCCACCTTCCCTTCCTTGCCGATACCTCTTGCGTGTACACTCCATACATGTGCACAATGATTTTATAGTCCCTCTCATAGTGTCCTATATTGGGTTTACCAACCTCTTTTTTTAGCAAATATTTTTTAATCACCCTTTCTTTTCAATATAGGGATGAAAAAGTAGACCCTGCATCTGACCACACCCCCATACTATTAAAACCATGAATTGATGTATCTATCACCTTCTCAATGGTTGATGAGTGATGGTTATTTCATCCTAATGGCCTAAGGGGGTGTCCCCCACATCCAGTCTACAAGACATAAAACTACATAAGATCCAACGTCCTCATCATATGAATTTAAAGTTTTATCTCTCCTTATTTCAAATGTTCATGATATCCCATTTATGTGTGACATGGAATGAAATCCTCCTCACGTGGAATGACATCATCCACATCCTCCACACAAGGAAATAAATCATACTAAGAATATATCCTAGATTAAGATTATATCATTTATTATAGGAGGCATAACCTTTGATCATCCATACCTTCCACATATAAGAGGATAATTGTGGGGATGACCACCATGAACATTTATAATTCCTATTCTCTCAACACCCCATCCTTATACCATTTGTATTTTTCACTATGGGAGTCTTCTACACATAAGATCCACTCACATGGAATGATATACACCTCACACTGAATGAGATACTCCTCAGATGTAATGTGATCCTACTCACATGGAATGAGATCCTCTTTAGGTAGAATTCATGAATAAGATGCGGACCCTTTCTCATTGTTGAGTCTTTAATGACATAAGAGTTAGTTTTACTTATTCCTCTGGTTTCTCACACTATGAACGGCTCATGTGGGTTTATAGTTTAGCAATGACGATAGAAATCAAGATGCATATGCGATTTTTCTAGGCATAATCCCCATCATATATTATGGGAATCCCTCCTTGTATATTTCCCACCATTCCCCCTCAATATGGGAAGCTTCCATTATCAATCCCCAATCATATGATTTCAAATAATAAGATTACATGAATAATCCCCAACCATAAACTCCATATACTAAGCCATCCTCTTCATGTGTAAGCCCCAAATGACCCTCTTTGAACTATGTGGGGTTTGATCCATGCCTCCAAGAAGCGTGTATAAAGACTCTCTAAGTACAAAACCAGAAACCCCAATAACCTCATAAATTCAATCCAATACACCCAAAACCTCAACCATATCCATCCTTATTTCACTCAGGCGGCCACATCATAGTGAGATCAATCCACCCATCATGGTTGTTCTTATATGTAAGCCCCATTCACATCATCAGTACTCTCAACAGCACCAAGGACACAACAATGTGTATGCTTGACATAATATGTCACAATCCAAACATGAGAAATCCTATTAAGAAGTGAGTATATCATGTGTAATCCACAAACTATCCATCGAACTACATGGGTTTGATCAATTTGTTCTAAACATGGTATATAAGAAACCTCTTTGAGGCTTAATCCTGACCAACAGTAAACCCTGGTGCCCCGTCCTCAATGTTCACCTCCCTAGTATTCCCTCGTAGGGAATTCCAATCAACCTCGTTTCTACCTATTACAAATTCACCTTCATAGTGTGAAATATTACCTTTATGGGACACACCCCTTAGATCCCACTCCATGAGGATTTATGATACATCCATCTGTAAACCTTCAATTTTATCCCTCCTAGAAATGTACATATAGAATCCACCTCCTTAGGCATCCATATCCATCAATCGGTAAACCTTTAAGGTTATACCTCTTAGGGTTGAAACTTTTTTTTGGACTCATCATGGTGTCATGATCATCTATCTCTATAGGTCGTTAAGCCTCAGATCTACAAACATTAGGCATTCTAATTCACCTATTCTTAAATACTTCAATGTAATCCCTCCTAGAGACACAAATCCTAGATCCATCATAATGAGGTATTATGATATATCCATCAGTAAATTTTAGAGTGCTCCATCTAATGTATGTACTTATTTGATCTACCGCCATGAAGAGTTCTAATCAACCTCCTTCCATTTATTTAATGATGTAAAACTTCTAACATGTCACACTACCACCTCGTGTTAAAAACTTGATGCCTAAGGAAAACCTAGGAAGAGATTCCTTTGGTATCAGATACCCCTTTATGGATATGGGATGCCCAGAGTTCTTAATATGAAATGAAACCATGAGATTCTCTCTATTGAGGAAGAATATATGTGACCAATTTTCAAGTGTCTATAAATTCAAATGATGCTCAAAGTGACCAATATCCTGACCGAGGGTTTCATTCCTATTAAGAACCCTTGGAATGTTCATCAAGGAGAAATGTAATTCATAGGTGTCCACAAAGTGATAGGACTAGGAATGAGTTTTTGGATCACGTCTTAATCAATGTGGTTGACTATGACTAGGAGATGATTTCTAAGGATAAACCAATTGAATGAGGAAGAAAATTTTCATTATCCTTTTTTGATTAAGGAGAATAAATCACCAAAAAAAGTAATGTATTATACCAACCTTTGGAAGGAGGGGATGTGGGGAATCAATGAAACATTGGTGTCCCAATGAAACACTTGGAAGGGAACCCCGGTGAAGGTGTTAGATTTAGAAATGGTGAACTCGGCATGAATTTTTTATCTTTCAACCATGTGGATTGGAATTGTTAATCATCAGTTTGACAGAAAATCATGTCACCATATCCACATATCCATTACAATTACCCACTAGAATAATAGTGGGAATGGTGTGGTACTAACTAGAAACTAAGTTCGTTAATTATTGGGAAGTCCAGTTTGTTACATCTTCAGCGTGGATCTATCTATACAAATATAGAAGATATGATTTTGATCGTGAAATGGAACATTTGTTCTAGTATTGGTACTGATAGATGAATATTCCTTCTTAGAAAGACCCAAGCTACATTAAACGATTCAACCAATTCCTATCGATTTTAATGTAGGAGAAACACCATTGAAAAAATCCTGCATGACCCCTCCTCTGCAATGACGCCAACTATGCAATCATATTCCAAGCTACAACACCTTATATCGCTCACTAAAATCAGATAGAGAATGGCGATTGATTCCCTCATATGATAGTATGTGAATGAAGGAGTAATTCCCATAAGTGAGGTAGAGAAATAAGGCATATAGGCATATGTGCCTCAGTGACATCACCACCCCCAAGGGTCATGCAGGGAGTCATTTTTCTCTACTCCAATGATGAACTACTTCAAGGGACTCTTCATAGAGAGATCATTCAAATATATACCCTATGTAGATGATGTAGGGACTGATTGGGTTATATTGGAAATTATCACCACATAGGTGCCACCATGGATGGATCCCATCAGTCTCTATCAACACTAGCATTTATTAGTATTCCAGGATCAGGCACATGTGGAATATTCACCTGTTATGTTAGGCCATGTCTGACTGACCCAACGCCAATTTATCACCCATGCTAAAGAATATAACATCTAGGGGGAATCATCTTTCACAGTTAGGGTGTTTCAATCCTCCCTTTACGCATTTCTTTATATCCATTACCTTATTGAGAAAGGACACATCAATGCATGTTCAAAATCGAGACCTCAATCTCCGTACATGTAGGATGGGTTGAATATTTCAATATTTGGCACAACCAATAGCCATCATGGGATACCCCATTATAGTGAGATGCAGTGTGAAGGTACGATTCATACCATTTCTAGTAAGAGTGGATTCCCACACCTCTCTTAAACCCAAAATGGATTCCCTACCCATGTTTCTTGTATCAGTCGATGTGAAGGTCCTCCCCACTCTGCTAATGTCCATCTTGGAGGTACTTCCAATGCCTGTGGTTCCCAATATGGAGGCCCTAACCATGTCACATATTTTCAATATGACGGTCATAATCATTCCATTACTTTCTCAAACTGATTTCCACCCCTCCAGCATCAATCCACATGGTGGTCCTCCCTAGTTCATCAACAACCAGAATAGAGGCCCTCCACATGCAAAGCCCGGCTAACACGAAGGTCCTCCATAAGAAATACCCAAGTAGCATGGAGGACCTCCCCATGTTTCCAATAGCTCCAATGGAGTTCCTTCATTCTCCAACACTAATAAAAGTTGAGGTCCTCCCTACTCTATCGACATTCAACAAGGAGGCCCTCTCTGTTATCAATTCGATCTGTGAAAAGGTCATTATAACACATTAATCATCCATAAAGGAGTACATCCCTATTATATTGCCACCAATCAACATGGTCTTCCTAACCATGTTCTTTCCAACAAAAGAAAGGGTCCTCCCTACTATATTATAATTAATATTGTATTTCATCCCCACTTTCACAATAGTTCAAGCTGAGTTCCTCTCGGCTCTGAAGACAACTGATACGAAGGGCCTGCCTATATCCCATACAGCTCTAATAAAGATCCTCCCAACTATAGAACTAACAAACACCGAGGACAAAAAAATCATGAAGACATTTACTACCTTGAAGATTTATCCCAGTGTAGAAGCTCAAATCACCGCCACCGAAGGAAAAACAAAATGATGCGCTATGTCATTGTCAATCTCATTCACTTCTCAGATAATGAAGCTATATGTGATTCAATGACGTTGTATTCAATATATTCATCTTTATTAGAGTATAGGACAGATGTCTGGTAAGAGGTATTTTTCATCTCATATAGTGATATGAACCAAATAACTGAATCCCTTCACAAATATATACTGGAGGAGGAAGATTAGGCTCTATTCTAGGGTCTCGCAGTGTAGTGTTCTCTGTCATCACCAGTTTCATTCACATTCATTTCCCAAGATCAAAGAGGGTTATTATGGGAATTTATAGACAAATATAACCTAGTGGACCCACATATTACTACCATATTCCCTCTCATATTATACAAATGAAATAACCATGCCTTACATAGACATGATGATACAGTTGGTTCCACCAATGAGAGATGACACAATGAGTAGCGGTCAGGCGACTCATGAATTTCCTACTCCACCACCAATTTCATGGAAATCATTGATCATAACCTGAGAAAACAGATAGTCAAACCTCTCTTATTAGAAGATAATCTTGTGGGGAACTCTCTCCATAGACCAAATATCTAGGTTTTTCTGCCCAAATGTGAATCCCAACATCTATTCTATAGAGTCTCCCACATAGGATGAGATCACGTGCATCCACTGAACCATCTGGGCACCACAATTGTAACTTTTTTATTGTCATTTGAACTATCCAATGATCTGGGATCATTTTGAAAACATTGATCAGATTTTTTGCATGGTCGAGTTGGAAGCACTCCCAGTAACCCAACACCCTACGTCCATCTGCTACCACCAAACACTTCAATAAATATGTGTTCTTATCTACATAGTGCTCAATATATTTATTGAATATGCATCACCGCATGTGATGATCTAGGGATGGGGTTATTATAATTATGTTCACTTAAATTCCATCATGAATCCTCCAATATTACATAGTGATATTTCACATATGCCTATGGTATAGTCTTAGTGTATTTGGATGACCTCATATTACCGATGGATGGGGACACAAACGTCAGAACTAATGAGGAGGAATAGCCTTCTAGGGTAGCACAATAACTTGTAGAATGTCACTCAGGTGTCCTAAATCACTTGAAAAGGCTAGAAATCAACCTTTAGAAACTGTTTACATCATTTCCCATTAGAAAGAATCATAACAAGTGTATGGGACAAAATGAGACCTCAGAACTACCAGACGTTACACAGAAAAATGAGAATGATCTTACAAACATTTCCCTGTAGAAATATATTTCCGATCATAATGGGTTCATCAATGAGATCCTTTTTGATTTTCACCATGGTTATGGAACCCCATGATATTATCATGTTCCTCCTCTGCTAGGGATGTAGGGCCATCCTCATGTACTTCTTGGCCATCTTCCCCAATTAATCTTTGTAACCCTACACATCTCAATAGGGTAGATACCATAGATTATAGAAAAAATGTAGTATGCATCTCTACATCTTCTAGATAATTGTGATTACATTACTCAACAACCTATATTATGCCACTCCTTAGTGCATTCATTAGACCATTCCACAGGGCATTTGGTGGGCTACTCTATGATCTGCTGATCCTACCCATCGTATTGACAAGCCAGTCAACACCTTGGGGGTTAAGAATATTCATCAATGCATGAATCCCTACCAGGATGATCTAATAGTTTCTCTCACCACTCGAATAAAATACCTTTAGATGTGGCAGGTCGAAACGCATCTTGAAGTAATGAATTATTTGACATGGTTGAAGGATATGTGAGAACCAAGGATTTTTGGAATCCTATATTTTTCCCCTTCTATAGGATGGATGACCTTCTTCTATATCGGTCACAATTCATCTCTAGGTGTTGACCCATGATAGGAACCCCAAAGAAGTAGGAATCAACCAAGATCTGATGTTTCATTCAGACATTTGATGGGCATGCAATCTTCTGGAATAAGGAGTTACCCAATCATTCAATACCCAGGTGGGAAGACCTCTATAGGAATCTTCTCTACTAGTTTAGTTCCACAACTTGTAAGAAAATTATTACCAACCTTTTCAAGAGAAAGAAACATCTAGATGAGCATACTAAAGACTTCATTTCCTGTTGGAAGGGCCTTATATATTCAAAATACATGCCACTAAACTAGGAATGGTTTTCTATGATTTAATTAGGGAACATAAATACAAAACTATTTCCAACCCTCATCACTCAAAATTTCCCATGTGGATTCTAGGATTTCTATGACAATGCTCAGTGCCTTGAGGAAGGCTTACTACAATACTGATAGTTAGGTCATTTTCCTCCTTTATCTTCTACAAATAGAGCTCCCAAGGTAGATACTTATGTGGCAGTATTGGTAGGGACCTCAGAGCCATTAGATATTCTTCCCAAATAGCCTCTCCAAGAACCAACTTGTCAATGAAAAAAACCTATTCAATGTCCCCCCTCTATACATAGAATCAGAAGGTAACTCCTTAGTTGGAACCACCCCCTAGATGATAAAATGGGGCTCTAATTCCTCATTATTCTCTAGACCCTAATCATGACCTAGCTCCCAAAACACCCTTCATAGATAAAAATAAATTACCCTAATCCTTTCTAGAGGATAATGTTATCTATTATTTACATATTATTATAGAACAATGAATTCATAAGATTCCATAATGAAGAAATACCCATGAGGTTTAGCTCACTGATCGTACTATCCACTTCCCTTAACATAATATCTTTCAATGTAACATAATTAAATTATTTGTTTTCGATGACTGTCTCTAAGACCATGTGGGTTATGGAATGGTCTAGTCGGGTGAATACCCGACACTGGTAGCACACATCCCTATGGTGATTTGATGTGATAGTAAAGGTTAAAATGAATGAAAAAAATAATTCCCACTAAGTTAATCAGAATAATGAGGATTGGTTATCTCATAGGGATGTTTCCCGCACCCAAAACGTCATCTGAGCTCGTTTTGGGAAACCTAATCCTCTTGAAGTCATTGCATCTTCTCTAACTATTGATTCTACATCCATCTTTTATTATACCACACCATAGTGGTGTAGGCTATGATTGAAAAAAGAAAATGAAAGGCCCCTTCCAATGTCAGTGGTGTCCCGTACCCTCAATGACTTCATACCCCAAATATGAGGATTACACTAAGCGTTTTTCCATCATCAGAAGACTCCTATGATGATTTCCAAGGGTACTCCTAGGTAAATACTGTCGAGAGTTTGAATCCTTTCATGGAACCAGATGATGAAAAGTATGATACAAGACCTCCAATTGTCCTCAGTTGATACCATCGAATAAGGAGTCAAGGATATGTAGACCACCAGAATGATCATACCCATGATTCAATCTAAACTATTTATGATACCGAGACAATTTACAAGGCTCTTCATAGAGATCTGCAAGAATAATCCTATCAACCTATTTTTTCAGATTCTCTACAATCTCCAATCATACTACTCGTCTAGAAAGAATAGTTGTGACTGTCTCATGATTGGCTTCTTCCAACTATGGCCAGGCCTCAGCTCACCGACAACAAACCAGTGGTGATTATGTGTGAGTTTTCTAATATGTATAATATAATTTCAAGCATTATCTAGAATCCACCGATTCATCTAATAGAAACCACCATACCTTCTTCTAATGATCCACCCCCTAATCATAGAAAAGTGCATATGGCACAGAAGTATGACATGTTGAAGCACCTCAACATCATTTTTTTGTTGCTACTGATCTGTGAGGCACTTCTTATGTCAGAAGAGATGCATGAATCCCTTATAGAAGCCCAAAAAATCCCCCTCCAATTTAAAATAGAGGTTCTATCTATAGATAACTTCTATATTGAGGAGGTCAAATGGAATGAACAGAAAACCATCATCCAATTATATAGGGATAATGAGGTATGTCCTGTGTAAGTGAATATCTTCCCACATTACATCACCAGAATGTTCAATTGATTAAAGGTACATATCTACCTAGATGAAAATTATTCTGGTATAAATCTCATTGTGACCCGGACACTCCATAGTGTGGGGATGACTGATGTAGATTTGAGACCCTCAGAACTAAATATCCACGGTTATGATATGTCTGAGAAAATGATGTCTGAGATTATTATCACGGGTTCATGTAGCCTCCCGTAACGATTCACCCTTCTCACAGTTCCATTGATGAGGTCGAAGTTGATAAGATTATCAAATCCAACTTTATCAAGGATATTGATAACCCCATGTGGTTATACAACACCATTAACATCAAGAAGAAAAGAATAGATATCATAGTGTTTATCAATATCTATAATCTCAACTGCCACTTTCCAATGTATTTTTTTCCTTCAAGTGAATGATCTATTGGCCAATGCCACAATGGTGTTCCATGATCTCTCATTAATGGATGTATATTTTGGATACAATCAGATCTAGATGGCCTCTAAAGATGATGAGTCTACCACCTTCATAGATCGACAAGGTACAATATGTTACCCTGTGATGCCTTTTGATTTAAATAATCACCACACAAAAACCATTGTCTAGTTGTAGTACACTAAACCACTTCTAAACAATATAAATAATTTCATGGTGGTTTTTTAAAAACCTCCACTAAATATTACATTATTCTTAAAAAATACATCGATGGGTAGGCCTTGGTTGCATTTCCATGGAGAAATTCCCTCCGCATATCATCAATGCCTCAAGTACTACCTCATGGTCATGTATCCATGATCCAAGGTGATTCATCTCCTTCAAACACTTATGAGTTCCATTATATTTTTGTGTAATATTACAAGATAATGGGGCTGAATTTTTAAACAAAATAGGTTGAGCACATGATCATTATGGTTGACCTATGGGTAGTCCTAGATGATGCTTAAAACCTCACAATTCATCGGTAAGAGGCCACAATTCTAGAGGGGGGACACTACTTCATTGGTTAAAAATAGTAATGAAGATGGGTCATTAGATACAAGGAACATATAATGATTACCTTGTACTACTACACATGAAAAAATAAACTGATTCCTGAAACACCAACTCCTATGAAGTATCGAGATGCTCTCTTAATAGGCACCATTCTGCGATACCTACATCTATTCAACAGTGTCGGGTTGATTCACCATAAATATACTCACCACTATTACTTTACCATCATGAATGGACCCCATGATCAATGAACAAATGGAATTTGGTCATCAGAATCTATCTCCATGGTTTCTATAGAATATGAATTCCCCAGAAAGGATTCTATATCCACCCAAGTTGGTACTTGTGTTCCTATAGAATTAGATGGATTGAAAGAATTATCTTCCACCACTAATCACCATACCTCAGATGATGAATAAGTCCTAGAAGATGCTCCTCCTGCATATTTTGAATCCGTCTACACCCCCATCGATGAGATGGTTCTGGTGAATAATGGTATCAAGGCAGATCCATGGCCACCACTGATCAGTACATCCATGATTCCATAAGAGAAGTGGTAGTACATGGATTTACAGAATAAACATATTGATGAGTTTTCCTGAAACTATGATGATATGCTATGGTTGGACCCTCCTGTTACCATACACAATCATCGTCTCCAAGTAATCTATCACGGGATCATGTAGCCTCCCATAACGATTCACCCTTCTCACAGTTCCATGGATGAGGTCGAAGTTGATAAGATTATCAAATCCAACTTTATCAAGGATATTGAGAACCCCATGTGGTTATACAACACCATTAACATCAAGAAGAAAAGAATAGATATCATAGTGTTTATCAACATCTATAATCTCAACTGCCACTTTCCAATGTATTTTTTTCCTTCAGGTGAATGATCTATTGGCCAATGCCACAATGGTGTTCCAAGATCTCTCATTAATGGATGTATATTTTGGATACAATCAGATCTAGATGGCCTCTAAAGATGATGAGTCTACCACCTTCATAGATCCACAAGGTACAATATGTTACCCTGTGATGCGTTTTGATTTAAATAATCACCACACAAAAACCATGGTCTAGTTGTAGTACACTAAACCACTGCTAAATAATATAAATAATTTCATGGTGGTTTTTTTAAAAACCTCCACTAAATATTACATTATTGTTAAAAAATACACTTCTTCCTTACCCAAACTCTCATGAGATCCCCCGCCCCCTTGAGTTCCAACAAGATCCAACTCCCCCACAACACTAAGCCATAACACCATCGTGTGTACCATCTCACAGGCACATGGGTATCTCTTGAGCCCTCTAATGCTTATCCCACTAAACCATAGTTGGAACAATGGTCACAACCCCCGATCGATCACCCCCTCCTTTTTCAATTTCACAATCCATCACCCTTTCCCTCTTCAACATTCTCCCTTATTCTTTTTATTTCACTCAAGGCCTCACCAGATCTATGGTCAACCATGATCCCATGATCCATCTCCCTAGTGGTAAGACCTCCTTTATTTGTATTTTCCCCCTTATTCCCATCCCCCTTCCACAATTTTCTATTATTTATTTCTTATATTGTTTTTGGAATTTTAACTTTTATTAGTGAAAAAATGGATAGTGGTGGGTTTATCAATGAAAACAAAATTATATTTATAATCAACAGGGATTTATTATTTTTATTTAATGTTTAATATGATTTATTTAGGGAATTTAGTGTGTATTTTGATTTCATCTTAATGGATTATATTTTTCTATTGATACTCACATGGATCAACGGATTTTTTAATTTCCTTATTTTTAATTCCTTTATATATTTATGTCTAGTGTTTAATGAGATTATTGGAGATTGAATTGATGATTTATGAGATGTTTTTAATATCCAAAAATTTTCAATGAGGAAATAACTCTGTTGAAATGAAACTATTAAAAAAAATTTGTTCAATTTACTCTAAATTTTATGTTACCAAGATTATTTGACCGACATTGATGATTTTTTATGATTTGATTTTAGAGATGGTGTTAGAACTAAAAAACCTCGAAAATATTTTCATGGAACAAATCTCATTATATAAAGGGAATTATATGATGTAGTAGATCCTTGAAGTGTTTCCATTATTTTGGGTTGTATAAATGATAAAAAATACATTTTTGGGGACTTGATAAATATATTAAATTCCTTATGAAAATGGTTGGTTTATATAATGTTTTTTCTGTTATTTTTTATTTTATATTTCAATTGTGTAATATTATTTTCTAACATAAATTTTAAATGTTGTTTGTGTGTAGCGAGATGGGATATAATGGAATACATTCTATACTAAATTATGATATTTATCTAGTTAGTGATCCTAGTATAGGAATACCATCCTCCTTGGGGAGTTTTTCCATTATTTAGTCTTGGTAGGGTATGATTGAGTGTTAGGTCCATTAAATTTCATCAAGCACTAATTGGAAATATTATGTTTCATTTTATTCCAATATTTTCTAAAGTTATAGTAGTTGATTCCATGATTACTAGTTTCAAATTATATTATGATTACTGTGAAGGTGTTGGAGTGGCATGATAAGACATATCCACACTCATAATGTGGGAAAGACTATCTTCGTGAATGTCACCTTCCACCACCTCCCCTGGAATCTGCTTGTTGTGTGGGAGTTTGGGTGAGTCTTGAGAGGATCTTTGGAAAGGTTGGTCCCATGCACTACCTTTAGTTGAATCTTAAACATTGCACTATCCAACATTCACATCCATATACATATCCAAGTCATCACCTACATTACCTAAACACACATCCACTTCTTGTATAGAGGGAGTAGTGAGACCACATGTATCCCTTCCTACACCCTCTATCTAGAAAAAGGCATCCAAATACATCATCTTCAGCTATGTATCAATTTTAGGAACACTAAAAACCTTTGCAACATCGTCAATTTCAAGCATGCCAAAAATTGCTGCCACATCTGTTTCCATTGCAAGGGTTTCATCAGAATCAAGAGATGTGTCAGTATCTCTCATGAAATGAGGGTCCCCCTCAGTGGAGAGGCCAGTAGTCACATTATTTTATGTATTCCCCTTTCCTTTAGTATTATCCCTCCAGCATGATTGACTATCATGCCCTATAATTTTTCAAATTGTTAAACCCCTTGATTTATTTAATTCAACTTCCACACGTCCAAAAACACTACACTCTTTACAAAACAAGGATTTACTTTCATTAAGGATTCCCATTTTGAAACTATCTTCCCGGGTGGTGAGTACAACCTTCTACACTAACTTGTTGGTCATATCGACTTCTACCAGTACTAGATCATATTGTACAAAAATAGGATTGTCCATTTGGTTATCAATTCTAAGGGGATTTCCAATGGATGAAGCGAGTTCCAATTGAATTCTAGTGTGCCAATACAACCAATTAAGCCAGCAAATCCATAGCCAAATCTGTGAGTGAGTGTTTATCACATTTAGCGGATCAAAATTTTTTTCCCACTCATGTATCCTAAGTACTCTAGGTTTTATGTTGATGTCACCAAAGCTCTAAGAACGCCTTATCAAATAATCAGATGGGAAAATAATATGGATGTATCATCTTCCCATAGTAGTCATTCCTTTAGCAGTTATTCTCTGAATTCCTCATTAGACTTGTCAAGACAATTCTCAATAATGTGAGACTTTATATTTTTAGCAATGGGTCTTCCAAGGGTTATTTCCAATGCTCAAGTGGATTCAGACAAGGGGACCCCTTATATGGAATCTTCTTTGCTCTAGCTGTAGATTATTTGAGTGTTTGATTGAATGATATGGTTCAGACTAGTATTTGAAAGAAAATAAAGGATGTAAGGGATCTCTTCACCCCCTCACACATCCCATATGCTGATGATATTATTCTAATTGGAAAGGACAATAGAGGTAAAATATATTTAATTCAAAAAATCATTACACATTTTGAGGATGTTTCTGGGTAGGTGGTAAGCTAGAAAAATCATCTGTTGTGTTTGGTAATGGAATGATTGTCTCCAAGAAGAATTTAATTGCCAAGACCCTTAATGTTAGGAGAAGTTCCCTTCCTTTAATGTACCCAAGAGTACATATTTTTTAGGGAAGGGTGAGAAGATGCAAAATTGAATCCATATACTCTATAATTATTAATCAACTGTCTACCTGGAATGGGAAATAGATCACTCAGGCCAGAAATATTTGTCTTTTAAACTTGTTTATCACTTTAATTTTTGTTTATTATTTCTTGGTTTATTGGTGGCCTCGTTCCCTTATCATTTAAATTCAATGTTTATTTAGGAACTTCATATAGATCGGCTGCATACATGAAAATAAGCACATCACTGTTTCCGAGAAAGATTGCATCAAAACCACTAAAATGGGGGGCATGGGTGTTTAGGACCTGAAAGGCTGCAACGATGCTCTCATAAGTAAATTCACTTGGAACTTGTTAAATTATAATGAGGATTATCTGGATTTTATTGAAAATATACTCATATCAAAGCTGAATAATGGGTACTCAGCATATGTGTCCTCCTCCATATGGCCCGACATTAAACATGCTTATATTGGATTCACACACTACTCTTCATGGCTGGTTTCCAACTCATCCAACATTAATTTATAGACAACGAAGTTGTTGGATAGGACAATCCTAGAATTCATGGAGATCCCTCTACAGTTGAAGGATATCTCAAATGCTGGCATGCACCATTAAAAGGATCTGTGGAATTGTCTGCCAGATCATATTATGCTAGATATGATGCACTGTTACATCATGGACGTTTCCACCTTGATCTGGACACCCAGCACCTATTGGAGGTTCACTTCAGGGGAGTATTATAGACACTTATGTGGAAGCAATGCGAATTCTCTCTTATAGTTGCATAATTATAAAATACTTTTATAATCCCTTATAATAACCTGATGATATAGAGGATTTGGAAACGTATGATACATGTGAAACAACTCCTACAGGGAATGGCAATACATTTGGCCTCTTGCTGCTATTTGTGCACTCAGGATGAAGAAACAATTAACCATCTTTTCTTTTCCTGCAACTTTTCATGCATATTTTGGGAACATTTTCTAGAGGCCTTTGGGACTCCTTTATCAATGAACAACCTTGATGATTTTATAAACTCAGTCACTACAGCTGGTCAAAGTGATCAGGTCTTAGAACTTCTTCTCACTACTATTTCAATGGACATTCCTTATATTTGGAGGGTTGGAAATCATGTTATTTTGGAAAACTACAATCCCTCATTGAAGGCTGGTCTGACTGTTGTTTATAGAGAAGTGCAAGGTGCTTCCAAGATACAAATATCTACAATGAATAATAATATTTAGGATCTTATAGTGCTGATAATTCATGGGGTATCTGGAAGGGTCATGAGACGATTGATGTTGAAATCAATTAGGTGGATTCCTCTCATCTAATCATGGTTGAATGTGAATGTTGATGGTGCAAAATTGTGTACACCAGGACCTTCTAGGTGCGGTTTGGTGTTCCGTAACCATTGAGGCTTCGTTAAGGGATACTTCAATCATTATATCGGAATTTGTTCTGCGCTTGATGCAGAATTATGGGCAATGATTAAAGTTGTCAACTATATTGACCACCAAGGTTGGAGGTACATATGGGTGGAATCTAACTCAAGTAAAACAGTGAATATTCTGTGAGAAAGGTCTAGGGATTTTCCATGTAGGATTATTCCATCATGAATTTCATGCATGCATCTCCTTGAGTGTCTTCAACTTGAAGTCAACCATGTTTATATAGAGAAGCAAACCGGGTTGCTGATGCTCGATACAAGAGGGCAGTTATAGAAGTCTCCTCATGATTTTCCTTTGTCACACTAGATTTTTCCTGCATCTTATTGACCTGGACGCACGTGGTACGCTCTATTCTCTCCTTTTAAAATCCCCTTGTGCTACCACTTTTTTCGTTTTTTAATCTTTTTGTAAGGTACGGGCTTTGTCCGGATCATGGACCTGCTTTTATATTATATCTATGATACATCCATTTCTATGACAATTGTCTTTTGCTTCTTTAATATTGAACTTTTATTAATGATATTGTTATCTTTAAGAATATTATTCATTGTCATTAGTATTTCTATTTTAAAATAAAATAGGTTTTTAATTATTTTGATTGAAATGGGTTTTCAAAGGCATGAGAATATTTAATGTAATTTTTTATAATGTTTTCTGATATGAAATTTTTCTTTTTATCAAAAGATAAAAATAATTTACTATTTTATAAGGTGTGAACTCCCATGTCATTAATTATATAGTAATAAATGATAATATAATGTTGATTTTTTAGAAAAAGGTAAAACCTACATTTATAGACATATTTAAAACTATAATGAAATTGAATTTTTTTTTAAAATTTACACATGGGATACATAGATGAGATTTTTTGGTACTACTTTCATATGATAGGATTATTTCTTGTTCTGCAATATTTATTTATTTTTTCTTCGATTCCAATTTGGGTATTTTGAATGGAGTAAGTAAATGTTATTTATATGGACAATGACGTTGTGTGGTTTTGTGTTTACTTTTTCAGAGTCATTATTTTGGAATTTATGGTAGTCATTGTTTAATATTTCTCAAATGGTTTGGTACCATAAGTCACATGGTTTCATGAAATGTTTTGAAAAGTTTAATGTTTGGTCTTAAAAAATGGGGGTTTGATTGGAGTTGACTTCCGTTAAAGAGAAGTATCATTATTTCAAAATTGATTTTACGGAAAATATTACATTTAAAAATTGGTTTTCAATTTTTTTATTTGTTATTTTAAATGGAAATTTTAAATTTAGTTTTCAAATTGTGTGAAAATGGATTGGCTTCTAAATCCAATTATGAAAGTCTCATTGACACTTTAAGAAAATTTTTTTATAAATGTGTTAGACCCTATTGAGCTATGTGTTACTATAGTTACATCTAAGAGGAAATAAGATCGCACAAGGGGACGATTTTAAATGATTCATCATTGTGCGTTACTTAAAAATCGTATGATTTTACCATGCTTCTATTTTACAAAATATTATCGATGAATGATTTCCTTTTTTATATTAAATTTTCTAGTACTTATATGACTCTTCTTATAACTACATGGGTTTTTATATCACTTCCTTTAATATCTATTCCAATTTAGTAATAATTATGTGCTTAATTTTTTAAATAGTGTCTAGGAACATTGTGACATATATTAATAAAATATGGATCACATTACAGAGTAGCACACATCAGTATGCTAAGGGATTGGAAGTGTTTTAAGATTTTTTAATTTCCAATTGATTTGTTGATTGGAGGATAGTATTTCCATGTCAAAAATGAATATTTATAATATTGTTGAAGAGATATTATGTTTATGAAAAATTTATATTGAATCAATTCCCTACTCAATATTTTCATTTGATTTACCACATAGAATTAAACATTATATAAAGTTTGATCACTAATGTCAATCGAAAAAATTAGCTACCAAATTCATTAAAATGGAAAATGAAATGTAAATCCTTATAAAATATTTATTCGGTGTTTCAAGACAACAACATCAACATCAAAACATATTATAATAACCTGTTTATGGTGGCATAAATAGCTACCGGAATAGTGATATTTTTGGGACTATAGAAAAACATGATCAAGATTTTAACATATAAATAGATCTGGCTCATTATTATATGGAAACTAATGTAAGAGATGAATTTAATTAGAATACAAATTTATTTAATTGTATGGTTGTTAATGGAAATTAAGGGATGTATGGTTCATGTTTGAAATATTAAAAACATTATTTTCTGCTGAAGTTGTACCATATAAAATTCCCATGTGTAATTAAAAATAAGGTGATGTCCATGATATTGGAATTGTTTTGTGATGAATTTCCTAAAGATAACAACACATAGTCTTTTTTCATGTTTGATAAAATTAATAAGATTGTTCGGAATTATATAAAATTTCATGCTTGTCCCAATGATTTTATGATTAAATTAAGAGAGAAATCAAGATGATGGGATTGAATAAAATGTTCTTTTTCTAAATGATAGTTAATCAATAATATTAGAATTTTGAATCAAAATAATACTATATATAGGATGAAAATTAACACATATTCTATGGTTTCTTTTACATTCCATTAAAGCCTCGAATTAAATGACTATTCACGTCATCAAAAACCACTAATAACATGAAGTGGAATTTTATAGATAATAATAATAATAATGGGTTAATATGATATCCAAGAGATTCACAATCTGGAATGAAACTTGATTCATTACATTCAGATTTCTCATCTGGTCCTGGTAATGTGTGATTGGGATTGGCTGCCGATGGATTCAACCCATTTGGGACTTTGAAAACTAGTTATATCATTTAGATAGTTGTTTTAATCCATTAAAACCTACCTATATGGATATGAGTAAAAGAGTATATTATCATTCCGATGGTTATTCCAGGATAAAAATTCCTCAAAATGATATTGATGTATACTTGTAGTCTCTAATTAATAATTATAGGAGTTATGGAGGAATGATGTTGAGAAATATGATCCATCTTCTAGAACCATGTTAAAAATGAAAGATTCTCTAATTTGGATCATTAGTGACTTACAAGGAATTTGGAATTTAGCCGAGTTGAGTACATTCATGGGGTTTTCTTGTTCTTTTTTTTAAATTTTATTTTTAGGTCAAATGATTACATCACATTAAGAAAAGTGTGCTTCATATGTCATTGAATATTTATCTATGCATTACAAAGATTTCGGTTGAACAAGTCAGAATTCTATAGTCTTATTGATCGTAAACAACCTCCAAATTTTTTGACAGGTTATAAATATTTTCACTACATTGAAATGTTGAAATAAAATTTGGGAAGGTATATAATTATAATGGTAGTGGGAAACATATTTAAATAGAATTGTCAAGTGAAATTGGAATGAAAAAATGGAATAAAAAAATATATGATTCAAACATATGTACTGAGAATTTAATTTTTTTTGTATATTCATTATGTTATGAATATTTAAAAGAATGTTTGTCACGATTTGATCTTAAAATTGATTAATGATCATGGAAAATCAAAGGACCGTCTCAATTCTCGTAATAAATTACAGAAAATGAACATAAATTGTTATCTCTAGTGATATGATAATGTAATGTAAGCTTCCACAATTTTGTTAATGATAAATATTGATAAAGATACATTCCATAGAATTTTTTAAGAAATATTTGAAGGTATATTTTGGGTATTAAAGTAACATATCATGGTTTTTTGACTTAAATATTCATAGGTTACATGGATTGAAAATCTATGATTCACATATTTTTTTATATAAGTTAATAAAATAGGAATTTCATACAATATTACGTAAAAAATGTTAATTTTTTGTACTTTAATTTTTTACATTCATCGGAAAAATATATGAGAAGACTATACAACCATTTGAGATTGAAAACCTTTAGGATAGAATTTTAATGAATCTTTGTGCAATGGAGATAATCTTTCCTACTTCATTTCATACTATCATGATTCGATTAATAATGGATTTAGTCAAGGAAGCTAAATGAGTGGGCCCCATACATTATTGATGGATGTATCCAATTGAGAGGTGAATTATTTATATTTTTTCATTTTAATTATAAAATTATTTGAACTTCATGTCGATTCAATAAGTTTCCTTATGACTTTTTCATTCCCTTATGTTTAGATAATCACAAACACGTTTCCTTAAGGAAAATTATCTTTCTCTAGGAAACTATCTCTTAAGAAAAAAATTATTTCTCTAAGATTTGTTTTTAACATTACCTTTGGTCTTCAATGCCTGATCAAATATTATTTTCATAGCCCATGTTTAACCATATTTTCTTATGTCGTAAAATTAGATCCTCATCTAACATAGAATATTAAAATTTCTTAGACTCCAATTTCTTCCAGAATTGTTAATCTGATTCCTCATGAAATCATATTTTGATTTCATATGATATTAAACATTTATTTATCCTAAAATTAGATATCGATTTATTATTAAATCATACTCTGATATCTTCTGAAACCAGACTGTAATTTTTACTAACATAATAATTTAATTTCATCTGAAATTAGACTCTGATTTCTTCTGATATTAGATAGTGATTTGTCCTCAAATTAGACTCAAATTTCTCTTGAAACCAGAATCCAATTTCTCCAGAAATTAGATTCTAGTTTCTTTTAAAATAAGACTCTATTTTATACTTAAATTAAAGTATGATTTCAAAAGAAATTAGAGAATGATTTTTTGAGAAATGAGGGTCTAATTTCATGATAATTTAGAGTCGGATTTTAGAATAAATAGAATTCTGATTTCAAAAGAAATCTGAGTCTGATTTCAGAAAAAATGCAAGTTATATTTCAAGAGAAATATAAGCCTGATTTTATGTGAAATATGGGTCTTATTTCAAGAGAAATCAGAGTTTGATTTCAAGATAAATGGGAGTCTAATTTCAGGATAAACTTGATTATTATTTCAGAATAAATCATAGTCTTATTTAAGGAGAAACTAGAGTATGATTTCATGAGAAATCAAAGTCTTATTTTAAAATAAATTGGACACTTATTTTAGGAGAGATTGGATTCAATATTTTGGTAGAAATAAATTTTAATGTAACTGTAAGGTTCTATGTTAGATAAGTTTATGATTTTTGGACTCATGGCATGATGGTAAAACATGGTTCGATATAAAAATATTAGACAAGGTATTAAGTATCATATGCAAATTCAAAAACTATTCATTGATGAATAAAAATTTATTTAATAGAACGTATCTTAGAGATAGATAAATTTTCTTAATAAAATGTGTTTGTGATTTTAAAAACAAAATGTAATGGAAAATTCATAAGGGAACTTATTGAATCAACAATATCCACCTTTGGGGAAAGCAAAAACAACTTTTTGAAAAATAATATAAGGACTAAGAGTTTCATTTTAAAGAGAAATAAATACTTATCTCCCATTGTTTATAGACTATAATAAATATGACTAACTCCCCCTTGTGTTTTTAAATCAATAAGGATCTTATTATTTTATATTGTATTGAAATTACTCTTTCTTACATAAGAATTTATTCTATATGTAATACCCCATTTACAACGGCATATTGTTTCTTAATATTCCTTTTGATAATTATTTTATCCCCCTTATTGATTTTCAAAATGTGATGTAGGGAAATTAAAAAATTTTAATAGAGAGGTTAGGAATATACATAAAAAACTATGGAATGATAAATAATTTTATTAAGATGAAAAAATATGTTACAAATAAATATACAATAAATTATTGGAGTTTAAGAGAAAATCATTCATCCTTATTTTTCTCCTTTGGCATTGGTTTTTTGGGTATCCTTGAGCTTCATCAATTCAATATGATTGTTTTAAACTTTTTGATAAAATGATCTAGATCCTGATTTTTTCTAGATCATTAATTATTTTTTCTTGAGATAAGAGTTTCTCCTCGAGAATTTATTATTTATTCATGATATTTATGTTTTTCATACATATATTCTCTGATTTCCCTATCTATTTTAAATTTTATTTCAACTAAATTCATATTTTAATTCAGATATTTATCTTCATATTGACAGCTATAATTTTCTTAACTGTCGTTTCTAAAATACTTTTTGATAGATTATTTATTCTATCATGGGACTTATCCAAAACATCCGTGACTGAATCGGTGAAAGTATTAATAATTGTAAGATCTTCAATCACTGAAATTGACCTCTTAGTTATGTCATTGCAAGATATACTATGAGAATCATAATAAATTTGAATGTCCTAAATTTAGATTTGTGTTTCATAAAAATTTCCTTGAGAACACTTATAGAATATTTCTTTTGATTGTTTTTTTGAAGCATCTGAAATATTGTATTAATTCCATGAAATAAAGGGATGGTTTTCACAAGATCCATTAGGGACTGAACCACAAAATCATGTCCAAAAAAAGATGAATATTCTGAATAAGGTTCATATGTTGGTGACAGAATTTTATCTTTCTCATCATATATTCTCTAGGATGTTCTAACAACAACTTTATTTCCTTTCTCTTTCTTGGAAAATTTGTTCTCGATAACTTATGTTTCATGATCTTCATCTGAAACATGAATTATTCTATCATCACCGTTATCAACTTATTTATCAGTACCTTCATCCATAATTTCTTTATCATTATTGTCATCAATAACTTGTTGAACAATATAATAATTACCACTCTCAACATCTGAAGGTTTATCGACCTCATCCAGAGCATCATCATTTTTTGGAACAGATTATCCTTCTGAAATAATATTGGTCGATTAAACTTGGATGGTTCTTATAGATATCTTGTCAGAAGGTCACTCCTTCTCTTGATATTATTCCACCATCATTATCTAATCATCACTTTATTCTTACTATTATTATTCTTCATCATCATATTAAACATTGGGTTGGAGAATATAAATATCATTGTTTCTCTTATATGTTATCGAAGTCTCTGTTGGCAGTGGTTTTTGAATGAAAGAACCTGGTACCTGAACATGTTTATATTCCATCTTAGTATCCCTATGAAAATATAGGACATCTCGTCTTCTGACATCTTCATCATCATCTTTTTTTATTTGGATCTTCTCTCAATATATTTCTCTCCTTAAATCATTAAGGCCTTAACCTCAGCAGGTTCTAACAAATATACTCCATATCTGTACTTATTATTATTTTTATTCTCTATCCATTTGGAAAAAAATCATCAGAAAAATACTTTTTTTCTTAAGATTGGGTGGTGCATATAATGGTTCAATAGCTGGTTCTTGTTCCTTTTGTTCTGATGCTTTACCATTTCATTTATATAGAGTTTTCATAGAGATTTCTCCAAATTCACCTTTCTTGATTGCATCATGATCATAATTTTAACGAATTTTAAAGAACTCTACTATCATAACAAAGAAACAACGCTTCATTCTTCTCAAGGTGTCTTGACATAACAACATTTTCTTTGAAATCAATCTTTTATCTCTAATAAAATCATATTAAAAATTCATCAGGATTCAGACTAAGATTCTCTATTATTTTATAATTTGTTTTTCAATGTATTTAGAATTTGTGATTAAATATCATAAGAAATTGATAAAATGATTTTATTATAGTTAACTAATTTTCTTAAAGTAGCATTTCATTTAATTGCATCCTATAATTTATAATGATTCTAAACAATGTTTATTTTTCTCATAGTTTGTTATATAAAATGATGTCGTCCATTCTATTTTAACCAAAACATTGGTTATGTGACACATGTATAGGTGCCTCCAAAATATACATAAAAATATGACCATGGGAGGAGGAAGTTGACTGTTAGAATCCATGCCTATAAATACCCATCATTTTGAATGAGATAAAACTTATAGTTTCATGGAGAGATGTTAATATCTAGAATGAAGTGACACTCTGCAAAATCTATTCTCAAATATTCTTTATGAAAACACTATGAACATTTTTTTCAACCTTCTTTGTCTTATTCTGATTGTTTCTAATCAATTGAGGTCTTCTGGGGATAGGAAGAAAGAGGTATTGATCACCTTAGAGATCTATAGATTGCAGGGATAGAAAGATAGATTTTAATCTTCATATCAAGGGGTTAACAGGGTTTGGGTAAGTCATTCATAAAAGTATAAATCATAGGACCTTTTTTCAATGATGTTAGATACCCTTCTCTTTGGGTCAAATTATTTCTTATACTTGTCCTATTTTATAACATGTATTAATTCCACCGCATTTTGTAAAATAATGCAAGAATAAATTTCTTATACATTCTTAAACTTTTATACTCTCCTAAATAATATTCTATATGCTTTAAGGTAGAATATTTTCCTCTGTAAACTTGTCTTAAGTTTCTTTATCGGATCCATCTAATCGGATCCTATGAAAGTTAGTGTATTAATTAATAACTAAAGTGGGTTTCAGAATCCATATTATTTAAAATTGTTAAATATAGATTTTATAAAGAATAAAAATGAATATTTTTAAACTTATTATTCAAACCTCTTTTAATTGATAAATCTACCAAAAAAATTAACCTACACTTCCTTAAATACAAAATTATTTTTTATTTATTTTATATCAGGAATATCATTGAAATTTTAAATCATACATGAAAAATAAATCTCAACCTAAAGGCTCTATTTCTAAATGATATTTGGCTTAGGGGTGTCTTTTATTTTCTTATAAATATTTGGATGAAATTTAGAAATGATTAAATCAAGTTGGCCATGTTGATGACACATTGACTCAATCTCAACTACATGGGAAATCCAAACTATTTCATGCTATTTCTTGATAATTTTTATGGAGCTCAAATGTATGACAAATAGAAATGAAACTATTACATGAACATAGATATGTGATTCCAAATAGTGAAAATTTAAATCCATTTATTGAAGGGGTCATGATACAAACCAAGAGAAAAATGATAATAAAAAAATGAGAATTATATAACAAATACTGTTAATAATGATCTTGTAGACTGGTGTACATGTCGTGAAAGTTCATATATATTTCGATCAATATGGATATTAGGTTGAAACATATATTTATTAAATCTAATAATGCATATTGATTTTTATAAATCATGAATTCAAATACTCGACATGTGTTGTCAGATGATTAGATGTTTCAGGATTGAGGTCCTCTAAAATATTCTATAATGTTCAAAACTGACAATGTGAATGGATTTAAATTTCATAAAATGACTAGGTAGAAGGTTTGAAAAAAAAATAGTGTCATATATACATTTCCAAAAGTATGTTACATTTTAAGTTTGAATGATAATATTGAATAAAACTATAATAGCATTTTTCAGTTTTTTATTCAAATGAAAATGGGTCAATATAATTAGGGGTTTTAATAGAGATTCAATTTAATTTACTTTAGTGTACTTCACTTTCAGGATGGATGTCAGTGACCATGAATTACATGATATGTATATCTTTTCATCACATGTTAATGTAGAATATATGTATATTATTTCATGGATGAAGTGTGGAGTTTAGTTTTTCACATAAAACAAAGAGACATGTATGATATGTGTGATGAAGTGGAATATTTCACATCTTCCACTAGAATCCCATCAATAATAAGATGTGACCTTATTTTTTCATAATGATATTGAAAATTTTAGTCTTGTTATGGTGGATGATGCAGATGAAGTAATTTTGGAGAAGTAAATCGACATGATTGAGGGAAAAAATGATTTTATGTGTAGTCATCCATTCATTTATCAACCACTTATATTATATATGTAGTCATTAATTATCATAGCTATGAATATTTTTTTGTCAGTACTATGAAATTGTTATCATTTCTATTTTTTCATGAATTTTTTGAAATAAATGTTCTGAAATTAAATTTATTTGATTAAATGATTTAAATTCCATGACATATTTTGATTCTATGAAAATGAAAATTCCAGAACATAGGGGTCATATTAAGATGGAAGATGAAAAGGTCATCTCTCTATAGAAAGTGTTGGTTGAATTATATCAGAATATATTTGGATCAGTTCTCATTGATATTGCATCAATGACTAGTAGTGAGTAGATAAATCAGACAACTTGAAAATCATTTAGTACACAAACTTGTATTGGTTTTATATTGAAATTAAAATATATACAACTATTTAATTTTCAATATAATATTCAAGTATGTTCCAGTAGAAGGAAGTGTAGATAGAGATAGAGTGAGTGTCTAGAAAGGTTCATCATGTAGTGATTAAGGTTCACTGTGGATTCTAACATGATGTGCAACTAAATTTAAGAATCTTTTTGTATAATTATTTCAAAGGTTTTCGTTATAACCTTATTATGTCCCATGGTTATCATTTGTTTTTTATAATGTTTATTGTGATATTTTTAGATAATGGATTTATTATTTTGTACTTGAAATGAGATCTTTGTTTTTGGGTGTTGGATGTGGGATGGATAAATTTTTAATTATATATTGTTTTCTTCATATCTTTAGTCTTTTGGGCTGCATATTTTACAGTGGCATTTTTTATTAAATCACCATTTAGCAATAGAGTGAACTGCCTCAATATAATGTCATTTTCTAATAGAAGTTTTTTATTTTACTGGAGGTTTCCTCTCTCATAAAATACAATGAATATAGTAGTGGTTTAATCTACCTCTATATTCTCACCATTTTCTGGTTGTGAAAACTGCTAAAAAATAAACATTTTTTGATTGTTCCTAAAAACCCCCACTAAATGTAAGGAACTGATGTGAGTTAGATACAAACAGTATATTTTTATGTAGTTTTTGAAAATCATTGCAAAAACATTTGGAGTCCATTTAAACTATCACTAAATAAAAATCTACCATTTATGTTCAATTTAGTTGTAGGGAATGTAGGAACCACTTTTCATCAAGCCACACATAAAATATTTAAACAGATCCTTGTAATGTTCATTGAATAATATGTTGAATATTTGGTGGTTAAATCCCACCTGCATCAAGTCCATCCCAAAGATAATGATAATGTTTTAGGATTCCTTCATTCCCGACATCTGAATATTAACACCTTGATGTGTGCCTTTGGTGATACCAACTAAAATTTTCTAATATTCTTTATCAGGTGTAGATCCATCAAGATAGACCCAGAGATGATCAAGACTATAAGAAAAATACATCCTCTATGAAACTTTTGGGGGCTCCAAGACCTCCCAGGAAATATGTCCTATATACACAGATTTATCATGAATATGGACATAAAGTTAAATCCCTTTTCCAATATCATAAATAAAGGTTCCACCAACATGTTGGATAAAGAGCGGTAAACTACATTTGAAGAGATCATGAATTATCTACTACAGAGTCATGTTATATTGTTTATTGACTTAGGGAAGCTATTGGTCCTTTACGTGATAGACCTGGAGTGATCCCTCAGAGCCCTATTTGCTCATAAGAACTATAAAGGGGAAAAGAATCATTTATACTATCTCATTCTAATTCTCCTCGAAATGGATTCTAGACACTCTCCTATCGATAAATGATTCCTCACATTAGTTTTTGCAGTGTAGAAGATGTGGCATCATTTAGAGCATCAAAACATATAGTTGGTGTCCCAAATTTTTTTGATAAAGTATAAGATTGATCATCTAATGTTGATAGGTCAGCTAGAACATTATGTAGTTATTCTTTTGTATTCTGACATTAGTTTTGTTAAGTGTGAATGCTTTCAAGGGTCAGGCGCTGGAATAAATTTTGGCCACCCATCTAGTCCTAGCAGAGCAGTCCCAAGATTTTGACTTCCCAGATGATGACATCCTCTCAGTACACCAGTTTGTGCCTTCCTGGAAGATGCATTTTGATGGTGCCTCCATGAGCCCAACTGAAAGAAGGATCAATTACCCCAGACTAAACTGAGAAGTTCTAGGAATCATCTGCATCCCCCAATGCAGGCTATTCTGCTTTACTCTTCCCTACTACGAAAAAGTTACACCAACAGTGAGGAATATTATCAGGATCTCATTACTGGTCTAAAGATGGATCTCAATATTGATTCCCCCATTTAATTTCAAGGTATAATCCAAGTTTGTCATCAATAAAATCAATGGTGATATTGTTATTCTCGAATCCAAACCTCATACCCTAAATAAAGCATGCTCTCTAGGTGATGGCTCAGTTCCCTTCTTATCTAGTGGTGACACATTTTCCCCATCCATATAATGGTTGATATGATTCCATGGCCAGCTTAGCCATGTCCCTTATAGAGCCCAACCATGAATATCTTTTCATTCATATGTAATATAGAAGAGTCATAATTCTCCTCATCCTAGGGGATGATGACATACATAAGGTAATCCACCTAAATTCCGGTGCCTATGCATTGTGACCTCTGATCCCCACTATAGCTAAATTAACCTCTGATTGGATTACTCCCATCGTCGAGTATCTCCAACATTGTGTATTCCAAATAGACAAAATTGAACAATATTGAATCCATTGGCGTGCAACATAGTTCTCCCTCATGAATATCCCCAAAATTGAGAAGAGTATCTATAGATTTGGGTGTTATGGAATCCACATACATTGCATCAAATAATATGAGATCACATAGGTTATATAGGATGTTCATGTTTGGTCATGTGGTGAACACCAGGTAGGGTTGAATCTCTCCCAAAATATTCATAGTCTTGGAAAATTCTAGCCAACTATGGACAATGGATTTATTGACTTTTCCAAGAGAATCAACACATCTAAGATCCTTGAAACGTCTTGCATCGACCTCTAGATCCCCTCTATACTATAAAGAATCCATTTATCTTTGAAATCTGTGGAAATGACATCGTGTGACCATATCCACTAGGAACAACTCACCAGTTCATCTTCCTTATAACTAAAAAATATTTCTTTTCCTAGTGGGAAGAAGAAATTCCTCTCAAGTAATTCATGGCATGATCAATTTTAACATTTTTATCCTTGAATATCATCCATCGATTCGGTTTCCCCCATGTTATCCTAACTAATAATGGCTCTATTTTCTATGATACAATGATAAAGAAGTTAAATAAATTTAATACATCAAGTACAACCTTTTTCAAGCTATCATGTGCTGGATAATGGATAGATTGAGGAATTCAAAAAACCCCTCTCCAACAATCTTCATAATATGGTTAGATGTAATAAAAAGTTTTCTATAAAATCTACACAACACCATTTCATCTAACTGGATGATGAATCAGAATTCCACCAAGGTGAAATCAAGTTCCCTAGTGTATAGAACATGAGTAGTGTTGATCGTCGTGAATCAATTTCCATCACTTGGAATAGTTGTCTATAGCCAGAAGAATAAAATATCCAAAGCATTGAACAAGAATGTTTTCCTACACTCCTTCCTCCAAGGGGATACAAAATTGTCGATCCGAACTCCCATGATACCTAGTAGGAATCCTCTAAAGATAGAACCAAAATGGGTGGGACCATATATAATTAATAATGTGTAACCTAATGGTTCACACTCTTTTGTCACCATGGTTGGAGAGCACATACCTCCTCTAACAAACTTCAGGTTCCTCAAGTAGTACTTCACTTGAATGATATCATCCTAGTTGTAAGAAATTAAATTTTGAAACAACTAACAGCTTAACATCATGATGTTAAACTACACAACATTGATTTTATTTCTCACATTAACATAAATGGTGAGTACCCATGTCCCTAGAACACAATGTTAAACAAGGTGCCCGAGTCCAAGCATCATGACATTAAAATATGAGCTAGTTTTTTCACAGGTATGTGATGTATAGTGTTGGGCCTTCATTAGCCTCAAGAACCGTTGTTTTTCATGACTCCTCACTATATATTTCTTATTTAGGTGTCCTATATAATGGTATTAAATCAATAACCTTAAACAAATATCCCTTCATGTCTGAGTTACATGAATCTAAACTATGTAACAACCTTTTTCTTAGTTCAAACAAATAATCTATGTAACAATAATTTTCCTAGTCGTATGATGATAAACTACCCAACAACATAATGTACACTCGTATGATAACATGACCCCCAAAATCATTAACCTACAATGTCATTTCCATGTACTATATATGGATTGATTCCCCTCTATACATGATATATAAAAACTCTGTGATTCTATATCCTGGTCTATCCACTCTAAAAAATGCCCCTTCTCTTTGTATGGATCATGCCTATGTGGGGATATACTATGTTCTGGAATTATGTGTGTCTTGATTCCCAACCTAATGGGATACTTAGTGACACCCAAAATATTTTTCTTCATGCTCATCAAATAATCAATCAATATTTTTTCCCATTTAAGTCAGCTTATTCTACATTACCCAACATTAATCTATACATGGGATTTTCTCTGGAAAGTGTTGTGTGCTATTGAGTGTCTTATGGCCCCATTCACATCAGGTTTGACATGTCATCACACTACACAAGTCCATTTTAGTTACCATCCCGCATGGTCCAAAGTCTAGGAACTTATTCTAAGTATCAAGTGATGGAATAATGTAACCTTAAATAAAGAACCATACAGTCCGGGATGTTTAAATTTAAACATTATATCATCAACATCCTTATTTCACGATGCTAAAATGTTAAACATTTGTGGTCCTTTCATAAAAAAAATTAGCGGAAGGTACTCAATGTCCTAGGAATATGACCTTAAACTATGTTCCCAAGTCCAAAAATCATGAATTTAAATTGTTCATTGGATTTTATTTGCAGTGTGTGGTGTGGCATGGGACTCTGTGGTCCTCATTCACATTATTATTTTTTTGTTCTATACACATCCCCTTTTGTGTACCTCTCTCCTCAAAGACATACATTCATAATAATAAACATTTCTATAATCATGGTCCTAGACACATGATGATAAACTACGTATAAATAAGTATCTTTACTATAAGACAATAATCTATAAGGGACAGAGCTCTTACATGGGCTTAAATGATAGCATTATCATCCTAGCTGCATGATAAAAACGACACAACATTCTAATGTTCTTTCCTGAGAAGAAATCACCTTAGGCACATGTCATCTACTATGCAACATGTCAAGAACTATGTTTGGATTGATTCATGTCCACATGGGATATATAGTGATGCCTAGATCATAAATCCTATGTCCAACCGGAACATTTCCCTTAATCATTTTTCATCACCTACATCTTCAATTAATGACATTAAACTATAACCATACCCTGAACACATTTTGGATTCCATGTAAACATCATGGGAGGCATCATTCCCCTTATAAAAGGGTATTACCCTTACCATTGTTTTCTTCTGTAACACTATATTCTAGAACTATGTGTTTCTTTATTCTCATCCTTATAGGAAACATATAGATTCCCAAATGTTTCATATTCGGGACTAGATACAAATTTATCAGCTTTCAGCCACATGGCCTTTATTATAGTCTATGAAACATGACTTTAAATAGTTTTCCATATTCTAATAAACTCAACTATAATGTGATTATGCTATCCAAGTAGGGATTCCAAATTCTAATATGAACTATTCCTCACTTCAAGCCTTTCTTATTTGGGATTTCCATTCCCTTTCCAATCTAAATAGACACCCTAATGGAAATGGATTCTAGAAATTTTTGATCGCCTTCCATATTACTCCAATTACCTAATGTATATTTGGAAATAAATACCAAATCATGTGTTTCTAACATTTTCAACGATTGATTGTGCATTTTTATCCCGATTATCAGTTGTTGTAGTCATGGTCCGCATGTTTTGAATATGGTCAACAATCATTCCTCACTCACTGGTCACTCTTTTATCTAGACCATTAAAGTATTTGGTTACCTCTATTACACTCTCCCATATCATTGTTCAATTCAATCATTATTGTTTCCTACAATGATCTCTGCCACATTTCAGGTAGACCCCTCGTACCATTCCTTTTTTCATTATCTAGAATGTCACACACAAGCTTAGGAATTATGGTGGGTGTGTACTGATATGTTCAAGATAGAAATGATTCCTTCATGGTCTAAATATACAACCATAATATAAAACGCTCAATAAGGATGTGTGGTGAAGAATGTTCTCCATAGGCCACATTTACATTACAACCAATCTATTTCTCAACTATTGTGTAGTGCACAATCTTCTTTTTTGACCATTCATGTTAGGTTTATTTATTTTTTGATGTAATACTATGTTTGGAGAAGTCATTTCTTAGTCCATGCATCATGACCATAAACTATTAGCTAGGGTCCATGAAGTATAAAATTAAACTACCCTGTCACATGATGTTTAAATATGCAGCATGTCCTTATCACAATACGCTAATATGTTCTCTCTATCGGCCTCACTGTATGACATAAAACTACGTTTTGTCTTCCATAGTTTCTTGATTTAAAATTACATGTCATCTCAGGCTGTCACCTAATGATCCTTCTACGATATTGGTTATTTTCTGAATTGTTCACATCATTTTCTATTGATCAGTATACAAGATGATGATCCCCTAGATGGTGGGTTCAAGATCTGTTCAGACCATTATTCTTACACCAGTGGGTTCTAAACCATAGTGTCAGAATTGTGTTGGAAGTCATTTGAATATTCCATCAATAAATTCATATTCTTCGTATTACTCATATTTGAATCCATAACCTCTTTCATGTATGAAAGAACCCCATACCATCCTGGTATCATACCTCTTTGGATCACCTACCATCCAGGTTCAACATTCCTGAAGACATTGGATGAAATTTTAAGATAGGTCCCATGTTTTGAACATTGTCATTAGTCAACCCTTGTTTGATTGTCCCCATTCCTAGATAAGCAGTATTGATAATATATTTTAACTAGGTCAATTGTTATATTATATCATGGAGCATCTCCAATTGTGTTCTAAATATTGGGAATTATGATTAAAAATCCTTATTATAAATTTTTTGGATAGATTCTAACACCCTTGTTGTTATCTCATTCGTGCAGTAGAGCATGTTGGGAAGAGAAAGTTGGATAATCCAATAGCCCTATTCTCAAGCCACAACCTCTCTCAGACTGAATACTCTAGATGGTTTTCCAAAAATAGTGGACCCTGAGTTTTCGATATTATTCAAAAAATACCATACAAAGTGAAAAATTAGGTTATCATTCCTTGTTATTTTTCACACTGAGCATGACCCACATGAGCTTATTTATGCTTCGTTAGTCATATAAAAATATGATTGAAGTCAAATAGTTAATTCCAAATTTGTAATGTTTGAATGAATGAAAATGGATTTAAAATGAATATAGAAAAATATTTAAGGCATAATAAGGGTCATCCACTTATTGGAGCCTCTCATGAGTTCTAGAAAAATTACCCCAATAGCACTACTCCAGTTATTTAGAAAATCAAATCTTTCAGCCTTTGGCGTTTGGACTGAAGGATTTTTTGCCTCCTCCTAAGATCTTATTACACATAATTTTCTACTAGATGAAGCTTATCAGATATTTTATATTCTCTGATTCAATCATCCTAAATAATGGAAATATGATCAGCCATCTTCTTCATTTAATTCTCAACCTCCTATAGTTGATCCCTCAGCTTTCTGATGATTTCTTCTAAAGTGTTGAGGAATGAAGTACAATTTATTTATTTCTCATCCTATTGCTGAATCTACTAGGTGAATTATTGATGTTTATGTATTATATCATACTACTCTTGGAACCAAGAATCCTCTAGATGTTGAATCCCCTCCCTTTTCTTTTCAGCAAGTTAACCATAGACCATCGCATGAATTCTTTGAGCATGCAGCCCTCCTGCACATAGGTTGCACATAAAATGGTGAAGTGACACAATATGGATCACAAGGTTTGGTGAAATGGTATGGTCAATGATGTGATAAATGAATCTCCATGCCATGTACTAGAGTATATAGTTTTCTTCATCTTTTTATGGGTCTGAATAATGTAGTTCCTTAGGATCTACAGACTCATACTCTGGGAAATCAACTTGGACTTTATTAAAAGGGTATTCCTATAGTATCCCCTCTAAGGTAATTGGACCTATATCAGGAGCGATTCCTTTTTAACTTGATTATTCTTTGGTATCTTCTCCACTTCCATCCTTGAGTTCTGCCTTTCTAGTTGCATCACTCGTAGTCACTGCCACCTGTTTCTCTAAAACCACCAATGTCAGATCGGCATGAATGTTTTTCTACTCAGGAATATGTTCTCTCATAGGACTAGATACTATATATATAGAAGACCAATCCACTTTTTGGGTTCATAGTATTCAACTAATTATATGGAAAAAGCACCTCATACAATTCTATCAATCACAAACATGTATTACTTTGTGAAATAAAAGAATTAGAGTATCCTTGAACCAATGGTTCAAGATCATGGGTCACTATAGATATATAAACCATAGTATAACCATCACCACGTTATATTTCAATTATTGGAACTAAAACTACTTGCATCGGTTGAGAGGGAGCTACATAAGACAAGTACATGTTGATGTTAAAGCTCCTTGGAATCTTGATTATGTTTGGATAGTTCAAGATTTGATCGTACATGGAGGGGGATGTATTTTGATTATAATACTTCTCATATGGGACTCTTCAGTAGTTTCCTCCATATTAATAATAGGAAAATGTCCCCCATATACGACATGAAGGACATGTGTATTTGATCTTTTCAACCCAACCTCTTCGGTTGGCCCACCATTGGCCGCCTCTTCCACAACTGTCTCACCACTTTCCTCGGCCCATGTAGTATGCCATGGAGAATGATCATCCACACTCATTAGTTCGTCATCACCCCCTGTAGAGGGTACCCCATTCTCAACATTGAGATGATCCCACGAAATATAGTTTTGGTTAGTGGTCTTGAGTAGTGAAAGTTAATAATCCTAGGTAGATATTTGTTATGGATTACCAAAATGTACTCTAACATATCTTCTTCGAGGCCCGTTATCTCACCGATTTTTCACGGAATCACATGATTAAAATCTTCTCCCCAATACCCCTCATCACCATATCACTTACTTTATCCTTATCCTTATCTATCTTCTTATTCTTCATATTTTTAATCTTCTTCTCCATTGATGTCATCCCCGGGTGTTGTCTCCTTCTGATATGGATTTGGGATCAGATTTAATTTCACTATGGTGGGAGGTGACACATATTTCTCCCAATATCATGTATAGATATACATGACTATAAGGTAAACATGCCTCTAATAACATATCAACCTATAATTCACATGAATTGTCTTGAAATCTTTCTATTCGAGTCCATCATGTTTCATCTTCTTCCATATGTCTTTGAGAGATTTTGATTTTTGAAATTTTGGTAAGGAAGACCAATGGGATGGGAAAATATAGTCGAAAACATATTGAAAAATATACCATGTCTTTCTTCTAGTATCATATTTAGATGTCCCTATAGGAATATTTCAGGACCACACCAATTCAAGTGGTACAAGTATGGTCACACCATATGATTTCCTCGCTATTGTGGTCCCAACTCGTGTTGCCCTAGGTTATTTGAATAACTATTGGGTAGCATCCATCTGGAATTATCGTTGTTCTGGATCTACATTCAGTATCTCAATCATAAAAATTATTCTTTCAAATATTTCCTTTGTATATGATGACACCGAATTTTTCACATATACCATTGATACACAGACTTCAAATTATATAGGCGATAGCATAATATTTTCTCTATAGATTAAATTCGTTAGCGTAAATCACAATTAGTGGATGATGAAGGGGTCCCTCTCTTCCCAAAAATCCATAATAACTTTCTTATACATTTTTTAAAAAATCCAAATATCCTCGCAAATTAGGATGGAATGCATACCTCATAATGGATCTTTCCATCTATCCGGACCACAAGAACACCACTCCTAAAACTATGTATGTACGTTTTATACTTCCATAAAACTTTCCTTTTATACACCATTTGGAATACTAGAGTGAGGGGTGGAATTTGAAATTTTCATGGTTTTTAATATGGACTACAACTATGTCATTACAGTGGGTTAGTGTCCTAATAATAGATATGGTGAATCGGTATAGACATAGATTGGTTCTTGGAGATTAGATGGAATTCAAAAAAATTTAAATTCCAAGTTGTTCTAGAACACATCCATGTCGGATCTAGAATGACCCAATGATTTTCCTAGTTGTTATTCCCCTTGAGATGTGTCCATGAATACTATAGAGGCCTACCAACTTAGGCACTCCAATGATTAATAGGTTGAGAGATTACAAGACCCCAACTACCACCAAGGTCCTTTAGAGTTTTAAAATCTATATGTATCTCAACAGAAACAATCATTCAATTAGGAAAGTGGAGATAAATGAATATTTAGAACCAAAGGGTCCCAGATATCCACCATTATGTACCCCCACGTTTGATATTATCCTATCTCGTAGATCACTAAATATTATCCCACCTTTACCCTTTGGGATGTAATTAGTCCCTGCTTACGTTAACCTGAAATTCTTACCCTTGGATCCTTCATAAGTAAGAGGTACAACCACACTAGAAACATGATTTCCTTATGGATTAATTTGATATTCATGTTCTCCTTCCCCTCCTCCAATAGGTGTTGTGTTAGGTTTAGGATCTGTCCTCAATCCTATTTGGTATTATCCATCCAGCGGAATACATCATATTGTAATACATCCAGATTAATGCTTTTGAAATAGTGATTGTCCTATAAGAATATGCTGACATCCCCATGGTGGATGTGGAATGTGTTAGTGTCTGGAGACCATCAGCTAAGGAGATCTGGCACCATCAATTTTTGTTGATATACATGGATCTATGACGTTCATACATTTTCATATAGATTGATGTTGTGTATATATTCTCCAAACACCTCACATGTGTATGGTACGCAGTATTCCCATGCCCATTCACTTATGAAGTTTCCCCTGGCATCTCAGGATCCAATCCTTTGGTCAATACACACTGTTATTCTTCATGCTAATTCAGAATGTACTAGATTAGAAGAAAAAGAACTCTTATGCCTCCTACTCATTTCCTATGATCATCATATTCATTTAAATGAAGACATAGATGACCATTCCTATATTATAAATAGCATCACAACCATGAATATTTATTTTGTATTGCTAGAGGTTGTATTCACACATAATCTATGATCGTGGTGAATTGGTTTTGATTCATAAGATGGAAATATCAACTAGTATAATGAAGTTCCATATTGGGATGTTGTCACTAATTAGATAATTCTTTTTGTAAATTCATCATCATTACCAAAAGCATATGATTTCAGGAGATGGCCCTCATGGCATGAAGTATTTTAGGGATCTCAGTCATCTCAACTCTTTGTGAGTAAATATAGGTTTCCATCATAGTTAAATTATTTTGAATGACTATATTTATTGAGTCAGTAAATATAATTTATGATGCAAGGATGACTAAGGGATGGGGTCATAAAAATAGGTTTCACTTGCATGATTTTCTAAAGATCATGGAAAAGGAAAATTTTATAGAAATATTCAGAGAGTGATAAAATTAGTGGTTGTAGGTAAGATACGACCGAGACTCAATGATGCAAAAAAATATCCAAAACATATGATTATAAGAGAGTTCACCTATCATAGGTAAAGGCAAAGTATCATATAAACCCCCACCCCCATATTTTTAGGAATTACTATGTCTTCTACAAATTTTAAATCCCCCATCCACACAAATAATTGATTTTTTGCATGCCTCTATGGATGCACACCTTTGTTCAATGTTTACCTCCTTACCCAATCTTATATTCCCCTTTCTGAGTAAATTCTGAGGGAAGAAATTTTTTGGTTACAAATTTCACACGGATCCACAATGGTCATATTTGGATAAACTATAACACCACATAAACTCAAATGAATATCTCGAGATGCCTATGGTAGGAATGTAAAATTTTGAAGATGTGCATGAAAGATGAAAATCCATGCGGAAACCACCTATGAAATCAATGTAATGTCAAATGAAACTTTGAATTCACACCCTCTACGATTAGTGCGTCAACTATGTGAAACCCTCTTTGGAACTGAAAATCATGTGTTCCATTGATAAATGTTTTTCCATTTATATTGAATTTCACCCCCATTCATCAGGGTGATCCTAGGGAAGTAGATGTGTCGCTCTGTTATGTGTAGGACACCTCTGACATGATAACGAGAAATCCATGAACCCATCAAGGTATAAAAGCATTCACGAAATGTTCCCTGCGGGTCCCGCTTCACATGGGACCAGAATATCTTGACCCTTTCCCATTACATTCAAGACTGATTCAAGTGAATGAAAATGCCCCTTCTTCCATGATCCCATTTCTTTTGGCTAGACCATTATTTTGGAATCAACCCATCCTCTTGAATGAAACTATCAATATTTTCATGCACATCCACTATAACACTCCATGGATTGTTCCTCTGTAAAAACACCATATTCAAGCACCATTTTTATGCATCTCCCATGCCTTGTGTGAAACCATCCCGACATGCGTGAAAGAATTTATTGGTCCCTCATGAGGTGTCTTCTATTGTGTTTCCATACCTCTTTCTTTCTAGCACATGTATGCTGATCCAATATTTATCTATAGCATAGGGATGCTAATGTGGAACCAGTAACTAACCAATCATCTATACTATTAATACAAAAAACATTCTACAGCCATATCCCTCAAAAAGGATTATGAGTGATGGTTATGTAATCCCAAGGGGTTTGGACTGCGTCCCACATGTCCAAGCTAAAATATGTAAAACTTCCTTTCCCCAACCATCCTTAACCCATGATCATAAACTCCGATATATTATCCTACAAAAATTTACGGATGTCTCATATTTGGGTGACATGGAATGAGATCCTCCTCACATTGAATACATCCTCTACACCCTCCACACCAGGAATGAAATCTTTCTATTCATCCATTTTTGAGTAATCTCGTAGACATTATTGTAGGAGGTGACACCCTTTCTCGTCCCATTCTTTCCATAGGTATGAGGATTAGAGACAGGATAGGCACCGAGAACCTTTCTACATCCCATACACCTAGCACCCCATACCTCCCCATTTGATCTTTATCATAATGGTATGATTCCATGCATAATACCAACTCACATGGAATGAGATCCTCATAAAGTGGAATGAGATCTTCCTCATAAGGAATTATATCCTCCTCACAAAGAATGGAATCCTCTTAGGGTGGCTTCAATTCATATTCCCCACACAATCTCTCATTGGAATAAATTTTGTGATATGATAGTTAGGTTGACTAATTAAAATTGTTTCTCATGCCGACCACGAATCACATGGGCTTAGAGGTTAGAAACAACCATGAAATTCAATATTCATATGGTCTTCTTCCATTCATAAGCCCAACAATTTCTAAAAAAACCTTCCCAATGTAAGCCCCATCATGACCTCCTCCACATAGGTAGCTTATATGAATAAACCCCAATGATTTACCTATATATGGTAAGCTTCAAGGGGTAGGCCTCATCCATATTTTTCATTTACCTAGTCCTCCTCTTCGGGTTTTAGCATGCAATTCCCCATGTTTAACTATGTTGAATTTGAACCTTACCTCATAGTAAGGGTATATAAGAATCCTCTTTATGGTCCAAACATGACACCCCCAACCACAAAATTCATACCTCCATTCCTCCCAACAATTCATCCATATTGATACTCATTTTACCCAGGCCACCACATATCGGTGAGATCATTCCACCCATCTAGATTGTTCCTACACATATGTTCTATTTGCATCATCGCTGATCCAATTCGTAAGCCACACACAATCCAACACAGTCACTCCAAAATAAATCCTCTTATGAAGGGAAGATCCCAAATAATCCCCACACCATCATCAAAATATGTGGGTTTTGATCTCTGTATTCTAAGTGGGGTACATAAGAAACCTCCATGAGGTTCAATGTTTACCAATAGTAAACCCTGGTTCCCCCACCTTGGTGTGAACCTCCTTGGTCCCTTCTCATGGTGAATTAAAATAAACATCAATGCACTCTCATAGGGATGCACCATCATGGTGAGACATCATCCTTTTATAGGATACACCCCCATATCCTCCTCCATTGGTTGTTCAGATCCATCCATCAGTAAACCTTTAAGGTGCTCTCTCATAGGGATGTACCTCCATAATCCACCTCCATGGGGAATCTTGATCCATACATTAGTAAAGATTTCAGGTTCTACCTCTTAAGGACACACCTTTTCGATGAGACTCCATGGGTCTTCTTAATTATAAATCTCTATAGGATATTGAATCCCATATCAACCTTTGTATAGCATTCTGATCCTTCTATATCTAAACCCTTCAAAGTTCCCCCTCCCAGGGATAGACCACCTAGATTCATCTCTATGATGAATTATGATCCATCAATAGGTAAATATTATAGATTCTCCCAACTAGAGAAATAAATATTTGAACTGCCTCTACAAAGAATTTTTATCAACCTCCATTTTCCCTACAAAGTTGTTAAACTCACAACCTGTCACACTAATTTTTTGTGTATAATATCGGATTCGTGAGGAAATACTTAGAAGATATGATTCGGAATTAGATACCCCAATACCTACATGATATGTATCTAGTTCCACACCTAAGAGGCCACTATGAGATGACCAATTACGAGAAATAATACATGTGACCAGTGTTCCAGTTTCCAGACATTCCAATGATGCCCAATGTGACCACTATTTTAACCAAAGCCTACTACCCTATCAGAACCCCTGTAATGTCTAGATAGAAGCATTATAATTCAGCAGCATCCAAAATGTTATGGTACAGGTAATGAGTTTCACAAACACATATTAATCTATGAGGGAGAACCATACTATGAGATGAGTTCTAAGGAGAAATCCATGGATGGAGGAAATTAAATACAATCATCCCATTTTGATAATGGAGAATACATCATTGAAGAAAGTGATAAATGTCACCTGCCTTTGGAAAGCTGGATTGTGAGGTAACAATGATCTCTAACATCATGATGAAACATGATGCAGGGTGCCACAACAAAAGAATCATAAACAAAATCACATCAACATTATTTCAGTCAATGTTAGGTTTCCCACAAATGAAACATTTTATTATTCCATTTATGCACTCACCAGAGTGCTCCTACCTACACATTTGGTATGTTGGAAGTTGAAACATTTTCTTCCACCAATTTGACATAACACTAGAGCATCCATGTTACTATATCTTCCTTATCTTATCACCATTAAATTACATGATTACATCTTCAATTTACATTATCAGTTCACATAAAATTATTTCATCATAGCATACAATGTCTCTTATGGACAATTCCATTCAAATAATTGGATCTAAGGCACTATAGAATCGATCAGTTTTTTAATCATGGATAATGATTCCACATTAAGCCTAACTTGTACGTCTTGTAAAATTTTCCTCTTACGTACCATTGGTTTCATCATCAATATATTTAAGATCATGTAATTACTTATTTATTTTTTTAGAATACAAGGGATGTACATTATATTATTTCCTTAAACTCATTTCATTCTATAAAGTCAATGTAATCCTCTTGCATCAAATTCTTAATAAATTATACCATTGGTAATAATTCATTCCAGATGATAAATTGGAAGGAAAAAATTTTCATGGTCCCAAAACTAAAGAATCGAAAATATATTTTCTATTAAATTGATCCAATTCTTAGTAACCATTGTATCATATTTTCCATAAAGTGGGGTAGATATTATCACATGAAAGAGTTCGTGGAATGTTTCTACTTCCATTTTAAATATATAAAATCAAAATAAAATATGTTAATATTTTAACAAGAGAGATTTGATTGAGAATATTCATAATATATTTTATCCCAACATCTATCCCACTTGGTTACTATTGATCATGGTGATTGAAATGACCACTACATTCATTTTTCAGACAATTCATTCATGTTTTACTAGTTGATAAAAACCAAAAATAATAGTTTGAGAGAAAATTTTAATAATGGAAAACAACATAATCAAGAAAAATAATTTATAAGATATATAAATACTGAAACCATATTTTAAATATTTGAAAACATATGTGTAACATCGGTAATTAATGTACATAATCTATTCAAATCCTTCGTGATTGATTGTAATAAGTTTGTGTATTTACAAAACATATCCCGTTGGAGTGCTAAACCACATGTGTTAAAATACGATTATTATGCACCATGTTTTGATTTAGTCAAAGATAAATATCAAATATAGAAGTTATTACTCCTAATTACACATATTCTTGAACCACATCATCTTTTAGTATCCCAAAGGTGTTGAAATTTCTTAAAAACCACTCTCTTTACACATCACCAAAATTCAATGATATTTTCTTATACGTTTCTATATCATTAGACTTATTCTTAGGGATCTCACTAAATATTTCTCACCCCATTTATGAAAGATAACTAAACATATACATTGATACCAACTATAACCTCCTATGATATATATATAATACATATCTTTAGATGAATATTCAATATATCTAGGAATACATAATTGAGGATTCTAAATGTTTAGTATCTGTGGAGAGTATATACATAATCATTTTATTTCATGAACAATATTCATCTTCTCTAATAAATATATTCTGATATTTAATCTTATTAGACATACCCAACATAAAAAATGTGTTCATAATGCAGGGAAAAGAAACATAAAAATGGGTTACCTCATATGATCAGTATGATTAATCAAGGGATAAATAAATGATTAAAAAATAAAAAAAGTGAAATAAGCATATGAGAAAATTACCGTAGGATTTTAAATTCAAACCCAACAAGACAAATCATAATTTTGAGTCATGGATAAAATGACAGATGTTCAAAAGATATTGATAAAAAAGGAATCAAGGAAAAAAATCCATGGTATCATAAATAAAAATTTGAATATTGGAAAAAGAATGATGATAACATTGTAACTATGTATAAATAGATATAAGTTCACTAATTATATTAATTAAATGGTGATAGATCCTCACTTTAATTTATATTCATGAAACATGGTCTACACATAACCTTATAGACATGGAATTGGGTCCGCACATTACTTATGTACATGAAAATAAGTGAAAATAAAATCCTTATTGAAATGAATCATAGTCCAAACATAACCATATAGATATGAAACTAGGTTACCAAATAACCTTATGGACAAGAAACCTGGTCTACTCATAATGTTGCAAACATGAATTCTGTTTCCCACATAACTTAATTTACTCATGAGTTATCTATATTTACCTAATGGATTGTTACAAGATATATTTACCACACAAAACATAATTAAAATTATACATATTTATTACATAAATCAGAAGTCATTAATTATATAAGATACTAATAAATGAAATACGATTGATAATCATTTCATTATAGCATTATCCATGAAAAATAAATGGGATTCCAAATCAATTCATAAACTCATCATAGCATAACCAATGGAAAATGGATGGGTGTCGTAAACATCTTTTCATAAGGATCATAAACTATATAGGGAAATAATAATGATGTTATAATTCAATTTTATACCAATTAAATATTAATATACATAAAATTATTCCATCATAAATGGAAAATCATTTTTTTAAAATAAAATGGAACATTTCTAGAAGTATATATCCTTTTCACATAAAAATCGCTTATTTAAAATTTAATAAAATCAAAAATATCAATGGAACAATTAAATTTTAAAATGAAATTGTAATATCTTAATGTAAAATCTAAATCAGTGAGTTTTTATGACATTAGAAGATATTGTTCATGTCATACATGTTAAAATAAATGTTTACATTACATTTACGGTAAAACATTAGAGGGACCTTTTTGAAAATGAAAAAGTGATTAATTTTAAACCATTTTGAGAAAATTAATACCTGGGTAGAAATTAAATGGAAAATTAATTGTAGAATAGTAAAAAATTCATTACAATATTTTTATATTGGAGTGGATATAGATAGAAAAAGGGTTTCTAACTAATAATAGAAATAAAATCTGTCACACTTAAAGAATTCTTTTGAACTATTGAGTAGAGAGGAAAATGAATGGAACACATGTAATTTATAGAGATATATAGTAGAGAAGAAAAATAATGAATATATTGGGATATAGATCATAAAATTTCATCATTTGAATCAAAATCACAAACAATGATATTGTAACATCAAACCACTATCATTGTGGTACCATTTTAATCATAAGCACATTGAAATAAAGAATATTATTTGGATAATAATATCAAAAAAAATTTATGAGAATAATCATAAATAATATTCAAGGGGATTATATACACCCAAAAAAATAATCAAGTGTTGTATAAGGTGTAACACCCAATAATTTTAAAAGAACACTATCAATGATAACTTACATTTTTTAGAACACGGTGCTTAATTGTATTCCATGATATCATTATTTTTTCAAAACCATTATAAACATGATTTCAAATAAGACAATGTGATTAAGATTAACTATATTATAAAATAAATATTACATTCATATAAAATAAAAAAAGTAATTATTCTTTGTAAATTAAAATATATTGTTTTGTTATGTAAATTTTCACTTCAAATATATTTTTTCTTCTTAATGTTATTTTGTTGATTTCGATGAGACAAAATATAGAATTATTTTTGGAATTTTCATAAAAATTAATTGATTTAATGAACAAAATTTTTGGATTAAAAATTATTAAATTATATTTTTCCGAATTTTTTATAATCTTACGAAAATATTAATTTGATGATGAATAGTGAAAAATATAGATTTTTGTAAAATTGTCATTTATTTTCAATAAATTAATCAATTTAAAAGACCCATTATGTTTTGAATTTAGTTTCAAGCAATATAAATTTTAATTTCTTATATTTCATCCCCATAAATTATTTTTAAAATTTTTTATATTTTATTTTAGAATAAGTTTATTTCTAGGATTAAAAACATGTTCTTTCAGAAAACTATATTAAAGTATATGATGCTTCACATTTTAAATTAATTAAAATAACAACTAAAGGGGAATGATCTAAATTAAATTTATCTATATTATATTATTAATTCTTAATTTATTTTCAGGCAATTATATTTATTATTGATAGATTTATTATAAAATCAATTTTTTCTTGAAAAATACACTTCTTGAAAAATGAATTTTTTGATACGTCTATGAGTTTTGTTTTATATATAATTATTACAATTATGTGAATTAAATTAGGTAAATTGATTCCATATATGGGATAAAAAGTTACAAATTATGTTGAAGTTTCATTTCCATTTGTTGGAATAAAAAAGTTTTCATGGTAAAAAAATATTTACCATAGTATAAGTAATATACAGAAACAAGTTAAAGTTAAATTTCAAAAGATTAAAATACCTCAAAACTAAAACATTAAATGATTATTTGATGTTTTTATAAGACATAAAAATCATTTAAAAATAATAATCAATATAATTAATTTTAATAATTTCCACCCAATGGTATTTGGCTTTTAATATTAAATAATAATTAAATAATCATTTTAAACCTCCGATCCTCAAGTATTAATACCGCCCCTGACCATACTATTTATAATAAAATACATAAATATCTTAAAATATCTATCAAACAATATCCTATGAACTATACCGATTTAAATATTCAACAAATGTCACCTAAATTCCAATTTCATGTTCCATTAGGGGTCCCTCAAGGAGATGATATTTTGGAAGAAAATTTCTCAAACAACCTCTCTTAATTTCATTTATTTTTCTACCATATACTAACATATTTCATCCATCATGTAATAATAACTAAATTTTAATATATATTCTTTTAGGTTATGTTTCTAAGGAAATATCTTATATCCTTACTATTTATTACAACTCTTAATTCAACGAAATGAAACTGTTTTACAAATTATTATGGTCATCCATCTACGTGAACAATGGTTTTTATATTTTCTATTAACACATTCTTGGGTGGTCATAAAATTAGTAATACAAGAAAATAATATTTTAATAATTATATTATAACCTAATTCATTTTTTGAAATTGTAATATATAAGATATAAAATAAAAAACTATTTTGTGATGTTTGGAAAACCCACAAAAATAAACTAAATATTTATCATCAACATTTATCAAATGAATCATCCACGTGTAAGAATGAAAATGAAATATGTTACCATTATAACATTTTTATATTCATAATTACAATTTCATTTCACTTCCAGTGTTTTATTTCAATATTTAATGAACATCCATAAATATACATAAGTGAACCCATAGTGAAACAATTAATCTAAGGAAGCCAAAAAAATGAAAATAATGAAATGTTAATAATGAATGGGTGGTATGGTGGTATAAAAAAATCATATAAAGTATTATTAATATTAATAATGTTATTTATTAAATTTATAACATTATTTAAACTATTATATAGGATTTTTAATTACACAAAACTAATGGTAAATAAGAAGTAAGAGTTTATAGTCTCACATTCACATTATTGAGAAATATGCTTTATTCCCCACTAATTTCTTCTATTCATTATATATATACTTTCATTTGATATATCATATCCTGAATATCACTATATTAATGGTATTCAATTTTTTATTTGATAATTATTATATTTATTGTGCCTATTATTTGATATATTAAAAATTGGTAACAAGATTCTTAACTCGATTTCAATTCATTCAGTTAAAGTTATTCTTCATTAATTTTTTCATGCTAAGATTAATTGTAAAATGAATTTTTATTATATTTTGTAGTTTTTAAATTTTATTATATTTATTTAAAGATGATGTAAAAAGTATATTTTTTTATTAATGGGTACCTTGAATATATGTTATTTTTAAATGGATTTATTTTAAAATAAAATTTTCAATTTAGATTTTCTCTTAAAAATCAATCTTTCTTCCAGGTTCATGTTTTTTAAAAAAAATTCAAAAAGTGTTCATATAGTTACACTATGAATTTTTAGGGACATTTTTACTCATGATTAAATTTTAAATAATGATGTTAATGGCATGTATTGTTATTTTCTAAACGAGGCTCTTTAGGATTTTTCCATAAATAACATTGGACGAAAATTTCTTTCAACAGGTATGGTGTGAAAATATTCTTCTTCCATCATGATTATATAATTCTTAGAATATTCATTTAAAATTTCATATAACTAATTTAAAATAAATATTTCTCTTTTATAATTGAATTTTTTAAAAACATGATATTTTAAAATTCAAAAGGGTGTTTTCTTGAAGACTTTTTCAATGATCTCGTATAAATTATTTACATCAATTTCAACAACATTTATTGAATATTGTGATTTATTGAGGTTGAAATATTATGATTCCATCATCCATATTTCATTACATGGTTTATTATATATTATAATGAGGATATACCGATATTTCTAATGATTATTTTTTCCAATAAGGATTTTTATTGATTTATTAAGGAATATTGATTTAGTTGTGATATTTATTTACATGAGGAATTTATTAGATATAGTATGTTATGAGTGGGGAAATATATAGCCCCTTGATGCATCAATTAGTATCATGAGATAAACCAGATTTACTTTTGGATGAAGCCTTACCCATTTTTAAAATATTAGGTCAATCCGTTAATGATAAGTTTGAGATGTAATTCATTGGTTATTCCCTCATTATAATTTTATTTAATGATTTTTATGTGATTTTTCATTAGTAGAATATCCATGGTTAATTTTTAAAAGATTATCATATTATTGATATGAAAATATTTTATTATCTTATATTATAGTCATATTATTACTAAGTTACCGATTAAATGGTTGTGTTTCAATTATTTAAAATAAGATAATTTTTTATACATATTTATGATAGCTTACAATATAATTAAAACATACTAAGAATCTATGATCACCCCTTACGTTCTATTTTTCTCCAAGATTCTAATAAGTTTATCATGACATATATTTAAGGAAAATATATTAGAATAATTATGTTCTCAAAGGATTCATAAAGTTGTATATTATATTTACAATTATAACTTATGGTTCAAGTATTTATCTAATTTTCCAAAAATATAATTTTTTTTGTCCCTTGGGGATTTGATTCCTTTTATAATGTAATGATGTAATAATGTAACCTCTTCCTTTGGGTTGTAGGGGTCAAGGACATTACATTTGGTATCAAATGGTGTTTAGTATGAAAAATAGAATCAAAATTAAGAAAATATATATTATAGAATGATTCACTAATAAGTAATTCTGAAGTAATCCCAAATAAACGAAAATTATGATACTGTGATTATTCATACATAATTTTTAAATTTGAATTATGTTTTTTTTAGATTATACACTATGTTTTATAATGTTAAGACATAATCTAGTGTATTAAATTGTTTATAAATGGAACTCAGTGTAAATAATGAGAACCGTATCTATGCACAGAATCCATGTAGGGATTTACCTTTTGAGAAAGGTACTGAAACTTGAGATATGGATGGATCTATGGCTACAGTTAGAGATAAAAAAACATATAACTATACTGGGACACCTTACTCAAGTGATGAACAATATCCATACCCATATATAATTATCTTCTTATCCATAATATGGTGTAAGAATATTAGACTACTTAATGTGAAAAAAACCCTAAATAATACAGTGGGACTAAAAATCCAATTATTATAAATAAATTCATAATTTCCCTTGAAAAGATATTTTTCACTTTGGGAGTAATGAAAGGGAGATGGTTTTCATGAAATATTATTATCTATCGAGAGACGTGGATCAATGGTGGTCACTAATTTAAAAAAACTAATGAATAAGAGGAAATAGAAAATATGGAATGGATATATTTTATGTATCTTTTAACTAAAAATTTCATTCATCATGAGCAGAGAAAAGATACATATAAATAATTATTGGGTTTAAGAAAAATAGAGGATGATAATTTTTCTATGTGTATATCAAAATTTAGAACACTAATAATTAATACCATAGACTATGTATGTAAACTAAAGTGAATGATTGATTATTTTATTAATGGGATTAAACCAATGCTTACAAGGTCAATTGTCTCCCAAAAACATTCTGCATATGAGGATATTATTTCATGTGACATCGATAAATTAAATAATTTTTCGATGTATTATGGAACTGAATGAAATAATGAGAATAAGAGGATGGAAGAGAAAAAATAGATAATGGAAAAAACACAGAATTATTTTTTAAGATGTGATAATTGTTGATAGAAACACTGTAGTACTTGTTTTATTAGAATGAGGGTTTATGACAAGTGTTGAGGGAGACTAACCTAGGGTCATGATTTATATATAAATACAGAAGTTATGAAATGATTAAATAGTAAGGAAATGGGGAAATATGTAAATTAATTTCCCAATCATAATGGGAATATAACACATAATAAGAAAAGGTATCAAGGACAGTCTTATGCTGTTTGAAAAAAAAGATTCGAATGATTATTTTTCATTTCTACTTTGATCCAATATATTATTTGAAAAATTATTTTATTGGTTATATTATTGAATCTTCTAAGTATTTTATTGTAATGTTATTTCATAAAGGATTTGAAATCATGTTCCCAATGGTACCTTGAAAAATGATTCCCTTGAAATTTGATCATTTTGAAAACACATGTCTGGGGGAGAATAAGACTTAATATGTTCTAAATGGTGAGATAATAATATAGGGATGATTTTGGTATATCATTGATTATAATGATATTGGTTAGTGATTTAGTGGCTTATGTTATCATATCTAGAGTTTACTATATGTTTAGATTTATGGAAAATATCCAATAATATGTTTTTTACAAAATGAATAAAGAAGTATGCATTTATTCAAGAAGGGTTTTTTTGGTAATGAAAAAGAGGATCAATGAATGAAAAATATTAGGGTTATTTTAATATATGATAATGGGGTTTCTTGAAATAACTAATTATGATGAACAAATATATTTGAAGGTTTTATTTTCATATAATAATAGGTATTGGATTAAAATTATTCAATATAGTTTGGTGAAATAATATGGTAATGAGATTATTTTTAATCACCATGGGTTTTCATGAATAATGAGGATGAAAATAATTAAATGATTAAAATATTTCTTAAATTTTAGATAAATAAAATGATAACTATTTGTACCATAGTGAAATCCCATACATAAGGTTCATTTTCATTGTTTTCCCAAAACATAAGGATTTATGCACAAAAATACATTGGAAAATGTAAACCTATCATTAAAAAAGACCTCTAAAAATCATAGTTAAATTCAAGAACTCATAAAAAATTTCAATACAAGTAATTATATCATATTTAATATAAGAGTTTCATGGGGATTTAATGATTAATTTTCTACAAAATATTCAAGGAAAACAAATCATAAGGAAAAATTCATAATAAAAAATATAAAATTATCCAAGTATATAGATTTTCATGCAATGTAATAGAAATAAAAATAACTCTACCAGAAACCACAAAATAGTTTCTATATCACCATATTATTGTTAGCATGTCCTGAGTTTAAAAATACATCATCTCTAAATCCAAATTGAACACCAATCACAAACTGATAAAAATTTATCATCACCCTCTCTGTCTCTATCTCTACTACCCACTACAAACACTTGAATTTCAATTATGTTTAAAATTAAATAGTTTTTTAAATTGAAATTTAAACATAAAACCAATAAGATTTTTTGTTCTAAAATATTTTGAAGTTGTTTGATATAGCTTCTCACTACCACCCATCATGGTAATATCATTGGGGATAGATCCATTTGTCTTCTAATATAATTCATTCAACTCTTTCTATAGATCAATGAACTTTGTATCATAGATCTTTATATGTTCCCCCTATTTATGAATTGGGATTTTTATTACAACAAACTACCTAGAAGAATATTGAGATATAGAGTAACTACAATAAGGTAAAATGCTACTGAAATTCATAATGGCCTAACAAAGACCTCTAAGGGTAATGGTCCCAAACACATCCCGTTCATGTGGCCAGGATGCTCCTTCCCAAGGACATGACCAACAGGGTCATCCTGGGAAACGAGGATGGACATTGTAGGATTTGAATACAATTGTTCTTTTATTTTTACTTATAAATAAAATATCATCTGTAGTTGAATAAATAAATATTAACATAGAAACAACGAACAATAAGTTATTGCGATGAACAATGAATTCAAGCACCTAATTATTTGGTGGGTTAATTAACATAACTCCCATCATATTTTTCAGGATCATCCAACCAATGTTTTGTTCAGGAGCCTTGGTGCCCTAAATTATTTGACTGAATTAAAAAAAGATATATCAAAATTTTAATATATGAAATATATAATATTATCTTATAAATATTTAAATTTATGAATATATTACACGGTACGAACTATTTTTAGAAAAAATACTAACCTGACAGTGTGGGGGATGATTTTTTAGCTCAACATGATGCATTTTTTCATAAAACATCCTGAAATAAATAATATGTAATTCAATAGTAATACATGAAATTTCATATCCTTGTCATATACATTCATATATATAAAATGATATTAATATAATAATATATATTTCAATACCACATGATTCTCGTGATGATTGATATCACTAAAAACCTTTCATTTATCTCTAGGTACCCTTTTGGGTACCTTATCATATAGTTGATGATTGTTAAATGAAGAATGGTTGAATTAATTCAATAATATTAATTTCAAATCCTTTAATTTCATAACCTAGATTATTCAATGTCCACTTTTGTGCAATAATATCTTTAGCGGTGAAGTAGAATAACATCTATACCGAGAGATTCATTTTTAAAATATTATAATTTAATAACATATGAAAATTAAATACCACCACAATATATTATAATTACCTTTTTCTAGGAATCAAAGAATTCATTTTTACTAGATTGTGGCACATGCCTTTAATCAGTATAGGTAATGGGATGGGTAACTGGCTTTGCAACCAGTTATCCAAGAATATGGCCAATTACTCTTACGACTTCATCCATGGGGACCACATAATAGTCCAATAGGACAACTATCTTCATTCCATTCAGATTCAAGACATCTAAACTATTCATATATCTCTTTTTAGTAACATTGTTTATATATTTTATGAAAAAAATATTAGTAGTATAAAAATGGTATAATAACATTATTCACATTAAACCGTGTACTTATAACTATCACCATATAATATCCTCATGATGAAACATGAGTGACAACATATTCCCTCACTGTTGATCCTGTTGAATGGGGAGGCACTATCTTAGATACTAATGGGATAGAGAAGGAGGGTGTTCCAGATGCTGACAGAGTAGAAGGTGTGAGATATTCTGAAGGGGGAAAAATAGAGGGTGTCTCAGATGATGTATGGAAGGAGGCCAGTTGATCATCATCTATTGGTGTGGAAGAGGGAACACCAACTGAGATTTAACTAGGATCAGTGAAATTCTTCTTCCAAGTAATTCTTGTCATCTAATCATATAATTTTAACTTTTAAACATATTTTTTTTAAAGTCATGCTGAAAAAAATAGAATTGATAACAGATGTATAGTTCTGACAAAAAAAATATACATTGTTATGATAATGAATGACAACACATATAACATAAGTGGTTGAAAACATAATATACGTCTGTACATACAATAATTTTTTCATTCAATCACTTCATTTTCCTACTTCATCATTACTTCATCTAATTTATCTATCCTTTCTTGGATAATATTTTCAATATATGTATGAATGTCCCAGAGGCCTTCATTTTTTTATTCATTTATGATAATACCCTTTTAAGGGTTGAAGGGGGACCCTAAAATTAGATTGATCATAGGATTCATGACATTACGAGACCTGAAGAACTTTTCTTATTTTTTATGGGATTAATTTTCAGATGAAAAATATTTTACTACATCACCAATATCATTCAAGTCTCTTTATTATATTTGAAAAACTACACTCCCCACTTCATCAATGGAATCTTCCGTATAATATAATATTTTCACTTGGGATAAAAGATATACAGATATTGTAATTCACATTCACCTACATCCATTAAGAATGATAAGATCACAAAAGTAAATTAGAATGAATATATTTTATTACCCCAGATAATATAGCCCCACGTGCATTTGAATAAAATAACTAAAAAATGATCATGGTAATTTAATTCAACAATATCAGTCAATTTCTCGTAGAATCACAATTTAAAACTACAAATATATGACTTTTATATGCTATCAAACCCTCTTCTTGATCGACTATATGAAATTTAAATCCAGATACATTAAAAATCAGTGAATTTTCTAGCCTTTTTTAGTGGACCTCAAGATAGAAACATCAAATCTTATAAAAACTCATCTAGAGTATCATTATTCTTGATCTAACAAAATTAATATTCATTATTATATATTAAAAATATTATTCAACCTAATTTATATATTTATTTCAATATTTATGAAATTACATGATTTTAAAACCATTCTATAATCTCTTTATTAATAACTTTTGTTATAAATTTCTCATTTCATGTTCGGGCTCTCATATTTCTACTTGTTCGTACCATGATATCTTTAATAAATGGATAGAAAATTTCATTAATCAGTAGTATGTATCATTTTCACTATAATAATTACATTTCTATCAATGTAACATTTGAGATCATCCCAACTAATCAGAAAATGGTAAGAAATATTTTTGAATTTCCATGTAGTTGATATTTATTTTATGTGTAGTTAATAAGTCCAACTAAATTGAATCTTATCTCAATATCATCCATGTGGCTAGAACAAAAGGTATCACACTCCTCTGATAAATATCCTTCATAAATTGAGACTTTAGGATTAGCTTTGTTTATCACATATGATCTCAAATGGACAAGATATCTATGAAATAAAATAAATAAAACATAATTATGTATTTAATGAAGTGACAAGAATTTTTTACATAAGATGAAAAACATATAAATAAAGTACCTCTCAATCAGATAAAGCTATCAATAATGTACAAGGACTCATAATTTAGTTTCATCGAATAAATTCATAGTTTAATGCATCATTAATATAAAAAAAATAGATGAAATATAATTTCCATCGCACAATGTGTCAATATAAATCACTCTTGAATTTTTTCATGAATAACTTGTTGTAGCATTTTCACACAATGTTTTTTGAAGAATGTGAAAATTTGGAGTACAAATGTAGTATCCTTTTCAAGTAACAATGTATACAATTCTGATGATAGTATCTATTATAACAAAATATGTGAATCATGCATTTCTAATCAATGTAACCAATGATGATTTAAGTCAAAAAGCATTGATATGTCACTTAAATACCCATCAAATTCCTTCACATGTTTTAATATTATAATGAATATATATTTATCCCTATTTTTCATTGTACATATTTTTGGAGCATACTTTCAATTATCAACTAGCCAAAGATTATTGTTTATGTTCACTGTTTGTAATTCCTCCTGAGCATTGATATGGAACTTCAATTTTTCAATCTCATTAAGCAATGTGAATATAAAATTTTCACAAAAATTCTTATCAATATGCATAACATAAATATTATTTCAGAAAAAATTAAATTCATAGTATCAATGTTTTAAGAATATACATTTTTTCTTCCATTGTTGTGATCCAATTTTACTTGATGGTGCACTTAAAACACATTTTCCAATATCATTAAAATTATACACCATCACAGATTTTGTTTCAATATTTTCAAGTTAAGCCAATATTTCAATAAATTTACACAAATTTGGTGGTGGTCTGTGATCAATAGAACCATTGAAATTTGACTTGTTCAACAGAAATCTATAAGATGCCTCGAGTAATATTTGATGACACAAGAAAGTCCATTGTTTACTATAATGTAGTCATCCAGGATCGACAACAATGTTACAAATAGGACAAGACAAACTGATGTAAGTGTTCTATCCAAATATGTTCCCAAGTCTAGATAACTCACTAATGGTTCACATTAGAGCAGCATTAATTTTTGAACATTGTTTCAGAATTAGCATTGTATTTATCAATAAAATTGCTATATAACTTCTATGATTCATCAATTATTGGTTTCAAATATACATCAATATCATTTCCATACATTTTTTTTCTAGGAATAGTCATTCAAATGATTAAATACATTTTTTGCATACACTTCTATATAGGTATATTATAAGGGATCAAAACAACTTTTCAATGCTATAACTGGTGCCCAAAGTCTTAAATGGATTGAATCCATCAATAGCCAATCCCAATTTCATATTCCTAGGATCATATGATAAATTTGGTTGTAATTAATCAAATTTCTTCCAGGATTATGAATCTCTTAGATTTCACATTAACCAATTATTTTTATTATCTTTTGAATACCTCTTGATGTGCTTGGTTGTATTCACTGACATGAATAATCTATTGAATCAAGGATTCAAAGGGAAGTAACACAGAACATTTTCAGGATTTTTCTTTTTATTCTTATTCATAGTAGTATCTTGATTCAAACTTCCAACATCACCCATTGATGCCCATCTAGAATATGAACCTATTTTGAAATCCTATCAGCTTGAATCATCTCCCGAATAAAGCATACAATCATTTGTACGAGCATGTATTATTTTATAATTAAGACCAAAATTGATAACTTATTTTTTCATATAATAAAAAGGCTCAGGGATATTTTCATTATGAAATGAATCATTCAACAATTCTGAATTGCATAAGAGTTTCAATTGTCATCAATATGTATTTAAGTGCATAATATTTTTATTTTTTATTAATGAGAAGTCAATATGTGAATGAGAGATATTGAGGGATAAGTTGGTTAAGCCTTGGAGAATTGTTGTTGATTAATGCATCGAATGATACACTTGATCAATCCTCTAAGAGGAAAAATCTGATGATTGTAGAACTGGTCTTACGTTCCAAGACTTGAATCAAGGTGATACAATGTTACACCACTTGAAGAAGTCCATGAAATACTCAATTGAATATTGAAAGAAGTGACATACATCAATAGTCTCTAAGTGGATGAAGTGTTGAAGTACATGCATTATGTTTTAATGCATGTGGAATGAGGACATCCATGTTTGGATTAAAAGAATATTGATGATCTTAGATTTGTTATTTCAGAAAGAAAAGAATAATGATGTTTGTATATAAAGAAGAATAGAGAAATGAATTGGTGAGGAATCTACTAAATGCATTCCCCATGCATTGGATTTGAATGAGGAAGGATGGGATGTCATTTTTAGGAAGAATTCATCCTTGGTTTTTATACTAACTACATAGTATAATATAAATTTACCAAAAAAATTAATCATAATCTTGATGGACATCTGTTGCCCTCACCAAAGGCATATACAGGACTTGAGGGTCTACCAGGGCCATGAGAAAGGCCTCAAATCCCGCCCGAAATAGGTGCATGTGGACCGTGTATAAGACCACAAGAGCACGCATGGTGATTAACCCATGTGCATAAGCATGCATAGTGGGCTCTAGGTGCGTGCCCGAGGAGCAAAGTGGGCAATAAGAGCGCACCTGTAGGGTGAACAGGGTACGGGGCAGTACCGTGGAGGGAGGAGGAGAATTTTGATTATCGGCTACAGTAGATTTATATTTAAATTGCGAGAAAACCACGACTTGTCTTAATTTTGGATTTCATTTTAAAAACACGAACTCAATTGTGTTCATCCATAAGATATCGCATGAGATCGTGACGACACACTCCATCTTGCATCCCATGTTCTAATCACCACTATCCGTGATTAATCTAAGGCAATCTAATGGATGAAGAATAAAACTGAGGTTGTCTTCAACCTTAGGCCACCTCCTCTGCATCCATGAACTAGGAGCTCTAGCCAGACAACAAACTCATCACTCTATCCATCATTTGAGCTCTGGCCAATCCCAAAAAGATCGTCCGGACAAACCGAATTCATGCATGCATTAAAGGTTCCATTCATGCATCAAGATGAATAATTCGAATGTGGTCGAATAAAACGGAGTTATGAAGCAATGCTAGAATTCTCTAAGCCTTTACGGAAATCATCTGCATGCGTTCTTAAATGCATGTACCTAAGAATCACTATAGAATTAATAAGTCATCAGTTAAAAGTGAAACAACCGAGATTTACGTGAATCTTTTAACCAGTGCTGGAAGTTTTCAATGCCGAAGTTCTCATCCCTTTAATGATTTGAAACTCTCAGCATATCTCATGAGATCTGAACAAGGGGAAACATTATTCCTCGCCTATAAATATGGAGCCCTCGACTAAGGCTTTGATTATTAAAAATTTGTGAAATATCTTGTCATTGATAGAACAGAGAACTGTTAAGAGATGGTTTCCGTGTAGCCTTGCTATGTGAAGAAGATAGATCTGTGGATCTCTTTGTTGAATGATTTACATGCATCCGTTGCGCAAAGAGAAAAACTAAAAACCCCCTGGTTTTCAAAATCACTCTCAACCCCTGTGTGAAGAGACCCGTGGTCACTCGATAGATTCTTTTGAACCCTCGATGTGTCTCTGTGAGGAGAATCTTACAGGCTACACAACTACTGCTAGGCACCCTTGTCGTACCTTTGAAAACAGAGAAACATGAACCACTTCTTGTTATTTAAAGGAGACCCTTGTGCACCCTTTTTTTGAATAAGACGATAAATTGTGATCTCTATTTTGCATGGAGAAGAGGAACACACTCTTGCTTTCACCTTTTATATGTACTATTTTTCAGGGGGTTTTTTATAGAAGAAGGGGGTTGCATGAAGGAAGAGGTTTATGTATTCTCTATTTGAATAAAAAGAAACCTGAGGATTTATTCTCTCACAAAAGAAATAAGATAATTCATGCATGATGCATATGTACGCATAAGCATGAATTGAGATACTGAAGTGTGTACGAATGAAGAAAAATCGTGGACTACAATAATTTTGGGTTGAAGAACAAATATACATGACACACATTGATGCCATATTAAAAGAACAAGTGTTTGTGTACTAATACCCAAAATAGGAAGAGAAATAGAGGAATATAAAGGGAAAAGATTGTGTGTGTGCTCAAATTATTTTACCTATAGATGTTTTCACACAATGAAGATTATAAGTAAGATTGCATCTATGCATGCTTGCACATGCACACGTAATGAATGAATCAAAATTGTGTGTGTGTATTGCGAGAAGAAGAGAAGACAGTGCATGTTCAAAATCAATAGACCCATGCATGAAATCGTGCATGAACACATGAATGTGTATCAATTCATATTATACCAAGTAATATGATCTTAAGTGTTTGAATAATCACATTATTTTATGTGAATCTTTACAAGTAGACAAGGAGAAGTTTCATTTCATTATTCTATTGCACTAAAGAGGAATAATTTGAGATATCCATGAAATCCAAGCATGATGTGAATGACTAATGACAATTAAGCTAGACTGAATTAATAGAGCTCTTGTATATGAGTGTTCAGTAATTGATAAACCAAGAAGAGAGACAATGATGATATTTTGCAAGATCATTATTTCATATTGTATTCTTGAATATGTTTTGTACACCATTGGATCACATATTAATGAGGTCAGGTCTTCATCTATAGAAGAAATAATATCCTAAGCATTATTGAGAATGAGAAATGATTAACTCAAGTGATCAAAAACATTGAGCAAGGCCAAAAAACCTTACCAAAGGTTGTTGAATAATCATGAAGATATTCACAGTCAAGTGTGATTCATAAAGACTATGTGGAAAGATCATAGGATCATCAACAGTGAATCAAAGACTAACATAGAGAAGGAATCTCCTCGTATGACTCGAGATCTTGAAGAACCATGTGAGATTCAGGGAGGAAAAGAAGTCTTAAGTGGTACTCTAATGCAAGACCGTGGGACTCTGGTAACACTATAGGAAGCATTATAATGAACCTCCTGTGGTACCTAGTAGAGATATAGTGTGACTCTATATCGTCCATTGTAATTACTAACCTAATTATAGTGGAGAATCTGTATTGAGGAGAATAAACAACACAACAAGGAGTAGGTATTTGATATGAACCTTGTAAATCCTTGTCTTCAGAATGTTTACATTTACAACATCATTAAAGGTAAGAATAACAGACATGAGAAAAGTAGATCATGGATTTAACCATCCATATAGGTTTAATTGAAGATAATCAATTAGTAAATTTTTTAGAGGGATTAATGATTCACCCCTCCTCCTCTCAGTGATTCACACTAATCTGGTCACTTCAATTGGTATCAGAGGGAAGGTCACCTATAAAAGATCCAAGGGAGTCTTTATGAAGTGCAGATTTGTGGAGATGAGTGGAAAACATCAAAAAGAGATATCATCAAAACATATAAGAACAAAAATAATAAACATGAAAGGGATATGAAGAAGAAGATTATTACTACTGGGAAGACATGTTCTACTTAAGGTAATATAAAACGTAAAACATTTGATAATACTTATTATTCTTATGATGAAGCATGTTCAAGATTGTGATAATGATAGATCAATTAGTGATCTTCATAATACACTCAAAGATCATCTAAAGAGAGACCCTATTGAATTTTCAAGAGACCTTTATACTTGCATTAGTACTCTTCAAGATGAATAATTACTTCTGAAAGAAGAAGAAAATTCCATGGAAGATTAATTGTCTAAAAGGGTTGGTATATCCCACAATTTCACAAAACTATAGATAGAAATGGAGGAAAAAGATTCTCTTTGAAAAGAAAGACATGCTCAAGTAAATGAAGAATTGAAGTGAAGTATTTGTGGGAAAGATTTCTTGGAGATTGTATTCATATAAGCTTTCAATGCATTTGAAAATTTGCACAGTGGTTTTATGATTGTCAATGCTGCTCTACTAAAAGATAAATACAACAAGATAAAATATCATGAAATATCTTTGAAAAAATTATAAAATTTTCATGAAGAACATATAATAATATAGAAGTAGAATTGGGAAAGTAAGCTATGATAAGTTGAGGATGAGAAGATATCTCTCAACATGAAGTGTTTAGAGATGGAGGTGAAATTGAAAAATCAGCAATCACTCCAAGATGGAACTTCCCAATCATCTGAAAGAAGAGACGTTCCCACTCATATTTGCATTGAAGAATATGGTCCAAGAGGAATATCAAATAATCCTATAATCCAATGAAAACATCCTATTATAAGAAGGTATCTTATAACCTAGTTACTTATGTTTATACTAATTCAGTTTCATCTACAAGTACAGGTTCAAAGCCAAAATCTGGGAAGATGTGGATTGATAAAAATGTCAATACATAAATCAAAACATCAAGGGTGGATAATAGAATGATTAATAATAGAAACTCCCAGAAGTACACTCCAAATAAATAAAGACAATTCCAAAAAGAAAAATGCCCTAAAACTAGCCAAACTAATACTACAAGAAAAATAAGAAGAATTGTTGGCTATTTTTGGTTTTGTTGGATGTTAAGGAATTAAGACAATTATTGATGGAATAATATTTCATCATAAAAAAATTATTTATGTCCTACATGCATGGAAATTATAAGTGAATAAATGAAGAAACCTGCAAAGAAAAAGAAGAAATCACAAATGGAGAAGAATCTATCTATGAAGAATAGATTTGATTATAATAAAGACTTCTATGATAATTGCAACAAAAGTGGTCATAGTTATGATTAGTGTTGTTTAGTCCAACCATGCCTTAAAAATATGTTGATAATAAACATAAACCACAAAAATGGCATGAGAAAGAAAAAGGATTTTAAAAGTCTTTCATTTGGAATATGCAATACAATTAATTAAAAAAACTAGTGAAAGAAATTATTCCCCATAAAAACATTAAGCTGGATTCCAAGAATGTCATCTCAACCAAGAAAATATGTTTCTACTATATAATGAAAGTTCATACAATGGATCACTGAAAACAAGCCATGGAAATGAACGTAAGTAAGATGGATATAAAAAGAGAATCAATCTTAAAAGAAATTGGATAGACTGAATACATTACTGAAGATAATCATTATATATGGCATAAGAAAGGTAACATGAATAAGATGAGGAAGCCATGTGGAAGCTCTAAATTAGAAAATGGTATGAAGGATTGTTTAGTTATCTTTCTTAATCATTTGTAAATTTCTATAGAACTGCAAAGAATTGAAGTTGAAATACGAGATAAAGCTAAGGCAAAGGGAATATAAGTCATTTCAAAAGAAAGATAAATCTAATTTCATGAGAGGTTGTCAACACATGATAACCTAAGTGTCTCACAACTATTTTGTGGAAGGTTCAATATTTCTAGACATCATAAAAACAATTTTTTTACTATTTTACTAGGTCAAATTGAGAAAATTGAACAACATGCACCATATGATACTTCACTTCTAACATAATTAGAGAAAAAACTCTACACAAGTTGATGGTGCATGGTAGTAAAGAATCCATACAAACAATGCAAAATATAAATTCCAAATGGAGAGGAGACATCAACATGAAAAGTACTAGACACTTTAGTGTTGCAACAAAAGGAGTACTTGAGTTGAGAGAAAATTCTCATGTACATTTATTTAATTAAGAAGATCACAAGTGTTCTATCAAATTCACTTATTCCTTTTTATACAAGTGTTCTTACATTGATGGGAATTGGAGATGAGGGTCATTCTTAAAATGATAGTTGAATGAGAAATGTGGATAACTACAAGTTGAACACATTATTCATGATTTGGTAATTACTTGAAGTGATCCACAGTTCAAGATTATCAACATTCATATCTTCATGCTTATCTAATTATATTATCCATCATGGAAATTAAAATGGAGTGCACCCCTTGAAGGGGAAAAAATATGAAAGAGATAATATCAAGGATTATGTCATGACAAATCGTTAAATTCATATCATATCAGGAAGCTGAAACTAAGGTATTCCAATCGAACTTTAATCCTTTTTACTTAATTGTATTTATCATATCAATTAAGGGGAGTTCTTGATTTATGAAAATATGTGATTAAAGGGGGAGCTTTATATTTTCACTTGAACTTTTCAATATGTTTTGTTAATTATGTGCAGGATTTTCCATTTAATTGATAAATCATATTTTTTGTCCTCTAAGATAAGAGTTGATACATTCTAAGCATGATTTCACATATATGGTTGTTTATGGACATCACGGAAAACCTTGGTCTTATCTCTCTTGTTTTCTACACTAGGTTAGCCCAATTATACTTAGATTTTATTAAATAATAGCTCATTTCTAAGTGAACCATGTGACATCATCCCTCTCTCAGAATCATTCCAAAAGAAATTATTCAAAGAGAGGAGTACATGTTTTTGAAGAGACCCCACTAACACCTTTTCGTTTGGTTTCTAATAATGGGGAAAAAAGTTTGGCACACATACTGACCCATTTAGAGTGTGATTATGTGATATTTACAACAAAATAAAGGGGGAGATATTGAAGTGTGTAGGAGTTACATTTGTTGTCAATATGGATTGAAGTGCATAAGAGTTTCATTTGTTGTCAATGAGAAGCCAATATGTGATTGAAAGTTATTGATGAAGAAGTTGATGATGCCTTTGAGAATTTTTGTTGATTCAATGCATTGAATGCTACTCTTGATCAATTCTATAAGAAAAAAATATGATGATTGTAGAACTGGTGTTATGTTCCAAGAATTTTATAAAGGTTATACAATGATACAACACTTGAATAAGTCTATGAAATACTAAATTTCAAATGGAAAGAAGTGACATCCATCAATATTCAACAAGTGGATGAAGTGTTGAAGGTCGTTCATTATGTTTTAATGTATAAGGAATGAATACATACTTGGTTGGATTAAAGGAACATTGAAGATCAAAGATTTTTTATTTCAAAAAGAAAAAAAAGATTGATATTTCAAGACAAAGAAGAAGAGAAAAAGGGATTAGTGAGGAATCTACTAAATGCAATTCCCATGCATGGGCGTTGAATGAGGAAGGATGGTTTGAAATTTTTAGGAGTATTTCATCTTTTCTTTTTATACTAAATACTTAGTATAATATGTCTTTACCAAAAAATCAATCCCAATCATGAAGGACATTGAAGCCCTCACCCAAGGCATAAGCGGGACCCAAGGTTCTACCACGCCCAAGGGGAAGGCCTTGAAGCCAACCCAAAAGAGGCTCATGAGGGCCATTTATAAGCCCTTAGGAGCACGCACTGTGATTAACCTATGTGTGCAAGCATGAATAGTGGTGATAGGTGCATGCCCGAGGAGAAGAGTGGGTACTAAGAGCGTGCCCGCAGGGTGAACACGGTAAAGGGTGGTACCATGGAGGGAGGAAGAGAATTATGAGCATCAGCTGTCATGGATTGATATTTAAACAGAGATAAATTCACGGCCCATTTGCATGTGGGAAGGAATTTTAAAAACACAGGTGCAATCGTGGTCATCCACCATATTTCATGTGAGATCGCAACCGCATTCTCTATCCCACATCCTATGATCGAATCAATGTCTTATGTGATTAATCTGAGGTTATCCAATAGCAAAGGAATGGAATAGAGATTGTCTTCAATCTTCGGCCACCTCAGCTGCTCCCATGAACTAGGATCTCTAGCCGTACACCCATATAATCACTCTGGATACCATTTTAGATCCAGTCTTTCCCACAGAGATCGTCCAGATGAGCCAAATACGTGCATGCTTTAAAATTTTCATGCTTGCATCGAGATGATGAATTCGAACATGGCTGAATAAAATGGAGTTACGAGGCCACGTCAGATGCTCGAAGAATACCGGAAAATGATCTATATGCATTCTTAAATGCATGCACGAGAGTATCATGCTACAATGAATAAGTCATTGGTTGAAAAGGAAACAAAAATGTTTTAATAATACCTTTTAACCCGTGATTGATGTTTTCAATGTTGAAAATATCAAGCCTTTTATGATTGGAAACTCTTGGTATATCTTATGGGATCTGAACAAGGGGAAACATTATTCCACCCCTATAAATACATAGCCCTCGACTGATGATTAGTTGTTGAAAAATTTGAAAAATTTATTGTTCTCGAAAGAACTGACAAGTATGAAGAGAAGGTTTCCGTGCAACCTTACTACGCAAAGAAGAGATGTCTATGAATCTATTGAGTGAATGATTTTCATGCATCTCGTGCACGAATAGAAGAACCATGAACCCCCTGGTTCATGAATGAAATTGCACCCCCTGTGTGAAGAAACTCGTGAGCACTTGATAGTTTATTTTGAACCCTCACTAAGTCTCTCTGAGGAGAATCCCACAGGCTACACAACCAATGCTAAGAACCCATGTTGTACCTTTTTGAAGACAGAACCAAGAACCACTTCGGGTTCTCTAAAGGAGATCCTTGCACACCCTTTATGCAATGAATAATATATCATCCACTCTCTAGTTTTCAGGAAGAAGAAGAACACCCTTTTTCATGCACCTTTGATATGTACTATTTTTAAGGGGTTTGTTTTTGAAGAAGAATGTCGTCGCATTAAGGTTGAGTTTTATGTATACTCTATTTGAAGAAGAAGAAACCTGAGGATTCATGTTCTCATGAAGGAATGAAAAGAATGCATGCATGCTGCATATGCATGCATATACATTAATTAAGATACCAAAGTGTGTAAGAATAAATAAAACCCGTGGACTACACCAATTGGGGTTTGAAGAACAAATATGCTTGACACAAACTGAATACAAATCAAATGAAAACATGTGTGTGTACTAAGGCCCAAAAGAAGAAGATAGAGAAAAGAAGATAAAGAGAAAAGATTGTGTGTGGGCTCAACGTATTTTACCCATGGAAGTTTTCACCTATGGAAGAAAAAAAGAAATATTGCATGCATGCATGCATGAACATTCACACGTAAAGAAAGAATCAAAAGTGTGTGTGCATATTGAGAGAAGAAGAGAAGATAGTGTATGTTAAAAAGCAATAGACCCGTGCATGCAATCATGTATTAACACCCTCACGTGTATCAATTTAGATGATACCAAGTGATCTGGTCTTAAATGATTGAATAATCACATAAGTGTATGTGAATCCTTCTAAGTAAACAAGGATAAGTTTTAGTGCATTATATTATTTCACTATAGAGGAAGAATTTGAGATATCCATGAAATCAACGCATGATGTGAATGATGATTCAGACTGAAGAGAGACTAAATTAAAGAAGCTCTTGTATCTGAGTGTTTAGTAATTGAGAATCCAAGAAGAGAGATAGTTCTGATATTGTGCAAGATATTTCATACACATTGTATTCTTGAAGAAGTTGTGTGCACCATTAGCACACATCATAGTGAGACTAGGTCTTCATCAGAAGAAGAAATAATTGAATTAGCATTGTTGAGACATATAACTGGTCAACAAAAGGGATCAGAATCATTGACCAAGGCCAATAGAACTTACCAATGGCTGTTTAAGAATATTGATGAGATTTTCATGAAAGTGTTATTCAGCAAGCCTATGTGGGAAGATCATAAGATCATTTATAGTGAATAAAATATGATCTTAAAGAAATAATATCCTCATGTGAATCGAGATCTATAAGAACCCTATGAGATTCAGGGAAGAGAAGAAATATTCAATTGTGCTCTAAAGTAGGCCAGTGGGACTCTGGTAACACTATGGGATGAAGATTAAAGAACCTCATATGGGACTCAGAAGAGATACATTGTGACTCTGTATCGACCATTTTAATTACTAACCGGGATATTGTGGAGAATATATGTTGAGGAGAATAAACAACACAAAAGGAGTGGTTCTTTGAACCGAACCTTGTAAATCCTTGTATTCAGTGCCTTTACATTTACAGCATCATTGAAGGTAAGGCTGAGAGACACAAGAAGAGTGTATCGAGGCTTTAACCATCCATAGATGTTTTATGGAAAATAATCAATTAGAAATACGATTTAAAGGGATCACTGATTCACCCCTCCCCCTCTCAGTGATTCATACTAATCTGGGCACTTCAAATTCCAATATCATGGACATCACCTTTTTTATAATTCTACATAAGCATTTGATATGATACAACATTAGTATAAAATAAATCATTGAATATTTCAAACATCTACCATTCAACTCATTATTTTCATCATCATCTAAATAATGAAATTCATCTGTATGCATAGTAATGTTCTCTATTAAATTTGTCTCCATTGAATCAAGTAAAGGATCCAATGATATGTCACAATCTTTATCTGATTTTCTCATAGTCGCAAAAACATCAATTGTTAAGATACAATTTATAGCACCCTCAACTGTTTGTCCTGATATGTATTGATGTTGATGTAGTTGTCTTGCAATGCCAGAAGCATCATTTAAAAGGTTTTGCATTTTATTTTCCATTTTTTATAAAGTAGGGTGCTCATTCTATTGATTGATATTTGTGTTAAAACATTATTTAAAATTTGATTATCCAGGCCAAATCCAACAAAAATATTGAGTATAGAATTGATTCAATATAAAGTGTTCATAAACTCCATGTCTCTTCAACCATCTTCTAAATTGACATTTAAAACATGGACATCTCATTGTCCCATCAATAGATCGATTGAAAATTAAAAATTCCAAAAACTCGTCCATACCCTTAGCATACCAAGGTATATTCCTCGGTAATGTTATCTATAACTTATCCATATATATAAAAATCTACCTACACTTTATTAATAAAATTAAAACACATATGTATTACTAAGTAGGAAAAGAGATAAATGTAAGTGAAAAAGAAACAACCCAAGTTGTTATATGAAGAGTCATATAATTAATAAAAAAGTTAAAGTAAAAAAAGTAAATAAACCATGGATCATATTTTCTAAAATAGAAGGAAGTGAAAAATAATAAAATCATTAAGAAAATTGTATTTCCAATGTTCTATGAGAATCATTTATCAAACTGCGGATTTAAAACTAATTTAAGAAATATAACTATTTCCTTAAAATCACTTTTTAAGGAAAGGCACCCCTCTTTAAAGGAAGTCAACTAGTTCCAAGCAACAAATTTTCAATGACATGATAAACCATATATGGTAGATAGAAAACAAATAAGAAAATACATTTATATTTTTTAGGGAGATTAAAGAAAATAAACAGTACATTTATTATTTATTTTTAAAATAAAGATAAATTTTACAAGGTGGAACGATTCAATAAAATTATAAAAAAAAGTAACCATTAAACATCAATGGATAACTCCCAAAATCATAATGGGAAAATCTAGTACTTTACTCTGACATGACCATCTTGGTAGTGTATAATGTAATCCTATCAGCACACCGTAATCTAAACTTCCTTGGTTGATGCATGAGGGGTTTCTTGGTTGATAGGACTAAAACATATAAGGAAAAAAATCCAAATAGATCTCAATGTGACACCATAATTCACCATCCGATATTACAACCATGAACACTCTACGAGTGACCAAAAGTTAAACTAGAACATAATGTTAAATCTTAAATGATAATTATTGGTCTCATAATGAACCTTGATAGGTATGACTTAGAAAAGCCACATCCTATTTATTACATTTTAATAAATGATCTAACACATTTTGGATATATATAAAATTTATTAATATAGGTTTTCTCATTTAGTTGTTAAAAACAATCATAATTTGTTTCCATTATTATTTTAAATGTTCCATTTAAAAGGTGAAGTTTAAATAATTTTTAAATGGGTTTTAATTTAAAATAGTTGTGTGAAATAGTTTAAAAATAGTTATGAACCATTCCAAAACATTTGACCATAAATATTAAATTAAAACAATAGATCATTGAAGAAGGTTGAAGTAGAAGATACTGATAATTATAATAATAATATAATTTCAATAACGGCATTGTAAAATAAACGAAATGTAAGAAGTCACCAACTATCAATGAATAATATAAACATAAACCATATCATAAATTAGAGTAATAGTTATAATTTGAGTGTATATAATCTATGAGGAAAGTCATTAATATACTAAACATGTTCCATCTTATCGACGTGTTTGTTGAAATATTTCTTCCTTAATTCTCAATCATACCTTATCTAGCCCAAATGAGGGGGAAAATATCAAATAAATTAATATTTCATACTAATGGTCACAAATGAGAGAATGATTCTAAACTAGTGCACAATGTCTCCCGGGATGTTCAACTAGATACTCTTTTTCCCTAAGGTATATAAAAGTGGGTTGAGTTAAACAGTAGTAAAAAAATTATATAAAAATACATACATGTTATACTAAATCTTAAATCATAAGAAAGAATCACCTTAGAGGACCCCTCTTAGTAATAGCCTCTTACCCACCAAATTATTAATGTGACTTATACTATTGATGCTCTCATCCATTAAAAATAACCAGGTTGGGCATATATTCCAAGGGTGATTTCATTAAGAAAATTACTCTTCTAAAGTGTAAAATATGCCTCAAAACCAATCTTTAATGAACTAAGATCAACTTTTTAAATTTTGGAAGAATATTTGGAAACCCATTAGAAAATAAAAAATACATTTGATATCTAAAAATTAAATAATAAAATACATTTGGGCAGTCCTTCGAAAATGATGTTTGCATGGTCGAGTAAAATAAACTCTCCAACCTGGAAAATAAAGGAGTGACCATTGTATTCCATGAAAAGTAAGTGAAAACCCAAATTTTTTTCCAATACAGATCAAACATATTTATTACTATCATTTTATATCTATCTCATGAATTAAAATAATTAATAAATCATGATTATAAACTTTAATGGTTAATATAGGGGGAAACCTACCTCAAACCTTAGACGAATATTCTAGAATTTTGAATACGTGATAAATAACCCAGGAGAGAATATGTGCACCCTAGAAATGACTAATCACAAGAAATAATGTTAAACCCTAATTTTTGGGTTGGGACAAATAGGAACAAAACCAAGGGAGAAGAGATTAACCTTATGGAGATGAAGCGCTAATGAGCACCGGTGTGGGTGAGGGCCAGCAAGTCTCAAGCAATGGTGATGGCGAGGGTTCTGGTGGCTCAGGTGTAAATAAAATCCCACTAAAGGGGGGGGATGATCAGAGTGAGGGCGACCATGATGAATCGATTTGGGGGGGGGGTTCAAGGGAAATAAGATTATCGGTGATGGGGGCGGTTGGAGTGTCTGTGACTATGGTGGCGAGAGATCATGGTATGGGTACATAGGGAGAGTGCGGGGGGGGGGGGGGGGGTCGTGGGGGCGGGGACTCAGTGAAATTTTTTTTTGTAAATGGATAACATTTAGTGATATTTAAAAAAAATATAAATCCTCACACTTTTTTTAGAAGGGGTTTTTTAAACCACCGCTAAACAATGAATTTAGTGTTGTGATTGGATGATCCTAGATGGGTGTTTCTTTAGAGGCTTGATTGGAATCTTAAGATAGTTGTATATCGAGACCCAAAATTATGAATTAGTTTCTATCTCGAGTATTCGTGTTTATCTTTGTATGTCTCACTTATGGACTAACATACCTTCATAGGTTTGGTTGGACTTTCTCTATTGATGTTCTACGTTTTGTGATTTATGGGGTGCCTACTAAATATTTATATACTCACCTATGGATGGTATCTTCCTACAAATTTCATATCTTATATAGATGAAAGGTTTCATTGTGTAGTCTTATCAGGACCAGGAGCAGGTGGGGCATAGTGAGCTAAATAGACATTGGTTTGTACTATGTTCTAATTGATGATATTCCACCCATTATTAGAAGAGTAGACTCTATTATATATTTTACAGTCTTATATTTTTCCCTTTTAAGCTTTCCAGTCTCTTTTCATACCTTGATTTTGGGATATAGGTGTATGTATGCATTTTGGCATCAGTTGTACTTTACCCTTCAGCATGATGTGGGTACTTGGATATGTGCATGTGTATATATAGATACATTAAGATAAGGTCACCCATGTGTGTGTTATGACTACTTTGCACTAGCCTCCAGCCCCTGGCGTACTGAAGGCAGGCTTGGGGTGTCACATTCGACATACCGTCAACTATAAAGGCCCTGGTGGGTCGAGTTGTGACAACAAGGATGATGGTAGGGGTATTGCGATTTGGAGGTTGGAGGTTGATTTCATGGGTGGTGATGTGGGGGTGGAAGCAGGTGTTAGGTAAAGGTAAAAGTTTAGGGGTCATTATTGGTTGATTGATGGACATGGTTAAGGTAAATAGAAGGGGGTCGAGGTCAAGGGTGACAATAGGGGGACGAGGTTAGGGGGAAGGTTTATAATAACATTGACTTTGGGAATTCATTCGTTTAAATAATTCTTTATGTATCCTTATATTTCCCCTCATAGTTTTCAGGGTGTTTTGGGAGTCATAGGACCCAATAATTAATGTATTAAAAATATTAAAATATATTAGTGAATATGTTCACATCTTTTCTAAGTAAATAGTTTTCCTATAGATTGATACCTCATATGGAAAATCTGAGACTATGGTAATTTCTAGAATATGGGGTTTACCCTAGGTGTAATATAATGTTATATGGAATTGGAAATTAGGTGGAAGTAATCCACTAGAAAGGGTGTGGAATAAATTAAATAATTTAATTAAATAATTTATTAAAAGCCTATACCTAGCCTATCGACTATAAATATGCAGTTATGGAAAATCTATAGGGTTAGCGGTATAACCATTATATATTAGATTAGATAAGGATATCCAACTTTGGAAGTGATGAGTTTAGGACCATGTATCAATAATGAATGAATCAAGGATATTTTTGGAATGAATGATGAAAATTGTGAAATATTCAACCAAATCAGTAGAAAATGCAATTTTCCTAAATTAACAGTATATTTCATTAATTGGATTCATTATTAATGGAATTACACCCTTTTTATTTGATTTTTGATCATGGATTGTATATCTTCTTAATTCCTAGAATTATGTTATTTGCATGAATTAGAAATTTAATCAGCATTCATGATCCCAATTATTAATTTTTTGATGCACCCATGTTTCACCCTTTTTGGGTTCCAAATTTATGCTTGATGGTCGAGATTTCATCAACCAATGATAATTATTACCTTATTTTTATACCTCATTCATATTTGTTCTTTATTTTATTCATCATTGGCCCATGGGGTTAAAAATTCAACATTTCTAAATCGGTTTGAGTGAGATCGAACCTCCAGATATGAAATGGTCTGGCGAATGGAATTGGGGTCGATGGGTTTTGGATAGATTAAGGTTAAAAAAATTATGGGTGATGGTTATAGGTATTATAACACCATTTTTTCGATGTTAGGTACAGTAGATCATTTATGGTTGATCTAAATCTTGATTTGTGTCCATTAGATGTCAAGAATCGACATTTAAAAGCATGACCATTCAGTTTCGGTGGTTCATGTGAGTCTAAAACAGACTACAAATGTTGTTTCGGATATAAGGACCCAATTATAATGATAAGAGGGATGATGGATCTACTGGGGGTTGTTAGAAGTTCCATAATCTGGACAAATGGTGATTGAAAAATGATTTCAGAAAAAGTTTCCTTCCAGATCAGGTCTCAAGTATAGTTTTATTCAATGATAATAATGAAAATGACCTAACTTGTGAGATATAATTAAGAAACTATGTTGGCTGTATAAAACTCAATCGAATTCCATGTAAATATGGGGGAACATAAGTTGTGTTCCTTAGAATCTCATGATGTATAGTGTTTTAGTTCACTATAAGTATCACACACTGTGTAAAGGATCCACTTGTAATGTGACCGTGACTGGGTATCCCAACTATATATCGGAAGTGCACACTAAGATAGTCTTGTGGACTATACATCGTGTACCTCATTGTACACCCTATGTATCCCTACTTTTCCAGTGATACTATGTTCAATGAGGAACTTGACATGGATATCGATTTGTCCCACATGAAATGTTATCCAAATGACACAATATTTACATTATTTTTTCACATTGAGTGAGGAAGTGGTACAAGACTACGCTTTGACATCATGATAAATTCCAAGTACCTTAGAGGGACACACCATGTATTCCTTTCAGAACCTTCTACCTCACGCTTCTACTTATTATGGACACATATTCTTTCTGACAAGTATCAAATCCTAAGTAATTTTCCATATATTATGTGATGGTGGCCTTTGTTTTAACATCATGGATATTACATGTAGTTACATGAGTAGGATTATTATTTTGGAATTGCTCAAATGATGGAAATGGCCGATTTTCATCATCAGAGATATTTTCGGATCATTACTCTCATATCTCACAAGTTTTTGGGTCCCATATACTCTTTATATTAGTATATTCATCATTCCCCATCATATTAGAGTTCATAGGTCCTCTATATATGGAGTGTTATTATCCTATTATTTAGCTCTGATGAGGAGTGGTTCATCTACAAGAGATAGCGCTCCCTCGATCATGGAGTGTAGTAGCAAGGAGTGGGCTCTCCACCATGATTCTTGTGAGTTAGTGCATGGTAAATGGTATCAATGATAGGACCATTAGAGTTATAGGATGACTTTTCATCCTTTTTAGGATATAAATATGGAGATCCACATTCTCTATTTTCATAAGTTTATTGCTGAGAATATCTTATGTTAGGTTTCTTTACCCTCTTACCTTATGGGTGAGTAACTATGATTATTATATTTCTTCTCTCTTTGTTGGAATCCAACTGGGGATGTATATACTCACCTCTAAATGAGTTTTCCCCACACATTTAATGTATTATGTAGATGAAAAACAAATTAGCAATGGCTATAGTGGACTTGGTATCAGTAGATCTTAGTAGAACATAGTGGTTGTGACCACGTTTAGTGGTCGAACTCTTGGATCTTTATTCATGACATCCTTTAATTTCACCTTTAATTTTTTTAGGCAAATTTTTCCTCTATATCTCTGGTTGAGTGTATATTTTTTCCCTTATACTCTTGTTTTACCTTTTCATAATTTGATGTATTTCCTAGATATTGTTAAATGCATTAATTGTTTTCGAAATGTTCTAGTTTTATATTTGAATCTCTATATTATTTCATAGAGTTGGGTGTGTGTGATTGTACAATATTCTAAATACTCCCATTTATGTGATATGATTACTCCATGCTTTTCACAAGCCCTTGGCCTATTAGTGGTAGGATTGTGGTGTCACTCTCAGCTTACTATTGGCCTAGGTGGGTCAGGTCATGAAAAATTGTTATCAAAGGGAGGTTGTGTCCTAATGACAACTGTTAGAGTTAGTCATGTTGTGATGATTGGTTTGGGAACATAGGGTAATGGTTTTCTATTGTATTGAGTTTAGATCTCATGCCAGGGAACCTAATGATGGTGTAGAGGATGATGTATCTATACACTAGGACTCTAACTACATCATTGTCGACATAGAATATTAAGGCACCTGTTTCAAGGAAATAAAAGTTATATTCACCACATATGATTTCGTATTTTGGCTTCCACGTCCTTCTTTAGCCATATAATTTGATATGATCATTAACCGTGGAACACATTAATAATTTTAATTATGCTTTTTTGATGATGGCCAATTAAGATTTTTAGATAAGGTTGTGATGATGACTAGTTGAGTGATGATGCCTTGGTATACAGACCTATTCTTGAGGTGTTCCCTCAAGGAAAGCATAGAGCATTACTTCCACCCATTGAGAAACACATGGACCCAACTCTAGTTGTCTGAGTGGATGTTCTTCTTCATATTGATCAGTTGGTAGCGCCAACAGGTTGGGGTGATGATGTGTATAGTATTAGCGCATTTTCCATGTTGTAGTGATAGATATTTCTCAGGTTTCATGGTGAGTTAGGCCCTCAAACAATGAAGCATTAGATTGCGGCTGTGGTCCGATTTTTCTAGCTTGTGCAGACCCTGACTGATCAAATAGTTGTTCTCCTAACTGATATTTTTATTGAAGTATAAAAGCACTAGTGGGGTCTCATCATCCAAATACACAATGGTGTGACCTTATCTGGGGATAGAGTCGCGCATCTATTCAAAGAGGATTACTTTCTAGTAACCCTACAGGAAAACAAATCTTAGTTATAGGTGATGTATTTAGTTTTCTACCTTGTGTGGGACTCTTAATTGTTAAATGGTGTTACTAATAGCCATACTTCTTCAGTTCAGTAAAGATTGTTGATGAATACCTTTGTTAGTGATGTGTGATGTGGATTTGAGCATGTAAGGAAGAGAACCCCTCCTCACACACACCAAGATGTGTTCTCTTGTGATGTGATTTAATTTCTTGTATGTAAGCCAATGTTGCCTAAAGAGGACAGTGTCAAGATGTAGTGGATGGGTGACAATAATTTTTTTCAATGAGGTAATCTTGGATGTGATAAGGTGTTGGTATGTACCATGGTTGTGGGGAATATGGGTGTAATGGGAAGGATAACTTCAGATATTGGAGGCTTATGATCAAATGGCACTAGAGGTGACACAAGTTATGACCAGGGAATTATTTACATTAGTTGACGTTTTTTTAGACATGGGTGTAGGTCACTTATTCTGTGTCTCATTCTCTCTTTTATATCTAGAGATTCTAGTGGAGTATTTAGCTCGACCCTCACATGTGGATACACCTAAAAGGAATTTCTAAAGATTTAATATTTCTTATAGTGGTGTGAATTTACTATTGGAGAAGAGAGTTCTAGTGGGATCTTACTATATTGGCAATGAAACCCTGCGATGTTTCGTAGTTTGTGTCTAAAAAGGTGGGATGAGTTTTTCCTATGTTGGTGAGAGGGTATCTCAAGTAGATTAGGATGGGATCATGTGTAGGAGGATACAATTGAATTATCATTAGTTTGATTGTATGAGCCTTGGAGTTATATATTCTATGATAGGGGTATTAACATACTCTATGTGTTCCCATGGGTGGCTCAATTTTTATTCATCAAAAAGGAGGATGAGAGGTTGTGGAATTATGTTGTTTATCATCTTCTAAAGTAGGTGAGGATCAAGGATAAATACCATTTTCCAAGGATTGAAAACCTCTTTAACATGTAGAATGGTGGTAGATGGTTCTTGAAGTTTAATATCAGGAATGGTTTCCACCTGTTGATGGTTCATGAGAATGGTATACCGAAGAAGACATTTTGATGTCTCTATAGGCAAGATGAGTTCCTGGAGACTCCTTTTTGTGTGAAGAATCTCACTATAATGTTCATGTAACATATGAAATGAATCGTCCAATCATTCTAGGATTGGTTTACGATTACCTTAATCGATGGCATCCTCATATACCTATAATTACAATGGGAGAACCAATTATTGTATGTTCTTGAAGTGTTAGTTTTAGATTCAAGAGAATCACATTCTAGGGAATGTAATCTATGAGTATGGAATATTCATGGACCCCGAAAAGATTGATGTAGTGATTTTTTGTGAGCTACCAAAGATCATTTCATAGGATATGAGTTTACTCAGTTTGTATAGTTGTTATCAATGGTTTGTGACAAAGTTTTCTAGGACTATGTCTCCTTTCACTGCCTTAATATGAAATGAGTGGTTGTTTTATTGGCCCAATTAGTTCTAGAGACTTAATTAGGCTGAGTTAGATCTTGATCAGTGCTCTTGTGTTGAGACTAGAAGAGGGGGGGGGGGGTAGAGTACATAGAGTATTGTGATGCCTCTGGATCTAGGCTCAAATTTGTGTTAGAGAAGAGGAAAGAAATAATTTCTTATGGGTCTAGGAAGTTGATACCCCTTGAGGAGAACTACATGAACCATGATTTTTTGCGAAGTGGTTGTCTTTTCCTTGAACATGTATAAGTTTTATCTTATGGGGAATGTTTCATTGTTTTATCATACCACCAATGTTTCAGGTAAGTCACTACCCAGAGAGAACTCAACCTGAGATAGAGGTGTTGGCTGGAGTTCTTGGGGGACTAAGAATTAAGATATTCTATACTATAGGGAAGGTAAATGTGTTGGTGTATTTCTGTAGAAGAAAATATCGTTCTAATTTGGTGGAGGAGATGATAGATTAGTTTTCCTAATTACAGCTGACCTTGATAAAAGAGAGGGGTGAAACGTTTCATTAGTCGATGGTGGTGACCCCACAAATCCTTCAAAAAGTTATAGATGATTAGTTAAGATATGTTTACTATGATGTTTTACACAACCTAATATCGAAAAGAGATTCACCATATGGGTTTCTTAAAGGCGGAGATCATGTCATCCTTTTCTAGGGATTGGTGGTGGTTCTGGTCACATTTCATAGGGAGGTGTTGATGGGAGTTTCTTACATCCCCCATGGAAGTATATTTGGGAGTGGTAAATATATACAAGGAACTTTTGATATAGTTTTGGTTGGCTTGAATGAGGTGGATTATTGTAAAGTTTGTTTCTCAATTCCTCACATGTCAACAGGTAATGACTAGACATTAAGTTCCAGCTGTTCTAACTCAACCACTTGAGTTTTATGAATGGATGTGGGATGAAATATTTATAAAAAAAATTAGGAATTCAATATGAAATGAAATTATAAAATGTTATCTGATTTATTATTGACTTAGTTACTATGTCGACAATCTTTCTTATCATCTGATGGTTTATCAAGGTTGGTAGTTTGGGATGTTTGTACATACAAGAGATTTCCTTGCTTCATGTGGCACCCATGATGGCCATCTACAACCATGATACTCAACATATGTCATGATTGTGGAGATATTTTTTGGATAAATTTAGGACTTTGTTACATATGAGTATAATGTTTTACCCCCATATAGATGGATAGTATGAGAGAACCATCCAGTTTTTGAAAGGCGGGCTGAAATCTTTCATTTTGGTTTTCAGTTGGAGTTGGAAGGAACACTAAACATTATAGGAGATAACATTTAATAGGAGATAAGTCTCTACTATAAGTGTGGGTCCATTATAGGTACTGTAAATGAAATATTTTACATCACCCTTTTGTTAGAATGAGGTTGACGAGACATCTCTTATTGGTCCAGAACTGGTGTAAGCAATGTCGAAGAAGGGTTCAGGTGATCTGTGAGAATTTGAGGGTGGATAAATATTGATATATATTTTATGCAGACCAATTCATAGACCATTATAGTTAAATAAGGTAAAACATGTCTTTTTAAAAGGCTCCACATGATTTGGATTGTGGAGTTTTGGCTGGGTAGTAAGATTCATTCTAAGGTCCATCAGCCCATACAAGATTCTATGTAGGGATGGTGAGGTTGCATAGCTCTTGGCCATACCCCCATAATTGTACTGAGGGAAATATGTCTTCCATGTGTTATGTATGATAAGATTCATGCATGACCTATCATATTTTGTGTAATTAGGCAAGTTGGATGCTGAGGATAGAGTCACGTTCTTGGTGTACCTAGTGGTGATCGAGGATTGTCAAGAGAGGATCTTATAGGGATTGACCATTTCTATTGTTTGAGATCCTTGAAAATATGAGAACATCTAGGAGAGATCATGGGATAATGATATCCAGATGTGATCTCTGTATCCTCACCCTTGTGTGTAGCTTGTGCTTTTCTGGGTGAAAATCCATGATGGTGGGGAGAATGTAATAACTCTAGTTTTAGGAATTTGATCCTTTTAATATTTCTTTATGCATATATATGTATTTTTCCTCTTATTTTTCATGTTTTTTTAGCTATTGTAGGACCTCATAATTAATATATTAAAAAATTAATATATTTTAAAGCACATGCATGCTTCTTTTAAAAATAAATGATTATCTATTTAATCATGACCTCATAAGGAAAATCTATGACTGTGTTTGTTTACATAACATGGATTTTACCCTTGGTGTGACATAAGGTTGGTTGACATCATGCGTTCCATGGATAGCAGTAATTTGTGGGTGCGTTAAATAAATTAAATAATTAATTTATAAATTTATTAAATTTATTAAATTCTTAAACCTAACCCATCATTTAAGAAAATATGGTTATGGAAATTCTTCAAGGTTAGCTGTATAACCATAAGAGAATAAAGGAGAGGAGGAGGAGATTGGTTATTAGTGATGATGATATTTAGAACATGGATTGATGATAAATGAATTAATGATATTTATGGGAATGGTGAAAAATAGAGTTAAATCTTTAACAACATTTCTATAGAACATGTTCTTCACCATTGATCGGTCCATTCTTGAGGTATGCCTCATTATTTTTGGATTTATTCCCTTTTGATTCAATTGTTTATCATGGAACATATATCTATTTAGTTCTTAGAATTATATTCTTTATTTGAACTAGAAAATTAATCAGTGTTCTTGATCTTGAGTATTCATTTTTATGCGCCCATGTTTCAGCCTTTTTGGATTTTTCATTTATGATTTTTAGTTAGGATCTCATTGGTCAATGATTATTTTCACCATGTTTTTGTGCCTCTACCATATTCACTCTTTTAATTATTCATCGTTGGCCTGTGGGGTTAGAAATTAAACATTTCTGAACTGGTTCAAGTGCATTCAAACTTCTAGATATGTGAAGGTCTTACAAATGACATTGATATAAATAGTTTAAAGATGGATTGAGGCATATTAATTGATTATGGGTGATGGTTCTAGGTATCAAAAACTTATTTCGGTGATGGGATGCATGAAGGGTCATGCAAGAGGAACTAGTATTCTGATTTTTGGCCACCAGAGGTTAAGAATCAATGTTTTTAGGCATGAACCTTCGATTCTGATGGTTTGGGAGATTCTATGGTGGATCGTCAATGTTGTTCAAGAGATCATAATCCCTTCCCAATGAAAGGGGATGTGATAAATCTTTTGTGGGTTATCAAAAGTTCTATATTCTGTTTGGTGGTGATCATAAAATGATGAATGAAGAAGTTTCCATCCAAATTGGGCTCGGGAAATGTTTTAGGAGAATATGGAAGTAAAAATGGATGATCCGGTGAGACATGAGGAAGAAATCATTTCTATTATAGAAAAATCGATTACTCACCGTGTAATCTAGAGTAACACACACAATGTTCATCAGAATCTCATAGTGACTAGGGTTTTGATCCACTAAATGTATCACATGTTTTGTGGAGGACCCACACACTACATGATCTTAGATAGGTATCCCACCTGTATACTGGCAGTACATGCTCTGAAAGTTTGTGTAGAATACACGTCATGAACCTCCAAGTACACCTTATGTACCAAAACTCAGCCAGTGATATTGTGCTCAGTGGGGAACACATCTTGGACCCCTAGGGGCACATTCCATGTAAATCATATAACACATTGTGTACATTGAATTTTACGCATTGAGTGCAGTAGTGGGGCATGACCATTCTTTGGATATGCGAGGAATGTCATGTACCTTAGTGGAAAATGTCATGTACTTCTCTTGAAACCTTCTACCTCACATATCTCCTTCTTCTAGACATGTATTAGGGCCATTAGGTAGACTATCATAAGTAGTTTCTGGCATAGGGAATGGTGGTGGTCTTTATTTTGACATCAGAGATATGAGGTGTGGTGAAATGAGTGAGACGCTTCTTTAAGATATGTTCAATAGATGGTCATGACTAGGGTTGATCATCAGGGAGATGTCATTGCCAATACTACCTTGTCGCACCAGGGCGTGATTCCCCCATTCTCATTATACTGGTAAATATGATACTCCCCCAGATTATAGGGGGAACACTTTCTATATCTATATATTTTTAACCACATGTTGTTGAGGTTCGTCAGGGAGTGGGTCCTCCACCAAAGATAGTGCTCCCTCAGCTATGGAGCATCGTACTAAGGAATGGGCCCCCTACCGTGATTCTAATAAAGTTTCACATGGTTCTTGGCATCAGTGATGAGACCTTTGAATCTGTAGGAAAACTCATCATCCTTATATGGATGTAAAGATGCAGATCCTCTTTCTCTCTTCAATTGGGATTCTTTATGAGAATATTAGATATTAGGTTTCATTACCCTCTTGCCTTATGGGATGAGCTGACAATGTTTATTCTATTATTTTCCTTCTAGTTTCCAAGGTTTCTTACTGAGTATGTATATAATCACCCTTGTATGGGATTTCGTCACAAGTTTTATATCTTATACAGATGAAAGATACATTAACACTGGGTATGGTGAACCGGATATCAATTATGCTTAGCAGTATGTGGTGGCACTGAATGTGTTTGGTGGACGGACTCTAGGATCATGGGTTGGTGTCTCCCTTACTTTTCCCTTTACTGTTGTTTTTAGATTTTGGTTCCCCCTATATCTATGATTGGGCATATATTTTTCCTCTTATACTCATATTTTACATTGCTACACATTGATGTATTTCCAATTGGTGGTGGGCTTGGGGTGTAACTCATGGCTTACTGTCAGACCAGGTGGGGCCCTAGTGCGTCGGATCATGATAAGGGCGACTTAGGTTCCATATTTTTTTTGAAACATCATTACTAAAAACAGACCTTTAATAGTGTTTTCCTTTATTAGCTTTAGTAAAAAGCACTGATAAATATTCCTTTTATCATCTTTATAACTCTAATAATGGGGTTTTTTATCAGAACTTTTTTAGCACTGATAAAGGCCCCAAATAAAATAAATAAATAAATAAATAAAATTTTTTATTAAATTTTTTATTATTAATTAAATATTTATTGATAAAAACGAATAAATTGATTATAATATATATAAAATATAGATACTAATGAACAGTATATATTAAATATATAGATATATGTAAAATGAAAATTAAATAAATAAGAATAAAAATAAGTAAATTGAGAAACATATTAACCATTTTCTTAATTAAATAATTATTGATAATATTAATAACTAATATATTTTAAATATATATATATATATGATTGTATACAAATATAATTTATATAATAAAAAATATTTACGTTTTACTTTATAAAGTCATATATTTCATGAATAATGGTTTATAATTAAAACGTAATATGAATTAAAAATACTGACTAATTGCATCAAGTAATGTACATAATTGAATGTTGTTTGATTTTTCTATTTAAAATATATCAAAAAATTATGTCATATTGATTTCATATACGTATTCATAATTAATGAATTTTTATATACAATGCACACAGATAAATATTTATATAATTAATGAAATATTATATATAAACACATACACATAATATTTATGTAATTTATTAAAATTTTAGCATTAATTTTAGAATATCATTATAACATGATGAATTTAACATATCATGTGTCTAATTGGTAAATTTTATTTAATAATTTTATAATTTTATTAAATTTTGATATTAATTCATATTTTTTATCGTTTATTTTTTATCTTGTATTTTATATATTTTATATCTTAATTTTTTGGTTATTCAATCAATTTCTATTATTTATTTATTTATATATATACTATGTTTTAATATTTTCAATATGCATTCATCTTTATTTAAATACATATACATATTTTTTTTACTAAAATATATTTAATTAATAAAACCTATCGAATTTTTCAATATTGTTAAAGTGTACTCATTTTTAATTATTCAATTTTACTCAATTTTTAACATGAACACACATATGATTAAATATTCCTTTATAATGTTAAAAATATATTTATAAATAAATATATATATAAATGTATAATTATTTTATTTATACTTTTATATATTTATAATTATAAATAAATAAATATTATTTTTTTTAAACGTATTTATATTATTATATATATTTGAATAGTTATAAATTTTTTAGAAATTTATTTAAATAATGAATCTATTTACTATATTTATATTTCTATATATTTATTATATATATATATATATATATATATATATATATATTTAGATAATTATATATAATGATATAAATATTTAAATATTATTTTTAAAAAAAGTATTTATATGATTATAAATAAATAATTATATATTTAAATAATTATAAAATTATAATTAATATATTTAATATAATTATATATATATATATATTATATATATATAAATGTATTTATTAATAAAGTTATTTATAATTATATTTATAAATCCTTTATCAGCACTTATTATCATAGCACTGATAAAAGGGATCATTATCTGTGATTTTTTGGATGTTCTAATAAAAGTGTCCCAGTATATTTTAAGTACCCTAACCATCGAAAACCAATTGAAATATCCAAAGCTTTCAGTGGAAGCCCCCTATTGTTGGTGCTCCTCCTTGTCGAATCCAAGCTCGAATCAAGCCTATAATCCAGGCTCTAACAGTTCTAAGTCTCAAATCCAAGGCTCAAATGATTCGAGGGTTGAATGAATTCAAGGATCGAATGAAATCCAGGTTTGGTGATATTTATACTTTCTATCAGATGATTCAATGCTTCAATCTAAGGAATGTTATTTTTTCTTCATCTTCAATCATTTATTACTTGTTTTTCGATTTCAATTTGCGATTTGTAGTGTTTTTATTTGGGAGTTGTAGTGTTTTTTATCAGTGATTCGTAGTGTTGTTTTTTCCATCATCCTTTCTTTAATTCATTACACAATTATTTTATCATATGCATTAGTTTGATAAATTCTTCTCCTTCCAAATTAATCTTGAATACAATAGATATTGGTGTCCATATATGGAATATTATTTACCACTTGACATGTACAATGGGGTTCTCTTCATTCATTCAGCCTGATGGATGTGAAAGTCAAGGGTTATTCTACTCAATTGATGGATGCCTCCTACTATTGTACATAGGAAATAATAGTCCTTTTTCACATGTGATAGTAATTTACTAGTTCCATGCATGGGATAAATAGTCAAATCCGGTTAGTTGAATGATATTGACCATTTTTATAGAGAGATAATTATGCTGAGACAACACATTAAGAAAATAATTAGACACATATATAAGAAATCCCCAATGTTTTGATCATTGTTTCTGATAATTCTATATTCATAATATTATATTTTCATTGATGTTTTTATTTTATTTTCATCAATTTTCAAAATCAATAATATTTTTCATTTTTTAAAAATATATATAAAATACCATAAATATAATAATGTGTTGGGAATAACATCTGATCCAAAATAAAATATTTATGGGAATTACCATGGAAATCAATTGTGTTACACTAATGAGGAATATAAATATTATTTTTTACCACCCCATGGAAAGTTTTTCATATACTCAACCCCATAATCTAATATAGACTTACCACATAATGAAACACTTTCTTAATACATATTTTTATAATTGTAATCCCCTTTAGAGCATTATATATATATGACTAAAACATAATATATATTATTTGAGAATAATTACAAATGGGTAAAATGAAATACTTATCAAAATTCATTGATTTATTCTTTGAGGGTCCCTATATAACATAGGGAATAAACTCTAATTGTTCATTTATTTAAATATCTAATTTTTTAATTTAATTATTAACAATATCCTCATTATATTTAGTAGAAAATATATATCAATTTTATCAATTTATCATAAAAAAATCTCAAGAATCCTTTTTAAGTTAGTATTTAAATGTATCATTATCTAATATGATCAATTTTTCAACACCACAAATCAATTTTCTATTTTAAACACAATTACCATTAATCTTTACAAACCCAAATAAGAATATAGTTCGACTAGATTCCTATATCATTGTAAAAATATAGACATTATTGAAAGGATAATATACTAATTTATACAACTTAAAAATCACTCCATTTTGTTCATCACACATATAATAACAACTATGTGTTTTTTACATTAATCTATCTAAAAAAATGACATTCTATTACATTTCCTTTTACCTCCAACATCTTTTAAATAAAAACAATTTATTTTCCGAGATCCACCATTTCTAAAATTATAAGTACCCTTATAACTTGTCAAAATCATTTAATTACATCAATTTTCCAATAATGTGAGATAAAAAATCAATATCTAATATGAATCAACGTTTATTTTGTAAATCCAAAAGTGTGACATTAATAATAAATTCATCTTACATTCCATTATTTTTTATATAATACATTTCTAATTCATTATTCACATTCATTTATGTTTTTAGAAAATCTTGACAATCCATCATATAACCATTTAATTTTTCACATGTTCAATAAATTTAATTCAATGGTTTAAATTCATCAACCAATTTTACTTATGAGGATTATCTCACTTTGAAACTCTTTTTTAAAGAGTGGTTCATCTACCATTTAACTTAAAACTTCTATATCTTCCATAATGACTATTATTTACCTCATTTGGAATAAAATTTTATACCATGAGCCAAAAATAACTATATAACCCATAATGGATATGAAGATTATAAATTTGGTTATAAATCCTACTCTCTGTATGCTTGAAAGAAATTGCTTTTTTCCTCATGTCTAGAAATAATTCTTAAATCAATTTATCAACAAAGAATTTTGAGATGTTTAAAACCTTTATCATTATATGTTATATTTTTTCCTAAAATAATTTATATATATATATATATTTTTAATTGAAATTGAAATTATAATTTTGAGGTGTTTGAAAATATTTGATATACCATTAATATTAAATGTAATAATTCCTTAGGTTGTTAAATCACTTGGTCCAAAAAAATAGAATAGAGGTAATCAAATTCAATATATTTTGGAAAACTTTTTATAATTTTTTATAGGTATTCATCATTTTGGTTCTACATGTATTGGTTCCACACTTAGGAATCTATGATTACCATCCACGTAATTCTATTAAATAGGAATCATTACCCCTCTTCGGAACACAATAGAGTAGAATTTTCATCCTCATCAACTTCATCTCCTAAATAGTTATTATTTCAATTTTTTTCTTTAGACTTATTCCCCATATCATTAATGTTTAATTTACTGCAATGAGAAGTAGGCATCCCATGGATGACTATTTCTTAGAGTATTTTAATAAACATATGTGGTTGTACACATGAGATGGAGGATGAGTTTTAAACAACAAAATGAAATGGTAACTATTTTGGATATCAGATTTTGAGGATGATAGTTGTCTATAACATTAAACATTGGGTTAATTAAGAGGATAACACCTACCATAGTTGAGTAATCATTTTATTAAATTAAATTAACCATTTTATTCACATCATACTTAAATTATTTGAAAAAAATCAAATGTTTAGTTTCTCTTATTATAATTATCTATAACTTTCACCTTTGATAATTAATATATTATGTGTATTTATTAATTTATTATAAAAATTAAATATTTTATGAACACAATAGGATTGATATGAATCAAAAATATATTCCTGTTAATAATTTTACAAAAAATAATGAAGATGGAGTTAAATATTCCATCAAGTTTTCAATAAATCATGATTATGAACCTTCTCAAATCCATTGTCTATCTTTACATTGTTGTTATTAAAGAAAATTTAGTTCGTAAGAGTTGGAAGAACATTTGATTTTTCATATAATATATTATACCTATAAATTTTTTACTAAACACGAGGAAAAACAGAATGTGCACACCGATTGGGATGATATTATGGTTTATAGATCATTTTATAGGAATACTAGTGTGAATGATGATAGATATCGCATGGAATAAATGAAAACAAAAATTGAAGAAGATATTAGTTATTTTCCATTTTTTTAGAAGTTATATAGTTGTTCTAAGAGACCCTTTTATACTAGGTGTACTAAATACACAACATTGTTAGCTGTATTAATGTTATATAATTTGAAATCTGGTAGAGGATGGAGTCGCACCATATTTACAGAACTACTTGGTCTTCTAAATGATATGCTACCATAAGAAAATGAATTACAATATCGAACATATGATGTAAAATGACTTTTATTTTCAATGGTAATGTTCTCAAAAAAATACATGCTTATCCAAATGATTGTATATTATTTCTCAAGGACCACAAATCACTCATAAAATTCTCTATGTGTGGAACAGATCGATATAAGAAAAATGAATCAAGTAATTCAAAATATGTATGGTACTTTCCTATTATTCCATGGTGTAGAATACTATATGGATGTTAGGAATCCACGATACAATTGAAATTCCACACAGAAATAAGAATTAAAGAATGTAACTTATGTCATCCTATAGATTCTCTTTAGTGTACGAAAATTTATTTTTAGTATCCTAAATTTAGAAATGAGCCATGAAACATTCTTCTTGCATTATATGATGATGGAATAAATTCATTTGGCGTACATATTAGTACTCGTAGTCATGGCCCGTTAGATTGGTAAATTAAACTTTTTCTCATGTTTATTCATGAAGCACAAATACATTATGTTGTCTTTGCTTATATCTAGACCAAAGAAACCTTGTAATGATATTGATGTCTATGTGGATCAATTTATTTAAGATCTAAAATTGATGCAGGTTATAGGTGTTACAATGTATAATTCTCATAGAAGTGACGAATTCACATTTAAGGCCATGCTGTAAAGGATAATAAATATCTTCCATAATTATGGATATTTATCAAGATATAACAATAAAGGAATGTTGGGGTGTCCCCTTTGTGAAAAATTCACAAACTCAGTTCTGTTGAAAAATGCCTTAAAGAATGTTTCTTTAGGACATTGAAATTTTTTACCTCAATGACATAAATATTGATCCTGGAGGACAACACTCAATGGGAATATCTAACAAGGTACAACATTGTCTCTCCTAACGGTTGAACAACTATTCGATAAATTAATATATATTGACAAATTTTTCGGTAAACCATTTTAAAAAAACCGTACAAAATAAGGTTGGAAGAAGAGATCAATTTCTTTGGAATTACTATATTGGAATTGTTTGTTTGTCAGACATGTTATTGAGGTCATGCATGTAGAAAACAATACTTTTTATAGTGTTATTTGCTTGTTACTAAATGTTTCTTTAAAAATGAATGATGGACTCAAGGATAGGATGGACGTGATTGACATGTGGATAAGGGAAGAGTTGGCACCAGTGAAGGGTAAAGGGTAAAAGTTTCTTCCTACAACAGTTTACACTCTATTAATCGGGGAAAAATTATAATTTTTCATTTTATTTAATAGTGTAATAGTTCTTGTGGGTATTCATAAAATATAAAGAATATCATTTCAATGAATTATTTGATTTTATATGGACTAAAATCACAAAACTATCATGTTTTGATGAAATATTTTATTCTTGATTCATTCCATTTATTTCTTCCTCAAAAAGTTCAGTATACATTAACTAGGCTCTATTTATTTTTCAAATCCATATGCAGTAAATTTATAGTCCCAATGAAGTTCATGGATAAGTCGGTTTCATTTATATTATGTGAATTAGATATGTTCTTCCCACTATCATTTCTTGGTATAATGTTCCACCCGGTGGTTCACTTGTTTAGAGAGGTTTGACTATATGGTCTTTTCCATTACATATGGATGTTCCGCATTAAATGGTATATGGTGATTTTTAAAGGGTATGTCAAGAATTAAAGTCTGTGACAAGGTTTTATTACAAGATGATATATTGTTGAAGAAGTTGTTGAATCCATATCGAATAATTATCAGATGTGGAAAAAATTTGTCTCTCAATGTCTCATCACAGTAGACACCTTATAGGAAAACGGATTTCTAAAATATATGTTGTAACAATTATATTGAAATAATGGGAGAAATAAAACCATTATATTTTATATAATAGTGAAGATGTTTATCCATACGTTGAATCCCGAAAATAAATTCTTAGATATTTTAATCAACCAATAGATGAATTATGTATAATGACCCTTCCATAAAATTTACCTAATCTTAAATTAAATGAATAATTCACATTGAGGATCTTTTTAAGTTTAGATTTTTATAGAATTATATCATAAATCATGCATTACATTCCACATTTAAACAAGGTGGTTACATCAAAGAAAATATTCATTATTTTCCACCAAAAGAAACATATTTAATATAAAACATGGTTTCTTTCATGACACTTCCTCAACATGATCATCACATCAAGTACGTTTCCCTAGACATGGGAGAAACATTTCAAAAACATGGGATGAGCATAAAAAGCTGAGTAAGGGATATAAAAATACAGAAAGAAAACATTAGTCAATGTATGAATAATAATAAATGAAATAATACATTACTCATCAAACTTAAGAACATTAACATTCCTCATTAATTCATAAGATTTATGAATAACTCATCGAAATCATAAGATATAAATGAATCTTTAGGCATTCATAACATTCTTATGTAGGGAGTAATTCTCATGGTTACGTTTGGAATACCCATCACCGTATATTCCCTAAATATCTTTAGAGAAACCTTAGCGTTTAACTCCTTCATGTTGCCCAATGAATTGGAGAGATATCTCAGGATCACCCACCCTTATTTTATCACAGAACCACCCGACTTCATAAAAAATTCCCAAGAATCATAACAAAATATTATCACATAAAACATGCATAATGGAAACATAACATTCCCATATATTCAATCACAAGATATCAATACAACAAATTGATTTAATCAAAAAATTATCAAAAACATTTTCAATAACAAAATAAAAATATTGAACAATGGTATTTATTTTTTATTAAAAAGGTTATGGCTTGTAGAGAAATTTGAAACTCAAATAATGGTCACGGTGGCGAAAAAGTTGTTGTCGCTGCATACGTAAGACAAAAACATTCCTTTTGTCATTTCGTAAAAAGATTTTTGTATAAAGATTCCTATTGAAATTAATTAAAAGTAAAAATGTTTTATTATACAACTAATAATATAAAGTTTTATATAAATTGAAGTATGCCTCCATGAAATAAGATTAAGACGAATCCCAATAACTCAAGTACAATTTGTTCTCGTTCGTTCTTTAAATTCTTGAATAATAAACGTAGTTCAATTGATAATTGCATAAATAATTCCTTTAAAGTTTATTATACAATTCATTTCACATATTATAATGTTATAATAATTAGTTAATTATGTGATTTCATATCATACGTATTGTCAATGTTCGGTACATGAGTAAAAAATTAACTTGTATGAAAAGAATTGCCCATGTATTTATAACTATATTATCTAAAGAATGGTATTAAAGATTTGGATATCATATATATCCAATATATATTCATTTTATTCTATTCCATAACATTTGGAGACAAAAAATGAAATGCACCGTTCATGGAGATGGCAGGTCATACATACGCATGAACGCTACTTTCTTTTCTTTGTCATATTAAAGGAATTAAAATTAAATGAGGAATAAATATATTATAATTAAATTATAATATATATGTTATATAGGTAACATAAATTCATTAATTACATTATTTATAAATTTTCTTTTTGCTGTTATGAGTCACATCACTTGAGGGGGCGGTAGTCCACACTTCCTTAGATAAAATTATCGCAGTTCCAAAAGATGAAAATCATAACGATGTGATTTAAAAATAAAATTCAGAAGCATATAGAAAAAATAAATACCATATATATCATATATAAATATAGTGACATCATAATGGCCATCATGAAGGGTGTTAAATGAAGATTGAACAAAGGCTTCCTTGGAAAGACTTCTGCCCAAAGTGAAGATTCTAGGAGTAAGAGATGGATGTTGAGAGATAATATGATGAGAGGTTATATATTTAGGATAAGATTATATTTGGTTATAAATCCACCCATCCAATAGGTTTTCGACAAATGTATGTCTTAGATTTTAACTTATCTTTTCATTTTATTTAAATCGTTCATTAATGAGGTAATCACTACATCCTCATGGTGTCATAAATAAATTAATTTATTTAATGTATAAAAATTAAAAAAATTACCATGATTTAGGAAATCATTTTATCTTTCTAATGAATATTTATAGTCAAATGGTAATTTATATAACCCCATGTAAAACTTGTTTTAATAAAACAATACATGTTTGTGAAATAATTATTTTTACTTTAAATAGAAACTTATTAATTTCATTATCATACTCAAGTGGCTCCATGGGGACCCCATATTGACCTATAGATTTTCTTGGTCAGCCATCACTCATACAATAAGTTTTGGACGTTTGTTAAGCCATTTTTTTATTTTTAAAATATTATTTTTACTTAAATTACCCTAATTTCCTTTAATCGCGCTTATAAAAACTCAAAAGTTAATATTTACAAAAAATTATTTTCATCCCATTGAACCAAATTTTACATAATAATTACAAACATGTATGTCATATTTTTGAAATTCAATTCACAAAAGTGGTGAAATTTCATTTAAACGAAAAAATCAGTTTTTAACTATTACTTAGTGGTTTCACTATTCATAAAAAATTGATTTTTTACAGAAATATACCAAAAATTCAACCTAAGCTATATTTGATATTCCAATTTCAAAAAAGATGTCCTTTTTAGCAAATTCAAAACACAGCAGTTGCATTAATTAATTTTATAATTATTTCCCGCTATCAAAACAAATAGCGTGTGTTTAAGAAACAATATCTATCAAAATATTGACACTTGTTTATGTCCTTTTTCAACGTGAAATTAATTTCAATGAACAACATTGGATTAAATGGTAAACATTTATTTTAATTACACTTTAAAAGCAATTAAAATGATAATCTATGCATATAAATAAATTATATGAAAAAATAGTTTTGAAGTAAATTGCAGTATTTTTCACTATTCATTAAAAAATGAACATTGTCACAAAAAATCCAAAAATTTATCCAAAGTAAATTTCAATGTCCCAATTAAAAATAATAAGTTTATTTTGAAAAAAAAGAGCTTATAAAATTTCCGATATATTGATTTAAATATGGTTTTCCATCAAATAGCGATAAAACAATCTTTTAAAAACATTAGAGTATTTTATGCTTAAGATTGGATTTATTATCATTTTAATCCTCTAGAACACTATCTAATTCATTAATAGACATATATATGAAAATATATTATTCTTTTCATACTTGGGATGTTACATCCTTCACCCCTTTAGGAAATTGCATCCCTATAATTTATTTACATATCAAATAAGAGGGGTATTTATCCCTCATTGCATTTTCATATTCCCATATTTCCTCTTCATCTATATGGTTTTTCCATAGAACCTTTACATGATGAATCTCCTTATTCTCCAACACTTGCTCCATGTGGTCAAGAATCTGGACCGGTTGTTCCTCACAAGATAGATTCTCTTCCATCTGAGCTACCTTTGGACTCAAAACATGAGATGGATCTCGCATGTACCTCCTTAACATTGAATCATGAAAAAACATTATGTACATGAGATAGACTTAGAGGTAATGCCACTCGGTATGCAACTGATCCAACTCTCTCCAAAATTTCATACGGTCCAATGAACCTTGGACTCAACTTTCCTTTCTTACCAAATCACACCACACTTTTCTATTGTGAAACTTTGAGGAAGACATGATCACCTTCCTCAAAATATAGATCCTTCCTCCTATTTTCAGTATAACCTTTCTCCCTGCTCTGAGCTATTATCAAGTGTTTCTATATCAGCTGAGCTTTTTTTTCCATCTCTTCTACCAATTCTGATCCCATCAACATCCTTTCACCTATTTCATCCGAAAAATGTGGAGTTAGACATTGCTTCCTCCAATGAAAGATGTTGGTTCCAGCATTCCTGATAATCCATCGAACAAGCACATAGCATTCCTCCGATGTGTAAATTGTTTGTTCTGACTTCCCATATGAATGAGGATGAAAATATGTACAAAAATTTAATTTAGTATCCAACGACTTATAAAGGCCTTTCTAAATGTTAGAAGTGAACCTAGGATCATGATAAGATAAAATGGAGAGGGATAATCCATGTAACCTGACTATCGTTTTGAAATACAATCAAGAATGATTATCTAGAGAAAACATATCTCGTATAGCAAGGAAATTAGTCGATTTAGGCAATCAATCAACAATAACCCAGATTTCATTATTACCTCGAGGTGTCTTCAATAATCCCACAACGAAGTCCATGGATATATTCTCCCATTTCATCTCTGGCACTGGTAAATGCTGAAACATCCCTTTTGAAAACTACCGCTCTTCATTAACCTATTGACAAGTAAAACACTTCACAGTAAAATCAAAAATATCTTTTTTCACTCCATCCCACCTTTAATACTCTCGAAGATCTCTATAAATCTTAGTACTGCCTAGATGAACTGAAAATAGAGAACTATGAGCTTCACATAATAACTCTCTCTTCATCTATGAATCACAAGGCACATACAATCTCTTCCAAAATCTCAAAACACAATAATTATCAATGTTGAATTCAGTTAACATACCATTATAAACTAGCTATACCATTTTCAGCAACTCACTATCTTGCTTCTATGCTTTCTGAATTCTGTTAGATAGAGAAGATTCCACTAATACCATAAAAAAAACAGAATTATTTCTTGCACCAACAACATCTAAGACAAGATTCATCAAGTCCTTAACCAAATTATCACATTCCAAAAGTAACATGGTTAATGAAGCATTACTTTTTCGACTCAAAGCATCTGCATCTTTATTTTCTTTTTCTTGGTGTTAGTGAATCGTGAAATCATAATCCGTGATTAATTCTAGCCATATACTCTATCTCATGATCAATACATTCTGAGTGAATTTATACTTTAATCTTTTGTGATCAATATATATTTCACACATTACAACATACAAATGATGCCACCATATTTTTAAAGTAAAAAAATAGCAGCTAAATCCAAATCATATGTAGTGTAATTTATCTCATGTGTTTTCAACTAATCTGAAGCATAATAAATTACCTTATTATTATAAATTAGGATGCAACCAAGTCTGTTCAATGAAGCATCATTGTGGATAACAAACTCACCATTCCTGGAAGGTAGTGCCAATACTGGAGCATTGACCAATCTTCTTTTCAACTCCTGAAAACAATCATCACATTCTTTTTTCCAGATAAACATAACACCCATCCGAGTTAGCTTAGTCAATGGGTTGGAAAACCATGGAAAATATTTAACAAGATTTCGGTAATAGCCAGCCAAACCAAGAAAAATAGGAATCTTGGTTATATTTGTGGGTCTTGGCCATTCTTCAACAACCTTTGTTTTTGCAGGATCAATAGTTATTCCATCTTTAGAAAAAATGTGACCAAGGAAATAAATTTGATGCAACCAAAACTCACACTTCCTTAATTTCCCATACAATTTATTTTCTTTTAAGTTTTTTAAAATAACCCTTAAATGATTTTCATGCTCCTCTATAATTTTAGAAAACCCCAAAATATCATCAATAAAAAAACCACAAACTTATCCAAGAACACATGGAAATTTCTTTTAATAAGGTCCATGAATACAGAAGGTTCATTGGTCAACCCAAAAGGCATAAGTATAAATTCATAATGGCCATATCTTGTACGAAACAAGGTCTTTAAAATATCTTCTTACATTACCATCAACTGATGGTACCCCAATCTCAAGTCAATCTTTGAAAATTTTTGTGCTCCATGGAGCTGATCAAACAAATTTCCCGACATGAGTCAAAGGATATTTGTTCTGAATAGTGATTTTATTCAAGGCACTATAATCAATGCAAAGTATCATTGAACCATCGTTATTTTTAACAAATAAGACATGATCCACCCATGGTGATGTGCTAATTCGAACGAAAGCTTTATCTAATAAATCTTTTAATTTCTCCTTCAACTATAAAAGTTCAATTTGAGCCATTCGATAAGGGGGTTTTGAAATTGGATTAGCATCAAAAACTAAGTCAACAGTAAATTCAATGTCCCGGTCTGGTATTATTCCAAGAAACTCTTCATCAAAAACATCAGGATACTCATTTACCACTGGATCATCATTAATCTAAACAGTTCAATTTTTTTTCAAAAATATGTGCAAGGTAACAATCACTAACATCTTTTACAATTTTCTCAGCCTCTTGACATGTTATCAATAGTAAGGGTTCATTAATGTACACAAAATGAATGTATTTATGAAAATAAAATTCGTTTTCTCTATAGTCATTCTTAGCATGGTAAACAGAGAGCCAATCAATACCCAGGATAGCATCAAACTCTACTAGAGGTAAAACAATAAGGTTTGAAAGTAGGTTCCTTCCACGGATAAGGATATGAAGATTCTTATAATTTATTTTTGACTCAACATTTATCCTAGGTGGTTTTACCACCTGTTCAGGAGTCATATCTTGAGATGAAATTCCCAATTTACTAGAAAATGTTCAGAGATAATAGAATGTTTAGACCCCGAATCAAACAACACATTTTCTTGATCTTAAAAAACAAAAAAAGTACCTGATACCACTTCATTTGGTGGCCCAATATCTGCTAAAGTAGTTGCAAAGGATTTCACTGCACCTTTCTACTTGTAGTTTGACTCTTTCGCATCATTCGAGCTCTTTGTTGAACACTCGTTTGCATAAGGACCAATCTCATTGCACTTGAAACATTTCATGTGCCTTATGTCCCATCATACCATATCGGATTCACTTTACAGAATTCAAAAGACATTCCCCATCATGATTTTTACCAAATTTATCACAGATTGAAATATAAGTTTTGTTACCATCAAAATATTTTGAAGGATTCTTCCCATTCTCCTACCACCGCGGTCTCTTCTTCTGTTGGTTTTCATTGAACACTTGATCATCGGAAAACTCCATTTCCACCTTCTCAGCACATCGAACAAGATTTTCATAACTTTTGAACTCACAAAAACCTAATTCCCTTCAATATTTTGGCTTTAATTTTGAGTAAAAACTATTTATTTTACTATCAAGGTATTGGATAAAATTTGGAGCATACCTTGCCATTCGAGTGAACTTTTCATCATATGTATCCACTGAGTCATCCTCTTCCCTCAATTTGAAGAATTATTTTTCCATCCTATGTCCAAAAGCCTTAGGAAAATATTTCTAAAGAAACATACCTTTGAATTCATCCTAGTCAAGAGCATCAATCTCATCAGTGTCCATGATATTTTTAAGCATCGACCTCCACTGATCTTCATCACCCTCCTGACGGTAAAAAATAAGACTAACCTTTTGATTATCTGAACACTCCATGACATCGAAAATCCTCCCCATTGCATTAATCCACCCTTCATCTAGCACAGGGTCATATTATCCTCTGAATGATGGGGTATGCTACCTCATTAAATGTTCCAACACTGACATGTTCCTCTACGGTTGATCTTGCTGATCTCGTGCATGGATACCACCACCATTTATCACTTGAGTCAATTGTACCATTACTGAAACAAAATGATCAGTTCCAATTCCAAAAATATCAGGATTCTGATTTGGAAAGTCATTTCCTTTTGTATGCCTTCCTAGCATTTCTTCCCTCTTTCCCCTATTGAAAACTATTCTGAACATACATGTCTTAGATGAACAAACATGGTAATATTCAAATTCTATATCATTTAAATTTTCCCATAATGTAAAAAAAATATTTTTGGATAATTATTTAATAGAATTATAACTTTTAACGTTATCTAAACTGACCTATGATGCCAACTATAAGGCCCCAGCCTTAAAAATTACCTAATCATGAATTAAATGATTAATTCACATTAAGGATATTTTTAGGTTTAGTGTTTTATAGAATTAGATCATAAATCATGCATTACATTTCACATTTAAACGAGGTTGTTACATCAAAGACAGTATTCATTTTTTTCCACCAAAGGAAACATATTTAATATTAAACATTGTTTCATTCTTGAAACTTCCTCGACACTATCATCACATAAAGTACTTTTCCCTTGACCTGTGAAAAATATTTCAAAAACATGAGATGAGCATAGAAATATGAGTAATGGATATAAATACACGGAAAGAAAACATTATTCCATGTATACATAAGATTCAATGAAATCATACTTTACTCATAAAACATAACAACTTTAATATAACTCATGAAATCATAAGATTTATGAATATCTCATAGAAATCATATGAAATAAAGGTAACTTGAGGCATTCATAACATTCTTATGTAGGGAGTAACACTTATGGTTACATTTGAAATACACATCACACTATATTCCCTAAATATCATCAGAGAAAACATAGAATTTAACTCATTCACGTTACCTAATGCATTGGAGAGATATATTGGGCTCACCTTCCCTTAGTATATCACGTAACCACCATACGTCATAAACAATGCCCAAGAACCATGACATAAGCGTATCACATAAAACATACATAAAGGAAACATAAAATTTCCATATTTTCAATCCGATGATATCAATACAACACAATTATATGATCAAAGCATTATCAAAACCATTTTCAATACCAAAATAAAAGAAAAGTAAATCAGGGTATTTATTTTTTATTTATAAAGTTATGGCTTGTAGAGGAATCCGAAACTCAAATAATGGTCACGACAGTGGAGAAGTCGTCATCACCGCATACGTAAGACGAAAATATTCCTTTTGTCATGTAGTAAAAACCAAAGTGTAAAAAGATTCTTTTTGAATGAAATTAAATTTTAAAAGATTTTATTATACAGCTAATAAAATAAGGTCGTATATAAATTGAAGTATGCCTCAATGAAAGGATATTGCGATGAAGTCCATTTCCTCAAGTCCGACTTGTTCTCATTAATTCTGTATATTCCTAAATAATAAACTTATATCAATATATAATTGCTTAAGGAATTAAATTAATGTTTATTATTCAATTAATATCACATATTATCATGTTATAATAATTAGTTAATTATGTGAGTTCATATCATACATTTTGTCAATGTTCGGTACATGAGTCAAAAATGAACTTGTTTGAAAGGAATTTCCCATGTAGTTATAAGTACATTATCTCCAGAATGGTATTAATGATTTGAATATCATATATATCCAGTATATATTCATTTTATACTATTCCATATCATTTAGAGATAAAAATGAAATGCATCATTAATGGAGACGGTAGGCCGTACTTACGCATGAATGCTACATTCATTTCATTGTCATATTAAAGGAATTAAAACTAAATGAAAAATTTATATATTATAATTCCATTATAATATATATGTTATATAGGTATCATAATATCCTTAATTACATTATTTATAAATTCCTTGTTTGTAATGAACGAGTCACGTAACATGAGGGTGGCGGTAATCCACACTTCCTCAGATGAAATTATTGTTGTTCCACAACATGAAAATTAAAATGATGTGATTTAAAAATAAAATTTATAAGAATATAAAAAATACCATATATATCATATATAAATACAGTGACATCATAATGGCCACCATGAATGGTGTTAAATGAATATTGAACAATCATCATTTTGTGAGGTAGTAATTTGCCACCCACAGAAACAGTATGTTCTTTAAACATTAGATGGAGGTGTGTGTGAGTGTAGGTTGAATCTTTATCAGAACAACATCCTAGTATACTGAGGATACTGGTGTTATTAAGGGATCAAATAATAATATGATAGTGGTTTGTGAAGAAGGAAAGTAAAAAGAAGAAACTTGAGAGAAGACATTACCTCTAAATCGGGTAACTCTTTTTTTATTTAAGCCAAAGGCTTCCTTGGAAAGACTTCTACCCAATTAGAGGCTTCTAGGAGTAAGAGAGGTATATTGAGATATAATATAAGCTGAGGATGGTTGAGAAAAGGTCTTGAGAGGTGTGTGTAAGGGGGTAGATGTGGGGACTTTTTATAAGAGGGAGGAGAGTCACTTTTGGAACGACTTGAAATGTTACTTTATTATAAAATGATTTTCGTATTTTAAAGGTCCAACAAAAATAAATTTTAAAGATATGATGATAATGGTTCAAAATCCACCCATCTAATAGGTTTTATACAAGTGTATATTTTAGATTTTACATTACCTTTTCATTTTTTTAAAATCGTTCATTAAGGGGGTAATCACTGCATCGACATGGTGTCATAAATAAATTTATATATTTAAAGTCTAAAAATTATAAAAAATACCATGATGTAGGAAATAAGTTTATGTTTCTAATGAATATTTATATTAAAAAATATAATTTATATTACCCCATGTAAAAATTGATTTAATAAAACAATACCTGTTTGTGTCATTTTTATTTTAACTTTAAATAAAAAGTTATTAATGTCATTATCATACCGATGGGGCTCCATGGGGCCCCAAAATTGAGCCATATATTGTCTTGGTTGGACATTACTCATCCAATATGGTTAGGACATGTGTCACGGTATTTTTATAATTTTATAATTTTATTTTTTCTCTATTTGATATTCCAAATTCAAAAATTATGCCCATTTTATAAAATTAAAAACCTAGAGGTTTCATTAATTAATTTTATAATTAATTACAGCTATTAAAACAAATATCTTGTTTTTATGAAACTATATCTCTCAAAAGATTGAATCTTTTTTATGTCCAATTTCAATGTGAAATTAATTCCATGGACCACCATTGGATTTAATAGTAAAAATTTATTTTAATTACACTTTAATCCTAACTAAAAAGATAATATAACCATATAAATCAATTATATGAAAAAGTAGTTTTGAAGAAAAATGTCGTATTCTTCACTATTCATTAAAAATAAAAATTGTCAGATAACAACCAAAAATTTATCCAATGTAAATTTCAATTTACCAATTCTAATGAATAAGTTTATTTTGACAAATAGAGATTATAAAATTTACAAATGTAAGTTTTAAAAATGGTTTTCCATCAAAAGTCGGTAAAATAATCTTTTAAAAATATTAGAGTATTATGTGCTTAAGGTTGGACTTATTTTCATTTTAAGCCTCTAAAACACTATCTAATTCATAAATATACATAGATATGAGAATATATTATTCTTTACATAATTGGGATGTTATTGTATAGATATCAAATACACATAATCAATAGTTTATAGGGTGATTTAAAGATCAAATTCATAAAGAGTTATCTAAAAATCCAAATTTAATTTCCAAATGACATCGATTTGTAGCCATGTGAAAGAATAAAAATGTTAAATATTACAATAGTTTTATAATCAATGGTTATATCTTCTCAAAAAAATAATATTATGACAACAATATAAATAAAATAGTGGTTTTGTGCATGTGACAGAAGTGATTCACATATTTGATGCAAAGGATTGTAATCCAATTTATGAAAATATGTCATATTTTGGCATTATCAAAAAAAAAATTAGTTGGATTATACAACAATTATAATTCCAATTTTCTATTGCAAATGGGATAACAATATATGTGTATTGAAAGTTAATGAAATATGTTTCATGAAGGTGAATTTTAGTAAGGAAGGGGAAAGAGGAGCTATTCATAATGGAATCACATGAATTGAAAGTATTTTATGTCTTTGATCCAGTAAAAATTAATTGGTTCATTATCTTTCTCATGACTAAAAAAAATATTGGGTCAGATGAAAATTCAATCGAGGGTGACCTTTTTATTGGGAGATCATAATTAGTTCATGTTTGACCCAATGTAGACAAGGTCATGTATGTTAGAGGGGATCACAAATATGGAATTAAAATTCTTCATAGGTGTAACAAATACCTAAAACCTTTTGATAAGGAAATAGAGTTAAATGAGAATGTAAAAGTGTTTTTTATATATTTTTTTTCCTCACAATATTATGTACTCTATACTATAGTATCATAATCTAAATTAAATGTTTGAAATCTCATTCAGACAATGTCTTCTTCAAATGATGATACTACCAATCTTCTATAAGAACAAACTATTACAATAGAAACCCTCTGATAATATATAAAGGTATTATTATGATATACATTCTCCATTTTACTAAAAAATTATATAATGAAAAGTTTATTTATTTATCATAATTCCTTGCAAAGTCTGTTTATTTAAAAATATTTATTTCTATCTTTCATTCCTTTTTTATCAAAACTTCTATAGACTTCGTCTCCTTTAAAACCTTTTCACCCATGTAATGTTGCCATTAATCACATTCCTTCATGTTCCCTCCACTACCTTTGTAGTAATACCAACGATGTTACCTCTTCTTAGTCACATATTTCATCCTGATGTTTGAACAGTAAACTCATTTTCAATAGAAATAATGTACTAGTTCATGTTTATCGTTAATTATATTTTTAGTACTATTAAAATATGAATTTTTTTCTTATACAAGTGGATTTTTTATAGTTGGGGTGGTTTGATCAAAGCTTTTCAGACTTATAAGAGATTATACATCAAGGTTGCAGCTGAGATAATGAAAATAAGGAAATGGGTCAAGAATGAATACAACCCTTATGAGAAAATGAATTCCTACTACATATTTAATTAATTTTTTCATAATTTTATCTAATATTTGTTTGATAATTTCCTTATCATATTTATCTAATACTTATTTAGTTTTTTATAGACCATTTGGGAAATCATATTTTCATAGTTTGTTTATTTTATAATATTTTCATCCATATTTCATGCCTTTGTACACCAAAACTTCCACAAATTTCTTCTCCCTTAAAAACGTTTCACCCATATAGTGTTGTCATTTATCACTTTCATTCATGTTACCTCCATTAACATTGTAGGAAGAGTAACGATGCTTCCTTTTATCAATCATGGAGTTAATATTTATGTTTTCATAGTAAAATCATTGTCTATATAATTAATGTATTGTTTCATATTTATGTTTAATTTGTTTATTTTTAGTATTACTCATATAATAAATATTTTCTTATACCGATGGATTCTTTTGTTCATGTTGGGGTTTTTTATTCGTAGATGCTCATGTTCATGAGAGATTGGACTTAGGGCCTGCAACTAAGATAATGAAAACAAGGAAATGGGACAAGAATGTATACAACCATTATGAAAATGTGAATTCACACTACTTATTTAATGAATTTTTTCATCATTTTATCTAATATTAATTATTTAATTAACTAATTATTTTTATCTAATATTTATTTTAGTTTTTTGACAGATCTTTTGGAAGGTCATATTTTTCTTTCAACTATCTACACCAAGACACAAAAGAGATAAAATATTCCTTTCTTCTAATGATACAACACTTTCCATTGGCTTTCGTTGTTAAACTACCAACACCGTGGTTCAATGATCAATATGTAGTGTTTTAAGATTCACAAATAAATTAAATGGGTATCATTTTAACATTTGTAGTTGGAATTTTTTGAGACTTCAGAATGTGTAGGAATCGACCAACCCTCAATCTGACACATAGTGTGACCGATATGACTCTAAGTGATTCTTTTTGTTTAATATTAACACTAATTTTAGTATAAATTAAAACTGACAGACTCAAAACCAAAAAAAATGATTGTATTATTTTTATATTTTAGTAAAATGGTCCATAAGACATTTTTGACATATAAGAATCATTCACGCCTCAATCTGATTCACAGTGTGACCGATATGACTCATAGTGCAGCTTTTTATTTAAAATTAACTTTAATATTATTAAAATATAAAATTGACATACTAAAAATAAATAAAACATATTCATATTTTTGATACTTTATAAAAAGGATCCATAAGTCATTTTTTGACGTGTTGGAATCAGCCACCCCTTAATATAAAGCACAATGTGCCTGGAAAGACTCAAAGTTTCTGTGATCAGTTTAAAATTAACATTTTAGTTCAAAATATTTCACTCAATAAAAATAAATCAAGGATGCTTGTAATATATTTATAATTTAGAAAAAATATTGATAGTTCAATTTTATGTGTTGGAATTAGTGTAATGTCAGATGGATACATGATTTGACTGGTATGACCCAAAGTGCATGTTTCCAGTTTAAAATGACATTTTAGTAAAAAAGTAAATTAACATACTCAAAACTAATAAAATTCATTTGTATGATTTTTATACAATATTAAAATTATCCATAAGTTATTTATTACATATAAGTATTATTATCACCTCAATCCTATACATTGTGTGACCGGTATGACTCTATGTTCGTCTTTTAATTTAAAATTGAAATTAATTTTAGTAAAAAAGATAAATGACATATAAAAACCAATCAAACACATTATTATTAATTTTATACCCTGGTAAAATTATCCATAATTCATTTTTGATTACTAGGAATCAGTCTCACCTCAATTTTATTCATGTCATGGTTGGTATGACTCAATGTGTCTATTATCAATTTAAAATTGACATTTTCATTCAAAAAATATTACTCACTGAAAACTAAGAAAACATGCTTGGATTATCTTGATAATATATTAAAATGATATATAAGTCATTTTTGATCTGTATTAATTAGTCTCATATAAAATGATAATCTATGTGACTGATATGCTTCAAATTTCATGTTTTCAATTTAAAATGAAATTTTTGTATAAAAGTTAAGTGGAGTACTCAAAACCAAGAAAAAGTATTCCGATTGTTTTGATACTTTAGAGAAATGATCTGTAAATCATTTTTGATGTGTAGGAATCACCTTCAACTCAATATAACCCATGGTGTCACTGATATGACTCTTAGTGAGTATTTCTATTTAAAATTGACATTAATTTTTTAAAAAAGGAAATTATCATACTGAAAAATAATAAAATGAATTTATTATGTTTTTACAGGTTATAAAAATATTCCATATGTCAATTGGGATTTGTAGGAATCATTCTCACCACAATCCAATGCATGGGGTGACTAGTATGTCTCTAAGAGCATATTTTTATATAAAGTTGACATTAATTTTAGTAAAAAATACAACAAACATACACGAAACTAATTAAACTTATACAAATTGTTTATATAATTTAGTAAAATAATCCATAATTCCTTTGTGAATTGTAGAAATAATCCATACGTAAATTTGATATACAATGTTCCTGGGATGACTCAAAAGGTTTGTCATTAGTTTAAAATTGTCATAATAGTTCAAAAGTGTCACTCATTGAAAACCAAGGAAACACGCTCATATTGTCTTGATAATTTCGGAAAATAATTGATAAGTAATTTTTTACATTTATTAATTAGTATTACATTAATCCAACACATGATATGATAAGTATTACTTACTGTGTGTGTTTCCAGTTTACAATGAAATTTTAGTAAAAAATACAAGCAACGTACTCAAAACTATGAAAACACATTAGGATTGTTTTGATACTTTACGAAAATGATCCATAACTAATTTGTGATATGTAGAAATCAACCTCACCTAAATATAAGTCATGGTGTAACTAGTTTTACTCCAAGTGCGTCTTTACAATATATACGTTTCATTTTAGTTTAAACCATGCATCGCATCACCAAAACTGAAAAAACAAACCTAAATTGTTTTCTCATCATTCTATTTATTATTACATAATTAAATTTCTTGTAATATTTATCTTATACATATTTATTTGATTTTCATATATATGATGCTTGAAGACAAATATTAAATGGCATGATGTGAATGAATCAACCACAACTCAATCTGATACACAGTGTTTCTGGTTTGACTAAAAGTTTAGTTTAAAATTAACACGTTTTTAAATTTATTTCTTTATATTATTACTAACATAATAATTGTTTTCTTATATAGGTGTGTCATTTTTCTCAATTAGGGGTTGTTTGTTTGGGGATTGCATGAGTCAGCGCTAGGATTAAAAGATAAACGAACATTGATGTTTTCAAATGTATATAATAATTTTTACTTATGTAATTTTATAAAAAAATGTTTTAAATGTCTATAATATTGTGTTATTTTTTGTATTTTTGTTGTAAATTTAATTTAATTTAAATTTTGTACTGGTAGTTGATTCTTCTGATTTCTGGTGTTGTTCGTGGTGCTGCAGTGTTCTGTTATAGCACACTAAACTGGTGTCGTAGTGTATTATAACAACACATTGCAATATGCCCCTTTATTAGCGATTTTATAAGAATCAATAAAGTTTACCGTAATCACCACTAAATAAAATCACTAATAAATGTTGTTCTTTATCAGTGCTTTTAAAATCATTTATAATGGATTATTTTATCATCACTTTTTTAGCACTGATAAATGACCTCTTTATCATCACTTTGTATAATTGATAAAATCATATAGATTTTAATCTATCTATGAAATTTAGTGCTTCTCTAGCATTGATAAATTTCATATTTAGTGTGGTTAAACATTACAAGTCATGTACGGGTTCCCCTTAAATCCTTAAAATAGGGATTGTCCATAATAAAATAAAAAAAAGATAAGTCCTTTGAGACATTCAAGAGGTAATAGTGCACATAGAAATGGTTTTAATAAAACCACTAGTAAATTCACTTTATCATTGATTTTTGTAAAAATCATCACTATAAAAAGATTTTATTGCAGTGGTCATATCATAGGAGTTTAAAATAGTAACGAAGAGAAAGAGTGGTCGACGTGTTGGAAGCTCCATATGTTATTCATTAGGTGTTGTGACCCTTTATGTTTGAGTTGAAAGAATCCAAAAAAATAAATTATATATAATATCTTGAAGCTATGTGGTTTATAGAGATTTATTTCCATGAAGTGCTTCATTATATTCAAAGACAATCAATGAATCTAGTGATGATGAAGAATATTTAATCTATTGATGCAATGAAACCAAGTGTTGAGTGGAGTTTTACTTCATTTGAGGAAGTCATTGTGAACTGGTGGTAGTTGGTATAAATAACCCATGGGAGCGGTAATTGTTCACTGACGTGATAGAGTGAACACTCACCTATATAATATGGTGAGAGTGTATAATATGATCCCTACCAAAACCCACATGTATTGATAATAATATTATAATGTATAATTTATGACTTGGTGAAAACTAGACATGTTAAGAATATGGTTTCCCACATCAGGGATAGACATTGAAAAAAACTCCATGTGCTAAACTTTACATTATTTCTTGTATTTAATGTGATGTATGTGATTCTGAAGTGGTAAATGGATACATTTACATCCTAACATGTGATATGTGTTTAAATACCATAGGGGGTAATAAATTATAAGAATAATTTGGGAATTAGTAAAGGATTTAGCCACAACCATTTCACACCATATATTGTCTGCACCAATTCACCCGGACATTATAAACTACGTGACTAATTGTATAACAAACAACATTCTATGAACATGGTATTTAAAAATACCATTAAAATTTTCAATTATTTGGTTTCTATGAATACCTATTGTTAAAACATCATTCAAAAAAATATTGACTCAAATTTTCATGCATAACATGAACATTATCTGACCAAATTTATATACCATACTTGTATTTATCTAATGATTTTTCCCATTCTAAATCAAATTTATATATGTCTTGATAATGAGACATAAATTTCTTTAACCGTGTAAGAAAACATGAAACATATATCATATAATTCACTATAATTTTAACTCCATTTTATATGAAATGCCATGTATAAATACAATGTTGTGTTAGGGGAAACCCCATTGAAAGGGTTTTATCAATAAAAAGATCTGGATCAGAAAACATTTTTTTGGCACCTTTATATGATGAACAACCAAATTGTTTTGGAACAACCAAATGAAGGAACTTATTCATTCTTCTTACAATAATGGTTCCCAAAATACTATAATATCTATATGATGATTAAATCCAACAAAAACACCCAAATGTCTTTTCATATATTTCAAATTGAATAACATATGAAAAATATGGGTTCTCCCGACATTGTTTTTCTAACTAATCTAAAATGAAACCTTTATCTCCATTAACCAAGCTTCTTTTATGTTTTGATCTCTAAAAATTAAACATATAAATACATGTATACCCCACAACATATGGACTGTCGCTAATGGTTGACACCAATGAAAAATAGTCATTTGGATCTATACATACTGTTGTGATAGTGGGTTCCCTAGACCCAACTTGAATAGTAATTTTGATTACTATATCATGTATACAGTTAGATATACATGATGTATTCTTACCATTATAGTGTATAAATTTCTATGTACACTATTAAAATGGTAATGTCAATAGTCTAATTTTTATATCAAAAGGTTATAGTAGATATGAAGCTATAGTGAGAACATCAAGATATTAGGACATTAATATAAGAAAATCTCATATGGTCTAGATATATATCCCTAATTGGACATAGTAGATATTTCACTATCAGGTGTTGGGGGTTTATAATTATTAACAGTTCTTCTCATGATGTTCACACTTTGTGGAACATGATGGTCCCCACCATAAGGTCCGAGTATTTTTCAAGTAATCCAACACCAAAGAATAAATTAATTAATCATTATTCAAGTTATATATAATTGGGTTGAATTTAATTATAGTATTTATATGTTATGTAAATACGTTAAATAATATTAATCAAAAAAATATTATTTTAATATTCTGGGTTCGTTTAATATTATGTGGGAATTACAAGAAAATTTAATGACTCAGGTTTCTCACGTAATATAATTTATATATATTATAGGTAATTGATAAAATAACAAATAATATTGACTTGTTTTAGTTTATCCTAGTTACTTATTTATTGGATGTTAAATAAACAGGGGTTGGGGATCCCTAGCAGGTATTTTTTACATCCACTATAAATAGAGAGTGAGGTTCTCACACAACAGACTATTAATTTTGAGATTTATAGAGCCTCTCTCTATCTTATCCTTCTTCCTAGGGATTGAATCTCTCGATCCAAGAAATCAGATCATGTTCTCCCTCATGCATCGAAGGCATGTTATTAGGATGATTGTTGGGGGATCTAAAGGACCATTGGAACTCTGCACTAGATCCTAGAATTTGATTATAAATGTTGCAATGGATTATTGAAGCATGTGTGGATGATATAGAGGGATCCTGCTATGGATCCTCTAACCAACGATCCTTGGTGATAGGAAAATATCGGGCATAACATCAGATAAGGAAAAGGTATGTTTTTGGTTAATATTTTTGTGCTTTAAATAATCTATGTGAGATCATCGGACCACACCGGAGTATGGATTGTTAGAGACAAGAAGTCTCTTCACCCCGATGATGAAATTATTTAAAATAACCAACCCACCAGCTTTCACTAAAACCCCTGTACATTGAATTGGTATCAGAATGTTCAAATAAATAATTTGATCTACGAAAAATGAAGTTTGTTTAAATTAATTAGAGGGTTTAATTTCTATCCAAAAATATCCAACCGTTATTCATTCCATGATCGGATGACCATGTTACCATTATCTGGAAAAAAATTATGGATTGAAATCGATTGATCAATGTGTATTAAAATTTAAAATAATTACAACTCCCTTGAAAACCCCCATAAACTAAATTGAAAATTCCCATAAACTCCTATATTATCCATGTAAGTCATTCATAATATACATATTCACATCCTGTGGAAAAATAAATCATAAGAAAGGGGTTATCTCAGATTCTCAGAAAAGGTAAAAAATATATCATAAGCTATCATAAATAAACATAAATAATAAAGAATAGTGAATAACTAAAAATACAATCCATTAAAATATAATATTAATCAAAATATGGAAGGACTAAAATATGATTAAATAATTCCGTAAATAATCACATGTGAAAGAAAAAAATTAATTACTATTCTCATAATGAGGTAATGCATAATTTCAGACATCATAAACATACCATTAAAGTATCGTCCAAGACACCATTCATAAATGGGTAAAAACGAGTCTAGTTTGTTTCATGAGACTTATCGATGAATCGAGGGGCTATACCAGGCCCCAAATATCACTTACTAAGTCTAATTCATTCCTCATATGGATGGGGTGAAACATAAACAACATATACATATGAAATGTAAATAACTTCTCTCAATCAGTAAACATAATCACTAACCATTCTGAGTAATATGGTGAATGGTACCAAGATAGAACATACACAATCAAACTAATCAAAAAACATTTAACAAAATATGGTAAATTTTATCATAAAATAGAAATACCAGAAAAGCATAAGATTCAACAAAGGTTGTAGAAATAGATGAAAATAATCTAATAAAATCCTCTAGGATTTCTTAAGAGAAATGCCCTTTTTACTTTGAAAGAAAGAGTTATTTTGGAATTTTTTTTCTTTAAATAGTATTATAACATATCTATCCACGAAAATAAGAGGGGGTATAATTAAATTATATTTTTGGCATAAATTATTTCCAACTAAAGTGAAAACATGTGAAAAGAGCATTTAAGAAGCATTAGAAATGAGTCGTTTAAGTTTGGTTTAAGGGAAAAAACTAAAGAGTCATTGAAACAGAATAAGGTGTAATTTTTGTATAAAAACAAAAATGAAAAAAATTATTTTTCCTGATTAATTTAGTGACTTTCGAAAAATAAAGGCGGATTAAAACATATTATGAAGTGTACTTGAAAATGGGTAAGAAAATGAGAATCATTCTTTATTCATGATTTCTTATCAGGAATAATTCTGAAAGGATCCTTATAAAACATGTATCTCCCCATAAATGAAAGAAGTATTCTGATAGTTATATATCTATGGAACAATCACTATACCAAAATATGTTATTAGTGATGGTTTAAGAAACTTATACTATTTTTTCAAAATATATCCATGATTCTCTAAAATTTGCCGCTAAATTTTTTTAAATGGCCACACTTATTCCCCTACCTCATTCCCTGAGCCCAAAAACCCCACCCCCCTCTTCCCTTGACCCCATTAAACCCAACCCCCTCATGTTATTCCCCTTATCCCCCTCACTGTTAGCCCCATTTTCTATCACTATCATCTACCCTTCTCTCACAAGCTCCCCAACCCCGATCCCCTCACCACCAACCCCTATCTCTCCCTCGCTGCCAGACCACGTCTCCCCCTCTCCACAATCCCCATTCTCCCACGAGCTACCCAAGCCCGAGACCAAGGTGTTGACCCCTCTCTCCCCTGAACAGTCACTATCACTTCTCCCAATTAAAGGTAATTATAAAGGATGTGTTTTTGGGTTTGATCGTACACTTTTTCATTTTTTTCCAGCACCATTATTCCATACAATGAGTTAGGACTTGATTATTCCATTCTATGAATATGAATTTATAAGTTTAGTTAATTATTTTTATGTTGTTCAGGGTTGATTTATGTGATTGTAGAACTGTTGTAGGTCTTATGGGATATGGAGTATGGTTTGAGTCATCGAATGACGTAGGCATTTCCATTCATACATTTCAAAATCTTATTACTTGATTACTTATTTATATTTAACTAAATTTTGAGATTATAAAGGATTTAACATATGTGAAATATGATCCTCGACAAATGTTTTTGGTTTGGACTATGGTTTTCTTGTGATTTATAGAATTGGGTTAAGATGTTATGTTTCCATAGCCTTCCCTAATGAATTTTGATTCCAATGAATGAAATTTTAATGACCTCTCTTAATTTAAATGATTTTTTTGATAAAAAGTATTAAACTAAGAGTGGAAATGGTTTCTTTAAGGTTTCAATATAGAGTTATGGTTTTTTTGACAATTATTTTTTCTTTTTCTTTTTCAATGATCTTAAATGTAGCTAGGTAGAAATTATTAAAGACTATGTTGTATTAAAAAGAATTTTATGTATCTTTATTTAGTTTTGGTTTCTAAAGAGAAAGTTTTTATATTATAGTTTACTTCTGAAAGACATATCTAAAAGATAAGTTGTAAACTTGTGTGTTAATAATGGTTATAATATAAAAAGGTACAGATGGGGTGGAAATAAGATTTTCTTTTATATACCTAATTATCTTTATTATTGAAATTTAGTTTTTATATGAAAAATATAGCCCTAGTTTCCTATGACAAATTTTTTAGGAAAATCAAGTTTATTAGGTTTGTAAAACTAGATCATGATGTGGTATTTTCTAATAGTTATAGTGTTTCCTTGAAAAGTGAAGTAATTTTGTGTGAATCCCATTGGTTTAATGAAGTAGTTTCAGTTAAATTTCGCTGATTGAGTGTTCACCTAACTAGTGATGTATAATTACTAGGTTCCCCTAGTTTTAGTGGTCATAGGGGGTCTCTCATGGTATTAAGTATTTTTTTCATTTTTATTGAGTAATTCTAAATCTATTTTTATTTAGTTATCATTCATTATTTTACATGATTATATGTAATTTCTGTTTATATCCAGTTTCTTTCTCTATATTGATGTGCTACCATTTCATCTTAGATTTTGTGACTTCCCTTTTTTAAATGGAAGCTATTATTTCTTTTCACTTCTTAATTCCCTTTATTGATCACATTTATTTCATTATTTTTCAATGTTGTTTATTAAATTGATATTATGATAGAATTTATCGTTTTTTTAATTTATATATTTTTTATTGTGATCATGTGGAATTTCATGTTCATATATTTATTTTCTTTTATTTTCATCTAGGTGTACTCAATAGATGAAGTATCAAACAATGTGTAATTGAATAAATAGTAAAATCCATTAAATGATTCAAATGTTATTTCATCTTCAAATGGTTGGATAATGTATTTATTTTTTCCCAATTTTCTTTCATCAAATTTTAATATCTTGATTTTTTTTACAAATGAAAAATGTATTATATCAAAAAACTATATTCACATGGATTATACTCATCAGAATATGACAATGTAAAAATATTAAGTTCTCTTATTATGGGTACATGATGGATTCAAAAATATGGAAGTGGAAAACATTTTAACCAAAAATCATTATTCTAGTAAATTAATGGAAATTTATGATTGCATTTTTTATTTCTATAAAATTTATATCCATTATGATAGGTGACTAAGCGTATGACAACTCTAATCTTTATTGCGCACTTAAAAATGATTTATTACATAAACCTGCACTTAAGGAAACTCTGAGGATTGAGAGTACTAGTGTCTTGGGAAATTAGGAAAATTACAAATCAACTTAGAACATAGAATAACACATATTTATTGAAAACATATTTTACATGACCACAAAATTCCGTCATACTTAGCATTGCATGGGATAACCCGAGGACATATACATGAAAATGGTGAGCTATAAAGCCCATTATGGGAGTAAATAAGGCATAACATGAAAAATGAAATACATGATATGAAATATGAATATCAATGAATCATAACAAAAAATTCAACATCAAGGCATGATATAGCATGATTATCATAACATGAAAATGTGGCAACAACATTTAACATGATATTATCATGATCCATTTATCATTGCACATGGACCACGAGTAAACCCGAATTGAACGTCAATTATAATTAGTAAACACTCATTTCATGTGACTTGTCATGGTACTATTCTGTACCCAATGAATTGGAGTACTATCAGGGTGCACTCTTTATAAACATTTCATTTTAATCATAAGTGTGCCACATAGATCATACAACATGGAATCATTAAATATCATGATTTATACTAAGAATAAGTAATGTGGAATATATAAATGTAATTACCCAATTAAAAAGTAAATGATCATAATGTTGAATACCCTTGTTAGATAAATTGGCATGATATTCACTTACACTATGATTTTGGCAATGGAAATTTTGGTGTAACATCGACAGCATAACGATGTCAAATAGAAACCATAAAACTGGTTGATGAGAGATAAAGGAGTTTCTTATAATTTATAAATGAAATGGAAGGTAAGGGTTCTATGGAGTATAATATACTAACATATTTAATGGAATTTAGATGCATAATATAGACTAATTTATCATATGTAAATGAGAAGAGATAAAATCCTTACAGAATTTCAGCATGGTAACGAGTGTACATGGGAGGCATTAATGAGAGATAAATAGGTATATAATCATTCAAACATATGGAGGGATGTTTGGGGGAGGTTATAAAGCATACCTCAATAGTTTTAATTGAACATATAATGGATTAACAACATAAATAAACATGGACAAAAATTATAAAGGAATTAGTATCTTAATTGGAAGTGTGAACGCAAAGGCTTGGGAGGGGATTGAGAGAGGATTATAGGGATCTTGGGGTTCCTTGGGAGGATTTTAAAGAGAGTAGGTCAGATTACAGAAGTGATAAAAGGGTTTAATGTGAATATAAGTTTGTGATTTGGTTGGTTTATATAAGAAAAGAGAGGAAATTATTTACTATTTAGGATTTGGAAACTACACATTAAACTAATCAAAACCACAAAACATCCCATTATTTTTTAACATGGTTTTTCAAAAATGGTAGTGGAAAACATTATTTTATAAGGAAATTGGTCTAACATATAAAAATATTAGGCTTGATTATGTGGAGTGAGTCACACTCTCAAGGAAATAATTTTAAAATGATAAAATGTTTTATAAGTCTTGGACGGTCCACTAAGGCATTGTAAAATAAATAAAACAAATATAAAATAACATTAATTTAAAGTTAAAACATATGTTGGCCTAAATACCTTTTATAATTTTTTATTACATCACTATTGGGTCATTATGATGTCATAAAACACATTATATATTTAATCAATATATAATTTTTACTCAAAAATTTGAATGTGTAACAAAATTATGAAAAAATCACCATTGGATAATTTTAACGTCCTGATTACCAAATCGATATTAATTTTATCTAAATAATTTTCAAAATATGTGAATTTTTAATTTTAATATAAAAGCTGACATTTATATAAAATTAATGGGTTTTGACAAAAATAGCTTTCAAACATTAATACAAATAACTATTGTTTTCATAAAAATTATATGGGAATTAATATTATTAAAAAGTAATTTAGTAATAATATTTTATAAAAATATTATATAATAAAAATATCCATTAATTAATCAAAATAAATATATTAATTGAATTTAAATATTAACTAAAAATACTATTTATGCTTTAAAAACCATTTACAAACAATAATGAAATGAATTTTTATTATATATAAAAAAATAAAGCACATAATAATAGTGCTAGGGTATTCTTACATAACCCCTTATAACACCAATATATGACCTAAGGGTAAGTTGTGTGATGGTGCAAGACTCTTTTGGAGGCTCAAATAACATCGCTCGAGTGGTAATCTCTATTAACTTCCTCTTCTCCCGTAGGTGATTTAGTTCAAGCTTAACGTGTTAAAGCTCAGCTTTGTATTGGTCAAGAACAAATCCCAGTGACGCCACCTCTTTTTTTAGCTCCAATAAATGGGCTTTGTATGGAGAAATTATACTAGACAAGGCCATCGCTTCCTTTTTCTAAGTAAAATGGATTTTTTAAAACCCTATATTTATACTAGTCATGTGGTTATTGATCAACAATTACATTATCATTGCTAACAATTCTTAAAGGGATTTTAAAAATCCAGAAACACAAAACCATGGAAGTGAATATTTTTTATATAAGCATTATACATAATAATACATTTAATTAGATCAAGAGTAATTTTTATTAAAAAAAATAGGTCGTTACAAATTAGTGGTCTTATCTTACTATATGATTAAAAAAATCAGTAGGGAAGATCAAACTATTCACTCCAAATAAAACATATTTAAATACGGTTTCTTGGAATGTAGTGGATATGTTAAGTAATTTTAAATCCACTCTAGTTTGTTTGAGATTTACCATCTATAAATAAAGAAAAATATAATGTGACATACATAAATATAATCTCATAGATCACCACTAGAAATTATAGTGAATCGTTATGTGACACCCCCTCTAGATATAGATGTGTTAGAACTCCAAATCCACTCCTACGGTGATAGAAAATTACTAGGTTCCCCTAGACTTAGTTACCCTAGGGTTTTTATCCTATGATTCCTATTTTAAATTAATGGATTTTTGATTTTTCATTTGCTTCTATTTTACATAATACTATCCATGATTGATTTCATTTTTACATTGAATTTTTTAGTACATATATAACACATCATATATCTACTTGGGTTGTGTTTTTTTAACTTCTATTTATCACTTTTCCTACAGAGAAATATTTATGTGTTTTAATTTCTTTTATAAAGTGTAGTCACATTGTGATATGGATAAAATCTGGATCACATTACCGAGGAACACACCTTAGTATGATAAGGGTTTGGATGAGTTTTTAGATTATATAGTTTTCAATCTATTTTTTGATGGGATAATAATATATACATGTCTTAAATGTAAATCTAGAAGATGGTTGAAGATAGATGAGGTTTATGAACACTTTATATTGAAACACTTTTATGCTTAATATTTGTGTTGGACTTGGTATGGATAATCAAACATTATAGATATTTTGAACACAGATGGAAATCGATAAAATGAGTTCCCATGTTCATTAACAATGTACAATGGAATAAAAAACCTTGTAAATGATGAATTCAGCATTTCAAGGCATCAACATCAACAAAAAACATATCAAAACAACCAGTTGAGGGTGCTAAAAATAAAAATTTAAAAAGTGATGTTTTTGAGACTATAGGTCAACCAGATCAAGAGTGTAACATATCATTGGATCCCCCTCTTGATTATATAGGGACTGATGTAAGATAAAACTTCACTAGCACAAAAATGCATTTGATGGTTTAGTTGATAATGGAAATCAATGGTTGTATAGTGGATGTTTGAAATATTAAAAACATTCTTTTTTTCTATATTGGTATCATATCAAATGCCTATGTGGACTTGCAAATAAGGTAATGATTTTGATATTCTAATTTTTGAGTGATTCATTTCCTAAAGAAATGATCCATGAGTGTTTTTATGATATGAATAAAAGTTGTTAACAAACATGGTAAGAATTATACAAAAAAATCTTGTGTAACCCAATGATGGTATGCTTTATTGAGGAGAGGATTAAAGAAGATAGGATTAAAAAAATTATTCTTCTAGATGGAAGTCGACGGATGATTTTGGAAGTCTGAATCAACATTCTACTATGATGAAGAAGAAGAAAATGAATACACATGAAAAGGTTTTGAGTTAATTTCTTTTAAATCCTTCATTGAAATGATTATTAATGTTGTCGAAAATAGTTGTACACATGAAGTTTCATTCTATATATAATAACACTGATGGTTTAATGTGACATCCAAGAGATTAAAAATCATGGAATAAATTTGATTCATTGCATCTGGATTTCTCATATGGTCAAAGGAATGTTTGAGGCGGCTTTGATGCTGATGGATTCAACCCATTTGGGACTTTGAGCACCAGTTATAACATTTGTATAGTTGTTTTGATCCCTTCCAATCTGCCTCCATAGATCTATATTCAAAAAAATTATTTTATCATTTCGATAGTTATTCCTAGAAAACAAATTCCTGTAAATGATATTGATGTATACTTATATCCACTAATTGAAAAATTACATGAGTTATGGAGAAATGGTGTTGAGACATATGATGCATCTTCTAGAACAATGTTCAAAATGAAAATTTCTCTAATGTGGACAATTGGTGACTTCCCAAGACTTGGAAATTTTACTGGTTTAAACACATACACGGGTTTGGTTTTTCCTTGTTTGTAACTTTTATTTTGATCTAGAATGAATAACACATAGTTAAAAATGGGGCTTCTTGTGTCATTAAATATTTCTCGATTAGTCTCAAAGATTTCAGTTGAACAAGTCAAATATCAATGGTTCTATTGATCGTAGGCCCCCTCCAAAGTTGATAACAAGTTCTTAAATATTGGAACAACTTCAGAATTTTGAAATAGAATTTTGTAATGTGCAACATTTTAATGATAGTGGGAAACATGTTTGAAGTGCATCATCAAGTGAAATCATAATACAACAATGGAAGAAAAAATTATATTCTTCAAATTTATATACTAGGAATTTAATTTGTTTCGGAATAATCATGATTTTTTGAATATTGAGAAGAATATTTGTGATAATTTGATCTTGACATTTCTTAATGATCATGTAAATTATAATGACCATCTCAATGCTTGGAACGACTTACAAAAAATGAACATAAAGCATTATCTCTGGCTAGATGAGAATGGAAAGTATGATTCAACAATTTTTTAAATGAAAAATAGGGATAAATATACATTAATTATAATTTTAAAACATATGAAGGTATATGATAGGTAGTCAAGTAACATCTCAAAGTGTGTTGACTTAATGAATTGTAGGTTACATCAATTGAAAAGTCAAGATTCACATATTTTGTTATAGTAGTTTCTACCATTGGAATTGTGTACATTATTACCTAAAATGGTTAGGGTTATAGTACTCCAATTTTTGCATATTTTTTAAACTAATATGTGAGAAAACTATACAGTCATTTGATCTTGAAAACCTTTAGGAGAGATTTTTATTGACACTTTGTGAAATGGAGATGATATTTCTTACATCATTTTTTACTGTCAAGATGCATTTAATTTTGCATTTTCTTGAGGAACCTAAATTAGGAGACCTCATACATTATCGATGGATATATTCAACTGAGAGGTACATTATTTATATGTTTTTAATTTAATTAAAAAAATTATTTTCACTTCATTAAATACACATTTATATTTTTTAAATATTTATTTCAAAGATATCTTGAGAATTTGTAATCATATGTGAAAAATAAATCTCAACCAGAAGTCTCTATTTCTGAAGAATATTTGGAAAAGTAGTGTCTTACTTTATTTTGGATAATTAGATGATATTAAGACAAGATTAATTCATGTTTTACAAGATGAGGACACATCAACTCAATCTGATGTACTTGGTAAATAAAAAATCATTCCTGGTATTGGTCGATTAGATGGGAGGAGCTCATATGTTACACTTCTAGAAATAGAATTATTACAGGCATGTAGATATGTGTAGATGAATAGTGAAATTACATATCCATTTATTGAATATTTTATGATACAAATAAATAGTCAAATGAGTGGATGAACACAAAATGATAAAGATATAACAAAATATATTAATAAAGATCTTGTATGATGGTTTTCATGACGTGTAAGATTATAAATATTACAATCAATACATATATTAACTTGACATATATATTTTTTAAATATAATAATGTATATTTCTTTTTGTAGATCATGAATACTGATACTCGAGTTGAGTTGTCAGAGGTTTTGAATTTTTATATATAAGGTCATCTAAAATAGGCTAGAATGATTAACACTTACAATGTTAATGGATATAAATTTTGAATAATCAATCGAGAAGAGGGGTTTAAAAATATAATAGTGGTATATTTTTTTTATATGTGGGATACTATAAAATGTTGACTTATATTAACGAATTACAATACCACGGGCGTTTTTCATTTGTTTTATTTAAATTATATTTGGTTGATATTATTAGGGGTGTCAAAAGAGATTCCTTAAAATTTACTTTTGTGAACTTATCTCGCATTATGGATATTGGTGACCATGAATTACTTGATTTGTATATCTTATCATTTCAATTTAAGATGGGATATTATGTGAAAGATGTCATGGATTAAGGGTGGATTCTAGTTACTCATATAAAATAAAGAGACTTGTATGATATGCGTGATGATGTGAAAGATTTAACCTCTGATATTGAATCCCATCAATAGCAATAATTGAACATATTTTTCTATCATGATATTGAAAATATTAGACATTTGAGGGTGGATAAAGTAGAAGAAGTAATGATGGAGTAGTATAATGAAATGATTGAATAAGAAAATGATTGTATCTCTAGTCATCCATTCATTTATCGACCACCTATATCATCTTTGCAGTCATTCATTATAATAGTTATGAATATTTTTTTGTCACTATTGTTCTTCTATTATCGTTTATTTTTTTATGCATTATTTTTTGAAATATAAGTTTTTAAGTTCATTCTAATTAATTAAATGACATGAATACTAAGGAGGAAACATTATATTGATGATAGTCAAATCTCAGTCGGTGTTCCCTCAACCATAGTGATAGATGCTGATCTATTTGCCTCCATCCCGACAGCATCTCAGACATTATCTATTATCACCCCTACTCCTCCTCTCAAACCCTCTTTTACTTTCCCATCAGCAACTCAGTCGACGCCTCTCCATTCACCAGCCTCAACAGTGAGGGGGTAGGCCGACACTCCTGGTTCTTCATGGGGATATTGGAGGGTGACTATTGTATGTACAAATTTTAATATGAATAAAGTTATTATACTTTTTTATACTACTAAATATCTTTTCATAAAATATTGAAACAATAAAACTATGGATAAAAATATGAAAAGTTCATTAATATGGAATCTAAATGGGCTAAAGATAGTTGTCTCATTTTACTACTATGATATCCTAATAGATGATGTTATAGGAATATTTTTATAGATTATAGATTAGCTGGTGGTAGAGCCAGTTACCCTTCTGATTATGTATGATGATTGGAGTAATATTTATTCATCTCGGAAAAATGGATTTTTTGATTCACAGATAAGGTACTTTTAATACATTATGTTGTAATTAAATGTCACTTTGTTATTGAATTCAAATATTTTTAAAATGAATAAATTTGTAAAGATTTTTTTCCACATTTTCATTACTGATTTGATAGTATGAATATGGAAATTGAAAAATTTGGGCAAGAAATGAAAACATTTTAAGTGGAGATTATGGAACGAATTCAACGATACTTCGTTGAGAGCCCAAAAATTGTATGATAAGGTGCCCAATGAGGTACTTAGAGATACATGGAATGTTTTTATTGATTTCCATCATGATGAGAAGCACATGGTATATAAATATATATTACTATATTCATATCATTTTACATTTATACATGCATATTACAATGAGATGACATTGCATACATTACTATTAAATTGCATTTTTTTGGGATGTTTATAGGAAGAATGCATCGAGTTAGGATAAGAAACTCATCCCTCACATATTGGGGTCAAAGAGTCTTTCTAGAAGATGAACGACTCTAGTAATATTTTCATTAGTTTAAATATTTATAAGACAATATGAACTATTAAATATATTAAATTGGTGATTTATATTTTTTTAATGTAGTCAAATAATTTAGGACACAAAACATCCCAAACAGAATTGTGGTTGGATGTTCATAAAAAATATGATGGGAGTTTTGTTAATGAGTTTGCCAAAGAATTCTATGTATGAATTTATTTTTCATTATAATAAATTATTATCAGTTTTCACTATGTTAATACATATTACTTCTAATATGATTGATATTTGATTTATTGGAAAAATTTAAAGAACTATGGGATGTTAATTCCCCATAGTCCTACTCAGTCATTTAGGATGACCTCGTTGGTAAAGTCCTTTGGAAGGAGATTCCTAGTCGAGTGTGAAAGATGGGTTTGGGACCATTACCATCTGAGGTCTCCTTTAGGCCATCGGAGATTGCAGCTGCATCTAATTATGGTTGTAGTAACTCCCTACCCCGATATTCTCAAAGAGAGTTTGTTTCTATGCAATGCATAATTTAGGAACATGGGGCTCAGATATCCACTTTATAGAAAGAATTGGTTGACTTATATCATAAGATGACTGAATCTGTCCCCTGAGATATTACATCAATGACTGTTGGTTAGTATGTAAATCACACAAATTCAAAATAATTTAGTTCACATACTTTTATTGACATTAATTTTAAATATAAAACTAAAAAAATTGTTTAATTTTTAATATAATTGTCTTACAAGTGTTGGCAACAAAAAGTAGAGACGGAGATGGAGAGGATGATGAGCATAGATCACCATCGAGAAATGATTAGTGGAGTGGTTTTTTACATGTATTATTTGTGGCATAGAGTATTCACATGAAATTTTCATGATTTCCCATGTTTGAATAAGCTAAAACCATTTATATCTTGTTTTTTTTGTATATCTATATGGTGGAATGTTATATTGTGTGTAAATTAATATACATATTTATATTTTATTACATACCTTCATTAATATTTCAAGGGACTATGTAGAAGAATATGGTCTAAAAAATCTAGATAAATTTATAGGATTGTTTTGGGAAACATAAGCACAGAATACATTCTTTTTAACACTATAGGTAATTAGAATTGTCTAGTGACCATGTCACTGTTGTTAGAGAGTGCTGTGTAAGTTGAAAAGATATTTCGAATGGTATCTGGATACGAGACATGATGTGGGTATCCTCGGATGGTTTTCTTAAGGCTGGTATGATATTTATGAGGGGATTAAGAAAAGTGAAAAAATGTGTGAGATGACTATATGTACCATGATTCAAGAGAAACACACTCATATGTGGGGGTTGAGGCTTAATGGGCATTATGAGTGGGATGTGTCTATTGGGATGAGATGATGTCTGACAGAGAAGGGTTTTAACCAAGTAAAAGGCTTAAACATATTCTTTATGATTTGGGAAATGGAATCCAGGGGCATGTCATATGAGTTGTTCGATATATGGAATCATGTTTCCAAGGGTTATAGAGTATGATAGGGTTTGATGATAATTGGGTTGTAGGAACAGGAGAGGTAAGAGATATTATATAGTTGGAATATGACCTGAGGTTTTGGTCAGGGGATATTATGGTCGTGGTGTGACCAATTGGTGATATGTATGAGATAATATCAATGATCATATATCATGATGGGTATTGGGGATCTAGTCAACACCCTGACATGAAATACATGATTTGAGATGATGGGTTGGGTATCCAGTAATTAGAACCATGTGATTTTTTTGTTGAGATATGTGATAAGATTCATGCCATGTTTTTTTAAATCTTGTGTGTGATTTTTGTGCTTATGATAGAAGATACACCTGGTGGGAGAGAGGATCTTTAGGTCTGGCCTCGCTATGAGTGAGATGGATCTACTTAAACTACCAGGGTAGATATGGATTACTTATGTTCATTAATTAGTGCCTTTCCCTGAGTAGTATTGAATTGGGATATTTGAACATTCTTTAAGTAAGATTCGGTTGTGATAGTGGACCATGCTGATTGAGATGGTTTGGTCATTGGAACATTCATATACCCCTACAAGAACCCTAGTGTGTCTACATACCTTATTTTTATTTTTTTCTTTCAGATCATAGGATGTGTAGTGATTTGGAATAGGGCATCTTGATATGTAGTTAGAGGCATGGTAATGTGGCCTGGGGATTTTTAGTAGGTCAAATGTGTGTATTTTTTATCTTTTACATAAATATTAGATGGGATCGGGACAATGGGTGACCTATGTATGTTTTTTATAACCATGTTTATATATAATGTGTTTCATTTGTTATGGAATTATGTTATTGATTTATGTGTGATTTTATTATAATATATGTACATTTTGGTATAACTATATGGTAGAATGGTCTAATTTGTGCATTGTTTATTTTTTACTAATGTTATTCATCGGGTGTAGGTTCTAGGGATGTAGGTTCTACAGCTTTTTTGTAATTCAACATTTATTAATGATTTAAACCACTTCTAAATATATTTTTTTCATGGTAGTTTAAACCACTACTATATTACGGTATATTTTGGCGACAGTTAAAATCATCGCCAAATATGACAAACTTTTATTTTGCAGTGGTTAAAACAACTGCTAAATTAGAGTTAATTTTTTTTGTTGGTAAACATCCACTAAAACACATTAAACTACCTCTAAATATATTTTATATGCTGCTATCTAGAAACCATCAATAAATGGAAGGAAATGACATGTGTTGGATGTCGACACCAATTTTAGCAGTGTTTTTTTGAAACCATCCCAAAATCATGTGGCAGCGGTTTAAACCACAGGAAAATCAAAAACACCACCTCTACATCGTGATTTTATTATTTTTATTCATTCATAATTTAGTAATAGTATATAATAATAATTAATAATTACATTGGGTTAATGATAGGTAATGACAAACCCAAATGGAAAATGGAGGTTCGAGGAGAATCCCTTGCCACTTTGTAATCAATCGAATCATATCCACTATAATATTAATATCATAAAATGAAAAAATTTATACCATGAAGATAAAGGGATTCATAATATGATACATCAATGGGCAGTATACATACACCACACACAAGAAATTGTGGTAAATAAGGCATATCTCATAGAAATAAAAGTGAGATGAGAAAACTCATACCTTATGTTTGAAAATGATTTTCAATTTCTCTTAATGTCATGGAATATTAAATTAGATTCATTAAAAAAATTAGAACCTATCCAAAAAAATTTATTTATTAAAAATTTATTAAGTTCATTTATGACATTTTTGTTGAAATATAATATTTAATTTTTTTGTTAAAGAGTGTTCGTTTCCTTGGTTTTCATGATTGACTCACTGGTATACACATACGAATTAAAATGGGAAATGGGAAATGTTATTCCGAATTAATATTATATGTTATAAATGGACATTCAGAATATCAAATGGTTATATAATTCATTTGGTTGTATGGGGTTATGATGGATCATTATATAAGACATTAGTGATAATCATTTAGATTATTTTGGCAGTTGTTTTGAACATCACAAACTATTTTTGCCTTATGGATTAAATCATATATATATATATATACTGGTTCTAGAACATTAAGTAAGTTATAATACATATATTTTAGGATTTTTTAACCATAATAATGGTTTTATGACCACCCTAGAAGGCTTTAATGAAAAATTTAAATATATTGTCCATGGTGGCGGTAAATCGACAAACCACAGATGATATTTTCATTTTTAGAATAAATGGGAGAGGGAAGAGATTAGATGATGAATTATTCCCTTAAATTATAAAATTCTAGTATACAAAATATAATTTAGTTATCATGACTATTGTATTGGTGGAGGTGAGGAGAGGATAAAAACAAATGGATTTGAAAAGAAATTAAAATAAAAAATAAAGAGGACTTTACCTCTTGAAATTATCCTCCTTTAGACCCTCCTTGGGGAAAAGGATTTGGTATTTTGATTATAAAAATTATCTTGAATGGGAGGGACGGGCTTGTGTGGAGGAATGGGTAGAAATTGGACAATCTTGAAGACTTAAGAGGTGAGAGGATAAGATGTGGTGAGGGGTGGTATCTATAGGGGAGGATATGGTTTTTTTATTACTTTATTCATTTATTTTATTATTTTGGATCCAGACTATGCATTGTTTCAGAATTATCACTGAATATATTAAAATAATGGATTATATTTCTATATTATATGCATACATTATCTATACAACATCTATGACTCGATATTTCATTTATTGGTTAAATATCATAAATTATTGTATTTCACTATTCACCAAAAATTCAATAATTTTATAAAAATCCCAAAAATTCATCCTAATAATTTTTTATTGTGTATAATTTAAAAATAGACTCCATTTTATAAAAATAATTTTCTAAATATGAGCTTTTATTTTAAAATTAAAATCATCATTTATTTGAAAAATACTTTTTTAAAACTATACCAAATTTTATAAAACTTTGAAAAATTAATTAAGGTCTCATAAAAATATCCTATAATCATAAGATATTGAAATATTAATTTATGAAGCTATTTTTGAAAATAAGATGTTTTTAAATAGTTATATTAATTATAAAATTGTAATTAAATATCTATAACATACAAAAATACAAACACTTAATTTATCATTCTTAAAAAATTTATTTACTTATTCCAAGGTATAGATATATCGAATTTTTATTTATACGATACCAAAATTTTATTTATAATTTCATAGGTGAGGTTACTATTCTATTACCCGGCTAACTATTCATAACGGTCACATTACTGTTACAAAGTTCAAGTTTCTATTCAATTTGTATGAGTTCTTTAACATCTAGAAATACCTCTTATCTCATTCATTCTACATATATAAAGTTTTTATTATGTTCTCTAAGTCATTTTATGTGATTTATACTATTGAAATAATTATAAGAAGGTAAATTTCATTGATATAATTCTGGGTCATTATAGGTCACGGCCAGAACAATGTAATCTAGTTGTGTAATAATTCCACTAATTTTGTGGATTTTTTAAAATTATAATTATTATTATCTTATTATTACATAACTATAATAATTATAATAATTATAATTATAATAATTACTATAATAATTACGTAAAATGCTATTTTATAGCCTAGGGAATTTGTTTAACAAAAGATACAGTTCAGGAAATGGTGCATGACAAAAATTTGTCTTACAGTGTGGACATCCACATATGAGAACAAAAAACATTTTGAAAGGAGGAGAGAGTGCCCCCCTGTTTGTCACCTTCAGTCACCTTCTTTCACCCAACTGCCTCTCGAGTGGTTTGTCGCATGGAAACCCCCTCCACTAGGGACGCCTCAGTGCTTCTCCTTACACCATACCACCTCTAAGACGCCCTTCGTAGTCTTTATGGCATGCTTCCCTCATGGTCAAGAGACATTGGCACTCCCTCACCGTTCCACTTTAACATCGAAAGGATGCCTTCCTAACCAGAAAGCTTCAGCTACGACGCCTTGCCAAAGATCTGGCATGTGCAGATTCCCACGATAGCTCCACTCGACCTTCTGTCAATTGCTACCTAAACAAGGCGTCACCTCCTCCATGCAAGGTGCGACCTTCAATGAGCCCTGCACGGATGCGACTCCTCTTTTCAACCAACAGTCTTCTACACATTCTGTAATAGTCAAGAGTCACCCTTCCCGATGACCGTCTCCTCTGGTGGCCTCACCATCCACCGCAGTTCCTCCTCCTGCTAGATCTGATGATGTTGTTTTACATCCCATCACCGGATCATATCAGCACCGTTAGTCCCCCATTATTCTCATCCAATAGTTGGAGGCCCTCTAACCATCAACAACCATGGCGTTTTGCACACCTTTTCTTCGAGCCTCTCATTGTCCCACCTCACACCGCCCAGATCTGGCGCCACAAACGTCGGCATGTCCAGATCTGGTGACCTCGCTTGACAGTGACAGCCACCAAGTGAGGAAACTGGAGCAGAATGACCTCGGGCCGCCTCCTTACCATTGGTACTTCCTATCATCAGAAACTTGCAGCAGTAGGTCCTGCCTACCACTGGATGTGAACGTTTCTGGTACCCTTGTTTGTCGCTTCCGGCTTCTTGGAAGACTGGATTTGTAACACCTGAAGGTTTTAAAAATAAATTGAAATACATGAAACACTGAGTCTCTATATAATGACACATTTATTAAGGAGATAGTTGTAAACTAGCTGTTAAATATATTTTTGATTCTTTTATGATTTTATTTTTAAAAATGGACATACAAGGTTTTGATCAGTGTGTTTTTTAGAGTCTGAAAGGAAAAACATATTTTTTGGTGAATAGTAACCTACCCTTATGAATAGAATTATTTCCCTTATGAATATTAATATGACCAAATTAATATTAAACTCACAAATGAAAGAATTTATAATATTTTATGAGACCTTGATTAATTTGTCAAGGTATTATAAAATCAGTTATAGTTTTGTTATTGTTATTTTTGGAATTAATTACAATTTTATTTAAATATTAATTTTATCACATTTAGAATATTATTTTAATAAAATTGAGATCTTTTTTGAATTATAAATGTCAAAAAATGTTTATGGTGAATTCTAGTGATTTTTTTGAAATACATGAATTTTTTATGAATAGTGAAATACGGTAATTTACTGTATATATACATTATATGTTTAATAAAATATTCCTAGCATCATGTATGATATATGAACCCTTTTACTAAACTCACATTTTTTATTTACTATTTTTTTAACATTAATCAAAACTATTTATAGTCTTGGGAAAAAATATTAAACTAATTATTAAAATAATGGAAAACTCCTCCTCTCCTCCAATAAAAATACCACCATCTCCCCCCACTTCTTCTCACACCTCTCAATCTTTGAGAATTATCTAAATTCTGAAAAATACACTTACCAAGGCTCATACCCAAATCCGAGACCTAATTTCCACACAAAAAGTCGAAAACCGAAGGCCTTAAGGGGGATCTCAAAGAGAAAAGATCAAGAGGTAAAAATCCTCTATCATTTTCTTGTTTTTACTTTTCAATTCATTTTCTAATACTATATTCACCTCCCCTTATCCAAGAGTCATTAAAGCTCCAATACTATTTATAATCCTTATTTTTATCATGTTTATGGAAAAATTCATCATCAATTTTCCTCACCACTTCATCTTATTCTAAAAAAAATTTTCCATGATGTGTCGACATACTGATATTGTGATAGATTTGACTTAAATTTCCTTTAATTCATTAAATTATGGATGTAATACCATTTTAATGGTTGAAAATGATTTTAAAGTGTATGATATTACCTCTCTTATGTTCTTTAATTCACTTAAATGCATAATATTGAACGTATATGATGAATCAAATTTTTGATTAATGAATAACCACCAAAATGATCTAAATAAATATAACTAATGAGTTTTCTAATGATTTATCCTCATACCATATACCCCAAATGATTTATGGAATCATTTAATATTTTGGAAAAATATTAATTCCATTTATTTAAAAATATATATTTTCTCCTTCATTTGATAAGAAAATCCTTTACGAACCGACCATGGAAATCATGTAAAGCACGCACCCAGAACAATGGAAATAAAAAAATATTATTAATAAATGGGTCGAATGATGTTAAACATTATCATATATGGAGTTATTATCATTATTATGCTTATGTAAAATATTAATAACTCCCTTTTAACCATTATACATGAGATTTAAACATGTTTTAGGTAAAACAAAATCTGAGGTAAGGGAATTCTTAACCCAATTTCCATTCTTTGGGTTAACCTTATACTTCGTTTATTATATGGTACTAATACAATTTTGTATAATGAATTCTGTTTATATTATTTATTATTATCTTAATTCATAGTGTATACACATATTCCATTCATTATATTTATTATATGATATCAATTATATGATATTTGTAAGGACTTTTCGTTAAAAATCCTCAATTAAATTTAGATTTTTAAAAAAATTAAAATGAATGTTTTGGGGAAGTGTTCATCTTTATGTTATGGTTTTTAGAATTTTTTTATGATAAGGGAGGGAATTATATATCCCTCTAATACATTGGGTATATTTAAGTTTGAGTTTGACTATATGGTTATTCCAAGTGTAACTACGATGGTTACACCATAATGTAGTCGTGAGGATTACATTGTAAGGTAGTCGTGAGGGTTATATATCATATGGTATCCATGATTTTAACAATTTTAAGTAACTAATACCCAAATATACCTTCATATTTTATATATTTTTCCTATGTTTATGGAAATATCATGTTTCACAACATTGGTATTTGATACATTATGGGTGAGAATTATGTATTTGTTAAAATGACACCATATGTTTATAAGTATTCTGGGACTAAAGGTTTATTAAATTATTTTTATATCCCTTATTGATCATTTTATGTTCATCCCATGTTTCAAAATATTTTTCACATGTTATAAGGATGTATAAGATAATGAAATATGTCGATTTAAATGTTATGAAGATTTGACAAATAAATCATGTTGTTTTTTTCTGTAAAAAATATGTTTTGAAAGAATTGGATATTGTTTTAATGGTACCATCTTTTTATGATTATGGGTTTATATATATGAGTTATTTCATAACTTGATAATAATCTAAACTAAAAAAATATGCAAATGTAAAGAAGTAAAATCTAGTTGAAATAGCTAGATTATGTAATGTTTAAGGTTGGGTTATTATAGTTTGTATTAGATAACTTTATGAGTTAGTATAATTTTAATAGAATACCATAAATAATTTTTACTTTCTGTTTATATTGAAATCTTATATCATTTAATGATTACCCATGGTTCTTTATATAAGATATTTCTCTTCAGAATGGTTTTTCACAGACGAAATAGGGAATTTAAAGTTGGCAGGAACTGAGTAAATGATATCATTCTAAACATGTAACTAGGAATAGTGGGAATTAGAACAGAGAAGTTTTTAATAAAAATGGATCATCTAACACATACAATAAATTTTTGGGGCATCCATGCAAGAAAACAACCAGAGATCCCAGAAAGGAAAATTATGATCGTTGAAAATTTTATGAGACCACACCCTCCTGCTTTTGGTGGATCTTCAGACCCAGTAGTGGCTAAAAGATGGATTAAATCCTTTGAAAAGATATTTGATAACATGGGATGTTCAAATAATCAATATTTTCGTCTTTCATTTATCATTTTGAATGTGAAGCTGAATATTGGTGGTCAATGGTTAATAATATCAGGGATAAAGATGAGATTGAAGCATTAGAGTGGGATATATTTAAGAGTCTTTTCATGGAAAAATATTTTCCTACGGTGGTTCAATATAGGATGGAGAAGAAATTCTTTTAATTGCGGAAAAATAATGATGATTCAGTGGTCGTGTTTGAGGAAAACATCACCCTACTGGTAATGTATGCACAAAATCATATTTGGGATCTTGATAGAAAAATCATTCACTTTTAGTCATGATTGAAGCCAAGTTACAAAAGTAAATGGGCCTATTGACAATTCAAAAGTTATGAGAATATTTTATGATATGATGAGAGGGTAGAAATGGAGCTTCCTGATGATCACTTATACGTTTAAAAAAAATGTAGAGGTCTATATGGAAAGTGATGGGTAATAATAAATCAATTAAATCTTATTGTAAGAAAGTATAGTTTCTAGTTTGTGAAAAGTGTGGTAAAATGCACCCTAGGGAATGTCTTTCCAAAACCGCGAAGTGTTTTTGATTTGGTAAGTTTGTACATAGGGTACGAGATTGTAATGAAAATGATCTTATCATTAATTATGATAAGAAAACTAAAAAGTGATTCAAATGGGGAGAGATGGGTCATTATAAAAATGCATGCCCAAAAAAATATTTGAGTGATGGAAAGTAGTCAGACTATAAGTATAAAGGTGTAGTTAGATCATTTGTGACTACGTCAGTAGATTTCGGGCCATCCAATAAAGTGGTATAGGTTACTTTGTTTATTTACTCATATCATGCTAAATACTTACTTGATACGGGGTCTAAACCTTAATTTACTTCTGAGAAATTTTCCCGCAAGTTGGAAAATATCACCTTAATAAATGAGAGCATAACATATTGTTAAAACACCAAGGGGGAATTTTATAATAAAAAGGCATTTTAAGAATCTTCCTATTGTTATCTGTGGAAATATATTACCTGAAAACCTATTTGTATTTCCCTTAGTAGGGTTTAATTTTATTATTGGAAGGGATTGGTTTTTTTTATCATGCTAAGATAGATTGTAAAGCTCAATAAGTTGTTTTCAGAATGTGTTTCAGTTTATAAACCGAAACGAACCCATACAATTGATAACATATCAAGAATATGTGAAATTGTTGAAGGATGGAAATGAAATATATCTTGCTCATGTTGTTGAAAACAAGGGAACTGTTATGATTAAATATGTGCCAGTGGCAAATGAATACCTTGATATTTTTCCTGAGGACTTACCCATTGTTATACCTGATTAAAAAGTTGAATTCACCATTGACATAGTTTTTTATACTAAGCCAATTCCAAATCCCCTTTATGGAATGGCTGGAATGGAACTTTTTGAATTGATAAATTAGTTACAGGAGTATCTTGATGAAGGGTTCATTCATCCTAGCACTTCAACATGGTGAGATTTTGTATTGTTCAATAAAAATAAAGGTGGTTTCATGAGACTTTGCATCGATTATTGAGCTTCAAATAACATTAATGTTAAAAATAAGTATCATTTTCCCCACATCGATGACTTATGTAATCAGCTTCAGGGAGCCTAGTATTTTTTCTAGATTGACTTCGGATGTGGGTACCATCAGCTGAAGGCGAAGAAGGATGAAATTGAAAAAAAAATCTTTTTGAACTACATATGGTCATTATAAATTCGTTATTATGTTTTTTGGGATAACTAATGAACTTAATGTATTCATGGCTCTTATGAATGGAATATTTCATGAGTTCTTGGATTTTTTTGTGGTTGTTTTTATTGATAAAATTCTGTTATATTCTATAAGTAAATAGAAGAATGAAAAACATATAAGGGTTGTTTTGGAAAAATTAATAGAAGAGAAAATATATGGAAAATTCCGCAAGAGTGAATTTTAATTGAAAACAAATTTCTTTCCTTTGTCACATTGTTTCTAAATATGGAATAATTATTGATCCTACTAAAATTAAAGTTGTCGAAGAACTGACAGAGACCTCAAATATAACCAAGATTCATAGTTTTCGTGGATTCACAGGCAATTACTGGAGGTTTTTTGAAAACTTTGCACAGTTATCTCCTCCACTAACTAGGTTAACTTGTAAATGAGTTAAATTAACTTGGAAATAGTAATGTTATGATTTGTTTTCAGTAATTGAAATGAATATTGGTGAATACTCCAGTTCTAACCCTGCCATCCAAAAATGGTGACTTTGTCATCTATGGTGATGCTTCATTAAATTTACATGTTTGTGTTCTGATGCAGAATGATCAGGAAATTATATATGATTCAAAAAAACTCAATCCTATTCTTTTAAATTATCCCACACATGATTTGGAATTATAATTTGTGGTTTCACATTAAAAAATTAGAGGCATCATTTATACAGAGCCAAATGTCAAATGTATAATGACCACAAATGTATGAAGTATATATTCACATAAAAAGAATTAAATATTAGACAGAGCAGATGAATTGAATTGATAAAAGAATATTATTTCATGATCAACTGCCATCCAATAAGAGTAAATAAAGTGGAATATTCCTTGAGTCGAAAAAAACATCAATCATTAACTATGTTATGGCTAGAACAATACAAATTAATTGATGATTTTCTGAATTTTGGATTAGAAGTTGTTAAATTAGAAAATTCCTCTGTTTTCTTTCCAGTTTCAGTGCATTCATCTTTGTTAGAAAAAATTATGAAACCAAATAAGGAAGATGGGGAGTCATAGAAAAAAGTATAATTGGTTAATATTGGTACATTTCCAAAATTTAACATTGATAAGGATTGTGTTCTAAGATTTGGGAAGAGATTTTGTGTGAATCTTGATTATCATATGAAGAAATAATCGTTGTGTAAAGCTCATAGTTCTCAATTTTTAGTTCATCCTATTAGCACAAATATATATAGAGACCTTCACCAGTATTACTAGTGGGATGGAATGAAATGAGATGTTGCAGATTTTACAATGAAATGTCTAACATTTAAATAGGTTTATGTAGAGTAGCTTTTACTAAAGGGGGTGTTTCAACCTTTACTAGTGCTAGAGTATAAATGGAAAATTATATCAACAGACTTCCTTGTGGGACTAACAAATGATTTTCAATGTAGAAATGCAAATTGGGTTATTATTGATCCACTAACTAAATATTCTCATTTTTTTCCTATTCAAGATACTTTTTCATTGGATCATCTTTCTCGATTGTACCTCAAATATATTTTTAGGTTATATGGAATTAATTTTTACACTATATTTGACCATGTTCAAAAGTTCACTTGTAACTTTTGAAAAGGTCTTTAGAAGTTGTTGGGAACATAATTAAATTTTAGTACAACTTTTCATCCTCAATCAGAAGGGAAGTTAGAACGGACGGTTCAGACATTTGAGGATATGCTTAGAGATTGTTCAATGGACTTCCAGAGAAGTCAGTATTCATATATTTCTTCAGTTGAATTTTCTTATTATAACAGTTTTCATTCATGTATTCAGATGGAACCTTTTGAGGCATTATATAGGAATCCGTGTAGAACTCTAGATTTTGGGGGTATAGTCAGAGAAAAGAAGTTTATGGGACCAAAATTAGTAGATGAAGTGGCAAACAAAGTTAAGATTATTTAACAACAGAAGAGGGCATATCAGATTAGGCAAAATATTATGCAGATAATAAGAGTAAAAAATTTTCTTTTGAGGTAGGTGATCATGTTTTCCTCAGAATCTCACCAAGGAAAAGTGTTATGCATTTTATTAAGAAAGGTAAGTTTAGTCCACAGTTCATTGGATATTACAAAATCTTTGAGAATGTTGGACCGATTGCCTAAAAAGTATATTTTCCTCTGATTTTATCTATGTTACATGATTTTTTTCATGTTTTGATGTTGATAAAGTATATTCAATATTCATCTCACGTTTTGATCCTAGAAGCAGTTCAGCTGGAAGAGAACCTTCCTTATGAAGAGAAACCTATTGAAATTATTGATCGAAGAGAACAAGTATTGCGGGATAAGGTAATCCACCAAGTGAAGGTTTTTTTTGGAGAAACCACATAGTTGAAGAAAAAACATGGGAATCTGAAAATTATATTAAGTAAAGGTACCCTAACATATTTAATAAGAAAATAAAATTTCATGGTTACAATTTCTAGAAGGTGGGGAGAATGTAACATCCCATGGTTTTAAAAATAAATTAAAATGCATGAAAAGATCATCCTCTACATATTTTTACTTTTATTTAAGGACATATTATTAAAATAGTTGTTAAATATAATTGTGTTCCTTCTATGATTTGAATTTTGAATAATGGGTATACACGGTTGCAATTAGTAAGTTTTATAGAGTTTAATATGACAAACTTAATTTTTGGTGAATAGTAACCTACCCTTATGAATAATAATATTACATTTAGGAATAGTAATGTGACCAAATGAAGAGTAACATCACCAATTAATGTGTTTCTAGTAATTTATGATACCTTGATTAATTTTTCAAGGTGGTATAAAATCAGTTACAGTTTTAAAATTGCTATTTTTGGAAAAAAAATATGATTTTATTTAAAAATTAATTTTCTCATATATAGAAAAATATTTTTATAAAATTGAGTTGAGTTTCTAATTATACACATAGAAAAATGGATAAGGTAAATTTCTGATATTTTACTGAAATACCCAAATTTTAAGGAATAGTGAAATACGCTAATTTATCGTATATATACATTATATGTTAAATACACTATTCATGGAATCCTGGATGATGTAAGAACCCTTGTTTCAAACTCACATGCTTTCATTACTATTTTGGTTCACATTAATCAAGACTATTCATATTCTTGAGAAAAAAAAATTAATCTAATCATTAATATAATGGAATACCCCTCCTCTCCTCCACTCTTAATATCACAGCAGCCCCCTCTTCCTCTCACACCTCTCGTGTTTTGAGCATTGTCTGAATTATTCCCAATATTATTCACAAGGATCATTCCCATTTCAAAGACCTACTAGTCTGATCAAAAGGCAAAAACCAAATTCCCTAAAGAGGATCTCATGGAGAAGAGATCAAGAGGTAAAAATACTCATTAATTTTCATGTATTTTCTTTACAATTATTTTCTTTTCTTATACTCTCTTAACATACCCTTGTCCAAAAGGAATGAAATATTTAGTACCATATATATTAGTGATTTATATATTTTTTATGTAAAAAATAATCATCATTATTCCATTTCTCATCCACTTATTCTAAAAATAAAACACATTGTTCGTGATTTGCTGATTTATCAACATTATAGACAATGTGCCTCCAATTTCCTTTTCTTCCTTAAAATCAAGTTGTAAAACCATTTTAATGGTTGAAACATGTATTAAATTTTATGATATTACCTATCTTATGTTCTTTAATTAACTTATGTGCATAATATTAAAGGTATATGATGAAACAAGTTCGTGACTATCGAAGAACCACCAAAATGATCTAAATAAATATAAGTAATGATTTATCTAATGAATCATCCTCATTCCATATAAAAAAATGATTTATCACATAATTTAATATTATGGAAAAATATTAATACCATTTAATTTTACTTTTTTAGTTTCTATTCCATTCTATAAGAAAATCCTTTACAAACCGACCATGGAAATCATGTAAAGCACGCACCCGAAACAATGAAAATAACAAACTATTATTAATAAATGGGTCTAATTATGTTATAAAATGATCATATAAAGTATTATAAACATTATTATGCTTATTAAAAATATTAATAACACCATTTTATCCATTATAGGGGAGTTTTAAACATTTTTTTTGTAAGATTAATGTGTGGTAATAAAATTCTTAACCCAATTTCCATTCTATGAATTAACCTTCAACTTCATTGATTATATGGTAATAAGATTATTTTTTGTAATTAACATTCTTATATAATGTACTATTATGTGTATTTATAGATTATACACATATTTCATTCATTATATTAATTCTTATATTAATTATATGATATTTGTAAGGAAGTTTCATTTAAAATCTTCTTTTAAATTTTTATTTTTACAAAATTCAAAATGAATGTTTTGGAAAAGTGTTCATGTTTATGTTATGGTTCTTGGGAATTGTTTATTAGAAGATAGGTACCTATATATCCCTTTAATTCATTTGGTATGTTTATGTTGGAAGTCATCTTTATGGTTACTCAATGAGTAACTGTGATGGTTACACCATAAGGTATCTGTGAGGGTTACATTTTGAGGAATTCATGAGGATTACAAATAATATGGTAGCTATGAGGGTTAAAATTGTAAGTAATTCCCCAAGATACCTATATTTTTTATTTATTTTTTCTATGTTTATGTGAATATAATTTTTCACAATGTAAGTATATAATACGTTATGGGTGATAATTATGTCTTTTTGAAAATGATTTCATACATTTATAAGTATTCATGGACTAATGGTTTATTTCCATGTTTTTAAATCCTTTACTAAGATTATTATATTCAACCCAAGTTTTTAATTATCTTTCATAGGTTATAAGGATGTGTAAAATAAAAAATTAAGTCAATTTAAATGTAATGGAGATTTGAAAAAGAAATATTATTGTTCTTTTGTGTTAAAAAATTTATGTTTTGGAAGAAATTGATATTTTTTTACAGGTACCCACATTGTATTCTTGTTGGTTTATATGTATGAGTTATATCCTAACATTCAAAAACTATAAACCTAAATGATACTTGTGAATTTAAAGAAGTAAAATCTTGTTGAAATAGCTAGCTTATGTAATTTTTAAGGTCAGGTCCTTATAGAATTTTCCCGGCATTAGGCTCGAGTAGAATTTTCCAGCCCAAAATAGGTCTGGGAAGGCTTTTCTGGCTCAAAATTACCCTAAAAAGGCATTAAATGGCCCAAAACAGGTCTACCTAGGTTCGGCGTGACCTGATTTGGGCTAGTGTAAGGTTAATGGGTCCCCATTAAGAAAAATTTATTTCATTAGGTATTGAATTAATTTAATTAATTATTTTAATGTTTGGACATAAAATTAAATTAATCGCAGACTGAAAATAATTAAATTCTTCAAATGATTTAATTCATTTAATTGAATTAATGCTCCCATACTTTATTTATAGCAATTTAATTTTATCACGCTTAAAGTTATATCAATTGGTCTTAAGAAATGACATGACCAATGTATGTCTGCATTTATTTAATTAATTACTTTAACAATGTGTCATGATTTTAATTAATTAATATGATATGTTCATTGTCATTTATTTTTATTTAATATGTATAAATGCATTCATGCTCAATTTTATCTGATTTTATTGCTTCCTTATCCCCCTTGACCTACATATGAGTACATTTGTAATTTTTCTAGAGACAATGTATGAATTGAACCTCACCAAGATGAGATGGTACACTCGACACGATGTGGATCCTTCCAAGATGATGCGGTACACCAGACGAGATGTTGACCTCTCCAAGATGAGGTGTTACTCTAGACGAGCAGCATAAATACTAGATGGTGGTGAGCTGCATCACGAGTCAAGCAACGCTTTAGTTATAATGCCCCTAGGTCATTGTTGGTATATTTAATTTAAATGGATCAACCAATATTAGATGCTCAAGACCAGTCAGATAATAGATTTATTTTATGCATTTATTTATTATATTATGCATTTTACAACAACGGTAAAATACATAAAATAATATAAATAATATTCATAATGAATAGATGAATGTTTTTCTATTCATGTTCAATTTTGAGTGGAAATGAACAAGATTAACATAAATATATTACATTTGTCAAGGGAAAAACACAAAAACCCTAAAATAAATATTATGTTGCAAATGAATTTTTTCATTTAAATTTGAACACAGCCTGGTGTTCGGGGTTCTCTGTCAGCCATAGATGAGGGTGTCTCTTACTACTGGGGAGTTCTTATGAAAATTATAAGTTGAATTAACTAAAATGGTAGTAAGGATTCTTTATAGCTAAATTTCTATCATTTTAGACACAATCATTGATGGAATCAAGGTTTTGATTTAGGGAAGCTTGGTCTTCACTCAAGAGATCAAGGAACCGCGAGTTAATATAGTTGGCCAGTTACAATCCTATCTTGAACTCTCCAAGTAGTGGCGTAGTCATAGCTTATAGACTATTAGGGGAAGTTCAAATATCCTTTCCACTACAATTCTAAAGTGAAAATGTATTATGATTCTATTATAGAGGGTTTATAGAAATCGATAAAATAAAGGGAGACATTTATTGATATAATTAATCAGTAATGTCTAATTTGTAATCGTGAAAAAAAATACAAAATGTTAGAATTTATTTTGAATAAAATGGTAATAAATACCCCAAGAAATACTGTGATAAATCATAGACAATGTTAATATCTTAACTAGCATGAATTTATGACTGTAGTGCAGACACTTATAGACACTTGCGTTCGCAACTATGATATAAGAAAATCATGGCGCTAGTGTCCCAATACCTTTTAAGCTACCTCAAGAAGCAAGGGAATAAAAATTCTTACGGGGGACTCATGTATGAATCATATGATGATTATGTCATAATTTTATCACCATAGACTAATGTTTGATGCGGTTACAACATCATTACATGGATGATATCACATATTGTTTCATCTCCAAGAATTTTGTGAGGAGAAAGTGAAGAAAAATATGAATGAGTGATAATTACCCTGGGATTGTGTAAATATGAAAGGCAGATCATGAGGTTTCAAAGAAATCCCATTCTTACATCTTTTTCACCCAATTACATCATCTTCATTTAAGATTAAAAAGAAAAAAATATAATAAATTCTTAATTTCTTTTTGGGTAAGATTTACCATGAAATAATAATATTAAAGATAGATTAATATTTAATTCTTTTGGTGAATAAATTGAAAGACAAGACAATAATGCCAATTGAAAAACTGATGCCCAAGGAACCTTCACAAATTCCTTCAAAGATAAAGGTTTTTTATTAAAGAGGGTGTTATATTCATCGCATGACATGAAATAAATTCTATAGAAGTTAAAAGAAATGAACTTAATTGAAGAATCATGATCCCACTTCTTCTTCATGTATATTCATCAATGTAATGTTTTTGACATACTATATGGGTATTAAATACAATATGACTTTCAAATATGTGTATTTAAATATGGTAACCATGAAAGTAATATAAAAATTACAAGAGGTCGGGTGTATTCTCCAGGCGGCAGAGAAAGGTTTATTTCTATATTTGTGGTGAGGAACACGTAACATATTATTTCCATGTGAATGGTTCTTTTAAAACTATTATTGAGTATAACCAAAACATATATCTCATGTATCCTTTATACATGAGGATACATAATTCCAGGTTTTAGAATAAATGGGTTTTCTAGTGTTTATTACTCAACTAATAGTTTAGGGATATTTGAATCACATATAATTCCTGGTGAATATAAAATATAAAACTTATTTCCCAAGATGTGGAAAGATAATTATTTTTCAAGAAAAAATAAAATTGTTAATGAAGGATATACCCATATTGATGTTAAGACTCAGTTGATATAAAAACATTTGGTATATTCGACGTATATACTTATTTAGTTTGGAGAAAAAAACCTTTATAAATAAAGGTATGCCATAAATCTATCGAAATTAGTTCAACAAGAGATCCTAAACAATTTTAAGGGTGAGATAGTGGTATAAATATAATTAATAAGCTTCATCTAAGTAATTATGGAATGATAATATGAAGTATGTTATTTACATGGTCAGAAAATTTTAGTTTATTCAGGTTAGCTTGACGAAGAATATATTGACCAAGAAATCATAGATCAATATAATGAAGCATGGAGCAGTTCCTAAACACACATTACCTTATCCGCATCATGGGTATGATGCCAGTGAGAAGGGTCGATGGTGATTCTTACATGTTAACATTGATCAATAAAATGTAGTGTGGAGAAATTCCTAAATGCACATTTTATACATCAAAGTCATGATATAAGTAGTGTTAATGTTTCCACTTGACTTCCATTATATTTCAAGGCATGCTTTTAAAATAACGTTGATATCTCATAACCATATGACAACTATCATGAAAAAAGGATATCATATGATACATTGATTGATGTAAATCCATAAGGTCATAAGAACATGTGTTTGGATTCCAAGAGTTCATTAGGATAGAAACAAACATTCATCTAGCTAAACACATTGTTCATATATGTAATTATCCTAATAGTTTCATAGGATATTACATAAATATCTGTGGTAGAAATGTGGTAATCAATTGATAGACTACATTTATATAAAATGCTGTACATATCTACTTGAGATATTGGGATCCATATTGACTTGGTTTTAGTCAATTCTAGATATTCCCATGTATTTTTCATAGGAACAAGATCCACATGTCAGGTGGAACAAGAATTTTCCAGAGACACATGTTGCATAGGATGGTTAAAACCATGGTGTTAATTTTATTCACTATGGTCTGTGATACATTATTTAGTGGGAAAAATAATTTCTACAAGTAGGTAGTATATGTAATTTAGAAAAAATTGATAATACCAATTAAAATTCAATAATGGATTTCATGTATCAAAGTGAAATGGGGGTTATAATATTGAATACTATGATGGGTATTCAAATGATATGACATGTGGATGGTAAAATCATGGAACCAATAAGGCTCGTTTGGTTATACTTATTCATTATGCCTAAATCCATTAGAATTTTACTTATCATGGCTACATTCTATGATCATTTAATTAGCAGCTGGATTTCAATATGATCTTCTGTGGAAGGTGTCTATATGACACAACCAGAAATGGATGATGACATCACAGAATGCCAATAAGGGTGCAGGTTACATAATTAAAATTTAGGATTAAATTAAGAATCTATATCATAGAATATTCATTTGGAATGAATGTTTTTTCATTTTTCTACCAGTGGATAGTGGGAGTGCCATAATTTTCTTAGAGAAATATGTTCAACAACATATAGAAAAACTATATTGGACTTCCAACTATTTTTTACTACGTTGAAAGTAATTATACAATGATTGACTTAAAATAGATACATAATATCCTAAGAACATGATCTATCAAGGTAGATTTAGCAGTTTCATGGACCTAGTCAATCGTACATATAGTGACATTATATTAAAAAATACAAGTTGGAACAATTCAAGATAAGAATTGTTGTCACGGTCACATGGCATAAATATCTCCAAGTAGACATGAAATAGAATTATAAGTGATTAAGTGTTTATTTGAGTTCCATACCCTTCAATGATGGATCAATCATGTATCTCATGATATGTACAAGAAATTATATTTTCATCATATAATATATAGTAGTAAAATATAATTAATTTCCAAGATAATGGTAGGTACAATAGTCAGTACTCTCTAATTATACTTGGGAATGTACAAAAAATATTTAAATGGTATATGGAGAAAAAGAGATACTAGTTTTGAGGAGACACAAATTATTCTTCCTTAGATCAACATGATCTAGTATCACAGTTCGGATAAGGTGATTAGCGAGAGAAGATCATAAAATCAAGTGGTATCCATACTAACAAAAACTAGATATGTTTCCATTTATTTGGTAGACAAGAATCTCTTATTAAAAGAAAAGATTTTTTCCAGTTCTTGGAATCGCATCTACCGAGTAATTTTTTGACATAATGATAATTTTGTAACTGGTACGAGCCAAGATTCCATGTTTGGTAGTGGAAAAAAGGATATACTCAGTGACACCATCTCTTGAGAAGTTTTACCCCAGGAGGTGAGGTTGCATATAAAAGAATTGTCATGTAGTGGAATCATAGAAAACCCAGCAACTAAAGTCATGACACAATAAAAAATGATTTTAATCATGTTAAAGCTAACGAATATGGTTTGAAAGTTGTCTCTAGTGAATGTGTTAGTGTTGTTATAGTGGGTTCCCTAAACCAAACATGAATAGTGCTTTTTATTACCAGATCATGTATATAGTTAGATATGCATGATGTATTCTTACCATTATAGTGTATACTTTTCTTCGACCACAATTGAAATGGTAATGTACAGAGGTTAATTTTCATATAAAAAGGTTATAGTAGATCCCAGGCTATAATGGGAACCTCAAGCTACTATTACATTAATCTTAAATAAAGATCTTATTCTCTAGATACATCTCACTGACTGGACATAGTATATGTTTGACTATTAGGTGATGGGGGATCATAAACATTTATACTTCTTCTCGTGAGGATTGAAAATGGTGATATTTAGTAGTGAGATCACGAGGAATGATCTTCCAATAGGAACACCACATTTTTTTGAGTGTCATTGGTTGTTCTCATTTATGAACATTTGTATTGGTATCCTGACTTGATATTATTATCAATGTGTGCCATTTTATCACATATTGCGATGAAAATAAAAAAACATGATACTGAAATCATGGTTAGGTAGCTTTTTTTGGGTGCGTCATTGGTGATATGACATTGGTTGAATGGTCTAGAAAAAATTTTCACGTTTGGGTTAAGGAAGTAATATATCTTGGTACTTATTGATCAGGATGGTAATATAATTATAAATCTTTGGAAAAATTATTTTATATTTAAATTTAACTGGTTAGATCAAAAAATAATAATGCATGAAAAGGGCGATGGAAATAGTGTGCTCCTTACTTTATAAGATATCAAAATATTAAGAAATTATGATGAAAAATGTGAGTTCATAGGATGGATGTCATTGTTATGAATATAATTTATATTTAGGGGCCTTGATGAGTTTCTAGTCTCACCTCTTAGTTTTTAAATTTTATTCACTTATATCAAGATAATGGGCTATAGGGTCACAGACAACCGTATTTTCAAGAATCTTCCTTACTCGGTTGAATAGGTATATCGAACATGGTGGGATCCACCAAGGGGTCCATGTATTTTTCAAGTCATCGATCAACAATGAATAAGTAAATTCATTATTATGGAAGTTATGAATAATTTATTTGAATTTATTTAAGTTATTTACATGTTATGTAAATACGAGATATAATATTAATTGAACAGATATTATTTTTATATTCCATGTTCGTTTAATATTAAGTGGAAATTATGAGTTGTGTCAACGAATCAGGTTTATGACATAATATATTATATATATATTATAGGTATGTGATAAAATGATAAATAATACTGACATGGTTTATTTCATTATAATTATTTATTTAGTGGATGTTAAATAAATGAGGGTTTGAAAACCTTTCTGATTATTTTGTACATCCACTATAAATAGAGAGAGACTCTCACACAATAGACTACCCCAACATGATCGGTCACTATGCTCCAACTTTAACCAACTCATTCCCTATATTCCTCACATTGTATCATTCTAACAAACAACAATGGGGACCATATCAAACAAACCGATTAGTTAGACGAACTAAGTGCTCTATTTTCTCCCTTTTCGGTGTTGTCCTCACAACTATATTCTGAAAAACCCACAGAATATACCCACTAGAGATTACAAGGTAGAAAAAACTATTGGTATGAGACCACATTATGGTGTCCATAAAATAAGAGAAAAACACACATAAATCACCTCATCACAATGCACAATCCTTAAAAAAATTCATACAAAAATTATGGAAGATGATGATTGAAATAATGAAAGTGAACAACACTATTTTTTGTAGTTAGGATGTAGGATTACTCCATGAGGGGAACACCATTTTACCCCTTTATTCAAGGAATCAAAAAATGATTGTAATAACATAATATATTATCAAATGATCAATCATAATATTTGTAGTAGGAACTATCATGTGCAATTGGATTCCATATCATTCAATCTTCATGGTGAGAGATTCCACGTTGCTCTTATTTTTCTATTTATCTCCCCATTTGGTCAAAGGCTCCCACCACTAGTACACTGTGTGACTTTCCAAAAATCTCCAAGTTTACTATTACATTCAATGCAAGTTACTTTAACTCAATTCTGTTTCCACAAAACCACCAAGTGAATCCCTAAGTAGAATGTATCTTATTTATTCTAGAGTTATATTGACACACGTCATTTGTGCTTCGTACTGCACCTTCAATATGATTCAAGTGGAAACATCCAACTGCATTGTCCTACTACATCATGTGATCTCTGTAACTTCCCGTATTCCTGACCTTCCAGCTTTCACTCCTCCATCCATATCAAAATTTGATAATTATTTTTCTTTTCCTTTTGTTAGTATATGTTTCGTATCCTTAAAATGGTTTTCACATGCAACTAACACTTTATAATCTCTCACTCGAGAATCATTTTCAAGGATTCACTAATGATTCCTTCTCCAAATCCACATTCCTTCATCCATTCCCCAAATTTATTTTATAGTCGCGTGGTTCCCCTACCATGGTTCTGGTCATCCTAGATTGATTGAGGTGATACACCACCTCAACACATCCCAAACTACGACCTTTTTCTCAAACAACTTCTAGATGAATTTATACTTCTTCTGGATGTATTTTTTCCTGGAATTAAATTTCAAAATTTTAACCAAGTGAATCGAACATTGTGAATCAAAAAATGTCATCCCATCATCTTGCCTCCTTTTGATATCTTCCATCAACCCCTTTTGTCAAATTATCTTATTCTATGCATTTTTAATGAAACATACTCCATTTCTGTTGTCGATAGTGCAACTACTGATTAACATTCAACATTAAACATACAACCCTCCCTTCAAAAGAGAATAGATATTTGGTGGTGCTATTATGAGTGTCTGAATGTCCCCTAATGCTATACTCAGCAAACTCATGCAATAACTCATCTATTTCAAAGAAAAGTTTTATGATTATAGAACCCTTTAAATTTTTAATAAATGTTGATAGTTTCAAAATCAAAATGATTTGGAGATGAAGAAAAAATGAATAAAAGTAAATAAGATGAACAAGAAACTTCAATTTATGTGGTTCAGAAAAAATCCTTACGTCCACAGAGCGGAAAAATTTCTCTATATTTCAGGAGTAAGATTACAAAGAAAATTCTTAGAATATCATGTAAAGACCTAATCTTCTAAAACATAAATATTACTTCTTAATATATCAATATTCATTATATAACATAATGATCAAAATCATAATCATTTAAGTTTAGTGCCGTTGGATACTTTGACCTATAAACAACTGGTCTATAAGTGAGCTATGTCATATCCTACTATGTTCTTCATAATTATCACCCTTATAAGACATATCATACATAATGACATTCTTCATAACCGGTGGAAATGAAACATAAGAAATGGTGAGCTCATATTCCTAGTAATGTAAAATAAGTGAGATATCAACAAAACATGAAAATAAAGGGTTTGAGAACATGATAATAACATTTGAAAACTCATAACCTATATTATATATCACAAACATGAGTCATGACATAAATATTTATAGTTTATAAGACATGAATCATAGAGAAATCAAAGAACATGGGTCATGAGATCATAACATTGACATAAGTTATAGATTTGTGGAATACACATAAGCATAGAAGATCATATATCAAGGATATTCCCCAATACATTCATAATATGTTTGGGTTAGTCTGACTACATTTTTACCTTCTTCGGGTTTGGGATAACCTTCTATGTATCCTCTATTAAGCTTTGGATATCCTCCTGTGTAACCTTTGAGCTCATATAACATTAATCACTACTCAATGCATTAAAATGAGATATAAGTCTCACCTATCACATAAATCATACATTTGTGTGTCACAAGATACTAATAAATTAACCATATAATAACTTGTGAAAATCAATGAGTTTCACAAATATTTTTTCATAGCATAACCCATTAAAAAGAAACAAGTTTTATAAACATTTCATCATTTCATCATAGCATAACCCATGGAAAATGAACGAGTTTCATGAATATCTTGTCATCATAGACATAGACCATCCATAGAAAAAATAAATATGGTAAAATTGGATCATATCTTTGGTCATGATTAAGTAACATCAAAGGATGTCATCTTAGATGAGAAATTATTTATAAATATCACTTGGATGTTTTCTTGCGGAAAATAACCATTTCACTTTTAAAATAATTTTTTAAACAAAAAAATTCATAAAACATATTAAAAATTCATTTATTTGAAAATAAATCTTGAAACATATAAAGGAATATTTAAAAAAAATTAGTCATGACGACGGAAAATTCTATTCATGTTGTACACATTAAATCAAATATTCCTTTCATATTTTTGGTAAAATCAAAATGGGTCTTGTTTGGAAAATGATATGAAGATTCCTTTTATAACATTTCATAAAATGTAAAACAAGGGTAAAAATTTCTTCAACCAATCATCGTAGTTTAGTAAAAAAGTACTTTAAAACATTGTTTTTAAAAAATAAGGATATTAAATAAAACATTTGTTCGAACGAAGAAGAAATAAGGTCGATTTTTCTTAAAATTGTTGTTTTGAAATCATGTGCACATAAGGAGAAAAAAATTAAAGGGACTTATACATTTTCATGACATAACCAGAGTAGAAAAAAGGTCATGAGTTTCTTGAGATATTGATCATAACATTTCATCATCAAAACTATAAACATAAAAAAGCACGATAAAGATGAGATTGTATCATAAAACCCTCACCACTTTGGTAACATTGAATTGTAAGATCTATGAAGAATAAAATTAAATAAAACTTAAAATATCATGAGAATAAATAAATAAACTATATTATATTTCAAACGGGTTATACATAAACCACAAAAATATGATAAGTTCATAACAAAATATATGTCCCAAAGAAGACAAATTGAGACCAAAATATCGTATCTTAAGTACAAACATCCTTTATACATGTTAGAACCTCCATTATAATAAATATAATTTTTTTATACATCAATATTATAAACATAATAATATGTTTCATACCATATATAATTTACTTATGACATTATATTAATTTTTTATTAACAATTCTGTGTTAAAATCACGTTTCAGGTAATAACAACTTTTTTTGTATACATTTTGGTTTGGTATTTTCCGTTCTTATATTTTGATCATGGTTACACCATATTCTGAATGTTAATCATGATATAAATATCATATATATTCATTATATATGAATTTATATTAATCCATGAAAATTAGAGATTGAAAATTAATTACAATGTTCATAGAGATGGTAGGTCGTATATATGCATGAATGTTGCTTCCATTTTCTCAACGAATGAATGAAACGAAAAAAAGATGAATAATATATTAAAATTTAATAATAATTATTATGTAATATATATCACATATTTTAATTAAACCAATCCTTATTACCTTACATATTTATCCTAAGTGGATAATGAATCAAATCGCTTCGCGAGGTGGTAGACCACCGTACACACGAGCGGCGTTATCGTTTCTCCAACGAAATAAATATTCAGAAGTTATATGTGATGTCATAATAAAAAATCGTATTTATGTCATAAATATGATATATATACTTTAAATATATCATTATATCAGTCCTTGAAAAGCGGTGATGAAAAACAAATTATGTCGGTTCACGAGGTGGTAGTCCTGCATACACACGATCAACGGTTTTGTTTCCCATTTGAAGGAGAAGATGATGAACATAGGTCATTACCTTAACATAATAACATCTAAGTATATTATAGATACTGATTTTATTGTATCATAATGATTATAGAATATTTTAAGGAAGTGGAAGAAAAATAAAATAGAAATGCTCGGTTAAGAATGAAAACTCTTCTTCGGACAACCTCCTAAGGTTAACACTAACATTTTTCTAAGGATGAATTTAACCAGTGGATCTATATCATGGTTAATGAAGTAAGGAAAATATTTTAGCATATATTGGTTAAAACAAGAGGTTCTAGAAGTTTGATGATGAGAGAAGGGGTGATCTTTTATAAGCGCGGGTGAGGGCGCACATGAAATTTTTGAAAAGAATAGTTTACTCACGTTTTTAACATTCCACAAGCATAAAAATGGGTCATTCTCGAACCTTATAGGTGATAAGGTTGAAATATGGTCATCCAATGCATGTTGAACAAGTTTATTGGTCATTTTACTTCTTATTTATTAGTTTAACCTCCCAGTAAACCCGTTTTGACCTTTACTGCAGTAATTAATTTTTACTATTTTTACTATTAATATTGATAAAAAATTTAGTTGAAATTATTATATAATATTAATTATGTTTATTCCAAATATAAAATTCATTTTTCCAAATTTCATAAAAATAAATAAACTTTTTTAATTTAAAATTAAACTCACAAACGTGAAAAAAAAATAGAATATTGTCCTTAGTATAGAATGTTTTAATATCAAAATTTAATATAAAATTTATTCTGATGAACTAAATTGGATTAATAAATCTATAATTGAACAAATTTTAGTATAAAATTAACTTAAATCAAAATGAATCTAGTATATTCTTTAAAAAAAAATTTTTTATAAAAATCATTATTTTTTACTATTTAGTGAAAAGTTAATCTTTTCATAATTATAAAAAATCCATAAAAAAATTGACTTGTAGATTTCAAAAATTAAGTTTATTTTGTTAAATATGTTTTTTTAAAATGGAAAAATTTATTTTTAAATAGTGAGAAAAACATAATGAAATTGTTTTTTTGCAAAATACTTTTTTAAAACATAAAACTGGATTTATTCTTATTCCATGATTAACAAAAATAATATATGAATGATAAAAAAAATTATTGAATATATATTATATAAATTTCATTAAAATTATTCATCAATAGTGACTAATATTATTTATTAAGATAAAAACACCTCGTGTGCATAAAATTAATTTTTCAGAATAAAATAACTTTAACTTTCAAGTGACTTATTATGTTCATTCCTAATAAATTGATAATAAATGAATTTACATTATTTATGTGTAAACCATATAATTTTTATAATTTATAGTTTTATTTATACTCTACAATTTAACGGCTTGGTTATAAAGGTCAGCTTTAAATAATAATAATAATAATATATTGGGGTTTTCTAAAACTTGGAGTTGTGTGTAATGAAAATCATCAACGAAATTAAATTTATTTAAAAAATTCATGAAATATAGGGGTGATACATTATAATAATTTTAGAAAATCATGTCCTCAAAATTTTATGTTGATCTCGGTAATCAATGGTTTGAAATTTAAAAATTCTTTTGTGAAAAACCTATATCATAAAAGGGTTTGTAAAACATCTTCTTAAAAGGAATGGAAAAGATAAATACAAAGTTCATATGAAAGGAAACATAACTGGGTTTCCAAATACGAATGAATTAATAAGAAATGAAGATATAGAGATGGAAGAAAAATAAATTCCATAGATTATTGATCAACTAAAGGTGAATGATCATGAGAAAGAAAACAAGCACAAAATACTAAAACAAATACTAAAGAAAATGTCCATAATCTAATCAGAAAGAAAGGTAATAGTACAACATTTTTGTCTTAAGATCATTTTTCCTATGTTTGAGGGAATTTTTACTATCAAGATATAGAAAATGAGAAGATATACTTACATGATTTCATTCCATTTCATAAACACAATCTTATCCTTTGGTTATGCTTCAATCAATTTTCTCTTCATCTCTTACTCTAAGAAATGAAGTTGAATTTATTTTAGGCCTAAAGAATTAATAGATCATAAGTTTCATTAAATAATTATATGTCATTCCTTCTATCTCATGTTATTATCTATACGAAAATAGTTATCATATGTTATCCAATATGAATAAATCTTAATATGGTGAAAGAATACATTAATCTCTAAAACCTCATCCAAAGTTCAATATGAAGCATTTCATAAATGGTTAATCTTAAGACTGACCTAAAATTAAAAAATTTACAAAGGCCACAACATTATCCAAATTAACTTAAAATTAATCCCCCTATATCATAAAGTAATTCTTAATTGTCGAATACCAAATATGTGAATACCGTTGGTATATATTCCCCTAAAACCTGGTAATAACCAAGATTACTATAAATCATCAATGATAACATACAAGATTCCTCATTTCTTATATAAAACACTGATTATTGGATATATTCCATAAATCCAAAAATTTTGTAAACTCTATCAATGATAACATAAACCACTGTATCAAAAAATCATTAATTAGTTATAAGGATATCAATAATATACAATTTACGTTATCCATACCAGTAATCTCTATCAAAACTAAACATCATTTACTCAATATCAGAAACTATTTATGGGATATATTTCTTTGATCATGAGTATTACATAAAATATCACATTCTCATCAAATACATTTTTTAGTTTATCAACATCATTTTACGTATTCATGAAAATACTTAATGAAAAACTTATACAAAACAATCCTCGTATATATTTCATGATCCTCAAAACATTATTATTGAATTATAATACATAATCACTTCTTCAATTCCACTTAATTCATTAAACATTAACTATTCTTCATTATCATATTATATAATACCTTCTTCCTTTCATATATCATTTTTAGTCTCCTCATTATCTTGTTACATAATACCTTCTTCAATTCATATATGATTTTTAGTCTCTTAATTATCCACAACATAACCTTTATCAATACAACATTGTTGATCCTCTTCTTGAGCATATTTCTAGGTCAACGATTCTTATATTCCCATACTTCCCATATTTAAAACATTCAACCATCGGTGATGCCTTAATAAAACCATTATTCTCTTCTTTATGTTAAATGAACTTTTCATTTTTTTTTTGTAATTACTTATTCTATTCCCTTATTCTACACACATAAAACATCTTATCTTTCATTTGAGACATTCCCTTGACTATTTCTTCCAACATTCGTGACCTAAAGGAAAATGAATCATTTTTTCGTTATGGTTTCCACCACCCGAGATCTTAGTGAACTCCATCATTCTCTTCATTAGAGAGTCTTAGAGTTGGTTAAGGTGCATGTTGTTAATCATATATCCTGATAATTGATTAGGAATAATTAAAATATCCTTCACTTAAATCATCATCTCATGTGGATGCTCATCAACATATTTTTTATCACATTCAATGTAAACCCAACACCGTTTGGTTCCCGCAATTGATTAAAATCAAAAACATAGTGTGAGAAACAATATTCATAGTGTAAACCACATAACCATGGAAAATAATTTATAGGATTATTGAATCATGACACCATATTTTTGATCTATGATACATTAAGTTTAACCTAGGTTATCTATGATTATCATCTATTTAAATTCTTTGTAATGATTCGTAAAGAAAATGTGGATTAACCAAAGAATATCATTCGAGAGTGTCAAACCAGTTGCAAGTAAGGTATGTTGTTGTGTATCTAGTAATGCTTGATTCAATCCCAGTTGGACTTTTTAAGAGTAATTACCACTAGGTACATCTATGATAGAACTACGTCTACATTATGTATCTAGACATGAATGTATTACTAGGTAAACCCCATAATCTACTTCTTACCAAAAATTTTGGAAGTTATTCTATACTTAGACTCATCCAATGGGATTTTCACTAAATGTTTCTCATCTTAGTTTCCAAAGGTTGACTAAAAATTCTATGATACAAACTATAAAGACTCAATCTTCTCATATATAAATATTACATCTTAAAAGATGAATATTCATTACATAACAGAATGATGCACCTCAGAATTGATTAGGTCTAGTGGCTTTTGGAATATCTGATCCATAAAAAACTGGTTCATATCCTGGGGAGAGAAAACATAAGAAAATATGAGCTCAGATTCTCAATAAGTGTACAGAAGGGAGATATTAACATAGCATGTGCATAAGGGTATGATAACATGACAATAACGTTTAAAAAATTATTCATTGTATATTATAGATCATAAACCCGAGTCATGACATAAATCTTTATAGTTAATAATACATGAATCATAAAAGATTCAAATAATAATATCCATATTATCGTAACATTTACATGAGATATACACTTGTGGAATACGTAAAAGAATAAAAAATCTTATGTCAAGTTTATCCACCATGATATTCATAACATGTTATTCTTGGGAAAAAAACTTATGCACTTTCTTTGGTCTTGGAATAGCCACTCGTGTATCCTCTTTCGGGCTTGGGATAGCTTCTCATGTACCTGCTATTCGGAATGGGATAGAACCTCCTGGGTTTTGGGATAACCTCCCAGGTACCCTTCAATCTCAAATAACATTTGTTATAATGAAAACATCATACCTTATAATGTGTTAGGGTGATGAATATATAGATTAGAATAGGTGTGCAATGGGTTACCCACACCGATATAAGATAAAAATATTAAAAAAAATTAAATGATAACACTCCATGAAACCCTAAATCATTTAACTCTTAAAAAACATTTCCAAAAAATTATCATTTATTAATAAAATTATCATTTTTTATAAAAACATTTATTATTTATTTAAATTTTGAATGGTCTTAAACTTTTCTTTTTTCAATGCTTCTCATTTGATTAACAGTGAAAATCAACATACTAACCTTAAGAGTATTTAAATAAACCATAATAAAATTTCTTTTATATTGTGATTATTATTATAATTAAATTTAATGGTTGGAAGGGTTTCATGGTTTATATTTTTTTACTGAGAAAAATTATTCATTTAACTCTTAACCCTTAAAAAATATCCATTTGTTTGAAAAACAATATTTTCCTTCCATTATCATGTGATTATATAAAAAGTAATTATATAAACCATTAAATTCCATTATAAGAATAATCACAATATAAAATATATTTTATTAAGGTTGATTTAATGACTCTTAAAGTTAGTATGTTGATTTTTCACTATTGATCGAATGATAAGCATTGAAAAAAGAAAAATTAAAATTAAATAGGACCCTCTGGGGAAAATATATTTGATATAACAAATACATCATTTTATTTTTTGGATTCCAAAGATAGTGCAGACATTTTTATTTTTACAACTGAATGAGTACTTTTAAATTCAACAAGAAATCTAGTCAGAGACACCCATTGGAAGGTAGAGTCCAATGCTTTCAACATGAGAAAGAGAAAGATCATATTACATGATAATATTTATTATTATTTTCTCTATGAAATTTTGATATGATATCCATGAAAAAACATATTTTATGAGGAGTATTATGTTTCATGTTTATAAAATGTAAATGAAGGGGGTTTTACCTATACACTATGTAATAGTGAATGAAAGAATCTATAATCATTCTTAGTCTACACTAAGTATATGAATTCATTAACTCTTTTTAATATTTAATATTTTGAGTATAGTACATTGTAGGAAGATGGTTTTTATATATATTTTCCTGTGATAATAAGGAGTAGGTGATACCATGTAGAGTAGAACGATCCATATTCATTTCTAGAACAATTAATTATTTCATTTTTTATGAATATAGTATAATAATTCATGTTTTCATATAAACAGACTAAAGTACACACTTGATGAATATATAGTTTTGTACAATGGTTAAGAGAGTTATGAATGCTACTAGTTAAATGATGTGTTGAGAATCATAAAACAGGTTCACCATTATAACCAAGAATGGTGTTTATTTGCTATGGTGTTAGACAGAATCTTGGTATTAATATGAGAGGTCAAAAATAATTATTATTTTTATAGTTTTTCCAAGGAATAATATATTTCACTATTATATTTACAAGTATAAAATTAATATAGTGCACTCAAATTTGAATAATGAATTAATTTATTATATATTTATTTAGTATCATTCGAGTTAGAGAATGTATAATAGTAAATAAACGTGGGAGTGAAATTAAAAAATACAGTAATTAAATCTAGAAGACATTCATGGAAGATTTGAGAGAAGAAGTTATAATATTTCTACATTTATATCCTTTATAAAAGTCCACATAAAATGATAATTTTGATCTTGGAATTATCAACATTTTGAGGAATGTTTTACAATATAAGGAATATCAAGGTGAATCTATCCAGAGATAAAGGTGAAAATATTTCAATATTATAATGATAATATCCATGATGAAGACATGCATATACGCATTAGAAGATCCTTTGTAGAATTAGTACATGGTAGTTAATAAGCGTCAGTTCTGAATGGGTTTGGAGTGACCAAGAAAAGAATCGTATATATTCATTATGCATGGAATAGAGTGACTATGGAAGACAATATTAATCATATAAAATGTGATTTTAGTGGATTTTTTTAACATCATTACATCATCATTATATCTTCATTGAATATATCCCTTTGTAATGAACCATGTAAAATATTTTTTTATTCTTATATTACATTCCTATATATTAGTATTTGGTAGGGTGATCGAGCTATCAAGAATTATAGGGTGAACTTTGTTTTTATTCACATGGGAACTATATCATTAAACCACATCATAGGAGTTAACGCAAATGTTAAATTTTGGGTCACACCCTGATTCAAACCCACTCTCAATGTGACCCATGGAACAAAACCTAAAAACACACCCCTTGGTACGTCCCGTTAACTGGAATTAAAATCTAAACATGAATATTAAAAAATAGATTGGATGTACAAATTAATATTTCCCTTACAATAACTAAAACATGACGATGTTGGGAAATACATAAAACATTTTTTTGTATAGAACATACTTTCATTACAATACCATATAATTTGATGTGTATTTTAAGTTTTTTCATTTATGATCCAATGTTATATTTTTTATCAACCTAAAAAATCTTCTTCATAGAAGTGGTGGCATGTTTCCTTGTATCAACCATTCTAGTTTTTTTCTTGTTCAACCTAATCAAAATTTCACATTTATTATTATAATATTATTATTATTGCTAATCCTTAAAATATAGTTTATGTATATCCAATTAGCTCCTTTATATTGTCAGTCGCAAGTGTCAAACTACTTTCTAATGTTATTAGATGAGTATGCGACTTTTCTTGATATTCTTATTATTGTCACATTCCAATGGAATTTCCATAAATATCACTGATCTTATAGCTATTTTATCATTCCAATTTTCATCAATAATTATATTTATGTTTCCAATATTTCATATTTTATCTTTCTAATACCGTCCTTTAATTCATCTTTATTAACTTCTTATTTTTAATAACAATTTTATATACATGTTATTAGTTTTATTTTTCCTTATTCCATCCCAATAAATGCCTATCTCCTGAAAACCATTACATGAGCTTCATTTCCAAAACTCTATTCCTTTATTCTTTAATTTCTAATGATATCTATAAAAAAACATTGTTGAGGCCTTTTATATACATATTTTCAATAACATTGATTTCTTCCGAAGCATTTTTTCTAAATAATGTAACTATTTTTTTTATTAAATTATATGTTACTTTTTCATTTCATTTATATATGTAGAATATTTTTATATTGGTGGAACACCTACATAATGATCTCAAATGATTTAGGATAGATATAATTAATTCTCCCAACTTTTACTCATTAAAAAAATTGATTATTTCTTTATTTTTGAACATTCATTTACCACTTTTCATATTTTAGGTATATATTCACATCACTTAATTAACAGTATTCCCATTAATTACATATTTAATAGTAGAATTTTATATAACCTTGAATTCCAATTAGCAGCATATATCTTTTAACAAAGGATCTTATTAATTTTATTTTATCTTATATACAGTAATAATAATTTTCAATTCATCGAATGAGACAGTTTTAGAATTCCATTCATCATTAACCAGAACCTAAAGATTGATATATAGTTGAATCCATCACAATATTTTGATTAAAATATTAACATCACTAAATATTTTAATAATTTGTCACAGGTCCTATATAATAAAATTTATAGAATAAAAGAATATGTCAAATTATTTTGATAGGTTCATCATCGTGGTATAATACAAAATCCAAGGAACATTCAATTTGGAATATCTCACATTTGTATCACCTTAATAAATATTCAATAAAATTTTCCACATATTTGACTTTTTTACATGACATTATCGTCATGTTGAATTTTTTAGAAAATGTGATCCCTAGATAGTTGATTCATTTAATATTAATATATTATTTGATTCAATATATTTCCCATACTGTTCTAGGTTTAATATTTAACAAAAGTATATATATGAAATCCTTTTACAAATATATGTTGAGAGATTTGAATTAGTGTTTTGTCAATATCAATAATATTGTTATATTATAGCCACAAAATGTTGTAATTCCATTAGGATTAATAATCATTTATAAAAAACTTAATGATTTAAAAAATACATTGGGAAAAATATTAGATTGATATCAATTATAACTCTGAACCATAGACATTGAAACAAAATGATAATCCCAGAAAGGGTGGATTCTTTAACTTGGTTGTAAATTAGGTTCTATTGAATTCATATTCCTACACTAAAAATATTGTTGAAAATTTAATGGGAATGATCATCTCTACCTTACAAAATATAAAATCCAAAAATAATATGACATATATGATTTTACATTATTTTCATGACTGGGAAACTGTTTAAAATGGAATAAAACAATAATGTGATGGTGTAAAAAAATATAATAATAACACAACTTGTAGAATTTTTTTAGACTCACCATCACTCTCCTTGTAACACCATTTAATATTATAATATACATTTAATCGTTAAGTAATTACATTTTCAAATAGCTGACATCACACAAAAACATAACTAAAACAAAACATGATATATTTTTATATAATTTATGAATAAAATTAATACATTATGAGGATATATTTTGATACATGATTAATAAAATTATTAAAATATTAAAAACTCAAGAAAATTCAATGATAAATGTTAATTAAAACTCATTACATTAAAAACATGTATTTTTTTCACTACAACATATTATTGTGTTTATTGCAGTGATTTGATGTGTTCTCATGAAAATTAATATATTATAGACAATATTTAATTATTTTTATAATGTTAAATAAATGAAAAAGATATATCGTTACAATTTTTATAGGGGAAAAATAAGAATTGGGGAAATAATTATCATTGAGTAATAATATTAATCATACAAATGTAATTATTAACGAAAATAAATATTATCTACGAATCGGATAATAATAAAATTAATCTTTAGATGACCAAAAATATATATAAAGAGATAACAAGAATAAATCAATAAATTAAACGTTTGTAAAAGAATGAGGATTTGTTTGATATATTTCATATATACTCATTATAAAACTATTTTATCGCATATATATTTACTAAATATAAATCCATATCATATTTTTAAATTAATATATTTGATATGTGTAAATGGTTACTTCTCATTTATTTAATAGATAAAAAACATTTCAGATAACCTCTCATCGAAAAGAAAAATGGCTTCTTTATTTCATATATATATACATATTTAATAATATTATTTTATGGGAATAAAAGAAATGTTCAATGAAATATTTTAGTAAATTGGATTGAATAAATTTTTGTAATTATTATAAAAACATGTATATAAATTAGAATAAATCTCAATGTAATTATATGGATTAATAATTTAACAATTCATATTCAATTATTTTTTTTTCAAAAAAAGTTGTTTTACTATATATGTTATGTTTTTTATGAAATTTATGTTCATATATCAGTAGTATTAAATTTATTTAATTTTTAAAATATAAAAATTAATACTTATTCATAAATTGATTACTGATTGGTTATAAATGAAGATAAAACTACTTAGTGCTATAAAAATAAAATTTTAATGATTTTATTTGATGTGAGTAATGTATATTTATATTAACAAAAATGGTGTAGACTTAAAATTCATAATTTATGATAAATATATTGATAATATATAAAAATAATATAATAAAAAAATTATTAGTGACTTATATTATATAATTTAAAAAACACATAATGTTTTTAATGTTCACATTTCGATAAAAATAGTTTTTTCTAAATATATAATGATTTATTTAAATGTTAAATTTTATATATTTATAAAAAAATTGATAAAATGGATATAATTTTTTAGGAACATGACATCAAAAAAAATCAGGGTGTTGTTTTTTGATAAATGATGAAATACTGAGATCAAATAATAAAATATCGTATCAATGTAATATATGTACCATATTTTTTAAAAGTATATTTGAATCATGTTTTAAGTTTTCTATAGGATATATGGATATTCAAATGTATCCATAATATATAATTAGAATCCTATATTCTTTTATTTAAATTATTAGTCACATTTTGATGAAATAATATTTCATTCTAATATTTCATTCTAAGACATTCCCTCTCAGCCTATATAAATAAACCATTCCCCACTCCATTTCTCAAATACTTTTATGCTATATTCTATCCAACCCCTATCATAATATCTTCTCAACTCTCTTATAACTTCTTATAATTCAAGGACCCACTAAATGACCAATCCAAGGTGCCTTAAGGTGTGGTCTTATAGAGCAAGACCAAAGGAAGATGTAATGTTTCCAAAATAACTCACATAAATTCTTTGATTATTCTAAATCCTAAAATATATCTTATACACATAATTATAGGAGTATAAATATTTTAATACTATAAATTATTTTACAATAGTGAAGTATCCATCATCTAACCCCCTCTCATTCTAATTCCAAATGAAAACACAGTTCATATTATTGTTTGATTACAACCCCTATATGTATTGTATTTAATTTTTCTCCCTAAAATCCATGGCTTCTTGAAATTCACATATTCTGGTTAAAAATTATCTAAACATGTTAATTATATATTTTTCTCTTATTTTTTATTTGTTAAATTTTCAAAAAGATAAATATAATCAAATAATATCATCAAATCTGAACAAAATGCCTTAAAGAACTAATTGTATGACGATAACATTCATTCATTATGAATCATAACAATGTTAGAACACGTATGTATGTTTGGTTAGATTTAAACATGTATAATTTATTTAAAATCACCTCATTTTACATTTAGAGTTGTGGTCTCATTCAATAATAACTTTCAAATTATCAACAAATCGAAACAACATTGGTACCATGAAATTAAAACCCAATAGATATTTATGATAATACATTTTTCTTAATTAAATGATTATATAAAAACATAAAATAATATAAATAATTAAAATATATATGAAAAAGGTACCAATAAATGTATTTATAAAAAATTCTTATTATGTATAATGGTTTCACATTCAAAACAATTCATTATATGTGGTAAATGTTTCATCAACTCAGCTTTCATTAATTGGTTCATGAACTATATTAATATATTCTTATCTTCCTAATTTGTTTTATTATTACTTTTCTATATTAGATATTGTATTTTCCTTAACTCAGAAGAATTTATATTTTCATATCAAAATACACCCCTTTGAATAATTTATTTCATTATAAATTATTAAGAAATGTTATTATCCTTGATTATGGTCCTTTTTCTCCCATATTCATATTATTTATTCATTCCATTTTTTTAGTTATTATATTGAAACAAAAATATATGTGACATCTTGTTTTATTAATACATCACTATAACCCTTTTTAAAAATTATGTTTATTACTCATTTAATGATGTGTGTTTGAGAAATGATATTTAAAAATATTCAATGGTAATTTGAATTTTATATTTGTATCTTTTAACCTCCAATAAATTTTATATAACATAATTATTTCTATTGGTAAAAAATGGGATTTAATTTATAGTGATGATTAAAAATAATTTTTCTTCATTTAAAATTTCAAAAAAAAAATTTTAAGACTAACTCATTACAGTAACTTTTACAAAAGTGATAATTAAGTTTTATGAAATATGTTTTATAATTTTGATTATATTTTCATCTCAACCTCTAAATAAACTACTTATCAGAGAGTACTAATTAATATTATCCCTTAAATTATTTTATGCTATTATTATAAGATTTTATTTTTCATGTCAATATATATAATCTTTATTCAAATATATGTTATACAACTTTGAAAAGATATGAAATCCATTCTTATTTCCTTGGGAATTTTATGACATAATGAATGATTATTTTCTTCAAGAAAAAAAAAATATAAATGGTATGTCATTATGAGATGGGTGTGACCCACATAACCCTCTAATTAATTTTGGTAAATCTATAAATATAATTTGATTATTAAAATAAATGTGTTATGATGCTCAATCTACTTTGGGAAGAAGGTAGTGACACCTAATCTAGTATAGGAAATAGGTGGCAGTACTGAATCTAAAGTTTTATGGTTTTATTAGTTGTTAACAATGACATATGATATGGTTTTATATTACTTTTATAACACATATAAATGTTAATATATATTCTATTTTTATTCTTTCATTGTTTAATATTATTATCACTTGTTTCCACACCTTTTAATAATTTTAATACCTCAATGACGGTAATTTTTTGATATGATGCCACAATTAATTATGGTGTTTTTTATCATATATTCCTCCCATGATCATTAATTCCCATATTCTTATGATGTATAATATTTTTTGACCAATTGATACATTTTTCCCTTAATAAGAATTGAGCACATAAATGATTTTTTTCCAGTTCCATAACATATTTTATATAGGACTATGTCCATAAAAATAATATATAAGGATACGACTATATAAAATATTGAAGCCATGTGGGATAATATATTTTTGTAGTTAACTCCAAAATACAATAATAAATTTGGTCTTCTAGATTATAAGGATATTAATAGGTTGTATTGTCGTGATAATATAAATTATATATATACAGAACCTGGGTTTTAGTCATCAGCATCAGAGTAGAGTTTTTTAATTTTATGGATTACAACTATAAAAAATTAATGAAACAAATATGAAAAAGTATTGATATAGGAAATAAATTCAAAACATTTTCTAAAGTATAACATTTCTGGAATCCTAGAAATAAAATCTATGTCTAAATAAAAAAAAGTGGATGTAGGATTTGTCAAAAATGAACCAATGGGAAATTATCCATAAATTTTGATGATATGGTGTTAGTTCTATATGCACATGGTGGATAAAAAGTGTTCCAAACATCACAACTAGTTTGAAACTTCAAGGATATGTTATTTTATTGATTTATATTCCCACTATGAACCATTGTAAATTATTTAATGTTAATTTATAGGTATTATAAGAGTAACTAATTGTTAATAGAACATGAATAACAGAGTTGAAACATAAAAAATCATATGATATGGTATACATTTTAGTTGTTATTTATTCATTATAATTTAATATAATAACATTTTTTATGTTTATTAATTTAACTATTATAATTAGAAAACCAAATTAAAATTATTTGGATGTAGTTAAATAAGGGGGTAGAATTTAGCATCCAAATATTTTAGTGTGTTTGTGTTTTCCTATATATATATAATTTTATTTTGGAAACAAAACATAAAAATAATAACAATCATGCACTACTACTATGACCCACCAGATGTGCCAATGAACAAACCACCCGATCTTCACATGAAAATTGATGAATCAGAAAATAAAAAAACCCCAATCATCACTTCCCCCAGACAGAGTGCCCTGAAATTAAGAAGGAGACGTACCACACCATCCACTCATAAGTTGAATACGCACACACATCATTAGGTTCAATAAAATAAATGAATATACATTCTATGGTAATATTTGAAACTAAGTACGTAAATCAATAAATAATCACTAGGTAATTACATGTTTCTGAATTTTGTCCAATGTGTATGGTGGGAACCATAATGACTTCATTGATTATAAGAAGAATATAATATTTCCACAATTTTACAAAATTAATCCATAATATTTCATTATAGAATGATTAATACTCTTAAAAACAATGATGTTTTGAGCATGCGTCATATTCACTATTCATATATCAATTCTATATATTTCAAGGTTAGTCCCAACATCCTTTTATAGAAGAAACAATTTTGTGTCTAAGTCACTCCTTCTTCCCATATTCAATGATAAACCCCTAAATGAAATGTCACTAATGATTACTATAACACTATTGAAATTAAAAACATAATTTGTTTAGTTTTTATATATATCCTCTTTCCTATGAAACCCTACTAGTAGGTTCATCATTATTCTGGACCCCCATTGATGTCAACAGAATATATAAATGTATTATGTCCTAAGTACTATTAAAAAGATGAATTTTAGTTTATTATAAACATATGTCAACAAAATTACAATCATCTCTATTTTAATTAATTTCATATGACACAGAATCTTATGATTCTATTAACATTATATGCTCTAAACATTGGGATTATATCCAAAAAATCTCCCACATCATGGATTGTTCTAGTGAAACCATATAAAACACTTCATAAAAAATCCTCCTTACATCTTATATAGTATCAATGACCATACAAAATTATTCTTTCATTCACCCAATCCCCCCTAAGGAACAATGTAGCATCTAGCATTATTGAGATAATGTCTTGGTGAAACTATTGACCTAATTTTTTCTACAATCAATATTTCAGATATCTAATTCCTTTTTCTAAAAAAATAATAATAAAATAGTACATTAAGTAAATTTTATTTTTCCTTGAATGATACACTAGATTTTAAGAAATGTGGAATTCACATTAGCTACCATAGATAAGAATACATACTTCCAAAATAACTCCAAACTCTCTTGGTATCTACTTCAACCAATCTAAAAAATATTGGTTTTATGATCAATTAAAATATAGAAAGAATTGTTTGATGATATATAATTGTAACACTATATGGTATTATAAAAAATAAACTTTTAACATCTATTATAAAATAGAAATTTAATTTAGTATAATTCGTTGAATATATTTTACATACAATAGCTGAAGTATAAGGCTTTTCTCCATATACTAACACTTATACTCCATTACAGGTTCTTGTGCCAAAGGCAGTTCAAAGAGTAATTTAAGTGGGGTATAATGTTTTTTACATTCTTCTATGTAATCCATTCAATGATTTTTTAATATACTATTTATAAGAGAAAACCAAATTTTTGGCTTTCCACTCATTTTTTATCCATATCTATATTATCTTTTTTTCATTCCCAATAGATTTCATCTTAAAACATCCAATATAATTATTTCTCAATATCATGAATCCTCCACACTCCTAGTCCAACATGAATCATTTCATTAATAAATAATAAAATAATAATGAAATTACCATCATCCAATTTCAATTAGTAATAATAATGATCAATGGTACACCTACTAAACCCTTCTTCATCCATAAACACATCAAATTTCAATTTCCACTATCTTTATTTTTTCATTAAGACATATAAAAATTTCTTCATTTTATATACCAAATTATGATTCCCAATTTCCCATAATCCTATTTTTCATTTAATATAAATCTCCTCCTCTAACTAAACAGGAAGAAAATATGATTATTCATTGAAATAAATTATAAATATTTATTATTTAATTATATATATAATGATGGATCCTTGTAGAGAAATATTATAATTTTTAAGGATTTGGTATTAGTGATATTAATTTTGAATAATATCATCCATATTTTAGTTGAAAACGTTTAACAACATGAAGTGGTTTTCATATTTATTTTCATTCTCCCCTTCAATAATCTGGTAAACCCACTTATTATCAACATTTTTACCCTCCACTTGATCAGTCATCTCCCATATTCTATTGAACACAATTGAATTACTATCATCATTAATGGATAACTTCTCATAAATAAAATTACTATGATAATTATCTTCCTATATAATTTTTTGTTCTTAAATATCCATTTAGAGTAAATTCTTCAGATAAAAAACCAAACCAATGGACGTGTATCTTGATTTTAGTTGATCTCCTCAACTAAATTAGCTGGACCACAAAATCTTGGATCAATTATTTATTTAGGTACTGACGTGGTTATGTTTTCACAATCATTTCCACATCATTTTTAATATTTTTATTGACATTTTAATATCGAAATAATTTATTATTTTATGTAATGAACAATTTTTTTTGTTTACTTCAAAACGTGTAAAATAATTGTTTTTGTGTTAAAATCATGTATTTTTGTGAATTTGGTCATATTAAATATATCTCAAATTAAATATTTTTTTTTTACTTTTATTTTTTATATTTAATTACAACTCTTAATTTTTTTATATCATTTTTTTCAACACATCTTTTTATTAATTAATTAATTTAATTAATTCTATATTTTTAATTGTAAATAAATATATTTTGAACTTTATTTCTTATTTATTTATATAAAAAAATTATTTTTAAAAATTTAATTATATTTATTTAATAATTTTAGTTGGTATTCAATTTATATATTTTATTAATTCATTTAAATAATTAATTAGTGAATTAATTGAAGAAAAATAATTTAAATTTATTATTATAAAATGAAATATAATGTTCATTTATTTTTAATTATATTGGGTTTAATATTTTATATGAAATATAAATTTTCTTTTTGTTAGTCAGTAATTTAATTTATTCTATTTTAACTTGAATTATTTTATTAATTCTTTATTTTATTTTATTTTATTTTATTTGGTTGTTATGAATGTGCTAAAGATTCACTATCTGAAATTCTTATTTTCTTTTTGGTGTCTTGTCTCTTTAATACCTATCATTTAATCAATTCATTGATACAGTCCTCCACTCACCTTTTGACAATTCCATCGGTGACAAAATTAAGTTATCGACACCTGCCTATTAGTGACTCCAATCACCAATACATTCCCCCATCCACTCACTAACACATTCTAACCTACAGAAAACCCCCCTCCACTACTCACAAATTCTTTCTATCTCACACACACCCTGAGCCATCGATTCTTCCCCAATGTCTCATTGCCTGCCCCTTTATCCATTGGTTACCTGAGTCACTAAAACCCCATGTTTTCATCAGTGACTCAAACTACTGATGTCCCCTTCCATATACTCTACCTGTAAAAAATGAAAACAAAAAAAAAATCTCCTAGTTGAAGTAATAAAATCATGAAACCAGAAGTATATCATCAAACATAAATATAGAAAAATGAAAATATCCAATAACATAACGAACCCATAAGTGGATATTTTTTTATATATAAAAATAAAATGAAACCCAAAATTATTAGGATTTGATCCTAAGCTATACCTCCTATACTCTGTGGCTGAACCAGGGTCTTATTTTTTGTGTGTCATAGTCTACTCTTGCTACAGAACACCAAGCCATTGGACAAACTGAATTCCACATCTAATATTATGGGAAATAGGATAAAGCGATGAACACAAAAATAACTGTGAATGTGTACTAGAAAGAAAATCAAATTCTCCAAAGTAAAGGAGGGTGCACATCGACAACATTATGTCAATAAAAATAATTTTGACTGCAGAAATTTTTACATGGAAAACCGAAGATGGAAAAACAATGGCACATAGTTCAGAATGAGGGATCCGCTAAAATCAAGAGATATATGGTAAAGACTCCCGAAAAATTGGATGGGATTTCAAAAGTAATACTCAAGAATAAATGTTGTGAATCAATGACAGAGAGCAATAATGAGGATTGTTGATGAAAGTTGATCACCCAATGGAATTTTCTCTTGGTCTTGTTCATGATGATTTGTTGAAATACATTGCGGCTTCTTCCTTATATATGAACAAGAATCTGCATCAAATCATATCTCAACATCAAAAGCGTGTCACAACATTAATTAACTCCCATTGTCTTGGCCTGCTTTTAAAAACACGTCATTTAAAGAGAACCCGTGTTGTGATCCATTTGAGGAGGTGTTACGCGGTGCACCAATTAATGAGGTTCCCAAAAAACTCCCACTCCGACTCAAATGGGGACCCATGCCAACATCGAAATCAGTCAGAATGTCTCAAATTTTTCTCTAGTGAAACACTTGGTCAACATGCATTCTCTATTCTCATCAGTGTAGATCCTATCAAGCTCAAACTATCTCTAATGAAGGACATTGCAAGTCTAATGATATCAAACATCGATATGATTCGACCGATAATGAAAAGTGGAATTCATTCCCAAAAAAATATCACTCTGAATATCACAAAATAAAACATACATGTCCTGATTTAAACTGATCTCTCTAGTAAATTTTTTCACCCACAATAATTATTTTCATACCTCAGTATCTGTAATAAACATAAACTATATGGTTGTTAAAGCAACACATCTTTGATAACTAGACTTCCAAGATACAACTCCCCCAAAAAAAGTGATCAAATAACATGAAATAGACTTCCATGAATTGATATATCCTTCCATAACTAAATCTGTAAAGCCAAAAATCATAGGTTCAACTTTTCCAAAACACAATCTCAAATCATAAGTACCACAAAGATAATGGAAAATATACCATAGAAAACTACAATGCTCTATTCCTGGATTTGATAGAAAATGACTGAACAGACCAACTACATGAGCTATATTAGTTGTAGTACATACCGTAGCACACATCAAACAACCAGCAATAGAAGAATACAGTATGTGTTGTATCTAATTTCTCTATTCATCAATAAAAGCTAACTGACTAGTGATGAGCATTAAATGTAAAGTGAGAGAAGTATTAACCACATTCACTATATTCAGGGAAAATCATTGAAAAACCATCTCAATGTATCTCTTTTGAGATATACATAATATCTTGGTCTTCATATCTACGGAGATCCTCATGATAAGAATCTGTTGTTCTGGCCCCATGTCTGTTATCACAAAAAAAGCTAACAAGGATCCTTCTTCAATCTTTCAATTCTAGAAGTATCATGGCCAACAATGAGCATATCAGCAACATAAAGCAATGGTAATATATATTCATCATCTATAAATCTATTAACAAAAACACAATGATGAGAAGATGTATTCCTAAAACCCTGATGAGAAATGACACATTCAAACTTATTATAGAACTGCCTCAGAACTTGATTCAAACCATTCAAACTATTCTGCAACCTGAAAAAATGATTATATTTACCTGTTTCAAAAAAACCATATGGATTCTCTATATAAATATCCTCATATAAATATCCATATAGGAAAGATGTCTTCATATTCATCTTCTCAATATATACATACAAACTATAAACCAAACAAAGAAAAACTCAAATGGAAGACATTTTGACATCAAGTGAGATAATCTCATCAAAATCAATACCTTTCTTCTGATGGAATCCATTAAAATCTGGCATTTCTTTATATCATAGAACATAACTAGATTATCCATTTTTAATTCGATAAATCCAATAATTTTGAAAATCTCTCTAACCAATTAAAAACATCAGCTTCTCCATTGATTGTTTTTTGTTAAATGATGTCTTCTCATCATCCATTGTCGTAACCCAACTATCATTCAATTCACATTCCATTGCCTCATCAAAATATTCTAGTTACCCCCCTTTAGAGAGGAACACATGCTAATCAGGTGGTTACCATGTAAAAATAGTTTGATGCATAGATGACCTCCAGAGTTAATCTTCTGGTTCATTAATAACCCCTAGAATCATATCATTAGAAAAAAAATGTGCATCGAAAAAATCAACTCCAACAGTTTTACCTTGAGCATCATTCAATACATCAATGTGATCATCAAATTCAACAATATGAGGTAAATGTAAATCAGAACCTGGCTCAAGACTGAAAAACCCCTCAGAAGTTGGACAAGTGGATTTTTCTCCCATATAAATGTCTTTAATAGTATGATCTTCTTAAACACTACAACACATATTCTAATAAGTTTCTTCAAAATAGGTTCATAGAACCTATTCAAAAAATTATAGTGTTCATATAAAATAAAAATACAATGGCATGTCATACCATCTATCATGTATCTCTCATCTCTAGAAATATGAACAAAACCCTTGCAACCAAATACACACAAGTTATTGTACCTGATCTCTTTTACATACCAAAATTTGCTGGGAGTATGTATCTGAAAATAAATTGTAGCTGATAAATTGATTATATAATTATTAGTATGAAAATATTTCCACCAAATATTTCAAGGTAACATTTCTTTTCGAAGAAAAAAACGAACTCTTTCCAACAATGTCATATTCATCCTCTCAACTACACCATTCAGCTGAGGTGTCATTGGCGGCGTCTTTGGATGCCAAATACATTCTTTCCTGCAATACTGATCAAATGGAACAAAATACTCTCCCCCATTTTCTGTATGAATACATTCCAATTTCTTGCATGATTCCCTCTTTGAAGAAATATGAAATTGCATAAAAACACTGACGACATGACTTTTGGAATTCAAAACATAAACCCATATCATTCATGAGTAATAATCAATAAATGTCACAAAATAAATAATGCCACTAACGGTCATATATTTCAAAGGACCAAAACTTTCAGAATGTACTAATTCATGTAGCTGTGACTTTTTGGGTGGAGGATGACTGATGAAACTCACTCCGCTCTATTTTTTAGACCTGCTATGATCACATGTGTCCAATTTTACACTATTAAAATATGGAAGAATATATCTCTTGGATAAACAACCAATCCATTTCTCACTAATGTGACTAGGCCTCTTATGCGACAACATGGAAGATACACTACACTTAAAAACACAAGTAGCATCACAAGAGATAGACACTCTAGTTCAGTAGAAACTTGATTTCTTATTCCTTTGAGCCACAATGAAATACCCATTTTAATAAATCAATTGAAAATAAAAAAATGTATAGATAAACCATTCATTGTCAAAAATTCTGGTAGAAATAAGATTTATGTGAACCTCCAACACATGTTTAACATTCCTTTAAATTAGCTAACTTCATGTAGTGGTCTTTAAAAACTAGTCATGATAACCACAATGTCTGTAGGACCATCATTTCCCATACTCAAAATCCTAAAATTATGTGGGCTATAATATTTAGAGAACACATTCTTTGATGTCAAGTGAAAACTGGCACCACTATCAACAACCCATCATGATTCATTAGAAGCAATATAAATATAGTCATAAACAATAACAAGATCACCGCCTATAGCGGTGGAGAAATGATAATATCCATTTAAATTTTTCCTCTATGAATTTTCCTTCATCATATTCTATATTTTAAACTGATAACAATATTACTTAACATTCCCCATCTTACCAAAATGATGACATTAAAAATCTCTCATCTTCGATCATTATTTTCTACTACCTCTACTCTTACCTTGACTGGTCTGTCCTTGGTCCTAGATTTTCCCCCAATTCACTATGAATAAAATCTCTAAAGAATATTTATACTGAGTGAATCTCCTAAACCATTCAGTTAAAATAGATTTCTTGGTAAATCAAAATGTTACAATACCATTTGGAGTAGAACCTGTTAGAGTGACACTTAAATTCACTCATGAATTGGGTAAAGCGTTAAGAAGAAAAAGAGCTAAAATATCATCATCAAAATTGATACACATTTCATAAAACTAAGAAATAATCCATAATATTCACCTGGTAGTGTTAAATAGTTTTACTTTCTTTTTAACTCAAATTTATCTTTTGTTTGAGAAGAAAAAATTTATTTTTTACCATCTTGTAAGAGTAGGACATCTCATGATTCTCCCACAACGTTCTAGCATGAGAGGCATCAATAATGTGGATCATCAAAATTTCATCAAAAAATTGGTGAATGACACCCAAGGCCAGCCCATAATTAAACACCCATTCTTCATCTGACATCCTTTTGGGCATCTGGGTACAAAACATTGAAAGCTGAATTCACTTATCAAAAAGTCGATCCTTCATTTCTAGTCGCCACATATTGTAGTTGGTTCCATTACTAAACGTCATCCGACTGTAATTGGCCTCCATCATAAATATGAAATAATAAAAAAACCCTTTTATACCAGTTTTTGAGAAAGAGGGCATTGTGAATAATGTAAAAATAACCGAAAAATGAACACACAATAGAAATAAAATCATTCCCTCCAAAAGTAAAGGCACATTCAAAGTGAAAAATGTAAGTGGAGAAAAATAATGTTGACACCGGATTTTTTTACATGGAAAACCCAAAAGGGAAAACCCATGGGACCAATTCCAGAAAGAGGGATCCATTAAAATAAAGTGGTTTATAGTAGAGACTCCCCAAAAATTAGAACGGATCTCAAAATTAAAACTCAATAATAAAAGTAGTGAATTAAAGATGGAGAGAAAGAAAGATGATTTTCAAAGAAAAAAGATCACCAAATTGGATTTTCTCTATGTGTTGTTTTTTCTAGTGTGTTTATATGACTTCCTACTTCATCCTTATATAGTCAAAAGAATCCACGTCAAATAATATCTCCACGTCAAAAGCATGTCACCGTGTGAATTAATTCACGTAGTCTTGGCCCGAATTAGAAAACACCTCATTAAAAGAGAAACCTCAAGTATCCCCAATTGAGGAGGCATTACTAGGTGCACCAATTAAGAAGGCTCGAAATACGATGTGTCACAACATCCCATCTAAGTCGTCACAAGCTTCCTTGCCAGCTAACAACTGAATCACCCCTAAACTGCACCGCCCCTCTTGAAGCCACCATGAAGCTCATCGCTGTCACCCCTCTCCTCTTCTTCCTTCTCTAAATCCCCTTCCCATTTCCTCCCAGCACCACTGTGACACCCCACATCTCAATTAATCTTTTCTACCTAAACCCCCCATTCCCCAATTTATTTTCTTTTTTTCATTTGTTATTATAATATAATATCCACATATAATATAAATATTAATTAATCTAATTATTATAATTAATATATTATAATAAATATAATATAATAATAAAAAAATTAAAATTTATTAATTATATTTGTATTAATCCATGTTTTATTTTAGGAAAAATATTATTATTATAATTATTTTATAATACGGATATATATATACATAATATTATATAATATTTGTTATAGTATATATGTAAATATTTTATAAATATTAAATGTTTATAATAAACATATAACAAATATATATAATATTAGAACTTTTAATTTATGTATATTTTTATGTACTACTGTTTTATAATATTAATATATATTATAATAAAAGAAACATTTTTTTTATCTACCAACTCATGATTTTTTCTATTCAACATAGGGGATGATGCTCGTAGAGGTAGTGGAAGGTGATCGTGGTGTCTAACTATTCGGAGGGAAAGCGTAAGAGGATTCAAAAGTTGCTTCTTGAAGATTTTTACACCTACAAACTATTCACCAGAAGCTGGAGGCACACACATGAAAGACATGTGATGTGGGAGATAGAGAATAGTGTCATGACTTTCACCGTGAGTAGATGTGAGAAAATGCGGAGGGAACATCATAAATTATCATGACTGAGAGATCGTGGAGATCCTTCATTCCAAACACATCCCAACACCACCGAATCATTGGTCATCTATCATCCACCACCACTCATCCATCCCCATCTTCACTCCATTATCATCCATTGACGCCCCCAACCATTCAATCCTTTTATATCTAAATCCACTCAAACATTACAGTTCCATTTACCATTCATCCATTCACTCCAAGACCCAATCAACCACAACAATCTCATCTTATCTGAACACAGATGCAGGTAAGAAGCAGAGTAGGAAATTTTCCAGGGTGTATTTTTAGAGCATGTGGATTTCTTCATCATTCCCATTACTCTATTTTTCTATATTGGGATTTGTTTAATGATGAATACATTAATTTATACTTCTATAATGAATTTATATGTATTTTATGAGGTTTTGAACAGATGTTTTGTATTACTATCAAGTCATCTATTTATGGATCTGTATTAATCACAAGAGGGCTACAGATTTTTATCCAGTTATATATTTTCTTCTTCTTCATCAATTTTACTTTACTCTAATTCATGTATTTAAAGTATAAGGGTAGAGTATTGTTTCAATTTGGAAACCACAACCAAATTACAAATAAAAAAAGGTTTTAGTAATCTCTTCTGCATGAGGAAACATCATTATCATGGTTTATGTTTTAAAAAATTGTTGCCATGTGAGATCACTAGAGAGTGTGACTTATCTAATGATAGTTACTTGTTTCACTTCCCTTAACATAGCCACATAACCTCTACAAATGGTCTTGTTCAGGAGTTGTATTATTTTAATTAATCTATTCTAGTCAAATCCCCCTTACTCAATGATTTTAAGTATCTTTCTATAATTCAAGACATCCTTTCTACATAGTTTCTCAATACTATAACACCCAGTGCATTAAATTTCCTTCTACTTATTTTGATTTCATTTTTTGTTATTATTTATTGTTTTAGTTTTAGTTTGGTCTTGCACACCTTTTTTCCGTCTGTGTAGTTCGAAACCCTTATTACCCCAGTACTAGTAGTTATTAGGGTTTATAAATTTTAAATTTGTGTGTAATAAAAATGTTTTGTGGTCAAAATTTGGTTCGATTATCAGGGAAGGAATGTGGGATCAAATAAAAAACAATAATAATAAATGTAACTAAAATAAATATTAGCAAAGATAAAATCAACAAAATACACAATTCGAAAAATGTACAAAATGTTCAATTATATATTTACTTATGAAATGAAAACAAGAACCTATAATATAGAACATGAAACACTAATTTATTTAATCAACATGAATTTTGATGTACACAGAAGAGAATAAAAATAAAAAATGGAAAACTATTGAAACATTGTGGAAAATTATAATGTGAAAGCTCCAAAACACAAGGTTGCAACTAATGATAAACCTAGTCTATGGGTGCATCATATATCAACAGTTTAAAATAATAAATTCTTTATTTGGTTGTTTCCTAGGTTTGGGAACAATGAGATCAAAAAATTTCATCTCACTAAACTCCATTCTGTCAATGGTCTGCCAGCAGAGGACTTACTTGAGTTCATTAGAATGTTTTATGGGTCTGTCCAGTAATAAACTATGCGAGATCTATGTGAGAAAGAGTTGATATTTATACTGTTTCCATTTTGTACTAATGGTATTCTTAAGACATGGTTCCAAAATAATGATGAATAAAAATTCTAATACTTGAAAGATGTGTTCAATGCATTTGCTTCCAAATTTTACCCTATGGATCCCACCATTGAGGTTACTTACAAAATCATAGGCTTTTCACAGGATGAGGGAAAGTTTTTTCCCAAGGAATGAGATATGATCAGATGTTTTCTTAGGTAGAATCCAAACCATATGTTATCTCCCAATTTTATCATAGACACATTTTACTATACCCTTAAGACTAGAATTAGAACTTAGTCGATCAATCTTGTCGGTGTGACTTCATTGATTTAAAAAATAAAGAACATTACAATATGTTTGATTAGTTACCTAAAAAGTCTCAACATAGGTTAAAAATCAATGGAACCATTCATAGGACTGATACAAGCACCCAAGATACCATTGTTAAAGATCAGGTCCATATAGGGTAGTACTGCCACTATAGGATGTTCGGTCACAGTCAGAGTTGTTGTCACAACATGGAAATCCCTATGAAAATTAATGGGAGTGACCAGTTGGTCAAATACAAAGCTATAAAAAAATTTTCCCATCTACTTTTTCAATTATATCAATTTTGGATATCAATGTCACCTTAATATATCATGGATATAGCAAGGGGGTCACAAAACATCACACTTCCCCAAACTACTATCCCACTACCCCAAACTACCACCACAACCTAGAACTTATAACTCAATCCAATATGGGGATGATTCGTAAAATTATTTAGGGTTGATTAATAGAATGATGAAATAATTTCTAGGTGAAATTAGTTCATGGTAAAATGATACTGACTCTAGAATTCATAGTTTAGAACATCAAAAGTGTCAATTGGCTAGTAACTAAGGTGGAAGGGAAAGAGAATTTTTCCCATTTCATCATAGTCAAACCCAAGAGAAACATTCATGGCAGTAACTCGTAGGTCAGTCCTAAATCTTTAAGAACCATTTAGGTAACAACTTAAGAAATAGGAAATGGAACTTCAAGATGAAACTAGAACTAGAAACATCGAAAAATTCCATTCTATAAATCTGGACATATCCAAATAAATAGATAAAAGTGTTAAAAATTCACAAGATAAATCCCCATAACAAAGAAAAATGAAATGGGAGTTAGTAATAGAGGAAAACTGGAATGTTTGGTTTGAGGATGAGATGTCTAAACCAACAATATTTAATAACTATTTCACCCCATTTGTTTTCACAAAGGCTGAAAAAATATATTGATCCGGTCTATATCAATATTCATCATATGTTTAGAAGATTAAATATCAACATGCCCTTTGGGGAATCATTGAACAAAATCCCTTCATAATTGAAATATATTAATCTCTTTTTAGATAACATGAGGTATTAGGGTGAGGGATCAATAATGATTATGAGTGAGTAGTGTAGTGAAATTGTCCAAAAAATATTCTTTTTGACCTGAAAAATCCAAGAAGCTTTGTTATTTCTTGTGTAATTTGTCAATGTGAGGAGATTAGGTTCTTGTTCGATATAGTAGATATCATAAATCTGATTCCCTATCTCCTATATAAATATTTGAGCCTTATGAAACTGAAACTGAGTTCAATTACCCTAAATCTAGCTGACAGGTAACATTCCAACCATTATGGGAGGGTAGATGACATGATGGTTGATATAGGGGAAACTTTTTTCCCATACAGTTTTTGATTTTTTTTGACATGGAGTATGATAAAATAGTTCCAATCATTCTAGGATTGCCATTATTGGCCACTAATAGAGCCCTTAATGTATGTTTCAAGTGGTTAGCTAACCATTTGGACTGGTGAGGATCAAGAGTTGTTTCAGGATTAAAAAGAGTCTCCATGTGAGTGACATGAATGTTGATATATGTATATGATGTGGTTTTTGGATCTGATAAGTGAATATAAAATCATAATTCCTTTTTTTATTTAATTAATGAATCTATTTGTGAACATTTCCATGGAAATTTTGTTGAGTCTGAATCAACAAAATAACATGAAATTATTGGAAGAATTGAAAAAAATAGGAAATACATTGCTCAAAACCATGAAGTAATATTTTCCTTTCATGTTATATCATAGATAGATTTTCACAAATCTTCAGGATCTTTCACCCACCCATGTTCCCAAACGTGATGTTGCTTCTAGTTCGGAAACACTTGAGGGGAGTCATTCAATTGGTTGTACATGCTCTGTTTGGAGTGTAAGTGTTCCAAATGAGGATATGTATGGAGTCAACCATTTTTATCTTAAAGCTAAAGTGTATTCTCCTCAATATGATAAGAATGTAGTGTTGGAGATGCTATATTTTCTTCCAAATGTTGATAGTAGGTCTGCCCATACTTCTCTGCACCAACAACATGATAAAAAACATTTCCATGTGTTTTAGAGATTCTTTAAACAACATTACTCTTCTCCCCTTATTGAACATAAGAATGTTTCATCTAAAATTCCATATTTTATCCACATTAGCCCACCTACACAAAATATTATTTCTTTTTGTGTACCTATTAATGAAATAAGTGTGAGGGAGATTGTGAAAGAGACTTTTCTAAGTGAGCATTGTCACCATAAATTTTATTCTGAGATTTTACATGATCTACCATATAATCTATTTTTTGTATTGAGTAATGATGCTAATGATGTATAGAGACATATTCTTGGAGTGCTAGAATTTTTTAGAATACTTCATTGAGTTTTTTAGTTTCATGAGATGTTATGAAAACACACTAAATTGTCCGAAAAAAATATTGAGGGGTCATGCACTATTGAGTCATATACCTTGAATGATCATGGTTAAATAAATTTAGGAAATTAATTTCTAGATGGGGACCTTAAAAACAGCACTGTATGGGAGGAAAACCATTGTTTTCCTTGTTTCAGGATTTATATATTAGTTTTAATAAACTATCCTTTATTGGTTGTGTGTCTCTCTATATTAATGACTATAAATTGTTGGATGTCATTGATAAATATTAGGTATTCCTTTATTTTTATGCTTTTGGGATTTCATGAGGTGAAGGTGGCCTTTGATTATTTGAAATAATTTTTACCAATAATGATCTCATTTAGAATATTCATACTAGAAGGAATCATCACTTTGAATGGAACTGGATAACCCTCCCAAACTCACACATTGGTTGCATTTCACATTGAAAAAAAAGTTGAACTAAATGTTAAATTATTTTCTCCAGTATATATAAGAATAATGTAACCCATGTTCATTTAGAAAGAAACCAAAGGGAGGCTTCATTTTGATTTATTTAAATTATAGAAGCATCTCATTCTAGGAAGGAAGGTTTTAATTATCCAATTCATTTAAATATTCCCCTCCATAGTGTTTACTACTTGATTCTAAGTGTAGTGGAGTCCTCTATTCATTATAAAAAATTATGATCTATTTTTATTAATGTGTGTTAGATTTATTAAATCTATTTTGTTAAAGATTTCATTTAAATTCATTGTAAAACATACTGGAACCCTGTGTATTCACAAAGATTATACTACTGTGGTACATTACTATTAAAAATTCTATTATTTGAACATTGTAAAAAAAATATATTTTATAATCTTAAAAATTAAAATAATTACCCTCTCAAAATTAATTGTACTTTATTAGATGGTTTTGTCTAGAGGTGTCCTTTTGTTTTTGGTTTTGTTGTTTTTTCTTTTTATTTTTATGTATAAATCAATATTTTGACTTTCAATGTTACCCCATCAAAATCATTGTAATGCATAATTTCCCAATATATTTTGAAATAATTTTTCTACCAACTTGATATTAAATATTGTGTATAATATAGAGTTTTACGTGTGGGGTAAAGCGGTTATTCATTTTGTCATTTCAAATTCCCCCTTGTTTTTTTTGTAAAAAAACTTCCATTTTTTCATTATTTTTCAAATTCCAACATAATGTTTAATTTTATTTTCTTTCACATCATAGGATAATCTAGTTTAAAAGTTTACATAAACTACATCATTCCTATTGGATAAATACCTACTGGTAGTTATGTGCTACACTATGTTTGAAACTATTAGGTTGGAGTGATTGTTGAGTGGGGTTATCACTATATTTGTGTGATTTATATTTAAGAACAAAGGAAGAGAGTGTGATTTGATAGTTCTTATGGAATTAGGATCAAGGATTTATGAAAATATAATTTTTAATTAGATCATAGTGGACTCATATTTCAAAAAAAATACAAAAATTACTTAACTAAACCGACACAAATTATAATTATTTATGTCCTTTATAACTGGAGAAAAAGTGTAAAATGGGATCCCACGGTGAATCTATGATATAGGTGAACTGGGTTCATTTCTAGGAATATATAAATGCCATTTTCACTTTCAATAAGTGTTATGTTCAATTCCATACACATGAAATATGGATGGGAAAAATTAAAATAAAATGCTTTGTAACATCTGAACTCATTTGGGTTAGGTGAATTTTGAACCCAGACAAAGAAGGGAACAATTGAATTATTTAAAGATCATATGATTTTGTATCAATGAAGAGATTCAAAAATAATAATAACATTTTTCTCAAACCTTAGGGAATGCGAGAATTGATGGTTCCTTTCATTAAGGATTTAATTCCACTTTTATCAAATATGTCAATAATTAGTGAATTGTTACATGAACTAAAATTTAAGTAAAACAATATTCCATTTCATAAATGAGGAATGCCATTTTTAATAGTGTATGAATCTTTGTTTCCATTGATTTCATGTTTTTATTTGAAACTAGGAAGGACCATAATATTTTGAGCATTCCCGGAAAACCCAGTCCTGATCCTTCTCATCTATTTATAAAAGTTTAGTCAATGACTGTTTGAACTGAATCTCACAAATCATATTTACTATAATAAATAATCTTAAAGCATGAATTTTATTATGGATAATCATAATGCGGAGGAGTTGGATATGTCTATGTTCTCAAACTATTTCCCATCTACTTTTTTATATTTTTATTGTAATTTTAATATAAAAATAATATATTTTGTAAAATAATTAACAATTTTTCTGTTTTTTAATAACATGTAAAATAATTTTGTGGGTTAAAATCAAGTGATTTAGATGTTTATTTTTTTCATTGAAAATAATTCTCAAATTAAATAGTTCATTATTTTTTTTACTTTCATTTTTAGAAAATAAATTATAATTCTTAATTATTTTTATTTTATTCATTTTTTTCATTTAATTTTATTTTCAATATACATTTGTTATTAATTCTTAAAATTATTTATTTGATTATTTTTAATTGTAAATAAATAAATTTTTCACTTTACTTTTTAGTTTTTTAAATATTTAAATCAGTTAAACCACATTAATTCTATGCAATTAATAAATTTAGTTTTAATTTTATTTATTTATATTATTAATTCTTTCAATTAATTATTCAGTGAAATAATTAAACAAATTTACATTAAATTTATTTTTTTTATGATATAATATTTACGTAATTTATTTATTTTTAATTTTATTTCGATTAAAAAATAGAATAAATTATTATTTTTTATATTATTTATTAATTTTATTAATTCTATTTTATCTTAAATTAATTTACTAATTATATTTTTAATTTTTCTTATTATAGATATTTGGTGGGTATGTGGGGTTTAGTCACTGCCTGACACCCCCAATCTCTCATCGGTGGGTTTTTTAACTAACATCTATTGACGACTCAAGTCACCGATACACCACTTCACTCACCTACTGACACTACCATCAGTGACTCAATTAAGCCACCAACAGAATCTTATCTGTGACTCATGTCACTGATACATGCCCCATCCACTCAAAGATGCCTTCTAACCGACCGAAACATCCCCCTACTTCACTCACTTATGCTATCTGTCTTACACACAACCCAGGACATTGATCCTTCTCCATTGTCTCATTGTCCCCCCATTCTCCAAAGATGACTTCAGCCACCAATACCCCATGTAGCCATCAATGACTCAATCTACCAACATTTTCTTCAATATACACCATCGCTAGCCACCTCATCTGATGACGACTAAACCACCCCTAACTCATGCCACCCTGGTTGAAGCCACCACGAAGCACTACATTGTCACCCCTCTCCTCTTATTCCTATACCAAAGCCTCTTCCCATTTCCTCTCAATGACGTTGTGTCGCCCCCATTCTCCATTCATATCTTATACCTGAACCATCCCCTTCCCCATTTCATTAACTTCTTTTATTTTTTATTATTATAATAAAATATCTATATATAATATAAATATTAATTAGTCAAATTAATATAATTGTTATAATTAATATAATAAAATAACGAAATTTTTTAAAATTGAATAATTATATTTGTATTAATTCATTTTTTCGATCATATAATATTAATTATTATTATTATTATTATTTTACAATATTAATATATATAAATAATATTATATAATAGTTGTTATAATGTATATGTATATATTTTATCAAGACTATGTATTTCTAATAAACATTGAAAATATATATATAATATTTGTACATATAATTTACATATATTTTAGTATATAGTATTTTTATATAATATATATATATATTTATATAATAATACTAATAACAATTTTATTTTATCTAACATCTCATGTTTGTTTTCTGTTCTGCACAGGGAAAACTGATCGAGGAGGAAATTGAAGGTGATCGTAGGGAAGAACTGTTTGTGGGGAATGAATGAGATGATTCACAAGTTGTGGCATGAGGATTATTGCACCTACAAGTTATTCATCGGAATCTAGAGAAGCACACATGAAGTACATTCCATGTGGTATACAAAGAACATTTTCATGGCTATCATCGTTAGCATATGCGAGCAAGGTCATGAGGATCATTCTAATTTTCATCATGCGAGAGATCAAGGGGATCCTTCATTCCAAACACATCTAGAAACCACCCATTCCCCGAGCATCTATCATACTTCTCCACTCATCCTTCATCTCCATCACTCCATTCTCATCCATTTACTCCCACAACCACTCATTCCTTTAATATCTAGATCCACTCATCCATTACAGTACTTTTTCACTCTCATCCATTCACTCTAGGACCCAATCAACCACTATTGTCTCTAATCATCTGAGCATAGAGACATGCATGGTGAAAATTATGAGATTGACGAGGGCTCATTTTCAGATCATGGAGAGTTCATCATATTTTAAATGACTCTTTTTTTGTTTTATTGATATGTTTTCAATGAATTTTCCATTCCCTAATTATTCAAAAATACATTTTATGTAGTTTACGAGGTTTGGAATGGAATTATTGAATTATTATCATCTAATCTATCTGAATATCTAGATTAATCATAAGGGGCTTCAGATTTTGATCTAGTTATCACTTTTACTCTTACTCAGGAGTTTTTTTCACTCTACAACAAGTATTGAAAGGTGGATGGAAGATTATACTTTTTATTTGGAAAAAACAAGTTGATGTACTAAATGGAAAAGGCTATGGTAAGATCTTATCAATGTGGAAGCATCATTATCTTGGGTTATGTAAGAAATAACTATTCTCAAGAGAGATCCAAAGAAAGAATGACTTATCTAATGACAGCTAGTTATATCACACCGCTTCACATAGCTATAGAACCAATGTAATTTTCCTTATTCAAGAGAATTAGCATTTAAATAAAACTATTCTATCCAAATCCCCCTTACTCAACAATTTTTAGTCTCTTTCTGAAATTCACTACATCATTTCTTCACAATTTCACACTACTATCTCACTCACTACATGAAATTTCCTTATTTTCAGTTTTCTTCAGATTTTTTTGTTATTTTTTTCTGATTGTTTTAGCCTTAGTTTGGGTTTTTCACACCTTTAGTAATTCCTTATGGTTCAAAACCCTTCATGCTAGAGTAATAGTAGTTAATACATATTATAAAATTTAAATTTGGGCATACTCAACGATGTGTGTGGTTAGGTACTTAGTTTACTAGTAATATAACTTTTATTTAACATAAATCTATTTCTTCCACTCAAGAATCGAATTCACGTGAAAATTAAAATATTTATAATGATATATATCTTCACACTTCTCATGCCTTTAGTACATCTATATGAGTTATCATATTTTTTACCTATTTACTCTAATCAATATATATTTAGATAGTTGGTTCAATTTTATATTTTAGGCCCACCATGTTATAATCCTTTCATGTAATGTTCTCATTAAATACAATATCTCTACTTGTAATGATATGTTTTCCCCCACCATCACAAGTGATATCAAAACATTTCATCTCTATATACAAGGAAAATATTTATTTTGGATTCTCATTCTATTTTATCACATTAATTATCATTTTACTATAAATATTATTAACTATCAATAACATTAAGATATTAATGAAAATGTAACTTACTAAAGAATAGTTCCTACAAAATTTCTTTCCCAACAATATATGAAGGACTTATTTTATGATATATATCATCATGCGTAGTTCCTCAACCTAGATATCCTTAATAAACCATTAGTGAATCCTTCTAATTGTGGATTTCCCTTTCTATTTCTAATACATCCACTCATCGAATATTTTTTATGCCTCTTTTGGAACTGTATAAACATTACTTATTCATTATTTCATATAGAAATTTCAGATGTTACATGTTGTGTACTCACTACCATTGTTTATTTGTATACACTTCAATATATGTCTGTATTTCATTTCAAAATATTATTTTGACACAAAAATAAACTTATAATAAATCAAAAAAATTCCACATGAAGAATATCCATACATTCCTAGTTGAATCACCAATATTGGAGAAAATTAAAGGAAAATACAATTGTATTTAATATGGGAAGGTCCCAAAACATTAAAATATACTTACTCCAACTTTTGACATAGATAATTATGATCATCTTTGTAGAATGAAAATCTTTTATTATTTAGAAATACATAATATTTATACATTACAAGTTTCCTATGATCGAGTATTAGAATTACATTCACATTCCAAAAAATAAAGTTATTTTTTCTACGAAAACCAAACCTGGAACACTATAATTTTAGATAATAGGTGGTTATACTTCTATAAACTGCCCTCAAATATTGATTTCTAGACATGTCATTTATATTATCCTTTAATCCTCATGAAAATACCATTGATCCTTTTCTAAATTTCATACCACTTTAGAAAATCGATTCTCATAGCATGAATTATCTATATTTCTAATGAAAATTAAATTTCATTTTAAACTTTTTATTCAAAGAACATCTGTTAGATTTAAGAAATATCAATTCTTCAATAGGATATTGAATTTGTTTTTCTAAAAACCTACATAGATTTATTATCCACAAGATAAAAATTAAAAAACATCATATATATATATATATATGATTATTCATCTCTCATATCTAGTTGAATGAATGGGTTATCCATAAAAAATCATCAATTCCATTACTAGAGTAATAAAACTGAATAGATAAACATTTATTTCATCTATTAACTATATAGAATCTAAAATAAATAATTTCAACTCCATTATGGTTTTCTCCTCTATCTCTTTCATTCCCTTTGAATTTTTACATTCTTAGTAGTTTAAACTATGTCCAGCTAAATTAATCCAACTCCTCTATCATTTCATTTAATAATATTTATGATCCAATGGATTATTGCCATAAATATAAATGTGATGGGGTGGTATACCCCTTACATAAGTATTAAGAGGATTTTATATTAGGTATCTAAGAATATCTCTAGCTTGTTAATTTTTTTGGATTTTATTTAGATATAATAAACTACTAGATTGTTATTCCATACATATTTTCTGATTATTTATAAACATAAGTTTTTCCCTACTTATATTAAATGTATAAATTAATATTTCTTACTATCTACATTATCACTAGTGAAATCCTTTTCCTATCTTAGTGATCCAATTAATCTATCTCAAATAGTCTCTATTTTACCCAAAACAATTGACGTCTGAGTCCTTCTAAATCAAATAATATTAATTATGAATTCTCCCTAATTCAAAATCTAGTTCATGAAATTTCACAATCTGGATCTTCCATTCATTTGATTACGTGCTTTTGCTACTAATAGTGTGAAAATCATGAGATCCAACCAAATCATTTCATACCACTTTTTTTGGAAGTGGAACTATGAAAAATTGATAGACATGTAATGCTAATGAGACCCATGGGATTTATATTAATAGATGCACAAGATATTCACAAACAAGTCCACACTACAGAAAAAATGAACCTTATTACCTTCACATTATAACACCCCAATATTTCATAGTGTGTTATTTCTTCAAAATATTTCAATAACTTGCACTAAACGCAACACCGAGTTAAAGCCCACCATGACTTACCAAACAAGTCGTTTAAAAGAGGTTATGAAAAGTATTATCTAAATATTAAACTTTATATAATCCTTATAATTTTAGAATCCATATTATGAGTTTCTTAGACATAATGTAAGAACAAATTCTTTTTTTAGATAAAATAAGTATTTTTTAAAAAATGCACTTTTACCAACTTTAATAATGATTCCTTTTTAAATCCAATATTTTAAACTTTTATATATTCAATTTGACTAAATAAATTTATTCTTTAGAATGGAGAAATAAAAAAATTACAATGTAACACCCCAAGCATCTACGGTACTCTTCTCTTTGAATAATGTGATAGCGTGTGTTGTACGCAACATCGAGTTCTAACACACCACAACCAATCAAACTAGCCATTATGAATAATAATAACTACCTTTTGAAATTTTATAAATTCTATCTCTCAAAATGGACTTCATTTTTGGATTTGGAATATTGAAATTATCCTAGGGTGAAGTTTTGGTACTTTTCAGATAACCTTCATATTTTGATGAATAGTGAAAATTACTAAATTTTAATTAAAATATACTTTTTAATCGAAATAATTAATATTGATAAATTATGAATTTGAGATTTTAAATTATATATATAATATAGTATTACCATTTAATTCTATGTTTTTCATTGGACATAATTTCACAATTAAACCAGAAATAAACAAGTGCCAATCTTTTGATAGTTATTATCTCTTAAAAACACGCTTTTTTGTTTTAACAAACAGGAATTAATTTTAAATTAATTTCTGCCAATTTTGTGTTTTGAATTTAAAAAAATGGATTCCATATTTGGAATCAAGATGTTCCAATTCTGTAAATAGGTAACTTTTATTTTTATACATTTTGAATAATTACTTTGGTAAATATTTTTTTTAACATGGTTAAATGGTAAATCCGGTAAATAAATGTTAGAAAAATCATATTATAATAATAAACAATTACCCTAAAACGTATCCTAACATTATTGGTTGATAGATTTCTGACCATGGTCATCTTTTTGTCCATTTGTTGACCCCATGGAGCCACTGTTAAGTGATAGGGACACTTTATTTTAATTAAGTTAAAATGAATACAGAAATGACACAAGCATATATCTTTTAGAAACAAAAACTTTACATGGGGATATATATGTTGTAATTTAGACTATAAATATTTATTAGAAAGATAAAAAGATTTACTACATAATGTTATTTTATTTTCAATTTTTAGACATTGAATTATTTAATTTATTTATGACACAATGGTGATGTAGTAATTACCAGAATAGTGAAAAATTAGAATAATTGATATTATAAATACCGAAATAAATTTAATTTGAGACTTTTTATAAATAAAAATAATTTAATTGGTTAATATGGAATGTTATGATTGATTTAATTAAATTATTTCGAAGTAATAATTCTGTTATGATTTTTACAAAAATCAATTATTGAATATTGTCAAAATTGACATAAAAGAGTTTTTAAAACAAATATTATATTATAAATTGATATTAAATTCCTAAAAATCTAAGGTTATGCAAAGAGACATATATCATGATATTTCTATCATTAATGTACCACTTGGAGGTCTCTTGGATGTATATAGTATGTTTATTAACCATATAATATAAAAATACAACGAGACATTGTAAAAGTGATACTAATTAACTAAGAGTTAATACTAAAAGATAAGGTTAATATAGTGACCCAAACCTGTCTAAATTCTATTGGTTGAGTGGATTTCGACCCATACCCACCTTAACCTTAAAATAATCTACTTTGGAGCCATTAGAAACCGAATATTAATTTATTATAAAATAATATTTCTAGCTTTTCCAAAGGTGCCTCTCACACCTCTTATAAAAGGGCACTCACCCTTCTCACTAATTCAAACATTTTTAGCCTTTTGGTTCAGACAAACACTTCCCAAATACTCTCTCAACTTACCTAAATTCATCCTAGAGGCCATACTTTAGTCAGAATGTGAACCAATGAGCCCTTTTGATCAAATCAAAAAGAAGAACCCGAAGAAGAGATAATGATTGCACCACCCCTTTTCAAGTTCCTTTCTTCTTCCACTTCTTCATTATTTTTTATTAACATTCTAAAAGAATAACTACCGTATATAATATATACATTTATGTTATTATAAACATTGTACGACCATATTTCAGTATTCTATCCATCCTTTTAATGACATGTCACCATACGTGCGTACGTGCGGCTTACCGTCTCCACGTCGTGGTGTAATTGTTATTCAAAACATTATTATTTGGATGGGTATAATAATGATGTGTAATTCATGTAAATAATAAATATAACATGATAATTATTCTTTATATATGATATACCATCCAATTATATATTATTTTTACATGAAATGAATGGTATTGTCGCTCGTGCGTACGTACGGACTACCGTCTCCACGAACGTGATGAGATTCATTCTCCATCGTATCCATTCAAGAATAATTATCATTTTATGATTTAAAAATAATTTTTAAGGACATTATATCATTCTGGATATGAATAAGATACATCCTATCCATGAAAACCATGTCTTATGTATCAAAACATATAAAAGAAAACGAGTAAGTTAACACCCGAAACAACGATAATACTAAGATATTATTAACAAAGAAATGTTAAAAGATCATATATGATATCATATTAATGTATATGATTCTAGTATAATTTAATAACAATTATTTCACCATTATTCAGGAGTTTAACCTACCACCGTCCAAGGAAAAGTACAAGGTACGGGGTTTTAATCTCAGTCCTTATTCCCGTGAGATTCATACCATATTGCCACTATTACCTTTTGTGTGGTGTATGTACCACCCATAATTGTATTATTTGTGTAATACAATTTAATTTATGTTTATTTAAATATTCATTTTATGATACCTCTTTCATGGGTTGTATGTTTCGTATGTTACCAAATTGGTAAGGGTTAATTTCACAATCTCATTATTATCAGAGATTGTTTATGTGTAAGTATTTGCTGGGACATTTTTATCATCCATGTCCATTTTTAATAAAAATGATTTCAAAATGAATATTTTAAGGATTTTGAAAGGTACTATTTATCAAGATCAGAATTTCAAATGTTTTAAAGATTTATCTTTATAAATCTTTTTAATTAATGTCCATGTTTTCAAAATGATTTAAAGGATTTATTTATATGGACATGACGGTTTTGAAATGATAATTCTTTTCAAAATTTTCAAAGTCGTATGGGACACTTTGATTCAAAAATATCTTTTAAATTACTTCCATTATAAATGTGTGACTTTTAAATGATTTTACAAAAAGGTTATTTCTCTCAAAAAGTTGTACTCATAATTTTCATCTATGTCAGTATCCATTGATGGACTTTAAGCACATTTGAAGATGATTTATTATAAAAACCTTCCATTGAAGGTTTTGTGATATGTTTGACTGTGGATGGGTTATTTTTATACCATTCATGGTTTATGGAGAAAGTATTGACATTTTGTATGCAAGTTTTAATACGAATGTTTATGTTATGTTTGACCCTATTCATAGGAGGAATTCATTGGACTTAATAAGTGACGGGTGGAGGCCGCTATAGCTCCTCGATGCATCAGTAGGTCTCATGAGACAAATTAGTGTCTTGGTACAAGGCCTTGACAAAATATTATTTATAGTCTTGGCACGAGGCCTTGGCTATGTGGTTATGATAGTCTGACATTATGCATTCTATCATTATGAAAGTGGTTATTAATATTGCATGTGATTATTCGATTAGTAGAATATCCATGTGAATAAGTAAATGGTACAATTTCATTTTATTTTTTCCATATTATGTTGAAGTTTAATTTTAAAAGGCTTTTTTTTAGTTATACATTTCCTTAAATGATTATTCCTATTTATGATGGTTTTCACTGTATTTATTACCCTTACGGAGCGTTTGAGATCACCCCTTTCTACGTTTTATTTTTCTCAGGATTCCAAGAAGTACATTGTGATTGATATACAGGGTTAAGACAATGGAATAATGGAATTCATAAAGAATTATTTATGTTGTTTTGTATGTTATTAAGTTTAATTTAACATTCATATATGTAATATATTTTCCAAGACTGCAAAACTAATCGTTCCTTTGGGATTTGATTCCTTGTAATCATGCCAATTTATGTAATAATGCACCGACTCTGCGTAGCTGGGGTCGGGGTGTTACAGTTGGTATCAGAGGAAGTTTAGCAATATCCTTGTAAACTAGATTTAGATAAACTCTGATTAGAGAACATATCCCTAAAATAGACTTTTAGGATTAGTATAGAATAACAACCTAGAATTTTCGTATAGTAGATATTTTGTGAGTTTTCCAAGCAATACATCCCTGTCTGGATACGAGCAGGTAGAGGTAGCTCTGGAACAAATGTTCCTTGGGGTAAAACCCGAAAACACCATTTTGAGCTAGAATCGAATGGGAACTGGTGCACGACAACGGGCCTTGCTGCACTCTTTGTTATGACACTCCTAGGGGATATGCTTAGGATAATTCTCATTTTCATTACAAACCACTATGAAGGGTTTATGAGTATATATCTCCTCAAGAAAACATTTTTATGCTTATGGATTATATCAATAAACTTTTTAATTTATGATTAAGTGTTTTACACTGTTTGGGATTAGGTATTTCAATTCATAAACTAATCTAGTTTATACCATTGTTTAGAAATGGCACCCAGTAGAAGGAATGAGAACTCCAGCAATACGCATGATCCAATGAATAAGAAGGATCATATCATTCACGGTATTAAGCCATCATTTAGAAAGGAAATAGTCTCCCACGTATTATCATCATGTGAAGAAATAGTATCATGTGTTGAAAAGATACGTAGAGAGTTTACTGAGTCCTATGGCTTTGAAGGGAAGTAAAAGAAGAAAAGTATGGAAGAGAGAAAGATGGATAAAGGGAAGAGGGGAAATAATAATTTCCCCATATGTGATAACTGTGGGAAGAAACACCCTAGAACTTTCCTGAAAGGAATGTGAGTTTGTTATAAGTGTGTAGGAAAAAGGGAACCAAGTACGTGACTATAAGGGTAAGAAAATGGTTTCAAATGTACAATGCCTCATTTTCAAAGAATTTGGACATTACACGAACCTATCATCAGACTATGCTGCAAATGATGCTATTGGATAACAATCAAGTAATGATAATACCACAATGAAGAGGAATGATTTGAGTTCTTCTGTTGATTATGTCATTTGAGTGTTGTATTAGCAATGCACTTGTTATAATAATTACGGAGTATATAAGGATTGTACTTCAGCAATATTTCATTAAGGATTTGAGATTTTATGAAAAGTGATTGTACAAAAAGAAAAACTTTTTGGGAAATTACATGTTTTAAGGAAAGATAAACCTTAATATGGTCCTAATATTGAGTTAGTTATTTTGGAATAAGATATGTTTGATTTGGGAAAATTATATTGGATATTCTTGACTTCCTTGAAACTGATTAAGGATTTGTATATTCCATAATTGATGGAGGTTAAAACATTTTTGTATGGATGAAGTATATCCAACATTCTATATGGAATAAGGGAGCATTAATTTAATCAATAAGGATTGTGGTAATTCAGGATGTTTCTGTGTTTTAAAATAATAAATGATGAAGGTATTCATATGCTATTATGGGGTAAAAAGAATTTAAATTATGTTTACCTTCCTTATAAATGTTGGACTGTTAGTTTGGAAGGATGTATTTTGGATAATTCTATTTTGGGATTAATTTTGGATTTCCATAAAAAGGACAAACTGGTGGTCGGGTGGCAAACCATCGCGACCGGAAAGGCCGCGAGACATGAACCTGTAACCGAAGGGCGACAAGGGTGTATCACCTACCACTGGCCCACGAGATGTCCTGGATTAAATAATTTATTTTATTTTAAGAAGTTCTAGTATATGAATTATAAATTAAATTTTTTTTAACCCCAAACGAATAGGCTAAATAGAATATTTTTTTAAGTTCTGTTATCTTTTAGAGTGAAATATGAGTTTGTGATTTGTTAAAAGATGGATCTCTACATTTCAAGTATATATTTTTCTTCTACTCATATTCCATGACGAAATTAATTCTTATACTTTATTGAAGTGATATTAAAATAAAAAATGTGTTATCCTAATAACTTATGTTTTGTTGAACTGATGGCATTTTAAATCCTCATAGATTACTGTATTTAAGGACCTCAATTTTAAAATGGATTAAAATTGATGACCTCAATCACCACCTATAAATATTTACATTTTTCCTAAAATTATATGTCTCTAATTTCCACCAATGTTCTCCTAATCGAGATCATCATTTGGTGGTGACCCTTTCATTTCTCTTTTACTCTTATTAAGATTAAATTTTATTAACCAAATTTCCGATGTGGGTTTTACCACAAAGATATTTTCAATTTTCAACCTTTTATTATCGATGAAAAATTTCAAATTGCGAGGACACAATTTATTGAAGGAGGGGAGATTGTAACACCCAAATATTTCATAGTGTGTTATTTCTTCAAAATAATTCAATAACTTGCACTACACGCAACACCGAGTTAAAGCGCACAATGACTTACCGAACAAGCTGTTCAAAAGAGGTTATGAATAGTATTAACTAAATTTTAAACTCTATATAATCCTTATAATATTAGAATCTATATTATGAGTTTTTTAGACATAATTTAGGAAAAAATACCTTTTTTTAGATAAAATATGTATTTTTTCAAAAATGCACTTTTACCAACTTTAATAGTGATTCCTTTTTAAATCCAATATTTTAAACTTTTATATATTCAATTTCACTAAATAAATTTATTCTTTAGAATGGGGACATAAAAAAATTTACAACGTAACACCCCAAGTTTCTACGGTACGCTTCTCTTTGAATAATGTGATAGCGTGTGTTGTACGCAACATCGAGTTCTGACACACCCCGACCAATCAAACTAGTCGTTATGAATAGTAATACCTAATTTTTTAAATGTTATAAATTCTAACTCTAAAAATGGACTTCAATTTTGGATTAGTAATATCGAAATTATCCTACGGTGAAATTTTGGAACTTTTCGGATAACCTTCAAATTTTGATGAATAGTGATAAGTACTAAATTTTAATTAAAAACTACTTTTTAATTGAAATAATTAATATTGATAAATTATGAATTTGAGTGTTTTTAAAGTATATTTAGAATATAATTTTACCATTTAATTCAGTTTTTTTCATTGGACATAATTTCACAATTAAACCAGACAAAAACAAGTGCCAGTCTTTTGATATTTATTAACTCTTAAAAACACGCTTTTTATATTTACAACGGGAATTAATTTTAAATTAATTTCTACAACTTCTGTGTTTTGAATTTGGAAAAATGGACTCCATATTTGGAATCAGGATGTTCAAATTGTGTAAATAGGTTACTTTTATTTTTAGGCATTTTGAATAATTACTTTGGTAAATATTTTATTTACCATGGTTAAAGGGTAAATACGGTAAATAAGGGTTAATAAAATAATATTATAATAATAAAAAATTACCCTAAAACATTTCCTAACCTTATTGGTTGATACATGTCCGACCATGGACATCTTTGGGTCGATTTTGTGACCACATGGAGCCACTTGTAAGTGATAAGGACACTTTATTTTAATTAAGTTAAAATGAATACAAAAATTACACCAGTATATATCTTTTAGAAAAATAGTTTTTACATAAGGTTATATATTTTTGATTTTCGACTATAAATATTCATTAAAAATATAATACGATTTCCTACATAATGGTATTTTATTTATAATTTTTAGACATTATATAATTTAATTTATTTATGATGCAATGGTGATGCAGTAATTCCCATAATAGTGAAAAATTAGAATAAATGATATTTTAAATAAACAAAATATAGTTAATTTGAGACTTTTTATAAATAAAAATAATTTTATAGGTTAATATGTAATTTTAGAATTGATTTAATTAACTTTTTTTGATGTAATAATTCTGTTATGATTTTTAAAAAAATCAATTATTGAATAGTGTCAAAATTAACATAAAAGGGTTTTTAAAACAAATATTATATTATTAATTGATATTAAATTCCTAAAAATCTAAGGTTCAGCCAATAGACTTATATAATGATAGTTGTGTCATTAATGGACCACTTAGTGGTCTCTTGGATGTATATAGTATGTTTATTAACCATATAATATAAAAATACAAAGAGACATTGTAAAAGTGATAGTAATTAACTAAGAGTTAATACATAAAGATAAGGTTAATATAGTGACCCAAACCTGTCTAAATTCTATTGGTTGAGTGGTTTGCGACCCATCCCTACCTTAACCGTTAAATAATACTCTTGGGAGCCATTGGAAATAGAATATGAATTTATTATAAAGTAATATTTCTAGCTTTTCCAAAGGTGCCCCTCACCCCTCTTATAAAAGGGAACTCCCCCTTCTCACTAATTAACACATTCAAAGACTTTTGGTTGACCAAAACCTGAAAAAATACTCTCTAAACTTCCCTAAATTCATCCTAGAGGCCTTCCTTTAGTCAGAAAGCCTTCCTAAGGAGCCCTTTTGACCAAATCAAAAGGAAGAACCCGAAGAAGAGGTAATGATTTCACCACCGCTTCTCAAGTTCCTTTCTTATTCCACTTCTTCATTCACTGTTATTACCATTATAAAATAATAACTCTAGTATATTATATATAATTTTATGTTATTATAAACATGGTATAACCATATTTCAGTATTCTATCTATCCTTTGAATGACATGTCACTATACGTGTGTACGTACGACTTACCGTCTCAATGTCGTCGTGTAATTGTTATTCAAAACATTATTATATGGATGGGTATAATAATGATGTGTAATTCATGTAAATAATAAATATAACATGATAATTATTCTATATATATGATATACCATCCAATTATATATTGTTTTAATATCAAAAGAATGATATTGTCGCCCGTGCGTACGTACGGACTACCGTCTCCACGAATGCAATGAGATTCATTCTCCATCGTATCAATTCAAGTATAATTATCATTTTATGATTTAAAAATAATGTTTAAGGACTTGATATCATTCTGGATATGAATAAGATAGAACCTATCTATGACAACCACAGCTTACGTAACAAAACATATAAAAGAAAACGAGTAAGTTAACACCAGAAACGACGATAATACTATGATATTATTAACAAAGCAATGTTAAAAGATCATATATGATATAATATTAATGTATATGATTCTTATATAATTTAATAATAATTATTTCACCATTATAAAGTAGTTTAACCTACCCCCAACCAAGGAAAATTACATGGTAAGGGGTTTTCATCTCACTCCTCATTCCCATGAGATTCATGCCATATTGCCACTATTACATTTTGTGTGGTGTATGTACTGCACATAATTGTATTCTTTGTGTAATACACTTTAATTTATGTGTATTTTCATATTAATTGAATGATACCTTTTTTATGGGTTGTATGTTTTGTATGTTACCAAATTAGAAAGGGTTAATTTTTCTTAATCTCATTATTATTCGAGAATGTTTATGTGTATGTATTAGCTGGGACATTTTTATCATCCATGTCCACTTTTCATAAAAATGATTTCAAAATAAAGATTTTAAGGATTTTGAAAGGCACTCTTTATCAAGATCATAATTTCAAATGTTTTAATGATTTATCTTTCTAAATATTTTTAATTAATGTCCATCTTTTCAAAATGATTTAAAGGATTTATTTATATGGACATGACTGTTTTGAAATGATAATTATTTTCAAAAGTTTCAAAGTGGTATGGGAATCATTGATTCAAAAATCTCTTTTAAATTACTTCCATTATGAATGTGTGACTTTTAAATGATTTTACAATAAGTTTATTTCTCTGAAAAAGGTTTACTCATAAATTTCATCTATGTCAACATCCTTTCATGGATTTTAAGCTCATTTGAAGTTGATATATTATACAAAACATCCATTGAAGGTTTTGTGATATGTCTGACTGTGGATTTGTTATTTTTATACCATTCATGGTTTATGGAGAAATTATTGACATTTCGTATGATAGTTTTAATACGAATATTTATGTTATGTTTGAACCTATTCATATGAGGAATGCATTGGACTTAATAAGTGACGGGTGGAACCCGCTATAGCTCCTCGATGCATCAGTAGGTATCATGAGACAAACTAGTATTGTGGCACAAGGCCTTGACCAAATCTTATTTGTAGTCTTGGAACGAGGTCTTGTCTTTGTGGTTATGATAGTCTGGTATTAATCATTCCATCATTATGAAAGTGGTCATTGATATTGCATGTGAGTATTCGATTAGTAGAATATCCATGTGAATAAGTAAATGGCATTATGTCATTTTATTTTTTCCATACTATGTTGATGTTTAAGTTTAAAAGGCTTTTGTTTTAGTTATACATTGCCTTAAATGTTTATGCTTATTTATGATGGTTTCCACTATATTTCATACCCTTACAGAGCGTTTGAGCTCACCCCTTTCTCTATTTTATTTTTCCCAGGATTCCAAGAAGTACATTATGATTGATGTGTAGGGTTATGAAAATGGAATAATGGAATTCATAAAGGATTATTTATGTTGGTTTGTATGTTATGAAGTGTAATGTAACATTCATGTATGTAATCTATTTTCTAAGACTACTAAACTAATCGGTCCTTTAGGACTTGATACCTTGTAATCATGCCAATGTTATGTAATAATGCACCGACTCTAGGTAACTGGGGTTGGGGTGTTACACACATTCCCTTAACTATTTTCACATGAATTTGTAACCAATATCATCCTTTCCAAAAAACATATGTCAACCTTAGATGCATGGTTTGGAAAAAATATGAATCGAATCGTAAATATAGGAAAGAAAAATAAATGAAACTGATGTATTTAAAGTATTAAATAAAAAAATGATACATAAGATATTTCATTATTTAGTCCAAAATTAATTTTATTAACCGTTGTGAATTATTTGAATACATGAAGTACAAAATATCATTATCAACTAATGAATAATTCCACTAATATTTCCTTAAAAATGATTAATAGTTCATAAATATTTGATGTATTGTTTGTGAATCATATTTATTATCCATAAATATATCCTATATATATTGGGGTCGTCTATCACATCCTTTTATTTGAAATTTTATTGATTTCATAGGTCACACAACCATCCCTTATTCATGGAGAATCCTGTTAATGTAATTTCACTAATGACTGTTGAAAAATGGATTTCCTCAGCATCTTCCATTGGTAAACAATTATAGATTATTCTTTATAGAGGTTTCATTCTATATGGTTCGTCAACATTATTGACCACCTTTTAAATCTACAAAAGATAAAAAAATTGGTAATCCTAACATTATTAAAAACATTTATCGTCATTTCACACCAATACCTCCCACCTCTCATTGATCGAAATGTCGATTAACATTTATATGATAATTGACCATTCGATGCAATAAAATTTTGATATTATAATCACCCAGTTATCTGAACATGGATTCAAATCCCATATATATATATATATATTCATGACCCACACCCACCAATGATATATATCCTGGGATGGTGGTAAAGATAGATAGAAAATGACCTCAAAAGTCTACCTCCAGTATGCAATGAATTAGAAAATATCATTGAGGTACATTAATAACACAGGTTGGAGGAATTATCATAGTCCAAATTAAATTCATATCACATACCCTAATCATTTGGTACAAATAAAAATAATAATCTACTTATGTGTTTGGTGTTGCAACATGGTTGTGATGGATTCACTATGAGGTTGGTCACTAGGGTGTGGCTAGTGTAGCTACATTTTCATACCAACATCCTGAGTCCCAGATCATGAATGAGTGATTTATAGTCACATTATATAAGTATTATCAACAATCTCCCCAATTAGCAGTTATTTTCATAGTATTTTTGTAGTCATCCATTTTTAAATAACATTTGATTAGGGGTAATCTTATAGAATACAATATCATGGTGGATTGGTGTTCCGCAAAGGGACCCTTCTAGAGGAATTAGAGCTGGGAGTAGCATAAAAACCAGAGTGAATATTCTTAGGGATTGATTTATAAACCCACAGAAATGTAAAATACATAAAATTAGGATTTGGAACATAGCTGAAAATTTTGATACCATTTTCTAGGGTTATCCAATGTCAGTTTGATGGATGCAGGGTTAGCATGGAAAATTATAGAGTGTCCAGTATGATTAATACATCGTACTGATATCCTGATTCCCACATTTTTTGTTAGGGATTTATATGTATATTATATAATAAATGTGAGTTATCTATTCCATTATAATGAACATTCATATTGCAGTGGAAAAAATGAATTATTGAAAGAAAATATAACTTATAGGTATCCTAAAGTTGAAAATGTTGTGTTTGAGGGGTGTTTCAAAAAGGGAATCCATAAATTCCAGGATTAGCACTATAATATTCAATTCGGTGTACCGACAATAGTATCAATTCATTACATATAATCTGAAAAGTTTCATCATTTATGTTTATAACATGCAGCAACCTCATTAATTTAATAATTAAATTATAATTTCATTTTCATTTGAGTACTCTAGAACTCATCCTACTCTACCACATCAAACAATTCACTCATTCTTCATCGAGAAAAAATAATCCATGTATTGATAACCCAATAATAAAGAACATATGGGCACCTTTCCATATATAAAACATTATACACGAAGTAATCATACTTGAGAAATACCCACTTTGAACATTGTCTACCAGCACTGTTTTTCCTTACCATTTCATAAAATATGAATCTATTTTTCCACCATCTGTATCAATATCCACTATATCCTAGGCTCCAAGTCCATTTCACAACCATCAAAACTATCATTTTTCAAAAACTCATCAAGCCTCTATCTTATTTTTTATTAATGAATCCAACCACACATGACCATAAAAAATCACATCAAGGATTCAAACTCCATGATGACCTATACATTTTCCAGTGTAGTTTTCTCACACATTAACAGGAACAAAGGACATTGAATGAAGTCATTTAATCCTCATGTAATTGTATTTCTTAGACTAAACACTATTCTAGAGATAAACCGTATTAATTTTATTATTGGATTATAGTTTCTATTATTTATAAATTATTTGTGACATGAACACAATAACTAAATAGATATCAAAAGTTACGAGTCAAGATAAACATTTGTTTTTCATTAATTTAACATTATATAAAAATCTAGGATTAACAATTATTAATTAGTCTCCATTCATTAATCACACCACCATAATTAAGTATTTAGGTTCTTTATCATACATATAAAAATATTATACATGATTATAAAAAAATATCAACATTAGAAAGATATCGCACAATATTAGAAAACAAAAGGATTCGCCATGAATAAAACAATAAGCGACTATAACCCCAACAAAACACCAGTCATTCTTTAAATGAAAGTAACTGTTTTATTGTTTTTATTTTGATAATTCCATTAATACCCAAATGAATAAATCTTGATAATTTCTCAAATTTACATTAAATGAAAAAGTATTAACATATAACATATTTTAATAGAGAACATTTTATAATCATTTTATAAAATGATGCAAAATAAGGAATTTATGATGATGATCGTTGAAAATAATCAAAAAAATATTGATTATTATTAATTTAATAGAAACCCAAGAGAGAAAATGGTAAAATACATTTCATAATATATCTAGATATATCAAAAAGATAAAATTGTCAACTGTAGGAGGAGGTATTACCTTAGATCACCACATATCATACCCTAGAAGATATCAGTTGAATATAATTTAAAGGATGCAATGGCCAGGAAAAAAAATCTTCTTGTATACCTAGTTTTGAAATTGTATAGTAGGGTTATAAAATATATGAGTGGGCTAACCAATATATAACTAGGTTATAAAAATTCATATTTACAAGATTAATGAATAATATATGCTGTGAATTCACAGAATTCAAAAACAAAAAAAAAATTAATTCACTTGAATTTTAATTCCAAAAAACACATTAAAACATTGAATCAATTATTCATACCACAAAATATTTAAACACAAATCCACTAAAATCCAATATGAAATAAATCATTTTAGGAACCATATTTCAGGATGTGAATTTAAATTCAAACTGTGAATTTATAGATCAGACCATAAATACATCTTAGAAATCCATTTTTCCTTTCTCACAACCTTCTCCTTCATCATGATCGGAAATGGAATGATAAAATAAAATTGTGCCCTTATATATATATATAAAAATTAACAAAATGAATTTTTAAATATATTACATTACACGAAGAATTGAAATAATGCAAACCATGACAAATTTTATGACAATACAGGAGGATCATAATTACATTATGAGAAGAGAATGAAATATAACATTAAAAAATTATATGAGGAGTAAAAACATTAAAAAACTAAAAGATAAAATTTATTATAAGATATTTATTATGAAAGAAATCGTTTTGGTAATTTATATAACATTATTGTTTTAAAATAATGATTTGATTCATTTTAATACAAAGGAATATAAGATAAACATTATTTAATTGTTTTTTATTTAAAATAGAAAATTAAATTAATATATTCAATTTCTATAATGTGAATGATATTTATTGAAAAAAACATTAACCATAAAAATATAATCAAAAAATAAGATAAATATTATCCAAATTAGTTATAATGTAAAATACACCTTGTATGGAAATCAATCTTATTGAAAGAGAAATTTAATATAATTTTTTTTGAATCTGAATAATGATTTAGATTGTCTATTTTATATAGTCATTATAAAACAATTTATCTCATACATTTTTATAAAAAAAATAAATATTTATAGTTTATTGAAAAAAAATGATTGACATGAGAAATTAATTCTTTATCATTACATAAATTGTTTAGGGTTGATGGAATATAATCACTCACTTAAAAGAAAAATTGTTTCTATATTCCAAATATATATTTTTCAGATATTTTTATTTAATGTATATTATTGAATATTATTGAATATTTTTTATATAAAATGGAATGATTACATTATTTTAATGATATTTAAAAAAAATGAAATATTTAAGGAATAATAATGTAAAAAAATTAAGGATTAATATTCATTGAAATCTGTTCTAAACATTAATTAGATATATATTATGTTTCTATATTCAAAAAAATAAATTTCTCTTTTTTTGTCCCCAATAGGTTATATATCCATAATAGTTAATTAGAGTATTAAAAATATTAAAATTACTCTTCTTTATGTTGTTATATTGTTAAATAAAAATATCTTATGTATTATTCTCTTAACAGTGAATAAATACAAAAAAACTCATGCTTGAGTAATAGAAATTTTATTTTTTTCACCCTAATCATTCCTGTCTAAAGATAATACAAAGAAAATGATCTATTTTAATGGAATCATTAAATAAAACAATTTTTCTAATGTTTATAGTGGACTTGCTTCCTCCTGGTTTGCATACATTAACTATTGATCACTCACTTTTCTCTTAACTCATGTGAACACCCTTCTTCTCTAGATGATTATTTTTATGTTATTAATTAGTTCTTAACATTATCACACATATGTGAGAGTGTCACTAAGTTGTTATTTTTTATGAAAGTTGAAATAATAATTACCACATAACATTCTCTTCAAGGAAGCTCTATTACTGAACAATAATTAACCTCCATTTACAAACTTAATGGAATATAGTGCATCATATCCTATTGTTAGGTAAACTACCTCTACCTATAAAACTGAATGTATGTCACAAAATTCTGCTCCTTTTTGAGAAGATGTTACAACAAATTCATCTTTTTTTATGAACATATATTAATTATCAAATGGATATAAAATGAGTTAAAATAATTTGATGTAAAAATTATATTTATCGTAGAATGTATTTTATGTGACTGGTGTATTTTTTATGTTAATAAATTATGATAAAGAAAGATAATTAATATTTTTAATGAAATATATTGATAATGAAATAAATAAATATAATTTCATCTAGTAATAAATATTAAATACAATTAAGAATACTTAATTTATTTAATGATTACCCTATAATAATAAAAATTGAAATGAATATTAGTTTGTTTCAAAAAATAAGTTTATTTAGAAAATAATTTTGATAAAATGGTTTTATATTTTTGGAATCATCAAATTCAATCATATTCATAGATTTCCCTTTTTATCAAATAAAATAAAACAAATTTGTGAAATACTAAAAAAAATATTGGTGATGTATAACTACCATATTTAGTAATATATAATGTGAAAAAATTTCTTCTGTTTAGAGAAATTATATATATATTTTATAGACCCATTTAACATAGAATCACAATCCATTTAATATTGAGTAACATAATATATATCTTTAAAAATATTTATAATTTTATTATAATATTTAATACAAAAAATACCCTCTCTTTCTTTACAAATACCAACCCATTTATCCACTAATTTTAATAGGTAAAAAATTGAAAATATCAACTAATAAATATTCAAATATATGTAACTATCCTTAAATCATTGGCTTCAATAAATGAAAAATCAATTCTGTTTTATAGTGCAGTCTAATATATTAAATTCATAGGATGCGGTAATGTTCCAAACCAAAGTCTCATAAATTCAATTCATATTATACCTCATAAAACATTAGTTATACATGATATTATGATAATGTCAATATTATTTATATTATAACATGATATTAAACAAATAAAATATGAATTATCTAAGCCCTACCATTCTATCTCAAACAAAAAACTTTTTCCATATTATGGTAGTAAACTACATCCATGAACAATATATTTCATTTTTCACCATTTCCATCATGGTTTTATTAAATCAAAATTCCCAAATTAAAAGGAATATATATAATTATATTTATATTGTTTAATATTGTTATAATGGTTAAATATTAATAAGGATATATAAAAACCAATAAATTTATCATGGTCAGAAAAATATCTTAAGTGAACTAATCATATATTTACATCATTTATACAAACTGAATTATCCCAATGACAAAACTGAACAGTCACAAACTAATATGGGATCCCACATGAACTTACACTTGGAATGGTCCTTTATAGGCCCGAAGAGGGTTCCTGAATCCCATGAACTATCACAATTTCTAGGGAATTAGAGAACTACCATTAGGGACCAGTAATAAAAAATAAATAGTTAAATTTGTAATAGAACATCCTTCAAAATTATAGCACGAACCATTCACCATAAATATATAGACACCAAATCAAATAGCTAGAAAAGTTAAGAAGATATAATTTTTTTAAAAACTTTTAACCGTGGAAAAAAATACCCAAAATCACCTCCAACTCCTATAATAGAAACAACCATCAGTTTAAATATCTAATAACCACATATATAATTCACCACTAGTTTAAATAAAGAAAATTAAATATCTATGTCCAAATTCATTAGTGAATAATGTAAATAGAACTAAAGATAAAATACATTAACCTCTAAAAACTCCCAATGAACAAAAAAAGACTAAAAATCCAATACTACATGATTAGTAAAGAGAAAAACAAAGAACCTAAAACTAAAATGTGTTACTAGAAAAGAGCACAAATATGATTAGTTCACTACCACCATCATTTCCAAATTCCTAAGATTTAATTAAAGATCTATTTTAAACATATTTTAATGATATTGATAAAATATTATTTTTAACATTCTTTTCCAAATAAAATAACACTCCATAAATAATTTACCACCCTTTTCTTTTTATTTTTCTTATATATAAATAATTTCATAAACAATTTCATTCGAAATAATATAATCTATGTAAAATATCCTCCCAATCAATTAAAATGTTCATTTTAATCCAATTCATAACATCATTTAGAAAAATAAAACAAACTACATGATTAGAAATAAAAATAATGAATAGAGCTATGTCCTTGATTAATCAAGGAAATAAAATAATCCATTCTAAATTTCCACATAAGTCAATCAATTAGCAGAAATAATATAATGTCAGTGAAATTTCATATATCAAATGACCAACCAACGAATGGGTTTCATAGGTTATGACCTATGGTTACTATAACAAGTGATCCATGAATATATATGTCACTAACTAAATCTATTCACTTTATTAAAGGAGATTTTCTAAGAACACATTATTATTTATTGTAGGGGGAATTGTATACATACTTCTCTACCATAACTAGTGTTTGATGAACCTTTCCCACTATATGTTTACCTATCCATCTATGTGAGGATTCCATGATAGAACAACATGATTGTAACCAAATAAAATATTACAGTAGTCAATTATAATAAAAAATAATAATCTCACCCTCAACTCTTGCACCCCATAAAGATACAACATTTGAGATCGCCTGAAGATTATTTTTTTTATTAAAAGCAACACTTTTACGGGAAAAGTGAGAAACCCAAAGTTCAGCAAAAATCCAAACATTCCAAAACAAAACAGGAAAAAACAGGATACCTCATTCCATCAACAGCATCAACCACCATCCCCATGCAGGACACTCGGCGATCCCATGCAAGCATGGTCCCTCCCGATGTTTCCATCCCACCAAAACAGCCATGTCCCAAATGGCCTACAAAGATGATGGCAGAGAAACCGAGCCTACCAAGGAGATCCTGCGGCTAGCCAACAAAATCATTAAATATGGAACAAAAAAGCCACACAATGAAAGTTCCATAAACCCAAACATTTTAAAAATCACATAAATGTTTTAATTATTCCTTAGTGAAATAAAATTTAGATTACATGTCCATTTCATAAAAATTTAAAAAAATATTTCATCAAATATTTCATAAAAAAAACTCATTAAAAACCTAAATTAAAATCCCATTAAAAAAAGTACCCCATGTTTTATGAAAACTAATATAAGCTTAGACCATCATTCTATATTTTATCTGATGATCCAAACAGTGTCATAAAAATTTATACATCATGTTTTATTCAAGCCAAAACATATAATAATTTATCAGTACTTGGAATTTTAATTACCTCTTGAGATTCCATGTAAATCCTTTGTAAATTCAATTTGAGTAGAAAATGAACATTAATAACTATAATATAAATTTTTTAATGATACACTCAAGAATCATATTAAAAATATTTTTTTCATAGATTAAAAAATATATTTAGAGTATTTATTAAAATTTGGAAAGCTATATCTTTTTATGGAAGAAAATATTAAATCCAATTTTAACAATTGAAAATAAATAAAAATTATTAATAAAAATATTAAATAATTTAAACTATAGAAGTAAATTCATTCATTATTTTGAAATTAATAACTTGATATAGGTGAAAACTACATCAGTTCAAATATAAATGGATCAAAACATCAAATACGAGATAAAAAGTTCCCGAAGAAGACATCACATACAATAATAAAAAATTAATCAAAAATTTAATCAATCTAACACCTTATGGGTCTTCTAATAAGGGAATAATGATATGAGAAGTGTAAATCAAGATGGTCGGAAGGGGATATAAAGATAATTTCCTAACATGGAAATTTGGACTTGAATTAAAAAGAAACAATGTTGAATCACTATAAATTAGGTGAGATATAAAGAATGGAAGATCACTAAAATGGGATTCATGTATGGGTTGTCGCATTAGCAGTGGAAGAAGAAAATGGGATATGGATTCAATCATAGAGAAATGTAAAATAATAAATTAGAAAATTGAAAAAATGGGCATTGGGTACTGAATGAACTTATAATTTAATAAATAATGTTCCAACCATACATATAAAATTAGAACATCCATGGAATGTTACATCGATTATCGTAGGACATTGAATGGTTGTAAAAAAACATATGGTGGATTTGAAAATATTAACTATCATGATAAAATCTAAAATTTATAGTTTATTCATAGTTTACTAAACTATGTGGGATAATTTTTTGATGCCCAATATGTTCCTAAAATTTTAAATTCCAAGAATTGACACTCAAAAATTGTAATTGACCAAATGAATATTAACTAAATAAAGGATCCACAACACAATACTTTATAATCTCACAATAACTCTATATTTTTCATTGTAATATTCATCAGTCAATGTAGAGGTCATGGAAATAAGATATGGAAATTTTATTTTTATTCATGAGGCGGGCTGGTATTGGTAAAAACTATGGAGATATCAATGAAAATATAACCCCATAACATGATCTATAAACTATAATATCCATTTAAAATTCTAAATACAAAAAAAATCTTCTCTCGAAAATCACGTGACATTTTCAAGAATAACACAACCTAACTAGCTACCTTTGAGCCATAATAGAATAGAGACCAATTATGTGTCACCCATTTATTTTTAATTCTTATAAACAATATAAATAATAATGACAAAAAATAATAATTTCTATAAAATATCCAAAAATATCCATCCACCCAAAACCACATAATGACCAATAGATGAAAACACATGGGAATTTCTATTCCCTCAAAAAAATAGTTACCATCTCTATTGAGACCAAAATTTATCCAAAATAATGAAATTGGAATTTTCTATAGGTTACTATATAAGAGAGTTCAATAGGGTCTCAATAATGGTACTACAACTTACATAACATCTGAAAAAACTAGAATAAACTCCAACCAATATACAACCTAAATTGGTGTCATTGACACCCTATCCATCCATGTAGAAGGCAAAGTTTATTCCCATGTCCCCGTATAAATATAAACACCTCATCACCTTCATAATACGAAATATAACCATTAAATATCAATAACTATAAAAAATAAATAAAATAATACAATTAAACTAACAAACCATATGAATCAATCATAAATATCCCAAAAAAATATAAAGATAATTTTGTTTTAAATACCCAATAAAAATAATTACATCAAAAGAAATAAAAAATAACCATAATTAATGAGAAAATTATTATAATATATTAATATATACTAATGAACCATCTCACAATAGGTCTCAAAATTAATGATTTAGATCTGTTAGTAGAGTTTATAATTTTACACAATTTTACATAATTACTCCATCACCCAAAAAAACAATTAACTCATGGAAAATATCATTCTAAGAGTCAATCTATCTACAATATTCTGTTACCATTATATGAGTAATATGTGGCCAAAAAAAGCCACATTAATAGATTTTTTTCAATCTTGAAAGTGGTCATCCAATAGCCCCATATTAAAGGGACAGAAGAAAAACATAAATATCACAAAAATAAATAAAATCATTCACACACCAAAAAACACCTATTCTTTTTTCATTCAAAACCACCAAATATCGATTAAATAAATTTTTAAATATCACAATCTATTTTTGAATGGAATGAATCATTTAAAAATTTCATTACCATTTGAAATCATTTTTAAATTAAAAAAATTCAATTTTATTTATTTCTATGAAATTCAAATCTATTTATGAACAATTGTTTCTAGAACCCAAATGTTATCAAAATATTTATTATATATAATTTCATAAATAATAATCTTAATTAAATATACCTTATAGAATCAATTTTGAAACCAAATTCTTATTGGACAACATTTAAATCCCATTTTACCTAAAATATAATGATTTAAATTTTAAAATAAAACATAGGAAATAATACAATACATCTCATTAAACTCATTAAAATAACATCAAACAATACCAATAACCTATTTAATTCCATTTGATCAATTGAAATTTCACCACATTAATGAATCATAGATTATAATAGGTTATTAAGATTTTAAAAATAGAATATAAAATTTCATGTAGGTTTAATAGATTTCATGGAACCATCTACACAGGAACTATATAGCTGGCCAGACCATTAGAATATAATTATAGGTTCATCCCTTCATCTACCACCACCCCATCTCAATAAAACCTTTAAATAACATAAAAATCATTGGGAATTAAAAATATTTACCATTGAAAACACATAAACAGTTCAATGATGATCATTTTTGATGTTTTTGTAACATGTATTCTATTTTTCACAAAAAAACATTCTATAAATGTTTTTATAAAATTGGAAAGAAATATATCATGAATTTTTTTGTTACAAATATCAATTAATGATATTATAAAAGGTTATAATAATTACTTATCATTTTCATCAAATCTTCAGAAAATGTAGAATGATGCTAATTTTTTCTCACCATTTTCAATATACTAGAAAAAATCATGATCCCAGATTTTGTTAAATAGTTATATCTTGGCCATCAAACATAGATATCCACTTAAAAGGGGATCAAAAATAATATTTAAATGGGGGTATATTTTTAATAATATTGAACTATGCCACTATACACAAATTATAGGTAAAAAATAACTAGACATTTTTTACAATATGCATGTCACCAGACATTGGTCGCTTGAAGAATAAGTCATAATTCTATCAGATGGACCAGGGGTAATTTCCTTCATTCAATTATCTTGTATAAAGTTTGATAATATTTAGAAATGATGTTTAATGTTTTTTCATCAACTGAATAAGGGTACATGATTATTTATTATTGATTTTCAAAGGAAGATTCTACTAATGCATGGTTAATCATACAAATTCATAAAAGACCGTAGTTTTCATATTTTCAAGCTATTAAATATAGCCTAGTTGATTTTATAGGATGTATTTTTAAGAAACTAATGTTACTGAGTTTATTAAAATTCTAATAAGTTCACAAATATAAAATAGGTTGTTACAATTTGATGGTTAAATTCATCTGTGACATAATTATTTAGAAATTACAAAAAATTTATTCAATTCATCATCTTGAGACTAATAGACAATGGTATATGTAGTATTTAGATTGATGTTTTTTGAAAGCTTGTATTGGAAAAAAACATTTATATTATATCGATTTTTATTTTGATGTATGTTTTTCATGTTTGAAAATTAATAAAATACACGACTAATGGATGGACATTAAGTCCATTCTATCATAAAGTTGAACATTAAAAAAACAGTCATGATTTCATTGGATGGATGATTCTGAGAAGTTTCCTTTGAGAATAGTTTCTATTCGGGTAGGATGATCAGATATACAAATTAAATATAATACCTAGGGAGAGTGTTATTAATAATTCATTTGATAAATTATTATTTGGTAGACTTTTCATGAATCTTTATATAAAAATGTATATCTAAAAACTATGAGGATGATGAGCAATTTTTTTAATGTTTCTTTTCATATAACTGAGATAAGTAATATTTTAATTGTTCTAAATCATTGATCTTATGGATGTTCAATAAATTTTATAATAAAAAAAATATTTTTTGCTGGTTCAGGTTTGATCTAGATTACTCTTACATTATTGAGAAGCTATCAGTGAATTTATTCTAGGATATAGTTTTTATAAATTCATATTCATAGAGTGGGAAAACAAAACTCAGTTCCCACCTTCTCTATTTTGACACAAATAATAAAAAGGGATGGATTTCTACCTATTCATCACACTATCCTTCTATGTTAAAAAGTTGACATGTAGAACATTTAATTAGTAAGAGTTTCCAATTGATTTGGTAGATGAAGAGGGTGGTCGGTTATATCAAAAAAAATATTTTAATATTAAAATAAAAAAAATAATTTTTTGCTTCAGAGATACAACATCGAGGCTTTCTAGGAAGTGGAATCATATTAATTAATCGTACATAGTTTCTAAGTAGGGTGTGAGGTGCAGTGATTTTGTTTATTAGATAGAACTTACATCACCATTCAACCCACTATGAACTACCAAGTTGATGTTAAACATGGTTCTCTAATAGTTCTGGTGATTGATACAGGTGTTGAGTAAGAATATTACACTCATCGGATGCCTTAAACTAGTGTTCTTTAATGAACACACACATCTCCAATCCACCAAAACCAAGCTAAAAGGTGAAATACACATGATAATCAATTCATGTAATCATCTATTTCTCCAATTAGTGTATAATAAATTTAATGGAATAAATAATGGTGCAAATACAAAAAACAAAAAAAAATTAAAATATTCATGCCCTACCATAGGAGGGGACTGAATTAAAATATAAAACTTTGTATGAAACATGTTTTTTCTATCTCAAATATGCTACGACTGCATTGTGTCTATTTATGACCCAATCAAATGACATTTCATCTACATAATACATGAAATGTGGACAAAGATATGATGCATCGATGAGTATAACAATACATAGTAGGATAACCAAACAAATATCTAACATAATGAAACAATAGATTAATACGCTCATCATAACAAATTTATATCACTCATATAATTTCACCTAGCAATAATAACCAAAATACAATCAAGGTTGACTAAATTATCAAGCTATGGTTACACCCACACTTCCAACCTAGAATTATGGAAATGAATTCATGTTATACTCTTATGATAGATCTTAATACACTTGAATGATAATGCTGATAGAATTCATCTGAGAGGTGATTCTCATTGAGCCTCACTGTGAATATGTATATTCTAGAACTCAAAATAGATTGTTACAAATGTATCAGATCTTTCAAGGGCCTAAGTGGTATACTGGAACCTATTTAGGATAACCTGATTATTTTGGAATCAACACCAAGGCATGATGGCCACATAATTTCATAAATCCCTACCTAGGTAAGAAGACATGATATTGGATCACACAATGATCTAGATCGATAGATTCTTTATACTCAATCAAAGAATTATCCTACATAATAGACCACATCCTATGATTAAGATATGTTGTATCACTCTACCCTAGTATAGATGGATTGATAGAATTAACCCTATGTAATCTAGTTCACAATAAAGAAAACATTTTCATAAGACTCTTATAGAGACTTTAAATAGTGTGTAATAGTATTACATGACTTATCATTCCAGCTACTACTCTTTATGGGTGCTCTATCCCTTGCATGATTAATTTGGATCATGCCCATGTACTGTGTACATTCTCACATACTATGTCTTATTATAGTACCTGGATATGTTTTAGTTGTTTTCTATGCATTTATACTCTGGTTGTGCATTTATACCTACCTGTGTTTGATTATTTGTCCATTCTTGTGTACTATTGGCATTCACATGTACCTGTCCATGTTATTTTCCATGTAACGTGAGATACATTCATAGCTACTATAAATCTATCACATAGTGTTTGCTGGGTACTACATGTCTTTGGATTCATTATTCTATATAAAACATTAATTTTCACAGAAACTGTAATACACTATGTGTTATTAGTACTACACACTGTGTATTAAGTATTTTTATTGAAATCATAGAATTCTGACATGTTTCAATATGTTCCACAAACACCATGGATCCTCCATTAAATATAATGATAATAATTGAGCTGGAGTGGATAGATCATATTACTCATCATTGAAATGATTCATACCACCGAAAACACTCGGTAATTAGTCATCATTATGTCCCACTATGGTTTCCACACCAAATTGAAAAACCAAAGTTTTTGATCCGAATCTCGAACACATGTAGTCTTCAAAGTACATAATTTTTTTTACTAATCCTAATACTAAACCCATGATGAAGATATTTTTTTGAAAATAAGGATTTTGGAATGGTCTTGTGCTGGTTAATTGTTTAATTTTCATCAGGATAAAATGATGATGATAATCCCATAATGAATGCCGGAATAAAATAACAAAACACAACCATAGGAACACACCTCAAATTCTGTTCATATTATCCTCGACATATAACCTTTACTATGACTAATGTAATTTGACTTATCAATGAATAGTCAAATATCTTCAATTCATAACCATATGATGATTAATATATACATGTAAATATGATCGAATCATGAATAAATTTTTTAGTGGTGTTGATTCACATCCATCATGGGAAAATAAATTGTAGATTAATCCAATGAAAAAGAAATTACTTACGTTGAGTGGGATAAATTATTAGTGAATAACTATTTCATATTTCTATTGATGGTGGGATCATCAAGATCTATTTGAACACTAATTTCTACAATATGGTTTTTCAAATATCTTCTAAGATCCATCCTCAAATATCTCTCCCTATCTCTATCACTGACTAATGTTATGTAGAAAACCCATGTTATATTCTTCAAGAAGGTTAATATATGGTAGAATAAGGTATGAAAAATTCAATAATGAAATAATGAAATTTTTCATTAATTTATTTAATAGTTTTGTCATTGATACTCTTTAACAAAACAATCAACATTGACAAAGCTTATATTTTCCATTGGGTAAAAACTAAGTTATTGTTTTAATAGAAGTCACACATATCAAATCTGATATCTTCTTCGAGATTTTTTTCCATTATTTCAAAAAAAACATGCATTTAATATAATATATTTAGAGTTTTTGTTGATATTGGTCACTCTTAGGCCCTAGAATCCTATACAAGATCTATTCCTTCTTTCAAAACTATTCTCTAACAAATTATACTCTAAAATGATAAAAACAATGATGTTATATTCTCCCCACATTTGAGTTATTTTCATTAAAAATAAAAATTCCCACTCAAAAAATGGGTGTACTATGTTTTCATTTTGTTCTCTTATTCTTAACAACACTCTAGAATATTCGAATGTTTCAGCCCAAGACACACTAATAGAATTACTCAACCATGAAGAATATTCTCTTGTTGATCTTTGATATCTATCTGATACTATAAAAAGTAATATCCATCCGAAATGTTTTATTCACCATAGTTAGTAACATGATACAACTCCTGAATAAATCTCCTCACCTATGTCACATGAAAAAAAACATTTACCCTATCTTATTATGGTGGTAGGGACAATATTTATGCCACCTCAATAACTCTAAGAAAAAACTGAAATGTATCGATCAACCTCAGATATAACATTCCACCACAACAAAATATCTTCAATCATTACATAGGAGATAAATTTAAGAATGCATATTTTCTCTCATTGAACTAAAAATCCTTATTCATTTGTTCATATAAGACACATTGTGGCTCCAGGTTATATGAGATCACTCCTAGTTTATCTTAAACTTCTCTGTTTCTTCTCACACCAATCTTATATCCATCAGTTTAAGACCCACATGATTATTCATGAATCATGGTATCATAAACTATCTCCCATACAAGATCTCTTATGGTTCAATACCAATGATGGATTTTTATTTCATTTAAAACTCCACCATCGATATATAATCCTCCAAACTATGGTTATTTCCACCATTCAATATTACAATGTGGCCTCTGTATCCTTAATGGTATGAAAATTGAAGGCATCTATCTGGTGGAAAAATCCATGTTCAAACACACAATAATTCCAAAAGACCTCTTGATGTACTATCCAAAATCATGGAATAAAGAAATCATTGTGGTCCTAAAAATTCATTGAGTGAACACATGGGGCTTGACTATCTCCTATACGTAATGCTATCCAAATCCCTCAGCTGAACACTTATGATATATTTTTATGAAGTGGAATAATTTTTTGGAACTATATATGATCAACCATATATAATCATGAACTCTATATTATCATGGGATCTTCTCCATGAAGGTCATAGAGATACAATTCCACTTTAACTCCAACACCTCAAGGAGTTGGGAACAACCTACTATAATATGATGCTCAACATAAACCAACTATCATGTGAGTCAGTTGTTGATTGATTTAGCTACACCATTCCTTATTCTAGACCTCTAGAATATTTATATTTGGTATGGAAAATATTTACAATGCCTATATTTACCACTAAGGGGATGTACAAATTCCTACAAAACATCATGTCGCAATATAACGGGTACAATAATCTTCAGTTTGAAAATTATTACATGCTCCACACATTCCAAACTCCATCAACAGCATGTCCAGTGGATATCTAAATATTAATGGAATCAAATTCAATATCTAAAATATGGTTCTCTATAACATTGTATATATGTAACGGAATAAGAACCATCAACTAGATATGGGATGCAATATCCCCATCTACTGTAGAAAACAACATAAAGTCTAACTTCTCTAATTCTTCCCTTAATAACATTGATCAAGATCCCTATCTCATAAAAACATCTACAACATTCCTCTTCCCATGATCATAAATTATCTTGAATTCATCTTCCTAGGGTAACTCTACCCAATTCCTATATCTCAGGTTATGTTTATTCTGTAAAGATATATACTTGAGACTCTTATCAATGGAATAAATGATAATTTTTTCATACCCATGAATGTGATTCCACATAATCATCATGAATACTACCATTTCCATCTCCAAATCATGGGTCACATAATTCTACTCATATGGCCTTGAATTAGGGGACCCTAAATCCATAACATTCTTCTTCTACATTAGAACATAACCAAGCCCATTTATAAAGGATTGATAGAATATTAGGTACTCAACAACATCCTATAGCAATTTCAATATGGGGTTTCTTTTAAACCTCTACCAAAAATACTATAAATTCGACCGGTACCTCTCCATCCAAATGAATATTCAAGAGTTCTGAAATCTTTTAAAAATCATATCTGAGTATCCAGCAGTTTTCTTCAAACTAAAGGAATATTTTTATATCAGTTGTGATCTTGGATTTCTCCCAAGATAACACTTCCACAACCTTAATTGAGTCCACTACTACTCCCTCTTTTTGTTTTACGTTTCCCATTGTGTGTAATTCTCTAATTCAATAATGAATCATTATGATATTCCATAAAAGCTAGTTCTCCCAATGTTTGTCTAGGACCATCCTCAAGTTTCTCAAAAGCTCCCCCTTTGATGTAGATTACACCATGATTTCATCAATGAAGACCACCATAAAATGATCTACTAGGGGTTAAAATATTCAGTTTATCATTATCAGTAATATAACTCGTGTATTCATTACATTGATATAAATCCCCACGAACTCATAGTGATCATTGAAACATCACAATGTTTTCTATTGTTATGAAATCATCGTTAATACATACATATTTATAGAATAATTTGAGAAAAATACTCAAGAATAATCTTATTTATTCAGTAGAAGATTACATTGATTCTTGCTAGGTGATACTTATTCATCATGTTATCATCGTTCAAGCTACAATAGTCCATACACAACCTCATGTAATTATTTATTGTCTTCGTTTACATTACCTGGGTTTTCCAAGGAGAAACACTATATCTTATTAATCCATTTATCTAAAAATTTTCTAAAATCTAATTCAACTCATAATTCTATTCCGAGCCATATGATATGATTTAGAAGATATCACAGAATTCTATGGGTTCAATTATATGAAGAATTCTATCTCTCAGGGGGGAGGCAAGTGTAAAATGAATATCAGGAGGAAATCCTAATTCTCTAAAAACATCACTGTAATTTAAAATCTAGAAGAATAAACAAATATAATTGCAATACTAGCTAACTATTCAGAAATTAGTTAACATTAAAGGAAAAAAGGTCAGGAAAAATTGATCTCGACCAGCGGCTCCACCCAACGGTTCGAAATCCTGCATCGCAATCCCTAGAATCTCAATCTTTCTTGTGATTCTACTCTTCTTATTCCCTTCTGCTAGCTATGGAGGCCTCAGAAATCGTTGAGGATATTTAATCAATGTAAGTGGCTTCTCCGCAAAGGGAAATATATTCTCAATTGGAAAATACAAGGGGCAAGGGTATCTCATTCCTTGAAGCCCTTACAGGTTCGAGTCTACTAAAGCTCTCTCGATGAAGTCGACCAGAATTAAGAAAATGGATGATGGCGGCTCTTATGTGGAAGCGAATCCAATTGATGTTCAACAACATTCAAAACTCTGTATTTTTTCAGTTATGGGCCGGGTTTCTTACCTCAAAGGTGATACTCCTTGGTCTTATGCTGATCTTAACGCTAGATTATCTGACTGCTGGGGTTTAGTTAGATGGAAAATCGTTCCACTTGAAAAGGGTTATTTTCATATGTTGTTCTCTTCACAAGTTGAGATTGATTGTGTCTGGAAGATGGGAAACATTAATTTGATGTCGGGTCTCATAAGAATATTGGAATGTGACTTTGCCTTTAACCCCAACTCTCATAGAAAGAACACAACATAGGTTTGGGTTAGGTTCTTTGACCGCAATTGGTTTTTCAGGCACCCTGAGATCCTAAATGATATCTCTATTTTTTTAGGCACTGCCCTTAAGATAGATTAGAGAACCTTGAATGGGGATTTAGGCCTCTATGCTAGGGTGCTAATTGAAATTAACCTCGAATTATATCACCCAAATTCCATCCTCTTAACTTCCCAATATTATAAAACAGTGTTGAGGTTTGAATATTAAGGACATCTTTCTTTTTGTGAACTCTGTAAACTGGTTGGGCATTCCATTCACCAGTGTAGAAGAGTACATAATCAACCTCCACAATCCCACAACCCTGGATGGATTGAGGTCAGGAAAAATATAAGAGAGAATGAGGGTCCTGATGACAAACCAGAAACATCCAAGAAGAGGGATGAAAAATGGGTTGTTAAAGCCAATTAATTTGGCATACTTGATTCTGATAAAGGAAAGGATTGGGCTGATTTAGCTGAAGTACAAGATCTTGAAATATTGATTCAAAAAATTAAGAGGGATATTGATAAGGATGTTATTAACATCCTCTCCAATACCTAGTCGACTTGGATCCTATCTAACCTCCCCTTAATGGTCCTACATTGGACTCATCAATTCTCATTCACTCTTTCTCCAATAACGCTTACAAAGATTCCCCGAGAAGCTATTCTCATACTCACAATCACTGTTCCACTAATTCATAGGACAATGAAAACTCGGTCACACACAATCATTCATCATGCAAAATACTGTTGCACCCTCCAAAACATTCTAATCCCTCTGAAATTTATTCCTCATTGGTCAAGGCTGAAAAGAACAACACTAATTAGTCCAGTTACATCGCTTATCTTATTTCCTCTCATATTTCTTAGGACAAAAAGCAAGCTTCTGCTGGGTCACTCACTGCACAATCCAAATCCATACATTCTAAATCTCTAGGACCTACTATTCTCAATTCTGTCTCAGTACAGGTCCATGCATCTCATCCTTCTATATTCAAGGATACTGCTCACATGAATCCCACCTATAATCCTCCTCTTCACTTTGATTCTAATGAATTGAACCCCACACAATAGAATAAACTACTCTCTAGAGCTTATAAACCTCCTGTCCCCAACTCGGATTATGTACAAGTCTAGGGACCCCAATCTATGGTTCCCAAGAAGCAATCTACTGATGTTCCACACACTGCACAGGCTGATTCCAAAATTTCTGAACTCCCATGACCTTCTTTCTCATATTATGTCCTAGTACAGACCCATGATCCTCCTTCTACTGCCTATAGGGATACTATTTGCAAGAATCCCTCTTTCATTCCTCCTCCATATTCTGCCACTGTTGTAGAACACCCCACACAACAGAATCACCTATTTTCAGGAGCTGCAGGACCTTTTGACCCCAACTCTTCTCATGTACATGTCCAAGGACCTCTTACTCTTCCTTTACAACCTGTTTCTATCATACAGGGTAGTGATACAACTAATGCTTCTTTTCCCATGCACTCAACACTGCAGGTTCATCATGAGAATGCTGTGAAAGAGCACTCATTTGGCCTTGCCACAAGGACTATGACCGAAACTTCTAACTAAATGGGGGACATCCCCATCAAGAAACGGTCAGAATGAATTATATATTTTTGAATTTTCAAGGAATTTATAACCTCGACACCTTCAACGTTTTAAGAGGATTCACCAATACTCACACTCCAAACCTTATTGTGATTTCTGAACCTAAAATTAACTTTGCATCATGTTCCCATAATGCCCCTCCTAGATACAATTTCATAGGGGCTTTCAACAATGGATGCCCTTATGAATACTTATGGCTCTTTTCTCAGTCTTCTTTGCAAAATGTTAACCTATATATTTGTTTGAGTCAAGACATTACTTGTGATTACATCTTTGGGAACATACACATTTTCTCATCGTTTGTTTATAATTATAACAGGTATCAAGACAGGAGAGATATTTGGAATGATATCTCCAGTCTTAGTGCCTCTATTTGTCAACTTTGGATTATTATTGGTGACTTTAATTCCATCATTTCTTAGAGTGATAAAATTGGTCCTCCTATTGCTCTTATTTCCACTAAGGAATTTGATGCCTGTATTGAAATGAACAACCTCACAAAGGTCAGCCTCCTGGGTGATAAATTTACCTTGTATAGAAAAAATTGTAATAGAAATGGATACAGTAAATTCGATATAGCCTTTACTAATTCCCACGCCCTTGATAGTTGGGATAATATCTCTAGCATTACTCTTGCGAGAATAGCCACTGAGCTTCATCCAATCCTTTTTCCTTCTCCTATAAAAAAAGAAAATTGAAATCTCCTTTCAGATATATCACTGCTTGGTCTTCTGACCATGAATGTATAAGAATCATAAATAACACATGGAATTAAATTCATGGTCATTTTGACCCTTTTCCTTGACCAATTAAGTTAAAAATATTAATGAAAACTCTTAAAAGTTTGTGCAAAGGCATGGTTTCTGAAATGTACAGTAACATCAACCTTCTTGAAGATGAACTTACACAACTTTAAAATACAAATTCTTCTTCAAACACTGCTCAAGACTCTCAACATGAAATCAACATCTCCTCTAAGATTATTTCCATACTCAACATAAGGATAATCTTAAAAAACAAATCTTCAAATCCAAGTGGTTTAATGATGGTGATAGGAATACTAAATTCTATAACCCTCTTTATAGGTTTAGGAAAGCCTGTAGACCTTTAGCCTTTCATATAAATGGGGACCAAATCCTTGACACTGATGATGGAATTTCTAATCACATAGTCTCTTATTTTTTAAATATCATTGTTGACCTCACCTGTTTTGATAATCTCAATCATGTATTCATATGTGTTGAAAATCCCAATTATGTTTTCATTCACTATGATATTGTTAAGTATCATTGATCTATACATTAATTCTTTCAAATCTGTGATCAAACCAATAATAATTTTTAAAATAGTCTTTGGAATATGTTAATCCTCATTTATCCATGTTCATACAAGTTATAAATTAATTCTAACACAATCGGATGTGTTCTGCATAAAACAGATAAGTAATCTGCCTATAGCTACTGATAAAGAGCTACCGGTACCCAGTCTACCGATAGACTTAGTCTACCGACAGACAGAGTCACCGATATACTTAACACAGAGCTACCGATGTGCTTATAAATGTAAGCTACTGACTTACAGACAGCTACCGATACAAATATAGATCTACCGGTGTATGTATAAATAGCTACCGAAGCATGGAGCTACCGACGCATGGAGCTACCGACGCATGGAGCTACCGACGCATGCAGCTACCGACGCATGGAGCTACCGACGCATGGAGATACCGACGCATGGAGCTACCGACGCATGAAGCTACTGAAGCATGGAGCTACCGATAAACAAAGTCACCGATACAAACATATACCAACTGACGCATAGAGCCACCGATAGAGTCAAAGCAACTAATGAAATTGAGCTACCGATGTCCAAGCTACCGATGCTGATTACCTACCGATCAATCAACTCACTATTTGAATTTCTTTATTTCCTATCTTTATTTAATCTATCCAACGGTCATATCATGTACATTTTAATGATTTGTCAAATATCTGATAAAGGTTGTCGGATGTCAGGAACCCGTACCTCGTACCTGCAGAAAGGAAATCTTTTCTGTCCCCTATTGCCCGTGAGATAAATACGAGAAGACTACGCTGCCCAACTAGACGAGAGTGTGGTGGATGGAATATACCAGAAACACAAGAACTAGAAGAATCAAGAAGCTCATAGACAATCAAGCATACTCGATAAGTGTCCTGTGCATATAAGAAGAACACTAAAGAACTTCAACCACTACATTTTCACTGTCTGTGAACCTGGAGCATACGACACTCTGTTTCTCAAACAGAAACGAGAAGAGGACTCAGACTCACTTCTGATCGAATCCAAAGGAGTCCAGAGCTACACTGAAATCACCAGAACCACTTCTAAACTCTACATCTCTTGTTCTGTGATTTATTATTATAGTTTTTGAGTAGTTTGTGTTATCTGTTGTATCTAACACATACACTGTCTCTTGTACTTGAACTGGATGATTTGTAAATCCTTACCAAACTCTTTCATTCTCTCTTTCCCACGAATAAAAGTGGTAGAGGTCGTGTGTGACCAGGACAGCTGGTTGTTGTTGTACTGTTTCCCATGAAGAACAGTGGTAGAGGTCTTAGACCTGGACAGTTGTAAACTGTTGAACCCCGATCCATGGTGTGGATCATTTTTATATAAACTTTTGAGAGGACTAAGTCTCGGCTTGAGACTGAACCTCTTGGTTACATTTGTTGTGCCATCTCTTACAAAGTTTTATTCCGCTGCTAACCACTTTAAATCCAATGGTGTTTTTAAAGTCACTTTGATAATTAAATTAGCAAGTGTTTATGTTAAGTGTAGATAAATAAGTTAGTTTCAAAAGATAATCACACACTCCTGTGTTGATTAACTGGGAATTAATCAATTCCTTGAGAATCTAATAGAACATATACTTTAATATAAATTCACTACAATTTAATTTATTATTTTATTTGGGGGTCTTTAAGACAGTGTTTTTTAAATACAGAAATTTTAATTGGTACTCAATTCACCCCCCTCTTGAGTAAACCACTCCGACCAACACTTGGTATCAGAGGATTGAAAATACTCTCTAAAAGTACTCTTCTTTTGAATTGTGATTTTAGTTGTATTTTAAAGTTCTTAAAATTTATGTTATATCTAAATTTTTATCTCTTTAAAATTTTCTCATCATGGACAATAGACTTGAGGGTGCTGCTACTAACCGGCCACCTTTCTTCAATGGAATTAATTATGCTCAGTGGAAATTGAAAATGAAAATTCATCTAGAAAGCATAGGTTTTGATATTTGGACTGCTATTGAATCAGAATACAAAATTCCCACTACTGCTAGAGCTACTTGGGATGAACCTATAAAGACTGCTTACAATAACAACTGTAAAGCTATGAATGCCTTGTACTGTGCTCTAGGAGATGAAGAGTTTAATAGAATTTCTTCCTGTAAAACTGCATATGAAATTTGGGATACCTTAGCTGTTTCTCATGAAGGAACAACGAATGTTAAAGAAATGAGATTGAACACTTATACTATCAAGTATGATAATTTTAAAATGAAGCCTGACGAGCCCATTTTTGACATGTATCTCAGGTTCAATGAAATTGTCAATACAATGATCTCACTGGGAAAGGATGTCTCATCGAAGGAACAAATTATGAGAATTTTGAGATGTCTACCAGATAGATGGAGAGGCACATCTGTCTCAATCAGAGAATCATGTGACATTGCTGCTCTACCTGTCAAGGAACTAATTGGCAAGCTGATGATGTATGAAGAAGAGCTTAAAGTGAATAAAGAGGAAGAAAATGAACCTCCAATAAAGTCTGTCGCTTTCAAATCTTCAACTTCAAAGAATAAGGACAAAGAAAAGCTTCAAGCTGTAGTTGAAAGTTCAAGCTGTGAAGACAGTGAAAGTGATTCTGACAGTGATGCTGAGATGGCTCACATTGCTAGAAGATTTAAGAAATTTTATAGGAAAAAGAATTTCTTCAGAAAAACGAATTATAAGGGTAAGTATGATCACCAAGGTAAATGGAAAAAGGATTGGAAGAAGAATGACAAATCAGATGATGTTGTCTGCTATGAGTGCAAGAGAAAAGGACACATTAAAGCCGACTATCCAAAGCTGAAGTATAAAAAGAAATATGAATATAAGGACAATAAGTTTAAAAAATACATGAAGGCTAATTGGAGTGCTTCTGAGGATAGCTATACTGAATCTGAAAGCTCTGAAACTGAACAAAAAAATAAGGCAAATATGTGCTTTATGACAAACACTTCTCAGGTAACTGCTGAAACTCCTGCTTTAAATTATTATTACTATGGAGATAATGCAGAATTTGACTGTGATTCTGGAACAATGTCTAAAAATGAATTGTTTGAGTACTGTAATATGCTGGAAGAGACATGTAATGAACTTAAGGATAAATACAAAGGTTTAAAGAAACAACATGCTTTAAGTGTTAAGCATAAATCTGATCTTGATATAGAAAAGGAAAAGAATGCTCAACTGTTAAAAGAAAACACTGAACTGAAAATATCTAATGAGCAACTCAAGAAAGACTTAGATAAGTTCACCAATGGCAAAAATACACTAACACAGATTCTAGGAAAGCAAATAGCACCTAAATATACTACTGGTATAGGATACCAACCTGGACAAAGGAAAATTGCCAAAACTAGATTCATTTCTAAATCTGGACAGAATGAAGGAAATTCTGGAACATCATATGCTTCAACAAGTTATATACATAGCTATGGATCTAATAAAGTTTATCTTTCAAAGCATGTCAATTCTAAAAATTATATGAGACCCATTAGACAAATATGGGTACCTAAAGTGTTATTGGCTAACCTGTCTGGACCCAAGAAAATCTGGGTACCAAAATCATCTCCCATCTGAATCTGTTTTGTAGGGAACTTGCTTAAAGAGCTCATGTAAAGAGACCTGGTATGTGGACAGTGGATGTTCATGACATATGTCAGGAGACTTCTCTTGTTTTAAGAGTTTAATAAAAGTTGATGGAGGCTTTGTCACCTTTGGTGACAACTCTAAAGGAAAAATCATCGGCCTAGGCCAGATTGGTAACACTGATTCAATTTTGATTTCTAAAGTTTTATTTGTTTATGGCCTTAAATACAATTTAATAAGTATTTCTCAGTTATGTGATGATGGATTTCATGTTAAATTTGAAAATGATTCCTGCAAAGTTTTTAATTCTAAGAATGTTTTGGTATTTTCTGCCTTAAGAAATGAAAATGTTTATGCTGTAAATCTGAATTCTTTAGCTAAGCAGAATATTACTTGTTTGAATGCTTTTCATAAAGAATCTTGGCTATGGAACCGAAGATTGGGACATTGCAACATTCACTCACTTAGAAAACTCTCTAGAAAAAACCTAGTTAGAGACCCACCCAAATTCGAATTCCCAAATGATAGAGTGTGTAACCCCTGTCAAAAGGGAAAACAACACAAAGTTTCTTTTAAATCAAAGAAAGAAGTTTTGACTTCTCAACCACTTGAATTGGTTCACATGGATTTGTTTGGACCATCAAGAGTTTCTAGTTTAAATGGGAAGCACTATGTTTATGTTCTTGTAGATGATTTTTCTAAATATACTTGGGTATATTTTATAGCTCATAAAAGTGAAGCATGTTCTTCTTTTGTTAAATACTCTAAATCTGTAGAGAACCTTAGTGGACTTAAGATTAAAACTTTGAGAAGTGATCATGGTCGTGAGTTTGAAAATCAAGATTTTTAATCTTATTGCTCACACAATGGCTATACTCATAACGTTTCTACCCCTAGAACACCCCAACAGAATGGTGTAGTAGAAAGAAGAAACCGAACCCTTCAAGAAATTCCTAGAACCATGCTCAATGAATATGACCTGCCTATTTATTTTTGTGCTGAAGCTGTTAATACAGCTTGCTATGTTATTAATAGAGTCTTAATCAGACCTGTTCTTAAGAAAACCCCTTATGAATTGTGGAACAATAGAAAGCCTAAGGTTAATTACTTTAATGTTTTTGGTTGCAAAGTATTTATTCTGAATACTAAAGATAATCTGGATAAGTTTTCATCCAAAAGTGATGAAGGAATTTTTCTGGGTTACTCTATTTCAAGTAAATCCTATAGAGTATTCAATAAAAAAACTAAATGTGTGGAAGAATCTGTTCACATCAAGTTTGATGAAACTGATCCACATGAGTCCAAAACCTCTCTTCAAAATATTGGAGAAGACTTATCTTTCCTGGACATTAATGATAAATCTAAAGAACCTGTTATCAAAACATCCAGTTCTGGACTTTTTCCAGAATCTGCTTCTGTTGAACCCGAACCTATAGATGAACCTGAAATTTCTAGTCCAACCTTTACCTGATCAACGAGGATTCTAAAGAATCATCCTTTAGAAGCTGTTGTTGGTAATCTTGATAGAGGAACACAAACTATAGCTTCTCTAAGAAACCAGGTTGAACATCAAGCTTTTCTTTCACAGCTAGAACCCAAAAATATCAATGATGCTATCAATGATGAATTCTGGGTAATAGCTATGCAGGAAGAATTAAATCAGTTTGAAAGAAACAAAGTCTGGGAATTAGTTGACAGACCTAAGGACACTTTGACAATAGGCACAAAATGGGTTTTTAGAAATAAAGTAGATGAATCTGGAAATATAGTTAGAAACAAAGCTAGACTAGTTGCACAAGGATATAGTCAAGAAGAAGGTATAGACTATGAGGAAACTTTTTCACCTGTAGCTAGACTAGAAGCCATTAGGATCTTACTTGCATATGCTGCACATCTGGATTTCAAGTTATATCAAATGGATGTGAAAAGTGCTTTTCTAAATGGTTTTATAATTGAAGATGTTTTTGTAGAACAACCACCTGGATTTACCAACCCCCATTTTCCAAATCAAGTTTTTAAACATTCTAAAGCTTTGTATGGTTTAAAACAAGCTCCAAGAGCTTGGTATGATAGACTTAGCAATTTCCTTATCTCAAATGGTTTTACTAAAGGGATTTCTGATCCAACTCTTTTCATTAAAAGAATTTCTAAAGATGTTTTAGTTGTACAAATAGATGTTGATGATATTATTTTTGGATCTTCTAAACACTCTTTATGTACTGATTTTTCAAAAAGTATGCAAAATGAATTTGAAATGAGCTTAATGGGATAACTTAAGTACTTTCATGGATTTCAAGTATTTCAAAATGAAAATGGTATTATTTTAAATCAAAGTAAATATACAAAGGATCTTTTAAAACGTTTTGGTCTGGATAGTATCAAGGAAAGTGAAACTCCTATGAGTACTACCTGTAAATTGGACGCAGATGAAACTCGGAAACCAGTTGATCAAACAAATTACAGAGGTATGATTGGTAGTTTATTTTATCTTACTTCTAGTCGACCTGATATTATGTTTATTGTGTGTATGTGTGCTAGATTTCAAGCTAATCCAAAAGAATCTCATTTGCTTGCTGTTAAAAGAATTTTTAAATATCTCAAACACACAACTAACTTAGGTTTGTTTTACCCAAAAGGACAATACTTTGAGTTAATGAGTTATTCAGATGCTGACTTTACTGGTTGTAAGTTAGATAGAAAAAGCACATCAGGAACATGTCATTTGCTTGGAAAATCTTTAGTTTCTTGGTGTAGTAAGAAACAGAACTTAGTTGCATTATCTACTACCGAAGCAGAATACATAGCTGCTGGTAGTTGCTGTGCACAAATTCTGTGGATGAAACACACACTTTTGGACTATGGATATGTTTTTAAACATGTTTCAATCAACTGTGATAACACCAGTTCAATAAACATCTCTAAGAATCCTGTATCTCACTCTAGAACCAAACACATAGATGTAAGACACCATTTCCTAAGAGATCACTATCAAAAAGGTGATATTTCTCTTGAATTTATTGGGACTGAACATCAATTGGCTGATATTTTCACTAAACCTTTAAGTTCGGATAGGCTAAGTTACATAAGACACGAATTGGGAATGTTTAATCACAACCGATGTGAAAATCCACACCGATGATAAATTCTCACCGATGTAAAATTCTCACCGATGTAAAATTCTCACCGATGTAAAATTCTCACCGATGTGAAATTCTCACCGATGTAAAATTCTCACCGATGTGAAATCCTCACCGATGTTAAAATTCTCACCGATGTGAAATCCTCACCGATGTGAAAATTCTCACCGATGTGAAAATTCTCACCGATGTGAAAATCCTCACCGATGTTGAAATTCTCACCGATGATATATTTTAAAACTTCTGTCTGCCACCAAGAATACAAATCTCTTTATTTTATTTTATCTTACTCTATTTTAGTCATTTATTTGGAATTCCTAAATGATAAAACTAAGCCTAAGACACTTCTTACCTCACCGAGCTCAAAATCTCTCACCTTCGAACCCTTGCTCCCAAATCGGCCAAGAACCCTAAACCCGTGATGGCAAAAACTAAGCTTCCTACCGTCAGAGAAGAAAGTGTAGAACCAAAGGCTAAGAAGCAGAATACACAGCATAAAGCCAGTGTTAGTGTAGTCAGAACTAGATCGGGAAAGCGACCAGTGAATCCTCACTTGCAGAATAGAGACATAGTAATCGAGAAGGAACTGTGCGTGGAATGGATACTGCCTAGCAAATCGTTAGTACTCGAGATTCTAGAGGACCAGAAATGGGTGTATTGTTTCTCGAATAACAATGGCCCATACTACCCGAAGTTGGTAAAACAGTTCTACGAGTTTGTAAGCTTCGAGAAGTCTGAAAATGAGAATCGGGTAAGCTCGTTTTTAAATGGAAAATAGATGTCTTTTTCTTCAGTAGAGTGGGCTGAGTGTTTAAAAGTACCACATGAAGGTGTCTCTGGGTACGTATCAAGAGCAATGCCACCTAGCAGGGACTTCTTTGATTATGAAACCGCCTTAAAAGAGCTGACCGGTAATGGGAATCAAAGGCAAGTGCTTGCTACTGAAATGGATGGAGAGAATCGACTGCTCTTCAAGTTTGTTCAGCATGTGTTGATACTGAGGCGAGGAGATTTTGAAAATCTGAGATATCAAGATATCTATCTTCTTCATCTGCTAAGACATGGTTTGAAAATCAATATCTGCATATTGTTAATGCTTTAAATGGAAGACATGATTAGACCAAAGTCAAAGACTAATGCTTTATTCTTTGCCAAGATGATTTCATTAATGATAAAAGTGAAAGGAATAGCTGAGTCTCAGGATGAGACAGTTGTAGTCTGGAATAATTTCTGCATCACCTCGACTGTTTGTAAGTACATGAAAATTAACTGGAACCCATGGAAGGGAGAATGGGTCAGCGATGATCAGAAGATATATGATAGGTTTAATCCTGTGGATCATCCCTCAAGACCAAAGGATATGAGAGATCCGAGTTTGAGACCTGATGAAGAAGAACCTGTTTATAGTAATGAAACATAAGAAGAAGAAGAAACTCTCATGGATGTTGGAGGAGATCCAGACTTTCCCCCAAGTCCTGTTGCAGAATTGGTTTATTCTAGGAAAGGAAAGGTAGAGGAAATTTTGTCTACATATGGGGAAGACCAGTCTGTGCCTCACCAAGAAGAAGAGGAAAAGGAAAATGTATCTGAATCATTTGTTTCTGGTAGTTTAAGTATGAGTCCTTTGATTGGATGCTCAGCTATGCCGACTGCTGAAGTAGAAAAAGATACAGAAGAAGTTGTACCTGTATTAGAAGATCTTCTAGATGCTGCACCGATGGAACTTGTAGTAGAAGATTCTGATGAAGAGAATCCAGCACTGAATGTTGTTGTGATACATGAGAATGCACCCATTGAGGGGGAGCATCAATCTGTTCTTGGAAATGTTACAGTAGCTGTTGAGTTTGGAGACTGGGTAGAAGACCCAGGGTTTATAGTCTGTGGATTGGATTATCCGGATTCTGATAATGAGATGTCTGTGAATAGACCGAAGACCAATTATGATCTTGCTTCTGAGTTGTTGCCCGATAATGTGGTCAGATTTCATGATCTGAATAAGCTGAAAGAGGACCTCAAAACCAGTTTTGTTGATGAAGTGAAGTTAATGGAAACCTCCCTTGCATTCTCAATTCAATCAATAATGACTGATTCTGTATTTAGTTTGGCCTCAGCAAGGGGATCTGCTGTAGTTGTCCCTAATGATTTTGTTTCTAAATCTGATCTTGAATCCATGAAGAATGAGCTGAAAGAATCATTCAGTGTATCAGTTGCTGAGATGAAGCAAAGCTTTAATGAAGAAATGAAAATGTTAGAGAGATTCTTCGAGCTATCTCTGGCTTGTAATTTATCTTCTTTTGTGTCTGAGCTTATGGAAGAAGTGAAAGAGTTCCAGACTCAGTCTTCAAGAATTGAAGGAGATCTTGAAGCCTTACAGAAGTCTGTTACTGCTTTAGACTCTTATATGAGCTCCAAGTCTCAAGCTGACAAGGACCTAGCTTATGTGAAGGGTGTAGTAAGCCAGTTTGTCTCGGTGTTTGAAAGTTTCAAAACCTCAGTGAAGGATCATGTTCAATTACAGGACTCTCAAGTTCAAAGCTTAATTAGTGGTTTGTCTAAGAGATTCAAAGAAACTGTTTCCTTATCTCTTGGCCCTCTCTCATCCAAACTATTAGTTGACCTGAATCAAGTTTGAGCAATTTTGAAGGAGGAGATTGGTTCTATTTCAACCAGTGGCTCTGTGGACTCATCATAGTTGAGCCAAGTGGTGCTTTCTACAAGATATTCTGCTAGAGAAATAATGACGATTGTTCAAGATTATATGAGAGAAGCCTCTGCCTCTCAGGAAGCCATAAAGAGCAAAGTGGACTACTACTTCACCAGAATTTTCACCAAGAATCAACTCCATCACCACCTCAAGCTGATGTTGGAACACATGAAGCTACCTCCAGTAACTCAAGATTTTAGAGAACAAGTGAGCCAACTAAGACAATTGACTCATGCTTTGGAGAAATTCATGGAGAAAAAAGATGATTTCATCTCTGCTATGGAAAGAGGAGGTGGAATTGTTATGGATTTTAGAAATCTGTTTCTTCCCTTCTTGCATGTTGATGTCAGACCAGTCATCGTCCCTCCTGCTTTGCCTGCTTCTGCCTCAGCTGTTTCCACAGTCCAGCTGACTCCTGCTCAAGCTATTCGAAGCCTCACACCAATGATCACCCAAAGATCTTCAACCTACAGGCCTGACTCTGTGTCAATGGCCCAGCCTCCTTTGATCATTTCTGGAATTCCAAAACCTTCACCTGCATCCTTACCACCCGAACCTTCTTCTGATCCCAAAGGAAATTATCACGTTGAATATGTGGCTTGATCCAGGGGCCATGATTTTTTATAGGAATTCATCTGTATTCTGTTTCTGTACTTTCTGAATGCTCTAATATAGAAGAACTCATTTTACTTCTCATGTTTTATTTGTCTCCTATATCTGCTTTCCCACTTTTTGATTATCACAAAGGAGGAGAACAAAATGAGAGAATGAGAAATATTTTCACTGGAGAAAAATAACCTTCTTTTCAATTTTATCTCTAATATTATTATGTTTCTTTTTACCTTCGGTACCTTATGATTGTTACCTCTGATAACTTATGTCTATATCATACTATTTCTATTATCTCTGATGTTGTTTTCTCTGAGAAAATTGTTTTCAATATTATACTCTTTACTATTATATTTGCACTATGTTAAATGCCCATATCATAAATTGTGATTATCAAAAAGGGGGAGATTGTTGACCTCACCTGTTTTGATAATCTCAATCATGTATTCATATGTGTTGAAAATCCCAATTATGTTTTCATTCTCTATGATATTGTTAAGTATCATTGATCTATACTTTAATTCTTTCAAATCTATGATCAAACCAATGATAATTTTTAAAATAGTCTTTGGAATATGTTAATCCTCATTTATCCATGTTCATACAAGATATAAATTAATTCTAACACAATCGGATGTGTTCTGCATAAAACAGATAAGTAATCTGCCTATAGCTACTGAAAAAGAGCTACCGGTACCCAGTCTACCGATAGACTTAGTCTACCGACAGACAGAGTCACCGATATACTTAACACAGAGCTACCAATGTGCTTATAAATGTAAGCTACTGAGTTACAGATAGCTACCGATACAAATATAGAGCTACCGGTGTAAGAATAAATAGCTACCGACGCATGGAGTTACCGACGCATGGAGCTACCGACGCATGGAGCTACCGACACATGCAGCTACCGACGCATGGAGCTACCGACGCATGGAGCTACCGACGCATGGAGCTACCGACACATGCAGCTACCGACACATGGAGCTACCGATAAACAAAGTCACCGATACAAGCATATACAACTGACGCATACAACCACCGATAGAGTCAAAGCAACTAATGAAATTGAGAAACCGATGTCCAAGCTACCGATGCTGATTACCTACCGATCACTCAACTCACTATTTGAATTTCTTTATTTCCTATCTTTATTTAATCTATCCAAAGGTCATATCTTGTACATTTTAATGATTTTTCAAATATCTGATAAAGGTTGTCGGATGTCAGGAACCCGTACCTCGTACCTGCAGAAAGGAAATCTTTTCTGTCCCCTGTTGCCCATAAGATAAATACGAGAAGACTACGCTGCCCATCTAGATGAGAGTGTGGTGGATGGAATATACCAGAATCACAAGAACTTGAGGAATCAAGAAGCTCATAGACAATCAAGCATACTCGAGAAGTGTTCTGTGCATATAAGAAGAACACTGAAGAACTTCAACCACTACATTTTCACTGTCTGTGAACCTGGAGCATACGACACTCTGTTTCTCAAATAGAAACGAGAAGAGGACTCAGACTCACTTCTGATCGAATCCAAAGGAGTCCAAAGCTACACTGAAATCACCAGAACCACTTCTAAACTCTACATCTCTTGTTCTGTGAATTATTATTATACTTTTCGAGCAGTGTGTGTTATCTGTTGTATCTAACACATACACTGTCTCCTGTACTTGAACTGGAGGATTTGTAAATCCTGACCAAACTCTTTCATTCTTTCATTCCCACGAATAACAGTGGTAGAGGTCATGTGTGACCTGGACAGCTGGTTGCTGTTGTACTGTTTCCCACGAAGAACAGTGGTAGAGGTCTTGGACCTGGATAGTTGTAAACTGTTGAACCCCGATCCAGGGTGTGGATCATTTTTATATAAACTTTTGAGAGGACTAAGTCTCAGCTTGAGACTGAACCTCTTGGTTACATTTGTTGTACTATCTCTTTCAATGTTTTATTCCGCTGCTAACCACTTTAAAACCAATACTATTTTTAAAGTCACTTTGATAATTAAATTAGCAATTGTTTATGTTAAGTGTAGATAAGTAAGTTAGTTTCAAAAGATAATCACACACTCCTGTGTTGATTAACTGGGAATTAATCAATCCCTTGAGAATCTAACAGAACCTCTACTTTAATATAAATTCACTATAGTTTAATTTATTATTTTATTTGGGGGTCTTTAAGACAGTGTTTTTTAAATACAGAAATTTTAATTGGTACTCAATTCACCCCCCTATTGAGTAATCCACTCCGACCAACAATCATCAATGGTGATAATATTGATAAAGACTTTATACCTGACATCATTCCTGCTCTTGTCTCTGAGAAAAATAACACTCGTCTGAATAGCATCACATTTGATCATTAAATCAGAGACAATGTTTTCATCCTTAATCCTGAATGTGTTCCTGGACCGGATGGTTTTAATAATACCTTCTACTAAAAGCATTGGGATATTCTACAAGATGATGTTTGTCTTCTTGTTAAAGTCTTCTTCTCCAAATGTATTCTTCCTCATGGCCTTAACACACAATTATTTGTTCCCATTCCCAAAATGGAGAACGTTGATGTGATTCAGAACCTCAAACACCTTGCCTTTATCAATTATTTATTCAAAATCATTACAAAATTAATTTACAATAGAATGACTTCCATCTATTGTAAGATAGTCTCTTGGAACCAATTTGGTTTCATAAAAGGTAGGTATATTTAAGACTGTATCTGTCTGTCCTCTTATTCCACCAATCTTTAAACAAAAATAGTAGAGGTGGATGTGTTGATATTAAAATTGATATTTCAAAGGCCTTTGATACCATTGACTGGAACTTTATGTATAATTTTATTTCACATTTTGGATTCAATGAAATCTTCATTAATCGTATAAAATATTTATTCAACTCTACCAACATCTCAATTCTCATCAATGGCTCTTTGAGAGGTTATTTCAACATCACTCAAGGACTGAGACAAGGTGACCCTCTCTCAGCTATTCTTTTCTCCATTGTGGAAGACTACCTGAGTTGGTTGATATCCCAGGAGAACGATAAAGGAATCATTAAACATATATATGCCTCCTAGATACTTACAAGTGCCCTCGCATCTTCTTTATGATGATGAAATTATTCTCTTTACCCAAGGGGACAAGAGGAACATTCTCAAACTTAAAGATATCCTACTATACTATAAGGAAGTCTCTGGTAAGCACATCAACTGGAACAAATATTTTAACATTTTTAGTAAAGACTTTCCTCTGGGACGAAAAATTTCCATTTCTAACATATTGGGCGTCAAGGAAGGCTCTCTCCCATTTACATACTTTGGTGTGCCTATTTTTGGGGTAGGCCTAAATCAAACTATTTCTCTCATATTGTGGATCACACACTTAGGCACCTTTCATCATGGAAGGGTAAGTCCCTATAAATGGACGGGATAATTTTCTTGGTTAAATCTACAGTTGTTTATAAACTTTTTTATTCAATTATGATATATAAATGGACAAAAGGTTATTTAAAGAGAATTAATAATGCAATTAAAAATTTTGTTTGGACTGGTAGCACTATAGAGAGGAAACTGGTAACTATCCCATAGACCTCTTGCTGCAAACCTGTTGATAAAGGGGGGATTGGCATCAAAAATCACTCTATGTTCAACTAGGCCCTTCAAGCTAGACTTACGTGGAATATTATTCACAACACCTCGTCCTCCATGAATTTTCTCAAAACTCACTTCCGTGAAATTCTTAGAAACAATCGTCTATATCCTCTTAAGTCCTCCATTTGTCCCTCTATAAAAAAATGCTTACATTTCTATTATGTCTAATTCTAGATGGATTTCCATTAAGGATTCCAACATGAAATTCTAGTTTGATAATTGGAGTGGTGTTCCCCTGATCTCCTTAATGGATAAAAACCAACCCCCTCCCCATCTTCATGATTCAATTGACTCGATTATTCATATGAATAAATTTAATCTCCCTGATAATACCACTCAAATTGGAAATGATTATCATTTCGCTAATACTAATGATTTACTTATTTGGTAACCTATGCACAATAGAATTCTTAACTCTAAAGGCTACTATAAATTCCTCTTTAGAAATGTTGAAAATAATCACCACTGTCTATATAAATTCCACAAAGCCTGGATAAAACCCTCAAGATTCACTTTACTCTGGCGGATTTCCAATCAAATATTTCCTACTGATAACTGCATAAAAACATTCGGGATTACTCTTTGTTCTAAATTTCATATGTGCAATTAGTATAGAGAGGATATAAATCATCTCTTTCTATCTTGTGATAAAGCATCCACCCTCTGGATTTATATTCATGACATTTTTGAGTGCATAGAGCTACTTTTTGATACCATTAACATGAAGATCCATAATTTCATGGAGTTTTCTACATCTCAGAAAATCAAAAACCTATTGGTGGAAGCGGTTGTGGAACTTCTTCATATTATCTTGTATGGTAGAAATGAATTAATTTTCCACAATAATTCTTTTAAAATTAATGTAGGAAAAATGAGAATTCTCATATTTATTCGGGAAGCATCCTCTATCCAAAAATCTCAATACAATAATTTTGTCCGTGACTTTGGGATCCTTAGAAGTTTTGGGGTGGAGGGGATCTAACCTCTCCCCCACTCTACTCTTGAAGTGTTTTGGATACCCCCTTCTGGGATAGACTAAAATCAATTTGGATGGAGCCTGCAAAGTAAAATCGGGTCCAGCGGGTTGTGGTGCCATCTTCAAAAATCACCTGGACCAGATTTTTGGATTCTTCTATGGCTCTTGTGGTTCCTCCACTGCTTTGGAATCTGAGATGATGGGTGTAATCCTTGCCATCACTTTTTCTAGATCACATAGATGGAACAACATCTGGATTGAGAACGACTCTACTACAATCATTCAGGCCATCTGGAATGGTACCATTCACCTTGCTTGGCCTGTTACTGCCCGTTGGATGGCCTGTTTGAATTCTCTCGTTGGGATTAAATTCATCGCCACTCACGCCTACCGTGAAGCCAACAGGATTTCTGATGGGCTTGCAAACCTTGGTATTCCTCATGACTTACATTGGATAGACGATATCCCTTCTAAATTAATCCCTTATTATTCTCGGGATGTCAACAAAATTCCTTACTTTAGACTTGTGTAACCCCCCTCTTTTATCAATAAAAATTCTCTACGTTTTAAAAAAAATTCAGTAATTAGTTTTATCCTCTAGGATTTAATTCATCATGCTCTACTTGGGTTTCCTAATAATCAGTGAAGCAAAACAACTTCCCCCTAACGTGAACACACTACATCATCTTCATGAAAAAGTCAATCATTTAATAAATTGTATATATCTATTCTATACATAATTTGAAATCCTAATTCATTTCCTCTATAATAATGTTCTCTCAAAGGATGATCTCTCTCTTCTTAGATTCAGGTCACAGAATATGTAGAATTATCTGATTGCTGAATCCTCTCCCATAGGAGACTCAAAATTCAAGGGTTGATCCAAAGGCCCATCTTGAATATCTTTTTCTTGATCTATGGATTTAGTAAGTAAATATCATCTTGTACCTAGGTTTATTTATATAGTGGATAAGATAGAGAAGATTTGTATTGTATAATTATTCACCCCATGAGGCTCTAGGTTGTAGGACTCTACTTCTTGTATTTTTTGTCATCCCTGAACACAGGAACCATGAGCTTATTCGTGACTTCCTACTAGTTGATACTGTAACAAGCCAAACCATATCCCACTTCCAAATTATATCCCTTCTCCACCAACATGTTGACATCATTGTATAACTCATTTATCTAGTCATTGTTTCTTCCTAGGTTTCCAGTAAAGTGACTCTCATTCATCTACATGGTGGGGTGAAAAATGATGGATGAGATGTTCTTGACTATAACAAGAGTATTAATGCATCTACCAAGGTTGACTAAAACCATCCTGAAATCCATGTACCATTAACCCCATACCCTAATAACACCTCTTGAGGAATATCATATTCCTCGCTTCTTATTCATATCATATTCTTATAGCTGTTGAAGTTTAATCTCCTTGTTCCCAATACAATCATCAACAATCAGCATATATTCTTCCAAGATCCCCTCTACCATTATAGTTCACATGACCCCTCTAGTATATGAATGAATGCATTGTAGAATCACACTATCATATATATCTCTATGTATTCCCCACATTAATGTATGTGTCCAAATTAATAAATCATAAACCATATCAATATTATATCATGATATTTTACTGAACCTCAATGAATAACCTGTAATAGCTGGGATACCCTGATAGAGTCCCCAAAATCCACTATCTCAATATAGAGATATAAATAAGGAATTATACTATGAACACCACCAAATATTTAGGTATCCTAATGTGGTTAAAGACTCATGTAACTTCCTATATCTAGTCCATGGATGCAGGGGGCTTGGATTTCCATTTTTTCGAGCGATCACTTCCTAAGAATCTAAATAAGTGAACTCAAGATGCACGCCTCATCTTTTGATGAAACCTTTATCTCAAAAGAAATTGGTATGACTGGGAATCCACCCTACAGTACTAGATCTTGAATAGTACCATATATAAAATCATCATAACTAATAGGATCATCCTAGAAATACATATGTGTAATACTAGCCAGAAATCATTATTTCTCCATAGTGAAATAGACAAGATGTACCACAATAATGAGTATATAATGCGAGCTAACCCATGAAGGACATAGACACCACACCCCAATCCTATATAATGCTCGTTATTATTCTTCCGTTGAAACATGTTCATATATTTATCGAAGAAAAAATGGTTTTTGAAGACCATATGAATAAAAAAGTAACTCATTGAACCAATATTGGATTCTGTGACCTATGAGCAGATATCAATAAACCATAACACATTTTGACCAATTCCCAAATCAAAAAGACTCTAATAAAAAATCCTCATTATGTATCGTGTATAAAAATTCTATAATACCACTCTATAATGACTTTATACCCTAGGACCTACCTGGATGGTGGGAAACTGAGTTTTCACCCCAAGCCTACCTCCAATAATACATAGGCTAGCATCAAGTTATAAGTATTCATATAAAAAAAAAATGTGTCCTTAACCTATGATATAGATACACACATATCTCTAGTCATCTAACACCTTTTCAAAGGAAAAAAATACAACTTATACCCAATGCGTGAATCATCTATATCCTAAAATTATAGTATCAAGAAAGTTTTTAAAATCATAAAAGTCCAAATAAAATCCCACCAATCCTATAAAACAAGTGTAACTTATTATTAGAGGGGATTTCAATCAAATACAACACCTATTAAGAACCACAGACTATCTCGATCAACTATACAATGTATTCTCCATGTCTACCGAGAGACTCATCAAATTCCATGATATAATCATAATACATGACATGCGTATGTTGATACCATATAGAGTGAGTATATCAATACCTTGTATGACTTCCTTAAATCACCAAAAATAAAGTATCAATAGTTTAATAAGATCATAATCACAATAGAATGTCACGACGAATTTAAAACATAACATTAATGATTAATATATACACAAGATAAACACTAATTATCATGGTAAGATCCAAACTACACCATGATCCTAGTATTTTAAATGATATATCAAGTATTACACATCCAACAAAACAAACTCAATGAGTTTTATAAAGAAAATTGAACTCATTTGAGAGGTCATTCTCATTAGGCATCACCATGAATAAATACATTGTGGAATTCATAAGATATTGACAAAAGGATTGGGGTTCACTTATAGGTAATGTGGGGTATACCAGACCCTATCAAGAATATTCTGATATGTAGGCGATCAATGATTAGGTATTTTAGTCCTACTAATTCCAAAAAACCCACTTAGGGTAGAATATATGATAGTGAATCCCATCTCAAACAACATGGATCCATTCCAAAACACTATCCATGACCGATCAGTAGAGGGGATCATGTCCTATGGTCGGAACATGTTTTCTTACTCTAACCACATGGGGATGGACAGAGTTAACATACTCTAAGGATACCAATACACATTAAAAATGATAATAGACTCACAATGTTCTAGAAAAAGTAAATTTTTTTTACTGGTAGTACAAATTGATTCATTCATGTCCCAGGTCTTTTCCTGTGCTATGACTGATGCCATCGTACTATAGGTCGTGACCATGTAGGAGTTCATATCCAATAACCTATCCATTTACCATTACTAGACCATACCTATTCACTTTTTATACATTGTTGTATTATAGTTGGTCCCATGTTCCTTACAATGTTTGTGCTCATGTATCTCAATGGTACGCACCGACCCACTACCCACGGGACTCATGGAATATGGTGGATACCATAAATCATGTGATATTTTATTCTTGTTAAAACCCATGCCTCCAACTCCAACTTACTAAATGGTGTGTGTTTTTATAACTACACCATTTAAAGTCTGTAGTTCTAGAGAAATTCATGGGTATTCATGTGTTTATGTCTATCTTACACCCGCATTCTATTCCCCCAACCAATCCATTTGTTATTGAATATTTAGGGTTAACTGAAAATGTTTTTCACTAGTGGTTGGATTTTGTCCAACCAATATTCTCAAGAATCATTAACCATTTCACTACACTATTATTACCTCACAATCCTATAATCATAGCTCTTCGGTCAAATCTTTTCTCACCAATAGTCATCGCTGTACTTTTTTGTAATTTAAATCACAATAAGAACCCATAATTTTATATGTATGTCAATAAATAATGATGGTTAAATTATAATTTTCTATGTATTTTTTGAACAGTAGAATAAATATAGTTCTGCCAATTATCTCACAATGGATAGTGGGAGAAAAGTACAAAATAATAACCAGGGGAATGAACCATAAAACATTTGCGGGTGGGATTCGATCTATTGTAACTATAATTTTTTTCAAAGAACTTATTATGATTAAATAATCAAATACAATCATTCATAACTATAGAGAGATAAATCAATAACCAAAAACATGATTGAACCATGAATCGATATATAACTAGTGTTGATTCATATTCATCATTGGATAATAAATCGGGGATAAAGCTAATGAAAATAAAATTCCCAACTAGAAGTTGCATGAATCCTTGATGACGAATGATTTCATGTCATTGGCATTGGAGATATCCTCAATATCCCATTCCATACTGATTTATAATCCATGATTCGTTGATGAATGCCCAATAGTTGTCCCCTATATATCTATCTCTCCTACATTCCATCTATCTTTCTTTCTCTATCTATATTATTCTCTTAGGTTTTAAGTATATCCCTTGGTATTTTCCATAAGAATGTTTTTATAATATATGATTATTTTTTCCAATTAAATAAATAATAAAATAAATAATTACTAATTCTTCATATTTATTTTTCCATGAATGGTCTATAACAAAACACTTGACATTGACCAATGTTGTGTCATACCTTGGGTACAAAAAACATTCTATATTTAATAGTTTTATTTGATTTATGATCTAAGATCCTTTTAGAGATTTATTTCATTATTTCATAAATATATACTTTCATGGTCTAATATTTCTTATATTTTTATTATAAAGATATTTATCTTTCTCCTGGAGAATGATCTCATACTGACTCTGCACCTAACCTCAAAAATATACTCTTCCATTTTCCAAACAAATAAAAGAATAAAACATATTTTTGAAAAATTATTTTTGAAAAAAAATCATAGATTCGGTGACCTGGAATCAGTATAGAATACAAGATGAATGGATAATGTAGATGATGGACATTTTAAGAAGGAATAAATGGGACAAATAAAATATTGATGACATTTTGGGGAATATATTATAGAGTTTATTATATTTTTGATAAATCATTTGCAGAATAAAATTTTATTAAAATGGTCAGAGTTAGTATAATCATAAAAATAAAGATATATTACATGTCTAATGGGAGTTCTTTCATGTTTTACTGTATTAACAATACTCTTTATTTTATCCTTAAACATGATTTATTAAATAGTCATCCACTTAATAAGATTCGTAGGCCTTGCATATTTGGGGATTAAGAACATTACAAAACAACATAAAACCTGAAATGCACCATCCTTATTGAATTCTTCTTTTACATGAACACAACATTACTTCATACTTATCATTTCATGGGATAACTGAAGGATGTACCCATGAATGGGGTGAGTTATAAATCAAAGTGGGGGAGTAAAAACGGGGTAACATTAAGAATAAAATATATGTTAGGAAACATGAATATTAATGGATCAAAATAGAAACATGAACATAAAGTCATGATATAGCATGATTATCATAACATAGAAATGACGAATGAACATAAAACACTAAATCACAAACATAAAAGAATGGGCTAACCCTGGTCTGAACATGGTTCAATAATTTACTAAAAGGAATGAGGTAATCCCATCTCCCAACAAGACATATCATGATACTAAACATTACCCAATGCATTAGAGCGCTATATAATTCGAGGCACATCCATCACTTTCCACTCCATTCTCATTCTTACGTGTTCCACATAAATCATTTCATGATCAAGGAGTTTTGAATAATACTTGTTTGTCCTAAATATAAAATTTATATTTGCATAAAGGTGAATAACCTTGATAAAGAAATGGGTATGGTATTCACTATATGAATATTTTGGCATGGAAAATCACATTGCAATTTTGGCAGCATAATAACTTGATATTAAAAATTCATAAAAAGAGTTGATGAGAGAGAAATGGGTCCCTAATAATATATAAATTAAATGTGTAGTAAGAGGGCCATAGTAATACGTTTTTCAACATAAGTAATTTTTTAATATAAGGTGTAACATAATAAAGAATCACAAGTGGAATTCCGGCCTATACTAACACTTATTTCCCAACAATTTGAAATAAAATTGTGATAATTAACTTATAAATTAGGTTTTCCCAGTAGTTTAATAAAAAAGTTGGGAAAGATTAATATTACATACTATTTTTATTAACCGTAAGGAAAAATGACACCCAATTTAGGGATACCTCTCATCTTTTCATCCCGCAAGAATCGTCCTCGACCTCTGCCTCACGACCCCTTCCTCCCCTCCCTGATCTCGATCTCCTCTCGGCCTCCTCCTCTACCTCCCATCCCCCTCCCTCTTCTCCAGTGATGTTCCCCTTCCACTCTCGACTCCATCTCTGATGATGACGTTCCCCTCCCCTCTCAGCTCCCAACGACGTTCCCCCTCCCCTATCATCTCCGTCTCCTGGAAACATACCCCTCCCCTCTTGGCTCAATCACCTCCTATGACATCCCCCAGCCCCTCTCTAGTGTTGTGTGATACCCCCCACGACTGAACACCCCATTCGACGTCCCCCTCTCTCCACACCATATCCTCCCGCCATGGATCATTATCGGTACATCCAAGTATGAATGAGACTTATTTTTTTAAAAATGAGGCAACATGGAATGCACCATTAGGATCACAGTCAGGAAAACCATTTCTATTAATCGTTCATTTTTCTAGAGTTTTGAGTAGTAAAAAACTCATTATGTGTTGAATTATTGGGTAAATAGTAATTTTTTTAAAAATATAGCCTTCTAGAAATGTGGGGTTAGATTAACATGTTGTATTCTATTCATTTAAATAGTGCATTTAATAAAAAGATCATGATTTTTTAAAAACATATTATTTCCTCTATAGAATCATATTATACCTTTTATTGTGTTGGATTTCTTTTTAATCAATATATATATGCGACGAGGTTGTATCTTCATTAAGATGTGAAATGATGTGGATTAATTAGAGGTGAGTGATGCTATATGAGATTTTATGGGTTATTGTGGGGAGTTTTTTCCCTTTAATTGATTGGTTCATAAAACAAAATTTGGTGATGAATATACTATGTAATTGGAATTGGTAAACTAAAATGTTGGTATCATATTTCCGAGTTTGTTATTTGGATGGTATTCTCTATCAAATGTGAGTGTATCTCTATTGACTATGGGTGTATATTCCAATTGACCAATGTATTTATTAAAATGGCCATGCAATACACATTTCCCACAATACAAAATCACCACAGAAATCATAGATAGATACTACCCACAACAAGACACCCATGGGAGACACCCCATGACATCTATCGATAGTTAAGGGGCCATTAAATTAGGAAATAAAGTTGATAAGCACTAAATCCTTTATAAATTCCCATTTCTGGTTGAAAATATACCAACACATTTATTCTAAGTATAATGTAATGAAATGGTTTACACCCTCATGACCAAGTTGACCATCTGGTTCATGGACTCGTGCCCATCCATTTTCAAGAGTAGGATCAACTACTAAACATTGATTGTGGTACCAATGAGGTTATTTCCATAGTAATGAGGGTTATGTGCATAATCATCAGCTCAACTAATGTAGCATAGGTGCACATTCAATAGCTAAGTGTACTAGTATGGTGTTTTCAACAATGTTCTATATAAAGAACATAATCCGAAATGAAGATATTATTACATGGAAATGTTTCCCACTTGCTTGTAGGAACATGATTTGACCCATGGGGAATTGTGGTTCTTATATATTTGGTGGTGAAATGTATAGTTACAGGATACAGGTATGTTTTTGTTTAGTTTTTATTTAATTTTCTTTATCACATTGTCCACTTATGTATTTTACTTCTTTCTACAGATGGTGGGTAGTGATGATATCCTGACAAGTTGATGTAGATCACTTGTATACTGTAATACCACGATGTGTGAGTGTGAGGAAACATTGGAAGCTACATGATATTTGGGGTCTTCCATGACATAGAATTTGTTTTCTAAAACATTCTTTCGGAACATTTCTGGAGTATGTTGGAGTCGTGAAATAACCCAAAGTATCTCCATGAGATATCATAAATAACCCCATGTGTCTCCATACATCGTGTGATCCTCGCATGTGTTGGCCGCTCACCCAATTCTATCAAACATGTCGTAGTTTATCCTCTCAGTCACATAGTCTAGACTTAACCCTTTAGGATTATACCATTCCTCGATTCACATCTCATCATCCAGCTAGACAAATAGGATTATTCAACTCATGATTGTCCTAGTCTCAAAAGCACACCATGTTGATCCCATCTACATTCCCATCTCATCCACATGAGAATCCTCTAGGGTCCCTCAGACCCATCCTCTTTGCTACTCATTGGACATAATCCACATCCAACACACTATTATATTCTCACGGCATGTAGATGATTCCTTAATTATATTCTCAATAATCCGGTCAAGAACCTAATCAAAATTATATATTATAACCTAGCTCCACTAACCAAGTTCCATCCTAAGAAAAATAATATCAAACCTCTTGGCCTTATAATGCCAATCTGTCCGACAATACCCAGTACCAACATTATCATATCATCCATTATCTATTTAGTTGAACTCATGAAGCCTTAAATGCAGTAAAACAATTCATAATACATTTTATATACTCATAGGGACCATTTCATACTAATAACCTACCAATATTCCAATTCATCCTCATAAATATTTCCTCATCAATCTATAGATGTACAATTGCCACACCTATCACTTCAAGGTCCAATCCTCTTAGGAATATTTTACTTGATCTAAATCCACATCTAGTGAATACACATATCATCCCAATTTTAAGACATATGTTACACCACTCTTATCCCAGTTGATATCTTATACACTTGGAGACATAGTGATAGGGTTATTTCCTTTCCATAAAATCACTAAAGAACCTTCCTTAAACCTATGTGGATTATGCACACCATATCTATTTATATATTATATTAATCTATTTTCATTAATTTACTATCCTTAAAGTCCATGAATTCCATGGTTTCTAGTTACAATCAATTCCCTAGAAATCAATGACAGAATAATCATGTTAGTGTTTAAGGGTCTATAGAGGCTATTAATTCTTTCTTTTTAGAGGAAGTGATACATAAGAAAATGGATGATTAATGTCCGAAAACACACTACTTACTTCATGTATTTGGTGAGGTTTCTAAGTTGACTACCTCACATATTTCCTCTTGTATGAATTATTTGAGAGAAGTCCTTTGAAAGGGGATGGAATTTTATGAGTTGGAGGTGGCACCAGCGTAGGTATACATCCCTTGCATAGTGAGACCACATATCAGATTCATATGAAAAACATGCATAAACCATAGGGATATTTTCAAGGATTTTCAATATTATATAGTGATAATATATCCATCAATCATGACCTTCTTAGATCATTAATGTATAGATAACTTTTTTAATGTTATATTGTAATATAAAATAATTTTTGGATCTGTAACTACAAACACCAATGCCCAGTATTCACCAAGGGTCAATATGCATCCATTTCATGGAGAGACTATGTAGTCATTATCATGGAAAATCTCACCATATGATCCCTAATACCATTAATTAGAAGTAATATTGTGGTTCTACTATTTAAAATATTTCAAATAAGTTATATTGGAAAACAACATATAGGGTTTTTTTAATTTAAACAATTTTTTCCTCATCGATAGTGACATCAATAACATTAAAGCGCATAAATGAAAACATAACTATACATTCCAAGAATTATTCATGTGGATTGGCCCCATGCCAACAGGCTAAGAACTAAATCCATAAATTATAAACCAAAATACATGCATCATTTTTAAATATATATCTCAACTGTAAACATAAAAATAAAGAAAAATAAAACCTCATCCATAGTATCGAACTAAACCAAACTAAGTTTAAACTCATGCCAAATTTTTTATATACCATTAATAGGAATATTAATTGTTAATTAATAAGAATGTACTATTTGATAGTATCATTTTGATACATTGATATGTTTCCCCTTTGCTTGTAGGAACATGAATTTAACCATGGGGCATTGTGGTTCTTATATGGTGGGTGGTGACATGTATAGTCACAAGAGGCCGGTATGTTTTAGTTTAGTTTTTATTTTATTTTCTTTATCACATTGGCCACCTAGATCATTGACTGATTTCTATGGAGATATTGTAGTTATATTTTGTGAAGGGGTTCAGAAGGAGTTCATATTGATTCGGTCCACCAGCTTCGATCCAAGGTAATATTATAAGTTACTACTTGTCTCACACCTCATGTATCCAGAGTTTTATTTTTTTGACTCCATATTATGTTTTCGATAGGGCGTTGGATCATTTGGTTTTTGTTCGGGTGGATTTGGTACTCCACTGCCAATCTAGGTAAGGCATTAATGCCATTGGCTGGTTTCTCACTAGTTATGTATCTTCTTTAATGTGTTTTATGGTTCTTAATAACCTTTATGTAGTGCGTTGATCCCTTCTCGTTGGTGTCGAGTCTCCATATCCAGGGCGACTCGCCTGCATGTGCATAGGTAAGTAAGTATATGTATCTTGGTTCTCCTGTTACAAGTATAGTCACCCATGGAAGTGATTATATATATATATGGGGATAGGGGTGCCCATATATATATATATAAATGTATACACAAGTGATTGGAGACTGTTATATGCATATAAGAATACGTGCAAGGATCCCCTTGCACTTGCTTATGGACATGTGGGTGTGTGCATAGAAGCTAGGTGTCATTGCATGTGTGTAGAGGTGCATATTGCCAATGGAGGAGAAGCAGATTTTAGTTTGAAGGCATTAAGAGCCGAAGTGGATGACTTGGTTCACCATCAGGTAGAGTCCCTCGTGTAGCCTATATAATTTATGAATTAATTAAATTGAATTTAAATTATTTCTTAATAATAATTAATTATATTGAATTTCATATCTTTAATAAGTGTTATAAAATATAATTGTTTTATTTGATAAATAAATTAATGTTTTTATAATAAAACTCCTCCAACAGAGGTGTGCTATCTATGAAAACTAACACTGATAGTTATGTTTCTCGAGTTGCTCAACATATTGAATTTCATTAGTTCTTAATGAGTTTTAGAACAAATTTTAAATATAATTAAATGAATTGTTTGATAAATCAATTGCATGAATTTTTTAATTAAACCCCTCCAATATTGGTTCTATGTCTTATAAACCAATGAGTAGTGATAGTTGTTTGTATCATGTTTATATTTGGTTTGATTTTTCCATATGCCTCTTGTGGGTAATTTGTTTTGTGGCTAGTTAGATTTTGTTTTCTTTGAATAATATAAATTGTCTTATCATACTCGTTTAGCACAAATGACATTGCTCGAGTAGGCATATTCCTTGATCATGACACATTCCTTTTCACCCTTCAAATATTATAAATTAAATTTCCATGTTTTGGTGAAGTGAATGATTTTGTAAATGGTTTATGTAGGATGTATGACTTTTCCTATCGTTTCACTGCCCTCTAGATGCTGCGGCATTGTGCTGCTCACTACAACCTTCTGGTGATCCCTTATTAAAGAATATTAAATAGTTGGTTTGTTTTATCATGTCTGTTGTGACCATATCTTATGGAGAAAACCCATTTAGGGTGTTTGTCTAGCCTCTTGGCCACACCTTTGGGTGTTTCCCTGAGCCTATATATCTAAAATCACTAATAGTGTCAATGCTTAACACATGTTAGGATTAGGGGGATCCCCACAAAAAGATTCATCATACCACCACTAATTCATACGATTTAGTGACTCCTCTTTTGAATATTGAAACTGAAACATTTCTCCCATGTTGTAATGAGAATAATTATAGTGGGGATACTCACTAAAGGCATTCTACTCACTATAGTGGACCTATGTATTTGAAATCTGGGTGTTTTGGTGTATTGGGATATGGTAGTGGAGTAAAATCGCCATGTGGTCATGGTGTCCGACGTTTTGAAGGGAATATTGCATAAAGAAGCATTGTTTCATGCCTTGGTGTGAAGATAAAATGAATTTTGTTTAGAAACACAATTAAAAAGTGAGTTCTGATTTTCTAAGGATCATGATTTTAAAAGGAAAGTTTGAATGGTTTTTATGCCATATATATTCAGTTGGAGGTTTAAAATCATGCCATTATTATGGAAAATGTAGAGAATTAAAATGGAAGTATTATCACAAGATATTTGGATACTTTAAGTGGTGGATTTATAATGATATATCTGTATTTTATGTGAATTTATAGTTAATAGTTTTCAATGGATGGTGATTAATAACATGAACAAGTTAATGGAAAACTGCAGTGAATGTTCTTGGAGTCTTATTTAGTATATTTATTTGAATTTAAAAACATTTTCTTGGCATGAACACTTCGAGAATAATGAGATGATTATAAAATATTGCTGTGATCCACACCATTCATAGTTGTGCATGAAAACGGCCAGCACACACACACACACACGTATATATATATATATATTGCATGAGTTTGTTATGGTAAGGGAGATACCTAAACAACATTGAAACATCTAGTTCATATATATTGATATAGAATCATGGTGTGATCCACGCCATTTATAGTTGTGCATTAAAACGACCAACACACACACAAATATATATATATATCTCACTTTTAGTGGTATTATCATCTAAAAATATAGAATAATTTTATAATAATAAACCATGTAGAGGCATACGGTCATACATCAACTAATTTTTCACCAGTATGACCCAAATAAAAAAAATAAACAAAGTAAACAATAGGCTCTATTTCCATCCTTGATCACCACCGAATATCATAACCTTCAATCATGGTAGGGTTAGATATCATGTTATAATATGATAACTTCATTATCCTTCAAGTAAGGGGCCTTCTTACACCTTATCACTCAAGGAGTTATCATTCCTTAAGATATATCTCTATAATTGATAGAATTTGTCACCCAACATGTTTATGAAATAAAAACTAGGTCATTTGGTCCATATCATAGCTTACTAGATAGGTACAAGTTTCTAGTCACTCCGGACTTATAACCCCATCTCAAAAATGTCTCACCATCCAAGTGCACAGTGTCAGTCCTCTTGGTACTCATATATGTGACACTAGGTAATCCACCAGAGTCCTTGCGACTCAAATCATTCTCATAACCAAAATAGAAATAATTAACTCATGAATTGTGTGAATGGAAAACTCTTAGATTGAAGGTATATTTTTAGATGATTTATTTCATCCTATGGGTAGTCTACAAACTATTCATGTATAATTTCAGATGATGATGTAGATTGGATTAATGGTATTCCTTATGGACATGAAATTTTAATATATGAATGGATTACATAAATAGGAATTATAAATATGGATTTTTTATTTATAAAGGAACAATATAATTGGATGAGGATGGAACAATATGAGATAATTCATTAACCAAGAGAATGAAATTATTGACTGGACTCGTACATGAATAATCTAAGTTTCATATGTGATGGGTTTTATTATAACATCTATATCTTGGAAAGGTGCATGTTTGCATGTTCATAGTTTGAGTTTTACAGGTGCTTTGGAAGACTAGAAAATGTTCAGTTAACAATGGGTTGTCCAACATAAGAGGTGTAGGTTTGCAGCGTGTTTAAGTGGCGTAGATTTACAGTGTGTTTCTTGGATTTGGAAGACTGAGGTGTAGGTTTTGGTTTACAGTGGTTTTAAGAGCATTGCGTTGTCTAGCTTAAAATTTCAAGGTTTGCAGCGGGTTTAAGGGGTGCAGATTCGCAGTGGGTTGCTCGGGTTTGGGGGACTGAGGTGCAGGTTTTGGTTTATAATGACTTTAAGAGGTGCAGGTTTATAGTGGGGGGGGGGGGGTTTCCCAGCTTTGGAAGACTGAGGTACATGTTTTTTCCAGCTTATGTTTGCAAAATATGTTTGCAACTTATGTTTTTTGTGGGAGGTGCAGGTGTTTGGGGGGTACATGTTTACAGTGGGGGGATGTTTTATGAGAGGTGATGGTTTACTGTGGGGGGGGGATTTTATCTTTACTATGGAGTAGAGGATATTCCAATGGTTTACAGGACCGTTGGTATATGGTAGTATGGGAAATATTATATTTTCTGGACAAAATATATCCCAACAGATTATGAAACTATTGGAAAAAACATATACTGCATGTATACCTATGGTACTGTTGGTATACATATATTCCAACGGTCATTGAACTCTTGGAATAGGTTAGATGATGGAGAGCATTTGTACCAACAGATTAAGAACCGTTGGTACACAAATATACCAACAGTTTTACTTAAACTATTGGCATAGGTTATATTCAAACTGCATATACTAATGGTTTCTAATGAACTGTGGGAAAAGATATACTGCAACGGATAACACCACAACAGTTCTAGAAACTGTTATGATAGTCTATCACAACAGTTTTAGGACAATTCCCACCATACACAGATTATATGTAAAAAATAACTAGATATTGTTTATAATATGCATTTCACCATACATAGGTCGCTAGATGAATAAGTCATAATTCTATCAGATAGACCAGTGTTGATGTCTTCCATACAATGATCTTTTATAAAGCTTGATAATATTTAGAAATTGTGTGTAATGTTTTTTTATCAACTGAACAAGGGTACATGATGATTTATTATGGATTTGTAAATGTAGATGCTACTGATGTAGGGTTAATAATAAAAATTAATAAAGGTCCCTAATTTCCATATTTTTAAGCTATTATAAGTAACATATTTTATTTTATAGTATTTTTTTATGAAACTAACATTACTAATTTTATTAAAATTATAATAAGTACAAACTTATATAATAGGTTGTTTTAATTTGATGGGTAAATTCATCATTGATATAATTATTTAGAACATAAAAAAATTTTAACCAATTCATCACCTCAGGACTAGTGGACAATGGAAGATCTAGTAGTTAGATTGATATTTTTAGAAATCTCATAATTTAAAAGAACCTTTATATCAGATGGATATGTATTTGTATTAATGGTTTCTAAATTTGAAAATTACTATACTACACTACAAATGGATGGCCATTAGATCCATTCTATCATAAAGTTGAACATTATAAAAACAGTCATGATTTCATTGGATGGATAATTCTGATATTTTTCTTTTAGAGCAGTTTCCATTGGGGTAGGATGATCAGATATAAAAAATAAATATAATACATAGAGAGAGTGTTCTTAACAATGTCATTTTACAAATTATTATTACTTCGACATTCCATGAAGCTTTATATAAAATTGAATATCTAGAAACAATGATGATGATTAATAATTTTTTATATATTTCTTTTAATATAACTAAGATAAGTAATATTTTAAATGTTCCAAAACATTGATGTTAAGGATGTTTAATGAAGTTTATAGTAAAATGATATTTTATATTGGTTCAAGATTGTTCTAGAATACTCTGACATTATTGAGAAGCTATCGGTGAATTTATTTTAAGATCGGGATTTTATAAATTCATAGTCATAGAGTTGGAAAATAAAACTCATATCCCACCTTTTCTATTTTGACATAAATAAAAAAAAATGATGCATTTCTACCCATTCATCGCACTACCCTTCTATTCTAAAAATTTTACATGTAAAACTTTTAAGCACAATGAGTTTCCAATTGATTTGCTTGATGAAGAGAGTGATTAGTCAGATCAAAAATAGTATTTGATGACTAAAATAAAAAATTGTTTTTTTCATTTAGAGATACTAACTCATGTCTTTACAAGAAGTGGAATCATATTGATTAATAATTCATTATTTCTATGTAGGGTGTGAGGTGCAATGATTTTGTTTAGTGGATAGAACTTATGTCACCACTCACCCGATTAGGAACCACCTTGGTGATAGAAAACTGAGTGCTTTAATTGTTCAAGGGATTGATACCACTATTGAGTAAGCATATTACCCACATGGGAGGTCATAACCTAGTTTTCTTGAATGAACACACACATATCCAATCCTCCAACACCATGCTAAAAAGTGAAATACACATGATCTTCAATTCATGTCATCATCCATTTCCCCCAATTAGAGTAAAATAAATGTAATGGTACAAATAATGGTGAAAATAAAAAAACACAGTAAACATTAAAATAGGCATGACCTACTATAGGATGGGACTACATTCAAACATAATACATGGTATGAAACATGTTTTTTCTATCTCAACTATTCTATGATTGGTCTTGGTCCATCTATTACCCCATCAAATGACTTTTCATCTACATAAAACATGAAATTGGGAGGAAGATATCATGCATTAGTGAGTATAACAATACATAGTAGAATTACCAAAAAAAATTATCCAACAAAATGAAACAATAGAATAATACACTAATCATCACAAATTTATATCACTCAGATCATTTCACCTTGCAATAATAACCAAAATAAAATCATGGTTGACTAAATTATCAAGGTACAGTCACACTCGCACTACCAACCCAGAATTATGCCCATGATTTCATGATACACTCTTATGATAGATCTTAATACACACAAATGATAATGCTAATGAAATTCATCTGAGAGGTAATTCTCATTGAGCCTCACTGTGAAGATATACATTCTATAACTCAAAATATATTGTTACATAGGTATCAGATCAATCAAGGGAATATGTGGTATATTTTACCCTATCAAGGATAACCTAATAATTATGGTATCGACACCAAGGAATGGTTGTCACATAAATTCCTAAATTCCCACCAAGGTAAGGAGAAGAGATATAGGATCTCATAATGATCTATATTGATAGATTTTATATACATTATCCTATAATTATCCTATATAGGAGACCACATCATATACTTAATAGATGTTGTATCACTTTACCCTTGTTGGGATGGATAGATAGAATTAACCCAATGTAATCTAGTACACACTTAATAAAACTTGTTCTATTCTTATAGAGAATGTTTATAGTGTGTACTTTTAGTACATGACTTATCGTTCAAGCCATTAATCTATCAGGGTGCTCCGTCCCATGCATGTTTAATTTGGATCATGCCCATGTACTCTGTCCATTCCCATGTACTACGCCTTATTATGGTACTTGGATATGTTTGAGTAATTTTATATGCATTTATACTCTAGTTGTGTCTTTTTACCTAAATTTGTTTGATTTTTTGGCCATTCTTATGTATATAGTCATGCCGATGTACTTGTCCATATTTTTTCCCATGTACCGCATGTTTACATGTAGAGCTATTACACTTGTGTCACATAGTGTGTAGTGGGTACTACAAGTCATTTGATACATTATTCTCTATAAAACACTTATTATCAAAGAAAGTTTACTACACTATGTGATATTAGTACATCACACTGTGTATTAAGGGTTTTTACTGAAATCTCAGAATTATCACATGTTTCAATTTTTGCCAGAACCACCATGGATTCCTTTATTAAATCTAATGATAATCATGGAACTTGAGTTGATATATCCTATTACTCATGATAGGATTGATTCATACAACCCAAAACACTCTAAAATCATTCATCATTAAATCCCAATATGGTTTCCACCCCAAATGGAAAAACCAAGGTCCCTAATCTGAACCTCGAACACATGTTGTCATCAAAGTACATAATTTTCTTCACTAATGCTAATTCAAAACCCATGATGAAGATATATTGTAGAAAATATTTATTTTGGGATGATCTTTCACTAGTTAATTGTTGAATTTTTATCCGAATGGAATGCTGATGATGCTCCCATATAGAATTATGGAATAAAATAACAAAACACAACAATAGGACTAGACCTAAAATGTTGTTCCTATTGGCCACGACACATTACTATTACAATGCCTAATGAAATTTGAATTAACAATGGATTGTAAAATATCATCAATTCATAACTATATGTTGATTAATCAATACATGTAAATATGATCGAACCATGAATCAATTTTTTAGTGGAGTTGATTCGCATCCATCTTTGAAAATAAATTACAGATTAAACCAATGAATAATAAATTCCCTACCTTGAGTGGGATTAATTATTGGTGAATAAATATTTCATATTGCTATTCATAGTGGGATCATCAAGATATATTGGGAAATTGATTACAAACTCATGTTTTTTAAAATAGATTCTAACATCCCTATTATAATATCACTCCCTAGCTGTGTCAATGACTAGGGTTATATGAATAACCCAATGGATTTTACTCACGAATTATAATATATGGGGGGATTAGGTCTGAAAAATTAAATAAAAAAATAATTAATTTTTTCATTAATTTATTTATTAGTTTTATCCTGAATACTTTTTAACAAAACAATCATCATTAATAAAGGTTATATTTCCCCTAGGGTAAAAACTGAGATATGGATAAAATGGAAGACGTAGATATCCAATCCGTCATCTAATTCTAGATTTATTCCATTATTTCATAAAAACAACATTCATATAGTATAATATATTTAAATTTTTTATAGATATCAATCACTCTAGGGCCCCATATTCCTATAGTAGCTCTATTACTAGTTTCAAAACTAATCTTTAAAAAATTATACTCTAAAATAATAAAAACAATGATGTTATATTATACCCACTTTAGAGTTTTTTCCCAAAAATAAAAAATCCAACTCAAAAAATAGGTGTACTATGTTTTCATATTGTTCTATTGTTCTATACTACACACCAGAATATTCAAATTTTGCATCGTTACACATACTAAGGGAATCACTCAACCATGAAGTATATTCTGTTTTTAATCTTTGATCTCTATCAGGTACTATAAAAATTAATCTCCATCCTCAGTATTCTACTCAACACATTTAGTAACCTGATACAAATCCTGAATACACCTCCCTACCTATGTCACATGGAAATGAAACATTTTCCCTCTCTTATTATGTTGGTAGGGAAAATATTTACACCACCTCACTAACACTAAATAATAACTGAGATGTATCGATCAACCTCAGAGATAAAATCCCACCACAACAAAATATCTGAAATAATTACTGAGGATAGAAATTTAAGAACACATATTTTCCCTCATCGGACAAGAAATCCTAATTCAGTTGTTCTTATAAGACACTTGGTGGATATAGGTAGTTTTTTATCACTCCTGGATTATCTAAACATTTTATGTTTCTTCTCACACAAATCCTAGATCCATCAGTGCAAAATACACTAGATTATTCATGAATCATGGTATCCTAAACTATCTCTCTTATAGGATCTCTTATGGTTCCATAACTATGGTTTATTGTTAGTTGTTGTTTTTTTATTAAAACTCTACCTTGTATATATGATCCTCTAAACTATGGTTGATGTCCACCATTCAATCCAATAATGTGGCCTCTGTAACCTTAATGGTATGCTAATTAAATCCATCAATCTGGTGGTAAAATCCATGCTCAATCACAAACTAATTCCAAAATACCTCTTAATGTACACTCCAAAATCATGAAATAATGAAATCATAGTGGTCCTAAATAGTCATTGAGGGAACACATGGGATTAGATTATCTCTTGTATGTAATGCTATCCAAATCCCTCAGCTAAACTCTTCTCATATATTTTTATGATGTGGTGTAATTTTAGGGATCTATATATGATCACCCATATAGCATCATGTCCTCTATATGATCATGGGATCTCCTCCATGAATGTAATAGAGATAAAATTCCACTTTAACTCCAACACCGCCTAGAATTGGGAACACCCCTCTAGAACATGATGCTCAACATTAACCAACTAACATGTGAGTCACTTGCAGGTAGATTTAGCTACACCTTTACTTATTACTAAACTCTATAAGTTTTTTCTATGGTATGGAAAATATTTACCATGCCTATATGTACCACCACGAGGATGTATAAATTCCCACAAAACATCATGTCTCAACATACTGGGTACAATAATCGTCACATTGAAAATTATTACGTTTTCCAAACCTTCAAAACTTCATAAAAACATGTCCAGTGGATACATAAATATTAATGAAATAAAATTCAATATCTACAATTAAATACTCCATAACATGGTATATAAGTAAGGGAATAAGAACCATCAACTAGGTGAAAGATGCACTATCCCCATTCACTCTAGACAACTTCAACATGTTCAAAAACGCTAATGATTCCCTTAACAACATTTATCACGATCCCCTTAACAAAGAAATATCTACCACATATCCCATACCATGAGTATAAATTATCTTGATGTCATGATCTGAGGGTATCTCTATCAATTTTCTGTATCTCATGTTATAGTGATTATGTAAAAACATATACTTGAGACTCTTATCAATGGAATCAATGATTATTTTTTCATACCCATGATTGTGATTCCGCATCCTCATCATGAATAATACCACGTCCATATCCAAATCATGGGTCACATAGTTTTACTCAAATGGTCTTTAATGAGGGGACCCTAAAGAAATCACTTACATCCTCTACATTATAACATAACCAATCCCATTTATAGATTATGAATAGAGTACTAGGTACTCAACAACTTCCTTTAGCAATTTCTATATAGGGGTTCATTTAATCCTCTACTACAAATACTATAAATTCAACTCGTACCTCTCCACCTAAATGAAAATTTTCCCCTTTGGGTCAAATTATTCAATGGTTCTGCAATATTTTAAAAATCATATATGAGTCTCCAATAGTTGTCTTCAAACTAAAGGAATATTTATTCTTCAATTGTGATCATGTATTTCTCCCAAGATAACACTTCCAAAATATTCATTGAGTACACTACTACTCCATCTTTTAAAATGAAATTTCACATGATGTGGAATTCTCTACTTCAATACTGAAACATTATAAAATTCCAAAAAAGATAGTTCTATGAATGTTTGTCTAGGACCGTCTTCAAGTTTCCACATGGTCCTACTCTAATGTATATTACACCATGATTTCATCTATATAGACAACTATAAAATTATATGTGATGGGATAAATTATTTAGTTTATCTGTCTCAATAATAGAACTGGTGATTTCATTACATTGATATAAATCACCATGAACTCATAGTGATCACTAAAACAACATAATGATGTCTACTGTTATGACCTCATTCTAAATATGGATATATTTATAGAATAATCTATGAAATATACTCAGGAATCATCTTATTTTGTTGGTAGAATATGAAATCTATCCTTGGTAGGTAATACTTATTCATCATGTTCTCATAGTTCAGGTGACAATAGTCCACAAACATCCTCATGAAATTGTCCATCGTCTTGGTGAACAATACATGGGTTTTCCAAGGTGACACACTAGGTATTATAACTCCATTTATCTAAAAATTATCTAAAATAAACTTGAAATCATAATTCTATTCTGGATCCATATGATATGATTTAGAAGATGTCACAATATTCTATGGGTTAAATTCTATGAATAAGTCTATCTCTTAGTGTGGAGGCAAGTGTAAAATGCCTATCTGGAGGAAATCCTTATTCTCAACAAACATCAATATAATCTAAAATCTATAAGAATCAACTAATCTACTGGTAATAGTAGCGTACTATTGAGTAATTAGTTATATCCTCCATCATATCAGTTCATCAAGCTCTACTTTGGTTTCCTAATAATCAGTTAAGAAAAAAAAATTCTCCCTAATGTGAACACATAGAATCCTATACATGAAAATGTAAATCAATATATGAATTGTATATATCAATTTTGTACATAGTTTGAAATCATAATTCATTTCCTATACTAAAATGATATCTCAAAGGAATATGACTCCCTTCTTTGAGTCTGGTAACAATATCTATAGAATTATGTGATTGTTGAATCATCTCCCATAGGAGACTCCAAATGCAAGGGTGGAGCCAAAGGTTCATATGCAATCTCTTTTTCTTGATCAATGGATGTAGTATGAAAATATATTCTTGTACATATGTATATTAGTATAGTGGATATGGTATAAAAGACATGTATTGTAGAATTATTCACCTATTGAGGATATAGGTTGTAGAAATCCACTACTTGTATTTGTCCTCATCCCTGAACACCAGAACCAAGATCATATTTGTGACTTCCTAGAAGTGGAGACTCTAAAAATCCAAACCATATTCCACCTACAAAATTATCTCCCGAATCCAACCCCATTTTGACTTCATTATTGACCTCCTTTATCTAGTAATTGTTTCTTCCTAGGTGTCTCTTAAAGTGTATCTCATTCATCTATATGGTGGGTTATAAAATGATGGATGAGATGTTCTTGACTGTCACAAGAGTTTCACTACATCTCCCATGGTTGACTAAATCTATCTTGAAATACATGTACCATTAACCCCATACCCTAATAACACATCCTGATGAATATCATATTCGTCAGTTATTATTCATATCATATTCTAATAGTTTTTGAAGATTCATATCCTTGTTCCCAATAAAATTATCAACTATCAGCATATACTCTTCCAAGATCCTCTCTACCTTTATAATTAACATGACCCTTCTAGTATAGGAATGAATTCAATGTGGATTAACACTATCATATATATCTTTATGTATTCCCAACATTAATGTATGTGTCCAAATTAATTAACCATAAACCATATCAATATTATATCATGATATTTTATTGAACCTCAATGAATACACACAAATAGTCGGGCTACCCTGATAGAGTCCACAAAATCCACAATCGCCCTATAGAGGAATGAATAAGGATTTATACAATGACCACCACCTAATATTTAGGTTATCTAATGAGTTTTATGACTATTGTATCTTCCTCTATCTAGTCTATAAATGCATGGGGCATGGATTTCCTTATTTCTTGAGAAATCACTTCTTATGAATCTCATCAAGTGAACTCAATATGCACGCCTCATCTTTTGATGAAACCTTTTTCTCAACAGCTGTTCGTATGATTTGGAATCCAACCTATAGTACTGGATCCTATATAGTGCCACGTATCCAAGACAAATAACTAATTGTATCATCTTAGAAATACTTATGTGTAATATTATCCCGATATCATTATTGGTCAATAGTGAAATAGACAAGATGTACCACATTAATGAGATTAACATGGGAGCTAACCCATGAAGGACATAGACAACACAACCCATCCTATATAATGCACGTGTTTATTCATCCCTTGAAATATGTTCATATATATATCGAGGAAAAAGGGTTATTAAAGACCATATGAATAGAAAAGTAACTCATTGAACCAATCTTGGATTCAGCGACCTAAGAGTCAAAATCAGTAAACCTTAAAACATTTTAACCAATTACCAAATAAACAGGACTCCTATAAAAATTCCTAAATATGATCCGCATATGAAATTTCTATAATCCCACTATATTGTGAATTTATGCACCAGGACCTACCTGGATGGTGGGAAAATGAGTGTTCCTTCGAATCCCACCTACAATAGAACATGGGCTTGCGTCAAGTTATTTTTTTTTCATAACAAACAAACATGTATCCTTAACCTATGGTATAGATACATGCATATCTCCAATCATCGAAGACCATGTTGAAAGAAATAAAATACAACATATTCTCAATGGAATCATACATCTATATCCTAAAATTTTAATATGAAAAATGTATTTAAAATAATAAAAGTCCAAATAAAATCCATCCAATACTATAAAACAATTGTAACATATTATTGGTGAGGATTTCGATGATCACAAAACACCTATTAAGAACCATAGTCTATCTCAATCAACTATACTATGAATTCTCCTTGTCTTTCAAGGGCCTTATCAAATTCCATGTTTTAATCATTATATATGAAATGTGTATGTTGAGACCATATAGAGTTGAGTATATGAATAACTTATATAACTCCCTTAAATCACCAAACACAAAGAATCAATAGTGTAATAAGATCATCATCACAATAGAAGGACGGGTTGAATTTAAAACATAAAATTAATGATTACAATATACACAAGATAAAAAATAATTCTCATGGTAAGGTCCCAACTACACCATGATCCTAGTATTGTAAATGATATTTAATGAAATACTAATCCAATAAAACACACTCAATATATTTTATAATGATAATGGAAGTCATTTGATATGTCTTGCTCATCATGCCTCACCATGAATAGATAATTTGTGGAATTCATTAGATATCGACATAAGGATTGGGGTTCCCTTATAGGTAATGTGGGGTATACTAGACCCTATCAAGAATAATCTGATATGTAGGTGATTGACAATCAGGTAATTTAGTCCTGTTAATTCCAAACAAACCACATAGGTAGGAATGTATGATAGATTATCCCGCCTCCAACAAAATAGATCCATTATTAAAACACTATCCATGTTTGATACTTTTTAGGGGATCAAATCCTATGGTTGGAACATGTTTCCTTACTCTACCCACATGGGGATGGAGAGATTTAACAAACTATATGGATACCAATACACATTAAAGATAACAATTGACACATATTGATCTGGAAAAGGTAGATTGTTTGTACTGGTAGTTCACATTGTTTCCTTCATGTCCTAGTTCTTCTTGTGTTCTCTGACCGATGCCAGCGTATTGTAGGTCGTGACCAAGTACCAGTTCATTTCCAAGAACCTATCCATTTCCCATTACTATACCATGCCTATTTACTTTATCTATGATGTTTTATTCTAGTTGAGTCCATGTTCCTTCTAATATTTGTGTTCTTGTACCACAATGGTACACACCAACCCACTATGTATGGCTCACAAAAAATATGGTGGATACCATAATTCATGTGATATTGTATACTTTTTGAAACCCAATCCTCCAACACCAACATACTAAACGGCGTGTGTTTTTAGAACTAAATGATTTATAGTCCATTATTCTATATAAATCCATGGGTATTCATGTGTTTAGGACTATCCTAACCCCGCATTCGATTCCCCCCAACCAATCCATCTATTATTGAGTATTTATGGTTATATGACATTGTTTTTCACTAGTGGTTGGATTTGGCCACCCAATATTCTCAAGAATCATTCACCATTTGACTCCACTATTATTGTCACATAATCTAGGAATGATGGGTCTTCGATCAAATCCTTTCTCACTTATGGTCATCACTGTACTTTTTTGTACTTTAAATCAGAATAACAAACCTTAATTTTAGATGTATGTCACCAAATAATTATGGTACAAATATCATTTTCTAGGTATTTTTTGAACAGTTGGCCAAATAGGGTTTTGATGATTATCTCACAACGAATGGGGGGAGAAAAGTACAAAAAATAACCATAGGAACGAATCGTAAAAAAATTTCGGGTTGGATTTGATCTTTTTAAATTATAATGTATTTCAAAGAAACAATTATGATGAAATAATCAAATACAATCATTCCTAACTAAAGGACGATAAATCAATACCCAAAAACATGATTTAACCATGAATTAATCTATTAATACTGTTGATTCACATTCATTATTGGTTAATAAATCAAGGATTAAGCCAATGAAAATACAATTCCTAACCTAAATATGCATGAATCATTGATGAAGAATGAATTCATGTCACAATCATTGGAAATATCCTCAAGATCCTATTCTATACTGATTTTTAATCCATGATTAGTTGATTATCTCCCAATAGTTGTCCACCTACTTATCTCTCTCTCCAAAATTCCATATCTCTCTATCTCTCTCGTTATCCATCTTATTCTCAAGGGTTTTAAGGATAACCATGGGCATTTTCATAAGAAGGTTTTTATAAGATATGATTATTTTGTCCAATTAAATAAATAAATTAATAAATAATTACTTATTCTTCATATTAATTTTTCCATGACAAGTCTATAACAAAACACATGACACTGACAAAGGTTGTGTCACACCTGGGGTAAAAAATAATTTTATATTTAAAAGTTTTATTTTGATTTATGATCCAGGATAGTTTTCGAGTGTTATTTTAGTATTTCATAAATATATGATTTCATGGTGTAATTGTTTTATATTTTTATTATAAAGATATTGATCCATCTCCTGGTGAAATATTTCATACTAATAGAGTGTCTATTATTAAAAAAATTCTCTTACATTTGACAAATAAATTAAAGAATAAAACATATTTTTTATAACATATTTTGGAAAAAAAGCACTGATTATATGAGTTGGAATTAGTGGAGTATACCAGATTAATGGATGATGGGGAGGATGGACATTTTCTGTAGGATGAAATGGGAAATATGAAATCTTGATTATATTTAGATGAAAATATTACTAATATTTTTATATTTTTGTTAGATCATTTGCATAATAAAACTTTTTTAAAATTTTGAGAGTTAATATAATCATACCTATCAAGATATATTATGTGTCTAATAGGAGTTCTCTCAAGATTTAATATAACAACCCTTCTCTTCATTTTATCGTTAAACATGATATATTAAATAGTCATCCACTTAATAATATTATTAGGTATTGTATATTTTGGGATTAGTATCATTAGATAACAAAATAAAACATGAAATAAAACATCCTTATTGAATTATATTTTTACATGACCACAACATTCCATCAAACTTAGCATTGCATGGGATAACAGAAGGATGTACCCAAGAATGTGGTGAGTTATAAATCCTAGATGGGGAGTAAAAAAGGTGTAACATTAAGAATAAAATATATTTTATGAAACAAGAATATCAATGGATCATAAGAGAAGCATGAACATAAAGGACTGATATATCAAGATTATCATAACATGAAAATTAGGAAACAACATAACACACTACATCATAAACATAATAGAATAAAGAATCCCTGGTCCTCACATGTTATGAATATTTCCTAAAATTAATAAGGTAATCTCATCTCCAAATGAGACATATCAAGACACTAAACATTACCCAATTCATTGGAGCACTATATAATTTGAGGAACACCCTTCGCTTTCCACTTAATTCTCATGCCTAAGTTTGCCTCAAAAATAATTTCATGATCAAGGAGATTGGAATAAATACATGTATGTCCTAAAAAAAATTATATGTGCATAAAGGTTAATAACCTTGATAGAGAAATGAATATGGTATTAACTACATGATAATTTTGGCACGGAAATCATTATGTAATTTCAATAGCATAACAAATTGACATATAAAATTCATAAATAGAGTTTATGAGAAAAGAATGGGTCTTTAATAATATATGAATTAAATTTGAAGTAATATGGCCACAGTAATACATGTTTCAACATAAGTAATTTGTAAATAGAAGGTGTAACGTAATAAAGAAACACAATGAAAGAGGGGGAATGAAATAACTCTTGTGACATTTCAGCATGGTAACAGGTGTAAATGTGAGGGATTAATGAGAGAGAAAGGGTTATATTATCACTAAAACATAATAGGGGAAGTATGGGGAGGTTATAAAACATACCCTATAATTTTTAATTGAAAATGAAAGGGTTTACCAACATAATAAAACATGGATAAAAATTAGAAATGAAGGAATTCCTTGATTGAGTGTGTGAATTTAAAACCATCAAGATGGGATTATTGAGATCCTGGGGCACCATATGTAGATTATAGTGAGGGTAGGACATAGTAGGGACGTTCTTCAACGATTTAGGGTGAATGTATGTGAGATATTGGGTGGTTTAATATAGAAAATGGGAGGGATATTCTTTAATATTTTAAAAATTTATGTTTTGGAATATATATACTTAAATATTAAGAACAAAAATCATTTCCATTGTTTTTCCCATGATTTTTTCCGAACTGGAGTTGAAAAAATAATTTTATAATTCCATGGGTCAATTAAAATAAAATATTAGCCATTATTATGTGGATGTGAGTCACATAATTAAATAAATGAACTTATAATTATAAAATATGGTATCCATTTTAGAGGATTCACTAAAGAATTATAAAATAAGTCAAATAAATCTAAAATCACATTATTTTAAAGTTAGGAGACATATTAGTTCAAATATTCATTCTATGGTATTTATTACCTCATTATAATGTCATTATGATGTCATTAACCACACTATATACTTATATATAATTTAATTTTTACCAAAATGTTAAACTATCTCAGAAATTTGTGAAAAATTCACCATTGTGTAATTTAGATGTCATGACATTTAAAATAATATTTTATTTATCTAATTAATTTTTTATATATGGGAGTTTTCACTTGTAAATTGAGAACATTAATTAATTGATAATTGAGGTGTTTTGACACAATTAGTTTTTAAACCTTAATAAAAAATTATATTTTTCTTCATAAAAATTATATATTAGTTTATTAATAATAAAATTATATTGATAATAATATTTAATCAAAATATGTATTATTAAAATGATATATTAATTATATAAAATAAATTCACTAAAAATTAACTTTTTTTATCGTGTAAAAATATAACTCTTGCCAAACTAAATACCAAATCATTTACAGATATAGAACTGATATAATCATGATTCATAATAATATTTCTATAATATTATTAATGAAATTATAAATTAATATAATAATTCATATATATCACAAAAGTACCATTTTACCTTAGAAATTAATTTATCAAATTTGTCATTTTCTAAGAAAGACTACATCCACAAAATAATTCATGGAATAAGAGCTTTATTAATTTTAAAGGATTATAAAATAAGTAATTGCTAACTTTGTAAATAAACAATTATAACAGCCACATAATACCTAATGTTATGGTGTGTGATTGTGAGAGACTCTTGGGGAAGGTTGGATAACATCGCCTCAATGGTAATCTCTATTAACTTAAACATATCTCAAGGGAGATTTCATTCCATATTAACATGTGGAATCTCAAAATGGGATTGGACTGGAGATAAGCCAAATGACTCTACCTCCCTTATATTCTTTGACAAATGAATTTTTTATGGCCCATGTCAACTTGATGAGTCTATCATCTTTTTTTTATGTTTTGAAATGATTTTTTAAAACATTATATTTATTTAAGTTGTGTGATCTCTGTACAATGACTATATTATCAATGCTAATGATATGTAATGGTCATTTATACACAATAATAATAATAATAAAAGGAGTGAATGTGTTTTCAATATTCATAAGACAATAATATAGATGGGGTTTTATTCATAGATGATCAGGTTTTTACAAAGTACCTCCCTTAAGAAACATCACCCTAGAAATTCCATTTTCCAATACTAAAACAGACGAGGGTAGCTCTACCTCCTCACATAATCTGGTTCCCATGTTTTTTCTTCAAATATGTAGTTTCTCTAAACATTTCACAACGGAATTTTATTATTTCTCAGATCTTTTTCCCTATCATATATGATCTTCACCTCCTTCTATTCATATGAGAGTTCATTCTTCAATGGTACCACCAATGCATTGTGTATATGGGATGGATCTTGTATGTACTTTCTTAAGTGTGATACTTGGAACACATCATGTACTTGAGACTGGTTCAGTGGGAGTATTAGTCGATATGCCACTTCTTTGATAAGATCCAGGATCTCAAAAGTCTCAATGTACCTTGTACTAACCTTTCCCTTATTCCCAAATCTCATAACTATCTCCCATGGTGATAAGAGGAGGAAAACCATATCTCAAATATCAAACTCTAGGTCTCATTAATGGTTGTCAGCATAGCTATTCTGTCTGCTTTGAGCATCATTAATGTGTTTCTGGATAGTCTTAACCTTATCCACTATTTCTTCAACCATTTATAGACCTAAAATTTATCACTCCCCAACTTCATCCCAACATGTATGTGTTGTTCACCTCTTCCAATAAAGGGAATCATAAGGAGCCATTTGGATGCTTGAGTGGAAACTGTAGTTATAAAAGAACTCAACCTGAGGAAAATTATGATCCCATCTTCATTTGAAGTCCATTGATAATGATCTCAACATTTCCTCAATTATATGGATAGTCGGCTCAGATTGGTCATTAATTTTAGGATTGTAAGCTTAATTAATGTTCATGTATGTATTCAGAGTGTGTTGGAGACTCGTCCAGAATGTATTGGTAAATATTGGATCTAGATCGGATGCAATAGTTAGTGGTAGACCATGCATCCTAACCACTTCTATGACGTATATACAATCTAGTTGATTTAGTGATAAATCTTATATAATGTCAATAAAGTGTGAAGTCATTGTATGATGATCCCCCACAATCCAGATATAATTATTTTATTTGTATGACTTTAGAAGTCAAGTGACAATTCCCATAGTGATTTTCACCAATTTCCATGTTAGTATGTGTAATGATTGTATCATTACCTTAGACTTATGCCTCTCACCTTTACTTATTGATGTCCTTAAAACATTTATCTATATTCAATTATCTTATTCATCATGTTATCCAACGAATAATGCTCTTGTAGATCCAAAAAAAAATATTTATTTTCTAGGGTGAATTGAGAAATTCAATCTTTGGGCATCATAAAAATGTGCATTCCTTAACTCCGGATTTGATGGAACTCATAGTATTGACAAAAATCGCAAAATTTCATCATTATTATCATTGATCTTGGGGGATTTCCCTTTTTAATAGATTTCATTTTATTTTTAATTCTTATATCATATTTTTTATAATTATTTAACCCTTCCAAAATATATGGTTGAGTAATCATTTGTGAATGTATTTTTGATGTTCCCTTCATTATGATTCTCATTTCCACCTTCACCAAATCTAAGATTATTGGACCTTTTCAATTCTAATCTATGGTAAAATCGATGGTTCCTTTCTACTTAGATCACCTTCCACCTTGTTTTCTTTTCTAGGGTGGTGATGGGTTGAGAACTCAAAATCCTTGATGATCTCTAACCATATTCATTGTTTTATGTTCACCTCTTTCTGTGTGAATATATATTTAAGACATTTTTGGTTAGAATATATTTCACACATTTATCCAATGATATAATTATTCCATATTTTCCATGAAAAGATCATAGCTTCCAACTCGAGATTATATGTTGGATTTTTTTGATCATGAATTTTCAACTAACATGAGGCATTAGATATGATGTTTTCATTCTATATCAACACATTTATCATGACCTTCTTAAAACAATCGTTGAAGATTACTAAAAGCTCCCTAATTGTGGGTAGTGTGAGCATAGTTTCTGTTGTAAGCCTCATCATCAACTCCTTAAATATTTTTTCAAATTCATAATTTGAAGAAAACATATCTCCCTTATGAGTTAGATTCGTAAGAGGGTTTAAAAATCCTATGGAATTTCTCCAAAATTAGCGATAATATCCAGATAAACCCATGAAGCTACGAAAATCCATCACAAATGTTAGCCCAATCCACCACTCAATTGGTTTTGTTTTTGATGTATCAACAGATATCCCATTGATTGTGATGATATTATCCAAGAATGTGTCTTCCTTCAACCAGAACACTCACTCGCTGTACTTTTCATAGAGATAGTCCATTTGTTTGGTCTTTAGTACAGTGCTTAGATTATTCTCGTGCTCCTTCTTTGTTTTGGAGTATATTAGAATATTTTTAATAAAGACTAAAAAAATTTGCCGAGTTAATATATAAAGACTCTATTCTTCATTTCAATGCATATTTCTCAAGCATTAGTGATTCCAAATGTCATTACTATGAAATCATAGTGCATGCACCTTAAAAAATCTTTCATGGGGATATTATCTTTCTTCATACTTATTTGGTAATATTCTGACCTTAGATCCCCCATGGAGATGTATTTTGATCCCCCTAGCTCATATGAAAAGTCATCAATTCAGGGAAAATGATACTTGTTCTTTATCCTGATTTTTATGATCTCACTATAATCAATTCAAAGGAACGCTGATCTATAATTCATCTTGATGAAGAGGACGGGTGCACCCAATGATGAATCACATGGGTGTATAAACCCATTATCATGATTCACTGATAGTTGTTTCTTTTTCTCCTCAAAAACCATTATATACGGAGTCTTAGATATTGTAAATGAACCAGGTGTAAGATCAATAAAGAATTAAACATCTCCTCTAGGAGGAACAGTAGAAAATTCCTTAAGAAACATGTTATCTAAATCCCTCACAATAGGCATGCCTTTGAGGATGGTTCATTTCATAGACTCAATCTTTTGAGAAATATTCCCTTGATCATAGCTAAGTAATATCCATGCATAATATGATTCTGATAAATAAGATTCATCCTCTTCATCTCAAATTTATTGAATCGGGGGATGATTCACCATATCGAGGCTGATTTACCTCTCATGAAAATTTATGTTGGCTCTACTTAGGAATCAACAATCATGCCAATATTTTTATCAAATTCCACCACAGGAAGTATGATACGGTTATCTAAGAAGTCCAATCAACAAATTGTGATATGGGAGAGTTATATACCTGGGATGCATTAATTTCTTTATTTTCCATTTTTAGCGACTTCTCTACTTCCATACATTTTGGTGATGTTTGGACTGTTCTAATAATCCTTTTAGAAATATAATAATGTGTAAAACCCAAATCAAAAAATATTTTTCTCTATTATTGAATAAATATCTAGCATACCTAGCACCACATAATTATCAGGATTCAATTAGGTGGTAGTTATGGAAATAGATATCCCTTACTGACTTGGAGGTTGATGTGTCCTCTGAAAACCGTAGGATTAGGGAACTTGTTCACAAAGTGCCCCAGTTTGTCGCATTTGTAGCAATGAAAAATGCATTGAGGATCAAATGGAGAATTCCTTTACTCTATCATAGAAGTAGGTATTTCTGGCTAATAATTCCTGGTGAGGTGTCCTTCCTTCCTGCACCAAAAACATTTCCTCATCCCCCTCCAAAAAATTCAATGTTCTTCCTTCCGCATCATAGGAAAGTGGAATACTATAATTTCAAAGCACTGTTGGATTAATCCATCAAAATTCTATAAATAAAGTCCACTTTATGATTTTTATCCCTATGATACCCCTAATATTCACCGATATCTATCTCAATATTATGGAACATTTAAAAATATCCTGATAGCTGTTAAATTCACAAATCTCTAGGGAATTTCGTAGGCTAGGTTTTATCCCACCAAAGAAGAGATCAACCATTCCATTGAGGGTAACGACAAACCCATAGGCATATCATGCATTTCTGGTGAATTTTCCTTCATACACCATAATGGATTCATCATCATTTTTCTTGATTTCAAGAAAATATCTTTCCATTTTATGAGAGAGGGTGTGGGGAAAATATTTATTGATTTTTTTATTGAAATCCTTCCATCCTATCCCCTTGACCTCTTCTTCAGGATTTTATTTTTTATCAATGTCCACCATTTTTCAGCTTCACCCTCCATACGATAAGAAGCAATAAGAAAATTCTATAGTTGATAACATTTAATGATTGAGAAGAACTCATACATGGAATTTATCCATTGTTCGGTAATAGAGGCATAAGATGATACACTGAAAGTAGCAGGCCTTTGTCTCAAGAAGCAATCAATTGCGACTTGGTATTTCATCAGAGGGTGGTGTCTGTTATTATTGACCAATGTTTCTATTCAAAACATGAGTAAACATATAGAGACTTGTGAAAATTTCTGTGATTCCAGCTCCCATCGTTTTTGGCATCTCATTAGAATAGTTGTTGCATTTATCCTTTCATAGGTTGTCAGCCTGAGTCCTCCTATTACCATACATTGTCTAGAATAAATGAATAGTTAGGGTTATTATTTTTAACTATTAAATACATAATGTAATACCAAATTAAAAAAATATAACTTATAAATTACATTTATTTTTGTATCTTATGAATTTATGGGCTTCAAACTATGTTATCACTGATCTAATATTTAACATATAATCTTATTGGATTTCGTTTATAGCTACCTTAATAATGGTTCATACTAATCTTGTGAAATTACCAATGAATATCCATCAAGAGTGTCGTACCAAGTGTGTAGCAAGGCCTTTTTCATGCACAAGTTTCAGTTCAAGTCTATCTCAAAGAAGTGTTTTGGGGTTTACCACAGGATACATATGTTCCAAATCCACATCAACATATTCATATTCAGACATGGATTTATTTTATTGACAAACCACATAATCTAAAATAAAAAAAATTATAGATGGTTTTACTATACATATACTTATCCATTATTCTTTCACTAGGGATTTCAAATCCTAATCCTGAAAAATAACTAATCAAATCCTTTAATACCAACTATAACAAAACATATCTTTATTTCATATATAAACCTGAATTATTCCCTAAAATTGTAATGAATATTAATCAAATGATGAAGAGATCTATTTTATTTGGGGACTATTAACATTAAATAATAATAAAAATAAAATAAAACATCTATATTGAAAGATTATTTTATATGACAACATCATTCTTTCGTACGTAACATTTCACGGGATAACCTGAGGATGTACACAAGAAATGGGTGAGATATAAAGCCTAGTAAGGGAGTAAACATCATTTAATAGAAATAATAAAAAAATGTTAGGCAATAACCATATTAATGAAGAATAAGAGAAACATAAACATAAAGTCATGTTATGACATGCTTATCATAACATTAAAATGTGTCAACAACATAAACCATAGCATCATAAACATAAAGTAATTAGGTAAGCCATGTCCCAACATGGTGGAAAATTTCGTAAATGGAATCAGGTAATACTATATTCCAATATGACGTATCATGATACTAAACAATACCCAAGGCATTGGAGCACTATATATTTCTAGGTTCACCTGTCACTTTTACTTCATTCTCAAGAATAAGTTTGCACAAAGATCATAAAACATGGATTCTTTCTTCATCATAAATAATTCCATGATAAAAAAGTGTGGAATAAATATATGTAACTCCTAAATAAAAAATTTATGTGTGAATAATGTTGAATACCCTTGATAGAGTAAGGTTATGGTATTAAATAGATGATGATTTTGGTAAGTAAAATCATAGTGAATTTCGACAGCATAATGATGTGACATAAAAATTAATAAACTTTTTTGATGAATGATAAATGGGTCTGTAATAATATATACATGAAATGGGATAATATAGTTTCATATAGATACATGTTCAAACATAATGAATTTTTAAATAGATGGTTCAACATAGTAAGGAAACTTGAAGAATGAGGATGAATGAAAAATCTATTATGAGAATTTGACATGGTAACAAGTGTTAATGGAGGGGATTAATATGAGAGTAAGGGGTATATAATCATTAAAACATAATAAGGTGGTATGTGGGAGTTTTTATAAAAAACACCATCATATTTAATTGAAATTAAAAGTGTGTACAATATAAGTAACCGTGGATAAAAATGAGAAAAGAAGGAAACCCTTACTTGAGTGTGTGAACTCAAAAAATTGGAGAGGGGCTTCTTGAAAGCATGGGTGACTATGGATGATTTTATATAGGGGAGGACCGATTAGGGATTTGCTATATAGATTTTGAGTAGAGAGAAGATTGAGATTGGGTTGTTTTATATAGGAAATGAGAGGTAAATTCATTAATTTTTCACAACGTTAGGTATATGAATCTATGTAATTAAATATTCCAAACCACAAAATGCCTCATTTTTTTGCCCATGTATTTATTGAAATATAATTAAAAATTATTATTTTATAAGGCCATGGTCCAATGATATTAAAATATTATCCGTCATTATGTGGAGGTAAGTCACATTATTAATGAAATGAACGTAAAATCATAAAATATGTTATTCATTTGGGACTATTAACAAAGTTATTTTAAAAAAAAAGCTCTAATAAATATAAAATCAAATTATTTTAAAGTTAAAACTTCTGTTTTCCAAATATCATTTTTTGGTATTTATTATATCATTATTATGACATTATGATTTCGTAAAACACAATATATACTTATATATTATTTAATTTTTACCCAAAAATTCGGCTATCTTAGAAAATTATGAAAAAGTCACCATTGGTTAATTTAAAAGTCCAAATTAAAAAATTAATATTCATATTTTAGAAATATTTTTCTAAATACATGAATTTTCACTATTAAAATGAGAACCTACATATATTGATAATTGGTGGGTTTTGAAAAAAAGAGTTTTTATACCATAATAAAAAATTCCATTTCAATTCATAAAAGTTATATATTCATTTATTATTAATAAAAGTAATTTTACAGTAATATTTTATTAAAATATTATTTATTATAAAAAAATACATAAATTCCTAATAATAATTTTTTTATTAATAAAATTTCATTTTTATCTTATAAAAATAAATCAATTATCAAAATAATAAACAAATAATTTATCAATAAGGAATTGGTATAATCCAAATATATAAGAATTTTTTAAAAAATATTATTAATAAAAACATAGATTAATATAATAATTCAAATATTCTTTAAAAGTACAATTTTAACCTGAAAAATCAATTTATCAAGTATATCATTTTTAAGAAAGGTTACTCCAATAAAGGAATTGATAGAATAAGAAAAAAAATTATATAAAGGTATTGCACAATATTTAACTCATACCTTGTTCCAAACCACTTATAACACTTACATATAACCTAAGGATAAGGTGTGTGATGGAGAGAAACTCTTGGAGTGTCTTGAAAAACATTGCTCCGGTTGTAATATCTATTAACATGATCTTCTTTCATAGGAAATTATTTTCAAGGTTAGTGTGTTGATGCCCAGCTTGGGCTTGGTCAAGATAGAAGTTGAGTGGTAGTACCTAATTTCTGAACTCTGGAAAATGAGCTTTGTACAGCCTGAGTCAATTGGATGAGGTTGTCATATCCTTTTTGAAGGTTAAAAGGATTTTTTAAAACCATATATTTATATTTGTTATGTGATTATTATTAAATGGCTATATTATTAAAGGTAATGACACTTAATTGACTTTTAAAACCAATAATAATTAAAAAAAGGATTATGTGTTTTCTAAAACTATAATCCATTAAAATAAATGAAATTTTATTCATTAATGATTGGGTTATTACATTTACTAATTTATTATGACAATTTCTTTTCCATGGACCTACGAGAGTCTCTATAGTAAGGATTTAGGTTTCCATGCTAATAAAAACACATTAAAATTTTGAGTTTAATGCATTAATTTCTTAGCATTTAATGATTATTAATTTTTTATAAAAAAACATAATGGAAAAGAACTAACATTTTAAATTTCCTATTTTTATAGAATTTGTTTTTTAAAGAGTTCACCACTAATTAAAAACCCCCTCCCCATTAGTTCTCATGACACCAAGGAACATAAATTGGTATCAGTGACCAGGTTCCACTATTTTATCCTCATAGAGAAAAATTTCAATTCTATCAATAGTTGTATTATTACCACATTTTATTGAAACAAAATTTATAGTTCAAAAAATATAATGATATCCTTTATTCTCTCATTTGTCTTCGAGGTAATTGATGAAACAAAATTTGGGTATCCACCCATTTAGAATAATTCTCTATTGATTTTTACTAAAAAAATAAACATTGGTTTAGATATGAAGGATATAAATTTTATTCTAATAACATCATCAGAAAATATATTTAATGAAGGTTTTGGGTCTCAAAATAGAAAAAGATACCTAATACAAACCAGAAAGTTATTTTTAAGTAATGAATAATGTAAAGTAGTAAAAGAAAAAAAATCTTGAGTAGCATGATTTAAGACATAAAAATTGTAGAATATGAAACAATTGATTTTTAATTTACCTGAGTTAATAAAATTATGTGTAACATCATAGGATTTAATGATATTTTCAGAAATTCATACATTACTAAGACACTCATAAAAAATTATCTTCATATTATTATTCAATAATCTATACCATAGAAGGGAAATATTATTTATATCTTGAATATTTATTTAACATTATTATTTTATATGAGACCAGAAAATATCAAACATTTATAAATAATTTCAAGAATAAAATAGATTTTAAAGATATGATATTGAATGAAAATCTAGGATACTGATATTATTATCCTTAGTGATTCATTATATAATGAAGATCATTAAAATAAATGGAAAATCATGTCATTTATCTCAAAAAATTAATGGATTGGTATAGAAAATTAAAGTGTAAAAATCCCACTCAAACATTTTAATTATGGTGGAATTTGTAAATTTTTTGGTAATTTTCATAAAAATAATAACTTATAATATAATTTTAATTCTAAAGGTAATACATAGTTGAAGAAGTGGTTCAAAACATCCAACAATTAAAGTAGTCTATTGAATTTATAATTTTTTTTCATGAAGAAGAAGAGTTATGTTGAGTAGGAAATTTGAATCCAAATATACTTACAATAGATCCTTAAAAGTTGATAATTTAAAAAATCATAACATTATTTTAAAATGTTGAGAAAAAGTAATATTTTTTATGTAGTAAATAATGAGGTGAGAAAAATATAGATAATATTAAATGGGATTAGAACAAATGGAATGTATTGAAAAAAAAATCAAAATAAGGAATTAAAAATATAGAATAAATAAGGTATGAGCAATATTTTAGAAAAATAAGATATTATTAGAAACAAATATTTATACATGGAAGAAATTGAGGCCCTGAAATTCAAAAAAAATGACAAGAAATAATGGTAGAATGCCATTGTAATAAAAAATTTTCTATGAAATTTGGGATTTTTAATTAATACACAATCTGATATTTATTGAGGTTTAAATTTATTTAAAAATATGAATTAAAAATAAAAAATATCAATGATAAAAGTTGAAAATATCATGTTTTTGAGATAGTACATTCTATGAATTTTGTGAAATATTCAACTACTAAATGTAAAAGTTCATATGATATTACAAACCATACATGTGTAATGAAAAATTGTGAAAAATACTTCTTTAAGATAGGATATAAAAAAATACATCAATAAAAGTTGATAATTTCAACAATTCATTAGATGTAAAATTTGGAATATATCAAATTGGTGATAAAGCTCATTAAAATAATAATTTTAAATATTCTATCAAAAAATGTTACATTTAATCTGATTTTACTAACAATTAAGGTGTTCAATAAATTATTGGAATTCATGGATTGTAAAATGATGTTTAAAATATATATCATCTACAAAATTTTAGAATAATCACCGTATGAAATTCATTGATTGAAAAAGGATGTTTAATGATGTTATGAACCTCTAGAAAACTTCTATTGAAGAAAATTATTTTTAAAAAAATGTAAATAGTTATTATATTTCTGGGGGATTTGGAATATATTGAAATAAAGATGATAATTTTTTTAAAAACATGTCTCTCCCTAGTAATTTTTGTGAATAAATGGGGAGTAAAATTGTAAAAAAAAGACAGTAACATTCCCATTTTATAGGAATAAAGAATGTTTAAACCACAAGATGATAGATAGTGTCCAATTAAAAAGTAGTTTGTTTTTATATATTTAATTTGGGGGATATGTAACCAACCTGGACCCTTTTCTAAATAAAAATTAAAACTAATTTATCACTATATTTAAAAGCTAGGAATGAAAATTAAGTGGGAAAGATTAATATTAATGAAATAGTTTTTTTGAGATAACTCTGAATGGTAATATATCTAATTAACATTGGATTCCTGATTGTGGGTATTATTCAAACATGATAGGTGATATAATGGCCTTGAATTATATTAATGAACATGAAATAATAGAAGTCAAATTCAGAAATTATATTTCCTTAAAAATTAGAGGAATATGAACTGATGATATTGAATCTATGAAACAAAAACCAAAATAATGCGTGTTTGTTTTTCCGAAAAGAATAAATATATTGAGTGTTATAATACATTGTGATGATATTAATGAATTTATCTTTAGGAAATATTCTAGTTTCCTTATAATCTTGAATGAATGAAAAAAATGTTACTAAGGTTTAAAGAACCATCAAAAATATTTTCTATGTTAGGGAAAATTGAAATCATAAATCATAATATTTTAATATTAAAATGAGTTATAGAGAAGAATAATAGGAAATATTGGCCATTAAATTATGTAAAAGCATTATAATTTAGATTATATAACAAACTACCAATTTCTAAGGATAAAAGATGATAATGATTTTACAATATGTCAGAAAGGGATGATAGCTAGTGGAAGCAATATGAAAATTTTAATCCATTATACTATACCACCAGAGATTATACTCGTACATATATGTTGGTGGAAGAGACTATAATAAAAAAACTATGATTTTACTATATCACTTTTATTTTATACTTCACTGAAATGATCAAAATAATATTTATGAATCATAAATCATAGGCAGCAATGATGATGTCATTTCTTAGAATATAATTTTAAAGAGAGATGGTTGTGTATATTTTGAAGCTGGTAACCCAATATAGAAAATAAGTACACAAGAAATCATTTTCAATCATATCTAAAAAACATGGAACAAATCACCTTTTTCTAATGTTTTCATAGGTGCATAATGCAATCACTTCATGAGGTGAAAACTTTCTACTTTTTGTTACCCCGTGATCCCATTATCCAAATGTAGGACGTTTCCATCACATTAATCATAGATGTCATTTCTTTGATCGAAACAGGATGATGGGACATAGTTTCCTCCATTCATGGATTCATCCTTGGTTGTTTTTCCATTATTTGAGTCTCCCTAAAATATTTATGTCATGTTAGTGATATGCGTTCTCAATCACATCTCATGGTAGATGCTGATTAATTACACTGCTTCTATCTTGATAGAGTAACATCCTTTGCTCATGGAAGAGGGTCACATAGGGAACATCTACGAATTTATGGGATTTGGGTAGGCTGGGAACCCTTAAATTCATTTTATTTTAGTTGGTGTAACATGTGTGAGGGATCCTAGGCACATAACCAAAGGAATCATGCATCATTAATGTGTTAATTAATTTTCATGGGATTAAGGATTCCAAGAATTTTTATCTCCTGAATCTCATATGTTTTTTTAGGTTAGGGATTTAGGATTACATCATAGTTTTATCAACTTTTAGGAATGGTGATGGAATTTTTCCCTATAAATAAAAACATGAAGCTTGGATTGAGGAGTGTGTGGCCCTAATTGGGATAATTTCAAACAAGATAATTTCAGTGTTGAACCTCTTGGAGGTGTCCTACATTCACTATTTATACAAAAGGATGAAACCACATATAAATTGATGCAATAGTTTAAGGTCATGTAATTGAAACGTTCAATGCAGTTTAACATCATGGAGTAAGGAAACTCATGTTGTGAAAGAATTACTGATGAGGGATGGTGGGGGGATTATGTGCGAAAGCATTCTGATGTAGGTGGATAAACCCTTGGGTGGATGTTGTGGAGAATATTCATGGAATGTTACCAATGAAAGAGTATAATAACTTGGTTAGATTGGGGAGAAGGTGGATTCCAATTATTATCGTACATGGCTAATCCTGTGCTCATTTCCCATAGTATGTCATTTATTCACAGAATGTGTTGAAGATGTTATTGTTCAGTTTAAAATTGTAAAACTATGATGTGGATCTAGATAGTATAATGTATTTCAAAATGGTTTTTTATAGGTATTTCAATTTGGCGATGGTTGTGTTAATTGGAGACAGATATTCTTAAAAATGAATCTGAAATGATGCAAGTAAAATAATTCCATAAAATATGTACCTTTAGGTCTTATGTGTCCACCTCTCATGCGCCTCTATTCGGGGCACAAAATCATTATTGTTGTGGAGGAGTGGAAATCAAGAGACCTGCTTCTAGGGAGAATTTTCTTAAGAGGAATTTACATTACAGTACATATTATTAGGATCATTAGGTTGGACGATGTCCATGTTAAAAATGGGAGGAATTTGGGGGAAAACAAGTTTAGGCAGTACCAGTCGCATTGAGACTTAGAGTATAGTTCAACTAGTTCTTGATGACCATAGGGGACTAGGGAACTCAACATTAGTCAAATATGATTATCATAATGAAGGTACTATGGATAGGACAAGGGCACATGTTTTTTGAGTATTTGGGATTCATTAATTTTGGGGCCTTGAAAACTCTACGGGGCCCGTGGAGGTATGGGTCTTATATAAATGATTGATTCACAAAATGAGGTGACCCATTCACTAGGTAAAGTCATTGTTCCCATGACATTGGTTTCATGATGGATATTTATCTCATTAAACACATTGATACTCAAATGGATTTATTCTTATCAGAAGGAAATGGAACACCTTGAAATACATCTCCACCATGGGTTGAGGATGTAATAACCCCATGGGAAGTTATTTTGTTAATGATGTCAACCATGGGTGATCCACCTTCTCTCATGTTCATGATTCTTTGGAGAATAATGAACTCGTGGATTGACTCTAAAATTTAAGGTTGTATCCCCTTGAATTTCATACATCATGTGGTATTTCTTGTCCTATTGGAGGAAACAAGGTGGTTTTACCAAATATTTGTGATTTCATAAACCATTAAGGGATTCATGAATAAGAGTGGTCTAAGAAAAAAAGTTATGTTGCATGAAGGTCACCATCAAAATTCTTTATGTTTGGGTACATAAATTAGATGGAGCAAAAAAAGTCTGGACATACACTGTGTGGATGTTACATTCAACCCTCTTTATTACTGGATATTTTGCGAACAATGGTCATTCATGTAGGTTTTTTTCCTTAAGTTGATTTGACAGTTTTTTGGCTAGTATTTTCATCAAAATGACAAAGTATTCCTTTAATTTTCCTATGAAATGAATATTATGTTATTAGAAGAGCCCCCTAAAAATTGGATTTGATGAAGGAATGGAGGATTATATTATGAGGGAAGCCCACCTAAAATTTCTAATTGTAATGAATCCTTCATGAAACTCATCTTTACCATATGACTTTAAATAAACTTGTGGTCCACTATGGCGCCATAATCCTTTTCTAAAAAATTGGAAATTTATATCATTTCACAGAAATAAATACTTTCACATGTTTCTTTTATTTAGATCCTAAACACTTATACAACTCAACTCTTTCAAGAACCATGGTTCCACGAATATAAAATTATAACCAAATATTCATGACAAGGAATCTGCGAAACTGGCCTTCATTAACAGAGCATCGTAAATCAGTTCTACAAACATCTCAAGAATTTTATCAATGGACATTGACTGTTATGAATTTTCTTCAAACCATTAAGGGTTGATGGATGGGAATCATATAATTTGAGAGAGTGTTTGGAGCATGTCGGATTGTGAGAAACTCACAAAATTACAAATAGAGGCTCAGTAGAAGTTCCTGATATGCAAGATACAACTATCATATAGATTCCTATTTAGGGACAACATGTTCATCCCTGGTGTAATTATAGATAAGATCACTTACTGATTCAGAAACATGTACAGACAATATCGTTGGAACATGGATACTATAGGCCACATCCTGAAGGATCATGCACATATCATCATTCACATCCTACGGAAATTAATTACCAATAAAATGATGAAGCATTAGAGGAAGATTAACATTCTCTTTAGTATAATAAAACATTAATAATGGTATTGGGGAACCATCCAAATGGATGTAAATATGGATAATATGAACACTGGGGTGGTATCTTCATGGTTGGGTGGGATTGGGTGTACTAGGAATTCTAGTTATGCCATGAGTTGGAGGTAGAGCTAATGTGGGTCAGACATTACGATTCATCATGATTCTCAAGGTTCAATGCCTATTATACCCTATACATTATGCAGGAACTCCTAATTAGTTTTTCACATGGGACCAGTACCTTTCATCATTACCATGTTGTGTTCAGTATCATATTTGGACATATATTCAATATTGTAGGGTTCCAGATCTGTAGGTTAATGTATGGTAAATTCCTATCAATAGATAATGTCTCGGATAACGTGGAGAAGCTACCAAATATATAAAAGGGATGGTTCCTTTGCTGTGGGAAAAAATCGGCACAAGTCAAGGATAAAATACATCGTATTTAATGTTTTTATTAGTCATTTTATGAGTTAAATATCAAATAGGATAACTGAAAGGCCTCATCGATTCCCCATGGAGTACCATGGTGGAAAAATGATGTATCAATGGAGAAACCTGGAGGCAAGCTAGTGGATGATATGATGCTACAGTGTAATTCTTTAGGCTCAAATTTTCATTATAGCTAGATTCAATAACTCACTAATTTTATAATGGGTTCTATTATTTTGTAACGAACACATGAGGGTGTTCCTGATAACCTTCATCATAGAAGTAGTTATGGTGGGGAGAAAACGTGACCACCTATATGTGTCGTTAGTGGAAATTCAATTCTCTGAGCTCCACCACATCATCTAGTGAAATACCCGTCAGGGTGTTTTGGGACCTTACATTTCAAATATGGTAGGTTCACAGTACACATGGGGGATATGATTATTTGAACCCTATATCTCCTCCAACCACGAACTTCTGGCCATCAATTCGAAACATCACCAAGATTATTCCTCCAAACATATTTTTAACAGACTCATTGGCATCCTTTGGTTCAGAATATCACTTCGTTGTCCACCTGTCACCTTAATCATGGTGACAGGGACCAATGACATTATGGATAACAACGAATAGTGAGGATACGTTGTGGCCTTTAGAAGAAGGGTGCTAGTGGTGATGGTATAATTCATGTAATTCTACAATCCTTACAACCACATAATTTCTCTAGGATGTTTGGATTCCTATAGTGGATGACACCAAGTATATACATAGAGGTGTATGACCAGTTCCAATCCCCTATCCTCAATCATATTTATCACTCCATTACGTATGGAAATGGGAGGGTTCAAAGCATGATTCCACCACCCACATTTTCTTATGGTATTACCCAAAATAATGTGCGTAATATGTTTATCACATTCATGGGGGATATGTTGAGGCTGTGAACCACCCAGGCTGCTTAAGGGGGTGGGGGGTCCTGCTATGATGGGATTGATGAATATTAGCATTCAGAAAAAGCAACATTTCTAGAATCGACCCAATGTGTTGAGTTGTGATAGATACCGAGTGATAATTTCATAGTTTAACATGAGAAAAAACCATATGTAGGGATAATAATAATTATTTTATATCCGGGGAACGTTGTTATGATAGGAAGGAGGACCCTCTAGGGCAGTCTTCAAGGTTCATGAACAAGGTCCATGAAAGCATCTGTGCCACTCGTATATACCTATGAATGTTTTTTTACCAAAATTCAAGGAGAGATGGGGTATATTGAAAAATTACCACTCTCCATGGGATATAGAAGCACCTCAATAGATATGGGACATTCCTCACTAGGTTGTTTCATGCTAGGGTATGCTTCCACATTCCCTTAGCCAAGGATGTGCAGTACATGATGGAGTTGTAATGTCTAGTCAATTATAGGAGTCATAATCATCCCCTGATGTGTCGGTTGAAGCTTTTTCTATCCATGAACACTTTTATATATCTCTTTTAATGAAATTCAGTTGTCCATTCACACCTTCTGCAGAGAACAGTGGAGTATTCAACGGGATGTGACACCTACCGAGACACTCATGTGGATGGGTGTCTAAATGTCAACTATGTAAATATCATGGTCACATTTGACCTACATATTACCAAACTTATAATATTCCCAATTAAGTTCATTTTCAGTCATTCTGGAATCTGTTTGATTGGAGGAGGGTTTTATGATGATCCTAGGGTATGTGTCGAGGTAGCCTTAACCCTAGAATGGGTGAGGGTTGGACCTCTCTGGGATATCATTGTCACAAGAATCCATCCATCGGCTATAGAGGTTCATGTGGGTGATACAATGACTACGTATGAAATTCCCTTCAACAATAAAATTTTCCATCAACCTTATTTAGTTTCTTGTTGGAATATACTATTCCTCAAATCCATTCCCATTTCTAAATTTCCCATTCAAAATTTTCTGTTCAACATATGTCTAACTCATTCACAGAAGCTAGTTTAGTTCATGATTGGGGATAATACAATAGTGATAATATCTGATTCATTAGTTCTATATGTAAAACGAGAAACAATGAAGACTAATACCCTATAGAGGATGGTCGAGGTGGCTATGCGGGTTAAACAAATCATGGAGAGTCTATATGAAATGGATTCCAGACTATAGTATTAATTGATGTGGTAAATAATGTTCCAACTAGATGCCTATATAATGGAATGTAGTGGCTGGGCATGTTGTAGATGAGTTATTGAAGGAGGTTGTTAGAGCTTTATCCTAAATGGAAGAGGAAAATATCACTTCATAAACTCATGGAATAAGGGACTTTATGGCGGTTGAAACTATACTAGTAGAACCATTGGAGGTGGATACTGGGGTTGAATACCGAATGATGGAGATAAAGATCATTTCGAAAAACTGAAGTGATTGAGGAGTCTGCAATGAACATACATGACCCATAAGTTCCGTCATCAGTGGCTATTAGATCTGAGGCCTCAATGACTATAGAAAAAATTACTCCACAAAAGGAGGTGTTAAAAGAGGATACGAAAGCTAGGCCTCACCCATAGGCAACATAGAAGGTGTTTGGTTACTCTTCTATTGATGAGATGGATGGTGAGGAAAGTTTTACCAAGGAAGAGGGGTTTATCCGACCCGAGGTCATGCCTGTAGACGTTCTGGACACTATCTTTTTGGAGTTCTTTCCTCTATATTTCATTAAATTTCTTGAGAAATACTTGGTTTTCTCAATGAAAATTTCTAGGAATAATAGATTCATTTATCACAAAAAATTGAGGTTATTGTGTAACATCATCACCCACACCTATGTGGTTGAATTTTCAAACTAATTTTGATCTCTCTGGCAATGGATATTCAGCCAACTCACAGATGGGGAAGGCTCTAATATCCTCTAACTATAGGACTGTAACATTGTCATCTAGTTTGTATCTACCATATTGAGGGAGTTCAAAAATTCCTAGAACAACTATATGGTATTAGTTATAAAGGATCTATTTGAAGATGATATTGAAATATTCTACATAGAAAGGTCAGTGTAAGAACATGGGATCATAACCACTATAAAAGCAATGATCATTGACATAAGGAGGCCCTAGTTGCTAGAGTAAAAGCATAATGTAGTGGAATAGATTTTCCTTTGGATGATTTTTGGGCAAAAAAATACCAGATGTTAATCAGGGGTAAATAATTACTTCTTAAATCCTAGAAATAGGTGACCATTCTGGTGGATTGATAGTGAGATCTAGAGGCTACCCAATAAAGTATGGATATGATTGAGTTCTTGATCACTAAGGCTGATCCTTATGTAAATTTTTTTATCCTAACTTAAATTAAATTATCAAATTTTTGGATGAAATTCCTAAACATCAGGTGATTTTTTTTAATACTAGCATGGTTTAAAAAGGTTTTCATTTTTCTAAATATCGAACACATTGAAAAGAAACATATAAATGAATCCCTTACCCCCCAAGATTCAGTATTGGTGTATTAAATGAGGGAAAAATATAGAATTATTTATTTATATAACAGTACCATAAAAGGGTTAAACTCTCAATTTCTAAAAATTCTTATCAACCACTGTGAATGGTCCAAAGTGAGAAAGTTCTAGTTATAGTGTCAGAAACTCCAAATAGATTACATGATTTTTCTTTATGTACAAGTGTGTTAATTTGGTAATTACATAGGTGTTTAATTATTCATAAATAAATGGGTGATGAAGTGTGTGAATAAAGACATATAGGATTTGAAACAGAAAGGGTTTGCGTGATGGTGTAAGAAAACTACTGACCATTATTGAAAAGATAAAATAAATATTATTTTTCAATGGATGGGGGAAAATGAGGGTTTACTACAAACCATGTTTGAAAAATGGTACACATCTAAAGATTCAATCTGAAGTCTTTTTGGGAATGTTCCCTAGATGGTAGGTGAGCTGGGGTGGCATATGACCCTTCCCTCAAGGGGATAGTTCATATGTGGAAGATTATAGGGATACAAGTCGATGCATACATGAAGCATATATATTAAGTGATGAAATGTTCAAATTATGTTCCACACTATTTGAATTATTTTATTGTGGCATTGAGCATACTGGGTAGGTGTATCACTATAAGAAAAGGTCAAACATGTATTCCAAGGGGCATGTCACTTTTTATACCAAGTTACTATTGAAGAACATGAATGATTAGGTAGGTGACTAGCACCAAAAGGGAATTGGGGCTTCTCAGAAGATGACACAAGTTTCTTAGTAGTTTTACATCATGTAGTATGGAATATTCGATGAAGTTTATTGTCTTATAGAGAGGATAGATTATTTCATAGCTTAATTTCTTGTTATTGGAATGTGTAAACCAACATTAATAATACATTCCCATACATAGTTTGAGGTTTTTTACAATGATAACATAATAATACCTTAAGGGTATTCTAAGGAAAATGGATTTTTAAAATTGGGTCTAAATTTTTCAATGCTCAACGGGTTCAACAATAGTTTATATGTTTCTTCTTGGGTCCATAGTGGGTCCCAGATTTCTTGGTAACATATTCTTGTTGTGAAATAATTTTTTACTATGTTGTGGGAGTGAACTGACCGAGGGTGTCTAACTCTTGTTCAGGTTTACCTTATTTGTTTTCAACCTGATAGAATTTTATGCCTTTTATATTGGTGGTTTATGGTCATACCTGTTGGACCAAGAAAAAAACATCAACCCATGGTTGATCATTCTAAATGGACATTAATAACATAACAGAATTTTGTTATAATGTGAATTGAGGGCCAATAAGGATTGAAAATCCTCAAAATAAACATAGGATTAGTATAAAAATGTTTAATGAAATGATTCTTAGACATTGCCTCCTAGTTTGAGGTCATGGATTTCATAAAATATATAACTACTTTGTCTAAATAATTCCTTACGAAAACATCCTATCAAACCCTAATCCCATACGATCCATTATCAATTCAAGAAAAATTTAGTAGTATGAATATCCTTTTCATTTCAAGGGATTATGAAACAAGGGGTTACATTGGTCGAAATTTCCCATGAAGGTGATCATGAATTGTAAGGCCTAGATAGTCAAAGTTGAATGAAAAATGTGTGGGGAAAAATTATTGATTGTGTCCAAAAAACATGTTCCACATTCAAATTCATTAAAAATGGTGAAATAAATTTTTAAATGAACCAAGGATCAAGTTCGAAAAAATGGAGAATCTACTTTTTATTGAAGATACATCGAGGCATGACCACATGACGGATGGTGAACTAAGGTGGTTTTAGAACATTATTATTTGTGAGCTGATTCAAATAATGATGGTGCTGATTATGAAATTAAAATAATGTGAAATGTGAAATACTGGGAGAAGTGGATATCCCATAAGAAATATTGATTTCTAGGGGAGTTATTCTAACATGCACTCAAATCTGATGGAAGTACATTTTGGTAGGAAATAATCAAGACTACCCCAATATGGAAAGACCCCAAAATAGTTTCATGATAAGGATATGTCCAGAACGAGATATACCAGAATCAATAATTATCATATAATAATTAAAATAACTCCACATATTTTATTAAAATGTGGATTGATGGGGGACCAATGCTAGTGGTGTAACGTCTCCTCTTTTGGGAATATAGAATCATCTTATATTAGAAGTAATAATAGTTTTTTATATGGTAAGTGTTTTCAGAAATACCATGATTGGAACATGGGGAATCTTAGTTTTGTAAAGGGTAAGGTACATTTTTCATCCCATGTTTATCTCACAGGGTATCTAGATTTCATATTGGGTGTTATTTTCATGTTGTCCCTTGCTTATCACATAGGGTATCCCAGTTTGTTATGGTGTATGGATTTTCTGTCATCCTATGGTTATATTAAGAATCATCCTAGTTTTTTATGAGGTAATTCTATCTTATAACATCATGTTCATAGGATGTTGAAATTATTGAACTCATATTATTTGAGGCGTCCTAGTTCTATGTGGGATATGTTAACAAATTACTACCATTTTATAAGGATGTTTGATCTTTGTAACTTAAGTAACACAATTCAAAATATGGATAAAATTATTTTTAGGTCATTTATCTTGGAACACAGGAATACTATTAGTTTATGTTCATTGAGATTGGACCCAAGGGGGGAACATGTATTGTAATGATATTTTTATTGCATGTATGGATGATAAAACAACGGTAAAAGAGAACCAAATATATTATATGCCACCCAAACCATGATAAAACCATACCCCAGGAAAAAATCTTGTTGTTGGGGAAGGAATATCCCCTCAATGAGTCATTTAATGGGTATATAAAATGTATAGGATATTAAAGAATCACTACATATCTCATGAGAATGAAAATAAGGCTATCTGTAGTCATATAAGGAAGCATGTTAAGTGGCTGATGATAGTTTGGGATTCCCTCACAAATGATGATACTAAATCTTATCATATTATGATTTTATGAATTATGAATTTATAGAGGGTAATTCTACAATATAATATAATGTGATAAGGACATTGGTTGGGCTTGTGTATTATGCTTCCTATTCTTTTTCCACGTATCGGGTCATGAGGGTGTGTTATGGTGATATCACTATCAGTAACAGGATATTTTAAGGAATCTTTGTAGTTGGTTCCAGAGAAAGAATGTATGGTCATTACTATTAATCAAATGGAAATGGTTATCATTGCATACATAGTTACAGAAATAGGTGAGTCATAGGCTAGCTGAAATACTAGGGATGAAGAAAACTACGTTAACAAGGGGATAAGGAGGTTGGATTCACCTATATAGAGGTCACAATTCTTGGAAAATGACTTATATTATAGGTTCATAGAGCATGAACCCAAGATCTAGGTTTAAATTCATAGGTCATGGATAATAGTAAATCACTAGAAGGATGTTTTTATGGAATAGAAAAGGTAAATTATATGTGAAAGGAGACAATAAGGCCATGTAAAGCACGTAGTAATCGAGAAAAAAGTTTCACATAGTTTAATGCCATAAGTATTTAACCTTGGTAAATCAGTTAGTAGTTTAATGTAATTATTCAAGGAATAATGAAGTGTTTGTTTTCATGGTATTTCAATGAATGAAATATTTCAATCCCAATATTAAGTGAGGCTATATAGGCCCACATAACACAAAAATACATTCAAACAAATGGAACATTTTTACGGCATAATTATTGGACAGTAATTGGGTCCAACATCCCAAATATTGGTGAGTTTTCCATTTTTCCATAGAAAAATTCTTCTTGGAATCATTATGTATTCCATATGAATGGTAATCAAGCCATATGTAGTTCTTGAACATGGTGTGGCAAGAGAACAATGATGATATTGTAATAAAATCACTATGAAAAGAGAATCACTTGTTTCTAATGTAGGGTAAGGATATAATGTATCATCATGTGTTGAGGAAACTAATTTTTATCATCTCGCACTTGGTAGATGAGGAATCTAATATTAACATTATAGGATAAGACCACAGTTTAACATCACGCATTGGGGATGTTAGGCATTATAGTTAAAAGTCATATAACTCAGACTATGGTGGATAAAAATAGTTTAAGCTCATAATGATTAGATTGTGAGGATGATTTTAGTTTAAGTTCATAAAGATAATATGAATTTCATATAGTTTAAAGCATTACTCCTTGGAAAATGAGGCTCCTCACGTGATGTACTATTTGATAAACATGGAATTTGTGGGTGCTGTGATATGATTTTCGTCCATAGTGATCAAAGAGTATGATCTATTTGAATATATCATATGAATTATGTAAGATCCTCCCCATTCGTGATCCATATTTGATGGATTTATTCTTGGTATCATCGATGTTATAAGATCTATTATTATATCACCCAAGAGGAAGGAGAATATGTGAACCTTTTTACTGAATGCTCCCATTATCCAGTTCTAGTGACTCTTCCTGTTATGTAGATCATGATTCCTACATTCATCGATATATTCAAACTCATATAGATGAAAATATATCATTATTTTTGGAAAATTATTATCATAAATTGATGTTTGAAGTGATTTCAATTGAACTTCATTGTTTATGACTAGCTCTGTTCAACACGTTAGGGATTATGGGGTCACCTGGGTGGAATTTTGAGTTGTCATTCGATACACCCATAGTTGTTGTGGAGGTTGTCAATTCAACATTTATTCCTCTGGAACATCATTTTATTTAAGATTCTAGAATGAGTCTTTTTTTATGCCTTGATCTTCCCTTTTTCCAATGCATGGAAGTGATAGGGAGTTTGGACCAGATGTTGTACTCATCATACATTTTTTTCAACTCCGAATCCTCGAATTTAGTTTAATTATATATGATAATATCTTGAGGAAATATAAATATATGGATGTTGTGGGAGCTAAGAAACTCAATGGTAGACTGTGTGTAGACTTCCCTATGAGTAACGACTTATTAAGACATGAAAAAAATATGTTTCTAAAAAAGTGAAACTGTGTTGTCGATATATCATTGTTAGGTTTGGTCCCACAATGCCAAGTACCCATACTAAAAACGGAAAAGATGACATGGTGGTGTGGAGAATATCTGGTGGTTTATAAACACATTTTTCATGGATCTTACATGTGTGACACCACTTAAATAACATAGTTCAATCATTAATTGTATTGTAAAATATTTATCCTAATTTCTAAATATGGTGGGACAATTTCAATCCCACATGATGGGTACTATAGGATTTTCTAGGGACCACATTCGTAACATTGTGTATATCATCCACATCCATAAAATATCAGATTATTCCATCAAAACCATTCTTGTTGAGGTAATTATCCATGTTAGTCCAACTTTGGAGGGTAAACTATGGTGCACACTAGTGGATTCTATCAAGATCAGCTAGTATTGAAGAGATAATGTCGCGCTGGAGTTACTCGATGTAGGGAGTTGTGAAATTGGGAATTTCCATTGTTGTGGGTAGATTATAGGTTCTTGACATCGAGGTTCCACCAACCGGGTGATATACCTGTTGGTTTCCATCATCTGATGTGGAGAGATAAATGACCCTCTAATGTGCGACACGAATGACTAGGTCATCATGGTATTGTTTTGAGAGATACATGAACATACCTATTTATGCATCATCTTGACAAATATAGGAACATGTGACATAGGCTACCAATTGCATGGAGGTGAAATGGGACATCATTTTATTGTTATTTTCTTGCTGGGGGTACATTATATTTATTTATAAAGATGTAGTCACCCATTATCATCATGATGGAAAATTGGAGTCTCCATTTCCATGTAGTATGGGGACGTCAAAATTCAGTTAAACTGTGAGATTAGTAATGAGATCTTGAAAACTTTCCTCCTTGATACTACATCCTTTTGGAAAATGGAAATAGTTTGGGGAAATAGCTTGTGTCAAGGTGATAAATATGCTCTCCATTCCAACCCAGTTAAGAATCAGTTGGTTGATACTTATTCTAGAAGGGATTTTAGTGGAAACATCGCAATTTAACTTCCAATATGGGACAACCTGGCCCAAATAGAGAATATCCTCATTCAAGAAATCAACATCCTTGTTAATTTAATCGAGGGATGTATGGTTTCCCCAAAATTCATTGAATTCATGGCCTTTGATGGCCTTATTTAGGATAATCCTGATGTCGAACTACTATTTTGTCAATTCCTAGTTCTCCATCCATCCCATTTTCATTGGCTGATTTAAGATATACTTTAGAAGATCTACTCGAGACACCGAATATATCTCATGATGAAGAAAATAATGTTGAAACATCAGCAATATAAAAATAGTGTGGGCAAACTCTTCTCCATGGGGGATTATTTGGTCTCTATGTTGGGGATAATGCATATGAGATAATATATGCTATATTCCTTACCCTCATTGTTTTTCTCAGTCAGGGGGACCATGGGACCATTCTAACTAAGTCACATTGAAGACTAAATGATTTCCTATTATTAGTGGTATAAAAAATGGATGATTAAGATGGTACTTATTGATATCTATAAAGGATTCCTAGACATCCTCATCAAACATACAAATGGTGAATTTCTTTACGATCCTTGATAATAGATCACACATTCCCACTAAATTTGTAAAAATTCAATGTCTATAGGGTAAGTGTCATTGGAGTCCATGTAATTTCACAATATTTCATGGTGGTGTATATGATTTATGCATATGATTTTTACTAAGTCAATCCAAATAAAATTGTAGCTTCTGAATAATTATAGTTACATTTAATAGGTACCCTTGAATGTCTACATCAAGGGGTTTACCTTCTTGATTCGGGTGCAGAGGAAGTATAACCCTTACCCATGATCCCTCAGATGCTCTTGATGGTGGAAGGATTTGACTAGAGGATCATCCACATTAAATTCCACTAATGTTCTGAAAATTGGATTGATGATATGGTTTTTGAACCACTGGTTTTTGGAAAATGAATTCTTTAAGGAAACATGCATCACCTAACAAATGAATGTACCATGGGAAAATTGAATGTGGTGGAATACTCATCCTATGTGTCTATAAATATATTATTTTACACTGAATATCTCACCATGATGGAGATTTTCTAGATCCCTACCATATAATTAATCAATATATCCATCACTAGTAGGTGAAAATAATATTTTGGACAATGGGGGTTGAAATATCGAAATTCAAAGTCGTTCCAAATATCCTCATTCCTCTCCCTGATAGTATGTTGTTTTCTTTTCATTGGGGTTACCTAACTATCAAAATGATGTTGTATTTAATAATATTTTCAACTTCATCTCTTACCATATCCCAATGAGATGGGTGATTGTTTATGGGAGTATTTTTGAATGTGTGATGAATCATTGGGAGGATAAGGTGATAAATGGTGACTAGAGGGTATAGTCCTTACTTCTCATCCATAAACATGTGAATATGTTGTGGTAATATTTCACTAAGGTCGCATAATTATAATCTTGTTCTATATAAATGGATAAAATAATTCGTTTCATCCTTAGATATTCCATGTTACAAAGGTTCGCCAGGGTTAATTCATCAATAGTTGTGTAAAATACCTCTTCCAATGAAGAAGTGGTATGTTCTAAATCCTCTCCATCAATTGATGTAGGGGAATTAGAGGTATGATTCTACTCCTTTTAGCCAATCAACTCAAGGCAAGCGTTGATGTCTACTCTGGTGGATATAGAACCCTGAACGTGGGGTTCCATCTTTGTGAAGATAGGTGATAAAAAAATTCTAAGAGAATTGTGTTCATTTTACAACCCCATGTTCATCATGTGGTGTCAAAGTAATGGTGAGGAGTTTTTAATTAGTTAGGTTAACCCTAATTTTTGGAACATGTTGTGATTTCACATATTTTTGAAAATGGGGTGAACCTCTTAACACTTTGTAAGAGTAAGGGATACTGGTACCATTCATCCATTCCTAGTATAAGAGTATCTGGTAATATAAAAGTGAACAGTTTAATAGATACAGGAAAAAAATTCGTGGATAAAATGAAACTACACCCAGGTTCGACACTATGGGATTTAACCGATGATTTTTGATAATGATGAAATCATTCAATTCCACCCATGGATCTATTTTAGTTGTTATTATATTTTTGGGGTATTTATGAACTAAACTCTATTGGTATGAACCTACTTTCCATCACTTTTACAGTATCAACCTTCTAGATATGAGGCCTCGTAAGATGCATACAAGGACATATCGACCTAGAGTACCCCTATATGAGAATTAAGGTATATTTAGAGAATTTTATTGAACTATGAGGGGAAATATAAATGAAAATTAAGCTAGGGTCTTTCAAAAGTTCATTATAGGAAGTATCATATGAGACTACCATAAATTATATTAATGATAATAGTCCAAAGAACTATGAATTTAGCTAAACATTTCAACCCAGCTTCTGGTAGCTCATATAATTCTCCTAATTCGTTAGGTTAGAAGTAGTAAAATATTTTTATTTCAGTGCTTTATTATGGAGTTTTTTGGTTCGGATGTGGTAGATCCTAGATCCCATATTAACCAAGAAGCGGAGTTTTTTAATTACATTAAACTAACATGTGATATACATTTGGAACATGTTCCCCTACGTGACGATACCTTCATCTTCCCTTAGAAAAAAATGGAGTCATCACATTTCTCCTACTCATAATCCTATATATATTAGTCCTCAGTAGTAGATACCTCTATATCGAACAAGAGGGGCACATTAAAAATATTTTCAAGGGTATCAGTCTATTCCATTGACAATCAGTGTTCCTCTAGGATTGAAATCCTTATAAGTATTCTGACATGGACTTCTATCACATAATATTTCCCAAAAAGGAGCCAATTTTTTCCAAGGTGGGTTTCTCATTCGCAGGTGATAGTGTGATTATTATCGGTGAACCACTAGGGTCTAGATACTACTAGTAATATTTTTTTGTTTATTAGCTATATTTTTATAAAAAAAATTATTTTTATATTTTTTAGAAAATATTGATACCTAGAAAAAAGTGGACGATCATGTAATGAAATCATTGGATGATCATTTAATGGTCACAATTTATCTTGATAGTCAATTAATATACATGATTTTGGAGTTGTAACTAATAGTACAAACTATGATTGATTTTTTTTTTCTCAGCTCTGTGTAAGGATTTTTTCCTAGTTTCGGAATCATGAACAAATGGCTTATGTCATCGGCAGAAACATTCAGTAAGCTTTAATGTGATCTGCCTCTACATCGATGCCATTTTTCAGAGGCACCAAAGGGGTTCCCATAACATTCCTCTCAAATATTTAACTGATCTACCATCTCTATGATATTCATGATGTTTTACTCCCAATCATCATCAGTGGAATATTCTATTGATGGAAACCCTAGGGTGTATCTCTTAACTCAAGAGGAATTACATCAGAAAGAGCATGAGATGTATTATTCATTGATGGGGGACATTGATTTTAAATTCATAATCAGTGTCTGTTCATTTGATACATGGAATACTACAAAAAAAATTTGTAGGTAATTATTAGAGGATGCATGGAAACCACATGTGTTTTTGGCCTTATCATGAAGGCATAAATAATTTCATGCACACGATTGAATTGCTTGTGAGCCAATGATTCATCAGACATCTCTCTTCAGTGGTTGGGGCATGTTTCCTAAAGTAAGAGTCATCAATGTCATTGCCACGGTCCCAGGAGGCATACACCACATCTGCTGAAATGTATCCCAGCATGACTAATATATAATCCTTCCAAGTCCAAGAGGTAGTGTTTGAGAGTAAATCATTCCTAGATAATGTACTTGAGGAACCTCTGTTATGGGTAGCGATCGATATAACCAATGAGTTGAGCCTGTTAGGGCCTCCTATAATCTAGAAACATCATAATTCATTTCTTCATGGGGAATACAATATATCTTGGGACCTTTACATCCCTAAAAAATAGGTCTTTTTATACTAGTTAAGTCACCCTGGGAGCATGGCCATGAAGTGGGGCTGGATCCACATTCTTTCATTGATGTAGTTGTGCTGGGTTAGGTAGTGTATTGTAGGGATATGAAGATCATGTCTATTCATTGTATGAATATAATGGGTGAGGATAAACAGAAAGGGTGGAAAGTAGGTTTACCAGATGACGAATCTCTATATTTATAATGGTAGTTATCCTTGATTTCACAGGCCTTCTTGAGGGAGATAAAAGAGAAATGGGTATGACTGTTCTCTAGTCCATTGGAAGGCTTATTATATCATCCAATTCATTTCATAATATTATTGAAATCCACCAGGGTAGTTTTGGAAGTCGAGGGTAGGAACTAGAACATCCAATAAAAGTTCCATGAACATCTGAAGAAGCTACTCCTGCGATAGCAGAATATTGGGTGAGTGCGTATGTCCCTTCCCTTGGTTTAAAAAGTTGATGACCTACACTTAAAGAATTTTCATGCACTTGAAGAGTTTGGTGATGCTCAAATTGTGCCTGTTGGAACTAAACTACTATGAGAAATTTTATTAGATATCTTACAAACTAGAAATAAACCTTATGGATAGTAAGTTGTACCAAATAAAAATAGGCCCATCCATGGTATAGATGACACATCGAAGATTGAAGACCTCATGTTGTTCTATAGTTCCCATCTTTTATCTACACCATGTGGATAATTGTTTATATGATAAATGGGATATCCATTTCATTTTAATATGGTGAATATGGGACTAACAAATTATAGGCATTCTCAAACATGGGAAACCACTGGTGGATATGGATTTTGATCATGTTGAGTTTGCACTTGTCATTTTTATAGAACCTCGAGGCGATAAATGAGAGTATCTACCATCATTTTTATGGATCCTCAAGGGGATAAATGAGAGTATTTGTCACATCATCCTAGTGAGGTTCTTTAGAAACCAATGTTTTGAAAGGATCATTGACTCAGGGATCATCATAACCTTATCGTAGGGACGATATTCATTCTTCTCAGGCATTGTAGGGGCCACATGATTTGGTATCTCATCGTACCCTCAGGTGTCTTTACTAAATGGTGTCAGAGGAAATTATGTTTCAAAATGGAAATCAGATCGAGCGGGACCAGGTGACCCCACTGAAAGAGAGGCAGGGTCCCTTATGATGATTCCAAGGATCATGCATGACTAAACAGTCAGATTAGTTGTGATCCAATTGTATTCTTCAAGTTACTAGATCAAGGAATATACCATTGGTTATGAATCTTCTTTTGAACCACTCTCAAATGGATTTGAGGGGTAAACATGTCCCTTTAATTTTCCCATATACCATCATGTATAATTTAATGTCTCATTGGTGGGAATTAGGAGTCCCACCATCTGTCTCTGATGATGAGTGAGTACACCTTCTAGGAGGTCTATCCAGTATTGTGTCGCCCCTTGAGGTAGGATTTCCCTTCTTTGCCTTGTGTCAGTATCCTAATATCAATGATCATATGGTTGGTCGATGATGACCAAATTTTCTACAGTAATTTTCCGAGGGGAATATTCATCATTCACATATGGGGCATATCAAATGTAACGTTAATGTCACTAGATATGGAAGAAGTGGTGGGTAGAATACTTCCTCCAGCCCTTGATCTATAAACATGAAGTAACCACTTCCATGACCCGAAATAGCCCTATGATTCACATAATTTTGGTTTTTTAGAGAGGTTGGTGATAGGAATATGACTCATGGAAATGACTTAGTGGGTGTGTTATGGCCTAAACGTTCTTGTAATGTTCATTAATAACATAGACGTGCTACTGTCTCCTGGGGTAGGTCAGCTGCTGATTATAGAGGTGGGGTATAAGAACCTAGATATTTTTTCTAAGTATGTATCTTGATTTTTGGTCACTTTAGAGAAAAACATATTAAATTAGAATTTTCTATGTACAAGATGTGTACTTAAGAGTACAGGTATTGTACCCGGGTACCACGTACAACTGCGGATTTTCCGTGTAACAGCCAATTACATGGTCGTGTGGTGACTAGGAAGATAACATAAAGTGGGTCCCAGTTAAGGATACTACACGATGTGTACCTTTAATGAACACACTGTTAAGTTTTATTTTAATTTGATATATTAGAGTTGGATGCGTCACATTTCCAAAACACAGTTTTTTCATATTATGTTTTGTACATGATTGTGTGGGAATGATAAACAAAGATCAAGACCTCATTTCTCCATAGAACCTCTAATTGAGATGCCTTCATGTGCATTGGAATCCCACTAGAGAGTTCTCATTTCCACTAGAATCTATCTTCATGATTCCTCCTATTTTGTGGGTTATTCAAGGTTAAATGTTTCTCACTTTTGTGTGGATATATCCCACCTTATTCTGATTAAAGGGCCGAAGTTCAAGAGTATTTATCATCCGAAATCAAGGTAGGTGGGTTGTGCCTTTTTGTTCATATTTGGATTATATATGCTAAAAGTTCCATTTAGCACTTTTGGGGGATTGTGTGTTTTGGATTTTAAACCCGTTTAATACCATCTATGGTTTGGTTGATTAATCAAGGGTCGTTGTAAATGCATAAGGTTGGATACCTAGTTATGGGACACCCCATGGGTTCCTTCCCTTGATTTATTATTTATGTATTTTTGGTATAAGATGCATGTAGGCTTGTTTTGTTTTCCTTGTAATTTTTTGTTAAGACAGAGTTAATGATTATATGAGATGCCTTTGATATGCGTTTTGAATGTTTGGAAAATGCTAATTTGACTATGGGATATTCCAAAGGTACTGGTCATTTATATATGTTTTACCATTATATTGACCAATGGGTATTGACTGTGAGAGTTCCTAGGTGGTCATTGACCTGAGGGATTAAACTGTGAGAGCTTCCTAGGGGGCGATTATAAAATACTGATGCTATGTTGTCCAAGGGGTATTGATCATGTGATCTACCCATGTGGTCATTTTTAAATTAATAGGGCTATGTTAACCAGAGGGGTTAGACTATGAGAGCATCCTAAAGGGTCTTTATTAAATGAATTGTTGTTATGTTAGATTAGGGGGATTAGCCTGCCAAAACATTCCCACAAGGGTCATTATTGAATGAATGAATGATGATGGTGAGTCTTTCATGAAAAATAAAAATCTTGGACTCTGACTTATTGGATTTTTTAGATTGCCTTCTCAGACGTCTGTTCATACTTTTACATAGGGGACAGAGAGCATAGACTAGATACCATGGTTTACTTGATTCAATGGATTGATTAGTAAATGTACATGAATGTAATTGAAAACTGAAGGATTGTTTACTTTTAAGTACTTCCTAATTTACTGCTTCATTTTTCCTATTACCTACTATATATATTGACAGACAATTAAGCACAAATATATTGATGGTTTCCTACTAGGATTATCCTCACACCCTATTTGGGTCATGCTTTTGGACCTAAACATATTATATGGTTATAGGTATAGAAAAGGGACTGATCCCTTCTCCATCAGGTACATTAGTATTATTGGAGCTGGAGAGAATGGGACCATGTTAAGGCTTGTGATGATGTTAGATTTTTCTAATTTTATGTACTTTGTTTTTAGTATCTCATTTTCAGCATTGTGACATTTTTGGTTTCTTTCTTAGACAATTGTGACATTCATCTTTTATACATATGATGAAATTTTTATATTACTATTAGTATTCTGATGTGTATACTCTACCAATGAAGGAATTGTTTCCCTATTATCTCGATGTGGCCCTCATTTCTTGTCGGTAGCCTCTGGTGTTTGGGGAAATGTTCTTGAGGTCATGTGACCAACTGGGTTTTGGGCACCATGCGGTGGCACTCAGAACCGGGAAATTACAATGTGGTATCAAATGAATTCTTTTTTCTTTGACTTACTATTTGTATCCAATAGAATAGGATAGGAGGGAATGGGTAGTTGGTAACAAGATATGCTCAGGAGTAGCTAACCTGTGTACATGGAAAGTCCATGGTACCTCAAATACTGCAGTTTTTTCTGGTTTCTCAATTGTTACAGTTGATTTGATTTCACTGTTAGTTGATTCACATGTTTTGTTTTGTTATGATTTATATAAATGTTATTCTATTTCTTTTTAAACCCAATGATATCATGGTATTCCATCTCATGCATCATATAGGCACTTTCAAGAGATCACATGTCATGCATTATTGTCATGCCATTTAGGGTTCATTATTGATTACATTTTTTGTGACCAATGTAGTGGTAGATATTAATGATGGTGTGATAGATCTCATGATATAATACCTACTATTTTGAAAGGGTATTGGTATATATAATGTTTCATTAGGAAAAATTTCATTCTTTGGTTTCTGAAGTGTTATGGGACCTCTTTAATTTGAATATGGTGGATCTTGTTTGAACATTAAGAAAATTTTGTTATGATATGACATGAATAAGGATGCCAAAATTTGTTTCAGGGGGGAGTATGGACTCTAACGGATTAAAAAATTTCTTGACATGGATAAATATTATGTTTTTAAGGGTTTCACAGATTTTTAAGTGGTTTACATTCAGGAGACCCAGACAACACGGCGTGTGGTGTTATAAACATATGCCATGTGTTCTTCTTTTTTTGGAAGCATTGAATATATGTAGGTACATTCTGTTTACTGTATGTACATGTCATGTAGTTGTAAACCATGTGATTGATTATGTTAGAAGAGATACAGGGTTAGGAAATCATTGGAGGAATAATCTGTGTACTGGGAGTACATGCCACGGTATGGTGGACTATGTATCAGTCTGTGTGACTAACTAAACATGTGGATGAAACATATATAGTACAGGTCGTGTCTATAGCTTTTAGTTGTGTAGTGATACACAAACTGAACCATATATTTCTTGTCGTGTTGGAGTACTTAGGTAGGAGAGAATATTAAAGTACATTCCATGCCTTAGGAGGAACACTCCATGTGTATGGGTTCTTACACAATAAAGTGGGAAGAGTTACACACCCATGTTAAAATCTAAAGGGAAAATATTGTGTAGTGGTTCTAAATGTAGTGTAACCCTGTTTTGTAAAACATTAATGCTTTCTTATCTTGTTCCTTTCTTGAACTTCTAAGTTACAATCCTTGATAATTTCAAACTGAGGTGTTTGATTTACCTTGCAGAGTCATGCCACCAAGACGTCCTCCAGTTATACCACAGTTACAAGGATATGATTAGACCCTAGTAATGGTAGATCCAGGACTACCAGCAAATCCAACCATCATTCCCATATTGGTGACATCTATTATACTGGATGAAGGTGATGATAATTTTTTTAAGGCTTTATGAGGATGATGCAGACTTTTTAGGGAGCACCACATACTGCTCGAGATATGTAAGAGTTGACGTGAGTATTCCAGTAATAGAATCCTCCCACTTTTTCTGGTGATGGAGGGCCACAGGATAAATAGTGATGGTTGGAGTCCATGAAAGTTATCATTGATAATCTAGAGACACCTCTAGAGTAGAGGGTGAAGATCACATTTTACATGAAACATGACTCTATAAATTGATGGTGGGATGTTATCTTACAGGTGGGACATCATCGGGATATGGAATGGGAAGTGTTTCAGAGGACCTTCTATGATTACATCTACCCTGAGACATCTAGGAAAAACTAAACCTGGGAGTTCATGCACTTTGAGCCGGACACTCTTTCAATGGTTGATTATTCTTCTCATATTACAGATCTTTATCACTTCACACCTATTTTGGGCAGTGATGATTTATCATTGGCTAGGCGATTTGACGATAATCTCAGGTATGGAATCTGATCATAGGTGAATTTTTTCAGGATGACTACGGTTACTGCAATAATAATCCAGACATTGAATACTGAGAACAATATGATTGAGTTAGGAATTACATGCTAGGGTAGTTTAGCATTTAGGGATCTTACTCGATCAATCGATAGCAAAAACCACCAAAGGGAGCTTTGACATGATATTTCATCAGGTATCCATGTGGTGTGATACCAGTGGGGAAGGAGTGGACATAAGAGACCACATCATCCAAGGGACCTAGTTGAGAGACGATCTTGTGGCTAGATGGTTCATATTTAGAATTTCTATAGGAGTTTCTCACCCGTAGTGAGTGAAAAGGGATCTGTTATGACTCCACGTTCCAGAGCAGGATCACCTATTTCTCATCAGTCAAGAAATTGTGGTTTGACAGGACGATGAGGTAGTTGTCGCCATGATAGATAGAAGAGATTGATTTCACAACTATATTATGGATCGTCTCAGGGTATCCACGCATTATCATTGGTCCGCGTTACATGTAAGAAATTTTTGATGGAATAGACCCATTATGAGCACGATATCATTCCATTTATGGTCAGAGGTACGATTATAATTTCCTCAATTTCATCTTATTCTCTTTAATATATATATGGTCTTCCCATAGTTTTTTATTTTTTGCTATTATAGAGACCCTTGGGCTATGTATCATTACATTTTATGATGTTATAATGATAGACACTTCATTTGGGATTAGGAAAGATAGTGAATTTCATTTCAAGGAGTTCCCTATTGAGGTTTGTGGGTGTCACTTCTTTTGGGGCCTATATTTCATAGAGATGAATGGCTTCAATATCATTAATAGAATGGACTAGATGGTATCCTTTCAGGTATTTTTTAACTTCTATTGCTACAGGTTGAGTTTCACATCACCAAAGGGGGACATTTCTACATAAGGGTGAATTGGATGTCTATGCATGAAAAACTAGACCCATGCATTATTACATGGGAGGAATTACATGCCAGATTTCTAGTTTATATCTAGATGAATAGGGGACTTCACATATTGACTTTCTTCCAATGGTGGATCATTTTAGAGATATATTTCTAGGCCATTTTCCAAGTTTACCTATGGAGAGACAGGTATATTTATTTATTGAGATTGTGCCATGAGTGGACCCTATGACCATTACTCGTTATTGGATGGCTAAACTAGAGTTACATGAGCTCAAGAAGAAGTTATAGGAGTTACATGAAAAAGTTTTCATCCAACCTAGTAATTCTCCTTTGGGTTATCCTGTCCTTTTGCGAAGAAGGAGGATGGTACCCTTTGACTTTGTGTGGATTATTCAAAGCCTAATCAGTTTATGGAAAATAAATGATATCCTTTTACTAGGATTTATGATCTATTTGATATGTGTTGAAGATCCCAGGTGTTCTTGAGGATTGACATGAGATCCAGTTATCATCAGTTTCATGTTAGACCATCAGTAATACCTTTTAAAGCCTTTCGAAGTAGTTATGGTCAATACAAGTAGTTTTTAATGTTTTTTGGTCTCACGAACACACTGGCAGTTTTCATGGCACTAATGAACCAAGTGATCCATCCTTACATGTAATTTTATTCGTAGTCTCCGTGGATGATATCTTGGTGTACACTCACACTCAACATGACCATGACACCCAACTTGAGATTGTATTGAGTAAACTGGGAGAGAATAAGTTATATAATAGGATATCCTTGGTCCACTTTTGGATGGATTATATTCACTTCTTGGGACATCATATTTCGAAGATATGAGTATCAGTAGACCTATAGAATGTGAGAGTAGTAGTTTCCTAGGAGTATCTGAAGAATGTCTTTTAGGTATAGTGTTTTTTAGAAATGTTTGTTTACTAAATATTCTTTATCAAATATTTATCATGCTTATCAGTGCCACAGATTGGCCTGACTATGAAGGGTGAAAAGTACTTGTGGAAAGATTCTTGCGATTTAGCCTTTCAAGAGCTGAAAGGGATATTGACATCATCATCGATCCTGATTTTTCCCAAGCCAGGCTAGAGGTTCACCATTAACTGTAATGCATCATGTATCAGTCTAGGAGAAGTGCTTATGTATGGGGAAGGATTCATTGCATATGGTTATCAAAAATTGAGGCAACATGAGAGAAATTATTGGATGCACAATCACAAGTTAGCTATAGTTTTGGATGCTTTACGCTGTTGGAGACATTAACTTTGGGGAGATCATTTTTGGTATAAACAAATCACAGTAGACTGAAGAATATATTTACTCGGTGTGATCTAAATTTGAGAAAATGAGGTTGGTTTATTACCTTCAGTATTTTGACATTGATATTTCCAACATACATGGGAAGGGAAACCCATTGGAGGATGCATTGAGGAGGAGGACTCAAATATAATATGTTTGAGAGGCCAACAATGAGTGGAATCTTATGGATATGTTCTGTTAGATGCATCTAAAGGTATATGAAAGACATGTGAAAACGTTTCTTTCTTATATAGTTGTAACCTCAACTCTATTAGTTTGAGTGTGAATGAGGCAGCTATGAGATTACGAATGCCAAGTCTTGTGTGACTGTGTTCCAGGCAAGGACCCAACTCCTGGGTGGACCATAGATGACTATGAGTTTTTTTATTTTCATGGACATGCGTGGGTGTCAGAAGACATATATGAGGAGTTGATGTGGGATTTGTATGCCTTAGTTTTGGGAGTTCATCCTAGTGTCACCAAGGTGTATCATGATCTACATCGTCAGTATAGGTGTCAAGGAATGAAGAGAGATGATACTAGTTTTGTTATGAGATGTTCCACATATCACCAGGTGAATGCAGATCATCATTGACCAGAATGAATTTTATATTAGCTACCTATTCTATATTGTAAGTGTAATGATGTCTTAATGTATTTTTTTGATAGGTTTACCAAGGTCTCCTTGAGGGAATGATGCCGTTTGGGTTATTATCAACAAGATCATGATGGTTTCACATTTCTTACCAATCATGGAAACCTTCAATTATGATGATTTTGGAAGGTTTTACATTTGAATGATTTTACATTTCCATGGGGTTACACACTCTATAATATTAGATAGGGACACCCGATTTACATCTCATAACTGTAAAGGACTATAATGGGATTTGGGTACACAAGTACATTCACTACTAGAAATTTTGGCTATAGGCACAGTTCTAAACTGTGGATATAGGCCCAAAAACCACTGATAGAGGTTATAGCCACAGTTTCATGAAACGTGGATGGTATTGGTGTGGCTATAAATCAGAGCCTATGGCCACGATTTGAAACTGTGTATATAGCCCTATATCCACGGTTCGAACCATGGCAGTATCCCTAAAGCCACAACACTAACCGTAGCTATAGCCCTATAGCCACAGTTTTCAATCTGTGGCTATATGGGTATCCCTATATCCATGCCAATAAAGGCCACGTTTCACAGAACTGTGGCTATAAGGCTTTATCCACGGTTTAAAACCATGGCTATAGGCCTTTCCACTGTATAAAAAACCAGCACGGTTCACCGTGCTGGCTATTGGGAGGACACTACCAACTCCCCCCTCCCCCAAACCACAGCTCCCCTACCCTGTACCAGCACCCCGACCCCCTACTCCTACACACCTACCCTACCCCCACCCCCTTGTAACCTGCAAATACCTTAAAAAAATAATGGTTCCACAATTTCATCATAAAAAATCACTAATATAATTTCTATAATTGAGTTCTTACAACGAATATATATAGGAAAAAAATATCGAATTCCAGTATGTACTGGATGAAGAGATCAATAAAAAATTTCTCTTCTTGGATTCACTGTCTCTCACTACTGTATATATAGTAGACAAGGAGCCCGGCCTTCCTTGTGATGAAAGTTTACAAGGACTACTGCCTGTAGTCTAAAGATTTCATCAAACAGCAAGTCAACCTTCTCTATAAAAGCCATAATAACACTATATTCGTATGGTTGAGGAACATATTCCAGGACTGCGTTGTCCAGTAATGTGATACTTCATTGGTGATGGATTCAACGAGGATCCTGTCTGAGAGGATATCCCATAGAACTCATCTGGATCCATCATTAACACAAAATAATTTTTATAATCTATCCAACACACCAAAATACTATGAGTTCTCATCATTTCAAACACAAAATAAATAAAAACAATAATATAGAAATGACTACTTCGGTCATGTGGTATGGAAAACATGTCATGAAATTTTGGATCAGTTTTGTAGTATAGATTCATGCATAAAATAAATGTGTTATGTAGTATAAATTCATAAAACTAGAACCAATACATGATTGGATTTAAAAAAATCTGGAACATATAAGAGATAAATATAAGGCTTCATTTAAATGAGTGTTCATCATGGGAATATACATGGAAGAGGGGAAACACAAACAATATAATTTGACAGAGTCGGATGGGGGATTTTCTAACATTCTGTAGTGTGTAGTGAATTTGGGGATGACCTGTAATGAATGTGAAGCCCCAAAAACTAGGACTGTATTCTTGAAAATGGGAACATTTTTACTTATCATAGTTTTATGGATAATGTCTTAAGAGTATATCCCTACCTTAGATAATTACCTTCAAATGATATCATTCACTATGACCTTTTAGATCTCTATCATACAATTCATGGTTAAAATATCACAATGATTAGAGTAAAAGAAAACAAAGATATAAGGGGGTTGGAATGTTTTGAATCCAATAGACCTGATTCTCCCTAATCACTATGGGGTATCTAATATAAAATGAGTTTCTTACATGCCAGATTGATTTACATCTTAATGAAACCCTTTAGGTTCTTACATGTACCAAGTGATGAACATTTTAAGGTCCTGAATCTAGGACTGATGGTAGTTGTGCATTTTAATATCATGATTACATGACATGTAATGTTATAGAATTTTGTAGCTGAGCCCATGGTAGGGGACTTGGGAATTTCTAATGATGCAAGGATAGGAATCAATCGACATATAGTTCATAAAGGGGGTATTTTATGATATTCTAATATCTATCTCATGTGCAGTGAATATCCAATGAAATTGATAGGTGTCTTGGAGTGAGAAGTAAGGTAACCCAAGGAGAATATACCCTCAATGAAAATATGACATGTAATATATTTTTCCTAGTATAGGGATGAGGATTAAAACCCATCATTAGCTTGTAAACCTGAACAATACAAACTATCTACCCAGATCTAGAAAAAATTTTGAATGGAGGGTAGGTCCTACAGAATGACTTTATGTCATGAAATATAATTTCATTCTACTAGGAATGTATTTTCTGTTTTTTTGAGTCATTTAGAGAGGACTATATATTTTTATTTTAATTCCCAGCGTTGACTATGGTTTTCACATAGTTTAAAGACATACAACTTGGATATTTTCCTCTAACATGGTACATCAGTTGTGGTTCCATCTAGTTGGAGTGAGAATGAATCTTGTACACATTTGATGCGTCTTAAGATTATATAACACAATATATACCTAATTTATCAATTTTAGTTCTAATATTTAATCAAAAAACATCCTTAAATGGTATTCCCAAATAGTTACTGATAAGGAAAATAATTTGGATGATTTTCCATAAGTGCTTCCTTAGTCATCTTAGTCTTCAAATGCTCAAGAAGAGAACGCTACATTCAAACCCCATTTCCCCAGTCACCATATTTCCCTCAAAATTCCAATACATTAAAACCCCTTATTTAAAATAATATTTTATAAAATAAAAGCTCTTCTAATTTAAAAATATAACTCACACCACTAGAACTTGTTCAAACATAGTTCCACCATTGAATTATTTAATAATAAATCCAGTAAATGATTCCTATAAGGACAACACAATCCCACCACATTTTATTCTATGATCATACAGGTCATGATAATTGTTTGAAGATAATACTAACACCCACACAATAACATAAAATCACTAAAATACCAAAAGACTCGGTAAAGTAATGGTCACATGTATTTTCAGTGATTAAATAATTTACCGCAATCTATTATCAACCTTATCTGAATCTACAATCACCTATATTGACCATAAACACCAACAAATTAAAAAAACATTTCAAAAATAACAAAGTAACATAACTAGTACCAATATAATTGGGGGATGCAATGATGCCAAGAACTGGACCAACATGTTGCATTACACTATAGAAACACACTCACACCGTTAGAACTTGTTCAAATATAGTGTCACCATTGAATTATTTAATAATCTCTACAGTACATGATTCTTATAAGTACAACACAATCCTTGCACATTTTATTCTAAGATCATAAAGGTCATGAATCATTTTGGAAGATAATACTAACACCCACAGGAGAATAAAATCTGGAGGGATTGTAATGTAATATGTCATAACACAATCCCTCCACATTTTATTCCATCTTTTATGGCCTTGATATAAAGTAATATCATGATGTGTCTTCCTTCACTGTATTTCCTTCCAAAACATTCATAGCCAAATTTTATCCATTTAAATTCAATAACTCCAATGTATTTGTCAACCAGTACAACTACATATGGTTAATAATGTTTCAACACATCCCTAAACTACTATAATACTTCAATACATCTCGAATATATTATAAAAAACACTTCAAGACATAAAATGACTATTGTCAAAAAATATAACAAATAATATCTTGGTTGCACCATGTCCTGATCCCTTACACTTTTCAAATTTATTGATACTTCATTATTTTCAGAGGCGGGTGTTGCAAATGGTTAAGGTCAAAGTTCATGATTGATGGTGATGCTTTGGTTTTTGTAGGATACTAGTTTTAGATGATTTATTGATGGAGTTCATCCGATAGTGAGGTGTTTTGAAATACGAGAAACCATGATAGGAAAAAAAAGAATTGTTTTAGAAGCTGTTATCCTAGTGAGATGGTGCATGACATGGAAAGAGGATAACAAAAAAGGTATATTTACTTAAAGATATGGAAGAATTATTTGATATAATTTATCTGGACCAGGGCTGTAAACTAAGTATTGCGGAGGATAGAGAGATTTTAGTAGGACTGTTGGGGCTGAAAGTTTTGTTTCGGTTGAGGTTATTCCTAGAATTATGCCAATCCCATAACTGAGGGGAGTGGTTATTTTCAATAGTGAACCTAAGATTTAGAAGAAGATATTTTTTTGATCAACTGGAGAAGTGGTTTTTTAATATTTTTTTACTTGGAATGGGATTCATGACTTGGATCTGGGTTAAGGAATTGTGTGAGAAGGGGGTGATAACTCTTTGTTGATTACAAATTTCTAGAATATCAGATACAAGGAGTAAATATATTGTACAGATTGTGGTCTTCGAATTGGAAGGTGGGGTTCTTATTCCTCGTAGAGAGGTACTATGAAAATTGAAAGCTCAGATAGTTCCAGATTTTCTTACAAGGATATTGTACTTTATACCTTAATCAATGATACGACACAAGAGGGAATGTATTGTTTCTTCAAGAATAAGCCTACAGTTTTTCATAACCTTCTTTGAAGGAGAGATATGGTGTGGAGGTTACTGAAATAGAGTAGAGATGCTTGAAGTCTGGATCTGGGAGGTCTAGAGTTTAGAAGAAGTGGGAGTTTTTAAAGATCTGCTTATGGTGTGGACTGAAATTTGAGGAGACTAAACCTGGAACACTAGATCAGTATCATAGACCATATAATGTTATCTTTGAGGGTAGGATCATCCGGATAAACTAAAATTATAGAGTGTTGTTGTTTTTTTCTCTCACCTGATGTTTTTCAGAGTAACACCTATGACCACATCGATATTGGAAGACTAAAAACCCTAAGTCCTAAGTATATTTCTTTGAAAAGGCTTGGCATTAAAGAATTTGTGTTTTGTCTTTGTCATTGTGACTTAAGAAGGGTATCTAGAGTTTCATAATTTCCCCTATGATGGGGGGATCATTGGATATTTCAAAACTAGGTTAAAATATAATGGGATTTAAGGACAAATTCATGTCTTAGTTTCATTGAGCAATCGACTATTATTCCAGATTAATTTAGTAGGATTTAAAAAATTTGATGACACTGCACCTTACATAAAATGTTTTGATGGAGGTTTGTATTGTTGGTATCATTGAAGTTAGTTTTACCATATAAATCTCATATTAAAAAATATTAGTGGAATAAATTCAGGACTTCAGGACTGCAGAATGAGTGGTGCCATGGATACAAATCATAGTGAGACTGGTTGATAGGAGTTCACCAAATTTTGTTTGATCTTGAGCCAATTTTCCTTGGAGTAAAATCCATGCAGGCATTTAGTGAGGATACTAAGAGATATTTGGGAGATTTATTAGCCCATGAAACGAAGGTGACAATGGGGAAATAGTTGATACCCAAGGAGATTTTCTTGTTATATGGACTTGAAAAAAGAATCCTCTAGCATGTGGTACTTTTCTAAGGAATGTGATCTGGATAAGTAAAGAAGTTGATATAGTTATTCTATTTGATTCTGTTGAAAATACATAAATCATATTAAAAATCACATAAAATAAGTTTTATTATGTGTGGTGAGGTTCATTCCAAGGTTTTAGAGTGTCTATAGGTGATTGGATAATGTTTGGATTTATTTTGGAGTTTTTTTGAGTTGAGAATATATAAGGATTAGAAAATTGGCTTAACTCCTAAATTCATAAGAGTCATTGTACACTCTTCACAAGGTTTATTTTGAGCTAAATCCACCAAATCATCAATGTCCCCAAATGTGTAAGGTTTTTATAGGCAATTCATAATCTACTTCTAGAGATCATAAATTCAGCAAATGGATAATAATTCTTAATATGTGTGAGATAATTTTTAGATGTGTAAGATATTCCATTAATGTGTAACATTTATTTGAATACATAAGATATTTTGAGATCGTATGAGTGTTTATATCTATGAGAAAATAATTATAAAATTCCTGAAAACAAGTTTTAATTCATAAGATTTTATGAATATTACATGATATGTAATATATTTCATGGGATATGTAAGATTTTTGAAATCATACGTAAGATATTTGTGCTGAGCAATGAATTTTTAAAAGCCATCAGCACATGATTCTTATGTAATTTTGTATATATATTATGTGATATGTAATATATTTTGGAGATTTTGGTATTAAAGCATTATATTTTCATTTGAAGATCAAGAAGTTTGGGGTTTGCTTCTTTGAAGGTTTTTGAACTCAGTTATCATTTAATTTCATTCAAGAAAGTCTCTCTCTATGGTTAAAGAATTGGTATCTGGATTTATACTATAAAAATGGAAAACATTCATTCAATAAACAATAAAAGGATTCCCACTTTTAATGGTAATAATTACTATATATAGAAATATTACATCCTACCATACTTGTCATCAATTAGTCTGGATGTTTTGGAGGCTGTTACTAATGGATTTATTCTATATAGTGAAGATACTTCTATGACAGTATTAGATAGAAAGAAGCTAGAGAACAATGGTCATGCTCAGAATTCCATTTTTTCTTCTATTTTAGAGAAGATATTCCTCAAGGCTAAGGGGATCAAAACCTTGATACACAATTAATAATAATTCAAAAACATTTTATGAAGTTAATGAATAGGTGAATCAAACTAAGATACAAGTTTCTTGATTAAAGAATGAAGATATCAAGATGACTGATGATGAAAAAATATATAACTTATTCACTAGAGTAAATGAAATTTTGACCAACATTAGTGGTTTTGGTGAGAAAATGGAGGATACTATGGTTGTTGAGAAGATACTATGTATTTCTTGAATAGGTTTGATGCAAATGTTTCGCTACTTGAAGACTGAGACCAAAATAATATTCCTTTTTAATATCATCATATTATTCTTATTACTTATGAAATGTCAAAGGGGAGTATTTTAAAGAATAATACAAAGGATGATAGGGAAATATTATTTAAATATTTGGAGAAAGTTATTAATAGGAAAAACGATAAAGGTAATTCTAGATGTTTAAATTTTAATGAAGATGTTCATGTGAAGTTTGATAATCTAATATCACCCATCGTTATATGTTTCCGAAGAGGAAAAGATAAATTTTATGGTAAATTACTTTTAAATTGTTTCAGTTGTTGGGGTGTTAGAACTTTTTCTACTATCTATCTAAGATTTGAAGAAGATTAAAATGAATATAGTGAAGATGAAGATGATATTACAGGAAATTACATGAAGAATAAGGAATACAATTATTCATTTAATGGGAAATGTATGAATTTATCTATGTTTAAGATGTGAAACTTTTTATCTAAGTGTGAAGATAGTGATTTCAGTAAGGATAATGAAGAGGTAGAATCATCTAGTGAAGATGGTGAAATGCTACTAAATAAAAAGGTGAAAAATGAAGTATTCAAATGTGATGATAGAAGCAATAATGAAATTGAAAATGATATAAAAACAGAGTTCATGCTGAAAAAGAAACTTAAAGAGTCTCTTGAATATTTCTCACTTAGAAATAGAGAATAAAGGTTTGAAGAGCGATGGTCAATTATCTATCAATAATGACATCATACATGCTACTTTTTCAGTCAATTATATGAAGGATGGTCAATTATAAAAATGATTTCCCTTACTTGTGACCCTCTTATGGACATCATCTCTATAATGACATCATCCAAACCTCTATGTAATTGACCATCTTATGGATCATTTTAATAATTGACCATCCTTCATAAAAAAAATTATAATCTATCAACAATGACATCATAAGTATATTTCATTCCCTTTGTCACTTCATGGGAAATTTTACCAGCATTGGGCACAGCTTAAGCCCATTCCAATCATTAAAACCATCCAAATTCCATTTTGAGCTTACTAAGTGCATGAAATAAGCTTTTAAATTCATAAGGAAGCATTTAAAACACTCAAGCAATTTATAACACATAATACAAGGGAGTTCCAAAGTAACACCTACCTAAAATCAATGGCGGGTGAGATGGAAACATCTGAAACACATAACCTTTAGTGGAAGATTCGCAATAAAGTATAAAGATGCCCACACGAGCCCTAGAAAAAAATAGAACATCAAGAATTGTCCAAATCGGAACCCCTAGTGTTTTACCAAATTAAAATCACAATGGGGAAGGATGAAAAATGCAGTGAAAGGATGGATAATCGAAGTAGAGGCCATACCTTGAAGAATCGGCCATGAATCACTATGAATTCACAAAAATAAATATTCAAGAGGAGAGGTGGACAGAGGAGGGAGTTATGCATGACTATGTGATCTCAGGAAATAGGTGGGATAGAAGTGTCGGAGGAGGATGGTCACGGTGAGGTTGGGGGAATGAGAAGAGATGTGTGGAGATCATGTTGTCCAAGAGGTGGGATGGTAGTGCCGGAGCTGCGTCGGAAGGGAGGCGTCAGAGTGCGTCGGTGGGGAGTCGTGCTGACTGCATCAAAGACGAAGGTGGAGGAGGAATCGCATGCGAGGAGGAGGGGAGGAGGGGATGAGGAGTGGCGAGGGATGAGGTGGAATAATCGCGACAGGAGAGGGAGAGGGTATGAAGGAGAGGGAGGAAATTCTCTATGATTTGAGGAACCATGAGTTTACATGTATCCCTTTTCCGTGGGTTCAATAATTCTATTACCACTCTTTTAATACTATTATGGATATATCACATTCTATAGCCACAGATTATTTAAACTGTGGATATATATCCATGGCTATAGGTCATTTTTCTAGTAGTGTTCTTAGTAAATCATAACATCCCTAAATAGATGTACAATCCCAACACATGATTAAGGTTTTGGAGGATATTCATTGAGCATGATTCCTATATATTGGGTGGTTTTGGGAGAGACACATACTCATAGTGTATTTTTCCTAAAATAAGAGTTTTCAAGAAACGAATTAGATGGTACCTTATAAGACTTTCTATGGTAGGCCATGACGATCCCCCATATGTTGGATGGAGGTCGGAGAGGTAGCTATGCTAGGAACATATCATATCTAGGAGAACACTAAGTAGGTTGAGTTGATCCATAAGAGGATGGATACTGTAAAATATTTCCATAAATCTTATGTTGACCAACAGAGAGGACCTCTTGAGTTGAAGGTCAAATATTAGGATTTCTTAAGTGTCACATCGAGGTTGAGGCACAAGTGGATTAGGATACATGGGATTATTTCAACAAGATATGTCATGTTGTTTGAGGTTTTGGATAGAGTCGTTTTGGTTGCCTATCAGTTGCAGTTGCCTCATAGGTACTAGTCTATGCTTGATGTATTTCATGTAGCACAACTATGATGTTACTTTTCAGAATCATCTCATTTTTTCAACCTAAAGAGGTTGAGTTGGATTTGGATGCATACTTTGTGGATCACCCACTTATGATTGTGGATTATAATATGAAGGTTTTATGTGTTGAGTGTGTTCCTATAGTATGGGTGATATGGCTGCATGGTTGAGTACATGGTTAGAATTTAGAGACGGATGTCAATGTATGATCGCAGTGGAAAGAGTTGTTGGAAGCTTCTTCTTAACCACATATGGAAGTGAAATTAGAGGAGAAATACTTTAATGGGGGGATTTTTTTAAGATCCCAGATCTTCATTCTAGGTATGGATCATGATTTTAGGTTGTTTTTTAGGTAAAAGGAAGAAATGAAAATTTTCTATGTACACATCGTGTACTTATAAGTACACCCCATGTACCTGCGTATGGAGTACAACCGTGTACTAGCCATGTGATGGCTGAGTACATGGTCGTGTGGTGACTTGGAAGACCGCTTAAGGTGGATAACGGTTAAGGATACTAAATAGATTGTACATTTAATGAACACTCCATGTTGTTTTTGTATTTGATATATAAGAGAAGGGTCACGTCTCTTGTTTAGAACACACCTCTTCTTCCGGTGTTTCAAATAGAAGCACTCCAAAATAACAAACAAAGACCAAGACCCCATTTCCTTTTCTAAACTCTTATTAAGAAGTCGTCAGGTGCGTTGGAATCCCACCAAGGAGTTGTCATTTTCCCTCGATGCTTTCATCCCTGCTCTTCCTCTTTTGTGGGTTATGAAAGTATGAACATTTTTCAACTTTTTTTTGATCTAAACCATTCTATGATGACTAAATGAACTAAGTTCAAGATGATTGATTCTACAACATCTAGTTAGGTGGTTTTTTCCTTTAATTGTTTGAATTTGTATTATATATGCTGAAATTCCATTTATACACTTTTGGGGAATTGTGTGTTTTGGAGTTTAACCTTGTTTAAAAACTTCTATGGTTTGGTCGATTAATAATGGGGTTTTTCTATGAGTATGGTTAAATTCCTTGTAATGGGACACCCCATGGGTGTGTAACCTTGATTAATTGTTTATGGGTAATTTTTCAAGGATTTTGTAGGTTTTCCATTATTTCCATGCCTTGTTTAGTCAGGATTGGAGTACAAATTATTCGAGATTCCTATAATATGCATTTTGAATGTTTGACCAAGGGTAATTTGACTATGAGATCTTCCAAAGGTAAGGTAATTTATGTTTGTTTTACCATAATTGTGACCAAGGGGTATTGATTGTGAGAACTACTAGGTGGTCATCTACCCATGAGGTTTAGACTATGAGAGCTACCTAGGTGGTCATTTATAAATTATTGAATCTATTTGGACCAAGGGGTTCTGAATATGTGAGATTCCCAGGTGGTGGTTTTTAAATTATTAGGTCTATGTTGAAAAAAGGAGAAATACCATGAGAGATACCCATATGGTCATTATTTAATGAATTGTTGTTACGTTAGAACATGGGGATTAGACTGTGAGAACATTCCCAAAAGAGTTGTTATAGAATTATTGAATGATGGGGACGAGTCTTCCACACCAATACACAAGCATGGACCCAGACATACATGACTGTTTAGATGGTATTCTAAGATATCTCTTGTTACTATTACATGGGGAATATAAATCTTAGGCAATATCACATGTATAAGATGATTCAATGGATATATTAGTTACTGTAAATGCATGTAATTCAAAACTGTAGGATTATTTACCTTTGAGTACTTCCTAGTTTATTACTTCATTTTTCACATTACCTAATATATATTCACTGATAGTTAGGCACCAATATTTTAGTGGATGACCACTGAGATTAGTATCACAAACTATTTTGGTCATTCCTTTTGATCCAAAAGAATTATATGGTTAATGATATAGATAAGGGAATGCTCCCTTATTCACCAAGTACATTATTACTATTGGATCTGGATAGCGTGAGACCAAGATGAGGCTTGCGATGCTATTGGATTTTACTAATTTTATATATATGGGTTTCAATATTTTATTTCTACCATGGTGACATGATTGGGTACTTTCCTATACACATGTCTCTTGCATCATTTAAATATATGATCATGTTGATATATTAATATCAGTCTTCTACTTTGTATACTCTACCATTGAGGGAATAGTTTCCCCATTATCACATTGTAGGCCACGCAACTATTTGACATCCCCTAGAATTTGGGGAAATGTTTTGGATGTCATGTGACCAACTGGGTTCGGGGCACCATAGGGTGGCACCCAAAACCGGGGCATTAGATGGTGACATTTCTCCAAGGTAATGTAGCGAAAACACATTAAATGGTTCATTATGAGGAAAAATGGGATAAAAAATTATACAGTTTCATGTTTTCAAAACACATTTGATAGTTTTTAAGCGTGAAAATCATCTCATGGTTCATATTCTCATGGGAAGGGTCTATCTCTTTTTCATCCTTATCCTGATTAGTGTAGGATGTGATATGGGTGGTGGAATTAACATAGCCCTACTTTGAGGTTTCTATACTAGAATAGGTGGTTCTAGATGGGTCCAAGAGCCACTGCATAATTCATAATCTTTTGTAGATGGATCCATATTCAATATCTTATAAATGAAGGATGGGGTGTTTGCCACTATATCATGTTCAAGAGTGATGGTGTCCATTTATGCCAAAGTGTAGTGGTAAAAATCATCTATGTGTTTCAACCCATGCCTTGACATCTCTCTATAATTTTTTATTGATGAATATAGGAGATAAACTTGTGGTGATAGATATAGTTTCACTACATTTCCCTAGAATGAGGCTGTAATATATTCAACTTTTAGGTACATATGGATTGATTTGGGGATTGTGTTGACCATAGATTTCAGGATTGTAATCCTCAATTATTGGGCTTCTACCCCACTCTCTACCAATTTCTATAAATGTTCCCTCATTTATTTGTCCATCTCATTGAAATCTAATATTTCAATAATTAAATAATTCTTTTTTTTGGTTTCTCCTCAGATGGATGTTGTTCTTCCTCCCTCTTCGAGAAAGCTCTAAAGGTATGTGAATATCTTTTACTTTTATATGAACAATATGATGGCTGGTTTTGGTGTTCCAATTACCTTCCCATTAGTTGTCGATTGAGAATGTAGGAACTCTGCTATAGTTTTTGATAGTGTGGGGAGGACCTCTACATCTGTTGGTGATCGAGTGGGGAGGCCCTCTAATTTTCTTGGTGATGGTGTTGAAGTACATCCATACTTCCTATTAATGAAGTATAGATTGCTTAGTCTTTTTATGGAGATATAATGTGTAGGAACACTATGATAATTGGTGGTGGTGTGGCTAGAAGCTCCACCTTTTTTACTGAAGGAGAAGGGATGCAGCGGGGAGGTTCGCAATTTATTGTGATAATTTATGTTTGAAATTTACTGTGGTTTGTGAACGTGTTGGGAGGAACCATGTCAATCCAATTTATGGATTATTTATTAACCCTAATTTCATTCATGGTGGAATAGGGAGGGAATGTATGAAGATTGGTTGTTGTGTGGAGAGAAACTCCACACTAATTTTCCCTATCACGATATGGCATGTGCCATCTACCTATGGATTCAATGACTGAGAGAATGTGAATAAAGTCTACCTATGAGGTGGCTAGGATCTCAATCCCATATGAGTGAATATGAATCCTAGTTCATATTTTATTGGAATTTGGAGGGATATGAATCCGGTGGAATCGGACACAAGAGCTATAGAAGATTACCTTTATCAAGTAATGTCTTGGGTCAGCCCCAAAACTGTGAACACGATGGGAATTACTTGAACATCCTCTACCTCTTCGGTGTAGTTGAGTGAGATGTTATATTTCTATAGTGAGAGGCCCTCTAAGTGGTTCAACATTGGAATTGGGTTGGATTCCCCATATGTTTCCCTCAAAGGTTATGGTTTCAAAATATTTTGGATGCCTCAAGGCCATGGTTTTCCATGTACCTATTAGGAATAACCCCTTAATAATTGTAATGATGATACATGATGATGATAACCATCCATAAGATTATATCATAGGGTTAGATGGTGTGTGAGAACCTAGTGTCTAATGAACTGGTGGACGTCATGATAATGGAGTAATCTTGAGGGGGTATTGTATGAAGGATTCCCCAGTGTATTACCAGTTGAATCCAGGCCTCCAATTTATGGTATCTTGAGTTATATAAGGCATGTATATTAAACCATTTGTATATATATATATAAGAAATTACCAATTATCTATAATCTTCCATTCTTCTTAAATCATAGAAGTATCCATGCTGGAGATATCATAGATGAAGATTTATCGATGTTAACTTCCAAATTCTCAGGTAAGATTCATGTTGGGCCCAACATTTTTTTGTGGGAGATTGTTCCAAACATCTGGATCTTGTGACATGAAGATCTTATGGTGACCGAAATTATACTGGCCTCTATAATTCATGATAGGAGTTTCGTGTCATGTTCACCATTTTTTGTTTCTAAATCTTTTTTCTAGGAACATTTTACTTCCTCCACTAGAAGGAGACATAATACTTTCTATTTCACCACATTCTCACTTTCCAATAGTGAGATACTTCAAACACTTTAATAAGTGATGTAAAATCATTGATCAAGAAATGATGATGGGATGACAATTTCCCTATCCATGGATTTCGACTTGGCGGTCGTCAAGTATACTAGGTATCCCTTGTAAATTTAATTACTATTTGTGAATCATATTACTAGTTCTATCTCAAGGTGTATGATGATTAATTTCATAGTTCATTAAAGATTGGGAAACACACATTAGTTAGGGTAGGTAGTCATGTTGTCCATGTTAGATATTCTCTGGTTATTTGGTTTGTCATGGAACTATAAATTATTTCTATTCCTGAGAGAATATCATGTCGAAGGCATCCTAGGTGCAGAAACCAAAGAATCCCTTTACTGGTTTTGAGTTAATTAATGAGAGGTGCATAATTCTCCCGTTATTTTTACATCATACATACCTTATTTAATTTATGGTATTTCTATTCTCGACTAGGTCATAGGTTTTAATTCATATGGGGTTAGATTGTGTAGTGTGTCCCTAAGATGTATATTTTTACACTTGGATGGTGGAGTGAGACCCCATGTGGGATAATTTTACATTGAATGAAATAATTATTGATCTTAATGGGGGATTCCTATGAAACCCTATTGATAAGGAGGGATAAAAACATAAGTTGTTTTATGTCACATTTTTTGGTCATTTGATAGGACTAGTATATTGAATTTAATTTCATGTGGTAAGAACACTTCTACAGTTAAAATAACATTGATAAGGGAGGTATGTGGATTTGGTGTGGAGTATTCCTAATGTAGGATGATCAGAACATTGGCAAATGTTGTTTTCATTAGATATAGAAGATTCCTGGTGTAGAGAGATCATCACATGGGAAGATGGGGAGAAGGTGTATTCACGTGATGATCATATATAGGGTATCCTATATACATTTCACTAGTTATGGATACATTTTGGTGTCATGTGTGGAGGATATTTCATTCTGTTTAACATATTACAAATTGGATATAGATCTAGGTTGGTTTGTATCTTTTATATCAAACTTGGATGAATAATTAATCTTGTGGGGTCGTTTCTCGGAACATGGAAGATCCATCACAAGGAATCCCGACCGAGATAGGTAAACAGTTTCCCAAAATTATTCATCCTCTTGGGATAAACATCCAACTACTAATGTTCATTTGGGTGACATATCAGGTTTGTACTACAATGTAGAAGTGGAAACTAAGATTCCTAACATTAGGGTGCTTATTCCTCGGATCAATATAAATTATGGTAACCATGGTAATGATATGTAGGTAGGATGAAGGATTATATCACATATAAAGAAAGGTGGGATGAAAAAAGTGTAAGTGGTCACATAGTGACATAGAGTACAATTGAACTGGTTTTGGATGATCATAGTTCACTTTTCCCCTCAACATTCATAAAAGGGAATCACTTTAAAAGAGTCACCATTGAGAGTCTTGGTGGATTTTTTTCTTGAATGTTTTAGGTTCTGTGAATGATTGGTTCCACTTAAAGGCTAGTGGTCTCATGGAGGACAAGGGTCCTATGAAAGAGTATGTTTTTTGAAACTAGGTTTTCTGGAATCAGGGTAAAGTCTTGGGTCCCATGGGGTCTTTTTCCGAAAGGATATATATCATGTGAATCCACAAGACTCTCTAAGGGTTTTTTTTCTTACATAAAGGCCATGAACCTTCAAAAAAGGAATATCAACCATGTATAGAGGTTCTTAAAAACCTAAGGGAGTGTATGCATTAATTATGGATACCTTGAGATATACATCTCTTATCTCACTTAAAATGAATCTAATTATTTCAAACATTGAAATTATCTATGAATATTAAAGGTTATGTCCCCTTGAAATTTGTACATGGTGGGTAATTATAGGTCTAGTAGGGGTTTTCTAACTGGTTTCATGAAATATGGAGTATTTAAAAAATGTTATGAGCTTCACAAATAGGAGGGGTCCTTCAATTAGGATACACTACAAGAATGATATAGTTAATGATATGTGTGGTTGGGGGAATTCATGAAATGGAGCTCTATATATCTAGACATATGGTACATCGATGTTATTATAAATCCTCCATGGGACTAGGGATTCTATGAGCTTGGATCATTCACAAAGGTGTAAACCTTCACAAATAAAAATCCCTTAAGTTGATTTTTTGGTCCATTTTGGACCATATTCACTTTGAAATAGTCATTCCTCCCTCATCTTCTTCTGTCACATGTGTCAGTGTCATCAATAAGAAAACAGTGCTCCATACATGCCTAAAAAGATATGAGGTGGATGGAAAAAACATAATTTTCTTATAAATGGGATAATGTATTCATTATTAGTATGAATATTATATGTTTATTTAGATAAATTATATTAGTATTTTTATAGTTGTTCAAAGTAAATGTTTTGTATTGAAAAAATAATAATGTACTTCCATATAAAAGGGGTATAAGAAAAAACCATTGGGGAAATATTTCGATGTTTTTGGGATTCCTTTCTTAATAAAAATAAAACAGCTGAGTCATGGAATGTTTGATGAAAAATAAAAGGAAAATATTTCATGGGATAAAAACCAGGTTATAAATGTTAGAATAAATTTTACTATTTTTTTTGGATTTCCATGATATATAAGTATTTAGAAAATTATATTCATTAACAAAAGTTTTTGAAAATTTTATATAAGATAAAATTATGAAATCTGATGAGAATAAAAAAAATATAATTTTTTTAGAAAAATGGGTACATGAAGATTCCAATAAATCTTATGATTTAGAAACTCATATATGAATAATTTACTTCATGTTTATTACCACACATAAACTGGTAGAATCAGAAAACATCATTAGAAATCAGAACACTCTAGTTCTGACTAGAACTTAGTTGAAGATAGAAAATCTGACAACCCTTAACTGACAAGTATAATATGAAAACATTTCATTATATGTTGAATGTAATGAGTGGTTAGAATCTATGAATGATGAATTATATCTGATTGAGGTAAATTACATCAAGGAACTTGTTCCATGACTACTATAAAATAATATTATTGGATCTAAGTTCATGTTCTAAACTAACCTTAAGGAACATGGATTAATTTTGAGAAATAATGATCAATTAAAATGAAATGGTTAATCATAGGTGGAAGATGCTAATTTTGATGAATCGTTTGACCATATTTGAGGTTGGAAACTATAGCAATGTTCTTAGTAGCTTCAACACCTCGTTGCAACAAAATTACTCTGAAGGATTTTAGTTCTTCTTTCTTAAATGGAGAAATTGTATATGATGTTTAAATTGGGAAACAAAGTGGATTCTTACATGAAAACATGTAAACTTAATGTGTATGATGAAGAATGATTTTTAGGGATTTAGATATGATCCACTTTCTATGTAATAATGAAATTATCATTTCCAGAAGAAGAAATAATTTCATAATGGGAAAATTTGATAATAACATATATATGAATGAAATATACTCATGTGATTTTAATGTCACTATTTATGTTGGAGACAATATTTTTTTAGATAATAGTGATAAAATTTATATATATTTTTCTATAAAATAAGGAATGGTTTTTGTTATCCCCTGGTTTTATTATGATTTCTTTCTCTTTAAATAATTTGATTTCATAGATAACTTGTCTTGAACACAATGTGTTTAATCAAAACCACATAATATTAATAATATAATATGTGTATGGAACCTCATATCCATTATATTGGAGTTAATGAATAATAATAATTAAATCAAGATAATTATGTGGTCTATAAATTTAGAAAATAAAATTATGATTTGACATAAAAAAATAATAATATTTTAAAGTAAAGGGGATGTTTTCTAAAGATGAATAGAATGTTTTCAGTGAACAATGAATTTTATATCAATATATTAAATTAATATCAATTTATGGATTATTATAAATAAATTTTTATATTATTTAATTTATATTTTTCTTTAAAAAATCAATAAATATTTTTTATCATATAACAAAAATAATTCCATTTTTATGCCCAAAATAAATATTTTTAAAATAACTTAATATCAAAAAATTTGTACTTACATTAAAATTAATTTCTTTTGTTTATAGGAATTGAAATAGATAAAATTAATTAAATATTTCAAATAATAGTTTTCAAATTTTCTAAATAGTCACCATTTTTTTCAATATGAAAAGTTACCATAGAAAAAAATATCACCTTGGTAAATTACTAAATCGTGTTAATATAGGTTAAAACTTTGTGATAATGTTTTAATTAATCATTATAGTTATTATTTGATTAATTATATATAAATTTTGGTTCCTGAGGTTTGAAATGGTGTTATTTAATAGAAACATTCCCAGGAAGATTAATTATAAATTATTTAAACAAAAGGAAGTGAAAAATAGTCACTCAATGATGTTTAACTATCAGTCATGTGATCACATAAGAAAAAATCATTATAAATAATAATTATTAATAATATGGTGCCTAATAAAATTATATTCATGATGTTTATTTTTTTCAGTTTTAGGAAAAAAATTACGATAATTTCGTACACAACGCTGATGTGGTATTTATTCAATTAATTGAAAAATAAAATAAATGATATTATAAATATTAAGATAACATAATTTGAGTTATCCTGGGTCATCCATGATTTATATAGATGATCATGAAATTTTTACGAAATATTAAATTATTTTTTTCTTTTTTTTCTTTTTATTGATTTTTTTATAGTCAATGTAATGAATGGTATCAGAATTTATGACAATAACATTTTATGGGATTAATATTTTACTATATTATTTAAAAATAATAAAATTATTTAACAATAAAAAGTGGATATTATATGGTCTAAAATATCATCTCCCTTGAATTTATAGGATATTTATATGAATTTAGATCTGGAATTGTCTTATTAGACAATAATATTTCAAGAAATTCCTAAATTTTGCCTAAAATAAATTAAAAAGTAGAACCCCTCATGCACTTCATTACACAACATTGATCCAACTAACTCAACCATCCTATAAAAACTATTCTTTAATTTCCCTAGAATCATTCTAGAGATTATGTTCCACTCAAAATAACAACCCTAAAACAGTTTATAAGAGATATAAAAGAGTTGTTTCGGATAAGGGAGGGTTTGAATGTGAACAGGGAAAGGCGATTCATGAGGTAATGATTTATTTTACAATCTCATAAATATATAAGATTATCTATTTTTAAGTCTCAATTTGAGGATATATCTTTTCATATCCAACTATCCTAAAAATCAAAAGGGTTTTACTACTTTAAAAAATAACTTTTCCCATTATTGATTGTTTAAAAAATGGTTTGTAATGAACCCTTTTGTCATTATCTAAACAAAGTACATTATGACTATTATGAAAAAAAATATCGAAGGGATGTCTTTTTACTTATATGGCATGAGAATATTTTACTACCAACTTAACACCTTGATTCATTGAATATTACTTTAAAATCATACATGGTTCATTTCAAATAAAAAAATCCATTATAGTTGTAATTACTTAGAAATGAATGTTGTAAAAATAGAAAAGATATTTTCCTCATGAATTATATGATGATATTATTAAAAATAATTTTACATATTTGATAAAATTATTTGATTTAAATTATGATAAACTAGGTATAATATTGAGGGATATCATTATTATTCTTTTATTGTTGGTTTTTCTTTATTATTGAATGATGTTTATGAAGCTAGTATATTTTCAATATCTCATTGTATGTTGAAATTTTATGAAAACCCATTTCATTTTCTAGGTTCTTATATGATGAATGATTTATGTTCTTATGAAATAAATATGTATGGTTTTCATTATGTGATTGGTGGGACCTATATATCCCTCTAATTCATTGGGTAATGAATAATATCTCATGAGATAAACAAGACTAGAATTGAGAATGAACCCAATTCAGTAAGGGATCTACTCCACCATGATAGTACTTGTAGTGAACCTTGAAAACTAGGCTATTTTGAGGAGAGAACCCATTCTAGTATAATAATATATGAAAAGAGCCACGACTACTATGGAAATGATTTCCAATGCTTATGAGCACGGTAAAATTCTATGTCATATATGAACATTATTGTATAATGGATCATGTTTGTTTTTGATTCAAATCTTATGATCTACCAAGATTTATTCAATGATTCAAATGTATTATTTTTGATAAACAAGGTATAATTTTCAAATGTTACATTAAAGTTGTAATTCCATTTTACTCATATTATTCATATATATTAATTGATATATCTATTTAATACCCTCATTGTGAATATAATATCACCATTCTCTTCTGTTTTCTTTTTCCTAGACATGAATAATTTTATTGAGTATGATATGAAAAATAGTATTCTAGTTATGAATAAATATGTTTGAGATGAGGTAGATATTTAATGAACTGGTTGTTTATGATTGATATTATCCAAAGACTTTATACCTTTATAATCTTCAGATATTTGTTTCTGTAATATAATGAATATTCATAAAAAAGATGTAATATCTATACATGCGAATCTTGTGTAATTACATTTGGTATAAGAGGATATGTATAGTCAACTATTAGAAAATTTGATGAGAAAAATTTATATATAATTCAATATAAGGGATAAAATCCTAATGTTTTGATAATGATTATGAATGAACTCAGTTAAAAAAAGGTGGCATAAATATGGTTTTAAGGATATATAAATTATATAAATGGAATTTCATGATTATGTGGTTTTCCAATATGATAAATGTGTCTCGAACAATGATTTATTTTTTCAGTCCATGGTTGGAACCAAAATGAATCATGTTAATGTTGAATGTGAGGGAAAATTAAATTATTGTAATCTTGGCTAGATGGTTTTTATGGAATCATGAATGAATAATTCTTTTAGTACTCTCACAGATTTCTTCCCATAAATCATGAGTAATTTCTAAATGATCAATGGAGGGAACAATATATTGTAGAATCCTTCATGAGGTATGATCCACAAAATATTAGTGGATCTTCAAATCCATTAGTGGGTAAGAAGTGGGTCAAAACTATTTAGAAAACATTGTAAATTCTTAAATTTTCTATACATTAAAATGTTTTCCTATATATTTATCATCTACATGGAGAATAAAATCAATATAAGAATATTTTAATGACTCTATGAAATGAAAAAAAAGAATCCATGGAAAGGGATTAGTTTAAGATAATATTCCACTAAAAGATCATCCCTAATATTCATCATATAAAGAAGGAATTTCCATGAGTTGTTATATAATAATGATGAATATATATGTAAATATGAGTAGTATTTTACTAGGATTTTATGGTATTCCTTGGGATTAATTATTAGTACTAAAATTAAAATTGATCTTTTATTCAGTGTCCCAAAACCATGTCTCTTAAAGTAATTGGCTATAATATACATCAGTAAAAATAATGAAATTTTTCTATATTCCATTACTATGCATATGTATATTTGAGTTACGCATGAATATCATGGATTTGATAGGAAATAAAAAATAGAATTTGAATTCAATTCTAAAATCGATGGAGAAAATAAGATGATATTTCTTTTGTTCTCAAATTGTGGAAGACAAAATGGGGGAAATTTCCTTAATGGTACTGGTAAATGTTTCTTGTGTTTAAATGAATGTCATCAAGAAATAGAATGCCAATTAAATATTATGTGAATATAGAAAAATATTGGTATAAATTATCGAAAATTATCCATTGCTACAAATTAATGTAGTATGGTCATTACACCAATATGTTCCCAACTCTAAATGTTTTGGCTGATGATTAATAATAACTTCTTAAAAACAAAGACAAAGAGAAATCACATGTACTTACAGCTACTAAAGTGTATTACAAGAATGATATGGTGATAGTTTGACATATCATCCACTCTAGAAGAGATAAAGTCTTATTTGATTCATAATACACCCACTCATTCATTCAAAATAAGTTCCTATGGGTAAGACTATATCAAATAAAAAATTATATATCGATTTATCTATGAATACTTCTACTGGTACATATTTTCTCATCTCATGTTAATAGTTATTCTTCGATTGATCTCTTTAGGGATGTTCATACTATAATTTTGGAGATTCTAAATTTAGTTCTGTCCGACATGATTATTCTCATCTTTTAGATTTCAGTATGAAGATACGATATTAGTCTCAGAGGAATCTAATTCAAATTTCCTATTAAAAATGAATCTATAATCAATAATTTATGCAAGGATGGGTATGAACATCAAATAAAAATTTCAATTTATATTGTGTGTCGTAATTCTTATACGTAGAGGTTATATATCTCTGATGGTTTGGGGGAACTCATTACTGTGTATAAACCTATTATACATATGCACGATGATATGAATCCCAAATAATTTATAGTCCTTCTACCAAATTTTGGATTTGAGTTTTCAATATAACTCATATCTGGTGTTATGTCTATATCAAAGTATCCTTATAAAATGGGCCTAATTGGGTTTTTTAATTATATAAGAGACTCTAGAAGAAACTTGATAAGGGATTCATACAGCAAATTTTTTCACCTAGGGTGAACTTATTCAATTTCTTATTAATAAATATGGTTTAATGAATCTTTTCATTAGTTAAGATGGTCTTAAGATTTTTCAATCAAAAACAGGTTTCCTCTCCCCCATATTGTTAACTTTTTTGATTAGCGATGTTGAGCCCAATAATTTTCTATGATGGATCTTCATTTCGAATATCATCAATTCTGGATGAAGAAGAGGGATATTCCACATATAAAATATCTTAATGTTTATTGACATTATATATTTATAGTGATTGTTTTGGGGGTTAATAATTCCACCACTATCTTCAGGGACAGAATAAATAGTGTATTGAGAAACAATCTTCATCAGTATATGATAGTAATTATAGATGAAATCTTGTATATTAAATGAATGTGGAAAATAACAAATATCACATGCGAATTGTGCTAAAGACCATGAATAAAGAGAATATTTATGAAAATTTTACCAATTGTGAATGTTATATTTTGAATGTAATATTTTCGGGTTAAATAATATCATGTGAGGGAATATTTATAGATCTAACAAATACAGAAGTTATTTAGAACTATATGAGACTAACAATGGTGACTAAAATCCACAGCTTTCTTGGGATTGCTAGAAATTAAAATTTTTTTTTGAAATATTTATCATTTTTATATAATCTACTAAATAAGTTGACTCGAAAAAGATTTATTCTCATATGGATGGATCAATGTGAATATATTTTCAATGAGATGAAAATAAGGTTGTTCAATTCACCTATTCTCGCACTAACCAATAAGGGATAAATTTATTTGATCTATACTTATTCATCAAATATAATACTGGTTGTTTTTATATAAAAATGATATGGCCATAGCTTATTTTCCATTCCTACTGAAGGTCCACGTGAAAAGTTTTCCATCTCAATATTTGTATTCAGAAACATTTTTTAAAATATAGAGATATTAACTCTTTTTATAAATGTGTGGAATATATAATTATTCGAAAACTTTTAATGTATATTCTCATGAAAAATGATCTGATAATTTTCTAATGAATATGGTTGGAGATATCTAAAAATTAGGAATATTGAATACATTAACACAATGGGAAAGTTAACAAGGTGGACGATACTTTGAGATGAAAATATTTTACTAGATTATCTATGATGAGGATTACAAAGGATACAAAATTTATGGATTTAGAAATGATATATTTTCAAATATTAATGTAAGGGAATAAATATTTTTTTCTTAAATTAATTTTAAACCATCTATGTAGGTTAATATTATAGAGGGAGTAAGTAAGATATATAGTTTCATATGAGTGTTAGAAATGATCATATTTTTAACCTTCATTATGATGTAATAACGAGGTTCATGAACTATGATTGTGTCCCACCCAAACTCAATTTTTATATAGAGCGATTTGATGAGGCTCATAGTTCATTAATCATTATTCATCCTATAGATACAATGATATATAGAGAACTGAAAGATTATTTCTAGTTTGATGAAATTTAGTGATATATTGATGAGTATGTTTCTCACTGCACGATCTATTAAAATGTAAAGGATAGTACACAAGATTATATGTTTATGTTACAGCAATTAACTATAACTAAATGGAAATGGGTAAAAATCACCATGTATTATTTCATTAGACTCCCCAAAATAATATAAAGTCCATAATTCTATATAGGTTATTATTGATAGCCTTACGAAGTCGGAAAGCTTCATTACTATCAGAAAGTATTTTTGTAACAAACCTAACACTTGGTGAATATATTCAATGATAATTTTATTATAATTTCATAGATACAATAGAAAACCTCACCAAGGATATATTATGTTAGTAGTCATTATGAAACTAGATACATACTTGGTTCCCTTATTACATTTTTATTTATACATAGATCATAATAAAACAAATTAAACTTCTTCTTGTCACATATTAATATATTTCATCTTCACAACATGGGGATAGAAACAAAATTAAATGGTGAGCCCAAAAGATCAATTTGGATTATATAAAATAACAATAATTTAAGTAAGCACAATAATTAATATTTAATAGGTCAAGGAATGTACTCAAGAAAATACATGCTATCAATACACTGAGACTGATAATGCATCCATTGAATTTTTTTCAATGTGATAACAAATGGTAAGTAATAACTAAATACAGAATAATAAAAATGATTATTATTTGGACATCAATTGTCAAGAATATGAACTATCACACCATCAAGATATTTTAATTCAATAGTAAAAATACATGTCTGATTCTGTTTGGAATCAAATATTAAAGGTCTGTTTCCAAATGTTTTGTCTTGTGACACATGTCGATGCATTGAGGGGATATAATAGGCCATACCATCAGAAAAAATCCAACTAATTATTCCAAAATACATTTAGTTCAAGAAAAATATTCATTTTAAATATCCTTATTTTGTACAGGATAGAGATTCTTCAATATTTCCCCAGTTAAAAATCATTAAAAAACACCACATGTAAAATTGTATACAACTAAGAAAATAAGAAAATCCTAGATAAAATAATTTTAATATTTAGTAGAAATATAATTTTAAATGAAAATTTATCTCATATATGTAGTATATACACCACTTGATAATTATTCAGTGCCAAATTCCAAGTAATTCATCGGGAAATTGAAATTAAAACAAAGTCGCTTTCCAGTTTGTAATCAATCGAATCTTATGAACAAAAATTACTAATAATCATATGAATAATTTAATACCCTGAATATAAATAGATTCGATATATTATATTTAAAATTTTAGTATACATACACCACATACAAGAAATTAGTGGCGAATACTTGAAACCTCATTGAAATAAAAGTGGGATGAAAACCCCATACGTTATGTCTGAATATGTTTTTCACTTGATATTAATGTACATGATAATCAGACTTAACACATTAATTATAAAATTAATAAAATTTTCTAATTGTAATTTATTTATTATTTTTATTGTTCATTTATAGCCTTTCTTATTAGTTATACGATACAATTTTAGCATTTAGGGTTATTCATTTCATTGGTTTCATGAAAAGATTACCTGTATATATGTATGGAAAAGAATATAAAACGACAATAGTTTTCTGAAATTTAAATTATTTTTTATTAATTAAATTAATTAATATTTAATGGAAATATTTTTTATTTGGTTTTATGGTATGAGGATGAATCATTAGATAAAATGTTAGTGACAATCATTTAGATTATTTTGACATTTTTTGAACATCACAAACTAGTTTGGTCTTATGAATTAATATTGTATATATATAATGGTTCCATGATATTAAATAAGTTTAATTATGTAAATAATATTTTTCTTTAACCATAAAATTTATTTATTACTACCCTTGAAGTTGTAACTGAATGATGATTACAGGTCTTCCATGGAGGCAGTAAATCAACACCTCACTAATAATGTTTTCATTTTTAAAATAAAATGGTGTAGAGTATGGGTTTGATGATGAATATTACATTATAATAATAATTATATTAAATTATATATAATATATTGTAGTTATCATTCATGTTTGGAAATAAGAGTTTAGGATAGAATAAAAAAATAATTTGAATGAATTTTAAAGAGAACGAAAAAGGATTTACCTGTTGAATTATACTGCTTGAGAACATCTTTAAAGAAATTATTTTTTTCTAATTTTTTGAGATAAATTGATCTTGGAATTTAGGGATATGTTTTTGAAGATTATTGGAATGAAATTGGATATGATTCCATTCTTTGGTTGTGTGAGTTGAAGAGGGTGTGAGAGGTGGAATTTATAGTAGGGGATGGGGTGTTTTTTGTATATTTTAATCATTATTTTATTACTTCCTCTCAAGATAGTAAATAGTGATGATTCTTGTGAATAAATACATTATTTGATTCATGTTATTTTAAAATAATTTTTTACCTCATCCATGACTCAGGGAATTTTTTATTTAACTAATAATGTATATATACCAATAAGTACCGTATATTACTATTTTCTAAAAATTCGAGTATTTTAGAAAATAAAATAGACATAACCATTTTTTGACATGTATAATTTAATAATTAACTCTATTTTATAAAATTAATTTTACAAATTTGATTAATTTATTTTTTAATTAAAATCATCATTTACTCAAAAAAATACAATTTTAAAATTATAAATGATTTTATAACACACTGAAAAATTATGTAAGGACACATAAAATTATATTATAATAATTATAAGTAAAATTATCAATTTATGAATCTATTTTATTAAAATAATATTTTTCTGAAAACATTATATTACTTATAAAATGTAAAATAAACATTTCTGTTCTATGAAAATATCAATACTTAATTAATAATTTCTTAAAAAATTATTTACATATAAAATTATATAATTATATCATAATACAATTTGTACGATTCATAAATTTTATTTATATTTCTATAGGTGAGGTTAGTATTTTATTGGAAATATTACTATTTCTAATGGCCACATTATAATTACAATGGTCAAGAAACGATTTTGTTACTTTATGATCCTTAATTTATATAAAAAATCTCTTATTTCATTAGTTTTTCATTTATAAGGTTTGTTTTGTGTTATCAATATGATTTTATTTAATATATATTATATGAAATTATTTTTTGTGTAATTTAAGCAATCAAATGAATTGATATTATTTAAGAATATATATTCCACAAAATATAGTGTTGTCATATTCATCCCTCTATCAAAAATTTCAACCTCAAAATTTTCATGAATACAACCTTCTAAACAGATGGGGGTTGTTCTTCTTCATAACTTCCTCAGGTTCTAATGTTTCTTTTTCTATATTATGGTTTCTCTATAGAACCTTTACCAGTCAAGTGATTTGATTTCTTGATAATTGATCTCATGTGCCAATAATATTGATAGGCTCTTCAGATTAAGGTAAATCATGATCCAGTTATATATCATCATAGGTGAGTACATGCGTTGAGTCATGCATGTACTTCTTTAACAATGACAAGAGGAAAACATTAATAAATTTGGAGAGACGTTTTTTTATCTCTAAATGGAATTATACATCACCAAATCATTCTAGAATATCAAATGTTCTGATGTAATTGGGACTCAGTTTCAAATTCTTATAGAACCTTTAGACAACCTTCCATAGGGATACATTCAGAAAGACCTGATCAGTCACTTGAAATTACAAATAAATTATAAGGTTGATATCATAAATTTATTTTATACTTATATATTATTTAATATGAGTTCTAATAGACTTTTTCATTTTTCATTGTCTCTTATATATGTTTTAGGCCTATATTTTTCCTCTCACTAAATTCATCCCAATATGATGTAGTTGGACATCTCTTACCGTATAATGATTAATATGGTTTTATTTAAATATTAGAATGGAAACTATTATTATAGGAAAATTCCATAAAATGTAGGTACTAAACACACATACCTTGAAAGTCATGTGATAATGATCTCAACATGTCTTTAAATCATTGAATAGGCCTTTCAACAAATTTATCAATTTGAGGGGGACAAAAATACTCATATGAAGCACAATATCAAAATAATTTTAAATAATCATCCATAATTTCTAGTAAAATAAGATATTTATATCATTGAATATTGATAGATAAATACCATGATGTCTTACAAGTTCATTAATATAGAGTCTCGTTATGCGCTGATGTGGTAAATCGTCTATATATATCAAAGAAATGTTCCTAATTTATAAGATAATCAACAGTTACACGTATATTATCATTTTTTCAAGGTGTAATTGGATTTAATATGAAAAATTACATCGTAATGTCACCCCACTACTACATAGGAATCGGTGTAGGTTTCATGACTCCTCTAGGATCTTTTCTCTCAGTCTTCACTTGTTTAAAAACTATAATCCATGATACATACTCAGCAATTTCCTGCTTCATCTTATCCCACAAAAAATATTCCTTCATATCTCTATAAATCAAAGTACTACTAGGATTTATATATAAGATTAATCTATGAGATTCATTTAATAGTTAAATTTTAATCTCAGATATAAATGGAAAACATAACCTCCATCCAAATTTCATATATCCATCCTCATTCATGATGTCTTCCAATCTTCCATCCAAAATGGATTAAATTTTATTTTGAACATTCTCATCCTCAAATTGGGAGATTTTTCTCCGATCCATTAAATATGATTCAAAAATAATTTGAAAAAGGATCTATTATAATATTCCATATTAATTCCCATATCCATATTTACTAGTACCATTAACATAAGATCTTTTTTAATCAACATTCTAGTAAAAAATCAATGATATTTTCTTCTTAATGCATATACTACCTTATTTTATTCTCTTATCTGGTAGTGTATTGATCAATCCCAATATTTTAGTAACTCAAGACATCTATATTGCATTATGTTGATTTATTTATTTGTAAAATGTTATTTAAAAATCTGGTTATCTGAACATATATCACATATTTCACCATAGAGGTAGTTTCTCCATAGTAACAAAACAAATATTAGAGCTAAAAACTAAATATCACAAGTTAGATATTTTTATTAATGTGTATTAACCTTCCTCAATTTTAAAGCATAAAATTTATCATTTTTTAAAAGGACACAACCCATTCCCTTCTTTGATACATCACTATATACCATAAACCCATAATTTTCAAATTGAATAGTGAAAATTAGAGCATTGAACAATATTCTTTTCAATTCATAAAAAAATTCTATGCATTTTGTTTTTCATATCAACATAACCCCTTTACATGTGATCTTGGATAGTGGGTTATCTAATTGGGAAAAATTATGAATGAAACGCTAATATTAACCTGATAATCTAATAAGACGATGTACCTAAATTATGTTTCTTCGGTGTAGGCCATTCTCGAATTTCCTTTTTCATCACATGATCAACTAAAATTTTATCCATAGAGACATTATAGAAATGAAAATTAAATGTATGAATATATAATTCAAACATACTAAACATCACATATAAACTATTTATTCTAGGAGTCTCTAGAACAATCAGCAAGTGGTTCTCATGGCCCTCATATCTTTTGGAATATATCATGATATTACTAATTAATACCACAACAAAATCACCAATATATTACTTGTATTGCTTTAATTAGATCGATTAAAATTGAAGGCACATTAGTACATCCATATGAAATTACTGAAAACTCACCATTTCCATAACTAGTTCGAAATGCTTTCTGTTTAATATCTTCCATCCTCACAAATGATTGATGATATCCAGATCCAAGGAAAATCATCAAAAAATATTCAACTCTATAAACATGATGAAATATATCATCAATGTGAGGTAGATGATAATTACTCTTTATTGTAATGTCATTTATTTATCTATAATTATTGAAAAATCTCATGGAACTATCTTTCTTGTTGACAAAGAGAATATGGTATCCCCATGGAGAAATACTTAGTTTAATAAACCTCATATCCCTCATTACCTCTATTTATATATTTAACGACACTACTACTATATTTTCCATTCTATAGGGAGTCCATGGTATAGGTATTGTAGTAGGAATTGAATCAAAAAGTAAATCAACATCATACTCTTGAGGATGTCAAGGTATATCCTCTAGAAATACTTCATTATATTCATGAAAAATTGGTACATATTTAATTAAAAGATTAATTTTCACATCCATATAATTTGTTTTCAATTCCACCCCAAGAATTTTATATATTATAGCTACTAGATGTTTATTTTGATAAGAACCAGATGATGACATGTCTTTTCTACAGATACAATATTCTACATCTTTATCACAAATTGTATGTTTTTTCTTCATTAAATAAAGATTTGAATCATATTTGAAAATCCAATCCATAACAATGATTATATAAAAATAACCCCTAGTAAGGATTTTATAGATTGTAATTGACGAAAATTTATATGTCATAAAGAGGACTTGTCGATACATATTTGAAACAATGATACTTCCCTTAGGAGTTACGACTGACAAATCTTTTATTAAATAAAAAGAGAAATGTCTATTTTTGTTGAAAAAATAAGAATATATAAGATAATGTGATGATCTAGAATAAAATAAATAATTTCCATTGTTGGAGGACATGATTAATATATTATCCATGAAATAATTAGGAACTTTAACCTTTATAGTTGTGATCATATAATCTTCGCCATTTCCCCTTATCCACTTTTGTTGTATATTTACCTCATGCGAGATTTAATGATATAAGTAATTCCAAGATTAAATTGAATTTTATTTATTGAAAAAAATAGATTTTTTTCATCCTCTATCTTTAATAGATAAATTATCCCTTTGATACACTTAAATAAAACTCCCATGACCTGAAAATTTTCCTAGGATGATTTTTTCCACAATTCTCACATAAATAAAACTGGATAATCCCATTTTTCATCATTGATGTTTCATATTTCCCATGGTAATAACAGGATCTCTTCTTATATTGATAATCACTGATCATATATCATCTAGAAATTTACTTATTTGTTTTGATGTAACATAATACTATTTCATCATACTATGATTTTTTTTGAATCCAGTGCCCTATGGAGTTGTGTCTTAAGACCATCGAAGAAATAATCATATATTGTCTTCTAAATCACATATGTAATTTATGGAACACATGGTTACTGTTGTGAAGATAGCCTCATAGTATGAAACACTATGTTCATCCATTTTTTATGCTAATCTATTTTCTATTTATTTTAGTTTTTCTGTCTCGGAGGAAGTATTTTTCAAGGAATATTTAATTAAAATTTATCTACTCTATGTCCTATATATTTTCTTCCTCCTTGGTATTCTAGATCAAAGACCACCATTGATACAAAACCACCCTTGATACAATATATTTCATGTACTACCTTTTCTTTTTTAATTAAATCTCAATTCCAGTAATATATTTTAAGGGGACTTGATGCAATACTCTATTACCACATGTTTTTTTCCCACTAAAAGACATGGGATTCTACCTCATTAAAATATCGTACATAGTTATATTATAATCATTAGTGATTGCCATAATAATTTTTCTAAATATAATCATGATATGATCATATCCAACACTAATTATGTTGACATGCTCAGTTGGCCAGTCCCTAAATTTTCTGTAGGTATTGATTCCTTCCTTTCATTGTGGTCTTTGTCTGAAAAATGAAATACACTAAATTATGTTATCTATCGATATAGAAAATTTTACCTAGAAAAACAAATAACATAAAATAAACATTTACACATAGACTATCTCTTAATCATAACGTGGTTTCATTGGGAACAAATTTACTTTTACATCCTCCATAATGTTTTGCATATAAAATATGAACTATCCTAAGAATATCCCCATGGAGAATCAAAACATGTGTGAATTAAGGCATGTTGTCATGTACAGGGTTACCCTGAGCTTGGCCTGGGAGATCTTTTCGGACTTGCTACCCCTAGTAACATCTGTTCTGAAACCACATCCATTTGTAGTATCCTGATAGGTATGTAATTCAATAAAGAACCACATTATATCTAACATGCCTAATTGCAATGATGTTATTATATGATTATCCCAAAATCTTGTCTTAGATTTATGTTCCCTAAACTATGTCTTCTAAATCTATTTCCCATGGTCTATACTAAACATTATCTTATACCAATTATAAACACCCTGACCCTAATAGACTATATTAGTTGATCATTTTATTAAAATTTCGTTGATTAAAGATATAAAATCACCATGATCGATCGGTTTAGTATTCATGAATAAACTAGATACATTCATGGATCCCTTATTACATTTGAAATGATACATATATATCATAATGAATGAAATAAAACTGATTGTTATCACTTATTCAAAGATTTCATCTTCACAATCAGGGGATGGGAAACAAATGAAATAGGGATCATAAATTCTCAGTAACAGTTATATAGAACAATAATAAGTGAAGAAACAAATTAATGAATATTTATTAGGGAAATGAATGTAATATAAAAAACATGTGTCATTAATACAATGAGATCGATAATGCATTCATAGAATTTTTCGAAGAGAAAACCTCTTGGAAAGTAATAAATAAATACTTAATAAAGAAAATTATTATTAGTTAGACTTCATGTATTTTTTACATTAACCACCATACCATCAAGACGGGTTATGTCTCTGGGTAAATACCCATCTCATTCCGTTTGGAAGCAAACATGAAGGGTTTGTCGCCGACTGTTTTGATTGATGGGGCATGTCAATGCGTTGAGGGGATATAATAGGCTCCACCAATCACTAAAAGTAAAATTTATTCTTAATAAATATATATAATTCATGAACTATACGAATTTTCAAAATCTATATTTAGTATACGATATAAATTCATAAAAACTTCCTTAGATAAAAAAATATTTAATATAAAATCACCTGTGAAAATTTTTACGAATAAAAGAAAAATAATATACATGATACAAGAATATGGATATTTGATATAAATATAATTCAAATTTAAAAATAATATCCAATGGGTTGAATATACACCACATCATAACTATTAGGTGAACAATACCAATTATGTCACACTGAAATGGAAATTGGCAAAAAGTACCTTACCACTTTGTAATAAAAAGAATCATATGACCAAAAATTAATAATTATAAAATGAATAATTGAATAAAATGAATATAATATATTCATGATATTATAGATAAAATTTTAGTATACATACTCCACAAATAAAAAATAAATTGTAAATATTTTAAATCACGTAGGAATAAAACATGAAAAAACTCTTTACCATATGTCTGAATATGTTATGAATTTGATCATAATTTCATGGATATTAAAATTCAATTAATTAAGAATATTTTATAAATATATTTTATTTCTAATAATTTAATTTCTTTTTTCTATGGAATTTTGATAATTTATAGGATGAAATTTTATCGTTCGGGGGCGTTTGTTTCTTGAGTTTTATGATCTATTTACTTGTATATATGTATGTAAAATCATGTAAAATGAGAATAGTTTTCCATATTTGAAAATATATATTATAAATGAAAATCCATAATATAGAATGGATATATATTTCATTAGGTTATATAGAATGAATATGAATCATTAGATAAAACATTAATGATAATCTTTTAGATTTTTTTGGATTTGTTTGCCAATCACAAACTATATTTGTCTTATCAATTCATATTAGGTATATATATTTGTTATAGATTCATAAATAAGTTTTAATAAAACTATTTTATTTTATTTTAACCAAAAAATTGGTATAATGTCCATCCTTTAATTTGTAATTGAAGAATTAAATAATGTCGTCTATGAAGGCTGTAAATCGACACCTTAGGGAAGATGTTTTAATTTTTAAAATAAAATTGAGAGGAGAATGGGTTTGACAATGAATATTTAATTATCATTTTAAAATTACACTATATATTTATGATATTATATTAATAATTAATGATTGTACATGATAGATAATTATATAATAATAGGATTTTAAATTAACATAAATAAAAATAGATCGAAAACGAATTTTCCTGTTGAATTCCCCTCCTTGATGACGTCCATTAAGAAAATGATTTTGGTTTTTTGTAGAGGATAAGGAATATTGGAAATGGGGAGAGAGATTTGGGATGATTATTTGGAATAATATTTATAAGAATCATGTATTTAGATGTGTTATAAAATAGATATTGATGGGAGGAATTTATAGCGGAGAAGAGGGGTGTTTTTGGAATATTTTATTCATTATTTTATTATTTTGGATCAATAAAATCAATAGTGAGGATTATTGAAACTAAATATATTAATTTACTAATTTTAGTGTGAAACAATGTTTCTGTCACCATCTATGGGTCATGTAATTGTTTATTTAACTTATATATTATATATACAGTAAATTATCATATTTAACTATTCATAAAAAGTTCATGTATTTTTGAAACATCCCAAAAATTCACGCATACCAATTTTAATCATGTAAAAATCAAAAATGAACTCAATATTAAGAAAATAATTTTCAAATTATGATAAATTTGATTTTAAATTAAATTAATCACTTACTCATTGAATACCAATTTTAAATTTACACCGGATTTTGTAACACAATTAAAAATTCAACAAGGTCACATAATATTATCTTATAATACTAAGACTTGAAATTATAAATGTATAATAATATTTTATTAAAATAAGTTTTATTTTAAATCATTATATTATTTATAAAATTGACCATAAAATGTTATGTTTTGTGAAAATATCAATACTTAATTAATAATTTCTAAAAACATTAATTACAAATACAGTGGTATAATTTTTTCTTATTACTATTTATTAGATTCCCAAAAAATCAGGACTCTATATGTGAGATTACTATTCTAATGGACAAATTACTATTCGTATGGGTTATATTACTGTTCCAGTGGTCAAGTCACTATTTCATTGTTATATGTTCCTTACTTTCTATAAAAAACATCTTATTTCATTTATTCATCATTTATAAATTTTTGTGTTTGTTCTCTATATGATTTTATATTATTTGTACTATATGAAATATTTATTTATGATTTAGCTATCAGATTAATTGAAATTATATAAGAAGATACATACCATAAAATGATTTGGTGTTATAAATTATATCTTGATCATGTTTTATGAATATATATTACAGAAGTGGTAAGATTTCATGGGGTCCCACATATAATTGTATCTAATCCGGATATGAGGTTTACCTCAATTTACGTGGGAAGTATTTTGTAGGATCTGGGTATAGAGTTAATTTTCAACAGTGATTATCTTCTTCAGATAGAATAAATCTCTAGGAGGACTGTAACACCCAAAGATTTCATAGTGTGTTATTTCTTCAAAATAATTCAATAACTTTCACTACACGCAACACTGAGTTAAAGCGCACCATGACTTACCAAACAAGCCGTTCAAAAGAGTTTATGAATAGTACTAACTAAATTTTAAACTTTATATAATCCTTATAATTTTAGAATCCATATTATGAGTTTTTTAGACATAATGTAAGAACAAATTCCTTTTTTTCAGATAAAATAAGTATTTTACAAAAATGCACTTTTACCAACTTTAATAGTGCTTCATTTTTAAATCCAATATTTTAAACTTTTATATATTCAATTTTACTAAATAAATTTATTCTTTAGAATGGGTACATAAAAAAATTTACAATGTAACACCCGAAACTTCTACGGTACGCATCTCTTTGAATAATGCGATAGCGTGTGTTGTACGTAACATCGAGTTCTAACACACCACAACCAATCAAACTAGATTTTATGAATAGTAATATCTACTTTTTGAAATTTTATAAATTCTATCTCTCAAAATGGACTTCATTTTTGGATTCGGATTATCGAAATTAGCCGAGGGTGAAATTTTGGTACTTTTCAGATAACTTTCATATTTTGATGAATAGTGAAAATTACAAAATTTTAATTAAAAACTAGTTTTTAATCGAAGTAATTAATATTGACAAATTATGAATTTGAGTGTTTTTAAAGAATATTTAGAATATATTTTTTCCATTTAATTCAATGTTTGTCATTAGACATAATTTCACAATTAAACCAGACATAAACAAGTGCCAATCTTTTGATAGTTATTATCTCTTAAAAAACTCTTTTTGATTTAACAATGGGAATTAATTTTAAATTAATTTCTGCCACTTCTGTGTTTTAAATTTGAAAAAATGGATTCCATATTTGGAATCATTTTGTTCAAATTTTGTAAATAGGTAACTTTTATTTTTTGACATTTTGAATAATTACTTTGATAAATATTTTATTTACCATGGTTAAAGGGTAAATCCGGTAAATAATGGTTAACAAAATAATATTATAATAATAACAAATTACCCAAAAACGTGTACCACCCTTATTTTTTGATATATTTCCAACCATGGGCATCTTTGGGTCGATTTTTGGACCCCATGGATAAACTTCTAAGTGATAATGACACTTTATATTAATTAAGTTAAAATGAATACAAAAATGACACAAGCATATATCTTTTAGAAAAAAAATTTTTACATAGGGTTATATATGTTATATTTAAGACTATAAATATTAATTATAAATCTAAAAATATTTCCTAAATAATTATATTTTATTTAGAATTTTTGACATTAAATAATTTAATTTATTTATAACACAATGATGATGCAGTAATTACCATAATAGTGAAAAATTAAAATAATTGATATTATAAATACCCAAATAAATATAATTGGAAACTTTAATTGAATTAAACTAATTTTACATGTTAATATGACATATTAGTATTGATTTAATTGACTTTTTTCTAAGTAATAATTCTGTTATGTGTTTCCCAAAAATCAATTATTGAATAGTGTCAAAATTGACATAAAAGAGTTTTTTAAAAAAAATTATATTATTAATTGATATTAAATTCCTAAAAATATAAGGTTCGGCCACGCGACTTATATCATGATAGATGTATCATTAATTGACCACTTGGGGGTCTCTTGGATGTATATAGTAAGTTTTTTAACCATATAATATAAAAATACAAAGAGACATTGTAAAAGTGAAACTAATTAACTAAGAGTTAATACTTAATGATAAGGTTAATATAGTAACCCAAACCTGCCTAAATTCTATTGTTTGAGTGTTTTTCGACCCATACCCACCTTAACCTTTAAATAATCTAATTTTTAGCCATTAGAAACCGAATATGAATTTATTATAAAATAATATTTCTAGCTTTTCCAAAGGTGCCCCTCGCCCCTGTTATAAAAGGGCACTCCTCCTTCTCATTAATTCACACATTCAAAGCCTTTTGGATCAGTGAAACTCTTCCCAAATACTGTCTCAACGTCCCTCACTACATCCTAGAGTCCTTCCATTAGTCATAAATCCAACTTAAGTAGCCCTTTTGATCAAATCAAAACGAAGAACCCGAAGAAGAGGTAATGATTTCACCACCCTTTTTCAAGTTCCTTTCTTCTTCCACTTCTTCTTTCTTTGTTATTACCATTATAAAATAATAACTCCAGTATATTATATATAATTTGATGTTATTATAAACATTTTACAACCATATTTCTGTATTCTATCCATCCTTTCAATAAATGTCACCATACGTGCGTACGTACGGCTTACCGTCTCCACGTCGTGGTGCAATTGTTATTCTATAAATTATAATTTGGATGGGTATAATAACGATGTGTAATTCATGTAAATAAAAAATATAACATGCAAATGATTATGTATATATGATATACCATCCAATTATATATTATTTTAATATCAAAAGAATGATATTGTCGCTCGAGCGTACGTACAGACTACCGTCTCCACAAACGTGATGAGATTCATTCTCTATCGTATCCACTCAAGTATATATATCATTTGATGATTTAAAAAAAATTTATTAGGACTTGATATCATTATAGATATGAATAATATACAACTTATCAATGATAACCAATGCTTATGATACAAAACATATAAAAGAAAACGAGTAAGTTTACACCCGAAACAACAAAAAATCTAAGATATTATTAACAAAGCAATGTTAAAAGATCATATATGATATCATAACAAGGTATATTATTCATCTATAATTTAATAAGAATTATTTCACCATTATACAGGAGATTAAACTACCCCCAACCAAGGAAAAGTACAAGGTAAGGGTTTATTTCACAATCTCTTCATTATGCGAGGTTGTTTATATGTGATTATCTACTGGGATCTCTTTATCATCCACATCCATTTTCTTAAAAATGTATTTCAAAAAAAATTACTATTTAAAAGAATATGTGTTAAAGTCATTTATACCCTTATTTGAGTTTTTATAAGAGTTTTATAAAGGAATCATTCCATCGTTTTCCATAAAATGTTCTTTTTAACCTTTTCAACAGAATTATGGTAAGAATGTTTTTTTAACTTATACGGCGAGTGCAGCTATTTTCCAATGTTATAAAATCGTTAAAGCTTCCCTTACAATATTATAAGAACATTTTAAAAGAAAATGTTTTATTTTATAAATATATGACTCTTAAATTATTTCAAAATAGAAAGAGATATTTCTATAAAAAGAGTTTTGATTTCATCTATGTCAACATCCTTTGATGGATTTTACACTTATTTGAAGTTGATTTATTATGATACAAAACTTCTATATTGTATTGAAGGTTTTTGATATGTTTGACTGTGGATGTGCTATTTTTATACCATTCATGGTTTATGGTAAAAGTATTGACATTTTGTATGCTAGTTTTAATACGAATGTTTATGTTATGTTTAAACTTGTTCATATGAGGAATGTATTGGACATAATATGTGATGGGTGGATCCCTCTATAGCTCCTCGATGCATCGGTAGGTCTCATGAGACAAACTAGTGTCTTGGCACCAGGCCTTGACAAAATCTTATTTGTATTCCTGGCATGAAGCCTTGGATTTGTGGTTATGATAGTCTGGAATTATGCATTCCATCATTATGAAAGTGGTTCTTGATATTGACAGTGATTATTCGACTAGTATAATATCTATGTTAATAAGTAAATGGCATTATTTCTTTTTATCATTTCCATATTATGTTGAAGTTCAATTTTAAAAGGCTTTTGTTTTAGTTATGCATTGCCTTAAATGATTATGATTATTTTTGAATGTTTCCGCAGTATTGCTTACACTTACTGAGCATTTGAGCTCACCCATTTCTATGTTTTACTTTTACCAGGATTCCAAGAAGTGTAATGTGATTGATATGCAGGGTTAATCCCAGGGAGTAATGTCGTTAATAAAAATTATTTATGTTGTTTTGCACGTCTTAAAGTGCAAATGTAATATTCATGTATGTGATCTATTTTTCCAAGACTACTATACTGATCGGTCGTTCGGGACTTGATTCCTTGTAATCATGCCAATGTATTAAAATAATGCACCGACTCTGGGTAACTGGGGTCGGGGTGTTTAAGTTGGTATCAGAGGATGTTTAGTAATAACCTTGTTAAATAGATTTAGATAAAATCTGATTAGAGAACATCACCCTAAAATAGACTTTCAAGATTAGTATAGAATAACTTCCTAGAATTTTGGTATTGTAGATATTTTTGTGAGTTTTCCGAGAAATACATCCCTGTCTGGATATGAGCAGGTAGAGGCGGCTCTATCATAGATGTACCTAGGGGTAAAACCCGAAATCACCGCTTTGAGCTAGACTCTAACGGGAACTGGTTCACGACAACTGGCCTTGCTGCACTCTTGGTTATGACACTCCCGGGGGATAAGCTTAGGATAATTCTCATTTTATTTACAAACCATTATGAAGGGCTCATGAGTATATACTTACTCAAAGAATTTTTTTTATGATAATGGATTAAATCCATAAACTATTCAATTTGCATTAGGAATTATTCATTGCAATTAATAAACTGACCTAGTTAATGCTATAGTATAGAAATGGTGCCCAGTAGAAGGAAGGTGAACTCCAGTGATACGTATGATCCAAAGAGTAGGAAGGATCGTATATTTCATGATATTAAGACATCATTTAGAAGGGAAATAGTCTCCCATGTAGTATCATCATATGAAGAAATAGTATCATGTGTGGATAAGATAACTAAAGAGTTTACATAGTCCTATGGCTTTGAAGGAAAGCAAGAGAAGAAAAGGATGGAAGAGAGAAAGATGGATAAAAGGAAGAGGGAAAAGAAGCATTTCCCCATATGTGATAACTGTGGAAAGAAACACCCTGGAACTTGCTTGAATGGAATGGGAGTTTGTTATAAGTGTGGGGAAAAAGGGCACAAATTACGTGACTGCAAGGGTAAGAAAATGGTTTCAAATGTACAATACTTCATTTTCAAGGAGTTTGGTCACTACGTGAACCTATTTCCCAGTCCTCAGACTATGCTGCAAATGACTCTATTGGATAATAATCATGTTATGATACTACCACATATGAAGAGGAATGATTAGAGTTCTTATGTTGATTAAGTCATTTGAGTGTTGTATCAAAAATATACTTGTTATAATAAATATGGAGTATATAAGGATTGTACTGCATTACTATTTCTTTAAGGACTTGAGATTGTGACTCAATATCAGGATAAATTTTTGGAAAATATATGGTTTAGAGAATGATAAACCATAATATAGTTCTGATACCGAGGTAGTGATTTTGGAATAATACATGATTGTTTTGGATAGATTATATTAGATATTCTTGACTACCATGAAACTGATTAATGATTTGTATATTCCATCATTGTTGGGGTTTACAACATTTTTGGATTGAAGGAGTATATCCATTATTATTTAAGGAATAAGGGATCATGAATGTAATCAATAAGGTTTTATTATAATTCAGGATGTTGCAGTGTTATAAAAGAATTCACGATGAAGGTGTTCACATGTTATTACGTAGAAAAAATGATCTTCACTTTTGGACTAAAGCATTTTGGATAGTTCTAGTTTGGATTATTTTTGGATTTCCATACATGGACAGCCCGGAGGTTGGGCGACAACCCATCGTGTCCGGCAAGGCCGTGAGACTTGAACCCACAACCGAAGGGCGACAAGGGTGTATCACCTACCACTGGCCAACCTAATGTCCGGGATTAAATAATGTAGTTTTTTTAAAAGATCTGGTAGATGAATTATAAATTCGTTTTTTTGGAACCCTATACAAATAGGATAAATAGAATAATATTTTTACGTTCTATTATCATTTAGAGTGAAAGATGAGTTTGTGGTAGAAATTAGATAAAAGATGGAACTCCTCTTCTCAATAAAATATTTTTCTTCTTCTCTTATTCTATGAAGAAATTAATTCTTATATTTTATTTATGGAATCCTAAAACCAAAAATGTGTTATCCTAAAACCCTATGTTTTTTTGAACTGATGGTATTTCAAATCATCATAGATTGTTGAATTTAAAGACCTCAATTTTACACTTATTTGTTATTGATGACCTCAATCGCTACATATAAATATTTATGTTTTCTCTCTAATTATATGCCTCTAATTTCCACATATGTTCTCCTAATCGAGATCATAATTTGGTGGTGACTCTTTTATTTCTATTTTCCTCATATTAAGACAAAATTTTAGTAACCCAATTTCCGATGTGGGTTTTCCCACAATGATATTTTCAATTTTGACACTTTTATTTTCTAAGAACAATTTCAAATTGCGAGGATTCAATTTATTGAAGGAGGGGAGAATGTAACACCCCATGATTTCATAGTGTGTTATTTCTTCAAAATAATTCAATAACATGCACTACACGCAACACCGAGTTAAAGCGCACCATGACGTACCGAACAAGCCGTTCAAAATAAGTTATGAATAGTATTAACTAAATTTTAAACTTTATACAATCCTTATAATTTTAGAATACATATTATGAGTTTATTAGACATAATGTAAGAACCAATTCCTTTTTTTCAGATAAAAGAAGTATTTTTCAAAAATGCACTTTTACCAACTTTAATAGTGATTCATTTTAAATCCATTATTTTAAACATTTATATATTCAATTTGACTAAATAGATTTACTATTTATAACGAGGACATAAATAAATTTACAATGTAACACCCCAATCTTCTACGGTATGCTTCTCTTTGAATAATGTGATAGCGTGTGTTGTACGCAACATCGAGTTCTAACACACCACAACCAATCAAACTAGCCTTTATGAATAGTAATACCTACTTTATGAAATTTGTTAAATTATATCTCTCAAAATGGACTTCATTTTAGGATTCGGAATATCGAAATTAGCCTAGGGTGAAATTATGGTACTTTTCGGATGACATTCATATTTTGATGAATAGTGAAAATTACTAAATTTTAATTAAAAACTACTTTTTAATCGAAATAATTAATATTGATAAATTATTAATTTGAGTGTTTCTAAAGTATATTTAGAATATATTTTTACCATTTAATTGAATGTTTGTCATTGGACATAATTTCACAATTAAACCAGACATAAACAAGGGCCAATATTTTTGTAGTTATTATCTCTTAAAAACACGCTTTTTGTTTTAACAACGGGAATTAATTTTAAATTAATTTCTGCCACTTCTTTGTTTTGAATTTCGAAAAATGGATTCCATATTTGTAATCTGGTTGTTCAAATTGTGTAAATAGGTATCTTTTATTTTTAGACATTTTGAATAATTACTTCGGTAAATATTTTATTTACCATGGTTAAAGGGTAAATCCGGTAAATAAGGGTTAAACAAATATTATTATAATAATAAAAAATTAACCTAAAACGTGTCCTAACATTATTGGATGATACATGCCGAACCATGGGAATCTTTGGGTCGATTTGTGGACCCCATGGAGCCACTTGTAAGTGATAATGACAGTTTATAATAATTAAGTTAAAATGAATACAAAAATGACACAAGCATATATCTTTTAACAAAACAATTTTTACATAGGATTATATATGTTGGAGTTTAGACCAAATATTCATTAGAAATATAAAAATATTACCTAAATAATGATATTTTATTTATAATATTTAGATATTAAATATTTTAATTTATTTATGACACAATGATGATGCAGTAATTACCATAATAGTGAATAATTAAAATAATTGATATTATAAATACCAAAATAAATATAATTGAAACTTTTATTCAATTACACTAATTTCATATGTTAATATTACATATTAGGATAGATTTAATTGTCTATTTTAGAAGTAATCAATCTATTATGAGTTTCACAAAAATCAATTATTGAATAGTGTCAAAATTGACATAAAAGAGTTTTTAAAATAAATATTATATTATTAATTGATATTAAATTCTTAAAAATCCAAGTTTCCACCAAGGGACTTATATCATGATTTTTTTTATCATTAATGGAACACTTGGGGTTCTCTTAGATGTATATAGTATGTTTATTAACCATATAATATAAAAATACAAAGAGACATTGTAAAAGTGAAACTAATTAACTAAGAGTTAATACTTAAATATAAGGATAATATAGTAACCCAAACATGTCTAAATTATATTGGTTGAGTGGTTTTCGACCCATAACCACATTAAACTTTAAATAATCCACTTTGGAGCCATTTGAAACCGAATATGAATTTATTATAAATTAATATTTCTAGATTTTCCAAAGGTGCCCCTCACCCCTCTTATAAAAGGGCACTCCTCCTTCTCATTAATTCACACCTTAAAAGCCTTTTGGTTCGGCTAACCTCTGCCCGAATACTCTCTCAACTTCCCTCAATACATCCTAGAGTCCTTCCTTTAGTCTTAAAGCCATATTAAGGAGCCCTTTTGATCAAATCATAAGGAAGAACCCGAAGAAGAGGTAATGATTGCACCACCCTTTTTCATGTTCCTTTCTTCTTCCACTTCTTATTTCATTGTTATTTCCATTATAAAATAATAAATCCAGTATATTATAAATACTTTGATGTTATTATAAACATTTTACAGCCATATTTCATTATTCTATCCATCCTTTGAATAATGTTCACCATACGTGCGTACGTACAGCTTACCGTCTCCACGTCGTGGTGTAATTGTGATTCAATATATTATTATTTGGATGGGTATAGTAATGATGTCTAATTAATTTAAATAATAAATATAACATGATAATGATTCTGTATATATGATATACCATCGAATTATATATTATTTTAATATCAAAAGAATGATATTGTCGCTCCTGCGTACGTATGGACTATCGTCTCCACGAACGTGATGAGATTCATTATCTATCATATCCATTCAAGTATAATTATCATTTGATGATTTAAAAATAATTTTTTAGGACATGATATCATTCTGGATATGAATAAGATACAACCTATCCTTGACAACCATGGCTTACGTAACAAAACATATAAAAGAAAACGAGTAAGTTAACACCCGACACAACGATAATTCTAAGATATTATTAACAAAGCAATGTTCAAAGATCACATATGATATCATATGAATGTATATGATTCTTGTATAATTTAATAAAAATTATTTCACCATTATAATGGAGGTTATCCTACCCCCAACCAAGGAAAAGTACAAGGTAAGGGTTTATTTCACAATCTCTTCACTATCCGAGGTTGTTTATATGTGATTATCTACTAGGATCTCTTTATCATCCACATCCATGTTTCTTAAAAATGTATTTCAAAACATTTTTACTATTTAAAATAAAATGTGTTAAAGTCATTTATACCCTTTTTTTACTTTTTATAAGAGTTTTATAATGGAATCTTTCCGTCGTTTTCCAAAAAAGGTGCTTTTTAACCATTTCGACGGAATTGTGGTAAGAATGTTTTTTTAACTTATACGGCGGGTGCGGCTATTTTCGCCGTTATAAAATCCTAGAAGATTCCATTACAATATTATAAGATTATTTTCAATGAAAATGTTTTATTTTATAAATATATGACTCTTAATTGATTTAAAAATAGAAAGATATATCTCTCTAAAAAGAGTTTTGATTTCATCTATGTCAATATCCTTTGATGGATTTTACGCTTATTTGATGTTGATTTATTAGGATACAAAACTTCTATATTTGATTGAAGGATTTGTGATATGTTTGACTATGGGTGTGCTATTTTTATACCATTCATGGTTTATGGTGAAAGTATTGACATTTCGTATGCTAGTTTTAATACGAATGTTTATGATATGTTTAACCCTGTTCATATGAGGAATGCATTGGACTTAATATGTGACGGGTGGAGCCCGCTATAGCTCCTCGATGCATCGGTAGGTCTATTGAGACAAACTAGTGTCTTGGCACAAGGACTTGACAAAATCTTATTTGTAGTCTTGGCACGAGGCCTTGGCTTTGTGGTTATGATAGTCTGGCATTATGCATTCCATCATTATGAACGTTGTTATTGATATTACATATGATTATTCGACTAGTACAATATCCATGTGAATAAATAAATGGTATTATTTATTTTATCTTTTCCATATTATGCTGAAGTTCAAGATTAAAAGGATTTTTTTTAGTTATACATTGCCTTAAATGTTTATGATTATTTTTGATATTTTTCGATGTATTTCTTACACTTACTGAGCATTTGAGCTCACCCCTTTCTATGTTTTACTTTTCCCATGATTCCAAGAAGTGTAATGTGATTGATATGCAGGGTTATGCCAAGGGAATAATGGCATTAATAAATATTATTTATGTTGTTTTGCAAGTCTTAAAGTGCAAATGTAATATTCATGTATGTGATCTATTTTTCCAATACTGCTAAACTGATTGGTCCTTCGGGACATGATTCATTGTAATAATGTCAATGTATTAAAATAATGCACCGACTCTGCGTAACTGGGGTTGGGGTTTTACAAGGGCCGTTCAAACAATAAGAGGAATAATATGATTTTCATCTATATATTTTAAAGGTTATTTGGATCAACACCATCATTTGGTGGAATTTTCTTATACTAATAGTTTTGACATTGTCATTCATGTGGCTCCTTATAATACCCACTTTGGTAAAAAAATGGAAACCTACATCAAGTTAGAACGTGGTTGGATTCGTGCATAGTAAGCAGTGAAATCAATTTGAATTATTAAAATAAATCTTATGGTAGGTTAATATATATGAAGGGATCATTTTTTATTTAATTATAAATTGAGGACTTATTGGTCGGTCATCAGAAGATGATACTAGTATAATGATTTGATATTTTATATTGTACTCATATTTGAGATTGACACCAACATTGGAATGAAATGAAGATTAAGAAAATAATATAAATGATTATTTTAAACCTGTTGTGAGTAAAAATATGATATGTTGTAAGATTTAATGGTTATTGTTTATTTGATAATACAGTTATCTTTTAAACCAAAATATAATAAATGGGTGAACAATAACCCATAGAGAGCATCCCTCATCAGATAAAAAACTGTTTAACATTGATATATATATTATATGTTCCCTGCGATAATATATAAGAGTGTAAGGGGGTCTTCTACCAATTTAGGTTGGCATTACACCAATCCAGATACTCCACCTCTTTGTCACCCCATACAGTGGTGCCACAATATTCCATACAACTTCCAATATGTATAAGAGGTATTAGGCTAAATTATTACCCCTCATATACATTAAGGGTTTATATATCATCCACCACTATATTGTTTCACAAATCCTATCTTAAAAAGGAGTTGTAATAATTAATTTAATAAAAATATTTTTCAAATTATTTTTTTAAAATAAAATCCAATTAATTTTATTTTTACTTTTATTACATATTTACTTTCAGTCCCATAATATTAATATTATATTACATATAACTCTATAATTAAAATATAAACATTATGATAATATTAATATATGTATGATTATATATAATATTATGACACAAATATATATATGTTATAAATATCAAATTTAAATTATAATTTTATAGATACTTTTAATTATTTTTTATTTATTCATATATCATTAATGACTATATTTTTTTCACTATCATGTTTAATTATAATTACAATATCTCTTTATTGAGGGTCTAAAAAAATCCTATAAATACCCTCATAGATTTGAGATATTTATATCAAAAATATTTCTACAACTAGAATATTTTCACTTAAAAAAATGGTTCTCATCATTCCTCAATCTCTTTGTATTCTCATTATTTTCCATGTTGGTGTTTTTACTCATGTATAAACGAAAAAAAGGTTTATATTACTCTTTTCATTCTTATTTGTTTATTTATTGTATACATGAATTATTGGTTCCTGTAATAACATTAGTTAACTTGTTATAGAATCTGTTATTATAATGAATACAATGTACAAATAATAAAATGTTTCTCATTTTTCTAAAAATATAATGGTTTATTGGTTTGAAAATTTTATTTAAAAGACCTAATTCTTCCATAATAAATGGATTAACTATTATATAATAATTACAATATTTATATATCAATTAAAATTATAATTCCATCAATTAAATATTGTAATGAAAAATGAACTATGACCCAATCATGGAGATTATAGGTGGTACATACACATGAGTAACATTTCTTTTTTTAAAAACTCACTATGAAAATAATATATGTATTTTATTTAAAATAAATAATTATTAATATATCATAAATATCATATTAATCACTTAAATAAACTTATATATATTATCCATATAATGTGGTGATGAAAAATGAATAACATCACTTCATAGAGGTGATAGTTGACATGTACACACGAACGACATTATAATTTTTCTGTAAATGAAAATATAAATAATAATATATTAACATTAAATAATAATTTATACTTCCTTAATATAATATACAAATTTTATTCAAACATTATAACCATTCTTCAGAGATTGTGATGAAAAATGAATTACATCAGTTTGCAAGGGGGTAGTCGATGAAACACACAAACAATGAATTTTTCTCCAATATGATGAAAGTGTATATGGACATACTAACTTCTTATTATTTTTTAGATTCTAAATTTATTATCTAAAAATTGATGAATAAGTTTTTTTGAGTAGTAAGAAAAAAATAGAAACTCGTGGTTAAAAACCATACATCTTCTTCAGATGGAACCTTTTTTTTACACCTTGAGAACACTAACTATGGATTAATGACTAAAAAGGACCATTAGAATGTGATACATGACTATAGGATAGATTTTTTGCTTGAACTAGAAATAAAAATGTTATTTATGTGTGGTGGATTGTGTAAAAGTTGTTTCCTTTCATAATATATAAAAGGCACACTATTGAAATTTCATGAAATATTACATTATTATAAATTAATTTTTGATTTTAATTAGATCCAATGTTATATATTTAGAATATATGATTGTTATGGACTGAAATACCCTCATAAAAAATTTAGGTAATTTTTTAATATATTTCTACCATAATATTTTGGTTTTAACACCTATTTAACCACTTCCACTTTCACTGTGACAATAAAAAAATTTAAACATTCACAATCAATATATTTACTATAAAATTATTAAAGACCCATAAATAAACCATAAATATTTAAAACCATATCCAACTAACCTATAATAATATGTTATATCGTCAAATTTAATATCCTTTAATTAAATGTTTCTTATTTTAAAATATAGATAATATAAAATTTAATAATTATTCATTACTTTTACTTTTATAATATCATTATAAAACATATAATTCGAAAAACATATTACATCCTTTAATTGTCAAGGTAATACATGACTTTTTTTTCTCACCTTTTTTTTCAAATTAAATTACATTTTGTTATTTTTCATATTATTTAGTTTATTTTTCAATTAATTATTGAATTAATACATCTTCATTTTATAAACATTTAATGAGAGTATTCATTCACTAAAAATTAAAATTAATGTTACCTTGAATAATAGAAATATTTTATATTTCTAACTAATTTTTATATACAAGCATATCCTCTAGATAACACCATATTAAAAATATCACACTTATTAATAACAAGAGTGTGACATGTTTGACTTTTCATTAAATGAAATTCTATCATGGTCATTATCTCATCCATGTATCAACAAATAGCCATAAATTAAATCCTCAGATTATTATGGTCAATATGGACTCGTAAAATAAGATTTGGGAAAGTGTTCATGTCATTTAATAGTTCTTATCATTTAATTATTATCCTAAATCACTTGATTTATTATTTACCATAGTAATTATAATTATTATAGTTGTTTTACATATTTTCTATAAATAAAAGGGATGATATTACAAATTTTTTCCCATTTTTTCCAAATATTGAATCAGTTGTTAAAATTTCAATACCCAAAACTATAGGAATTTAAATTATGATTAAATAGAAAAACACAATGAAAAAGAGATTTTTTTGGTAAAATTTCCTTTTTAATGTAAAATGTGGTCAATTAAATATATGTATAAACTATACTTCAAAACTAATAATTGGATTATATTACATAAAAAATTACTAAATAGAATTTAAAACTAAATTAAATATATATGGTAAATAAAATTCAACTTTCAATAAATATCAGTATTCTTCATTATTGTATAAAAATGAATATTTACCAAAAAATTCTAAAGAATTAATCCTATTTGAATTTTTGAATTATAAAATTTCAAAAATGATGTAGACATTTTCAAATTCAAATTATATATTTTGAATGTTAAACTTCTTAATAAAATATTATAAGATAGTTGTTTGTTTAAAACATTTACATTTTGGATTTTTAGAATTATATAACATATTAAAAATAAATATAATTATATAATACAGGAATACTAATAAATATTAGAAGGAATCACTATATCATTACTTGGTTTGTTACATTAACCACTTGGATGATGTGACCATTCAATTTGGAACACATGATTTGTAATTAGGGTTTTACATTAAAAATTACCCTTCATGAAAACCCACATAATTAAAATGGACAATAATGCTTCCTCTAGAAAAGAGTGAAAAGAAAGTATGAAGGCCACTTGAGATAAAACACAATCAATTTCCATGTAGGATAAAATAATTAGGATGTGAAAAAATGGATATGGAAGAGAAATATGACACACATGGATTGATGGAGAGTGATATAAAACAAAAACATGAGAATATTAACCATCACAAAGCCATAAATCTGTGATGGGTTATAGGTCAATGAATAAATGATATGCAAAGTTAATGTATAATTATTTTATTTCAATATCATTTTCCAATTGTTGAGTTATTCAATTTAAAATTTATTAATAGTATATGGAATTATACTTACTTGATATGTAGAATATCATCCTTTAATCAACTTCCAACACAATGTCATCTTTTTCTCCATATGATGAGTACTCAAGACGAGTTTTCCATTTTTTAATCATAATAATAAACTTTTATAGATCACAAAATCCAAAAAACTATGTGAATATATTACTAACATATGGTTAAATTAATTGAAACCAAAATGGATAGTAATAGATAAGAAAGTTCCCCAAAATGAGAAGCCATTCATACTAAGAAAACTAAATTAACATGTACTATTTAACAAAAATATCCAAAGAACAAGAATATTAATCCAACAGATAACTATCATAAATATTCCTCAAAAATTTAATATACTAATATTGAAATGAAAAAATTAAATGTATCTGATCATATATTCTTCAAAGTTAAATTTTAATATTTTATATAAAAATAAAACCAACCACTATTAATGTATCATACCAAAAATTTAATTTCATAAATCACATAATCTCTATGATATGATAGTTTTTATCATAAATTAACTAAATCACCATATGTCCATTATAAAATAATATATGATTCCAAATTATTATTCAAAATTTATTAATAAAATAAAATCCAATAGTATTTTGATTAACTAAATCATATAAGATTCCCCACATAGTGACTTTCCACCAAAATAACATTACTCACTTAATCACAAAATCTATTTCAAATTCGAATGTTTTTTATTAGAGAAAATATATTTTCCTAAAATCAAATTAATCTTTTTATATTATATCATTTAAATAAAAATGAAAAATTTCATACTTATCGTGACATCAAGTAGGCTAGTGGTAGGTGTTGTACCCTATTATCCATTCAGTTGTTTTTAGGTCGACTAGGTTAGATACCCTATAAATGGGGATGAATCATGGTATGGTAGATTAAAACAACTGCCCATGTTGATCATGTTTGGCTTTTAAGAAAAACTGTCTTCTCTCTCTTTCATATAGCAATGTATAATAAAAATCTAAATCATGAACTCGATACTATAATTTTTACATGGTTCACCCTCACTGAGATACATCCAAGGATCATACACCGGTGATGTGCCGATGTATAAAATCCACTAAAAAATCACCTTTGTTGAAAATTTTTGAAGTGGACTCATAGTCACTTTTGGTTTACTACCAACCATGATATAAAATCTCACTACTCTCTCAGACGAAGTGTGCTCATAGCTTCTTCATGAAATTTCACACACAATTTATAGACATATAGGTCTCTTCATTATGTCTAATGATATATGAATCATTTTCTATTGAAAGATGCTATTTTGATATCCAACTTTCATCTATAGATGAGTCTCTCTTTTCACCAGTTGTACCGTGCAACACAAATTTTTACACGCAGCCTTTACAAGACCTTTCACTTAATTCCATACTTTTTCATGAAATCCACTTTTATCACAACACCTAGTTTACACACAACCAAAAATTTAATGTGCACTAGCCTCCTTTTATGCACTACCTTTTTTATGTGCAAACACTTCGTTTACGTGAAACAACAATTTTTACATGAACCCTTTACTTAATGCGCATACAATTATTTTACACGCAAACTTGTCATTTATGCGCTACTCACTTGCATACTCCAATTTCACACACCAGACCTCAGATACTCTATAAGTCTGGAGCTTAGTCGAATTAGGGGGTTCACTTCATATTTATTAGCAAAATCAACCTAGCATGAAATTCACTTCTTTAGAGCCTAATCCTCTTTGAGTGAAAAAAAAATCATTTTCAGATCACTATTTTTCCCGCACTACTCCTGTATTTTGCACATCACGTTCCTTTTCCTATTTTCTATCTTCTGATCTCAAAACACCTCTTGCGTGAAAAACTTCAGTCCTCTCATTCACAAAACATTTTCTTTTTTTGAAAACCTCTCTAATTTTGTGCGCACCTCATCCATTGTTAATTTTCAAGCATCTGATCTCTAATCACCCCTTGCGTTAAAAAACATCATTCCACTTTTTTGAACAACATTTTCTTTTTCTTTGCACCTCTCTAATTTTGGGTTCACCTCATGCCTTTGTCAAATTTTGAGCATCTGATCTTGAAACACCTCCTGGGCGAAAGACATCATTCCTCTATTTCTCACAACATTTTCTTTTTTGGGCACCGTTGTAATTTTTTAGCACCTCCATATTGTCCATTCCATTGTTGGGGAACTTCAATCAGATAATGATTGTTGAAAAAATCCATTGAACTCAAAAACCCACCATGTAAACACCCTTTTTCTATAAATTTGTACATCGTGGTCTCCTTTGTCAACATACATAACACGGAGGCACTCTTTGTTAACAAACATAATCACCTCAAAAATGATTCAGTGATACCTTGAGGGTTCTTTTCCTAACAAACTCTCCATTTGGGTTTGTTGAAATCTCTTATCATAAAAATTTTATGCACTTTGACACCTCATTAAAGCTTCTTCCAACTAATACCACCATTCGCCTCTTGTGATTCTGATAGCATTCAAAGATTCACTCAACACATACTCTAAGACCACATGAAGAATGATCACCATGAGAAACATTAGTAAATAAAAAGATCATTAATGAATAACTTTATTTCTAAAACCAACTATTGATACCCATCTAATACAAATGGTTGATACCTGGGAACCTTCAGACACCATTCCAAAACCACTCTTATACTATTATCATGATCCTCAGCTATCATGATATCTACTCTTTGATCAATCACTTCTATAATCATAAGATTTAAAAAAAACACCCCTATCTCATAGCTCTCAGCCTATCTCGTGGCTCTACCTGTCAGTATATCCCCGTTACATTGACTAAGACATTTTATCGCCTCCTTAGCCACAATTTCCACCCACGAGGAGCCACTATTTATCCCTCTTTGTCAATGAACCAAATGGTCACTCTTCTTTGAACTATGAATTGGGAAAGAACACAGATTAGCACAATAGAGAAAAAAATACCATACCTCGGGGTGATGGGGAGATCCCACATACACACCTGATTATGTTTGGGGAGTCGACTAAGCTACCAGAACTATTTGATGCCTCTTAAAAGCTTTCTTGGGTTAGGATTTTGTCAGAATTCCTACAACCGTTAGTTTTATTGGAACATACTCCAACAACATGATTCCTTGCTCAACCATCTCTTTGATAGAATGATAATTTACCTCAATGTGATTTCTCCTTGAGTAATGGACATGATTTTTGCTAAATTAATAAAACATGAGTTATATCACTAGATTCTGATAATAGAAAACACTTCAACTCTCATATCATCATGATTCTATTTCATCCACAATAACTTTGTGCATGCTTGAGTGACCACAATATACTCATCATCTACAGTGCACAAGGATATGCAGTCTTGCTTCATGGTTAGACAAGAAATACACAATCCTTAACGATAGAAAGCACCTCCTGAATTTGATTTACTGTCATCCGCAGAAGAACCCCAATCTTCATCAGTATATCCCAATAACTCTGACTGTGATTTTTCATTATATTTCAATCTTAAATATACTATGCCCTTGATATTACAAATTATCCATTTCAATGAAATCATGTGGAATTCCTTGGGATTGCTTTGATATATCACTACTTGAAATTTTTCGAAGACATTGTCAAGCCTTGTCATGGTCAATTACAGTATAGTTACAATAATTTTCTTGTACTATATGATATTAACCACCTTGCCTTCATCATCCTTTGACAGTTTCATCTCAGTAGAAACTATATTCTTCATATCATTGGAATCATCCATTCCAAATCACATAAGAAACTCTTTAGAATATATGTATTGAGTGATAAATTTTCTATTTATTCCTTATGTTACCTATAAACCAAGGGCGAATGTTAGCTCTCCAATCATTGACATTTTGAACTCATTTTTCATGAATTCAAAACACTATCTACACTGAACTTCATCTAATTCACCAAATATTATTTCATCAACATTATCCCACACCAAAATCATTTTATTACTATCATTGTTGAAATAGAGATTGTAATTTACTCCACCACATTGGAAACCAAGATTCTTCAAATATTGATCATTCCTCAAGAACCATGATCTTGGTCCTTGGTTCAGCCCATATAGCACATTCATCAATAGACACGCTTTTTTTTATCTTCATGAATGGGAAAAACATTTGGCTGCTCTATATCCACTTCTTTCTCCAGAAATCGAATTAGGATTGCAGATTTGACATCCATCTAGAAGAAATTGAACATTAGTCGAACTACAATGGCTAGGAATAATCTGATTTTATCCAACCTTGAAATCATTGCAAATGTCTAATCAACATCAATTCCCTCCATCTAGGAGTATCCTTTGTACAGTAGTTGTGATTTTTTTTTCAAATCGTGTTTCCATATTCATTCGTCTTGCTGAGAAAAACCCATTTATCCCCGATGATATTCTTATCATCTAGCATTGAAATAATCTCCCACGTTTGATTCTTCTTAATCTGATCTTGCTCTTCATTAAAAGCATGATCCCAGTTTCCATATTCATCTACATAAACAATTAATTTTGGATTTACTTGAGATAAGAAAGATGTGTCATAGAGTGATTTCATGATTCTTGTCTAAACTAGAGCTGATTGAACACTGATGATATTTTTCATGTCAACTTCAGCATGACTCCATGGCATCTGTGAAGATACAGATTTTTCTTCTTCATGCTCATCATCAGTATCTTCTTTTGAATTAGCATCATCCACTTCTGGTGATCCTGTGTTTCTTTCCTCTAAATCACTTTTATCAATAAATTTTTTCCTACATTCTTGAATGTTCTCATCATTTTCCACAACAGTGACGTCATTGATCTCAATTACTTTTCCCAACCTTCTATTAATGCTTTTATATTCATTGATTTTTCTTGAGTAGCCAAGGATTATTCCATCATCTCATCATGACTCAAATTTCCTATGTTTTTATTTGTTGATTATAAAGAACATACTCCCAAATATTATAATGTTCTTCACCAATTGGTTTCTTCCCGTACCACATATCATACAGAAATCTTCCTTCCTTAGAACACAACAAAGCCCTGTTAGAAATTTAGGCAGATGGAAATACTGCTTCCTTCCAAATTTAATATGGTCTATCTATTTTTATAAGCATTATTCTAGCCATGTTGTTGATGATCTGATTTATCATTTTAACTACTCTATTTTGTTGGGGGGTCTTACTAATGAATCATAATGCCTTATCCCATGTTTCTCAAGTTAATATTCCACCTATTTTTCTTTAAATTATGTACCATTGTAAGTACGAGACTTCATAAATTTCAATCCAATAATCCTTTCACAGTCCCTCCAGTACTCTTTTAAGAAACTGAACAAATTAGAATTCTGTTTTATAACAAATAACTGTTCCATTATCCTATAGTCATCAATTAAAATAATGTAGTACCTATTTACCTCAATTTATCTTGGTGTGGTAGACCCACAAACATCAACAAGCACCATTTCGAGAAATATTTGTGACTTATTTTCCTTTGCCTTATATGTATTTTTAATGAGCTCCCATTATTGGCATGCATATCACATGTGGGTATGATCGTGTGATAGCATAGGGAGATTTATTGCTGCATCATACATTACCAGATTATCTAGGGTTGGATAGAATGGATGTTTGTGTCGTTTATTCTACAACTTGTTTTCCTTCTCTCTAGACCGAATTGACATATCTTCTTCTCCACTTACGTGGTAGATATTCCCCTTTGTTCTTTTCCCCTATAGAACCATTTTCTCATATCTTACTTTTATAATACACATCTTTTTATTAAACCTTATAGAACTTCTTGAGCCACATTATTAAATTACGTAGAGAAAATTATGAATTAGGCCTTCTACTACTAAGACATCAGCACCTCTCATATATGTTCCCCCAAACATGGCCTTTACTGAGCCAATAATATTTGGGCCTTCATCATTTCCAAACATTAAAACATCTTTTTTGTCATATTTTATGCTTATAACGAGATCCTTTTTTCTTGTCATGTTAGCCATGAAACCACTATCAAGGATCCATACACCAGAAGAGTCTGATACATTACGGTCAATTTTAGAAATCACTGACATCTCTCCTATCTTAATCTTGGTCTAAATTTTTGTCTTCACACTCATAATTGATTGATACTTCTTATATTTCTCAGAGTATTATGGATCTTCTTAATATTGCAAAGCTACAAAATAATTTATCATTTTTCAACTCACCTTTTGGATTGTTGATTTGATTATTGAGTCTATTTTGACTCTGATTTGTAACATTATTCTTTATGGTTTATGTACAGTATCTAGAAATGTGCCCAAATCCTCCAAAATAGAAGCTGTTCTCATCAAAATATGTTCTAAAGAACCATTCTCAGTTTGGCTGCCACCTCTTTTCTTGTTCCCTTCGGTTTCTTCTTTCAATAGAATAAACATTTTGTGAGTGTCCCATCTTTACATATCAATAACACAATATGAAATGTTCATTCCTACATGTCACTTTTGTACTGCCAGTCATCCATTGGGTTCATGGAATTTCCTGCTTCTTTTTTGTACCCACTTGAATTTTCATCCTTAGAATAGATTATTGCGGTATGACCTTAACCGTAAATACTTTATATTTTTCATTGAGCCCCAAATAATTATTAACATCTATATTAAATTTTTTCTTCTTTCCTACTGAAATACTAGACTCCTCCTTCATCTTTATGGTCTTTTCAATGATCTTCATTCATGATATCCTGCTGGGAATCCGTTGTTTTTCTTGATCCTTAACTTTTAGTTGCAGACCGACAACTTCTCATGTATGTCCATTGATACTTTTGATCTTATATTTCAATTTTTTATTTAAGACATTGATCTCTCATTTCTGTTCATCAATTTGGATTTTATACTCACTAACAAATTTTGAGTCCTTTGGTGTTGATGATTTGAGTTTTTAAATTTCATCCATCTACTATGATGTGTCTTCTTCTCTCTGTTGCATATAGAGTTTGGCATCACGAACAACATTGTTGGTTTTATTTGTTTTAGCTCTCCAAAGATATATCTCTTCAATATAATCCTCTAACTCATCATTCATATTAACTCTTCCTTCATCATTTTCTTCTTCTTCATCAATGTAAATTTTTTCCATTTTCTGAGTACTGCCGGAAACTACCACTATAACATTTTCTCCATGATCTTTTCTATTTCTTATCTCTTAAACCACTTCAACCTCAGACTCATGTTGAACTTTCACATTATTTTGAAAAGAGATTATTCTTCTTCATTGAAATTATATTGAACTGCTTCTTGCATTTCCCATAGTCTGGAGACAAATTCATGGGAATTTTAACTTTATAGACATAATCATGTTCTTATAACTTTTTCATACACCTTTCTGCAAGATGTCCAACCATTCCCCATCGAAAACAAGCTAGTGGATGTTTCCCCTTGAAATTTCCTTTTCCTCTTTGAAAATATGAAGAGGGAAATAAAATCACCTCATCTGTCCTTTCATCCCCCTAAGAGTCTTCAATGGTGATCTTTTTCATGGACTTGAATTCTACCTCCTTATACTTCTCCTTTTCCAAATCCTCATTATCATCATTCCACATTTCATATGCAACCAAGGTACTATGAAATTTTTTTAGTGTTAGCTCCTTCAGATATTTATCATCTAGTACATAGACTTTTGGATTGAACTAAGGTGGATGTTTTCTCAAGATGCACTTTACGATCTTAATGTCTTCAATTAATTCTCCAAGACCCCGAATATCTTCAACAACAATATTTACCTTCTCAAAGAATACATCAACGGACTCATTTAGGTTTATTTTCAAATCACTTCACTGGATCCCCAGAACTAGAATATTTGCCTCTATAACCATTGTATCTCCCTCATATATATTTAGTAGATTTTCCCACATGGCATGTGATTTCTTCTATTACATCACATTTGTATATATATAATTGGATAGGGCTCCCCCTAAATCATTAATTCATTTGGCATCTGTATCCAATTCCCTTCTTTTTTCCTCTTATAGTGCACCACTATTGATGTCGGTCGAGATGACATGCATTTCTACTATAAACACATCCATTCCAAAAGATTATAATTAGTGTTACATCTGATTCTTTCCTAACTGAAAATCGTTCCGGTCAATGTTCAGAATTCCTATATGGTTTTTGAAATCTATTTAAGAGAGAAACACAGATATTAATCCTTCCCTTTGATACCAATTGTTAGGTCTACTAGGTTCGATTCCCTAAGAGGGGATGAGGTGAATCAGGGTATAATTGATTAAAACAACTAACCCTATTGATCTTATTTTTCTATTAGGAAAAAATCTCTTCCCTCTATTTCCTGTTGAAAATTATAAACATAATGTAAATCATACACAGGATACAACGATTTTTACATGGTCACCCTCACTGGGCTATGTCTACGGAGCACACACCTGTGATGTTTAGATATACTAAATCTACTAGAAGCCCTATAATGTTTACAATGTTCTAAGAGGACTCACTGCCCCTTCTATTTTACAACCAATCACGATATAAAATCTCACTGCTCGCTCAACTAATGTGTCCTCACTTCTTCTTCAGAAGATCCACTCATAGTTTTTTAGACATATAGGTCTCTTAATTATCTCTAATGAAATATGAATCCTTAACTATTGATATATTTTCTATTGATGTCGAACTTTCATCCCCAGTTAAATCTCTCTTCGCACTGGGTGTACCGAGCAACCCCAATTTTTACTCGCAGCCTTTACTGGACATTGGCATAATTCCATGCTTTTTCTTAAAAATCCACTTTTTGTGCGACACCTATTTTTTGAGAAAACCAATTATTTTATGCACACTATCATTCTTTTACACACAACCATTTCATTATGCGCAAATACTTCTTTTATGTGCAACAACCATCCTTTACACTCACCCTTTTCTTTATGCGCAAACAATTATTTTACACGGAAACTTATCGTTTATGTGAAACATGCTTGCGTACTACAAATTGGTGTGCCAGAGCACATATATTATTGATATTTATCTTCTTTTAATGTGAGGGGTCACTTAATATTTATAGGCAAAATCGACCTAGTGTGAAAAATAATTATTGGGCACATAATCCTCTTTGAGCAAGGAAAACAAATTATCTGCGCAACAACGTTTTTCGATCACCTCATTCCATTTATAATTTTTGATCTTATGATCCCGAAAGACCTCTTGAGCGAAAAAAAATCAGCTATTTCACTCAACATTTTCTTTTTCCACACACCACTCAAATTTTCCGTGTAGCTTATGCCTTTTTCAATTTTCAAGCTTCTGATCTCGAATCTCCCCTTGCTTGTAAAACAACATTCCTCTATTTCGCACAACATTTTATTTTTATGCACACATATCTAATTCAGAACACCCCCATACCTTTTCCAATTTTAAAGCATCTGATCTCGAAACAATTTTTGCGTGGAAAACATCATTTATCTATTTCACACAACATTTTATTTTTTGCATACTGCTCTAATTTTGTACCAACTCCAGATCATCCATTCCAGTATAGAGGTTCTTCAATCAAGCATGGATTGTTTAAAACATCCCTTGAACTAAAAAAATCACCATGTAAACACCCATTGTCATCAAATTTGTAAATTTTGGTCTGCTTTGTCAATAAATATAACACGGAAGCCCACTTTGTCACCAAACACAATCACCTCAAAAATACTTCAATAATACCTTGAAGGGATTTTTCCCAATATTTGTGGATTAAATATTTATGGTCATCCAAAATGTGATGGGGTCTCACTCATCCCATGTTTTGCCTAGTTATAAAACAATATTAATATAATAATTATAAAATTATATAAACATGAAAATGTCCTCAAAATAACTATAATATATTCAAATTTATTGGATGTTTTTAACCTCCAATGTTATCTCATAAATTTCATTTTTCATCCCACATTAAATAACCCGTAGTTAAATTAAAAATTATTACATCAAATTATATCATTAGTGACCATAAAATGTAATAAAATATAGTCTAGGAAGGGGTCAGTAGTTTATTAAACTTATGACAAAGCATAAAATTACATAACTATGATTGTATCAATCACCCTTAATATAACCTCTTATGAAATTATTCTATCCTTCAAAGTGGCAATAACCCTCCACTGATATGAAGTATAAGTACCCGACTGTAATCATCATGTAATTAAGTGTCTTTGAACTAAAATCCACATTCATACAATCCTGATGATCTTTTTGGGTTTAGAGTAGAAGTTAATTAGGACACACTCATACATAATAAACAAATAAATAATAAGTATAGACTTATTATCAGTATCTATTTTCCCACACTAAACTCAACTTTTTAAAACAACACATGGAATCATATCATGGTATATCTTCATAATTTCCAAAATGGTTTCTTCCCTTATTATACCCATCCATAAAAAATTTTCAAAATATTTTAATGATTTTGTGGACACAAAAGTAATAGAAAGATTCAAAAATTAATAAAATTTTTAGTTTTGTGAAAAAATTAAATCCTTTTAAAAACTATTTCGTAAGGTCATACCCAATCATCGAAAAAAGGGACCATTTTTTCATAAAAATAAGTATCTTACCTTTTTAAGTCAAATTATTTCCATGAAAACTCATTTGAGATAATAGGAAATTCATTTTTGTTTATTAGGGCATCATCATCATAGAACCCTAACAAAACTAATATAATAAATATTTTAAATTGGAATAAACATATGACTGGCATTCAATATAATTATTGGAAAAAATATATGTACCCTGTGCAATGAGAACTATTGGGTTTCACCAATCATATAAGATATAACATGATCACATGTGATCTTTAACGGGGCTCAAACCTTAATATTAATTTCCACAGATCATGCCATAAATGAAACCCTTGAATACACATTTAAAACTATTTAAAAATCACTTTTGGATATAAACATTTCCATTTTACCAAAATATAATTTTTAATTATAAATGACAAGGAAAATAATAAAGATCCCGTTTTTTTTATAATAAATATTTGAATTTATTAATGAAGCTTAAAAAAATTAATATACTACATGGGTGGAAAAAATAGTTCATTCCTTATATTTTTAAAAAATAATCCTTTTTTATTTTTGTTAGAAAAGTCGAACACTACCTTATTCATAAGATGATAAAACAATTACATTGAAACCATTTTGTAAATTGTAAAACATTGTTAATGATGTCCGTTAAAATAATATAAGCATATAAAAATATTATTTAAAATATATTTAGAAAATTTTGATATTGAATAAAAATATGGTTTTATATAAAACATTAAAAAATTAGTATTTCAATGAAAGTCTACTAACTGCATCACAACTAGTAATATATGTTATTTATCATCATGAATAATAAATTAATGTTATGTATTAAATTTATTAATAAACATAATCATTTTTATTTTTCTTTTTTTATTACTTATTTCCATGTTATATAAAATTATGTATTATATAAGTCCACATCAGACATTATTATGATATTCGGTTCCAAATTCTAGAATGAAATTAGTATGTTTAATATGGTCAAAGAGGTATTTATTTTTTCATCTCCCGAAAAATAATAATGACCAAATCAATATTTTCATATATATGAATTTTAATTTTAGTACCATCTATTAAATATTTTTATGAAAAATAAACTATGTTAATATCATTGAGACAGTAAGTCATATATACGATTGAGTACCATTTAATTTTTTAAATGTTCGTTTAGTAAAGAAGTTAAGTATTATTTTTTCATCCCAAAATTATAATAATATAATTAAAATAATATTAATATTTTATATATACTTATATATATATTATATATGTGATGTGGTGATGTAAAACAAATCATTTCACTTCATGGAAGAGATAATTAAAATTTTTTGCACGGAAGAAAATGTCATTTTTTTATTGAATGAAAAGAATGTAATTCATATATTTTCTTTTAAAATTGATAAGTATTTCATTAAAATATTATCTAATACTTAATTCCAATATTATAACTATTCTTGAGATATGGTGATAGGAAATGAATTAAATAAGTTCTTGAGGTGGTACCCTTTGATACACATGAATGATGAATAATTTTTCCATTTCAATGAAGTGGAGAAGGTTATAGGTCTTAATAACATATAAATTTATCTTTTTTTTTCTTATTTTTTTATCATGGATTAATACGGTTTTAATGATGTGGATTTATAAACAAAACAAAAATTCTTGATAAAAAAATGATACATCTTCTTCTAAAAAACGTTTTTTCCTATCACATTACAACAATTATGGATGGTGTTTTCTCTAAAAAATTAACTATAAAAAATTAAATGGAATATATTAAGGGATTTTTGTAGGTATTTCTTGAATAAAATTGGTTTTTATGTTTTAATTATTGTGAAGAATATGTTATCTTTTATAAGAGAGGGTAGAGATAGTCTTGAAATTTCATAGAATATTAAATTCATGTAAATTAATTTCTAATTAAAAATGTATAAAAGATATTTCTTTGGAATATAATATATATAGAGATCAAAATATATTCATCTAATAAAAAGAAGATATGTTTCGACTATATATATAGTGTTATTGTTTGGTTTTAGACCATATTTAACACCATTAACTTCTAACCTGTCAACATAGAGTTTTACTATTTGATGGTCAATAAAGATACTATAAAATAAAAAATTTCCCACAAATAGAAAATGGATAATAATTTAATCCATTAAAATCAATTTTATGATTTCATTTTTTATAGTAATTTTATATCATTTACCAAAATATTTTTTACTATAAATCATCCATTATGTAAATTTTAAGAACTATTCATTATATTCACATTAATGATATCAATATAAAACTTATAATTAGAAATAAAATATTTTATTACGTCACTAAAATTTAAAGGTAATATATAATATAATTATATCATGTGTTATATTTATTTTAATATGATTCACATGGTTTATTTTATTTATCAATTAAATAAATAATTGTTGTGTCCATATTTTATATGAATTTATAGTAATTATTTTCTCGCCTAAAAATAAAAATAAATTAACATGTCGAATAAAAATATTTATGTCTTAATGTACTATTTATATTAAAAAATATCCCATGAAAAACATCATATTGAAAATATTATACATATTAAAAAAAGATTGTGACATGATCAAATCTTCCATAAATAAAATACTATAAAGAAAAATATGTGGCCAAAAAGTTATATATTTTACAAATGGAAGATTATTGTTTATAAATACATATCTAATAAAATTTAAATTAATTTTTTTATTATTTAATGATTCTAATCATTTTATTTTTAACCTAAATTACATGATTTATAATTTACCGTGGTAATGAATATTACTAAGATTACGATTCAGTTTTTTTAAATTTAAAAAAACCTATTGACCTCAATTTTTAATCACTGATTCCAAATATATAATCCATTTTTTTATAAAAACCAATACATTTAAGTGAAATAATATAATATTAAATTATATATGAAAAATTCAATGAAATTTAGTTTTTCCTAAAAATAACATTTTTAAATATAAAATGTTTTTATATTAAATTCATGTATAAAATGAATTTAAAAAACAAAAATTGTATTATTATAGAAAATAACAAATAAATAAAATTTAAACCAACATAATTATATGATTTAATAAAACACATTTTTTTAAAAAAAATAGCATTCATCACTATTACATGAAAAAACATCTAAATGACATTAAAAATATTTAATAAATATAATGAGAGAAAAATAATGAGATTAAACTATTTAATTTAAGTTTAAGACATGTTAATGATTTAATAAAATATTTTATTTTAAGTATAAGTTCTATCATGATATTATTAATGACAACTTCATGAATAGTTCTTAATATTGACCTTAGATATATTTTATAATAAACAATATTTTATTAAATTTTACAAGATTACTAAAAATAAAAAATTCACCCAAGTAATTAAGATATGGATGAAAATATAATCCATGTACCATTTTTTGGTATTTTTTTATATTATAGTTACTATATTAACCCTCAAATAGTAAAGATACATTTTTTCATATTTGGAGTTAAAGGGGTTAAATATGGGATAAATCCAAAAGATATAAATACATATATAGTAAAAACATATATAGTTTTTTAAAATTATATTTATATAAATATTTGTCTTATATTATAATTAAATCAATTTTAATCCATTTTTAATTTAATATTAATTTATATGAAATTAATATTTTAAGAAATGTCATGTCTGTTAATCCCTTATCTAATGAAGGGGAACAACTTCCTTACAATCATTCACAATTGAAAACACATTTAGATAGACCATCCCATATCCCTATACCATACTAGAAACTCTATACACAGTCTTAGGGAAATTTGTATGCAGAAAACAAACTGTAGTTTTATTAAGGTGTTAGTTAATGGAGATTGTCTGAACAAGATGTATCATTTTTAATCAAACATTTCAGTGATTTGTTTCCACATCATTCAAAACATGGGTATTTTCATACATAAATATTCGACATTTTTAGATAGATATTTAATAAGTTTCATAATACATGCATATGGAATATAATATTTTAGTTTCGTTGGTGGTAAGCTACACAATTTTTTTATTTCATAAAATATCACAAATATCTCACACAAAGATCTTCTCACATATTACACTTCTTAGGAATACCCTTCCAAAACCATTATTTGTAAAATGGTGATGGAAACTTAATAAAGGTTTAGCTTAGATTTTCATTAAGGTTTAAAATATGATATATCAATCTATGATCATGTGAATTTATTATATTATAATAATGGTATTTGATCATAAAATATACTTACAAAGTTCATACAAAACCTTTTATAGATCATAAAAATGATTAACGGGATAAAACATAATGATTTTGGAATACATGGCCCATAAGGGTATGAAATAATTATAAATAAATCATGAACCATAAATTCATTTCATAAATATTTCGAATCATGATAAATAATAATACCAATTTCATATTTAAAAGTTAAATAACATAACCATACACATACTAACAATAACATATCACATACATCTCATTATTAATCATGATACACATATTTCCTAAAGTATATCATGATTCACCTATTACTCATAGTAGATCAGGACGCACCTATTTCTCATATTAGAGTAGGACCCACCTATTTCCCATTGTAGTACCAAGCTTATCGACAAGTTTTCTATTTTTTATCTCATGAGATATTAAACATTACCCAATGAGTTGTAGTAATATATTGGTGACCACCATTACATAAATAAAATCATTAAAATTTGTTCCAAACCATCATAATGCATTAATCATCCCAGAACTCGGGAAATGAAATGGACTTCATAAATTTTTCACCACAGTATAACACATGGAAAATGTTACAGTATTATACAAAACCATTTCCTTATGAAAATAATCTATCTAGAGAAATAAATAGGATCTTATCCTTTGATAATATCCCTAATAAATCTCAGATAACATCATATGATGTATTCTTAAAAAGTATATGGATTTTGAAATATCACCAGGAATAATTCTTGAGGGAAATAAAATTTTCAGTTTTAAATGAATGTTTTTTATCTTCCCACATATAAATGATAAAAAATCATTGAAAATAAAAATTTAATATTTTTTTAGGATTCTTCAAATCATTTATTTTTCAGGATTTCAGTAAAAATCAATCATATATGTTTGAAAAATTTTCCTTTCATAAATTTTTAATTAAAATCCTTAATGTAAATAAATGTCACAACAATAGGTATATTCATTTTATTAAATTTCATAAAAAGTAAAACAAGTCTAAAAATGAATTTCATAAATAATTTTAGAATTTTAAAAACATTTTTGAAAAACGATTTTGAAAACATGTACATGACTGAGAAATATTCATCAACAACTTCTTATAAATAAATAATCTCGAATAATGATGTGATTGTAAAATAAACCATTTTATTAAGTCTTTATTTTTCTAATTCACATTCATCCTATAATATAATAAATGTATTATATATATATATGTTACATAAAATTATATCAATAGTACTATTTATGATTTATTTATGAAATATTTTCACCTGTTGAATAATATTTTTTTCTAAAATCATTGTACTAGGTAATTAGTACTTCATTTTCCAAGCATGCGTTCTGTTTGGTAGTCTTGTTATTTATACAATGAGAATAGTCCCAAAATTTCAAAGAATTTAGTCATAATATAAAAATAATATATATTAATTATATACATAATTTTTAATCATTTATAATTTTATTCATAGAAAAATGAATTACTCTATTCATGGATATGGTATGTTGTCTATACATATAAACACATTTTCCATTTCTCAATTGATGGAATCAATGATTAGTTAATAATAATTAATCATTATAGAAATAATATAATATCATATATATTCATCAAATTCATCCAGATAATTATCCATTTGAAATATAAATAGAAAAAAATCACATCTCAATATGAAGATGATAGTCCATATGTATACACAAGTTATGTCATAATTTCTTAGAAGACTACATGATAAGAATATAATAATGATATTAGTATTCCATAAGTATAATAATATTATCCAATCACATATACATATTTTATGCATCATCTTTACCATTTATAAAACGTGAATTGTATCACTATATGAAAATGGTAAGCTATCTATATGAATGAGTGATACTTTCACTTATTATTTTATGAGAAATATTTTCTTTAGTGTTTTTTAATAATAGGAATAAAATTTTTTGAATCTTTATGATGCATAAGATACTGTTTAAAAATAGTTTTTACCTATTTTTTTATCTTTTTACAAAACAATTTGAATGGAATCTTTTTTTATTGTCTTAAATAGGGTTCATTGTTACATTTCAAGAGAGTAAATTAATGAAGGAATGTATCATTACCAAATATAGATTTAATATATTTTCTCACCATCATGACTCCTAAATTATTTCATGTTTCCATTACATTATTACAAGGTTTTTTCAAATAAAATACTTTCCTTTATAGTTGTGAATATTTTAAAAAAAGTATTTCAAAATGGAATGGATATTTTCCTTAAATATTCTTCATGTTATCTTTATGAATAATTATCTAATTAAGATTCCAATATTTTAATATACTTATGAAAATATGTGGATATAATCCAAGGATACAATGTTTATTCTATCTCTATTTGGTTTTTATTTACAACAGAATGATATTTATGAAACCTTTTTTTATACAAGTTATTCTATCATGGAAAGTTTATAAAACTAATTAATTTCATGGGTTGTATTATGATGAATGATTTATGTTATTGTCTCACACATTAGTGTAGTTTTAATTATGTCATGGATGGGATCTATATATATTCCAAATAATCATATAATGATATCAAATGTAATAAAAATCACATTAATTTTTAGCTATTCCAGTTATGTATGTGACCTTTTCCACCGCTAAAGTCTTGGGAGTGAACCATGAATACTACGACGGTTTGGGTGGGATATAATTCCCAAATTATAGTTTCACAAATATATCGTTGACTAAAAATTATATTATTATCTATTATTATATGTATTCCACATTTCCATCTCTTATCGTAATGTTATTTTCTAGTGTCTTATGTTCCATTGTTATTTATGTCTTATAAACATCAAAGATTTATTCCACGACACAAGATTATGATTTTTTATGTACATTGTATAATTATAAAATGATTTATTCATGTTATTATTCGTAAATATTCATGTTGTTTATATATAATCATTGATATGTCCCTTTTTAGCCTTACTGAGCCTCTAAAATCACTATTTTCTAATGTTTACTTTCCCCATGATTTAAACAATGGTATAAAGTACGATATATAAAAAATGATTCTAGTTATGAATAAATATGTGGATGATGATGTGGATTTTTTATATACCAGTTTTTTATGGTTCCATGTTTCCAAAGGCACTATACATTTATGATCCTCAGGAACGTGTTTTTGTTATAAATTTAATATTAATCTAATAAGATGTAACATCTATGTGTGAAGATTTTTGTGTTTTTATAATTGAAATGTTAATGATCATATAATTTAAATTATATATACTAATATATGATCAATATATGGAATGATATATATTTTTATAACAATAAATGTATTGTAGTTATTTATAAAAAATCGTTGGAATGAAGGATTCCAAAGATGTTTCGACACCAATTTATATTGTCATGAAAATGTGTAATGATAAATCTGAGAAAATGTGAATAATAAAGTCTTTTATAAGTTTATAGGAAGAATATTCTCTCTTATAACATCACAGGAGTGGATAAAATTTGGGTTAGGGGTTATCATTGGAAGATAAATATATTTTTTATCACCAAGTGAAGGAATTACTTAATAAAAACCGATTTATATAGTAATGTGGTGTCTATATAATCTCTATGAGAATGAACGTTATTATCTAAAAGTTAAAAAATTTGATAAATAATTGTTTAAAAAAATATGGGTTAAAATTTTATTATAAATGTTTCTAAAGAATGGGAGATCAAAGATCATTTCTGACATTTTTATATCATATCTTCTATATTTATTTAAACAAATTGTTTTTTTCATGATTTTATTAAATACATCCAAAAGAGATACTGAAATTTTTATGAATGATTTTTTATGAGATACTATAAGAGGTTATTATGTGTATGTAACTTTTTTAGAAAACATTATAATAAATTTATATGACGCTAAACTATATTCGATGTTTCAAACATCATAAAAACCCTCATGATCCCAGATTTTGTTGAAGAGATAGATACCAACTAACAAATAGAGTTCACTATAATGAAGGTGATAAAAAAATATTTTCAATAGTGAGAGAATATGACTGAGGATAATGAATTGTATAATAAAATTTATAGTAATAGATATAAAACACTAGACATAGATTACTAAAAGATGATTATCAAAAATAGGTAACCAGATGAAGAAATCTTTATTTAACCAGATAAACAAGAGCTGAAGTATTCGAGATAGAGAATTTATAAAAATTTAGTGAGAAAATAAAACGATGAATACTAAAATTCAATTACATTTATAACTAAATATCTTCAGTTCTAAATGTTACATAATGTAACAATCATATTGTATAATGATAAAAATCCTAATGCGTAAACGTACCTGGTTTTTAGAAGTACAAACTACTAGACAAATCATAATTGATGTTATCTGATAATATTTTTTAATAATTTTTTGTTACTAATTTTATAAAAAGTGTATGAATTATAAAGAAAAAAATACAAATTATGTGAATTAAGATAATGTAAATGATAGGTGAAATTAATTTTTAGAATATATATTTACAATTTATAAAAATATTTAAGCTCAATAATGGATCAACTATGACCGAAATAGGTAAAAGGACTTTATGGATAGACAGTGTGGATGATTATCACAATGGAAATGTTTTTTCTGATAAATGATGTAAGGATTTTCAGGATGAAAAATTAGGGAATATATAATTAATGGAGGGCCATCCAATCAAGTCCATTAGATGAGAAAAAAATCATTCTAATGATAATAATTTCATATGCTGGATGATTTTAACAGATTTTTTTAGCAGAGTCTGAGTTGAAGAAAGATGATCAAATTGAATAAATATAGAGAATGACTATTCAGAATGTTCTTAAAAAAGTCACCATATAAAAAACTTATAAATTTATTTCTAAATAATCATTAATTTTTTTAATACTATTAGATTAGAGATGCTAAAATAGTTTTTATATATTTTTATATTGTACAGATAACAAATATTATATACGATTCTTAACACTAAAGTAAAATAAGTTCAATTATTGTTCTAATCACTCAAGATTTCATAAATATTTAATTTTTTTACTAAAATACTACATAATTATTTACAATATATCCTCAAATTTATTTCATGAAGGAGTTTTTATAATTGTTCATTAACATGGGAAAAATAGTTCATACCTTTTTTGTTTTAATATCACCGATAAAAAGGGATGAAAGTATATCAATACAATACATTTTCCATACATGTGAACGAGATAAAATGATTTTTTTGTGTATTATAATTTCCCATCTTATTTGGTTATTGAATAGAAGAAACATTTCAATCATATTGTGTATCTAGAGATGAAAATACTAAAAATATTTTTTTACAAATGTTTCTAGATAGAGTCTTGCCAAGAAGTGGATTAGATAAAGAAATACATATTGTAATATGATTGATTTTATGAATATTGTATGAGGTATAATGATTTAGTTTAGTTTATACATCCCAGGATAGAAAAAAACATCAATTCAATGAGTCAAAATGAATTGATTTAACTAGAAGGACAATAATTAATAGAGAAAATTGGATTGAAAAAATATTGGTCATATTATAGGGAACAACATACAATGTTTCTTATACCTGTTTTGGATATGTTTTATAATCATGCTTAGGTAAACTGATGGCAGTCAATATAGTCATAACAACTGAGAGAAAAAATGAGTATAACATGAGTTTTCTAAAGCATTATTTGCTTCATATTATTTTTTAATTTCTATGTACTGAATAAATTCACCATGGAAATGATATAAGTTCTTACATTGTTGGAAAACCTTGTATTTCATTCACTACATTAATTAATTTCTTATAATTTCATGCTTTTATGTTTTATATATTAATTAATATGTTTTAAAACTCTAACAAGTTACCGTTGTAGATTTTGTAAAATAATAAATTTTAATAGGTCTCCACTGATTCAACTCACATCCCCACTGATTTCATGTGGTTATCACTATCCTAATGAACTTCAATTAAGAATTAAATAAAAATATAAGACTATATCTCAAACTAATCATGGAAACAAAATCTTCAAATGGATGTGAGATCATGAAACTATCCTCGGTATGTACCTATCTAGATTTGAAAACAATGTTCTATATTATTAATACTTTGAAATAAAATATGGATCATAAAACCCTAGGACTAATTTATTAAAATATTCTCTAAAATTATTTTTCATGAACCATCTCAACCTTACACTAAAAACAAAACTAGACCTAGATTGTCACTATCCATAAGAGTTTTCCCTATCATTTTGGGATGTAAAACGTGTCTAAGAATTATTGAAATCTAATTTGCTAATAGTTTTCACAAAAAAAATAAATAAATACATAGAATAACTTCTTCTATACTTTGGCATGTCCTGCTAGGGTATTTTTCACACCAAATAAAATAAGAAAAAAAATTAAACATCTATAATTATTTTTATGAAAATAAGAAATATCCCTTCACTCACCATCAACTCCCACCAACAAAACAACTTTCATATTCAACATCAAAATTCCACATATTAATGTATCCATTAATTTAAATGAAGTAAATTAAATAGGGATAGATTAATTGGATGATGCAATATAGAAACTAAATAAAACATAAATAACTCTAACCTCTGCATGGTCCCAAGGTACAAACCAACACTGAAATAATAAACAATCTAATAGATGATAGAAATTGGAAGGTATATAAAACTAACATTTGAAATATTTGTAAGAAAACATGTGATCAGTAGGTCACCACCTACATTACTACGTGCCTACATTTTCTTGAAAGATACACATTATGAAATATTTAATTATATTAATAAAATATGACTTTCCAATTTTTTTTATAAAAAAAATAATCGTCCATGATAGTTTAGAAATACTTTGTAAAGTAATATTATTAGATGAAAACAATAACTTATAAATTTAGAAATATAACACACTATATAAAATAACACTTTTTTATTTCATGTGTTATTTTAAAATGATTTCCTAAAACTATTTAGAAGAAAACACATACTACAAGAATATATAGATAATTTAAGAAAGGAATCATGTAATTGATAAATCAAGGAAACAAAAGAATCAAGTTGTTTACGTCACACAACTAAACTAGTAAAGGGATAGAATATGTTATCAAATAAAGCATATACACCAAAAACCATCCACTTAATGTGTATCATGTGATCTACCATGTAATTAATAAGGTGGGGTATTATATTACATATATATCATTAATTATGATTGTGGTTGAAATTACTAGAGAGTGTTCAGTAAAACATAAATTTATAGAAGATTTGGATCTATAAAAACACGTTAAGAGCATATCTAGTGGTGGGGGGAAGCTCATAACACTATATATTCACCGACCCTTGTACTTGGAGTTCCCATGACCCCACAAAGTGAGGGTAAGAGAAAAATTATTAATCATATTCAATAAAAATAATAAATAACAATCACACCCTTGACTCTAGAACACAATAAAAAATGACCTAACAATTATTACCATATCACCACATATATCATGAACGACCCATTTAATGGAGGGAAATCAAAGGGGATCAAAGATGGCTCCAGACACCCATAAAATATTGAAACCACATTAAAGTGGTGAATGGGCCTTCGTGGAAACTATCTTTTGATGCTATGGCATGTCCATAAAAAATAAAAAATCATTCATAAAATAGTTCATTTAAATCTAATTGAAAACCTCTATTGAAATATTTTTAAAATAAATAATCCTTATTATATAAAAATTAATATATGAATCAAAAAATATTCATTAATTTATCTAATGAAAAAATATGCTATGAAAACTTTTAAACACACATTTTATTCAAATAAAAACATTAAATAATTTACCAATGCATAGTTATTAAATATACACTTAATATTACATGTAATTTATTTATAAAATCTATTTTAAATCTAAAAATATCATTAATAACATTAATATAATTTATTAAAATAGATATTTGGTAGAAAAAATTGTAATTTTTGTTTATAGTTTAATGAAAATTTATTTCTATCATTCTTTATACTTGGAAACCCCTTCTCTTTATATAGAAACAATGTTTAAATCCAATTTTCCCTTTAATAATTAAATTAAAAAAATTGATACTAAGAAAAATAATTATCACATGTATTTACGATTAATTCCATCAACTATTCTAAAATTACATGTAATTTAATTTGTAATACCTACGTTCGATCAAAGGTGAATGATTCAAAAGAGAAAATATGAGATAATCAAATCTTGAAGTAGACATTTTTCTCCCTAGCTTCAAAATAATGGCTATAATTGGGTTTGATGAACACTATAGTTTTTAACCAAGAGAAACATAGATATGGGTTAAGAAGAGTCCTAAAGGTGTAGATTATGTGAGGGAAGAGGAGTCCTTATATTGTAGATACATCCTTCAATTGGAAATAATCCAAGTTGAATCTATATAGAATAAGGTAGAATGGACGAGGGGAGATTCTTCAAAGGGGATATATGGATGAGAGTTTTTTTATGAATGTGGGAGAAGAAATTGGGTCTTAGTCTTTAAAATCATATCTAAAAATAATTTAAATTACCCAAAAAAATTGGGCATAAATGTTGGATTGGCCAAACATTTTAATAAATTATTCCACATCCATGCAAAAGAAACTCAAACCTCCAAGGCATGTTTTATAGTTTTTCCTAGGACCTAACACAGATTGATAGACTATAAAAAACAACACTATAAATTTTTAGTATAAAAAAAGATTTATATATGTTTTACCAAAAAATATAGGATAAACATGAGACACCCAAAAATGTTTCATAAATATTAAATTGCAAGCTCAGAACCACTCAAAAATTAAATTTCTCCAAAACATATTAAATAAATGAAACAACGAAAACAAATTATGTTATAAATATTGATACATAAAATATTTTAAAATTATATAATGATATTAAAATCACCTCAATTCACATTAATGGTTTTGGTATCAATTCAAATAAACATCAATACATATCAATAAATTCATGGGGACCTAGAATAGTGAAATGAACACCAATGGGATTGTATGACTAAACATGAATCCGTAATAAATTTATTTTAATAATAACATAGAATAGTATTAATAATTCAAAGATAGAATAAAAAGTTTTTAATAAATCCTTTAATAAGAATGTAATTACTTTATTCAGGAAACAAGACACATGAACCAAGAATGATGGGACGTGAGGTAGGGGTTTTGTCGACCAAATATTATTTATTTGGGCTTGAAAACATATTTTTCGAATATCAAGTCTCTTATATTATAATATTTTACTACTATAAATGGGGTTTTATTTATGCTTATGAAATTTACATTTCCACATCAAATACTATCCTTTTTAGAGAACAGTTCTTTATATTATTTTACAATATTAATAATTATTCTTATCCCTAATAATAGTTTTTTACACTATATCCATATTGAATATTACCTCTAATGTTCTCCTTCATAATTTGGAAACAAAAAAATGTATCATATCTTTTTATCATCATATATATTTTTACTTCTTTTCAAAAGGATTCTATATTACTCTTTTAATATTGTGGGGTTTAATAAAGGTATTTTAAAATAATAAAAATTAATTTCATTTAATTTACATATATATTTTCTTACAATGCAAATTTGAAAACATATAATTAAATTTATTGAAGTTACATTATTTTAAAATGACATTTTTAAAGAAAATTATTTCTCTTTTCACCTTCTTCAAAATTATATTATAATGGTTTCCTATAACATCGTCTTTTAAAAGAGTGTCAAAAATTCTTTATGAAATCTATTTTGGGATTTTTCCACCATTTACTTCTCCACATATAAATAAACTAGTAATAATGTTTTAATTTTTTATATTATCTATTCCATGGTTTTAAAATATTTTAAAACATTTCAATTTGGGTGGGAACTAATATTATCATAATTCCATAATCTGTGATAATACATTGAAAAGATATGTAACCCATTTTGTTGTCCAGTGATTTTCTATGATTGATAATTGATTTTTTTATGTGGAACACTTATATTTGTTGAATAATTATATTCTGTATTAGAGATATATATCCCTCAAATTAATTTGTTAAATATCTAAATATCATGTGACAATTAAGGAAAATTATTTGGGATTCTAGACCACTATGAGAAATAAGAAGTGACAGTTGATAAACCAGGAGATATGGGTTGACATGTCTAATATACGATGTTATAGTGGTTCTTGTAGATACCAATTATATATGATATGATTTCAATATTTTTAATTATTCCATAGTTAAATTTCAATCTATATTCTTATGTTATTCTTCCATAGTTTATAATTGGTTTCAAATGTTTCCAATAAAATATATATGTTTTTACCTCTATAATGGTCCTCTTATAATCTGATTCCATAATCTTTTATGATTTTATTATAATATATTTCTCACATATCTAGGATTTTGATCATTCTTATGATCTATGTAATTTTATAACTCACAAAGTAGTTATTTACTTATTGTGCAGTGGATCTAACCCCTTATTTTGTTTCACATTACTCAAGTTATTATAAGAATGATTTTGAGTAGTATATTTTTTATGGAAAAATGATTTTCAAACATGATGAGGAAATGTATAATTAGATGTTTTTTGTATATAATTCAAAAATACACTAAACCATTTCATCTATAATATATTGATAACATTTGAGGGATGTGTTGTTAAAATAATATACAATTTTTGTGTCTTTATCTTGGGTTGTATCGGTCATTATCAAATTAGGGTTTAGTAATTTTTAGTAATTATATCTAAAAAAATTTATAAAACACTAAGGATCGATCATGATATATAGTAAAATTCTATGATTTTACTAAAATATAATGTGTAGGGATTATTGACAATAAGAACCCTTCCTAGATATAAAATTTTTTATAAATGTTGATAACAATTGTTAATAAATAAAATAAATGATATTTTATTTCCTTACAAAATTAAATATTGTATTCTCAAGGTTTTCAATTCATGAAGATCCAATATATGTCAGAAAAAATTACTTTTTTTTATTTACTAGAACGAATTAAATTGAAAAATTTATATATTTTAATGTATATTTAATTTAAAATTTAATAGTTATACTAAGTGAAATAATAGCAGACTATTTTCAAATTTAAAAGGTGTATTTGAGTTGAATAGGTCTGTGAATCCAAATTCTAAAGAAAATTTCAATGGTAGCGTTTTGATATCTGCAAACATCCCTTATTACTCATTTGTAAAGATTATCCAATTAGATTTTCCAATATTCACCCATGTAACATCAGATGAAAACCTAAATCATTCTAAATATAATACCAAGAACTTGTATTTATGTAATAAAAATTATTAAAATAATTAAACTCTAAAAACCCTATTATAAATTAACCCTTATTAATGAAAAAAAATTAGTGGAAATAATATGCCATAATTAATTAAATAGTGTAATATCCACTTTACATTCATTAAATTAAAAAATAAATTAGGATGGGTTTGAAGAAAAAACATTTGAGAATATAAAATACCATATTTTTTCTTAATTAAAATTTATATATAAATATATAATGATAGATTTTAAAATAGTGACTTGTATATAACGTTTACTTTGGTATCTACATTCACAAACACCTTACAGGTTTAGTAAAAAATGGAAAACTATACCCACACTCGCTCTTGTTATCATTTCTACTTCAGTTATATGTAATAATAAATCATAATGACACACAACACCTTACCGTGATCCTATTTTAATGATTTAAAACACCCTATTCATCCACACCCTCTTTATAATCCCATGACAGAGGGAATATAATTTGAACTTTTTGACATCCTTTTACCACTCATCTGGATCCTCCACAAACATGTTGCATTTTCCCATAATCATTCACCTATTAGTAGAAGTAGTGATTCTATTTTATGGTAGGTTCTCATGTGATATTCATATGAGTTTTTTTAATCTTATTCAATATTTCCCACAATCAATTTATTATTCATCCTACATTCATTAAATAGAAGTGGATGAAATATAATTCCAGATGAAATCATGTAGATTGATCCACTTTCTTCTCATTCCATTATCTAAAAAAATCCTTATAAAAAATTTTCATTTCACTAGATATTTCCCTATAATTTTATAAAATATATAAGCATGAGGCATAATATTTTCCTATGAATTCTCATTTTTTAAGAATTGTTTATTATAGTGGGTTAAGGACTCATAAAATATGAATAAATTCAAATGGAAGAAATATTCAAATTTAAATGATATTTTAATGTTATAATGAATGGATGTAATACAATTAGGATTATAGTCTAACGAACAAGTATTAGAAATAATATAATAGTTATTATGAAAAAATAATTCATATGAAATCAAAAAGAAAAAATTATGTTATTTTAAAAAAAACTCATGTAGTTAAACAAATTCCAAATAACTTGAAAATATCATATAGGGGATTATGTTATCATACAGGATAAAAACATCACATGAAATATGAATTTTTAGAAAGGGTAATATCATATCTGAACTCCAAAATATCATATTATGATTAAAAAAAGTCTTATAGGTTGTGGAAATATTTGATGAAGAATTTCATTTTTCTGTATAAAATCATAATAGAGATTTTATAATGTCTTATTATTCTCTCAAAAGTTATATATGATCTAGTGAAAAAATCCATAAAATATTCCATAAATTTCCAATAGTTTCAATTTTAAGTTGGAAATAGTTTTTTCTAAATATGTTTGGGAATCGTAATTAAGATTATTTCTTGATAAATAAATTCTATATATGATCAGAACACATAGAAATTTAAAATTAATCCTTTTAATTAAAAAGTTCTAAAATATCACTAATACCCAAAAATATGGTTGAATTTCATTAAAATTTATTAAATTTTCTGTATTTATTTCATTAAATTTAGATGAAAATTAACAAAAATAAAATCATTATTAGAACTCCCACACTGAATACATGGATTCATGGACACATATACATTAAAAACTATAAAAATCTAAACACATGCCCAAGAGTTCAACTAATATAACAAAAACTTTTTCAAAATTTTCATGACTCTTTAATAATGATGATTTTAAATTATTTAATTTATCATTCCCTCCATTTCCACTTCATTTATCTTCCTATAAAAAAAATCACTTACCAAACTAAGATTTTCTCTGATTATAAAATGTATATTTTAGATAAGAATTTTTTATTCAAAAAATTTCCATAGTAATCATATTTTTTATTAATTACAAAATCTCATCCCAAATGAGTCCAAAACATTGGTTAATTGAGCATAATGTTATAGATTTTATTTTGTTTTTTAGTAGTTTTTAAATGTAGAAATATGAAAGGAAAAATTATAAGGGCAAGCTATTATTGAAGAAAATATTAATTATTTAGTTTACAATAATGTTTGGAATTATACTTACACCTATTGGAAAAAAAACATCTATAAAAATATTTATGGGAAATCCAATAATTTATAAGTTCTCTATAGAAATTATATCCACTGATCTCTCATAATATATTTTATATTTCATTATTATTTTTTATAATTTTCTAGGTATTTTGATGTCAGTGATTTCTTATATTGTGTTTAAAAATATGGTATGATATCCATCCATTTGTTATAATGATTATACTTATTATTTTTTATTTTAAACATGATTTTATTTTATTTTATTTCTCATTAAATAAATAAATATTTTTTATAAACAAAATATTCCTTGAATTCTTCTCAAAATAGTTATGCACATTATCATTTGAATAAATACTTAACATTTATTTTTTTTATTGGATCATCATCCAAATTAATCCCCACAAAATTATTCAAATCATAAAAAAACAATCCAACACCACTTGATTTCAAATAGATCATTGTTTCACTTCCAATCCCAGCCAGATATAGAAAATTAGTTTATAATCACTACACATATAAGGTTTTTTAATGTTACTAAGGTATCACATAGATAAAATAAAATAGTAAACATAAATGAAATGGTTCTTTTGAAAAAAATTATTTTAAAATCTAGAGAATTTATCTAATCATCTCATCACAAAAACCTCTAAGATCTCAAATATTAACAGAAACCTATCAAAATATATTTATATCAATTATTTTTTTATTAAATATATAAATTAGGATAATGGTAAAAATAGTTCACAAAGGTTAAAAATCCCCATAGGGTGGTTATTTTAAAAATTAGACATCTAAAAGTAAAATATGACTAAAACCCATTTTAATTATTTTCAAAAATTCTTAAGAACATTTGATCTATAAAAAAATATTTCATTTTTAATTTTTATTTTATTACCTGGGAAAATTCATTGTTTTATTAGAACATGATTAAAATTTTAAAATGATATAAATTTTTATCTCACAATTTTTAATGCACTAAAAATTTGAAAACAAAGAAAACACATTTAAAAGAATAACATTAAAATATTCAAAAAAATAAAAAGATCATAATATTATAAAGGATATTCCTCCATCCAAATTTTCACCCAATTTATTCATATTTATATCATTTATATCAGAAATTAAAATAATAAATTATACATAAAGAATAATTATACATAGAATTTATGGACACAACATAATAATTATGTGTACTATGATTATTATATGTGACCCACATCCAGAAGAGGCACCTGAAAATTCCTTCAAAATAGTAACAATCTATGATCATTTACTATGAATGTTGTTTATTTATCTGGTTTTATAATCTTAAAAACATCGAATGGAAAAACATGTGTAATAAGGAAATAACCGAACAATATTAAGTGAAATATACCTAAAAATAGATTCTTTATAGAGTAAAATAAAAATTTAATTTCATTGTTTTAAATTAATTTTTTTAAGATCAATCCATTATAATTTTTTTATATACAGAATATAATCTTTATATTCATTTTTTATTATATCTTCCATCTCTTTAATAAGAAATTTTATTTCATTAAAAACATAAAAAATATTCTTGGTACATGTTTTGAAAGAATAAAATAAATTTTATTCTATCTCATCATGAATGTGAAAATATATTCCATGCTCAATTATAAAATGGGACATTCTAGAAATAATTTCAATATTATAAATTTATTATTAATTAATATTATCTAATATCAGACTCCAATATTTTCTGTTGGGGTGATCACTTTTAACTAAAACATTTTTTATTTATATATTTAACAATTATACCATCCCATTTTTATGGGTTTTATGTTTTATTAATTAAATAATGAACAAAATATTTCATCAATCAAGATTTTGAAGATAAATTTCAGAAGTGTTTAACATGATCACTTACTATAAACATGGGTAAAAAAATCTAGAACATAAATTTTGTTTAAAAAACATAGAAAAATTCATAATTGTCTATATTTGTAATATATTATATCCAATTTTATACATACTCAATAATTAAAAAATTATAATTGTTTCCAAAATAATTAGTAAAGGGTTCCATGAAATCTTTACCCCAAACATCAATCACATAAAAATTTGTTTTTAATAGAACTAATTAAATTTTCATGGAAATGTTACACTAAAATGAGAATTTTATATAGTTCTTGTAGAATTGAAAACCCACTTTAAAATTGGTAGGCCAATATAATCCTAAATCAATAACATTTCGAGAAGTTCTTTAGGGACCAAAATTTCTTGTACAAAATAAATTATGAAAAAATTACCATTGATTGGAATTTTTAATTTGAAGTGAAATTATTTATCATATGGTTTCTACCAAAATTCAATTAAAATTGATCATCATATGTATAATTATTTAAATCACAAAAATTATTATTATTTTTAACTTATAAAACCAATTTGGAATATCATTAGCATCTATGTAATTATAAAAATCTATAATCTATGGGTTAAAAGCTTTATGAGAAACACATTCATCATTCAGAAAGGTTCCCCAAATAGGTGTGTAGATTTAAAAATTTTCATCTAGGAAAATGGTTAATCATAAAAAATATTAATAAAAAAGAATTTAACATTATTTGTTATGTAACACCTCAAGATTCTATATAACAGCTATTTTTAAATGATTCATTGGCTATATATTCAAACAAACAAGAGTTCAAGGGCACCATGACCTATTAAAATAGTCGTTTGAAATGCATTTATGAATAGAGTTAAAAACATTATAATATTTTTATATTTTATTATTCAATATAGACATTTTTTAATTAGGAAAATAAAAATAAGTTTTTTGAAATTAAATTGATTTTAACGTCACAATATATAAGTAATAAATTTATTAACCCAATATAGGTCATTGGAATCATTTTTATAATAGAATTAGATATAAAAAGTTATTGTACATTCAAACGTCAATTTTACTCACCTTATAACCACATCTACAGATTAACATTAAACAAAATTTTATATCTTTTATGAATTTAATTTAGAAAAATAATATATACATGGTGGTAATATGTTTGAAATGTTTGGTCTAATAGGCTTCAAATAATGGTTTTTGTGAATAATTAATTTTGGATATTATTTTTCATGGTTAAAGATAAATATAGAAATTAAAGGAAAAAATAGTATGATAATAATATAAAATTTCCTTAAAACTTATCCAAATATAATTATAAAAGTGTTTTCCAACCAAATGCAACATTAAGTAAAAAATATGATCATTTTTAATTAAATTGTTAGATTAGAACATTTATATTATTTTATTTCAAGATGAGTTAAAAATGTCAAGTTCAAATTTGAATAAATATTTCTTTTTTATTATTAGATTATATATGTGATATGGCTGACTAAATATATTATTTCAAATTCTAAAATAATTATCTACATAATATAAATTTATTTATAATTTTTAGAGATTTTATTATAACCATTAATGATTACACAATAGTGAAATAAAAATTATTTTATTTCTATAAATACTAAATAAATGATATTAGAAATATTAAAATAAAAACAAATTTGACTTAATTATTGGAATAAACGAATTTTATAAAACAGTTAATGTTGTTAGAGCCATATTTTATGTATTTTCTACATGTTGTCATGTTTTTAAAAAATTATGATATTGAATAGTACCAAAATTGACAGAATTATACATTAAAATAAATAATATTTTATTAAATGTTATAAAATTCATAAAAATACAAGGTTCATATAACTAACTATTATTGTGTTAAATATTTTATAACTGATATAATTGGGTTTGGTTTCACATTTTATAGTAACTATATTAATTGTATGGTATAAAAAGACATGTAGACATGATAAAAGTTAAAATGTTTCACTAAGTGTTAAACCCAAATGTTAAGGTTAATTTTATAACATAAAATTTTCTAAAAATAATTGGTTTTGATTATTTAGACCCATATCATCTTATACTCAAATTAAATCAATTTTTATCGATTTGAATATTAAAATCAACTTATAATAATTTAATAGTTTTGGTGTTTCCAAAAGATCCCCTCCCCTCTCTTAAAAAATATTACCTCTCATTCTCACTTGTTCACACATCTAAATCTCTTTGGATCTAACTAATAATTCCCAATTTTCCTACCAACTTCTATCAATTCATTCTACATTCTATAAATTGGTTATAAATCCATCATATGGAGTCCTTTTGTAAAAATCAAAAGGAGACACTCAAAGAAGAGGTAATTATTTTACCAATTCCATTCAAATTCTCTTCTTCTTTTTTTACTTCCAAATACAATTTTTTTCCATACCAAAGTAATAATAAAATTATAATATAAATTATTATATTCTATTATAAATATGTAACAACCATTTTCCTCCATTTATTTGTCCTACAAATAAATGTATCCCTATACATTCGTACGTGCGACTTACCATCTCCACGTTATTGTGTTATTTTTATTCAACAATAATTTATTTGGATGGGTATAATGATGATTATAGTGAAAATATATAATTAATATAACCTGATAATTATTATATATAATTAATATACAACTTAATTTTGTACCATTTCACCATCGAGATAATAATATCATCACTCATGTGTTCATACATCCTACCATCTCCATAGTGTAGTGAGATTAATTATCCATGATAATCCTTCAAGAATCATTGCAAAATTTATATGATGAGTAGAAATAATTGTTATCACGTTTATATAATCCATAAAATTAATAAAATACATCCTATGCATAAAAATTATGATTTAAATAATAAAACATGCATAGAAAAATTAAGCATTTAACTCCCAAAATAATGGTAATACTATAATATTATCACACAAATATATAATAAGATATTATATGATATAATAAGTATGGATATGTTATTTGTATAATTTAATAACATAGATTAACCATTATATAGAAGGTCAACACACCATTGACTAAAGAAAAGTACAAGTTATGGGTAAATTTTTCAATCTCATTTTTACTCGTGATTGTTTATATGTATGTATTTACTGAGAAATATTTATCATCCATGTCCAGGTTTCATAAAAATATTTTTAAAATGTATCTTTTTAATGTTTAATATAAGGGTATCATTAACTTATACAACATCGTAAATGTTTTAAAGATTTATTCATCTAATTATTTCTCATTAATGTCCATGTGTTCATAATTGTTTTAATTATTTATTTATATAGAAATGAATGTTTTAATATGTTAATTTCTTTAAAAAAGAACCAATGTTTTATAGGACACTTCGAATCAAACATTCCTTTTAAATGTATTCTTTTAAAAATTTCCCAAATTTAATGCCTTCAAAGTAAAAAAGTTAAGTTTTTTCAAAGAGTTTAAATGATTTTATTAGATTATTTTTCATCTATGTCAGCTTCCTTTATTGGATTTTATTCATAGTTGAGGTTATATTGAATTTTTAATGATATTTTTTATTATGGACATGATATTTTTATACTATCCATGGTTTATGGTTTTTCTATTAATATTTCATATGCTGGTTTTAATATGAATATTTTTGTCAGTTATGTTTTACCCCTTTCATAATAGGATTAAATTTGACATAGTTAGTGATGGGAGAGGTGAACTATCACCCCTTGATGCATTATTAAATCTCAGGGGACAAACTTGTGTCTAAGAATGAGGCTATTATTGTATAGTTGTGATGTCCAGAATTATGTATTTCCTTGTTATGATATTATTTATTGATATTAAATGTGATTATTCGACTAGTAGAATATTAATGTGAATGATTAAATGGAATTATTTCAATTATTTTTACAATTACATTCTGAAGATAATTTTTAAAAGTATTCTTTTTTGATTTTATATCTTGTCTAAAAGTTTATTCTAATTTGTGATATCTTATGATATATTTTTAATCCTTTTAGAACATATGATTTCACCCTTTTATAATTTTTAATTTTGACATATGATGCAAAGAAATATATTATGAATGGCCGGAAGGGGCAGACTAAGGTATATTCAAGTATTCAAAAAAGATATTATGTTATTTTTCATTTTATAATGTAATGTAAAACCTAGGTTTGTATCTAGTTTTTCTAATTCTAGTAAATTGATCAATCCTTTGGGATATGATTTCATGTGATCGTGAAAATGTAACTAAATAATGCATGAACTCAGGTAAACTAGGATCAACATGTTACAGTTGGTATTAGTAGATGTTTACTAAAAACCTAGGAAACTATATTTAGAAAAACCACTATTAGGTAACATTACCTTTAGAATGTGTTTTGAAGATAAATATAGAAGAACATCCTAGAAATTTGGTACAATAGAGATTATTTGGGTCTTACTATGAAATAAATCTTTGTCTGGATACTAAAAGTGGATGTGGTTATAACACATATATTACATAGGAGTAACAACTTGGATATGGTGTTTCAGTCTTGACTTGGTGTAACTTGGTACATGAAAATAGTCTTTACTACGAACCTGGTTTGACACTCCTAAGAGATATGCTACGGATAATTCTTGTTTTATTTAAAAACGATTATGAAGGATTTATGAGTATATATATTCCCCTAAAGAAACCATTTTTTATTGTGAATTATTTATTCATAAAATTTTCAATATATGTTAATTATTTTACTACATTGGAATTATGAATTTAAATTCATAACCTAATATAGTGTATTAAATTGTCTATAAATTTCTTCTAGATAAAGTAATGAAAATTTTATCAATGGACGTAATCCATGTAGGTATTTTCCTTTTATGAAATATAATGATAGTGGAACTGGTGATACAACTGGTGCTGATATCCTTATAAACATATTTTGAAAACTAAATTGGTTTATGAATATTAAACATACCTGTATGGAACACCCTAATCCCCAACGCATAGGATCAATGTTATACCACTTCATGATATAGCATTATTCAAAATTCAATGGAACTTCAAATCCATATGTGGCTGAATAATGGATATGTTCCTTTAAAAAAATATTTATTTCTTCTTGGTGTATGAAACGGGAATATTTTTTCATTAAATTTTATCCTATCGCAAGAGATGAAGATCGATGGGGTTCATTAATTCAAACAAAAAGTAAGAAAAAGAAGTATGAAATATGGAATAAAGTGAGTTTAAAGCTCTTTTCATAGAAAAATTCTTTCATTGTGAACAAAAAGAAAATATTGAAAGTCAAATTCTGTGTCTGAGGAAAAAAGAGGATGAAAATATTGGAAAAAATGAGGTAAAATTACATGTTTTTTGAAGAATTCTATAGATTCCATATATAACCCAATAAGTAATATTTATTGATTATTAGATGAGTTAAAACCATTCCTCTAATGGAAACAGTTCTCAAAATCTATCTTATTATATGAAGATATATCCTCTTGTTCTATCAAGGAGGAAAATGAACTCACTAAGTCTTATGACTTTAAAATAAATAAAGAGGAGAAGAGTTCCCTTGAATACTCTAGAAATGTATGTATGGGGAATAAGGGGAATGTTGACATTCCATCTCGTATTAATTGTGGGAAGAAACATCATGGTACTTGCCTAAATTATATGGGAGTTTGTTACAAATGGGGCGAAAAAGGGTACCATGCTCGTGATTTAACATAGATGAATGAAGCAATAAATTTTCAATGCGACAATTGTAATGAAATGGGACATTATGGAAATGATTTTAATAATTTTCAGGGAATCATTACCTGGAAAAGGGATAGAGACCAAGATTTTGTGATCACATATATTGTGGTTGATGTTCCTTATGATGCGGTGGTAGGTACATTAATCATTTCCTTACATTTATCCAATGAATTATTTGATTCTAGATCACTGTATTCCAAAATATATTCCCAATTTTCTTTAAATTTAGATATATAAAAAGCATATTAACAAAGGGATTACCATCCAAAACCCCTAAATAATGTCTAATTACAACAAATTTATGTCATATAGTTCTCATTATCGAAAATAAACATGCTTTATCATTTGACTTTATCATCATACCTATGATCGACTTTTATATAATCTTTGTATGGACAGGCTATCAAAATATGGTAAAACGTTTTATTATAATAAAAAAGAAGTTTCAATTTGTGAGGAAAATGTAGAATCCATTATCATTAGACCTGATAATACCCCTTCTAGTTATTATCAAAACCCACCCCCAGTAGCTTTACTTAATTATATTTTTTGTAGGAAGAGGAAATAACATATAGGAATGGAGAAATAAGTATTGAAATTGAGGATATACCTATTAAAATGGAATAAATTGATGTTTTTATAAATATTTTAATATATACCCCAATGAGTGTGATGTTTAGTTTACCATTCATTTATTCCATAATGGAAGATTAATGTCAAAGACTCCCTATAGAATGGTTGTTGTAGAATTAGTAGATATAAAGAAAAAAATAGTGGTATTAAAAAAATAAGATATTTATTCTCCCTATTGTTTATCCTTGGGGAGACCTGTTTTTTTATTAAGAAGAGACCTGGATCAATGATAACGCGCATTGGATATAGAGAAATCAATTATATTACAATAAAAGCACATGTATCAGCTTCCACATATTGATGATTTGTTTGATAAACTTCATGGATATCATTATTTTTCGAATACTGACCTTCTTTCATGATATCATAAACTGTGTGTAAAAAAGGAAGATATTACAAAGATATAATTTTGATCCAGGTATATGAATTATTAGTTTACATTAATTTCATTGGTACTGACTAATGCATCCTCTTAATTCATGGAACTAAAAAATAGAGTGTTCAAGTAATATGCTGACAATTTTTCCATAGTATTTATTTATGATATCTTAGATAACTCAAAAAGCTACAAAGACCACGTAAAATAGATAAGGATTATTTTGAAGTTTTTTGGATGAAATGAGTTATATGGGAAGTATATCATGTGTGAATTTTGGATTCAAGAAATTTAGATTCTTGTCCAGATTGTCTTGAATGATGGAATCTTTGTTGATCCTTAAAAGGCAAAGGCATTCCATGAATGGATATCACTGACGAGAATAACATAGGTATGCGGTTTTATTTTTTTGAAAGGATATTATTTGGATTTTGGCTATAATATTTCCCAATTAGCTACCCCATTATCCTAATTAATACGTAAAGGTGTCAAATGTGTTTTTAAAAAATAGTATGAAGAATATTTTGAAGAATCATTTAGAGTATTATTCAATTATTCTATCATTATTTTACATTATGGGAATGATGGGTTGGTGATTTATAGTGATACATCAATGGAAGAAAATAGTTTTTCCTTATTCAGAAAAACAGGGCTATTGCATAAGAATCAAGGAAATTAAAAATTATATAAAAATTATCTTACTAATGATTTGGAGATAGTAGCTGTAATATTTTCTCTGATAATATGGAGGCATTATCTCTACATGGAAATATGTGAGATATATATAGGTCACAATATTTTAAAATATATTTTCTCATAGAAATAACTCAATATGAGATAAATTATATAACATGAGCTACTCAAGGATTATGACTCCCCAATAAAATACCACAAAGAAAGGAATATAAGGTGGAAGATGTTTTAAGAAGAATAGACCATGGAGTTATAAACAAGATGAGTGTTGAAAAAGGATCCTATTTTGATATACCAAGTTATGATGGATATGATAATTGTCATGGATGGTGAAACATTAATACTTTTTCAAATTGTTTCTATGCCATATTTGTTTAAAATGATAACAATTCATCATTATGACGTTTGGAGGATACAAAAAAATTTAAAGTTGTGAATGATGGGAGACATGTTGAATTCATATTTGATGATGGTATTTTAAAATTTGGGAGGATACTTTGTGTTCCCCCAATAACTGAGCTAAAAATGGAATTATTGGATAATGATCATAGATTAAATTTCATTATAACCCCTAGAAGAACCTTGATGTATAGATTTTTAAAAGTACATTTTTTGGACAGCATAAAGAGGGATATTTTTTATTATGTTTCAAGATGTTTTTATTGTAAATAGGTAAAGTATAGAAGAGAAAATCCTTGAGTAATCACAAATCCTTTTCTTGTACTTGTATGGATATGCGATGATATTACGATAAAACTTTTAATGGTTCTACAAAAGAGTCCCAGAAGAAATGATGAGATATGGGTTATTATTGATCATATTAAAATATCATTACATTTTCTTGTGATATGATATGATCTACCACTTTAACTTTTAACAATATTATACATTAATGAAGTTGTAATAATTCACAGAGTACCCATGTCAATTGTTTCTAATCATGACCCTTATTTTAAATCACAAGTCTAGAAGTATTCATAAGTATATAGGAACTAAGCTTCAATTGATAACATCTGACCACCCTCATACTGATGGGAAATTAGAAACGACTATTTGAACATAAGAAGACAAGTCGATGTCATGGTCACATGACGTTCAAGGCATGTGGGATTAGTATTTACCTCTTTTATAAATTTCGTATAATAATAGCTTCCATTCATGTATTCAAATGTCACAACATGAAACATTATATGAAAGGTGATTTCATACACTGACTTGTTGGGAATATTTTTGTGAAATAAAACTTGTTTCCCTATAACATGTTGAGGAAACAATGGAAAAGTTGAAGACTATGCATACCCATATCCAAAGAGCTTAATGTAAAAAAAAGTGTTATACTAATAACAGAAATAATGACTTGGAAATTCAAGTGGGTGATAATACTTTCATGAAGGTATATCCATGGAAGTGTGTTATATGATTCAGTAAGAAGGGTATATTATTTCTCAAGTACATCATGCATTTCAAATTTTTTGAACAAATTGGATCTTTAGATCAAAGTTAGGCATTATCTCCATGTCTCTCCAAAGTGCATGATGTGTTCCAATTATCAATATAAAGGAAATACATGCCTAACCCGATGAATCTAATAAAATATGATGAAATAGTAATGAAACTTGATCTATATTATTTTGAACAGACTTTCAAGATTCTTGATACCTGAAAATAAGGGTTGAGGAATTAGAAGACTCATTTAGTAAAGGGTCTTTAGAGAAGCTATAAAATGGATGAGGTGGCATGGTAACCTTTGAAGAAGAAACACTAAAATCATTTTATAATGTGTTATTCTATAAATTTTGAGTAATTTTCTTTGAAGGGGGGAAGAATTTAACACCTCAATCTTCCAATATATTATTCTTTTAAAATAATTCAATAGATTGTGATGCACACAACATAGAGTTAGAGAACACCATAACCTATCAAAATTACTGTTTGAAAAGTGGTTATGAATATAATAAAATTTATTACATGATTTATAAATTTTATTATTTAATATTAAATTAATTTTTGAATTCGAAATATCAAAATTAAATTTTAGTGATTTTGTGTATTTTTATGAAAAGATTCATTCTTTTATGAATAGTAAAAAATAATGAACTATTGTTAAAGACCAAATTTTTCATTTAAATAATTATTTTACATTAAATTGATTTTAAAATATTGGTATATAAATAATACATTTATTAACCCAATTGAGGTCATTGGAATCACTTTTATAATGGAATTATATAATTTTTTTAAACTTTTGAACGTCACATTTACCCACCTTCTAGCCACATCTGTGGAGTAGAATTAAACATAATTTTACAGATTCTAAAAATTGAATATTTAAAAGAATAAATAAATATTTGTAATCAGTATGAAAAATATTGTCTAATAGGATCAAAATACGTTTTTATGAATAATAACTTTTCCATTCTATTTACCATAGTTAATGAAATATAATATAATTAAAGGTAAATAATTATGAGAATAATATATAATAACCCTAACAATTTTATTAATTTCATTGCAGAAGTGTTTTAAGACCTAAATAAATATTTAGTAATAATATTTTTTTAATCCACTTGTGTCAGATTTAGAAATTGACTATATTTTATTTAAAGAAGTGTTAAAAATGTCATATTCAAATTTTAATAAATATATAATTTTTAATATTTGGATATGTAAGTGATATAGTCGACTATAAATATTATATATAAATATAAAATAATTTTATACATTATTGTAATTTATTTATAAACATTAAATATTAAATAATTACTATTAATAATGATACAAGAGATAAATATAAAAAAATTATTTATAGAAACACCAAATAAATGATGTTAAAAATAATAAATTAAATATAATTAGATTTGTTTTTTTGACATAAATGATTTTTATTGGTTACATAGATATCTTAAAGAAATATTATAAATATTTTTTTATAGTTATCATGTTGTATAAATTTTTTTATAAATGAAAATTTTGAATTGTGTCAAAGTTGACATAACAAATACCATAAAATAAATAATATTTTATTAAATGTTATAAAATTCATATAATATATAGATTAGAAAAATAAGTATGACAGGGTTAAATATTTTATAAATCATCAAATTTGGCTTCTTTTTTAATTTTATAGTAAATACATAAACCCTATATTATAAAAGGAATTATAGACAATGTAAGAGTAAATCTGTTTAAATAAGGGTTATACCCAAAAGAAAATGTTAATTTGGTTATATAAACATGTCTTAAAATCATTATTTATGAGTATTTAAACCCATACTCATGTTACTCTCAAATTAAATAAAATTTTAGCTATTTTAAACTTAAAATTTTTTTATAATAATTTAATAGTTTTGGAGTTTCTATAAGGGCCCCTCCCCTCTCTTAAAAAAGAGTACCTCTATTTCTCTTTTATTGAATCATCTAAATCCATTTTTTTAGAATAAAATTGACTAATTCCCCTCCAAAAATCCCTAAATTAATTTTAGTGTCCATACATTGGTTATAAAGTCATCCTAAAGAGTTATTTGGTCAAATAATAAGGAGACCCTCAAAGAAGAGGTAATTGTCTTACCAGTTCCATTGAATTTATATTATTCTTATACTTACATATCCTATGTTGTTCCCATAAAAAATTAATACCTAAATTATAATCTAAATGTTTTCATGTCATTATAATTTTGGAACAATCATATTACTCCATTTATTTACCCTACATATAGCAATATCACTATACATTCTTATTTTCGATTTACCGTCTTCACGATGTGGTGTAATTTGTTATTCAATGATTCCTTATTCGGATTGGTATAATGAATATTATAATTTATATAAATAATAAATATTATATTATTATGATTTTTTTATAATTAATCCATCATCTAATTTCATACCGTTTAGTAATTGACAGAAAGATATCATCGCTCATGTGTACATACGATTTACCATCCCCTTGACGTAGTGAGATTCAGTATCTATGTTTACCATTAAATAATGATTATGAAACATATATAATAAGTAAAAATAATTATTAAAATTTTTATATAATTCGGGATATGAAAAAAATACATCCTATTTATAACACATATGACTTAGACAATAAATCATGCATAGGAAAATGAAGCATTCGTACACAAAATAATGGAAATACTGAAATATAATTAACAAAATAATATCGGAGGATAATAAATGATATCGTAAAAATTTATATGGTTCTTTTATAATTCAATAACTAAAATTAACAATAATACTGGATTCTAACATACCCTCTTCTAAAAGAAATTACAAGTTAAGGGTTAATTTTTCAATATCATTATTATCTAATATTCTTTATACATATTTATTTTCTTGGACATATATATCATCCATGATTGAGTTTCTTAAAAATAGTTTCAATAGGAATATCGTTAAGGTTCCATATAATTCACACTTTCCCTAAAAAATTATTTTAAATTTTTAAAATAATTAATCTTCTAAATCATTTTCAATAAGGACCATGTTTTCAAAATTATTTTAAGGATTTGTTTATATGGACATGAATGTTTTAAATTGTTAATTTCATTGAAAATATTCAATGTGATATGGAATACACTAATTAAAAATGGACTTTAAATTTTTTTTTCTTTTAAAATTTAAGTGAATTTTTATGTTTTTAAAGAAAAAAATGGATATTTCTCTCATAGAGTTTTAATGAATTTATTAGATTATTTTTCATGTATGTAAACATCCTTTGTTGGATTTTATTCTTAACTGAGGTTGATTTTTTATGATAAAATATAAAATATTATATTTAAGGTTCTATAATATTTTTGATGGTGGATGTTCTAGTTTTATACCATTAAAGGGTTATGGTTTATGTATTAACATTTCATATTCTCTTTTTAATATGTATGTTTATGTAGGTTAGGTTTTACCCCTTTCATAATAGGAATGTAATGGACTTACTAAGTGATGGGTAGTGCCTTCTATAGGCCCATGATGCATTGGTAGGTATCATGAGACACACTAGTATCATGGAATGAGGCCATGATGGTGTGGTTATGTATGGTCTTGGCATGAGGCCTTGATGGTATGGTTATGTTGTCTGGAATTATGAATTTCATCATTATGATTTTATTTATTAATATTATATGTGATTATTCATCTTCTAGAATATCCATGTGAATGTCTAAATTGAATTATTTGATTTATTAATGAAATTATATGTTCAAGATTAGGTTTAAAAGTCATGTTTATCAATTTTATATCTTTCTTTTAATGTTAATTCTTATTTTTGATATCTTCTTCTATATTATTTATCTTTACCGAACATCCGAGCTCACTATTTTGTTATTTTTAATTTTTTCCCAATATGTAATGAAATGTTTTATGAATTACCTATATGTATATTATATGGGATAAAAGTTTTTTAAAAGAAGATACTATTTGGCTTTTCATTTCATAATATAAAGTAAACATATGTTTATATCATGTTATTAAAAAGGATGCTAAAATAATATGTCCTTTGGGATTTAATTTCTTGTGAACATTCCAATGTAATATAATTATCCACAAACTATAGGAAATTGGTGTTGGGCATCAAATATTATCTTTTATTCAAAATTAAATTATCAAAAAAATACTGCCCATCATAAATATACTTGGTTCTATTAAATTACTTTATTAAAATTATTATTATATAATTATATGTCCAAAAAATACATTAGAGAATGTTAAATATAAAAAACAAATTTCTAAATGAAATAAAATTTCCAAAATAAAATTTTCAATTGTAATGTAATTACCTAAGTATTTATCTAGATTTTATGATGTAAAGTCTATAACCCGATTTTTGTGATAAAATATTTTTCTTAAAACAACATCAAGGGTAAAATAAAAGTAACCTGTAATTATTTCAAATATTAATATCTATTTTAGTGGTTGAGAAAAAGGGTGTGTTTATCATATTTTTCTCAATAATCTGAATGATTGTTTTCCAAATTAATAAAATGAAACTTTTGACTGGTTTTGATGAAAAATGGACAAGGGAAATGATAGTTTCATAATTTTCTTATTAATCTCCTATAAAAACTGTCATGTTAATAGAAATATATCATTTATCTCATTTATTATGTTAGTAAATATAATAAATGAACTCCACATTGTATTATTCAACAGGAATTCCATCTTCAAACATAACATGGCCAATATAAATCATGTTTACTGTAGTGAAATGGAATTTTTTATAACTAATAACAAGGTTTTATCAATGAATGTTTCAAGGATATCATCCAATGATTTAAAATATTTCTTAAAAGATAATCTATAATATATTAATTCATCTAAAAAGCATCTATATATTTCTATAATAATTTAGACAATATTCCTTTAAAACATCTTTTAAATGATACTAGAATAGTATAAAAACCAATGTTCTTTATTATTTAAAAATTTGTTTTAAATTTTTATATAAATTTCGTATTCTCTTAATATTCTTGGGAAATGTGGGTTCCAATGTAACCAGATTATCCAAAAAAAAATAGTTATAGGCCTATCTGAGTAATCTCTTAGGCACTTTTTTGGGAATTTATCTGGAAAGTAATATTTCTTAGTTTCTAAATTTAATTTCATATAATCAATTCACTTCCTCTATTTTATTTTATATATAGTGGGAACATTTTTAGCAAATTAATTCTTAGTAATTTTAAATCCACTATTTTTTGGAAAAACATATATAATATTTTCTTATAAGTTATCAATTATTGAAAAAATGATTTGTGAAACCCACATGGTGTTGAATTATTTTACAAAACACTTAAAATTGTTAGGTTATATATCCCCCAAAATAGTCATATGGGAGTTCTATTGTCATATAAAAATTTCACTAGGAAAAAACCTGAAAGGATTATTCTTGCTAAATCAAATAAAGCGCATCCTATGTCTTTTTTGTGTATTCATTAGTGTCAACATATTTATTTCTATAATTACCTAGATAGACCATTTTGAATTAGGATATCTAAATTTCCCATTATCATTTATGAACACATATTTTTTAGTTCCATAGAGTGGATTTAGCTCTAATTTGGGGGGGAATTTCATTTATAATGGAATATTTATATGACTATAAAACCTAAATTTTACCTCCCAATTATTTTAGAATATTTAAAACATCATTCTTGAGGTTGGATACATCAGGTTTTACAATAGTATATTGAAAATTGTGATTTTAAAAAAAAATTCAACAATTTATATAACATTCTTAATGTGAATTTTCAACAATATGATTACCAATTACCAATAATTCGGGACTGGTTTTATATACACAATTATCATTTTTTATGGAAAAAAAATATTGTTATCAGGGGTTTGAATGTTTCTTCAATTTCAATGAAAATATTAGGAAATTAAAAAATTATTTATGATTCATAGGTATATGTTTTATAATATTCAACAAAATAATCCTTCATATGAAATCCAAAATTTCTAGAATCTACCAAACCACAAAAATGTTCATGAATTTCATGATTTTCATTTACTTTATATGTTTTATATAAAACAATTAAAATTTAATAGTTTTTGAAAAATATTTTCTTCTTTTAAATTCTATTCAGATAAAAAAAAGTTCAATATAGGATAATATATTCTAGAAATTAGTAAATATTTATTTTTATAATGAATTGTTTGGGATTAATTTTATGTGTAACTATAAATAAACATACTAGAAAAATATTGAATCATATAAACATGAGAATATTAATGGTCCGCTATTGGAAATTTAATGTACTAAATGTATTTATGAAAAAAAGAATACATACTATAGTCTATTGAAAATATTCAATTGTAAAACTTATTTATCAACTTATTAGTTTTTAGATAAGCTGTTCCAAGAATGAGAGGTTCATGAAAACTAATATTATAATCTTCTATATCCCAAACATAAAAATATATAAGGAAAATAATATATTACCTGAATCAAATATCATATATGCCTATAAAATACTTGGTTTTAAGATGGATAGAAATTCAAACTATAATACTAACAGTTTTTAGTTCTCTAACCTATGATATAGAGGAAATTTAATAGGGAAAAAATTATATAATATCTCATGATAATAATAGTGACATTGAAAACAAACTCTAATATGATGTATATAATGGTAAATTTCCTAATATGTTATGATTTCATAAGAAAAAAAGTTATGTCATGGAGGAGACATTCCACCCAATGTTTACTTTTCTTCACTTTTGAATTTCATTTTATGGGAATGAATGTATTTTTTATAAAAATTATATATTGGAAGTTGTTTCTCGTCATTAATAAAATGGATATTGATATATAAATTTCTAAAAGTATCTTAAAATTATTTATCTAACTAATTTTCAACACTTCTTTTCACTGTTGGGTTACATATTGTGTAAGTTTGAAATGGTTTATAAAATGTTTATCTATATTATGAACACTTTTTAGTAACCTAATTTCCTAAAATCCATTTCCAACATTTGTTATCCCCTCTAAGAAATGATTTTTAATTTTGTCACTATTTTTTAATTCAAAAAATGATCAATTTTTAGTATGTTCAACATTAGTTTGGTTCTCTTCAACATGAACTAAAATAGGTGGAATAGGTGTTGAACAATTTTTAAGATACTTGATTTGAAAATCAGGTTTTAAATATCATTATTGGGGGTTATTAACATTATCCCAGACATATTTTATATGTAAAACCCCGACCCGAGTTACCCAGAGTCGGTGCTTTATTACATAACATTGGCATGATCACCAAAGATTCAGTCACGAAAGACATATTAGTTTAGTAACTATGGAATTACTAGATACATTCATAATGTTTACGTTAAATCATAAAATGGAAAAATACAACAAAATTGTTTCCATGGAAAAAAATAAAATCCCATAGACTATCCCTGCAGGTCAATCATAATATACTTTTTCTCATCTTGGTAAAAATAAAACATAGAAAGGGGTGAACTCAGATGCTCAGTAAGGATAACAATATAGTAGATACAATCATAAATAAGCATAAACATTTATGGCAATGTATAAAAATAAAAAAAATCCTTTTCAACATAAACTTCATCATAATATGGAAAATATAATTCAAAATAATTCCATTTACTTACTCACATGGATATTCTACTAGTCGAATAATCAAATTCAATATCAATAGCCACTTCCATAATGATGGAATGCATAATGTTAGACTTTTAGAACCACATATTCAAGGCCTTGTCCCAAGACTACAAATAAGATTTTTTCAAGGACTTGTTCCAAAAAACAAGTTTCTCTCATGAGTCTTACTGATGCATCGAGGAGCTATAGCAGGCTCTACACGTCACATACATAGTCCAATGCATTCCTCATATGATAATATTTAAAAATAACATAAACATTCTTATTAAAACTAGCATACAAAATGTGAATAAAAAATTCATAAACCATGAATTGAATAAAAAAACACATCCATAGTCAATAATATCAGAAAACCTTAAATACAATATGGAAAATTTGTATCATAATAAATCAACTTCAAACAAGTGTAAAATTTTTCAAAAGATTTTGAAATAGAAGAAAGAAAAACTATTTGAGAGAAATATCTCTTTCTAATTTGAAATCGTTTAGGAGTCACATTATTATAAAGAAAAAATTTATTTCTAAAATTTTATAATAATCTTGTAAGGGAAGCTATGAAGATGTTATAATGGTAGAAAATAGCTGCACCAACCGTATATGTTAAAAACATTCTTACCTTAATTTTGTCGAAACTGTTATAAAGTACCTTCTTTGGAAAATGACAAAAATATTCCATTCAAAAACATATATAGTAAAATTATTGTATGAATTACTTTAACCCATGGTCTAGTAAATAGTAAAAATGTTTTGAAATACATTTTAAGAAACATGGATTTGGATGAAAAAGATGTCCTAGTAGATACTTATGTAAAAACATCCTCGGATAATAAGGATATTATGAAATTGACCATTACCTTTTAATTTTCCTTGGTCGATGGTAGGTTAAACTCTTTTATAATGGTTAAATACCTATTATTAAATTATACAAGCATCATATACATTAATATGATATCATATATGACCTTTTAACATTGATTTGTTCATAATATATTAGTATTATCAACGTTTTGGGTTTTAACAGATTTTTTTCCATTATATTCTTTGTTTAGTAAGTAATGTTTGTTATGGATAAGATGTATCTTATTCATATTCATAGTGATATTATGTTTTTAAACATTATTTTTAAACATCTAAAGAAAATTAGTCTTGAATGGATACGATTGGGAATGAATCACATTGCGTTTGTGGAGATAGTAATCTGTACGTACACACGAGTGACAATATCAATCTTTTGAAGTTAAAATAATATATAATTTTATGGAATATCAAATATACAGAAACATTATCATGTTATATTTATTATTTACATCAATTAAACATCATTAATATACCCTTCCAAATAAAAATGAGTTGAAATACAATTACATCACGATGTGGAGACGGTAAGCCGTACGTACGCATGTATGGTGACATATCATTCAAAGGATGGATAGAATAATGAATACGGTTGTAACATATTTATAATAACAAAAAATTATATGTATGATACTGGAGTTATTATTTTATAATGTAAAAAACAAAGAGGAGGATGTGGAAGAAGAAAGGAACTTTAAGAGGTGATGAAGTTTTTACCTTTTCTTCAGGTTCTTCCTTTTGATTTGATCAAAAGGGCTCCTTAAGTAAGATTTATGACTAAATTAAGGAATCTAGGATGAATTGAGGAAATTTTAGAGAGTAGTTGGGTAGTGTTTGGATGATCCAAAAGGCTTTGAAGCTGTGAATTATAGAGAAGGGGGAGTGCCTTTTTATAAGAGGGTTGTGGGGCACCATTGGAAAAGCTAGAAATATTATTTTAAAATAAAATACTTTTTAGTTTATAATGGCTCAAAAATAAACTATTTAATGTCTACTGTGGGAATGGGTCGAAAACCACTCAACAAATAGGTTTTAGAAAGGCTTGGGTCACTATATTAACCTTATATTTAACATTTATTTTTAGTTAAATAGTTTGAAATTCACCATGCCTCTTTGTATTTATATATTACATGGTTAATAAACATACTATAAACTCCTATGTGAAACCCAAGTGGTTCATTGATGATAAAAATATCATTATATAAGTCTTCTGAATGAACCATAGATTTTTAGGATTATTATATCAACCAATAATATCGTATTTGTTTTAAAAACTCATTTATGTCAATTTTGAGATTATTTAATAATTGATTTTTGTTACAGTTATAACAACATTATTACAACAAACTAAATATATTTAATCAACTATAACATGTCACAGCCACCTATACATTTTTTATGGCGTCAAAACATTCATATTATATTTATTTTAGTATTTTATAAAATCATTTATTTAATTGTTTCATTAATAAGGAATATACTGCATAATTACTGTGTCATATATAAATATATATATTTTATGTTTAAAAATTATAAATAAAATATCATGAGATAGGAAATTGTTTTATCTTTCTAATGAATATTTATAGTCCAATAGATCAATAATATAACATCATATTAATATTTTTTATTTAAAGATATTTGCTTTTGATATTTTTGTCTTTACTTTAGATTATTTAATATAAAATGTCATTATCACTCCCATGTGGCTCCATGGGATCCCAAAATCGACCCAAACATGACCACAGTCAGAAATGTATCATCAAATAGGGTTATGACATGTGTTATGGTAATTTGGTATTATTAAAATATTATTATTTAACCTTATTTACTGGATTTACTCATTTTACCACGATAAATAAAATATTTACTGAAGTAAATATTCCAAATGTCTAAAAATAAAAGGTAACTATTTACACAATTTGGTCCTCCTGATTATAAATATGGGATCCATTTTTTTCAAATTCCAAGCACATACGTGGCATAAATTAATTTAAAATTAATTTCCATTGTCATAACAAAAAGCGTGTTTTTATGAAATAATAACTATCAAAAGATTGACACTTATTTATGTAAAATTTAAATGTTAAATAACTTATAATGACCTAAATTGTACTAAATGATAAAATTATAATCTAATTATACTTCAAAACCCTTAAAATTCATAATCACTATTAATTATTTCGATAAAAAATGGTATTTAATTAAAATATAGTAATTTTAACTATTCATCAAAATATGAATGTTATCAGAAAATTACCAAAAAATCACCCTAAGATAATTTTTCTATTCTAAATTGAAAACTAAAGTCCATTTTAAAATAAAAAATTTATAAATTTTCAAAAAGTGGGTATTACTATTCATAATGGCTAGTTTGATTGGTTGTGGTGTGTTAGAACTCGATGTTACGTACAACACACGCTATTGTATTATTCAAAGAGAAGCATATCATGAAAGCATGGGATGTTAAATTCTACCCTCATTCAAATAATTTCATCCTTGACATTTCTAGAGTATTACTGTGTAAAAGGACTTGGGTGGTGTGTCATCATAAGTTCCTTGGGTTCCCACATTTCTTCATCCATCTTACGGTTTCTTCATAGGACTTTTACCAGATGAGTCGTCTGGTTTCTCAGCACTTGTTCTCTTGTATCAATAACATTGATAGGCTGTTCTCAATAATATAGATTGTGTTCCAGTACTAATTACTCATAGGTGAGTACACATGTTGGGCCAGGCATGTATTTTCTCTACAGTGATATGTGGAACACATCGTGAACTTTGGAGAGATTTGGTGGCATTGCCAAATGGTAAGCTACAACCCCAATTCATTCTATAATCATGAAATTTATGATGTACCTGGGACTCAATTTACCATTCTTACTAAAATTTATAACACTCTTCCCTTGATATACCTTCAATAAAATATGATATCCTACCCAAAATTACAAATCCTTCCATTGGTTGTCAGCGTAGCACTTCTACCTACTTTGAGATTCCTTGATGTCATTTTGTATTACCTTTTCCATTTCCATAGTTTCCTCCACAAGTTTTGGGCCTACAAGGTTTCTTTCACCACCATCATCCATACAGGTTGGTGTGAGACTTCTCTTTCTATATAATGCTTCATATGGTGACATATGAATTCTTTAATGGAAGCTATTGTTATAGTAAAATTCTACTAGAGGTAAATATTGATCCCAAATACCTTGAAAGTCAAGTGATTAAGATCTCAACATGTCTTCTAAGGTTTGAATAGTCCATTTTGGTTGTCCATCAGTTTGAGGGTGGTAGAAAGTGCTCACATGAAGTTTAGTATCCGGTGATTTCTGAATGTTTTCCATAATCTTGATGTAAAATAGGGATCATGATCAGAAACAATCGATAGTGGTACTCCATGAAGTCCTTAAACTTCATTAATATATAGCCTTTATAAATTTTCAAGTGGAAAATCTTCTCTTATAGAAAGAAATGTGCTGACTTGGTAAGACGATCAAAAATTACCCATATTATATCGTTCCTTCTAGGTGTCCTTGGTAGTCCCATGACAAAGTCGATCATAATATTATACCATTTCCACTCAGGTATGGGAAAAGGTTGCAAGACTACTCTTGGACATGGCCTTCCAGCTTTCACTTGTTGACAAACCATACATCTTGACACAAAATCAGCAATCCCCTACTTCTTGTTCTCCCAAAAAAAAATGTTCTTTTGAATCTCTTTACATTTTTGTGCTCCTAGGGTGTAGAGAGAAATTGGAGCTATGAGTATCATCCAACAATTCTCTTTTCAGATCAGGTATATCTGGAACACAAAGTCTTTTCCCAAATTTCATAATTCCATTTTTATATACGAAGACAATCAATCTCCCATCATTCACATATTTAATCTTCTTTTGAAATTACTCATCTTCAGTATGAGAACTTTTTATCCTTTCTAGTAAAGATGTATTGGAAACAATTTGAAAAATCATTGATGTTTCACCTTCCATGGTTATTCCTATATCTATATTTACAAGATCCATGAAAATATGATCCCTTTAAAATCTTATCTTGTTCAAAACTCCATGATCCTTTATTCTTTATAGAATACTAGATAAACACCTTATATACAAAAATGTTGTAATCTCAAAAAATTATGTAGTAAACAAACAATTAATTAGTTTCAAGGTAGTAACGAATGTAAAATATTATCTATCCATATCAATCATATCTTATTCCGAAATTACCACCTCAGTATCAGAACCATATTTAGGCTTATCTTTCCCTCAACCTTTTATTTTTTCAAAAAATTTAAATTTCTATTGAGTCACTTTTTTAGAACCATATAATCTCATATCCTAAATGAAATAGTACAACAGTGCAATCCATATATATTTCAATAATTCATATAACTAGTACATCATTGATACAACACTCAAATGACATTATTATTTAATAACAACATAAGAAAACTAGTAATTAATCTTCATTTATTGTAGTATCATTACTTGATTATTATTCAATAGCATCATTTGAGGCATACTCTGATGATTTGTACATTTATTTGCATAGTTTCCCCACTCATTGCAGATGGAGAATTTCACATTTGAAACATTTTTCTTAACCTTGAAATCTCTTAATTGGTGTACTTTTTTCAACACTGATAACAAACTCCCATTTCCTTCAAGCATTTACAAAATTGATTTCATCCACAGTTACCACATATGGGAAAATCCTTCATTCCCTTTTTCCCTTTATCCATATTTTTCTCTACCATCCTTTTCTTCTCTGGCATCACTTCAATTTCATATGACTCCAATAATTCTTTACTAATCTTATTAACACATGATGTTATTTCTTCATATGAAGATATTATATTTTAGGCTATTTCCCGTCTAAATGATGGCCTAAGATCATGAATGATATTATCCTTCTAACTCTTTGGATCATGCGTATTGCTAGAGTTCTCGTTCTATCTACTGGGTGTTATTTCTAAACAATGTAATATGCTAGATTAGTTTATGAATCAAAATACATAATTCCAAACTTGTAAAATAGTTAACATAACTTGACCAATTTATGGATATTATCCATAAAAATAAAAATGATTTCTTTGAGGAAGTATATACTCATAAACCCTTATAATGGATTGTAATGAAAATAATAATTATCCTACGAATATCCAATGGGAGTGTTGTAACCAAGAGTGCAGTAAGGCCCATTTTCGTGCACCAGTTCCCGTTCGAATCTTGCTCAAAGCAATGTTTTTTGGGTTTTACTGCTAGGTGCATCTGTTCCAGAGCCACCTCAACCTGCTCATATCCAGACAAGGATTTATTTCATGGAAATATTACCAAATCGCTACAATACAAAAATTCTAGGAAGTTATTCTATATTAATACTCATTCTATCTTAGGGTAATGTGCTCTAATCAGATTTTATCTAAATATAGATTCCAAGGATTTTACTAAACATCCATTGATACCAACTTCAATACCCCAACCCTAGTTACCTAGAGTTAGTGAATTATTACATAACATCGGCATGATCTAAAAACATCATGTCTCGAAAGAACAATTAGTTTAGTAGCCTTTAATGTACAAGATACATTCATAAGGTTTACATTAAAACATAAAATGGAAAAATACAACAAAATTGTTTCCATGTAAGACACTATGATTCCATAGACTATCACTACAGGTCAGTCATAATATACTTCGTCGCATCCTGGGAAACCTAAAACACCGAAAGGGGTGAGATCAGACGCTCACTAAGGAAAAAAATATAGTGGAAACTTTCACAAATAAGCTTAAACATTTAAGGAAATTTATAGATCTAAAACAAAAGCCATTTAAACATAAACTTCATCATAATATGTCAAATAAAAATCAAAAAAATATCATTTACTTACTTATATGGATATTCTACTAGTCGAATAATCACATGCAATATTAATATCCAATATCATAATGATGGAATGCATGCTGCCATTCTTTCATAACCACATATTCAAGGCCTTTTTCCAAGACTACAAATAATATTTTTTCAAGGCCTTGTGCCAAGACATTAGTTTTTCTCATGAGACCTACCGATGCATTGAGGATGTATAGTGGGCTCCACATGTCACTTACTAAGTCCAATTAATTCATCATCTAAAAAGGTTTAAACATAACATAAACACTTGTATTAAAACTGGCATATGAAATGTCAATACTTTATAAATAAACCATTAATAGAATAAGTATAATTTATCATCAGTCAAAAATATCCCAAAACAGTAAATACAATATGGATGATTTGTATCACAAAAATCAACTTCAAAGAAGTGTAAAATTTATCAAAGGATGTTGACATAGATGAAATAAAAACTATTTGAGAGTAATATGCCTTTCTATTTTGAAAAAATTTAATAGTCACATAATTAAAAAGAAAACATTTATTTTTAATATATTCTTATAAACTTGTATGGGAATCTTAGACAATGTTATAACTACGGAAAATTGTCGCACCCACATTATATGTTAAAAAACACTCTTACCTTTATTTTGTTGAAAATGTTTTAAAGTACATTTTTTGGAAAATGATAGAAATATTCCTTTAAAAATCATATAAGGTCAAATAAGGGTATAAATTACTTTAACCCAATGTCTGGTAAATAGTAAAAATGTTTTGAAATATATTTTAATCAACATGGTTGTGGATGGTAAGGAGGTCCTAGTAGAAACATATGTAAAAAAAACCGTGGATAATAAAGAGATTGTGAAATTAACTCTTACATTGTACTTTTCATTGGTTAAGGGTAGGTTAACCTCTTCAATAATGGTGATATAATTTTTATTAAACTATGAAATAATAATATACATAAATAAGGTATCATATATGAACATTTAACATTTCATTGTTAATAATATCTTAATATTATCTTCATTTCAGGTGTTAACGGATTGGATTTCGTTTATATGATTTTTTTTGTATGTAATGTTTGTTATGGATAGGATTTATATTATTAATATTCAGAATTATATTATGTTTTGAAACGTTTTTCGAAATCATCTAATGAAAATTAGTCTTGAATGGATACGATGGGGAATGAATCAGATCACGTTCATGGAGAAGGTAATCTGTACGTACAAATAAGCGACAATATCACTATTTTGATATTAAAATAATATAGAAATGGATGGTATAAAATATATATAGAATAATTATCATGTTTTATTAATTATTTACATCAATTTCACATCATTATTATACCCATCCAAATAATAATGTATTGAATAACAATTATACCATGACGTGGAGACGGTAAGTCGTACGTACGCATGTAAGGTTACATGTCATTCAAAGTTTGGATAGAATAATGAATATGTTTGTACTATATTTATAATAACATCACAGTTTATAAAATATAATGGAGTTATTATTTTATAATGGAAACAACAATGAAAGAATATTTGGAAGAAGAAAGAAACATTGAAGATGAGATTATGTATTTATATCTTCTTCGGGTTCTTCATTTTTATTTGATCAAAAGGGATCCTTATGTTGAATTTATGACTAATAGAAGGCCTATAAGAAGAAGGGAGGCAAATGAGAAGGTATTTGGGTAGGGGTTTTTTGAACCAAAAGGCTTTTATGAGGTGAATTAGAGAGAAGTGGGAGTTCCCTTTTATAAGAGTGGTTAGGGGTACCTTAGTAAAATATAGAAATATTATTTTATAATAAAATAATTTTCGGTTTATAATGGCTAAAAAATGAATTATTTAAAGTATATGGTGGGTATCGGTCGAAAAAAACTCAACCAATATGTTTTAGACTGGTTTGGGTCACTATATTAACCTTATCTTCTAGATTTAATTCTTAGTTAAATAGTTTTTCATTTTCCATGCCTCTTCGTATTTTTATATTATATGGTTAATAAAGTTTACTATAAACTTCCAAGAGAGACCCGAGAGGATAACTAATCATACATATATAATTATATAAGTCTTTTGGCCGAGCATTAGAAATTTAAGATTATTATAGCAGCCAATAATATTGTATATGTTTTAAAAACATATTTATGTCAATTTTGAGATTATTTAATAATTTATTTTTTAATGTCCAAAAAACATTATTAATTAAAAATAAATACCTTTAATCAACCCTAACATGTCATGGTCACCTATAAAATCATTATAAGGCATCAAAACATTCAAATTATATTTATTTTAGTATTTATAATATCATTAATTTGATAGTTTCATTTAATAAGAAAAATACATCATCATTATTGTGGCATATATAAATATATTTATTTTATGTCTAAAAATTATTAATAAAATATATTGAGTTATGAAATCTTTTTGGCTTTCAAATTACTATTTATAGTTGAATATATCAATTATATAACCTCATATAAAAATTTCTTTCTTAAAATATATTTGCTTTTGTTATTTTGGTCTTTACATTAGATTATTTAATATAAAATGTCATTATCATTCCCATGTGGCTCCAATGGTTCCCAAAATGGACCCAAGGATGCCAATGGTCGGAACGTTATCATCCAATTGAGTTAGGACAAGTTCTTGGGTAATTTAATATTATTATAATTTTATTTTTTAACCCTATTTACTAGATTTAACTCTTTAACCACGGTAAATAAAATATTTACTGAAGTAAATATTCCAAATGTCGAAAAATTAAAGTTAACTATTAACACAATATGGACTTCCTAATTCAAAATATGGGATCCATTTTTCCAAATTCAAAACACGGAAGTTGCAGAATTTAATTTAAAATTAATTTCCATTTTCAAAACAAAAAGCGTGTTTTTAAGAAATTATAACTATCAAACGATTGACACTTTTTTATGTCAAATTTAAATGTGAAATTACTTATAATGACCTAAATTTTAGTAAATGATAAAAATATAATCTATTTATACTTTCATACCATTAAAATTCATATTTTATCACTATTAATTATTTCTATTAAAAATGTTTTTTAATTAAAATTTTGTAATTTTTACTATTCATCAAAAAATGAATGTTATCGATAAAGTACCAAAAATTAACCCTAACCTAATTTCGATATTCTGAATCCAAAAATGAAGTCCATTTTGAATGATAAAATGTATAAAATTTCAAAAAGTGGGTATTACTATTCATAACGTCTAGTTTGATTTGTTTTGGTGTGTTAGAACTCGAAGTTGCATACAACACACGCTATTGTATTATTCAAAGAGAAGCTTACCATGGATGCTTAGAGTGCTACATTATAAGTAAATTTTATATTGTTTTCAATTATCATTGGAATTAAATAGAGGTGGTGAAGGTAATCCTCCATTTATGGAATTTCATATTCTACCTACATTGGTATCCAATTGTATCATTTGAGATATAATATAGTCATATTGATTTGTTGTTGTCTTATTTGATTTGTTTTCTCAATTTTTATTCCTATTTATTATCGTGTTTATTTTTTTGGATTAGTAGGTTGAAAATTAATTCCCATATGGGAATTATATTTCTCATTAAAGTATCTAGTTTCATATTTAATTTAATATCATTATGAATATAAATTATTTTTTTAAATATATATAATTATTTCATGTATATGACTATTCCAACCCTATATTAAATTTTATTTTATTAAAAATATTCATTTTATTTTGTTTTAAAGTCATATCATGGGAAAATAGAATCCTAATTTTCAAAATTCTCTTCATTTTAAGACATTGGTCAATAAAATTTCTAGTATAAAAAAAACTTCCATATTGAACACTCAATTGAAAAGTTATTTCTATTTCTAATTAAATTATATATTTTTTTTATAGCTTCATTAACCTCTCTATAGTGGTAATATGACTAATTCACCCCTCAATAATATTATTTTTAAAAGTGTATGTGTGAACTTATAGAGACAATTTAACATGTAACATGACTCTTATTCCAAATGGTTGAGCATTTTGGGTCATGTTTGGGAATAAAGTTGTAGAATTTTCTATTGTTTTTTCAAATAATTCATCTCATATAGTAGTATTTATCATGGTATTATCTACAAAAAATAATACCACCTTAAAATATAAAATCAATAGACGTCACACTTTTTTAGTGGGAACAACTAAAAATTATATTTTAAATCCTTTATAGTATTGATGAAAATTTTTACCTACCGTTTTCCAAACCCCACATAATTATTTTCTAACAGGACATACTCTAAAAGTGAAAATAATTACAAGAAAAACTAATCTATAATCCATTAAATTACCTTATTAAATTTTAACATAGATAGAAAAAAATATCTTCATATGATGAAATTTTTTTTTGAGTGTCATGTTTTCCATTTTTATGAATTTAGTTTCAAAAAAACTTCTTATTCATGTGTTTGGGGAGGATTCAAAACTATAATTATAATAATTTATAATATATATAACCCTAGAAAGACAGTTTTTTTAAATTTCATGATTTAAAGGATATAAATTAGGGTTAGTGTTTCTTGACATACAGAAAAATTAATATAATTTATGAATAATTCTCCGTGATAGAACCGATTTATTATTATTTTTTTATAATAGAATAGAAACAAAATTTTATTCCCTTACATAATAAATATATCTATCATTAGGTTTTCTCTCTATGAGGGTAAAATATATGTTATAAAAATATCACATTGTTTTCTAATTTTTAAAAGAATAAATGTATTTAGGATTTTAAAATTTTATAACGATAGTTAAATTCAAACTAAAATAATTACACAAAGAAAAGATAGAGAGATTTATTTATAAACATAAGAGAATTTAGATAGAAATGTTTTGTGAAAAATATTTTCAAAATCTAACACCTATCTATGATTGATAAATTTGGGACATTCAACTTCATCTTAATCTACAAAGATTATATAATTGAATTTATCAATATTGAAAAAATTTCTTCTAGTTTATTGTGGACATGTTCGCAATAAGTTTTTTCAGAGGGAATGAAGATTCTATTAATTATTTTATATTCTATTATCATTATAGAAAAATAATTTGGCCATGTATGTTATATTGATTACATAAATTGAATGAAATAGGGTATTTTAGTAAGAATATCATATTCAAAATTGATAAGAATGTTCATCAATTCAAATTTTCTACTCATAAAAATATTTCTATATGAAGTGGTTTTAGACACATATTGTTTGTGGAATTAATTTTTCAATAGGTATGAGGAAATTTATTATATTCAAAATTTCCATAAACAAAATATTAATATTATTTCTAGTACAGTTTGTTCTCATATATCATATGTTTTTTTGAAATTCTTGTGAGGAATGCCTTGTGAATGAAATGGGAGAAATATTTGTTTGGTTTAATAATAGAAATGATTTTATGTTGACCTTCATGCTCTCAATTTCATGTATTTATCATGATATAAGAATAATTTTCTACAAGAATAATGTTTGGGATTTTTAATGAATTTTTCAAATCACTGGTTGAAAAATCCATTGGACTGAATGTCTCATCATAATTTATGATACATCAAATAAAAAAATTCACAGGATCAATAATCATTTGGAAATAAAGTATGATAGATTTGTACTAATACTAGTTCATCAGAAACAGAGGGGACCGATGATTTATAGTCAGAATGAGTAAGAACGTATGAATTGTTTGCACTGATAAATTGGAAGACCTACAGACCGATCAATATGATGATGTTGAAAAATATAGTCAACCAATATCATCATCTCATGTTATTATACAATTTGGTCAAAAAGATAAGATTTATTTATAAGTTTTTCATGTTTGAAAGAAGAAGTCATTAATTCCTCATTGAAAAAAATTTATGATTTATTTGAATTGGTTCACTAGACCGAACATGGAACTAATAAATAGTTGAACGTCATGTGGTCTTGATTCATTCGACGAAGATAGAGGCTGATCATTCATATGTATGCTGGCACTGATATGTCAGTTTTTAGTTTACTTTATTTTATGTTGATTGAGGAATTGATGGAAAATTGAAGAAAATGTAATTTGTTTTCAATGATTTTTTCAAACTATTATCAAGGGGGTTTGGATCAGGTGCTGAAGTGTTTCAGAAGGGTCATGGATTATTTTAATGTTGAAATGATATTTATGGACGAAATATCATTCGTTTTTAACACGGTTTGGAGTATTGTACTGAGTTGTTTTTTTTCAAATGGTATAGAGAAACATAATGAGATTTATCATTCTTAAAAATGTTGTCATTGTATGTATCATACTAATGAATAGTTATAAATTATACAGAGATATCAAATCATAATAATATTTAAGAAGTTTTGAGAAGGGCTGAGTAGAATTATGATGCGCTGATTGAGTAAATTATAATGATTAAATAAAAGTGAAATTAGATTTAATTAATATTATAGGGAGTGAGAAAAAACAATTTTCATTTGTAGAAAACCAATTTTTGGAACTCTTATAAATAGAAGTAAGTAATTTATGAAAATAATCTTCTAAAAACTTGTATAGAGATAGAAAGAGAACTAGATTTTTAAATGAGAATATGTTTCTAGGTAATGTTTTCTGATAATTTTTTCCAGATATAAGAAGAATATGAAAGTGTTAACAGACCAGACCAATAAATCGAACCCAATTTTTTGAGGAATGTTTTAAGTAGATCATAATTGTCTCAATATTGTTATATTATTTTTTATTTTATAGAATAATTCATTAGATAGAGGAATCATAATTATCTATCATATTCATATTTTTTATGATGTTCAGAAATTTTGTTTCTACCCACTGCTAGTTAGTAAAGTGATGAATTTTTTTAAAAAAATAGAAAAATATATTTTGATAAGAAATCATGGTTAGTAGTTTTTGAACCAACTGGTGAAGGTTTCGTAACTTCTTAGAAAAAAATATTTTAAATTATCCATAGTATAAAAAACACATTCACTATTGTAATGTTCATAGTGCTATAAAAGGGTAAGGGTATATCCTACATGTTTTATTCCCTACAAAAATTATTTTATGGTGGATTGTGTTGTATTATATTATTTTTCAACCTTTTCAAGAACATGAAATCTCTTATTAAGTAAAGAACCCTATAAATATTGGTGTTCTAATAGATGTGTAAATGATTTTCTTCTAGAAAAGTAATATATATTTTATAGGAGGTGAAGGTTTTCATAAATGAAAGATAACATAAAATAAATATATATTCATGATTCAACCAATCCCCCTCTCAGGGATATATTCATCTCGGTTAGGCTTTATAGCTGGTATCAGAGTGCTTCATTACTTCATTAACTATTTACTAATGTTTTTATGAGATTTTTATATATAGTCTAAATTTTATAAATAGTAATTGGATTCTTGTCTAAAATGGTTAGAAATATTATATTTCGAATGTGAATTTTTTTCTTATTTTATGTTCATATGTATGATAGTTTAAAATCATCTAGGGATGTATTTCCTCTAATTGATAAAAATAGTCACCTCATATCTGTCGATAAGAAGAATCGTGATAATTATTGATGATATATTAATTATTTAACCTTATCGGTTTTGTAATGTGCATTACTAAGAGTGAAGGGAGTCTTTACTACCATACGTATATTAGAAAAGATGAAGAATGTTTATGATGGAAATATAATGGAGATGAAATTCAAATTACAAATATGGAGTCTAATTTATGAAGATCTCAAAATGGGTGATTATGGATTAATGGGTAAATTATTTTCAATGGTGAATGATGTTGTGAGCACCATAATATGTTTTTGGGAGCATTTGAAAGAATCCAATATCGTTTAAAATATCATTATAATTCTTCATGATAATTTTTGTGTTAATGAATCATCATTATAAGATAGATATCATAAAACTATATCTCTGAATTTACATCATAGTACTCCCATTGAATTTGAAATGATAGAGAAAATTATAATACAAATAAAATAAAAAACTGATTCCAAAATTTCATTTAAGGAATCCAATCAAGGAATGTCTAAGAATATTTTTTATTATGAGGAAGCTGGGATCTTTAAATCTTAAAATATTGTTAGAAATAATATTTATGAATTATTATCCCTATATTTTAAAAATGTGAAAAGAGATACAAAAAATTATAAAGAGGAACATCCCTTAAAATTATTAGAATGAGGGTTCATTGGACACATTGCTGCAAATTTCTCATAAAAGGGAAATAAAAAATATAATGATTTATAAAATATAATTCAAAGAAGAAATTAAAAAAAGCATGGGGACAAATAAAAATACATATTCAATGGAAAGGGTAGAGTGTTATCCAATCCCAATAGGAGAATATTTTATAAAAATATAATGAATAAGAGGATAGTGAATTTTTGGATGAAAATTTTACTGAAGTTGTTATAGAAACTAATTTCAATGAAAATATTGAATATTAAGAGTTCGGAAGTAGTAATTATAATGATAAATTAACTCAAATAAAAATTCATCTAATGAAATACCAAGAATAAATTAATAGAAATTATTTTATTACGTGAAAGAGAGATCATGAAGTTGAATAATAAAATTCATAAAGAAAACAGTTAAGAATTTTTTCTTAAAGATAATGAAAATCTACATAAACAAATTGATTGTATGGATGAGTTTATTGAGAAGAAAATGAATCAAAATTAGAATTTGGATATTAACTTTAATGAAAATGAATAATATTTGGAACTTATCGAGTAATATTTATTTATTCTGAGAAGGGAGTTACATGTATCATGAACTCAATCTCGGAAGCTGGCGAATGTTTTGGAAATAATAAACATGGGAAGACCCACAAATACTTTATATTATTATAAATAATGTATACAGTTTTCCTCATAATAATAATGATGAGATAATTTTATATGTTCGTCACACCAATAAAATTGGATGTTCAGATCTTTTTAAAAAAATTGAGATTGAATCAAAAGTTTTTACTACCTCTCATTTTGATAAGGTTTGGATGATATCTGAAATGAAGAAGAAGATTCTATTTGATGATAGTAATCTAGGAATCATAATATATCTGATGAATTTGTTAGGAAATGTTTATATAATTATAGATAGTATTGAAGATACGTAATAAATTAATCTTTTTATGGTTACTATTGGAATTTTTGTGGATTTTTTTATACAAAAAATGTCTTCGTATAACTAAAAAAATTACAATTATACCATTAGTTAAAGAAGTAAAATCTCAATGTGGAGTCAATCCCCTCAAAGGAATAAATAATATATGGATGTTTTGAAAAAATACAAGAAGGTTGTATTGAGATTTCAAAATTAATTCCATCATTTTGAAAATATTCTTGAAATATATGAACTACATGGTAATCTTGTAAAAGGATGATTTTTTTATTACCTACAAGAAACATGTTTTTAACAATCCTCGGATTTTGGATGTGAATTGATTAAAATGTAAAAAAATATCTTATTTTATAGACCTCTATCAAATCTAAAAATGGTTAACAACTATGGATCTTAGGTAGCAGGTGTTCTTCTCAAAATAAAAGAGATTCGAAACTTTTGAAGAATCTGAAAGACTATAAAGAAGGATCAATGAAATTTTATTGTAATGAATCCCATGGAATCCATAGTGTTTGATCTTCTATTGTTAAGGAATAAATGTTAATATCGAATAAATATTAGTTTTTTAATGGGTTAAAACAAAATATATTGACTGTTTTAAAACATTGTGATGAAGATAATAATTTTTTATAGAAAATGTAGATTTTTGTTAAAAAAGGAGGAATACAGAAAAGTTATTAAAAATAAAAATATGTCAAAGTAAACTAGTTTCCGTTTGGTGAATTTTAGAACACATGATACCTAAGAATAATGATGAAAATTAGTTTTTTCATAAAATTATGGGATATATATGTTATAGAAACATGAGGATGTTATGAAAACAAGTCTGTTTCTGAGATATTCCTAATATATCATGAAAAAGAGATCATTGTTGTTCTATTTATCATAAAGCGATGATTAAAAACGTTTTTATAAGTAAATATTCGTCCAAATCAACCCCTAGAACTAATTCATTAGGATATATGTAGGCCAATGTCCAAACAATCATTATTTACAGATAAAAACATCATTTGACTCGTGGGTGATTTTTAATTCATTTTTTTATGTATTTGAAAAATAAATCATAAGTTGAAAAAATGTTTTAGAGTTTTATCAACACATTTATAAATGAATTTGGGTATTATGTAATGGATTTTATAACTGATAATGGTTTTGAGTGCAAGAATAAATATTTTTGAAGCTATCTTGACATACATGGAACTTAGTATGTGCTCATTACAGCATATACACCTCAATAAATGTTCCAATGAATGGAATAATATAATTTTTTTTGAAATGGGATGAATTATATAACATAAATATAATAATACTCATTATTTATAGAGTCAATCCGTGAGTATAAAATTTGATATTCAATATATATTTTACAATAGAAGTTTTTTTGATAGGGATCCCTATAAAATATTTTATGAAAAAAATGAAGTTTGAAACACAAAAGACTTTTTTGAAGTCCTTGAATCATAAATAACAATGGTGGAAAAATTGGGACGTTTTTTAAGAGGATAAGATGGAATATTTCATTGAAATTCTTCATATTAAAGTGGTTATAAATGTTTCAACAAATGGATGTGAATTTTGTTTACTCTACTGATGTAAAAGATCGCAAAAATGATGACGATGTTTTTTTTAAATATCATGTAGATCGGGAATATGAATAATGTTAATGAATGGTGGTTATGAAATGTGATATAGATTAAAACAATTGTGTTACTATAAAAATACAAGATTTAGACTTGACTAATTCCAATGACGAGGAATAATTTCATAAAATTCCTCATAAGAAGAGAAAGTAGGTGGATGCTCAAAACTGAATTGGTGATCAACAACTAAATTTTCAAACAAGAAGAATATAAAAATTGTTTAAACCTACTTCGTTGTATTACAATGTTGTGCTAAAAAAATACAATGATTCTTTTGAGCATCTCAAATGGGTTCAATATATAAATGATGATTCGGATAAAATTTAGAATAATGATACTTGAGAACAGATAAATAAATATAATGAATAAATATTATTGGTTGAAATTGTGTTTTCCAAAACATGTTGATAGAAAATGGTAAAGTGATAAGAAAAAAATAATTACTGGTGTGAAAAGGATACTTCATCATTGTAGGTATTGATTCTGATTAGGCTTTGACTCCTGTGGAATGGTTACAAACAATTAGAAACTTTATTTCCATTACTTTATAATGACATTATAACATTTCATTAATGGATGTTAAATGAACATTTATTATTGGATAAGATGATAAATATTTTATATTTAACAACAATTAGGATTTTAAATTTTGATGGATGACAGATATGTGTGAAAACTAATGAAATACTTGTAGGGAAAAAATAATCTATGAGAGGATATAATTAAAAATTTTATACATTATTAATAAAGACAGTTTTTCATAAACAAAGGGATAATAGTAATCTATATATCAATTAAATTAACGCTATTTCCTTCATTTTAATTTTTTGTGTTTATGATATTATATTTGTTGGTAATGATTAATGAAATTGTGATAGGTTTTATGAAAAAACGGTTAATCTTTTTGAAATTCTCATGCATGGTGATGTAATTTTATTTCCTAGGTTCGAAATCCAAAAAAATGAGAAAAAAATATTTTATTCCCAACAAAAGTATGCCACGAATCATCCTGAGTTGTTATACATGGATAATTTGAAACCAATGTCAACTCCAATTTCAATTGAACCAAGTTTGGAAAAGAGGATATGGAAAAAAAGATTATTGTACGGAGTTTAGAAATATTATTGAATGTTTGTTTTATTTTATTATTCCAAGATGAGAAATGATCTATTTTTTACCATATGTAAATGATTAAAATGTTCAACAAATTAATCACATGTATTGGTTGAAAAAAATATTTTTTATATTAAATAAAAAATGGATCTTGAAATTGTGTATAAAGGACTAGAAAGAATTGATTTGTTTTACTACACAGATGTTGATTGGGAAGGAATAACATATCTTTGGAGATCCACATCTAGTGGTGTTTTATTTCAAGGTAAATATGTTTATGTTTTAATACTAGGAAAAAATTATGTAACTCTTAAAATGGATGAAGATGAATATGTTTCTACTAATAAATCCATGACCCAAATTATGTTGATAGTGACTCATGTGGAAGAATTACTTATTGAAGTGAAGTTATATTTTCTCTAGATATGTGAAATTCATACTGGTATAAATATTAAAACAAATATAGTAACATATTATTTTTCAACACTCATTGATATCAACTATAATATCATCAAGGAAATGTGGATAAAAATAAACTCATGTTAGAGTATATTCCTACATCGGAACAAGTTGAAAAAAATATTACAAAACATTTACTAAATGAAATAGTTTCCAACTAAGTTTGAACATGGGAATACATCCTCTATATCTTCAAGGATGAAGAATGTGTTTATATAATCTATCTCATACAGTCTTTAGAGAGTGTTTTGAAATGGGTATAATGTTTCAAAAATATATCCACTAATATATGCTAAACCACATAATTAAGCATGTATATAGGGGATATTTTTGTTAAGAAGTGAACATGTCATATAACTGTGGGTACTGTTCGAATAGTTTTTTGAGCTAGTTTTAGGTAAAAAATTGACATGATGAAATAAATAAGAATGGATGGTTTGAAAACAATTTAGGTTTTTGTAACACCTTACTTGTGGATAGAATACTTTTTCTCCCAATAGTTATTGATTTCTTTAATGAATTTAGTCACGTAGTCTTAGAATTAATGAAACGTGATTCATAGAATTACATTAGAAAGATCATTGATATATAAAACATGGTTTGAAATAAAATAAAATGGGGGAGATTTTTGGGAACATGTTCATTAAATTGTTTTGGGATTCTGAGAGTTGTCTTAAGGATTGTTTTTTATTTTCTCATTACGAGAAAATAATTTCACCTATAATGTTTTGGTCATAAGATGACTAGAATTATAGGGGAATCAAAATTTAAAGATTATATCAACAATTTCAAATATCGTACATTTTTTTGTTTTCTTCCCTAAATAGTTTTCTAATTGAAGTGGTTTCTGGAATCACATTGTCTCGGAATGAAAATTTTAATATATTTTAGGAATTGTCTCAGATTTAAAATAACTCCACATAAAATATGATTATGATTTTTTTCAGTTATTTATCAAATATGTTATGTTTTTTGAAATACGTGTCTTTTTATCCTTCTAGAAGAATAGGGGAGATGATATATTTGGTTAAATAAATAAGATGATTCTATTTCAGCCCTTATATTCACAACTTTAGGTAGTTATCAAAATACAAGAAGTATATTATGAAAGAAGAAATGATGGTATGTTCGATGTATTTTATAAATAAATAGTTATACAATCCATGTGGCTATTCAACTCATCAGACTATCTGAACCATCAAATAAAGCAACTCATCCTTTTGAAAATTTGGAAGAAATAATTTTGTTAACACTAGTTCATTGGATATGGTGTTCCACCAATCCAACGTTGGGATAATGAGTATGAAGGATTTAATTTTTGGGAATGATGAATGAGATTACTAAAATATTTATCAACTATATGATTTTCAACAATTTATTCATCCATTTTCATCAGTTTGTATTGTTCTACAATTGGTTTAATAAGTTATTTTTTTTATCAGTGGATCATGTTTGAATGAAGAAGTGATTATTTTTTCAATGAAAAATGTTATTATTTATTTAAATTGGTTCAACATACTAGACTAGAAAACAATGATTCATAAGTAAAAAATTGGTGATGATGCATTATAAATAGTTAAACACTAACCCATCATATGCTGAGAGACACCAATATGCCATCAACAGTGGTAAATCATAATATAATGTTTGAGGATGTTGTGGACAAGTGAAAGAAATTGGAAATGTTGAAAAATTGTAGTCAATATTTTTTCGAGGGGGTTTGAAGTTGGTGATAAAGTGTTATAGGATGGTGTTAAAACCATGAAAAGTTGTAAGGATTTTTTTTGTTGAAAATATCTTTATCTATATACTTGTACAGATCATTGTAATTAGTTTTTTAATTAAAAAATGTTATAGAGAAAATTAATATTTGTTTTCAGTTCTTCAAACGTTCTCATAATAATTACATTTTTATATAATTATTTTTTAAAAAAAAGTTTGATGTTGGTATAAATCATAAGAATATTTTTTATGTTTCAAGAAGAATTGGAATAAAATGTGAATTACTGAAATATTTATGGATGATGTAAAAATGAATGTGAAATTTTTGGTTAGTTGAATTTGGTAGACTATAAAAAAATTAGATTCCCGCCCAAACCATGTTCAGATCTCCAATAAATATAAATAAATAAATTGTACTTTAAAAAATGGAGTATTTCTCTCATTTGATGAGAGATAAAGTTAAATCATTTCAGTTTTAGAGAGCAGTAGTATCCTGACTATGTTTTCTTGTGAATGTTTTCCAGAGATATAAATTTGAAGAAAGAGTTATTTGACTATATTGTATCATCAAGCATAGTTTTCTGAGGAATGTGTTATGTGTATTATAATACATTCAAATTTATTATATTATTAATCATTTTATGGTTAGAGGTATTGGACTAAGGAATCAAAAATAGCCATCAGACTGAGTTTTTTTATAAATTCTTGAAAAGTTTTTTCTATATGTTATTGGGTAGGTAATTGAAGAATGATGTTTTGAATAATTAAAAAAGTATAATTGTATAAGGAAACACAGTGATATTTTTGAACCAACTAGTGATGGTTTCTTAACTTGTTACACAAACATAATTTTCCTCATTTGTTCTAGAAGAGTCACATGAACCATTGTGTTGTTTATTTTTCTACACAATTGTAATGGTATTTAATAAAAACTATATCTTAAAAAAAGGATTTATTTTAAAATATTTTGTGATATTTGATTATTTCCCAACCATTAAGAGGATGTATCCACTCATTTTTAGTGGTGAACCTTGTAAATAATTTTGTTACTTTGGATGTGTGAATTTTTTATTTTTTTTACAATGACAGATCATCAATATGAGGAAAATATTATTATAAATGAAAAATTAACCTAAAATAAAAGAACATATTCAATTCATCCCCTCTCATATAATTTATACATTATTCCTAGTTTGGGATTTACTTAGGTACACAATAAATTCTACCAAAATGTCAACCCAAGATCTTACTATTGGTGTTATTTCACATAAAAATGTGATTCAACGCCCTAATGAACATTTTCTAATTGAACCTAACTATTAATAAGATGTTCAAAAGGAATATATTTCTGAATAAATTTAGACTAGGTAATAAATATTTTTATTTCCTGAATGAAAAAATAATAAAATTTTAGATGATAAATAATTTTTCAAAGAAAAAACATTCATCATTCATAAATAATGTTACTAGGGAATTAAAAAAGATACAATATGATTCAAAGCCTGTGAAATAAGGTGTTGACTGATCTCTTTTGTTAGGGATATAAATAATTTTTATCCAATCATAAATAAATTATCATCTGTATTCAAATAAATATATTGGGTATAATAGATCAATGTGAAAATCCTCCATCTATAAAAATATAACATGTGATCTTGATCGTCTTCGAAGGATTTGTCACTCCCATGATTACCACAACCTCCTCATATTCCCATGATGAAGGAAAAATATATTAAAATATCTACCCCAATTTTGTCACTCCTTAGGAACATCCATTCATTTGAAACCCTTATCTATGATCTATCACCATATTTCTGCAATAGTGATAGAATTTCCCTGGTAGACTGTCATGAGATAATCACATGGGTTGTGTCTTTAATCCTATTTCAAATAGTCCCTAATCTAAAACCAATCCATCATGTATTCATCAAATCCATGTGTTTAATGAATGAGTTTATCCAAAAGCATACATCATGATGATCCTTCTTATTAACATAGTTTCTCAAAATTTCTTACATTATTGACCTTAATTTTTCAGTAGATATTTTTTTGAAATTTCACATAGTAAATCATCATGAGATATTAAAAAAATTCATATGAATTTTAGTTTCAGAAGAATTTTGAATTAAAATTTAATTAAAATTTATATGATCATAATTACATTATATTAAATATATTATGACTCCATATACCCTATCTCTATAATTTTATTCTATAAATAATTAAATCAACTTTCACTATTATACAGGCTTTGAAACACTAGATATATCCTTCTATAATTAGAAAAGAATAATTATTTTTAAATAAAAAATATATAAAAAATTATTTTAGGTTTAGATATTTATAGAATTATGGAACATCAGGAACTAATAAATCCCATGTTCTTGGAATCAAGATAATATTTTTCGACTCCATATGAAACAATGTATTCCATAATGGTTCTTAATAATATCCCATAAAATATTTTAAAAAAGGTATCTTTAGTAAAATGTTAGGTATACTAATTTCCTTCTAAAACCAAGTGAAATTTAATAATAACAATGTATAATATTAAAAAATCAATAAGGGAAACATATAACTGAAATAATATTTTCATAAACATGACTTGTCAAATTAGGTCGGAATATGAATACAAAATAAAGATAGTATTAACTTGAAACTTAGAGAATTATATATTTATAAAAATTAATGACCACATGGATATCAAAAATAATTATCTCATATATATGTAATACATAATAACAGACAACAAAAACATTTTGTTAAGGTCTCATACTAGGAAAATTTACTTATCATCGAGGAAATAATCAAGACATATAATTAATATTGGTAGAAATACATAAAATACCCAAACATATTTTGTCGTATGATGAATATCAATTTATTGAGGGTATATATAATACTAGGTCCCACCCATAACCCAATTAATTCCATTTTTTATACAATAATTTTCAACAAGGCCATATGTATCATTACATAAGGAACCTTTTACTAAATAAAAACACGGTTATCTATATAATGAATAATATAGAATATAAAAACATGATAAAAAAATTTCATAATCCAATAACCATATATAATGTCAATACTTATCTTCATATTAATAGAGAGATAATAAGATCATAACACATCCTTAGATAAAATGTGTATTGTCAAAACAATACATAGTTGACTTGACAATAATCAAGTGTATTAGGATAAGTGTATCAGGATAACAATAAAAAGTATGTTAATACTATTACCGTATGTTAATAAAATACCGTAATTAATTTTTTATCATAATATAATCATTGTTGTGTAATATTTGATGTTTAGATCATATTGAATAATGAGTATATATATAGGTCAATACTATAATAACATGATTATAATCCAACTGGTGAAATAATGGGTATGATTTCAAAAGAAAATATCCCAAGAAGTGAGAAATATAATCAAATAGTTTATATGGATTTTATATAAATCCATTTAAAATAATGATATAATAAACCATAATATTATCAAAGGGTATAATTTACCAAACCTATATTTAATAATTTCAAGGGAATGATCATAACTCAATGAACCAAAATTTTGTTTAAAAAAACTCGCACTAGAAAAATATTGAATCACTAGACTCTTGAATATGAGGGAATGATTCGAATGGTAAATCACATGAAATTCAAGGAGTGATATAATAATATATCCATGTTTAGTTAATATACCATTCAAAAAATATTTCTTCACAAAATGTATTATTCATAAAAATAATTTGAATTAAGAGGGTGAAAACAATTTCGATATGAGTATCATTTTAATAAAAAAATCATTTCATAGAGTGGGATTGTATTTGAAATTAATATATTATTATTAGTATTTCATTCATTATATTATAGCTCATTTTGGATGTAAACCACATAAATGAAAATTGTTGTATGATGAAAAACTCTCCTCAAAGAGTGTGATTTGAGGCAATACCCACTACCTCCTCTCCTAAATACCGTAAATATAGCTTAAAATAATATTTACAAAAGATATTTATCATAATAAGTTAACTAAGAAGAATACATGAATTTATTTTCATTTATGCTCATCACATATAGTCAATATATATATAAAATCTATAAATTTTCTTTAACTATTGTTTATAGTTGTGAACATTTGTACTAGTTTTATAATAGAGGTCTATGCATTCACTCATCATTCAATATTAATAACTAATATATCTTTATGAATAAAATTTGGTAATATTTAAAAATAACTATTATGTATCAAACTCCTTTAATGGTCAATTTAGTATTTATTTTTGAAGATTAAATCTATAACAAGTTAGTTTCGATGATTCTTGATAATCCAAAATTGTTTTCATAATTGATGAGTTAAATGATGATATAAAATTAACATAAAAAAATTTATATTTATATCCTATTACAAAAGTAAATATGTTCACATATTAATCCAGGTTAAAAATGTATAGTATTGATCATTTATGTGGAAACAAATCCAAACATGAGCCTATAATCATTAATGGATGATTATGATATAGTTTAGTTGTAATATCATTATAATTGAAGAATAATAATCTTATTTGGTTTTTTAGTGTTACATATCATATTTTCAAGGATTAATATAAATAAATAATGGTTGTTGGAACATTTTAAAATTTTAATAAAATATTTACCTCTTAATATGCTTATTTTAAATGAATAAATTAATGATAGTAATTTATTAATCAAATAAAACATAGGTTTTTTATAATTGTCAGAAAAACCCAGTATGATATCATTAAAATATATTTTTTACTTTAATCAAATCAAAATATCCATACTATTAAGTTGTAGGTGGAAGATGAAACATGTCATGTCATAGAGGCAGTAGTCTGAATAACAGGGGGTTGATAGTTTTGTTTTTAAAATTAATGGAATATATAAATCAAAATAATAGAAAAATTAATGTAGTAAAATTAGAGTATATAAATGATTATAATATCCTTATATTTTAACATTAAATAAATTTTAAATATGATAATTAATGTTTAAAGATTTTTAGTTGATAATTATCATGTTAAAGACTTGAATTTTCATTGTACGTCTCTTTGGATATAAATTCCTTATGAAAACTAATGATGACTGTAAGATTCTAAAAATGGAATAGGGACCTGTAAAGTGAAAATTGGTATAGATTAAATATGAAATTAGAAAGATATGTGTTACTGGAAGTGGTAATGATGTTACCAATTAATAATTTAATGTAGTGGATGTTTTAGGAGTAACCCTCACATATTTAAAAATGTAAGGATTCAATTCAAGTGTCAACGGCCAAAAAATGGACAAAGGAGGAGTGGGAAAAAAATTTAGTTGAAAATCACCTCATAAACTTCTTTTTGAAACAATTTTTAATGTTTTATGATTTTTTATTTTTGTTCCTTGTATTTAAACATTAAATTTTCATTAGAAATTAATTTTTAAACCTCAGTAATAAATCTTATTGAAAAATATTAATATTTTTTATTTTTACCTAATTTTATATTTATAACACCAAATTAGAAAACAATTATTTCAATAAAAATTTGTAAATATTTGAAAATTAAATTTTAAAATAAAATAATTTAATAATTTAAAAATGGGTTTTGGATAAATAATGTTTTTAAAATTTTAATTTACATATATGATAAAATTATCATGGATATTTATTTTAAAGTCATGTTTTGATTTATTTTAAACCAATTTTTTTGGGGATTCTAATACAATCAAAAACCCAATATCCCTTGAAAAATATTGATTTAATGGAAATATAAAGGGTAGTATTTTTATTGATGTAATATTTTAGTTATTTATTCAAAAATCCAAATGTTTTCTAACATCAAAGAATATTTTTAAATTAATAATGAATTCTAAGATATCACATTTTATAACATAAAATGTTTTTAAAGTTTATACTTTTTTCTTATATAATTATAATTTTGCAAAAATTACAAATTTCATGAATACAAATTTCAACTAAAAACACTCCATTTCATATAATGATCAAAAATTCATACTAAGTCACTTGTGATATTGTTCTATCAGATAATTTACTTATTAAATTTCCATTCCTTCAAGGATGGAAATTAAAAAAAAACACATTAAAAATATTTGTGTTAACTTTTTATATCTTAAGTATTTCAGTATTTTTTTCTCCGAAACATTAAAATTTAATTTACATACAACTAATTAAAATGTGTTATGCGTGTAAACATATTATTATTGAAAAAGATCCATCATGTTAAGGATACATCTAATAAATCAGGTTATGGATGTATCTAATCCATCATATAAAAATTTATCTTAAATAGTTGTTAGATTTTTTACATTTCTCTTGTACTAAAAAATTTCTTGAACATTTGATTGGTACTTGTATGAATACATCAGACAGACTATTATATGGTTTATCACATTGAAAAATGAGGAGGAGGTTCACCAGACTATTCTCTATCTGTAATAAAAAAGTTTTATATATATTTTTATGATAAGGAACACAAGTCATTATTGTAATAATTCTAAAAGAACAACATCATATATTCAGTTATGCAAGATCATGGTGTTCTATCAAGTGAATGTTGTCTAAGGCCAATTCAACTACACAGAAATATAACTAGCAGAATACCACCTATAAATAGCTTTTATATTAATGATCTTATAGTTGATACATTTTATAACACATTTCTACTATATATTTCATACAGTGAACTCCTCTTTTCTAGTCCTAGTAATACTTTAGAGAGTTTTCATTCTAAATAATCCTTTATAGGGTTGTTTCCTTTATAACATTTTATTCATTATTCTACATCTAGTAATTGTATCGATCGATGGATTATGGCGATAAAAAGTTGGTGAAACTAATCAAACAGGTCGAGGGATTCTAGTTCTAGGAAGAAAACCACCAATCATTGTACTTTGGGATTCTGATGATAACAATATGGGTCAATTTTGATCATATTCTCTAGTTATTTCTTGTTAAGGAAAGGTAATCATTACAATAAGTATAAAATGATGGAAACCTTTAGTCATGGTTTTTTACTTACTCTACTTTTAAGGATAAAATATTTTACTATTTTAATATAACTTTTATGTCATTATTACTTTTATTTAGTGTTAAATTTCTTTTTTTATAAGTATTCATTTCACTGTACTTATTGTGATAGCATGTTTTATAAATATTTCTTGAAGTAATTTTTACATTTGTATCTCTGATAATGATTAAAAAATTCTCAAATTTAATTGGAAAAATTATGATTCTGATTAAGACACTCTGATTATCTAAAGATCTATGAGATCTATCATTTTACATAAATTGGTATGGTGTTTTTTATTATTTTAATGTTTTAAACTAAATTTCACACACATCCCTCTTGTAATAGTGACCATCATAGCTACTGTTATGATCGAAAAATTGGTTTCAGATCCTATTCTACATCTAATTCATACTAATTTTTTACTTCTTCTATCTATTAAATGATTTTTTATGTTTTTATATAAACCTCGTGTTTATAAGTTTGTATACAAAATCATTTTTATAGAAAAATACATTCTATTTTTTAAGATGGAAGATCTTAGAGATGTAACTTTCAAAAATATAAATCCTTGTAGACAAATTCTTTTTAATGCTGGTGAATATAAGCACTAGAGAGATACAATGAAAAAAAATTCTTTAATTCTATAGTGGATAATTATTTAATTTTTACTTTAGACTACATGATTTTTGATAACAAATTAAATGTCATTAAACATAAAAAAACAAGAGTATCAGCTAAATTACATCGTAAAGAATACTCTGTTCTATTACATTAGAAGGAATATATACAATTAAATATATTCATGTGAAGAAACTATTAAAATATGGAATGTGTTTGATATTAAATACATTTGTACATATTCATTTATTGAGACCATAAAAACTATTACAAGATTAGACTATCGAGACATCAATTTTTTACCGAGATAATTAGTTCAAAATATTCATTGAATATTTATTAAATTTTTTTACAATTATATATTTTCTTGGTGAGAATGACCTTACAAATGATATCCTCATTGAAAATATCATAGAGGTAATTACTAATGATTTATAATCCCAAATAAATTCCTTGGATGATAGATATAATATAAAAACTAATACTTTGGAAGATGTTATTAGAAGCCTCATGGAATATGAATAATTATTAAAGAGATATGTTGAAAAATAGAAAAATAATAATGGTGGTGTAGCTTTTGTAACTACATATACTTTTCTTAATTAATTTTAGTCAGGTTAGAAAATAGTTAAAACCTAAAAGAAAAATAATGTAATTGATCAGGCGAATTCTAGTATATAAGAAAAATATAAAAATTAGTTTTCTAATATTTCTTGAATGATGAAAAAGATTTTTTGAATGAAATAATTTTAGTATACATACAAGAAAGGTGATAATAATAAAAATGACAATATATATACTAAAGAAAACATCGATGAATGTAAAATAGTTAGGGAACACATGGCTTAATTTTCTTTTGCTAAAGAGATATGAAATTCATAGAAGCAAACGAAATTCAAAAATAATTTCTTTGACGTATTACAAATCTAAGAAGAAGATAATTCTTAAATCCACTCACACTTAGAGTGATAGTGGTGTATATATTTCTTTATAATGTTATTTAGATAATAATAATTATATAAAAAATTTACCTTCAAAAAAATTATTATCCAAGGATGAAGATAATACATTAGCATGTTATATTGAACTATCTAGATTTTCAAAACATTTAGAAAATAAAAATTTAATTTTTTTGAAAAAAACATTATCATTCGGTATCTAAAATTTCACCGAAAATAGGTTAAATAGTAATAATTTAAAAAAGAAATATCAACTCCTTATATTGACCTTGATAATTTTTTTTTAAAATATACTTTTCCAAAATATCTTGAGAAAATAATTTTTCAGTAAAATACAATACTATATTTTTTTTGATAAACATAGTTTTAGTACTATTGCTAATGAGTAAAAAATGGATTTTTCCAAATAAAATATAAAATTTCTATTTTAAATAAAGGTATAAATATGATTAATACTAGTAAGGAAAATTTTGATGAATTGTACAAAAAAATTACACTTCATTTTATTAATTCTAGAATGGCTTTGAAAAATAGTTTTTAGTGCTAACTATTTTATTCTATAACGAGAATAATTTTTTTTAAAAATATAATATGGTAGAAATTGGAAGAACAATTGTTATTTGAATAGTATTTAGTCTCCCAGTTTTCATAAATCATATTATTATAAGTAGAAAAAAATTCCTAAAGGAAGAAAATTTTGTCAAATGTGGAATTATAAAATCCCTCGTTCAAAAAATACCGTTTCAACGATGGTTTATGTTCTAGAAAAATAAATATTTTATTTTTATAAAAATAAATATAATACCATCAGTGAAAATATTTTTAATATTGATAGTGGATCCCCCTAAAATATAGCTGAATAAAAATATATGATTAAAAATATTTGGAAGATAAAAGGTGGAAAATTACGTTTTGAGCTAATCCTCAAGGAGAAATTATTTATATAGGAATAGTTTTTCTTCTTGGAAAAAAATTAGTTTAAAATGTATTATTTTTTAGAGGATTTAAGTGCAAACATGTATTCATAATTTAATTATATTATATATGTTATTGTGTTGACTTTCGGAATGATAAACTTAAAATACATGGTTTAAAAATGAAAATATTATTTCTTCATATCATCATGATAATTTTACATACTAAACATATAAGACCATAGGTGGAATTTCTCCCTTTCTTTAGTGCTTTGGATGATCAAAATTTGTTTCGGAATATAAGGTCAAGACACTCTAATCATAGAAGATTATCTAACATGACTACAAAAATCGTTTTTCAAGACCTAAAAAACATAGGATTGATACTTAAAAAGATTAAAACTCATATCAATATGCTACGAAATAAAATAAATACTTCAACTCTATTATTTATGTCTCAATTTATTTTGGAATACAGTTTGTAAAAATGGACTTATTTGGACCTACATAAACAAGAAGTATTGACATAAATTACAATTTATAGGTATTAGTTGATGACTACAATCAATACACATGGTGATCATAGTAGAGAAATTTAAAATTATTATTTTGTAACTTTTTTAGTATGAGATGATCTAAATATAAATTTCCATAGCCATCAATCCAAAATAAAATAGTTTAGTTGAAAGAATAAATAGAGTCCTCTAAGAGATTACTTTAACCATGATGAGTGAATACTAAATTGCAAAATATTTTTGGGATGATTCTATTAGTATAACATTCTATAATGTAAATTGGGTTTCAATTTGACCAATGAATATTAAAACTCCTGCAACATTTTTGGAAATGATGAAACCCAAAAGTTTATTACTTATAATTTTTTGTTACAATGAATTCATTCAGAATACTTAATATAAAACTACAAAAATTTCACTAAATTTTGATGAAGTAAAATATTAAATTTTTTCCACCACTAGTAAGGCTTATATAAGTTTTAATAAAAATTATTTTACTATTCAAGAAACATTTAATTTTATGTCTGATGAAAAGGATTTTTTTTGTTTTCCAAAAACCCCAACCTAAAACCTTAGATGTTGTTTTTAAAACTAGTTCTGAAACAATAGTATAAATCTCTCATCAAAATGAAATAACTCAAGAATATGTTTACGAAGTTATTCCTCCAGAATATTTTCAACATATTTTTTATGATAATACTTATGAAAACCAAATAAATTATTTTTTTCTTTTGAATAATCCTAATGATAATATAATTAGTGATGTTGATGAATCAGTTATGAGTATATGTTTTTTGGTAAAATAAATTGAACATATCACATTTTTATCTCAATTTTAACCTCAATATGGATTTATTTGACGATGATTATATAAAATAAAATTTAGAATAACACACTATGTTTTAAAGTAACCATGACTGGAATTCAGTTAAATGACCAAAAGAAACTTCTCTAATTCGAGTGAATTGTTTTTTTTAGAAAAAAATGCGATAAAAATGTCATAATAGTAATAAATAAATATAAATTTTTTCTAATGGTTATAAAGAATTATTGGTAATATAAAATAAAGAAACCTATGAAATAGAATATATACTTTAATCTATTCGAATACATAAAACCTTTGCAATAATCATTAACTCCAAACTATTTCAAATCGATGTCATGTGATAATTTCTTAATAAATATTTTTTGGAGGATGTATATGTCTACTAACCCCCTATTTTTTAAATTAATGAACATCTAGAACAAGTTTAAAATCATACAATGGACAATTATGGGCATAAACAAGCCCCAAAAAAATGTATGATAGGTAAACACGATTGTTTTTCAAAACTATATTGTTAAAGAATATGTAGATCCCACACATTTTTTTAAATAATTTAATAAAAACATTTTTAATATACATATTTATATTGATGAATCTATATTTGTTTCATGTGAAAAATATTTAACATATTCTTTTGAATATCTATTGATGTCTGAGTTTTTAATTAGTATGACTGTGAGCTAATATATTTTTATGGTTTCAAAATTTCAGAAATACAAAAAAGAACATTTGTATCACAATTTAAGTGTATATAATTTTTACTTAAGAAGTTTAGGTATGAAAATACATAAAGTATTAGTACTCCCAACAGAACCTAAATACTTTAGATCATTATTATGTTGTGAAACCTGTTGATCATAAATCATTAATAGATACGATTGGAAGCATTCTAAACATTACAACTAGTCACATGGATTTAATTTTTCTAATATTAATATGTTTATTATATCAATCCAATAAAAAATAATCACATCTTAAATTAATAAAATTAATTTATTGTTAATAACAAAGATCTATGGATTTAGGAATATTCTAATCTTATGTAAATTTTTTGAACATAAATGTTTTTTGGATTTTTACTTTGGTGGATGTAGAATGGATTTGAAAAGTAAATCCAAAAAATCCAATTTCATATGATACTATATAATTTTTTTGTTAAAAGAAACAAAATATAGTAGAACCCTCCACTACTGAGGCATATTATGTGTTTGTCGGACGTTGTTGTGCCAAACTGTTATTGATGAAACACACACTCATAGACTATGGTATGAGTGAAAATAAATCTAAATTACCCTGTATCAATACATGTTTTGTTTATTTATGAAAAAAATTGTAACGACACTAACATTAAAAAAAATAGATATATAATTCTCTTTCCTTTAGGATCACCCACATAAATAATATATAATATAGAATTCATCATAATGACCAAAAAATTTTTTTTGACTAAACACCATAGCTCTGATATATTTGAATCCATAAAATAAAATTTTTAAATGATCAATGTTATGTGATCATTAATATATGATTCTTATTTAATTAAATCATTTTATTATTTAAATCCTCGTCTTAGTATGAGTAAAAATGATTATGTTTTCAAAAATCATTTTACTTAAATACATTTTAATATTTCTAATTTTTTACCAATTAATATTTATGGATAAAAAATTTTAAATGTTCTTTATTTATGTTTTTTTCATAATCACCTATCATTATAAATAAATTATAATCATTTTTTATTTTGAAAAACAATCATAATAAAATTTTATTATAAAACTATCATAATAATGTTTTATTATAAAACTATCATAATAACTTTTTATTATATGACTATTATAATCAAATTGGTTTTATATATTGTAAAATATTTATGTTCCAGAAACCAAGAATGATATATCACTCATATAGATGAAATATTATACTATGCAATCAACACTTCTATTCATTTAGCTTTGTTCTCTAGCCCATGAAAATAGTTTATAATATTTCTTATTACTTATTATATTTGCTTTATTCGATTTATTTTTATTCAAAAAACATTCAAATTTTTTTGAATCAGAATGATTCTCACTCTGATATAATTATTCAAAAAATTATGTGTTCAAATGAACATTTAAAACAACTTGGGATATAATATTGGATGTAAGACCTTTAATTATTTTAAGATAAATAGATTAATGATTTTTGGAATATCAATTTATGTTTCTAACTCCTATATAAAGTAGGGAGAAATGAATCCTACAATTATTTTAAGAAGCATTTCCCCTGAGCTCTCTCCCTCCATAATGATCTCAGTAATATTTTTTCTGTTCATTTGATCTCTGTATTGAGTATCATTTTGAAGAAAGCTAAATAATATAATGAAAAACTATGTGTCTAGATAATGGCTCATCAAATGGTTTTGTTTTGATAATTATGATTCATCTCTCAAAAAGATCATCATTTTTTAGGGATTGGGGCGAGTATGTGTACGTAAACTGGAAAATGATTTCAACAAGTATTACCGTAAAATGATAATAAAATTATTTAATTATATTTATATTTATAAATAAGTTTATTATGATATATTTTATTTTACATTCATTAGAAATAAAAAAATATTCTTATAAAGAGTTTCAGAATTGATTGGAGTTCCTACTAAATGAGAAATTATCTTAAACTCACACAAATTACTAGATTACCTTGTTTCTTTTTTAAGAACAAAGGAATATAAATCATTGATTACATATAATAGTATTGTAATTAATGTATCACAAATTTCACTATAATCATAGTTTTAGATTTATTGATGTAGGGGTATTTAATACCTAGAAAATGTGATCGAGATACTCTTATGGTGTCAGATATTTTTTAAGGATTTCATGACCAGCATGAGGGATATAAACCTTCAAATTTTTTCATTATGATATAAGATCATAATAATTCCTAAATTAATCAATGATTTACATGTTTTCATCATTCATCAATAAGATTCCTGTGAAGGGTATGAATCTTTTCAGTATTTAGAAACAAAGAAAACCTGATTCAAGAGGATATTTCATTTATTGGTGGAGATACAGTTTCAAGAATTAAATTGATATTTGAATCTAATAAAAAATAGTTTTCTGAGAATATTAATGGACCTACATTTGAGGAACATCCATCAACGAAAGTTGAGGTTGTTATAAAAACATAAATGATTAATAATCCACACATGTGAAACAAAATAATGAAATGAAACTGTTGAATGATGATTTTGATAAACATATGGCACATAAGACACAATGTATGGAAATGAAAAAGAAGAAGATGTGGACATAATCGAAATTATGTGAAATTTTTTAATGTATGTATACAAATATTGATATAATCCAAATATACTAGTCCCTCATACCCATAAATTCATTGTTGATGTCATAATATAGTTTGAATGAACCTTTACTATTAATTTGTTATCACTTATAGCACTAATAAAGGAAGAGATAAAATTATTGATCAAGAATTGGTCCTAAAAACCATTATGAAGATCTTTTAAAACATAAATTATTGGTATCCAAAATAGTTATAAAATGAGATCTTAAAAAATACAGGCAATTTAATCAAAACATGGAAGAATGATGAACAGATCTTAAAGAATATAGGGAAAACTAATATAAGGAAAAATATATGAAAGGATAGAAGGAGGAAGAAGAGGTTTTCGATGAAGGAACATTATTAGACTAAATGTTATGGAAAAATAATTCATCAGAATCATCATTATCTTCATCGGCCTGATAAGGATGCAGAATTAGAAAGATCTCCAAAAATGTTAACAATTGAAGAAAAATAAATGTTTTCATTAGAAGGGGGAGAAATATAATCCTTAAAGAAGAAGAATAAAAAGCTGAACAATCACATATATAATTTTAGAATGTTATTTAGTCAAATATTAATTTTGATATTGTTGATGATTCAAATGATATGATTATGCCCATAAAAGGGACTAATACAATTGAGGAAAAAACTGGTTTCAAATCCTATAGGTCAAAACCCCATAAGACTTCTTCTGGTTCATAGTAAATGTTATTAACCCTTACACATAATTTCTTTGATTTATTTTTTCAATTTTATAGAAAGTTAGAAGATACTATTCCATATTTTCATAATCTTGAGGAAAGTAGAATGTTGATTGAACATTTATTGAATGAAAAATCAGATTCCCTAAAAGTTTTAATAAAATAATTTATTCATATTGAGGCATAGTTTAAAAATATTTGGAAAATTCATTGAAATCATAAAAGTTCATACAATTAGATGCTGAAGTAATCCCATAAATTGGATTGTGATATTAAGTAACATTATAATGAATTTCAAAATGTTAAGATACTATTATTGTAAACTATAGAATCTTTTAACATGTTATCCATAGATGTTTCTGATAGAGTAATGTTTTTGGATGTGTTTACGGACACCGGAAATGATCAGGAGAAGGAAGTAAAAGTATTAAAAAAAGGTTTCATATTTGGAGTTGGATAATAGAAGGGTGGGATCATGAGAAAATGAATTGAATATTATGAGGTATGAGAATAAATTCTTTTTTTAGGAGGTTAAAACACTGAAGAAACTTGAAAAAAATAAAGATTAAGTATAAGAATAAATATTAAATATTTATAAGAATCAATATGGGTTTAAAATAATGAATTTTTTTTTCCAATTAATGAATGAAGAGAGAATGAAAAAATTTTCATTTTAAATTATCGATGTTATTTTATAAATCATTTGAATGGACAATGAATGTGATTATCTTTTCATCCAGTAATTTATTTTTTAAATATCTTCCAATAAATTTGGATTTATCTTATGTCTATTATTTCATGGGAGATTAGTTAGTTCAAAAGAAATTCATATTATATGATTTATAAAATTTTAGGAAACTATGGCAACATTCAAATTAGTTTTGTAAATAATAGTTGGGGATATTGATAGACATATAATGACAAATAAATTCTATAAAGGGATACAATTCGAATAAGGTAGGTATTCTTAAAAGGACCATATATTTTGGGGAGAAATATTGATATGTTTTTAAAACATTCGTCAAAGGAGAGAAACTATTATAAGGGGAGAAGTATGAATATTTTCAATCATATCATAAAATAGTTACAAAATTGGGGGGAGTAATTAATTATTTCATAAAGTTAATTAATAGTTAAAAGGGTTGAATGTATTTAAAGTTATAATTTCCTATTTAATTCTTATTGTTCATGGTTTTATAAAAGGGAAATATTGTTTTATTAGAGGGTTTAGTTCGTAGTTTTTCATAACTTTAGTTTTTGAAATCACTAACACCTTCTTAAAAATATGTTTACAATTTATTTATTTCCCCAGGGTTTTAATATGTTTCCTTATAAAACACTACAAATTATATAACATATATAAAATTATAATATATTAAAAATGTACACATACTATTATTTATTAGGATCCATCTGATTATGGATGCAATTTACCCAAATGAATAACAGTTAACTATACTAGTGGATAGATTTTTTACTTGCCTCTTATAAAAACAAAAGCCTTTACAGTGATACAGAAACTTGAATTCAAACATTAGATTGATATTTATGAGTTATATCATATTAGGAAATGATAAAGAAGTCCATTAGAGTATAAAATATATATAATCGAAATAGATGGATTTTGTTTCTATCATAAGGAATAAACGAGGTCCTGGTAATGATTCTAAAAAAAGTCAGATATTCTATTATGCCAAATCAGGATGAGCTTTCATGTGAAATTTGATTGAGGCCCATGAATCTAACTTGCAAATAATTTCATTTGGGTTTCGCCTATAAATTTTGGTCATTTAGTGAGTTGAGAGATGACAAATTTTGCAACTAAATTCTTATACAGGCTATTTAGCATGAAATCATCATTCCCTGTCTTTATAATACATTATAGAGAGGATGTTATAATGAATTATTGTCATGGTTTTTTAATTTAGAACATTTAATTTTTTTATTTACAATTCCCTCACGATATCGATTGATGACTTTTGTGAATTGGAAGATATAAAATATGATACATTGGATTGAGGGATTCTATGTCTATGGCTAAAATATTTCTATCACTATATCAGAGGATTCTAAGGATAGGTTGAAAATGTTATTCTGATCATCAAATACATGGAATTCCTGGTATGAAGAGAATGAATTCACATTAAATATAAAACAATTTATTCATTTTTTCATGTTTTGGGACAAATTATTCTCTTAAGGATGATAGATTGAATTCTTTTAACATATCTTGTATGTCATTCTAACTTTTTCTAACTATTTTCCTACTTTTTTAACAAGTATTTAATCTGTCGTTCATATTACCATATAATGGTTGTTTTTCAAGTCTTTCTTATAATTTTTACTTATGTATTTTTGATAATTATTAAAACATACTTTTATATAATCAGATAATAAGTGAATCGGATTCTTAAACAATGATTATCAGATTATTTGTGAGTCCAATATATTTACTTGAATAGGTATTCTTTTTTCTTTTATTTTAATTATTTGAACATCAATTCACCCCCCTTCCTATTATAATAGTAACAATATTAGTTACTCTATTTATCCAATAGATATGACAAATTAAAAAATTGTTTTTATTTTTTATTAATTTCAAACTAAAAAACGATAAATTTACTTTTGGAATAAAATAAAAAAATTATTTGAAAGAATAATATTTTCAAACAGAAATTTGAAAGATTAAATTGAATTATTCATATATAATATCATTTACCAAAACTATTTTTGTTATCATTTTATTAATATAAAAATAAAATTATTACTAAGAATATGTTTCTTGAAATAAAATTGTGGATTACATAATTTTTTTTATAAATACATTTTCAAATAAAATTTTTTCTTCTCATCCATTTTAGTTAAACCAATTAAATTTAATTCATATTAAAAGTAAAATTTCACTCCAATGTAATTTTAATTCATAAATCTATAAAAGTTTTATAATATTTTTAATTTTATGAATTTTTTAATGGTAAAATATATATTTTTATATTTTATCTAAACATGTCATGGTATCATTTACGTATGGTTTTTTTTGGAGAAAACCATTCAAAACACTAACTTATTTAAAGGTAATCATATATTGAAATTATGTGGTGTCAAATTCCACCCATAAATAAATTACATCCTATCAATTTGACTGATATCATCAAATTAATTTTAAAAGGGAACTCAGGATTAACAATACACAGTTAGATGATCATATGTATATTTATGATGTGTAATAATATTTATCATTTTGAAAATCTTTATAACTTATTTATAAAGAGAAACAGACCTTTCCAAATTTTAAAAGTAACTCATTTAGGGGATATACATATTGATCCAAAAAAAATAAATTCCCTCAAACACTAAAGATGATTTATATGATAATAAAATCCCTAGGGTTATAATTAATAACTCAATACAAATTAGTTGTTGAAAAGTCATATGACATTGGACATTAGAAAATCAATGGTGAAAAATCCCGATCTATCACATTATTAGTATTTTCGAAGTTTTTTCTTATTCATATGGTCATTGGAGACTATCTACCTCATTTTAATTTAGGTTATGAAATTATGGAACAAAATTAAAAGCCTATTACAATTGAGGAAATAATTTTTAATTTTTATATCTTTTCTTAAACTTTTGAAATTGATGAATTTCAACTCCACACCTATAGAATTAACTGATTCCATTATAGAATTTTCCCGTTTTTGTACTGAAAATTTTTATATATAAGAAATTGAATATGTTTTCCTTAATCATCATCATCATTTTATCTTCCATGAAACTTCATCATTCTATTCCTTGGCGTGTTTAGGGCTTCAAATATATTCAAATTATTAATAATATTTCATGATATTTGGATTGGATGAATCATTATGTTTGTATCACAAAATATACTTGGTCTCCAGCAATAACAACACCAAACCTAGCCCGTGACAAGGCCCGAAGGGCATTCCCTATCCCCATGGGAAGGCCCAAGTGACTAGGTATCGTTAATTTAGTTTTCGGAATGATTTACCTGAGTATGAAATCATAAAACATTAAAAAAAATCCATAATATATATCTGAAATTTTCGAGCCAAACAAGTCTTAAGTAAAAACCACAACTGAATACATTGGTTTAAAGAAAATAAAAGATGTAAAAATACAAATAAATACAATATAAATACATCCCCATGGAATCCACACAAAAAGGGGTCATCAACCACAAGCCATCTCCACAACTCTGCACCAGGGATGAGAACAAACACCCTGAACCACCATCACCCATAGCCTTCCCTTTACCTAGCACAAGAATAATAAAGTCAACATACACCTAAGGGATGTATGTAGGCTGTGATCCTAGGCCCAACAGTATTACACCCAATGATACCAAAGAGAATTCAATACAATGTGGAAAAGAAAGTAATTTTAATATGAAAAGAGAAGCACTGATAAAATCCAAGAAATACAACTTTTAATTGAAAATAGTTTTCAAGCTAAACATTTCAGAATTTTCACACATTTAAATAAACATGTTATTATTGTAAATTAATTCTAAAATCACCCCAATACAAGGTTAAATACAAAAAAACATAATGAGAAACAAAATCGAGAACACCCCAAGGCACTAGATAGTCTCGGGCCCCATGTACCTCATACCTCGGTGTAGAGTAACCATAGTAAAATCTATTTTCATGCATGAGACACTAGTAGGTATCAAATACATAACCTAGTTGTCCCAAATAATCATTCACATAGTTTATTTATAGTTTTTTTATCCAAATTCAAGGTGAAAAAAGGACAAACCCCATCTGGTCCACTAGCCGTACTGGTACATATCCGCCCCACCAAGGTACGCGGGCTTCCCCCTTTGGGATCAAACACATCCATCATTCAACACAAATCCATTTTCATGTAAAACACCAATAATGGTCACATAATCCATATACAGTATCTACACAAATTTTATACCATTTAGAACACACATCAATACACTTTGAGTTTCAATAAAAACAACTTCTCTAAATCTTTCTCAGCATTTCACCCAAAACTCCTTTAAACCCCACATTAACACCATGTGAATACTCACATTAACCAAAAAATAATTAAAATCACCATAAACATTTCTCTAAACCCATTACATGATTTATAAATAGCCTCCAATAATCATCATATAGAATATCCATGTAAATAACTAAATTAAACACCTAATCGCTACTCACAAATCATTTTCTTAACAAACGTGACCCAAAACCAATTTCAAAGAAACAAGAAAAGATGAATAGGTTTAAAAAAATTAATTTCATCCCCAATACTATTCAATAAAATGAACTAAATAATTATAGGGAATCCCTTAATGGAATAACAAAATATTTATATGAAAACCCCACAAATTTCAAATGAAATTGGCATTAAAATTTCACATGCAATACGATCACCAAAAAACCTCATGTTTGCAGCATTAATCAAATTAAATAGGAATAAAAATATCATTAATACACCATGCTAATAAAATATATTCAATAAACATTGGAATCATATACTGAAGTAATGAAAACCCTTGAATCACTATGTTAATATGAAGTCACACCACTACCGCACCAAGAGGGACATTGAACAAACCTAAAACCACAAAAATCTACCAATAAAACACCAGATTAAATCCTAGGTTCAAAACCGTACCCCTTGGTGATTTTTTAATTTAAGAAAAATTGAAAATCCCTACTCAAATTGAATGAAACCCAAATCAATTTGATAGAGAAATGAAATGGACTGACTTACTTTAGGGATCTTGAAAGAATCTCCCCAAATACAGCAGTAGATGAAATTGAAAATAGACACAATTCAGGGGTGGTTTTAAAAAGGATGAGGATATAATTTAAGAAGTTTAATGGAGGAAAAAGAGTAATAATTGAAAGTGTTATGATGGACAAAACATACCTCCTCAAATCTGGCTGATTTTAGAAACTCTAAGATTTCATACACTCAATCGTGATGGATATGAACTCCAAAGTAGTTGGGAGGATACTAATCGCGTGTCTAGGTTCAATAGAATTGGGTGAGTCTTGTAATCACCAAAAAAGACTTAAAATTGAAAATGATATTAATTAAACAAATTTGATTTAGAAAACTGCAATTTGGCTTCTGGGCAGGCCAAATCCCTTAAATAAAAACCCATATACACATTGGTTATGGATTTATAGAGGATCCAAATTGAAATGGTGGTGTTAATCTGTTAGGAGAATCCATTTAAGAAATATAATGTGTGAAATATATTAAAAATTCAATAGTTATAAAAGAAACTGAATTTATTTTTAAATCATGAATTGGGTTCACGGTTTGTCTCAATTCATGAAAACACGCACATTCCTCCATAAAATCTTTAAAACCCCTAAGAACAAAGAATAAATGGAAATTAAATGAAAATAAACTTTAAAATATGTCATTTATGTGACAGTTCTCTCCACCATAATGTCTTTTCATCCCTGGAAATCCAGAACAAGTCCAGATAAAAAAACCAAACTCAACTGATAAATATAGATGTTATTCATTTCCATGCTATCCTTCAAGGGCCAAAACACCTCCAGTGATCAATTAAGGAAGGATTAATATCACAATGAAAAATTACACCACATTCATGAAATGATCAATCACATTCATACATTATCCCAAAATAAAACTCCTCAAACACTATACTAATATGACTCAAGCAATTAACCCAATCGAACTACAACTTCGAACATGGTTACACTTACCATACATTAACTAAACCATTGGGCTCTCCCGAATCCCAGAGTTTACACAAGGATAATTTTGGTAGATAGATAGTTACGAATGAGACTATCTACTTCCAAGCCATGGCTATGGTTAAATATGAGATATTGGTATAGGGGACCAAAGTAGGCACCCCAACCTAAGAGACGACATGTATTTTTCTGAGACAGACTCAGGACGCAAATAGGGGGAAGAGTGAACGGACTCTCATGTACAAAGGGTAAAATTCCATTAATTTTTTTTTAAAAGAACATATATGAGAATCATAATGGGTCTCCCCGCCATAAGAACCAACCATAATAATCGACAATCATGGGCTTACATCGAAAGACCCAATTTCTTTAAAGATTTGGGAAGGGTGCAGGGTCAGTTTTCATGGTTTGGGAAACTGTTTACTAACTATGCAGATCATTCCTTCATCATGGCTTTCTAGAAAATGGTCACTACTAATCATACAAAAACTATGTCCTCATCATTTCTATCCAAATTTCCAACCACACTCTAATGAATCAGTGGAATCCAAAGGGGCATGGAATGACATTAGGTGTTGACATGGGTACAAGGCCCTCAAAGAATTTCCACCGAATTAGAACAACAGATGAAAGATGATGAAACCAGAGGTTTAAACTATTCCTATATATTATACCAAGGATAATAAATTTTAAAGGGTTTAAAAGAACCCGGTATTTCCTTAGACTACGAGTCAACATCGCTCTGAGACCTGTGGATGGAGCTCAAATTATTGAATCATCTTCAGCATCATAGTTAGGATTTGGAAACCCCCTGAATGAGAATTCATCTTTCGATTCCACCAAAAACTATACTGAAGTCCCAGATAAGACAACCATGACATAACACATTCCAAACTCACTTTTCCCTAACTCGATATTTTACTGAAACAATGGATTTTAAAATGAACACACATCACACCATGTTTCTTCGAGTGAGGAACTATAGAATTAAATAAAAGTTATAATCACCTTCCTCTAAAATGGAAGATTTTGATGTTTTCCAAGGGATACATTCTCCTAACATAAAGAGACACTCATAGTATTACAAAACATTCACCTTTACAGTCAATCGAGTGCATGATATCACAAGGAGTCATAGAACATGACCATTGCGACTGATATAAACAACGCATGGAGTGGGAACATATACAACATCCCCAAATAATAGAAAATTCTAGAAAGTGGCCTCAAGATCCTCTCATGACCAGATTTCCCACACTGGTAGTTTAACATGAACCCCTTCATCGAAGAGATTACAAAGGACCAAGAGGACCTCTTAGACACCATCAACATATTCATCCATGCTAACAACTCCAGACCACTTCTACCTTCGGAATATCAAGAAACATAAGATGATAAGGTCTATTTTAACTTTCCATGGTCACTCTCCCACTACAAAAGTATACACAAAATCAAGAAAGGAAACAGTGTATACTCAATCTAAAAATCTCAAGAAAAATATTGTTTATATTGATCAACTGGAGGGTCTTCAAAAGGAGAAACAATCCGGGTTTCACTTCTGTTATGCACAAACCCTTAATGGGGCATACCTTATACAACAATTAAACCTAAGGACTAAAACAAGATGGTCTATTAGTCAAGATATTCCACAAACCCGATCCAAAAACATGAAATGAACCACTGTAAAATCATTCCAAATAATTTCTTAGAAGAGACCTCTCACCAGCCATTGAACACAGCTTACCGACTAAACACAAACCCAAAAAACAATACAAACAGGAGGGGTTCTTGGACTCAAAACATCCCACAATATCAACATTTTAAAAATACACATAATACACACCATCCCAAACTAGTCCTAATGACATCATGTTTCTCATTTCAAATCATCTTTTTGAAAATAAATGGTTCAGCGGTTAGCGTATCCACCAATGGTACCCCATGGGCCTCACACATGCAGGTTTCTGTGCCACACCGGGAACCCTCCTCATATCCATCTCGGAACTCATCCATACATTCCATCAACTATACATCATCCCATATAACCCCATGCATGTGGTCGCTTACAGAAATACTAAAGGTTAAAATAAAAAATTCTATCCACTTATCAAAACCAAAACAGTCAACCAATACCCCTTTTTCTCAAAACCGCTAACTAAAAAATAAAACCAAAATTACATATCAACAAGATTTTCTGAAAGGAAAAAATCATTAAAATTAAAACTCACTTTCAAGTCATAATTATTAATTTCAAAAAATCTCATCCCATTAAAACACCTTGCAATAGTTTAGAAAAATGTATTGGAAACACCTTTTCAAAACCAAACTTGATATAGTTCATGCTTTCAAAAGATGTGTAAACACATTATTTTCCAAAAATTTCATATTTATTAGATAATCATTTCATAAAAACATTACACTTATTAAAACCAAGTCACTTTAATACCAACGTTCCAAGATTTCGAAACTAAATAACACAAAATAGTGCCAGAGGAAACTAGTTTTAGTGGGTGACTTAGACATATGGTTGAATGCCATATTCCTATCACATCTCCGTCACATTGAGTGTTATAGTGAATATCCATGGCACTTAATGGATTCCCAGACCCTGCGAGTTCACCGAGACCATTAACCAAACTCCCTTTTCATTTCCCCTAATCATCATTAATCCATGAAATACAAAGGAATCATATAAATCCTTACATCCCCTGGTGACTCGAATCCCATCATGAGGTGTAGTGATCAGGAACACAATGCATAACCAAAATACCAAGTACCAACAATCTTAACTGCATTATATCCTCACTGTTCCCAAAATAACGTGACCCAAAGAGTTAACTAGAACATCCTATGATACCATTTTTTCACAAACCTAACCTAGATGCCACAAATACAGACACCAAACCTAGCCTATGACAAGGATATAAGGGAGTTACCTATCCACATGGGCAGTCACATGTGCTCAGGTATTATTAATTTAGGTTTGGGAATGATTTACCTGAGTATGAAAGCATAATACATTAAAAATATCATAACATAAATCTGAAATTATTGAGCCAAACAAGTCTTAAGAGAAAACTAGAACAGAATAAATTGTTTTAAAGATAATAAAAGTGGTCCAAAAACAAATAAAGAAAATATAAATTCATCCCCAAGGACTCCATATGACAAGGGGTCATCACCCACAAGCCATCTCCACAACTTCGCGCCAAAGATGAGAACTAAATCCATGAACCACCATCACCCATAGCCTTCCTTTTACCTGAGTCAAGAATAATATGATATACATACTCCCAAGGTGTGTAAGTAGGGTTTTATCCTAATCCAAATAATATACCACCCAGTTATTCCAAATATAATTCAATTCAATGTGAAAAATCAAGAAATTTTTATATGCAATGAAAAGTAGTGATAAAATCCAAGAAACGCAACTATTAATTGAAAACATTTTTCAAGGAAAACATTTTATAATGTTCACACATTTAGATAGACATGTTAGATAATTTAAATTACTTCTAATAACACTATAATACATGGTCAAATACCACAAACTCAATGAGCAAAAAAATCGGGAACACCCCAAGGCACAAGATAGTATCGGGCCCCATGTACCTCATACCTCGGTGTAAAGTAACCACAGTAAAATGAGTTCTCTTGCCCGACCCACTATTAGGGAACATACGCATAACCTAGTGGTCCCCTATAATCATATTCATAGATTAGTTTGTGTTTTATTTATACATGTTCTAGGTGAAATAGGGACAAAATCTATCTGGTCCACTAGCCGTACTTCTTCACATCAACCCCACCTAGGTACCCAGACTTCCACCTTTGTGATAAATAAATTTCATCCTTGATAAAATATCCATTATCATATTAAACTCCACTAATAGTAAAATACACATTGTATATTAGATACACACATTTTATACCATTTATAACACACTTCAAAACAACGTATGTTTTAATAAAAACAAATTCTCCAAATCATTCCTTGTTTTTCACCCAAAACTCTTTGAGAACCCCACATTAACACTATGTGCATACTCTCATTAATCAAAACATAATTTACAGCATCCTAAAAATTTCTTTAAACCCATTACATAAGTTATAAAACAATCCCCAATAAGCATCACATGGAATAGCCATGTAAAGAACCTAATTCAATGCCAAATTTCTACAAAAAATCATTTTCTTAACAAAAGTAACCCAAAACCAATTTCGCATAAACATCCAAATAATAATAAAATTTAAAAATTTATTCCCTGCACTAATAAATTTCAATAAAATAAAATAAATAATTATAGGTAATCCTTTAATGAACCAACAAAATATTTATATGAAAGTCCCCCAAATTTCACATGAAATTGGCATTAAAATTTCACTTGTAATATAAACACCACAAAAAATCATTTTTACAGAATTATTCAAATTTAATAAGCATTAAAATATCATAAATACACCATGATAATCATAGATAATTCATAATACATTGGAATCACATACCAATGTAATGAAAACCACTGAATAACCGTGTGAAAATCAAGTTGCACCACCGCCACACCAAGAGGGACATAGAATAGACATAAAACCACAAGAATTTACCAATGAAACCCATGGTTAAACTCTAGGTTCTAAAACCTACCCCCTTTTCATTTGGTACATTAAAAAAATAGAATAATCTATAATCAAATTGAAAGAAACCCTAAGAAATTTGAAAGAGGAATGAAATGGACTAACTTACTTGAGGGATCTTGAAGGAATCTCCACAAATACACTAGTAGATGATATTGAAAATAGCCACAACTAAGGGGTGGTTCGAAAAAGGATGAGGAAGTCATTTAGAAAATGTAATAGAGGAAAAATAATAAGAAATTATAATGTTATGATGGAAAGAACATGCCTCCTAAAATCTGGAGTACTTTAGAATCCCTAAGATGTTCTACACTCAATCGCACTGGATATGAAATCCAATGTTGATGGTTGGATACTTGGCACATGACTGGGATCAATGGTATTGGTTGAGACCTGGAATCATTGAAAATTCCACAAAATTTTATAAGTTACTAATTAAAAAAGTATGATTTTGAAAACTGGAATTTGCCTTCCAGGAACACTCAATCCTTTAAGTAAAAACCCATGTACAACATGGTTATGGATATCTAGAGGCACTAAATTGTAATGTTGTGTTAATATATCAGATGATTCCATTTAGGAATTGGAATGCGTAAAAAACTATTTAAAAATGAAAATGTTATAAAAGAACAAAACTATATTTTTAAATCTTAAATTGGGCTCACGGTTTGGCTCAATTCATGAAAACACACCCATTATTCCATAAAATCACGGGAAACAATAAAAAATAAAGAATTAATGGAAATTAAATCATACATACAATTAAAATATTTCATTTATGTGAAAGTTTCTCAATCCAACCCTTAACATATTATTTTTTATAATAATAGTTTCCCCATTTTATATAAAATACATTGTTAACCAGAATTCTCCCAACCTCATCGATTAATAAAACAAAAATAGTAAACATGTGAAAAGATCATTAAAATTGAATTATCATAATTATCAACATGATGATTTAGACTCCATTATTAGGAATTTACAATATCATAATGCTTGAACATTTCTATCTTACCATAACTTTTATGATACTCATTTCAATATATATAACAATAATTTTAATATATATCATTCATTCTAGTCATATACTAAAACTAACATACATTTTATAAAACCTATTTGAATATTCAAGACATTAATTAATAAGAATAATATACATTCTTCTAAAATTATCTCTTTCATAAATTATCTAATGGTATTAACCACTTGTTCATAAGGTTGGAAAATATGCACTATATATAAGAATTCAAAATATCTGTTGAACATATCAAAAACTAGCATGAATCAATTTTCTATCCTTCAATTAACAATTACTATCAAACTTGATTCTTCAAAATCAAACCACCCTTTATTATCTGAACAACTTCTATGTATTGAACAATATAATTATCAACACCAAAAATTATACATCACCTAAAATTTAGATACCTCCCTAATTATTTATGAAATATTTTATCAAATAATTTTGATTTCTATTAATGATTATTTTACATGAAACCCTATGTTTTAGAGATCCATGAGATACTATTAAATATTAGTATTTAAGCATGGTCATTATAACCAATTGATTAAAATAAGTGGTAGGAATTTGAATAAAAATATTTTAAAAATAAATAATAATTTTTTATATAAATATAATATATTCATACAAAATTACATAATTGTTAACAAAACGTTTATATGCTTCATAAATGCATTTACCTAAAAAATGTTTTATATATTTTTTGAAAAATAAGGTATATTAATTTTATCCACTTCTGGGATATTTATTTGATAAAATAAAATTCATTTCTAAAATTTACATGTCAAAATTACCTTTAAGTGAATATTTATTACTTTTTTAAAATCTTTATATTTTCCATGAATACATAAAAATGCTAAATTTTATTAAACAATTTATTTTAAATTATTTTAATTAAAATAGAATATATTTTTATAAGATAATATAAAAATTAACATTATTGAATTATATTATAGTAATATAAATTAATTAACTAGAATCAATTTAATATTTAATTTTGATATAAAAACATATAAAGATTTTCAGATATTTTTACTTGGAAAACTATTTTGGCATCATATCTATGGGTTTAATTTTAAATTAAATTCTTCACCTTATGTGAGTTAAATTTGAATACAAGTATTCTGTATTTCTAAAAATAGAAATTAATGTTATTTAATTAAAATAATACAATATTTTTTTATAGTTAAAAACAAAAGAATCATAATTAATTATCTTGAATAGTGTTAAATTGATATATTTCACATTCATTGCACTCATGTTAAATTGAATTTTCCTCACGATTAGGATTTATTTCACAAAATATAGATATTTTATATTACTAGTGGGTAAATATGGTACAATAATTCAAATTTTATTCTTCAGATTAATTGATAAATCACTAGGTAAATAACTAAAAATCTTATTTCCATTGTGAAAACGAAAATGGAAAAAGTATATAAAAATTATATGGAAAAACCTCTTTAAAACATATTTTTTGGTGTTGGAGTTCTGGCTTCACCATATTTTACAACACTAAATTATTTATGAATTTTTCTGGCACCTGATGTTAAATTGACTACCCATTAATGAATGGTTTTTGGTATTTATAGAAATTCCATCCTCAATTTTAAAATGGAACTTCTTCAACAAACTTCTTCACACATCCCAAACAATTTGTCTCGATAAACTCTAGCTATAATCTCTCTCAAAAACACATATCCAAGATCAATAGATTTTTTCCCTAAAAAATAAATCCCATGTTACTTAACAATAGTTACAAAGGTGGTTATATTTAGAAAATTTTGTTCGTACAATTACAAAGGATTTTGAGAATTTGGTTATTGGATTTCTAGACTCTCTTTTATTTCCAAGATACATATTCCATATTCACATCGTATATATTTTTTATGTGCATATACTACACCTTTGAAATTTTATTTTATAAATATATTTCTTTTAAAGGTATATAATATTCTATTTGATTTTATTCTTTCATGGGGGTTATAATTAATTTTTTTTTAATTTTTTATGGAAATTTGGTTTCACTTTTATTTACATCGAACACTTGATATATTCCCCACTTTTTTTTATTTTTATAGTGTATAATTGTCCCATGAATGTATTCTATGATACAAATTTTGAGATTTGTTTATATTTACATATCAATCAATGGTTTATTCCTTCATGGTGTTTACGATTCAATCAGTCCTAAAGTGGTAATGACTTTCAATTTAGATGTTATTATATATTAGGATTTTTTTATGATTATGTTTCCAAATATGAAATATTATGAAATATAACTCAAGAAACACATGTATTTTGTTATTTTATTCTTTTGAATACATGTTTCCCACCCATTTTTCTCTTATTACGAACTTAATGATCCAAAATAATGTTTTTAAGGAGAACCATCTTTATTTCTCAATCCAGTCGCTTTGATTTTCTTTCCAGGTACATGATTTCGGAAAACAAATTATAAATTTTGTTAGATTCTGTAATGAGTATTTAATGCAATTTTTCTAAAGTTTCACTTTTTACCAAAACATTAAAAAGAATCTTCTTATCAATCTCTGATCAATAATCCTTTGAATTTTTAATCAAAATGTTAAAAGAATTCTTGTTTTAATATGTACTATATGAATAATATTTTCCACTCCCATTAATGTTAAATTATTTAAATATTCTTTTACATGTTTACAATGTTATTTTCAAATAAAGTTTTTTCTTTGATATTTTGTTAAGTATTATATTTTAAAGTTGTTCTTTTATAATTTATAGATTATTTTACTCAATAATGTTTTAATTATCTTTTTATGGAATTTATTATCTTCAATGATAAAACCCTTTATTGTTTATTATATTTTAATAGGGGTATTAACCCATTGTACCATCCATATTCATTCTCTAGATGGTTTATGATTGTGATTAAAATTGGATTATGATACAAATTCCTTTTCCATGAGATATGCTACGAGGAATTTCTGTAATGATAGTTAAAACCATTTCCTTTCATTTGGTTACTCTATGAAAAAATGTTTATAAAACCCATTTCATTTTAGTGGGTTATGATACGATTAATATCCTATGATCTTGTGGTATAAATATATATTCATTATATGATAGTGTGAACTATATCTCCCTTAAATGTATTGGAAATTTATTAATGTACTATGATATCAAAGGGTATAATTGAGGTTATCCCAATAAAAAATGATGATACATGGGATATTATCTTAATCCCAAAATAGGGTACATGGTAAGTTATCAAAATATTAAAAGATGTTAAATAAATAGATATTATCAACCCTAAAATAGTACACATTTGTTTATCCCAATCCATACATGTTATGAATGTCTTGGTGGGTAGAATTAATCTGAAATTTTATATGGTTATATGCAAGAAAAAATTAAATGTCTTATGAAAATGTTATGCTCCCAGGGATCATGATGTTTAATTCCTTTATGATTCATGTCTTATTAACAATCAATATTTATTCTATAACATAATTTTATGGTCTATGATATAAGTGGTATGGATTTTAAAATTAATTATCTTGTTATTATACTTGAATTCTAATTTTTTGTTGATATCCACTAAATTTAACCTTATTGAGAATCTGATGTAACTAATTCTTATGTTTCCTTTCCATAAGATATAAATAATGGTATTATGTAGGTTATATCAATGATGTTGACAATGTGGTGAGATATTTATGGTAGATGTTGAATATCATTAGTGAAATATGAATATTGTGTATCATGACTCTATATATGGTAAACCTTTACAATCCTCATGAATGTGTTTGTGGAATGTATTCAATATTCATCTATTAAGATGTAATGTCTATGTATAAAAAAACTTTGGATGTTATTTTCAATGTCAGATTAATGATTTAGTTATCCTCTGTTTCTTTGATGATAATACATTAGTGAAACACCTAGGGATGATTTTAAGGATGCTATTGGGTATAGTAATATTTCAATAATTTTGGTTATGTTAGAGTGTGTGATTTAAAATAAATTATACCCCAGTCTGGATACTACAAGTGTATTTGGCTCTATAATTGTTGTATATATGGTATATATAACTACATAAAATGGTTCATTGGGATTGACTTTATCATCACATAATGTATGGAAAGACAACTTGTGGTGCACCTTGTATTCACCATTGGGGTTATTATTAATAAATCCACAAACTCTTTACGAACCTTTATAAAGGATTTAAAAAGTACATACAATGAATGTCCAAGGATACACCAATGGTGACATAGATTGAAAATAAGGATTCATGTTCTAGAAATCCTTTTAATTATTTATCACTCTAATAAAATATTTTGGATATTCATATTTCCTATTTTGGTTTTCCTATGGGATAGAAAATAGTGTGATAAATTGGAGTTTGTAATACATATGATCCAATATTTATGTAACATATTTTAGCTTGGTTTTAGGTGTTTAGATATATCATTAAAATTATTTAGGGATGTTCATTATTATCCTATATTTTTAGATATTTAATATGTTTTTAAATCCCATAATAGATCAATGATCACATATAAATTATATGATTCATCACCATTTGAAATTATTTTTAATGAGGGTCTTGAAAATATTTCTATGCTCTCTCTAATTTAATTTTATTTTATTATATCATGGATTTAATTTATCAATATAAATAAAACATTAATTTTAATGTAACATAATTCATATTTAATTTTTCAATACAAAATATGATCATCTACCTTTTTTATGATAAATATGAACTTACATTATAAATTGATCATGTTTTTTGGGTCTTGATTCCTATTCAAATGAATCTTTTACTCAAATGGTTCAACCTCAAAGAAATTCCCATTTTGTGGGAGTTTTTTTATGCCCTTCCATAAAATATTCATAGTATTACATCAAATAATGATATTTAGTTTTCAATATAACTCATATATATTGACATTAGTCTTTGAAAAATATTATTACATGATTTTAAACATAATTAAACAACAAACTTCTAGCCAAAGATCATATTGTATAGTGTCTTGGAAAAATAGGTACATGAAACTAAAAACATGTAACCAATTAAATCCTTTAATTATTTATTGTCCTTTATGATATCCTAACCTCCTTTTAGACTATACATCATCATATGATAACCTGGGGATAACACAAATAATGGGAGGAGATAAAATCCCAGTTAGGGAATAAAAAATAATATAAATCTTAGCGCAAGGGTGAGAAGGAATAACATCATGATATACAAAGTAAAGGAACATGATTAAATGTATGGAATTATAACATGGTATTATATAATCATGGATTCATTGTAATGTGGAAGAAACAGAAATTTCACTTTATCACGAGTCAATGCTCATTTCTAAAGAGGAGCACGAGTGAATGCGCGTCACACATAGAGGAGCATTAGTCAAGGAAAAATACTAAGACTATTGCACATAACCACTCAAGGGATTAAATATTATCCAATTAATTGAAGCACTATTAGGGTACACCCATAAAAAATTATCATGAATTTTCTTTACTCATAAAGAATCATATATATGTAATAAAAAATAAGTATAAAGATTACCCATAAAAAGAATTCTGTATTATAATCATGTGAAAAGCTTAAAAAGTGGGTGTATCATAATAGTATAAGTGAATGAATTAAAATAAATAATTAATGGACTTTCATAAAGGAATATATCCATATATAATGATAATATATATCAAACTAAATTGAGTATAGTGTTTAACAAACATTAGAAATAAAACATTTTTTACTCCTTAATTGAAAATATTAAAAATAATTTAAAAAGGAAAATAAATAATTGTTTGTATAAACAATAATTGAAATAAGGTAGTTATTCAGGATAAAATGAGATATTTTTGAAAAATAGTGGTGGATCAAAATAGATTATAGATCACACAAGAAAATTGGAATCAATTCGGGATGTTCCTTTAGATTGGGATTTCTTATCATGAAGCATTGAGTAGGGAACCTCTTAAAAACATTTATATCCTCCAAAAAAATGAGGAATTTATGTTTTTACAAGAGTTTTAAAGATATATAAATCATTTAAAATGTTTAAATAAAAATAATACTAATTTAATTTTGGTAAAAATAGAGAATTATAAACCTAATGGAATAAAGGAGGTTTTGTTAAATTACCTTACCTTATGTATCAACGATTTATTAATTTGAACTTAATTTCCTGAATAATAATAAAAGAATCATTAATATAAAATTTCAAAACCATTTATATATTTAATTTATTTATTATTATGTCATTAATTGTTATTATATCCTTCTTTATTGGTTAAAATATTCAATCTCATTGTTTAGATGTGTTGAATTCCTTTTTTTCCATTATTGGTTTACTTGTTTATGTGTATGGATAATCATGTAAAATGATTATAGTGTTCCAAAATCTAAACTACATGTTCTTAATTAACATATATAATATTAAAATTCCATTTTTTGTTACCTCATTGAAGATGATACATTAGATAAATCATTAATGATAATTGTTTCAATTAATTTAGTGGTTGTTATAATAAAGAACTCATTTTGTTTTATAAATTTATATCATGCATAATAAATTATTTCATAAATTGCATAATATATAATACATATCTTGAAATATTTTTTAACCAAAAATTATTTCATGACAATTCTTGAAGTTGAATTTGAAATATGAAAGCACGTCATCCAAAAATGTTATAATCAGCACCTCAGGGACGATGTTTTAATTCATAAATAAAAAGAGAGGAGAAGATAATTTATGAATAATTATTCCATTAACATGATAAAATTATAGTATAAATAAGATAATAGAGTTTTCATACCATTTGGATGAGGTGTCGTGAGGAGAGAAAAGAAAAGAAAAGACCATGATATGTAATTGAAAGAAAACGGAAGAAAATTTTACCTCTTAACAATTTATTCTTGAGAGCCTTCTTGGAAGATTGGTTTTGGTATTTTTTCATAACAAATCACTTATTTTTAGGGAAGATTTCTGGGAATAGTATCAGGAATAATTTGGAAATTTTTCAAGGGTCAAGAGATGTGAGGAGAAGGGGTAGTGATGTGTGGTATTTATATTGGAGGAGAGTGGTGCTGTCTCATTATTTCACTCAATATTTTATTATTTTTCCCAAGGAAAGAAATAATTGTCAATATTTTATCATAAATTATCATATTTTGCTATTCAAAAAATTTATGTCTTTTAGAAAAAATCCAAAAAATTACCCCAAATATTTTTTTTATGCGATGATTTCAAAAATAAACTCCATTTTATGAGAATAACTTTATTAAAATGATACACTTGATCATTAATTTAAATTATAATTTACTTAAAAAATAAAAATTTCATGATTATAATTGATTTTATTATAGTGTTAAAAATAACTAAGGTCCCATTAAATTTTCCTATAATCATAATACATGAAAATATTAATTTATGAATAAAATTGAAAAATATAAATTTTCTGTTGAATTATTAAATTAGTTATATAATTGTAATTACATACATACGCATTAAAAAAATACCAACACTAAATTAATAATTTTTAAAATATTTACTAACTTATATTATGATATAATTATATTATATTACCATTTATAATATGATTAAATAATATTTTTAATTTCATAAGTGACGTCACTATTCTATTGTTTAGTTTACTATTCATAAGTTTTACATAACTATTCTAAATGTAATGTTATTATTTCATCACTATATATTCCTTGACATCTTGAAATACTTCTTATTCCATTAATTATTCACTTATAAAGATTATATTCTATTGATTATGGGATTTAATGTGATTCATACTGCGTAACATATTAATATAAAGTTATTTTTCATTTATAGCTCATTTGATCATAACATTCTTCCCCACATATGAAATTTCGTCATCAAAATTTCATTTTATATAATAATGGGATAATAGGTGTGGGTACTTTTCCTTCATCGCTTCCTTTGAGACCCATGTTTCCTCTTCGTAATTATGGTTATACCATAGTTCTTTAACAAGGTAATTAGACATGTTGTGTAGAAAATTATCTCAATGATCCAAGATCTTAACTACAAGCTCCTCGTAATAAAGATCATTCTAAAACTATACCACCTCTAATGTTAGTAAATGTGATGGATTTCTTTTGTACTTCCTTGAGTGGTATACAAGTAAGACATCATGTACTTGAGACATGGTTGGTGGATATTCAAGTCGACAGGTCATATCTCAAACATGATCAAGGATCTCAAATAAACTATATACAATGGACATAGATTCCCTTTCTCTCTACATCTCATTATCCTCATCCTTGTAGATATGCATAGGAATACTATGTCTCCAACCATAATCATCGCGTCCCTTCGATGGTTGTATGTATAGTTTTCTGTCAACATTAGGCTCCCATTATGTGGTTTTGAATGTTTATAACCTTCTATAACATTTCATAGACCATTTTAGGTCCTACTAGATTGAGTTCATGAATATCATCCCAACTTGTTGGTGTTCTGCACCGTTTCCCAAAATGGACTTCATATGGAGCCTTTTGGAAGCACGAGTGGAAACTATTGTTGTGGGAGAATTATATTGATGGATGATAATAGTTCTATCCACCTGGGAGGTACATATGAAAGTCTATCATGATGTCTTCTAGTGTCTAAATAATCTTATAATATTGGATACTAGTTTGAGGATGATATGTCTTACTGATGTTTAGCTCAGGGATTAGAGCATGTTGAAGAAAATTCCAAAACATAGAGGTGAATCTCAGATCTCAATCAGATACAATATATAGTGGTGATCAATGTGTCTTTTCCACTTCATAGAGGTATATTCATACAAGTTGATCTAATGAGAATTCCACTTGAATTATGATAAAGTGGTCTGCCTTTATAAGATGGTCCACAATAACCCATATAGCATTGTTTCCACTGGATGTCGTTGGATATCTAGTGAACACTTCCATTAGAATTTTTTACCATTTCCATTCAGGTATGGGAAATTTTCGGATCATCCCATTATAAATATTTCTTTTAATCATTCACTTCATAACATACTACGCACATAGATGTATATTAAGTGATATCCTTTTTCATATTATCCTACCAAAAGATATCCCAGATATATCGATATATATTTTTTCCCCTGGGTGAATAGATATGGTTGATCTATTTAGGTCATTCAAATTATGTTTCTTTATCTTTGTATTGTTTGGTAGACATATTAATCACTCAAATCTTATTAATACATCCTCATTAATATTGAACATGAAGGATTTCTCATTTCGGATAGCTTCCACCCTTTTTGAACTTCCACATAATTTCTTTAAGAATCCTTTATTTTCTACATAAGGGTTGGTTGACCAATAATATGTGACTGTAATGATGATTTTCCCCTTATAAGGATCCCCATGACCATCCATTGTATGTCTATTAAGATCGAATAATTCTCAATTCTCAACATTGATAAAGATTCAAGATCCTTTCTTCTTAGATCATTTGGAACCTTATTTTCATTACTAGGATGGTAGTTGATTGCCCGAATGGCCTGAAAGGCTTCTTTTTATTATTGATTTATGATAACCCTCCATTAAAGGTATTAGAGGAAACCCTAACAAATCCTGAGGGGTTAGAGATTACATGACCAGCAGGTCTTAGGAAATATACTAAATATACATGGAACTGATTATCCGCAACTTCTTCATCATGATATCACCTCTCCACCTTTTCATGGCTTGTTCAACTAGGATTCTCGTGCATGCTTAGGCTAGTCCCAATGGCAATGTAATACCATCTCTTTTTGAAAAATATTTTTTAGCTTCTCCTATGGTGAATGTGCCAGCTCTGAATCTCCATATGGATTCAATTCCTTGTAGAGTCCTTCTGGTTATTTTGTTGAACAATTTCATGTTTCCCAAAGGCCTTGTGGTGGCCTGATGGCCTTGAAGTGGCCTCAAGGGCTTTAGGGGGCTTTAAATACTTACTTGACCGAATGTCTTTGGAGTCCCAAAGGCCAAAAAGGACCCGAGGCCCAAACCAGTGGCATGAAATCCCAATTGGATGAATAGTTCTAGCTAGTATAGTACATAACAGTGCCTGCTACAATACCTTATACAGTTCCTACTAGTGTAATCATACATTACACAAAATTTTTTCCTTCATCCGGTTTTGAACTCGGATCTCTTGGATACTTGTCGAGTCCTCACCAACTGGGTTGAGGCTCTTGTGTGGATGGTAGCTGATTAAGATGATGTCATCCTTGATGATCTCTAACCATCATCAATGGAGCATATTATTCCTATTTTATGTGAATATACATTTTAAACTCTTTTAATTAATATATATCCCACACTTCTTCACATAGATATAATCCTATAATATTTTCAACACAAACATCACATCTCTCAAATCCAGATTATTCGTATGATAGTTTTTCACATGAATTTCTAACATCTCTGAGGTGTTTAATATCACATTATCATTTATAATTAGTACATGGCCTAATCTGTTTAATAAAGAATCATTGTTCACCAAATTTATTTTTCCACTTTTGGGGAGTGTGATTCCAAGAAAAGTGATAATACTCGTTTTGAGCTTCTTAAACAATTCTTCGCATTCTTGAGTTCTTAAAATGACTACTCCATTCTATTTCAGAATTTTTATTGTGTTTGAAAATCATATGTTGATCTTACGACATCTTCGGTAATACATAGCTAGATCATGGAAACTAAATAAATTTTTTATAGTAGTTGGCCTTTTCAAATCTTTAATTTCCTTTGTCTTATAAGGGTCCATAAATAATTCTTTAATGGTGATAAAATTCCCTAATAATGATACTTCCTCCATCCAAAACTCACATATATTTTACATTTCATCTTGATTCTCTCTTCACAATGTTTTTATAACTGTATTCAAATTCTCCTCATGTTCCCCTATGCTCTAAAAGTATATCATAATATCATCAATAATTACTACCCCAAATTTGTAGAGGTGATCTCTAAAGACTCTATTAAATAATTTCATAAAAATGGATAGACAATTAGTGAGTCTAAAGAGAATCACAATGAAATCATAGTTTCCATTCTTAGTTATAAAGTTATTCTTGGGAATATCTTTCTTCATCACCATTAAATGGTGATATCCTAACTGATGGTCCTCCTTAGAGAAATAACAGGACCCACGTAACTTATTGAATAAGACATCTATCATAGGAAGTGGATACATTTATTTATTGTAATTTTATTGATCTCATGATAATCAATGTATAAGAACAATAAACATTTTTGATTGTTGAAAAAGATAACTAGTGAACCCCACGGAGATTCAATCGGGCATATAAATTTCTTGTCTAGATTCTCTTGTAAATTCTTTGTCAGCTCTTCTAACTCAACAATCGATATTCTAGAAGGTGAATTTGGTATAGGGAGAGATATAAGAATAATTTTGATTGAGAACTCGACCACTCAATTAGGAGGAAGATCATGAAATTCTTCATGGAAATTTTCAATGTAAGCCCTCATGATGGGAATACCTTCAAGAGTGATCATATCCTTTGTCTCAATAATTTGAGAGATATATGCTTGTTTATTATGATGTAATATCAACACTGGAGATTATGATTTTAAAGGATATCCATCATTCTCATTAAACATGAAATGAATTGGATAATACTTCATGATGTGAAGAGTGACCTCCCGTTATATAAATTTAATGTTTGATTTTTATAATGATTTAAAATCTATTTCAAAAATGCCATTAAAATATACTAAAGGGAGTAAGACAAGATTTTATGGGAGGTTTGATACACAAAAATCGACAAGGGAGGATTTATATACATCAGATTCAGTAACTATCCCATTAACTATTCTCATAGATAACTCAACCTCCAAATTTTTATGTGGTGTTTGAATAGTTTTAATAAACATACAAGATATGAATTAATGCATAGAAATAGAATCAAGTATTATGTTTTCTATTCTTGAATGAATAACTAGCATACCTATCATCACATAATTTTATAGCTCCACATTAGTAGTAGTGTTAGTATAATCCCTTCATTGTTGAATTGGATGTTATTGTTGATTTCCTATGAAACCTCTGATCTTAGCGAATTGGTTTGAAAAATTCCCATGTTCCATGCTATTGAAACACATCTCTCCCAGCTAAGAGTTGATATGAAACTTCCTTTCTTGTTTATAGATAGTGGGAATCTTTATATCCTTTTGGAAGTTCTTATCCAGATGCCCCATTTATCCATAATTAAATAATTTATTGGTTCTATTTATATAGATCCTAGGATGATTATTCCCACAACATTTATATGCAAGATATTAAGTTTTCTTCGCATAATGGGATTTGTTATCATATGCGCCCATATTAGACTCCAATTTTTACTTTTTGTCACTAGGACCAAGATACCACTGAGAGTATCTATTCTCTATTTAATCCTTGAGGAAAAAATAGACAATCTCTTAATATGTTTCTATGTCTCAAATAACCGACGATTTTTGTAAACACAGATTTGTTCAGATAAATAAGTGACCCACAATTATTTAGATGTTCAGGACAATGTTGGAGGCATATCTTGCAAGACTTGTATTGTTTTCTTTATACACCCTGATAGACTCATCTTCTATCTTCTTAAACCTGAGGAAATCTATTTCCAACTTTATGAAGAGGGTTTAGGGATATATTTATTGAATTGTTTTCTTCAATTCCCCCAATCCATGGAATAGATTTCCTATTTAGACTGCATATTTTTTATCAACGACCAACATTGATCATCTTACCCATAAAAACATAAGACATCCATCAGAAATTTCTCTTATTTTGTGCACTAGAGGACAGATAATATCTTTTCAATACAGTTAATCAACTATTTTGTGAGGAGGGGGTCAGAATATCCATAATACATGGGAGGCCTTTTATTCCTGTAAGATTATACAAATAGTTTCTCTCTCTTAGGAGATGGAGGACATTCCACATGATTCAAGTTATTATTCATAACTTGGGCCAGTTGAGAAAGTATTTTCATGATATTTTGAGCACTTGTTACCATCCTATTTAGAATTTCATTATAGAAATAATCACATTCCCTATCACATATATAATTGACATGTGTTCTTCTGTTTCTCATCATTAACTAAAAACAATAATTTTCAATTGGTGGGCTAGAATACTCAGTTAATAAGCATAATGAGGATACTTTAAACATATAAGGATAAATGCTTAAAGGAAAACTATATCATAACTTGTGATTTCCTAGGATTTAATCTTGGTTATCCACAATCTATTTCCTAACATATATTTTTATAGGCTTTTTTTTATAATAATAGTTCGTAATCAGAATATTTATTTACCGAAGTGTATCCCCTAGGAGTTTCAGACCATTTACGCCATTAGGCTAATTTTAATGTATCAGGTTACCCCGAGTTGGTCCTAAAATACTTTATTGGAGTTGTTAATCCATGATACGTCTATTCCAGAACCACATCCACTTTTTTTGTGTCAAGATAGGGTTGTATTTTCTAAGTAAACCACTTACAGAATGTTATCCAAAATTTATGTGTATTTTCTCATAGTTAGTCATATCCATTGGGTTATTAATAATGCTATATTTTCCTAGAATCCAAAAAAAACTAGAAATTTTCTCTAATACCAACTATAGTGACCCTAGTCTTTTACACATATCTTTATATGATTTTATGTATAAATAATAAGAAAATTAAAATACATTTAACGTAATGTATAGTTTCTTGGAAGACTAGGTACATCAAACTAAAAATATGGAACTAAATAAAATATGTCTTTCTTTATCATCCATTATGATATCCTCACATACATTGAGACCTTACATCATTATAGGATATTATGGGGATAACATGAACAATGGGATGAGCTAAAAAGCATAGTAAGGGAATAAACATTAAAATAAATCTTAGCACATGGGATATAAAAAATAAAATAATGGTATAGAAAGGCATTGAATATTTTTAAACATAAGGAATCATAACACAGGATCATATAATCATGGATTTATTGTAATGGGGAATCAAAATATAAAACCTAATTTAGATTTATTTAAATCTCATTGTACATATATTAACATTAGTGAAGGCTCGTTGCACATAGAGTAGCACGAGTCAAGGCTAACCCCCAAGACAGTTTCACATAATGAATCATGACACTAAACATTACCCAATGAATTGTAGAGATATATAGAAACACCCTTCATAAAATTTTCATTAATATTATTTCCACATAATAATCAAAATCATATAATCAAACATAAATATAAGGGTTTCCCGTAAAAAGAATTGGGTATCATAATCATGTCAAAACCATAATAAATGGGTGTATCATAAATTTTTCCTTGAAATATTGTAATTAAATAATAAATTGACATTAATAAGTGAATATAGTAATATACCATGATATGATATATCAAACTAAAATGAAAATAGTGTTTAATAAACATTATAAATAAAACATTTTTGTATGGTTTGAGAGAAATAATTCAAGCTTATTTAAAATAAAAAAGGAAAATTTGTTTGTACAAAACTAAAATTGTTGTAATTTAGTTCGTCATTATATAATTATTGATTTATAAAAATAATGGTGTATTCAAATAGATTATAGATAACACTTGAATATGGGTAAGAATTCAGAAATTCCCCTTAAATTGGGATTTCTTATTGGAAATAATTGAGTAGGTAGCCAATCAAAAACATGTATATCTGGGAAAAATAATGAATGGATCCTGGTTCATGACTTAATAAAATATTTAAAAAATTTAATATTTAAATAAATAAAAAATAGAATATTATTTGGGTAAAAAATATAATTAGTTACATAATAGTATAAAAGAGGATAAGAGAGAATGGATTACCTTATGCCTGAAATTATTCTATACTTGATCTTAATGTACTCAATAATAAAATTATATTCATTAATTATTAAAACTATAACAATTTATAAATTTATTTAATTTATTATACATGTATTATATTATTTTATAGCCTTTTAATGAGTTAAGAGAATCAATTTCATCGTTTGGGAGCATTAATTTCAATGGTTTCCATGATTGGTTTACTTGTATATGTGAATGGAAAATCAGGTAGAATGAGGATAGATGTATAGAACTAAAATTATATGTTATTAATGAAAATATATAACATTAAAATACAATTTTTCCATAATTGAGGATGATTCATTACATAACACATTAGAGATTATTGTTTCAATTAATTTATCATTTTTTTTCACAACAGACTCATTTTATTTTTGAAATTAATATCATGAATGAAAAATGATTACAAAACATTACATAAGATATAATATATGTAATATAATACGTTTCAACCATAAAAATGGACTCATGATAAGCCTTGATGATGAAATTGAATGATGAAATCATGACATCCATGAAGGTTGTAAATCAGCACCTCACAGACGATGTTTTCATTCGTAAACTAAAATAGAGAGAAGAAGAGATTTGATGAATAAATATTCCATAAAATGATAAATTTTAAATATATTTAATATAATGTAGTTTTTATTCCATTTTGAGGAGGTAATGTGCATATATAAAAAGAAAAGAAAGGAACATGGAATGTAATTGATAGTAAATAGAACACGGTTTTACAGCTTGATTTATTCTTCTTAGGAACCTCCTTAGTGGATTGGGATTGGTATTTTATTAATAATAAAATCTCCTAGACATGGGTAAGAGTTTTTGAATGATTATTGGGTAGAATTTGGACAATAAATGAGGCTTGATAGCTATGATTAGAAGGGTTTGTGAGGGGCAGTATTTATATTGGGGGAGAGGGGTGTTTTCCCAATATTTTACTCAATATTTTATTATTTGGATTAATACGAGAAATAGTTATGATTATTGGGAATAAATACAGTAACATAGAGATGTTTTTAGAGAATAGGAATAAATAATCAATGCATCACTTTTGACTCCATAATTCATGTATTTAGTATTAATCTTAAATTATCATATTCCATTATTCACAAAAAAAATCATGTTTTTTAGAAAAATAAAATAAATCACCATAAATTTTTTTCAATGTGTATAATTTAAAAATTAACACAATTTTAAGATAATAATTATACTAATATGATAAATATAAATTTTAATTAAAATTATAGTTTACTCTAAAAATAAATATTTTTAAATTATAAGTGATTTTATATCACTTTGAAATATTTACTAATGTCTAATAAAATTATTTTATAATCATAGTACATCAAAATATTAAATTATGACTAAATATTATGAAAATAAATTTTATTTTAAAAAATTAAATTTCTCACAAAATTTTAATTTAATATTTTTGAATTCAAAAAATACCAACACATAATTACTAATTTATAAAATACTTATTTACTAATAATATGATATAATTATATCATATTACAATCTATAAGAAGAATAAATTTTATATAGAATTTCATATGTATTGTTACTATTCAATTTTCTATTTTACTCTCCATAAGAATCACATTAATATTCCAATGGTGAAGTTTATTTCATCCCTATAGGTTTTTTACATATGTAAATAAATCTTCTTTCATTATTTATTCACCTATAATTTTTTTATTGTGTTATTTATGAGATTTAATGCGATTTATATTATATGAAATAATTATAAGAAGTGAATTTTTTTATAAAACATTGGTTTGTTATATCATACCATGTTCCACACATATTATAGAGACTCCCAATAGAATGGCCCCAATCGAGTTACTATAATTGAAGATGTAACTCTAAGAGATCATTGAAAATTCACAAATTCGACCAAGTGTGTCAACTTGGGGGTGAATTGGTTATTCTTATTTAAAATAAATTTGTATTGATATGACTCTATAATGGGTATCTGGTACTAAAAAGGACCAAAAATAAGAATAGTTATTCTCTACCCCACACTCATAACATGTTTGATCAACAATGGGGAGCACAAAATTTTTTTAATTTACCTTCCTTATGGGTATAATTATTTGAAGCAAAAAAGGGAGGATATACCAAAGATATCATTTAACACATCATATGGACACAATGGATATATAGTGATTCCATTTTATCTTACTAATACAATGTTTTTCAACGGATTTATTGAATAGAGACATTAGGGAATACCTTTATTAAATTGTGGTAGTCTTTATTGATGATATTGTTTTATATTTCAATTAAAAGGAAGACCTAGAATAACATTTTTTTAATTTTATGGTAATATTATAAAATTAAACACAATATGAAAATTTTTAAATGCTTTAATTTAATATTTAGAATGTTATATTATTGAGTAATATAATCTCATGAAAGGGTATATTGGTTGATACATCAAATAGGAAGGATATTGAATGTTGGTAAAAAGCAACTGTTTTCATTGACATATAATGTTTTCATTGTTTTTCTGGATATTATTTATATTTTTGGGGAACATTCTGGAGAATATCTAATCAAAACATAATTTTAACTCAAATGGGATCTATATTATTCAAGATAGATTAATGTGAGGTGTGTTTCATGGAACTGAAGAGATGATTATTCAGTAAACCTATGAATATATAATATTTTATTGGAGTATGGTTTCTAATATATATTGATGCATAGAAGAAGGGATGGTGATGAATTCTCATGCATAATAACATGCTTATATCATAAACCTCATGAAAATTTAATGTTCGTGAGAAAAATTACCAAACTCAGGATTTATATTTAGCTGCAGTATCTTTATAAGTAAATATAAAGATTCATTATATTTATTCATTAATGTGTAATATTTATACTAATAATAATAGAATAAATTATATTTTTAGATAGAAATAGTTTAATATGAACCTGAGGATGTGGTGGTATCTTATTCAAGATTATTATTTCTCAATAAATTGACACCCTAGGAAAGCAAATAAGGGGGTGATTCTTTGAGCCTAAAGGATTGTTTTAGCTAATCTATGATGAGGATCATTAAATAAAATACACTTCATCATTTTTAATGGATGGATATATAAATTATCAAGGATGTGGGAAAATATTTTCATTATAATATAAGTGTTTATCCATCTATCCATGTGTAGATTAAAGATGTATATAAGGATTATATGGAGTTCTATAATCCACATAATTGTTTAATCATATTTCCATGTGACTCCCTGATCTTTTACTGAATGTCCATTTCTACTAAATTTAATTTCAACAAAACCTTTCATTACACGCTGCATCATGTTCTAACTAACCATGATATACTATTATACAACGTTATTTAAATGTGATCAATAAAACCTAAAAGTTAAAATGATAGAATTAAATGTAATAACCATATTTTTAAAATTATTTATAATGGTAATATAAAAAGAATTTGTATTGTAAAGAAGTAATTATTATTTAGTATTGATTTTATCTGCTATGAAAATACCTTTTCCAAAAAACAGTTTAGTTATTTTTTTCAAAAACATATAAAAGTAATATTATACACATTTATGAAATTTATTTTGAAAAATATAATTTATTTTTGAAATCTAAATGTCCAAATTTTCTTTTATCGAATATTTGAAAAAAATTAATTTGATTAATGTTATGCTGAAAAGTGAAGAATATTCATTTTTATTTAAAGACATCATTCCTTTTACAAAATTAACAAATATGAATAGGGTTTTAAAATAGTATAAAATTAAAATTGGTCCTCATATGTTTTGATTAATCTAATTTAAATTATTAAATTAAATCTCATAATATATTTTGATATTTTTTTATACATTTGATAGATTCTTCACTGGAAAAAATTTTAGTCATCGCATCTATAAGTTTAATTTTAAATTCATTTATTCCATATTTCGTTGGTTTAATTTGATTAAATTTTTTCCATATTCGGAAACACCATAATTAATATTTAGTAATAGTTTTAATTTATTTTTTTCATAAATAATAAAAAAATTAAATAAAAATTAATTACTCTTATTATGGTTAAACAATTGATTTATGTGTTACATGAGCCTTTGATAAAATTACTTCTCCTTAGAAATAAGATTTTTATTTTATAAATATGAAACCATATTAACAATGAATGGTTATATATTATATAATAATTCTTAATTTGTTTAGGCTATGTGACAAATCACCTAGGTATATAACTAAAAAAATTATAAACTATAGTTAAAAATAAAATGGAAAAATTTTGTAAGCATGGAGGTTAAGGAATAACATATTTAAAACATGTGTTTTTATGGAAGACTGGATCAACCATATCTTACTTATAAAACATTATTTACTAATTTCTAAAACCCAAGGGGTGTTAATTACATCCCATTATTTGATATTTCTAGGTATTTACAATAAAAACACACTCATCTAATGTTATAAAAGGGATGTCCCCTCACCCCTTACTCATTCATTCCCCATACACCATTTGGATAAATAAACCTCTTCCAAAATCCCTCCACAAAGTTATTAACAATATTCTAGAACTATTTTTCTTCCCAATATACCAATCCAATGGTTCTTAATATGATATAAAAAATGTTTTTATAAGTAAAGGAGGTTCAAACATGTATAGAGGATGGAAAACATAATGTACATGATTTATAGTACAAATTTATTTCTTAGATAAATTTTGTATATTAACCACTTTTTCATTTATGTTGGGTATATTCTCCCCAATGAGAATTTCAAATAATTAATATTATTATTTTAATGATATTTTAGGTTTTATTTGATGTAATTCATTGATGGGAATTAAGATATAAAATTTTCCTATGTGGAAATATCTTATCAACTAAATTTTATTTTCATGGTACAAATGACATATTCACCAAATTATTATTTTATATTTTTTATATTCTTCAATTGATTGTATCCTATGAGGATTATTATTAAAATATATGGACTTATAGATCCATCTACTGTTTTTTATTTAATGGGTTCTCTGATTAAAAAATACTATTGTGGCAAAAGTTATTTGTAACTATATCTTTATTTATAAGGATTGTTCAAAATTACATTTCAGATGATGAAATATTAGGATATATGTCTCAAAAAAATAAGGTATTTTATTATACCTTAGTTATTTATGTTGAATAAATGTTTAACTTTTTCCAATATTTAGGTACTTAAGGGTCTAAAAGTATGTTTTTAAGGAAAATAAACTTTATTTCTCTCTTCAGTGAAAATACTTTTCCTCCAATGTCCTTATTTTCTAAAAAATAATGATTTTAGAAATCATCAATGAATATTTAAATACATTTTTCCAATCATTGGATTTTTAAAAATGGTTTAGAAGGAATCTAATTTATGTTTTTTGAATAAGTCTTCATTAAATTTTACCAAAAATATAGAAGTAATATTCATTTTAAAATGTACTTTATGAAAGGTATTTTCTAGGGTCATGATCGATCAATGATTTAAAGATACTATTAAATTTTTTCATGGTTAACTTTAATGTAAAATCATTCAAAAAAATTTCATAAATTTTTATATATTATGATTTGTTTCAGTGTGGAATGAAATTTTCATCAATAATGTTTTAATAGTCATATTTTGGAATTTATATTCATAACGGACAATATTATTTCATATTACATATTTTTTAGTTGGTATATGTTTCAATTTTACCACATATATTCTTTCTCTTCAAGTTTTGTAATTATTATAATGATATTTTTATGAAATTCATCCCTTTCTCATAGTTTATTATGCGATTAATTGTTGATAAGATTTTGAAACCCATTTCCTATAAATGGATTATCCTATAATGAAATGTTAATGAACCTCATTTCATTACTATGGGATATGAAATAATGATTCTTATGATATTTTATTCCATAAATATATATATTACATGTTAGGTGGGATTAATGTATTCCTATAATGAATTGGGTAATGATATATGATATATGATCTCAAATAGTACATGAGAGGTCATCCCAATATAAATTGTGGGTACACATGTGATTATACCATACCTAAAAGATGGTACACAAGAGTATATCATATGCCTAAAATAGGGTAAATAGCGGTTATCCCATTCCTAATATTGTTATAAGGGTGGTTATCCCCTGCCTACCATATTATGTATGTCTTTATGGGTATCCATGACATGATATTTTTAATTTTTTTGTCTGTTCGAAAAATATATGCCTTATTTCATTGTTATGTTCTTCTGGATCATGTTATTTGATTCTTTTCCAATGCATGTATTATGAGATATTTTTTTCATGACTCTTATTTATGATATATGATATTTTGGTTATGTTTTTAATTTTATTCTTAGATTTACATACCCTTATTCTGTTGTTATGTTAATAGCCCTCATGTTCACCCTTACATGTCATTTGAGATCACCCATTCTTATGTTTAGTTTCCCCATGTTCTAATGAATATTATTGATTATTGTGTGTCTATTAAGTGTACTATGTTGGAAGATATTTATGGGTGTTATTAAAGATATTTCTAGAAAAAGTAATATAATTTATGTATTCTATAGACATTAAACCATTATTAACATTAGGCGGTTATTTAAGAAATGTATTGAATATTAATCTTATAATATTTAATATCATTGTATGAAAAGATTTGTTTGTTGTATGATATCCCTAAAAACATAACATTTATTTAATATCATTTCTCATGGTTACTAACACCATTTAGTATACGATCTCAAAAAATTAAAGAAAATTTACTACTGACAGACTATAGATGTTTCACATAATCATTAATAACACATATAATATAAGAAAATATCAACATAAATATCACTTCACAAATAAAAATAATAGATAGTTCGAACAAAATATCAATATCACTGCCTTAGTTAATTCTATAGAACTCACCTTGTCCATCATAATAATCATGTTCTATGATTTTTTACCATTTCTGTATGAACTTCTTTTTAATTATATAACATAGTGGTTTTTTGATACATGCCTTTATCAGCTTCATCATAGTTGAAAATGGATAAAATAAATATAAAAACCAAAAATAGTTATGATAATATCAAAAATATTTATAAGAAAACATCTATCTAAATATTTATTTTCTTAATATACCTTCATTTTAAACATATTATACATTCAAAAAACCCTATGACAGTTCTTCGTTCAATCTTTAGTCATACAAGGACATTTTTCTATTAGGTTCTCTAAGATAATAAGTTAATATCATTATTGAATACTTTATAGTAATTTATAAATTTAATTTGGTTAAGAAAATCATATCACCAGAGATTATATTTTTATTTTTGCAGTGTAAGGCACACATATCATGCATTCAATTTATGATGATTTTAATGCTAAATCAAACATATTTAGGTGATTCCCCCATGTAAATTTATTCTATAGATGAATAAAAATTCAATTATCTATAGAGGGATGTATTACTAGAAAAAACATATAATCTCTGCATTACCAAACATTATGGTATTATAACATAATTGAAATTCTTCAAATTGTTCTCACTAATGTTTTCATATCCTAGTCACTATGGAAATGTTCATTATTACAAAACCATTAAATAATATACTATTAAAAAGGGTAATTTATACCTTTGAATTTAATTCATCTATAAATAAACATTTCTTAAATTATCCTCAATAAAAATCATAAAATATAATGTTATATAGACATTTCTTTTGATACCAACTATGATGGAATGAAACCTCATAATAAAATTGTGTTCCATAATAATATTCTTCACATATTAAATTTGATATGAGATGTGAAATCATTATTATAACCATACTTAATTATAAAATCAATAATGATTATTTAATATATTAAATTTGTAGGATCTTTCATGAATAATGATTTTTAGAGTTATTAAACAAACTAAAATATTACATGTCATGTTCTATATATCAACTGTAAATGTTTTCCACACAATAAAAGACTAATTAAACAAAAATGGTCCACTAAAATATCCCAGTAAATATTCCACACGTAATATGATTTTAATTTGGTTACATGTACTTATTTTTATCATTAACATGGGATATTGAAAACTAATAAGGGTTAAACTCAACTTCTCAATTCGGGGAACATATAATTAAACAAGTCATGGACCAAACATGGAATAATTTATATAGCATGAATAGGTAAACAATGTGAATCTATAACTATCATGAAAATGTAGACATTTTATGATTATGAATGTAAATAAAAAAATGGATATAAAAAATAATTCCGTCATAAAAATAAAATACATAACAGTTGACATACAAATAATACAGTCAAGGCCTTGTGCCAAGACACATTACTTTTTGTCAAGTTATTTGTCAAGACATCTTATTGAATATGGAAGTCCTACACGAAATACCCAAATAATTTTTGTCTCATGAGAACAATCCATACGGTGAGGGGATATATAATTTTGGAACCCACCCATCACCTCATTATATACAATGTAATTAACATAATATTTACTAATACCTTTCATGATATAACCTAAGAATCCCTGGGATAAATAAATACATAGATATCAAAATATTAATATAATACAAAATTTGAATACAAATCAACCTTATTTGTTATAAAATAATCATCAAGAATATAAAAAAATATTAAAATTTTCATAAATGAATAACAAGATCATAAACCATCATAAGTAATAAAGTGGATCATCAAACAATCAGTATTCATCTTTTTAATAATCATAATATTAGGATAATTATTATTTATTATAATATATTTCTCTTGGTAAATAAAACATCATATATTATAAGTAAACCACATCAAATATGGATTATTTTAAATTTTATTTTATCACCATATATAATATTGACTATGAGAAAAATTCAATACTAATATTATATAATAATAAACATTTTGAAGAAAGAAAGAAGATGATTTAAAAAGAACATTTACTATGAAGTGATAAATATTTATCAATGGGTTTACATAGTAGGAATTTACATCCCTAATAAATAATTATATAATAATATATAATAAAATCAATTTGTTTAATGAACCCAAATTATGATTAATATGTTCAAGGGAATGATCATGACTCAATAAATGAAAAAAGTGTTACTAAAAATTTTCACCACTGAGAAAGAAATATATCAATATAAACATGAACAAGAGAATATTTTTTTTCTAATAAATAACATTAAATATAATAATTTGATAAAAAAATTCCATGGGAGTTAAATTCACCATTGAAATAAAACATGGTGTGCTATATGTATTTTCTTTATTCAAAGAATCAAAAGTGAGACATATAAATATCATAGAGCTTCCCTTCCCCTCTCATCGAGAAAAATATAAAGATAAGGCATATAATTTAAATTCAAATAAAAGTATTAAAATTAAATTAATAAAATAATATCACAAATTGGTATTGCACCACAAAACTGAAGGTTGGTGCATAGTATCAAACGTGTCGGAAAGAGAGGATTTTGAGATGAAAAATTTGACATATTTTTCTGAAATCATTAACAAATTTACCCTTAACTATCTATGACATAGTTATATTAATTAAATAATTAATAACCTTAATCATAGTTATTTTTATTTATACTCCTCATAAATATTCATTCTCATCTGACTTATGCATATTTACTACATCGAGTGTCTATAGTTTTGTATTTTTTTAAAAGATTCTCTATAGAAGTGTTAATATTTCTTTCATACTTAATATTACTTCATTACTATATCATTATAGTTTCAGTTATATACTTTTTATAGATATTAATTATGTTTTAAACTATATTCATTAATATTTTAGCCTTTATCCTTAAAATTAATGTCAATGACATTCTTCTTTCTGCGATTCCTTATGATTAAAGGGTGTTTTCAAAAATAATGAGTTAATGTTTATATGAAATTACTATAAAAAAATATTTAAATATTTATTCAATATTAAACTAGTAAATAAGTTATCATATTCATCCATGAAATTAATGTATAGTGTTGTTCATTTAGGTCATTAGACCGACCCAAACATGAACATTCCATTATATGGAGGATTATGAGATGGTTTATTTGTACTATCATTTTACTAAAAGTGTAATGATATTATTTTCTTATTAGTGTGAAATAAAATAATTTAAACCAATAATGAGGAATTGGTGTCTATGAGAACACTAAAAAATTTAATGAAAAAATAATTGTCTTAGAATTATTAATTTAAAGGAATAAATTAATGATGGTGATGTATGATAATATCGTTAATAGGTTCTTAAAACATTTATACAAGTACCATAATGAAATAATAATAAAAATATTTATCATTTAATTCCATTATCATATCCAACCATATAATGTGCTTATGGAAAATGAAACATGTTGTGTCATGTTAGTCATTTTCCTCATAACGCATAAATAATGAATTTTTTTATAATATTGGATGGGGTATATAAAAAATATAATGGACATAATATAATTGGGTTGAGTTATATAAATTTTACTGATATCATTACATTAATTATGACATAATATATTTTAAAGAAGATATATAATGAAAATATCTATGTAGTTGATAATAGCCATGTTGTGGACATGAATTTCCCTTCCAGGTAACTATTGGAATGATGTCCTTATGAGAACTAATGGTGACCAGATTCTTTTGATAGTGGAATAAGGTTACAGTAGGAAAAAGGTTTCTCATTTTAAACGTGAAATTATAATGACTGTTTTCTCATCGTTTCGTAAATATGGTACCCTTTTATAATTTAGGTGAAGGTTAGTTTTGGGAGTTACCGTTATAATTTCAATAATATAAATATTTTTTAAGGTTTCAATGGGTAGAAAATGGAAAGCATAGGAGAGGAAAATGTGTTTGGGGTAAAAATAGTATCCAAAACTTTTTCAGAAATTTTTTTGTTTCATTTTTTGTGTGTGTATATTTTACATTTTACCCAAAATTATATTTACCTTGATAAATAATTATCAAATCATAGTAATTAATTTTAAAGAAAATCATTGATATTGGACAATTACATAAATTTATAATAATAATATAAAATTTCAAAATAATTTTACCTAATAATTAATTTAATTGTTTGAAAGGAAAATTTTAAAAAACAAACACTTAATCACAGTAAATGGTTCTACATGAAATAATGTTCCTATGGATTTAATTTATATGATATATACAATAAAAATGGATAATGATTTTAATTTAATATAAGAATTTTTTTTCTGAAAAATAATGTGTATGATGTTTTAAATGAAATAAGTAGATGAATATTTCATAAAAACAAAATATTCAATTAAAATACCCGAAAAAAATTATATATTAATGAAAATTTTTTATTGTTTATAAAACAATTTATAAAGGTGTTCAATTTTTAATAAATAATTAAAAATCAAAAAAATTACTCATAAAATTAATATTTGATTATATAAAATGTTTAATAAATTTTTAGTTAATTCTTATATTACTGTAATTTCATACTAATTACATGTTTTTTGAAAAAAAAAGAGTTTTGTAATAAGAAAACCCTTTAATAAATAAAAAATTATTACTAATGAAATTTAGATATGGGGGGGTTAAATAAGAATATTCATTTATTATTATTTCAAATTCGATAATTTAATAGTTCTATTTTGTAATAAAATTAAAAAAATATAATTTAAAAACTACATTAATTAAAAAATGTAATTTTCATATATTAATATTAATTGTTATTATTTCATTATATTTACCAACTGAATTAGTGTTATCCAATTATTAATATCTAACATAATTTATCCTTAATCATATTGTTCTTGAAATAAAAATGTGCTTCTTATAAAATACACTTTTGTAGAACAATTATTTTCTGTAAAATAAATGATAGTTTTCTCACTTTAGGTAAACTAATTGCATATAATTCTTATAAACATGAGAATTCATTTTCTATATACATTTAATTCATAAATAGTATACTCTTATTCATTCATTTTAATTCAACTGCTTGGATTTTCATAGTTATACATTAATATTTATATTTTATTTAAATATATAAGTGTTTCATTTATGTTATGTGTTGTGTGTTGTCAAATCTATCAAACCCATTGAATTATTTAATTCTATTAATTTTTTATAATTTTAGGGTGTTACAAAAAAATAAAATCCAAATTATATTCAAAATTAATATTGAATGGACGTCATAATATTGTCCTAAAGCCTCATATAAAAGATTTATATTTTATAGTAATATTTTAATAAGTCTAAAATTTATACGAAATATAAAATAAAAAATTAATATGAATTTTTTCATTTTCCTAAACGGTTCAGAAAACATCTTATGGGGATGTAAAAATTTATTACTCATGATCAAATTAACATAATGGTTGGAAAACATATGATAAAATATTATTTCATTGGAAAAAGAAAATATCGTATGATGGCTCTAAAATATTCTATATGGATCACAAAATCCCTATTGTCTCCACTCAATAAATACAATGTTGAATATCTAATATCACATTTAACAACAAACTCAAATTAACCAAGATGTAATTTATTACAATGCATGATGAAAATTAATACATTTTGAAATTTCAATGGGACACATCATTAAGAATATTATAAAAAGATTCAATAGTCATGGTAATAAAAAGATACAAATCAATTAAAATTAATTATTATAAAGAAATATTTTAATAATTTACATATTTTTTCCATTTTTACATAATGAATTGAAATGTTTAAATATCAATAAATATAAAGAAACAATCACTTTTTTATTATTTTAAATGAAAATATATATAAATGATATACAATTAACATAATAAAAAGTAGATGAAATAATAAGTAATTTTAATTTAATTATCATCCAAAATGATAGTGATTATTGTTATGGAACAATACAAACTATGAACATATAATCAATAAACAAGATAAATATTATCCAATTAACTAATAATGGAAAATAAATATTTTCATTAAAATTATTACTATAGTATATAAAAACTAATATAAAACTAAAAAAACACAAGAGCTGTATGAGAATAATGATTTAGTTTATCTATTTTTTTATAATCATTATAAAAACATTTAATCACATTTATTTTCATAAAAAAATATGTATCATATTTGGAATTTTTTTATTGATTTGTTAAAATGATTATTTATGTTAAGGAATGATGACATATAAACACTCATCAAAAAGAAAAATTATTTACTTATTCTAAATAAGTTTATTTCATGTTATTTATATAATGATTTTAGTTTTTAATTAAATGAAATATATTGGTAAAATGGATAAATTAATATATAGTTTTAATTAACTAAACAAGTGAATAACATCCATGAAAAAATTAATATATTAAAAATGAATAATGATTTAATGATTTTTACTCAATAAAATATGTGGTACCAATTATTTTTTTATAAATTATTTTATTTTATTTTATGATATAAAAATATAATACTTTTATTAATAAATATTATTAATTTAAAATATATATTATTTATTAATCATTAAAAAATTTATTATTAATTATATAGAAAATAATATAAAACCGTTTTATTTTTAAAATGTGATAATTTTTAAATAATAATTTTATCTCATTACTATATTTTTATATTAATAAACATATTTACGGACTACTAAAGTATAATTTTAACGAAATATAGGGATAATATGTAAAAAAATATATTAAAAAAAAATTCAATCAGTAATCATTGTGAAATAATATAATGAACACATGATGTTTTGAATGTCTAATTTTATATAAACATAAATAATTCTATAAAAATTATGCTTTTATTTGAGATTAAAAAACATTATATATAGAATTTTTAAAAAAAATGGATTTCATTTCTGGAATCACAACATATAAAAAATGTAAGGGTGATCTTTTTTATTTTGCATAAAAAGTAATGAGGTGAATCATTAAAATATAATATAAGTATATAAATAAGTAATATTATATATAAATGGTATTTTAAGTTTTATATAAATTTGATAGATATTTTTTCCTTATTATTTTTAAATCACAAGCCACTTACAAATGACTCAAAATATAGGCTACATTTTCAATAAATAATATTTATTCTAATTTTTTATTCTAAAATACCCCCACTACTATTATAAATACCACCCAATTTCATAACTCATTATAAGAATTATCTCAATAAAAATCCACCTTAGTATACCCAAAACTCTCTCCTCGTGTACCAGAATCTTGGGATGCACAAAAAGTCCAATCCAAGTTTCCGTATAGTGCATTCTGAGAGAGGACATCCAAAGGAAAATGTAATTTTTGTAACCAAACATTACAAAATTCATTTACTCTTATACATCATTAAATTTATGTTTTCCATGATAGTGTGATATCATCATTATTTTTATTATTATGTAATGTTATTAAAATATTGAAACATATATTACCACCCCCCCTTCAAATTCCATATGAAAACATTTTTCATTTTATGGAATTTTCACTGGAAATATGAAAAACATATTTATGTTATACCCACCTCCATTAGGGATGGATGAAATTTATATATTATAGTAAAAGGGATATTAATAAGAACATTTTATATTTTTATATTCAAATATTGTGAGATAATCATAAGGATAAATAAAACCTAATAATTTTATCATTGTTGGAAACCCCACTAACATGAACTAACTGTATAAAAACAATTATACTAAATGAATTATTAGTATTAAAAAATTAATTTAAATATTAGGCAGAAATTAAACTTTTGTGATGATATGAAATTCGTATGATTTCTATCTAGATGATTTTGTATTATTTTAAAGAATCATCCATAATTTTAAAGAAACTAAAGTCGCCTTAGAATTGTAAAATTAACACCCTCGGGATAGTAATAATAAATATTGTGTATTACAATAATGATTAAAAATCATAAATGAATTGTCAAAATTAAAATATTAATGATATTTTTATTACATGTATTTAATAAACATAAACGGTTTATGTAGGATATTATAAAGATATAGCAAGAAAATCTGTACTTGAATTAAGGTTTTAGATGACTCAATTTGTTTAGTGAGCCATTAATGATTTTTCATTACTATATTATTCCAGGATGAATTTTTTATGTCATTACCCTATTATATTGGTTTTATTATTCATCTATATTGAATTTTTGGTTCCACATTAAACACCTCTTATTTAATAAATTCATTTCTTCAATAAATTTTACATTATATAGAATATTTTTTATCATTGATAACAACACTTTCTCCCTTATGTCAATATTCTACCGTACCAGGAGTGTTCTATTTTTTTAGTAAACCCTACCTTATATAATAACATCTTATATTGATACTTCTCTTTTCTAATTTTTAAAATAAATATTTATTACTCTTTTAACTAGGTGAGTTTTAATAATGATATATAAAACTTTTAAAAAGTAATTTCATTACAATTTCATATTTTTTATCTTACAATCCATTTTTTGTAACATAATAGTTAATTAAATTAATTGTTCAATTTTTTATATTTCTTTTAATGTATTTTTTTATGAATTTGTTTTCATGTCATCTTCTTGAAAATGACATGTTGGATGTGATTGATAACATTGTCTTTTACAATTATGAAATTACTGTTTTTTCAGATATTTTTTATTCTCTCATGTCCATTTTCTTCTCTACCTCTAATGAAACTATATCTTTTGGGGTAAAGATCATCATTTTCCTAAAAAATTATCTACACGCCTTTTGAAATTTAATTTTTCATGTCAACTAATCTAATATTTCAGCATGATATGTGATATCACAAGGAAAAGATATGAAACACATTTTTCATTTCATGGGATTTATATATATGTTGAATGATTTCACTCATGTTGAAAAAAATTTATAGTACACCATTATGTTATATATTGAGACAATATAACCCCCCCCCCCAATTAATTGGGTAAATAATTATATATCATGGGATAATTAAGGGAAATGAGTTTCCATATGTTATCAAGTATAGAAAAACGTTAGTCATAGATAATCCACTATAGAAAAAAACATTTATTTTTTATACACTAAGGTAATATATGTAGATGAATTATCCAATATGTTTTTATTATCTTGGTATAAAATATATACATATGATGTAGTTTCATTGGTTATTTTTATGCTACATTTATATGTTAATTTATATTCTAATGTTATGCTTCAATGGAATATTATTATTTTCACATGTTTCCAAGCCATGGTATATGTTTTTTACCTCAATGATGGTACTTTCATTTTCTCATGGTATAATATATAAAAAATATTTTTGTTACATATTTATTTCATGTTCATGTTTCCCAGTTTTCTTATGTTCTAACTCTAACTATGTCTCACTGTAATATTTTTCCATTTCCGAGCATTTGATCTCTACTATTATTTTATATCAAACTCCCCAAGTGAATATATGTATGAATATAAATATAAGTTATTTTTATGGAGATGTTTACGGTTAATTTTTAAGGAATGTGAAATAATATGTTTTTGTGGATATTTTTTAAAGAAACTAATCCTTTTTATCATAAATATTGCGAGGATATTAGTGATATGTTTTTTAAAATAATGTAAAATATGTATAGTTTTAGGTTGTGTTATCATAGTTGGTATCATATATGGAGTTATATTTTTTTTCTGAATTAGAATACAAAATATTATTGAAACCCTTATAGATAAGTATAGATATAGGAAAAATATCCAAACAATTTGGTAAAGTATATAGTGTGTGGATTTATACCAAGAACATCCAGATATGCATAATAAAAAGTGGATGTGTGATCTGTTAAAAATATAACAAGGGGTAATAATTCCAAAACATGTTGATTGGGTTTTAGCTTGATCTTCACATGTTTTACAATAAGTGGGCCTAACTACACACCAAGTTGGAGACTCCCTCAGGATATGGTTTAGTTTATTTACATAATATTAACAAAACATAATGATGGATTTTAATAAACATTTTGGTATGGTTAGAGATCCTAATGGAAAATAGATGATAAACAAAAATATTAAAATTTATAAATTCATATTCTATTTTATACATGACTTTTATGAGTTATTAAATTGAAGTTAATAGTTTTACTCTACATAAGATTAGTAATTTAACAATTCTATTGGGTGAGAGAAAAAAAATTAAAGGGATTCGATTTATTTTAAGGGGAAAATGTATCACAATGATATTTTATTATGCTTATATATATTTCATTATGTAAATACAATGTTGTGTATCTTACATATCACTCATCGTTGAACTAAAATAGACTATGATATATTTTGGTGCAATGAAAGATGATAACTATTATGTTAAGAGAATAAATTGTGATAGATCATTAATAAATTTATCAGATTTGTAAAACCTCAATAAAATTAAGAGATAAAAAATAATAAAAACGATTTATAATATAAAAATGTATTTATGTTCATTAATTAATATTTTTGAAATCAAATAATGAATTTATTTTTTATAATACCAATGAATATAATATGGGATTGATTTCATCATTTTGTTAGAGGTGTTTAATTTTTAATGATATATAGTCTACCTATTTAATACATGAAAAAATCAGAAATTTTTATTATATCATTTTCTTCCATAATGAAAATAATTATTGTAAAGGGACACCTATAAACATAGACATGTAATAAATAAAAAATATAAATACTACTCATAAATAATGTTGGAAAATTAATAAACAGACGGACATAAATAATATAGAAAGTAAAAACAACTATAAATCAATAAATATGAGAGAGGTATAAGGTTAATTATTTTTATCATTTTTTATCCAGTAATTATAAAATTATTCTCTATCAAAAAAATATAAAAAATAAATATATATTTTATTTGAAAAAATTGTGTTTGATATATGTTAATAATGATTTATCATACACTCAATAGTTATACAATAATTACATATAATAACTCAAAGAAAACAAAATAATTTCTTTATTATAATTTTTTTTCATATTTAATTATTTGATGATTTTAAAATAAAATAAAAGGGGAAATTGTAGAAAAATAGATTTAATAAATTATAAAAATTATTAGTAAAATTAGTAAATAAAATCCATGAAATATTACATGTGTGATATGAAATTATAATTTATTGATTCATATTCTATTAAATTAGTTTAAAACTTTGTATTCTTATATATTATGTGTTTTTATTTAAATAAATATTTTTATAATATTTTCAATTTTAAATTTAATTAAATTTACATAAAAAATGTATAATCAATCATAAATTTATTATAAATTGGTTAGAAATACATCTAAACCCATTTAATAATAGAAAATGTAATATTTTTCAAATAGTTTCGAAATATGAGTAACATTGTTTTATATTAATAATTAATAGAAAATACTCATTAAATATATGTAAAAAATTAATTCAAATTATATATAGGAAAATATCATAAAACTAATTTACATTAGTAATCAATATAAAATATGATTAGAAACACTTACTATTTTTGAAGTTTAGTTTTCCATACAAAACATTCTCAAAATAAATTATGAATTTATTTTGATATAATATATTCTTATTTAAAAAATTATTCTGAAAATATTTATTAAATTTTTTGAATCATCAAAATAAAAAATGGTTATGGTGAAGCTTCATTATCTTGTATTAAAAAAAAATTATTGAATATGAATAGTAAAATATCAAAAAAATAACTTATAAGTACCATATTTTGTAATAGTATATATGAATGGATTATTGAGGTTTCTAGAATATAGATAGATATTTTATAGTCTTTTTTATGTAATCACCTTACAATTGAGTTTCAAATTGTGTAACATTTTCAACTAATAATATTTCTTTCTAAAACACTCCATGTCCTCCTTTATAAATAATACCCAACATCACCCCATCTATCCACTCATTATCAGGAATATATCCTTAAATCATTTCACTAATATCTTCTCAAATCTCTCCCCTACATCCTATAATCCTTGGAATCACCAAAATCATTATCCATGGTTCAATAAGGTGTAGTTTAAAATAGGTCATCTAAGGGATCATGTAATATTCCGGACCTTACTCTATTAAATTATTTTTTTAATTAAATGACATATATTATGAGAAAAACATGATATTAAGATAACATCGTTATTATAAATATTACGAAATGTTATTTGACAAATGGAATATCAGTTACCTTTGTCCCTCTAATTCAAATTGAAATTGGAAATATTGTTTATATTATGGCCAGTTCACTACCACCAAGAAGAACATAAATAATTTTTCACCACCACATTCATGGATGGTAAAAATTAACATATTATAGTGAAACAGTCATAAATAATTATATATTATGCTGGTTCATATTATATAATACTTAAATAGTCATAATTCTAAATAAAACCTTATATATTCATCATCGTTTGAAAACTGAAAAAAATTAACTATTTGTATAATGATAGCATTTATAAAAAATGCATCAACCAAATTTCAAAACACATATGGATATTTATGACCATTTTAAATTATCTACGTAAAATAAAATCAACTCATTTAACTTTTATATTTTTGTTCCAATTATATAATAACATCAATAATTATAATCAAACTGAAGCATTATTGGAACTGTGAAAAGAACACCAATGGGATATTAAGAATAAGAATGATGTCATGATTAAATTATTAAAAAAATTAAAAACAAAAATAAATCAATCATAAAAATAATATGTTCTAAATAAATTATTTAATAAGAATTATTTTCTTATTCAATACACATGTTTATTGAAACATACAAGTTAGGACATCAATTAAGGGTTTCATCGACTCAATTTTCTTTCACTAGGACATTAATTGTTTCGTTTTACTATGATCTTAAATATTTCCACAATTAGGTATTTTTTATATAATATATATATATTTATTTATAAATATGTAACATTGTTTTGCACATAAATTTATACTCCTTTCATGAATTCCATTCTACATAAAATTTAACATTGTTAATAAGAATTATCACCCATAAAATGGCTACTTTTTCTTTTATATCTATATTCTTTCTTAAATACTGTTTTCTAATATAATATTTGTATACAAAAATATTTATTATATCTTAGGATATTGAAAATTATATTTACCACTATTCAATAAGAATATTTAATTCCCTTTTAATTATGTGGGTTATATTAATTATATTTAAATATATTAAAACATAATTTCTTTTCATGTTTATTTATTTAATATTTCCCTCTACATTTTTTGACATAACATATAAATAATTTCATAGTCCCATTATTGGGATTTATTTTAAATTTAGGTTTTAAATTTTTTTCCTGTCAATGTATATAAAATGACATTTTAAATGTGACTCATGATGTTTTATTTTGTGACAATTATAATGATTCATTGAAAAATAAATTATAATAATTTCCATTCCAGTTTTCTTTAATCCTAAAAAACAAAATAAAATAGTGTAATTCTTATAATTATACATTAGATTATTTGAAACTCATTTTGGATGACTATATTTTGGGTGCCAACAGATCTATTCATAATGGCATGATATGTGATTCCATTTATAAATGATAAGAAACCTTTTATCCATTCCATGAGGTTTTCATGATATGATGAATGATTATTACCATGTGGAATAGAAATATATGATACACTATTATATGATTTTTGGGCCACAAATATCCATCTAATTCATTGGTTAAATCGGTAAATCCCATGAGATAATATATAGAAAATAGATGTGTTGGTCGATACACTATGAGAAATAATGAGTGGTTTCTATTCCACTATAGCGATCTTGTGATTATTACTAATCCACAATGTTTTGATGGTCTTGGTAGTTAACCATGATATGTAATTGGGTTATTATTCTTATGTTTGTTAAACATTTTAGTATTAATTCATAATATAATGTTATGCTTCTATATTTTATGATTATTTTAAGAAGTTTTTAATCCAAGGAATATTTTTTATACCTTCATCATTATCATTTTTTGATCCTATGTGATAGTATGTAATAGAATTAAATTTATTAGTTATTTCCCCTATATCAACGCATTTCCGCATGATTATGATCAAATAAATTTTCGGACATGTTCATATGTTATTACTTCACTAAGCATTTGATCTCAACGCTTATTTTGTTTACACTAATCTAAGATTTTTCATGTAGGAATATGGGTATAAGATAGTTTTATGTGTTGTTTTTTTATAATATTGAAGTATTTTGTAATAATGTTTTTATATAGATAATTTTCAATTACGTTAAACCTTTCAATCCTTGTGATTGCGATGATATTATTGAGATTTACAGTCTAAATATAGTAAAACGTATATATATTTTTCAATATTTCTCTATATTTGTATCGAAGTAAGGTATAGTTATTTTTTTAAATTTCAACATAAAAAAATTTAGGGAAAACCCAAAAAGGTCCAAATTATGGAAAAAAAGCCTAAATTTTGTTAAGTATATTGTTTTTTGATAGTTGAAAAGAACACCCCTATAAAAATTTAAACATATTCATGTAGGTGCTTGAAATGATTTTACTAGGGTTAATAATTACTGAAAACATTTTATTATGTATTATATTAATCTTCACTTGGTTTATAACAAGTGGTCATAACTACACCCATGGTTTTACACTCACTAGGGACATTTGTTGGTTAGTTTACACCCACATTATGAACTATAGAGAATAATTTGAACAGAAAAATTGGGTTGGTTAAAGAACCTAATAGTAAATAGACCATAAATAATGTATATTGAAACCTAGAAATTCATATTGTAGAGTACACATTCCATTAATGATTTATTCATTATATGCTTATAGTTTTTATTATTATACACTTATTAATGAAAGCATTCTCATTGACAAGAGAAATTAATATTTTTATATGTGATTTAGTTTAGTGTTAATAATATATAACATTGATATTTTAGGTTGTATGTGTCTGTATGTTTAAAGGCATACATTACCTACAACACTTAACTAAAGAGAACAATGATATATTTTTCACAACTTTATATGATAATTAATATATAATGATAAAACTATGTAATACAACATTAGTAAAATTATTCCAAGTGTTGAAAATCATGAAAATAAATAAAGAGAATTAATTAAAATTTAATAGAATAAATACAGGTAATTTAGTTCATTACAGAATATTATTTTTTTTTAATAATGATTCTATGTGTTATAATCCCAATGAATATAAGATAAACGTTATATTATTATCTTGTAAAAGGTAAAAAATGTAAGTTACATGCAATCAATATATTTATTAATGGAAAAATAAGATATGTGTTTTATATTATCATCTTCCAAAATAAAAATTATTATGATTGATTATCGCTCTTAACCATACAAATATAAAATATAAAGAAGATAAATATTATCCTTATAAGGAATTATGAACAATGAATATTTTTATGTTCAGTAATCCAATAGGATATTAAAACTAATTTCAATTATTAAATAAATGTACTATATAAAAAATGATTTTCTTTTTCTGTAGTTTTTTTATAGTTATTATAAAACTATAATATCACATATGATTTTTTTAACAAATACACATATATTCCATTTGGAAAAACACATCTATGATTGATGTAAATAATTATTTTTGATTAATTTATTATTTAATTAATGTCGATATAAAATAACACTTAGAAAAGAAAAATGGTTACCTTATTCCAAATATATTTTTTCAAATAATATTGTTTATTAATTTTAATATAAAATTAAATTAACTATTTTATTAAAATTGATTAATTAACTTATATTAATAAATATAAAAAAGTATATAAAATCCAATAAATATCAACGGAATTATATGGAATTAGAAATTATTGATTTAAATTCAAAGAAATAAGTTTTTAAATGTGTTTTAATTATATATTATTCGTTTTTATTTTAAATAAAATAAATTTTTCATTTTTATTATTAAATTTAAAAAAACGTTAATGTTAATAAATGAATAATCACTCAAACAATGAGTATTAATTTTCAATAAATGAACCTAGATCAATTTAATGTTAAAATATATTATTTTCAAAGAATTGACATCATATGATTAAAGTATTTTAATATTAATAAATTAACATATAAGATTTTAATGTTTACTTTTAATGAAATATAATAATATTATATATGAAAAATAATAAAATTTACTTAAATTAGTAATTTATATGACATTATATTAATAACAATTAATGTTTTTAAAGATAATTTTTAAATAATTTATTTTCAAATAAATTATATTTTGATTTGAAATTTAAATTTCATATATTTAAATTATTATTTTGAGAAAATTTATTTCATTTTGGGTAGTGTCAAATTGAAAAAAATTTGGGTAAATGATGTCCTCTTTTTCATGAAAATAAAATAATAACTTGAAGTAGTAAAATATCGCAATGATACCGTATATGTATCACAATTATTAAATGATTATATGAGCTAATGTTTTATATAAATAGAATCTAGATATATATATTTTTTATATTTTACTATTTAATAACATGAAACTGATATTGGGTCTCATAATGGATCAGTTTTTTAATAAATAATATTTTCCTCTAAAACACCTCCACTCTTCCCTTACAACTGTATCCAATTACCATACCATTGTCCACTATTTCTATGATTTTTAATTTCCAATATCGTCTTTAATTTTTTCTAAAATATATCCCCATTTCCTACTATAATATGCCTCATAAATGAAAATTCCCTTGTTCTTAAAGTTATAATATAATATGGGACAATCATACAAAAGAGATAATGGTCCTAGCCAAACTCTTTAATTATTTTCTTCTTATACCACATAAAATATATGATATTAATTATTTTTTAAAACAATATTACTAATATTATGAAATATTATTATACTAATAGAATATAAATTATCTAACCCCCTCTCATTCTAATTAAAAATGAAAAAATAATATTTTTCAGTTAAATGCCTCCATGAAAATTGTATTTCATTTTTACCACCACCTTCTTGGCTACATAAAATGCACATATTATGGTTAATTTTTTAAAAAAAATTATATAATATATGTATTCATATTATATAATGGTTAAATTGATATAATGTAATGTACCAACAAAAGTTCCACTAAATAATTCCCAGAACGGGTGGGTCACATGGCCTCAAGAAAGCCTTCTCATAAACTAGTGGTTACTGACCAGTAGTGAGGACTGATAGTGTGTTTATGGAGGGAGTATTACCTCTTATCCGAGTGAAATTTAGTGGAGTGACATATCAATCAATAGAGAAATCATAATATATATAACTGGTATAAGATAAACATCCCAAATATCATAATAAAAAATATTTCCAACGGCTTTCTAATATTCAAAATGATGTATCATTTCATGTGTCTACAAATCAAGAAAATAGACATATAGATATACATTAGAATACTTGAATAAAAATTTATAAAATTTATAATATAACTATATATGGATTTTATCATGATTTTAGAACTTCCCCATGTTCCCTTTATCCTAATAATAGAGAAAACCATGCATCATACATTGGGAACTTGATCTGATCTCTACCAATATCTATGAAGTATTTTTGGGTTCCCAACAGAAGCCCGAGAAGGTTATCATATAGCACTCATTAGGCCACCACCAATAGTTTTATAACAAGTCTAATCTCTATAATATAAATGAGAAGTGTGGAATATATCAAATTTAAAATTCTAATTAATGTAAAGCCTGATATAGTCCATCCAAACATAGCACCATACATTCCAAATTAAATCTACCAATAACAAGGGATACTTTAAATTGTAAATAAAAAAGTGTGATAAATGTCTTGTATAAAAAATTTAATATAATACCACTATTGGTTCTATCTATAAGGATAGAAAAATATCCACAATGGAAATGTTTTTTAATAAAGTTTAAATATTCACATTGGACATCCCATGAAATCTATGGTCATACCATGAAGGGCCAAATCTATGTTATAAAATTCTAGGAATCCTTATTGGGTCTTAGAAGAATTTCTATGGAAACATAGTAAATACCTCATTGGAGAAAAAACAGCATGTCAAAAGAGAATATCTAATGTGAGTCCAGGAAAGCTAAATCCAAGGGGTATTAAGTTCCCTAGAATCCAACAAATACAGGATTCCTAGAGTAAAAAATTACATGGAGTCCACTACAATAAAAAATACCCATAGAGATGAAATTTCTATGTGATCTAATGGAATTTGGATCCAAGGGTCTCATCCAAGGTATCCACTACCATTTCGATGCATCAATAATTTCATTAATGATTTCATAAAATTCATATTCTATAATATCATCCAAATCATATTGAATTATTCATTTAATAATTTAAATCCATTTTTATCATTCAATCAGATGGATTTGTCGGAAAAATTTCTCATTAACACACATTCTATTCTCAATAAATTAATTTAATGCTCAAATAAAGTTGACAGCTTACACTCGACTATCGATGTGGTATAAAATAGGAAATATGCAATTTCACAGTGCATGTGTATCTTTGTTTAGGTATAAAACCTTTAAGCATCATAATGGTACACATAGGGATACCTAACATGTTATAATTAATTCAATTCAAGATTTTAATTAATTAAATGGCATAGCTGGAAACTCCAATGTGTGGCACAATAGAAAATATTATTATAAAAAACTAAACATTAAGGGAAACTTATATACCACTACTCATAGATCCATGGTAGACCCCTCATTTGGCAATGACCTTTTATTTGGTCCAGATCGAAAGAAAAATGAAGAACTAAAAAAATTCTTAAAATTAGGGAGTATTATATAGAACCTAAGTGACTGTATAAAAATTTTCAAATGATGAATGCCTTAAAAGGAATAGAGAAGTTACTAACATTGATATAATGTGTAAAACGTTTCCCAAATTGGGCATTAAATAAATAATCATGACTGATGACTACATTAATGTTGATGAAACACTTATGTAAAATAAAATGAGACTATCATTAGAAATAATAAGAAATAATGGAGGGTTAACTTTAATATTAATTAATGTTGATATGTTAATGTGATCCAAACCCACTAGGTTTTTTAGTTTGGATACATGAGTCATCGTACTATTCGCCAACTATGTTCCCATCATGCTTCAAGGGTTACCTCTCATGACCATGATGCGTGATTATAAAAATAATCTATCTTCTATTTTCTAATCCACTATAAAAACATGCAGATACACTACATCGGCATGCACTTTTAGGTGTCGTTTGGTATTTGGACATTGGATTGTGGGCCTTGAATGAATTTTATGTCTAATTTGTCATTTGGGTTCCCCCTTTCCCATTAAAAGGGGGTTCATCATTATCTTAATAAAAATTAATTTTCAATCAGTGAACTATCATGGATTACTAACAACGTGAGGCCTCCTATAGCCCTATGTCTATCCCCTCACTGTTATGTGGAGCCTAATTTTTTTCATGAAAAGTCAGGCTCTAGGCTTTGAACAAGAAACATACAACCCTAAAACTCAAGTGATATCATTATAAAATAATATTATGTTAAAAATCGATTTAAAAAATTAAAAATATATGTAAATCAAGGAAAAAATGAGATCTTACAATCTATCTCCGCCCCTCAAAAGTAATTTTCCCCTGAATTTACCTTCCAATGGTGGTCAATAATCACCCAAAATTAACTCTTTCCACTACAAATTTATGTCATACTACCACTAAATATTTTCCTATTAAAACATTCCACGCTTCCATAGTACCCATATTATAGGAAGTGACCATCCTTAAAGAAACATTGTTCTACTATCGATGACATGATGTGGATCATCCTGAAAGGATGCATATACCTATATCTCAACCTCATCTAAATGTTGTGAATGAGATGCTTCTGAGTGATAATGGAATAGATGAGATACATAAAATTCTACCTGAATGTGTTGTTGCCTATAAGATTACTATAATCGATAGGCTAATAGCCAAACTCTCCACAGAATCTTATATTGACTTATATATAATAGTGAAAGATTAAATTTTCCATTAATCAATCAGTTTCCCAGCCTATGTATGATACATAGAAGTCTATATCCTCAATATAAATTTCTATATGTCTTCGACAATTATTTTTGTAAGAATTATGTCTAGTCTTGTTATTAAGAATCCACTTCCTAATGAACTGGACCTAATAAAAAATCTCTAACTTGAGATGTGGTCTAAGTAAATATTCATATATTGCCTCTAAGAAGCATAGAAATGATCAGTATGGACCACCATATAAATACTCATAAGTTCTCATCTGTATAGTTTCCTTAAATCTATTATTGTATGAGAAATAAACCATGGATATATTCCTTCACCAATAACCCCCAAAATGAAGGGCATATTCTCTAATCACATCATAAAGAACAAAATCATATTCTATGACTTGACATGAGTCTGTGGGTGGTATCTTGATCTTTAGAGAACCTAGGTACCTAACTCACCTAGAAAACACTACCAGAAATGACATTTAAATCAGGAATCCCTATCTGAAATGATAGTATGTGGGAACCTGTGAAGTCATACAATTTCACACATCTAAAACCTCAAAATCTCATAAACTAATAAGGTTTCACTGATCAACAGGAAATGATTAACCTTAACGATCATCTCCACAAGAAACCAAATTGTGTCAGTACCTCAAAAAAAGACTTGGAAACCCATTCATGAAAGACATCACAACATCATCTCATTTCCACTCAATAAACATTACCTGCTATAAAGGCCCATATGTTCACTAGTTTTATTCATTCAACTACTCACATGTGGAAAACCTTGTAAAAACTCAACATAATCATGTTTTATCCCCCCTCACCATTACTCAATATGAATGTCATGAAGCATCATGGAAACACCAGATTCATTGCCTAACATACTTCAGGAAAATATGACATCAGCACCACATGTATGTATGTTTGAGCCCACATGACACCATGAATGCACAGATTTCCATCCACATTCATAGTCAAACCAAGAAGTGATTCCCCACCTACAACAGTCTCCCATAGGACTAGGTCCTATGAACTTGATGATTACATCATCCTTAACCTATACAGAATATTATATGTCACTACTAAGGATGAGAGAAAAATACTTCCCTTGACATTCATTCACCTCCTAGTGCATCTCAAAAAACAAGGCCATAAGATTCCACTCACTAATGGTATCTTGAATTATATGTATCTAATTCTTCTTGCTCAATGCATCCGGATGTTAACGTCATTAACATGGCATATAGGCATACACGATAAAATCAGAATATAGGTATTTAACCTAGCTTACCATCCTCAATTGTACGCCACACAGTTTAAATATATACTTGTTTATTATTTTCTTTGATTAAACAACAAAATTATCTCCCACAATGCTTCCAACAAAGCATGGTGTGTAAATTAGATGCTAACTCGAGATCAGGTGTCACGTAGTTCCTCTTATATGGCCTCAACTAATGAGGCTAGTATTCCATCATTCCCTCCTCCTGTGACAAAACTTCTCCAAATCTAATACGTGAGGCATAAAAATATATAGTGTATCATCTTCCATTCTCTGGAAGAATCATGTATAACATTGATGTGAATCTCTCTATCAGTTCCCAAAACACTATCTTTTAGGTATCTAACAACAAAAACATCAAAACATTATTTTTCAATCCAATAGAGGTGATTATAAGTGTTATATGCTTGGTATGAATTTCTTGTAATTAATAAATAACCCAAAGAAACTCAACACATAAAAATTGTTTTTGGGATGATCCCCTAAAACTACATCACAAAACTTCTCAAGGTAAAATAATACTCATATATATGAGATTATATAACCCATTATGTAAATCTAATCCATCCAGAAGTGTGCCTTGGTGAGAATAGCATATAGATGATGATTTACTAGTGTATAAAAAATTATTTCATGATTCATGGAATGGTTGGGTTAATAGTGATAATACACCAAGTTATCTTCCAAGAATATGACCACAATGAATCTAGATAAGGATATAAAATAGGATTTATTAGTTCCATAAATACATCTAGTGAGTTCGTGACACTAAACGGAATAACCAAATACATCTATAGACTACCCCTACTATAAAATGTTATACAAGGAATGTATGTATGTCGAATATTCACCTAATGATAACCAGATCAAGAATCAATCTTTGAGAAAACCTAAAATCGGGAAATTTGTTTGAATAGATATTATATCCATGGAAATTTATACTATTTATTAACAATCAACTATTTCAATTATTGATAATCCACACATAATCGTCGATACAGTACATCTTTTTCAAAAAATAGACTAGTATACCCCACGAAGAAGTAATCGGGCGAATAAACCCTTTTACACCAACTCTAATAATTGCTTATTCTTCTCTAGTAACTCAATAGTGTTCTTACTATAAGGAGTAATAGATAGTGGTGTATCTCCTAAAACTATCTTGAGAGAGAACTCCAACTCTCTCTATAGAGGTAAACATGAAAATTCATATGGGAAAACATCCATATTACAATACAAACCAAGATGGAAGTATTATTAAAATGATCCCTATTCATTCAAATATAATATAACAATTTGGTATTTCATTCCTCCCTGTCCATGATGCTCTCATCCATCTTGGCTCTCATGTATTTTTCATTGACCCTTATCAAAGAAACTCATCCCTCTTTAGTGATTTATGTGTAACCCTATTGTTATAGATAAAAATATGGTCTTGATAAAAAAACTAGTAAATAAATACCAATTATGTTGTTAAACCTAGTAATATTTAGGGAAAAAAGATTCATTTTGAATACACCAAAAAATATAGTGGGAGAACTCTAAGCCATAGTGTACACCCTCTATTTTTATCCCCAATGGTGTGTCGAGTGTCAAAATTCCATCCCAAAACTGAACAATGAGCCCAACACTCTACACCACATGTAGATAAATGATACAACAATAAGAACCTATATCAGAAATATTAGATACTTGTGTCGAGGCTAATAATATCATACATATCACCATAGATGCTCAAGAACTCTAGTCCTTCAGGGAATGTTGGCAAGAATATATCCTTCATGAAATGTGACCCTTTGAGAAAAAATTACTTCTTGAAGAAATCCCACCCCACTATCATGGTACAACTGTTGTCTGGATACCTAGACCATGAACACCACATATCTCTAAATGATCTACACTACATTGTATCATATCTGGATATAGATATGTGAATCTCACTCTTAAATCTAGTGTTATATTTTAATCCCCATCAATTGAATACTATAGGGAATGTCCTATAGTAACATTGTACATTGATGAAGTTTTCACATCAATGACACTCAATTGTTTCTCTATTAATTTTTCCCTCACTGTCTATGTATTCTACATGGGTGATGGAGGAAATAACTTACATCATTGATATCTTCATTGGTATTCCCCTCACGAGAAGCCTTAAAATGGTTCTTCTTGGTAACAGTCATTGAACCACTTTATTGAGAGGTTAAAATTCTGTGCTCTATTCCACCAGCTTCTCTTAGGATCCACTTTGTAATAAGCACCTGATTCACTCTCTCTGAAATATTTTTCCCCCAATATACATTAACCTATGAATTACTGACATTCTTGAGACCTTTCTCAAAAAATATCTCCCTCGATTTCTCATTATCAAGCTATGTCATTTAATTTTTTTAAAGATCTATACAATATAACAAATTATACATAACATCCATTTCACCCTACTCTAGACACATAAAACCATTTCCCCTTTAATTTGAAGAGGACTATGGAAAAAAGTTATTCTTAAAACCTATATTGTATATCCTTTCTAACCATATCTCAGGGAGTATCCTCATGAGCCAAAACATCCAACCACTGCTTAGATTATCCCCATATCATATATGGTGTGACCTTCACTCTCAACACAAGTTGTGTCTCTTGATTATTGAAGGTATAAAATATAGTCTATAACCACATCTCAAAAGATTGTGGGCCATCGTCCCATTAAATAGTGGGAGGATGCCTCTATAAGAACACATGTGTAAGCTCTTCTGTATATGAGGAAGGAAGTGAGTCTCCCTATATAGCGTAGGAAACCTTTGAAGTACTGTGCTTTGACGCCTATATCTAGTAAAACTAATTGTGATGCAACTAACACTGTAAGAGGATCTACTTTTCCCATGTGACTCACCTCCTATAAATTATGTTCATCACCACCATCCTAGAACAAGACTATAGTTCATCACGGTGGAATATATATACAATCCCAAAAAAAATCATCTAAAAATATTGATAAAAAATATCATTGGTAAAATCACAGAACATGTCAAAGAATTCTTTTAAAATAGCAACACCCCTCTAAAAACTCTTAAATCTTTGATTGGGTAAAAACTAATAGTGATAAAAAGTAGTGGAGGCACTGCCTGCTACCCAATTTAATGTCGAGCCTCGTTTAAGTAGTCTATTCTATTTTTTTATTTCATTGAATACCAAATATGTATTATAATTTATTTTCAAACGTTTGAACCAAATGTTTTATATCATATGATCCATAATGATAAATATACTATAAAAATCAGATTTTTTCATCACCTTAATCCAAACCTTTACATGAATCATCCCATGAGGTCAATAGACCAAGACTTAACATGCCATAGTTTATTTCTTATGTTTTGTGTTCTAGAATAAGTAGGAAAACAATTTATTAAATAGAAATAATTTTATGTCACAACTATGTTTCTCAATTCCTTGCATAATTTATTATTATCAAAATTAGAATATTACCCTAGGCACAAATAATAATCATTTAGTCTAGGAATGAATCATTTATGGCATGTTATAGTGAATGGAATTTGAATTTTTTATGGTGTCTAAAATAATGCATGTGATAGAATACCATAATCTCATGGGTCAAATTATGAAATCTCAAATAAGAATAAAAATAAAACCTCACGTTTTTCACCCAATAGTGGAATCAAACAAATTTTAATATAAAAAATCTAGAAAATATATTTTTGTCATTCTATGATATTTGGGTTTTTACTATATATGGATTATCTAATACAAAGAACCACTCATTTCCAAATAATAATACTTTCTTAATTTCCTATATATTTTATCATTGTAGTAAATATAGAAAACAAAATTATGATTCCACATTTTAACATCCCAACATGGTATACACCAAATGGTTTCTGAAGCTGATGGGTCACATGGCCACATGCACACCTCCATATATGCTAAAGCCTATTTACTAGCTGTTAGGTCATAGGGTGTGTTTTCTGGGGTGACTATGCCCACATTTTGGATTGTAACATAGTGTACTATCCTTTCAATCAATAGTGAAAGCATAATATAATTCACTGGCCAAATATTAACATCCATATGACACTAATAAAAAATAATACCAATGGAAATATCATATACAACATGATGTGTCATGTCATGAATCTAAAAAAATAGAAAATAGGTATACCGACATCTCGTATAATACATGAAACAAATTTAACAAAAAGTAAAAAAGAACTATATCCAAATAGAATCGCATTCCAAGTATGGTCCTAGGATCTATTACTCCTCAGAATAGATAATCATTATGTATCATATAGTGAGTGTCTGGCCCAATCCATACCATCATATTTTAATTTTGTCTGAGTTCGCAATGGTGGACCAAACATTGTACGAGATAACACATAATAGGCCACCACCAACAAATTCTATTACAAGTCCACTCAATGTAATAAAAATAGAATATGTCTGTATTATATGATAGATAAAACAGAAATGAATGTAATGTGTGATCTTGTCTATCCAAACATGTCTCCCTATAAAACATATCCAAGATACATTAAATAAAGGTATTACTAAATCATAAATAAATATATTTTATAATTATACAGTATAAAAAAATTAATCTGATATCATTTCAGGGCTGTCATGAAGCATATCAAAATATCTAGAACATCCATTCCTGGTAGTCAAGTGTATACATCCACAATGACCATGTAGTGTAATCTAGTATCATCCCATGATGGGCTAGATCTAGGGCACAGAAGTCCAAGGATTCCTCATAGAGTCCCATAACCGTCTTCATGGAAAATAGGTTAATACTTGGGTGGATTACGGGGAACTTTTCAATAGATCATGTACAATATTTGTCAAATAATTTTATATCCAGGGGTAATAAAGGAACATGTAATCTTACAGAATCTGGATCCTATTAGTAAATAGGTCCCAGTGATCCTCTAATATAAATAAAACCCATGGATTAGAAATTTACATGGATTATAAGGGAATCAGGATCGAAGGATCACATCCAAGGAATACACAACCATTCCAATTCATCATTCATTCCAATCATCATTTCATAAACATTAACATTTAATGATTATATCCAACTAATGTAAATATTTCTATTTAAACAATTAAATATATTCACATCATTGAATCACATATAATGGTGTTAAACCCTTCTCTTAAAAATCGATTCATGTCAAATAAAATTAATTTATGGTTCCCAAAAAAGTGGTTAGATCACACACAACCATTGGGGTGGTATAAAATATGACAGATACGAAGTCACACCCCATGTGTGGGGTAGGTTAATGCTAATAACCTCCTATAATGACAATGGTACTCAGAGGGAATCATAACTACTTCCAATTAATACAAATTAATGATTTAATTAATTAAAATTCCACCATCATAATTTTTGGAATGCGGAACAATTACAACCATTATTATAACATTCAAAACATTTAGGTATAGTTAAAGGCCACCAAATATAGGTCTGTGGTCAAAAAATCACCCAGTATCAACCTCTGGTTTGTCCTCGATTGAAAGAATAATGAATAATGGATGAAACCCCTAGAAATATGTCATATTAAATTTCAACTAAATAGCTCTATTGATATGAATTCAAATGAATAATGGCACAATATTAGTAAATAAATCACCATCACAGATCAATCAAGAAAAACAATCCTTGAATTAGGGTTCAGATGGTAAAACAATTGAAAATACATCCTTACAGATTGATGAAATTATAGAATATGTGAAAAGGATACTGCAACTACTAAAAATAATAAATATCTCATGTTGGTTATGTTTGAAATCATTAAGGGTAAATGGTAAATTCACCAAAATTCACTGGGTCGCATGGTTTTCAGGCACTGCGGGCCAGACCATGCGCTAAATGTGTGCCATTCACAATGGCAAGGTGGAACTCACATGGTCATATGGAATCTTTAAAAATCATTGTACCATCATGTGCTAAGAATATGCTAAATCATATACATTCCCTGGATGGGTCATCACCTTAATAACTATGGTTTTTTCTAACCGTTCATCCTCCGGCCACAATTTTTCTAACCCAGTATGGTCACTCTAACTTTTATGGTGAGGGTCACATTGGTTATCCTGACAGTGTTGTGAAAATGTTTTTCTCTCATAATTGTAGTATAGGCTCAAAAAATCATTGGACACCTCGAAATCACTCGTGATCTAATTAAGAAATCACATTTGTTAAATACATGGAGTTGAACCAAATTTAAAAAGATATTTAACTCAATAAAATCCCAGTATCATACATATAATGATAAATAAAATCAAATTATTTTATCATTGTTAGAAAAACTACCTAAATTAAATAACTATATAAAGAAAATATTTTACTAAATCAATCATCAAAATTTTATAAATCATATAGATATTTGGTACAATTTAAACATTTATAATGAAATGAAAATAATCCATTTAAAAATTGGATTTATTTTATACATCGATAAGAACATCCATAATTAAATAAAAAATTGAATCAGACATTGAGTTATGAAACAAGAACCCCCTGATATATTATGAATAAACATGATGTCTTAATAAAATTATTATAAGTGGATACAAAATAATATTAATAAGTCAAATACCAATAGATTAGGTTATAAAAATTGTATTTATAAACATAATATATATATTCTGGAGAATATAAGCACACATATAGTTTGTCCGGACATTAGGAAAGGGTTTCATCCACTCACTTTTTGATCATTGGGTCATTAAAAATTTCCATGAACAATTCTCGACCAAGGATATTTTACTTTTTCATTTATCTATTATATTTTTTATATGTCATAAATTTAAATTTCCATATCAAAGTCATCTCTTTTGAAGGGTTATTTTCTTCATAAAATATTAAATTGTTCAGAATATTTTTCATTCATTGTAATGGATCTTTTTTCTCAATATACATTTCTGTTCTTCATGAAAATGTTATCCTTTATTATTTAGAAACCTAACTATGGGTTATCTCATTGGATATTCATACTTTTACATACAAATTTTGAAAATAGATCCATGTTATTATTTTAACATTATATGTTCCAATAATGATATTCGAAAGAACATTAAAATGGAATTTCACTTCACTACCAAATCATTTATGTTCCATTCTAAATTTTATTACATGGTATTTACTTCTTTTAAAGGATACAATAATATTGTTACCTACCGATTCTTCTCCTATGATGGAAGTATGCTAGAAGTGACACCCTATTCCATTATTCAATAGTCCATGGGCTGGTAAATAACACTATGTTAGAATATGATGCACGTGAGTAGGCATATCCTATCATTACCTATAATAAATAAAATTATACAATGTGATAAATTCCATCTATATAAATAGAACATATATATTCATTTTCAAATGAACAAAATATAACAAATTCGTGGGATATCTATAAAGATCCAAAATTTAATCACTATGAAGAAAAAAGAATTGGAATGGGAATTTAAAAAAAAATATCATCCAGAATATGAAACTAACAACTCTTCATGGTTAAGAGGCCCTCACTATAAACTGGATCCAAACACAAATAAAGAATAATAAAATCATCTTATAGTACAACCAATTTGTTTCCAATACAACATCCACCAAAGACACCATGAATCCAAACAAGCTTCGTCTACCCCATTATAAAAAATAATCCACTAACATTTACATAATATACAATGAAACAAAACATGTGGGACCAAGTCCCATGTTGGGTTGAGTATAAACATATTTACTAGGATTCCCAAAAAAAATTTAAAAATGAGTACACAATAATATTTAACTAAACTACTGGAACTAGAAGTGTCTATGAGGAGAAAATAATTAGAAAACATAATAACCAGTTGTCTCAAGGGTCATGACACAAAGTAGTATCCATAATAAATTCAAGAAAAATACACAAATATCCAAAAACAGTAGGAATTGAGGATCTGGAAAATTCTGATTCGTCAAAAAAACATCTAAATACTCTATACATAGGTAACTAGTGGGGCATGGAACACAATAGAGCCAAAAAATCTTGATGTAAACATAAAACTACAACAACACAACTCAATGGAAACCCCATGGGCTCGAAGTATTCAATAGACTTGTATAATATATCACTACATAAAATAATGAAAACCACAATTGTAATGAACCTAAATCCAGTAACTTGATGTTGGTTCCAACATTATTACATTTTTTAGATATAAGGTGTCAAATCCAGATAGGCTGATTAGGTTTATAGTTTTAGATAATCATCTACATAAATGGTACCCATCATTCAAATGGAAATAAAATAACAATAATAATGGGAAACATATTATATCCTTGAACATATTTCCATAATTCTTCTTTATATCCATCGAAATGAAAAAGAATAAGGTTATCTCAAATACTCAAAAAAGGATACATACAGTGAATGATGTTATAATTTTATATGGAATAATAAATATGGAAAGGTGAATAACTAAATAAATATTATATTTAGTCAATAAATTGACTATCATAATTGGATATGTCAAAATCAATATGGATATGTAAATTATTGAAAACAAATACAATTTAAAAAATTAACAGATAATGAAATTAATCCAATGATAATAACATTATAGAAGTATCGTGGATAATAAAAATAAATGAATTCTAAATGAATGATGTATTTTTTATTTTAAATCTTGATCTTAGGCACCATTAATACCTCTATTGTCAACACCTTTATTAATACACTATAAAACTACATGGTGAAAAACAATTGGATTTGGATAACTGATTTATCTCATGAGACATGTTGATGAATTGATGGGGTTTCTATAATATGTCACCACATATATCTATATGTACAAATAATTCGTCATATATTGAACGATTGACATAATTCAATAATCATAATTACTTATAATCAAATATCTAAATTGAGTAAAGGATATATATTTAACAATATTTCCCTAGTCAGTCAAATAACATTCAATTTAAACACCATATGTAAAAATTGTATATTGTACCAGAAATGATCATCTCTATCATTAAATAATATGTATATTTAAACAAAAAAAATCTAATGAAAAATTATGACATTAATGAGATTATTTCAAGATAAATAAAATATTGTTAGAGAAAGAAAGATTGTATACTAATTTATTTTCCTATTGGGTAAATATTAAATTTTAACCCCATAATGAATAAACATGAAAAAATATTTATAACTATTAATAAATAGTTTTTTCAGGTTTAATATAATAAACGGATCATATATACATCAAATAAAAGTGAATACATGCATATTATCATATATACCTTAATGAAATGGAAGTTGAGATGAAATCCCCTAACACTTGGTAACATTTGGCTAAAATACCTTTGGATGAAATGATTCCACGTTAAAATAAAAATACATTTAAGTATTAAGGATCGTGATATTACATGTAAATGTTCCAATGTGTACCCTATATAAATGATATTATGTGCACACTAATAAAATAAGCCACAATGAAGGAAATTTTAGATGAAGTCCCTTACCTCAAGCTTCCCTTAGGTCGAATGTTCTTTAACATCCTATATTATGGTTTTAATAATGTTATCAATTCAAAATATAACTATAAACAAAAAAATAATATCATATATGATCCTATTATAACATTTTACCACCTTCTTGATATTAATATTTCACTATTTTTATTGTTTCATGTGTTAATTTCCTTTGTTTCCCGTGTGTGTTCTGTAATGAATTGATTATTTATATGAATTGGATATAAATGAATTATATCCATAATAATAATAATGTTATAAATAAAAATTTTAATTAGTATATTCATTATTATAAACATTCTAAAAATTTGTGCATTAAAAATAAATTCTACCTCTTCATGGAGACTGTATGTCGTACGTACACATGAGTGATGATTTCACTTCATTAAAAAGTGAATGGGTAAGGATGTGTATGATATATTAATTTCACAAAATTGATATTATATCATATATATCACATATATTCATTAAATTTATCTATTTCAACTTCAATGTAAATTGTGAGTGAAAAAACCATCACATTGCTTTTTGAGGGAGTAGTCCATCGTACACATGAGCGACGTTATCTAATATTAAATTGAATTGAATTTAAGAATTTATATATGGTAATATAATTTCATATTTATAATTATGTTATAAATATTAAATATAAATAATAAATCGATAATTATATTTAATAGTGGGTGTTTTTATGGAAAAATAGAAACATATGTTTGCAAGGCAGTAGTCTTCAGTACACGTGATTTAAAATTTTATTTCATATTTAATAAAATTGGAGAAGGATATCCTAACACCATGAGTATTAATTAATAATTTTTTTCATGTAAATAAGAATTATTTGATGGCTTCAATTAATAACTACACCATGTTATAATTTCTTATATGAAACAAAAAGTTAAGGTTGCACTACACACAACACTGCGTTTACCTTATAGTAAAAATAACACAGTGTCTGGATCCTTTCACTCGTAATACCATGTTTATATTTTGTTACATCCAATATTGATCTTATTATAAATTATAATAAACACAAAGTTTAAATGAAATGTATGTATTTTTTAAAATATTATAGTTTTCACTTACCTATTGGAATATTTTTTATGAATAATATTAACAAAATTATTAAATTATGATTTACACATGGTCACTAATTAATTATAAATGAGGGTATTAACTTTTTGAAAATAAAGAATTTTTTTGATTAACTATTTATTTATGAATGATATTGTATTGTAATAATAATTTAAATAAAATAATTCTCATGGATGATATTAATAAAAAAATTATATTATATATTATATAATTTATTTAGAATTAAAAATATTCGATGGGAGAAATGAAAAAATAGAATTTCATGTATAGAAAAAATATTTTTCTAAAAGGTAATTTTACCTATTTTTAATGGAACACTTATTTTGAAAACAAAATTTGACATGTTCATCAATTCTATTTAAAAAAAACTTCATTATTTAATGTTGTTATTTCAAAATTAATTTCGAATAAATTGTTTTTATTTCTCAAATAAGTTTTATTTTTTGTTGAGTTAAGAAAAATACAAATTGTTTATGGAAAAATTATTTTCTTTTTTATTTATTGATGTATATGATTACTATTTATTTTTCCTTTTTAGTATATTTATATCATATATGAATCTACTAATCCAATTTAGGTCATTGGAATCAATTTCACATTGAAATTGGTTATAAAAACCTTTCATCATTGATGAACATCTAAACATCAAAAACATGTTGTTTTGACTTATTTGTGGGATTAATATTAATTTAATTTTTGGAACATATGTGATTATAATTTATAAAAACAATTTAAAATTTTTTAATCATCATAATTTATAATTTCTAATAATTACAAATAAAATATTGACCAAAATGATTAGTGAATGTAGTTTCAATTAGTCACAATTATTAAGTGAGAACATTTTTATGAATGGACTAAACATTATACATGATGAGGTAAATGACTTATATTCATGTAAAACAACCATTTTATCACTGTATTTCGAAAGGTAAACCTCTATTTTTTTAAATTTTTTTGTTATTTAAGCCTATTTTTTCCTGAAAACTTGGGTTCACCTAACTTTATTTCAAATATACAAAGTGTGTCTTCTCCCCCTCTTATAAATGTCCACAACCTCTTCATCTCTCATCACAACATAAAAACCCATTTGGTTCATAAAATCTAAGAAAAATATCACATATCCACTCACCTATATTAATCTGATAATTCTTCCATTTTGTAGTGATCTATCAATTAAATTCCACTATTGTATACTAAAAACATATACGTGAAGAAGAGATAACGTCCATCAACTTAAAGTTTTCATTTATTTCATCCTCAAGCCCCATAAATAATTTTTATATCATTATTATATCATAACATCAGTATCATAAATATAAAAATATTTTATTTGTTTTAGGTTATTATCAAAAACATCACACACTTACCTCACATGGGATATAAAATCATCACTCATGTGTATGGTGGACTTCCACCTCACGTACAGATGTTGTTCATTATTCTGATACCAACATTAATGGTTTGTAATAATGATGGGTTTATAGATTATATATGATATTATTTATTTTATGATGTTATTATAACAATATAATCATTATGTCTCACATATATTTTTTATTTCCATTTTGTGGGAACAAAATAATGTCGTTTACCTATAATGTAGACTACTTCCTAATGATGCAATGTGATTTAATCATTATGTACATGGAATGTATAAATAATGATTTTCAAAAATATATATGATATATATTAAATTAATGTTAATTTTTAATGATAATATCTCATATATATTTCATTCTATCACTATGGACATAAAATATAAACCATATACATGCATACATATGGCCTACCCTCTCCTCAAATTGTATATTTTATTCTATACATTTAACATTTATGAATCTCTAAATATATAAATAATAATATAAAAAAAATTTATGATATTTAGTATTGTGTCTAAAATTATATAGATTTTTAAATCATAATCAAATTAAGAGGACAAAAAATACAAAAAAATAAAAAATACATGAAAAATAAAGTGAATTTTACTCAAAACATAATATTTACATAGAATTGATAATAAAAATATAAAAATGTAATAAAACCCATATATGATAATATATATATATATATATATATGAATATGGTTCTGTAAGATATTTATATTAAACTTGAAGATATTATTCATGTGGTTTCACATTGTACGAAGGAAGTCAAGACTTAGGATAATTGGATTTCTACTCTCCCCTTTTATTTCTATGAGGCTTATACATTATTCACCACATGTCTCTATTGGGTGGATTATATCCATTCCTAGGACATGAAATATCATTAGTTTCCTTTATTCAATGATATCAAGGTTTCTCTTGATGTTATTCTTTCACGGGGATCACGATTTTAAAGTTACTCATGTAGTAATTGATTTGCATCTCACATTTTACTTTTGTGATACATTTTCTATGGTAACCTCTTGTTTCTTCTATAGAGTGTATATACGTCTCATGAATGTACATTATGATCCATATATATTATATTTTTTGAAATTTCACATCCATTTTAGTATCTTGTTTCATGGGATTATGGTTTCAATGTTACCAAAGGGGTACGAAAGTTTTGCCTCATTTTTTCATCCTCGAGAAACATGTTATGTTACAAAAATATATTATTTAACAGTGGTATACACATCCACTATGAAATATTATATCATGAATATTCTAATTTTTATGAAATTATAAGCTTCGTGTATTGTTATTATTTTATGGGGATTATTATTCATTATTACCAAAATAGTGAGAGTTTATTTATTCAATATCATCATTTATCCTGATTTTCTAAGATTATTCTTTCATTGATGAAATATTTTCATTTGTATCAAAATAACTCTCAATATATTTATTATCCTATGTTTATTCAGGATATCTTCAAATAATGGTACAATGTTTTCCACTATTTGGTACTTTTTACAATTAAGAAAATGTTTTTAGGAAAGTCATGCTTTATATATCTCTTCTATCTGAAATTTATTTTCTCTCAAAGGCATGTTTTCTATAGAAGTTTTACTAAACGTTATACTATTATCCTATTATTTTTAAAATACATTTCCCCCATTTTTTACCTTTTTGAAAAATTTAATGTAATATTCCATTCATTTTTTTATAAATTTACTTTTCCAAACATTTTATGATGAAAAATCAATGTTCGAAATTTATGAATATATCTGTTTTCACTAATATCGTTTCTTTTAATCATACTTTTAAATTATAAAATGTTAATTTTAATGAATTTTTTTCAAATTATTCAAGAAATTCTTTATTTTAAAATATATTTCAATGAAAAAGATTCTCTAAAATGCTTTATGTTTTAGAAATCACTTTCAAAGATGAAAGGATATTTTCCTCAAGAAATGTTTTAAATGAGTTTTAACGAATACATTATATGTTGTCAATTTGGGTTTAAAATAGAATTGTATTTAATATTTTTTTAATTTTAAATAATGATTTTAAATGAAATCTTATCTTCTATAAGATATAATCCAACTAACCTTAAAAGTTATCCTCCCTCTAAGATGAAATACATTACTATTTGTTATGCTTTACTAGGTATAGTATAATAGGACATCATTATTATTCATTCCTTTAATGTTTTACATTTGGGAAGACATGTATTTCATGAAACACATTTTTCTTACATCGGTTTTACCATGTTGAAACCCACTTCTTTTAATGGTTTATGCTATTATGAAATGATTACGAAGCCTAACTTCTTTCCATAGGGAATTATATTATGAAATAATTATAATACCCATTTCATTTCATGGTTTATGATATAATGAACATTAATGATCTGACGGAACATATATGTATGATAATTATGTGATGGATGAGACCCATATCTCCCTCCAATACATTGGGTAACAATGGATAACGCATGAGTATAAATGTTATGAGTGAATCTGGTTACATTATCATAATTTTAAGTGTGAACATGATTATAGGTTCAACATTTTATTCAATAACTTGGACACATGTTCAAAATGTAACGTGTGAACCTGATTTTATCCTCACAATGTTATGCATGAATATGTATTCTATTTTCATAATTATATGTGGGGACATTATTTCATGTCCATAAGTTTATGTGCGGTTTATATTTCATATCCTTAACTGAATTAGTGATCATGTTTCGATTTATTCAGGTTTATAATGTTATAAGAATATATATATGCCAAAAAATCAATGTATTGTTCTCTAATGAACTATGTTATTTTATTCTCTTATGTTTCATGACTTATGAAGTTTCATTCAATAATCTATAACTCATTTGTATGAACTTTGATATGTAGGGTATGGTTTTTAATTTTTATTCCCATGTTCTCATACCATTATGTTCATATTATGCTTATGTATGTCCTTTATTTAACATATTAATCATTTGAGTGCATCCACTCTTTTGTTTCATTTCCTTTGTTTATGAATAACAGATATATGAATGATTGTTAAATGGGAAGATCATTTTGGAACACATATAATATAATTCACCGAGTTATAATATTATGTTTCATATTTCCAAAGATAGTAGACTATTTTAGTCCTTTGATATGGGATTTTTTAATGTGTTGAATATTAATCTAAATTGATGAAATGAACATGTATGATAATCTTGGGTCGCTATAGTTTCTATAAATGGAATTGTAGAGTTAAACATTGAAATATTGTATGGGAAACATTTAGTCAGATCCTTATGGATATTTCTAAGGAGATGTCTAGGGATGTATGTGAGTATAATTCTAAAGATGAGTTAAATTATAGAGAAATGTCCTAGAATATTAGTAAAGGGTTTTGTGTGTGGTTTATGTGAAATACATACATATATGGATACTACAGGTATATGTGGGTCATGTATATATGTACCTAGGGATAAAAACCAAAAAAATAATATATTTAGTTGGAATTAGTTGGGAACTGGTGCACAACAGTGGGCCTTACTGTCCATCGGGTTTATCACTAACGAAAATTATTTTTTGGATATTCGAAAACTATTTGTGAACCAGGATTATTTATTTAAACATTATATTACAATGAATAACCTAGGATTAACATATCGTGTCATTGATAAATGAATAAGCTAAATTATTTTGACATCCTATAAGTGATTTTTCATGATCATTGGTTTTTCATGTATGATATGTATTTATCACACCATGATTTCTTTTTTTATTTGATGGCTGGATCCTAAAGATATCATTTTAATGTTGAGTGTGAAATATATTATTATAATGAGTAATATAATTGGATGATGACTACAGTGAAGAACATTGTGCTTCAGCATAGTCAGTTTTCATGGAACACGCTTTACAATGTATATGTCAACGAACACTCAGACACACTAAAGAGTGGAGTCAATGGTTTACTATGTGCTTCGTTAGAGGATACAGTGTAAGAATAAATATTAATTTTCTTAAATGTATAAAATATGTGAGGAAATGGAAAAAAAAAATTATCATAAAAATATGGAAGGATTTTTTGACTATAGAGAAGATGGACTCAAAGAAGGTAACTACAATGATAAAATGAAAATTTCAGTTAATGCAATTGATGGTAATGTTTTTATCCCTAAGGTGTTATCAATGAATTAATTCACTTTATATAAAATGTATGGGTGTCATGAAAATTAATTTCCTAAATAGAAATCATTTCATGAGAATTATTAATAATGTATGAGTAGTGGTTATATTGTAGATTATGAAGATACTTCTTATAGAATGTGAATGGCAAGAAGTGTTAAAGAATAAGATGGTGAAAATAGTAAATTATTTTAGAAGGAAGTGGTATGATTGATGTATTTCAATATTGGAATCCAATTATTGTATTATCTAAAGTATGAAGTATATAAGGACGTTTATTTATGTTTTTTTAATTAACAGTTAGAAATAATTTTTTAATGGTATTAATGACTTAGAAACGTGATTTAATGATGGGGTTATATTTTATGATTAAGGAATGATTTCCCTTAACATGTTACTGAGGATGAATAAATTATTTCTATTATGGATAAAGAGATTATGATATGTATAATGTAAATTGAAGAGTTTTTATTACATTACATATAATAAATGATATTTTGACAACGTGGTTAGTGATATTATTAATGACGTTTATTGATTCTTGGGATTTAAGGAATATAACCCAAAATTTTTTATATGAAGAAGCATGTACGTTTTCAGAAAAATTATATGGTAATTAATGATTATATCATTTTTCAAGGGAATACATGATAATGTTATTATCATGATTGGTATGTGACAACCAATAACAACTTTATGATATATTGAGGATCAAGTTTGTTCTGATTTTGAGTGATTTAGTTATCTTTTTTATATAGTTTCTTATTTTCATCTTTTAGAAGAGTTCCAATGTAAACCATTTATGTAAACATGATTTATGCATATTGGATAACCTGTACTAACTATTTTTATGATGATAAATTAAGACATACATAATGAATTTTAATTCTTTTTTTAGATCATATGAACTATTTTTCATTCATTCAAAACAAAGTCACATTCATTTCATGGATTAAAAGGTGATGGATAATTTGATCCAGTAATAACCAAAGGGTTTCATTATACATATGGAATGGAATGAAATCATGTAATTTTATCTTATTGTGAAAATTATTCATCTTTAGAAAAAGGGCCTTAAAATAAAATTTCATCCTATTATTGTAACATCTCGACCCAACTGGCCACTAAACCAGTATCCAGACTGCTCATCACATTGCCTCAAATACGCCTCCTCATACGCTAGAGAGTACTGACTAGAATTTATTGTGAAATGGAGGTATCTTTTGGAGACTATATTTGTATGGTTAGAGTCACACAAAGGTATAACTTGTGAAAAGCATAAACAACTGCAGAAGAAATAATTAATTAAAAGGTAGTGGAAGTTGAGTATAATAACATAGTAAAGATGGTTCAAACTAATATATAAAAACTCATGCACATATAAATGAGAATACAATAGAGAAATAGTATATATACATTGTGAAATAAGATAAAAGGAAGCACATTAATAAATACAAGAAATATAAATTCTAGAGGTAAACCCCATGATAATCCCTATCTCTAGCATAATCATGTGCTCCAAACAAACAAGTATAAAAAATCAGCACAAGATTTAATTCATAGTGCTATGAATGTTAGATAAACGTGGGTACCCTAGAGGAATGGTGGCCCAAGCATGGTGTGAGATTTAAATCCTAGTAGGTTACCACACACGGTGTCTACAGATAAAACATTTCAATGAATATAATTTAAATAAATGTGCCGGTATAATGAATGGAGCAGTAATTCAGAATGAATAAATAAATATGTTGTCCAAGATTACACATCTACACCTGATCAACCATACCTATATCATCCTAGAATGAAAATTTTTCAACCCTAAGAAACCTTTACCAATTGATAAGTGACAAATAATAGAATAGGTTTCCTAAAAATATGAGTAATGAGATTGACCAAACTGAAGCTTGTGAGTTGGATTGGTGGTCGCCTCTAATAGATATCAAATATAAACCCTTTACCTTTTCAATAACCATAAATAACAATTAAAATAAGAATCATCTTAGGCCCATCCAAGGTAAAAACTAACAAGGATATTGTTTATCGCACTAGGATCAATGTAAGGATCAATGTCATTGGATTTTGTCTTGTGAGATCTATGAAAGGCTGAGAAGTATCACTCACGAACTAGTGTGGGAAGATAACCACTGAGCCCATACTTGGTATCTCACATTGGGATACATGTATCACACATGGAATTGCAAAAACAAATCACTGATGAGACCATACTTCCTTTATCTTATAAAGAACATGTACCACCCATAATGAGGTAATAATTACACATGTTGATCCCATCCTAGCATAGCAGTATCTCCCCTAGAGAATACACAACTCAAATTGTGAAATTAATCAAATGAAAAATAATTACACCATTTTATTTGACTGGAAATAAACTCAAGTATCACCAAATCAATTCATAAGTCAATTTATTAATTAAAATAACAACATAGGGGTCATGCTTTTAATCATGTCTTCGCATGAATACACTGAACAATAAAATATACCACACAAATTTTCATTTTAACTTTAGAAGAAAAAGGGGCCACATCACATCTTAATGAAATTAAATATGATGTCCATCAATTAAAACAAGTCTTAGCACAAATATCATTTTTTAATTAAAGACAATGCACATTATCTAGGGGTTTTATTAAAAAATTAGATAGTGTATAACAGACAATTGATTTATCTAAAAAATCATCAAATTCAAGGTGCATAACTAAATTATCCCAAAAGAAACATTTCAGAAAACCGGCCACAGATTACAATGTAATTTATAGAGGATAAAAATTGCACTTAAGAGGTTCTTTTAACTATCAGGTATGTTTATACTAGGGGGATTCCATTATGTATCCAACTCTAATTCTTAAAAGGTGTTCTAGGCATTTAATAATTTAATTTAAAAGGTTCCATATAATATGTCACACCCATGTGGTGTCCATGATAAGGTTACAGTTCCTCTACATACTAGAGAAAGATCATATGGATTCTGTCTAGGTGTGATAATCTATTTTATATGAGGAACTCAGTTAAAATGGGATACGCTGAAAGGGTCAGTGTGGGACACAAAGAAACTATTAAAAATTAAAAGGAAGTTTAAAAAAAATTCAATATACCATCAACCTTATTCGTTGGAAATTAAACATGTCCAATATAAATATCTAATTCGGTCATGTATGGAAAAAATAAAATTGACAAAGATTTTCCCATAATATTGGGAAAATTAACATGCACCACGATAACCTCATCGAGAGAAGATTAAATGAAGAATGGTTAAATGAATTGATGGATTATCAATATAGATATATAGTGATAGATGACATTTGATTTAATATCTGGAATATGGAGATATTAGGAATCCTAGAATATGGTTGGAGAAGAAAGAACACACCGAGCAGGAGAGAATTAAATGAATATAGGAGGATAAGAAAGATATAAAAAAGTAACATAAACACATTAAGGGAATTTTTTTTCATTTCAGCAAAAAAAATTGTGTCTCATGGTTATGATGCATGGTTTGGAGAAACCCTGTGCTAACCATGCAACACCCACTACCTAAAAAACCATCCTCGCACTGTTGTTCCCCGGGGATTTCCTAACAGTACGATATCAATGAGTGGAATAGTTATAGGTTACTTCCTATGTGTCGCTAATCATGTTGTAAATATGCGTAATTTGGGAAAATCATGTGTATCTTGTGCGAAAAATGATTCTACTTTGAAACAGGTCGTACAATTCGCTTTTGGGGGCCGCACGGTTTTAGGATGACCATACATCCCATGTAGACCTTCCATAAATAGGGGTTCTGAGGCCCAAAAATCCAGAAACTCCACAAGACAACCAAGGGACATATCAGGACTTCTCCTTGGACTATTAGGAACACATTGAAGTGTTACAAATCTCAGCATTATGTTCTAATTATTATTTTACAGAATATACCGTCCACCAAATGAAAAAAATTCAATTTACCTTGGAATTTCATTCGTTCCAAATACACTGGATTCTATAATCTCCCCACCATAGAAAATATCATCCTTTAGAATCCCTATAGGTAAGATGAGTCTGGAATAAAATCATATTGGGATATATTTTTAAAAGTATTGAACTTCATTTCAAAATTCCCAACATACCTTCGAGCGTCACCTTAAGAATTTTTTACAAGATTCATACAATCTCTGTCCAATGATTTTTTTTACAAACTATACTTTGAGATGGATCATAAAAATCATAATAAACTAGAGACACAACTCAAATGATGGTTCAATTCCAAACTAGATTTATTTATTAAATTTGGTGGGGAAATGAAAATCCACTACTGACTGACCATTCTCAAATCACTAGGCATAAATGGTCGGTGTACTTCAAAAAGAAAACCCCAATCATTTTGAGAAGGTAACTAGGAATGTTCATTGATTACACACACAAAATATTGTAACCAACATCTAATGATGTCTTCATCCAGAACCCCAATTTATGTTATCAATCCACAACATGAATACAGGTTTAAACCTGATTCATACCACATGGAATGTTATGACTCAAATATTGCATCCAAGCTCGTTTGAAGTACCAGGGTAATCTTAAATTCAAACTGGGGGGTCCAATGATATCATTAAAGGATAACCACACATTAAAATCTCTAATAGATACCCAAAAAAGAAATTTTTGTTGATCACGTCAAATGGAATAAACTAGTGTCTATGAGTCCACCCAAGGATTTCCACATGGGAAACCAAGTATCAATTGGGACTTACCGGATTCAAAATAAAACAATGTTTCTAGATTTAACTCTAATTGGAATCACCCAAACAATTCCAATGGTTTTAAAAGAAGTAGTGTGCTGTAAGAACAATTCTTTCTTTGTGCACCCATACAATACTATGATAGGGGACATTTTCATGTTTAATTTGAGAGTAAACTAAGAGGATTTATACAATATCCAATATTTGTATCAGATGTTTTTCCCTAAATAAGGTGAAGTGATAAGTATATTTTCAAACAAAATATTCCACAGGAGAGCGGGAAGGACAATCGAACCACTATAGGTCATCTCATTTAGAAGATATCATCCACTTCCACAGATGCATTTCAATCAACTGATCACCAAGCCCTTACTACATAAGGAAACCCATAATACTTATGAACAGACATTATTCCCCATTTCTGACCAATAGTTTTGTTATAAGATGAGTGTACAGAAAGAAGAATATCATTATTCTCTCTATGAAGAACCAACTTAATATAGAATGATTACTAGTCATATGGTAATTTTTTACATGAATGATCATTTGAAAAGGTTTTTCAATTTTGCTTTACCTCTCATAGAAGGTCACACTCAACCAAAATTGAAGTGACTCTCCCAACCTAAGGATTTTCCTTATGATTGGATTTTATGTGAAGGTGACTCATCCTACATCAAAAAATATATCAACCACAAAATGTGGGTCTTCATGGAAGCCATAACACTTTATAAAGAATTTAATAGTAAAGAGATAGTCATCTAGCCTCTTAAGAGAAATGATTAGATTCAAATTATATGTACATATGAATATCCTCTTGGGTTATGTCCACATGTGCCATGGAATTTAACTGTAAAATCCAAAATGACTAACCAACATGTCAAAACCTGATCCCCTTGAAAACATCATCCCAATCATTGGGATGAGTCTGGGTCCTTACTAACACCCAAGTCACTCTTCTCTAGAGACGATGGGTGCTCCAAGAATAATATCTCTAGACATGTAAGTGTACCATTGAACCAAAATGATTCATTTAATTAGTTTACATGGTGATGGGTACCACATATATTAACTCATATTATCCTAATAATACATGATAAAATAGAACATCACAGAAATAATCCATAGGCTTGATGACCATTTGAATTCAAGTATTTGATGTCTTATAATGTTTTCAAATAGAAGCCAGAGTACTTTATATGAATACTAACCTAACATAAATTATATCATTTCATCCAACACTGGAAAATAATTAGATGAAGGGTAACACAACCTACCATGTGGTTGACCATTCCCTTGGCATGTCTAGCCCACTATAATGGATCAATTAAAAATGCATACACTCAGATTAAAGGAAAAAAAACAAACTCTAATAAAAACTAGGGTTTTGTTTCAGAATATATTAGTCTACAATGGGAATATAGAACCTGAATATTACCACATAAATAAATCTACTCATAAGAAACAACTAAGGGTCATAAAGCTCTGAAGGTGCTACCTTAAATGGGCTAGCCCCTTACCGAAGCTGGAAGTGTTGACCCAGATTGAGGTCACACCTATTAAAAGGTCACTATAATTCAAGTAATATCATTTACATTAATACTTACAATGGGAGAAGCCTATAAAAAATGCTCACATTTTGGTTTCAAGGGATCAAGACATGAAACACACAAAATGGATTCAAACCACCATTGTGCAATGGTTAGGATAAAACAACACTCAAGGATGCATTATAAGGAATTAAACCATGAATCAATTAAAAAAATTAACATTTCAATGTTTATAAACACTATACATTATGAAAAAAGGAAATGAATCTTAATCAAACATTGCAAATGATTATTATTAAATGAATTATTCTTAATGTTTGTCCATTTTACTAAACAAACCCATTTTAAGCACCATTCACTTATTTATAAGGTCCCACACAATTTATACCTCAAATAAACATAAGATCTTCTATTAATTAGGTATTTATTTTCTAAAGGGACACCAAACATCATTTACCTGAAAAAACCATATATAGAGTAACATGGATGCTAAATGTTCCTAAAAAAACACAAACCCATGGTGTTAAGCACTATGTCATATGAAATGTAATGCTGACCTATAAAGGTGCCAAAAAACATCTGAGGTTCATCAAGATGAAATGAAAACATTTTTTTAAAAAAAATTGATTTTTTTAAAAAAATTACTAGTCTTGGGTTCTTTGAATAAAAAACATTCCCCAGCCGACCAAATTGGGTCCAATTATTCATTTTTAGAAATTTATCTATATGGGTCATTATGTACAAATAATTAATGTATATTCCTTCATAAGGTAACTTTTTTAGCCGAGGTTAAAATTATAAAACATTTAAATTTACTGCAGTTTCTGAATAGAATCTTTATAATATATGATTCCATTTTATGGGTTACCACCTCTCAAATTATAAGTCACACATATACTTTACAATTCGTGGGTGGCTCACATCTTTCAAAAATATTTTTATTTAAATAAAAATGTAATTTGAACTCGTTAATATTTATAAAAGAAATACTTTAAATATATAAGGGTAATTTAAAATGGTTCGATTATATGGGTCACCTTGTTTCGATTCAAAAAGAACTCATCCACTTTACAAATTGGAAAAATTACCTCCCATTTAACTGAAACCATTTTATTTATAATAAATTAAAAAATAAACCATTTTAACATATATAAAACCATGTTTATGTATGTTAATTGTATCTATAATAGTTTGATTATATGGGTAACCAATTCATAATTTATATGGTGCACATACACCTTATAATTTCAAATTGACTCCTCTGTATTCGCAACCATCATGTTCCATACCATACTAAATAATAATAAAAGTATGGGATTTATAAAACAAGAACACAAATAAGTTAGTACAACATTGAACGAAATCATATAAGATGAAATAATCATGAATCCTTCCAAACAAATAGTAGCATGTAAAATAATCATGGCAGGCTACTATGGAAACAAAAAAACACTCAAACATGTCATATAAGTAAATTATTATGAATTAAATCATTGAAAAATACTTATCAAATATATAAGATGGTAAAAACTAAAAATTTAATTGAGACTTAAAAAATTAAATATAAAAGGCATGCATGCTAAACATACAAGGCACAACAAAAATTTCAAACAACCATGCAATGTAATCTACATGGCGTGATATATTCATGGAATTTGAATCCTTATTTGAAAATAAGGATTCATGAAATGACTATTCCTTTTTATACTAATATAAGGGTAATTATTATAAATTTTATTAATCAATAATCACCCAAAAAATACAATATTAACTCAAGGTGAAATCATTACGAACTTTAATAAAAAATCGTATGAACAAATGTCCTAGGAATAGACATGTGGACAATTCCCCATACATGGGTTGATCACTCTATACAACAACTATTTACCAAGTTTCAACACAATCTTATTCACTTTTATACCATCCCAAAATAGTAAGAACAAATAAAAATGGAATGATCTGATACCAATTGGTAACATCCCATCCCTAATAACCCCTAAACCATTAGTTTCATCGGACACCACATGGACTCAGGCACACCTCCCCATATTCCAGAGGCCACGGACTAGTAGAGAGGGTGTAAAGGTGGTATACTAGGGTTAATATACCCTCCAGATAAAAATCACACAATCTTATAAAAGTTGAAAATCCATAAACAAAAATGAAATAAACAATAAATGACACGGACATTGATGTTGAATATAATGACTGGGTAAATATAGTCAAAACCAATATAATAAAATTCATGGATGTATAAGTGAGAATAAATGAACTAAAAAACATCCATAAAATATGTAATATTATCAAAGGTTTTAAAATAATATAGAAAATAAATAAAAATTGTAGAGGGTTTACTCCATAAGAATCTTGAGCTCTAGTTCAATCATGGTCTCCTAACTACCATGTAAAAGAAAGTCATTACAGGAAATGATCCATAGTCCTACGAACATGTGATATATATTTGTACCCCAATTCAATGGAATCCCAATAATTTTTTGAGATATAAAATCACATTAGATTACTGACCATAGTGTCTATAGCTAAAACTTGTTTTTTTATATAAAGTAAAATAATTTTCACGTAAAAGAATAAAAAATAAATGCAGTAATACGAATTAAATAGGTTGGTCCAGGTTCATCAAGGACTCCATGATGACTATACCTACTAAATATTAAGCCAAAAATATCTAAACCATGAGAAAAAGTTACAAATAAGTAATTGAAAAATGATAGTAGATACAACATACAATATGTCTATTGAGAAAGATTAAACTCAAGCATTTGATTTGGCCTCGTGATTTCCTCCCATTAATATCAACTATAATCCCACAAGAATATTCATTAAAATTAAATACTTATTTTAAATAAGAAGCGTCTTGGCCCCATACAGGGAGAAATATTACGAGGAACCTGTGTATCCACCATTTGAATTATAAGTCTTACTACTATCTAAGTCTATCCAATGCAATTAAAGAATGGATTTTACAGTTTTACTCCCGACCAAGAATGACAATATAGCCTCTAAAACCACACCTAGTATATCACAAAGGGACCATGTCTCACCCATATATTAGTATAAAAATATCTATAAAGACTATTTACAAGGTATCTCCCCTAGGGAACTAGTATCACACATAAGGAGGAATAAGATTGCATGGTGCTACCATCATGGAATACCATTATCACCTCCAGCATACAGACAACAGAAATAGTTAAACTGATCCCAAGAACGATGACCCCATCCAAGTTTTCCATGGAAAGAAACTCAAGTATCACTCATTTCATTCATATTTCATTTAATTAATTAAATGAACAATACATGGGGCTATTCTGGTAGGCATGCCTTAGTGTGAATCATTTGCACATTAAAAAGGACAATTCCAATTTTCTATTTCATTTTAGAAGAACAAGTTTCCATAACACATCCCAATGAAATAAAATATGAAATCCATGAATTCTATCAAGGCCTATAACAAATATAATTTTTCAATTGAATACAACATAACTCATCGAGAGATTTTACTTGGAAAGCTTGAAATTTTTAACAAAAAATTAATTTAGTTAAAAAAATCACACTCAAGAGGGATAAATCAATTCACAAAAAAGGACCATTTTAGAAAATATTTACATAATGGAAAGGTAATTACCAATGTTTCAAATTGTCTCTTAGGAGGTTCCATTTACTCTTGGTTGAGAGTCTACCAGGTGTAAATTCTATTATTGATCCAATTTGAATGATTAGAATGCATTCAAGGAAATTAATCCTTTAATTTAAAATGGTCTATATAAGATAGAACACACAAGGGGTTTACATGAATGAGGTTTAAATCCTATAAATAATAAACAAGGATCATATAGAGTGTATCTAGGTGTGTTTATCTTTTTGGTATGAAAAAGTCAATTAAAAGGTGATGCTTTTCAAAGGTCGGTGCACGTTACAATGACACTATTCCAAATGAAATGGAAATATTTTGTTAAATAATATAATATCTAACTTATTATTAGTATATTCCACTCATCAATATAGAGGTATGATTCTATATGATTTTTTTAGATCGATGAAACTGGAATTTTCACTAAAAATAGGGAACGTGAGATTTCACCATAATAACATCATTGAGAGAAGAATAAATAATGAAACTCTAAATAAGAATTGAGGGATTATTGATGCAGATTCATTTTGACTAATTTCATTTGATTCAGAGTCTTGAAGGTGGAGATATTAGGAATCCTATATTAGTGTTGGTGAAGGAAGAACCCACTGACGAGGATAGGGTAACGTGGCCGGGGGAGGAGAATAAGGGAATAGAAGAACATAAAATCATTAAGGGAAATTTTTTATTTCACCTCAAAAACATGGTCACATGGTTTGGCCCCATGGTTTGGCCAACCATTTTTTCAACCGTTTTTCACCAACTTTATATCAATCCCACCTCATACGGTTATGCCACAGGTTTTACCAAACTATTTCCCCACCATGTGATGAATAGTGTGAGGTTACTACTAATGTGGTACAAAATAAGTGAGACAGATACATTGTTTGGAAAAACCATGCACAGGAAGTGCGACACCTTCCCCTCCTTAGAAACTACCACATGGTTTTCAATTTGGGGCTGCATAGTTATAGAAAAACAATGTGCCCTATCCGGACCTTCTAATAATTGGACTTCCTGGGCCTATCAATCATGAAACTCAGTAATGAACCCAAGGGAGCCCCAATTCCTTCACTAAATCTAAAAACAACTAATTAATGTGTTCCAACACTCTCAATTTTTCTCAGAAGATCTGTTCAAGAAATTTATTATCAAAAAAATGAAAAAATTCAATTTATCATGAAATTTTATCCCATCCAGAAAACATGGATGCTACAATTGTCACCATTTCTAATGAAATCAATGAATGTTTTCATGACTCATTTTTATATGGTGCTATGATCACTAACATTCTATGGATAAACCATTTTCTTGTCAACAGTGATCCTGATCACTCCCTAAAATTATTTACTCTTATCCTGAATGTCCAAATCTTTTCTTCCCATATTTGTTCTCTGATATGGAATCCATGGTATGAGTAACTTTTGGAAACCCTTATTCTTATAAATTTCTCTTTATAAAGGAATTTAAAGTATAAGTTTATATATAATGAGTTTCTATGAAAGGAAAATTATATTATTAAACCTTAAATGACCTATATTAATTTTGAGGGTGGAATTCATTAAATGGAGGGTAGAATGTAGCACCTAGAGTTTTTTTACATATTTTTTCAAATAAATTAAAATTATTTAATTTCCTTAATTGAATGATAAAATAAGTTAAAATTTATTTATATGAAACACGAGGAAACATTTCACTACCCAAAAAAAATAATATTAGATAATGGTAAACACAACACATATTTTTTAATTTTCTCCATGAAACACAATGTTTAGATTGCGTTAAATGCAACAACAAAAATAGATTATGTTATAGGAAACACTGAGTTAACCTAAAATGTGACTATTATCAAAATTTTATAGTTATCACCTATCCATTAGAATTTTTAGAATGAATAAGATTTATTAATGTGTGGAAATATTTTTTTTACATGGTTTCTAATTTCTTATAAATGAGATTATGAATGAATTGAAAGTAATGGAAAAGCATATTTGAAAAAATATATTTATATGTAAAAACATGTTTTCTAGAAAAGAAACAAAAAACGAGTTTGCATGATTTATTTTAATTTATGTTATGTTTTATATATCTAATCGTCTATTTTACATTCATCTCATGTTACATGATATAACAATAAATCCAATTTGATGCGTAAAAAAAGTATTTTTCCAAAAATGTGTATTTACTGCATTTCAATGATGAACTTATTTTTGAAACAATCAATCAGAACATATATAAATATATTATATTTTATAAAATAAATTTATTTTTGAATGTGTAACATAATAATTATTTTGGACCAATTTTTGGTGTTATTATTTGATGTTTTAATTCTTGAAGAATAAAAAACAATAATGAATTTTAAATGAAAATATATATTTTAAATAATTTATATATATAGATAAATAATATTTTTATTCTATTTTAAATTAAATTTGGATAATTTATATGATCCACTTTTTTCATTAGAATTTATTATACAATTATTTTCTTTATAAAAACATTTTACACTATTGTTTATTTTCACTTTAAAAACTCTTTGTTTCGTCCTGGATAAATTATTAGTTTAAAAATACTTGTTAAACCATCCTGCATTATAATTTTCAAAAATTTAATATATATTTGAAATGGTATAATTTATAAATTATAATAAAATAACCAATTTTTTTACCACAATTATTTGAGAAAACATTAACAATTAATTACATTAAATAAGAGAAAAATTATTTTACCAAGGAACATAAATTTAAATTATGGGTGAGAAATGACAAAGAAACTTTTATAACACCAATTTATTGTATATATATATAATCAATTCAACTTCTACAATCAAATTAGGTTTGTAATGGAATCCAAATTTTATGTACAGACATGGGTTTAACTAACATATTTTAATAAATAATTAGTCGGTCCTCTCCTTAAACATAACACACTTATATGAAATGAGATGTAGAATCATCATTATTTCATATAGTAACTAACACCTCAAGAACTAATTCATTCGTTCTTACATTACCAAAAATCAGTTTTGGGAATAATGATGTATTTTTACAATATCAGATTGTTTTTAATTTTTATGATCTTATTATGATTCTTGAATTTATATATCACACAAAAAAATTATGATTTCAATTTTTTTGGAATTTGATTATGTCTGTGTATACATCATACTAGAGTCTCGTGATGAAATTTGATTCATTCATGTGTTAAATTGAATGTATTAAGGGTATTATTGATAAAAAACTATAATATATATGAAATTAATATTATTCATTAATTAAAATATCTCAAATTAATTTATTTCTTTTAATATGATAAGAAAATATAATCAATGATCATGCATTGTTATGACCAAACATCTACATGAACGATGTATTTTATTTTGCAACCTCTTACTTTTATAAATAACTATCAGTAAATATATAATGAAAATAAATTTTATTTATACCATGGTAATAATTATTGATATTTGGAAATAATTATCAATTTAATTGTACTAAACATACAACAAATGAAAACTTTGTGAAAAACAAAGCGATTATTACCCAAAAAGTACCTTTAATGAGGATTTTTTTATAAATATGTAATAAAAAGTCATAAAAACCATATATAATATAATATATATGAATATGATTATGTAATATATTTATAATAAACTTATATTTATTATAATGTAGGTTTAATGTTTACAAATCTAGTTAATAATTAAGGTAAGGGTATTTCTAATCTCAGTTTTATTTGTACAAGACTTATACCTTTTCCACCACACTTTTCATTTGTTTAGGGTATATATTTATCTAGGAGTTTTTATATAATTAATTTCATTAAATTATTTATATTAAAGGATTAAATTTTTATTATTCTTTATTGGTGATCATGATTCAAATGTTACACAAGTAGGAGGTGATTTTTATCTCAATTTTTAATTTTTTGAGACATATACTATATTCACCAGATTTTTCTTATATATCACGTATATAATACCTATTAATTTAATTTATGATTCTTATTTTCCTAAATTTCGATACATTTTATGACATCTCTTTCATGGGTTTGTAGTTTCAAATTTACCAATGCGGTATGGGGATGTTTTCTCAATTTGTCTTCTTTGAGAAAAATGATATGTTATAAACCTATATTATTTTATGAGGTGTATACACTACCCAATTGAAATATTATATATTTAATATCCTTATTATAATGACATGAAGATCTTCATTTAACTTTTTTTATGGGTATTATATTTCAATGTTACAAAACATTTAACTGTTTATTGCTATAATATCATCATTTAACGAAATTGATTATGATTATCCTCCAATATATGTATTATTACGATCTATTACATAAAAATGATAATGAAATTTACTCATTTATTTTAATTGATTATATCTTCTTTTAATGGTACAATTTTACACTCATTTTTATTTAAGATAATTAAGAAAATATTTCATTCGAAAATCTATTTTTTCTTAATTCCATGATTCCTAAAAATTTATTCAAAAATATTCAAATATTATCCTATTATTTTGGAAAAAAAATTAACCCATGTTTTTAAATTTAATAAAATGGGATAAAAATGAAAATTCTTTTCATTTTTTGATTAATTATTCTTTTTAAACATTTTACGGTGAAAACAGAATTTGTGACCTGTAAAGATTTATCTTGCATCATGACCGTTATTTTTTAGAAACTTCCCTTGATGGTTTATGTAGAGACCCAAATCTTGACGTACATAGACATTACATTACTTTTGTGGAATACTTATTATATAACAAAAACACAAACACAAGGACCGTAATAGTTTAATGTCTTTGGAAACTCAGAATATAATCTTCTAATCGCGGTGAAAGATCTTCAAAACCTCCCATAAAGATCTTGTTAATTTTTTTAAAACCTAAATCCTTTCTTTATATCCTGGGGAAAAGAAAACATAAAATGGTGAGCTCAAATGCTCAGTAAGGTTAAACAAAAGAAATATCAATCACATCATATTCATAAGATCATATCTTTTGGAAATCATAACCTGCAAAAGAGATCATAATTTCATAACATTGGATAAATCATAGTAGTGAAATGTAATCCCAATAATCATAACGTAAAACATGAAACTTTGTGGCATACACACATAATCATAGAGAATCATATCTTATTATTCAAGACTCATTGCCAAGACTATCTTAGTGGACAATGTCCATTTCTGAACTGAGTCACCCTCGTTTCAGTCCTGTTTCACTGAACAGGTATAACCTACCATTCCAGCCATGTCTATCTCATGAAATATAATATCTTTAACCAATGCATTGGAGGGAGATATAGGTCCCACCCATCTCATAATGATACCATTCTTATGTGTGCCACAAACTCATAAATCGTACATCATTGCATAACCCATGTAATAAAAATGGGAATCTTTAGACATCGTGACATCATAAAACAATTCATATAAGATAAAAGAATTCATAAAAATATTTTCATCACAACATAATCAAATCCATGTAATAATAGGGATATAAACATAACCCTTTATTATCTTAGATGGAAAATAATTTTGATAAAACACTTGAACTCCATTTTTGAGGAAAATATCCTTTCTACTTTAAAACCCTTTTTCCTTTCTTAACATATAATACAATTTTAAACTAAAAGAAGTTGATTAAAAATAAACTTGAAAACTTGTAAAGGAAGCTTCTTGGAAATAATGTTTTAAAAATCCATTCATGCCGTATATGTTTAAAAAAACATTCTTCTCGTACTTTTGTCGGAAAAGTCAAAAAGTACATCGTATGAAAAATGACAAAAGATTCCTTTCATATCTTTTACTAAAAACTCACCAAAGGGTAAAATTGGATTTAAACAATTGTAGGTGGATGGAAATAATATTAAATATTTTGGGAACATGGATGTTTAGGATAAAATACACCCCAGTAAATACCAAAGTATAAACAATCTCGGATAAAAATGAGATTGTGATATTTCCCTTACCTTAGGTCCGATTTGCTTCGTAAGTGTCCGAAACTCCTATATAATGATTTAAATAATGTCATTGACTTATTCCAGAATCATAATCATTATTATGATTTCATATATGGTTCACTTATGACTTGATTTTACCCGTTCTTTTGTAAATTCCATGTTAAAAAGCGTTTTGTGTAAAATTGTTTCATTTGTCGTCCGTGTTTTGACTTGTAATTATTCATATGATTACTTACATCATGATTACTTAATTCCAGAATATAAAACATGATTTATATCTAATATATATTCATAATATATATATATATATAATAAATCAGTAAATGGGAAGAAATACACTGTTCATGGAGACGGTAGGTCGTACGTACGCATGGACGCTGTTTTCGTTTCCTTATTGAGTTGAATGGAATTAAGTAGATGGCATACACATATATACAAATAAATCCAGTATCATTATTATGTCATATATTTAATTATTACTTATTATATACACTTTATAATCATTCATGAATGGTTAAAGTGGAGAATGAATCTCATCGCGTCGTGGAGACGGTAGTCCGTACGTACGCACGAGCGATGATATCGTTCACATGATCGTGAAATTGTGTTGAAGTGTATGTATACTGTTTCAGTATCATTATAACTTTATAATATTCATATATAGTTACTCATTACACCATTATACCCATCCAATTAAGGTGGGGGCGGAAAATAGATTACACCACGGCTTGGAGACGGTATTGTATACGTACGCAAGCACGGTGATTTCCTTTTTCCGTAGGATGGATAGAAGGTTAATTAGAGTTGTTTCATATTTATAATGACATATAAGTATATAATAAATACTGATGTTATTACTTTATCATGAAACAACTAATGAATAAGAAGTTGAAGAAGAAAGAAATTGAAAAAGATCGGTAATGGATATTACCTCTTTTTGACGCGCCTTTTCTTAACCTCCACTTAACGAACTAAGGATGGTTTTTGAAGAGTATCAGGACCTCTAGGATGATACTAGGGAAGTGGAGAAGATATTGTTTCAGGGGTTGGCTGAGCTTGAAGGCTCAATGTGGTGTGAGGAAGAGGGGGGGAGGTGCCCTTTTATAAGGGAGGAGACGGGCACCTTAGGAAAATCTCAAAATATTATTTTATATTAAGGTCAAATTCGGTTTATAATGGTTTCAAAGGGTCTTATTTCGAAGTTAAAGTGGGGATGGGTCGCAATACTATAATCCAATATGATTTAGACAAGTTGAGGTTATTATTTTAACCTTATCAATCAGATTTAACTCTATGTTAAATAATTTAACTTTTACCGTGTCTTTTTGTTTTCTTACACTATATGGTTAATAAACTTACCATAACAAGCCAAAAGAACCCCAAGTTGTTTATTATTAATATATCTATCCTTATCTAAGTCATTTGGCCGAACCTTATATTTTTAGGAATTAAATAACAATTAATAATATAATATTTGTTTTAAATACTAATTTATGTCAATCTTGACACTATTTGGTACATGATTTTTATGAAATTCATAACAGAATTATAAGTTATAACCAAGTTACTTATATCAACAATAACATGGCATATTAACATAGAAAATTAATTTAAGTCATTAAAAGTCTCAAATTACATTTATTTGGGCATTTATAACATCAATTATGTCAATAATTCATTAATAAGACAATTACTGCATCATCTTTGTGTCATAATAAATGATACTTATTTAATCCCTAAAAATTCTAAATAAATTCCTATGATGTATATAATTGTATTATCTTTCTGGAGACTATTCATGTTCGATGTTTCATGAAGTTTATCACTATATTAAAATTATTATACCTATAAGATTTAAGAAAGTGACATGTTGTCACATTCTTTGGTTTTAATAATAATTAAATTATTTTCATGGAAGAAAGTCCATAAAATGAATCTAATCCGACCCTTAGGTTATATGGGTCTACTTTTATCCATAAAATAGGATTTTTCCAAGTTTTAGGGTAATTTTATAATCTTATATTTACCCTTAATTACATGATTTACCTTTAACTATAGTAAAAAAAATTTACCGTAGTTACTATTCACAATGCCCAAAAAAAAGTAGCTTATTAACATAATTTGGACCGACTGATTCCAAATATGGAATCCATTTTTCCAAATTCAATTCAAAAAATATGCATAAATTAAATTAAAATTAATCATGTTGTCGAAAGAAAACGGGGTTTTCATTAAAACATTGCAAAAGATTGAATTGATTTAACCTACGAATTCAAGGTAAAATCCATGCTAATGACATACATTATATTAAATTGAAAAAATATTTTTTATTTATACTTTAAAACCACTCAATATTATAATTTAACCACATAATATATTACGATGAAAAATTTTGTTTTTAATTAAAATATAGCGTGTTTTTACTATTCATTAAAATATGAAAGTTATCGGAAAAATATCAAAACTTTATCTAATGTAAATTTTTATATCCTGATTCAAAAGAAGCATTTTATTTTGTCGAATTGAATATATAAAGATGTCAAAAACTATATTTAATGTGGGTGGGCCATTAAAAGGCGGTAAAACTGCATTTTTTAAAAAATACTTATTTTACCCGAAAAATTTATTTTGTTCTTATACCATGTTCTAGAAAATGTGTAAGATGAATAATAATGTTATAAAATTCAAATTTTAGGTAATACTATTCATATCAGCTAGTTCATGAAAATATTATAATAATATATCGTTGTTTATTAAAACCCGGTATTGCGTACAACACACGCTATCGAGGAACGTCGTGATTGCGTGTAATGTAAGCCAAGTCAGGGTTGCGAGTTGTGAAAGAATCCTTCATTGTTTCATATAACAGAATCGAACCATATTTGATTTATACATTGAATATATATATATATACCCATTGTTGCGTAGAATAACTATTATCAAAATTGTGTGTAACATGATCAAAGAATAATGTTGCGTATACTGCAAGCTAATACGGTGTTGCATATAGCACAAGGTAATCTTGGTGTAGAATAAAACACAGGACATTAATGAAATTAAAAGAATATTTTTCATAAAATCTCAGGTTGTTACATTCTACCCCCCTTAAAATGAATTTCCCCCTCGAAATTCGTTGGGGTTATAAATGGTTTACTACATGAAAGTTTGTTTAATAGAAACCCACATCGTAAAAAGAAATACAAAAACATGGCTTTAAAAACTAAATTATGAAATGTAACGGTTACCCAAATTAACTCATCACTGGGTTTCCACGTAGGAGAACATAGGTGAAAATATGGATATGGAAGAAAAATCTAACCATCAAGTTCTGATGGAGATTGGTAGAGAACATGGCTATAAAAAAGCCAACAATCACAAAGCCATAAATTTGTGATGATCTAGGGTACCATCTGATTCATCAGATATAAGATCACTAGGACAAAATTTTTGGTTTTCAATATCATTTCCCTAAAGTTGAAAATTTTGAATTAGAAGAAATACTTACTTGATTGTGGTACAATCTCACTGTTGTTCGTGCTTTGAACAATTTCCACATCATCACTTAAAGAAATGAAGTTGAATTTGTTATTCGTGAAGTGTTAACAGATCATGTGATAGAATGATGGGTCATTCCATCTATTTCAAACAAAAGTTTAGCAATAGTTATCAAATATACATAAATCCGTCTTTGGTGAGGTTAATCATATACAATTCCATAATTGAACTTATACTTCATATATCATACAGCTTAATAAAATAAAATTAGTTTCTACTAACCAGGGACTTTCTGTAGGCCAGTGGTATGCGATAAAGGCCCATCGCAAATTAGTTGTGGGTTCGATTCCCACAGCCTTGGCCGACGCTATGGGTTGTCGCACATCCTTCAGGTTGTCCTTTTTCTAAAACTACATTATTATAACATCCCATCAATAATATCTAAAAAACATCTATCCTTAAACAATACTAACTTATGTCCAACATAATCCATTCCAATCTTTAGGCTTATCCATAATACTACAGTCCACTCTCATAATATAGTGGAAACGATTACCAGAGATTTAATTCCATCCTTGATCCCCATATATCATAAGATATGACTTGTTGGTCACATTCCAAACATTCAAAGGCCTTAATCATGTATTCTCGTGAATACCCATTAAACCATAGTGAAAACATGAATGCAGTTAAAAGTTAACAATTTCCACATACCAAAATCCTCAAAATTCTATATACTCAAACCATGATATAACTATTTTCTTATATCAGTCGTGAGCTCATGAATACTATCAAACGTTAAATTTTCTCCTTATCCCTTCATTATGCGCATATCATCTACATTCCAAAAATATCTGAATAACCTTTCATTGATACTGGTACCCTTAATCAAACACTTTAAAAACTCAAGGAAATACAACAGTGTAACAATCCATAGATGTCTCTTTATTCCATAGTACCATGAGATTACTTATACAACATTACACATGATAAACATGTAATCATTCCACTACATTCTTAAACCATTGACTAAACTTCAACAATTCTTTCATCTCACATATCATTTGTAGTCTCTTCATCATCATCAACATAAATACTACTCATATGACCATACTAATTCTCTTCATGAGACTTTCCCTTAGGGCATTGGTTTTCATAATGCCCATACATTCCACATTTAAAACATTTATCCATTGTTGATGTCTAGCAAAACCATTATCCTCATCCCTGGTGTTAACTGAACCTTTTCCTTTCCACTTACTGGCTTTGTGTCCTTCTTTTCCACACCCAAAGCATCTACCGGTTCCTTTGAAACATTCTCCTTGAGGCCTCTTCCCACATGATTTACATAGGGTAAATTGAACTTTCTTTCCTCTATGATCATCAGGAAACTCCATCTTTCTCTTATTATGCGAGTCAGGAAACTTACCAAATTTTACATTATTGAACATATTATGAGATTGCTGATTCAGCATAATAATGATGTTTGGACTTCCAAATCCCATTTCATTTCGTTGCTCATGAAGAATATCATTCCATTGTCCATCATATCCTCCATTATCGTGAATCATCTTGTTTCCAGCTATTTCCTAAAACCCAAAAAGAATAGTGTGAGAGGAAAAAATCATGTTAGGAAAAATAACATAGTAAAGGGGGAGTACCCTTAATATCTAACATCTTAGGTTAAATTATAAGATCGTTACCGTAGTTCTAGGACTATATCCTATACGTATACTTATCTTTAAGGACATCCCTATACATAACTTAGAAATATCTCTAGGGATGTCACTAAAGTTTTCGCATCCTAGTTTCCAAAGGTTGACTAAACCTTTCCTCTGATACCAACTATAGAGACCCGAAGCTTGACGTACATAGACATTACATTAATTTTTTCGGAATACTTATTACATAACAAAAACACACACACAAGGACCGTAATAGTTTAGTGTCTTTGGAAACTCAGAATATAATCTTCTAATCGCGGTGAAAGATCTTCAACACCTCCCATAAAGATCTTCTTTTTTTAAAACCTAAATCCTTTCTTTATATCCTGGTGAAAAGAAAACATAAAAGTGTGAGTTCAAATGCTCAGTAAGGGTAAACAAAAGAAATATCAATCACATCATATTCATAAGATCATATCTTTTGGAAATCTTAACCTGCAAAAGAGATCATAATTTCATAACATGGGATAAATCATAGTAGTGAAATGTAATCCCAATAATCATAACTTAAAACATGAAAATTTGTGGCATACACACATAATCATAGAGAATCATATCTTATTATTCAAGACTCATTTCCAAGACTATCTTAGTGGACAAAGTCCATTTCGGAACCGAGTCACCCTTGTTTCAGTCCTGTTTCACTAAACCGGTATAACCTACCAATCTAGCCATGTCTATCTCATGAGATATAAAATCATTACAAAATTCATTGGAGGGAGATATAGGTCCCACCCATCTCATAATTATACCATTCTTATTTGTGCCACAAAATCATAAATCATACATCATTGCATAACCCATGTAATAAAAATGGGAATCTTTAAACATCGTGACATCATAAAATAATTCATATAAGATAAAAGAATTCATAAAAATATTTCCATCACAAAATAATCAAATCCATTTAATAATAGGGATAGAAACAGAACCCTTTATTATCTTAGATGGAAAATAATTTCGATAAAACACTTGAACTCCATTTTTTAGGAAAATATCCTTTCTACTTTAAAACCCTTTTTCCTTTCTTAACATATAATACAATTTTAAACTAAAAGAAGTTGATTAAAAATAAACATGAAAACATGTAAAGTAAGATTCTTGTAAATAATGTTTTAAATATCCATTCATGTCGTATAAGTTTAAAAAAACATTCTTCTCGTACTTTTGCCGGAAAATTCAAAAAGTACCTCATACGAAAAATGACAAAAGATTCATTTCATATCTTTTACTAAAAACTCACTGAAGGGTAAAATTGGATTTAAAAAATTGTAGGTGGATGGAAATAATATTACATATTTAGGTAACATGGATGTGGATGATAAAATACACCCCAGTAAATACCAAAGTATAAACAATCTCGGATAAAAATGAGATTGTGATATTTCCCTTACCTTAGGTCTGATTTGCTTCGTAAGTGTCCAAAACTCTTGTATAATGATTTAAATAATGTCATTTACTTATTCCAGAATCATAATCAATTTTATGATATCATATATGGTTCACTAATGACTTTATTTTACCCGTTCTTTTGTAAATTCCATGTTAAAGAGCGTTTTGGGTAAAATTGTTTCATTTGTCGTCCGTGTTTTGACTTGTAATTATTCATATGATTACTCAGATCATGATTACTTAATTCCAGAATATAAAACATGATTTATATCTAATATATATTCATAATATACATATATATAATAAATCAGTAAATGGAATGAAATACACCATTCATGGAGACGGTAGGCCGTACGTACGCTGAACGCTGTTTTCGTTTCCTTATTGAGTTGAATGGAATTAAGTAGATGGCATACACATATATAAAAATAAATCCAGTATCATTATTATGTCATATATTTCATTATTACTTATTATATACACTTTATAATCATTCATGAATGGTTAATGTGGAGAATGAATCTCATCGCGTCGTGGAGACGGTAGTCCGTACGTACGCACGAGCGATGATATCGTTCTCATGATCGTGAACTAGTGTTGAAGTGTATGTATACTATTTCAGTATCAATATCACTTTATAATAATCATATATACTTACTCATTACACCATTATACCCATCCAATTAAGGTGGTGGTGGAAAATAGATTACACCACGGCGTGGAGACGGTATTCCGTACGTATGCACGCGCGGTGATTTCCTTTTTCTGTAGGATGGATAGAAGGTTAATTAGAGTTGTTTCATATTTATAATAACATATCAGTATATAATAAATACTGTTGTTATTACTTTATCATGAAACAACTAAAGAAGAAGAAGTTGAAGAAGAAAGAAATTGAAAAAGATCGGTAATGGATATTACCTCTTTTTGACGAGCCTTTTCTTAACCTCCACTTAAAGAACAAAGGATGGTCATTGAAGAATACCAGGACCTCTAGGATGATACTAGGGAAGTGGATAAGATACTTTTTCAGGGGTTGGCCGAGCTTGAAGGCTCAATGTGGTGTGAGGAAGAGGGGGGGGGGAGGTTCCCTTTTATAAGGGAGGAGTGTGGCACCTTAGGAAAATCACAAAATATTATTTTATATTAAGGTCAAATTCGGTTTATAATGGTTCCAAAGGGTCTTATTTCGAATATAAAGTGGTGATGGGTCGAAATACTCTCATCCAATAGGATTTAAACAAGTTGAGGTTATTATTTTAACCTTATCAATTAGATTTAACTCTAAGTTAAATAATTTAACTTTTACCGTGTCTTTTTGTTTTCTTACACTATATGGTTAATAAACTTACCATAACAAGCCAAAATAACCCCAAGTTTTTTAATATTAATATATCTATCCTTATCTAAGTCATTTGGCAGAACCATTGTTTTTTAAGAATTAAATAACAATTAATAATATAATATTTGTTTTAAAAACTAATTTATGTCAATCTTGACACTATTTGGTACATGATTTTTATTAAATTCATAAAAGAATGATACGTTAGAACCAAGTTACTTATATCAACAATAAAATGTCATATTAACCTATAAAATTAATTTAAGTCATAAAAAGTCTCATATTACATTTATTTGGGCATTTATAACATCAATTATGTCAATATTTCATTAATAAGACAATTACTGAATCATCTTTGTGTCATAATAAATGATAATTATTTAATCCCTAAAAATTCTAAATAAATTACTATGATGTAGATAATTGTATTAGCTTTCTGGATACTATTGATGTTCGAGGCGTCATGAATTTTATCACTAATGTAAAATTATTATACTTATAAGATTTAAGAAAGTGGCATGTTGTCACATTCTTTGGTTTTAATTATAATTAAATTATTTTCATTGACAAAAGTCCATAAAATGAATCTAATCCGACCATTAGGTTATATGGGTCTACTTTTAGCCATAAAATAGGATTTTTCCAAGTGTTAGGGTAATTTTATAATCTTATATTTACCCTTAATTACCCGATTTACCTTTAACTATAGTAAATAAAATTTATCGTAGTTACTATTAACAATGCCCAAAAATAAAAAGTAGCTTATTAACATAATTTGGACCCACTGATTACAAATATGGAATCCATTTTTCCAAATTCAGTATAAAAAAGATGCAGAAATTAAATTAAAATTAATCCTGCTGTTGAAAGAAAACGGGTTTTTCTTTAACACATTGCAAAAGATTGAATTGATTTAACCTACGAATTCAAGGTAAAATCAATGCTAATCACATACATTATATTAAATGGTAATAATATATTCTATTTATACTTTAAAACCACTAAATATTATAATTTAACCATATAAGATATTACGATGAAAAAAAGATGTTTTTAATTAAAATATAGCGTGTTTTTACTATTCATTAAAATATAAAAGTTTTCCGAAAAATATCAAAACATTATCTAATGTAAATTTTTATATCCTGATTCAAAAGAAGCATTTTATTTTGTCAAATTAAACATATAAACATGTCAAAAACTAAATTTAAAGTGGGTGAGCCATCAAAAGGCTGTAAAATTGCATTTTTTGAAAAATAGTTATTTTACCCGAAAAATTTATTTTGTTCTTATACCATGTTCTAGAAAATGTTTAAGATGAATAATATAGTTATAAAATTCAAAATTTAGTTAATACTATTTATATCGGCTAGTTCATGACAATAATATAATAATATATCATTGTTTATTAAAACCTGGTATTGCGTACAACACACGCTATCGAGGAAGGTCGCGATTGCGTGTAATGCAAGCCAAGTCAGTGTTGCGTGTTGTGAAAGAATCCTTCATTGTTTCATATAACAAAATCCAACCATATTTCATTTATACATTGAATATATATATATATACTCAATGTTTTGTAGAATAACTATTATCAAAATTGTGTGTAACACGATCCAAGAATAGCATTGCGTATACTGCAAGCTAATACGGTGTTGCGTATAGCGCAAGGTAATCTTGTTGAAGAATACAACACAAGACATTAATGAAATTAAAAGAATTTTTTTCATAAAATCTCGGGTTGTTACAGTTTACATGGTTATTTTTAAATATAATTATGTTCCAAATATTATTGAAATTAACTTTTTAATTTATTTTCCTCAAAAAAATATTTTTCAAAAAACAAAATATGTTTATGAAATTGTTTTCAAATCAGGAAAGAAATTTTACACATTAAATGTTGCAAATTCTTTTTCAATCGTACATTATATGTTTTTTTAAGTGGATTTCAAATACAGATATTTTGAAACTGTTTTGTGTTTTAAGAAGATATTTTCAGAGATATTTTATTTCGTATAATAAATTCTCCAAGTGAACATTCAAAATCTATATCCATCTAAGATGACATTCTGGGATATAGTGAATGCCTTTCTAGGGTAAGGATCCAAGTACAACATTATTATTCTTTCTTTGAATGATTTATGTTCATGATGAAATGTTTTTTTATGAACCCCATTTCTATTCCATTGGTTATACCATGTTGAAACACACTTCTTTTAATGGTTATGCTAATATTAAATTATTATAAATCATATATCTTTTCAAGAGGCTTTGATATAATGAAATTTTAATAATACCGATTTCATTTCCTGGGTTATGATGTGATTCGTATTTATGATCTTTTGGAAAAAATAAGTATGTTTATTATGTGAAAGGTGTGACGTATATATTACTCCAATGTGTTGGTTAATTTTTTATAAATCACGAGTATATATGTTATGTGTGAACCTAGTTACATGTTAAAATTATTATTTGTGAATCTGATTAGATGTTCTAAATGTTATGCCAGAACCTGATTACATGTTCACAATGTTATTCATGAACCTACTTACATATTCAAAATGTAATGTGTGACTCTAATTACATGTTAATAATGTTATTTTAGGACATGACTTTTATTTCCTAAATTATATATATGGAATTTTTGGCATGCCCAAATGTTTATGCAAGGGAATGAATTCATTTCATTAACTAAATGAGTGAATTTTTTTCTATTTAAACATGATCGCAATGTAATTAGATGATGTTTATTCCACAAAGTTCACATATAATGTTCTCAAGGATAATGTTCATTGATTCTATTATACTTCATGTCTTATAAAAATTCAATATTTATTCCATGAATCATGATTATAATCATTGATATAAATAGTCTGTTTCTAAAATATTATTCTCATGATCACATTCCTTATATATTCATGTTATTCTTATGAATCTTCATTATTTACCCTTACTGAGAATATGATCTCACCCTTTTTTATGTTTCATTTCAAAAGGTTATAAAGAAAGGTTTTATGTTACAATACTAAATGGAGAGATCATTATGGGTAACAATGAAGATCTTTAACCCATTTAGATGATATTGTTCCATGTTTCCCAAGACACTAAACTATTATGGTCCTCATATATGTACTTTTGTAATGTGTTCAATATTTATATAAAATTATGAAATATCTATTTGTGATAATCCTATGTAACTATATGTTTTGGTTATTAAATTAACATAATAACATTTTAGTATATGTTGGACAGTGTTTTTCTTATATTCTAAAGATTTAATAAGATTTTATTGAGGTTGATGAAGAAAAAAATGAAAATGCTTGTTCTATGAATGTTAACTATTCTCTGATAACTTCTTTACATTAACACCCAAATCATTCCAAAGACTAATTAAATAAATTATTTGGTTAGGGATTAGCCAAATCAAATTTCATTGGAAGTGTGAACAAGGGAGGGTGTGGGTGTCCTTAAAGATGTGGGGTGGATGAAACTAATTGAATTTTGTTAATGATTCTCTTACACTGACATTTTATCATTAAAAATCTTTCAAAAATGAAAATTATATAATCGTAGATATTATACGGTCCAAATATGAACATAAAATTGGTTTTTAAACATTATTTTGGGCATTTTAACTCATAAAATTTTAGTTAAATCCCATGAAAATCAATTTTTATATTAACATTGGTAATTAAATTTTACTTATCTTACAATTACTAATGGTAAAAAAATAATCTTAACTAGTAAGATAATGAAATTATGATGACTCCAAATATCGATTAATTTTTTTCATATTTAATTAATAATATTTTCATTATATATTTCCAAACTATAAATGTTGATGTGATGAAAGTCAGGGTTTCATGAGGGAGAATTCTCATGACAATGGATGGTTTTAATATCTAAATTCAATATAAAATGTATTACATCGAAATAAATTGTATTTATAATAATATAATTGTATTAATTTTCCTTTCAAACAGATTTCAAATATTATTTTACTTTGATAATAATTTTAAAGAATAAGAATATTTCATTAATAATCACAATTTTGACAATTCCTTGAAAAAATGAAACTTTTTGGGAAATCAAAAACAATTACCCTAAGATAATTTTGATTTGATTATTTGAAAAATAATTATTTTATCTAATAATTTCTATAAAATATTCAAAAATTAATATTAAAATTAGTACGCCAGGAGAAAAAAAATCATTCCCTTTGTAAAAAACTTTTGTTTAGAAAACAATTCTTTTACGTTAATTTTTTTTGTTTTTATTCTATAGATATCTAATACATATGTGTAATATATATATTTTTATAATTTAATAATTCCATTTAATACCCTCTAATTTTACATTTATGTTATACTATGCTTGATTAAATACTATTTTAATACAGTTTTAGGTTTTGTTTAAACCCAGTTTTGTGTATATCCCAAGATAATAAATGTATAGAATTTATTTAAAATTAATTAAATAATATATTCTATAGTTGCATCATTCTTACCTCTAAAGAAAAATCATCTTCAATATTTCATGTATATTACCTTGTAAATATAAGGGGGAATTTCATCTTTATTACTTTCTTTGGTTCCCACATTATTTCTTCCATTTTGTGATTTCTCCAAAGTACCTTTACTAGAATAGTCAAAAGATTCAAAATAGATTATATTTAGTCTGAATATTCATGACGGTATCTTCCAAGAAAGAAAGATTATGTTCCCATTATATTTCATCAGAGGTGATCACATGTGCTGCTGCTTCCAAGTATTTAATTCAAAATGTCATATGGATCACACCATGTACTTTTGAGAGACATGGAAGCATTGCCAATCAGTAATCCTTGACACTAATACTTTCCAAAATTTCAGTGTTCTTGATGTAAATAGGGCCCATTTTCCTTTTTTTACTAAACATTATGACACACCTCAATGGTAATACTCTCAAGGAAACATGATCTCCCACATATAATTCCAAATCCGACTACTAATTACCAGCATAACTGTTTTACATATTTTGAACTACATTATTTCAATCAGGGATAACCTTTACCTTGTTTTTTTATATTCTATAATATTTTGGCCAATATGTTCCCATTTACAAAATTAATCCAAAAACAATTGAGTATTAAATATCTTAATATAATATACTCTCTACGATGGCATTTTAATACATGAATGGAATCTATTTTTATAGGAAAAGTCAACCAAAGGAAAATAATGACCCCAAATACCTCGAAATTCAAGTGATAATGACCTGAACATATCTTATAATGTTTGAATAGTCATTCAATACTGTCCATAAATTTAATGATAATTGTTGGTTCTCAAATGATTTTATATGCCACGATACTTCTAAATTAACATCCATAATATCAACATAAAATAATGATCAAAATCAGACACATTTGGAAGTGTTGTTCCATAATGCCTTATAACCCTATTAACAGAGATCCTAGTGAGTTACTCATGATGTATACCTTATCTTATAAAATGTAAATATATGTATTTGGTTAAGGATATTTCTGATAACCCATATTGTAGCGACCAAAACTTTTGATAATTAAAATCCTTCTTGATCCAATTAAATGTCTTATTATGTATAATGATCATATAAAACATATGAACATCCATGGTTTTATGTTTTTGGATTTCAAAATACTATTAAAAATTGTGACTATTGCTAATATAGTCATTGAAAAGTGATCAAATGATTAGTATAAATATAGGGCCTTAACAAATCTAATTTACCCAGATATAGGAAGCGATGGCCTCGTCCAGTAGAATTTTCCCATATAAAGACAATTTGACAAAGCTCAGAAAGGATTTGGTGTCAATGGGATTCTCTCATGACCAATCCCAATCCGAGCTTCAACATGTTATGCTCCAACAGAACCACCTTCTGGAGAAGTGGAAGTTGATAGAGATTACCACCAAAGCCATGTTATCTGAGCCACAGCAAGAGTCAGTCACCATCTCACACATTACCCATCTGTCTTATGCAGGTGTTATAATGGTTTATGTAACAATAATTTAGTACTATAATTATGTTCATTATTTTTTATATAAAAATGAATATACATTAAATTTATTATTGTTACTTTTTAAATAATTTTTAATGAAAAAATAGTATTTGTACTTAATATTCTACTAAATGGTCTATTTTAATAAATTAAATGAATTTTTTATTTAAATAACAGTTTAATAAAATATAATTATTATTAATAAATTACTTTTTATTAAATATAAATTACTGTAAAAATTTTAGGAATACATTTGTATTATTAATTTAGGTTTGAACGTCATTTTTGTCAAACCCCATGAATTTTCATTAAATGGAATTTTTTAATTTAAAAGTATAAATTCACATATTTAGAAAAACTATTTAGATAAAATTTATATTATTTTTGGAATTAGGAAATCGAAATTATCCAATGGTTAACTTTTAAAAAAATTGAGCGAGTTGAATTTTTGGGTAAAAATTAAATATCATTTAAATATATAATGTGTTTTAGGAAATCATAAAGACCCAATAGAGATGAAATAAAATACTATAAACATTCTATTCCACCAAAATATGTTTTACCCTTGATATAATGTTATTTTAGATTTGTTTGATTTATTTTACAAAGCATTAGTGGACCCTCCAAGACTTATAAAACAATTTAGCTTTTTAAATTGATTTCATTGAGATTATGACTCACCTCCACATAAGAAACCCAATTATTTTAAGAAGTTATGCCATTTAACTTATAAAATTTTTTTTTCCACTCCCTGTTTTCCAAAACCATGTTGAACAACCAAGGTCTTGTTTGTGGTTATGATTAGTTTAATGTGTGGTGTTCCAAAGCTAAATAATATAGAATTCCCTCTCCTTTCTTATATAAACCCACCAAATATCCCACTTACTCTTCACTAAAAGTCTTTGTATTTCGTTCAATTACTTCCCACCTCTCTATATAATCCTCCCAATGTGCCACATTCTCCCAAGAAGCCTCTCTCAAGCCCCTCCCAATCTATTTGGATCACACTTCCAAGTAAGGGATTCTCACATTTTTTATTTATGTCGATGATTCCTTATATTGTTATTCCATTTTATTTTAAATTTTAAATGTTTTGTTATGATTTCTCACCCCCCCCCATACTTCCCTTTTAACTTTTGAATTATTATACACCCCCTTTTCTCTAATTAATTCCTCCTCTGTACACCAGCTTCTATGCCAAAATTCTTTAATGAATTTCCCTCTCCTCATTTTCATTCAAGATATTATTTTATATTATGCATCTAATTTTCATTTCAATTTTTGGAATATTATGTCACATAATCCCCTTAAATTCCATTTAATTTACAATTTATTAGATATTGATTTCACTGTCATTAACCCATTTTACAAATTTCTATTTGACGTCGTTATGCTGTAGAAATCACACCAAACTTTACATGCCAAAATCATTGTGTAGTGAATACCATACCCACTCCTCTGTCATGTTTATTCACCTTTATGAACATGTACTAGTTGGTTGAGGACTTATATTTATGTATTCCACATCTCTTAATCATTGAATGTATTATGATATTAATGAATCCATGTTTTATGATCTATCTGGCACACATATGCATGAAATGAAATGATTATGACGGGTGTGCCCTGATAGCACTCAATTCTTTGCATAAAGTATAGTATCATGATACGTCATGTGAAATGGGTGTTTAATTAGTCTAATTCATGTTCAAAAAGCATTTACTCGTGCTTCATATGCAATGAGGGTTTACTCAGGCTCTGTGTGCAATGAGCCTTGGCTCATGCTAATTCGTTGTTAAGTGTTTTTGCCACAAATCTATGTTATGATTATCATGATTTATCTTGAATTTATGTTCATGTTTCTCTTGTAATCCAATTATTTTATTATTAAATAAAACGTATTATATTACACATGTTATTCCATTTTTATTCCCTTACTAGGCTTTATAGCTCACCACTTTCTAATGTATGTCCTCAGGTTATCCCCTATCATGTTAAGTAATAGGGAATGTTGGGGACATGTAATGGAATACTTCAATAATATGTTTCATTTTATGTTTTAAGATGTTATGTAATGTTCCTAATCCCCAAATACACTAGACCTATCGATCCTCTATGTTGTATTAAGTGAAATTTTAGGTAATATATTAAGTGTGTACCAAAAATAATGTTTGTTATAGATGGTATAAGAGGATAGGTTTAGTTATTTTTGGGATTAGGATTTGAAAAAACCTAGAGAAATACCTATGGAAAAGACTAAGTATAATAAAGAAATCCCTAAATTTTGATGAGTATTGAGTAAGTGGTTTATCAAAAAATACACCCATATAGGGATACGAGTAGGTAGAGGCATCTCTTGCATAGATGTACCTAGTAGTAAAAACAGCGACAAGAAGTTTCGGGCCTGACCCGGGGTATCCTGGTACACAACAATGGGCCTTGCTGCAATCTTGGTTATGACACTCTCAGGGGATATACATTAGAAAAATCACAAGTTTAGTATTCACAATTATTAGGGGAATAAAAAAATTCCCCTAAAATTAAATGATAGAAAGTAGATCATAGAAAACATATACTGAAGTCTATAGATTCATATGTTTTGGAAATAAAATATATTTATAAATAATCAATTTTTTCCTTGGATTACCCTTTATGTGTTACCCCTAACATTCATTTTATTCCAGCCAATGTATGCTAATAGGAGGAATCAGGATAACAACCAATGCGAAGATCCATGTGATGACTATTGAAATGAGATGCCCAATCCAATGGGAGTAGGAATCATGATCTTTTTCACGATACTCTCTTAGTTAACTCGGGTATTGAATTGAAACATGGGTCAAGAGGAACATTCAACACCCCTTAAGAAAGAATAAGTTTCTATCGAGAGCTTCATGAGACAAAGGTCTCCTACTTTTAATGGATCATCTGATCTCTAAATCACAGAAAAATAGGTCAAATCCATTGACAAGATCTAATCCATCCTTTAATGTTCTGAACAAGAGAAGGTTCTTCTAGATGCCGATTGTATGGAGGGTGAAGCCAATAAATGGTGGAAATTGACCAAAAATATGAATATTGTGATGTATATTGAGGCATTGTAATGAAAGGATTTCAATAAAATCATTTTCGAAAAATATTTTCCTCACACCCTCCGACTTATGATTAAAGGGACTTCTTTTCCCTCAAGAAAAAAGACGAAGAATCCATCATTGTGAATGAGACAAACATCAAAATGCTATCAGGATATTCCTCTTAATTTGTCGTTACCCCCGAATACAAGATTTAATGCTTCTCTGGTGGGCTGAAATAGCCTATAGAATGCCCTGGGGATCCGTGACTTTGACAGTTATGAGGAAATTGTCCGATGTGCACTCAAGGACGAAATGGCGATCAGTGAATCTCAGGGGTATCATGGGGATAAGAAGCGAAATGTGGACTTCAATTATGATAGTCCGATGAATAAATCCCCATGTTTTATGAAAATCCAACACCCTAATTACCAAAGTTGTTGAAAAATGCACCCCGAAAATTGCCTGAAGAGAATGAGGAAATGCTCTAGGTGTGGAAGTGTAGGGACCCTAGCCGTTAACTACCAACAAGAAAAACCAGCAGTTGAGACAGAGGAGAGGAATTCTCTATTCTACTCACAATGCTTTGTTCATTTCTTCAACTGCAAAGAACCATACATCCTTGAAAATTACTTACCTAAGCCAAGGGTTTTTGGAGGCAACCAACAACATCCAAAGAAGGAAGGGTGAGCTTTTTCAATCACTACCTCCAAAGTGAACCCCGAAAATGATTTGGTGACCAGTACCCTAGTTTTTCATTCAAAATAGTGAATGTACTTTTTTATTCTAGTTCCAAGCATTATTTTATATCCCGAAATTTTAGTAGAATAATCCCAACACCACAAAAATTATTAAAGTGAAGATGTCTGTGACTATAGAAAATGGGGAAATCATTGCATCCTATCAATATAACTCCTCCTCTGTCATAATTTGTGGATTGAACTTCCTAGTGAACCGCTTAATACTCTCTCTGGTGGAATTTGATGATATTCATGGCATTGATTTTTTTTTCTATATAGAGCCAACATAAATTTCCATGAGAGGGAAATCACTACCCATGTGGAGAATCGACCCATATTCTACATATGTTCAAGGAGAAAGACGAATCTTCTATAGAACCATCATCTAAAGCATGGATATTACTACCCTAGGGTAATGCGTATCTTTCTCAGATTAATGATTTTAAGGAACCAAATTTCCATGAAGACATGCCTATTTTGAGGGAATTCATAGAATTGCTTTCCGAGGAATTGACTGGTCTTCCTCTTAGAAGATATATTGAATTCTCAGTTGACCTTATACCTAGGTCATTTCCAATTTCAAAGACTCCATAAATAATGGTTGTTGTGGAACTTGAGGAGTAGAAGAAAAAACTACAAGAGAATCTAGATAGAGGGTTTATACACCCTTGTGCTTCATAATGGGGTACACCAGTCCTCATCGTCATGAAGAAGGATGGGTCAGTTCCCCTTTTCATTGATTATTGTGAGCTCAAAAAATACTTATAATGAAAACATATCCTCTACCACAAATTTATGACTTGTTCGATTAGCTACGTGGAGCACCATAATTCTCTAAAGTGGACTTGTGGTCGGGATATTATCAAGTAATGGTGAAAAAAAATATATCCCCACGTCTGTTTTTTGTATAAGATATAGGCACTATGAATTCATAGTAATTCCTTTCGAACACACTAATGCTCCAGCAATATTTATGGACATGATGAATAATATCTATAGAGATTACCTTGAAAAATTTTTGTTAGTCAATATAAATGATAATATAATATACTTCAAAACCAAGGAGGATCATGAGGAGCATCTATGAACTGTACTAGAGACCTTATGGAATGATATTCTCTTTCAAAAGTAGAACAACTATGAGTTATGGTTAAAGGAGGTATCATTCTTTGGTCACATCATCACAAGAAATGGTATATCTGGGGATCCCTCCAAGATAGCTGCAAATGAGGGATGGATAAGGTCAAAATTGGAAACTGATATTTGTAGCTTCTTAGGGTTATCTGTATAATGTTGATGATTTGTGAGAGATTTATCATGATTGTTCAACCCTCTTACCAAGATAACTCAGGAGGGATGGTAGTTTTCTTGGAGTGATGAATGCAAAGAATTCTTTAAGGAGTTGAAAAAGAGACTTATCATTGTACTCGTACTCACATTACCCACAATTGGAGATCTTTCTGTGGTATTCAGTGACGCTTTAAATAAGGGCATGGGATATGTGTTGATTCAGAATGAAAAATCATTGCCTATTCTTCAATTCAATAGAAATATAATGAGAATAATTATCTATCCCATGATCTATAAATGGAAGCGGTGATCTTCATTTTAAAATTTGGAGTCATTACATCTTTGGGGAAAAGTGTGAAATATAAACAGATCAAAAAATCATCAAGTATATATTCACACAGAATTTGTTTAATATGGGCCAACAAATATGGTTAGAGCTCATCATGTATTGTTATTGCGTAATCCATTACCACCCTCGGAAAGTGAACAAGGTGGAAGATGCTCTATTTAGAAAGGATCCTTCAATTCTGTCATTAATGAGATTTGAGAAGGATCCAATCTTCTTAGATTTGATGATGATGGACATGGGAGTCATAAAGAAGGGAACATCATTAATCCTTTAAAAAATGATTTATCTATCATCCCTCATGAATAAAATAAAATATGCTCATAGAAAGGATGTGGAAATATTGAAAATGGTGGAAGCTATCGAAAATGTTAATCCTCAGAGTTCATGGTTGACAAGGATGGAATTATGAGATTTGGGTCACGATTATATATACCATCCGATCCAGAGATAAAGAAGGAGCCTCTGAATGAATCACATAACTCAACATTCTCTATTCACCTGGGGAGGACAAAGATGTATTGAGATATCTAGGAAAATATTTGCTGGGACAATATGAAAAGAGATATTACTGAATATACATCAAATTGTCACGTATGTCATAAAGTGAAGGATGAGAGTCAAAATTCTAAGAAGATGATGCAACCACTACCCATAACCACATGTAATTGAGAAAACAATACCATGGACTTTGTCACTAGAGTTCTAAGGACATCCAGAGGAAACAATGCTATATGGGTCATTGTAGATCATCTTACAAAGATGCCTCACTTTATCGTGATTCGAGATGAATTCTCAGTGGATCAAATTTTATGGATTTACATCAAGGAAGTGGTAAGGTTGAATGGATTACCACTATCTATTATATTTTAATGTGATCATAGATTCACCTAGATGTTGTGGAAAATTCTCCAACATTGCTCTAAGCACTGAACTGAACATCAGTATGGCCTATCAACCTCAAACTTATGGACATTCTAAGAGAACTATTCAGACACTGGAAGATATGTTAAGATCATGTTCTATGGACATCAAAGGACGATGCGACCAACAAATTCCATTGGTTGAATTCTCCTACAATAACATTTTCTAGTTGATTATTCAAATGGAACCATATAATTATTTTTTGGGAAAGGGTACAGAACACCAGCATGTTAGGATGAAGTCAGAGAGCATAAGCAGATAGAACCAGAAATGGTCAATGAAATGATGGAGGAGGTGAAAACCATTTAGAAGCATGCCAAGTCATCCCAAAGTTGACAAAAGAGTTATGCAAACAATAGTTGATGAGACCATGAATTCAATGTTGGAGACATGGTTTTTCTACCAATATCTCTATGGAATAAGGTCATGAAGTTTGGAAATAAAGCTAAGATATGTCCTATGCACATTGGACCCTTCGATATTCTTGATTATGTCAGGGTTGTTGCACATCGACTATCACTGAAACCTACTTTGTCCATAGTACATGATGTCTTTCTTGTGTCCCTCTTATGAAAGTACATACTATAACCTTCACATGTACTCTCTTCAGAGGTAGTGCAATTAGAGGATGATCATTCATACAAGGACCAACCATTGAAAATCTTAGATTGTAGAGAAAATGTTATACAAAATAAGACAATGCCCCATGTCATAGTGTGGGTCCCAGACAACAAGTTTGAAGAAGTGGTGTGGGAATCAGAGGAAGTGATGAAGAAAAGTTTCCCACATCTTTTTTAGTGTGGAAAAAAAATTTTGAGGGTGAAATTTCTTAAGGGGGGAAATTGTAACAACCCAAACTGTTGTTAATGAAAACCCCACTAGATCAAATTAAATGTATTATTATGTAGAATGGTCATATAAAAAAGTATTAACTTCTTTGGTTATATGTTTTTGGATTTCAAAATAATATTATGAATTATGACCATTTCTAATATAGCTTTTGAACAATTATAACATCATTAGTATAAATATAGGGCTTTAATAAATCCAATTTACATAGACAGAGGAAGTGATGGCCTCATCCAGTAGAGTTTCCCAGTATGAAGCCCATTTTTTAGAGCTCATAAAAGAGGTGTCATCATTAGGCTTCGCTCCTGACCAATCCCAAGCTGAGAATCAACATGTTAAACTTGAATGGAACCTGCTATGGGAGAAGTTGAATATGAAAGAGATTACCACTCGAATCATGCTATCTGAGTCGCCCTAAGAGTCTATCACCATCACACACCTTACCCCTCGGTCTTATGAGGGTGTTATAAGGGGTTATGTAAAAATAGCATTGCACTATGATTATGTACATCATTTTTGTATATAATAAATAATATACATTCATTTTATTATTGTTACTTTGTAAATAGTTTTTAAAGAAAAAATAGTATTTTTAGTTATTATTCAAATAAGGAATAATTTTTGGTAAATTAATAGAATTTTTTAATTAAATAATATTTTAATAAAATATTATTGTTTTTAAATAACTTTTTATTAAAACTTTATGATCGTATAGTTTTTAAGAATACATTTTATTTATTTATTAATGTTTGAAAACAATTTTTTGTCAAAACCCTTGAATTTTTTATAAATGTCAGTTTTTATTTTAAAAGTAAAAATTCACAATTTTAGAAAATTATTTAAATAAAATGAATATTTTTTTGAAATCATGATGTGGAAATTATCCAATGGCGAATTTTCATAATTTTCTGTGGCAGTTGAATTTTTGGTTAAAAATAAAATTCTATTTAAATATAAAATGTGGTTCATGCCATCATAAAGACCCAATAGTTTTGTAATAAACAATTTTAAACATTATTTTGGGCCAATATATGTTTTACCATTAATATTATGTAATTTTTGGTTTGATTGATTTTTTTAAAAAGCATTAATGGACCTTCCAAGACATATAAAACATTTTAGATTTTTAAATTGATTTCCTTGAGAGTGTGACTCACCTCCACATAAGAAACGCTATTATTTTAAAAAGTTATTTAATTTTACTTATAAAATATATTTTTTAATCCCCTTTGGATTATACCATGGGAAAAAAACATGGGATGGTTTTTTGTTTTTATTAGTTTAATGTGTGTTGTCCAAAACATAAATAATTAATATTTACCTCTCCTTTCATATATAAACTCACCCATGCTCTCAATTCCTCTTCACTCAAAGCCCTTTGAGTTCATCCACCATCGAACCTTTTCTCTCTATAATCCTCCCAAGGCACCACAACCTCCTAAGAGGCCTCTCTCAAGCCCCTACTAAGCCTTTGGGATCACACTTCCATGTAAGTGATTCTCACTTTCCTTATTTATGTCCATGTTTCCATATATTTTTTTTTCATTTTATTTTCTATTATAAATGTTGGGTTATGACTTATCACCCCCCCCCCATAATTTAATCTTTATGTTTAAATTATTAAATACCCCTTTAACTCTCATTAATTCCTTCCATGTACACCTATTACAATATCAAAATTACGTATAGAATTTCTCTCTCCTCAATTACTTTCAACCAATATTTTTATAGTATGCATATAATTTACATTTAATATGATGGTACATTATGTCCCATGATTACCTTGATTTATATTTAATTTATTAATTATGAGAGACCCATTTCACTCCAATTAACCCATTTTACAAATTTGTATTTGACTTCGTTATACTGCCGAAATTACACCAATATTTTGATGCCAAAATCATTGTATAGTGAATACCATACCCACTCCTCTATCAAGGATATTCACCTTTATGTGAATTTACTTGTGGATTGAGGAATTTAATTTATTTATTACACATCTATTTTACTTGGAATCAATTATGATGTTAATGAATCCAGGTTGTATGATCTATGTGACACACTTTTGCATGAAATGGAATGATTCTGAAGGGTGTTCTCTAATAGTGCTCCAATGCATTGGGTAAAGTATAGTATCATGATATGTCATGTGCAGTGGGTGTTTACTCATGATAATATAGTGAAATAGGGTCTATTCATGATTCATCTGCAATGAGAGTTTACACATGCTCGAGGTGCAATGAGCCTTACTTCATTATAATTCCATGTTATGTGTTTTTTAACATCTCTATGTTAATATTATAATGATTTATCATTAATTTATGTTCATGTTTCTCTTTTTCTCCATTTATATGCCTATTGTATAACATTTATTTTATTCCCCATTTTATTCCATGTTTATTCCCTTACACGGCTTTATAGCTCAGGCCTTTTTTATGTATGTACTCAGGTTATCCCATGCAATGCTAAGTATGAGGGAATGTTGTGGTCATGTAAAGGATTTTATCAATTAGATATTGTGTTTTATGTTTTAAGTTGTTATTTAATGTAACTAATCCCCAAATACACTAGACATCTCGATCTTCTACAGTGTATTAAGTAAAATTTCATGTAATGTATTAAGTGTGTAACACAAATAAGGGTTGTTATAAATATTTCATTATGATTGCTATGAGTATTTGGTTGTCCTATGGAAAAATCCATATTAATGGAATCCCATTTCTAAAATAAATTGGGAGGGGTGTCATGAATTTTCAAGGATTTTGTATCATAGTGATCAATTGTAGAAAACCAAATATTTGACCACATAATTATAAATTTATTGATTCTTTTTATCCCACCAAATATTTCTCCTAAAATATATATACATATCTATGATACCATCATTTATAGTGAAATTTTAGCTATAAGTATCATCCAAAAATTCTGTTTTTTTCTGAGATATAGATGAAACTTGTAATAATTTTCAAACTATCACAACACCAACTTCAAAAATGATTTCTACTAATTTCCCATTATTCACAGCTTTAATTATGTTCTAAAATTTATCATCAATAGATTGGTATCATTCAACCATTGTAAATAAATATGGATTCACAATCATTATAAAATGGAATAATATTCCACTCTCTTTAATAATACCACTATTTATCGTTACTTCATCAATGATAATATGAACCCTTTGAACCATAATTTGGGTCACAACCCCTTGATGTTTCCGAGTCAAGGAATATTATAACTGATTTTCTTTAGCTAAGTGGTATTGTATTGATAATTCTTAATCATTGAGTAGCTCAAGTCATCTCCTTTTTCTCATATAGAGATATTTCATTGAATATGTTTATTTCAGGCTTTCATGATCTATGTATATTTCACATGTTTCACCATATAGATAATGTTTATTTGTCTTCAAAGTAAATATTATTGTTTCCAACTCAATTTAAGTAATAGGATAGTCTTATTAATCTATCATAAATTTCTATACTACATATATAATTACTCTAAAATTTTTAATTAAGAAGCAACCATGTGACTTCTTCTATGTATCACTATATCTCACAGACCCTCCATTTCTGCATGGTAGAGTCAAAATCTAATACATAACAATTATACTGTTTAGTTAATAAAAAAACTAATCACATTCCTTTTTTCTAGCAAACATAACTCCTTTACATGTAATCTTGATTAATGGGTCATACAATTAGGAAAATTATTGAATGAATCAGCATGATTAAACTACAAAACCTAAGAAACTATATACCTCATTTTTTTCATTTGAGTGTTCCATTATCTAGGAACCTTTTTCTTTACATGATCAACTATGATTCCCATCTATAGTGATAATGTAGAGAATAATAGAATCATCTTAAATAATAAAATCACACATAAAAAATACCCCAAATACATCATTACTTATAATAATCTAAAAATGATCCTCAAGTGATTATTGTGGTCCTCTTATAATTTAGATGACACAACCATATCATTAACGAATTACACAACAAAATCATTAAGATATTACATGAAAAATAATTCATTAAATCCATGAAAACAGAGGGTTAATTAGTAAATTCAAATGGAATTACTGTATTTTTTTAATGGCCAATCATTGTTCTGAATGTTTTCATCAGAAATATTTCCATCATTATGTTCAATTTATGATACCCTGGATGATGTTCAATCACTGAAAAATATTGGAATCCATGAAGTTGATCAAATAAGTCATAGATGTAATAAAAATGATACATGGTATCCACTATAATAGAATTTATTTTCTTTTAATCAACATGTTGTAAAATGAATCCTCTATTCTTTTTTAGTGATGAGAATAAGGGATCTTCTTGATGAAACATCTAGGTGAATATATCATTTATCAGACAACTCCTCTAGTAATTTATTCAACTCCACTAATTACATATTGTAAATTTGATAGGGATTCTATGATATTGTACATTCATTAGGGATTAAATAAATTAAAAACTCAACTTCATGCTCTCATGGATGTCCATGTAATTCCTTATAAAATACCCAAATGTATTATAGTATAATAGTATCATCATATATTTTTATAATACCTTATTCATTACAATATTTGTTTCTATTCTTCTCCAATAATCAAATTCAATATAGCTACTATGGTTAGATCTATACATGTCTCAGGTGAATATTTCTCTTCCCTAATGATATGGAATCCTACATCATCATCATAAATAATAATTTCCATATTATTGAATCCTCTTTTCTAATCATATTTTGAAATCTAATCCAAACAAAGGATTTTAAAAAATTAAACCATAGATATTATAATAAGGATATAAAATAAATCATGTTTATATATTATAATGGAGACTCACTGACACATCTTTTTTGAACTGTTACATCCACTATGAGTTTTTACAAAAAACAACCTTATTAATGTTCTAGAGAAATAACTAATTTTCATATAAATCATTTATGATATAAAATATAATGAGGATAAATAATGCAATAATTAATTATCATAATATTATGTTATGATTAAACCACCCACTTTCACATCAATTGGTACTTCCAACTTAGTTATATTGATCATATATTCTTGGCCTTCTTTACTTTTCCTCATAAGTGGTAGATTCACTTGATGTTATGGGCATTCATTTACATAGTTCCCCATACCCATATATATGAAACCTTGAATAAAATATTTTTCATCATTACCTCATAATTCTTCACCCTGATGACCCATATTTCTACACTTATAAAAAAACACATCCCCTTCTATAATTTTTCAAGATAAATATTTACATAGATTTCAAAAGGTTAAAATTAATTCATTTTATTCTTCTTCTTAGAAGTGTTACATTATCCATGTTTCTCATTCATCCTTTTATATTATTAATTTCCTATGAACATAATGGATGTATAGAATTAATTTTATATTATTATTGTATAAAAAACTATTTCAATATATGATTAAATTTTTTGGTAAACTAGTTCCTTTCAGAGACATATCTTAATCCATTCATAAAAATGGTAAATCGTATACTCTATATTTCATATCTAAAATTTAGCATAACTAGCTAAACTTCTGAAGGTAGTAGCATACTCAAAAAAAATTTCTTCTTCCTTTTTCATTAAGCGGTGGAACATTATATTATTTCTAACTTATTGTTCAGAAAGGATATACTTTCTAAATAATATATCTTTAAAAGAATTCAGTTCCCTAGGTAATATTTTTTATTTTATAAAGTATTCTAGATCAATTACCCCCATTGATCAACATCGCCATTAATAAATACACATCAAGGGTAACATTTTATTTTTTTCAGCACATCCTAGGGATGTAAATTTATTCCCTAGATAATCTATTACTCAGCTATCATTTGATCAGTAGCCCTACCAAATGATTGTGGATTCTATCGCATGAAGTGAAACAATATTGATTAATCATTAGATGGAAAATTTCGTTTTTCCACCCAAGAATATATAACAATTATAATGAAATTATTCTAACCTAATATACATTGAATATAATTAGGTCTTATACAATTTGTGTTGGATTTATTAGTTGATAAATCTATATATCTGTCATGAGTATTGACGCCATTATTCATTCCAATCTCTATTTCTTACCCAGGATATATATTGTGTTATTAGATAAAATTAAAAATTTTAAATCATAATATTTAATTTTAATATGTCGTTTCATTTAACATTCATAATACAAGTTATTTGTCATCAATCACATAGTCATAAACATGGTTTCTTTGGAGACTTCATTTTTTCAAAGCAGTAATAATGGTTTTTAAAATATTTGAATTAAAATAACATTATACTATAGGGGAGTAAAACTAAGTGAATTATAATAAATATTTTATTTCATCATGTAACCATAAAGTCAATACCAATTCACTTTTTTTGGATTTATTACCCCTAGCTTCATCTATTCCATAACAATGTCCCCTTATAGTATCCAGATAGATATATATTTCTGCGAAAAACAAAATATTCTATTCATTATAAAAAAAATTAGAATTCTCATATGTGATTATACTCAAATTCTATAATAGGGTTATTTTTCTAAATTGATGATTTCCTAAATATAGTTCCCTAAGTTTCTACTAAACATCCACTCATACTAACTATAATGACCCTGAATCCAGTAAAGTAGATGTTGTTTCTACTTTAATACATATTCATATATATAATGTATTAACTACTAAAGAACCAATAAATTTTATAGTCTTAAAGAACAAGATAAAAAAATGATAACATTTTATCATAGGGAAATAAAAATAAAATCCTATTAATGGAAAACACTGGAAACTATTGAACTAATTTCCATAATTCTTATTTATCATGGGAAAGAAAACAATATAAAGATGATATAAAGTGCTCATTAAGTGTTGCGTATAGTGGAGATATCATGAATAAAAAAAATAAAGAATATGGTATTCTAAATAATTTAACAGAGATTTCATTACATAAAAAAATATGACTATCACAATTAGAAAATTAATAATCAATATGGAATTGTAAATAACTGATAACACATTCCATTTAATCTATAAAATGATAATGAAATGCACTTATAGATAATATTATTGGGGTAAACTCATCGATAATAATAATAAATGATTTAAGAATGAATTAACTTAATTTCTGGACATCATTATCTTAGGCCTCGTGAATACCTCTACGATTAATACCTTTCTCAATACAGTATAAAACTACTGGGTAAAAAAAATACAATTTTTCTAATTGATTTGTCTCATGAGAATTGAAAATGCATTGAGGTAAAATATATAATTATTCTCCACTCATATCTGTATATAAAAATCATTAAGCATATATTTAATTATAGATTAAATTTTGGTATCAATTATTTTATCATAAAATGCCTTTATTGAGTTAGGGATAATAATTTTAAAATACATATGTAGTTAATCAAATAACAATCAATGTAAAGACCATATATTCAAATTGTATTAAATTTATGAAATCATTACATAAATCATTCATGAATTTGGATATTTAATTTATATATAGTGTCTAATAAAAAATTATCTCAAGAATTTAATTATTTGAAGAGAAAATAAATAATAACTACAGAAAGTGTAATTATATAATAAATTATTTAACTATTAGGTAAATTTTAACTTGTATCTGATTAATTAATAAACAAGAAACCAAACTATAATAATCATTATTATATAGTTATTTATGCTAAATACATAAAATGGGTAGCATATACAACATATAATGAATATTTTCATATTAACAAATATGAATCGATGAAATAGAAATTGAGACAAAATCACCTTCCACATGGTATTTCTCATGTGAAGTCTAAAAAAATTATATAAAACAAATTGAAACCTAAAATACAAAAATTATGAAGGATTTATTATATTACATGTAAATAGGTATTTATTTAAAGCATATATAATAAATTAGGTTCACAATAATAAAATACTCCTCGATGATGGAAAATTGAGATGAAGTCCCTTACCTAGCGGTTAATTTTACATGAATGTAATTTCACCACCTGTATAATGGTTTCATGAATGATATTAATTTAAAATGTAATCATACTGATATTTATAATATCTTATAAGAAACTCTTATTATATTTTATGACCTATTTGTTAATAAAATTTCATTAATTACATTTATTTTGGAGATAATTTTCTTATTTTTTCATGTGTGTTTGGTAATAAATTTTTTTCGTGTACATAAGATATAAATAAATAATTTTTAAAATAATAATAATTTTATAAATATCATATTTTATCATTAGATAGGTTAATAGAACTATTCATAGAATTTGGGAATTTAAAATGAATTTTGTTGCTATATGGAGAATGTAGGTCATACAAATACATGAGTGATGATATCATTCCTTTAATGGGTTAAAGGGTATGAATTATATTATTTACTAAATTTATATAAATGATATAATTTCATATATATCACATATATTAATTAAATATAACATTATTGTTTTCCATGTAAATCATAATTGAAAATTGTATCACATCGCATCATGAGGTGGCAATCTTCCATACACACAAACGATGTTATGATATTTTAAACAGAGTTAATTTTAATAAGGTATTTATGATGTCATAAAAATAGAAGTATAATTAAATAATTAATATTATATATGTATATATTATAAACCATTATATTCAATAGTGTGAGGTTTTTATTGAAAACGAGTCAAATGTGTTTGCGAGGTTATAGTCTTCCATACACACGATATAAATTTCTTCTTCATGCTTCATCTTTATGAATGGTTCCTTATCATAATATTCTATAACCTTATTCATGATAACCACATATTATTCCATGTACATTTCTTACCATTGTTTCCCAATAATATAAACTGATAGTTTCTAACATTACATTTGCATCACTCTTTCTTATTCACATTCATCCCACCCTAGAAAATGTTTATCAACCCATGCATGGACTTAAAAACTCATGGTGCTATGAACCAAATTATTCCAAACACCCCAAAAATCGATTAAAAATTTTGGAATGTTTGATATATTTACCCTAAAGAGATATTTTTCAAAAATATCAATAAATTTATTCTACCTCATCTGTAGTTGGACTTATCCAGTCCCACTACATTCTAATCATTATCTATTTAGTATCATAACACATATGGTACAACACAAAATTACCATCAGAGGCTCAAGAAACAAAACATATCAGCATCTCATAGATTTAATTATTTACTTAAACCCACTCCCAATCAAAAACCATTTTTCAACCATTACTACACAACATTGAATCCACAAAATTCCACTTCCATGCATCAAACACTAGGCATTACAACCTCATTATAGGAAAATTATCATTTTTTCTCTTCCCATATTAAAACATTATTAATTCTCAAAAATTAATAGGATTAACCATATCTATACCTTTATTTTTCACCCTGAATCATGCCTTTGTTTCCAAAACATCACTAATTATAGGTCCTCAATCCTAATTAATTAATTATTCTCCCCTTTCATGTCAACACACAGAATCCAGGATCCCTCTTGATGCTTCCTATCCAAGGGACCTAAGTAATATCACCTAAAACATGGTTTCTCAGTTGATCATATTCCACTAGTGTATTATTATATAACCATAATGAGTATACTCATCCCCATCTCATCCTAGAGCCGACTATCAAGGATCATTATCTATTATCCAATAAAAATTTATAGAATAAACCAATTAAGTTAGGTATCTAACTAATCTTATATTCTGAACATAAAAAAACAAAAAAATCACATTGGCCACACTACATAAAAATATACTGAGGAATTATGCATTCCATATTGAACCCTCTCTAGGGTATCGAACTCATCTATGAAACATCTTCCAATTTTACAACTTATCACATGCATATACATAAAATATCTAACCATTACGAAGGCATTCATTTCCAACCCAATAGATCAAGTGAACACCTTCACCACCTACTCATACGTAAAGTAAAATCATAATTGGATAATGTACCACAAAAATATATATAACCTATAATTATAAAAATTGAAAAACCTAGTAGTTCAAATTAATGGACAAATTATGTATAATTCCACTGCCATATTATATAAGAATAAAATTAAATATGTTATTGAAACGTTAAACAATTGGACTATCTGATATCACTAGTAATATATCAAATATAATCACACGAATTTATTATGAATATTATATTCTAACTATTATTCATGCACCTAGAACTCTTCCCACAATGGGATTATAGGAAACAATATATGACATGCTCAAATCTATATATCATACTTACATAAATATTTCCACCATAATATTGAAAACCTAGAACAACAATCCCATAACCCTATTGACATTGAGTTCCCTTAAAATTCGTGTTCTTGAACCACCTTTACAATGTCCATCTCATGTTCATTTTATATTTATATACAGCCATGAAGTTCATAAATACTAAAATAAAATAAAAAATAATCAAAAATTGCTTTGTAATTATCCTGCTAAAATCAACCTAAATGAACTATATCTAGAATAACACTATACTCTTACAATACATCACCATAAACTGTATATTGTCAACTAGTAGTGAGAATTTATGATAAAAAATATATGTATGATACTCTAAATATTATTTGGATGCTTACCTGAGTGGTTTTGACTCCCCATAATCGCGCATCAGACTCGTGTTCAAATTCGGAAGAGAGATAATATCTATATAAATAGTAGAAGTACTATGCATGGTATTATCGTAGTATTGTATCTCTATAGTAGTGAATGTATTATTAATATTTCAATATATTAATACTATAACCATATTAATATTTAACCCTAATCATCATTCATGCCATAATAATACGACTTTGGGATGTTGTACATTCAAGACATCTCATGTAGTTGGGCCACAAGGACTTCTGGCCATTAATGGTGGGCCAATTGAATTCATTTTAGAGTATTACATGGCTGGTATATGTAATAATATACAAATTTGGGGTATGATGATAAGTTTGACGAGTATTTTAATTCATGTAGCATCTTTCACACACTAGTTATAAACGCCGTAAATCAAAGTATGTGATGGATAGACATATGAATTCTTTTTGGGCCACACAGTAGAGTAATTGATATATGAGACTAGGGGGTTCTATCATGTGGGTTATCAACCTTTGGGATTAATGGTTTTTTATTATTCCTCATTGACATGGATCATATGGGTTATGTAATGGTGTTATAAAATTATTATTTTGAGATAATTAAGTGTTCCCTATCAGCTTTATTAAAAAGCATATTGTAATGAAATAAAAACTAGAAAACTATGGCCTTATGCATATTACACTAAAAAAGATAAATAATAAAATATCATGAATATAATATCATCAAAGTATATATGTATATAATTACATCCAAATAAAACAATAACAAAATAAACATACCATGTGTTATAATAATGGATATTGTATTGATATAACTAAACATATCATTGGAACTCCCATAAGGTAGATGAAATATACTAATAAAATAAAATTATAAAATGTAAAAGAGGTTCCACTACCCAAATTAATGAATGACTTCTTTACCTCTCCAAATATCATTGAGATAATCTATCCTAACCTACTATGGAACCTATTACTAATCTTATAAAATAGATATTGGTTCTTTACAGAAACCAAGATGCCCATGTAGGGTAAGATAAATACATATAAATTGGGTATGTCTAGGTTACACTAAAATAATCCATCATATACATGTATATAGGTGAGTTATATAAATAATAAAATTAATATAACTATACATATCATGTTATTATATGAAAAAATGCCACTATAAAACTCAATAATACCAATTTTAATATCCTATATTGAACCATATAAATCACAATGTCATATCACACAACACCCATATTATAAAGGATAGTAAAATCTAGATACAAGAATAAAGAAAAATTAGAGATCCACTCTTTGTGGCCTAATTGAAATCCTTATAAAAATTTTTGTGTAAACAATGATATATAGTGGAATCAAGTCATAATGATATAAATAATAGGGAGAACATTCCACACATGATGTACCAAAACCCTGAGGGGTGGTCCCATGCATAAACTAGTTTATATGTAGCAGACCCCATGGTGAGAAATAACAAATCCGACCTCCAATATAAGCTGAACCATACAATCAATACTTAATCCCCAGGATTTTTCACATATATGTGAACATATCTTAAGGGGGATGAATAGAGATAACATCGCACACATGCTAAATTATACCATTACCAGTAAGGTCAAATGGATAGTTTTGTATACAAAAAATAGATCATAAAAAGAGAAATAGTTGATCCAAACTCCCACACCAGAAGAACCAAACTGTAACAAGGTAGGACAATAATCTAATAACATATGCAAGAAACCTACCAAAAAAAGATTTTATGAAAAATATATTTATATATTCAAACACTCAATAGAAATTTAGTAGTCATATATAATCATGTTTTCAATAAGAATATCTTTATTTGAGGATATATGAATTCAACCAGCCGCATTATCTAAACTACAATGTTCTAAATTTAGTCTCATTTGATGTAATAGTGGGTTCCCTTGACCCAAAAAGAGAAAAAAAATTAGAATACCAAATCATATATACAGTGATTTATTCATGATATAAACATACCATAATAGCGTTAATATTTCAATATCAACTATCTAAATGGAAGTTTCTAATGATTAATTAGCATACCAAAATTTTATCTAAGTTCCCAGAGTATATTGAAAACCATGAGATATAATTAAATTAATCCCAAACATATGTCATATGATCTGGATACATCATACCAGCTATAAATATATGTTGTACAAATATCATGTTCTTGGTGACCATAACAATTGAGACTTCTTCTCATGAATTTTTCCCTTATTGATCTCTAGTGGATGAGAATATGCAGATTGATCCATTAATAATAACACCACATGTTTCATGTTTCATTATTAGTTTCCATATATGATCATGTGTAATAGTGTTTTGATATTTTAATATTATCAATATATAATAATTGATCGTGCAATTTTTTTCTAGGAAAAAATATTTAATTGAAATCAATGTGAGTTATCATTCATCAGGTGCATCCTTGGTAGTATAAAATTGATTGAATTGTTAAGATAGAATTTCCCAATTCATATAGAAGGATATATTTTGGGAGTAGTTGATAAGAATGGTAGTACCATCACTAAATATATGGTTATGGTAAAATAATGTATTTACATATATTGTTGTCAATAAATAATAATTAAAGAGAATGATGGTGAAAAAAGTGTAAAAGCTACTGCATATGATATCTCAAGGAAAATAAATTAAATATATGGTGAATGATAATAGGAATATTATCATTTCTATTACTATACTTTATCTATTTAGTGTCTTTGACGATTTTTTAGACTCGTTTTTTGTTCTATAAATAGTATTCAACGTTATAGATATAATAATGTAGATGTTAACACACTAAGAGTATTCAAAAGTCTAAAAAATTATAATGAATGAGAGATTTTGATATAGGGGGCCCCAACACTAGGTCTAGGATTATACAAGAATATAAATTCTCTAGGGAATAAATAAATTCATATTATTTGAGTTTAGAATAATTGGTATTAAATTTATTTATTAAATTATTTTACAATTATTAACATAAAAATATAAAAAATATTATACAAACAAATATTATTTTAATATTCAAGTTTAATTTAATATTTTATGAAATATTGATTCAATTTAATGACTCATTATTATTACATATTATATAAATAATATTACAACTAAGTGATAAAAGTATAAATGGTATTTAATAATCAGTAAAGATGTCATGAAATATTTTTTATATGTTATTCAGGGTTTAATAAATATATAGGGAAGGGGATCGTTTATTAGGTATTTTAAAACCCCAATATAAATTTATTAGGATTATCTCACATGGAATACTATTCTCTACAAGATGGTGAGACTTTTACTCTCCTCTCCCACTTCCAAGAGGAAAAATAGAAAATTTGTGCCTTATATTAGAGTTCTTCTTCTTTTATCGATGGATCATCGTATATGTAATTTTCTAGAACTCAAATCCATCACTATATTTACTTGATAAGACTCATTATTTTATAATCAAAAATACCATTAAAATTTTAACTACAAGTAGATGATCTGTATGTATTTGTCATTGGATCCTTCAAGTAACGGTTTTCAGTAACAGGTGGGCGTCGAGTGCAACATCGGATCAAAATAAAATGGCATATATAAATTTTAATGTTGTTATTAATTTTTTTTGTAATGATCTGTGGGTTTTAAATGATAATTTATTTACCCACAATCACATAGATACATCAGTTCCTAGTGAAAAATTTGAACTTCTTGATTTTTTTTCTTCTACTACATTTTTCGGTAACATCAGTTGTTATCGGAGAGACTATGTGATGGTTTATTCTAATGACAAATGTAATTTGGCTTATGTTAATATTTATTGTATTTCATTGGCCCATTTGAAAATATAGATATTTAATGCAACATCATACTGTGACATTGTGGTCAATTGATATTTTTAGATCGGATTGATGTTGATATTTTTCCTATTTTCATAATCAAAGAGTGTGTGTGTGTGTGTGTGTGTGTTTGTGTATAATGTTCTGAAATAATGAGGCATTTTCTAGATTATTAAACAAATATAAACTTCTTCAGTGGATAAAATAGTTTTCTCTGGCATGATTATTTTTCCCATAAAAATTTATAAAAATAAAATTTCTATTAGAAGCATTTAATAATTTTTTTCATCAATAGACAAAAAATAGAATAGAGTGGATTTTTTCTCATATAAGACAATGAGATAAAACTAATTGATGTATAAAATAATTAATATGTGTGAGAGGATAATTTCTCAAGGTGGATATTAATCTAAAAATATTATTAATTGAAAAGGAAAAGTAGACTATTGGTTGGAACCCCATCCACAAACTTCCCTCTTACCAAGATGGGCACCACAATTCTGATTTACCTTTTCTATTGATAGAAATCTATTCCACTTGTTATCATAATTATAATGTTCCTCTAGATCCCAGGTTTCATCACCATCCCTAACAACCTCTGACCTTTAACACTCATTGAGTTCCCATCGTTGGTAGGTCGATATCTGTTCAACAAGGTGGCCCCCCACCGATGGTTTCCACGAGATTCAACATCCTCATCAATGGTAAAATAAAAATTCCTTACACTATTAGATTTTCTCAGCTCATTATAGCTCATAGTAACGATTACGAATTTTAACTACCTACTCACAATCACCTAACCTAGTGCACTACACCACCACCTTTTTCCACCGATATGAAAGCCTCATTGAACTCTTCATACTCCGCCACAATTGACCTCACTGTTCCTTATCACACACTTCTACCCATTAATACTTCTTCCCAAAACCATCTTAGATAGCCTCACTATATCCACCTCTAATAGTTTAACCAAACCTGTAACAGGTTGGGTCATGTAATTCCCAACCCTGAATGGTATGGGGATAGATTTTCCTAACATTCTAGTCCATTAAATGGTCCAATAATAGGTTGAAAACATTTCAATATTTTCTGGTGTATGTAGGGGTCTGTGAACAAAGATAATTAAATAAAATTTTATTATTATTTTTAATATTGTGATATTATTTTAAAAAATATTAATATGGTAAATGTGTACCAAAATTATTTTTGAATCACATTTTTATTAAATTATTTATATCGTTTAATTCTATTAATATAAATTTGTCTAAATTTAATTTTTATTGTTCATTTTTTTAGTGTGGAATGATCATGATAAAAACCATACAATTGTCTATCTAGAAGTTAATTTATTTAATTATTTATTTCAATATAGATAGATTTATGTAATTATTTAATTAATTATAAAATATACTCTTCAAAATATTTCTTCCTTACTATATATAATGATCTTTATGTCCACAAGATTAGTAGTCAATGTGTATTATGCACTCCCGAGACCCCCTCCCATGTGTGTGAGTATCTATTTATTATGAATAAGTGGTTTTAAGGCAATGGATATTTCTAGGTGATGTGATATTATAGATGATATAGTGATATAATGGACTGGGGTATGATGTGTCATACGAGTCATGAAAGACTCGTGTATTTATGCATAGGTCCCCAATTTATCCATTGAGAATAAATGGATCATCCAATATTAAATTCTTCAGATCATCAATTTATTTAATTTATTTTATTAATTATTTATTATTCATATTAATATTCATGATTACGCAATCACTTAACTTATATAGATAAAGATTTATAGATCAATTCAATGTACTCTGTGATGAATGTTTTTCAATTTATTTCATAGTGAGTTGTGAATGAGATCACATTGTTACTGCATAGCAGATATAAAATTTATTCATTCATCAAGAAAATATTAAATCCCTTAATGATATATCAAGTCATAAACAACTTCAATTATTTGAATTTGAAAACAATAGGGTGTACGGTGAGCTCATCAGCCATAGCTGAGGGCTCCTCCTACTATTTAGGAGTTCTTATTATAACATTAGTTTGACTTGATAAGAGATAGTATAGAAGAAGTATTTATTGTTATATTTGTTCATCTTTATATAAAAATCATTGAGTAAATAAATATTATGATTTTTAGAATATATGGATTCGCTCAACATATCAAGGAAAAACGATTATATGTGGTTGGATAGTAAAATTCCTACATTTATAATATTTATGTTGTGGAATAAACATATCATAAACTATCATGATATATTTTAGGGATCCTTGCCACTATAATACACTAGAAATTGAGTATTCTAAGTATGGTAGTGAGGGATACTGGTCTTAAATATAAATATTTGAGACACTAAATGATTTAATTAATCTATATGATCTACCTAGTAATCAAGATAAAAGAAATAATCCATTAGATTTTATTTTTTTCAAAAAATATATGTAATACCACATATACATTATGATAATTATTTGATAAAGAACATATAAAAAATTTTATGAGCTTCTAAAAATTATGAAAACATTTGAAAAAAGTAAAATGGTATATGATATTCAATGTGTTTTTCCATTAATTATTGATCATCCCCATAAAAAGAGGGAGAAATATATTCTTAGAATAGAAAACTTTATATCATATTTGATGCTTTCATCACATTGATATCATCAATATTTGATGGGATTTTGGGAAATAAAATTAGGAAATGGATTATTCCACATATTTTATCTTCTCCAATATGATTTTGAGGGGAAAGTGAAGTGTGATATAAAGGGATGAATATTACAGTAGATTTGTTTAAATGAAAGGTGTCTCATGATATTTCAATAAAACTTTTTTTTATATAATTTTATAAAAATTAATCCAATGTAGTTTAAAATTACAAAATAAAAATAATGGCGTAAAATATTCATTACATTTTAGGTTATGTTTTCCTAGATTAATATTTTTTAATAAAATTATAGTGTTTATTTTCTATGACGTACAAGTAGAAATACAAGGTGAAACCTCAAGTGGAAATAGTGACACAAAAGGACCCTTCATAATTTCAATTAAATAAAAAAAAATTATTATCGAATAGGAATTTATTTTGATCTCATGTTTCAAAATAATTATGTAAAAGATTAATGAAATAAACTAAATTAAAAAAATAATAAGTAACTTTTTTATGGTATATTCAATATTATCTATGATTTTCTTATCAATATTATATTTTAATAAATACAATATTCTTATCAAATATGTGTATTGAATATAGTAACTATTTCATAATATAAATATTACCTCAAGTATTGTTAATTCTCTATATAGATGAAATAGGGTCATTATTAAGTCAATAGTTATAATTGAACTACTTCTAATCATGAAGGTTATTTATTATACATGAACTATTGTTAGGTATTGCCAAAACATTAGTCCCATGATTCTACTATAAAAAACATTTCATTATTCTATTTATGGTATGAATTTCATTGGTTCTGTTTAATATTCAACCAATAGTTCTATTATTATTGAATATATAGATATAATATATGACTATACGAACAATAATATTAAGTTATACACAATTTTTGAAAGATAAGTATTTATATTATAAAACTATGTAGTTTTTATGTTTAAACTCAGTATGGTATAATAATTTTAAGATTAAAATAAAATAGGTATTATAATCAAACTTACTTACATTATTGTAGAAAAATAATCCTTTAGAAATATATGTTGGACATAACGCTTTCAGAATTTTTTTTGCAAGAGATTGAAAATTCTTAAATGGCTAAAATATTGTTAAATATTCATTATTGGATTCTTTTATGGTTTTTAAGTAATTAAAATGTGAGGTATCAAATATGAATTTTCATAAGATATGAGTTTCTTCTCTCCTATGGGTCAAATAATATCATAACCATGAATTCATCCCTCCATGATTTTTAGTGGATTTATAATTAATCTCACATTTCCATGTACACATCAGATACATGATGTTAATATATAATATCAATGATGAGTATTACATGAAACCATTAATAATTAAAATATATAATTTAGTAATTCTTACACTCATGATTCCTTATACACATCATATTCATGATGTCTATTAAACGTGGATAAATTTTGATGTTTATATTCATTGTAGATACTTCAATTATTTTGATACTTGATTTCTTAATAAAGTAATTAACCCATTACCACTTTACAAGAATTTATAAAATGGATATCATATCTATTGCAGTATTATTAAAAAAACATCATGTTCTAATGACATGTGCTTAGATTAAAAGAGTTTATTTATAATATCAATAATATTTCGTCAATGATTAAACAATGAGTTTCTGAAGTAGTTTTTCTAATTATTTCTAATGAAATTAAATAAATCCATATAATAGTAATTTTATTTATGTGATTGTTGACGCTCCTTTCGTCACAGAATCTAATGATCGGAAAAGGGAATATCTGAGCTCAAAGTGATTAATCCTTTGAAGAAACATAAAAAATCGACAAAGGGATAAAAAAGGAGAACATTTCCCATAGGTCGCGCAAGTTCCCTCTTGTTCGCGCAAGTACACTTGCGCGCCGCCTCAATACTTGCGCGACATATGTGGTAACCGCTTGGTAACCGCCCGGGGTCTTCTTTTGCCTATAAATAGACCCTGTGGGCCCTCCATTCGAGAGGATTTTTTTCCAGAAACTCGGATTGAAGCTCCTGACGCCCAAGTCTCTTCTCAAAGCTTCCAGAACATTTCTAAGGTAATTTCTTACCTAGAATGGAAGATCTAAAGAGAAGAAGGAAGGCCTAAGTGTTGAAACTTATCAAACACTTGCGCGCCGACTTAATTCCTTCAATATAACTTGCGCGTCCCTCTTCTGGAAGAACCTCAAGAGGATGGTAAAGGGTTTAATAAAGAGTCGCTCAAGTATTTCAATGCTGGTTGAAAATCGCGCAAGTACCCCTCATGTCGCGCAAGTATACTTGCGCGACCAATACTTGTGCGCCGCCGCAGGACTTGCGCGCCTTTCAAGACTTGCGCGCCCCTATCTTTTTGGGTGCCCATCTTGTCCATTTTTACCCCTCTTCAACCATTTCACCTTTCCTCTTCAAGATTCAGTCTTCAAGATACTCTTCAAAGCCATTTATGGCATGATTTCTTGATTTGACATCCTTATCTGAAAGGAATTCTGTGAAATATCTCTCAAAACCTAGTGATTTAAACATCTTTATGTCACCAAATATTGAGAGTTCATTCATTCAACCTCATCCTTTAAGATGAGAGAATCCTAACCTGGGTCTCCTTTTCAGGAATAATCCCCAGTTATAAAACCTTTGATCTGGGCATCCTCCTCAGGAGTAAGCCCCAATCAAGTTCCCAATCTTGGGCATCCTCCTCAGGAGTAAGCCCCAATCAAGTTCCCAATCTTGGGTATCCTCCTCAGGAGTAAGCCCCAATCAAGTTCCCAATCTTGGGCATCCTTCTTAGGAGTAAGCCCCAAACCTTAATCCCTAACCTGGGTCTCCTTTTCAGGAATAATCCCCAGTTATACAACCTTTGATCTGGGCATCCTCCTTAGGAGTAAGCCCCAATCAAAGTCCTCTAAGCTGGGTCTCCTTTTCAGGAATAAGACTCAGTCATAATCTTGGGCTTCCTCTTCAGGAGTAAGCCCCAAGTCCCCTAACCTGGGCTTCCTTCTCAGGAATAAGTCCTAGTCATAAATCTTGGGCATCCTCCTCAGGAGTAAGCCCCAATCAAATTCCCAATTTTTTGGGCATCCTTCTTAGGAGTAAGCCCCAAGTCTCTTAAAATTTCTCTTAACCAGTCATAAATTTCCTTTGATATGGATTTCCTTTTTCAGGAATAAAACCCAATCATAAGTCCCCTCCTAACTTGGGCATTCTCCTTAGGAATAAGCCCCAAGATTAGAGTATTTAAATCTCCATGAAGCACATATAACTTTATGGACCCTTTTCATGGATTTTCTCCCTAAATGTAAATCCTAAACCTTCATCTATCTGGGCAGTCATCCATACATAAGCCCCAAGCAAGTTCCTATGATTGCATCTTTCGTGGCACATTTGTCTAAATTTTACCAATACCTCTTGTTTCTCACACCGAGCATGACTCACGTGAGCTTAGAGTGTAAAAGTAATTATGACATTCTTCTTTGAGCCATCAATCATAAACATCATACTCCATAACTCGAACTACGTGGGTTCTGATTCCTTTTCCAAAACAAAGGATACGTAGGTAGCCCATTTATGGGTTCGATCCCAACTTTGAGATAATCTCTGTCCTTCTGAATGACAATAAACTTCAAGTTCCCCACTGAGTGGCTTTAAAACCAGCCTGGTCATCATAAAATGACCAAGAGACTTTTTATATAAATGTTTTGAAGGATACCATTGACCAAGAATCTCTAAACAAATATAGATGATTCTCTATCAATGAAGAACCTCGAATACATATAAAAGATTCTCTAAATTTCTTGCATATTTAATCATTGATTGTTAAAACTAAAGGAAATCTCATTTTATACTTGGTAATGTAATAAGGATTCACGAACATAACTTAAATCTATAAAGAGAGTCCCGGAGTAGACAATAATTCCCCTCAAAAAGGTGTGATGAGTCTGACCTCCCATCCTCTCGACCAATGCAAAATTCCTAAGCCTCATCAGTCCACAAGCTAATGAGCGCCTGCCTTTGGAAAGTAGGTCCCAACGGATGTGGAATCATTGGATGTTTCCGGTTCTATGAATAAACCCGTTAGAAACCGATTGGAATGTTTGAATCTCCCGTCCAGGAGGTCATCCTCGGATTCCGTGCGAAACAAAAATGGTGAACCCGACGTGAATACTTAACCAAGTTAAAGTGATGTTCTTCTTATCTGTTAGGCCCCTTGGGCCAACAAGGCAATCATTGACATATGATCATCCAAAAGATGCAGTAGCCGGATTCATCTTGATTATGTCTGTTAAATGGAACAGGCACTCTTTTCTCAAGATCTTCTGCAAAAAATGGCTTTCCTTAAATTCACCCCTGTGAATACTGCTGCTGTGAACACCTCTACTGTGAGGTCTGCTGCTGTGAAAACCAATGCTGCTACTCCTGCTGGAACGTCATCCGCTCTGAGGATGACATCACCAACTCAGCGTCTTCAACGCTGTGTTTCTAATGCACTGGTTAAGGAGTACCATCGCAACGGTACTATCCCAACTCTGGAGGCTGCTCGTCAAGCCCTACAAGTTAACAATTCTACCTGGTCGTCCGGACAACGGCGACCAGCAATCAAGAACCAGGCGGTGCTGACTACCGTCTCTAACCGTTTCGGGTCGTTATAACCGGAACGCAGTTTCCATTCACTCCCTTACTCCGAGGAAGTGAATGAGCAGGTCCCGCAGGACCTTAATTCAAAAAGACAGGAGTACTTTTCAAGGGCTCCCATCAACAATCGCCGCCAGACTCGTGCGGTAGTGCGCCCTCAACATGATGAGGGTACCGACTCCAGGCATTCAGCTTAAGTTCCTCGAACCCGAGCAGGCAAGATGAACCGCCAGAGACGGAATCCGGTTAACAATAGGCAGGTTGTCATCCCTGCCATCTCCGGAGAAGTCCACCAACCTAACATGGTGGCAAATAACAAGCAGGCATACACACCTGTTCGTTTTAATCCCGCTGTCCAGCAGACTCGTCTGGCAGCATCAAGCCGATCCCTCCAGGTAATTCCGGCAGAGTACCATAGGCAGGGACATACACCTGCTTATACATCAGCAGTTAGTCAGCAGGCTCGTCTGACTACATATGATGAATCTCGTCAACCGTGTTTGGCGAAGTGTAATCAGCAGGCACATACACCTGCTAATACTAATCAAGCCTACCAACAGTCTCGCTTGGTAGCGCCCGGAGAAGTCAGTCGGAAAGTCCCGACGACAAACAGGAGGCAGACTAAACTCTCTGCCTCCACATTTGAGTACTGTCAGGATTCACTGACAGGAAAAGGAGGACAGGAGCAGGCACATACACCTACTCCAAGCCCGGAATGGACGTATATCCCTGTTCCGGTGGCTGAAGTCACTAAACATATTTTGTCAATGGTGAAAGAGCAGAAGCAAATTCCTGCTCATATTCTGGATGCTTGCCAGGATATCATAACAGCTTCAGCATCATCTCAGGGACAGACACATAAATCTATCCCTAGCAGTGGAGTGACACATCAACAATTCACTCCGGAACAGACACACACATCTGTTCCAGTCCAAGAGGGTTGTGGGGCCTACTCCCCCATATCATACGGACAACCAAGTCAGGCACATACACCTGATTTGAGCGATGATTGTCAGCCTAACCTGACCATCTTTCCTGATCAGGCACATACACCTGCTCAGAGCAATCACTTTCGTCATCAAGTGGTTTCTAAAGCGAGTAAGAAGGCATCTAAGAAAAAGATCCGCCCAGCACAGTCAGGAGATCAAAGGCCAATCTGCAACCAAGCCTTGCTCGATGCTGGAGTTCTTGAAGCCCTCAGACATTTATCTGTCGAAATTCAAGATTCTACTCCCTCAGTTCCCAATAACAGGAACATTAATCCCAAAGGTCTTCAACAGACACTTCCTCATGAAGACTTGCTTCATGAAAATTCGGTCAATCTTGAAGTTTGTTCTTCAGATGAGAGCCACAGGAACCCTCTGTGTGGTCAGAAGACCAAGGAGCAAGAGATTTCATCTTTTGCTGTAACCCATCATGATGGTCCTCCTCATGGTGATGAACTTCGCTGCGAAAGTCCTCTCCGCAATAGTGATTCACATTGTCTCGAAAATTCTTCAGAAGGCAATGTAGTGACGAGAAAGTCCTCCTATCTCGAGGCACTTGCAAACGTAAAACCAGTCATGTCTGATGCTTTACTATCGGCAGGTGAAACTCTTTCTCCATCAGAAGATAGCCTGGGGTTCAGGTTATTCTCCGAACCTTCCCTGGGTCATTCATCTTCCAGCATGAATAGTGATTCCTCTACCAATCTTGTTGAATCCGATGAAGCAACAAGGAAACACCAACTCTGGTCCAAACAGGTAGAAGAATCTTCATTTAATGATAAAGAGGAAATGCTGAACATGAGGAAAAAACTGGCAAAAGGTGAAGTACCAGTCATGTTTTGGCCTTTGGCTGATTCCCAGTATGACATTCCAAAGATGTTGACGGATGATGGAATCCATGATATTCGTCTCAACATATGGAAAACTCTTTGTCAATTAAAGAAAAAGGTATTATCTTACGATGAATATGAAAATCATCTTAAGATAATAGAAGGGTTACAACGCCAGATTGATTTGGCATCTCTATCAGTCTCTCGGTATCCGAAGGCTGAAAAGCAACAGAGAACCCTTCAACGTTCATGCCTTGGCGCACTAAGAAGATTGCGTCAGTTAATTTCCAATGCTCCATCTAATGTTCATATCAGAGGATGGGGTGTTCACGGAGCACTACATTTCACAGTGCTTTCCAGTCAGCAAAGCCCGCCGAAAATGGTCTCATGCAATGTTATTGCCCATGGCCGGCCACAGTCAATGGGCTTTATTCATAATCAAAAGCTTGCTCGAGAACAAGCTTCAACTAGTTCCTCTCAAAATCAAGTATATAGAGAACAGGTTGTTGAATTGCTTCTACATCAAGCAGGCGAGAATATTGCACAAGCCTCTCGTCTGGAGCAAACACGTCATCAAATAACAGAAGTTTCGGAAATCATCCAACGGTCTGTTGAACCAGGTGATAAAAGTGGATACAGGTTAATGCATCCAGCTAATTTCCGAACTAAGATTCGCAAGATCAAGAGAGATTTCAAGAAGATCTCAGACATAGCATGTCAAGAGACACCCCAGCTTGCAGGACTGGGGACTTCTCTAACCCAACCCTCAGAGTAAACGAATTGGATTCGAGGAGTTGAGCGGAAGCAGCAGGAACACCCCCAGTCCACCGGACTGGGGACTTTTTCAAATCCTCAATCCTTCCCTCAGAGAAAGTCAGTTTTCTCTCGATTAGGGAATAAGCCTCAAGAGGAACGAAGAGCCAAGCTATCAAGAGATTCTCTCCAAGTGACGGTTCTCCAAGAAATTCCTGAGGGATCAAGTCAATGGAATGTCATGTCTCATCATGGACATAGAAGAAGACAATATCACAGAAATGCTGATAAAAAGGATTCCATGCAATATGCATCAATTAATGTCATCAATGCCGTTGCTGCTGATTCACCAGATGAGGCTCAATCAGAGGGATCAGACGAAGAGGTTCCTGCTCAAGATGTTGCGCACACAGACCTAAATGAAGAAGGTGTGCGCACACGTAATCAAAGGCTTACCCAAAATCTGGGTATTCCTTCAAGTAACCCACTTCCCCCTCTCCGAAAAGGATCCAATAAGGGGAAAGGAAAGAATTAGGTTACTTCTCACCCTTCCTCTGAAGGAGGTCAATCGCTCTCATTAGAGCAAAGATTTTCCCAACAGAAAGAAGAAATGAAAGAATTAAGAAGGTTGAATGCAGAACTACTTCAGAGTAGTCTTCTTCTTAAGAATGTTGAAGTCCGACAGCCGAAGGAATTTGTTGTAACTACTAAGATGGATCAAGAATATCCTCCTTTGTCAGTACACCCACAGAGGTCTAATCCTACGGGTCAAACGCAACAACGGTTGGCAGCACTACCATCAGTTGCAGCACCAACCCCCACGTCTGTCCAAGCTCCATTCATTGCACCTACCCAAAACCAAGTTCAACCTGACGTTTCTCAAAAGTTAATAACTACTATTGAGTCATTAACAGCTCGGTTAGAAACTATGGAAGGGAAACGGGCGCAAGTTCAACCTGAAAAGAAAGTTTACCCTGAATGGGTAGATTCAATTTCTCCTCCATCCAGTTTTGGAAACCCTATTTTCCTTACTTTCAATGGATCAGGCGACCCTGAACAACATTTGACACATTATGTATCTTGTTGTGATCCTATGATGGGAACTCCAGAGCAACAAGAAGCAGTGAAACTCAGATGCTTCGTGCGAACCTTGCAAGGACCAGCTTTTGTCTGGTATACAAGCTTGCAATCCCGATCAGTCATCGGATGGGAGGATCTTCATCAAAAAAATTTTCTTCAGTTTAGCTCAACTTTGCCAAAAACGACAGTTTTCGATCTTACAAACTGCAAGCAAAGGGAGAATGAAAGAGTCTCTGATTTCATTGCCCGTTGGAAGGGATTAACGTATTCCTTGAGTTTATCACTCCCTCAGGAGGAATTGTTGCCAATCTGTGTGGCAAATTTGCGTGACGAATTACGCACGCCATTGATCCCTGTGAAATACACAGGAGGGTTTCGAGACCTTACTTCAATCGCTCAACAGATTGAAGATTCCCTTATACAGGCTAAGGTTAAATCTCGTGTAATTCCATCAGCTCCAGGAAGAAGAATGGGTAAAGCAGAAACTGCTACAGTTATGCTTAAACAGGCACCTGTACCTATTTCTACTTCAAAACCTTCATCTTCTCGAAGGGCTCCACCTCCTGAACGCCAGCAACAAAGGCTGTTTCGTCCAAATGATCAAAAAGATCAACGACGAAAACAATTTGAGGATATGAAGAGTAAAACATACTCTTTCCGAAGTGAGCATGTTCCTGGTTACTTCATTTCAGCTCTGGAGAATAATTTGGTTCAATTACCAGTGCCGAAGAGGCCAAACAAGGAAGGAGATGAAGACCGTCCCAATTAATGTCCCTTTCATCAAATGTTGGGACATCCCATCCAGGAGTGTTTTGTCTTTAAAGACCTCCTACAAAAGATGGTCGACTTGGGACAAGTCAAATTGAAGGGTTCTTCAGCTCATGTAGCGTGTATTACCGCTACAGATCCAGAGGAAGGAGGCGAGTGGCAGGAAGTCAAAAGCAAAACTGCGAAAAAATATGATGATTGGATGGTCAGAAAGACAATCAATCGGACCCATTCCATTTTGTGAACACAATTGAAGAAGCCAATTGTGTCTCCTACAAAATCTGCAGTAAAGCCTCCATCAACGGACAAATTCTCAAAAGGGCAGCGCAATTCAAAGAAGAAAGAGGAATCAGGAGAAGATGAGTATGCATCAAAGCCTAAATTGTCTTTGACTCTGGCAGATTTCATGCCATCTACTTCAAAGCAATGGGCACCGTCCCACCAAACGGCACAGCCTAAACAGGCCAACCAGGCAGAGTCTTTATCAGACGAAGAATTGATCTTTGGTTCTGTTAATATGATTCAATTAACAGATTCATATTCCAGTCTTGATGAGCCTGAATTCCCTGTATCAAATAAGGGAACCCGAGGAAGTTCTAGAGGTTCAGGATATAGGGGAAGACGTGGATCTTTCTGAAGCCACTACTCTAATTCTACCCCTGCTAGCACTGTATATGCAGCAGAAACTCGTGGTAAAGCCCTTCAGCGAGCTCAAAAAGAACAATCAAGTTCTTCTGCAAATGGCCAACTCAGCTTCGGCACGGTTATTTTGGAAGACCGATTAAAGGTTCCATCTTCTTTATCTCAGCAAGTAAATGGATATAATCAGTCTAATTTTCCAAAACCAAAGATGTTGCCAACTTCAATACAAGATGCATCAGCTTCCAAAGCATCTGCTTCCAAGGTACCTGCTAAACCGCATATTCCTATTGGGAAACGCATGCCTCTAGATCAAAAGTATGATATATTGAAACACTTGGCCCAAGTACCAGCCAAATTATCAATTTTGGATGCTTTGAATCTATCAAGAGATCTTCGGGAAGCACTTATCGAAGCTTTATCAAGTCCTCAGGAATTTGAAGCTGAAATTGCTGCAGCTGAAATTTATCACATAGAGAATAATCCTGCAGAATGTCATGCAGTGATATCTTTTACTGATAAAGATGAAGATGATGTTGTTCATGGGCACATAAAACCGTTGTACTTATCTGGCAAAGTCAATGGTATAGATGTTCGAAGAGCTTTTATTGACAATGGTTCAGGAGTCAACCTCATGCCCATTCGTACACTTCGTCGATTGGGCTTCACGGAATCTGATTTATCTCCTTCTACCATGATGTTGCAAGGATATGATAAAAATGAACAAGATCCACTGTGAGAAGTTACGCTCAGAACTCAGTTTGGAGATCTTGTTTCCAATTCAGATTTCATGATTGTTGATCAGGACTCAGCTTTCAATATCTTTCTTGGAAGACCCTGGCTACATCAGCATGCAGCTATTCCATCATCATACCATCAATGTCTCAAATACTGTTTTGATGGTCAAGTTGGAACATTGTATGGTGATAAGGCCCCGTTCAAGACATGTGAGTCTCAATACATTGAGGCGGAATTTTATCACATGAAGGGAAGAGAAAAACCTACAATGAAGGAAATTACCAAAGTTAATGCTCCATATGGTTTGGAAAAAATTCCAATAAATCCATTTTCACATGTGAGTACAGATTATGTGTTACCTATCAGTCAAATTGACAAAATAGGACCAAATCAAAATACTCTTATGGAAAGATCCATAATGTCAATCACGGCAATCGAGCCAGATAACATGGGAGAAATTGGTAACTTACCAAGCAGTGATGAAAGCATAAGTGGTGACGTTTTCGTTTTGTCTGCTGAAATCCAACAAGTCTATACTTCGCTAATCAGGCCAGAAGAAGTTATAGCAACAACAGAGGTAAATATTGATGTCGATTCTCAATCCATCATCTCCTCTTTGATTCCCAAAGAAAACCCTTTATCATCAATAGGGTCGGAAATGGAAGCTTCTTCTTCAAAATGTGAAAATTTTGACATCTCTTATGATCATGAGAATTTCGTTTTTTCATCTACTTTGCAAGTAGAAACGGAAGAAATAACACATAATGAAGAGGAAGAGGAAGATCTTAGAGATGCTCCTCCAGCATTTGAAGAGGGTATCTCTACCACTGTGGATGAACTCAAAGAAGTAAATCTGGGTACAGAGAAAGATCTACGCCCCACTTTAATTAGTGCGACCATGAACCTTGAAGAACAAGAGATGTATATTTCTTTTCTAAAGCAAAATAAAGATATTTTTGCTTGGAATTATACAGAGATGCCTGGCCTTGATCCTGATGTTGCCACCCATCATTTGGGTTTGCCAAAAGAACATCGAGGATTCAAGCAAGCCGCGAGAAGAACACACCCAACCTATGCTTCCAAAATCGAGGCTGAAGTGGATAAGCTTATCAAAGCTAACTTCGTCAGAGAAGTTCAATATCCTAAGTGGTTGGCAAATATTGTCCCTGTAAAGAAGAAGAACGGACAAATTAGGGTTTGCATCGATTTCAGAGATCTTAATCGGTATTGTCCCAAAGATGATTTTCCAGTTCCGATTACAGAACTCTTAATTGATGCAACGGCTGGCTATGAAGTACTTTCTTTCATGGATGGATATTCTGGATATAATCAGATCCGAATGGCCCCAGAAGATGAGGAATATACATCCTTCAGAGCTCCTCAAGGTGTGTTTTGTTACCGGGTGATGCCCTTTGGTTTAAAGAATGCAGGTGCAACATATCAACGCGCCATGCATCGTATCTTCAAACCTTTTTTAGGGAAATTTGTTGAATGCTATGTAGATGATTTTGTGGTTAAATCCAAACAACGTTTTGATCACTTGGATGATTTGGAAGTCATATTCCACAAGCTTCGACAACATAATTTGAAGATGAACCCCTTAAAATGTGCTTTTGGGGTAACCTAGGAAAATTCCTAGGCTTTGTTGTACGCCATCGTGGTATTGAAGTCGATCCTGAGAAGACCAAATCAATCCTTGGTATGTCACCTCCTCATAATTTGAAAGAATTAAGAGGACTTCAAGGACACTTAGCCTATATTCGGCGTTTCATCACCAATTTGGCAGGAAAAAGTTTACCCTTTACCAAATTATTGAAAAAAGGAGTCACTTACCAGTGGACTAAAGAATGTCAAGAAGCATTTGATGTTCTCAAGAAATACCTCTTGATTCCACCAGTACTCATGCCACCTGTTGAGGGTAGGCCTCTTATCCTCTATGTGATAGCTTTAGAGCGATCATTGGGTGCCTTTCTCGCTCAAAAGAATGATGCTGGGAATGAAAATAGTCTCTACTATCTCAGTAGAACTATGCTTGAAGCAGAAACCCGGTATTCAAGTATTGAAAAATGCTGCCTAGCATTAATCTTTGCAGTTCAGAAACTGTGACACTATCTGCAACATCACGAGGTCCAATTGGTATCTCGTAATAATCCACTCAAATTCATCCTTAGTCGTCCAATGCTTACAGGACATTTGGCAAGGTGGGCAGTTATTCTACAGCAGTTCGACATCCAATATGTGTCTCAAAAGGCAATTAAGGGCCAAGCTCTGGCTGATTTCTTGGCTGAACACCCTTCAGTGGAAGACACGTATTCAGATATCGAACTCCCTGATGAGGAAGTTTTTTCTATTCAAGAGAGTCCTCAAACATGGGAAATGTATTTTGATGGTGCTTCTAGAAGTCCAACAGGGAAGAAAATGGAAAATCCTAAATTCAACAAAGTTGGTTTAGGAATTGTGCTCATTTCTCCAGATAAGGCAGTGTTACCTTATTCCTTTTTGTTGTGGGAAGGTGGTACCAATAATGAAGCTGAATACCAAGCTCTCATTGCAGGCTTGGAGTTAGCACTTCAAGCACAAGTGAATCACTTAAAGGTGAAAGGTGATTCAGACCTGGTAATCAAACAAGTCAATGGGGATTATGCCATCAGAAAAGAAGAATTAATCCCTTTGTATGATTACGTCAGAGAGTTAATGTCGGAATTCCCTTCAGAACCGACATTTTCTTATGTCCCAAGATCACAAAATGCTCAAGCTGATGCACTAGCTAATATAGCCACAGCTTTAGCAGATCCAAATCGGGACGAGACAACCATCGGTATTGCCCACCGTCGTGCAATTTCACCTTATGTTCAAGTCAGAACAGAGGAAATTAATGAAATTAGTCCCATTCCGGAACCGTATGGTCATACTACGGGATGGATGTCACCTATCAAGGAATACCTTCAAAATGGAACACTTCCACCTGATAGAGCCGAGAAAGAACAAATTCGGCGACGTGTGGTCAATTTTACTCTTTATGATGGTCCAAACCACCTCGAGAAAATTCTCTACAAACGTGGTTTTGATGGAGTTCTCTTCAGATGTATTGATGGTGAAGAGACAATGGCTGTCATAAAAGAAGTGCATGCAGGAGTCTGTGGTGCCCACCAGTCTGGACATAGATTGTCTGATCAAATTCGAAGGCTTGGATACTTCTGGCCTTCAATGATACAAGATTGTGTTAAATTCACAATGAAGTGTCATTCATGCCAAGTATATGCCAACTTCATTCATAAACCTCCAGAGTTGCTTCATACAGCTAAATACTCATGGCCATTTTCCATATGGAGAATGGATGTGGTGGGACCTTACCCTTCAGCTACGGCCAAGCAGTTTAAGTATATTCTTACTGCTACTGATTTCTTTTCCAAATGGGCAGAGGCAGTACCTCTCAAAGAAGTCAGTTCTAAATGCATTATTAGCTTCATCAAGTCTAAGATCATTACTAGATTTGGTGTCCCTCATACCATATTGACGGACAACGGCACCAACTTCTGTTCTTCTGAGGTAAAGAGATTGTATCAAGAATACAACATTATGTCCAACCATTCATCTCGATATCATGCAGCGGCTAATGGCCAGATAGAGGCCTTCAACAAGACTCTTTCAAATATACTATAAAAGATGGTGGATAAAGATAAGTGGTCATGGCCTGATAAACTCTTTCATGCTTTATGGGCTTATCGGACTACCACTCGCAATGCAACGCGGTCTACTCCATATTCATTAGTATATGGAACAGAAGCAGTCTTGCCAATTGAAGTTCAATTGCCCTCACTCAGAATAGCCGTTTGTGAACAGTTATCGACAGATGAGCAATCCCAAAAGCGTTTGAATGAATTGGAACAGTTAGATGAGAAGAGATTGTGCACTTTGCACCACTTGGAAATCTATCAGAATCGAATAGCACGAGCTTTTAACAAAAAAGTTCGTCTTCGTTCATTCATTCAGGGAGAATTGGTATTGGTTCTCAAAACACCAATGATACCCGGAAAGAAACCTCCCAAGCTTGAACCAAAATGGGAAGGACCTTATTCAATACATAAGGTCTACTCCAATGGAGCGTATTCTCTAATCTCAATGGATGGAGAACACATCACGACTCCAACTAATGCCAGATTTCTGAAGAAGTATTTTGTATAAACACAAAATATTGTTCCCAGAACCAAGACTCTTACATTTGGTTCATACAGCAATGGTCCAGTATGACCTTAAACTACAACTTCGTCCAACATGACGTTAAAATGTGTCACACTTCTGTCCGAGATGACATTAAACTATAATATGTCCAGCATGACGATAAACTGTACGGTCCATGCATATGACCTTAAACTATTCGCACTTATGTCCCTGCAACATGACACTAAACTGTGCAGCACCAATAGTCCTAACTGCAAGACTTTAAACTGCATAGTCCCTAATTTTGTCCTACATGACAATAAACTGTATAGAAGTTCCTATATTTTGTCCGAGATGACATTAAACTATATTGTGTCCTAGCAACATGACATTAAACTGTGTGGCACTTCCAATGTCTAGCATGACGATAAACTGTAAAAAGTCCCCAGAACTGATATCCTCATATTGGTTCACCTTAGTCCTAGTTACATGACTTTAAACTGTGTAGCACCAGTTCTTCCTTGCTATATGACGTTAAACTATACAGCAATGGTCCAGTATGACCTTAAACTGCAACTTCGTCCCACATGACATTAAACTGTGAAAAAATTCCATGAGAGGTCCAACATGACATTAAACTGCACCATCCCTGGTACAGGTATATGACCTTAAACTATTTGCAAATCCCTTATGTCCAGCAAGACGTTAAACTATGACGTCCTAACTACATGACGATAAACTGTATAAAAGTCCCTCACGTCCGGAAAGACGTTAAACTATATAATCATCAAAAGTCCAGCATGACATTAAAACTGCACAATCCCCCTTTCGTCCAATATGACGTTAAACTGTATTGTCCCCATCGTCCTAACTACATGACGCTAAACTGTACAGAAAGTCCTTGATATGTCCTACATGACATTAAAACTGTGCATCGTTAAGGTTGTTATTACCTCTTGTTTCTCACACCGAGTATGACTCACGTGAGCTTAGAGCGAACATCAACCATAAAACTCCCTTTGGGCCACTAACCATGCGTAAGTCCCAACAACATTTTTAGATCATTGTCCACAAGAACAAATTGACCATTGATTCATTCTTTAATTGAACTACACGGACTTTGATCCTTGCCCTCCAGGCTGGGTATGTAGGCAACCTCCCAAGGTTCAAGCCCAAAAACAATCTCTTCACATCGGTTCACCACCATCTCATATGATGATGATTTGTGAAACCACCCCTGGAATCAATATCTTTACATTGATTCACTTTCGTCCTTGTTATATGACGTTAAACTATACAACACTTTTCGTCCGATACGACAATAAACTACAATATTCTTTGATTTCCTCATTTGAGAAGGAACCATTATTAACATTGATTCTTTTTCAATCATGGTTTTCATTTTCAAAAGACTACGTACATACATGGTAATGCCTAAACTTTTTATCTTAGGTTAAAACCATCATTGCACTAAAGTCCCCTTTCACCCTTCACATGTACGAACCAAATTTGTACAAAGGGTAATTCCAGAACTACGTGGACTTGATTCCCATCCTTATGGGATACGTAGGAACATTCGAGTGTCCCTCGAATCTTGTCCCAAGTCTTTTGGGCCTAACCCCAAATTTCACTTTCAGTCCCTTGGCTGAAAAGTCCTCATGAAAACACACACTCTGTATTCATTATTATGGTCCGAATTCTATGACCTTAAACTAAGATTACTCATACTTTCGTCCTGCACGACGTTAAACTGCATTTTAAGAACTACGTATGGCTTGATTCTCATTCTTATGAGATACGTAGTGAAGTCCAAGTTTCAATTCAGGACCCAGCCACAACATGATTATGGTTTTTCATTGACCTATGTATCTCTATATACATTGGACAATACCCATCTTTATGTATTATATTCCTAACCTTAAATATTTTCAGATCTTTATAACCCTTTTCATGACTTCTAGTCACAAAAATGTCAAACTTCTGAGAATTCTTTTGCCTAACTATGGAGCACGTGCCCATAGGTGGCCTTGCATAAACAGTCCACATAAAAGACTTGTCAGCCAAGAGATGCTATTTATTTGACCATGCAGCCAATGCCCATAGGTGGCCCTGCATGTTTTCAACCCCCTAACGGGTTTGTTAAATAATAGTAACTTCATTCTTGGGAAGAATGCCTCTATTGTTCTTATTTGTCTTAAACGACAGTATGTAGGGATCCGCAAAAATAGCCATCCTTAACATATTTGTCCCATATCCTTTTTCATGATCTGAAAGTATTCAAGTCTATGGTTTATTCTTCTTCCCTAAGTTTGGGTCAGACCTTCGTAGGAGTGATATTCATCCAGTTCTTCGATATTCTTGTTTGGAAATATCTTCTCCATATTCAAGTACCTCTTTCCATACAACAAACTCTATGCTTTAGAAAATTTGAATCTCCATAAACTTTCACTGGCTTTTAGCACTAGGAAAGTAACTTTTTGGGAGTTCTTTTGCCTGACTATGCAGCACGTGCCCATAGGTGGCCTTGCATAAACAGTCCACATAACAGACTTGTCATCCAAAAGATGCTATTTTATTTGACTATGCAGCCAATGCCCATAGGTGGCCCTGCATATTTCAACCCCCTAACGGGTTTTGTTAAATAATAGTAACTTCATTCTTGGAAACTACTTCTTCTAATGCCTTTTAGCTCTTTTTTCATATCATTCCTCAGATTCAAATATTCTTAAGCCATAGTTTACATTTTTCCCTCATACTTGAGTATGGTAAATATGTTTTCAGATAAATTGTCAAGGAATTGAATCCATTTTAATCCATTTTCGGTCAAAGCTATTTCGACCTTAAACATTAGCCCATTTATGTCCGGCTTGCATGACTTTAAACTGCCCACACAAAAGACAAAGGAACTCTGAATAAAAGTCAAGTTCCATCTCACTAAATATACATTTTTGTATGATTTAGATAATATTGAGCAGTTAAAAGATTCAAAGTTTGTAGGGTTATTTTTAATAATCCTAGTAAAAATCAAACTATGATTACTAAGCCCATTGGCTTATGTAAATTTGAAGCAGGTAATGAAAGAATGCAGGTACAAATGATTGGAGACGAAAGTGTTTTTCATTGATACTCAAGAGTTAGAAGGACATCCACAGACTGGAATCTCTTCTCTTTTTCAAGAATTACAGAAGATTGTCAACATAAGTCTTCATTTGATGTATAGCATCCTGAGCCTTATCAACAGTTACTTGAAGCTCGTGCACTCGACCAGCTTCACTCTTTTCAGCTTGCTGAAGTGCCTTCTTAGCATCTGCAATGGCTTTCATTCCATTCATATGAGTTGCATCCAATGATTTGTTAAGCTGATCAAGTTCCCCAGTAACAGCATCTAACTGTTGCTGGAGTTGCACTTGCTGGACGACCTTTTCTTTGATTTTTTTGCTTCAGATCCTTCATCTTGACAGCATAATCAGCTTCAGCCTGGGATATCGCAGCCTCAAATTCGCCTATGTTGACTGACAATTTCACTCTGGTCAAATATTCACGACTTGTCTGCATTTACTCCCTCCTGAAAATAATCTGTTTCACCGCAGCATGGATCTTTTCATACCCAAAACCACCAAGTCCCATTATAACAAATTGGGATGACAATCGGGAAATTTTTTATGGTAGCTCTTCTAAAGGCACCCCCGATATGATGTTTCATATGTTGTTCCATGCCTTACATCGTGAAAAGCTGAACGCTTTGAGCATCTCTGGATCTGATTCAACATCTTCGTCAGAAGGGGGTATGTAATCTGGAATTAGCGCGCTTAGGGAGGTGCCTTGTCCTGCTCTTTCCCCCCTGACTTGTGCTTCTTCACTTTCAATTCCCGTTGGGACAGAGGCTGAGGCCTCATCTTCGGGTATATTCATTGCAGTTGATGGTCCTGCATGATTAATTGAAAGATTTTAGTTGAATCTTAAAGGATAACAAAAGAATGGATTGTCTTGCAAATAAAGTACAATCACAAATATTGTTATCCCTTACCCAATGGTGGTTCAGCAACATGAGAAGACTTCTCCCCATCTTTCCCGGTTTCAACAGGATTTTCAAGATGGGTCTGAGGAGAGTTTATTGGATTTAGCTCTACTTGAGCTAATGTTTCTGCAATGATAGGGTTGACATCAGTGTCCACACCCTCTTCAGGCATTGGCAGTTCAGCAACTTCTACGGAAGAAACTGCATATTATTTTACATCATGGTTATAAATATTTTCTTTTAAAAGAAAAATTTGGGCGAAGGGTAACACTCACGCCCAAGGTCTTCTAAATCACATGACAATCTAGCATGATCATAAAATTCTTCAAAATTCATTCCTTGATTCATCATTTCATCCAATGATACTTCAGAATCTTGGTTAGTCTCACCAGTGGGAGCATTTGCTATGTCTTCTTGCTGACTTATGTCCTGCAACCCCTGACCCTGGACAACATCTTCAGTAGTGGGAGGGATACTGGGAATGGATGGTAGCTCTTCTCCAGGAGCAACCAAGTCAGCTTGAGTCTGTGGTTGTTCTACAGCACCCTCCACGACCTTTGAAGAAGGATCAGTCCCTTCCCTCAAGGGGGAAATTGAAGAAGCCCCTGCAATCCTCAGAAATATGAGTAACCATATGATTATGGGTATAAAATCATGATTGTTCGAAGGACTTACCACTGCTAATGAAACGTTTAGCTAAGGATTTCCTCCTTCGTTGCCTTGGCTTCTTTTTCTTTTTTGGAGTTTCAGTTGTCTCCCTTATTGGCACTTGGATTGGAGAATGAAAGGCTATGTCTAGTGCCTCATTCATGGCCTGCTGGCCTGGAGATATCTCGCCTGGTTCGCGAGGAGAATCAGCAGCAGCCCCAACAGCGGTACCACCAGGGCTATATTGTGTCGAAGGAACCCCGATCCCTTTCTTTGCAAGCTGTAAGATGAAGAAAATAACTTCCTTAAGTAACAAAGCTTCAACTGAAATCAAGTTGCAATGAAAATAAGGAAAGAAAACTTACATCTTCAGGAGCCACATACTCTTGCCACTCCTCATCTCCAGAACCACCAGCCCCCTCAGTGGTGCCACGATCAATCATTTCCTTCACCCGCCTGGTGATAGGAACCGAATTATCGGTGGCATATATGAGCATTTCCAGCTCTCTGATGTAAGCCCGCACTTCATTAGGGTTATCTCCGTATTGAAGGTCTTTGGAAGCTAGAATATATCCTATCCCAGGAAGTTGTAGGCCCTCACACAAATCCAGCCAGGCGGTTTCAGTATCACAGTATAAGCTCTGCCATAGCTGAACAGCCTATGGTCTTAGATATAAAGGCTGTGAGGAAGGTCCTACAATTTTTGATTTTAATTTCTTCCCAACTCCTGCAACTACAGATAGAGAATAAGAAAGTGAGAATTATTACTTTATAAAGTAGCAGTGATTGAAGTTATTACAATCAAATAACTCACCAGGAGCTGATGGAGTGGGTCTTTTAACTCTGGCCGGAGGATTATATCGGGCACGAAACCGCTTTGCTGCCGGTTGTGCCTCATCATCCCCATCATGATAATCTGAGGAATCAGTTCTATAGGAGGAGTCTATTGAACCTATTTCAGGAGGAGAAGCAGCACCTTCATGAGGAAGAGTTTCTTTCTCTACAGTCCTCTTCCTCTTTCCCACTTGATATACAGGGTGATTCAATATCCCTTTAGGGTATGATGCTATCCAGTGTTCGGCATAAAATGTAGTCAGATAATGTGCCGCTTTTTCAACTAGTAGATCAAATACTGCTCCAGTCTTCTCTCTTGATGTCAGCAACCATAGTTGTCGAGCAACCATCGGATGTTGCTCTAACCTGACGTGTACTGGAGGGGATACAACAATCTGTTGTAAACATTTGAATTGGCGTGCAAATCTATATGGAGCATAGGCCTCGCATATGATTTCTCCATCAACCCTGGCTACTAACACGCCATCCCTGCAAGCTAGCATGTATGCCCTCAAATCCAAAGGGGCTTTCCCATCATCCACAAACCGCCCAGATAGCGGACTTCCATAAGGAAAGAATTTGAATTCCTTATACATGCTTAGTCTTACTTTTATGTCATAACCATTGACATCTAATGGAGCAATTCCAGAGAATGCTTGCACTGACGGTCTGAAAGAGCTTCCAGGAATTTGTAACCCATTCTGTACATTGTAAGTCCTGAAGTGAGTAGCGATCCATCCCCACAAAACCTGGAATGGTCCCACTATTCTTAAAGGAGATTTACCCTGGAAGACGTGAAGTAAACTCCTGTAAATCTTTGCTAAAATGGGGGTGGCTAACCCAACCATTTTTCCCTCAGCTAACTTGGCCGCAATGACGAAGGTCCCTGGCCTAACGCCTCCCTTCGAATCCCTGACCGGTAAGAGGTAAATACTGAGCCACATTGCCAAGAAACCCGCCAGACGAGTTTTCTTTGGAATTCTTTGATTCACTTCATAGCCCCATTTTTCAAACTCTCCTGCTTCTAGAGTTGGCAAGAATGTGCCAGGAGCTCCTCTCTTCTCAGGTTTTGGACAAGTGGTAGGACGCCTGGGCCGGGTATCCTTGGATTTCTTTTTCTTGGATCCTTTTTCCTTTGGCTCCATCCCTTTCTTCTCAGTAAGAAACACATTCATCCATTCTTCCGGATGGATATCTTTTCTGAAATGAGTTAATGAGGTCTCTGAACTCGTGAGCTTGTGAAGGATTTTGAATAATTCTCGAGCCAAAGCACGAGTCTTCTCTGGATCATTCCAAGTCACCTTGGGAGGAATGAATTCATCATACATATCGCCCAAGATTGGAGCTCCTGAAATCTTGTGGACATCCCACAAACTGATACCTACTTCTCCATGAGTCAAGTGGAAAGAATTAGTCGCTGCACTCCAGTGGCTGAGTATCTCTGGCACGAAGATATCATGTCTGTAAATATATGTCTGCCCAACCCAAACAGCTTCATATATTGCAGCTCTCTTCAGATCCTCAATAAACTCTGCGCAAGTCTGTCGCACCCAGTATGCCCACATCCAAGTTGGCTTCACACCTCCCCCAGGGCGGAAATCCCAACTTTTCTTCCAGCCTTTGGATTGATCCATCTGAGCATCTCGGAAGATTGAAGGATGACAATGTGGTTGCAGCTCAGGTGTATGTTTTTTCAGATCTGGTGTGCAAGGGCTATGATGCATCACATAAGCCTTCTCCACTGTTCCAGCAGTTTGAAATACTCCTCCGCCTGAGATATTTGCTGAAGCAAAATTGGTATAATTCTGAAACCAAGAAAATGGAAGATAATTCTTTACTTCTGGAATAATGACTTCTTGCAGATGACCATGACCATACAAAGGTAGATAAGGGCAGTGAGGAAAGTCTCGATGATATTTCTTCAGATACTTAGCCAAATCTGGAAGAGTACTGTTTTTTACAGTATAGTAATCAGGGCCAATGATATTCATCATATCATCTATCCGCTTGATAGCCAGTTCATCAATTAATCCAGGTCTAAGAGCCATTGAATCTGCACAAGAGTTGAATAAATTAAACTCTTAAGTGGGTTTATTTTTCATAAAATTTGTGAAAGAATTTTTGAAAAAATGGCTAAGGCATTAAGGCGCGCAAGTATGGAGATGTCGCGCAAGTGGTACATGTGCCGCGCAAGTATTTGTCGCGCAAGTATGTGCCGCGCAAGCCTTATTACCTTGAGAGTAGCGCGGCAGCGAGGAAACAGTGAAAACAGGAGACTTGCGCGGCGACAAAGGCTTGCGCGGCGAGAGCTCGAGAAATTCGGGGTCAGATGCCATCTACGGCCGGAAGCGGTATATTTATAGGCTCGGAAGCCTACCTGTGCGCCGTACACAGAGCGCTTAAGGCCTGCGCGACGCAAACTTGCGCGCCGCCCTCTGCATACTAAAGACTTGCGCGCCTCCCTTTTCCTCTGGAGGGATTCGATTTCCTCAGAGTCAAATCCTCATTTTTTCTCCGATCCAACTCTGAGGGGGGAATTTTGTTGACGCTCCTTTCGTCACAGAATCTAATGATCGGAAAAGGGAATATCTGAGCTCAATGTGATTAATCCTTTGAAGAAACATAAAAAATCGACAAAGGGATAAAAAAGGAGAACATTGCCCATAGGTCGCGCAAGTTCCCTCTTGGTCGTGCAAGTACACTTGCGCGCCGCCTCAATACTTGCGCGACATATGTGGTAACCGCTTGGTAACCGCCCGGGGTCTTCTTTTGCCTATAAATAGACCCTGTGGGCCCTCCATTCGAGAGGATTTTTTTCCAGAAACTCGGATTGAAGCTCCTGACGCCCAAGTCTCTTCTCAAAGCTTCCAGAACATTTCTAAGGTAATTTCTTACCTAGAATGGAAGATCTAAAGAGAAGAAGGAAGGCCTAAGTGTTGAAACTTATCAAACACTTGCGCGCCGACTTAATTCCTTCAATATAACTTGCGCGTCCCTCTTCTGGAAGAACCTCAAGAGGATGGTATAGGGTTTAATAAAGAGTCGCTCAAGTATTTCAATGCTGGTTGAAAATTGCGCAAGTACCCCTCATGTCGCGCAAGTATACTTGTGCGACCAATACTTGCGCGCCACCGCAGGACTTGCGCGCCTTTCAAGACTTGTGCGCCCCTATCTTTTTGGGTGCCCATATTGTCCATTTTTACCCCTCTTCAACCATTTCACCTTTCCTCTTCAAGATTCAGTCTTCAAGATACTCTTCAAAGCCATTTATGGCATGATTTCTTGATTTGACATCCTTATCTGAAAGGAATTCTGTGAAATATCTCTCAAAACCTAGTGATTTAAACATCTTTATGTCACCAAAGATTGAGAGTTCATTCATTCAACCTCATCCTTTAAGATGAGAGAATCCTAACATGGGTCTCCTTTTCAGGAATAATCCCCAGTTATAAATCCTTTGATCTGGGCATCCTCCTCAGGAGTAAGCCCCAATCAAGTTCCCAATCTTGGGCATCCTCGTCAGGAGTAAGCCCCAATCAAGTTCCCAATCTTGGGCATCCTCCTCAGGAGTAAGCCCCAATCAAGTTCCCAATCTTGGGCATCCTTCTTAGGAGTAAGCCCCAAACCTTAATCCATAACCTGGGTCTCCTTTTCAGGAATAATCCCCAGTTATAAAACCTTTGATCTGGGCATCCTCCTTAGGAGTAAGCCCCAATCAAAGTCCTCTAAGCTGGGTCTCCTTTTCAGGAATAAGACTCAGTCATAATCTTGGGATTCCTCTTCAGGAGTAAGCCCCAAGTCCCCTAACCTGGGCTTCCTTCTCAGGAATAAGTCCTAGTCATAAATCTTGGGCATCCTCCTCAGGAGTAAGCCCCAATCAAATTCCCAATTTTTTGGGCATCCTTCTTAGGAGTAAGCCCCAAGTCTCTTAAAATTTCTCTTAACCAGTCATAAATTACCTTTGATATGGATTTCTTTTTTCAGGAATAAAACCCAATCATAAGTCCCCTCCTAACTTGGGCATTCTCCTTAGGAATAAGCCCCAAGATTAGAGTATTTAAATCTCCATGAAGCACATATAACTTTATGGACCCTGTTCATGGATTTTCTCCCTAAAAGTAAATCCTAAACCTTCATCTATCTGGGCAGTCATCCATACATAAGCCCCAAGAAAGTTCCTATGATTGCATCTTTCGTGGCACATTTGTCTAAATTTTACCAATACCTCTTGTTTCTCACACCGAGCATGACTCACGTGAGCTTAGAGTGTAAAAGTAATTATGACATTCTTCATTGAGCCATCAATCATAAACATCATACTCCATAACTCGAACTACGTGGGTTCTGATTCCTTTTCCAAAACAAAGGATACGTAGGTAGCCCATTTATGGGTTCGATCCCAACTTTGAGATAATCTCTGTCCTTCTGAATGACAATAAACTTCAAGTGCCCCACTGAGTGGCTTTAAAACCAGCCTGGTCATCATAAAATGACCAAGAGACTTTTTATATAAATGTTTTGAAGGATACCATTGACCAAGAATCTCTAAACAAATATAGATGATTCTCTATCAATGAAGAACCTCGAATACATATAAAAGATTCTCTAAATTTCTTGCATATTTAATCATTGATTGTTAAAACTAAAGGAAATCTCATTTTATACTTGGTAATGTAATAAGGATTCACGAACATAACTTAAATCTATAAAGAGAGCCCCAGAGTAGACAATAATTCCCCTCAAAAATGTGTGATGAGTCCGACCTCCCATCCTCTCGACCAATGAAAAATTCCTAAGCCTCATCAGTCCACAAGCTAATGAGCGCCTGCCTTTGGAAAGTAGGTCCCAACAGATGTGGAATCATTGGATGTTTCCGGTTCTACGAATAAACCCGTTAGAAACCGATTGGAATGTTTGAATCTCCCGTCCAGGAGGTCATCCCCGGATTCCGTGCGAAACAGTGATATATTATATTACATAACATAGTGCATATATCAATATAGGGTAGTGGGTTAAATATTGACTTGGATTTAGTCATTTTAGAAGATTCCAAAATAGTTTACAATGGAAAAATATCCCCAAGATATTGTAGAAAATGAATGTTCTAGAGACACATACTATGTATTAAGTATAAAACCATATTTATAGTTTTATTTTCTATACGGTTGTTGATACATTATTACATAAGGGTAATGAATCATTCATGTAAGAAAAAATTGGAAAACATCCAGGTTTGGAAAGAGCACTAAAAATTAAATAATGGATTAAAGGTATAAAAGTAAAGGGGATTATTATTTTTAATATTTTATTGGGTATTAAATATATACTATACATTGGTCTCACAATCATAGTACCAATAATGATCGATTCATGATAATAATTCAACTTGTATAAATCTATTAGAATTATAATTATTATATCTAATTTATGTGATCATTTTATTTGGAATTTGATTTTATTACAAACTATCTTTGAAGGTGACTATACAACCTAAGAAGGAAATGCTAGTGACATCATAGAATGCCAATAAATGGTGAATGTTACTAGAGTGCATAGTTGGATTGAGGAATTAAAAAAGATCAATGAATATTCATTGTGAATGAATTTTATCTATATGCCTATAAGTGTTTTGTGAGAGAAGCAATATTTTTAATGTAAAATTTGTTGATAAAATATGGAAAACATGCATTGGTATTACAGTTTGTAAGGAATTGAATGAATGTAACTCTATAGAGATTAACATAAAGAAGGAACCTTTATTTTATGTCAAATGGTCTTCTAAGGTAAATCAAATGGGTTAATTAGAACAACTCAAATTACATATACTAACAAAGTAATGATAAATACAATTTGGAAAATTTTTATATAGAATATTTAAAATCATCGCATGGATTAAATCTTTCCAAGAAGGCTTGTTTGAGACATAGAAGCAGATTAATAGGATATGTTCAATTCCATATACTTTTAAAATGTATCAGTAACATATTCCAGGGTATGTAATAAATGAGATATTTACAAAATATTCCTTATAGTAGGAAAAAATTATTTCGATAATAACTATAAGGGAAATAGTCACAAAAATCGTATTGTACATCATGGAGTACCAAGGATATATACCTACATAGTGAGGAAGGGATACATGTTATTAGAGAAAAGAATAAACCTAATATGAATCAATATGATCTAATGTCGTTGTCAGATTAAGGTATTGATAAGGGGAATCCCATTCATGTCATTGGTATATATATCACTAGAATACGGAGTATATTTTTGTTTCTGATGTAGCTAAAGAATCAGTGTATAATATACAATAATTTTCTCCAGTTCTTTGAATATTTCCTAATAAGTTTTTTTATCAAATATAAATTATTCTAATTCATTACTTCTAACATCCAATATTTCATGTTTTAATGGTGTAACTAAAAGAATAAAATAAAGGATTTCATCTCTTATGAAGTCTTACTTAAGGATGTGATGTAACAGATAACATAATACCCATTTAGGGAAGACATGGAAGAACCATAAGTAAATGAATAATATATAATGAAAATTATATTATCATGTGAGTGATAACAATGATAGATTGTAATTTGTATCTAGTGAAAGTGATAGTGTTTTAATAGTGGGTTCCCTAATCCCAAATTGAAGAATACTTTTATATTATCATATCATGTATTCATTGAGTTATACATGATGTAAACATTCCATACTAGTTTTTATATTTATGCATCAACAGTTTAAATATAAATCTTCATAGATTATTTATTATATTAAAATGTTATATTATTTCCGATTTTATAATGAGAACCTCAAGACACTATGAAAATAATCTTAAACATAAGTCATATTTTCTAGATAGATCATACTAACTGGATCGAGATTTTAATTAACTATCAATTACTGGGGCTCATTATACTTAATAATGAATATCAATATTATCACTTGGTGTTCTTGAGTATATGAGATCATGAGTGCTAACCCACAAATAGGGATACCACATGTTTCATGTGTCATTGGAAATTCCTATTTTTTAAAATATGTAATGGCCAATTGACATGAGATGATTACCATTGAATACTATTTGATCACGTACATTGATGGATGGAAAATGATTTTCACTAATGTCAGATAAAGGAATCTTGTGTTGGGTTCACCATTGGTAGTATGAAATTTATTGAATAATCAAGTTTGGATTTTTTTTTTCTTCTGATAAGAAGTGATATCTTAATATTAGTTGATTCAGGTGTTGGTATCTTTTCTGAATCCATGGGCACTGAAGAAGATGGTATGTTCGTCATGGTAGTTCAATGAAGAGTAATGCAAGAAAAGTATGATGTATGTCATGCTTTATGTGATATCTCAAGACAACGAGATTATATTACACGATTTTTTTCTAAAGAATTTGTTTATTCCTATGACTATTCTTAATTACTTTAGTGTTCTTGATGGTTTTCTAGATTCCATTCATCTTCTCTGAATAGTATTCATTTCTATCGATATAAGGGCCTACAGATTCAAAGACTTTGTGTATTCCAAATCCTTCCAATTCTTTTTAATAAGAATTTTGGACATGGAAGACCCCATCCTGGGGTCTGAGAAATTAGCATGAATTTTTTATCATCAATGAATTAATAAATTCATATTATTTATTTTATTAGTAATTGGTATTGATTTTATTCGTTAAATTTTTTTGACATGTATTACCATAAATATGTGTAAAAATATTATATTAGAGACTATTTTTCTTAATATTCATGGTTTATTTAATATTTATGATAATAATGAGTTGATTTAGTGAATCATTATTACAATTTAATATATATATATATATATATATTGTTAAAAGTAAGTTGTAAAAATATAATTGATATTTAATACCTAGTAAAGTAGTAATGAAATATCATTTATAGATTATTTAGTGGCTGATAAATATATCAAGGAAATATTATGTTTATTTGGTATTTGAACACAAAACAATAAAAAGAGGTGGAGGCTTTCAGATGGTCTATTATTCATTGTATTATTGGTGAAAATGTATCCCTCCTATAATGATTACTATTAAGTGAAAAATATAATCTAAACATCCAATCTGAGTTCTTCTTCACAGATTGTTGGAACATCATTTTGGTGATCTTTCAGATGTCGAAATAAATCATGAAATATATATGATAGAACTAACAATTTGATGATTGATTTTCATTCAGACATTCACATAATGTTTAGATGATTTAGAGGGATTCATCTTCAGATCCATCAAGTGGTTATTAGAAGTGACGAGCAGATGTTGAGAAGAGCATCAGAGAGAAATCATAAGGTATTTATTCATGTTTATTTTGGTCATAACTCATTTGTTTAATGATCATTGAGTTATATCCAGGAAAAACTTCACAAGAAATAAAAAAGTTACATCAATAATAGCTAAAAAAATTAAATTGATGATTTTTGGGGCTTCCAACGCAAGACTTGTACCTTCAACATGGATAAATGTGAACTAGAAAATCATATAAAAAGGTTAAACAAACCCAATACGTTCTCATATACTCAGGTTATAATCTTTATCTTACAAAAAATCCAAACCATCTCCTACACTGACCCATAACCAATTCATTAGTCACTCATGATATAACCATGCTCTTTATTTCATTTATCATCATCTATAAAGCCTCGTGAGTTAGCCTTCCAAAACAAAAGTCTATCACATGAGGAAAATCCCACAAAACCCATTGATACACGCATATGAATTGTAATGTAATGTAGAAGGATCCTTATATAAATAGTTAGTTAACTCACTAATTCTATCTAATATCTGTAACAAAATTATTAACTCCTAGCATGTAGATCCTACCTAACACATCCCTCAATATCTTTCTCTAATTTATTTTCAATTCCCAGAACCCAATATTGGGTTCTACCTCATATCTCCCAATATAGAGTCTTTAATCCCATAATCAGGAATAAATGTTCCCTTTTAAAATCAACCAATCCTCTTATGACTTAACACTCTCACCCCAACACCAAATCTCCAATACACCATCAATGGTGGATATTGACTACTTGAAAGACAACGGTCATTCAAAACATCCTATGGGACTAACCCCACCTTTCATTATACAAAACCAATTGAGAAAAATAATAATAAATATACTCATTTTTAGATCGTAAACATTTCGTAGGCCCCTTGTTCACTCAATCAATATCGACTCTTCAGGTCGATGAAGCCACTGAGTGATTCCAAATCATTCAAGATATTGAATATAACTTCCTCCAGTGTTAGGTTACTCTAACCATCCAATGTCATTATATTAGTGATCTATCATTCTGTATCATATTTCCAAAACCAAAACACCATTCAAAAAATCACATTCATGGATAAATACATATATGGTCATGTATCATAAGGGCAACACACATCATTATTAGAAATACCACTTATTCAATTCTCACCAAACACATGTCTAGATGTCAAATATGTCCATTCTTTTGAGACACTATATCACAATAATATTAATAAAATGAAAATTGTAATAAAATATAATTAATTCTATAATTTGACATTGTGTAATAATAAAAAATAATTGTGTGATCACCTATGGCCAAAAAATCAAACAAGGGCACACCAACCGATTGTATCATGGCACTGACACACATAAAAAATGATCTATCATTTTATACTCAGTATACTGAAAATTAAATACAAAGTTAGAAAAAATGTTATGAAAACTCATCGAGTATCATTAATCCAATGAAACAATGAGAGAAAATGTTCAGTTCACATATCATGACATCGTCTATCCATACCCTAAAAAATAACCATGGTTTAAAAAGATTCAACAATAATCTAGTAGAATAATCCTAAAAAATAAAACATTTATCACCATGTTCCCATGGTTAGTGGTTATGTTACTATATTTGTATAAAAAAAATTTATCACACCATATAATATCAAAACATTTATTATTCTTAAGAGAGTAAAAACCAACATGGATCAAACATTAAATTTGAAAGCAACATAAAACACATTGTAATAAATTGATAGCCTCTTCTACCATATCCCTGAAATTATTCATTTTCATCTTCTGGTTTATAATGGGAATGGGAAACAACATATATGGGTGAACTAAGATTATTAATAGGGGTGAAATATAATAGAAACTATCATGGAATAATCAAGGTGTGACTGTTATGGATGGAATAAATAATAATAAAATATTTCATATAACTAATAACATTATAGTAGAACGTCCCCATGGATGATAAAAAAATAACCACATCAACATTGAAAACTAAATTCATAGTTTTATAATTAATAATGTTTATCAACATAATAATATTATTGTGGACTACCTCAACGACTTTATACATAAAGAGGTAAGTCATTCCAAAATTACCCAAACTAGTTTTTCTCATGAGACCTACCAATGAATTGAGGGGTTTAGTAATTCTAGTCCCTATACATTATTAAATATGTCCAACTCATTTTTATAATGAAATTCATAATGTTGAACATCCAATCCAATCCATCAAGGACTCAACCATGACATTATAAATAGATTGGATTGCATACACCAAATGTGTTGAGTATTTTGTCTCTTGAGATTTCCTAATTCACTGAGAAGATATGTAATTGTTTCCCCACAATTCATTAATTTTTCCTAACACATAAATTATATGAATGTAATTAATAATAATATAATTCATAATTAGCATGCATTGATAATCAATAATAATTTTTTTTGAAAGTATACTAGATATTTATATTTTCCCCAACATATAAATTTAAAAATATCCTTTTAAAAAATGAAAAAAATTACCATTATATTGGGTGATAGAAAATTATTTACTAGAATAGATAATTTATAAATAGTTGAAATTATTATAATTTTAATATTAAATTAATGAATATGGATATGAAGGAGAGTAATAAAACCGCTAGAGAGATGAATAGTGATAGGGAAAATATCCCTAATAATGATAATTAATGGGAGATAACCATTATAAAGACGTTCTAATTGAATTAAAAATTAATAATTATGTAAATAAGAACATCAATACGTCATAAATTATCAGAACATGATGAATGGTTATTGAGTTATGAATATCCTTAAATTGAGTCCTGAGTGACCATGTACATCCTTTAACCCACAGAATAATAAAATATATATTATTTACTTTATCATATTCTATATCATTCCTATAAAATAATTATTGGCACTTTTAAATCCTGTATTATTGTGTTTTATTCATTTATTAAATTTATTGATGTTCAAATTTTTCATTTTGAAGTTATTCGCTTCATAATATCCAAAACTACTATGGAATAATTATTTAAATTGATAATAATTTTCCATTATATATATAATATATATGCTACATGTTAAAATAATATAATATTCATAATTATTTATGATCTTCCATGTTCATTGTATATAATTTTTGGGAATGGTATTCCAAGATGAAATCTGTAACAAGCTTGTTTTCGTAAATTTTATAGAATAAAATGGGATATATTAATGATTTCTTAAAACATAATAATAAAGTTTAGGAAACAAAAAAAAATAAATTACTTACCCATTAATATCACATATTACTATTAATTATGCTTCCATAACTATACATGAAAAAAATTTATAGAATCATTCATGTGGGCGGTTAAATCGACCCAAACAATAACATGTTATAATCAATGGATAAGTAATATTATAACATGAATGTATTATAATATCATAACTATAGATGGATAATTACATAATTGATATATATTTTAATGAATAAATTATAATTTATAAAATGTGGATACAGGTATATACGATTAATATTGATAATATGTTATTACTTACAAAGAAAAAAATGGTATCTCCTCTTGCAAGCCTGCTCAGTTTTAATAGAATTAGGGAAATGTACAGATACAAGAAGTTATAAACAAGGTCTAGGATTATTATGGAAGGAAATATGGAATATTATAGGGAGTAATTCTAATTTTATGTGTGTATAAGATGGGATGGTGAGGTGAACTTTTTTTAAGTGGGAGGGGTGGAATTTTTTTAAAAGTTATATTGTTAACTTAAAAAGAATGTCATATTTAATGAAAGTGCATCCAAATTTGAAAAATTATGAAATAAGATAATTTAAAATTCATAAATAAATCATAAAATCATTTAAGTATAAGGTTTTTTGGTATTTGGTTACATTATCAATTAATTTAAAACTTTTAACTTATTTTGTTTTTCCATGGTGACTAAATTTTACCTTGGTAACATATAATTATGACAAAAAAAATCACTGATATGAAGATTTTTATTCCAAATTTTAAATATTTTTATTTAATTATATCTAAAAATGTGAAAATATTTAATTTAAAAATAATTAATTTATAACGCATTAAACAGTTCTTGGTGAAATATATTTTTCAGTATAAAAATGAAATTAGGACAATGATTGTGTATTGTATTGATTTTCATGACATATATTGGTTTATTATAAAATAATAGTGATTCATGTAACTTTAAAACCAATCAGAAACCTAATGGAATCATATTGATACTTAATTTTAGGAGAATGATAAAAAAAATTACTTGTATAAAATATAACATTGGCTTCAAAATGTCAATCATAGTGAATTAAATTCTATATATTATTTTCCAATTAATTATTTTACTCATTAAATACATATATTTTCTTAATATAATGGTTTTAGGAATTTTTTATACATTTTTTAATGATAATTTCCTAAAATTTATGGTATTTATAAAAATATTTTTTTGACTACTCAATATAAATAAATCTTTTTATAAAAATAAAAAAAATTTATTAGAAGCTAATTTTGTCAAAATGAATCCAAAAAATAGTAAACATATATCATATTTAAATTCAAAATTTTTTAAATTTAACTTTTAATATATTTATGAATTAATTTTTTTCTATGGTAATATAATTATGTGAAAAAAGAATGTGTGTTGTATAATAGTTTTTTAGGTATAGTGTCTAACTGCAATACTAGAATATCAATCCTTATATTCTTTCACCACATTAAATAATTTTATCATAAAATATTGTGATACACATTATATAACAAATAAATGTATTTAATTATTCATCAATATCTCTTATCATTACCACATTGCCTCTTCTAACTTATGATTCCTATAAAGTACTTTTACAGATCAATTTTTTTATTTCTATATGACACACTCTTTGGTATCATGAATCTTGGATAGATATTCATTAAACATTATTCTAGGTTCAATATTTGTTTCCTCAAGTGTTGAGTACATGCATTATGTCTGATATGTACTTCTTTAAAAATAAAACCTATAAAACACCATGTACTTTAGAGAGGTTAGGTCAAATAGGAAAATGATAAGTCACAACTCCAATTCTACCTAATATTTCAAAATTCCCATTGTTCCTACAAATTATCATCCATTTATAATCAATTCATACAATTCCCATTCCTTGGAGACTCTTTATATAATTCATGATCACCCTCTTGAAATTATAATCCCTTTATTGGATTATCATCATATGTATTTATTCTTCTTTATGATATGCTGATATAATATTGAATAGATCATACCTTAATAATTGTCTCCTCAACATGTTATGGGCCAAGTAGATTCGTATCTCCATCTTTATCCCAACCAGTCAAAATATGACATTTATTCTTATAAAATGAATTTTATAGTTCACTATAATTTTTTATAGAATATTATATTTTATTCATATTCAACCACAGGTATACAATGGCCCCATAATATTCATAAATATATTAATCATGATCTCAAAATTTCTCCTAATGTTAGAATTGGAATTTCATATTATCCAATAGTTTAAGGATGATAGGTTGTGATCAAATGTATCTAAGTTGTGAGAGCCTTATAAAGGAAGCTCAATGATTATGAGGTGAACTGAGGGTCATGATCATATACAATTTAAAAAAGTATACCATGAATTCTCATAACCTCATTCATATATATTTTTTCTAGAAACTAATGTGGATGATCTTCCATTATAGCTAGGAAATTTAAAAATTAGATAATTAAATGTATAATGATCCATATATAATCATTAAATCTAAATGTCTTCATAGTTCTAGTAAAATATTCCATTGTATCGTTGTCCCACTTCAGTGTTAGAATAGGTATAGGTTGCATGAGAACCATAATATATTGTCTCTTAGCTATTAGTTATTATAACACCATGAATCTAGACACAGAAACAATCATATAATACGTTATTTTTTCCCACAAAATTGTTCTCTAAATCCCTATAATTCTTTATTCTATAGGGGTCTATTGAGAAATTTATTCTATTGGCTTCATCTAACAATATCCTCTTCAGTTCTAGTGTGTATGGAACACATAAAACCATTCCAGGTTTTAACATATCATCTCCATAGATAATGTATTTCTATTTCCCATATTCCATTGATTTTTTAATGGTTGAAATCCATGTATTAGAAACATTATATGTTTTTCAATATTATGGTAATCCAAGGATTCATGGAGTGTGTCTGGAGGTGTTCGGATGTAAAATATATAATCGAGGAGAATAAACTATATGAAAATATATAACATCATGAAATCTAAGTTCATGGATTATGTTATAGACCATTCAAGTCCTAAAATCCATTCATGGACTTTTTTAGTCTAGTTCATTGGAAGTTACATGATGTGTTAATATTTGTGATTAATTGTTTAGTGGTGATGAAATTTTTTGATGATATTTGAAGCCCGACATTTACAATAGGTCAAAGTGATCCACACAGAGTAAATTTGTTGTGTAGTTAGTATTTAAAAATAGAATAGGCCTCAGTTTTTCTCAAACTTTACAACCTTCCTCTTGAATATCATTTTATTTTATGTAACCTCCTTATGAATTTGGTTATTCCTTCAATGTGGATCGATTTTGTCCTCACAGATTCAATAAATATATTTATGAGGTATTAATTACTTATTTTATCATTATTCATCAATCAGTTTAAACCCATTTCTTCCTTCCATTTGATTTATAATCCTATACATGTTTTTAATGATGTATTTTTCATTGTTTTAAATGTTTTGATTCAATTCCATAGAGGTATATTTCTTCTTGCGGGAGAGGTGATCAGGATCAACGGAAATGGTTATTTGTCATGCAATGAATGATATTTCCTTGATGGAGTGGATTCATTGCTTCTTTTATTTATTTAAAATCTATAGTTAATTTTTCATGGTTTATTCCTTTAGATGGTATTTTAGTTAAATTAATATATATTATATTGGATTGATAAAGAAATTGGTTATAGCAGTCGCATGTTGTTTATTTATATCATGATAATGGCTTCCCTCATATTTCAATGGATAGTTTAATATATAGGTCATCATTTTTTATTATGTTATTCTATATATTATCATGTTTTAATTGTTATATAAATCAAATTCAAAATGAATTTATTAATTTCATGAAGTATTAAAGAAGATGCATGTTTGACTATTTTTTTATTATAATTTGATGATAGAGAAATTGATGAAAATTATCTGCTTAATTAAATGTGATTTTACATTTTTTAATGTTATGGAAAAATATTCTGACCCATATTTATGTTTTTTGAAAATAAGAAAAAAATTTACAATTTGAATGGTTTTAATGATAAAATAATATTTTATTTTGATAGCTTGTTATAGACGGATGCCTAAGGTTTCATGTTATTGTACGTATGATTGTTTAATTGGTTAATTCACTATTTAATAAGAATTGTTTGATTGATAAATATAATTTCTTGTATATTAGTTTCCCTTCTTCTTTATAAGTCCATGTTCTATGAGTATTGAGATGAAATAGCTAATTTATGTGTCATGGTTTGATGGCTTGTTTTTGGGCCCATATTTCTCTTTTGGAAATGTTGGTTTGTTTTATAACCATCTATGATGTGCTTATAATGTGAGCTTCTTTATGTGACATTATATGTTGCGGGGAGTCCATGATTTTATATTATCACCATATGGTTGATCTAAGGATAAAAGATGTGATGTGGGTTGGGAGGCCTAGATGTTGTCGCAACAGTACATGCATGTGATGGTGAGATACATGGGGATATTCATGTGCATGTTGGGGATGGGATCAACGATGGTGGAATGGGTTCAATCGAGTAATACAAATTTATGTGATGTTGAGAGATGTTATTATCAATTATGAATATATATAATATCCAATGGTTGTGTTTATTGTTTTACTTATATTCATTTCCCCCCTAATTGAGGCAGCTGGATGTGCATGGTTATATATTTTCTCTTGGTGGTAGGTTATGATTGTTTATCTGAAGTAACTGGTTTATGTAATTATGGTAATAATTAATTAATAATTCCTAACCCATGTATTGTCTTTAGATAGATTGAAAATGCTTAAAAGATATTAATCTGGGAAACAATGGACTTATTTTCTATTATTCCAAGAGGGCATGGAATTTACATTGATGATTAATATAATTAAATTTGAAATATTTTTAATGGTGAATTTATTGAATAATAAATTAATTATAGGTTCTAAATGATAAATAAAATAATTAATTAATTAATAAAGCTATTTTAAATACTTTATGTGCTTATAGGATGTCTTTTCATAGCAATGGGAGTTGGGAGTCTGCGAAATGATATCTATAGAGGAGCCTTTTACTAGGCCATTCTCATAGTGTCGTCATGAGAAATAAAATATCATATATATTCTTTTATTACATACACTACTACAACCATTTCAAATAGGGTGACCGACACCCAATGGACTCTATGAGGGTTTTCCCTCTACATTTTGGTGGGATGATGGATGGATAGTTACCCCCTATGGAACCACTCTCTTCTTTTGGTAGTTACATCTATTGGTATGTTAGAAGGTTAGTTTCATCATTTATGATTTAGTGTTATATAATTTATTATGGTTATTTCACACATATTCATTATCATATATGTTATCCAAAGTAATATTATTGGTATGACGTGTATATGTTGAGATGGATTGTGGTACATTGCGTAGTGTATTGGCTACAATGGATTGAGGTTTAACACCTGAAGTATGATACTTTTCACACGGGTTATGGGGAATTGAGGAAACTAGTTTGTTACTATATATGGTGATGTGATATGGGATGATGTCATGATATAATGCATGAGGTTCATGGTGTGATTCCTTTACTTGATATCGTTGAGCTATCTTATTTTAGACATAGATGGATTTGGATGTGCGATGTTTCGGAAAAGTAGAAAACTATGGGGGAATGATAATGGGATACCCTTGATGTTTCATTATTGTATTATATTCCCTCTTTTATATGATACCTGGTGATAATTAACCATTTTGGGGATAGAAACTAACTACACCTTTTTAGGTGAAGAGTAATGGACTTTTATTGTCCATTATGCTTTAACATGCTTTATTTATCTTTTTTATGAGAGACTTCATAAAGGATCCAACTGATTATTCAATTATTCACATTATAAAAATATATAAATTGATCCTCAGGTCAGCCATAGCATGTTGGAAATCTGGATTGCTATTAATAGTTTGTTGTTTAATGGGAACTATTTGAGTGTCAAGGATGTTTATATCTATACCTTTTTGAACTTCTAGTTTCCATTTAATTTTTATATTTATGTATAGAACTACTTTTTCACTTTGTATTTATATATATATATATATGATAAGGTGTTCATTGGTGTATCTATATTATATATCTCTTTCTCATGTTCTCCTTGAGGGTTGTTCCTCTCATATGTATTATTATTATACTGTTAGTTCTAGTCCCCAACCCGAGGCCCACATGATGGAAAATTTAATAATTCACCATCTCACATCCTCCATTTTCAGCCTAGGAGGGGTACACTTTGGGGTGGGGGTTCATGATAGAGTGGTATTAGAAGTTTAGGATGTGGTATTTTATTATGTTGAGAGTTATGAATATGTGATATTGAAAGGGTTTTAAGGGAAATGATTCTAACTATGTTTAAAGAGTAATGTGAATAAAAGAGAATAGCTAATAAATGAGTATTTAATGAAACATGTGATTTTATTCATAGACCATTGATTTTAATAATAATTCTAGATTAAAATATACTAATTAACTTATAAGTATCTTATAAATAATAATGAATCATTATTATTTTCCCCTTTGATTGAGGTAGGTAGGCCTTGGGATATGATAAAACATTAAAAAGATAATATTATTAATAATCCATTATTTTTAAGTATTCAGTATTCTTGGTTTATGATCTCTTAGATTTTCTTCTTTTTCTAGGAATGGATTGAGGTCAATGTCCTCATCAAGTTTGCACTGATTATGTTTATTAGGATGTGTAGAAAAATCATCAAAAAGTGGTGGTGGATGATGGTGATATATAGAGGAGGGTACTCTGAGAATTTTACTGAATGGGTATGTAAATCTATAAGGTATCCATTTTATATCCAATCATAGAAGGCTAGTCAGATGAGGTTGAGATAGATTTCAGACAAATTTTTGCTTGGAAGGAGCACTATATTTTGTTGGTTGTGACATTTTGATATAGATAGGCAAAGTAGTGGTGGCTCTTTTTCGTTAGGGATCATAGGGAGTTGTATGTCTTTTGGGATATGTTCTGAGACAAGTTCCATGTAGATTGCATTTTGTTGACCATCAAGGTGGTTAGTCCCCAAGAGAAACTAACCATTTTATAGGGGACTTCCATCATGAAATTTTTTGGAATCCGTTTTATGACCCTTTTACAACATGGATCAGAACTATTTCTAGATGAAGAGACTAGGCAAAGGCATTTCATGTGGTGTATACTAATGAATATCCAACACTATGTCACCCCATTTATGTTGAAGATGTGTCTTGAGGTGATGGGGATAGTATAGGTTATTGAGAGGTTGTTGGCTAAAAATATATCATCCTGAGAGCATAGTCGTCAAGATTCTTTATGAAGAATACTTGTTGTCCGAGGATTGTACTATCTAAGATAGAAGGTTGTTCAGTCGTCATGGATTAGGTCACATCCCCCATCATATAATTTTTCCATGGGTGGAGAATAGTCGACCTATTTTAAGGGATCACACACATGTTTTTCTTATGTAGTCTATGTTCATAAAAAGGGAGAGAGCCTAACAATTCTAAGCAGTCAGTGTGTGCCAAGTATTCTAAATTAGGATTCACTATTGAGGTAGTTTTAGTTGAGTCAGTGGTAGTATGGTGTTCCCTTTTTATATCACTATAGAGGGTATGAGGAAAGAAAAAAACATCCATAAGATAATCCTCAAACTCATATAGAAAATTATGTCCAAGTAAGAGTCCTTTAATAAGGTTATAGAGGTATTATAATAGGTATTCTTTAGCATTACGTTTTACTGTTTCCAAAATAGGGGGCCTGTGTAGTAATTGAGTTACCCTTTTCATGTTTTCTACATTGGTGTATTCATTGTGTGATTTAGAAGTGATGCACTAATTTATATCACTAACCCTCATCTATGTTTTGGGATTTGAGGTAGAGATCCTTCCATTTCACTTGAAAATAAATAAACTAGTTGTAGGTTGAGCTAACTCATATAAAGTATGACATTATTGTGATATGGTTTTGGCGAATCATATCCCTTGTCGAGACTTCTTATGTTTATGAATACAACCATATAACATCACACTCGGCATGGATTGGTTGTATTTGGTGTAGGATATAATAGATGGAATTATAATGGAGGTTGTGTTTTTTTATTTTGATTGAAAACTAGTTGTATTAATTGGTAATCGATACCCTCATACGAGTCAGAGTCATGTTCCTCCCTTGTTCTATTTGATGGAAAAGTTGATACATTGCTCCCCAATGGGTCAGCTCTCTATGTTTCCTAGGGATTTGGAAGTGTACCGTGAAGCCTTTTTGGGGGAGTTTGTAGTGTTAGAACCTTGACAGATATCATGTTTTTGATTTAACTACATCTAGGTGTGTCTCTGATATAAATTTATCTATATAGGACGTTCCTTCCTATTTGTGAGAGCTGCAAGTAAAACTCAACGTCTTGTAACGGTTAGTTATTTTCATCCATGTGTTTCACCTTGGGGTGCACCAGCTTTTATAATAAAAAATACAAAGGGGATTTTTTTGTCATTATATTGATTATAATCACGTGAACCAGTTGATAGTGAAGAAATATTTTCCTATTGTTCTAGTTGATTATTTATTCATCCAACTGAATTGAGTAAAATGGGTCTCAAAGATAGATTTGCAGCCAATATATCATCAGAAGTTGGTACAGGATGAGGATATTCATAAGGTTTATTTATATTATAATCATAATAATTACATGTTCTTTGTGATTCCTTTTACGTAAACCATTTCCCCCTATTTTATTGAGGTGGATGAAATTATTGTTTAGAGAGTTTCAGGATAAGTGGATGGTGGTATTCATTGATGACATAATTTTATACATTTCGAATGATGAGGAGCTTATAGAGACTTTACATGAAATTTTGGGAGTTATTAATCATGTGAAATTTTTTTGGGATGTTTTGTAAGTGTGAGTTTGAGGATCTTGAAATCTATTTCATTGGGTATGTTGTGTCCAAGTAGGGAGTATATGTGGATCATTCGATGAGAGATGAATTTGTTTGTTGGGATGACCAAAAGATATTGGAAAAGGTATGAAGTTTCCATAGTCTTACAGTCTATTATTGATGGTTAATAGCCAATTTATCTTTTTCGTTTAGAACCTATAACAAATTTGACAAAATATTATTAGGTTTTCTTGTGGATGAAACAATGTCAGGAATCATTATAGTACCAAAAGGGGAATTTGTTCAGTGCTCTAGTCCATTATTGTCCATAAAAGAGAGTTTGGTTTGATGTATTTTATAAAACATTGTGTCTTAGGTTGCGATATTTTATTATCTAGAATATTATGTAAGTTTCTTATGGGTCTCAATAGTTATGTCCCCTTGAACATGACAATGTCTCCCACGATCTTGAGTTGGAGGCCGTTTTGATTTCATTTAAATTGAGGCGACATTACCTCAGCTGTGATAATTTTTAGTTTTTACCAATCAAAAGTGCCTAAAGGGAATCTTATCCCTATTTAATGTGACCATCCATAAATATTTGTGGATAGAATTAATGCCAGGATACATTTTTTTATTTCATATATTCCAGTCAAGGGAAATGTTGTAGGTAGTGAAATGAGTAGGAAGTCTATAATGATGTCATCTGTGAGTCTTAAGGAAAATAGCTTTTATAAGAAAAATTATCCTTATCATATTTTCATTCATATTTTTCTTAAGTATGAGTTTCGGATTCATTTTCTCGGAATCATAAAAACTTAGATATAAAGCATTCTATTTAGTATTCGGATTCTGAATAAAGAACTATAAGGAAGTCTCATTCCGAATTCCGGATATGATATCTAACTAAGTTCTATTCCAGGTTCAGGATACGAGTTCTGAAGAAGAATTCTCATTACAAATTCTAATGAAGAAATCTCATTCCGAATTCTCATTACGAATTCTGATGATGAATTCTCATTACGAATTCTGATGATGAATTCTCATTACGAATTCTGATGATGAATTCTCATTACGAATTCTAATGAAGAAATCTCATTCCGAATTCTCATTACGAATTCTGATGATGAATTCTCATTACGAATTCTGATGATGAATTCTCATTACGAATTCTGATGATGAATTCTCATTACGAATTCTGATGATGAATTCTCATTACGAATTCTGATGATGAATTCTCATTACGAATTCTGATGATGAATTCTCATTACGAATTCTGATGATGAATTCTCATTACGAATTCTGATGATGAATTCTCATTACGAATTCTGATGATGAATTCTCATTACGAATTCTGATGATGAATTCTCATTACGAATTCTGATGATGAATTCTCATTACTTATTCTGATGAAGAATTCCTATTCCGAATTCTCATTCCGAATTCACCAATTAAACAGAATCTGGTTATCATTGTTTTATACACTCTGAATTTATTCACTCCGAACCTTCACTCCGAAATTTCTATTCCGAACCTTTATGTTAGAGTTTAAAACAATGTTGTGCATTCTGTTACACTTACTTTGTTATAAAACGATGTCGTCCATTTTGTTATAAACTAACCGTTGTCTAAGTGACACGTGTAAAGGTCCCTCCGAACATTAAGGAAAATATGACCGTTGTAGGAGGAGCCGACCTTACCTATAAATAGGAGCTCATTTGAAAGAGCTCGCTGCCGATTGCTGAAAAAGTGCTTACATGCTGTTGAAGTGATTTCTAGAGAGATAGTCTCTTATTAACTCTCAAAGCTTCGTGTGACTCCGAATGTTGGTGATTACATTCGAGGGCTTCCGGGGATAGGAAGACAGAGGTGCCGATTACCTTAAAGATCGAGGGCTTTCTTGCTGAGAAAGAAAGAGGTTTCCAACTACCTTGAAGTTGAGGGCTTGCGGGGATAGCAAGACAGAGACACCGATCTTCGTATCGAGGGCTTACCCTGGTGTGGGTAAGACAGACTTGCTTGAAAGTATAAATCAAGGGACCTTTATCCAAGGTTGTTGGATACCCTTCTCATTGGGTTAAAAGACTATCATCTTGTTACTAGTAGTTTTACTACTTGTTTTATTCCGCTGCAATTTATATCTTAAGGAAAGTATAACTTTCTTATACTTCCTTACTTACTCTGATTAGTTTAGATTCTATACGCTTTAAGGTAGAATCTTATATTGTAACTTTTGTTAAATTTCAATTTCTGGAACCATATTTCCGGAACCTACTTTTGGAATCAATTTCCAAGATCAGTTCGGTGTTAGAGGTGTTGTGAATTTACTTAGTTTAACTTTGTTAAACTTATCCCTTTCCTTTTCTTAAAGAAACTCTAGTTATTCATAACTAACTTTAAAGGTTCCAAAGGAGTTTCTAAAGTATACAATTCACCCCCCCTCTTGTATATTGAGCATCTCATATTATATTTCGATCCTACAATTGGTATCAGAGGTTGGAAACCTCTTACTCTATACCATTCTTACATTTGGTATCAGAGCCAAGGTTACTGAAATACTTGTACTCACATACAAGTTTTTCTTGCTCACTTTTCTATTCCGAACTTTGTCATTCCGGATTATCCATTCCGAACTTTTCTCATTCCGAACTTTGTGATTCCGAACTTTTGTTACTAACAAGTTTGTGTTCCAAGTTATTTTTTAGTATGGCAGGAATTAATGTTGGATCTATTGACAATCTGAATCCTACAAGGCCACCTATCTTTGATGGTAATGATTATGAGTACTGGAGAGATCGTATGAAGACATTTGTTATCAATACTGGAGTAGACAACTTTGTGATGCTTACTGGTGACTATAAAATTCCTGACAAGGAAGTCAGAACCTTTACTAACCAGGAAAAGCAAGAATATCAACTCAACTATAAGGTACGCAATACTTTATTATGTTCTATGACTAGAAATATATATAGCCAAATTTCTTCTTGTGAAGCAGGTAATTGTATATGGAAGAAGTTAGAGGTTACACACTTTGGGACTTCTAAAGTGATTGAGACTAGAAGGGCTATGCTTAGAGCTGAATATCATGGCTTTAATTTTCATTATGGAGAACCTATCTGTAAAGTTCAACAAAGATTTATGACCATTGTCAACAGTCTACAATCTATGGGAGAGAAAGGTTTAGATGATGAAGCTCTTGTGGACAAGATAATCGATATTATGCCCAATGAGTGGGAATCCAAGAGAACAGCTATAGATGAGAACAGGAAGGTTACTCAAATTACTCTTGATGAATTATTTGGAACTCTTCTACTACATGAGACTAGAATGAAGAGGGATGCTGACAACATTAAGAAGAAGAATGGAAATGGTACTGTTGCTTTTACTACAACTTCAAATCAGATGAAAGCAAAGACTCCTGAGAGAGTAACCAGATCCAAGTCTAAGAAAGTCATTTTCCAATCCGAATCTAGTGAAAGTGAAGTTTCAGAAAATGAATTAGCCAATCTTGCTCGAAGGATGAACAAGATAGCTGGACAGAGAAACTTTCAATCCAAGTATAAGAAGAAGGATAGGAAAGATAAGAAAGATGGAGAAGTTACTTGTTATGAATGCAAAAGAGCTGGACATATTAGACCAGATTGCCCTATGCTCAGAAAGAAAGAAAGAAAGGAAAGACATTCAGACAGAAACAGGAAGAAGTATTATAAAGCCAAAGCTATGAAAGTTCTGAAAGCTAATGACAGCTGGAGTGCCAGTGGTGGTGACTCTTCAGATGAATCTTCTGAATATGAATCTTCAGGACAGAAGAATCTTGGTCTTATAGCCAGATTACCTATTGATAATCATTGTCTTATGGCTAAGGTACGAAATGCTGAATCTTTGACCAATGTTTCCTTAAATTCCAATGATAGTAAGTATTATAACTCTTCTGATGAAGAATCATCTTCTGATGAGGAAAATACTTTACCAACTTATGAAGAAGTCTCTAGATTTGCTGAACTTCTTGAGATTGAGAATTCCAAACTCAACAAGAAACTTGATAAGGCAAACTCTAGGAATTCTATTCTTACTAAAGAGATATCAGATCTTTCTAAAGATCTTGATAAGAAAAATGCTGATTTTGAAAGTATTTCAAAAAATCTTGAGGAAGTAAATTCTGAGAAGAATAAACTTTCTAAAGAGTTAGAAAAAGTAATTTCTAAGAAAAATGTTATCGAGCCTAACTCTAGTTCAAAAACTAATGATTTTGAGGATAAAAACTTGGTTGTAAAACTCAAGTCCGAAATTTTTTCCTTAAAGAAGTGTTTATCAAACTTTACCCATGGTAAAGAAAATTTTGATAAGATGTATTCCCAAATACGACCTTTATGAAATAAATCCGGATTTGGTTATACCCATGCAAAACCAGTTTTCAGTAACAATTATTTTGTTCCTCAAAGTGCCCCATTTTGCACTAAATGTCAATGTGGTGGTCACTGGGCAAGAAGTTGTTCCTTAAACAAAACCCAATCCTTAGGTTTTCATAAAGCCTACTTTTCTAAGAAAATGTGGGTACCTAAGATTTTATTGTCTGGAAATCTCGGATCCAAGCAAGTTTGGATTCCGAAAGTCTAACTTTGTTCTTAATTTTAGGAAAATAAAGAAAGTTCCAGCAACAATATTTGGTACATGGATAGTGGATGTTCCCGGCACATGACTGGTAACAAAAGCTTTTTTGAAAAGATTATCAAAACGAAAGGAGGAAAGGTAACTTTCGGAGACAATGCTAAGGGAGAGATTGTTGGTATTGGTAATATAGTTCTTTTGGGTAAAACTTTGATTTCAAATGTTCTTTTTGTTAAAGGTCTTAAGCACAACCTCATTAGCATAAGTCAGTTATGTGATGAAGGTTACCTTGTGAATTTTAGGAATGATAAATGCTTAGTTCACAATTCCAAGGAAGAATTTATTCTCTCATCCAATAGGCAAGAGATTGTTTACACCTTAAACTTAGAAGACCTAAGAAGCCAAGATTTACCTTGCCTAAGTGCAATGGAAGATCATTCTTGGTTATGGCATAGAAGACTAGGACACTGTAATATAAGAATCCTATGTAAACTCTCTAAAAAGAAACTTGTTAAGGATCTACCAGAGCTTAGATTTGATTCTTCTAAAGTTCGTGATCCTTATCAATATGGCAAGCAACATAAATCTAGTTTTATGTCAATCGGTGAAGTCTCAACAACTGATGCATTACAGTTGGTGCACATGGATCTTTTTGGTCCAACACAAACTGGAAGCATTGGAGGCAAATACTATGTGTTTGTTCTAGTTGATGATTACACTAGATTTACTTGGGTCTATTTTCTAGCAAGGAAATCTGAAGCTTTTTCTTATTTCAAAAGTTTTAGAGCTCAAGTTAAAAATGAGAAAAACCTTCCATTAAAAACTATTCATAGTGATCATGGAGGAGAATTTCAAAATTCTGATTTTGAAACTTTTTGTAGTAAGAAAGGTATTACTCACAACTTTTCAGCACCTAGAACTCCTCAACAGAATGGTGTAGTTGAAAGAAGAAATAGAATTCTTCAAGAGATAACTAGAACCATGTTGAGTGAATATTCTATTGCTAGACATTTCTGGGCTGAAGCTGTAAGCACTGCTTGTTATACAATAAATCGAGTTTTGATTAGACCATTTCTTAATAAAACTCCTTATGAGTTATGGAATGGTAGAAAACCAAGACTTTCCTACTTCAAGGTTTTTGGTTGCAATGTATTCATTTTGAATACTAAAGATAACTTACATAAATTCGCACCAAAATCAGATGAAGGAATTTTCTTAGGTTATTCCACAACCTCTAAGGCTTATAGAGTTTTTAATAAAAACACTTGTACTGTTGAGGAAACAGTACATGTGAAATTTGATGAGTCAGATCCTTTTGTTTTTAAAACCTTCCAACCTACATCTTCGGATGTGTTTTCAAAAACTGATTATCAACCTTTGATAGAAGAACCTTCTGATAAAGAAATTGTTCCAGAAGATATTTCTGAAACATTTACCCCAGAAGACTTTCTACCCTATGTTGATGAACAGGTTTTACAAAATCCAAATCAGGTGCTTCTTAAGAATCATCCCAGTGATAGTATCATTGGTGATGTAAATCAACCTGTAAGGACTAGAAGTTCCTTAAGAAATGAAGTTGAACATCTAGCATTTCTTTCCCAATTAGAACCTAAAAGCACTGATGAAGCTTTAGGTGATGATGATTGGATTAAAGCCATGCAAGATGAACTAAATGAATTTGAAAGGAATAAAGTCTGGACCTTGGTTGAAAGACCTAAGGAAACTTCTGTTATTGGAGTAAAATGGGTCTTCAGAAATAAATGTGGTGAAAATGGAGTCATTGTTAGAAATAAAGCTAGACTTTTTGCTAAAGGCTATAATCAGCAAGAAGGAATAGACTGTGAAGAAACCTATGCTCCAGTAGCTAGACTTAATCTATCCGTATTCTACTTGCCTTTTCAGCATTCTTTAATTTCAAACTATTTCAAATGGATGTGAAATGTGCTTTTCTTAACAGTTATGTTCAAGAGGAAGTTTTTGTTGAACAACCTCCTGTTTGAAGATACAAAACATCCAGATCATGTTTTTAGACTTACCAATGCTTTGTATGGCCTTAAACAAGCCCCACGAGCATGGTATGATAGACTCACTGGATTTTTGCTTCAAAATAACTATATTAAGGGAAATGCAGATCCAACCCTTTTTATAAAGAAAGATAAGAAAAATGTTTTGATTGTTCAAATTTATGTTGATGACATTATATTTGGCTCAACTCAGCAATCTCTGACTGACTCTTTTGCTAGTCTAATGAAATCTGAGTTTGAAATGAGTATGATGGGTGAGTTAACATTTTTCCTTGGTTTTCAAATTTCTCAAAAACCAGAAGGAACTTACATATCTCAACATAAGTATATTAAAGATCTTCTTAAAAAGTATGGTTATGACAACACTAAGAGTATAAGTACTCCTATTGGTACCTCAAACTCTTTAGATCTTGATGAAGCTGGGAAACCAGTAGATCAAACATCTTTTAGAGGTATGATTGGAAGTCTACTTTACTTAACAGCTAGTCGACCAGACTTAATGTTTTCAGTATGCTTATGTGCAAGATATCAATCTAATCCTAAGGAATCTCACTTAAAGGAAGTAAAAAGAATTTTTCGCTACCTTAAGGGAACCATGGATCTAGGATTATTTTATACTTCTGGAAATGATTTTGTTCTAAAAAGCTTTTCTGATGCTGACTTTGGTGGATGTAGAATGGATAGGAAATGTACATCCGGAACTTGTCATTTCTTAGGAGATTCATTAGTTTCTTGGTCATGCAAGAAGCAACATTCTGTAGCACTCTCCACTGCTGAAGCTGAATATGTAGCAGCTGGAAGTTGTTGTGCACAAGTGTTGTGGATGCAACACACACTCACAGACTATGGCCTGAGTTTTACTAAAACTCAAATTTTGTGTGATAACACAAGTGCCATTGCCCTAAGTAAAAACTCTGCACATCACTCCCGTGCAAAACACATAGATATTAGGCATCAATTTCTTAGGGATCACACACTCAAAGGAGATATTATTCTTCAGTTTATCGGAACGCAAAATCAACTTGCTGATATTTTCACAAAATCGTTGCCTTCTGATAGATTTGAATATATTAAACAGAAGTTCGGAATGATAACCGTAAGGTAATCTTCCTTAATTAACTTTCTGTTGAAAAAGTCTCCTTACAGTAATAAACTCCTTTTCATAGGGGGAGTACATTTGATTTTTTATTTAACAAAGTTTTTCAAAATTTGTTTTCAAATTTTTCGTAACGAAAATTTCCGGAATGGAACTTCCGGAACTACAATTTTCCAGAAAGGATATTTTCGCACAGAATACTTCTGGAATGAAAGTATTCGTATTAAAAATTTCCGGAATGGACAACTTTCGTACTGGGACTTTCATAACCAGATTTTCGTACCATGTTTTGTTTTTCGTATTGACTTTTTGTATTTATGTTTTCTTATTGACTGTTTCGTATTGACTTTTTCGTATTTACTTTTTGAGTTTTTCGTATTGAGTTTTTCGTATTGATTTTTTCGTAGTCGTCTTTATATTACCCATTACGAATAACTTTCCTAAGCTAATCCGAAAGGTATGATTTCCTTACTGAAGTTTTCGTAATCATATTTTACTTGCTGGCATTTTCTTATAGTTTGTTTTCGGTTTTTGGATTTCTTAATTCTTTACTTTAATAAAAACCTCAAAAAGATCGGATTCAAGCTCTCAACCGTCAGATCTGATCTCAGATCGTTCTAAACCGTTAGATCAACCGAGGATGTTGAACCGTCATCCCATTGCCTATATAAAGGGGACCCTATTTTCTCGTCCCACATTGATTTCAAGCTTTTTCGTACTGAAGCTCTGACTCTCCGATTTAAGGCCGTTCCAAACCACAATTTTCTTAGTTCCGAACTTCAGTCTTCTCTGTTCCGAATATCTCAGAGGACTTCTAATCCGAATGTCTGCAGAGCTAGCTTCTCAAGAAATGTCTTCAACTAAGCCAATTTCTCAGTGGTTAGTCTACAGAGAGAGGTTAGTTCATCCGAATTTCTTCAGCAACTACGATTATATTATTTCAAATAATATCAAGCTGAATGGCTGGGAAGGTGTTGCGGTATCAAAAACCGGCAACCAAGATGAAGTCTACTCTGACTTTCTTGTCGAGTTTTATGAGTCGGTTGCTTTCTTCGAGGAAGATAATAGAGAAAAAATTTCTTTCAAATCGTATGGAAAGACTTATAAATTCTCTTACACCAAGGCTGCAAGCTTGGTAGGGCTAAGTTATGAAGGGGAAGCTGAGTTTATTTCCCACGTATTGCCAGACTCTTTGGGTAGCTTCAACAAGGAAAAGGCATTAGAAATTCTCGGATTGGATGATGACAAGGCTCCGAAAATAGCAAGTCTTTCTACAAACTTCCGGATTCTAGAGTAATGGGTGCAAGGCCTTATTGTACCGAGAAAAGGAGATAAGGATAGCCTGAAGAAAAGTGAGATATATATCCTAGATTTTCTGATAAATCTAAGGAAGTTCAATCTGATGAAGCATATCCTTCTTAATATTGAGAACTTGAAGAAGGGAAATCTGAGAGCTCAGATTGTGATGTACCTGGCAATATTGTCAAAGCTCATAGTTCGGTGCCTTGAGTCCTTCAAGGTAGCTTGTAGTTCTAAGCCGAAAGTTTGTAAGATCATGTTGCTCAGTGATGCCACTCTTAAGAGAATGAATATAGCTTTTGACAAGGAGTCAGGGAAGTTTATTGATTTACCTCCTCAAGTTGAAGTGACTCCGAAAGTGGCTGATCCGGAATCATCCAAGCCAGTAAGAAAGAGGAAGCTGAAAGAAGTGGTAGTCGAAGCTGAGGAACCCAAGTCTAAGGAAGTCCACTCCACACCTCCTAAGTCTAAGAAGAAGAAAACCTATACTGATGAGGTTTCAGCAAAATGGAGAGCTGACAAGGAGAAGAGGAAAGAAGGGGATCCGCAGTTCGGATTGGATCCTGCAGTGGCTAAAGCTCTGAAAGAGAAGGCTGCTGATGAGCTCGAGAAACAAGCAAAGGAGAAGAAACTGAAGAAGAAAATGACCGAGGCTGAGGTAGCTCAGGCCTTGTTAAAGTTCAACGAAATGGTTTCAGAAACCATTCCCGTTCCGAGATCTTTCTCTCTGGAATCTCTACCTGAGACTCCAGGATGAAATCTTATTACTCCGGAAAAGGCTGTTGCTACTGAGGAAGTAGAGCAAGTGGAAGAAGTTAAAGAAGCTGCTGAAGGAAGTGGTGAGACGGGAGATGTGCTCAAACAAGTGGATGAATACAAAGGAACTCCTTCGGAACATCTGTCGCTCCGAACTTCTGAAGCTCAATCTTCAAAGCTTGTTACTCCGACTATGGAAGAAGAGAAAGATGAAGAAGAAGTTTCTTGTCTGAGAGAAGATGAACATCTTTCACTTGATGCTGCTCCGAAGGAAAATGTAGAAGTTGCTGATGAGGAAGATTTGGTTGTTCAAGTGTCTGATAGCGAGAAGAAATCTCCGTAACAGGTTTCTATTCCGAAAAAAGATAAGGGGAAACAAATTCTTGCTGATACCCCGAGTTCAGAAAAGAGTATGAGGATGGAAGCTGGTAGTTCTTCTAAGAGGAAGTTGGAACATATTGAGGAAGAAAATTCTCCTAGCAAGGTTTCGGATTCGGAGTCATCATCATTGGGGCACGATTTTGTTGTTCAATCCTTGAAGAAGTTGGTGGGAACCATTCCATCCTTCTCCAGTATTGACTCTAGATGCCAGATGCTTCAACATGCGCTAAATCAGAAAACCGACTCCGTATCCATGGTAATGGATAAGTGTGTTGAGATTGAAGCTCATTTCAAAACTTTCTTCGTTGGTTACGAAGCACATAAAAGATCTTGCAAAAGGATGACAAGCTGGTCAAAGAAAAATGTGGAAGAGATGAGGTTGCTGGATGAGTTTCAGGAAAATGTTAAGGATGCATTTCAAACCGAGGACAAGAAGTTTCATGAGATGACTGCATCATTCGATGAGAAATTGACAGAGGAAAAGAACATTCGGATTCAGGAAGTGAGAGATCTGAATGGAAAGATCAACTCCGTTAATCAGAGTTGGAAATTTGAAAGGGATCATCAGATTGATTTTCTAGAAAGAATAAAAGCTCAGGAAGAGAAGATGAGAGCTCAGGAAGAAAAGTTGAAGGCTCAGGAAGAAGTAATTGAAGCTCAGTCAGCAAGAATAGTTGCCTTAGAGAAGCAAGCAGAGGAAGATCAAAACGAACTCAAAAAGATCAAGACAATTCTCAAGGGGCTAATGTCAAAAGAGAAATATCCGAAATGACCAATCCGATCATTTTGTTGTAATCTGTTTTTTGTTGCTGACATTTCAAATATAATGAGAATTGTGTTTGTTGTTTCGTTTGTACTAATTTTTCAGGTACTTTGTTAAGTTTTTCCATTCCCTCCAATACTTTTTGAAAATCAAAAAGGGGGAGAAGGAAAAGATCCTTAAGAAAAAGAGGAAATCTAATAAGTGCTTATCAAAGGGGGAGAAAGAAAAATACCCAAGGAAATAGAACTCTAATAAGAGTTTGTTTAAGGGGGAGTCTTTCTTAAAGAAATATCACTCCGGAAATATGAATACGATCCTTAGAGTTTCAAAGCCTAAGGGGGAGTTAGTCGTATTCATCTATATTCTTAAACCAAGGGAGATAAGCATTATTGTGTTTCTTTCTTCTTAGAATAGCTTTTTCGAAAGGATGTTTGTGCTTTCCAAAAAGGGGGAGATTGTTGAGTCAATAAGGTTTTCCTTATGACTTTTCCATTCCTTCTTGTTTTGAAAATCACAAACACCTTATCTTTAAGGAAAATAGCTTTTGTAAGGAAAAATGCTTTCTTAAGGAAAATCGCTTTTGTAAGGAAAAATGCTATCTTAAAGAAAATTTCTTTTGTAAGGAAAAATGCTTTCTTAAGGAAAATTGCTTTTATAAGGAAAATTGCTTTCTTATGGAAAATCGCTTTTATAAGAAAAATTATCCTTATCATATTTTCATTCATATTTTTCTTAAGTATGAGTTTCGGATTCATTTTCTCGGAATCATAAAAACGTAGATATAAAGCATTCTGTTTAGTATTCGGATTCTGAATAAAGAACTATAAGGAAGTCTCATTCCGAATTCCGGATATGATATCTAACTAAGTTCTATTCCAGGTTCAGGATACGAATTCTGAAGAAGAATTCTCATTACGAATTCTAATGAACAAATCTCATTCCGAATTCTCATTATGAATTCTGATGATGAATTCTCATTACGAATTCTGATGATGAATTCTCATTACGAATTCTGATGATGAATTCTCTTTACGAATTCTAATGAAGAAATCTCATTCCGAATTCTCATTACGAATTCTGATGATGAATTCTCATTACGAATTCTGATGATGAATTCTCATTACGAATTCTGATGAGGAATTCTCATTACGAATTCTGATGATGAATTCTCATTACGAATTCTGATGATGAATTCTCATTACGAATTATGATGATGAATTCTCATTACGAATTCTGATGATGAATTCTCATTACGAATTCTGATGATGAATTCTCATTACGAATTCTGATGATGAATTCTCATTACGAATTCTGATGATGAATTCTCATTACGAATTCTGATGATGAATTCTCATTACGATTTCTGATGACGAATTCCTATTCCGAATTCTTATTCCGAATTCACCCATTAAACAGAATCTGGTTATCATTGTTTTATACACTCTGAATTTATTCACTCCGAACCTTCACTCCGAAATTTCTATTCCGAACCTTTATGTTAGAGTTTAAAACGATGTCGTGCATTCTGTTACACTTACTTTGTTATAAAACGATGTCGTCCATTTTGTTATAAACCAACCGTTGTCTAAGTGACACGTGTACAGGTCCCTCCGAACTTTAAGGAAAATATGACCGTTGGAGGAGGAGCCGTCCTTACCTATAAATAGGAGCTCATTTGAAAGAGCTCGATGCCGATTGCTGAAAAAGTGCTTACATGCTGTTGAAGTGATTTCTAGAGAGAGAGTCTCTTATTAACTCTCAAAGCTTCGTGCGACTCCGAATGTTGGTGATTACATTCGAGGGCTTCCGGGGATAGGAAGACAAAGGTGCTGACTACCTTAAAGATCGAGGGCTTTCTTGCTGAGAAAGACAGAGGTTGCCAACTACCTTGAAGTTGAGGGCTTGCGGGGATAGCAAGACAGAGACACCGATCTTCGTATCGAGGGCTTACCCTGGTGTGGGTAAGACAGACATGCTTGAAAGTATAAATCAAGGGACCTTTATCCATGGTTGTTGGATACCCTTCTCTTTGGGTTAAAAGACTATCATCTTGTTACTAGTAGTTTTACTACTTGTTTTATTCCGCTGCAATTTATATCTTAAGGAAAGTATAACTTTTTTATACTTCCTTACTTAATCTGATTAGTTTAGATTCTATACGCTTTAAGGTAGAATCTTATATTGTAACTTTTGTTAAATTTCAATTTCCGGAACCATATTTCCGGAACCTACTTTTGGAATCAATTTCCAAGATCAGTTCGGTGTTAGAGGTGTTGTGAATTTACTTAGTTTAACTTTGTTAAACTTAGCCCTTTACTTTTCTTAAAGAAACTCTAGTTATTCATAACTAACTTTAAAGGTTCCAAAGGAATTTTTAAAGTATACAATTCACCCCCCCTCTTGTATATTGAGCATCTCATATTATATTTCGATCCTACACTGGTGATTGATATAAGAACTCTCTATGATGCATCCGGATATGGGAGAGGTTAGAGTAAATAGTTTCCTTTCAAAAATTATTATGTAGTATACATTAGTATAGTAGGTTGAGGTATCCAATATGGTGGATTCTAAGCTGGAGTTCTTGAGGGACCATGTTTTTTTGTGATTCCCTTGATAGTTTGTATAATGATGTACCATACGGGATGTTATTCCAAGGAAGACATTTCATTCCTTCAGTTAAGATTTATACGGTTATCCATGAGTTTTATAGCATTCTATTGGTGGTTCATACCTATGTTACAATAATATTCCAATATTTGGGTAGTCATTTTTGGTGGCCTAGGATAAAGCATGTTTTTGTAGATTGTTTTCTCGATATTAGGTCTTCTGTAAGATGAAGTTCTTGAATTGTGTCCCTAGTGGTATTATCTGGATATTATATGTTCTGTATTGTTAGTTGGAGGGAATTTAAATATCCTTGTTTACCAGATTACCTCAAGCCCAGGATTTCTATGATGCTATATGGGTGATATTGGGTCTTTTGAAAAAATCATCCCACTTTATAGAGATCTGGGAGTCGATCTCGACAGCGGTTTTATAAAAGTAATATCTATTGGAGGTTGTGAAACACCAAATAATCCATGGGATGATCTTATCTAATTGATATTCCAACTTTACCTCCAATGTTGTGGAGGTCTATGTGATACTTTTGACACAATTTTTTTCCTTGGAACTTCTTTTGATCTATATATTGATGTTCAGATAGAGTGGACCATCCAAATTTTTAGGGACATGTTTTCAACTTGTTTTATGTATTTTGGAGGTACATGGATGTGGTTAATTATATTGGATGAGTTTTCTTAAAATTATATTTTCCACTCCACCCATATTATGGAACTTTTTAAATCTGTGTATTTCCAACATTTATATTCTCCATGTGATAAACTTGGGTTCGAAAGGTAACAATCAATAAGCATAAACTGGTAAAGAACATGATAGATATAGTTTTAGTTAATTTGTAGGATTATTAATATATTTCAGAATAATAAAATATCATCTTCTGGTCATAGTAGGATACCTGTGGGTTTATTCATTGGAGACCATGTGTTCTTTAAATGGACTACACATTTTGAAGAGTGAGGGTTTATCTATAGAAGTAATGTTTCTCCCCAGTTTTTTGTCCCATTCTATGTTTTGCCTCATTTTGGAGATATGGAATATTTGATACCACTTCCCATATATATTATCTTGATACACAATGTTTTTTTCATATAAAATCTTTTTCATTATCATCACGAAACTCTTGATGTTCAATGCTTCTCTTGTAACATTGTTCATTTTTTAGATGTTGACTTTTATAATTTATGAAATAATATCATATTAATTTTTATTATGCATTTACTATAATTTGAGAGGTATCTCTATTGGAAGAGTTTGTATGAGATGGTTTTTAATATTTCATGGTTTTTTCATATTTTCTCTGAGTAAGGATGTTGAGATCCAGTAATGGAAATATCCTTGAGTGATATCTCACATGGGGGCTAATTAGATGACCACATTTCATTTTCACACTAGGATTGGTTTTGGATTCTCACATAATTTTTTGTTTTATAAGTATCTATGTTGAGGGAATAAATTCATGTAGTCTGAACCTTTTCATGTTTCTGAAGCTCAGGGTTCTTAGAGGAGGCCTAGACAGGGTCTCATGTTTTTTGGATACTAAAAGATAGCAGTAGGTAGAAGAAACAATGTTGAAATATTTCACATCATGAATTATAAATTAATGAATTTTCTGAGATTACATTCATATATTTAAATCCATACATGGATAATTTGGTTCCATTTCACAGGTTACTAACTGACATCTAAATATTCGAGACTAATTTGTACATAATGATTCATTTTTTGGGGAGATCTGAAGCCCGATATTCACACAAGGTTAAAGGTTTTCATGTATGTAATTATTCTATTTTCAAATAATTACAAATTTTAATGTCCTTAGGTTTTCCCAAATCCTATAACCTTCTTTTACATTTTCATGCTAACAACAATGCACTCTTCAAGAGTTTGGGGATTCCATTAATGGTCATTGAGTCATGGAATCTTATCATAAATCCATTGTTATATAGGGTACGAATTACATATTCTCACTCTGTTAATTAATCTAGTTATTATTTTTAGCTATTTATATTAAATGGCGTATCATATCTATGCTTCTAATTTATTGTTTCTCAGTTTCTTATTAGGGTTCTTGTGCTAGGGAGTCATTATAGCTATAAATCAGTTGGAGATAGAGGGGATTGTGATCTATAATGATGATCCATTCTAATTTTATGAACATTTATACCTTGATTTAGTGTATTCATTTCTTATTATATTTAATTAATTGATATATTAATGTTATCATGTTTTATCCCCTTGGTTGGTAATAAATTTAACCTAATAAATTTTGAACTAGAAGAAAAAAATTATTTTTTTGTAGAAATCATGTGTTGTTTCATTATTCTGTGATTACTGGTTGGATATTTTTTCTAGAGAGTTTGATATCTATTAAATTATTTATTATCAAGCTATTATTCTGGGAGTATCATGTTGAAATTGGAAATGAATTTTAATTTTTAATTAATTGATTAATTGTCTTATGAAATAATGAATATGAATTTTTTTAATATGGTGTTTCATGTAATTTGATGACAATAAAATGTATAAATGTGAAATATTAATTAAATTTGATATTACATGTGTTAATATAATTGATAAAAAAAAATTAATAATGTCTATTTTTATTGGTAATAAATAAAATTAATGACAATTAGAATGGTTTTTATAATAAATTTGTGGTTTTATTTTGATATCTTGTTATTGATTATTGTCAAATGTTTTCTACTGTTGGAAACTCTGATTGATGAATAGGTTAATTAATAGGGCTTGTGTTTCCCATATTTTTGAGATGGTTTAGTGCCATGAGTTTGGATTTTCGAGTGCTCGTTTATGTATGAAGGCCGAATGCCTTGTTTTTATGGCCTAGATTGATCGGTTGGTTGTGTTTGTTGATTTCCTTCAGCTTTTGTGATGTTCTCTAGATGTGATACTCAATAAGAGATGATATAAGGGATGGGGAGGCCTGGATGTCATATGAACCTAGGATTAATTAGATTTAGTGGTATACTGTAATGTGGGCGGGGAGGCTCTGATTATGTGATAGAAATTCTCACTTTTGATGGACTGATAAATCGGTATAGGCAAGTGGGTGTTGGGTATGGATATAAATATTGTGGAACATGTAAAACTAAGTCTTACCCATTGATTTTATTCTGATTTCTGGGATTTTTGTTTAGGAATCTTTTAAATGGTCGATAGTTCGGTTCCTTATTTTATCTATATTCTTGTCCCCACTACTTGAGGCTTTTAGATGAGATTGGTTATATGTTTCCTCTAGGTGATATCATATGATCATTTCCCTAGATTAAATAGTTTATGTAATTATTTTAATAATTAATAGATAATTCACAACCCAATGCTTTGGTGTTTCTGGAATGAAAATTCCATTAAGATGTTAATCTTTAGAAACCATAGACTTGGTTTAGATTATGTTTTGAGGGTATAGAATTTAATCTGATAAAAAATTTATTATAATGTGAAAAAAAATTAATTGTAAATTTAATGACTAAATAATTAATAAATTTAGGTAAATTATGAAAAAGTATATAAGTCAATAATGTCGCTATTTTAAATGTTTTTGTTCATATAAGATATATAGCCTTTTTATTGGAAGTTGGGAGTTCAAGCAATGATAGGTATAGTTGAGTATAAGACTAGGTTATTCCCATAGTGTGATCATTATTATTATTATATAATCTATGTTCTATTTTTTATACTCTATAAATCCCATTGTTGTTAGGAAAACTCACTCCCTATGGAATCTGGGAGGTTTTTTCCCTAACATTTTTATGGGAGGATGGATGACTGACTACCCCCTATAGCCTCACTTTCATTTCATGGTAGTTACTTGTTCTGGTATTGATGGGTCTTAGTTTTCCAATATATGTGGGTAGTGACTTGGGATTAATTGTAAGTATTTCACACACTTGTTTTACAGGATATAGTATCCAAATTATTTTTATAGGAATGATGTGTATAGATTGTGATGGATTGTGGTAACTTACTCAGTGTATCAACTGAAATGGATTTTGGTATAATAGATGATTTATGATATATATCATATGATTCATGGTGGCTCCCAAAAACCAAAAAAATTAATATATATGGTGATTAGATATGGGATGATTTCATTGTGTGATGCTTGAGGTATGTGTTGTATTTCATTTCCTATGTGTCTTTGGGCTAAATTATTTTTGAGATAGAAGGCTCAAGAAGTGCGATGTTGGGAAAAGAAGAAACCAAATGGGGAAGAGGGGTACCCTTGTTTTATGTTATTATATAATATGATCTCTTTTATGTGATACTTGGTGAGAGTTATCCATTTTGGGTTTGGAAAAATTGTATACCTATTTAGGTTATGAATTCGTTAAGTTGTCTTCACTACATTTCTATTACAAGAAATTTCCTTTCAGTTGTTATAATACTATATGGAATTTCTGGTTTTCACATGGGATTTCTTAGTATATATATTTATAAGCCATTTTCCATAGGTTAATCTACCATATCTCTCTAGTGGGAAAATTATCTTAGTGGTTAATTCATCCCATATATGTTTTTATAAATCCATCGATGCTAGTCACCAACCCAATGCCTACTAGTGGGGGGACTCAAGTAATCACCGTCTCCCTTCTCTCATTGCTAGCCCTTGAGGGTTTCACTTTTGGGGAAGGGGGTCGAGACTAATGTATTTTTCCATTATAAGTTCTTGTTAGTACATTGATATTTTTTAATATTCTCTAGTAAAAATACATTGTAAATAACATAGAAAAGAAATGATGATTCCCCTTTACCTGTAATTTTTTTATCTAGATTAACAAATTCCATATATATGGGATCCCTATATATCCCCATCATGTAAATAACTCCATGATCATTCTAACTCAATTAATTATCGGAATATTTTTGTTACCAGGTTGGTAGTGTATTGATCCGTTATGGTCCTTGAGTATTTATAAACATCTCCATTATCTCATGTTATTCTGTTTTTAAAAGAATATGTGTATAAAACACTTTTGGTTCATATATGTGTCACATATTTCACTATGTACATAGTGTATCTATATTATTAAGGAAAATATTATAGCATCCAACACTGGATCATTATTTAGATAGTTTATTTTCAAGTATCGTGAATTTCCTTGATACATAAGAAACCACTCTATCATTTGGAATAATAGCACACCAAAATCCTTTATTTTATTCATTACTATATATCCCAATTCATTTTATTCCAGATGGTAATGTAAATATTGGTTCATTTACCAATATCCTCTTTAATTATTTACCAAATATCTAACATTCCTTCAACAATGTGAATTTAATCCCTATGTGTGTCAACTTCGTTAATAAGTTGTCCAATAATGAATTTTTTTTGAAATATTGTCTATAGTTTCCATTTTCTACAAGGAATATATTTATCTCTACTATATTCATTTGATATGGTCATTTTTTTATTTCTTTTTTCTATGAATGATCAATATGTATTCCATATGTGGTAAAAATATTACCACTGCAAGAAACCTCTTAGATCCAAAATTTACACTTACATAATTTCTCATATAACATATTTTCTCTCAGTGTCCCAAGAATGATTTTTTATTGATTCATATGATATTATTGGTTTTAGATTAAATTTATATCTTCTATAAATACTATAAATACTTTATTAAGAAAATACATGAATACTTGATACATAATATATAAAATCATATGTCTGGGATTAGTTAATCAATATAGAATTACCATAAACTCATAATGTTCATGCCTCGAATGAAATATCATTTTTGATATATCATCCTTCCTCACAATTAATTAATTATTACCATGATGATGGTAAATTTTTAAAATTATTGATCTCATTGAATCTAATTTAATAATTCATCAATTTTTATAAATGAATACATATTCATTATAGATATTTAGTGTTTCACACATTGACCTTGAAAAATTTAAATATTTTATTCATTTTAGTTATTTCTATCCGGGATTTTTTTTTCTAGTGGATCGAGTTTAATTATAAAATTTCCATGTGAATATGGTTCATGTTCATGGGTTGCGCTTGGTTAAGATTAATATTATGACAACCGTGTGTGAGGTTCGGTCATCGGTTAGTGCCATTTGGCACAATTGGGGCAGAATTTTCTCAAATGTGTGACTTCTTGTTGTTAAACAGTGCGGATTACTTTTTTCAAAAAGAAAACACATTAAAATAATAATAATGTATTGTAATATAATTAAATTTAAGAAAAAATATTAAAAATAAAATTAATTATTATTATTATTTTATGTTTTATATTAGTTATTCCTTTCATTTTTTTCATTTTGTTTCACCTCTTTTATTGTTTTCTCTAACCATTTTTCCCATCATTATGTGTCGAGAAATAAGTGTTCCTCCCTCCATGGTGTATCACCCCTCCTCTGGCTCCCTCTCCATTGACCAAATAACAGCCTCTTCTTTACATATCCTCTCTGAATCTTTGATGTAAGTCTTACTGCCTCATTATCCTCATTAGCTTCTACAATTTTTGGATATCCTGTCACCTGATCTAGCTTAGCCAAAACCCTATGTTTGGATTAACCTTGTTTTTTATGGTTTCATACACCGTTAATTTTAATTTATGGTATCTTGGGACATGTTCCTGTTTATTTAGGCATCCCTCATCGAAATCAAGGTTGATGGGTTTGGTTTGGATTGCCATATTAGATTTTGGCACGATTTTAAACCCGCTGTTTTGTTTCTCACCATCAATTTTTGGGCCTTAAGATGATTATGAGTGCCTGGTAAATTAATTAGAGGTGTTTTTGTCTTTTACACATTAATTTTGGGAACATTTTAATGTTATAGTATGTTTTGGTCAAATATAGAGGGTGTCCACACCTATACATAAGGTATGTATAATATATATATATATATATATATCATCCATATATGTATTCCCTCATTGAATTGGTAATATGTGCATTAGATTATTGATATATATATATATATATATATATATATATATCTGTCTGCGATTTCGGTCTAGTTACAAGTGGTCGTCGCCTAGTTTGTCAAGCGCTGAACTGTCTCGGCTTGGTTATCTTTCTTATTGAGGTAGTATTACTATGCATGCACCTTTAATTTTTAATTTCCTGGTTTCTTAAAACATCAAAAATGCATTTTTTTATTTATTTGGAAAACATATTACTATAAATTCATATCTAGGGGATTGGTAAAAAAGAATTCCACCTCTTGGATTTGGTTCCCATTTGTTTTTATAACTTTTCTAAGCCTGGTTACAAGTCACATTTAATTATAAATCATCCTAAGTGTTTTATATTAGTTTATTAAATGATTCATAACTATTGAAGTATAATTTTATGTAAATTAAAGGCTTTATTTAAATGTGTTATGCAATAATTGGCTTTTTTGGCACCTTGAAGAGTTTGGATGTTTCTTTGATTTTTAGGATGCGCCATTAAATGGTCACGAATACATGGGTGCCCAATGTGTACACATTGGTGAGCATTCAAATGAAGATAGAACTCTGAAATAATGGCTATTTGATCTTTAAATGGTATTTTGGTATGTTGTGTAAATAAAATATTTCTGAGTATGTTCCTTAAAACTCATCTCGTTTAGTAAAATTTTAAGTATGGTTAATTTTTAAATGTTACGAATTCCCGTATGGCATCTTTGGTTTGTTGGTGAATTGTAATTTTTTATTTTGATAAATATAATGAAAATGGAATTGGATATGATGTTTTAATGTCATGTTTGGAACCTTTTTATGGGTTTTTTATTTTTTACTAGGAATTAGAAATGTCTTTGAAATCCAAATTTTGTTTATAAAATATAAAGGGTTTGTATGGAATGTGTTTGTGGAAGTACTGTTTCACCTTGTTATGGAAATGGTTGTGAATATTTTTATGTTATATTTTATTTATAGTTTTAATAGCCTGATTAGATCCTTATGTAATTTTTTAATGTGTAATTTGGTTTTGAAATGGTTTTGAAATGGTTTTGAAAGTGTGAATGCCCGATTGGAAACTTAAATAATTTCATAATTTGATTTCAATGTGTGCGTGAAATGATGGCCTAGTTGGAAACTTTCATGTTTTTAAATAATTATTTGAATGGTTTAGTTATTTAATATCCTGATTGTAACCTTAAATTATGTAAAATATGTATATGTATATAATGGTCACCCCAATCTTGGACTTCTCTTTATGGGTTATCATATAAGGGATGTCCTTGTTTGGGGTAGTCATGTGTGGGGATGGCAGGTAAGGTGAGTGACTCATGTGAGGGACTCCTAGTTGTATATTATATTGTTATCTTAAGTGTATTTTAGAGGGATGAGTGATGGTATTTGAACATCTTTGATTAAATGGGTTGGTACCCTGGATTTTTTGTTAAGAAAGGCGGGTTGTACCAATCGATTAGTCAGTTTAGGGCCTATAAAAGCCTTGATAATTATTTCAAATTTAAACAAGATTTGCTACATGTATTTTCAGTTAATAAAACCCATAATATAGATAATTATATTGTATTTGAAAATTAGAAACATTAAATAACAACATAAAACATTAAATACAACATCTTTATTGAAAACATGTTTTATATGACCACAATATTTCTTCGTATTAAACAATGCATGGGATAACCCGAGAATGCATATAAACAATGGGTGAGATATAAATCCAGGTAAGGGAATAAACATGGAATAACATAAAAATAATAATACATGCTACATAAGGAATATCAATGAGTAATGAAGGAACATGAATATAAAGGCATGTTATAACATGATAATTATAACATGGAACTGTGGAAACAACGTAAAACACTACAAAATATACAAAAAGGAATCTGGTAAATCCCTGTTACATCATGGTGAAAAAAACTCATATAAACAAATAAATTAAAACCCTATACCAAAATTATGTATCATGATAATAATCATTACCTATTTCATTAGAGAAATATCAGAATGAAACCTTCATAATCATTTTAATCTCATGATTAAATGTGACACATAGATCAAATAACATGGATTCATTAAAAATAATAATTTATTCCAAGATCAAATAATGTGGAATACCAACATGTATCTAATAAATCTGCAAGTATATGTTCATAATACAGAATTCCCTTTATAGGGGAATGAGTATGGTATTCACTACATGATTATTTTGGTATAGAAAATCATTGTGTAATTTCGAAAGCATTACAACATCATATGAAAATTCATAAAATGGGTTGATGAGAGAGAAAGGTGTATCTAATAATTTATACATGAAATGGATTTTAGTTTTATCATGTAACAAAATATTCTAACTTAGGAAATGGAATTTAATATTCATAATATAAAATAATCCTTTAATTGTCTTGAGGATAGAAAAATCCCTTACGGAATTTCAGCATGGTAATTGGTTTATATAAAGAATCCTAAAAGGATTAATGAGAGTGGAAGGATTCTCTCATTATTTATTAAAAAATGGTTAGTATGGGGATTATTTATGAAAATATCCCAACACATTGAAATTTAAATTATAAGACATGTAATAAAAAATCATTCATGAAAAAAGAAGAGAGTTGAAGATCCCTTATAAAAGGTTTTCTTAATAACAGGTGCACGTAATGGATCATAGAGGGGCTCAATAATAGGGAAAATAAGGTCTTATCAATTATACATAAAATTAAAATTAAGGGGTATATTTAATGACATATCCCAACATAGACAAAAATGAGATTACAAGACATATCATGAAATGAATGCTTGATAAAAGAGGAGGGTTGAAGATCCCTTACATGGATGTGTGACTCCAAAGGCTGAAGAGGGGATTCTTGGGAGTTTTAGGGAACCTTGAGAGGACACTAGGAAGAAGGGGGAAGAGGGTTTTCTAGTAGTAAAGAGTTTGAGAGAAGAGAAATGGATGCATGGTTGGGTTTATATAAGTAAGGGGGGGTTTCTTTATAATTTTGTTTTTGGACACCTGATAATAATGTATTCAAAACCACAAACCATATGATTTTCTTTTCCCATGGTTTCGTGAATATAGGGACATTATAAATAATGGCATAAGGATATGAACCTATTATATTAAAATATATCCCTTTCTTATGTGGAGCTGAGTCATTGATTCAATGAAGTGATTTGAAAATATTAAAATATATTATATGTTTTTGAGGATTCACAAAGGGTTTATAAAATTAATAAAATAAACCTAAAAATACATTATTTTATAGAGAAAACATGTCTTTGGAATAATATTAATTTTTTTTATTTGTTACATCATTATTGGAAAATTATGATGTCATATATTACACTATATATTTATATGGTATTTAATTTTTACCAAAACAATTTGATTGTTTATGAAAATAATGAAAAATTTATGGTTTTATAATATTGATGTACTGATTAAAAAAAATATTCATTTTATCTAAATGATTTTCTAAATATGTGAATTTTCAATTTTTAAATAACAATCATTATTTATTGAAAATGATAGGTTTTATAACAAATACTAATATTTTTAAACCCTTTTAAAAAATTAAAATTTAATTAATTAAAATTATATGACCATTTATATTTGATAAGAATTATTTATTAAAATGTTTTTTTATTTTAAAATTTAATTCATCAAAATAAATTCCTTAGTTGAATTTGAATATTACCTAAAAATATTATTTGTGCTTTATCGTATCAAAATATAATTTATTTCCAAAAAAATCATAGAAAATTATAATGTAAAAAAACAATAAATAAATTTATTAATAATTTAAATTTTATGTAAATATAAATTTTCATAATATTAGGGTTACTTTGACTCTCTTTTTTTCAAATTAATTTTTTCCCTTTAATTATCATAGTTTCCCTTTGTCGTGATAATTAATATTTACTATTGTTACTAATCTTATTGTTCAAATATTATGTTTACTTTCTTGTATAATATTAATTATGATGACTCATGATATGGACAACATTTCTTCAAAATCGATTTAATTTAACATAAATCAACAAGTATTATTTAAAACTAGTTTCCGAAAAATATATTTTTAAAGCAACTATGAGTTCACTTTAACTTTATAACTCCTAATATTAAGTTTAATATTATCAATTCATAATTATAGATCTATAATATAAATATTTCATTTACTTCATTTATCATTTGGGGGTATTCAATTTAGTTAAAATGGTAATAAATTAAGCATTTTGAACCAGTTCATAGAAAAATGCATTTTTAGTCCAAAATATAAACTCATAATAAAATACAGTATAATTATGATCTACCGGTAATTAAATGATTTAAATATAATTAAATAATTATTGTTATATTTTCAAATCATATTAGGATAATAATTATTTCAATTATAAAATTATATCACAATTTTACGTAAAAACTATATTTTCACTATTTAGATAAAATCTGAAAAATAATGATTTATTAACATAAGTTAATATTCATATGATGAGACCAAAATTTAATTTTACTTATAAAATAAAATTTATATATTCTCTAGAAAATATTTATAATAAATATTAAAATACATTTTTAATAAAAACTTATTTTGAATAAATAATAAAAATTAACAAAAATTGATTGAATAATTAATAATAATTTACAAATATATTCATGAAATATATATTTCATAAAATATATAATATTAATATATTAATATTTAATTTTAATTATTAAATAATCATATTTAAATAATAATTTATCTATTTTCATTATTGTATGTTGCATGGGTTATCGAATATAATTCTCTATTTTAAAAACTCAGGTTGCTACATTCTTCCCCACTTTAATAAATTGTATCCTTTCAATTTAAACATTAAATTAGTTCTTTCAATATCCATGAATTGTATACAATAGTTATAAAAAGTAAAGATGATTATTTTTAAACTATTAAATACATAAATGGTAATCTAATGACATTAAACGGATAACAAATAAATTACATTTATCTCATTAACTTTTGAGTTTTTCAGATTTAGTCTAAGTTATCCATGATCTAATTAATTACATATATTCATATGGGAATTTTTCGGTTCTATTAATATTGGTTCATATTAAGATTATAAATTTACCAAATCATATTCGTCGGGAGTGTCAAAACATGAGTTTACCCAGTCCTTTTTTCGTGCACCAATTCTCGTTTGACTCTAAACCAAAGCTTTGTTTTCTAATTATACCCCTAGATACATCTGTTCCATAGCCATATCAACTTAGTTTTATCCATATAGTGATTTATTTTCATGATAATTCACAAGCTATATATAATCACCCAAAATCAAGGGATGTTTTTCTTATACTATGTCTAATATCGAATGGTTTTCACTAGGGTTTTATAATACTAATCCGAAAATAAGTATACCTATCCTATGATACCAACAATAACACCCCGTGTCTTTAATTTAAATTTAAAAAAGATTTATTACAAATATTCCCATCTAATAAAACTCCGAATTATGATAATTCTTGTGTCTATGGAAATTAGGAACATTACATAACAACTTAAAACATTAAATACAACATATTTATTGAAAAATCCTTTTACATGACCACAACATTCTTTTGGACATAAAAATGCAAGGGAGAACCTGAGGATGTATATTATAAAGGGTGAGATATAAGTCCTAGTATGGGAATAAACATAGAATAAATTGAGTGCAGTAATACATGTTATACAAGTCATAACAATGAGTCATGAAGGAAAATGAGTATAACATCATGATATAGCATGAAAATCATAACATGTAAATGTAGAAACAACTTAAAACAATGCATCATAAAAAGAGAATCAGGTAAACCCATATACCGACATGGTGGAAAAAAATCCTATAAGGTAATGTTGTAAACCCCTATCCCAAAATGACATATCATGATTCTAAACATTAATAAATTCTTTCGAGTGCTATTAGGGTGCACCCTTCAAATTCATTTTAATCTCATGTTTAAGTGTGACAGATAGATCAAATAACATGGATTATTTCAACATCATAATTTATTCCATGAACAAATAATGTGGAATAAATAATTTTATTTCCTAAGTAAAAAATTATATTTTTCTTTAACATGAATACCCATGATAGAGGAATGAGTATGGTATTCACTACATGATGGTTTTGGAATGGAAAATCGCGGTGTAATTTCGGCAGCATAATGACGTCATATAGATAATTTTAAAATGGTTCGATGAGAGAAAAATGGGTATATTATAATTTATACACGAAAGTAATAGTAATGGGATAATGTAACACAATATCTCTATATATTAAATGAAATTTAAGATGTATATTATAAAATAAGTCCCTTAATGGGAATGAGGAGAGAGAAATCCCATATAGAATTTCGACATTGTAACTGGTGTGTTTAAACGATCATGAATGGATTAATAAGGGTAGAAATAATATCTAATTATTTATAAATAAAATAGACATTTAGGGGATTATGTATGACATATCCCAAAATATTAAAATTTAAATTAAAATATATATCATAAAAAGAGTTCTAGATAAAAGAGGAGAGAGGAAGATCCCTTTGGAAAAGTTAGCATAGTAACGGGTGTAATTAAATGATATTGGGAGATAACTGAGAGTGAAAATAAGATCTCATAATTTATATATAAAATGGACACTAAGGGTGATATTTAATAACATAAATGAACATAGAAAAAAGAAATTTAAAAGACATAACATGAAAGGAATTCTTGATAAAAGATGAGGGTTGAAGATCCCTTACTTCGATGTGTGACTACAAAGGCTAGAGGGGGATTATTAGGAGATGTGGGGTTCCTTTGGAGAACTCTAGCGAATATGGGGAATTGGGTGTTTGAGCATCAAGGATTTTTAGTGAAGCTAAATGGAATCATGGTTGGGTTTAGAGTGAAAAGAAGGGGGATTTTTTTATTATTTTAGTTTTGGACACCACATAAAAAAATATTCAAAACCAAAAACATTCCCATTTGATACATGGTTTCTAGAAAAGGTGAGTTATTTAAATTATTTTATACATATTATGGCTGATGATATTAAAATATTTCCCATGCTCATGTGGAGGTGAGTCATACATTCAAAAAAATGATTTTAAAATATTAAAATATATTATATGTTTTGGAGGATTCACTAAGGCTTTATAAATTAAATCCAAAAAACATAAAACCAAATTATTTTAGATAGGAAACATGTATTTTTTATAATATTACATTTTTATTATTTATTACAACATTATTTTCCATTATGATGTCATAAATCACACAATATTTATACGGTATTTAATTTTTACCCAAAAAATAACAGTTTGAGGGACCTATGAAAAAATTACCATTGGATAATTTATTGGTCATAATTCCAAAAATAATATTCAGTTTTTACATATTATTTTATATATATGTGAATTTTAACTTTTAAAACAATAACCGATATTTATTGAAAAAGACGGATTTTTGATAAATAACAATTTCATTAACCCTTATAAAAATTACTATATACATAAAAAACATATATGTGATTAAACATATTTATCAAAATATTTTTTATTTTAAATAATACAATAATTCATTAACATAAATTCCTTAATTGAATTTTTATATTGGAGAAAAATGTTATTTTTCGTTCTATTAATAAAATATTGTTTTTCTAAACTGATTAATTAAGAATTTATAATGAAAAAAATTATAAGTAAATATATTAATAATTTATTTTTTAATTAAATGTAAATATTTATAAAATTATGGTTACATTGATTCTATTTTTTTTGAAATTATTTTTTTACCATTAATTATCATATTTTCCTTTTATCGTGATATTTAATATTTACTATTGTTACTAGTCTTAATATTGTAATATTAAGTTGAAATTGTTACCTAATATTAATTATGATGATTTAAAATATGGAATAAATTTTTTCAAAATCAATTTAATTTAATATAAAACACGCAACTGTTATGGAAAACGGTTTTCAGAAAAATAAATTTTTAAGTAAAATATGAGTTTACTTTAACTCTATAACTACTAATATCAATTTTATTCTTTTCAATTTATCAAGGTAGATATATAATATTAATATTTTATTTTTTTAATTTTTCATTATTTGTTATTTTAATTAATTAAAATGGTAATAAATTATGAATTTAAAGCATTTTTTAGAAAAATTCATTTTTATGTTAAAAATACACTTCTAATAAAATCTAGTATAAATATGACTTACATGTAACTAAATTAATTAAATATATTATTATTATAATTATTATTCGTTGAAAAAAATTAATATAATAACTAATTCAGTTATCAAAATAAATGGCAATTTTACAAAAAAACCACATTTCCAATATTCACTAAAAAATATATATTTTCTTAAATATACCAAATTGAAACCCAAAGATTTTTTTTATTTGACGAGACCAATAATTTAGTTTATAAATCCAATAAATAATATATATGTTTTAGGAAATAATTATAATAATTAAATAATAATATTTTTTATTGAAAACATATTTGGAAAAACAAAAATACATTACCAAAATTTCATTGAATAATTAATAATAATTTATTAATATATTTATGCCATATATATTAAATAAAATAGATAATACTATTCATATCTCAAAACATAATGTAAATGTTAAAATGGTCATATTTTAATAAGCATTGTTTATTTAGGTTCAGTGTTGTGTATCACATAAGATATCGATCATAATTTTCAATTATTAAAAATCGGGTCATTGTAGGGCGTCTAGTTGGTTATAGAATTTGGACTTTCACTATAATTTGGCAAATGGTTCTAAACTAACTATGTCCATTGATCACTCTAGGGATGTTTAGAAAATCCCATTATTACTTACTTGTATGTTTCTATTTTCTTTTATGGCACTTGAGGTTATTTATTCTCCCAACACCCCTGCTTTTTTTATTAATATGCATATACTATCATATTTTGGTTCTTAAAATAATTTTTTGAAATTACATGTGGCTTGGGAAATGTTTTTGGAATGTGAAATAAAAATATTTTTTCTTAAAAATAATATAATGTTACTATTTTTATAAAATAGAAATACACTTTATATTTTCATGTCCTATTTTTAAACTATCAAGAATCATTTTCACTTTATATGTAAATAATAAGGTTTGGTTTATTTTGGAATTTCTTCTACAAATCTTGGTGCTCACACCTACACCATCTTGTCAGTTTTAGGTTCATCGATATTTAGTTTTCTTTCAGAGAGATCATCATTCTATGTTTGGTGGTGGCCCTTGAAGTCACATGAAGGTATGTGTATCAGTTGTTTTTTTATCTCTGATCACTTATTTTTTTATAATGATTGATTTTTGTTTCTTTCTTTATCTTTTTTTCATGGGATATATCATTCCTAGCTGTTTTACCATGGTTATTATAACTAGTTCGTAGACCGTGCGTATAGGGAATGCCCTTTCAGTTTTTCTGCATGTCAGATTGGGTAACCGGAATAGGGTTGACCCGAGTTGGTTCATGAAAAAATGATATTAGAGGAGGTTCTTTTTATTTGGTTGATCAGGTATCTCGGATACTAGGACTTTCATGACTTAGGATGTAGGTATGGGAAGAGTGTCGTAAACTCTTTCTCATTATAATCCTTGATTTTCCAGAGATATCCCTAGATTTTAATCTATAGTTTTAGTTTTTCTTTATGGGGGATGACCAAGGGTGTGAGAGAGTGTTTCACTAAATAATAACATGGATTAGTGGCCCATGTGAAGCCCAAGGGTACATGTTGAGACACTCATAGTGGTTGGTTCTTTAATGGAGTAAGTTATACTAAACCTTATTGTTGTGTTATGCATGAATACAAGTTCCCCATCTAAGTTCTTTAGTGAGAGTGTTGTTTTTGGTTTGGTTTTGGTTGGTGTGAATTTAAATTTGGATTGGGGTGCTTTATTAAGTTATTAAACGAGGATTTATATAAATGTTTTGTATTCTAAAAATAAAACCATTTCATTGTTCTAAAAATATAATTAAATCTATTCTAAATTTATAAAAGTTTTTCACAATTTGAATTAAGAATTATGTTTTAAATGCATGTTTTTACAGAAAAATGGTATGTGTGACCCTTGGTGATCATTATGGATATTTTCATATAGGCATACATGTAGGTAATGTGCTTACTGTAATGTATTTTTGAATGATATAACAATAATTTTGGATAAAACATATGTAATTGTTCATTAGCTACAATAGGTGAGTATTTCAATATCCATGATTTCATTGGCTTTCCAAAATGTTATTGAAAATGAAAATTCATTTTGATGAAAAGAGGTTTTCTTTTTAATGATATTTTTTTTACTGGGAATGTGTGATGGTGTTTCAAATTTTCAAGTGGATGTTATTGAATAATATTTGAAACGGGAAACTATTTTTGATTTCACAAGGGGGTTAAATTTGAATGTTCTTCAATTTAGAAAATAATGTTTTTAAAAAGAATATTCTTCACTTTTTTGTGATGTTATTGTGGTTTTATTTTGGTTGATATTTGATATGGATACGATTTGGTTTGTGATTTTTTGGTCAATCAGTTTGGTTTTCAGTTGGTGATGTCCCTTTTTTATGAGCTTTGGTTGTGCGTTGATTTTGTTTTGTATTCTTTTCTTATTCGAATTATGCATCCCAGAAATTTCCCAGACGATTCTTGTGCCTTTCGATATTAGGCCGTGCCCAGACTCTTAGTGAATGGGTGGGATTGAGTTAATTTTCGTTATTTCCCATTTTTTGTGGTGATTGTGGTTTCTTAGAAGTAATGGAGAGGCTCTATAAAGTTGAAATAGTTTTTAGGAACTCTCAATGTGAGGGGGGGTTCAAACAATTTTAATTTTGTTTGGTGGTCCCAATTGGGACAAATGTAGGGTGGTCATCCCAGTGTCTTCACAAGTTTGGATGTCATGGGGATTGTTTAAGGCCTCTTTCCTCTAGTGATTTGTGGATAATGAGGTATATGTGAGGAATGTTAAGGGGATCAATAGTTTTTAGAAAGACCAATGGGTGAAGAAGACTCTTTTTGACCATATTGAGGAGTTGGTTTCCTTATCATTGGAGGAAGATTTAGAACATTAGTTTGGAAAGATGGTGTAGGATGTTTTTTAGCTGATTTGGTTTCCAAATCATGTGTAGTTGGTAATATGGTGTCTCTTGTTTCCTATGAAGGTTCCCTCTCTTGATAGAGGAGAGTACTAGAGTAGCCTATTTTGGAAAGGTCTCATTAATTGGGTCTGATCTTTGATTCCTTAGGATGTTCGGTTATATGCCACTAGTGTATCCAATTTTGTCATTCGAATGTTGTCTTATGAAAATCAACCAATTTTTTTCTGATTATGAGGTTGTTTTGGTCACTTTTGGATGTTCTTCATATGGTGTTCTTTAAATGAGAAATTCATGGTTGTATGATTTCAACTCCTAAATGTGGGGTAGCAGATGCTTCAAGACATCAATGCTCCAACCCTATGTCATGGAGGGAAGATCAACACCTAGACATGAATCGTAGGGAGTTTGGAGGACTTTTGTCTAAATTTTGTCTTTTCTGTTTATATAGGATAGTTCATGTCTCTATTGTAGTTTTTTCAATCATTGAAGGTATTATATCTCCAGAAAAGGCTTAAAAGCCTCATTTCCAAATTATGGGTTTCTTTATTTGAAATATCTACTTTGGTTCTGAAAGGTTTTGTGGGCTTGTTTCCTTGTGAACCTCTATAGTCATAATTGTTCCTTATGATTGGGGTCCATTGAAAAGTGATCTCTCTGTGGGTAGTTTTTTTCTTTTCTTTTTTTGCTTTTTTATTGGAGATGGTTGTGTCATGTATTGGTTACAAATCATTGTTTTTCTCATTTATTGCTTTAGTGGATTTCATTAGGCCCCCATTGTAGTGGGGTTTGGTCAGGATATTCCATGGTTGGTCTATGTTTGGGGTGTCTTCGTTGGTTCTTGTTGGTAGTTCTAAAGGTGTCCAATGATGGAAATTCTAGGGTTCATCTATGTTATTAGGTTCTAAAATGGTGTGTACACCCACGATTGATCTCGTTATGGATTTATATTCAATTACAATATATTATCTTATTTCTTGTGGTGGTTTGAACCCCCCCCCCCCTCATGTTCTCCCCTCGTTACTGTGTGGTGGCTTTTTCGTGATTGGTCGTGTGTGACAAGTAGAATGAAATGTCACACTAAGTTCATAGTTTTTTTCTTGGGTTCAATTTCAATAATGATTCTGATTATTCATTTGACTAGGTGACTTCATGGGGGTAAAAAGTATTTTAATTGGGGAGAATTATCACTCCCCAAACTCAAAAAAATTAATTATTTATACCCTCACTTCTGTTTTTAGGACAGCCTATGTGGAATTATAAAATTTTCATGTGGAGAGGGGTCCTACTCATGGGTTGTACATGGTTAAGAATAATCTTGTGACAACTATGCAGGAGGGTCTATCATTAGTCAGTTCCTTTTGTCATGGTTGGAGTGTTGTTTTTTCAATCTTGTGTCTTCTTGCTTGTAAATCGTGAGGGATAATTATTTTTTAAAATATATTAAAATTAAATGAAAATAAATTATTGTAATAAAATAAAATTTAGGATTTTTTTATAATAATAATATTAATTATTATTGTTATTGATGATATTGTAATTTTATTATTATTATTAAATTACGTTTTTTATTTTAATTTCCATTCTTTTTTCATTTCCTTTTTTTCCTTCCTCCTTTATTTTATTCCCTTACCCTTATTTCCCCTCTATGCGCAGTTCATAAGTGGTGTGGCTCCCTCTAGGGCGTGTCACCCCTCCTCCATCGACATAATCAATGATTCTTCTTCAAAAATCCACTTCGGATATTCAAGGTATATTTTTACCTCATTTTCATCCTACGCATCATCCATTTCTAGGTCCCCTATCGCTTGATTTAGATATTTTGAAACCCTATGTTGTGGTTAATTTTTTCTTTATTTGGTTTCATCCTTCGATAGGTTATGTAGAATGTATCTCAGGAGGCGTTTGTGGGAACTATCATTTTAATAATTAGGGGTGATGGAGAGACTCTCTCTCAATAATGGAGAGTTTATCCCTCTTCAATATAGCCATAATTTGGCACCAATCTCCATCGGTGAAGATGATGATATTTTTCGCCACTACCATATTTTTGCAGAATGTGGTAGGGAACGACTGATAAGCATTTATAACAGTGAAACTAATGATCATGGTGATTAATTTCAAGTTGTGAGTGGGAACCCTAGATGTTTATCTATTTCATTATCTCCAGATGTTTATTTGATTCTTGAGATCGGACAATTTTCCTTGGATGCAGCGAGTTTGGTTTGTGATGAAGGTGCGATGAAGATGGTCCGGCATGAATGAGGTGATGATGAACTGATTATGGATGGTTTTTGGGCCACCAGCGGTGGATGGCGACGCTCAGCTGGTGTAGGGCTCATTGTTTTCATGTCTAATGAAAATTATTGCAACTCGATGCCAGCGAGAGCCTGGTTTGTGATATTCTAGGCCCCTTCAATCGGTGGGGGTGTTGATCTAGATGGTAGCGAGAAGGAGGTTTATGTGTGGGATCTCGGTGGTTCGATGTGCATGCACTACTCATTACGGAGGTGCTTTTAGGGCTAGAAAGTGTTCCAACTGACCATGGTTTTGGGATGGTAGCGTTGGACTCGGTTGGGTGGTGGTCACTGGACCGACTATGTGTTTAGGTGTTCCGGTATGGGATCCTTTTTTGGATATACTTAATGTGTTTTTTCAGGTTTAATTTCTCATGTTGTGCCGGTTTTGCAGATGACGTCGGTGGATGACTGACAACAGGATGGTGATGAGGTGAGATCATCATATGTGAATGGTGTTTTTGGTGACTAAAGGTCGGACGGGGAACCAGACCTGGACTGTCTAGAATGATCAGACTTCCAGTGATGTCAACAACGATGGGTGATGGAGAGCCTCAGTATGCGTTATAACTACGGGGTGATGGTGATAGGTGATGCTGAGCTGCACAAGCGAGATGATGAAGACCATGGGCTACAGGAAAGCTTTCCTCGGTCTTTAATACACAATGTTGGGCGTGGGAGGTGTTTTTTATGATAAAGGACCAATATGCGGTCACTTTTGTTTGGCTGTGAGAAGTAGATATTCGATGATCGCGGTGCGGGCCATGAGGTTATGTGCTCGATGTGTCGGTTGATGGAATACATAGATAACATCCATTCTTAATGAGATATTTGTTTTCTTGATGTGATGGGATGATAGGATTATCAATATTACTGTTTTGGGTGGTCATTGGGTGGACACTTTGTTTGGTGGTGGATCCTTTTCCACTTGTATTATGTTTTTTGTTTTCCGGTATTTTATTTTCATTAATAATTTTTTTGGACCGAGCATGCTCAGATCCTGAACATTCCTAGTATTTCAGGAGGCGTGTGTGCATATTCTGACATCCAATGCTGAAGGCGAGGAGGATGGGTTTGTTTTTGCGTTTCATTGTCGATTTGGGTAAGATTATAAGCCCATTGTTTCATTTCACACCCTCAATTTTATGGATTTAAGATGTTTATGAGTCCCTAGTAAATTAATTAGTGGTTTTTTATCCTTTTTGGACTTAATTTTGGGTACCTTTTGATGTTATAGTGAGTTTTGGACAATGATAAAGAGTGTCCACTAATATACATAAAGTACACATATATATATATATATATTATTATATTCTTCCTCCATGTACATATTCCCTCATGGTGTATGGAATATGTGAATTGGAATATAGTTATTTATAGGTATGTACATGTGATAGTAGGCTAGTTGTGAGTGATCATCGCCTCATTTTTCATGCACTGAATTGTCTCAGCTTAGTCTGCTCCCTTTTTGAGGTAGGTTCCCTATACCCATACATTTAATTTTGAATTTTATGATTTCTAATCTCTTTAAAAATTTGTATTTATATTTATGTATTAAACATATTTTTATATATGCATATATATGGGTTTCGTACAAATTAATTGTGCTGCTTTGATTTGGTTTCCATTTTATTTATAACTTGTCTAAAAATGTTTGTATGTCCCTTTTAAATATTAAGTATCTTATGTTTTTTATAGTAGTTTACTAAAAAATTCATAACTTTTGTATTGTAATGTTTTGGAACATAAAGTATTTGTTTGAATGTGTTATTTATAATTGGCTCATTTAGAACCATGAATTGTTTTGACTTTTTCGTGGAAGATTAGGATATTCCCTTAGATTTTGGTGCATCCATGGGCTCACAAAGTGTACACATGATTGAACCTTCAAATGAAGACGGAACATTGAAATAATGGGTCTTTGATCTTTAAATAGAGTGTTTTTATGTTCAGTAAATTAAATAGCCTTGAGTTTGTTCCTTAAAACTCATCGTTTTTAATACATTAGAAATGTTGGTTAATTTCTAATTTTTTTGAAATCCCATTTGGCATCTTGGGTTGGTCGGTGAATTTTGATTTTTGGTTTTGAGAAAATTATTGAAAATGGAATTGGATTTAATGTTGTAAACACCCAAATGGATCTTTTTAAGTACTGTGTATTTTTTACCGAGAATTATAAATGACCTTGGAAACTAAAATTGTTTTAGAATATATAAAGGGTCTATATGGAATGTGTTTTTGGAATTTGTGTTTCACCTTGTCATAGAAATGGTGTTTAATATTTTTTTGATATATATGAGTGATAGTATTAAATGCCTGATTGACAGCTTATGTATTTTTTGGAAGTGGAATTCCATTTTCAATTGGTTTTGATAGTGCCAACTCCAGATTTGATAAAGAAAGTATTTCCTAAAATTATTTGAGAGTTTTTGTGAAATGATGAACTTGTTGGCAACATGTATGTTTTTTTATGAAAATGTTGAATTCTTAAGTGATGTAATAGCCTGATTAGAATGTTCACTGATGTGAAATATGTATATATACATAATGGGTATCCCTATATTTGATTTACGTTTATGTGTAACGCTCCGACCCCAGTTACCCAGAGTCGGTGCATTATTTTAAAACATTTGCATGATTATAAGGAATCAAGTCCTGAAGGACCGATCAGTTTAGCAGTCTTGGAAAAATAGATCGCATACATGAATGTTACATTTTCACTTTATGACGTACAAAACAACATAAATAATCATTATGAACGCCATTATTCCCTTGTCTTAACCCTGCATATCAATCACATTACACTTCTTAGAATCCTAGAAAAAATAAAACATAGAAAGGGGTGAGCTGAAATGCTCAGTAAGGGTACGCAATACAGTGGTAACTTTCATAAATAAGAATAGACATTTAAGGCAATGTATAAAACTAAAACAAAATACTTTTAAACTTGAACTTTAGCATAATATGGCAGAAATAAAATAAAATAATTCCATTTAATTATTCACATGGATATTCTAATAATTGAATAATCACATGCAATATCACTAACCACTTCCATAATGATGGAATGCATGCTTCCGAACTTTACTTTTTGTGTCGAGGCCTCGTGCCAAGACCTAAGGGATAACTGTTACCGGAACCCAACCCGGAGAGCCTCTGTAACCGGACTCCTTCCCGGAGTGCCTCTAATAACCGGACACGAACCCGGAGTGCCTCTAATAACCGGACACCAACCCGGAGTGCCTATAATAACCGGACACCAACCTGGAGTGCCTCTATTAATCGGACACCAACCCGGAGTGCCTCTAATAACCGGACACCAACCCAAAGGGCATACTTTTACCGGTCCCCAACCTGGAACATACTAGTCCAACACATTCATCTTAAGAAGAGGATGAAATATAACATAAACATTCGTATTAAAACTAACATACAAAATGTCAAAACTTTAATCATAAACCATTAATGGAATAAAAATAACTCATCCATAGTCAAAAATATCGCAAAACCTTAAATACAATATAGATGGTTTGTATCATAATAAATCAACATGAAACGGGTTTAAAGTTTATCAAATGATGTTGACATAGATGAAATCAATACTATTTGAGAGAAATATCTCTTTTTTTATATAATTTTAAAAGTCGCATAATTATAGAGAAAACCTTTATTTTGAAAATATCTTTATAAGCTTGTGAGGGAAGCTTCAAAGGTTTAATAACGGTGGAGAATAACTGCACCCACCGTATAAGTTAAAAAAACATTCTTACATTAATTTTGTCATAAAGCATAAAAAGGGCCTTGTTTGGAAAACGACGGAAATATTCCTTTATAAACCACTTATAAAAGTCAAAAATGGTATAAATGACTTTAACCCATATTCTAGTAAATAGTAAAAATGTTTTGAAATACATTTTTAAGAAACATGGATGTGGATGATAAAGAAATCCCAGTAGATTATTACGTATAAACAACCTCGGATAATGAAGAGATTGTGAAATAAACCCTTACCAATTTGGTAACTTACGAAACATACAACCCATGAACGAGGTATCATACAATGAATATGTAAATACACATAAATATAATTAAGGGCAGTACATACACCACACAAAAGGTAATGGTGGCAATATGGCATTAATCTCACGGGAATATGGAGTGAGATGAAAACCCCTTACCTTGCACTTTCCTTTAGTCGAGGGTACGTTTAACCTCATGTACGAAGATCGTAGTATGTTATTCAATTATACCAGAACCCTATTAATATTCATGATATCATACATGATTCATTTATGACTTTATATTACCCATTTAATAATAATTTCCATGTTAACTTAACATTTCGGTTAATAATCACTTTCTTTATCGTACGTGTTTTAACTTGACCCTCTTGGTTTAATCACTTAGATCATGATTTAAATACTTCCTGAATATAAAACATGATAAATATATCATATATATTTAGAATATAAATATGTATAATAGACAAATATATGAAATGGAAAACACCATTTATGGAGACGGTAGTCCGTACGTACGCATAAACGCTGTTTCTGTTTTCATATAGTATTAAACGGAAGTAAGTGAATAAGATATATGTAAGTATATAAATCCTTATATATATATATATATATATCTCCAGTAGCATTATTATGTCATATATTACATACTTATTAGTAATATATATTTTTATAATCATCGATGAATGGTGAACTTGGAAATGAATCTCATCGCGTCGTGGAGACGGTAATCCGTACGTACGCATGAGCGAAAATATCAATATTTTGATATTAAAATAATATATAATTTGATTGTATATCATATATACAGAATCATTATCATGTTATATTTATTATTTACATGATTTACACATCACTATTATACCCATCCAAATAATAATTTATTGAATAACAATTACACCATGACGTGGAGACGGTAAGCCGTACGTACGCACGTATGGTGACATGTTATTCAAAGGATGGATAGAATACTTAATATGATTTTACCATATTTATAATAAAATCACATTATATGTATGATACTGGAGTTATTATTTTATAATGGTAATAACAAAGGAAGAAGAAGTGGAAGAAGAATGGATCTTGGAAAAGGGTGGTGAAATCATTACCTCTTCTTCGGGTTCTTCCTTTTGATTTGACCAAAAGGGCTCCTTAGGATGGCATTATGATCAAAATAAGACCCCTAGGTTGTAGTGAGAGAATATTAGAGAGTATTTGGGCAGATTTTGGCCGAACCAAAAGGCTTTGAAGGTGTGAATTAATGAGAATGGGGAGTGCCCTTTTATAAGAGGGGTGAGAGGCATCTTTGGAAAAGCTAGAAATATTAATTTATAATAAATTCATATTCGGTTTCTAATGGCTCCAATGTTCATTATTTAAATTTTAATGTGGGTATGGGTCGAAAAGAATTAAACCAATAGAATTTAGACAGGTTTGGGTTACTATATTAACCTTATCTTTAAGTATTAAATCTAAGTTAATCAGTTTCACTTTTACAATGTCTCTTTGTATTTTTATATTATATAGTTAATAAACATACTATATACACCCAAGAGACCCCCAAGTGTCCCATTAACGATACACCTATCATGATATAAGTCTCTTTTCCGAACATTAGATTTTTAGGAATTTAATATCGGTTAATAATATAATATTTGTTTTAAAAACTATTTTTATGTCAATTTTGACACTATTCAATAATTGATTTTTGTGAAACTCATAACAGAATTATTACTTCTAACAAAGTCAATTAAATCAATCCTAATATGTCATATTAACCTAGAAAATTAGTGTAATTCAATAAAAGTCTCAAATTATATTTATTTGGGTATTTATAATATCAATTATTTTAAATTTTCAGTATTATGGTAGTTAATGAATCATCATTGTGTATTAAATAAATTAAATTATGTAATCTATAAAAATTATAAATAAAATATAATTATGTGGGAAATCTTTTTATCTTTTTAATGAATATTTATAGTCGAAAATCTAACATATATAACCCTATGTAAAAATTGTTTTTCTAAAAGATACATGATTGTGTCATTTTTGTAATCATTTTAACTTAATTAAAATAAAGGGTCCCTGTAACCTACAAATGGATCCATGGGGTCCCCAAATCGACCCAATGATTCCTATGGTAGAACATGTATCCCCCAATAAGTCTAGGACACGTTTCAAGGTAATTTAGTATTATTATAATATTAGTTTTTAACCCTTATTTACCGGATTTACCCTTAACCATGGTAAATAAAATATTTACCACAGAAATTATTCAAAATGTCTAAAAATAAAAGTTACCTATTTACAAAATATGAACATCCTGATTCCAAATATGAAATCCATTTTTACAAATTCAAAACACAGAATTGGCAGAAATTAATTTAAAATTTATTCCCGTTCTTAAAACAAAAAGAGTGTTTTTAAGAGATAATAACTATCAAAAGATTGACACTTGTTTATGTCCGGTTTAATTGTAAAATTATGTACAATGACAAAAATTATATTAAATGGTAAAAATATATTCTAAATATACTTTAAAACCACTCAAATTTATAATTTATCAACATAAAATATTTCGATTAAAAATTTTGTTTTTAATTAAAATTTGGTAATTTTCACTATTCATTAAAATATAAGTGTTATCCGAAAAGTTCCAAAATTTCACCCTAGGCTAAATTCGATATTTCGAATCCAAAAATGAAGTCCATTTTGAAATATAAAATATATATAATTTCAAAAATTATGTATTACTGTTCATAACGGGTAGTTTGATTGGTTGTGGTGTGTGTTAGAACTCGAAGTTGCATATAACACACGCTACAGTATTATTCAAAGAGAAGCGTACCGTAGAAGCTCTGGGTGTTACATTCTCCCCTCCTTCAACAAATTTCGCCCTCACAATTTGATATTGTTCTTTGAAAATAAAGGTTGAATATAGAAAATATCTTTGTGGAAAAATCCCACATCGGAAATTTGGTTACTAAAATTTAGTCTTAATATGAGGAAAGGAGAAATGAAAGGGTCACCACCAAATTATGATCTCAATTAGGAGAACATTGGTGGAAATTAGAGACATATAATTGGAGGAAAAACGTAAATATTTATTGGTAGTGATTGAGGTCATCAATCAAAAACAAGTTTAAAATTGTGGTCCTTAAATTCATCAATCTATGATGATTTAAAATACCATCAGTTCAACAAAACATAAGGTATTAGGATAACACATTTTTGATGTTTCAAAATATTTTAGTTGAAATCCCACATCCAAAAATGTATTAATGAGGCCTCTATTTAAAATAAAGAGTGTAAAATATGAAGATTACCGAAAATAACACATACTAGGGTTCCATGTAGGGAAATGTGGATATGGAAGAGAAATCTAACCATCAATTATCTGATGGAGAGTGGTAGAGAACATGGCTATGAAAAGGCCAACAATTCCAAAGCCATAAATTAGTTATGATCTAAGGTACCATCTAGGACAACATTTTTGTTCTATGTTCCTTTTCTTAATGTTGAGGAATTTATTTATGAGATTGGCTAAGATCATAAAGAGATATACTTACAATATAATTTGAGTTTTATCCATTAATAAATTTCTACCAAAAACTCATCATTCACCCCAAAACATAATACAACTCAAAAACACTCTATTTTTCCTAATCTTATAGGGTTCCAAATATAATGAATTTATATTTCACATATCAGACCCTTTATGTAAAGAAACTACATGATACCATCCAGGAACATCATGTATCACAATGGTAGGTGATAAATCCAAATTGCGCTATGGTTGTGGATTTGATTCCCATAGCTTTGTCTAACACAACGGGTCGTCACACGGTCTGCGTGTTTTCCTTTTATAAAAATCCAAAAAAACTAGCCTCTCAAACTTAATCCATTCCAACCATTAGACTTATCCAAAATAATATTATCCAAACTCACAGTCCAAAATTTACAAGGAAGTTAAACATAATGAGGATCCTTTTTTCAGGTAATAACATGTGAACACCTTCCTTATATATTATTTTAAAACACCGAAACATCCTGAATTACCAAAATCAACCATCTCTTATTCCAAAATCACTACCTCAATATTAGGACCATATTATGGTTTATCTTTCCTTCAACCATGTAATTTCCAAAAAAAATTAACTCACTGTGGAGTCACTTTTCTTAGTACCATAAAATCTCAAATCCTTAATTAAATAGTACTGTAGTACAATCCTTATTTATTTCCAGAACATTATTGATACAACACTTAAATGAAATAATTCTAAAATGATAAATAAGAACACTAGTTATTCCTCTTCATCTGTGGTAGTATCATAACTTGATTATTATCCAATAGCATCATTTGTGGCATAGTCTGATGACTGGGACATAGGTTCGTGTAGTGTCCAAACTCCTTGAAAATGAAGCGTTGTACATTTGAAACCATTTTCTTACCCTTGCAGTCACGCACTTTGTGCCCTTTTCCTCCACACTTATAACAAACTCCCATTCCTTTCAGGAAAGTTCCAAGGTGTTTCTTCCCACAGTTATCACATATGGGAAAATTATTCTTTTCCCTCTTCCCTTTACCCATATTTCTCTCTTCCATCCTTTTCTTCTCTTGCTTCACTTCAAAGACATAGGACTCCGAAATTATTTACTCATCTTATCAACACATGATACTATTTCATCATATGATGATAATATGTGGGAAACTATTTCCCTTCTAAATTCTTGCATAGGACCATGAAAGATATGATCCTTCTTTCTCTTTGGATCATACGTATTACGGGAGTTCACATTCCTTCTACTGGGTTCCATTTCTATACAATAGCATAAACTAGTTCAGTTTATGAATTGCAATGAATAATCACCAAACTTGTAAAATACCAAACACAAATTGAATAGTTTATGTATATAATCAATAATCATAAAAATGTTTTCTTTGAATAAGTATATACTCATAAGCCCTTAATAATGGTTTGTAAAGAAAATGAGAATTATCTTAAGCATATCCCCCAGGAGTGTCGTAACCAAGAGTGCCGCAAGGCCTGTTGTCGTGCACCAGTTCCCATTCAAGTCTAGCTCAATGCGGTGTTTTCGGGTTTTTCCCTAGGTACATCTATGCCAGAGCTGCCTCTACCTGATCGTATCCAGACAGGGCTGTATTTCTTGGAAAACTCACAAAATATCTACAAAACCAAAATTCTAGGAAGTTCTTCTATTCTAATCCTCATTCATCATCTTAGGTCTACGTGCTCTAATTAGAGTTTATCAAAATCTAGTTTCCAAGGTTATTGCAAAACTTCCTCTGATACCAACTGTAACGCCCCAAGCCCAGTTACCCAGAGTCGGTGCATTATTTTAATACATTGGCATGATTACAAGGAATCATGTCCCGAAGAACCGATTAGTTTAGCAGTCTTGGAAAAATAGATCGCATACAAGAATTTTACATTTTCACTTTATGAAATACAAAACAACATAAATAATCTTTATGAATTCCATTATTCCCTTGGCTTAACCCTGCATATCAATCACATTACACTTCTTGGAATCCTGGGAAAAATAAAACATAGAAAGGGGTGAGCTCAAATGCTCAGTAAGGGTAAGAAATACATTGGTAACTTTCATAAATAAGAATAAACATTTAAGGAAATGTATAAAACTAAAACAAAATCCTTTTAAACATGAACTTCATCATAATATGGCAGAAATAAAATGAAATAATGCCATTTACTTATTTCACATGGATATTCTACTAATCGAATAATCACATGCAATATCACTAACCACTTTCATAATGATGGAATGCATGCTGCCGAACATTAATTTTTGTGTCAAGGCCTCGTTCCAAGATCTAAGGGATAACTATAACTGGAACCCAACCCAGAGAGCCTCTGTAACCGGACACCATCCCGGAGTGCCTCTAATAACTAGACACCAACCCGTAGTGCCTCTAATAACCGGACACCAACCCGTAGTGCCTCTAATAACCAGACACCAACCCGGAGTGCCTCTAATAACTAGACACCAACCCAGTGTGCCTCTAATAACCGGACACCAACCCGGAGGGCTTACTTTTACTGGTCCCCAACCCGGAACATACTAGTCCAACACATTCATCTTAAGAAGAGAATGAAATATAACATAAACATTCGTATTAAAACTAACATACAAAATGTCAAAACATTAATCATAAACCATTAATGGCATAAAAAAAACTCATCCATAGTAAAAAATATCACAAAACCTTAAATACAATATGGATGATTTGTATCATAATAAATCAACTTGAAACAAGTTTAAAATTTATCAATGGATGTTGACATAGATGAAATCAATACTATTTGAGAGAAATATCTCTTTTTTTAAATCATTTTAAAAGTCGAATAATTATAGAGAAAACCTTTATTTTGATAATATCTTTATAAGCTTGTGAAGGAATCTTCAACGGTGTAATAACGGCGGTGAATAACTGCACCCGCCGTATAAGTTAAAAAAACATTCTTACCTTAATTTTGTCAAAAAGGTTAAAAAGGGCCTTGTTTGGAAAACGACAGAAATATTCCTTTATAAACCACTTATAAAAGTCAAAAATGGTATAAATGACTTTAACCCATATTCTAGTAAATAGTAAAAATGTTTTGAAATAAATTTTTAAGAAACATGGAAGATGATGATAAGGAAATCCCAGTAGATTATTACGTATAAACAACCCCGGATAAAGAAGAGATTGCGAAATAAACACTTACCAATTTGGTAACTTACGAAATATACAACCCATGAAAGAGGTATCATACAATGAATATGTAAATACACATAATTATAATTATTGGCAGTACATACACCACACAAAATGTAATGGTGGCAATATGGCATGAATCTCACGGGAATAAGGAGTGAGATGAAAACCCCTTACCTTGCAATTTCCTTTAGTCGAGTATACGTTTAACCTCATGTAAGAAGATCATAGTATGTTATTAAATTATACCTGAACCATATTAATATTCATGATATCATACATGATTCATTTATGAATTTATATTACCCATTTAATAATAATTTCCATGTTAAGTTAACATTTTGGGTAATAATCACTTTATTTATCGTACGTGTTTTAACTTGACCCTCTTGGTTGTATCACTTAGATCATGATTTAAATACATCCTGAATATAAAACATGATAAATATATCATATATATTTAGAATATAAATATGTATAATATACATATATATGAAATGGAAAACACCATTTATGGAGACGGCAGTCCGTACATATGCATAAACGATGTTTCTGTTTTCATATAGTATTGAACGGAAGTAAGTGAATAAGATATATGGAAGTACATAAAACCTTATATATATATATATATATATTTCCAGTAGCATTATTATTTAATATATTACATACTTATTAGTAATATATTTTTTTATAATCATCGATGAATGGTGAACTTGGAAATTAATCTCATCGCGTCGTGGAGACGGTAATCCGTACGTACGCACGAGCGAAAATATCATTCTTTTGATATTAAAATAATATATAATTGGATTTTATATCATATATACAGAATCATTATCATGTTTTGTTTATTATTTACATGATTTACACATCATTATTGTATCCATCCAAATAATAATTTATTGAATAACAATTACACCACGACGTGGAGACGGTAAGCCGTACGTACGCATGTTTGGTGATATGTTATTCAAAGGATAGATAGAATACTGAATATGGTTGTACCATATTTATAATATCATCACAGTATATATATGATACTGGAGTTATTATTTTAGAATGGTAATAACAAATGATGAAGAAGTGGAAGAAGAAAGGAACTTGGAAAAGGGTGGTGAAATCATTACCTCTTCTACGGGTTCTTCCTTTTGATTTGATCAAAAGGGCTCAATAGGATGGCTTTATTATCAAAATAATACCTCTAGGTTGTAGTGAGGGAAGTTGAGAGAGTATTTGGTCAGAGTTTGGCCGATCCAAAAGGCTTTGAAGGTGTGAATTAATGAGAAGGAGGAGTTCCCTTTTATAAGAGGGGTGGGGGGCACCTTTGGAAAAGCTAGAAATATTAATTTAAAATAAATTAATATTCGGGTTCTAATGGCTCCAAAGTTTATTATTTAAATGTAAAGGTGGGTATGGGTCGAAAACCATTCAACCGATAGAATTTAGACTGGTTTGGGTTACTATATTAACCTTATCTTTATGTATTAACTCTAGGTTAATTTGTTTCACTTTTACAATATCTCTTTGTAGTTTTATATTATATGGTTAATAAACATACTATATACATCCAAGAGACCCCCAACTAGTCCATTAATGATACACCTATCATGATATAAGTCTCTTGTCCGAACTTTAGATTTTTAAGAATTTAATATCAATTAATAATATAATATTTGTTTTAAAAACTCTTTTATGTCAATTTTTACACTATTCAATAATTTATTTTTTTGAAACTCATAACAGAATGCTTACTTCTAAAAAAGTCAATTAAATCAATCCTGATATGTCATGTTAACCTAAAAAATTAGTGTAATTCAATAAACGTCTCAAATTATATTTATTTGGGTATTTATAATATCAATTATTTTAAAATTTCATTATTATGGTAATTACTGCATCATCATTGTGTCTTAACTAAATTAAATTATGTAATCCATAAAAATTATAAATAAAATATCATTATGTGGGAAATATCATTAGATTTATAATTAATATTTATAGTAGAAAATCCAACATATATAACCCTATGTAAAAATTGTTTTCCAAAAAAATATATGCTTGTGTCATTTTTGTATTCATTTTAACTTAATTAAAATAATGTGTCCCTATCACCTACAAGTGGCTCCATGGGGTCCCAAAATCGACCCAAATATGCCTATGGTCGAACATGTATCCACCAATAATTCTAGGTCACGTTTTAGGGTAATTTAATATTATTATAATATTATTTTTTTAACCCTTATTTACTGGATTTACCCTTAACCATGGTAAATAAAATATTTACCACAGTAATTATTCAACATGTCTAAAAAGAAAAGATACCTATTTACACAATATGAACATCCTGATTCCAAATATGGAATCCATTTTTCCAAATTCAAAACACATAAGTGGCAGAAATTAATTTAAAATTAATTCCCGTTGTTAAAATAAAAAGCGTGTTTTTAAGAGATAATAACTATCAAAATATTAACACCTGTTTATGTCTGGTTTAATTGTAAAATAATGTACAATGACCAAAATTATATTAAATGGTGAAAATATATTCTAAATATACTTTAAAATCACTCAAATTCATAATTTATCATTATAAATTATTTCGATTAAAAAAGTTGTTTTTAATTAAAATTTAGTAATTTTCACTATTCATCAAAATATAAGAGTTATCTGAAAAGATCCAAAATTTAACCCTGGGCTAAATTCGATATTCCTAATCCAAAAATGAAGTCTATTTTAAAATATAAAATAAATATAATTTCAAAAAGTAGGTATTACTATTCATGACGACTAGTTTGATTGGTTGTGGTGTGTGTTAGAACTCGAAGTTGCGTACAACACACGCTACTGTATTATTCAAAGAGAAGCGTACTGTAGAAGCTTGGGGTGTTACATTATGGGTTATCAAATAGGGGATGTACCTGTTGAGGGAGTCAAGGGAGGTGATAGTATGTATGGTGAGTCACACATGCATGGGCCTCCTACTTACATAGTAAATTATTATCATGGTTTTCCATTAAATATTCTAGAGGGTCGAGTGATGGTTACTGATCATCCCTGATTAGATTGGTTGGCACCCCCTAGATTTATATTTTGGCCAAGAAATTTGTCTCAATAGAATGATTAATTGATGATGGCTAGTTGGTTATAGATTTAGGTGCTTCCTCATACACCAAAAGGTGGTTTCAAACAATATTTTTCAAGAGATCTCTCTTGGGATGTTTAAGAAATTCCCATGATTACATACTTCTGCCTTTTAATTTTATTTATTAGAAGTATTGGTTGTTTTATCTCATAAAACATTTAATTTATTTATTAATATACCTATACTATGACTATTTGGTTCTTAAAATAATTTTTTGAAATGACATATGCCTTGGGAATTGTTTTTTGAATGTGAAATAAAAATGAGTTTTTCTTAAAAATAGAAACCAATTACTTATTTTGATAAAAAAGAAAAACACTTTTTTCACATGTCCTAATGTGAAACTAGCAGTAAAGTATTTCACATTATAGGTGTGGAATTATGTTTGGTTTATTTTGGAACATCTATTGTGAATCTCAGTGCTCACACATAATTTAACCATTCAGTTTTAGGTTCTTCCAGATTTAGTTCCCTCTCAGAGCGAGAGTAGTTCTATGTTCGGTGGTTACCCATGAAGTTACATGAATGTATGTGTAATAGTTTATTTATTTTCCTTAGAGAGGAATTAATATTAATATCGAATTTGATTATTTTTTATTTTATTATCTTCTGTTCATGATACAAATCACCAGAAGTGTTTTACCTAGGTGATCGACACTAGTTGACAGCTTTTGGGGATCAGGAATTCCATTCGGCCCTTATCATGGATCAGATTGGATGACAGGTTTAGTGTTTACTGGGGTTGAATCTTGAAATAATTCATTTCTCCATAATCGATTCACATCATCTTCTCCCCAATCCCTTTTTAAAGGATGGGGTAACGCCAATATAAAACCATACAGAACATGATTCCCTTACAACACAACTCTTGAAGTAGTTTATTCAACCCATCCAATTAAACTTTATCCATTCTATAAGGATTTGAAAAAATATATTCTAAATTAAGATATAATTCTATAGAAAATTCAACATCACACTCAGGTAGATATCTAGGAAATCCATTCAAAAATAAAATAGTGTATCATTATACAATATGTTCATCGTAAATTATTAGGATGTCATTCACATCCATAGTCTGCATTTCTTTTCATATTCTCCCATAATATCATTATTCTGATCCAAAAAAGGGTGGATCTAGAAAATAATCGGATAATGAATTTGCCCCTATAGAGATAATGTACTTTATGTATTTGTCACAAATCGCAATATCATTATGTCCAAAACATATTATATAACTCTGCTTTGATATAAAATCTATTCAAAGGATTGAATATAATTCAAACATAGTAATAATAATTATTTTTACAACATGTTAATATCAATGAATTTTAATAGAGATTGTCTGATATATCCTCTTTTCCATGAGAATCACACAAGGTTACTTGAGGGAAATTTTTTTTAGCATGTCATTAGATGATTCAATATTCTTAGTAAACATGAAATATATTGATGTTTTATAAGATCTAATATCAAATAATTAATCATATAAATTTCAAATTATGATTAACGTATATATGATTACATCATTTGGGTACTCATCATTTTCTATAGTAATTGCATAATCTTGACCTTTCTCATTTTTCCTATTTTAAGGAAAATAACCTTAATGCTTTGAAAATAGTATCACATAGTTCATCATATACTAAAACATAAATAAATGTACATATATGACTTTAAAAAAAATTAATTCATGACTTTTATGGAAATTATCTCCATGCTTCAAGTAAACACCCATTCCCTTCTTGTAATTACCAGACAGTTTCCTACAACAAATATCACATGTTGGCTGCTTTATCCTTTGACTCTTATACCTATACAATTTTATATTTAGATAGAACTCATCAGTCCTCTTCTTAAATTTATATCCTTTAAAAATATAATACATCACCACTTATTACTCTATTTTTATGGTAGTTGATATAATATCCTAATATGATGAAAATTATTGAGAGATGAATTTCCTTTAGAAGCTTGGATTTATCTCATCGAAGAAGATATTGATATTGTTTTATATATTATTTCCAACGTCTATAGTATTTATTACAAAACATGTAACTCTAACCACATATTCAACAATATTTTCCACTTCCTTTTTTCTTAGATTTAATAATTTACATTCTATATCAGTTCATTTCTTATGAGGAGAATAGTTTCCAATGAAAACTTCTTCTAATAATTCCATTTCATTCACATTATCTTTTCTTCCACCATAGTCTTTTGATTAAACGGGAACAATTTAACATTATCTTATTTTAGATGATATACCAACATGATAAACATCTATCTTTCAGTAGTTCCTAAATAGAGAAATATTTTTTCTAGATATATGATCGATTATATAGATACTAATGGAATTATAGTTAAATTTATTGATGGGGGTTGTTAATTCATGAAGTGTTCAAACATTGTTACAAAAAATGTTCTTTACAAATAGATTTCCCTATATGGGAATGTTTATTGGTAATAAAATAAGTTAACTTCTATATTATTGTTATATTTTTATCATCTCTAACTCTAGGATCATTCACCTTCACATAAGGGAAATCACTACATAAGTTGCAGGTGAAAAAATTATTTCCTTCTATTACGATATCTTCAATTTCTAAATATTGTAAATTAATTGATTAGCACATAAAATTATAAATAATTAAATATGGTACATAATTTGTATATTGGTAATATGTTTTTAGAAGGAGATCTTGAAAATATGGAGGTTTTATCAATTTTTTTGTGCTATTAGACTATTCTATTCTAAATCCACTTCCAAATGTTTTTAATAAAACATGATATAATACAAACTCCAACAACCCAAACTATAACATCCCATTGAGGGGGGTTACTTTATTACATTGATACATAATACCCTAAATCAAATTACATAGAACCCGGTATTTTTTGTCTATGGATACTATAATCACACATGTCCCCCAAATAATATTATAAAATAACATAAAAATAACGAGAACATTATATTTCGATATAGAATATTCTTAAAATTATTCATAGTTCCCTCCTAAGTTCTCTTGAGGGACGAAAAAACTACCCTGGTGAACTCATATTCTTATTAAGAGGGTATCATGTCATGGAACCCATCACAAAATAAACATGGAATGATTAATATGATAGGAAAAAATTATAATCTAATTTTTCATATAACTAATAACATGAGAATGGAATATATCCTGGGATAATAATATAAATAATCACAATTATTTAAAAACTAGTTTCATATTGATTGAATAAATAATATGAGATTTTATAATCTTACTATCAATGCCTTATTGCAACACATCATACAAAAATTTGTAAGGAAAACGCCATATACCCAAAATATTTTTTCTCGTGATATCTATTAATGAAATGTTATGATTTTTAGTTCTTTTCCACACTAATAACTAAATAATTGTAATGAATTCATATAATGAAATGATTAATTTAAAACTTTTAGATAAATACATCATGGAAAAATCAAATAGATAATAAATAAATGTATAGTCATACATCTAATACCCAAAATAGTTTTCCTCATTAGACATATCAATGCATAGAGTGGCTATATAATTTTTATCCCCTACCATCACTAGTCTAATGTATCCATTACATGAAGGGAATGAATAATAATAAAATTCATAATAAAAATTAATTTTTAATTAATAATAATTTTTATAGAAATAATAATACATATTAGTATTCTCCCACATGACTAAATAGAATAACTGGACTGGTAAAAACCCAATAAACTACCATTATAATGAGTATATGGTAAATTCATTTCTAGAATAAATTATATATAAATAGTGTAATTGATATGAATTTATCCATGATATTAAAGAACATGGATATGAAGGGGAAATATAATGTCATTACAGAGATGAAGAATGATAGAGGACACTAAAATAAGAAAGATAATAATGGGGAAATAAACCAAAAAAAGTAGAATATTATATAAAATCTCTCGGGATTCACTTGCACTGTCAATTCACAAAATAATGGTCAAAACTCAATGAATGTTAATTGTGTTAAGAATCCCCTTACCTAGAGTCTCGAGTGTATTCAAATATAATATGACCCCGTGAATAATAAAATTATATTAATTATTTACTTTACAAAAAACAATTTTAATTTTTAATTCTTTATTATAATTCATTTTAAATCATTTATTATCCAATTTCACTCATTAAAATTATTTTTAATCATTCATGTTGGTCATTTTTTTGATGTTTGATTCACAGTATATAAAACTATTGTGGTATAATTTTCATATTTAGAGGTCATTTTTCATTGTTTACATAACCTCAAAAGGTGTTGAGTTAATGTAATAGATGTTTTATGATTATTTATCATGTTCCTAGTTGATTCCATAGATTTTTCGGGTATGGTTCTTCAAGATGAAATCTGAGATGCGCTTGTTTTGATAAAATCTTATGAAAAAATGTCTCATATTAATAATTGGTAAAATATAAATAAAATCATTTCATAACCAAAACTGAAGCATTAATTACTCATTAAAATCATATAATTCCCTTAATAATTTTTCCACAAAAATTAATGATAAAACATTATATTAGTTTTCATGTAGGTGGTTAAAACAACCCAAAAAATAATTTGATATAATAAATTGATGAGAATGCTTATAAAGTGGTTTTATTATAATATAATCATTAAAAATTTACAATTATGATATTATATTTCATTATATTCATAAATCATAATTTTCAATATGATTATAAAGAATATATATGAAACATATGTTATAAATTTAATACATACAAAGAAGAAATTGTAACACCTCTTCTGAGACTTCACAATTTTTAGGAAATTAGGGAAATCTATTATCCCCATAAGCTAACCAATGTGGGAGATTATTATTAGGGGATGAAATATGGTAGAGTATTGGGTGTAATTTTAATTTTATATATATCTCAGAACGATTGGTAGAGGATTCCTTTTATATGTGTGAGGTGTAAAATGTTTGTAAATAAGTTTTTATTTTTATAAAATTTATCTAAAATTCCATTCAAGTGGATAAAATTTTACAAATAATGAATATAGGGTGATAAGAGGTCAATTAATACATCATCCACTTGTTTATGGATAATTTTCTATAATATTATAATATCTTAATAAAAAATTTAGCACTTTTATTATTTTTTCACTTTTTGTTGTTGTGATATACATTTACCATGGTAACTAATTTACATTACCAAAAATGAAAAATAAATTTTTAACTAATTTTAATTTTGAAATTCAATATAATAAATTGATTTAACTATAAAAAATTTAAAAAGTTGATGAAATTTATTTCCAAAATCATAAATCTATAATGCATAGAAATATTTTTTTGCACAATATGTTTTTAAGAATAAATATTTAATTAATCGAATGATTATAAATAGTATTGATTCCCTTGATATGTAATTATTTTTAAACATATATGGTTATGCTGCGTTAAAACAATGACAAAATTAAATGTAATCATAGGAATACTTAGTCAATGGAATAAGAAAAAAATATGTTATATTAGAAAAATATAAAACATAAGTTCAATAATTTCAAACATTGGTTATTAAATTAAAAATATTATTTTCAATTGAATTATTTATCTTTTTAATGACGTTTTTGAAATGAAAAATGTGTGATAAATTTTTATGTCTTTATTATATCATAATGATTTCCTAAAATTTACAGTATTTTTAGTAACCTAATATTTAACTACCCATTAGAAGTCTATTTATTTTGAAAAATTGAAGGAATGAATCACAATATAATTTGGAAATAATGAAAACTAAAAAATAGTTCATGTTTTATAAAATAATATTTCAAATTTTTTGAAAATAATCATTTGATATATTTTTGAAAAAAAAATCATTCAATTTTACTATAATAATAAGTCAATATAATTTGAATTATTCAATATTTTTTCATATATATGGTTTACCAAGTATAGTGAAATATTTGGTCTTATCAAAATCCTAACCTAAAACCATATCAAATTAGAAGATGAATAGTTTGAAGAATAATTAAATAAGGTTGAAGATATTATAACTCTAACACATTATATAAACATAACCTAAGCACCCCTCATCAAAACAGTTCCATTGGAGGAAGAAGGAGATGAGGATTTTTCCTGAGGGCCCTACCCCAAGTCACTTTCCCATATAATTTATGAGATATTATGACCCAAAATATTGAGTTATAGACCAATAAATAGTATTAAATGGATTTTCACAGTGTGATAATTGGTATCTCTATCCAATAAAATATCTCTACACTAGATTTGTGTGTGGAAACGATAGGTCACTTTGTGAAACCCCAATCCAAGGGAAATTTTTTGGAAATACAAATGCTTCATGATTTAATGTACCGCCTCATAGAAAAACTGAGGAAACCCAATATGGTGGCTCATGTGGTATCCATGAATGGTTATAACATCATTGTTTTAGTTTAACTCATCATTTAATGGTCAATATCGATTCTAGAAAACATAATTTAGATAGTATGTCCAAGAAAAATCTCCCTTGTTACGGTGTGATGAGTCCATTATGTTTATTCTTACATATCACCCTAGTCTCCATGGAACTAAAGGATCCTCCACAGTAAAAGGCACTACCATCACATGGAAATAACCACCATTTCAATTTGATCTCATGATGCTCACCCAAAATAGAACCACCAATGCTTCCAACCTTTATCTAATTCTCCTATCAAATTAAATAACACTACCTAGAGTTGTTTAAAATATTGGAATCCCAATCTAATTCTTAATTCTCAAAATGATCCTACTCAAGGATTAAAAATTCAAATTTCCACTGAAAACTAACACAAAATGATGTGTGTTTTTATAATATAAATATTTTTTGATATACTTAGAGTTTTATAACTGATATGAATCCCCATTATGTAAGGTAGGAGTGGTACCCTGCATGTGAAACAACATACTTTGATAGCTTTCTGATGATTGTTTTTAGGTTGAGCTAATTGGGGGTTGTTTTCATATATTATTAATAACATATTGAGGGTTTTCTTTTACATTGTTTTAAATGTTCCTACCCATTTTTTCTTTTTATTCAATTTTTAATAGTTCTTCTCATTTTTAGGGGTTTTATTCTCCCAGTTTTGTTTATTGAAATTATTTTAAATTTTTCATTTTTATTTTTAAAAATTAAAATTTTTCTATTTTTTCATTGTTTTTTCAATGTTTTTCTATTTTCTAATGTATTTTTTGGAAACATTTTTTTATTTTTATAATACTTAGTTTGTTTCATAGATCATGGGTTGTTTTTTTTACCCTTAAATTTGGTTATTTTACCCTTATGTGAGGGATATGATACCCTTATGTGGTTCTAGTTTTGTAGGGATAACTATTACATCAGTTTTGTTGTAACCTTTTGTATCTAGTTTTATACCCTTATGTACGTAGTTTTTGAACCCTTTAGGCACTTTCAGTTTGAAAGGATTCCTTTACATAGGATTAGGTTGACCCATATGTAATGTGGGTAGTAGCAGTGTTTACATTATGTGATAGTGTATTAGATCAATCTATCATTAAATATTGGTAGGTTACCATTATATAAGGTAGGGCTACCCGAATATGGATAGGTAATATCTGGATTTCCTTTAAAAAATTACTATCTGAACCTTTTGTGATTAAGAATTATTTAAGGGAGCATTATATAGTGGGTTTTGACCCAATATGTAGATGTTTTCAACCATTACATAGTGGTTGTTAACCCTTACATAACACGAATATACCCTTATGATATATTCTAGTGTCCCTTAAATAATTGGAAAAATAACATTTCATAGTATGATAGTTAGATCATTATATGGGGACAATTATAGAGACTTTTATACGCATATAGACAATAAGCATTTGTTGCAATAGATTCATTAGCAAAATCCTTGGTTAAATGAAAATCTAAAGGTTATATGAGGATTTTAAAAGAGATAATAAATGTTATTCTCACTCTTCCTATGATTAGAGTGACAAAGTAGAATGATTAGTTTAGGATAAACTGAAATATAGAGATAGAGATAAAGGAATGAGATTTTCTCGAGGTGTGGTATTGTTTGTGGTTGTTGTTGACGTTGGTTATAGTCAACATCAAGAAACTGGTTCCAGTAGTGAGCTTGACGATTGATAGTTATTAGAATGAAAATTGTGGATGAAAAAAATATTTTAAGGATCATTTATAGGTAATGATTAACACGATTAAAAAGGTTCAATCCATTCTATCTTCTTGTTTATATTAATGTTTCTATGTTTTATTTCATACATCATGCTTCCATCATTTTTTTTGATCACTTTTTAGTGTTCGTATATATTTATATGTACTTTCTTCCTATTAAAATTTTTTTTAGTAATACATTTGTTTTTCATAATAACAAGATTTTTTTGTTCTTGTCCTTGAGTAATAAAATTGTTATCGGAACCCTATAAATTTCTTATTTTTTCTGATTCATCAGTTTTTGTATCATTCTTACTAAAATGTTTTTTGTACATTTTTTATCATTGGTTTTATTCTATTTTTTACTATTTTTTATATGAAGTTTTTAATTAGAATGGATCCTATTGTGATTAATTTCTATTATGTGGTTGGTTTTTACGACACAACCTTTTAAATTGGTGTGGTGTATTTCAATGAATACTTCCCATGACAAGTTTTTTTTTCAAATTATGTTTTGAATAATTATTAAGATATACTTTATAACATTATATATTGATAAGTTTTATGGAGATAATAATTTAATTTTTTAGAGTTGAGATGTATTATCATATTGTAAAAAATGAACATCAATAGTATTAATCTAGATTTAAAAATAAAATTACCATTATATAATCCACTTAGAAGACTATTATTCCTTTTGATCACATTGGAAATAATGTCTTAATTAAAGCATGTTATTCATTTTTGTTGACCCTATGTGAAAACTTCTTATGGAAGGTTGTCCTTTAATCTTCATCCAGTTCTATATAGTTAATATTTTCTCGGATTTATATGATTAGGACTATTATAGTAATATTAAAAATTAATATAAATCATTATAGTTTCAAAAAGCACCCAGGATCCTCTTGTGGACTCATTTATATAGTTTCAAAGAGATAGTATTTATCATTGAAATTCTGTATTATAATATTAATGATGTGTACCCTAAATTTTTTTATTGAATTACCTGGATAAATCACAAATCATAGATAATGATTCCATGATGTATGTTAGGGATTCCATAACATTTGTGTAAGTGATGTTAGTGGTCTTGTCTACGAATCATCAAATTCATGGTTTGAAAATGGATGTTAATGGTATCAATTCTAGGACTAAATTTATCTATTTTACGGGTCAAAATAATGATTAAAATAAAATAAAAGAATCATGGTAATTATTTTGTTAAGTTTCAGTGATATCTATTTATGAAAATAGGCTACATTAATAGACTTTTTACACCAATAAACATGTTCCCTGAAATTTTCCTCAAATAGAAACATGTGATGAGTGATTAGATTATCATAATTCATATACATATGATAATGAGGTTTGAGATATCAAAAATGTATGAAATAGCATGCAATACTAGTAATTCACTCTTTTTCATATGTCCCTGAAAAAGAAAATTCCCTCGGTTTCATGATGGAATCATATAGCCCGAAATATGCAACATATCCAGCGTGAATAAAGAGACTATCCTTGAAAAAAAATACTATAATGAGATCCAACATTGAATATGTGACACATCAATGGTGAGAAAATTTGTTGTTCATGATGATGATTATATATTTTTATTAGATCCATCAATGAATATGAAACACATCAAAGATGGTAAAAAATGTTGTCCTTGAAAATGTATTCATGTCATTGTGAGATATGTAAATTTATATATGACGCATAAAAGGAAATAATAGTTATTTTCCCCAAAAATGACTTCATTCCATTGTGAGATCCCTAATTGATCATTAAATGTGTCATAGACAAGTGGGTTGACTAGACAAGATAAGGTCAACCCTCCATGCTATGATCCCATAATGATCATGAAGATCCCTCATGGTCAATCAATGGTTGAAGGCTGAAATATACATTTTAAATTAATCTCTATTAATATCCAAAATGAGGGATCTTTTTGGGGTTGTAAACTTCATGTGATGCATCAAAAACGTCCTCAATACACTGTAATCCAATTGATACATGTTTACATCACCGTATAAGATCTTGCTGGCATGTCACCTTTTTTGTGAATGGATCCAGACATGTCTATGTAGTCTCACACTCCCCCTTTTTATCCATAAGAAAAACTAATTGGTTTTTTCATGTAGTTCATTCCCTTGACCACAAGACCTTTTGTTGGCCATGCAATGCATCACTGCTGGGGAGAGTTATTTTCTTCAGAAACATTCATCAATTTCATGTGATCCCAAAAAAATTTTATATCAAAAAAGTAAATAAAAGGGGGAAATTTTGAGCCACTTTTGGTCAAAAAATTTTTGTGACAGACTGATGCAGCCTACGAGACACAATTGATGACTCAATGATATGTCTTCCCATTCATGAAAGATCCTACTGTAATGTCACCCTCATCCATTAAAATTTAAAGTTTTTTTATTAATCAATTTTGAGGAAAAATGGGAAACCAAATTCATATACAAGACCAATTTGTCCTAAAAGAGCTCACAAAATTATTAAACACGAGACTAAGATTACCTGAGTTAGATACCCTATAAAGATCCCATTTCAAAGGACTAACCTGTGTTTCTGGGTCCTCTCTAATATGTTCTTAAAAGTTTGTAAGAATCCTATCCACTGTCTGGATGAATTCATCTATGTTTATTATGCCCTGATTAAAGCCCCAGGCCATAATTTGGACATTTTTGTCTATCCACAGCTCTTTCTCCTCATTGGAATCAACTTGCAACCTTCTTTAATAAATTATTTGGATATCCTCTTCTGAGACATTGGGACGGACAACAAAGTCTAACATTTCTTCCTTGGAGTGCAGAAACAAATTCAAACACACCATGGACTCTTCACTTTCCCCTTTCATTAGTGCTTTTCTTAAATTTTTCTTGTCCTTCTTGGCCGATCATATATCAATTGGATTTGTAAAATTGGAGTAATCCTTGTGTCCCTTGGGTTTTTTCCCTTGGACAACTATACATTTGCCAGAATCTCGATCTCCTTTTTCCCCCTTCTTCCTTCGGGGGAAATGAGGCCCCTTCCCTTGAACGCATTCCATGCTGTCCACTGAGAGTTGATTGTAGTGTTCATATCCTTAAGAAACTTCTTCTTGAGACATGGGGGGTTATTGAACCTCCAAACCCTCAAATCGGTTCCCTATCTTGATTCTCGAACTTACATTGATTCCCCTCTTCATTCCTGGAGACTCACCCTTTCCTGCATTGTTCTCCCATCAATTCTTCTATCCCCCATTCTCAGCCTTTAACTAAGGTGCAGGGGTATCATAGAGTGTGTTAGGGTCTAAGGTACCCAATATAGTCACTCCATTCGACTTCTTTTGTCCACTTTCAGTTCATATTTCTACCAGCAAAGCGGTCTCCTCCACCATTTTTAAACCAGAGATCAGTTCATATCCTCATCCCATGAACTGTAGATGCTTGCAAGTGTCTTCACATCCCTGAACACGGGTGCCACCAGTAACCTGAGAATCCCCTAAAGTCCATTCCCTCACTTTTTTTGAATCCATTTTATCAACTTCCATTACATGTGTTCCACCTCCCTACAAAGCCTCCTTTCTGCCCTCCTATACTAAAGTAATTTTTAAATCCGCTTTGAGGCGGTTAAGAACATCTGCAACCCTCGGTTCTTCCATCTTCAACATCACACATTTATATGCCCCCAAGGGAACCAATGTTAGATGATCCAATCGGTACCTAGGCTCCACTCTTGTATAGTATTGATGCATAACTGATTCCACTACTTTTGAAACATCCCCGCTTAACTCCTCACGATCATCCATGCGAGTATTATCATGGTATTATAGGGCTACGGGTTCAACATGCTCTTCATTCCCCTCATTTGGACTTTCCACAAGAGTTGTGATATACTTACCTCTGATACCGTGATGACATCTGGAGACCAAATGGCCCAATCGGTGGAAGCCCAGGAAAAACATAGGCCACGAATCCAATACCACTCATTACTTCCATCTAAAATATTTTCCAACCGAGATCCATAGCCAATCTGTTGGGACCTTCGAGATTTCCACCTCAACACACACTCGAGTGGAGATTGGATGACAAACCATAGAGGTGCGTATATCGGAACAGAAATACCTTCCGACCATATTACCCAGCATACCGATAATCGAAGGGTTCTGAAAAGGGAGATGCAGGTCAGGGAAACATACCCCAACTGCCGTCGAGGCCGCATCCTGATTCATGCGATACTTGAAGTACCATCAAAGGAGTGAAAACCACAGCCTTTGAACACGCGAGCGGTGCTGTACAAGGGAATAATCAAGTCATCCTTTGAGGTTAAACAGATCACCAAATGGCGCCGATCAAGAAGACCCACCACTGCAAAATTTTGAAGCCCCCATGAATCAAAAACAAATCTATCAAAAGAATCCACCGATGGTCGAATACCCCTTAATCGATCCACGAGAGTTGACCTAGGGGGGTTTGGAGCTGCATTAAACTCTTTTGTTGAAAGCACGAGTTGAGGTGAGCCGTTATGAAATTCCAGGACCTTAGGGATATGGGGGATTGACGGGAAAGGAGGATGAAAAGATAGGTTATTGAAGGGGTTGAAAGTCCTAGGCAATAGAGAGGAAGAATTCCGCCCTCCCCTGGAGTGTAGGAGGGGGTCGGATCCACCAGCATCCCCGTTATGTCATTTTCATCACTGAGGCTTCGAGCTCTGCTCTGTTCCCCTAATTATTTACTTCATGTCTGATTTTATACAGAAGAGGAGAAAAATTCTATAATGTCACCCCTATAATGTTAATGTCCTTGGACATGTCTAGGAATTCTCGTGCTCCCCATTTATCCCCATAAGACAAACAAAAGGGTTTCTCCATAAAGTACTCATGCATCACCATAAGACCCATTGTTGGTCACGCGATACAACACTAACAGGGAGAGTAAAAATCCCTAAAAATACTCAAGAAATCTCACAATACCTCATTCCATTTTCAATTAAACAAAAAAATAATAAAGGGTAAAGTTAAGAGTCTCTTGTAATTGTAAAACTCATGTGATTCACCAATATGATCTCAAAAATCCCTTTTACAATCCATCATGATCTAATGAATGTTTATAAAAATGTTATCCTAAAAAATTAAGTCCATCAACTAGTCAACAAGATTTATCAAGTTCCCATTAATAGGAAAGGTTATAATAAAGGAGAAATTGACGGTATTGTCTTTCGGTCACTGAAAATTATAAGACACCCACAGAGTATCCTACAGTAGGACATCACAACAACGTGTGATGCGGAAGCCCTACACCAATTCCAACCATGATTTTTCTGATATGCATCATGCAAAGAGAATAAAAACTAGGGTTTAAAGGCCTATAAATCCCCCACAACATTATGAAATTAGATGATTGAATGGATGAGGAATCCTTGGATCCTCACACTAGTACACCCATGAACCATGGTATATTTATTGTAGTGACTAGTCTCTCTACGAAGAAGTATTATGTTTGGTATGATAATGATGAATAATGGGAGTAATCATTGTAAATGCATAGGAACTTCACATGCTCACTCCAAGAGTAGACAGAGGGATTCTAAAACAGCATATAAAAAACATCTTGTATATATGCTAAATCAAACTAGACATAAAACACGATAACTCAAATGAATTCTATATAATTGACAATATAATGTCTAGAATATTGACTAATTAATGAGATACTTATGCGACGAACATATACATTGATTCCCATGCACATCGCACAAACCATCAATGACATGCAATATCACTAGGACATGTTGCCCAAATCATGAAACACTAATTTTGATTACTATTTGGATCATGTGAAATCCCTTGAACTTGTCATATCATGTCACATACTTCCCCATGGGAATACTTCCCAAGTCTTGTGAAACCCTTTGAGCTAAGCATCCAAGCCCCTCAATGTATTTTATACATGTCATTGAGATCATATGGTGGCATCAAAACATGTAACTTATTTCTTGGGGTTGTGCCTTGGTATGTCAACTGAAACATCCAATGTCTCATTTAGATGTCAACTAGATTTTATTATGACATCTAGACATGTCATCCTAGTCATTCATCACCCTCCATTAATGACACATAAACACTCATGACACCATCCATATATTGTCATCTTTCCTTTGTGATTACATCAAAAAAAGTTGGATGAATCATGTGAATCCATTTAGACAAACCAACAAAGATCGTGTTATTACTTCCAATTAAGTCAGTCGGGTCATCTGATTTCCCCCATTCATGTTTTCATTGATCATGAAACATCCCAAGGATAATCCAAATTGATCAGGAAAACACTGCCCATTGTATATAAATTATCACAATACAAGATCTGGGGAAATTATGTTTGTGTCATCTAAACTTATTGATGTGTCAACATGATTGTTTTTCTTCTTATTGACATGTTGTAATTTTGTTGAAATAGACCCCAGACATGTCTATTGATTTTATGGGAACCATCATATACATTTCCAATTTAATCATGAGAATTAATCCAAGATGAGCCAGTTGTACATGACAAGGGCACTGGACATGTTTTCTTTTATTATCAGTAGACGTCCACAAAAATTCAATTGATCAGACAAGCACCTTTGGTCATGTCTTCCATTATAGTATGACACCCTAGATATGTCAATTGAACAATCAAGACATGTCCAATAACCATAAATCATATGTCAGGAAAATCCCCAAAGGCATATTATCTTTTTCAAAATGACGCACTCAAACTCATGCCACAAGGATTGTGGTTGGGAATCCTTGATGGTATTCTATAATTTTAAGGGGTAAATCTGTAAGTGGATAGGGTTATGAACTCCTGTGACCCTATATGTATCAATATCTAAGGGAGTCCTTCCATCTCATGCCAATTATATCCAATAGAAAATTAATGGTCATCATCATACCTTTATAATATACAAAAAGATAAATAATGGGAATGAAAAATTGTATCCTTAGTGTGTAAGCTCTAGTCAATAGGGAAACATTAGTGTGTATGTCCTGATCAGTAGGGTACCTTCAGTGTGAAATCTCTAGTCCAAGGGGATCTATCTTGTTGAATACCCTAGTATTCCTAAAACCTCAAAGATAATAATAATTCCTTTGATCATGATCATTCATCCTAGCCCATCAATGGGTAAGGGGATCGGTTAAATATGAAAACTGTGATTCTCTCCAGACTATGATACGTTGTATTCTGTCTTAATGCATGATCTTAAATAGGAATCCACTTTTGTGTTAGTCCTTTTATGTCCCATGTATACCTAACATAGGGGTATAAATTCTCCCATAGGTTCTATAACCTTTAATATCTATCATCATATGGTAAGTGGGCTTATACAAGGGCACCCTTTTATGTATAAACCTTGATCATTCGGTTATATACCTCAAACAAATGAGATATTTGAGAGATTAAATGAACTAAGATGAATCTTCTTGTTGTTTTAAGAAAGGATATGAAGAATTATTTATTAAGTCCCACTCTCAATACCACATCTGCCATGATATGGGTAATCATGCATCTTCAAGGGAATCATTACATTTAAATCCATGTAAATATATTATATCATGAAATGTGTTCTATCTTTCATTAACCCATATTTCTCACACTATATATGGTTCACATGGGAATAGATACCACTATTTATTGTACCGAAAACATGATGATAATTGTCCTAGTGTGGGATTTTCACATTTGGGTTGTATGTATGATTACATCTAATATCCAATCAAAAGGACACACTCCTGAAGAAGAAATCAAGGGCATTATTATATGAATAATTCCCACATAGGGATTCTATTTTCATATCTATAACCACACATATTCACATTATAATAACTACATAGACTATGATTCCTATACCAAATAGTTTACTTAGACACCTCATCGAGGTCTGGTCCTGGTATTTACATCTTTACTCAATGATGTTAAACTGCATGGGTAAGTCATCCATGGACTATTTTTAAAAAAAACTACATGGGATATGATTCATATTTTAATAGGATATGAAGGTCTCCTTCTAAAAGTTCAATTCGATATCCAATATACCATATTCCCCCTAGACATCATTAAACTCATGAGTTCCCAAAATAACCTTAAACAAAGTCATGATAAATAATTTAGATAATTTTAGATAACTCGTGATATTCACAATTTTGTTTCTATCAATACAAGTTCATAATCGATTCATTGGAATATGGGTAATCGTTCTTGTATCATGGACTTGGAAGGATTTATTAAAATGATTTATATCTATAATAGAGTCTTAGAATAGGGAAAAAATCACCAAAAATGTGTGATTATCCCAACATCACATCTTCACGACCACTGTGACTTTCTAAGTGTCCTTGGGTATGAACGCCAAAATGACCACCTACCATTGGAAAGAAATTATGTACCCAGTTATGGATGTGGGGACTTTTTGGAGTTTGTATGGTTGAGTAAAAAATGGTAATCATGGTGTGAATGATTTATAAAGGAATTAAACCGTCCATAATCAAACCATCAATCCAATCCCAACCACTTCATTTTATTATGAAACAAAATTGTGAATCTAACATGAAATTCTATAACTATTTCATCCATTCCGTATGTCAAAAATGATGGACTTTCCATTCCATGTCATGCCATTTTTTTTGTGCTTATTGCACAAAAAAATGGTGAACCCAACATGTTTCTTTTAATATCACTTGATATTTATGAAAAGAATAAGGGGTATCCTATTTTTCCTTTAACAATGAAAGTAATTGATCAATCATATGGTGCTTCACTAAAAAAATTTCTAGTTTTTTCATTTATTAATTTTTAGATTAACTACAATTTAAATGAAATCATTTAAGGTGACATCATCTTCTTAGATTATTGGAAAAGTTTTATTGGCCTTAAAACCCCAATGAACAATTCCACCAGGAGACCACTTCCAATACCAGTTAGTGAATTTATTGGTCTAGGAGTGCCACATAAACATCTCCATCACAAATATGGAATCAATTCATGAAATCCATCAAATGATGAATTCCCACTCACTTCTCATCCCATGAAAAACCACAGGAGAGGGTGTGGCCATTGTTTTCCCATTATATCTATTTAGGAGCATATCCCTAGGGTACAACAAGACATACCTTCCCTAACATAAGTATGTGTATGGGTAAATCCATCATGTCCCCAAAATCAATCAAGAGATATCTTGGAGGGGTCCAATCCATTTAGGTAATCATCACCAACATGTAAACATAATTCCACAAGGAGCTATAGATGAAGTAGTTTCTACACAAACTGTGAGTGTTGGGGAACCCAATAGGAGAGATTTCAAGGGATTCCCAAACAATGAAACTCCATTTTAGGCTTATATCCTTGCTACCATCAATCTATCTAAGGACTACTAGATTATCCTGACAGTGACCCGAAATCAATCCATGATCACCACTACTTAGGAGAATTGGACTTCATCACAACTATTCTTGGTAATTGTGGGATCCCATGGAGCACCCCATCCCATAGGGATGGGTGGAGTTTTATCACATTTTACCTTGGGATCATCTTCATCATTGGAACTGACTAATCCAACAATGCCATGTGAACCAATCTATCAAATGGAACAATGAGGATTGACCTTAAAATGGTACCTTTGGAACTGAACAGTGAAATGGTTCCACTATCATCAACCCCTCAAATAGTAAAATGGGCACTGACCATCCAAAGGGTATACTAGTCACAACCTACCAAATGAGATACCATATCAAGGAGGAGAACCCTCCCACGTGTGTCTCTATCAATTTGAAATAAATTAGTTCTGATGACACCTCTTTAGATATGGAATTGTACACTCCTAAATATTAAAATCATACCATCATATAGTCATCTAAATCACAGTAGGCTGGCCAACATTCTTCTACTGTCTTAGAAAAAGAATGTCTTGTTGTTATCTTTTTGGAATCTATGGAATGTGCTACCAAACAAGTTAGAATTTTAGAAATAAAAAAGGGTAAAATATGGATAGTTGAATCAGGGGATTGATTCATTGAGGTCTATTTCAGAACACTCATCATCATCCACTCACCATACCATCAATAGAAAAAAGGGATTTTTCAAGGAACCATCATACTAGCAACTTGAAGATGAAAAATAATTATCTATAAAAGAAAAAATCACTTGACTATAATGATAGAATAGGGATCTATGAGAAATAATTGAGGGAATACTACTAAAATGTATACCTCAGTATGATGTACAACATATCACCTATGGAATCCTTCCATGTAGTGAAGTTCCCAATCCGATAGGGTAGGAGAATTTTCATATTTATCATCCCCACCCTAGGTGAAATCAATAAATTATTCCACCTATCCTAATCCCATAGGGATTGGGGAATTTATATACATTCCACCTCCTAGTATGGGACATTTTAGAAACTATATTTCCTCATATGCTTCCAGAAATATTTCAAGAGAGTCAGGGCCTTTCATTCAATGGAAAGCCCATACGTCTTCCAAGACCCCCAATGCTTTAATACCATCCCTCGTACAAATAAAGACCATGAATTGGTACCCTGGTCTCCATAATCATCCATGTTCCCACTCTAATGGATTTTTAGATAACATATGATATATTTTTCATGCACACATATCTCTTGAAGACAGGCGAAGATAAGTATATACCTTCCAATGAATACATGCTCATTGATATTTCAAATTTTCTATGGAAAATAGTTTTATATAGATCATGTTGATTAGAATTCCAGATGAGGCATGGATAATAGGAAATGACAATCATAGACACAATTATTGAAATATAGAGAATATTATTGAGGGTTCATTTTCTTTTAAATACTATCTTTATGTATACATGAACATGGATATATGTGATCCTCTAACACTTAAATCCCCACTCCAGTCATCTGATCACTCTAAACAAGAAACAAAATGTGGGTACAAGAACACGGTCCCCGAAAATCCGAGGGATAAGTGACCAACATTCAATATGATATTGAATAAAGCCTATTATTTCAGAAAAAAACATGTCCCAAGGTATTTTAAAAATTACATGGAAGTGGTTCGATAGAACTCCTAAAAATAAGGAAGTTGAATGAGGTAGGTTTTACAGGCCATGAAAACAATTTCTCCTACCATAGACATCACATGCACACAATAAATAACTACTTTTTCTTCAAATATTGGTTAGACATATCAGAAAGTGAAACCATTATAGAGTTGAAGGATCATAAAACTAATTAAATATTCATAAGATCTATCCAGTCCCCTTCATATGAGATAATCTTCTTATATTTTATTCACACTCATCCTTAACGTAAGTTGTTAAATGGAATGGCCATAATCCTTAAAAAAATAAATTAAATAACATGGACATTGTATTTACCGAAAGACGTTAAACTTTATGATCATCATCCTTATCGAGTGACATTAAACTGAAGAAAATATTTATTTTCATCATGAAATTAAAATTGTACAGGTTCTCATGAACTCTATACGGCTGGATTATCATTAAAATGAGATTCATATGTAGACATGGATACTATATCCTGGTCGAACCATTAATATTCATATCAATAACAAAAGATGTAAAAAATCAAGGATTATTTCATTTCCACATGACATTAAACTACTTGGGTTTTCTATAACAACATAGGTATATATTATTATCCTAATTATATATGTATAGACACTTAGATCCATTCACCTAAAACAACCGCCCATATTCACTTTTTCCTATCATTAAGAAAAATTACACAGAACATGTCCCATTTATTGAATGAAAAAACTATGGGGAATTTCTATCTCAAGGAGACATCATTAGCATCAATTTGAAATTTCAATTACCAGAAGCAGCACTTATACAGTAAAATCTTGATCCCATCTGTATCACAAAATCCCCAATACCCCATAGTCTCTTACTGAGGGTGTTCTCCGACAGGTCAAATCCAAAAACATTCATATTTGGGCATCAAGGACACCGTATCAAACATGGAATGTTCTGAACTATAGAAATAAATATCATATCCTTACTAGATCAAGTAATTTATGTCATCATATCTAAGTAGTTAGCATGGAGAAGGTATAAAGTAATGACCCCATGAATAAATTCAATTGGTGTATTCTGATTGAAGAAGGAGGATAAGATTCGTTGTATATCCCCACTTCAATAAAATGCATCAACCAACGTATCATGGTAGATAAGAGTGTACATGCATAAATTCTTGTACATACCCAATTGAAGTTCTAGTATTGTGTGATAGCATCAGAGGAGCTCTATGGGTGTATTTTGGTAAGGATTAATGGATAAGATTGTATTTTTATCCCAATAACCAGAGTACCACAACAATTTTATTATTATAAAAAGGTGGATACTCTAGAGAAAAAAGATATATTTGTTCATATAAATGAGGATTATTGGAATATTCGGTTAAGGAATTCTGTTTGAAGATTAGGTTCACGTCTCTATTTACACCCGGGATCACAATGTGACATCAGAACTTTCCTCGAGACATGCTCATATTCCTATCCCAAAATTATAGCTACATATTCCAATGGAACAGGATCTTGCACATTCTCTATCCCGGCCAGGGTTAATAAGTATGAGTGGAACAGTCCTCGGGATAGGATCGTATCCCAATCAAAAAAGGTGGGCAGCATACTCCAATTACCCAGTATCATGATCATATCTCATATATGGCCGAGCCTCACCAAGTAAGAGTGACACATGCCAATGGAAGGTTTCATATTCCTAACAATAATACTACCAAAATATCCCAGTTTCTTAAGAGATTATGATCATACCTCTACTACCATTATGGAAATTTTTTTGATATATTTGGATGGGGAATGAGAACTAAAACTAGGTTCATATTTCTATTTCAATTTGGGGTCTCCAACTAATAACAGAATATCCCTCGGTGTGGGATGATACTTCATTCAATGAATACCATCAGGACATACCAAAGGCCCTGTTCTAGGCTCATACCAACCTTCTGGCTGAGTCCCATGATGTGAGAGTGTCTCATGCCTCATTATAGGATCATTTATATATCATAGAAACTCATTGGCATACTCTAATATTATCATAGTAGTATGCACATAATATTGTAGCAGCAAATGATTATCAATATATTCCAGAAGACATCGTAGAACATGTTTATATCCCTAATCAACCCAAAGAGGTATGATGGAATATTCCATCCATAATTTAAAGTGAGTCTCGTACCCTTGATTATACAAATATGAAGTGTCCTTGAGGTTTCTTGAGGCACACTCTCAACATCCCAACGATCGATGGAATATTCAAAAAAAGTATAATATGATCATTATCATGAATATCCTCTTCATGGTAGTGTGGAAATTGATCATAGGTACTCTATGCCAAACATCTTTCGTGGTTAACCTCCACACGGTGATATGTCTAACATACAAGGATATCCTCCCCTTTTCCAGACACCATCATATAGAGAGGTGCTATAAAATATCAAACATGTTCTTATAGGTAGGTGATCAGAAATATCTGTCACATTAGTGTGAAAATACACACAAAATACTGGGGTTAACCATATATAGAACACCAATCAAACATCAAAAATATTTCACCATGGTTATTTGGTGACCTAGAGAGGCAATCTATATGGTCTGACCATGTGAAGATGTATAGATATGATGAATGAGTAGCAAACATGAAGATATGGATATTTTTTGTTGGAATCATCCACAAAAACATGCTCATACCCATTGTCACATCCAATTATCAGATCCCAAATGGGTTACAGTTGGATTTATAAATTTTATATTATCCACATTATGTTAAACTTTATGAAATTCATCTTAGCCACATGATATTATACATATTCTTCTTAACCACCTAATTTTATACTGCATAGAGTTTTTCTTAACCACGTGACGTTGAAATCTATGATGTTATTCATAACCATAAGAAGTAATACTGTACGGGGATCATCTTTATGAAATGATGTTAAACTATATGAAGTTAGTCTTAAACACATAATGTTAAATTTTATAGATTTCATCCTAACAACATGATATTAAACTATAAAAAGTGTTTCTTAACCAAATGGTAATAAAATTTATGGATATTTTCTTAACTACATGATGTTAAACTGTATGGTTTCATCTTAACAACATGATGCTATAATATACTGAGTTCATCTTTACAACATGAAATTAAATGGCATAGTCTTCATCTTAACTGCATGACTTTAAACTATGTGGAGTTCATCTTATCAACATGATGTCAAAACTATGTGGAGTTCATCTTAACCACATGACGTTAAACAGTATATAGTTTTTCATAACCACATGATGTAAAAATATTCATTTTTCATCCCAGCCATGTGATGTTAAAATATATATAGACATCATGTCCCTATATTGTTAAGTTATATAGAGACATCCTGATAACAAGATGTTAAACAGTATTGAATTCATCATAGAAGGAAGACCTTAAACTTCATAACGTCTCAATTCCATATGTAATACGTTTAACTACAAAGTTTCAAATGTTCTAACCACATGAAACTAAATTGTATAGAGCACATCCTCACCACATGACGATAAACTACAAGGGAATAACCATATCACAAAAAACTATTAAAAATTATCTAGATATATGTGAAGGATGAGATTCCCCCATCCCTGTGTTAGAGATAACTCTACATAATGAATCTATTCATCCTAGAACTATGTGTAGCATGATTCCTACCACCAAAAGATATATAGTGAGGCCTGAAACATCAGTCATGGTCCAGCCACAATATTCATATTCTTTGATGTCGGGTGATCATAATTCTACAGCATGACGTTATACCACATTGAAGATGTATTTATTGTATGATGTAAAACTTCATTGATCCAATGTTTTACTTCCCTTTCATGTTTGTCGACCCACATCCTTACAAAAAAACATTTTACTGTATGGATTATATTCTTCCCGCATGATTTTAAATTTCAAGGGTATCTATAAATATGTATGGCTTGATTCTCATTTAAATGATATATGTAGGGAATCCTAAATTATATATCATGTTCTATCCACCAAATTATAAAAAATGACAACATTTTGTGCTTTATTTTCCTATTCATGTCAAGGGGTACTCTTGTCATTCCTTATTTCTCACACTGAAAACAGATCACATGAGTTTATGAATTTCAGTGGGGGGTTACCTTCACAAAAAAACATATTAGATCATGATAATCATGATCTTGATTAAAATATCTTAAAATGAATACCCTGATTTTTCACTGAATGATGATAAATTGCATGATTGATGTCCTTTGCATGACATAAAACATCACGTCTCTGAAGAACGTGACCAATTTTCAAGTATTGTGGGTGATGGGTCTCCTACCACACCTCCATTTGCAATAACTATGTGTGACATGATTCCCGAAACCAAAAAATATGTATTGATGCCCAGACTTTCAATATCGGTTCTAGTCGCAATAATTATTAAAAATTCCCCTCTATACATATAGGTCATACTTTTTGAAAGATGCTACTTCCCCATAAACTCTATGTGGATTTATTTATGTCACCAAAGGATACATAGTGATGCCTGAATATCCAATTTAGGACCACATATTAAAACTAATAAAAATAAACCAAAACTACATAGGGCATGATCCCTATGATCATATATTTCTCATGTATGAGTATTTTCTACATGTGGCCTATTTTTTCATGTAATATATCCGACAAAAAAAATTAGATCGGTTCTGAAATCCTTACTGAGTAAAATTAAACTGTAAAGAAAATTCCTTTATCACATGGAATTAAAAATACACAACAAATAGGTCTTTACCACATGAAATTAAAATTTAAGACAAACATTCTGGTCACATGAAGTTAAAACTACACAAAAAATACTTCCTTGTCGCATGATGTTAAACTGCATAGAAAAAATGATTACTGTGTGATGTTAAACTACAAGTAAAATTTCAATACGATGTGATGTTAAACATCATATAATAAATTACATCACCACCACATATTTCATGGACCTTTTGAAGGAATATATATATTTGGGTTTGAACATTTCACTAATGCATAAGGATATATACCCACCAACTAGATATTGGACTTGTATAAAGGCTATTCTGATTCATGTGAGCCTAATGTCAATGTGGCATAACAGAACACTTGAGGGTGTTTTGGGTTATCCGTAGTATGATTTTCCTAAATCATTTAAAATGTCTTGAGAAACATGATCCATTATTTACTACATTTTCATCTCTCTCTCGAAAGTATGTTGGAGTGCTCTTGGTTATGGGTATCCTAAATAGGTTATTATGTAACATCTCCCATATCAGTTCCATGTGTCTCAGGACCTTAAATTTCCTACACATTGGAAAAAGTTGTATTACATTAAACCATAGCCTATAATGGCTCAAATTGGTAGACAATATAATACTAGAAACAAAGCACACAAAACATGTTAGGTTGAAAACAAAAAAAAATGATGTCTGAGAAAAATCCATGTCCTAGATCACTAAAGTCTTCATTTCTATAGTATAGGAAAAATTATGGTGCACATAAATAAGTAATAAAGATCATAGGTTCCACATTATTTTACTAATAAAATCTAATCTATGCTCACTTGACCCTTAGACCCGGAAAAGGTTATAGTAATAGTTTGTTACATCTCATTTTCAAGATAACGTGTCTACTAGGTGGTGACCCAATTTTGTGGTGCTCGAAGAATTATTAAGTCTTGCATTTTCCATAAGTCACGCATCATGATTTGAGTTTCTTGGGTTTCCTCAAACTATTCATGGAACATGAAAATGAAAATAGCTCTCTCCATTCATTCCTGATATTGATGCAAAAGGTCTTAGACCCACCAACCATAAACATCTTACTCTGATATAAAGGGAATTCTGATTCTAGTGGGCCTAAAATCATCATGGAAGAACCCATCCCCTAAGGGTGTTCTAAGTCATTCCTGACACAAATTTTCCATACCATCCTCATGACATTAGAACATTAGACCGTGATTTTATAGATCCCTTTTCCACGAAATTCAATAGGATATGACATACTTAATATTCTGTCACCATGTTTTGTACCCTTTCTCAATGTAGGTTTGTGACTCACCATTACCAAACCTTTGATATACCACAACTCATTATTTGATATCGTACGATGTAGGTCTCGAGAAAAACATTAGATGGTAAATTTACCAACTATTCTAGATACCTTCCTAAATAGCTTTACTTCCACACCAAGTTTCATGGGTTAAACTCTTGAGTCTGTAAAAATATTCATTTATCGTTGTAATATAGTGGGGGACAACTAAAAATTCTTATACATATCATACCTAGGGACTCATGAATAATGTCTTTGATCGAAAACCAACATGCATCACTTTTTTATGAAAGGATATCCCATCAATGTGATACATTGTGAGATTATAGTGGAACTTGTCATCTTAGGGTGTTACAGGTAATCCCCTACATATCTGACACATCCCATATTCACTAACTCAAACATTTGGGTTATGAATTATATCTCCCATACTTTAAATATAGGGTTAGACCTAACATCCCCAGTATTTCTCCCTTAACTAATATTCCACCAATGAATCATTTATGAACCAGAGAAACAATTGGACACCCCTATTGTTTATACAGTCTGGTGATGTTTATGGGCTTGGGCCTACACCCCAGATGAACCACCTCATTCCTAGAAAGCTCTGAAATCAGTGTGTGCCTCTATAACACAACTGAATAACTCAACATCATATTTTTCATTCATTAATTGATAGAATTTAAACACTATATTTTATGATCATTGATGAAGTCCTTGAAGTAATACTTGAAATTTTCTAGCATACTACGGTCTGAGCTTAAAACCCCTAAACTACAGTGATATATAGTCCGAGCTTAAAGACCCTAAAGAATAGTGATCGATGGTCCGATCAAAAAGACTCAAAAATATAATGAAAAAATTTCTGAGATAAAAGACAAAAAATAATAACACAACATTGATCCAGTCCTCACAAATGAATTTTATTTTAAAACACCTCATTTGTATTTAGAAAAATCAAGATCTTCATTCCAGGTCTATTATATTATTAAAATTCTTGAGAACCCTCTCTTTATGAGACATATCCTAGAATAATTCATAATCTGTTAAATATATGGATTAGTGATCTATATTTACCGTAGTAGCATATTCTTTTCATTCTAAATGAATCTAATTCTAAAGTGGTATTTTTTGACACAACAAATCATGTTCCAAGAATATTTCAACAAATAGACACATATAAAGAGTGATTAGTGGATCATAATTCATACACATGTGATAATGAAGCTTGGCATATGTGAAATTTATGGGACATCATGAAACACTAGTCATTCACCCTCTTCAATACAACCATAACATGAAAATTCTCTTATTTACACTATGGAATCATATAATAATGAATACACGAAACATCAATGGTGAGTAAAGGGATTGTCCCGTATAATGTTTGTAGGTCGTCGTGAGATCCATAATTTTATTTTCAACTCATAAAAGGTGAGAATATTTACTATCCCTGAAAATGTTTGTATGTCATCCTGAGATCCAACAATGAATACATGACACATCAAAGGTGAACAAAGAGATCGTTCCTAATGATTTCTACATTTCATCATGATATCTATCAACATATGTGAAACACATAAATGGATAACATAAAAACTATGGTGAACAATGACCAAAATTTGTTGTGAGAACCATAACTAATCATGTGATATTCTATATGCATGTCAGAACACTTGCCAAGATATGGTGCACACACCATTGTGAGATACCACGTTGATCATTTGGAACCCTCCAAGAGATTCTATGGGTTAACCTACAAAACCTATTTTAAAATAAAGGGTAAAAACATAAAAATTTTGGAATCCTCTTTTATTCATAAACATCATGTGATACTACCTAAGAGGTTCATGAGACACCGCAAACCATGGAGATATGTCCAACTCATCATGTGAGAGCCTGCTGTATTTTCACCCTCATCACATGGAAGTCCTCGGACATGTTGAAGCAGTCTCACTCCCCCCCTTGGCCCAATAAGATAAAAATAAGTGTTTTCCATGTAGTACTCATGCATAACAACTTGACCCTTTATCATTAATATGATGTGTCACCACTGAGGAGAATAATTGTATTTGAAAACACTCAAATAATCTCATGATAACTACAGTCATTGTGAAATTACCAAAGGAAATAAAAATAGAGAAATGTGGGAGCCTCTTGTTGTCATAAAACTCACATGATTCACCCTTAAAGCCCTTGAGAGACTATATAATCCATGTTGACATGTCCACCAAGTTGTGTAAGATCCTCCTAGGATGTCATGCCCATCACATGTAAGGATTTGTACATTTCCAAGAAGTATCTCACCCACCCATTATCCCTATAAGAGAAACAAAAGGGTTTTTTCATGAAGTGGTCACACATCCCAACAGGACCCTTCATTGTTCATTCGATGCATCACCAATGGGGAGGGTAATTAACTACGATAACACTAAATAAAACTGAAAAGAACTGAATCACTTGTAAATTAAAGAAGGAAAATATTGCTAGGGAGGAGAGAGAAACATGGGGTTGTAAAATCATTCAACTCACTAGCATGGTCTCTGGAAGCCCCTTGAAAATCCATTTTGACCAGTCGAAAGTTATTAGACATGTCATCTTAATAAAAATGAATGTTCCTTGGAATGTTTCATGATTTGAAAAGGCCCAAATAATTTGAAATAATCTAATAAAGGAGGTGTTGATAAGATGGTATCGTGGTCACTAAAATTCTTATGATTCCCTTGGAGTAACCTACAATAGTACTTCACAATATTGCATGACACTGAATCCCTTAGTAGATTACGGCCATGATTTTCATGATACATATCATGAAAATTAGTGAAAATATGGGTGGAATGTCCTATAAATCCCTAACCCCAGCATAAAAAATTACCCCTTACATAAATTATAAATCCATGTAACCTCACACCAACACACCTTGGCACTAGGGAGGATTTCTCAAAATGGATGGCCTCATGATTTGTATTTTTTTTGTCATGTAAGATACTAGTGAAAAACTAGATTGGTCATGAAACAAGAATTAGTGCTTTGTGTGATCACTCATAGATCATGTAATGTAATTATGTAAGAGAATTCAATAAACAACTTACATATTGTATAAATTATATGGGACTTAAAAGAATGTGACAATGAACAAATAATATGAATTCAAAATATAATGTCTAGAATAACAACTGAAGAATGGGAGTATTATGAGAGAACATATATGTTGATATTAATGCACATTCCATGTACCATCACTGTCATGCGAAAACACTGGGACATGTCTCCTAGACCATAATAAAGTCCCTCGTCATACTATTTGGGTCATGTGACGTCCCCTAGAAATGGAAAATAAATTCATGTATTTTCCCCGAATCATGTTTTCCATGTCTTGTGAAACCCACTAGGATAGCCATCAAAGCATCTTAATGTCCTATAAAAATTTCACCCAAACCATATGGTGACATTGGTACATATCTAATAAGTCTCACAGTAGCACAGTATTGTGTCAACATGCTCTCATGGAATCCCTCAGACATGTCATCTAGCTTTCACAGTGGCCTCCAAAATCTAATCATGGTTTTTCATCACCCTAGATTAATGTCACGTTGGGACATGTGACACCCTCCAAATTGTGTCTATCAGCCTTTGTAATGACACTACAAAAAGTTTGCTAGATCATGTGATGACCTATAGACAAGCTAGTGGAGATCATGTAATGAATACTAAGACAAGTTGTTAGGGTCTTGTGAAGTACCCTGAAAAAAGTCATCCTTGATCATGCGAGAGTCCAAGGACCATCCCAATTGATTAGGAGAAAAACCCTTGACGAGTCTTCATTGTCAAAATATATGATCTAGATAATTTATGTTGATATTACAATATATTATTGATGTGTCCTCATGAGCATGTGATTTCCCATGGACATGCTAGCATTATCATACAGAAGACCATAGAATGTTCTGGTTAGGTTATGTGAAGCATCTTGAACATTTCCTATTTAATCATGTAAAGACATCCATGATGGGAGAGTTGATCATGAAAATGAAACTGATCTTCTTATATTTGATTATGTATGTAAATCTATGAAAATTTAATTGAGCATACACACACCATTTGACATGTCTTCCATGATAGGCGTACACACCATACCTGTCAAGTGGACAGTCAAGACATTCCTATTAGGAATCCAAGAAATTTCAGGGAAATCCCTTAATATTGGTTTATTCCATCTATTAGACACACTCAGAATCATTCCATGTCAACCCTAGATAGTAATCATCAACCACATTCCCTCTTTATAAGAAACTATTCTATAATGGGATAGGCTTACGCACTCATCTGTCCCTATTTGAGTCATGCTCTTAGGTGGTCCCTCTATAGAGACCCTCTCTTTTCATACAAAACATTACATAAATTTCTTTAAATATATAAAACATTACATGAAACCCAAATACTATATTATTATAATGCCTTTCTATGTAAGGAAATGTAAACTCTGGTAGATGAGTGAGCTACATTATCTCCAACTAGGTTTTCTAATAATGGAACCCCACATAGAAAAATAATACCTAAAATATAACTTCATAAGATAGGGAAGGAAACACAAAAGGGCTGATCTAAAATTCTCAATAAGGGTAAATAAGGAAGATATGTAATCATAAACATGAGAATAAGGGTATGATAATGTGATCAAAACTTTATAATATTATAACCTATATATCAAAGATCATAATCCTGAATCATGGCATAAATATTTTTAGTTATAATTACATAAATCATAATAAAGCCTATAAAATAATCCTTGAAATAAAAACATCGGAATAAGATATATAATTCTTTAAAAAGTGTAAGCATATAAAAATATTTCCATAGTAGTCTAGGAATTGCTTCCAAGGCCAACATAATAGTGTGGGTTCACTCCCCATAACATCATGGTTTTATTGATTCAATCATATGGATATATTAGTAGAATTAGTTCACTCCCCATGATATATTGGTTGTCCTGGTTCACTCCCATGGTCATATTATTAGAAAGAGTTCACTCCCCATACCATATTGGAAGTCATGGTTCACTATCATGACCATATTAGTAGTCAAGGGTAACACACATTAAATTCGTGGTCTATCTTATGAGATATAAATAATTACCTAATTCATTGGAGGAAGATATAAGTTCCACAAATATCATAATGAAATAATTCATTCATGTGCCACGTTATCATCAACAATCATATAATAACCCATTAAATGAAATGGGTGTCATAAACCTGTAGTCATGTCTTAGTATGTGTTAAAGGATAAGTTCTATAATCATTTTATGAAATCATACTCCATGAAAAGAAGTGGGATTCATGAGAATAAAACCAATTTATTAATAACTATTTCATAAACCTATAATTAATGAAAGAGAAATGGGTTTCATAAATATCATTATCAAATCCTAATCCATTGAAAGAAATAATAAGAATGGGAAATTTGAATCATTCCCCCAGAAAGGCATGAGTAGCAACAAAATATGTAATCATACATGGAAAGTAACGTTTACTTGTTTTTAAAAACATATATTTGTGAAAAACATGCTTTCATATTTGAAAAAAAACGTCACAAAAACATAAAACCCTTTAAAACACATTTTCTTTGGAATTACATTAAAACATAGAATGAAGGCTTGAAATCATTTTCGAAACCTTTTTCACTAAAAAAAATATAAAAAAATCTTGATAACACTTTGTAAAATATATCCCTTGAAAAACTAAAAAATAATCATTAAAATATTTTGATATACTCTTCCTTTGAAAAAACATTGAGAACAGATAAAATATTCTTCTAAATCATTGAAATGCATATCTATGAAAAAACCATTTGAACACGCTTTTCGTTGAAAACAGACTTGAAATTTTATAACTATTGAATGAAAACATTTTGAAATCCATTTGATAGAAAAAACCTTGAAAACATAAATGGAAATGTTGAAAACAATTTGACAACCATTTCTTTAAAAACACAATGAATACACCTAAAGAAATCTTGAAAATGTTTTGAAAAACATTTCATTAAAAGCACTTTGAAAAAATATAAAGGATTATTAAAAACATATTGAAAACCATTACTTTTTTTAGAAAAGATATAAATAAATCAGGGAAAAATTTAAAACCGTTGTTATGAAATATAGTTTTGAATGAACACTGATTTCTAAATGAAGAAAGTGGTAAAGTCATACATTTTGAAACACTTTATTAATCATATTATGTAACAAGTAGTGGTAAAATAGTACCAGTACATGAATTTATGATAAATATATAGGGTATTAGAATCTTCATGAGTTCTCTTGAGATTTTGATCATATGTTATTATCAATGGAAGCATAATCATAAAAGAACTCGATAAATGATGAGATTGTTTCGATAAACTCTCGCCACTTTGGAACATTTCATTATACTAGACATGTAAGAAAATGAAATTACATGGAGATTACATATCATTAATAAAATGATATTCATGATTTAACATTCTAATTTATTATATACACCTCATTTATAAATATAGGTTTTTAACATGGCATGTGTCTCCAAGAAGGAAAATTTAGACAAAATTACTTTTCCAATTTGGTATCTTTTGAAACCTAAATCCCCTGAAATAAATATCCAAAAATGGATATGTAAGGACCCATAAATGTAATTATAAGAAAAATATAATATATATATATATAGATGTTGATATTATACACACCGTATATACGAAATATGAGGTGAACATAGCTTTTATCTCATAGAGATAACAAGTGATATGAAATTCCCTTACCTTATGTCTTATCGAACTCATTCATTCCTGATATATAATAAATATATGATTTTTATAAATATTTTAAATAAATATATTCTTATATTTAATACTATATATATTTATTATGACTTTAAATTACCTTCTTATTGACACTTTCATGTTAATGTTATCCTTCAGGTAATATTTGGTTTGTTTTTTTCATGTGTATTAATTTGTTATATTTATGGAAACCATAGATATATCATGATTTCAAGAAATTATAACATGAAATTGATTTCATATATATTATTTATATTTATATTATAAAAATCTATATATCATATATTTATTTAATGGAATACACCATTTATGGAGACTGTAGTTCGTACGTATGCATAGACGTTGTTTCGGTTTTATTATCGTATTGAAAGAAAGAAAGAAAGAAAATTAAATATATATGTATATAATATCACTAAATTAACATTATTATTTCATATATATCAAATTATTTTTTTATAACCATCCTTTATACATTCCATGTAATATGTGAAAAAATCACATCACTTGAGGGGGAGGTAGTCCACACTTCCTTAAAAGAAAATTATCTTATTTATACAAAGTGGAAAGTATAATGAAATGTGGTTAAAAATAATTATATAATCTTATAAAAATTATAAATATCATATATATATATATATTATATAAAATAAGTTTATATCATAATTTATACCTTTATTGTTGTTAAATGAAGAATAAACAATCAATGTTTCATGTGGCGGTTGTTCTCTGTACACATAAACGATATGTTAGTTACCCATTGAATGGATGTGTTTGTATGTGTAGGTAAATATCTCATCATAATAACATATAAGTATATTGAGGATAAATTTTTTATTTTATAATAATTTTATAATTATGTTTTATGTGTATTAGAATGAAAATAAGATAAAGCATCTTAAGGGAATGTTACCACTGTTTTGGGTAACTCCTTTTAATTTTAAACAAAGGGATTCCTTGGTTTGATTTTTGCCAAAAGGTAGGATTCAAGAAGTAATGGAGTGATTTTTTTAATTTTATTAGGAATATATGTTCTAAAACTATGTTGGTTTAGACGTGATACAAAGTAGTAGAGGTGGTTGCCTTTTATAGGGGAGGGAAATGACTCACATTATATTTTTTAAACAAGTATGGTGTACCCACGTTTCTTCCTTAAAAATCTCAAAAAACCAACCAAAATATATAATTTAACGTAATGTTTCAAATAAAATCCATACAATGGTTTTTGGACATGTTTCTAGGTTATTCGGGCCCTTCAGTCGAAGGTTTCTTCCCTTGTTAAACTTATTTTCACTTTAATCACTATAATTAATTTTAAATATATTCTTTAATGTTTTTGTTCAAAAAATATGTTGAACTTATTATTAATTATAAATTATTCTTAATCCAAATAAGGAATACATTTTTAAATTTCAATTCTCATAAGTGGCAGTATAAAATTAAAAATTCATTGCACATAAGAGATGATAATGAAGGGTTTTAATGTATACACGTTCAAAAAAATTATTATGATGTTATATTCAATTTCAAGGTAATGTTAACTCCAAATACCAAAATTGTATTAATTTCTAAATTATTTAAATATTTTTAAATTTAAAAAAGTTTAAAATATAATTTAACAATATGAATAAATAAAAAAATTCAGTTTTGAATTAAAATTCAGTATTTTTAAATATTCATTAAAAAGGAAACTTTATAAAAAACCAAAACTGACTTAGGATAGTTTTCTTTATCATTAAAATATGAAGTTTTTTTGACATAAAATTTATAAAAGTTCCAAAAATAGGATTTAAGATAGGATCTCCTTTAAAGTTAATAAAAGTTACTTTATAAGAATATCTTATTTTTATGCTAAATATTGAGTTTGTTCTTATTTATGATTATAAAATATATTTGACGAAGATAAAAGTAAATTTATTGAATATATAACATATATATTTAATTAATATCATTATCTAATTTTAGTTAATTTTATTTATTTAAATAAACCAACATTTGAGTATAAAAATTGTTTTCTATAAAAAATCTATCATTTTTATTCAATTGATTTTTATATCCATTTCTAATAAATTTGTAACCAATTGGTTAATTTTATATTTTTTTTACATCAAATATTTTCACAAGTAATTTTCTAATATATATAAAATATATCTTATATATTATTATGTTAAATAAAAATATTTTAATAAAATATTTTTGTTCAATAAAAAATAGAAATACATGTATTTTAATACATGTTATTGTTGCATGTAACGTAAGCTCATCATGGGGTTGTGTGTAGGTATAGATAAAATTTTTTAGTGTGTAATTCATGATTAAATTGGTATTTAGTATAACATGGTCCAAACATATTATTTTAATATATAGAAAACTATTTTCAATGTTGTGTGAAATGAAAAATACCCAAAATATAATTTTAATTTTAAAAAACTATTTCACAAAATATCAGGGTGTTACATTCTACACACTTAAAATTAATTTATACATTAAAAATAATAAATTTTATTAATGGTTTAATACTTGATAGTTACTTTAAAAGAATCCCAAATTGGAAAAAATGATTCTTAATACCTCCTCTAAAAATGGAATGTTGGAATCATAACAGTTACCTAATGAAACATATAACTTGGTTTCCACATAAGAAAACATAGGTGGAAAGTGAAAACAAGTACTTGAAGATAAAATGTAAATATTTGTAGTTAGTAATTAAAGTCATCAATCACAAACTAGTGAATGGTAAATGAATAGTTTAGGGACTCAAAGTCATAAATTTATGATGATTTAAAAGGAAATCGTTTCAACAAAAATTAAGGTATTAAGAAAGCATTTTTTATCATTTTCTTAAAATTGATTAATTATTTTATTGACCAATAATATAAGGAAATATAGTAACTTGATATATTTATATAAACAAAATTACCTTCTTTGGTCTTTATTGAGTTTAAAATTATTCAACTGTTTCATAAAATTGATGTCTAGAAATAACCTTGATGTCTGATGTACTAAAATACACTTTCTAAATATATTAAGGCCCACAAAATAATTAAAACTATACTTGCTTGTTACAGACTAGTCATGAAAATAAATATGGTTAATACATTAATATCTAAACATAAAAAGTAACACCTCTAGTCACCATTTATATTTATTCATCAAAAAATAATTTCACATTTACAAGGACATCACATAGGCTAATAGTAGGCATGAAACCCTTATCATCCTACTATCATTTGTTCAATACACACTACTATACCGGAAATGATTGGTTTTCACCCTCCATACATGATTCCCATTTCTCAAACCATAATAATATAACTTTAAAAATAAATATGATGGATATCCTTGAAATAAGGTTAATCACTAGATAGTATTTTAACAATGGTTATCAATACAATCTTAATACATAAATACTTCCTCCAAATCTTAGCTTAATCATTTAATGAATTGTTATCCATAAAAACCTTCTAAAAGATGAAAATAAAAAACACTATAAATAAGGTGACACAATTAGATTATAATTCATCTCATATATCAAAAATTATCTGTTGGTTGTTACATTCTAGAAAAATGAGTATCCTCATCATATATTCTCTTGAAACATGGTAATTTGTTGTATTACCATAAATACTTTTTGAAAACATTAATCTTCTCATATTAAAAAGTATATTGGTTTTATTCACTAAATCCAAAAATGTTGTAATTATCATCAATGATAGCACAAACCACCTATCAAAAAGTCTTTACATAGTTTTAGGGTAATCAGAACTATCTAATTTACTTATTTATATTGAACATATAATTATCTAAATAAAAATATCTTAAAATAAGTGACATATTAGTGGTTATCATATCTCAGTAAAAATATCACCTTATTATTAAATAACTTTTCTAGTCCATCATAAAAAGTCAACATAATCTTTTTAATCCTTAGAAAAAAACATAAACTAAATAATCCTTCTAAATTTCATCATTCATATAGCATAATTTTTTAATCCAAAAACATAAAAACATTGATTATTCAACTTCATACATAAACCAGGATTTCTCATCCTCTTACATAATAACACTTTCTATTAACATATCATTTGTAGTATCATCATTATATGCAATATAACCATTACTCTCACTACCTTACTACTTATGTTAAGGAGATTTTCCATTAGGATATCAATTCATATAATGACAATTTATTCCACACATAATGAATTTTACAGTTGATGATGTCTTAGAGAGGAAAATATTCTAATCCATTTCATTAACTAAACTTTTTATTTTTCCATTGAAATTACATTCTTTTCTTACAACTTTTCTATAGTCAAAACACATTCTTATTCTTCTAAGAGATTCACTTAGGTGAATAGTTCCACATTCATCACATAAAATAATCTGAATATTCATTCATCCATGGTATCCATTAATTGAACACTTAGAGAACTATTTAATTCTATTCTTTGGTGAGTCTGAGAGTTATTTAAGATATATGTTAATGATTGTGGTCCTTGAAAAATGATTAGACGTGATTATAACACCCTTCACTCTAGTTATCATCCCATTTTACTTCACATAAATACATTTTCAATTATATTCAACCTTAATAAAATCGCATATGGTTCCCTCAATTGAATAGATCTAGGATGAATTTTGTTTGAAATGATTATCACAGTGATGAATCACATAATCCTGAAAACAACTATATGATGTATAAAATATCAATCCTTTATTAAACTATGAAACCTTAGGTTTGTTTTAGGATGTTTATAGCAGACATCTATTTAAATCTTTCATAATGGTTCGTCAGGAGTCTATGAGTTTCCAAATCATATCCCCCAAGAGTGTCAAACTAGGTTCACTGTGAGTTTTGTTGTCATATACTAGGTTACACTGAGTTAGGCCTGACACAAATTATAAGAGTTGTTACTCCTTGGTATATCTGTGCAAAAACCATTAAAACTTGTAGTATTCACATAGGAATGTATCTCTATGAAACCATTCACTATTTCCCTTTCCAAAATTTTTGGATCATTTCCTAAATGTAAACTCATATTTATATTTATCCTTAGAGAACTCCCTAGACCTATCATTTTAAATATACCTAGGGATCTCACAAATTTTTTCTCATCCTAGTTTCCAATGTTTTACTAAACATTCACTCTGATACAAACTATAATGAAAATATTAACATGAAAATTCATTACAAATCTTTTTTAGAATATATAAAAAACTACACATACAAAATCCCAATGATGGTATTAGTTTAATGCCTTTGGAAACATGGAAACATAAATTCAGGTATATGAGTGATCTACATTATCTCCCTCTATATTAGACAGGACTAGAACCCATCCATGACATATCATACCTAGAATATGTCTTCAAAACCTTGGGATGGAAACAGAAGAAGGGGTTAGCTTAAATTCTCTGTAAAGGTAAATAAGGGAAATATGTAAGAATAAACATGGTCATAATGGTATGATATTGTGATTATAAAATTACATGATCAAATCCAATATATAAAATATCATTATAAAGAATCATGTAATAAATATTGATTGTTCATAATACATGAATCATAATGAAATAAATTAAAAAACCCATGAAAGGATAACATAGGAATATGATATGAAATTATGGAAGAAAGATAATCATATAAAATGATTTCTATACTATGGAAGGAATTTCTACCAAGACCATAAGACTATTATGGGTTCTCTCCCCACACCATATTAATAATCATTTTTCACTTCCGTTGAAATATTTGTAGTATGGTTTCACTCCCTATACCATCTTGGTATTCTTGGTTCACTCCCATGGCCATCTTACTAGTGTGAGTTCACTCTTCACACCATCATGGTAGACATAGTTCACTCCCATGGCTAATATAGTAGTCATGGTTCACTCCCACGACCATCTTATTCTATGTCCTACTATATAAATTTTTTCCTAGCTAATTTGATACATATTTATGTCAAACAGATCTAATAATTAAATCATACAAACATGAACCACAAAATCATAAATAATTATATCATAACCAGTTAAATGAAATGGGTTTGATAAACATGTAATCATATCTTTACCTTTGTAAACATATAGGTCTCATAATCATTTCCTCAAATAATAACCTTTGAAAAGAGTTGGTTTCAAAAGAATAAAATCCATGGAAGATGGAAGGGTTTCATAAACCTATAACTATGAAATAAAATGTGTTTCATAAATATCCTGTCATCAAAACATAAATCATTCAAAGAATGAAAATGAATGGAAACATTGAATCATTTCCCTGGAAAGGCCAGAGTAACACCAAAAGATGTCATCATAGATGTAAAATGATTTTTAGATATATTTTTAAAACATTTACTTTGGAAAAATATTCATTATTCTTATAAAATAGGTTCTTAATACATAAAACGTTTTGAAATATATATTCTCTGGAATTACATTGAATCTTATAATGAATGAGTGAAATCATATTGATATAATTTTTACCATTAAAATGTTTAATATAATCATAATAACATTTTGAAAACATATAAAATAATCTTGAAAACCTTTTGAAAACCTTTTCCTTTGAAAATAGTTTGAAATCGTATAAGAGAAGATTTGAAGTCCTTGAAATCCTTTTCTTTGAGAACACGCTTTTGAAACCCCATTTATTTGAAAATAAACTCGAAAAATATTAAATAAGAGTTGAAATTTTTTTGAAACCAATTTCATTGAAAACAACTGGAATAAATATATACACAGATTGAAATAATTGTGAAACCCATTTCTATGAAAACACATTTCAAACAGATAAAAATGGATTTAAACCCCTTTCATTGAAATTATATGAAGAAATAAAAAGGATACATGATAATATATTTAATACAATTTCATTTAAAATAAAATTACATCATATAATCAAATCATGAAAATGTTTTGAAAATACTTTTTAGAAAACATGGTTTTGAATGAATGTGGATTTTTAGCCGAAGAGAGAGGTAAAATCAAACATTCTTAAAACACCTTGTTAATCCAATTATGTACCAAATAGTAGTAAAATGGTACCAGTACATGAATATATCATGAATGTGCATAATATAATAGAATTGATGATTTTTATTGAGATATGTACCATAATATTTCATCATTGGGGGCATAGTCATCATCAATCTCGATAAATGATGATATTGTTTAAATGATCCTTTAAAATTGGGTAACATTGAACTATACTCCCTGTGTAATAAATGAAATTATATGAAGACTAAAATATAATTAATAGAGTTATATTCGTGATTGAACATTCCAAATGTGATATATACACCTCATATAATAATATAGGTGAAAAACATGACTTCTGTCTCAAAGAAGGAAAATTGAGACAAAATTACGTGACAAATTTTGTAACTTTTAAATCATAAAACCCATGAAATAAATATCATAAAATGGATATATAGGTACCCATAAATTTATTTATAATAATAATAGTATACATATATGTTTATTATATAAACCACATATAATAAATAAGAGGTAAACATGGAATGTATCTCACAGACATAAAAAGTGAGATTAAATTCAATTATGTTAGGTCTTGACTCTCTCCGCAGTCAAACAAAGCTCATGTAAAATAAATATATGTTTATTATATATATATTACATAAAAATATTATTATATCTAATTCCATAAATTTCTCTATTATAAATTTATATTACTGGATTATGAACAATTCTATGTTATGGTTTCACATCAGATAATATATGCTTTGTATTTTGCATGTGTCTAAATTTGTTATATTTTTTTTCCTCATACTTATATAATGATTTAAATAATTTAAAAATTATATAAATATAAATTATAATCAGTATATCTATATTATAATAATATATATTATATATAATTGGGAAATGAAAAACACCATTTATAGAGATGGTAGTCTGTTTGTACGCTTGAACAATGTTTCCCCCTTATTACCGTCTAGTATGAAGTAAAGAATGAAAATTATTTTTATGTATATATGTGTATAAAATATCATTATTATACAATTATTATATCATATATATATATATAACTTTCCCTAAACCAATATCTAATACATTCCATGTAGTGTGTGAATAAATCACATCGCTTTGAGGGGGCAGTTTCCCACACTTCGTCAAAAGAAATTATTGTATTAACACAAAATGGAATGTATAAAGATATGTGTTGTAAAATAATTTATTAAGAATGAATAAATTATAAATATAATAAATATTATATATCAATATCATTTCCATCATAATTACAACCCTGAGAGGTGTTAAAGGATTAACGAACAGTAGTCTCTTCGTATGGAGATAGTTCGTCGTATACAAAAATAGTATGTTCATTACCCATAAGATGAAACTATGTGTAAGTGTTGGTCAAAAAATAAGAATAAATATTTATCAGTATATTGAGGAGTCATTTTTGGGTGTATAATAATGGAATTATGATATTGGTGTGGTTGACAATGAAAATAAAATAAAGGAGGTGGAGGGAGTATATTGCCTCTTGATTGGGAAACTCCTTTTCATTTTCACCAATGGGATTCCTTGGATTTATTTACACCAAAAGGGAGTATTAATGGAGGACCTGATAGATTTTTGAATGTATAAATTGAAGATATTTACCCATAATATGTTTTAATAGCATTGAGGATGTCGAAGAGGAGGTGGCCATTTATAGGGGAGGGATAGACTCACATGGTATGTTTCAAAATTATGTGCTGTACCCAAATTTTCCCAAACAATATTTTTAAAAATAAACTAAAAAATATAAATTAATTTTAAGGGCTCAAACATCGATATAAAATTGGTTTCAGGAATATTTCTAGGTCATTTAGGCCCTTTATGTTTATGGTTTACCCCATGTTATAATTAATTTCAATTTATCTATTGTAATTAATTTTAATTACTTCCACTATTATTTTTGGATAAAAACTATGTTTAAATTATTAGACAATATAAATTATTCTTATTTCAAATATGTAATCCATTTTCCCAAATTCAAATCATACAAGTGTTAGAAATGAAATAAAAATTAGTCACACAAACGGGATAACAATAATAATTTTTAATGTACAACTGTTCAAAAGTTTTCTTTGTTATTATCTTCAATTTAAATTAAAATTCGTTAAAAATACTTAAATTGAATTAATTTATAAATAATTGATGTAATTTTACTTTAAACCTACTTTAAAATACAATTTAACACTCTAAATAAATTAGATGAAATTTTTTTTTCAATTATAAATCTTTATTTTTCATTATTCCTTAATAAATTGAAACATCATAGAAAAATACCAAAAAATAAAACTAAGAAAAATATCTAGGTTTATTATTAAAATATAAAGTTAATTTTTACTTATAATATTTATAAATGTTCCAAAATTTGTATTTAAATTAAGTTCTCCATTAAAAGCCTGTAAAAGTGCCTTTATAAAAATATACTAATTTTATACATAATATTGAGTTTTTTCATATCATATGCTCATCAAATATTTTGGATGAATATAAAAAATATATTATAGAAGATATGACATATTTATTTCATTAATATCATTATCTAATTGTAATTAATTTATTTTATTATAATCAATTATCTTTCAGAGTATAAAAAGAATTTTCTATAAAAATATTTCTTAAATTTTCACTAGGTTCTTGTATCCATTTGTAATCAATTTATGAACAATTAATGAATTTTATATTTATCTGTAGACCACATATTTTCATAATATTTTTAATACTACTCTTAACCCCTATGTTATTTATTATTATATTAAATAGTAATATTTTAATAATATATTATTATTTGGTAAAGTGTGGTAATGTGTGTATCACAAGACATGTTGGTGTTGACTATAGAGAAAGCTTAACATGGTGTAGTCTATAGAGAAATATAACCATTATTTTTCATGTAGTACATGATTAACTATTTGTTTTATATAACACATGTAAAATATAGTTCTATAAAATATAAAATACTATTTTCAATATTGCATGAAATGAAAAAGATCAACAATATTAAATTAACTTGAAAATTTTATTTCCCAAAATCATGGGGTGTTAAACCCTCCTTGTCGGGACAAGAATATCTAGAAGACCATTCATGGAAATTATTATCTCTTTATAATTTTCTAGAAGTTGAAAAATTGTTATGAAGAAGGAATGCCTTACTATGTAATCCCTAACAATAAAGAAGCCTAAATATGTACGCCAAGACCAATAGGGTAGCCTCAGTGTGTAAGACATGATCCAAGGGAATCAATTTGGAAATAAAACACCATAATTCCTAAAACCATGGAGATTATAATAAATCCTCTAATAAAGATCATCCACCTTTTCTCATCAGTACGTATAGGGATTATTGAACTACGAGAACTATGATTCATGCAATAATTTCTGTACTTGGGATGATTTCCTATGTATTGGGATCCAATAGGCAGCCTCTTTGTGGTATATACCTTTATATCCCATGTACCGCAAAACCATCAGGGACTTTGGGGATCAACTAAACAATGATTACTCTGATTTATGTCATCAATTAGGAAAAGTTTTATTCCTTACTATTTCTTAATATCAATAACATATCCTTCATGATATGGGTAATCATTCCTCTAAATGGGAAACATTAATTTGTACTCCTGTATGGATATTCCCTCCCACAATGTGTATGATCTTCCATAGTATATTTTTTCACACACCATGCATTGTTCACATGGAAATAAAAACCAATTTTGATTGTATCAAAATCATTTTGAATGTTCCCCTAGTGTGGGATCTTCACCACTGGTATGTAAGTCTGATTAAATCTCATCTCTACTCAATGGTTCACATTCCCAAAGAAGTAATCCAGAGAATTAATATATGAAAAAGTATCTCATAAGGCCTTTATTATTGTATATCTCCTGAAATAAATGTCCACTATAGGAACTATGTAATCTCTGATTCATTTCATAAATAGGATATGTTGGACGCCTCACTGAGGTATGAGCATAAAATTTAATTTTGTACTGCTTGACTTTAAACTCGGTAGATGGGTTCAGTCACACAACCTTAATCAATGTTAAAAAAAATACATGTTTTGATTTTTATTTTCACAAGATTCATAAGAAACTTCTTAGATGTTAAAACACATCCTCAATACACCAACCACCCACTGGAAATCAATGAACTCCATATTTCCTAGATATGTTTATAAACTAATGAATCAAAATAAATAATATAGTTGTATGGAACTATTGATTTTCCCATAATGGATCCTATCAATACTTGTTCACAATATATTTATTGGAATACATGTAACACATCACGTATCAGGTCGTAATATGGATTTCAAAAACATATCATAAATGCATAAGTGAATCGTGGAGTAGGAAACTATTTCCTACAAAAGTGTGTGATGAGTCTGACCACTCATCCTCTCGACCAATGTGAGTTCCTAAGTGTCGTTGGTTTAGAAACATAAAATAACCACCTACCACTGGAATGTATTTTTATAACTAGTAATGGATGTGGGAACCAAAAAAAATTATATAGAAGAATAAATATATGGTAAATCTCATGAAAATTATTAGGAATGTCATTGAACCCCCCATAATAAAACTGACTGGAAAATCGCATCGACATATTTTCCGAAAAAAATAGAGATAGTTTTGTAAGTATATGTCTAGGGATAATATAGAAGAGAGCAATGTTTAATTCCCGTATATTTATGTTGTTAGGTTTCTATGAGTTTCTCTAGAATACCATAGTATATAGTAGGTGTTGTTAAATACTTTCATTCTTCTACATTCCAAGGACCGGCTCTGGATGTGACTTACAGGGGCCCTTGGCTGGAAAAATGGGTTAGGGTCATGGTTGTTATCTGAGCTATTTTAGATCAGGATGATATTTTTCACTAAAAAGGTTTTAGACTTTATTGTTGTTTATTTTATTATGATTTTACTACTTCAATATATAACTATTTCACTTTTTATTTTTTATTATCTTTCTTTCAAGTTTTCAATGTTTCTTTTTAATGAATAAAAGGGTACTTCTCTGATTTCTTAGGTGTCATGCGGGAATAAGGGAACTAACCAAGGCCAGTGATTTAATGTGTAATGTTGGTTTAATGTATGGGGATGAAATGTTTAGTTAAGTGAACATAAGTGTTTTGTTAATGTTGGTCTTTGGATTTTTTGCTGAGTATGTTTCAGTTTCACTTAGTGGTGGATGTCCATGCATAGATAGACATGGGACACTATGGTACATAATAAGTGATGTTCATACTAGGATGATCATGATGAATCTTAGGGTTTTCCTTTTACTAAAAACTATCTGAACCAGAATACATGTTTGGCTAGTCTAAGACTATATGAACATTGGCCCAGTTTGTATACATCTTATTTTATAAGGTGATGATTTATTATATTTGAAATTTTAATTATTAAGAATTAAAATGGTTGTTCTTTATTTTTTTTGTTTTAAAGTGTTATTTACCTCTGATTATATGTTTTTGAACACTTTTATTAGTTTTTTAATTATTATATTTTGTTTTGGTAGATTTGAGATTATTTTTTTACACTTTCAGGATTTTATGTTACCAATACATATAGGTTATGTTACCCAGACATGTATTTTGTTTTAAGTGGATATACCTAATGTAAGTGTTTATATACCCTTAGATATGTGGTTTTGTATCATAATTTGAGCTTTGTGTTTTCATGGTCGTCTATATGTTGGTTGAGTCTTACCCATATATATAGTGGGTAATAATAGCATTACTATTAAAAAGTTGTGTATTTGATTAGGCTAACTTTAAGGGTGGGAATGATAAACTTACATGGACCGGGGTAACCCTTAAATAGATATATTGTTGGTGGAATACGTTTATGAGAGTACCATGTGACCCTTATACAGATGCTTTTTTTGTCATGGTACCCTTGTATAGTTGGTGATAGACTTTATGTAGTTGCTTCTAAACATAATTTTGTGGGTACTAATCATTAAATGGAATTGATATACACTTTTGTAGCTTTTTTTCAACCACCATTCAATAGACAAAGGACCATATCATATATTTCTAGGACAACCGTTAGGTGGGGTATCTTATGCGGACATTTACATAGTACCATTTATCATATATTTTTAATGATGAATTCCTCATCACACTAATTAGATGAACATGATCACAAAGGTAGATGTTGGTTTTTTGAAGATATAATAATGGATGAACCTCCTAATACTATAATTAGTGAGATATAATAAAAATATTATATAGGGTGATTCTAATAGGTAGACTGAGATAAGGGAATGAGATGGTCCAAAGGTTGGGGTTTTTCTATAGCTATTAGAAAAGGTTCTCATAGTGGATTGTGAGAAGCTACTTTTAGTGGACTTCCCTAGGATTTAAAGCTTTTAAAGGGAAAATTTTAGTTTAAAAAATCTATGGAGGAATATTTTATCGGTGATTTTAAACACTTGTTAGAGGTTTTAAACTTTTTTTCCTTCTTCATCACACTAAATCATCACCGATTAATTTTTTACTTTTTATTTCCTTTTTTCTGAGTACTCTAGAGTATTCTTTTTTACGTTATCATCTTCCAATGTTTCCTTATTTGATTTTCTTTTTTTAATTTTATATTCGTTTTGTTTACATAATAATGGATTTAGTGTGGTATTTCTATTGTGGAATAGAACCAAAGTGACATGAACCATGTAAATTCCCTATGTTATATATCATTTCTATATTTAGTATCATTCACTCTATAGTTTATTTTTTACTATCATTGTAATAGATTTTATTCAGTTTTTTTAAACACTACCATATTCCATGGATTTGAGTTTTTCACCAGGTACTTCTCATAACACCATGAATATTTATGTCTCTGGATCATTCTTACTACAACCCATTGCCTTGTTTTTTCACCTCTATTTCATTATATTTTTCTAATTATTTGTTTTGTTTCAACAATTTCATCACCCTATATTGGTTCTCCATTATATATATATATATCTATATTGAACCTGTATAAGAGGGTTGTCTTTATTCTTGACCATATCGTGTACCTTTTTTTGGTAATTCCTTTTTTTGGTTGGTCTTCATTATCATGGTTTAATTGAGTGTTATTTTTATCTATGAGGTTTCTCATGAATTGATTTTATTTTATCTCTTCAATTTGAAGTGGTTATAGATACATTTTTCGTAGGGATCATTGATTTTAATGAATGAGGAAGATTTTCTATTCCTTTGGTTTTCTACATTTTTCCCTTCTTAATGTTTTTCTTTATTTCCCTCTATTTTAGGGAATGTCACTTGTTTATATGGTGTATTCTCTTTTAGGTTTCTCCTCTATAAATATTTTAGAGATTATACTCAAACATTTATGTGAAATAAAATTTATTTGATGGAGGTGGCATATTAACAGATGTTGTTGAATTCTTGTTAAGATAATGTTTCTCTATAATTATATTGAACGGGTTTATAAAATAATGTTTTTTCAAACTCTCTTTGTGATAAATTTTATATTTTTAGAAGAAATTATTTCCCTCAAATGTTTGTCCTGTTTTATTAATTTTGGTCCCAATACTTTGATCATAGTTCAATAATATCAATAAATTATAACCATGATATTAATATTCAATATATTCAAAAATATATAAATTTAGATTAATCCCTAAATATTGGAGATGGAAAATTAAATACACCATTCATGGAGATGGTAGGTCTTACATATTCATGAACACTTTTCCCATTTTTTTAATGAACAAATCAAAATAATGTAATTAATATCATAAAATTAAAAAATAATTCTAACATCATATATATCACATATATTCAATATATTTACTCTAATTATATTCTAGAAAAAATAATTACTGAAAAATAAAACACATCACTTTGTGAGGTGGTAATCTGTCGTACATATGAACGACGTTATCGTCACCTCCGCAAAATAGAAGGTAATATATATATATAATCATAATATAATAAGTATAATTTTTTAAATTTTATCATATACGTTCATCCTTTCAATCCTTATTACCATCCATGTAAAATTTAAATGAAAAAACGCATCTGATCGATTTGCAAGGTCGTAGTTTTCTATAAAGACAAGCGACGTTATGGTTTTCCAATGGCTGGGAAGGTAATAAGTTATGTGCTATATTATGAATTTAATTTTTTTGAGTTCCCTAATGGCGGCTCAAGGGGTTTCAGGGTTGCCCCGTAAACCTGAAGATTCTGAGACTTCCATGGAGCATAATCCAGGAGATGGTGCGCCTGATCCTGCGGATTCTGGTCCAAAGGACGCGTATGTTGGCCATGCCAAATTGTTTTCATTTGCCAAGAAAGAAAGACCCTCCCGCTCTGGTCCGGAGGATGGGAGGAGAAAATTTACGGATGTTGTAAGGAATGCTCATGTCGTTTCATTTCCAGACCTCGGAGCTCCTCCACCTGGATGTGTGATAAAGAAAGGAAGGGTTTCTCATGTCTCGGCAAACCAGGAAGCTGTTGAAGAACGGGTAAACTTGTGCCGGCACTCGATTATTGCCCGGGTTCTCACCCCTAAGGGGGCGAGGCTCTGGAAATTCACTGACCTAACGAGAAGGATTGCTGATTTCTGGGGCTTTGATGATTGGCGGATGACTGCAATGGGGAAGGGATACTATCATATTGTCTTTCCCAGTGATGAGAGTAAGAGGAGGGCATGGGGAAAAGGTACTCTATCCTTGAATCCTGGCTTCTTAAGCATCCAGGAGTTGGATCGGAACTTTGACCCTATGAATGTTCACTGCACGCATACCCAATTGTGGATTAGGATATATAAGCTTAATTGGCTCTATTGGCATCCGCGAATTCTATGGGATATTGCCTCGGCTGTGGGAAATCCAATCCAAATGGATAAGAAAACAGACAATCCCAGGTATAGTCATTATGCCCGTGTCCTGGTTGAAGTTGACCTGTCCAATACTTTGCTGGAAGAAGTCATCCTCACAACGAGAGATGATACCATGAAATTGGAAATTCTGTATGAAAGGAAGCCCAAGTTTTGCATGAACTTCCTAACATTTGGTCACTTGACCCCTGAGTGTAGGAGAGATGTGAGTTGTTCAATTTGTATAGAAAATGGGCATGATGATACCACCTGCAATAGAAGAAAGGGCAAGGATGTCTTGCCTTCCCAAGGGGATGACAGTTCTGAATTTCCTACTAGAAGGAACAGGAGGGAGCTGAATTTTGATGCACAGGGTCCTCTGGCTGGAAAGGTGGACTCTAAGGTCTTATCCAAGGATGTCTTGCCTTCCCAAGGGGATAGTTGTTCTGAATTTCCTACTGGAAGGAACAGGGGGAGCTGAATATTGATGCACAGGGTCCTCTGGCTGGAAAGGTGGACTCTAAGGCCTTATCCAATGGAGTTGTCACCTCTGAAAGGCTAGATGCCTCATCCGCTGCTGCACAGAACGGAGCAGAACGGGCTGAGGTGTATGCCATTGGGAATATTGATGGTACACATGGATTAGACCCTGGGAAATGTAATTTAGGGCAGGAGAGCTCACTGGGGATTGATGTTATTCAAAAAGGCAGCATACAGGCCCCCACTAATGATAAGTGTGGGGGGGAGCAGCGGTGCACAGGCTGCTGTCTGCAAGACCACTGGCTGTGAGGCAATTATGGCAGGGGACACATTATGTAAAAGCAGCAGTGAGTGCAGCCAAGGTATTGCTCTTGATGCTGCTGATAGCAGTGCCTCTGACTTAGGTGGCAACCCGAGACCTGAACAAGCTACTGTTGCTTCAAATGGCAGTGGTGGGGATGGTCCAAGCACTCCCCATGTTGCTGCCTCTGATCCCGCTGGAGAATTTTTACAGATTCCCCCTTCCAAATTGGCTAGGAAGAAAAAGGAAACCTGCTCTGACCCTTCTCATTTGAAGGGAATGAATATGTTTACTCCCCTAAGTGGGAGGCTTTGGGCTGATGAAGTGGAGAAGATTGATATTGAAGGGACACATGGGCCTGAGGATGCTGATGGGGCAGATGACCCTGCTCTGAAAATTCAAGATGGTGCAAGTGATGCTCACAAGTACAAAGAGAGTATTGTGGCTGATAAGGCTTCTAAATCTGCCCCTAAAGGAAAAAAGAAAGGCAAGGGTAAGAAGGGTAAGGCACAAAGTACTGCTGCGGAAACAAAGGGCCCCCTGACAAGGGGCAGGGCCCAGTGCCAATGAGGATACTATATTGGAATTGTCAAGGGCTGGGAAATTACCATACGGTCAGGGCCCTTCGACATTACATTCTGACCTATAAGCCGCTTCTAGTTGGGATTGCAGAGCCAAAGCTTCTTATTGGCAACTGGAATGGTTTCAAATGGAGTTCTCTTGGTTTTTCTCTTATATCCAGCAACCAGCACAGCCTGAACATGGATCACTTATGGGTTCTGAGACATGATAGTATTCAGATTAATTCTTTTGCTAACAGGCCCCAGAATATTCTGATTATCTGTAACAGTGCTGGACAGAATATCTCTGTCTCATTTGTCTATGCCTCCACATCTTATTTAAGGAGGAGAGAATTATGGGAAGACCTTAAAGCTACTGCTCTAAGGATGGACCAGAGGTGGCTGCTTGTTGGTGATTTTAACACCGCCTTGATGCCTGGGGAAAAAACTGGGACTAATTTTCATGGGACAGCAGCCCATGACTTTTCTGAGTGCATTGATTCCTGTAATTTGCTTCATATCCCTCTTGCTGGAGCTGACTTCACATGGTGCAGATACACAGGGGAAGGGAAGCAGGCCAGCAAATTTGATAGATGCCTTGTACAAATTGATGACCAGAATGTTGTCCAGGGGGTCTCTGGCTTTACTCTCCCCAAGTATCACTCTGATCATAACCCACTCATTGTGGATGTCAACTTTCAGAGGATGCGGTCAGCCCCTAAACCCTTCCGATTTAATAATGCTTGGCTTGTGACCCCTGGATGCAGGGAAATTGTCTTGGAGGCATGGAGGATTGAGCCCATTGGGAGCCCTCTTCATAGAATTGCTGTCAAATTAAAGCACCTGAAAGGGCTTCTTAAGGAATGGAGTATGAAATCGTTCTCTAAAATTGATGATGACTTTAAAATTGCTGAGGAGGAACTCGGAAGAATTCAGATTGATCATGAAAATCAGCCCATCTTATCCAGGGATGAAATCCTGGCGCGGAATAGACTGGATGATCTGCTCATGGTGAAGGACAGACTGGTCAGGAATCAGCTGGATGTGAAATGGCTTAAAGATGGTGATAGAAATTCTAAGCTTTTTAATAGGTTACATAAGGCGAGGCAAGTGCGTGCTTGCAACACGGTGATCAGAATTGGGAACCACATTTACTCTGAAGAGGATGAGATTGCTGCAGGTGTGGTTGATTATTTCAATGGAATATATTCTGATAATGGACAGCCCTGCACCTCCAGCCTGGTGGACAATATTAGCCCATGTATTGACGAGCATATGAATCAATTTATTACAGCCCCACCTTCCAAGGGAGAAATTAGATCTGCTCTTCTCTCTCTTAATCTTGAGAGTGCGCCGGGTCCAGATGGATTTACTAATAAATTCTTTATGTTTTACTGGGATATTGTGCAGGATGATATTGAGCGTGCCATAAGGGATTTCTTCTGTCATTCATACATGCCCCATGGGATGAATTCATGCTTCATTGCCCTTATTCCAAAGAAGGAAAATGCCCTTGACATTAAAGATTTTCGACCTGTTGCCCTTGGAAATACAATACCCAAGCTTATTAGCAAGATCATTATGTGCAGGTTAAGTGGGATTGTTGATAGCCTGATTACAGCAAACCAATTTGGTTTTGTCCCTGGAAGGAATATACAACAATGCCTTTTCATGGCCTTAGAGAGTGTGAATCTCATGAAACGGAAGACAAAGGAGGGGAGCTTTGCTCTTAAGATTGATATCTCTAAGGCTTTTGACACCCTCAAATGGAGCTTTCTCACTGAGATCCTTCATAGGCATGGGTTTTCGGACAGATTTCTGAAGCTGATTAATACTATTCTTGGATCCTCACGGATGTCAATTCTTATTAATGGTGTGCCAAGGGGGTTCTTTCCTTGCTCAAGGGGTGTACGACAGGGTGATCCCCTATCGGGTATTTTGTTCGCTATTGCGGAGGATTACCTAAGTCGATGCTTCAATGACCTTTCTCAGATGGGTATTTATAAGAGGATTAAAGCTGGTATTAATGTTCACGCCCCATCCCATCTTCTCTATGCTGATGATATCTTACTGCTGGGACAAGATTCAAAGAAAACGATATCTTATATCAAGGTTCTTTTTGATCATTATGAGGCTGTGGCTGGACATGCCATAAGTTGGGAGAAATCCTCAATTGTCTTTGGCAATGGAATTTCTGCTGGAAAGAGGAACAGGATCATCCGATATCTTGGGGTTAAGCGGGGAGATTTGCCCTTTCAATATCTTGGGGTGCCTCTTTTCTGGGGAAGGGTGAAACGGCAATATCTGGAAGACATTTATGCTGGTATTACCAATCAGCTCTCTAGCTGGAAAGGGAAGTCTATGTCCATGGCTGGAAGGGTATGTCTTGTGAACTCGGTTATTACATCCAAATGTGTTTACTCTTTTTAAATTTACAAATGGCCGTGAGGGCTTATTAAGGAGCTTCAATGCCTGGTCAGAAACTTTATTTGGACAGGATCAATGTTTGAAAAGAAGTTGGTCACGGTGAAATGGAAAGACTGCATAAAGCCTGTGGAAATGGGAGGACTTGGGGTTAAGGACCTTCGTACATTTAATGATGGTCTGATTGGATAATTCACTTGGAGGCTGATATCAAATGAGATTAATGATGAATTTCTGTCGAGCAGGTTCACAAAACGGCTCATGAATGGATATAAATATTACCTCCAATCCTCGGTATGGGCTTCCCTCATGCAGGCTTATGCAATGATTATGAAGGATACTAAATGGCTTGTTAGTAGAGATTCCACTCTTAGCTGCTGGAATAACTTGTGGCTGGATCATCCCTTGCACTCCATGGGTGTTCCAGCCGAAGCTGCCTCATTGCCCATCTCTGTCTTTGTATCAGATCAGACTTTGCAAGAGCTGAACATCTCTGACTATATGCTGTCCAAAATTAATAATTATGCTTTTATGGATTGTGATAGGCTGATCTGGCTTCCTAGCAGGATTGGTAATTTTGACCCCAAGTAGTTCTACAGGTTTCCTTGTGGCGGTACTGATCATGCCCCAACATGGCTCATGAAATTCAGGGCTCCCTTCATTCGGCCAGCCCGGTTTCTCCTGCTTTGGAGGATTTGGAAGAACAGACTTCCCACATCTGAACATTTGAAGAAAGATGGTTTTCAGATGGCTTCCATGTGTGCTTTATGAAGGTCTGGGGAGGACACCACGCAACACATATTTATGGAGTGCAGGCAGGCCCAGAAACTCTGGAATTACCTGGGAATGCTATTCGGAGTTACGATTGACTCAGAAATTCTGCTCGTTGACATGCTGTCCGGACTGCTTCATATGCGATGCAGTGAGCAGCTGGGTAATCTTCTCACTGCTGCCATTGCAGCGTGTATTGCATCCTTGTGGGAGTCACGGAATGTGGCTGTGTTTGGCAGTGCGAATGATGTTGTTCGGAAGGGAATGATCTCCATCCATAGGGATGTGTACGCTGCGTCAATGACTCGGGATGGTGTGATGGATAATACCATTTCTGACTTACAAACCCTGAGGATGCTTGGAGTTTCTGGCCATCCCCGCAAACCTCGGATGCTGAAATATATTAGATGGATACCACCGATTTCACCATGCCTCAAGGTGAATGTTGATGGAGCTGCGTCAGGTGCGCCGGGCCCATCGGGATGTGGAGGTGTTTTCCGCACCTTTCGTGGGTTTGTCAAGGGACTCTTTTACCATTACATTGGCATTGGCACTGCTTTGGAACCTGAGCTATGGGTGATGATTCATGCTATAAGGTATGTTGTCCAATATAATTGGAGATGGATTTGGATTGAATCTGACTCGATGACTGCAGTGCATGCTTTGAATACTAGAACGCGTAATGTGCCTTGGCGTGTGCTCCCACAGTGGGTTGAGTGCCTCCACCTTTCGAGTCAAATACAGGTGGTTGTTTCTCACATGTATCGGGAGGCCAATCAGGTTGCTGATTCTTTGGAAAGACAGGCTATTATTGATTCTGATACGATATGGTCCTTCAGGACCCCTGATTTTTGTGCTCCAATGGTGGATGCAGATAGATGTGGTGTGTTGTACACTCGCCTATGTAATAACCCCTTGTACGCCTGACTCCTTATTTTTATTTATTATTTCTGAGGACTGGCTCACTCTGGATCCTGATCTTCTTGCTATGTGCTATATTATAAATATATAAGTAAAATAATATAATATATATTATAAAAAAAAATTAATTCATCATTATATACATCTATGGGAGGTGGTGATAAAAAATGAATGACATTGGTTTTAGAGGTGGTAATCGCTTGTTTGGATTCATATTTGATGGAATTGGATATGGATATATGTTAATAATGAACATAATAAAATCTCATTACATGGTAGATATTGGTGTTATTATATCACCATAGTTGAATAAGATTAATGGAGGTGGAATAAGAAGTAAAACAAAATACATGTTTAAGAATTCTAACCATTCTTCAGAGAGAATGTTTATGATTACACATAAATATTTATTAAGATTGATTTCTAAAAAAAATAAGGCCTCTAGGATGAGGGAGGGGAACATTGTAAAGGAATTTGGGAATGTATTTTCTGAACCAAAGGGTTTTGTTTGTGTAATGAGGAAAGGAATGTGGGTGGCATATTATAAGTGGAGGATAGGACACACATTTAATTTCTCAAAACCATAAAGTGCACCAACATTATTCACATGCCAAAAGGCTCCAAAATCAGTAATTAGAAAAATTTATAGCTGATAAGGTGTAAATATTTCTAAAAAATGTGTAACACCCCGTGATTTTATGTTATTCTTATTTTAAAATATAATATCTTTGTTGGTTTATGCTTCACGCAACACCGAGTTTAAAACTGTAACATATTATTAAATATGATTATTGGAATAGTAATGTAGATATTAGAACTAGTAATATAACCAATTTTTTAATAAATTAACTTATAAATGTATACCTAAATAATTTTTCAAAAATGATAAATTAAGAATTGGTATCTTTGAAAAACATAAATGTTAATTCACAATTTTATAATTAAAATAATTATATTTAAATATATTTTTTACTAAATATATTCATAAATTAATATTTTATTGTCATATAATTGTATAATAATTTTGCGATACCTTAATTAATTATTGACAATGTCATAAAAGGAGTTATAATATTAAAATTTGTATTTTTCTAGAAAATGGTGATTTTATATAAAAGATTATATTAAATAAAAAATTATTTGAATAAAAAGGAGCGAAATTTTTAATTCTACTCATCAAAAAATGTTTTGGGTTAATATTTTTGAATTTTCTAAAATAGTTCAATATTTTGTGAATAGTGAAATATGGAAATTTATGGTATACATATATTATATGTTAAATAAACTATTCCTTTTTTCAATGAGGATTTAATCAGCTTTATCAAAAAATAATATTAATTATTTTAAAATATCTAGTGATAATTATAAATATATTCCTTGTATATAACCAAAATAATAAAAATGTTTAAAATGTTCAGAAAACAACCCTCTCCTCCACTATAAATACAATCCATCACCACCCCTCTTCCTCAAACATCTGAAGCCTTGAATGTTTTCCAATTTTTTCTCAATACCTCACCAAATCATATAACTACTGTCATTTTTTTTTGTTCTCACCCAAAATACTATTTCAATGTTTGTTAAGGAGGTTCTCATGATATAGAATTCAAGTGAAAAAATCCATGTTTTTTTCTTTTAATTTTCTTTTAATTTATTTTATTTTTATGTCTTTTCCTTACCTCCTCTATCCAAACATGCACGATAACAATAGAATCATATATATAGTGGAATTTTATTATCATTATGATATATATTCCATAAATACTTTTCTATTCTCATTTTTATTCTAAAAATGAAATTATAATTGTTGAGGTGCTGATTTACTACTTTTGTGGACAACAAGTTTTTTTTCAATTCTACCTTCAAGGATAGTCGTAAAACCATTTTTATTATTAAAAATACTATTATATATATATATATTATAACTTATTTAATTTTTTGGGACCATTTTGTATACTTAATACTAATACATAAGACAAAAGTAGTTCATGAAGATTGAAAAAAGGCCAAAATAATCTAAATGGTTGTCATCAATGCATTATCTAATAAATCGTCAACATACCTAAAAATGGAATATAATACCATTAAATATTATAGTGGTTAATTTATAATAAAGAATATAAATTCTAGATAACTATTCCCATTTCACATGATCTTTAGTACACATGTACAAGTGTACTAATCGTGAAAACCATGCAAATGAACACTTATGAACGTTGAAATTGAATCATTTAACTCATCAGAAATACCATTAATGGGATTAAAAAAATTATAATAAATAAAATACATGTCTAATAGGTTCTGAATTAAATTATTAATGAATCATATTTTATTATCCTGAATTTTATGTATAAGTGAAGACTAATTTCGGACATAATGTAAGAGTTTCTTCTCGAACATCCATTTTTCATTCGGTTTATGCTTTCTATCTCTGTACCCATATGTAATTTTACATTATTTTTACATAAATATTATAAATTATGTTTATATGTTCCTAAATCATGTATATATATCAGTTCATATTTATTTTATTGTATAATACATTGTTTATATGGATCCCTTTTTAATTCATCCAAATAAGAATTCCCAAAAAAAGGGTACTTCCCAATCTCATACACATTTTCCAATACACCCCATAATCTATTTTAAGCCAAACATATTTATATAAAAACTATATTTTTTCATAGAAAACAATATTAGTTCATTTATGGGGTTATGTAAATAATTTTTCCCTTTTCCTCCTTAATGACTCATATTTTTCTTTTAAACAACACTAAAGTGGCCAATTTCTAATGTTTCTTAAAAACACTTATTACATGTTTCAAAATAATTTGGTAATCATTTGTGCCTCAAAAATAATTTCATTTTCCTTCACTTTTATTTTTTAGGATATAAAAATATATAATCTAACTTTTTGAAAAATACAAATGACCTTTCCAAAATAACACATTTTTCATAACCAAAAATGGTAATTCTCCTGAAAATTCCTCGATGATTTTACTCAAGAATTTTAATCAATTTTAACAAAATCTATAAAATATTAGGCTTAATTGGGATTTATTATTCATGATATCATCTATCATTTTTGTTTAAATTGATTAGGACCTTCTTGGTCATGGATGTGATATATTTATTACACCCATAATATTACTCAGAATGGTGAGTGATTATCTTTACTAATTGAGAACACTTATGTATTTATGGTTATGATCCCCCATATTCATATTTATAATTAATTTAACATAGTAATTGATGTTAGCTATATCCCCTCGATGCATCGGTTGGTCTCATGAATGACATTAAATATGGATTTGTTTGATGCTTTAAACATTTATTTTCAAATGTATTGGATGTGGCCTCAACAGTATGATTCAGATGTCCAACATTATACATTTCTTCATTATGATATTATTAATTGATAATCCATATTATTATTTTAATTGAATAATATAAATGGTTAACATTCATTCTCAATTGATTGTTTTATTATTTTTATTTTCTTTTATTCCTTCCATAATATTTTAGATATTATGATTTAATTGCACGTGATTTTAGTAATTCATCTTGTGTTATTATTTATGATTATATTAGCATTTTTTGTATTATAGAGCCATACATATATTCAGATATCACCCCTTTTTATGTTTTATTTTTCCCAGGATGCGATTTTTTATATTAAAAATGACATTTAGGGATAGTCGTGGAGTTTATGGGTCTTTACAATGGAGTTTCTATATTGTATTTAATTTTATGTTGTAATGTAATACTTATGATTGTATATTTTTTCAAAATCTACAAACTATTTCTTCTTTTTATATAGGACATTATTTTTAATTATTTTAATGTAATAAAGTAAGGTATCAGCTCCATTATACTTGTTTTTGGATCCTTATAGTTGGTATCATTTGATGTATATAAAAAACCATGGAAAATAGATTAGGGAACATACCCTTAAGATAAAATCAGGGATATGAATAAAATAAATTAAAATAATTTGGGTATGGTAGATATTAAGTTGGTATTTCAATAAATACATTTGTGATGGGTTATTGGAAGTGGGAATGGATTTGAAATAGATGTACCTAGGGTTAATAACTCCAAAAATATTCATTAGGCCTACCTCAGACTAACCTGTTACATGACAATGGTCCTTACTTCTCACCTAGATTTACTCTCCCTGACGATATTTTAATTTTAATTCACATTTTATTAAAAACCATTATTTAGTATTTAAATGAAAAAATATACACAAAGAAACCATGTTTCTGATTATGAGACTAGTTATGTATAAATTTTAATTTTTTAAGTGTTTTTCTGGTTCATATATTATGTGTTATGATTCAAAACCAAATTTAGTGTATGGAACTATTTAGAAATTGTGCCTATTGGAAGGAAATGAAACTGTATCAATGCACATATTCCAGGTCGGGATTAACCATCTATGAAAGATAATGACGTTGAATTGGGATCTTAAATTAGAGTAGAGAAACATATAACTATACTAGGAAAACTGATCAGGTTATGAGTAATAAACATACTCACATGGAATATCCCAATCAATAAAATATATTAACAATGTCAAACATCATTATGTGATAATAGAATATTTCATTCAATGTGACAATAAATAAATTTGTAGATGAAAAATGGATAAGTTCCTTTGAGAAGATATTTCTCACTTTGCGATGTAAGGAAAGGGAGAAGGTTTCCATGAATTTTTTATTATCTCCCAATAGATATTGATCAATGGTGGTCATTTATTTGAAACAAAAAATGAGAGGAAGAAATTTATAAAAAATTGGATGTATTTTATGTAAATTGTTTTTGGAAATATATTTCCTTCAGGATCTGGAATAAAATCTAGAGGGAAAATTTTTGAGTCTGACACAACAAAGGATAAAAATATTTCCATGTCTGAAGAAAATTTTACAAGGTTTTCAAGACATGTTATAGATTACATATGTATTCCAAAGAGATGTATTGATCGATTCTTTGATGGTGTAAAACCATTTGTCAGAAGGTAACAAGTCTCCCAGATATTCTCAATATATAAATATATATTCTCATTGGATATCAAGACTGCGAAAAAATTCTCTAAGTCATAATAATTTAAGAAAAAATAAGAAATTAAAAATGTGGAAAATAAATTAAAGGATAAAGAGAAGAATAAAATAGTGAATTTTACAACATTTAATACTTGTGGAAGGAAAAACTCGGGTTCCTACTAGAAATAAATTTTATTTTTCTTCAAGTGTGGTGTCAAATCCCATACTTCTCTCAATGGAAATAAAGGAGATTCAATTACTTAAGGTTATAATTATAGGTTTATGGGACAATATGAAAATCAATGACTGAAGTTTCAAGGAATTGTATGTCCGATAAGGCCATGGGATCAAGGAAAGTCTTATGAGAACACAACATTGTAGGTTAATGTTACTAATTATGTGGTTGATGGTAATTTAATCATATGAAAAAATTTATCTAAATATTAATTTGATTATACATCATTTCATTCCTTTTATATCATCCTAATTTCCCTTAAAAAATTGATTTTTCCAGTTCACCAAAATAATAGAATATTTAGTAAATTGACTTAATGGAAACCTTATTGTGACAAATATGTGTAGAGAAATTCCTTAAATGACATATAAATGTTCTTTAAAATATGATTTTATCATCATTCAGGGGGTTGATTTTGATATAATAATTTGTATGGACTGTGATTCAAAATATAATGCAAAACGTTTTTTAAAATAGAAGAAAATTATGTGTTGTGATGAAGGTATGGTGTTTATAATATCTATAGGGGATAATTCGTCATCTGAATCTTATCTAGATCAAAATCTAATAGCTCTTTTAAAATAATTTATTATAGAAGAATAGAAAACATCATCTATGGATGAGGAAATAAATATTAAAACTGGAGATGTAACTATTGTACATGAATACATTGTTGTATTACCTAATGATTTGTCTAGAAATATACTAGATTATAAAGTATAGTTTTCTATTAATTCAATCCTGAATTCAATAACTATATCAAATAATTCCTGTAGAATGTCCATGGTGGAGTTACTATTTTTAATGAAATAAATAAAGTTATTGAGTGATAAGAGATTTATACACCCTAGTGTTTTACCTTTGGGAGCTCATATTCTATTTGATAAGAAAGAAGAGCCTGTGAGGATATGAATAAACATTAGGGAGATCAATGCTATTATGATAAAGAACCAGTATCCACTACCAACATTGATTACTTATTTGATTAATTTCAGGGATTTCAATATTTTTCAAAGATTGATCATCAAATAAGATATTTTCAATTATATTTGATGAAGGAAAATATTCAAAAGAGATCATTCTGAACAAGGTATAGACATTATGAGTTTACATTAATACAATTTTCATATATAAAATTCACACACTATTTTTACGTATGTAATGAACATATTATTCGATGAATATATTAATGATTTTTCGGGGTATTTACTGATGATATATTGATATATTCCAAATGATATTTGGACTATGAGAAAAACATGTAGATTTTTTTGGAGTCTCTTAGTAAAAAATATTTATATGGGATGCTTAGAATATGCGAATTCTGGCTAAAAAGAGTTTCTTTTCTACTACACATAGTCTCTAAATATGGAATCATTGTTGATTGTGTGAAGAAAAATCCACTTTATGAGTGGACTACACCAATGAACATAACTAAGGTATAATGTTTTGTTGGATTAGTATTCCACTATAGGTGTTTCATTTATAGTTTTCCCTGATTAGATAACCCTTTCAACAACCTTCTTTATAAAGGGATTATGTTAACATAGAAAAAATAATGTAAAGAATTTTTTAAGGAATTGAAAAGGATATTAGTGATAGTTATGATCTTGAATCGTCAATGGGGAATTCATATGTTTGTGATTTATAGTGATGAAACAAATAAAGTACTTTGTAGTGTCTTATAAAAAATGATAGAGACAAAATATATTCATCATGGATGATAAAAACTCCTAAAAAACTATAAAACTCATGATATTGCGGTAATAGTCATGATCTATGGTCTAATGATATAGAGACAGAATCTTTAGAGGGAAATGTGTGAGATATATAAAGATCACTAGAACATGAAAAATATATTCTCATTGAAATAAATCGACATGAGTAAAATGATATGGCTTTAAATACTCAAGGATTGTGATTTTTTAATAAACTACCACATTGGGAATTCGAATATGGTAAAAGTTATATTGATCTGAAAGGATCATGGAGTTATAAACAATATGAGGATTGAAAAGGATAATGTGTACATGGATATAAGAATGTTTTATAAGGATATTATCATGGAAGGTATAACATTTATACTTTTTCAATTGGTTTACTAACCATCTATATTAGAGAGGATTAAAATTACACTATCTGATGATGATAATTTTTAATGGAAAATTAATGAAATTAATGATGGTATGTTGGAAGACATCATGTATGATGATTGAATTATAAAATTTTTGAAGAGGGTTTGTTTTCCCTCTATACCAAAGCCGAAAATGGAGTTATTGGATGATTCCCAAAGCTCTAATATCTCTATAAACTCCAGTATCCCTAATATTTATATATATTTTATGGAACTGTTTTTGTGTGATAATATGAAGCCAAAAATTACTAATTATATATCAAGATGATTACTACGTTAATAAGAGAAGGTTGAAAGACAACATCATAGAGGATTCATTAATCCTCTTTCAATTTCTATATAAAATTTGGATGAAATTTCTATGGACTTTTTCACTGTATTACCAAAAACACTATGAAAAAATGATGCAATATTGGTAATTTTTGATCGACTAACCTAATCTACACATTTCCTCCCAATAAGGTAATATTTTACATTAGACTTCTTTACAGTACTCTATATAACTGAGGTTTTAAGGATTTATTGTGAACTACAGTCAATTGTGTATGACCTAGATCCATGATTTAAACCGAAATTATTGAAATTTATACATAAATCATTGGATAAAGAGCATTAATTGGGTACTTCATATCACCATCAAAATGAAAGGATTTCTGAAAGGACTACTAAAACATTATAAGACTTGTTGATATCATTATAATTTGACATTCAAGATATATAATATCATTATTTACCTTTGGTATATTTTTCCTATAATAATAGTTTCCAATCAAGTATTCAAATGGCACCACTTTGATGCATTATATGGAAGGATATTTCGTACACTAACTTCCTTGGATGATGTTGGTGAATGAAATCATGAATGAATTGAACTTGTGGTGGAAACACCAAAAAATGTAACTAATATTCAAACCCATATCAAATAATCTCAATGACATAAAATGATATATAATTACAATCGAAGGGATGATTTTAAATTCCATGTGGGAGATAATTTTTTTAGAATGTAACTCCATGGAAGGGTGATATAATATTTGGAAATAAAGAGAAACTAATCCCTAGGTACATTAGACATTTTGAAATCCAGGATATAATATGAGCTGTGTCTTATCGTTTGGAGATGAGACCTAGCCTTTCTAAAGAACACAATGTGTTCCATATCACTTTGTTAAGGAAGTACATAACAAACCCAATGCATGCCCTCACATATGAATGAAAATAATTGGAACTTGATTAATCTTACTAGGAAGAGAATATCTAGATTCTTGACACTAGATAGTAGTTGTTGGGTAAACAAATAACAAGGCTGGTAAAGATACTTTGGAAGAATAATAAAATTGAATGGCGATTTTAGAAAAAGAGGAATTTGTGATGAAGAACTACCCCAATATTTTTTTGAGGTGACATTCTAGGAATTTTGAGGATGAAATATTTTAAAAGATGGGAGAATGTGAAACCCCATGATTTTATGGTATGACTTTGTAAAATTTAGTATCTTCTATAGTTTATGTTTCATGCCCAACTGAGTTTAAGACTACAATATACTATTAAATAAAACCATTGGACTATCCTTGTGACCATTAGGAATAGTAATATGACCAAAAGAATAGAAAATTTACATGTATTAGTATAAATAATATTTAGATATCTTAGGAATGAAAATATAATATATTTACCTCAAGGAATATTTATATAAGTGTTTTAAAACGATAAATTATGTATATGTATTTTTTAAAACATAAACTGTAATTCAAAATTTTATAACTAAAATAATTATCTAAGAGAAATATTTCTCTTAAAATTGATTAAAAAATTAATATTTATTCCCTATGAATATAAGATACTTTTTAAGACCATAATTTATTTTTTAAGGTTTCATAAAATCAGTTATAGTATAAAAATTTGTATGGTTCATGTAAATGAGGATTTAATTTAAGAATTAAATTAATCTTAATAAGAAAATTATTTTCATAAAGGGAATTCCTTTTATAATTCTACACATCAAAAAATGGTTAGGGTGATGTTATGGTATTTCTCTAAAATAGTTGAATTTTAGGAGAATTTTAAAATACTGTAATTTGTTTGTATATATATACATTATAAATAAAATACCCTATTCTTGAATTCATTTCTCACCAAAATATAAAACTCCCACTAATTATTTTAATATATTCAATTATAATTCTCAATATATTCAATGTTTTTAGCAAAAATAAAAAAAATGAATAAAATATTAAAATAACACCCCTCTCCTCCGCCATAAATACCAACCCTTCTCCGCACAATTCCAAACCCTTGAAGCTTGTAAAATATATAAAACATATCTCTCCCAAACCTCTCACCAATTTTTTGGTCTTTCTCATATCACCCAAATTACCCTTTTAATGTTCTATATGCAAGTTCTTGTGGAATTCATGTCAAGAGGTAATATCCATGTTCGTTCTTTTAATATTCATTCCATTTATTTTCACTTTTTATCATTTACATACCTCCCATTTTCATACATGAATGAGAAATTAAATATCCTATTTATACTATTTTTTTTTATGATTTTGATATATCCATCATCAATTCTCTTCTCTTAGACTTTTTATTCTAAAATGTAAAACATGATCCATGAGGTGCTGATTTACCACCTTCATGGACATTGAGTTTTAATTTTTAAAATCCTCCATCTATGATGGCAATAATTAAATTTTAACGTTTAAAATAGACTATTATTTATGAATTACATCATATTTAACGTTCTATAACTACTATATATACATAATATTAATGCATAAGGCCAAACTAGTTCGCGAAGATTAAAAAAATAGAGAAATAATTAAAATGGTTTTAATTAACTCTTTAACTAAGGAATCCTCCCCATATGTTGAAAAAATTATATATAATACCCCAATATCATATAGAGTTTAATTATTAATAATTTCAATTTTGTTAAACTATTACATTTCCACATCATTTTTTTACATTTTTTAAAGTAAACCAATCATGAAAACCAATGAAACTATCATTTCTGAAAGACGAAATAGGATCTTATAGATCATAAAAAAACCATTAATGAACATAATAAATTTATTATAAATTTAATAAATATTGAATTGTTTATGAATTAAAATATAAATTAATCCTATTTCATTATCCATGAAATTAATTAAAGTGCATAACACTTTCAAACATATGGTTAGGTTTTCTTCTAGATCCTTGTTTTTAATTTGGGTTATGATTTCTCTCCCTTTACCCCAATGTAATTATTCAATAACTTTATAAAAATATAATAATTTTTGGGTATATATTCCAAATTCTTTTATCTAAATTGGTTCATATTTAATTGATGAAAGAATACCTGTTTTATATGGTTAAATTTGAAATTCCTCCTGATAAGTATGCACGATTAAACTGTACATCCTAATTTCATACACATTCTCAAGTACACTACTTAATATAATATAGGACTCTAATATTTTTTTTAAACTAACTATTTTTCAAATTACAAACAATCTTAGTTAATTTCTTGTTTTATGTAAACAATTGGTTCTTTGACTGCTTTGAAGTCTCTTATACTTTCTCTTAAACCGCACCAAAATGGCCAATTTATAAAGTTTATTAAAAACAATTATTACATGTTTTTACTTTAGTTGGACGTAATTTTTTCCTAAAAAATAATTTCATTTTTCATTAATTTTGTTATTTACATATATAAAATCTAATTTAATGAGAAATACAAATGATTTTTCAAACAGAACACTTCATTGTAATGTAAAAATGGTATTTCTCTCAAGGATTTCTCGATGATTTTAATATGTATTTTTCACCAATTTCAACACCATTTGTAAAATATTATTCTTAATTGGGATTGATATTTTATTAAATCATCTACCATGTTTTATTAAATGTTTTCTGATCTATTTAACAATAGATGATATATTTTCATACCATTCACCATATCACATAGAATGGTTAGTAATTATGTTTACTATTTGGGAAAATTTATGTATATATTATGTATGTTTCACCCCATTCATACGAGGAATGAATTTTATATAGTAAGTAATGGGAAGGTCCTACCATATCCCGTAGATGAATTGGTAGGTCTCATGAGAGAAACATGATATGGATTTGGCCTATTCCTTAACCATTTATTTTCGAATGTCTTAGTCGATGCCTCGACGTTATGTTTCAGATGTCTAGAATTATGAATTCCATAATTATGAAATTTGTATTTGATAATCCATGGTATTATCTGAATAGTATAATATCTAGGATTAAGTTTCATTCTCATTTTATTATGAAATTATTTTTATCCAATTTTATTTCAGCCATAATATTCTAAAGATTATGTTTTAGTAGCATGTTATTTTAGTTATTCACATTGCCTTATTTTTTGTGATTATATTATGTTATGTTGTATTAATTAACCATCCTAAGCATTTGAGGTCACCCCTTCATTCTATTTTAATTTCACCCAAATACGAATATTTAAATAATTAATGTCTTTTAGAGATAATCTGGGAGTTTATGTTTTTTTCTAATAGAGTTTATATGTTTTATTTAATTTCAACATATAATGTAATACTTATGTTTGTATATAGTTTTCCAAAGATACTAAACTATTCAATCCTTTGGGAAATGACTTGATAATTTTACTGGTGCACAAAATTATGGTAACAGATCTTGGTTACAAGGTTTATTCTCTTTACACAACACGTTTTGGATTTCTTTTTTGGTCATTTTATCCATTATATTTTTAGTTTAACCCATAGATTAACTCATTTCAAACTCAAAAGAGGTAATTAATTTTTTAGAGTTTTTACTAATTATTATGGTAAAAAAATTGTGCTTTATAGATTATATAATATAAATTATACTAGATAGAAAAATGGTATATAATTTTCTAAATTATATTCATAGAAGTTTCAAATGGTAATTTTTAATTAATCATGTATTCAAGATTAAAAAGTGGTTTTCCAATGAGAATGCTTTCAAAAGTATAACAAGTTTTTATATTATAATTTAATATGAAATTAATTAAAATTATCTAAATTGGACTTATATATTTATTATGTAATTATGTTTAAGTTCAAAAAAATTAAATAATATTTATCTTTTAAATACTTTGGATGAAAAGGAAATTTTAAATAAAAACCATTAGTTTTCACTATTCTTCTAAAATTAAATATCGTCATAAAAAATATAAAAAATATCTATAAAATAATTTTTTATAATATATTTTAAAAATATAGTATATATTTCTAAATAAAATAACTAAAATTTTAATTAATTAGCTTTAAATTTTTTGGCACAAAATGATATAAGAATTTTTTTAGAAAATTCTTTTTCTCAAAACATATTATGTTTTACAAAAAATTAAGTGATTTTTTTAGCAATATGTTTTCATAATATAAAAACATTATATATGTTATTTAAAAAAATGGTCTTATATTTTCTTTCATGTTTAATTTCATGCTAATAATAGTTATGTTTAAATGATATTATTAATTTCTTTTTCTAATTCATTAAAACTCAATGTTTATTATATAGAATAATATCAATGAAATTAAATTTATTTATAAATAATTATTTAGAAAATACCATGCTGTAAGATTATATCCACCATAAAATTAATTTATCCCATTAAATATATAACTCATGTACAAAAAATTAGGATATTTATGCGTCATTGAATCCTCGGGTTCTCATGTAGCTTCCCCAGGCATGTGTTTTCACCCAAAAAAACATAACCATGTGAGTGTCCTTATTTCATAGAACATTATTTGAATAATCCGAAATCACAACCTTTTATTCCTTATAATAACTTTCACTCTCTAAATTTATGAAATATGATTTTATTATAAGTACATGATTGAGTATGTATTATATCATGACAGATATATGGAAAAAATCATGAACATAAGATAGGTTCAATTGAATTATCAATAAATAATCTATGTCATGATATGATGAAGTATTTAAAAGGTTCTAATATAATTTTTTGTTATATTTTTGTTATATCAGAATCACAATTTCATTCTTTTTTTGTGTTTCAATCTTTTTTCAATTCATTTATAAATCCAAGAAATGAATATGAATTTATTATGTATAAATCACTAATGTATTATAATATCCATAATATAATGATAATTATCTCCTTAAATCTATATTAATCATGAATAAAATAGTTCAGGATGGTTATCCAAAATTCATAAATATTAATATAGCGAATTTATATATTAATATCTAAAACCGCTTCCAAATATTAAGTTAATCTATTCTATATAATACTAACCTTTCAACCCTTCCAGAATTGGATAATTTATATATAAGGTTACCAAATTTAAAAAAATAATCAAATCATTAATCCAAAAAAATATCATTAAGTATCTCATAATGGACACATACCAAATATATCAATACCTTGGTCATATATTCTTCCAAACCATGGTAATAACAAGATTTACCAGAAACCCACAGTTAAAAAAATATATGATTCCACATTACATTAATAAAACCATATATTATTGAATATATTACATAAATCCATAAATGATTAAAATACATTAATGATAAGATATACTACTTTTTCAAAAAATATCCTTAATTTGTTATTGGGTCATCAATACTATCCTGTTTACTTTATTTATATCAATCATCTCCATAGACAGACTAAAAACATTTTTCCCAACAATAGTAACATGTTAAGGGTTATCTTCGCTTAATCATGTGTTTTCAATAAAATATATCCTTTATATTATATCAATTTTTATTCTCATTAGTTTCATTTACATATTGTTGAAAATTATTGATATTAAATTTCTAAAAAATAATCCTTATATATATTTCATAATTCACATAAATACTGATTTCCAATAGATAAAAACATATATCATTACATTTTATTTTTAAACCATTGCCTAAGATTCATTATCATATTCATTAATACCTTCTTATATTCACAGTTTGTTTCTATTATCATCATAATCAATGGAAAAACAATTAGTAATATATCCTTGATGATCTTCAATATGATCTATCCCCATAGGAAATCAATTTCATAATTCCCATTTTCATCATTAGAAACAAACACATGTTCATAAAAGAATAGGAAGAAAAAAATTCATCCATTTAATATATTAAACATCTAATTTTTTCCCAAAATTACTTTATATATTCCCTTCTTCTACATAGATAAAACATCTCCTCTTCCTTTGAGGAATTCCCTTGAGTTCTTCATCCAAAGTTTATTATATATTAGAAACTGAATATTATTTATCCGATTATATATACTACCTATGATCATTGTAAAATCTTTTTGTCTCTTATTTATTATGTTGGATAGTTGGTTATTTTTAATATTGTTAATTATACATTGTGATAAATTATTGGTTGTAATCATAATATACTTCACTCCAATAATCATCCCATTTTGTTTCTAATCAACAAATTATATTCCACATTCAGTGTTATTTCAGTTCCTACCAGTCCCATCCATCGAATAAAAAATAAAATCATAGAGTGGGATATAATATTCATAGTTAAAAATCACATAATCATGAAAACAAAACATATATGATGTCTAAATCAGTACAAATTATTTTCAATTTATGGTACCATAGGCCTAACAAATTTTATTCCTAGTTGTTATTAAAATCAATCATGATGTTTATTAAAGAATTTTTTAAATTCAAAATTATATCTCTTGAGAGTGTGAAGTCGTGTGTATAGTAACTCTTGTTTTAATGTACTAGGTAATTCTTGAGTCAAGAGTGGAGCACCTTTTTTATGGTATTATGCCTCAATAAATCTGTCCAAAAACAAGGTCCACTTATAATATCTAGGAAGGTATTTATTTCTAGGAAATCACTTGTTATATCCTAAAAAATTCTCCATGATATTTTAAAATATATTGAATTTTCCTTAGACTTATCCATAGACATGTCAAAAAGAATATCATATTTTTTTCATACTAGTTTGGACTGGTTGACTAAACCTATATTATGATACCAACTATAATGACCAATACATTATGAACATATATATTACATCCAATTATATGAACATTCATTATATTACACAATAAAATTCCACAGTAAAGTAAATTTATAAGGACTTTTAAATCGTAGAAACATAATCTCATGCTTCATAACACTTCTACATCATATCCAACTTAGATCCTCATAATTATCATGCTTCTTAGACATATCACATGTATTATAAGGCCCCAGCCTTAAACCTTACTTAAAATTGAATTAAATGAATAATTCACATTGAGGATGTTTTCAGGTTTAGAGTTTTAGAGAATTAGGACATAACTATTACATCTCAAAAGATTACAATGTAGTCTCTTCTACTAAATTTGCATAAAATAAAAACTCTTAAAAAGAAACATGTCTAGTTTCATGTTTTAGGTAGCATGACATTCCCTTGATCCCATCCTTGACCCTATTCTATGCTAAGTCCTGTGAAAAACATTTCAAAAACGTGGGATGAGCATAAAAATCTCAGTAAGGGATATAAAAATATGGAAAGGAAACATGAGTACATGTATACAGAAGAATGAAAACTGTTAGTTTTTCAAACATCAAGTAAACCATGTATACTCTATCAAAGTAATACCTTCACCTTCATGAAGTAGTAAAAACTCTTCAGGGAATAAAGTATCATTACTTACCTTTTTGTAACCAAAGGATTACCATAAAACCCACATAATGAACACATAACATATATAAAGGTAACTTGGGACATAAACATACTTAAGTGGAATAACCATACGGTCGACATCCACACATATCACTTAATGGAATAGCCATATGGCCAATTTCCATACATACTTAATGGAATAGCCATATGGCTGACTTCCATACCCAATGCATTGGAGGTTATAACGTAACCACCCATCCCCGTATTCACGGCACCACTCGTCATAATGTCCAAGTACCATTATAAAATCATAACAAATAAAACCAACATAAAGGAATGATAACATTTACACATTTCAATCACAATATATCATTTAAATATATTGACATAACATAATCCTTTATCAAAAACATTTTCAATACCGAAATACAAAAAAAAAACTATATGGTATTTATTTTATTTTAAAAACATTTTGGCTTGTTGAGGAAGCCAAAGTCAAATAATACAAGCGGCGGTGGAAAAGGTCGTTGTAGCTACGTAAGTTAAAAGAAACATTCCTTTTTGTTGTTTTGTAAAACGCTTCATAGAAAAGACTCTTTTTGTATAAAAGTAAAAGTCAAAGGGGATTATACACCGTATAAAAGAAAGTTGTGTATAAAACGAAATATGCCTCAATGAAAGGAGATTGAGACGAAGTCCTTTACAAAGACGGTATCCTTGGATTAAGGATAAATCAATTACATAATTATGTGTGACAAACGAATACACCAAATATAAGTGGATATTATGTGTAAAATAATCAAAGGTCATTCACACATATTCAAAGGATGACATATTCAATAACTACATGTTTAACCCAAAGAAATCGAAATTGGGTTAAGAAGTTCCCTTGACAGCCTAACGACGTCACATCAAAATGAGTTGATGAGAGATAAAAAGTGTATCTCATCACTTGGACATAAAATTTACATCAATAAGGATATATGAGAACATATCCCAACATAACAATATGTAAATTAAAAGACCCAACAAAAGAAGTCTTTTAAAAAAGAGGAGGGTGAAAGGTTCCCTTACCGACTTGGGTATCTTTCAAAACATACACCACATGAAAGAAGGACAATAGATAATGGATGTAAATACTCATAAACGAAATTTTATTACCCAAAGAGTAGAATAATGGGCATTACATACACCACTCAAAGGAAATTGTGGCAAATGTAGCATAAATCTCACGGGAATAAAAGTGAGATGAAAAATCCCTTACGAAAACTCGGCAGCCTAACGGTGCCACATAAAACTTCCAAAATGGATTAATGAGAGAGAATAGGGTCTCTCATCATATGAACAATAAAAATTATAGTAAGAGTAATATAAAAGAACATCCCAATTACAAGAAAGATGATCTATAAAAGGAATGACATAAAAGAGCATACTTAAAAAGAAAGAGAGGTGTAGGATCCCTTACCTCGGGTCCGACTTGACTCGATCGTTCTTTAACGTCCTGAATAATAAACTTGAGTTATATCTACTTGCTTAAGAACCTTTTTCAAGTTCATTATTACTTTTATACCATGTTATGAACATCATGTAATCATTTAAGTTAATAATGTTCATTTTGTCGGTATTTGGTTCTTAAGTCAAAAATAGACTTCTTACACATACATGTTGTTAATTTCATCAAAGGTTCATTATATCCAGAATGATATTAATGATTTGGATAGCATATATATCATATATATTCAAAATATACATGTATTTATAATAATACGTCACATTTAGATGTAAGAAATGAAATGCACCGTTCAGGGAGACGGTAAGCCGTACGTACGCATGAACGCTACTTCAATTTCTATTTCGTATTTTCTAGAATGGAATCATAATGATATAAGATTATATTATAATTCCAGTATATTAACATATTTAATATCATTAACTTTATCCTTTACAAATCCCACATATGGTATTAACGAATCAAATCACTTTTAGGGGGTGGTAGTCCGCACTTCCCAAAATGAAGATATCGTGTTTACCCATAATGGAAAAAATAATGGTATGCCATAAATGAAAAAATACAGAAGCATAAGTAAAGAATAAAAATATTATATATCATATATAAAAATAGTGACATCATAATGTCCACCTTTGAAGGTGTTAAATGAGTATTGAACAATCATCATTTCGGGAGGCAGAATTTCGCCATCCAAAGAAACCGTATGTTCTTTAACCATTTGATGTAGTTGTGTGAGAGTGTAGCTCGAATAAATCTTATAAAAACATCCTAGTATATTGAAGATACTGGTGTTGTTACAAAAGAAGTAAATAAAAAGAGTTACGGGGTTGGAGAAGCAAAATAAAACAAATGAACATGAGAGAATGAATTACCTTTAAAAGTGTAACTCCATTTGATTTGAGCATAAAGGCTTCCTTTGAAAGGATTATGCCCAAAGGGAATCCTCTAGGATGAGGAGAGGGATGTGGAGAGAGTAAATGGGCAGGGTATGGCTGAGCCAAAGGCTTTAGGAGTGTGTGAAATGAGGTAGAGGTGGGGGCCTTTTATAAGAGGAGAGGAGGGGCACTTTTGGAAATCATGAAACTATTATTTTATTTTCAAAAGTTTTTCGAATTTCTAATGTCCCACATTGATATAATTCGAAGATAAGATGATAAGGCTTCGACATATTTCAATCCAATAGGTTTTGGACATGTTTAGGTTTTAGATAATACATTATCTTTCCATTTTATTTAAATCATTAAATAATGAGGTCATCGGTGCATCATCATGATGTCATAAATAATTTAATTTATTTAAAGTCTAAAAATTATAAAAAAATACTATTATGTAGGAAATCTTTTTCGATTTCCAATGACTATTTATAATCAAAAATATGATCTTTATAACCCCATTTAAATTTTTTTTTTCTTAAAACATATTATGTTTGTGTCATTTTTACTTTTACATTAAATAAAAATTTATTTATGTCATCTCCCAACCAAAGTGGATCCATGGGGTCCCCAAGTTGACCCATGGATTGTCTTGGTCGGCCATGACACAACCAATGAGGGTAGGACATGTGTCAAGCTCATCTCATTTTATTAAAGCATTATTTTTACCTTAAACTATACTAATTACCACTAATCGCGATTAAAAACTTAATAAGTTACTATTCACCAAAAAATTATTATAATCTCATTGAACCACATTTTAATTCTTAATGACAACCATGTATGTTGGATTTTTGAAATTCAAAACACAATGATGGCAAAATTTCATTTAAACAGAAAATCAGTTTTTATAAGCACCACTTAGTGGTTTCACTATTCATCAAAAATTGAAGTTTTCCAGAAAATTACCAAAACTTCACCATAAGCTATATTTGATATTCTGAATTCAAAAGTTAAGTCCAATTTGACAAATGCACAAAATATAAGTTTCATTAATTAATTGAATAATTAATTCCCACTGTCAGAGCAAATAGCGTGTTTTTATGAAACAATATGTATCAAAAGATTGACGCTAGTTTAAGTCTGATTTCAAAGTAAAATTAATTCCAACGACCACTATTTGATTTAATGGTAAAAATATTTTATAATTTCACTTTAAAACCAATTCACAAGATAATATAATCATATAAATAAATTAGATTAAAAATAGGTCTTGAATTAAAAAACAACATTTTACACTATTCATTAAAAAATGAACTTTATCGGAAAGGTACCAAAAATTTACACAAAGTAAATTTTGATGTCCCGATTCAAAAGAAGAGTTATTTTTGGTCCAATAGAATTTATAAGATTGATCAAAACTATATTTAATGACGGTTCTCCGTCAAAAGGTGATAAGTGAACCCTTAGTGAAAATTAAGGTATAAATGCCTAAAATTGAATTCTTTGCGTATTTTAAGCCTTTATGTTTTATTGGGTAAAAGTAAAAACAATTAAAAACATATATAATCATATTTTATTTATTTCTATTCATTCCCGCCAGTACAACGGCTACTTGTTAACGAACATTTAAAATAATATTATTTTATTATTAGAGTGCAACGTATGATTCCCAAGAAACTCGTTGTTGCGTGTTGGGTACGCCATCGAGCATAGCGTCCCCTTTAAAGTCATATTAATATTTTATTCACAAATATGGATAAATATGAAAATTTCATATTCTTTATTTACCTGGGGTGTTACATGTATTACCCATCATTATAAGCTAGGTAAAAGAAACATAATAATCGAAGAGATCATATCTTTATTAAGGGTAAATAAGAGATATATGTATCAATTACCTGAAAATAAGAATAAGAGAACATGATAATAACAATTGAAATCAAAGAACATGGTCCATGAGAATAGAACATTGTCATAATACATAGATTTTTGGAATACAAATTAGCCTATAAAATCATATTTCAAGGTTGTCCACCAAGGCATTTAAAATAAGTTAGGCTTGGGAAAACCACCCATGTACCTACTTTGGGCTTGGGATAATCTCCCATGTACCCTCTTTCTGGCTTGGGATATCCAATTGTGTACCATTTATCGGCCTTGGGATAACATCGTGCTTAACCATTCTCCCATATAACCTTAAACATTACCCAATGCATTGGAGGAAGATAGAGGTCCCACCTATCTTTGGTTATAACATAACCAACATCCATGGTAATAATATAACCACTATCACAAAATGAATACCACACATAATTGTACCACAATATCATAAAAAATCACCATATTAAAACCTATGAAATTAAATGGGATTCATAACCCATTTATCATATCAAATCCCATGAAACTAAATGGGCATCATAAATCATTCATTTTAACATAACACATGAAAATAAATGTGTTTCATAAATGATTTCATCAAACCATAACTTGAAGAAAATAAATGGGTTTTATAAAAATATACCCATAAAAAATAAACCATCAAAAATTATAATTAAAATAGCATCCTTGGAACATATCCTTAGAAAATAATATTACTTAAATGGATGTAATATTAAATAAAAAATTATTTTTAAAGATAATTATGAACTTTTCTTCAGAAAAATATCCTTTCCTATTTGGATAACATTTATTAAAACATGAAATCATTTTCATTGAAAATATCCTTGGAAACATATAATGGTATCCTTAAAAATAATTTAAAACATTTCTTGATGAAAATATCTTTTAAACATTACAATAAAATTTTAAAAAATAAAACATTTAAAAAATCTCTTTTTTTTAATATTCTAAGAAACAAAAATTCAAATATTTAATAACAATTTAAATAATTTCTTGAGGAAAAAAATTTCAAAATAAAAGTTTATAATTTGAAATTCTTAATACTTTCTTAAAACAAATTCATTGAAAATTATATTTTTAACATATTTAGGAGTCTTAAAAACAATGATTTTTCAGGATGTAGAAAAATACACTTCATGTCAGGGATTGAAAGACATAGATTCCTTTCACATTTTTTGTAAAAAAACAAATAGGCCCCATTTTGAAATTGACATGAAGATTCCATTTAATTTTGTAAAAATTAAAACTAAGGTAAAAATAAATTTAAACAATAATTATAGTAATATTAAAAAAATAAAACACTTTTAGAGAACATAGATATTATAATAAAGGGTTTTCGATAGAATTGAGAAATATAGTCAGTTTTTGTTAAAACTATTTATTTGGAATCAATAGTACATAAAGAGGGTAAATTAAAGGGAAACCATGTATTCTGGAGAAATAACTATTGTATATAAAAATTCATCAGTTTTTTAGGTATTGATCATAATATTTCATTATTAGATGAATAAATATAACAATCTCGATAAAGGATTGGATTGTATCCTAAAACCCTTACAACCTTGGTAATATTGAATAATAATCCCAATGAAGTAATATAATTAAATGCAATATAAATTACCATTAGAATAAATAAATTCATGATATTATATTTAAAATAGGTTGTATATAGACCCCCTAAAAGAAGATAGGTGCATAACATAATGTATGACACAATGAAGACAAATAGTGAAAAAATATCATACCACATTCATCAATTTTACACCATAAACAACCATAATGAATAAAATTCAATGAAACATAAAATATCATGATAACAAAAAAATAAATTATATTACATGTAAAATCGTATTTATATAGACTTTATAAAATAGGATATATGTATAACATAATGTTTATCTCGTAGATAAAAAATTGAGACAAAAATCATATGCCACATTAGTATAATTGAAACTATAAGACATGTGAATGGGAGATCCTGAAATGGATAAAAAAACACATAATTTTATAGAAAATAATCATAAATGAAATTATTTGGAAGTATAAACACCACAGAAAAGAAACTTGGAGTGACTATGGAATTTGTCTCACCAATAACAAAAGTGAGATGGAAATATCTTACCATAAGTCCCCACATTATTTGTATACATTAAAAACTATTATATAATAATTATAAGTTTATTAAAAAAATATATATTTATATTTAATAACATATATTATTTACTTATGATTCTTATATTACCCATTTATTAACAATTCATTGTTGAAATCATGTTTATCGTATTAAATGCTTTGTGTCTCATGTATATTTTGATTTTTCGTTTTTGATCCTCCTAATTTGATCATGATTTCATAATCTCCATAATTTTAAACATAATTTATATAACATATATATATATATATATATATATTATTACACCTTAACAATTTAGAGATGTAAAATGAAATACCCCATTTATGTAGATGATAGGTCGTACATACGCATGAACATTATTTCTATTTTCTTAATTAATGAAAAAGGTAAATATAATATAAAAATTAAAGAATAATTTTTAATCTATATGTATCACATAATTTCATTAAATTTACCCATATTAACATCCACAAAATAATATGTGAAAACCGACGCCATCATCCTAGAAAAAACAGCTTTGTAATGAAGAAAAAGAAGAACAAACTGCCATCAAACTAGAACTTAAAAATACTAAAGAGACAAAGCATGTACTATTGATATGCATTGATCCCTATCAACTACTCAATTGTCACATCCCCAATTGGGAGAGGAGAAATGTAATCTGAAGCCATATAATATATGGAATTGATATGGACCTCAAAAATGAGCCACGACCTTTGCTAGGATTTAAAAGCTAAACTAAAGAGAATCTAAAAACCATGAAACATTAAAACCTTGAAACATCCTAAAAATACATTTGATGAGCCTCTTGGAACACTGTTTACTAATCCAATAGCACATCTTAAAACCTCCTTGAAACCACCACAGTAGACCATCGAGGATAGAAATGAAGGAACATGAATCCTGAGCAACATTTTAGTGGGCTAGGGCCTCAACAGAGAAACTCATCCTCATGGGAACCATAAACCCCAGCCAATAAATCCACCACAATTATAATAATGCACCAAAAATAATTTCAAAGAAACAACACTTCCATGAAATAGAGAAGAAAGAAAGGATGAGACTAGAGGCATGGCGTTCATCTAGGAAAACAATGCAACTCAACCCCCACATACCGAATCACCCTAAGAAAACCATTGCATACACTACTTGAAACCGGTCTTTAAGAATTATGGCATTTATCAGTGTTAGTAGAAGGATTTATAAATTATACCTTTTTCGAAGCATTTTTAGCACTGATAATAGATAGCCTTACTAGTGCTTTTTATTATCATTGATATATGGTATCCTTAACCAGCGCTTTATTTTTATCACTAATTAAGGGTACACTATATCAGTGCTTTATTTGTAGGGATGATAATGGGTTCTCTTCATTAGTGAGTTATTTTTAGTGATCATAAATGGATCATTTATCATAGTTTTTTAGTGTTGATAAAGGTTTTAATACAATGATATTATAATATAAATAATAAATAAAACTCCTTTTATTTAAAAAATATTTAAAATTTAATTATTTAAATATTTATTGATAAAAATGAATTAATTTATTATACTATATATATTTTAGTAATTCTAAAACGTAATATATATTAAATATATTGATATATAAAAAATAAAATTTAAAACAATAAAAAATAAAATATATAAATAATGGTAATATTTGATGATTTTATTAATTAGATAATTATGAAAATGTTAACAAAATTTAAATATTAAATATCTATACATATATATGAATATATGTAAATAATATTTATATAACCCAGAATATTTACGCTTTTGTTACGACTAATCCCCTGGGGCTCGTGCCATGACTACCCCTAGCCCGCCTTCCATTGGTCAGGGGCTAGTAACTAGCACCAAATTCGTATTACCTAGAACAGGGAAGGCAATCCATTTATAACCTATAAACACACCCACAAGAAAGCACATAGCTGGATACAAAACACCATGTAAACTATATTAAAAAAGAGTGCTTAATGTAAATGGGGCCAAAATACAAGCCCAACTGAAAAGTACAAGTAAAACTATGCTACAATACAACTGAAGAAAAGGGAAATTCAGCTGCTAGGTCTTCCTCCGTGGTTCATACCTGAAGGGTAGGTACAAATCACCTCCTTAGCACTCCTCATCCATCTGTCTCTTCCATATACCGACACATCGTATAGTGTACCTCCATGTACCGTCGAGACCTAGTACTCTCGTCCTTATTCAGCGTTGTCCATAATCTGCATCAAACACAACAAGGTGCGTGCATAGCCCGTGCAGGGGTGAGTATAACCATACTCAGTAGGGCTCTCGAGACCCTCTAGGACTCACAAAATACTGCAAGGATAAAATAGAAAGTATGAAATCCACATAAAACCTTACATAGGTATATGCCCATACATATACCTTAGTTACCTTGTAATCTATCTAAATCATGAGTAAAACACAGAGGAACTACCTCAGATCATTCTAGGATTTATTCTAGGGTAGTAGTAACATGTAACATTCTTAACCCTCAGCTGCTGGAGAACTCCTCCTCTATCGAGTACAGTGGGCCTACCGCATCACATAGAGGCACTTCCCACTAACCTTAGAATACTGAGGTACTCCTCTAGTCGAGTATCATGGGTCTTCCATGTCACACAGAGGAGCTCCCCACCGTGGGTCTGCAGCGTGACACAGAGGCACTCCCCCTCATAGCCTGCTGAGGTACTTCCCCTGTCAAGTACCGTGATTCTTCCCCGTCACCAAGGCACTCCCCACTATGGGTCTACTACGTCACCAAGGTTCTCCCCATTATTCTAGTTGAGTAACTCCAAGTCAAAAAAGTTAGCAGTCATCAAGTCTCAGCTAGCTACTAGGTTCCGACACAATGCTCGCTCATCTCCAGGAGGATCCGCTCCACAAGATACATTTCGATACTCCAACTGCCATGAAGAGCCATGAAGAAGTATCTCAATGGTCTGCCACGTTATAGGGATCTCAACGTAATAGATGGCAGGTTAATCAGACGCCCGGTCTATGAGTTATTAGTCTTTTTTCTCCTGGGGCCCGGTTGGATTCTTTCTCGATCCAACCTGACCATTCCCAATCTCAATACAAAACTCTGTAGAATATACACAAAGTGGTCATATCATTCTAATAATTCCAGCGCTGCTGATGGTTTGTCAAACGGGCGATTGGTGCCAAATTTATGGCCAAGAGAAGGTAAAAAGTGGTCGTACTGGTCCCGAGTCTGGTCCGGCCAGGTCTGACCAACCCGGCCCAACCCGGCCAGACCTGCCGGGTCTAGCCCGACCCACTGGGCCACCCAGCCTATACCGTACCTCACGGCCCGCTTGGCGGCCTGGGCCATTGGGTTCGGACTGACGTCCGCGAGGGGCCGCTGAGGCGGCTTGACCCCGGAGGGTGCCGCGAGGTCGGCTCGGCTGTGGAATGTCTTGGACGCCGGCCGGCTCGGATTGAGCCGGTACACAAGGCCATAGCCAGGGCGGATCATGAGGCTTGTAGGGATGATTGGAGGGCACGACGGTGGGGGAGACTCAGAATTATGGACAGAGGGGGTGCGGCGTGACTCGGCCTGAACAGCGGCGCGACTCGGTGTACTGGGGTGCGGCTCAGCAGACGGTGGCGGCGTAGTGGCTCGGCAGACGGTGGTGGCGCAACGGCTCGGCATTGAAGATGGCGACTGTGCAGCGAGGTGGGTTCATCATGGGGTGGTGCAGTGGCTCAGCACGGCGGCGACATGGAGAGGGGGTTCAGCCAGGGGCGGCACGACGGCTTGGTCTGGCCACAAGTGGCTCGGCCAGTGTGGGGCCAGTTTGGCCAGGAGGGCGAAGTGTCGTGGGGTGGCATGGGTCGCGGAGACCGTGGGTGGAAGCTTCGTTGCCTTCGTTACCTTCATCACTTTCCTCAATTTTGGAGTATACATCAATGAAGAAAGGCGTAGGGGTTGGTCCTTGTTCGTTTGGCTCGCACCCTCCGGGTTTAGAGTGGTAGCAAGAGGTTCACAAAGAACAAAGAATTAAAGTGTATAGAAGATATGTTAAAACATCATTTCCCACAACTCATGTCAATCTCTATTCCCAATCCTGCAAAATAATTAGAAGGGGAGAACATGGAAAGAGATAATAAAATAGAAACAAACCCCTACCTTATTCTCTTGATGAAGTTGGTGCAAGAAGATAGTACAGTCATCGATTCGCCGTAGATAAGGATTACACACATCGGAAGAAGTCTTGAGGAAGAAGGTCGAAGGTGGGGGGGAGTTCTTTGATGGTGGAGCGTTCTTCGTCAGTGGAGAGTTCTTCATGGAAGAACGTGTTATTCGTTGAAGATATTTCTCCCAAGAGCTCCTTCCTCCTAATTCAACCAAAGATGCCAAGGATAATAGATTATGTTCTCTATTTAGTTCATTAGCACAAATGAAAATTAGCCTAATGAATTATCTAGGATGTCATAATAAAGATATGTGTGTTGCCGCAATTAATGTGGATGAATTCAAGAGGTTCCTTCACATTAATGAGTGGTTTGAGAGGTTTTTCTCCATAATTAAGGGAGTTCAAGAGGATTAGGCCTTGGGTGGTCCCCACCACCGTAACCTCTAATGGGAGGATAGGTTTGGGTGGGGCCCACCACCATAACCTCTTATGGGAGGTTAAGGTTTGGTGGTCCCCACTTCTCAACTACAACATGGAGGTTTAGTTCCGATGGACCCCACCTCCCAACACCCACATGGGTGTTGCAAATAAAAATAAAATGTCACACACTTTTATTTTTATTTAATTCTTATATAAAAAACCCAAAAAATGACTTTCACCCTCGACCATCTACCGTCGAGGTGAAAGTCTCCTAAAAGAAAATATCAGTGTTGTGAGTTCAACAGTGCCCTCAAATTTCATTTATGAGCACCGGTTAAAAAGTTTGAAAAACATGCTCACACGTTTACTGAACATACCCGAAAAAAAGTTCAGAAATTCATTCTGGGCATTCCGGGCCTTGGAATCATGTGCCATCAGATTTCACGGTCTTGAATTAATTCCATATAATTAAAAAATATAAACAGAATTTCCAAGACATTAAATTCTCCCCAAATTAGGGATTTATGTCACTAAAATAAACAACGTAGACCAAGGAAAAAAATGGTGGTACTGAGCACAGATCTGAGCCTCCCGCTCCCATGTTCTCTACTAGAGGTTATCATGCTACCAGTGTATGTGCACCACATGTATTACCACCCATGAAGGACCCTATCTTGTCGATTCTCAATCTCTACTGGAACCTCCATAAACTTCTCCTTATATTCTATGTCCATGTATCCATGGTCGATAACGTGTGATGGATCATGCATGCATCTCCTTAGTTATGAAACAGGGAAAACATTATACACCATGTGCAATTGTGGGGAAAGAGATATATGGTATTCCACCTCTCCCACTCTTTTTATAATCTAGAGGGGTACAATAAACCTCAAAGATAAATCGCCACCTCGGCCAAATCTATATAGTCCCCATGGAGGAGATACTTGAAAGAATATGTGGCCCCCCTCCTAGAACTCCAAGGGTCTTCGTATCCTGTCGGGATAAGACTTCTTCCAACTCTGTGCAGTCTTCACTTGTTGACAATTGCATCATCATGATATAAATTATGTCACTAAATTATTCATCTATGGCCACCAGTGCTGACGTTGGAGGTCCTAGTACAAATTCAGCACACCAGGATGTACCGCCCGAGGGGAATAATGGAACTCCCTCAAAATCTCCTCCCAAAGCGCCATTAGTACCATGATACGTCCTCTGAAGAGGATGTTGTGCTCCCCACCCTCATAAAATCCATCAGGAGCCTGCCCTGAGGATATTTGAGCACGTCGAGGCTCACAATCAATGTCCCCAAGCTACGCCTCCCCGATTCGCTAAAGGAGTGTGGGTGTGAATATCAAAGATTGGAGGTATGCTACCCCATCTCTATCCACGAAGTATATCTGCAACGCGGATAGCTACTCTATTTCTTTACTCATCAACTGTAGACCATACATCCTGCTGAGTGCATCTCCTACCACGTTCCCCTTCCCAGCAGTATAGAATATCTCAAAGTCATAGTCCTATAGGAACTCTAGCCATTTCCATTATATCAGGATCAAGTCCTTCGGAGAGAAGATATACCTAAGACTCTTGTGATTAGAGTAGAAAATAAACCATGTCACCACATCTTTAGCGCAGAGACAAATGATGTTAACTCCAGGTCATGGGTAGAATTGTTCTACTTTTCAGTCTCTGCCTCGTCTCCTGAAATCTCAGTTGACACTTCTCCATCTATAAGAAAGGATCTTCCCTTTTCGTCAAAGTTGACTAGGGTGCCGCTACCCTGGAGAAGTCTGTTCCAAAACACTTTTAGTACACAGCTATAGTATAAGTCCCTCCCCCTTCAGGGAGGTAAACCTGGAAACATCTTTTGAATGGATTTCCCCAACACTTTTTTGCTTCTTTTGGGAACTAAAAACTAAAAACTCTTGCAACCATGAGGGTAAGGTTGGTTGACTCATGAGTGATCATCCACACCCACTTATGTAGATGTTTATCATGTGCTACATTGGTTCCCTTTTTCGTAGACCAAGGAAAATCCCATTCTAATGTTTGTAGGTAAACCAAAAACATTTTTCCTAATACAATCAATCTGTGTATAAACATTGGATGTCCAGTCCATACAAAAACTAACATCGTAAGGCCTCGAAACTTCCACCAAGAGGTTCCAACCGAAACTCTCACCTCAAGGGTCAGATCACACCATCGGCATAAGTGTGATTATTGAGTCTTCTCCAAAAGGTATATCCAGATGTGAGGGTCAAGTCAACGGATTAACCAGAAACTCTAGGTCTTTGACAAGATTCGTGGAAGTAATGAATGATTGGAATCTATTTCTATTAATACAGATGCTTGTTGTAGACACAGACCGTTCATCTAATCATTCCTAGAGCCCTTGCGTCACACTCTATGACCATATGTAGATACTCCCGTCCCTAGTCCTCTAGCTCCCAGAGCCAGGTGGGGACCATAAAGGGGGTGATTGTAACATGTCGATATATACACCACCTCAGGCTTCTCTCCTAGCTATGCTTCCACATATGCAGCCCGACAGCTTCATCTGTCCCTAATACGTCTTCTTCCCAAAACATTTTTAAATTCCCTTGTCTCCGATATCGGTGCAAGTTTCCTAAATTCCCACTACTAACATTTACTCGTTCTATCTGCTCTACCAAATAACATTCAACCGCAATTGTTCTCTCTAGCACCCTAACATAGGAAGGAATGCAAAGAGGAATAGTATTGGCTCGGGCGTCCTTAAAGACACCTCTCAAAGAATTCCAAGCCCCAAAGCACTGATCGCATTGTTTTCATCGAGTACAGGGAATGGTCAGTACCCCTTATTGAATACTCAACTACCGACATGTCATGCTAGTGATGCTATAGAAGATCTATAGAACTCTCAGCCACCTCCTCAAGCTATTACTCAGTCACCTGTGAGTCAAGATCACCATTGAACTTGAGGGGTATCTAATGCTGAAAATCATGTAAGGGACAAAGCCTAAATGTTTCCTCTACCAGTACCGACGTTTGTAACTGCTACCCAACGGGTTGTGATATAGCTGACAAACTACCTATAGGTACTATCTTGGGAAACGGTCCACGTACTGATTCATCGTCACTATGTGGACCATCCTCATGGTCACTCCTTGGAAATAACTAGTTGTTAAGATCACCATCTACTCAACTGATGTCTCAACTAGGTGGAAAACTCTAGCCACAGCCTCCAGCTAGTCCTTAGATGCCTAGGAATCTGACTTGTGTCGAAACCTCAGAGGCCTCCGTTGCTGGAACTCATGCAATGTACTCAGTCAGTGTGCATCCTCTATTGGTGGGGCTAGTGGCAATGCTCATCCAATGGGTAGTGGTTCTACTGGTACACCACCCGAAGGTTCCAACACTATAAGAGGGCCCTACATCGAGGCCTCATCGCTCAGAGGGTTGTCATCACGTACTCTCTCATGAAACCTAGGTGGCTATCATTATCTTGACATCCTAATAAAGAATAGGTGTTCCATGGTCATTATGTTATACCTAGTGAGCTGAATCCAATGAAATCAAAAGAAAAACATTTCAAAAACAGACACAATTAGTATTTTCATTCATGGATTCAGAAATCATAATTCAGGGTCTTGCTGTATGGATATGCCAGCCACCCCACCAACACTGGACTCCCCGAACTGAAAAACACACTCATAGCACTTAACACTATTGCTTCACATTAATGATCAGAGTCCTAGTTCTTCAGTAGAACTAAACTCCTATGATACCAATTTGTCACGACCTGTCCCTCAAGGCCTATGTTGTGAGTACTCCAAGCCCACCTTCCATTGGCCAGGGGCTGGCGACCATCACCAAAGGCATATTCCCAAAAATTGGGAAGTAATTTCATTTATAACCTATAAAAACCCACAATCATGCACACATATGGATTCAAAACACCAAGTGAAGTGTATAACAAAATGGTGCTGAAAGTAAAAGGGTCCAAAATACAAGCCCAACTAGAAAGTCTAAGTAAAATATTTATACAATACAATTGAAGAAAAGGGAAAGTCAGTTTTTGGGTCATCCTACGAGGTTCCTACATGAAGGTTAGGTACCGATCTCCTCCCAAACACTCATCATCTGCCCATCTCGTCTGTGTACTAACACGAATAATAGTCCACCTCCAAGAACCATCCTGACCTAGTACTTTAGTCCTCAGTCAGTGATGTCTGTTGTCTGCATCCAACACAACAAGGTGCGGGCATAGCCCATGCCGGGGTGAGTATAATGATACTCAGTAGGGACCTCGAGACCCTCTAGGTCTCACAAAATCCAACAAGTAGAAAACACCAAGTATGAAATCCACAGATAATCTTACTAAGTTATATGTCCATACATATACCTAAGTTATCATGTAATCCTTCTAAATCATGAGGAAAACATAGATGAACTTACTCAGCTCATACAAGGATTTATTCTAGGGTAGTAGTAACAAGAAACATTCTTAACCGTCGTCTATAAGAGAACTCCTGCAATATAGAGTACAATGGGCCTTTTGCATGACACAGAGGTGATTCCCACTAACCTTTGATTGGTGAGGTACTCCTCCTGTCGATTACCGTGGGTCTACGACGTCACACAGAGGCGCTCCCCACCGTGGGTCTGCCACGTCACACAAAGGCACCCCCCCCCCCCCCCTCATAGGCTGGTGAGGTACTCCTCATGTAGAGTACTGTGGGTCTGCTGCGTCACCAAGGAACTCCCCATTATGGGTCTCCCGCGTCACCAAGGTGCTCCCCACTAGGCCAATCGAGTCAATTCTAGTTGAAACAATCAGGAGTCATCAAGTCTCAGCTAGCTACTAGATTCCCACCCAATGCTCTCTCATCTCTGAGAGGATCCTCTCAAAAATCTACTGGTCGATACTCCAACAACCATGAAGTACCACGAAGAAGTATCTCGAAGGTCATCCATGTCATAGGGATATCAACGTACAGACGAAACATTAATCGAATGCCCAGTCTGTGATATATTAGTATTTTAGTCCCTGGGGCACTGTTGGATTTGTTCTCAATCCAACCAAGCAGTTCCCAATCTGAATCAAAAACTTTGTGGAAAATACTCAAAGGGACCGTCTTGCTTCAGAATTTCCAGCGCTGCTTACATTTTATCAAGCAGACGACCGGTGCCAAATTTATGGCCAGGGGAAGGTAAAAAGGGGTCCTTGTGGGACTGGGTCCGGTCCGACCAGGTCGGTCCCACCTGCTGGGCGGCCCAGCCCGTTATTTTCGGACCGATGGCTGCGAGGGTCCATGGAGGTAGCTCGGCCATGGAGGGTTCCGCAAGGCAGCTTGGCCACGGTCCAGCTCAGCTAGGGGTGGCTCCCAAGGCCATAGCGACGGTGGCTCGGGCAACATGGAGGGTCGCAGAGAGGGAACGGAGGTGGCGGTGAGTCGGAATGGGGGATAGTGGTGGCATGGCTCGGCTCGACCTGGACAGCGGCACAGCTCAGTGGATGGTTTCACGGATCCGCAGATAGCGATAGCGTGGCACGTCAGACGGTGGCAGCATAGCGAGGGGGATATGGCTCGGGGCGGTGTGACGGAGCAGCACGGTGGTGGTGCAGCGAGGGGGTTCTGCATGGGGTGGCACAGTGGCTCAGTCCGGCCGTGGCTGGCTCAGCCGGCGCGGGGTCGGTTTGACTGGGAGGGTGAAGCGTCGCATGGCGACGCGGTTCTCAGAGGCTGCGGGCAATGGCATCGTTGCCTTCGTCACCTTCATCACCTTCCTTGATTACGAATTACACATCAAAGAAGAATGGTGGAGGTGTCGGTCCATGTACATTTGGCCCGCACCCTCCACATTTAGAGTGGCAGCAAGCGGTTCACAATGAAAAAAGCATGAACATGTATGGAAGATATTTTAAAACATTGTTTCAAAAAACTCACTTCAATCTCTATTCCCAATCCCGCAAAATAATTATAAGGGGAGAACATTGAAAGAAATAATCAAATAGAAATAGACTCCTTACTTGTTCTCTTAATGACGTTGGCACAAGAATATAGTACTGTCATCGATTCGCTGTAGATGAGGATGTCCCATGTTGGAAGATGTCCTGAGGAAGAAGGTCAAAGGGGGTCCAAGTTCTTCATTGGCAGAGCGTTCTTCATCGGTGGAGCGTTCTTTGGGGAAGAACTCATTCTTCATTGAAGAGAATTCTCCCAAGAGCTCCATCCTCCCAATTCCACCAAAGATTCCATGGACAATAGGTTACATTCACTATTTAGTTCGTTGGCACAAATTCAAATTAGCCTAATATATTAACTTGGTTGGCATAATAAAGGTATGTGTGTTGGCACAATTAATGTGGAGGAAGTCAAGAGGCTCCTCCACATTAATTAGGGTGTTGAATGTTTTTTCTCCATAATGAGGGGAATTCAATGGGTTTAGGCCTCAGGTGGTCCCCACCACCATAACCTCTAATGGGAGTTTAAGGTTTGGTAGTCCTCACTTCTCAACTTCTACATGGAGATTTAGTTCTGATGGACCCCACCTCCCAACACCCACATGGGTGTTTCAAATAAAAATAAAATGTCACACACTTTTATTTTTATTTTATTATTACACGAAAAGCCCAAAAACTAACTTTCACCCTCAACCATTTATGGTCAAGGTGAAAGGCTTCGTGAAGTTAATATCATCGTTGCGAGTTCAATAGTGCCCTCAGATTTCAATTCCAAGCACTTGTTCAAAAGTTAGAAAAACTCGCTTGACATTTACTTAACGTACCTAAAAAAAGTTCAGAAATTCATTCCAGGCACTCTGGTCCTGGGAATCGTGCGCCTTCAGATTTTGTGGTCTCGAAATAATTCTATATAAATAAAAAATATATAATGAATTCCCAGGACATTACAGATTTACATTAAATATTCATATATTTACTGAATAATGGTTTATAATTAAAAAGTAATATGAATTAAGAATATTGCATAAATATATAGATTAATGGACATAAATGAATGTCATTTGATTTTTCAATTTAACATAGATCAAATGTTTTTTATATTTATTTCATATGTACGTAATTAATGCATTTTTGTATACATTGCACACACACCAAATTAACCATTTTTTCAATATTGTTAAATTAGGCTTAATTTTAATTTATTTAATTTCACTAATTTTTATCATGAATTCACATACGATCAAATAATCATTAATAATGATAAATATATCTTTGTAAAAAAATATTTATAAATAAATATATTTATAAATGTACATTTATGCTATTTATACATTTATATGTTTATAATTATAAATAAATAAGTATTATTTAAATTTAATACATAATTATAAATTAATAATTATATATATTAAATAATTAATATATTTTCTATATTTATATTTATTTATATTTATTTATATTTATTTATATTTATTCAATATAAATATATGTAATCATATAAATATATATAATGATATAAATATGACTTTTTTATAATATTAATATTATTATAAATAAATAATTATATATTTAATTAATTATAAAAATATAGTAAATATTTTTAAATAATGAATATAATTTATATATATATTTATATATTTATGAAATATATATATATATATATATATATATATATTTATAAAAAATTTCCATTATAATTATAATTCCTTTATCAGTGCTTCATTAATATGTTTTAATAAATTGAATCATTATCATCACCTTTTTAGTGCTGATAAAGGCAGAGATTTATGAGATATAAAAAATAACTAATAAAAATGTATCTTTGTAAACACTTTTATAGATGCACTGATAAATGTGTGATGAACTTTTAAAAAAACAACCCCAACCAGTTTCAAACCCATTCTGAAATCTGTAGCTTTCTTTGGAATAAAACGTGTGTTGGTGGTCCTCCCCGGTGAATAGAATATCTAATCATGGATAAAATCAAGGCACAAACTGTTCCATGGATCAGATCCAAAACTCATATAAATCGAGGTTTTAATGAATCCAAGGATCAAATGTAAGTCTTTCTCTACTTTCTCTTGGGGAGCACGATGTGTAAAACCTCAATTTTTCTAACCATGGTGGATGAGTTTTTGAAACTATGAGTGTGGTTAGTTATCAATTTTGGAGATTTTTTCATGTAGATCATCCATTTTTATGCTTTCAATTTTAATAGTGTAAAAATTCTACACTGTGATCCATCCTTACTTCACTCCCAGTCCATACGACCATCTCCTTCTTAATTTCAGAAGTGAACTAATATTGGGATATTTTTGATCTAATCATCTATTTATGTGAAAGTGTTAATGGATCATGCTTTATATTCATTGGATAAATAGAAAAATTATCTATATGGTATAAGTACAATCCCATTTTATATAATCTATATAATTCTTTATATATAAATTCCCATGATAGTGATTGGGTATCCAATGAGAATACTTCCTAGAGTATTAAACTGACTATTTGTTTTTTTATTTGTGTTCTAGAGACATTATATGGGGGTGATATTTTATCAATCTATTAATTTTTTTATTCCACCTATATTTCTGAGTGATGTAAGTGTAGACCACATAAAAAATGTGACCTCATGGGATTTTTTTTGTCTTGGTAGATGCCAGTGTTTATGGGATATATGTTGTATGTGATGGTGTGTTTTTCCCATGTTTATGATATATCTGGTTAAAATGTATTTTTTATTTATGCCAACTTCTTTATGTACCTCTATATAATCTCAAGGATGTGTTATTTCTTATTATATGGCCTCCCTATAATCCTTCATATGGACATATCTGAGTTGATGAACACCCTAGAATCCTTGGGATGGGTCGATGTGGAAATATGAAATCCAAAAAATATTGATATGTTTTAAAATATATGATATAACATTAATATAAAATGTAATAATTTTGAAGGTTCTTATATCACTTGTTCAAAAAATAGATTGTTGGTTATCTAATTTTATATATTACAAAAAAAATTTAGTTATTCATCACTTTAGGTCTACATGTATTGGTTCTACCCCTAATAGTATATTGTTATCATCCATGTGTATGAAATAATGGTTTATTTACTTAAATGTTTTAGCAATACATTTTTATATCTTCTATTTCATTTAAAGTGAGTTTATTATTACTTTTTATCATATTTGGGTATCTTATTACTCCTTAGTTACCTATATTATTTTTTCATTTATTTATGGTATTTACAAAAGTCTTTATGTGTGAAAAAAACAGTTATCATTGCCATTTTTTTCTTTACACTCATCCCCCACATATTTTATTGTCAATTTTCATTCTCATCAGTTTCATATCCCAAATATTTATTGAATTTTATTTCTTGAGACTCATCCCCCATATATTTTATGTTTCTTGTACTACTATGAGCAATACTCATCCCTTGAATGATGAACTCTTAGATTACTTCAAGAAACATACATGAATGTCCACAATAGTTGGAGGATGTGTGTCAAACAACAAAATGAAATGATAAATGATTGATAGATGAGTTAATCAACATGACATCATTCTATCACATTCACCTTTTAATGAATTTAGAAGATAATACCTACCATAGTGGAGTAATTCATTTCTTAAATTCAATTACTCATATTCTTATATGCATACTGAAATTCCTTTAAACAATAAAATATTGAGTTTCCCTTATTGGAAATATCTATAAATTTTACTTTGGATAATGAATATATTATGTGTCTTTTTTCATTATAAAGAAATAATATTTTATGAACCCAGTAGGATGGATACTAATCAAAAATGGGTTCGTGATAATCGTTTAAAAAAATATTATAACGATGGTGTTAAAGAGTTCCTCAAGTTTTAAAGAGATAATGAATACGACCCTTCTCAAAACCATTGTCTGGGTCTATAATGTTGTTATTCATGAAAAATTATTCTGGAGGAGAGAGAAGAAAATTTTATTTTTCACGAAAGATATTGTAGCTATAAATGATTCACTAAAATGGGGGAAAATGAGCGTGCATAATGATTGGGATGATATTACAGTTTATATATCTTTTGATATGAATACCAGTATAAATGATGATGGAGATCGCATGAATGAAATGACAATAAAAATTGAAGATGACCTTTGTGATTTTCCTAATTAGTTTGAGAAGATAAAAGGCTTTCCAATAAACAATTGTATACTGGTTGTACAAGATACTCATCATTTTCATATACATTGAAGTTATATAATTTGGAATCTGGCAGTGGACTGAGTGACACCAGCATTACAGAACTACATGGACTCCTAAAATAGATACTACTATAAGAAAATAAACTATGATTTAGAATATATGATGATAAATGAATTCTACGATCAATGTGAATTAACTATATAAAAATAAATTATTACCCAAATTATTTCATATATTATTACAAGGAATACAAGTCACTCTTAAAAATTACTATGTTTGGAGTTGATCAAACCAAAAAATTGAATCAAATACATTGAAATATGAGTTGAAATTTCTTATCATTCCACGATTTAAAATTCTATATGGATATCAAAAACCCATGAGACCATTGACATGTTATGCAGATACAAGATTTAAATATGGGAACCTATGTCATCTAGTATATTCTCCTCAATAGAAGAAAATTGTTTATGAGTCTTCTGAATTTTGAAATGAGCCATGAAACCATCATTATGAAATAATGACGGATGGAATTAATCGGTTGTATAGAGTAGTAATCACATTAAATATCCCATCATGTTGGTAAATTAAAACTTTCTTGCATGGTTATACATGAAGTGAAAGTACATTATGTTCTCTCGGTATGTATCTGGACCAAAGAATCTTGGTAATGATATTGGTATCTATTTGGTCGGATTGATCGATGATCAGAAATTGATTTGGGATACAAGTGTTACATTGTATTATATTCATAGAAGTGAAGAATTCACATAAATAGTCATGTTTTATGGGATGAAAAATTACTTCCCTGCTTATCAAAATTGATTGGGCATTAGTATTAAAGGAATTTTAGGGTGTCCCATTTTTTAAAAACGCCCACAATCAATTCAGATAACACATTCCTCAAAGACTATGTTTTTAAGACATCAGAAATGTTCACCTCAATGACAGAAATACTGATAGGGATGAAATCATTCAATTTAAATATTGATCAATGTATAAAACTGTATATAATAATAGGTGAACACATATACAGTAATGTAAAATATATTGACACTATTTTAAGTAAACTATTTTAAAAAAACCTTAAAAATTCTTATTGGAAGAAGACATCAATTTTCATTGAATTACTATTTGGGAACTATTTGTATGTCATAAATTTTATTGATTTCATTCATGAAGAATAAAATTTATTTCATAGTATTATTGGTGCATTACTAAATGTTCCTAGAAAAACAAAATATGGGATCATGGTTAAGTTGGACTTCAATGGTATGGGGATAAGGGAAGATATGGCACCATAGAAGGGTAAAAGTTGGATATTTCTTCTTTTAATAACATACACTCTATCTAAAAACAAAAAAAAATTAAAATTTTCTTTTTCTTTAATAGTGTAAAATTCAACAAGTGTATTCATAAAGTATCAATAATGTCTTTTCAATGACTTATTTAAAGTTAAAAAGAGTTAAATCATATAACTGTCATGTTTTAATGAATGATTTAATACCTATTTCATTACATTTCATTGTTCCTAAAAATTTACAACATACATTTACTAGATTCTGCTTTGTTTGAAAATATATATAAAATAATTTTATAACCCTGATAATGTTTCCAATCATTAATAACCAGTTTGAAGTCATATTATGTGAATTAGATATTATCTTTCCATAATCATTCATTATTATGATATTCCACATTATGGTTCACTTGGTTAGATAGGTTCAAAAATGAGGTCTTATCCATTACATATAAATGTAACCAAATGAATGGTATCAGAATATTTTGAATGGCTATATCAAGAATCAATTATAGACATAATTTTGTATTGAAGGATGATATATTGATGAAAAAATTATTTAATTTTTTACTGATTACAAATTATATATTTTCAGAATCGGTCTTTGAATGTATCTTCATAGATAATTCATTATGGGAGAAGCAAATTCTAGAAGAAATGCTTTTAAAATTACCCAGATAGAGTCTGAGTAAGTGCACATATACATTTTACATAATATTGAGGATGTGGATCCTTATATTTATTCCCCAAAGATGTTATTATATGTTTTAATCCATCAAGGGATTAATGTAGGATATCATATATACATAATAAAAAGTTTATAAAATGGTTTAGAGATCACATATATAATGAGTTATATAAAAATACAAATTGAATTTCTGAATGACTTTAATGGCTATCTAGGGGGCCAAAAAAATATTATATCTTACACTAGTTCCCTAATCAATGGTTACACATTCTATTCTAAAGAACATGATGAATTCAGTATGATGAAAAATAGTGGTGTAACTCTTGTGGTGGAAGAATTTTATATATTTGGTTACAATGATAGAAATAAAATTTATGTAAATATGTCATATTTTGGTATTATGAATCCAATATATGAGTTTGATTATATAACATTTCAATTATCAACATTAAATTGAAAATGGGTTAACAACATGAGTGTAATGAATTTTGATGAATTGAGATTCATGAAGGTGAATTACAAAATAGTATCAGAAATGAAAAATAATTTGTAATTGAATCACAAGTAATTCAAGTATTGTATGTCTCATATTCGACATACAATAATTGGTTTATTTTCATACTGGTGACTAATAAAAATTTCAAGTTAGATAAAAATTCAATCGAGGATGACTCTTTCATTGGGAGATCAAATTCAGTTCATGTTAGTCCTAATGTAGACAATATATTAAATGTTGCAGGGTACCATCAATAGGGGATTTAGAATCTCAATAGAGGAACCAAATCCTTAAATCCATTAAAAATGAAAATTTATTTTACTGAGAATGTAATAGTGTTTTTTAATATACTATTTTCCCTAATAATATTATATGTTCTCTACCGCATTAACATAATAAAAAATTCAATTTTAGAATACTATGCAGAAAATTTATTCTACACATCGAGATTTATCTAATCCCATAGAAGAATAGACTATAATGAAGGAATCCATTTGGGAATATATAAAGGTAATGTTATGATATACTTTCTCTATTTTATGGAAAAATTATATAATGGAATGTTTTTTTATTTTCATATTTCTTTATTGATTTAATTTATTTTAGAATATTTTTTTCCATATTTCATGCTTTTATGGGAAGAGAAACGACATAGTATTTTCTCAATCATTGAGTTAATTTTTATATTTTCACATTAAAATAATTATCCATAGAATATATGTATTTTTTTTCTTTTTACTATTACTCATATAATAATTGTTTTCTTGTACAGGTGGATTATTATTTTTTGAGTAATGTTGGATTGTTCGAAGTTGGTCATGATCATGATAGATTAGACTTCGAGCCTATAACTGGGATAATGAAATCTGGGAAATTTATCAAGAATTAATACAACCATCATGAAAAGTTGATTACCAACAACTTATTTAGAAAATTATTTTCAGATAAGAACATTGATTAAACATATTATGTTGGAAGTTTCATAATGAAATGAAATTAAAATTATTATAAAATTAGAATACATGGTTGTTTTTAGAATTTAGGACATGCAGGAATCGTCTTCACCTCAATATGACACACGATATAGATGGTATGACTCCCAGTGCAATATTTTATTTAAAATTGATATTAATTTTTGTAATAGTACAACTAACCTACCCAAAACCAAGGAACCATATTCATAAATTTTTTATCTTTAGGAAAATAATAAATAATTCAATTTTATGTGTAAGAATCAGCCACACCACAATCAAAAACATGATTTTCCCAATACTTTTATCTCTTTAAATTTGATATTTTAGTTATAAAAAGTTTCAAGAATTAAAAACTATAAAAATGTGCCTGAATATTCTTGATAATTTATTATAATGGCTAATAAGTTAGTTTTTATATCTAAGAATCAGTCTCAAATCAAACTGATATGTGAGGTGATCGTTATGTGTAAATGTTCATTTTTCGAGATTAAAATGACATATTAGAAAAAAGAAGATAAATGATGTACTAAAAACCAAGAAAACACATTTCGATTGTTTTGATAGTTTATTAAAAAGATTAATATGTTAATTGTGATGTGTAGGATGAAACTACAACTTAATATGATGTTGGGTGTTACCGGTATGACTTAAAGTGCCTTGTTTTATTTAAAATTAACATAAATTTTATTAAAAAAATAAAACTTACCTATTCCAAACCAATAAAACGAATTTTCATTACTTATATACATTATGAAAATGATTCATACATAATTTTTGAAGTTTAAAATTCATCTTTACCTCAAATTGATGCATTATTTTCTTAATAAGACTCAAGGTGTTCATTATCAATTTAAATTAATATTTTAGTTTAAAAAGTGTCAATCCAAGAAATCTAGTAAAGCATGCTTGGGTTATTTGGATAATTTAGGAAAGATATCCATACATCATTTTGTATGTGTAGGAATCTATCTCACATCAACTTGATTCACGATGTGATAGGTATAAGTCAAAGTGAATGTTTCAAGTTTAAAATGATATATTAATAACAAATAGAAGTGACATACTCAAACCTACGAAAAAAAATTTGGATTGTTTTGATACTTTAGTACAATGATCAATAATTCATTTGAGACATGTTGAAATCATCTGAACCTAAATCTCATTCATGGTATGACTGGTATGACTCCAAGTACATATTTTATTTCAAAATTGACATCATTTTTTGTAAAATGGAAAACTAACATAGTCAAAACAAATAAATAAATATTCAGATTATTTTTATAGTTTACATAAATTATATGTATGTCATTATGGATGTGTTGGAACCATGCATTCCTCAATATTTTACACAATGTTCTTGGTACGACTCAAAGTGTCTGTTATCATTTCAAAATCAACATTATTGAAAAAAATGGTCACTCACTAAAAACTGATTAAACAGACTCATATTTTCTAGAAAATTTTGGAACATTTTCATAATTCATTTTTGATGGGTAGGAATTGGTTACACATTATATTGATATATGTTGTGATCAATATGAGTCAATGTGTGTGTTTCCAGTTTAAAATGTAATTTTTGAAAAAGAGATAAATGATTCACAAAAAACTATGAAGACACATTTAGATTGTTTTGATATATAATTAAAATTTTACATATATAATTTAAAACATGTAGTAATCAACTGTACTTCAAAACAATGTGTGTTGTGAAAAGTATGACTCCAATTGCATCTTTTTATTTAAAATTGACATTGATTATAGTGAAATAGACAACTGACAAACTCAAAACTGAGAAATAACATTTAGATATTTTTTATAATTAAAAAAAAGATATATAATACATTTTTTATATGTAGAATTAAATCACAATTCAATCTAAGGCGAGATATTATTTGTATAATTCAATGTTTTCAACATTAGTTTAAAATTGATATTTTAGATCCAAATGTGTCACTCACTGAGAACTGATAAAATGCACTTGGATATTATGGATATTTTAATAAAAGGATTCATATTTCATTTTTTATTTGTAGGAATCAATTTCACATAAAAAACATGATGTTATTTGTATGAGTTAAAGTGCTTGTTTCTTGTTTGAAATGACATTTTAGTAAAAAATACAAGTGATGTACTCTAAATAAAAAAATGCTTTTCTATTAGTTTGCTAATTTAGTAAAACAATACATAAGTCATTTAATAATTATTTGAATTATAATCACCTCAATATAATTCATGGTGTGACTAGAATGACAATATGTGCATCTTTTTATTTAAAATTTACATCAATTTTAGGAAAGTGGACATCTGACAAACTCAAAACATAGAAAATGTGTTTCAATCATTTTGAAACAATGTGGAAATGATCGATATTTCATTTTATACATGTAGAAATCAACTGAACCTCAATATGATACCTGTTTTTTCCATTATGACCTTATTTTTTTTATCGGTTTATAATTTATAATTTTGTTCAAAACGTTTCACTCATTTACAAGTAATCAAAAGCACTTCGGAATTCATGATAATTTAGGAAAAATAATTATAAGTCATTTTGACATGTAATAATTAGTCTCACATAAAATCAATAAATGATTTGATTAGTAGGATTCAAAGTGTCCTTTTCCAGTTTAGAATGATATTTTAGTAAAAGAAAAGAAAGGTTGTGTACTAAAAACTGATAAAATGCATTCATATTATTTTAATAATTTAAAAAAATGATACATAAGTCATTTTATATTTGTAAGAATAAGTCAAACCTCAATTTGATACATGGTCTGACTGGTATGACTCAAATTACATCTCTCCATTATATATGATTCATTTTAGTCTAAAATGTGCATCACATTGCCAAAACTATAAAAACAATTCTATATTGTTTTCTCATCATTATATATTCTAATACTAAATTGATTTCCATGTTATTTTAACCTTATAATTATTTATTTTACATCGGTTAGGGTATTAGTAATGACAAAACGAAAACCTACCTAAATGCACATAGGGAAGCTCCAAACCATGACCTCCCAAATACCCCCACTTGACACAACAATTATGTTGCGCCCGTGGGGATTTATCTTATACTTATTTAATTAATATGCATAGATATAACACATGAATATGAATAAGAAATGGTGTGGCATGTAATAACTAACCACAACTCAATCCAATATACATTTTTTCTTATATGACTCAAAGATTAGTTCACAATTAACACTTTCTCTTAATTTTATTTTTTTATATTATTACTAAATTAAGATTTCATTTCATATACATGTGCATTATTTTTCATGAGTAGGGTTGGTTTTTTATCAATATCATGAGACAGTTTTATGATCAAAAGAAAAATGAACATTAATGTTTTTTAATGTATGTATTAATTTGAACTTATGTAATTTTATAAACAAATGATTGAAATTCCTATAATATAGTTTGTTTTTAATTTATTTGTGCTTTGATTTTCATTTAATTAAAAATATATGTTGGTACATGATTTTTTTGATATCGAGTGGTGTTTCTAGTGATGTAATGTGTTGTTACCACACCATGCACTGATATTATAGTGTGTTGTTATAGAACATTATAGTATGTCCCTTTATCATTTCTTTTGAATGAACTAATATAAGTTTCCTTTATCATCACTTTTGAAATCACTAATAAATGGATCATTTCTCTTCCCTTTACGAAGAACTAATAAATTCATCCTTTATCAGTGATTTTAATAATGATGATAAATGTACCCTTTATTAGCTTCAAATAAAAGCACTAATATGTGGTCCTTTTCATCACGTTTTTAGTGATGATAAAGGAAATGGTCTTTTAATCTCACATATATAGTCATCACTTCTCTATTTCTGATAAAGACCATTTTTTTGTTATTAAAGGCATATTTTATTGTATTAATCAGACCATAATAGGGTAAAAATGCGGCCATCGGGAGGAAAGAGCTCGGGATGAGACAATAGGGCTTGAAATGGAGATAATTTATCAATAGTTATCGAAAGGGATAAATGAAGTGGGGGGACAAAAAACAAATAAGAGAGTGAGAAGAGAAAAGAAAAGTGAGTAAAGGGGAGAAAATGTGGAAGGAGGGATGCAAGGGGGATACGATAAAGATTATGAGAGTGGAATAGGTGTAGAAGATGTCCACTTCTATAGTGAAGTGAATCAAAATGTAATGGGTGTCCAATTATCCCAGAAATAAATAGTATATTATCCCACAAGAAGAGATTATGAGTCTATTTTATATTCCCACTTGCAATTATCACTATCCAAATCAAGCTTCTAATATGAAATACAGTAAGTCTCATTATTTATTGATTTTTAGAAGATAATGCAGATGATTCGAGGCCCTATTTACACAAGAAATAATGTTATAATAAACCATGATAATTTTAATAAATTCAATTATTATGATATATGTAAGGGAATGAATACCCATGGGAAGCCCACAAGAAATCATATAGTAGGTATCTTCTCGCACTTATGAGGATGTGGGATGATCAAATATGATCCTTTGTTAAGAAAGGAGGTTTAAACCACATTGGAAGGATACCAATACTTATATCATCCTCTATTAGTTTAACTATTCTCAATGAATACATGAATATTGACTTTCTACCTAGATGGAAGGAATATTAGATACTTAAATTTAGTTCTGGTTTAAGAAATGGTTGTGGACCCAACCATTTTTAATCCTATGTTGTTTATTTCAAATTTAAAACCATTATTAATAATACTATTAGAATTTAATTAATTTCATAATGCTCATGTTTAATGTGTTTCGGGTTTTATTTTAGTGTAAATCCATATATGAACGAGAACATGGCTTGAAGTTGATGTTTATCTTTTCATACAATATAGGTGAGTACAAATTACATAACTTCCAAGACATCTATAATAAGAAAGTGATAAAGAAAGAGAAAATCCCTCCAAAAACAATGAATCATAATGGATTAGATAAAAAAATTAACATTTGTTGTATGCAGAAAGCATGATGAATTATGTTTCCTATAGAAATTTCAAGGGTTATTTCCTTAGGGGAACTGAACACGTTGTATTTTCAAAATAAATCTATCATCATTAGTTTAATAATAACATCTAGATGAGTTATGGACTTATAAATTACCAGATGTTAGCTATATAATGGTCTTTAGAATATCTGGATATATTCATATTGATTCCAAGGATCGTGATAATCTTGAATAAGGATATAAATTATATTTTTCAATAGTTATGGAGATTAAATCATTATATATCATCAATGGATTATGATGAGGAATAAATCATAAAAATTAGAGATGTTACCTAAAATGATATGGTTCCTTTTAATTACTAAAACATGGTAGTGAAGAAAGATATAGAAAATAAATCAATTAGTAAAATTTGGGTGGATCAATGTAAAGACTATAAAATCTCACCACTTCTAGATGAAATTGACGAGGAATTTTAAATCCTTTAAATAATAAATTAATACCATTAGAAGAGATTCTATAAAATTTAATAATGGTTGAATCATTAATGGGAGCATATAAAGTTAGAGATACAGAAGTTATAGTACAAAATATTTAGACGTGAGAAATAAGAGTGGAGTGAAGCAGTTTGGAGAAGCCAATTTAGTTGATGAGAACAACTAGAAACAATAGACCATTATGGTGGTGTGGAACTGGTAGGTTTATTTACTCATATTGGATACATGGGATCCTAAATGTATATAATATTTAATGACACTAAGTGACTCATAAACTGGGAAATTTTTAATGAATGAATATATTTAGTCCTTAAATTCAAATGAAACCTAGGAACTTACTAATTACCAGAAGGAAAAAAATATATTTTGAAAATAAATGGGTTTGTCACCTAAAGTAGGAGGTTGATGGAGAGAAAGTTGGAAAATTTTGGCTAGTTTTAAAGGTATGTAATTATAAAAATAGTGTTTATTTCTTATAAATCATCTCACCAGTACTTAAGAAAAACTGTCTATCCAGACGACACATAGTATGTTGTCATTAGAATATATTTACTTAAAACATGTGGATCTAATGATATATTTATAGAATGATAATTTATAGGAATAAATATACATGAAATTGTGAATATGTTTTAGAGAAGATAAAAATATAAATTTTTTATGTTAAATTAAAGATTCTTTCAAAAATTAGTTTATCACTTAAAAGAGGGGGTTTATTAGAATAAATGATACAATGTGTGAATAGAAGTAAAAGGGTCTCATGTAAGTAAATTGTTGAATTCCTATAAATTTTATCATTGGTGGTTATATATTTAACTTTTAATACAATGCTTAGTAAGTTGTCCTTAGACGATAGTTACTTAGAAACCATGGATATAAAGATAGATTTCATTATCGGTAATTTAGAGGAATAACTATAAAAGAAACATCTAATTGGTATCAATAAAAGTAAAAATGGAAACAAAATTTGTATGTTAAATAAAAATTTTATGGTCAAAATGACAAAACATTTCAATGAATTTGAATTTCAACAAATTTATATCGGAATAAATTTAAAGTGTTTGAACATAGAAAATTATTGTTACAGGAAAAAATGGGATGATGGGACATTCATCATATTACTCTTCTGTGTTTGTAGTGATTTGTACATTATTCAATATTGTGTCCATAGGGGTCATATATGTAAATTACATAAAACTAGATAAGGGGGCACTGTAAATTAATTACATAAAGATTCTATTTCATTAAGATAACGAAAGATATTGCTCTATGATTTGGAGAGGAATATATGTTAAAATATTTTATCGACACAAACATTGATATTAATTCAAATACCATAAGGGAACAATTGTCTTTGTGTTAACATATATAAAATCATCCATTAGTTAACATTCACCAATATAGATAATAATTATATTAATTGAAAAATAATATGATTATATAGCTATAATGGAATAAATGAAGGAGTTAGTTTTGGTTGAAACATTTTTTAAAGGAATTGGGAAGAAGTTAGGATGCAGGAGTTGTTTTTAGTGATAGATAAAGATATATCCACTTGTCTAAAAATTATGTGTTACGTGTTTTAATAAAGAATATAAGCCTAAAATACCACTTCATTAGAATTTTTTGGATTAGAATGTGTTTAATCTTTATAAAATAACCAGAAACCAAAATAAAGGAAACATTTTCACTAAAACATTTGTTGAAGAATGTTTGAGGCATCATCATGACTTAGTGTAACAAGGATGAATGAAAGGATAATGGAGAAACCTAATGGTTTATAGAATAATATTGTAAGGTGGATTTAAAAAGTTTTAGAGTATATTAACATTTTTCTAAAATAATTCTTCAATTGGTAGATTATTTAGATCTTAATCCTTTTTTATATTACCACAAGTTAATTCATCCGAATTTCATTCACTAAAAATTATTCAATGGAAGGTTCTTAACCTAATGTTCATGAATGGATATTTCAATCTATCATCCTCCATCCATGTTTTTTTAAAATAAATCACTTTTATGGGTTATTTAACAACCCTAAAAAATAATAACATGGTACAAGAATAGGACCCAACAAGGATAATGTTTTGAATTTTAAACACCAAATTACAATTTTATATATAATGTTTTAAAATTATAAATTCAATAAATTGGGAATAAAATATAAATCCTCTATACAGTTACATTACAAAATAGAAGACCAAGGTAAAAATAATCCTCAAGAACATTTCCAATTACGATTCATGTGGATATTTCCATTGAAATTATACTTGCTATAAAAATAGAACACATCATCATCACCACACTTAAAACCATCGCTACCACTAATTGTTGGAAACTTCATCATCGCAAGAATCCAAAAAAATACTAAAATTAACATTCCTAGAATCATTGGGGGAGAAACACAATGAACCGCCTTAACAGGAACAATTATAATGTTTAACCCACCACCATCAAAAGCATCGTTAGAACTTATCCAAATCCCAAACTAGTAGAATTATCATCTCCACCAAAAAGAAAACAATGATTCTGAAGAAACACATTATCTCTTTGTAAAAACATTAAAAAATAATCTACCAAAGAGAAGGAAGATGAAACCGCTTAATAACCCATTATTATATTGTCTAAAATCCCATTATAATAATATGACACCACCTAGTACATTCCCTTGATACTAAATATATTCACCACCACCATCGCAAAACATCCAAAATCACATACCTACTATAAGATGGAGTCCAGTAATATGGAATAGGTAATAAGAGTAAAGGTGGGAGAAAGGGACAATTAGAAGAGACACTGACCATTGCTACCACAAAAATCCTAAACCACTAAGTTAAATTCATGTCAAAACTGTGTGGGGTTGGGCATGAAGGTTCATGAGATAAGATAATAAAATAAATAGCTAGGGAACACAAACCTAGGGAAAACATATGAATAAAAAATTACCACAACCGAAAGAATAACCCAAAGTAGGAAGATGAAATAACCACAAATCCAAAATAATCCCATTGAATGAAAATATCACAAATATAATCCAATCGTTACAAATGACGGTGAAACGAGAATTAGGATAGTGGAGTCGAGATGGCATGGGAGGAAAGAAAGAGAGGTTGATATGGGAGGAAACTAAAAAAACATAGAGGTAGAAGACTCTAATGAGGTGGGAGAAGAGGAATCCATAAATATTGGGGAGGGAGGTCTTCCAAGAGTGAAATTTTCAATATATAATTAGTATCTCCAAGAAGTATCAAGACCATTATATGTTCTTATATTCAAATGAAATCATGTAGTTCTATAAAGTTCGAGTAAAAAAAAGACTCTAGAATGAAGTTTAATGAAGATTTTACAGAAAACATTTCTTGAGGTCAAGATAACTACTTTAGATCGCCATTAAAATTCCAAATGGGGTCTTTTCCATGAAAGTAGTAAGTCAATAAAAACTAGAAAAAAATAAATTATTTAACTAAAATGGATATGGGTACCAATAGTTATATAATATTTGTCATATATACAGTATATCGAATTTAATTACAGTGTTATTATGATTAAATCCATTATACAGAAATATTATTGAGTGATTTATCAATTGAATGTAATCATTATATAATTATGGAATATAATTAAAGATTCAATCTTTATCTTCTACACATTGTGAATGTTTCCAGAATAATGAAAATATTGTTAAGTCCTTTCAAACATTATGTTCCTCCATTGATAGTAATTTCATTATAATGAATATGTGTGATCATTACTTGAGTTGTGTGTAATATCGATTTTTTTGTAGGAAGGGTGTAAGGACATCATAATTATAGTATACAGGTCAAGGAAGGGATCGTTGTAGGTTCGTTTTACAATTATTTATATTTTTATGTGAAATGTTGGTAATCATACTTATAATGGTTCAAGGATCTTAGTTAAGAGATTTTTGTTGTAATTATAGGTATTATTGGAGGGATTCCTTTTCCACACACATGTGTGGGTGTCATGGAGAAATTTAAATTTTTATGAGTGTGTGTGTTCATAATATTACATGTGTGTGTGTGTCTATGTCTGGGTATAAACATAATCAAAAAACTAAAAATGAAAAAGATTAAATTTTTTGAATAACATTAATAAAGATTGTTGATGATCTAGGGATTACACTAGGGAAAAGAAGTTTCAAAACACTAACCAATGTTATTCGTAAGTATTTTATACATAAAATTCAAAAAAGAAAGAAATATATTAATTTCTATTTTATTACATAAAAATAGAAAACATAAGATTGTTTACCATCCAAAAATATTGAAAATAAAAATGATTCCATGTAATGAACAAAAACACATTCAAGTGAACACTGTCACTCTAGAGGTGGATATTACTAGAATGAAAGAAAACATTAATTAAAAAAAATAAAAATTACAATAACATATAAATAATGATTCATGACACAGGTAATTAAAAACATGAGAATTACCTACAAGGTGTACATTCATACATTTCCAAAATATTCAAAAATAAAAAATGAACTAAAAATTAAATGTACAAATATAGTGATAAAAATAACCCATACAAAATACTGAAAAAGATTATAATTGAAAAAATGAATTCAAAGACAAAAAACTCATACATAAGAATTTGAAAGATTTGAATTGATTCTAGAAGAATAAAATCATCAACTTATTTATAGGTTGATAAAAATTATAATCTAAGGGATTAAAATGGGTAAATATATTTACATACCTTGTAAAATTGGCCTATATGAATAGGGAAGGATCATCATAGGGTTCTCTACTGTTAAAAAAATAAAGGATGTAAAATAGAAGAAAACCTAACTAAAATATATAGAGAACAAATAAAACATTATAATTAATAGAAACAAGAATCATGATCAAGACATAAATTAAACAATAATGGAAACAAAAACTAGACCAAAACACCATTACCATGGTTTGGTGGAACATTTGTTGAGGAAAAATATTATAGCAGGTGTTGAAATCATTATTCTTAAGATGTCTAGGATAGTCACCATTTCCAAGGATTATAATTCAAAAATATGGAAAACCACAATCCTTGAAAGGGGTGAAACTACTCAAGGATCCATAGGTGATCATCTTTAGTTATCCATCACATAGAGTCTTCTATAGTGGTCAAAAATCTCATTCCACTAAAAATATTTCCACAAACTGCCCTCCCTCCCTCAGTGTCAAATGATCTCTCAACACTAGTTGATTCCATCAATTTGATGATTCATTGAACTGTATGAAAAAATGGAATAAATACCCTAGATAATTGAAGTTTGTTTCAATTAATTAACAATATCTAGAGAAAATAATGTTTCAGAACCATTCATTCCAAAAATATTGTTAAAATCATGCAATGAACTACATGTAATGGCTATACAAACCAATTTCTAAAGGTAATAAAGTCGAATCCTTGATGTATAAGGGTAATTTAATTAGGCTAAAAAAATAAGGGTTACATGAAAATTTAATTATCACATAATGGTAACCAGGAAGAATGTGTATCTGTTTACAAGTGTCTATGTAAGGGTTATAATCCCCTATATAAGGTTCAAAAAACAGTATATAAAAGTAATAATACACTATGTAAGGGTTGATAAAACTATATAAGGGTCACACTCAAGGTTTATAAGGGTCAAACCCCACCTGTATAAGGGTCACACCACTCATTAATGCATCAGATGATGTCATGTAAGGGTAAAAACACTCTTTTGTATTCGTAATCCGAAGATAAAAATCCTACTTAAGGGTCGAACAGGGACATGGATAAGTGTAAAGGAGAGAAAAAATGGCCCACGTAAGGGTAGTTACAATGTTACGTTTGGTCTTGGGACTACCTGTATGGTAATATAAAACTATTAAAACCATTATAAGGGTATCTAGGAACTAATATTAGGGTAAGGGATAAACATAATGGCCTAAATATGGTTTCCCATGGACTTACATTAGAGTATCCAAACATTAATATGGCTATATAAGGGTTAAGGACATCTATATAAGTGTAAAGGGAACTCCAAAATGGATATGTAAATTTATATAAAACCTCATGTAATTTTAGAATGAAGAAAAAATAAGTCATGTACATTTATGTCAATCTATATATAGGTTAATACTAAAGACCATAGGATTGTCAAAAAATAAGGAAAATGTATATTAAAACCTGAATTTATTTATGAATAAAAAAGTGTAACTCAAAATAATAATTCAACTAAATTTAAAATAAATTGGGAATGCATTTAGGAAACATAATCACGCAATCCCACATTAAAATTTAAAATGCTAAAGCATGTGATAATTGTATACTACATAACCAAGCATCATCAATTTGGGGAGATACTAAATAGTAAACACATATAGGGAATAACACATATAGTCCCCCTTCCACATATCAATAGTGACACATAAATCCTTAAATTTATTGATATCCTAATGTTTAAAAACGTGCTCAAAATTTAAACAATTATATTAAACATGTATGATAAAATATATACATTCAATTACTCAAGTTACCCTTTTAAATAACACTATCAAGGAAAACTGCATAAGAAAATAACTTGCCATAAAATGTTTGAAAAATATATCATCAATGCCCAAAGAACACCAAAAATATGTTTGAATCCATACTCATACAAAACCATAGAAAAAAAAGATCAGATAACCATAAATAATGAATCTCAGTAATCTATAATAGTCATGAAAATAGAAATATTGAATGAAAGTGAGTTAGTGGATCATAGAGAATGAAAACACTGAAATAGTCTCCACTTAACCCATATAAAAAGATGCCTAAAAATCCTAATCGAGATCAAGAAACACCACATAATGTTAATATTTCCTAAAAAAATACAAAAGTATATATCCTCAAAATATGTAAACTAATAGAACCTGTGAAATCAGTCCAAACATCTAGTGATAGTTCCAAAACATGAGAAACAATATAGGGAAACTATGTTGGGACTTAGGGGGAAATCCACTCAAATTCATATCCTAGACAGACCTTACTAATAGAACATGATTCCAAACAATATAAAACCAAAAACATATACAAAATTACTCAAAAAACATGGATCTTAGTGATTATCCACGAAACAAACAATATTACTACACCCATAAACTACTCAATCCAAAACACTAAACTACTTATTATTCCATATGTGGACCCAATAGACCAAAAGGATATGGAGGAACCAACCAACCTCAAACAGAACCCTTTCCTACCCAAAAAAATAGATTCATACATAGGAATAACATTCTAAAGGAATTTATTTGGTTTAGATAGATATAAAATTACATAATGTTCAAGGAAATAAATATTAACAACATTTCTAAATTATAACCAAATATAAAAAAAATATATGAATGGATATTTAAAATAATGATGCAAATTAAAATCCATTAATTTTTTTAAAATTATTGAACAAGATATTTCAAATTATAATAATGTAAAATTAATAACATGTAGGCTTTGATACAACATTGTTGAGTGGGAGATTCCCCTATGGAGGGGTCCTACACACATACTAAACCATGATAATTTTAGTTGTTTTCTCTATGAAGTTTTAATATTAAAAAAAATATATATATTTATTGTTTATAAAAATAAAAAAATAAATGTATAATTTCAAATAAAAACCAAACATTGAGAAAATATAAATGAATCTATGTAGTGAACAAAAACACATATAAGTGAACAATTTCATTCTAAAGGTGGATATTACAATAATTGATGACATTTATTAATTATAAAATTATAGAATAAAATAATATATAAATAGATTTCCTTAATACATGAGTTTAAAAAATTTAGAATTGATTTCTATATCTATGTAAAAACATTTCCTGAATAATGAAATAGAAACCAAGAACTAAATGAAGAAACAACAATGTAGTGATAAAACTAAACAAAACAAAGTACTCATAGAGATTATATTCGAACTATAAAATTTAAATCTAGATTCAAATACACAAGGGGATATTATATTTGAATAGATTTTAGAAGCAATGAATATCCATGAAATTTAGGTTAAAATCAGAATGAAAAGAAGTAAAAGGGACATAAGGAAATGCATCCCTTAAGCAATTATAAAATGTCAATGTGGAAGGATCATCATATGGTTTTTCACTGTGTATGAAATAAATTAATGCAGGAGAAAAACTAGAAAGTAAAATAAAAGGAACAAAAAGGGAAAAATCATGAAGGGAATCATAAAACATGATCAAGACTTTAAAAAATTAAAAATGGAAACCAGAACATGATCAAAACCCACATTAACAGGGATTGGTTAAGACTATGTCAATGAAAATATTATCATAAGTGGTAAAATCATAATATTCAAGTTGTCTAGGTTCTTAACCATATCCAAGTATTATGTTCATCAAATATATAACACCAATAACCATGATGGTGGAATACCTATACAGGGATCTAAGAACAACTTTATGAATCAACCATCCCAAGACTTATTCTCCCGTGACCATAGAACCAGTGTTACCAAAACTCTTCATTCAAACTTCTATCTCCCCATATCAACATAATTGGGGATCTATCAACATTGTTAAATTCCATTAATTTTATGATTCTTCAATTTGGAATGATATAGTCAAGAAATACCCCATACATTTGACGGTTTTTGTGGTGGCATAACAAACTCAAGGGGGAAGAATATGTCAAAACAATTAAACCCCAACAACTCAAAAAGAAATAAAAATAACCACATTTAATGGTCATAAAAATTGATGTCTAAAGGAAATAAGGTAGGAAAAATGATTCATAAGGGTAATGGAGTCACAATACCACATCGCTAAGTTTGACCATGTAAAAGTACTGATCACATATGGGTAACCAAAAAACATGTCTCATGGTCTACAAGACCCCATCTAATGGTCATGTGTCGTTATTTAAGTGTTATAAGATGCTACTTAAGTGTCATAAAAATCAATTTAAGGGACAATACCACTGCATAAGGGTCAAAACTGAGTTACGTAAGGGTCACATACCCCCAATGTATGTTTCACTCCAATTGAGTAAGGGTCCGATGACCTTGTATAAAGCTAAGGAAACAGCTACATAAGGTTGATCTGATGATATGAAAACCCAAGTATGTGTAGACCCATGACATAAATAAGGTTAAATGAGAGAAATAAGGTTCCATGTAATGGTAAAACTAAGGACACCTAAGGGTTAATGAACTTATATAAATGTTAACTAGAACAACAAAAACCCACAAATGGTACGTATGGACTTATGTAAGGGTATATGGGAGAAATGGATGGTATTGTAAGTGAATAAAGTGTCTTGCATAAGTGAATCCAAAATTTACTAATGAAAGGAATATATAAGGGGAAACAATTGTAAGGCTAAATGAAACATCATGAGGGATTTTTACGGGTTAAAAAACATCATTTAAGGGTAAAGATAACATATGGAGACTCAAGTAGGGATAAAACCAAGATAGGTAAGTGTCAAGACTAATTACTAGGGGCTGTTAAAAAATTAAACAATCATATTAAAACAAATATTTAATTAATAAAATAATAAAATATGATCCCAAAACAACAAATCCGATTTGTCACATCGTTTAGATCCCATGATTATGAAATCAAATCATTTAAATGTTTAAAAAATATTAAACTATGGATGAAGCAATGAAATTTTTATAGGGTTGTTATTAGTTGAAATTGATCGATTTATTATTTTATATATTTTCAATTTACCTCATAATTTGTCTATATTATTTTCAATACATTATTTCTTGGCAGGGAAAATTCATTGGATATAGAAAATATTTATTATCACTAATATTATCGAAATTAATAGTAAATAAAAAATTGCATTTTTTATTCGCAATTTTTATTTTCTATTTTTTGAATTAATTCATTATAATATATTTTATTAGACTATAAAATAGAAATTATATTGAGAAGAATGATATATAAGTACAAAATAGAATATAAAATTGGAAACACAACCCAATAACACGACACCCTTGTAGCCTCCTTGAATATAAGATAGTTGAAAATTGACTTAATTACCCTTGAATTAAATGAATGAAATTTAAAACCAATAAAATGAATGATATGAATAAAAAACTCATTAATTAAAATAATAATATGTGAATAATTTAAACCCCTTGGGTTGATTGTCTTTTCCAGAACTATATAATCAATTTTGACAATAACATTCCTATATTCTCATGATAACACAAAAAAATAAGATAACACAATGTAGATTTTTCGTTTAAAATAAATATATGTTAAATTTCTAAAATATTTTTAGGAAAATCAGATAAAACATGAAAATTAGAACAATGAAAAAATAGGATAATATCCCTATAAGTAAACATCAAAAATAGTTTCATATAAACTAATCATTATAAATTCATTTAGTGGTGGAGAAGAAACTACAATATATTCACAAATCCCGACTTATAATCAACCACCATCATAATCTTCCAAAGTTATAACAAATTAAATTTTATATGAATCCAAAATTCATTTGGTATAAACATTTAAAATAAAATATTCAATACACTTTATCAAAAACAAATAAGAATTCATACAAGATTCTGAACCCAAATAATTGTTATAAGATTTATACAATTAGAGAAGATATTTTTGGATCACTAAAATTACCAAATTATTTGTAAACCTTCCAACCTATAATGGAAAACCTATCTAGCCATAATACACATAAATTTTATGTCTACACTGATTTCAGTCACAATGAAACAAAGAAGACAACATTCAGCTTCGAAAACATGAATTTTGTTTTTTTGGATAATGTTTTTACATAATTTACCGCAAAAATACTACAAAATATATGGGAGATCTACACTCAAAGTTAACATCCTAACTTACTAAATTTATAAATCATAATCACTAACCACCATAAAATATCCATATTGAACTTTATAACAACCATCTAAATTCCTACCCCAGCCTAGTTTGTTAGATTCCAATGTGTTATAAACTTTAATATACAAAGTTATTTTTCTATATTGATAAGAAAACAAAGACACAACTTTATAAAAATAGATTCTAAAAAAACACTTTGATTAAGTCTCTAAATTTTTCCTCTTTATTATCAATATCCACTGAAGATGTCAAATAATTTATAAAATTTCCCTAATTCGATGAATATAATGAAACATTTATATTATAGCAATTTAGAAATTTAAACCCTAATACTTGAAGAAAAAACGATATATAACTGTAAATACTTATCCATAAGAAAATCGTTCGTGAACCAAGACTAATATCCAAAAAATTAGAATTCAGAAAATAGTATTATTTTAAACATTTTTACAATGATAATTAGGTTTTCATAGATTCTTATAACCTTGACTAATAAGAAGATAAAGATTTAATATCCCCAAATGTCTAAACCACAACCCACTAACAGGCTTTAGAGTATATAAAATTTATGAAGATAACCAAATGGAGTTTTATACCTTAATTCTACCCACACCCATAGTTCTAGTAATAATCATGAAACAAATCAATAACATACTCAATAGTCTTACAATAATATAATACATATAAATTATTTTTTAATTTCCATGTGAAATTGTTCATTTTGGTTTACTATTTATACTTTCTTATTGATGCAAAAAAAAAATTAATATTAATTCCAATTTTATTATTATACTCATTATTTGATTCTATATCGTAGGAATATACCTTTATATAAGGGTATTAATACCTTTACATGGTTTTGGTTACCCGTATGTGGGAGTCATATACCATTACATATTGTATGTATTACCCTTTTGTGAGGCTCCCAGTACCCTTACATGAGTACCCTTATGTGAGTATCCTAATACCCTAATTTCAATACCATTACATGGTTATGACCCTAGAATGAGCTTACTAGTACCCTTACATGGTGTAAGGATTTCCCTTATGTAGGTACCCCATCATGGGTGCTACTCTTAAACTTGGACCCTTATGAGGAATTGTGCTCTTACGAGGTACCCTTACATGGGTACCCTAAAGGTGGTATTACACTTATATATTATACTTAAAAGGGAGTCACCATAACAGTTTTATCCATATATATCGGGGGTCCATCACTGGTACTTATATACAGTATGCTATTTTACCCTTACACCAAGGTGGGTTTGATCCCTTGACCTTTCCATAGATATCTCCTGGCCGTTGTGTAGAATATCCCAATATCAAATTTGGTATGCGTTATTTTTGTTTTAATTTTTCATTAATATGTGGTACTTATTTATTATTAGAGAAGTTATGATATATTGTGCAATTATTAGAGACTTTAATGACTAGAAAATATAGTGTCCTTTCAATGAAGAAAAATTGTCTAATAAATCATCTCTATGGTGCTATCGCTCTCATTTGGTAGAGGAAAACCCTATATCTGTTTATGATATACCTTTTTGAAGCTCCACCCTTTAGCATATAATTTTTTGATAGATGATCCTTCAAGGTGAAAAATTGGGTTCATACCCCCTTAAATGATCCCCAGTGGAGATTAGGACTAGGTTCACATCGGGAGAATTTTTTCAAATTCACCAAATGATTATTTTACATTCTCTAACAAATAATTAAGCTTCCTATGATAGTGGTAATAATATCAAGGATTATAGAATTTTTTTTTCTTATCTTCAGTTGTTTTTGTTTCATTCTAGTTAAATGTTTCATATTATTTTATTCTAATTAATTTTGGAATAATAAAATATGTGTGTGGGTAGTGTTATTGATGTACACATAGGATCACAATGTTTTTGAAGCATGGTAAATCATCAGCCCTCTCTCAATTTATTTTTTTCTTTTTTTATTCCATGTTTAAATACATTTTTTCTCACCCTAAATATTATCAAACATATTAAGTGAAAAATAAATTCTTATATTTGGTGATCCTTGGTTGATCTGGGGGGGATCTTTATGATTTTCCATTAAAACATGGTATTAAAGCTGCCGATTAACATGATAAAAGATTATAAATATTGAATGTAATGTATTGAGGTGATAATTACTTCCACCTTTGGTGAATAAATACGATATCACTTCTTATATAGAGGTAATGTGTTGATTCTTTTCATGGACTTAGGAAACCTTTAGTTTCATATTTTGATGATCAACATACTATAATGACATATGAGTATTTCTCTTTTGAAACCTTTCAAAAGTACGATAACTCAATTCTTATATCCCTAGGTTATAATGTTCTTCAAGATGTATCCTATGAATCTAATACATCTTGTAAATGGTTAAATAATGACAAAATGTGATTAATACACTTATTTCTCATCTATATAGGAAACATATAATGTTCACATTTAGAATTTTCAAGGTTTCACCTATATGAACTAATATTTATGAATTTAAAAAAATTCTATTCGATCATTATAATATTAATTTTAAATTTTCATCTGAATAACATGTTATAATTTAGTTATTTTCACTTGATAATTCCAATAATACCCTAGTGGAGACCATTATGTATTGATGAGGCTCTTTTGAACATGGATAATTTAAACAGGTTTTTGTTTTTAAATAAATTCAATCTAAATCTAATGTAACGTGTAAAGTAGATAGCCATTTCACTATTGGTATATATGAAAGTAAGAATAAAAAAAATTAAAAAAAATAAGGGATGTGGTGTGAACACCCAAATACAATAAAAATACTTGTTTTTATGGGAATGTATATTTATTACAATAATTTTGGTATGGATAAACATATTTCTCATGAGTGTTGCAAGACCAAACAAAAAAATGATTTAGATCCTAAGAACATGCAGATGAATATTTTTTAATTGATTCTAGTTAGGATATCGTTGATGTAAAAAATTATACTACTAGTAGTCCCTCGAATGTATAGATGTCATATTCATTATGTTCATTTTGTATGTTCCCCATTAAATATTATTTTCCTGATCTATCAAGGATGGTTAACAGAAAAGTTTTTCTAGGTATCAATACATGGTATAGAGATCAGGGTATTCAATTAATTATGTTAGAGCTTTATAATATCTCTTTATTGACATTACTATAATTATTATGGGTTCCCATCCTACATAGATAAATCATTTCATTACATATATTAGACCAGAAAGGGGTAAAATATATGTCTACTTTTGGTTTCATCAGAATCATTAATGGATCTAGGACTATAATCAAAGGATGTCTTATAAGATTGATATGTGTTTTAGAAGGAACGAAAAACCAAATATAAATGGGTAGTGCATATATAAAAAATTTAGATAGTACAATTCATTAGCATAGATTATTGGGGTTTGTATGCTCTAAAGTTATAGTGGAGTTGAGTAGAAAAGGGAAATTGAATAATATAACATCGAACTACCTTCCCTTTTTTTAATGTTATGTTCTAGGATAGGATAATAGAGTAAGATTAAATAAATCATCCATTATATTTTTTCACCTATTAGAAGATGTCAGTTAAGACCTATGAGGACTAGCTAGAACCACTTATCATGGTGAAGGATCTTATTTGGTAACTTTAAATTATGATTACTCTAGAGGAGTTTTTTTTGATCCCATAATATAATGTCTCTGAAAAATTTAAATCCTAAAAATCTATTGTTGAGTACCAAACAGGTAGAAAACATCATGCTTTAATAAAATACAATTAATTAGAGTATCTTTAATCTGTTATTATCTTATTTTTTGAGTCAGATAGTGTAAAAGATGTTAGAATATTAGGAAAAAAACCCAAAAAGGTTATGGTAGAATGAATGAATTGAACCATAAATGAAAGGGTATAATGTATGTTCACATACTCAAGGATAAAAAAAATATTTCTAGTAAGAAGATTTTCTATAGTGTTTTATTTTATTAAATAATTACCTTATTCAGAAAATGGATTTAAAACACCTCAATACATTAGGTGTAACTTCCCCATCTTATAACTATTTAAGAGTTTTAAGGTGAACAATTTATTTTCATATTAAAGGTGATGATCTCCAACCAAGAGACCTTAAATTTATATTCACGAGATACCCACGGGTGTTTAAGGGATATATAGTTTTGGTTGATAAACCAAGATTCCATAAATTTATTATAAGTAATACTGTGGTTTTCTATGACATTGTCATTTCTATAAATAAATCATTCAAAAATGATAGTAATGGAATGCACCAAAATGATTCTTTATGAACTAATGATCACCCCTTGTTTTAGGAAACAACTGATACTATTTTACTTGAATCTCACCCTCAATAACCAAATAAATTTGAATCATTTTTTAAATTTGATAATGGAATGACATAATATCATGTTGATTACTATCTTACTAAGGACATAGCTATATGGTTCATCAAGTATACATCTCAGTTTAAAAAAAATATTAAATTACATAATTTTAATTATATATTTCTAAGGATATTAAATATAGGGATCCCTAAATCATTAGTAATGATATAAATGACATAGATTCTAAGAGGTGGATATCTTTCATGGATGATGAAATGAAATCCTTAAAATATAACCACATGTTATATTGTTCCTAAGACAGTAAATTCTAAAGTAATATGATTGAAGTTGATCTCTAAAAACAAAAAATATAATACCAAAGAGAATCAAATTATGTTTATGTCCATCATTGTATAAAAATGTTTTCTCCAAATGGAGGTAATTTATTATTATGATATTTTCTTATACTATATTTAATCATTCCTGAATATATTTGTTACTTTATTATTCATCTTATATTTATTGTAATTGTGGGTCTGTTTATTTAATAATATCCAACATGAATGGTGATATAAATTATACCACATACATGAAAGAATATGATAGTTATTTTATTAATTTCATTTCTAACTAGATATGTCTATTGAATATGTTATTTTGAGGACTAAATCAAAAATCTAGGCAGTGATATTTAATGTTTGGTACACAAATGTTTAATAATTGTTTTAATCTTATTAAAAATGAATCTTATAAATATTTTGACATTATAAAATTAGTTATGATAAATTCTGTGTTCAATGTTGATGAAAGTATTATTATTTTCAGTGATATAAAACTATAAATTTCTGTTAAGTCTCAATTGAAGGAAAATATTCAAATTAATAACCTACAAAATGATAGTAAAAGTTTTCAGATGGAAATAATAAGGGATTTGAGACTTGAATGTTATTTAACTATAAAAATATGGTTATATTGTGGAAATTATTAAGAGATACATGGATGAATTCATCAAACCTAATAAGAATCAATAACTCAAAATTTTTATATTTCACTTTATCAATCTCCTACTACCTAATATGATACTAAATTTATGTATAAAATTACCTATGTTAGTATAGTAGCCAAAAACTTGTATGCAATGATTTTCACCCAACCTAATGTTTAAAATTTTTTTGTACTCAGAGTATATTATTTGAGTAATATTGAAAATCAAAAATATAAATCATTAAAATGGTTACCTAGATATATTTCTCATGATTCTGATTTATCCTTATGGAATAAAAAAATATAAACATTATTGATCTGCATGTTGGTTCTGTAGATTTGAATAATGAAGGTAATATAGATAAATATAATTTATTATTGTTGTATGTTTTTACTTTTCATAGATGACCATTTTCATGTAGATTCAATATGAAATCCATGGTGTCCCTCCTTACTACTAAAGCTAATAATATATCCCTGAATGTTGCTATCAAAGAGGCCATTGGGATAAATGGTTTTCATTATAATCATAATATTAGTAATTTCCTTATTACAATATATTCTAATAGTTAATTTTCCATTAACCTATCTAGAAATTTAGTATTCCATGGTATGTCTAATCATATTGAAATTATATTTTTTTAGAGATTTTATTTACTTAAGAACCTTATATTCCAATATGATACACACTGATGTAAATTATGGAAGACATATTTACTAACATTGTGACATTATCTACATTCAAAAAAAATTAGACATAGTTATCCTGTTTCTAATTAAATATCAATATGTACATGAATATAAACGATCTCATAGAAAAATGGGGTATATTTTTTCCCCATTTATATATGAATTTTGTCTTGTATTTATACAATTTATAATTTTTATTAATGAATGAAAAATGTGAATTTTAATTGCACTTTTATTTTTATCCTTATTTTTTGACTATGTGTCTTATGTTTCTATAGTGTTGTAACTTCATCATTACCATAACATTATTTTTTCTACCCTTATGTGGGTGTCCCATTCCTTTATGTAGAATAATTTTTACCCATAACTGATGTTCTAGTACCCCTATATATATACACATGCAGGGGTCTGGACCTAACGAGATAATCCCAATACCGTTACATGAGTACCCTTATGAAATTATAACTATTACATGACGTTAATATTACCATTATATAGTGTAGGTCCTACCCATATATAGGTACCATGGAGTAGGTGGTGCCCTTTTGTTTGGAACCATAAATGATGTGGTACCCTTATGTGGAACCATTAAATGGGTGATGTAACATCCCAGGTTAATAATGAATATGGAATTTTCATATTTATTAATATTTGTGAATTATATATTAATTTTACATTAAAGGAGATTCCATGATTTTTTGAGTACTCGATATGCACCAACGGCTTTCTTTGAATTCTAATGTTACACACAATGTTAAGTTATACTAAAAACTAATATAATCATATTATTATTTAAAATGGTAGTTAACACATAGTCATTTTATTAGCGGGAATGAACATGACTAACTACAAAATGATATTACATGTTTGTTAAATGTTTTTACATTTATCCAATAAAATTTAGAATCTTAAAATGTGATTGAATCTGATTTTTAGCATAAACACTCTAATATTCATTACAAGGTCCATTTAACACATTTTGATGGGGAACCCTCATTAAATATTGTTTTGGTCACTTTTATATGTTCTATTTGACAAAATAAAATTCTTATTTATAATCGGGACAATAAAATTTACTTTGAGAAAATTTTGTATTTTTTCTAATAAATTTTATTTTTAATGAATATTGAAAAATACTGTATTTTAATTCAAAACAGCCTTTTAATCGAATATATTTATATGGTTAGATTAACTTTTTAACTGATTTTAACATATAATTAGATTATATCTTTATAATATATATCCTATATTTGTCATTGGATAAAATTTCATTTTAAAATTGGACACAAACAATTGAAAATCTTTTGATAGTTATTATTTCATTAAAACACGATTTTTGTTTTGACAACAGGAATTAATTTTAAATTAATTATTGAATCATAAATGTTTTGTGTTTTGTAAAATAGGGATCATTTTTTTATTTTGAATATAGAATTTATCTTATGCATAATGTTTGGTATTTTTCTGAAAAAATACAATTTTTGATGAATAGTGAAAACACTAAGTAGTAGTTAAAACCCCGAATTATTCATTTAAATGACATTTTTCTACTTATGTGGATTGAATTTATAATATCCAGCATACATGGTTGTTATTATTAATTATAATGTGGTTTAATAAATTGTAAATAATGTTTCGAAAATAGTATCTTTTGACTTTTATTTACCGTTGTTAATGGTAAATTGGGTAAATTAAGGTAAAAATAATATTATAATAATATAAAATTACATTAACACATGTCCAGACCTTATTGGACGATTCATGGCCGACCAATACATTCCTTGAGTGAGTTTTTTTCATTTGAAATTCATTTGGGTAAGATAATGACATTAATAACTTTTTTTAAAAGTAAAAATAAAAATATCATAAACATGTATTATTTTGATAAAACAATTTTAATGTGGGGTTATATAATTGATATATTTTACAAAAAATAATGATTATAAATATAAAAATAATTCTTATATCATGGTATTTTATTTATAATTTTTGGACATCAAATAAAAAAAGTACTTATGACATAATAATGATTCAGTGTTTACCTCGTTAATGAATGAAATAAATAAATAAGATTATATGTATTAAAAAAATAACCAAAACCTCTCTAATTACTATTATATTTTTTTATTTCAAACAATAGTCATCTTATATTCTACTTTAATGAGTTTTGGACCTTTAGAAGACAAAATTATTATATAATAAAATAATATTTTCAAACTTTTCAAAATATCCCCTCCTCCCCCTTATAAAAAGCCCTCACCTATAACTCATCACTCACACCACTCAAGCTTTTTGGATCATCCAAAATCTGGCAAAATATTCTCTCAAGATCCATATATTCCACCTATATACCTTAAATTTTACAGAAGTCCCTTCAAGTAATCCTTTTGGTTCAATCTAAAAGGAGATACCAGATTTAAAGGTAATGTCTTCTATTAAGTTATTTCCTTTTATTTTACTTCTCCAACACCCTAAACTCTCATTATTACTTTAATTTTTAACATACACCATTATCCTTAATATAATAGGTTGTTGTTATGAGAATTATTCAATCTAAACATCCACAAACCTCCATCTAATGGATACGAACATATTGTTTCTGTGGACGATGAACTATTGCCTCATGAAACGTTGATTGGTCCAATATCCCCAACTGCCTCTCATGGTGGCCATTATGATTGAAATTTAATTATATATGATATATGTTTTATTTTATTTTTTCAATATTATTCTGTAATTATCATTTAGAACATAAATTTATTCTTTTCATGTTGTATAAATATGATAATTTCATTTGAGAAAGAGCGCACTACCACCCCCTTAGAGTGATATGACACAATCATACCATACACAGAATGTATAAATGATGGTGTTAATGAAAATATGTAACATATATAAAATGTGATATTATAATATAATTTTAATATTCCTATTTATCATTATGTTTTAATTTCATGAAAAATGAAATAAAATAAATTAAAGTAGCGTTCATGCGTACGTACGACTTATCGTCTCCATGAACGGTACATTCCATTTCTTATGTCAAAAGGTTATGGACTATTATAAATACATATAGAATAGATATATATGATATTTATGATATCTAAATGATGGATATAATTATGAAGATAATTTAATTTTAACCACATTGACAAATTGTAATTATAACAAGTTTATTTTTAACACAAATTCCGAACATCGACAAAATGCCCGATATGAACTCAAATAATAAATAATTGTTATTGCAAAGTAATAAGTGAAGTAAAAGGAATAATAAACATGAAAAAGGTTCTGAATAAATTATAAATTAACATATGTATATTATTTATAAAGAACAAGGAACAAACATGTCAAGTCATACATGAGGTAAGGGGTTTTCATCTCACTTTTTATTCCCATGAAATTCATGCTATATTTTCCACTATTTCCTTTTGTGTGGTCTATGTAATTTTCATTATTGTATTATTTTTGTAATATAATATAATTTATTTTTATTTAAATATTCATTGTATGATCTTTCCTTCATGTGTTGTATGTTTCGTAAGTTACCAACTCAATAAGGGAACTTTTTATCCCAATTTCCATTCCTCGGGTTGGTCTTATTATTCTTAATTACGTCATGATATGATAATGTGTGGAATCAATTTTTATTTGTTTATGTTTTAATTTTCACTCCACTTGGTGTCGATATACTTTTTGTACACATAATCACTCTATTTATATATTCTCATGTTATTGATATGATCATGATAAGGGTAATCTTCACTCAATTTCCATTTATTAAGTTAAACATCCAAGTCATTGGTTTTGTTTTAAAAAGAACATGTGTGAATTTCTTCTGAATGAAATGCGCTAAATATACAATAATATAGGGTGTATTTATATTTTTCACACAGTATTATGTAATTTATTTATCTTAAATCTAAAGATAATGTTATTATACAGGATGTCGTCTCAATTTTAATTCCACTGAGACATAATTGTTGTTATGCACCAATTAACTTTTATATGATGTTAGTACTACCCTTTGGAATATTATATCATTAATCCCTTTTTAATGATATTAAAAAGTTTTGATGAATGTTATTCCTCAATTATTTTTATTCAAGTCTCTCTCATTTGGTTAGAAACTCATTGAATAAAATATCGTTTTAAATGTTTTAACGATTTATTCTTATAAATATTTCTCATTAATGTCCATGTTTTAAAAATGGTTTCAAGGATTTATTTTATGGACATGAATATTTTGATATTAAAATTTATTTCAAATGCTTCAATGTGTTATGGGACACATTTATTATAAAGACCCATACTTTATATACATTGTTAATACTTCGAAATTGAAGCACACTTATTACAACATATGACAAAACCACAAAGGACCGTATAGGTATAGTGTCTTTAGAAAGTGGGAAACATAAACAACTGGTTCATAAATCTTCTACAGTGTATCCCATTTATTTCATCATATCTAGGGTCCCTTTTAGCATATTATACTTAATATCCATCTTCCCGACCTGGGGAAAAGAAAACATAAAAGGGTGAGCTCAAATTCTCAGCAAGGGCAAATAAATGAAATAAAAATCATATCATATCTTTTTGAAAATCATAACCTGCAAAAAAGATCATAATATATTAACATGGAATAAATCATAGAAGTCAAAATGAGATCCCCATAATCATAACATGAAACTTGAAACTTTGTGGCATGCACACATAATCATGGAAAATCATTTCTTGTTAGTCATGACTCATTGCCAAGACTATCTTAGTGGACAAAGTCCCTTTCTGAACCGAGTCACCCTCGTTCCAGTCCTGTTTCACTGAACCGGTATAACCTACCGTTCCAGCCCTGTCTATCTCATGAGATATAAAATCTTTACCCAATTAATTAGAGGGAGATATAGGTACCACCCATCTTACAATGAATCCATTCTTATGTGTGCCACATAATCATAAACCATACATCATAGCGTAACCCATGTAATAAAAATGGGATTCTTAAACAACATGACGTCATAAAACAATTCATATAAGATAAAGGAATTCATAAAAATATTTCCATCACAACATGATCAAATCAATGTAATAATAGGGATAAAAATAGAACCCTTTTATTATCTTAGATGGAAAATAATTTTGATAAAATACTTGAACTCCATTCTTGAGGAAAATATCCTTTCTACTTCAAAAACATGTTTCCTTTAATAACATGTCATACGAATTTAAAATAAAAGAAGTTGATTAAAAATAAACTTGAAAACTTGTAAAGGAAGTTTCTTGGAAATAATGTTTTAAAAATCCATTCATGCCGTATAAGTTAAAAAAACATTCTTCGTACTTTTGTCGGAAAAGTCAAAAAGTACCTCGTACGAAAAAAGACAAAAGTTTCCTTTCATATTCTTTACTAAAAACTCACCTACGGGTAAAATTGGATTTAAAATATTGTAAGTGGATGGAAATAATATTACATATTGATGAAACATGGATGTGGATGATAAAATACACCCCAGTAAATACTTACGAATAAACAATCTCGGATAAAAATGAGATTGTGATATTTCCCTTACCTTAGGTCTGATTTTCGTTGTACGTGTCCGAAGCTCCTGTATAATGGTTTAAATAATGTTATTGGCTTATTCCATAATCATACATTTTGATATGATATCATATATGGTCATATTCATAGCTTCTTGTTAGTAATATTTCATTGTTACTTGTTACTCGAGTCTTTATTGCCTTTTGTTCTTATCTGTGTTTTACCAAATACATACTTATTCTTATTTTAAGGATATAGATACCTTATATCCAGAATGGTATTAGTGTAACATATATCATATTTATTCATTCAATTAATTTATATAATTACTATGTAATGATGATCATGTAGAACGAGTCGCATCACATCGTGGAGACGGTATTCCGTACGTACGCACGAGTGATGATATCATTGCTATGATCGTGGAACTGTATTGGAGTATATATATATAATTTCAGTATCAATATTACTTTATAATAATCATAAATAGTTACTCATTACACCATTATACCCATCCTTGTAAAGTGATGGTGGAAAAATAGATTACACCACGGCGTGGAGACAGTATTCTGTACGTACGCACGCGCGGTGATTTCATTTTTCTGTGGGATGTATAGAAGGTGAATTAGGGTTGTTTCGTATTTATAATAACATATCAGTATGTAAGTAATACTTATGTTATTAAAATATCATGAAACAACTAAAGAAGAAGAAGTTGAAGAAGAAAGAAATTGAAAAGACCGCTAATGGATATTACCTCTTCTTTGGAACACCTCTTTGAATCCTCCACTTAGGGAACTAAGATTGGTCTTTCAAGAAGACCAGGACCTCTAGGATTATTCTAGGGAAGTGGAGAGGAGAAAATTTCAGGGGTTGGCCGAGCTTGAGTGCTCAAATTGGTGTGAGGAGGAGGGGGAGGAGGTTCCCTTTTATAAGGGAGGAGAGGGGCACCTTAGGAATACCTCAAAATATTATTTTATATTAAAGTCAAAATCGGTTTATAATGGTTCCAAAGGGACTTATTTCGAATCTAAAGTGGGGATGGGTCGAAATACTATCAACCAATAGGATTTAGACAAGTTTAGGGTATTATTTTAACCTTATCAATTAGATTTAACTCTAAGTTAAATAATTTAACTTTTACCGTGTCTTTTTGCTTTCTTTCACTATAAGGTAAATACACTTATTATAACATGCCAAACGAACCCCAAATTGTTTATTATTAATATATATATCCTTATATAAGTCATTTGGCCGATCCTTAGATTTTTAGGAATAAAATAACAATTAATAATATAATATTTGATTTAAAAACTATTTTGTGTCAATTTTTACACTATTTGATATATGATTTATGTGAAAGTCATAACATAATTATATGTTCGAATAAAGTTGATTACATCAACAATAATATATCATAGTAACCTATAAAAATAGTTTAATTCATAAAAAGTCTCAAATGACATTTATTTTGGTGTTTATAACACCAATTATGTCAATATTTCATTAATAAGATAATTACTGCATCATCATTGTGTCATAAATAAATTAAATTATTTAATGTCTAAAAATTATAAATAAATACCATTATGTAGGAAATCTTTCTAGATTTCTAATGAATATTTATAGTAGAATTTATCTTATGTATAACCCCATATTAAAAATGATTTACTTATTAAATGTTGATTTTAACTATTTTAACTATTCATTAAATAATTTAATAATAAATGTCCTAATCTAATCCAAGTGGGCCTAAATGGTCATATTTTATTCCTAAGTTTGTTTTTCTCTAATTTCACTTGTCCAAATGAATTAGGACATGTGTTAGGGTAATAGTAATATCATATTTACCCTTATTTACCCTATTTACTATTAACCACGGTAAAAAAAGTAAAAAGTTACTATTCACCAAAAAATTATTTTTATCTCATTGAACCACAGTTTACTTACTGATATCAACCGTGTCTGTCGGATTTTTGAAATTCCATTCACAGAAGCGGTAAAATTATGTTTTATGCAAAATTCAGTTTTTTAACCTACCACTTAGTGGTTTCACTATTCATCAAAAATTGAAAGTTTTCAGAAAAATGCCAAAATTTCACCCTAGGCTAATTTCGGTATTCCGAATCCAAAAATGAAGTCCATTTTGAAAAATAAAATATATAAAATTTCAAAAAGTGGTTATTACTATTCATAACGGCTAGTTTTAATAATATTTTAATAGCATATCGTTGTTTAGTGAAACTCGGTGTTGCGTACGACGCAAGCTATCGAGGAAGGTCGTGATTGCGTGTAAAGTAAGCCAAGCAAGTGTGTAGTGAAGGATTCCTTTGATGATATATAAAAAAAATATTACTCATAAAAATCTCTGGTGTTACATTCTACCCCCCTTAAAAAGAATTTCGCCCTCGAAATTCGTCACTTTGTAACAAACAGATGAGGATACTTCTCCCTCATCATATCCTCAAGCTCCCATGTAGCTTCTTCAAGTTGGTGGTTCCTCCATAAAACTTTCACCAAGCGAGTGGTCTTGTTTCGTAGGACTTTTTCTCTACGATCCAGAATCTCTATCGGCTGTTCTTCATAAGAAAGATCTTGCTCCAGCGGTACAACTTCTGAGCTGAGTACATATGAAGGATCTGGTATGTACTTTCTCAGGAGAGATACATTGAACACATCATGAACTTGAGAGAGATTCGGTGGAATCTCAAATTGGAAAGCTACCTTCCCAACATGATCCAGTATTTCGAAAGGACCGATATATCTAGGGCTCAACTTCCCCTTCTTTCCATATCTCATAACCCTCTTCCTGGGAGATATTCGTAAGAACACTTTATCACCCACTTCAAACTCTATGTCTTCTCTTTGGTTGTCGGCATAACTTTTCTGTCGACTCTGAGCTACTCTTATGTGTTGTTGAATAGATCTGACCTTTTCTGCCATTTCATCAACGAGATCAGGTCCTAATAGCTTTCTTTCCCCAACTTCATCCCAGCAAGTTGGAGTCCTGCATTTCTTTCCATAGAGAGCTTCATAAGGATCCATCTGAATACTGGAGTGAAAGATATTATTATAAGAAAATTCCACCAAAGGTAGGTGTTGATCCCAACCTCCTTTGAAATCCATAGAGCAAGCTCTCAACATATCTTCTAGGGTTTGAATTGTTCTCTTAGACTGACCGTCTGTCTGGGGATGATAAGCAGTGCTGAGACTCAACTCTGTATCCAGAGTATGCTGAAGACTTCGCCAGAACATCGAGGTAAATCGCGGATCCCGATCAGATATAATAGAAAGTGGTACTCCATGCAATCTTACCACTTCCTTTACATATATCCTGGCAAGCTGATCTAGAGAGAAATCCTCTCTCATAGCAATGAAGTGTGCAGACTTTGTAAGACGATCAACTATGACCCAAATAGCATTATTGCCTTTGGATGTTTTAGGAAGTCCTATAACAAAGTCCATAGTGATGTTTTCCCATTTCCATTCGGGTATGGGTAATGGTTGTAACATCCCCTTAGACTTCTGTCTCTCAGCTTAAACTTGTTGACAAACCAAGCATCGAGAGACATATTCAGCAACATCTCTTTTCATGCCATCCCAACAGAAGTACTCTTTCAGGTCCCTATACATCTTCGTGCTTCCAGGATGAATAGAGAATGATGAACTATGAGCCTCATCCAGCAGCTCCTTCTTTAATTCGGGGATGGGAGGAACACAAACCCGATTCCTGAACTTTATTATCTCATCACAATCAAGGTTGAATTCAGGAACATTTCTCACCTTCTTTTGTAACTCGACATCTTCTTTCTGTGCCTCTTTAATCTTCACATGTATAGATGGTTGAACATTCATTTGAGAAAGATAAGATTTTTTCCCTTCCATTATAATTCCAAGATCCATCCATTGTAAATCGATAAATATTGGATGTTTTTTGATCCTCATCATGGATAAACTAGCATGGTCTTGTCGACTTAATGCATCTGCCACCTTGTTTGCTTTCCCAGGGTGGTAATGGATTGAGCAGTCGTAATCCTTAATCAGCTCCAACCATCTTCTTTGACGCATATTCAACTCCTTTTGTGTGAAAATATACTTTAAACTTTTAAGATCAGTATAAATATCAAACCTTTAACCATAAAGGTAATGCCTCCAAATCTTTAATGAAAAGATTACCGCAGCCAACTCCAAATCATGTGTTGGGTAATTTTGCTCATGGATTTTCAACTGTCGTGAGGCAAAAGCTATCACCATATCATTTTGCATAAGAACACATCCCAATCCCTTCTTGGATGCATCACTATAGATCACAAACCTTTCTTCACTACAAGGTAGTGTGAGCATAGGTGCATTGGATAACCTTCTTTTCAACTCCTTGAAATTTTCTTCACATTCCTCTGTCCAAACAAACTTAACTCCTTTCCGAGTCAACTTGGTGAGTGGATTAGACAATCGTGAAAAATCTTTTACAAAATGTCGATAATATCCAGCCAAACCATGAAAACATCATATCTCAGTTACTGTTGTTGGTCTTGACCATCTTTCGATAACCTCTGTTTTTGCTGGATCCACAGATATCCCCTCTTTTGAGATTATGTGACCCAAAAATGCAACTTTTTGAAGCCAAAATTCACACTTGGTAAATTTGGCATAATGCTTCTCCTTTCTCAGGTTCTTCAATATAATTATCAAGTGATCTTCATGCTCTTCCTTGCTCTTTGAATAGACAAGAATATCATCTATAAAGACTACCACAAATTGATCAAGATAGTCTCTAAAGACTCTATTCATTAGATCCATGAAGATAGCAGGGGCATTAGTAAGACCAAACGGCATCACTATAAATTCATAGTGTCCATACCTTGTACAGAAAGTCGTCTATGGAATATCCTCCCTTTGACCCTTAATTGATGATACCCTGAACGAATATCAGTCTTGGAAAAGTATTGAGCTCCGCGTAGTTGGTCAAATAAGTCATCAATGCGTGGGAGAGGATATTTGTTCTTGATAGTGATCTTGTTAAGTTCTCGATAATCAATGCAGAGTCTCATTGATCCATCTTTCTTCTTAACAAATAGAACAGGTGCTCTCCAAGGTGACGCACTAGGGCGTATGAATCCTTTATCAAGATTCTCTTGGAGTTGCTTCTTCAATTCCTGCAACTCAATTGGGGCCATTCCATAAGGTGTCTTTGAATTTGGCAAAGCACCTGGTACGAGTTCTATTGAAAACTCAACTTCACGATTTGGTGGAAGACCCAGTAATTCCTCCGGAAAGACATCATCAAACTCCCGTACAATGGGAATATTCTTAATCGTGAGTTTCTCACCAACCATTTGAGATAAATAACCATCATTTAGTGGAATCAATACCCATAAGATGGAAGAAATTTCCACTGGAAGGTTATGTCCATCCTTGCATTGATAGACGATCGTAGATTGATCTGGAATATGAAATGTTACTTCCCTTCTTTGGAAATTGATATGAGATCCATGTAGAGAAAGCCAATCCATGCCAAGAATCACATCCAATTCCACTAAAGGAAGGATCATAAGATTTGCAGGAAGCACTTTCCCACAAACTTCGATCAGAGAAGAATTATAAACTTTTGATGCGACTGTTGTGCCATTAGGTGTTGTCACAGCTAACTCAACATCTAATTGTTGAGGTAGTACGGTGATACCCTTAGAAAATTTTTCAGAAATAAAAGAGTGGGTGGATCCAGAATCAAATAAAACATTTGCTACTTTAGAGTGGATGGTAAGTGTACCTTTCACCACTTCGTTATCATACTCCACATCACTGATAGAAATTTCATGTTACTTTCCTTTGTCTTTAGCCTTAAGATTTTGTTGACGTCGACCATAATCATCAACCCTTGGATTTGGGCATTGATTGGCATAATTTCCAATATCCTTGCACTTGAAACATTGAAGTGTAGTAGGATCATTCTGTGTATCCCTTCCTTTGTTTGCATCATTAGACATCTTCTTCCCATTATCGCGGCATTCAAATGCCCGATGACCTTCCTTTCCACACTTAAAACATTTACTTGTCCCTTTAAGACAACTCCCTCCATGTTTCTTTCCACACTTTGAGCATAAGGGAAAGCTCATCTTCTTTTCAGTGTGCTCTTTAGATTTTCCTTTGAATTCCATCTTCCTCTTCTTATCAAACCCATGTGACTGATGGGTTACTCCAATCTCCATCTCGACTTTGAGAGCACATCGAACGATTTCCTCATAGCAATTAAAGTCCCTTATGGCTAACGCCCATCGAAGACTTGGTTTTAAGCCACTAAAGAATCGATCGATCTTAATCTCAGGTTGGATAATAATACCAGAAGCGTACCTTGCAAGTCTTGTAAAATTTGCTTCATAGGTACCAACAGATTCATCATCCCTTTGCTTCAGTTCAAGAAACTCTTTCTCCATCTTTGTTCAGAGAATACGAGGGAAGTACTTATTGAAAAATAAGTTCTTGAACTCGTCCCATTCCATAGACTCAATTTCATCCCTTTGCCTCGTATTAATAATAAGATTCCACCATTGATCAACATCTCCTTCCAAATGATACACTGCTAGGATGACTTTATCATGTTCAGAACATTGAAGAACTGAAAATATCTTTTCAGTAGTACTAATCCATTGTTCAACAACTAATGGATCAGTAGACCCGCTGAAAGAAGGTGGACGCTGCCTCGTGAAGGATTCAATAGAATGTTGCTCCTTCCTTTGCTCGTTTGGAAGTCCTGCATGATTCATAGCTTGAGAAAGTTGGGTGATCATGGCTACAAGATTTTGCATTCCAGCTCCCATATATTTTGGTTGCTCAGGGGGATAATCATTGCATTGCCCATCGCATTCCGCATTAACACGGTTCCTTCGGGTTCCAGCCATTGACTAAAACCAAGAAGAATAGTGTGAGCAACACTAATTATAATAGGAAACCACATAATTCAAGAATAAAATTTTCATGCTTAAGGTCTTATCCTAGGGTATTCATGGCCATTTCTAAAACACTAAGATTGTGTTCTATGATTAGACTTATCCTTAGGGTTCTTACTAAGGCTTTCACATCCTAGTTTCCAAAGTTTGACTATACCTTTCCTCTGATACCAACTATAACAACCCATACTTTACATACATTGTTAATACTTCAAAATTGAAGCACACTTATTACAACATATGACAAAACCACAAAGGACCGTATAGGTATAGTGTCTTTATAAACTGGGAAACATAAACAACTGGTTCATAAATCTTCTACAGTGTCTCCCATTTATTTCATCATATCTAGGGTCCCTTTTAGCATATTCTACTTAATATCCATCTTCCTGACCTGGGGAAAAGAAAACATAAAACGGTGAGCTCAAATACTCAACAAGGGCAAATAAATGAAATAAAAATCATATCATATCTTTTTGAAAATCATAACCTGCAAAAAAGATCATAATATATTAACATGGAATAAATCATAGAAGTGAAAATGAGATCCCCATATTCATAACATGAAACTTGAAACTTTGTGGCATGCACACATAATCATGGAAAATCATTTCTTGTTAGTCATGACTCATTTCCAAGACTATCTTAGTGGACAAAGTCCCTTTCTGAACCGAGTCACCCTCGTTCCAGTCATGTTTCACTGAACCGGTATAACCTACCGTTCCAGCCCTGTCTATCTCATGAGATATAAAATCTTTACCCAATGAATTGGAGGGAGATATAGGTCCCACCCATCTTATAATGAATCCATTCTTATGTGTGCCACATAATCATAAACCATACATCATAGCGTAACCCATGTAATAAAAATGGGATTCTTAAACAACATGACATCATAAAACAATTCATATAAGATAAAGGAATTCATAAAAATATTTCCATCACAACATTATCAAATCAATTTAATAATAGGGATAAAAATAGAACCCTTTTATTATCTTAGATGAAAAATAATTTTGATAAAATACTTGAACTCCATTCTCGAGGAAAATATCCTTTCTACTTCAAAAACATTTTTCCTTTCATAAAATGTCATACCACGTTAAAATAAAAGAAGTTGATTAAAAAAAATTGAAAACTTGTAAAGGATGTTTCTTGGAAATAATGTTTTAAAAATCCATTCATTCCGTATTAGTTAAAAAAACATTCTTCGTACTTTTGTCAGAAAAGTCAAAAAGTACCTCGTACGAAAAAAGACAAAAGTTTCCTTTCATATTCTTTACTAAAAACTCACCTAAGGGTAAAATTGGATATAAACTATTGTAAGTGGATGGAAATAATATTACATATTGATGAAACATGTATGTGGATGATAAAATACACCCCAGTAAATACTGACGAATAAACAATCTCGGATAAAAATGAGATTGTGATATTTCCCTTACCTTAGGTCTGATTTGCTTTGTACGTGTCCGAAGCTCCTGTATAATGGTTTAAATAATGTTATTGACTTATTCCATAATCATACATATTGATATGATATCATATATGGTCATATTCTTAGCTTCTTGTTAGTAATATTTCATTGCTACTTGTTACTCGGGTCTTTATTGCCTTTTGTTCTTATGCGTGTTTTTCCGAATACATTCTTATTCTTATTTTAAGGTTATAGATACCTTATATCAAGAATGTTATTAGTGTAACATATATCATATTTATTCATTCAATTCATTTATATAATTACTATGTAATGATGATCATGTAGAACGAGTCGCATCACATCGTGGAGACGGTATTCCGTACGTACGCACGAGTGATGATATCGTTCCTATGATCGTGGAACTGTATTGGAGTATATATATATTATTTCAGTATAAATATTACTTTATAATAATCATAAATATTTACTCATTACACCATTATACCCATCCTTGTAAAGTGATGGTGGAAAAATAGATTACACCACGGTGTGGAGACGGTATTCCATACGTACGCATGCACGGTGATTTCATTTTTCCGTGGGATGGATAGAAGGTGAATTAGGGTTGTTTCATATTTATAATAACATATCAGTATGTAAGTAATACTAATGTTATTACTTTATCATGAAACAACTAAAGAAGAAGAAGTTGAAGAAGAAAGAAATTGAAAAGATCGGTAATGGATATTACCTCTCCTTTGGAACGCCTCTTTGAATCCTCCACTTAGGGAACTAAGATTGGTCTTTGAAGAAGACAAGGACCTCTAGGATTATTCTAGAGAAGTGTAGAGGAGAAAATGGCAGGGGTTGGCCGAGCTTGAGTGCTCAAATTGGTGTGAGGAGGAGGGGGAGGAGGTGCCCTTTTATAAGGGAGGGGAGGGGCACCTTAGGAATACCTCAAAATATTATTTTATATTAAAGTCAAAATCGGTTTATAATGGTTCCAAAGGGTCTTATTTCGAAGATAAAGTGGGGATGGGTCGAAATCCTATCAACCAATAGGATTTAGACAAGTTTAGGGTATTATTTTAACCTTGTCAATTAGATTTAACTCTAAGTTAAATAATTTAACTTTTACCATGTCTTCTTGTTTTCTTTCACTATAAGGTTAATACACATATTATAACATGCCAAAAGAACCCCAAATTGTTTATTATTAATATATATTTCCTTATCTAAGTCATTTGGCCGAACCATAGATTTTTAGAAATAAAATAACAATTAATAATATAATAGTTTATTTAAAAACTATTTTGTGTCAATTTTGACACTATTTGATATACGATTTTTGTGAAATTCATAACAGAATTTTATGTTCGAATAATGTTTATTAAATCAACAATAATATATCATAGTAACCTATAAAATTAGTGTAATTCATAAAAAATCTCAAATGACATTTATTTTGGTGTTTATAACACCAATTATGTCAATATTTCATTAATAAGATAATTACTGCATCATCATTGTGTCATAAATAACTTAAATTATTTAATGTCTAAAAATTATAAATAAAATACCATTATGTAGTAAATATTTTTATCTTTCTAATGAATATTTATAGTCTAATTTATCTTATGTATAACTCCATATTAAAAATGATTTACTTATTAAACATTGATTTTAACTATTTTAACTATTCATTAAATAATTTAATAATAAATGTCCTAATCTAATCCAAGTGGGCCTAAATGGTCATATTTTATTCCTAAGTTTGTTTTTGGTCGAATTACACTTGTCCAATAGAATTAGGAAATGTGTTAGGGTAATAGTAATATCATATTTACCCTTAGTTACCCTATTTACTATTAACCGCGGTAAAAAAGTAAAAAGTTACTATTCACCAAAAAATTATTTTATCTCATTGAACCACATTTTACTTACTGATATAAACCGTGTCTATCGGATTTTTGAAATTCCATTCACAGAAGCGGTAAAATTATGTTTTATGCAAAATTCAGTTTTTTAACCTACCACTTAGTGGTTTCACTATTCATCAAAAATTGAAAGTTTTCAGAAAAATACCAAAATTTCACCCTAGGCTAATTTCGGTATTCCGAATCCAAAAATGAAGTCCATTTTGAAATATAAAATTTATAAAATTTCAAAAAGTGGTTATTACTATTCATAATGGCTGGTTTTAATAATATTTTAATAGCATATCGTTGTTTAGTGAAACTCAGTGTTGCGTACGACGCAAGCTATCGAGGAAGGTCGTGATTGCTTGTAAAGTAAGCCAAGCAAGTGTGTAGTGAAAGATTCCTTTGATGATATATAAAAACAAAATATTACTCATAAAAATCCTGGGTGTTACATTTATTCAACAATATCTTTTTTAAATGTTTTAATTGGCTTTGAAAATGTTTTGCTAAAGCATTGATTATGTCAATATCATGAAATGATATATTGTGATCGAACTGTAGAAATGTTATCTTTCCTATATGCTTGTTTTATTAGTTTTGAATATGTTATGTTTATTTGGAATTATTTACATATATAGTAGGTTCCATGATAATCCTAGGGCGGGTGATACTGAGATAGATCTCCAATGGCTTGGGAAACATGACAGAGGTAAGCATTAATGTTTCTATTAAGAGATTTATGGAATATACTATGACGAGTATTCCAAAAATAACTCCATACATTGCTATGAAAGATGAAATGTAAGTATGTTATGAATGAAAAAAGTATCCTTTATGATTTATTATTTCTATGTGATATTCATAAATATTAGGATTTCTTGTGGTATGTAATGATTGAAAAGTATGGTTTCATTGATTTGTATTTATTTATGGGTTAATGTTTCCTTTATTTATTTTATAACCCTTTCTGAGATTTTTATTCTCTTCCAAAATTTTGAAATTTTTTCATAGGACTTAAATATGAATAGGATCATGGATGGGATCAAGTAATGTCTTGTTATCTAAAGCATGGAACCAGACATGACTCTGTTTTAAGAGTTTTTTTATGAATAAAAGGAAACTAATTAGAAGTGTCTACTTTGTAATTTTTGAGATATAATGTAATAGTTATGGCCTAATTAATAAAAACTATAAAAATGAAAAGATCCTCAATGTGAATTATAAATTTAATTCAAGATTATGTAATGTTTTAAAGATGGGTCATTATGGTTGGTATCAAAAGATGGTTTAGACAGCTTTAGGGATTAAGATTTTTTGTTGGACACATGGTTAGTCAAAATGTTTATTCCTTAAGTTAAATCCTTATTTTTTAACTTCTTAAAATCAAGGAAATTAGGTTACAAATGGAATGAGGATGATCTCAAATGAAATTACTATCTCTTCCTGATGACATGATTGCAATTATTATTGCAAAGTCATGTCCAGATGACTTTGAAACATTTTCTAAAATACAACTCACTTAAAATCAATTGTTTAAGATATCAAAAACCTCCGCTATACCTCAATACCATCATGGATCATGGGTTGTATTTAATCAAATCGTATTTTCTCAATATTCCCAAATTTTTAATAAAGGTAAATATTATCAAGGAATTGTCAAATATTTTACATTACCACAAGATTTTGAAGCAATTATAATTTTGAAAAGTGTGTTGAAGATGTGGACCCTTGTGAAAAATATTTATATTTTCTTTTGAATTATATTCTTTCAGCACCTGCTTATGGTATTTTAAAAGGACCATTGATTTAATGTTTCAACTCAATCTTGGTCAAACTATTTTATAGAAAGCATGTTTTATCATATTTTTTTCAATTATATGGCATACATAATTATTTTCTGAATTTGTTTTCTATAATCACCCAAATTACCCTATTTGTGCAAGGTGTATTTGGATAAAGGAAGTAGATGATTTTAAAGGATCTCTAAATCAATATTTCAAAGCATGGTATATCTATCTACGTGAAAAAGATGACGATGAAATGAGGTGGACACCGTGATCAAGGTATGATGTTATTTCTTTGGGAATAATGTCATTTTATGGATGTAAAAAAGGTTAGTATATATAAGATTTCACGAATTAAGATATTGATGTAATTATGAGATGGGATGAAAATGAGAGGAATAAGACAACCATTGAAGTTAATTAATCTTATGGTTATTTGTGAGGAGTTTATCTCATTTTTGGGAATGTTCTAAAATTATATAGTTTTTTAAAAAGGACAGCATACAAACCATGTGACAACCCATCGCTTCGGACAATGCTATGGGAATCTAACCCACAACCAAAGTGCAATTTTTATTTATTTCCTACCACTGGACTACGTGAAGTACCTGGTTAGTATGACTTATTATTTTTTGTTAACTGGTTTTATTTATCTGTAATAAGTTGATTTGGGTTATTTTTTTATCAATTGGATATCCTTAGTATATGAAAATGATTTGGGATTAAGTGATAACGGTTATTTTAGAAGAAGTTTTCTCTTTTTTGGAAACTATATGCCTAAGGAAAATAAAATACTTTGGGATTTCAATTGAAGATTAATGGTTGTATTTTATTTTTAAGGAATATAATTTTTTATGGACATATGGTGATTTGGGTTATTTATGGAAATGATTATCCTGTCATATAGAATATGTGATCAGTTTAATTAAACTTTAGTATGAGACTTTAAGAGTAGTCCATGTTATTTGGGGATAAATGTTATGATTTACTATGAAAGACTATGTGATCAAATCCTTCTGAATTTGGGGTTTCAGACATTGTTTGAATTATTTTAATTAATTTTATGGACATTTGTGTATAGAAATGTCTATATTGATATTCGGGTACTTTTTATTCAATTTTGGAGATTTAGAGTACCATTTCATTTTATTCAACATTATCCTTTTTGTAGATTATCTGATCTTGTACTAACCATTTTGGTTTTGGTTAATTTCTTAAGACAGGAAAAATATGTGGTGCATCCTTTGTGGATTGTTAGATTCTCTGGAAGTTCATTATAGCGCTTCAGGTGTGACCAAGTCATCTTGAATACTCATAGTTTGGGGAAAATAAGAGTTCTTGGTAGAAACTTACTAAAGGATGAAACTCTATAAGAAAAGTAAGTATATTTCCTTATCTCACTAGTCAATACCATAAATAAATTCTCCAACATTATGAAATGGAACATAAAACCAAAACATTGTCCGTTAACTTTTCATATTGGGAAATAAAGGACATGTTTAACCCATCACAAGTTTGTCATTTTCTGGTGGTTAACTTTATCCTAAGTATGTTTTCTATTACTCTCTATCAGAACATGACACTTAGTTTCTCCTCCATATCCATATTTTCCTACATGGAATCCTAGTATAGGATATATTGGGTGACCTTTGTACTTATCTTTCTTTCTTTTAAAGTGATAGTTGTATTGAATATTCTTCTGATGTGGGACTTTTAATGAATTTTCCGATCCCAATTTAAAATTTCGAGGACGCAAATCCAAAAATGAGGGAAGGATGTAACATCCCAGGTAAATAAAGAGTATAGAATTTTTATATTTATTAATATTTTTGGATTTGATATTTATTTTAATTTAATGGGTATTCCTTGTTCGATGGCATACCCGATACACAACGGAAAGTTATATCGAAAAATAATATAATATTATTATGTCTTTAAATTGTAGTTAACGCATAGTAGTTGTATTATAAGGAATTAACAGGACTAACTAAATTTTATTATACATGTTTTTTAATTGTTTTTACATTTATCCAATAAAATTTAGAAGCATAAAATTTTAATAAATCCTATTTTAAGCATAAATACTCTAATATTCATTAAAAGGTTGATTTACCATCTTTTGATAGAGAACCCAATTTAAATATATTTTGGTCACATTTAAATGTTTTATTTGTCAATATATAATTCTTTATTTATAATTAGGACATAAAAATTTACACTAGGTAACTTTTTTGTATTTTTCATATAAAATTCATTTTTTTAATAAATAGTAAAAAATACAGTATTTTAATTCAAAACTACATTTTAATATAATTTATTTATATGGATATATTATCTTTCTAATTGGTGTTAAATTTTAATTATATTATATTTTTACAATAGAATCTAATTTTGGTCATTGGATGTAATTTTACTTTGAAATTGGACATAAAAAGTGGCATTCTTTTGATAGTTATTATTTCATAAAAACTATTTTTGTTTTAAAAACGGGAATTAATTTTAAATTAATTAATTCAAATTATATGTTTTCAATTTGGTAAAATATATATCATTTTTTTATTTGGAATATCACATATATCTTAGGATTAATTTTTAGTATATTTGTGAAACACATGAATTTTTGATGAATAGTGAAAACACTGAGTAGTACTTAAAAAATGAATTCTTAATTTAAAGGAAATTTTACCGCTTCTATGAATTAAATTTAAAAAATAAGCCATAAATGGTTGTTATTAGTATATAATTTTTTTTAACAATAAGATGAAAATAATTTACGGTGAATATTAACTATTGACTTTTATTTACCGCGATTAAAGGTAAATAGGGTAATCAAGTTAAAAATATTATTATAATAATATAAAATTTCTTTAACACATGTACTAACCATATTGGATGAGTCCTAGATGACCCATAAAGTCTTTGGGTGAGATTTGTGGCCTTTCAAAGACATTTGGGTAAGATAATGACATTAATAACTATTTATTTAAAGTAAAAATAAAAATATCATAAACATGTGTTATTTTTCTAAACCACTTTTAATGTGGGGATATATAATTGATATATATGACTAAATATATTAATTATAAATCTAAAAATATTTTCTACATCATGGTATTTTATTTATAATTTTTATACATCAAATAAATAAAATTATTTATGACACAATAATGATGCAGTGTTTACCGCATTAATGAATGATTTAAATAAATAAAATTATAATGCTTAAAACAATATCCAAAACATATTCAATTCATATTGTATGATTTTATTTTGAACAAGAGTCATATTATCTTGGACTTTAATAATTTTTTGGACCTTTTAAAACCTAAAATCATTATATAATAAAATAATATTTTCAAACATTCTTAAAGAGACCCTCCTCCCCCTTATAAAAAGCCATCATCTCTAACCCATTACTCACACCTCTCAAGCCCCCTAGATATCCAAAATTGGACCAAAAAAGATCTAAAGACCTGTAAATTCAACCTATATGCCTTACCTTAGGCATAAAGCACATCAAGTAAACCTTTTAGTTCAATCCAAAGGGAGATAGACGATATAAAGGTAATGTCTTCTCTTATGTTCATTTCTTTTATTTTATTCTCCAACCCGCTAAACTCTCTTTATTACATTATTTTATAAAAAACCCAATATAATAAATATACTAGGCTATTTTTAGGAAAAATATTCAAACTACCCTTCCACACACCTCCTTCTAATGGATATGAACATACTCTTTATGTGGACAGAGAACTACTCCCCATAAAACTATAATTGTTCAAATATAACCAACCGCCTCTCATGGTGGACATTATGACGACACTATAATTATATATGATATATATTTTAATTTATTTTATCAATATTCATCTATAATTCTCATTTAAATCATACTTTTATGCTTTTCATATTGTATAAATATGATGATTTCATTTGAGAAGTGCGGACTTCCGCCCCCTCCAAGTGATATGACTTGTTCATACCATACATAGAATGTAAAAATTATGGTGTTAGTGAAATTATTTAACAAATATAAAATATGTATTATAAAGTATTTTTAATATAACTATGTATCATTATGTTTCCATTTCATTAAAAATGAAGAAAAAGAAATGAATGTACTGTTTAAGCATACGTGTGAGTTACATCTCCATGAACAGTGCATTTCATTTATTATTCCAAATGTTATGGAATATTATAAATACATAAATACATGAGATATATTATATATATTATTTCTAACCCATTAATTTAATAAAATATATATTTTACTTTTGACCACATGTAAAAACTGTAATTATAACATGTTCATTTTTTTTTCAGATTCCTGACATCAACAAAATGTCTAATATGATCTCAAATAGTTAAATAATAGTTATTACAAGGTAATAGGTGAAATAAAAAGAATAATAAACATGAAATAGGTTTTAAAGAAATTATAAATTAACTTATTTTTATTATTCAAGACTAAGGAGGGAAAAACAAGTCATGTCGGACATGAGGTAAGGGGTTTTTATCTCACTTTTTATTCCCATGAGATTCAAGTTATATTTTCAACTATTTACTGTTGTATGGTGTTTGTACTGCCCATTATTGTACTATTTTTGTAATATAATTTAATTTATGTGTATTTACATCTTTATTTAATGATCTTTATTTCATGTGCTGTATGTTTTGTTAGTTACCAAATCGGTAAAGAGAACTTTTTAACCCAATTTCTATTCCTTAGGTTAATCTTCTAATTCTTAATTATTTCATGATATTATTATGTGTGGAATCTCTATTTATTTATATTTTAATTTCTACCCCCCTTTTTTGGATATACTTTTGATACACATAATAACTCCATCGATAAATTCCCATGTCATTGATATGAACATGATTAGGGTAATCGTAACACAATTTCTATTCATTGAGTGGAATATCAAAGGCATTGGTTTTTTAAAAAAGAACATGTGTGAATGTCCTATGATTGATTTACACTGAATATATAATCATATATAGTGTATTTATATTTCTCAAACATTATTATGTAATTTATTTATCCTTAATCTAAGGTTAATATTTTTATAAGGGATTTCATCTCAATTTTCATTCCATTGAGACTTCATTGTTGTGATGCACCAATTCAATTTTATATGGTGTTAATACAGTCCTTTCGAATATTATATCATGAATACTTTTATTCTCATGATATTATAAAGTTTTGATTAATGTTATTCCTCAATTATTTGTATTCATGCAATTCTCATTTGGTTAGGAACTCTTTAATGAAAATATCATTTTAAATGTTTTCAATATTTATTCTTCTATGTCTTTCTCATTATTGTACATTTTTAAAAATGGTTTTAAGGACTTATTTATATGGACTTGAATGTTTTGAAATTAAAATTTATTTCAAATGATTCAAATTTTTATGGGACACTTTGATTCAAAAATATATTCATTAAATATTTTAAATGGTTTTGAAAATGGTTTGATAAAGCATTAAATATGTCAATAACTTGATATGATATATTGAGATTTAAGTGTAGAAATGTTAACTTTCGTTTATGCTTGTTTTATGTGTTTTGAATATGTTATGGTTCTTGAGAATTTTTTAAGTATATGGGTGGTTCTGTGATAAACCTAGGGTGGGTCAGCCCAAGTTAGCTCTCCAAATCATTGGAAAATGTCACAGAGGTAAACGTTAATGTTTCTCTTAAGAGATTTAAGGAATATACTATGAACGGTATTCCAAAGTTAACTCCTTAAATAGCTGTGAAAGCTATAATTTAATTATGTTATGAATTCTATAAATTACATTTATGATTAATGATTTCTTGTGTGCTATTCATAAGTCTATTGATTTCATGAGGTATGTTATGATTGAAAAGTATGGTTTCATTTATTTTTATTTATTGATGGTTTAATGTTTCCTTTCCTTATTTTATAACCCTTACTAAGATTTTTATGCAAATTCCATGTTTTTAAATGTTATTCATAAGAATTAAAGATGAATAGGGTCAAGGATGTGGTCAAGGAAAAGTTATGTTGTCTAAAACATTGAACTAGACATAACTCTTTTTTTCATGAGTTTATTTTTAGAAAAAATGGAAACTGTGTAGAAGTTCCTACTTTGTAATTTACTAGATGTAATGTAACTGTTATGGCCTAATTCTCTAAAACTCTAAACCTAAAAATATACTCAATGTGAATTATTAATTTAATTAAATATTATGTAATGTTTAAAGGCGGGGTCCTTATAGGTAACCAAGGGTAGTTCATACCCTTATAGAGTAAACTTAATTAGATAGTACACTTATATGTTTAACCTTTTGTATTGGCGGTCTAGGATCCTCGCGTAAGGGTCAGACACACAAAATGGTACCCATATAGGTGTGCTAGGAGACTTACTTTAGGTTCAGACCCATGTATTGCTACTCACATAAGGGTACTAGGAGGCTCAGAAAAGGGTAACACTTGCGCTGTGTAAAGGTACGGTACACCGACATAAGGGTACCTAGAACCACATAATGGTAATGATTCCCTTATGAAATGGTAACATAATACGATTCGTAATCAGATAATGTGTATAATAATAAAAGGAAAATTAAAATTCACATGTCTCATTCATGAATTAACAATTTTAAATGGTATAAATAATTGAATGTTTTAAAATGTAAAGTAAACAATGTAAATGAATTAATTGGGTATAAAGTTTTAGGTGAATTATTTACCAACCATATAAATATGCATCACAACCCACACTTATAACCACATAAAAACACTTTCAAACATTTGAGGAAACATATTTTTTGGATATTTATAAAATGGTTCGGAGGCTAAAATATATTTTATACTTTTCTACATCATGATAATTTGTAATGAAAATTATTATTTTTATATTTCTCTATATTCAACTCTACAAGTGTAATCTTCTAATTTATGAAATTTCAACTATTGATCAGAATCCCTCTTATAAATACTAATAAAAGGAAAATGAAATGAAATTACTTACATTATAGCCTTGTTAAAAGGTGCATATAATCATCATATAAATAATTTTTACTTATTCATCCCCATTTTCATGGTTTTTCACCGCGAATAAGTCTCCCAAATGTAGCCGATATAACATTCCTAGAAAATAAATGACACATAATAATAAACAAATATGGGGAAATTGATTCACCTTGACATAAAACCCATGAAAGAAAAAAATGACACGAAAATTATCACTTATTTTTTCCTATATATTTTACTGAAGCTAAGAAGCATATAAGAGAGGAAACCCATGTATAACAAAAACCCATATTCAAGAGAACCCTTTACTAGAAATTCCAATCCACTCTATCAAAAGCATTTATCAAGTGAAATTTCAATGGAATAAATTCCTTTTCATTATGCCATATTTATTATTATGAAATTTATGATGTAAAATTTTAAATAATATTTTTACAAATTTTTATATTATTTTATTCAAATAAGAAAAAATATATTATTTTTTTGGATTCCCCCCAGTAGTGATAATTTATAATTGTCAAATAGTACCTTTTGTATACCTATTTATCCTTAAACATTTCTTTAATTCCAATTTTCTCATTATTTTTAAAAATATATAACTAAAATATGGTTTAGATTAACTACTATATCCACATTTTAAAATTGTTATAAAAGTGAATTTAAAAAATATATTTTTTAAACTATTATAATAAATTTTTGATGAATAAAAAAATATCATTATTGCATGTTAAAATTTATATCAACAACAACTAAATTATTATTTATTTTTTTAAACACATAATATTACAAATATTGGGAATTTTTTGTATAAATGAATTATAGAGGTGAAATTATTATTAGTTTATATCAATTGAAATTATATTTTGATTTTATATTTCAATTAATTTTAATTTTCTGATCATCCCTTATCCTAGAGTGATTACAATGATTCTTATAATTGTAATGATTTTTTACATACATTATCTATTCTCATTCATTTTTATCTTAATATGCTTGAAAACATTATGTTTTTTTATTAATGTTTTTAAAAAATATTGAAGTGAACATATAAATTTATACAACATAAAAGAAAATTTAAATCATAAAACTCATAAACATCACTATTTTCGAACACTAAATCCATTACTCCAAGAGAATAGACATGTTCAAATAGGTTTGAGCCTATCCATTTTTCATGAATTCCCACAAATACGATGCAAGTAGGGATTAGATTTTATTAACCATATTTAAAATGTTCTTTAATGGAGACATTAAATCATGCTGGTATTAATGTGGATTTTATCGCATAGTCATGGTTTAGTCTATAGGGACATAATATTTTATTTTTTAAAGGAAAATGAAATATCATAATAGAAATTAAAATAATTATTCCAATTAGGGACCCTTGTAAGTATAAACACACTCGATAAAGTAACCAAAAAGGGTTATGATAGAGAATATATTTTCATTTTTTAACTAAATGTCACTTTTATTTAAATTATTGAAAAAATTCACCCTATAGTTTCATTTTACCACTTTGATCCCCACCCTAAGCCTAAACCCCTCCCCCCTCCTTCACATTCATGTCTTGTCCAAACCTCCTAACCACCCCCCCCCTCATGTCTATTGTATGTTTTATCATCCTAAAAGTGTTAAAAATATTTTTATTCTTAAACCAGAAATATATATTATGAGGGGGAGATTTGTGGTATAAAAATTTTAAATTTATCTTTTTCAAACAATCTTGCCCCACTATTAATGTGATCATGTTTCTATTTATCGTAATTTATTTAAAAAATGATAAAGAGAGAGACACGTGAAATTTAACTTTCTTCACACAAATGGGATAACCCAAGTTACATGCATGAAAATGTGCTTGTTCACCTAAAACACTAGACTCACTACTTCAGTTATAATTTTCTGTGTGGCCTCACTAACTATTCTGGATTACAAACTCAACAATGATATAGATCATTAATTTCACACACCTAGGGAACACACTACACTTCCAAGTGATATTGCCTTACATATCCATGAATATAGAGTAATATTACACTAATGGTGATGTATCATTATACCCCACCATCTTTTTCTCAATGAACATCAGAAAAACATCAACAGAGTACGAACCTATAACACCATATTCTACTTTTTCTAGTGTGATTTTGAAATTATTCTCTTTCAGTTCTAAAATTTTAATTCTCAATCAGTATCACTACATATAAATTTATTATTTTCAATTAAAATAATTTCACCTTTTTTATTTCTATCTATAGCATCTCTTTTTTCAACTATAATCATTCTTATTTATTTGTTACTCTTTTTTAATATTTCTATAGTGAGTTTCCATATAAGAAATATTTCCATATTTTTATAGGAAATTATAAATTCTATAAAAGTAATTTTTATCCCCTAAAAAAATTAAAATTTCTTCATTTAAATCACATATTTCATCCATCAAAAATTGATAGCTTGATTCTTTATATTACTATCTTAAAACCCACATTCATACAAACTCCTATAAATCACATTTAAATTCAACATGAATATTAGAGTCATTAATTATCGTGAATGGTTTATTAATATCCATTAAAATTTTACTGTACTATAAATCATAGAATATATTTTAAAATATTCAAGAAAATACACATAGACGGTTTGTTATTGATAACCATAGAGGGAAATAATATTAAGAACTTACTCTATAATTTCTTTTTGTACTAGAATTTTCATAATATAAATACACCTTACAAACAAAAAATTAAACTGAATGGAAAACTCAACTCACCTTATGAAGCCATAAATTCACCTTATGATGTTATCTAATTACCTTAAAGATCCTTACGTTCACCTTAAATAACAGATGATAACCTAACTATGCTTGATATTCTCTGTATGAAGTCAAAACTAGAACTTATGAACCATTCTCATAATTAATGATTCCATGATAAAAATTACAATATTCATTGACATACTATAAACACTTACCTAGGTCACATTTCATTGATAGGTAAAATCCATTCATTTGCACATAATAAAACAAATAAAGAATGTTTATTTTTTACACATTTTCTATTTTTGGAATTATCAAAATTCCAACAATATTTCCCAAAATAGGGTTACGGTAAATCATCCAAAAAACTATCAAATCCATTATATAATTCAAGATATAATATTCATTAGATTACATAGGATTTCTTGATAATTCCTTTAAATTCTAGGTATAAAAAATAAACCAAAAAATGTATAGGTTATTTTTTACTAACAATTTCTACCTTACAGTTTGAATTCAACATCAAAAAAGGGGTTTCACTTATTCCATTAATATGTTTAAAAATAAATGGATCTAATCCAAAACAATGTGCCTCCTATCATTGCAGAGGTTCTTACTAATTAACTGATCACCGAATATAATCCCTTTTATTTCATGATCTATGTGATATATGATATTTAAAGGAATATATCCCAATTAAAACACTTTATTGATATTAATTCTATTTAATTATTCCACAAATTCATATCCCCAAAATTAATATATGAGACCCTACCCACCTCTTAGAAAATATAGAATATAACCCACCCACATTATAAATAAGAAGAATATTCCTATATATATTGATATAATAACAACTTTTACACAATAAAAAGTATAGTATCTCTCACTTTATTAACAAATATAAAGTAACCTCATCTAAAAAGTTTAAAATAAAGAAAATAAATACAATAATATAAATTATATTAGAACAAATACCTTTTAATTAATAAAAAATTACATAGGAGGATGGGGCCCCTTTTCCAATATAACTATTTCAAGGGATTCAATTGAACTATAATAAAAAATGGATTCATTTCAAAAAAACATCCTTCATTAATGCCTTTGACATAATCTCTACTATTTGATTTTTTTATACACATTAAAATCCCACTAGACCTTATAAGTCTTTATCCACCATAAAATGATATTGTATCTCGATATGCATTTTTGTGATCATGGATTTGACTTTTTTATAATATTATAGAACTCAAGTTTTAACACTTGAAAAATGATATTCCACTTCAATTACAATATCTAAATGTTGTTTCTCCATCTATATCAATTGGGTACAAGATTAAGTGGCCACATTTATCTGTTATGGTTCTCAATGAAATATATTCTTTCTTATTAATTATCCAAGAAATGAAAGGGATTCCAAGATAAAAATTACCCCCACATGTAAACTTATTTTCATTAGTTAATCCATCACAACATAAATTTATAAATCCATTAACTCTTACGGAGTTATCAAATGATAAGACTACATAAATTACACTTTATTATTGATTTGTTGAATTATCACTATATCTATATTTGTATATAAAAATGGTCTATTGAAGATATACATGGTTTTAGGAATAGTGTATTTCTAATATGTATCTGGTAAGTTATTTTCTATGATAATTAAATGATCCATGTTGTTAATAAGTTGGTTCCTCCTCTCAAAAAATCCATTTTTTCAAGTACTTTTGAAATCATAATCTTGATTCTATAAACCATGGATCTCTAAATACACTTCCATGTTATTATTTATGAATTCCATGAAATAGTAAGTATATAAAATTTATGATTTGTCTCCAAGAATCTTTTAGTCTAAAATATCGTAATGAGTAATAAAGTTGAACATCATGATCTTATGAGTAATTGACATACCCCAATATAATCTAATATAATCATAAATAAATAATAAATAATACCTTTTCTCATCCATGTATTTAAATTTCTTTGGGATAAACAAACATATATTCTTTAAATCAAACACCATTGTAGATTTATTTTTATTAGGTTTGTAAAAATTTTGAACATTCTTTCCCTTTTTAAATTTTTCATGAGTTTGACTTTGATCATTTATGGTCATATGGATATCCTAATATCTTTAAATTTTTAATTGATTCAATATATAATTTATCTAATGTAATTGATCCTCTTATAGAACCACTAATTGTATTCAACATTCATCACCATACACCTATTTTCTTCTCCACCGATGTGGTATAGATTTTCATTGGTGCACCTTCCTCTGAAAACTATATTTGAATCTCTTGCTTTAATGATCCATGTATTCTTTTTTAACATTACATAATGATTTGAGACACATAATTGACATACAGTAAGTAAATTGTGACTAATTCATTCCAATAAAAATACATTTATACACCTGAAGTCTTTTTCACAATTCATATCTCTCTAAGAGAAAATAATTTATGTCCCCTAATATTTTCTAAATCTTACAGCACTCTATATTACATATTTTATCCATGTGACAAGGTCTTAAAATCTTGTTATGTTTGAAGTACTCCAATTATTTAGAATTCATTATAAATATCTATCACTTTATCTTAAATAAATTGTTTCAACATTTCCCTTGTTATATTTTTTCCGGGATCACTTTTTATTACTTCACGTCCTTTTGTTGAAAATCATATTATTTCACCTCAAAATCAATATATTTTTTGTCATACTACAATATTGTATATCTATTTATTGTTTTAAAGTTTTTTATAAATCCTAAAACTGATATGAACATTCCATCTTAATATATTTTGGAAAAACTATTTTTTCCCATTATGAACAATTCATAGCTTTATATCACAAACCTTCATAAAAATATCCATTAAAATCCTACTGAGTGAATGAATGTTTTTCTCAACTATTTTTTTGTTCTAAAGATCAATTATTTTTATTTTTTATATATAAAATATATTATTTTACCTATATTTCAAGAAAATTATTGCTAGATATTTAGTTTCCTATTTTTTTTGTCTCTAATACTCAAATAATATATTTACGATTCTATTCTGAGGTACTCCAAAAAAATTATTTCGAGGATTGTGTGCCTTCTGTTTGGAAATACAAACACTATCATTTTTTCACAATATAAACCCTCAATGGATTTTTATTAATCATTTCACTACTTCATTTTATGAAGCATAATTTTTTTGTATTAAGATCCCAAAATATATCATTAGCTCCCCAAGTGGTGGAATCACTCAAACAACATTATTCAATGCAATAGGTTAGAGGTCTTTTCTGATAATCAAGCTTTCATCAGATCACCATGAATTCACATTTCAATTCTTCAATCTTTTTGAATTGATCATTAAATATGTGGGTTAGTCCACCAATACTCTCTAGATATTCTCTAATTCTAATCATAATCTCAAATTCCTTTTAAGAGTTTCACCTAATTATTGATTTACATTTTTCAATAACAGCTTGCAACTCAGACCTCCGTTCTTAGTAATGATTAATATAGCTTTTATATTCACATATCACTATATTTTAACTCACTATTTTGGCCCAATAAATTTTAATTTATTTAATATATTCCTCATATTTTACTTAAAGGTCAACTCTTCCCTCGATTCTTAAAAATTCATCATCATTATATTTCATGTGTAGTTTATCTATTACAACCAGTATGACTTATTCACTAAGGAATATATAGTTTTAAAACATCTATGCTTCATTTTCTTCTAATTACCCATCTTCATCAGATACATGTTATTATTATTAACGAATATTTTATATAGTTTTATTTTACTATTTTCTCTAGTGTATTATTTCTTCATGGGATATTTACATTATTCATCACCTCAAATCTTTTTTAGACGCCCAGTATAATGATGTGAAAATTTTCCACATTGAAAATAAGAATCTGTATGTTTTCCTTTAAATTTAACATATCCAATATTAATATTAATAGATATGAAATAGATTATACAATCAAAGTATTCTTCATTGAGATCCTTTTCAATGAGAGTTTCTTTATTGCCACGAATTCAAGCTTCTATGAATTCTATTTCTGATCTGACTCATTACCATTAGTCCTAATCTCAAATAAAATGAGAGTGATATAGAGGAAATACAATATCACATCATTTCGATATTTGTATTCAATAATAGAGATCATCATATTATATTGAGGTAGTTATAACTTTAGTAATGCTTTTACATTTTTTATCATCATTGATTTTTTATATCCATGCATGTCTTCCATAAAAATGTTCAATCGGTCAAAGAATGCATTAGATATCACATTCAGAATAATTTGTAGATCATAATACTTTTTACACAGTACCTGAAGCTTTTCCTATCATATATTGGAGTCACATTCATATGAGTAATGGATATTTATCAATATGGAATGAGATTCCTTACATGAAATCACATTTATGTAGATGGGGCGGTCAAAAGCTCATCCCAATGAATATTTTTCCATATAATTGGCATCCAACACCTTATAATCGAAATTTTATATGGATATAATATTCATATTGTATGATATTATCAGTTGGGATTCCATTTATACATCCATTATCATTAATTTAATGTATTGTTTCATTATGTTCTTCTTTAGGTGGAAATGTTTTCTTTAAAATTAAGAATTCTGTTATGATAAAAAATAGTTTCCATAACATTATAGATATAAAAATATCATATAAAACCATGATAATTAATACAACTAGTTATTCCCAAACATTATTAATACCTTTAGGGGAGGTGAATTAGTGAATTATGATATTAAAGTTATCCTTTTCTGCTGATCTTGTCAAAGATTTAGTAAGGAAACTCCGATCTTTATCATAGTTGATTTTAATTAATTTAATTGTAATGAGAGATATATGGGTGATTTTATTTAGTTATCAAATATTTTATAATCCATATAGAGGGGATGGAATGTTTTTTAGGTGACTAAACAACTAATCACACTACGTCAGTGACAATGTTTTGAGTGGTTGCATTGAACCTTCTTGTTTACAACCTTCACAAAGAGAAAGTTCACTAAATTCACACACCTAGGGAAAAAAATACTTCTCCCAAGGTTATATCCCCAATTATACATGAATTTGGAAAAACCATTACACACATTTTTATATAAAAATATATTTTATCATCTTTTTTTTATGAAATTTACTAAAATGTTACATTTTGTACCCTTCTGAAACTTCTTTCTTCTTCTTCTTCATTATATATTTAGTTTCTATATCTTATCCTTCAGTTGCAAACAAATTAAACCCTAGTATATATATTTTTTATTATTTTCATTATTTTAAATATAATTAATTTCCACATTCACCATATTTCCTTCCAACGATTCCCCATTTTGAACTTTTATCCTTTATGTGTTTTTATTTTTTTTTTCAATATTTATCTATTGATTTTCTATATGATAAATATTTCCATACTGAAATTATTAAAATTATAAAATTAATTCAATATATTTTTATTCCTTAAACATGAATCCATTTTTTAATTTTAAATATTGGATTTCCTTCCTGTATAATATGTTACTTGAATCTCAATATTTCTCCCACAGTACCCACATACTTGAAAATTCCAATAAATCACATTTAAATTCTACTTGAATATTATGTATTTTTTCCCAAAAAATCAATATTAAATTTCATTAAAATTTGAGTTTATTATAAATAATAGAACATAGTTGAAAATATTCAAAACAACCCTTGTTGGGAATCCTTTATTAAGAGACGATAAATTTAAGAACTTTTACACTTTTTCATGAGTTTCCTTTTAATAACTAATTTGAATAGATTAAATACTTCTTACAAAGATATAACTCTACATTAATAATTCTATAAGTAACCTTATCAATCTTGGAATTCACCATAAACAATTACTCTTTCACTTTATGGAGTCTTTAATTAACCTTATAAAGTACATGATCACATTGTGATGTTTCACATTCACTTCAAAAATTCATCTCCTCACCTTAAAAAACCTTCCTCTCACTTTAAAAATTATATATACACTTCAAAAAATTCAATAAAACACTTTATAAACATCATAATGTTAGCTTACATTTATAGGGGAATTCCATACCATTGTTGTAGATTAAATTGTATGCCCTTAGTAACTTATTCACATTATTTACATTTATTTACGTAGCCGAATTTTAGTAATCTATCTTAAAACCGATTTATTATAAATATTCTATAACCCTTTCAAATATCTTCTAGGATTCAATATATTTACATTATAATACTATATAGGTTTCCTTGATGTTTATTTTTTAACTCCATTTCAATAAAAAATCCAAAACAACAGCCATGGGGTATTTTTTATAAGAAATATATTGGTAAAAAATATATATTAATATAATATTTTCATTTAAATCTATTTCATGACTGATCTCAAAAACGTTTGAATTTAACGAAAAGTTATAATGTGATGATAATAAAAATATTTCAATAGTTAAAAGTATTAAAAAAATAAAATTCCTTAATATTATTACCTTTATTAATATAAAGAAAGGAATATTTACTATAATATTCAATTGTTGAACATATTTATAACGAATTATAAATATCATCAATAATTAATCTATTTTTTATTTTAGATATTATATCTATAAACTAGTTTAGTTGGATGATTTTGTTTGATAACTACATAGTTACCTAGAAAGTGTTATGTGATGATGTAATATATGTCACATGAGTATATAAAATCTTTAATAAAACCAATAAAATGAAATAATCATAATATATTTTGATTATTTTTCAAATTTATTATAGTAATGACTGTTTTTTATGTATGATAGGGTTAGTATTCTTAAAAGAGTATATGAATATGAAAAATATATAATTTAATTAAAAATATCTGTATTTGATCATTTATTCATGTAGGATACATATTTCATGTGATGAAATGATAATTATCCCCTTAAGGTATAATTTCCAATTATAACAAATTGATGGATTTCATGTAGATTTATTGATTGTTACAATGTCGGAAGATTAACATAAGTTAAGGATCATATAATGAAATTACTTTAAATTCATGGGGAACAATATTGGTTTATGTTCTTGATGAATCACAATGTATACTACATATAATGTCTTATACTTATTTATTAGTATCCAAAGAATTCATAATTAATACTAATAATTATTATCAAAGAAAAATAAGTAACATTTCATGTGAAACATTATATTTTGATACAATATTTATATTATCCCTAAGTAAAAATTATATTTTTCCTCCTATATGGTTTATATTAAACTCAATATTTACTAAATATAGATTATGGTTGGGTGGTTTAGACCAGATGATAATTTATGTTGGGATAAACTATATCATGGTGAATGCCATCATTTTATAGTGTTGGGTATAATAATATTATGCTTATATGATAATTTATTTATTCTCCTTATTATTATATTTCATGTTATCATTCATTGTTTTATTATCTTACAATGAATATTAGAGGTGTTTAAATGTCTACCTCACTTATTATTACATTAAAAAAATTAAAATGATGAGTTGTAAGTTAAGAATATTGTTATTTTATAAAATATTTCATTTAATAATTGATTTCATGGAATCTATAAAGTCTCCATGGATAGATATATAATGTATCTTATAGTATGTGAATTTTTGGTATTTTAATGTTAAATTGTTGTTATGATTCTCATCAAGCTGATGATATTTATCTCTCTGAATCATTTTCAATAAAAATGGTTATAGAAAAAAAAATTATAGAATCATTCACAGGAATTGAGAGATTCATCCATCCTATGGATATCCATGGTGTATGGACTCCATCACATTCTACTAAATAATAGTTATCAAGATCATTGAAAATATCTTAGATCAAAAAATAAAATTTACAGCAATATTTATTTCATTTCATTGGGTCTATATAAGAATATAAGTATTACAGTGTAGTTGGGTTTTATTAATGATTTCTACAATGTTATGATATTTTTTATCCCCTTCAGAAAAACATAATTCGTATTAGATCTAATAACATTTTGTTTGGGTAGATTCATAAAATTAAGGGAAAAACTAGGGATATTTTTATATCATGTTTTATATCATGTTATCATTATAATATAAATAGTTCTTTGTGTTTTCTAGAAACCAAGGAATAATGTATGAGAAAAAATAGATATAGTTATAAAAATTTTATATTTCCACATCTGTGTTTTTGAAAAAAATTATAAAACAGTCACATGAAAAATCAATAAGTGTTTTATGATATCACAATTACATAGTCAATCAATAATTATATTCTGGTGATCTATGGAATGTTCTTAGGACATGTAATAGCAGATATTGAAAGTAAATGGAAAAAATGGATTGGATCGAGTATAAATAGTTTTATTTTTATTTATAATTGATATCATAATACCATCATTAAAAATCCTAGATTATCAAGAAAAACTCTAACAAAAATGAACAGTCTAATTCAAAACAGATTCATACAAAAATAGTTTCCTCAAAATACTACATTCTAACCAAAATGGTCCTAATATTACCCTTTAAATAGCTGTAACTTAAGGGAGGGACATAAAATGGTAAACATATATAATGATCTCAATGTGAATTATTTTATAGGAAAATATGATTTTTTTTAATTCATAAAAACATTCACTAGTGTTGACTATTTTAAATGACCAAATAACATTTTGGTTGAAGGGATCTTGGTTTAAGTGAAATCACTTGGTATAACAATATATACAATGATTTTAAATTTTATAATATCTAAATATGTACAAATGATTCATATTTTTTGTTCTTATTTTAATTGATAAAGAATGAATGTTAAATTTTTTATCAATATATACTGAGGAATAAATTTAATGGGTTAGGAAGACCTAAAAGATAATGGTTTTATGAGACGGTCATTTTAGAGAAGTACCAAACACAAGGGATAATTGTAGAGATAAAATTAATATTAAAAATTTCTAGAATATGGGTTTTTAGAATTTACATTATGTACAAAAATATTGATAATATCAACTAAAAATATTTAAAGAGGAATCGTTTTGACAAGGGTTCCTATGAGATTTTGAGATGATTAAAAATTAATTGAATATAAGTGATTTGAATTAGAATTTTGTTTAAAAGATTTTATGTGAAGGTGTATGAATGGTACACTTATTACTTCTTACCATTTGTTTGAATTTTGGATCGACAAAAAAATAACATGGTAAGCCTCAATGTCAGGAACCCTATAGCCAAGAATAATGGCAGTTCAAAACTAGAAAAGCCTCAACAAGGCTAACCAGGTATTGATGTATTAGTGAGATTAATTATAATATAGGTTTCCTACACATTGGAAGGAAAGGGAGAATATATTCATGCATAAAGGGTGCCATGGGAAGTTATAGGGTAGCATGGATAGTGATCCGGTGACATTGTTAGTAAAACTGAAGTGGAATCTGTATTCATTTTCAACTGTTCAGTATGACATATTGAATTATATAACTATTGTGACCTAAAACCAATTATTTGATGTCTGATTTGAAAACATGTGGTATTATTATTGAATTTAAAAGGATATGTAAAGAGCATTGGTCTTCAATTCATAAATGATCTGATATCACTCTCATTTTGATGACATCACCCCTTATATCCCAACACGAGGAGTTGTGCATGGTTTTATGTTTTGGATCTATAATTGGGATGAGCTTGAATGGGTGAATTCTCATTATTCTTGTACCAAAAACATCATGCATTCATACTATAGTTTCATTGCAATAATTATCTAAGAGAATGTGTTTCTTCTATATAATAATTTAAAGTTATAGTGTTTGATATTCGTGCATATGAATGCATATAATATATATACATATATTCAAGGCATATTTCATGTGATTTCTATAACATGAACATGAGTTACCTTCCATGAATGAGAAACTGATATTGAAAGTTAAATACCATGTTTTTAGTGTCGCATAGTGAAGTCCATGTAAAGTGTAAAAATGATGATACCTAGTGGTTTTGAAAGCGTCATTATGTAATGAATTCGTTTCATCATAAGTTTCAATATTATATAAATCATAATAAGATAACTTGAGAAAACCCACTTGAATTGTTATACATAAACGATTTGAAATTCAAAAATATTGTAAAATAGAAATTATTTTGGAGATATGTATAAAGAACACATGAAGATATATTTTCAATGTTATAATAATTTGGAAGTTATAGAAGATCACAAGATAAAGATAGGTGTTGAAACGTTCTGATAAATAAACATTAACAAATCTTTCGATTGGTGAAGAAACATTGAATAAAATAGAGTGAGTTTGCGGAAGAATATGTCATTCTATTCGTATAGGTTCATCTAGGAATTGTCTTTTCATGAAAGACATTATGTTTTTTTCATAAAAAGGGGGTTTTACACAAATAAAAGTACTTCCTCTTTATCAATAGGTTCACTGAATTGAAAACATATTTATCTCAATTTTAAAATAATTCTTCCTCGTATTCCAAAATTGTGTGAACAACTAAAAATTTACTCTTTAATACATGAATAATAAGTAAAGGGCATGATGAAAAATCTAATCATATGAAATGAAAGGTTGATTATTATAATGGGGAAATATAATGGATATGGATTCATAAATGAAGACTTTCATGTGTCCATGAAATGCACATGCATATATTGAGATCGCCAAAACATTTTTAAGAAGTGTTTAGAAAGAATCAAAAAAGATGTATGAATAGTAATGAAAAATAATAATTTAAAATGATAAAAATAATATATGTATATTTTCTATGGTTTCAAAAAACTACTACACACTAAAATTCTCCTACTTTTAAGAAGTTTGAGCATTAAAAATTAAGAAATACATTGAATTGAGATTATAAAAGTTTGTTACTGAAAAATTAAAATCAAATAAAATAGAAGATGAGGTCTGGAATCTTCATTAGTAAGAGGATAACAAATATGATTGTTATTTTTACATCTAAGAAGAAAACTGAACATTAATTGATTATTGGACTATCCTATAAATGAATAGAAAGAATGTTCAAGTATATATTGATTATATTAATAATTTTACATGATCCAGACATATTAATATGCCCTTCTAGTATAGAAAGATCAATTTACAATAGGTTTTGATATAAAAAATAGAAGATCAAGATATTATTTTATCAAATTATAAATTTAGAAGGAAATTGAGATTGTTATATCTAACCAGTCATAGAAGAGGATGTTGTAGTTGAATTGTAAAAACAATTACTTTAGAATTATAGTTGGGATGTATATCCAAATTCTGTTGTTATCACCTTCCGATATATTGAAGAATATGTGTTTGGGAATCAATCCAACATGGAAAGGAGTATTCCATTATTCCAAAACAATTATATATTCTGGAGTAATCTCTCTTTTATTACTACTGCACACAATATGAGGTTGTGAGATATTATTAAGAGTATCATGAACCTAAAAAAGTGTGACTGGTTGAATTTAAAAAAAATTGTTCCTAAAAATTATCCATTGATTCATCCCCTATCAATGATAAATCCATATTATGGATCGATAAAAGGTATCTGAGTCATGTTCCTTATATAGTTGAAAAGTAATTTTCTAAGAATTATAAAATCATAATTATTTGTGGATTAAGGGAATTCAATCATCTTATGTCAAGAATTATAATAGCATGAGAAATATGACACTACACTACCTCTTATGATGTTCCATGTAAATGAGATATGTTGCAACACTAATTTTTCTACTTCTTTATGAATATACTACTATGAATCAAGTATAAAAGAGAAATATGCAGTTATATGGAGAAACTCAAAATTCCATCTTTATATATATATATTAGAGACTATTTACAATAAATTCATGGGTTTGTTGATTACCAAGGATATCATGGAAAAATTTGTAAATAGTTAAGAAGGTAAGGTTGGAGTCAAGAAATGAAAAAATTAGGTTTCAAGGATATTTATGAAGACATAAAAGTTGATGATAATTAATATAATGCAAAAACATTCACCATGGTGAATGAGATATCCGAAATATTCAAGAATTTAGTGAGACTTTAGATTAGAAAATCTTTCACAAATGTTTTTTGGTATTTTCTAGTTCAATTTGTTAAAAAATCATTATGCATGGAAGAAGGAAAATACATAATAGTGGATAGGTTACGTGATTTAATTAGTGTTTTTAGATAATAAATTCATAAACCTTAAAAAATAGTGGAAAAAATAAATAGTAATTTTAATCAATAAAAAACTAAAAAACAAGAATTAAGATGTTAATGAATTAATTAATTTAGTTAATGAGGGGGATGAATATATTAGTGAAATTATTTCCCTTATATCAAGGGAATTAAAAAGGGTATGTGGAGAGGAAATAGAAGGTAAAAACAAAATTTAGGGAATTGAGATGTTATTTAAAAATTTCCCTATGAATTTATAAATAAGAATTATTAAAAATATAAACTATATGTGGAAGATAATAAATTTTGAAAATTAAAAATCGTAAAACTACAAATGAAGTATTATAGTTTTTGGAAAAAAAAATTGTTGAGAAAATGTGAGAGAGTTATTTAATCACTAAGAATCACTTCATATGATGATTATAATTTTATCACTTTTCTAAAATGGATTCGACTCATTATGAAAATAGGATGATGGGGAAGAATAGAAGGATTTTTAATGACATATGAAAATTGAGATAAAATCTAGTATTGAGTAAATTAAAAATATTTATAAAGAATTAAAATTACTAAAGGATAAAAAACAAGGTGGATGAAGAAAATGAGGATTTAGTTTCAAGGATGTATCCTATGGTGAGGAGATTAAGAAGAACAACTATATAGAACCATAATGAGATATCACAATTAGTAGTGGTGAGAAAAAGACAACAAAAAATGGAATAATAAACAATTGATACACAATCAGCAAGTTTTTTCCATTAAAATTAGTTGAACCCATCTATAGAAAACATCATGAAGTCAATAGAGGTTAAAAGATAATATTCCCAAAAAAGTGAGAATATGGGTTCTAATAGGAAATTGAGAATATCACCTAAAAATAACAATATAATTCTATAATTTAAATTATTATAGGTGAAAACATGATTCTGAACCTGTTTAGTACATTAAATACATATAAATTCATCCATGTGTATGTAATGGGTGAAAATTACAAGGGCGCCTTGGATGCATAATAAAAATAAAGCTCAAACTAAATTAATTCATCCATAAAAAATATATATCTATATTTATAGTTAATCTATGAGATCAAATATTAGAGTATATTCTTGGTGTCATGGGAGGTGAGAACACAAAAAAGAACTCTTGATGGAAAAATATATCATTACCATGAAAAAGTAAAGTAATAATGGATGTTATAATGATAAATTGTGTACATATTTTATACAGAGAAAATTTGTGAATAGATTTGTACCAAATATATCTAACCGAAATATATTTTGATTTTTATAGAAGATATGTGTCTTGTGTAGACATTGTGGTCCGAGGGATATAGAATTTATTACTAGTTGGAAAAAAAAGAAACCCTTTATTTTGAATAGGAAGAAAATTCATAAATCTAAAAAGGATAATATTTAAAACATTGATATTTTAAATGGGACATAAGATAATCCCAAAGAATCCAATGATGATATGAAATAATTATTAGTGATTTATCCACACTAGTTTGAGATAGGTAATAAAACAGAGAAAGAAGTTATGAATACTAAAGCTAATGGGAAAAAAGTGGTAACACATGAAGGATTTAGTATTCATGATAAGTGGTCTGAATATATATATATATATATATATATTTATTTATTTATTTATATATTTATATATTTATATGTTCAAAAAATCATGGGTGTGATAAATATGATCATGGCACAAAATAATGTATCACAATCTTACCATCCCAGGAAAATGTAATAAATAAATATGATTCAAGATCAAGGAACTGAATTTTACTTAACCCTTGAGGTGAAAAAATAGATTTAAAAAAGTAGAAGATATATATGAAAAGATAATATAAAATCATGTTAAGACTATATATCAGAAAATAATTGATGAGTTTTGAAGAAAACGGTAATCCAATGATAATTTAAAAAAATCAGCCTTCATACAAATTTTGAGAAATCTGTTAGGCCTTCACTAATTCTTATATCGATATGTTTTTACTAATATATACTAAATTGATGGAGATAGATGCATACACATTGTTTAAGAAAGTATAATTTGAAACTTATAACTATTCAAAATATAAAAATTGTGTAATTTTTGAAATGTTTTTAAAAAATTTAATATAATACTATAGGATATATATATTTCATGAATTCACTTTTTGAGAAGCGCCAAAATATAAAATATGTGTTTTACATTTTTGTTATCACATTAATTGTTGTTTATAGAAAATATTTAAAAACATGGTTAGTACCTCTTATTTTTAACATCTGATATGACCGAGTATAACAATATTATTTAAATTTGAGGAAATTTTCTAAATAACATCATGTGTTGTCGTCATTCTCTCAAAAGTGTATCAATATATTATTCTAAAATTCATGTAAGAGTAGAGGATGCGTTGATAGAATTAAAAAAAGATTTATAACTTGATAATACTCACATTATACATTTTCATTTAATATATTTCACAAGTAGAAGAAAATTAACTTTATAAAGTGATGTGGCATTGGATAATAATTCAAAGAGGGATTATAAATCCCAAATGAATGGTTGAATAATTAATGTTTCATTTGTTTTCAATTTATCACATGGAATAAATTCAATATACATATAATATATAAAAGATAAATGACTTATGAGATACTAGTTTATAATAAGTTCCATAATCATTTGATGATTTTATAAATTTTCATAATTTTCTATAACTTGTGCATGAGTTGTTTGATAATTCATATTGTACACAGCAATAAGAATAAAGAAAAGTGAAGAATATTTTGAGAGGAATTATTTGAAGAATATTTATTATAATATTCTGAGAACATTTAAAAATAAATGAAAATGTTTCATGATAACATGAAGAGTATTTATAAGGATTTTATGTCAATTCATTGGAATTATTAACCTAGCAGTTTTTACCATGTGTTTTAATATTAGTTTTCAAAAAATTGGGCTAGGAAAATCCTTATATCCATGTAACCAATAGCCTTGAACAATTCATAGTCCATGTGGGGAACACCTTACCATGATTAGGCCACCATTAGTTTATGAGGAACCTATATAATAGTTGAGGTCGAATGTGTATGGGTGGAAATGGGTTCACATATACGCACACATAGGATGGACTGGGTTAGCTTGGAGAGGCATGAATCATGAGCCTGCGAGTGGGTAAGTGTATCCTAAGATAGAATGGGATACATCACTAAGTGATCTTTATAACTTCCAGTATTATTATTTATCATGTAGTACAACCATAATTCATATGTGATATTTAAATATACACATTAATTTTCCTTTTTTAAAAGGAATTAATACAATTTTTTAAAATATAAATTAATGCACGCCACTCAGATTTCCATGTCAACATATACTCCCACCAATCATGAGGATATGTGGGATGTTACATGTCACAACTCTATAATCAATTCGAGCATGAATAGATAAGTTTTTATGATTCACATACTACGAACATCATGCATGCTTGCTATGATTTTTCTGAAGGCATTTCCTTAAATAATGTGCTACTACCAAGTAATAATATTAATTTATAGTATGAGATCTCATTCCACTGAATTTATATAGGATTTTTATTATTATTCATAGGATATTTCATATAATTTTTATCACATGCACATGTGTTCCCTTCTATGAAGTATAATTATATAAATGAATTTTTACACCGTGTTTTTGGATGTCGTGCAGTGAATGCCAAATTAATCTATGGATTGATATAATGGAGTAGTTTTGAGACCTTTGGAATGGAAATTTTGATTTTACTATAATAGTGTAAAGTAAAGATAATTCATAATAATATAATTTGATAAAAACCATGTGAAATGATAAAAAACAGGATTAAATTTAAAAAGTTTTAAAGAAACACATTGATCTATGAGTTACATTTGAATAAAACATAAATATATTATTTTAAAGGTAAAAATAGATCACAATTGAGGATAGAGTTCACACTCTAGATAGGTAGTAAAAATCACCAATAAAAACCACTTGACATAGCACTATATAGGTGACTATATAATATCCCAATCTCAACATATCTTTATTTAATATAATTTCCACAATTATAACATTACATATTACAGTAATATCACCCATTTTAGGGATGCTTTTAGTATTGTATCATTAGTTAAAATATACATAGGAAACATATTTTACAAAACATGTGAACATTTATCCATAATCAAACACCTATAAACCCTCATGGAGACTTCTCAAAAGTTTATCGTGTAACGCCCCGACCCTAGTAACCCAGAGTCAGTGCATTATTTTAATACATTGGCATGATTACAAGGAATCAAGTCTCGAAAGACCGATTGGTTTAGCAGTCTTGGAAAATAGATTACATACATGAATGTTATATTACACTTCATAACATACAAAACAACATAAATAATCCTTTATGAATTCCATTATTCCCTTGTCTTAACCCTTCTTATCAATCACAATATACTTCTTGGAATCCTGGGAAAAATAATACATTGAAAGGGGTGAGCTCAAATTCTCCGTAATGGTAAGCAATACAGCGGAAACATTTTATAAATAAGCATAAACATTTAAGGCAACGTATAACTAAAAAAACCTTTTAAACTTGAACTTCAACATAGTATGGAAAAAAAATAATGCCATTTACTTATTCACATGGATATTCTACTAATAGAATAATCACATGCAATATCAATTACCACATTCATAATGATGGAATGCATAATGCCATACTATCATAACCACATAGCCAAGGCCTCATGCCAAGACTACAAATAAGATTTTGCCAAGTCCTTGTGCCAAGACACTAGTTTGTCTCATGAGACCTACCGATGCATCGAGGAGCTATAGCGGGCTCCACCCGTCACATATTAAGTCCAATTCATTCCCATATGAAAAGTTTTAAACATAACATAAACATTCACATTAAAACTAGCATACGAAATGTCAATACTTTCACCATAAACTATGAATGGTATAAAAATAGCACATCCACAGTCAAACATATCACAAAACCTTCAATACAATATAGAAGTTTTGTATCACAATAAATAAACTTCATATAATCATAAAATACATCAATGGATGTTGACATAGATGAAATCAAAACTATTTGAGAGAAATATCTCCTTTTTTTGAAATCATTTAAAAGTCACACATTTATAAAGGAAGTAATTAAAAGACATTTTTGAATCAAAGTGTCCCATACCACTTTGAAACTTTTGGAAGGAATTAACATTTTAAAAACATTCATGTCCATATAAATAAATCCTTAAAACCCATTTTGAAGACATGGACATTTATTAAAATGATTTAGAAAGATAAATCATTAAAACATTTAAAATTCTGATTTTGATAAAGAGTACCTTTCCGAAATTCATAAAATATTCATTTCGAAATAATTTAAAAGTCACATAATTATAAAATAAACCAATTTATTTGAAAATATTCTTATAATCTTGTAAGGTAATCTTTTACAATTTTATAACGGCGGTAAATAGCCGCACCCACCGTATAAGTTAAAAAAACATTCTTTCCTTAATTCTGTCGAAAAGGTTAAAAAGCACCTTGTTTGGAAAACAAAGGAAAGATTCCTTTATAAACCCATAAGGGTATAAATGACTTTAACTCATATTCTTTGTAAATAGTAAAAATGTTTTGAAATACATTTCTAAGAAAGATAGATGTGGATGATAAAGAAGTCCCAGTAGATAATTACGTATAAACAACCTCGGATAATGAAGAGATTGCGCAATAACTCTTACTTTTTACTTTTCCTTGGTTGGGGTAGTTTAACCTCCTGTATAATGGTGGAATAATTGTTATTAAATTATACAAGAATCTTATACATTAATATGATATCATATATGATCTTTTAACATTGATTTGTTAATAATATCTTAGTATTATCGTTGTTTCGGGTGTTAACTTACTCGTTTTCTTTTATATGTTTTCTTACGTAAGCCATTTTTGTAATGGATAGGTTGTATATTATTCATATCCATAATGATATCAAGTCCTTAGTTACTATTATTAATCATAAAATGAGAATTATACTTGAATGGATACGATGGAGAATGAATCTCATCGCATTCGTGGAGAAGGTAGTCTGTACGTACGCACGAGCGACAATATCATTATTTTGATATGAAACTAATATATAAATGGTTGTTATATCATATATACATAATAATTATCATGTTATATTTATTATTTACATGAGTTACATATCATTTTTATACCCATCCAAATAATAATATATTGTATAACAATTACACCACGACGTGGAGACGGTAAGCCGTACGTACGCACGTATGGTGACATGTTATTCAAAGGGTGGATAGAATACTGAATATGGTTGTAACATATTTATAATAACATCACATTATATATATGATACTGGAGTTATTATAAAGGAAGAAGAAGTGGAAGAAGAAAGGAACTTGGAAAAGGGTGGTGAAATCATTACCTCTTCTTCGGGTTCTTCCTTTTGATTTGATCAAGAGGGCTCCATAGGTTGGCTTTCGGATCAAACTAAGGCCTCTATGTTGTAGTGAGGGAATTTGGGAGGGTATTTGGGCAGAGTTTCGACGAACCAAAAGGCTTTTAAGGTGTGAAGAAATGATAAGTAGGAGTTCCCTTTTATAAGAGGGGTGAGGGGCACCTTTGGAAAAGCTAGAAATATTAATTTATAATAAATTCATATTCGGTTTCTAATGGCTCTAAAGTTTATTATTCAAAGGTTAAGGTGGGGATAGTTCTATAACAACTCAACCAATATAATTTATACAGTTTTGGGTACTTATATTAACCTTATCTTTAAGTATTAACTCTATGTTAATTAGTTTCACTATTACAATGTCTCTTTGTGTTTTTATATTATATGGTTAATAAACATCCCATATACATATAATAGACCCCCAATAGGTCCATTAATGATACCAATATCATGGTATAAGTCTCTTGTCCGAACCTTATATTTTTAGGAATTTAATATTAATTAATAATATAATATTTTGTTTAAAAACTCTTTTATGTCAATTTTGTCACTATTCAAGAATTGATTTTTGTAAAAATCATAACAGAATGATTACTTAGAAAACGATTAATTAAATAAATAATAATATGTCATAGTATCCTAGAAAATTATTTTAATTCATTAAAAGTCTCAAATTATATTTATTTTGGTATTTATAATATCAATTAGTTAATTTTTCACTATTATGGTAATTACTTCATCATCATTGTGTCATACATAAATTAAATTATTTAATCTCTAAATATTATAAATAAAATATCATCATGTAGGAAATCTTTTTATCTTTCTAATTAATATTTATATTCGAAAATCCAACATATATAACCCTATGTAAAAATTGTTTTTCTAAAATATATATACTTCTGTCATTTTTGTACTTATTTTAACTTAATTAAAATAAAGTGTCCCTATCACCTAAATGTGGCTCCATGGGGTCCCCAAATCGACCCAAAGATGCCTATGGTCGAACCTGTATCAACCAATAAGGCTATGACACGTTTTAGGGTAATTTAGTATTGTTATTATATTAATTTTAACTCTTATTTACCGGATTTACCCTTAACCATGGTAAATAAAATATTTACCGCAGTAATTATTCAAAATGTCTAAACATAAAAGTTACCAATTTACACAATTTGAACATCATGATTCCATATATGGAATCCATTTCTCCAAATTCAAAACACAGAAGTGTCAGAAATTAATTTAAAATTAATTCCCGTTGTTAAAACAAAAAGCGTGTTTTTAAGAGATAATAACTATCAAAAGATTGACACTTGTTTATGTCCGGTTTAATTGTAAAATTATGTCCAATGACCAAAATTATATTAAATGGTAAAATTATATTATAAATATACTTTAAAACCACTCAAATTCATAATTTATCACTATTAATTATTTGATTAAAAAGTGGTTTTTAATTAAAATATAGTAATTTTCACTATTCATCAAAATATTAATGTTATCCGAAAAGTACCAAAATTTCACCTTAAGCTAAATTCGAAATTACGAATCCAAAAATGAAGTCCATTTTAAAAAAATAAAATATATATAGTTTCAAAAAGTATGTATTACTATTCATAACGGTTAGTTTGATCGGTTGTGGTGTGTGTTAAAACTCGAAGTTGCGTACAACAAATGCTACTGTATTATTCAAAGGAAAGCGTACCGTGGAAGCTTGGGATGTTTTATTTTAAATTTTTGATGTCCCCATTTTGTCAAAAAGTTTAAAATATTGTATTTAAAAATTGTTCACTATTAAAAGTTGATAAAAGTCCAATACTGAAAATGAATTTGTTCTCATAATATGGGTTCTAAAATTATAAAGATTATATAAAGTTTAAAATTTAGTTAATACTATTCATAACCTCTTTTGAACAGCTTGTTTGGTAAGTCATGGTGTGCTTGAACTCGGTGTTGCGTGTAGTGCAAGTTATTGAATTATTTTGAAGAAATAACACACTATGAAATCTTGGGGTGTTACATTCTCCCCTCCTTCAATAAATTGCGTCCTCGCAATTTGAAATTGTTCTTCGAAAATAAATGGTTGAAAATAAAAAATATCTTTGTGGGAGAACCCACATCGGAAATTGGGTTACTAAAATTTAGCCTTAAAATGAGGAAAAAAGAAATGAATGGGTCACCACCAAATTATGATCTCGATTATGAGAACATTGGTGGCAATTAGAGACATCTAATTGGAGAAAAAACGTAAATATTTATAGGTAGTGATTGAGGTCATCAATCACAAACAATTTGAAAATTGAGGTCCTTAAATTCATCAATCTATGATGATTTAAAATACCATCGATTCAACAAAACATAAGGTATTATGATAACACATTTTTGATGTTTCAAAATATCTTAGTTGAAATCCATCATCGAAAAATGAATTAATGAGGCCTCTATTTAATATAAAGAGTTGAAAGTATGAAGGTTACCGAAAATAACACATACTAGGGTTCCATTTAAGAAAATATGGATATGGAAGAGAAATCTAACCATCAATTATCTGATGGAGAGTGGTAGAGAACATGGCTATGAAAATGCCAACAATCCCAAAGCCATAAATTAGTGATGATTTAAGGTACCATCTAGGACAACATTTTTGTTCTATGTTTCTTTTATTAATGTTGAGGAATTTATTTATGATATTTTCTAAGATCATAAGGAGATATACTTACTTTATAATTAGAGTTTTATCCATTAATAAAATTCTACCACAAACTCATCTTTCACTCTAAAAGACAATAGAACATAAAAAAAATTCTATTTATACTATTCATACAGGGTTCCAAAATAAACGAATTTATAATTCATCTACCAGATCTTTTAAAAATAAACTACTTTATTTAATCCAGGACATCTCGTGGGCCAGTGGTAGGTGATACACCCTTTTCGCCCTTTGGTTGCGGGTTCAAGTCTCGCGGCCTTGCCGAACGTGACGGGTTGCCGCCCGACCTCTGGGTTGTCATTTTATGGCAATCCAAAATAATCCAATCTAGAACTATCCAAAATACATCTGTCCAAACTCACAGTCCAAAGTTTATAAGGAAGGTAAACATAATATAGATCGTTTTTACCCCGTAATAACATATGAATACCTTCATCATGTACTGAAACATCCTGAATTACCATATTCCTTATTGATTACATTCATGTTCCCTTATTCCATATAGAATTATGGATATACATCATCAATCCAAAAATGTTTTAAACCCCAACAATGATGGAATATACAAATCATTAATCAATTTCAAGGTAGTCAAGAATATCCAATATAATTTATCCAAATAAATCATGTATTATTCCAAAATCACTACCTTGGTATTATAACTATATTATGGTTTATCATTCTCTCAACCATATATTTTCCAAAACTTTATCCTGCTATTGAGTCGCCTTTCTTTGTTCCACACAATCTCAAGTCCTTAATGAAATAGTACTGAAGTACAATCCTTATATACTCCATAATTATTATAACAAGAACATTATTGATACAACACTCAATTGACATAATCAACATAAGAACTCTAATCATTCCTCTTCATCTGTGGTAGTATCATAACTTGATTATTATCCAATAGCATCATTTGCGGCATGGTTTGATGACTGGGACATAGGTTCTCGTAGTGTCTAAACTCCTTGCAAATGAAGCATTGTACATTTGAAACCATTTTCTTACCCTTGCAGTCACGTAATTTGTGCCCTTTTCCTCCACACTTATAACAAACTCCCATTCCTTTCAGAAAAGTTCCAGGGTGTTTCTTCCCACAGTTATCACATATGGGAAAATTCTTCTTTTCTCTATTCCCTTTATCCAACTTTTTCTCTTCCATCCTTTTCTTCTCTTGCTTCCCTTCAAAGCCATAGGACTCAGTAAAATCTTTAATTATCTTATTAACAAATGATATTATTTCTTCATATGATGATAATACATGGGAGACTATTTCTCTTATAAATTCTGGCTTAAGACCAAGAAATATATGATCCTTCTTTCTCTTTGGATTATGTGCATTGCTGGAGTTATCATTCCTTCTACTGGGCTCCATTTCTAAACAATGGCATACACTAGATTAGTTTATGAATAACAATACCTAATCCCAAACTTGTAAAACACATAACATAAATTAAATAGTTTATGGATAAAACCCATAATCATAAAAATTTCTCCTTTGAGGAAGTATTTACTCATAAACCCTTAATAATGTTTTGTAATGAAAATGAGAATTATACTAAGCATATCCCTCGGGAGTGTCGTAACCAAGAGTGCAGCAAGGCCCGTTGTCATGCACCAATTCCCGTTAGAGTCTAGCTCAAAGCGGGGTTTTCGGGTTTTACCCCTAGGTACATATGTGCCAAAGCCGCCTCTACCTGCTCGTATCTAGACAGGGATGTATTGCTCAGAAAACTCACAAAATCTCTACAATACCAAAATTCTAGGAAGTTCTTCTATACTAATCCTCAAGGCCCATCTTAGGTCTATGTGCTTTAATCAGAGTTTACCTAAATCTACTTTCCATGTTTTGTACTCAACTTCTTCTGATACCAACTGTAACGCCCCGACACTAGTATCCCAGAGTCGGTGCATTATTTTAATACATTGGCATGATTACAAGGAATCATTTCTCGAAAGACCGATTAGATTAGCAGTCTTGGAAAATAGATTACATACATGAATGTTACATTACACTTCATAACATACAAAACAACATAAATAATTTTTTATGAATTCCATTATTCCATTGTCTTAACCCTTCTTATCAATCACAATATACTTCTTGGAATCTTGGGAAATATAAAACAGTGAAAGGGGTGAGCTCAAACACTCCGTAAGGGTAAGCAAAACAGCGGAAACATTTTATAAATAAGCGTAAACATTTAAGGAAATGTATAACTAAAAAAAACCTTTTAAACATGAACTTCAACATAGTATGGCAAAAATAAAATGAAATAATTCCATTTACTTATTCACATGGATATTATACTAATCGAATAATCACATGAAATATCAATAACCACTTTCATAATGATGGAATGTATAATGCCAGACTATCATAACCACATAGACAAGGCCTCATTCCAAGAAAACAAATAAGATTTTGCCAAGGCCTTGTGCCAAGACACTAGTTTGTCTCATGAGACCTACCGATGCATCGAGGAGCTATAGAGGGCTCCACCCGTCACATACTAAGTCCAATGCATTACCATATGAAAAGGATTAAACATAACAGAAATATTCGCATAAAAACTAACATACGAAATGTCAATACATTCACCATAAACTATGAATGGTATAAAAATAGCACATCCACAGTCAAACATATCACAAAACCTTCAATACAATATAGAAGTTTTGTATCACAATAAATCAACTTCATATAATCATAAAATCCATCAAAGGATGTTGACATAGATGAAATCAAAACTATTTGAGAGAAATATCTCCTTTTTTAGAAATCATTTAAAAGTCACACATTTATAAAGGAGTAATTAAAAGAGATTTTTGAATCAAAGTGTCCCATACCACTTTGAAACTTTTGGAAGGAATTAACATTTTAAAAACATTCATGTCCATATAAATAAATCCTTCAAAACCATTTTGAAGACATCGACATTTATTAAAATGATTTAGAAAGATAAATCATTATAACATTTAAAATTCTGATAATGATAAAGAGTACCTTTCCGAAATTCTTAAAATATTCATTTTGAAATCATTTAAAAGTCACATAATTATAAAATAAAACATTTTCTTTGAAAATATTCTTATACTCTTGTAAGGGAAGCTTTGACAATTTTATAATAGCGGTAAATAGCCGCACCTGCTGTATAAGTTAAAAAAACATTCTTTCCTTAATTCTGTCGAAAAGGTTAAAAAGAACATTGTTTGCAAAACGACGGAAAGATTCCTTTCTAAACTCATAAGGGTATAAATTACTTTAACTCATATTCTTTTTAAATAGGAAAAATGTTTTGAAATACATTACGAAGAAACATGGATGTGGATGATAAAGAAGTCCCAGTAGATAATTACGTATAAACAACCTCAGATAATGAAGAGATTGAGAAATAACCCTTACCTTGTACTTTTCCTTGGTTGGGGTAGGTTAACCTCCTGTATAATGGTGAAATAATTGTTATTAAATTATACAAGAATCTTATACATTAATATTATATCATATATGATCTTTTAACATTGATTTGTTAATAATATCTTAGTATTATCATTGTTTCAGGTGTTAACTTACTCGTTTTATTTTATATGTTTTGTTACGTAAGCCATGTTTGTAATGGATAGGTTGTATATTATTCATATCCAGAATGATATCATGTCCTTAGATACAGTTTTTAATCATAAAATGATTTTTATACTTGAATGGATACGATGGAGAATGAATCTCATCGCGTTCATGGAGACGGTAGTCCGTACGTACGCACGAGGGAAAATATCATTCTTTTGATATTAAAATAATATATAAATGGTTGTTATATCATATATACAGAATAATTAACATGTTATATTTATTATTTACATGAGTTACATATCATTATTATACCCATCCAAATAATAATATATTGAATAACAATTACACCATGACGTGGAGACGGTAAGCCGTACGTACGCACGTATGGTGACATGTTATTAAAAGGGTGGATAGAATACTGAATATGGTTGTACCATATTTATAATAACATCACAGTATATATATGATACTGGAGTTATTATAAAGGAAGAAGAAGTGGAAGAAGAAAGGAACTTGGAAAAGGGTGGTGAAATCATTACCTCTTCTCCGGGTTCTTCATTTTGATTTGATCAAAAGGGCTCCTTAGGTTGGCTTTTTGATCAAACTAATGCCTCAAGGTGGTAGTGAAGGAATTTGGGAGAGTATTTGGTCAGAGTTTGGCCGAACCAAAAGGCTTTTATGTTGTGAATACATGAGAAGGATGAGTTCCCTTTTATAAGAGAGGTGAGGGGCACCTTTGGAAAAGCTAGAAATATTAATTTATAATAAATTCATATTCAGTTTCTAATGGCTCCAAAGTTTATTATTCAAATATTAAGGTGGTTATAGGTCTAAAAAACTCTACCAATAGATTTTAGACTAGTTTGGGTACTTATATTAACCTTATCTTTAAGTATTAACTCTAAGTTAATTAGTTTCACTTTTACAATGTCTCTTTGTATTTTTATATTATATGGTTAATAAACTTGACATATATATCCAAGAGACCCCCAAGTGGTCCATTAATGATATAACTATCATTATATAAGTCTCTTGGCTGAACGTTAGATTTTTAAGAATTTAATATCAATTAATAATATAATATTTTGTTTAAAAAGTCTTTTATGTCAATTTTGACACTATTCAAGAATTGATTTTTGTAAAACTCAGAACAGAATGATTACTTCGAAAAAAGTTAATTAAATAAATCCTAATATGTCATAGTATCCTATAAAATTATTTTAATTCATTAAAAGTCTAAAATTATATTTATTTTGGTATTTATAATATCAATTATTTTAATTTTTCACTATTATGATAATTACTGCATCATCATTGTGTCATAAATAAATTAAATTATATAATCTTTAAAAATTATAAATAAACTATCATCATGTAGGTAATATTTGTATCTTTCCAATGAATATTTATAGTCGAAAATCAAACATATATTAGCCTATGTAAAAAAATATTTTCTAAAAGATATATACTTATGTCATTTTTGTACTTATTTTAACTTAATTAAAATAATGTGTCCCTATCACCTACAAGTGGCTCCATGGGGTCCCTAAATCAACCCAAATATGCCTATGATCGAACATGTATCAACCAATAAGGCTAGGACACGTTTTAGGGTAATTTAGTATTATTATAATATTATTTGTTAACCCTTATTTACCTGATTTACCCTTAACCATGGTAAATAAAATATTTACCGCAGTAATTATTCAAAATGTCTAAAAATAAAATTTACCTATTTACACAAATTTAACATCCTGATTCCAAATATGGAATCCATTTTTCCAAATTCAAAACACATAAGTGGCAGAAATTAATTTAAAATTAATTCCCGTTGTTAAAACAAAAAGCGTGTTTTTAAGAGATAATAACTATCAAAAGATTGACACTTGTTTATGTCCGGTTTAATTGTAAAATTATGTTCAATGACCAAAATTATATTAAATGGTAAAAATATATTATAAATATACTTTAAAACCACTCAAATTCATAATTTATCACTATAAATTATTTTTATTAAAAAAGTTGTTTTTAATTAAAATTTATTAATTTTCACTATTCATCAAAATATTAAAGTTATCCGAAAAGTACCAAAATTTCATCTTAGGCTAAATTCAATATTACGAACCCAAAAATGAAGTCCATTTTAAAAAAATAAAATATATATAGTTTCAAAAAGTAGGTATTACTATTCATAATGGCTATTTTGATTGGTTGTGGTGTGTGTTGAAACTCGAAGTTGCGTACAACACACGCTACTGTATTATTCAAAGGAAAGCGTATAGTGGAAGCTTGGGATGTTTTATTTTAAATTTTTGATGTCCCCATTTAGTCAAAAAGTTTAAAATATTTTATTTAAAAAGGTTTCACTATTAAATGTTGATAAAAGTGCAATACTGAAAATGAATTTGTTCTCATAATATGGCTTCTAAAATTATAAGGATTATAGAAGTTTAAAATTTAGTTAATACTATTCATAACCGCTTTTGAATGGATTGTTTGGTAAGTCATGGTGCTCTTGAACTCGGTGTTGCGTGTAGTGAAAGTTATTTAATTATTTTTAAGAAATAACACACTATGAAATCTTGGGGTGTTACATATCATATCATCATAACATGAATAATGGAAAAACAAGGAAACTTCTTGTATCATACTCGCATTAAAATAAAAATATTATAACATGTCATTATGGTTTAGATCATAAATTTATGAGAAAATATTATTAAGGATACTTTTATTAATAAAAATAAAAAAATAATATTTTTCTATAAATAATGAAATTAGGACATTTAATCTCTAATGAGAAAACATATACCATGTTATAATAAAGCGAAATAAGTATCAAAACATCCAATAAGAAAATCATATCCTGATTAAAAGAAATCATAAATATGTGGAAACAATTTAAATCATGAAATAGTTATATTAATTCAACCCTCAACAAAAAGAAAATATTAAATAGTTTCTTTAGGATAAATTCATGGGAACCATAAGAATAAGTCCAGGCTCACCACTAAGAAAACAAAACATAGTGTTATTAGGATAACCGATCATGCACCATACATGGTATATCATGATATGTAAACTTTATCCAATTAATTATAATTATAAATGCTTACACCATTCATTTTTATAATATGCACATGCTTATGTGATTCATAAAAGGAAAATAGACCATGCAAAAAGAATAAGCATGATAAAACCCATCAGAATGTAGTGGGTTTCTTAATATTTTCACATAGTATAATTAAAGGCTATATCATAATAATTTCTATTAAAATAGGAAATTAATTAATTTTTTATAATCATATTTTATGAAAAATATAGTTTTTGAAAATTTATTTTCAGTGTAGAAAAATTCATCATAATGATTAAGGCGAAGTAAAAATAAAAAAACTGCATGGGTTTTGCTTCTTGATATGATAATGAAAGGAAAATATAATTAATTTCCCTTTATACATAATTTAAAAAGGTTTTTATCCATAAAATCATGATTATTTGTAAAAATATATTAATTTATAATACATTTTATGTGTGGTATTAGACATAAATAAAAAATATATAAGTTCTGTTAAATTGTGTTACCTAAAATGTGGAATATGGAAGGGAAATCAATACATTTATTATACCCAAAAAAGAAAGTAAAATGAAACTAGATGTTTATATAAGAATCATATATATGAAAAATTAATGAATTACAGGCCAAAAATAAAGAGGCAAATCTTGAAAAAGAAATATAATGTGTGACCGAAGTCGAATGAGGGTGGTTTATTAGTCATCTCCTTATATTCGAAAAGTGTGTTATGGAAACCTGAATCATCAAAAAGTATAATAATACATTATTCTAGAAAAGATAAAGGAAACATGAAGGTCTCATGAGATAAATAATAGTAATTCCAATTAAAAATGTTATCATAGGTGGTAATAGAAATTATGGACAAGGAGGGGAAACCATTGTTAAAGAGAATGGGAATTATTATCAACAATGATATAATGTTTGGGGAAGAAATTCATCAATGTAAAATCAATTATTATTTTTAAAAAAATTTATTTACCAAGAGAGGAAAATAATAAACCATGAAATAAAACATACCATGGAAGTAATAAATCATAGATGTATGAATTTCAAATAAAATGTAATAACTCAAAGAAATGGGGTTTGAGATAAAAAACCTTTAAATAAAAATAGATTTTCAAATTTAAAATAAATTGGAGGTATATCATAAGATGGAACTTTAAAGTCCCTATATTTGATAATTTCAATGAGAAAATATATCCATTTCTAATACAGACATCACAGAAATAAACATGGGGACAATAAGAATCACATCTCAATGAAATGAAGTTGAGATCCACATATCCTTATCTCGAGTCCTGATTCATTATATGTGTGCACCTAACATCATGTATAATAAAATTAAGTTTATTTAGATCATTATTAAGACCCTTAATCATTTATATTTCATTTTAAATGGCATAATTATTACCTTATGTAATTAATTTACTCTATAGTTTTCATTTATGTATGTTAAATGAGGTTGTGTAGTCAATTTACATATAACTATCTCAATATGATTACAATTATCAATGGTTTTGAAAATAACTTCAAAATCTAAAAAAAATTATTTGTATATCATTCATTATTCCATTTTAAAAAAATTATACAGTTCTAATGGTTTCGAAAATTGACTAAAATTAAGAAAGGTTATTTAAGAAGTTAATTTAATGTGGAAACATTTACTATAATATATTATAATTAATATTAAAGTTAGATATTAAAATATAACAATTAAAAATTATTAATATTTTCATATATATCATTTGAGAAAATATATACCTTTTTAATTCATTTATGTTTTATTGTAATGGGAAAATTAAATATGTTATTTCATGGAGGCTTTTCTCTAAGTAGATAGACAATCTTTCCATTTTTATATAATGGGAGGGGGTTTAAAAATAGAATAATTTATCATTTAAGAATAATATTATTTTTGAAAAAATATATTTGATCATTAAATGATTATTTTGAACCAAATACATAAAAATTTTATGAAAAATTGAACTCTTTATTCATGGATGTGGTAGTCCGTATAAACTCATGACGACTTCTTAATTTGTTTTAATGGTTTTATAGGGAGCTAAATGATTGATATTTCATTATTAGAATAAACTTCAATATAATAATAAAATATAATTTTATGATATCATCTTGGATATAGACTCTTTTATGGGGTAGAGGATGATTAAGAAGAAAAGACTAAGGGATAAGAATTACTCTTGTTGAGAGCTTGGACATTAACTTGAGAGTATTATTAGAAATAAATGGATTAGGATAAAATATATAGAAAAGGAGATAATGGATGTAAAATTAAAATATATTAATGTAAAATTGGTCATAGTATTAAGAAAATTTCAATGGTTATGTATAACATTCAAGGGGCGTTAATTATCCCCTTTTATATGTGAAGAAAAAAGATTTTTTTGTAATACCATTTTTATTTCAAGGATAGAGGTACACTATTAAAAGTTAAATTTCATCAAAAGTGGTACATAATTATTTTTAATGGGTTTTAGTTTGATCATTCCTCTAAAATATATTTTTGAACACTTATTAAACTTCTTTTCAGTCATTTATCATTACATTTTTATAATTTATCATTTTTTTACATTGGAAACTAATTTTTACGTAATTAATTATGGTTTTACAACTAATAAGAGATAACCCTTATCAAAATATTCTTATTTGATAAAAATAATTTTATCCTCTATTTAATTTAATTCAATTTCTAAATATGATAAAATTAACTTCAATATTAAATCAGAAAATATATATAAAAGAAGTTCTTTATATAAAACGTTATTTTGATTGTTATTTGTTCTTGATTACAAATTAAATTAATTAACAATTAAATGGGTTATAAATTTTTTTTATATATGTTTAAAAATAATATCATATTGTTTATATAAATTATAAAAAATTAAGTTATTAAGAAATTACATAACATTAATAAAACACTTAATTGAAAATAACTCTTTAAACACTATCAGGGTCATTTACATAAATTTTAGAAGTAATAATTTTATTCCTATAATTGAAAATAATAATATTAAAAATATGAAATTTTTCAAATAAAATATGATATTAATCATTCTAGATTTAATTACAATAAGTGTTGAAAAAATTCTTAACATAGGTGAATGAAACTACTTTTCAACTAAAATACTATTAAACATGGGTTATAAAATTTTTAAAAAGTGTTTTAAATGATTTTAATTTATTTATAAACATATATTTTATCAAAAAAATATTTTAAAAATATTTTATTTTTTTATGAATCGTGATGATTTCATAAAATTGACAGTTTTAGAAAAATATATCTATATTAACTATTCAACAAAAATAAATCATTTCATCAAAAGAAATTTAATTATAAATTTATATGATAAATCCAAAAAATAAGATAATTTTTTCAAATACAAATTCTATAGTTTATAATTTAACATTTAAATGGAAAAATAAAATATAATGAAAATAATTTTTAATGTAAAATGGATTTCAGATCTTAACTATTCTTATACTTATTTTGTATCAATTAATAATTAAATTAGTGTTAATATGTTTTCCACAATATATTTTTTCCATGACATATTTTCTTCAGTAAAATAATTTTTAGAAGTATTATATTTTATAAAAAAGTACATATAATTACTTTATTAATTTTATCAATGGAATAGTAAAAAAACTTTTTTTCATTAAAAGTAAAAAATTGTAATGTGAAAAATAAAAATGATAAATAACTTAATAAATTTTTAATTACATGTTTACATAATCCTAATTTCTAGTTCCATTTCCCCTGAAGATATATGTGTATGGTATAAGAATAAGGTAATCTTGGCTTGCAGTCATAGGTGGTGATTCTATAAGCATGGACTTTGTAACACCCCATGATTTTGGAAAACATTTTTTCCATTAAAGTAAATATCAATTATTTAAAATCAAATTTTTCATTAAGGAATAAATTTAAAATAAATAATTATATATTATAAACTATTAGTTGGTAAAACATGTGTGAATTAGATAAATTGAATTATAAAAAATATAAATTGAAAAAAACGTTATCTGATATAAATATAATTATTTTTGTATAGAAATAAATTTTTTCAAATAGCTTTATGATTAAATGACTTATATTTTTAGAATTATATTTTTTGACATATTATGTATATCAATCTAAATTAAATTTGTTGATTTATGATTTTAATGATAAATATTGATTTTATTTATGAAACAATTATTAATAATTTATAAATTATTTATCTAATGGTTATGAATGACATTAAAATAATTTAAATATAAAAAAAATTATTTTCCCCAAAATATATATATATATATATATATTGTTCATTTATATTATTAAATTAAATAAATATATATTTATTAATTTTTATTAATAAGATTTATATATAATATGTTCAATAAACTAAATTAAAATTCATATCATTTTTATTAGTAAGAAGGGAGTGGATATAAAACATATTTTTATTCAAAAACAAATTTTCATGAAAATAGTTTTTAATTCATTTTGTGTGCTAATATTATAGTTAATTTCATTGATATATTTATAAGTGGTATTTTTAATAAATAATATAATTTTTTAAATCATTATTTCATAATAGACTTATAGTGAATATTTTGGAGTTTTCTTAAAAAAATATTGGTGAATGATGAAAATATTAATTTTTATAGAAAACTATATATTATTTTATAAGATTAGATCAATATTATATTATATCTTGGTATAAAAATATATTTTAACATAAAATTAAATTTAAAAAAAAAATTATTTTCATTATGATTTTAATTTTCATATTAAATTAATTTTTACCCTTTATAGTGTGTGAGTCTTGAAAAATAAATCCAATATATTTAATTAGAATGTACCAATATAGTAATGTTTCTAATTTCATATATTTTTCATTATGAATGGTAAATCATCAAAAAATATTTTTACCTCGGTAAAAAGTGTAAAATGGGTACATTAAGGTCCAAACTAAGTGATAAGGGCTCAATTTATCATATTAATTCTTATTGGATGAAGTTATATTGACCATAATAAACTTATTCTATAAATTCTGTTTTTATGAGACACTTTTCCGTGAATATAACTTAATAATATTTTATTCTTTTAAAAACATCAATGTGTGTCCCTCTCCCCGCCTATAAAACGGAAACCTCTGATATCTATTATGTACACCACATTTAGGCACTTATCTTTACCCAAAAAATATAACTTATATTTTTGTGTTACCTATTTGAAATTTATAGGTTCTTTTATTTTTATAATATCACCCCAACGGAAATGAAAATGGATTTAAAAGTGGTCTACCGAAGATGTGGTAATTATCTTACCTAAAATCAATCTAATTATTTCATCTTATACCTCCTTTAAATCCATGTTATTCAAAAAATATAATAATTTATGTATACTTATTATACATAAATTTTATTGTGATTATGTAACCACTATCATCCATAATCGTTTCTAAAAAATGGGAAATGAAATTATCACATGTGTGTATGTGTAGACTACTACCTCTACCTAGTGATATAATTCAATTTTTTTCACCATCCTTTATGGTTAGTTATTATAGTGGATTTAATGTTTATATATAATATTTTTGATATAATTATTTCTCTATAATAATAAAATATATTTATCTTTATTTCTTTTTTAATGAAAACAACGTTCATGCATACAAATGAATGGTCCCCTCTATGAATAGTGTAATTAATTTTTCAACCTCTACCATTTATGGATGAACCCAAATATTTATATAATTAATATATATGATATTTTATCATAATGAAAATTATATAAATTATGGAACCATATTAATTATATAAGGAACAAAACTACAAAACCAGGGAATTCATGAAAAATAAAATAGCTAACTCCCAAAAAGGTCAACATTAATAACAACTTATTTATAAATAAGTGTTTTTAATGTTACCAGTGAGTCACATATAATATTATAATTAAATAAATTTTTTACATGATTTTTCTTACCTCCCATATAATAAACTTAAATTTATTATATGGAATTTTAGAGAACTTTTAAAGAATTTCAAACTTCTGGTCAGGGTTACTCGTCAAGATTTTGTTTCTAGGATACGTATGTCATATTTTTAACTTGTTTAATTAATTTGGTTTATATATTTCTCCATTTATATGTAATATAATGAGTCTATATATATACTTAGTATACAATATTTCATTTGAGTTATATCTTTCATGGGGGTAATAATTAAAATGATACAAAAGTAATAAGGATTTTAGGTTAAAATCTCAATATACTAAGATTGTTTATGCTTAAATTTAAATTGATAAACTTTTATGAACATTCAGCCCCAATTATTATGAATTTTAGTCTCATATATTAATTTCTATAGGTTAATTTTTTCCTTTCATTTTACTCAGTTTAAGCACTCAATATTCTAAATGAATATTTTTTAGGAAAACCGATGTTAATTTACAATACATATTTAGTTTAAAAAAAATCTATAATATTTTTATTATTATCCTATGATTTTTTAATTTCAATATACCTGTATTTAATTTTCTATAAAACTAATTAAAAGTATTCTTCTTATCATTTTATCAATGAGTTACTTTTTAATTTTCACTAAAAATGTGAAATAAATCATTATTTTAGCGAACATAACATGAATAGAATTTCCCACCATCATGACCATTCAGTGCTTGGATGATTGATTTTAATATATCCGTGGTTATTTTGAAACAAAATTTTTTCCATAAAATTTTGTGAATTAATACATATTATATAATTTATTTCAACATTGAAAGGGTATTTTTCTCAAGAAACATTTAATTGATAATTTAAAGGCTTTTTTAATATATGATAACATCCTTTCATGTTACTTACACTTTACTGGGGATATGATCTAATTATATTGTATTTATTATTTATAAGGATGGTATATGATTATATATGATTATGATATTTTTCTTAAAACCATTTAATTTCCCAAATATATGAAGTGATCATATTATAAATGTATTATAATATTTTGGAACACATATGTATGGTTTTCATTATATGATAAGGGATAAGAATTATATATTCCGCTAATGAATTGGGTAATGATGGATATTTAATGAAATAATAAGGTCATGAAAAAGGAGTGAATCCATCTCATTAAGTGACTACATCCAATCAGATAGTCTTGGTAGTGACCCTTGACTAAGGAAATAATACTATGGTGAGTGAATCCAATTCACTATTGAAGCCTTTCTAGAGATAATTTATTGATGAAATTATTTTTATGTTTATGTGTATTCCAAAAGAAATCATATGATTATTATATGTTCTAATGGATCCTAATTTATTATTCATTATTTCACACACTTATCAATTATGTCCTTTTATTGAAAAAACATTCGACATGATTCATGATTAACAGTCTTTCACTAACTGGGTATGATTATTGTAACTTGTAAGAATGTTCTCATACCCTTATCTGTATCTTAATCATACATATTATCATTTATTGATATCTCTTAATTTTACCCTTACTAATATAATGTTCTATACCTTTATTATGTTTCCTTTTATATAATATTTAATGAAATTTTTTATTTATGATTATTCTATGAAGGGTGTTTGTTAAAAAGTACCTAATGGGAGATGATGAAAATATTCTATGAACTAGTATTTTATGTATCTATGTATCAAAATACATTAATACTTTATATTTCTATCTTATATTTTAATAATTTATATTGAATATTCATTTAATATGATTTAATATATTTCTATGTAATTTTTGGGTTGCTTTTGTTGGTATTAGAGAAAGGTTAAGTTATCATTGGAATCTAATATGGGGAGAAATTAAAGAGAACCATTAAGATAATCATATGTATATGATAACATCTAAATTTATTTTAATAATATAGGGAGGTTTTCATAAAAAAATACATAAATATTAGGATACTATTATATGAATTCAGCTATGTCTTTTCTTCATCTAGTGTTAATAACATTGAAAGGGGTGGATTTAGTATAAACCAGATGATCACCAATACATGATTGGTATCCAAAAAACACCTACATAGACACTCTCGATATATATGAATGGATTAATTTAGATTTTTTTGTGAAATGATATGATGGATTTGAATAGATATTGACAGTGTAGGACCTAAGATAAACCTATGGTTTCATAGATTGAATAGATCATTTCATGATTTAGTCATCATATAAATGATTTTTCATGATTATGTGGATTTAAATTTTATTATATTTACCCACACTATGATTTCAAATTTTAGAAAATCACTGGAACTCAAAGGAATAATGTTAAAAATGAATGTAATGAATAAATCAATGATTTCTATCAAATGAAAATAAATGATATATAAAATTAATGGATAATCCTTTTGGTTATTTCTATCAATTTTTTAACATATTTGATTAAAATTAAAAATATATGTTAGTCTTTTAATATGTCAAATAAGAGGATAAAAAAATATTATGGATGTTTTTGTGGATGTTATTATAGGGGAAAGAAAGTTCACTTTTCTTCATGTCAATATGTGGGAAGAATCACCTTTGAGACTGTCTCATAAGAATGAGATGATGTTTTCTATGTTTAAATGTATGAAAATATAGTGAAAATTTGCAATGGAATCTTATTTCTTATATATGGGGAATAAGTTAATTGTCTTAGTAATTTTCCTATTCCAATGGAAATATCATAAACCAAGGAAGAGCCTATAATGTTTCAATATCTGAAATGGATCACTATGATTAAGAAACACTTATCACAAAATATAGTGTTATAAATACCAAATTAATGTTTTAATAATTTAACTTATGAAAATATTATTTTAGTTGAATTTGATAAGGTTTTTTGCATTTATTTCTCTCTCTTCAATGATTCAATATTAATTTCTAGAATAAAGAGATATATTTTTTATTCTAAATCATCTAATGATAATTTTTCGATGCATGAATGAGTGTAAATATTTAATGGATATATCATTCGCTATGTGAATATTAATACCCATTCATGATGGGTATTTATATTCAATAGTTGGGGAGAAACTCAAAATTAGAGAAGTTTTTAATTTCTAGGTGTTTTTTGTTGTCTTTCTAAATGTTTTTTCACATCATCCTATAAATCATGAATTTGATTCATTAATAGAATTAACACCTGGTGTTATTCCTTTTCAAATATTCTCAATGGAATGTATCTGATTGAATTGTATGAATTTAAGTAGAAACACTTTGAGGATATGGATAATGGATTTATCTAGATTAGTGTTTAACCATAGGTCACACCAGCCCTTTTTAATAATTATAATCTTAGACAAATGTGACTCTATATTGATTATAAGGAAAATAAAAAGATCACAATAAAGAATAAATATCCTCTACCCACATTGAAATGTGTTTTATCAACTATGAGGAGATCAATAATTCCAAAATATTTACCTTCATTCTAAATATTTTCATTTGAGGGTATTTAATGTATAAAATCATTTTCATCCTTTAATACAAGGAATGGACACTATGAATTTACAGCGATGTGATTTGATCTTTATATTTCCCACATTATCTTAATTTATATTTTGAATATAAAATGTAATGATTACCTCTATAAATTTTTTATAGTCTTTACAGATGATATTATCTTATATTTCATGATTATCTATGATCCTGAATATCACTAGCGGATTTTTTTGAAGTCCTTTATGGAAAAAAACTACATTCTAAATTTATTATGTGATGATTTTGGTTAGATAATATATCATTCTTGGGTCATGTTATCATGATTTAGGGTGTATAAGTAGTTATTTCTAATACAGACTCCATTGAATAGTGGTCTAGATGAAATATTGTGACATAAATTAATATTTTCATTGGATTAGATAGATATTATCGATGATTTCTAGAAAACATCTCATGATTTCCCAATCCACTCACAATGTAAAGTCCAAAAGATATCAAAATCCATTTTAATGATTAATGTAATGTTATTTAAAAGATATGAATATAAGTTTTTATAGATCACTTATACTCACATTATCCAATAGTAGAGAACATTGTTTTATTTTCATTGATGAATTAATGAAAGTGTTTGGATTTATTCTTTCAAAAATGACATGGTGGTATAAAATTGATGATTCATTAGAAAAATTCCTTTACTAATTTTTTATATATAGAAGGGTATAATTTAAAAAAAATTGTAGGGTTTATATTTATAGTTAGATGTGTTTTATAAATTTATTATAAACTATTAATGTATATATTCACACAGGAGGAGTTGAAAATGTACCATCGAAGATGGATGAAAAATTATTAAATATTGTGATTCGTTAATACATAACCCCTGCACAAAATTGAAAATGGTGGGTGTTGCTTTGAATTTGAAAAATAATGTTAGTATATCTATGATGAATATTTAAAATAATCTAATACATATTTATTTGAATATAATAAATCATGGTTTTCATTATTGATTAATCTTATTAATCTTCATATGGTACTTTATTCATTTAGGGTATTAATATATCTTTTTCAATCCATTTTGTTTTTATAGATGAGAAATAACTTTTCATCCATTTATAAATCTCATGATCCAATTGAATATTGACTTAAATACATTTGTCATAACAAATATTCATCATTAATATTAATCATTTAATATATATATATAGAATAAAAATAAATAAAACATGAAATCAAAGAATGAAATAATGAATCAATCTAGTAAATATATTTTCTATTATTCCATAGTAAAATAATTTTTCACCTATAGTAATAGAATTTTTAAAGTGAAAATGTTTTCTTTTATATTTTGAATTATATTGAATTGATAGTCTTTTCAACCCTACTATTTTGTGTTTTTCGAACATTTAATTTCTCTTCATCATGTTCTTTATCAGTATATTTTACACGGTAGTGGTTTTGTTTATCTTCTATCTATTTATTTTGACATAATTCTAATTTTTTTCAAATTTCAGAACAAAATTATATGTTCTTTCGAGTATAAATTATATATATATCACTTCCTCTATTAAAAGTATGTTTTAGTATACCTTCTTATTATGTGAGTTTTAAAAATATATATTTTCAATTAATAATACCTCAATTATTGAGATAAAAATTTTTGGGTGAAATTTTTTAAGGAAGGTATAATATTGTATCCCTATATTTTGGAATACTTTTTTCACATGTAAAATAAATTTTATTTTTTCAAAATAATTCTTTGCAAAAATCCACAAGTCCAAATGAATTTTCTATGTAATATATAATAGTTGTTGGGATGGTGGTTATAAATAGTATTAACTAAATTAAAAATATAAGTAAAAAAATATCACTAATATAAATATAATTTTTTATGTACAACACAAAATTTTCTAAAATCATGTAATGATGAAAAGGCTTGTTTCTTGAATAATTTCATTTTTTCAAAAAATTTGTATTTTTTATAAATAAAATAATATTATTAATGAATTTAAAAAAATATTTTTATTTTTTATATGAATAAATAAATAATCATTCACTTCTTAGTTATCTAATTGTTAGGAAGGAAGATAAAAACTTTTAAAGGAAAAAATAATTATTTTCTATAAAATATTATTTCATAATGAAATCTATTTATCTAATAATAAATTAAATAAATATCTATTTATAAATTATTTCAAATAAAATTTAATTATTATATATTCAATTAAATAAATTTCTATTCAGATAATGGTAATTGTTTATCAACTAATGGAAATAATCATGTTTTATGCTTCAAAAATACATTTTTTGGAAATTGGGTTTAATCTCATTTTTTCATAATGATATTATAATTGATTTATTTTACACATTTAAGAAGTTTTATTTTTTATAAATAATATTAATTATAAAATCATCTTGTCAAAATTAAATTAATGGTAATTTTTTGGATTTTCCAAAAAAAATACGATCTTTGGGTGACTGGTGAAAATACACATTTAAAAATAAATTTCTCTTTTATATTCTTATATATTCAAAGCCATGTTTTTATTTTGAGTGGTTTTAAAAATTATTTAGATTATTAATGAAAAATTCATTCATTTTTTACCTTTTAGATCCGTATTTTAACTGATCATGGTATAAAATAATATAAAATCTAAATTGTATTATTTCTAAAAATAGTTTTCTATTGTGTTCTTTATTTTTACATTAAATTAATTTAAACAATATATTGATATTAAATATTTAATAATTTAATAAATATTTTTAATTAAAATTTAAAATTTAATCTGTTTTCCAATTTCTTTTTTTTTGGAAATATTAACTGTTATTATTTTAAAAATTTGATGCATCAATAAATATGGTAAAAGAGGTAAATTATTAATAAAACTAAATGATAAGGCCACAGTTTTTTTATCTTAAAATTTATAATATATTTTTATTTTGAACCTAATCACCCTATTATATATAAATTTAATTTCAAAAGGGAAAAGTTTACTTGAATAATTTTTAATAATATTTTAGTCATTTAAAAAATTAAAGGTATGTCTCCCACCCCCCCCCCCCCCACCCCCACCATAAAAGAACACACATCCTCTCTCTTCTTTATACACCGGTTATAGAATTATCTTCAACAAACTATTCCATATTGACTATTAAACTTTCCAATAAAGAATTTTTATGTTCTGGTATTCCTAAAATGTCATTACAAGTGTCCTTATAAAGGGATCTAATGGATGTCTTGTGATGAATTTGTAATCTTCTTACCTGGATTCTTTTAATTTATATATTAATCAAATTTTATTAAATATATATTATTTATAATAAAATAATAAATTATGTTCAAAAAATATACTTATATGTTATTATTATTATTTATATAAAATTATACATCCTTTTTCTCACAAATGGGAATTGAATGTATCCATTCTTTGAACGTGTAGACTAATGCCTCCACATAGCGATATAATTCATTTTTCATCACCGTAATATATGATTGATTATATTAAAGGGTTTAATGTTTATATATAAGATATTTATGATGTAATTATGTTTATTCAATGATAAAATATTATTAATCATATTTTCAGGAAATTTTTTTAAAATAAAAACATTTTTCATGTGTGTGTACGAACTATCATCACCATGAATGAAGTAATTCATTTTTCCATATCAAAATTTTATGGATACCTATAAATACACATAAAATTTATATATATGACATTTATATATTTATTAAAATTATGGATATTATAGAACAATGAAAAATGTTCCATGATTGGGACTAGAGAAACAAAAAATTCACCAAAAACAAAACAATTAACACCTAAAAACAAAGATTTTTGTATAAACTTTTTTCAATATGTTCTAAAATATTATAACTGAATCATTTATGATATGATAAATTTTTAAATTTTTTTTATATAAGTATAATAATTGTAAATTAATTATATTTCAGGTCATATAACATACAATGTATGTTGAACAACAAGTATGGGTAAATCTTCCCACTTTTATTTATGGGAGGAATATTTTATATTCACCCATTGTTTCATTAATGTGGTGTATATGATTCTCCTTTGATATGTTATGTAATTAATATATTTATATTCATGGTATTTAATTTTTTTTAATTTACTTCTTTCGTGGTGAATAAGATTCAAAAGGTACTATTGTAGAAATGGTTTTACATTAGAGTCACATTTTTACTAGGATTGTTTTTAAAAAACATATGCTAAAATTATATAATATAACTCTAAAAATTTAAAAAAAAAATATCCTCCAATGGTTATTTATGGGTATTAAATGATTTTATTACATTTCCCTATCATTATGAGAATAGGATATTGATAGCATATGGTTAGGGAAAACCACATTGTTTTACTTTTTTGTCAAAAATATTTTTCTTCCACGTCCAAATTTTCTATAAAAAAAAATAATTTTTTTTTTATATTCACCTATGATTCTTTAAATTAATTATTATATTTTTCCATTTTGGTAAAAAATTTAAAGATCATATTCTTCTCATTTTCCAAATGAGATACATTAAAAAAATTAAAGTGTTAATATAGTATTTGATTTTACATACACAGTGTGAATGAATTTACCCTTATCATGAACACATATAGCTATAATGATTAATTTTCAAGTATCCATATTTATTTTCAATGAAACTTATTTCTTGAATATTTTATAAATTTTGATATTGTAAATAAATTATTTTAAAATGTAAAGTAAATCTTCCTAATGAAATAGTATGGTGATCTTTTAATGGAATTGTTCACCTATGCTGACATAATTTGATTTTAATTATGATTTATTGGAGATATTATATAATGATACCATAATTATTTATTCTCTTGTTGATTTATTAATATTATGAGAAGTTTATGAAATCGATTTCCTTTCTATGGGGTATGAAGTGATGATATGATGAATGTTTTTTGATCTTGTGGCATGCAAATGTATGGTTTTAATTTCATGATAGGTGGACCTAGAATTATATATCCCTATAAAGAATTCATTTATGGTGGTTATATTAAGAGATAATGAGGACTGTAATCGGGATTGAACGAATTTAGGAAGGGTCTTTTGCCAATATGATATTCTTTAAAGTGATCATTGACTGAGGGAATGATGGAATAGGTATTGAAACCATTCTACTATGATATCTTTGGAAGTGATCCTTGACTAGGTAAATGATTTTATTTTATTATTTTTATGTGAAAAACTTATTTCTTATGCCCATGATATATTATCCAGTATCATGATTGTATATTATTCATTTCATAGACTTGTGTATTATTCCTTTTGATTGACAAAACCTTATTTCATGAATCCAAATTAAGGATATTTGACTGATTGGGTATTGTTATTATATATTATGACCATTTTATCTTAACGTTATACAAATATTATGCTTAATAATTATAATTGATTTATATCTTCAAATCTTACTCTTAATAATAATCTAAAATCATCCTTTATTATTTTTCATTTTCCAGAATATATGAAGAAAGGTTTTAAGTACAATTTGTATGAGAAGGATGTTATTTGTAGAGACCATAGTAGGAGATGATGTAAATTATTTATGAACTATTTTTTTGTGAATACAAGTATCTAAATACAATAAATCATTATTTTAATGGACATATTATTTTTTTAGGTACTAAATATTAAACCCCTTAAAATAAACTATTTGGAATACCAACAAATATTGATGGAAGATGGTGAAGACAACATAAAGGACTTAATTATAGAACAACCTTCTCAAGATAAAAAGGATATACATCTATGTTATCATCAGACCATTTCATTCCTAGCCTAAATTAATCTTTAATAGAAACAATCATAGAGTGGTGTATTTATGTAGGGTACTATTATATATTTTTCTGAAACATTTTCATTTTATATTATAGGATTAACTTTTTATATTTTTATAAATATAATTTTATATTAAAATATTGATTTTACTACTTAAAGATAAGAAATATTAATCATGAATATTCATCATTTGTAATATTGGATGAAGTAGATCAAGTAATTATTAACACACAAAACAAAATTATTAAATTATGAATAAATATAGTAATTATATTTTCTTATATTACCATGCAAAACAATTCTAAAACTCTTGTAAGAGATTCTTGAATGTGAACATGTTTTCCTTAATATGGTCAATTATGATGACTTGATGGTCTTTTTACCCCCATTAATTTTTTATTTTGTGCCCCTTGACTTTCTCATGATCATGTTCCCTCACATTCCCCATTAATCTTCATATATATGTTCTCTTACATGTATATATTTTTACGTCCCACCAATGTTCTCCATAAATGAAAACTTAATAATATGTTGGTTCAATTGTCTAGTATATATCTCACTTCCACTTTTGAAAATAGGTCTTGTTATGCATTTTTTGGATGTATTAATTCAAAAAAGGTATTTTAAAATATTAAACCCTTTATTAAAAATCTAAAATTTTTATTTTATGTCTGTAAAATATAATATCTTATTATTTTGGTATATTATTTTCCATTTTAAATAAATATGAGATGTTATAAATCTCATTTTTACACATAACCCTAAGTATAAATGAAAATAAGATATATTATAAAATAGTCATTGAAATTAGGGTTATTAATATGATAAACTAACATATGGAATATAAGAAAAGAAAGTCTATAATATAATTCTAATAATTTATGTATAGCACTAAATTTTCAAATTCACATAATGATTGAATGACTTATTTTCAAAATAATTTTTATATAGATATTATATATATTGATGACAATAAAATATGTTTATTAATGAATTTAATGAAATATATTAAAATTTTATATAATTAAATAATTAGACATTCATACATCTTATATCAAGTGGTTAAGAATGAATATAGTATCATTTAAAGGTAAAAAAGTGTTCTTTTCTATAAAACAATTTTTATTCGTGCAATGTGTTTTTGAACTTAATAAATTAAATTAATATATATTTATTAATAATTTTAAGTAAAAAATTAAAAATTTAATATTCAATAAACTATATTTTAATTCATTTAATTGTTATAATTATGCATGGAATTGATAAAAATACATATTATTGTCCAAAAATACATTTTCTTGAAAATGATATTTTATTAAGTTTTGTGTGATAATATAATAACTAGTTACTTTTACACTTTTAAGAGTTTTATTTTATATAAAAAATATCAATTTTTAAACCCTAATTTCAAAATTATATTAGGGTAAATTGTTAAATAAATTCAATTTTTGGGTGGTTATTAAAAATATCAATTTTTTTAAGAAAACTATATTTTATTTTATTTTATTTGGAAAGCCTGTTTTTATTTGGATACATTTTGAAATTTAATTATATATATATATTCATAAATAATTAAATCTAGAACTTTTTGGATCAATAATGTCAGGTTTCCATGGAAAAATTATTCTGGTATCGTAAGTACATAATGAGAGAAAAACTAAATAGAAAAATGTAATCTCGGGAAATAAAAAAATGATAGTAACATACATAATATTTGGGAGAGAAATATCATATAATTTCATCATGCTAAATTTAATAAAAAAATCATTATAAAATGATATTATATGGTAAACTCCATTCGAGAATGGATCTTCTTGTTATGTATTCAATATTTATCTAATAAGATGTAATATTAATAAATTTAAGGTTTGGATTTCTTTAAAACATTTGGAAATATCCATAAACATGAAATTCTCGCATATATGATTTATCTCACACTTTAATTATTAGAGTTTGACATGGGAATGGTCTATTAAAAACCCTACTGAATCCACCCCCTTTCCAATCTTATATAAATGATATTTAGATGGGAGACTTCAATTACTTGATGGTATTTATATACTTTCCTCTGAAATATTTTATAATATTGTTACATTGTTTTACACCAATTAATTTCAAACATATATTATAATTGGGAAATTTAGTAATTTTATTTTAATGTTTTCTTGTTCTATTTTACTTTTTTTCTTCTTGTGAAACAATCTACATAACTCGTCAGTTCTTAAAGATAAATATTTTCTAAAATTTTTGGGCATTACATTCTCCCCCCTTAAATAATGTTAATACTCTGAATTTTAATTATCACATACCTATGTAATTAGTGAATTGAATATAAAATATTTACATGAATCAGGATATAATTTTATAGAGATATGAATCATAAAATATTATAATGAAATGTGTTCCATCTGGATATGATTAACCCTAATATTGAGTTTTTCAAGAACCAATTGAGCCACTAGTCTTTCTTTATTTGGCATCAAGACCTATATTATATAATTTCAAAATAATTACTGTTAAAAATCATCCTTTAATTGATATAGTTTCATATTTTCACATGACATGTGATGTCATTAATACAAATAATGTTCCTATATGTAAAGGGAACCAGTCCATTTCTAAAATTACATTAAATTTATCTAAAGGATATTAGGATTCACAAAAATAAAATTCCTATAAACATAAATGTGGGAGAAAATAGTAATAACACAAGAAGATTTTATTAGTAACAAAATATATTTTCATTGATATGATGATTTAATGTATATAGAAAAAAATTTAGGTTTAAAGTAGTGGGTTGAATAATATAAAAATTTAATGCTCAAATTTATTGATTGGATGATTATTACTCCCCACTCCACAACATTTCTAGAAGTAAATTAAATTATTGGGGTTGTAAAAGAATTCCCTTGTTCCATTGGGTTTGAATTCTCTATATACCTATAATTCCTATTAGACCTTGGATTATGGAATTTCCTTTGATAATTCCTATGTTCCCCACATTTATGATATCTAACTGTCAGTGTCACCAGTGGGAGACCACTTTTTCCTTTCACTCTCTCCACTAAGCTGTTAATTGGTTCTCAGATTTTTGTTTCTTTATGCCCACATTTAGCATCCTTAAAACATATTTTAGTTTCTTTGAGAAATTACCCTTCCTTCCACTTCCCATATTATTTATATAAAGTAAGTTATATTTTATTTTATTCATAATAATCCCCACTTAAACTTCCATGAGTATCTATAATTATTATTTTTAGTGTGTTTGTGAACCCAGCTATTTTCTTGGTTTTTATCATAATTACTGATAGTTAGTTTTGTAGAATCATAATATTTCTCCCTCCATGTCTTATCTAGTTTGGTTTCTCATTAGTTTAATCAACCCATTAGTAACTTAGTCTCTTCAGGCTCTATCCAATACTAAATCCAATATGGGTTAATGTGAGTAATGAATAATCAGTATCACAAGTTAATTATCATATATTGTCTTATTAAAAATGAAATAATGAAATTTATTAATTATTTAAACTACAAAATTATTTTAGTTCAAACTAATTCACTCTCGATTAAATCAATATTTCCTTATGTTTAGTTCTCTCAGGCTCCTTCCCCTATCTTCTTAACATAATAAAATCTTATTTAATGGTTCATAAAGATAATGTGATCAACCAATGATTATCACCCATTATTTGATAATTATATATACAGTCTTAGACCCACACAACTTGTTTTATGTGAATAATGAGTTATAATCAGCCAACCTTTTTCATTGTGATTACCCCAAGTTTTATAGGTGCTATGGCTGAATCCAAATTCCAGTATTCATAGAGAGATATAATCTATAGAAAACTATATACTCTATACTTTACCAAATTTTTTTGATATTATCCTATACATATAATTATCACTTAGACATATTCTAATGTTTTTAAATAATGTTCAATATTACTATTCCAGAAAAATATCTTGAAAATTATAAAAATAATTAAACCCACCTTTGATACTAACTATAACTTTACAAGATGAACACATATTTATTTTAAATCCTTCAAATATGTTAAAAATTAGTCTCATAATAATCTAACATAGCTAGAACCCCTTCGATACATCTCATAAATTATTCCTCTCTTCATAACCTATGGAACAGAAATATAAGAAATGGATGATATCAAATGTATAATAATGAAAAACATATCAACACATCATCATGGGTAATATTATTATAATATGAAAAAAAATGAGTAGGGATATATTTTTTATTAATAAACATGGATAAATATAATTTTTCCATAAGTCATAAATTTAGTTCTTGTAATCATAAATGAACATACATGTACCATGAAATATGACTATGAGATAAGAATGAAAACATGGCATAAAGAAATAATATAATAAATTCAATGGATTATAAAAATTTGGAAACAACATAAGTCACTAAATCATAATAATAAATCAATGATCACTACTAGGAAAACATAACATTACATTCTTAGTCTAACAACCCATTCATTATAATCATAAGTCAATGGTCACAACCAAGAGAATATAAAATAGTGTTCTTATGTTAATTTCATATTCCCTACACATTATATCACATAAGATATAAATATTTCCCAATTAATTAGAAAACTATTAGGGTAAACCATTCATTTTATAATTTTTATATGAATATGTCTTACTTTAGGAAAAATAAAACCATATATTGATCATAAGAATGAAAAACACATTAGAAATAATTTGGTTTCATTATCCTATCTCAAATCGTAAGTGAGGGCTATATCATAATAATTCCCAATAGAATAAAAAATTAAATAATTCATTTATGATTATATTTTAATAAAGAAACATACTTATTGAATATTTTGTTCCAGCATAGAAACATTCATGATAAGGATAAAGGATACATAAGAATAAAAATTTACCACATTGGTGATGCGTTTAAAAATTAGAACATAATATTTTAAGGAATGTACATGCTTTTATTTTATCATTAAAAATAACTAACAAGGTTAGTTTTATATAAAATAATTATGGTTTCTTAAAAATATATTCATGGTTAATACATTTCCCGAGGGTATTACTAGACATCAAATAATAAATATTAAAGTGCACTTAAATTGGGGTACTTAAAATAGAATGTTTTTAAGGTAACATAAAACATTTATTATCATAAAAAACTAATGTCAAAAATAATTATATTTAAGGCAATATATTCAAAAATTAATTAATTATATGATAAATGTGTAAATTAAAATGGGGAAAAAAAGAATTTTTAACCTATGACTAGTGTGTGTGGTTAGAAATATCCATTTTCATGTTCTAAAATACATTTTTAGAACCCACGTCATTAAAAAAGAAAATAAAACATTATTTGTAAAACATGATAAGAGAAATATGAAGTTCAAATGATATAACACATAATTATTTTCTGAACCAAAATATAAAAGGTTGGCTATAATGGGTATTATAGAGAAAGAGGGGAAACTATTATCAATGAGGGTTCGAATTATTCTCAATAATGATATTCTATTTGAGGAATAAATTCTTTATGGAAAAGTATTTTAATTATGAATATTACATTTTTCCAATTCAGTAAGAAAATGTTACTTTTTATAAAACATTAGGTTGGATGTAAATAGTCAGAGAATTGTGAAGATTAATTTGAAACATAATAAATCAATGAATGGGGGTTTGAGTTAAGTAAACCTCTTACAACGTCGTATTCTTCCGAATTGAAAATAAATGGAAGTTATAACATCACTTATATTTTTAAAACCTTTATATTTCATAAATTTTATTATAAAACTAAATTTATTTTGAATAAATATGAAATCAAAATATTGTGGTCAATACAAATCATATCTCAATGAAACATACCTAAGATTCAAAAACACTTACCATGGGTCTTGATTCATTCTATGATTCCACATAACATATTATATTATCAAATTAAATTTATTGAAAACTATATTAAGACACTTATTAATATATATTTCATATTCTAATGTCTATATATTACAATATTATATTAATTAACTATATAGTTTTGTTCATGTCAGTTACTTGTGGTTTTTGACTTCAATTTCAACATAAATATCTAATTATGTTTACCATTATTAATGGTTCTATAAAATTGCTTCATAATATCTATAAAATTTAGAGTTATTTCCTTTATTATTTCACAAAATATGTTCTTCTCCATAGGTTTACAAAATGAACTAAAATTAATAATGGTTCCCTAAGATGTTTATTAAGGAGCATAAATTTATTATAACGATTTTTTATTAGTATTTATTATAGATTGTAAAATATTGTCATTATATAATATTAATTATTTAATTAATAAAGTTTTTATATATTTTATTTATTTTTAATGTCATCCATGTTATGCAGTAAGGGGTAAATAAAATACATTTGTTCTGTGATGGCGTTAGACTGCATATATATGAGAGATGTTTCCATTTTCCCTAGAATGAGATATGGTATAAAAATTATTAATTTATCATTTTTGAGTATTAGTAATGTTAAAAATAATATATTTAATCATTAAATATCTCTTTTGAATCATATGTTTAAATATTATATGAAAAATAGAATCTACTATTCATGGAGGCGGTAGTACATACAAAATAACGACATCTACATTTTTCAAATAGAATTATAGGGATATAGAAGAGTGATATTTAATAGGTTGAATAAAATTAATCATTTTAATAGTTACTATAATATTATAATATCATTTATGTAGAATATTTGAGGTGGGAAAGGAATATTAAGAATAAAAACCAAAGAAGTACGAATTAATCATGTCGGGTGATTAAAAATTCTCATGAAATAATATTTTAAAATAAATGGTTTAAGCTAACATACCAAGAAAAAGGGAATCGAAGAAAACTTATTACTTGGAATGGAATGTCTCTATCCATGGCTGGTAAGGATTGTCTTGTGAAGTCTATCATCACCTCTAAATTTTTTTATTCTTTCATGGTGTATAAATGGTCGATTTCTACAATAAAGAAAATCAATGGCTTAGTCAAGATCTTCATTTGGATTGGGTGTAACATAGATAGAAAACTCACAATGGTTCCTTGGAATTCTATCTATAATCCTTATGATGAAGGGGGTTAGGCATCAAGAATCTTGTGGGTCTCAATGAATCGATGCATTCTGGTTTAATCTAGATACTTGTAAATGGACACTCGGAGGCTCTTTGATTCCTTAGATCCAAATGCACTCAAAGAATTATGTCTGGGAACTGTAATTACTTTAACTCTTTAGTGTAGCCTGCCTTCAGGAGTATTTTCACTAAAATTGATGTTGATTATAGATGGTTGGTATCAAAGGAGTCCTCTCTTAAATTATAGAAATGTAATTGGACTAGGAATTACTTGATTAACTTGGTTATAGAAGGGGTATCAAATATAAATTTTGATTTATCAATTAAATATCTGCTTAGTGAAATTGAAAGTCTTCCTGATCAGATTCCCTCTATTGTAGATAGGTATTTTTGGTCATCTAGGGGTGATTTATAGGCATGGGAACCTTCTCCCAATGGTATTCTTACATCCAAAGGGTTTTATAAGAATTTTGTTAGTAGCACATCAGAATTCAAAAGGATGGGTGATTTACATAAAAGTTTTATGAAACCATCTCATTCCCTTCTTACATGGAGACTTTCTCACAAAAAACCTCCAATAGATTACTTTGGAAAATCCTAGGAATTTCTCTCTGCTTCATCTGTCAATTATACCATTTTTATAGGGAGGATGTGGATCATCTCTTTCTTAGTTGTGTAGCTACCTCAGTGATGTGGAACAAAGTATCTGACATTTTTTAAGTGTTTCTACCTTATTCTAACTCAATATGTGATTTCATAAAAAGCTAACCTGCTCTCAATTTATCATCGCAGGTCTAAAATCACTTTCTGGCTATTGCGGACAAGCTTATTCATATCATATGGACTTCTAGGAACAAGGAGTTGCATGAATTAGAGATTTTTTGGGTTGGTACTACTTTTTTGGCCTTCTTATTGCTGTGTGTGACAGGTAATTATAGAGAGGTATACTTTGTCATAACTCCATGCATGATTTATTTATTCTCACTTAGATTGGGGTTAAAGGAAAATTTTGGCCTCCCATTGGCACAATTGAAGTTGTATGGAAAGATTTTTTTGAAGATTGATTATGATCAATTCCGATGGAGCTTCATGGGGTAATCTTGGTCCTTCTATATTTGGTGCTATCTTTAGGTATTATCAAGGTTATGCTCTTGGTTGTATTTATGTTTTATGTGGTGTTTCCTCTTCCCTTGAAGAAGAAATGCTTGGTATTATTATGGTGGTTGTCCAAGCTGAACAGCGGGGTTGAAACAAGATTTCTCATGAGTGTGACTCTACAGTAGTGGTGCATTCCATCCGAACAGCTTCTTTACATCTCTCATATAGGCTCACTAATCAGTGTACAAGATTCCTTAATATTCTCTACTCAAGGGAGCATATTTTCACTCATGTTTATAGAGAGGGAAATTCATTGGTTGATGGTCTTTCCAACAAAGGTGTCAATGGAAATGATTTTTTTGGGTGGATCATGTTCCAGGTGATCTCCTTCCTCTTTTCAGTAAGGATATTTATAAATATTATTCTATTACACTTGTTTATGTTTTCCCTATTTTTAATAAAGGGGTATTTATTTTCTGTGGAAGGTCTCAGTTTTTCAAAAAAAATAGTGTTATAGGAGTAGATTTAGGTCTACATTCGACCAAACAACTAAAAAATTGTATGTGTTCATTTGTTAATTTTCATATGAATTTTATCTCTTGATAATTAACTCTAACAATTCTTTTAGATATTTAATTCATGTATTTAAATTTTAAATCAGATTTATGGTCACTCCCCATGAATTTTATGAGACATGTTTTTTATAATAATTTCATTTCATTGATATCATGTATTGTACTCGTCACCAAGATAATATTTCACTATCTTCAACACCATATTATATTCTCATATATACAACACTATTCTTGGATTTTGATACACACAAAGTTGATTTCCTTTGATATCTTTAATTCACCCAAGATTGAGTCTTAACGAACAACATTATGTCATTAATAAATTATTATTTAATATAATAAGATATCAACTAGCCACCAAATTAGTGTCATTGAATATTATTAACTAAATTATGAAATTATGGGGTTTATAAAGGAAATTTATTAGTTACCAATTAATTAGAAGCACACATATATACCAATTGAATATCAAGGCAATATTTTTATGCTCCCAAATTAATATTTTCTTAATAAATTGAATTTATGACACTTAGAAAATTATATTAATGAAATATATATGTTATATATTCAATAAATTATGTTTTATATTTATAATGTAGATTTTATTGGATTAAGATTAGAACAAACACAATTTTATGCATAAAAACAATATTTTTCAAAAGGGGTATTTTATCACCTTTTATTGGAGAACCAAAATTAAATCTAATTTAAATAAATTTTATATATTCTCTTAGACATGTTAAACTTATTATTTTATAGTTGAATACTAAAATTTAATTTTTTTTATTTTTTTTTATTTTTTTATTTGTTTCTTTTTTTGAAAAATACTAAAGAAACACATAATTTTAATTTAAATAAAAACTTTTCCTCTAAAAAATTTAAAGTGTTAAAATATATATAAAATTGGTTTTAAGTTATAACTAGATAAATTTTTTCATTTAATATAATTTAATTAATATCCATTAATTTGACGTTGAATTTAGATATAAATATTTTTCAATCTTTTTCTCAATGTAACATAAATAACCAGTTTTCTCACCCCCAACAACAGTATTGATTTTAAATTAATTACTGAAACCACCATGTATTTTATTTTTTATAATGGATACTATATTTGGAATAAATGGGTCTAAATTATGAAAATATATTTATTTTTTTGGAATTTTTAATAGTAACATTAGTAAACAAAATTAACATCATAAAAGGAAAATCAGGTAATTAAGGGTAAACAATAATATTATAAATAAATAAAAATTACTCTAACACTTTTCATATTGTAATTGGATGAGTGCGATTCAATACAAATCATCATCGGGCTGAAATTTTACCATTCTTAATGCACTTGGGTGAGAATAGTACATTTATTCTATTTTATTTAAAGAAACGAAAAAAAGTTGTACTTGTATTATTATAAATAAAAAAATTTAATATAGAGTTATATAGAAGATAAATTCAACAATAATTATTAATTAAAAATATAAAATTCTTTTATTAATTAGGATATTTTATTTTAAATTTTTAGGAAATAAATAATTATCTTATTGACTTAACCAATTCAAGTGTTATTCTTGTACAACCAGAAGAAAAATAAATAAAATTATTCTAATTAAAATTATATGAACTTTTAAATGACCCAAACACATCGATAAATATTTTTTATTGTTTATAAATCTTCCATAATTGTTTTGTGGTCAAATTATTATCAATATGGAGGCCCATATACATGAATAATACCCTTATAATATTTTATTTAAAAGAAATTCAAGTAGTTCAAAATGTAAGTTTTTCATTAATATACTATTTTAAAATATGGTTTTCTAGAAGTATTTTTCAGACATAAATAGTATTTTTAGAGCTAATAAATTTTTCATCTTTATAAAACATTTTTTATAAATTTTAGGGAATACATAATTACCTTTATGGATTTATCAATGGCGATGAAGTAATTATTTAACTAATGAATAAATCAATTTAATGATACTAAAATTATTAACCTAAATACCATTTGAGTTAATTAATGTAACAAATGAATTTTATATATTTATGTTGACACCTTTGGGATATAATAAAAAATTTGGGTCAATGTTATGTTTATATATTGATATTTATAAAAATCTAGGGAGTAAATAGTATCAAAATTGAAACTATTGATATCTTTTTAAAATAATATTTTAAAAGATTATTGAAAAAAATTAAAAATATCATATAATTATAATATAGTATAAAATATTTTCATTTTTCATTTATTCTATAATTTATATCATATAATTAATATTTATACTTTTTTAATATTGAAGAATGTATTACTTTTATTATAATTAGATTCAGTTAACTAAGGGTTTATTAAAATAATATGATTTAAATTTATTCAAAAAATCATCAAAAATATGATGCATGATGATATTTTAGCATTATATCCTCTCATAATCCAATATATTAAATTGTTTGTAATATAGAATGAAATTCAATTTATTATAAATTAATTATTTTTTAAATTCCAAAGGTTCCCCCACCTCAATTATAAAAGGAAACCTCCTTCCTCACTTCTTCACATTACATTGAGCCTTCAATATCATCTATACCCCACCCTTTTCAATAATCAACTTTACTAGACACATTCTTGAGGTGCTAAACTTCTCAAAAAATATAGTGTCCCTAAGTGAGGATTTAGTAGGAGCTCTCCGAAGATAATAATTTTCATATATGTACTATGAAAATCATACCTAAGGTAAAGTTAAATTTCAAAATCTCATAATTCTTAGAGATTGGGTATACGTAGGTATTTACTTGAGTAAATTTATCATCCATGTCCATGTTACTGAAATTTTGTTCCAAAATATTTTAACTATTCTGGTATATTTTTTTAATGACTTTTTTACCCATGTATGAATTTTTACTAAATGATATACAAGTAATATTTTTTCGTATTCCTAATAACGTATTGTGTAAAATTTGTATAAAACATATGAGGATATTGTTATATTTTAACTTATATGGAATGAATTTATTTCTTCACTTTAAATATTCATTAATTCCTTGAAGCTTCCTTTAGGAGCTTACAATATTATTTTCAAAGAAAATGTTTTCTTTTAAAATTGCATTGTATTTTATAAAAAGTAAATTCTTTCAAATAAAAGTGGATATTTTCCTCAAATATTACTTTCAATTGATATCTCAAGACTCTTTTCCATTTAAATATTTCAATATTTTTTCTGTTTTAATGGGTTTATTTTTCAATAATTTTATCCCTATTATTTTTATGGTTGGTTTTTTTATGATTAAATGATATTTCTGAAACCCATTTATTTCCAATGGGTTATGTTTTGATTTAATGATGTTTATGAAACCCATTTAAATCCATGGGTTATGATATGATGAATAATTAATTTTCTTATGACACACATACATATGGTTTTTGTTATGTGATGGTTGGGACCAATATCTCTGTACAATGCATTGGGTGAATATTATATCACTTAATGTAGATAAGAATAGAATGGTAAATGATCTTGGTTTAGTAATATTGGGATAGAATGAAAAATAAAATAGTTTTACTAACACATGACTGGAATGAGGAGTGACCACAGTTTAGTAAAGGAAATTTTCAACCATGATGGTCTTTACAATGTGCATTGACTAATATAGAAATGATTATTTATGCTTATATGTTTTCTAAAATCCCTGGTTTAATTTCACGTTTATTATTAATTATTTTTGTATTAATAATTTTTATATCTAAAGATTATGATCTTTTATATGAAGGGTGTAATTTAAAAAATTTAAGTTTATATCCTATTACCCTTATGTTTATATTATCATTCATATCTTCTCTATTTACCCTTACAGAGAATCTGCGAGCACCGTTTATTTTGTTTATTTTCCCCAGAATATGAACAAGGGAATTAAGTATTATCTTTCAAAATGTATATAGTTATTATGGAATATGAAGGAGATAATCTAGATGTTTTATAAACCATTTTTTGTGTTTCATAGATTCCAAAGACACTAAAATAACATGACCTTTGGGCGTCTGTTTTTGTAATGTATTTAATGTTCAACAAAAATGAAGTTATGTCAATTAATGAAAATACTATGTTTTTATAGTTGGTCTCCAATATAATGGTTATTCAATCATTATAAAATAGGATGCGAAAACATTAGTGAGATCTCTATATATATTTTTAAGGATATGTCTAGGGATGTTCATTATTATTATTCTTTGTATACATTACAATCCTATAATTTTGAAAATGATCATGGATAGCCTAGGTCTAATCCTAAGATATAATATATTGAAAGTAATTCCCCTTGATTATTTATTTTTTTCTTTAATGATTTTTTCCACTCACTCTATTATTATTGGTATTTAGGCAATGACTGGAACTCAAAGGATTCATATTGATGGATAGTATATTAGAAAATGAAATAAACTTCCTCATGAGAATCCATATGAAATGGGAATTGAAAATAAAAATATTTTAATTATACCTAATCATAAATATCATAAATTGATCAATAATCTCAACTTTGGTGAGTTTACTATCCCACATAATGATATAATGATAGATATTTATGGAGACTAAAGTGGAATGAATGTTCAATTTTCCTCATGTATATCATTTGGGAAGAGACATCCAAGTTAATGTTTCAAAAGAATCAGAAGATTCCTTAGTTGTGGAAAAAAGGGACAAAAATCATGTAACTGAAAAGAAAAAGATTTAGTTAACATAATAGATAAGTAATGATAGTAAAATGTTTTTTATACGTAATGTATGTGAATTATGAAAATAAATTCCCTAGGGGGAAGCTCAAGAGTTGAATCTGATTGGTCATATAAGTAATTGTAATATTGTTAATGATGAAGAGACTACAAATTCCATATGTGATGAATGAAATGATAATGAATAAAACGATTTAGCATGTTAAATGTTTTAGGAAGATATTGTAATTATTTCATGTCAATATATTGGAATTAAAAAATAGTGTTATAATACAGTGTATTGATGAAAAATATAAGGATTGTTAAATAATATTTTTTCCTTACGTATTTTAAAGTATATTTTCAATTGTATTAGTAACTAGGAATAGTGATTTAGGTTGTGAGGTGTTTATGGGAACGATATCCTATAATATGTGAATAATTTTTGGATAAATAAATAATGTGACATTTGATGCTGTTAATGACATTTGGACTGATGTAATTAAAATGTTGAAAGAGTTAATTTTTTAATTCGTGGACATTTACACTATGTTTTTATGGTAATATATATTATTTCCATGTTTTAAGAGAATAAATTATAAAATTTCCCACAGGTTTAGAATGTGATAATCAATAGATACATTATGATATATGAGATATCAATGCGGAACAAATTTTGAGAAATTTAGAGACGTTCTTTCTAATGTTCTGAATTTTCTAATTTTGGAATAATTTCAAGGTTAACTATTTCTGGAATTTTTCTATTAATATTCATAATATTTTTAAGAGATCAAAGTATAATCTTAAAATAAAATGATTTATGAATATTTTATAACATGTTCTAACCAGATTTCTATGATCGTAACTAAAGACATATTATATGACTTATCAACCTATGTTTGGATATCATGATCTATTAATAATTCATGAATGAAAAATTAATCTTCATTACATGGAATAATAGATGAAGTTCAAATTTATCAAGACACAATTAAAGATAAGATTATTCTAAATCAAGTAAGTATTTATTCGTATAAAACAATTAAACTCTATGGAAAAGATCTTGAAACCAAAAATGTTATCTTAGTATCTTATCTTTTGAGGAATCAAATGGTCCCTTTGAACATCACATGTTCATGGAATTTTGATTGTTAAATACCATTAGGTTTAATTGGGTATTCATGTAAAATTTTGTGTGGATGTTAAATTTATTATCAATAAAGCATGGATTTTTAATAAAGGGTTTCATAAATTTTTGGGAATTACCTATGTAAAAATAGTTCGACAAATTCTAATTCTAAAATATATAAAAAAATTATTTTCCATATTATCTTACTATTATATTTTTATCTGGGATATATATATATATAAACATTTTCCTTTAATGGTAACCATATAGAATATTTCTATATGGAACACTGACATAGGAATGTGTCAAAAAGGTATTCTAATAATGTTTTAAAGTTATATTTAGGGATTATTAAAAGAAACCATATCAAGGATAATTCTCATTGATAAATACATAAGGTATATTGAATTTATTAATAATGAATGTGATCCTTGGGTCTATAAGTATTTTAATGAGAATATAGTCATTTTCATAGTATTATATATCGATGGCATGTAACATATGGGAAAAGAGATAGAAAATTTACATTATTTAATTTGTGATTAAAAAAAATTTTCTCTATAAAAGACTATGGTGAATAATCCTATATTTAAGGGATCAAGATCATTCATGATAGATCTAAGATGTTTCTTGGTATATGTATTTATGTATACATTAACAAGGTAATAAATAGATTCCGTATGAGACAATATAAGGGAACATTATATCCAATATCACATAGTTTATACATCTCCTATAAAATATGTCGTTATATATAAGAGGATAGATAGAGGATGAATACGATTTAATACACCCTGATGATAATATCAGTCATGTTTTCCACAATATAAACTAGGATTAACAGTCCCTAGACCTTGAGAATTGTATGATATCAATAGGGTCTATAAGACCTCCATTGAATGATGGACAAGATTATATTAACTATCTGATACATAATAATGACATTTTTATGGATTATGGAGTATATGAATAGATATTAAAATTAAGAGGGCCTGTATAAAATTATAATCCATATGGTTTACTTCTAAAATTCCAAATATAAAATACATGTTATACAGTGAAAAGATTTTAGAGTAATTAATACAGTAAAAACAAAAAATAATAACCAACAATAATGTCCCTTGGAAAAATTCCATAATGTATGTGAGATAAATAATTGAAATTCTAATCCAAAACAAAATTAAAACATTAATTTTCTAACGAAAATAGTGTGAGACTCAATCCCTCATAATGATCATTTAATCATGTATAGAATTATTCCAAATAACATTCTTTAATTTTGACATAATTTATAAGAACTTAAGGAATAATAAAATTAATATAAATAAGTGAAACTAATATGTAAAAATTCCAAATATATGTGTATAATTAAAATAGACCCTGTTTGGAAATAATAGGTGATAAATTAATTTATTGTCCATAAATTATAAGGTTGGTTCAAACCTTTTCCAAATTTCATTATTTGGACACTTCTTTGTCTTCATGCATTGCATACAATTTTACAGTCACTTCATTTTTTTCATGTGGCCACTTTAATTTTTTTATGAAGTTGTATCATTTCATAGGTGGTTGCATTATTTTTTCCAGTGGTAACATTTTTCTCCTGCAGTCACTTAATTTTTGTTATTGTGCTTATTTTATATTTTATTTCATGTCTTTACTTTATTTTTTTCATGCAGTTACTTCATTTTTGTTCATGTGGTCACCAAATTTCTATTCATCCAGCCACTTTATTTTTGTTCACATGGTCAATTCCAAACTTTTTCAAATATTTAATCAAGTTCAATTTACTAAAAGTAACTTCTATACTTTTTCAAATATTAACCCAAGTTCACTTCACTTAAAGACAATTATAGAAAATTCCATATTTTCACACAATGTCACATCTCAAGGTCACTTCTAAGGGTCACTTCTCAAGTAAACTATTATTGGAGAATTTTTTGATACTGAAATCAATGATTTACCCTATAAAAATGTTTTCATTTAGTGACTAAGGTGTCTTCTTACAAGAATGTTGCGAACTAAGATTTCAAAATATCTCATAGTTAATTTTAGGTTAAATTTAAAAAGTAAAATAAGGTATTGAAATGATTTAGAATATGTTATATTATAGAAAATTATATTATAAATAAAAATTAACTATATTGATGGGAATTTATAATCACGTCTGAAAATAAGAAGGAATACCAAAGATTGTAGTAAGGGATAGTATTAAATCTTTAGACACTCCATTTATGATTATATAAAAATTTCTTCCAATTAAATTTGATAATGTGAACCTAAAGGGCTAAAATTATACACCTATATTGACTATATACCATATCAGGACCCCATATATGAGATTTTATCCACTTAAAAAATTTATCCAAATGCCCAACGAATTCCAAGAAACTGAAACACATTGTACCTCTTATTCTCAATGGGGAGACCTCACCCAAAGAAGTTAAAAAAATGAAAACAATTTTATATTTATAAGATGATAAATAATAAATTAAAAATATAAGAAAATGAAAACTGGAAAGAAATATACCTCCTTCAATCAAGAAAAAAATTCACGATAATTCAAAATAGAAGAGTTTATAAGGAAAATCACAAACTCAAAAGGGAAGTGCCTTTAGATCTATACTACACACCCCCACTTGGATTTGATACCTTCATGGATAGATTAATTAATGAAAATCCTCTTTTTATGCATTTTTGCTTCATCATATTCCACTAAATCAATCTAACAATCCTCTTATATGGACATGGAGTTAAGAATATATATAAAAATGGGTGGAAAATATTATATTTAATTTTTATTAAATGGATGTTGGCTCACCTTTTGACCTCTTCCCAAATGAATAATGGAAAATATCCTTCAAAAATGTTTTTTGAGTGCATTTTTTACTTCCACCCACAATCTTTGAAATATTTTTCATGTGAAATGAGAAATTGATTACTGAATTACTTAAGATGTATTTTCTAACTAATATGACTCTTCAAAATCATCCAATTTCATGCATCCAATCAAAATCATAATGACTTTATTTAAGATTGTTTCTTAGATTAGAGATGTGACTTCAAAATATCTATATTTTACCACTATAATGAATTAATTTTTAAAACTATAAACTGATTTATATATCATTTAATAATGGTTTGTTAATTATTTTTAAGAATGATTTTCCAACTTGATGAATTCTTAGGGCCTCAAATGGTCGATTGAACGTGTGGTAAATTTGAACGTTATGAGTCCCAGGATCTAAGAGATCATATGAAGATAATTTTTACAATTAGTTCAGTACTGAAAAATATATGAACAAGTTAATGAAGAGATAAAAAAATTTTAAAATTCAAAAAATTGGGCTAATTAAAAATTTATCTTCAAACTTATCAGAATTAAAAAATTTATGAAATTTCAAAAATAAATAATGATTATTAGGGATTATTCACTGAAACAAATTTAAAAAATATTGAAAATATCATCTCTATAAATTCTCCTGAACATAACACCTGGACTCATGGACAACTGAGCCTCCAAAATAATTTTCTAATGTAAAATTAAAGCACAGTTCAATGAAACTCAAAATGCTCAAAATGAAGACACTGAACCTATGATTCCTCTACAACGGCTTCAATTCCATGTTATTCAATATTTTCATTAATTTTATTCCCAATAATTTCATTCATCCATGCACAAGGATACAAACGTCACTTATTTTTTCTCTCGTCACATGATTTTGACATTAGCAATGTTTTCCCCATCCAAAAAAATTCATGGGTCACCATAGGCTTAAACAATTTCTAAATTCCCAATCATTTCATACAAATATTATATCCATTATAATGACTTAAAAAAGTGTTTCTCTAATATTTAAAGGGTGATAGCTTTTAATGTGTAAAAAACCCAAGGCAGAAAGAAATGGCATTGATATTTGTTGAATCAAGATTCAACACCACAAAACAGGCCTTTAACAGTGATGGCCTCTATAATCATTATACAAAATGATGATAAAGGGTACCTTTGATCACAACTAAAAATGTTCTATGAAAAGGAACCCCTAATAATCATTTTTTAGTGTTGATAAAGAGTATCATTTATTAATGGGTTTCTTTAGTGGTAATAAATAGTACCCATTATTAGTGATTTTTTTTAGTACCGATGAAGGGGACCCATTATCACTGCTTTATTTTTATCGCTAATAAAGGGTATCGTTTATCCGTGCTTTTTTGACACTGATAATGGTCTCAAATAAAATGAAATAATTAAAAAATTAAGAACTAAAAATGACAATATTAAAGTTTTGATTTAGAAAATATTAATTGATATAAATGATGAAATTTAATACACATATATAAAAATTATAAATACTAATATATAGCGTATATTAAATTTGTAGACATGTAAAATGAATAAAATGAAATAAATAAACAAAAAACTTATAAATAATTAAACTAAGAAAAATAATAAACTTTTTATTAATAAAATAATTATTAAAAAATGAATAAATATATTATAAACATATAAATATTAAAAATATTTATAAATAGTATATATTAAATATAGATATGTTATATTTTTTTCAATACATCAAATCGAAAATGTTTGTTAGATTAATTTAAAATACATACGTAATTAATTAATGATTTTTATATGCAAAGAAAACCCACAAATATTTATGAAATTAGGGAAATCATTCATGGAAACATATACACCTAATATTTAGGTAATTTATTTTTTAGAATTCATTTTTGAATTTCATTACAACATTATACATTTAATATATATTGTTTTTAATTGGTAATTTTTTTTATTTATTTGTATTATTATTGGAGTTTAGTGTTAATTCATTTTATGTTTTTTTTAATTTTATTTTTTTTAGAATAGAATCATTTTCTATTATTTGTTAATATATATTTATTTAATATGTGTTAATATTTTGAAAATTTATACATATTTGTTTCAATATATACCGGTATTTTTTAGTATTTTATATTTAATTCAAAAATATATTTCTTTTTTCAATATTTTTAATGTGTACTAATTTTTTATTATACAATTTCACATATTTTTAACATGAATTCATTTATGACTGTATACACATTAATAATCTTAAAAATATATTTGTACAAAATATTTATAAATAAATATGTTTATAAATGTATATTTACTATAAACATATATATTTATATATATTTATATATATATTTATAAATAAATAAATATTCTTTTCTAAAAGTATTTATATAATTATCAACAAATAATTATATATATTGGAAAAAAATATAACATTATAATATTTTTTTAAATATTGAATAAGTTAACAATTTGTATATTTATATTTATATTCATATTCCTATTTATATTTATGTTTATGTTTATATTTATATGTTTTTTATTTGTCTTTATATTTCTATTTTTATTTACATTTATATTTACAGTCATATTTTTATTTTTATTTTTATTTTTATTTTTATTTTTATTTTTATTTTTATTTTTATTTTTATTTTTATTTTTTGTTTTTATTTTGTTTTTATTTTTGTTTTTATTTTTGTTTTTATTTTTATTTTTATTTATTTTTATTATTATTTTTTATTATTATTTTTATATATATTAAATATATATATTTATATAAATACATATAATGATATAAATATTCAAATATTGTTTTAAAAAAATATTTATATAATTATATATAAATAATTAGGTATTTAAATAATTAAAAAATTATATTTAATCTATTTAAAAAATGAATATATTTTATATATTTATATTTATATACATTAATTAAATACATATAAATAATTATATAAATATCAATTATGATATAAATATATTAATAATTATTAAATTATAATAAATAAATTTAAATAATTAATATATTTACAATATTTATATATATGTTAAATATATATATTTATATAAATTTTTATATTTATATTAATATTTATTATGATATAAAAATTTATAATTGCAAATACAGAATTATAACTATATTTACAAATATATTTATAAAATTATATTTACCATATTTATAAAATTAAATATTTATAATTATAAATAAAAATATACATTTTCAAAAAATTATTTATATAATTAGAAATTTATAATAAATAAATATATAAATATATTTACAAAAAAATTAATTGTAATTACAAATCCTTTATTATCGTTAATGTTTTAGCACTGATAAAAATGTATTTTATCAACAATTATTTACCACCGATAAAGATAGAGCTTCATCAGTTCTAAAACATTACCCCTGATAAAGAATACATTTATCATCACATTTCATCATTTATAGTGATATCTTTTATTGAGGCTTATTAGTTTAACATTGAGAAATGTCTCCTTAATATATTTAAAGAACCCTAACCATAACAGAATCAATCATGAAATCATAAGATTATGTTGAACTCCCCTTCTAATGGTGCTCCACTCCTTGAATACAAGTCACGATTCAAGGCTCAAGTTACGTGTTAAATGAATCCATGGATTGAAAGGAGCAAGGCTCGAATGAATCTAAGGCTCAAACTAATCCAATATTTTTTGATATATCTAATTTCATTCATGGGAAAAAAATATTTAATCCAAAGACTATTAATTTCTTCTCCTCACTCATTAATTTATTTTTTGGGTTCTGGGTATGAAACATGTGACTATATATTTTCATTTTTTGATTTCCCTTCTTCTTCAATCCTTTAACTCACTGTGGCAGATGTTTTTTAGTCATTTACCATAACCATAGGCATGTTTATTTATGTTTTATCAATTCCATAATTTTTTTCATGTTTTTTGTGTGTTTTAAATTTTTTCTCTAAAATTATAATTGTTTTTGGGATTAATTGAATTTACATATTCTTGATTCTCAAGGGTTTTAAGGGATTGTAATTGATTTCCAATTAGGTTCTTGTCGATTTGTCCTTTTTTTTTATTTTCATTCAAAGGATAGTTTATATTTTTATCTAATAAAATATTAATGATGATTTTCCAAAATAATATTGTTTTTTTAATTTATTTAATGTTGTTTATAAAATATATTTAGGTGATGCATGAGTTCATGAAATTTATTAATTGGTGGTTTCTTTGAGAATTTTTCTTATGTTATTTATTTATGTCTAATGTTTTGGATTAAAATTTTATGGTTTTTTGGTTATACACACATTTATTAGTGTGTGTGTGTGTGTAAATATATGTTATAAACACGATAGTATTGAAAAGAAAATATTTAAATATTTCTATTGAGATCCATTTAGATATGTATGTGTGTAATTTCATATGATTATAAAATTTAAATAAAAATTTTCTAATAAAAATATATTGATTATTTCTTTTTCAAATATAATTTTTTATATATGATTTTTTACATATTTTTTAATTTAAAAAATGTCTAGATCTTATGAACATTTTTTAAATGTATGCAAGAAAAATTCTCTCTTTAACAGTGACCTTTCCAATGGGTTTCTAAAGGAGTCATGGTTTCAAATGTGTGCTTAATTAGGGGTTGTAATTGTTAACATAATGGATGATTTATATGTGTATTTTTTTTTTAGTTTGACATGGGATATTATAGATAGTATGGTAAATATATGGTTTCTACTCTAGCTTCATTTAGGTATTAACTAGGGATATTTTTTATGTTTCATTGAGAGTCCCAAGTAGCATTATTTTTTTGGTCACATAGCCAACTAGTATTCAATGAGCATGTCAATTGACTTTATATCCTATAGGACCGAGATACTCTCCCTGTGTTGTGTCTAATAATTTTCCTATTATATATATTTTATAGTACCCACTTTTACATTTATATATGTTTTACTTCATCTCCCTTATTTAATTTTATTCCTTACATATTCTACACTTTAGTTTCTTATTTGACTATCTTTTATATATTTATTTTATTTTTTATATTTTTATACTAGTTTTTTATTGTTAGTTCTATTTATTTAAAAACAAATTTCAAAAGTTATTTCTAAATGAGTGTTTTTATTAAATAAGGTATGGGTCAACGAAATTGATTTCCAAATGATACATTTCATTTAAAAGAAAAAAATAACGTTTAATAAAGGTTTCGACATGATTGTTTAAAATATATTTCTTTATTAATGATTTGTGTCCGGAAAATCTCATAGTTGGTTTTTCATAAAAGAAAAAAAAATATTCTCTATATTTATTCAAAACAATGTTTCTTGGTAATTGATAAATGGTATCCTTAGTTTATAACAAGGATGGTTTTGTAATAATATTTTAACTCATCCGAGCTTATGAACTCGTTGAATGAAAGGGAATACTTAACTTAGTATATTCATACCATTTAAACTCATGATTTAAAACATGTAAACATTTTTAAAAAACATTATATAATACACCATGTATACATATTTAATGTGAAAGACATGTGTGATTTTTTTCCATCTCACCCCAACCAGTATCATACAAAATCATTATTTGGTCCTCCTCTAGATAAAGTTCACATAAAATGATTAGTTTCACCCCTCAACATGCTACCTCATCTCTTTTTAGAAATTCCTAAAAAAATTGTCCCATTTTATTTTATATACCCACAATAATGTACAAACATGAGACTTGGTGGAACATCATGCTTTCTTCCTTTCCAAACAAAATCTAAATACGATATTGATCCCTCACTTTGAGTACTAGAGCACATCCAATTTGACTCACACACTAATAAATTCAAATCAAACCTAAGCATGATATCACACATGACCTCCTTCTAACAAATCATTATCTTTTGGAAAATATTTTCAATTTCATGAATATTTTTAAGACCACCTTGTTGTTTATTCTTTGATAAATTGTATGGCATGTAAAATCTTGGATTTTTGTTTTCTTGTGTGGTATTTAATGAAATTGGTTTTTTATAAAATAATAATCCTTTGATTTAATTTTTCATCAATCATATGGGAACCTTGTTATTTAGGCAGGTAGTATTGAATAATAATTTTAGGATTTTATTTTTTTATATATTATTATCTTTTGGAAAAAATTCATTTCATAATTATAAAATGTTTTAATAGTCATTATTTTCTTTACAATGGTCAGTGGCTGAGTTATCTTGTTTATTTTCATACTTATTTTAAATTTATGTTTTTAAAAAATTAAAGTCAGTTTTAAATGATAATGTATGTTTTGTAATGAAAAACTAGGTTTTCCATTAAAATAACCTAAAATGGATTCTGTTTTTTGAAACTCATGAAGTGATTTCAATGTGATCCTGTAAAGTTTCAAACATTTAAAAGTGTACATATTTCCATGTAAAATTCTATAAATATATAATTTTTGGTTAGTGATTTTTGTAAAATATTTTTAAATATTTCATATGATGGTAATTTGTTTTAGAAAATATCGTTCATATCTGATTAGGTGTTTTAAAAATGCTCAATTGTTTTATGGAATTTAGAGAAAAAAAGTATTTCAAGTAGGGTTTTAAAAATTCAAAAATAATTATTTTGAATTTTAAAAGTGGTTTTGAGATGATATTTGAAATTTTAAATTAAGAATATGTAATTAAAATAGTTTTAACCATATAACATTTATCCCCATTAACTCCATCTCCCAAATAGTTATTATTAACTTTTTTGAGACTCATCCCCCATCACTTTGAGAAATGAGCATATGTTCCTTGAACTAATATGATATGTAGTCATGTCTTATTGGGTATGAGAGATTATTTTGGATGAATTCATAGAATAAAACCTAATATATTTGAGTAATTATTATATTAAATTCAATTTCATATTTCCTAAAAAGTGTAATAAAAATATTTAAAATAATAAAATGAGGGTTCCCTTTATAAAAATTATCTATAACTTTAACCTTTGATAATTCATATCTTATCTATATATAGTTTTTGTAAAAAAAAATATTTTATGAACCTAAACGCATGTATATGAATAAAAATGAATGCATACTAATCATTTGAAAAAAATTTATGAAGATGGAGTTAATGTGTTCATCATGTTTTCTATAGAGCATGAATATAACCCTTATCAAATACTTTTTCCTTGTTTAAATGGTTTATATTAATGAAAAAAATAGTCTAAAAGATTTTAAAGAACATTTATCTTGTCATGGAAGAGATTAGAGCTATAAATGTTGGACTAAACTTGGGTAAAACGTAATCTTCACCCTGATTGGGATGACACTACTATTTATAGATCATTTGATATGAAAACTATTGTAAATTATTATGGAGTCTCATGGAAGAAATGAAAATGGAATTTTTTTTTCATAATTTTTATTGTATAAGGTTTTTGAGAAATTAATTTGTTTTTATAAGAGACTATTATATGCTGGCCGTACTAAATGAACTACATTATTAGCTATATTGATGTTATATAATTTGAGAGATGGTTGCGAATATAGTGAAACCTACTTTACAGAACCACATATTATCTTATGTGATATGATACTAAAAGAAAATGAACTTTTATATCAAACATATGACCCTAAATGAATGTTTTATTCAATCAGAATATTATTTAAAAAATTAAATCTTGTCTTAATGTTTTTATATTAATTTGCATGGATCACGATTCACTCTTTAAATTCTCTTTGTGTGGTGTGGATCAATACAAGAAAAATGAATCATGTCCTTTGAAATTTTTAAGGTACTTCCCTATCATTTCATGGTTTATAAGACAATATGTATGTCAAAAAACCACGAGACAATTGATACGGAATATAGATAATAGAATTTATTATGAGAACCTATGTCATCAGGCTGGTTATCCTCAGTGGAAATTTTTTTTTTATGAGTATCCTATATTTTGAAATGATCTGAGAAAATTCCTTCTTGATTTATCTAAGAATGGAATAAACAAATTTTCTGTATATAGTATTAATCACAATATATGGCCCTTCATTTTGGACAATTATAACTTTCCACCATAGTTATGCATGATGTGAAAATACATTATGTTGTCTGTACTATAACTAGTCCAAAAAGACAAGGTAATAATATTTATGTCTATTTAGCTCCATTGGCTTAATATCTAAAATTAATCTGGGATATAGATGTTACAATTTATTGTTATCATAAAATTTATGAATTAACATATATTTAAATGTTTTACGGGAAAATAAATGAATTTACTTATTATAAAACATTTTTAGGCTTAAGTATTAAATTTATTTTGGTGTTTTACATTTTTTAATAATACACACACTCAGTTCAATTGAAACATTCCTCGAAGACTATTTTTTTAGGAAATCAGAAATTTTTACCTCGATGATATAAATATTGATCCTACATGACAACATTTGATGGGAAAACTGAACAAGGTAAAACACCATCTCTAATAACATGTGATCAACTATTAGATAAAGTAAAATATATTGACACTATTTTTAGTAAACCTTTTTTTAAAAACCATATAAAATTACATTGGAATAGAAGATCAATTTTCATTTAATTACCATACCAAAATTGTTTGAATGTCAAACATTTTATTAATATCACGCATGAAGAAAAAAATTATGTGATAGTGTTATTGGATCATTACTAGATGTTCATGTAAAAAATACAAAATAAAGGCTTGGTTGTACAGAACATATATGGGGATAGGGGAAAATTTGGCACTAGTGAAGGGTAATAGGAGAATTTTCTTCTTCTAGTGGGAAACACTCTATCCTAATAAGAAAATTTTATATTTTTTTTCCTTAATGGTGTAACGATTCTTTAAGGGTATTAATCAAATATCAATAATGTCATGTAAATTAATAGTTTGATGTCATAAAGACCAAAATTACATGAATTTCAGGTTTTGATGTAATATTTTATTCTCCTTTATTTACATTTCATTATTCCTAAAATTTAATACATATATTACCAAACTAAGCTTCCTTTTCAAATCCATATGAAATAATTTTATAGACCTAGAGAAGTTTCCAATCATGAATATGGTGGTTTTAGTTATATTGTTTAATTTTGATATGTTCTTCCCAACATAAATATTTAATATAATATTCCACATTATGGTTCACTTATAGAGGTTAAATTATGGGAACCTTCCCATTACATATGGATGTACCCATTGAACACTATATAATGATTTCGATAGGGTATGTAAATAATCGATGTTTTTCGAAAGGTTTTATTATAGAATAATATATTGTTGAAGAAGCTATTGGCTTATGTATGATTACTAATGATATATTAATAGAATCAGTCTCCCAATGTCCCATCATAGAAAACACCTTATAGAAGAAGGGATTTCTAGCTTATATGTTGTTACAATTACCATCAAATAGTAGTAATAATAACACTTTTAAATTTTATTTTCTATTAGAGATTTTGATCCATATGTTGAAGACCCCAAATAATTTTATAGATATTTGAATCTGTCAGGGGTTGAAGGATGGACATAAAATAAAAAAAATCCATATATTAAAGGATGATATTAATATCAAATTTTTAAATAGTTATCTAAAAATACAAGTTCAATTATTGAATGACATTGATGTATAAGAAGGGGAAAAAATGTTAATGTTATTTCTTACAATTGTTATGTAATAAATAGTTACACATTATTTACAATAAAACAAGAATACTAAAGTGTGATTCAAAATATTGGAGTTACACATGTTCCAAAATTGAAGAAAATATCTTGATCCAAGTATAGAAATCCAATATATTAAGATATTTCATATTTATGAATTATCTCAATATTATATTATTTCTATTATAAAAGATTTCAAATTCATATTTTCCACTGAAAAATGGTTTTCAATTGGATTACAGTGACAGTTGATGAAATGGGATTTGTGAACGGGAATTTCAATGTGAAAGTGGAAAAGGATGACTTTTACTTAACATTATCACAAGAAGTGATATTATTTTAGGTCTCAGATATAGAAAATTAAAATTCATTTATATTCTTTATGGAGACTAAATCAGCTATAGGGTCAAATGAAAATTTAATCAATGGTGAGCCTTTCAATGGGAGATCAGAATTAGTTAATTCCATTCCCAATGTAAATAATATCCTCTGTGTTATAGGGGACCACAAATAGTGGATTTGGATTCACTATATTGGAGTAAAATCCATTCAACCATTAAAAAAAGAATAATATTTTAATGATAAGGTTAAGGTGTTTTTAGATATACAATGTTTTTCTTATAATATTATATATTCTCTTATAAATTAACATATTTTTAATTAGATTTTTGATAAGTCATGCAGAAAAAATTTATTATTCACATAATGATGATAGAAATCCTAGAGGAGAATAAAATACTAATGCTAAAATATATTTCTATTAGCACATAAATATTAGGTTTATTAAGAAATAATTTCCATTCATCACTATGTTAAATAAAAGTATCAACGTAACAATTAAGGGTATAAATTCTGAGTTTGGTTGGAATTAACATGGCCAACATGTTTTCCCCAACAAGACAATGTTCATTAGATATGTTTTCATGATAATGAAGATGAATGCATTGGTTGATATTTATTCATAGTTCCACATATATCATATAATGAAGGGAAAACCTTTGGGAATATATAAAGGTAATGTTATGATATGCTTTATCTATTTTTCTAAAATTTTATATAATGAAATATTGATTAAATTTTCATTATTCATTGAACATTTCATTTCTCTTAGAATAGTTTCATAATAAATTATTATTAATGGACACTATAAAATCTCATAGAGGATTATGGACTCTTCTTACCAAGTTATATATTAAAAGTGTTGAGGGGAAAGTAAATCCCCACTCACAAGTATGTTATGAAAACATTTAAATGTAGGAAACATGGAATGATTTCATCATTCGTCATGTTGAGAAATCATTTCATCTGAATTTCATTCGAAAATATTTTATTTTACATTATTTATTTTATTCAATTATATAAAAAATTTAAAATTTATGAAACAAACTTTTTTTACTACAAATAAAGAATGTGCATAAAAACCAATATACCCCTATCGCAAATCATGGTTGTGGTACACTTCACTAGAGAAGAATTTTTTTTTATTTTGAATTAAAAATACAATTTTTATGTGATATAAAGAAACATATATTCCATTCTTATGTGAATATTTATGAATAAAAATCTAAAGCCACTTTTATCCCATGTCATGAGCTACAAAATGAGGCTCGTGTTAATAAGGGGTAAACTTGTTGATGAAAACTAAAAACCATTATCAGAAACATGTGTATGTATGGAAAAATAGTAATTATTTGTGATTTATAATATTGATATATAAAAATATCTATTCATGTTCATATTTATTTTATATGATTTTGAAACAATAATTGTGAGTGACCATACCATTATAAAAAATATATTCATTATCTTTAAAGTGGCCTGAACAATATGGTGACATTAGAGGAGTAGGTTTTTGAGTATCTACTTGAATATATTTAAAGAATAAAAAACAACCAGAATATATATATAGGGTGATGAATGGATTTCAGAAACAAATATATTCATTGAAAGATACTATTTTGTAGATTGGTTTTGCATAGAAGTATATTAGAAAGGATCTAAGTTAATTGATAGTGGAAAAAAGATTCGTACATGATGAAAAGAATGACTCCATTAGATTTAAGGCTAGTTATTCCCCTAAACTACATAAAATACCCTTGTTAATCAATTTCTTATTTACTATTACTCCTAAATTTGAATCTAGAAACATTTTATTACAATAATTAGGAAATGTTGTATGCGATTACTATCTATTAGCACCCACAAACATTTTTATTGCAAAGGGTATGGTTTATAACATCTCAGTAGACAAGACACACAATAATGAACTCACAAGAAATAATATGATAGTGTGGATTGGGGTACCCTTGGTGTTTACTGAGGAGTTTATTATTCCACTTGGTGGTTTAGATATTACAATGGTCTGGGATGTTATTAGAGATTTCATAACATGGTTTTATAATCTTATAAAGATACATGAGGTGTGTCTTGAACCAATTTTCTCATATAAAAACCGATAATATTTTAATAAAAAATGTATGATGTGCGTTGTTATATTATAAACGGACAAAGTTATGCATAATTGGAAGGTCGAATCAGAAAAAATCTAGCGAATAATGCAAGAAATTAAAAAGTATCATTTGGGAGTACCATTTCCCCGCCAGTTCCTAAGAATCATTTATTATCATTAAAAATTCATAAATATACCACATTTAAAGATTAAAATATTTCTTATATTCTATCTGAAAAATTAAAATATGAAACCTTCATGAAATACATATATATTTTCTAGGGTATTAATGATATTCTCAAGTTTGAATGACTGTGAGTCTCATTTTTTGAATACATATATAAGGTATATTTTCATTATAAATTTAAACAAAAAATGATACAATAAATTAATTAATGTTAATTAATTTTCATATTTTCTATATTTGTTTATATTACTACTATATAGAGTGAATACCATGTGAATAAGAATTTGGATTCATTAATCCTTGTATCATTTCTATGTAATAATCTTCTTTGGAGAAGGAATAAATTTTGTTTTTGTTTTTAAGAAGCACTGGATGCTGATATCACACAATATAGGTACCCAAAATATTTATTTTTTCAGATACAAAGCATGGATATTCAACAAACTAACCACACATTATGTGTATGTTGAATTTTCAATACATTACAATCTACCTTTCATAGATAATGTTCGAATTAAATTTTTAAATTTTTATTTTAAAAATATCTTTTTATGACATGGAAGTCGCTAAATATTGTCTATATCATGGTTTATAGTCACTGAATGGACATAAAAAATCCTATGTATTACTTAAAATTGAAACATATTAGGATATATATAGAAATATTTAACAATCGCAACATATTTAAAAAATTACTTATTTTGGTCAATGATTCTGCAGTGTCTGAAGAAAGATAATGAAAACTATTGTGGATATTATTTTACAAATTTATGAAAGAGATCATAAAAACTATAACGACAAGAATTCCTAGAGAGGTAATTTTTAAAGGTAATTAAAATTTTATTAAAAAAATTTCTTATTAATATTTTTGTCAATATTTGTTCATTATAGCCATGATTTTCGATAACCTTCCTACTCAAAAGAATAAGTAATTTTTTTAGAGATGAGTGGTCATTTTACATTGGGTTAGAATGTTTTCCAACAATAAATATTGGGGTTTTTATACTATTTTTGTAATATAGTACGTGATATGTACATAAAATATATATTTGGCACGTGAATCGTTAATATTAGAATCATGATATATTATGTTTTATTTATTTCTCAATGAGAAGTGTAATAAAGAAAATAAATTTGTTTTGAAGCGATGTCTAGAAAACAATAAAATTATTTCTCAATGGTAGATTTGGGGGTCATGTAATAGGTGTAGGTAGATATAGAGGCAATGACTATGGAAAGGGTTGAGGTGGGAGAAGAGTTTGAGGCAGATTCAGAGATGGATTTGGATCCGGAGGTAGTGGAAGAGGTAGAGGCAGAGACCGAGGTGAAGGATATGATGAAGCACTGATTTGTAGAAATAAAATTGTTGGGTAATTGATTATAATAGGGATTATATCAGGGTTTTTTTTAGAATAATTGTTGAAAATTGTTCACAACACTTTTCACTTAATATAAGAGCCATTTTGAATGTGTTTCAAGTTTATTATTAAAAACATTTACCACTTATTTAATGGAATTTGTAGAGGAAAAGAAGGGGATGAATATTTTTCCAAAACAAATAAAACACCACATGTTTTTTAAAAATTATTATTATATTCTAAAATTTCTATTAGCACATTTCATGTATTATGAAATATTTCTGATGTGTGAAATAAACACTTCGTGATGAATAGAATAATGAAACAATAGATTCAGTTGCTTTCCCAAGGCATCAATAAGCTTCAATAAAAGGGTATTATTAGTGTGTAATAAAAATAATAATCACATTTTCTATATTCTTATACATAAATTTCAACTAATAAAGTAGGGATTCATACTCTAAAATTCCATAATTAAGGTAGCTTAAATGATAGAAAATATATATTTGGAATCATAGAAATAAAATATGTGTGTACGAATGAATATATGCATAAAAACAAATATACAAGGAAATTTCCTTACATATTGTAAACAATCATTTATCATTCTTGTGAAGAAATAGCCATCACATTCATTAAATATATTTCACATTTCCGCTATAAGGAAGAAAAATGTAAGGAACTCCAATAATGAAGCATTAGAACCACAATAAATTTATAATGTTTAAATATACATACCATATAGAAACCAGTCATATATTAAGTACTGGAGCCAATTGTCACATTAAATTTATACAGAACCAATCCAGACATCAAACAGTTATAAAATTAAACTAAAATATTTGAATAAATATATGTAAAATTAGCCAATGAAGGCAACAGGTGTATGAGAGAAATATTGGAAGGAAACCATCACTGAGAGAATATTGTCATAATGGAGAAATAGTGTCAAAGGAAATGTAGAATCAAATAGAAATAAACATATATATTAATAAATAACCAAATATGAATTTTATACATTATATAAAATCAAAAACTCTTGTAAAATCCATACATGTAACACTCCAATTTTACATTAGTGAAATGGATTTCCTAAAAATGATTCTTTTGAATTCACATTATGTGAAATTAAGCCATCCCACCATTATATAACATAAAATATCATAATCATTAAAGTATTATAGTTTTTTAACCTATTATTGTTATGCATATATACTAGTTCACTGGCTCTCCATCAAAAAATGTATCCATTGGTTGATCACTAATATGCATGTACACACTCATTATATAAACTAACCCATTTTCATACCTTAATTTACAAAAAAATCACCATCCTTATCTTTAGATACCCAAATATTTACGTACATGGAAATTGCATTACTTTTGCGGAATACTTAATACATGACAAAAATAGACACCCAAAGATCGTATTAGTTTAGTGTCTTTGGAATCTCGGAACGTAATATTCTAATCATGGTGAATGATCTTCAAAATCTCCCATATAGATCTTTCCCTTTTGGTTTTCTTACCTAAAAACCTTTCCTTATATCTTGGGAAAAAGAAAACATAAAAAGGGTGAGCTCAAATGCTCAATAATGGTAAACATAGAGAACATAAAACAATCCATAACCATTTGAATGCAAAAACATGAACATAAAATCTAAACAACAAAATCTTGGGCAAAGACATAAATCTTGGATATATGTAAGAAATATATCATAAAGGAACATCAACCATGATAAATTAGTATGGGAATAAAACATGTGGTTGTGGCAACCATTAAGCACATGATATGATTTCCATAGTAGCCAAGGCATTGCTTCCAAGACCATCTTATTGGACAAAGTCCCTTTCGGAATTGAGTTCACTCCTAATTCCAGTCCTGTATTACTGAACTGGATTAACTTTTCATTCCAGCCATGTCTATCTCATGAGATATAAATCTTTAACCAATGCATTGGATGGAGATATAGGTCCCACCCATCTCCTAATGAAATCATTCTTACTTGGGAGACAAAATAAACATAAATCATTCATCATAACCCAAAGAATAAAATGGGTATCATAAACGTCATCCCATCATAACATAATCCATATAAAAAAATGGATATCATTTCATAAAAATAAAATTGAAACCATGTAAATCATAGAGAAATTATACTTGAATCATACACATATGAAATAATGTCATCCTATATGGAAATGGTTTTAATAAAGCACTTGAAATGAATTCTTGAGGAAAATATCATTTCTTCTTCAAAATCCTTTTCTTTTAAAAAAATGCCTTAAAATTTTAAAAGAAAAGTCTTTTTTTGAAAATAGTCATAAAATCTTGTAGAGTAAGCTTCATGAAAATGAGGCATTATGAAACAGTAAAAATCCATTCACGTCGTATATGTTAAAAATAACATTCTTCTCGTACTTTTGTCGGAAAAGTAAAAAAGTTCCATGTGTGGTAAACAAAAGTTAGATTCCTCTTATAAAATGTGTTAAATTTCAAAAATGGGTAAAAATTACTTTAAAAATACATGAAAACATTGTTAGAAAATATGGGCATGGATGATAACAATAACTCCAGTAAATACTTACGAATAACAATCTCAGATAAGAATGAGATTGGGATAGTTATTCCTTACCCTAGGTCTGATATGCTTTGTACGTATCTGACCTCCTGTATAATGATTTAAATAATGTTATTGACTTATTAAAGATTCGTATTCATTGTTATGATATTATATATGGTTCACTTATGACTTTATATTACCCGTTCTTTTTTAAATTCCATGTTAAAGTTGTGTTTTGGGTAAAATCATGTCATTTATCATATGTGTTTCGACATGTTGTTCATGATATTATTACTTATATCCTGATTTACTTAATCCCATAATGTAAAACATGATTTATATATAATATATATACTGTATATTAATATATTTGATAGATCAATAAATGGAATGAAATACTCCGTTCATGGAGATGGTAGGCCGTGTATACGCATGAATGCTGTTTTCGTTTCCTTATTGAATTAAATGGAATTAAGTAAATGAAAAATATATGTACATAAATCTAGTATCATTATTATGTAATATCTTTCATGATTATTTATTATATATATACTTTATAATCATTTATGAATGGTTAATCATGGAGAATGAATCTCATCGCGTCGTGGAGACTGTAGTCCGTACGTACGCACGAGCGATGATATCATTCTCATGATCGTGGAATTGTATTTAACTGTATGTATAATATTTCAGAATCAATATCTCTTTAGAATATTCATATATAGTTATTTATTTAGACCATTATACCCATCCAAATAAGGTGGTGGTCGAAAATAGATTACACCACGGCGTGGAGACGGTATTCTGTACGTACGCATGCGCGGTGATTTCTTTTTCCGTAGGATGGATAGAAGGTGAAATAGGGTTGTTTCATATTTATAATAACATATTATTATATGAGTTATATTTATGTTATTACTTCATAATTAAACAACTAAATAAGAGGAAGTAGAAGAAGAAATAAATTTGAAGGAGTCGGTAACGGGTATTACCTCTTCTTCGACACGCCTCTTTGAAACCTCCTCTTAAGGCACTAAAATTCGTATTTGAAGAAGAAAAGGACCTCTAAAATATTTATATGGAAGTTGAGAAGGGGAATGGTCATGGTTTGTCTGATATTTAAGGCTCAATGTTGTGTAAAGATGAGAGGGAGGAGGTGCCCTTTTATAATGGAAGAAAGGGCAGCTTTGGAATCCTCAAAAATATTAGTTTAACATAAATTCAAACCCCACATAAAAACCTCAAGAAATGACTAAATTAAGAGTTTATATAACATAGGTTTGTAATATCATCATCCAATCAAAATTATACATGTTTTGATCTTATTTTAAACCTTGTCATTTTTATTTATCCTTATTTAATATATTTAATTTTATTTGTTATAATAAAATTCTAAATTTTAAATGGTTATAAATAATCACTTATGTGTTGTTAATTTTCCATTATTGGATACTTTATAAAATTTTAGACTATATAGAATTCAATTTATAATTTTCAAATATTTTTGTGCTTTTTAAACATTTTAATAATATGTTATTTTTATTAAATAACAATAGTGTCAATTTTGACACAATTCATTATTTGGAATTTACATAAAATCCACAGAGAGTATATATTTGAAATAAAATATTTAATAGGTTACTAACATGTCATATGAATCTATAAAATTAGTGTAGCATATTAAATAGTTCATATAATATTTATTTTACTATTTGTAAAACCTTTTTTTGATACTTCTCTTAATAAAATAATTTCTACAACATTTTTGGATAATTATTAAATATACTTATTTGTCGCATAAAAATTAAAAAAAAAATACCAAGATGAAGATAAATCTTATATATTATATAATTATACTTTTGGTTGGATTTATATTCTAAAAACCCCAACGTTTAAAATGTTATATTTGTTAAATTATGAAGGTGACAACTTTGACTTCATTTAAAATAAAATAATATAAGGGTCATAATCACTTTTATAAGACTCAAAACGGTAATATATTAGGTAATTGTATGATTATGGTGTATATATACTCTACCGATATGTTTTGGTCTGGTTTGTGAGCCTTTTATTGGTATTATTATTTCAATAAAAACTATATTACTTATTTTTCGCTAAATGAATAATTTTGGCATCATTAATGTATAATCTATTAAGATAATTAAATATATCGTAATAATAATAAATAAATTACCATGATAAAGAAAACCATTTTATCTTTCAAATGAGTATTTATAACCTAATTTATATTCTGTATAAACATATATTAAAAATACTTTATTTATTAAAGTTGAGTTAGACATATTTCACGTTCCTTTAAATAAAATAAACTAAAGGTCTTAATCACCTCCAAGTGGGTTCCAATGGATTTCATTTCGACCCAAATATTCCTCAAGACGAAATATATGCATCCAATTATATTAATACAAGTGTTAGGGTAATATTATAATATTATATTTACCCTTAATTACCTGATTTACCTTTTATTATGGTAAATAAAATTTACAGTAGTTACTATTCATAATTTCCAAAAATAAAAACTATCCTATTAACATAATTTGGACCCACTTATTCCAAATATGGAATCAATTTTTCTAAATTCAATACACAAAAGTTGCAGAAATTAATTTAATGTTTATCTCGTTGCTAAGAAAACGAGTTTTAGAAGTTAAAAAATTGAAAAAGATTGAAATGATTTTACCTATGAATTCAATGTAAAATCAATGATACATACATACATTATATTAAATGGTAAAAATATATTATATTTATACTTTTAAACCATTCAATATTATAATTTAACCATATAAATTATTACGATGAAAAAAGTTCTTTTTAATTAAAATATAGCATATTTTTACTATTAATTAAAATATGAAAGTTATCAGAGAAATATAAAAACGTTGTGCAATGTAAATTTTTATATCCTAATTCAAAAGATGAAGTATATTTTGTAAAATTTAACTTATATACTTGTCAAAAAATTATATTTAAAATGGGTGCACCGTCAAAAGGCGGCAAAACTGCATTTTTTTGAAAAATACTTATTTTACCAGAAATTTTTTTTTGTTCTCATACCATCTTCTATTAAATGTGTAATATGAATTATAATTTCATAAAATCCAAAATTTATTTACTAATATTCATAACAGTTAGTTTATAGTAATATTATAACCTTATATCATTGTTTAGTGAAACTCGGTATTGCATACAACACACGCTGTCGAGGAAAGTTGTGATTGCATATAATGCAAGCCAAGTCAGGGCTGCATGTAGTAAAAGCTCTGTTTGGTGTTGAATATAACATAATCAAAACTTATTTCATTTATACATTAAACAAAATCTATACATAATGTTGCGTAGAATAATTTCCAAAAAACGAACATGAAATTGTTTGTAACACAAGTCAAGAATGATGTTGTGTATACTGCAAGCTAATACGGTGTTGCATATAGAACATGCTAATTTTGGTGTAGTGTATAACACAGGACATAAATTAAAAAGAATAATTATCATAAAATCTCGGTTTATTACATTCTACCCCCCTTAAAATGAATTTCTCCCTCGAAATTCATCAGGATTATAAATGGTTTACTACTTGAAAGTTTCTTTAATAGAAACCCATATCGTAAAAAGGAATACCAAAAATTATCTTTAAAAACTAATGTATGAAACATAATGTTTACCCAAATTAATAAATCACTGGGTTTACACATATGAGAACATAGTTAAAAATATGGATATGGAGGATAAATCTTACCATCATGTTCTGATAGAGAGTGGTAGAGAACATGGCTATGAAAAAACCAACAATCAAAAAGCCATAAATTTGTGATGATTTAAGTTACCATTTGATTCATCGAATGTAAGGACACTAGGACAACATTTTTTTGGTTTTCAAGATCATTTCCCTAAAGTTAATGAATTTTTGAATTAAAATAAATACTTACTTGATTTTGATACAATCTCAACGTTGACCTTGCCTCAAACAATTTCCACTTCATCTCTTAAAGAAATGAAGTTGAATTTGTCTTTCACGAAGTGTTAGTAGGTCATGTGATAGAATGATTGATCATTTAATCTGACTCAAATATAGGGTTATCAAAAGTTATATACATAAGTCCATCTATGGTGAGATTAATCGGATATGGTTCCAAAATGGAATTATACTTCATCTATCATCCTGCTTAATAAAATAAAACTAGTTTCTACTAACCAGGGGCTTCTTGTGGGCCAGTGGTAGGCAATAATGGCTTGTCACACATCGTTTGTGGGTTCGATTCCCACAACCATGTTCGACACGATGGGCTGTCACCCTTCATATGGGTTGTCCTTTTTCTAAAACTATATTATCATAACATTTAAGAAATAAAAAGTTAACTCTTTAACCAATACTATATGATGTCGATTCCAACTTTAGGCTTATCAAAAATACTTCTATCTGATTACTAGAAATTTTATCTACCGAGCATGTGAATTCCTTCATTTTTACCCCATATATAATAAGATATATCTTGTTGGTCACATTCCAAACATGTGAATACCTTAATCATGTATTCTCTTGAAAAGTGAATACCCATTAAACCATAGTGAAAACATGAATTCTATCAAAGGTTTACTCTTTCCACAGACCTAAATCCCAAAATTTTGATATACTCAAACCGTGATATCACTTTGTCCTTATATTAGTAATGAGATCATGAATACTATCATACATATTATTTTCCCCTTATCCCTTCATTATGTGCATATCATCTACTTTCTGAAAATATCAGAATAACCTTTCATGGTTACCATTACCATTCAACATATACTTAAAATACTTTAGGAAACAAAATAGTGTAACAATCCTTAGATGATTCTTTATTCCATATTACCATACATTATTCTTGATAAACATACAATCATTTCACGAACTTATTAAACCATTGACCAAGCTTCAACACTTCTTTTATCTCATATATCATTTGTAGTCTCCTCATCAGCATCCATATAAATACTTCCCATGTGACCACACTGATTATCTTTATGAGATTTTCCCTTAGGGCATTGGTTTGCATAATGCCCATACATTCTACATTTAAAACATCTAATCATTGTTGATGTCGTAGAAATACCATTATCCTTCTCCAAGGTGTTAACTGAACCTTTTTCATTGCACATACTAGATTTGTGTCCTTCTTTTCCGCTCCCAAAGCATCTTCTTGATCCTTTTAAATATTCTCTTTGATTCCTCTTCCCACATGATTTACATGAGAGAAATTGAACTTTCTTTCCTATATGATCAACATGAAACTCCATGTTTCTATTATTAGCTGAGTCGGGAAACTTACCAAAGTTGAGATTATTGATCATATTATGAGATTGCTTATTAGGCATGATAATGACATGTAGACCTCCAGATCTAATTTCATTAGGTTGCTCATGAATAATATCATTCCATTGTCCAGCATATCCTCCATTACCGTGAATCTCCCCATTTCCATCCATTTTCTAAAACCAAAAAAGAATAGTGTGAGAGGACAAAATCATAATCAAGGGGGATTACTTTCAATATCTAACATATTAGGTTAAATTCTATGATGGTTACCGTAATTCTAGGACTATAACCTATACATATACATATCTTCAGGGACATCCCTAGACATACCTTACAAATATTTATTGGGATTTTCCTAACGTTTTTTCATCCTAGTTTCCAAAGGTTAACTAAACCTTCGCTCTGATAACAATTGTTGAGACCCAAATCTTGATGTACATGGACATTAAATTACTTTTGCAGAATACTTAATACATGAAAAAAACAGACGCCCAAAGATCGTATTATTTTAGTGTCTTTGGAAACTCGGAATGTAATCTTCTAATCATAGTGAAAGATCTTAAAAATCTCCCATAAAGAACTTCCCCTTTTGGTTTTCTTACCTCAAAACCTTTATTTATATCCTGGGGAAAAGAAAACATAAAAATGGTGAGCTCAAATGCTCAGTATGGGTAAACATAGAGAACATAAAACAATCCATAAACATTTGAATGCAAAAACGTAAACATAAAATCTAAACATCAAAATCTTGAGCAAAGACATAAATCATGGAAGTACGTAAGGAATATATCATAAAGGAGCATCAATCATGATAAAATATCATGGGAATAAAACATGTGATTTTGGAAACCATTAATCACATGATATGATTTCTATAGTATCCAAGGCATTGCTGCCAATACCATCTTAGTGGAAAAAGTCCTTTTCTGAATCGAATCCACTCCTCGTTCCAGTCCTATATTACTGAACTGAATTGACATACCATTCCATCCATGTTTATCTCATGAGATATAAGTCTTTACCCAATTCATTAGAGGTAGATATAGTTCCCACCCATCTTATAATGAAATCATTCTTACTTGTGCCAAAAAATAAACATAAATCATTCATCATAACCCAAAGAATAAAATGGGTTTCATAAACGTCATCCCATCATAACATAATCCATATAAAACAAATGGATATCACTTCATCATATGAAAATTGAAACCATGTAAATCATAGATACATTATACTTGAAACATACACATATGAAATAATGTCATCTTATATGGAAAATGGATTTGATAAAACACTTCAAATGAATTCTTGAGGAAAATATCCATTCTTCATAAAAATCATTTTATTTTCACAAAATTCCTTGAAATTTTAAAAGAAAGGTATTTTTTTTGAAAATATTCATAAAAGATTGTGGAGTATGCTTCATGAAAATGAGGTGTTATGAAACTGTAAAAATCCGTTCAAACTGTATATGTTAAAAATAACATTCTTCTCGTACTTTTGTTAGAAAAGTCAAAAAGTTCCCCGTGTGGTAAACAAAAATAATATTCCTTTCATAACATGTGGTAAATATCAAAAATGGGTAAAAAGTACTTTAAAAATACATGAAAACATTTTTAGAAAATATGGGCATGGATGATAACAATAACCTCAGTAAATACTTACGAATAACAATCTTGGATAAGATTGAGATTTGAATAGTTATCCTTTAGCTTAGGTCTGATATGCTTTGTATGTATCCAAACCTCATGTATAATGATTTAAATAATGTCATTTACTTATTATAGAATCATATTCATTGTTATGATATCATATATGGTTCACTTATGACTTTATATTACCCGTTCATTTATAAATTCCATGTTAAAGCAGTGTTTTGGGTAAAATCGTTTCATTTATCGTACGTGTTTCGACATGTTGTTGTTGATATTATTACTTATATCCTAATTTACTAAATTTCGTAATATAAAGAATGAGATATATATAATATATATTCAGTATATAAATATATATGATAGATTGATAATTTGAATGAAATACACCGTTCATGGAGACGGTAGGTCGTGCGTACGCATGAACGCTATTTTCGTTTCCTTATTGAATTAAATGGAATTAAGTAAATGAAAAATATATTTACATAAATACAGTAAAATTATTATTTAATATCTTTCATGATTATTTAATATATATATACTTTATAATCATTGATGGATGGTTAATCATGGAGAAAGAATCTCATCGCGCCGTGGAGACGGTAGTATATACGTACGCACGAGGGATGATATCATTCCCATGATTGTGGAATTCTATTGAAGTGTATGTATAATATTTAAGAATAAATATAACTTTAAAATAATAATATATAGTTATTTATTTACACCATTATACCCATCCAAGTAAGGTGGTGGTCGAAAACAGATTACACCACTGCGTGGAGACAGTATTCCGTACGTACGCACGCGCGGTGATTTCATTTTCCGTAGGATAGATAGAAGGTGAAATAGGGTTGTTTCCAATTTTATAATAACATATAAGTATATGATTGATACTGATGTTATTAAATTATAATGAAACAACTAAATAATAGGAAGTAGAAGAAGAAATAAATTTGAATGAATCGGTAGCTGATATTACCTCTTCTTCGACACGCCTCTTCGAAACCACCTCTTAGGGCACTAAAATTGGTCTTTGAAGAAGAACATAACCTATAGAATGCTTATAGGGAAGTTGAGAAGGGAAATTTTCAGGGTTTGGCCAAGATTGAAGGCTCAAAGTTGTGTAAATATGAGAGGGAGGAGGTTCCCTTTTATAAGGGAGGAGAGGGGCACCATTAGAATCCTCAAAAATATTAGTTTAATATAAATTCAAACCCTACATAAAAACCTCAAAAAATGACTCAATTATAATATTAGATGACATAGGGTTGTAATCACATCATCCAATAAAATTTAGACATGTTTTGATCTTATTTTAAACATTATAATTTTGATTTATCCTTATTTAACCTATTTAATTTTATTTGTGGTAATAAAATTCTAAATTTTAAATGGTTATAAATAATAACTTATGTGTTGTTAATTTTAAATAATTAGATACTCTATGACATTATAAACTATATAAATTTCAATTTGTAATTTTTTAATATTTTTGTGATTTTTAAACAATTTAATAATATGTTATTTTTATAAAATAACAATAGTGTCAATTTTGACACTATTCATTTATTTGAATTTAAATAATATCCACACAGAGGATATATTCAAAATTAATTATTTAATAGGTTCCTGACATGTCAAATTCATCTATAAAATTAGTGTATCACATTAAATATTTCATATAATATTTATTTTACTATATGTGGAACCATTTATTTGATACTTCTCTTAAAAAAATAATTTCTACAACATTTTTGTAAAATTATTAAATATAGTTATTTGTTGCATAAAAATTAAAACTAAAATACTAGGATGAAGATAAATATTATAAATTTAATAATAATACTTTTAGTTGGATTTATATTCTAAAACACCCAACTTTGAAAATGTTATATTTATTAAATTATGAAGGTGACAACTTTGAAAAAATTTAAAATAAAATACTATAACTGGCATAATCACTTTTATAAGACTCCAAACGGTCGTATATTTGGTAATTTTATGATTATGGTGTATATATACAATAACAATAAGTTTATTACAGGTTTTTGAGCCTTTTAATGGGTATTATTATTTCAATAAAAACTATATTACTTATTTTTTCCTAAATAAATAATTTCTGCATCATTAATGAATATGCTATTAAGGTAATTAAATATCTCTTAAAATTTTTAAATAAATTACCATGATAAAGAAAATAATTTTATAAATCAAATTAGTATTTATAACCGAATTTATATTCTGTATAATCTTATATTAAAAATACTTTAATTATTAAAGTTGAGTGAGACATATTTCACTTTCCTTTAACTAAAATAAACTAAAGGTCTCAATCACCTGCAAGTGGGTTCCAATGGATTCCATTTCGAAAAAAATATGCATTAGGACGAAATATAAGCATCCAATTATTTTAAGACAAGTGTTAGGGTAATTTTATAATATTATATTTACCCTTAATTACCCGGTTTACCTTTTACTATGGTAAATAAAATTTATCGTAGTTAATATTCATAATGACAAAAAATAAAAATTAGTATATTAACATAATTTGGACCCACTGATTCCAAATATGGAATAATGTTTTCTAAATTAAAGGCACAAAAGTTTAAGAAATTAATTTAATATTAATCTCATTGTTAAGAAAACGAGTTTTAGAAGTTAAAACATTACAAAAGATTGAAATGATTTTACCTATGAAATCAATGTAAAATCAATGATAATGACATACATTATATTAAATGGTAAAAATATATTTTATTTATACTTTAAAACCATTCAATATTATAATTTAACAATATAAATTATTACGATGAAAAAAGTTGTTATTAATTAAAATATAGCATGTTTTTACTATTCATTAAAATATGAAAGTTATCAGAAAAATATCAAAACTTTATCCAATGTAAATTTTTAAATCCATATTCAAAATAAAAAGTTTATTTTGTAAAATTTAACCTATAAACTTTTTAATATTTATATTTAAAATTGGTGCACCATCAAAAGGTGGGAAAACTGCATTTTTTTGAAAAATACTTATTTTACCCGAATTTGTTTTTTGTTATCATACCATGTCCTATAAAATGTTTAATATGAATTATAATGTCATAAAATTCAAAATTTATTTACTAATATTAATAATGGATATTTTCTAATAATATTATAATAATATATCGTTGTTTAGTGAAACCCATTATTGCGTACAACACACGCTATCGAGGAAGGTTGCGATTGTGTGTAATGCATGCCAATTCAAGGATGCCTATAGTGAAAGATCTGTTTGGTGTTTCATATAACATAATCAAAACATATTTCATTTATACATTAAACAAAATCAATACTTAATTTTGCATTGAATAATTTCCATAAAACAAACTTGAAATTGTGTGTAATACAAGCCCAGAATCGTGTTGCGTATACTGCAAGCTAATACAGTGTTGCGTATAGAACAAGCTAATTTTCGTGTACATTATAACACAGGACATAAATTAAAAAGAATAATTCTCATAAAATCTCCTGCTGTTACATTATAAATCAAAAATACATGAGAATATGGATATTTCCATTTTATGAACAAATGATGATGATGTTATGTTTGAGTTTGTCATCACATGGAATATTGAAAAGGATATTCTTATTTATAGTACAATTCATGAATACCTAATGGATGTTCCAAATATTAGTGTAATTCGGATGATATAAAGGGATACAATAATGTTTAATACTATTAAAAAGAGGTAAATGATTTATAATGTAGTTTAGTGTCTTCTAAAAATTCATAATGGGTCATATGGAAGTTTTTTTCCTTAAAATATGTTAAATGGTTTATTATGGAGTTTTTTCTCCCTATGATGGTGAAAGGTGAATATAGATTTTATTTTTTTAAATAAAAACTAAAATGTAAAAAATTTATTTTAGTTCAACCAATGGATGATAAAAAGTTTAAAGTAAGGGTAATTGTTTTATAGGAAAACATAAAGGGATACATTAATGTTTAGTATAATAACAGAAAATATAACATATTATCATATTTTTGTAGAAAATAAAAATGAAAATTTTTTATATATGATTTTTACCCAAAACCAAATGGGTGAAACTTTTTATAGTAATTTTTTTTAAATATATTAATGTTATTTTATTGAAAAGTGGTTTGTTATATCATGTTTTTTAGGAATTAGATTCTAAAATATTTTCATTTTGGGACATGTATGATTGAATAAATGCATTAAATTTGAGTTTCATAAGATCTAGACTAATTATATTATAGTTTAATGATATATAACAAAATAATAGTTCCTTTCAGTTGGTTTTCTCATAATTTAATATGCTTTTTTATTTAAATTCTTCATCATTTTTTTATACTTATTTATTTATTTTCATAGAGATTGTGAGACAATTACTTCATAAATAAGGATGATTCGGTCCTTTACAATGTTCATGAAAATGTGAATTTATACTAATTATTTAGTTAGTTTTTTCACCAGTTATCTATTATTTTTTATTTAATTTCTATATCACTTTTATGAAATAATTTTTTATTTATTTTCACTTATATTTTTTGAAAGTTATATTTTTCATTCAACCATATACATCAGGCCTAAAACATGATAGAATATTTTTTTCGATGATTCCTTTTTGGAATCATTGGGTTTAATCATCCACCAAAATGGAAAATTTCTTTATTTACTTTCTTGGATAATACTATTTAAATAAAAGCACATCACATACTCAATCATTTGCACCTCAATCCAATACACAGTGTGCTTGGTATGACTTGAAATATATGTTATTAGTCTATAATATACATTTTAGTTCAGAACACACATCACATACTAAAAATTGAGAAAACACACTACCCAATATCTGAAAATATTCTCTAATATTTATATTTTATCAAATAAATTTATTAACATAAAATACAACTCAGTTTGTTAGTTCCTTCTGAATATATAAAAATCTTATTCTCTTTTATATAATTTCCAATATTGATTATTTCATAGTAAAATCATTGTGCATAGAAATAACATATTCTATTATATTTATGTTTAATTTATTTCCTATAAATATTACTAACAAAATAATAATTTTCTCATATTATTGTATTATTTTGTTCAATTTGGGGTGAGTTGTTCAAAGCTGCTCATGCACATTAGAGATTGGACCTCAAGGATGAAACTAACGAAATGAAAATAAAGAAATCGGTCAATAATGTATATTACGATCACAAAAAGGTGAAATTTTACTACTTAATTATTTTTTTATCATTTAACCTATTATATATAAGTAAATTTCTTTATATATTTTATCAAGTATTTATACAGTTTTTTTCAATTGTTTTTCTAATTCATATTTTTCATCTAACTATTTAAAACAATCTATAAAAATGAGATCATGTACATTTTTTATAGAAGCATAAACCACATGCTTCTTTAAATGTGAACTGTTTGAGGCAGCATGAGGTTTCATCTACTATTAGAATGGATCACATTCTCTCTTTTATGTTTTTTTATATAATTGAAAAAAAAACACAAATCACATAACTAATCAGCCAAACATTAATATGATACTAATTGTTCTATGTATAAAGCAGGCTATATTTTTTTAGTTTATAATTTATATTTTTGTTCAAAACACACATCCCATACTCAAAATCAATAAAACCCATTAATATTCTTTGGATACTTAGGAAAAAAATCCAAAACACTTTCTTATTTTTGCAAATCAGTCTCACACCAATCTGAATCATGGTGTGCCACATATGGCTTCAACATTGTCTTTTAATTTGAAATTAACAATAATTTTAGTAAAAAATACATTTGACATAATATAAAGGTAAAATTCACATGGATTGTCTTAATAATATATGATAATAATTCATAAGACAATTTTGATATATAGTAATCGGTATCACATTAAAGGGAAACAATATGTGACTGGTATTACTCAAACTGCATTTTTCTAGTTTAAAATGACATTTTAGTAAAAAAGAAAAGTGACATACTCCAAACAAAGAAACAAAAATCATATTTCTTTAGTAGTTTAGTAATTTGATCCATAATTAATTTGATATATGTTAGAATTTTTCGAACATTATTTGGATGTGTCGTGTGATATTTGTGACTCCAAGTGTGTATTTTTATTTAAAATTGAGATTAATTTTAGTAAAAAAGTAAACTTACATACTAAAAATCAAAAAACTTATATGATCGTTTTGATACATCAAAAATGATCAATAATCCATTATATATGTGTAGGAATTAGCTAAACCCCAATATGATAAACAATGTGGTTGGTATGAATCAAAGTATATGTTGTCAGTACAAAATTGTTATTTTAGTTCAAAAAGTGTCACTTATTGAAAAAGTAAATTAGATCATATTTTCTTGATAATTTAGTAAAATGATTTATAGTTCATTTTTATGTGTATGAAGTAGTATCATGTGAACTGATAGATTATGAGATGGGTTTGACGAAAAGTGTGAGTTTTAAGTTTGAAATGACATTTTAGTAAAAACACAAGTGACATTCTCAAAACCGAGTAAACAAATTCCAATTATTTGGATACCTTTTAGAAAATATTTGTAAATAATTTTGGATGTTTGAAAATAATCCGCACCCCAATCTGATTCAGGGTTTGAACAGTAAGACTCCAAGTGTATTTTTATTTAAATTTTAAATTAATTATAGTAAAAAAGTAAACTTAAATATTCAAAAACTAAGACAATGAAAATAAAATTGTTTTATACCTTAGTAAAATGATCCATAAGTATTTAAGATCTATAAAAAATCCACATCTCAATATAATACATGATGTGTTCAGTATTACTCAATGTGTCAACTATCAGTGTAAAATTGGAATTTTAGTTAAAAAGGTTTCACTTAATGAAAAAAGAGATAATTTCCTCTGGTTACCTTGATAATTTATTCAAATGATTAATAATACAAATTTTACATATAGGAGTCATAATTATATTAAATTGACACATTATGTGACTGGTATTACTCAAAGTCTGTGACTCCAGTTTAAAATAGAATTTTCATAAAAAAAATACAAGTAACTTACTCAAAACAGATAAAACAAAACATGAATCTTTGATAAATTTTTAAAATGATCTATAAGTAATTTGGGATGTTTTTGAATCAGAATTAACTCAATAAAATTCATGGTGTAACTGGTACAATAAGAATTGTGTGATTTTTTTAAGATTACATTAATTTTAGTAAAAAAGACAAGTGATATACTCTACACTGATAAAATGCATGTGAATTGTTTTGAAATTTTTTGACAATAGTTTCTAATTAATTTTTAATATTTATGAATTATTTAAACCTCAGTGTGATGTACGATGTACCCATTATGACTCAATGTGCCTATTATCATTTTAAAAATGATATTTAATTTACAAAATGACACTCTCATAAAAATGGGAAAATATGATAATATTGTATTGATTATTTATATAAATAATTAATTCATTTATGAAATGTAGGATTTAGTCTCATGTAAGACGAACACTCGTTGATATTGGTATGACTCAAAGATCATGTTTCCAGTTTAAAATGACATTTAATTAAAAAAATATAAAACACAAAACGAAAAAAATGCATTCTGATTGTTTTTATACTTTATGAAAGTGATGCATATATAATTTGGGATATTTCAAAATCTGACTCACCACAATTTTCTGTATAGTGTGATCGATATGACTCAATGTGTGTATTTTTATTTAAAATTGACATTATTTTTCAAAAAATAAAGACATGAAATTCTCAAAATTGAGAAAATGAATTCATATTGTTTTGATAATTTGGTAAAACTAAACATATATCAATTTCGACATGTAATAATTTTATTCACCTCAATCCAATATATGATATATCTAGTATGACTCAGAATGTATATTATCAGTTAAAAATTGACATTTCAGTACAGAAAGTGTCACACAATGAAAACCAAGAAAACATAATCATATTTTCATGATAATTTGAAAAAATAATTAATAACATATTTTGATGTGTAGGAATCATTCTCACTTCAAACCAATAGACGACATGACTGTATGACTCAATGTTCATGTTTCATGTTTAAAATTTCATTTTCATAAAAAAAAAGTAGCATACTAAAATCTTAAAAAAACATTCATATTGTTTATATAAGTAGGGAATCTAACCATAAGTCATTTTGGACATGTAGAAATTCTTCTCAACTGAATCTGTTGTACTATGTGACTGTTATGACTCAATGTGTGTCCTTTTATTTAAAATTGACATTAATCTTTTTTAAAGGACTATAATCCAACTCGAAACTGAGAAAATAAATTATTATTATTTTGATGCATTCGGAAAAATATTTATAGTTCATTTTTTACATGAATGAATTAGTTGAACCACAATCATATATGTGATGTTTCCGGTATGACTCAAAGTTTCTGTTATAATTTTAAAATTTATATTTTTTTAAAAAGTGTCACTCAATGAAAATTAGTAAAACATGCTCATATATTTAGGATAATTTAGTAAAATTATTAAAAAAAATTATATGTGGGAATTATAATCCTATCAATCCAATACATGATGTGACTGGTATGACTCAAAGTGTGCATTTCCACTTTAAAATGACATTTTAGTAAAGAAATATGTTCCCTACATAAAACTAAGAAAACACACTCATATTTTTCAGATAATTTATAAAAATGAATAATAATACATTAGGGGTTTTTATTGACTATCCAAACTTCAATCTCACATACGGTGTGAATGGTAGAACTCCAGGTGTGAATTTTTATATAAAATTGACATTAATTTTACAAAAAAAAGAAAAATCCAATAGTCAAAACTGGGAAATAGAATTCGGATCGTTTTGATAATTTTAAAAAATTATCCATAAGTAATTTTTTATGTGTATTAACTAGCCACCCATCACTTTGATTCTTGATGTGTCCGGTGTGACACAGAGTGTCTATTATCAGTTTAAAATGGACAGTTAAGTTCAAAAAGTTTTACTCCATGGAAACTAAGAAAATATTCTTGTATTGTCTTGATAATTTAGGAAAATTATTCATAATCTATTTTTCACATATATGAATGAGACTCACATCAAATTGATACATTCTGTGATCGGTTTGACTCAATGATCTTGTTTCTGGTTTAAAATGACAAATTTATAAAAAACACAGTGATATTCGACGTGTTTTTTACATTAGGAAATTTGTTCATATTTTATTAGGAATTTTTAGGAATTAATTTCAAATCATTCTGACTCATAGTGTGACTAGTATTACTCTTTGCATGTCATTTATTTAAAATTAACATTCATTTACTTAAAATTAACAATTGGCATACTCAAAACCAAGAATTTTATTTTTGATATTTTTGATAATTTAGTAAAATATAAAATAATTCATTTTTCACAATTGGGAATCAACGTCACCTAAATATGATAAATGATGTTTCAGGTATTACCCAAAGTGTCTGGTATCAGTTTAAAAATGACATTTTAGTTGTAAATATTTTCACTCACTCGAAATAAGGAAAACACAAATATATTTCCTAGAAAATTTGGAAAATTATTCATTACTCATTTGTGACATATAGAAATTAGTCCTGAGTTAATCTAACACATTATGTTACTAGTATGAGTCAATGTAAGTGTTTATAGTATAAAATTACATTTAATAAAAAAGACCAGTGGTGTACCCAAAACGATGAAAAAAATATGTATTTTTTACTCATTAATATAATGATACATAATTCATTTTGGATATAAATGATCATCCTCACCTCAATATGACTCATGGTGTGACTGTAATGACTCAAAGTGTGTTTTTTATATATATATGTTTCATTATAGTTTAAAATGTGCATCACATCACCAAAAATGAGAAAAACTTGCATATTTCAATCTTATCATTCTATCTAATATTAAATAATTAATTTCATTCTAAATTTTTATCTTGTATATATTTAATTAATTTTCAAATAGATAATACTAGAATATGAACAATAAATGGTGTGATTTTCAAGAATATACTACAACTTAGTCAATTACATAGTGTTCCTGGTATGACTGTAATATTAGTTGAAAATTAAAAATATCTATTTAATTTATTTGTTTGTTTTATTTCTAACATAATAATTTTTTTATATAGGTGTTTTATTTTTCTCAAGAATGGTGTTTTATTTAAAAATAGGATCAGTCAATGTCTGGGGAAAAATAAAAGTGAATATTGATGTTTTTAAATTTATGTTCTATTTTTTACTTACTCGTTAAATTTTATTAATGAATTTTTAAAATGCCTATAATATAGTTTTCTTTCTGGAATTTGTTTTTTAAAATTTATTTCAATTAAAATATATATTTATATATGATTTACCTTCTTTCTGGTGCGTTTTATGGTGCTCCAGTGTGCTGTAATAGCACAATGCCATATTCCCTATTATCAACATTACTAAATTCACTTATAAAGGCACCATTTATCATCATATATAAAAGATATGATAATGGGGTCATTTATCAATTACTTTAAATGTGTTTATAAACACACCCTTTATTTGTGCATTTTTTGTATTGCTAAATATCCCTATATCATCACTTTTTTATCATTGTTGAATGACCAATTTACTAGCACATTTTAGTGATGATAAAAGAAAACTTTATCATTCCTTTTAAAATCAGTCATGAAGGACCCCTTTATTAGTATTTTTCTTGCACTGATAAAATCTTATGTATTTTACTCACACTCCAATAATTAGTGCTTTTCAAGCACTGATAAATTATAATTTAAGATCTCTTAAAATCTTTTTTTGTAATAGTTATTGTTTTATTTTAGTTTCTACTAAAGAATTTTTTTTCTCTTTATTCTTATTGGAATTAAAATTGGACCAAATAAACATCAAAATTTATTTCATGGATAGTCAAAAATATTTCAAATTCAACATCATTGAAACAAGAATTTCTTCCCAAATATTTTAAACTTCTTTCCAAATTTTCAAGAAAGAAAACACATTATTTTTTCTTTGGATTTTCTACAAAGGCACACCAAATATTTCTTAAAAATCTCCAAAAAGGCATAACTTTCATTGCATAACTTTTTTGTAGAAAATACATCTCTTTAGAATTTTAAATTCACCAAAACTAACACCTATTGATATAGCACCGAAAAATACTACATCCCTCACATATATATACTTAAATAAAATCATGAAATATTTATCAATAGAGGGTTTGATAGAGAAAATATCTTTTAATGAGGCTATCTAATATGAATTTCATGTATACTAAGGGCTCACAACTGTCAAATGTAAAAGGGTCTCTAAATAAAATGAGTAATAAATTTGTTTTAGGGGATTTCTATAAAGAAATAATTTCATTAATCATTTTGAATAAAAATTAATCAAAATTCAATGGTTTTAAAAGAAAATTGGTGAGTTCTAGTTAAAATAATAATTCATTTGTTAACTAAATATGTGTTTCAAAAGTTATTAAGATTTAAAAAATGGTTTACAGCCCTCATGGGAAAGTTATTTTCATCTGTTGAAATAATTCACGGTAATGAATTCAAAAGTTCATGACATTTTTAATAATTTACAAATTTTAAATTCAGAAAATAATACATTTAAATAGTCATTAATGTAATTTTTCATCAATAAAGTTGGATAATTTAACAAAAAAATTATTCTTAAAGATAATTACATTGAAACTCATCGGTTTCAAAAAAATCCAAATAAAACACACAAAATTTGAATACAAAAACAAGAAATCCTAATCTACCTAGCATGTTCAACCTCCACACATATTGTTTATAATTTCCTAATATTGAATAGTTTATATGAGAATTGATAATCAATAATATAATACATAATAAAAAAATTGGTATCTAAATAAACTACCTTGTTTTTATTGATCTATCGTAGCCGTGTACTAGCCTCCTAGATGATGCAACATGGAAACCTAGAATAAAAAAAAGTAACAAAGCATCAAAATTTTACAAAATAAACGAAATAAAAGTAAATAAAAATATAACGGAAAAAAAATATTTTGAAAGAACCCATATGTGGGTTCTATGATTTCACTTCCCATATTAATGTAGTTCCAACTAATTGTCCCCAATCTGAAAGAGGGTGTGGTTTCTTCCCTAAGAACAATAAAAATGATTTTTATCCAATATTATTCAATTCACACAAATTATAGAATATCAAAAAATAATATTTCTTTTAATTCCCATCCATTAAATAGTAATTCCAATGATGTAGTGGAAGAATAAAAAAAATATAGAAGAAACTTCCCAATAATTTATCTCCAAAAAAACCTATGCTAGTTATTAATATTCAATTTAGGTATGTGGTTCATATATGGGTTTAGATTCAAAACGATTTCCTCTTTGAAAAAAACATGGTACCATCATCCTCATGTGTACCAGTATACTATTCAAATGGGAAAATATTATTTATAATATATTATCCTTCACATCAAATTCATCTAAAAAATCGCTCCACTCCAAATTATTAGGAACGAATTATTCACAAGGATAAAGAGATGAAAAATTATTAACAAAATAATCTAGAAAAGGTGGATCAAAATTAATTACTTCATCCAATGGATTTTTAGGCTCTTGATGTTCTTGGGAGTCGATGATTGTAGTATAGATATTATGCATCATCTGAGGTTCATATAAATTTTTTTCAAAAATGAATTACTTTATTGTTTCTTCCTTATCGACTAATGTTTTATAAAATTGTTGATGTTATTCAATTATTAAATGTGGGGCTCACATTTATTTTTATTTTCAAAAAAATCAGCCAAATAAATTTCCAAAGATATTGGATTTCTTCAAGACATGTCAATAAATGAATTAGTGATAATTTATTCCTGTAAATTTTCAAAAAACAGAATCTAAAGTATTTTTGAATCACCTAAAAAAGGTTCCTTAATATCAAAAGAGTTTGGGACCAAAAAATTTATTTTCTTTATGTTATTTGAGATCTTTTTTTTTAATTCTTTTAAATTAGTTAAAAAAATTTCAATTTGTTTTCTTACTTCGTGAATATTAACAACATTTTTTGTAACAATAAATACTTACACTGGATTATGAAATTATTATCATAGAGAATGAAATCACTTTAATATAATTGATATTTTAAATATTATTCATTACTTTGATTCTCATATTATAAATAATTAGGTCATGTATATGAGTAGTAATTATGAAAATCTATTTTTTTGTTTGTTTTTAATGGTCATATATTAGTGGTTAAAATCATAGAAATTGAAAAAAAAAATTATAAACATCTTAGGAAACCTCACTTGAAATAGTTACAAATTGATTCTATGGTTTTTTAAATGAACCCCCAAATTTTTCTTGTAGATACTTCAGTTTTTTATGCGATTAAGTAATTTTTATTCATTTGGACACTTAATTTTTTTCATTTTATAACATGATTATTATTTATAATGAAACCTCCTTTTTTCATGCATTCACTTCCATAATTTATCAAATTTTCCCTCAATGTCACTTTACTCAACGTGACATCCAGACATTGTCAAATTTTTATAGAAGGTTACTTCATCTAAGGTTAATTTTAATATTTTTTAAAATTTTCACTCTAGTTTACTTTCCAATGTTACATTTCAAGGTCACATCACAACTTTACATCAACACATATATGGTCACTTAAGGATTTAATAATAATATGAGAAATCATAATATATAATAATATTATAGTGCACAAGTATTTAGAATTATTATAATTATTGAAAATACTAGTAAACAAATCAGTTCTAGGACACCATTGAAAATAAGTATATTATGGGTTTGGATGCATCTAAAAATTTACTTTTGATGTTAAACATCATCTAGAAATAGATGTGGATTCTAAAAGTAAAGAACATATCATATTATATAGTGATAATATTTCAACAGTGGCCCTTTCTAATGATCAAAAGACACATCAACAGGAAGAATAATATAATTCATAAGTATAACCTTATAATGGATTTTTATTAATGGGGTGAGGTCATGATAAAAATGTTTTCCACGGAAGAGAACTTGGAAGATGCATTCATGAAATCCTTATCTCAACATATGTATGAATATCAAGTGAGGGATGTTGAAATAAAGGTTGTTTACAGCTAAATCATGTCTATGTGGGGTTCTGATGTATTTTTTACCCTATAATGAAATAATTTATAATTTTTATTACCTTTATATTCGAATTATTGAATATTGATAAATATATTATCACAGGATGAGTTTTCTTCTCTGGAATATTAATATGATAATGTATTTAGAGTATCTATAATATGCAAAGGTTGTAGCAGTTTCCTAGTATGATGAAAACTTTAAAGATGCATTAATAGATTCTTAACTATATGTTCTCTGGCCTGAAGAAATCAATATTTCACAACACATAGGATACTATCTATCGAGTGTAGAGGTGTCATAATACATCGAAACATATTCTCAAAATTCTCACACTTCACAATCACTAATAGAGGTGGTTATAAGAATAAACATACAGAAAGGAATTTAAAATTTCATATGCATAATTGTATATTCCTATATATATGTGTGTTTATTGATCCTTTGAATTGAAATTATTATAGTGGTATATCATGATTCAAGTAATTTTTTTCTTCATGATAAAATAGATGAAATATTTTCACCTAGTGGTGGGATCTATTGGGTGGAATAAAAATGATATGGTATTAACGAAATAGTAAAAAAAGTGTTTTACCTTCCTATTTAATGGAAGTATATATCATAGGAACTTTGATTATAATGAAATAATTGGATTATTTCCATGGGCATGGTGGTTTTATTGGTGAGTTTATTTTTGTAACTTCAAATAAGATGCGGAAATATTATTGGTTGATGACATAAGTATTAAAACCCCATGGTGAAATATTAAAAAAAATGATTATATTTCAATGTGAGTATCAAAATGTTGTTTTTTACATCGGTACATTAACACCTTTCTCTTTGGGTTCCTTAACATGTTGTTACCATAGAGCGATTTCTTGAGTGTCTTGTATGCATCATCAGAATACACAAACCACGTGTTTAAATAATGGTGTGGGATAATTTGATATTTGATGTAGAAGTTACTTAGTGTTACAATATAAATGAAATTATTATTTTGAAATGGGCATTAAATCCAAATAATTGGGGCTTCAGGATTTAAGGACTTTGGACAATCCATGGGTTTTTGGGGTGCAAGGCCTATATGGTCAAATATTTAGGTTATTAGACAACTATACCTCTAATACTTGAAGTGGAGAAGGTTTGAATTACTAAAGAAACCCAAGGATGATGGTTCAATGTATAATTAGTCATTGGGTAGAGAAAATTGGTAACATGATTGAAGTATGGGAATAACACAATCCATCATTCCACGTAGCTTTTTAAATAGGATTCTACAATCCATTATAAAAATCAAGTGAGAATCTAAATGTATTCATGAATAAGTGATAGTGAGAGGTTGTTCTAGTTTTGTTGTGTAATTAAAAATTTAATTTATTATTCTCTTAGGCCTCTAATCCATGTAATTTAGTTTTTGTTTCATTTGGAATTCGGGCCATGTAAGGGTTCCCTCTCATCCTAGTAAGAAACAAAATCAAATAACAAACAATTTAAATTGGATCCTTGACATGTTTTTAAATGTTTATCATAGACATCAGAAAAGTTATATTAATTCCAATAATAAATAAAATCAAAGTTTAACCCACATTGTGTATCTATAATCTCAATTAAATTATATTTTAATTTAATATTATAATAAATAAAATTCTTGTGTTTTGAGAAATAATAATTATTCAGGTTGTGTTGATTGATTAAATATTTATTAAATGAATAATATAGTGATATTTATTTAGTTTAATATATATGTATTATTATAGGTTTTATAACTGATGAGGATTATATATGTGAAAAGTTTATGGTTTGTTTGAAATAATATTTAAATATTCATAATTTTATCAAAAGATAGGGAAATAATAATAATAATCTTATTATGATTCGATAGTAAGTTAATTTAGGATAAAAAAATTATCAAAGAGATTTTTATTGATAACAAATATCTAACCCCATGTATAAAACCTAATTATTTCATTTATATGTTAATTTATTTTTTGGGGGCACAATGTCCCACTCACAACACTTACTTAAATTAAAGAGAGAATTTTATATTGAATTATCTCAAGAAAAGAATGAATTAATTCTCATCCTACCTATAAATTCCATAATATATATAGATAGAACCTTCTAGTCATGTAGTTATTATACTTTTTATTAATGGGAATGACTAAAAGATATTTTTCTTCGATATTGGAATACGAAGATCTATTTGTGTCCATCCTAGGTTCATAGCTCACATGTGGGAATAACTAGAGGTATTTTATACTTAAATATTTCATCGAATCAATTCTATGACATTGGTGATCAACTGATTCAAAAATGAAAAATGAATTTTGATAAAAAAAATTATTCTTATTTATAAATTATTTGTAAATTTTATGTGATAGATAGTAACTTGAGGGTTCAACGGTTTTATTTTTATTTGGTTATATAGAGAAAACATGGGAAAATATATAGTAATGCATTTCCATAATACATACCCATTGTGAATTTAATAATTATTATTGAAGATGTTATGATTATGAGGAAAAATAATGATGCATTTATAGTATAGTTTTATATTTTTCCTTAGGGTTTCTTAGTCTTCCTCAAAAGAGTTTCCTAGTCTTCCAAAAAAATTCAAATTCCTCTTTAATCTTATAAATCTCAAATGATTCAGAAAAAGGAAACAATTATTAATAAATACATTCCCATGATGATCTAAAATACAAATGTATTTATAAAATATTTTCTTAGTCATTATCAAGGTGTAGTGGTTGAGTTAACATTAGAACCTATACCCCAATTTCAACCCACATCAAAGAGTACCTATAGAATGGCTCGAATAGAACTTTAAGAGTTGAAGAATCATGTAAATTAATTGACCTAAATAGGTTTTATTATGTTTAAATTATGTCTTGTACGACATTATTCATGTATTATAGAGGTTTTGGAAAATTGAATGGGATAGATAGCGGCCAAAGTCTATTTTATGAGAACAATATAGAGAGGTAGAGTTCAACCAATTATATGAAATTCCACCATAATTTGTATGGATAACCCAGAAAATTATAATTGGGGTTGGAAGAGGCTACATCCTCTACCACCAATGTTATATTAGATACCGACTTCTGTTTTTAGTATATAAAATGTAATTTATTAAATATTAACTAAAAAATAAAATCATTTAATATATCGGTCAAGATTTATCTTTATTTTAGATGTTATTCCCCTCCCTCAATCTCACTTATTAATCTCATTTATTTTGGATAAACCACCATTGATCTTTGATCCAAGAGGTTTTAGTTGGTCAAAAATAATTCTCCTTTACAAGGAATCTCCATAAACCCTCTATTAATATTATTTTTCATTTATTTTTCTTAGTATTGTGTGTAACCTCATTAATCAAAATTCTAGGGTTGGATGGATCATTATAGTTCTTTAATATTATTCTTAGTCAGTGATATTTTAATTTTAACGTTGGTGATATTAACTTGTTAACATGATTTCTATAATATGTTGATATTTGAAAGGAATTATTTGTTCAATATAATATACTACATACAATATTTATCTTAAACAAAACATGAAATATTATTATTTAAATAAGAGTATTTTAACATAACCATTAGATAAAAATATGTGAATATGGTTAAACAAATTATTAAAAATTTAAAAATTAACTAATAAAAAAATTAATTGACAATTCCTAAGAAATAATCACCCAATTTTTATTAACATCGTTTAATTCTTTAATATGCATTTTCTTTAATAACAAATATATTTATTTTTCTGAGAAAATATTATAATTAATTTCAGAAAAAATTATAAATTTTATTTGTTAAAATTGATATAATTTTTGAAATCATCAGGTAAAAATTATATAGGAGTTAATTTTTTGGCATTTGCAGGAAAGTTTTATTTTTCAATGAATAGTGAAAAATACTGATTGTTACTGAAACTGTTATATTGTTACAAATATTTACAATGTACCATTTTAAAAAAAAATTAAAAGTAAAATTATTTATATTGTATTTATATTAATGTATTTAATTTAATTGGAATCTATTTTGTGGTGTGATTCGATGTAGAAATATTTTTATACCAAAAAAGGCATTTTTTAAAAACAAATTCATTGTGTTTTGTGGTTTTATCTTAAATTAATTTCTTACACTTATATATATTTAATATTAGAAAATATATTCCATATTTTTAATAATAATTCTCAATTATTTTAATTATGACTCGTTTATTTTTTGGTCTTTCATAATAAGAACTGTGGTAAATATTTTTTCACCCTAGTAATGGTAAAATGGAAAAATCATGGTTAAAACCATGGAATATTTTATGAAACTCAACCCAAATTATACTTAAGTTTCATTGAATGCATATATTTTTTGTATAATCATCAAAATTTCTAAAATATTACCTTTTTAACATTTAGATTTTATTTTTAGCTCTAATATATTTGAGTAAAATATAATGTCAAAATTTGCATCTTCTTGATTAAAATATCTATAGTATTTTTTAGATGGATAAAACGACTTATATTTGTATATGAAAGGTTTTTAAAAATATTAATATGTTAGTTTATTTTTAATTATTATAAATGATGTAATTAAGATAAATGCTTATGTAATGCCAACACGGTGCTTGTGGAAGCTATGAAGAAATCAAATCATTGATTTCAAAACCTATAAAAGTACTATTTTTTATGATTTAATGGGTGCCATTAATTTTTAAGAAACATATAATATATTATAGATAATTTAAATATTTATATTCTAAATTCACTATTTTCATGTTTTTTAAGTCAAATTATGTGAAAAATTAGTATAATGATGTTAATAATATTTGATGTTATATATATTTTATTAAAATATTTATACTTAATAAAAATATTGAAATATAACAATTAAGATCATAAATGGACAAATATTTCATCCCTTTTCCATTTATGATCCAATTTTTATCTTATAAGTAAAATTATGACCCTTTAATATTTAAAAAGTCATTATAATGGTTAAGGTTAAAATTAGTTATCCAATGGGTTAAACTAAACTATACATTTTAAAATGATATCAAAACCAATATAAATATTATTAGATGAATATATTAATAAAATATCTTTCTTATAATCAAATACATGTTATTTTTTTCCATTTTAGTTGAGTTAGAAACATGTAATAATATAATATTTCATGTTTTTATAAGAATGAAATTAAAAAAATTTATAATAAAAATTAATTTATTAAATGATTTTGAATTCATAATAGTTATATATTAATCCCCATAATCGGTATATAGTTTAAAATTAAATATGTATTCCATTTATGCGTTATTTTACTATTTAGTGTAAATTTAACTACTCAAAAAATTAAAAATATTAATATTATTGTAATTGTCGAAATGATTAAAATGGGATAATAAATAGATAATGGTAATAAATAATAATCTAAACTTGTCCAATTAATATTTTAATTGATTATTTACACTCATACTCATCCAATAACTTAATTATATTGTTTTTGATCCATTTTTTGATGAAAAATAATTTATATTAGTTTAACAATTTATGTAATTTCAAGAGTACCCCTCCCCTCGCATATAAAAGGGATCCTCCTCTATTATTTTAATCATAATTAATATATTCTTTTCTATAAAATACATATGAAAATACATTTTTAATAATAATTTATACATTTTATAGTTTTTATTTTTTTCATAATACCGACCATAGAGTGATTCGGGTGTAAATCAATGGTGTTTTTCTGGAGAATACGTATAGATTGTAACCCACTATTTTGGTTTTTTTTCTACCTCCTTTAAATATTGTTCAACCATGTTGGTATTATAAAATCATTATATTAAATACACAATGATGTCATTATTTTCATTTCATAACTTATATTCATATCAATCTTCCATTAAATGTAAAATAAAATCATCATTCTTGGGTATGGTGGAGAATATCCTCATGAACTGATAAAATTCATCTTCCATTACCTCCCCACATTGATGGTTTTAATGATGGATTTAATGTTCATATGTTATATTCTAAAAATATTTATAATTATTTAATTATAAGATATCATCTAAATCCATAAGTTTCCATCAATCTAAAAATGGTAATTCCATTCTTGCATATATGTGGATTACCACCTCCACAAAGAGATGTGATTCATTTTTCATGATCACATCACATAAATACTATGTATATATATATATAAACATAGGATTAACATACATGAATATTATTTCATATTAGATGAATATTCATCACATTTCAAAAATAATTTCCCAAGGACCGTAAAATTTTTGTATCTTTGGAAATAGGGAAACATAATCTTCTAACGTGATGAATGACATCCAACATCTCCCTTAATGATCTTTATCTTTAATACTCCTTAATAAAAACATTCTTCAAAACCTAGAGAAAGAAAACATAGGAAAGGAATGATATCATATTCACATTAAGGGTTAAAAGAGGAGATACGTAATCATTAAATAAGTATAGCTTTATGAGAACATGTTCATAACATTGAAAAAGTAATAACTTGCATATCAAAGAACATAAATATGAATCTTGACATATATATTGGAAGTAGATAAGATATGAATCAAAATGGAATCAAGAGAATTATCCATGACAGTATAACATAGGAAAAATATATAGAATTTGTGACATAAACATAATCATATAATAATCATTTCAATGGTAGTCGGGGCCTAATAACAAGGAAATTGTAGTGGAATAGGTTCACTACACAAATTATCTTAGTAGTTAAGGATTGCTCCTAATATCATCTCAGAAGGAAATTTCCTTTACTAAACATGGTTCACGCCCTATTCTATCATTATATTACTAAACCGGGTTCACATCATATTCCATACCTATATTACATAACAGATTTCACATTTTGTTCTAACAATGTATTATTGGTCTGAGTTGACACATCATTCCAACCATGTATTACTGAAGTTGGTTCACTTACCCTTCTAGCCATGTAGTACTGAACAAGTTTCACTCCTCATTCAGTCCATTTATATCCCATGAGATATAAATATTTACCCAATTTATTGGAGGTAGATATTGGTTTAACCCATATTATAAGGAAATCATATATACTTGTGCCATAAAACAATCCTCTTTTCATGAAACATAAATACATATGGGATTCATGAACATCATATAAAAACCAATGAAATGAAATCTGTATCGTAAACATTTAATCATGTCAACACCGTGAAAAAAAAAGTTTCATAATAATTCCATCCAAGATTAACCAATGAAAGAAATTGGGTTTCATAAGAATTCCTCATGGTATATCCCATTGAAGGGAAATAGTTTTCATAAAAATCAATCCATCAAAAAACCATTCAGAGAAATAATATTAATTGTATCCTTGGACCATATACCAGTTAATGAATAAAATATAACCAAGGATTTTTTTTCTTATATGGAGAAAAATATTTAAATATCGCTTAGTACATCAATTTTTAAAACATATAACATTTTCAAAATAATTTTCCTCAAAACCACATAGATAAAATATAAAAGAATCATGAAAAATCATTTAAAATATTTCTTGAGGAAAATATATTTTCTTCTTTGAAAAATGATAATAAAATCATAATGAATTTTTAAAACAATTTACTTGAAATAGACATTGAAAACCTATAAATTAATATTTAAAAATTTTAAAAAAGTATTTAGACATAAATAATTTTTGAAAAACTTTTTATATTTTTTTAAACAACATAGATTTCCGATAGAAGAGGGAGATAAATATAGATTTACCTTAGAAACACATTAATAATTATCTTAAATACCAATGAGTGGGAAAATAGTACCAATACAATAATATATTAGGAATAATCATAGTATAATAAAAATAATGAGTGTTATTGAGATATGGATCAATATATTTTATCAATGGAAGCATAATCATACCCAATCCTGATAAACAATGAAATAGTAGCAATAAATTGTTATCACTTCAGTAAAATTAAAGCATGATCCCAGAAGGATAATAACATTACCTGATTCATATAATATCATCAAAAAAATAAAATTCATGAAATAAAATATTATGGCTAGTATATACACCTCATATTAAAATATAAGTTCATAACATGACATGTGTCTCAACGAAAAAAAATTGAGAGAAAACTAAATTATTCATTTGGTAACTTTTGAAACATAAACCCCATTAAATAGAAATCATCAAATTGATATATAAATGGCCATAAATTTAAGTATATGTATCATAGAATACATTCATGGTCATTATATAAACCACATAAAATAAATTAGTGGTTAATATGGCATGTATTTTACAGATAATAAAAATGTGATATGAGAAAACCCTTACCTTAAGTTTTATCAATATTTTTACACATTCAGACCTCTTGTATAATATATTTATTTGTGTCAGTGTGTGTGTGTTTATTATACATCTAACATAAAAAATATTCTTATATGTAATAGAATATATTATTACTTTTATTACTTTATATTAATCATTTATTGAAAACTCCATGTTAATGTTGCATTTCATGTATTATATGGTTTTTTTCCATATGTGTTATGACATGTTACACTTTATCATCTTAATTTGATCGTGATTTAAATATTTCTAAAATTTAAATCATGATATATATATATATCATATATTTTTAGTATATATATATTTATAATAATCTATAAAATAGTTATGTATGAAATTGAATACACAATTCATGGAGAGGGTAGGACGTATATACAAAGGAAAGTTTTTTATTTTCATTTTCATATTGACAGAATGAAATTAAATGGAAAATATGTCTTTATATATATATATTATAATTATAATAGAATTATTATTTAAAATATATCATTTAGGATCACTAAAATCATTCTTAATACATTATATGTAAGGTGTGAATAAATCACATCGCTTTTAACAGGCATTAATCCACATATCCACAAACAAAGAAGTCGTATTTTCACCAAAGGGAATGCATGATTGTATGTGTTTATATAATAATTATAGAAGAATAAAAACATCATAAATATCATACATATCATATAAAAACACAGTTTCTATCATATTTACCAACCATGATAGGTGGTAAAGGAAAAAGGAACGGCATCGTTTCATGAGGTAGAAGATCACTGTACACAAGAATTTAAGTTCGTTACCCATTAGATGGAAGTGTGTGTAAGTTTAGGTAGAAACATTAAAATAAAAAAAATGTATATTTAGTATAACTAGGATATTATATAGTCCCGAATAATAATATTTTTGGGTGTTTATAATGAAAAAAACAAAAGAGCTTGAGGAAGGATGTTACCTCTTCTTTGAGAATTTCATCTTGGTTTGCATCAAAGGGATTCCTTGTTTGGATTTCCACCCAAATAAATGATTTTAGGATTAATTGATGTATTTGTTTCTTTTTTGATTGCATTTTTAGTGCGAAAAAGGTTTCAGTGGTGTTAATAAGTGGGAGGGGTGAGTGCCTTTTTTTAGTGATGGAGGATTGACATTCTTGAGAATTTTCTATCACATAAAGAGACTCAAATAAATATCAAAATTATAATAAAGGAAGGTGATGTGTAAATATGAACATCTAAAGTATTTAAAACAATTTTATCAGTTAATTTATTTTTTTAATATTAAGTCTTAGACCTTTGTTAAGTTAATTTTTTTCTTAATCTCAATAATTAATTTTAATGACTTTCATGAGATGTTTTTGGTCAAAAACAAGTTTTATCTTATTATAAATTAAAAATTATTATTATTAAAAAGGTGGAATCAATTTTTGGAAATTTTAATTACATAAGTGGAGGATACTAATTTAAAATTAATCTCACATGTGGGATGCCAATACGGGTTTTTAAAGCAAAAACGTCCAAAATCATGAAATGTTTTCATATCAAATTTCAATGTTAAATATGTTAAAATTTCCTAAATTGGATTAATTGATATGTAATTGATCTAATTATTATTTAAACTGTTGGGCAAAAATCCCTCAAGGTAACATTGAAGTATTTTTGGGTGGATTGTGTTTGTTGAAAAAGCAGGTTTCCATGGATAATTGTCGAGTTCCCGAGAAGTTGTTGACATTAGATGTTGACAAAGAACTATGACAACGGAAAGGACGATCTGGAGGCGGTACAAAAGAGCAGTACAAGGTGGCGCCGTTTTGCAGTGTTTGCCAAATTTTTGGGGTCCAAAATTTGGAGTTTGGTGAGCATCGCGAAAAGAGGATTTCCATGAAGGGCATAATTTAATATGGCAAAGGCATGAATTTTGCGAAGATAGGATGCATGGTTTGGAAATTGCGAAGACCAGAAGAATGGAGGCGGTGATGCTTCGCGATTACGTCAAGCTTCGCGAACGGCAGAGGCTGAAGCGCATCGCGGTGGAGAAGGGCTTTGCAAGAGAGATTCGCGGAGAAGGCGTGAAGGAATGTTGGGCTTCGCGAGGGAGCTTCGTGGCGAAGGCGCGAGCCGCGAAGGTAAGTTGACGGTGATTCATCGCGACTACGTCAAGCTCCGCAAATGGAAGATTGTCGTGGAGCTTCGCGATTTGGACAGAATTCCTGTTGAATCTTTGGAGCTTCGCGATTTGAGATGAAGTGGCGTTGACTTCGCGCGGAAAGTTCAAGGGTCGGTGGAATCGCCTATAAATAGAGGCCGACCGCTTCGAGCGAAGAAGAGAGAATTTTCAGAGAAAATACTTTGCTCTCGATTTGCGAAGGTGATTCGCGGAGCCAGTGTGCTTCGCGAAAGAGGTGCTTCGCGGCGGCTATTGTAGCTCCGTGAAACCTGTGAGCTTCGTGTTGGCTTACTTAGCTTCGCGAGGGTCGTTGCTTTGTGATGGCTTGAGCATCGCGAGAGAGATTCGCGAGGGTGCTTCGCGAGTGAGCTTCGCGAAAAGGCAGGATCTTCGTGAAGGCTTGTTTGAGCATCCCGAAATTGGGAGCCTCGCATTGTAGGGTGCTTTGCGAAGGTCTTTCCAAAGGTAGTTTGCCCAGTGGATAGTGGCAAAGGGGTATTCATCTACGGGTGAACGTTGAACTTCAACAAAGCATCTACATATAGAGAAAGATTCATTCCTTAATGGAAATGAAGAGACCTACAGGTCTATAAACTGTGAGTTAATCCCTTCTGGAGCAGTGAGCTTAGGAAGAGGAAGAAGGTGATCCTCTCCACCGGCAGTGAGCCATAGAGAGAGAAACAGGGAGTGACCCTTGGGAAAGCAGTGAGCTGACCCTAAACCTTGTATAGGCAGTGAGCCTGGGCATAGAAGTGATCTAGCCCGAACATTGTAATCCACAGCTAGTGAAGTCTAGTGGAATTTTGTACGAACCGGTAACTTGTCGGCGTATGCTCCTTGGACGTAGCCCTTAGCGGTGAACCAAGTAAAATTGATGTGTCATGCGCTTGCTTTACTTTCTATTTATATTGTGTAGCAGGAAAGAGAGAGAAGAGTGTTTTGCCTAACAGTGAAACAAGATCAGAATGGGCATTAATTTTTAATTAGTCATACCCTGATTCACCCCCCCCCCCCCTCTCAGGGTATTCTGCCTAGTGGACCTAACAAGTGGTATCAGAGGGAAGGTTGACAGTTGTTCTTCTCTCAAATGGAGGTAACTAATCATAGAGGGATTCCGATCTTCGACGGATGTAATTTTCAGATATGGAAGAATCGAATGCAACAGTATTTCCGATCCTTGGGAATGGATGTGTTTTCAGCAACTATGCATGGTATCAAAGCTGATATTACTAGTGGTGCTTTATCAGAAGCTGAGCACAAAGAGTTGGATGCTGATTCCAAAGCAATCAATGCCTTAGGGGGAGCCCTCTCTAATCCCATATATACAAAGGTGATGTCATGCAAAATGTCACATGCCATGTGGGAAAAGCTTTTGAATATTTATGAAGGGGATACAAAAGTCAGAGAGGCAAAGCTGCAAGTGTTGTGGAACAAGTATGAAGATCTCAGAAGGAATCTGAATGAGTCTGTTGATGCATTCTTTCACAGGGTAAATGCTGTGGTAGAAGACATGCGGGGTCTTGGAGAAATTATCGAAGACATTAAAATTGTAAAGCGCATCTTGAGAAAGCTTCCACCTCAGTTTAATTAGAAAGTTTCTGTTTTGGAAGATAAAGATCCAAAAGAGCTGACATTGGATAACCTACACAACACTCTTGTTGCATTTTAAATGAGAAATGATGACAAAGATGCTTTGGAAAAGGGGAAATCCAAAGAGGTGGCATTTAAGGCCATGAAGTGGCTCACTATTGAAGATTCTCAGGAGGAAGAAGAGTCAGATGAGGTGATGTCGTTCCTTTCTTCAAATCTGCAAAGAGGAAAAGGAAAGTTTAAAGGGAAACTTCCACTAGCATGCTTCCGATGCGGAAAGGTTGGTCATCTTGCTGCAAGATTCCCCAAAAAGTTTAAAGAAGAAAGTGATGAGGATGAAGTTGAGATTCCCATGAAAAAATCTTCAACCTATGTCAAAAGGGAAGAAGCAGTTCAAGAGAAATTTCTTTAAGAAGAAGAATCTTCTTTCCCAAGAAATAGACAGTTCAGCTGAGTCAGAGGGTGAAGAAGTTAAAGAGATAGAAAACTGCAAAGATCGTCGACAAAATGCGATGGTGGCTGTTGCCAGTAGTGCTCTAGAAAAGAATTAAATCGAAACAGATGAAGAAGAAGAAGAAGTTTAAGGGAGAGTTGACATGGAAGCTGAATTAGAAGCATCTCTTGAAGAGATAGATGTTTGGCGAGCAAAAACAAAGAAAGCTAACAAGATATTACGTGATGCCAAACTCTACATGCAACAACAAGAAGAAGAGAATTCTGAGCTTGAGAAAAAAATTGAAAATCTTAAGTTTTCCAGGCTAGAGCGCACAGAAAAGGTTGATGAGCATAAGATCGAGATTGAAGAGAAGAAAAGGGAGATCGATTTCTTGAGTCAAAAAGTGAAAGATCACGTTAAGCGTATTGAAGAGCTTGAATAGGAAGTTGTCGGTTTGCGGAGAAAAGTTAAAGACCAAGAAAATCCTTTGAATCCCAACAAATTCTTGAGAAATAAGGTCGTTACGAAGACTGAAAAGAAGAAAGAAGAGCCAAGTAGTTCAACAGGAAAGAAGCATCAATTTAACTCAGAAGTTAAGGCTGATTCATGGCTTAATCAGAAACAAAAATTTGTGGCAATTGAAGTTAGACCGCAAACACCTGTCCCAAGATTGAAGGTGGATCTGAGCACAAAGCAGAATCAGAATACTCAGAGATCCAAAGGAGAAACTCGTAGTTCTGAAGTAACATGAAGGAATGCACCTTATATCAGGTGTTATGGTTGTGGAAAGATGGGAAATTCATAGTACGTGTGTTCCATAGCCAAAAGATATCGAAGGGAACAAGAACAGAGATGGAAGCCAAAAAGAGAACGGTTTTACATAACAGATTTTGAAGGACATTGTTTTTGTTGCGGAGGATTTGGACACATGGCTAGGTACTGCACTTCGACCATTCAGAAAAATGTTCCAATGCAGAATCAAAATGTTCACAAGAAGTAGATCAATAAACCGACAAGTGAGTTAAAAGTTCAGAATAGATTTGCAGTTTTGCAAGATGAAGCTAGTCCATCATACTCTGAGAAAGAACAGAAGCCTCAATCTATGCCGAGTATGAAAGAAAAAGTATGGACCAGGAAGAAGAAAATTGAGAAGGCCGTAGTAGCTGAAATTTCCCTTAAAGCATCAGATCGTTCTGGTGTTTGGATCCTTGACAGTGGTTGCACATCCCACATGAAGGGTAATAAGGATCTGGTTACAGGCATAAAATATGACAAAGAAGGAGTTGTCAAATTTGGAAATGATGAAGGCCTGAAGATTGTTGGCTCAGGAAAAGCCAAGTTTGGGGGCAAAGAAATGAGACATGCTGATGTCTTGGTGGTAGAGGGTCACAGTCATAATTTCCTTAGCGTCAGTCAACTATGCGACACTGGGCACTCTATCCTATTTACCAAGAAGAGGGTGTTTGTTAAAGGAAAAGATGGAATTGTCATTCTTCAGGGAAAATGAACAAAGGGGAATATTTACCTAGTAGGTGGGGAAGAAGATTCATGCCTTTTATCCAGAGAAGAAGAAAATCAGATGTGTCATAAGAGACTTGGTCATCTATGTCAACCATCTATGGAAGATCTGGTAAAGTGTGATGCTGCTAGAGACCTTCCCAAACTATCACGTGATCTCACCCATACGTGTGATGCTTGTCAACAAGGGAAGATCATCAGGAAGACATACAGGCCAAAGGAACAAAAAGCAACTCGAGTGCTCGAATTGATGCATGCTGATGTATGTGGACCCACCTCACCACGAGCTATAGATGGGCAAAGTTACTATGTTGTTTTCATTGATGACTATAGCAGAATGGCCTGGGTATTCATCATTACCCATAAGATAGAGGTGTTCAGTTGCATAAAGCAGTACAGGAGGGAATCAAAAAAGATGCTTGGGCAGAAAATTTTGAAGTTTCGTACTGATAACGGTACAGAATTTACAAACAGTCAGGTTGAAAACTATCTCGAGAAACATGGGATAAGGCATCAAGTTTCATCAGTAAGAACTCCCCAACAGAATGGACTGGTTGAAAGGAGAAATCGAATCATCAACAACATGGCCAGAACAATGCTTATTGATAAGGACCTTCCAGAGAAATTTTGGAAGGAAGCAGTTTTGACATCGGTCTATGTTTCAAACAGGTCCCTGTTATGTCCGAAGCAAGGGAAGACTCCGTATGAACTGTGGTACGGAAAGAAGCCAACGTTGAAGTACTTTCGAATCTTTGGAAGTAAGTGTTTCATTCTCAACAAAGAACATCATAGGAAGTTTGAGGCACGAGGAAATAAAGGGATATTCCTTGGCTATTCCGGGAAAAGCAAAGCATATAAATGTTTCAACAAAAGGCTTGGAAAAATCATTGAAAGCAATGATGTCACTATAGTTGAAAATGAGCAGAATACTCAACGATCCAGTGAACAGTTCCTGGATGAAAGTGATAATGAGGTAAGCAACCCAGGGGGAGAAGAAGTGGCAGAAGCTGACTCAGAAGAAGATACTGATGATGAAGAGGAAAGTGTCAAGTCGGTGTCTGTGAGAAAGCCAAAGAGTCGAGCTCAAATTGATAGGCAGAATATCATTGGTGATCAAACAGCTCCAGTTCAGACTCGAAGAATGAAATCATCACATCAAGCATCGTTTTTGTCTCAAGTGGAGCCGAAATGTTTTTCTGATGGAGCTGAAGATGAAAACTGGGTTCAGGCCATGAATGAAGAGCTTGATCAGATTGAGAAGAACCAGACATGGGAGATTGTTTCTAGGCCAGCAAACAAGAATGTCATCGGGACTAAATTGGTCTATCACAACAAGATGAATGAAGATGGCACAGTGATTCGGAACAAAGCACGACTAGTGTGCAAGGGATACTCCCAGATAGAGGGAATAGATTTTGATGAGACATTTTCACCGGTTGCAAGGCTGGAGACAATCAGATTATTTTTGGCCATAGCAGTGCAAAGAAAGTTCAAAGTGTTCCAGATGGATGTCAAATCCGCATTCTTGAATGGGGTTCTGGAAGAAGAGGTGTATATTGAGCAGCCAGATGGTTTTCTCATTCATGAGGATGAGAACAAAGTTTTCAGGATGAAGAAGGCGTTGTATGGGCTGAAACAAGCACCAAGGGCATGGTACTCAAGGCTTGATCAGTACTTGAAGAAGCTTGGTTTCCAGCGTGGAGGAGTTGACTACAACCTCTATTTCAGCAATGACAGTAATCCAAGGATGATGGTGCTAGTGTATGTCGATGACATAATTTTTGGCGGATCAGATGAAGCTCAGTGCAGACAGTTTTCCGAATTCTTGAAAAATGAGTTTGAAATGTCAATGATTGGAGAGCTAATGTTTTTCCTTGGTCTACAGGTGACACAAGGAAGGAATGAAACTTTCATTTCTCAATCCAAATATGCCAAGGAGGTTCTAAGAAGGTTTGGAATGGATAATTCCAATGAAATGAAGACTCCGGTTGCTACCCGGATGAAATTATCAAAAGATGAGGATGGAAAGGCAGTTAATATCACAGAATATAGGCAAATCATTGGAAGTCTGTTGTACTTAACCGCAACAAGGCCAGATATTGTTTTCGCCACATGCCAAGCAGCGAGATATCAGAGTAATCCCAAGGAAAGTCATATTCTTGTAGTGAAAAGAATACTTCGGTATATCAAGGGAACGGTGGACTACGACTTGACATACAACGACAAATCTCATACAGAGTTATTGGGATATACTGATGCAGACTGGGCCAGTTCAGCAGATGATAGAAAATCAACGTCAGGTGGTGCATTTTATCTTGGTGGACTATGTATTGCTTGGTTAAGCAAGAAGTAGGATTGCGTTTCATTAAGCACTGCAGAAGTTGAGTATATTGCAGCCACTCAAGCATGCACACAGTTATTGTGGATGAAGCAGCAGCTTCATGATATGGGAGTTGAAGTGAAGTCTCCGATCGGAATCCAGTGCGATAACTCAAGTGCTATAAATCTCAGAAAAAATCCCATCCATCACTCTAGGACAAATCACATTGAGATAAAGTATCATTTTATCACGGAGAAAGTTGAGCAGGGGATCGTGAAGTTGGAGTATGTGCCTACAGAGCTACAGGTTGCAGACATTCTGACAAAGGCCTTACCCAAGGAAGCTTTTGAGAGGCATCGACTGGCTCTGGGAGTTCAGTCGATTCCCCACACTTGAAATAGTGTGGATATGGAACCCCCCCCCCTCTCCCTGAGGTGTGGTGTGTTTTTCCCTAATACGCTGATATGTGTTCTCTACTATGTTATAGACTACAAAGGAGTGACCTTTGGGTTCGTTGACAAAGGGGGAAAAAAGTGTTTGTTAATGGGGGAGAAAATTGTGCGGATATTTGATAAATCATAATTGATACGGGGAGAAGCTGACAGGTGGAGCAGCCAGAAAGGGGAAGCAATGAGCAAGGGGGAGTGATTTTTAAATCTGACGATGCTAGAAGTGATCGTTCAATGCATAAAAATCACGACAGCTGAGGATCGTGATAAAATAAGAACAGTGATGTTGGAATGGTGTGAGACGGTGTCCAGCTATCAACAATTGGTATCAAATTAGGAATTCACCAATTGGTATCAGTGTGGTTCAACAACTGGTTTTATTTTAACAATTGGTATCAGGGTGGAATCGACAATTGGGGTCTAACATGAAGTGATTCATTGATGAAATTTTCATACTACTCTTGTTTCTCACGCCGAGCATTGCTCATGTGGGCTTAGAGTACGTGTTAAGTGAATCCTTGAACGCTATCAGAATCGCAAGAGGCGAATGGTGGTAGTAGCTGGAAGAAGACTCAGTGAGGTATCAAAGTGCAGAAAATCATCCTGAGCAGAGTTGTGAAGAGTTGTCAACAAACCCAAAGGGGGAGATTGTTGGGCAAAAATCCCTCAAGGTAACATTGAAGTATTTTTGGGTGGATTGTGTTTGTTGACAAAGCAGGTTTCCATGGATAATTGTCGAGTTCCCGAGAAGTTGTTGACATTACATGTTGACAAAGAACTATGACAAAGGAAAGGACAATCTGGAGGCGGTACAAAAGAGCAGTACAAGGTGGCGCCGTTTCCCAGTGTTTGCCAAATTTTTGGGGTCCAAAATTTGGAGTTTGGTGAGCATCGCGAAAAGAGGATTTCCATGAAGAGCATAATTTAATATGGCAAAGGCACGAATTTCGCGAAGATAGGATGCATGGTTTGGAAATCGCGAAGACCAGAAGAATGGAGGCGGTGATGCTTCGCGATTACGTCAAGCTTCGCGAACGGCAGAGGCTGAAGCGCATCGCGGCGAAGAGGGGCTTTTCAAGAGATCTTCGCGGCGAAGGCGTCAAGGAATGTTGGGCTTCGCGAGGGAGCTTTGCGGTGAAGGCGTGAGCCCCGAAGGTAAGTTGACGGTGATTCATCGCGACTACGTCAAGCTCCGCGAACGGAAGATTGCCGTGGAGCTTCGCGATTTGGACAGAATTCCTGTTGAATCTTTGGAGCTTCACGATTTGAGATGATGTGGCGTTGACTTCGCGCGGAAAGTTCAAGGGTTGGTGGAATCGCCTATAAATAGAGGCCGACCCCTTCGAGCGGAGAAGAGAGAATTTTCAGAGAAAATACTTTGCTCTCGATTTGCGAAGGTGATTCGCGGAGCCAGAGTGCTTCGCGAAAGAGGTGCTTCGCGGCGGCTATTGTAGCTCCGCGAAACCTGCGAGCTCAGTGTTGGCATACTTAGATTCGCGAGGGTCGTTACTTTGCGACGGCTTAAGCATCGTGAGAGAGCTTCGCGAGGGTTCTTCGCGAGTGAGCTTCGCGAAAAGGCAGGAGCTTCGCGAAGGCTTGTTTGAGCATCACGAAATTGGGAGCCTCGCATTGTAGAGTGCTTTGCGAAGGTCTTTCCAAAGGTAGTTTGCCCAGTGGATAGTGGCAAAGGGGTATTCATCTACGGGTGAAAGATGAACTTCAACAGAGCAACTACATACAGGGAAAGATGCTTTCCTTAATGGAAATGAAGAGACCTACAGGTCTATAAACTGTGAGTTAATCCCTTCTGGAGCAGTGAGCTTAGGAAGAGGAAGAAGGTGATCCTCTCCACCGGCAGTGAGCCATAGAGAGAGAAACAGGGAGTGACCCTTGGGAAAGCAGTGAGCTGACCCTAAACCTTGTATAGGCAGTGAGCCTGTTCATAGAAGTGATCTAGCCCGAACAATGTAATCCACAGCTAGTGAAGTCTAGTGGAATTTGGTACGAACCAGAAACTTGTCGGTGTATGTTCCTTGGACGTAGCCCTTAGCGGTGAACCAAGTAAAATTGCTGTGTCCTGTGCTTGCTTTACTTTCTGTTTATATTGTGTAGCAGGAAAGAGAGAGAAGAGTTTTTTGCCTAACAGCGAAACAAGATCAGAACGGGCATTAATTTTTAATTAGTCATACCCTGATTCACCCCCCCCCCTCTCAGGGTATTCTTCCTAGTGGACCTAACATAAACAATAATTAAAAATTAATTAAACTATACAAATAAATTAGATGAAAATGTAGTTTTCAATTAAAATACTAATATTTTTCACTATTTATCAAAAAATGAAACATCTCAAAAAAAACCAAAAAAATCACCCAAAGTAAATTTTGAAATTATAATTTCAAAAATAATTTCTTTTCAAAAAAATTACAATTTTAAAAAATCATATTTCAAATGGGTTCTCCATTAAAATGAAGTAAATGTTTTTTTAGAAAAATACATTTTTTATTCATAAAAGTTTATTTATTCTTATATTATACATGTCAAATATATTGGATGAGTATAAGAAGTATTGATTGAAAATATAATATTTATATTTTAATGAAAAGATTAAACAATAGTGTTTTTCTTTATTTATTGAGATAAAATTGTATCATTACAAAGAAAAATAGTTTTCTTAGATAAGTAATTTAATTATATTCAAATATGCATTTAATTCTTTTCTAATAATTAATAATCAAAGGGTTAATTTTTTATAAATGTGTAAATAATATTTTTATAATTTACATGATCTTATTCATAACTTCCATTTCAATGGCTAGGTGGTAGATATAATAATATTTTAATAATCATTTTAATAGTAAATTGTAGTTCAGAAAAAGCGTATCCATTTGTGTAGTGAAAGATATATAAGGGACTCTGTGTTGTGGGTAATAATATACAAACAGATTATTTTCTATACCTCAAGATAATCTAATTGTTTTATGTAGTGAAAGATTAACATGGTTTTTCAAATTAAATCTAAGTTCACTTATATAAAAACCTATATTCAGTTTTGCATGAAATGAAAATATCAACAAATAAAACTAATTTGAAAAAAATATTTCTCAAAATATTGGAGTGTAAAAATAATATTTCACAAAATATTGTGTTGTTACATTCTACCCCCTTTAATTTAATTTATCCCTAAATTTATTCTTGGTTATTAAAGGATTACTTTTTGAATGTTACATTCATTGAAACTCATATAAAAAATGAATAATGCAACCTCCTATAAAAAAAATTTGTTGGAAACATGAATGTTTCCCAAAGTTACTCATAAATAGGTTTCTACAAGTGATAAAATTTGTTGAAATTGAAAACATGGACACAGAAGAGAAATCTATCCATTGAGTTATTATGAAAAGTGATATAGAACATGGATATGAGAAAGGTAAAAATCATAGATCCATAACCAAAAAATGCTAGAAAAAGGTAATTGATATCATCATAAATGTTGGTAACTTGAAAAACAATTTATTTAAATACCATTTTCCAAGAGTTGATGAATTTTCATGAAACTATATACATACAATATTTATAGAAAAATATACCCTTTATTGTTCCAGGATCAAATTTCACTTCATCTCTTGTTCCATTAAATAAAGGTGGATATTTCATTATTAAATCATTAACAGATCATGATATCCATAAAGAGAATAATAATTCAATCCATTTTCTTTATTTAAACTCGTAGAAAAATATTTAATAGAGGTTATCCAACATGAATAAATCCTCATATGGGTAGATAAGAATTTAATCTCTAAAACCTCATATGATGTATAACTTAAACCATTCCATAAATGGTTAACCTTAAAACCATTTAGGAAGATAGAAGTTAAGAACCTTAGAAATATGTTTAATAAATGTTTCAAAAAAACACTTATCATTGATCCCATATATGTCTTAAAGTATCAATTTTTTAACATAAAAACTATATGAATACCTTCATCATGTAATTAATTAAAACATGATAATACCCTAAATTATAAAAAATCCTTATTGAAAACATGCTTGTTTCCTTATTCCAAATTTTATTTGATATATCCCCTATGTCCAAAAATGTTGTAAAATTCATTAATGATATCATAAACCACTTGTCAACAAATACATAATTTTTTCCAAGGTAATCATTACCATTCAATTTACTTATTCATATCGAATATATCCTTATCCAAACATTATTATATTAACATAAAGAATAAATTAAGGGTTATCTCTCTCTTAATCATGTTTTTACCATAAACATAACCTTTCCATTAAATAAATTTTCTAGTCTATCAGGTCCATTCAACATATTATTATAATTACATAGTGAAAAAACATAAACTAAAAAATCCTTAATTATTTCACTATTTATATAACATTAATCATAAATCTGAATACATAAAAAATATTATTCTACTTTTTCCTTAAGTCATTAACAAGGATACCTCACCATGTTACTTAATACCCATTTCCTATCATATTTCAGTTATAGTCTCATCGTCTGTATCAATTTAACCATTAATCATACAACATTGTGGATTCTATTCACGAACATTCCACTTGGTACATTTAATTTCATATTGACAATTCATTCCACAATTAAAGCATTTAAACCTAGGTGATGTCTTAGGGAGACTAACATTCTCATTGTTTTCATGAACTAATCTCTTAATTTTTCCTCTTCAACTATGTGATTTTTCTCGTCCATATCCATAATCAAAACATCTTATTATTCATCTAAGACATTCTCTTACTTCATTATTTCCACATTGTTGACACAAAGGTAACTGAATATTCTTCCTCCATGGTCTCAATTACCTAAAACTCTTAGCGAACTTAATCCTTATATTATTTGGTGAGTTTGAGATTGTTGTCAAGGTACATTTTTTTAATCATGTTCCATGAAAATTGATTTGGCATGATCAAAAAATCATTCACTCTTTTGATAATCTCATTGTACATTTCATTAACAAATTTCTCATAACATTCAGCATCAACCCAGTTCCTTTTTCTTCCCTCCATTGACTAAACCTACAAATCGTAGTGTGATCATCACATATCATGGTTGAAAACCAGATAATCATAAAAACTCACCTATATTGTTTCAAAATTGTAATACATTCCTATGACACATTAGGATTATCCTTAAACGCATCCCTAGACATATCTTAAAAAATATCACTAGGGATGTCACTATGTTTTTCACTTCCTTATTTCAAAAGGTTGAATAAACCTTTCCTTTCATACCAACAATAGTGACCTAGGATTAACATACATTGATATTAACTCATTTTATTTGAATATTAATCACATTACAAAAATACATGCTCTGGAACAGTAATGAATTAGTGTCATTGGAAATATGGAACAATAGTCATCTAGCTTTGTGAAAGATCTTTAATATCTCCCTTAATGATCTAACTCTTTAGTAGTCATACTTAGAACATTTATTCATAACCTGGGGAAATAAAAATTATGAAAGGGGTTATTATACATGTTTATTAAGGAAAAAATGACATACATAAGGATAACATAAGAATAGGGGTATGATAACACGTTCATAGAAATGAAAAAAATGATACCCTATATATAAAGGATGTTAAAAATGATCATTACATAAAGACTGGAAGTTCATAATACACGAATAATATGGGAATAAATAAAATTATCCATGAGAAAATAATATAGGAATAAGACACAAATTTTTTGGAATAAAAAAAGAATATACCAATGATTTCCATGGATGTTAATGATTAATTAAAAGTTTATCTTAGTGGAATGGGATCACTCTCCAAACCATATTAGTATTCATGGTTCTCTCTGGAAACCATCTAAGCAGACAATTTACATTATATAAATAGGTTCACTCTCCATTCTATCCCTATATTACTGAACTGGGTTCACATTCCCTTCCAGACCTCTATTACTGAACTGATTTCACTCCTTATTCCATCCTGGTATAACTAAACCATGTTTTCTCCACATTCCAATAATTTACTACTGAATTGGGTTCACTTCTCATTCTACCCATGTATTATTGAATCGATTTAACTTCTCATTCCATATATTTCTAACTCATGAGATATAAATCGTTACCCAATGCATTGGAGGGAGATATTGGTCTAACCCATATCATAATGAAATCATACATACAAGTTCCATTAAAAATTCATTATATCATGATACATAAAAATAGATGGGTTTCAAAAACATCATATCATGACCAATTAAATTAAATGGTTATTATAGAAATTTGATATTATTTTATCCTATTAAAAATAGATAAGTTTCTCAAAAATGTCATCCTAGAATAACCTATGAAAAAAGTGGGTTTTATAAGCATTTATCATGGTATAACCTGGTGAATAAAAATTAGTTCCATAAACATAAATCTATCAAAATATAAACCATTCATAGAAATTATGTGAATGGTGTACTTATATAATATCCATAGTAAAGAACAAACTATAATCAGAGATTTCATCTTAGATGGATAAGTATTTTGAAATATCAATTGGAACATTAATATTTAAAGTGTTTAACATTTTCAAAAATCACTTTCTTCGAAAACACATGAAAAAAATATAAAGGGATCCTGAAAAATCATTTAAAACATTTCTTATGGAAAATAACTTTTTTTATTTTAAAATGTTCTTTAAAACATATAGCATTTTAAAAACCTTTTTATTTGAAAATATATTGAAAAAATATAATGAATTATTAAAAAAAATTGAAACACTTTATAAAAAATAAAAAATTTGTTAAAACCTTTTTAAAAAAACATGGTGTTGAAATAACATAGATTTCAGACCGAAGAGAGAGATAAAGTAAGATTTTCATAAAAACACTATTAATTATTTTAATTATTCGACAGTGGAAAATGGTACTAATGCATTAATATATCATCCATTACCATAGTATAATAAAATTCATCAATTTTATTGAGATATTAATCAAAATATTTCATCAATGGGAGCATAATCATATACAATCCTGATAAACGATGAGATTGTAGGAATAAATGGTTACCAATTTGGTAACATTAAATCATGATACCCATAGGAGAATAAAATTAAATGATTATTATAATATAATGAAAAGAATAAAATTCATTATATATCAGTTCAATGGATGAATATACACCTCATTGAAAAATATAGGTGCAAAACACGACATGTGTCTCAAAGAATGAAAATTGAGACAAAACTGGTTTACTAATTTGATAACTTTTGAAACATAATACCCATGAAAAGGATATCATAAAATTGAAATTTAAATACCCATAAATTTATGTATAAGAATCATATAATACATTCTTGAAATTTACATAAAGTACACAAAAGAAATGTTGGTTGAACATGGAATATATCTCATAGATGATAAAAAGTGAGATGAGAAAACCCTTAACTTAAGGCTTCACTTTATTTTTTACATGTTTAAACCTCCTGTATAATAAATATAATTTTATTATAAATAAAAAATGGGACTATATTTCCATATATAATACAATATATTATTTGATTATGACTGTATATTAACTGTTTATTAATATGTTTATGTTAATGTTACGCTTTGGGTAATATCTACTTTTTGTTGTATATGTTTTCACTTGTTATTCAAGATCCTATTACTTATATCATGATTTACTTTTTTAAATATTGTAAAACATGATATAAAAATAATATATATTAATTATATAGTTATTTATAATAATATATTAAAAATATAATAATGAAAAGGAATATAATATTCATGGAGATGGTATGTCGTACGTACGCATGGACGTTATTTCCATTTTATTATCATATTGATAGAAATAAAGTAGATGAAATATATGTAAATTTATATATATATATATATATATATTATAACTATAGTATAATTTTTATTTAATATATATCATATATTTTAACTAAACCCATTTTTAAGAAATTTCATGCCATTTATGAACGAATCACATTTCTTTGTGGAGAGAGTATTCATCACATTTAAAAACAAAGTAATTGTATTTACAAAAAATCGAAATCATGATAGAATATATTTATATAATAATTATATATGAATAGATAAGTCGTAAATATCATATATATCATATTAAAAAATATTTTCCATCATAATTCTCATCCATGATAGGTGGTAATGGAAAAATAAACAACATTGTCTCATGAGGCGGTAGTTCACTGTACACAATAACAGTAAGTTACTTTTCTATTATATGGAACTATGTGTGATTTTAGGTCTATAACTCATATTAAAAACAGATATATATTTATTATACTTTTATTATTACATAATTTTTTATTAAGATGAGTATAGGGGTGGAAAATTAAAATAAAACAAAGGATCTTGAGAAAGGATATACCTCTTCTTTGGGTAACTTCACTTGGTTTGCACCAAATGGATGCTATGGTTTGTTATATACCCAATGGGAGGATCCTAGTATTAAGCAGGGATGGTGGGAGATTATTTTATCTAGGTTTTTTATTCAAAGGTCTTGAGATGTGTGAATTAGTGGATGGGGTGAATTTCATTTTATAGTGTATGAGGAGTGGCATTCTATTAAACTTTTGAAAAGGAAATTCCACAAATATTTTTCCCATTACATGTGGAACTCATATTTATAAAATTAAATATATGGTGGTATATAGTATAAATATTAACATAAAATGGGGTTTAGATTAGTTTATAGGTCATTTTGGGCATTAATTATAAGGCACAGTCCTTTGTTAAGTTAATTTTTCTCTTAATTACTATAATTAATTTTAATCACTATCACTAATATTTTTATTCAAAAACAATGTTGAAATTATTATAAATTATAATTATTATGAGTCAGAATATGAAATCCATTTTCCGAAATTCAAATCATATAAGTGTAGAAAATTAATTTAAAAATAAATCTCATAGACGGGCAGAGAGTGCTAGTTTTAAAGAGAAAATGTCCAAAAGATTGAAATGTTTTTATATCTAATTTAATTGTGAAATTTGTTAAAAAACCTAATTTCAATTAATTTATGTATATTTGACATAAATATACATTAAAAAATTTAAATAAAATTTTAAATGTATAAATAAATAGAGGAAACATATATTTTTGAATTAAAATTCATTGTTTTTCCCTATTCATAAAAAAATGGCACTTGTCAAGAAAATAACAAAAAATCACCGAAAGTAAATTATGATATTTAATGTTAAAAATGAAGTTTATTTTTCCAAATAAAAATTATAATGGTTTCCAAATTTAAATGTAAACTTGGTTCTCTATTAAAAGGTGGTAAAATTACATTTTTGAAAAATACATCTTTTTATTCATAAAAGTGGATTATTTTTCTTATATTATACCTATAAAATATATTATATAAGTATAAAAAATATAAATTTAATATATAATATATAAATTTGATTTAACATAGTAACCAAAAGTTTTTTTTAATTTATTGATATAAACGTATGTTTGTATATATAAAACTAGTTTTCTTTGAAAACTAATTTGATTATTTTCAGATAGTTCTTTCATTCCCTTATACTAATTGATAAAAAATGATTCATTTTATATACTTGATTAAATAATATGTTTAAAATTTATTTTATAATATTAATAACTTCCATTCCAATTTTAAGGTGGTAGCTATAATATTTTCATAATAATCATATTAATAGTTTATTGTAGTTCACGAAAAATTTAGCCTTCCATGTTACATGAGCTATCAAAGGAACTCGTTTTTATTTATAATACAAGACAAACATAGTGTTGTGCGTACCAATATAAAATATAAATGTTCAATGTAGTGAAATATTAACTAGGTTTTTTTTATAACGCAATGCAAACTTAGATCTTTAATATAAAAATATTATATTCAATGTTTCATGAAATGAAAAATATCAAAAAGTTTAAGTAAATTCAAAACAAAATATCTCAAAAAATATAAGGTTGTTGAAATATAAGTATAAATAAATAAATATTATTATATTTTTGATATAATTATAATTTTTGTAATATAAAATGATATATACCTTCTTTAAATCACATCCATTGAGAAATTTGAACGTTACTCATGTGTGTGTACGACATGTCATCTCCAAGATTGCAGCATAGTTCATTTTACATAGATGGTTTTAAAATTTTAATTTATTTACAAAATTTTCAATTGTTTCATTTTTATTATTCTGTTGATGATTTAATAATCTCCTCTTTTACCATGTTTATCTCGTCGATGTTGTTTTTAGATTATTAACCGAACATCCTAAAAATACCTCATAAAGACATGATCAAATAAGTAATTAAATATGTCATTATAATAAATGAAATTAATGGCTAAATGATAAGGAATTAATCGTGTAATAATTTTCCTAATAAGTTGAATAATTAATATAATTTTCATATATATGGGATAAAGGGCATACATAAAAATTAGGGACTCAAGGTGTTTGATTTCATCTTAATTTCTCTTCATTAATCCAGGTTTTAATTTTATACACCAAAATTATTTTATAAGGGTTTTATAATTACCCTTTATAATTTTATATAATGTGTCCACCATAAATCAAGGTATTTTATGTAACAATGCAAATTAATTTATTCAAATGGATTTGACATGAATTTTACTAAGTGGTAAGGGGTTTTTTAACTCAATTTCCATTCAATGAGTCATACTTCTACTTCATCGATTTTTTTAGGAAAATATTATTTTTGAAATAATCTCTATATTATTTATTCTATATTTCTATTTGTTTTATATTTATTCCCATATTTACTTCATTTAATAAGTATCACATAATAATTTACGAGCCATTAAAGGTTTTTTTATATCAATCTCACCTCACAAACACATGCTTCATGTTGTGGACTATGACTTCAATGTATTGTTTACTTACTCCCTCTTGAGTAAATTCTAATATATTACTTCCTAAAATTCATGGGATTTAAATATGCATATCATAATATTTCTCTCAATGACTTTTCATTTCAAATTTAACAATGTGGTAAAGTATTCATGTTAGAATAAGTTTTCTTTTCGTTACTTTTTATGTTCAAGGATCATTTGTATGGAATCATGTTATATTATTTTCATGAACCAGATCTCTTTTCTTCTAATCTATTTTAATTTTTTTTGGCATTTTTAGTTTCCATTTCATCCCTGGTTTATTAAAGAAACACCAAGAATGTTTTTTATCTATGAAACCAATTTTTTTCTATATTTAGATCAAAAATCCATCACATATATTTCCTTGTTTTCTAGAAAAATTTCAAGAATGTAATTTTATAAAAAATTTATTTTATTAATTTATTTTTCATTCTATTCAACCATATTTTAAAAGGTTTAAAAATGAATTTTCATAAAATTTATAGTATGGGTCACTTTAAACATTTACGTCATGAAGTGATTTTTCCACTAGAAATACTTTTATTTTAATTGAAGATACATTTATAAGTTAACAATTGTTAATAAATAAAACTTATATTCATTATATATTGTGATTTTTTAGTTTTCAAAAGTGATTTTTAAAGTAAAAAGTATATTTTTTCAAGTATGATTTTAATTATTTTATTTATATTCATCAACGACAAAAAACATTGATTTTAGTTATATTCACTTGGGTTATATTGTAATTATACCAAAATTATAATTTCCCAAGAAGGATTATAATGTGTTAAAATAGAATGTCATGGAACCTATTTTTATTCCAAAGGAAAATCTATTTATGGTTATTGTTATGTTGAAAATTAAGTTTTTCCTTATGTTATGATTATGTGATGGTTATTGGAAGTTATTTATGAATGAATATTTAATAATATATAGGTCATTATGATGAGTTGTCCGAATATAGTTCTCCAATTCATTGGGAAATGACAACATAGTTGAATAAATTTAAGTAACTCCTAAGTGTCAGTAGAGTTAAATGTCTAATGGGTTACTCTTAAGAGATTATAGTTATTAACCATGTATTGTCATCTCATCTATAATGGTTCTTATAAAGATTCTATGAATATAATGTTCCAAAATATCAAGATGTTTTATTTAGGATTCTATGGTTTTTTACTTTTTCCTTTGATAAAACATAACATTGAATGGCTAGTGATTATTTCTTCATATGACTCTTGCCCTTGTCAAATTTTATTCAATGTTTCATAATTGATGATTTAAGTATTAATTAGTATGAATTCACTTAATTTATTCTCATTCAGTTTTAATATTTCATTATACCATCATGGTAATATTAAAATCACATGTGAAATTAAATTATCCATGCTTATGTTAACCCTTGTTTAGTGTTTTAGCTCACCCTTCTTATGTTTTTTCCCTAGATTATAAATATTGATTTCAAATGATTTTTTTCAAAAAAGGTTTCATGTTTTTAAAATATTATGGGAGATATGGAGACTTTTTTTAAATAACAAAATCTAGTTCAATTTGGAAAATTATCACAAGGGAAATGAGTATTGTTATATAAGAGTTAATACTAATTCCCTAGAAATCTAAACCTGAAAAGATCTGTCGGTGGGATAGTGATCCAATAATTCCATTTGATTTTTTATTTCCTTGATTCTTAAAATTGGGTCTTGATTATTAGTATCAAGATATAAATGTAAGGTTTTTGTTTTTATCATCATATCCAGGACTGTAGGTCAAGGTCTATTATAATTTTCTTCCCCGATTCCAACTTCCATGTTAAGAAAAATCCATGGACAAAAAATATTTTGATCTAGGATGAACATGGGATGTAATTTTTGGATTATCCTTTTCCCCTAGACCCTAAATATTTACAATTTAATTAATTTAGTATAAAACCCCTTTTATTCTTTCATATTTATTAAGCATTGGATTTCAAATGGTGTAGTGTAGATTGAATTTAATTAAAAACAATGGGTTTGATTAAATTAATGTTTCCCTAAATAGCATTTCCAAAATATAAATTATTATAGATTTTGTTTATTGGTGGTTTCACTACATTATCATGCCAAATAATACATTTATTATTAATTTTTTCCTTTTATATTTTGGTAAATATTGATAAAAATAAATTTTATAGTTATTATGGGTAATGAATTATAATTTTATTCACGAATCTTCTGTTGATTATTGTCCATGTTCTTAGATTTTAATGTATTTTGTTAAAAATCATGTAATGTGAACATGATTTTATGATTTATAGTGTGTTTAATCTTTTGATTTATAGAATTCGTAAACTAATCATTGAGGGGATTTATTATCAATGTATACATGTTCCTAGGTAAACCTATAGTTGTCTAATATGATGAATGAAAAGTTTGATTTTGTAATTACTTTAGCCTTTTGTATTCTCTTACATAACCCTTATGTAATAATTTACTTGTATGACTAGTCTCTATTATACACGAAACCATTTCCCCTAAACAGTATAAGTGGTTCACAAGAACATTAGTTTATCTGTGTCTCAAATCTTGGGTCAAGACCAATGTAGGTTTGATTGGTAATGACCTTCCCAGTATATGTATTTAATAATTTTTATTATAAGTTCCATTATTACAAGTATGGTAAACATATTTTAAACTTTTTTATATAGTTCCCTATATTTTTTCTTTTATTACATACACATAAATTTATGAATTATAGGTAGGGGAAGGTAGTGACCGCCTATTAGGTATATAATACTCACACCCTACATGGACCCTTCTAAAGATGCATGTCGTCCCTTTTTTATATGATATGGGTAAGATAAAGGTTCATTAAGATATGAAATAAATGAATATATTTTATGAATATCTTTCTCTAGAGTATGATATCCTTATGAGATCATTTTGGGCACATTGAGGGAATTTCAGTTAGTGATGTGAGGGTATCCATGGCACTTCCACTAAGATTCCACATACTCAAGTGGTTGGATATTTTTTCATATATTGTTTTTTACACATTAAAATTTTTATGAGCATGTGAGGGTTTTTTTCAACCTTTATGGTGTATGCCTTGTATATTTATTATATATCATACATTATGCATAAATCAATTATTGTGCATGCCTATATTGATGTCAATTTATACTTTTTCTATCCTCAGATCAAATTTTGAAATTCTAATTAGGAATAATAATTTTGTAATTATATACCTATACCAAGGGGAACACCATACCCCGCTATTATATGTATCAACCCCATGAAATTTACTCTAACCTATGGCGAACAAGATGTGAACCTGAATTATTGTAGAGACTCAGTATGATACTATTTGGGTAATTGTGTAATGTTTATTCTTAATCGATATAATAGCTCACATAAAAGGATTTTAGGTATGGGAAATTATAGTATCCAAAATATAGGATTATAAGAAGACAAAAAGTAACACATAAATATGTTTATATAAAATAATTATGGTGGAAATATGAGTTAATACTAGTAGTCCTGGATCATTTCCTTTTTTACATGTGATTCAATCATTAATTTTTGATTCCCATGCATCATAATATAATTAATTAGGTAGATATAGATAATATATCAAGGAATAATATCTAATTGCATGTGTTTCTTATATTATTGTTATAACTAGTTTACAATTCTTATTAAAATAATAATTAAAAATAAATTAATAGTTGTTTCAAATATATTTATTTTATATGACTAGGTAAATATGACTTTATAATTAGTTTCCTTAATTGTAATCCCTTTTTATATTTTTGATAGTCCACTTATTATACTTGAAACATAAATAATTTTTTTTCATATAAATAATTTTTAAATCATGGAATATAATTTTTTAAATTTGGGTACAGACTATATTAAAAGTAAGATGGAATGTTTTTAAAAAATACATTGATAATTAATTATTTAAAGGTAGAGGGGAAATACAATTTTTAGGCCTAAATCAACTGATTTAATTGTGAAACAGTAAGGTCATTCATTCTTGGGGAAATGTCATAAAATTATTCATGACATTGTTATAAAAAATTCTACCTAGAAGACCAACCCCTATCATGCATGAAGAATCAATGAAACTATATTCATATGTGATGCCCATTATAAAATTTAAATATCTAAAGAATAATTCCCAAATTATTTATACTATGGGGTGAGGCTTTCCACAATGGGATCCCATGACTACATAGGCTACATTAACCTTCCTAGGGGGTATTACTCAGTAAAAGGTTAAACATGATGAGATACTAAATCAAAATTGAGAGTGAGTAGCCACATTTATGCTTAATATAGTTTATTATCATTGGTGGGATCTCATGGTATAAGAAAATAATTACTGGGTACTTGTTGACTATAGACCTTAAAATGGTAGGTAATGATATCAAAAGGAATCGAAGAAAGTGATCATCACTCAACAAAGTCATGGTGGGGAAGGCACAATTTATTTCCACCATAATAGGCCTTCCTTGTGTTTTCTTAATTTTGGATTAACATGTCACATCATCTAATTTAACACTAAACCAATATTATCTATCTACTTTAATTGGTCAAATCTACATGTTTTTTCAGTCTATCTTTTTGAGACATGGGTTTTAATCTAAAAGAGTGGGTTGGAATATTATAATAGAGAATTATTTGACCCATGATGACATGGGAACCTCTAATATATGGATTATTATCCTAATATATTTATGTTTTCCCCATTTAATATTTGATATATAAGTTTACATCCATTTAATTCTTGATTGACAGTCTCCTCTCTTGAACTTGGATGTAATGGTTTTACCTAACGATTAAAAACATAATACCCTCTATAGGGAAGGATATAAATAATAAGATAATTTCTATTTTTTATTATAATATTCTTATCTTTTAAGATCCAATGTAGCATAATTATTTTTAACATTATCATATCTTATTTCATTATTGGAAATATTTCAGATAACTCAAATTTAAGTTTGCATCGATTGTGATATTATAAGGGTATCGTTCTCATCTTTAATTGGTATACAGTATACCCTCTGTGGTTTTTATTTTCATGCTCATCATGTGGTTCCAAATCATTGGTAAGTTTAGTATATTATCAATGAAATATCTATTATCATTTTTGAAATAATAGAGCTTAAAGAAAATATTGTTTTACCTCTATTAGTAGAATTCTTACCAGAATACAGTCTTAAATAATTTTCACTACACCGTTAAAGAGAGATTTAATACTTACTCATAAGAGAATACTTATAATTGAAACTATATATTTTTTTATATTAAATTTCTTTGACTAAATTGAAAGAGAAGAATTTTAATATGTATGGGGATTATGTCGAAGGGGTTCATCAGGCAGAGCACGTACACATGGGGTGATCTTTATGATTTTCACAATAGAAATGGAATTATATTCCACTATGAACACTATAAAAATATGAACTAGTTCATTATTAATAATTTCAACCTTTTTCCAAAAAAATTAATCTATTTTTTCAACTAAAATTGAGTAGATTGTTTTTTAATATTGAGCATCGATCACATTATCAATATATTTGGGTAAAATTAGAATATTTTCATAAGGGTACCATTTGGATTTGATATGAATACATTGATTATATTTTCATGACTTTTTAGACAAATAATTCTTCTATTGTGTTTCTATATTTGATAAAAATATAATTAATCAATTTTGGATTCATTTTTTATAGTCCTTGTGGATAATATCATGGTTTATTCTATGTCATGAGACTAACATGATTGATATATTCAAATAATTATAGAGATATTATTGAAGCATCATCTGTATTTGGAAATTTTTAAATTATCTTTTCAGATATAGAAATTTTTGTTCTAGGTATTGTTCCTCTAAATTAGGCATTTCAAAAGACCTTAATAACAAATAATCGGTCAGGTTGTGGAAATTTATATCAAGTGTATTCAAGATTAAGGTATTTCTTGGACTCATCGGGTATTACCACCACTTTATCTAATAATTTAATAAGGTAAATAATAATATAAATAATTAATGAAATAGTTAGAAAAATTAATATGTTTTGGATATTGTAAAATATCCTTCTAGGAACTGAATAGAAAGTCAACCTCAACTCTAGTTCTTATATTACTTTATCTGGTAAAATGATTTGATGTGCACTATGAATTATTATTATTTGGTATTGGTTGTATTGAAAATTAAGATCTATGGGTAGTAGTGTATGGTTATTAACAACTTTCTCCACATGAAAAGATCTAATGTTACCATGTTCTTAAATTTGATTCAGTGGTTTAGGCCTTAGGGTGATAAAGGGATTATTTTTTCAATTAAAGCTTTTTGCTATATGAACATAATAAAATAATTAAGTATATGATTTTTTTTAAAATATCTATACTTATTATTATGTCATTGGGTATAATATCTCATGTGTTTTGACATTGATATTTAGCAGGATCCTATTAAAAAACATGGTTATCAATACCCTATGTGATAACATTAACCCCCAAATGGTGGTATACGTAATGGATGTGTGGAGACTAAAGATTGTAATGGTTGATCTTCACCTAGATGAGATTTAAGACCGTATTATGACAATTACACCACATTAATCAAACCTAATTTATAAAGGAGTTAATCATGTAATCTCAATTATCTAATTTTTATTATAACAACATTCAATTGGAACATGATGGTCAGAAGATACGTGATGTTTTTTTCAAATATGATTAGTTTTTTTGTAATTATTCATGTAAGACTCATAGTTCATATTATAATAAAAAAGAAATTTATTAAAGAATACCACTAATATAGGTGGTCAATACACCCATAGATCATGAAAATATGTCATAATATTCAAGGCCTATTGTGGTGGCTTGAACTGAAGAGGAATTTTTATGGATTTGTTTAATGATGCCTTTCCTTTTAAAAGTTGATTGTAGAGAACCTATAGTAAATATATACACATCAATAACTCCATTTACCAGTATATAAGTGTGAAGATATAATGAAATATTTTATAACAAAAAATAGATCTTCTAAAGGCATGGATTGTGTTTTGGTAATTATGGATAATTTGACCAAGACAAGAAACTTTTCTCTATCAATGAGGATATTTTAGTTGATTATCTCTAGATATTTTAATAATTTATGAAATACCATGTATTATTATTTTTTATAGATACTTGAGGTTCACATTTTTTTATAAAGAGTTTTAGTGGGAATTGGGTTTGTTGGTGAGATTGAGTGTTGTTTTCTACTCAAAGATTGATGACCATTCTAAATGAACTATTCACATCCTAAAAGATATGATACATGCCTATATCCAGGATTTATGGGGTTCATGGAAGAATAAAATATAATTATTCAAATTCTCATTCAATATTATTCAAAATTATACTATCCAAATGGCACTGTTTGAGTTTATTTATTGGTAATTATATCATTCTAATATTTTTATACCAAGACTGGTGAATCGTTAGTGATCAGACAGATAATATCCATGGAGAATATATAATAATTGAAGTTGCAACAAAATAGAATATGATGTATAAAATATAATTTAAATTCGATGTCAACTAATATAGGAAACCCCTATAATTTAATGTGGGTCATATTTTTTTCTATCAGGTTTCACTAAGTATGGGTGATCGATGAAGGAGAAATAAGGGTAAGATAGTCAGAAAATACGTCTTTCCTTCATGATTGTGGTTATGAATTAGGAAGTATACAATAATATATCATAACAATAATATTCAATTATATATATAACACATTTCATATTTATCAATTATGAAAGTATGTATCTGACTCCTCGGATGTGATCAGAAACTATGATATTGAATTAGAAGTTAATCAATCCTATTGGGAGAATATTATTTTCTTCAGGGAACAGAGTCAGAATAAAAAATTAGGCAAGTATTTTCCTAATATTAGGGTCATTTGATAGCACAAAATCTCCAAGAAAAGACTTATAAGTGAAAAGTTGAAATAAAAAATCCAATGGATGGATTTCTTTCCACATGAAGAAGATAAATGCTTCTTAGGGACAAAAATCTTGATGGTGGGGAGGTTTTAAATTGAATTAACATTAAATGTTACTATTATGTTTATTGTTTTTATATAACTATTGATTTATTCTGTAGTATATTGGATTTTTAATGGATTTGGATAGGTTTAAATACCATTTTAAAAGTATTATTCTTTGGGGGAGAGTTATTCCTAGAAAAAGAACATCCACTATAAGTTTAGTGGAGATCCACTATAATTTCAAAGGGGGGTAGAAGTTTCTACTACCATAGCCCCAAGAACTCTGGTGAGACACAATCGACTTTTTATCGAAACCTATAGGTAATTTTATAAACTTCATATAATGTATTTTTTGAAATAAAAAACTAAAAATAAACTCATATAGTTCCCCAATTAAGATTTCTATTTATCTTAGTCATGATATGCCTCCATTACAAACACATCTTCCTCTCAATTATATTAGATGAGACCACCATTAATCGTTGATCCAAGACTATCTATTTAGTCAAAAATATTTATCCTTAACAACATGAGTCTTTAAAAACTAATTTGAAATTTTTTTTAGTGTTTTTTAAAGATTTTGATATAGGCTCATATCTATAAAATATAGATTTGTTTAGATCATTACAGTTCATTAATATTATTCTATTTTAATAGTCTTAGATAGTTATATTTAGTCATGTAAGGTGCACACTTCATTTATTTTCTTGATTCAAACTTCCATCTTAAGAGCGGTCCAAGCCCTAATTTTCATTGGGTTCTAGTACGATCATAAGATTCAATTGGTGGATTTATATTCATCAATAAACCTTAAAAGGTTACGATAAAATTTATTTGGTGCTAAAACCCCTTCTTTATCTAATATTCATTACAGTTTTTGTTAGTAATGGCATAGGTCCAAGTGAATTTTATTGAAACCTAAAAGTGCCATTCTAATAAAGTTTTCATAAATGGTTTTGCAATGGAAGAATCGAGAGTATCTTTGGATGAATAGTAAAATTACTACATTTTCCTTATAATTATTATTTTTCATTATCATTTTATCCTTTAATCAATTTTTTAATACTGATAAAAGTATTTTTGGGTAAAAAAAATTAAATATTAAGCATGACCCTTATGTTAATTATTTTCCACTTGATTATATTATATATTCGTTGGTTCAAAGATCATAAAATGTGACCATTATTATATCATTTGTTTTATATTCACTATTTTGATATATGGAGTTGGTAAATTAATCTTGTAATTGTTCTATTATACCTGTATAGAGGTTATCAGGTACATCTATATTCATACAATAGGTTTAAGTAATGGGATGGGTCCACAATTTCATAACACTATTATACCCCTTCCGCTACCAAAAATGTATGGTTGGATTGGATAACCCAAAACTATAATTAATGATTCTTGTGCCTCCAAATGTTATGATTGTCTCACTTCAACTTCAAATATGGTATGTTTCAGGTCATGGGTTAATCTTGAAGAAGATTTGATATTTATGGACTCTCATGATATTTGGAGTTTTTTATTTCAATTATAAACGAAATTATTTAATCTATGATAAGGATGATGTTTCATTTTTATGTAATCCATTATATTTAATATATTTATCCATACACTTGAGTTCATAAACACTGGTTTGGGAGGGTTCTAACCATATAATTAGTGTATCATAATTGGAACAAACAAAAAACCCTCCTAGGATGAATGTATAACCATTTATAAATATCCCAGGTAGGGGAAAGGTGGATTGTCATGATTAATAGTTTCATGTAGAGTCTTTTATTCAAATTGAATCATATTGGTCACTTGGATGATGATCCAATTGATGGTATAAGGGTTTTTCAAGACATTTTCTCTGATCATTCACACACTTTGGTCATCAATTTTGTTGGACATATTCTATATCTGGTTAGATTTTTTATATATATAATTTTTGTTAATTTACTCATAAATCAAGAGTGGTTTGGTTATTTTACAACATTTATGATTTATTCCTTGTATTTCCATAATATATCATGAATTGTGCTTATATTCATTCTTCAACATTATTTTGCTAATGAATGTTTTACCTATGGTTCCCCTAGAACCTATTCGGTCATGTCTTATTGGTAACATATTAATTAATGTTATATCCTTACAAAAAGATGGAAAACCTTATCCCACTAATATATTTCTTGGCCCTTTAAATTTATGAAAAGTTATGGAGATAAAGAGGTGAAAAATAGTTTTTTTGGTGACCTTCCAGATATAGTTTAAGTATATAGTTCACAATCATTAAAAAAATATTGGAAAAATGTTTTTTATGTCTCAATAATTATCTAAATATTTTCTCCATCCACTTTATAATAATTTAAGATGATTGGGATATCATCAATTAAAGGTGAAAAGGGAGGATATTGTTAAGATCTCTTGAAGGGTTAAGAACACATAGAGGGGGATTAATCACCATCCCTAAATTTTTATACACCTTTAAATATCTCATGAATGTTGGAAAAACCTCATTGAAGTTTCTCATGGATTCAAATAATAAAAAAATTCAAGATAATTTTCCCTCTTTACAAGCTAACTATATCTTGATTATATTGCAGTTATTATCCCATGCACACTACTCCCTTTTTATTAATAAAAGGAATATAAGAAAGGGTAAGATATTAAACATATTATAAATATGATATTCTCCCAAGTATAATCTAACAAAAATATGACAAAATTAATTACTTTTTAAGAAATATCACAAATAAAGATTTGAACCTCCACATAAGATATTTTTATTCTACTATTCACAGTCATATTCAAGATCTATGATCAAAACTCAGTATATTTTGAAATTATTGATTGAAATTATATTTCATATTTTTTTACTATAATATTAATGATACCATGTTAATATTGATTTTTTAACTTCTACTGATCTTTTGATTTTAGGTTCTTAGTATATCAGCTATTTAAATTTAGTCTTTCCAATATTCCATTCCACTTTGTTTCACCCTTTATTCAGTCTCCCTAAAGACTCATCCCCATTTAATTCCTTTCTATATTTGGAAATATCATGTTGTAATTCTTCATATAAAATAAAAAAAGTTAGTTTATATTTCACTTCCTTTTTCCGTGAGCTCATACAATGGTGATGTGGATCCTCTTCTTTTAGGGTTGAACTCTTCTCTAAAACTAACACACATGAGATAGATTCACCTTCAAGATTAATAACAATCGAGATAATTTAATTATTTATTATGTTTGGTCTATCAAAAATAGATAATTTAAATTATTTTATTTATTATTGTTCAAAATCCCATAATTGTTTACATAACCATTATTCAGTGTTTTCAAATCCATAGAAAAGTCATAATTTTTTAAAAGTAAAATATCGTATAATAATTCAGAAATTCCTTATAGATAATAATTACATTGCATGTATTAAAATTAAATTATGTGGCCAAATGACTTACAACCAAATCAAATCTCATGCATGATTTTGTAAATATCCTACGGTCCAACAAATATCATATATAGATGAGGCCTTTACTATTTCGTACACATATTAACATGGAATTTCTTACACATATGAAATTATATATAAAATTTATCCTACACATACCAAAATTTTCGTACACATATCATAATCCTATTAAATATTATAGAAATTTCTTACACATATGAGTTCACCTGTTTCAATTTTTGTATCCTTTGATTTGTAATTCTAGACTTTACTCAACTCAGACCAGTAACTACTCAACTTATCTCCAAGGCCTCTCATCCACATAAAAAACTTACCAAAACAACATATCCCTTAAAATTTTGTTGAAATATATATTAAACCTTTATATATTGGATCAAAACTCATTTATGGAGTTGAACACAATCTGTACTAATCCAAACACATAATGAACTATTTCTAATAAATACAACATCATCACCAATGGTTAAGTAATATTACCCATTAGATTATTGGAAACAAATTATCTATTTCTCTCCCTTAATGATAATAAAACCAGATATTATATAGCATAGGGGAAAATCTCATCCTTATTAAAGAAAATTGTCCTAAAATAATCTTCCGTAAATCTAAATGGGTAGGAAAAGTGTTGAAAACAAGGGAGATTAAATCATACATCAGTGTTATCATTTAAATAGTTAATCTAAACTATATCATATCTTTATTCATGCATAAAAATGAATTATATTAATTTTAGATTCATTTTTATAAAACATAATACAATAGTTAACGAAAATCATAAATAATGAGAGGAAATATCTCCCCTATAGAAAATATCTCCTTTAGACATCAAGAAACCAATAATTGTGGAGGGAACTCAAAGACATTCATTCTATAGTGTAAGGGGGTCTAATGTACTCCTCACTACATCCTGTACTTCTCAAAGTGATAAATTCGGAGGGGATTCTTAAGTATATCATCTGAAAATTCCCAATAAAGAATAAAATCCAATTTCAAGATAACCTTAGAGACCTTCTCTTTTAGAAAATGACATTTGATATCAATGTGTTTGTACATGTAATGGTGTAAAATATTTTTTGGTAGATTGATGTAACATTTATAAACACAACATAAAATAAAATTATTCTCATCTACAAAACCAAAATCATGCAGTTGGGTATTATTACAACTAATATGTGTAGCTTCTTGTGATTCATCCATTACTCAGCCTTGATTGCTGTCAACCTTACTAATGTTTTATTCATTGAATGACTTTAAACCTAACTTCTTCCAAAAAAACTCTATTGGCTTTTGAATTACAATCATCTACAATTCAGGAATAATAAATATCATTAAATCCATATAGATTCATCAAACTGTTATTTTTTTAAATTACCCCATAATTGAATGTATTTCAACTCTACCTCTTTATAGTATTTGATACCAATAGATGCTATTTATTTTGATTTTATAAGAACCTATAATAAATATTGATAACATATCATCATCATGCCATTATATTTATTCAAATAATAAAGAAAATACAAAGGAAACAATGATTATGGGGGTCAAAAATAATGGAGGCCAAGGGAATCCCCACGAATTAAGTTGACCCCTTCAGGCTTGAAGTAGCTGACATTGAGAAGGCATGTGACATTAGAGCCAGGGATTACAAGGGATGAGAGATGATCAGAGACTTTTTTTCCCCTCTCTCCATGTGTGAGAGACCCAAATATTCTTGTTGAGAAGTAGTTTACATTTCCTAATGATGTAGGTAGTTGACCATGGAATGGAGACTATGCTCATAAGGGAGTCACATATGATCTAGGAATCAGTTTCCACTTGGGATAGGGTAATTTTTTTCTGTACGCATAGGTTGAGACCGGTGAGAATAGCATTGGCCTCCACTTGTAGAGCATTGTCATCCCCAAAGTGAGCTGTAAAAGCAAGGAACACACCCCCATCTATGTTGTGGACAAAACCTCCACCGCGCATGTTACCCACTATACATGAACCATCAGTATTTAACATGAGGCCAGATGATGGGGGATTCCGTCGCACCCAAGTACCCTAGCTACTGTTTAGGTGAGAAGCAGCCAAGGGAGAATTAACTTGCCAAAACCGCAGGGAGGGGGCTTCACCCAAGTTCCCTAAAACTAAGAATAGCTCGAGCAGTAAGAATTTAGTGCGCACAATGATGGACAAGTTTGTGGAGGAGATCCCCTCAAATCGCTCTTTATTGTGAGCCCGCCAAAGGAACCAGCAACCTACACTGAGCATGATGGCTCTCGCCACCCTTTCCGGACCTTTCTCAGAAGTCCCCTGTAACCACCACTCCATAAATTCAGAATCTCCAGTGATGAAGGAAGAGATTTTTGGGAACTCTCTGAAGAATTTCCAAACCTCACGGGCCCAATCACCTTCAATGAAGATATGATCGGTATTATCCTCCCTCTTGTTTTTGCAACACTGGCACCAGGAAGCAAGTCCTACACCCATTATCTTGACCCTCTCGTCTTAAGGAATAGAAAAACTTCAGATTCTCTAGATAAGGAAGTTGTATTTGGCAGGGATCTTGTTGCACCAAACACTTATATTCCAGCCAACCTATTGCACCTGCAGAGAGGAGATCTTATGGAAGTCTCTTGAAGTGAACTTCCTAGAATTGGAGGGGATGAAAACTCATTTGTCTGGTTCATCATTGATGAGGATAGAGTTGAATATGGCCTGATGGTTCTTGTCCAGAACCATCTTGATGAACTCCAGGTGCCGGCTAGCCTCTTTGAAGGTGATCGATGGAGCAGGATAGCCCGAGAAACCGAGCACCAAGCCCGCCCATTTGTGCTTCTAGAACGAAATATTCCCTTCTCCTACGATCCATCGGGACTACTACTGGAGGCCTGGGATGAGGGAGCAAATATAGTTCCATAATGGAGATCCCTGAACGTTCTCTAAATCCACATTAGCGTCAAGTCTATGGGACATAATTCTCCCCCAGAGGGTCTGGCACTCTAATGTTTCCCATGTGAGTTTGGTGTGCATGAACTACAACTGACCTCTTAAACTCCTAACATTGATTCCCCCATCGTGAATAAGACGATCCATCATGTCCCATGACACCGAGTGCCTCTTCCCTTATGAAAACGCATCCCATAAGAAGCTAGCCAGCACCTTGTCAATCACATTAATAACACCCTTTGGCACGTAAGAGGAAGATAGAGCATGCACCGGTATGGAAGATAGGATGTTGTTAATCAGCACAATACGTCCTCCAAAGTAGAGTAAATGATTCTTCCAGTTGAGGACACGACTGGTAATCTTGCTCACCACGTGATCAAAGTCCCAAATACGCATTCTGCCGGAAGATATTGGATCCCCAAGATATTCTAACGGTATGTGACATGGCTTCATGTTCTTATGACTACATATAAGAGAGGATCGTCTTGTCGTGCACTTGTTTAAGAGTAAAATATTAATTTTTTAGTGTTTGATCACCTTGCCACTCCAGAAGCATTACTCCTCAAGCGTCTTCTTGATTCTGTTCACAGATCTCTTCCCTGCTTTCGAGAAAATTATCATGTCGTCTGTAAACATCAAGTGAGAAATAGAGGGGAGTCTCCATTTCCTTCTATAGGGTATGATGTTTTCATTCAAGACCCCTCTTTCCAATAGTTGACTAATCGTGTCATACAATAAGATGAAAATAGTTGGGGAGATCGGGTCACCTTGACGCAAGCCCCGAGTGGCCTTGAAGAAGCCATGAGATCTCCCCATGAAAGAAACAGCCAGCCACACCAAACTAAATCATCTGAAGAGGATGTCTGCAGCCTTTGGAGAAATGCCCATCCTTACGGGAACCCTATTAATGAACCCCCATTCCATTCTTTCAAAAGCCTTGTTCATATTTATTTTGATGGACATATTGTATCAATGATTCCTAAGGTTGATGTCCCTCATCATTTCCTGGTCCAAATCATTTTCCCCCTGGATGGAGCGACCCCTCACGAATCCATGTTGCTCCATGGAGGTCTACATGGGGAGATGTGTGGTCATCCTCAAATTGATGACACTTGCAAGGATCTTTTAGGGGAATTTTCACATACTCATCCGGCGATAGTGGAGGAGGGAGGAGGGATCCTTCACCTTTGGAATGAGCAACATCGTTGTGGCACTTGCAACTCAGGGGAGAATTCCTCTCTAAAAGAAATCTTGAACCGTGGCCACAATGTCAACCTTAACCACCTCCCACGAAGCTCTGTAAAGCGAACCAGGAAAATCGTCAGGTCCTGGCGCACTGTCGGGGTCAAGGTTCATCATGGCCATGAGAATCTCGGGTTCTTCTGGGACCTCTTCCAAGATAGCATTTTCTTCAAAAGGAAATCTGGTAGGGATGACATCCCAGATATCAGCATTACCGATTGGGTACCCGTTTTCCATCATTGAGTTAGGACCTGCAAGAATATACTTAAGAAAGGAGTATTCCATATTACCCACCACATCTCTATCATCAGTATAGGATCCATCTTCAAGAATAATATTTTGTTTGATAGGACGTCTTTTCTCCCTAATACAGGCATGGAAGTAAGTCATATTCTTATCCCCTTCATGTAACCATCTTGTCCTTGCTTCCTCCCAGGCCATTCGTTCTTGTCTTAGGGTCATACCCACCAGTTTCTTCCTCTTGACTGAAAGATTTTGGAAGTTTCTATAATCCCAGTGGTCCTCTAGGTTGCTTTCAAGGAGATAGATGTCCATTTTATGATCTTACATCTCATGATCATTGTGCAGGTGATCGACTGTCCACTCTTGAAGCCTTTGTTTAAGCCTCCTTATTTTGTTGTGAATCACCACCCAAGAATAACCTTGCACTGGTTCCCTCCAATAATCCCACACAATCTAGATGAACTCTAGTTCCCTCGACCATTGGATACAGAATCTGAACTTTCCCTGAAAATCTTGGCAGGGGAGAAGGGAAATCCACAAAGGAGAATGATCGGAGATTCCACGAACCTAGTGGGATACCTTGGCATCTGGGAACATCGATATGGCATTTAATTTGGCGAGGTATCTGTCAATTTGTCTCTAGCAGTGTCTGCTCCCTCTTTGATTATTACACCAAGTGAAACGATCACCAACATATCCCATATCCATAATCCCCTTGCTTTCCATTAATTGATCAAAGGCCATACTTGCACGTAGAGGGAACGCACCCTGACCTTTTATCTATGTTGGCTCTAAGATGATGTTAAATTCACCACCAACAATCCAAGGAGCATCTCTTGGATCAAACGCGCTTATCTCCTACCACAAGGCTTCCTTTCTACAAACATTGCAGCTTCCATAAACAAAGGAAACCACAATGGTCAACGAGCCCATTGTCACCCTCATCGTAATGAACTATTATCCTACCTGCAACTGTTCCACTAAAATATCCTTGTTCCAGAATATCCAAATATGGTGATTCACTGGATCTTCCTGCATTGACGCTCTCATTTTCAGCCTCTAGGTGAACTCCTTCAATTCGGTCGGGTTCTGTTTGTGTTCCAGAACTGCAACTCTAAGAACTTTGTTTTTCTTAACCTCCGACACAATGAACTCTATTTTGAGCCTAGGCCCGAGACTGCGAGAGTTTCATATTATCATGGGAATCATTGGGAAACTTTGGTCCCGTCTTTGACTCCAGGCATGGCTTCTATCTGTCGAACTGAACGACATTCCCTGTTCTGTGACCTTTGTTGTATGGACATCGCACGGGTATAAACACCCGGACTGAGGACCTATAGGGGAGTAGTAGGTGATTATAGGAGAGAAAAAACCTTAATTGTATTCCCTTTGGAAGTGCTTGGAGGGGACAGGATCAAAGGGATGTCCCCTCTCACACAGGAAACCCACCTAACAAGGACTTTATCCCCAACCAGGACAGCCACATCTCGGCCCTTAACATCACCAAAGAGGGGAAGAGGCTACACATACTTATCACCAACCACACACAATACGACCATCGTCGTTGACACCTATGAAGCAGAATCAGATAAGGCCATGGGCTTATGGGTCCTAGAGGGAAGACACACAGAGGATTCTCGAAGCCCACCTGTAGATAGGAACTGATGGGGAGCCATCACCAGGGAAACAAGACAGACCAGCCATAGAGGAGGGGCTCCTTGGGGACAGGGAACTAGGAAACCACAATCCCCCCCCCCCACCCCACAAGCTCGAAACCCTCCGAGGGGATGAAGAGGCATGCGCAGGATGACGAGTCTGAAGGAGGGACAACATCCCAGGGGGCCTCCAAAAATCAGGAATACGTGGGGCCGGAAGATCCCCGGGGAGATGGAGCACGACTCGAGACTGGCCGATCCCCATGCCAGAGAGAACTATGATGTCACTGCTTACACATTGGCAATGAATACCCTTAGAGCAGACAGGAGGAGAAAAAACTAGGATACACTGGGTACACAATCTCTTGGGACCAAAACTCATCACTCTTGACCTTGAGAATGAGAATCTCTGGAACATGAGATGTGTCATGAACCAGCCCGAGTCGACCCTGAACTGGTCACCCAGGCCAGCCCGCAACAAGTCCTGAGAGGTGTTCCCGATCCTCCCAAGATGGTGACAACCACCAAGGGCATCAATTGATTACACAAGGGAATGATTTCTCCCATATATAAACAATCAAACAAACATAGGAAATAAACGGAGAGCCCAAAATGAATTTATATAAAAATTAAACAAAATATTATTTGTACATGAAACTAAAAGTAGAAAAAAAACCAACAACTCAACAGAAAAATCCTGATGGCCAACTAAATCCATGTGAAACATCGGGTCACTCTCCAACACAATGATCAAATGTCTCCCAAGGTGATCGAACTAAAGATGAAACCTGCACAAGAGCTAAAAAAAGATGAAGACTATAGGAATGATTATTAAAACTCAGTAGGTTAGCCCGATATTCTATTCACAGTGAAAATTCCATTAAAATAAAAGAAACATCAAATTATAGTTTTAAATTAAAGATATGAAATTATGGTTTTCAAATGAGGTTCCATGCTATAACAATTATCAGACAAAAGCATGCATGTCTAATAAACAAAAATGCAAGTAACAATTTTTTTCAAAGAGGTGCAACTTCATAACGAAAATAGTTTTCAAGAGGGATGCTTTAAAGAATTTTAACTTTTAAATAAATAACACATACTCCTGAATTATACAACCAAAGACACCGTATACCGACGGTGAGTACAAAATAGCCAGTGAGCACTAGTCACAGGAACACCCCTGGGCACTAGTTAGTTGTGAGCCCCAGGTACCTCGTATCTCAGTGAAAGTAACCATTATAAATATTTGTTCTCGTGCACGAGCCACTAGTAGGGAACATACCCATAACCTAGTGGTCCCCAATCATCATCATCATCATTGTTTAGTTAGTTATTTCATCATCAAACATGCTACGTGAAACAGAGGCCAACCCCCATAGAGTCACTAGCATACTAGTACACATCAGCCCACCTAGATACTTGGGATTCCCTTTTGTGCTCAATCAAGTTACACATATTATCAAATACACATTTCACATCCACATTCCCTTCCCAAAACATAAATACACAAAAAACCCATAATCTTTCTTCACATTTCTTACACGAATCAACAAACCGCTAAATATTTTGGTAAAACAATTTCATGAAGTGTATTGAGGCTTTGCACATAAAACTCATTGAAAAACACTCTTTTAATTATAAACACGCATCAAAACCACACCAAAAAATATTTTGCAGCCCTGGAAACATTTAATAAAATCATTTAATGGACCATAAAACAATCCCAATTTCACAACTTGGTATACACAAGTAACACACTCCTTCATTTCTAGGAAATGCCAAACGGGCCTTCAAACATTTTCTCAAAACTAACAATTGGTGAAGGTATGCAATTTAATTTTATTAAGGATGTGTATAAACATCATTTATAGAAGAAAACCTAATTCATAAATCTCTTATAATACTCAGGTTAAATATTCAAAACACAACCATTTTTATAAATATGTGAAACGGTCCATTTTTTGGGAAACTCGAGCCAAAATATGTTGTAAAGAAAAAACCCACTTGTTTGTAAAAACAAATCCAAATTTTAAATCCATATAAGGAAAAAAAATACCATTTATCATACTTCCAATTCCTTTATAAATCCAAAAAATAACTTTTAAATCACACATCACACATAAAAGCCAACCGGGCAATTTACCGTACACCTGTCATGCCCTTTTTAAACAAAACAATTTATTTTAAGTACATGAAAAGGAATAAAACACCAATTGAATGTCATATTTTTCAATTCAAGATACTGTAACATGTTAAAAATACCATAAACCAGATTATAAACCTCACAAAATATTTTCAAAATACAACAAAACATTTATACAAACACTTGTTGAGCACTTTCATGACAAAACAAGACTACCTTTCACAAAACAATGATTAAACAACCACTTTACACACCAAGAAAATTATCCAAAGGCTTAAAAACAATAATAAACATTTATATCAGTTTAGGATAATATTAAAATGATGAAACTTCAATGATAAAGGCATGTGCAAGGGATATTCTACCTCAAATCCTTGGCGTAATTAAAACGCACTCCCGAAATCACCCGTCGCGGGTTTATAAACCCTAAAACTATAAATACTAGACCTAAACAAACAAAAACCTTATCAAAAAAACATGGTATAACAAAACCCTAGGTCGATCAATACTAGGGGACAATATAAATCGAAGAAATAAAGAAAGGAGGGCGAAGAGGAAGGAGAAAGGAGAATGAATCTCACCTTTCACCCTAGAAAACTCTTCATCTTCCATTAGATCTGCAACCCTAGAGAGAAGGTAATGGATTGAAACTTCTTGGAGAGCCTCCTACAGTAAGAAATAACCAGGTAATTAAGATTGGTGGCAAAAAGAGTATGAATTCGTTGATTTATGAATGATACAATTTACCTTGTCAATTATAGACGATTTTAGGTATCCTGAGAATTGTCTCCCTACTCTGCGACCCATATGATCTCCAAAAGGGTCAAATAGATTATGAGGTCTAGTATAGGGTTATTGGATTCTAGGGGGAGGTAGAAGCACCAAAAACTATTAAAAAATAAAAACGATATAAAAGAAACGAATTATTTATTTTAAAATAGGAAATGGGCCCATTGGCTGGCCCAATACCTAAATAAGTAACCCAAATTCACCCTGCTTATGAATTTATAATGGGTCCAAAAGGATATGTAAGTTTTAATATATCAGTATATGAAAAGTCGGAAGTTGAATGGGTGAAAAATGATGAAAAACAAAATATTTATGAAAGAAACAAATTCGGTTTTTAAAACTGGGAATGGGCTCACGATTGGCCCAAATCATGAAGTAACCACCCTTTTTTTAAAAACTACTAAACAATCAATTGGGATCCCAAATTATGGTGGTTCGACATATATGAAACTTCAAAACTCAGGATTCATCTCACAAAATACCCATGAAAAGGATCAAAATTTCCAATGGACCGGGTCAATACAAAGACAAGAAAAACCGTGTGTGACATGATGATAAGTCAAGCTCGACGCACATCTGGGCGACAGACAAATCCGCCCCACTCCTGCTGCAGTCATCCACACAAAGAAAACCACCCAGGGAGTCTCCAATATGTTTTAGTAAATCTTCATTCTGAAATGGTAGAGGGAGGTCTGGAAGACATACCCAAACTGCCGCCTTGGGACTCTCCTTTCCTTTATGAACTTCCATCAACCAATGAGCGAGGATAAAGTGCCACCTCCCCATCTATCTATGAGCCATGCACCAGGCGTGAACAAAGTTCTCCTATGAAGAGAAGACCAAGAAGAAAAAGAGCTGATGAATAGAAGAGATGTGGATGGGATAAAGTATCCCCTAGGCTACCACACAACACTTGACCATCATGATCATTATATATTTATTAATATTAACATAATAAGTTGACTTGAAATTCGTCTAAAATGTTTTAATTTTTAGCTAAGATACTATGAAAAATAATATTTTAATGGACTCAATTATAACCACTGTGGAAAAAATTTACATGAAAATAAACCCCATCATTTTTTAGTATCCAATGCATACCAAACTATATTTGTTTCTATCCACTTCACCATTCTCATCATGTTTATTTCAAAAAACTCATTTTTCTCTAATCACATTTCTTTTAGTGGGTCTGGGAGAATTTTTCCTAATTTTATTCATTTCAATATCTTCTAATTATTTTTTCATGTATTTAGACCACTCTTCATTTTCTAATGAATCCATGGTATATTTTGGATCTACATTTGTTAGAAAAAATATATTGATTATAACTTTGATTTTCCTCCTAGTTTACAAACCTTGATTCTAGTAACCAATTTTATTCCCAGAATTTATATTCTTCTATTTTCTTGAATGAGTACATTTATACAAGATTAACTATATTTTTTCTATGTTATTAACCTCTTATGACTTCTTAATCTAATTTTCATTATTGGATACACTGGAATATTATCACTCTTATTCCAGTCGAATAATTTCAACTGATTCTAGTATATATTAAAATATATCAACAACATATTCTCCATATGTTGAGATAGTTCTTTCAATTTTATCATCATTATCAGGAACTATTACATCAATAAAGTTAACAATTAATTCATAATTCTTATTGTGGAACTTATAGTAACTACTACTGGGTGTCTAACCAAGTAAATATCTAACTTCTTCCTTTTATCACACTTCTCTTCATTTCTATGAATTTTATTTATCCAATATAGAATTCTAAATACCCTGAATTTTTTAACATTTGAATTCATTTTATACCAGATCTAATAAAAACTTGGGTCAAAACTATATCTCAAGAGACACCTAATTTGGATGATTCTAGATATTTTGATGGCATGTAGTTATAAATATTTTTATCTTCCATGCTCTATCAATATTTTTTTATCAATGAAAACTATTCTCATATTCTTTATTTTAGACACTTATTTTTTGGGGGTCTATGGAGGACCAAATTCATGTCTTATTCCATGTTTTCAAGGTTTTTAGTGTATTTTTGATTGGCATACTCACTACAATAATAAAATCTCATGCTTTCCAAAGGTAATCCTATTTTCATCTCTGCAACCCTTATGAAACTCTTGAAATAATCAAAGTAATATGATTTGGGTTAAATAAACATGATATATGGAATCATTATAAAGATATCTAGGAATTTTAAAATTCACATTTCTCCATTAGATAACTTTTAGGACATAGGTACACACACAAAAAAATGGATAATATCTATAGATTAAAATTTTTTATTCTCACCTCCTTTATGTTATTTGGTTACTATATTTCCTTAAATGTTCTAAAAACCAATGTTTTATCCACTTTAGTGGTTGGAAAAATTTTAATTTCATCATATTTAATGAGTTTCTTCATACAAAATTAACTAAGGTATCAAAATCATATATTCCATAAATTTCCTTCCACTTGATGACATAGATAAAAGTTAGTAACTACCTCTCCAACTTAAAATAAATTTCCTTGGGTTCTCAGTGATTTAATCAAAAAATACACCTATTTTAACCTCTTTTAAATGAATCGATTTCTTCTAAGAATATCCTCATTCCTAGTATCATACGATTTCGATACACTCAACAACTTTTTATCTAATCCATCGACAAAAAAACATTTCTAGGAATTATTTGATTATTACCAACATCTACTAATCCAATGTTTCTCACTTGAGGGAAGAATTAATTTCCCAATTTTAGAAATCCTATTTATAATTTCTTCATATTTTTTAGGTTATTCAAATAACCTATTATTTGAGATAAAAACCCATTATCAATTGTCAAATTTTATTCATATTAATATGAATTTAATGAAACCAATGCAGTATTTTCCTATTTATTGGCCAGATTCTTTTAATCTCTAATATTTTAAAATATGTTTAACTATTTTGGAATAAATGTGACACATACCAAAAATGTATTCTATTATTGATAAAATCTTCCACAAACATCTTGTATGCTTCCAAATTTATTTTCCATATGATGTTTTTCCTCAAAATATGGTTCTTTTTAGTTCCCATCAATAGTTGGTCGCCCCACCTTGATTATTGCACTATCATTTTTCTCGATATATTTATATATATATATATTCAAAATTTTATTTATTTAAAAAAACATTCCACATGACCATAATTATCCCTAAAATATTCTATTTTATAAAAAATCATACTATTGAAGGGGTTATTGAATTGTTTTAACTTCATCGCATAAGTATGTAGATCACAGAAATCACTTTTCTAGTATTCTTTCTTGAACATTCATAACAGATGTAGACTCATTTTATGAATTCTTTTTTTCTATATATGATTATATTTTTTCTTTTCTCCATTATTTTATATGTTCTTGATTTTATCTTATCATATGATTATATATTAGATGTAGTTTACATTAGAATAAAAAATTTGGATTCCTTTCCTATTTCTTATATTATATCTTCTTTATAATAAGTTTTTTTGCTGGTTTTTTTATAGTATTCAATATTTTCTTTAGAAACTTAATTACTTATAATTTTAAAATTCTCATCATAATTCTTACTCTTAGATATCTACTTTCTTAGATATAATATCCACCCCCGGTCCACTTCTAATGAGCGGTCAAGAAGCGGGAGGATTCACCACATAACCTCATGCGCACCAACCCATATTATTGAGATTACCAACTAGTAATGAGGGTAAACAATGGTACAATAGGGAGAATAGATCTTTATATCAGATTTCACAATTATATGGTAAACAATAAATAATAATAGTTAATAATAAATCATCCATAAAATATATAGAATCAATTTTAATAATCAAAAATAATAAATTAATGTGTTAGAATAAAATCATATAGAATAATATTCGTACAAGAATATAACAACTCGTTACTCATTTGACCAATAACATATAAAAGATAAATAAAATATTAAAAGTGATTAAGGACCTACTACCATCACCAAGTACCACCTCATCCATATCTTCAATATTGTTGGAGATATTTAGTTGAATGGTCCAATATCAAGCCTTTTCCAATATGTACCTACAACCAGTGAAGTCTTCTAGGGTTCCCAAGTGTTATGGATAACTGATTAAGGATTGGGTAAAACTTATTACGGAACCACCAATGATTTCCCATACGTAACCATTAAATTCAATGTACATGTGTGATATGATCATTATAATAAAAAAACACGATTAGGGGAGTGTAAAAGCCCACTAGCGATCCTCAGGTTCTAACGAGATACCTAAGGTCAACCCCAAACCTTCTACCTCTTATGTTAGGGTTTCTATAAGCACGTCATGATATATTTCCAACCAATATCAGAACCATGTATAGTTCCTTAGAGAAAGTCCAAGATAATCCATAAGTATCATTCATAATAGTTCAATTCTAGTAGTATATAATAAGAAGTATGAATCCATAATCCTCAAGATAAATCCATCAATAATATTCCTAAAATGATAGCCATTATTCTTATATAATATAATTAGACACTTTAATGGGTTTCTTATATATCAAGGGATACAAATATAATCAAGGCCTCAACCATCGATAACAGAGGAAATACAACCAGTGAAAGAAGCTCCAATGTGGACCTTGTCACATTGTTCTTCCCATAATAATTTCATTTTAAATTAAACAATTTATTTAATTAAAATCATTGACCTCTCATTGTGGAGGGACTACACATTTTCTATGCAATATAAATTTTTTTAAAAAAAAAAGCAAGTATTGATAGTTTCCACCTGTGTTAAACATATAGTTATTTTGTTTTAAAATTTATCCAACAACTCTCACCCAAAGCTATCCAAGTCCAACAGCTACTTACCATCATCATGAGGCACTAAATAATGTCAATTAATTAAAATTAAATAATTATAATAAAATTAAAATTTATTCAAAAATTATAATTAATTTAATAATTAATTTAAAATTTAATTAAACTCTAAATAACACATAAAAACTTATTATGAATAATCTACTCATTGAAAATACAATCAATATGGTGTGAACCACTCCTGTCACAACCTTGAACCAAATCGATAAAAAATATGAAACAAATGGAACCATTTCAATCATCAATTTAATTCAATTTATCTGAACCCCAAATAAAAATAATATGATGGTATAACCTTTGTAAAATGGAATAAAAAATATGCATACCCCATCTCAATATGACCACTAGATATTCTATGTAAAATACCCTTCATATAAAACTATGTCCAACATTCTCTAATGGAATTAATCACTAAAACCAAGGTGTGATATAATGGAAATCAAGGTAAAATGAGTTTAAGGAATATATAAGGAATAAATAATATGGAATTACTTATTATCACCATTGAACTTCATAAAAACGCATACCCTTTCAAAGGGTATTGAATTGGGGTAGAGTAATTGGAGAGCTCACCTGAATGGCCCTCTTAGGGAACCAATTGTAATATCTCAACACCCACATACCCAGATCTGGTTCTAAAAATATAACATTTACATTTTTTATTTAATATTGATAAATTTGAACTAATTATTTCCATCCAAAATGTACAACATACAAACAGAAATATTGGATCATTTCCACACCCAAATTACTTTTAGTTTTAGAGTTTTATATAATTACGAAAAACTCTTAACAAAATTGGTACATAAAAATGGATGATAAAGATCAACATCATCTCCCACAATATCCATGTTTTCAAATCCCATGTTATTTCATAAAGATATCCATTAAAATTTATCACACATGAAACCTTTCTAAAAAAATAATTTATATTAATTATTTATAAACAATTAAAAGGAATCATAAGAATGGGTGATATCATATACTCAGTATGGGTAAGCATGGGAGATATCAATTGATAATCATATGAAATTAAAAGATAATAATAAAGGTTTTAGATCATGAAAACTACATAAAAAGTTAATACCCAATCTGAAAAAGATCAAAACATTACTAATGGAAAAAAACATCATCGATTTAGAAGGCATAAATCATAATTATTATATATCATAATAACTCAAACATAACCCAGGAGTTGATCTTATAAATATCTGTATGGAACCATGAAATATATGGAAACCATTTCATATATCATGTATAACTACCATAACCATCAGATCATTATTCAACACTTGTTTCCCCCATTGGATCAAGAACTTCAACCTTTTTTCCATAATTAATCATGCACATCAACTTGTTTCCCCTAATAGATTAAGCACATACACTTGTTTACCATAATGGATTAAGCACATCAACATGTTTCCCAATATTATCTCATGAGATATTACTCTTTATCGAATGTGTTGGAGTGAGATATAGGTCACACAAATATCTTGATGAAAACTATACATATGGGTTATACAACATCGTAATTCATTCATCCTATCAGAATGCATGAATGAAATGGTTTTTATAAACATTTGATCATATCATAATCCATGTAAAAGAAATGGGTTTCATAAACCAAACAATCATTCATCATAAACATAAAACATCAAAGAAAAATACTAATTATGGTATACATGGATAAAAACCCCATTAAATATTATATAACATCAAAGGATGGAATCATATATGGAAAAAATATTTTGAAAGATCACTTCGAATAATTTTTGTGGAAAACAACATTCCCATTTTGAAATCACTACTTTTTTCAAATTTTTCACACTTATAAATGAAAGAATATTCTTCAAAAATAAAAAATTAAACTTTTAAAGTAAGATTCAAAACATTGAATCATCATGAAGGTGGGAAAATTAACTAATTCTATATAAGTTAAAAAACATTCCTACCATATGTTTTCAGAAAATTCACAAAGTGCCTCATTTGAAAAACAATAAACTCATTCCTTTCAAAAAAATATAAAAAATTAAGGCATAGGTAAAAATTATTTTAAACAACTACAATATAATAGTAAAGAAATTCTTGAAAATATTTTTTATAAAATATGGATATGGAAGAGAAATATTCCTGAATACAGACTTAAAAAAAACAATCCCAAATAATAATGAGATTTTGAAATAAACCCACCCCACTTTGGTAAATTTTGAATCATAATTCCAATGAAAGAATAAATTAATATGAAACCTTAAATATCCTAAAAAATATATATATATATTAATGATATAATATTTATAATATTCTTTATATAAACCACATAAGCATAAATAGGTGTATAACATCAAATATGTCTCAACAAAACAAAAATTAATATGAATAACACTTACCTTGACTATGATTTGTAATTTATACACTTCATATCATATAATAACAAACATAGGTTAATTATTTACCTACATAGAAACCTTTTTCATCTTTATTATTCCTTTTATCCCACTTATTACAATGTTATAATAATTATTTAATCATTTATTTTTACATAAGGAATTTTAGTAATAATTTGTTCATATTTCAAAAATGACTACAGTATGTTCACTATGGTAAAAGTGGTCATTATTATATCATATAAAAGTTATTAAATAGAACATAATTATTATTTTTATATACCAATAATAAATTTAAATCAAACCATTAAATATGGATATGAAAAATTAACTATATTTCAATCATAGAGATGGTAGGTCATATATATGAATGATTAATGTTTCCATTTTAAATGATCATTGTGGAAAGAAGTTATGTATTTTTTACCTATACAGAATGATAATAATATAATATATATAATATTACATCTTAAAAGATACTTATATATACCATCCATGTGATGTGGTGAGGAAAAATGAATCTCATCGCTTCGTGGAGGTGGTAGTCCACACGTACGCAGGAACAACGTTTTCATTTTTTAAGTGCATGGATTGGTAAAAAGGTGAAATATATATTATCATTTTTTAATCATAAATATTCCATGATTATAATATATCAATATTAATAATATAATTATAACAACTCTTTATATATGGTTATGGAAAACAAATCACATCAGTTTTCCAGGTAGTAGTATGTCATACTCACAAATATTGAATTCTTCTCCCATTTGATGGATGTAAGTGATGGATATTGGTTGCTAAAATAACATAATAAAATATAAGTATATTTAAGATAAAAATTATTATTTTATCATGGTTGTAGCATATTTTAAGTAGGTTTAATAGTAAAAAACACTAAATCAAGATGTTGGAAACTATACATCTTCTTGGTAACCCACCATTGATTAATACATTAATAACTATAAGGTTGGTATTATACACAATAAAATTCCTCTATAAAGAGTCTAGGGATTACAGTAATGTATTTTTTAAATTTTTTGGATAATTAAAATGTGTTTTATGTGTGAAGGAATGAGAAGAATAATTTCCCTTTTATAAGAGTGGGGAGGGGAACTCTTAAAATTTCATAAAACAAAATTCATATAAATTAATATTCATTTAAAAATTTATCCAAATGTATTTATTTAAAATATTGGATGAGTTTGGGTAAAAATAATCTAATAAAATAATGTTCATTTATTTTTTTACTATATTTTTATCTTTTTATTTTGATTTATCCCCTCATTAGCTATTTTAAATCTTAACATGAAGACAAGGTTTTCTACACTTTGAGGGTAAATATAGTTACATTAAATTGGGAAAAGACCAATAAATTGAAAAAAAATTGATATTATAAACCATATACTAATAAATTATAAAAATATATTTTTTAGGAATTTTATGTCATTTAATAAAATATTAGTTTTTTATAAAATAACAATAATGCCAATTTTTAGAACTATCCATTTCTTACCTCTAATAATATCAAAATAACACTTATAATGAAAACCAATTATTTCAACGCATCCCTAAATATCCATGGTAGTATATAAAATTCTTGGATAGAATTTATTATCTCATATGATAATAATTTTAATATTTGTATTTTCATTTATTTGATTTTTATCTTAATTAACTAACTATTGCATCAATGTTGTGAAATAATTTAAGGTAATTAAATATCCACTAAAATTTATAAGAAAATTACAATGAATATAATAAATATTTTTTATGTAACATCCCATGATTTCATAGTATGTTATTTCTTCACAGTAATTTAATAAATTTCACTACAAGCAACATTGAGTTCAAGGGCACCACGACTTACCAATCTAGCCGTTCAAAAGCGGTTGTGAATAGTATTAATTGAATTTTTAGCTTTATATTATTCTTATAATATTGGAATCCATATTATGAGTTTCTTAGACATAATGTAAGAACAAATTCAATTTTTCTCATAAAAGAAGTATTTTTCAAGAAAACGAACTTTTACCGCCTTTTAATGGTGAACCCTTTTTAAATAAAATATTTGAAACTTTTATATATTAAATTTGACAAAATAAACTTATTATTTAGAATTGGGACATAAGAATTTAGTTTCAATAAATTTTTTGTGTTTTCTGACAACTTTCATATTTGGGTAAATAGTGAAAAATACTATATTTTAACTGAAAACAAATTTTTATAATCAAAATAATTTATAGTGTTAAATTATACATTTTAATGGTTCAGAAGTGTAAATATATTATATTTTTACCATTTAATTCAATTCTGGTCATTGTATGTAATTTCACTTTGAAATTGGACATAAACAATTGTCAATCTTTTGATATTTATTATTTCTTAAAAACACGCTTTTTGGTTTTGACAACGGGAATTAATTTTCAATTAATAAATGAAACATCTATGTTTTTAATTTTGTAAAATACACTTAATTTTTTAATTCATAATATCAGAATTTTCTTAGGGTGAAATTTTGGTATTTTTCTGAAAACATTCAATTTTTGATGAATAGTGAAAACACTGAGTTATTGGTTAAAAACGAATTTTTATTTAAATATTAATTTATTTTATTTAAATTTATTTTAGGTTAAAATAGATACATAATACCTATATAAGTTAAATATAATTCATTGAAGTCATTTTATAATAAGTATAGATATGTAAGAATTTTATTGAACTTTTTACCATCTTTTACCCAAATCCTATGAGAATTTTCAAATTAACAGAAAACATAATTTTACCGCTTTTGTGAATGGAATTCCAAAAATCCGATACACATGGTTGATATTGGTAAGTAAAATGTGGTTCAATAGGATAAAAATATTTTTTGTGAATAGTAACTTTTTGCTTTTATTTACCACGGTTAAAAGTAAATAGGGTAATTAAGGGTCAAAATGATATTATTATTACCCTAACACATGTCCTAATTCTATTTGATAAGTATAATTCGACAAAAAAAACCTTAGGAATAAAATATGAACCTCTTTTTTCCACTTTCATTAGATTAGGAAATTTATTATTATTTAATTCAAAGAAGAGTTAAAAGAGTTAAAATCAAAGTTTAATAACTAATACATTTTTAATATAGGGATAAACATAAGATAAATTTGACTATAAAAATTAATTATAAAGCTAAAAAGATTTCCTAAATAATTATATTTTATTTAGATTTTTTAGACATTAAAGGCTTAAATTCATTTATGACAAAATGATGATGCAGCAATTACCTAATTAATGAAATATTAAAATAATTGATATTATAAATATCCAAATAAATGTAATTTGAGACTTTTTATGAATTATGCTAATTTTATAGGTTAATAGGACATGTTAGGGTTGTTTATATGTATTTTATTTGAATTAATAATGCTGTTATGAATTTATATTAAACAAAATACCAAATAGTGTCAAAATTGACATAAAAGAGTTTTAAAAAAATATTATATTATTAATTGATATTCTATTCCTAAAAATTTAAGGTTCGGCCAGAGGAATCATATAATGATATGTCTATCATTAATTAACCACTTGGGGTTCTCTTTAAAGTATATGGTATGTTTATTAACCAAATAATATAAAATTACAAAGAGTCATGGAAAATGTCAACCTATTAAACTAAGAGTTAAATCTAAAAGATAAAGTTAATATTGTGACCCAAACTAGTCTAAATCCTATTGGTGGATTGGTTTTCGACCCATCCCCACCATATACTTTAAATAATCTACATTGGAGCCATTAGAAACTGAAAATGATTTTATTATAAAATAATATTTCTAGCTTTTTCTAAGGTGCCCCTCACCCCTCTTATAAACAGGCACTCCCCGTTATCTCTAATTCACATCTTCAAAGCCATTTGAATCGACTAAACTCTACCCAAATACCCTCCCAACTGTCCTCCCTTCATCCTAGAGGCCTTCCTTTAGTAATGAAGCTAAATTAAGGAGCCCTTTTGATCAAATCAAAAGGACGAATACGAATAAGAGGTAAATATTTCATCACCTCTTTCAAGTTCCTTTCTTATTCCACATCCTTTTTCTTTGTTGTTTCTATTATAAAATAATAAATCCAGTAACTTCTATATACTATTATGTTATTACAAATATGGTATAACCAGGTTCATTATTCTATCCATCCTTTGAATGACATGTCACCATACGTGCGTGCGTACGGCTTACCGTCTCCACGTCGTGGTGTAATTGTTATTCAATACATTATTATTTTTATGTGTATAATAATGAAGTGAAATTTATGTAAATAATAAATATAACATGATAATGATTCCTTATATATGATATACCATCCAATTATATAATATTTTGATATCAAAAGAATTATATGGTCGCTCGTGCGTACGTACGAATTACCGTCTCCACAAACGTGATGTGATTCATTCCCCCATCGTATCCATTCAAGAATAATTTCCATTAAATGATTAAAAATAATGTTTAAAGAAATGATATCATTCTGGATATGAATAATATACATCCCATCCACAAAAAATATGACTCACATAACAAAGAATATAAAGGAAAATGAATCTGTTAACACCCAAAAAAAATGATAATACTGAGATATTATTAATAAATCAACGTTAAAAGATCATATATGATATCATATTATGGTATATGATTCTTGTATAATTTAATAACAATAATTTCACCATTATACAGGAGTTTAACCTACCCTCGACCAAGGAAATGTACAAGGTAATGGTTTATTTAACAATCTCTTCATTATCTGAGATTGTTTATATGTAATTATCTACTGGGACCTCTTTATCACCCACATCCATGTTTCTTAAAAATGTATTTCAAAACAATATTAATATTTTATAGATTATGGTTTAAAGTCATTTATCCCCTTGTTTGAATTTTTATAATATTTTTATATAGGAATATTTCTGTCGTTTTCCAAACAAGGTACTTTTTAACCTTTTCTACAAAAATAAGCTAACAATCTCTTTTTTAAAATTATACGACAGGTGCGGCTATTTTCCACTGTTATAAAATCATCGAATCTTCCTTTACAAGATTATAAGAATATTTTCAAATTAAATATTTTTTTATAATAATTTGACTTTTAAATGTTTTCAAAAAAAGGATATTTCTCTCAAATAGTTTTGATTTCATTTATGTCAACATCCTTTGATGGATTTTAATATTATTTGAAGTTGATTTATTATGATTCAAAACTTCTATATTTTATTGAAGCTTTTGTGAAATGTTTGACTGTGGATGTGTTATTTTTAAACCATTTATGGTTCATGTATAATGTATTTACATTTCGTATGCTAGTTTTAATATGAATGTTTATGTTATGTTTAAACTTGTCCATATGAGGAATGCATTGGACATAGTAAGTGACGTGTGGAGCCCACTATAGCTCCTCGATGCATTGGTAGGTCTCATGAGAAAAACTAGTGTCTTGGCACAAGGCCTTGACTATGTGGTTATGATAGTTTGGCATTATGCATTCCGTCATTATGAAAGTGGTTATTGATATTGCATGTGATTATTAGACTAGTAGAATATCCATGTGAATAAGTAAATGGAATTATTTCATTTTATTTTTTCCATATTATGGTGAAGTTCATGTTTAAAAGGATTTTGTTTTAGTTATACATTGCCTTAAATGTTTATGCTTATTTATGAAAGTTTTTGCTATATTGTTATCCTTACTGAGAATCTAAGCTCACCCTTTTCTATGTTTTATTTTTCCCAGGATGCGAAAAACGTATTTTATGACTGACCTACAGGGATAGACTGAGGTAATATGAGTGTGTACGATAGATAAAATGTTGTTGTAGTTTTTCACTTTATCATGAAATGAAAACATTGTGAATGTATCTAGTGTTTTTTAAGGCTAATAAACTAATTGGTCTTTCAAGACTTTATCTTTTGTGATCATGCCAATGTTATGTAATAATGCACCCACTCTGGGTAACTGGGTTCGGGGCATTACAGTTGGTATCAGAGGAATTTTAGTACAAACCTTGTAAACTAGATTTAGATAAACTCTTATAGAGAACATATCCCTAAGATATACTTTGAGGATTAGTATAGAAGAACTTCCTAAATTTTGGTATTGCAGAGATTTTGTGAGTTTTCCAAGAAATACATCCCTGTCTAGATACAAGCAGGTAGAGGCGACTCTGGCACAGATGTACCTAGGGGTAAAACCCGAAAACACTGATTTGATATAGACTCAAACGGGAACTGGTTCTCGACAACGAGCCTTGAAGCACTCTTGGTTACAACACTCCGAGGGGATTTGCTTAGGATATTTCTCATTTTCATTACAAACCATTATAAAGTGTTTATGAGTATATACATCCTAAAAGAAAACAATTTTTTATTATTATGGATTATATCCATAAACTGTTCAATTTATGTTAAGTGTTTTACAAGTTTGGAATTATGTCTTTTGATTCATAAACTAATCTAGTTTATGCCATTGTATAGAAATGGCGCCCAGTAGAAGGAATGTGAACTCCATCAATACATATGATCCAAAGAGTAATAAGGATAATATATTTTAGGGTAATAAGCCAACATTTATAAGGTAAATAGTCTGCCATGTATTCTAAACATATGAAGAACTAGTATCATGTATTAATAAGATATGTAAAGAATTCTTTAAGACCTATGGAAAGAATCACCTGGGTAAATCCATGAAGGGAATGGGAGTTTGTAATAACTGTGGAGAAAAAAGACACCAAGTACGTGATTGCAAAGGCAAGAAAAAGGTTTCAAATGTACAATGCTTCATCTACAAGGATATAGTACACTACATGAATCAATGTCCAAATCATTAGAGTATACCCCAAATGATACTATTGGATAATAATAATGTTATGATACTACATATTATGAAGAGGAATGATTATATTTCTTACATTTTTATTAATGTATTGATTCATTGGAGTTTTGTATTACTGTTGTATATGTTATAATAATTATAGAGTATATAAGGATTGTATTGCAGTACAATGTCATTAAGGACTTGAGATTTTGTGGAACCAATAAAAGTGACTCAATAGTAGGTTAAATTTTTTGAAAATATATGGTTGATAGAAAGATAAACCATAATATTTTTCTAATTCCAAGGTAGTGATTTTTGTAATAATACATGATTGATTTGGATAAATTATATTGGATATTCTTGAATACCTTGAAACTGATTAATGATTTGTATATTCCATCATTGTTTGAGTTTACAACATTTATTGATAGAAGGAGTATATCGAGTATTCTATATGGGATAAGGGAGAATGAATGTAATCAATAAGGTATTATGGTAATTTAGGATATTGTAGTGTTTTAAAAGAATACATGATGAAGGTGTTCACATTTTATTACGTGGAAAAAATGATCTTAATTGTGTTCACCTTACTTATAAATTTTGGACTGTGAGTTTGAACAGGAGTATTTTGGATAATTATAGTTTGAGATTATTTTTGGATTTCTATAAAAAGGATAACCTGAATGTCGGGCAGCAACCTGTCGCTTCTGATAAGGACGCGAGACTTGAACCCGCAACCGAAGGGAGACAATGGTGAATCACCTAACACTAGCCTATATGATGTCCTTGATTGAATAATGTAGTTTTTTAAAGGTCTGGTATATGAATTATTAATTCATTTTTTTGTGAACCCTATACGAATAGGATAAATAAAATATTTTTTTAAGTTCTATTATCTTTTGGAGTGAAAGATGAGTTTGTGGTAGAAATTAGTTAAAGGATGGAACTCTACTTGTCAATTATATATTTTTTCCCTTCTTATATTAATCTATGTTGAAATTAATTTTTAAAATTATGTAAGGGATCTTAAAACTAAAAATGTGTTATCCTAATACCATACATTTTGTGAACATATGATATTTTAAGTCATCATAGATTGATGGCTTTGAGGCCCTTAATTATATAATTGTTTGTGACTGATTACCTAAATCACTCCTTATAAATATTTACATTTTCCCTCCAATTATGTTTCTCTAATTTCCACCAATGTTCTTCTAATCAAGATCATAATTTGGTGGTGACTTTTCCATTCCCATTTTCCTCTTATTAAAACTAAATTTCATTAACCCAATTTCTGATGTGGGTTTTCCCAAAAAGGTAATTTCTATTTTCATCCTTTTATTTTCAAAGAATAATTTAAAATTTTGAGGACGCAATTTATTGAAGGAGGAATAATGTAACAACCCAAGATTTCATAGTACATTATTTCTTCAAAGTAATTCAATAACTTTCACTACGCGCAACACTGAGTTCAAGTGCACCACGACATACCAAAAAAGCCGTTCAAAAGCGGTTATGAATATTATTAATTGAATTTTGAACATTATATAATCCTTATGATTTTAGAATCCATATTATGATTTTCTTAGACATAATGTAAGAACAAATTCATTTTTTCTGATAAAAGAAGTATTTTTCAAAAAAAATGAACTTTTGCCGCCTTTTAATGGTGAACCCTTTTTAAATCAAATATTTGAAACTTTTATATATTCAATGTGACAAAATAAACTTATTATTTAGAATCAGGACATAAGAATTTTTTTCAACAAACTTTTGGGGTTTTTCTGATAACTTTCATTTTTGGGTGAATAGTGCAAAATACTCTATTTTAACTGAAAACAACTTTTTTAATTAAAATAGTATATAGTGTTAAATTATGCATTTTAATGGTTTGTAAGTATAAATAGATTATATTTTTACCATTTAATCAAATGTTGGTCATTGTAAGTAATTTAACTTTTAAAATTGAACATAAACAGGTGTCAATCTTTTGATAGTTATTATTTCGTAAAAACACGCTTTTTGGTTTAGACAACATGAATTATTTTTAAATTAATAAATTAAACTTCTATGTTTTTAATTTGTTAAAATAGAATTAATTTCTGAATTCAAATTATCAAAAGTATCTTAGGGTGAAATTTTGGTATTTTCTAAAAACATTCAATTTTTTATGAATACTGAAAACACTGAGTTATTGGTTAAAACTGACTTTTTATTTAAATAATTATTTATTTTCTTAAAAATTACTTTTGTTCAAAATAGATACATAATACCTATATATGTTCAATATAATTCATTGGAGTCATTTTATAATAATTTTAGATATATAAAAAGTTTATTGAACTTTTTACCGTCCTTTAACCACGTCCTAGGAGAATTTTCAAATTCACATAAAACATAATTTTACCACATCTGTAATTGGAATTTCAAAAATCCAAGATATGTGGTCGATATCATAATGTAAAATGTGGTTCAATAAGATAAAAATATTTTTTTCTGAATAGTAACCTTTTACTTTTATTTACCATAGTTAATATTAAATAGGGTAATTAACGGTAAAAATGATATTAATAATACACTAAAACATGTCCTAATTCTATTGGATAAGTATAATTCGACCCAAAACAACCTTAGTAATAAAATATGAAACTCTTTGGTCCACTTGGATTAGATTAGCACATTAATTATTATTTAATTCAAAGAATAGTTAAATGAGTTAAACTTCAAGTTTAATAACTAAAACATTTTTTATATAGGGTAACACAGAAGATAAATTCAAATATAAATATTCCTTTGAAAGTTAAAACTATTTCCTACATAATTGTATTTTATTTATATTTTTTAGACCTTAAAATAGTTTAACTTATTTATGACACAATGATGATGCAGTAATTACCTACTTAATGAAATCTTAAAATAATTGATATTATAAATATCCAAATAAATGAAAATTGAGAATTTTTATGAATTAAAATAATTTTATAGGTTAATATGACATTTTATGGTTTGTTAGATGGATTTTATTATAAGTAATAATTCTGTTATTAATTTATAAAAAACAAATTACAAAATAGTGTAAAAATTGACATAAAAGAGTTTTTAAAAAAAGAATTATATTATTAATTGATATTCTATTCATAAAACTATAAGATTCAAAAAAATGACTTATATAATTATATTTGTATCATTAATGAACCACGAGAGGTTCTTTTAGAATTTTATAGTAATTTTATTATCCATATAATATAAAAATACTAAGAGACATGGTAAATGTCAAACTATTTAACTAAGAGTTAAATCTAAAAGATAAATATAATATACTGAACAAAACCTGTCTAAAACCTATTGTTTGAGTGGTTTTCATCCCATAACCACCTTATATATTATATAATATACTTTGGAGCCATTAGAAACCGAAACTGATTTTATTATAAAATAATATATCTAGCTTTTCCTAAGGTGCCCCTCACCCCTCTTATAGAAGGCCACTCCCCCTTCTCTCTAATTCACGCCTTCATAGCCATTTGGCTCATCCAACCTCTGCCAAAATACCCTCTCAACTGTCCTCAATTCAACCTAAAGGCCTTACTTTAGTCATAAAGCCAACCAAAGTAGCCCTTTTGATCAAATCAAAAGGAATAACCCGAATAAGAGGTAAATATTTCATCACCTCTTTCAAGTTTCTTTCTTCTTACACTTCCTTTTTATTTGTTGTTTCCATTATAAAATAATAAATCCAGTATCTTCTGTATACTATGATGTTATTATAAATATGGTACAACCAAATTCTTTATTCTATCCATCCTTTGAATGACTTGTCACCATATGTGCGTACGTACGACTTACCGTCTCCATGTCGTGGTGTAATTGTTATTCAATACATTATTATTTTTATGGGTATAATAATGATGTGAAATTGATATAAATATTAAATATAACATGATAATTATTATTTATATATGATATACCATCCAATTATATAATATTTTAATATCAAACGAATGATATTGTCACTCGTGCGTACGTATGGATTACTGTCTCCACGAACGCGATGAGATTCATTCCCCATCATATCCATTCAAGACTAATTTCCATTAGATGATTAAAAATAATGTTTAAAGGCTTGATATAATTCTGTATATGAATATGATACATCCCATACACAACAAATATGACTCACATAATAAAGAATATAAAGTAAAACGAATCTGTTAACTCCCAAAACAATGAAAATACTAAGATATTATTAATAAAGAAACGTTAAAAGATCATATATGATATCATATAAATGTATATGATTATTGTATAATTTAAAATCAATTATTTCACAATTATACAGGAGTTATACCTACCCTCGACCACGTAAAAGTACAAAGTAATGGTTTATTTCACAATCTCTTCATTATCCAAGATTCTTTATACGTAATTATCTACTGGGACCTCTTTATCATCCACATCCATGTTTCTTAAACGTATTTCAATACATTCTTACTATTGTATTGAATATGGGTTAAAGTAATTTATACCCTTTTTTAAATATTTATAAGATGTTTATAAAGGAATATTTCTGTCATTTTCCAAACTAGGTACTTTTTAACCTTTTTGACAAAATTACGGTAAGAATGTCTTTTTTTAACTTATACAACGGGTGCAGCTATTTTCCACCCTTATAAAATCTTCTAAGCATCCCTGACAAGATTATAAGAATATTTTCAAAATAAAAGTTTTCTTTTATAATTATGTGACTTTTAAATGAATTCCAAAAATATGTATTTCTCTCAAATAGTTTTTATTTCACCTATGTCAACATCCTTTGATGGATTTTATGCTTATTTGAAGTTGAATTATTATGATACAAAACTTCCTTATTGTATTGAATGTTTTGTGATATGATTGACTGTGGAAGTGTTATTTTTATACCATTCATGGTTTATGGAGAATTTATTGACATTTCTTATGATAGTCTTAATACGAATGTTTATGTTATGTTTAAACCTGTTCATATGAGGAATGCATTGGAATTTGTAAGTGATGGGTGGAGCCCTCTATAGCTTCTCGATGCATTGGTAGGTATCATGAGACAAACTAGTTTCTTGACACAAGGCCTTGAGAAAATCTTATTTTTAGTCTTGGAACAAGGCCTTGATTATGTGGTTATGATAGTTTGGCATTATGCATTCCATCATTATGAAAGTGGTTATTGATATTGCATGTAATTATTAGACTTCTAGAATATCCATGTGAATAAGTAAGTGGAATTATTTCATTTTATTTTTTCCATATTTTATTCAAGTTTAAGTTTAAAAGAATTTTGTTTAAGTTATACATTACCTTAAATGTTTATGCTTATTTATAAAATTTTCCGCTATATTTTTATCCTTACTGAGCATATGAGCTCACCCCATTCTATGTTTTATTTTTCTGAGGATGCAAAGAAGTATTTTATGACTGGCCTATAGAGATATTCTAAGGGGATATGAGTGTGGACGATGGAGACTATGTTGTTGTAGTTTTTCACTTTATCATGTAATGAAAACCTTATAAATGTATCAAGCAATTCCAAGGCTACTAAACTAATTGGTCTTTTGAGACTTGATCTTTTGTGATCATGCTAATGATATATAATAATGCACTGACTCTGGGTAAATGGGGTTGGGGTGTTACATTTATTTTAAAATAATATTTATAGTCAAAAATATCATCTAGACAACCCTTTGTTAAAATTTTACAGTTATTAAAAATAAGAGTGTGACATCTTTGACTTTTCTTGAAATAATATATTATATAGGTCATAATATCATCCAAATAGAAAAAATAACATATAACCAAATCCTAGAGGAGTATGGATGAAATAAAATCATTCAATATGATTTATTCAAGTTTTACAGTCATTTTACAGTCCTTATCATTTTATTTGTAACTTTAATTACGTATGTTACCCTTTATTGTGGTGAAAAAATTTACTAAGGTTATTATTCCTAATGACCAAATATAAATGGGTAATATTTAATAATTTTGGACCTTATGATTCCAAATATGAAATCCAATTTTAAAATTTCAAAAAACAAATGTTCCAAAAAATAATTTAAACGTAAATCAATAAAACATAATGAAAAACTGTTTTTCAAAAAGAATATCTTTTAAATATAGAATGTTTTTATGCTTAATTCAAGTATAAAATCAATTTCAAAAACTGTAATTGAATTTTTTAAAAAAAAATAAATAATTAAATTTTAAAACTAAATAAAATTTTAATTTTAATTTTTAAATACATGAAAAATATAATTTTCAATAGAATGGTATTTTCCACTATTCATTGAAAAATCAATCTTTTCAAGAATTATAAAAATTTTCCCATAGGATAATTTTGATTCTTTGATTTTAGAAATAATTTTTTTTATCAAATACTTTTCGTAAAATTTATAGAGGTTAAATATATTATTTGTACATAAAAAAGTATTAAAAGTAATATTTAAATAAAATATATTTTTGAAGAATATAATGACATTACTAAAAATTAAGAGATTGTATTGTTATAATTTTTCACTATATTTCTATTGATTAATTCTTTAATATTTATTTAAAAAATAATTATTCCTATTTATACCAAATAATTTAATGAATATGATATATTTTTCTCATTGAAATTAAAATATTTCATTGTAAATTTAATATCGGTGTTTAATATATTTTATGTTATAGACTTTCTTTTTAAAATTATAGGATATTACATCCTTCCTCCCCCTACATTTTCTAAATTTCTTCCTCTCAATTTGACCTTTGTCTTGATAACCACGGTTTCATGTTTTCAAAACACCTTTGTAGAAATACCACATCATAAAAAGAGTTAATAAAACTTATTCTTAAAAGGAGACCAAGGTATGTATGATGGTTATCTAAAATAACACATTACTAGGATTTTATAAATGAAATTATTGGTGGGAAGTGAAAACATGTATACGGAAGCGAAAGAAACTCCAAAAATCTCATAGAGAATTATAAAGATCATGTTCATGAGAAAGTTATCAATCAAAAAACTGTAAATATATGATGGGTTCAAAGGTGATTAATTTCCCATTAAGAAAAGTAAATGGAGAAAATTGTTATTTTAAAGACCATTTTCTTAATAATGAAGAATTATTTTATTTTTTATATTAAGAAGATATGGAAAAATACTTACTTGATAATTAGAATTTCATCCTTTAATTAATTCTCATCACAAACTCATCTTTAACTCTGAATGATGAGTATTCTAGATGAATTTTTCATACATGAAGTACTAAAATAAACCTCTGATGGATTTCATAATTCATTCAAATGATAAAAAATTATTCCCCCAATAATTTTAAATTAACCAAATCTAATATTTTTAGGATATGATAAGATAATTCCCAAAATGATTAAATAATTCAAATGGAGGTAAATAAAATTAATTTCAAAAATTCAATAGTAATACCCAATGTTCAACATATATCATTCAATAAATAAATATCCTTAAAATTTATCAAAAATATTCCATACTAATATTGCAACACAAAAAAGCATAATTATTTTATCATATTTCCTTCTAATATTTAAATATTAATAATATTAATCTCTTCTCAAATCTAATAACAAAATGAATATTCTCTAATCATACAATCTCAAAGATATGATAAGCACATACATAATTAACCTTAATCACCCTATATATATAACAAAATAATTTAATCTACCAAAATATAATTCAACATTTATTCCTAAAATAATATCACATAATATCATATAAGGTTACCTAAATAGAATTTTTTCCAAAATAACTATTATCACATAATCCACAAATTATTTTCAATACCACGGTTATCAATACAATAAAACCTATGTTCCAAAAATGATCTAAAATTGTATCTTAGATATTTGTTAAATAAATAAAAACAGTGTCATAATAAACAGGACTTCATGTGGGCTAGTCGTATGTGATGCACCCTTATCGCCCTTAGTTTATGGGTTCAAACCTGATTTCCTTACTAGATACGATGAGTTATCACCATGACATTGGGTTTAATTTTTATAAAAAAAATTTAATACAATCCATTTATTATTCTATATCTTTTATAAATACACAATAAAATAAAATTTATGGAATTGATATTAACTAATTTTTTAGCCTCAATGGTTATCTTGTAACATTCATTTTGCATCCTGAAATATAATAACTCATAATTACCTCAAAATAAAATATCATATAAAACATAAATTATATTTATAATGTTAAACATATTAACAAAAAAAGGAATATTGAATATTTCCTCAAATTACCTTTTCAAATGATAATTTTAAGGTTTACATATACCTCCACCCTATAAAACATCTCCCAAAATCTCATTAGTCACTTTAAAAACTCATCACGTAAAACTTAAAAAGGGGATTCTAAAAGATGAAAATTACTATTAACCATAAATTATAATCCCATTATTGTATCCATAACTCTTAATATAAATTCTTTTATCAATATCCTAATATACTATTTTGTCTAAACCTTCATCTGATACCAATTGTAATAGCCTGAGACCTGCACTCTTGGATCCCGTGAGAAAAACCTAAACATTATATTTATGTATTTTATACTAATAAATCTGACCCAATTCATCCCATACAAAACACAAAACTTTAAAATGTAAATATTGGATCACTTATATACACGAGGAACTTTTAGGATTAGATTTTGCAAAACAATTACACTATTAATAACTTCGGTTTATATGAAACTGGTTCACAAAGATCAACACCATCTCCCACTATACCCATATTTTCATACTAAATGTTATGTCTTTCCAATATTCTACAAAATTTCTCACATATTAACCATTATAAAAAAACATTCAGAATAATTCTTTATAACCTATGAAAATTAAATATAAGAAAGGGTGTGGTGAAATGCTCGTTGAGGTTGAAATATCAATCGACAAAAATATGAAGGAATAATATAAGAATAAATGTATTATATCATTTCTATAACCTAAAATGTTCATACTAAACCATAAAAATATCATAACCATGAGTTATGGAAAAACAATTAGCATTTAAAAAAAATATATCATAAAAATGAGAAATCATCATAACTCATTGATGAAACATAAATCAATTTCAAAAATTTATGTGTGGACCATATAAGTATAGAAACAATTTCATAAGTCAATGTTACCTACCAAGACAATCATAATAGGAATAAAAACATTTTTTATATATTATTAAGAACATAAACTTGTTTCGCATAAAAATTCAAGAACATAGACTTGTTTCTCAAAATGGATCAAGCACATTTACATGTTTCTGATCAAGCACATCGACTTGTTTCCCATTATTATCTCATGAGATATAAAAAATTTCCCAATAATTTGGAGATATATATAGATCACACCTATCACATAATAAAATACATATATATGTGTTCCACAAGATCATAAATCATTCATAATTTCAGAACACGTGAAATAATTGTGTTTCATAAACATTTTATTATAATATTACCCATGAAAAAATGGGGTTCTTAAACATTAAATCATTTCATCATAAACATAAGCAGTATATATAAAAAAGAAGGTTGGTATCATTGGATCATATGCCCATAAAATATAAACTAACATAAGATGATGTCATCAAAGTAGGAAAAAGGACTTTGAAAGATCAGTTGGAATAATTTTTGAGTGAAAAAAATTCATTTTGAAATCATTTATTATATTTAAAATGTTGTTCACTAGTAATTGAAAAATAATTATTTTAAAAAAAAAATAATAAATTGATAAATAAGAGTCAAGTCATTTAGCTTTCAGAATGATAACTAAATCCACTAATGGAGTATAAATTAAAATAACATTTCTATAATATTTTTTTGGAAAACTCAAAAAGTACATCATTTATAAAATGACAAAAATAATCCATTAAAAATTTTTTGTAAAAAGTAAAACATGGGTAAAAAGTGTTTTAAAAAATTGTACGAAAATTTTAAAAATATTTTTCAAAACATAATTTAGGACACAAGTCATGGAAGGTGAATATTCCCTGATAGATAGTTAAATATAAACAATCCCAAATAATAATGAGATTGTAAAATAAACGATTTCCACTTTGGTAAATTTTGAATCATAATCCATATTATTGAATAAATTCAAATGAAAAATATAAATATTAGGAAAAAATATATATTCGTGATTTAATATGTGAAAGATTCATTATATACACCTCATAAGCATAAATAGGTGCATAATAAAAAATGTCCCAACAAATCAAAATTGAGACGAAGAACCCTTTCCTTGAGTCTGACTCATCATATACATTCATTATCTTCTGGAATAATAAACATAACTTAATTATTTAGATATTTTTTTATCATTTTTCACATTTATTATTCACCTTATCCCACTTATTACCATGTTATAACAAATACTTATTAATTTATATTTTGTCATGCATTATAACGATATTTCGAACATAAGTCCAAAGTGAATTCAGTAGGATGACTATGGTCAATGAGTTAATTATTCCATCATCTAAAAAATAATAATCTTAATATAATCATAATATATATATATAAATTCTACCTAGAAATTAAAAATGGATATGAAAAAATAACTATCTTGCAATCATATGGACGGTAGGTTGTACGTAAACATGAGTAGCGTTTCAATTTTTCAACATTCATTATTAATAGAATGTAAGTATTAATTTATATTTCCATAATGATAATAATATAATAAATATATATAATATATATAATAGTACATTTTTAAATATATTTATATATATCATCTATGTGATGTGGTGAAAAAAAATTAATGACATCTATTCGTGGATGTGGTAGTCCACAGGTACTCACATACGACCTTGTAATTTTTCCTACCATGTAATAGTAAGAATTTAAATAATATATTACTTTTTGAAAATGAAAAATGTTTCATTAATATCATGTATAAATATTAATTACAACATTATAACCAGTCTGGATAGATGGTGATGTAAAAATAATTACTTCGGTTCCCGAGACGGTAGTCTTTAGTACACGTGAATGTTGAATTACACTCCAATTTGACGAATGTTAGAGATAGATTTAGTCTCTTTTATTAACATAATAAAATCCAATTATTATTAGGGTACCTGTGTTATTGTTTTAGAATGGTTTAGAAGATTTGAAGGAGGTGGATGAAGATACAAAGATAAAACATGTAGTTTAAATTATACATATTCATTGGAAAACCTCTTTGAATCAGGACCTTAAGGCCTCTATTATTGGTAATGTTTCATAAATATGTCCTCTATCTAATGAGGGTATAGATTATTGGAAGGTATTTTTTATAGGTGTGGTTGTACAAAATGGGATTTGAAGTGTGAATGAAGGATAAGAAGTGGTTCCCTTTTATAAGAGAGGAGAGGGACACTCATGGAATTTCTCAAAATATTAAATTAATATAAATTAATAATCAATTCCAAATAGATAAAAACTCATTGAGTTTTGGTCTTAGCCACTCATTGACCCTTTTAAATCCAAGAGTAATGATAAGTATTTTTACTCTTTGAGAGTCAATATAATTACTATAAATGGAAAAAAGTATAATAAATTGACTATTGTTTATATTATCAAACATATCATAATCCCTTGTCCAGATATAAGATTTCTTTTAAATTGTTATCATTTAATAAAATATTATTTATTATATGATATCAATAATGCCCATTTTCAAAACTATTCATTACAATGAATTTTATAATATAAATATAACATATATAATTCAAAAAATTATTTTAATACATCCCCAAATGTAATTTTTTCAATTAAATATTTTTATAACATTAATTCTCTAAAATTATAATAATTTTAATATTTCGAATACCATTTATTTGATTTTCTCATTAACAAAATAATTGTTGTGTCAGTGTTGTGAATGAATTTAAGGACAATATATCATCACTAAAAATACAAAATTAATTACCATAATTAATATAAATATTTTATATCTAAAAATAATATTTATATTTTAAAATATTTTCTTGATAACCTAATATTTAATATATTACAATTATCAAAAACAGGATCATGGTATGTCTACTTTTTCAGAAAATAAAATATCATAAGGGTCATAATCTCATCCAAATGAATAGAAAATATCAAATGAAGACTATTGAAAGATTATGGATGAAATTCAATGATCCAATAAGATTTATAAAATTGTTATGGTAAATTTTTAGTCCTTATATGTTTATTTTTATCTTTCATTACCTGATTTAATCTTTACCATGGTAACAAAAATTACTATGGTTACAATTAATACTGACCAAAAATAAAAGGGAAAGATTTAATAAATTTGGAAAAAATTATTCTAAATATGGAATCCTTTTTTTATAATTTAAATCCAATCATTTTTAGAGATTAATTTATACATAAACCAGCAAAACACAACAAAAACAATTTTTCAAATAAATGGGCTTTTAAATATAAAAGGTTTTTAAATTAAATTCAAGAATTAAATCCCTTTAAAAACAATAATTAAATTATTTATAATAAAATTTAAGTAATTATATTTTAAATCTATTAAAAAAATTGATTTATATATTTTAAATTATTGAAATATATAATTTTCAATAAAAATATGTATTATTCACTATTGGTGGAAAATAAAAAAATTTATAAATTATAAAAATTTCAGCATAGGATAATTTTTATATGAAGATGTTATTAAATGAAATTAATTTTATCAAATATAATTTATAAATTTTTAAAAATTTAATTATATTTTTTTTACATAAAAAATCAATAAATATTCTTTTTGATGAAAATAAATTTTTGATGAATAGTATGACCACTAATAATTGATTTATTATTTTGTAATAATTTTTAGATACATTTATATTGAGTAAAAAATTATATTTATTTCAAAAAAAATTAATCATGTTTATACATTCAAATGAAAGGGTTAGTATATTACGGCCACATTTAAATAATAATATTTCACTGTTAATTTAAGCTCAATGTTTATTATCATATAAGATAAATAAATTACTTTTAAAATCTCAGGACATTACCCCATTTTTCCTAAAATTGATGAGGGGGATGAATAATATATTATCAATATTCCCTTCTAAAAAAACTAACCAGAACGCTATTTATATTGTGAAAAATTGGTTTCACACCATCAATCCCTTTCCCAGGCTCCATATCGGCTGAAATAGCCCAAGGCATTGGCTAACTCTATCGATTGAACCTCATTCAAAACACAAACTATGTTTTAGGTCATAAAATAATTTTGGTAAGAGTATTGAACCCATTTTCCATCACAATTCACATTTTGAACCACATGGTTCGTGGTGTGAGTAGATATAATGATTATATTTCTAATCCTAAGGTCACCTGACCTCTCTCTAATGTTTTCATATAAACCCATACTGCTTAATAGGTATTGAACCACATATAAAATAAATCTATTGAAATTTTAGAACCCTTATAAAACAACTATGAACTGAAATTCTCAAAAATAACCCTCTAATCGAGATAAAAAAATTTACTTCCACATGGAATTCACACCCTCAAAGGGTATGTGGTATTAAAACCTCTCCATCAAAATACATTGTTCTTCCACGAAGCATTAATTATCTTTAAACAATTAATCATGACCCACAAAGGTGACCAATTTATGATGAAATCATATTCTTCCACTCCAAAATGAAAATTGAGCTTCCTCTATACAAATCCAAACACAATAAGATCTATTCGTCAAGGATTGTGATACCACTCATCATCATCGCTAAATAAATTTGATGATGCTTACCAATATATATCTAACTAAAGGAACCACATTTTTTTAATTGATTCATCCAAATTAGTGAGGTTCTCCCCACCATAATCCTTTTCTCATGAGAAAATTTTTAACCACAGTGAACCTCACCATCATAATTCCATACCAAACTGATATATAGTTGTTTAATGACCTTATTAGTGTGTTCATTAACTTATTTTATCCAATTACGCACAAAAAATGGATTGGAAATTATTTTTATCTATGTTTTAATTTTAAATTAAGTCATATGAATCTTAAACATTCAATAGGAGGGCTTGTTCATGCCATATTTTCTTCAAAATCCCAGATTTATTCTTGAAAAACATTAATCATACCTAATTGATTTTCCAACCCACTGCATCCAATATCACACCTAAATTTTGATCAGTCCTCATTGAGAATACTATTCCAAAAAAGGGATAGTCATATGTACTACTATGTTTTCCTTATTTTCTGTTCACAACAAATAATTTTCTGATGGAATTCCAAAATCTTCTACACAATCAAACTAAATTCTAAATGTGACTCTAATGTATTTTCACATATGGATTTTTGAACAACCAACTCTACCATTATTTTATCACCCAATCACTAGAACCCCATGGATCTTACAAACACATCAATCTCATGATATTTGTATCGAGCCCAATTATAATGCAAGATCTACATTTAATCTCAAATCTTAACAGAAAACATTGTATTCACCGTGGAACAGGATATAATATGATCCTCATACTCACAGGTATCCAAATTCCACCTTGATTGTCTAAAGATCCATCTCAAGAATCCATATCTCAGCCTGTATGAGGTCACTCCCCCATAACCCACACTCCATCCACTATTGTACATAATGATTGGATATGTCTGTCTCACTCATAATAGCTCACTAAGGAAAAACATCAAATAAAAATCATTCTGAAATAACCAAGAACATCGTCCTCGATATTTGTTATAAGACCATTTGAAATAAGGGTCACATCCATAACTAGAACATTGTGCACTATCCACCAAATGGTCTTCCTTATATCACTCTTTATGTATAACCTCCATTAGTTCCATCATCACATGCATGTCCCTTCTCCCAAGACACACTCATCCACTATCAATTCTGACCTCAAGCCTTCCTAACAATGCATTTCAAGGAAAACCACAGGTCAACCATTCCACCTAACATGATCTATTTTTTATGTCCATATACCAAGGAGGGACATTAACCATTTTATTAAAAACCATGGGCAACAAATATCATAAGTTTTTCTTCAAAATAACTTACCCTCATCCCACATACATCCGCCTACAGATCTACATTATTTCATTTGAAATCAGATTGTTGTATGATCTTATTAAACCTAATTATAAGAACCTAATCACAATACCATGAGTTTCAACTCATCAAACCCAGACTCACAATATTACATAGTTTTTTATGCCCCACTACATTCAAATATAATCTAAATAAAATGAACATCAACACTCCTCTTCAAAATTAGGCATTCCCCCTATTCCATGGTCTATCTCATGATAACCCACCAACTGGTATCACCTTAACAAATTAAATTCCTAACCACATTCTAATCATCTAAGATCTAACCATCATGGATCATAACCCATTATCTCATCATAAAATAATCCTCATGTCAATAAATCTAAGCCTCCTATCAGTTTTTCGCTCTAAAACCAAACAACCATAATTAAAAGTACTTCAATGGATTTTTATCACAAAATCCCAATTCATGTTCATGCCTATGAAACTTATTGGGTAGTACACCAAATTCAATGATTTAATAACATAAATCATCTACTCTTGCATCATGCCTTTAAGGAATTCACAAGAATGCGCCGACCCCCCTCTATGTTTACCCTCACTTACATCAAAATGCATCTCGAATATAAAAACAAGATCATGAATATCCTGAGTAATATCTACAAACACAAAAAACACCCATTTAACTCTTCACTACTATCCCATATAGGTCAAAAATAATGGGAAACACCTCTCTATTCTCATCCCATGTATCGCATAAAACATCATTAGCCAAACTACCCACTCTAGGGTCCCCATACACATTTTAGTATCACATTCCAAATCATCATCCTACTAGGAAACTAATCCTCATTGATAATACAAATACGATAATACCCTGTTTAAAATCCCAATCTCAGGTTGATCCTCACCTGGCCTCAACATAAAAGAGTCACCCCCTCAAGGATCATATTCTCATTCATGTACCATATTATATATAATGGCATCACCACAACATGATTTTTAATGAGTAATCCACAATCGCACAATTTTGTTAAGTAGAATGATTCCATAAGATTTATGGGGAAAACGATATAAGTTTATTTTGATACTTGCAGTAATTGAACCTATTTTTTCAAGAATATTATTATAACTACCCATAATGGGTTCATTATTATGGCATCATACTCATGTACTAACCTACATTGGGTTACTAAAAATCCATCACACCAAGGGATTTTATATTCATCATCTTGAATAATCATACTATAGTATCTACAATACTTGATATAAAAGGAAAATAAATTTTCATTAAACTGTAGAGAGAACCAAAACAATGTTATATTGGAAAATAATATATTAATCTCTTGTGAATCTTTAAACAGGTGAACCCTCATCATCAATTATCTCAATCATAAGCAGTAACATGTATGTTATGTTAATATTATATGAAAAATATTTGTCATTTACACTAGCCTATTTCCATTGGTCCAAGATAAAAAAACCCCAAAATCATAAATTCATAAATCCATGAAAAATCAAGTGTGTCATGCTAGATTAAATACCACAACTGTAAAAGTGAATGTTTTAAAAAATAATCCCATATCCTGGGTAGCCTATAATTCCTACCATAAACTTTTTTAATGCACCAGTTTGATATCCATCACAATCTTTAAAGAATACATATAAAATTTGTCGACCATATCCCCAAATACTGAGATAAAATAAAAAATCATGTGCACTCTATGATATCTTTAAGAAAATATTTTATACCATTTCCTGATTTCCTCCCTTAGTATATAAGTGTTAAATGATTTCCAAACTAGAAGATTCACCGCTGGACCTCAAGCACATCTCCATGCATGTAATAGGATTCTAACTTGTAGTGATCATCTAGAGTGATACATTGGGGTAATATATACCCTTGTATCATAGTGTCAAAAAATATTTTAAATAACAAAAAATAATCCAAAATAATAAAACATCCAATCTATTATGAAGATTAAATAATGATAAATGAATGTGAAAGCATACAGTCATACAAACTCAAAAGAATTCCAGCATACAAAAAAACATTTCCCACTATTATGATCATATCTATATTAAAATTAAAAAATAAAATACCCTAAGGATATATTACAATCCCCAAGACTCATATTATCCTAATATCTGATTACATCTGAGTTATCTATCTAAAAGGGTCAATATTAGGCCTTAGGAAAACTTAAACCTATAATAGGTTATGTATTCTTGGGTACACAAGTTCGATCACCACCCAACTAGGGTGTGAGTGCAAATTGTTTGGGAAATAAAAGCACAATGATTTACATAAATAGTAAATATAATGTAAACATGTAATATTGATAATAAAACTCATGATTTCGCGTAAATATGTTGTTGCATATTAACTTCATAATATTTGTTTTCTTTTAAAACATAATCCCAACACTGTGAGTGACAAATAATTTTTTCATAAAATTATCTACATTGAACATCAAGGCCACTACTCACTACTCTCTATAATGATCAAAATATTTTATGTGTCTATGAAACACCCACTTCATTTGAGAGTTAAAAAATATTTATAAGAAAATATTCACTAGTAATTTTATGTATGAAATATCCCAACCCAAGGTCCACACACTGGTGCCCTGATCCAGTCTGTTATAAGACCTCAGGCGTACCTCTCTATATTCCATAGGCTACCAACTACCAGGGATGGTCAATATCAGTTAACCCACTTTATCAGACTAGAAAAATAGTGGATATAAAAAAATAACCAAAAAATATAACAATAATGAAAATGATTTCAATATAACATGATGACCAAAATAGGAAATAAATTATCCAAAAATAAATAGTAAATGTTTCATGAAAATGCATGAAAAGTGCCAATATAAAAAACCCCAAAATAAATAATGAAATTAACAACTCCCAAGTGGGTCCTAAAGCATGTTCGGCTCCCTCATCCATTCTCTATCATGACTCAACCATCTAACATAGGGTCATTTATCAAAACCTATTCCCAAAACATAAAATATATTCAGGTACTGATTAGGAAACCAAAGTAGGGTGTGTGTACAACTGAGTAGGAAACCACCAACAGTATCTAAAACAATATACAATAAAAACAATGCATGATATTATATAACGAATAAATAAAATAAATAAATTAAACATATAAATTTATTAAATTGTTATTTATTTAACCACATAACCCTCAGGTTCCTAAGGATACCAAAACTATCAATACCTGCTTTGGCCCATAACAGAGCCTGGACATAACACATATTAAATTTACAATTCATTTTAACAAATGGTATTTCATTATCAATTTAATTTCAATTTTTTATTTAGAGAATTGGAACCATTGGTCAATGCCACATTTTGGAACTACGTCCCTCATTCATAGGACCTCATGGTATTTTGAAGTAGAATTATATTTCCCATAATCATTTATCAATCAATTTATCATTATGGTCTTTTTTAGTTGTAGGGCATGTCTCACACAGGTTTGTCAATAAATTTATCACTATGGTTTTTGGAAGTAGCTGACCATGTCCCACACACATTTATCAATCAATTTATCACTACGGGGTTTGTATGTAGCATACCATTTCCCACACATGCATATCACAATCACATGTATATCACATAGAACACATTAATCAAAGTTAATCAATCTTAACGTTCTTTCACATTTAAAAAACAAAACATCCTTTAATTAATTAAATAATTAAAAAATCTGTTTCAATCAATTTAATAATAAAAAACTACTACTAATTAATGAATTAATTAATAAATCTAATTCAACAATCTCAATAACCGAATAATTAATTCAAAAATTAATTATTCTATTAAATTTCACAATATTGATATCTCATTAATTCTACAATCATACATTCTATTAATTAATTCAATTTCCCATTCAAAACAATCCGTTAATTAATTAAAATATTAGTTAATTCAATCAATATAATTTTTCAATCTCAATATGCTATTATTTAGTTCCAAAACTAATTAATTAAATTTCACCCTTAAATTTCCCTAGTTAACATAAATCGTTAATGTAAGGAAATTAAAACCAATCAATTCAATTTTTCAAGGAAATTAACCAATCATGTACATTGTCATTCTCACAACTACATACATGTAATTGAATCAATACTATGGAATTGGAATTTATTCAACCTACCTAAATTCATTGATGAGAGATATCCCAATGGTAACCCCCAATTTATGTTGAATGATCAAGAACGTGATGAAGAATGAGATCTAGATCTGAATCCAAGATACACGATATAAAAAATAGATATTTAAAAAACCTATAACTTAATCTAGAACCAATTGTGGATAAACATCCATCTTTTTTCTAAGAAGATGAGTGGTATAAAGAGAGATCTAAACAGGAAGAAACCACATACACAGAGAGGTGCAGATCTATTAATCTGGCCATTAAATCATGAATAACAGAGGTTGGGAGCTTTAGGAATTTGTACCGGAGCCTCCAAAAATGGGATAATTCGAATAGGGGTGATTTGGGATCAATATTGGGTTAATAAGGGAGTTTTGGTACTTTTAAAATCAATTTTCGAGTTAATTAAAACCATGCAACCCATTTTCTGGACAGGTTTGCAGGATTTTCCAAACTGTGCACCATAACTGTGTGCCTCTTATAGGGGGGTCACTATTTATCATAAGAGGGTTCATGGTTTGATTTACCATGCAACAGCTATGTGAATACCATCTGAATTTGGTTCACACTATTTTCAAAGATAGGCACATGGTTTGGAAAAACCATTCCCAACCGTGCACAGCCTCTCCTCCCAATTTTTCCCAATTTTCATCCAAATGCATCAATGTTAAGACCCAAAATAATTATACCCAAAACATGGAAAACTAATACCTATAAATTAGTTTGATATATATAAATAAATGGTAAGGATCATAAAATCTCCCCATCTTATAACAGCTTTCCCTTGAGGTGTACTCTCAAGTATACCTAAGATTCAGATTAAAATAGATCAAGCCACTGGGCCCAAATATCTATTTCTCTCTCCGATGTTTCTTCCTAAACAATTCAATGTTTCCACAATACAATTACTATCATAATGGTATTTCCCCACAATAATTTATCACTTTGATCCAACACACATATCAAATTCACCTAAAAGGTTGTGTATATCTCAAACTCAATATCATCTACATAGAACACATGTGAAGGTTCGGCGTAATACTGTTGAATCTATTATACATGAAATAAATCATGAATATCACTTTATCTTTGTGGAAGATCCAATGGGTACACCACTAGTTTGATTCTCTCCACAACCTAAAATAGTCCAACAAACCTTGCTTACATCTTGACAAGTCTTCGTATCTTGTGGTGTCCCATCCTCAAATACACCTAAAGGAATAGAAGATCATCCTCTATAAACTCTTGGGCTCATAGATGTGTACGATTATAAAACTTATGTCTACTCTGATTTTTATCTATACTCTTTGGAATCCATTATACCTTCTTTGACATCTCCTTCATGAGATACAGTCCCAATAGCTCAGACTCTTCTGCCACCATCCAATATAAAGGGTTAATGCAAGGACTATCGTAAGGTTTCTCATATGGTTTCATCAATATAGTCTTATAATAATTGTTTTTACAGGAAAAATGTAATAATTCTAGGTGGTTCTCCCAAGACCCATCAAACTCCAGGATACATGGATGAAGTATGTCCTCTAGCACCTATATCATACACTCTGACTACGCATCTGTTTGAGGGTAGAATTTTATACACTATAAAACTTGTGTACCAAGAACCTTAGATAATCCTTGAAAGAAGCACAAATTAAACATTTATTCATAGTTTGGAAAACTATTTTTCTGTCACTCCATGTAGATAAACTATTTACAAAACATAAAAATCAATCAACTACATCACTAATTATGTCTCTCTTATATAAAAGAAATGCGCTACATTTATTAAATGGTCCATAATCATCGAGAAACAAAAAGTATTCTATGGAATCCTCAAGAGATGCATCACAAAATCCATAGTAACATCATCCCACTCACTTTGTGTAATGGGCTACAGTTGTAGTAAACCTCAAGGTCATTGATGCTCAGACATCACCTATTAAAAGGTGTACTATTGTGTCATGGATCCTGCTGTCTAATTTTTTAAGTGAGGGAAAAAATATGTCATCCTAGGTCATGGAATATTTTGATCACACCTATATGAACCTCCCACATTAATGTATGAAATTCCCACATCAGCTCCTCCCACATACTCTTATACATAGAAACCTAATTACATACATAGAATATATCATTCTAATATATTTTTTAATTAGAAGGTGACTCCCTAAATTCAATAATTTTTCTTAAGGTCGATCATTCTGGATCTTCATACTGTCTATCTATAATCCATTTCCAAAGTGTACACTCCACTAAACCAATATAAGATTCATCTAATCCGCACTCTCCTGAACTACAACATCCATCTCAACCAGTAAATATATAGTCTTCCACTCAATACTATACTCCTAAACTACATGAGTCTGAATTTTCCTACTTAAAGAATAAGTAACATTTCTTCCCTTCCTAGACGTATATGATAGATCAAAGTCAAATGACTACATATACTCAACCCATCTATGCTGCAAGAGATTCATGTATTTCCAAAAAAAGATATACCTTAATCTCCATGTGATCCGTATATAGAGTAAACTTATTGACCAATAGATAATGTTTCAAATACTTCAAACCATAAAACACTGCTTTCAGCTCAGGGTCATTTATTGTGTAGTGTCATTCTTGTAACCTCAACTGCAGAAACACATACACCATAATTTGACTCCCCTATATCAACACTTATCTAAGCCTACTCCTAGAATCATCACAAAACATTTCATACTTCTCATTGGTCACATGTAGGATTAATATTTATGTTAATTTCAACAACTTCATTAACTCATAATAGTAATTCTCACATTCTTGTATTAATTAAAACTTTACCCCCTTCATGGTCAATCAAAAAAGTCATGATGCTAATTGGGTAAATTTATGGATGAACCTTTAATAATATCTTACTAACCCCAGAAAGCTATGAATATCAAAAACATTCTTGGGATACTCCCATGAATCATCTATATGAATATTGTCTTGGTTTACATACACCCCTTCCTCCGAGATGATGTGACCCAAGAAGTGTATATGTTTAATCCAGAATTTACATTTAGGTAGATTATAATATATATCTTACTCTCTCATTGTACTGAAAATGATTCCAAGATATTGGGAATGATCATAGTGAGTCATGGAGAAACCCAATATTTCATCCTCAAATACTACCACAACAGATCTAGGTAAGGATAGAATATTTTTTTCATCAAGTACATAAATATAGATGGAGAATTCGTTAATCCAAATGGAATTAGGATGAACCCATATAGACCATACCGACTTCTGAAAGTAATCTTCTATATATAATAAAATGAACACCTCAATTGATGATACCATGATAACAAGTAATCTTTTCGAAGACACAATATCCTCTAAACTGGCCAAAAAATCATTGATACATATAAGGGGATACCAGTTCTTCACATTCATCTAGTTCAACTTCAAGTAATATGCACCCAAGAGTATTGTATCATTGGACTTCCTTGCAAAAAAAACTAGAGAACCCCAACGTGACGAATTTAGATAGATAAACCCCTTCTCCATTAACTCTTCTATTTGAGTCTTTTACTCTTTAATCCAAGTTTATTCCTATCCATATGGTGAAATATACAATGGTTCATGCACCTAAATGATCTCAATATCAAATTACACTTCTATATCATGTGGAAGACCTAAGAAGACCTCGAGAAACACATCCTAGAACCTGTCCAATATGGGTGGAAAGATATCCTACTTTACACCTCTTCCATTTAGCAAAAAACATGAAAACTGGGTGGTGATCTCCCCCAGTTGGGGATGAATTGGACCAATATGGCCTACAGTGATGTCCTACCCTCCTTGGTGTACATAATAGTTACCCTCATGAGACATAAAAGCTACTATTATATGGTAACAATCAATGTGGGCTCAGTATTCTTCTAACCAATACATACCCATAGTTATGTTAAATCCTAAAAATTCAAGGATGTAAATTTCCCATCTAAATAATACTCCACCGACAGAAGAGAACACCCCATGCATATGAATATTTCCCTTGACCATACTCCCAATAGTGTATCCATCATCATCCCCTATCTCACAAACTCCACCACCATGATCAAACCATTAAATAGATTTGAAAAAAATAAAGGAATGAGAGATAATGGATTCAAATAAGGCACTATTAGGTATAGAATCAACAGGAATAGTACGTATTTTTATCGATGGTAAAGACTTTCTATTCACCAGAGTTGGCTTAAAAGAATGTAATTGTCCTTACCATCTTATATTTAATGCAGTTTGATTCCCCTGAGCGGCACCACACAGCTGATGTGGGCACTCTATTTTAAATATCTATATCCACTACCTTGAATTCCACTCCCAGTAGAATTATGACTGGCAGAATGATGAGGTGTATAAGATCCACTTTATACACTTAGGCTCTATCTAAGTTCTACATCATAACCCGTATATCATGGGTTATTATTGAACCTCAATAGATAACCCAGCCTTATGTAGCCTCTCCAATCTAATGTTAGTCAAGGACACTATCTTTATAAGTGTGTCGACATACCACACTATTGATAGATCATATGAATAAGTTCTTGTGTAACTGACCCTTACCCCTAGATACTATTCTTGCTATCACCCTGACTATCATTCTCAAAGTGACTCTCCCTGCTCTAGGAGTCCATAACTCTAGACCATCCAATATAAACCACTTGTCCTCCACTAGAAGCCTCCTTTGGGTTCCCCTAAGATATGAGATCCTAATATTCCACTTATGAAAACATATTCATCCTGAAGATATGAACCTAGGACTTAATCTCACATTTAATCCAATCCTAAAATTCTTTTTCTAAATTAGCCTCATTCCTTAACAACTTTGGAGGAAATCATTGAAAATATGTAAAGTGTACAACATAGTCCATCATTTATATACTCCCATAATTCAATCATAAGAAATAATATACTCTTTTCTTCCTATTCATATAAGCATAAAAGTGCTCAAGAACTTCTCGAGAAATTCATTCCACTTTATATTTTTATGTTTTTCATTATGTTTCATGATTTCCAACCATTACTTTGGTTGACCATGTTACATGTAAGAAGCTAATTTTACTCTCTTCTTAGTATGTGTCTTTGATTGGTCAAGTATAGTCTGGATAGACTCAATCTGGAACTCAACTTCCTCTGTTAATCCCTCTCCCATAAAGGTTGTATGGTGCTGCAAATGTAACTCCATCGTTAGTTCATGACAACATTTCATAGCCCGCCTTGGGTCTCTTTCCATAAATGGCCTCAAGTGATAAAATTTATCTCAGAACTGCTATCCGACATCCTCACCCAACACTACATGTCCCTTAGGATCCACCACTAAAAATTCATTTCCATTTATGTAAACTTTCCATCCTCTCAACAAACTTCATCATAGTGGAATATATATAAAATTCCTAAAAACACATCTTAGGACACATAACACAACTTTAGTATAGTTAATGTAAGTTGGATTTATAATAATCCCTTCCCCAATCCCCACCCCAAGGTCAAAACTGAAGCTCTAACACTACCCTTAACCATCCCACATCTTGGTCCAGGCGAAAAAAAGGGTAAAATCATTCTCAAATTCAATTTTCTCATTATACGCCCATTTATTCACACATCACATCATTTTAAATTTTCAATTTCATATTAGGAACCATTTTAGTTCAATTTTTCATGCATGTAAAATCATTTCATGTTCAAAAACATACCAATAATATGTTTTTCTATGTGTTCCTAAAATGATTCATGTCATAAAATAATCTTGAGTGCCTATAATGATTCATTCATACAAAAAAACACCTACCACACTTGTCCATAGTTCAAATCTCATAAAAAGTCATATATAATAATCACAAAATATAAAAAGTGCATCACACAAGGAAAAATATCAATAACTGTAATAGTACACCTCAATAAAAACAATACCACCTTGGGTACTTGGATTTTACCCCCATGCATGGTTTAGCAAGTACAATGCATGAGTGCTTAAACAGGGTCTAACTCATCCTATTCTCCTATTTACATTTCTAAAATAGTAAGATAAAACAAAAAAAATAAAATTTATTATGATACAACTTTGTAATGTCGTGACCCATGTGCCACACATCAGGTCCCTGAGACGGTGAATTACATGACCTCAAGTGTGCCTCCTAATATTCTAGAGGATTTCGACTAGTACTGAGGGTCAGTATTTTTCATGGGGAGAATATACCCTCTATATCAAAGTAGCACAACAAAAAAAGATAAATAAGAATAACCAACATATATATCCATTACAAGAGTGATACCAAGATAAAATTATAAACAAAATTGGAAATATAGTATCCAGAACAAAACATTATATGTGTCATTAAAATATGTGTCAAGTATCAGTATAAAAACCCCAAAAATAAATAAAGACACTAGAAACTCTCAAGAGGGTCTCGAACCATATCTAGTTCCCTCATCCATGATCTATCCCTACTCAACCATATAACACAGGTCTCATTCCCTTAAACTGTCTTGAAACCATGAAATCGATTCGGTTGTCGATCGGGAATACAAGTAGGGTGTGAGTACCACTTAATAGGTTGCCACCAATGGTATCTAAAACAATATCCTGTCAAAATATTGTAAACATTTCTATAAATAATAAATACAAGAAATAAACTGAACAACATAAATTTATTCAATGAAACCCTATTTAACCACATAACCCTTAGATTCCTGAGGACACCCAAACTCTCAAAACCTTCTTCAGCCTATAAAATAGTTTGGACCATAAAATATATGCAATTCACAATTCACAATAAAAAATAGATTTCATTATCCATTTAATTATATTTTAGGGTACAAAAAATTGAAACCATGGTCTATTACCAACAGTTTGGGCCTAGGATTCCATGCTTACGACCCCATGGGATTTTGAAGTATATGTTAGTGTCTCACACTCATTTATTAAACATTTTATCACTAGGGGCATCAGAAGTTGTTGAACATGTCCCAGACAGATTTATCATTTAATTTATAACTATGGGAATTGGAATCCAAAAACCATGACCTACACATGTGTGTCAAACAATTGTTCACTATGGGGTTTATAAGTACAAGAACATTTCCAAGAAATAAATATCAAATCACACATATATCAAATATAACACATCAATCAAGGTTAATCAACATTAACCTTTTTATCACATTTCACAGTCAAAACATCCATTAATTAATTCAACAATTAAGTAATCCATTTAAATAAATTTCATAATGAAAAAATTATTATTAATTAATTCATGAATTAATTTATCTAATTCAACAATCTAAATAACTCAATAATTAATTAAATAATTATTTATTCCATTAAATTTCACAATATCGATATCTCATAAATTCAACAATATTAGATTCAATTAATTAATTCAAAAATCAATTAATTCTTTTTCACATTCATATCAATAAACTAATTAATTAAACAATTAAATAAGTCAATTCAATCTAATTTCACAATCCCAATATCCTATTAATTAATTAAAATATTTATTAATTTAATTTCACCCTTCAATTTCTCTAATTAACCTAAATCATTAACACATGGAAATTAAAATAAATCAACTCTGTTATAGAGAAAATTTCCTAATCTTGAAAATTAAAATTCTTACAATTACATACACAAAATTAAATAAATACTATGAGATTAGAAATTAGACCACCTACCTCAATTTTTTTATGAGATATCTCCCAACATAAATCCCCTATTTAAGTCGAACGATCAAGAAATATACAAACAGCGATATATAGATATAAATCCAAGATAAAAGAAAAAAATTCAAGATCTAAAAAACCTAGATATATATCTAGATCCCAAAACATATAAAAATCCCTATTTTATCCAAGATGAGGAGAAGGAGAGAGAGAGGTCTAAATGGGAAGAATCCACATACTCAGAGAGGTGTATCTAATAATATGACCTTTAAATCATAAAGAAAAGAGGTTGTCAGATATTGGAATTTATCCAAGAGCCTAAAAAATTAGAAAATTTTATTAAGGTTGAGTTGGTTCAATTCAGGATTAATACTAGTGTTCAGATAAATTTAAGACAATTTTTTGGGTTAATTAAAACTGTGCATATTGTTTCACGAGTAGGGGTGCATGTTTTGTCATACAGTGTTCCTTAATCATGCACCTCTTCTAGGGTTGCATGGATTCTATTAAGAGAGTGAATGGTGTCAAAAATCATGCTCCTTCCATGTGAATATTCTTTATCTGGGTTCACATGATTTTTTAGTTTGGGTGTATGATTTAGGAAAACTATGCGCCAACCATGCACAACCACGTGACCTTCCAATTTTCTCCAATTTTCACCCAAACACACCAAAGTTCAGACCCAAAAAATTTATAACAAAAAAAGGTAAAATAATACATATAAATGATCTCAATACATCTCTAGAAAAGGTTGAGATCTTATAATGTAGTTATTGCATGATAACAATTCCAATGTGAAAACCAATTTCTAAGTGGTTTGTCTCTGCATATATTCCTAGAAACTCCTCAGTTTCTAACCACTTCATCTCTGAACCACTACCTGCAAAGAAAATTATTTACATCAATTTAAAACTAATTGTATTGTTATTTATATATAATTATTCATCACATGGTATATTTTAATTCCCCCAAATTAACTCATATGTAGTGTATTTTAACAAAATATAATTTATTCACAAAACACCCAAACCCATAATGAACTTTTTACGAACTCTCACATTTTTAAGTAATTCATTATCCATAAATGATCTTAACCAAGAACGTAAATTTAGATATAAACCAATCTACAGACCATTTTTATCATGACCCGCAATCGCAAAATAATTCATTTTCGATTGTCCATGATATTTTTTATTCACTGAAAAGCATTCTCGCAAGGGAGAAAATCCATCATCCATAAGGATTTATTCTCCATGAAAATACTTATCTATAAGCACTAATTAGGGAAAACAAAATTATATCATTGAATAAATCATCCTTATCATATTTTTCATCCTTTAAAAGAATTTTGAAGCATCCCACTTTGCACCCATGTTTTTAGGTGTATGATCAATAAAACCCTTATACGTGAGGTGGTCGACCATGAATGAATAGCTCATGGGAGGAAGAAGAGATATATAGTGACATCATATGCCCCACATTTCAATGTGGTAAATTTATTGGATGCCTCACATTTATTCAAGGTTTTTAAGGCATGGATAAATAGTACCAATATACTGTTTTCCCATATCAAACTAGATGTACGAATAGGATGCGATATATTATTCAAGCCAGACTTTAGGTAGGTCATAAATATATACCCCATTTAGGCGTGCCACCCAAAATAGTGGCATCACTTGTCCTTTTTTGTGGACTACTATCATATCTCATGCTCACCTATAGGCACACTCTCTGTGGGCCCTATACATAGTACTAATCTTTTAGGGCCAACACATGGACCCAACAGCCTGTATGATAGCTTGAGATGTCCTCACATGGTAATGGTTGGCCTCGTGGTTCCACTAATTTCTTGTTTGAGGCTAGCTCGGTCTAGTTGTGGTTTGGCCCTTATGTTTTAATATATGGATTCTATAAAAATAACCTTTGTAAATATGTAGAAAAAAGTTAATTCCATTAAAATTCATATTCACTCATCATCGAATTCCAATATACCATCTCAAATCCTCTAATACAAAATTCAACTATTTTCACATATTAAACACTTTTTGATATCAATGTGTCCTCAGTGACACAGGTCTATGACATTGAAGGTCAACACAACAGTCATCACAATCTAAATACCCAAAAGAAATTTCAAAGTGTGATATCCATTTTTATATAAATAATAATTTTTCATGTGTGACATCCAATGTTATTACATTAATCCTTAATAATTCTACAGGAATCACCACATCATCCATAAAATTCTTCAGGAATCACCAGTTCAAGAATCCTCATCTCTATATGTAAGTCTTCCATGTATATTGACTTTATGATATATTGACAACAATGACAATATGAATTCCTCAATCATGAACATGTTCTCTTCAAAAACATTACAGATGATAGAAATGCAGTACTGGGGATGGTGGTTACAGAGTACGTAGATGAACCCTACATAGCATAGAGACTCATCCATTTTTCATAATTTTATTAAAATGGGGTCAGGGCCTCTTAAAATCACCTCCAACCTTCTCCAACCTTAAACTAAGAATATATAAAACACTATGTACAATATCCTTCACATGTAGTACTCCATGGATGGTTTTTGAATAACTTCATCTATATTTCATCCTTGAATAGGTATACATTTATATATTAACTAGTTTCATTCTTCCAAGCCACTTACCAACTATTTTATATAGATTTCATATCCTTGGTATACGTATTTAACAGTAGGATTATATCAAAAATAATTATATATATATATACATATTTCTCAACAAGAAACCAACCTCATTACCCTTTACCCAAATATGTATGGGAAACCCATACTTCTTCATTAGGTGGATATTCACTCCATCAACTAGCTCAATAATGCTCATATTAACACATATTTAAACAAAAATATATCCAACCAACTCTTGGTACATAAATTAATTTATTCTCAACTACTAAACCACATTAAATAAAATGAGAATTTTTTTTAAAAGGTGATATGTTTTTTGGTGTGTTGTTTAAAAGAACTTTATCCCCCCCCATTGAGTTATTAGTACTGAAAATATGGCCTTTATCAGCGCTATAAAATTTCAATTATAGTTCTAAAAAGAGTTAATAATCCTGGTGAAGATAAAGGGGGTCCCCTTTAACAGTGCTAAAAATGCTGATAAAGACCCTTTTTATAAGCCCTAAAAAAGGCACTGATAAAAGGGGTCGTTTATTAGTGCTAAAATGCACTGATAAATCGGTCATTTATTTGTCATTTTTTAGTGTTGTTAAAGGACTCCTTTTATCATCTCTATTTTAAAAGCACTGATAAAAGTTAGAAAATATAAAAAATATAAAAAAAAAATTCTGTATATCGGGGAGGGGCTTCAACAGTGCTTGAAGCCCCCTTAAACAGTGCCCCTAGCCCCAGCCTGCATGCCCTAGTCACCCCCCATCCCACATGCCCCTGTGGCCACCCCACCCCCTTTAACGGTGCTAGTATCAATTCCACTTGTGCGCACGACCTTCCTCCCCCTGGATTCAAACCCCAGACCTCTTACCTAGGTGCCTAGGCCTTTACCACTCCACCATATTGTTTTTATCTCTATGTAATAACTTCTCAATATATATATAGTTATAAAAAATTGTATATTAATATATATTTATGTTAACATTTATATATTTTTTAATATATATATTTAATTACATTAATATATAAATATCTATAGATATATTCGTATATTAATGTATATATATATACATATATAGTTATATTTATATATTTATATATTTATTCGTATATTAATATATATTTATATCTATTTATTAATATATATTTATATTTTTTATCTGTATATTTATTCGTATATTAATATATATTTATAAGATCAGTTTTAAATACATTTATAAAACATTCTTTTTTGTGTGTGTTTATAAATAAATAAATACAGAACAGACACACACACACACAGACACACACACACACACAGACACACACACACATATATATATTATATGTGTATAAAAAAGTTTAATCATACATATTTATATATATTTTGAATTATTATATATTAATATGTATATATATATGTTTAGAATATATAGATAATATATATCAGTTTTTCAATACAGATGCACACAAATATATATATGTAAAGGTACACATTATATATGTATATATATATTCATATATTTTTATTTTAAATAAAATGGATAATATTATTTTATTTATGTAAGGATTATATATTGAGAAATATATTTTAAATGTAAAAATGTTTAATTATTTATTTATAAAATTAAATTTTTATGTGCGAATATATAAAAGTATATATATATTGTTATATATTTGATTATAAATAACGTTACATTATGAAAAAACAATAAAATTGGAATGTCATAATATGAATATGAATGTAATCCCTCATAATAAATCCATTTCCCACTAAAAAAGGGAAAAAATACCTCCTTAAATGAGGATAAAATTCTATCAAATGTTAAAATAATTTGGTATCCAGACTAAAAACTCGGTTTTGGAGGCCTTATGGGGATTTTTTGCCAAAAAAAAATGTGACATAAGGTTTCCTTGTGTCACCAGTGCATAGACCTCTTCGCAGGCTTTGATTTGATATTTTGTAGAGCTCCAACATACATTGGATAAAAAGTTATGGTTGTTTGACCTTTGATTTATGTATTCAACTTATTTTAGTTCTTTTATTAATTTTTTGATTTTTTGTGTCTTAAAATTGTTCTTAAATGATTTTTAGTCAATGATAATTATAAAATTATTAATTACTAATATTTTTAAGATATTGTATAATACGTTTTCACTATATATCTTATATTTTAAGTGGAAATTTTTATTTATACTTATCTAAAACATATTTAAATATTTATATATATATATATATATATATTATATTTATATCATTATAAATATACCTATATATTTAAATATTAATATATTATTTTTTATAAAATATACCCTTTATCAGCCCTAGGGAAAAATGTAATCATAAATCCCCCTAAAAGCATTGATTAAGGGGGCCCCATTAACAGTGCTAAAAAATCACTCATAAAGGCACCCCATTTATCAAGGCTTTTTTTAGCACTGTTAAAGGGTGGTGTTATGGAAACATAGTTTTTTGGTAGGGTATTATGAAATAAAATGAGGATAAATTTATTATAAAAGAAATGAATTTTCATTTCTCAACTATTTCCAGTCTAAGTATGGAAAATCAGTCTCTTGTTTCAACAATGTCTGATATGAGGGAAGGAATGTTCATAGTCACATCTACCTACTTTAAAAGAGATAACTATGGATTATGGAATGAAATATTGGTTATCAAAAATATAAATATTAGTTTAAAAACTATATAAAATATGTTTAACTATACCAAATTTATGTTAGAAATCCTAAGCTATGGAAATCTAAATAGGAACCTGGGTATGATGTATATTCTAAATCCATGAATTACATTATTTGTGGTCTAATACCAAATTAATTTGATATATTTTCTTAGTGTTCTACTTATAATTACATGTGGAAACATATATATGTTTTCAATGAAGGTGTGATAAATATTATAAAACTTATATATAATCCTATCAATCTAAATTTTGACACATTCAATATGCTTTATGGTGAGTCCATCCCCCATAGGAGTATAAAATTCACTAAAATTTTAGATAATGATTTTTCATTGGGAACTATTGTTCCTGACCATTATCAGGAAATAAAACTTATTATATTTATTCAATCAAGATAGAATATAATATCAAAAATTATTAATCACTTCTCACCATTTAATGATTTGAAAATTAAATAACTAAATAGAACACTCATGATGTATGTGGTAGAGATGAAATATGAAGCTAATGATCAGAAGTTTTCCAAGAAACAAAACATTTAACTTGAATTTTCAACTTTAAAAGATTATAACAATACTAAAGATATATTACATTCAAATTCATCTTATGATGGAGATTCTAGAAGTTCTAATTCAAGTGATGACCTTTCTCAGCTAAATCCAAATATCAATACGTTTTATAGTAGAATAAGATCTTTCAAGAAATAGTTAATATATATATATTAACTTTGATAGTAATTTTAAGTAAATCAGTTGTTATTAGTAAAAAACTCAAGTACATATCAATCTATATTTCCCTCATCTTAATGAAAATAAATATTCTATTAAAAATTATTGAATAAATTTTGCTTTAATTAAGGAAAGAGTTACTTGAAATCCATGTGGAGTACTTATAAATACATAAATAAAAATTTATATTTTAATTCATAGTATGATTTATTAAGTAAAATATCATAATATGGGTTTTATCTCTCAAATAGAGTTATAATATTTTTACTCTTCTAGTCCTGAAATTTATTTTGAAATAAAAGACTATTTATTTGATACTAGAAGTTAAATGTGATTTTCTTAAGAAAAATAATACGCCTCTAGTAAAATATTATGATACTTCTATCAATGAAAAATAATATTTATACAATATAATTTTGGATCTAAAATATAAACTAGAAAATCTATTTGCAGCTGTGTTATACCTCATAGTAAAATTAAGGAGCTGTTAGTTGATGTACAATACCTAAACAAAGGCTGCTCATGTTATTACTAATAAGTGGTATTACCTCAATAAAATGAATGTAATGAATAATAATGATAAAGGAAAACTTTCCACTGGAATCAATGGTAACAGGACAAAGATATATATAAATTACTTTGTTCCTGGTTATAATAGATAAAATCATATCAAATGTAACCAATTTTCATTACAGAATAGCTAGTAATTTTGTAAATAATTATCGATTTAAAAAACCTCAATCTTATAGAGTTATACATGATTATATTTCTAAAAATTTATCTAATGTAATGTTTAAAAATCTAATACATTATAAAAGATTTTGGATACTCAAATATTTAATGGCTAACACAACTAGATCTATGAGAATATGGGTACCAAAAAATATTCTAATTTAATTTATTTTCAAGTAATATGTGTGGGGAATTATCAAATGTTTACACACTATCTGAAATATATGGAGGACATGTTACATTTTTAGATAATGAACAACAAAATAGTCTAGGAGTTGAATCTGTTGAAAATATGCATTCCTGCATCAACAAACAAATTCTTTATAAGGAAGGTATAATTCATATCCTTATAAGTATCTCTCAACATTGTAGTGATGGTTATTATATTTATTTATCCAATAATGTATGATCTAATTTCAATGATATGTCACTTAAATTTAAGGCACCTGGAACTTAATATTTATATAAATTAGATCTTAACACTTTGAACAGACAAAATGTAAAGTGTTTAAATATTAAAATCAATAAATATTGGATTTGAAATTGATTAATTATAAATTTTAATATTTATTATTTGAAAGATTTATCAAAGAAAAATTTTAAATATGCATCCTTAACTTAATCTTGATAAAAAGACATTATCTGATGCATATCGAATTTAACTGCAGCATAAATTTTCTTTTAAATCAATCAATGAGGTTTATATTTATAGAACTGTGGAACCTATATAGATATAATTGTGTTGAATATATATAATATCAAACTTTCAGAGGAAATTATTTTCTAATTTATTGGCCAATTGTTTATCTAGATTTACATGGGATTTTTTGTAAGTATTATGAGTGAAGATTGTGTTGTTTTTATAAATTTATAAAAAAATGGTTTAGAATGATAAAGATACTAAAATTATTTATTTGACATGTGAATATAAAAGAGATTTTTAAAATAAAGAATTTAATTAAATTCATTCAAATTATGGTATTAAAAATGAATTCTTAGAACCTAGAACAACATAGAAAAATGGTTTTGTTGAAAAGAATAATCAAACATTTTATGAAATAGCAAGAAAATTGTTATGTGAATATACAATGCCTATCCATTTTTTGTCTCAATCTATTAACACATCATTTAATGTAATAAATAGACTTCTAAAAAACATTTCTTGATGAAAAAATGTTGTGATTTTTTGAATAATAGAAAACCCAAAAGTTATATACATTAATGTTTTTGTATGTAATGTTTATATCTTAAAGGCCAAGGGAAATCTTGTAAATTTTGATCCAAATGTGGATAAATGAATCTTTAATAGTTATTTTACTACATATAAAACATATAGAGTTGTTAATAAGAGTTCAAAGATAGTTGAATTTTCATCACTATGGAATTTGATGAAACTAATCCTTTTAATCGTTAAAAAACAAATTGGTGATTATATTGATTCTTTAAATAACATTATAATTAATCCAACATTTAAAATAAAACAATTATGATTATTTAGCACATGATTAAGAAAAAAACTAACCTAGAAGAATGGAAACCGATTAATAGGAATGTTTATAGCCCAGACAACCAAGAACCTTAGCCTACCACCCTCTAGAATCTATTATAGGAATCCTACATAAAAGAGTTAAGACTATAACGAGTGTTTTAAACATTGATAATTTCATTTGTTTTTTATCTCAACTTTAACAAAAATCTATATAAGAACCCCTATGTGATTAAATTTTGGTATTTTCTATACAATAATAAATAAACTTATTCAAGAGGAACATGGTTTGGGAATTAGTTCACAGCCTTCATATTATTATATTATACGATGAAAATTTGTATTTAGGAATAACTATGATGATCATGGTGTGATCGTTAAAAATAAATATTGAATGGTGGATAAAGGTTATAATCAAGAGAATGGAATATAATATAAAGAAACGTTTTCTCTTGAAATTATACTAGTGTTTATTAGAATTATTTTAGGATATGAATCAATAATTTATTTTTAATATTTTATAAATTGATGTTAAATCTAATTTTTTTGATGGTTTTATTATGGAGGATGTTTATGTTGAACAACCTCATAATTTTGAAAATTCTCTTTTTATAAATTATATTTTTAAACATTTTAAAGATTTATATGGTCTTAAAAAAACCTAATGATTGGTAAGCAAGGATAAGTTTGTTTCTCTTATCAAATATATTTTAAATAGTCTTGGATAACAAAGGTTTGTTTAAGAAAACATTAAATTTTTTTATTTTACTTATTTATATTTAGATTGATAATTTAATTTTTTCGGTTCAGTTAACCAAATATGTTTTGTAATGAATTTTCAAAACTCTTGAAAAATGACTTCCAAATGAGTATGATGGGTGAGTTATACTTATTAATTGGATTTACAAATTTTTTTTAAATGCTTTGAAAATGTTCTATGTCAATGTAAATACAAACATTAATATCATATAATGTTTTGTCCTGAAAATAGTATGTTTTATTCTAATCTTATGAGTTCTAAAGTAGAACATGATTGATATTATGTAGGGAAAATATTTAAAAATAATTTATATCAAGGAATAAATATTAATTTGTTGTATATTACTATTTGTAGACCATAAATTATGTTTATTATATATCTTTGTGTTAAATTTTAGGCTAATCATAAGGAATACCTTTTGATTGTTACCAAACTAATTTGAGATATTAAAAAGCAATTGACTCTATTCCTTTAAAATTTCTAAATAATCTAGTTTTTATTTAACATCATGTTATAATGATAATTTCAGGGGGTATAGATTTCATTGGTAGAGTACCTCAGTAACCGATAACATCTTGGTAAAATCAATAGTTTCTTATTCTAGTAGAAAGAAACACTTTGTTTCATTATCTACTGTCAAAGAAGAATATGTTGCATCTAGTAGTTATCATGCATATATATTGTTGATGAAACAAAACCTAATATATTTTTATGATGAAACAAAACCTAATATATTTTGGTTTCAATTTTAAGTCAGTAAAAAAATTATATTTGATAACACATGTAACACCCCGAGCATCAACGATACGCTTCTCTTTCAGTGATGCAATAGCTTGCATTGTACGCAAGTTCGAGATTCTAACACACCGCGACCAATCAAAGTAGTAGTTATAAATAGTAATACCCACTTTTTGAAATTATATAAATTTTATATTTCAAAATGGACTTCATTTTTGTATTCAGAATATCGAAATTATCCAAAGTTGAATTTTTTGTAATTTTCTGAGAGCTTCCAATATTTTATGAATAGTGAAAAATACTTAAAAAAATCTTTTTTAATCAAAATATTTTATAGTTAAAAATTATAATATTGAGTGGTTTTAAAGTATAATTAGAATATAATTTTACCATTTTATCCAATGGTGTTCATTATAATAAATTTCACTTTGAAATTGGACATAAAAAATTGTCAATCTTTTGATATATATTGTTTCTTAAAAACACATTATTTGTTGTGACAGCGGGAATTAATTATAAAATTAATTAATGAAACTTATATGTTTGTAATTTTGTAAAATAGACATCATTTTTGAATTTGGAATATCAATTATAGCTTAGGGAGAAATTTTTGCATTTTTCTGAAAAACTTCAATTTTTGATTAATAGTGAAACAACTAAGTGGTAGTTAAATAACTGATTTTTCATTTAAATGAAATATTACCACTTCTGTGATTTGATTTTCAAAAGTCCGACATACATGGTTGTCATTAGAAAGTAAAATGTGGTTCAATTGGATGAAAATAATTTTTTGGTGAATAGTAATTTTTAAGTTTAATTAATCACGATTAAAGGTAATTAGTGATATTTAAGGTAAAAATGATATTATAAAAATATTAAAATACCTTTACACTTGTCCTACCCCTATTGGATGTGTCATGGCCGACCAATAAAATCCATGTGTCAACTTGGGGACCCCATGGAGCCACATTGGTAGGAAAATCACATAAATAACTTTTATTTAAAGTTAAAATAAAAATGTCACAAACATAAGTTGTTTTACTAAAACAATTTTTAAATGGGGTTATACAAGTCATATTTTTGACTATAAATATTCATTAGAAATCTAAAAATATTTTCTACATCATGATATTTTTTTATAATTTTTAGACATTATATAAAGTAAATTATTCATGACACCATGATGATGCAACGATTACCTCATTAATTAACGATTTTAATAAAATGGAAGGATAATATGAAATATAAGCATTACACTTGTCCAAAGACTATTGGATGAAAATATTTCGAACCCTTATCACCTTATCCTCGAATTATATAAGTGTGGGACCTTTATAATCTGAAAATAATTGTATAATAAAGTAACATTTCAATCTTTACAAGAGTGCCCCTCCTCTCCTCTTATAAAAGGCCCCCACCACTACCACCTTATTCACACCTCAAGCCATTTGGCTCGGCCAACCTCTGCCCAAATACTCTCCCAACTTCCCTCTCTTACTCCTAGAAGCCTCCCTTTGGGAATAATTCTTCCCAAAGAATCCTTTGGCTCAAATCAAAAAGAGTTACCCGATTTGAAGGTAATGTCTTCTGTTATGTTATTTTGTTTTATTTTGCTTATCCAACCCCCTAAACTCTTTTTATTCATTTTTTTGTAACAATGCCAGTATCCTCAATATACTAGTATATTTTTATAAGAAGTATTCGATCTACACTTACACAAACCTACATATAACGGTTAAAGAACATACTGTTTCTATGGATGGTGAATTTATTCCTCACGAAATGATGATTGTTCAACACTCAAATAACACCTTCAAATGAGAGGAAATGATTCTTCTAGTTAAGGAGACGGCTGGTAATCTTCGTCACCACTTGATCAAAGTCCCGAATACATATTCTGCTGGAAGATATTGGATCCCCAAGATATGCTAACGGTAAGTGACATGGCTTCATGTTCATACGACTGCATATAAGAGAGGCTCATCTTGTCGTGCACTTGTTTGAGAGGAAAATATTACATTTTGATTGTTTGATCACCTGGCCACTCCAGAAGCAATACTCCTCTAGCATCTTATTGATTCTATGAATATATCTCTTCCCTGCATTCGAGAATATTATCATGTCGTCTGTAAACATCAAGTGAGAAATGGAGGGGAGGCTTCACTTCCTTCTATAGGGTATGATGCTGCCATTCAAGACCCCTATTTCCAATAGTTGACTAATAGTGTCCTACAATAAGATGAAAATAGTTGGGGAGATCGGGTCACCTTGATGCAAGCCATGAGTGGCCTTGAAGAATCCATGAGATCTCCCCATGAAATAAATAGCCAGCCACGACGAACTAAAGCATCTGAAGAGGATGTCCGCAGCCTTGGGAGAAATGTCCATCCTTTCGGGAACCCTATTAATGAACCCCCATTCCATTCTGTCGAAAGCCTTATTCATATTTATTTTCATGGACATATTGGATCAATGATTCCTAAGGTTGATGTCCCTCATCATTTCTGGGGCCAAATCATTTTCCCCTTGGATGGAGCGACCCCTAACGAATCCATGTTGCTCCATGAAGGTCTACTTGGGGAGATGTGTGGTCATCCTCGAGTTGATGACACTTTCAAGGATCTTGTAGGGGAATTTCCACATACTCATCAGGTGATAGTGGAGGAGGGAGGAGGGATCCTTCACCTTTGGAATGAGCACCATCGTTGTGGCACTTGCAACTCAGGAGAGAATTCCTCTCTGAAAGAAATCCTGAACTGTGGCTACAATTTCAACCGTAACCACCTCCCACGAAGCTCTGTAAAGCGAACCAGGGAAACCGTTAGGTCCTGGCGCACTGTCGGGGTCAAGGTTCATCATGGCCATGAGAATCTCGGGTTCCTCTGGGACCTCTTCCAAGATAGAATTTTCCTCAGAGGAAACTCTGGTAGGGATGACATCCCAGATATCAGCATTGCCGCTTGGTTACCCGTTTTCCATCATTGAGTTAGGACCTGAATGAATATATTTAAGAAAGAAGTATTCCATATTACCCACCACATCTCTATCATCAGTATAGGATCCATCTTCAAGAATAATATTTTGTTTGATAGGATGTCTTTTCTCCCTAATACAGGCATGGAAGTAAGTAATATTCTTATCCCCTTCATGTAACCATCTTGTCCTTGCTTCCTCCCAGGCCATTCGTTCCTGTATTAGGGTCATACCCACCAGTTTCTTCCTCTTTACTGAAATATTTTAGAAGTTTCTATAATCCCAGTGGTCCTCTAGGTTTCTTTCAAGAATATAGATGTCCATTTTATGATCTTCCATCTCCTGATCACTACGAGGGTGATTGACTGTCCACTCTTGAAGGCTCTATTTAAGCCTCCTTATTTTGTTGTGAATCGCCACCCAAGAATAACCTTGCACTGGTTCCCTCCAATAATCCCACACAATCTGGATGAACTCTAGTTCCCTCGACCATTGGTTATAGAATCTGAACATTCCCTGAAAATCTTGGCAGGGGAGAAGGGAAATCCACAATGGAGAATGATCAGAGATTCCACGAACCAAGTGGGATACCTTGGCATCTGGGAACATCGATATGGAATTTATGTTGGCGAGGTATCTATCAATCTGTCTCCAGTAGTGTCTCCTCCCTCTTTGATTATTACACCAAGTGAAACGATCACCAACATATCCCATATCCATAATCCCCTTGCTTGCCATGAATTGATCAAAGGTCATACTTGCACGTCAAGGGAATGCACCCCGACCTTTTATCTATGTTGGCTCTAAGATGATGTTAAAGTCACCACCAATGATCCAAGGAGAATCTCTTGGATCAAACGTGCTTATCTCCTGCCACAAGGCTTCCCTTCTACCATCATCAAAGTTTCCATAAACAAAGGAAACCACAATGGTCAACGAGGCCATTGTCACCCTCATCGTAATGAACTATTATCCTACCTGCACCTGGTCCACTAAAATAACCTTGTTCCATAATATCCAAATATGTAGATTCACTAGATCTGCCTGCATTGACGCTTTCATTTTCAGCCTCTAGGTGAACTCCTTCAATTTGGTCAGGTTCTGTTTGTGTTCCAGAACTGCAGCTATAAGAACTTTGTTTTTCTTAACCTCCAACACAATGAACTCTATTTTGACCCTAGTCCAGAGACCGCGAGAGTTCCATTTTATCATGGGAATCATTGGGAAACTTTGGTCCCGTCTTTGACTCCAGGCATGGTTTCTATCTGGCGAACTGAACGACACTCCCTGTTCTGTGACCTTTGTTGTATGGACATCGCACGGGTATAAACACCCAGACTGAGGTCCTGTAGGGGAGTAGTAGGTGATTGTAGGAGAGAACAAACCTTTATTGTTTTCCCTCTGGCAATGCTTGGAGGGGACAGGATCAAAGTCATATCCCCTCTCGCACGGGAAACCCACCTAACAAGGACTCCATCCCCAACCGGGACAGCCGCATCTAGGCCCTTAACATCACCAAAGAGGGGAAGAGGCTGCACATACTTATCACCAACCACACAAAATCCGACCACCTTCGTTGCCACCTCTGAAGCAGAATCAGATAAGGCCATGGGCTTATGGGTCCTAGAGGTAAGACACACAGAGAATTCCCGAAGCCCACCTGTAGATAGGAACTGATGGGGAGCCAGTACCAGGGAAACGAGACTGACCAGCCATAGAGGAGGGGCTCCTTGGGGACAGGGAACTAGGGAATCACAATCCCCCTCCCCACCCCACAAGCTCCAAACCCTCTGAGGGGATGAAGAGGCATGCGCAGGATGACGAGTCTGAAGGAGGGACAGCATCCTGGGGGGGCTCCAAAAACCGGGAATACGTGGGGCCAGAAGATCCCGGGGAGATGGAGCACGACCCGAGACTGGCTGATCCTCATGCCGGAGAGCACTATGATGTCACGGCTTACACATTGGCAATGAATACCCTTAGAGAAGACAGGAGGAGAAAAAACTAGGATAAACTGGGAACACAATCTCTTGGGACCAAAACTCAGCACTCTTAACCTTGAGAATGAGACTCTCTAGAACAGGAGATGTGTCACGAACCAGCCCGAGTCGACCCTGAACCGGTCACCCAGGCCAGCCCGTGACAAGTCCCGAGAGGTGTTCCCGATCCTCCCGGGATGGTGACAACCACCTAGGGAATCAATAGAGTACAAAAGGGAATGATTTCTCCCAAATATAAACAATCAAACAAACATCAGAAATAAACAGACAGCCCAAAATGAATTTATATAAAAATTAAACTAAATATTATTTGTACATGAAACTAAAAGTAGAAAAAAACCAACAACTCAACAGAACAATCCCGATGGCCAACTAAATACATGTGAATCTTCTGGTCACTCTCCAACACAATGATCAAATGTCTCCCAATGTGATCGAACTAAATTTGAAACCTGCACAAGGGCTAAAAAAAAGAAGAAGACTATAGGCGTGATTATTAAAAATCAGTAGGTTAGCCCAATATTCTATTCACAGAGCAAATTCATTTAAAATAAAATAGACATCAATTTATAGTTTTAAATTCAAGATATGAAATTATGGATTTCAAATGAGGTTCCATGCTATAACAATTATCAGACAAAAACATGAATGTCTAATAAACAAAAATGAAAGTAAAAATTTTTTTCAAAGAGGTGCAACTTCATAATGAAAATAGTTTTCAAGAGGGATGCTTTAAATAATTTTAACTTTTAAATAAATAACACATACTACTGAATTTACCAACCAAAGACACTGTATGCCGATGGTGAGTACAAAATAGCCAGTGAGCACTAGTCACAGGAACACCCCTAGGAACTAGTTAGTTGTGAGCCCCAGGTACCTCGTATCTCTGTGAAAGTAACAATATTAAATATCTGTTCTCGTGCACGATCCACTAGTAGGGATCACACACATAACCTAGTGGTCCCCAAACATCATCATCATCATTGTTTAGTTAGTTATTTCATCGTCAAACATGCTACGTGAAACAGAGGCCAACCCCCATAGAGTCACTAGCATACTAGTACACGTCCGCCCACCTAGATACCTGGGATTCCCTTTCGTGCTCAATCAAGTTACACACATTATAAAATACACATTTCACATCCACATTCCATTCCCAATACATAAAGACACAAACAACCCATAATATTTCTTCACGTTTCTTACACGAATCAACAAACCGCTAAATATTTTGGTAAAACAATTTCATGAAGTGTATTGAGGCTTTCCACATAAAACTCATTGAAAAACACTCTTTAAATTATAAACATGCATCAAAACCACACCAAATCATATTTGTCAGCCCTGGAAACATTTAATAAAATCATTTAATGGACCATAAAGCAATCCCAATTGCACAAATTGGTATACACAAGTAACACACTCCTTAATTTCTAGGAAATCCCAAACGGGCCTTCAAACATTTTCTCAAAACAAACAATTGATGAAGGTATGCAATTTAATTTTATTAAGGATGTGTATAAAAATCATTTATAGAATCAAACCACGTTCATAAATATCTTATAATACTCAGGTTAAATATTCAAATCACAACCATTTTTATAAAGATGTGAAACGGTCCATTTTTGGGAAACTCGAGCCAAAATATGTTGTCAACCAAAAACCCACTTGTTTTTAAAAACAAATCCAAATTTTAAATCCATATAAGGACACAAAAATACCATTTATCATACTTCCAATTCCTTTATAAATCCAAACAAATAACTTTTAAATCACACATCACACATAATAGCCAACCGGGCAATTTACCGAACACATGTCATGCCCTTTTTAAACAAAACAATTTATTTTAAGAACATGAAAAGGAATAAAACACCAATTGAATTTCATATTTTAATTCAAGATACTGTAACATGATAAAAATACTATAAACCAGATTATAAACCTCATCAAATAATTTCAAAAGATAACGGAACATTTATACAAACACTTGTTGAGCACTTTCATGACAAAACAAGACTACCTTTCACAAAACAATGATTAAACAACCACTTTACACACCAAGAAAATTATCCAAAGGCTTAAAAACAATTATAAACATTTATATCAGTTTATCATAATATTAAAATGATGAAACTTCAATGATAAAGGCATGTGCAATGGATATTCTACCTCAAATCATTGGCGTAATTGAAACGCACTCCCGAAATCACCCGTCGCGGGTTTATAAACCCTAAAACTATAAATACCAGACCTAAACAAACAGAAACCCCATAAAAAACATGGTATAACAATAACCTAGGTCGATCGATACTATGGGACAATATAAATCGAAGAAATAATGAAAGGAGGGGGAAGAGGAAGGAGAAAGGAGAAGGAATCTCGCCCTTCACCCTATAAAGCTCTTCGTCTTCCATTAGATCTGAAACCCTAGAGAGAAGGTAATGGATTAAAACATCTTGGAGAGCCTCCTAAGGATAGGAATAACCAGGGAATGAAGATTGGTGGCCAAAAGAGTACAAATTGATTGATTTATGAATGATACAATTTACCTTGTCAATTCTGGACGATTTCAAGTATCCTGAGAATTGTCTCCCTACTCCGCGACCCATGTGATCTCCAAAAGGGTCAAATCGATTATGAGGGATAGTATAGGGTTATTGGCTTCGAGGGGGAGATAGAATCACCGAAAGATATTAATAAATAAAAAAGATATAAAATAAACGAATTATTTTTTTAAAACAGGAAATGGGACCATGGGTTGGCCCAATACCTAAATAAGTAACCCAAATTCACCCTGCTTATGAATTTATAATGGGTCCAAAAGGATAAATAAGTTTTAATATATCAGTATATGACAAGTGGGAAGTTAAATGGTTGAAAAAGGATGAAAAACAAAAGATTTATAAAAGAAACAAATTCGGTTTTTAAAACTGGGAATGGGCTCACGGTTGGCCCAAATCATGAAGTAACCACCCTTTTTTCAAAAACTACTAAACAAACAATGGGGATCCCAAATTAGGGTGGTTATACATATATGAAACTTCAAAACTCAGGATTCATCTCACCAAATACCCATGAAAAGGATCAGGATTTCCAATGGACCGGATCAATACAAAGACAAAAAAAACCATGTCTGACAAGATGATAAGTCAAGCTCGACACACATCTGGGCGACAGACAAATCCGCCCCACTCCTGGTGCAGTCATCCACACAAAGAAAACCACTGAGGGAGTCGCCAATATCTTTGAGTAAATCTTCATTCTGAAATGGTAGAGGGAGGTCTGGAAGACATACCCAAACCGCCGCCTTGGGACTCTCCTTTCCTTTATGAACTTCCATCAACCAATGACCAAGGATAAAGTGCCACCTCCCCATCTATCTATGAGCCATGCACCAGGCGTGAACAAAGTTCTCCTCTGAAGAGAATACCAAGCAGTAGGAGAGCTGATGAACAAGAAGATATGCGGACGGGATAAAGTATCCGCTAGGCTACCACACAACACTTGACCATCATGATCATTATATATTTATTAATATTAACATAATAAGTTGACTGGAAATTCGTCTAAAATGATTTAATTTTTAGCTAAGATACTATGAAAAATAATATTTTAATGGACTCAATTATAACCACTGTGGAAAAAATTTACATGAAAATAATCCCCATCATTTTTTAGTATCCAATGCATACCAAACTATATTTGTATATATCCACTTCACCATTCTCATCATGTTTATTTCAAAAAACTCATTTTTCTCTAATCACATTTCTTTTAGTGGGTCTGGGATAATTTTTTCGTACTTTTATTCATTTCAATATCTTCTAATTATTTTTTCATGTATTTAGCCAACTCTTAATTTTCTAATGAATCCATGGTATGTTTTCGATCTACATTTGTTAGAACAAATATATTGATTAAATTTTTGATTTTCCTCCTAGTTTACAAACCTTGATTCTGGTAACCAATTTTATTCCTAGAATTTATATACTTCCATTTTCTTGAATGAGTACATTTATACAAGATTAACTATATTTTTTCTATGTTATTAACCTCTTATGAATTATTAATCTCATTTTCATTATTGGATAAACTGGAATCTTATCACTCTTCTTCCAGTCGAATAATTTCAACTGATTCTGGTATATATTAAAATATATCAAAAACATATTCTCCATATGTTGAGATAGTTCTTTCAATTTTATCATCATTATCATGAACTATTACATCAATAAAGTTAACAATTCATTCATAATTCTTGTTGTGGAACTTATAGTTACTACTACTGGGTGTCTAACCAAGTAAATATCTAACTTATTCCTTTTATCACACTTTTCTTCATTTCTATGAATTTTATTTTTCCAATATAGAATTCTAAATACCCTGAATTTTTTAACATTTGAATTCATTTTAAACCAGATCTAATAAAAATTTGGGTCAGAACTATATCTTCAGAGACACCTAATTTGGATGATTCTAGATATTTTGATGGCATGTAGTTATAAATATTTTTATCTTCCATGCTCTAACAATATTTTTCTATCAATGAAAACTATTCTCATATTCTTCATTTTAGACACTTTAGTTTTTTGGGGGTCTATGGAGGACCAAATTCATGTCTTATTCCATGTTTTCAAGGTGTTTAGTGTATATTCGATTGGTATACTCACTACCATAAAAAAATCTCAAGCTTTCCAAACGTAATTCTATTTTCTTCTCTGCAACCCTTATGAAACTCTTGAAATAATCAAAGGAATATGATTTGGGTTAAATAAACATGATATATGGAATCATTATGATGATATATAGGAATTTAAAAATTCACATTTCTCCATTAGGTATCATTTAGGCCATAGGTACACACACATAATAATGGGTAAGATATATAGATTAAAATGTTTTATTCTCACCTCCTTTATGTGATTTGGTTACTATATTTCCTTAAATGTTCTAAAAACCAAAGTTTTATCTACTTTAGTGGTTGGAAAAATTTTAATTTTATCATATTTAATTAGTTTATTCATACAACTTTAACTAAGTTATCAAAATCATATATTCCATAAATTTCCTTCCACTTTATGACATAGATAAAAGTTAGTAACTACCTCTCCAACTTAAAATAAATTTCCTAGGGTTCTCAGTGCTTTAATCAAAAAATACCCATATTTTAACCTCTTTTCAATGAATCAATTTCTTCTAAGAATATCCTCATTCCTAGTATCATACGATTTTGATACACTCAACAACATTTTATCTAATCCATCGACAAAAAAATATTTCTAAGAATTATTTGATTATTACCAACATCTACTAATCCAATGTTTCTCACTTTAGGGAAGAATTAATTTCCAAATTTTAGAAATCCTATTTATAATTTCTTCATATTTTTTAGGTTATTCAAATAACCTATTATTTGAGATAAAAACCCATTATCCATTGTCAAAGATTATTCATATTTATAAGAATTTAACGAAACCAATGCAATATTTTCCTATTTATTGGCCAGATTCTTTTAATCTCTAATATTTTAAAATATTTTTAACTATTTTGGAATAAATGTGACACATACCAGAAATGTATTCTATTCTTGATAAAATCTTCCACAAACATCTTGTATGCTTCCAAATTTATTTTCCATATGATTTATTTCCTCAAAAATATGGTTCTTTTTAGTTCCCATCAATAGTTGGTCTCCCCACCTTGATTATTGCACAATCATTTTTCTTGATATATATATATATATATATATATTATCAAAATATTATTTCTTTAAAAAAAATACACATGACCATAATTATCCCTAAAATATTCTATTTTATAAAAAACATACTATTGAAGGGGTTATTTAATTGTTTTAACTTCATCGCATAAGTATGTAGATCACATAAATCACTTTTCTAGTATTCTTTCTTGAAAATTCATAACAGATGTAGACTCATTTTATGAGTTCTTTTTTTCCATATATGATTAGATTTTATCTTTTCTTCATTATTTTATATGTTCTTGATTTTATCTTGTCATGTGATTATATATTAGATTTAGTTTACATTAGAATAACAAATTTGGATTCCTTTCCCATTTATTATATGATATCTTCTTTATAATAAGTCTTTTTTGTTGGTTTGTTGTAGTATTCAATATTTTCTTTAGAAACCTAATTACTTATAATTTTAAATTTCTCATCAGAATTCTCACTCTTAGCTATTTACTTTCTTAGATATTATATCCACCCCCGGTCCACTGCTAATGAGAGGTCAAGAAGATGGAGGATTCACCACATAACCTCATGCACACCTACCCATATTATTGAGATTACTAACTAGTAATAAGGGTAAATAATGGTACAATAGGGAGAATAGATCTTTATATCAGATTTCACAATTATATGGTAAACAATAAATAATAATAGTTAATAATAAATCATCCATAAAATATATAGAATCAATTTTAATAATCAAAAATAATAAATTAATCTGTTATAATAAAATCATATAGAATCATATTCGTACAAGAATATAACAACCGGTTACTCATTTGACCAATAATATATAAAAGATAAATAAAATATTAAAAGTCATTAAGGACCTACTACCATCACCAAGTATCACCTCATCCATATCCTCAATATTGTTTGAGATATTTAGTTGAATGGTCCAATATCAAGCCTTTTCCAATATGTACCTACAACTAGTGAAGTCTTCTAGGGTTCCCAAGTGTTATGGATAACTGATTAAGGATTGGGTAAAACTTATTACGGAACCGCCAATGATTTCCCATATGTATCCATTAAATGCAATGTATATGTGTGATATGATAATTATAATAAATAAAACACGATTAGGGGAGTGTAAAAGCCCACTAGCGATCCTCAGGTTCTGACGTGATACCTAAGATCAACCCCAAACCTTCTCCCTCTTATGTTAAGGTTTCTATAAGCACGTCATGATATATTTCCAACCAATATCAGACCCATGTATAGTTCCTTAGAGAAAGTCCATGATATGCCATAAGTATCATTCATAATTGTTCAATTATAGTAGCATATAATAAGAAGTATGAATCCAAAATCCTCAAGCTAAATCCATCAATAATATTCATAAAATGATAGACATTATTCTTATATAATATAATTAGACACTTTAATGGGTTTCTTCTATATCAAGGCATACAAATATAATCAATGCCTCAACCATCGATAACAGAGGAAATACAACAAGTTAAAGAATCTCCAATGTGGACCTTGTCAAATTGTTCGTCCCATAATAATTTCATTTTAAATTAAACAATTTATTTAATTTAAATCATCGACCTCTCATTGTGGAGAGACTACACATTTTCTATGCAATATAAATATTTAAAAAAAACAAGCAAGTGTTGATAGTTTCCAGTTGTGTTAACCATATAGTTATTTTGTTTTAAATTTTATCTCAACAACTCTCACCCATGTGTATCCAAGTCCAACAGCTACTTGCCATCATCATGAGGAACAAAATAATGTCAATTAATAAAAATTAATTAATTATAATAAAATTAAAATTTATTCAAAAAATTTAATTAATTTAATAATTAATTTGAAATTTAATTAAACTCGAAATAACACATAAAAACTTATTATGAAGAATCTAATCATTGAAAATACAATCAATATGGTGTGAACCACTCCCGTCAGAACCTTGAACCAAATCCATAAAAAATCTGAAACAAATGGAACCATTTCAATCATCAATTTAATTCAATTTATCTGAACCCCAAATAAAAATAATATGATGGTATACCCTTGGTAAAATGGAATAAAAAATATGCATACCCCATCTCAATATGACCCCTAGATATTCTATGTAAAATACCCTTCATATAAAACTATTTCCAACATTCTCTAATGGAAATAATCACTAAAACCAAGGTTTGATATAACGGAAATCAGTGTAAAATGAGTTGAAGGAATATATATGAAATAAATAATATTGAATTACTTATTATCACCATTGAACTTCATAAAAAACGCATACCCATTCAATGTGTATTGAATTGGGGTAGAATAATTGGAGAGCTCGGTCGAATGGCCCTCTTAGGGAACCAATTATAATATCTCAACACCCACATACCCAGATCTGGTTCTAAAAATATAACATTTACATTTTTTATTTAATATTGATAAATTTGAACTAATTCTTTCCATCCAAAATGTACAACATACAAATAGAAATATTGGATCACTTCCACACCCAGGTTCCTTTTAGTTTTAGAGTTTTATATAATTATGAAAAACTCTTAACAAAATTGGTACATAAAAATGGATGATAAAGATCAACATCATCTCCCACAATATCCATGTTTTCAAATCCCATGTTATGTCATAAATATATCCATTAAAATTTATCACACATGAAACCTTTCTAAACAAAATTCATTTATAATCATTATTTATAAATAATTAAAAGGAATCATAAAAATGGGTGAGATCATATACTCAGTATGGGTAAGCATGGGAGATATAAATTGATAATCATATGAAATTAAAAGATAATAATAAAGGTTTGAGATCATGAAAAGTACATAAAAATTTCATACCCAATCTAAAAAAGATCAAAACATTACTAATGGAAAAAAACATCATCGATTTAGAAGGCATAAATCATAATTATTATATATCATAATAACTCAAACGTAACCCAGGAGTTCATCTCATAAATATCTGTATGGAACCATGAATTATATGGAAACCATTTCATATATCATGTATAACTACCAGAACCATAAGATCATTATTCAACACTTGTTTCCCCCATGGGATCAAGAACTTCAACCTATTTCCCATAATTATTCATGCACATCAACTTGTTTCCCCTTAGAGATTAAGCACATACACTTGTTTACCGTAATGGATTAAGCACATAAACCTATTTCCCATTATTATCTCATGAGATATTACTCTTTATCGAATGTGTTGGAGTGAGATATAGGTCACACAAATATCATGATGAAAACTATATATATGTGTTCTACAACATCGTAAATCATTCATCCTATCAGAATACATGAATGAAATGGTTTTTATAAACATTTGATCATATCATAATCCATGTAAAAGAAATGGGTTTCATAAACCAAAAAACCATTCATTATAAACATAAAACATCAATAAAAAATACTAATTATGGTATACATGGATAAAAACCCCATTAAATATTATATAACATCAAAGGATGGAATCATATATGGAAAAAATATTTTGAAAGATCACTTGGAATAATTATTGTGGAAAACAACATTCCCATTTTGAAATCACTACTTTTTTAAAATGTTTCACACTTATAAATGAAAGAATATTCATTAAAAATAGAAAATTAAACTTTTAAAGTAAGATTCAAAACATTGAATCATCATGAAAGTGGGAAAATAACTAATTCCATATAAGTTAAAAAAACATTCCTACCATATGTTTTCAAAAAATTCAAAAAGTGCCTCATTTGAAAAACAATAGACTCATTCCTTTCAAAAAAACATATAAAAATTAAGGCATAGGTAAAAATTATTTTAAACAACTAAAATATAATAGTAAAGAAATTATTGAAAAGATTTTTTATAAAACATGGATATGGAAGAGAAATATTCCTGAGTACATACTTAAAAAAACAATCCCAAATAATAATGAGATTTTGAAATAAACCCACCCCAAATTGGTAAATTTTGAATCATAATTCCAATAAAAGAATAAATTAATATGAAACCTTAAATATCCTGAAAAAAAATTATATTAATGATATAATATTTATAATATTCTTTATATACACCACATAAGCATAAATAGGTGTATAACATCAAATATGTCTCAACAAAAAAAATTAACATGAAGAACACTTACCTGGACTATGAATTGTCATTTATACACTTCATATCACAGAATAATAAACATAGGTTAATTCTTTAGTTACACGTGATCCTTTTTCATCTTTATTATTCCTTTTATCTCACTTATTACAATGTTATAATAATTATTTAATCATTTATTTTCACATAAGGAGTTTTAGTAATAATTTGTTCATATTTCAAAAATGACTACAGTATGTTCACTATGGTAAAAGTGGTCATTATTATATAATATAAAATTTATTAAATAGAACATAATTATAATTTTTATATACCAATAAAAAATTTAAATCAACCCATTAAATATGGCTATGAAAAATTAACTATATTTCAATCATAGAGACGGTAGGTCATATATATGAATGATTAATGTTTCCATTTTAAATGATTATTGTGGAAAGAATTTATGTATTTTTTTAACTATAAAGAATGATAATAATATAATATATATAATATTACAACTTAAAAGATACTTATATATACCATCCATGTGATGTGGTGAGGAAAAATGAATATCATCGCTTCGTGGAGGTGGTAGTCCACACGTACGCAGGAACAACATTTTCAATTTTTAAGTGCACGGATTGGTAAGAAGGTGAATTATATATTATCATTTTTTAATCAAAAATATTCCATGATTATAATATATCAATATTATTAAATAATTATAACCACTCTTTATAGATGGTTATGGAAAACAAATCACATCAGTTTTCCAGGTAGTAGTATGTCATACACACAAATGATGAATTCTTCTCCCATTTGATCGATGTAAGTGATGGATATAGGTTCCTAAAATAATATAATAAAATATAAGTATATTTAAGATAAAATTTATTATTTTATCATGGTTGTATCATATTTTAAGTAGGTGTAATAATAAAAAACACTAAATCAAGATGTTGGAAACTGTACATCTTCTTTGGTAACCCACCATTGATTAATACATTAATAACTATAATGTTGGTATTATACACAATAAAATTCATCTATAAAGAGTCTAGGGATTACAGTAATGTATTTTGTAATTTTTTGGATAATCAAAATGTGTTTTATGTGTGAAGGAATGAGAAGAATAATTTCCCTTTTATAAGAGTGGGGAGGGGAACTCTTGAAATTTCTTAAAACAAAATTCATATAAATTAATATTCATTTAAAAATTGATCCAAATGTATTTATTTAAAATATGGGATGAGTTTGGGTAAAAATAATCTAATAAAATAAAATTCATTTATTTTTTTACTATATTTTTATCTTTTTATTTTTATTTATCCCCTCATTAGCTATTTTAAATCATAACATGGAGACAAGGTTTTCTACACTTTGAGGGTAAATATAGTTAAATTTCATTGGTAAAAGATCCATAAATTGAAAAAAATTGATATTATAATCCATATACTAATAAATTATAAAAATATATGTTTTTTAGGAATTTTATGTCATTTTATAAAATATTAGTTTTTTATAAAATAACAATAATGCCAATTTTTATAACTATTCATTGCTTACCTCTAATAATATCAAGATAACACTTATAATGAAAACCAATTATTTCAACACATCCCTAAATATCCATGGTAGTATATAAGATTCTTGGATAGAATTTATTGTCTCATATGATAATAATTTTAATATTTGTATTTTCATTTATTTGATTTTTATCTTAATTAACTAACTATTGCATCAATGTTGTGAAATAATTTAAGGTAATTAAATCTCCACTAAAATTTAAAAGAAAATTACAATGAATATAAAAAATATTTTTTATGTAACATCCCATGATTTCATAGTATGTTATTTCTTCAAATTAATTCAATAAATTTCACTACAAGCAACATTGAGTTCAAGGGCACCACGACTTACCAATCTAGCCGTTCAAAAGTGGTTGTGAATAGTATTAACTGAATTTTTTACTTTATATTATTATTATAATATTATAATCCATATTATGAGTTTCTTAGACATAATGTAATAACAAATTCAATTTTTCTCATAAAAGAAGTATTTTTCAAGAAAATGAACCTTTACCTCCTTTTAATGGTGAACCCTTTTTAAATAAAATATTTGAAACTTTTATATATTAAATTTGAAAAAATAAACTTATTATTTATAATTGGGACATAATAATTTAGTTTCAATAAAGTTTTGGTGTTTTCTGACAACTTTTATATTTGGGTAAATAGTGAAAAATACTATATTTTAACTGAAAACAACTTTTTATAATCAAAATAATTTATTGTGTTAAATTATACATTTTAATGGTTCAGACATATAAATAGATTATATTTTTACCATTTAATTCAATTCTGGTCATTGTATGTAAATTCACTTTGAAATTGGACATAAACAAGTGTCAATCTTTTGATAGTTATTGTTTCTTAAAAACACGCTTTTTGGTTTTGAAAACGGGAATTAATTTTAAATTAATAAATGAATCATCTGTGTTTTGAATTTTTTAAAATATAATTACTTTTTTATTTCATAATATCAAAATTTTCTTAGGGTGAAATTTTGGTATTTTTCTGAAAACCTTCAATTTTTGATGAATAGTGAAAACACTGAGTTATTGGTTAAAAACGAATTTTTTTTTAAATAATAATTTATTTTATTTAAATTTATTTTAGGTTAAAATAGATACATAATACCTATATATGTTTAATATAATTCATTGAAGTCGTTTTATAATAAGTATAGATATGTAAGAATTTTATTGAAATTTTTTACCATCTTTTACCCAAATCCTATGAGAATTTTCAAATTTACAGAAAACATAATTTTTCCGCTTCTTTGAATGGAATTCAAAAAATCCGAGAGACACGGTTGATATCAATAAGTAAAATGTGGTTCAATAGGATAAAAATAATTTTGGTGAATAGTAACTTTTTACTTTTATTTACCACGGTTAAAAGTAAATAGGGTAATTAAGGGTCAAAATGATATTATTATTACCCTAACACATGTCCTAATTCTATTTGATAAGTATAATTAGACAAAAAACAATCTTAGGAATAAAATATGAACCTCTTTTTTCCACTTGAATTAGATTAGGACATTTATTATTATTTAATTCAAAGAAGAGTTAAAAGAGTTAAAATCAAATTTTAATAACTAAAACATCATTAATATAGGGATAAACATAAGATAAATTTGACTATAAAAATTAATTAGAAAGCTAAAACTATTTCCTACATAATTATATTTTATTTATATTTTTTAGAAATTAAATACTTAAATTCATTTATGACAAAATGATGATGCAAAAATTACCTAATTAATGAAATATTAAAATAATTGATATTATAAATATCCAGATAAATGAAATTTGAGACTTTTTATGAATTACGCTAATTTTATAGGTTAATAGGAAATGTTAGGGTTGTATATATGGATTTTATTTGAATTAATAATGCTTTTATGAATTTATATTAAACAAAATACCAAATAGTGTCAAAATTGACATAAAAGAGTTTTAAAAAAAATATTATATTATTAATTGATATTCTATTCCTAAAAATTTAAGGTTCGGCCAGATGAATCATATTATTATAGGTGCATCATTAAGTAACCACTTGGGGTTCTCTTGAAAGTATATTCTGTGTTTATTAACCAAATAATATAAAATTACAATGAGTCATGGAAAATGTCAACCTATTTAACTAAGAGTTAAATCTAAAAGACATAGTTAATATTGTGACCCAAACTAGTCTAAATACTATTGGTGGATTGGTTTTGGACCCATACCCACCATATACTTTAAATAATCTACATTGGAGCAATTAGAAACGGAAAATGATTTTATTATAAAATAATATTTCTAGCTTTTTCTAAGGTGACCCTCACCCCTCTTATAAAAGGGCACTCCTCGTTATCTCTAATTCACACCTTCAAATCCATTTGAATCGACTAAAATCTACCCAAATACCATCCCAATTGTCCTCCCTTCATCCTAGAGGACTTCCTTTAGTCATGAAGCTAACATAAAGAGCCCTTTTGATCAAATCAAAAGGACGAACCTGAATAAGAGGTAAATATTTCATCACCTCTTTCAAGTTCCTTTCTTATTCCACATCCTTTTTCTTTGTTTTTTCCATTATAAAATAGTAAATCCAGTAACTTCTGTATACAATGATGTTATTAAAAATATGTTTCAACCACGTTCATTATTCTATCCATTCTTTGAATGACATGTCACCATACGTGCGTACGTACGGCTTACCATCTCCACATTGTGGTGTAATTGTTTTTCAATACATTATTATTTTTGTGGGTATAATAATGTTGTGAAATTGATGTAAATAATAAATATAACATGATAATGATTCTTTATATATGATATACCTTCCAATTATATAATATTTTGATATCAAAAGAATGATATGGTCGCTCGTGCGTACGTACGGATTACCGTCTCCACAAACGTGATGTGATTCTTTCCCACATCGTATCCATTCAAGAATAATTTCCATTAAATGATTAAAAATAATGTTTGAAGAAATGATATCATTCTGGATATGAATAATATACATCCCATCCACAAAAAATATGACTCACATAACAAAGAATTTAAACGAAAACAAATCTGTTAACACCCAAAACAATGATAATACTGAGATATTATTAATAAAGCAACGTTAAAAGATCATATATAATATCATATTAATGTATATGATTCTTGTATAATTTAGTAACAATAATTTCACCATCATACAGAAGTTTAACCTACCCTCGACCAAGGAAATGTACAAGGTAATGGTTTATTTAACAATCTCTTCATAACTGAGATTGTTTATACGTAATTATCTATTGGGACCACTTTATCACCCACATCCATGTTTCTTAAAAATGTATTTCAAAACAATATTACTATTTTATAGATTATGTTTTAAAGTCATTTATACCCTTGTTTGAATTTTTATAATATTTTAATATAGGAATCTTTCTGTCATTTTCCAAACAAGGTACCTTTTAACCTTTTCTACAAAAATAAGGTAACAATCTCTTTTTTTAACTTATACGGCAGGTGCGGCTATTTTCCATTGTTATAAAATCATCGAATCTTACCTTAAAAGATTATAAGAATATTTTCAAATTAAATATTTTTTTATAATAATGTGACTTTTAAATGTTTTCAAAAAAGGATATTTCTCTCAAATAGTTTTGATTTCATCTATGTCAACATCCTTTGATTGATTTTAAGCTTATTTGAAGTTGATTTATTATGATACAAAACTTCCATATTGTATTGAAGGTTTTGTGATATGTTTGACTGTGGATGTGTTATTTTTATACCATTTATGGTTTCTATATAAAGTATTTACATTTCGTATGCGAGTTTTAATATGAATGTTTATGTTATGTTTAAACCTGTCCATATGAGGAATGCATTGGACTTAGTAAGTGACGTGTGGAGCCCGCTATAGCTCCTCGATGCATCGGTAGGTCTCATTAGAAAAACTAGTGTCTTGGCACAAGGCCATGACTATGTGGTTATGATAGTCTGGCAGTATGCATTCCATCATTATGAAAGTGGTTATTGATATTTCATGTGATTATTAGACTAGTAGAATATCCATGTGAATAAGTAAATTGAATCATTTCATTTTATTTTTTCCATATTATGGTGAAGTTCACATTTAAAAGGATTTTGTTTTAGTTATACATTGCCTTAAATGTTTATGCTTATTTATGAATGTTTTTGCTATATTGTTATCCTTACTGAGAATCTGAGCTCACCCCTTTCTATGTTTTATTTTTCCCAGGATGCGAAAAACGTATTTTATGACTGACCTATAGGGATAGTCTGAGGTAATACGAGTGTGTACTATAGATACAATGTTTTTATAGTTTTTCACTTTATCATGAAATGAAAACCTTGTGAATGTATCTAGTGTTTTCAAGGCTAATAAACTAATTGGTCTTTCAAGACTTTATCTTTTGTGATAATGCCAATGTTATGTAATAATGCACCGACTCTGGGTAACTGGGTTCGGGGAATTACTGTTGGTATCAGAGGAATTTTAGTACAAACCTTGTAAACTAGATTTAGATAAACTCTTATAGAGAACATATCCCTAAGATAGACTTTGAGGATTAGTATAGAAGAACTTCCTAAATTTTGGTATTGCCGAGATTTTGTGAGTTTTCCAAGCAATACATCTTTGTCTGGATACGAGCAGGTAGAGGCGACTCTCGCACAGATGTACCTAGTGGTAAAACCCGAAAAAACTGCTTTGATCTAGACTCAAATGGGAACTGGTTATCAACAACGGGCCTTGCTGCTCTCTTGGTTACAACACTCCCAGGGGATTTGCTTAGGATAATTCTAATTTTCTTTACAAACCATTATAAAGGGTTTATGAGTATATACATCCTAAAAGAAAACATTTTTTATTATTATGGATTATATCCATAAATTGTTCAATTTATGTTTAGTGTTTCACAAGTTTGGAATTATGTCTTTCGATTCATAAACTAATCTAGATTATGCCATTGTATAGAAATGGAACCCAGTAGAAGGAATGTGAACTCCATCAATACATATGATCCAAAGAGTAAGAAGGATAATACATTTTAGGGTATTAAGCCAACATTTATAAGGTAAATAGTCTCCCATGTATTCTCAACATATGAATAACTAGTATCATGTATTAATATGATATGTAAATAATTCTCTAAGACCTATGGCATTGAAGGGAAGAAAGAGAAAAAAAGAATGAAAGAGAGAAAGATGGATAAAGGGAGAGGGAAAAGAAGGTTTTTACCATATATGATAACTACGGAAAGAATCACATGGGTAAATTCTTGAAGGGAATGGGAGTTTGTTATAACTGTAGAGAAAAAAGACACCAAGTACGTGATTGCAAGGGCAAGAAAAAGGTTTCAAATGTACAATGCTTCATCTACATGGATTTAGTACACTACGCAAATAAATGTCCAAATCATTAGAGTATACCCCAAATGCTACTATTGGATAATAATAATGTTATGATACTACATATTATGAAGAGGAATGATTAGATTTCTTACATTTTTATTAATGTATTGATTCATTTGAGTATTGTATTACTGTTGTATATATTATAATAATTATAGAGTATATAAGGATTGTATTGCAATACAGTGTTATTAAGGACTTGAGATTGTGTGGAACCAATAAAAGTTACTCAATAGTAGGTTAAATTTTTTGAAAATATATAGTTGATATAAAGATAAACCATAATATTTTACTAATTCCAAGGTAGTGATTTTTTTAATAATACATGATTGATTTAGAAAAATTATATTGGATATTCTTGAATACCTTGAAACTGATTAATGATTTGTATATTCCATAATTGTTTGAGTTTACAACATTTATTGGTAGAAGGAGTATATCGAGTATTCTATAAGGAATAAGGGAGAATGAATGTAATTTATAAGGTATTATGGTAATTCAGGATGTTGCAGTGTTTTAAAAGAATACATGATGAAGGTGTTCACATGTTATTACGTGGAAAAAATGATCTTAATTGTGTTCACCTTAGTTATAAATTTTGGACTGTGAGTTTGAACAGAAGTATTTTGGATAATTATTGTTTGAGATTATTTTTGGATTTCCATAAAAAGGACAACCTGAATGTCAGGCAGCAACAAGTCGCTTCTGATAAGGCCGCGAGACTTGAACCCGCAACCGAAGGGAGACAAGGGTGCATCACCTACCACTATCCTATGTGATGTCCTTGATTGAATAATGTAGTTTTTTAAAGGTCTGTTATATGAATTATTAATTCATTTTTTTGAACCCTATATGAAGAGGATAAATAAAATATTTTTTTATGTTCTATTATCTTTATGAGTGAAAGATGAGTTTGTGGTAGAAATTAGTTAAAGGATGGAACTCTACTTGTCAAGTATATATTTTTTTCCTTCTTCTATTAATCTATGAAAAATTAATTCTTAAAAATTAGGTAAGGGATCTTAAAACTAAAAATGTGTTATCCTAATACCATACGTTTTGTGAACAGATGATATTTTAAGTTGTCATAGATTGATGGCTTTGAGGCCCTTAATTATATAATTGTTTGTGACTGATTACCTCAATCACTCCTTATAAATATTTACATTTTCCCTCCAAATATTTTTCTCTAATTTCCACCAATGTTCTTCTAATCAAGATCATAATTTGGTGGTGACTTTTTCATTCCCATTTTCCACTTATTAAAACTAAATTTCATTAAACCAATTTCTGATATGGGTTTTCCCAAAAAGGTAATTTCTATTTTCAACCTTTTATTTTCAAAGAACAATTTAAAATTGTGAGGAATCAATTTATTGAAGGAGGAAGAATGTAACAACCCAAGATTTCATAGTACATTATTTCTTCAAAGTAATTCAATAACATTCACTACACGCAACACTGAGTTCAAGTGCACTACGACATACCAAACAAGCCATTCAAAAGCGGTTATGAATAGTATTAACTGAATTTTGAACATTATATAATCCTTATAATTTTAGAATCTATATTATGATTTTCTTAGACATAATGTAAGGACAAGTTCATTTTTTCTGATAAAAGAAGTATTTTTCAAAAAAAAATGAACTTTTACCGCCTTTTAATGGTGAACCCTTTTTAAATCAAATATTTGAAACTTTTATATATTCAATGTGACAAAATAAACTTATTATTTAGAATCAGGACATAAGAATTTTGTTTCAAAAAACTTTTGGTGTTTTTCTGATAACTTTCATTTTTTGGTGAATAGTGAAAAATACTCTATTTTAACTGAAAACAACTTTTTTAATTAAAATAATTTATAGTGTTAAATAATGCATTTTAATGGTTTTTAAGTATAAATAGATTATATTTTTACCATTTAATCCAATGCTGGTCGTTGTAAGTAATTTAACTTTTACAATTTAACATAAACAAGTGTCAATATTTTGATAGTTATTATTTCGTAAAAACACGCTTTTTGGTTTTGACAACATGAATTATTTTTAAATTAATAAATTCAACTTCTATGTTTTTAATTTGGTAAAATATACTTTCTGAATTCAAATTATCAAAAGTATGTTAGGGTGAAATTTTGGTATTTTCTGAAAACATTCATTTTTTGATGAATACTGAAAACACTGAGTTATTGGTTAAAACTGACTTTTTATTTAAATAATTATTTATTTTGTTCAAAATTATTTTCTTTCAAAATAGATACCTAATACCTATATATGTTCAATATAATTCATTATAGTCATTTTATAATATGTTTAGATATATAAAAAGATTATTGAACTTTTTACCGTCCTTTACCCACATCCTAGGAGAATTTTCAAATTCACATAAAACATAATTTTACCACATCTGTAATTGGAATTTCAAAAATTCAAGATACACGGTTGATATCATAAAGTAAAATTTGGTTAAATAAGATAAAAATATTTTTTTCTGAAAAGTAACCTTTTACTTTTATTTACAATAGTTAATATTAAATAGTGTAATTAATGGTAAAAATGATATTACTATTACCCTAAAACATGTCCTAATTCTATTGGATAAGTATAATGCGACCCAAAACAACCTTAGTAATAAAATATGAAACTCTTTGGTCCACTTGGATTAGATTAGCACATTAATTACTATTTAATTCAAAGAATAGTTAAACGAGTTAAACTTAATGTTTAATAAATAAAACATTTTTAATATAGGGTAACACAGAAGATAAATTCAACTATAAATATTCCTTAGAAAGCTAAAACTATTTCCTACATAATTTTATTTTATTTATATTTTTTAGACCTTAAAATAGTTTAACTTATTTATGACACAATGATGATGCAGTAATTTCCTAATTAATGAAATCTTAAAATAATTGATATTATAAATATCCAAATAAATGTAATTTGAGAATTTTTATGAATTAAAATAATTTTATAGGTTAATATGACATGTTATGGTTTTTTAAACTTATTTTATTATAATTAATAATTCTGTTATTAATTTATAAAAAACAAAATACAAAATTGTGTCAAAATTGACATAAAAGAGTTTTTAAAACAAGAAATATATTATTAATTGATATTCTATTCCTAAAAATATAAGATTCAAAAAAATGACTTATATAATTATATTTGAATCATTATTGAACCACTAGAGGTTCTCTTGGAAGTTTATAGTAATTTTATTATCCATATAATATAAAAATACTAAGAGACATGGTAAATGTCAAACTATTTAACTAAGAGTTAAATCTAAAAGATAAATATAATATACTGAACAAAACCTATCTAAAACCTATTGTTTGAGTGGTTTTCATCCCATAACCTGCTTAGATATTATATAATATACTTTGGAGCCATTAGAAACTGAAAAGGATTTTATTATAAAATAATATATCTAGCTTTTCCTAAGGTGCCCCTCACCCCTCTTATAGAAGGCCACTCCCCGTTATCTCTAATTCACACCTTTATAGCCATTTGGATCATCCAAAATCTTCCAAAATACCCTCTCAACTGTCCTCAATTCAACCTAAAGGCCTTACTTTAGTCATAAATCCAACCAAAGGAGCCCTTTTGATCAATATCAAAAGGAAGAACCCGAATAAGAGATAAATATTTCATCAACTCTTTCTAGTTTCTATCTTCTTCCACTTCCTTTTTATTTGTTGTTTCGATTATAAAATAATAAATCCAGTATCTTCTATATACTATGATGTTATTATAAATATGGTACAACCATATTCATTATTCTATCCATCCTTTGAATGACATGACCCCATATGTGCGTACGTACGGCTTACTGTCTCCGCATCGTGGTGTAATTGTTATTCAATACATTATTATTTTTAGGGGTATAATAATGATGTGAAATTGATATAAATATTAAATATAACATGATAATTATTATTTATATATGATATACCATCCAATTATATAATATTTTAATATCAAACGAAAGATATTGTCGCTCGTGCGTACGTATGGATTACCGTCTCCACGAACGTGATGAGATTCATTCCCCATCGTATCCATTCAAGACTATTTTCCATTAGATGATTAAAAATAATGTTTAAAGGCTTTATATTATTCTGTATATGAATTAGATACATCCCATACACAACTAATATGACTCACATAATAAAAAATATATAGTAAAACGAATCTGTTAACACCCAAAACAACGATAATACTAAGATATTATTAATAAAGAAACGTTAAAAGATCATATATGATATCATATAAATGTATATGATTATTGTATAATTTAGGAATAATTATTTCACAATTATACAGGACTTTTACCTACCCTCGACAAAGTAAAAGTACAATGTAATGGTTTATTTCACAATCTCTTTGTTATTCGAGATTGTTTATACGTAATTATCTACTGGGACCTCTTTATCATCCACATCCATGTTTCTTAAACGTATTTCAATACATTCTTACTATTTTATTGAATATGGGTTAAAGTCATTTATACCAGTTTTAAATTTTTATAAGATGTTTATAAAGGAATATTTCTTTCATTTTCCAAACTGGGTACTTTTTAACCTTTTTGACAAAATTAAGGTAAGAATGTCTTTTTTTAACTTATACAGCAGGTGCGGCTTTTTTCCACCCTTATAAAATCGTCTAAGCATCCCTTACAAGATTATATGAATATTTTCAAAATAAACATTTTCTTTTATAATTATGTGACTTTTAAATGATGTCAAAAAAGAGATATTTCTCTCAAATAGTTTTGATTTCATCTATGTCAAAATCCTTTGATGGATTTTATGCTTATTTGAAGTTGAATTATTATCTTACAAAACTTCCATATTGTATTGAATGTTTTTTGATATGATTGAATGTGGAAGTTTCATTTTTATACCATTCGTGGTTTATGGAGAAATTATTGACATTTCATAAGCTTGTTTTAATACGAATGTTTATGTTATGTTTAAACCTGTTCATATGAGGAATGCATTGGAATTTGTAAGTGATGAGTGGAGCCCACTATAGCTCCTCGATGCATTGGTAGGTATCATTAGACAAACTAGTTTCTTGACACAAGGCCTTGAGAAATTTCTTATTTTTAGTCTTGGAACAAGGCCTTGATTATGTGGTTATGATAGTTTGGCATTATGCATTCCATCATTATGAAAGTGGTTATTGATATAGCATGTAATTATTAGACTTCTAGAATATCCATGTGAAAAAGTAAGTGGAATTATTTCATTTTATTTTTTCCATATTATGTTCAAGTTCAAGTTTAGAAGAATTTTGTTTAAGTTATACATTGCCTTAAATGTTTATGCTTATTTATAAAATTTTCAGCTATATTGTTATCCTAACTGAGCATCTGAGCTCACCCCATTCTATGTTTTATTTTTCCGAGGATGCAAAGAAGTATTTTATGAGTGACCTACAGAGATATTCTGAGGGGATATGAGTGTGGACGATGGAGACTATGTTGTTGTAGTTTTTAACTTTATCATGTAATGAAAACCTTATGAATATATCAAGCAATTCCAAGGCTACTAAACTAATCAATCTTTTGAGACTTGATCTTTTGTGATCATGCTAATGTTATATAATAATGCACCGACTCTGGGTAAATGGGGTCGGGGCGTTATATTTATTTAAAAATAATATTTATAGTAAAAAATATCATCTAGACAACCCTTTGTTAAAATATTATAGTTATTAAAAATAAGAGTGTGACATCATTGACTTTTCTTGAAATAAAATATTATATAGGTCATAATATCATCCAAATAGAAAAAAATCATATAACAAAATCTTAGTGGAGTGTGGATGAAATAAAATCATTCAATATGATTTATTCAAGTGTTACAGTCATTTTACAGTCCTTATCATTTTATTTGTAACTTCAATTACCTATGTTACCCTTTATTGTGGTGAAAAAATTTACTAACGATATTATTCCTAATGACCAAATATAAATGGGTAATATTTAATAATTTTGGACCTTATGATTCCAAATATGCAATCCAATTTTAAAATTTCAAAAAAAAAATTCCAAAAAATAATTTAAACATAAATCAATAAAACATAATGAAAAACTGTTTTTTAAAAATAATATCTTTAAAATATAGAATGTTTTTATGCTTAATTAAAGTATAAAATCAATTTCAAAAACCGTAATTGAATTGTTTTTAAATAATAATTAATTAAATTTTAAAACTACATAAAATTTTAATTTTAATATTTAAATACATGAAATATATAATTTTCAATAGAATGGTATTTCCCACTATTCATTGAAAAATCAATCTTTTCATAAATTATAAAAATTTTCCCATAGGATAATTTTGATTAGTTGATTTTAGAAATAATTTTTTTATCAAATACTTTTCATTAAATTTATAGAATTTAATTATATTATTTTTACATAAAAATGTATTAAAAGTAATATTTGAATAAAATATATTTTTAAAGAATATAATGACATTACTAAAAATTAAGAGATTGTATTGTTATAATTTTTCACTATATTTCTATGGATTAATTCTTTAATATTTATTTCAAAAATTAATTATTCCTATTTATACCAAATAATTTAATGGATATGATATATTGTGCTCATTGAAATTAAAATATTTCATTGTAAATTTAATTTCGGTGTTTCATATATTTTATGTTATAGACTTTCTTTTTAAAATTATAGGATATTACATCCTTCCTCCCCCTACATTTTCTAAATTTCTTCCTCTCAATTTGACCTTTGTCTTGATAGCCATGGTTTCATGTTTTCAAAACACCTTTGTAGAAATACCACATCATAAAAATAGTTAATAAAACTTATTCTTAAAAAGAGACCAAGGGATGTATGATGCTTATCTAAAATAACACATTAATAGTATTTTATATAGGAAAATATTGGTGGGAAGTGAAAACATGTATACGGAATCGAAAGAAACTCCAAAAAATCTCATAGAGAATTATAAAGATCATGTTCATGAGAAAGTTATCAATCACAAAACTATAAATATATGATGGGTTTAAAGGTGACTAATTTCCCATTAAGAAAAGTAAATGGAGAAAATTGTTATTTTCAAGACCATTTTCTTAATAATGAATAATTATTTTATTTTTTATATTAACAAGATTTGGAAAAATACTTACTTGATAATTAGAATTTCATCCTTTAATTAATTCTCATCACAAACTCATCTTTAACTCTGAATGATGAGTATTCTGGATGAATTTTTCATACATGAAGTACTAAAATAAACCTCTGATGGATTTCATAATTCATTCAAATGATAAAAATTTATTCCCCCAATAATTTTAAATTAACAAAATCTAATATTTTTAGGATATGATAAGATAATTCCCAAAATGATTAAATAATTCAAATGGAGAAAAATAAAATTATTTTCAAAAATTCAATATTAATACCCAAAGTTCTACATATATCATTCAACAAATAAATATCCTTAAAATTTATCAAAAATATTCCATACTAATATTGAAACACAGAAAAGCATAATTATATTATCATATTTCCTTATAATATTTAAATATTAATAATATTAATCTCTTCTAAAATCTAAAAACAAAATGAATATGCTCTAATCAAACAATCTCAAAGATATGATAATCACATACATAATTAACCTTAATCACCCTAAATGTATAACAAATTAATTTAATCTACAAAAATATAATTCAACATTTATTCCTAAAATAATATCACATAATATCATATAAGGTTACCTAAATAGAATTTTTTCTGAAATAACTTTTATCACATAATCCACAAATTATTTTCAATGTCACGTTTATCAATACAATAAAACTTATGTTCCAAAAATGATCTAAAATTGTATCTTAGATATTTTTTAAATAAATAAATATAGTTTCATACTAAACAGGACTTCATGTGGGCTAGTCATATGTGATGCACCCTTATCACCCTTAGTTTATGGGTTCAAACCTGATTTCCTTACTAGATGCGATGAGTTATCACCATGACAATGGGTTTCATTTTTATAAAAAAAATTAATACAATCCATTTATTATTCTATATCTTTTATAAATACTCAATAAAATAAAATTTATAGAATCGATATTAAATAATTTTTTAGCCTCAAGGGTTATCTCGTAACATTCATTTTTCATCCAGAAATATAATAACCCGTAATTACCTCAAAATAAAATATCATATAAAACATAAAATATATTTATAATGTTAAACATATTAACAAAAAAAGAATATATAATATTTCCTCAAATAACCTTTTTAAATGATAATTTTAAGGGTTACATATACCTCCACCCTATAAAACATCTCCCAAAATCTAATTAGTCACTTTAAAAACTCATCACGTAAAACTTAAAAAGGGGATTCTAAAACATGAAAATTTCAATTAACCATAAATTATAATCCCATTATAGTATCCATAACTCTTATTATGAATTATTTTAACAATATCCTAATATACTATTTTCTCTAAACCTTGATCTGATACCAATTGTAATAGCCTGAGACCTGCACTCTTGGATCCCGTGAGAAAAACCTAAACGTTATATTTATGTATTTTATACTAATAAATGTGACCCAATTCATCCCATACAAAACACAAAACTTTAAAATGTAAATATTGGATCACTTATATACACAAGGAATGTTTAGGATTAGAGTTTTCAAAATAATGACACTATTAATAACTTCGGTTTATAAGAAACTGGTTCACAAAGATCAACACCATCTCCCACTATACCCATATTTTCATACTAAATGTTATGTCTTCCCAATATTCAAAAAAATTTCTCACATATTAACCATTATAAAAAAAATTCAGAATAAATATTTATAACCTATGAAAAATAAATATAAGAAAGGGTGTGGTGAAATGCTCGTTGAGGTTGAAATATCATTCGACAAAAATATGAAGGAATAATATAAGAATAAATGTATTATATCATTTCTATAACCTAAAATGTTCATACTAAACCATAAAAATATCATAACCATGAGGTATGGAAAAACAATTAGCATTTTAAAAAAATATATCATAAAAATGAGAAATCATCATAACTCAATGATGAAACATAAATATATTTCATAAATTTATGTGTGGACCATATAAGTATAGAAACAATTTCATAAGTCAATGTTACCTACCAAGACAATCATAATAGGAATAAAAACATTTTTTTATATAATATTAAGAATATAAACATGTTTCCCATAAAAATTCAACCGCTTAGACTTGTTTCTCAAAATGCATCAAGCACATTTACATGTTTCATATAACTGATCAAGAACATCTACTTGTTTCCCATTATTATCTCATCAGATATAATACATTACCCAATTATTTGGAGATATATATAGGTCACACCTATCATATAATAAAAAACATATATATGTGTTCCACAAGATCATAAATCATTCATAATTTCATAACATGTGAAATAAATGTGTTTCATAAACATTTTATTATAATATTACCCATGGAAAAATGGGGTTCTTAAACATTTAATCATTTCATCATAAACATAAACAATATATATATATATATAATAAGGTTGGTATCATTGGATCATATCCCTATAAAATATCAACTAACATAAGATGATGTCATCAACGTAGGAAAAAGGACTTTGAAAGATCAGTTGGAATAATTGTTGAATGAAAAAAATCCATTTTGAAATCATTTATTATATTTCAAATGTTGTTCACTGGTAATTGAAAAAAAAATATTTTAAAAAAATAATAATAAATTGATAAATAATATTCAAGTCATTTAGCTTTCAGGATGACAAAAAAATCCACTAATGGCGTATAAATTAAAATAACATTTCTATAATATTTTTTTTGGAAAATTCAAAAAGTACATCATTTAGAAAATGACAAAAACAGTCCATTAAAAATGTTTTGTAAAAAGTAAAACATGGGTAAAAAGTATTTTAAAAAATTATAGGAAAATTTTAAAAATATTTTTCAAAACATAATTTAGGACACAAGTCATGGAAGGTGAATATTCCCTAATAGATAGTTAGATATAAACAATCCCAAATAATAATGAGAGTGTAAAAAAACGATTTCCACTTTAGTATATTTTGAATCATAATCCATATGATTGAATAAATTCAAATGAAAAAAAATATCAGGAAAAATATATATTCGTGATTTAATATGTGAAAGATTCATTATATACACCTCAAAAGCATAAATAGGTACATAATAAAAAATGTCCCAACAAATCAAAATTGAGATGAAGAACCCTTACCTTGAGTCTGACTCATCATATACATTCATTATCTTCCGGAATAATAAACATAACATAATTATTTACATATTTGTTATCATTTTTCACGTTTATTATTCACCTTATCCCACGTATTACCATGTTATAACAAATACTTATTAATTTATATTTTGTCGTACATTATGACGATATTTCGAACATAAGTCCAAAGTGAATTCAGTAGGTTGACTATGGTCAATGAGTTAATTATTCCCTCATCTAAAAAATAATAATCTTAATATAATCATAATTTATATATATAAATTCTACCCAGACATTAAATATGGTTATGAAAAAATAACTATCTTTCAATCATATGGATGGTAGGTTGTACATAAACATGAGTAGCATTTCAATTTTTCAACATTCATTACAGATAGAATGTAAGTATTAATTTATATTTCCATAATGATAATAATATAATAAATATATATTTTATATATAATAGTACATTTTTAAATAAAATTATATATATCATCTATGTGATGTGGTGAAAAAAATGAATGACATCTATTCGTGGATGTGGTAGTCCACAGGTACTCACAAACGACCTTGTAATTTTTCCTACCATGGAATAGTAAGAATTTAAATAATATATTACTTTTTTAAAATGAAAAATGTTTCATTAATATCATGTATAAATATTAATTACAACATTATAACCAGTCTTGAGAGATGGTGAAGTAAAAATAATTACTTCAGTTCTCGAGACGGTAGTCTTTAGTACACGTGAATGATGAATTACACTCCAATTTGACGAATGTTTGAGATGGATTTAGGCTCTTCTATTAACATAGTAAAATCCAATTATTATTAGGGTACTGCTGTTCTTGTTTTAGAATGGATTAGAAGATTTGAAGGAGGTGGATGAAGATACAAAGATAAAACATGTAGTTTAAATTATACATATTCATTGGAAAACCACTTTGGATTAGGACCTTAAGGCCTCTATTATTGGTAATGTTTCATAAATATGTCCTCTATCGAATGAGGGTATAGACTATTGGAAGGTATTTTTTATAGGTGTGGTTGTACGAAATGGGATTTGATGTGTGAATGAAGGATAAGAAGTGGTTCCCTTTTATAAGAGAGGAGAGGGACACTCATGGAATTTCTCAAAATATTAAATTAATATAAATTAATAATCAATTCCAAACAGATAAAAACTCATTTAGTTTTGGTCTTAGCCACTCATTGACCCTTTTAAAACCAAGAGTAATGATATGTATTTTTACTTTTTGAGAGTCAATATAATTACTATAAATGGAAAAAAGTCTAATAAATTGACTATTGTTTATATTATCAACCATATCATAATCACTTGTCCAGATATAAGATTTCTTGTAAATTGTTATCATTTAATAAAATATTATTTATTATATTATATCAATAATTCCCATTTTCAAAACTATTCATTACAATGAATTTTATAATATAAATATAACATATATAATTCAAAAAATTATTTTAATACATACCCAAATGTAATTTTATCACTAAAATATTTCTAAAACATTAATTCTCTAAAATTATAATAATTTTAATATTTCTAATACCATTTATTTGGTTTTCTCATTAACAAAATAATTGTTGTGTCAGTGTTGTGAATGAATTTAAGGACAATATATCATCACTAAAAATACAAAATAAATTACCATAATTAATATAAATATTTTATATCTAAAAATAATATTTATATTTTTACATATTTTCTTGATAACCTAATATTTAAAATATTACAATTATGAAAAACAAGATCATGGTATGTTTACATTTTCAGAAAATAAAATATCTTAAGGGTCATAATCTCATCCAAATGAATAGAAAATATCAAATAAAGAATATTGAAAGATTATGGATGAAATTAAATGATCCAATAAGATTTATAAAATTGTTACGGTAAATGTTTAGTCCTTATAATTTTATTTTTATCTTTCATTACCTGATTTACTCTTTACCATGGTAACAAAAATTACTAAGGTTACAATTCATACTGACCAAAAATAAAAGGGAAATATTTAATAAATTTTGAAAACATTATTCTAAATATGGAATCTTTTTTTTATAATTTAAATCCTATCATTTTTAGAATTTAATTTATACATAAACAAGAAAAACACAACAAAAAACAATTTTTCAAAAAAATGGCCTTTTAAATATAAAAGGTTTTTAAATTAAATTCAAGAATAAAATCCCTTTAAAAACTATAATTAAATTATTTATAATAAAATTTAAGTAATTATATTTTAAATCTATTACAAAATTGATTTATATTTTTTAAATTATTGAAATATATAATTTTCAATAAAAATATGTATTATTCACTATTGGTGGAAAATAAAAAAAATCATAAATTATAAAAATTTCACCATAGGATAATTTTTATATGAAGATGTTAAAAAATGAATTTAATTTTATCAAATATATTTTATAAATTTTTAAAAATTTATTTATATTTTTTTACATAAAAAATCAATAAATATTCTTTTTGATGAAAATAAATTTTTGATGAATAGTATGACCACTAATAATTCATTTATTATTTTTGTAATAATTTTTAGATACATTTATATTGAGTGAAAAATTATATTTATTTCAAAAAAAAATTAATCATGTTTATACATTCAAATGAAAGGGTTAGTATATTACGGCCACATTTAAATAATAATATTTCATTGTTAATTTAAGCTCAATGTTTATTATCATATAAGCTAAATACATTATTTTTAAAATCTTGGGACATTACCCCATTTTTCCTAAAATTGATGAGGGGGATGAATAATATATTATCAATATTCCCTTCTAAAAAAACTAACCAGAACGCTATTTATATTGTGAAAAATTGGTTTCACAATATCAATCCCTTTCCTAGGTGCCATATCGGATGAAATTGCCCAAGGCATAGGCTACCTCTATCTATTGAACCTCATTCAAAACAAAAACTATCTTTTAGGTCATAAAATAATTTCGATAAGAGTATTGAACCCATTTTCCATCACAATTCACATTTTGAACCACATGGTTCGTGGTGTGAGTAGATATAATGATTATATTTCTAATCCTATGGTCACCCGACCCCTCTCTAATGTTTTCCGAAAAACCCATACTAATTAATAGGTATTGAAACACATAGAAAATAAATATATTTTAATTTTAGAACCCTTATAAAACAACTATGAACTGAAATTCTCAAAAATAACCCTCTAATCGAGATAAAAAAATTTACTTCCAAATAGAATTCACACCCTCAAAGGGTATATGGTATTAAAACCTCTCCATAAAAATACTTTGCTCATCCACGAAGCATTAAATATCTTTAAACAATTAATCATGACTCACATAGGTGACCAATTTATGATGAAATCATATTCTACCACTCCAAATTGAAAATTGAGCTTCCTCTATACAAATCCAAACATAATATGAACTATTCATCAAGGATTGTGATACCACTCATCATCATCGCTAAATAAATTTGATGATGCTTACCAACATATATCTAACTAAAGGAACCACATTTGTTTTTAATTGATTCATCTAAAGTAGTGAGTTTCTCCCCACCATAATCCTTTTCTCATGATAAACTTTTTAACCATAGTGAACCTCACCATCATAATTCCATACCAAACTGATATATAGTTGTTCAATGACCTTATTAGTGTGTTCATTAACTTATTTTATCCAATTACGCATAAAAATGGATTGGAAATTATTTTTATCTATGTTTTAATTTGAAATTAAATCATATGAGTCTTAAACATTCAATAGGAAGGCTTGTTCATGCCATATTTTCTTCAAAAATCCCAGATTTATTCTTGAAAAACATTCAACATACCTAATTGATTTTCCAACCCACTACATCCAATATTCCACCTAAATTTTGATCAGTCCTCATTGAGAATACTATTCCAAAAAAGGGATAGTCATATGTACTACTATGTTTTCCTTATTTTCTGTTCACAAAAAATAATTTTCTGATGGAATTCCAAAATCTTCTACACAATCAAACTAAATTCTAAATGTGACTCTAATGTATTTTCACATATGGATTTTTGAAAAACCAAGTCTACCATTATTTTATCACCTAATCACTAGAACCCCATGGATCTTACACACACATCAATCTCATGATATTTGTATCGAGACCAATTATAATGCAAGATCTACATTTAATCTCAAATCTTAACAGAAAACATTGTATTAACCATGGAACAGGATATAATATGATCCTCATACTCACAGGTATCCAAATTATACCTCGATTGTCTAAAGATCCATCGCAAGAATCCATATCTCAACCTGTATGAGGTCACTCCCCCATAAGCCACACTCCATCCACTACTGTACATAATGATTGGATATGTTTGTCTCACTCGTAATAGCTCACTAAGGAAAATCATCAAATAAAAATCATTCTTAAATAACCAAGAACATCGTCCTCGATATTTGTTATAACACCATTTGAAATAAGGGTCACATACATAACTAGAACATTGTGCACTATCCACCAAATGGCCTTCCTTATATCACTCTTTATGTATAACCTCCACTGGTTCCATCATCACATGCATGTCCCTTCTCCCAAGACACACTCATCCACTATCAATTCTGACCTCAAGCCTTCCTAACAATACATTTCAAGGAAAACCCCAGGTCGACCATTCCACCACACATGATCTATTTTTTATGTCCATATACCAAGGAGGGACATTAACCATTTTATTAAAAACCATGGGCAACAAATATTTTAAGAGTTTCATCAAAATAATTTACTGTCATCCCGCATACAGCCGCCTACAGATCAACATTATTTCATATGACATCAGATTGTTGTATGATCTTATTAAACTTAATTATAAGAACCTACTCACAATACCACGAGTTTCAGCTCATCAAACCTAGGATCACCATATTACATAGTTTTTCAGGCCCCACTACATTCAAATATAATCTAACTAAAATGAACATCAACACTCCTCTTCAAAATCAGGCATTCCCCCTATTCCATGGTCTATCTCATGACAACCCACCAACGGGTATCACTTTAACAAATTAAATTCCTAACCACATTCTAATCATCTAAGATCTAACCATCATGGATCAAAACCCAATATCTCATCATAAAATACTCCTCAAGTCAATAAATCCAAGACTCCTATCAGTTTTTCCTCTAAAACCAGACAACCATAATTAAAAGTACTTCAATGGACTTTTATCAAAAAATCCCAATTCATGTTCCTGCCTATGAAACTTATTGGGTAGTACACCTAATTCAATGATTTCATAACATAAATCATCTACTCTTGCATCATGCCTTTAAGAAATTCACAATAATGCGCCGACCCCCCTCTATGTTTACCCTCACATACATCAAAATGCATCTCGAATATAATAACAAGATCATGAATATCCTGAGTAATATCTACAAACACAAAAAACTCCCATTTAACTCTTCACTACTATCTCATATAGGTCAAAACTAATGGGAAACACCTCTTTATTCTCATCCCAAGTATCACATAAAACATCACTAGCCAAACTACCCACTCTGGGTTCCCCATACATATTTTAGTATCACATGCCAAATCATCATCCTACTAGGAAACTAATCCTCATTGATAATACAAATATGATACTACCCTCTTTAAAATCCCAATCTCATGTTGATCCTCACATGGCCTCAATATACAAGAGTCACCCCCTCAAGGATCATATTCTCATTCATGTACCATATTATATATAATGGCATCACCACAACATGATTTTTAATGAGTAATCCACAATCACACGATTCTATTAAGTAGAATGATGCCATAAGATTTATGGGAAAAATGATATAAGTTAATTTTGATACATGAAGTAATTGAACCTATTTTTTCAAGAATATTATTATAACTACCCATAATGGGTTCATTATTATGGCATCATACTCATGTACTAACCTACTATGGGTTACTAAAAATCCATCACACCAAGGGACTGTATATTTATCATCTTGAATAATCATACTATAGAATCTAAAATACCTGATATAAAAGAAAAATAAATTTTCATTAAACTGTACAGAGAACCAAAACCATGTTATATTGGAAAATAGCATATTAATATCGTGTGAATCTTTAAACAGTTGAACCCTCATCATCAATGATCTCAATCATAAGCAGTAAAATGTATGTCATGTTAATATTATATGAAAAATATTTTCCATGTACACTAGCCTATTTCCATTGGTCCAAGATACAAAAACCCCAAAATCATAAATTCATAAATCCAGGAAAAATAAAGTGTGTCATGCTAGATTAAATACCACAACTGTAAAAGTGAATGTTTTAAAAAATAATCCCATATCCCAGGTAGCCTATAATTCCTACCATGAAATTTTTTAATGCTCCAGTTTGATATCCATCACAATCTTTAAAGAATACATATTAAATTTGTCGACCATATCCTCAAATACTGAGATAAAAAAAATCATGTGCACTCTATGATATCATTAAGAAAAGATTTTAAACCATTTCCTGATTTCCTCCCTTAGTCTATAAGTGTTAAATGATTTCCAAACTAGAAGATTCACTGTTGGACCTCAAACACATCTCCACGCATGTAATAGGATACTAACTTGTAGTGAGCATCTAGAGTGCTACATTGGGGTAATATATACCCTTGTATCATAGTGTCAAAAAATATTTAAAAAATAATAATCCATAATAACAAAACATCAAATATATTATGAAGATTAAATAATGATAAATTAATGTGAAAGCATACAGTCATACAAACTCAAAAGAATTCTAGCATACAACAAAAAATTTCCCACTATTATGATCATATCTATATTAAAATTAAAAAATAAAACTCATGATTTCGCTTAAATATTTTGTTGCATATTAACTTCATAATATTTTTTTCCTTTTAAAACATGATCCCAACACTGTGAGTGACAGATAATTTTTTCATAAAATTATCTACGTTGAACATCAAGGCCACTACTCACTACTCTCTATAATGATCAAAATATTTTATGTGTCCATGAAACACCCACTTCATTTGAGAGTTAAAAATATTTATAAGAAAATATTCACTAGTTATTTTATGTATGAGATATCCCAACCCGAGGTCCACACACTGGTGCCCTGATCCAGTCTGTTACAAGACCTCAGGCGCACCTCTCTATATTCTATAGGATACCGACTAGCATTGATGGTCAATTACAGTTAACCCACTTTATCAAAGTAGAAAAATAGTGGATATAAAAAAATAACCAAAAAATATAACAATAATGAAAATGATTTCAATATAACATGATGACCAAAATAGGAAATAAATTATCCAAAAATAAATAGTAAATGTTTCATGAAAATGCATGAAAAGTGTCGATATAAAAAACCCCAAAATAAATAAAGAAATTGACAACTCCAAAGTGGGTCCTAAACCATGTTCGGCTCCATCATCCATGCTCTATCAGGACTCAACCATCTAACATAGGGTCATTTATCATAACCTATTCCCAAAACATAAAATATATTCAGGTACTGATTAGGAAACCTAAGTAGGGTGTGTGTACAACTCATTAGGAAACCACCAAAAGTATCTAAAACAATATACAATAAAAACAATGCATGATATTATATAATGAATAAATAACAAAAATAAATTAAACATCTAAATTTATTAAATTGCTATTTATTTAACCACATAACCCTCAGGTTCCTAAGGATACCCAAACTATCAATACCTACTTCGGCCCATAACAGAGCCTGAACCATAAGACATATTAAATTTACAATTAATTTTAACAAATGGTATTTCATTATCAATTTAATTTGAATTTATTATTTAGAGAATTGGAACCATTGGTCAATGCCACATTTTGGGACTACGTCCCCCATTCATAGGACCTCATGGTATTTTGAAGTAGAATTATATTTCCCATAATCATTTATCAATCAATTTATCATTATGGTCTTTGGTAGTTGTAGGGCATGTCTCACACAGGTTTATCAATAAATTTATCACTATGGTTTTTGGAAGCAGCTGACCATGTCCCACTCACATTTATCAATCAATTTATCACCATGGGGTTTGTATATAGCATACCATTTCCCACACATGAATATCAAAATCACACGTATATCACATAGAACACATTAATCAAGGTTAATCAATCTTAACGTTCTTTCACATTTAAAAAACAAAACATCCTTTAATTAATTAAATAATTAAAAAATCGGTTTCAATCAATTTCATAACAAAAAAACTACTATTAATTAATTAAATAATTATTAAATCTAATTCAACAGTCTCAATAACTGAATAATTAATTCAAAAATTAATTATTCCATTAAATTTCACAATCCTGATATCTCATTAATTCCAGAATCATACATTCCATTAATTAATTTAATTTCCCATTCAGAACAATCCATTAATTAATTCAAAAAGTAGTTAAATCAATTCAATATAATTTTTCAATCTCAATATGCTATTATTTAGTTCCAAAATTAATTAATTCAATTTCACCCTTAAATTTCCCTAGTTAACAAAAATCGTTAATGTAAGGAAATTAAAACCAATCAATTCAATTTTTCAAGGAAATTAACCAATCATGTACATTGTTATTCTCCCAACTACATACATGTAATTGAATCAATACTATGGAATTGTAATTTATACAACCTACCTAAATTCTGTGATGAGATATCTCCCAATGGTAACATCCAATTTATGTTGAATGATCAAGAACGTGATGAAGAATGAGATCTAGATCTGAATCCAAGATCCACGATATAAAAAATCGATATCTAAAAAACCTATAACTTAATATAGAACCAATTGTGGATAAACAATTATCTTTTATCAATGAAGATGAGTGGTATAAAGAGAGTTCTAAACTGGAAGAAACCACATACACAGAGAGGTGAAGATCTATTAATCTGGACATTAAATCGTGAATAACAGAGGTTGGGAGCTTTAGGAATTCGTACTAGAGCCCCCAAAAATGGGATAATTTTAATAGGGGTGATTTGGGATCAATTTTGGGTTAATAAGGGAGTTTTTGTACTTTTAAAATCAAATTTCGAGTAAATTAAAACCATGCAACCCATTTTCTGGACAGGTTTGCAGGATTTTCCAAATTGTGCGCCACTTATAGGGGGGTCACTATTTCTCATAAGAGGGTTCATGGTTTGATTGACCATGCAACAGCTATGTGAATACCATCTGAATTTGGTTCACACTGTTTTCAAAGATAGGCACACGGTTTGGGAAAACCGTGCCCAACCGTGCACAGCCTCTCCTCCCAATTTTCCCCAATTTTCGTCCAAATGCATCCATGTTAAGACCCAAAATAATTATACCCAAAACATGGAAAACTAATACCTATAAATTAGTTCGATACATATAAATAAATGGTAAGGATATTAAAATCTCCCCATCTTATAACAGCTTTCCCTTGAGGTGTACTCCCAAGTATACCTAAGATTCAGATTAAAATAGATCAGGCCACTGGGCCCAAATTTCTATTTCTCTCTCCGATATTTCTTCCTAAACAATTAAATGTTTCCACAATATAATTACTATCATAATGGTCTTTCCCCACAACAATTTATCACTTTGATCCAACACACATATCAAATTCACCTCAAAGGATTTGTATATCTCAAACTCAATATCATCTACATAGAACACATGTGAAGGTTCGGCGTAATAGTATTGAATCTATTATACATGAAATAAATCATGAATATCACTTTATCTTTGTGGAAGATACAATGGGTACACCACTAGTTTGATTCTCTCCACAACCTAAAATAGTCCAACAAACCTTGGTTCCATCTTGACATGTCTTCGTATCTTGTGGTGTCCCATCCTCAAATACACCTAAAGGAATAGAAGATCATCCTCTATAAACTCTAGGGTTCATAGATGTCTACCATTATAAAACTTATGTCTACTCTGATATTTATCTATACTCTTTGGAATCAATTTTACCTTCTTTGACATCTCCTGCATGAGATAGAGTCCCAATAGCTCGGACTCTTCTGCCTCCATCCAATATAGAGGGTTAATGCATGGACTATCATAAGGTGCCTCATATGGTTTCATCTATATAGTCTTATAATAATTGCTTTTATAGGAAAAATGTAATAATTCTAGGTGGTTCTCCCAAGACCCATCAAAGTCCAGGATACATGGATGAAGTATGTCCTCTAGCACCTATATCATACACTCTGACTGGGCATCTGTTTTAGGGTAGAATTTTATACTCTATAAAACTTTTGTACCAAGAACCTTATATAATCCTTGAAAGAAGCACAAATTAAACATTTATTCATAGTGTTGAAAACTATTTTTCTGTCACCCCATGTAGATAAACTATTTACCAGACAAACAAATCAATCAACTGCATCACTAAGTATGTCTCTCGTATATAAAAGAAATGTGCTACATTTATTAAATGGTCCATAATCACCGAGAAACAAAAAGTATTCTATGGAATCCTCAAGAGATGCATCACAAAATCCATAGTAACATCATCCCACTCCCTTTGTGTAGTGGGCTACAGTTGTAGTAAACCTCAAGGTCATTGATGCACAGACATCACCTATTAAAAGGTGTACTATTGTGTCATGGATCCTGCTGTCTAATTTTTTATGTGAGGGAACAAAATATGTCATCCTAGGTCATGTAATATTTTGATCACACCTAGATAAACCTCCCACTTTAATGTACGAAATTCCCACATCAGCTCCTCCCACATACTCTTATACATAGAAACCTGATTACAGACATAGAATATATGATTCTAATATATTGTTTAATTAGAAGCTGACTCCCTAAATTCAATAATTTTTCTCAAGGTTGATCATTCTGGATCTTCATACTGTCTATCTCTAAACCATTTCCAAAGTGTACACTCCACCAAACCAATATAAGATTCATCTAATCCCCACTCTCCTGAACTAAAACATCCATCTCAACCAGTAAAGACATAGTCTTCCACTCAATAATATACTCCTAAACTACATGAGTCTTAATTTTCCTACTTAATGAATAAGTAACATTTCTTCCCTTTCTAGACGTATATGCTAGATCAAAGTCAAATGACTACATATACTCAACCCATCTACGCTGCAAGAGATTCATGTCTTTCAAAAAAAAGATATACCTTAATCTCCATGTGATCCGTATATAGAGTAATCTTATTGACCAATAGATAATGTTTCCAATACTTCAAACCATAAAACACTGCTTTCAACTCAGGGTCATTTATAGTGCAGTTTCATTCATGTGAACTCAACTGCAGTAACACATACACCAGAATTTGATTACCCTATATCAACACTTATCTAATCCTACTCCTAGAATCATCACAAAACATTTCATACTTCTCATGGGTCACATGTAGGATTAATATTGCTGTTAATTTCAACCACTTCTTTAACTCATAATAGTAATTCTCACATTCTTATATTCATTAAAACTTTACCCCCTTCATGTTCAATCAAAAAAGTCATGATGATAATTGGGTAAATTTATGGATGAACCTTTAATAATATCTTACTAACCCCAGAAATCTATGAATATCAAAAACATTCTTGGGATACTCCCATGAATCATCTACATGAATATTGTCTTGGTTCACATACACCCCTTCCTCCGAGATGATGTGACCCAAGAAGTGTATATCTTCAATCCAGAATTTACATTTAGATAGATTATAATATATCTCTTACTCTCTCATTGAACTCAAAATGATTCCAAGATATTGGGAATGATCATAGTGAGTCATGGAGAACCCCAATATTTCATCCACAAATACTACCACAACAGATCTAGGTAAGGATAGAATATTTTTTTCATCAAGTACAAAAATATAGATGGAGCATTCGTTAATCCAAATGGAATTATGATGAACCCATATAGACCATACCGACTTCTGAATGTAATCCTCTATATATAATAAAATGAACACCTCAATTGATGATACCCTGATAACAAGTAATCTTTTCGAAGACACAATATCCTCTCAACTGGTCAAAAAATCATTGATACATAGAAGGGGATATCAGTTCTTCACATTCATCTTGTTCAACATCAATTAATCTGCACCCAAGAGTATAGTATCATTGGACTTCTTTGCAAAAAGAACTGGAGAACCCCAAGGTGATGAATTCAGATAGATAAACCCCTTCTCCATTAACTCTTCCATTTGAGTCTTTTACTATTTAATCCATGTTGATTCCAATCCATATCGTGAAATATAAAATGGTTCATGAACTGAAATGATCTCAATATCAAATTACACTTCTCTCCCAGGTGGAAGACCTAAGAAGACCTCGAGAAACAAATCCTAGAACCTGTCCAATATGGGTGGAAAGATATCATACTTTACACCTCTTCCATTTAGCAACAAACTAGAAAACTGGGTGTGATCTCCCCCAGTTGGGGATGAATTGGACTAGTATGGCCTACCGTGATGTCCCACTCTCCTTGGTGTACATAATTTTTACCCTCATGAGACATAAAAGCTACTATTATATGGTAATAATCAATCTGGGATCAGTATTCTTCTAACCAATACATACTCATAGTTATGTCAAATTCTAAAAATTCAAGGATGTAGATTTCCCAACTGAAATAATACTCCACTGACTGAAGAGAACACCCCAGGCAAATGAATATTTCCCTTGAACATACTCCCAATAGAGTATCTATCATCATCCCCTAGCTCACAAACTCCACCACCAGGATCAAACCCTTAAATAGATTTGAAAAAAATAAAGGAATGAGAGATAAAGGTTTCAAATAAGGCACTATTAGGTATAGAATCTACAGGAATAGTACCAATTATTATTGATGGTAAATCCATTCTATTCACCAGAGTTGGCTTAATGGAATGTAAATGTCCTTACCATCTTATATTTAATGCATTTTGAGTCACCTGAGCGGCACCACACAACTGATGTGGGCACTCTTTTCTAAAATCTCTATATCCACTACTTGAATTCCACTCCCAGTAGAATTGTGACTGGAAGAATGATGAGGTGTACAAGATCCACTTTATACACTTAGGCTCTATCTAAGTGCTACATCACAACCCGTATATCGCGGGTTCTTATTGAAACTCAATAGATAACTCAACCCTCTATAGCCTCTCCAATCTAATGTTAGTGAAGGACACTATATTTATAAGTGTATCGACCTACCACACTAGTGATAGATCATATGAACAAGTTCATGTGTAACTGACCCTTACCCCTAGATACTATTCTTGCTATCACCCTGACTAACATTCTCAAAGTGACTCTCCCTTCTCTAGGAGTCCATAACTCTAGACCATCCAATATAAACCACTTGTCCTCCACTAGAAGCCTCCTTTGGGTTCACCTAAGATATGAGATCCTAATATTTCACTTATGAAAACATATTCATCCTGAAGATATGAACCTAGTACTTAATCTCACATTTAATCCCATACTAAAATTCTTTTTCTAAAGTAGCCTCATTCCCTAACAACTTTGTAGAAAATCATTGAAAATATGTAAAGTGTACAACATAGTCCCTCATTTATATACTCCCATAATTCAATCATAAGAAATAATCTACTCTTTTGTGCTTGTTCATATAAGCATAAAAGTGCTCAATAACTTCTCGAGAAATTCAATCCACTTCATATTTTTATGTTTTTCATTATGTTTCTAGATTTCCAACCATTACTTTGGTTGACCATGTTACATGTAAGAAGCTAATTTTACTCTCTTCTTAGTATGTGTCTTTGATTGGTCAAGTATAGTCTGGATATACTCAATCTAGAACTCAACTTCCTCTATTAATGCCTCTCCCATAAAGGTTGTATGGTGCTACAAATGTAACTCCATCGTTAGTTCATGACAACTTTTCATAGCCCTCCTTGGGTCTCTTTCCATAAATGGCCTCAAGTGATAAAATTTATCTCAGAACTGCTATCTGACATCCTCACCCAACACTACATGTCCCTTAGGATCCACCACTAAAAATTCATTTCCATTGATTTACTCTTTCCATCCTCTCAACAGGCTTCATCATAGAGGCATATATATATAATTCCTAAAAACACATCTTTGGACACATAACACAACTTTAGCACAGTTAATGTAGGATGGATTTATAATAATCCCTTTCCCCAATCCTCCCCCCAAGGTCAAAACTGAAGCTCTACCAATACCCTTAAACATCCCACATCTTGTTCCAGGATAAAAAAAGGGTAAAACCATTCTCAAACTCAATTTTCTCATTATACGCCCATTTATTCACACATCACATCATTTTCAATTTTCAATTTCATATTAAGAACCATTTTAGTTCAATTTTTCATGCATGTAAAATCATTTCAAGTTCAAAAACATACCAATAATATGTTTTTCTATGTGTTCCTAAAATGATGCATGTCATAAAATAATCTTGAGTGCCTATAATGATTCATTCATATAAAAACACCTATCACACTTGGCCATAGTTCAAATCTCATAAAAAGTCATATATAATAATCACAAAATATAAAAAGTGCATCAGCCAAGGTAAAATATCAATAACTGTAATAGTACACCTCAATAAAAACAATACCACCTTGGGTACTTGGATTTTACCGCCATGCATGGTTTAGCAACTACCGTGCATGAGTGCTTAAACAGGGTCTGACTCATCCTATACTCCTATTTACCTTTCTAAAATAGTAAGATAAAACAAAAAAATAAAATTTATTATGATAAAACTTTGTAATGTCGTGACCCATGTGCCACACATCAGGTCCCTGAGATTGTGAATTACATGACCTCAAGTGTGCCTCCTAATATTCTAGAGTATTTTGACTAGTACTGAGGGTCAGTATTTTTCATGGGGATAATATACCCTCTATATCAAACTAGCACAACAAGAAAAGATAAATAAGAATAACCAACATATATATCCATTAAAAGAGTGATACCAAGATAAAACTATGAACAAAATAGGAAATATAGTATCCAGAACTAAACATTATATGTTTCATTAAAATATGTGTCAAGTGTCAGTATAAAAACTCCAAAAATAAATAAAGACACTAGAAACTCTCAAGAGGGTCTCGAACCATATCTAGTTCCCTCATCCATGATCTATCCCTACTCAACCATATAACACAGGTCTCATTCCCTTAAACTGTCTTGAAACCATGAAATCGATTCGGTTTCCGATCGGGAATACCAAGTAGGGTGTGAGTACCACTTAATAGGTCTCCACCAATGGCATCTAAAACAATATCCTGTCAAAATATTGTATACATTTCTATAAATAATAAATACAAGAAATAAACTAAACAATTTAAATTTATTCAATGAAACCTTATTTAACCACATAACCCTTAGGTTCCTGAGGATACCCAAACTCTTAATACCTTCTTCGGCATATAAAAGAGTTTGGACCATAAAATATATTCAATTCACAATTCACTATGAAAAATATATTTCATTATCCATTTAATTATAATTTATGGTACAAAAAATTGAAACCATGGTCTATTACCAACAGTTTGGGCCTAGGTTTCCATGCTTATGACCCCATGGGATTTTGACGTATAAGTCAATGTCTCACACTCATTTATTAAACATTTTATCACTAGGGGAATCAGAAGTTGTTGAACATGTCCCAGACACATTTATCAATCAATTTATAACTATGGGAATTGGAATCCAAAAACCATGACCTACACATGTGTGTCAAACAATTTTTCACTATGGGGTTTATAAGTACAAGAACATTTCCCACACATAAATATCAAAATCACACATATATCACATATAACACATCAATCAAGGTTAATCAACATTAACCTTTTTATCACATTTCATAGTCAAAACATCCATTAATTAATTCAACAATTAAGTAATCCATTTAAATAAATTTCATAATGAAAAAATTCTTATTAATTATTTCAAGAATTAATTTATCTAATTCAAAAATCTAAATAACTCAATAATTAATTAAATAATTATTTACTCCATTAAATTTCACAATATCGATATCTCATATATTCAACAATATTAGATTCAATTAATTAATTCAAAAATCACTTAATTCTTTTTCACATTCATATCAATAAATTAATTAATTAAACAATTAAATAAGTCAATTCAATCTAATTTCACAATCCCAATATCCTATTAATTAATTCAAAAATTTATTAATTTAATTTCACCCTTCAATTTCTCCAATTAACCTAAATCATTAACACATGGAAATTAAAACAAATCAACTCAGTTATAGATAAAATTTCCTAATCTTGAAAATTACAATTCTTAAAATTACATACACATAATTAAATAAATACTATGAGATAAGAATTTAGACCACCTACCTCAATTTTTTTATGAGATATCTCCCAACATAAATCCCCTATTTAAGTCGAATGATCAAGAAATATACAAACAGTGATATATAGATATAAATCCAAGATCAAAGAAAAAAATTCAAGATCTAACAAACCAAGATATAGATCTAGATCCCAAAACATATAAAAATCCCTATTTTATCCAAGATGAGGAGTGGGAGAGAGAGAGGTCTAAATGGGAAGAATACACATACCCAGAGAGGTGTATCTAATAATATGACCTTTAAATCATAAAGAAAATAGGTTGTCAGATATTGGAATTTATCCAAGAGCTTAAAAAATTAGAAAATTCTATTAGGGTTGAGGTGGTTCAATTCAGGATTAATACTAGGGTTCAGCAAAATTTTAGACAATTTTTTGGGTTAATTAAAACTGTGCATACTGTTTCACGAGTAGGGGTGCATGGTTTGTCATACAGTGTTCCTTAATCATGCACCTCTTCTAGGGTTGCATGGTTTCTATTAAGAGAGTGAATGGTGTAAAAAATCAGGTTCCTTCCATGTGAATATTCTCTATCTGGGTTCACATTATTTTTTAGTTTGGGTGTATGATTTAGGAAAACTATGCGCCAACCATGTACAACCACGCGACCTTCCAATTTTCTCAAATTTTCACCCAAACACACCCATGTTCAGACCCAAAAAATTTATAACAAAAAAGGTAAAATAATACATATAAATGATCTTAATACATCTCTAGAAAAGGTTGGGATATTATACTGTAGTTATCGCCTGATAACAATTCCAATGTGAAATCCAATTTCTAAGTGGTTTTTCTCTGCATATATTCCTAGAAACTCCTCAGTTTCTAACCACTTCATCTCTGAACCACTACCTGCAAAGAAAATTATTTACATTCATTTAAAACTACTTGTATTATTCTTTATATATAATTATTCATCACATGGTATATTTTAATTCCCACAAATTAACTCATATGTAGTGTATTTTAACAGAATATAATTTATTCACAAAACACCCAAACCCATAATAAACTTTTTATGAACTCTCACATTTTTAAGTAATTCATTATCCATAAAAGAACTTAACCAAAAATGTAAATTTATATCTAAGCCATTCTACAGACCATTTTTATCATGACCCGCTTTCAAAAAATAATTCATTTTCGATTGTCCATGATATTTTTTATTCACTGAAAAGCATTCTCGCAAGGGAGAAAATCCATCATCCATAAGGAGTTCTTCTCCATGAAAATACTTATCTATAAGCACTCACTAGGGAAAAAATTATATCATTGAATAAATCATCCTTATCATATTTTTCATCCTTTAAAAGAATTTTGAAGCATCCCACTTTTCACCCATGTTTTTAGGTGTATGATAAATAAAACCCCCATACGTGAGGTGGTCGACCGTGAATGAATAGATCATGGGAGGAAGAAGAGATCTATAGTGACATCATATGTCCCACATTTCAATGTGGTGAATTTATTGGATGCCTCCCATTTATTCAGGGTTTTTAAGGCATGGATAAACAGTACCAATATAATTTTTTCCCATATCAAACTAGATGTAGGAATAGGTTGCGATATATTATTCAAGCCACACTTTAGGTAGGTCATAAATATATACCCCATTTAGGTGTGCCACCCCAAATAGTGGCATCACTTCCCTTTTTTTGTGGGCAACTATCATATCTCATGCTCACCTATAGGCGCACTCTCGGTGGGCCCTATACATAGTACTAATCTTTTAGGGCCTACACATGGCCCCAACAGCCTGCATGCTAGCTTGAGATGGCCTCACATGGTAATGGTTGGCCTCATGGTTCCAATAATTTCTTGTTTGAGGCTAGCTTGGTCTAGTTGTGGTCTGGCCCTTATGTATTAATATATGGATTCTATAAAAATAACCTTTGTAAATATGGAGTAAAAAGTGAATTCCATTAAAATTCATATGCACTCATAATCGAATTCCAAGATACCATCTCAAATCCTCTAATACAAAATTCAACTATTTTCACATATTCAACACTTTTTGATATCAATGTGTCCTCAGTGACAAATGTCTTTGATATTGAAGGTCAACACAACAATCATCACAATCTAAATACCCAAAAAATATTTCCAAGTGTGATATCCATTGTTATATAAATAATAATTTTCCATGTGTGACATACAATGTTATTACATTAATCCTTAATAATTCTCCAAGAATTACCACTTCATCCATAAAATTCTCCAGGAATCACCAGTTCAAGAATCCTCATCTCTATATATAAGTCTTCCATGTATATTGACTTTATGACATGTTGACAACAAGGACAATATGAATTCATCAATCATGAACATGTTCTCTTCAAAAACATTACAGATGATAGAAATGCGGTACTGGGGATGATGGTTACAGAGTATGTAGATGAACCCTACATAGCATAGAGACTCATCCATTTTTCATAATTTTATTATAATGGGGTCAGGGCCTCTTAAAATCACCTCCTACCTTCTCCAACCTTAAACTAAGAATATATAAAACACTATGTACAATCTCCTTCACATGTAGTACTCCATGGATGGTTTTTCAATAACATCATCTATATTTCATCCTTGAATAGGTATACATTTTTATATTAACTAGTTTCATTCTTCCAAGCCACTTACCAACTATTTTATATAGTACTTCATATCCTTGGTACACGTATTTAACAGTAGGATTATATCAAAAATAATTATATATATATACATATTTCTTAACAAGAAACCAACCTCATTACCCTTTACCCAAATATGTATGGGAAACCTATAATTCTTCATTAGGTGGATATTCACTCCATCAACTAGCTCAATAATGCTCATATTAACATTTATTTAAACAAAAATATAACCAACCAAATCTTGGTACATCAATTAATTTATTTTCAACTACTAAACCACATTAAATAAAATGAGCATTTTTTTAAAAAGGTGATATGTTTTTTTGGTGTGTTGTTTAAAAGAACTATATGCCCCCCATTGAGTTATTAGTACTGAAAATATGGCCTTTAGAAGCGCTATAAAATTTCATTTACAGTGCTAAAAAGAGTTAATAATCATGGTGAAGATAAAGGGGGTCCCCTTTAACAGTGCTAAAAATGCTGATAAAGACCCTTTTATCAGCCCTAAAAAAGGCACTGATAAAAGGGGTCGTTTATAAGTACTAAAATGTGCTGATAAATCGGTCATTTATTAGTCATTTTTTAGTGCTGTTAAAGGACTCCTTTTATCATCACTATTTTAAAAGCACTGATAAAATTTAAAAAAATATAAAAAAAATAAAAAAAATATTTCTACATATCGGGGAGGGGCTTCAATAGTGCTTGAAGCCTCCTTTAACAGTGCCCCTAGCCCCAGCCTACATGCCCCAGTCACCCCCCATCCCACATGCCCCAGTGGCCACCCCACCCCCTTTAACGGTGCTAGTATCAATTCCACCTGTGCGCACGACCTTCCTCCCCCTGGATTCAAACCCCAGACCTCTTACCTAGGTGCCTAGGCCTTTACCACTCCACCATATTGTTTTTATCTCTATGTAATAACTTCTCAATATATATATAGTTATAAATAATTGTATATTAATATATATTTATGTTAACATTTATATTTTTTTTAATATATATATTTAGTTACATAAATATATATATATATATCTATGTATATATTCGTATATTAATGTATATATATACATATATAGTTATATTTATATATTTATATATTTATTCCTATATTAATATATATTTATATCTATTTATTTATATATATTTATATTTTGTATCTGTATATTTATTCGTATATTAATATATATTTATAAGATCAGTTTTAAATACATTTATAAAACATTCTTTTTTTGTGTGTGTTTATAAATAAATAAATACACAACAGACACACACACACACACACACACACATATATCTATATTATATGTGTATAAAAATGTTTAATTATACATATTTATATATATTTTGAATTATTATATATTAATATGTATATACATATGTTTAGAATATATAGATAATATATAGAGTTTCTCAATACAGATGCACACAAATATATATATATAAAGGTATACATTATATATGTATATATATATTCATATATTTTTATTTTAAATAAAATGGATAATATTATTTTATTTATGTAAGGATTATATATTGAGAAATATATTTTAAATATAAAAATGTTTAATTATTTATTTATAAAATTAGATTTTTATGTGCGAATATATAAATATATATATATATATTGTTATATATTTGATTATAAATAACGTTACATTATGAAAAAACAATAAAATTGGAATGTCATAATATGAATATGAATGTAATCCCTCATAATAAATCCATTTCCCACTGAAAAATGGAAAAAATACCACCTTAAACGAGGCTAAAATTCTATCGAATGTTAAAATAATTCGGTATCCAGATTAAAAAAACTCGGTTTTGGAGGCCTTATGGGCCTTTTTTGCCTAAAAAAATGTGACATAGGGTTTCCTTGTGTCACCAGTGCATAGACCTCTTCGCAGGCTTTGATTTGATATTTTGTAGAGCTCTAACATACATTGGATAAAAAGTTATGGTTGTTTGAAGTTTGATTTATGTATTCAACTTATTTTAGTTCTTTTATTGATTTTTTGATTTTTTGTGTCTTAAAATTGTTCTTAAATGATTTTTAGTCTATGATAATTAGAAAATTATTAATTACTAATATTTTTAAGATATTGTATAATCCGTTTTCACTATATATCTTATATATTAAGTGGAAATTTTTATTTATACTTATCTAAAACATATTTAAATATATACATATATTATATTTATATCAATATAAATATACCTATATATTTGCATATTAATATATTATTTTTTATAAAATATACCCTTTATCAGCCCTAGGGAAAAATATACTCATAAATCCCCCTAAAAGCATTGATTAAGGGGGGCCCATTAACATTGCTAATAAATCACTGATAAAGGCACCCCATTTATCAGAGCTTTTTTTAGCACTGTTAAAGGGTGGTGTTATGGAAACATAGTTTTTTGGTAGGGTATTGTGAAATAAAATGAGGATAAAATTATTATAAAAGAAATGAATTTTTATTTCTCAACTATTTCCAGTCTAAGTATGGAAAATCAGTCTCTTGTTTCAACAATGTCTGATATGAGGGAAGGAATGTTCATAGTCATATCTACCTACTTTAAAAGAGATAACTATGGATTATGGAAGGAAATATTGGTTATCTAAAATATAAATATTAGTTTAGAAACTATATAAAAAATGTTAAACTATACCGGATTTATGTTAGAAATACTAAGCTATGGAGATCTAAATAGGAACCTGGGTATGATGTATATTCTAAATCCATGAATTACATTATTTTTTGTCTAATAACTAATTAATTTGATATATTTTCTTAGTGTTCTACTTATAATTACATGTGGAAACATATATATGTTTATAATGAAGGTGTGAAAAATATTATAAAACCTATGTATAATCCTATCAATCTAAATTTTGACACATTCAGTAAGCTTTATGGTGAGTTCATCCCCCATATGAGTATAAAATTCACTAAAATTGTAGATAATGATTTTTCATTGGGAACTATTGTTCCTGACCATGATCAAGAAATAAAACTTATTATATTTATTCATTCAAGATGGAATATAATATCAAAAAATATTAATCACTTCTCACCAGTTAATGATTTGAAAATTAAATAACTAAATAGAACTCTCATGATATATGTGGTAGAGATGAAATATGAAGCTAATGATCGAAAGTTTTCCAAGAAACAAAACATTTAACTTGAATTTTCAAATTTAAAAATTTATAACATTAATAAAGATATATTACATTCAAATTCATCTTATGATGGAGATTCTAGAAGTTCTAATTCAAGTGATGACCTTTCTCAGCTAAATCCAAAGATCAATACGTTTTATAGTAGAATAAGATCTTTCAAGAAATAATTAATACATATATTAACTTTGTAGTAATTTGAAGGAAATCAGTTGTTATTAGTAAAAAAATCAATTACATATCAATCTATATTTCCCTCATCTTAATGAAAATAAATAATCTATGAAAAATTATTGAATAAATTTTGCTTTAATTAAGGAAAAAGTTACTTGAAATCCATGTGGAGTACTTATAAATACATAAATGAAAATTTATATTTTAATTCATAGTATGAGTTATTAAGTAAAATTTCATAATATGGGTTTTATAGCTCAAATAGAGGTATAATATTTTTACTCTTCTAGTCCTGCAATTTATTTTGAAATCAAAGACTATTCATTTGATACTAGAAGATAAATGAGATTTTCTTAAGAAAAATAATACGCCTCTAGTAAAATATTATGATACTTATATCAATGAAAAATAATATTTATATAATATAATTTTGGATCTAAAATATAAACTAGAAAATCTATTTGCAGTTGTGCTATACCTCATAGTAAAATTAAGGAGCTGTTAGTTGATGTACAATACCTAAACAAATGTTACTCATGTTATTACTAATAAGTGGTATTACCTCAATAAAATGCATGGAATGAATAATAATGATAAAGGAAAGCTTTCCACTGGAATCAATGGTAAAAGGACAAAGATATATATAAATTACTTTGTTCCTGGTTATAATAGATAAAATCATATCAAATGTAACCAATTTTCATTACGGAATAGCTAGTAATTTTGTAAATAATTATTGATTTAAAAAACCTCAATATTATAGAGTTATACATGATTATATTTCTAAACATTTATCTAATGTAATGTTTAAAAATCTAATACATTATAAAAATTTTTGGATACTCAAATATTTAATGGCTAACACAACTAGATCTATGAGAATATGGGTACCAAAAAATATTCTAATTTAATTTATTTTCAAGTTATATGTGTGGGGACTTATCAAATGTTTACTCACTATCTGAAATATATGGAGGAAATGTAACATTTTTAGATAATGAAAAACAACATATTGTAGGATTTAAATCTATTGAAAATATGGATTCCTTTATCAACAAAAAAATTCCTCATAAGGAAGGTATAATTCATATCTTTATAAGTATCTCTCAACATTGTAGTGATGGTTATTATATTGATTTATCCAATAATGTATGATTTAATTTCAATGATATGTCACTTAAATTTAAGGCACCTGGAAGTTAATATTTATATACATTATATCTTAACACTTTGAACAGACAAAATGTAAAGTGTTTAAATATTAAAATCAATAAATATTGGACTTGAAATTGATTACTTATAAATTTTAATATTTACTCTTTGAAAGATTTATCAATAAAAAAATTTAAATATGCATCCATAACTTAAGCTTGATAAAAAGACAATATGTGATGCATATTGAATTTAACTGCCACATATATTTTCTTTTAAATCAATCAATGAGGTTTCTATTTATTGAACTGTGGAACCTATATAGATATAATTGTGTTGAATATATATAATATAAAACTTTCAGAGGAAAATATTTTTTAATTTATTGGCCAATTGTTTATCTAGATTTACATGGGATTTTTTGTAAGTATTATGAATTAAGATTGTGTTATTTTTATAAATTTATAAAAAAATGGTTTAGAATGATAAAGATACTAAAATTATTTATTTGACATGTGAATATAAAAGAGATTTTTAAAATAAAGAATTTAATTAATTTCATTCAAAAGATTGTATTAAAAATGAATTCTTAGAATCTAGAACAACATAGAAAAATGGTTTTGTTGAAAGGAATAATCAAACATTTTAAGAAATAGCAAGAAAATTGTTATGTGAATATACATTGTCTATCCATTTTTTTCTCAATCTATTAACACATCATGTAATGTAATAAATAGACTTCTAAAAAACATTTCTTGATGACAAAATATTGTGATTTTTGGAATAATAGAAAACCCAAAAGTTATATACATTAATGTTTTTGTATGTAATGTTTATATCTTAAAGGCCAAGGGAAATCTTGTAAATTTTGATCCAAATGTGGATAAATTAATCTTTAATATTTATTTTACTAAATATAAAACTTATAGAGTTGTTAATAAGAGTTCAAAGATAGTTGAATTTTCATCACTATGGAATTTGAAGAAACTAATCCTTTTAATCGTTAAAAAACCAATTGGTGATTATAATGATTCTTTAAATAACATTATAATTAATCCAACATTTAAAATAAAACAATTATGATTATTTAGCACATGATTAAGAAAACAACTAACCTAAAAGGATGGAAACCGATGAACATGAAAGTTTATAGCCCAGACAACCAAGAACCTTAGCCTACCACGCTCTAGAATCTATTATAGGAATCCTAAATAAAAGAGTTAAGACTATAATGAGTGTTTTAAACATTGATAATTTCATTTGTTTATTATCTCAACTTTAACAAAAATCTATATAAGAACCTCTAAGTGATTAAATTTTGGTATTTTCTATTCAATAATAAATAAACTTATTCAAGAGGAACATGATTTGGGAATTAGTTCATAGCCCTCATATTATTATATTATACGATGAAAATTGGTATTTAGGAATAACTATGATGATCATGGTGTGATCGTTAAAAATAAATATTGAATGGTGGATAAAGGTTATAATCAAGAGAAAGAATATAATATAAAGAAACGTTTTCTCTTGAAATTATATTAGTGTTTATTAGAATTATTTTATGATATAAATCAATTATTTTTTTAAAAAGATTCATAAATGGATGTTAAATCTAATTTTTTAGATGGTTTTCTTATGGGGGAAGTTTATGTTGAACAACCTCATAATTTTGAAAATTCTCTTTTTATAAATTATATTTTTAAACATTTTAAAGATTTATATGGTCTTAAAAAAACTAATGATTGGTAAGCAAGAATAAGTTAGTTTCTCTTATCAAATATATTTTAAATAATCTTGGATAACCCAGGTTTGTTTAAGAAAACATTAAATTTTTATATTTTACATTTTTATATTTAGACTGATAATATAATTTTTTGTGTTTAGTTGACCAAATATTTTTTGTAATGAATTTTCAAAACTCTTGAAAAATGAATTCCAAATGAGTATGATGGGTGAGTTATACTTATTAATTGGATTTAAAAAAAATTTAAATGCTTTGAAAATGTTCTAAGTCAATGTAAATAAAAACATTAATATCATATAAGGTTTCGTCCTGAAAATAGTATGTTTTATTCTAATCTTATGAGTTCTAAAGTATAACATGATTGAGATTAAGTAGGCAAACTATTTAAAAATAATTTATATCAAGGAATTATTATTAATTTGTTGTATATTAATATTTGTAGACCATAAATTATGTTTATTATATATCATTGTGTTAAATTTTAGGCTAATCATAAGGAATACCTTTTGATTGTTACCAAACTAATTTGAGATATTAAAAATGAATTGTCTCTATTCCTTTAAAATTTATAAATAATCTAGTTTTTATTTAACATCATGTTATAATGATAATTTCAGGGGGTATATATTTCATTAGTAGAGTACCTTAGTAACCGATAACATCTTGGTAAAATCAATAGTTTCTTATTCTAGTAGAAAGAAACAGTTTGTTTCGTTATCTACTATCAAAGAAGAATATGTTGCATCTAGTAGTCATCATGCATATATTTTGTTGATGAAACAAAACCTAATATATTTTTATGATGAAAAAAAACCTAATATATTTTGGTTTCAATTTTAAGTAAGTAAAAAAATTATATTTGATAACACATGTAACACTCCGAGCTTCCACGATACGCTTCTCTTTCAATAATGAAATAGCTTGCATTGTACGCAAGTTCGAGATTCTAACACACCGCGACCAATAAAAGTAGTAGTTATAAATAGTAATACCCACTTTTTGAAATTATATAAATTTTATATTTAAAAATGGACTTCATTTTTGAATTCATAATATCAAAATTATCCAAAGTTGAATTTTTTGTAATTTTCTGAGAGCTTCAAATTTTTTATGAATGGTGAAAAATACATAAAAACAACTTTTTTCTCAAAATATTTTATAGTGAAAAATTATACTATTGAGTGGTTTTAAAGTATAATTAGAATAAATTTTTACGATTTTATCCAATGGTGTTCATTAGAATTAATTTCACTTTGAAATTGGACATAAACAATTGTCAATCATTTGATATATATTGTTTCTTAAAAACACATTATTTGTTGTGACAGAAGGAATTAATTATAAAATTAATTAAGGCAACTTATATGTTTGGAATTTTGTAAAATAGAAATCATTTTTGAATTCTGAATATCAATAATAGCTTAGGGTGAAATTTCGCCATTTTTCTGAAAAACTTCAATTTTTGATGAATAGTGAAACCACTAAGTGGTAGTTAAATAACTAATTTTTCGTTTAAATGAAATATTACCACTTCTGTGATTTGATTTTCAAAAATCCGACACACATGGTTGTCATTAGAAAGTAAAATGTGGTTCAATGGGATGAAAATAATTTTTCGGTGAATAGTAATTTTTAAGTTTAATTAATCACGATTAAAGGTAATTAGTGATATTTAATGTAAAAATGATATTATAAAAATATGAAAATACCGTTACACTTGTCCTACCCCTATTGGATGTGTCATGGCCGACCACAAAAATCCATGGGTCAACTTGGGGACCCCATGTAGCCACTTTGGTAGGAAAATGACATAAATAACTTTTATTTACAGTTAAAATAAAAATGTCACAAACATAAGTTGTTTTACTAATACAATTTTTAAATGGGGTTATACAAGTAATATTTTTGACTATAAATATTCAATAGAAATATAAAACGATTTCCTACATCATGATATATTTTTTATAATTTTTAGACATTAAATAAATAAAATTATTTATGACACCATGATGATGCAGTGATTGCCTCATTAGTTAACGATTTTAATAAAATGGAAGGATAATGTAAAATATAAGCATTACACTTTTCCAAAGTCTATTGGATGAAAATATTTCGAACCCTTATCACCTTAGCCTTGAATTATATAAGTTTGGGACCTTTATAATCCGAAAAGCATTGTATAATAAAGTAACATTTCAATCTTTCCAAGAGTGCCCCTCCTCTCCTCTTATAAAAGGCCCCCACCACTACCACCTTATTCACACCTTCAAGCCATTTGGCTCGGCCAAACTCTGCCCAAATAGTCTCCCAACTTCCCTGTATTACTCGTAGAATCCTCCCTTTGGGCAGAATTCTTCCCAAGGAAGGCTTTGGCTCAAATCAAAAAGAGTTACCCGATTTGAAGGTAATGTCTTATCTTATGTTATTTTGTTTTATTTTGCTTATCAAACCCCCTAAACTCTTTTTATTAATTTCTTTTGTAAAAAAACAAGTATCCTAAATATACTAGGATTTTTTTATAAGAAGTATTCGAGATACACTTACACATACCTACATCTAATTGTTAAAAGAACATACTGTTTCTGTGGATGGTGAATTTCTGCCTCACGAAACGATGATTGTTCAACACTCATATAACACCTTCAAAGGTGGCCATTAAGAAGTCACTCTATTTATATATGATATATAAAATTTTTATGTTTTACTTAAGGTTCTGTATTTTTCATTTATGGCATACCTTTCTTGTTTCCATTATGGGTAAACGCGATATTTTCATTTTAGGAAGTGCGGACTATCGCCCCCTCAAAGTGATTTGAATCGTTAATGCCATATGTGCGATGTATAAAGGATGGAGTAAATGATATTATATATGATATTATACTGTAATTATAATATACCTTTATATCATTTTGATTTCATTCAATTAAATATGAAATAGAAATGAATGTAGCGTTCATGCGTACGTACGGCTTACAATCTCCATGAACGGTGCATTTCATTTCTTACCTCTAAACGTTATGGAATATTATAAATGCATGTATATACTGGATATATATGAGATATATGATATGTAAATCATGAATATAATTCTGGATATAATGGATATTTCACCACATGACCAACTTTTAATTATAAGATGTTTATTTTTGACTCAAGTACCTAAGATCGACAAAATGACTGTTATAAACTTAAATAATTACATAATGTTCATGACATGGTAATAAGTGATATAAAAGGAATAATAACCTTGAAAAAGGTTATTAAGAATGTAGACATTAACTCTAGTTTATTAATCAGGAGATCAAGGAACGGTCGAGTGAATTCTGACACGAGGTAAGGGAACTTCTTAACCCAATTTCCATTCTTTGGGTTAATCTCCTACTTTCAAATTATGTCATGATATTATTATGTCCTATCTTGTATTTATACTTTACTTATGTGTACATATAGTGAATACACATAATAGATATATTTTATTTAAAAATTATCTTTTAAGGTATTTCTTCTCAATCACCATTCATTGAGGCATATTTTGTTTTATACACAAATTTCTTTTATATGGTGTATAAACCCCTTTGACTTTTACATTTATTCAAAAGGAATATTTTTATACGAATCGTTTTACTAAACAGAAAAAAGGAATGTTTTTCTTGTTGTACATATATGGCGACAACGACTTCTCCGCCGCCATTATTTGAGTTTCGTCTTCATCTACAAGCCATAACATTTTTTTAATGAAAAATAAATAGAAAGTTTTAGCTTTCTTTTATTTTGGTATTGAAAATGGTTTTGAAAGTTTTTTTATTATATCAATGTTTTGTATTGATATCTTGTGATTGAAATGTGGAAAAGTTATGTTTCCTTTATGCATGTTTTATGTGATACGATTATGTTATGGTTTATGATATGTTTAAACCTATTCATATGAGGAATGCATTGGACTTAATAAGTGACGGGTGGAGCCCGCTACAGCTCCTCGATGAATCAGTAGGTCTCATGAGACAAACTAGTGTCTTGGCATGAGGCCTTGACAAAATCTTATTTGTAGTCTTGGCACGAGGCCTTGGCTACATGGTTATGATAGTATGGCATTATGCATTCCATCATTATGAAAGTGGTTATTGATATTTCATGTGATTATTCAACCAGTAGAATATCCATGTGAATAAGTAAATGGAATTATTTCATTTTACTTTTTCCATTTTATGTTGAAGTTCAAGTTTAAAAGGCTTTTGTTTTAGTCATAAATTGCCTTAAATGTTTATGTTTATTTATAAAAGCTTACTCTATATTGTTATCCTTATCGAGCATCTGAGCTCACCCCCTTTAATGTTTTAATATTTTCTACGATGTGAAGAAGTATTTTATGAATGACCTGTAGGGATAGTCAGAAGAGGATATGAGTGTGGACTATGGAGACTATGTTATTGTAATTTTTCACTTTGTGATGTAATGTAACATTTATGAATGTATCTAGTGTTTCCAAGGCTACTTAACTAATCGGTCTTTTGAGACTTGATCTTTTGTGATCATGCCAATGTTATGAAGTAATGCACCGACTCTGGGTAGCTGGGGTCGGGGCGTTACAACACAAGTGAAATCTATATTTCAATAAATATGATAATCCTTTAATGAAAAAAATATTGATATAAGGAACCATTTCTTTATATAACAAACTAAAAATGTGATATATCTCTTCAATTTATTAACCCGAAAATTATGTTTTTAGATATATTCACTAATCATATTATTAATGTTAGATTTTAATTTATTAAGAGTGATATAAGAATGTTTGAATTTAAATCAGTTTTTTATAAATTTAATTTTTTGTCTAATTATTTATTTTGTTTATTCTAATTTTACACATCCTCTTGGGTATTTATACTATTAACATGTAAGTGACATAATTTCATTAAAATTGTATGTGTATTTTGTTAAAAATAACATTCATTTTATAATGAATATCATTTTATTCATCTATTATGGTTCCTTTAATTATTACAATTTTTAATATGTTTGTTTTCATAAACAACTTCGATAGAAAAACCCTTATATATTTTTCATTTACATCCGAACACTTTACCTTTTTTACCATAAACCCTTTATTAATTATGGGGAAGATGAAGAAGCTAGATGCTTGATATTTTAGGTTTTAAAATAAATTTAATTCCACTAATTTTTAATTATCAGTTCTTTCAGGAATGTTTTTTGATCATGCTCTGTTATGTCAGAAAACATAGTACTAATTAATGTTTTTAGTTTTCAAGGTTGAGAATTATTTTGGATGAAAAAAATACATATATTGTTTTTCAAAAATAATTTTATAAATTCTATAATAATTATTTGTTTTAGTTTTCACAAAGTGAGTATTTCATTCATTCAAAGATAAATGCAAATAACATATATATTTCAAATTTTTAAATTGTTGAGAATTATCATTGTCCTCAAGAAGAAAAATTAATGTTTATTGGGAAACATGAATATACTGGTTCTCTTAGTCTTAAATATTACATGAATTTTCTATTTATAAAAATACATATAGATAAAAAACCTATAAAGGATTTAAAACACGATCATAAGGTCTTTTATAAGTTTATCAAATTGATATTTCTAAAAGTGAAAAATAATTTAAGAAATAAATTTTTATGATATTTACCTACTGTATTCATTTCTAAAATAGGATAAATTCAATTTATGAGATATATAATGATGTATATATATCATTATAACCATAATAAGTTAATTTTTAATCACATTGAATGTATTTTTACTCTATGTTTTAAGAAGGAAATATATTTGATTGAGAATATCCATTGAATACCATGGGAGTTGTTTTATTAAATAATATTAGATATCCTTAAAATATATCATTATAAAAACATATGTCTATTATGAGAGAACAAGATAAATTTATAGTTTTATATGATCCACAGACCCATGATCCAGTTAGCGGAGAGAATTCTAGGGAGGATGTTATAATCCATTTCCTATCTGTGGCTAAGGTGTACATACCTGGTTCACCTAGAATTGTGGTTAGGACTAATTAGGTATATAGAACTAATCATGATAATAAATCAACAACTATTTTGGAAGATATTAAATCGCTATCTGTTGAGGAGAATATACCTTAAATTTAATGGGTTATAGTTTGAGAGTCTCAATAAGAGATTCAATCAAAACTTATTTAAGGGATCAAAAAAGAGACTATGGATTCAGAAAAAGAACGTAGTGGAATTCCTTCAGTTAGGAATTGTAGGAAAATATTTTCATCACCAAATGGTTTTAAACATTAAAACTCCAAAGATGTGTCTTCTCATTCTGGTGAAAATAATCAGGTGAAATCTACATCATATCATCAACTTCAAACATTGTCTATCATGTTATTTTATATATTAAATTTAATAAAATTTTTATTAAATTGTTTGAATAAATAACATAATTATTCATGGGAAGAATTGAAATCATTGTAAAAAAATTAAATTAAAAATTAAATTTTAGGGATATAAAAACTCAAATGTTTTCAAAATATAATTTTTATAAGCTTAAAAAATTTATAAAATATCAATCAAATATAATGTGGAGTTTCTAAAATCATCACCAAGGTACATCATCATTATAATAAAAATATATTAAATATTATATCACTATTATTTCTTCAAAATATAATCTATTGAATCCAAGTATTAGATCTAAACAATTTTATCTAATATATATATTTTTTTCAAAAATTTTAAAATACTAATAATTTCCTTAAAATAAAATACAATGATTCGGATATAAAGAAACCTCTCATGGCAGTTTAGAAAAAAATTGAAAATGTATCTATTATTGAAAAAAATATTTTATCTTTAAATAAAATCATCTAAGAAATTTTTAGATAATGCCAAAGTATTTTCAATCTATTAAAATAATGGTAAGTTCCTATCAATACAATATTTAAAAAATATCATGTTATAGTGAATGATGTTTTGAATTCTCTTGAAAATTTATTTTCTTCTATATCAAATTTATCTTCTAAAAAGTCCGCGAATATAAAGGCTAACATTCAAAAATTTATTGTTAAAGGAAAATAGGTTGTAGTTTTTAGAGAATAGTAATCTTATCATATTTCAAAAAAAAATTCCCCAAATGTTTTGGAAAATCTAATGGATATTATAAATAATGTAATGGATGACTTTGTTAACAAATAATACATGACTAGACTTTACAGTTTTTTATGGATATTTCTTTTTAAATGGGAATAAATTACTACTTAATAGTTTTACAGTTGAAATTTTAAATATATTGGATATATTTGGGAGAGAACGTTTTGAAAATAGATATCAGAGATAGAATTTAATTTCTCATGAATATCCATATTATGAAACAAGAGAGAGTATAGAAATAAATTTTACCTGTAAGATAATTTCATGAAGATGAAATGAAATATTTTATAGCTTCTAGATGAGAATATTCCTCTACTGCATTTGTGTAGAAACTAAAGTTTAATTTTGTTTTATATAATGAATTTATAGTCAAGAACTTATTATCGATGATTATTTTAGTAAAGATAAAGACTTATATAGATGTTATAGGCATTAGATATATTGGACATGATTTTACATAACTTTTACCACGTTCTTATGTTTTTAAAAGGGGCCATGTCAACCTTGTTTAACCACACATTTCGCCCTATACAAAACCTAACCCAAAAAACTTCAGAAAATAGAAATGGAGAGAAAAAATAATAATAATTTATTATGTATCATTGTTCTATTTTTTATTTAATTATATTATTTTCTAAACTTACCTTTTTAATTTCTATAAGTCAATGAAAATATTAAAATTCATTTCAGTGATTTATTATTATAATTTTTTTATTTTAGCATGCTAAATTGATGTGTTATCTCAAATATGATATACTTAAATATTATATCAAAAATTGAGGGAGAAAATAATGGATAATAAAAAAATTTAATCTAATTGAATATTACTAATATTTAGATTATTTATATTTTGATAAACTCTATTCTTTATAAATATAAAAAAAATTAAATATTTAGGGTTTTATAGTTCTTAAAAATAGGGATATTGTTGGGTATAATAATGATTCTCCAAAATATACAACTATATCATATGATTTGAAGCTCACAAAAGATCTTATTATTTAATAATTAATTATCTTGAAGTGTTATAATATTTTAATAAAGATTTAATTATTCTTTTATGATATATTTATTATGTTTTGGTTGATGATATTTTTTTAAGGAAAAAATCTTATAATGAAATTGTAAATTCTTACAAAATTCAATTTTATAGAAATTTTTCTATGTCAAAAAGTATTATGAAATCCTATTGGATGTATTAAAATAATAATTGAAGTTTATTGCAAAATTATATATTACAAAATTATGATATATCTAACACAATGAATATATCTTACAAAGTCTGATATCTTATAAAATCTTGAATATTTACTACACAGATAACATATCTTGTAAATTCTTGTTTCTTATGCATTATTGCATCATATGAAGTTTTTTATCATATTAAAACCAACATATCTTTTGATATTTTTCTATCTAATGATATCAATTTATTATAGAGGGTCTAAATATCTTACGGAGCTAGGTTATTGTTGGCGCCAAAATTTGGAATGAAGAAAAGGACCCAAGATGGCCCCATGGACTGCCTCACAAAGCCCTTTCGCAGAGTCCCCCCAGCACGGTGGCTGCTGCAAAGCAAAGAAGGTGGTAGGATCAATGAACATATTGGCCATTAACGAGTCCTCCAAGAAGCAAAGAAGTTGGGAGGCTCCGCGAATGCATTTGACGTTCGAGATCCCACCACGAAGTGAAGGAGGCGGGACGCTCGGCGGACACATTTGACGTTCGCGAACGCGCCGCGAAGCCACCTGACCACTTTTTGCGCCACTTGAGCCTTGCTCCACTGTGCCTCTTGCCTATAAATTCCAGGATCCCACTGAGCTCTGGAGTACAGAAAAACTAACCTTTCAGCTTCTCATCTACCAAATCGCGAAGCACTCTTCTGCTCGGAGAACCATGAGCTGCGTGAGGTACTTCTGCTTCATGAAGTGCCTCCCCATTGCCTCGTTTTGATCCCCTCTTTCGATAGAGATTCCTTTAGCGAAGCCTAAGGGATTTAGCCAAGTAAGGGGATCCCCAAGGGGACCCTGGTCATCGCAGAGTGTTTATGCTTCATGAAGAACAGTTCATGTACACTTGATCCATTTGCTAAGGCAGGATCACTGTACTTCGCGAAGCACATTGCTTCACAAAACCTTGCTCTTTGAGGAACCTTTTCTCCATGAGGCTGTGCTCTTTGAATCCCCTTCCACTTCATGAAACACTTTCCATTTGCACCTCTGCCCCATATTAAGGCTAAGGAACCCTTCTTCATGAAGCACACCCCTTCAAAAGTGCCCTCCGCCATGCGGGACAACCGAGCTCCACAAGGTCCATGCCCACGGACCCCTCTGCTGGGAAAACCCTTTTCCCGTGTGACCCTCCATGTTGGCATGATGTTACTTCAATGTCCTCTGGATGATACCGCCCGTAGCGTTGTTGCGCCTAATGATTCTTCGTATAGGCACGCTAATGGTTATTGCTTCTTCTCATAGCCACGCTAACGTGGACCCCTCGATGGTTCACATTGCAACCCTCTTTTACCATGGCCTTGCTGATGCATTCCATCCCACAAGGAGTAGAGGGTACCAGTTATGTATGTCCTAGGGCTGTGAAGCAAACCCACCTCATCCAAGCTGCAGGACGTTAAACTACCAAGTGCCTTCATCCTCAACACATGACGTAAAACTGTGATCTGACCCCGTGCCTGAAATGCAGGGTCCCCCCCCCAACCTTGGGCATTCTCCATGCCCCCTGGTCTCCACAGGGGATGATATACACCTTCTTGTAGTGGATTTTTTCCACAGGGAAGGGAATCCACCTTAGCATAAACTCCTAGATCTGCTTGTAGGAGGCGTCACCCCTACTCCTCCACACTTCCACGGTGCCATGGCCAGCAGAGGGCGTGATAGGGAATGGGGCTCCTCCTTTCTTTGGTCCCAAATCCCTCTCCCATTGCGCTTTATCTCCACCAGGCCACTATCCTGGAGTATGCCCAGGAACTGAGGGCCCCTCAATGCATAATCCACCCTCCTCACATCCCACGGACGCACCTTTTGTGACGTGATCGTCATGTCCCTACTGCCTCTTGTTTCACACACAGAGCATGAATCACATGGTCTGAGAGTAATCACCGATCATGACAACACAATGTACTATGTGGAATTTAATCCATGTCAAGGCGTGGTACGTAAGAAGACTCCACGAGGTTCAATCCCACCACTCAGACATTCCGACCCCCTTCACGTTGGTTCACCCATGTCCTGCATGATGTTAAACTATATTTTGCCCTCATCCCGCATGACGTTAAACTGTACACACAAACTATGAGGACATTGATCCATGTCAAGTAATTGTACGTAGGAAGCCACCATGAGGTTCAAGGCCAACAACCATTGGCACCGACCATCTCCCCATCGGTGCGCCAAGCCCCATTAACACCCTGGGCACCCTAGAGTGTAATCCCCACACCATCCTGAACTACGTGGTCTTTGATCCATGTCAAGGAATGTTACGTAGGAAGACTCTCTGAGGTTCAAGCCCTCCATACACCTGGACCAAGGTCCTTATTCACATCGGTTCGCCGACACCCACACCATCCTGAACTACGTGGTATTTGATCCATGTCAAGGCATGGTATGTAGGAATCCTCCCTGAGGTTCAAACCCATCACCCATCAGACCAAGGTCCTTATTCACATCAGTTTTCCGACACCCACACCATCCCAAACTATGTGGACTTTGATCCATGTCAAGCCATGGTATGTAGGAAGCCTCACGAGGTTCAAGCCCATCACCCATCATACCCCCGGTCCATCTTCATGTTGGTTCGCCAACACCCCTTCTCGAACTATGGGGACTTTGATCCATGTAAAGGCATGGTATATAGGAAGCCTCCACGAGGTTCCAAACCACCACCAGTGGACCCCCGGGTTCACCTATACATCAGTTCACTAATGAAACCCTTCCCGAACTACGTAGACTTTGATCCATGTCAAGGCATGGTATATAGGTAGCCTCCACGAGGTACAATCCCACCACCCGGTCATTCCAACCATGTCGTTCCACCAACACCTTGGGTCGTTTAGAGCATAATCCCCAAATGGCCTTGTCCCGCATGACATTAAATTGCATTCCCCACTACCTGGACTATGCGGAAATTGATCCATATCGTTGCATGGTATGTAGGAAGTCTCTTCGAGGCTCAATCCGAAAACCATCATCCATCCTGAATCTTACCCGGACCGCCACATCCCTGTGAGATCATGCCACTTCATCCCCCTCCACAGCATTTAGGGAGCCTCCCACATGTTGGCCCTCATATGAATATTCCCTCCATGGGGTTCCTCAATCTGATCCACTCTAATCAGTGTTCTGATCAGTCTGATCCATCCCTGCTGGATGTTAAACTCGTGGCACACCATGTGTTATACTTGGGAAGATGAGTAAAACCATAGAGACATGCCTATGGAATATGATTCCCATGTTCGATTTGGTATGACTCAGGCTTCCGCGCCCTTGAGAAGCCCTATAATAAGGGATAGAATAAAGACATACATTCCCCACTATCCATACACGCCAGTGATGCCCAGCGTGACTACTCCCCTAACTGAAGGTTGCTGCCCTGACTCGACCCCTTGGAATGTCTTGACAGAAGCAGAGTAATTAACTGGTGTCCATGAAAATATGGCTCCAGAAAGAGTTTCACAAACGACGTATTAAATCTATGAGGGAGACCCAGACTAGGTGATGAGTTCCGAGGATGAATCCACGGAAGGAAGAACCGACATCCCATCATCCCTTTTTGATCAAGGAAAAACGTCCATGAACAAGGAATGAATGTTGCCTGCCTTTGGAAAGAGGGAATTCGGGGTAACAAAAGTTGCTCCTGTCGCACTCAAGTATAAGGATGTGCGCACCCCGGCAAAAGCATCGGAAATAGAAATGGTGAACCCGACGTGAAGATCTTATCCTCAATATGGAGATTAGTAACACTTGGGGCATCCATGGATTGATGTGCCCCCAGATCCAGCCATCCGGCGTTGGATCCTGCAAAGAAAAATAGTGGTCCTGGCATGAAACTCAACAGACATTGGGGAAGTAGAACGTTGGACATCCCATTCTGCGAAGTTTTCAGCGTGGATCCCTCTTATCGTTCATGGAAGATGGTATGTCGTTGGGGCATTAGTCGTCGATTCTGTTGTCCTTTCATCACTGACGAGTTCATCTCTATGCTCCTCAAGAATCATGTTGCTGCCATGGGAACGCGATAATTTTCCACCTGCCTACACAGGGGCAGGGCCAATGCCCACACAGGCTCTCCACGTGGATCCACTTCTACCATAACGGCATCTGCATCTATGATAGTGGGGCGCCCACGCCCCATCTCCCCATCATAAGTCATCCAACGAAGGGTGATTAATGGCCTCGTATGTCTTTACGAGGATGAGGGCATAATCCCCACCCACAATATGGGCCGCCTGGACCTGGAGGCGTCCAGGCCCCACCATCAACCCTGCCCCAAGGGCCGTGTAGGGAGCCACTACTCCCCACGCCAATAATCAATCATTTTGTGAGCCTGTCCTCGGAGCTCTTTGACGACTCCCTGCCTTACGCTGATGAGGTGGGTGATGTCCGGCTCTGCCCGGTCAGGGGCTCCCAGCAAGGGCCTCCACCCGGCCACATCAACGATGCCACCCGGCCTTTCCGGAGGGCCAGAAAAGCAATGCACCTACACCACCAGCATCGGCTTGCCTAACCTGACGCCAGCGTCGGGCATGAGCTAATGACGCATGCCAAGGGGCATCATAGTTGACTGCTACTATGGCACGAGCCAACACCGACTTATATCATCAAGGCCCTACACACTGAGCAGGGGCACTCCTACACCCAGCCGAGATCGAGGCCCCAACTGCCCCACGGGCAGGCTGGGTCGACTCTCCTAGTCACAGGCACGAGCGAGGGGGGCATCAAGAACCAACCAGCCATGATGGCACACCGTATGGAGGTTCTCCCCGTACTATCACCACCGTGAGCATAGGTCTTCCCCGCTTTGGGGATTGACATGGAGTTCTACCCCGTGCCACCCCCAATCTGAATGAGGATCCACCTTGCGGTCCGGTCTCTCTCCAACGTGGGGATCCACCTTACTTCCTCTCCACAACAGGCATAGGTCCTCCTCGCCCTGGAAACTAGAGGAGTGAAGGCCAACCTAGCTCCACCCACACAAATCATGGAGGTCCTCCCCATGCTCCCGTCAGTTCCAGCATAGGTCTTTCCCACTCAGTAACTATTCATTGAGGTCCTCCTCATGCCCCCTTTAACATTTGTCCTGGTGCTGCCCGCACCCCGGCTGTCTCAAGTAGAAGTCCTCTCTACTCTAACACCAGCGCGGCCGAAGGACCACATGTTGGAAATTAGCCCTGTCCTGGGGAGCCACCCAGGGGAAGAAAGGCAGTTCGTCGCCGCCACAAGTAGAATCTTGGGAAGGCTCGGACGGAGATCAAACCGGTTTGCTTCTCAAACTCTGGAGCGGAGTGAGACTGAGCTCAGGAACCCTCCCCTTGCTCATCTGAGTCAAGGACCAGAGAGGGGATGAGGCGTATCAGCATGGTACTTCTAGAATGTGAGGTCTTCAAGTTTCCCACCTCCCTTCACAGGTTTATCTAGGAGGATGAAGATTTGGGTTACGGTCGTGCAGTCACCACCATCATCGTCGGAAGCACTTTCTACCTCCACAATAGATCACAGAGTGCTATTATGGGGACCAATGGAAGGTGAGAAGCATCGCAACCCACCACCGGAAGCCCGAGCCCCTGAGCCAGGAATGGTGGCTGTCACCCCGTCCTATCACGACGTAGCAGCCAGGTCGCTAAACTCCTCAAAGGATAGCCCATGAATCGGCGGCCAGTCAGCCCGTTCACCATATTCTCCACTGACCAACCTGCCATCCTAGTGGTATGCTTCAGTACCGCTGATATTTCCTCAACCACCCATAGTTGGCGAGTGGGGAAATCAATGGTCAGACCCTGAAATTGATCTGAGGAGCTTCTCGAGCATCCTTACAGCGGACCGCTTCCCCAAGGAGTTCTGGCCCATAGCAGCGCAATATTTTTACATACCCAAGTCCCTCAACACAAAGGAGGGTGACTGTCTTCTATACACTCTCTAGGAAACGCCTTTCAGTCTCCATCATCAATTCGTGGTGTATCAAAGGAGCCATGCGCATTTTGAGGACATCAACGAGTAATGACATCTAGTCAATCTGGCTGCACTCACGGTGGCCCAGTGCCCTGAATCACCAGGCCATCATGAGGCACTCCAGAAGTAATGCATTCAGATTATTAAGGTACTTCACAAAATCATCAGGGCAGCAACCCCCCACATGAAATTCAATGGCTGAGGGCAGCATGATTCTCTCCACTTCAGCCCTATCTGAAGGCAGCATGACTCGCTATGTGATATTGAGGACATTCCCCCAAGAAGGGTCACGGTCCACATGGCTGCCATAGTAGACAATGAGGACGATATGGATTTTATCAATGGAGACTTACCCCCTGAGGGTGTGCCACCACTATTGGACCCATCGAGAAGGATTACCCATCAGCAGAGGAACCTCCAAGGTCTCCATGTGCCCACTGAGTCGTTGGTGCTCAGCCGGGATGTCGGTAAGGGAAAAGAGCATGTCAGAGTGTCAAGCACTCTGAACCATCTGCCTCAATGCAGAAGACAGAAGAGAACCTTGAGAAGTCCGTGTTGTTCCAAAAACTTTTAGGGCAAAAGAGGTTGGTCGACGAACTCCTAGCATAACATGTACTAGAAAGATGACTCGACTATGGTGATCCAAGGCCGGGGCAGCAGGGGAAGGAACAACTTCCCCCCAGTGAGTTGCCTTTGGGCACCCCTAACCATACAGCTCTCGCTGACATGACTAAATGTGGAAATCAAGGCAAGATGGCATGATATTTCTCACCAAACCCTCCCGAACGGTGCGGCGATCCGAGGAATCCATCTCGGGTTCCCCCGACTACCCCACAGGCCATCCCACCAGTCACTCAGTGATCTGTTGAACCCATCTACCATGTCAAAGAGCCTGGAAATGCACTTGTGATTAGGGATCACCGTCATGATAGGGAGCCCCGCCTAGATGATCCTATGGTGGAATTCATTGCCCACCTTGAGGCATTATAAATACAGCAGGTGGAAATACAACTGGATGGTAAGCCATACCCGGCCTGGGAGGAAGATATGTCGACACCTCTGGGTTTCAGGTATCCCACCATCTCCCCATTTAATGGGACGGGGGACCTGTCGCAGCACCCATCCCACTTCAATTCGATGTGTGGGCCCATGTTTGGGACTCCAGTGTAGAAAAAGGCCACCAAGATCCATTGTTTCGTTCTGACACTAGAGGGGCCAACATTTGTATGGTATAGTCGGCTCCCCGTCGGATCTGTGACCAGTTGGGAGGACCTTTGTAGGAAGTTCCTCTACCAGTTCAGCTCTACCACCTGGAAGACCAGCATCGTAGAACTCTTCATGTGAAAACAAAGCCCTGATGAGCGAGTCACGGACTTTATCACCCAGTGGAAGGGACTTACATACTCTCTCGACATGCCACTGACTCAATAGAAATTGATAATGATGTGCATAGTGAATGTCAGGACGGAACTGGTTCCCTCCCTGATCATTCAGAACTATCCTGGAGGGTTCTGAGACTTATCAGATAAGGCCCATCACCTTGAAGAATCCCTGCAACAAGCCATCCAGGCACATTTGTTTCCCCCTGCAATCCCAGCAAGGGGAGATTCCAGAGCCGAGCCCGCCATGGTGGCCCAGATAGAGTCCCCCAGGCAGCTAGAATTTATACCTGTAGCACCGGCCCCACAGCCTCGCATAGGCCCTCCACCTTAGTCGCAGCCACCGGCTTCGTAGCATCCTTAGAATTAGCAGGTGCCTCCGTGTAATGTGTCGCCACCTCTTAGGCATGATAATCAGGCTCCACCTCCTCGACAAGCCCCTCTTGCTCCTCGTCAAGGACAGGCTCCGAGAGCTCCCTATTCGCAAAAAAGACACCAAAATTAATAGTTCGGTGAGAATTAGCTCCCTGGTTACTTCCGTAGTCACATAGAGTAGGGGATTGTATTCTTTCCTAAGTGCAGAAGTACGGCATAGGAGACTCTTACCGATAACCCCAACTACTTCCCCTATCATCGGATACTGGGGTACACCCTCAAGTAGTACTATGAGTTTAAGGACTACCTCCAAGACCAGGTTGATAAAAACATAGTCAGGTTGGGCCTGGATCCAGCACAAGTGGTGGGTGTATTTGTGATGTCATAAAGTGGTCGTGATGACGAAGGTGAGTGGTAGCACGTTCCTAGACGTGGGTCCTAAAAGTAAGACAACTGGATGGATTTTAAAATGGTTTCTCGTGCCCATCGCATCATTCGGGCATGCCTGAATCAGCTGCATCCTTCGAAAGCTACGACCACCACCTCTATATCATCATCTCAGCCAGCCACTTCCCAGACGAGAAAGCATCAGCGACGCAAGAAGCAACCTGCCCCACCGATGCCATCGCCATCCCACACTCTCGGAGACGTCAGGCACCCGAAGATGGGGATCCCTCCTAGAATTAACCCAGTGGTGGATGATTCTTTGAGTGACAGTCAAGGGTATGCTTTGGTTAACACCGTTGAGTTGGTAAACCCCTATATGACTCTTGACGAGGGGGAACTCCATGTGAACCTCCCCAACGTCCCCAGCCGGCACCTACGTCGGTGGAGCCCTGAATACATGGTCCATAGAGGCTCACCAGTTGGAACCTCTATCTAGGTCGTGCATGCTACTGAGACCAGTTAGTAGGCCCGACATAGAGCTCAGCACTCGTAGCCATTTCATCCAGTGTTGTCAGGACTGCCTCCACCACTGTTTGTGCAATTGGATCAGGCATAGCCACTTCGACCATACTGCGACCAGATTCACCCAGCTACCGGTTGACCTCAGGCACCCGGACCTCATCCAGAGGCTAATCTTCATGCTTCGACTAGTGAGCAGTGGGATGTTCCCAGCACCATCTAGTCACCGGTCTAGCCGACAGTGTCCTCCGTGCCTCCAATCACAGAGCGGACTCCTATAAGAAAAAGTTCGCGCCTGGCACAGAAGTATGATGTTCTAAAGCATCTCGTCAGCATCCCAGAGAGGCTTTCCGTCCTTGAATCCATATTCTTGTCATCAGTTATGCGTGAATCCCCCACTGAGGCTGTAAGGATCCCCCTCTAGATTGAGACTAAGGTAGCAGATGCCGAAGCCTTTCATGCTAAAGCAGTAGGGACTGCCGAATGTCAAGACATTATTTCATTCTCCAGAGATGATGAAGCCTCTCTCATACAGAGGCACATCCTCTTGTTGTACATCACCGGCCAATTCAATGGCGTTCAGGTTTTTTGTTGTCTCGTTGACACCGGCTCCAGGATCATCCTTATCCCGACACAGACGCTGTGGAAGCTAGGTCTATCCGAATATGACCTGAATCCCGTTGATTTAAGGATCTAGGGATATGATAGGACAGAGAAAACCCCAGTCGGCAAGATCCATTTGAAGACCCAGTTTAGTGTCCTAGTTTCCAGTACTAAATTTATGGTCATCTACCAGGACACTACATATATTTCATTGATGGGAAGGACATGGCTCCACATACATGTGGCGGTCCCCTCATCGTATCACCAGGGCCTAAAGTACTCCCTTAATGGTTGAGTAGGAATACTCCAAGGTGATTCATCTCCTTTCTCCTCTTTTGAATCGCGTTGTATGGATGTTGACTATTACAAGATCAAGGATAAAAAGATTCTGGAAAGTGAGGTTGAGCCCGCCCCGTTCACAAGTGATCCTTGGGTAGGTCGGGATGACGCCTATATCTTTCCAATCCATCGATTGGAGGCCAATACCCCCAACCAGGGTCAATGCTTTGTTGTTTCAGTTACAAGTCGAAGGCATATTCCCAAGTCCAAGTGATTGTGGGAAATCACCTCATACTCTTACACAAACCAGGTTCGGTGATCCCGGAACCTCTTACCCCTATATTGTATCGAGATGTCTGCCCCATGGCAACAGAAATACATCATACGTGTTTGGTTTGATAGGCTGGGATTAACTAGCTCAAGCTGACGTGCCACTATTGCTTCAATATCATCAAGCATCAGCCCTTGGGCTGAGGACCAGATGGGATTGGGTCGACTACCTTCATCCCCATGGTCTCAGCAGCGCGTGAATCTCCTGATGTGTTTTCCACTGTTGTCCATGCTAGTACCAGCCTCCTGTCAGGTTCCTCTGACCAAGGGGAATCCTCAAACACTAGTAATCCCTCCTCCTCAAGCGAAGAAGTGGGTTTTGAAGATGCTCCCCTGCCTTTGTAGAAGGCTTCTCTATCACGGTTGATGAACTGGTACATGTGAACCTTGGTAGAGAGGAAGATCCGAGACCCACATTGATCAGTTCCTCCATGTGCCTTGAAGAGCAGAAGTTATATGTGGACTTCCTTAAGAAGCATCGTGATGTGTTTTCCTAGAGTTACGACGAGATGCCAGGACTAGATCCTTAGGTATCCTTCCACTATCTCGGCCTCCCGAAAAACCATCATGGGATCAAGTAGCCTCCTAGAAAAATGAAATCTTCCCATGGTTACTTGTTCAAGGCCGAAGTTGACAAGCTCATCAAATACAAATTCGTCAAGGAGTTCTAGTACCCCATGTGGCTAGCCAACATTCTTCCAGTCAGAAAGAAGAACAGACAGATTAGTGTTTGTATCGACTTCCGAGATCTCAACCGTCACTATCTAAAGGATGATTTTCCCCTTCCAGTGACAGAATTGATGATCGATGCTATGGCTGGGTTCCAAGCCCTCTCCTTCATGGATGATTACTTTGGATATAATTAGATCCAGATGGCCCCTGGGGATGAAGATTCTACTAATATCAGGGTGCCCCAAGGTACTTTCTATTACCATGTTATGACCTTTGGCCTGAAAAATACAGGTGCCACCTATCAATGGGCCATGCATCACATATTCAAGCATATCCAGGGAACATTTATGGAATGCTATGTGGATTATCTGGTTGTCAAATCTCACTAGTGCCAGGACCTTGAAAAATTGTTCGGTTTCATCTATTCCCTCCACCTTAAGATGAACCCGTTGAAGTGTGCCTTCGGGGTCACTTCTGGGAAGTTTAGTGGCTTTGCTTTCAGGTATTGAGGCATCGAGAATGACCCTGAGAAGATCATGGCCATCAGCCAGATGCCTCCCCTGAGCAACATTTTAGAGCTTCGAGGTTTTCAAGGCCACTTGGCCTACATATGCCGATTCATCGTGAATCTGGCTGGAAATTGTAATCCCTTTTCTCATCTCATGAAGAAGGGGTCCTCCTATGAATGGGATGAGGAGTTCCAAGCTGCCTTTGAGGAGATCAAACATTATTTTCTTCAACCTGTGGTCTTGATGACATCCGTCTCCAGTAATCCACTAATCCTGTACATCACTGCCCTGGACTGATCTCTCGATGCCCTTCTCACCCAGAAGAACAACAATGGGGAAGAGAACACTCTCTACTACCTTAGTTGCATGATTCTCAATATGTAGACCGGATACTCCCTTATTGAGAGGAGATTCCTTGCACTCATATTTATTATGCTGAAGTTGGGACATTACCTACAGCACCGTGAGGTACAGATGGTCTCCTGGGTAGACTTGCTGAAGTACATTCTAAATCTCCCCATGTTGACCGACCGTCTAGCATGGTGGGCGGTGATTCTCCAGCTGTTCGACATCTAGTTCGTGCCTCGGAAGGATATTAATGGGAAGACATTGTCAGACATTCTATCTTCCCTTCCAACATCCGTAGACCAGTCACTAGACTTCGATTTTCTTGATGAGGCAATTCTCTCGGTCGATCAAGTTGTCCCATGTTGGCAGATGCATTTTAATGGTGCCTCTTGGAGCCCTATTGGTAGGAGTCTCAATGATCCTAGGCTCAATGGAGTATTCCTGGGCATCATCTTTATCACCCTGATGCAAGCCATCCTGTTGTACTCATTCTTGTTGTCAGAAGACTGCACCGACAACGAGGCAAATTATCCGGCTCTTAGCACTGGCCTTGATCTGGCCCTTGAGATCGATGTTCCCCAATTTCATGTGAATGGGGATTCCGATCTAGTCATCATGAAAGTCAACGGCAACTACGTTGTCAGGAAGCCAGATCCCGCACCATTGTTGGAGTGCACCCTCCATCTAATGGCCTAGTTCCCTTCTCGAATGGAGTTTACCCATGTCCCTCGGTCATAGAATGGTCAAGAAGATGATTTTTCCAGCCTAGCTGCATCACTTGCAGAGCCCGAGCAGGATGATCTCATTATACATGTGGCCCACCGGAGAGTCATTGCCCCTTTCACCCCAGAGGATGATGACGACCTGTGAGTAAGCCATCTTACTGCCGGATCCTCCACATTATGACTATTAGGCTTGTCAGATATAGTGATCAAAGTGACTCCCAATTGGAGAGCCCCTTTTGTCAAGTATCTCCAAAATGGTTGCCTCCCAGCTTATCAGGCCGAGCACGAGCGAATCCGATGTCGCGCGCTACACATTACCCTCCATAGTGGATTGAGTCTTGAGCAGATCCTCTATAATTGCAGTTTTGATGGTGTTCTCCTCCATTGCATTGAAGGGGTCGAGATTCTACAGGTCATGCAAGAGGTTCATGCTAGTTCATGTAGTTCCCACAAGGCTGGGTCGAAGCTGTCCCATCAGATCCAGAGACTGGGGTACTTTTGGCCCTCTATGATCCATAATTGTATTGAGTTTTGCAAGAGATTTCATGAATTCCAAGTGCGTGCTAACTTCCTGCATCGGCCTCCAAAACCCCTCCACACCACCAAGTACTCTTGGCCATTTTCAGTGTGGGGAATCGATGTTGTGGGACCATATCCACCGGTGACTGCTCACTAGAGCAGGTTCATCCTGACCGCCACGTATTTCTCTTACAAGTGGGCAGAGGCAATTCCGCTGATGAGCGTCAAGTCATGTTCCATCATTGACTTCGTGAGCTCCAATATCATCCACTGGTTTAGTGTTCCTCACGCCATCCTCACCGATAACAGAACCAACTTCCACGAAGCCGAGCTAAAGAAATTGTACGCCAAGTACAATATCCATTCGAACCAATCCTCCCACCATCACATGCAGGAAAAGGGACAGATTGAGGCGTTCAACAAAACCCTCTCAAACATTTTGCAGAAAATGGTTGGTCATAACAAGAAGGGTTGGTCGGACAAGGTCCCCAATGCCCTCTGGGCCAACCGAACGATGACTCCCAATTCCACCCCGGTAACCCCATATTCTCTATTGTACGGAGCTAAGGCCATCATGCCGATCGAAATCCAACTGCCTTCATTACGCACTGCAGTCTATGACTAGCAGGTTCTAGATAAGGTGGCTGAAATCCGCCTAGTAGAATTAAAATAACTTGATGAGAGTATGCTCTGTGCCCTGCACAATCTAGAAAGGCACCATAACAAGATGGCCAGAGCCTTTACAAGATGGTTCGCCTCTGATCTTTTCTGCAAGGCTGCCTGGTATTGGCCCTCCGAGCGCCAATGATCCATGGCCAGAAACCACCCAAGTTAGAGCCCAAATGGGAAGGGCCCTATATAGTCCACAGGGTTTACCCCAATGGAGCATACTATTTGGTGACCATGGATGGTGAGTGTATAACTCCTCCCACCAATGCCAAATTCCTCAAGCAATACATTTCATGGGCCCCCTGGTCCTGCACGACCATAAAGTGGATGGTCTTGCTTGACCATAAATTGGATGTTCTTGCACGACCTTAAACTAGATGGTCTTGCATGACCTTAAACTCGATGGTCCTGCATGACCATAAACTGGCTGGTCCTGCACGACCTTAAACTTCATGATGGTCCTACACGACCTTAAAATGCATGCTGGTCCCGCATGACCCTAAACAGCACGATGGTCCCGCATGACCTTAAACTGTCCATTCCTACATGACTTTAAATTGTGCCTCGTCCTACATGACGTTAAACTGCATCGTGAGAACTATGTATGGCTTGATTCCCATCCTCATGGGATACATAAGAACACTCAGACACCTCGTCTTGAGCCCAACCCTAAGCTCTTCTCTTTGACTATTCCCCCATGGGTATAGCTTTCTCGGAGTATCTCTGCATGATATGGAGTAGGCTTCTTTATCCCAACTTGTATGAGGATTGTAATGGTCACACCATGTGTCTGCTCCCATTCTTCTATCCTCCCACGTCTTCACCACATGATGTTAAACTGTATGGCCTTCAGAACTATGTATGGCTTGATTCCCATGCTAATGGGATACGTAGGAATGCCCAAAAATTTTGTCTATTGGCCCATCCCAAATTCCAGAATCTTTCCCCCGGGTCAAGATGTATGGCAGGGGTGAAAACTTTTTATCCAATTTACGTCAAGATAACTTCAATCCAGATGTACTTCCCGCTCCCTAGAGACGTTTGCCTCTTTGAGGGATGGGTACAAATATGCTTCACCCACTCCTTGACTAGGATTCTGTCACCGTCCCCGTCTGGAAGGGCCCCTGAATGGTTTGGATGCTAGACCTAAGGGATCTATCTTAACACTTCGGGCCAACGCCCTCGAGGATGTCGAGCAACAAGATGATACAAGTCCCGCGTTTTGAATATGGTCAGCAGTTTGCTCCCAAATGGTCACTCTAGGGACGTTGTGTTTCGAACATGGTTACCAGCTGTCCTGGATCGTTAGGTCCACCCCAAAATGTCTCAAACATAAAATGTAGTGGTTTATTCTTCCTTGTTGTAGCTCCAAGCGATGAACTCCCTCTGGGAGATGCCAACTATCATCCCCCAGCCTAGGTTATATCCTATGGGATTGTGTGGTGTGGTATGGGATTATGTCCCCATTCGCATCGGGTTGCTCACCTTGCCTTACACATTTGCGGATGAGACACCTTTTCTCAAGCCTCGACCTCACTGCAAGATGTTAAACTGCAAGCTGGTCAGGCCTCACTAACCGAGGCCCAGTCTCAGGCCCTTTAGCCTTCTTGGGCCCCCGACCCCCATCCTCACTACAAGACGTTAAACTGAAATCTGGTCTGGCCTTCCTGATCGAGGCCTAGCCTCAGGCCCTTTGGCCTTCTCAGGCCCCTGGCCCTCATCCCCACTGCAAGACGTTAAACTGCAAGTTGTTCAGGCCTCCCTAACCGAAGCCCAGCCTTAGGCCCTTTGGCCTTCTCGGGGCCCTGTAACTCATCCTCACTACAAGACGTTAAATTGTAAGCTAGTCAGGCCTCCTTGACCGAGGCCCAACCTCAGGCCCTTTGGCCTTATCAGGCCCCTATCCCTCGTCCTCTATGCAAGACGTTAAACTGCAAGCTGGCGAGGCCTCCCTAACCGAGGCCCGTCCTTAGGCCCTTTGGCCTTCTCAGTCCCCTAGCCCTCATCCTCACAGCAAGACGTTAAACTGAAAGCTGTTCAAGCCTCCCTGACTGAGGCCCAGCCTCAGTCCCTTTGGTCTTCTCGGGCCCCTGGCCCTCATCCTCACTATTAGACATTAAACTGGAAGCTGGTCAGGTCTCCCTAACCATGGCCTAGCCTCAGGCCCCTTGGCCTTCTCAGGCCCCAAGCCCTCATCCACACTGCATGATGTTAAACTGAAAGCTGGTCAGGCCACCCAGACCGAGGTCCAGCCTTAGGCCCCTTGGTCTTCTCAGGCCCCCAGCCCTCATCCTTACTGCAAGATGTTAATCTGCAAGTCAATCAGGCCTCCCTGACCGAGGCCTAGCCTCAGGCCCTTTGTCCTTCTTGGGCCCCTGGCCCTCATCCTCACTGCAATACGTTAAACTGAAAGCTGGTCATTCCTCCCTGGATGAGGCCCAACCTCAGTCCCTTTGGCCTTCTCGGGCCCCCGGCCCTCATCCTCACGACAAGACGTTAAACTGCAAGCATGTGAGGACTCCCTGACTGAGGCCCAACCTCAACCCCTTAGCCTTCTCGGGCCCCCGACCTAGGTTCTCCTAAGGTTTTGTATGATGTCGTATTGGATTACGTCGTCATTCATGACAGTTTATTCATCGTTCTATACACCTCCCTTTTTGGGGGATGTCTTACTCCCATCCTCGTCCGGCATGACATTAAACTACATCTTGAGAACTATGTGTGGCTTGATTCCCATCCTTATGGGATACATAGGACCACCCAAATGTCTAGGATTTGGGTCCAGCCCCATCTCTTGGAAAGCTCTGTTTCATCTTGGCCCCTTAGCCTACCCTTCCCTAGAGAGGGGAGTATATGGAATGTTATGGGATCATGTCCTCATTCACATCGGGCTTGTAATGACCATGCCATGTACCTCTCCCTTCTGAGCACCCTCATTGACCCTCTTTGATGGTTCACCAATGTGCCTAAGGGTACTCTGGTTTAGTAACTGGAATGTCGTACTCTGATCGGACATGCTTCCACCCGCTTTTCAGGCTTTTTGTTTCTCTTCATCTGGGCTTCCATCACCTTTCAAACCTGAAGGGACCCCCAAAAATGGTATGGAAACCACACCTAAGGGATCTCCTACCATTACGGGCCAACGCCCTCAAGGGTTTCAGACAACAAATTGATACAAATCCCATGTTGTGAATATGGTCAGTGGTCGATGCCCATTTGTTGTCCTAATTCAGGCTAACACGATGTGGATGCTGCGTTCCCGCCACAATCAATAGTTATCCTCCATCACCATGCTAACTCCCTTAAGCCTAAAATGTAGGCATGTGTTCTAGGTATTGAAAAAGATATCTTCCTCCCTTGTTTCCCGCATCGAGTTTAACTCATGAAGGCTTAGGGATCGAGTTGAGGTCTGCACTTACTTGGAGGGCTTTTGCTCCTCTACGGTCTAATCTCTAAGACCATAAACTATGATCTCATTAAGAACTACATGAGGCTTGAATCCCATACTCATGGGATACGTAGGACCACCCGGACGCCTCTTCTTCGGGTCCAGCTTAGTTGGGAGCTACATTCTCTTGCCCCTTTTCCTCTTACCCCTCTTTCAGCCCCTTGGCCCAAGGTTCCCCTCTCTAAATGGCATACAGTGTGATATTGGATCATTTCTCCATTCACATTGGGGATTTAATATTGCACCACACACATTCCCCATCTAGCATCATCTCTACTATGTCTTCACTGCGTGATGTTAAAATGCATTCCTGGCCCCATCTCATGACCCTAAATTGTGATATTATCATCCTGGTCACATGAAAAAAAATGATAGGGCATTGTGATGACCTCATCATAGAGGACATCACATTGGGTATTGGTCATTTTCCATACCATTTGTCAATGCTACTACGGCTTGATTCTTGTGGCAATGCCAGGGCCTGCTACCCAAGGCCTGTCGCTTCACAAAAAAACCAGTCACCTTAAAGCACAAAAAGTATTTATCAAATTCTGCTGCTCTTGGGGCGAGTGACACACCTGCACGCCCCCTTCTCTTTGGCATTGGTATCTTACCATGCCACTTCAAGAACTATGGACAGGTTGATCCCCATCATCATGGGGTACGTAGGAATGCCTGTGCACTTTGCCTCAGGCCCATATCAACTATTGTTTTCGGTCCCTTCACCTAAAACCTCTATGAGGAACACGTGGTGGTCTGAACCCCCGATTCCCTTTGACCTCGGGTTTTGTAGTTACCCTGCCAGGTACCTCTCTTTTTTCATACCACCTATGGTCCGAGTTCTACGACCCTAAACTAAGATCTCCCTATTAGAAGGGACTCATCTCCCTCTATCTAATATGTCTCGTTGCCGTATTCAGATTTGTTTTGAAAAAGTTCCCGAAGTGTGGAATTTTAATGTGGATATTACCCTCGTTCCATATCCAAGCTTTGTGATCTCACTATTTGGATCCTCATCCTCTTAGACATCCAAAAGGACCCTCAAATGACATGGATTCTAGGCCTAAGGGCTCTCTTACCATTTCGGGCCAACGTCCCTAGGGATCTTGGATAACATTTAAGACAGGTCATGTGTTTCGAACATGGTCAATGGTCGACCCTCATCTATATTTCCCCATTCCAGGCTAACGCGATGCAGATGCTGCATTTCCTCCACGATCAATAGTTATCCTCCATCGTCATGTCACCATCATTGTGATCCAGATTTCGAGCGTCATGATTCACACATTTCCACTTCCTCATGTTCAAGTGGAATTCTGACATACTTGGCTTTATCTCTTAGCACCTCTAGGTGCGCTTCATGGAAGGGTTAGCATCATAGGGTCGGTATTCACCGAGTGCACATTCGTCCTAGCATGCCCCTTCCTGTGTTGGGAGAGTCCCACCACTAATTCTTGTTTCCCACACTGAGCACGAATCATGTGGGCTTAGCAGTTTTGGTAGGATGTGTACTGACGTGGCCAGGTTTCTCATCGTCCTTCAGGATGTTAAAATGCACTCTAAGAACTACGTATGGCTTGATTCACATCCTTATGGGGTACGTAGGAATGCCAGACCACTTTACCTTGGGCCTAGCCAAATTATCACTCTTGGACCCTTGACCTGAATAGTTTCCTCAGGGGATACGTGGTATGATTTAGACTCCAAGTCCTCATTCATGTCAGTTTCATAGCTACCACACCACATACCCCCTAGGTTCTTTCCTTTCATTTCACGTCCTATCATATGACGTTAAACTATAGGAGTCAATATGTCCTCAACTCATGACACTAAACTGTGGTTCTGCCCTGAAGAAGTTCAGGATGCCCCATGTTAGTCATGGGATGCACCAAAGCCTCTGCCAGAGAGGATTTCACCTGTTAGTGTTGGTCTATGATTACACTGCGCTTACAGAACTACATACGTCATGATTCCCATCTTCATGGGATATGTAGAGACACCATGATTTTTTGCCTAGGGTCCATCCCCATGAATCATAAAGTCATGTTCCTCCCCATTTTTGGCCCCTAGCCTGACCCCTTTTTAGGGAACCGTGAAACCAAAATTTTTTCCTGAACAAGTTTAGTATGCCCCATGATGGTATTGGGAAGCGACAACCCCCTCCCTAGAGAGGCCATATTTGAAAGAAGGAATGATCCATGAACAAACAAATGTGCTCATCCAATGTGCTCCCACCACGGTGACGTATCTTCAAGAGTGTTGGATTCTATTCGAACAAACCCTCAATCTACGTTCTAGGATTTGCGTGACCCTTATTCGGAATCTCATCCTCTTTGATGTCTGGAGGAACCCCCTAACAGTATGGATGCTCGGCCTATGGCCCACCTACTATCCTGGTCCAATGTTCCGGAAGACTAACGGACGACATTTGTGACAGGTTCCATGTTTCAAACATGTTCAATGGTCAACCCAAATATTCTATCCTCACTCTAGGCTAATACAATAAGAATATTGTGTTTCAAATGCGGTCAATAGTTATTATTTATTGGAATGCCACTCCACAATGTTCTGAATCCTGGGTATCATGATTCACATCTATCATTCCCATCTGTCCGGAACAATTTCAGCTCCCATGGCGTTACACCATTTGTGCACAAGATCACACTGAAAAAACGGTAATTCATCTGTTCTGAGAACTTCATTCTCCAGCCAGGCCTCTCCCATTTCCTGGAAATCGGGACCGATTGTCCAAACCCCAGATTCCCGATGCTTGGTTTTCACTCCTACATTTGGATTGGGCAATGAGGTAACCATCTCTTGTGTCTCACATCAGGCTTGACCCATGTGAGCTTTGGGAATAGTCGCTGGATGCTCTGTGAACATCAAAAGGATGATATAAACTAATGTGAACAATGGAACTCATGCATGCTATGACATTCAGACAATGAAAGCATGAAAGTACGTTTAAGGGTTTGTAATCATTACAGTACCTGGGGGTCAACTCCCCCCGTTGATGGGTTGACCTCATCAAAGGAACTTGGTATCTCCGCCACCCTCTGACTCATGGTGTCCAAGATATTCTTCCGCTTGTTCACCTTCTACTCCTCCTCGGTGGCAAGAGGGCGCAATTCGTTGGCCGCAATCTGGGACCTCTCCACATCAGCCCGGATGGAGATCATCTCCCCAGAAGCTCTCCTCAGGCCCTCTTTAGCTTCTTCCAGCTGGGCCATCAGTCGTCATATCCACTCAGATTACGCATTGAGGGAGGTCAGGTGCTCGTCCGCCTGATCCTACAGCCGTTGGACCTCGTCTTCAGCCTTATGGAGCCTCTTGATGTCTATCGCCTTCCTTGGCTGCCAACCCATGCCAAGGCCTCGGTCATATTCCTGAATCTTTTTCTTCCATAAGATCTCGGATGAGCATGTGAGGACTTTGGGCATCCACTCCCCCAACGCACATTTCGCGCAGTCGCGAACGAAGTCTGTCCATATTATTCAACCATAGCGCTTGGGGGTGTCGTTGATGAATCGCATGATCAGATTCCATGATCGGCGATAGACTATTTTGTTTTCCTCTTCATCAGAGGCCATCTTGTCCCAGTCGGCATGAATGGACAGCTCGTATCCAAGAAATGCCCCCAGGAATTCCTCGGTCGGGTCCATGTCTGGTGTCAGATCGGGGCATGGCGGGGCCTGAATCGTCTGTTTGATTCTCATCATTAGATCCCACCACGATAATCTCAGGCATAGTCCCACTAGCACCCCCTCCTATGGTCGGAAGCACTACAGTTTGGTCAGGCTGGATGTTCACCTCCAATACCATCAACATTCCCCTGCAAGGAGTGCTACCAGAAGCCCCCACCAAATTCTCTGTAGCATCCCAGTCCAGTTGAAGGACTGTACAAGCCAAGAAAGGGATGTGGATGTCAGTTAACATGGTCAGGGGATGACAGCTGTGGATGTTGTAAAGAAGACTTACAAGGGTCAAATCCCTAGTCTCTCTCTTGGGTTTATGTTGTCGAAACCCCAAGACGCGGCCCCCCGTATATGGTTGGCAGGTCTGGAGACTCCAGGGGTGCCGCCTCGACTGTCCCAGCCCCACCCGACACAGAAGTTGATGCAGCCACAGGCATGGATCCTGATGGTCCGGAGTCGGAACCCACGGAGGGGCGAGAACGAGGTCTATGAAACAGGTCCTCCTACATAGTGCAGATGCTGGTAAGGAATCAAGAGTAACCTAAGGGTAGAGTCTGAAGAAGGAACTTGGGATTTTACCTCAAGAACCTCTATGAAATATTCAAGATCTGAGGACTAGACTCCTACTTCACCCTCTTCTAGAGGACTCTCCCTACTAGCCTCGTCTCCCCAGGAGGACTCGAATAATTCATCCAGTAGGGGGAAGCGCTCCCTCAGATCCATGACTGATAGTTGTGGAGGGACCGTGTGATCCAACATCACCCTGACTCGATCTTTCATTAGGTTGAGGACACCCTGGAAATGGATGAAGTCCTTCAGCTGGGCTATGTACTGCTCTGCCTCTTCCTGGGATACTCCAAAGTTGTCTCTAATAGGGCCAATACCCGGAAATTCCATCTCAAGGGGGTTAAGGTGTTTCCATAATTCGGATGGGACAAGGAATTTACGGCTGACTTCCTGGATATCCCAGACCTCTGGGAAGACAGCATTCTACGGCATGTCAATGTGGTGAAACCGTTTCCTTGGGGCCTGAGTGGAAATCTTGTGGAAACCTCTCGGTGGCCTCCCCTCTATATGACTCCATTCCGTTGGGACCACCGGCTCCACTACCGCAGCCGGACCCGCTGTTGCTGCTCCCTCCTCAACCGATGTGGGCACCGCCGCTACAACAGCCCCGCCACTACAGGATGCCCTTGTAGCCTTTAGGCTCTAGCCCCGAGACTGGGGAGGCTCACCCCCACATACCAGGAATGTTGGCCTCTTCAGCATCACTCCTGGGTAGGCCGCCTCTTAGCTCTGGGCGTATTCTTTTATCATCCCAAGGACGGCGGTCGACAGAGGCAATAAATTCTGCATCTTCACATATTCCCCTATGATCATGAGCCACATTTTCCTCATTACACGTGGGTGATCCTCATAGCTCACCCCCAGATAGACCTGCGGGGTCACTCACTACAGGCACTGGAATTTCCTGGAAAACCGGTGTGGGTTGTATGGATCACAGAGGTGCGTGCGGTCCACCCTGGCCACTAGGACTCCACCTCAAAAGGCCAAGAGGTAGGCTCAGTTCTCTTTTTTTCCCAGACCGTCATCTGTGAAGGCCCCCATTAGCAATGGGAAAGGGTGGAAATTGAATTAATCTACCTTCCACACCTGGTTTAAAACTGATGGTGCGGTTAGCTTGGTCAGAAATCTCCCCATGGCATTCAAGATCGAGGGATGAATGTTCAACCCCAGAGGTGAGATAGGGTTTGGATACTCATAGATTCCCCTGATTTGCACAGCCATCCACCCGTACAAGAGGTGGAATGGCCCACATATCCTTCCTGTCCTTTTCCCCTCGCTGATGGGCCACAAAATTTTGTACAACATGGCGAGCATCGGGATACCCCGGTTAACCCGCCCTCCTGTCTCCAAGGTGGATTCCATGACGAAAGTTCTTGTCCGCACTCACATATTTGTATCCCTCATCGGCAGGATCCAACCACAGATGAGGGTTGCAATGAATGTCTCTAGCCTGAGTATTGGTCGTTGTTTAGTACTGACACTGAACCCACAGGTCTTCCATTGGATATTCTCCAACAGCCACCAGTAAGAGTTTTCCTTGCTCCGGGCACCCTTCAGGCAAGTTCGAGGCCTTGCTGGGAACTTCGTGTATTTTGGGATGTTCCAGAACTTCTTGAACCATTTCTTGAATTGGACATCCCTCACGGCCTCCTTGTCTTCCCTAGGCACGAGCTCCATCAATGCCATCGCCAAACACGACATCTGCTCTGGATCCTCCCACGCACCCATGGCTAGGAGGAATTCGTCGTACATTTCTCCCATTATTGGGACCCTTGAGTTCTGAAGCAGGTCCCATAGGCTGATACCGACCTCCCCATGATGCAGGTGAAAGGTATTGGTCCCCAATGACTATTGGCTCAACAGATCCGGCATCAACTGCTTCAGCTGGTAGATATGAAACTGGGAAGCCCAAGCAGCCTTATACAGGCCCACTCTTCTCAACTCCACCCCAAACTCCTCGCACGAGGCACCTACCCAATAGGCCCAAGCCCAATCTTCTATGAAATTGCTGCCCTGGCGTAGGTCCCATTCCTCGAACCACCCCTTCTTTGGGTTCCCCAATGCCTCCTTAAGGATGGTTTGGTATAGGGGAGGGGACTTCTCCGGCTGTAATTCCCTCCCTTCGATGTTGTTCAGGTGATTTTATAGACAGTCGGTGACAATAGGCATGAAATCCTCTCGGGCATGACAATCGGGTGACCTAAACCATCAATGTTGGCACGACGTGCTTTGGAACCAGTAAGTTGGCTCATCCCTACTTGCTGAAGGGAGGAAGACATCATCCCTCAGCCCGAAGCCATACATAGGAAACCTCTTACACAAAAGATAGATCTTTTTGATATCTGATAGCATCTCTACCAAAGAACTATGGTCTGAGTGGCTCCGGACTAGCTCTCCTAGCCCTAGTGTGTTCTTCATTTCATCCCTCGGGACGCCATCCACAAGGACCCCATGGGAAGCTTCTTGGGTGGCCATTTGGTTCTGGAACTTGAACGTTTCCTTGGCTGGTCCATGAAGATCGCTTGTGAAGTGAGTTCCCGATGGCCACTCATGAAGAATGTTCACGGAAGCGCTGCCTCAGTGTTCAAAGTCGGATCACGGAGCACAAATGTGGAGTCGAAGACTCGTTGTGCGCCGCAAATCCTCGATTCGCAGAGATCACTCGCGGAGTACATAGAGCTTCGTGAATCGAGATCTCAAGATGACAAGATCGTAGAGAAAGGAAAGGACAAAAGAGAGGGCCGACCCCCTATTTATAGGCGACGGCCTTCGGAGCATCGCGGCACATCCAGTCCGCGCGGAGCTTCACGACGTGCCCAGTTCGTGTGGCTCATGTCTTCCTCGTGCACCCTCTTCGTGAATCCACACCGTGAATGATCGAGGATTTTGGCAATTTCCCTCAGACTTCGACCCTTGATCCCTCTGCGGCTCCAACTCTAGGGGGAATTTTTTGGTGAAAGAATTTTGAATGAAGAAAAGGCCTCAAGATGGCCCCACAGACTACCTTGCGAAGCCCTTTCACGGAGTCCCCCCACCACTATAGCCGCCGCGATGCAAAGAAGGTGGGAGGCTCTGCGAACGCATTTGACTTTTGCGAGCCCACTGTGAAGAAAAGAAGGCAGGAGGCTCATGAACTCCTTTGACGTTCCCGAGCCCGCTGCAAAGCGAAGGAGGAGGGACGCTCCGCAAACCAATTTGACGTTTGTGAATGCACCACGAAGCCACCCAAGAACTTTTCGCGCCTCTTGAGCCCTGCTCCGCTACGCCTCTTGCCTATAAATACCAGGCTCCCCGTAATATCTAGAGGATGGTCAATCTGACCTTTCGGCTTTTCATCTCTCGAATCGCGAAGCACTCTTCTGGTCGAAGAACCACGAGCTGTGTGAGGTACTTATGCTTTGCGAAGTGCCTCCCCATTGTCTCGTTTTGATCCCCTCTTTCAAAAGGGATATCTTTCATGAATCCAAAGGGATTCGCGAAGGAAGGGGATCCCTAAGGGGACCCGGGTCATCGGGGAGCGTTTATGCTTCGTGAAGCACCCTTCATGTACACTTTATCCATTTGCTAAGGCAGGATCATTGTACATCACGAAGCGCATTGCTTCCAAACACCTTGCTCCATGAAACACCTTTTCTCTGCGAGGTTGTGCTCCGCGAATGCCCATCCACTTCGTGAAGCACCTCCTGTTTTCACCTCCACCCCATGGTAAGGCTAAGGCACCCCACTTTGAGAAGAACACCCCTTCACAAGTGCCCTCCGCCACATGGGACAACAACGTTCCACAAGGCCCCTTCCCATGGACCTCTCTGCTTGGAAAACCCTTTTCCCAGGCGACCTTACTGGTTGGAACGATGTGACTTCAATGTCCCTTGGACGATACCGCCTGTTGCATTGCTGCGCCTAATGATTCTTCACATAGGCACGCTAATGGTTATTGCTTCTTCGCATATCCACACTAACATGGACCCCTCAATGGCTCGCTATGCAACCCCCCTTACCATGGCCTTGCTGATGCCTTCTCTCGCATAACGAGCAGAGGGTACCAGTTATGTATGTCCTAGGGGTGTGGATCAAACCCACCTCGTACAAGCTGCGGGACGTTAAACATTCAAGCACCTTCGTCCTCAACACATGACATTAAACTGTGACCTGACCATGTGCCTCACACATAGGGTCCCCCCCCCCCCGCCTTGGGCATTCTCCATGCCCCTTGGTCTCTACAGGAGATGATATAAACCTTCTTGGAGTGGAGTTTGTCCGCAGTGAAGGGAAGCCACATTGGAATAAGCCCCTAGATCTTCTTACAAGAGGTGTCACCCCTGCTCCTCACTTCCTCGGTGCCCAGGCTAGCATAGGGCGTGATATGGAACGGGGATCCACCTTTCTTCGGTCCCAAACCCCTCTCCCACTGTGCTTTGTCGCCATCGGGCCTCCATCCTGAAGTAAGTCCCGACACCATGGTCTACTCAACGCGTAAGCCCCCTCCTCACATCCCAGGGATGCATCTTTCGTGGCATGATCGTCAAGTCTTTGCTGCCTCTTGTTTCTCACACTGAGCATTACTCACGTGAGCTTAGAGTAAGCACTGACCATGACAACACAATGATCTACGTGGACTTTGATCCATGTCAGGGCATGGTGCATTGGAAGCCTCCACGAGGTTCAGGCCCACCACTCGGTCATTCTTACCCCCTTCAAATCTGTTGACCCCCATCCCGCATTATGTTAAACTGTATTTTTTCCTCATCCCGCATGACGTTAAACAGTACACCCGAACTACGAGGACATTGATCCATGTCAAGGCTTATTATGTAGGAAGCCTCCACGAGGTTCAAGCCCAACAACCATTGGACCCAACCATCTCCCCATATGTGCGCCAAGCCCCATTAACACCATGGGTTTCCTAGAGTGTAATCCCCACACCATCCTGAACTACATGGACATTGATTCATGTCAAGGTATGGTACGTAGGAAGCCTCCCAGAGGTTCAAGCACGTTATCCACCTGGGACAGGTTCCTTATTCACGTCGGTTTGCCGACACCCACACCATCTTGAACTACATGGACTTTGATCCATGTCAAGGCATGGTACGTAGGAAGCCTCTAGGAGGTTCAAACCCATCACCCATCAGACCAAGGTCCTTATTCACATCAGTTCTCCGACACCTACATCATCCCGAACTATGGGGACATTGATCCATGTCAAGGCATGATACGTTGGAATCCTCACAAGGTTCAATCCCATCACCCATCGGACCCCCGGTCCATCATCATATCGGTTCACCAACACCCCTTCCCGAACTACAAGGACTTTGATCCATGTAAAGGCATGGTATGTAAGAAGCCTCCATGATGTACAAGCCCACCACCATAGGACCCCCGGGTTCACCTTCAAGTCATTTCATTGATGAAACCCTTTCCGAACTACATGGACTTTGATCCCTGTCATGGAATGGTACGTAGGAAGCCTTCATGAGGTTCAATCCCACCACTCGGTCGTTCCGCCCATGTCGGTTCACGAACACCTTGGTTTGTTTAGAGCGTAAGACCCAAATTCCTTTATTCCGTATGATGTTAAACTGTATTCCCCACTACCTGAACTATGTGGACTTTGATCCATGTTAGGGCATGGTATGTAGGAACTCTCTTCGAGGCTCAATCCCAAAACCGTCATGCATCCTGACTCCTACCCAGGCTGCCACATCCCGATGAGATCATGCCACTGAATCCCCCTCTAAAGCATTCAAGAAGCCTCCCACGTGTTGGCCCCAATATCGATGTTCCCTCCAGGGCGGTTCCTCAATATGATCCACTCTAATCAGTGTTCTGATCATTCTTATTTGTCCCCTCTAGATGTTAAACTCGTGGAAAACCATGTGTCAAACATGGTAAGATGTGAAAAACCTCAGAGAAATGCCTATGGAATGTGATTACCCACATTTGATGTGGGATGCCTTGGGCTTTTGCGCCCTCAAGAAGCCCTATAATAAGGGACAGAAGAAAGACACACCAATCCCCAGCATCCAGACATGCCAGTGATTCCTAGCATGACTACTCCCCTAACTGAAGGTTATTTCCCTGACCAGACCCCTTGGAATGTCCTGACAAAAGCAGCGTAATTAACTAGTGTCCATGAAAATATGGCACCGGGAAGAGTTTCACAAACAATGTATTAAATCTATGAGGGAGACCCAGACTAGGTGAAGAGTTCCGAGGAGGAATCCACGGAAGGAAGAACCAACATCCCATCATCCCATTTTGATCATGGATCAAATGCCCCTGAACAAGAAATGAATGTTGCCCACCTTTGGAAAGTGGGAATGTGGGGTAACAAAAGTTTCACCTGTCACACTCAAGAAAACGGACGTGCGCACCCCGACAAAAGCATCGGAAATAGTTATCTTACAGGATCAGTGTATCTTATGAGATCATATATCATATACAAATTTATATATCTTATGATATCTAAATGTATTATGATTAAGTAATAAATTGTGAAAAATGGTGTCTTATGCAAAGATAATTCATATGAAGTTATTGAAGTATTATAGAATTTGGACATTTCTTAATATATGAAGAATTCTTATGAAGTGATTGAAGTCATATAAGTATCATGAAGCCTTATTAGAATCTAAAGGACACTTAGGATCAGAATAAGTCTAATAAATTATTACACTCTTATAAAGAAGAATTCTTACAAATCTAAATATTCGCACATCAAATTTTTTAGATGGTTTTTTGATCATTATTATTTTAAAGGATAAAATTTCTTATGTATTATTTTCATCAAAATCAAATATATTTTGACATTGTATAATAAGGTTATTGATTATAAGGAATCCCAATGAAACTCTAATGGGTGAATGGTTACCTATATTAATGGGTAAGGTTATGTATTACATTAAATTAATTTATTTTATGAAGTTGAAATATATTACTTCTCAAAAGGATGACAAGGATATTCCATTTTGATCTATAAAAAGAACTTAATAATAAGTTTACTTATTTAAAAGTAGAACTCAAGAGCTCAAAAATTATCTACCTCTCATGACCTGATTCTTACTTCGTATTATGCTCTCAATATTGTTTTATTTATCTCAAGGAATAATAAATAAATAAAATAAGTATGTTTGATTTTATGTGGATAATAATAGATATCTACAATAAAAAAAATATCTTTAAAGATGCATTTGAATTCTAAAATTGTGTGCTGGACTATATCTTTTTTTATATAATCATATATTTATTATGTAAGTGGGAACTCCTTGTACTGAGTATGGGAGAAATATTCTGTATATGCAATTTAAAATAGATCCAAGGAATAGTTTTTGAAAAATTAATCCACGGAACAGTCCCCCACTTAGTTGTTTGATCCTATAGAAAATGATCAGAATAAAATTACAAAGATAACATTATGTTTTTTGTAGAAGGTAATTTAGGGGGTTTTGAGAGACTTAAACTACTAAAATAATATTCTCTATCCTGATCTCTTTATTTCATTATTTTCCATTATATCAAAAAATTGTTGTAAATGATAGTTTTAAACAGATTAAAATGAGGTTTATTTTAATTTTATGTAAATTTAAATAACTCAATTCACTCACACCCCCATTTATCTCATAGTAGAACTAGGTCAAATATATATATATATATATTAAAAATGTGGGTTTTGATATCTTTAGAAAAAAATTAATCTTTTTTTAAAATTTAAATATTCAAATTTACTAATTTAAAAAATAATTTGATTAAAGTCATAGTATAATTTATTATAAATTTTATAATAATAAATAATTAATAAAAAATAGAAATGAGATCGCTAATAACCAAATAAAAAGTATTTATTCTATATAATATTACTTTTCTACGTATTATATGATCTTATATTAAATTTTAAATTTTTAATAATTAGTATATGAATTTAATACAATGTAAATAATTATTTTATTCAATATGTTGAAATTATTTAAGGAATTATTTTTTTTTTCAAAATAAAGTTGATTTTTAGTGAACATTAAAAAAAATATTTATGTATATCGTATGTTTTATGACATAATACGGATATACATTTGAATCTAGAATTTATAAATCAGTTTTCATAAATTAAAATGTATATAACGAGTAAATTAATTAATTTAAAAATAATAATCTTTTTTTTAAGATATGAATTACTTTTCAAAACTTAAGTAATGTTTTTTGGAATAAAAATTTATATTTTATTCTTTACATTGTATAAAATATTTCAAAGGTTACATTCATTTTTGGGTGTGTTTTGGTGTAAAATAAATAACTATTAATAGATCACTAATAAAAATCATAATAATCCAAACTATTCAATTTCTTGAGCCAAATAATGAAATAATTGATATATTATTCACTGTCTCCCCTCCCCTTTGGATATATAAACACACATCCTCCACCCATTTCTCTTGACATTCAAAACACTATTCTATTCCAAAAATACACTTCAATATATATATATATATATATAATGTTCTAGATACATTCTTAAGTAATTTTTCTACCTGAATCCCCACCAATTAAGGCTTTTGACACAATCTATTGGTAATGACTGAAATGGTGGGGGTGTTAATACCCATGTCTTCTCATTTCAATTCCCCTATTACCTCTCCTATAATATAAGTAATCACTAAATGTAACATTACAATAATATATTTAATTTATTTTCATGTTTTTATAAAACTCAAATATTTATTTTATTTTCCCTTCATCTTAAACTCTTAAAAAATATTCATTCCCATATGGTGATTTTATGCTACCTAAGTGAATAATGATGTTTTAATTTTCACTTATTTTTTATTATATATTTTTAAAAGATATTTCATGAATGAATAACACATTTAATATCAAATAATATCATGTTTATGGTTCTATAATGATAAAATAGGTATGATAATAATGATATAAAATGTAAAAAATTATAGGTATTTATTACCATTAAAATAACCATACTGAAAAAAATCAGTGTATTTTAAAAATATAATAAACTATAGAACTACCTATATTTCAAATTTCCCCATTATTTTTTATTTTTATTTTAGTTTTTTTCTCTCTCCTTGAAAATACTTTGTTATATTGTATGAGATATTATTTTTTGGAAATTAAAGCAAATTTTTTTTCAACTCTTCCTAAAGTGTTTAAATAAATTGTAAATATTTTATTTTGGAAAACAATATTTAGGTTCAATATTTTCACTAGATTTTAAAGAGGACTAATATAGAGGAATATGATGATGATGAAAAAATGATAAAATTGAAAAGTTTCAAATTCACACTTTTAGCCTGAGACTACATTTGTAGGCCATCATTGTCTATGTTGGAGGTTTTGAATACATAACCTCACCAATGTTATCACACCATTTTTTCTTATATCAATATCAATGGAAGGAAATCCCTCAATAGTTTGTACAAGGTAGATTAATATTATAGTTCTTGAGTTTTGTTATAATATTTCCACCTACTTTATTATATCTTATTTCTCACTCTGAGAATTCATAGAGTTGAGTGATGGGGGGAAGGTGACAGTTTTCTACCATTGAACTTCACTACGATATATTTATTATACTATATAACACATCATGAATCACATTCTTAGTCATATAGTGTAACAAATTGAATTTTTGATTGGGGTGTGAATAGTCTATTAATGTGACCAGTGATTTGGAATTTGCATTGGTCTCTCCCTACTCAAAGAATACCTTGAGAGAGGGTTTGGTGAAATTAATGTATCCCTAAACTCTTAATGGTTGTAAACCAAACTATCCATGAAAAAAAATAATTTTTTAAATGTATGTTCAAGATATCAATCTCCTGGAATAGAATTTGGAGGTCATCTTGTGGAAATTTGGACATTAAAGATTGTATACATATTTTTATAGTTCTTTTAAAATATTATAATAGGATTGATATTGTGATTAACTATGGAATTCAATATATTATAAAAAATTTCACTAATTTTTATCTAAATTACATTCCTATTTCACTATATATTCATCGTACTAAACTATTTTCATGCTTTAATTTATATAAGAACTCAAAAACATCATAGGTGATAATCTGAGAAGTACAATGTGATTCGAATTCTTCTTGGGAGAAAACTCTAAGGTTTTACACAATGCTACTATCTTAGTTTTTCTTAAAAAAATTAAAAAGTTTCAAAATAATTAATTACTGGATTTCTCCAACCAAATATTCAAACCATAACCAAAGATGAAACTTTTATATAATATTCATCACACATTTAAATATTTATTTTTTTATGTCTTAATATATCTAAACCTCAGTTTGATATAATGAAAAAATATTTTGGTGGGAACACATTGGGAGTTTTCTTTATTTATTATTATAACTATGGATATTACCTTGGGTATTGTGAAATCACACACCAATCCATCTAGTAAACATTAAATATGAAAATGATCATTCACATTAAAAATATTTCAATGAAAATAGAATTTGAATTCATATTCCTTGATGTGTCATTATTTAAATTTTTACATATCTCTTATGAATACGAGGCTAAAAAGATAAGGTATCATATTGAAGAGGATAACCCAATACCTGAATCACTCAACGATTTTTACCCCAATACACTACACCAAGATAAATAGCTTCCATATGAAACACTTATGGGGGAATTTATTTATGTAAATTCATTTCAATTAAATTTAACTGAAATTAAAAATTATTTTTATACCGCCTATGATGAAAATTTTGATTAAAATTAAGGTATTCTAGCCTTGGATAAATTTTATGAAGAATCCACATAGGAGACCATAGAAGAAATAATATAGGATCTAGGATCTATTTTTTCCATCCACTGATGAATAATGGGGTGGTACTGAGAAGACATACAAAAATAAACATTTATTTAAAAAACAATCCACTGGATTGGATAACCCATGTACAAATACATGAGTTCATAACTCACCATTATTATAAAATGTAATACATATACTTCACTCCACCCATATAATTTTGAGTTATTTACCTCTATATGGTAGGTGGACAAACATTATTTTTTAAGTGGAACCTCTACAGAAAGTATGACATGAATATCACTAGGAAAACTAGTTGGTGGTTGAAAAAATCATAAAAACCACATTTACTTGTAGAATCTAGATAACCCTTAACCATTTTATATTTCTAAACATTGATAAATTCAACATTTTTTTTACTCAGGCCTCTCTTACCCTTTCCCATAGTATTTTTCATTTTATATTTTTCTAAAAAGGTATATCTTGTTTTGTACTACCTTTTGTAGGTCTGTAATAGGAAGCACATAGAATATTAACTCAGATACCAATGGATAATAAACATTTTGTGTGTATCCTACCCACTGGTTGATTTTTATCCTTATCGTTTTATGAAAATTTCCGGAAATTAATTGAAAATTGGTAGCATGATTCATTTGTAGTAGACGGGTGGTATCCTATTGGAAGGCTTTTTGTGTCACCTAACTTATATAAAAACTATTCATTATTTCCCTATGAGATATATTCACCTTAAAACCATTGAATTTCATTATTATATAATTAAGGTTGTGATGTTTATTTATAAATGATTTGTATTCATTGAGTTTGAACAAGAACACATTGGAATAGTCAATATAATAATGGATTCATTTTCTTCTACTAAAGAGTAAAACATTAGGGGTATATCATAAATTAAAATTCTATAAGTTATATAAAAAAATTAAAATGATAAATTGGGATCTGATAAAAAATTTCTTAAGATATTTTTTCAATGGGTGTGTGATTAAAAATGAAAATCTATAAATATAAGTAAATGAAAATATAATAGTCAATTTCTTTTACACTATTTTTATACCTTGATTATGAAAAATAGTTATAGGGAATTGTTATTTATTTGGGATTGTATTATTCTAGATTTTTCAAACACATTTAATAAATATAAATTCACATGAAATGGATTAATAAAAAAAATTGTAAAAGAAACCAGGTTGTAAGAAGAATTGTAAATTTAAATAAAGAAGGGAAAGATTAAGTACAAAGTAATTGTATAAAATGAATCAATGAAGTGTGGAATTGATAAATTTATAAGAATCTTGGGATGTAATAATTTAAATGGTTATTAATATTATAAAATCAATTCAATTGATTCCACATTAATTACCATTCAATAATCGGGGTCTCGACTTCATAAAAACTGAAAATGGGGTGTGAATTTTGTTGAGATAAATTATTTAAGATTGATTAATCACTCCACTATATATGAATTTGTATTTCACACTTTTTTTTAGTTTAGTTTTTTTCCTTGAAAATATATAATTACAACATATAAATTAAAAAAAATAAGTTTTGGAGTTCATTCTTCCAACTCAGCCTAAAGTGTTTAAATCCATTGGAAATTATTTATTTCAGGAAAAAAGTATTCATAGTTTATATTTTCACCAATTGTTTCTATGATTAATAATAAAAAATAATCGATTGAGGGAGAAAATAATGAAACCAACACTCTACTATAAATCCACACTAGTGTTTGGAGACAGCATTAAGAGCCAACATAGTTTGTTTTGGTGGTTAACAATACACCACCTGACCAATGTATTCCTATGTAAACATCATTATAATGTAATCCATTCTCAAAGAAAATTATATTGTACCCTAAAATTATGTCAAGCCACAAAATTTCTAGGAGAAATATCATGACAGGGAGTCACTTCTCACAACATATCTATTAAATCGTGACATTAACTTTGTCCCATATGAGGACATGATAATTTGTCTTCTAAACAATGACACATGAACTTGTATTTTATACTATAACAGATATTCGATATAGTGTGGTACACCAATTCATGGTATGAGGTCCCTCAAATTCACTTAAGGGTAATATACTATTCCTATTAAGAATTTTTAAGGCCTTGGTGATATAACCTCAGGGAATTCCAATTGGTACTCGAGAACCAGTGCATCATCTATTCACATTCTAATAAAACCTGAATCATTACATCCATTAATCAATACACACACAAAACATGAATCGTTCTCTCCCTACTCAAAGCATACATTGAGATAGGATCTGTCTGAATGAGGTCTATTTACCCTTATAATCCTAATGGTTGTCAACAATACTTCCCAGTAATAATAGACATGGTAAAATGAATGTGAAGGTCATAAATATTCTAAAAAAATAGTGTTGGTTTTTGAGGTGATGTTAGGCTACTAAGGAGAGTAGTAACGGGTTAATAAGTCTTTGGAAGTATAATGATAGTGATAAAGTTATGATCAACCGAGGATTTCTAAATATTCCCTATAATTGATATTGTTTGTATTTTAATATCATTCCTCTTTCACTATATATTCATTACACAACCACATTATTGTTATTTCATTTATGTAAAAACCCAGAAATATTTTATATGATAACCTGATGAGTATAGTTTGATTTGAAACCTCTTTTTGGGATTACCATGAGATCATACACTTTGCTATTATCTTGGAAATTATTTAAATTTTTTAATGTTTTAGGGAATCCATAATGGTAGTATTTCTCAAAACACTAATTTACTTATATAATGATATGAAAAATACAAAAAAAATTATATATCTTATGGAACCTTTGGATAATGTCCATTGATCATTACCATTATATGTAACCAGATTTCAAATCATGAATCAAACAGCCAAAAAATGAATGAAACAAACAAATATTAATTTAATAATTTAACGTAACATGGAAAAAAATAGATTATATAGATGAATTAAGTATGAAGAAGTTTTAATAAATTAATTAATAATTGTAACATCACTATATATAATGTTAGTGTAGCATCAAAAATGGTGTTTTCTATCACTCCATATCACTCTCTATTCCTCCTTCTATTTTTAATTTTATATTATTTAAATATGTTTCACACTTATATAACTGATTTATAAAATTATGTTTTCCATTTTGTTGGATATAATTGTCTCTCAAGTTAATTTTCAAATCTTTACGTTAAATTAAAGGGAAAATTTAAATTTCATACTCCTTTTAATTTTCATGATTTTATAAATTATTTTATTATTATGATTTACAATAAACAACCTAGTTTTAACATTAATTTTTTTATTTATCTTTTCTATCATAGAATATATATAATTTTATCCCATTTAATATTATTTTTCCCATTTCATAAAATTTCATAATGTTGTTAAATTTCATAACTTTTTCTTTATCATTTATTATGTTTTTTCTTCATTTCGAGATTTATTTTCTTGAGTAAATCTTCTTTGTTTAACAATGAATATCGAGAATTCCTTAATACCCTGTTTTCTTAAGATCCTAAATGATAATTTATGGTTAAATATTTATTGATTTATTATCATACCCATTCTTTATCATGGGTTATTAATGTTTTATGTTATATATATATTTATTTTCTATATTCCACACATATGTATGACCTATTATGATTACAGATGGTCCAGGAATTATATATCCCCCCAATAGATTGGGTAATTATTTATATCTCATGAGATCAATTTTTGAATCCAGGATGTGGTTAGATTTTTCCACAATGTTATGAATAGGTATGGTTTGGTTAGTTTCTTCATAATGTTATGAAATATTAGAGGTTATCCTTAACATATATTTATGAAAAAATACCTTATGTTTGGGCCATATTATATTATTCTCATGATTACAATGTTTTAGGACATTCCATCCTTTATTCTATGTTTTCATGTGATAGTTTATGATCATTTTCTTTCATCATTCAGTTCCTTGATTATTGACTCTTATGATATCTCACCCCAAGTTTATCCTATTTTATCCGTATTCTATGATTTATACGCCAGTAATTATTTTCATTATATCCCATTGATATCCCATGAAGTGATAGGTTTACAGTGAGATCTATATAAAATTAATTAAGATTAAAATAAAATATTATGAATTTCATTTGACAATATTTTATGGTGTATCTAATCTGCAAAAGAAATTAGACCTCAAGATTTAAAGGTGTTTTTTTAACAAAATTGACGTAAATTGGTAACCCAATTTATGCCCCATGAAATTTATTAAAATAAAATCTTTATAAAGTAAAGTACGAGGTGTAATGTATTTACACCAATATAAATTTAAAGAAATAATAATGAAACAGTGATATTCAAACTGAAAAATGTAGGTATCCAACCTGCTTCATCTACGCACATAGAAAAATGAAGGTTGTGATAAACCATCATCTGGGAGAACTGTCCAAGTTGCGTCTCCATGCACTCATGAAGTCCATAATATCCTCATCTATTGAAAAAAATTCACAGGGGCATCCCCAATAGCAGTTCTGCAAACCATCCACTGGAAACAAAAATCATATTTGTTGTATCACAGTTGGAGGAAGATTAACCTATTTTTGGGAGAAAATTGTCCATGAAAACTCAGCATGGGGCTTCATAGACAACAAAAGACAAAAACATAAAGGGTGGAGAGGGTTACGACAGAACCTTATAATATCAAAAGAATCCTAAATATACATTTCCAAATGATATATCTAATGTTGAAGCATGTATAATATTTATATTATTCAACCACCTTGGTGAACATCCTCTTTTTTAGATCAAAATAGGCAACTGTTATCATCTCTATATTTTTATACTACCTAAATGAAGTTTTATCATTCTCTTCCATCCATGAGGTGAGGTCATTTGGAAAATCCAATTTTTCTGGAATTACACAGTCATCCCTATATTAAGTATCATTTTCATCATCCTCATTGGTTGAACCTACAGATTCTGGACAATCAGTACAGTTCACTGAAGGAGCTGAGTGGGAAAGCACATTCTCAGTAGGGGCTAGTTATTGAGGAATTATGTTTTTTTCCTTCTTGCTTATTGCTATGGAATTCATAACATTAGTTAATTATATATTGATATTATCCCTCTATTTCCATGAGTTTCTATAATATAGATTAAAGAATCCATCAGAGTCAATTATTTCTTTTTCCCTTTTCTAGCTCTTCATTTAAGTATGTCTTCTTCCAATTAGCATGGTTTTTAAGCGCAAATTGCAAGGTTCCTTCCTGGTCAGATTTCATAGTTTTTATCTCTCTTTAAAAATATTTTCTTTCTTCAATAGTGGATGATTCTGCATTATATATATCTTTTTTTCTCTTTCAAAGGGCTTGAGGGTGTGCAGGGTCTCAGGAAAAAGTCTTGTGGGTAGATTCCTATAGGTTCCAGAAGAATTCAATATGTTATTGTGGTCAGTAGTGTGTTATTTATATATATTCATGATAAAAATAATGAAATATTATTTGTAAGAGATATGATCTATTATATCCCTAACCAATTCCCTTTTATGGAGTATAAAAAGATTTAACAAAATGAAAAGGTTAGTGTAGTTATGGTTTTATATAGTGATGTGGAATATTCCTATGTGTAAAAAGATATTGTTTTGATGGATGACCCACTAAGTATACCCCATGGAGTTTCATATGCTATGTATTTGGTGTGTTATGGGTGAATATATCATATTTAATTCCAGTACCTAATGTTTTATGGATACCTAGAATGAGAACATTCATACATTAATACCTTTGTTATTCTAGTCTAGAGTTTGAGATAATCTTGGGATCATGGGGCATGTTGTTGATCATGTCATCAATTAAGGTTTGACCAAATATGGATTTTTTCACCTATGTGACTAATATGAAACCTAGTCCCTCAATTGGGATATTCTATGTAAGTATATTTTCTTAACTAGATAAGATATATGTGATGTTCTTATCTATTTAGATGATGGGAATGTAATGTGATCAACCACTTGGATGAATGACATGATATGTGTTTATTAATTTAGTTAGTCTATACTTGATGGATTGAAAAAATATGAGCAGGCTATATGGGATTGAAATACATACTATTTTTTTGGCACTCAATGTTTTTGATAGAGGTATTATTAGAGTATATAAACTTTTATATGATATGGGTGGTGGAGATAAGTACGGATATACCTATGTTTAGTACAGGTCATGTCAGATCCTTTATAGCTTTAGTCGCATTGATTCTTTTCTTGAGGATACTCTTTAAATATTATCATGGATTAGTTATGTCATAATTTTTTCCAATGCTGTAATGGATTTTGGGGTCATAATATATGGTTGTGTGAATGAGGATAATTTTTTATTATAATGGTTTTTTTATAGAACATTGAGAGTCACCCAACAATTGTTTTGGAGGATATATAAAAGATGTTTTGGATGTATTTTTAAAATATCTTATATATGATGTGACATTTAGTGAAATTTTATAATAAATTTTCTAAAAATAGTTTTAAAATATATATAAAATGAATTTTTCATAAAAATTCACAACTTATTACATATGATCTGACATAAGGTGAATGTTAACTAAGCCTATGAGTTTTTTTGTGTAATTGAAAGATTTATAGAATTATGAACAATACTATAGGCCACAACATCTATGTTTAAACCCCATTGTTGTCTATACTAATATGAACTATTTTCAAGAATGTCATTATACCATAGTGTTGTGCATAGAAGTTTAATGTGATATATAATTTTTCATTGATAATAATCAATTTATTATATGATTATATGATTATCAATTTTAATATGATATGATGATAATTAGAGTAGTTTAAATATATAAATTATGTTTTAAAACATTAAAAAAATAAAACAAAATAGTTCATTGTAAGTTATGAATGGTATAACTGATGAAACCATTATTATAATAGATTAAGATTAGGAATCTAGAAATTATTCTGATATTTCTATATAAATCATATTATATTATATGATTTGTATCAAATTATAATTTTATATTCATGATGTAATTCCCCTGATCCAAATATAATACTCTCTCAATACATCTATCGTAAAATAAGAATCTAAAAACAATAAGGGAGAGAGGATCCTTCCCAATAATTGGGATATTTATCTAAGATGTGGATGCCCTATAAGGAAGGAGTATTCTATTTAATTTTCAGTCATCACTATCAAACTTATAAGAAAGAGAATGTTTAGTCTAGATCAATGGGTAAAAGTTAAACTTCTACTCAATTTATTTATTCATGTCCAAATTAATAGAGATATATTATGTAATAATAGGTTTTTGTTGATATTTTTATTGTGTTTGGATAAGTATTATTCCTTATTATACACATTATGTGTAAGGTATTCACCCCTGATTTAGAATGACATATAAAGTATATTTTTATACTAAAATATGTTACAAATGATGTTCATAGATATTTAGGTGAGTGACATTTAATATACTAATTTACTTTGATCAATGACATGAGATGTTTCCATCCATTTTATTTAGTATTTACTCAGAGATTTGGAAATGTTTTAGGAGGACTATGTGATATTGACTTATATTGTGAATGGTGGTCACTAAATATCTTGTACAAAGTAATTATATTGTTATTCTTGTTTCATGATAAGATATGGTGGACATAAATATGGTGATATATGTGTTTGATGAATAACATTTCATTTTCTATTCTAACTTCAGAACCACTAACGTGTTTATTAAGGCCCCTCATTTTTATTTGTTATGAATTAGAGAATTTATATTTATTTTTTATATTAAAATTTCTCATGGAGTCCCATATAGAAATTATGTGAATTATGATTTATTTATTTAGAAATTATCTATATAAAACTATAATATTTTACAGATATATTATCCAAAAGTATTTGTGGTGAATATTTAAAAAATAATTATATTATTTCACTAGTTGTTACATTTCTAGACCCTAGGACACCCTAATAAGGAGGGTGAATCAAGGTATCAAATTCTTATTTTTATTTAAGGATATTTTTCCCATAATGGTGGGAATATTCTAAACCTATTAGATAGTATCGTAAAGATATCAAATATATAAGTATATAAAATTAAATTGGAATATAATATATTTTATTTGGTTCACCACAAAGTGATACATCTGAGGAACAAACACTAATGATGTGTTGGTGTTCTGAGATACAATATGGTTCAATAGTTTTTGTGCAATACAGTTTTTGACCATGCTCACTCTATTCCAGGAACACTACCTTTACAATGTATTTAGGGATAGCACACTACCACCTTCATATCCCCTCCATTTATGCCTCTTTTTTAACTACTATGGATCAATTATTCCTTAATTTAACAACATTAGGGTCGTATTATCCTATTTAAAATTCCATTGTATGTTTCGCATCATTAACACTAGAATATGATGCTTCAATATAATCCTTATTATTTACAATATATTTATAATTTAATTCTTTTAGAGTTCAAAAAAAATTCTTTGAAATTTTAGCATCACATAAACCCATTTCATAAATTTTTCACATAAGACTGATCACAAGACCCCTTTGACATAACATCAAGTGAAATATACCTCCACAATTTCAGTGGGTGCGTAACCTCAATCACATGATCCCAAGCACAAGACTATGAGTGAAATAGATCAAACGTGAGACCTACTTTTGTGTAACTCATGTCAAAAGATATTGATCACATTACCATAGTGAATATTGACTTTATAGGATCATATGGAATACTACCTAAGTTCTGAGAACCTAAAAAAAAGATGAAAGTGTGCATCTCCTCCCCATTTATGAAATTTCATGATCAAGTAAAGGAATATTTAGTGTATAACCTAATTACATGAATGATTCACTAAAATAGTCCCATATTATATTGAATCCTTCATCCTCTCGTCAACACATTAATAATTTAATAGTGGATATTTATATGGAATTTTACACTATCTTATCTTTGAGGAATAAATTTATCCATCAAAACCACTACCTACAATTTTTTCAATTCGTCTAACCTTTCTAAATGAAAATAATATTACATATTTCTATTGTGTGACCACAATTCTTGAATTTAGTTACAATATATCATTTTTTATGTTACTCATCTGATTTTGGAATATCAGGGTCACCGAAAATAAACATCATTTATAGCATAACCTAGTTCATTAAATTCATAAAACACAATTAACTTAATGCATTATGTGATTAAAAAGAAAATATCATAAGTTTTCTTCAAGAATATGGGATCACTTAACTCATTTGAACATAGGATATTGAATTACCCATTTACATGATCCTCCCATGATTAAGTTCCCCACATAATCGTTTTCTACAAAATACATCTATCATTTATAATAGATCTTTATTTATACAATTTATTTGATCACATAAAATGATTCTCTTAAACATAAGTGATCATGTGATCCATTTGAGCTTCCCCAATTTCATGATCCATGTTATCTTTCATGATCACGTGATCAGTATAATATTACACGATCATATAAACCTTTATCACTTATGCAATTTTGAATCCATTCCATCCATATTTTGGCCTAAATATTTGGAAAACATTGGGAAATAATGGAATTATTTATAAAATTATTCATTAAAAAATTATTCTATCTTCAGTTCAAACATTAATATCCTCAATCATCAATAAACAATATCATTCCAAAAATATTTTGAAAAAAAACACATCACCATATTTTTAGCATTGATTACCTGGGTTTTATCATTATCCCCCTTGGGGTTTATTGAAAATCTAATGTCAAATTCTCCACACCCTTCAGGTGAAAAAAGAAAATCTATTCCATTACTCTTAGTATGCATGAGAAGCTATTAGTGTATAAAATTATCATTCGAGAGAAAAATGTAATACATGAAATATTCCATAAACTCCCCTATATCAATTCATTATAAAATTGCATACCTTACATGCACATCATATCCCCATGGATCGTATCTCCACTTGCCTTCAAGACTGTAAAATCCCCTTGAAAATGAGAATCAATATTAGCTAAAAAAATTGTAGAAAAAATAGAACATGAACAAAATTAAACATCATATAATTTTTTCACCTTCGATAATAAACCCAATGTGAAAGAACCTTCAAAACTATAACAAATTGCTAATGAAATAAAAACACTAGGGAGAAGGGAATAGATTTTTAAACGTTGTTAGACTGAGGGACGTTAATGAAAAATAAGGTTCAACTAATTAATCCCAAATATTTTATTGGGGAATGGATTTCTTATAATATCTACCACCTGCACAATTGTTGCAACATACCCCATTTTGAGAAATTCTGGTCCGAAAATCTCTTAGATAATGTGATATTGGATTTCAATATACATTCTGTGGGAGGGTTGGAATATATATTTTGTACGAAAAACCACCCTTTTATTATTTTATAATATCACCATACATTTTTCTACTTTTTCATAAATATCCCTAACTTATTTCTACATACAAAGTAGCAAATTAAAAGCATTTTTTACAGCAATATGTCATGCCAGTTTCGTGTTGAGTTATGGTTTTTCTTACCTATAAATTATACATCCAATACACTTACTACCAATAAAAAACGTTTAACCACATGTGTACTTTAAATACACCACATCTACAAACCACTTTTCATTTGAAAATTTATATAATTAAATATCATCACTAGTATTAAATAATAATCTATTATTGAGAATATGTTGAATTTATCTCATATTACACTTAACTATTATGAGATTCTCCTCCTTTAGATCACTCTGAAAATGATACATCAAACATGTTTCAAATAAAATATTTATCTATGTTATTTTTAATTATATAAATCATATGATTATTCTTATTAAGAAGGTGGGATCCATAGATTTTTTACCCCCATTATTTATAAGTTTTATCCCATCTATAATTACAGTGGACATTGGTTTTTAGTCAAGCATGTAGAACATTTCCAAAAACTCACACACATAATTTTTCCAAGTATAAAAATGTGTATTTTTCCTTCTTGATCACTTGAATCCTTGGAAAGTATATAAACTAACAAATTAGATACTTCTAAAATTATGTGATCATCAATCTTGTAAATTGTTAAGCCAAATTTTTTTATTCTATGAAATATGATATCATTAACATAAACAAGAACCATGAATTGTTCTTCTTGAGAGTTTTTTATATAAAGGTTAGGATATACTCCACACTTTTTGAATTCCATATTTCTAAAGTATGAATCTAGATATTAATACTATGCATGAAGAGATTACATTAGTCCATACGAGTCCTTCATTAACTTGTACAGTATATTTTAATTATTTCCTATCAGAAAACTCATTGGATATTAAATGTAAAATTATTATTTAAGAATAAAATTTAATAATATTATTTTAATATCAATTTAAAAACATTTTATCTTATTTTAATTTCCATGTCCATAAATATCCTGATTATCACTATATAGGATACTAGAAAAAAAAATTTATTTATCAGATATCACTTCAATTTGAGCATATCCATTAAAAACTAATTGTTCCCTATCTCTCATCACCTTTCCATGGTCATAAATTTTTTTATTGAATTTTCATTATATTCTAATCATATTATCATTATTTATCCTTTCAACAAGTACACAATATTAGTTTTTATCAATCTAATCAAAATATTCATTCCTACTTTTAATCACAATGTAATATTTAAATATATCTTCAAATGAAGTTTCATAAATGGTATATAAAAGATTTAAATACTCTATACTCTCCATCCTCCTCTATTGAGTTAGAGAAAATTGATTCCTAGAAATGATATAAGGATAAACCTTTTTTCTTTTAATTATTTTTTGTGGTGAAAGATAATCATATTCAATAATAGTTTCCATCACTAATTCCTCCTCTAATTCATCATTTTTTGGGGACTCCTAAAAATTTGGTGTATCTTTGAAAACAAAAAAAAAATCAAATCATAATTTTCTTCATCTTCTTCTTCACTAAACACAATATAATTTTCATTTTTATCATTCTTCATATCTTTCTCTTCAATGATCTTATCATCATATCTCTCCAAATTTTTTATCAACATATTATTGTAGAATTATTAGACCTTAAATTAGATAGAGTATCAAATAAATTCTACTTCTCCTATTATACCTTCATACATTAAATAATTGCATTTTTTGGAATATAACATTGGCTTCCAATAACTAAAATTTTTTGTAAAAAAGTCTTACATCCGTGCTATGTTTTTAAGATTTATATTCCTTATGATGGACTCATCACTACCTAGTTTTTGGAGTCTTAATTAACTTGATTAGTCTCTTTTTATTAGTGAAGAGAAATGGTACACTCGATAAACATATTTTTGGCCATATTGTTCACTTTTCGATCTCTTCGTTCAATAAACACCTTTGGGGGGGGGGGGTTGACTGATGATAACTCCTATTTAATTAAATGCTTCTCAATATATTTCTCAAAATTAATGGATTTTTACATTATTTCATTTTTAGAAAAAATTATTTTAATATTAATCCCAGACTCATTTTTACTCTTCTTATATATCTCTTCATGAACCCTATGAAATCCTTCATGAATTTTATAAACATGAAAGGTTCCATTATGATATAATCATATATATATATATATAATGAAATATCTTAATATATATGTCCTAGATATATTCATTAAAACACACATGTCAGGATGAATCATATTAAGTATATTCTATAATCACTTTTTCTTTTCTTGATATAGATTTCAGACCATTATTTCTTGTATTGAAGAATCAAATCTATTTTTCATGATCATCTTTTTTATTAGAAATATTTATAAAATATTTTAACTTGGACATTTCTAAACATCATGTGGGTGAATGATACCAATCCTTTGTTGAAACAGGTTATGTTTCTCTTCAACTATTAAAAGGTTAGTATTCGCATTGCTTTCTACCTGGTATTGATTAGCATTTATTATCATAACTTTTTTTATAGAGCTCCCATATTTTATTTTGATAATGAACCCATTTTGACTTAATGGTACATTGAGACATGTTTCACGTAGTGGACTCACACTCAAGGTATTTTTTATAATTAATTATCATAGTGAAATTATGAATTATTTAGGTCATATTCAGAAAAACTTTTATTTCTAATTTATTTTATTTTCATGTCCCCATCACTCTTGAAACAATTATCCATATAATATTCCATTCACATTATTTAAATTATTATAATTTCCACTCATGTGGGATGATCACCAACTATCAAGGATTTAGGTGGTGCTTTTCATTATTATGATGGGAGAAACTTATTCTACATTATCCACCTCAATCCTCCAGATTTATTTCCTTATTAATTCTGGATGTGTTGGAGAATAATATGAATTTTTCTTCCTTTATTCCAAATAGGAAGTGAAATCATTCTCATATTTATTTTCCAATAGGGAATATATTTTTTCAATGTAATTTTATTTGTTTTAGTTGAATTTATTTGTCTTGGACTTATTTGGTAGGAATCATTTATTCCCTTTTCCCTATAATCATCTTCATTGTACCCAAATTTAGAATAATGAGATGAATCTGCAAATATGGAAGTACTTCTCTAATGTGGTGAATATATTCTCACTCTCCTTTGTTAACTTATATGTGTTTTTACATTCTAATAGATTCCCAGTTCATCATAATATGACATGGAATGAATAAGGTATACATAAAACATATATTTCATAAATGGAAATTTCTTTTCTACATTATTTCTTCAAACATCTCCAGATTTTATAGAACCCCTTAGTTTTTGGTCAACCCTTGTAGCTTTAGAAGTGTCTCTAATCCAAAAAATTCTCTTTAACAGGGGTAACCATTGATAGCATAGAAATCGTTTTAGTATTGATATCGGGATAAAAAATCATCTACATTCCCTTGTCCTACTCCTTCACTATTACAACCTTCAATGTCTTAGCCTCATATCCAATACTTTCTTTACCTGCAAATCTAGGTCTTTGTTCATAAAAAAAATTTGACACCTTCTAAGCCTCACTAGACTCTTTATATTGGTTCAATATCTTTAAACAACACGTAATAATGTTTTTTCTATGGATCCATGGGTTTAATTTAATTCTCTGATTTTTTTCATAGAGAAATAATATCTTATTCTTGATATTTTAACTTCTTTTTTCACATTTTATAAACAATTTGTGTCCATAAATAACCATAGTAAATTATTCTATATTCTACTCTATGTTCAAAACATCTTCCAAATTAACTTTACAAGCCAATTAATCAATCAAATATTCTTGGTATAGTTTAATATCAACATATAGTTGATCCATATATCTAGTGGACTCCTTTGAAATCAATAAATATTTTGATTTTTCTATCTTTTAATATTATTTTCTTCATGAGTTCCTTAAATTTAAACATTAACATCAACTATTCACATTAGTTCATTGATATTTTCTAATTCAAGTTATTTATTTTCAATAGTATCTATCATAGAATCTTTAAATATCAAATTTTAATTATATTTCAAATTTATCCAAAAATAATCACAATATTTCTCTTATTTTCTCATAATTCAATTTCTCTAAAATTTCCTTCTAAATAAACTCTCATTTTAGGACAGAGAGCATCTTCACGGTTTTACAAAACTTCGGTTTCACTTTCTTTGGTGCAATATCTCTTTGTAAATCCTTCAACAATCTGGCCAACTTTTCAACATCAAAATAACACAAGCATATATTACATCTGAATATACCTTTTAATATTTTTAATTTTTTATCCACTATAAATAAAACATCTTATTCCTCATAATCTCCATTTTCACATTTGTAGACATTTATCTTTTCTAAGTAATTGAATGATATTTCCTTACTAGTATGGGTTCAACTGGAATCTAGTATAATTCAAATTTCAAAATCCCTGAGTTTGCTTAAAAGGTAATCTGATGATAGGTTAGTAAAATCCATTTCTTTTGGAGACAAAAATTTTCAACTGTACCTAGGTGGAAGTTTTTTTAAAAATATTTTCTTAGGATGTTGAAATTTTTTATTGCTTCTCCAAATCCCTAGATAGATCCAAAAAAACACAATTATCTGATTGAATAAACTATCTACATTTACATTTGAATATATTTTAAGTTCATTGAATTTTGTGTGTAATGCTTTGAGATTCGCTTATTTCACCTTATTATCCCCTTAATATAAATTTTCCAATTTATTCCATAAGGTATTAGAATTGGTGATACTCATCACTTTGATATATATTTGATTATTTGGAACTCCAATTAATACATATAAAACCTTGTCCTCTCTATCCAAATGTTTTCTATCAGTTTTAGTAATATAAATTCATGTTTTATCCCTATCCTATGCCCCATTTAATGTAGAAAAAACAAAATCTTCCAAGAGAACATATTTATTAATTCATTTTATTATTTTATATCTCACATTTTTTTTCAAAAAAGAGAGGAATTTCTATACTATTGAAAATGTTCCCTATGATTTCATATATCTAAGAGTATTTTCAAAGCTAAAAACATTCACTCTGAGACCAGTTTTTAGACCCGAAGAAAAACATAGTGGGGAGGGGTGAATCCAGGTGCAAACTCAATATTTTCACTTAAGGATATTATTCCCAAGATGGCTGTAAAATGATACACCTACTAGATAGTAACATATAAACACTAAATATAGATATGTAAAAAGGTAAATTTGAATATAATATATTTTTCTTTGTTCACCACAAAGGTTTGGGTCTAAGGAGAACACACTGGTGATGATTCAATGTTCCATGATCCTCTATTGTTAACTAGTTTTTCTTTATTATTGGTTTTTTTCATATTCAATCTGTTCTAGTAATACTTCTTTTATAATTTATTTAACTATAGAACACAGAATCCCATGGATTAGATCTATTGACTACTCTGTGTACACAAATCTAGATGAGGTCTTCCTGAGTTTAATAAAATTATGTTCATCTTATTCTAATTTAAATTACATTGTATATTTCACATCATTAATTCTAGAAAAAAATGTTTTAAAATATTCCTTTTTCCTAAAAATATCTGTAGAATTTACCTCATTCATATTTCAAAAAAAAATCCTAAAATTATTTTCATTTCATAAAACTAGTGCAGAAATTGTTTGTTGAACCATGATTGCAAGACCCCTATCATGTAACCTTGGGTGTAAGAATCCTCAACATGATTATCCATAATGTATCCTCAATCACGAGAACCTGATAAAAACACTATGACTCTAATATCCTCATCGCAATATCTACTTGTGTGTAACACTAGTCCAAATATCCTGGTCACAATACCTCAGCATGTATCTTCTTTTTATGCCCAACTGTTTTGAAACCCTAATCATGAGAACCTGAATGCATAACCCAAGTGTGTATCTTCATTATGATTATGAAATATCTTGATAAATTTTAGTAATATTAAACACATAACCCAATTTCTTGTCTCATTCATGGAAATATTCTCATCACATATTAAATCCTTAATTCACTCATCAATACATTAATAAGTTAGAAGTGGGTATTTTTTGTAAATTTTACATCATGTTAACTTTGAGAAACATGGTTATCCATTCAAAACACCACTTAAATTTTTTCTACTTCACCTAAACGTTCCACATGACAGTCACAAAAGAGTGTTCGGTTGGTTTAGCTAAATATGGAGATAGAGGGTGATTTTTCTTTAAAAAAATAAATTTTTTGAATATAAAAGATAAATTTAAGAATTATATTGATAATTGTAAGTTAAATAAATTAATTAAATGAATTAGCACATTGGAAATATAAATAACAAGAAATATATAATAATGTTTTCAAATAATCCCGTAAGGTATCCATACATTTCCTCCATCAAGTATCTTTTAGTGGTTTTTGATAAAAAAATTATTCTTAATGGTAATATCAAGAAAATAAAAACATTAATTTTTATAGGTTATATAAAGAAACATATTACAAGATGTAAGACACTTGGTTTTTATTGGTTTGTACAATGAAACCCAAATTGTGTCTAACCTATTAATTATTGCGAAAATAAACCCAAATCCCCTCACTTTAAAGGTTTTCATTACCTATCCCCATTACACTCAATGGTATTGAGAACCCAAAAAATAAAAAATATGATGCTTCACACAATCCCTTTAAATTACACCCTCTATCGCATAATAAGAATGCAATAAGAGAAGAATGGGAGAAAGAGATACAAATTTAAGAGAGCACAACCATGAGGAAAAAGTGATGTAAATGGAACTAGAATTAATCTCCAAGAAAACCCCTTACTTATAATAACCCTTGGGGTGTATTCATAGACTCACATGAATTTAATAACTCTTTTTATGTGTTTTGGGTCTAATAGAGTCGTTAAAAGATAAATTAAGGCATGTGGGATCCACCAGAAATGCATCATTTGTTTTTCAGTTTGTGGGCCACTAAATAGAATGCGTGCTCTAATATCTTTCTCGTGGAACCTATATAGAAATATTGTTCTATATAAGTACCACCAACCATCTAGGGGTACCCCACATTGTATCCACTATCACCTTTATATGGGAGGCTCTACAATTTATCCTCAAGATCCTCTGGAGCCATTAGTTTGGTTCAGGATCTCCTTGAAAATTTTTCCAAAATATAAATACCGAAACTCATCAAAGAAAACCATTAGAATTACCAATGTGTGTATGTGATCATTCAAAACTCACTAACAGATCAAGGTGTACAATGTGCCCTTGTTTTTGAGGATCACAAGAACATAAATAATAATGAGTAAAATTGTATTCATAATACATTTTTCATGAATATAAATAAAATTACTCTAAATATTTCATAGTAAAATTTATCCCAAAAACTATTTCTAGTGTTTTTATAAAAAAATTAAGTTTAAAAATAACTTTTAAATGAGATCATTTGAGAACAATCTCCCCATTTTCCTTTCAAAACTAATCATTATACTTCTTAATTTATATGGCATGATTTTCTCCCCCTTTAGGAATATCAAAAAAACCAAAATAGAATGTAAGAGTATATCGAAAATTTATTTTTCAATGTAAATAAGAATATAATAATTATAAAAAATATATAAATTATAGCTTTAACATCATCAAAGTATTCTCCCCCTTTTAAATTATCAAAAATATAATGGACTATATTTATAGAAATAGGTTTCAAAGTATTAATAAAATGATAATTTCAAAAAAATGGTTTTAAAAGTTTTTTAAGACCATCATAAATATTATTTTTATAGAGATAAAATCACCATATCATCGAAATATAAAGTTGATATTTCCATAAAAATAATGTTTTGAAAAAACAAACAAAATAGAAAGGAAATAAATACTTGAAAAAAACATTTGAAAATAAAACAATTTCCATCACATGGGTCTCTTCCTAGATATGGATCTTTTAATTTCAAAAAAATATAATTATAAAATGATTCTCTCCCTTTTAATATTTTTGTTTTAAAATGGTTGGATCCCCCTCAAATTATGTGTACTATCAAAAGTAAAAAAGATTGGATACCAAAATCATGTAAATTAACAGTTAAATAAACAAAAAATTATACCTATGAGATTTAAAGAGATAAATAAATTAATTTATTATTTAGAGAAATAAACTAAATGAAATTTAATAAGAAAAAAATCATATAACATAATAAACCTCAAGATGAAAAATAAAGAAAATTATCAATATTTATAAAATTAAATGAGTTAATTTCAAGTATTTAAATCCTAACTCCACCAAAATAAAATAAAAAAAATCAATTTAAAGTGGTTTAGTGAATATATCATCCAATTAAATATTATTGAAAATTAAATCAATTGCGACATAAACCTTTTGGAAATAGTCTCAAAGAAAATGGTTGTTAAGGTCAATGTGATTTGTGAGATAGAGTTTTTTTGAATCTTTAGTGATAAAAAACACACAAGAGTTGTAAAAATTAATTGGAACTTGGTCATAATTTAATTTGTAATCTCAAATTTTAGTTTTCATCTAACTAATTTTGGACCAAAAAGTTACCATATAAATACTTTCATCTTCGACCAAAGAAAGAGGAATTGAATTATTATTTTTATTACTCTATGTGACAATAGTTTTTTGAAGTAGATGGAATGTCCGATATGTGTAATGCCCCGACCCCAGAATCCCAGATTCAGCAAATTATTGCATAACATTGGAATGATCATAAAAGATCAAGTCTCGAAAGACCGATTAGTTTAGTAGCCATGGAAACACTAGATATTTTCATAAGGTTTTCATTAAATCATAAAATGGAAACCTACAACAACATTGTTTCCAAATAAAAAACTGATATCCTATAGAATACCCTTGCAGGTCAGTCATACTATACTTCTCCACATCCTGGGAAAAATAAAACATAGAAAGGGGTGAGATCAGATGCTCAGTAAGGATAAAAATACAGCAGAAAATTTCATAAATAAGCATAAACATTTAAGGAAATGTATAGAAATAAAATAAAAGTCTTTTCAAAATAGACTTATTCATAATATGGAAAATATAAATCAAAATAATTCCATTTACTTACTCTCATAGATATTCTACTAATCGAATAATCACATGCAATATCAATAGCCACTTTCATAATGATGGAATGCATAATGCCAGACTTTCATAACCACATCGTAAAGGTATTGTGCCAATACTACAAATAAGATTTTGTCAAGGCCTTGTTCCAAGACACTGGTTTGTCTAATGAGACATACCGATGCATCGAGAAGCTATAGCAGGCTCCACACATCACTTACTATGTCCAATGCATTCCTCATATGAACTTGTTTAAACATAACATAAACATTCATATTAAAAATAGCATAAAAAATGTCAATATCTTCTCCATCAACCTTGAATAGTATAAAAATAACACATCCATAGTAAAACATATCACAAAACCTTCATTACAATATGGATGTTTTGTATCATAATAAATCAACTTCAAATAAGCTTAAAATTCATCAAAGGATTTTGACATAGATGAAATCAAATCTATTTGAGAGAAATATATCGTTTTTGAAATCATTTAAAATTCAAAAAATTATAAAATAAAACATTTACTTTTAAAATATTCTTATAATATTGTAAGGTAATCTTCGACGATTTTATAACGGTAGAAAATAATCACTCCTTCTGTATAAGTTAAAAAAGACTTTCTTACCTTAATTTTGTCGAAAAGGCTAATAAGGAACTAGTTTGGAAAAAGACAGAAATATTCCTTTATAAACTTCTTATAAAAAGTCAAAAAGGGTACAAATTAATTTCATCCATAGTCTATAAAATATTAAGAATGTTTTGAAATACATTTCTAAGAAACATGGATGTGGATGATAAAGAGGTCCCAGTAGATAATTACGTATAAATAACCTCGTATAATGAAGAGATTGTAGAAATAATCATTCCATTGTACTTTTCCTTGGTCGAGAGTTGGTTAACCTCCTTTATAATGGTGGAATAATTTTTATTAAATTATAAAAGAATCATATACATTAATATTATATCATATATGCTCTTTTAACATTGCTTTGTTAATAATATCTTAGTATTATTGTTGTTTCGGGTGTTAACGGATTCGTTTTCCCTTAAATTACTTTTTATGTGAGTCATATTTGTTATAAATTGGATGTATATTATTAAAATCCAGAATGATATAAAGTATATATACATTATTTTTAATCATCTAATGAAAATTATTATTGAATGGATACGATGGGGAATGAATCTCATCGCGTTTGTGGAGACGGTAATTCGTATGTATGCACGAGCGACAATATCATTCTTTTGATATTAAAATAATATATAATTGGATGTTATATCATATATACAGAATCATTATCATGTTATATTTATTATTTAAATCAATTACATATCATTATTATACCCATCCTAATAATAATGTATTGAATAACAATAACACCACGACGTGGAGACGGTAAGCCGTACGTACGCACATATGGTGACATGTCTTTAAAAGGATGGATAGAAACATGAATATGGTTATACCATATTTATAATAATTTCACAGTATATATTAGATACTAGAGTAATTATTTTAGAATGTTAACAACAAATAAAGAAGGAGTGGAAGAAGAAAAGATCTTGAAAGAGGTGATGAAATATTTACCTATTCTTCAGGTTTTTACTTTTGATTTAGTCAAAGGGATCTTCAGATTGGATTTATGACTAAAGGAAGGCCTATAGGATGAAGTTAGGACATTTTAGATGGTATTTGGGTAGGGTTTGGCTGATCTAAATGTCTTTGAAGATGTGAATTTGAGGGAATGGGGAGTTCCCTTTTATAAGAGGGGTGAGGGGCACCTTAGGAAAAGCTAGAAATATTATTTTATAATAAACTAATATTAGGTTTATAATGGATCAAACATGAATTATTTAAAGTTTATAGTGTTTATTGGTCGGACACCACTCAACCAATAGGTTTTAGACAGGTTTGGGTCACTATATTAACATTAAAATTTAGATTTAACTCTTAGTTAAATAGTTTGACATTTACCATGTCTCTTTGTATTTTTATATTATATGGTTAATAAACTTACTATAAAATTCCAATATAACCCCAATTGGTTTATTAATGTAATATATATTAATATATAAGTCTTTTGGCCGAACCTCGGATTTTTAGAACCATTATATCAATTAATAATATATAAATTGTTTTAAGAACTATTTTATGTCAATTTGGACGCTATTTGGTATCTCATTTTGTCTAAATTTATAACAGCATTATTACTTCGAAAAAAATTAATATAACCAACCCTTATATGTCATATTAACCTATAAAATTATTGTAATCCAAAAAAAGTCTAAATTACATTTATTTGGATATTTTAAATATGAATTATTTTAATATTTCATTAATTTGGTAATTACTTCATAATCATTGTGTCGTAAATAAATTTAATTATTTAATTTATAAAAATTATAAATAAACTAAGATTATGTAGAAACTATCTTTATCCTTCTAATGAATATTTATAGTTGAATTTATCTTATTTATAACCGTATATTAAAAATGTTTTAGTTATTAACCATTGAATTTAACACTTTTAACTCTTCTTTGAATTAAATAATAATAAATGTCCTAATCTAATACAAGTGTACCTAAAGGAAAATATTTTATTTCTAAGGTTGCTTTTGGTTGAATTACACTTATCCAAAAGAATTAGTACATGTGTTAGGGTAATAATAATATCATTTTTACCCTTAATTACCCTATTTACTTTTAATCGTGGTAAATAAAAGTAAAAAGTTACTATTCACCAAAAAATATTTTTATCTTATTGAACCACATTTGACTCCTTGATGATAACCGTGTCTTTAGGATTTTTGAAACTCAACTCACAGAAGTGGTAAAATTATGTTTTGTGTAAATTTGTAAATACTCTTAAGATGTGGGTAAAATACAGTTAAAAGTTCAATAAAATATTAATATATCTAAACATATTATAAAATGACTCCAATTAATTATATTTAACTTATATAAGTACTATTTATCTATTTTGACCTAAAATAAATTTAAATTAAATAAATAATTATTTAAATAAAAACGGTTTTAACCAATAACTCCGTCTTTTTAACTAGTCATCAAAAATTGCAAGTTTTTAGAAAAATACCAAAACTAAACCATAAGATAATTTTGATATTATGAATTAAAAAATTAATTCCATTTTCCCAAATTTAAATCATACAATTTTCATTTATTAATTTAAAAATAATTCTCGTTGTCAAAACCAAAAAGCGTGTTTTTAAGAAATAATAACTAATAAAAGATTGATACTTGTTTACGTTCAATTTCAAAGTGAAATTATTTCCAATGAATAACATTGGATTAAATTTTAAAAATATAATCTATTTATACTTAAAACCCGTTATAATGTATAATTCAACACTATAAATTATTTTTATTAAAAAATTTGTTTTCTATTAAAATATAGTATTTTTCACTATTCACCCAAATATGAAAATTATTAGAAAAATACCAAAAATTTATTGAAACTAAATTATTATGTCCCAATTATGAAGAAGAATTTTATTTTGTCAAATTAAATACATAAAAGTTTCAAATATTGGATTTAAAAAAGGATTCACCATTAAAAGGTGGTAAAATTACATTTTTTTAAAAATGCTTCTTTTATATGAAAAAAATGATTTTTTTCTTACATTATGACTAAGAAACTCATAATATGTATTCTAAAATTATAAGGATTATATAAAGTTAAAAATTCATTTAATACTACTCATAACCACTTTTGAACTACTAGTTTGGTATGTCGTGGTGCGCTTGAACTCAGTGTTTCGTGTACTGCAAGTTATTGAATTACTTTGAGAAAATAACGTATTATAAAATCTTGGGGTGTTACATTCTTCCCCCTGTTAATAAATTGTGTCCTCGCAATTTGAAATTGTTCTGCGAAAAAAGGTTGAAAATAGAAAATACCTTTTTGGGAAAACCCACATTAGAAATTAGGTTTATAAAATTTATTCTTAATAAGAGGAAAGGTGGAATGAAAAGGTCACTACCAAATTACGATCTCGATTAGGAGAACATTGGTGGAAATTAGAGACACATAATTTCATAAAAAACATAAATATTTATAGGGATTGATTGAGGTCATCAGTCACAAACAATCGTAGAATTGTGGGTCTCAAATCCATCAATCTGTGATGATTTCAAATATCATTGGTTCAACAAAACATAAGGTATTAGGATAACACATTTTTAGTGTTAAGATCTCGTACCTAAAGTTGAAGAATTAATTTATTCCTAAAATAAGATAAGAAAAAAATTATACATGACAAGTATAGTTCCATCCTTTAATTAATTTCTTCCACAAACTAATCTTTCACTCTAAAAGATAATAGAATATAAAACAATATTCTATTTATCCTATTCGTATAGGGTTCAAAAAAATGAATTTCTAATTAATATTCCATAACTTTCAAAAAAAACTACATTATTCAATCCAGGACATCACGTGGGCCAGTGGTAGGTGATACACCCTTGTCTCCCTTCAGTTGCAAGTTCAAGTGTTGCAGCCTTCCGGACGTGACAGATTGCTGCCCGGCCTCTAGGTTGTAATTTTTATGGAAATCCAAAAATTAACTAGAATTATCCAAATACTTATGTCCAAACTCATAGTCAAAAATTTATAAGGAAGGTAAACACAATGAAGATCCTTTTTCCCATATAATAACAAGTGAACACCTTCATCGTGTATTCTTTTAAAACACTGAAACATCCTTAATTACCATAAAACCTTATTGATTACATTCATGTTCTCTTATTCCTTATAGAATACTGGACATACTCCTATCAAAAAATGTTGTAAAATCCAACAATTATGGAATATACGAATCATTAATCAGTTTCAAGGTAGTAAAGAATATCAAATATAATTTATCCATATCAATAATGTATTATTTCAAAAATCACTACCTTGGTATTAGAACCATATTATGGTTTATATTTCTCATAACCATATCTTTTCTAAAAATTTAACCCTCTATTGAGTCACATTTCTTGGTTCCACACAATATTAATTCCTTAATGAAATATTACTAAAGTACAATACTTATATACTCTATAATTCTTATAACATGTACATCATTAATACAATACTCAAATGACATAATACTTTAATAACAATGTAAGAAATATAATCATTCCTCTTCATCGTCAGTAGTATCATAACTTTATTATTATCCAATAGCAGCATTTAGGGTATACTATGATGATTTGGATATTGATTTGTGTAGTGCCCCAACTCCTTGCAGATGAAGCATTGTACATTTGAAAGTTTTTTCTTACCCTTGCAATCACGTACTTGGGGTCCTTTTTCTCCACACGTATAACAAACTCACATTCCCTTCAAGAATTTACCAAGTTTATTCTTTCCACAGTTATCACATATCGGAAAATCCTACTTTTCCCTCTTCCCTTTATCCATCTCTCTCTCTTCCATCCTTTTCTTCTCTTGCTTTCCTTCAAAGCCATAGGACTCAGAGAATTATTTACTTATCTTATTAACACATGATATTATTTCTTCATATGTGGAGAATGCATGGGAGACTTTTCATCTTATACATTTTGGATTAATACCATGAAAGATATGATCCTTCTTACTCTTTGGATCATACGTATTGCTGCAGTTCACATTCTTTCTACTGGGTTCCATTTCTATACAGTGGCATACACTAGGTTAGTTTATGAATTACAATGAATAATTCCAAACTTGTAAAATACCTAATGTAAATTGAACCGTTTATAGATATAATCCATAATCATTAAAAGTTTTTCTTTGAGTAAGTATATACTCATCAACCCTTCATAATGGTTTGTAAGGAAAATGAGAATTATCCTAAGCATATCCTCCGGGTGTGTCGTAACCAAGAGTGCATCAAGGCCCGTTATCGTGCACCAGTTCTCGTTCGAGTCTAGCTCAAAGCAGTGTTTTCGGGTTTTACTCCTAGGTACATATATTCTAGATCCACCTCTACCAGCTCGTATCTAGACAGGGATGTATTTTCTAGGAAATCTCACAAAATCTCTACAGTACCAAAATTCTAGGAAGTTCCTCTATACGAATCCTCAAAGTCTATCTTAGGGCAATGTGTTCTAATCAAGGTTTATCTAAATCTAGTTTCCAAGGTTTTTACTAAACTTCCTCTGATAACAATTGTAACGCCCCCACCCTAGAATCCCAGAGTCGATGAATTATTACATAACATTGGAATGATCACAAAATATCAAGTCTCGATAGGCCAATTAGTTTAGTAGCCTTGGAAACACTAGATACATTCATAAGGTTTTCATTACATCATAAAATGGAAAACAAAAAAAACATTGTTTCCAAAGACAACACTGAGATTCCATAGACTACCCCTACAGGTTAGTCATAATATACTTCTTTGCATCCTAGTAAAAATAAAACATAGAAATGGGTGAGCTCAGATTCTCAGTAAGGATAACAATACACCAGAATCCTTCATAAATAATCATAAACATTTCAGGTAATTTAAAGAACTAAAACAAAAGCCTTTTCAACATAAACTTCTTCATAATATGGAAAATATAAATCAAAATAATGCCATTTACGTACTCACATAGATATTCTACTAGTCTAATAATCACATGAAATATAATAGCCACTTTCATAATGATGGAATACATAATTCAATACTTTCATACCAACATAGTCAAGACCTTGTGTCAGGACAACAAATAAGATTTTATCAAGGACTTATTCCAAGACACTAGTATGAAATGTCAATACTTTTTCCAAAAACCATGAATGGTATAAAAATAAAACATCTATAGTCAAACATATCAGAAAACCTTCAATACAATATGGAAGTTTTGTATCATAATAAAGCAACTTCAAATAAGCTTAAAATCCATCAAAGGATGTTGACTTAGATGAAATCAAAACTCTTTGAGAGAAATGTATCCTTTTTGAAATAATTTAAAAGCTGTATAATTATAAAATAAAAAATTTAATTTGAAAATATTTTTATAAGATTTTAAGTAATTCTTTGAAGATTTTATAATGGTAGAAAATAGCTGCACCCACTGTTTAAGTTAAAAAATACATTCCTACCTTAATTTTGTCGAAAAGGTTAAAAAGGTCCTTGTTTGGAAAATGAAAGAAAGATTCCACTATAAAAATATTGTAAAATGTAAAAAAATGGTATAAATGACTTTAATCCATAGTCTATAATATATTAAGAATGTTTCGAAATACATTTTTAAGAAACATAGATGTGTATGATAAGGAGGTCCCAGTAGATAATTACGTATAAACAACCTCGAATAATGAAGAGATAGTAGAACTAACCCTTACCTTTAATTTTCCTTGGTCAAGGGTAGGTTAACCTCCGGTATAATGGTGAAATAATTTTTATTAAATTATACAATAATTATATACATTAATATGAAAACATATATGATCTTTTAGCATTGCTTTGTTAATAATATTTTATTATTATCATTGTTTTGGGTGTTAACGGATTCATTTTCCTTTATATTAATTGTTATGTGAGTCATATTTTTTATGTATGGGATGTATCTTATTCACATCCAGAATGATATCAAGTATCTAAACATTATTTTTAATCATCTAACGAAAACAACTCTTGAATGGATACGATGGGGAATGAATCTCATCGCGTTCATGGAGAGGGTAATCCGTACGTACGCACGAGTGACAATATCATTCTTTTGATATTAAAATAATATATAATTTGATGGTATATCATATATAAAGAATAATTATAATGTTATATTTATTATTTAAATCAATTACATATTATTATTATACCCATCCAAATAATAATGTATTGAATAACAATTACACCATGACGTGGATACGGTAAGCCGTACGTACACATGTGTGGTGACATGTCATTCAAAGGATGGATATAACAATGAATATGGTTTTACCATATTTATAATAACATCACATTATATAAAATATACTGGATTTATTATTTTATAATGGAAACAACAAATAAAGAAGGAGTGGAAGAAGAAAAGAACTTGAAAGAGGTGATGAAAATATTACCTCTTCTTCGGGTTCTTCCTTTTGATTAAATCAAAAGCACTGGTTAGGTTCACTTTATGACTAAATTAAGTCCTCTAGGATAAAGGGAGGATACTTGAAAGGTATTTGGGCATGTTTTTTTGATCCAAATGGATTTATAGATGTGAATTTTAGGTAATGGTGAGTGCCCTTTTATAAGAGGGGTGAGGGGAACCGTAGAAAAAGATAAAAATATTATTTTATAATGAAATCATTTTTTGTTTCTAATGGCTCCAAAATGAATTATTTAAAGAATAATGTGTATATGGGTCGAAACCTAATCAATAAATAGGTTTTAGACAGGTTTGGGTCACTATATTAACCTTAAATTTTAGATTTAACTCTTAGTTAAATAGATTGACATTTACCAGGTCTCTTTATATTATTATATTATACGGTTAATGAACTTACTATAAAATGCTAATAGAACCAAATTTGGTTCATTACTGTTATATATATTATTATATAAGTCTTTTTACCAAACCTTAGATTTTTATGACCATTATATAAAATAATAATATAATATTTATTTTAAAAACGATTTTAGGTCAGTTTGGACACTATTTGGTATTTTATTTTTTCAAAATTTATAACAGAATTATTAATTCGAACCATATTTATCTAACCAACCCTAATATGGAATATTAACCTAGAAAATTAGTTTAATTCATAAAAAGTCTCAAATTACATTTATATGGATATTTATAATATCAATTATTTTAATATTTCATTAATTAGGTAATTACTACATCATTATGGTGTCATAAATAAATTTAATTATTTAATGTATAAAAATAATAAATAAAATACGATTATGTAGGAAATATATTTTCATTTATAATTAATATTTATAGTCGAATTTATCTTATGTGTAACCCTATATTAAAAAATATTTATTAAACGTTGAATTTAACACTTTTAACTCTTCTTTGAAATAAATAACAATAAATTTCCTAATCTACTGCAAGTAGACCTAAAGGATCATATTTTATTTCTAAGGTTGTTTTTGGTCAAATTAAACATATCCAATATAATTAGTATATGTGTTAGGATAATAATAATATCGTTTTTACCCTTAATTAGCCTATTTACTTTTATCCGTGATAAATAAAAGTAAAAAGTTATTATTCACCAAAAAATATTTTTATCTTATTGAACCACAATTTACACCTTGATATTAACTTTTGCTTTCATATTTTCTAAATTAAACTCATAGAAGAGGTAAAATTATGTGTTATATAAATTTTCAAATACTCCAAGGAGGTGGGTAAAAGACGGTAAAAAGTTCAATAAAATTTTTATATATGTAAACATATTATAAAATGACTACAATAAATTATATTGAACTTATATATGTATTATGTATCTATTTTTACCTAAAATAAATTTAAATAAAATAAATAATTATTTATATAAAAAGTCTGTTTTAACCAATAACTCAGTGTTTTTATCTACTCATTATTAAATCGAATGTTTTCAGAAAAATACCAAAATTTCACCCTAAGATAATTTAGATATTCTGAATTTAAAAATTAAGTCTATCTTACCAAATTCAAAACATAGAAGTTTCATTTATTAATATAAAATTAATTCCTGTTTTCAAAACCAAAAAGTGTGTTTTTAAGAAATAATAACTAATAAAAGATTGATAATTGTTTATGTTCAATTTCAAAGTGAAATTATTTCTAATGAATACCATTGTATTAAATGGTAAAAATATAATCTATTTATACTTAAAAACCATTAAAATTTATAATTCAAAACTATAAATTATTTTTATTTAAAAAGTTGTTTTCAGTTAAAATATAGTATTTTTCACTATTCACCCAAATATGAGAATTATCAAAAAAAATTCCCAAAATTTATTGAAAATAAATTCTTATGTACCGATTCTAAAGAAGATGTGTATTTTATCAGAATGAATATATAAAAGTTTCCAATATTGGATTTAAAAATTGTTCGTCATTAAAAGGTGGTAAAATTTCATTTTTTGAAAAGTACTCATTTTATCTAAAAAAAATTAATTTGTTCTTACATTATGTCTTAGTAACTAATAATATTGATTCTAAAATTATAAGGATTATATAAAGTTCAAAATATAGTTAATACTATTCATAACCACTTTTGAACGCCTAGTTTTGTATGTCATGGTACGCTTGAACTCAGTGTTGCGTGTAGTGCAAGTTATTGAATTACTTTGAATAAATAATGTACTATGAAATATTGGGGTGTTACAATATGTACTCATATCTAGTTCACAACAACAAAAATCTATATTGAAAAACTAGTACATTCAAAAGAGGTGTCTTTAAAAAAACAAGTCATGATTTTCTATTTCATTCAAATACGTACAAATTCTTTTGAGGTATTTTAAATGGTGTTCTTTAAGATTGTCTTTAAAATAGGAAAAAATTAATAGGATAAACATGATATCCATTTGCTTCATAGTAAGTTAGACAAGACACCCATTCATACCTCTATAAATCTTATTATATACTACTTTTGTAACTTCATTCAAAGTAATATTTCAATTAGTACTCTTTGAGTACTAATCTCTTTAACTTGATTCATAATAAAATTCCATAAAATATAATTAATGTATTTTGTTTTTCTAATAAAAGTTCAATACAAATTGTTTTAAATTTTAAAACCAAGAAATTATTTTTGTTCTCCCATAAAACCCATTTAAAATTATTTACTCATTAAATCGTATTCATTGAAAATATATTCCCTATTATAACAAAAAATTACATCCTCAACATAAATATAAACAATCAAAATATAATTTGGAAAAAAATTAAAATAAGGTTGAGTTGGAATTTCCCATTTGAAAACCATTTTCGAAAATAAATTTAGTTAGATTTTCAAACTAAGAATAGGGGGATTGTTTCCATATATAATGTTAACTAGTTAAACTGAAAATAGGAACTATAATTTTATAATCCTAAAATGGTTTGGTTTTTACACAAAACAAATTTGAAATCAAACCATTTAAAATTTCACTTTGAACATCTATTTGGAAAATCATCAAATTTAAATGGGATTTCAATATGAACCAAATCCTTATGGATTATAGTCTAGAGACCAAGTAAAAGGTCTTACCGTAATCAATGTCGTTCTATTGGTTATACCCTTTAGCTATACTTCAGAACATATTGTAGGTGACATCACCTCTCTCAAAAAATTTATTTCTAAATACCCATTTGGTTCTAATAATGGGATTATCATTAGAACATTACCAAAGAGTCCAAAAATTAATTGATATAAATTGATTTAATTCCTCTTACATAGAAAAGAACCAATTTTTATCATTAATAGAATCAATAATATTTTGGTTTTCTTGGTGTGAAAAAAAAGTGTGATGATCCACATTATTTAATATTCACCTTAGAGTATGATTACAAGCACATAAATCTTCGATAACATTTTCAAGATGTTCGTATTTAGATTTAACCTATGCCTTATGTAATGGGAGAGGTTATTTTCTAACTTCAATCTATTTTGGAGTTTGAGGTTAATTTAAGATCAAATTAAGAGTTTCTACATCAACATCATTGATTTATGGATGTGGCTTAGGTAAATTATAACCAACTTTGTGGAATTTATTCTTAAGTGGACTTAGTCCTTTGATTAAAAACCCAATAATATTTACCTGATTTGGAAAACATAATAAAGATGAAATTATCAGATTTGGTGTCAAATTTATAATGTTTGTCTATGGTTTTAAGAATAAATCCTTTAAAACCAAACACATTAAAATAACTAACCTTAGTCAATTTACCTTTTTGAAGCTCATCATGTTTTTTCTGAGTATAGGTCTTACAGGTACATAATTAATGGTATTATATGACTTATTGATCAACTCAGACCAAAACTATTGAGGGAGAATGAATTCATTAATTATATTTAGAGAAATATATTGAAAATTTTGATTTCATATTTGAGAAACCATGTTTTATTAGGGTGTTATATGTGAGGAAAAGGAAGGTTGATATCCATGTGAGACAATAAATCATCAAAATCATTATTTTTGAACTCTCCCACATGATCACTTTGAAAGTAAGTGATCTTATACCCATTTTCGTTTTAATCATATTGGTATATTTAATGAATAATTTATAATCCTAGCTTTTAGATTCCAATAAATATACCCATGGAAATATTTTATAACCATTGAAAATTACAAATGAGTAAGATTTATAACCTATACTAGAAACATCAGTTATTCCCAAAATATCTAGGTGTATAATTTCAAGGGAACGTGTTATTGACACTTTCTTTTTAGATTCAAATGATGCCTTGTGTTTTTTACCATGTTAGTATGGTTATCAAAAAATCTCATTTTGGAACTAAAAGTTTGGAAAGTATTATACTTGATATTTCCTATTATGATTAACTAGTGAGTGTGTCCTACAATGACCAAGGATTCTATTCCATATTCATGACTCATTATGTTTTTCACTGAATAATTTAACATTTTTTCTTGAAAATTATTTCAAATAAATTACATAAACATTTTGTAGTCTAAAAGCGTAAAATAAAAATCCTTCCACGGGAATCATAAATGTTAAAAACATAATTTACAAATGAATCTATAAACCCCCAATCACATAATTAACTAATACTGAGAAAGTTATGCTTCAAACCTTTAACATATAAAATTAATTTAATAAAAGGGGAGTTTAAAAATATAATTTCACTTTTACTCATGATTATATTCCTTGATTTTCATCTAAATCTAAAATTTCCACCTTCAAGATCTTCAAAGTTGTTTAACTCAGTGTAGTCACCAAACATATGACATGAACACCCACTATCCATATATCATTTGGATCGTTAGGAATTTCTATTTATTTGGTTTTCCATAAAAAAATTAAGAGACAAAAGATTTTGGTAACTAAAATTTGGGTTCAAAAATGTAATCCAAAAGTGGTTTTTCAACCCATAATTACTCTAAAAAGGATTTTATAGAATAAATATATTTATAAATGTTATTATATTTGATCGTTACATAATTATCAATATTTAAATTTCATTCATAAATAAAATTACTTATTTTTGATATAATAATTTAAAAAGTTCTATTTAGAGATACCTTTATCAAAAGTGGTGTTTTATGAATTCATGGAGTTTAGTTCTTCAATATAATAACTAAGCACAAAATTAACTTCCTCATGACTTTGGGAACCCAAATAAAAGTCAAATTGTTTCTCATACTTGGTGAAATTTGCATTGGAATTTTCAAGTTATTTGATTTTATTTTAAAAAATTTCAATGTTTGGATGATCCTTTTGACAGAAAACCTTTACTATAATTTTATCTAAATAATTTTTTAAATATTAATTTTATTTCAACAGCATATAAAATCTTTTTTCATGGTCTTTATTATTTTCTTAAATAATATAATTGTATTTCAATTTTTGAAATTTTAATTTCACATTTTATTTCAAAATATGATCCTTCATAATAATAAAAGATTTAAATTATTTATTATCTTCTTAAACGTCAAGGTAATATTGAAAAATCCATATTTCACTTGATACTTAGAATATCTTATATATTGATAATTTAAATTAATTTATAAGAAATAAAAATCAAAATAATTAACCTATTGACATTCCTCAATGTCATCCATGAAGTACTTTGAGATTTCATCAATCGATTTGGATGAAGAGAGGGTGTCTTCACCAGTACTATAGAATGATACCTTAAAGGCCTTTTTTATATGGTCTCCTTTGACCTATTTTTGATATATAGAAATATTGGTTTTATGTGACCCTTTTGTTACACTCATAACATTTTACCTCCAATTTATCTTGTTTCGTATCTTCTTATCATGGTGGTATTGTTTCTTCTTCTTCATTAATTTGATCATATTCTTTTAAATATGAAAAATCTCCTCTTCACTTCTATAATATTCATTATTGTTGTATTTAAAGGAAATTGGATTATTCTTCTTGACCTATTTTGCATTATTATCCACTTTTCCTTCATTTTAATCACATTGGTCAAGAGAGACACTATGATTTCTTTAGTGGAATTTTTTATTTCCTTCTCTTCTTTTATTACTGTCACTTTGGGTTCCCATGAACTAGACAACACCCAAATGTTATTCTTCAAAATCATATTTTTTTAAATATTATCACCTCAAGACTTCCTTACATTACAAATACTAGTGAAATTGGTAAAAATATCAATCATAGACTCATTAGGATATATAATAAAGATTTAAAAAACATGATAGTACATACCAAGCCTAGTATAATTAAAATTATTAGTAACCTCATGTTTATATTTTATAAATTTTCAAATATTACTAGAGTTTTTACACATATAAACACTATTTAATTAATTTATTTCTAAACCATAATATAAATAAATTCATGGGTTTTTAATTTGGATAAAAACTCTTAATATCATCAGGATTATAATTTTCCTCTAAATCTTTGTTGGAGGTATAAACATTCATTACAATTCTATGACATATGATATCCTTTGCTTATAAGAAAACTATACATTCAACTTTTCTTATAATCATATTTGTTTGTGGTAAAATAATGGGAACTTCCAATAGATTGACCATTCAAAAAAAATTGTCATTTGAGGAAGAGTTCATCCATAATTGATTTTCCCTTGTAACCAGTTAAGCTTTTGAAATCAAGGTTATCACAGATGGTAATTGTTTGTTCATGTAGATATGGAAAGAGTGGGTAAAATTTATTTTAAACCCTTTTAGAAATAGAAAATAATTTTTTTGGAATTGAAACAAAATATTTACAATTATAGGGGAAATAAATTAATTAAATATGTTAGTTCAGAAGAAATATAAATGAAAAACTAGGGATAAGAAATTTATAAATGATTTTGACAATAATCCCTTAAGGGGTCCCCAAATCCCCTCCCCTCAAGTATTACTGAGATGTATTAGTTTAAACCTCACTTTTTAATGATTTTAATAATAAAAACTAAATCCTTATTTTTTTTATTTTAGTATGAAACTTTTTATAAGAATTAAGATTCATGGTTTTTAGTGGTTAGTACCAAGAAACCCAAAGAACAACTATCCTTTAAGTGTTTTTGGATAGAAACCCAAATTATCTCACTTTAATGGTCATTATTTCTTATCTCAGTCAACCTTAATTATAGTATGAAACTGAAAAAGAATTATTATAATAATACCTTTAAAAAAACTCTTTACCCCACGAAAATAATAAAATTATTGGTCTAATATGAAAATGAAGAAGAAAAAAGTGGGGTGAATTGTGTCCTTTTAAAAATATTAACACATTAAAATCGTTCCTCCTTAAATAAAGTGATCTTGAACTTATCTCATAATTTCAAGTAATAAAGTGAAAAATAAATAAAATAATGAGTAGGAAATGGTAATGTATATTTTTTTTAGACATAAAAATCCTCTAGTCCACTCCACCAATGTTCTCTCCATGAGCTTAGTGATATTCACTAAGTCGGACATTTTATCTGAAAACATCAACAACATAGTGTATGTAGTTGAAACCTTAAAAAATAATTTCCTTTGTAGGGAACCTCTATATCATAGTCTGAGAAGATAACACTCCCCCACAACTGAGTATAAATACTCTATAGTAAATTATAAAGAAATCATATGTAGAAACTTTTAAAACCTTTATCAGATAGTTGTCTTTAAAACTGATTGATGATTCGATATTTAACAAATCAAAACAGTATCCATAAGTTCTTATATGAGTTTTTTATTAACTCTTTTTAGAACTAGAATAAAAAATAATATAAATTTTTTTCAATTTACACCAAGAGAGTCATCGTTGTGTATCATTCATCTCTATTTATTCTACACTATATTAAACCATTATTTTTAAAATAACATTTCATAGTTGTTATAGGCTTTTTATCATCCTTTAATAATTCCAAAATAATTAGGAAAAATTATTCTAAAATAATATCCTTAATTGTACCATTTTTATATTTACTCCCAGGAAAATTTACTGACAATAATAAATTAAACCAACAATAATACCTTCAACAAATGATCCATTATGAAATTCCACAAAATCTCTATAAAAATATCCCTCAAATAAACTAGAAAAAATTATCTAAAAATGTATATTCAAATATTATAATTTTAATATTAATCTCCAAAAAAATATCTCCACTTTAAAATTATTCCATAAAATCCTTCAATAAAAACCATGGAAAAATATTCAAATATAAAAAATTAAATCCGAATTCTGAATTAAAATCATTTTAACAAAATCAAATATTTTATTTTATTAATTTTTTAAATCATAACCAAATCCATAAAAATAGATATTAATAATCAATTGAAACTTCATAGTGAATATCTTTAAAAATAGTAATTTAATATTGAAAACAGTCACATATTCTACCCATAATTATACTCTAATAATTTGATATCTTAACTGCTATATTAAATTCTAGATCACCCAATATTCTCTTATTAGTTACCATAATACCAAAATAGCTTATATCACATCATATTATTCATGTTATCCACATCATGAAATCTACAGAAACCATTTATGTTCTTTCCATTGTTTACAAATATGTTATTCTTCATTGTTACAACAAATTAAACTTCATAATACTAAAATAGCATGTTATGAATTATTGTGCATGGAATTTCTATGCTATAATTAGGTGATACATTTCTAGTTAAATTATTTGTTTTAAGTATGTAATATGGATGTTCAAGAATGGCAATATTTAATTCATCTGGGTCTTATACATCAATAAAGTTAAGCTCTTATACCTCGCCTATGTAAATTTCCATCATACTATATCATCTCATGAATTCCTTCATTTAAACTCCATTTATAAATTTTATATCAATTTTATATAAACTTATATATGAGTCTTAATATAAAATATCATATTTCTAAATATAGTTCATAATCGGTATATCAAGTCCATCTCCTATTATTGTTTTAAATAAAGATGCTCTTCTCCAAATTGAAATGAAAATCTTCTTTACGATTTCTCACCTTTTAAAATAAAATTTTGTGTACCAAAACTCATTACAATATAATTAATAACTATATTTCATAAATAAAAAATCATGTAATAATTTAATTTTTTGGATAATTAAATATTCATTAACATTTAATCATGATTTAGTGATTCTTGATAACATTCTGAGTCAACAGAATTCGTAGAAGGATTCCTGCTGACATTAGGTGTATCCCCAATGTGGCATTCTCAAATGTTAGGTACATTGGAAATGTATGGTTCCATAAGTGAGGTTCATTATAAATATAGGGTTAGACATGTGAGTTTCATTCCAAATGTTAGGTTCTTGAATGCAAGGATGATCCCAAATTCAAGATCCCAAACATGAGTATGGTACTCAACATGGGGTCCCAAACGTGAGGTTTCTGACTTCCCAACATTGAGTTCAATCAAAATATAGGGATCATTTCCTTTGATAAGAATGTAATTTTTATATAAATGATTGATTAAGGTGTTATTTTTACTATTTAATTTTATAAACCTAAAAGTGATAGTAATAAGACAAGAATAAAATATAAAAAAATAAATGATCAATAACAATAAACAATAAAGATTAAAAATGAATAATTAAAAGTGAATAATATCATAATAAATAATAAATTAAAATATTGAGAGGGTTTTATTAATTATAAAAAATGTAGATAATTTAGGTTTTAGTAATTATCAAAATATATCTAAAGTATAAATGATCTACTAAACAAAAATAAGAGAAGGGTGGGATAGAGCGATACAAATGTAAAAGATCACGATAATGAGAGAAAAGTGACACAAAATGGCTCTATAATGAATATTTTAGGTAACTAGTGTCTTCTAAGAACCCTTTGGGATTTATTTATAGCCTATCATGGATATAAGAACATTTTTAAGTGTTTTGGGTTGAATAGTTCCATTATAAATTGAATTATGGCATGTGATGGCCACCAAAAAATAGTTACTTTTTTGTCTAGGTTCTACCGAATATCATGTGGGTGAAACTATCCAGCCAGCGAAACATGAATAGAACCAGTGTTCTATCCAAAAATTCTCTACATGATACTCTTGAATTCCATGTGTGGTCTGTAACCACAATGATAAAATTTCTAAAAATTAATAATATAATTCGTCAAAATAAACTGTTACAAACATAAATGTGTTTTTGTGATCATTCAAAACTACTAAAGTGAGTGAGTTGTACAACACAATCAATGTATGAGGCCACATGACTTCAATCGCAATAAATCCTTCATTACATGACTCATTCAAGCTCGGCATCTCCCAGTCACCTAAAATCCTCATCTTTTCCAATGTAACCGAGTTCACATGATTCATGTAAGTGAATCACATTATTACTTTATATAATTCAAAATACCCTATTGTGATTTCTCTTTAATATTATGTTATCATCTGACTCATTGAAATATTGGTGATATCCTTACTAATTCATGTGATCCATTTATAATTACTGGTTGTATATAGTCCTTTACTATAAAATGCACCTGATGTTTTTAATGGATCACCAATTATACCATTCATGTGATTACATCACGTGATTCATTTGAACATACAATATCAAATGATCCATGTGATATTACATTTTCACATGATCAGTATAGGCTTGAATAATTACTTAAACCTTTATCACCTATGGGAAACAAATCCATTTAATCTAACATTATTTATGGAAAAATCAAGCCTTCTACTTCAAAAATATCAACTTCCTTAATTATCCAACACGAGAAAACTAGAAATAGATTGTTCAAAAAAACATAATATTTTCATCATAGATTACATTTGTTCCATTATATGTATATTGTGGCATATAGTGAATGTGCATAAATACTATCCGGTTAAAGTATAAATATGTGTCAAAAAACATATGATATGATGATGTAACAACACCAACTAAAATAACCTAGATTTAGTTTCTACTTTTTTGTACTTATCTAAGAGACAAGTGATCTCATCCGAAAGGAATGGTCAATTAATAATTGTAAAATAAATGGATATATATATGTGTCTCATATTACATTCAAAATAAGAAATATATAGCATAAGATACACACTTTTGTCCATGGTATTAATCTTAATATACTTCTTTGTATCCTATGGAATGAAAAAAAATGATGGTGAACACAAATTATCATTAAGGATTATATAAAATTTAATTCTTCAAGATTAAATAAGACATAATCAATATAGAAAGTTAAATAACTAAAAAATATTTCTTTTAATCTGTTACATGATCATGAAATTAATCCATGGATAATATCAATGTAATAATCTCATTGATGATAATAACTGAATTATCAATGAAGGAAATGATTAATATTGGACAAAATGATCTCATAAATCATGATATATATATAATTTAAAGACCTTTAATTAAGGTATTTTAATCTATGGAAACTTATATACAGAAGCCCATTTAATTTATCAAAGTAATTTTTCTCATGAGTCATATTAATATATCGAGGGGCTATATAATTATGAGCACCACCTGTCACTACATGTCCAATGAATTCCTCAAAAATATAATGATTAATTAAAATTCATAACAATATGACATAACAATAATTATTTTCATTGACTAAGTGCTATTAAATATCAATATTTCTCAAATTAATCAAATAACTTTAAAGTAAACATCATATGTATAAATGGTATATAATTTAGTCAATAATCATAGTCATGATACAAGAATATGGATATTTCATAGATATTTAATGTCCAATTATCAAAATAAAATTAATTTTTCTATTTAAAGTTAATGACTAAAAAATAATACGTGATAAAAGTGATCATTAATTCAACATAATTATCGTTTTTCTAATAAATTAATGTCTTTTTGAGAATACAATAAAATAGAAGTAAAAAAATTAAAATATTTTTTCATTGAAGATTTTTTTTATAAAACCATATAAAACATTTATAATAATCTAAATATATTAAAAAATTTATATTGGTGGAACAATCTATTAATTTCTAATATGTTAAAAAATATTACTTTTTTCTTTTGTAAAATAAAGTCAAAGATGACCCTTTAAAAACACATTAGGAATATTCCTTTCAAACCTTGTAAAAATTAAAGGATGACAGAAAATGTCCTTAATAAATAATTTGAGTAATAAAAATGACTTTTTCAAAATAAAAATAAAAATATTGATATACAAGAAAATTATACCTGATCAAATTTATAAATAATAACTAATTTTTTTGAAACATTTCTATTAAAAGAGAAACTTAAACTAAATCATTAAAAATCATGAATAAAAAGATATTTATGTTAAATGCCTCAAAGGTTTAGTATATTCACAACATTAAGTTAAATTGGTTAATAATAAAAAATTTATGTAAATGGAATGGTGATTTGGATGAAATCCCTTACCTCATGTCTGACTTATTATGTATGTTCTCTATATTCATGTTCCGTAGACAACCTCTTTATGTTTACAACAAAATCTATTCTAGAATGGATTTTTGATCAAACCATGGACTCTAGGTCCTAGGAAGGTATATAATTAATGGATTTGGGAAGGTATTTTCCAAACCAAAAGGATCACTATGTGTGGTGACGAGAGTAGGGGTGTCCTTGTATAAGAGGGGGAGAGGACTCATATTGAATTTTTAAAAAGGGTAAAATATATGTTTGTCTTACTCAACAACAATGGCACCAAAATGGAATATATTTTAATATTAGATGATATAGGATCTATATATTTTCATGAAATATAAAATAGAAATTTGTTTGGTCATTTAACCTTTATCTAATTTGTTTTACCCCCCCCCCCCCCCCCCGACATACCATGGTATTATATTTTAAACATTATTACTATTAACTATCAACAAAAATTAAGCTTAAAATATTTCCTAATATTAATTATGATCATTTAAAATATGGAATTCATATTATTAAATTTAATTCATAGAATTTTCAGAATTTAATTTAAAATTAAACACATAAAATGCAACGAAAAAAATCGGAAAATTTTATTTTTAATTATAAAAAACATTTTATCCCAAATTAGACTATTAAATTCATTAAAAATAATATAATTGGATTATAAATAATATAATTAATTTAATTTTTATTTTAAACCATTTTAAATAAAAATATAAATATGAAAATTCTTGAAATAAAAGGATATTTTTTAATAAAATTTAATATTTTTCACTATTTATTAAAATATCAATTTTTAAAAAATAATAAACAAAATTCACTGTAATAATATTTTGACTTCATAAATTCAAAAAGGAATTTATTTTTTGAAATAAAAATTCTATAATATGGAGATCAATAGGATAAGAAACTATACAATCCATGAAAATACAATTTTATTAAAAATAAAGTTGGTTCCCCATAACTGAAAAACTATTTAATACATTATGAATAAATAAAATATAATTAAAAATATTAATGAGTCATGAAAAAGATTCGCTCTAACATTGAATGGGGTGTTACATTCTTCCCTCATAATAAATCATCTTTCAAATTTTCATGGATATAACTTTTTTAACGAATGACAGTGGTTCTTCTTCATAACACCCTCAGGTTACAACCTGACTTCCTCCATTTTATTATTTCTCCAAATTAACATTACCAATTTCTTCATATATTAAATCAAAATTTTATACCTTATTTCAAACAATAGTATTGTCTCTTCATCGTAAGATAGATCAGGTTCCAACTCTATTTCTTTAAGGGTGATCACATGTGTGTGTCTGGTATGTACTTCCTTAATAAAAAGATATGTGACAAATCCTATACTTTAGAGAGGTTTTGTGGCATTTCAAATAAATATTCCATTTCTCTATTCCATTATATAATTTCAAAAGTTTCTATGTACCTAGGATAGTTTTCCCTTTTTATAAAGCATTTTGACACCCATCTACATAGATACATTCAAGAAAATGTGATCTCCCACATGAAATTCCAAATATTTCCTTTGGTTATCGACATAACTATTTTCTATACTTTGAGATACTAAAATATGATTCTAGATATACTCATCCATTTTCATTGTCTCCTAACCATTTTCTAGTCCTATAATATCCCTTTCACTAAATTAATCCCAACAAGTTGGAGTACAAAATCTTTTGCAACATAATTCATCATAGAATTACCTTTGAATACTTGAATAGAAACTATTTTTATAGGAAAAATATAAAAGGGTGAATATTGATCTAACATACCTTGAAATTCAAGTGATAAAAACCTCAACATGTATTTCAATCTTTAAATAGTCCTTTTATAATTCCCATCCATTTGAGGATGATATTCAGTGATGAAATGAAACTCAGTATTTATATCCTTATGAAGACCATTCGATAATTTCATTGTAAATTCTAAATCATGATGAGAAACAATTTAAATAGGTGTTCTATGAAGACGTACAAATTCATAAATATAGTGTCGGTCATGTGGATAAAGAGGTAAATCTTCTCTTATAGAAGGGAAATGTGAATATTTGGTTAGGTGATCAACAATAAACCATATTGCATCATTCCTTCTATAAGTCTTTGGTAATCTGGTGACAAGGTCCATAGTAATTTCTTCCCTTTTACACATAAAAATAAGTAGATGATTCTAGAATCCTCTAAGATTTTGTATCTCATTCTTCACCTACTAAAAACCCAAGTATCATGATACAAAATCGTCAATTTCCAACTTCATATTATCCCGCCAAAAATGCTCCCTCAAATACCTATACATTTTGGTACTACCAACGGGGATAGAGAAATATGAGCAATGAGAATCATCTAATACCTCCCTTTTCATCTCAGATATAGATGGAATGCATATATTCTTTCATAATTTCAGAATATCATCTTTATATAAAATAAATTTAAATTTTACATCACTCATGATGTCAGATTTTTTTTCAAAATTATCATCATCAAGTTGAGATCTTTTTATCTTTTCAAAAAAAATATACTTTTGGAAATCATATAAATAAGGAGTGATGCTTACCCTTCCTTAATTATCCTTATATCCATATTCTCTAAATCCTTGAACATAGGATCTCTGTCAATCCCCATTTCTTCGATAACTCTATGATCTCTCCTATTTAATTCACATGATGCATAATTTTCCTTCATGGGTTGGTTGTGTATTGAGAAATCAAAATCCTTGTGTAACTCAACCCATCACCCTTTCCCCAATCAAAGTTCTTTCTATAAATATTTTTATTTCAGACTCTTATTATCATTTTATATCTCACATCTTTAATAATAGATATAATGTCTAAATATCATCAATGAAAATATTATTTCCTCCAAATCAAGATGAGGACTATGATAGTTATTTTCATCATACTTTAAATACAATTATGCAAAGTTAATAAATTTATCATTCCTTATAAGGACAAAACCATGTCCCTTTATAGATGCATCACTATATATCATAAATCCATCATTTCCTAATGATAGATTCTAAAATAGAGTATTAACCAATCTATTATTCAATTATTAAAACTATTCCACACATTCCTTTTTCCATAAAAATGTATCCACTTTATGTGTAATATTGGTTAATAGGTTATCCAATTGGGAAAAAATTGATCAAGTCAATGATAGTAACATACCAAACCAATTAATCTACATAACGTTGTTATGTTATTTGGTGTATTACATTATTTGGATGCCCTTATCTTCACATGATAAATTGAGATTACATCCATGGAGACAATATTCATAAGAAAAAAACATTCTGGGTCAAGAATTCACACATGCTAAATTTTCCATATAAATCGTTTCCCCTAAGAGTCTCAAGAAAATTCCTCAAGTAATTAACATAGTCCTCATGTCTTTTAGAATATATCATGATATCATCAATAAATAGAACAAGTAAATTATTGGTATATTAAGTGAATAATATTTTCATTATATCTATAAAAAAGGGTGAATTAGTAAATAAAAAATCATTAACATAGACTTTTAATGTCCATACCATGTATAAAATTATATTTTCAAAATATATTATCTCATTACTTGTAATTAATGATTCCTAGGATGAAGGGAAATCATTTAAAAATACGTATATCCATGAATAAGATGGAATAATCCATCAATGCTAGGTAGGTTATATTTTTTCTTCATCAATATATCATTGATTTCCCTATAATCAGGTAAGATAATCATAGTTCCATGATTTTTCTTAATGAAAATTACAGGGGTTCCAAAATGTGAAACACAAGGGCCTATAAATCTCCCATCACACATTCCATTTAGTTATTTCTTATATTCCATTAGTTCCATAGTGTCTACTCTTTATAGATCCTTCGATATAGGTCTTTCATCAAATGATAAATCAATAGAAAACTCAACATCATGATCTGGTGTTTTCTAGGTAATTCCTCAAGAAACACATCAATATATTCTTGTAAAATATATTCATTCTCAATTTTAATATTACCTTTTCCTTATATAGGTTTTTTTGTTCTTATTCCCCAGTAATATCATTTATAAGAACTATTTTGGGTGTAATTATACATGAATCAAATGATAAAGTCTCCCCACTAAAAATAATGAATTATATATCCTTATCATGAATTGTTAGTTCCTTCTCTTTTTAAAAAATTTTTGTATCATATTTTCAATGTTACGTAATACAATGGATTATATAAAAATAAATCATATTTATAATTATAAATTCAATAAATAAGAAACATTTATGTGTCATAGTGCAAACTTATATAAATATCCTTATTATGGTGAGATTTCCACTAGGCGTTTTTTTTACAATTACATCCTTAATGTGTTAGGGAAATGTATAAATTTCATAGAAAACATGGAATATATAAAATACTATGAGGATAAATAATCAAATTATGAAGTGAATCAATTTTATTCTATTGTTAAAGTACATGTTACCAAATCTTTGAAAATTTCAACCTTATCTGTTGTGATCGGATAATCTCATCCTTCTCCACTTGGTATTTTTTGTGGTAGATATTTGATGACTAGAAAATTTGATTGAATAATTCCCATTTAGTTATAGATATATAAATGTATAGTTGTGGTTTATTTATACCCCTTACATTCAAATCTAGATGACCCAAATATCCACACTTATAATAAACTCTCATGCCCTTAAATAATTTTCTATGATGTTTCTTTCTACACTTTTCACATGATGGAAATAAAATCATTTTATTCTTCTTGTTTGATGTGTTCTCATTTTATTGGTGTTCAAACAACATCTTATTTTCATAACCTCCCTTAAATATTTATGATCTAGAAAAATAATTTTCTATTTTTATAAAACATAATACTATTTCATTTACAATGAAAAGTTTTTGGAAACTAGTTTCCTTCATATAATTGGATTAATTCCTTCAATGAAATGTTCAATATTGCTTTTGAAATTATATATGTAATCTATAGAATATGATAATATTCTTCTAATTGTATCCCCTTATTATCAAATACGTTATTCATATTTTTAATTTAAGCAAAGGAAGTTTCTCTTTATTTCAGTTCATTACTCATGAGGGAAATATTTTTTAATAAAGTTAAATTAAGATATATATATTTCATATGTTCTATTTCTTATTCCTATATAGTATCTTGGATCAATTACCACCATTGATCAGTATTTACTTTAAGGAAATATAATTCCACTATAACCTTTTCATTTTCTTCTAATCTAAAGGAAAAAATATTATTTCAAGGGACATAATCCATTGCTCAGCAACCACTGTCTAAGTAATTTTTCTAAATGATGGATGATTCTACCACATTAAATGATCCCATATAGGTATATAATATCATATAACATCATGTTTATTTATATGTTCAAAGTTATTAGTCATAACCTAGGATAGTTTCCAGAATATGTCTATGATCTTCTCTACTCTAGCACTACTTGTATTGGATTTCTCAATAGGTAAATTTATACATTGACCAAGTGTTTTGATACCATTATTTCTCCTAGGATATATTTCTAAATAATAGAATATACTGGATTAAATCATATCATTATGAATTATAATATTTAATTATAACTTTTATATAACAATGAATATAAATTTATAATCTATTCATTGTTAATCTCAGAATCATAAACATGGATTCCTTAGTAATATCATTAAATCATAAAAATATTTTCACATATTTTATAATTTTTTGTAAAGAGAATGTAAATTAACCCAATAATATCCCCCCAAGAGTGTTAAACTAGATTAATAGTAAGATAAAATTCACTATGCATCCTAATGATCTCCAAGACATTCATGAACAAATATTTTTAGGTTTATTACGCATAAATGCATTTTTGTCAAAACCATATCCACTTTTAGTATTTAGTTAGGGATATATTGTTGGGAAAACCACATAATCACTACCTTACAAAAACATTTATATTATTATCTTCAATTATAAATATCTATAATGTCTTCCGTAAGGTTTATTTTTCCTAACATATGTCTTACTAAATTTAGTTCCCATGGGTTGTACTAAACTTATTCTCATACCAACTATAAAAACTCAAACCATAATTACTCAGAGTTAGTGTATACATTATTCAATTAGTATAAGATTCAAGGGATACAATTTCTAGGGACTAATCATTTTTTTATTCCAAAATAAATATCTACATATATGATTCTAATATTACATTGGAAATATAAACTACATATCATAAGAGACATTGTTTCATCAATGATATTAAACATAATATCCTTCTTCATACCCGTGGAAAAGAAAAAAAAATAAGGGTGAGATAAAATGATCATTAAGGGTTATGTACAATTGAATCAATCAAGAGTAAATATGGCATAATCAATATGAAAAGGTAAATAACAAAATTAACAATCCATTTAATCGATAACCTGAGTATGAAATGCATACATGTATAAAATCTATGAAATAATATCTTGAATAAAAATAAATTAATCCTCAATGTAAATAAGTGATTAATATTGGATGTCATGATCTAAAACATAATTATATCATTATCATCAAGACCTTATACTAATATAGTTTAATAAATGGGTATTTATACACCAAAAACTCATTTTAATTTGGACAACTAATTTTCCTCATGAGGCATATTGATTCATCGAGGGGAAATATAATTTCAGGCCTCACCCATCACTATTGTCCAATGAATTCCTAAAACATTCAATTATTAATTTAAATACATAACAATATTCCTTATTAAAAAATATTTGTATAGCATAAATAATCTATAAAATCATTATTTCCTTTGTTAATGAAATAACATTAAAAGTAAACACTGTATATATAAATAGAATATGGTTTAATAAATAATTATATACATGGTACAAGAATATAGATATTTAAGATAAATTTCATATCCAATTTTAAGATAAATTTAACGATCAATAATTAGTAAGAGATAAAATATGACCATAAACTTATTAGAAATATATGTTTTCTAATAAATTCAGTTATTTTGTAGAATAAAAGAAAATTTAAGTAAAAGTTTTATAAAATTATTGAAGATATTATATATAAAACAATAGAAAATTTCTATAAGAAGCTAAATATCATAAAACGGTAATAGAGGCTGAAAAATCCACTAACACAAAAGACATTAGAAAACATTCCATTTTAATTTTGTATAACAAAGTCTAATATTTCCCTTTCAGAAAATATTACAATGATTCTGTTCAAACCTTTTAATTTGTAAATGATAACATAAAATGGTCATAATAAATCATTTTATTAATAAAAATAATTTTTTAAAAACAATTTTAAATATTATGGACATGGAAGAAAAATATACCCAATCAAAAAGAGAAATAATATAGTTTTTCTTATAAAACCTTATTTTGAAAGAGTAACATGAAATGAATCATTAATCATCATAAATAATTTGATATTCGTGTTAAATGCCTCAGATTGTTAGAATTATACACCACATAAAATTAAACAGGTTAATAGTACCAAATATGTCTAAATGGAGTATAAATTGAGATGAAATCTATTTCATCAGGTTTGAATTGTCATGTACACACTCTATCTTCCTCTTCTTCAAACAACCTCACTAGGTTTCTACCAAGATCTATCCTAGGAATTAATTATAATAAAATAAGGACTTTAGATCATGGGTAGTGTTGTAAGGAATATATTAGGGAATGTCTTGGTTGAACCAAAAGGCTCTTGAAGTGTTAAGAGGAGGGGATGAGTGTCCTTTTATAAGTTGGAGAGAGGACACCCTAGGAATATTTAATAAAAATAAAATATATTAATTTTTTAAACATTCCAAATAGCTCCAAAATTGTCCATTTTTTAATCCTATATTATATCGGGTCAAAATATTGCCTGAAAAATGAAATTAAACAAATTTTCATGTCATTTTAACCCTTATCTTGCTAGTTTAACCCCTAGTAAACTGGTTTTAACATTAATTATTCTGACATATTTTTCATTTTTTACTATTCAGTACAACCAATAAATAAGTTAACCTTATTAATTAATATCAATTATGATGATTTCAAATATTAAATTCATTTTATAAAACTCAATACATCGAAGTGGAAAGTTTTAATTTAAATTAATCATAAAAAAAGTAATGAAATTGGGTTTTGTAAAGAAATTTATTTTTAAGTATACAAATGTTATTATATGAAATTAAAGAATAAAATTCATTCCAAATACTATGATTATATTCTAAGTAAAAAAATTTAATAAAATTTTCCATGGATCAATTTTAAAAAAAATGTAAATATATAAATTCTTGAAATGAAAAGACATTTTTTCAATAAAAATCATATCTGTTTTGAAATTAATCGAAAAATAAAACCTTTCAAAAAAATGTAAAATATTCAAAATAAGATAATTTTGAAGATAAAATTTAATAAATGAAGTAATTCTTTTCAAATTCCAATTATATATATCGGAAGAAAATATTTTATATAAAACCATATAATGTAGGAAAATCTAATTTGGTTAAAATTTTCACTTTCATCTTATGAATGAAAAAATACCTAATATTGTTATAACTATATAAAATATAATTAATTAATATTGATAAGGCTTAAAAATGATTTATTCAACCATTACCATGTTTTTTACATATGATATTCACCTTATTGTGGATTATGATAAAAGAATTCGTGATCTAGTAAAATGATACTATTTTTTATTTAATTTCACAAAGCTTGTATGGTAGCCAGTGTTATGAGAGAAACAATTCATTTAATTATCTCCTATGTGGGATATTATAAGGCCCCGACCTTAAACATTACTTATTATTGAATTAAATGAATAATTCACATTGAGGATCTTTTGAGGTTTAGAGTTTTAGAGAATTAGGACATAACTATTACATCTCAAAGATTACAAATTAGACACATCTACTCAACTTCCATTTTTTTCACAAAATAAAAACTCTTGAACAAAAGAGTCATTTCTAGTTCCTTGTTTTAGACAGCCTAACATTTCCTTGATCCTATCCTTGACCGTATTCAATATTATATCCTATGAAAAACATTTCAAAAAAACATGGGATGAGCATAAAAAGCTCAGTAAGGTTTATAACAATACGGAAAGAAAACATTAGTCCATATATAAATAAGAATCAATGAAATCATACTTACTCATAAAACATAAGCAATTTAAAATACCTCATGAAATCATAGGATTTGTGAATAACTCATAGAAATCATAAGACATAAATGTAACATGAGGTATTCATAACATTATTACGTAGGGAGTAAACCTCATGGTTACGTTTGGAATACCCATCACAGTATATTCCCTAAATCTCTTTGTAGAAACCTTAACGTTTAACCCGTTCGTGTTACCCAATGCATTGGAGATCTATATCGGGCTCACCCGCTCTTAGTTTATCACAGAACCACCTATCTTCATAAACAATTCCCATGAACCATAACGTAATCATAGCACATAACTTAAGCATAAAGGAAAGATAACATTCCCACATTTCAATAACAATTTAACATTTTAAGATAATGAATCCACTCTAAAAACCATTTTCAAAACCATTTAAAACATTTAATAAAGAGATTTTTGAATCAAAGTGTCCCATACCACTTTGAAGTTTTTAATATTTTAAAACATTAATATTCATATAATTAAATCCTTAAAACCATTTTTTAAAACATGTATATTAATTATAAATATTTATAAGAATAAATAATTAAAACATTTCAAACGATATTTTAGTTAAAGGGTTTTTAACAAAATGAGAGACACTTGAATACCATAATTGAGGAATAACATTTAATCAAAACATTATAATATCATGAGAATAAATGGATTCATGATATAATATTCCAAGGGACAGTATATACACCATAAAAGAGTGAATTGGTGCATAACAACAATGAAGTCTCAATAGAAACGTAAAATGAGATGAAATCCCTTATAAAGACGGTATCCTTAAATTAAGGATAAATCAATCTCATAATTATGTGTGATAAATATAAATACACCCATTATATGTGCATATTAATTTTAAAATAATCAAAGTTCATTCACACATATTAAAAGAATTACATATTCAATAACAACATTTTGAACCCAAAGAAATCGAAATTGGGTTAAGAAGTTCCCTTGGTAAAATTCGACAGCCTAACGACGTCACTTTAAAATTCATAAAATTAGTTGATGAGAGATAAAATGGTATCTCATCACTTGGACATAAAATTTACATCAATAAGGATATATAATAACATATCCCAACATAAAAAGATGTAAATTAAAAGACATAACAAAAGAAGTCTTTTAAAAAGAGGAGGGTGAAGGGTTCTCTTACCGATTTGGGCAACTTTCAAAACGTACACCCCATGAAAGAAGGGTCATACAATGAAGATGTAACTACCCATAAATGAGATTATATTATACAAATAGTAAAATAATGGGCAGAAAATGCACCACACAAAAGGAAATATTATCCAATGTAGCATGAATCTCACAGGAATAAAAAGTGACATGAAAATCCCTATATGAAAATTCGGCAGCCTAACATCGCCACATAAAACTTCCAAAAATGGATTGATGAGATAAAATAGGGTCTCTCATCATATTAACATAACATTTACAGAAATATTAATATAAAATAACATCCACCAACATAATAAAGAGGAGCTTAAAGTAAGTTACATAAAAAGAGTACATAAAAATAAAGAGAGAGGTAGGATCCCGTACAAAAATTCGGCAGCCTAACGGCGCCACTTAAAAATTCTAAAAATGAACTGATGAGAGTAAGAGGGGGTATCTCATCATTTGAAAATAAAAAATACACTATTTTTAATATAAAATCACATCCTACAACACAATAACATGGAGCATAAATGAAATGACATAAAAGAGGGTACTTGAAAAGAAAAAGAGAGGTCGGATCCCTTACCTCAAGTCTGACTTGTCTTGTTCGTTTCTTTATATTCCGGAATAATAAACTTTGGTCAATTTATAATTTCTTAAAGACCACATTTAAGGATTATTATTCATTTCATATCATATATTATAATTTTATAATAATTGTTTACTAATTTTAGTTCATATCAGAAGTTTTTGTCTATGTTTGGTACATGAGTCAAAAATGAACTTGTTTGAAAATGATTGTCCATGTAGTTATAATTAAATCATCTCCAGAATATTATTAATGATTTAAATATCATATATATCTAGTAAATATTCATTTTATACTATTCCATGACATTTGGAGATAAAAAGAAATGAAATGCACCGTTCATGGAGACGGTAGACCGTACGTACGCATGAACGCTACTTTCATTTCATTGACATATTAATGGAATTAAAAATAATTGAGAGATATATATATTATAATTAAAGTATAATATATATGTTTTATAGGTCACATAAGTTCATTAATTTAATTCTTTATACATTCCATGTATTGCATGAACGAGTCACATCACTTGAGGGGGCGGTAGTCCACACTTCCTCGTATGAAATTATCGCATTTGTACAACATGAAAAGCATAAAGTTATGTTTTAAATATAAAATACAGAAGAATATGGAAAACCTAAATACCATATATATCATATATAAAATAAAGTGACATCATAATGGCCACCTTTAAAGGTGTTAAAAGAATATTAAACAATCATCATTTCGTGAGGCAGTAATTCGCCATCCACAGAAACAGTATGTTCTTTAACCATTACACTGATTTGTGCAAGTGTAGCTCAAATACTTCTTATAAACACATCCTAGTATATTTAAGATACTGTTTTTGTTACAAAAGAATGGAATAAAAATAGTTTAGGGGGTTGTAGAAGAAAAATAAAACAAAAGAACACAAGAGAAATCATTACCTTTAAATCGGGAAACTCTTTTTGATTTGAGCTCAAAGGTTTCTTTGGAAATACTTCTGCCCAAAGTGAGGCTTCTAGGAGTAAGAGAGGGATTCGGAGAGACAAAATTGGTAGGGTTTGGTAGAGCCAAATTCTTGAGAGGTGTGGGTAAGGTGGTATAGGTGGGGGCCTTTTATAAGAGGAGAGGAGGGGCACTCTTCGAAAGTTATATACATTTACTTTATTACAAAATGATTTTCGGATTTTAGAGGTCCCAAAATTATATATTTCGAGGATAAGGTAATAAGAGTTCTAAATACACCCATAAAATAGGTTTTTGACAAGTTTAGGTCTTAGATTTTACATTATCTTTTCATTTTATTTAAATAGTTAAATAATGAGGTAATGGCTGCATCATCATGGTGTCATAAATAATTTAATTTATTTAATGTCTAAAAATTATAAAAAAATATCATGATGTAGAAAATATTTTTATATTTCTAATTAATTTTTATAGTCAAAAATATTACTTGTATTACCCCATTTAAAAATTGTTTTAGTAAAACAACACATGTTTGTGACATTTTAATTTTAACTTTAAATAAAAAGGTATTAATGTCATTTTCCTACCAAAGTGGCTCCATGGGGTCCCCAAGTTGACCCACGGATTTTCTTGGTCGGACATGACACATCCAATAATGGGATGACATGTTTCGAGTTCATTTTATATTATTAAAACATTATTTTTACCTTAAACTACACTAATTACCTCTAACCGCGATTAAAAACGTAAAAGTTACTATTCAACAAAAAATTATTTTAATCCCATTGAACCACATTTTAATTCCTAATTACAAACATGTATGTAGGATTTTTGAAATTCAAGACACAGTGGTGGTAAAATATCATTTAAACGAAAAATCAGTTTTTTAAGTACCACTTAGTGGTTTCACTATTCATCAAAAATTGATGTTTTTCAGAAAAATACCAAAAAATAACCCTAAGATGTATTTGATATTCCGAATTCAAAATTGATGTCTATTTTACAAAATTAAAAACATATAAGTTGCATTAATTAATTTAATAATTAATTCCCGCGGTCAAAACAAATAGCGTGTTTTTATGAAACAAAATGTATCAAAAGATTGACACTAGTTTAAATCCAATTTTAAAGTGAAATAAATTCCAATGACCACTATTGGATTAAATTGTAAAAATATATTCTAATTTCACTTTAAACCCAATTAAAAAGATAATCTAATCATATAAAAAAATTAAATTAAAAAGATGTTTTGAATTAAAATACAACATTTTTCACTATTCATTAAAAAAAGAACTTTATCAGAAAAATACTAAAAATTTACACAAAGTAAATTTTGATGTCCATATTATACAGAAAGATTTTATTTTTTCAAAAAGAACATGTAAAATTTTCAAAAGCATATTTAAAAAGGGTTCTCCATGAAAAGGCGGTTAATCGACCTTTTAAAGAATATTAGAAGATTTATGCTTAAAATTGGATTCATTTGCATTTTACGCCTCTAACATTTATTGGATAAAAGTAAAAATATTTGACAAACATATATAATCATTTTTTAGTTATTTCCATTCTTTCCCGCCATTACAACGGCTAGGTCTTAACTACCATTTAAAATAAAATTATATTATTATTAGAGTGCAACGTAAGATTTCAAAGGAACTCATTGTTGCGTATTGGGTAAGCCATCGAGCATAGCATTCCCTTTAAATTAATATTAAAATTTTATTCACAAGTAGGGACAAATATAAAAAATTTCATATTCTTTATTTACTTGGGTTGTTACATCCTTCCCCCCTTTTGGGAATTGCGTCCTGGCAATTTTCAAATTGGGCTTGGAAACATCATTGAAAGTCCCACATCGGAACAAGAGTCAGTAAAGATATCACTTTAAAAGAAAGGGAGAGAAGTACAAAGGTCACCCGACTTTACCCATACTAGGATTCCACGTATGAAAATATGGATATGGAGGAGAAAACAAAGGGTCATGTTCTGATGGAGAGTGATCAAAAACATGTTTAGGATAAAGTTAACCACAAGAAAATCACAAAATTGTGATTGGTTAAATGGTATTTGATTCCCCAGTAGGAAAATTTAACAGACAACATTTTTGTTCTAAGTTACTTTTCATTGAGGAATTCATTTATGAGCTTAACTAAAACATAAGGAAACATAGTTACTTGTCATGTTGACTTTCAACTTTTACTAGATTTCTTACACGAACTCATATTATCTCCAAAAGAAGATTATTTAGGATGACTTGTTCACATTAAGAGTACTATAATAAACTTCTTTAGAATCACCTAATCCAAAAAATAGAACTGTATACTTCCCATGTCTTTAGATCTCAACCAAAACCAAACCAAAACCAAACCAAATAGTTTAGTATGAGGTCAGATAATACCCAAAAAGGATATGTTTTTTTACAAAAAGAAAAACTACTCCTAATCTCCAAAATTTGTCAAACAAAAAATAGTTCAACGAAGACCATTTAATAAACAATTTTTCCATAAAATTCTTCAAGGTAAACCCAACTAAAATTGTGACCCAAATATTTGAAGTATTTAATCACATTGTCTCCCAATGTAAAAATTTACATTTTTCTTCAAATAACATCAGTTGCTCTTAAAGTCTCATTTTGAAAAGTAATTAACCTAATCACATATCCTCCATGACAGGTTAATAATTTCTATAGATAACCCAAAATAAACTTACTCTTGATTCATAAAATCGTCTAACTAAAAAAATATTAGTCAAAATAACCAGGGACTTCACGTAGTCCAATGGTAGGCGATAAATACCAGTCACACTTTGGTTGTGGCTTCGATTCCCACAACTTTGTCCGACGCAACGGGTTGTCACACGGTCTGCGTGTTGTCCTTTTTCCAAAACTATATAATTCTTAAAACATTCCCAAATAATAGATAAAATCATCAAAAATAAACATAACATAATTTAACCTCAAGTTTATCTCATGTCGTTCATATTACATCATAACATATAGTAATCCATAATTACCTCAAAAGTAAGGATCATATAAACCCTAATGGTTACCATTATAATTATTACCTGAACTTCCACGTCGAGTTGGCTCTCTTGTACATGATGCATTAGAGAACTCACCAAGGTTCAAGTGGTTGATCATGACTCCTGGTAGTTGGTTTAGAATAACCACAAAATTTCTCATTGAATACACCATTTCATCCAGTCTCTTAATAAGAGAACCACCATAGTTTCCTTCAAACCCATTGTCACATTGGTGCCTTCTAGATCCATCCATTTACTAAAACCAAAAAAAGTCAGGGTGAGTATATCAACAAAATCATCATGTACTAATGAGGAATACAAACACTAAGATATACTTACTCATTCACTTTATCTAAAAACTGTGACTCTTTCTGGAATCCTAGCCATTATGGTAATGTCACCTATGCTTAAAGAATACCCTAACTTATAAAGTTATCTAAACAGACCTCTGATAGCAACTATAAGGCATGGGCCTTAAACATTACTTATTATTGAATTAAATGAAAAATTCACATTGATGATATTTTCAGGTTTAGTGTTTTAGAGAATTAGAACAAAACTATTACTTCTGAAAGATTACAAAGTAGAAACATCTAATCAGGTTCCATTTTTTTCACAAAATAAAAACTCTTGAACAGAAGAGTCGTGTCAAGTTCCTTGTTTTAGACAGCCTGACATTTCACTGATCCCATCCTTGACCCTATTCAACATTATATCATGTGAAAAACATTTCAAAAAAACTTGGGATGAGCATAAAAAGCTCAATAAGGGTTATAACAATACGGAAAGAAAACATTAGTATATGTATACATAAGAATCAATGAAATCATAATTTACTCATAAAACATAAGCAATTTAACATACCTCATGAAATCATAGGATTTACGAATAACTCATAGAAATCATAAGACATAAAGGTAACTTGAGGCATTCATAACATTCTTACATAGGTAGTAACCCTCATGGTTATGTTTGGAATACCCATCACAGTATATTCCCTAAATCTCTTCAGAGAAACCTTAACGTTTAACCCCTTCACGTTACCCAATGCATTGGAGAGCTATATCTGGCTCACCCGCTCTTAGTTTATCACGGAACCACCAGTCTTCATAAACAATGCCCAAGAACCATAACGTAATTATAGTACATAACTTAAGCATAAAGGAAAGATAAAATTTCCACATTGAAATAACAATATAACATTTTATGATAATGAATCCATTCTAAAAAACATTTTTAAAACCATTTAAAACATTAAATAAAGAGATTTTTGAATCAAAGTGTCCCATTACACTTTGAAGTTTTTAACATTTTAAACCATTAATATCCATATAATTCAATCCTTAAGACCATTTGTTTAAAACATGTATATTAATGAGAAATATTTATAAGAATAAATCATTAAAACATTTAAAACGATATTTTAGTTAAAGGCTTTTTAACAAAAGGAGAGACACTTGAATACCATAATTGAGGAATAACATTTAATAAAAACTTTATAATATCAGGAGAATAAATGTATTCATGATATAATATTCCAAGGGATAGTATATACACCATATAAGAGTGAATTGGTGAATAACAACAATGAAGTCTCAATAGAAATGTAAAATGAGACGATATCCCTTACAAAGAAGGTATCCTTAAATTAAGGATAAATCAATCTCATAATTATGACAAATATAAATACACCCAATATAAGTTGATATTAAGTGTAAAACAATCAAAGGTCATTCACACATATTCAAAGGATGACGTATTCAATAACTACATGTTGAACCAAAAGAAATCTAAATTGGATTAAGAAGTTCCCTTGGTAAACTTTGACAGCCTAACGACGTCACTTTAAAATTCATAAAATTAGTTGATGAGAGAGAAAATGGTATCTCATAACTTGGACATAAAATTTACATCAATAAGGATATAGAAGAATATATCCCAACATAGAAAAGATGTAAATTAATATACATAACAAGAAAATTCTTTTAAAAATAGGAGGGTGAAAGGTTCCCTTACCGATTTGGGCAACTTTTGAAATGTACACCCCATGAAAGAAGGGTCATACAATGAAGATGTAACTACCCATAAATGAGAGTATATTATACAAATAGTAAAATAATGGGCAGTACATACACCAAACAAAAGGAAATAGTGGCCAATGTAGCATGAATCTCACAGGAATAAAAAGTGACATGAAAATCCCATTATGAAAATTTGGCAGCCTAACGACGCCACATAAAACATCCAAACATGGATTGGTGATATAAAATAGGGTCTCTCATAATATTAACATAAAATTTACAGCAGGAGGAATATAAAATAATATCCCCCAACATAATAAATAGGAGATTAAAGTAAGTTACATAAAAAGAGTACTTAAAAATAACGAGAGAGGTAGGATCTCTTACGAAAATTCGACAGCCTAACGGCGCCACTTAAAAATTCTAAAAATGAATTGATGAGAGTAATAGGGGGTATCTCATCATTTTAAAATAAAAATTAAAGTATATTTAATATAAAATAACATCCTCTAACATAAGAACATGTAGCATAAATTAAATGACATAAAAGATGGTACTTGAAAAGAAAGAGAGAGGTCGGATCCCTTACCTCAAGTCTGACTTGTCTTGTTCGTTTCATTATATTCCTGAATAATAAACTTTGTTAAATTTATAATTTCTTAAGCACATCATTTAAGGATTATTATTCAGTTAATATCACATATTATAATTTTATAATAATTGTTTAATAATGTTAGTTCATATCAGACGTTTTTGTCGATGTTTGGTACATGAGTCAAAAATGAACTTGTTTGAAAATGATTGTCCATGTAGTTATAAGTAAATCATCTCCAGAATAGTATTAATGATTTAAATATCATATATATCCATTAAATATTCATTTTATACTATTCCATAAAATTTGGAGATAAAAAGAAATGAAATGCACCGTTCATGGAGATGGTAGGTCGTACGTACGCATGAACACTACTTTCATTTCATTGACATATTAATGGAATTAAAAATTATTGGGACATATATATATTATAATTCCAGTATAATATATATGTTTTATAGGTCACATAAGTTCATTAATTTCATTCTATATACATTCCATGTATTGCATGAACGAGTCACAACACTTGAGGGGGCAGTAGTCCACACTTCCTTGTATGAAATTATCGCATTTGAACAACATTAAAAGAATAAATGTATGTTTTAAATATAAAATACAGAAGAATATGGAAAACATAAATACCATATATATCATATATAAAATAAAGTTACATCATAATGGCCACCTTTAAAGGTGTTAAAAGAATATTGAACAATCATCGTTTCGTGAGCCAGTAAGTCACCATCCACAGAAACAGTATGTTCTTTAACCATTAGACGGATGTGTGTGTAAGTGTAGCTCGAATAATTCTTATAACTAAATCCTAGTATATTGAAGATAATTGTTTTTTTACAAAATAAATGAATAAAAAGATTTTAGGGGGTTGGAGAAGCAAAATAAAACATAAGAACACAAGAGAAGACACTACCTTTAAATCAGGTAACTCTTTTTGATTTGAGCTCAAAGGCTTCCTTGGAAAGACTTCTGCCCAAAGTGAGGCTTCTAGGAGTAAGATAGGGATTTGGAGAGAAAAAATGGGCAGGGTTTGTCTGAGAAAAAGTCTTGAGAGGTGTGGGTAAGGTGGTAGAGGTGGGGGCCTTTTATAAGAGGAGAGGAGGAGCACACTTGGAAAGTTATAAACTTTTACTTTATTATAAAATGCTTTTCAGATTTTAAAGGTCTAAAAATTATATATTTCTAGTATCAGGTGATAAGGGTTTGAAATCCACCCATACAATAGGTTTTTGACAAGTTTAGGTCTTATATTTTACATTATTGTTTAATTTTATTAAAATCGTTAAATAATGAGGTAATCGCTGCATCATCATGGTGTCATAAATAATTTAATTTATATAATGTAGAAAAATTATAAAACAAATATCATGATGTAGGAAATCTTTTTATATTTATAATGAATATTTATAGTCAGAAATATGACTTGTATAACCCCGTTTAAAAATTGTTTTAGAAAAACAACACATGTTTGTGAAATTTAATTTTAACTTTAAATAAAAAGGTATTAATGTCATTTTCCTACCAAAGTGGCTCCATGGGGTCCCCAAGTTGACCCATGGATTTTATTGGTCGGACATGACATATCCAATAAGGTTAGGACATGTTTAAATTTCATTTCATATTATTAAAAGATTATTTTTATCATAAACTACACTAATTACCTCTAATCGCGATTAAAAACTTAAAAGTTACTATTCACCAAAAAAGTATTTTAATCCCATTGAACCACATTTTACTTCCTAATGAAAACCATGTATGTCAGATTTTTGAAATTCAAGACATAGAGGTGGTAAAATTTCATTTAAACGAAAAATCAGTTTTTTAAGTACCACTTAGTGGTTTCACTATTCATCAAAAATTGAAGTTTCTCAGAAAAATACCAAAAATTCACCCTAAGATATATTTGATAATCCGAATTAAAAAATGGTGGCTATTTTAAGAAATTCAAAACATATAAGTTGCATTAATTAATTTAATAATTAATTCCCGCTGTCAAAACAAATAGCGTGTTTTTATGCAACAAAATGTATCAAAAGATTGATACTAGTTTAAGTCCAATTTCAAAGTGAAATTAATTCCAATTACCACTATTGGATTAAATGGAAAAAATATATTCTAATTGCACTTTAAAACCAATTAAAAAGATAATCTAATCATATAAAAAATTTAGATTAAAAAGAGTGTTTGAATTAAAATACAACATTTTTCACTATTCATTAAAAAAAGAACTTTATCGGAAAAATACCAAAAATTTACAAAAAGTATATTTTGATGTCCAGATTCTAAAGAAGGGTATTATTTGGTAAAAAAGAATATATAAAATTGTCAAAAATTATATCTAAAAAGGGTTCTCCATGAAAAGGCGGTTAATCGACCTTTTAAAGAATATTAGAAGATTTATGCTTAAAATTAGATTCATTTGCAATTTACGCCTCTAAAATTTATTGGATAAAAGTAAAAATATTTGACAAACATTTATAATCATTTTGTAGTTAGTTATGTTCTTTCCATCCATTACAACGGCTAGGTGTTAACTACCATTTAAAATACAATTATTTTATTATAAGAGTGCAACGTAAGATTTCAAAGGAACTCGTTGTTGCGTAATGGGTAAGCCATCGAGCATAGCGTTCCCTTTAAATTAATATTAACCTTTTATTCACAAATAGGGATAAATATAAAAAATATCATATTGTTTATTTACCTGGGGTGTTACAGATATAGTTTGTTTTATTTAAGATTCATTAAGATAGGCTGATAATGAGTTTAATATGTTCATATTAATTGTCCAAATGTTAAACAATTAATGAAAGGTTTAACCATACGATACAATGAGTTCTAAAATTTTATAACATTAATGAAATGTTAAAAATTTATGGCTAACTATTTATTAAAAGTTTGGGAGTCTAAATATTTTAAAGTGATTATATTGATTTATTAAATGTTAAAAATTTAATGAAATATTAAATAATACATTGCAATTAGTTATATCATTTTGAAACATTTATGAAATGTGAAAATTTTATGGATGAGTATTTATAAAAAATTTGGGAGTCTAATGAGTTTCCTTACAGTTATATATAAACTACTTTAATCCTTGGGAATTTTTTAAAGTCATTGTATTTGTTTTGATAAACTATGAATCTTTTCAAACAACATCTCACATTTCACTCATATATTTTACCCGAAAGTTTTAGAAGTTCTTGAGTGTGAGAAAAATATAACATAATGGTCTAGGTGATCCACCTAAAATATAGATACATTGGTGGTGAGATTCTTTTGACTACTACAAATATATCTTTCTTGTGCTTGTATAGAAAATGTTGGTGGTTTTTTTTCAAATAATATGAAAAAATATGTATAGCCTTCATAAATTTTTTGATATTCAATTATAATGAATGGTTCTATGTTATGATAATGGTTTTTGTATCTTTTATAATAAAAATATGGTGCCCCTCTTAAATACCAACATGTACAAGAACAATTTTATATGTGATATCATATAACAATATTGTTGATCCATTTAGAAAAAATATAGAGAGAGAGGTTGTGTGAGAAACCAATATAGATATTGAGATAAAACCCAAAAAATAAATCATTTTTTAAAGGAAAGTAAATAATTTATTTAACTAGATCTTAATTAAAATATCTAATCGTTAATAAAATGTTACTAAAATTATTATTATTATTTACTATTATAGTGTCAACTACTCGGGATTAATATCTTATATTATGATTAGATGTTTACTTGTAAACTTTTAATGAAATATTAATACTCAATGAGTTTTATGTTCTAATAATGGAAACATAATGTAATATTTTCATTATCTAATTATGAAGTTGGATTTCCACTTGGTGTGAGATATTGAGTTCACTATTTATAAATTTCATGGAAATAATAAAAATGCACGACCATAAAAGTGATATAAACATAGAGATATTAAATAAATAAAAAATTAAATGATATATTTTGATTATTATATATATTAAGAAGTTTAATATTACCATAACCTATAAATCAATAACCAAAATTTATCATTTTTCATCATTTATTTTCTTATTTTTATTTTTATATGATTTGTATATCATTTTTATAATTAATTTTTCATTAAACATATATTTACTTCTTGTTTTTCAAAAAATAAAATTAAATAATAATATAAAATTATTGATAATATTATTTTTAGAATTTTGTAATAAATAAATTTAAAAACTAATAATTTTAAATTTTATTTTATTTACCTCTCTGGGGATTGTCCAGTTAAAAGTTATAGGGCCTAGTCCATGTCTCTTAAGAATAAATGTTTTTTACAAAACCATTAAAAGTTAAAGAAAGATTATACGATCATGGTTCTATAGAGTAATGAAGGCCAGGATCATCTCCCTGTATCACATTACTATAACCATTTAGGAGAGAACCAATAAAAAAAATTCTTAAACTCCCTTTAATAGATCAAAACTCAAATCCATGTAATCTACCACAATATTTCCTTATCACCTAAAGTGAACAATTATTCGTTGCTATATAATAACCTTTAAATCTTGGTTTTTTTTTAATTTTAATTTCATGTAAAAGTTGAATATATTGTAAATGATATAAAAAATTTAGTTCTCACATCAACTTTTCAAAAACCAATATTGAATTTTCTTCAATAAAAATGACATATTAGAAGGTTTTCAACATTATTTTTTAAGTAATATGATGTTAAAATCTTTTAGAAATGAATTTTTATATATGTTTTTCAAGAAATTAGTGTGGAAATATTATTTCAGCATTGGTTTTAGGAAAAAAATGTTTATTAATCTAATAAAATGAAATGTCATTAAGCATTTAATGTCATTTTTTAATGAAACTGATACTGAAATCCACTTTCTAAATCATTTTTGTAGAAAATTGATATAGAAATTAACTCTCAGCATCATTTTCTATAACATAAACATTGAAATTAAAATCTTATTTTAAATGTCCTAAAATAAATTATTCTATACATGTGTTATAATATTACAATGAAAACAAATAGCAGCAGAAAATATCATTGGAAACTTTAACAACAAATATTACAAAAAATATACTAATTAATGATAAATATCTCTAAATTGGTCAAATTTAAAAAATATTCTTCAAATAAATTTTTAAGTTGGTTCATTTATTTGGGAAGATTTGGTGAAAGGTTATAAAAAATATACAAAAACATAAAATTTTATGAATTTAAAAATAAAACATATTTTTTAAAATTATAAGTGAAATAATGAAATAAACATTTTGAAAATATTTTGTTCTTTTGTACATAACTATCTCATAAATAAATTTTAAAATATATTACCCATATTCAACACATTTTTAATGATGTAATTGAATGGATGAAAAATAAATATATAAGCACTAGATATGTAAGATAAAACAACTATTCACTAATGAAAAAATTAACCTCCTAATGTTTCACATATTCAATTTTTTAGCATTAATTGTTGAGAAGTGAACCCTTATAAACTCAATATATGATATTTATAATTTAAAATATTAATTATCAATGAAAATATTCAAAAAATTATTACTATTTAATAATTAATATGATAAAATAATACTTAATCCTTTTACAACATTATAAAACACCTTTGAACACAATCCAAAAAAGCACAACCAATATTATTTTCTTTCATATGGGAAAAATATATATAACATCCAATGTTTACTAAAACATAAAAATACATTACTAATAATAGTATATTAAATATAGGTTCCAAATTATATAGATGTTCTTCCCAACCAAGTAATAAAGGAAACAAAAATATGTAATACTCATGTTTTTTTAATCTTCCAAATATATATTTAATTATAGAACATTGGTCAAGGAATTATGAATCTATTGAAATGTATTCTAGATCTATAAAATCAATAAAATAAGTGAAATTGTATTTTACAAAAATATTGTGGAGATAGCTAATTCTAAAAGCAATAAATTATGTTAATATAACATATGATTATTTGATGAAATGAAATATATAATTTAAATGTACTTACATTGAAAACAATAGAAACATGGGTATAGTGGGATCCTCACCATGTAAAATATAAATGAAGAAATTTTTAAATATATTTATCATATAATATATTTCAAAAATATCATAAAAATTCATAAGGTAAAATAATTCAATAATATAGAGAAAATATGTGTTAACATTATTATCCATCAACATCCAAAGGAGTATCTAATGGATCTAGTTCTTAATATTTTTATGTCCTTTAAATTGATTCCTTCAATTCTAGATACTCCTATATAAGGCATGTGAAAGAAAAAATTATAACTAATTTTTGTTGATTCAATTAGGTTTCCTTGTGAATTTTTCATTCCTTCATGTATTGAAAATCACAAACACTCTATCTCAAGGGAAATTTCATTTCCCCTAAGATTTATCTTAATAAGAAAAATTTTCCTTCCTCAAGGAAAATTTATCCTTACCATGTTTTCATTGTTCATGTCATAATTTATTTAAATCTAACTCATTTTATTTATAAGTGTAAAATTCAGTTTCATATCTAAATCCTCGGAATCCTATAAATACTCAAATATAGAGCATTTTGTTTTCAGGATTCGAATTAAAGTTATGAATTCTTATGAATTCAGACTCCGAATTCCTATAAATCTAGACCTAGAATTATTATGAATTTGAATTATGAATTCTTATTAATTTAGAATCCCAATTCCTATGAATTCAGACTCTGAATTATTATGAATTTGGACCCATAATTCTTATAAATTCAGACTCTAAATTATTATGAATTCAGCTTCTCAATTCCTATGAATTCAGATTAAGAATTCTTACGAATTCAGACTCCGAACTCTTCAAAATTTATAGTCCAAATTTCCTTGAAATTCCGACTCTATAATTCTATATAATTCAGGTTCCGAATTCATTTGAAGACAGAATCTTAATATTCCTGTATTATATATACCGAATGGTTTTTTTGTTAGACTCTGAGCTTTTATTTTTTCTTAGACACCAAAAAATTAGTTTGTCTAAGAAATCATATTTTTCTTACCCTAATTATAGTTATCATATGATGTCTTTCTTTATATTTCTAACCAACCATTGTTTAAGTGACACATATACAGGTCCCTCCGAAATTCAATGAAAAATATGACTGTTGGAGGGGGGATCCTACTGTTGAAGATGTGACTACAAAAAGGAGCTCATTTGAAATAGTGCATACCTTTGATGAAAAATTTTATCAATCTAGAGATTACATACTTCTAAGTTTATTTCTAGAGAGAGACTTTAATTCTTTGTGAATACTAAATGTCTTGTTCAGAATTGCTTCGTGTGACTCTGAATGTTACTGAGTACATTCAAGGTCTTCTGGAGATAGGAAGACAGAGGTGCCGACTACCTTGAAGTTCGAGGGCTTGCGGGTAAAGCAAGATAGACTCTGATATTCATATCGAGGGCTTACCCGGGTGTTATTAAGATAGAATTTCTTGAAAGTATAAATCAAGGGACCTTTATCAAAGGTTTTTGGATACCCTACTCTTTAGGTTAAACGATTTCTTACTTGTTACTTGTATTGTTTCAAGTCTGTTTTCTGCTGAATTTTTATTGTTAAGGAATGTATAACTATCTAATACTTTCTTATACTTGTATACTCTGATTTGTAAGATTCGATACGCTTTAAGGTAGAATCTTTTTCCTTGTAAACTTTTCTTAAGTTTCATTTTTCGGACCATATTTTTGCAATAAAGCAAGTTTGTAGAACTAAGAGGGCTAGGGAATTTACCTAGTTTATCTTTGTTAAACATTAACATCTTTAAAAGTTCCAAAGAAATTTCTTAAAGTATACAATTACCCCCCCCCCCCCCCTCCCAGATTGTATATTAAGCATCTACATGATTATTTCAATTCTACAATTGGTATCAGAGGAGGTATCTGAAATACTTATATTCTTATATATGTTTTCATGCTCAAGTTTTCATTGTTCTATATTTTCCTATCTTAGGATATTTTTATTATTATTAACAATCATTTATTAGTGACAAGTTTGTGTGGAATGATATTTTCTTTGAGATGGAAGGAATGACTATTGGTTGGATTGACAGTCTTAATCCTACTAGACCACCTATTTTTTATGGGAATGATTATGAATATTTGAGAGATCAAGAAATTTTCATTAATACTTGGAAAAAAAATTATGCTGACTAGAGATTACAATATTACTGATAAGGAAGTCAATACTTTTACTAATAAAGAGAATTCAGAATATCAACTAAACTATAAGGTATGCAATACATTGTTATTTTCCATAACCAGGATTATATATAGCTAAATTTCTTCTTGTGAAGCCGAAAATTGTATTTGGATGAAGCTTGAAGTAACTAATTTTAAAACTTCTAATGTTATTGAAACTAGAAGAGTTGTGCTTAGAGCTGAGTACTATGGTTTGTTCTTTCCTTATGGAGAACCTATTTGTAAGGTACAATAGAGATTTATTACTATTGTCAATAGCTTAAACTCAATGGGTGAAAAATATTTGGATGATGAGGCACTTGTAGACAAGATTATAAACATCATGCCTAATGAGTGGGAATCCAAGGGGACAGCTATAAGTGATAATAGGAAAGTCTCACAGATCACTCTTGATGAGCTTTTTGGAACTCTTCTTCAACTTGAAACTAGAATGAATAGAGATGCTGAAAATGTTAAGAAATATAATGGGAATAGATGTTTTGCTTTTATAACTACCTCTAATCATATGAAATCCATTACTCCTGAGAGAGTTACAAGATCTAAATCTAATAAGGTTACTGTTTTATCTTAATCAAGTGAAAGTGAACATTCTGAGAATGAACTGTATAATCTTTCTCAAAGTATAAACAATATCGTTGGGAAGAAAGACTTTAAATATAGATACAAGAAGAAATAAAGGAAGGATAAGAAATACTCTGAAGTCACTTGTTATGAATGCAAAAGAGCTGGACATATAAGGCCATATTTTCCTATGCTTAAGAGAAAAGATAGAAAGGAAAATCAAGATGAAAGGAATAGAAAGAAGTACTAAAAAGATAAACCTAAGAATGTTTTGAAAGCTAATGACACTTATAGTGCCAGTGGTGGAGACTCTTTTGAAGAATAATCAGAGTATGAATCTTCTGGTCAGAAGAATATTGTTCTATTAGCCAAGATACCTATTGAAAATCATTGTTTAATGGTTAAGGTACACAATGTTGAATCCATCACCAATGTATCATTTAATTCTAATTATAGTGGTAGTAAATAATATGAATCCTTGGATGAATAATCTTCTTCTAATGAAGATAATACTTTACATACATATGAAGAAGCTTCTAGGTTTGCTAAGCTTCTTGAGAATGAAAATTCTAAAGTCATCAAAAAACAAGAAAAGGAAAATTCTTGAATTTCTATTCTTATTAAAGAAATATCATATCTTTTTAAAGATCATGATAAGAAAACCCTTGATTTTGAATGTATTTCAAAAGGCCATGAAGAATTTAATTGTGATAATGACAAACTTTCTAAGGATCTATAAAAGGTAATTTATAAGAAAAATGTTTTTGAGCCTAACTCTAGTGTTAAAACTATTTTTTTAGGATAAGAACATAGTTATTAAGCTAAAGTCAGAAATATTTTCCTTGGAGAAGTGTTTATTAAAATTTACCTTAGGTAAGATAAATTTTGATAAGATGTATTCCCAAATTTTACATATGAGGAATAATTATGGTTTTGGTTATACAATTTCAAAACCGATTTTCAGTAAAATTATTTTGTTCATCAAAGTGCTCCATTCTACACTAAGTGTCAGTGTGGTGGGCATTGGGAAAAAAATTGTTCCTTAAACAAAACTCGATATTTATTATTTATAAAGCTTAGTTTTCAATGAAAATGTAGATTCCTAAAATTTTTCTTTCTAAAGTTTCCAGATCCAAAAAATTTTGGGTCTTGAAAGTCTAAAAAAATTCATAGTCTAAATATTTTCGTAGTATAAATATTTTTCGTTGTCTAAACATTTTTTGTAGTCTAAAATTTTTTCATAGTATAACATTTTTTCATAGTGAAAAAATTTTCTTAGTCATATTTTTTTCATTCTAATGTTTTTTAGTTAAAAATTTCCCTTAATAAAAATTTTTGTAGTAAAATGTTTCCTAATGAAGATTTTTCTAGTTCAAAATTTTCATAATGAAATTTTTAGTAGTTATTTTTTTCATAATTAAAGTTTTTGTAATTAAAATTATCATAATGAAAATTGTTTTAGCTAGATTTTTCATAGTCAATTTTTTTTAATCAAAATATTTAAAATCTAATGTTCTTCAAGAATAACTTTCCTCATTACGAATAATCTTCCTAGCAATCTGAATGGTATGTTTCCTTTCTTAAATTTTCGTAATCATCTTTTACGTGTTGGTATTTTCATCTATTTTGTTTATTTTGTATTCATTGCTTTTCTAAAATCCGAATCATTTTCATAAAAAACTCAAAAGATCGGATTCAATCAAAATTCTTCTTCGTCTATCTCAACCATTAGATCTTCTCAATAATCTTTCAACTGTTGGATCAATCATGGAAGTTGAACCGTAGCCTCGAAGCCCATATAAAGGACCCCCTATGGTTTTACCACATCGATCTCAAAGATCTTGCATGCTGAAGCTCTGCCCTTCCTATATAATCCCATTCCAAACTTCTCAGATCTTACTTACTTCTGAATGTATGCCGAAGTCTCTTCCTAGAAAGTGATGTTGACTGTCTAGTCAATCTCTGAATGGAATATATACAAAGAAATTTTAGTTTATCCAATGTTTTATGCCATATATTACTCTATCATTTCCAAGAATATAAAACTCAATGGCTGGGAAGGTGTTTTTATTTCAAAACCAAAAGCTCAGGATTTGGTATATTTGGATTTGTCAGTAGAGTTCTATGAGTCAGTAACATTCTTTAAGGAAGAAGTAAGAAGTAAGTTTTCATTCAAGTGTTATAGAAAGACATATTCACTTTCTTACACCAAGGCTACAAGCTAGGTTGGTATTCCTTACGAAGGGGAATCTAAGTTCTATACTCACATGCTACCCGATGTTCAAGGATGTTTTATTAAGGAAAAATCCATGGCTTGTCTTGGTATTTCCTAAGTAAAGACTCCGACGATTCTGTACCTGTCTACAAACTTTTGGATTCTTGAAATGTGGTTTCAAGTATTCACTACTCCATGAAAAGTTGGTAAGGATACTCTAAAGAAGAGTGACAGCTATATTTAGTATTTCTTGGTGAATCTAAGGAAGATAAATTTGGTTAAGTACATTCTGATTACGATTGAGAATATCAATAATGGAAATTTAAATCTCAAATTATTATGTATCCAGCCATTATGTCAAATATGATTGTTCGGTGTTTAGAGTCATTCAAAATTCCTTGTAGTTCTATGTCAAGGAATTGCAAAGTCATGTTGTTGAGTGATGATACTTTGAGAAGGATGAAAATTGGTTTTCCCAAATAATCTGAAGAATTATATGATTTTCATGAAGTGGAAGTCGAAACTCTTTCCAAGAAACAGGAGGTTCCCGAAACCTCTAAAAATGGTGGAAGGAAGAGGAAGGTTAATGAAGTATAAGAGAAGGCAAAAACCTCAGTGGTTAACGAAATTATGTCAGCACCCCTGAAGCCAAATAAAAAAAAATATTATCCTGATGAATTATTAGCAAATTAAAGAGAAGATAAGAAAAATCAAAAAGAAGGGGAACCTAATTTTGGCCTGGAACCTGCTGAGGAAAAATCTTTGAAATAAAAGGCAGCTGAAGAGATTGAGAAGCAAGAGAAAAAGGAGAATCATAAGAAAAACTTGTCTAAGATAGAGATTGTCCAATAACTTCTTAAGGATGCTAATAAAGAATCCAAGAATATTCTGGAACTAGAATAACTTATGATAGAACCTTTTCCAGAGACTCCGGTAAAGAAGTTTTTGACTCTGAAAAAAGTCCAATAAAAACAAGCAGAAGAAGAAGAAGAATACAGTGGTGATACTGAAGACTTGATAAAGAAAGTTGAAGATTTCCAGGAGAAGGAAAGTCCTTCTGAAAAATTTTCATTCAAAACCTCTGAAGTAGAATCTTTAAAACTTGCTACCCCATTGAAAGATGATAAGAGTGGAGAAGAAGTGAAAAACGTGTCTGCAGATGAAATCTCCAACCATGATTTCATTTAGCCATAGGATGTTGAGGTAGGAGCTGATAAAGAAGAGGTAGATGAAGATAAAATTGTAAAACTCTCTGATAGTGAATATTAATCACCCATTCAAGAAGAAGTCATTCCAAAAGCTGATAAGGGAAAATAGGTGGTTGTTGATACACCTAGAAGAGCAGTGGTGAAGAATAATGAAGTGGGTGCTTCATCAAAAAGGAAATCTGCGGATATACAAAAAAATCATCACCAACAAAAATATCTGATTCAAAATTGTCCTCTCTTAAACATGATTTTGTATTCTAGTCTTTGAAGAAGATTGTTGGAACTTTTCCTCTATTTAAAATCATAGACTCTAGATGTCACATGCTTTAGCATACCTTAAATTAAAATTTTGATTCAGTATCTATGGTGATGGATAAGTGTGTCAAACATGAGGTTGATTTCAAAACCTTTTACATAAACTACAAAGATCAAAAAAGATCTTGTAAAAATATGAATAGTTGTTCAATGAAAACAATGGAAGACATGAGAATTCTTAATGAGTTTCATGATAATTTCAAGGATTCATTTGAAAATGAAGATAGTAAGGTCAAATATCTCACCAACTCTTTCGAAGAAAAGCTATCCCTTGAAGAAAATACTCGAAAGAAAGCAGTGAAATATCTGAATGGGAAATTATTTCCAGTTCCTTAGAGTTAGAAGAGAGGAAGGGATGTCAAGATTTAGATAGAAGAGAATCTAGTTAAGAAAGAAGAAGTTCTAAAGGGATAGGTAGAATCTCTTAAGGCTCATGAATAAAAAATCAAATCCTTAGAGAAGGAAAAAAAAGATCGAGATCATCTTCTCAAATGTGTAGAGGATGATCACAAGGAACTCAAGAAGCTCAAAACCATAGTGAAGAATCTGATGCCGAAGTAGAAGTAAGGATAATCTTTTCCAAATCTGATCTTTTGTTTTATTTTCTTTGTTGTACATATTCTTCCAATCTTAATGAAATTTCTGAATGTTCTATATTTTTAGTTATCTAGTAATAATATTTCAGGAACCATATTTATTTTTCCATTCCCTGTATTTATTTTTGAAAATCACAAAGGTGGAGAAAAGAATGTCAAAAATTAATACATAGTAAAGAAAAAATTTCCCTAACTAAGGGGGAGTTCATCTAAGGGGTGGTTTTCATCCTGAATATTTTCATATGTAAAAAAATGGGAAATATCCTTTATGAAATTTAGAATACGATCCTTAGTGATTCTAATGCCTAAGGGGGAGTTAGTCATATTCACTGTGAACCATATTTAATGGGAGATAAGTTTTTTTCATGATCATAAAAATTCTTTGTCCATATATTATTTTTCTGAATGATTTTGTGCTTTCCAAAAAGGGTGATATTGTTGAGTAAATAAGGTTTCCTTATGAAATTTCCATTCCTTCGTGATTTGAAAATCACAAACACTCTATCTTAAGGAAAATGTCATTTCCCCTAAGATTTATCTTAATAAGGAAAATTTTCCTTCCTCAAGGAAAATTTATCCTTAACATATTTTCATTGTTCATGTCATAATTTCTTTAAATCTTACTCATTTTACTTATAAGTGTAAAATTCAGTTTCATATCTAAATCCTCGGAATCCTATAAATACTCAGATGTAGATCATTCTATTTTCAAGATCCAAATTTAGGTTCTGAATTGTTATGAATTTAGACTCCAAATTATTATGAATTCAGACATTGAATTATTATAAATCTAGACTCTGAATTCTTAGAAATCCAGATTCCGAATTCTTATGAATTTAGACTCTATATTCTTATAAATTCAGAATCTGAATTTTTATGAATTCAAACTTCAAATTCTTATGAATCCAGACTCTGAATTATTATGAATCCAGACTCCAAATTCTTATTAATTCTAATTCTGAATTCTTATGAATTCAGATTCTGAATTCATATTAATTTAGACTCCCAATTCTTATGAATTCAGACTCGGAATTATCTGAATTCAGTCTCCAAATTCTCAGAATTTAGACTCCGAATTCTTCATAATTTAGAGTCCAAATTTCCTTGAAATTCATACTCCGTAATTCTATATAATTTAGGTTCCGAATTCTTTTGAAGACAGAATCTGAATATTCTTGTATTATAGACACCGAATGGTTTTTTGGTTAGAATCTGAAATTTTATTTTTTTCATAGACTCAAAAAATGAATTTGGCTAACCAACCATATTTTTCCTATCCTTATTATAGTTATGAATCGATTTCATGATTTCTGTTTCAAACCAAACTTTGTTTGAGTGAACGTGTACAGGTCCCTCTGAAATTGAAGGAAAAATATGACCATTGGAGGAGGGATATGACCGTTGAATATGTGCCTATAAATAGGATCTCATTTAAAATAGCTCATAACTTTGATGAATTATTTGATCAATCGAAATATTTCATGCCGTTGAGGTGATTTATAGAGATAGAGACTTTAATGCTTTGTTCGTATTGAACATCTTGTTCATAATTTCTTCATGCGACTCGGAATGTTGATGAGTACATTCGATGGATTCCGGGGATAGAAAGATATAGGTGCTGACTAACTTGAAGTTTGAGGGCCTGCAGGGATAGCAAGATAGACTACAATATTCGTATTGAGGGATTTCCCTGGTGTGGGTAAGACAGACTTTCTTGAAAGTAAAAATCAAAGGACCTTTATCCAAGGTTGTTTCATACTCTACTCTTTGGGTAAAAAGATTTCTTACTTGTTACTTATATTGTTTCAATTTTGTTTTCTGCTGTATTTTGATTGTTAAGGAAAGTATAACTATCTTATACTTTCTTATACTTGTATACTCTAATTTATAAGATTCTATATGCTTTAAGGTAGAATCTTTGTCCTTGTAAACATTTATTAAGATTCATTTCCAGAACCATATTTCTGGAAGCAAGTATATAAGGCCCCAGCCTTAAACCATACTTAATCTTGAGTTATTACAAGATTACACGTTGAGGATCATTTCAGGTTTAGAGTTTTAGATCATAAAACTTGCATTACATTCCACATATAAACAAAGTGGTTACATAAATATAGTATTCTTCATTCCCATCAATGGAAACACATTTAAAATAAAACATGGATTATTTCTTGACACATCCTTGACTCTATCATCTTATCATGTACCTTTCCCTTGACCTGTGAAAAACATTTCAAAAACATGGGATGAGCATAAAAACTCAGTATGGGTTATAAAAACATGGAAAGGAAACATGAGTTCATATATACATAAGAATGAAATCATACTTTACCCATAAAACATAGGCACTTTAACATACCTCATAAAATTATGAATAAATCATAGAAATCATAATACGTAAAGGTAACTTGAGGCATTCATAACATTCTTACGTAGGGAGTAACCCTCTTGGTTACGTTTGGAATACCCATCACAGTATATTCCCTAAAATCTCTTCGGAGAAACCTTAACGTTTCACTCCTTCGCGTTACCCAATGCATTGGAGAGCTATAACGGGCTCACCCGCCCTTAGTTTATCACGGAACCACCCGTCTTCATAATAATGCCCAAGAACCATAACATAATCATATCACATAAAACATGCATAATGGAAACATAAAATTTCCACATTTCAATCACGAGATATCAATAAAACACATTGATATAAAAACATTATGAAAACCATTTTCAATACCAAAATAAAAGAAAAGTAAAACATGGTATTTATTTTTCTTTTAAAGAGAAGGTATGGCTTGTAGAGGAAGCCGAAACTCAAATAACGGTCATGACGGCGGAGAAGTCGTTGTCGCCGCATACGTACGAAAAAAACATTCCCTTTTGTCGTTTAGTAAACACTTCGTATAAAAAAGATTCCTTTTGAATAAACGTAAAAGTCAAAGGGGTTTATACACCGTATAAAAGAAAGTTGTGTATAAAATAAAATATTCCTCAACGAAAGAAGATTGAGACGAAGTCCCATACCTCGTATCCGACTTGACCCGACCGTTATTTAATCTCCAGAATAATAAACTTTAGTTAATCTCTACTTTCTTAAGAACCTTTTTCAAGTTCATTATTCCTTTTATACCATGTTATGTACATCATGTAATCATTTAAGTTAATAATGTTCATGTTGTCGGTATTTGGTTCTTCAGTCAAAAATAGACTTCTTACACTTACATGTTGTTAATTTGGTCAAAGGTTTGTTTTATCCAGAATGGTATTCATGATGTAGATATCATATATGTCATATATATCCAGTACATACATGCATTTATAATATTACACAATCATTTAGAGGTAAGAAATGAAATGCACCGTTCATGGAGACGGTAAGCCGTACGTACGCATGAACGCTACTTCCATTTCTATTTCATATTTTATAGAATGGAATCATAATGATATAAAGGTATATTGTAATTCCAGTATAATATCATATATAATAACTTTAAATCCATCCTTTACACGTCCCACATATGGCATTAACGAATCACATCACTTTTAGGGGGCGGTAGTCCGCACTTCCTTAAATGAAGATATCGTGTTTACCCATAATGGAAACCATAAAGGTATGCCAAAAATGAAAAATACAGAAGCTTAAAGAAAACATAAACATATTATATATCATATATAAAAATAGTGACATCATAATGGCCACCCTTGAAGGTGTTAAACGAGTGTTGAACAATCATTGTTTCGGGAGGCAGAATTTCGCCATCCACGGAAACCGTATGTTCTTTAACCATTTGATGTAGTTGTGTGAGAGTGTAGTTCAAATAAATCATATAACAACATCCTAGTATATTGAATATACCGTTGTTGTTACAAAAGGAGTAAATAAAAAGAGTTTAGGGGGTTGGAGAAGCAAAATAAAACAAATGAACATGAGAGAATGAATTACCTTAAAAAGTGTAACTCCTTTTGATTTGAGCCTAAAGGCTTCCTTTGAAAGGATTCTGCCCAAAGTAAATCCTCTATGATGAGGAGAGGGGTGAGGAGAGAGTAAATGGGCAGGGTTTGGCCGAGCCAAAGGCTTGAGAAGTGTGTGAAATGAGGTAGAGGTGGGGGCCTTTTATAAGAGGAGAGGAGGGGCACTTTTGGAAAGTAAATAAATATTACTTTATTTGAAAATGTGTTTCGGTTTTAAAAGGTCCCACATTGATATAATTCGTGGATAAGGTTATAAGGGTTCGAAATACACTCATCCAATTGGTTTTTGACATGTTTAGTTCATATATTTTATATTATCTTTCCATTTTATTTAAATCGTCAAATAATGATGTCATCGCTGCATCATTATTATGTCATAAATAATTTAATTTATTTAATGTCTAAAAATCATAAAAAAAATACTATGATGTAGGAAATCTTTTTATATTTCCAATGACTATTTATAATCAAAAATCTGATCTTTATAACCCCATGTAAAAATTGTTTTCGTAAAACATCTCTTGTTTGTGTCATTTTTACTTTAAAATTTAATAAAAAGTAATTTATGTCATTTCCCAACAAAAGTGGATCCATGGGGTCCCCAAGTTGACCCATGGCATGTCATGGTCGGCCATGACACAACCAATGAGGTTGGGACATGTTTCTAGGTCATTTCATTCTATTAAAGTATTATTTATACCTTAAACTACCCTAATTACCACTAATCGTGATTAAGAACTTAATAAGTTACTATTCACCAAAAAATTATTATAATCTCATTGAACCACATTTTACTTCTTAATGACAACCATGTATGTCGGATTTTCATAATTCAGTACACATTAGTGGTAAACTTTTATTTAACTGAAAAATCAGTTTGCTTGATTACCACTTAGTGGTTTCACTATTCATCAAAAATTGAAGTTTTTCAGAAAATTACCAAAAATTCACCCTAAGCTATATTTGATATTCCGAATTCAAAAATGAAGTCTATTTAACAAAATTCAAATCATATAAGTCACATTAATTAATTTAATAATTAATTCCCGCTGCCAGAGCAAATAGCGTGTTTTTACAAAACAATAAGTATCAAAAGATTGACACCAGTTTAAGCCTAATTTCAAAGTGAAATTGATTCCAATGACCACCATTGGATAAAATGGTAAAAATATATTCTAATTTCACTTCAAAACCAATTCAAAACATAATCTAATCATATAAATAAATTAGATTAAAAAGCAGTTTTGATGTAAAATGCAGTATTTTTCACTATTCATTAAAAAATGAACATTGTCAGAAAAATACCAAAAATTCACACAAGGTAAATTTTGATGTCCCAATCATAAAGGATAAGTTTATTTTGACAAACATAGTTTATAAAATTGTCAAAATATAGATTCAAAAATGTTTTTCCATCAAAACGCACTAAAACAATCTTTTAAAAATATTAGTGTATTCCATGCATAAGATTGTATTTATTTTCATTTTAAGCCTCTATAACACTATCTTAATCATTAATAGACATAGATAAAAATATCTATTATTCATTACTTACTTGGGATGTTACATCCTTCCCCCCTTTAGAAAATTGTGTCCCCGCAATTTATTTACTTATCGAATAAATGGGGGTACTTATCCCTCATTGCATTTTCAGATTCCCATGTTGCCTCTTCAATCATGTGGTTTTTCCACAAAACCTTTACCTACTTAATCACCTTATTTCATAACACTTGCTCCCTGTGGTCAAGAATCTGGACCGGTTGTTCCTCATAAGATAGGTTCTCTTCTAGCTGAACTACCTCTGGACTCAAAATATGAGATGGATCTGGCATATACTTTCTCAACATCGAAACGTGAAAAACATTGTATACCTGAGATAAACTCGGAGGTAAAGCCACTCGGTATGCAACTGATCCAACTCTCTCCAGAATTTCGTATGGTCCAATGAACCTTTGACTCAACTTTCCTTTCTTACCAAATCTCATCACACTTTTCCAAGGAGAAACCTTGAGAAAAACATGATCACCTACCTCGAAAGATAGATCCTTCCTCCAGTTATCCGCATAACTCTTCTGCCTGCTCTGAGTTGTTCTCATGTGTTTCTGAATCAGCTGAAATTTTTCTGCCATCTCTTCTACCAATTCTGGTCCCATCAACTTCCTTTCACCCACTTCATCCCAGAAAGCTGGAGTTCGATACCGCTTCCCATATAATGCCTGAAATGGTGCCATCTGTATACTGGAATGGAAACTGTTATTATATGAAAATTCATCCAAAGAAAGATGTTGGTCCCAACTTCCCTGATAATGCATAGAACAAGCTCGTAGCATATCCTCCAAGGTCTTAATTGTTCATTCTGACTGCCCATCTGATTGAGGATGAAAAGCTGTACTAAAATTTAATTCAGTACCCAACGACTTCTGAAGGCCTTTCCAAAAGTTAGAAGTAAACCTGGGATCACGATCTGATACAATGGAGAGAGGAACTCCATGTAACCTGACTATCTCTTTAAGATACAAATGGGAAAGTTGATCAAGAGAGAAATTATCTCGTATAGCAAGGAAATGAGCAGATTTGGTCAAGCGATCAACAATAACCCAGATTGAATTATTACCTCGAGATGTCTTCGGTAATCCAACAACAAAGTCCATGGATATATTCTCCCATTTCCACTCTGGCACTGGTAAAGGCTGAAGCATCCCTTTCGGTAACTGCCGCTCTGCTTTAACCTGCTGACAAGTCAAACGCTTCACAGTAAAATCAGCAATGTCTCTTTTCATTCCATCCCACCAGTAATACTCCCGCAGATCTCTATACATCTTAGTACTGCCCGGATGAACTGAAAACGGAGAACTCTGAGCTTCACATAACAACTCTATCTTTAACTGTGAATCACAAGGCACACACAATCTCTTCCCAAATCTCAAAACGCAATCATTATCAATGTTGAATTCAGGAAACTTACCTTTCTGAACTAGCTCTACCTTTTTCTGCAACTCATTGTCTTGCTTCTGTGCTTGCTTGATTCTATCTGATAGAGAAGATCTCACTGATACCTGAAACAAAACAGAAGGACTTCCTGCACCAACAACTTCTATGCCAAAGTTCATTAAATCCTTAACCAAAGGATCACGTTCTAAACGCAACATTGTTAATGAAGCATTACTTTTTCGACTCAAAGCATCAGCCACTTTATTTGCTTTTCCCGGATGGTAATGAATTGTACAATCATAATACTTGATTAATTCTAGCCATCTCCTCTGTCTCATGTTTAACTCTTTCTGAGTGAATATATACTTTAAACTTTTGTGATCGGTATATATTTCACACTTTACTCCATACAAATGATGCCTCCAAATTTTTAAAGCAAAAACAACAGCAGCTAATTCCAAATCATGTGTAGGGTAATTTACCTCATGAGTTTTCAACTGTCGTGAAGCATAAGCAATTACCTGATCATTCTGCATTAGGACGCAACCAAGTCCTTTCAATGAAGCATCACTGTATATAACAAACTCACCATTCCTGGAAGGTAGTGCCAAAACTGGAGCATTCACCAATCTTCTTTTCAATTCCTGAAAACAATCATCACATTCTTTTGTCCAGATAAACTTAACACCCTTCCGAGTTAGCTTTGTCATTGGACTAGATAACCGTGAAAAATTTCTAACAAACCTTCGTTAATAGCCCGCCAAACCAAGGAAGCTACGAATCTCAGTTACATTTGTGGGTCTTGGCCATTCTTCCACAACTTTTGTTTTTGCAGGATCAACAGTTATTCCATCTTTAGAAACAATGTGACCAAGGAAAGAAATTTGTTGCAACCAAAACTCACACTTTCTGAATTTCCCATACAGTTTCTTTTCTTTTAAGGTTTGCAAGATAACCCTTAAATGTTTTTCATGCTCCTCTTTACTTTTAGAAAACACCAAAATATCATCAATGAAAACCACCACAAACTTATCCAAGAACTCATGGAAAATTCTATTCATTAAGTCCATGAATACAGCAGGTGCATTGGTTAGCCCAAAAGGCATTACTACAAATTCATAATGGCCATATCTCGTACGGAATGCGGTCTTTGGAATATCTGCCTCCTTTACCTTCAGCTGATGGTACCCCGATCTCAAGTCAATCTTTGAAAAAAACTGAGCTCCCTGGAGCTGATCAAACAAATCATCGATATGAGGAAAAGGATATTTGTTCTTAACAGTGATATTATTCAAGGCTCTATAATCAATGCAAAGTCTCATAGAACCATCTTTCTTTTTAACAAATAAAACAGGAGAACCCCATGGTGATGTGCTAGGTCTAATGAAACCTTTCTCTAATAAATCTTGCAATTGCTCCTTCAACTCTAAAAGTTCAATTTGTGCCATTCGATAAGGGGGTTTTGAAATTGGCTTAGCATCAGGAACTAAGTCAACAGTAAACTCAACTTCCCGATCGGGTATTATTCCAGGCAACTCATCAGGAAAAACATCAGGATACTCATTTACCACTGGCACATCATTAATCTGAACAGTTCCTTTATTTTCAATGACGTGTGCAAGGTAACATTCATTTCCATCTTTTACAAGTTTCTCGGCCTCTTGATACATTATCAAAATTAAGGGTTCATTCTTGTAAACAAATTGAAAGTATTTCTGAAAAGAAACTTCTTTAGCTCTACAGTCAAACTTAGCATGGTAAATAGAGAGCCAATCCATACCCAGGATAACATCAAACTCTACTAGAGGTAGAACAATAAGGTTTGCAATTAGGTTCTTTCCACAGATAAGGATAGGAAGAATCTTATAAAATCTTTTTGCCTCGACACTTCCCCCAGGTGTTTTTACCAAAAGTTCAGGAGTCATTTCTTGAGATGGTATTCCCATTTTACTAGAAAAGGTTTCAGAGATGAAAGAATGTGTAGACCCCGAATCAAACAACACACTGGCATAATCTGAAAAAACAAACAAGGTACCTGATACAACTTCATTTGATGGCCCGACATCTGCTGAAGTAGTTGCAAAGGATTTCACCACCCCTTTCTGCTTGTAGTCTAACTGCTTCCCATCACTCAAGCTCCTTGTCGGACACTCGTTTGCATAGTGACCCATCTCATTGCTCTTATAACATTTCACTAACTGTAAATCAAATTTGTTTTTACCTTCCCCTTGATCCTTTTCAGTGCAATCACGAGCCTTATGTCCCATCTTACCACATCGGTAGCACTTCCTAGAATTCATAAGACATTCCCCAGCATGCCTTTTGCCACATTTATCACAAACTGGAAACTTAGTTCTCTTACCATCAGACTTTTTTGAAGAATTCTTACCTTTCTCCTGCCACCTCGGTCACTTCTTCTGCTGGTTGTTATAGAAAACTTTGTCATCGGCAAACTCCATTTCCACCTTCTCAGCACATCGAACAAGCTTTTCATAACTTTTAAACTCACGAGAAGCTAATGCCCTTCGATACTTTGGCTTTAATCCTGAGTAAAAACGATTGATTTTACTATCAAGGTCCCGGATTAAATTTGGAGCATACCTTGCCAATCGAGTGAACCTTTCTTCATAGGCAGCCACTGAGTCTTCCTCTTGCCTCAATTCCAAGAATTGCTTTTCCATACTAAGTCTAACAGCTTTAGGAAAATACTTCTCAAGAAACATACCTTTGAATTCATCCCAGTCAAGAGCATCAATCTCATCGGTGTCCCTGATATTTTTAACCATAGACCACCACTGATCTGCTTCACCCTCCAAACGGTAAATAGCAAGACTAAACTTTTGATTGTCTGAACACCCCATGACATCAAAAATCTTCTCCAGTGCTTTAATCCACCCTTCAGCTAGCACAGGGTCAGATGATCCTCTGAATGATGGTGGATGTTGCCTCATGAAATGTTCCACCACTGACATGTTCCTCTGCGGTTGTTCTGGCTGATCTCGTGCATGGATACCACCGCCATTTATCGCTTGAGTCAACTACGCCATTACTACAACATACTGTTCAGTTCCAATTTTGACCATTTCTGGATGCTGATTCGGAAGGTTATTTCCTTCTGTATGCCTTCCTAGCACTGCTTCCCTGTTTCCTCTGCGGAAAACCATTCTGAACAAACATGTCTTAGATGAAGCAACATGGTAATCTTTAAATGCTATATCTTTTTAAAAAAAACTATTTTTGGATAATCATTTAATAGAATTCTAACTCCTAAAGTTATCTAAACTGACCTCTGATACCAACTATAAGGCCCCAGCCTTAAACCATACTTAATCTTGAGTTATTACAAGATTACACGTTGAGGATCTTTTCAGGTTTAGAGTTTTAGATCATAAAACTTGCATTACATTCCACATATAAACAAAGTGGTTACATAAAGATAGTATTCTTCATTCCCATCAATGGAAACACATTTAAAATAAAACATGGATTATTTCTTGACAAATCCTTGACTCTATCATCTTATCATGTACCTTTCCCTTGACCTGTGAAAAACATTTCAAAAACTTGGGATGAGCATAAAAACTCAGTATGGGTTATAAAAACATGGAAAGGAAACATGAGTTCATATATACATAAGAATGAAATCATACTTTACCCATAAAACATAGGCACTTTAACATACCTCATAAAATCATGAATAAATCATAGAAATCATAATACGTAAAGGTAACTTGAGGCATTCATAACATTCTTACGTAGGGAGTAACCCTCTTGGTTATGTTTGGAATACCCATCACAGTATATTCCCTAAAATCTCTTCAGAGAAACCTTAACGTTTCACTCCTTCGCGTTACCCAATGCATTGGAGAGATATAACGGGCTCACCCGCCCTTAGTTTATCACGGAACCACCCGTCTTCATAATAATGCCCAAGAACCATAACATAATCATATCACATAAAACATGCAAAAAGGAAACATAAAATTTCCACATTTCAATCACGAGATATCAATAAAACACATTGATATAAAAACATTATGAAAACCATTTTCAATACCAAAATAAAATAAAAGTAAAACATGGTATTTATTTTTCTTTTAAAGAGAAGGTATGGCTTGTAGAGGAAGCCGAAACTCAAATAACGGTCATGACGGCGGAGAAGTCGTTGTCACCGCCTACGTACGACAAAAACATTCCCTTTTGTCGTTTAGTAAATGCTTCGTATAAAAAAGATTCCTTTTGAATAAACGTAAAAGTCAAAGGGGTTTATACACCGTATAAAAGAAAGGTGTGTATAAAATAAAATATGCCTCAACGAAAGAAGATTGAGATGAAGTCCCATACCTCGTATCCGACTTGACCCGACCGTTCTTTAATCTCCTGAATAATAAACTTGAGTTAATCTCTACTTGCTTAAGAACCTTTTTCAAGTTCATTATTCCTTTTATACCATGTTATGGACATCATGTAATCATTTAAGTTAATAATGTTCATTTTATCGGTATTTGGTTCTTAAGTCAAAAATAGACTTCTTACACTTACATGTTGTTAATTTGGTCAAAGGTTCATTATATCCAGAATGGTATTCATGATGTAGATATCATATATGTAATATATATCCAGTACATGCATGCATTTATAATATTACATAATCATTTAGAGGTAAGAAATGAAATGCACCGTTCATGGAGACGGTAATCCGTACGTACGCATGAACGCTACTTCCATTTCTATTTCATATTTTATAGAATGGAATCATAATGATATAAAGGTATATTATAATTCTAGTATAATATCATATATAATAACTTTAAATCCATCCTTTACACGTCCCACATATGGCATTAACAAATCACATCACTTTTAGGGGGCGGTAGTCCGCACTTCCTTAAATGAAGATATCATGTTTACCCATAATGGAAACCATAATGGTTTTCCAAAACAGAAAAATACAGAAGCTTAAAGAAAACATAAAAATAATATATATCATATATAAAAATAGTGACATCATAATGGCCACCCTTGAAGGTGTTAAACGAGTGTTGAACAATCATCGTTTCGGGAGGCAGAATTTCACCATCCACGGGAACCGTATGTTCTTTAACCATTTGATGTAGTTGTGTGAGAGTGTAGCTCAAATAAATCTTATAAAAACATCCTAGTATATTGAATATACTGTTTTTGTTACAAAAGGAGTAAATAAAAAGAGTTTAGGGGGTTGGAGAAGCAAAATAAAACAAATGAACATGAGAGAATGAATTACCTTAAAAAGTGTAACTCCTTTTGATTTGAGCCTAAAGGCTTGTTTTGAAACGATTCTGCCCAAAGGAAATCCTCTAGGATGAGTAGAGGGGTGAGGAGAGAGTAAATGGGCAGGGGTTGGCCTAGCCAAAGGCTTGAGAAGTGTGTTAAATGAGGTAGAGGTGGGGGCCTTTTATAAGAGGAGAGGAGGGGCACTTTTGGAATGTAAAGAAATATTACTTTATTTGAAAATGTGTTTCGGTTTTAAAAGGTCCCACATTGATATAATTCGTGGATAAGGTGATAAGGGTTTTAAATCCACTCATCCAATTGGTTTTGTACATGTGTAGTTCATAGATTTTATATTATCTTTCCATTTTATTTAAATCGTCAAATAATGATGTCATCGCTGCATCATTATTATGTCATAAATAATTTAATTTATTTAATGTCTAAAAATCATAAAAAAATACTATGATGTAGTAAATCTTTTTATATTTCCAATGAATATTTATAATCAAAAATCTGATCTTTATAACCCCATGTAAAAATTGTTTTCGTAAAACATCTCTTGTTTGTGTCATTTTTACTTTAACATTTAATAAAAAGTAATTTATGTCATTTCCCAACAAAAGTGGATCCATGGGGTCCCCAAGTTGACCCATGGCATGTCATGGTCGGCCATTACACAACCAATAAGGTTGGGACATGTGTCTAGGTCATTTCATTTTATTAAAGTATTATTTATACCTTAAACTACCCTAATTACCACTAATCGTGATTAAGAACTTAATAAGTTACTATTCACCAAAAAATTATTATAATCTCATTGAACCACATTTTACTTCTTAATGACAACCATGTATGTCGGATTTTCAAAATTCAGTACACATTAGTGGTAAACTTTCATTTAACTAAAAAATCAGTTTGCTTGATTACCACTTAGTGGTTTCACTATTCATCAAAAATTGAAGTTTTTCAGAAAATTACCAAAAATTCACCCTAAGCTATATTTGATATTCCGAATTCAAAAATGAAGTATATTTTACAAAATTCAAATCATATAAGTCACATTAATTAATTTAATAATTAATTCCCGCTGCCAGAGCAAATAGCGTGTTTTTACAAAACAATAAGTATCAAAAGATTGACACCAGTTTAAGTCTAATTTCAAAGTGAAATTGATTCCAATGACCACCATTGGATAAAATGGTAAAAATATATTCTAATTTCACTTCAAAACCAATTCAAAACATAGTCTAATCATATAAATAAATTATATTAAAGAGCAGTTTTGATGTAAAATGCAGTATTTTTCACTATTCATTAAAAAAATGAACATTGTCAGAAAAATACCAAAAATTCACACAAGGTAAATTTTGATGTCCCAATCATAAAGGATAAGTTTATTTTGACAAACATAGTTTATAAAATTGTCAAAATATAGATTCAAAAATGGTTTGCCATCAAAAGGCACTAAAACAATCTTTTAAGAATATTATTGTATTCCATGCATAAGATTGTATTTATTTTCATTTTAAGCCTCTATAACACTATCTTAATCATTAATAGACATAGATAAAAATATATATTATTCATTACTTACTTGGGATGTTACAAAGTAAGTTTGTAGAACTAAGAGGTCTAGTGAATTTACCCTCTTTAACATTGTTAAACACTACCATATTTAATATTTCCAAAGTAATTTTTTAAAGTATACAATTCACCCCCCCCCCCCTTTATATTGAGAATCTACATAATTATTTCGATCCTAAAATTTTAATTTAATAATAATTAAAAAGTAAAACACAATGAATACCTAATATGTAAATAAATGATAAATAATATCTAGTGAAATAAATAAATGAAAAATAAATTGCCTCACTATAGTCAACTCTTATGTAGGTGGCAACACTAGAGTAGTTGGATCAATAATATCATTTCCACAACTCTTACCTAACCAAGCTATATAATCTGATTATTTACATAATCCCTTTGATGATATACAATTTGTTATGTGATAATATATACATGGGGATCCCCAATATGAATCTCAATGTACATGGTGAGTTCGGAATAAGGAGATGTAGGATATGGGTAAGCAGACTTCGTAAGAAGCATCAGTTTCAGCATTTTTAAAAACATAGAATTTAAATTGGAATTAAATATATCTTTTATCAATTCATTTAAATCACACATATCAAACATAAAATAAGTTATTTCTCCCTTTTTCCACCCCTAATGTCAAACAAGGATAACCAAAAAATGTATATAATTCCAATACCCTCCCCATATCCTCTAATATGGATTAGGTGTTCTATACCTCCTAGAGAAGATATAACAATATTCATATTAACTTTAGAGGTCAATATCCCATGTATCACTTTCTCTTAAATGGAAACCTAAAATAATCTTTTCATATTTTATATTATTGGTATAAATTTTCAAAACATTAATATTAAATAATAATAATAATTAATCCCTTAAAATACTTCAGATAATTTTTTGTTTGATAGATAATAATCATTATTTTTTTATCCTCACCCTTCTCAAGTTTTTCAAAATGAGTGGGAGGAGAAGGATAGAAATATTAAAACTCTTTGGAGCTACTTATTTATTTCTCTATTAAAACATTAAATTTTTTGCAATCATTATCTCTTATAAATCAGGATACCATTCATGTGACAATGTAGAAGCGTATAATTTTGAGACTATTTCTTGGTGATATTTCATAGAGGAAAGTTACATAATAACAAATTAATAATTTGTTAAGTAAATAAAATTAATTTAAAAAATAACATTTAGAAACAATTACTACATACCATAAAGGCTTCCTCTTATGGACATATCTTTTATATCTGTATCAATAAACTCATACATAAGGTAGAGATATTTATTTTTCTTACTCCCCAAAAAATAATATGAAGTAAACTTTATCTTAAAATATCTACATATGTTAACCACAAAGGATAAACACCTTTTCATAATTTTTTCATCTCTAGAATGATAAATATAATCTATAATTTAATTGATTAACTATTAGTCATATTAAATGTATAATATTCAAACCATTGAAAGTATAGATAAATAAATTTATAATTTTCTTTATTATGGACTCCCATAACAAGTCATTTATTTACTATTCAATTCTTCTCAAATCATGGCACAAAATATATATCTTATAATGACTATATAGTTCCAAGTAACCCCTAAACTATATGGGATGTTGGTCAACTGGATGGTTGATATCACCAAACTCATTTATCAATGTTCATTCTCCATTTTGAAGTGAAAAAAAAATGTTTAATGCCACAGCTACCGACTCTAAGTCTCTCCCTCCCTAAAGAAGAATAATAGTTTAATGTAATTTCATGAAATAAAACTTTAATTTAATTAAATAATTTAATTATTATAGTTATATATATATAAATAAACATACATACCTCATCTCCCCTACCTTCTTGTTTATCATTAATAAATATTTATGCTACTTTAATGAAATTTTGTGTTCCTATATTTGACTAAAATTGAATAATTTTCAAAAAATAAAAAAATTGATTGCTTGTAATAGAAATAAAAACATTTAATTTTAGAATTTTCAATAAAAAAATGTGTAACTAAAAATAATGAATATAAAAAGTAATAAAAATAAATTGAATTATTATCATCTAAAATGTTTAGTCTTTTTATTTAATTAAAAATAAATAAATTTCACAAGTAAAAAAATTAATTTTTCACAATATGAAGAAAACTAAAAATATTTTTTTCAATATAATTTTATATCAGAAAATGAATAATATAAAGAAAATAGTAATAATAAAACAATGATAAGAAACATTTTCAATTAAAAAATGGTTACCTTAATCTAATAAATATACAAATTATTCAAAAAATGATTGGAATGATCAACATCTATATATTTTAATATCTAAGTTAAAAGAAAAAAATATAACTGTGTATGGTTCAAAAATAAAAAATATATATTTAGATGATTAATTAAGATAGTAATTGAGTGTTATTTCATATCCCTTTTTGTGATTATTTTTTGTTTCACATACTATGTCTACATAACATTCACTTTTATCCTTTGGTCATCATGTAGTATATGAAGAAATATCACATGATTTTACAAAATCATAAACATTCTCATCAACCAAATAAATTTTTTTCACTTATAAAATCGAATAACACTGACCATTTAATCGGTCAACAATATAAAATATTTAATTTTCATTATTAATTTAGAAAAATGATTCCTATTTGGAACTAAATATTTTTAAATAAACATGTGTAATTAAATGTCGGTTTTGGTTGTTTTTTATGGTAATTTGTTTATAGAACTATAAACATCCAATAGATCCCACGTCAATAATGATTCACTGTAAAAATTGTTGTATACATGCTTTACAAAGGTATATGATTATAGGGATAGTTTTGTTAAAGATTATTTGGAATATTTCATGTTTGAGATGGTTGGAGGTTGGACTCATCACACCTCATTGAGGGGTTTATTTCAAACAATTGGATTCTATAATTTATTTAATTCATGTTCATGAATCCTTCCCAAATTACGGTGTGCCATAGGATTCCCCAAGCTAGAAGTCAGTTGTTGACATGAATCTATGTAGAAACATATATGTATCAAAAGTTCTATATATTTATCCTTTACTGATTAGCGATGAATAATTTTAATGGAGTATTTTTAATAACCAAAAATCTTGGAATTATTGAGTTTATCATTATCTAGGTAAGTGGTTGGTGTATGTTAGTATTGGTATTAGTCCAATAAAAATGAATTCCTATGTTTCCTTGTGAAATGAATCAGAAATAATTTATTTGATTCCATTTAATAGGACATGTTATACCTTTTAAGGTCATGTTACAAGGATGGATTCAAGAAATTTGATATCATTTATTAAGGATTTATAGGCAAAAGGTTTCTTAAAAATAGTTGGTGTGGGAATTTCTGGTTACCCTTGAAGGGAACATAACCCAATGAGGATAGGTTGGGCCACTCAAATAACATGGCCTAGAGAGGAAGATATGATCTCATCAGTAATATAGCTGAGATGAGAAATATATGATAGTTAATTGAAAGTAAAATGGACCTCAAGGTTGGGGAATTATTTCAATGGGAATATATCCCATTGTAAAGAGTCCCTAGGGAATGTTACCCTGGAGAAAGAGATGTCTAGGATAATGGGAATATAGTCATGTGAGGGGAGAAAGTAGATGATCTCATGAGGAATGTATACTTATGAGGATGAAAATACTGGAATGATGTGATTGTGTTTCAACTCCATGGATGTGTTATGTCCATACCATCCAAAAATGAATCAAATCCCTTGTAGTTCTAAAGAAACATTTTAATGTAAATCGGCAAGACCATACCATGAATTTTAATTTCATGTTGTAAATATGTTGTAGTGTAGTTTTACTTCATGAAACTAGGACATATTAGATTTATTTTAATGTTGTTATGAATTTATGTTTGTATCATGAAATTTGAGATAACATAGGATCGATTGGGGCTTACCCATGTGCAGTGACCCTTCAAATATAGAGTAGATCTTACATCATTTAGGAGGAGAATAGGGGGTATAGATCATTAGGTGGAGAATAAATCTATCATTGAGCTATAAGTTGGGACTTACACCTAAAAGGAAGAGTATAATTGAGGAATTTTATTTATGTTTATGGAATTCTCAACTCATATCTATAATTCCATATTTCTCATGGTTGGTATGTAAAATAAGAGAGAATAAAATATTGATCACATTTTTTGTGGGTGTAAAATTATATTTGAATGGTGTTTCAAGGTGAGTATCCTTGTAAATTTAGTGACATCACCAATAGAAAATATGGGGTGTCTCATACCTTATAGGAGGATCATATTCCTATCATCATGCCCATTGATAGGTAGGGTGGGATATGGAGGTAGGGGAGTTTCTCCCCCTACAATAAAGACAATGGGTTTTCTCCACGAGGGATTCCTTATCTGATTTAGATCATTGAATAGAGAAGAAATATGAAATTACTATATTATATACCACTCTTCTTTCTTCCTAATCGGGACACCCATTATAAATGTAATCCACAATATTGATCCCCCATGAGGGTTCTACCCATCTTAGAGTTTAATTCATGAGCCCCTTTGTATCAAGGGAATACATGATCGAAATGGTGTATGCTTATTTGAATGACCTGAACATATTTTTCTAGAATTTCTTTAATAGGCCTCAATATTTTGATATACAATTATTAAATTTATTAAAAGAGGTGTTTTTTCATTAACAACATTGTATGGATAGAAATTCGATATAAGAACAGAAGATAGTGGTTTTCCCTAGTTATAGAGAACAAGGGGCCTTTCTCTAGTGATATTAAGATGAGAAAATGGGTACACCAAACTGGGATCATGAAAAGATGTTCTACCTAGTGAGGGAAAATAGAGGGGTTGTCCCTAGTTAGGGTAAATAAAGTAATTCATCCAAGTAAAACTTAGGTGATGTCGTACCCTAGTGTTACAAGGTAGAATTGGTATTTTAGGGGATAGAATATAATAAAATAATTTCCCAGATAATAAGGGGTATCCTTAAATTACTTTGTATAAATTATTCTCATGTTATTGATGTGGAAGGATCCTTTACCCAATTATTTTTTATGACCCCTCCTTATAAAGGTACCCATCATAGGTATCCAATAAATATAGAGAGATAATTTGTAGGATCTTATGTATTTATAGAAAATTAATTTTTAAAATCTATTAATATTTACGAATAAGGTATTAATTATAAGATATAGTGGACACTTTTTCTGATAGCATACTCTACATGCAATAATGGGTTTCTTTGAAATCTTATATTGCACACAACAATGAGTTATACCAAAAAATAATATATTAATATTATTATTTTAAATGGTAGTTAATGCATAGCTATTGTATTACCATGAATGAATATAACTAAATAAAATATGATTATACATACTTGTTAACTATTTATACATTTTTTCAAATAAAGTTTATTGGCTTCAAATGAGAATGAATCCAATTTTAAGCATAAAATACTCTAATATTTTTAAAAAGTCATTTTACCTTTTTTTTCTGGAGATCACATTGAAAATATAGTTTTTGTTTCTTTTATATGTTGTATTTTATAAAAAAAACTTCTTCTATCGAATCGGTACAGAAAATTTTAATTTGGTTAAATATTTGGTAGTTTTTTGATAACGTTTATTTTTTAATAAATAGTGAAAAATACTGCATTTTAATTCAAAACTATCTTTTAAAATAATTTATTTATAAATTAAGATTATTATTTCAATTGGAAATAATGTTTAATTGTATTATGTTTTTATAATTCAATCTAATTTTGTTCATTGGACGTAATTTCACATTGAAATTGGACATAAACAATTGTCAATATTTTGGTAGTTTTTACTTCTTAAAAATACGCTTTCTGGTTTTGAAAATGGGAATTAATTTTAAATTAAATAATACAATTTCTATGTTTTAAATTTTGGAAAAATGGATTCTATATATGGAATCATAAATTAAAAATTTTATAAATAGGTAACTTTTATTTTTGGACATTATGGAAAGTAACATTAGTAATTACTTTTATTTAATTTAAAGGGTAAGTAAGGTAAATATGGGTAAAAATAATAGTATAATAATATAAAACTTCACTAAAACATATCATAATTTTATTTGAAGAGATATGTATGATCATGAGAATCCTTAGGCCGAACTGTTGAAATTTCGGAGCCACATGGGTGTGAAAATGACATTTTATAATTTTTAATTTAAAGAAAAGGAAAATATAACATAAACATGTGTCTTTTAATAAACCAAATTTTAATATAGGGTTAAATAAATGATAAATTTGACTATAAATATTAATTAGAAATAGAAAATAATTTCATACATCAGGGAATTTTATTTATAATTTTTAGATATTAAATAAATTTATTTATGTATGACACAATGAAGATGATATGATTACCTTTTTAATGAAAGATTCCAATAAATGATATTATAAATATTAAAATAAATGTAATTGGATTATTTTTAAGCCATAAAAAAATTTTATGGATGATATTGACATATTATATTTGAGTTAATGACTTTTTTCTGAAGAAATCAAGTAGTTATGACTTTAGAAAAAATCAGTTTCTAAATAGTGTCAAAATTGACATAAATGGGTTTTTAAAAAAAATACTATTTTATTAAATGATATAATTGTCCTAAAAATATATGATTCAGACATATAAACATTATAAATATAAAAATTTTATTAGTGATTCACTAGTAATTCACTTGGCATTTTAATGTAACTATAGTAACTATATATTATAAAAATACAAGAAGTCATGGTAAGAGTTGATGTTTTATACTAAGGGTTAAAGAAAAAATATATGGTAAATTTTGTGACCTAAATATGTCTAAAACCTATTGGTTTAGATTATTTATAACCATACTCATCTTATCCTCATATTATATCACTTTGGAACTTTTAGAAGTCGAAAATCATTTTATAATAATATAATATTTCAATACATTCATAAAGTTCCCATCCACCCTCTTAAAAAAGGCCACACTTATACCCAATTGCACAAACTTATCAAGCCACTTGTATCATCAAAATTATTCTCAAATAATCTTCCAACATAACTCCTCTACTCTTATAATCCTTACCTTGGACAGAAGGATTTCAAAAAATCCTTTTGGCTCAAATCAAATGAAGTTACCCGATTTAGAGGTAACGTCTTCTCTCAAGTTCATTTATTTTATTTTCCTTCTTCACTCTATATTATCTTATTGTAATATGATTACATAAAAATGTCAGTATAATCAATATAATAATATTTTTTATTGATAATTATTCAAACTACACTTACACACACCTCCATCTAGTAGATACAAACATACTGTTTCTATGTACGGCGAAATATTGCCTCATGAAACAATGATTGTTCAATTTTCTTCTACCACCTCTCATGGGAGCCATTATGATGAAAATTTATTTATATATTATATATATTATATTAATATTGTTTCTAAGATTCAGTATTTTTTTATTTTCAACATACCTTTATTCTTTCCATAATGTGTAAATACGATAATTTCATTTGAGGAAGTGTGGACTACCGCCTACCCAAAGTGATAAGACTCATTCATGCCATTCATGGAACATATTAAGGATGGAAGTAATGTACTTATGTAACATATATAACATAGATATTATAATATAATTATAACATACCTATGTATCATTTTGTTTTCATGCCTTTAATATGACAAAGAAATGAAAGTAGCGCTTATGCATACATACATCCTACTGTCTCCATGAATGGTGAGTTTCATTTCTTATCTCCAAATGATATGGAATATTATAAATACAAATATACTAGATATATGAGATATTTAAATCATGAATATAATTATGTAGATTATGTAGTTTTTACTACACTGGAAATTTACATCAAAATAAGTTCATTTTCGACTCAAGTACCGAATATCGACAAAACGACTGATATGAACATGAATAATTATGTGATTGTTATAAAAAGGTAATAAGTGATATAAAAGGAATAATAAACTTGAAAACGTTTTTGAAACAAGTATTAATTAACTTAACTTTATTATTTAGAAAGAACAACGAACATACGTGATGATTTGGACTTAAGGTAAGGGACTTTTTCTCAATCTCCTTTCATTGAGGCATATTTTGTTTTAAAGAAGACATTATTTTATATGGTATATAATCAACCCCTTATGATTTTAATATCATTCAATATTTTTCAAAAGGAATATTATATTTATGAATCATTTTATTAAACAAATAACCAAATTTATCATTTTAACGTATGGGGAAACACTGACCTTTCTGCCACCACACACATTATTTAATATTTGGCTTCCTCTATAAGCTGTAATGTTTTTAAAAAGAAAAGTAAATACCATATTCATTTTTTAGGTATTTTGGTATTGAAAATGGTTTTGAAAATGGATTTATTATATCAATATCTTGAAATGATATTTTATTATTGCAATGTGGAAATGTTATTTTTTCTTTATGCTTGTTCATGTTTTATGATTATGTTATAGTTATTTTTATTTCTTAAGTATACGGGTGGTTCCATGATAAAATAAGGGTGGGTGAGCTAGAGATATCTCCCCAATGCGTTGGGTAACATGACCGAGGTTAACCTTAAGGTTTCACCTAATAGATTTATAGAATATAGTGTTATTGGTATTCCAAATATAACCATGAAGGTTACACTCTATCTAGCAGTGAAAGCTACAATGTAAGTATGTTATGGATCTAATAAGTTGCATTTAAGATTTATTATTTCTATGAGTTATTCATACGTCTTATGATTTCATGAGTTATGTTAAATAGTTGATGTTTTATGATAAAAAAGTATGATTTCATTGATTTAAATATATTCAAGGACTAATGTTTTCTTTACTTATTTTATATCCCTTGGTGATATGTTTATGCTCATACCACGTTTTTGAATTTATTTTAATAGGGTATAAGGAAAGTTAAGAGAGATAAATAATTCAAGAATATTTTTATCAAGAAAATAATTATTCTTTTATTTATGTGGTTTTATTATTATGAACAAAATTGGACAGAGTGGAACTGTCTACTTTGTAATATTTGTGATGTAATGTAATAGTTATGGCCTAATTATCTAAAACACTAAAACTGAAAATATCCTCAATGTTAATTCACAACATAACTCAATATTATTTAATGTTCCGGGACAATGCCATATAGTTGGTATCATAGGTTGGTTTAGATAAATTTAAGGGTTAGGATATTGTTAATAGAATATCAATAAATTATTTTTAATTTATGGTCAAATTGAAATTATATAGCATTTTAATATTACCATGTTGATTCATATAAGATATTTCTATGTTCATTATGGTTTTCCACAGAGGAAACAAGGAAGCTATTATGGGATGACATCAAGAGGAAAAAAATGAAACAAATTAGTAACCAGATATTTTCAAATCAGAACATACCAGTTTTTTTAGTAGTGGCATAGTTTAATTAGACTATAAATATTCATGGTATCCATTAATTAGATAATCCAAATAAACCACATAGGAACATGTCAGTAGTAGAGCATTTCATCGTCAAATATCCCCCATCATCAGAGATTCATCTAATCATGTTCTTGCTTAAGGGTGGATTAAATCACTTGAAAATATTTTCGATGTCAGGGGGTGATCAGAACATCAAAAGGTTAGTCAAGTTCTTTACCATTTTTAAGGTGTGGTCGATCAGTGGTGGTCTATGGTTAAAAATATTAGGGACATTTAAGAGATTGATTCTCTTGACTGGGATGAATTAAAAGGTATGTTTCTTAAGAAATAGTTTCTAAAGTCGGTTCAACTTAGGATGAAATATCATTTCTTGTAATTGAGGTAGGAGGACGAATTAGTGGCTTCTTATGAAGAAAATTTTACGTTAATGGAAATGTATTCTTTGAATTTTATATAGGATCTTGATAGTAAAATCAATAATTTTTACTCAGGATTAAAGCCATAGCATTTAAGGGAATCGACTTCTTGTGAGTTCAAAAGTTATGAAAAACTTGTTAAATGTGCAGAGATAGTGGAAATAAAGTTTTTCAATGATCAAGTGGTCTTTGATAAACATAAAAATAAGAGGTTTAGGTGGAAAAAATGGGAATAACTTTTCAAACAATTCTAATGGTAAGATACTTAAGTTTAGAGTTTGTAAAAATTGTAGTAAAAATCACATTGGGGAATGCCTTCAAAATTCTGGTAAGTGCTTCCAATGTGGTTAAATGGTACATAAGGATCATAAATCAGTGTAGTGGTAAGATAAAATATTATTTATAGTTATTAAAATGTTTTAAGTGAAATGAAATGGGTCATTATGGAAATGAGTGTCTTATGAAGAACTCAAAATGATAGAATGTAGTTGAACAACAAGTAGAAAGAGGTAGTGAAGTCCTTTGAAACTACTTCAGAAGATGGTGGTCCATTAAATAATGTAGTGTCATGTACATTGTTTATTTATTCATATTATTCCAATGTGTTGTTTGATTCTAGGTTGACACATTCTTTCATTTCTTAGAAATTTTCTATTAAATTGGGAATTGCATCTCAAGATATAAATCTTGAACTTGTGGAAAAAAACCTGGGGAAATGTTGATACTAAAAGAAATTATAAAAACATAATTTTCCTTATCTATGGAAATAATATTCCTAAAAACCTTATTTTTTTACCTCTGGTAGAGTTTGATGTTATTTTGGGTATGGATTGGATTTCTGTTTATCATGCTAAGAATGAATTCAGATTTAAATAGGTTTCCTTTCAGAAAGAATTTCAGTTTGTGTATAGGAATGAACTCTTACTTTTGATAACATATCAGGAAGCTGAGAAACTAGTAAAATATGGAAATGAATATTACCTTTCACATATTGTTGAAAATAAAGGAACTGTTCAAATTAAAGATATGTCAGGGGTCAATGAGTATCTTGATGTTTTGTTTATGAGTTTCTTAATGTAATACCTAATCAGGAAGTTGAAATTACTTTTTACCACTTTCCTAATGCTAATCTAATTTCAAACCCTCATTATCGAATGGCACAAATTGATCTTTTATATTTAAATAAGAAATTTTAGAAGTTATTTGATAAAGGTTTTATTCGACCAAGAACATCACCATGGGGTGCTCCAGTCTGGTTTGTTAAAAAGAAATATGATTCAATGAGACTTTGAATTTGTTATAGAGCCTTTAATAACATCTTTATTAAGAACAAGTATTCATTACCTCATATCGATGATTTGTTTGATCATCTCCATATAGCTCAGTATTTTTTGAAGATTGACTTGAGGTTGGGGTTCCATTAGTTGGAGATAAAGGAATAAAACAACTTGAAGACTGTGTTTTATACTAGATATGTCTAACATGAGTTTGTAGTTGTTCTTTTTGGGTTAACCAATGCACCTACTGTATTCATAGATCTTATAAATAGAATTTTCCATGAGTTATTGGATAAGTTTGTGGTTGTGTTTATTGATGAAATTTTATTCTATTTTAAAAGTAAATACGAGCATGACAGCTATTTAGGGAGTGTATTTCAAACCTTAAAAGAAAATAATCTATATGGTAAATTATGAAAGTTTGAGTTTTGGTAAAACAAATTCATTCCTTGGTCACATTGTTTTTAAATATGGAACAACTATTGATCCTTCAAACACATTTCTTAAAGAATGGCCAAGACCCACAAATATAACCGGGATTTGTAGTTTTCTTGGTTTAGCAGGTTATTACTAGAGGTTTGTTGAAACTTTTTCATGGTTGGCTAGCTCACTGACTAATTTAACATGAAAAGGTGTTAATTTTAATTGTAAAAAAGAATGTCATGATTTTTTTCAGAAATTTAAAACAATATTGCTGAATGACCCATTTTTAACCCTTCCTTCTATGAATGGTTAATATTTTTTCAAAAGTGATGCATCATTGAAAGGACTTGGTTCTGTCTTAATTTAGAATGATCAGGTAATTTCTTGTGATTCACATCAATTGAAAACTGATGACTTAAATTACCCTACACATGATATGAAATTTTCTGTTGTGGTTTTTACATTAAAATTTTATAGGCATCATTTTAATCGAATAAAGTGTGAAAAATATATTGATCATAGATATTTAAAGTTAATATTCACTCAAAAAGAATTAAATATGAGATAGAGAAGATGGCTGGAATTAATCAAGGATTATGATTGCACGATTCATTATAATCCAAGAAAGGAAAATAAGGTGGTTGAATCTTTTAGTTGACAGATTAATGATACATTAACCATTGTACATTTGGAATGATATCCTTTGGTTTTTTATTTAATGTATTTTGGATTTGAAGTTTTTGGTGTAGGTAATTATTCTATTTTATTTTAGGTTTTAGTGTAATCATCTCTAGATGAAATAATTAATCCATCACAAAAGAAAGATGATGAGTTTCAGAAAAAGGTATAATTGGTTCATAAGGGTAAGTTACCTGAATTTAACTTTAATAAATATAGTGTTTTGGGGTTTTGTAAAGAGATTATTTGTTCCTTTTGATTCATTATTAAATAAAGAGTTATTATGTGAATCTCATTGTTCTCTGTTTTTAGTTCATCCTAGTAGTACTAATATGTACATAGATCATCAGGAGTATTACTGGTGGGATGGACTAAAAAGAAAAATTGCTTACTTTACCATAATATGATTGATTTGTTGATAGGATAAAGTAGAGTCGTAGTTACTGAAAGGGATGCTTTAGTCATTTCTAGTGCCATAGTGGAAATGGGAAAATGTGTCCATGGATTTCATTGTGGGATTACCAAATAATTCTTGAGGTAATAATGAAATCTAGTTTATTGTTAATAAATGTACTAAATCTAATCATTTTATCTCAATTCAAGATACACAGTCTCTAGATAAACATTGTCGAATTTATATTAAAGAGATAGTCAGGTTGCATGGATTTCCCCTCCCCATTGTATCTGATTATGATCCTATATTCACTTCTCACTTTTGTAAGGGACTTCAACATTCATTGGGTATTGGATTATATTTTAGTACATCTTTTCAACCATAGTTAGAAGGGTGGTTAGAATGAAAAAATCAGACAATGGAAGATATACTGTGTTCATGTTCAATAAATTAGCTGGGATGTTTGGATCAATATATTTCTTTGGTTCATTTTTACTATAAAAATAGTTTTCATTCCAGTATACAGATCGCACCATTTTAATCATTATATTAAAATATGTGTTGAACTATAGCTTTTTCGAATGACGTAGGTGAAAGGTAGTTGATGGGACTAGAATTTGTAGAAGAGACGGAAGAAAAGAGTTCAGTTGATTCAGAATCACATGAGAATAGCTCATAGCAGGAAGAAAAGTTATGTGAATGACTAAAGGAAGGGTATTTCTTTCGATATAGGTAATCCTTTCTTTCTCAAATTTTATCTATGGAAAAGTGTGATATGATTTGGTAAGAAGGGAAAGCTGAGTCTGGGGTTCATTGGACCCTATAAAATCCTGGATAAAGTTTGATCAGTTACCTATAGAGTGGCTTTGCTTGAAAATTTATCCCAAGTACACAATATATTTCTTGTTTCAATGTTATGAAAGTATATTCTAGATCTATCTCATATTTTGAGTCTGGAGGTAGTTCATTTAGAAGAGAATCTTTCTTATGAGAAAAAACCAATCTAGATTCTTAACCATATAGAGAATGTGTTGTGGAACAAGGTAATTTATTAGGTAATGGTTTTATGGAAAAGCCATATGTTTTAAGAGATAACATTATAATCTGAAAATCCTATGAGGGATAAATACCTACACTTATTTGATAAGTGAATAAAACTACGAGGACGTAATTTCCAAAAGGGGGGAATGATGTTGGATATCAGGTATTTATAGAATAATACTTTTTCATATATATTAATATTTATGAATAATATATTAATTTTATGTTAAAGAGGTATATTTTTTTTATTGCTCACTCGACATGCTACAATAGGTTTCTCCTAAATCTTGCGATGCACACAACATTGATTTATACTAAAAAACAATATAGTAATATTATTATTTTAAATGGTTGTTAACAACAAGCCAATGATTTTTCTGGAATGAATAGAACTAACTAAAATATTATTATACTTGTTTTTTAACTTTTTTACATTTATCCAATAAATTTTAGAGTCTTAAAATGAGAATGAATCCAATTTTAAGCATAAAATACTCTAATATTTCTAAAAGGACATTTTACCACCTTTTAATGGAGAACCCTTTTTAAATATAGTTTTTGTAACTTTTATATGTTTTATTTGACAAAATAAACTTCTTATATAGAATTGGGACATCAAATTTTACTTTGGATAATTTTTTGGAAATTATCGGATAAAGTTTATTTTTAATGAATAATAAAAAATACTACATTTTAATTCAAAACTACCTTTTTTATATAATTTATTTATATATTTAGATTATAATTTTAATTGGTTTTAAAGTGTAATTTGATTATGTTTTTTTCATTTAATCCAATTTTGGTAATTGGAAGTAATTTTACATTGAAATTGGACATAAACACATGTTAATATTTTGGTAGTTTTTACTTCTTAAAAACACGCTTTCAAGTTTTGACAATGGTAATTAATTTTAAATTAATTACTATAATTTTTGTGTTTTGAAATTTGAAAATTTTATTCCATATTTGGAATCATAAATCCCAAAATTTTTAAATAAGTACTTTTTATTTTTGGACACTATGAATACTAACTTTAGTAATTATTTGTATTTACCATGGTTAAAGGGTAAATTTTCATGAACCAGATGTATCCACCTTCAAAACCAACACCTGACCTAGTACATAGCAAGACCCAAAGGGTGTTCTTTATCCCCATGGGATGGCACCAGTTCCCATGTATCATAAAATAAAATATGGGAATGATTTACCTGAGTTTATAAACATAAAACAACAAACGAATCCAATAAAACAAATCTGGATTTTTTGAACCAAAACATCTTTTACTAAATTTTAAAATTGAATTACACAATTTAAAACAATTATTAAGACATTAAAAAGGAACAAAGCCAAAAAGAATGTCCCAGGAACCTCCTCATGTCAAGGGGCACCACCCTCAAGCCATCTTCGCGACACTACGCCCAAAAGGACTGCTAGAAACCTGAACCATTACAACTAAAAGAATTTCCCAAACCTATGATAAAATAAACAATTCTACTTACACCCAATGGTGTAAGTAGTGTTTGGGACAATTCCTGGTAGGATTCCACCATAAAAACATTCTATTTGATGTCATTATAAGACAAAAATCTTACAAATTATGTAAACAGGAAATTCTAGTAACAATTTCTAAAATATGTTGCTTTAAATAAAAACATCTTTCAAGTGGGATACTTTAAAATAAATCAACAATTTTAAATAGAAATAAAATTATAGTGAAGTTTTTCAAACAAAAATACCATAATTCAATGGTAATTATAAGATAACCATAGATCACTAGCAATGGGAAACAACCATGGGCACTAGCTCATTGTGGGTCCCAGGTACCTCATATCTCAGTGAAAGTAACCATACAAATATTTATTCTCTTGAACATGATCCACTAATAGGGATAAAAACCATAACCTAGTGGTTTCCCAACATGATAATCATCATATTTTAGTTAGTGTTTTCATCGTCAAACTTGCTATGTGAAACAGGGGCCAAACCCCACAGGATCACTAGCATACTAGTACACGCCCACCCACCAAGATACTCAGGTTTTCCTTTTTGTTCTCAAACAAGTTCAACAAGACATGAAAAAAACATTCACATGAAAATAACACTTCCAAGTCACACAAACACCAAAAAACCCATACACAAGTCACATGATCCTGTTTTTCTTTCAAATTTATTTTGGAAATCATACTCACACCAAAATAGCCCATAACACGTTTCACCTCTCATTCACATTTCAACAAAACATTTAAATATTTTTATAAAACCTTTACAAGATAGTACATATCACATAAAATACCTTTCAAATTAAAAAATACCATTTCAAAATTACCCTCCTACCAAAATATTTTGGGAACATAGTTGCACCTCTAACATAAATCAAGAAACCATTTAAAACCATCACAAAACAATTCCATGGAGTGTTACCAAGTTGTGCACATAAAATACTTCTAAAACCCATATTTTCAGTCCAAAGGAATGACAATATAACATAAAACTATAATCGGAATCCCTAAAACATTTTAATAAAACCATATCAAGAATCATAGAACAACCCCACTTTATACAATATAAAATACATATGAAAAATATTTATTTTTGAACAATGATTCCACTAAAAAACCAACCACTTAAAAAATAATACCAAATATAATTTATCCACCACACACAATGGAATAGAATAATTCTTAAAATATGAATCAAGAAAAACTAACTCATCAAATAATGCGTACACATGGAATCACCTAGCAGTTGTGCCAAAAACTTCAAATTGTTGTGTGAAACTTCAATCGTACCACCATCGCACCACAAGGATGTTAAATCAAGACATAATCCACAATATTTCACTAAAAGGACATAGAATAAAACTATTGGTCTGAACCCTAGCTTTGGGACATTTTATAACCTCAAGAAAAGTGGAAGAAACCATAAGAAAATGGGAGGAACAAGAGAGAAAACTCACTTAATTGAAAGATCTTGAAGAAATTAGGCCACATCCACCATAATATGAATCTCCAAGTAACCCAAAAATGGTAGGGATGATATAATTATGCTAACTAGGTCAATTTGGGACTAAACTTTATGATAAAGAGTGAAAATTGAAGGAGTTATGAAAGAAACATTTTACCTCTTCAAATCTGGGTGATTTGAGAAAGACCGAGAATGATTTCCCTAATCCATTGGAGAGATGAGTTCCAAAAAGGAAAACTGGATAACAGAGATGAGACAAAGGTTTTTAGCTTCGGTTTGGAGATATAATCACTAAAAAATAGTAAAAAATTAATGAGATATTGAAAATTTATAAAAATAATTTAAAGTAGGAAATGGGCTTACCGGTAGGCCCAATACCTAAATAAAAAACACAAATAAATCAAGATTATTGATTCATATGAGTTCCAAATTGATATAGTGGTGACGACAATTAGGAAGTTTAATGAGTATAAAATTCAAAAAATTGATGGATTTATAAATGCAACAAATTTTGTTTTTAAATCATAAAATGGGCTCGCGATTTGCCCCAAATCTAGAAAACTAGTCCTTTCCTCCCAAAATGCATGGGAAACCCCTAAAAAAATATTAAATTTAAATTAAGTGAAAAGTACCTTTAAAAAAATTAATGGAAGAGACGTAAATAAAGTAAATATGGGTAAAAAATAATATTGTATTAATATAAAACTATCATAAAACATGTCCTGATATTATTGGATGAGATATTTATGACCATGACCATCTTTAAGCCAAAATTTTGGCATTGGGAGCTAATTTGTTGTGAAAATGACATTGCATAATTTTTAATTTAAATAAAAGGGAAATATAACAGAAACATGTATCTTTTAATAAAAAAATTCATATAGGGTTATATAACTGATCCATTTGACTATAAATAGTAATAAGAAGTATAAAAATATTTCCTAAATCATCATATTTTTTATAATTTTTAGACATTAAATATATAAATTTATTTATGACATAATGATGATGTAGTGATTACCTTATTGATGAAAGATTCAAATTAATGATATTATAAATATTAAAATAAATGCAATTTTTTTATTTTGATGCAATGAAAAAAATTTCTAGATGGTATTGACATATTATCATTGATTTAATGCCTTTGTCTCAAATAAATAATGTTTTTATGACTTTAACAGAAATCAATTTCTAAATAGTGTCAAAATGGACATAAATGGGTATTTAAAACAAATAGTATTTTATTAAATGATATAATAGTCAAAAAAATATAATATTCATCCAAATAATTTTTATAATGTTAAAAATGTCATTAATTATCAACTTTTGGTTCTATTGTAATTTTATAGTAAATATAGTAACTATATATTATGAAAATATAAGAAGACATGATAAGAGTTAATGTTTTTAACTAAGGGTTAAAGCTAAAAAATAAGGTTAATTTTCTGACCTAACCTTGTCTAAAACCTATTTGTTGAGAGTATTTTGACTCAAAATCATCTTATCCTATAAATATCTTACTTTGTAACTATTATAATTCTAAAATCATTTTATAATAAAATAATATTTCAAGCATTTCTTAAAGTGCCTCTCCTCTCTCTTATAAAAGGCCACCACATCTACCCACTTACTCACATCTCTAAAGCCCATTGTATCATCTATATTCTTCCCAAATAATCACCCAACATCCCTCATCTCTTATTGTAAATATTTCCTTAGTAATAAAGAAATTAAAGAAATCCTTTTGGCTCAAATCAAAAGATGTTACCCGATTTAGAGGTAACGTCTTCTCTGAAGATCCTTTCCTTTATTTTCCTTCATCCCTCACTATGATCGTCTTATTATATGATTATATAAAAAACTAATATCTACAATATACTAGTATATTTTTATGATAATTATTATAACTAAACATACACACACCTCCATCTAATTGATATAAACATATTGTTTCTATGTACGTCAAACTACTACCACACGAAACGATGATTGTTCAATTTTCTCCTACCACCTCTCATGGTGGCCATTATGATGGAACTGAATTTAAATATGGTATATATTATATATATATATATATATATATATATTCTCTATGAATTTTTGTTTTTTTTATTTTCAGTATGCCTTTATGATTTTCATAATGTCTAAATACAAAAACTTTCATTTGAGGAAGTTTCAACAACAGCCGCCTCAAAGAGATATGACTGGTTTATGCCATACATGGAACGTATATAGGATGGAATTAAAGAAAATATATAACATATATAACATAGGTATTATACTTTAATTATAACATACATATGTATCATTTATTTTTCATTCCTTTAATATGAAAAATAAATGAAAGTAGTGTTCATGCATACGTACGACCTACCGTCTCCTTGAATGGTGCACTATATTTTTTATCTCCCAGTGTTATGGATTATTATAAATACCTACATACTAGATATATATTATATTTAAATAATTAATATCAATATATAGATAATGTAATTTTGACTACATTGAAAATTTACAGCAAAACAAGTTCATTTTCAACTCAAGTAACGAATATCAAAAAAATGACCTATATGAACTTGAATAGTTATGTTATTATTATAACAAGGTAATAAGTGATATTAAATGAATAATAAACATAAAAAGGTTTTGAAACAAGTATATATTATCTTAATTTTATTATTCCGGAAGAACGAGGAGCATATGTGTTGATTTGGACTCAAGATAAGGGACTTCATCCCAATATCCTTTCATTGAGGTATATATTGATTTATACATGACTTTATTTTATATGGTATATAATAAACCCCTTTGTCTATTAATTTCATTCAATGGTTTTCAAAAGTAATCTTTTCATCATGGGTCATTTTACTAAATGAAAAAAGGAGTTTTTCTTTTTAACGAACTTGGTGACAAGGACCTTTCCGCTACTGTGATAATTATTTGATATTTGGATTCCTCTATAAGTCGTAATGTTCTTTTAAATTAAAATTAAATACCATATTTCTTTTTTAGGTATTTTGGTGTTGAAAATGGTTTTGAGAATGTATTGATTATATCAATATCTTGAAATTAAATCTTAAGATTGTAATGTGGAAATGTTATTTTTCCTTCATGCTTGTTCATGTTTTATGGCTATGTTATAGTTTTTGGGAATTTTTTATGTTTACAGGTGGTTCCGTGATAAAATGAGGGTTGGTGAACTCAAGATATCTATCCAATGCATTGGGAAACGTAACAGAGGTAAACATTAATGTTTCTCCTAAGGGGTTTAGGGAATATATTTTGATCGGTATTCCAAATATAACTATAAAGGTTACTCCCTTTATAGCTCTGAAATCTAAAATGTTAGTATGTTATAGATTCCAAAATTAACCTATATTATTTATGATTTCATGGAGTTATTCATAAATATTATGATTTCATGAGGTATGTTAAAGATCTTATGTTTTATTAGTAAAAAGTATGATTTCATTGATTTATATGTATTCATGGACTAATGTTTTATGTACTTACTTTATATCCCTTTCTGATATTTTTATACTCATCCCATGTTTTTTAAAAAAATCACAGGTTATAAGTAAGGGTGACAAAAGGGAAGAATTCAGGAAGGTTTTTATTCATAAAAGAATTATTTTTTTATTCAAGGAGTTTAATTATTGTGAAAAATATTGGATAGAGTAAAAGTTTCTAATCTTTAATATTTGAGATTTAATGTAATATTTAGGGACTAATACTCTAAACTGGAAAAGATCATCAATGTGAATTATTAACTTAACTCAAGATTAGGTAATGTTTAAGGCTGGGGACTTATATAATGAACCCCAATTCCCACCTCTAGGGGCCTCAAGTTAGCTACTAGCCCGAAGCGTGTATAGAAAGTCACAGATATGCATGGAATTACCCTTATAACTAATCATGTATTTTTAAAAATATTATTACATGATTATTAAACATAAATATCCATTAATACAACACAAGGATCACAAAGGCCTGTTGTCTTTAGAATACTGGGTTTATAATACATCACAGTAAACTAAAACATGGATTCCTTATTTTATTCTCAATATTAAGATCCTAAAATCCATTTGAGCTCCTAAAACTTCTTGAGAGATCCAAAGGAATACAAAAAGAAATGGTTTATCTAAAAAACGTTTAAGGTAATAAACGTGAAAAGTAGGCATAACATGTGAGTTAAAGGTATAACATGATATCATAAAAGAGAAAAAACATGAGTAATAAAATAGTAGAATAACATAAAGAACATAGTATCATAAAATCATTGAAAAAAAAAGAAAGTGGGTAGGAAATAAAACATAACACAAACATAAGTCAATTCTAACTTCTAAAAAAACCTCTTGTGGTGGAAAAATTCTGAAAATGTATTAGACTCACTCCCAAAACTCATACATGACGTATCATGAGACTAAAACATTACCCAATGTATTGGAGGGATATATAATTCTAGTCATTCCCACCAAATTCATTTCATGTGCATGAATATGAATTAATTTTAAATATATCAATCATGAGGAGTAAATAACAAAATTACTCATTTAAATAAATAGGTTGCAAAATCATGTCTTAGAACATAATCAAAATATATTCCATAAATAATACATTTGAGATATGGTTAAAAGGCATGTGGTTTCATATAAAATTAAGGGATAAAAATTTAGGCACACATGTGAGAGATATATGTACATAATTTATAATCATTCCATATCATTAAAAAGGAGATAAAGTGGGTTAGATAGAAAATGGTCACAACTCAAAAAAAATGTTGGGTTAGAAGGATTCCTTAACTCGAGCCTAGTTTTTCTCATGTGTTATTTATTCAACTAAATAATAAACATATGTTAGTTATTTAATTAATTAATATATTTTTTCCAATTTTAATGTTCCTTTTATTTTAATTTTTACTATGTCATATTCAATTATTTAACAAATTAAATTTGCAGTGGATGTTTTAATGGAAAAAAACTCATATTTCCAAAATACATTTTTTAAAATGACTAATTAGAAATATATTATTCTTTAATCATTTATAGAATGGTAATAATTAACTAATTATCATTTTTATACATAAATTATACTTTCAAAATCTACCATGAAATGTGGTTATGAAAAATGATCTATGTTACAATCATGGAGATGGTAGATCATATGTACGCTTGGGTAACGTTTCCATTTATAAAGATCTTGATTGAAATAAGGTAATATTTATTTTAAAATTATAGGATGAATTTCAATTAATAAATATAATAATATTTCATTAAATACATTTTCACATACCATCTATGGGATGCAGTAATTAAAATGAATCACAATGCTTTGTGAGGCGGTAGTTTTCCGTACACACGAATGATGTTATCATTTATTAAATTCATGATAAGGTAAGAAATTATATGATTTATTTAGTATCCATATTGATTAATATGTCATAAATGTAATATATACCCATAAAATTAATCCTTATTACATTTAATTTAAATTTTAAGTAAAAAATGAATCACATCGCTTTGTGAGGTGGTTGTCTGCCATACACACAAGAGACATAATAATATTCTATATAGAATGGAATGTAAAAAATGTATACATGATATTATATTTATTGAATTATAATTGTATCTTAAATATCATATATAAACATCATATACATAATTATATCCCTCCTATATAATTGGTGATGGAAAAATATTTTCATCGGTTTGTTAGGCAGTTGTCCACCGTACACACGATCAACGGTTTTGTTTCCCATCTGAGAGGGTATGAGATGGTTTGATGTCATTACCTTAATATATAAAAATATAATTATACATAATATACTAAATTTTTTGTATAATAATTTATTAATAATATTTGAATTGGGTAGATGAATAAATACAATGCTCAGTTTAGGATGTTACCTCTTCTTAAGACAACTTTTTTGGGTTGCACCAAAATCTTTCCAAGGATGGATTTATGAACAAACAAATACTTATAGAAAAATTTTTGGGAATTAGGTATGTTATTTGGGAAGTTATTTTAAAAAAAATGGGTTTTTTAAGTGTTTAAATGGGAGAATAGGGGTGGAAGTTTATACGTGGGGGGACACTCTTGAAGTGTTTTTAACGATAGAATTTTCGCCATGATTTTCTCTTGCAGCATGGCTCTAAAATTGACCATTTTAGAACCTTATAATAAACAAAGTCAAAATATTAACATAAAATAGGTATTATATAAGTTTTATTTTTAATTTTTAATCTTTATATTTTTTATTTTGACCCCTCCTAGAAAAGTCATTTTTACCTTAAATGGGGTAAAATAAAATTCCCATTTTCACTAATTATTATGGTAAAAAATTAAGTTTACCTTATTAGATAACATAAATTAAGATAATTCCAAATATTGAATCCATTTTTTAAAATTCAACTCATATAACTAGAAAAATCAAATTTAAAATTAAACCCAAAGAAGTGTCAAAAAAACAGTTTCTCTAGAAAAACATTTTTAAGGAAATGTTGATCTCTTATTAATTATATGAAAAGTAATCATAATGAGATTTTTTAAAATTAATATTTATACATATATAATATATATATATTTCATATTAATAATTCCTTTTTTGGTTTATTTTAATTATTTAAAATTCATAATCATCATACACATAAAAATATTTTTTAGAAAAAAAATATTTTAAAACCTTGAAATAAAATTATCATAATCTTATATAATGATGATTTAAATTTAATAAATTTGATTTAATATAACTAAATAATATTTATGTTAATTTTAAATATAATTAAAATAATAATTAAACATAATTTTCTAAAAATAAAGGAAACTTCTATAAAAATCAGTATGTTTTTACTATTCACTGATAATTTAATATTTTCTAAAAATACTAAAATCTCATTGTAAGTTAATATCAATATGATGATTTATAAAATGATGTTAATTTTTTAAAATAAATTTTTTAAAATTGAGTAAAATTAATTTTATATTAATTTTTCAAAGAGTGACCGTAAAATCTTTTTGAAAATTACTGTATTTTAGAAAACATTTATTTTAATTTCAAATGGTTCTTATTTTTTTCAAATTAGATTATAAAAATTTATTTTATTTTTTCATGTAGACCATATAATATTTCATAATTTAGTTAGTATTTTTCATACCTTTGAACATAATTTCTAAGTTATAATCTCATGTTTAAATAATAATATTTTAATAGAGTATCGTATTTTGTTTAAAATTATTTTTTCTGCATTGAAAAATAACAAATAGATTGAATTTATTTAAAAATAAAATATATTGTAAAGTCTCAGTGTGTTATAATCCTTAATGGAAAATTATAATCAAGAAATGGGATATGATCCACCAAAAAACTACATAACATAAAGAAAACTAAAACAAACAATATTCCACAATGCATGTAATGATATATGAATAAAAATGAATGTCTACAAGTAAAGTATCTAAAAGGAAATCATATGGTTGAAACTCAGCACCTGCAAGCTCTAATATAGAAATGCCTAGCTTGTTCTTCCACTAACTTCAGGTAAACAGAAAAATAGTTTATATATATATATATATATTAGGGTGATCTAAACATGTATAATCCATAGGATCATACCCAAGTACTCTCGTGAGAATGTGAGAGGAGAATATTAATTCTCTAGTGAACAAATATAAAAATCAACAATCACTTATCGCTCAACTAGTTCTTTTCCACACTAAGTGTCCCTCACTAAATAATGCATCGATGTATAATCCTCCAATGGAACTAAGAAATTATATTTTTTATTATATGATAAGATAAACCCCCTTTTATGAGAAGAATGGGGGAAACCCAAACAGACTTCATGGACTGAAAACATACCAAAACCCAAAGATCAAGAAAATAAAACTCAGGCTAACACCTTGGATCTGCCTCTCCCAGCATAAAAAACATGTAAAGCTCTCCACCATTGCAAGAATGTATGAAAAAAAATGTCCTATGTCAAAGAATAGGCCTGATCGGATGGCTGACGCTATACCCTCTCAAACATCCAATTCCATGCAGCATGTATAGATTAACAGCCTGCTCTGAATCCTCCTCTGAGGCATGTTCCTTGAGGTCGAGTCTAGATGAATCTTCATAATCTGAGTCTCAAAAACCAGCCCCATATAATTTTGAAAACTTCAAAGAATATGTGAGTCCAAAAAACAATCAAACTAGCTGCCTTCCATTCCAAATTCCAAAACCAAAACGGGGTCAAACCATCAAGCATCCATCAGCACAGATCCCAAGCACCAGAACGAATTCAGAATCACCCCACCACAGTCATGAAAAACCTACAGCCACATTTACAGAAACCCAAAGAAGACAACAATCCAGAGAGCATGAAGTCGGATCTTCGTCACCCAGGACTGGAAGAACCAACATCACCTCGAGGGAAGGTCTTTTTTGAGGGTATCTACGCAGATCAGAGCCAGCAACGCCTCTCTAGGATTGGATTCGGACAAATCAAGACCACCAATGAACCCTCAAAATATTTCTAAACGAGCGAATTGATTCAAGAAAGAGGACCAAAAATGCATGAGGGATCATTGAAGAAGATTTCGTTGCAAGGACTCTGGACACACACTGCATCAAGCCAGAGAACAGAACCTGTCGCCACTTCCATAACGAACGCAGGAACCACAAAAATCTACCCAAAATACTCTTCCATGACACAGATCACTGGGGTAGAAACCCAAAACCGTACCAGATCTGGATGAAGCACAAATTTGAAATCACCACTTAGGGATGATGACTGCAAAACAAGCATCAAATCCACCCCAACTGATGCTAGCAGAACCATCGTTGTCGCAGAGCGCCGAAGTTGATCTGACCTGAGATAAAACCAGAGCAAAGCCGCCTAGATGTGTCGATGCATGAATCCAACTATGAAACCACCACTGAGATATGTTGGCTTCCAAATCAAACCACCAGAAGCCGAAGCCTCCGCCCAGCCAAGGCCGACGTGAAGATCATTGACACCCGAAGCTAACCGCAGAAATCTGAAGCCACTATTGGGAGAAATCAACACCCAAAGTCGACAGTGACCAAGAATGAGAGGGGTATAAGGCCACCACATATTGGATCTCACCGAGAACCACACCGAGGAGATTGATCGAAGTGAACCCTATGCTAGAACGAAGTAGGCATCAACGGGAAACCCTACCGCAAGCAGTACCCATTATGGGCTCATTCCCATTTCCGGTCCCACTTCTCTAATTTTCTATCGATGTATAATAATATAAGAAAAGTCATATCTCTAAAGGGTACCCTACACTTCTTCTCCAGTAGTTTACCACTCTTACAAACCAGCGTTATATATTCTAGCACACCCATCCCTTCTGTATCCATCATCCTCATTCTACCACAATCCTCATTATAATTGGAAAGTCCCAGCTCTGAACCCAATCCATAACCATCACATCAACATCAACACATGATCATTTCTATAATTCATAATAGTATGGTATCATGAACATTAAGTAAATTGACCTCATTCCCACTCTTACCATCCACGACACTAACTATGAACCATATGATCCCCTTATCAATCATTACCCCTAGTTCCCTCAAACTTTAATCAATCACAAAACATGCATAATATCATCACATGGAAGAGAGAGTACATAAGAGGGCTTATTCATCTATCCATCCTTACTAAACTGGATGTTTGGGGAAAACACCTAGCACCCAAAACCTTTTTGAATAAGTGGGAACACATGACTCATGTGAGGTGAGTATCAAAATTATAATAAAAATACAATGTATAATTGTTACACACAAAATCAACCTACGCTTCCACAAAACCAAACAACCCAAATACTACTTCCTATTCAACACTATGATGAATCAAATACATTTATTCTATAACATTATCCACCCATCATGTCCCATTTACCAGGAACACAACCACACATTGATTTCATAGCTCCCAATTAACAACTTAGATTACCAACCATTTACATTTCCATTTATCATTTCCCATATTCACATTAAATAAAATTATCCCATTTATAGTTTCATTATACATTTATTTTCAATACAAATCCAATTATCCCAACTTGAGTTCATTTAATCCAAATAAATTGGACCACTTTTCAATCATTCCATAACTATTAGGACACTACTAATCCAACACACAACACCATCAACCATTCTCACACCAAACCTATATCACCCAACATCACCAAATCCTCGATCACCACAGAACCACTTAACACATCGTCCCACACTATATCGCATACCAACCAGCCATGGATTTACCACCCAAAACTTTCTGATTTTTCCTCCCAACACATTCCTCCTCAAAATCAGTTACTACCACCATTGGTAAAATCTACATAATCTCCACGCACATAAAAACATATAATGAAAATAAAAAACATAATAGAAAAACTATATTTCACAAAACCACATTAAAGATTCAATAAAATGTCATTCATCGCTATAATTCATTATTTATCATGGGAATTATCACACAATTCTATATTTCCAAACGAATCCATTCTATTAGCCATTTATAAGTTCTTAAACTTTTATCCATGGTGAGATAAAAAATCAACATAAAAATGATTATGTATTCATAATAATTAAAACAAAAATAAGGCTCCCAATAACCTTAGTTTTCATCTACATTAGTAAGAAAGCATAATTCAATTATTAATATCATCAAAAATATCATAAGCATGTGAATACAATTATTCCCATTTGACTTCTAGTTATACCAAATCATTATCTCGTTAGGTCAACCCATACTATTCACCCAAAGGTAAAAAATTATTAAATTACAATAGATACACATAAAATAATGTGTGAATGGGGATCTCTAACCTCGATCATCAATTTCTAATTCACTGTACAAGGATAGATTAAATAAGATATGGCTAAAAAGACCAAAATTGCATTGAGGGGACATCAAGAGCCTAAAACACACCATGAAACATCATTATCTCACCAAATAATCACCAAAATTAGTTGTTAATGTAATATCAGACCTATATGTATGAATAATAGGAAGAAAATAGAGAAGAGAAAAAAAAAAGGAAACTCACTTAGAATCCTAGAGAATTGATATCTCCAAGACATGGATAAAAGTGGATAAAAGGGGGTTGAAAGACCACCAAGGGTCACACCCTGGACACCCATGAACCAAGTGAAATGTTGAATTTATGATAGGGTTTGAAGGGGTCTTGGAATTTAGAGACAAATTGGAAATTAGAAGGCCAAAACACAACACCCTACACAATGGAATAAATTTGATTACACAAGATTAAACTAAATTGTAATTAGACCACATCACAATGGTTCTAGTAAATATTAAATCCAAGAAACAAAGTTAGTTCCATGCCATATAGTCTATAAAATAGGAAAAGAAACAAAAATCAAGTGAAACTATAACATATTAGAGTCTAACTTCCAAAAGGGAGGCCATGTCACAGCCCATCTCTATATAATAGCCACCCCATAATTGGTCAAACCAAAAAAATACATCCTTTAAGACTCTATATTGTGGCCTAGAATCCATTCGGAAACTATAAAAAAATATTTAGAACCAAAAAACCACACCTCCCTAAGTCTCCATTCTATAGTAAATCTTTACAGGATGCAAACACACTCCATGGCACAAAATAAGCCACCTATTTCCAAAATAATTCCCCATTTAAAATTTTAGCTACAACTTCACCATCCAGTCCCCAAGTCATGTAGAACATACCCCATACACCATCATTACTTGAATTACCACTAATTAACATGTAAAAACGTTTGAGACATTACATTAGATACCTCTAAAACAATTCTTGTACTTTATAATCAAAACCAAACCCAAAAGGAAAAAATAAGGGGTTTTGAACAACCACCTTGTGAGGTACTGTCAAGGGATTTTATTGGAACAAAAATACTACCACCAGTGAATTGAATCAATACATAATAAAAAAACAACCAAAAATATATCACAACACTTCTTTAACCACACAAATAAATAAAATAGAACCACCATATCATGATATTTTTTTCTTTGTATGGAACTAAATATAATATACCATTTTAAAACATGTAGTAAATACAGTACATCATAATTATAAGGGGGTTTTCCCCCTCTTCATAATATTTAATAAAAAATTCATGCCACCTATAATAAGAAATGGAACATATCATTATTTAGTAAGATTCATGAATCAATTTTAAAAAACAATAAAAAATCAATAATCTCAAGGTACTATGAATTAATATATACATAATGCTCATAAGTACTCTCTTCCATGTATCCATGCCTCCACATCACTTAAACCGATGGAATAGTTCATCTACATAACACTTTATCATGATGATCATAGATCTCTATGAGTCTCTCCACAAATTTTTCATCTTCCTTGATTTCCAACTCTCTTCTTTTGATGACATGGGATACATCATGAATATATAAAAGAAGATAATATATATAAAAGAGATCATGGATCATGTCCATATATAGAGAAAGTTAAAACCGATAATCCACCTCACTAACACACTCTATTGCCCCAAAATATAAAAACCCATTTCATTAATGCATTTTCTTTTATGATTTATTATATAAATATACAAATAATAAAACCACAAAAAATCATGAGGCCTTGTGAATTTGGGTAATTAGATACATATAAGAACAACTTGTAATATAAATACAATGAAATGAACTAACACTCCATAACATTCCTTAATTTCTGTTTATCTTCTAAAACTGAACAAGATAACCTAGGAATGCATATAAGAAAGGGGTGATTTTTAAATCCCATTAAGGGAATAATCAAAACATAACATGATTTAGAAGTGTGGGTTATATAAATGATATATAATTCTTGTCCCAACCTCATATTCATATCATGTATATGCATAAGTGTACCACATAGATCATACAACATAAGAAAGTATTTTATCAATTTTAACTCCATGATTAAGAAAAGTGGGTTACATAAATGAAATTCATAAATCAATGAAGTATAGTTACATATGGGTTAATACCTTTTAGTGGAAATGGTGATCGGTACTCACTGCACAAATATTGGCCATGGAAAATCATAGGATAATTTGGCAGCATAATGAGGATACATAAAGAATCATCGAATGGTTAAATGAGAGTGAAATCGGTATATCATCACTTGTAAATAAAAAGGAAATAATGATTAATGTGTTAAAACATATCCTATAAGAACAATTGGAAATCAATATTCATAATATAAATAAGGTTATTGTATAATGATGATAACTAATGGATCCCATACCTTGAGAGGGCACTTCTAAATGCACGGTAGGAGCTTCTTAAGGTCTTGAAGGAACCTTGGTATTTATATAAAGAGGGAAATCATGAAGAACTTTGTCCTATTAGGGTTCTTAAATGGGAGGTTGTGGGTTTATATATGAAACTATAGGAAATTCTTTATTAATTTCTAATCTTAGGTTTTAGAGTCTATATAATAAATTAATCCAAAAAACCCATCCTGTGATTTTCACATGTTTTATTCAAAAGATGGGTGTATTTCATTATTTTATAAGTCAAAAAATTTAAATCATAAATAATAATACCCATAGTTATGTGTAAGTGATTCGTGTCTATGGAAAATTTATTTTAAAACGGTAAAATATAATATAGGCTTTGGAGGATTCATTAAGGGTTTATAAAATTATTAAATAACCTGAAAATTCACTATTTTAAACTGGAAAAATAATTTTGGTGGAGGATACTATGTATAGTATATATTAAATAACTTTTAGTCTTTTATGATGTCATAATGCATACTGTATATTTATACCATATTTAATTTTGACCTAAAAAATTAGTAATCTCCAAAAATTATGAAAAGTTCAACATTAGCTAATTTCAAAATGATGATATTAAAAATAATATTTATTTTATCAAAATAATTATATACATTTTATAATTTACACTTTTAAATAAAAAACCTATTTTATGGAAAAATAATTTCCATTTGATAATGACAGTTTTTGAACCATATAAAAAACATTTGATTTCAAAAAATTATATTATCATTTATATTTTTAAAAAATATATTATTTAGTAAATAAATTATGAAAATAAAATTTATTAAAAAATTAGTGAATTCATTAAAAATAATTTCTTGAACGAAACTATATACTTCCCAAAAACACACTTGGTGTTTTATTACATCAAAAAATAATTTTTAGCAAACCATTTATGTTATAATTTAAAAATTAATAATAAAAATGATAATTATAATAATTATTTTATTAAAAATAAAAATGTACATATTCATATTGATAGGGTCTAGATACATAACCCTTTATTACACCAATGTACGCCCCCAGATAAAGGTGTGTGATAGAGGGGATTTTTTGGGTAGTTTGGTGAACATGGTTAGGGTCGTGATCTTAATAAGTGTGAACTTCTCACATAAATGTGTTTTCTTAGGATTTAGTTGTTGAAAATCATATTGGGCCTGGACAATGGAAAATCTCGTAGATTCCATCTCCCACAAAAACGTTGATGAATAGGATTTATAATTTATGCTCTAACTATTTGAGACCATTTGTCCTTCCATCTATGTCAATTGAACATTATCATAACCCTTAATTTACTAATCATAATGGACATTGTACAATATCTCTATTATCCCTAGTTATGAATCTTAATGGTCTTTTAAATCCTACAGTCTATATAATGGTCCAAAATAAAGAGTTGTTCTGCCTCTAGATTCACTACATGTGACAGGTCTAGTATTTACTTTCTCAAGAGTGATACATAAAACAAAACATGTACATTAGATATGTGAGGTGGGAGTGTTAGTCAATAGACCTCCACATTTATTTGATCAAGGATCTCAAATGGGTTGATGTATCATGGTATAATATTTCCCTTTTTCCTAAAAGTCATAAATTTCATCCACAATGATATATGAAGGAACACCATATATCCAACCTCAAAAACTAGGGATCATCAATAATTGTATGAAAATATTTTCAATCAAATATTACTAGATCTCTTATGATACTGAGTGTTTTGAACCTTCTATACCATGGATAATATTAGGTTTCATATTCTTCCTCTCTCTAACATTATCCTAGAATGTCAAATTCTGACAACTCTTCCCATACAGAGCCACATAACAAGTCATTTGAATTCTAAAATGAAAACTATTGTCATATGGGAACAATATAAAGGGAACGTATTGATACCAAAATACTTGTAAATCAACTTAAAATGACTTCATCATATCCAATAGAGTTTTAATGGTTCGTTTAGACATAACATCCATCTAGGGGTGATAAATAGTAATAAAACTCAACTTTGTATCCAATGCTTCCTAAAGGTTTCTCTAAAACCATGAGGTAAACCTAAAATATCGATCAAATACATTGTTGTTGAACTCTCTCTAATATGGTTATTTTAATAATCCCAAATCATTGTAGTATTAATGAAAATTTAGTCTTTTCCCCAAATTGTAATAAATGTGTTTATATTTGTTTCATTCATGTTTACATATGTTTATCTATTTTAATTTATGTTTTACGGTTGACCTGGAAGTATTCTGGAATCAAACAGACACTTTGTGAAAATTCCATGTTTTGTCTCACTGTTAGTTATGTTCTCAAGTCACCGATGACAACGGTCTCACAGAACGATCACACCGATAGGAACGGTCACACCGATAGCTGTGGTCACACCGATAGCAACAGTCGTACCGATGGCAACAGTCACACCGATGGATACCGAAGATCTAAAGAGCTACCAATCATGAGTCACTAATACCGATGATCATGAGTCACCAATATCGATGATCATGAGCTATCGATACCGATGATCAATGAGTTACCGATGTTTATGCTACTGATACCAATGATCAATGAGTTATCGATGATGATGATACTGATACTGATGATCAATGAGTTACTGATGCTAATGCTACCGATATCGATGCAGATTCAAAATGACTCACCAATCTCATGACTCACTGATAGTCATGAAAACTATTTTAATTTCTGTAAACTCTTATTTAATTCCAAAATTAATATTTTATGTTCTTAATGCAATTAATGATATTTAATGTTAGTTGTTGGCATGTCATGTGATTGTACCTGGTACCTATAAAAAGGTAATCATTCCCATTTGCCGGAGATTGTGGAATAAAAGGAAGATCGAGCTTCAGTAAAAATGGTGTGCGTGAAAAGGCATAGACACAAAATTCATCCATGCATATACATACATGAAAAGAAGAACACGTGAAGAACTCTAAGAAGACATTGAAAGATCTTCAAATAACTCTCATGCATGGAACCTCACACTACTTAAGAACACACGAATAACACTAGAAATCCAAGAACATACTCACTTGTGAAGGACACCAAGCTGAACCATGATACTCTATTTTTCAACAGAAGGGAAGGACTCAGAATTATTTCTGCTGAATCCAACGAGTCCAGAGTTGCACTACTAATCTCTAGAGAATTTTAAACTCTTTCCTACTCTCTCTGAGTGATTCATTTATTTACATTTTGAGCAGTGTGTGTACTCTGTATACATTACACACACATTGTCTCCTATGCTGAACTGGAGGATACTAAATCCTCATTCCAAACTCCATACATCATACTGCATCCCACTGAGGACAGTGGCAGAGGTCAAGTGTGACCAGGATAGCATGTGTGTTGTTGTCTTTTTTTCCCACGAAGAACTGTGGTAGAGGTCTTAGGACCTGGACAGTATTGTACTATTGATTAACCCCGATCCAGGGTGTGGATAAAATTTATATAAATTGTTTGATAGGACTAAATATTTTCTTGAGACTGAACCTCTTTGTTATATCTACTATGCTTTTTAGTATAAGTCTAAAGTATACTAAATATATCTTTTATATTTCGCTTCTATTACTTTGAAATACAAATCTATTTTAAAGTTACATTGATAGTTAAATTAGAAAGTTTTTATACTTGTTGTGAACCAGTAGGTTAGCTTCAAATGCTAATTTAATCATGTGATTAAATTGACTAAGATCTAATCAATCATTAATAATCCAATTGAACATTTCTAATCTGTATAAATTCACTACAGTTTAACTTTGTTTTTAAATTGGGGGATTTTAAGAGAAATATTTTTAACATAAATTTTAATTGGAACTCAATTCACCCCCCTCTTGAGTATCCACTCCGACCAACAAATGTATATTTTAACTCCATGGATTATTTTCACTTATATTGTGTATATCTTGGAGAGTCGGTTAAGAGAGAAATATTCCTTGACAGTGATTAAATGTGCTAGCTTTGTAGGGTGTTCGACTACACCCAGATGATGTTATTACATTTAGGTGTCCTAAGGAGTCCTATAAGAAAATTAAAGGTTATGGTTTCCCATATCAACCCCGGTATTGGAAATGGTTTCATCATATCCTTGTAATTATATCATTAAAACTTGACTTGTTGGCATACCAAGAATCAAGATACAAACTCTACGATCTCCCTCTTCATGTTATCCCAGCAAAAGTTTTTCTTCAAATATTTACACATCTTAGTGATTCCTGGATGAATAGAGAATAATAATCTGTGTGAATCATCTTAAATTTACTTCATAAGATTTATTTTTTATAGGACACATATCTAGTAACAAAAACATATAACTTCATTATTAGAAAAGTTAAACTTCAATATATTCACTAACTTTCTCTATAGCGCCTTATCATATATCCAGGCCTCCTTGATCCTCTCGAATGTTGATGGTTGAGTATTTATTTTTACAAGGTGGGATAAATATCCTTTTATTATTCTCATATTCATATTTTTTATGTCCATGAAGATTAGATCTATTTCAATCATCATCATGGGTAGGGTTTCGGGATCCTTTCAACTCAGAGAATCTTCCACTTTGTTCTCATTACTAAGATGGTAATGGATTTAAAAATCATCATCCTTGATCATCCCTAACCACATTTGTAGGTACATATTAAGATAAATTTTTTTGAATATATACTTGATAATTTTATGAATTATATATATATGTCACACTTTTCTCCATGGGGATAATTTATCGAAATATTCAATGCAAATATCACTTCAACCAATTCTAGATCACGATTTTGGTATTTCTTCTCTTGGATATTTAATTTCTGGGAGGCATAGGCTATCACTTTTTCATCTTGTATGAGTACACAGCTTGTGAAATTTTTTGGATGCATCACCGTATATCACAAATCCTTCCCTATTGTTGGGTAATTTTAGCACAGGTGAAGTGATTATCTTTATTATCATCCCTTTAATTCTTTCCTCACATTCATCATTCTAGAAAAAATTGACTCCATTCACATTTATCATGGTTATTTGGATTAAAAATAATGATAAGTTTCTAAAAAATCAATTATTATACCAAGTTAATTCAAGGGAAATATGAATTTCCTCATAGATATTGGTTTCAGACATCCTTTTATCACCTCTATTTTTTAAGGATCCAAAGATATCATTTTTTGTGATAAAATTCCCCTTGAATGTCAGTTTCTCTATCCAAAACTAACATTAACTTAACTTTCCAAATAAATTTTCCTTTAACATACTCTTCAGTACCTCAATAAAATTCTCCTCATGTTCTTCCATTCTTTTAGAGTAGATAAAGGCTACAACAAATTTGATGAGGTAGCCCCTAATGACTTTAGTTATTTAAGTCTATGAAGATATATTGGGAATTAGTGAGCCCAAATGACATCACTATGAGCTTTTAGTTCCCAAAAATTATATGAAAAGTAGTCTTGGTGATATCATCCCTATTTTAATTTACTTAATAATATCCCAAACAAAGATCCACCTTAGAGAAGTACTGTGATATACATAGCTAATTAAACAAGTCATCAATCTATGGTAGAGGTTACTTGATCTTTATAATGATCTTTTTGAGCTCATGATAATAAATTTAAAGGTGTATTGATCCATCCTTTTTCTTGATAAATAAGACTAGTGCACCCCATAATGAATCACTTGGTAATATCAACTCCTTAAGTTTAATAGTGGCCATTTGTTATGGATTCTTAGATATTAGAAAAGCTCATGGTATAATATCGATGGAAAATTCAACCTCTCAGTTAACTAGAAGACTAGGGAATTATTTGGGAAACACATTGGTGTATTCCCTCATAATTCGAATGTCTTCAAGGATGATATTCTCTTTAGTCTCAATCATTTGAGTAAGATATTCTTTCTCATAGGGAAATAATATTAATTCTTGAGATAATGATAACAAATTATATTCAACCATTCCTTTGAAATTTTATAGAATCATAGGATGGTTTTTAATAAAGAGGGTGATTTACTTATCTTGAAAATTTATGTTGTCTCTATATAAGAACTATCAATCCATAAATATAATTGCATCAAATTATACTAAAGGGGTTTCATAAGGTTTTCTAGGAAGTTCATCCTTAAAACAATGATAGGGGAGGAATTATATTCTTGGGATAAAATAATTGACCCATTCCCCATATTCACTGATAATTCAACTACCATGTTTTGATGTGGTGTTTAAATAGTTATAATAAGCATTCATTATTTGAAATAATATATATAAAGATAATCGAGATGTAAGTTAAATATTCTTGAATAAATAACTTAAATAACTATCACCACTTTATTTTCAGGATCCTCTTTAGTAGTCGAGATAGAATAATCATATCCTTTCCCTCTAGGAATTGGAGGTCTATTATGTCAGTTCTCATTTGAAATCCTTATCTTATTGTATTTATTCATATATTTATAATATTCTTTATAGTTGAAACATTGGACAGCAAGTTGAGGGTTGACTATATAATTTATTTTCATCCATCACAATAGTTGCTTTATCCTATTGTAATTTTCTATATAGGTTCCCTTATTTCCCACCCTTAAAGAATTTCCTTGTCCCTTTATTAAATTTATAATAAGATTCATCTCGCACTTTTGAAAAGTGGAGTGTTGGACTTTATTTACCTCATGATATTTCCCTATCACACTTCCAGAATTAAATTTACTTCTTTTCTTACTCTCTCCGAAACTGTGAGACCATTGATATTCATTGATCTCTAATTTGACTTTGATGGTACATCAGACAATTTCCTCAAAGTTTTAAAAGTCCTAAATGGATATGGTTTTTCATTGACTCCACTTTATCCCACCAACTAAAATGATAACTTTTAATTTGAGGGAATTAAAAGGCTAGATGCATATCATGAAAGTCTTGTGAATTTCACCTCATATACATCCATGGATTCATTATCATTTTCACTAAGGGAAAGAAAATTCCTCTCCATTTTCAATATTAAAGTGTGAGGGAAATATTTATAAAAAAATTTACAAAATTCATTCCACTCCACTACTTTCATCTCTTCCTTTAGCGTCATTCTTTTTATCAATGTCCATCATTGATAATATTATCCCTCTGTACAATAAGCATCCAGTAAAAACCTCTATTTCTCAGAGCATTGAAGTATAGATAATATCTTTTCAATGGAGTTTATTCATTATTTTGTGACTAAGGCTTATAAATTTATCTAAAAATCATATTCCTTTCTCCCATAAATGTATTAATTATAACTTGAACTTTCTTAGGGGGGGTGTGGGTGTTCCCTCTTATCCAGGTTTCTATTCAATACATGTGATAACTGAGAAATTATTATCATGATGTTACCAATTCCTACTCCCATAAGATAGGGAATCTCATTTAGGAAGTCATCACATTGTCGCTCACTATGGTTGTTGACTTGGTTACTCTTATTTCCAGACATTGACTAAAAAATAAATGAAAAATTAAGGATGATAATTAAACTACTAAACACATGAAAGCTAAACTGTGAACATTTAAGGTATAACTAACAATTGACATGTATTCCAAAACCTTTGAATTTATAGGTTTCAATATAGGTTATCCATGTTCTATTTCCTAACATGAAATTTTATGAATATTATTGTTCCCTTCATAATGGTTCATAAAGAGATTGGGAATTTACCTAGGAATGTACATGAGATTTTTAAACTATGTGTGTATCAAGGCCTCTTTATCATGAACTATTTAATGATTGGTTTAAGCCCAGTTCACCCTTTTCGTGATTATTACCTGTCGGTACAACTATTCCAAAGCTACATCAACTTATAGTATCAAGACATGAATGTATTTTCTTAGAATCCAATTAATTTATAATTTAACAAAATTTAGGGATGTTTTAGTATGTTTAGTATTATCCCTATGTATTTCACTAGGCTTATCTAATTTAAATCATGAAATATAATTGATCCTCCCTCTAATACTAACAATGAAAACCTGTATCTTTAACACAAATTATTTCAATATTTATTACATAATGATACAATTAATACAACCCCATAATATCATGAGTCCTAGTGTATTTGGGTAATCAAGCACATAGAATAAAAAATTGAAACACAAATACAATAAAGTAAACTAAAACTCTATAACATGCCTATAATTTCTCTTGATCTTTTAAAAATGCATGGAATAAACTCGGGACGTACATACGAATGGGGTGAGTTATAAATCCCAGTAAGGGAATAATCAAAGCATCACATGATGAATGTAATTCATGTGATCTAATCAACATATCAATGAAACCTAAAATCTGAGATAATTATAAATATGAATATAGAATCATGATATATGATGATAAGATGATGGAAAAATAGGAATGTGGAAATAACACAACAAATGACATCATAAGCATAAGTTGAGACTAACACTACAAAACAATGGTCATTAGAAGTGGTTTTTTTTGTCAACTAGAAGCAGTCTAAACTGCCGCCTAATTGTATATAAGTTGATAATAAAACTGACATGCATTTCATGGTTTCTAGATATTTAGCGGCATTTTTTTATTTTATGGTGGTTTTCTTATATGTCATTTTTTGAAACATTTAGTTGTGTTTTATGTTTATTTAGTGCCGATTATTTAATTTAAAAAATATAATATATATAAAATGAAACTAACCACCAATGAACATATTTGTGGTGGTTTGTTTTATGGGAGGCTTCAATTAACCACTATTAAAAATATATTTTATTTAATGTATTTAGTTTTGGTTACTAAAAACCATTGCTAAATTTGTTTTCTTTAGTTATTTAATAATTAACTAACATATAATTGACTTAAACATGTATATATGATAAACTCATCATATATATGTCATAAATACATAGTTATATATACAAACATCCGCAATCATCATAACCCCATTCTTAGTCAACTCATACATCTGCCAACTAATACCTCAGTCATTAATATATACAAATAAAATGTGTCCAAAAAAACAGATTCCAAATACACATCCACATCATGAACTCCACTACATATGTCTGAATCCACATCATCGCAAAAACTAAAACCAACCATTTTATCTCATCAACTAAAACCAACAATTTTATCTCATCAACTATAAAAAAAGAAAAAAAATAAAACTAAATAAAATAAATCAAAATTACATTAAAAAAACTAGAAGAATTTCTTGGATCAGAATGGTTAAACTCCTGCCTACTGTAGGCATCTTCAACCTAAAATAAAAACTAGAACATTTAAGAAAATAAATGTCAATGAAAATAGTCATAGAATATATTCATAATAACTTACAAAGAACTTTTTATTTTTTTAATTAAATAGAATAAATATTAATATAAAAAATATATAATATAGAAAACTTTGAAAACTGAAACTTACCTATTTAAAATAAGATTCACCAGTTGAAAGTGAAAAGGGATAAGTAAATATTCTAATTTATTTTTAAACTGATTTGGGTTGTGCTTGAACATGAATTAATAAGAAAATTAAAGACATTGATATCACAACATATCTTATATTTCAAAAACAACCCAATGGTTGTAGTTCAATTATTTCACATCAATATAATGTTTTTTCATATGGTTTTGATCATTCCACACACGTTTTAGTGTTTTAAAAAACTAAACACTTATTTTTGTCTATCATAGGAAAATAGTAATTCAAAATGAAATTTCATCAGTTCTACAATTTAAAATTAAATATATGTTCAATGTCCCCTAATTTTATGGATATATGACATCATTTTTCAGTTCATGACCCCCAAATACTTGTTTTTAAAGGCTTGTGTACCTTTAAAAAGTGTTTACTGAGTAATTCTAACCAAACCCCACTTAATATTGATGTGTGGTAAATTCATACATGTCAAAAATTACTTTTTTAACATTTTTCTAAAGTATCAAAACAATATAAATGTGTTTCCTCAGTTTTGAGTAGGTCGTAATTACTTTTTACTAAAATGGGTGTCAATTTTAAATAAAAATATTCACATGGAGCCATTCTGGGAACTTCATGTATCATATTAAGGTTTGGTAGATTCCTTCATGTCAAAAATTACATATGGATCATTTTCCTAAAGCATCAAATCAATAAGGATGATTTTTCTTCATTTTGAGTATGTCATTTTCTGTTTTTACAAAAAATGAAGTGAATTTAAAATAAAATGATGCACTTGGATTCATACTGATCACACAGTGTGTCATATTAAAGTGTAGTTTTTTATTATATATATAAAATGACTAGTGGATCATTTTCTTAATGTATCAAAATAATCTGAGATTGTTTTATTAGTTCTGAGTATGTCAATTTTATTTTTACTAAATTGTTGTTTTAAACTAGAAACACGCACTTTGACTCATACCAATCACATCATGTATTAGTTCGATGTGAGACCTATTCCAAAACATAAAAAATGACTTATGAATATATATCATAAATTATCAATAAAATCTGATCACATTTCCTTTCTTTTTAGTGAGTGAAATTTTTCAACTAAAATTTCAATTTTAGACGGATAACGGACACATTGAGTTATACCAGAAACATTGTGTATCAGGTTTAGTTATGGTTGATTCCTACACATTGTAAATGAATTATGGATCATTATTCTAAATTATTAAAACAATATGAATACTTTTTATTGGTTTTGAGTAGGTCAGTTTTTTTTCTCACAAAAATGGATGTCAAACTTAAATTAAAAGAAATAATTAGAGACATACCAATCACATCATATATCAGATTGAGTTGTGGTTGATTCAAAAATTTCAAAAATTACGTATGTATCATTTTAAAAAATTATAAAAACAATCCACATGTTTTTTCTTATTTTTGAGTAAGGTATTTTTTCTTTTTACTAAAATTGATGTCAATTTTACATAAAAATATGCACTTGGAGTAATATTGATCACACAATGTGTCATATTGGGGTCATTATGATTTATAAATGTCTTAAATGAATTATTGATCATTTTCTTAAAGTATAAAAATAGTTCATCTTTGTTTTATTAGTTTTCAAGGTGTCACTTTCCTCTTCTACTAAATTGTCATTTTAAATGGGAAACATGCACTTTGAATCACATTGATCACATTGTATATCGCATTGAAGTTAACCTAAATTCCAAAAATCACTAATTACATATATATAAATTTCCTAAATTATCAACAAAATATGAGAATGTTTTCTCTATTTTTAGTGAGTGACTTTTTTGAACTAAAATGTCAATTTTAAACAGATAACAGATACAATGAGTCATATAGGGAACATCGTGTGTCAAATTTAGTTTCAAATGATTCTTAAAAATCATCAATGACTTATGGATCTTTTTTCTAAAGTGTCAATAGAATACAAAAGTGTTATATTTTTTTGATTAGGACAGGTTTCCTTTTTACTAAAATGGATGTCGATTGTAATTAGAAAGATGTACTTTGGGCCACACCGGGAACATCGTGTATCAAATTAAGGTTTGGTTGATTCCTACATGTAAAAATGACTTAAGGATCATTTTAAAAAGTATGAAAACAATCCAAATGTTTTTTTAGTTTTGAGTAGGTCATTTGTCCTTTTTATAAAAATTGATGTCAAATTTAAATAAAAAATGTAATTCGATTCATATCAATCACACCATATATCAAATTGTGGTGTGGTCAATTCCTACACATCTCAAATGACTTATGTATAATTTTCCAAAATTAAAAAAAAAATATGAATGTGTTTTCTTTATTTTGAGTGTGTCACTGGTCTTTTTTACTAAATTTTCATTTTAAATTGTGAACACGCACATTGATTCTTACTAATCACATATATTATCGGTTTGATGTGAGACCAATTCATACACATCAAAAATTATTTTTGAATCTATTTTCAAAATTATCAAGAAAATATGAACACATTTGATCTATTTTCAATGAGTGATAATTTTCGAACTTAAATTTCACTTTTAAACAGATAACAGACACTTTGAGTCATACATGGCATATCATGTATCGAATTGAGGTGTAACTAATTATTATATGTCATAAATAACTTATAGATAATTTTATTAATGTAAAAAAGTTAATTGGAAATTTTTTTCTTAGTTTTAAGTATGTCAGTTGTCTTTTTTAATAAAATTAATGTCAATTTTAAATATAAAAAGCACTTAGATTCATATAGGTTACACCATGTTTCAGGTTTAGGTACAACTAATTCCTAAACATTCTAAAGTCTTAGATAATTTCTAACTACAAATTTTACCAAGATTTACATTTTCTTTATCTATCAAAAATCCAACACTACAAATTTACTCATTACTATTAAACAAAAAACCAATCTCATTGTTTAAATCCAAAAGGGAAGATGAAGCTCATGTGCCCATTATATCACAATAAGTCACCATAATGGGAACATGAGATTCCTCTACTCTTCTGACTTTCAACAATATGAAATGTTTTTCAGCCAACAACATCGAATCAATATACAGTTTTGGCAGTTTGAAAAATAAATACAATGAAAATAGTAATCATGGAAACATTGGTAGAAAAATATATTTTATCTCTTTTGTGCCTTGTTGTAAACAGTTGAAAGAAAAATATGAATTCCAAAGATATCTATGAAAAAACTAAATATTTATTATATAAAAAGGATAAGGAAATTAACTTACAAAGAGTAGATAAAATGGTGACAAAATTAATTAAATAAGTACTAGTTATTCACAATTTCATGATGGTTGTATACATACTTTATGCATTTCCTTGTTTCCATTATATCAGTTGTAGGCTCGAATTCCAATCTCTCATGATCATGAGCATCTTCGAACAAACCACACCAACTCAAACAAAATAATCCACCTATATAAGAAAACAATTTTTACATTAGTATTACTAAATAGAAATAAATTAAACTTAAATACGAAACAATACATTTTATAACAATGTAAACCCATAAATATTCCCAAAGATATCAAATATGTCTTCCTAAATTGATAGTTGTAAGATAAAGTGTCTTTCTTAGTAAATATAAAATTATTTTTTCATATATATTTACTTTTTACTTCTTTTATTGTGGTAACAAGTTTTTAACTATATAAATTATATTTTACTAAACTTATAAAATAACCTCTCTAACTAAATTTTTGGGTCTTTATCATCCGTTTTTATGAATTTAATGTAATGAAATTTATAATCTTGATAGACTTGAAATTTAAAATAAAAAAAGATTATATATTGTAAAACAATTTTCTATAGAAAAATGGTATTATTATTATTATTTTTTATTAATATTATAATTCATTGATTATTAATAAATTTTTTGTTAATATAATCATATATTTTTTTAAACATCATTATACTATCGTTATTTTAAATTGATCAATCTATTTTATTAGTTTAATGTTACAAAACATTAATAAAATAATTCATCAAAAATGATATTTTGGTCATTATCGTGGTCATCAGCATTAATCATAGTAATTATACATTTATTTCCAAAAAATATGCTAGAATTATTATGTAATATGATAATATTGATCAAAAATAAAATTTACAATTTATGGATAAAATTTCAATAAGTGAAAAAAACTAATTTTTTTATTTAATCGACTAAATCGGTATTGTGATTAAAATTATACATATGTTTGAAAAATTATATACAATTTCTTTATAAATACAGAAAAAGTATTTTTTTTATTTATTATATATATATTAATTTATAATATAAGAAGCCTTCAAAAAAAATTAATCCAATCTTCATTTATAGTAACTGGCATTTCCCCACTACAATCACTCGAGATTAAATTTTATTATCTTTTTAAAAACATGTGTTGAGTATGAACTAAAAAAATTTAAAATAATAAATAGTAAACATGGAATGAAAACATGAGATTAAAATAATAAATTTTAAAAATGTAATGAAATTATGTTACGAGTGAGAGAAAAATACACAGTGATTGTATCTATGAATTTATAATGTTATGAAAAACATGAAACCATATAGAATCATGTATGTAAGGGTATTAAAAGTAATTACTTCAATGAAACATATCATTAATGAATGATTGACATGGATTTCAAAAGCATATACAAACTATATTCTTGGAATTAACTATAAATACTGTATCTACAATTTCATTTGAACATGAAAAAACATATACCTGAATTGTAAGCTCCCAAGTGAAGTACTGATAAGAACCCACAAAAGTCCTCCTAAAAAATGTGTTTTTTACATTTAATTATATATAGACTTATAAAATAGTTAACCCAAAGGCATGTGTCTTTTGAGACCTATTCTCTACAATGTCAACATCTTATGCCTCAATCAAAAAAATTAACATCAAACAAAACAAATTGTTTCTCGAAAATAAATTTTCATATCAATAAAAAATTTCATAAATAAAGATGAAATTAATTAAACCATGAGATATATAGTTACAATAATTCCAATATTGATTTATTAATAGTTGAAATAAAAATGAAAATAGAGGTTTTATTAATAAAGAAATGTTATAATTTTGGCGTTTTGAATATTTATTGTAATGCCCCGACCCCAATTACCCAGAGTCGGTGCATTATTACATTACATTGGGATGATCACAAGAAAGATCAAATCTCGAAAGACCGATTGGTTTAGTAGCCTTGGAAACACTAGATATATTCATAAAGTATTACATCAGAAAGTGGAAAATACTACAACAACATAGTCTCCATATTCCACACACATATCACCACATACAATCCCTACAGTTCATTCATAACTTACTTCTTCACATCCTGGGAAAAATAAAACATAGAAAAGGGGTGAGCTCAAATGCCCATTAAGGATAACAATATAGCGGAAACATTCAAAAATAAGCATAAACATTTAAGGCATTTTATAACTAAAACAAAAACCTTTTAAACTTGAACTTCAACATAGTATGGAAAAAGTAAAATGAAATAATTCCATTTACTTATTCACATGGATATTCTACTAATAGAATAATCACATTCAATATCAATAACCACTTTCATAATGATGGAATGCATAATGCCAGACTATCATAACCACATAGCCAAGGCCTCGTGCCAAGACTACAAATAAGATTTTGCCAAGGCCTTGTTCCAAGACACTAGTTTGTCTCATGAGACCTACCGATGCATCGAGGAGCTATAGCGGGCTCCACCCGTCACATATTAAGTCCAATGCATTCCCATATGAAAATGTTTAAACATAACATAAACATTCGTATAAAAACTAGCATATGAAATGTCAATACATTCACCATAAACCATGAATGGTATAAAAATAACACATCCACAGTCAAACATATCACAAAACTTTCCATACAATATAGAAGTTTTGTATTATAATAAATCAACTTCAAATAAGCGTAAAATCCATCAAAGGATGTTGACATAGATGAAATAAAAACTCTTTTTAGAGAAATATCTCTTTCTATTTTGAAATAATTTAAGAGTCATATATTTATAAAATAAAACATTTTCTTTGAAAATATTCTTATAATCTTGTAAGGGAAGCTTCGACAATTTTATAATGGTGGAAAATAACCGCACCCACCGTATAAGTTAAAAAAACATTCTTTCCTTAATTTTGTCGAAAAGGTTAAAAAGCACCTTGTTCGGAAAACAACAGAAAGATTACTTTATAAAACTCTTATAAAAATTAAAATAAGGGTATAAATTAATTTAACCCATATTCTTTTAAACAGTAAAAATGTTTTGAAATACATTTTTAAGGAACATGGATGTGGATGATAAAGAGATCCCAGTAGATTATTACGTATAAACAACCTCGGAAAATGAAGAGATTGTGAAATAACCCTTACCTTGTACTTTTCCTCGGTTGGGGTAGGTTAACCTCCTGTATAATGGTGAAATAATTGTTATTAAATTATATAAGAATCATATACATTAATATGATATCATATATGATCTTTTAACATTGATTTGTTAATAATATTTTAGTATTATCGTTGTTTCGGGTGTTAACTTACTCGTTTTCTTTTATATGTTTTGTTACATAAGCCATGTTTGTTATGGATAGGTTGTATCTTATTCATATCCATAATTATATCAAGTCCTTAAACAACATTTTTAAATCAACAATGATAATTATACTTGAATGGATACGATGGAGAATGAATCTCATTGCGTTCGTGGAGACGGTAGTCCGTACGTACGCACGAGCGACAATATCATTCTTTTGATATTAAAATAATATATAAATGGATGGTATATCATATATACAGAATCATTAACATGTTATATTTATTATTTACATGAGTTACACATCATTATTAAACCCATCCAAATAATAATATATTGAATAACAATTACACCACGACGTGGAGACGGTAAGCCGTACGTACGCACGTATGGTGACATGTTATTCAAAGGGTGGATAGAATACTGAATATGGTTGTACCATATTTAAAATTACATAACAGTATATATAAGATAATTTAGTTATTATTTTAGAATGGTAATAACAAAGAAAGAAGAAGTGGAAGAAGAAAGGAACTTGAAAAGGGGTGGTGAAAACATTACCTCTTCTTCGGATTCTTCCTTTTGATTTGATCAAAAGGGCTCCCTAGGTTGTCTTTATGATCAAACTAAGGCTTCTAGGTATTAGTGAGGGAAGTTGGGAGAGTATTTGGGCAGAGTTTGGCCGAACCAAAAGGCTTTGAAGGTGTGAATAAATGAGAAGGAGGAGTTCCCTTTTATAAGAGGGGTGAGGGGCACCTTTGGAAAAGCTAGAAAGATTAATTTATAATAAATTAATATTCGGTTTCTAATGGCGCAAAAGTTGATTATTCAAGGTTTAAGGTGGGGATAGGTCGAAAAAAATTCAACTAATAGAATTTAGAGAGTTTTGGGTTACTATATTAACCTTATCTTTTAGTTTTAACTCATAGTTAATTAGTTTGACATTTACCATGTCACTTTGTATTTTTATAATATATAGTTAATAAATTTACTATATACATCCAAGAGACCCCCAAGTGGTCCCATAATGATGAACCTATCATGTTATAAGTCTCTTGGCCGAACCTTATATTTTTAGGAATTGAATATCAATTAATAATATAATATTTGTTTTAAAAACTCTTTTATGTCAATTTTGACACTATTCAATAATTGATTTTTGTGAAACTCATAACAGAATAATTACTTCGACCAAAGTTAATAAAATCAATAATAACATGTCATATTAGCCTATAAAATTATTTTAATTCATTAAAAGTCTCAAATTATATTTATTTGGGAATTTATAATATCAATTATTTTAATTTGTCACAATTATGGTAATTACTGCATCATCATTGTGTCATAAATAAATTAAATTATTTAAAGTCTAAAAATTATAAATAAATTATCATTATGTAGGAAATCGTTTTATATTTCTAATGAATATTTATAGTCGAAAATCAAACATATATAACCCTATGTAAAAATTGGTTTCCTAAAAGATTTATGCTTATGTCATTTTTGTACATATTTTAACTTAATTAAAATAAAGTGTCCCTATCACCTACAAGTGGCACCATGGGGTTCCAAAATCGACCCAAAGATGGAAATGGTCGGAAATGTATCCACCAATAAGTTTAGGACACGTTTTAGGGCAATTTAGTATTATTATAATATTAATTGTTTAACCCTTATTTACCGGATTTATCCTTAACAATGGTAAATAAAATATTTACCGAAGTAATTATTCAAAATGTCTAAAAATAAAAGTTACCTATTTAAACAATTTGAACATCCTGATTCCAAATATGGAATCAATTTTTCCAAATTCAAAACACAGAAGTGGCAGAAATTAATTTAAAATTAATTCCCGTTGTTAAAACAAAAAACGTGTTTTTAAGAGATAATAATTATCCAAAGATTGACACTTGTTTATGTCTGGTTTAATTGTGAAATTATTTCCAATGACAAAAATTGAATTAAATGGTAAAAATATATTCTAAATATACTTTAAAACCACTCAAATTCATAATTTATCAATATTAATTATTTTGATTAAAAAAGTTGTTTTTAATTAAAATTTAGTAATTTTCACTATTCATCAAAATATGAAAGTTATCCAAAAAGTACCAAAATTTCACCCTAGAAAAATTTCGATATTCAGAATCCAAAAATGAAGTCCATTTTGAGAGATATAATTTATAAAATTTCAAAATTTAGTAAATACTATTCATAACCTCTTTTGAACGGCTTGTTTGGTAAGTCATAGTGCGCTTGAACTCGGTGTTGCGTGTTGTGAATGTTATTGAATTATTTTGAAGAAATAACACAATATCCAATCTTGGGGTGTTAAATTTATATTAAATCAATATATTTTTATATCGATGTAAAGTGATGACATTTTATAATTATAAATATATGTCATTTTTGAATGGACATTGATTAATGAAACCAAAAAATAAATCAAATTGTAAAATAATTAATCCAGATCATGATAAGGGACTAATTTTCATCTTATAATTTTAAAATCCCATTTTGATATCTAATAGAACTATAATTTGTTTATGTAAGAAGTTAAACTTGTTACATTATGATATTTAAAGTACAATTGAATATAAATTATGGAATTTCATGTTGATGAAAAACTATGAAATTTGGGACTCAAAAGTAAAAATAGTTATAACTTTGCAACACATGGCACAAAACACCTCAAGGGACCAAAAATATTATCTTAGGGGCATGTTGAAGGATACAAATGGTAAATTGTTTTCATTTGGGAGGGGCGAATAAAATACATAAGGACATAAAATTATTTTCAAAAAAGGGTTAATTATTTTTATTTGATGAATATGTGACTTATTAAATATAATTTTCATCAAATAGGGCTGATGGTAATTTAAATCAAGTCATATGTTTCCTAAGTGGTTGGTTTTCATCTTGTATTGTTATATAAGTGTAGTAAATACTGTTTACATTATTGGATAAAATTTTCTATTTTTCATATGAATCATTTTACTATTCAACATATTGGTTTCATATGATATCATGGAAAAGCCATGTAATCTAGAAATAAACTACATAGCGATTAAAAAAATAATTTGAAATTTCATAAACTAAAAGTAAAATATAAAATTATTACCCAACAAATAAATCATAAAGGCCAATCATATAACATAAATAAAAATCAATGAATAGAAGCATATGTAATTCCTTACGTTTTTAATTAAAATATACAGTTATTATTCAATAATTCTAATGGGCTCAAACTATAACAAATAAATTATAAATCATTTATTATCAAATTAAAATTATCAATTGAATAATCTAATGATTGATATAGAGTTATTACAAAATAATATTAATTAATATATGGGTATGCAACCTTTAATCTCGGTTCTTTGTTTCTACTAAATAGGGGATCCCAGCTGGGGATATGGAGCTCAGAGGTGGGGGTCTACATCGCTGCCAAAGAGGGGAACCAACCTGGGGAGAGGGAGGCCGAAGGTGCGGTTTGTGTCGCCGGTGAGGTGTGGAACAGTGAGTGAGGAAGATGGAGGTCAAAGGGGAGACTCATGGAGATCGAGTTAACAAGTGGTTTTCGTGGGGGTTTTGGTCTCCACTGATAAGGTAGGAAGTATGTCGGAGGGGTGGGGGAACGGGGTCATGGAGTTAGGGTTTCTTTCAGGTAACAAAGGGGAGGGGGTCGGGGAGGGGTAGAAATGGGTTGGGGGCACGTAGAGGGAGAGGGGGAGGGGGAATTAGGGTTTTTTTAAATCATTTAGTAGTGGTTTATTTAAAACTTCCACTAATTGTTAAAAGAATAAAATCATAGAGGAAGTTTTATAAAACCACTTCTATATTTTATTTTTTAAATGGATTTTATTCTCAATGGTTATTAGAATTGTTGATAAAAAACCATTAAGAATGCCTTTTTTTTATAGTGTAACCACAATGAAAACATAAAATAGATTCATTTTTATTAACTCTAGTGAACCATACATGGTATATCATGAGATAAAAACATTACCCAATTCATTGTAGAGCTATATAATTATAATCCCACCCATCACATTCATATCATGTATATTCATAATTTTCCACATATATCATACAACATAAGAATGCGTTTCATCACTTTTAATCCCAGATTAAGGATTTATTGTTACATACTTGTAATTAAAAAATAATGGAAGGCTAGGTGTATCTAGGTGAATTAATTTGAGTGGAAATGGGAATGGGTATTCACTCTACATAATATTTTTAGCAGCATAACAGGGAACATAAAGATTCATATAATTGTTAAATTAGTGTGAACTGGTTCTTTCTCCACATTGAAATCATATTTATATTAATAGGTACGTGGGAAAACATATCCCAATAATAAAACTTGGTAATCAAAAGACATAATATAATGAAGGTGTATGAATAAAGAGGAGAAGGAGAGGATCCCATACCTTGAGAGGTCACTTCTAAAAGCTTTGGAGGAGCTTCCTAATAGATTGGGGCACATTGAGAGGACTTCAGAGATAGAAATTAAAAGAATCATCATGATTAAAGGGTTTTTTTATTAAGATTAATAAGATTTTGGATGGATTTATATAGGAAAATAGGGGGGATTCTTTATTGATTTCTAATCTTAGGTTTTGGACTCCATATAACAAATTAATCCAAAACATAAAAAAACACATAGTTTTTTCCCATGGTTTCTACCAAAGTGGAGTGGATTTAATTTTCTTATAAGTCCATTAAATTAATAGTCTTTGTGATGTGTAATTGAGTCAGCTATATAAATAATTTATTTTAAAACCATAAAATATAATATAGTTTTAGGAGGACTCATTAAGTGTTTTAAAAATTAAAAAAATAACATCAAAACACATTACTTTAAAGGGGGAAATAATTTTGGTCATGGATACTCTTTATATTATTTATTACATCACATTTTGGATTTTATGATGTCATAAGACTTAATGTATATTTATATTGTATTTAATTTTGACCAAAAAATAAATTATCTCTCAAAATTATGAAAAATTAACTATTTATAATTTCAACATGATAATTTCAAAATTAATATTATTTTATCTAAATAATTCTCAAACTTTTAAATTTTGATTTTTGAAATTAAAATCCTCATTTATTAGAAAATATTGGTCTTTTTACTATTATGGTTTTCTAACCCTAATATAAATTACATTTGAATTCATAAAATTATATCATCATTGATATTTTAGAAAATATTTAATAATAATAATTTATTAAAATAAATTTTATTTCAAAATTTCATGAATTCATCAAAAAGAGTGTCTTGATTGAAATGATATAATTTCCAAAAATACAATTGATATTTCATCTCATCAAAATATATTTTTTATCAAACTAGTTTTTTTAGGTCACTAAGTTAATATGTAAAACACCTTGAACAAGTTCTGTTGTTAAAGAAAGCCACACATCTTTCATGTTCAGTGTTCGACAAAATGACATAATTAAATAATATGCATTTCCAGTGATAATGCAAGCAACTATTTCCATGATTTCTTCTCAGGATCAGGAGTAATATATTACCACCTCGTTGGAGCAAAAATAGAATTCTTCTTCAACTCAAGACAACGGGTAATGAACATTAAATGATACATGTGTAGGCAGGGCAAAGTCATCTTTGTATCCCCTTTTCTGTGTGCCTCATAACATATCACACACTATCCACTGCTTCTCTTCTTGGAGAAAAATGATGTTTTGTGCTTAAAAGTCGGCAACCTAGAAATGAGCACATGTGGCAGTCCTTTTCTCTCACTCCCAATTGTGTTCCCCAAATCTAGCAGTTGCTCATAACTCATACTATAAGGATCAGTAATATCTTAATGCATATCCTACATTTCAACATCAAATACCTCTTGGGATGCTCCTGAAGAACTTCCACCTTCCCTTTGGCTCCCTGTGGGATCATGATTCCCAACACCACCACCACTGTTGTTCCCGGTAAGGGATATCGTGGATTCCAAAACGAGAAGGGGGTTTGGGGATATCAAACTCATTATTTAATCATTTATAATGTTATAATAAAATAATTAATATAATAATTATTTTATTTAAAATAAAAATATAAAAATTCAACTATTACGGTCTAGATCCATAACTGTTTATTACACAAGTGTATTCCCTGATATTAATGTGTACGATGGTGGGTCCTTATGGGGAAATCTTACTGAACATGGTTTGGGTCATGATATTGATAAGATTTAACATAACTCATAAATGGTTTTCGCATGATTTAGTTATTCAATCTCGGCTTTGGACTAGTTAAGGGAAAGAACCAATGATTATAACTCCCATGGAATCAAAGATAAATGGGATTCAAAGGTTATGATCCTTTGTGTTGGGGCTATCTTTACTTATTCATGTGTCAATTAGAATTCATCATAATCCTTGATATACTAACATTAATTTTCATTCTAAAAAGGTTTTATTATCAATGGTTATGATCCTTACTGAACCTCTAAATATGAAAAACAATATAATGGTCCAAAATAACTAAAGTAGTGCATGTGTTTTCTATAAATACATTACTTAAAAATGAATTTTTTCATTCAAAAAGATAATTTAATTTATTAAAGGTTATGTCATTATATGAAAGGTCTAGAAAACTATGGTGAAAACTTGCTTCCCAAATCCAACATATACTGCCCATGATTAGGCTAAACCTTCGGGAATACATGGTATCCAACCTCAAACATTAAAGGGTTCCACCTCCAATTAGGATAAGACATTGTATGGTCTTGTGATACATTCATCCTCTCAAGAACCATCTGGATGTTCTCAGTTTTACATTTCACCACCTTGAGACCAAGAATAGATTACTCTCTAACATTGTTCCATCACAACTGAGATTGACATGGCCCCCCATATGATTCCTAAAATTGAAATAGGTTGATGTATGAAAGGTAGCTGAGGTTTTAGGAAAAATCGTCCAAAGTAAATTTTGTCACCCATGATATTCCAAAATACAAGATGCATGCTTGTAACATACCCTCCAGTGTCTACAAAGTCCACTATATTTTCTTATCTATATGAGGGTTGAAAGAAGTGAAAAAGTTTAACTAATTGAAAAAATAATTTTCAATCCTCTTCAATATCATTAGGTAAAATGAACATACTTATTCGAGATGATAGACCTTGTAACTCCATATTTCCACACAACCTCATCTATATACCTCCTTACCAAAACACTCATGGTTCTTAACTCTATAATTGGTGATAAGTAAGCTAAATTATTCAATAAATCAATGATTACCTAGATGGAATTCTATCCACCCTAGAACTAGGGTAATCTTGTAAAAAATTCCATCGAGAAGACTTTATACGTCCACTTAGGGAAATCCAAGGGCAACAAAAGACCACCATGAACATAAAGATTTATCTTTACCAACTAGAAAACTAGAAACCACAACACAAAATATTAAACTCCCTATTTCGTCTTGAAAAACCATAACTATTTTAAAAAACCGTGGTACATTTTTGATACTCCAATGTTCACTGCTAATGGTGAGTAGTGAAAATCATAAAGGACTCCCTCATGTGTCGCATTTGGGATTAACAACCATCTTTAAAACATCAACTAATGTCGGTCATCCTATGAAATCCCATCAAGGGCATCACCTTGAGTAACTCAATCCAACATCACTTCCACCTCTGGGTATCCCCATTAAGACTCCTCCACCTATATAATCAAGGATTATTTCACTATCCTTTTAAACAATAAAACTACACCATCAACCACCCTTTCATCATGGTCCAGGGCTACCAACTCCTAAATTTACCACCATGTATCCCTCAATTCATGAAAAAAATATCAATTTATGAATTCTTGATCAATGTGTTAGAAATTAAATTTTCTTATCCCGATGTGTAAGATATATCAATGTTGTATTTGATGAGAAAATCCAACCACCTCCATTGTCATAGATTCAGGTTGTTTTGATATAAAACATACCTCAAACTCGTATGATCAATAAAGACCAAACGGAATTCTATAACATGGTAATGTCACCACAACATTAGTAAAAACACCACTTCAACAAATTCTAAATCATGGGTGGTGTATTTTTTCTCATGGATTAAAAATTTATAAGGAAAATTACATAATTTCCCGCTAATACATCAAGACTCATCCCATACCCAAATAGGAAGCATCATAGAATACCTCAAAAATTTCCTCCTCCTCGAGAAACCTAAGAATAGATGAGTTGACTCACTACCCATTCAGGTGTTTGAAATATTCCTAACACTAGTCGGTATAAATTAAATATTGTTATTTCTTGGTCAGAACTTTTAATTGGATTCAATTCAAAAAAATTAAGACACAAACATCCAATAATATCCCATAAGGACATGAAATTTTCAAACCTCCACCACATTTTGGGTAACTCCCATGATACATCAAACTCAACCTTCGAGGGATCCAGTTTTACTCCCTATTAAGATAACACATGTCCAATAAAATTCACCTCCCACATTAATTACATGCTCTTTTCAAATTTCACATCTACTTTCTGGCCTAGTAGATCCTATAAAATGATCCTTGGATGCCTGATGTGCTCAAACTTATACCCCTGGTGTATAAAAATCTCATCATTGAACATAAATATGAACTGGTCCATGAACTCAAGAAACACATAGTTAAAAAGTCTCCGGAATATTGTCATCATGTTTGTGACACAAAATACAATAACTAAAAAATTAAAGCATCCATATCTACACTGAATGTTATACTTAAGGATATCCTCTTCCTTTACCATAAACTAAAGATACCCAAACCAAATATTGATCTTATAAAACTATCTAGCTCTTATCAACTAGTCCAAAAGATCAGTATTCCTCATAATAGGGAGAATATTCTTGATCATCACCATAGTAATCCTTCATTATTCTATACACAACCTTATACTATCATCTTCTTTATTTGAAAATAACACTTAAGCACCCCATGGTGACTCATTAGGCCCGGTGAAACACCTTAGACATTAGATCACCTGTCTAAAGTCTCAAATCCTACAACATAAATGGTTTTATTAATTAATAATTCTTCATAATAAAAGTGATTCCCAATTACATCTCTATATCACACTCGAAATCGCATCGATGGGTTAATTTTATAACCTCCTTGGGAAAATTAACCAGATATTCCTTGAAAACTATAAGGGCCAACACCATATTTACACCCAATGACTTCATTAAAAACTATTTTGTCAAAAAAAAGAAGGGGATCCACATGCTTATTTCCCATCCAACAACCTTGATCCCTGAAAACAACATCATACTGACCACCCACAATAGAGATCACACATCCCATATGAAATTATTTGATGATTGCATACATGGCGTACAACCAATCTGTACTGAGGATATCATTATACAGTTTTATCTTTAGTAAGAAGAAATACACACATACATTATGCTTCATTATCATCAATCCACACCCCCAGATGATATAAAACAACTAGTGATTACCTCCAAAAGGAATAGTTATACTAAGATCAAGTGATGCCTCTCTTTTTCCAATCCCAAAGTATGGACTAAGGTGGTTAAAATGAAGAAGTAAATGTTTCCTATATCAAATGAAGTAAAATTGAGAGTATATGATAATATAATTATACCTCTAACGTTATTTGGACCCTCTAGTGGTAGGATCTCCAAGGCATGCAACTTCCCATGCCTAGCTCCTCGACCCCGCATTTGTCACCCACCACTTTAGGTATACATAGGTTAGGGTCCCTGAAGATGAGGAACATCATGAGGCTTTCCCCTGTCTACCCTATCTTCTCTTAGTGGATCATAATCTCAATTCTCTACTACTAATATGGCCTTTTGGAATCAAATACTGAGGTTAATACTAAACTTGGATGATGTCACCATATTGATCTCCAAATACCACAAATCACTAATATTTTTAGTGACCATGGCCCTAAAAAATAAATAATTATACTCTAGAAACCCTAAGAAAATCAATGGAACTATAATCCTCATAAAACCATAAAGGAATCTATTTGGGCTAATTCCCTGCTAGTCGAATCCTCAAAGTCCCTAGAATCCAAGATCAGGCACAAATAACCTTTCTCCTTTAAGAACCCTATTAGCTCTAATCGCATGACCTTTCTCCTTGAAATTGTATTCTCTCGATCACCTTGGCCTTCTATTAAAACATGAAATATTTTGAAAACATAAATAGAGTATCCAAATACTGAATAGATGGGAATACCATCACCATAAGGCAACGTGAATGGGAATCCCCATCTAAAAAATTATTAGGGGCGAAACAAAAAAGGTAATTAAACTTGATCCCAATATCCCACATCATCATGCACAACTAATGAAGAAAAAGTCACTCCTTCCTCTTTATTACCTTTATTTTTTATGATAGTAATTCTTATTGTAACATCTTTTAGAATCTTACCATATAACATCTTCCTCATTCTACTCCTCGAGATACAGTTTCCACCACTAACATGTTTCACCACCCATATGATTGACTACTAGAAAAACCTAGTTCTCTAACCCAGCTCGAATCAAACTGAATATGATCTTGATCTCCTCCAACCATAAATCTATCCCCAAATTAGAGACACTACCCTAATAATTTTCTGGTGCTTTTCACTAAAATGTATTCAACTTCCTCTACCACAGCTTATCCACCACACCCTATTAAAACCTATGACAATCAATCAGTTCATATTGCTAAAACATAACATCCAGAACCACATGTGGATGACATCGATAATACATAACGAAAATTGAAACATAGATTTCCTAATCCTAGTGGTATATAATATTAAGTTCATTTAATTTAATTCTTTTTAAGTACCCAAATCACCCCCATTCAATCATAATTGCAAAGAATAATGATGCATATTCCACTCTTATATCATCACCATTAAATCGTCATCACTTCAACAATAATGTTTAGTAAGAGAAAGGTCCTTACATTGGATTATAGTGTCCATAAAATCCAATTTTCGAAATAGTCTTTTAAGCAAAAATTACTTTTTAGTTTTTCTAAAACAATTTTCCATTCAAAACCATGAAGTCCTCATAGTTCTTAACACAAATTTCTATAATAACTCTAAAAAACCTTTTATGTAACTCTATCTTGACCCCTACCTCAAAAGGTATCCCTCTTAGGACAACAATGAAAGGACAATCATAATAACCCTCAAGTCCCTCCTCCAGTAAGCCCCGAGTTGCCGATTGGTTTTGAGGTTTTTGATAAAGTCATACATATAAGATTCATTTCTTTAATGAGATAATTACGATCAGGGAATAAGATATAAACCAATCAAAAACATCATAATATAGGGAAAAATAAAATCCACAATATCCTACAGTGTATGTAATGTTATATGAATACAAATGAAATTCTCTAAGTACTGAAAATTCAATCATTTGAAAGGAACGTATTAGCTCCATGATCCAAGATAGAATTGTCAAGATTGGTCTCCACCTCTCTCTTGATAACCTGGAAAAAAATTTATATTTATATCAGGGAAATCATAACATGTACACATAGTAGATTTATACCAAAATACTCTCATGAAAATTTGAGTAGAGAATATTAATTCCTCAGTTAACAAACAAAAAAAATCAACATGCACCCATTGCTATACTAGTTCTCAACCTCACCAAGGATCAATAAATAAATAAAAACTAAAATTATAATAATATAAGAATAAACATATCAATAATGGATACCCTATACTACTTCCCCACTAGTTTTCTCCTCTCATTACCTAAAATTTTACATCATGTTTCTCTCATACCATTCGTATCCATCATCCTTAAGAAACCATAGGCATCATCATAATGATTAAGACCCATATCTCCAACGATGACACAATGATCACATCCTCATCATACTATAACAGCTTCAAAAAATCATAATATTAGGGTATCATGAACATAAAGTACTTAGACCTCATTCCCTCCTCCTACTATGCACAACCCCTAATAGGAACCATATCATTCTCTCATCAATCATTACTAATGGTTCACTCTAACCATAATCCATCATAGTCTCTGTGTACTAAACCAACCTATATTATAGAGTGGGGAAGATGTGGTATTCATCCATTTATCCTCTCTAGCAAAGATATTTGGAGAAAACACAAAGAACCCAAAATATTTAGGCCTCGATGTAAACACACAACTCAAGTGGTGTGTATATATAAATAATAATAACAATATAATGTATAAGAGTTTCAGAAAATCCCAACTTATGGTTACACACAACTAAATCTCCCAACTATTAGCACCTATAAATCACTAAAATTGTACAACAACATTTCTTTCATAAAACTATACATCCATCCAGTCCCATTTACCAAGAACAAAACCAGACATTAAATTCATAGTTCAAAATTAACTATAAGGATCACCAACCATTTACTTTATATTTTAAATATTTTCTTATTCAAATTAAGAATTATTGTCTCATTACCATTACATCAGTCAGTTATTTATAACCCCAACCCAATTAGTGCAACCCAAGTTCATTTATTCTAATTAGATATTACAACTTCACGAGTATTCTATAACTACCAGGAATCTACCAAGACAACAAATAATGTTATGAAACATTCCCACACCAACCCCATTATCTCACATCACACAATATTACAGTAGTCTTGAAAACCACAAAACCAAATCACACATCATCTCACACCATATCTCATTCCAACCAACCATGGTTTGACCACTCAACACATTCCACCCCACACATGGTTACCACCCCCACGAATAAAATCTATAAAATTTCCACAAATATCACAAAAAATAATATCCCAAAAACATAAAACACATATCATAAAAACTATATTTCACATTATGACATTTTAGATTCAAAAAAATTGATTTCGTCAATTTACTTCATTATTTATCTTGGGAATTATCACAAAATTCTATTTTTCCATGAGAAATCAATTCATTACCCATTTATAATATCATAAACTTTTATTCAATTTAATGTCAAATTATCCGCACAAAAAAGGTTTTTAGTTATAAAAATCACCATATAAACAAGTCTCTCAACATCTGTGTTTTTTAACAACATTACCAAGAAATCATAATTCTATTTCAATATCATCAAAAGCACTAAAGGTTTGAGTTTAATACCTTTCCCATTTAATTTAATATGAATTAAATTAATTGTCTTCATATTTAAACACATACTACTTGCCCAAATAAATAAATAAGTATGAAATTCCCACAGATGCATGTAAAATGAGAGAACAGGGATCCTCTACCTCAAGAGTCACTTTCAAATTCATTTTTAAGGAAATATTCAATAAGAGATGTAAAAAATACTATAATTGGAATAAGGGTACATTAATAGACTATAACCCACAATATTGTTCCATTAACTTACCAAAGAATTACCAAAACCAATTATTCCCTTTACATAAGATCTATCCATATGAATAATGGGAAGGAAAAAGTGAAGGGAGTAGAAGGGAGATCACCTAGTATCACCAAGGTTTTATCTCCTATTTTCGGTATTTAAATCCAATGAAAGGGGGTTTAATGGCATCCTAGTAACACACCATTATCACCCAATAAATTTGAGAAAAGATAGAGGACTACTAGGGTTCTAAGGGGTTTAGGAATTTATAGATAAACTAGAAATTAGAATCCCCCAAAACAAAACCCTATACTATGGTGAAATGTTATTGATATGGAATATAACTACAATGTAAAGGAAACGACCACATTGCAATGGTTTTAGAAAAACCCACATCCAATAAGCATAGAGACATCTATGCCATGGATTTGATAAACTAGGAGAAGGACTATGATGAAAGCAAAGCCACCACACTACAGAATTTAATTACTAAGAAGAATGACTTGCCACAACTAAGCTCTAAGGTACATCAACCCTAAAATTAAAATAACCATAAAAATACCACCTCTAAACTCCATATCATATCCTATAATCTACACTACATATATTCCAAAAATGTAAGAACCACAAAAACTCACCTCTCCAAGGATATTTATTATAACAGATCTCTCTCTGCCACAATACCCACTTTATGGCGTAACATAAGCCTCCATTGAAAAAAATCCATCCCTAACAAAAATTTCAAATACAACTCCACCATACACCCCTAAAAAACTTTTCAACATCCAAAAAACCCATCATCATCATAATTCCCACAATGTAATGGTTTGTAATGTGTTGGTTGTTGTATGTATTGATAGACTTGGGGGGTAAGTAGTTTCTCACATATTTTATTGGTGTTCCGCACCCTTGGGAATCTAAATTACCCTCAATTTTGTTCAATATCAATGATTTATAGGCTTATATAAGCTATATGAAGGGATTTAAAGACTTGGTCATGAGACTTGGGAGAGGGGAGCTTTAGTTTATCTGTTTATATTACAAAAGGTGTGAATGAAGTGAAACAAATTCCTATTTATAAACAAATTAGGTAACCTAAATAAATGTTTCTTGGTAGAGATATGGTGCACAAATGTGTGATATGCATGAAACACCTGATCATCTAGGTGGCGCATGCATGGTAGACTTATTCATGCCTTAATGGTTTTTAGATGAATTACAATACCACTCCCTTGGGGTTTTTCCTTTGTTTATTTGGGGTATTCCTCCTCTTTCGAATCATTCCTCCTTATCAAAAAGAATACCACCAAAAAATCCCACCACCCTTCAAGATTTCATTTGATTGGAATGAGGAATATTTAATTATATGTTTAACATGGCATTAGAATTTAAAAAAATTATGAAAATAGGATAATTCTATGCTTAATGATGGGATATCTCCCACTAGTTACGTGTATAGTTGTCTCGTGCAGGTCATGTGTGTGACTATTGTGCACAAGTTGTTCATGAAAGAGTAATTTTCTCATTTATCAGTCTTCATCTATGAATAGTGGGTACCCCCCCCCACAATCCAATTATTATTATTAACATGAGTGAGAACACTGACTGATGTATGTGTACCCTAGTCTTCATGATACCTAAAGGTATAAGAACATTTGTTGGATTCTGTCCTCCTTTGGTGAATTAATGTCAGGTATAGAGTTTGGGAAAACATCATGTGTGAGTCACAAATTTAAATTAATTGGGATAAGTACATAAACCAAGTACATTCATGAAGCACTCTCATGAAGTACTCTTGTGAACGTCCTAGGTGAACTAAGTTATAATTAGTAAAATTTTCATCTAATGGTTCTTCTTTTTCCCTAGACTCACTTCTTGAATTTTTAGGATATTTATGATTAATAATTTTTTGTTTGCCATAAGATAAAAAAATTTCATACTTCAATCATTTTTTGGATAATGAGGTCATTTCTCACATCAAGGAGATGATTGTGAATATTGATCCTAATTCAGTGAACATAGTCACTTCATGTCATAAGACACTAACAATCCATCTTGAAACAATTTTATATAACTATATACTATTTAAAAAGATTAATTGTATGGGTTTGGCCTTCTAATATATACTCAAGAGCCTAAATGGGAGCTTTATTCCATTCAGATCTTTTTGAGTCTGAGTATTGTTAGAGAAAATATTTCTCTTGAAGAGAAAAACATTCTCAAATCCACTATCAAGGTAACATATTGCCTTTTCTAGGTTTATGCAATAGTGAAGGATGATTTTGAATCATATTCAACTATTATGAAATCCTTTTCATGAATCAAGATAAAAGGATGGACTCTTTAATGTAACCTCCATCCTCAAGGGAAATTCTCTAGACAATGGACATGGACTTACTGGGTGAAACAAATTTGTATTGAAAAAGAGTACCACTAGTGGGAAATTTTACTCGATGAGCTTGTATGGAATTAGTTTTTTTCAACTACCAACATCCAAACACTATATCTAAGTTATTCAACTAGTTGTTTTCTAAGACCAACATGTTTCATCTATATCATAGGGAGGTCAGCGTGAGTCTCAGTGATATCCATAAGAGAGGGGGAATCCCCATCTTATGGTATATGTATAACAAATTTATTCTTCTTTGTAGAATTTGGGCATACATCAACAGAACACCAATTCTCAAAAGGGATCTTCTAGAACTAACTGAGTGGCAGTTAAAGTAATAACTTTTTCCATCATTCAACATACCCTTAAGCACATTTTTTAATATTTTCTTACTTCCCCTTAGACCAAGATATGGGGAAAATAGGCTATGGTCTAGTACTACCCATCATGATAATAGGTATCATAATAATTATTGGTCCATACTTGATTATGTCTAGTATATTAAATGGGTTTACCAAATTAGAACATATCTAATATCTTATCATAAACTAGTAGTAAATCTTGCTATCTTTCAGAGCATACGGTTGTTACCTAACATAGATGTGCATTATGGGGTAAGGAAAACCACTTTAGTGATGGTTTCTCAATTTCCAGCTGAAATATAAATGAATCCCATTGTACTAGATTTAGGGAGACTCTATCAAGTGTTGGGTCAGGTTTTATGAGGTGAATCATTTTATTCAACCTGTATCCCAATCCAACCATTACATGGTTAGAATTTAGTGTATCTTGGTTATTTTTACTCAAGGGATGCAACATTGGATCATCAACATATCTGAAGAACCACATTTTAGGTATTATAAGCCTGAAACCCATAATAATGGTTTATTTGGATCTGGATAACATTTTAGGAGAACATTATTTGTTTTTCTTAAACCCTTAAAAATATCTTATTAGTTCATTAATGGTCGACATAAATGACAAATCCATCATCTTATAATATCATATTACAATAAAGGACTGGGTTATCATATAAATTCTTAATGATGACCCAATTTGTGATCCATATATTCCATATATATTGGGTAATAAATTTCATCATGTTTATATGTCTAATATGTCTTCTTTCAATGGGGAACAGGGTGAGAAACACCCAACAGTCCTACACCAATTCTAGATAATGTTGATTAGAACTGTTATCCACTTAACAATTATAATTCCACCAGGTAAAGATGAAATTAATATATCACTAGAGTATAAAAATCATGGGTTGATCATTTAAAAAATATTTCATTAAATATGATACTCTACAAATACATTGAATTTCAGTTAACATTAAAGAGGAAATATAGGAAGAAGTGTCATAATATGATGATGTAATGGAGGTAGGTTCCTTGAATGATGAAGAACCAAATACCATTCTGATCATTTCCTCATTATCAAATTTTATTAACTCAATATGTGACTACATCCTGGAATTCATTTTGTTTCTAAGGATTAAGAAATTTCTAGTGTTGGGGTTACTCCTAGGAACAGACTGACTCATGAAATGTCATGGAATAACTTGCAGACCTTGATCACTCATAACTCTATTTTCGAGATGGAAAGAAAATTTGTTCACCATTTCCAACTATGCATAGGTCATCTCATTTATGGATTCAATTATCAAGATATTTACTTTTTTCCATAGAATGGAAGATATTTGTGAGAATATTTTGAATAAATATAAATATCTCTAGAGGTTAGAATGTGTAAACCTTCAGCTTGAACTTTAATATCAGATTACCTAATTGTTGAATCAATAGACTACTAAGGAATCAGATCTCTAGTGGAAGGATTCCTCATTAGGAATGGAATTAGTGTAATACAAATCTCGTTTTCTGAAAATTTGGGTCCGTCTATTAAAGTTGATGACTAATATTAGGTCCACCATATATAAGAATCAGAAGCTGACTGGGTGAGTGGAGGTAATGTATCCCCTTATTGAGGTTTATGATCCTATGCATATAATCTACACACAATAAATGAATTCTTCTTGTCCAGAATTAACTATCTGATAGGACCTAGATTATTAGAAATTATCTTATATATATTTTTATTTTATTCTCATTAAACAAGGTAATGATGGGAGGCCCTAAACAAAATTACTCAAGTCTATATAGAAATAATTATATATCATGTAATTATTCCAAAGAGAGACTCCAATATATTTATGGTTTTATTTTTATTTAATCAATGAATAAAATATCATTTTTTCTCTATTTTTTTGTTCTTCTACCTCTAATTCACCCTAATGAAAACCTGTGAAATCATGGAAGGAAATATCAAGGTAACCTAAATCCATTTGAACACTAAATTAAGGATGTTTCAAGTCAATTATGATTCCAAAATACTCAAGTAAAATGAATTATTTCCTCTTATTCATTGATCATGGATGGATATAGGCATAGATATCATCACCATAATACTATATTTGTTCTATTTGGAAGAATGGTTTCCTCCTAGGAATAGATCTCAAAAGGATGTATATATAAATACCATCACCATAACACTAGAGTGTGTCTATTAAAATTAATTATTTCCTCTAGGGTGTGGCTCATGGGTGGATATAAGCATATATACCTTCATTGTAACACTATATTTAATCTATTTAGATGAATGATTTCGTTCTGCACATGACTTATAAATGGATATAGGCATATATACCATCATCATAACATTATATTCGGTTTATTTGATATGGAATGACGTAAATCAATTGTTGTATTTGGTACCCTATAACAAACATGTACATTATGATAACATTTATTTATTATTTTGAATATTAATAAACATTTTATCACATTATGATTGTTCTTCTCCATGACATAGTATGTGATAATGTCCTAAGAATACTAGTCACTCTAAAAGGTCATAATAGTTCCCCACTATGTTGAGATCCCATGATTAGCATGATATTATTATTAAATATAGGTTATATAGCCAGATAAAATAATTTGAGGGATACAAATTATATAGGATATTAGGGGTGGATAATCATAGGAATTTAAGTCATCTTCTAATGGTATAGACCCTCAGTAATGTTCAATATAGGATATCGTGAGAACAAGAATCTCCAGTAGGAAATTCACATTTATATGTGTCATTGGATGTTCTTATATATGGAAATGTGTATTGATCCATATACATTAATATTAATATTAATGAGTGTTATAAGTCTCATAATTTAATTTATTGCGAAAAAAATGTCCCGATATATGTTTTCATTGAGGTAGCATATGTTTGGTTTTTCACAGGTAATATTTCATTAATGAATAATGCCAAAAAGGATGTTTTCCTTCTCTTTATTAATAGAATTTGATATCTCAAACCCTCTAATGAGAAGGATATAGCCTAAATAAATCTGGGGCCATGAAATTATATATTCATGTTTTATTTCTATAAATTCAATGAAAGATACATGCAGAACATAAGTTTATGGCATCAATATAAACCCTGTTTGATTAGAGATATTGTGATAAATAGATTATATTACATAGTAAGTGTATGTATGAGTAATTATTTCATTTCCTCATTAACATCATTCTCTATGGATGTGTTGTCATATTTTAGATGATAACCTTGGACTTTAGGCTCCTTCAGCTAATGCCATTGGGCCTAGAGGGTCACACACTAAGTTTATTGAGAATATTTATTAAATAATATATTGTTGGTTATTAATCAAAAATTTGAATAAATATTATTCCTACACATGGTTTAATAATTTTTTATGTTTTCTTGATCTCATTAATTCTATAACCAGTTATTCGAGAGAATATTATTTGATCAAAATATTTAATAATTATTTATTTTCTATTTAGTGAGTATAATATTTATTTATTAGTGAATAAGGTTGTGATGTTTATTTATTAAATAAATAATTATTATTCCAGTATTGATAAATATTACAGTGGAATAGCGAATCAATTTTATAAGTCCTATGAGAAATAATATAGAATTAATATTGTTTGATTAAATAATATTTAATTTAATTTTGGATTTTAGTGTATGTTAAGAAATAATAATAATATTGTTATTATAGACATGGGGTTCCACAAGGATTAAATAAATAATAAAGGGAATTTATGAAAATATTTATTTATAAACCTAGTTGAATATAAACCCAATTTTTTTATTTTTCAAGAGACATAATTCATTTATTTTGATGGCCATAATGAAATATATAGAATCCTCTTAAATCCCTTGAGAGGTACCTTCTCCAAGAACACTCACAAGAATGGAGAGAAATATTCCTCCACCTTCCACTCTTGATTCTAGAGAGATCAAGGAAAATACTTTGGAAGTGTTTCTTGGTTTAATTAAAGGATAGAGACATAATCAATAAAATATATAGTGATTACACTCCTAGATTTCTAAGAAGACATTCAGAAATTTTTGAAACATGTGTGGATAATCCCTATAGGTAATCTGATCTTGATTCCTATAGCACAGTGATGGTATGAAGTAGATCTATTTTGAGATCCATCATTGAAGAAATAATTCCATGAGAGTTAATTATTAAATTTCATAAATTAATTATAAATAATATGTTACTATCATGCACTTTAGTTACAATTTTTATCCATTATATATATTTTTTATTCAAATATATTGATCATAAAATTTATTATCATGTAAACCTCGGATTAATCATCGATCATGAAAAAAATCAAAGTTGGGAATGACCCAGCAGATTCATTCACAAATCTCGGAACCTTCATATTGTATAAAAAGTGGTTCACATAATTAATTATAATTATTTACATATCATTGATTTATTTTGTCATTTATTATTGGTTTTCAATTACATTTTAATTGTTATTCAATATGAATTTAGAGATATTATTTCTTCCTATTCATTTAACATAAATATAATCAAATCAATTAATTTTATGAATGAATTAAATTTCATGATCTCATCCAGAAGTTCCATGAAGTATGGTAGGATAAAATAAGAAAAAATGACATGTAACACGTAGTTACACTTCGTGTACTAGTATTTAAAGCACCAATATTTAATTCATAATTAATTAAATTCATGTGAATTTATTACACTTGGTGAATTTAATTATATAACATGTTTTAAATAGGATATCTTGGCACATGGTCAGTCGTAGTACACCCCATGTAACATCTACATTCATTTTTTATTCATTTAGTCAGAGATGGTCCATATGTCTTCTTACATGGTCTACATGACCGGTAGCCATGTAACTCGAAGACCACATGCTATGTTTCCCATGTACACATCGTGTACTCCAAAATTTTCCATGTAATAGTTTCACTCAGATTCCCTAGGCATGTGCCTTGGATAGACGGTGTGAATAATAAATGATGTGTTTGTTAAATGTAAACACCATGTACTTTTAAATAATTATACAGAATTAAAATTAAGTTTTTATACTATTGAAACCTTATCACCATGTACTTTCATGTGATCATTAAGTTTATAGGACACTCCATGTGATGGGTTTTCTATATATATACATTTTTAATTAATTTCTAATTAATTTTTGGTTCAACATATCATGTGTAATTTTCATTATATTTATTACTCAATACACATTGAAGCATTATGGGATACATAAAAATAAAAAATAAATCATGTAAACTATGTGATCATTAATTTCATAGTACATGTCATTATATTACATGATAATGCATGCATTCCACCTGTCTCAATAGTAAATAGTATATGATTATTATACATGTTTGGTAGTTCATATGGGTACTCACCATGTTTCCTCTAAAGTAAATTTTTGTACATGATTAATTTTAAATAAATTTATTTAATTTTTTTAAAATTGTGATGGGTTATAATCTCAATGAAATTTGTATGAGAATTTAGATAAAATAATTTATTAATAAAAGAAGTAAATTAATTGATTCTATCTTGATTTATCTTAGACAAGAACAATTATAATTGAATTCTAAATTTATTAAATGTGTAATTCATTACATGAAAGTGTGTGGTAATGATTGAATATCATGCCTTTATATGTGATTGGTTTCTTTTAATATATTATTAAATAAAATAGTTGGTATGTATTCTAACCCTCCTCTTATTATTTAAGGTCCTTATTTCCCATGGTTTCTTTTATGTACCCAACTTAATAAATCCTTTGGTTCCCCTTACCTATTCTTGAGTAAGCACATATGTAATGGATGGAGATCCCAATCTAGTATAGATGGTTCAAGTTTGGAGCCAAGGTGAAACTAATCCAAGTGAAATATGTAGGTGCACAAGTGGAAAGGGGAAACACAAACCTTAATTGGTTCAAGGTATTTTTCCAATAGGTCGAAGGTTAGTTTTTCAACCACTAGATAAACTAAGAATCAGTAAAATCTCATGATCATACCACTTTATCATTTTATTTCTATAAAGATTCATGTTTATTTCATTATGTATGTTTTTTCATGATCACATTAATTAATGAATTAACAGGCATGAAACGTAGAAATAGAATAAATTACCTTATGCGTAAATATTATCTAAGGCATGGTTAATCACATGAGTAAATCCACTTAATATTAACAAGAATGTAATAAAAATAACAATTGTAAATTTATGCATAAAATAAAGGATCCCTCTATTATATATACTAAGCTTGTAAATCCTTCCACTAATTTAGTTAAAATTGAACCATTGTTTAAAGTTATTAATCATAAAAAGTTGGGGATCCTTCAATTCTAGGGGAACTCCAACTTCCTATTTTTATTTGAATTAACATAGTTCACATTAGGGGTTCACATAAAAAGTAGGAAATGTTGTAACTGAGATGAAAATGGTTGAGCAAATCTAATTTAAGGATTTTAGGATTGGGAAATCTAGTCAATAGATCAAGGACTTATGAGTTAATGCAGTTGACATTTCGAATTCCTACCTAAACCCATTTAAATTTCTTTAAAGTCCAATGTTATGATGATTATTAGTGGAATATGAATCCATTACACAAGAATATATAAGAAACAATATATTCTGAATCCAATTGTGAGGTATATTGGAATTTAACAAAATAGTTAGAGATTGATAAAATATAATTTTTATTTATTTGTATAAATTTTATGAGATAAATTACTAAAACTCCTCTCATCTTATTTTTAGAAATATAAATAAAAATAAATTCAAACATATCACTATGATACATACCTGAGAGGAATAACCCTCTCCCTAGAAAAAATTTCTATGAATGGAAAAGGCACTAACACATTTGCCTACGCCCTACAAATAACTTTTTTATGATAGAATAACCTATTTATGATGTGCCTATTAATGATTATAGTGAAGAAAAGTTATATATCAATGAGAAATGTTTTAATGATTCCATATATGTTAATTTTTTCATGCTATCATCCTTTACCATTGAGCTTTTTAAGAAACATGAGGACATGGATGTGTATAGCATGATGTCTCGCCTTCGGTATATCTATCAATAAAAGGTGAAAAAATATAGATATGAGATCTATAATTACCTATTTAAAACTGCGAATATAGATTCATTACCTTCTAGAACTCATGTAGTCAAGCTTATTAGCAACATTAAACTCTTAGACATATTAGGGATTAAATTACCAAATGATTTGTGCACAGATATCATACATTCCTCACTACCCAAGACCTTATGTAGTTTTATTGTTAACTATGACATGAGAAATTGGAATAAGAGTGATAACATATTAATATGATTTTTCAATTTGGTGAGGAAATAGGGAATGACATACTCACAAACCTTGTGATGAATAATAAAAGGAATAGCAAGGAAAATGTTCCCAAGACTCATAACAAGTCTAAATATCCCAGGAACCTTCCTTCCAAGAAGAGGAAGATCCAGAGGTAGAGAAAGGAAAAGGATGTGTTATGTCTTGCATGTGGTAACCAAATACACTGAAAGAGAAAATACACCCAAAATAAAGGGGATGATAAAGTTTCATTTGTTATCGAGTCTAATCTTTCAACATCTACACATTGGGTATTAGATATAGCTTTTGGTTCCCTAATTTGTATCCAAATACCGGAACCAAGTAGATTCCAAAATATTTCTTGAGGATATGTAGGTTTTTGAGATACCAATAGAGTGAGGTGAGATATTCTTTCCATTGGTGACTACCACCTTTCATTGTCAATAATAATTATATCTGTTATAAGGGGTGGCTATTATGTACTAATTTCTACCATGAAAATAATTTTGGTATCATTTATTAATGTAGATGGTTTTATTTTCATATTTGAAAATAAATGTTGTTTCTTTTATAAAGACAACATATATTATGGTATAACGCATTTAAATAATGTAATTTATGTATCAAACTAATAAAACCAGGTATTATTGATAGATAATGAATCATGTTCAGAAGAATATTATAACACCTAGGAATGGCATCAACATCTTGTTCATGTAAACAATAATAATTTGAAAAATATTTGTCAATATGGTTATGTAGAGTTTTTTATCTAAAAACACTTGAAATATGTAATTATTATTTATAAGGAAAAATTACCAAACCAACATTTAGTGGTCAGGGTGAAAGGGCTATGGAGATTTTAGGATTAGTACCCATTGATGTGTGTGGACCACTTCCGGTATAAGATAATTTTTTGTATTATTACTTCATGAATTTTACTAATGAAATGATTAGAGGTGGAAATGTCATCATTATGAGGTATAAGTTTGAGTCATTTGAGAAATTTATAGAATTCAAGAATTTAGTATAGAATCAACTTGTAAACAAGATAAATAATCATTGATCGGATTGTGGTGGTGAATATATTAACCAAGAGTTTATCAAACATTTATATGAGTTTAGGATTTTATCTCAAATCACTCCCCCTGAACACCATAGTGGAATGGTGTAAGTTAAATGATGAATTTTACATTTTTAGGCATAGTATGGTTGATGATGTGTCAGGTAGAGCTTACATCATCCTTGTGGGGCAATGCATGAAGAACTATGGCATACACACTAAACAGGGTACTAATTAAAGCTTAAAATTATATTATAATAGAGTTATGGAGTGAAAAGAAACTTTTTTTTCACATATGTGTATGGGGTTACAAAGAATTTTTTAAGGTATTATCCGGTAGAAAACTAGCACACCATAAAACAAGGTGTATCTTTATAGGTTATCCCAAGGAAATAATGGGATACTACTTATACAACCCCTTGAACAAGAAAGTGATTTTAGCTAGACAATATGTCTTTCATGGGAGGGGTCACATCCTAAAAAATATATTTAGTGAAATATCAACTTCGGTGATGTTTATTCACAAGATATACAAGATTTTGTACATGAATACATTCCACAAGACCCCATAGAAGATGTAGTACCTCAAACACATGTACTGTATAGGATCACTAGAGAGGTAAGAGAACTATAGATTTGTGATTTTCTAGTCATCGAATATGGTGGCTCACTATTGGTTGAAAAGATAAACATGTCTCTTATAAGTAGGTAGTAGAGTGATAGAAATATGTAATATGGAATGAATCCATGGATTTTGGTATGGATACTATATATCAGAACTAATTTTGGACTTTTGTCACTAGACTAGTTGAGGTAAATCTCATATGGTAAAAATGGGTATTATAAACAAAAATGGATATGGAAGGTAAACTAAAAACCCGTATTGTAAGGAAATTGGAGAAAGAGTTTAAATAACATTAAATAATTGAATAAGATGATATTTTTTCACCAGTTTCACTACTTAAAGACACCATAAATAAAAATTTTATCGTAGCTTCCCATGATTGTTAAATTTTGTAGGTGAAAATAAAAAAAAATCTTTAATGGTATCCTTTAAGAAGATTTTTATATGATACATCATAAAGAGATTATGACTCGAGGTGATGCAAAAAATATTTTCAAGTTGCGGAGATCCATTTATGTATTGAAGAAATAATCTAGGACATGAACATTTTTATTTTATAAAGATATGAAATAATTTGGTTTCCTTAAGAATGAATGTGATTAATGTGATTATAATATGTTTATTGTGAATCTGTTCTTTATCCTAGTAGTTTATGATGATGAAATATTACTTATTGGAAATTAAAAACTAGTCATAAAGACTATTAAAGACTATTTAAACTAGTTTTTCTCAATAAATAGATTTAGTATGAAATAATCCAAGAGGGGATTAGTTACAATGTCACATGGTATTCATATTTAGAAGAAAATGTGCCCTTAAAAAAGAGGTGAAAGAGAGAATGATTAATATCAAATTCCCTTTAGTGATAAGATCAATCATGTATGTCATGTTATGTACTATAATTTATTTTTACTATGCATTGATCATGGTAGGTATATAAATCTAGGAGAACAACATTGGCCTATTGTTAAGGTTATACTTAACTATCTGAAAAGAAATAAGGATATGTTTCGAGTGTAAAGAGGAGATGATGAGCTAGTCATTAGGGTTTATACTGATTATTGTTTTTAAATAGATCAAAATGATCTAAATCCACATTTAGGATATGTTTTATGTCTAAATGGAGGTGATATGATTTTGAAGAGTTAAAAACATCTATTTTCACTGATTATATAGTAGATTATGAGTATATAGTTGATTATGATGTATCCAAGGAATCCATTTGGATAAGAAACGTTTTCAAGGAGCTTTTTGTGCTACCTAGAATTAAATACCATATCACATTGTATTGTGATAATACTATAGGGGTGGATTTTTCAAAAGAGTATAGGTCACATCAATAGACAATTCATATACTCTAGTAGTATCACCTCTTGAGAGATTTTTCTCAGAGGGGTGAAGTTGTAGTAAGTAGAGTTACCATAGAATGAAATATGGAAGATCCCTTGATTAAAGTTAAATCCTAGCAGAATCATGAGTATCATGTGAGAGCAAATTGACTCAAGGTTATTAACATTTATGTCTAGTGAAAGTGGGAATATGTTAGAGTTAGTTCCTTATAACCAAATTTTTTGTACCTTATGATAACCTGTATTCATTATTTTGAATATTAAAAAATTTATTATCACATAATAATTGAACCTCTGTATGATATAGTTTGTGATAATTTCCTCAGAGTAGTTGTCACACTAAAAGCTTATAAAAATCCCCAACTATGATGAGAACTCATAAGTTCTATCAGAGTATTATTAAATATATGTTCTATAAATAGATGAAATAATTTGAGGTACATAAATGATATAGGATATTATTGGTTTATATTCATAGGACTTTTAGGCACCTTCTCATGATGTATTACCATTTTAATATCTAGTGTAGTATATCATGGGAATGAGACCCTCCAGTAAGAAATCCACATTTAGATGTTTCATTTGATGTTAATATGTTTTTATGCTTGTATTGATCCATAGACATTAATAGTATTATTAATTAGTATTATAATTCATTTAATTTTATGTTTTGATGAAAAATATGATGAAATATATTCATAGTGAGGTAGGATACATTGGGTGTGTCATGAGTAATATTTCATTAATAAATAATATGAGAAAGGATTCTTCCCTTTTATTATTTAATAGAAATTGATATCTCAATCACTCTTATAGAAGTTATATAGGTTATATAAGTCCATTACCTTGTTTTTTTAATGAAATTCTGATTTATGGAAAGTCAAATAAAGATGCATCAAACCTATAGGTTTATGGAACCATCATGAAACCTAATTTATTAGAGATATTCAGATAAAGGGAATATATTACATAGTAAGAATTTGTATGAGTAATAATATCATTGTGATGTTTCCTTCCTTCTCTATGGGCTCTTTGGAATGTTTTTAAATTCTAACATTAGACTTTAGGCTACTTCTCCCGATGCCGCTGAGAAAGTGTGCTACAGGGTCACACACTATGTGTACATAGAATCTTAGTGAAAAACATATTATTATTTATTATTTAATAAGTTGAATAAATATTATTCATTCATGTGGTTTAAAAATTATTTATTTTTTCATAACAGTATATATTCTATCACCAGTTATTAGAGAGAGTATTATGTGAGCCAAATATTTAATAAATATTTTTTTTCTATTCAGTGAATATAATATTTATTTACTTATTGGTAAATAATTATATGGTATTTATTTAATAAATAAATAACCATTAGTCAAGGCTTTATAAATAATTTGGAGGAATAGAATATGGATTTTATAGGTCCCAAAATAAATAAAATATATTGAATAATATTTGATTAAATAATATTTCATTTAATTTGGGAGTTTAGCGCATGAAAAATAAATAATAATAATATTATTATTATTATTATTATAGACATGGGATTATTAATGGATTAAGTAAATAATAATTTAATATTTTATAATTATTTATTTCTAAACCTAGTGGTATATAAACTAAATTATTTAATTTTTGAAGATGGAAAATTCATTTCATTTGTTTTTCACAATGAAATTTGAAAAATCCTCTAAAATCCATAAAGGTGTCTATTATCCATAACGATCTCAAGAATGGAGATTGATCTTCCTAAAAATTACACTCTTAGGTCTATAGATATAAAGGATAATCCTTTGGAAGTTATTATTAGGGTGATCAACGTCAAAGGATGCAAGCGATAGGATATACCGTGATAGCACCTGGAGATTCTTATTGTCACAATTGAATATTTTTTAAATTCATGTGGATAAACACTAAAGGGAATATAATCTTGATTCCCACAACACAATAAAATTATGACATAGATCCATTTATAAATCCATTAATGGGGAAATATTTTCATGAAAGGTAATTCGTTAATTTTGTAAATTAATTATAAATAATATTTTATGAATTTATGATTCGGTTCTAATTTTTATACATTTTCTTTATTCTTTGATTCAATCATATTGATCATGTAATTTATCTTCATGTAAATCTCTGATTAATAATTGATCATTACAAAAAATAAAAGTTTTGAATGGCCAATCTAATTCTTCTTCTATGCCCAGACCCTTTATCATTATTATGGGGATCTCAAATGGAAAAATTTGGAATGAGGATTCCAATGTTCAAAAGGGTTTGAGTACCATAAAATTATATCCTCATAAATTTCAAGTGGACAGACTTGGTTAATTTTCTAGGGATGAAGGAATTAATGTATATTTTTTCCTAGTCTAGTTTTCTAGGGATCACAACTATAATTTTATCATGGTCATATGGTAGATCCTACAATCATTGTGTCTTTTGGTTTATCACCCTAATTTTTTCCTAAGCTTTTTTTTGGAGAAGCATAATGGGAAAGAACTTATTTTTTCTTATTTTACCCATTATTGGTTTTTGAACTAAAAAAATTTGTGTCTTTTCAATTTGAAATTATTCATTTATTCTAAATTATGTGAGATGCATATCCAGCAAGTAGAGAGTCAATTTTTACCCAAGTTTCCCTTTTTTCATTTTCACCATGTCACTTTCCTTATGTATTTTCAGGTCACGTTGGTTGGACTTGTATAGATTATGTTAAAGTTCAAAATATTTAATTAGAATGGTCTATGTTGTCCAAGGTCTTAATTCTTGGAACAAATGTCATTATTTTTCCGCTTTAAAAACTTCAAACAAGTATTGTGGGGTTGTGTTTCTAGTAACATCGGTGAGATAGACTTGATATGAATTGTAAATTCCCAATTTCACTAATTCTGGAAAAACATAAAATTAAAATAACCCAATAAAACCAATTATAATGATAATCACTATCAAGGTTATTGGGATTTCATTCTCCAAGAGTGTTCTAAATCGTGATTATTTGATCTCAAGAGGTAGATATGGTATACTGATTATCATGGAGGAGGCGATGAAGAGGTCTCTTCATATGTTGTGCATGGATGAGTGTTTAATTTATATCCATGATTCTCATGACATTCTGTCATGTGTCTTAGGGTCAAACTATTATAACCATTCAAAGTTTTGAGGTTGATATTCAAATACCTATTCCAAATATATGAATAATGAACAAGTGTGTAATATAGAGGGAACTAAATCCAATTGGATAGTTTGATTTTTGATTGTGTAAATAATAGTTCAAGGAGTTTATATTAGGATTTATGTGATAAAAATACTTATATCAGGGATGAATTTTGTCCATATTTGAAAGAATAATTTTATTACAATAATGTCTATGCATATGGGAATTAGAGGATCTTCTCCATATGACCAAAATACTTTTTTTATAAGCCATATCAAGGGAACTTATATAGATCCATATTGGGGGAATAATATATATATTTAATAATAGGATTCCCATGTAGTTGAAAATTCTTATTACCAATATCTAGGATGATTTATGAAGATTCAAACGCCTAAAAAATAAAGTAGTTTTGTTTTAAGAATTAACACTCAAGAAGGTTCATGTTGATCTAAAAGATTTGTTGTTGTGTAGAGAACACAAAATCAGGACATGGAGATGTCATATTCAATAGGTAAAACATATTCCTCAATATGTGTAACACCCCAATCTTGCACAGTACGCTTCTCTTTGAATAATACAGTGGCGTGTGTTATACGCAACTTCGAGTTCTAACACACATAACAACCAATCAAATTAGCCGTTATAAATAGTAATACCCAATTTTTGAAATTTTATAGATTTTATCTTTCAAAATTGACTTCATTTTTCGATTTGTAATATCGAAATTAACTTAGGGTGAATATTTTGTACTTTTCTGATAACTTTCATATTTTGATGAATAGTGAAAATTACTAAATTTTAATTAAAAACAACATTTTTAATCGAAATAATTAATACTGATAAATTATGAATTTTAGTGGTTTTAAATTATATTTAGAATATATTTTTACAATTTAATCCAATGTTTGTCATTGTACATTATTTCACATTTAAACCGTACATAAACAGGTGTCAATCTTTTGATAGTTATTGTTTCTTAAAAACCCGCTCTTTGTTTTGACGGCTAGAATTAATTTTAAATTAATAAATGCAACTTCTATTTTTTGAATTTTGAAAAATAGAATTCATTATTTAATTCATAATATAAAAATTATCTTAGGGTAAATTTGTGGTATTTTTCTAAAAACTTTTAATTTTTGATGAATAGTGAAAAACACTGAGTTATAGTTTAAAACCGAATTTTTATTTAAATAATTATTTATTTTATTTAAATTATTTAATGTCAAAATAGATTCGTACTACCTACATAAGTTCAATTTAATTCATTGGAGTCGGTTTATATTAATTTTAGATATATAAAAATTTTATTGAACTTTTCACCATCTTTTATCCACCTCCAAGGAGCTTTTGCAAATTCACATAAAACATAATTTTACCGCTTATTAGAGATGAATTTAGAAAATAATAGAGACATGGTTAATATAAAGTAGTAAAATATGGTTCAATTAGATGAAAATTATTTTTGGTAAATAGTATCTTTTTACATTTATTTACCACAGTTAAAAGTAAATAGGGTAATTAAGGGTAAAAATGATATTAATATTACCCTCACACATGTCCAAATTCTATTTGACAAGTTTATCTCGGCCAAAAACAACCTTAGGAATAAAATATAATCATTTTGGTCCACTTGGATTAGATTAGGACATTTATTATTATTTAATTCAAAGAAGAGTTAAAAGAGTTAAAATCAAAGTTTAAAAACTAAAACATTTTTAATATAGGGTTTTTCATTAGATAAATTCGATTGTAAATATTCATTATGAAGATAAAAATATTTCCTACATCATGGTATTTTATTTGTAATTTTTAAACATTATATAATTAAATTTATTTATGACACAATGATGATGCAGTAATTTTCTTATTCATGAAAGAATCAAATAAATGGTATTATAAAAATTAAAATAAATATAATTTAGAAGTTTTTATGACATCCACGAATTTTCAAGATGCATATGACATGTTAATATTGATTAAATTTATTTTTTTAAAGTAATCATGTTGTTATTATTTTAACAAAAAAACAAATACCAAATAGTGTCAAAATTGACATAAAATAGTTTTTAAAAGAAATATTACATTATTAATTTATATAATGGTCGTAAAAATATAATATTCTTCCAAAGGACTTATATAATAATATATATGACATTCATGAACCAATTGGGGTTCTATTGTAATTATATATTATGTTTATTAACCATATAGTGTAAGAATACAAGAAGACATGGTAAAAGTTAAATTATTTAACTTAGAGTTAAATCTAAAAGATAAGATTAAAATGGTAACCTAAACTTGTCTAAAACTTATTGGTTGAGTTTTTTTATACCTATAACAACCTTATACTTTAAATAATCAACTTCGTATCCATTAGAAACCGAGTATTAATTTATTATAAAATAATATTTTATGTTTTTCTATGGTGCCCCTCACCCCTCTTATAAAAGGGCACTCCCCCTTCTCTCTAATTCACACCTTATAAGCCATTTGCATCGGCAAAAACCTGACCAAATACCCTCTAAAATATATTACCTTTATAATAGAGGCCTTTTTTATCAGAAATCCAACCTAAGGAGCCCTTTTGATCAAATCAAAAGGAAGAACCCGAAGAAGAGGTAATGATTTCACCACCCTCTTTCAAGTTCCTTTCCTCTTCCACTTCCTTTTTCTTTTTTGTTTCCATTATAAAATAATAAATCCAGTATATTTTATATAATGTGATGTTATTGTAATTATGGTACAACTAAATTCATTATTCTATCCACCCTTTGAATGACATGTCACCATACGTGTGTACGTACGGCTTACCGTCTCCACGTCGTAGTGTAATTGTTATTCAATACATTATTATTTGGATGGGTATAATTATGATGTGTATTTGATGTAAATAATAAATATAACATGATCAGGATTATGTATATATTATATACCATCCAATTATATATTATATTAATATCAAAAGAATGATATTTTCGCTTGTGCGTACGTACGGATTACCGTCTCCACGACCCGATGAGATTCATTTCCAAGTTCACCATTCATCGAAGATTATAAATATATATATTACTAATAAGTATGTAATATATGACATAATAATTCTACTGTAGATATATATATTTATATATATAATTATTTATGTACTTACATATATCTTATTCACTTACTTTCGTTCAATACTATATGAAAACGGAAACAGCGTTTATGCGTACGTACGGACTACCGTCTCCATAAACGATGTTTTCCATTTCATATATACATCTATTATAAATTTTTAATATTATAAATATATATGATAAATAAATCATTTTTTATATTCTGGAAGTATTTAAATCATAATCTAGGTGATACAGTCAAGAGTAACAAGTTAAAACATGTACGATAAAGAAAGCAATTACTACTTGAAATATTAATATAACTTGGAATTTATTATTAAATGGGTAGTATAAAGTCATAAATGAATAATTTATGATATCATAAATATTAATATGGTTCTGTTATAATTTCATAACATACTATAGTCTTCATACAGGAGGATAAACGCACCTCGACTAAAGGAAAGTGCAAGGTAAGGGGTTTTCTTCTCACTCCTTATTCCCATGAGATTCATGCCATATTGCCACTATTACTTTTTGTGTGGTGTATGTACTGCCCATAATTGTATTCCTTGTGTAATACACTTTAATATATGTGTATTTACATATTCATTGTATGATACTTCTTTGATGGGGTGTATGTTTTGTAAATTGCCAAATTGGTAAGGGTTAATTTCACAATCTCATTATTATCCGAGGTTGTTTTGCGTAAGTATCTACTGGGACATATTTATTATCCATGTTCATGTTTTATGAAAGAGTTTTCAAATGGATTCATTTAAAGGGATTTTTACTACAACATCATTTCAAATTTTTTAAATATTTATTCTTCTAAATATTTGTCATTAATGTACATGTCTTCAAAATGGTTTTAAGGATTTATTTATATGGACATGAATGTTTTTAAAATATTAATACCTTTCAAAAGTTTCAAAGTGGTATGGGAAAATTTGATTCAAAAATGTATTTAAATGTCTTCTTTTCTAAATTGTGTGACTTTTAAATGTTTTCATGAAAAAGGGGTATTTCTCTCAACGAGTTTTAAAAATCATTTTCATCAACGTAAAATTCCTTTAATGGATTTTAAACTTGTTTTGAAGTTGATTTATCATGATACAGATCTTCCATATTGTGTTGAAGGTTTTGTGATATGTTTTACTGTGGATGTGTAATTTTTATACCATTCATGGTTTATGGGTAAAGTATTTACATTTCGTATGCTAGTTTTAATACGAATGTTTATGTTATGTTTAGACCTTTTCATTTGAGGAATGCATTGGACTTAGTAAGTGACGGGTGGAGCTCGTTATAGCTCCTTGATGCATCGGTAGGTCTCATGAGACAAACTAGTGTCTTGGCACGAGGTCTTGACAAAATCTTATTTGTAGTCTTGGCACGAGGCCTTGGATACGTGGTTATGATAGTCTGGAATTATGCATTCCATCATTATGAAAGTGGTTATTGATATTTCATGTGATTATTCAATTAGTAGAATATCCATGTGAATAAGTAAATGGCATTATTTCATTTTATTTCGGTCATATTATGCTGAATATCAAGTTTAAAAGGCTTCTTTTTAGTTTTATACATTGCCTAAAATGTTTATGTTTATTTTTGAAAGTTTCTGCCGTATTGCTTACCCTTACTGAGGGTTTGATCTCACCCCTTTCTATGTTTTATTTTACCTATATTCCAAGAAGTGTATTGTGATTGATATGAAGGGTTAATCCAGGGGAATAATGGTGTTCATAAAGGATTATTTATGTTGTTTTGTATGTTATAAAGTGTAATGTAACATTCATGTATGTAATCTATTTTCCAAGATTGCTAAATTGATCCCTCCTTCAGGACTTGATTCCTTATAATCATGCTAATGTATTAAAATAATGCACCGACTCTGGGTAACTAGGGTCGGGGTGTTACAATATGTGGGTCCATCATGCATTGCCCGGTTTGTTAAATTTCATATAATGGGCCTCATGAGAATTGTTACTTTTCTTATTTATGTGATAAAATTTTTCTAAATCATGAAATTATGGGATTTAGAGTGAAAATAATTTAATTTTAAATAGGTTTCCTATTAGAGGTGTTTCCAACGCTTTCGTCGGGGCGCACGTGCCCGTATCTTTTGAGGGGATGGCGACGCTGCCTGTTTCCCCGCATTCTCACTTTCCAAAGGTGGGCGACATCCGCTATTTATTTACGGATTTTTGATCCTTGATCGAAACATGATTATGGGATGTTGGTTCTTCCTTACATGGATTCCTCATTGGAACTCTTCACCTAGTTTGGGTCTCCCTTATAGATTTAATATGTTGTTCGTAAAACTCTTCCTAATGACATATCTTCATGGATACGAGTTAATTACACTACTTCTATCAGGACATTCCAAGGGGTCCAGTCAGGGAAGAAACCTTTAGTCAGGGGAGTAGTCACGCTGGGCATCACTAGCGTGTCTGGACGTTGGGACACTGGTGCTTTTCTCTTCTGTTTCTTATTATAGGGCTTATCGAGGGAGTGGAAGCCCGAGGCATTCCACATCGAAAGCGAGGAATCATATGCCATGGGCATGTATCTGAGGTTTTCCTCAGCTTCCCATGTTTAACACAGGGTATTCCGCAAGTTTAACATCTAGCGGAGATGAATGAGACCGATTAGAACACTGACTAGAGTGGATCATATGGGTGCAACCCCCAGAGAGAACGTTGATATTGGGGAAAACACATGGTTGACTTCCCGCTTACTATTGAGGGGAATGGGTTTTGAGGTGGCATGATCCCACCGGGATGTGGTGGCCTGGGTAAGAATCAGGATGGATGATGGAGCGGTTCAATGAAGTGGATGGAGAATGTGATGGAACTGCCATGAGGATGACGATGGTTTTGGGCTTGAGCCTTGAAGAGTCTTCCTACGTATCCACGTGGCAGTGAATCAAAGTCTTCGCAGTTCATCTGACAGCGACTTAGTGCCGATTGGGGATTTCAACAGCTTTTCATTGGGTGGGGTCGCAACGGCTTACCGTTGAATAGGATCACAATGGCTTATCACTGAATAGGGAATCAAAAGTGGAATACATTTTAACATCATGTAGGATGGGGGTGGACCGACATGAAATGGTCGAGACCATTAGTTGTTGGGCTTGAACCTCTGGGAGGCTTCCTACGTACCCTTCCTTGGCAAGGATCATATTTCACGTATTTCGGGTATGGGGCAGGAGTCGGCAAACCGGTGTGAATAAGGACCTGAGGTCCAGGTGGATAGTGGGCTTGAACCTCATGGAGGCTTCCAACGTACCTTTCCTTGGAAAAGATCAAAGACCACGTACTTCATGGTAGGATTTGTGTGCAACGTCTTACTGCTAACAGGGGAAACAACGGCTTACAGCTGATTGGGGATCACAGTTTAACGTGATGCGATACGGGGGTGAACTGATGTGAAGATGGTCGGAGTGACCAGATGTTGGGCTTGAACCTCAGGAAGGCTTCCTACGTACCTTTCCTTGGAAAGGATCAAAGACCTCATAGTTCAGGGGGCCATTTGGGGCTTACGCTCTGAGGTGGCCCAAGGTGTTGGTTAACCGACGTGAATGGGGTCAGAGGGACCAAAGGGTGGTGGGCTTGAACCACATGGAGGCTTCCTACGTACCTTGCCTTAACAAGGTTCAAAGACCTCGTTGTTCGGAAGGTGTGGGTCTTATACTCTAGGCTATCCAAGGTGGATGTCATGGTCAGTGCTTGCTCTAAGACCACGTGATTCATGCTCGGTGTGAGAAACAGGAGGCAGTAGAGACCTGGCGATCACGTTGTGAAAGGTGTGTCTGTCGAAAGTGGAGTGGGGCTTATGCGTGATTACATCCTAAAGAAGAAATAGGGGATTATGCGTGGTTAGCAGCCCAAAGAGGTTGGTAGTTACTTTATGGAGTCCCGATGGTGAAAAAGCCCAGTGGGAGAGGGATTTTGTATCTAGGAAAGGAGGATCCTGGTGTCCATTCCCCCCTCCCCCTGGTCCTTGGGACCGAAGAAGAAAGAAAGAGTCAGGATGATGCCTCCTACAAGAAAATCTAGGGGCTTACACTGAGATGGTTGCCCTTTCCCCACAGACAGATGCCGCTCCGATAAATAGGATCTCATTCTATGTGAGGAATGATCTCACTCCTGTGGAGACAAATGGGCATGCAGAATTTCCAAGGTGGGGGAACCCAGCATGGGAGGCATGGGGCGAGGCCGCAGTTTAATGTTCGGTGCTGAGGACGATGGTTCTTGGCAGTTTAACATCCTGCAGATCAGACGAGGTGGGTTTTCTCCACACCCCTAGGACATACATAACCGGTACGCTCTGCACCTTGGTGAAGAGAGGGGACAAGAAATTTCATGTATTGGGGTGTTATAGAGCAACCCATTTGGGGGGTGGGTCCATGTTAGTGTGGCTATGTGAATAATCAATAGTCGTTAGTGTGCCTAGGTGCCACTAAGGAGCGACAATGATAGATGGGGCTTACACATGGAAGCTGCCCGTAATGTATTCCTCATGTCTGGTTATGAGGGCATCCAAACTCACTGGTGGGTTGAGGTATATAATTGGGGCCAACACCAATGCACAATTGCACAAGTGGAATAACACTAAGGGTCATTTGAATAAGTCCAAACAAAGGGAGATTAAAATTGTGAATCACATGCCTGACATTTAGAACGTAATGAGGGTGGTAAGGCAATGAAGGATAACTATTGACCATGTTCGAAACACAGCATCCATATCGTGTTAGCCTGAAACGGGGACAAACAAATTATTTTTGACTACTGACAATGTTCAAAACATAGGACATGGCTCAAAGTTTCATCCAAAGTCATTAGGGACGTTGGCCCAAGACGGTAGGTGAGCCGATGCGGCATGGGACCAGGCCGTTAGGGGGTCCCTTTAGACATGGAAGTGGATGAGGATCTGAATGAAGTACATGAAAAGTGTTAGCTGGAGTGATGGAATGTTTGAACGAATTCCACACTCTAGAAATTATGCCACCGTAATCATGGTATTAGGCATCTTATGCTTGGAGCATAAGGCATCTCTTGTTTGGAGCAAGAGGCATCCTATGTTTGGAAAATATGGTGAACTAATGTTTATAGTCATGTAGATTGGACCACTGGCATCTTATGCTTAGAGAATAAGGCATATCTCATATATGGAAAGAGGTATCCTATGTTTGGAACATAAGGTGAACTATAGTTTATAGTCATGTAGAGAGGACTATTGGCATCTTATGCTTGGATCATAAGGCATCTCTCGTATAGGGCAAGAGTCATCCTATATTTGGAACATAGGGTGAACTATAGTATATATTCATATAGAGAGGACTATTAGGCATATGGCACCTAGAAACGGCTGGTGTTGGGACTTATGCAAGGGTGGCCATTTCTGGTTCAAACTGGCATAGGAGCCAAGTGATAGGGTTTGGATGAGTTGCCTGAGCAATGCTTCAATACAAGGTACTCGGAAAATTGTTGATAAGAATCCCAGATCATGACAGAGGAAACAAACCAAGAGGAATATGCCAAATCAAGGTGTTTCATAGTGTGCGGAGATGTATCTCAAATCATGGTATTCCATAGGTGGAAGGTGGGTGCGCATAAGGGCCAAATGGAAAATCCCAATGTCCCAGCACAAAAAGTTCGTGGAGAGACTCTTCATTTTTCATGGGGGTCAGTGACGGTAGAGAAGGGACTGGCAGGCGCGGGCCTACATACTATTGCGCGTAATAGGAGTGACATGCAAGATGGGCTGTATGCAAGAAAAAGGGGTTGCGCGCAATAAGGGAGGCATGTGCACAATAGGGAAGGTGTGCGCGCAACTAAGTCAGTTGCACTAAAAACACTAGGTCATCGTGAAATCAGGTAGATTTGGCGGGTAAAGAGAGACATGCACGCAATATGGGAGATGTGCGTGAAATAGGAGGTCATGCACGCAATTAGAAAGGAATTGCGCACAATATGGATGTTTTGCGCGCAAAAGGAAAGTGTTGCGCACAATAGTGGAGGGTTGCATGAAATAGAGAAGGCCGGTGCGCAAAATCGGGCACAGTGGCGCTTTTGCGTGCAAAAATAATGTTTTGCGTGAAAAACTGGGAAGGTTGGCCCTTTTACACGCAAAAGTGATGTTTTTTGCGTGAGATATGGGGTTTTACATGCGGGCGTGGAAAATTTGGACTTACGTGCATTAGTGTGGTGGCCGACCTCCAGGTTCTTCTTGGGAAGAAGGGGGTGCACTCGTATTTATAGGCAGAAACTTGAGAGGTGGTGTGTGTAAAATTCTGCGTGCACAAATGTTTTTCCATGCGAAACGGTGCACTCAAAATTCCGTGCGCGCAAGGGGTTTTATGCGCGGGCGAGGCGATGCACATAAAATTCTGCGTGGGACAGGCGGTGCATGGAAAATTCCATGCGGGCCAGGAGGTGCATGTGAAATTCCGCACGCGCCAGGATGTGTGCATAAAATTCCGCACGTGCTAGGCGGTGCACATAAAATTCTGCACGTGCAAGGCAGTGTGCGTAAAATTCTGCAGGCACTAGTGGTTTTACGCGTGAGATTCCCTTTTTACGCGCAAATCCATTTTGATGTGCAAATCCTTTTTTTACGCGCAAGATTCCCTTTTTATGTGCAAATCCATACATTGCCCCAAAACCGTCCTGAATGGCCATTTCCAGTAGCTCGACTTTGAATAGCCATAACATTTGGTTCGTAACTCTGTTCGGGCACCACGACTAGTCAAATCAAAGATTGCAGAACGAGCTACGCTTTGGGATCATATAGAGAAGCATTTGGTGAATTTTATAGGCGCGTTTTCCAGTTCCAACAATAGTATTTCATACTGACAAGTTTTATAACTTGTGAAACTATAGCTTAGGGTCTTGCATTTTAGACCAATAAGGGATTGAGTTTAAGCTTCCATAGCCTTGACCATAATTATAAACATTAAGTTTGTAAAAAAATGTTAAATATGTGACAAAATATATATGGACGAACAAGTTAAGACAAGATGTGAACGAGGAGTCCAAGACCACCATAGACTATCACATAGAAGATTCACACAATTTATAGTCATGCTCCATGGACCTGATACATGATAATAATAACCCAACTGGTGATTTAAGACTAATAATGTCCCAACATTCTTAAAATGATGAGTGATGAAATCATAAATCATACCTCAAGGCTCATGGATTATGAGAAGTGGGATAGAGAATGTACAAAAGGGATGTTGATAGACCACATTTGAATAAAGGGTTCAGTTGTAATGTTGTGGATGTGTATAAATATTAGAGGTTCATACACTTAGGATGAATCTGCTTCTTGTTGACATTATGTTGAAGGGGAGATTATACAAATCCATATCATGGAATGGATTTCATATTCAATAAAATTATCATTTGGAGTTGAATATACTCTTTACCAATAGCCATGGGGGGGTTTGGAAATACAAGACACTCAAGGAACAAAGTGTAGTTTATGAAAAAAGGATGTCTAAAATGGGTGATGGGGAATTTCATATTTTAATGTTCCATGATTATGTTTTTATGAATTACTTGAAAGGAATGGAAATTTATGATGACTCTAGGTTGGTTCTTAAATATGTGATTCGAACATTACTATGTATCATGGGGTAATAGAGATCAATCCATGCATAATTATTATATTATAGCGGTGGCCCTAAATATCATTATATAATATTAATAATATGGTGATTTTATCCTGATATTTGATTATAGGGAAACCTCGTGTCGGGCACCCATACCTGGATCTGGTTCTCATGTAAGGAAATTCAGTGGTATGGGAGGTCAGTCAATTATATTTATGTTCATGCATGATGGACCAAATTCAATGCAGTTAAACATCATATGATATAGAATCAGGTGTTGTATAATTTAATTTTATGTGAAAAATCCCTTTAAATAAAGAATTCACATAGATTTGTCTCAGGTAAAAAATAATGTGGTTTATTCTTAGTGTAAAAACCATGGGGTAAAACCCAATTTTTAATGAATGTTCCAAACATTACGACAAACTGGGTATTTCATTGGATGTGGTGGTTAGTCTTAGAATAGTATATCTATGAATCACTACATATCTTATAATGATAGGAATGAAGCCCCAGATAGTTTTGGTATTATGATTTCCAACATAAATATAGCTCACATGAAGGAAATGAGAACATTTTCTTTATAAGGTAGGTGAACCTCGGTACCAGGGTCAGCTAATAAATCTGTGACCACTAAATTCCCATCGGATGGAGAAATAACCTATGTGTGGTTCAAGATCTTGAAAAAGGAAAAGTAATCCTTTAGTAATAATTCCCAAGGATGAATCTATACTATAATTCTATTCATAAATCAATATTATTTATAGTGTATAACATTTTTATCAACCCATGTATAATTCTCACGAGGCATCTTTTCCAAAAAACATATTTGTGTATTGGTAAAAGAAGTCAGGCCTCACCTTAGTCCATTACCATACACTTAATAGAGTGGTCTATTTATTGGAAATTTTAGTTGGGCCTAAGACAAAGGATTTAGGTGTCATTTATATATCCTTAAATAAATGGAATAAAATTACACCTAATTCTTGGAGATAAATTTCCTGCATAGATTAGGATCATATATAGGGGAAAGGGGATTTTTTTATTTTTCATTAGGAATGGGATAAAGGATTCAAGTATCATAGTGTATCCTGCGATGAAGAGAATTAAACCACACATATTTATCGGAGGATCACTTATACAGATTAAGCTCTTGTATATTGAGTAATAATTCTTTTATCCAAGTTTCAATGATTAAGAACTTAACAATGAATGTTATAATTTAGATATGACTCAAAAATCGTAAAGGATGAATTTTCTATCATAAGTAAAAGAAAATATGACATCAGTGTTAGATATTATAACCATAACCATTGAATCTCTATGGGATATAGAGAGACACCCTATGTAGATCAATCTCTTATATAGGGGAGAGGATTCTTTTTATCCACAATTAGGCCTAGGATAATGGATCTAGGCATCACTTTGTATCCTGAAGAAATAGAAATCTATCCACATGTAGTTATTAAAGTTAAATTCCCCATATAAAACAAAATCATTTTTGAGGAAAGGGGTTGTTGATATCCTCAAGCATAGGTCAATTATACATCAAGGGTTCGAACACATATTTGAATCTCATGTAGGGAAATTAGGCCACATAAGATATGTCTCTTTAAGTAGATTAATTTCATAAATAATGGACCATATTATTCCCCATTTTTAGTCTTATTATTCATTCTTAATTGATTTTCAATGTCTAATTTTTTCATGTAAATATTTGAAATATTTTTTGTAATATTTTGGGATCTAGGAACTGAGAATACATGAGATTCTGAGTCTTGGTGATCCTGGAAATGATATTTGAAAAATATTAAATATTTTAATATCATTTGCAAGAAGTTTTCATAAAAACGTAGAAAAAATCCTAAAAGGAGTCTCGAGTCCTAAATATGAGACTGATATTAAGTTCAGAATGTGGTCTATACCCTAGACATGACATAATCTTTGTTGAAATCAAGTGTTTGTGAAAAAACTAATAGACATAAATAATAAATTAATTTATTAATTAATTAGTTTTATTTATAGTGATGGAGTGACCAAATGTTTTACTATTTAATCACTTTTATGACCAATTCATAGGGTTAAGTGAATAACCCATAGAATATAGATAGGACATTGGAGGAATACTTATTGAATGACAATGACAGATTGAGGATCATTCATTCTAAAAGAAATAAAGGATATCGCCCACAAAAAAGATGTGGATTTCTTTTTCATCATCAATGGATACATCCTGAGGTGTGAAATTTATTTATATGGATTTATCCCTATTTTCTTATCCTATGATGAATGTGGATTAATCAATTAATGGATTGATTTGTAGATCAATTTTATTGTGGATATGGCATTATTATTCTTGAAATTTGGGTATTTTAATTTGTTGAATTAATTTTTATCTCCTCCTTCATCATTCAAACAGTAGTGAATCAAGTCCAACACAAAAAATTTCCATGTTTAATTCCTCATGTTTTTTTGTGTATTTCTTTCCCTATTTCTCATGTGTTCACCACTGATGTTTGTTTTTTCTAGTGGATCAAAAAATTCGGGGAAATAAATCAATGTGCACCCATTTATTGGTGTAATGAATTAATACCATAGATATGGGTTTAGTATTGATGATGTATCATGATGTATGATGATGAAAGTAGGTCAAGTTTGGATTTTTGGATCCCTAGTTGATGTTTTTGCATGAAAAGGTGTAACAACTTGATAGTAATGATTTTCCAATCGATTCAGATGGCCGGAAATTGGATCTTTGACTATGATTGAGTTTGGTTGACTCAGATCCAAGGCCCGAGGAAACGTTTTTGGCAGAACTCATTATAGAAAGACTGTAGGAGAAATATACATGAATATCCACATATTATTGAAATTTATTAACTACATGGGATGTAATTGAAGAATGTGTGTTATGTTTGGGCCCTAGCAGTAGTTCTAGAGTTCCATGTGAAGTTAAACATCATAAGTTTTGTTACAAGTTTCATATTCTATGTGACCATTTCCTGTAGTCTTGGCATGTATATCATGGGATAAATGGGAATGGACATAGTCTGGTACAAGAAATTTCTATTGTGCATGGGTAAATCCATGTACTTTGACATAGTCGGGTACATGAACATGGCTAGGTACATGGACGTGGCCAGGTATACACGAGCATGGATACGGGCACAAGAAGTGATACACAGGTAGACCCAATGCTAAAATTACATTCCATTTTCTAATACTACATGTAATGTATTACTTAAAAGATGCCTTTGATACCATGTTCCCCTCCCCCATAGACTTGTTTCGTTAAGGGTGTGTTCCGTCGATCCATCCCAATAAGTGATTAGAAGAGAATTATGCCTTGAAAAAAGGATTATGATCTTATCTAAGGTAATAGTGTGACAACCGGGTCCCGGTGACAGCATAGCCACCCCGCCTTAACATGGTCATCGGGTCCTGGCCCACCAGGTACCCCCAGTTGCCCTGCAGACACGTGGGGCCCACCCTAGGGTCCACCTACATGCCTGAATGGGTCATCTGACTAATGACAGTCCCCACAGGCCAATACATGTCCCTTCCAGTGTGCTTTGTCCTCACTCACACACACACTGGGAAACATCCCAGAAGGTCACCCATCTTGAACACTACTCCAAGCCAAGCACGCTTAACTGTGGAGTTCTAATCAGATAGGCTCCCGAAAAGGAAGGTACACCTTGTTGACATGAGTCATATCATTTAGTCATTTAACCCTTTATCATTTGGGGATGTTACAATCACCCCCCCCCCCCCCCCCCCTTAGAGCACAACGCCCTCGTTGTGGGCCCTACGTCTCAACCCAGGCAGTGCACCACACTTAAGGTTGGGTTCCTCCTCCGATACCAAATGTGACAACCGGGTCCTGGTGACAGCATAGCCACCCCTCCTTAACATGGTCGTCGGGTCCTGGCCCACCAGGTACCCCCAGTTGCCCCGCAGACACCTGGGGCCCACCCCAGGGTCCACCCACGTGCCCGAACAGGTCATCTGACTAATGACAGTCCCCACAGGCCAACACATGTCCTTTTTAGTGTGTTTTGTCCTCACTCACACACACCCAGGGAAACATCCCAGAAGGTCACCCATCCTGAACACTACTCCAAGCCAAGCACGCTTAACTGTGGAGTTCTAATCAGACAGGCTGCCGAAAAGGAAGGTGCACCTTGTTGACACGAGTCATATCATTTAGTCATTTAACCCTTTATCATTTGGGGATGTTACAATTAGTTTAGGATACAGTTTTAGGAAAATATCATATAGGTGGGGATGATATCCTCTATCATGTTTTCCCTATGTTGGGTTCTTGGGATCATCATGGCCCAATGTACATGGGTATTGATTCCCTATTTAATGGGATAATCCATATTTGTTTAGTCAATATTACCCCAAAGCCCTGGCTATTATCCCCATATATGTATTGATATATTTATAATTACAATTCATACTTCCTTATGGATATACCTAATGAGAATGACCTATCGAATGAACATCATTAGTACTATCAGACTCCCAGAGTGAGTTCTCTTGTGTGAGTGTGGTTATAGAGTCCTGACCGGAATCTTAGGCTAGCAATGTGGTTGTGAATTTACCTTCACTCTTAGTGTTGATTATGAGTATATCTACAGGTTTTATAATAGGTTTCAGATTTTTGTTGAAATATCCAATTATGAAATAACTACTCTTGATTATTTATACATAGTGATTTTTGGGTGCTCAACTAGGTAAAGTTATACTCACCCCTAAATGGGCTCCACCAACACATGTTGTGTATTTTGAATATGGCCAGTGATTTTATGTGTTTATTAGTGTAATAGGAGAATATGGAGTTTAGATTTTGATTAGAAAGATCACATTTTGTTGAAGGATTCACATTTGACATTAGTTCCCTCTTACTATCAGGTCGGACTTCTTTAAAGTTTTTGGTGGGCTTGTATTGGGCCCTTATTGAGTTTGAGTTTTATTTTTTATTCTAATTGTGGGATTTAGATGTATTCATGTATTTAGTATCAGTTTTAATTTACATTTTATCATTTCATGGGATTGGAGGTGTGTATGTGTGTGTGTGTGTAGGTAGTTTAGTCTATGGCCTCCCATTCGAGTGGGATGCATACTCAGCACTAGTCACAAGCCCCTAGTCAATTGAAGGTGGGTTTGTGGTAGTCACAATCAACTTCACACTATTCAGATGGGCCCTGGTGAGTTGATTCCTAATATAGTGGTATCAAAGGATGTGTTTCATCCTTGGAATATATTTTCTATTTTTTCTATCAATGTGGTTTGGTTTGGGATTTATGGAAATAGTGTTGAGTGTTTTGATTTTGGATATTTGGATGGGGACTCTAGTGTGGTACGGTATATAATGTATCCATACACCTAGACTCTGATCACCAACCTTTCAACTTGCTACATGTATACATTGGTTATAGGGAAATTTTGGTACATGAATCATATAAGAATGGGCTGAGTTTCCATTTCCTTCTTGATTCATCTCCACATATATACTCTTTGATCATGGTACATATTTTCTATTTTAGGATTCAACCATGATGATTGCTAGATAGGATTAAATAACATGATCATAAGGATAATCCCCTCAATGAGGAGGATTAGATAAAGGGACATGTTGATGTGGAAGTTACTATATGCAGTTTTCCAGTCATTCCTCCACCCATCGAACATCATATCTTACAAGTTGTATTGGCAGATGAGTTTCACACGATGAGTGTGCTTCATGAGATTCAGTTTCAACATCCCCTTATTTTAAGGGGAGATCCAGAAACATAGGCATATAAGGGTTTTATCAAGGTGGTAACATGATTCTTTCATCTCACTAGTAAACATGATGACCAAATGGTGGTCTTGGTGGTGAGCCTTCTCCGTGCTTCTGTAGGGCATTGGTGAAGCTTGGTGATGTTTTCGTATAATGAGGTGGCTCTTTCATGGAAAGTGTTTTAGAATATCTATAAGGGGGAATACTCTCTATATATGATTCAATAAATATGCATCTATGATAATTTAAAATTATAACAAGGATGTGTGACTATGTATGATTATTCATTGAGGTTTACCAACCTCTCATAATACTCGATGGATATGATTCAGGATTCATTATTTCATGTTTGGGCCTTTGAGTGATGTCTATACAAAGACATTCGGTGAAGCATGATACCTCTATGGATTTATACTTACGTTAGAGTTCTATATTATGCCTTGATTATTGATAGATTTCAGGATGACTAGACACTATAAGGGAATTCAACCAGTGGACAAATAGGAAATATGGCCTTGGTACCAAGTAGTCGATGAAAAATACAGGGATCTGGATGTGGGAGATATTATAGGAGGAAATCTTATGAATGTATTTTTATAGTTCAGGTCTCTCAATATGGGTCTAGTCATCCTAGGTAGAGGTGTTGATAGTCTTATAAAGGTAGGATACATCTCAGGTGGGATTTCTCGACCCACCATGCGATTGATAGAGAGATAATGGATTGGCCACCCAGGAAGAGGTGGTGACAAGATAAAATAGGTATATATAATTTCATATGTTCTAGAGGAGTAGGGAAAGCATTGTGAGGTGGTAGATGGTTTGAAATGTTGCAACCACCACCCCTAGGAGATCCCCACCAGGATCAAGGAGCAAGTGGACTATGGTGAGGACAATTATACATCATAGGTGCATGTGATCTAGTGACTCCAATAATGATTGGAGGTATGATATTTTTATTTTCTAACATGGATGTAGTTTTTATAGAAATAGGTATGGGCCATTATTTTCTTTCTATATCCCTAGTTCGAGATATAGAGGTTAAGATTGAGCCATTAGCTCAACCATTATGCTTGAATACTATTACAGAATAGTACTCAGTAATCATGAACCTTTTCAAACAGTGTTATATGGTTCTTGGAAAATATGTTTTCTCATGGAATATTCTCATGGAAATGATGATTCCTTAATTATTAATCTTAGCAATAGAATACATATACACTATTCATGTAATGATTTACTATTTTAGGTGGGGTATGTGGTGTGTCCATGTTGATAAAATGATATTTTCTTTCATAGGTGAGAAGGAGACCCAGGTTGAGCATGATGTACTCATATGTAGGAGGGTGTATATAATTTCTCACTTGTTGGATATATAACACTTGGAGTAGTTTATTCTCTCAGATTTCAATTTACTATAGTGGTGGATGTGTATTATGGTGTCATTTTTGAGGACATGATAGTATTACCTCCATGAAAAGAGTTATAATTTTTCATTGACTTACACCCATGGATGAACCAGATATATATGATATCATATAGAATGTCTCCCATAGTAATTTTTTAGATGAGCTTACAGTTAGAGGATATGTATAGGAAAAGAATTATGAGACCCATGTTTCCCCCTAGGAATCCCTAATGTTGTTTTACAAGGAGGATAGAAGGGTGAGGTTACGCATATATTTTAGGTGCCTAAAACAGGTGACTATAAAGAGAATATATCCACTATTGAGGATTGATGACCTTTTGGATCAGCTAAAAGGGCGTGATGGTTCCCAAAGATAGACCTGAAATAAAGACATCACCAAATGTGTGTATGAGTTGAGAGTATACCACAAAGACAAAAATTATATGTATCTACAGACACTATGAGTTCTTAGAGATTCCATTCGGTGTAACAAACACCCATTTTTGTTCACGGGAATCATGAACTGAATCTTTTTGTCTTTCTTAGACCGGTTTTGTGTGGTATTTAACAATGATATCTTCGTGTACTCAGTTTCTAAGAAGGAGAAGGTAAGTCACTTGAATATGGTTCTATACCCACTATGACAACACCAACTTTATGGAAATCCATTTAAGTGTTAGTTATGGATTCAATAGTGCCACTTTCTATGAAATATTATCTTAACTAATGATGTCGCAGTGGACCTCGCAACGGCTGAAGAAGTGTTATCCTAGGTTCCTCCCAAGACTTTTATGGTGGTATGGAGGTTTCTTATAACAATCCTTATCTTTATTACATTCTTAAACATTATTTATTATATAAACATGCACTTAAAAAACTCTGAGGATCGATTGGTCTAGTGTGATGGTAAATTAGGAACATTACATAACAACTTAAAACATAAAATAAAACAACTTTATGGAAAACTTATTTTACATTACCAAAAAATTTATTTGTACTTATCATTTCATGGGATAACCTGAGGACATACATAAGAAAAGGGTGGTCTATAAATCCCTGTAAGGGAGTAAACAATGCATAACATGAAGAATAAAATACATGTTAGTAAATAGGCATATCAATGGATTATATGTGAAACATGAATGTAAAATAATGATATATAATGCTTATTATAACATGAAAATATAGAAACAACATACTGTATGATATTATCATGGGATAAGGCCCATTGCATGGGGATTAGCATTAGTAAACCCTCATTACACTTGAATTAGTAGGAGTAAACCCTCATTTGACTTGACTTGAATTAGCATGAGTAAACCCTCATTTCACTTGAATTTCCATGATTAAATCCTTATTTCACATATAATATCATGGTACTAAACATTATCTAATGCATAGGAGTGCTATACGGTTGCACCGTTAATAAACATTTCATTCCATGCATATGTGTGCCACATGCATCATATAATATGGAATAATTCAACATCATAAGTTATTACATGATTAAGGAATATTGAATACGTACATGTATTTACCGTTAAATATTTATATGGGCATAAATTTTAAAACTCTTGATATAGAAATTGGTATGTTATTCCCTAAACAAGGATTTTGGCTTGAAATATCATGGTTCAATTTTGGCAGCATGACGATGTGACATAAAAATTCAGAAAAAATGGTTAATGAGAGAGAAAGGGGTATCACATAATGTGTACATGATATGGAAAGTAAGGGGTAATATATATACATTTACTAACACATATAATTTGGAAATATAGGGTGTAACATAATAAAGAAACTTGAATAAAGACGAGAAATAGAAATAACTCTTAAGAAATTTTGGCATAGTAACGGGTGCACATGGGAGGGTTTTATGAGAGAGAAATATATCTATCATCATTAAAACATAAGGAGGTTTGTATATGGGAGATGAGAAATCAGGCCCCAACATTTCTAATTAAATGTCAAAGGGTATAACAACATAAAGAAACTTGGATAAAAATGAGAAAGGAAGGAATCTCTTACAGAATTTTGGCATAGTAATGGGTGTACCTAATGAATAATTTGAGGGATAAATGAGATTGAAAGGGGATATCATAATTTGTACATAAAATGGAAATTAATAGTTACACTTAATAACATATACCAACAAAAGAGAATTTAAAATTTAAAGATATAACATGAAAGGAATGCTTGATAAATGAGGATGGTGGAAGATACCTTGCCAAATTTTGGCATAGTAACAACTTAGGTAAGAGTCAAAATGAGGGAGGATAAATAATAAAACATTAAAATAAAATCACATGGAAAGTAATAGAATGATTATAAATAATGACATTATAACAATTATAAATTACAAGAACAACTTTCAAATAAGATGCTTGAATTTCAAAGGGGAGGAAAGTGAGGATCCCTTACTTGAGTGTGTGACTTCAAGAGATTGAGGAGGGGATTACTGAGATCTTGGGGAGCCTTGTGAGTATTATATAGAGATTATTACAGATTATTGATGTTCTCCAATGATTTTTAGTGAAGATAAGTGGGATCTTGGGTGGGTTTATATATGAAATGATGGGGGAATTCTTTAATATTCCCCAAACTTGGGTTTCGGAACCTATATAATTAAATTTTCAAAACCACAAACCATCCCCTAGTTCTTCCAATGGTTTTTGCCCAAGGGTATTATAAAACATTATTTTAAAATTCCAATGGCCAAACTTATTAAAATATTAGGCTTGATTATGTGGAGGTGAGTCACACTCTCAAGGAAATCATTTTAAAATGTTAAAATATTTTATAATTCTTTGAGGGTCCACTAAGGCATTATAAAATTAATAAAACAAATATAAAATCACATATTTTAAAGGTAAAACATATATTTTCCAAATATATATTTTATAGTATTTTATTACACCACTATTGGGTCATTATGATGTCATGAAACACATTATATATTTATACGGTATTTAATTTTTACCCAAAAATTTGATTATCTCAGAAAATTATGAAAAATTCACTGTTGGTTAATTTCAACATCCTAATTCAAAAAATAATATTTATTTTATCGAAATAATTTAAAATTATTTTAATTTTAAATTTTAAAATAAAAACTGACATTTATTGAAAATTGATGGGTTTTGACAAAAATAGTTTCCAGACCTTAAAAAAAATAAAATTTTATTCATAAAAATTATATGATCAAAAATATTTAAAAATTAATTTAGTAATAATATTTTATTAAAATATTATTTAATTAAAAAATCCATTAATTCAATAAAATATATTTCTTAATTGAACTTGAATGTTAACCAAAAATATTATGTGTGTTTTAAAAACCATTTAAAAAGTAACAATAATAAAATGAATGTATATTATTTAATATATACAAAACTAATGCACATAATAATAATTATAGGGTCTTTTTACATATCCCTTTATTACACAAGCATGTTCCCTAAGGGTATGGTTTGTGATGTTGGGGCTTTCCTGGGTTCGTTCGGTGAACATGGTTTGGGTCGTGATGTCAATGATCTTGAACATATCCAACAAACGGTTTCGATCATGCTTAATTTTTTGGACCTAAACTTGGTATTGTTCAAGAGAAAAGCCCAGTAACGTTGCCTCCTTCCCAATATCTGAAAAATGAGCATCGTATGGTATGATTGTACTGGTAGATTTCATTAACTCTTCTTTCTGAATTAAGTTTTCCATTATCATTTCTATTTATAAAAAAATTATAACGTTAAAATTATTATTGTTTCCAACTGTCATATTGAACTTCATCCATAATTGACCAATGGTCATATAATGGTTGAAAATTGATATTTAAATTTCAATTTATACTTATATAGTTTTAATTAATGTGAAACAGTAAAACATACATTTTTAGGAAACAAAATATTATTTAAAATTTTGGGTCGTTACATTCATCACCCCTTAAGAAATTTCACCCTCAAAATTTTATTTCACAAACTATTGGGAAAAAGTGAGGGAACGTTTCCTTTATCACTTCAATAAGGTCTTCAGTCTTTCTATTTGTAATTTCCTTCATGGGGAAAGGGTTCATTCTTCTTTATGGTACCTTGGGATTTTTTCAAAATCATCTACTTCCTTTACAAAAAAACACCTCAAGAATCTTGGATTATATCAATGGAAGCATCAATAATTCATTATAAAGGTATTTCTTAAATATAATTTTGAAATATATTCTTTCACCTATTTTTTATAAAAACTTATTAATGATTAATCTTAAAATATTTTAAAATATGGTCTTGGTATATCAATTTTTGTGTTTCCCTAAAAACAAAAATCTATAATTTGATGCATATATAATGCTCAGAGTTCTCCCTATTTTGAATCATGAATAAAATAATTTAGTAATTCATCATTTAGAAATAAAGAGAATAATTTGAAAAGACCCTAATGGTACTTCCCATTCTTATCATGGTATAAAAGTTGAAAGTGCAAGATTATCCAATATATTGTACCTAATTTTTAAAAGAATCGTGAAATTATAGAAGTATTAGATGCCTCATAAAGTTGTTTGAATGTAACATTGATATTTTAAAAAGTTTCAAATTCATTTGATCATGACTTCAGTATAATCTCTCTAATTAGTTCTTCAAGTAGAGAGAAGTTTTGTTCATGATCTTCTACCTTACATGTTTTAACTAAGAAAATGAAAATACAAAAAATGGGTTTGAATACATAAATGATAATAATGTAAAAAAGAAAACATTGGACATAGAAGGATAAACTTGTATATTTTATGATAACTTATGATACCCTAAGTTTCAATCTTGGTAATTCATGATCTATTTCATAACATATTTTTTTATTCGCTTAATAATGGCTCATACTAAGATTATAAATTAACCAAATCATATCCCCCATGAGTGTCAAACCAAGAGTGAAGTAAGGCCCATTATTGTGCACTAGTTCCCATTCTAATCTAGCTCAAAATGGAGTTTTGGGGTTTTCCCTTATATATAACTATGTGAGATCCACCTTTAACTGTTCATATTTAGATAGGGACTTATTTTATTCATAAAAAACTTACTCTATACCCACAAAAATGTAGGGATATTTTTCTTATACTTAGTCTTGTCTTTAAGGATTTCACTAGATTTTTCTAGTCCTAATCCCAAAAATAACTAAACCTATCATTTGATACTAACAATAACAACCCTTCTCTTTATTACATTCTTAAAAATGATTTATTACCTAAACTTTCACTTAATACCACTCCAAGGATCAGAAGTTATAGTGTCTTGGTAAATTAGAAACATTACATAAAAAATTAAAACATAAAATACAACATCTTTATTGAAAACTTCTTTTACATGACCACAAAATTCCTTCATACTTAGCACTGCATGGGATATCCGGAGGATATACATAAGAAAATGATGATCTATAAATCCCAGTAAGGGAGTAAACAAGGTATAACATAAAGAATACACTACATGTTAGGAAATAGGCTTATCAAAAGAGAATAAAATAAACATGAACATAAAGGCATAATATAGCATGATTATCATAAAATGAAAATGTGGCAACAACATACAACATGATATTATCATGATCCAAGGCTCATTGCACATGGATTAGCATGAGTAAACCCTCAATTCACGTGAATAATCCTGAGTAAACCCTCATTGCACTTGAATTAGCATGAGTAAACACACATTTCAATTGAATTAGCATGATTAAACCCTCATTGCACATGGATTATCATGATACAAAACATTACCCAACGCATTTGACTGTTATCATGGTATACTCTTTATAAAAATTTCATTTCATTCATAGGTGTTCCACATGGATCATATAACGTGGAATCATTCAACAATATAAGATAATCCATGATTAAGGAATTTGGAATACATACATGTAAGTACCATTAAATATGTGTATATATGAATAAAGTTGAATACCCTTGATATATAAATGGATATGGTATTCACTACACACTGATTTTGGTTTGGAAAATCATAGGGCAATTTTGGCAGCATAACGATGTGACATAAAAATTCCTAAAAAATGGTTGATGCGAGAGAAAGGGGTATCTCATTATATATACATGAAATTCAATGTAATGGGGTCATATATATACATTTCCCCACACATGTAATTTATAAATATAGGGTGTAACAAAATAAATACACTTGAAGAAAGTGTAGAAATGGAAATAACTCTTATGAAATTTTGGCATAGTAATGTGTGTACATGGGAGAGATTAATGAGAGAGAAAGAGGTATCTCATCATTGAAAAATTTGGAGGGAAGTATAGGGGAGATTCTAAATCATACCCCAAAATTTTTAATTGAAATTAAAAGGGTATTACAACATAAAGAAACATGGATAAAAATGAGAAAGGAATGAATCCCTTGCTGAATTTTGGCATAGTAACGAGTGTACCTAAAAGATCATATGAAAGATAAATAAGAGTGTAAGGGGATATAATAATTTATAAATAAAATTTTAATTAATTGTGATATTTAATAACATATCCCAACATAGGAAAAAACGAAATTAAAAGTCATAACATGAAAGGAATGCTTGACAAAGGAGGAGGGTGGAAGATCCTTTGCGAAATTTTCTCATAGTAACGGCTTAGGTAAGGGTCAAGATGGGGGAGGTTAAATAGTACCTTATTCAAATAACATCACATTTATAGTAATAAAATTATTACAAAATAATGACATTATAACCATTCTAAATTACAAGAACTACTTTCAAATAAGATGCCTGACTTTGGAAGGAGAGGAAATTGAGGATCCCTTACTTGAGTGTGTGACTTCAAGAGCTTGAGGAGGGGCTTCCTGAGAGCTTGGGGTTACTAGTGAGGATTATAGAGAGAGGAGAAATGATTATTTATTTGATTCAAGGATTTTTAGTGAAGGGAAGTGGAAGATTGGGTGGATTTATATAGGTAATGAGAGGTGAATTATTTAATATTTCACAAACTTAGGTTTTGGAACCAATATAATTAAATATTCAAAATCACAAACCATAACATGGTTTTTGCCCATGGTTTTTGCTAAATGGGAGTGAAAAAAATTATTTTCTTTGGTTAATGTCTGAACTTATTAAAATATTTGGCTTGCTTATGTAGAGGTGAGTCACACTCTCAAGGAAATTATTTTAAAATGTTAAAATATTTTATAAGTCTTGGAGGGTCCACTAGGGAATTATAAAATTAATAAAACAAATATAAAATCACATTATGTTAATAGTAAAACATATATTGTTATATTATCACTTTTATAGTATTTTATTATGTCACTATTGGGTCATTATGATGTCATAAAACACATTATATATTTATACGGTATTTATTTTTACCCAAAAATTTGATTCTCAGAAAATTATGAAAAATTAACCATTGGATAATTTTGATTTCCTGATTCCAAAAATAATATATATTTTATCTAAATAATTTTCTAAATATATGAATTTTTATTTTTAAAATAAAAAACCAACATTTATTTAAAATTGATGGGTTTTGACAAAAATAGTTTCCAAACATTAATAATAATTACAAATGTATTTATAAAAATTATATGATCATTTATATTTAAAAATTATTTTATTAATAATATTTTATAAAAATATTCTTTTACTCAAAAAAAACCTTTAATTCATCAAAATATATTTCTTAATTTAATTTTAAAATTAACTAAATATACTATTTGGGCTTTAAAAACCATTTTCAAAGTAATAATAATAAAATAAATGTATATTCTTTATTCTATACAAAAATAATGCACATAATCATTATTATAGGGTCTTGTTACATATTCCTTTATGACACCAGCATGTTCCCTAAGGTTATGGTGTGTGATGGTGGGTCTTTCTTGTTGTCGTTTGACGAACATGGTTTGGGTCATGATGTCGATGATCTTGAACTTATCCCATAAGTGGTTTTTCATATGCCTAAGTTGTTTGACCTCAACTTGGGATTTTTCCATAGCGAAGTCCAGTGATGATAACTCCTTCTAGAGATCCAAAAAATGAGCTTTGTATGGAATAATTTTACTTGTATATTCCATCGACTCTTCTTTCTGAATCAATTTTTCCATTATAATTTCTATTTATAAACAACAATTATAATGTTAAAATTATTATTTTTCCAATAGTTATATTGACCTTCAGCTGTAATTGACCAATTGTCATATAATGGTCAAAAATTTATAGTTACATTTCAATTTATACTTATATAGATTTAATTAATGTGAAATAGTAAAACATACATTTTTAGGAAATAAAATATTAATCAAAAGTTTGGGTCGTTACATTCTATGGGTTGGATATTTCATTAGTTTAGATTATTTTGGTGGTGGAGCTTGAGATGATGGTCGCCTAACCCTAATGGGGTGGGCGGATCCCCCCCCCCCCCCTCTGATGCAAGCCGGAGGGGGGGTGGATGAGAAGATGGTCTCGAGGCGGAATCATTTCACCCGATTTTCTGACCCTGATTTGTATCCTCTATTCCATGAGATTCAGATCGGCCCGAAGGCTCATGGCTTTCTGAATGGTGACCACGTGGTCCCTCTTTCGACTCAGGAGATCTCAAAAGCTGAGAATCTCCTTGATCTAACCTTTATTGCATGATTCATGAAGTTTCAACCTTCGATGGATGATTTCGACAGGTCGTCGCCAAATCTTGGGGACTTCAGTTTCAGCCGGTTGTTGGTTTACTGGATAAGCGGAGTTTGATGGTCCGTTTCTCTTCATTGGAGGACATGGTTCGTGCGCTTTCATTATCTCCCAGTAAGTGTGGAAGGTATGAGTTTCATTTATGCAGATGGTACTATGATTTTCATATGAACCATGATTCCCCTCTCATTACGGTCTGGGTTAGCTTGCCCCTTCTTTCCCTTTCCTTTCAAAACCCAGCGATCAAGCATGTGTTGGGGAACATGGTTGTGTGATTTCTGTGTGTTGATTCCTGTACCGCCTCAGTTAGCCACCCGATTAACCCAAGGATGTGCATGGAGGTTGATACCTCTAGAGCGCCGGTGGAGACGATCTGGATTGATGCTGCTGAGGAAATCCGATCCAAGCAGCCGGTGATCTTCGATCATTGGTTGAATTTTTGTTCGGTTTTTCATAGACTGGGTCACACCAAGTCTTGCTGCCAATGCGATGGCCTCTGGAAATTTGATGTTGTGAAGTCTGGAGGTATTTTGAAAGGGGATCACGAGCCAATAGGAAATGGGTTCAGTATTGTTGAACACTACGCTCCTGCTGCAAAGCAGGGTGAAAACCCATCTGTGTCTAGTGTTTTTAGCAGAATCAAGGATGATCTCAGGGATAATGTATTTGATACTAATGTTGGTAGGGAGGAAATGGATCCCTCCTTGCAAACTCAAGATAATGCTAACAGTGGTGGACATCAATTCATGGGACATGGTCTTGACCATTCAACAAATACAGATGATGTGGAGCAGCCCCTACTGATCAGCACTGAATTGGTCAATGATGATCTATACTCCTTGAACCAGTTCCCAGCACTAGAGGGGGAGGAGGATAAAGAACGTAATGTAGGGGAGAAGGATGGGAAGTCTGCTTCCTCTTTAGGCGACCATCCTCCAGCGAGTTTGTGCTCTGGAATTCTGTCAGGGGTTGTTTCTTCTACCCATCCCCCTGTCGTCTTGAGAAACAGGTTTGAAGGACTGAATGAAGTGGATCCGAGAGTGGAACCATATGCCTTGGCTGAGGAAGTTAAATACAATAGGAGGATAATCGATGGCCTCACTCTAGGAGGTCGGACCATGGGGAATGTTCACCCAGAGTGTGCTCTCGGTGGAGGGGAGACAGAATTTGACGAGGTCAGTAGGAGGTTTTCTGATGAAGAGCCCAGTTCAAGAAGCAACAGGAGTAAGATGGGAAGGAGGGGTGGGAAGGATTATTCCTCCTTGCCTCCTCTTTTGTGGACCCGGACAGCAAGGAAGATAATGGTTGAGAAACTGGACAAGGAGGTTAGGTGTCCACTAAAATCATTGGAACAGCCTGAAACTTCCTTAGACTTGGTTCTAAGTTCAGATGATATAGTTAAAAAGCAGGTGCTATTTCTCAATGCATCGGAAGAGAATGTGGCCAAGATGATGGGCCGGAATCTGGAATGGACCTTAATGAAGAACAGTATTTGTGGGTTGAAAAACAGGACATGATTCTGGTTAGAGGCTTCAACAAGGGGTTGATCAGACTCGAGGAGTACATGCAAATCTTGAATAAGCTGACCTCTTCTTTTGAAGATCTGATAAGGGGGGATCTAATTTCTAAGGTCTATAATTTAACCTGGAATATTTTTAGGGATATGAATTCTGGTAGAACTCAATTGGTTTTCAATGATTCTGTTTATTTCTTCCCTAACTAATGCTTTGTTGAGTTACAATCCTTGTTGTGGGTGGAAATGTTGGAGGGTCAGATTGGCTCTGGCAGGTTAGAGCACGCTGCTACTTCCTCTGAAGGTCATTTGGGATGTGGCGGATTTAGAGGGATGGATTTCCATCGGGAGGTACCATGCTTGCATGGTATCGCCAAGTGGTCCTTCTTTGGAGCTAGCGGTTGCTGCTTTTTCTTAGAAGAGGTTGGTTCTGGTTTTTTATGTTTGGATATGTTTGGTGTTTGTTGGAACTTATGGTTTCTCACTTTTACCTCAAAATTGTCTTTCTTAATAAAAAATAATTATCAGTCAGTCATTCCATGGGTTGGAACAGTAATACAAGAGATTTGTGCCTAATTTCACTAGGATATAGGTATCTTATACTACTTTAACCCATATAGGAGACCCTTTCATGTGGATGGAATGGTTCTAGGAGGTTTTTAAGGATTTGAAGCAGAGGTTGTTGAGCACCCCCATCTTGAAATTTCCAGTGGATGGTGTCTAGTATGTAGTGTTCTACAATGCTTCAAGAATCATGATTGGTTGTGTGATAATGTAAAGACAATATATGATAGTCTATGGGTATTGGTATTTTAGACTACATGAGCAAAACTATGAAACCCATGAGCTTGAGTTAGTAACAATAGTCTTCCCTCTAAGGATGTGTTGACACTACCTTATAGGTGAGCAGTTTATCATCTACTCTGGATACAAGAGTCTCAATTATGTATTCATTAATAAGGATCTTAGCCTGAGATATAAGTTATGGCTATAGTTCCTATAAGACTATGAATTTTAGATAGTCTATACCCCTAGGAGGGAGAATTTGGTGGCATACGCTCTTAGTAGAAGATCATGTTCTTAGTTATTGGTTGAAGAATCAAAGAAGTTTTCCTCATTATAGTTGTCCTTAGAGGAAAAGGATAGTCCTCCATATATTCATTCAATGGTTTCTACCCTACCAATTTTTCATTATATTAGTAAATATTAGGATAGAGATACTGACTATGAGATATTATATAATTATATATCCATAGGATGTTCTTCTGATTGATTTTTTAAATATGGGGAGAATGTTATCCTTTTCAGAAGATGTAAAATGGTACTAGTGATGTTTAGGGAGGAGATTATGAGGGTTTTCATACATCCCCTTTAGAGGTACATCTCGATGTGGTGAAGATGTACCTGGACCTCCGACATTAGAATTAATGGCTCCATATGAATAAGGGTATAGAAGACTTTCCTCTCAATTTCTCACTTGTCAGCTGGTGAAGGCTGAGCACTAGGTTCCGTTGGGTTTAGCTCAATATCATGAGGTTAAATATTTGAAGTGGGGTGGAATATATATGGATTTAATTATAGGGTAACCATGTATATCTAGAGAACATGATACCATCTAGGTAATTTCAGATCGACTCGCCAATTCTACCCACTTCCTAGCTATTCGAGAGTAGAGTTCAGTAGAGATCTTGGTATGACTTTACATATTTGAGATGGTCTAGCTCCATGTAGTTCATCAATGTCAATTTTATATCATGATTCCCACTTCATTTAATGATTATAGAGAGTATTTTAGGTTTCCTTTAGGACTTAATTATGTTTGAGTATAAAGTTCTACAACTAGAATAATGGTTATACTGAGTGGACAACTCATGTTCTAGAGGACATGTTGTGGGCTTGTATGTAAGACTTTGTCAATAGATTGTAGGATCACCTCCCCTTAGTGAAGATTTTGTAAAATAAAAGTTACCCTTCCACTATTTGTATGGAACCATTTAAGGACTTGTTTTAGTGACCCTTTAGGTAACCAGTTTTTTTAAATAATCCAGGTGGGTCAGGACTCATGGACCAATAGTTGGTGGAGCTATGACAGAAAATGGTCAGATCATCCAAGAATATATGAGGACTATACAGATCTATTAGAAGTCCAATAAAGACTATCAATGAAGTAATTTGGAGTATGAATAGGGAGATCAAGTGTTCATAAAGGTCTCAAATTTATGTGGATTATAGATATTTAGAGGTGGTCACAAGCGATCTATGAAATTAATTTTTACTTTATAGATACATTATAGAGTCAGCAAGGTGGTGTACCACTTGGATTTGCCACCATAGTTATATTGTGTACAAAATATCTTCTACGTTTCATAGCAAATAATATATGTTCACAGACTATTTCATTTTATCAATTGGGGAAATCTAGGCATTACGGAAAGAGATACCTTTGTAGTGTATCATGAGGATATCAATGATTAGTAGGAGAAGATCCATTGTGGGTGAGTTATTTCTTTACTGTGAGTCTAGTGTCATCATGGGAATATTCAAGAGAGAACCTGAGAGTGGTAGTCACTGGTTCAAGCTCAGTACCCATATCTTTTTGAGTCATCCTTTTTTCATCTTAAGAAGAAAATTACCAAGGTGGGGAGAATTTAATATCTCTGTTTTTTCCATGAAAATATTTGAAATATATATAGTAATTTTTTCAGAGCTAGTCACTAATATGACACAATATTAAGATGCTAGGTGAACCAAGAATTTATAAATTATAAATACTAAATATATTAATATCATGTGAGAGTAGTTTTCCCTAAAAAGTTTAATAACACCTAAATAGAGTCTCATATCTAATATTAAAGACCATCAATGAGTTCATAAAGTGTTATATACCCTATCCGTGACAAAATCTTTTCCATTGTCAAGTGTTTTTGAAAAAGTTATCATTGACATAAATAATAGATATATAAATTAATTAATTAAATAATTTTATTTAACGTAATACAGGGAAAAAATATTCTTCTATTTAAGAAATATTATGACCAATTTCCATGGTTAGATGTATAACCTTGATAATGGAGAGAGGTAATTAGAGGAAGGATTGGTGAATGATGATAACGGATCAAGGCTAGTTCACACCTACAAAAATCATTTATATGTATTCTTTGTCTCAAATTCAAATCATGTAGTGAGAAAATTATCTTCAAGATATTATGATCCGTAAATATAGTAAATTTCCCACCAAAGAGATAATGATGTCATGTCTTCAAAGCATCGACTACAAAAGATAACTCCAAATTGTATATTGGGTTGTTCTTCTCATCAAAATATAACTATATTGATCCACAAGAAACAACAAGATCTCCCTGAAAGTGACGCATCCCAACCCTACTCCCTAATCACCACAATACCCCATGTACCTTTATCCTAATTTAAAAAAAACAAGATAGTTGTTGATGTAAGGAGAACCTTAATATCTTGAAAAGAATTATGAAATTCCTCATTCTATAGTATTGGAACATTATTCTTTGTAAAATCTATCATAAGTGATGAAAGTCATGAAAATGAATGTAAAAAATGTTGATAATAGCTATCCAATACATGAAACATGCATATCTCAAAGACATTTTTGTGGTTGCTAAGAGATAATAGCCTCTATATTTTCAGGATCCATAGAATCACATATTTTTTAATAAAAATGGAAAAGGAAATGTGATTATTTTATGAAAAAAATAGCACATTGGTAAATTAGAATACAAATGATGATCCCTCAAGATTCCCAAAATTTGTGCGATGTGTTCCTCATGATCAGCCCTTATCCTTGAATAAACCAATATTTCATCCACAAACACCACCAAAAAAGAATCCAAATATCATCAAAATATCCAATTCATCAATTCCATAAGGACCACCAAGGAATTAATAATACTAAAAGGAATCACCACATATTTATAATGGTGATATCTACTTTTGAAATCTATTTCTAGAATCTCCTATTTTCACACACACAATTGGTTATATCATGCTTGCAAGTAAATTTTGGAGAACCACCGATCTTCCCTCAATTTATCAAATAGACCATAAATATGAGGGACTAGATACCTATTATTTTTATTTACATGGTCAAATATATGATGATCGACACACAACTGGAGAGTTCCATGCGCCTTTTTGATAAATAAGACCGAAGTTTCCCACAGAGACGTGCTCAGCCAAAAAAAAACCTTTTCTTTCCGGCTCCTCCAACTGAACTTTCAGCTCCCTTAATTTAGTCGGTTCTATTCAAATAATATAGAATGAAAATATGACTATTCTCTATAAAGAGATCAGTCATAAACTAAACTTCTCTCATAGGTAGAACCCCTAAGAAATTTTAGGAAACACATTAAAAACTGATCTACCACTACTAGAAAATTATTTTTCTTGATCTCATCCATTTATTACAAATAGTATTCTACCAACTGGTACAATATCATTCCAACTATCTATGCCAACATGTTCATTGCACCTGCCTTTATGTGTCGGTCTCCTCAAAGGAGATGCTATACTCCGTTTTCATTTGTAAAAATGACACTTCGTGTATAACAGTATATGTGAGCCTTAAACATTTTCAACCAATACATACATAGGATTATGTCATATAAATCCATCTCAAGCCTAGATAAATTCCATTTCAAATCATCTCCATCAGAAGTTATAAAAAATTATTTAGACACAAAATCTCAACATTCTCTTTGAACAATATGAGTTTGATGTTTTATCATTGAAGACATCATATCAATTTTTAAACTTAGTAAATAAATAGTATGATAAGAAATAAATAAATGGAAAGTATCCATTTGAAAACACACTTGTATATGGGTAGAATTAAAATGATTTATACCTCTCACTATAGATGGTCCAAACTAATCATCTACAACAACCTATTCAACTCTATATAATTACTTTCTCACCCCACTTTGTTCTTTTCCACTTGTTGAGATTGCACTTCTTGAGGAGTTATGGTATTATTGGAATCACCATGAATAGATATGTTTTTCTAACGATATAGATTCTACTTACCTCATCCCATCGAATCATATGACACCTTCAACACCTGTGAAGTGTCTTGAACACCTAAGCTTGAAGCACTGCAATAATAGCACTAAAGGTGAACTATTTTGTTTTTTGAAATTGTGGGATTCTCCAGGAGGATTCTTATACTCTCACTTCATATTGTCAAAATAAACACATTGGAAACATCTAGCATTAGTCGTGGGTCTTAGAGGAAGATTCAATAATCCATCCATCTAATTTTGATTCATTATCCCACCTTAGAAATAAGTGTCCCTCCTCCTCTTCCTCCCAACATTAGAGTTCCCACCATTTCCCATGTGTATCAACATATTCCATCCTCCCATAGCTCATGTGATTTCCCTTTAATCTCTCATCTCACTATTGACCGTCTCTTTATAATATGTAATACAGATCATAGCAATCTTCACGTGAATCTCCTACCTCATCCCCAATTAAAATATGTGTTTCTGTAAAGAAACACTAGCATCAACCATAGGTGAAAATCACACTGGATTTGTGAATTTTTTCACCCACTATGTAATAAAAATATTTTCATATTTCAAGACGAATAAGTCCTTATTCTTTTAATTTTGAGTGTATGAGTATAGAATTGTTTTCTAATCAATACCTAAAAATAATCCCATGCAAGTTCATAATCTAACTTATCCTTAAGAGATAAATCCCACCACAAGCATGCAAAATATTCTAGTATATATGTCAATATCTTGACTTTCAACTTTACTAGTGTGATGATAAAATTGAAGATATGATTCGTCCTATTCATCCATACCTCTGCTTTTCTTAGTTGAGAATCACCCTAAAATATGGATAGATTTTGTTTCCGTAATTGGATGGATTGATACACTTTCCTCATCTCATCCAACAAGCTCCCACTTTCTACAGCCTGAAATTCTTTAACGATAATATGGACCAGTTGTTGGTTCACATGTGGCTCAGGTGCAACCATATTCTTAGCAGCCTCTTCTGGTTGGTTTCTATGACATATATTGGGTTCTATTTTCTAGAAACCCAAAAACCTCCATAAGTCTTACTCTTATTAAATAAAGTCTTATAAGTTAAAATTCTACCGCATCATACTATCACTATAGTTCTTTACAAAATCAATTGTTTCCCACATTCCTCCATTTTTTAAATAACCTCTACTTGATTTTAAAATTCAAACCATTTCCAAAATACTATAATGATTATCTTTTTCAAAATATTACCTTTGAAAACAACATTAACATATTTTAAAAATCAACAATTTTCATCTAATAATTACTCAAAATAAAATATGAAATCCTAATGGGAATTCATTTCTATAATACATGTCATGCGCATCTCATTGGATAAAACCATTACATTGAGATTTCCAAATACTATAAGTGTCTCCAAAACACTTATGCACCCAAATCCCTGGTATCTTGATGTTCATCATCAAAAGGTTAGAGACATCTTTTTATTCTCTACATTTCATGTTTTGGAAATCCAACTCCTTTGTTTGATCCCAACACAAGAATAACCAAAATGAATTTTCAACTCCATGACTGAAAACCAATACCTAGTCAAAGACCATTTGTTCCAAAAAATATATTATGAAGGACCAAGATGATACCACTTGTAACATCCCTCTTCATATCATTGTCTTGAGAATGTGTAAGTATATTACTTGTCCTTAAGAGACATCCCCAAGTTGTTAAAGGCTCTAAATAAATTTCAAGGGATTCACTAATAATTCAGGGAAGATTTTCTCTTTTAAAATAAAACAACCAACCAAACATGTCATAACCAAATAACCCATTAACTGATTTATGATAAAAATTAAAGAAAAGTAAAAAAATAATTTATATAAAAACCAACTACCAAGATTACTACAACAGTATAATATAAACTACCTTGTTCATAGCGAAAGAAAAACCCAATAAAACTCAAAGACAACCACAACTCCAAATATCCAACGTGCTCAATTCTCCAATAAACAAAATAGGCCAAGTATCACTAAGAGCCACTATAGAATTGTGATACATTAACCTTTTCCACTTCATGGTAAAAAAATCAATAAAATAACCAAAGTTCCAAATAAATGGTGAGTAATAAAACTCTTTTTAATTTACCAAAATTACTTTCCTACTCATGACACTAGGATAGAACAAGCTAGAACATTTCTATAAAATAGTTTATAGAAAAAAATTATAAAATATTTTATATCATAATATAAAAAAGTTCTATAATGAAGGCGTTTTCAAAAAAAATAATATCATGTTCCAAGGAAAAGAACCAAACAAGTTCTCCAATACCATTTCATATTTACTTTTGTCATATCTCATCCATGTCCCCAAACCCACACATCCACACATAAATTATTCGTTGTGATAGTTCCACAATAATGAGAAGTTTCTCATCTATCTACCAATTCTTCACAAGGTAATTAAGTCCCATGTTCCATTACACCTTTTCCAGGGAGCACAAGTTCATATTTCAACCAAGCCTCATAATGAAAAATGGACACACACCACCTAGTATGCCTAAAAACCATACTAATATAATCATTCCAAAACCTTCCTAGTACCAAGACATTTCAATTCTAAAAAAATTTCAATAATGGAAATTTTTTATTAAAAAACTTTTTCTATAAATCGAACCAATAAATTATTTTAAAATGAAAATTTTAAAATCATTGATCAAATAACTTTTCACCATAATTCCACAATTTCACAAAAAAACTGCAAACAGTCACTAAAGAAGGTTTTTACCATGCTTTTCACAACAATTTCACAATAAATTTTAATAATTTTAATCAATTTGAAACTAATAATTCCTGTTATAAATAGAGGAGTTGAGATTGAATCCACCTACATCAAAATATTAGGAGAAAACAGAAAATGGAAGGAAAAAATCCATGGAAAAGGGTTGAAACTCTAAAACCATCCCTTAGATCTCTTCCCCTATAAAAATTACAAATAAAATAATATTTGGCATAAAATATCTTATATCTATCTATATAGAACATAGATATAAGAAACTAAGAGACATAGAGAGAAGTAGATTTAAGGAAAACCAACAAGAGCAACCAAGAACGATGACTTAACATGATAGTAAGGGTTCAATTCACCAAGAAACACCTCTAGATTAGTTCCAAATCAATGGGAGAAGTCTACTTATCCTTTGAGAAGAATAAATCATGAGTTTCGGTCAGTTTGAGGTAATAAAGATTGTTAAGAACATTAATCATACATAGATACATTTTTTGGATCTAGTTTTTAAACTATGAATGTTTAGTCACAAGGTATGGAAAATTGTGTGCTAACGTTAAGCCAATTTTTTATCAAGCAGGAACCTCAAAAAGTTGTCTCGTAGAGTTTCCAAACTGTGTGCCAATTATTCCAAATCCCACTATCTTAGGTTTCATGTTTTCTCCTAGGATTACACACATTTTAGGCAAATCATTTGTCACTCATGTTCCTTCCCTTTAGCCCATGTCTCATTGTTTACAGTTTCTTGTTGGAGTTTCACAGTTTTTACTTACAAAAAACCTTTATAAAAGGCCCAAAATATTTCCAAAGGCTAAAAAATTCTCCCAAAAATAAACTATATACGTTATAAACATAAGAATCATAAATAAAGGGTTACATAATAGAAATATAATGTTTTTCATTCTCCCCACCATTGTCATGTCCATCCCTAAAAAGTATAAAGCTATCGTTGAACTGAAATAGTTTTGACCATTTCTCTTTCATTTCCTTCTCCCATTCCTAAGTCTCTTCCTGAATCTGAACATGTTTCTAGAAAACCTTCACTAGACCAATTGTTTTTAAATGAAAGAATTTCTCTTTATTATCCATAATCCACACTTCCATGTGCACCAATGAAGCATTTGGCTCTAGTCTAACATGATCCCATCAAATCACAAGGTCAAGATCAAGCTGATACATTTTCAAGTGAGATACATGAAACACATTATACACAGAACTGAACTATGGGGTGTTTTATAACTGATATTCCCCCACACCAACCCATTCAAGTATCTCAAAAGGGTATATGTATCAAGGAGATAACTTTAACTTCTTCCCAAAATTTCAATGTTAAGTCCTAGGAGAGATACCCAAGATCACATGATCACTCACCTAGAATGAAAAAATCCATTGACGATGATCCACATATGATTTCTGATGACTCTGGGCTATTACCATTCATTTTCTAATCAATTGAATCTTCTCCATAGTTTCTTGGACAAGTCTCGACCCAAATAGTGAATTATCACCTATTTCCACAGAAAAAAAGTGGAGAACAACTAGGATTCCCATACAAATATTTAAAAGGATCCATATGTATCAATTCCCAGTAACTATTTTTATATGATAACTCCACTAACAGAATTTTTTCTTCCCATGAGCCACCAAAATCAATTATAAAATCCTTCAACATGTCTTCCAACATTTGTATCATTTTCTCAAATCTCTCATTCATCTGAGGATGATACACCATAGTCATTGTCAAATGATTCCCAAGGGATTTCTATAAGGATTTCCATAAAAGAGACTTAAACCTTAAATATATGTATGAAACTATTGAAATTTTTATTCAATTCCCCTTAATCGCTTCTCAGAAATAGATTTTTTAAAATTCATCCATCATACGATATTCCCAAATCACAATGAAATGAGTTGACTTTGTGATTTGTTCCAAAATCACCCATATGGCATCGTGTTTCTGAATCATTCTTGGGAGACAGGTTATAAAATCCATAGCTATATTCTCCCATTTATAAATAAGAATAGGTAAATACTTCAATATACCTTCTATTTAGTAGTGCTCTGCATGAACCAGCTAGAAAGTTATGAATATTGAAAAAAAGTCATCCACCTTCTTTTTCATACTGACCCACAAAATATATGCTTTCAATGCCTTATACATATTCTGTATTCCAGAATGGAAATCCCATTTCGAATGGTGGTAAGCACAAAGAAGTTGTTCCTAAAAAGACATACGTATGACCATCCAATTTTTGAACCACAACATTGGACTCGTATCCAGCCTCCATCCCTCAGCGGTATCCCCACCATTGAGTTTTGACCTCATAGCTGCACACTCTGCATCAGATGTCATTTAATATTTAACCATATTTACTAAATCAAGGACAAACAAAACTATAAATAAGTCCTCAAATTCACCTCAATTTTCACATTCCAAGTACATGTTGGGTAGGACTGACATCAACTACTAATCACCTAAAAATTATTTTTCAAACATAGAATATAACTTTCTGCTTAGTGAATCTTCCATTGAATTACTTTTTACCCGTGTATACATCAAGTCAAATTCAGTCATTTTTAGATAATCCATCTCTCTTATTTTTCTCACATTCAAATCCCATTGTGAGAAAATATTCTTCAATCTCTTATGATTCATAAACACTTTAAATTTCTCACCAAAGAGATAATGATTCCAAGTCTTCAAAGCATGGACTACGGAATATAACTCAAAATCATGTGTTGGGTAGTTCTTCTCACGAAACAAAAATTTTCTTGAGCCATAAGAAACAACATGATCTCCCTGTATGATAACACATCACAACCCTCATCCCTAAGTATCACAATACACCATGTACCTTTGTCATGATTCTGTAAAAATCAATATAGGTGCTGATGTAAGGAAAATCCTAAGCTATTGAAAAGATATGTGACATTCAAAATTCCATTAGAATGGGACATTCTTCTTTTCCAAAGGTGTCATAGGTGATTCTATTCATGAAAATTCATGAACAAAATATTGATAATAACCATCCAGTCCAAGAAAAATTCATATATCAAATACATTTTTTGGTATTTTCTAAAAGATAAGAGCCTATATCTTTTCTTGATCTACAGAAACAGCAATTTTAGAAATTACATGGCAAAGTAAAAGTACTTGTTTTATCCAAATATGAAACTTCTATAAATTGGAATAAATACAATGAACCTTAAATATTCCTATCATTTTTTTCAAGTGTTTCTCATGCTCACCCCTTGTCCTTGAATACACCAATATGTCATCCAAAAACACCACCACAAAAGAATCTAGATATCCCTAAAATATCTGATACATTGATTCCATAAATACTTTTGATGGATTCATAATACTGAAAGGCATTACCACATATTCATAATGGCCATATCTACCTCTAAAATATATTTTTGTAATATCCTCTTTCCACACGAATAATAGGTGATATCCTGGTCGCAAGTCAATTTCAGAGAACCAATGAGTTCCCAACAGTTTATCAAACATATAATAAATGCATGGGGGTGGATAACTGTTCATTTTTTCTAAATTGGATAAACTTATGATAATACAAACACAATTGAAGAGTTCCATCCATCTATTTGAAAAACAAGACCAAAGCTTCCCATAGATATTGTCTCATATGAATGAAACATTATCTTTCCAGCTCTTATAACTACACTTTCAACTCCATTAATTATATTTCTACCATTATATAAGACCAAAGGGAAATAAGACTGGTCCTTGGAAGGAGATCAATTGTAAACTCCACCTATATCAAAGGTGGAAACCCTGATAAAGTTTTTGGAAACACATCAAAAAAATGGATCCAATGCTACTTGAAAACTGGTGTTATCAATCTCATCCATCGAGGTTAATGAAAACACTTCCAGTTGGTATGAGATCATTCCAAAAATCTCATTGCACCTTCCTTACATGCCAGGCTCCTCAAAATATATGCTTGACTTTATATTTAGTTGTAAAATTGGCTCTTCGTGTATAACTGTCGATTAGATCCTTGAATGTTGTCAAAAAATCCCTACCCATGATTATGTCATAGAAATCTATATCAAGAATAGATAAATCCCATTTCAACTCTCCTCCATCAAAAGTTATAGAACATTCTCAAGATACAAAGGCTTGGAATTTTCTTTGACTAAGAGGGGTTTTATCTTTCATCATACATGGGGTCATCTCAATTTTTAATCTTAGCAAATCAATAATAATAGAATCAATAAAGAAATTAGAAGAACATGTATTAAAAAACACTTTCATAACGTTATAATTCAAATGAATCATACATATCACCATATATGGTCCAAAATAATCATCTACAATAACTTGTTCAGCTCCATATAATTTCTTGCTCACCGAAATGTTTTCATTTTTTCTTTGTTGATATTTTACTGCCTGAGGAGTCATATTATTCTAGGAATCACCATGGATAGATCTTTTCTATTGACGATATTGAATTTTCTACCCTCATCCCATTGAATCATACGATGTCTGGGAGGCATGATAAGTGCCTCAAACACAAGAACTGGGAACACTATGACAATAAAACTAAAGGTGCTCCATTTTTTTAAATATGGCGTGATTCTCTAGTGTCACGAACTCTCCCTTCATGTGTTCTAAGAAACCATATTGGAAACATCCATCATTAGTTGTGGGCCTTTGAATAAGATTCACTGATCCAACCGTAAAATTTTTATTCATGCTCCCACCATGTAAAGAGGTGTCCCTCTTCTTCTTTCTCTTTGCATTAGAGTTTCCACCGTTTCCCATAGGTATCAACATACTTCTTCCTCCCATAGCTCATGATACTTCCCTTTCCACTACCATCTCTCTATTTACCTTCTTTCTATAATCAGTAATACATAGCATAGAAATATTCGAGTGAATGTCATACCTTATACCTGATTAAAATGTGTGTTCCTTTAAGGATGCACTAGTAGAAACCTTGGGTGAAAAGTTCACTAAATTCATGAATTTAGCCACATAATCCATGACAAAAATATTTCCATGTTTCTAGCTCAAGAAGTCTGTCATTATTTGAATTATGAATATATGTTGATATAATTGTTTGTTAAACAATTCTTAAAAATCCACCAAGGAAATGTTGTGGTCTAATTTATCTTGAACAGATATTTCCCACCACTAGAATGCAAGATCTTGCAGAATATATATTGCCAGCTTGAATTTCAACTCTATTGGTGTGTTGATAAAATCAAAGATATGATTTATCCTATTCAACTGCACCTATGATTTTTCTGGTTCAGAATCACCCTGAAAGAGTGGTGGATTTATTTTTTGAAATTGGATGGATTGATCAATGTGTCTTGGCTCATCCCTCGTATTCTTACTATCAACAGCATGAAATGGTTGGACAATACTATGAACTAGCTATTGGTTCACCTGTGGCTAAGGTGAAAACAAGTTCTCAACAGCCTCTTCCTGTTGGATTCTATGACATCTACCTTGTTCTATTTTCTAGAAACAAAACAACCACCATAATTCTCACTCTCTATTGACTTAAGTATTAGCTTTTCAAATTCTAAAACATCATTCTATCATAACCATTATTTTGAAAATCACCCATTTTCTACATTCAACCATTTTTTGAAAAAATATCTACTTTATTTTGAAAATAAACCCATTTACAAAATACTACAATGATTCACTTTTTAGGAATCTTCCATTTGAATACAATTTTAACATTTTTCAAAAATAAAAAAAAATATCAAATCATTACTTAAAATGAAATATACACTCTTAGTTGGAATCATTTATTTAATGCATGTCATGCTCGCCTCATTAGTTAAACCCATGACAATGATATTTCTAAATCCTATATGTCTCTAAAACTATTATGTACGCAACTCTCTAGAAACGTGATGTTTAGAATTAATAGTCTTGATACATATTTGTATACTCTACATTTCATGCTCTGACAATCTTGCTCCATTATATGATCCCAACTCAATAGTAATAGGAATGAAATTTCAATTCCAAAACTCAAAAACAATACTTTGTCAAAGACCATGTGTTTCAGAAAGATATTTGGAAGGAAAAAAATTATACCACCCCTCTTATTCTCATTTTATTGAGAAGGTGGGATGAAGTTATTTGTCTTTAAGCAATATCACAAAGACTGCAAATGATGGAAATAAATTCTAGGGGATTTATTAATAGTTTGGAGAATATTTTCCATTTGAAAATAAAATAACCAACTAAACATGTCACAACCAAATAATCCAAATTATGATTAATGATAAAAATTAAATACAACAAAAAAACAATTTCACAATGGAAGAAAAATCCAAAAAAACTTAAAGAAAACCACAACTTCGAAGCTCCAACCTACTCCATTATCCACTCCAGAAAATAGCCCAAGTGTCACTAAGAAACGCTAGAGAATTATATTACTTTATTGTTTCCAATTTCATGATAAATATATATATAAAATCACCAGGGTTTCAATGTAGGTTTATGTAATAAAACTCAGTAGGCTTTCCGCAAATGACTTCCCTACTCACACCACAAGGATAGAACAAGTTAGAACATTTATATAAAACAATATATATATAATAATTTTTAAAATAGTTTATACCTTAATATAAAAAAGGGCCATAACAAATTAGTTTTCAAAAAACAATATCCAGTTTTAAGGAAAGAAAAAAACAATTCCTATAAGACAATTTCATATTTCCTTTTGTTATGTCTCATTTCAATCCACAAACTCACACATCAACACATGAATTCTTTGTTAGACTATTATATACTCATGACTGGTATCTCATTGATCTACCATTTTTTAAAAGGTAATTAAATCCCTTGTTCCATTACACCTTTGGCACCGAGCACAAGTTCATATTTCAACCAAGCCTCATAATGAAAAATGAACACACACTACCAAGTATTCCAAAAAACAATGCCAATATAATCATGAAAAACCATTCCAATACCAATACATTTCAATTACAAAACCATTTAAATAAAAAAATTATTGAAAAACTTTTTTCATAAATTGAAATAATAAACTATTTTAAAATTAATATTTTCAAATTAGTTATTAATGTACATTGTACAGTAATTCCACAATTTTATACATAACCACAAACCGTCACTAAAAAAGGTTTCTATCATAATTATCATACTAATTTCACAATAAATTTCAATAAATTTAGTCAATTTGAAACTAATAATTCAATTTTGAATAATATTAGTTGAGAGTGAATCCACCTAAATTTAAGTATTAAGAGAAAACCGGAAATGACATAAGATTTTCCATGAAAATGGGTCAAAACTCCAAAAACCCAACTTAGATATATTCCTCTAGAAATAAAAAATCCCAATATAATCATATTAGGAATATATTATCTTAGATATATAAACTTATGGAATATATATATGAAATTGAGAGATATATTGAGATAGTTATATCTAAAGAAAACTATCAAGAACAACCAAGAATAATGTATTGTCATGATATCCCAGCTTCAAAACACCAATAAACACTTCCAAATCAATTAACAATCAATAGGAGAAGCCTCCTTAGACTCTTAGAGGAATAAATCCCAATTTATGGTAGGTTTGGGAAAATAAATATGGATTAAAACATTAATCGGAACAAGATCCACTTTTTGTGGATCTAGTTTCTAAACCGTAAATGGTTAGTCACATTGTTAATAAAACTGTGCACTAATTGTGTGCTAGATTATGTCTTAATAAAGAACCTCACATGGTTGTCTCACATGGTTTCTATAACATGTTTCAGCCATGTCAAATCCCACTATCTCAAGTTTCACGATTTCACCTAGAATTCTGCATGGTTTGGACAAACTGTGTGCCACCTATGCACCTTCCCTTTAGCCCATGTCTCTTTGTTTATGGATTACTATTGGAGTTACATAGTTTTCACTAACCATGAACCAAACATGAACCTTTATAAAAAGACCAGAAACATTTCAAAAGGATACCAAAATCTCCAAAACATTACCCATATACTTTACAAACTAAAAAGGCATAAATAAATCGTTACTTACTAGAAATTATGGGTGCTACAAACATTTTTGGGTGAAATGGAATTTGTTTTGTTTTTTTCAATTATTTTATATATATTTAAATTTATTAATCATAATCAATTCATTGATTTGTTATCACTTTAACATTATGATCATTATAAGGGGTTCTTCATCTCAAAATGTTGTTTTGGGACATATGTTATGTTATACACAAATCTTATTTTATGAGGTGTGTTTAATTCATCAATAATATGTTATATCACAATTATATTTATATTCAAGGTATTTATTATTTATTTTAATTTGTTTATTTCATGGGATTTATGATTTAAAACATACCAAATTAGTAAGGGATTATTTTACAATATCATTATTATTCAGGATTGTTTATGTTTAAGCATCTATTTGGGGAATTAATTGATCTTTCTATGTTAAACTATATATATTTTCTTACTATTGAATTATTTTTTAAAATTATAATTATTCTTTCAATTTCACTCTTTTAATTATTGAAATGACAAAAAAAATGTTTTAAGGAAAAATAAAATTTATTTCCACTAGTCGGGAATATTTTTCTTCTATATCCATGTTTTTTTAAAAATTTTCCAAAAATGTTTTTAGTATTATTGTATGATTGTTTAAATTTATTTTACCATTGATTGTATTTTTATAAAATGATTTAAAATGAATCATCATATCCTTTTCTGAACAAGATACTTTTTGACTTTTCATACAGAAATGTGAAAGTAATCTTTATCTTAACATACTTAACATGAATGGAACTTCTTGTTGTAATGATTGATAATTTCCATGAAGATTTCATTAAAATTTTCAATGACTATTTTTAAAGAAAATTTTGTTCTTGATGTTTTGGAATTTTTCAGTTTTTAAAAGTGATTTTAAATGTGAAAAGGGTATTTTCCTTAAGAATGTTTTTAATGGAATTTTTGTGCTATTTTTATTCATCAATGACAACAAACCATATTTTTAATTATTATCCACTGGGGTTATATTGTAATGATACCTTGCTTATTATTTCCTTATATTGATTATGATTGGTTTGATTGGGGATTTACTATTTTGAAACCATTCTCCATATTAATATGGAATGTTTTATATTATTTTTAATGATTAAGGAAATTATTAATATTTCATATGATAGATTTTCAATATGATGGCTTATGTTGATTATATTTCACCAATTTTTTATGATGAATGAATTGGACTTAGTATGTGGTGGGTTGGACTTGTTGTAGCTCGTTGATGCATTGTTGGGTATCATGAGACAAACAAGCTTGGTTATTAGGATGGGGCCTTGCCCATTAACATAATATGCCTTTGAATGAGGCCTTAATGGTAATTTTACAAATTCTACCATTAATAATTACATCATTATTAGATTATTTATTGATGTACATGTCATTATTTTAAAAGTTAGGATACCCATGGATAATTTTCATGTTCATGTGATTAGTTATATGGAATTATTTGATTACTATTTATTCTTTTAATGTTACTCTTGTGCTCAAGTTATTGATTATATGGAATGTCTTTTCCGTAATTTACATTTCCAAATTTATTATACCTTATTTATTCCATTTTATCTTCCATGGTATATATCCCTTACTTTGTATCTATGATCAGTATTATTTTCTTTCCTTTCCCTAGGATGCTTGGAAGTGTACTATGAATGATATGTAAGGAAATGTTAGAGATAATACTAGTGTTCTAAAATAAAATATCGTTTTATATTTTAGGTTTTAAAATTTAATATGAGATTCATGCATGTGTCTAGTTACCAAGAAAAATAAACTATTCATTCCTTTAGAATGTGATACCTTGTATATAGTTACAATGTAATAATGTAAGCATTGGATCTAGTCTATTCGAGTAAGGATCATTATAGTTGGTATCAGGGGAAGTTTATTAGAATCCTTGGGAAGTATAGTTTGGAAAACATTTATTAGGGAACATAACACTATGATTGAATTTGAGGATAACTCTATGTATAGGATAACATCATAATGTTTTTGTAAGGTATAGATTATGTCATTTTCCATGAAATACATCCTTTTCGGGATATTACAAATGAATTTGGTTTTGGAATAGATGCATACAGGGTTAATAACCCTTAATAAGAGTAAACTTGGGTATATATCATCCATAAATATGGTGCATGGTGATAGTTTCCTTACTATACACCTAGATTTAAACTCATGGGGGATATGCTATGGGTAATTCACATTTTATTTATAAACCATTATAAAGGATTTGAATGGATAATGATCATGGATAACCTAGGTTAAACTTAAGGTTTCAAAAATTTGAAAGACGGTGTCATAATTTAGACATGCTATAAATGATATTTCATAATTATGATGATTAATGATCACACCATGATTAAATATTTTAGTCCATGGATGGAACCAGGAGAAAGGATGTTAATGTTGAATGTGATGGAAAAACGGTGATTATATGAAACTAAATGGATATGATAGAAAGATATTGTTGTTATAGATAATTAGTTATCTTGGTAAATGATTAACAACCTATACCATAACCAACTCTCAGACTCACTAAAAAGATGAGCATAGAGTCTTCTAGGAGCTCGGTTGGTGGATACCATGGAGGAATGAAGGATCATTTTCCTTCACATTAGAAATGTTGATAGTGGCACCATGTAGAATGTCTCAAAAAATATGAAAATGTTTTATGTGTCTAAAATAATTTCATAGAGAAATTAATTTATAAATAAAAGTTAAGAGTTTAATGGAGAGAATTTAATTTCATTCTAAAGATACATTTATAGTTTATTGTTCTAAATATGGTAAACATATTCATTATTAGATTCAATGACATATTTTAATGGTTAAATTTAAGAACATATGAAGAATTATTCTATAAAAATCATTTTATTAAAAGGGATCAAGTATTTATGTTTTGGGATTCAATAAATATATTGTAGAATTATTTTTACTAATTTTGTTTTGGTTATGAGAACCGCTAAATTTCTAATGATTATGATTATTTTGGAAGTATACATGTCATCTTGTAAGAATAACATAAGAGTTTGGAATACCATCATGGTTTAATGATTTTAAGATTTATCATAAGTTTAATGTATTAAACATACCTTTATAGTTTTTATGTGATGGTTGGTTATCAACAGTAAGGGTATTTTATTATAAATTTATGGTAATAAAACCCATTGGTTTAGCATATGTTTAAGTGAAAATTGTATTTAAGTAATAATAAATTTAAATTTTATTGACATAAGTTTAAAGGTATTGATAACCTTTAAGTTTTATATTATCTTTTATTTTGTTTTTATTATGGTTTATTACAACTTGGAAGTGTTATAGTAATTGTATTAATATAGTTTTTTGAAAAGGATAACTTGTATGAAGGGTAATTAATTATATTTAAAGAGACATTTTATTGGGTTGATATATATATATATAACCATTAGGTTTAATGTAAATAATTTTCAAGGAATAATGTTATTACATTATTATAGGTGTAAGATGAAGGATATTATATAACCATTGAGGTTAAAACACTCTTTAATACAGAGTTTATTGGTGTTATTTGGGATATATGGTTGTTTATTTGTGGAATGGTCTATGTTAAGAATTTGGTTTTATTATTGAATTTTAGAGATTAATGTATTATATTTATCTATATTGGATAAACATTATTAATAATGTTTATTTTACTAAAGACTTTAGGAATACCTTATTACAATTTTGTGAATTATATGATTCGTTAGAAGTTCATTTTAGTTCTTCAGGTATAAAAAATCATATTGAATACTCATCGTTTAGAGAAAATGATGAGGTTATGGTGTAAATATATTAAAGGATGAAATTGTACTTATTAAGTAATTCTATTTCATTATGTTATTAATCCATATGGTCAATTAATTTTTCAACGCTAGGAAAAGGATCTTGAAACAAAAAAAATATCCAACTACCTTTATTTTTTATGAATTGGTGTTCTTTTTCAAACCTCATCTGTTTATGATTTTTTGGTTATTAAATTTATCTTGATCATTCATATTCTTGTGATAAATTATCAATATCACTCTTTATAATTATTTTAGAAATGAAATTTTCTTTCATGTTCATTTTTTCCACTTCCCACAAATGTTTTCCAATATGGAAACCTAGTTATGTGTCATTCTATATGACCATCATACTTTCCTTTCTCTCTTATCAAGAGGAAGTTTTGTTACCCCTTTTTAAAATGTGGGATTTCAAAAAAAAATATTTTCATATAGAAACCCATTATATTATAATTGAATGTTATAATTTTAAGGATTAAATTTATTGAAGGTAGGAAGAATGAAACACCCCAAGATTTTAAGAAAATAACATTGTGTTCAATAGCATATATGACATGCAAAACATTAAACGACCTGAAAATATATAATTTAAATAAAAACATTATAAACTAGAAATTAAATTAGAATTTATTAAAAGGAATAACTAAATAATTAAAATTATATTGATTAAAATGTTTAAATTAAATTCATTAGTTATTAATTGATTATAAATAAATCACGTTTTAAAGAAAAAAATGTTTTTTTGTAAAAAATATTTTTATGTGTGTCATGTGTTTTTATTCTAAATAATTTAAATTAATAACTATGTTTTAAATTATTTTAATTAAATTTATATATTATATATTCAAAAAACAATTTATCATTCATCTGAAGTTTTCTAATAGAAACGAGATAAAATATATTTAATTTTATGCTTAAAAACTGTATTTTTTCTAAAAAGTAGTTTCATTGTGTTTCAGGATATTATTTTTAATATTAATTTTTTTCCACTTTTAAAAGTTTATTTGAAATAATGAACTTAATTTTTTAAATCAATGTTTCAAAATATTCTTAGATATATTTTTTGGTAATTTTCAAAAAATATTAATTTTTCATCGAGTAGTAAAAAATACTAATTTTTATTTAAAATTTTCATTTTCTTGAAGCATTTAAAAAATAAAATTTTGTATTAAATGGTTTTAAAAGTAAAATTAGTTGAATTATTTTATTATTAATCAATTTTATGTCATTTTAATCAATTATAAGTTGAAATTTTATATAAAAACTCTTTATACTTAAGATAACTTTTTCTTTGGAAAGCCATATTTTTATCATGTTTATGGGTTTAATTTTAAATTAAATTATGAAACTTTAGTGAATTTAATTTCATAAATTAAATTAAATATTTTTAATAATACTAATTAAAGTTATTTAATAAGGCCAAAAGTTTTTTCATAATGAATAGTAACAATAGTAAAAATTGGTTACCACAGTTAAGGTTATGACAGGTTTTTTAGGGGTTAAACTAAAAATATATGGGTTTAAATGACCTAAACCTTTTCTAATTTAAATTTTATGGAAATATTTATACCTTATATAAAATAATTTTTCACATTGGTCCATTTTGGATCCATTTTGTTGGTGTAAAAGGTGGTTATATTTTATTCTTCTCAAAAATTACAAGTGTGTCCTCTCCCGCACTTATAAAAGAACAACCTTATCATCTCCTATAAACACTGAAAGAGCCTTCTGGTTTAGAAAAATCATGATAAAATCATTTCCTAACATACCTAAACATTAATCAGAGTTCAGTTTTTTATCATAAAACCAATATAGGAAGGATTTAGGTATAAACCTAAAGAGGTTATCTGAAGAAGAGGTATAATTCTTAACCATGTATTTTCATTTTATTTATTATTCCAAATATTTAAAATATTAATAATATATGACAAAATAATAAAACAAGTATATATCATATTGTTATATTTTATTAATTAAATTTAATAATCTATATCCATATCATCTTCTATAAAATGTGAAATGAAACTATTGATCACGTGTACGATGGACTACTGTCTCGCAAACCGATGTAATTCATTTTCAATCATCACCTCTCATGGTTAGATGTAATGATGTATTTAATAATTATATATTATATTTACAATATAATAATAATTCTTTAATAATAAAATAACATAGACCTTCTTATCTTACAATCCATTAGAAAATGATAATGTCTCTCATTCATACGTGTGGACTATCACCTCCATAAAGTGATGTAATTAATATTTCATTTTATTTTGACATGGATCATAATAATGATATATTTATGTAATATATATGATATATATGATATTAAAATTACTCTAAAAAGATTAAATAATATTTACCTTTATTTCATTCCATCCATTAAAAAATGGAAGCAACATTCAAGCGTACATATGGCCTATTGTCTCCCTGAATAGTGTAATTCATTTTTCTATCTCTAAATTTTATAGATTACTCTAAATAAATATAAAGTTAATATATATGATATTTATATCATTATTAAAATTATGTAGATTATGGAACCATTATTAAGGTACAATGACTAAAACTACCAAACCAAAACATACAAGAAAAACAGAGTTAGTACCGAGAATATTGATTTTAATAAAGATTTATTATTAAACTATTGATTAAAGATAATAAGTAACCCATATAAGGTATGATATATAACCTTTTGATTTTGAAATAAATTTAGAATAGACCTAAATTTATTTTATATAAGGTTAACGCACATATAAAAGAAGTAAAATCTAGGGTAAGGGATTTCGTCTCAATTTTCATTCATTGAAGCATATTGTATTATTATGAACCAAATTTAATTTATATAGTGTATACTATTCCCATCATTAAATTTTATATCAGGAATCCTTTATAATTCATGGAATTTTAATTTTAATTTAAATTATTTCATATTACGGTATTAGATGTAAAATTTTCCAAGTGGTAAGTGTTTTATAACTCAATTGTATTTCATTGGGTTATATCACTTATTCATTGATGAAATTATGTCAAGATTCTATGTAAAATGGTATTTTTTATTTAAATTTATTTCCACTTGTATTATATGGATTTAGATTTATTAAAATTAATAACTTCATTGATTAATTCTCACTTCAACATTATGATCATTATAAGGGTTCTTTGTCTCAAATAACCTTTTTTGGACATATGTTATGTTATATATATATATTCTTCTATGAGGTGTATCTAATTACCCTTTGATAAGATGTATCATTACTCTCTTTATATTTATGGTATTTAATTCCCATTTGAATTTATATCTTTTATAGACTTATGATTCGAAATTTACCAAAGTGGTAAGGGATTATTTCCCAATTTCATTGTTATTCAGTATTGTTTGTGTTTATGTCTCCATTGGGAGAATTATTTTTAGTAAAACCAAAACCTAGTAGCTTAGAGCCAGTTTATTACAACATTATATTGGCATAAGATACATGGATTCACATCCCAAAGGAACAAATAGTTTAGTAGTATTGGTAAACCAGATACATACATGATTCACATATTACATTTAAATACAAATATTATAACATAATTTTTTTTCTAGAATATCTTTATTTCAACTAGAATATCCCTAAATATTATTCATTGTAAACTTGATGGAATGCTAGGGAAAAAAACAAAATAACTGTGATACCAGTTTCTCATTAAAGGTTATGTTCTATAGTAGTATTATTGAGTCAGTGAGAAAAAATTTTATAGAATGGTAAATAACTAAACATATATGCTATTTGAATAACATTAATAACATGAAAAGATAAAAAATAATAAATATGGCAAGGTAAGTAACTTAAACACATAAAATTTAATCAATAATTTATATTTAATTTTATCCAAATATAATATCATGGTGAAAATAACATGGATTATAGTAACTAGATTTGGAATGAAGGGAGTGTTTAAAAATTGGATGATATGTTTCCCAGGTACATGGTACCTTTACCTTGATGACATTTCACTAGATGGTTTAAAAATACTAGGTAAAACCCCATTTATCTAAGTCTACCCTACTAATCCATCCCATGAGACTACCAATACATAGAGGGGTATTTATAACTAGGCCCCACCCATGTAATACATGTCTAAAGAGTTCATCATATATTGAGTAATCCATTTAATTCATAAATAATGTATCATATAAAAAATATCTGTATTGATTAAAGGGTATGTATTTACCAATAATTCCCCAATTAATCATATAACTTTTAAAGTGAACACTATATATATAAATGGTACACAGTTTTGGAAATAATAATATCCATGATAAATAATGTAGATATTTATGAGAAATTTAATTTCTAATGATCATAGGAAAGTAAATATTTAAAGGGAAAGTAATTGACTACAAAAAATGAATCAAGGCAGTGAATTTTGGTACTTTCCTTAGCAGAAATGATCATAAACCATCTAAAGGAATAATTATGATGGTGCAATACAACATATCCCCATTATAGTATTTTTAAAATAATGGTTTTTTCATTGATGAATAAAAATACCGTAAAAATATATTTAAAAATGTTCTTGTAGAAAAAATCCATTTTATTTTGAAAATCACTTTTTAAATCATAATTATTTTGAAAATATTTTTCGTTTAAAATCAGTTTAAAAAAATCCAGAATATTAAGAAAATATTTTATTTTAAAATAAATTTGTAAACTTGAAAATTAATCTTCAAAGAAATTATATTCAAGTCAGCAAGTAATTCTTTACATGTCCTAAAGAACATTCCTTTTTCATGGTAAAAGGGTTAGAAAATTGACTTGTTCAAGAAGTGACAACAGTATTCATTTGAAAACTTTTTTTAAAAATCAAAAATGGGTAAAAATTTTATTTTATAAATAATTTTAAAAATTTTAAAGAAACAATTTTTCAAAAAAATAGAAAACATGGTTTTGTAAGAAAATATACTTCCTTCTGAAGATATAAATGAATTCCAATTTTATTAAAACATTTTCTCAATAATTTTATAAACTGAAGAGTATGGGAATGGTGCTATCACTTGAAAAAATATCATGAATAATAAGAGTGTAATAAAATTAAATGTTTTAGTAAAATAAATCTCATATAATTTTCTTTAATTTAAATTCAAGAATAAACCATCTCGATAAGAATGAGATTTTAAAATAAACCCATAGAATGATCAAAACATTGAACTGGTAATTAATCAATGAATAAATTTTGTTTATTAACTATAATCCACAAAACAAAATTGGAAATAGAAAATATATATAGTTAAAATTCATTATACACATAATAATATAATATCAACATCAACAAATAAGTAATATAATCCAATGAAAAGAAATTGCATTATGAAATTTATTTATCACTTAGTAACATTGAGTTTAAATATACTTAGATGAAATAATTAAAATTAAAACTTAATATACCATGAATAATTAATTATTAATGATATTAAATTTCATGGGAGCAGTATATACACCATCTAAATGTAATTTGGTTCATAACGTTCCAATATGACTCAATTAAATGAAATTCAGGTGAAATCCCATACCTTATTCTTTCTTTTGGTTGAATGTCCTTTAACCTCCTGTGTAGTTGTTTCAAACATGGTATTAACTTACACAAGAACCATAATATTATATATGATCCTTTTATAATATCTTATCACACATTCATTAATAATGATTCTTGATTTTTATTATTTTAAGTCTTAATGTTCGTGTTTTCTTATATGTGTTTTGTAATTAATGATCTAGTTCTTGAACATAATATAGAGTTTCATCATCTAAATAATAAAAATCTTCAGATAATTATCATATTTTGGCATAAATTATACTTTTAAAACTAATCATGAATTATTTTTATGAGAAAATAAAGTATGTTACAATCATGGATGTGGTAGGTTGTATGTATCCATGAGTGACATTTCTATTTTTCAATGTTCATTATCGAAAATAGGTACATAATATTTTTCCTTTTATAGTAATAATAATATGACAAATACTATACTATATACTTATATATATAATTAATGTGGTGTGGTTATAGAGACCTTAAAATTTTACACATATTATTACAAGATTTTAAGCATAATTATCCATTAAATACAAACCAGGGATTGAGTAGTCTAGTGTATTTGGAAGAATATGTACATAATTATAAAACATGAAAGTAGAATTACACACCTTTTTATTAAAATTCCATAATAATATCATAACATATTTGTATATCCTAAATATAAATAGGATAACCTCGAGAATACATAAACAGAGGGATGATCTAAAAAACCTAATATTGTAATAAGCATGAAAAAGCATAATAGCACAAGAGTCAATGGAATAACATTATTGAATAATTGGAATAGAACATGAAAAAACGTGTAGAGTCGTATAATATAGAATATGGAATCATATGGTCATGGAAATATAGGAATGTGGTAGGAACACATAATATGACATAAACATGAATCAAGGCTAACTACTAAGACGGTATCACATGGTGGAAAAAGTCCCATAATAGATTAGGTTTAATCCCTAATCCCAAACATAACGTATCATGTTAAAACAAATTACCCAATTAATTGGATCTCTATGGGCGCACCCATAATAACATTTTCATGCTACATGTTGCACATAAATAAATCAAACAAAATGAATAAACATAGGGGTTACCCATATAATGAAATGGGTATCATAATCATGTCACAAGGCATGAACAAAGGGAATATCATAATGGAATCCAAGAAAAAGGGATTTAAATCATTAATGGGAATTAAGAAAATGAAATATAAGAATAAATCATGAATAATTATACCCAATTAATGTAAAAACATTAAAAAGAGTGGAAGAGAAATTTTAGAAATGTTCCACTTAAGCATGGTTTTAAGGAAAATAATGGAGAATATTTGAATAAGTTAAAGGATATATTAATTCCATAAAACAAGAAATTAAGTAAAAAAATCATTATAAAATTATTTTCCTAAAAAATGGTTTAAAGTAGATTATTTTTTTTACTTGAAAATGGTTAAGAAATGGATAATTTCCCATTAATTAGGAATAATTATTGAGAGTAATTGAGAAGGAACCATTTTAAAACATGTATTTACCCATAAAATAATGAATAATTAATATATATAGATAATTTTGGAACATATACACCTAATTTAGAAGAAATTTATAATAATAATTAAGAAATATATTGGGGTAAAGAGTGATAAAGCATAACCCAAATGAAAAAATGGAGGTTCAAAGAGATCTCTTACCTTATGTATTAATGTGTAATGAAACTACACATAATTTCATGGATAATAAAATTATATTAATTAATAATTTAATTAATAACATATTCCACATATATTTTATTTATTATAATTTTATTATGTTCATTTATGGACATTTGGACGAGTTATAAAGTTTATTTTCATTGTTGTGAGAGTGTTTATTTCACAGTTTCATGGTCTATTAACTTTTGTATATTTATGGATATTCTTATCAATTGGGAATAGTACTAGAGAAGTAAAATTATATGGTATTAATTTAATTAAGTAATTTTAAATGGTCTCATATATTATTTTTCTTTCTGGTCTGATGATTATTAATTTGAGAAAATGTTAATAATAATTGTTTTGTTTATTATGGAGATTTTTCAGATAATCACGAACTAGTTTCACTTTATTTAATATTATAGATATACATTAATTAAAGAATTTGAAACCATATTATATATATTTAGTTCAATTTAAATAGTTATAAGTTATTTTAAACCTACCATGAAATCAAAAAATGGAAATGTATACCCATCGTCCATGAAGGCACTGAATCGACATACCATGAGCAATGTTTTAATTTTTAAGGAGGATAGAATATATTTGATGATGGATATTTAATTAATACAATAAAATTATATTATATATATTATAATTTAGTCCTCATGAAACTTTGGATAGGGGTGAGGATAAAGTAGAATAACGAAATAATTTAAATGAGAAATGATGATTTTACCTCTTGAATATCGTCTCCATGAGAACCTCGTCAAGGTACATGGAATTGGTATTTTGGTGGGACCAAAATACTAGGATATGGGGAAGATACTTGGGAAGTAAATTTAGTAGAATATTTTCATGATCTAAGTCTTATTTGTTGTGAGGAGAATTGGTAGTGAGGGTGGTATTTATAAGGGAAGGGGAGGGGTGTTTTTATTATTATACATATTAGTGTATTATTTTTGCTCAATGATATCACTAGTATTGATTACTGTGACTGAATACAGTAAATAGTTCGTGTTAGTTCGAAATAATGGATTCTTACATCATCCATGACTTAAAAAATCATGTATTTGGCTTAAAATATTAGATACTGTAAATTATTGTATTTCACTATTCACCAAAAATTCAAGTATTTTAGAACAATCCCAAAAGATCACTCTAAACATTTTTAGATGTGTATATTTAAAAAATGGAAACCATTTTATAGAAATAATTTTCTATGTATGAGAAATTTAATATTTACATAACATCACCATTTATTTAAAAAATATCAATTTTAAAATTATAATCGATTTTACGGCCCTTTGAAAAATTAATTACAGTCTAATAAAATTATATCATCCTTATAAAAAAACTTAATATTAATTTTTTAATAAATTTTATGTACATAAAATTGATTTTATATCATTATATTTATTAGAATTACATTTAAAACATTTATGTTTTATAAAAACATAAATACTTAAATTATCGTTTTAAAAATATTTATTTTTTATACCATTATATAAATATATTATATTTTCAATTTTAAGATACCCAAATATTATTTCACAAATTAATAGGTTAGTTTACAATTCTAATAGCGTGATTAGTATTCCAAACATCTAGATTACTATTCCAACATTCATGTTATTATTCCAACAGTCAGATTACTATTCAAATGGTCAGATTTATAATAGTCATATAGTTTTGTTAATGTTTATAAATACCTCTTATTTAATTAATTATTAATTCACTTATATGTTTTCTCAAGTTTACACGTATTTTCATCTTAAAAATTAATATTTTGTTTTTAACAATATGTTTTATTTCTACAGCATTGTTTTTTAGTGTGGTCAATTTGGTGGATCGTGCAGAACTATATTTTCCAATTATTATCATATTTTCTATTTAATTCCCCAGTATAATATTTGGAATTCTTATTGTTTTATTTAAAAACTAATGTATCATTCTTCATTTATGAGAAAAAAAAATTTCTCAAATTAATTTTCTAGATTTATACTACATGAGATAATTATAAAAACGTAAATTTAATTGATAAAATTATGGGTCATTATATTATTCACCCCATATAGAATTTCATGAAAAAAATTTAATTTTACATACTAAGGTGAAAAAAAGTGAGGTTATTTCTCCTTCAATGCTTCCTCTAGTTCCCATGTCACCTCTTTTAATTTATTATTCCTCTGTAGTAATTTGTCCAGGTGAGTAGTCTTGTTTTTTATAACCATATCTATACCATCCAAAAACTTCACCAGTTGATCCTCATAAGAGAGATTATTTTCTAGCTATACCACCTTTGAATTTAGAACATGTCAGGGATCTGGTATTTACTTCCTCAAGTGGGGTACATGGAATAATTCATGTACTTGATACATGATTGGGGAAGTGCTACCCAACAGGCCATGGCTCTAACATTATCAAGAATCTAAAAGGGGATAATGTTCAAGATATATACCTTTCCCTTCTTCCCAAATCTCACGAATCTCTTCCATGGAGATATATGGAGGAATACCATTTATCCAATGTCAAACTACAAGTCACATTGAAGATTGTTTTCATAGCTCTTTTATGGACATTGGGCCAGCTTAATGTGTTATTTAATGGTCATCACCTTTTCTAACATTTATTTAACCATTTCAGGTCCAAATATCTTAAATTATCTAACTTCATCCCAAATTTTAAGTTTTCTACATCTTTTACCATAGATGGCTTCATATGGATATATTTTGAGGCTTGAGTGGAAACTATTTTATAAGATAACTCAAGTTGTAGAAGATATTGATCACATCCTCCTTTTAAGCTCGTTGACCATGATCTCAACATATCTTCTAGTGCCTGAAGAATCCACTCAAACTGGCCATCAATCTTGGGGTGATAGTCTGTACTAAAGTTTAGCTTATTTTTTGGAGAATGTTGGAGACTTTTCAAGAATAAGGATGTAAATATTGTATCTCAATTAGATATAATAGATAATGGTACTCCATAAAGCCTCACTGCTTCTCTGATGTTTACCTATGCATGTTGATCAAGTGACAAGTCCTTTAGAATTGCGATAAAGTGAGTTGTCTTTGTAAGATAATCCACAACAACCCATGTTGGATCATTTCCTATAGATGTCTTCAAAATTCTAGTAACAAATTCCATGGTGATGTTTTCCCATTTCCATTTAGGTACTATAAATGGTTTCATCATCCCCTTAGAATTTTTCCATTCAACATTCACTTTTTAATATACCCGATACATTTATGTATATTTAGCAATCTCTTTCTTAATATTTTCCCACCAATAGTGATCTCAGAGATCTCGATACATCTTTGTGATCCCTGGTTGGATTGAGAAGTTTAAACTATTTGCATGATTCAAAATATCCCACTTTATCTCAGTATTTAATATTACGCATAGTCGTGACCCAAATATTATGATTCCTTCCTCATCAATTTTGAACAATGATAATTTCCCATTTTGGATTGATTCCACCTTCTTTTAAATTTCCAAATAATTTATTTGATCATCCTTTATCTTATCAATAAAGGATAGTTGAGAAATCATATGAGAAATTAATGATGATATTCCATCCTTTATGATTCCCATGTTCATCCTTTGAAAGCCTATAAATATTATATCCTCCTCAATTTTCATTATTCATAATATTTTTTTATCATTTCTACTTATAACATCTTCCACTTCATTCGTTTTACCAAGATGGTAGTGGATTGAGTGGTCATAATCTCTGATGAGCTCTAACAATATTTGATGGATCATATTAATCTCATTGTATGTGAATATATATTTGAGAATCTTTTTATTAGTATATATCTAACACTTCTCCCCATAGAGATAATTCCATAAGATTTTCAATGCAAATATCACAACTGCTAACTCCATATCATGTGTGGGGTAGTTTTCCCATGAACATTCATTTTCCTTGGGGCATAGGCTACAAGTTTATAATTTTTCATTAGTAAATATCCTCATTTCTTATCTAAATCATTTTTTATGCCATAATGAGTTCCCCACTTATCGGTAGTTTAAGTAATAGTGTAGTGATAATCCTTTTTCAAATTTTTGAAGCAGTCTTCAAATTAATTGGCCTTTAAAAACATTACTCCCTTCTAATTCAAATTTGTTAGTTAGTTTTAAAATAAAGATAATTTCTTCAAAAATTGTCAGTAATACCCAGAAAAACCATGGAAACAATGGATTTCCATTAAAAATGTTGACCTAATACACTACTCAATTTTCTTTATCTTATCAAGATTCACATATATCCCTTTGTTGATGATATTATTCCCCAAGAATGATACTTAATCCCACTGGAACTCACATTTACTATACCTTTCAAATAATTTCTCCTTTTGTAAAGTCTTTTGAAAGGTATTCAAATTCTCCTCATTCTCCTCCTCGTTCTTGGATTATATCAAAATATCAACAATAAAGACAATCAAAAAAAATTATGGTATTTTCTAAAGACCCTATTCATTAATTCCTTGAATATTTCTAGAGTATTAGTGATTCCAAAATTAATAACTATGAACTCATAATTTATATACCTTTTTCAAAATGAATTATTGGGAATATCTTCCTTATTGACCTTTAATTGGTGGTATCTCGACTAAAGGTCTGCCTTAGTGAAATACTTTCCCCCATTTACTTGATTGAACAATTCATCTATCTGTGATAGGGGATACTTTTTCTTTATAATGGTCTTTTTGAGATCATGATCATTAATGTAGAGGCGATTTTATCCATCCTTATTCTTGATGAAGATGTGATAACAAGGACCTTCGTGGTCCTTCCCTTTTCCAAATTCCGTATCCTAGGAGGGATGTCTTAGTGGTAGGACGTCATTTCGGCATGCGACCGATTGGTGCAGCCGATAAGCGCGACTTATCGGCATGACCGATCTGTATCACCCATCCTTATCGAGTTTCTCTTCTATAGTTTTTCCCGTAACGCCTTTTTTCGGCTTCTCAAAAAAAAATCATGTGGATCAAAGCCATTTAAAATCCCATAATTAATACCCAATAAATCTCGAGGGACCTCCTCAATGGAGAATTAAATAACAGTTAATTCTGTCGTGTGTAACCACCCAACCGTGTGGGGAACCACAATCTGAATTTAAAGGCATTCAAATCCCCATATCCCGTAACAACAGGATCTTATCTATATATAGCATGGGAATTTCTTCTTCCTTCTTAATCCTCTTGGTTGGCTTCCTTTATTCATAGTATGTCTGGAGTTCCCGACGTCCCTCCCCTAAGAGTCTCTCTTTTCCCTGATTCTTGGCGCGTAGAGAAGACCTTTGATCATTGATCAATCAGGTAGGGTTTTCCTTCGCCTCTCATTTCTGTGTATCATGTGGGGTGGGTACGCTTTCTCTCTGTGGGAATTGACAAAACCAAACTTAATGAAGATAATGAATGAACCTTTAAATAATGAAGGGGGTGTGATTTTTGTTCTGTTGTACTCTTTTTAGTTGCTATATGTTGTGAACTGTATGAATTTATGCCTACTGAAAATCATGGTTGTTGGTGGACTTTCTCTGTGCATTGATAAACTCTTGTCTCTTGTGATGATTAAATAGTTGCAACATAGAAATTTGTTAATCACGTAAACTCAGTTGGTTTAAATGGATGTTCAGTAAAACAAGAATCTCTGTGTGACCACCCCGGTTAACAACAGAAAGAAGAACCTAATGAATGATGTGCTTAAACCTGGAAGTTTTTCACTCTGTTTAGTGGTGGGTGTATTGTTCTGCCTGGTGCTTATGGGAATATGTGAATGGGGATGGGGTCCTCTATTGTGTCATGTTTTTTCGTTGTGAATTTGAAGTTTTGTGGTTGCTCTTCTATGACACGAGCTCGGGTGGAATCCTCTATCATTGAGAAATGGTGGGTTCCTAGTTTTGGGGACATGGGGCTGTGTCTCAGAGTTTTCTTTGTCTCTAGTACGTTGAGGGATCTCAATTATCCCTTTTGTGAGGTTTTCTTTGGTTATAGTACTTCGAGGGATCTCAATTATCCATTTTTGAGGTTTTATTTGGTACCATTACTTTGAAAGATCTCACTTATCCTTTTTCATTCTGACCTTACAAGAGAATCGGGTGTGAATGCTTAAATTTTTGTTTGGATGTTTCCTTTTTTTTCTGGCTTGTGTTTATTCCTGTTAGTTTCCTGGTAGTTCATAATTCACCCTAATGGGATCACGTGAACATGAAAACAAGAATGGTTGAATGGGGATTTAGTTGGGAGTGATTTGTGACTTGGTCGTGAGTGTTGTGGTTTCTTTTTGAATGAATAGTCACAAGGGTGTTTGTGCTTTGGTTTTGGAGCCCCTAGGTTGGGATGAGTGCTTGTTACCTATACATATACTGTATTTCTTATCTTCCATATTCGCACCCCACCCAAGTTTATCACTTAGTGCCGAACACCCCATTTCATGGGGAGGGTATTTTTTCCAACACTCCTATGAGTGGCTGGTTATTAGCTCCTTTTCTGCTCCCTTTCCCGAAAATCCCAAGACTCTTTGGGTAGGCTGTGATTGCCAGAGGTCCATTATTAGCCCAAGAATCTTCGGGCAGGGTAGTTGTGGTGGTTGGCCCAGGTGTCTGTGGGCAGGTTGTTTCCCATGTGTCTTCGGGATGAGGCCTAGGTGTCTTCGGGCGTGGTGGTAGTTGTTTTGACCTAGGTGTTTGTGGGTGTGGTTACGAGTGGTGGTTGTGGCCCAGGTGTGTGTGGGTGGGGTTTGGCACTGGGACTATGGTGGGTTTATTGCCCAGGTGTGTGCGGGTGGGGTTTGGCAGTACGACTGTGGTAAGAATGGCGGGATTGGTTCGATGTGTAGGATGTCTTCAATAACCAGTGGGAAAGTGGCTCGGGGTACCCAAATAACGATGTGCTATTACTATACATTACATGCCTTGCATTATTTGGGGATTTTTCCTTAGTGAGACTTGGGTGGATAGTTTTTCCTTGCTAGGTGCCTTGGTTTTTATTTTCTCACAGTGCATTAGAATGCCTCTCCACTTGTGCACAAGAGTCTTTGGTGTTCCCTACTGATTGTACTTGTTTTATCACCCTACGTATATAAAACTGTTTTCAGGTTTCCAAGAGGACGTTAGGGATCGTATGGGACCATACTATCTCGGACCTTGGGGAAGTTGTTGTTGTCGTTTTCCTTTTTCTTGGAACTTTTCCTTTGTAGTTTTGTGGCTTGTATCTTTTACTTTTGAACATGCATATGGGAATGGTTTACTTTTGGCTTTACCTCTACTTTCATCTTCGATATTGTCGGGCTTCCTATCTTATCTCTCGATCCTATAAAAATAAAAAGGGTAATGCCTTCAATTTTGTGTGGGATTCTATATACTTGGTGCTGGTCGCCACTCCGGGACCTATTGAAGGTGGGTTTCGGGGGTCATTATCTCTCCATCAACTTAAAGAATGAAGGGCCTGGAAATCTGCTGACCCTTCCCTCCTTTTGGTGAAGGCGGGTCGTGAAAGAATGGTATCAAAGGAGAGGATGAGAGATATGATGGAGTTTCGAGTTAGGAACAGTTAGGATTGCATGGGGTGGTAGGTAAACAGTGTTGGGTGACCCTGGTGCATGAATTAGCCCAGGGAAGACCGGCTAGGACATGGGATTTTAGGGCCCCCTGTGATCCGATGCTAGGACTTTAGACCTACCGAACGACCAAGTGAGGCTACACTGATTGCAGGGTAGAGACCCGAGGAAAGGTACATGCATCATAATGACTTGTGTTCGTATGTTTCATGGGTGTCTTGGGGATTCAAAATAAATAAAGGAGTATAAGAAAATTTAAGAACAATATTCGACACTACTCGGGCTTAGAAATTCCTTGTTTACCTTACAACTATGGCACCTGGGTGATGACCACAAGTACTGTGGGAAATTGAGGCCCAAGACGTTGACTTGAATGATCAGCAGAGGACTGACCGAGAGGAGGAGGATGATCAGTGGCCGAAGACGCTTCGAGCCTCTCAGCGACATACCCTCGGGAAGTACGAGGGCATAACCTCAGATATGGAGACAGAGAGCTGGCTCGAGGAACTAGTGATCGCTTTCGTCCTGATTTGGGCTCCGACGGAGTACTGGGTTCCTCTGGTCATCAGCCTGATGTGTGGAGTAGTGTGTCAGTGGTGGACGCTTTATCTTGGAGAGAATAGAGAAGCTGAGGTTGTGTGGGCTGACTTCTAGAAGGAGTTCTGGGCGGAATTCCTCTCTTCCATGATGAAGGCCGAGAAGAGGCATGAGCTACTCTCCCTTCAGAAGGGGAGTATGTCAGTGAGAGAGTTGGGGATCAAGTTTAAGGATCTCATTCACTTTTCTCCGGACCTCTTTTCGGATGACGAGTCTCAGGAGAGATGTTTAGAGGAGGCACTCCGACCTTCTCTTCAGTACCATGTTACCCCCTTCACCATATCGACATACTTAGAGGTGCAGAAGAAGGATGAAGTGGTGGAGAGGATGCACACGCTGGGAGGTGTGTCACGAGAGGGGATCCAGTTGGGCTCATCAAAGGGGAAGGTTGTCAGTAGCAGGCCTCCAGCATCAGGTCCCTCTAGGTTCCAACCAGTATGGAGCAGGCTGCAGCAGTTCCAGTTCCGATCTCCCAGTCCACGCCCTTTCACTTCGGGCCTAGGACCGAGGTGCTTCATCTATGGCAGCCATGGGCACCTTTGAAACCAGTGCCCGGACAGATTGTAGTACGGTGGGGGTGGGTAGGTCCAGCACCCACCTCAGCAGCAGTAGTTCCCAGCTAGACCCTTTCAGCAGCAGCAACAGCAGGGGCAGCGGGCTCCCTCTATGCCGAGGGCCGATGTTGTAGGAGGAGGCCGACCTTAGGGCGCTCCTCAGGGACCTCGACCAGGGCATGGTCAGGGAGGCAGCTGACAGCCGAGAGGTAGAGGAGTTGGGTGTGGGCAGTTTCACGCTGTGGAGGCAGCAATTTCAGCCAGACCATAGGTCCTTCAAGGTACGATCAGCTTGTTTAATACCTTTTCTTATGCCTTGTTAGATACAAGGGCTTCTCACTCCTTTGTTACACCCAGCCTGGCTTATTCTCTGGGTTTAGACACTGAGAGACTTCCAGTGCCCCTGGTGCTGAGCACACTAGTCGGAGGACAGACCGACTTGTTGTATGTTTTTTGAGGATGCAGACTGATGATAGGTCCACATTAGTCAGTCAGGGATCTTCTACTATTGTAGATACAGCCATACGATGTCATACTAGGAATTGACTGGCTGTTCTCTGTATGTTACATCATTGATTGCTTCCTAGTAAGGGTTTTTTTTTTCAGACTTGGGCGGTCGACGAGTGACTTTCATCGGCGAGCAGAGTTTCTAGGGAAGAAGCAAGCGAGGAGAGCCCCTCCTATCCTTGCTGGTTGATCTATCAGTGGAGTCGGTGGATGTAGAAATGGTGGAAGTCCCAAGAATTGTCAGTGAATTTATGGACGTCTTCCCTGTAGAGGTGGAAAATTTTCCCCCTCGACGTGATGTTGAGTTCGGGATAGACTTACAACCTGGTGCTCATCCGATTTTGATGGACCCCAATCGGATAGAACCTTCAGAGTTGTGGGAGTTGCGGATCCAGATTGACGATCTGATGACGAAGGTTTCTATTCGGCCAAGTGTGTCACCGTGGGGTGCTCCCGTTTTCTTTGCGAAGAAGGCGAATGGTGGTCTAAGTCTTTGAATAGACTACAGGAGGCTGAATCAGGTGACGATCAAGAATCAATAACCTCTCTTGAGGATAAACGATCTCTTTGACTAGGTGAGGGGAGCAGGTTGGTTCTTGAAGATCGATCTGTGGTCTGGTTATCAACAAGGGAGGGTGAAGAAGGGAGACATCTCAAAGATTGCCTTCAGGTGCAGATATGGGCACTTTGAGTTTATAGTCATGTTGTTCGGCGTTACAAACGCACCAGCTGTGTTCATGGGGAAATACATATTCTGGGAATATTTGGACCGATTCTTAGTCTTGTTTATCGACGATATCTTGATCTACTCAAGATCAGAGGAGGATCACGCTGAGCACTTGAGAACGGTTTTATAGGTCCTCCGACATCACCAGCTCTATGGGAAGTTGTCCAAGTGCAAGTTCTGGACACGAGAAGTGAATTTCCATGGGCACGTGGTGTTTGAGCAGGGGATAGCAGTGGACCCATTGAAGGTTGAGGTGGTTGTTTCTTGGGCAGTACCCAAGAACATGGAAGAGGTTCATAGTTTCCTCGGGCTGGCAGGTTACTACAGGAGGTTCACGCCTAACTTCTCCTGAGTTGCGGCACCCTTGACAACCTTGACCAAGAAGGACCAAGCTTTCATATGGGATGAGCAGTGTGAGGCAGACTTCAGCTATCTGAAAGAGAAGTTGGTCAGTGCCCCAGTGCTGAGGTTTCCAGAAAAAGGCGTAGCATATGAGGTGTTCTGTGATGCTTCAGGGTAAGGCATCAGATGTGTGTTGATGTAGCAGCAAGGGGTTATCTCCAATGGGTCTATGAAGTTATGTCTCCATGAGTGTAACTATTCCACCCATGACCTAGAGCTCGTGGCGGTCGTGTTCGAACTAAAGTTGTCGCGGCACTACCTCATTGGGGAGCGCTTCATTGTCTTCATGGATCACAGAAGCTTTAAGTACATCTTCTCCCAGTGGGACCTAAACTTATAGTAGTGAAGGTGGATGGAATTCCTTCAAGACTACAACTTCAAGATTTCCTACACCTCAGGAAGGGGGAATGTGGTGGCTGATGCATTGAGCAGGAAGTCGTGGAAGGATCCAGTCCAAGAGTCGACAGATACATGGAAGGTGATGGAGGAGTTGGTTTCCCTACAGCTGGATGCTATGATGGAAGGTGGTAGAGGTTGTCTGTATCAAATGACAGTGCAATATTCTCTATTGCGGTAGGCAGAGGAGTCCCAATGGGGAGACTTAGAATGCTAAGTGATGCGTGACCGAGTTGACTAGGGCAATGCTCCAGAAGGGTGGACAGAGGATGGTCAGAACTATATGCTTTTCCAAGGAAAGTTGATTGTTCCCGATCCAATGCGTGGAAACATTCTTAGTGAGTTCCACAAATCACACCTAGCGGTGTACCCGGTAGTTTCCCAAATGTACCAGGGCTTGAGGAGACAGTTTTGGTGGCCCAGGGTGAAATGGGCAATAGCAGAGTTCGTAGAAAAGTTCCTAGTGTGTCAGCAGGTGAAGGCTGAACACCATGTTCCAGGCGGCTTGTTGCAACCTTTAGATGTTCCCAAGTGGAAGTGGGATGACATCTCGATGGATTTCATCACGGGGCTACCCAAGGTTCGAGGAGGCTGCAACACCATCTAGGTAGTGGTGGATCAGTTGATGAAATCGGCCCACATTCTAGCAATCAAGGAGTTGAGTGCAGTGGATTCTTTAGCACAAAGGTACGTGGATGAGGTGGTGTGGTTGCATGGAGTTCTGAGATCCATAGTCTCAGATATGGATGTGTGGTTTACCTCATGAGACTGGAGGGGATTGTAGCATACTTTTGGCACCTAGATACGTATTATCACTTCTTTCCATCCCCAGATAGATGTACAGACATAGTGCACCATTTAGACGCTGGAGGACATGCTACGGGCATGTATTCTGGATTTTGGGGGATCATGGGTGCGACACTTGCCTCTGGTATAGTTTTCCTACAATAATAGCTATCACTCTACCATTGGCATGGCTTCGTTCAAAGCCTTGTACGGGAGGCCATGTCGCTCACCCGTGTGCTAGACTGAGGTTGGGTAAGCGAGTGTTCTTGGCCCGAATGAAGTGCAGAGCACGAAAGAGAAGGTTCTACTTATGCGGGAAAGGATGAAGGTGGCACAGGACTGACAGAAGTCATATGCCGATAATAGGAGGAGACCCTTGGAGTTTGGGGTCGAGGACCACGTGTTCTTGAAGGTCTCCCCTCGGCGTGGACAATGGAGGTTCTGTAGGAGGAGCAAGCTCTCTCCCAGATTCATCGGACCCTTAGAAGTATTGTGGAGGGTTGGAGAAGTGGATTATCATCTAGCGTTACCACCACCTCTACTGAGGATACATGATGTATTCCATGTGTCCCAGCTTCGTCGGTATCTGCATGACAACTCACACGTCCTTGACTGGGGAGAGATAGATATTGAAGACAATCCAACATTCGTGGAGTGACCAGTGATGATCGAGGATCATGAGAAGAAGGAGCTTCAGGGACGAACCATTCCTTTGGTTCTTCGGTTGTGGAGGCATGGTGGGCTTGAGGAAATTACCTGGGAATGGGAAGTACCGATGTGTTCCCAGTACCCGGAGTTGTTTTAAGTTTTGTACTTGTTGTAATGGAACACATTACCTTTTTAATTATGGAATGTGTGGTTTTCCTTTTTCTGTGGATGTGTGTGAAGTATCCTGAGATGTGGGGAGGGGAGTACATAATCCCTAGTTAAGGCGCATTAGAGTGGATGCGCCCAAACCCATGCGGGCGAGTCAGAGCTGCCCAAAGCGGATAGTATCTTAACATGGAGGAAGGGAAACCCCTCACCACATGACCAGATAGTTTAATCCTTTGTTTTACGGTGATTATAATTGTTTGGGTTCACTCTTGAGTGGTATCTTAGGGGGGAGGTTGTTTAGAACCCCCCCCCCCCCCCCCATTCTTGAGGCCTGGTTTTAAATTCTTAAGGGCGAGAATGCTTTGAGAGGTATATGATGTGATGACCCAGACCATCGTGGTCTATCCCTTTGCCAAATTCTGTATCCTATGGGTGACATCTCGGTGGTAGGACATCATTTCGGTGTGTGACTGATCGGGGCGACCGATCGGCACGACCGAATGGTGCGAGTGATCGGTGTGGACGATTGGGGAGCCCGATTGGCACGACCGAACAGCGCGACTGATCGGCGCAACCAATCGATGCGACTGATTGGTGTCACCCAGCCATGTCGGGTTTCTCTTCTACAGTTTTTCCCGTAACGCCTCTTTTGGGCCTTTCAACTTTTTTTCCAAGTGGTTCAAACTCATTTAAAATCCCATAATTAATACCCAATAAATCCCGAGGGACCACCTCAATGGATAATTAAATAACAATTAATTCTGTCATGTGTAACCACACAAATGTGTGAGGAACCACGATCGAAATTTAAAGGCGTTCAAATCCCCATATCCTGTAACAACGGGATCTTATCTATATATCTCACGGGAATTTCTTCTTCCTTATTCTTCTTCTGGGTTGGATTTTTTTCTTCTTAGTACGTCTAGAGTTCCTGAAGTCCCACCCCTACGAGTCATGCTTTTCCCTGACTCTTGGAGCATGGAGAAGAACTTCTATCTTTGATCAATCATGTAGGTTTTTCCTTTTCCTCTCCTTTATGTGTATCATGCGGGGTGGGTACACTTTGGCTTTGAGGGAATTTATGAAACCAAACTTAATGAAGATAATGAACGGACCTTTAAATAATGAAGGGGGTGTCACAGGTGTTCTGTTGTACTCTTTTTAATTACTATATGTTGTGAACTATATGAATTTATGCCTACTGAAAATCATGGTCGTTGGTGGTCCTTCTCTGTGCACTGATAAACTCTTGTCTATTATGATGATTAAATGGCTCCAACATAGAAATTTTTTTATCACGTAAACTCAGTTGGTTTAAATGTATGTTTAGTAAAACAAGAATCTCTGTGTGACCACCCCGGTTAACAACATAAAGAAGAACCTAAGGAATGATGTTCTTGAACCTGGAATTTTTCCACTCTCTTTGGTGGTGGGTGTATTGTTCTGCCTGGTGCTTATGGGAAGATGTGAATGGGGATGGGATCCTCTGTTGTGGAACAGTTTTTGGTTGTGAATTTGAACCTGTGTGGTTTCTCTATTGTGACACAAACTCGGGTGGAATCCTCTATCATTGAGAAATGGTGGGTTCTGGTTTTGGGGACATGGGGCTGTGTCTCAGGGTTTTCGTTGTCTTTAGTACTTCGAGGGATCTCACTTATCCCTTTTGTAAGGTTTTCTTTGGTTCCAGTACTTTGAGGGATCTCATTTATCCCTTTTTTAGGTTTTCTTTGGTTCCAGTAATTTGAGGGATCTCACTTATCCCTTGTCATTGTGACCTTACAAGATAACCGGGTGTGAATGCTTAAATTGATGTGTTGTTATTTCCTTTTTTTCCTGGCTTGTTTTTATGCATGTTAGTTGCCCAGTAGTGCAGAATTCACCCTAATGGGATCACATGAACATGAAAACAAGAATGGTTGAATGGGGATTTAGTTGGGAGTGAGTTTTGACTTGGTCGTGACTGTCATGGCATATTTTTGAATGAATATTAACAAGGGTTTTTTTCTTAGGTTTTGGAGCCCCTAGGTTGGGATGAGAGCATTTTACCTATATATATACTGTATTTTTTATGTTTCATATTCGCTCCCCACCCAAATTGAGCACTTAGTGCTAAACACCCCATTTCATGGGGAGGTTTTTTTTCAACACTCCTATGAGTGGATTGTTATTAGATCCATTTATGTTCCCTTTTCCGAATAGCCCAAGACTCTTCGGGCAGGCGGTGATGGCCTGAGGACTATTATTAGACCAAGAATCTTCGGGCAGGGTAGTTGTGGTGGTTGGCCTAGGTTTATGCGAGTAGGTTGTTTACCAAGTGTCTTTGGGATTAGGCCCAGGTGTCTTCGGGCGTGGTGATAGTTGTTCTGACCTAGGTGTTTGCGGGTGTGGTAACATGTGGTGGTTGTGGCCCAAGTGTGTGCAGGAGGGGTTTGGCAGTGGGACTGCGGTGAGAATGGCGGGATTTGTTTGATGCGTAGGATGTCTTCAATAACCAGTGGTAAAGTGGCGCGGGGTACCCAAATATCGATGTGTTATTACTATACATTACTTTATTTGTATTATTTGGGGAGTGTTCCTTGGTGAGACTTGGGTGGATAGTTTTTCCTTGCTAGGTGCCTTGGTTTTTATTTTCTCATGGGGCATTAGAATGCCTCTACACTTGTGCATGACAGTCTTTGGTTTTCCCTACTGAGTGTACGTGTATGCTCACCCTACGTATATAAAACTATTTTTATGTTTCCAGGAGGACTTCAGGGATCGTGTGGGATAGTACTATCTCAGACCTTGGGGCAGATTCTATTTCCTTTTTCCTTTTTCTTGGTACTTTACCTTTTGAGTTTTGTGGCTTTTATCTTTTACTTTTGAACATGCATATGGGAATGTTTTACTTTTTGATTTACCTCTACTTTCAGCTTCGGTATTGTTGGGGTTTCTATCTTATCTCTCGATCCTATAAAAATAAAAAGGGTAATGCCTTCCATTTTGTGTGGGATTCTATACCCTTGGTGTTGGTCGCCACTCCGGGACCTATTGAAGGTGGGTTTCGAGAATCATTATCTCTCCTTCAACTTAAAGAAGGAAGGGCCTCGCATTCTGCTAACCCTTCCCTCCTTTTGGTGAAGGCAGGTCGTGACAGAAGAGGATTGGTGCACCCCATGGTTAACCACTCAGGCATATAAAACCCTTTTTCATATTCTATTGTAACTCTTTATTCAGTTCTTCCAACTCAATAGTGGTCATTCTATAACGATTATTTGATATGGGTAGAGATATAGTTATAATTTCAATTGATAACTCAAACTCTTTGTTAGGTGGAAGACCAAGAAATTCTTCAAAGAACGTATCAGTGTATTCCCACATAATGGGCATGTCTTCAAGAATTATTGTATCCTTTATCTCAATCCTTTGAGTTGGATATGCTTACTCATAATTCAATAGTATCCATGATTGAGAATAATATCCCAAAGGATATCCACCCTTCTTATTTAATTTTTAGATAATTATAGGATGCCTTGGGATGTGAAGATTGATCTCACTTTCCCAACAGTTGATGTTGGATTTATATAAATAATGTCAATCCATGACCAATATAGCATCAAACTCTAATAAAGTAATTAAGATAAGGTTTTATGGGAGGCTCGATCCACAAAAATTTACTGGGGAGGAGTTATATACATTAGATGCAATATTTTCCACAATTTATATTCTCACAGAGAACTAAACATCCATATTTTGAGGCGGTGTTTGAATAGTTCTTCTAAACATGAAAGATATAAAAAATTTTGTAGAACCAAAATCAAAAAATATATTCTATATTCTCGATTGAATAACCAGTGTACCTATCACAGCATCATTTTTAGGATCCACCTAAGCAGTAGTGATAACATATTCTTCTTCTTGCTACCTTAGAGTTTTTTATCATTGATTGTCTCTGAAAACCGTTCCCTTAGGTAATTAGATTGCATAATTATCATGTTCTTTGTAGTTGAAACACTGTATTAATGTAAGAGTTTTGATTTTAAAATTCATTTATTCTTCTATATTTGTGGGATTCTTCATATCTCTTCATAAATTATTATCTCGATTCCCCTATCTTCAACATTTGAAGCATCTCTTGGTTGCATTTAGATAGTTCTTAGGATGATTCTTCCCATACTTTTGACATGTGGGATGCTAGTTTTTCTTGTCCACATGAAATTTATCTATTGATCCTCCCATATTAAACTCCATTTTCCACTTTTTATCTCTAATCCCTTAAGACCACTGAGATCCTCCAATCTTCATATCAACCTAAAGGGAACATTCGAAAATCTTCTCATATTTTTGAAAGTATGAAATCACCAATTATTTTCATAGAATTGGATTTAATCTACTAAAGAACAAATCTACCTTGATTTCAATGTTCATGAAAAAATATATTCATGTATCATGAAAGCACTATAATGTTTTCCTCATACATTCGATAGACTCACCTTCCTTTTGGTTCAGTATGAAGAATTCCCTTTCTATCTTAAGACAGATATTTTGGGGAAAATATTTATTGGAAAATATTTTCTTGAATCTTTCCCATTCCATGGAATAAATTTTATATTTATACTTTTATTGTTTGTCATTTTCCACCACTAATTAGCTACCCCATCAAAATAATATACTGCTAGCACAAATTTCTCTTATTCTAATCATTATAGAATTGATAATATCATCTCAATGGAGTTAATCCATTATTCCATGATGAGTGGTTTAAAAGATACATTAAATATAGGTGGCCTCTTTACATAAAGGATTCCACAGAAACTTGTAATTTCATAGGAGATTGAGGGTTTTCAATGGGATTGAAGTTATCATTAATAACTTGAGGATGTTGAGATAGTATTATCATGATTTTTTGAGATCCCATTCCAACAAGGTTTGGAATCTCATTAGGGAAATCATAACATTTCCTATCACATTGGTTTTTTGAAAGGTTTCTCCTATTTATATCCATTAACTAAAAGAGAAAGATAAAATTTGTGGTCTTGAATACTTAGCTAATAATAATATAAAAATGAAACTATTAAAATGTAAGGATAAACATATAAATGAAAATTATATGCTAACTTTTAAGTTTTAATATAAGTTATCTATAGTGATATAATTATCCCTAGGATACTTACTATAGTTTTTTAGTCATAATCCCAAAAAATAATTATATTGATCCCTAATACGTACTATAAAAACAGTAGCCTTTTAAACATATTATTTAATGATTTAAAGTATTTTTATCCATTAAATAAAAACCAAGGATCGAGTATTATATTATCTTCGGAAGACTAGGTACATAATTAAAAAACTTGAAACCAAAAAAAACATTTATTTATTTATCTTCCACAATGAGATTCTAAATTCCTTTGACCTCATATGTCATCATAGTATAACCTATGGAATATATAGACAATAGAGTGAGATGAAAATCTCAGTAAGCTAATAACCATGGAAAAAAGCACAGAACATGAGTCAAAGGCATAATATGATAACGTAATAGGCATATAATATGAATAAATATGTAGAGGCATGTCATAAATAACATGGAATTATATGATCATGGAAATATAATAATTTGGAAGTAACAAATAACATGACAAAAATATTAGTCAGGTATAACTTCCAAGATAGTATCACATGGTGGACAAAGTCCATTGATTGATTAGGTTAACTATTTAATCACATACATAAAATATCATGAGACAAAACATTACCCAATTAATTTTAGTTCTATATAGGTTCACCCATCATAACATGTTCATGAATATGTGTTCAACATAATGAATAAACATAAGGGTTACACATGAAAGAAAATGGGCATCCAAATCATGTCACAAGTCAGAACCAAAGGGAATATCATAATAGTATCCATAAAAGAAGGGATTTAAATAATTATTGGAAATTGATAAAGAAAATATAATTATATATCAGTAATAATTATTTCTAAATAATGTGAAAACATAAAAAAGGGTGGTTCATAAATTTTAGAAATGTGTCACTTATGCATAGTTTTAGGGAAAATAATGAAGAGTCTTTAAAGATGGTAAAGGAATAATTATTTCCATAAAATGAGAAATAAATTAATTTCTTTCCTAATGAAATATTTTATTTTAGAAAAAAAATATTGGTATCTTAAAACAATTTATGAATTGCAATGAAAATAGAAAAGAAACGGAGAAGTTCCTTTTAATTGGCCTTGATTATTTAGAAGAATTGAGAAGGGGACATTCTAAAACATGTATTTCCATATCAAAGAGGGATAAATTGATATTGATGAATAATTTTGGAATATATAAACAGAATTTAGAAAAATTATATATTAATAATGAAGAAATACAATGGGGTAAAAGAGATAATGCGTAACCCAATGGAAAAAATAGAGGTTCAGAGAGATCCATTTCCTTATGTATCAATGTGTTCTGAACATTCACTTAATGTCATGGATAATCAAATTGTATTAATTAATAATTTAATTAAGAACCTATTACAAATATATTTTATTTATAATAATTTTATTAAGTTCATTTGTGGTTATTTTGATGAGTTATAAATTTAATTTCATCATTCTCGGAGTGTCCATTTCACAGTTTCATAGTTAGTAAACATGTGTATATTTATGGATGTTCTTGTCAATTGGGAATAGTACTACAGAAGTAAAATTATATAGTATTTATATACTTACATAAGTTTAAATGTTTTCATATATAATTTTTCTTTATGGTTTGATGATGATTAATTTGATAAAATGTTATTGATAATTGTTAAGTTTATTTTGGTGGTTTTTCCAACCATCGCGAACTAGTTTCATTTTATTTAATATTATGGTGATATATTAATTCCATAATGTGAGAATACATATAATATTTATATATATATAACTTTAAACAAATAAAATTGAATTTAATCTTTCTATGAAATAAGTAATGGGAAACAAAAATTCATCGTTCGGGAAGGTTGTGAATCAACATACCATGGGTGATGTTTTTCATTTTAAATAATAAAAGGATAAGAGAAAATATTTGATGATTGATATTACATTAACATAATAAAATTTCTTTATATATATGATACTTAAGTTATCATACAACTTTGTGTAGTGGTGAGGATAAAGTAGAAGAATGAAATAATTTAAAAGAGAAAGGATGATTTTAACTCTTGAATATCATCTCCTTGAGAACCTTCTGATGACACTAGGAATTGGTTTTTAGTGAGACCAGAAAAACTAATACATGTTGAATAATATTTTAAGAGGAATTAAGAATAATTTTGGATACATAAATGTATTAGAATGTGTGAGTATAAGGGGTGGTGATGGGTGCTATTTATAAGTGGAGGGGAGGGGTGATTTGATTATTATACTCATTAGTTTATTATTTTGGATCAATATAATAAATAGTATTAATTATTACGACTATATATAATAACTAGTTAGTATTAGTTTAAAATAATGGGTGCTTACATAATCCATTACAAAAACATCCATTTATTTGGCTTAAAATATTAAATACCATAAATTATTATATTTCACTATTAAATAAAAATCAACTATTTTAAAAAAAATAAAAAAAATCACCCTAACCATTTTTCAATGTATAGATTTTAAAAATGGAATCCATTTTATGAAAATAATTTTCTAAATAAGATAAATTTAATTTTTAACCAAAATCATCATTTATTAAAAAATGCTGATTTTAAAATTATAATTCATTTTATAGACCTTTGAAAGATTATTTATGGTCTAATAAAATTATATTATCCTTATAATACAACATAATATTATTTTCTAAATCCAATTTATATAAATAAATTTTGTTTTATATAATTATATTTAATAGAATTTCATTTAAAATATTAATGCTTTCTAAAAATATAAACACTTAATTTATCATTTTTAAAACATTTATTTACTTGAACCATTATAAAAATATATCATATTTTCATTTATAAGATACCTAAATGTTATTTCACACATTCATATGTGAGGATACTATTCTAACTACCATATTACTATACTTAGTGGTAATATTACTATTCCAACATTCAGGTTACTATTCCAATGGTCGCATTGCTATTCCTATAGTTAGATTTCTAGTTGTCGTATAGGTTCTTTAATTTATATAAATATCACTTATTTTATTCATTTTCATTCACTTCTATTTTATCTCAAGGTTTTATATATTTTTATCTTTAAAATGAATATTATATTATTAACATTTTCTCTTATTTCTACATCTTTTTTCATGAGTGTGGTAATTCTGGTGGATCAAGAAAATAAAAATGTTCCTATTCTTATTATCTTATTTCTTATTTATTTCCTTGCTATGATATTTGTCATTCTTATTGGTTTATTTTTTGACTAATTTTCCACACTTAATTTATGAGAATAATGTGTTATTGGTTTCTCTATTTGATTTTTGTGATTTATACTACATGACATAATTATAAATAGGTCAATTCAATTAATAAAATTTGGGGTCAATACAATGGTGATTGAAAGAGATTCACATTGCCTCGTGAAGGTAGCATTCCACACTTACACAAATGAGGTTATCATCTTTCATTGAGTGAAAATTATGAAAATAAAATAATATATTATTTTCATAAAATGATATATATTCCTTGAATTTTGTAATTATTTCATGTATATGAGATATAATCATTAACATTATTCCTTATCACCTTCCATGTAAGTAATTAGTGAAAGATGAATCACATCATTTCCTGAGGTGGTAGTTCGTCGTACACATGAGAGACATTATCATGCCTCCTATTAAATGGAATATAATATGTTTTAGATGATAAAATGAATAAAAAGGTATAATTAGGTTATAAATATCATATATATACTTTATATTCATCATATTACCCCCACTGTGAAATGTGGTAATGGAATAACGAACGGTATCAGTTCCCAATATGACAGTCCACCATACACACAAACGATGAATTCATAACCCATTTGATGGAAGTGGAAAAGGTTGTAGATAATTATGTTATTATTAAAAAATCCTTATATATTTAATATAATAATGTTATTATATCATCATGGTTTATTAATAATTGAATGAGGTAAATAAAGAAGTAAAATAAAGATGCTCATTGAAGAACATTTTCTCTTCTTCGGGTATCATCCTTAGGTTTGCACTAAATCCTTAAATAGTTGGATTTATTCCCAAAATAATAATTATAGGGTGAGTTTAAGGAAATTTTTTAGGTATTGTATGGACTAATGTGGTTTTAATGTGTTAATTGGAGAGGATAATGGGTGGCCTTCAATAAGTGGGGTGAGTGACACACTTGTAATTTTTTGAAATACTGAATTCTACCTACATGTGTTTCCTGTCACCAGGACCCAATAATGGTTAATTATAAATACTAAGTTACAAGGACGATATATGGATATCAAATGGGTTTTGGACAACTTTTGGGAAATTTTGAAACCTTATATTCTATGTTTAACCATTAATTAAGCTTTTTTTACCTTAATCACTATAACTAATTTTAACTTTCTCACTAATAGTTATTGTCAAAAATTAAGTTGAACTTATTAGATAATATAAATTATGATGATTTTAGATATATAATCAATTTTTACACATTCTATTCAAAATATTTTAATAATTTAATTTAAAATTAATCCCACAGACATAATGAGAAAGCATGTTTTTAAATTAAAAATGTTCAAAAGTCTACAATTTTTTTATATCAAAATTCAATATAAAAATGATTAAAATAAAATTAATTGTATTATTAGATGTATAATTGAATTATTTTTACTTTAGAACCAATTAAAATATAATTTACATTATAAATTATTTATAAGAATATGCATTTTTCAATTAAAATCAATTATTTTTCACTATTTATAAAAAAATGAAACTTCTCAAGAAAATACCAAAACATTACACTATAATAATTTTTATGTTGCTATTTAAATAATTAAATTTATTTCTCAAATAAATTTTCTAAAATTGTTAAAAAATAATTTTAAATTATGTGCGCCAAGAGTGACTAAACCGTCTTTTAGGAAAGTACAGTTTCTCTAAAAACATTTCTTTATATTTTTAATTATTCGTATTCTTGTTTATAATCAATAGTTAACCAATAAATGTACATAAACTATATAATTTTATAAGTTAGTTAAATTTATTCATATCTTCTATTCCAATGTATATGTGATAACTATCATATTAAATAATAATATTAATAGTGTATTGTTTTTCGGTAAAACTCGGTCTTGCTTGTAATGTAAGATATAAAAACAAAATTTTTGTTACATGTAATGTAAGATAAAATTAGTGTTCGTGTATTAAAATACATATTATTTATTTTTAAGATAAGATATAAAATATATCTTAATGTCTCAAGGTGTCATAATCCTTCACACGCTTGTTGTTGAGTGTCATGCACGTTGTAAAATATGATGTTCATATTTTAAAACTTTTGTGTGTTGCATTCTCCCCACCTTAAATAAATTCCAACCTTGCAATTAAAATTGATCTTGGTAATAAAGGGTTTGAAATTTTGAAATAACATTTTTGAAAACCCCACATTCTAAAAGAGTTAATAAGATATCCCCTTAATAAGAGAGAAAGGGAAGTACAAAGGTTATATGGAATAACATTTAACTAGGTTTCTATGTAGGAGAACATTGGTGGAAAGTGAATATATGAGCATAGAGGAAAATTATAAATAATTATAAATAGTAATTTATTTTATTGATCACAGTCGATGGAATGATAAATGGAAAGTTAAGGGGCACAAAACATTAAATATGTAATTATTCAAAAGACCATCTAATTCATCAGATATTAAGGATATAGGATAAAAGTGTTGTTTCAAGAACCATTTCCTAAATTTGATGAGTTATTTTACTATCTGATGATATAAGAAAGTATACATACCTGATATTTTATATTTTTTAAGTACAATTTCATCCTTTGTTTATGCTTTGATCAATTTTCAATTCATCACTTACTCCAATAAATTAATATTCCAAAAATGAATTTTTTTTATTCATAAATCACTAAAATTCACTTTTAACAGATTGTAAGATCCATAAAAGTGTGAAATGTCATCATTATGTCTCAAAATATTTTCCCAAACCATTATAGTTTGTAAAATTTATCAAATATATAAAATTAATCTCTAAACCACAAAATTAGTACCACTAGTTCATTATTAATATTTATTTTTCAAAGATTTTTCCTAAAAACAATAACATATTAAATAGGGAATCTCATAGGCCAGTGGTAGGCACGAAACCTTTATCATCCTTCAGTAATGGGTTTAATCCCCTCTCTTTTATAGATGATATGGTTTTTCACCATGAATAGGGGTTTTATTTTTTATAAACTATATAATTTATGTAAATTTCTAAAAAAATATGGTGAACATCCTTGAAATAAATGTAGTCATTAAATAAGATTTTTATTAATAGTTTCAACGCACTTTATTTATTTATTTATTTATATTGTCCAATAATATTATTTTACTATTATTAAAAATTTAATTATTTATTGTATCAACCCTAATGGTTATCAATACCTTTAAACTTGCGTATATTAAATGTAAATGCATTATTCCTCAAATACTTTTTCCACTAAAACTTAAAATTTTTATAAATTGCTCAAAAATCTCATTAATCTTGGAAGGATACCATCATATAAAAACAAAAATTAGGTGTCTAAGACTTTAAAAAAATGATAAATTTTAAACTTATTAACCTATGATGGTATCCATAACTCTTAAATTAATGAATACATATATGATTCTAACATGCTGCTTATATGTTTTGTGATTCTTATAACAAAAATACCATTGTTAAAAATACATTTTAAAAACATTTAATCCCAATACACAAATACTTCTTCAATTTGATTTCCACATAGGTCCTTCCTTGTTCTAGGTTTTAAACTAGGAAATTTATTGTCATTATCTATTAAAATACATAAAAACAATTTTTAAAGAAAATGTGAATTATTCTAAGCGTATCTCATGGGAGTATCAAACCAGGTGTGATGTAATTCCCATTATCATGTGAAAAGTTATGCATGAGTCAAGATTGACATTACCTTTTCAGATTTATTACCCCTAGGCACATTTTTATTAGAACCACATCTAATTATAGTATCTCTACATGGATTTATTCTAAGAAAAATACACATAACATCCATCTTACCAAAACATTAGTATTCTCTTCTATACTTAACCTAAAATTAAATAATAAGGTCACACTCTATAATTTATGTTTTCATAAATCTCGTTCTCAAGGTTTCTACTAAACTTACTCTGATACCAACTATAGTAAATCCAAACCCCAGTAGCCCATAGCTAGTGTCTTACTACATTTCATTAGCATAAGATACATGGAATTGCATCCTGAAGGAACGAATAGTTTAGTAGTCTTGGTAAACTTGATAAATACATGATTTACCTATTACATTTAAATGCCCAAATTAAAAAAAATTTAAGAATGGCTTTATTATATCTATCAAATACCTACATATCAGTCATATTAAACTTTATGGAATCTTGGAGAAAGGAAACAAAATAAGGGTTAGATAAAATACTCAGTAAGGGTTAAGTACATTGGAAGGAATAATGAATCAATGAGAATAATTAATATTGAAAGGTAAATAATTGAACATACATTCCATTTAAATACTTTAATATCATCATAAGATAAGGAATAATCAATATGGAAAGGTAAATAACTAAACTCATTCCATTTAATCAATAACTAAGAAGAAAATGTATCTAGAGATAATATCATGGAAAAAATATCATTGATAATAATAAGTTAATTATAACTAAAGTCAATTCTTAAATATTATTCAGCATGTTTCCAAAGTACATGGCATATTTAACATCAATACCTTTCACGACATGGTTGAAAACATACTGGGTAAAACCCAATTAACATAGTTTCTTCAACTAATTTATCTCATGAGACTACTGATGCATCCAGGGGTCATCTATAATCAGGACCCACCCATGCCATACCTATCCAAATAATTCAATATATATTAAATAATCAATTTAATTCATAAACAATGTATTTAATCATAATGTATATCTTTTGAGTAAAGGGTGCATATTTATCAATAATTCCCAAATTAATCAAATAACTTTTAATGTGAACAAAGTATATATAAATGGTATATGGTTTAGTAAATAATAATTAAAATGATAAATAATGTAGATATATATGGAAAATTTAATTTCCAATGATCATAGGAAATAAAAAAAATTCAAGGTAAATTTATTGACTATAAAACTGAATCATGGGAGTGAATGGAAATACTTTCCTTAGTCAAAGGTGATCATAAACTATATAAAATAAGAATATTGACATACTAATACAAAATATCCTAAGTGGGTTATAAGTAAAATAAATTTTATTTTCATTGATGAATAGAAATACCATGAAAATATTTTTTAAACATTCATGGGGAAAATATGCTTTTCATTCTGAAAATGACTTTTCAAAATATAAAAAAAATTGAAAATCGTTTTCATTGAAAATTATTTTTTAAAAACAATATTTTCTAGAATATTATGAAAACATTTTCTTTAAAAATAACCTTATAAACATTAAAAGGAATCTTTAAATAAATGATAGTCGTGTCAGCAATTAATTTTATACATATTGTAACAAACATTCCTTTTAGATGGTAAAAATGAAAGAAAAATGCCTTATTAGGAAAACGACAAGAATATTACATTGAAAATATTTTGAAAAAATAAGAAATGGATAAGAATTTATTTTAATAAATCACTTTAAAAGTTTGAAGAATGAATTTTTTAAAACATTTATAGAAAACATTATTGTGAAATAAAACGTATTTCCAACCAATGAAATAAATTATTTTAGATTTTATTAAAACATTTTCTCAATAGTTTTATGTACCAAAGAGTGGAAAAGTGTAATATAACTTGAAAATTTTCATTAATAAGAATATTAGAAAAAAATTAAAGGGTTTATTAGAAAAATATCATATAATTTCTATTAATGGAAATTCAAGAATAAACAATCTCGATTAGAATGAGATTGTAAAATAAACTCCTAAAATGATCATAACATTAAAATGAGAATTAATAAATGAATAAATTGTGTGTATCAACAATAAATACATATAAATAATTTTAAATACAATAATATATATTCCAATTCATTTCAAACATAATAATATAATACAAACAATTATAAAGAAGTAATATAACCCAATAAAAATAAATTGAGTTATGATATTTTATTACCACTTGGTAACTTTAACTTCAAATTCAATCAGATGACATAATTCAAATTAAAAATTAATATAACATTAATAATAAATTATTAGTGATATTACATCTTAAATAGGTATTATATACACCATATAAAAGGAATTAGGTTCATAACCTTACAATATGCCTTAATGAACTGAAATTGACATAAAATCCCATACCTTATAATTCCTTTTAGTTGAACATTATTTAACCTCATTTATAATGTTTTTAAAAAAATTAACTTCAAATAGAACCATAATATCATATATTATCCTTTTATAACATCTTATCACCTATTTATTAATAATCATTCTTTGTTTTCATTATTTTGGGTGTTAATTTCTATATTTTATTATGCTTGTTTTGTTATTAAAGATCTGATTATTGCACCTATTATAGAGTTTCATCAACTCAAGAATAATAATCATGAAATAATCATCATATTTTATATGAAAATTTATTTTATAACCAATCATGAATGATAGTTATGAAAAATAAAGTATATTATATTCAAAGCGACAGTAGGTTGTACGTACACATGTGTAGCATTTCCATTTTTCAATGATCATTATAAAAAGTAGGTAAATGATATTTTAACACTCCATAATTATCATATTATAATTAAAAACATAAAATATTATAATATATATCATTCATGTGGTGTGGTGATGAATAGAGATTCACATCACTTCATGAATGTGGTTTTCCACACGTACACAAATGACATTATCATCTTTTATTGGGTGAAAATTTAAGAAAATAAATTGATATATTAGTTTTACATAATGATATATATGTTATAAATATAATAATTATATAATTTATATCACATTAAATCATTAAAATTATTACTTATAACATTCCATGTAAATCATTAGTGAAAGACTATTCACATCGCTTCGTGAGGCGGTAGTCCGTCGTACACACGAGCGATTTTATCGTATCTCCTACAGAATGAACTATAATAAGTTATATATTATATAATGAATAAATAGGAATAATTAGGTTATAAATAAAATATCTATATAATTTATATTCATCATAAAACTCAAACATTAAATGTTGTAATGGAAGAAGTAATGACATCGATTCGTGAGGCAATAGTACGCCACACAAACGAACGATGATTTCATAACCCATTTGATGGAAGTAGAAAAGGTTGTAGTTAATTACCTTATTATAAAAACATCCCAGTATATTAAATATAATTATTTTATTATATCATCATTTTTTTTTAAAATTATTCAAGTAGGTATTGAAAGAAGTAAAATAAAGAGGCTCGTTTAATAGCATTACCTCTTCTTTAGGTATCCTGTTTAGGTTTACACTAAATCCTTCAAAGGATGTATTTCGTCAAAAATTAATTCTTCTAGTATGATGGTAGGGAATTTGGGGAGTTATTTTGTTAGGTATTAGCTAATAAATATGGTTTTAAGGTGTGATGTGACGAGGAGAGAGGGTGTCCTTTTCTATGTGGGGTGAGTGGAACACTTTTGATTTTTTGGAATACTGAATTCCAACCACATTTTTTTGTATCACCAGGCCCCAATAATAGTCAATTATCAATCCTAGAATGTATAAGGTATAAATATTTCCATAATATGGGTAATGGAAAAGTTTTGAGTTATTATTTCACCATATATTCTATGTTTAACCACTAAGTAAGAACATTTTACCTTAATCATTGTAATTAATGTTTACTATTTTCAATAATAATTATGGTAACAAATTAAGTTGAAAATATTAGATAATATTAATTATTATTATCCAAAATATGAAATCCATTTTTTTAAATTAAATTCATAGATGTTTCATAATTTAATTTAAAATTAATCTCCCACACGTGATGAGAAAGCGGGTTTTAAAATTAAAAATATTCAAACGTTTATAATGTTTTTATATCGTAATTCATTATTAAAATGACTAAAATCCCATAAATTGGAATAATATATTTAAAATTAAAATACTTTTACTTTAAAAACAATTAAAAATATAATTTAACATTGTAAATTATTTTGATGAAAAGACAGTTTTTAATTAAAATCAAGTATTTTTCATCATTCATCAAAAATTGAAACTTCAAAGAAAAATCCAAAAAAATGCACCCTGAGATAATTTTAAGGTTATTATTTCAAAAATGAAGTATATTTCTTAAAATAAAGTTTCTAAAATTGTTAAAAAAATATTTTTAAATTATGTGCCCCAAACTTGACCAAACCGTCATTTAGAAAAATATAGTTTCTTCAAAAACATTTCTTTTTATTTTATATGATTCTTATTATTATTTAAAATGAATTGATAACTTATAAATGTGTGTCAAATAAATATTTTCATAAGTTATTTAATCCTATTCATACACTTCATTAAAATTTCTAGGTAATAACTATCATATTAGATACTATTATTATTAGTGTATTTTTGTTCAATAAAACATAGTCTTGTGTGCAATGCAGTCTTTCAAATAAACTTCTTATTTAATTTAAATAAAGATAAACTCAATGTTTCATTAATTTAAAACTATATAATGTATTGAATTTATTTAACATAGTGAATATATCCTAAAGTATCGAGAGGTTATATTCCTTTCAACGCTTAGTGCTGTGTATCATACATGCTATCGAATATGATTTTAATATTATAAAATTTAAATGTATAACATTATTTGACCATTCTATATAAAAAATATTTTTTTTTTATTCTATAGTTATTTCTTAAAATTATAAGTTTTCTTTTAATTTTTCTATTTTAAGTAATCAAAATCTCAAAAAATAAACTTAACAAAAATATATTTTTGCCTCTTTGGTGAGGAATCCTTTTCTTCCAATTCTATGTTCTCTAAAAAAATTCAAGAACATTTTTAACATTCTCCTACAATTTTCTAAATTTATTTTTACCCTTGATTTTGTTTTAAAAAAAATCAAAAATAATCATCCTTTTTTTAGAATGAGGTACTTTTTTACTTTTCTTACAAAATATTTGAAATGAGACTTTATTTTAATGTACACATCATGAAAGATAATTTCCTGGATTCATGACCACTCATTTCTTTGAAACTTCCTTTAAAATAATCTATGATTAATTCTAAATAAAAATAAATTCCCTAATGTTCTGGAAGTTTTTATTTTTTAGAAGTTATTTTCAAAGTGAAAAGGGTATTTTCCCTAAGAATGTTTTTAATGAAATTTTTGTGGTATTTTTATTCGTTAATGATAAAAACCCTTATTTTTATGTATTTTAAACAAGGTATATGTTGTAAGTATATCATTATTATTATTTATTTGGATGATTTATGATCATTTTTATAAGTTATGTACTATTTTGATACCATAATCTATATTTCTCTAGATGTGTTATGATTATGTATATTTATTAGCGAATTTATTAACATTTCATATGATGGTTTTTTAATACGAATTTTTATATTGATTATTTTTTACCCCTTACATCTGATTAATAAATTGGACATAGTAATTTATGGGTGGAATCTTTTATAGCCCCTTGATTCATTGATAGGTCTCATGAGAAAAACAAGCTCGGTTATTTGGATGAGGCCTTACCCATTTGTGCAATATGTCTTCGTATGAGGCCTTGAAGTTAATTTTATAATGTCTAGCGTTATGAATTCCATAATTATGAGATAATTTATTTATGAACATGGGATTATTTAAATAATTATGATGTCATGGATAAGTTTCAAGTTCATGTGATTAGTTATATCGCATTATTTGACCATCATTTATTCATATCATATTACTCTTGTTTTCATGTTATTGATTAAAGAAAATGTGTTTTTAGTTATTTACATTTACATATTGATAATGCCTTATTTATTCCATGTTATCTTCCACTGTTCGTAACCCTTACTGAGCATCTGAGCTCACCCTTATATTTTTCCTTTCCCCAATATACCTGGAACTGTACTATGAATGATATGAAAGTAAAATCTAGGGATAATAAAGATGTTATAAAATAAAATATTGGGTAACTTTTTTTGTTTTCAATTTGTATTTGAGACTTAAGTGTATATCTATTTTCCAAGAATAATAAACTATTTGGTCCTTCGAGAGGTGATTCCTTGTATCTAGTGATAATATAATAAAGAACCCACTGGCTCTGGGTTACTAGATTTAGGATCTTTATAGTTTTTATAATATAAAGTTTAGTATAAATCTTGGGAACTAGATTTTGGAAAACATAAACTAGGGAACATAACCCTATGACTAAATTTGTTGGTAATTTTATGTATTGGATAACATTATAAAGTTATGGTAAGGTAGATATTATATGGGTTCCCTAAAAATACATCCTTTTATAGACACTACAAGTGAATATGGTTTTGGAAAAGATTCATCTAGAGGTAATAACCCTAATAAGATTTGGATTCAATATATCTCAGATGTCATTTTAGTGCACAGGGACTATTCCCTTACTCTACACCAGGTTCGACACTAACTAGGGATATGCTAAGGGTAATTCACATTTTATATATAAACAGTGATGAAGGATTTTAATGGATGATGATCATAGATGGCCTAGGATAAACCCAAGGTGTCATAGATTGAAAATAAGGTGTCAAAATATATAAATACTATAAATGATTTTACATTAATTATAATTACTGTTTATCACACCATGATTTTTTGTTTTATTCAATGGATGGAACTAATAAGAAGGATATTAATGCAGAATGTGGTGAAAAACACATTAATTCTAAGAAGAAAAATTGGATAATGATTGAAGTGAAATACATTATGATTATTCCTAATCAGAAATCCAAATATATGATTAGTAACTTATACCTTAATCAACTCTCAGGATCACCAAGGAAGAGGAGGATAAAGTCTGCTAAGATATTGAGTGGTGGAGACCACAAAGGAAAAAAGGATAAATTTACTTCATGTCAGAAATATAAAAAACCCAGAATAATGTCAAAAAAGTAACATGAAAATTTTTTATATATGTAAATTAAGGGAATAGAGCAATTAATTGTTAAGGAAAAGTGAGGAGTTCAATGGAGATAAATAATTTTCATCCTAGAGATCAATTTATATTTTGTTGTCCTAAATGTCAGAAACCTAGTCATTATTTGATTTAATGAACTCTTTTAGAGTCTATCTCCTATACAATGGAAGGACCTATGTTATATCAATCATTTTATGAAATGGTTAAATAATTTATGTATTGGGATTCAAGAACTACGTGGTAGAATTATTTTTACCAATGGTATTTTGTTTATAAGGATCATGAAATGTCTATGCATTTTGTTAATTTTATAAGAATTTATTTCTTCTTGTAAGATTAACATAAGAGTTATTAATATCATCATGGGTTTATTTGGTTAATTTTGGTCATAATTTCAAAGTATTAAACACCCCTTTCTAGTTTTTATGTGATGGAATATTATCATGACTAAGGATATTTTTGGACACATATATAGTAATACAACACATTCGTTTACTATTAGTTTTAGTTAAAAAGTTATTTATGGAAGAATTCATTTATATTTTACAGACATAATGGTAAAGGTATTGGTATCCTTCAAGGTCTATCTCATCTTTAATGTTTGTTTGATTATAGTTTATTACAATTTTGGAATGTTATTGGAATTATTTTAACAAATTTTTAGAAAAAGGATAACATGAATAATGGGTGATAACCCGTCACATCTGAAAAGGCTACAAGGCTTGAACCCATAACTGAAGGGTTATAAGGGTGTAGGTACTCCAACTAACCTCCATGATGTTCAGGTTAGTATGGAACTATTTTTAATTAAATTACTTGATGTAGAAATATTAAGTTTATTTTTGGAAACATATTATAGGATCAAATCTTTTTAGAATTTTTATGATTTTGAGGTGATTAATGATATTTCGAGAGAACTTTTATTGGGTTTATATATTTATAACCATTAGGCTTAATGTGAAGGGTTATTTGGGATGAATTTTTTTAAGCTATTGGATGTGTAAGATAAAGTGTTCGAGAGAACCTTGGAAGTTAAAACCCTCTTTAATGTTGAGGTTATTGGTGTTATTTAGTGTATAGGGAAATTTATTTAAGGAATGATATATGTAAAACCTTTGGTTTAAATGTTTAGTTTTAGAGATTAATGTATTATATTAATCTATATTTTTTAACCTATGATAATCATTTTTATTTAACAAAATACTAGATAAATTTATTTTTATCCATTTGTGTATTATATTATCCATTAGAAGTTTATTTGGGTGCTTCTAGTATAAAAAATCATATTGAATACTCATCATTTGGATAATAAAATGTGATTATGGTGTAAATTGATTGAAGGACGAAATTATACATTTTAAGTAAGTAAAATTTTTTATATTCTATATCTAGATATTAAATGAATTAATCAACCCTGGTAAATAGATCTTGAAACAAAATGTAATTATATTACCTATAGTTCTGATGAATCGATGGTTTTTTCACACCACATCTGTTTATGGTTTTGTGTTTATTATCTTTCTCATGATCATTCACTTTCTTGTGATCAATTATCTCTATCACTATCTATCAATTTTTTGGTGCTAAAATTTTCTTCCATAACCATTTTTTCACTTCCCACTAATTTTTTCCCATATGGAAACCTAGTTATGTGTCATTCTAGATGACCTTCATACTTATATTTTCACTTACCAAGTGGAAGTTTTATTAACCCCTATTACAGTGTGGGATTTCAAAAAAGTTATATTAGGATAGAAACCCATTGTTTTATAAGTTCAATTTAAAATTTTTGAGATTCAATTTATTGAAGGTGTGGATAATGTAATGCCATAATATTTTAAAATAAGAACATTGGGTTCGATGGTGCATTCAACGTGAAAAACTACGCACAAACGACTCATGAAATATATTATTTAAATATGAAAATTATAAATGAGCCATTAAATTGGAAGGTATGTTTAGGAATAACTAAATAATGAAACTTTTATGAATTAAACATGTATAAATTTAATCTGTTGGTTATAAATTAATTATAAACAAAAATCATTTGAAAGTAAAAAAAATGTATTCTGAAAAAACTATTTTTATGCGCGTGATGTGTTTTATACTGAAATATTTAAATTATTTAATATTTTTTAATGATTTTAATGAAATATATATATTATATATTAAATAAAAAATTATATTTTTTTTAATATTTTTACTAGGCATGGGATAAGAATAAATATAATTTTATGCTTAAAACTTCATTTTTTTCTAAAAAGTGGTTTCATCGCATTTTGCGCACTTATTTTAAAAATTGATTTTTTACACATTTAGAAAATATATTTTAAAAAATAAACTTCAATTTTTAAATAAAAATTTAAAAATTATCTTAGAGTTATTTTTTTGATAATTTTATGAAATTATTAATTTTTGGACGAATAGTAAAAAATACTAATTTTATTTAAACTTTTCTATTTGTATAAATCATTTACCAAACTCCATTTTGTTTTAAATGGTTTGAAATTTAAAATTATCTCAATTAATTTTATTATTAATGGAATTTTTGTATTTTAAATAAATTATATATTGAATTTTGGTATAAAAACGTTTTTATATTAAAGAGAACTTTGTCTTTGGAATACTGTATTTTTGTCACACTATGGTGTTTAATTTAAAATTAAATTCTGAAAATTATATGAATTGAATTATATAAAATTGATTTAATATTTATAATAATCCTAATTAATATGTGGAAAAAATTTCAACTTAATTTTTTGTCATAATTAATAGTAAAAACAATAAAAATTGGTTATCATAGTTAAGGATAAAATGGGTTTATTGGGGGATTATCTAAAATGATAAGAGTTAAAATGGCATAAAAATTTTATAATTTATATTTTATGGAAATATTTAGATATTATATCATATTATGTCTTATAATTGTTCATTTTGGATCCATTTTTTGTTATAAAAGGTGGGTATATTTTATTCTTTTCAAAAAATCCAAGTGTTCCCTCTCCCCCACTTATAAAAGGACACCCGCTACCTTATACTATACACACATAAAGAGCCTCTTGGTTAAGAAAATAACTTACCAAAAACATTCATTAAATCCATAAAAAGGCCTATAGTTCCTTTTTTATCATAAACCCATTCTAGGATGGAATTAGGTATAAACCTAAGGAGGTTTTCTGAAGAGGATGTATAGTTCTTAACCAAGTATTTTTGTTTTATTTCTTCTTATAACTCATTAAAATATTATTAAAATATTAAAAAATAGTAACAAAGGTATCACCCAAAAACATATATTTTAATATGTTAATGAAATAATCTATATCAATCTCCTCTTCCATCAAATGGGGATTGAAATCATAGATCATGTGTATGGAGTACTACCGCCTCACGAATTGATATAATTAATTTTTCATCACCGCCACTCACGGCTGGTTGTAATGATATATTTAATTTTCATATATTAAATTTATGAAATAATAACAATTCTGTAATTATAATATGACATATACCTTCTTACCTTCCAATATGTTAAAAACTGATAATATCGCTCATGCGTACGTGTGGACTACCACCACTATGAAGTGATTTGATTCATTTTTAATTTTATTTTTACATTGATCATAATAATGATAGATTTAATGAATATATATTATATATATTCTAAAATATTATTCTATGAATATTAGATATTATTTAACTTTCTTCTTTTACATCCGTTAAAAAACGGAAAAATCATTCATACGTACGTACATCCTATCATCTCTATGAATGGTGTTATTCATGTTTATATCTATATCTTTTATGGACTAAAATAAATATATATATATATATAATCAAAATAAATTATAATTATATCATGATTAAAATTATGAAGATTATGGAACCATGATCAAAGTGAAATTAATGAAACTACCAAACCAAAACATACATGAAAAACAAAGTAGTTATTACCTAGAAGAGTGATTTTAATAAGGAATTGATAATAAACAGGTGATAACATATTATGTGTAAATCATATATAGTATGATATGTATGAGTATGGTTATGGAATATATTTATCATAAATCTATATTTATTAGATATATTTTTTGACACATTTAAAGGAAATTGAACCTAGGGTAAGAGATTTTGTCTCAATTTTATTTTATTGAGGAATATATTATTGGTATACATCTAATTTCATTTATTTGGTGTATACACTACCCCTTATTACATGTTATATCATGAATCCTTCATACTTAATGTTATATAACTTATTAATTGATTATATTATGTCAATATTATGTGTGACATGGATTTTGTTTATTTATGTTGTATTTCAACTTTTTTTATGGATTTACATTTTTAAAAATAATCAATTCATTGATTATTTATTACTTCAACATTATGATCATTGGTTAAATCATCTCAAATTGTCTTTAAGGGGAATATGTTATGTTATACACATATCTTATTTTATGATTTTTATCTGTTTTTCCTTTGAGAAGTCATATCATGGATATTTTTATATTCCCGGTATTTAATGTTCATTTGAAGTTATTTCTTCTATGGGGGTTATGGTTCCAAAGTTACCAAAGTGGCAAGAGTTCATTTTAAAATCACATCATTATTAAGTATTCTTTATGTTTAAGTCTCCATTGAAGGAATTATTTGATCTTTCTATGTCAATTCAATATATTTTGGTCTCCTTTAGTTATTTTTTAAAATTGTAATTTTTTTCATTTTCCTCTTTTAAGTACTCAAAAGAAAAAAAAAAGTTTATTTAAAAAATAGACTATATTTCCTCTTTAGTTGGGAATATTTTCTTTCTAACTCCATGTTTTCCAAAAAAAATTAAATAACATTTTTAATATTATCCTATAATTTTTTAAATTCATTTTTACCCATGATTGTATTTTTATAATATATTATTAATGGAATCTTACATTCATTTTTTGAACAAGGTACTTTTTGAATTATCTTACAGAAATGTGAAATGAATCATTGTTTTAAAATACTCTGAATGAATGGAATATTCCTCTCATTATAACCACTAATTTCATTGAATATTACTTTAAATTTCTCCATGATTCTTTTTAAATATATATTTTTCCTAACATTCTATAATTTCTTAATTTCTAAAAGTAATATTCAAGTGAAAAGATCATTTTCCTCAATAATGTTTTTAATAAAAAAATTATTGTATTTCTGTTCATCAATGAAAAAATACCTTATATTAACTTATGATACAGTAGTTATATGTTGTAATTATACCATCCTCATAATTTCTCTAGATGTTTTATGATCAGTTTAACTACATATGTTCTATTTTGATACCATTCGGTATATTACACTGGATGGTTTATGATTATGTTTATTGATTGCAGAAATTATTAACATTTTGTATGCTAGTTTTCAATATGAAATTTTACATTGATTATGATTCACCCATTTTATATTATGAATTCATTAGAATTATTAAGTGATTAGTGGGGCCTGATATAGGCCCTTGATTCATCATAAGGTCTTGTGAGACAAACTAGCATGGGTACTTCATCGAGGTCTTACCCAATTATGTAACATGTCTTGGAATGAGCCCTTAGATGTATGTTTGTGATAGCTAGTATTATTAATTACATAAATATAAGATTATTTAGTGATTTACATGTGATTATTTGAATATTTATGATATCCATGGATAAGTTTCAAGCTCATGTGATTAGTTACATGGCATTAATTGATCATCATTTATTCCTACCATATTACTCTTATGAAACGGTTATTGATTAATGGCATATTTTTTCATTTATTTTCCTTTCTATATCATTATTCCTTATTTATTCTAGGTGATATTCTATTATACATAAAACTTATTGAGCATTTGATCTCATTATTATTTTTTTCCTTTCTCCATGATTCTAAGAAGTTTACTATGAATAATATAAAAGGATATTCTAGAGAAAATAATGGTGTTCCCAAAGAAAATATTGTTTTATATTTTATGTTTTCAAATTTGTTGTTATATTCAAATATATATCTTTTTTACCAAGACTAGTAAAGTATTTGGTCCATCAAGATGTTATTCCTTGTATATAGATCCAATTTGATAAATAACACACTAGATTTGGTCTATTGGAGTCGGGGTCTTTATAGTAATAGGTTCAATATCCTTAGGCAACCAAGGGGATATGGACATACCTTTACCATTTATTTTTGGTTCAAGACCATTATAGGGGTAGTAATATATAATTTGGGAGAACCACCAAATTTTGGGTCACTCTATTGTTAAAGGCACACATGTTTTCATGTGTTTTAGTGTGGGTCATTTATAAGATAGATACTTATATATCCCACTTTTTTGTATCAGAATCAGGCTTTGAATTATTTTTTTAGTTGATGTTTATAACATTAACCAACTTGTAATGTGTTCTTAGATCCATATATTTATCAAAAAGTTAAGGATATTTGTTTCCTTATGCATAATATTCATGAGATAGTTCATAATCCCTCTTGGTATTTCCTTTCTTAGTAGAATACTTTTATTTTTTCCCTTGTAAGGACTTTATATATCCTTATAGTGTTCTCAAAAAACTAACTTATGAATGTAAATCTTGATATAATTTCCAGAAATCTTTATTGAGAGTGCCCCCAAATAGGGGGATAGGTTACACACTATGAGAAATTGTAAACAAATTTCCTGTAGAGTTCCTCATAGTGTATAGAAAAATAATTTTAATGCATAAATATAGTGTGTTGATAAAAATTATCATAGTCCTATGGTCTGGGGTTTATTTGGTTCCACCATAAAAAAATAATGAACCCATTGGGGATTTGATGATCCTTGGAGTGGAGGTGAAGGTAAAATTATCCAATATCTGTAGGCTAATGTTTCTCATGTGTGGATACTATTATGGATATTGTTTTTCAACTACTACTATTTTGGATACTACTACTTCCCTTTTTATTTTTTGGGATTTTTTTCAAGAATGATAGGATACAATGATTTTCTTAAACATGATTAACTCTTCATTGAGGGAAGTGATTTAGTTAACTATTTAGCCTTTCTCAAATGGGAATCCAATTTAACCTTTTCAAAATCCTAATGCAGGAGCCTTTGGATGGTTCATTCTTGTAAAGTTCATTATTTCTAGGATTTAGTAATAATGAGACCCTACTAGATAATACATTGAGAATATGTAGGTCTTGAAGCAAACATTTGGCCTATAGTGATCACGTTACATAAATTATATATCAAAAAGATCTTCTAACTAAGGAGTGGAGTAAAATGAAGTCATCCCTGCTCACTACATCCTCTAAAATTTACATTAGATTGAATGTTAGTGAACAATTTACATAGAGTCCTTGGATTATTAAGGAATTTATATTGAAGAACTATATGATTCCACCCCAATTTCTAGCACCATATAACTTAATTGGTGAACAAATCAATTTAATAGTGATTTTATTCAATTTTATTGTCATAATTTATATATCCCATGTAAGGTAAAGATTTTGTATTCAGATAATGAATAATAATTCACAAATTCAAATAAATATAGTGTATGAATTACACAACCAATTACTCAAGAATGCTAAACTGAGATGTGGTCTCATTCCAAAAAATTACATGTATATTGTCTTTGGTTTGTTCTTTTCTCATCATCACATTATCCTCTTCATATTTAATGAGAGATTCTTCTACCTGATCTGACTAGAGTATTCGTTTACCATCTTCCATTATAGAGGGATCATGTTTGTTTGGGATATTTTTTATTATATCAAAATATTATTATTCTGATAGAGTTATAGATAATTATCATTTCATTGGGATATCTTATATTTTATAATATTATCAAGAAATTAGTGTAACTATCTTCAACGTCTCGAGTGACTTATGATATGAGTGCTTTATCAGAGTTTCTTCAGTAAGGGGAGGACCCTATTGCCAAAATGTGATATTGTTATGGAGAGGACCATTGCAAAAAACATCACTATGGTTAAGACTACCATCATAGAATAATTTTTAGATATAAGGAGGATTCCTATCGCATATTCCATAGGGAGGACCTTTGGGGTGGAAAGAGGAAAAGGGATGACCTTATTACTAGTTTATCTTTCAGTTGTGAGGAGGATTTCTATATCTCTCACCAAGAGAAGAATTCTCATTATTAGTCTAGATAACACCACAGGGAGGAACTTCATGGCTAGTGCTCTGGGAAGGACCTCAAGATCAACTTATAGTAATATTATAGGTAGGAATTCCAAAAATACAATGGCTTCCTCCTTCTAATCAAGATTCAAAATAATCTTGAGTCGTTATTGAAAGATGTTTTTGGGACTCAAGAATTTTTGTATTAAGAAGTGCAAGAATATGGGAATTCTTGTATATTTTTGGTTTCCTATAGAGAAATAACATTTTAATTATCTCTATTGGGGAGTTTAGGTCATGTGTTTTGAACAACCACCTTCATATGTGGGAGACTTCCTAGGTGTATCTTATGATGCAGTTATAATATATCAATGAGATTATTCAAAATGGGAAGTAATGTAGGAATATATTTTGTTTTTCTTTAGGATATGATGATGAAATTTCATACACTGATAGGGTAAATAAATATGATATTTCTCCTAACCCATTAATGGAATACTTCAACCAGTCCTTAAAGTGTTGGAAGGGATATGGGAATGCCTTTAAGAGACAATTTAAATGGGATAATGATCTCTTGTTGGAACAAGAATATATGTCTAATATATTTTTTATTCTTCCCTGGGATGTGTCAATGAATTTCAAGAATAAAAATGAGAATGTGTGACATCTCTTGATTAGCTCATGAAATATATTACGTACTTACTCTATTGGAGGGGAAAAAATATGTGTATACCCCCTTTTGGATATTGGAATATTCCAAAAACCATATTCTACTACCAATTTTAGGATATTCTATTAATTGTTTATGATATAACCAGGGATATATTATTTACTCTCTATCACCACCAAGATATGTCGACAAGATTCAACAATTGTAATAGGTGTATATTTCAATTACTTTGTGGGAATGGGGATATGGGAGGTCTCTTATCCCCAAGTTGTCTTCAGGATATGCCGATGGGATTCATGTATGGGAGTAGGGATGTGTAGCTACCCCTAGTTTCTATCAAGATATACTAGTGATATTTCTCTAGTGCTTCTATATTATGTTGGTAGGTTTGAACTATAGGATTAGGAATATGTGTTTATTCACCAGTTTCCACCACAATACACTGGAAGGATTCTTTATTATAAGTGAGAATATGAAATTTATCCTGATAATTGATATCTCATATCCCTTGGTGATATAAACTTGATGTTATGGTCAAAGTGATCATGTGAGGGACCTATAGGGTGGTGACCTCAGCAAGTTTCTGAGGAATAGGTGTCTCACGGTGCTAGAGGTAGAGGATATTGACAGAACCCTCTAAAGAGACTCATATTCTTAAGTGATTTTGTGGTTGATCTCATTATCTAACTCCCTAATATATGAGAGTCATTTATTGCTATATTCCTAGGAGAGTCTCCTGAAATACTTAATAGTGGCAGCAAGTGCCTCCTACTTCTTCATGACCTAACATTGAGAGGAAGGTCGATGAGGCTTCAAGCCAAGGATATCTTTTCAAGTAACCTATAAGTATGGTATTATATGATTATGGTGGTAGTCTAAGACTATATCAGTTATCACCTGTTGTTGAAGGCATTGAGTGAGTGACAACATATTCTACTTCATTAGGGCCCTATATTTTGTAGCTTCTGAGGAATATGTATATTGTTGAGGTGATGCCATTAATTTGGATAGAATGGAGTTCTTAGCCCAGATTTCCTAAAAAGGAATAATAAACAAAAATAATAAAACCCATCAATACATTATCACAAGTAGAAAGACATGTTGGATCTATCAGTTTCACAATTAAAGGATTCATGTCAGGTTCACAATTTTTGTTTTTATGGAACACATGAAACAAAATAGCACAAATTTTTGTTTTGAAAGGCTATAATAATTGAAAAATCAACATTGGTCGCATCATTTTTATTTTTAATTGGTTTTTTATGGGAATATGTTTGTGGAATTAGAAACATCCAATGGTGCCTATGTCCATGATGATTTTTTGTAAACATCTCCATGGACCAACTTTATAAAGTGAGACAATATTTGGGATGGTTTTTTCAGTGATGCTTTGGAATGCATATTGGTCTATAGGATGGGAGTTCAGGCTCATCACACCATATTTGGGGGATTCTTACATACTCCTCGAATATATAATATATTTAAGCCACATTCATGAATAACTCCCATATTCCAATGCGGAATACATTACCCTCATGCCTGTAGTTTGATGTTAAAATTAATCAATGTGAATATATATATATATGTTTGTGTATGTGTAATAGGTTCACTATCTTTATCCTTTATTGATTATTTATTCTTAATATCATAAGACTATGGTTTAAAGTTCCACAATAGGATACTTTTTAGTTTATTGATACCATATTAAGTTATTGGTGTTTGATGGTGTTGGGATTGAGTTAATGAAAAAGGATTCTTATGTATACTTGTGAAAGGAATCAGAACCCACATAGTTTTGTGCCATATAAAATAACATGTATTACCTTTTAATTTTATGTGACAAGGATTGATTCATGTAGTTTAACGTTATGTGATGAGTAAGTCAAGGAAGAAGGGTTATTAACAAACTTTGGTGTGTGAGTTATGCATGAGCAACCTTTTCTAGTTGACCTTTAAGGTAAAATGACCCAATGAGGATAGTTTTTACCTCTAAAATTAATATAGACATGCGAAATAGATATGGTCTTAATAGGAATTTGAATCAGATGACAAATAAATGGTAGTTACCCAAAAGTAATATGGACCTCCATGAGGGGTCATGATTTTATACGAAATATGGCCTGATTTAAAGTGTCCCTAGGGAATGTGACCCTAGATAAAGGGACATACTGGGTCATGGAAATATATCCATGTGAGGTGATGGAATTGGTGATATCATGAGGAATATGGACACATGAGTATGAAAACAGAGGATTAATTATGTTGGGTTTAAGCTTTAGGGAGGTTTTCTATATATCTCATCAAAATATTAATAAAAGCTTATATAGTTTGAAATGAATGGTTTATGGTTTTTTGGAAAGACCATACCATTTAGCTTAATATTAGGAAGTAAAGATATTGTCATACCATTGGTACATCTTCATCATGAATGTTCTGACAATAAAGAATTGTGTGGGGTTTGATCATATGGGGTAGACCATGAAAGATAGATTGGAGCTTATAGCTGATAGGAGTCCCGTTAGGGGCATGGCTCACTAGGTGAAGAAGCGATACATAATTGAGCCATATGTTAGAACTTACAGCTGAAATAAATCCTATATTAGATTAATTTTAATTTTGATGATGGCATGATCAAATTCAATCTCTAGGACCATCTAAGTCATGTATGGTTCAAGAAATAAGAAATAATATAATATTAAAAACATTTTATGCGAGTTTATAATTATATTTTAATAAGTCTTATACATTGAAGATTCTTGGATTTAGGACCCTTGGAGAGTCGATGACATCACCAATAGGAATCATCTTGGGTCTTATACCTGAAAGGAGTCCCATATTCCTATCTTCATACCAACTGGTAGGTGGCGTGAGATATAGTGGCAGGGACAGTATGGACCCCTATAAAAAAAGATAGGTGAATACTCCATGAGGGATTCCCTATCTGACCTTTCTTGTTCAGTGTAGAAGAAATCCAACAATGATCAGGGAGATAATACTCCAACGCCTACCTGATAAGGACCCTTATTATCAAGGGAATCCATTATTTTTATCTCCCCTAAGGTTTGGACCTATTTGGGAACTCAATTCTCGATGCTCCTTTTATCAATGTAATCCATGATCAAAAGGATGTATACTAATGTGAATTCCCTAATCATATAGGTCTTGTGGTTTTGAAGGAGGCCTTGAAAATTGGTGATCCAAATAAGAAAATTGGGGAAGGGGGTTCTATTCAATTGAGTCCTATGTATGTATAATACTGTATCATAATAATAAAAGATATCAGTTAAACCTAATGAGATAAAAAAGGTGGATTCACCCAATTGATACCAGGGAGACCAAAAGGGGTTCTCACAAGTGATGGTGAGAAAAGGGGTTCTTCTTAATAAGGGTGGAAAGGGGGTACACACTGGTGAGGTTGAATAAATTAATTCACCCAAGTGATACTTAGGTGAAGTTTCACCCTAGTGCTACTAGGGAGAATGGGTATTTCAGGTGAAAAACTAGAGAAAATCTTTTACCTCATAATATGGGTCTCCTAGAATCCCTTTGGATGAACGATGATCATGTGTGTTGATGAGGAAGGGTCATTTTCCCTAGTATAATGTAATAGGGAGTAAGAGATTCCTCAAAAATTTCCTTGGTGTTTCACAACCTTGGGAAACACAATTACCCTCTCCTTTAGTTAATTACCATTGGTTTTGGGGTTAGATAAGATAACTGAAGTGATTTTATGACTTAATCACAATTCTACGTTTAGAAGATCTTAAAGTTGTCTCTTCATCTTCCAAAATGTGAAAATATGGATCCCAAGTGTCTTATTTATAAGAAAATTTTGTACCATTGGTGAAGGTATTTATTAATTCATGTAGTGCATGAAAGTCTGATGTGTGTGCGACACATGGAAGAACAAGTTTGTGTTTCCATGACATGTGGAAAGACAGGTGGAATGTTTGGGGTAAACATACATGTGCCTTAATGTTTATTAGTTGAATTACATTTCCATTTTCTTGGGTATTTTTTTAGGTATTTGGGGTATTTATGCTTTATCAGAGTCTTCATCCATTTCCAAAAGGAGAGTTCCAACACATGTTCATCATGTTTTACAATACTGTTAATGTCAACCCAATTGCAACAAAACACATGTACATGAAATTTAGTATAATAAATCAAAATTATATCCTCAAATATCCAAAATATTATGTTCATTTAGAAATTGTTTTTTTATCTTTAGAACATAAAAAGTGTAGTGCTTCATTGATGATCCTTATCCCTCTATTTTGAATGATATTGTTACCATCCTAGTTTGTTATGAAAAATGTGTATCAATTAATACCAAAACCATACAATGTGATTATATGACCACTTAATCACCCTACTGATTATTTCAATGTTTCTAATATTGAAAAATTATTATTTATTTTCTATTTAAACTATGTATCAAATGTATTTCTATGTTCACTCATCAACCCAATTTCATTTATTTTTAGATATAATACCTTTAATCTAGAAATATGTGATGATGTATATGTTTTAACCTCACCCATGTTGATCAAATTTTATAAATGTTACTACATCACTTCATCACATGGAATTAACATTACCTTTAGGTTAGAGATACCTTCACTATCAACTATCAAATGTAAAGATATGGATATACCAACATGCTCCACTTCAAAAAAATAATTAGTACTGAACTCATTTACCTATTCTAACGTATATTTTTAAATAATAGAAACCTTTTTTATTAGAATTATTATCATATCCATTCAAAATATTTATATATTTTTTTAAATGATACATCTAATATAAATAAATTGGACCGTGTATTCTTATCTCTCACACCAAATGAATCACTAGATAAACCATTATATCATAAAATGATGATGAATGATATATTTCTACTTGATAAATTATGAGGAAAGCATCATTATCCATCACATATAAAAAATTGTATCTAGAATTTTTTTTCAAATGAAATTTGAAAAGTAACACGGTATGATGATAAAATTTTTGTTATGTATCAACAATATTCCACACAATTCAACTGATAGTAATTGTTTCATCAATACATGACAGACATGAGATTTTATACTAATTAAATTTAACTCCTTCAATGATATCAGAACTTTCACATATAAATAAATCTCAATGGGTACTTTAACAACATGCAAGAATTGACAAAATTTATCTTCTCAGTTATGCTTAATATGTGACAAGCTAGAGCTAAATATATTTTGTTTCCTTTCATAGTGGGAGCTAACTCCAAATATATTATTATGGATATTAATTCCAAACATACTTGTGATTCATCTTTTTCATTTATTTTTATTTATAACAAATTTCAAATCAAAAAATTACATATGTTTTTCTCAATATGTATAATTCCAATGTTATGTTTTACCTCTAAAAAATCTAGTAAGGTAATTTGAATAAAAGAGATTTTTTCTTCCATTTATTTGTTTTATAACAAAAAAACCATTATTTCAAAACTTGGCATCTATGTTTTTCACTATGTTATAATATTCTTTGAATGATAATGGTTATGGGGAAAATCATGCACTTTTAAACTATTAAATTCCTTTTTTAATATTAAAAAAAGGATGATCCATTCATTCAAATATCTAAGGTCCCATGTACATTGTATTCATTACATTCTGATATTGATGATATGAAGTCCTATCTTCAAATATTGGACAATATTTGTGTCCTTTAACACTATATAAAGATAAATATTCATATAAAATAAATTAATTTATATTTAATATTATCATAGAAAACTAAAGAAAATACTCTTTATTTTATATGTCAAATACTATAACACTTGTCTCCCATAGAAATTTAAAATCTTCAATCAATGGTGATATATAAAAATCAATATCATTTCTACGCAGTTTTTTCTAGAAATCATCAAGCTCATAATAAAATATTTTATCTTTACACATATCTATGGGAAAAAGTTATAAAAACCAATATAATAGGCCACAAATTATATTGACTACTCAGTCTATTGTATGTTTTTATTCTATCTATGTGTAGTCTCATTATATAATTCATGAATTCATTTCCAAAGTTAGAGAATTTGTGATCAAATATATTCTGTTGGGGTGAATCATTAAGGTGAAACAGGTTTCCATCAGAGATGTTCTCATATGTATTTCATCATATCCTCATTGAACCATTTTAATTTTAAAATAAATTATTCAAATGGGGAGTTATTAGAAGATACAATCTTTATTTAGCAGGAGGTTCAATGGTTGCTCTTGAAAATAAATCGTTGTTGGATTTTTCAAACATTTTATATCATAATGGCTCATATTTAGGATATTATGATGAAATTTTATATGAATTTATATAAAACATATGGTTATTGGGGAAATATTTCATATTTTATACCCTAATCCCATTGTGAATTTTTTTACCTCATAATTGGAATCCGGAAGCTTGTTGTATTCTATAAGTAACTCTTTCAAAATTTTAGGTAATTTAGTGAAATATTTATCACTAAAAACATTAATTACTTTCAAGTTAACTAATCATATCACTACTAATAAAACATTAAATTTAATGCAATTTGGTAATAGTGGTTTCTCAGAATCTTTTTTCAATCATTCAATAATTGTTTTTTTCAATGGTTTCAGTGCCTGCATCATGAATTAATTTTTAAAGACGATCCATGTTCTCATGTTGAACATATTCATTATTATTAAATCATAAATTATTTTTTATTTCACCATCCTAGACCTAGTGTGTGTAATTATGATTAAAATTATAGAAAAATATATGGCCTTTGATTTCTCTGTACTTTAATTTTCTCATATTCAACCAGTTTTTCCATGGATAGAAAATCATATATTTGTTTATAATATTTTATTTAGATATTCCATGAAAATTTTAACCCCCTCATATTATTCACTATATCTTTGTCGATTTATCCAATTATGATCAATTAATTACCAAAAATTACTATATAGTATATGAATATGCTAAAATATATAAACATTTAAACATATATATAAATAGATAAATTTAAAACATATAAACTTATAAATATATAAACATGTATAAATCTAAAACATAGTGATTGAAATTGTATATAAGAAAATAAAAATATATGTAAATATATAAATTTATAACTACAAATCTTTTAAATAAATTAATAAATTAAAATTTAACATGGATAAAATTTATGATAGGAAAGAATGAAACTCAAAAAAATTATCACCAAAAAATTAATATTTTTTAAAAACATAAAAAAATTATAACTATAAAATTATAATTGAAAAAAATTTATCCCTATAAACAATTTTAACCACAAAAAATTTTAAAAACAAACAATTATAACCACAAAAAATTATAAATAAAATTTATAAATTCAAACAATTTATAATCAAAAAATAATTTTAACTAAAAAGTAATTTTAACTATAAAAATTTAAAAAAAAAACAAAATTATACATATAAAAATAAAAGAAATGATATAATTTATAATTAATAATGAATTAATAAATATTTTAATGATACAAAATAAAATATCTCATACAAAATATTGAGATTTCAAGAGAAGATCTATGAAAAAGAGACACAAACTAATAATTGATGAACTTAAAATTAAAACCAATGAAGCATAAGTTTTATTGAAAATAGTTAATTGAAGTTTATGATGATAGAATACAAACAAGATGAGTGGAATATAGTTACAATGATCAGAATGGTTGAGGGTAGTGGAACAACAATAAATTATGTTGAACAATTTTAGAGAGTGAAAACTGATTGAACCGTTAATATTGAGGGCATTTGGGAGTATCATTTCCAAGGGTTTCAAAAAATCACAAGTCAAAGAACGAGAAAAATTAATGAGGCAGCATGTGATTAAAAAAATAATTTTTTTTAACATCGGTATTTAAGAAATCAATGTTAAAGTCACCTATTAATGTTAGTTTCTTAAAAACCCATGTTAAAAGTCAATTGTTAACAATTTTTTCTTAAAAACCAACAATAAAACCATATTTGGTGAGCTTTTAATGATGATTTTCATAAAATTGATGTAAAATTTTGACCTAAAAACTATTTTCTATACTAGTGTTTGTGTGTTATCCCCACTAATTTTCTTGTACCTTATAATGACATATACTATGGATGAGTGAAAAGAATATAGTTTCCTTGAGAATTTAACAATCAATGTTTAATTCAAGTCCTTATAGGATAAATAGATATATATTTCCTTCAATAAAGAAACTATGGGCTTTTTCAATGCTTTAAATTTTCATCATTATCACTAAAAAGGATCTAATGTAGTAAACACATTTAAAAGATGATGAATTTTATCAACTCTAAAAAAAGAGCTGGTAAAATTCCCTCATCAGTGATTAGAAAATCACTGAAAAAGTGATCCCCTTATTGGTTTTATTTTTACATTGATACGGGGGGGATTTAGTAGTGTTTTTTTAGTATTGATAAAGGGAATTTTTATCAGTACTATAAGTATCACTAATAAAATCTAAGATATAGTGGTGCGCTACAGAAATTACAGCTCATAAACCAAAAAATATATAATTTATTTTGAATTAAATTTATGTCACAATACAATAACAAAAATAGTATAAAATGTGTATAAACATTTCAAACATTGGTATATAAAATCACATTAGTATGTACAATTTGTCACAAACATCAAAAAAAATCAAAAACATTAATGTTCTATTATTATTGGACCCCCACCCCCTCTCAAAAGAGCTTGTTTATGATTATAGTTACTGAATAATACACCCTATATCAAAAAATTTGTGTACCTAAAAATATGATATAATGAATTAATAAATTAAAAAAAATATGATATAATGCATTAATAAAATGGCACTTTTAAACTAAAAATAGACACTTTGAGTCATTTCAGGCACACTATGTGTTAGAATAAGGTGTGATTAATTCCTACACAAAACAAATTATTTATGGATCATTATAAAAAATTATCAAGATAATATCAGTAAATTTTTATAGTTCTGGTTTTGTGTCATGTGTTTTGAACTAAAATGTCAATTTTAAATAAAAACATTCACTTTGAGTTATTCCAACCACACTGTTTCAGTTTTAAGTGCACTTAATTTCTACACATCACAAATGTTTTATGGATTATATTTCTAAAATATCATGATAATCAGAGTTTTTTTCTTAGTTTTTTGGGAATGAAAAATTATTTTAACTAAAATGGAATTTTTAAACAGAAAACACAAACTTTGAGTCGTACTAGTCACACTATATATCAGATTGATGTGTGACTAATTCTAACACATCACAATTGGCTTATTAATTATTTTACTGAAGTACCAACACCATACAGGTTTTGTTTATCTGTTTTTAGTGTGTGATTCTATCTTTTAAATAAAATTTCACTTTTAAACAGAAAATGTACATTTTGAATCATACCAGTCACATAGTGTATTAGATTGAGGTGCATATAATTCCTACATGTAACAAATAAATTAATGATTATTTTCCTAAAGTATCAAAATGATATGAATTTTTGTTCTTGGTTTTGAGTATGTAATGTTTCTTTTGAACTACAATTTTAATTTTAAATAAAAACACACACTTTGAGTTATATCATCCATGTTGTGTGTTTGATTAGTGTCGAATTGATTCCAACCTAGAAAAAATGACTTATTGATCATTTTTTTAAGGTATCAAGATAATATGAATGTATTTTCTTGTTTTTCAATGAGTGAAATATGTTTTTAACTAAAATTTCATTCTAAAGATATTCACTTTGAGTCATACTAGTCACATCTTGTATCAGATTAACGTGAAGTTAATTCCTACTATTAAAAAATGATTTATATATTATTTTACTTAAATATAAAGAAAATATGAGATTTTACATGGTTTTTATTGAGTGGGGTTTTTTAACAAAAATTTCATTTTTAAATAGAAAACATTAACTTCGTGCCACACCAATCACACTGAATATCATATCGGTATGTGTCTAATACCAATAATTAAAAAATGTTTTTTGGATTTTTTTTTACAAAATTATCAAGACTATAAGAGTTAATTTTATTAATTTTTAGAGAGTGACACGCATTTTTTACTAAAATTTCAAATTAAAACTGTAAACACACATTTCAAGTCATACTGGTGACATCTTGTGTCAGATTGAGGTTAATCTAATTCCTAGATAAAACAAATGACTTATATATTATTATCTTAATGTATCAAAACAATCGGAATGTGTTTTCTTGGTTTTGAGTATGCCACATGTCTTTTGAACTAAAATTTCAATTTTAAATTAAAAAAAACTTTGAGTAGTATTGAGAACATTGTGTGTTGGATTGATGTGTGGTCGATTCCTAAATATCAAAAATAACTTAAGGAAATTCTTCCTGAAGTTTCAAGATAATATGAGTGTCTTTTATTGGTTTTAATTAAGTGATGCATGTTATTAACTAAAATATTATTTTTAAACAGAAAACATGAACTTTGTTTCATATCAGTTACATCATGTATCAGATTGATGAGTGGATTATTCTTACCCAACACAAATGATTTTCATATCATTTTATTAAAATATAAAGGAAATATGATTTTTTTGTCTAGTTTTCATTGAGTGGTGTGTTTTTTAAAAAAAGTTATTTTAAACAGAAAACATGCAATATGAGTCACACCAGTCACACTGTGTATCGAATTGATGTATGGCTAATTGATAATTTTCAAAAATGACTTATGGAATATTTTACTAAAGTTATAAAACAATTTGAATATTTTTTCTTGGTTTCTAGTGATTCACGTGTGTTTTTAAACTAAAATGTCACTTTTGAACTGATAACACACACTTCAAGTAATATTGTTCACACCGTGCATCAAATATATGTGATGTTGATTACTATTCCTCAAAAATGACATACGGAACATTATCTTAAATTATAAAATAAATATGAATGTGTTTTGTATGCTTTGAGTATGTCACGTGCCTTTTGACCTAAAATTTCATTTTTTTTAATAAAAACATCCACTTTGAGTCATACCGGCCACACCATTTGCTTGATATGTGTACAGTTGATTCGTATACATCAAAAAATACTTATGGATCATATTCATAAAGTATCAAAATAATATGAGGGTGTTTTCTTTTTTTTCATTGAGTGACATATTTTTTTAACTAGAATTTCATTTTTAAACGGAAAACATGTACTTTGAGTTATACCGGTCATATGATCTATACTATAAATGTCAATATAATATAATCATCAAAAAGAAATTATGGATCCTTTTACTAAAATATGAACACAATCTATGTGTTTTAGTTTATTTTCATTTAGTGATGCATTTTTAACTAAAATAACATTTTAAACTAAAAACACAAACTTAGAATCATACAACCCATGAAATGTATCTAACTGATATATAAATAACTAATAAATATCAAAAATGACTTATGGATCATTTCTAAAAAGTATCAAAATAGTCAGAATTCGTTTGCATGGTTTCAGTAAGTGACATGTGTTTTTAACTCCTCCAAAATGACTTTTTTGGTATTTTCAGAATAAGGCATTTTTTTGGGGTTAGTGCAGACCCATCATGTATTTTTAACTAAAATGTAACTTTTAAATAGAAAACATGAACTTTGAGATATATCGATCACACTGTGTATTAGATTGATATTTGTCTAGTTAATACATGTCAAAAATGACTTATGGGTCATTTTTTAAAGTATTAATACAATCCAAGCGGGTTTTATTACTTATGAATATATTGTGTGTATTTTCAACTAAAACATAAATTTTAAACTAAAAACACACACTTTGAGTCATACCAGCACATTGTGTGTCATATTACTGTGTGTCTGATTCCTATATGTAAAAAATGACTTATAAATCAATTTTAAAAAAAATTCAATATAATCAAAGTGTTTTATTATTTTTTAGTATATAAAAAGTGTTTTTTACTAAAATTTCAATTTTAAATAAAAACACACGCTTTTAATGATTTAGGGATAATTATTAAACATAATAAATTAAATATGTGTAATTTTCCTAAATTATCAAGATTTTGTGAGTGAATATTCATGGTTTTCAATCAGTGATTCATGTTATGAAATAAAATGATACTTTTAAACTGAAAGCACTCACTTTGAGTCATATTGGGCACATCATTTATCAGATTTATGTCCATATAATTTCTAAACATCCAAAATGACATGTGTATTGTTTTTATAATGTATAAATACATTTTTAGTTGTTTTCTTAGTTTTGAGTATGTGAAGTGTGTTTTATAATAAAATTTTATGTGTGGATAATTATTATACATCACAAAGTCCTTATGTTTAATTTTACTAAATTATCAAGAAAATCCAAGGGAGTTTAATAAGTTTTCAATAAGTGATGCATGTTTTGTTCTGAAATGTTTTTTTTAACTAAAAATAGGCATTTTGAGTGATATCGGCCACACCATGTGTTGGATTGATGTGTGGTTAATTATTACACATAAAAAATGATTTTTGGATTTTTTTCCTAAATCATCAAGAAAATTAATACATGTTTTATCATTTTCAAGTATGTTATTTCATTTTGAAATTAAAATATATATTTTAACTTAAAACATGCACTTTCAGTCATATCGGGCAAGTGGTGTATCATATTTACATGCAACTGACTCCTAAACATCAAAAAAAATTTGGATAATTATCCTAAAGAATTAAAAAAAATTAAAGTGTTACTCATCAATTTTGATTATATGATGCATATTTTAAACAAAAATTAAATTTAAAACTAAATAACACACATTTTCAGTTATATCGGTCACACCGTATATCAGATTAACATTTGGTCAATTCCTACATGTCACAAATGAATTATTTATTATTGAAAAAAATATCAAGACAATTTGAGTGTGATTTATCTTTCCTAGTCAGTGAAGCATGTTTTTAACTAGAATTTTGTTTTTAACTAAAAAAATTAATTTGAGTCATACCGGGAACATCATATTTTAAATTAATATGTAGTTGATTTATACATTTCAAAAATGACATTTGGATTTTTTTTATTAATGTATCAATACCTTTTGAGTATGTTTGATTATTTTTCATTGAGTGATGAACATTTTGAACAGAACTATCACTTTTAAACTGAAAACATGCACTTTGAGTCATGAAAGGTGCACTATGTGTCAGATTAATGTGCGGTCCATCCTTGTTGAAACCATTATAGAGAATTTATTTTTCTCCAAGAATTTTATTATCGTCATAGAGAAAAAAAATGGTTGGATAAGAATCAATTCTTGATAAAGTCACCTCTTCATGATCTCTATGAAAATTAATTACATAATTATTTGATAAAAATAAAAATAAAAATAACCAAATACTAAGTGGTTAAAATGATGAGAAATTTAACTAAATAAAAAATTAGGAATTCACCTATATATTATGTTTGTATACATTATGGATCCATGTATTACGTCCACTCGTTTTTAAAAAACTACATTTCCTCTTTTGAATATGTGTTCTATTAATGGTCCTCATAGTACAGAAAAATTATAAATAAATAAATGATTAACAAATATTTTAAATTAAATTATAATTAACATTGAAAATACCTCTTTAGGGATGCTAGTTTTTTTATGGTATACGGTATATTTCAAAAAAATCAAATGTAATAACCAAAATCTTTTCCATTAGTTTATTTGAGACACTATAGAAACTTTGATTAAAATAAGTGATTTTTTTATATTTGTTTTGGTAAATAAATAATATTTTATATACCCTAATATTTACATAGTAATGTAGTTAAATAAAATTATTATGCCCATAATGCATCGTCATACCATGATTTTGGTGATATTTAAACATTGTCTTATCATAAAAAATCATTATAAAATATTATAAAAATTTAACTTGATGTTAATTTATGAAATATTGAATTTAGTGTATTAAAAATTAATAAACATCATCATATATAGTTGATTTGTTGGTAATGCACACATTGAATCCAAAATAAATAAATATCTGGACTATCCAAATTGATTGGAATGAGCAATGAATTCTCTATAAAAAACAAAAAGGAATAAATAATGAAATAAATGAAAATATATTTGATATGATTAAACTATAGAGTTTTACCCCGACATCAATGGTATTAAGAAGAATATATCATTTAAAATATTATTTTAAATCACTGAAGATAGTTAGTCCACTATTTTTAAATATTCATTTCATTACAATGACCTTAGTTATGTAAAAGTGATGTGAGGACAAATGAGTCTAAATTTGTATTCATAGGGTTTTACCTTCAAATAGTACTGATATATACACCTTCAAGTAATATGAATTGAATTTAACTATTATTAACAAGGTGGATTAGTTATTGGACAAATTGATTCTGAAAATTTACCTCAGGTATACATTTACAACTAAGACTCCCAATCATCCATGATTAAGGATTTCATCTACATTATTAAAAACAATATTGTCTATTATGGCCTCTCCATACATTTTTTATTCAAACTAAAAAATAGTCATATTACCATACTTGAACATTGTATATATGTGAACTTATAATATTAGTATAAGTAGTAGTTGAACTAGTAGGGAAAAGGAACTCTTTAAAGGTATTTTCAATTGATTGGTTGATCCTTTAGATTATTTTAATATGATATTCAATTTAACCTTCCTTTTCTCCTTTTGTAATAATATTCCTTGGTTCATCCATTTTGTCATTAATTGATAAATTTCTTTCATAAAAATAAATTGTAAAGGACATACCTCATTTTTTAAATATATTCTTACAAGATAAAATGACCATGTAGAAAAAAAATCTAATTGAAAGTTTGACCATGTAAATATCTTGATCATCAAGGAGAAATGTATCTTAGTAATTCACTCATGAGCTACGTGTATCCCTACACTCACATGAACGTTTTTAATTTTTTGGTGTATATAACATATCCTTATATATTTTATATTATACTTCTCATGGAAAGGTGATGGGTGGGTGCTGATAGAAACAAAACATAATGAATTTTACCATATATAATATTTGTATAGGAAATGTATCATTACCTTCATGATTAAAATTTTATATAATTCTTTATGAAAAATAGATAACCTCTAGTAAGGTAGACCTTATAAGGGAATGGGGAACCTCAAAGTGGGGAGTGAATGGATCGTCATGTTGTAATTGTTTTTATGTTGTTTATTCTATTTTATTACTTCCTATATTATTCTATAGAAAATCATACAGTCAATTAAGATTTTATTTTGGAACATTTATCCATGTATGTATCTTCTCTATTTTCTTATCATTATCCCTTTGTTCATTTTTTTTCTAAAAATATATTTGAGGAGCCACTCTAAAACCCGCACCTCTGAGGTGACCATATTGTTCTATCCACATCAAGGACAATGAAATTATTTTTAATAAGTTAAATTAAATAATGTCTCTTATGAAAAATTTAGATAAAAATATAGGAAAAAAAGTTTTCATTGTTATTTAATACTGATTTACATAAAGAAAAAAATTAATATGTCATACTTACACATGATTCTTATTCTCTTAGTGTGTTTTAATCTACTAGTTTTCTGTCTTTATTTACATAACCCTCTTTCCATAGCTCATGAAATGGGATTTAAGTGGATTAATATTTTTGTTAATTAATATATATATATACATAATAACATAATTATATTGTTTTTTCATTCCACATAAAAGAATTACTATTGATTTAAGATACATAATTTTTTCAAGTGAAGTGCACTTCATCCTTTCTTTATAGTAGGGGTATATTTGTTTTTATGTATGGTGCTTATTTTTTTAACTCATTTTTTGTTTCATAAATTAAAAAGAAAATTAATCAAATTGATTAATACGTGTATTTCAATTAATGTATTACCAATCAAAATGTACTTAAAATTAATCCTCCTCATGATATCCAGTAATCATATTCTATGTTTCATGGTTTATCATGTATGCATATATTTTTAGTGGGTGTGGGTTTGCTTTCCCATTAGCTTCCCTAATATGAGGATTTATAAGAATTTTCCCAAAGGATTTATGAACCTTTAAAGTGACCATTAATATAAATTTTATTCAATATTCATCTATTATAAATAGACTCTGTAAGGGATAATGAAGAGTACATCAATATTTCATTATTTTATTTTTTTAGTATGGTTAAGAAATTATATAATAATGTTAATCTAATCTCCTCCCAAATTATCACACTCAATATTGGAACAACATTATGCCATGTATCTGCATCAATTGGAACATGCATTTGAGTGGTGACTTCAATGTAACTAATTATAATGGATTTGTTGGGGTTAATAATATGGTCATGTGCATTCCATACAACCTCAACTTTTTTTCCTCTACTTATTTCCTAAATAATATTTTTCAAGATAATTTCACTACGACACTCATATTTATTCTTAAGCATAGGTTTTTCACCTTCTACCATTTCCTTAGTTTCCACATTTTAAATATGTTTTTTTTTTGTGATTAATAGCATTATCATGTAGAGAAATCTATTATTCCTCTATATTAGGAGAAAAATCATGTAGGGAAACCTATTTTCCTTAGTATTGGGGGAATTGGAATGTAGATAACGGATTTTCTACAAAATCGTTTGAATATTTAATTTAGATTATATAAATTCCGTAGTGAACAAATAATACTATGAGGTAACATAATTTATATTAAAAAAATAACCTGATTATTGAAATATATTTTCTTCTTTTTTGGTTGAATGGATTTAACCCCTCTATTGAGTATAAAAATCCCATAATTCTGGTCTCCTATAATAAAAAAAGAATTCATTTAAATTGGAACCACCGTGAAATGGTTGTGAATTCTCAAAAAAAGGTTCATACTTATTTTAATTTTCATCTTACCCTTGTATGACTTTATTTTAAATATAATAATTAAACACTTTCTCTTTACATTCTCTAAGACATAAAATACTTCTACTACCTATGATTTCATTATAAATGGCTCATTATTATACATTTATTTACTGTAATCCACTTTCATGAATCACAATTCATCAATTTTAACAAAATTCATATTATTAATCCACTTTCATTGAAAATCATCCCATGAAATTTTGAATGATATAACTCAAATTTTTTTTGACATAAAATTATGGAATATTCATGTAAATTGGATTTATATCCTTTATACCAAATACATGTATCCCTTCTACAACCATAGCAACTAAACTATTTTTCATATTATTGTGTTTATCATGTTCCTTTATATATAACATATAAACATTAATTACATAACCATTATAAAATCATACATGCAAACTTGGTCCCTTAGATATCAATAAAATGTTTTCTAAAATTAAATTTAGAATTTCAGTTTACTTCTTAAAAATATGGTCTTGAAACTATATTATAAACTAATAAATATGTGCATTTTATATTTATATTTCAAACCATGATGGATTCAAATGCCAAAAAAAGGGAGAAAAAATATAAAATGTTTTGTAAATCATAAAGGTGAGCCTACTCCCACTCTGTAATGACAATTGATAAAATATCTATTCCAGATATTCCTTCACCCACAAGTCGCTAAATGTGATGAGATACTTTTAGAACAATGCTATCCACATCGAGCGGGTAGTCAGTACATAATTCAATGAATTTCTAAGAAAATATATTAAACTATAATTCAAAATCTAGGTTGAATTCAATTTTTGAAAAACCCTTTTAAAATATTTATATATCATTCAATGGGGTATATCCATCTATAATTCACTGGACCATATAGTCAGATCTATCTAAAAAAGTGAATCATTATATCAAAGAATGAAAATAGGAAGAGCATATGAAATTCATATAATATGGCACCAATTTACTTTTACATAGTTATCATTTTCACTAGATCTATTACATTATTGCATATATCTTTAAAAAACAAATCAAGTTTAATGTATATAGTACATTTTTAGGAAAAATGAAATTTAAAGATACAGGAATTAAATCTTCTATCAAAACAAGATAGTGATGTGATTTCAGTACCACTAAATATAAATTAGTCATCGACATGAAAATATTGATATTTGATAAATACCCCTCTAGAACCATTACTTCATTCAGAAATTTTCAAAATTGATATCTCTCTTACTTGGAAAATTTTAATTATATGGAGGAAGAAAATACCCCTTTCGCTCTTCATTGGATACAACTCTTTCTGTATCCCCTTATCAATCATGTCGAACCTAGCCTTAGTGTCTTACTTTATTTTTCTGAGTTTATTTAGTAATGTTCCAATGAAACTATCACATGAATGTTTTTTCTATATGTGTGATGTCAATAAAATTTCTGACATACAAATAATTAAAGTATGGTAATTCAAAAAAAAATTGTTTCCAATTGGTTTTCAAAATTTTTTTAAAGAAGGTTTACTAAAATAGGTGACCATATCCTTTATTTTCTCAAATAGTTGATCACCTATGAGTAGATATAGTGTTATATCTTCTTTTTAATTACTAAATAATGATGTCATCCATAATCTATATTGATTTTATCATGGTAGAAGTATATAATGTCATAGAATCACAATATTTGAGGAATGTTTCTAACTAACTGAGTGTATACCTTGTTCACAAATGGGACACCCTTGAGTTCCTTTAATTCTATGTTTTATAAAATTTCCATAAAAAAGAAATTCATTTACCATCTCATAAAATATGGATATCAATCTAAAATATTCGTTTATTTAAGAATCATACAATTTGACACATGAATGCCACATTAATTTCAGATCTTTGATAAATGGGTCCAAATAATCATCAATATCATTACCCAGTTGTTTTGGTCCAAATATAAGAAGATATAGCATAATATATTTTCATTTAATTAAAAAACAAAGTGGAAGGTTATAATTTACCAATATAATTGTCCATGTAATTTGAATGATACATTGAAAAAAAAATATTTTCTCTATATGTAGATAGAACATATGAAGTTCTATTGACTCATTTCAAAATTCATGATACTCATGAGCAATTTTCTTCAGTTGAGGATATTATAGTGTGTGAAGAAGTTTCACATCTTTATTTATATTATTTTTGTGCCATGTTAATTTACTTGAATTCTCCACACTTATATATAAGTTTCTATACCTTAGAATGATTGGAAAGAAATTCATTTACCATCTCATAAAATATGGATATCAATCTAAAATATTCGTTTATTTAAGAATCATACAATTTGACACATGAATGCCATATTAATTTCAGAGCTTTGATAAATGGGTCCAAATAATCATCAATATCATTACCCAGTTGTTTTGGTCCAAATATAAGAAGATATAGCATAATATATTTTCATTTAATTAAAAAACAAAGTGGAAGGTTATAATTTACCAATATAATTGTCCATGTAATTTGAATGATACATTGAAAAAAAAATATTTTCTCTATATGTAGATAGAACATATGAAGTTCTCTTGACTCGTTTCAAAATTCATGATACTCATGAGCAATTTTCTTCAGTTGAGGATATTATAGTGTGTGAAGAAGTTTCACATCTTTATTTATATTATTTTTGTGCCATGTTAATTTACTTGAATTCTCCACACTTATATATAAGTTTCTATACCTTAGAATGATTGGAAAGTACAATAAAAAAATTTAGGCATTTGATTTTTCTTTCTTGTATTGAGATACGCAACACATGGTATATTTTTTAACTCATTCATGGTCCTTGAAAAAGAATATACAGTCATTTGGACAGATATGTATTCTTTCAAAGATCAACCCGTTGAATGTAGAATTCATTTAGTGATATATGTTCAACAAGGAAGCTCTTTAAGTTCTTTTATAATGTCATATAGGATAGAAATTGGTTCAACAAATAATGTTACACTCCAACCATTTTCAAATTGTACATTATATAGATTCATTATAGCTAACAATGTTGTATATTTAGTAAAACAAGTATATAATAGTGTCATTCCATAGCTCTAACTTCTGAAATAGCTTTAGATAATCCTGAAGTTCATATTCAACTATCATTTAATTTTCTCAACATGATATTCATCATTTTTTTACACTAATATTAATATTTTTGATACAATATTCATCATTTTTCACACTTATAATCATATCAAATGATCCATAAATTGTAGTGTTATCCTAGTCACTAGCTACATTCAATTCTTCCCATGTTTAGTCAAAATTTTGTAACATTGATCAATTTCATGACAGATCAACTGTTTATTCAACTCTTATGGACTATTGAGTTTTTTATAATAATAATATAAACATTAAAAAGAGATTTTATATGGGATGTATTAATGATATTTTACAAGCTTGATGAATTGTAACCCCCATCCCCATACTCTTTTTTCATATGATTAGCATAAATACATTTTCAATTCATATATATCCTAATTTATTCAATCATATTCATATTTTATAAAATAAAAAAACACATAGAAGGTCTGAGATTATAATCTAAAAAGGATTTGGTTTATATATGCACCCATATAGTCATTATATTGGATATAAATTGCCATTTCATTTGTAACACCCCAAGATTTCATAGTCTGTTATTTCTTCAAAATAATTCAATAACTTGCTGTAACACCCCAGGTAAATAAAGAATATGACATTTTTATTTTTATCCATATTTGTGAATAAAATATTAATATTACTTTAAAGGGGACGCTATGCTCAATGGCATACCCAATACGCAACAACGAGTTTCTTGGGAATCTTACGTTGCACTCTAATAATAAAATAATATTATATTAAATGATAATTAACGCCTAGCTGTTGTAATGGAGGGAATGAACAGAACTAACTACAAAATGATTATATATGTTTGTCAAATATTTTTACTTTTTACAATAAATGTTAGAGGATTAAAAATGTGAATGAATTCAATTTTTTAAGGGTAAACATTCTAATGTTCTTTAGAAGGTCGATTAACCGCCTTTTGATGGCGAACCTCTTTTAAATCCACTTTTTGACAATTTTATGTGTTATATTTGACAAAATAAAATTCTTGTTTATAATAGAGACATCAAAATTTACTTTGTGTAAATTTTTGGTATCTTTCTGATAAAGTTCATTTTTTAATGAATAGTGAAAATGTTGTATTTTAATTCAAAACCACTTTTTAATCTAATTTATTTATATGATTAGATTATATTATTAATTGTTTTTAAAGTAAAATTAGAATATATTTTTACCATTTAATCCAATAGTGGTCATTGTAATTAATTTACCTTTGAAATTGGACTTAAACTAGTGTCAATCTTTTAATAGATATTGTTTCATAAAAACACGCTCTTTGTTTTGACAGCGGGAATTAATTAATAAATTAATTAATGCAACTTATATGTTTTGAATTTTGTAAAATAGACATCATTTTTGAGTTTGTAATATCAAATATAGCTTAGGGTGAATTTTTGGTATTTTTCTGCAAAACATCAATTTTTGATGAATAGTGAAACCACTAAGTGGTAGTTAAAGAAACTGATTTTTTTGTTTAAATGAAACTTTTCCACCTCTGTGTTTTGAATTTCAAAAATCCGACATACATGGTTGTAATTAGGAAGTAAAATTTGGTTCAATGGGATTAAAATAATTTTTTGGTGAATAGTAACTTTTATGTTCTTAATCGCGATTAGAGGTAATTAGTGTAATTTAAGGTAAAAATAATGTTTTAATAATGTGAAATGACCAAGACACATGTCCTACCCTCATTTGATGTGTCATGGCCGACCACGAAAATCCATGGGTCAACTTGGGGACCCCATGGAGCCACTTTGGTTGGAAAATGACATAAATAACTTTTTATTTAAAGTTAAAATAAAAATGTCACAAGCATGAGATGTTTCACTAAAACAATTTTTAAATGGGGTTATACAAGTCATATTTTTTACTATAAATATTCATTAGAAATATAAAAATATTTCCTACATCATGATATTTTTTTATAATTTTTAGACATTAAATAAATTAAATTATTTATGACATCATGATGATGCAGGGATTACCTCATTAATAAAGGATTTAAATAAAATGAAAAGATAATGTTAAACCTATAACTTACACTTGTAAAAAACCTATTAGATGAGTATATTTCAAACCCTTACCACCTTATCCTATAAATACATCAATTTGGGACCTTTAAAATCCGAAAATCATTTGAAAATAAAGTAACATTTTGTAACTTTACAAGAGTGCCCCTCCTCTCCTCTTATAAAAGGCCCCCACCTCTACCACCTTACCCACACCTCTCAAGCCTTTGGCTCGTCCAACCCCTGCTCATTGTGCCTCTCCACATCCCTCTATTACTTCTAGAAGCCTCACTTTGGGCAGAAGTCTTTCCAAGGAAGCCTTTGAGCTCAAATGAAAAAGAGTTACCCGATTTTTAGGTAATGTCTTCACTTGTGTTCTTTTGTTTTATTTTGCTTCTCCAACCCCATAAACTCTTTTTATTCATTTCTTTTGTAACAAATCCAGTATCTTCAATATACTAGGAGTTTTTTATAATAATCATTCTAGCTACACTTACACACACCTACATCAAATGGTTAAAGAACATACTTTTTCTGTGGATGGCGAATTTCTGCCTCACGAAATGATGATTGTTCAACACTCATATAACACCTTAAAAGGTTTCCATTAAGATGTCACTATACTTATATATGATATATAATATGTTTATGTTTTACTTAAGCTTCTGTATTTTTCTTTTGTGGCATACCTTTATGGTTTCCATTGTGGGTAAACACGATAATTTCATTTTAGGAAGTGCGGACTACCGCCCCCTCAAAGTGATTTGATTCGTTAATGCCATATGTGGGATGTATAAAGGATGGATTTAAAGTTATTATATATTATTTATGTTACATATAAATGATTAATATAATTTTGGAACTAAAATATACATACCTCTCATTTATTTTTAATTCCATTAATATGACATAGAAATGAAAGTAGCGTTCATGCATACGTACAGCTTACCATCTCCATGAACGGTGCATTTCATTTCTTACCTCTAAATGATTAGGTAATATTATAAATACATGTATATTATGGATATATATGATATATATGATATCAAAATCATTAATATCATTCTGGATATAATGAAACTTTGACCACACGAACAATATGTAATTGTAAGAAGTCCACTTTTGACTTAAGAACCAAATATCGACAAAACAAACATTATTAACTTAAATGATTACATAATGTTTATAACATGGCAATAAGTGATATAAAAGGAATAATGAACTTGAAAAGGGTTCTTAATCAAGTAGAAATTAACTCAAGTTTATTATTCAGGACGTTAAAGAACGATCGAGTCAAGTCAGACCCGAGGTAAGGGATCCTACTCCTCTCTTTCTTTTTAAGTACACTCTTTTATGTCATTATTTTTAAGCTCATATTTCTTGTGATTAGGATGTTATTTTGTATTACTCATACTGTAATTTTTATGATCATATGATGAGAGACCCTATTCTCTCTCATCAATCCATTTTGGAAGTTTTGAGTGGCACCGTTAGGCTGCCGAATTTTCGTAAGAGATCTAACCCCTCTCTTTCTCTTTAAGTACTCTCATTTATGTCACTTCTTTTAATATCCTCTTTGTTATGATGGGGGAAGTTATTTTATATTAATCTTGCTTTAAATTTTATTGTAATATTATGAGAGACCCTATTTGATCTCATAAATCCATTTTTGGAATTTTTAAGTGGCGTTGTTAGGCTGCCGAGTTTTCATAAGGGATTTTTCATCTCACTTTTATTCCCGTGAGATTTATGCTACATTTGCCACAATTTCCTTTGAGTGGTGTATGTACTGCCCATTATTTTACACATTGTGTAATATAATTTCATTTATGAGTATTTAAATCAATGTCGTATTGTCCTTCTTTCACGGGATGTATGTTTCGAAAGATACCCATGTCGGTAAGGGAACCTTTCACCCTCCTCTTTTTAAAAGACTTCTTTTGTTATTTATTTTAATTCACATAACATTATGTTGGGATATGTTATTCTATATCCTTAGTGATTTAAATTTTATTTCCAAGTGATGATATACCCTTTTTATCTCTCATCAACTCATTTTTTGAATTTTGTAGTGATGTCGTTATGCTGTCAAATTTTTTCAAGGGAACTTCTTAACCCAATTTTGATCCTTTGGGATAAACTTATACTCCTTGAATATGTCGTTCTATGAATATGTGTGAATAACCTCTGATTGTTTTACACTTAATATCCACTTATATTTGGTGTATTAGTTTTTCACACATAATTATGTAATTTATTTATCCTTAATCCAAGGATATCATCTTTGTATGGGACTTCGTCTCAATCTCCTTTCATTGAGGCATATTTTGTTTTATACAAAACCTTATTTTATACGGTGTATAAACCCCTTTGAATTTTACGTTTATCTGAAAGAAATATTTTTTATACAAATCATTTTACTAAAGGACAAAAGGGAATGTTTTTGTCGTATGTATGCGGTGACAACGACTTCTCCGCCGCCGTGACCATTTTTTGAGTTCCTGCTTCCTCTACAAGCCATACCTTTTTTAAAGAAAAATAAATACCATGTTTTACTTTTCTTTTATTTTGGTATTTAAAATGGTTTTCATAATGTTTTTATATCAATGTGTTGTATTGATATCTTGTGATTGAAAAGTGGAAATTTTATGTTTCCTTTATGCATGTTTTATGTGATACGATTATGTTATGGTTCTTGGGAATTATTATGAAGACGGGTGGTTCCGTGATAAACTAAGGGTGGGTGAGCCCGATATTGCTCTCCAATTCATTAGGTAACGCGAAGGGGTTAAACGTTAAGGTTTCTCCGAAGTGATTTAGGGAATATACTGTGATGGGTATTCCAAACGTAACCAAGAGGGTTACTCCCTACGTAAGAATGTTATGAATGCCTCAAGTTACCATTATGTCTTATTATTTCTATGATTTATTCATGATTTTATGAGGTATGTTAAAGTGCTTATGTTTTATGGGTAAAGTATTATTTCATTCTTATGTATACATTTACTCATGTTTCCTTCCCATATTTTTATATCCCTTACTGAGCTTTTTATGCTCATCCCAAGTTTTTGAAATTTTTTTCACAAGTCAAGGGAAAGGTACATGATATGATGATAGTGTCAAGGAAGTGTCAAGAAAGAATCCATGTTTTATTTTAAATATGTTATCGTTGATGGAAAAAATTAATACTATCTTTTATGTAACCACTTTTTTTAAATGTGGAATGTAATGCAAGTTTTATGATCTAATTATCTAAAAATCTAAACCTGAAAAGATCCTCAATGTGTAATCTTGTAATAACTCAAGATTATGTAAGGTTTAAGGATGGTCCCTTATAGTTGGTATCAAAGGTCGGTTTAGATAACTTTAGAGGTTAGGGTATTCTCTAAGAACAAGTGACATTACCATAATGGTTAGGATTTCGGAAAGAGTCCTAGTTTTAGATAAAGTGAATGAGTAAGTATATCTTAGTGTTTACCTTCCTCATTAGTACATGATGTTTTTGCTGATATACTCACACTGACATTTCTATTTTCAGTGAATGGATGGATCTAGCAGGCACCAAAGAGACAACAGGTTTGAAGGAAACTGTGGTGGTTCTCTGATTAAGATACTAGATAAAATGGTGGATTCAATGAGGAAACTTGTGGTTGTTCTAAACCAACTATCAAGGAGTCATGATCAACCACTTGAACCTTGGTATGATCTGTAATGCATCATGTATGAGATGACCAATCTATGTGGAAGTTCAGGTAATAATTATAAATGTAACCATTAGAGTTTATACGATCCTTACTTTTGAGGTCATTATGGGTTATCATATGTTATGATGGAAAATGAAAGGCATGAGATAAACTTGAGGTTAAAATATGTTATGATCATTTTTGAATATTTTATCTCGTTTTGGGGAATGTTTTAAGAATCATATAGTTTTGGAAAACGGAAAACACGCAGACCGTGTGACAACCCATCGCATAGGACAAAGTTGTGGGAATCGAACCCACAACCAAAGTGCGACTGGTATTTATCACCTACCACTGGACTACGTGAAGTCCTGGTTAGTTTGACTAATTCTTTTTAGTTAGATGATTTTAGGAATCAAGAGTAAGTTTATTTTGGGTTATCTATGGAAATGATTAACCTATCATCGAGGATATGTGATTAGGTTAATTACTTTTCAATATGAGAATTTAAGAGCAACTGATGTTATTTGGAGATAAAAGTTAATTTGTACCTTAGAAGACTATGTGACTAAATCCTTCAAATATTTGGTTTTCAATATTAGTTTGGTTTACTTTGAAGAATTTTATTGACAATTTGTTTATCAAATGGTCCTCATTGAACTCTGGGTTTTGTTGGACAAATTTTAGAGATTAAGAATAGATTTTCTTTTTATAAAGGGTTATCCTTTTCTGGATTATCTGATCTTGTACTAACCATTTTGGTTTTGGTTTTGGTTAAAGTCTAAAGACATGGGAAGTATATAGTTCTCTTTTTGGATTAGGAGATTCTCTAGAAGTTGATTATAGTGAACAAGTCTTCCTAAATACTCATCTTTTTGAGAAAATGTGAGTTTTTGTAAGAAATATAATAAAAGTTGAAAGTCAACATGATAAGTAATTATGTTTCCTTATGAATAAATTCCTCAATAAAAAAACGAAAATGTTGTCTATTAACTTTTCTTACTGGGGAATCGAATACCGTTTAACCCATCACAAGTTTGTAATTTTCTTGTGGTTAACTTTCTCCTAAACATGTTTTCTATCACTCTCCATCAGAACTTGACCCTATGTTTTCTCCTCCATGTCCATGTGTTCCTACATGGAATCCTAGTATGGGTTAACTCGGGTGACCTCTGTACTTCTCATTCTTTATTTTAAAGTGATTATTTTACCGACTCTTGTTCTGATGTGGGACTTTCAAGGATGTTTCCGAGCCCAATTTTAAAATTGCGAGGACGCAATTCCCAAACGGTGGGAAGGATGTATCACCCCAGGTAAATAAAGAATATGACATTTTTATATTTATTCATATTTGTGAATAAAATATTAATATTATTTTAAAGGGGACTCTATGCTCGATGGCATACCCAATACGCAACAACAAGTTTCTTGGGAATCACACATTGCACTCTAATAATAAAATAATATTATTTTAAATGGTAGTTAACGCCTTGTCGTTGTAATGGCGGGAATGAACAGAAATAACTAAAAAATGATTATATATGTTTGTCAAATATTTTTACATTTTACAATAAATTTTAGAGGATAAAAAATGTGAATGAATTTAATTTTTTAAGCGTAAACATTCTAATGTTCTTTAGAAGGTCGATTAACCGCCTTTTGATGGAGAACCTCTTTTAAATCCACTTTTTGACAATTTTTTGTGTTATATTTGACAAAATAAAATTCTTCTTTATAATAGAGACATCAAAATTTACTTTGTGTAAATTTTTGGTATCTTTCCGATAAAGTTCATTTTTTAATGAATAGTGAAAATGTTGTATTTTAATTCAAAAACTCTTTTTAATCTAATTTATTCATATGATTAGATTATCTTTTTAATTGTTTTTAATGTAAAATTAGAATATATTTTTACCATTTAATCCAATAGTGGTCATTGTAATTAATTTCACTTTGAAATTGGACTTAAACTAGTGTCAATCTTTAAATAGATATTGTTTCATAAAAACACGCTATTTGTTTTGACAGCAGGAATTAATTATTAAATTAATTAATGCAACATATATGTTTTGAATTTTTTAAAATAGACATCATTTTTGAGTTCGGAATATCAAATATAGCTTAGGGTGAATTTTTGGTATTTTTCTTAAAAACTTCAATTTTTGATGAATAGTGAAACCACTAAGTGGTAGTTAAAGAAACTGATTTTTTGTTTAAATGAAACTTTTCCACCTCTGTGTTTTGAATTTCAAAAATCCGACATACATGGTTGTCATTAGTATGTAAAATTTGGTTCAATGGGATTAAAATAATTTTTTGGTGAATAGTAACTTTTATGTTCTTAATCGCGATTAGAGGTAATTAGTTTAATTTAATGTAAAAATAATGTTTTAATAATGTGAAATGACCTAGACACATGTTATACCCTCATTGGATGTGTCATGGCCGACCAATACAATCTGTGGGTCAACTTGGGGACCCCATGGAGCCACTTTGGTTGGAAAATGACATAAATAACTTTTTATTTAAAGTTAAAATAAAAATGTCACAAGCATGAGATGTTTCACTAAAACAATTTTTAAATGGGGTGATACAAGTAATATTTTTGACTATAAATATTATTTAGAAAGATAAAAATATTTCCTACATCATGATATTTGTTTTATAATTTTTATACATTAAATAAATTAAATTATTTATGACATCATGATGATGCAGCGATTACCTCATTAATAGAGGATTTAAATAAAATGAAAAGATAATGTTAAAACTATAACTTAAACTTGTCAAACAACTATTGGATGAGTATATTTCGAAACCTTTCGACCTTATACTAGAAATACTTCAATGTGGGACCTTTAAAATCCGAAACTCATTTGAAAATAAAGTAATATTTTGTAACATTACAAGAGTGCCCCTCCTCTCCTCTTATAAAAGTCCCCCGCCTCTACCACCTTACCCACACCTCTCAAGCCTTTGGCTCGGCAAACCCCTGCTCATTGTGCCTCTCCACATCCCTTTATTACTCCTAGAAGCCTCACTTTTGTCAGAAGTCTTCCCAAGGAAGCCTTTGAGCTCAAATCAAAAAGAGTTACCCGATTTTAAGGTAATGACTTCACTTGTGTTCCTTTGTTTTATTTTGCTTCTCCAACCCCCTAAACTCTTTTTATTCATTTCTTTTGTAACAATTCCAGTATCTTCAATATACTATAATTTTTTTATAAGAATAATTCTAGCTACACTTACACACACCTACATCAAATGGTTAAAGAACGTACTGTTTCTGTGGATGACGAATTTCTACCTCACGAAATGATGATTGTTCAACACTCATATAACACCTTAAAAGGTGTCCATTAAGATGTCACTATACTTATATATGATATATAATATGTTTATGTTTTACTTAAGCTTCTGTATTTTTCTTTTGTGGTATACCTTTATGGTTTCCATTGTGGGCAAACACGATAATTTCATTTTAGGAAGTGCGGGCTACCGCCCCCTCAAAGTAATTTGATTCGTTAATGCCATATGTGGGATGTGTAAAGGATGGATTTAAAGTTATTATATATTATGTATGTTACATATAAATGATGAATATAATTATGGAATTAAAATATACATACCTCTCATTTAGTTTTAATTCCATTAATATGACATAGAAATAAAAGTAGCGTTCATGCGTAAGTACGGCTTACCGTCTCCATGAACGGTGCATTTCATTTCTTACCTCTAAATGATTATGTAATATTATAAATACATTTATATTCAGGATATATATGATATATATGATATCCAAATCATGAATATCATTCTGGATATAATGAAACTTTGACTACATGAACAACATGTAATTGTAAGAAGTCCACTTTTGACTTAAGAACCAAATATCGACAAAACAGACATTATTAACTTAAATGATTACATAATGTTTATATCATGGAAATAAGTGATATAAAAGGAATATTGAACTTGAAAAAGGTTCTTAATCAAGTATAAATTAACTCAAGTTTATTATTCGGGACGTTAAAGAACGATCGAGTCAAGTCGGACCCGAGGTAAGGGATCCTACTCCTCTCTTTCTTTTTAAGTACACTCTTTTATGTCATTCCTTTTAAACTCATCTTTCTTATGATTGGGATGTTATTTTATATAAATCTTACTGTAATTTTTATGTTCATATGATGAGATACCCTATTCTCTCTCATCAATCCATTTTGGAAGTTTTGAGTGGCGCCGTTTGGCTGCCGAATTTTCGTAAGAGATCTAACCCCTCTCTTTCTCTTTAAGTACTATCCTTTATGTCACTTATTTTAAGCTCCTCTTTGTTATGATGGGGGATGTTCTTTTATATTCCTCTTGATTTACATTTTATTATAATATTATGAGATACCCTATTTGATCTCATCAATCCATTTTTGGAATTTTTAAGTGGCGTCGTTAGGCTGCCGAATTTTCATAAGGGATTTTTCATCTCACTTTTATTCCCGTGAGATTTATGCTACATTTTCCACAATTTCCTTTGAGTGGTGTATGTACTGCCCATTATTTTACTCATTGTTTAATATACTTTTATTTATGAGTATTTACATCAATGTCGTATTGTCCTTCTTTCATGTGGTGTATGTTTCGAAAGATACCCTTGTCGGTAAGGGAACCTTTCACCCTCCTCTTTTTAAAAGACTTCTTTTGTTGTGTCTTTTAATTCACATAACATTATTTTGGTATATATTCTTCTATATCCTTAGTGATTTAAATTTTATGTCCAAGTGATGAGATACCCTTTTTATCTCTCATCAACTCATTTTCTGAATTTTGTAGTGATGTCGTTAGGATGTCAAATTTTTGCAAGGGAAATTCTTAACCAAATTTTGATTCTTTGGGATAAGCCTGTACTCCTTGAATATGTCATTCTATGAATATGTGTTAATAACCTCTGATTTTTTTACACTTAATATCCACTTATATTCGGTGTATTAGTTTGTCACACATAATTATGTAATTGATTTATCTTTAATCCAAGGATATTGTCTTTGTATGGGACTTCATCTCAATCTCCTTTCATTGAGGCATATTTTGTTTTATACACAACCTTCTTTTATACGGTGTATAAACCCCTTTGAATTTTACATTTATCCGAAAGGAATATTTTTTATATAAATCATTTTCATAAACGACAAAAGGGAATGTTTTTGTCGTACGTATGCGGCGACAACGACTTCTCCGCCACCGTGACCATTTTTTGATTTTCGGCTTCCTCTACAAGCCATACCTTTTTTTAAAGAAAAATAAATACCATGTTTTACTTTTCTTATATTTTGGTATTGAAAATGGTTTTCATAATGTTTTTATATCAATGTGTTGTATTGATATCTTGTGATTGAAATGTGGAAATGTTATGTTTCCTTTATGCATGTTTTATGTGATACGATTATGTTATGGTTCTTGGGCATTATTATGAAGACGGGTGGTTCCGTGATAAACTAAGGGCAGGTGATCCCGATATAGCTCTCCAATGCATTGGGTAATGCGAAGGGGTTAAACGTTAAGGTTTCTCCGAAGAGATTTTGGGAATATGCTGTGATGGGTATTCCAAACGTAACCAAGAGGGTTACTCCCTACGTAAGAATGTTATGAATGCCTCAAGTTACCGTTATGTCTTATGATTTCTATTATTTATTCATGATTTTATGAGGTATGTTAAATTGCTTATGTTTTATGGGTAAAGTATTATTTCATTCTTATGTATACATGTACTCATGTTTCCTTCCCATATTTTTATATCCCTTACTGAGCTTTTTATGCTCATCCCAAGTTTTTGAAATGTTTTTCACAGGTCAAGGGAAAGGTACATGATATGATGATAGTGTTAAGGAAGTGTCAAAAAAGAATCCATGTTTTATTTTAAATATGTTTCCATTGATGGGAAAAATGAATACTATCTTTTATGTAACCACTTTTTTTAAATGTGGAATGTAATGCATGTTTTATGATCTAATTATCTAAAACTCTAAACCTGAAAAGATCCTCAATGTGTAATCTTGTAATAACTCAAGATTAAGTAAGGTTTAAGGTTGGTCCCTTATACTTGCACTACACGCAACACCGAGTTAAAGCGCACTATGACTTACCAAACAAGTCGTTCAAAAGAGGTTATGAATAGTATTAACTAAATTTTAAACTTTATATAATCCTTATATTTCGGAATCCATATTATGAGTTTCTTAGACATAATGTAAGAACAAATTCCTTTTTTTCAGAAAAAAAAAGTATTTTTCAAAAATGCACTTTTACCAAATTTAATAGTGATTCCTTTTTAAATCCAATATTTTAAACTTTTATATATTCAATTTGATTAAATAAATTTATTCATTATAATGGGGAAATAAAAAAATTACAATGTAACCCCCCAAGCTTCTATGGTACGCTTCTCTTTGAATAATGTGATAGCGTGTGTTGTACGCAACATCGAGTTCTAACACACCACAACCAATCAAACTAGCCATTATGAATAGTAATACCTAATTTTTGAACTTTAATAAATTCTATCTCTCAAAATGGACTTCATTTTTGGATTCGGAATATCGAAATTATCCTAGGGTGAAATTTTGGTACTTTTCGGATTACTTTCATATTTTGATGAATAGTGAAAATTAATAAATTTTAATTAAAAATTATTTTTTAATCGAAATAATTAATATTGATAAATTATGAATTTTAGTGTTTTTAAATTATATTTAGAATATATTTTTACCATTTTATTCAATGTTTGTCATTGGACAAAATTTCACAATTAAACCAGACATAAACAAGTGTCAATCTTTTGATAGTTATTATCTCTTAAAAACACACTTTTTGTTTTAACAACGGGAATTAATTTTAAATTAATTTCTGCCACTTCTGTGTTTTGAATTTGAAAAAATGGATTCCATATTTTGAATCAGGTTGTTCAAATTATGTAAATAGTTAACTTTTATTTTTAGACATTTTGGATAATTACTTCGGTAAATATTTTATTTACCATGGTTAAAGGGTAAATCCGGTAAATAAAGGTTAAAAAATAATATTATAATAATAAATAATTACCCTAAAACGTGTCCTAACCTTATTGGTTAATACAGGTCCGACCAGGGCCATCTTTGGGTCGATTGTTGGACTCCATGGAGCCACTTGTAAGTGATAATGACACTTTATATTAATTAAGTTAAAATGAATACAAAAATGACACAAGCATATATCTTTTTGCAAAACAATTTTTACATAGGGTTATATATGTTGTATTTTCGACTATAAATATTAATTATAAATATCAAAATATTTCCTACATAATTATATTTTATTTATAATTTTTAGACATTAAATAATTTAATTTATTTATGACACAATGATGAAGAGTAATTACCATAATAGTGAAAAATTAAAATAATTGATATTATAAATACCCAAATAAATATAATTGGAGACTTTTATTGAATTAAACTAATTTTATATGTTAATATGACATATTAGTATTGATTTAATTTTCTTTGTTCGAAGTAATCATTCTATTATGAGTTTCACAAAAATCTATTATTGAATAGTGTCAAAATTCACATAAAAGGGTTTTTAAAACAAATATTATATTATTAATTGATTTTAAATTTTTAAAAATCTAAGGTTCGGACAAGAGACTTATATCATGATAGGTGTATCATTAATGGACCACTTGGGGGGTCTATTTGATGTATATAGTAAGTTTATTAACCATATAATATAAAAATATAAAGAGACATTGTAAAAGTGAAACTAATTAACTAAGAGTTAATACTTAAAGATAAGGTTAATATAGTAACCCAAACCTGTCTAAATTCTATTGGTTGAGTGGTTTTCGACCCCTCACCACCTTAACCTTTAAATAATCCACTTTGGAGCCATTATAAACCGAATATTAATTTATTATAAAATAATATTTCTAGCTTTTCCAAAGGTGCCCATCACCCCTCTTATAAAAGGGAACTCTTCCTTATCATTAATTCACACCTTCAAAGCCTTTTGGTTTGGCGAACCTCTACCCAAATAATCTCTAAACTTCCCTCACTAAATTCTAGAGTCCTTTATTTAGTCAGAAAGCCAACTTAAGGAGCCCTTTTGATCAAATCAAAAGGAATAACCCAAAGAAGAGGTAATGATTTCACCACCCTTTTTCAAGTTCCTTTCTTCTTCCACTTCTTCTTTATTTGTTATTACCATTCTAAAATAATAACTCCAGTATATTATATATACTGTGATGTTATTATAAATATGGTACAATCATATTCAATATTCTATCCATCCTTTGAATAACATGACACCATACGTGCATACGTACGGCTTACCGTCTCCAGGTCGTGGTGTATTTGTTATTCAATAAATTATTATTGGACGGGTATAATAATGATGTATAATTCATGTAAATAATAAATGTAACATGATAATTATTCTTTATATATGATATAACATCTAATTATATATTATTTTAATATCAAAAGAATGATATTGTCGCTCGTGCATACGTATGGACTACCGTCTCCACGAACACGATGAGATTCATTCTCCATCGTATCCATTCAAGTCTAATTCTCATTTGATTATTAATAATATTTTCTAAGGAATTGATATCATTCTGGATATGATTAAGATATAACCTATCCATGACAAACATGGCTTACGTAACAAAACATATAAAAGGAAACGAGTAGGTTAACACCCGAAACAACGATAATACTAAGATATTATTAACAAAACAATGTTAAAAGATCATATATGATATCATATTAATATATATGATTCTTGTATAATTTAATAACAATTATTTCACTATTATACAGGAGTTTAACCTACCCCAAACCAAGTAAAAGTACAAGGTAAGGTTTATTTCACAATCTCTTCATTATCCAAGGTTGTTTATACGTAATAATCTACTGGGATCTCTTTATCATCCACATCCATGTTACTTAAAAATGTATTTCAAAACATTTTTACTATTTAAAAGAATATGGGTTAAAGTAATTTATACCTTTGTTTGACTTTTTTTAATAGTTTTATAAAGGAATCTTTCAGTCATTTTCCAAACAAGGTGCTTTTTAACCTTTTCGACGGAATTAAGGTAAGAATGTTTTTATTAACTTATACAGCGGGTGCGGCTATTTTCCACCATTATAAAATCATTGAAGCTTCCCTTACAGGCTTATAAGAATATTTTGAAAAAAAATATTTTATTTTATAAATATATGACTCTTAAATGATTTCAAAATAGAAAGATATATTTCTCTAAAAAGAGTTCTGATTTCATCTATGTCAACATCCTTTGATGGATTTTACGCTTATTTGAAGTTGATTTATTATGATACAAAACTTCTATATTGAATTGAAGGTTTTGTGATATGTTTGACTAGGGATGTTCTATTTTTATACCATTCATGGTTTATGGTGAAAGTATTGACATTTCGTATGCTAGTTTTAATAAGAATGTTTATGTTATGTTTAAACCTTTTCATATGGGAATGCATTGGACTTAATATGTGACGGGTGGACCCTGCTATAGCTCCTCAATGCATCGGTAGGTCTCATGAGACAAACTAGTGTCTTGGCACAAGGCCTTGACAAAATCTTATTTGTAGTCTTGGCAAGAGGCCTTGGCTATGTGGTTATGATAGTCTACCATTATGCATTCCATCATTATGAAAGTGGTTATTCATATTGCATGTGATTATTCGATTTGTAGAATATCCATGTGAATAAGTAAATGGAATTATTTCATTTTATTTTTGCCATATTATGTTGAAGTTCAAGTTTAAAAGGCTTTTGTTTTAGTTATACACTACCTTAAATGTTTAATTCTTATTTATGAAAGTTTTCGCTATATTGTTATCCTTACTAGCCATTTGAGCTCACCCCTTTTCTATGTTTTTTTTAGGATTCCAAGAAGTATATTGTGATTGATAAGAAGGGTTAAGACAAGGGAATAATGGCATTCATAAAGGATTATTTATGTTGTTTTATATTTTTTGAATTGTAATGTAACATTCATGTATGTAATCTATTTTCCAAGACTACTGAACTATTCAGTCCTTTGGGACTTGATTCCTTGTAATCATGCCAATGTATTAAAATAATGCACCGACTATGGGTAACTGGGGTCGGGGCGTTACAGTTGGTATCAGAGGAATTTTAGCAATAACCTTGGAAAATATATTTAGATAAACTCTGATTAGAGCACATAGCCCTAAAATAGACTTTGAGGATTAGTATAGAATAACTTCCTAGAATTTTGGTATTTTAGAGATTTTGTGAGTTTTCTGAGCAATACATCCCTATCTGGATACGAGCAGGTAGAGGCAACTCTGGCATAGATGTACCTAGGGGTAAAACCAGAAAAAACCGCTTTGAGCTAGACTCAAATGGGAACTGGTGCACGACAACGGGCCTTGCTGCAGTCTTGGTTATGACACTCCCAGGTGATATGCTTAGGATAATTCTCATTTTATTTAGAAACCATTATAAAGGGCTCATGAGTATATACTTACTCAAAGAAAACATTTTTTATGATTATGGATTATATCCATAAACTGTTCAATTTTCATTAGGAATTATTCATTGCAATTCATAAACTGACCTATTTTATGCTATTGTATAGAAATGGTGCCCAGTAGAAGGAATGTGAACTCCAGTAATACGTATGATCCAAAGAGTAAGAAGGATCGTATCTTTCATGTTATTAAGACATCATTTAGAAGGGAAATAGTCTCCCACGTATTATTATCATATGAAGAAATAGTATCATGTGTGGATAAGATAACTAAAGAGTTTACTGAGTCCTATGGATTTGAAGGAAAGTAAGAGAAGAAAAGGATGAAAGAGATAAAGATGGATAAAGGGAAGAGGGAAAAGAAGAATTTCCCCATATGTGATAACTGTGGGAAGAAACACCCTGTAAATTGCCTGAAAGGAATGGGAGTTTGTTATAAGTGTGGATAAAAAGGGCATAAAGTATGTGACTACAAGGGTAAGAAAAAGGTTTCAAATGTACAATGCTTCATTTGCAAGGAGTTTGGACACTACGTGAACCTATGTCCCAGTCATCAGACTATGTCGTAAATGATGCTATTAGATAATAATCAAGTTATGATACTACCAAAGATTAAGAGGAATGATTAGAGTTCTTATGTTGATTATGTCATTTGAGTTTTGTATCAACAATGTACTTGTTATAATAATTATGGAGTATATAAGGATTATATTGCAGTACTATTTATTTAAGGACTTGAGATTGTGACTCAATATCAGGATAAATTTTTGGAAAATATATGGTTGAGAGAATGATAAACCATAATATAGTTCTGATACTGAGGTAGTGATTTTGGAATAATACATGATTGATTTGGATAAATTATATTGGATATTATTGACTACCTTGAAACTGATTAATGATTTGTATATTCCATCATTGTTGGGGTTTACAACATTTTTGGATTGAAGGAGTATATCCATTATTATTTAAGGAATAAGGGATCATGAATGTAATCAATAAAGTTTTATGGTAATTCAGGATGTTGTAGTGTTATAAAAGAATACATGATGAAGGTGTTCACATGTTATTATGCAGAAAAATGGATCTTCATTTTTGGACTAAAGCATTTTGGATAGTTCTAGTTTGGATTATTTTTGGATTTCCATAAAAGGACAACCCACAGGTTGGGCGGAAACCCGTCGCATCTGGCAAGGCCGTGAGACTTGAACCCACAACCGAAGGGCGACAAGGGTGTATCACCTACCACTGGACCACATAATTTCCAGGATTAAATAATGTAGTTTTTTTAAAATATCTGGTAGATGAATTATAAATTCGTTTTTTTTTTACCCTATACGAATAGGATAAATAGAATATATTTTTTACGTTCTATTATATTTTAGAGTGAAAGATGAGTTTGTGGTAGAAATTAGTTAAAGGATGGAACTCTACTTGTCAAGAATATATTTTTCTTCTTCTCTTATTCTATGAAGAAATTAATTCTTATACTTTATTTAAGGAATCCTAAAACCAAAAATGTGTTATCCTAAAACCCTATGTTTTGTTGAACCGATGGTATTTCAAATCATCATTGATTGATGAATTTAAGGACCTCAATTTTACACTTGTTTGTGATTGATGAGCTCAATCACTATCTATAAATATTTACGTTTTTCCTCCAATTATATGTCCCTAATTGCCACCAATGTTCTCCTAATCGAGATCATAATTTTGTGGTGATCCTTTTATTTCTCTTTTCCTCATATTAAGACTAAATTTTAGTAACCCAATTTTCGATGTGGGTTTTCCCACAAATATATTTTCTATTTTCAACCTTTTATTTTTGAAGAACAATTTCAAATTGCGAGGATGAAATTTATTGAAGAAAGGGAGAATGTAACACCCCAAGATTTCATAGTGTGTTATTTCTTCAAAATAATTCAATAACTTGCACTACACGCAACACCGAGTTAAAGCGCACCATGACTTACCAAACAAGCCATTCAAAAGAGGTTATGAATAGTATTAACTAAATTTTAAACTTTATATAATCATTATAATTTTAGAATCCATATTATGAGTTTGTTATAAATAATGTAAGAACAAATTCCTTAAGTATTTTTCAAAAATGCACTTTTACCAACTTTAATAGTGATTCCTTTTTAAATCCGATATTTTAAACTTTTATATATTCAATTTGACTAAATAAATTTATTCTTTATAATGGGGACATAAAAAAACTACAATGTAACACCCCAATATTCTACGGTACGCTTCTCTTTGAATAATGCGATAGCATGTGTTGTACGCAACATCGAGTTCTAACACACCACAACCAATCAAACTAGTCATTATGAATAGTAATACCTACTTTTTGAAATTTTATAAATTCTATCTCTCAAAATGGACTTAATTTTTGCATTCGGAATATCTAAATTAGCCTAGGGTGAAATTTTGGTACTTTTTGGATAACTTTCATATTTTGATGAATAGTGAAAATTACTAAATTTTAATTAAAAACTACTTTTTAATCGAAATAATTAATATTGATAAATTATGAATTTGAGTGTTTTAAAAGTATATTGAGAATATATTTTTACCATTTAATTCAATTTTTGTCATTGGACATAATTTCACAATTAAACCAGACATAAAAAAGTGCCAATTTTTTGATAGTTATTATCTCTTAAAAACACGATTTTTGTTTTAACAACGGGAATTGATTTTAAATTAATTTCTGCCACTTCTGTGTTTTTAATTTGGAAAAATGGATTCCCTATTTGGAATCAGGCTGCTCAAATTGTGTAAATAGGTAACTTTTATTTTTAGACATTTTGAATAATTACTTCAGTAAATATTTTATTTACCATGGTTAAAGGGTAAATCCGGTAAATAAGGGTTAAAAAATAATATTATAATAAACAAATTATCCTAAAACGTGTCTTAACCTTATTGGTTGATACATTTCTGACCATGGGCATCTTTGGGTCGATTTTTGGACCCCATGGAGCCACTTGTAAGTGATAATGACACTTTCTATTAATTAAGTTAAATTGAATACAAAAATGACACAAGCATATATCTTTTAGAAAAGCAATGTTTACATAGGGTTATATATGTTGGATTTTAGACTATAAATATTAATTAAAAATATCAAAATATTTCCTACATAATTATATTTTATTTAAAATTTTAGATATTAAATAATTTAATTTATTTATGACACAATGATGATGCAATAATTACCATAATAGTGAAAAATTAAAATAATTGATATTATAAATACCCAAATTAATATAATTGGATACTTTTATTGAATTAAACTAATTTTATATGTTAATATGACATATTAGGATTGATTTAATTGGATTTTTTTGAAGTAATAATTCTGTTATGAGTTTCACAAAAATCAATTATTGAATAGTGTCAAAATTGACATAAAAGAGTTTTTAAAAAATAATATTATATTATTAATTGATATTACATTTTTAAAAATATAAGGTTCATCCAAGAGACTTATATCATGATATGTGTATCATTAATGGACCACTTGGGGGTCTCCCGGATTTATATAGTAAGTTTATTAACCATATAATATAAAAATACAAAGAGACATTGTAAAAGTGAAACTAATTAACTAAGAGTTAATACTTAAAGATAAGGTTAATATAGTAACCCAAACCTGTCTAAATTCTATTGGTTGAGTGGTTTTCTACCCATCCCCACCTTAACCTTTAAATAATCTACTTTGGAGCCATTAAAAACCGAATATAAATTTATTATAAAATAATATGTTTAGCTTTTCCAAAGGTGCCCCTCACCCCTCTTATAAAAGGGCACTCCTCCTTCTCATTAATTAACACATTCAAAGCCTTTTGGTTTGGAAAACCTCGGCCCAAATACTCTCTAAAATTCCCTCACTACATCCTATAGTCCTTCCTTTAGTCATAAATCCAACTTAAGGAGCCCTTTTGATCAAATCGAAAGGAAGAACCCAAAGAAGAGGTAATGATTTCACCACCCTTTTTCAAGTTCCTTTCTTCTTCCACTTCTTATTTCTTTGTTATTACCATTATAAAATAATAAATACAGTATCTTATATATACTGTGATGTTATTATAAATATGGTACAATCATATTTAGTATTCTATCCATCCTTTTAATAACATGTCACCATACGTGCGTATGTACGGCTTACCGTCTCCAGGTCGTGGTGTAATTTTTATTCAATAAATTATTATTTGGATGGGTATAATAATGATGTGTAATTAATGTAAATAATAAATGTAACATCATAATGATTCTGTATATATGATATACCATCTAATTATATATTATTTCAATATCAAAAGAATGATATTGTCGCTTGTGCGTACGTACGGACTACCGTCTCCACGAACGCGATGAGATTCATTCTCAATCGTATCCATTCAAGTCTAATTCTCATTTGATGATTAATAATAGTATCTAAGGACTTGATATCATTCTGGATATGATTAAGATACAACCTATACATGACAAAGACGGCTTATGTAACAAAACATATAAAAGGAAACGAGTAAGTTAACACCCGAAACAACAATAATACTAAGATATTATTAACAAATCAATGTTAAAAGATCATATATGATATCATATTAATATATATGATTATTGTATAATTTAATAACAATTATTTCACCATTATACAGGAGGTTAACCTACCCCCAACCAAGTAAAAGTACAAGGTAAGTGTTATTTCACAATCTCTTCATTATCCGAGGTTGTTTATACGTAATAATCTACTGGGATCTCTTTATCATCCACATCCATGTTTCTTAAAAATGTATTTCAAAACATTTTTACTATTTAAACTAATATGGGTTAAAGTCATTTATACCCTTGTTTAACTTTTTATAAGAGTTTTATAAAGTAATATTTCCGTTTTTTTTCAAACAAGGTGCTTTTTAACCTTTTCGACAGAATTAAGGTAAGAATGATTTTTTTTAACTTATACGATGGGTGCGGCTATTTTCCATCGTTATAAAATCGTCGAATCTTACCTTACAAGATTATAAGAATATTTTCAAAGAAAATGTTTTATTTTATAAATATATGACTCTTAAATGATTTCAAAATAGAAAGAGATATTTCTCTAAAAAGAGTTTTGATTTCATCTATGTCAACATCCTTTGATGGATTTTACGCTTATTTGAAGTTGATTTATTATGATACAAAACTTCTATATTGAATTGAAGGTTTTGTGATATGTTTGAATGTGGATGTGCTATTTTTATACCATTCATGGTTTATGGTGAAAGTATTGACATTTCTTATGCTAGTTTTAATACGAATGTTTATGTTATGTTTAAACCTTTTCATATGGGAATGCATTGGACTTAATATGTGACGGGTGGAGCCAACTATAGCTCCTCGATTCATCGGTAGGTCTCATGAGACAAACTAGTGTCTTGGAACAAGGCCTTGACAAAATCTTATTTGTAGTCTTGGCACGAGGCCTTGGCTATGTGGTTATGATAGTCTGGGATTATGCATTCCATCATTACGAAAGTGGTTATAGATATTGCATGTGATTATTCGATTAGTAGAATATCCATGTGAATAAGTAAATGGCATTATTTCATTTTATTTTTTCCATACGATGTTGAAGTTCAAGTTTAAAAGGCTTTTGTTTTAGTTATACATTGCCTTAAATGTTTAATTCTTATTTATGAAAGTTTCCGCTATACTGTTATCCTTACTGGGAATTTGAGCTCACCCCTTTTCTATGTTTTATTTTTCCCAGGATGTGAAGAAGTAAATTATGAATGACCTGTAGGGGTATTACGAGGGGATAATTGTGTGGACTATAGATACAATATGTTGTTGTAGTAGTTTTTCACTTTATTATGTAATGTAAAACTTTATGAATATATCTAGTGTTTCCAAGGCTACTAAACCAATCGGTCTTTAGAGATTTGATCTTTCTTGTGATCATGCCAATGTTATGTAATAATGCACCGACTCTAGGTAACTGGGGTCAGGGCGTTACATCATTAAGAACATTTTTGAACATATAAAGACCAAGAATTATATGAATTCAAAGTATTATACCACTTATTTTTTATTAAATAAATTCACTTATCATAAATCATTGCTTTTTAAAATGGATTCATCAAGGGAGATAATAATGTAAACATTTAAATAGAGATCAATATCTCATATTAGTTCACTTACTAAAAGTTCATCAAGGTTATTGAAAGTCGTTGGAGGTCTCTTTGAAGAAAAAATACTTGAAAAAAAATGGATGATTTCAAGTCTACATCTCATATCATTTATTTTGAGTTTTCAGGTATAGAACTTGGTTAACTGTGAATATTGTTCATTATGGATCATAATCCCAAATTAATATAAGATTATTAATCTTAAATCATCATAGGATAAACCATGTTTGATAATGTTTTTTTTCTTTTAATACACCATTATATTATAGTATTTTTAAATGATTGGTTTGTGATATAATATCTCACCCCCTTAAATAGATAGTAAACTCATCACTTTGGTATTCACTCCCTAAATTTGGTTGAAATAATTTAATAACATTTCCATGATTTATTTACATAGTTATTGGATATTTTAGAATATTTCAAAGACTCAATATTAGTGTTTTTTTAGAAACACATATTTATATATACAAAAAATCATCTTTGGAGGTAACTAAGTACAATAAACCACCACTTTTTTGTGTTCTTGTTGATCCATGCACATATGTAATTTTATAAAAAATCATGGGTTTTGGAAAAAAATTATGTCTTTTTTATTGGTTCAGATTGTTTTCCTAGTCTGGATTCAGTAACTTCATGCATAATTTGATCATATAATGTCATTGTTTTTTCATGGAAGTTTATGGATTTAAATATAATATAAATTAATACTAATATATATACATATATACACACATAGTTATATAAATATTCAAAACCACATAAAAAAATATATATACTTTTATACTTATACATATAGAAGCAAATGAAACATGTATTTATAAATATATATATATATATATATATCTAAGAAAAAATCATATCTCATGTCATGTTTCAATAAAAAATCATTAATCATACTCATCGATAATTATTATTTATAGTAACTTGTTGACCCAAACCATAAACCTATGAATAATATTGAATCCATTAATATTTATAATTCGTGAACTTATTCTTTAACAATACGAACATTGACTTATTATCTAAAATTAACTTAATCTATTAATTCACCACCTAATAAATAAAAACCATTTTCATTCAACTGAACCCCATTTAAATTTTCAATCAATTTAAATAATAAATCATTTTAATTATTTTTTAGTAAATCCCTATCTATAGTCTATATTTGTATATACAAAGAGGAATAACAACCCAAAATCAAGAAAATCAAACAAGATTAGAAAACAAAAATAGAAAGCACCCAAAAAAGGTTTGTTTTGTCTAAAAAAGGAAGAACGATGCACCAAAATAATTAAAGACAAACACATAGGGGAAGAATCATTATGGATGAACATCGAAATATAAAATCAAAAAAAATCAAAAAAGCACATTAAAAATAAAATATGAATCCTTAAAAACAAGTTTAGAATATCATACCATTGGTTAATAGTTTTGGTTTGTTCAAAATAAATGAGTTTCGTTGCTCCAAATGAAGAGGGTGAGAAAAACTCAAAAAATCATGAAAAACACGTGAAAGATCAACTGATAATCCTTAAAAAACATTTGAAATTTCATACCTATAGTTTTGAGGCTCGATTTGTCCATAAAAATGACTTCGGCTACGAAAGAGGTTCAGTTTTAGAAGAGTTGAATGCAGTAAGAGGAGAAGCGATCTATTAGGGATCGTTTTAAAAAGGGTGAATAGTTACATTAGTACTTGCTAAAAATTGCAAAAAAATCCCATTTTATCAGTGCTAAAAATATAATCACTCAAAAATAAATATTTTACCATTTCTTTTTTAGCAGTGATGAATTTATACACTTATCGACATTAAAAAATGTAGACAAACGTAGTATATCTCAGCGCTTAATTTTTCGCACTAGTAAAATAAACTTTTATCAATGTTTAATCGAGCTCTGAAAAAAATGTAAAAAAATAATTAAAAAAATAAAATATTTATATAAATAACAAAATTATTAAAAATAAATTATACTAACTATATAAATTTCAAAAAAAATATAAAATGCAGTTAATTAAATTAATAATATAAATTACAATCATAATGAAAATATTGAAACTTTATAAATAAATATTAAAAAATAATAATTTCTAAATTTATTAAAAATTAAAAAATATAAAAAATTAATAAATAATATTGAATGATTGAATATTAAGAATGAGTAAAAAAATTAAATAAATCATAAAAATATTTTTTTTAAAAGTGAATTCATAACACTGATTACATAAATTATAGACCACATAAAATGAATAAATAAATAATATTAATTATATAAATAAAAAATAATTAAAGATGAATTATATTAACTATTTAAATTAAAAAAATATTAAAAAAAATTAATAGATTAATTATATAAATTTTAAACAATTAAAAAATATTAAAATTTAATAAACAAAAATGAATAAATAATAATCATATAAATCACAAACATATTGAAAATATTAAAACATAGAAAATAAATATGTATAAATAAATATGAATAAATTACTGAATTAGAAAAAAATAATAAATAAATAAATATAAAAAACAAATAAATTATATCAAATGAAAAAATATTAAAAATAAATTAATAAAATTTAATAAAATATAAAAATATTTAAAAAAATGATTCGTATGATTTATTTCATGAATTATAAATATATAAAAAATAAATAGAAATAAATAAATAAATTATATAAATTATATAAATATTAAAAATATTAAAAATGGATTATATTATATTGTTAAATTAAAATAAATATTAAAAATTGCATTTAAATAAATTAATTTTATAAATTTCAAATATTTTGAAAATATTAAAACATAATGAACAAAATGATTAAATATTGATCATATAAATTTAAAAAAAATATTGAAATTATTAAAACTTATTTAATAAATTTGTATAAAAAAATATTAAAACCTTAATAAATTTGAAAAATATTAAAAATTAATAAATTCTAAAAAGGAATAAATAATATGAAAGGAAAGAATATTAAAATGAATTAATATAATTGAATAAACTACAAAAAAATAATAAATTAAATTCATAACATTAATTATACATATTAAAAACACATTAAAAATGAAAAATAATGAATAAATAGATAATATCAACTATATAAGTAAAAAATTATTAAAAATGAATTTTATTAACTATCTAAATTAAAACAAAAATTAAAATTAAAATGCATTTAAATAAATTAATTTTATAAATTTCAACCATATATAAAATATTAAAACTTAATAAATAATAATAATAATAAATATTAAATATATGAATTAAAAATATATTAAGAATTTTAAAACTTAGTAAATAAATATGCATAAATTTTAAAAAAATGAAATAATTCCAAAAAATATTAAAAATTAACAAACATCAAAAATGAAGAAATAATATCAAATGAAAGAATACTAAAAATGAATAAATAAAATTGAATAAATTTCAAAAAAATAAAAAAAAAGGAATTCATAACAAGGATTACATGAATTACAAACACATAAAAAATGAATAAAAATTAATAAATAAATATTTTTATTATTTCTAATTATTGATGTATGTGGTGTAATGATTTTATATAAAAAATAAAATTAATTATTATCCTTTAGAAATTTTAATAGTAATTAAAAATATTATTATTTAATTAAATTTATAAATATTTGAAAATGAAAAAAAACTATAAAAATTGAATATATTGCAAGATAATTAAATGAATAAATATTAAAAGTTTATAACTATTAAAAATAAATACATTACATAAAATATTAAAAATGGAGAAATATTAAAAATTGATAAATATAGATAGACATTATATACATACACATACACACAAACATACACATAAGCATACATATACACATATATACACTTACACTTACACTTACACTTATACATACAAAACAGAAATGTATATAAATGAAGATACACATACATACACATACACATACACATATGTATACACATACACATATATACAATCCCACACAAGTACATACACATAATAAATTTCATCCAGAATCCGTTTTTTATTTTCAAATGAAACTTTTAAAGGGTAAGTGTGAACCCTAAAAAATTCAACTAATAAAAAACCAAAAAAGGATGTCATCCCATGTAGCTATAGGGATTGGCCATACCTAATGGCTATATTGTTATGTCAAGCCTCCACCATCGCAAGACCGATTGGCTAGTTGTCTCATTCAAGGTTGCACGGGCCTGGTACCGGTGGAAAAATTCATACCCTCTTGATCTTCCAAATCCTAATGGCCAGGATCTGATGAATATTTCCTTATCTGAATCCTCATATGGAGTTATTCATTGTAGAGTGTCAAGGTTCTTTCACATTCTAGAAATAAAAAATCACCAAAAACCAACATGTAGTTTCAAACCATGAGGATTCATGCACAGACAGACTCAACCCAAAAAAACACATTCAAACATCAGAATCCTTCGAAGCCATCATAGAACCTCAAATCTATGATATCGTCAACCTTCGGGAGCTGATAGTGACGGAACCACCACAATATTCATGTGGTCGCTCACCCTCACATCCCAAAACACCATGGAGACCACCACTCGGATCCCCCTCATAGAGAGTGGTGAATTCCTGAAGCAAGAGTTGATAAATGAGTGGCCAATTCCCTCAACGAATCTAATCTCCATGCCCCCCCCCCAATGCTGACGAACACCACCAAAATAAATGATGAAAAACACATAAACCAAAAATACCAGTCGTATCTCATCCACTAGCATTAGATTAATCAACCTTTCAAAGACAAAATCCCTAAAAACCATCACGGATGAAACGGATACCAAATCTAGAGAAAGCCCTCGAACCACAGCCTGTCGGACTCAGGCCGCACCAAGACACCGACGATCGCCTGTCCACACCTCCCAAAACCTCAAAGAAACCATCGCAGTAGATCTGACTTAGAAATCCACCACATAATAAAGATTCTAGATCAAGGATTGGAAACTGGAACCACTGAACAACAGAAACAATGATGGGACAACCACCGGAAGATCCCCTAGAAGCTTCAATAGATCTGAAATATTAGGGCGGGAAAGCTGCGAAATCAAGGATAGGATTGACTCGAGATGGCGGAGGGTTGGAAAACCCTCACCTACATTGTAGTCGAAGGTAAACCAAGCTTCTTCCCACTAGATCCGGAAGACAGTTCCATGCACAATCCATGGATGAAGCAGAACCAGAAGACGATGGAGCCTCGCTAGCCACCGAAGAATCCTCACAACCCGCACCTCAAAACCAATGAACCGCATTCGAAGCTGATGAAACCACATATGAATCCAATGAAGCCTCACAACCACCACATTTTCGTCACTGACAAAGCCTCACAACTCGCACCGCATCACCAACAAGCCACATCTGAAGTCAATGAAGCCGCATATGAAGTTGAAAAATCCACAAATCTGAAGCCGATGAAGCCTCACCCCCACTGAACGCCCGCTGAGAACCCTCACCCTAACGACCCTCGTCGTAAACCGACCGACCAGGACATTCCCTATCATCATACCAAAACCATCAAACCCAAAATCCCCGGATGATCCTGAGAGCAGAAATATCCCAAGAGTGCCCCAAAATTATAGAAAATTAGGAGAGCACCTCTCTTCTCCATACACATACTACATAAACATACAAATACATACAAAAATACACATATATATACACTCACGTACATACAAATACACATATACATACACATATACATAAACACACACACATACATCCACATACATACACATATACATTTACATACACATACAAATACACATATATAAATACATGTACATATGCACATATACACACACACACACATACGTATATGTACACATAAACAAACATACATCTATATAAACATAAACACATAGAGAATGCATATATACACAGACAACACATACATATGCATACATACGTACACATATATACACATACATATGCACACATATAGATGTACACATACATATACATGGATATACATACATACAGATATATGTGTATGTATTAAATTATTTAATACTAATATAAATATATAAATTCATATTTGAACTATATTTAAATATATAAATATATTCATTTATATTATTATATAATTGTTTAAATAAAATATTAGTATATTGTATTTATTTATATATATATTAATTAATGTATATAAATATATTATTAAGCATCTTTATTGATTGAAATAAATTTTCTATTTTTTATAAATAAAATTCTAAAAATATGTTTTATTATAATTTTTTTATTATAATAAAGTTATATTGATAATATTTATATATTATATTTTTATTTGTATATTTATTATTATATAAATCATATCTAAAAATATATAAAAAATTATATATTATTTAAATTATTCAAGGTGCCCTTAATTGGTGCTTTTTTAGAACTTAGAATGGGATTTATTTTATCAATGCTAATAAAAGTACTAATAATGTCATACCTTTATCAATGCTGAAAAAATCATTGACAAATGGTACTATTTTATTAGTGTTTTTTTATCATTTATAAAGTACAACTTTATTAGCAACTTTAGTTAGCAATGGCAAAAAGTATCCCCTTTATCAGCAATTTTTGTTTAGCACTAATAATCATTAGCACTTAACAAACACGAATATATAGTAGTTAATATAAAAATATATCCTATATATCAAAGCTAGTGATTTAGTCTCAAGGGAATTACCTTCTCCAAGGAAGCTCCAGAACACTAGAATGATAGACCCCTCTGCATATTGAACTATACCTCTACCACACATGTCACCTGATATGCAAGAGACATCGATGTTTAGTTTAACACCACTCTCGATTATGAAGAAGATCTAGGTGAATAGTGGAATTTCACTCATTAGTGTCATTACATTTGGCATATAAAGTCCAAAATTATTCAGGTATGAGAAGGATCCCAATTTTTAAAGAGTTTTTACCAGCTCCCTTATCAAAGTAGACACCTTGAACCTTAAAAGTAGGGGATTAATAAAAATGTATCAATGTATGTATTTTTTGCAATACACATAGATAAACCAATATCCCTCTGCAATATTTATTTGGTGAGTATATCTTGAAAAGGTCCCAGTGTTCTCCTCTATCATCCATACAAGTAAGAGCACTTCAAATGTGACAACAATGGAGTGAATGTCCAGCACCAAACCAAACTATAACTATAAAATAACATCTCAATAACCATGCATGAAGAGTAAGGTGTCAACTCTATATTAGTGAAAATACATCATTGAAATTTTGAAACTAATTAAATACCCCTTTGTTGGATGTTTTTTCAGTCATAACTACACCTCTACAGATACGCTGAAGAATGATACTGAACTTTTTTTAATCTCATCATCCCAAATCACCTTACCACAGTAATCATGAATATAAGGGCCATTTTTTAAACTATTAAATTCATTTTTGGAAAATATTCTAAAATTTGATGGATTAAAAATTAAATGATCCTTCTCAACTTCTATATAAATTCCATTGAACTCATACTTTTACATAAAAAAAACATTATGAAAATGTTGGTGTTGGATCACTTCTATGAACTCCATATTAGACATTAGAAATCCCATAAATACTATATATATAGACTTAATCAGTGCTAAAAAATTTCTTCACCATTGATAAAAAAGGGTTGATGTTGTAAGTGCCTCAAAAGTCGATATCCTTTATTAAGGATAAAAATAATGTTGATAAAATTTCCTTTCATCGGTTCTAAAAAGGTGTTAATAAAGTGGGAAAATTATTAGAACTATTTTAAAACTAATAAAGGGGGCCCTTTACTAGTACTAATAAATGGATCCTTTATCAATGATATAAGTAGCGCTGAAAAAAAAAATCCAACATATAGCAGTGTGCTATAAAAATTATAGTACACTATAACAACAAATATATAATTTAATCTCTCTTATGTTTACATCACAATGAAATAAATAAACATATCACAACGCTTGAAAACATTTCAAACATTGGTATATATAAATACATTGTTACATAAAATTTATCAAAAACATTAATAAAATTCAAAAAAAAATCTTACATTGTCTTTGGACCCCAACCCCCTCTCAAAAGATCTTGATCATGCAACTAGTTACTCAACAAACCACCCTATCTCAAAAAATAGTAAAACTGTATAAAAATATATTCTTATATTAATAATACTTTAAAGAAAAAAATTAAACATAAATATTATTTAATGCATTAATAAAATATCACTTTTAAAATGAAAACATACACTTTAATTTATATTGAGCACATTGTGTGTTGTATTAACATGTGGTTGATTCATACACATCACAAATGATTTTTCAATCATTTTCATAATTTATAAACTCAATATGAGTGAAGTTTCCCAATTTTGAGTATATAATGTGTGTTTTGAACTAAAATGTCAATTTTCAATAAAAATATACACTTTGAGCTATACTACTCACATTGTGTGTCAGATTGGTGTTTGACTAAATCATACACTTAAAAAATGATTTATGGATCATTTTCTAAAATGGGATAATGATAGAATTATCATCAAAAATGAAAGCCTTATCAAAAATAAGTTGAGAAAAAAATATATTTTTAATGAATATTACAATATATTATTTTTGAAAATTTATATTAAAATTTAAAAACTAAAAAATAAAGAACTATTACTAAGAAATCAAACTTTTAATAATGTTTTCAAAAAAAACAACTTCATCCAAATTTGGTCCAAATTCAATGATTCTCCATTATATTCTCAATTTTACATTAAAAACTCATTTAATTTCACTAAAAAATGTGGAAAAGTGTGATAAAATAATTTCACAACAAGATACCTCACACTTAATCTATTTAAATCCAAGTAAATTAAATGTATTTATTCACAAGTACTCCTAAAATAAAATGATAAACATATTTCCTAGGATCAACTATATATTCCTTTAAAAAAATCATCAAATCATCTATTCCCAATAATTTCATTCCACCTATGTGAATTATTTACATTTCCCTACATCAATACAAGCTCAAATTATTTCTTTAATAGTATAGACAAAAGAGACACAAATGTAATTAAATCGATAACAAGATAAAAAAAGTATTTCACTCTCTCCTAGGTTTCTTAAACCAATGCTTCACATTCCAATTTGTTTATACAACTCACAATATATTATTATAAATCAATTATCCCCTTTTAATTTGGATTCAATATTTCTCTCACCTTAATGAGCTCATTTTTTAAAGTGTCACTTTACGTTAATTTTTCCCATCTGTAAATTTTTTCATAGAGCTATGAGAAGAACTTATTGAATTTAGATTTATTTACATAAACACACCCATTTCCCTTGTCTCAATGACTCTCTATGGGATCCCAATTTCCCATTTTACTCCAAATTTAAATTTTTTATATTACTCTCTATTGATATGTCTCCCTAAAGTGTTCCATTTCACTAAGACTATATAACTAGGTTCTAATTCAAACTTAAGATTCCTCAAGTTATTATTCTAATTCCACCAAAACATAACCAATAAAAATTCCTTTTTCTTAGTTTTCAAAAATTATCTCTATAATATAGTGGATAACCTTACTAAACAATCACACAATCCTAAAAAATTTATACTCACTGAAATCCCTTAAAAAGAGTTATGACATTTTTCCCTTGGTGGGAACAAAAGAGTTATTGTTTTTCTAATCTAAAAAACATATATTTATAGAAAAAAAGACTGATTATGTATATATACATATTGAATTAATGCTCCAAAGAGAGTAATTTAAAAAAATGAATTTTTTTTATGTTGACTAATCGAAGTACAACTAAGGAATATTGAAATTCCCCTCTCCACCACACTTAAAACTCAACATTGTTTACATTTTTGAATCCTAAGGTGGGATATAGTTTCATTAAAAATATTATTTCATTGTTTTTTAAGGGGTGAAATTAAATTTTAAAAACAACACAATTTCCACACATCATATCAATTGTCAAAATCATTTTTTTAATTTCACAAGTTACATTGTTAAATACAGATATTATAATTTTTAATTTGGCTCACAAAGAAGCATGATAAATAATAAAAAGCTGTATTTATTTGGGGATACTAGAAAGATTATAAATTCAGATAAATTTGATTTTTCAACACTCAAGAAATAAGTTGTCTAGACACCCATGCAATAAAAACATGTTCAAAAATTTCAAAACATTAGTGAAAATTCCAAGACACTTAGTTCAAAAGAATAAAAAAGAAATAAATGTGTGGAATTAAAACTAACACTCCCTTGGGGAAGAATCATGTCATTAGTTTTTTCTTATAAAAAATAAAACCTCTCTGTTGTATTTTAAATATCCCTCTGACTACTCAGTTTCAGTACATACATATGTAATAAAAATTAACATTAGAATTCAGAGTTTATAGCTTAAAGTGAAATACAACCAGGTTTAAAGAAGGTAGTTTAATCCTATGATTTGTAGTGTGAATATCATATTTTCCTTTATTAGTTTCCCTAAGGAATCATTTACTAATTATTAATCTATAAGAAAAATGACATAATTAAAAATAATTAATAAGAGAATAAAATATGAAACTAAAAATAAAAATCATGGGATAACCCCCCATCGGTGTTGTATTTTGACTATCCACAGTTGGGTAGTCTATGGGTTAACCCCAGTCAGATGGATGTTATAGTTTCATACTTAGGAACAAAAATATTTTATTCACTCGTATATTGTTACTAATAAACTTATAGAGTACCACTTATACAACATGTGTGTGGGTGTGAACACGTTGTGAGAATTTAACACTAGGGAAATACTTGTATTTTATTTTATTCTAACTCCTCGATTGTGAAAAATGTGGAAAAACTCTATTTGACACCCATACACAATTCCAAATATTCCTCTTCTTCATCAAGAGGTTTATCCTTCTCAAGACTCTCTAGAAAATCAAAAAGTTTATTTGTATTTCCAATACTAATAATAGAAGAAAAGTGATTAAAATTAGATTAAATATAATAAAAGTAAAATACAAATACAAATTCTTACATGAAATTTTCAACTCCCTAAATTTGTGTAGTTTGGTCTATATTAAGAAGGAATACTGATACCGAGAGTATTTTAGGGGTAGGAGTGAGGTAGTCATCCTCCTCTAGCCTCTCTTCAAAATATATCACTTCATTTCATGCATCTTCCAAGGTAAAGGATATGATGTATTGTTTTGGATCGGCCTATTATATCATGGAAAAATTAGTATATATGTTAGTGTAGTAAAAATCATCATAATAAATATTAGAAAAAGGATCCTTGTAAAGTTTTTCTTCTTCTTCAAGTTCTATATAACCCATCTCCTGCCATCCCTTGAAATAATTCTCAGTGTGTGAATCTTGAATTTCCAATAGTGGATCAAATTTCATTTCATACTTAAAAATTAGAAAATCTAACTTATTTTATCTTTTCCTTTTTCTTATTTTCCTATCAATTTCTTTTTAGAAGGTTTTTTAGCATGTTGTTGTAGTGCATCCTTATCTCTTTGGTTTTCTCAAATCTTATCCATATCTTGCTAAATCATTAGCAATATTTCATCATGATAATTTATTTCATCATCAATAATCACTATATATTTTCATTCTTTCACACAAAATTTAAATTCTTTAATATCCCCCTCAAGATATTGTATCATATCAAACAGGGATGTTGAATCAAAATCGTTAGTGGTCATCACTATGTGTGTTCTTTATTGTTTATTTATTTGTATATTAAAATTAAAGGATAATTAGAAACACCATTAAAGAAAATATTTCTTCCCTAGAAACAGATCTAGATTGGCAAGTGAACCCTTATCGCAAGGATAGATCCAAATACATTTATAACCCTAACTATAGCATAATGTCCAACTGAAGGGATGATCTCAAGAAAGTAGTGTTGAATGTCGAAGTGGTCTTCCTGGAACTCTTTTTGGGTATTAAACTATTTTTAAAGGAATAAAGACATCTTTGAATAGTGAAAAAAATACTATGGAAGTGGGGTATAGAGTGATGAAATAGTGGAAAAAACAAGAAATGGAGAAAAAAAGGAAAGAAGTGAAGAAGGAAAAGAAGCCGACAAGAAACCTGCCCAGACTCAGATCGACCCACTCATATTCTACTTATCATAGATATTTAATAGATTAAATAATTTATCATCATCTTTAAATAGATTCCTAATCTCTCTAATCACACACCACTCTTTCCCAAAATGTTGTCCACATGTATCTAGAATCTTTTCCAATACATAAATACTCTCCCAAAAGTGAAAGTATCGCCCAATAGAACCACTCCAATAAAAAATATCTTTTGATAAAAGTGATATTCGTGAGATATTCAATAATGAAATCACTCTCAAATACTCTATAAAGATATCCATGAAATAATGGGGATAAATATAAAGGGGAAAGAGTGACGAACACTTCCCTTGGGTGGTCATGCTCTCACTTCACCACTTATATATTATTTTCTTTAAAGTGTGATGAAGAAGGATGATGATTTTCATGATGTTTGGATATCCAGATAGTTTGGGGGTATCATTTCCTTGAACTAGAGTTTCAAATTACACTTTCATATGTTAAGGTTTGATATCATAGCGCATTTGAGGAGGGAAGAATGAGCACAAACATGAATTTAAAAAATAGTGCACAGGGTTATAGTGAGAGGAACTAAAGAAAATAAAAACTACATACTGATTATTGTCCCTCTTAGGATGTGAAAAAAATATTATAAGACCTCCTATTATAAAAAAAATTAGTGACATTTTAAAATAACAGGTAGTGAAATCCACATAGTGCTCTTTGGCGTGCTCGTTACCTGCTCTGGGTGAATTCTTGGTTAGAATAGTTAACCTCTAATGATTACATACACATCCCTTTTAATTTTTCTATTCCAAAAGTTCCCATGATCACACAACCTAATGTTTTCTTCTTAAAAAGATCAACTACCATGATAGGTGGAGTCCAAAATCATTTGTGTCACTGACTCATTTTCCTAAACACTTTCCTGATGTATGCAAAATAATGGTGAGATATTGAAATTAATAAAATAGATATATATTTTAATATTTATTATATTTTTATTATTATTATTTAAATATATATTTTTAATTTTACTTATTTTTATTATTATATTCATTTATTTGTTTAAAAAAATGTGTCGGCTCAGCTAGGGTTTCTTCAAGCTTGGGGAGGGTTCGGAATGGGTTCGCCTTCTTCAATAACTAGATGATCGGTACCATCTATGGTGGTTCTTAGATTGGGTGAAGAGGTGGTGGAATTATCTTCTAGGTCTATAATTGATTGGCCTATCGATACAGCGATAATCACGGGATAAAATAATGTGAAAATTGTGGAAACAAAAATAGACACCAGATGTAATTTGGAAAAACCCCCAAAAATGAATGGGGAAAAACCACAAGAAAAATAGAAGGATCACTATATGTAAAAGTGGGTACACACTCACCCACAATTATAAGTATAAAACCATAATAAAATATCTCTTGAATGTGTGTTGAAATCACCTAAAAAATACTGCACAAATGGAATTTGTTGATAGATAATAAGATGATGAAGGTTGGAGATGATCTGATGATGAAATGGCTAGAAGAGAGACTTTTTATAGGAAATCGTCCCCTACCTATCTTTTCTCCCACTAGGTGGTTGGTGAGGTTGGCCGCCAACCTCAAACCACCAAACCAATCATTTTCCTACCTCCCTTGACAAAGAGAAGGGGAGGCCATTGTCCATCAAATAAACATCCACAAACACATCTCCCACTTAGATATTTGATTGACAACTAATCACATATCTAAACATCCTTTTTATCTTCCAAACATGATGCTCACATCTCTGGGAGGCCACTCAAGGATCTACACCATATAAACTTATCATAGTCAACTACCTTCATTGGGAAATCTTCCAAATTTTCTTTAGTGTGAATTTTCTTCACTTCCACAATTTTTTCCTTCACTGCATCTCAAAAAAAGTGATATTTTACCCCAATTTGCTTCATCTTGGAATGAAAATATGGATTCCTTGTAATATTAAAGGCACTCTGACTATCACAAAACTATGGAATCCACTCATTTCTGTACCTGAGCTCCTCCAATAACTTTCTCATCCAAATCGCCTCTTTTTAAGAATGAGTAGCTACCATGTACTCTGCCTCCATCATGGATAATTCCACAACTGACTGTAACTTTTAAATCTAGCACATAGCTCCTCCTACAAGAGTAAACAAATACCCAGTAGTGGATTTCTTATGATCACAATCACCTGCAAATTCTGAATCAACATATCCTCTAATAGTGAAATCTGATCCTCCGTAACATAATGCAGCATTTGAGGTCTCCATGAAGTATCTTGGGATCCTCTTCATTGTGCTATAATGCTCCCATATTGGATTCTCTATGTACTTACTAACTGCTCCCACTGAATGTGTAATGTTTGGTGTAGTAAAAACTATAGAGAACATTATACTAACCACTGTTGATCCATATGGTACTTGAGAAATTTTCATCTTCTCTTCTTCACTACTAGGACTCATCATTAAGGATAACTTGAAATTAATGGGAAGAGGGGTATATATTTTATTATAGTATTTCATGTTGAATCATTTCAATACTTTTTGTATGTAATTATTTTGTGATAGCCAAATCTTCTCATTATTTCTATCTCGGTAAACTTTCATCCCAAGAATATTTTTTTTCTGGTCCCAAGTCATTCATATCAAACTCCCTATCCAAATGTGCCTTTTTCTCTTGGATATGATCATTATTAGGACCTGAAACCAACATTTCACCCACATACAATAGAATAATGATGAAATCATTACCATCCGAACCACTGAAAAATGTACAAGGATCTGAATGAAGTCTACTGAATCCAAGACTCAGGATATAGGAATCTAATCTCTTGTACCAACACCCTGGTGCCTACTTGAGACCATATAGATGTTTTTTCAACCTGAAAACCAAGTTATTTTTTCCTTCTTCTACAAAACCTTCCAGTTTGAGCATATAGATCTCTTCATCAAGATCACCATGGAGAAAAGAAGTCTTCATATTTAGTTTCTCTATATGTAAACTATATACTACAAAAATCTATAGAACTTCCTTCTGAGCATATCATTTGACCACCAGTCATGCATGATATCTTTACACCTAGTCCATTCCATCCTGCATGATCTTAAATACCCATTAGATTTTAATATCCTTCTTTACATGAGGTAATGTAATAAGATCCCAAGTCTTGTTCTTGTGAAGGGCTTCAAGTTTCTCCAAAATCACCTCCATCCATGAGGATATATCTCGACTCTAGTTCACCTCCATAATAGAAGATGTCTCTCTATCCTCTATTAATAAGTAGTATACAATGTTTCTCTCAGTGACATAGTCTAGATGCCATATTGGTGCTCTTTTCTCCTGATTTTACCTTCAAGGTTCAGACTCAACTGGTACTTGATCTTCATGCTCTTATAATGACTTAGAGGAAACTATTTCTTCCTTGGAATTTTCTTCTACTTCAGTTGTTGTAGTTTCTATATTTTCTTTCTCCATGTCACCATCAATTGTCATTTTCACCTTTTCTTCTAAAAAAATGACATCTCTATTGATGATAAGTTTGCAGAGAGTGGGGTATCACAAATGATAACCCTTCACACCATCAGCATACCCCAAGAAGATATATTTCTTAGATTTTGAATCCAACTTCGATCTTTCTTGGTCATTAAACACTGCATATACCGAACTTCCTAATGTATGTAATCAGAAATAGTCAATGGGTTAACCAGTCTACATCTCTATAGGTGTCTTCAGATCAATTTCTATTTAAGGAGATTAGTTGATCATATAACAGGAGGAATTCACTTCTTCTACCAAAAGGTTTTGGCAATTCCTACAGTCTTTAACATTACCCTTGTTCTATCCATTAGGGTTCGGTTCATCTGTTATACCACTCCATTTTGTAGAGGAGTGTACACAACCATGAACTATCTCTTTATTCCTTCATGTTTACAAAAAGTATCAAACTCCTCACTAGTATATTCTCCACCATTTTTAGTCCTCATAAACTTGATCTTATTTCCAAATTCAAGTTCCTTCCATGCTTTGAATGTTTTAAAGACATCCAAAACATATGCCTTCCACTTTATGGGGTACAACAAATATCTATTAGAATAATCATCAATGACTGATACAAAGTTACTTTCTCCTACCAAGTATATAATCGGTGCTTTACAAACATCGGAATGGATAAAATCTAAGATCTTATGACTTTATTCTGTTGAATTCCTGAACATTAACCTATGTTTCTTGATCAAAACACAATGCTCAAAAAATGGTAAGGATACCTTTGTAAGCCCATGCAACAACATCTGATCTGCAAGAATATTTGGTCCTCATTCTACCATATGGCTAAGCTTATAATTCCATAACTTCATCAACGCTTCAGTCAAGTTAGTTGATGTGACAACTATCTTCACCTCCTTGTATGTTTCACCCATAAAAATGTATAGGTTCTTTGAGATCTTCTCCACCTTTATTAACACAAGTGAGAACTTCACAATTTTCTTCACTCCATTCTTGATGTGAGTCTTGTATCTTATATCATCTAATTTTCCCAAATAAAATACGTTTTTTTCATGACCTTTACATGTTGTACTTATTGGATGGTTTGAACAATACTTTCATTCATCTTCAATTTTATGGTACCAACTCCAATGATATTTAGGGTGTGATCTCTCCCCATGAATGCAAGTCCTTTTGGGATGGTTTCATATTGGTCAAACCATTCCCGTCAAGATTTTATGTGCCATTTTACTCTTGAGTCAATAATCCATGCATCGTTGAGATACTTCCTACTTCCATAAGTTGTCACTACATCACTGACTAGTAAATCTTCATTTCCAGAAGTATTAACCACATTCCCCTAAGATCTCTTTTCACTACTATTCTAATTAAAAAAATTCATCTTGATTTTCCCCTTATTTCCATAATTGAAAAATCTGAAATTATTCTTCTTACTCCATAATTTCGACATTCCATGATTTTGGCTCCCACTAGAACCACACTATATCATCCTTCCTCTCTCCATTGGCAGAGCCTCTGATTGGTGTGAATTTGTTTATTTTTCCCACTTGTTCTTATGCCAACTTTATTACTCAATAATCATAGTGGCAACATCATTGAAGGGAGACATATCTATTAGGATATTGTTGGTAAGATTGATGAAGAGTTGGTCATATGAATCTGGAAAACTCTGGAACAAATTCTCTACATGTTTATTATCCATAATTTTATAGCTCAACATCCTAAGCTAAGAGAATTGGATATTGTGGTTGTTTATGTGGTTGGTCATTGATGATGACTCTTCCATACGAAGAGTGTACAATTTTCTCTCCAAGAAATATTTATTGTGCAGTGAATTGGCCTCATAAAGCTTCCTCAGAGTATCCCATATTTGTTTTTTTGCAGTATTTTTCTTAAAAATGCTCGATAGGACCCCTTCCTCCATGGCAAAATTTATGTTAGCAATAGAATTCCATTCATATCATTCCATTTCTCCTCTATTACACCCATCATATTTTTTCCAATTTCAAGTAGACAACTATCCTTCTACATCATTTCCTTCATCATCATTTTCCACAATGAAAAATTATTCCTCTTGAATTTCTCGATCTCAAATTTTTCCACCATCTAGACACATCATCATTCCAGAACCTTCTTTGTTTCAAAGTAGTGTATTTAATAATCTCAATAATTTTTTCTGATGCGAAAGATCAAACGGAGTCGCAATCATAGAGAATACTAAAATTTATGAGAATTATTAATTCTCAAAAATGTGAACAACATAGGACTAGAACATTTCCTCTGATACAACTTTATAGAACTGTAAATGATTGGTCCCCAAGTGCATCAATAATCACGAGATAAAATAAAGTGAAAAATGTGGGGAAAATGGACATCAGATGTAACTTGGAAAAACCCAAAATGAAAGGTGTAAAAACCAGGGGAAAAATAGAAGGATCACTATGGGTAAAGTGGGTATAAACTCCCTCACTATTATAAAGAGAAAACCCTCATAAAATATCTCTTGAATATGTAGGTAAAACTCCTCAAAAAATAATACAAAAATGGAATCTGATGATAAATAAGAAGATAATGAAGTCTAGAGATGATGAGATGATGAAATGGATAGTAGAGAGGCCTTTTTATAGGCAATCCTCCTCTACCTATATCCTCTCCCACTAGGTGGTTGGTGATGCTGGACACCAACCTCAACCCACTACACCAATCCTCTGCATGGCTCCATTGAAAAAGATTAGGGGAGGACACTATTCGTCAAATAAACATCCACCAACATCATCTTCAATCTAAGATTCATAGTCAGCATCAGCATTCAGATAGATGGAGGCTGGAGGTTTTTTCGTGTGTAATGAGGCTCAGTTCAAATCAATATCCTTTTGTTCCTCCAGTCATGATCTATGAAATTTGAATCTTTAGCACATCTACACTGGGGTTTATATTTATTTAGGTATAGTGAGAGTGAGTCTCATCTTTAATTGGAATCTCATATATGTGGGTTTATCTTCTCTATATTGTAATGGTGGTTGGATGAAATTCAGCTTCATGGTCGAATGAAAATCATTGTAGTCAAATAAATGGATTTTTAGTCAAATGAAAAATGGTGTCTTTGTGGTCAATTGATAGTGTTATAGAATCTTGAGTTTTTATGTGAGGTCACTTGGTTTTTGGTCTTACATTCTATCTTCATGGTCATACGGCAACTCATGTCCAATGGACAAGGTGTGGTCAGTCATGGTACAACATGCAGTCGAATGTATTGCATGCATTATCATTTTTTTCATTGTGAATGCACAAGCATGTGGTCGATCCAAATTGTATGAATGGAAAAAAAATTGTCATTTTCTAACTACTGGGTAGACTTATGATTTCTTGGGGTGTTTTACATATGATAAATGCATGTCCTAAAAACAAAAAATTCCATAATAATTGATAATAAAAGATATAAATTCAAACCAAAAATTCCACAAAAAATCATATAAGATTAAAATAGTGGATATGAAATTATTAACACTATAAAAGAAATCTAGAAATTATTTCAAACACTATTCATCTAAATTCCAAAATTTCAAAATAATAAAATCAATTCTTTATAGAAAATAACTTCCAGATTTATTCCAAAATGGAATAAAGAAACAATTATCATCAAAAATTAAATCCTTATCAAAAAAAAAGTTTAGGACAAAGTTATCCTTAATGAAAATCACAAAATAATATCAATTCAAATGTTATATGAAAATTAAATAACAAAAAAATAAAAAATTATAATTGAAATATCCAACATTTAAGAATATTTTCAAAGAAAATAAAAATCAACCAAAATTGTTCCAAATTCAATGATTCATTTTAAGCTCAATTTTGGATTAAAAAATCATTTAATTTCACTAAGTGTGATAAAGTAATGCCACGTCACAATACAACCTTCAGGATGGCATCAATTTTTGACATTCCCTTTCAAAATTTTCATATATCATTCAATGGGGTAAATCCATTTATAATGTATAGGACCACATAGATGGATATCAATAACCAATTTAACAATCAAGTGAACCATAATATAAAAAAATAACAGTGTGAATAACATCTCTAGTTCAAAAAATATGATAGAAATTTCTTTTTCCATAGTTGGAAATTTCATCAAGTCTATGAATTTTCCATATATAGCTTTGAAAAATAAAATGAGATTGGATAATTAATTATGTCCATTTTTAGGAAAAATGCAAGGTAAATCTGTAAAAATTAAGTCTTGCATCAAAAAAAGACAATCATGTGATTTTAGGACCTTTAACTTTAAGTCAATCATTGGCATGATATTCTTCATATTTCATGAATATCCCAATGTTACCTTTAAATCATTAATGAATTTTAAAAAATAATATATCACTTTACTAGAAAGAATGTATGCATTTGGAGGGAGAAAAGTCTACCTTTAGTGGAGACAGTGTTGTACCCTCTTAAAAATTCCCACCGAATGATGTTATCATATATATGTATTGATTTTTTAGAAGTAAAAATTTTTGATGTACTAGAAACACAATCTTTTATATATGTTTCAACCTAACTGTATGTAAATCTTTTTCACAAGTGGGGCACCCTTGAGTTTCTTTAGTTTTATATCTTAGAAAATTTTCATAAGTAGGAAAGTCATTTATCATCGTATAAAACATGTTTATCAATGTTAAATTTTCATTTATATAATTATCATACAGTGTAACTCCTAAATCCTTCATTAATTTTATAACTTTGATCAATGGAGCCAAATAAACATCAATATCTTTACCTCTTTTTTTGTCTTGATATAAGTAGATACAAAATAATGTATTTTTTTCTATGCATAACCATGATGGAAAGAAATAATTTACCAAAATAATTATCCATGTACTTTTAGTGTTACTTTTTATACCAAAAGGATTCACTCCAATGGTATACATCACAAGATGAAGTTTTCTCAGCTCTTTTCCAAACTCAAGATACTCGTTATCAATTTGCTTCCCTTGAGGAGAGTCTAGTTGGCGATAAAGTTTTCCATTTTGATTTCTTCTATCTATGTACCACTTCAATTTCCTTGCAATCTCATCACTTCTATATATGTCTATAAACCTTGGTATTATTAAAAAGTACTATACAACATTCAAAGGAATCGATTCATCTTTCTTGTATTGAGACTCACAAAAAATTTGGACTTTTTAAAGTGGTTCATAGTCCTTGAAATAAAATATACAGTCATTTGGATAGGCATGTATTCTTTTAGAGATCATAACCATTGAACATAACATTAATTTAGTGTTATATTTTTGTAAAGGTATCTAATTATTTTTAGTAATATATCATTCAAGAGAGAAATGAGTTCAGTAAAGTTGATTTCAATCTACCTATTAGAAACTTTTACATTATATAGATTCAATATGGCTAACAGTGTTGTATATTTAGCAAAAAATGTGTATAATAGAAAATTTTCATTACTATTTATCTTATTAAATAGATTTGGAAAATCATGAAGCTAATATTCAATTGTAATTTTTATTTTCTTTATATGACCTCTATCATTATTTACACCTGTAATAATATCCGAGATATGATATTCAACATTTTTTACACTTTTAATCATATCATAGGATCCATAAAATGTAGTGATATCCTAGTCACTTTCTACATTAATTTCTTACCCATGTTTAGTTCAACATTTAAAAATTTAATCTATTATGTGACAAATCAAGTGTTCTTCCAGTCATATGCATGATCCTTTTCAAACCTGATAAACTCTTTAACCCCATGCTCATAATCTTTTTTAATACAATTTTAATCCACCTATTTTCGATTCATATCCATCCTATTTGATTCAATAATATTCATATTTAACAAATAACTAAAACACTTAAGGTATGAACTTATAATCTTACAAGGTTATTCTTTATATATACACACATAAATTCATCATATTTCATATAAATTTTCATTGATATAATAACTTGTTAGAACATATAAACACAAAAAATTAAATGAAGTAACCATCTTTTATTATAATAAGTCACATATCATAAATAATGTTTTTTAAATGGATTCATTGTGGGTGATAATAATATAAAATTTAGTGGAGATCTCTATATCAGGTAATTTCACTTCTTTAAAGGTCATCAAGGTCATAGGAATTCATTGGAGGTCACCTTCAAGAACAAATACCTATATAAATTTTGGATTCTTTCAAGTTTACATCTCATTTGGTGTATTATAAGTTTTCATACATAGAAATTTTCAACATTGAATTTCATTTTTTCTAGAACATATTCTCAAATTAATATAAGAAGCTCAATATTAAATCATCATTGGTTGAACAATGTTTCACATTGTTTTTTCCTTTTAATACACCATTATATTATGGTATTTCCAAATGATTAGATTATGATACATTACCACACCCCCTTAAATAGTTCATAAAGTCTTCACTTGGGTATTCATTTCCTTAATGTGGTTAAAAAAATTAATAACATTTCCATTATTATTTTTTTATCTAGTTATTAGATATTTTGGAAATTTTCAAAGATTTGATATTTGTGTTTCATTATAAATTCATATTAATACATACTAAAATAATATTTGAAGGTAAAAAAGTACCATAAACAATCACTTTATGGTATATTGTTGATCCACACACATATGTGATGATATAATAAAGCCTATGTTTTAGAAAGAATTAATTATTTTATCTTGGTGTGGATTTTTCACCTGGTTGGAGTAGGTAATATCATGCACAATGTGAAGATATAATGTGATGGTTTTATTCTGGGATGTTTTAGGATTTAAATATAATATAATCCAATATAAATATATATGTACGCATATACATACATAGATATATAAATACTCAAACGTGCATAAACAAAAAATATATAATTTTAAACTTATAAAAAAATAAAACACAAATATATATATATATAATAAGACATCATATCTAATGTCATTTTTCTATAAAAAACTATTAATCATACTCTATGATCATTATCATTTTAAATATAGATTCTAGTTTGACCTAAACTAAAACACAATGAAAAATATTGAATCTATTAATATTTATACATCCTATACTTATTTATAATATTATATACATTGATTTATTATCTAAAAAATACACAAACTATTAATTCCCCACATCATCATTGAAAACCATTATTATAACATTCAAGACTATTTAAATTTTCAATTAATAACAAATAAGAAAATTAAATTAGTTTTTAAGAAATCCCTCTCTGTAGTTTATATTTATATATACAAAGAGGAATAACAACCAAAAAATATGGAAAATAAAACAAGATCCAAAAACCCAAATGGAAAGTACACTAAAAGATTATATTTGTATAGAAAATAGGGAATAGAGGTGCACAAGATTTATTATAGATGAAAACAGAGAGTAAGAATAATTATGAATGAATAGAGGAAGGAAAAATTAAAAAAAATCAGGAAATACACATGAAAGAGTGACCATGAAACTTTAGAAACAAGTTGATAATATCATAAATGTCACATATGTGATATTATTTTGAGATATTTTTCTAGTTTATTTTGGTATTCTCTTAGTTCCCTAGCTTTATTGGGTGTTTTTTGTGAAAAATAGATTTTTTTGGACCCAACAGTAGGTGGAACACGATTGGAACGTAGTTAATAGAGACTGTGCACCCTGTACAGTGGGTCTTTCTGAGGTGCATGGTAAATCACACAAGTGTACATCCATCCCCCAATAACTATGTATCCTATTCTCTCCTTGTATATATATTGATTCATAGTTTTCGCATGGTTATTATAACTATGTGGCATGTCCAAGTCATTAAAAATGATGATTTTCCCATTTTTCCTCTTCAAATTTAACCCCAAATTCACCCATTTTCTCCCCCACTCAAAATTTTAAGCCTTGGGATCCTCACCCTATCCTCTTGTCTACTTTAAATCTCTAAATATTGAGTGGTTTTTTGGGGAATCTCTAATAATCATTAAGTAATTCCTTCCATTTCTCATTTATTCTTTCTTCTTGGTTCTTCTTCACTTTCTTCTTGGATTCTTCCTTCTCCAATGGGTTGGCTTCCCTCATATGGTTTGAACCTTGTCTTTTTGGGTTTAATAATGATTTTTATGGTATGATCATGCATTTATAGGGTTCTCTTGTGTTACAGTTGTGTTTTTACACTGGATTCCAGAGGTTTCCAATCTTGAGAAAGATGATTCCATGCTTTAGCATTATTAGAAGATTTTGGTGTGATTTCTTTTCTTCTAAAATGTGTTCTACGGATTATTTATATGGATTGAATTATTTTTTAAAATTAATTTTGTGTTTTAATTGGTTTAAAGGTGAATTTTTAAATGAAAATGGTTGATTTGCTTGGATGTTTTAAAATAGGAACATTTTTATGTGTGAAAGGGGTTTCGAAAATGGTTTTCCTACTAAAAATGGTTGTTTGGTTTGGGAGTTTTAAATTTTGTAAATTTGTTTGTAAAAGTTTTATATTTTTTTGTGTGTTCTCTATTATAGTTTTTATGAATTTTTAAGTTTTGTTTCATGTGATATGAGAAGTGTAGATTGAGCACAAAGGGAATCCTAGGTATCTGTGTGGGAATACTAGGACGAGTATGCTAGTCAAATCGATGGGGCCAAGGCCTGGTTCCATCTGTCAAGATTGACACTAAAACACTAACTAAAATATGATGATTATTGGAGACCACTAAAACATTGTACGGATTCCACTCTAGTGTCTCATGCATGACGATGTTGTGGGTTACAGTTGCTAAACCATATCACTGAGATATGATGCTTCTAGGTTCCCAAAATTTCTAGTGCCATTAGGGATTAACCATGGTGATATTGTGTTGTGTGCTTACCACCAGCATATGGTGGACCTTTATTTCATTTTAATTTCAAGCATTCTTTTCATAAAAATTCTTTCTTAAAAATTTTTTCTTAAAAATTTATTCAATCTAGTTCTCAAAACATGCATATTAGTATATCTTATAATGATTTGGAATGGAATCCTTCTCTTGGGTGGTATATTACTATGAATTGAGTCAAACCACATATACACCCTCATGTACATGTAGATAATGTGATATTTAACACAGGTAAAGGAAATATGTCTAGTTTTACTGATGGTGGAACTGGTTACTAGTGGTTCCTCTTTTTTCATGTGTTAGTGTAGGTGGAATGATGGTGATAGACCTCTTATTGCATGGAGGTTGGGTTGTGTAGTTGGCGCCCCTCCCCATTTTATTATTTTTATTTTCTGTTTAATGTTTTAAAATGTTTAACATGTGATATTGATACCTATTTTCATTATGGTTATTGGTTTTGATGATGTTTTATTCTTATTTTTTTATCATGGTTAATTATATGGGTGAAATCATTCCTCAAGTGTGATGTTTAAAGATCATGCACTAGTTTCCAACACATAGAGATTGGAAGTGCCCTTCGGTCCATTCCATAGTTTGGGTTAGGTGTCAGGTTGGATTAGATCCTAGGTCGGTTCATGACAAAATGGTATCAAAAATGTTTTATCCCTTTCTTTGGTTATGATATTTGAGATAGTTTTTATATACAGAAGCTATGACTATCGGGGCTTGAGGTTCTAGTTGTAAGTGGTGTGTCTATTCAACACACCTCATGAAAACCCTTGAGTCACTATGAGATGTTTTGAATTGGTTTGAATTATCCTCTAGGTGAGATGTACATTCTGCAGACTCTTCATGGACAGTGGTTGGGGGTGAAGTGGTTTGGATTGTGACTGTGCTTGATATGGTTTTGGTTTTGAATTATAGAGATGTTTTCAAATTTGTTGTTGCTAAAATTTTGTGTAAATTTTGTTGATGGTTTCTTTGTGTTGTTAAATGGTGTAGCAATATGCCTTCTAGGATACATCCTATGCAACCATGTTCAGAGGAAAAAGAGAGTTATCCCTCACCAGTTGATCAAATATTAGTGGAATAAGTGGTTCAGGCTATCCCAGCCTTGGGTCAGAAAGAGGGCTATGGTTCTGCTTAGGTCATGGAAGCTGAACTAGGTCTGGTAAAGTACAAGGATTAGAAGTTCATCAAGAATAATTCTATTTCCTTCTAGGGTAGAATGGATCCCCAGGAATTTGAGGATAATATTGATAAGATATAGAGAATGTTTGGGTTTCTAGAAACTCTTGAGGAAGTTTGGGTAAATTGTGATTTGTTCTTGTTGTAGGGTCCCAGATGGAGGTGGTGGGTCTCAGTGGTTCTGGCTGGGAATTATGAGTGTATGGGTTGGAAGAACTTCAAGGTCCTTCTAAATGAGAAATATTTTCCTGATACCTAAGCCTTTTCTAATACCCAGGATTTTCTAGATCTCTTCTAGGGGCTCTAACCATGATGGAGTATGCAAATCACTTTGTAGAGTTGGTTCAGTTCGCACCAGAGGTAGTTTCCAATGAACAGATGAAGTCTTAGAAATTTAAAATGGGGTTGTGGCTAGAAATATGATCCTAGATCTTCTTGTTGAATATGAAGACGTATGTTGAGGTGTTTTATTATTCTTTAATGTTGTAAATTGAACAATCTTGAAATTTTGGTTTCATTGGACTAGTTTTAGTAGGGGGTCAGAGAAATGGTATTTCATCTGTGAATAAGAGGAAATGAGATGAGTGTAAAAAAGAAGGGAGGTGGTATCTTAGGTCATCCTTCCCGACATCCTTCATCTGCAACTTCAGATGTCAGAACATTTCTATTCCATATGTGTGGTAATGTGGGGAATGTGTGTTCAATTTGGTTACCTCCACCTAGTCTTTGTTGTTAGTGTGTAATTAAGGGACACTTTTAGTAGTTTTGAAAAGCTAAACATCCAAATCTGGGTGGTATACCTTTGACATCTTCCAAGGTAATTTTATCCCATCCATAGCCATCTAGGATAGTGGGGCCTTGGTTTTTAGGTCATGGAAATAAGTTTGGATCTTCTTCTTGTCAATTTCATCCTAAGGTAAAGCCGAAGGTTAATGGTCATTCTCAAAATTAGGCAGATATGAGGCATATTCATGCTATAGACCAATAACCAATGTAATTTGATGTAGGACCTGCAATAGTTTTATTTATGATTCTTATTTCATCCTCCGCATATATTGTTCTATTTGATACTGGTTCCTTGATTTATTTTATTTCTTCCCATCTTGGGGATGTATTGAAATTTTTGACCAAACTCATGTCTTATTTAATGGATTTGGTGATGCCGCTTGGAAATAAGTGGGAGCAAGGTTTTAGGTGCCTATCATGTATAATCACCATGTTAGGGGTTAGGCTGGAATGATATTTCCTAGTTTTGGAAATGGTCCTCTTTGAGGTGATCCTCGGAATATATTAAATGGTGCATTTTTAGGTGAACATCGATTGATATCACTGGTGAGTGAGTTTTATATCCTCATATGGGAGTGCATGGGTCTTCCAAGGTAAATGGGGTCCTCATTCAGGACGTGATGGTCTCCACTTCTGGAGCTACATAGTCTTATTTTTTTGATCTCATCACTCATGTTATAGTATGATTATAGAGGCTTTGAGGGTGGATTACCTCTTATGGTGGATGGGTTCCCAGAGTTGTTTCCAGATGACTTGTCATGTTTTCCTCTATAGAGGGACGTGCAGTTCACCATCGATTTGGAATTGGGGAAATATATTATATTGATTCCCTTATACCTTATCCCCCCATGGAGTTGAGGTAATTAAATATATAAATATGTGGTTTGAAATTCAAAGGATTCATTTGGCTGAGCACCTCACCTTGGTCCGCCCCAATCTTGCTGCTTAAGAAGGATGATGGATTGATTTAGTTTTCTATTGATTATAAGAAGCTCAATAAGGTAATGATAAATAAAAAATATCCCTTACCCATTATTTGTGACTTTTTAATCATATCAAGGGAACATGGTGGTTCTCCAAGAATTATTTTCATTCTGGGTATCATCAGGTCAGAGTGTGAGAGAATAATGTTCCAAAAAACTATTTCTGATGCAGGTATGACCATTTCAAATATTTGATCATTCCATTAGGGTTGATGAATGCTCCAACAGTTTTCATGGTGCTCATGAATAGATTGTTCCATCAGTACCTTAATTTTGTTGTTGTCATGTTTTTACAATACGTCTTGGTTTACTCTACGTCTAAGGAGGAGCATGGATAGAATTTTAGGATTGTATTGGGAACTCTTCAATATCTTCACCTCTACACTAATATTTCAAAGTTAATATTATAGATTATGGAAGTAAATTTTTTGGGTCATGTAATCTTGGGATAGGGGGTTTTGATAGACCCTGAGAAGAAGAATATGGTGATATCATGGTATCAACCAAGGAATGGCTTTTAAATTAGGAGATTTTTGGGCATGTTAGGGTATTACAGGTGGTTTGATTAGGATTTATCTCATATTTGTTCATTCTTGATGGTTATTACTCAAAAAGGGGTAAATTTTGAATGGGTCCTAAAATTTAAGGGATATTTTGAATAGCATAAGATGTAGTTGACCATGGACCCTATTTTGATCTAGTTATAATCTAGAAAGGGATATCTGGTCTTCAGTGATGCCTCATGTATGGGTATTGGGTTTTTATTGATACAAGATGAGATCCAGGTGGTGTGTGGTTCTCCCCAGCTCTGACAACATGAAAATAATTACCCAACCCATGATCTGGAGTTAGCGGTAGTGATGAATACTCTGAAGACTTAGTGTCATTATCTCTTTGGGGAGAAGCTTATGGTCTTCTCAGATCATAAGATCATGGCTTACATTTTCTCCCAGAAGGACCTGAATTTTAGGAAGATTCATTGGGTCGAGTACCTTCAGTGGTTTGATTTTGACCTCGTGTATACCCTAGGAGAAAGAAATGGAGTGACATATTATTTGAGTATGAAATTATCAGTGTAGTATTTGAAAGAGTCTACTAATGAATGGAACTTCATGGTTCTTTTGACCGGATATACCTAGAGACTAGGGAGAATTGTGGAGGTTCATTCTTGGCTACTGTTCAGCTGACACCCTCCCTCTCGGAGATTATTCAGCAAGAGAAGTTGAGTGATAAATTATGCCAGTAGTCTAGGAAGTACTTAAATGGTGGGGATTTTCCCAATGAATGGTCTATTTCTTCCATTGGAGGTCTATGTTTCAAGGTCCTTATAGTGGTGTAATTATTGTTACGGAAGGTGGTGACGCAGGATAACCACCAATATCAGTGGTTCATTCATCCTAGGACCACCAAGATGTTTTATGCTGATCATCTCAATTTTTGGTGGTCTAGTATGAGACAGGATATATCTAACTTTGTATCTCAATTTTATACATGTCAGTATGTTAAATAAGAGCACCAAAGGCCTTTTAGTTTTCTTTATCCCTTACACATTCCTACTTATATGTTGGACTAGGTTTCTATGAACTTCATTATTGGATTTCCTCATACACCCTAGGGAAGGAATTTCATATGGGTGGTGATTTACAATCTAAACAAATAAACCCATTTTGTTCTGACCAAGGAATCATCCAAGGTATATGAATTGGGTCGGCTATATGTTCCAGAGATAGTGAGGTTGTATAGTTTTCATTCAGCTATTATTTTAGAAAAGGAACCTTTTTTTACCTCTTGGTTATGGAAAGGTATTCATAAGTAAATGGGGTTAGGATTCAAGTTGGTCATGGCATACCATTCACAAATGGATGGTTAGATGGAGTGGGTGAATTGAATCTTTGAAGACATTATTTGGGCATGCGTGTTGGATTTCAGAGGCTCATGAGATATCCATTTGGGTTTGGTCAATTTTTCATATAATAATAGTTAAAAATACTCAATAGGAATGGCACCTTTTGATGTGTTTTATGTTCGGTCATGTTGGTCAACTCTGTGATGGAAGGAGGTGTGTGAGACCTTGTTGTCAGGACTGAGCCTTGTGCAGGATATGTCTAATAAAGTCTAGTTGATCAATAAGAAGTTTTTGATAGTGCAGATCTATCATAAGTCTTATGTCAACCAACAGATCTAAGCCTTGTAATTCTTAGTGGGTGACCTGTTGTTTCTAAAAATGGCACATCGCTTGGGTCACTGTCATCTTGGTGAGCAAGGAAATCCAACAATGAGGTATATCAGACCATTTCAGATTATGAAGAGTGTTTGTAAGGTGGTAAACCAATTATCTTTTCAATCTAATTTGACATCAATCCAGGACAACTTCCATGTCTCACAGTTGAAAAATTATAATCAGGATCTATCTCATATGTTTAATTGGGAGGAATTGGAGGTGGAATCTAATTTGTCTATGTTTGAGTGACCAGTGTATATTTTTGATCCTTGGGATAAATTTCTTTGTGGGAATTCCCTACTATTGGTCCATGTTCTTTGTAAACATGGTAATGAAAAGCATGAGACATGGGAGAAGAAATCTTAGGTGGAAGATTAGTACCCCTTTTTTCTCTAGTTAGACTTTGGAATGACTTTCACAAGGAAGAAAGTTTTCATTGTGGGGAGAATTTTCACATACATGATCTTATTTTGAGGCATTTTTTGGTTCATTTTGGTATTTACTTGGCTCCTTGACTTTCCTAGGTGTTTTTAGTGAGAAATGGAGTTTTTGGACCTTACAATAAGTGGTGCACAGTTAGTAGAGATCATTGTGATATCCCATGAGAGATTGTGAATCTTGGAAAGTGGGTTTGTCTGAGGTGTTAAATCAACCACACGGGACATTTCCATCCCTCAGAAACCATTAGGCCTTATTCATCCTTAGATATAGAAGGAAACACGGTTTTTTCATAGTTTGTAAAACCCTTTTACTTGTCCAGGTCATTAAAATGAATAGTTTTTTATTTTTACCTCTTTGAATTTAACCACTAATTAACCCATTTTCTCCCCCAATCAAGATTTAAATCCCTAGCCACCTCCACCTCTCCTATTGGATCCTTTAGATCTCCAAATTTGGGGTGGTTTGGTGGGGAATCTCCAATAATCATAAAGTAAGTCCGTTCATTCCTCATTTATTCCTTTTTCTTGGTTCCTCCTCCATTTCTTCATGGTTTCTTACTTCTCTAGTGGGTTGGTTTACATAATGTGGGCTGAACCTCATCCTTTTGGGTTCAATCTTGATTTTTATGGTATGATATTTCCTTTATATGGTCCTCTTATGGTGAATTTGTGGTTTTCCATCAGATTCTAGAAGTTTACAAGCATGAGGTAGGTGATTCCATGCTTTTTCATTATTATATGATTTTGGTATGCTTATTTTTCTTCTTAAATGTGTTCTATAGATTATGTGTATGGTGAAAATTATGTTTTTTAATGAATTTTGTTTTTTATGGGTTGAAAGGTTCCTTTATAAATGGAAATGGTTTATTTTCTATGATGTTTCAAAATAGAAACATGTGTATGTGTGAAATGGGTTTTGAAAATGGGTTTCCTACTAAAAATGGTTGTTTGGTGTGGTCGTTTTTAATATTGGAAGTGTGTTTGTGAATGTGGTGGATTTTTTGTGTGTGTTCTATATTATAGTTTGTTTGAATGTGTAAGTGATGTTTCACGTGAGATGAAAATTAGATATTGAGCATAAAGGTAATCTTAGGTATCGAGTGGGTTGACTAGGAATAGTAGTCTAGTTGAATCGGAGCAGTTGAGGCCTAGTTCCCTCTAAAGTGATTGATGTTACAACACTAATGAAACTATGATAATTATTGGAAGCCACTGTAACTTTGGTTGATTCATCTCTAGTGGCTCATGCATGAGTACATTGTGAGTCATGGTTTCTATACCATATCACTGAGATGTGATGTCCTTAGGGTCCCACTATTGATATTTCCTTTTGGGATTACCCATGGTGATCTTGCAATGAGTGTTACCATCAGTAGACGATGGACCTTTCTTTTATTTTAATTTCAATAATTCTTTTTTGGAAAATGTTTTCCTCAAAATATTTTTTTATAAATGTTTCTAATCTCTTTCTTAAAACTTTCAATGCAATCGGTATTATAATGTTTTGGTGTGGAATCCTTCTCTTAGGTGGTATCCTATTGGGAATTGGCTCAAACCCTACATACACAATCCGGTGTATTTATATCTTGTTATGTTTGACCTAGGTAAAGGCAATATGTTCTATGGTGGTGATGGTGGATCTATATTCTAGTGGTTACTTTTTTATGGGTGTTGGTGGAGGTGGTATGAGGGTGGTGGCCCTCTTATTGCATGGAGATTGGGTTGTGTAGTTGGTTCCCCCCCCCCATTTTGGTATTTTGATTTTCTGTTTAAGGTTTTAAAAAACTTATCATTTCATAGTGATACCTCTTTTTTTATGGTTATTGGTTGTGATGATGTTTTATTCTTATTATTTTTTCGTGGTTAATTATATGGGTGAAATCATTCCCAAGGTGTGATGTTTAATGCCTAGGCACTAGTTTCCAACTTGTGGGGATCGGGAACTCCCTTTGGGAAATGCCATGGGTCAGGTCAGGTGTCGGGTTGGATGGTATCGTGGGCCGATTTGTGACAATACCTTCTTTTAAAAGGTTTGATTTGTCCAAAATAAATTAGTTTGGTTATTGCATATGAATAGGGGAAGAAAACTCAAAAATATATCATCAAAAACACATGAAATATCAATTTATAATCCTTAAAAAAAGTTTGTAATTTCATACCTATGGTTTTACAGTTTGATTTTTCCATAAAAATGACTTTACGTAGTTGTAGTGTCCGGAAAAATACTCAAAGGGAAATCAAATCATCCTACAAATTTGATAATGGAAAGATATGCATGTTGGGAATAAAATTTAAGGAAAAGACTGAAGAAATACAATTCATATAAGGATCCAAATTGGTATGTTTACTAATTACAAGACAAGGTTATTAGAGGGCGTAGACTGAGAACCAAGAGGTACGTGGATGGCCTTCAAAATTTCATCCCGCAAAGCATTGGCCAGCATACCAAGCCATTTACGGATGAGATGAAAATAGAGAGTGATGTGAACTGTGTCATTGAAAAAAATGTGATGGATAAGTAAGTACCTGCTCACCATCCCCATAGACTGAGTAGTTCATATATGAGGTAGGGATGGCAGCGTCCAGCAAACCACGTCATTTACAGAATTGAGGTTGTGATTTTCACCTCTCTAAACCACAATACTAGGAACCTTAGTTAACCTAGTCGTTCACGTGCCGAGAAACATCCCCCTGGGATATTGCAAAAGGTTTTGTGTTCCTATAGATGCATCCTCCTTGTCACTCTATAAAAGGACCCCAAGGGGAACTGGGGAAAAGGGAGGAGGATTTTGGGGGAGAGCTTGGAGATTACAAATGAAAGACTTCGAAGGAAAAATATTGAAGAAGTAAAGAACCGCGAATGGTTTCCATAAGGTATAAACCTACCAAAAACCATAAAAAGGAAACTTAATAATAATCAACTAGTCATGAACCTAATTCGAGAAATATGAACCATAGGCCCTTCATGGATGAACTTCATATGAATTGTAGGTAGAGTTCCCCTCCTTCAGTTTGGTGAACCACGTAGCACATCCCTATGCAGAAAAGACCATGCACCACATAGCGCCAAGCTATGAAGGTGGAACCTGAGACTACATACCCCCGCAGTATGTGGCGTCTCGCATCCAGTTCTGTAAACCACTAAGGTACATGGATGACCCCTTCACTAGAATATCAGTACACTATGCGGGGAATCCCCCATCTTGCATGAGAAAATGGTATGAAAAATGGGGTGTCCTCAGGTAATCCACCTTCCAGATCACATCTTGTCCTTCCATTCCTGCCACACCCTCTATGGCCCCTCTACTAACCATTCTACTAGAATCAATCCAAATCCTCTTCCAAACCCATCATAAATGTATGACTAGACGTTCGGGAACATCACTGGGCCCTTCTGAGTCTACATACCCAAGGTAAGATGAGGTGAAAAGTAAATTCCCACAACGGTTCAGACCCTTGGGACTTCTTTAAGTCTGCATTCTTCAGGTAACCCAGAGTCTGGCCTTGGGACTCTAATGTGATCTTCCCTGTTGTGAGGATCAATTTTAATCACTGTATTTTCCATTCAATGAGGTATAGTGATAAGTAAAAGGAATTAAAGCTTATTTTCCTTTCGATGAAGTGAAATGATCTTCCCCTTTCCCAGAACCCATTTTAGGGCATCCATCATGGAGTAATACCCTAACCTTCTGGGCCATACCCAATGACCTTTACATTCATTTCACATTGAAAGGTTCATTTCCCTATTCCCTCTTCCATCGTATCCATCCTCCTTTTCTCTCATTAGATAAGAAAAAGTGTGTTTTTGTTGAATATTTCACACCATCTTGTTTCTCACACTGAGCAAGAATCATGTTGGCTTAGAGGTCTGTGATGATACGACATTCACATAAAACCTCATGTGAACTATGAGAACTCTAATTCCTAACATAACTAGGATACATAAGAAGCCTTTATCTAGGCTTGTTCTCCATACCATCTCATCCATGAAATGAGATATCTTGCCCCCTTCAAATGGGAATCTCTTATGTGTAATCCCAATCAAGTCACAACCCAATAATTGAACTATGAGAACTGTGATTTATGCTATAACCAGGATATGTAGGATGCCTACTTAAGGCCTGATCTCATTGTACATTCTCCTTAAAATTCATTTTTGATAAGAATTATCCCTGACTCACTAGGGCCTCCTCTTTAGGAATAATCCCCGAAATGACTATTTCAAGAAAGGCCTCCTCTATGGTGTAAGACCCGACCATGATAAGCTCCAATATGTAAGCCCCAATCATTTACCCTCATAAAAGGGCATCCACTTTAGGAGTAATCCCCGATTAAATTCTGGAAAATGTGCCTTCTCTATGATATAAGCCCCAACATAAACTGAACTATAAGGGATTTTATTCCCAAATAATTGGGGTATGTAGGAAGCCTCACTGAGGACTGAAGCCATCACCCAAATATCTTTAATGTTCACCAAGACATGTCCTCAGTGGGACTATATTCACCAAAGAAATCATGCCTCTCTTGAGCATCCTGGGCCACCTCGGTGTATTTCCCACATGAAATCTTGACTAGGTATCTTCTGCCAAGATGTCCTTACCGCATGACATTAAACTACATGGATGGTTCCTCATCAAATTACCTTAAAAGGTGATGTGTCCAATTAAGTGTCACCAAACTACGTGGGTTCTAATTCCTCTCACATGGATACATAAGAAGCCCATCTTATGGGTTCGATCCTGACAGCAAAACAATGGATGAGACCAACTGCAGATACACACTTGGGAAAAAACAATGATTCACAAACATATGGACATTGCTTAAATATATAAGAGAGTCTCAAAATAGGAGATATTTTCTCTAAAAAGGGTGTGATGAGCCCGACCTCCCATCCTCTAAACAAATGGAGTCCTTAAGTGTTGTCGACCAAATATTCATCCAATGAGCACCTTCCTTTGGAAATCAATCCCATGAATCATGGATACCAAATCCGTTGGGTGTTTCTATCTCCTTGAATAAACTCATTGGATACCATAAGAGGACATAATACCCAACATAAAACCCTTCATAGTAACAGACAACTGGTTACTTTCCGTCATGCCATTTCGGCCCCCCCAATGGTGCGACGTGAATTGGATCAAAACAAAAATGGTGAACTCGATGTGAATCTCTAACCAGGGTGGCAGTTTTACCCTAATGATAACAGAAAATAATATATTGCATGTCGAACCATTTTGTTTAACCCCTCACAATGTGATGCAAACGAAGTTGAAACAAAAATGGGGAACCCCTTGTGAATCTGTAACTAGGGTGGAGGTATTTTCCCACCAAAAGCCACTTTCATAATGGGGTAAGAAGGCTAATAAAGATCATAAATTATGCATGTGATCATGATATTATACTTTGATAGTGTGTTTTTGTTTGTATATGTCATATATATAGGAGAACCACCAGTACCCACTGGAAACTCATGGAGGACCAAAGCGGGACAGACTCCTACTATGAAATTTGAATGAGAATTCATACCCATTCCAGACAAAGATGTATCACAGAACATCTTGGCCATGATGGAGGATTAGATGTTGATCCCATACTATATCCTCCAAACATGTCAATGCCTCATTGGATTGGTAGAAAAAGCAAGGAGTCGGGCCCACAACCCGATCTCCCTGGGTGGGGTTATCTATCCACCAAATTGGATAATCAAACCAGATCAGACCAACATCCAATATCCATTATGAGAGGGTTAATGTTCATATTCCATGATACAAGTACAACTAGACTGGGAAAAAATATCCATTCTAACTGGGGGATGTCGGTCCATTATGGTGGTCACTCCAGGTCAGGCATATATGCCTACCATAATTCAAGATATTCATTAGTGTATCTTAGTGATATCATAGGAAGCAACCAAATAGGGACCCTCATATAAAGGTCATTAATAATAGAAGGAATCCCCAGTTTCCCAAAAGAGATCATCCAAACATGAAAAGCACCAAAGGCAACCAGAAAATGAAGAGCATACTCATGATTCTACTCTGTTAAAAGCTTGCATTCTTGATTCCATTAAATGTTTCTCAATATAAGCTCAATATATTTTCATTCCATTGCCAAATTATGGAATTGAAAGTAGAAGTTTTGAAGGTCCTCCCCGCAATGTCTCTACCAGTAGCTCTGAAGGTACTCCCCAGAGCACCCATGGGGGCTTACTCCATGGGCTAGAAATGATTGATCAAGAGATTCTATCTCATGATGCATGTTAGGGTATCCCTCCCTCTGACCAGAAGATCATATATCAAGAAGTACCTCCCCATTTTATAGTATGCCCAGATGGTCCTCCCTTGGGTATACATTTTAGATATGTTTATTCTTATAGTTGGATGTCAAGCTGTGATGGTAGTCCTCACCATGATGGTAGTCGCTACGAAGGCCCTCCCCGTAGTGACATAAAGCAACGAGAAGGTCCTCCCATCATGCAGTACATCCTGAAGTCCCTCCCCAGAGTTTACACTACAAATACTCTCCCTGCATCCAGATCTATGATGGTAGTCCTTGCTATGATAATAGTCATTGTGAAGGCCCTCCTTTAAATTATGCTAAGCAGCAAGAATTTCCTCCCCATATGGTCATCCACCCGGAAGTTCCTCCCCATCTTATATATTGTAGAAGTCCTCTCTATGGGCATACACTAAGTTTTGATGATAGTAATCACCATCGCAACATAGACTATGAAGGTCCTCCCTACAGTCCAAATTTACACCGGTGAGAATTTCCTCATCTCGTCAGGTCAAATGTGACAAAACCCTCATATGGTGAGGTGCTTGTAAGATGGAGTGCGACACAATGGATACTATCTCCATGAAAATTTATATCCTTTCTCAATCAGAGGACTTCCTAGGGCCATTCTCATATTTTCATCCACCCTCATACCGTTCACATGTCAACAAGTCTCCCTCCAACCCTGCTTCTTGGACAAAACCATTAAGGATCATTCAAACCAGGCGGATCAAGAAGAAGAGTCCCTAGAGGAACAACAACAAGATGGGTTTTTTATGAGAAAAAAACTATCAAGGGATGACATACCATTGATGTATTGGCCCATGGACACTTCTCATTTTAACATACCAAAAGGGTTTTCAAAAGAATGTATGCATAATATTCACCTCAATATCTGGATGACTCTCCAATAGTTAAAAGAAAATTTTTTACCCTGTAATGGGTATGCAAATCATGTTAATGTCTTGGGAGAGATTTTCTATCAAATAAACCTATAATACCTTCCATATGAAAGATATTCACAATCAGAAAGGAAAAATAATGATCTTGGGTTGGTCTTCCTCCACGTGCAGCACAAGTTGTGCTACCTTGTCGGCGACACCCCATTGGGTGTTCATATTCAGGGATGGGGAGAACATGGAGCCCTACACTTCACCCCACTTTCTATTCAATAGAACTCATCAGAGGAGACATATTTCAATTTCTTCATCCATAGATAGAAATAAAATTAAGTCCCTACTCAATAAAGGTGCAATGCTTGACAATAACCGGACTTGAGTAAGTCTCAGAAGTGTCAGGCCTGACAAGAGAAAGTCATCGAGAAGCTCTTAAACCACGACACTGAGAACATACAGTAGGATTATATCTTAATAGAATCCAATAAATGATAATAGGTCATGTCCTTGGAAGAAATTAATTCACGTGTAGACCTGACACAATATCCGGCTCACACCGGTATGGGAATGCACGAGATTAAGAAGGCAGAAATAGCAGTAGTGGTAGTGGAAATACGGGATCAACCCTAGTCTACAAGGTTGGGGGAATTTTTAACTCAAAATTCCCCCATAAGATCAACAAATCCAGGAAGAGACACGTCAATAAAAGAATAGGAGCAACCCCAACCCTCAAGACTGGGGGAATTTTTACCTCAAATTCCCACCCAATAAATGTCTATCTTCTCCTGTTTAGGGAGAACAATGGATAGAGGGGTCACTCATTCCATCCCATCCCATGACTCACATCCCCTGGGATGTAGGTGTACTGAAAGGTCATATCAAGTCTTCCTTTGAGCCACTATTTGGAAAGAAATCTGAAGAGTATCACAGAATGGCCGAAGAAGATCCAACAAAGGACATAAGAAGTTCTCCTACCATTTAGCACCCGATACCCCACCCCAATTTTTGTATGCATCAGTGAAAATTAGGGAATTCATCACCACAGACCTTACTAAAAATGATAAAAATAATGAGGAAATAGGAGAAGAGGGTTTCCTCCTGGAGACTTTCCACACTGAGCATGGAGGTGTGCACACCAGAAATTAAAGAGTTGTCTTAAACTTGGGTGACCCCTCATTCAATCTGCCATTACCACCCAGTGAATCCTCAACAAGGAGAAGAATAAGAGAAAGTTATATAACCCACATCTTCCTCCCCATGAAGATTACCCCCTACACTTGAGGCGAGATTCACTTGACAAGAGGAAGAAATTAAAGAGATGAGAAGACTCAATGCTGAGATGTTAAGAGTAATACATCCTACTAGGTGTGTTTCTCAGGTGGAGCATAAACACACAGTTCCATCAGACGTACCTCTGCCTCACAAGCTCATCCCGACAAAGGAAGCAAGGCTGGAACGCCCATTCAAGGAAGCGTCGGGACCATCAGTCTATCTAAACCCAATACTGTACGGATATCAATATTTCCTTCCATTAGGGAGGAATCTAGAACACATTCAGGAGAATCCACAATGGATTCCCTTGGTTGGGTATCCACCTCAAGGTCCAGTAGTACCGACATATCCAATCTTCCCCCTGCTACACCTTCTCATGCTCAGGTCCAATAGGACATGCATCAAGGGCTCTTGAATACCATTGAGTTATTAACAGCTCGAATATAAGTAATAGAAGTATGATGCAATATATTACAGCTAGAATGAAATCCCTACCCTGGCTAGGTGAGAAATGCCCTATATCCACCAAATTTTGGGAATCCCATATTTCTAGTATTCAATGGCTCAGGGGACCCAGAATAGCCTTTAATGCACTACTCTTCCTATTGTGATCCCATGATGGGAACCCTGGAGCTATAATAACCTATGAAGCTCAAATGCTTTGTGAAAACTCTACAAGGTTCAGTCTTTGTGTGGTACACTAGTTTTTAAGCTAACTCAATAATAGGATGGGTGGATCTTTGGCACTATTTCCTATTCTAGTTAAGCTTGATTTTTCCCAAAATAATAGTCAGTGATCTCATGAACTGAAAACAATGAGAGAACGAGAGAGTCTTAGACTTCATCACCAGATGGAAGAGTCTAAATTACTCCTTGAACCATCCACTCCCCCAAGATGAGATGCTCTCCATGTGAATCGGTAATCTTTGAGATGATATGAGAACACCACTCATTCCTATAAAATATATGAGTGGGTTATGGTACTTCTCTGCCATCACTCAAAGGATATAAGATTCCTTGAAACGGACTAATATTAAGTCTTGGGCATCCCCATCAACCCTAGTAAAAAGAGTTAGGAGAGATGAAGTGTCTTCGATCGTTCTTAAGCCACCTCATGCCCCATCTTCAGCTCCAAGGCCCCCACAAAACCATGTCGGGACCTCTGGACGTCACCAGACACCCCCACCCCATTAATAAAAGTGAAGGGGGATAAAAGAAATTAATTCAAGGAATTTAGAAATAAATTGTATTCATTCTGTGATAACCAAGTCTATAGTTACTTCATAGCTTCCATGAATTACAACTTGATTTGGCTTCTGGAGCCAAAGAGGGCTGAGGAAGTAGGTCTTGATACCATCCATATTATTGTCCCTTCCATCGGATATTGGGACCAAATATCCAGGATTTTTTTATCTTTAAGGAACTTCTACAGAATATAATAGATTCTAGAAAATTAAAGCTGGGACCACCTCTAGTGCAAGTGACGTATGTTTTCACCACTGATCCAGAAAAATACGGGGATTGTAAAAAAGTGGTTAAGAAAAATGAGCATAAGTTTTTTAGTTGGAAGACTCAGAAAATAGTCAACTGAGTACATGGAATACTCCATGAATAGTTGAATCAACCAATCGTGCCTCTAATGGATCCTAATGAAATGTAGACATCATCCTCATCCCCATAATCCCTCAGTGGACAACTACCCAAAAAAAAGTCTAATCAAAAGGGAATAAATCAAGTAAAGGAAGATGAACTCATGCCAAATCCATGTTTTTTTTGACACTCTTAGATTTCATTCCATTAAATCTGAAGAAACCGGATTCTCCCCACCAAATGGCACAATGAGCAACACCCCACCAAATGACACCACCAGAAGTAGATAATGAGGCAAATTTATCATCAGAATAGGTGCTGATTTTTAGATCCATCAATGTAATCCATTTAATGAATCCCTTCTCCGATGATGAGTATGGTTATCAACTAGAATTCCTCACACCCAATCGAGGATCCATAGGAAGAATCTGCTGAATCCAAGGATACCAAGGGGGATGCATCCATGACAGAAAACAAGTGTATAGACACACCCCCGCTCAAACTATTAGTGTTTCAGAGACCCATGGAAGGGCCCTCTAGTGGATCCAATAGGGATAGGAAAATTATTTTTCCCCCATAGGAATCCACCCTAGTCCAATCCTTCTAAAATATCCATCAGATTAAGAACAAATGAATAATTTCCCTCGACATCTAAGCAGATCTTCCCAACTCGATCCACAAAGGATGAAATCTTCTTCAGCTCCAACCCCATGGGTCGACCTGTCTTCATCAAATTATCAAGCCCCTAAAGTTCCTATTAAATATAATCCCCAATCTAGGAAGCATCATCCTTTAGATCAAAAATATATTATTTTGAAATAGTTATCTTCAGTGCCAATTAAGCTCTCAATCATGGATACACTAAATCTATCAACATATCTCAGGGAATCTCTCATAGAGGCATTGCTGAGTCCCCAGGAGTTTGAAGTCTAAGTATATATCATCGAAGTATACCAGATAGAGATAAATACTATAAAATTACATGTATTTATTGACTTCATAGATCAAGATGAATATACCATCATAAAAGTACACATCAATCCCTTATATGTGTCTGGCATGATAAATTTTCTTGATGTCTGAAATGTCTTCATCGATAATGGCTCTGGGGTTAATCTCCCTCCATTGTGGATATTTCATCGGCTGCGCTTCAATGAGCATGATCGGACACCCTGAACCACTACCTTATTGGGACATGACAAAGGTGGGTCGAAGCTGTTATGTTAAATCAAGATCAAAACCTAGTTCGGTGACCTCGTAGCTTACCCAAAATTTCCAGTGGTCTGAAATAATACAGCTTTTAACTATCTACTTGGGAGTACCTGGATGTATAAACATGTAGTAATCCTATTCTCTTACCAGTAGTGCCTTAAATATATCATTAATGGAAATATTGAGACACTACATGCTGATAAGTCCCTGTTCAAGTCCTGAAAGTCACGCTATATTGAAGCAGGGTTCTATGAACCAAAGGGGAAACAACCCCCAGCTAACATAATTGATTGGGTCACCACCCCAAATGGTTTGGAAATAATTCCCACTATTCCCCTCAAAACTATCGGGGAATAATACGTACTTCCCGTCATTTTGATTGAAAGTATAAGTCCAAATTATGATTCATACTCAATATTCATCATGATTTCTCTTATGACTACCGAGCCTAATGATGTTGAAAATCTCATTGAATCCTGAAATAATGGTGAGTTCTCAGATAGAAATACCCTCAATATATCATCAAAGCCCCATAAAATCTTAGACTCGTGTACTAAGGTGAGAGGAAGTGTCTTGTAACACAAATAATATAAGGAAAATATTTTACCCCTTATGTAATATTCTCCATAGAAGACCCTACCAATGACGACGGATTCACTTCTTGGACACCAAAATTGAAACTCCTCCCTCAACTATGGATAAATTGTTTTAAATATTGTTTCCCTATCAGAAGACTAACAGGAATATGATGAGGATGCATGGGAGGAGGAAGAAGAATACCTAAGGGATTCCCCTCCAGAATTTGAGGAAGGTGTTTCCACCACCGTTGATGAACTCATGAAAATCAACTTGGGTATATAAGAAGACCTATGAACCACTCTGGTTAGTGTGTCCATTCCATTAGAAGATAATGAGATATAAAACTCTTTCATAAATAATAATCAAGACGATTTCTCTTAGAATTATTCAAAAATTATAGGTCTCGATCTAGAGGTGTCCACTCACCACCTGGGCCTAATGAAAGATCATTTTGGTTACAATAAAGATTCCAGAAGAATTACCCCGACAAATGTTTCCAAAATTGAGAATGAATTCAACAATATCATCAAAGATAACATTATTCGGGAGGTCCAATACCCCATATGGATAGAAAAAATTGTCCTCAGAAAGAAGGAAAATTGGTAGATCAAGGTCTGCATCGATTTTAGGGACCTCAACCAGCACTACATGAAATATTATTTCCTAGTGCCAATCAAAATAATGTCAATCAATGAAACTACTAAATATGATCCTCTCTCTTTAATGGATGGTTATTCAGGATATAACCAAATCTGAATGACCCAAAAATATGAATAATACACCACCTTTAGGGATCTCTAGTGAGTGTTTTTCTACAAGGTGATGCTTTGCAGTTTAAAAATGATGGTACCACATATCAACATGCCATGCACCGCATTTTCAAACCCTTCTTAGGAAATTTTTTTGAATTCTATGTTGATGATCTGGTAGTTAAATCATGAAAATTATTTTACCACCTGGATGACCTTAAAACCATCTTCAATAAACTACAACAGCACTGTCTAAAAATGAACCCCCTGAAGTGTGCTTTTTGCGTCACCTCAGGGAAATTTCTCGGCTTCATCATAGACCATTGTGGCATCGAATTTGAACCTGATAAAAAAAAGACCATCCTGGGAATGTCACCACCTTGAAACCTCATTGAGTTGAGAGGACTCTAAGGACACATATCCTACATTCGGTGCTTCATAGCTAACTTTTTTGGAAAATATCTTTCCTTTAACAGGTTGATGAAGAAAGGGGTAGAATATCAATGGAATGAATACTAGTCGGAATAATTCAACAATCTTAATAAATATCTCCTGATTCCATCGGTGATAATTCCACCAATTGAAGGAAGACCACTCATTCTGTACATAACTATGACAACCCTGCTTTCTATTACAACTTAAACATGCTTTATTACATATAACTTCACTTGATACAACAAAGAAGATCAAGAGGATTAGTGTCTTTGGGGATTAGGATCATTACATAAAAACTTTAAACTTGAAATACAACATCTTTATTGAAAACTTACTTTACATGACCACTACATTCCTTTGTACTTAGCATTGCATGGGATAACCTGAGGACATGCATAAGAAAAGGGTGAGCGATAAAGCCCAGTAAGGGAGTACACGATGAATAACATGAGGAGTTAAATACATGTTAGGAAATAGGAATATCAATAGAGCATAAGAGTAACATGAACATAAAGGCATGATAAAGCATGATAATCATAACATGGAAATGTGGCAACAACACTTAACATTGAATTAGCATGAGCCAAGGCTCATTGCACATGGAGCATGAGTAAACCCTCATTTCACTTGAAGCACGAGTAAAACCTCGTTGCACTTGAATTAGAATGAGTCAACACTCATTGCACATGACGTATCATGATACTATACTTTACCCAATGCATTGGAGCTCTATAAGGGCGCACCCTTCTTAAACATTTCATTTCATGCATAAGTGTGTCTCATGGATCATAAAACATGGATTCATAAAACATAATAATTTATTCCATGATAAAGGGATGTGGAATTCATACATGAAAATTTATAATCAATAAGTAAATTTGTATAAAGGTGAATGCCCTTGATGGATAAATGGGCATGGTATTCACTTCACAATGATATTGGCTTAGAAAATCGGTGTGATTTCGGCAGCGTAACGGCGTGACATAAGAATTCATAAAAATGGTTGATGAGAGAGAAAGGGGTTCCTCATCATATTTACATTTAATGGACAGTAAGGAGGTCATATAGATACATGTCCCAACAATTGAAAAGGAATTTAGTTTCATGATACAAAATTATTGCTTGAATATAAAAAGGAGAAAAAAAGTTCCTTTCGGAATTTCGGCATAGTAACGGGTGTACATGGGAGGCATTTAATGAGAGAGAAAGGGGTATCCCATTATTCAATCAATAAGAGGGCAGTATGGGGGAGGTTAAAAACCATACCCCAACATTCATAATTGAAATTAAAAGGGAAATACAACTTAAAGAAAATTGACAAAAATGAGAAAGGAAGAAAAAACCCTTACTTGGAAGTTGTGCTTCCAAAGGCTAGAGAGAGGCTTGTGAGAGGCTTCTTGGGAGCTTGGGGAACCTTGAGAGGATTATAGAGAGAGTAGGGCAGAGTTTGGACGAATTCCAAGGGCTTTGAGTGAGGAGGAAGTGGGAGCTTGAGTGGGTTTATATAGGAAAGGTGAGGGAATTCTTTATTATTTAGGTTTGGGACCCCTTATATTAAAATAATCCAAACCACAAACCATCCCATGGTATTTGCCCATGGTTTCTGGAAAAGGAAAGAGGAAAACAATATTTTACAAGGCCAAGGTCCGAACTTATTAAAAAAATAGGGTTGCCTATGTGGAGGTGAGTCACACTCCCATGGAAATTAATTTAAAAAGGCAAAGTGTTGAATAAGTCTTGAGGGCTCCATTAATTCTTTGAAAAGTAAGTCAAACAAACCCAAAACCTCATTATTTTAATGATAAAACACATATTGGCCGAACATAAGGATTATGGTATTTTATTACATCACCATTGGGCCATTATGATTTCATAAAACACATTATATATTTAAATGGTATTTAATTTTTACTCAAAAAATTGATTGTCTCAGAAAATTATGAAAAATTAACCATTGGATAATTTCGACGTCCTGATTCCAAAAATAATATTTATTTTATCTAAATAATTTTCTAAATATGTGAATTTTCACTTTTAAAATAAAAACCGACATTTATAAAAAAAATCACGAGTTTTGACAGAAATGACTTTCAAACCTTAATAAAATTTTATTTGCATTCATAAAATTATAAGATCATTTATATTTAATAAAAAATAATTTAATATTAATAATAATATTTTATTAAAATATTATTTAATTCAAAAATTCTTTAATTTAATAAAATATAATTCTTAATTAAATAATAACTAAAAACACCATTTGTACTTTAAAAACTAATTACAATGTATCAAAAATGACTAGAAATTATATTCATTATTATATACAAAAATAATGTACATGAACATGGTGCTACTTATTTGTTACATAACCCCTTAAAATAGTCGCATAAGACCTAAGGGTAAGGTGTGCGATGGTGACAGACTCTTGGGGCGGCTCAGATAACATCACTCGAGTGGTAATCTCTATCAACTTCCACTTTTCCCGTAGACGGTCCTGTTCAAGCTTGACATAATGAATCTTAGCTTGGGATTAGTTAAGGGTGAAGCCCAAAGACACCACCTCTTTTCCGAGCTCTGACAAATGGGCTTTGTAAGGGGAAATTATACTGGATGAGGCCATCGCTTCCTTTGTCTGAGTAGAAATGGGTTCGTTAAAGCCTTATATTTATACTACTCAGATTATCACTATTCAATGGCTATAAAAGTAATGGTCACAAATCTTAACATAAAACTAAATAAGTTGACATCTTATAAAATCATTTTTCATAAAGAAACATTTAATTGGATCAAGAGGTATTTTCCATTAATGAAACTTTGGGTCGTTACAATATTCCCCCCTTAAGAAATTTCGCCCTTGAAATTTTCCTTTTCCCACACTAAAACAAATGTGGGTAACTCAGCTTCATCATATCCTCCGACTCCCAAGTTGATTCTTCAAACTTGTGGTTTCTCCAAAACACCTTGACGAGGGGCATTGTCTTATTTCGTAGAACTTTTTCTCTACGATCTAAGATCTTCACTGGTTGCTCCTCATAAGAAACATCATATTCCAATTGTACCACCTCGGAAGAGAGTACATGTGAAGGGTCCAGTATGTACTTCCTTAGGAGTGATACATGAAAGACATCATGCACCTTGTCCATAGTAGGTGGAAGTGCTAGTCGATAGTCCACAACCCCAACATGATCAAGAATCTCGAAGGGGCCGATGTACCTTGGACTTAACTTCCCTTTATATCCAAACCCCGTGACCTTCTTCCATGGAGATATGCATAAAAACACCATGTCTCCGACTTTAAACTCAAGGTCTCGTCGATGATTATCTGCATAACTCTTCTGTCGACTTTGGGCTGCCTTGATATGCTGCTGAATGGTTTTCACCTTCTCCACCATTTCTTCGACCATTTCTGGTCCAAGAAGCTTACGTTCACTGACTTCATCCCAACATGTCGGTGTTCTACACCTTTTCCAATACAGGGCTTCATATGGTGCCATTTGGATGCTCGAGTGGAAACTATTATTATAAGAGAACTCAACCAGAGGAAGATGTTGATCCCATCCTCCTTTAAAGTCCATTGAGCACGCTCTCAACATATCCTCAAGTGTTTGGATAGTCCGCTCGGATTGGCCATCAGTTTGAGGATGATAGGCCGTACTAAAGTTCAGTTCAGTATTCAGAGCATGTTGAAGACTCTTCCAAAACATAGAGGTGAATCTTGGATCTCGGTCAGAAACAATAGATAGTGGTACTCCATGCAACCGTACCACATCCCTGATATATATCTGTTCCAGTTGATCCAAAGAGAAATCCTCTCGAATAGCAATGAAGTGTGCAGTCTTTGTAAGACGATCCACAACAACCCAGATTGCATTGTTGCCTTTGGATGTCCTTGGAAGTCCAGTGACAAAGTCCATGGTGATGTTCTCCCATTTCCATTCTGGTATGGGAAATGGTTGCATCATCCCCTTAGACTTCTTCCTCTCTGCCTTCACTTACTGACACACCAGGCACTTTGATGTATATTCAGTGATCTCCTTCTTCATATTATCCCACCAAAATTTTTCTCAGAGATCTCGATACATCTTTGTGCTCCCTGGGTGAATAGAGAAATTTGAACTATGTGCATCATCCAAAAGTTCCTTCTTCAGCTCCGAACTTGATGGAACACATAGTCTTTTCCCAAACCGCACAATTCCTTCTTCATTAACATTAAACTCTGAGGATTTTCTCTTTTTGATAGCTTCCACTTTTTCTTGGATTCCCGCATCATCCTTTTGAGAATCCTTTAACCTTTCCAAAAGAGATGGTTGAGAAATAATTTTTGAAAGGATTGATGATGTTCCCTTCTTTATGATTCCCACATCTATCTTCATTAAGTCTAAGCAGATTGGATCCTTCTCAATTATCATCATTGATAGAATCGTTGGATCCTTTCTAGTTAGGGCATCTGGCACCTTGTTTTCTTTCCCAGGGTGGTAGTGTATTGAACAGCCATAATCCTTGATGAGCTCTATCCATCTTCTCTAGCGCATATTAAGCTCTCTCTGTGTGAATATATATTTAAGACTCTTGTGGTCAGTATATATCTCACATTTCTCTCCATAGAGATAATGTCGCCAGATTTTCAAGGCAAAGATCACCGCTGCCAACTCCAGATCATGCGTTGGATAGATTCGCTCATGGATTTTCAACTTCCTTGAGGTATAGGATATCACTTTATCATTCTGCATCAGCACACATCCTAAGCCCTTCTTCAAAGCATCACTGAATACCACAAAAAGCTCCCCACTTGTGGGTAAAGTGATCACGGGTGCAGTGATAAGCCTCCTTTTCAACTCCTTGAAGCTTTTTTCACATTCATCACTCCAAGAAAACTTTACTCCCTTTCGAGTTAGCTTGGTAAGAGGGTTGGACAATCGTGAGAAATTTCTCACAAATCGTCGATAATATCCAGCTAACCCCAAGAAGCTAAGGATATCAGTTACCGATGTTGGCCTCGGCTATCCCTCAATTGCATCTATTTTGGAGGGGTCCACAGATATCACATTGCTTGTGATGATATGGCCCAAGAATGAGACCTCCTTCAACCAGAACTCACACTTGTTGTACTTGGCATAGAGCTTCTCCTTGCGCAATGTCTCCAGTACAGTTCTTAAATGCTCCTCATGGTCCTCCTTGGTTTTGGAGTATATTAGAATATCATCTATAAAGACTACCACAAATTTGTCTAGGTAATCTCTAATGACTCTATTCATCAAGTCCATGAATATTTCTGGAGCATTGGTGAGTCAGAAAGGCATTACTATGAATTCATAGTGCCCGTACCTTGTACGAAAAGCAGTCTTGGGGATATCTTCCTTCTTCACCCTTACTTGATAATATCCTGACCGCAAGTCCACCTTGGAGAATTATTGTGCTCCACCCAGCTGATCAAACAAGTCATTGATTCTTGGGAGAGGATACTTTTTCTTTATCTTGATTTTGTTAAGTTCACGATAATTGATGCAAAGCCGCATTGACCCATCCTTCTTCTTGACGAAGAGGACTGGTGCACCCCATGGTGATGCACTTGGGCGTATAAACCCTTTATCCAGATTCTCCTGTAGTTGTTTCTTCAGCTCTTGAAGCTCAACAACAGCCATTCTATATGGAGTCTTGGATATTGGTAGTGCCCCAGGTATAAGTTCAATTGAGAACTCAACATCTCTTCTTAGAGGAAGACCAGGAAGTTCCTCGGGAAATACTTCAGTGAATTCCTTCACAATAGGAATTTCTTCAAGGGTGGTTTCTTCCTTGGACTCAATCATCTGAGCCAGCTATGCGTGCTCATAAGGCAGTAATATCCATGCTTGAGATTATGGAGTTAAAGGAGATTCATCTTCCTCCTGACACTTGTAAAGAATCGGGGGGTCGATTCTCCATATGGAGTGTGATTTCCCTCTCCCGACAATTTATGTTGGCTCTATATAAGGAAAGCCAATCCATGCCAAGAATTGCATCAAATTCCACCAAAGGGAGTATGATGAGGTTCGTCGGGAAATTCAATCCACAGATTATAACAGGGGAGGACTTATACTCATGGGATGCAATGATTGCCCCATTTGCCGTACTCACCGACATCTTTACTTCCATGATTTGTGGTGGTGCAGGGATTGTTCTACTAAACTTTTGAGATATAAAAGAATGCATAGAACCTGAATCAAAAAGTATGTTCGCTATTCTTGAATGAATAACTATGGTACCTGTCACCACTTCGTTGCCGGGGTTCACTTCGGCAGAAGTGATGGAAAAAGTTCTTCCTTGTTGTCTTGGAGGTTGCTGGTTGCCTCCGATAACCCTTGGATTAGGGCACTGATTTGCAAAATGACCCGGTTCTTTGCATTTGTAGCATTGAACAACGCGTTGAGGTTCGAACGGAGCATTCCTCTCCTCTGTCGCAGCCGCGGGTCCTTCTTGCTGACAGTTAACAGCTAGGTGCCCTTCTCTTCCACACCTGAAGCATTTTCTTGTCCCCCTAAGGCAATTTCTAGGGTGCTTCTTTCCACACTTTTGGCAAGTGGGGTGCTATAACTTCTTAGCGACGTTGGATTCATCCATCGGACCACCAGCATTGAAGTCCACCTTACGCTTCTTGTCCCCATGATACCCCTGTGATTCTCCGATCTCCATTTCAACCTTGAGGGCACATCGGACAATTTCCTCATAACTGTCGAAGTCACGGATCACTAATGATTTCCGCAAACTAGGCTTCAGCCCACCAAAGAAGCTGTCAACCTTGCATTCGGGGGTAACGAAAAATTCAGAAGCGTATTGTGTAAGCCTTGTGAAGTTTTCCTCGTACACTCCCATAGATTCTTCATCTTTCTGCTTGAGGGAAAGGAAGTACCTTTCCATCTTAAGACGGAGGGTGTGCGGAAAATATTTATCGAAAAACATATTCCTGAATTCCTTCCATTTCAAAGCCTCGATCTCCTCCTCAGGCTTCGTATTTTTGATCAACGTCCGCCATTGATCAGCTTCACCCTCCATACGATAAGTCGCCAGGAGAACCTTCTCCTGTTCAGAACATTGAAGGATAGAGAAGATCTTTTCAATGGAGTTGATCCATTTCTCAGCGATCGTGGGATCAGATGATCCACTAAAATTAGGAGGCATTTGTCTCATGAAGCTCTCGATAGCGACTTGTTCTTTCTTAGGGGGGGTTGAACGTTCCTCTTGACCCGTGTTTCTATTCAAAACTTGAGTTAGCTGAGAGAGAAGCGTGACAAAGTTCGTGATTCCCGCTCCCATTGGATTGGGCATCTCATTAGTACAATCATCACACTAGTCTTCACAACGGTTGTTAGCCCGAGTTCTCCTATTACCGGCCATTGGCTGGAATAAAAGGAAAGTTAGGGGTAACACATAAAGGGTAATCCAAAGACAAAAGTTGATGACTTATAAATAAACTTTAATCTATTTAACTCATGAGTCTATAGGATTCAATCCAGGCTTTTCATGATCTTCCTTCTAACATATATTCTTAGGGGCATTTTTCCCTTAATAAGGGTTCATACTAAGATTGTGAATTTATCAAAACATATCCCCCGGGAGTTTCATAACCAAGAGTGCAGCAAGGCCTGTTGTCGTGCACCAGTTCCCGTTCGAGTCTAGCTCAAAGCGGTGTTTTCGGATTTTACCCCTAGGATACATCTGTGCCAGAGCCACCTCTACCTCCTCGTATCCAGACAGGGATGTATTTGTTTGATAAACCACTTACATAGTATTTACCGAAACTTAAGGATATTTTTATTATACTTATTCTTGTATCTGAGGCTTTACTAGGGTTTCCTAATCCCAAAAATAACTAAATCTATCCTCTGATACCAACTATGACAACCCTTCTTTCTATTACAACTTAAACATGCTTTATTACATATAACTTCACTTGATACAACAAAGAAGATCGAGAGGTTTAGTGTCTTTGGGGCTTAGGATCATTACATAAAAACTTTAAACTTGAAATACAACATCTTTATTGAAAACTTCCTTTACATGACCACTACATTCCTTCGTACTTATCATTGCATGGGATAACCTGAGGACATGCATAAGAAAAGGGTGAGCTATAAAGCCTAGTAAGGGAGTACACAATGAATAACATGAGGAGTTCAATACATGTTAGGCAATAGGAATATCAATAGAGCATAAGAGTAACATGAACATAAAGGCATGATAAAGCATGATAATTATAACATGGAAATGTGGCAACAACACTTAACATTGAATTAGCATGAGCCAAGGCTCATTGCACATGGAGCATGAATAAACCCTCATTGCACTTGAACCACGAATAAACCCTCGTTGCACTTGAATTAGCATGATTCAACACTCATTGAACATGATGTATCATGATACTATACTTTACCCAATGCATTGGAGCGCTATAAGGGTGCACCCTTCTTAAACATTTCATTTCATGCATAAGTGTGCCACATTGATCATAAAACATGGATACATAAAACATAATCATTTATTCCACGATAAAGGGATGTGGAATTCATACATGAAACTTTATAATCAATAAGTAAATGTGCATAAAGATTAATACCCTTGATGGAGAAATGGGAATGATATTCACTACACAATGATATTGGCTTAGAAAATCGGTGTGATTTCGGCAGTGTAACGGCGTGACATAAGAATTCATAAAAATGGTTGATGAGAGAGAAAGGGGTTCCTCATCATGTTTACATGTAATGGATAGTAAGGAGGTCATATAGATACATGTCCCAACAATTGAAAATTAATTTAGATTCATGATACAAAAGTATTGCTTGAATATAAAAGAGGAGAAAAAAAGTTTCTTTCAGAATTTCGGCATAGTAACGGGTGTACATGGGAGGAATTTAATGAGAGAGAAAGGGGTCTCCCATCATTCAAACAATAAGATGGAAGTATGGGGGAGGTTCTAAACCATAACCCAACATTCATAATTGAAATTAAAAGGGCAATACAACTTAAAGAAAATTGACAAAAATGAGAAAGGAAGAAAAAACCTTTACTTGGAAGTGTGCTTCCAAAGGCTAGAGAGTGGCTTGTGAGAGGCTTCTTGAGAGCTTGGGGCACCTTGAGAGGATTCTATAGAGAGTAGGGAAGAGGTTGGACGAACTCCAAGGGCTTTTAGTGAGGAGGAAGTGGGAGCTTGGGTGGGTTTATATAGGAAAGGTGAGGGAATTCTTTATTATTTAGGTTTGGGACCCCTTATATTAAAATAATCCAAACCACAAACCATCCCATGGTATTTGCCCATGGTTTCTGGAAAAGGAAAGAGGAAAACAATATTTTACAAGGCCAAGGTCCGAACTTATTAAAAAAATAGGGTTGCTTATGTGGAGGTGAGTCACACTCCCATGGAAATTAATTTAAAAAGGCAAAGTGTTGAATAAGTCTTGAGGGCTCCATTAATGCTTTTAAAAGTAAGTCAAACAAACCCAAAACCTCATTATTTTAATGATAAAACACATATTGGCCGAACATAAGGATTATGGTATTTTATTACATCACCATTTGGTCATTATGATGTCATAAAACACATTATATATTTAAATGGTATTTAATTTTTACCCAAAAATTTGACTCTCTTAGAAAATTATGAAAAATTCACCATTGGATAATTTCGACGTCCTGATTCCAAAAATAATATTTATTTTATCTAAATAATTTTCTAAATATGTGAATTTTCACTTTTAAAATAAAAACCGACATTTATAAAAAAATTCACGGGTTTTGACAGAAATGGCTTTCAAACCTTAATAAAAAATTTAATTGCATTCATAAAATTATAAGATCATTTATATTTAATAAAAATTAATTTAATATTAATAATAATATTTTATGAAAATATTATTTAATTCAAAAATCCTTTAATTTAATAAAATATAATTCTTAATTAAATAATAACTAAAAACACCATTTGTACTTTAAAAACTAATTACAATTTATCAAAAATTACTAGAAATTATATTCATTATTATATACAAAAATAATGTACATGAACATGGTGATACTTATTTGTTACATAACCCCTTAAAATAGCCACATAAGACCTAAGGGTAAGGTGTGCGATGGTGACAGACTCTTGGGGCGGCTCGGATAACATTGCTCCAGTGGTAATCTCTATCAACTTCCACTTTTCCCGTAGACGGTCCCATTCAAGCTTGACATAATGAAGCTCATCTTGGGCTTGGTCAAGGGCGAAGCCCAAAGATGCCACCTCTTTTTTGAGCTCCTACAAATGGTCTTCGTAAGGGGCAATTCTACTGGATGAGGCCATTGCTTCCTTTGTCTGAGTAGAAATGGGTTCGTTAAAGCCTTATATTTATACTACTCAGATGATCACTGTTCAATGGCTATAAAAGTAATGGTCACAAATATTAACGTAACACTAAAGAATTTGGCATCTTATAAAAACATTTTTTATAAAGAAACATTTAACTGGATCAAGAGGGATTTTCCATTAATGAAACTTTGGGTTGTTAAAATAACCACCTTGGAGTGATCCCTAGGCACATTCCTTGCATAAAATAATGATTTATGTAATGAGAATATCCTATATTATCTTAGTCGAACCATGATATATTTTGCGACTCATTATTCAAATATCGAGAAGTGATGTCTTGAATTAATATTTGTGGTCCAAAAGCTAATGCATTACTTGTAGCACCACAAAAACCATTTGGTCTCACATAGAAACCCACTCGAGTACATTCTCAGTCATCCAATGTTAACTAGATGCCTATCATGGTTGGAGGTCATCCTGTAGAAGTTTTATATATGTATAATACTACAGAAATCCATCAAAGTCTAGGCATCAGCTAGTTTCTTGGCAGAGAATCCCTTAATAGCGATGGCCCCATCAAATATAGTGTTATCATATGAGGAAGTATTCTCTATTCAAGATATCTCTTAGATATAGAAAATTCAATTTGATGGTGCCTCCATAATCCCAACAATAAAAATAATGGAAGACCCCAAATTCAATAAAGTGGTTCTAGGAGTCATACTCATATCCTCAGAAAAAGAAGTTCTGCTCTATTTTTTCCTAGTTCTGGAAGGATGCACGAACAGTGAAGCAGAGTACTATGCCCTCATTTTAGGGTTGTAACTAACACTAAAATTGAAAGATAAACACTTGAAGATAAAAGTTGATTCAGAACTATCCATCAAGAAAGTCAATGGTGACAATGCTATCAAGAAAGAGTAGTTGATCTATTTGATGAACCATGTACAAGAACTGATGGCAGAATTACCGTCAGAGCTGACATTGACTTATATCCCCTAATAACAAAATGTGTAAGACAATGCATTAGAAAATACAGCCACAACTCTAGCTAAACCTGATCAGAATAAGATAGTCATCAATATTTCCCACCTCCAGATGTTTTTACTATACATTCAGTACAAAATGGAGGAATTTTATGAGATCAATACCATCTCTGAGTCATATGGTCCTCTCACAAACTAGATAACTCCCATTGTGGAATATCTTCAAAAGGGAGAACTCCGACTAGATAGGGATTGAATGGAATAGATCTAGATAAGGGAATTCAATTTCATGTTGTACGATAGCACAAACTAGAAAGAGATTCTTTATAAGTGAGTCCTTGATTGAGTCCTTCTTAGGTTTGTTGATGGAGGAGAGACTGCCACCATCATGAAAGAAGTGCATATCAGAACTTGTGGGGCACACCAGTCAGCATCCAAACTCTCTCATCAAATTCAGAGGCTTGGATACTATTAGCCCACCAAGATGTTGGATTATGCCAATTTTACCAAAAAGTGTCATTCCAGCCAAGTCTAGGCCAATTTCATTCATCAAATCCTGGAGTTTCTTCACAAAGATAACTACTCTGGGCCATTTTCCATATGGTTAATGGACATTTTGGGACCATATCCTCACACCATGGCCAAAAAATTCATGTTTATTCTCACAGAAATCAACTTCTTTTCCAAATGGGCAGATGTTGCACCCCTTAAAAAAGATGGATAAAAAATCATTATCATCTTTGTGAAATCCAATATCATTGTCAGGTTTGGTTTCCCTTACATAATACTGACATAAAACAGCACCAATTTCTACTCTATTGAATTGGACAAACTCTACCAGGGGTATGGTATCAAAGCCAACTGTTCATCCCGCTACTATGAAGTAGCCAACATATATATAGAGGCTTTTAAAAAGACATTATCTAACATAATCCAAATGATGGTTGAAAAGGATAAGAAATCAAGGTCGGACAATATTCTCTATGATCTTTGGGATTACCAGACCACAACCTACACTACCACTCAAGCAACCCCATACTCATTAGTATATGGGACAGATACGGTTTTTCCCATTGAAATTCAACTTTCATCGCCCCGTATTGTTTTCTGTGATCAACTATCTATAGATGAGCAATCCCAAAAATGGTTTGATTAGATGGAGTGGTTAGGTGAGAAAATATTGCACACTCTGCATCATCTATAATTCTACTAAAATTGGATTTCATGAGCCTTTAACATGATGGTTCACCTCCAATATTTCCTTGAAGGAGAGATGTTGTTGGTCCTCATATCCCCAATGATACTCTAAAAGAAAGATAAAAAATTGGATCCAAATGGGAAGGACTATATGTTATACAAATATTTTACTCCAATAGAGCATATGCCCTAATTTTAATGGATGGATATCTCACCATATCCCCCACCAATGCGAGGTTTCTAAAAAATTACTTTGTGTATTCATGATCAAACTTGTCTTAGCTGCATGACGTTAAACTTCCTAGTTTCAGCCACGTCCTTTCCACATTATGTTAAATTGTATGGAATACGTCCTAATAACATGAAAATAAATTGCATGATGAAGTCATCCATGCTTCACGATGTGAAACTACTCAACATCCTCATCTTAATTGCATGATGTTAAACTACATAGTGACATATCTGTCCTTACATCATGTTGTTAAACTACATGACCCCAATGATGTTCTCACCCAATGTAATATTGTCTCTGACATCAATCACCTACCATGTCTCACTACAAAACTGTGTACAGATTGATTCCTATTTTTCAATAGGATATGTAGAGATGCCTAAATCTTAGATCTTGGTAGAGCCACCACATAGTAACAAAATAACTCTATCATACTCTCAACTACATATGTCTCACGAGAGGAGACCCTGACTAATTATTCTTTCTCACACCGATCGTTGCTCACGTGATCTTAGATATAGTGGTAAAGGTCTACTCTTGGATGAACAGAGGATACATGTATGCTATAGGCCCATTAACAAAAATAAAATGGTAAAAAGCACCCCCATCCTTGTGTATGAGCCAAACCTATATAGGGAAGAAGCTCTAGAACTATGTGTGGATTGATTCCTACCCTTGCGGGATATGTAGTGATGCACATATTCATCATCCTAGTCTGGCTTCCACATAATAAAAATTCTCCCTTTCCCTATGCAAAGGTCAGACCTATACAATAATTTTCTTTGTAATATCTACATATGGGTGAATTCTTACCCCTACGGGATACATAAGCATCCCTAAACCTTCAAACATAAGCCTGTTTATAGTAAATTATTAAAGTGAAATGACATATCCTACTTCATGATCCCACTATATGGTAGATTAATCTCATTCCAACCCTTGTTTCTCACACTGAGTTCTACTCATGTGGGATTTGGATTTTTGGAAGAGGATTCCTCACAAGCGTACTAACTCATTACATGGATCAAAGTCTTTACCACAAGACATAAAACTATAGGGTATCTAAAGAACTATTTGTAGGCTTGATTCCTACCCTTTCAAGACATGTAGGTATGCTGGGATTATTCATCCTAGTCCATCCACTAACATCAAAAAAAAGTTCTCCCCCTTATTTTTAATGTCCAGAACTTATGAATTGAGGGACTTTTACAAAACTATGTATGGAATTATTCCTATTCAGCAATGGGATTCATAGATACAACTTGACCCAAAGTCTTGGTTCGTCCATCATGTTGTATGGAGTTCCTCTGTTATATCCTCTAGTTCTCCTATACTATGAGGTAAATCCCCATTTCTCCTTTATTCACACATCGAGTATAACTCATGTGAACTTAGGAATGATAGTAAAGACTTCCCTCACATGTACAAAGCATAAAAGAGTATAATAAACCCATCATCTTGAATGAATGATATAAAAATTCCCCCTCTCCATGCACGGGTCAAGCTGGCACAGGGAGTGATTAGAACTATGTGTAATTTTATTCCCAACTAACTAGGATACATAGGAAACCTCCACAAGGTTCAATCTCGACACTTCACTAACCTCTTTCTTTTCATGTTGGTTCACTCTTCTCCTAACCACATGACGTTAAAAATTACAACTAAAGAAGTATTAAACACATGAAATTAAACTGTATGGTATCTAAAGAATTGTATATGTCTTGATTCTTTACATGAAGAGATATGTAGTGACACTCAGGTCTTCTTGGGTCTAGTCGTGAAAAAAAAGAGATGGATTCCCCAATACCCTGCATGAGAAATGAAAATAGATGTAAGGGATTTCAAATCTAGGCTCTTAAATCTAGAAAGGGTCAAAAGATCATGATTCCCTCTACATATGAATCAGATATATGTAAAGGATCTTACCCCTCATAACTAATCATGGCCTAGATATTCCTCATGTACCTAGAAATCCACTTTTAATCCATCAAACTACATACCCCGAAAAATATCGATTCACCATAATCATCCACGGCTATCTGAAATGGATGGATAGTGTCTTTCAGACACCTTTGTTTGACTATAAACAATATTCCCCAACAGCTCTACATATGATGCCCATAAAAATAGCCTGTCAAACAAAAGAAAAATCAACCCTAGGAGTGGTTGTTCCTATTTCGTTACACCCATTTTCTCCTAATCCTCTAGGAATCCCTTCTGACTCGAGGGCTCCCGCAATCATGGTTTACACCTTCTTTTCCCACTCATGTCTGGGGTGTACTAGGAATATACCGACTATATTATCTCATATTGACACATGATCCATTCGATAATTCATCCCTCCAACATGATGATTAATCTATTATGTAAATGTCCTTTACAGATGATGCTAAACTATATAGAATAAGTACTCATCACATGATTTTAAACAACATGAACCAAATTCCTAACTTCATAACATAAAAACTGCAAGGTACACTAAATATAGCTAAAATTCCCCCACTCCTTGCGTATGGACCAAAACTTGCACAGGAATCCTGGTCTCGGGATGACTAGATCTTCAAAATTGGGCCCCTATCTGATAATGGAGTCAAAATATCCCACCTCACATATAGGTCAAATCCATATAGAGATACTCTTAATTCCATGAATAATCACGGAATCCCAAGAATAATCATGGCCTGGGTGTTTCTGATATGTCCAATCCAACTCTCTCCATTCTTCAAACTCCATGAATTGAGTGAACTTGGATCATTATAATCCTTCATAGCCATTGGGAATGGAAGGACAGTGCCCTATGAACACCTTTGTTTTATTATTCACATTATTCCCCAGTGGATCTATATATGTTGCCCAAAAAATGGTCTCTCAACCAAAGGAAAATTCATCCATATGAGAGGATTTTCCTATTTTCGTATGCCTAATGACTTATAAGCCCCATGTCATTCCTCATAACACAAGTGACCTCAAATCCATGGTTTACACTCTCTTCCCTACACATGTCTTGTACGTGTTAAAACATTCTAGCTCGATTACTCTCCAGTTACTCAGGCTTCTATATCAATATACTAATCACATGACATTCAAACTCGATGATACTCGATGCACGGTATTCCCCCTTAGGCTAGGTCATGTAAAAAGGGTATTTCCCCTCATGACCCTATTCAAGAAATAAATATACATAGGAAATATTAATGTACGCCTTTCCCCTTTAGTTAATCTGTATAAAAAATAAAAATTTCCATCTATATACGCGAATCAGATCCAATTATGGGTAAACACTAAAATATCTATGTATTGCTCGATGCATGCCTTTACATGATACGTAGTGATGTACTATCTAAAATTTTGGGTCCATCCATGAGACAAAAATGTCTTATCCCTGTATGCGTAAGGGTCAAACCAATGTGAGAAAACAACTCATATGGATAGAATAAATATGGATCCACTTTTTCTCAATAATGTTCTACCTAAAATGACCCTTTTCATGTTTACGCATACCCCTTTTTCATGAGCCATACTCTATTTCAAGAAAGGTATGAATCTCCATAGTTTTCTGTGTCCATCAGAAATGGAATTCCAATGCCTTGTGGACATGTTTTTTTGATTATGAACACAATTCCCTGGCGGCTCTACATAAGTTTCCCACAAAAATATCATGTCAACCAAAGGAAAATTTTTCCATAGTAGTGGCTCTTTCTTCCTCCGTACAGTATTACAACATTTGTATCCCACCACATTCCTTGGTTTTGGAACCCCCTGGATTATGGTTTACATATTCCCCATTTTCAAATCCTAAATATAAAAGACATTTTTGTAATGTGGAAAAAGATGAGTCATTTACCCTCATCTAGTCAAAGTAAGATGATTTTAAAAAAAATGTCCCAAATGTCCTAGTTGTATGATGTTAAACAACACCATACTTTAACCCTCCTTTACACAACCCAAATTCATGGGGGAGTGGCGTTTCATCAAAAGATGATACAAATGACCTTATTAATTTGAGACATCATTCCTTTAATGGTCCACCCATTATGGCCCTAAATAGAAAAATAATTCCAAAGTTCTATAAAACAAACTTCTTTTTTCATCGGAAATGGAAGGTCTGTGTCTTGCATACACCTCTTCTTGACTATGCACACAATGCCCTGATGGCTCTGCATATGTTTCCCACAAACATTTCATGTCAACCAAAGGAAAATTCTTCCTAAGGAGAGGATTTTCCTTTATCTATATTCCCCATGTCCTCCTTGCCCCATATCATGTTCCATGTCTATAAATCATAATTCATGGTCAAGAAAAACCCCTCATCCATGTCTCAAAGTTGCTGGGACATTCTCGGTTAATGAGTCCTAAATTGGGTAAATTTCCCCATAAGTCATGATCAATACTATTCGATCTAAAACTCCAGTGTATTTATATTAAAAGTTGTTTGGCCTAAAACATTAGTAATGATAGTCTGGTTAGAAAGAATTTAAACTACCCACCAAAATAGAAACTACACTCGCTAAGGTGAAAACCTATAATAGGAATCCTAGGAAAAAGTCAAGTTATACCTAAAAAGTCTGCACTGTAGTCTTAGTAAAAAGTTTTTTTGATAAAGAAAAAGGAACAAAGTTTGTAGGATTCTCTATGTAAACCTAAAAAGAGTCAAACTACACTCACTCAACCCCTTGGTTCAGGAAAAAATTATAGCATAACTTGATTATTTCCTTATCCTGGATTATAATTAAAATTGATATCTTGTTGAAATTTTTTTTTAAAATGTAGTTGATCATAAATGATTAATATTTCAGGAAAGAGTAAAAGAGGAAAAATATAAAGAAAAATATTTCTATTTTATAAAAAAGGAAGTGAGTGTGGGAGGAACATCCACAATATGGAACCTCTCCCCAATGATAAAACAAAGGTTGTGTAGGGTAGCCCAATGGATTACAACGAGGCATGACTCACTCTTTATAAAAGGTCAATAACTGCCTAATGAGATCCTTCAAGGGAAATTTCTAAAGTATCTATCCTCTCAACTTCATATTCAACCATTGGGAATACACTCTTCATAACAGTTCGGAGGTCTCTCTCTTTCTATTGTATGACAACATAATTAACATTTGATGATGACAATTGTGCTCTTAGTCTGGCCATGCGAACCTCGCACTCAGATAGTTCCTCTATCTGGGAAATAATCTAGTCATGAGAACTAGCTTCTTCATATTCTAGATGATGCAACTCATCAGTAATATCCTAGAAATTCTGAGCTTGGTGGTGAGAAATGTTGAACCAGGAAAGGACTCCTTCACAAGTAGTGAGATCCTCTCAAGCTATTACAATTTGGTGCACAAGGAGATACGGACATCAATAATCAAATCCTCCCAAACCCAGATCGAAAATTAGTCTTCAAAATCTGACATCATCATTGGAAAAATATAATAGGGGGTTTCTACTGCAAGATTACATATTTGACACCATGCGAACTTTCACACATCTTGATACCTCCTAATAGCATCAGAATATTGTTCCTCCTCCACAGAAATAGGTACACAATGGGGAAGCATCATTGAAGCATATGGAAGAAACCTAAGGTGAGTCACCCAAGAATGGGGGATTTCCCACCCCCCAATATATGGTTCAGACTCTGGCACTAAATGAGGGGTGTTTGTAGAAACCTCATGAACATCAGGTGATGTCCCACTCAGACCAGCTTCGGTAGGGCCATGAACCATGTCAGCCAAAGATATGGGATCTGAATAACTCTCTAAAGAAATGTATTATGTGGTTGTATACCCTTCCAAAAACATGTGATGGTGGGTAGAGTGCCTTCTCACCACATTAAGTGGAATAGATGGTGCGGATGGCATGGTTGGGACAAGATCTGAAATATTTAATGGTTTCTGAACCCACCGAACTGGCCTTGATAATACCCCATCAGGATATAAATCCACCCATATCTAGGAATATCTAATGATAGGTAAGTTGAGGATAATATATAAGGAATGATAACTTCTACATTAGCATCCTCACGCATCATGACAAACCACAATTGGAAAATAATTATTGGATGATATTCCCACTTCACCAGGGTGGCAGGGAAAGATGTGATCTACTAAAGGCATCCAAACTTCCTAGAGAACCTATAAAGAAAATATGGATTGAAAATAGTCACCATGACAATATGTGTAGTCAAGACTCCATCTTGAAGTGAAATAATATAAGAAATTTCTTCATGGTATCTTCTCCTGGTATCTATCACTGGTCTATAGGGTGCCTTGTAAGGCACAAAAGAGAAGTGAGAGACATCACTTAGTAATTAAATTGCTCCTTCCATGTTCACATATTTTTCACAGATGGAAGAAATGTTAAGAAATGTTAGGTGGAAGCCAGAATGAGGAACTATGGTGGTATACTAGTACTCATTTTAAGGTAAATTCTCTTCAATACATCCATATAAAAATTAAAATTTCCAACTAAGATGATGTGAGGGTTTCTCTTATTGTATTTTCCCTAAAAATTTGTAGATTTAGGAAAGAGTAGGAATGGTCAAGTTAATGGGTTGTCCCTCTGCCAATGTGGCTTCCATCATCAAAGTGCAGGCCCTAACACCGGTAAAAACATCATGAGAGGGGAAGAGCCATCCAATAAAGAACATGGAAAAGAAACATGTCTGTCTAAGCTCAAGTGACACATCTTGGTGGATTTCATAACCCCAAGTGGTGTATTGACCCACCTCAAGGGTAGTATAGTAAGAGCTAGGAATGAGTTGTGACTTCTGGGTCAGATGGGATCACCTATAGAGAACTCTCAACTTCGTACAATTCACCTATAAGAATGGCCCTATTCAATCCTCAAATAAGATAAATGAGTGGGCATGAAGGGGCTGACCAAGTAGCCTCTCCACCATAAACAATAATTATCTTTCCAATGGGGATACTTTCTCAACATTCCTCCAGGCATTGGCCACTGGTAAAAAAATTTCATACATGTCTCCAAGGATAAGAATTACCCTTATCTGGTAGATGCCTCATAGACTAATCCCCACTTCACCATGGGATAAGTGAAAGGTGTTGGTGCTCAGACACTTGCGGCTGAGCATCTCAAGTATTACCTTTCCCGGAAAAAATATGGAAAATTGGGAGACTGACACCGCTTGATATATATTGATAGATTTTAGTAGTGTAGAGGATTCCAAGAAGTTCTAATGTACCCAGATCACCCAAGACCACTCATCAGAGAAGAACCCTTTCAATCATAGGTCCCATTTAGAGCTCCATCCTCTGTTAGGGTTACCTCATGATAGTTTAATGATAAATGGATAACCTTGGAAAATGGAATTCGAGGATGTGTTGTGAGGGAGTTGGATACTCTGAATCCACATAGAGCCTCTTAGGATGAACTCACCCTCAAAACTCAAATTAGTAACGATTTCTCTATTGGTAGATATGTTTTCCCAATTATACCCATGGGATATTCTTGAATGTCTGATAAGATCGCTATGATCAATACCTGAAAAAGTAGCGTCATCTTGAAGCTCAAAAATTATAATGAATAAGCTAATTGGATAGTAGATAGTCTATTAGCTCCGAAGAAAGAATATCTTAGATAATAAAACATTGAGGAACAAAGACAGCATGATGTTTCTCTTTGACATTATTGACTATAGTTTCCCTTCTCCTGATCACTTCTATTGAGATAAGGGGAAGATCCATTTCATCTTTAAAAACAAAAAGGCCCACATAAAAGGTCAGTCCAACTAAAATGATTGGTAAAAACTACCCAAAATAGAAAAGTACCAAAGAATCCTACCCAACGCAAGGATCCACATACAGAAACCTAGGAACGGTTCATGGAATGCATTCCCCACGAACCGACGGTATGTGGAATGCCACGCAAGACACTGGTCCGTGAAGCATTATCCAGTGAATCTATCAGTTCTTGGAATGGTGAAGCCACATAATGATCCTCATTATAAGGATTTTTAGAGTTCACAGCTTGAATATTTGAGTTCTGATTTGGAAAATTAAAGTTCATCTTTCCGAATTGAAGTTAAGTCCATAGGACAGGCGAGCTGCGTAGCATCTTACTATGTGGAAATTCAAACATAAGTTTTAAAATTACACAGTTCAGTTCATGAATTCAAAGTTCAGTTCACGGTTGAGGTAAATGTAAAGAGTACGCAGTTCATGGAATGAAAGGCACTATTGTTTTATGATTAATTTCGTGAAGGATCTAGTACACGGAAGTAAGGAAATCCAAGAGCGCTTTGCGGAGAATTTTTCACGGGGGAAATTGGTAGAAGACAAATGACCTGGGCCCCATATATATTGGTGTGGTCCCACTAATGGGTCCACCTTTCTATTTCAAACCAGTTCAGTTCGGGGTCATTTTCTACATTTGAATAGCCTCCTCTTCATTCTGACGAGACCCTATTCTGATCGGTGGGATTTGTATCATCCCAAAAAATCTGCAAAGGGAAAGAAAATCCTCCCATAAATTTGAAAAAGGAAAGATATGTATGTGGGTATAAAAATTTTAGGACAATATTGAAGAAATCCAATTCAGCGAAGGACCCAAATTAGTCTGCATACTAATTACCAAGAAAGGTCTGTAGAGGGCACAAACAGTGAACCAATTAGAAAAAGGATGGCCTATGAAATGCCAGCCTGCAAAGCATTGGCCAATGAACTAAGCCATTTGTAGACGAGATGAAAATAGCAAGTGTCACGAACTGTGTATTTGGTTAAAATGTAGTGGAAAATTAAGTCCTCATACAACATCCCCACAAAATAAGAAGTTCGTGGACGAGGTAGGTCTGGCAGCATCTTGCGAACTGCGTCATTCACAGAATTGAGGCAGTGATTTCCACAGTTGTGAACCAAAACACTGCAAACCTTAGTTGACCTAGTCATCCATAGTCCGAGCAATTTCCCCCTGGGATTTTAAAAAATCAGTCATGTGCCCATAGATGCAGCCTCCTCATAACTCTATAAATGGACCACAAGGGGGATCGAGGAAAAGATAGGAGGATTTTGTGGGAAATCCTAGAACGTACAAATGGAATACTTCTAAGGAAAACAATTGATGAAGTATGGAAGCATGAATGGTTTCTAGGAGGTATAAACCCACCGCGGACCATGAAACAAAATGAAACATATTAATAATCTACTTGCTATGAACATAATTGGTGAACTGTGAACCATAGGCCCTTTGCAGATGAACTTCCTATAAACCATAGAAGCAATACCCCTCCTTCAGTCCGGTGAACCACGTAGCCCATCGCTACACGGACAAGACCCTACACCGCATAGCACCACGCTATGTAGGTCGAACCTGAGACCGTATACCACCACAGTATGCAGCGGCTCACATCTAGTTCCATGTACCACTTTGGTACGCGGGCGAGCCCTTCACCAGCATAGTAGTACACTATGAGGGGAAGACCCCATCCCTCATGAGAAAATGGTATGCAGAATGGGATGTCCCTGGGTTTTCGGCCTTCCAACTCACATCTTGTCCTCCCATTCCCATCACACCCTCCATGGCCCCTCTACTAACTAGTCCAATGGAATTATCCCAAAGCATCTTCCAAATCCACTGGAACTGTATGACCAGATGGTCAGGTGCATCAGTGTGCCCTTCTGAGTCCCCACACCCAATGTAAGCGGAGGCGCAAAGTTAGTTCCCACAACGGTTCGAACCCCTGGTATGTCCTTAAGTCTACATTCCCGAGGTAACCTGGAGTCCGACCATGGGACACTAATGTGAGCCTCCCCTTTTTGAAGATCAAGGGTAATCATTGGATTTTTCATTCAATGAGGTACAGTGATAATTTAAAGTAATTGTGCTTTCTTTTCCTTTCGAATATTAGCAATGTTCTTCCCCTTTCCCAGAACCCATTTCAGGGCATTCCATATTGAGTAAGCCCCTACCATTTTGGAACTGGCCTAATGACCTTTACATTTTTTCACATTGAAAGGTTCATTTCCTTTCACCCTCATACACCATCTCCCTACCCCTTTTCTCTCATCGGAGAAGAAAACGTGGGTTTTCTTGAATCTTTCACATTCTCTTTTTTCACACACTGAGCATGACTCACATGGGATTAGAGGTTTCTGATGATATGAAATTCACATAAAACCTCCTTTGAACTACGAGAAATCTGATTCTCAACACAACTGAAATATGTAGGAAGCCTTTATCTAGGAACGATCTACATATCATCTCATTACCCTTTAAAATGGGAAGACCCTACGTGTAAGACCAATCAAGTCACAATTGAGTAATTGAACTATGAGAACTCTGATTCCTACTCTAACTAGGATACATAGGATGCCTACTTAAGGCCTGATCTCAAGGGAAATTCTCCTTAAAATTCATTGCTGATAAGAATTCCCCCTGACTCACTAGGACCTCCTCTTCAGGAATAAGCCCTGGCATGACTTTTTCAAGAAAGTCCTCCTTTATGGTGTAATCCCTAACCATGGGCAGCTCCAATATGTAATCCCCAGTCATGTCCCCTCATAAAAGGAAGTCCTCTTTAGGAGTAAGCCCTAATGGAATTCTTGCAAATAGAATTTCTCTACGATATAATATAAAACATAAACCGAACTATGAGGGAATTGATTCCCAACTAACTTGGGAACATAGGAAGCCTCCCTGAGGTCCAAACATAACACCCAAATCACCCTAGTGTTCACTGGGTCATATCCCTGATGAGACTATATTCACCTATGAGATCATACCTCTCCTGAGAATCCTGGGCTACCTCAGTGTAAGTCCCAGATGAAATCTTGACTAGTCATCCTCTGCTTAGATTTTCTTACTGCATGACGTTAAACTGCATGGATGGGTCCTCACCGCACGACCTTAAAAGGTGATATGTCCAGTTAAGCAGCACAGAACTATGTGGATTCTGATTCTTATCATGGGGATACCTAGGAAGCCCATATTATGGGTTCGATCCCAACAACAAAACAACATATGTCCCCCTAGATGATAGTAAACTCCAGAGCTCCTCACCATATGACTTAAACTAGCGTTGTTTCAGTAATTCCCAACCTATTCATATATATGGTTAATCTTGCAACCCAGGGGTAATCTCTGAACACATGATTCGGAAAAACCAAGGATTCACGAACATATGGAAATTTCTTAAATCTATAAGAGAGTCCCGGAATAGTCACTATTTCCCCTCCAAAAGGGTGTGATGAGTCTGACCTCTCATCCTCTCGACCAATGGAATCCTTAAGTGTCATTGGCCAAATCGTCATCCAACAAGCGCCTGCCTTTGGAAAGAAGGTTCATGAATCATGGATACCATGGTCGTTGGGTGTTTCTGGCTCCACAAATAAACCTGTTAGAGACCATCCGAGTATATCGTACACTACGTAAAACCCATCATAGTAATGGACAACCAGTTATTGTCCGTCAGACCATTTCTTCTTCCCCCATGATGTGACGCGAACCTTGTAAAATAGTAGTGCAGTGATACAGTTCTATTATATCTTGAATGTAGTGAGAGGATAATCGATCTGTTATAGTTCATTACAAAAGGTGTGAAGGGTTTTATTATCACTTACTAAAAAGAGTTTGTAAAATCCCATTTTATGAGTGCTAAATATATAATCCCTCATAAATAAAGCTTTTGTTAGATCTTTTTTTGTGCTTGTAAATTAATACATTTATAAATGCTAAAAAACATTGATAAAAGTGATATTTTTGGTTGCTTAATTTTTAGCACTGATAAAATCCACTTTTATCAATGTATAATCAAGTCCTGGAAAAAATGTAAAAGAAATGAATAAAAATGAATAAGTAAAAAATATTAATTATATAAATAATAAAATAATTAAAAATGAACTATACTAATAACAAAAATTAAAAAAATATTAAGAAAATATATTTAAATAAATTAATAATATAAATTACAAACCAATTAAAAATTATAAAACTTAATGAACATATATATATAAATAAATATTATGAAATAAATAAATTCTATAAATATTAAAAATTAATAAATATTAAAAATTAATAAATAATATTGATTAAAAAAATGTTAAAAATTTATAAATAAATTTGAATAAATAACAAAAAAATTAAAAAAATTCAATTCTTAACATTAATTATTGAAATTAAAAACACATAAAAATGAATGAAAAATAATAAATAAATTAGATTAATTATATAAATAGAAAAATTATTAAAAAGGGATTATATTAACTATTTGACTTATAAAAATATTAAAAAAAAATACATTTAAATAAATTTATTTTATAAACTTCAAACATATTAAAAATATTAAAACATAATAAACAAAAAAGAAATAAATATTAATCATATAAATTTAAAACATATTAAAAATATTAAAGAATAGTAAATAAATATGTATAAATAAATATTAAAAAATGAATAGATTCCAAAAAATTAAAAAATAATAAATATAAAAAATGAATAAATAATATTAAACAAAATAATATTAAAAGTGAATAAATAAAATTTAATTCATTACAAATATATTTAAAAAAATTGAATTCGTGAGATTAATTATATGAATTATCAACACATAAAAATGAAGAAAAATGAAAAAATAAATAATATAAATTATATAAATAAAAAATATAAAAAAATAATTATATAACCTAATGAAATAAAAAAACACATTTAAATAAATAAATTATATAAATTTTAAAAAAATTTAAAAATATTAAAACATAATAAATAAAAATTAATCAATATTAATCATATAAATTATAAATATATTGAAAATATTAAAACTTAGTAAATAAAAATATATAAATAAACATTAAAAATGGATAAATTATAAAAATATTTAAAATTAATAAATATTATAAATTAATAAATAATATTAATAGAAATACTATTAAAAATTAATTACTAAAATTGAATAAATTACAAAAATATTTAAAACGTGAATTTGTAACATTAATTTCATTATTTAGAAACTCATAAAAATGAATAAATAAATAATTAATAAATAATATTAATTTTATAAATAGAAAAATTATTAAAAATGGATTATGTTAACTATTTAAATTTAAATAAAATATTACAATTAAAATGAATTTAAATAAATTAATAATATAAATTTTAAATATGTTAAAAATAATAAAAAATTATAAACAAAAATGAACAAATATTAATCATATAAATTACATAAATATTGAAAATATTGAAATTTATTAAATAAATTTGTATAAATTTTAAAATATAAATAAATTACAATAATATTTAAAATTCATAAATATCATAAAAGAAAAAATAATCATAGAAGGTTTTGGAGTTTACGAGTAAAGGAAAAACTGACCCCCTGGGCTCGTAAGGACAGACCACACCCACATCCAGGGTTGAATCACTCTATAGAAAACTCATTAAATTGACTGACCTGAAGGCTCAGTGGCCCAAAGGCAATTATATGGGTTTGCACCTCTCCCTATGTTGCTCTTACATCACTGTCTTACGTCACTACCTGCATCACCGCCTGCATAATAGATCCTCCAAGGTAGCTGCCAAGATTCGAACTCTGGTTACTTGGATGTAAAGGCCAACGGTGAGTACCACTCGACCAAGAATCATGCCATAAAAAAGAAAACATATAATATTAAATGAAATGATATTAAAAATGAATAAATAAAATTGAATAAATTTAAAAAAAATTAAAAAATTGAATTCAAGTCATTAATTACATGAATTGAAAACATATAATAAATAAATAAAAATGGCTAAAATAAATAATATTATTATTGCTAGTTATTGATGTATGCATTGTACTGATTATATATAAAAATATATAATTAATTATTAACCTTTAGAATTTTAAGAAATATTTAAAAATATTTTTATTTAATTAAATGTATAAATATTTAAAAATGTATAAATAACTATCAAAACTGATTATATTACAAAAATATTAAATGAAAAAATATCAAAAATAAATAAATTAATGAAAATATTAAAATTAGAGAAAGATTAAAAATTAATAAATAATATTAAATAGATTAACATACATACATACACATACACTCATACATACGTATAGATATACATATACACATACATGCACATACACATACACTTACGCATACACATAAATGTGAACACATGCAGATACATGTATATACACATACATACACATACAAACATGTATACACATACACATACATATTATCACATACACAAACATACACATACATGCACATACATATGCATCCATTCATATATTATATCAACATACATGCACATACACATATACACATATATACACATACACATACACATACACATACACATACAAATACATTCACGTACATCCTCATGCATACACATATACATATAGTAAGATCATGACTTTTATAAGAGGTACGGATCCTTTGAATTTTTGGATTAAACTAATTATCGTACCCTAATATCAATACCCAAGAGAATGTGGAAGGTTTTAAAGGATTTCAGGCTCGTTCAGAGCCCAGAGATATGAGTTATAGATAGACCAGGAGACATGCATGATTAGCACATAGTTAATGATAACTATTCCCATCAATCGTGTAGGCTATAAGGGGGTGGTGCATAGTTTTTTAACCATGAAAGGGAGGATGCATAACCATGCGATAAACTACAATGAACGTCAGAGGTGAAATGACTAATTGGAGCATGATTTTTCAAAATGTGTGTCTAGTTGTGCGAAGAGGTGTGCCACTCTGACAGTGGTAGAACATGTTTAGTACATGGTTTTTCCAACTGTGTGCCCTTAAAAAATGTAGGAAATTTTTTTTACCCCTCATTCCTTTAACCATTTCTCCTTCTTTTCTTTTCTGTATTCACACAACAGCTCTCAACCATGGTAAGTTATCCTCCTCTCCACCTGGTCTTTTATCCATGTCCCTCATATGATCTTAGAATAGACTGTCATTAGTTGTGTTGTATATCCAATGGTAAGTATATAATTATTCTATATTATTTTCTTAGTTTCTATCTCAATATTCGGCATTGTATCTATGTGAGATCATATTCCTAATTTTTCAAGGTGTTTGTATAGTTTCTTTGATTTCTCCCAATATATTCCAAATCTAAATCTCATATAAAATGAGTGGTCATATACCCATCTAATGTAGGTGGTCAAATTCTTTTCCCTAAAGTTCAAGTTGATAAAATCATTCATTTTTATTCCACATACCACACTATCTCCGCATCACCCCTTAAATATGAAATTGATTAAATGAATTATTATTACCTTGATTTGATCAATCCATATAACCCATTTTCATCATCATAGGTTGTATACCATGATGAGAACCACCCCGTAGGGTGTGTTTCTATTATGTTTACAATTAAATGGAATTTAAGTAAATGTTTTAATTATATTGTATAGATTTTGAAATGTTGAATGCTTCACTTAGACTATCAACATTGTAGGGGGTTGACATTCTCAACATAAGCCACCCCTTTAGTTTTGATGTCTCAAATGCCTTTGACCTGGGAATTATGTCTATAAAAACCATCCACCATCTATGGTGGGTTTTTCAAATTAATATTGATTCTAAAGTAGATTTTGAGATTAATGAATGTTTTAGGATAGTTTATATCCTAGTTTCTATCATATTTTTAGAAGGAAAGGTATGTTGGACCTCAAGAATGATTGTTTCTTAAATATCGAGAGGTAGGACATGGTGTTCTCAAGCCTTGAAAGGAGTTTGGGCATAGCATTTATTCTCCTTGGTTTAGAATATTGAACATGGTGATCCTCACATTTGATAAGGAAGTTAAACATGATGTTCCTTCTCTTTAAATGGAATGTTGAACAGTGTGATCCAAATTTGTGAATTTGGGTGCAGACATGATGATCCAGGTACCAGGTTCACTTGGAATGATGTGGGTTCCTTTTAAGTTTTTCACTGAGGCTACCTATAATGTTTTCTAATTTCTTAGGTAGAACACCTTAGGGTGATATGTCAATGGTGTGCCCCTTCAAACTTTAACTTGATTTATAAAGTGGTACAGGTCATCAAACCTCATAATTACCTTATATGATTACTATTCATATATGCATTAATTATACGCCATCTATCTCATAACTTCTTGTGCATACTTACATACATGAATAAAAATATTAATTACACTTATTTAGAGACTTTTTATCTTATGAATAAGTAGGTATAGTCATATGGGTTTCCCATCATGAAATTAAGATGACTTGGTTTCAATTATACACTATTTACATTATTATTATACCATCACACTATTAATTTTATAATCAATGGCTTGATAGATTTTGACTCCATTTTTGGTGGGGTAGTGAGTTTAACTCACACTCTATTTGGGCCTCCGATTTGTACCTGGAAAGACCACATGGGTGCAGGTAGGGACAAAGGGAGGAACTGAACTATGGATAAAATATGTATTGTGCAAGGATGGTATTAGGGAGAAGATTACCAAGATTTAACTCTCAATTCTATGGAGTTTAGATTTTGGTATTTTATTTATTTTGTATATTATGTACTGTGTAATATTTTTTTTATGCCCTTAGTCCCCATTTTTTTTATAACATCATGACATTATCATTTTGTATATGGAACTGGATATCATTTTTTTGTTATACTTTTCTGGATGATTTAAACCTACTACTCATGTTTCATTATTATGATTCTATTGATTATTTTATTATTGTACTTATATTCTTCACACTGGTAAAGTGAGTATAGTCTATCCATTATACCATCATAGACCCTTTCTTCAAGTAACCACCCTATGGTGTATGGAGAGATGTTCATGACGTCATGTGGCCAATCAGGTCGAGACACTTATGAGTGGACTAGGCTCAAGATGTCACAAAGTGTTATCAAAGGTTTCTTTTCTTTGCCTTACTATTTTAGAGTTAGTATAAAGGATACTAGGAAATGTTGGAATTTGGAAATGAGGTTGTTCTTGGGAGTAGTTAACCCACATATGGGGAAAAATAGCCAAGTTTCCAAGGATTGGACTTTTTGTTATTTATTTTTATGGTTACAGTTGTATTATTTCACAATTGGGTGGTGCACATGTTTTTAGAAATTTGACATCATTATATATTTTTACCCTTACCCTATTATGATAAGGAAGTATTGTCTTATGCATCATTACAGGCACCAGAGTATTCATATATCATATATGTTCCATGCCATGTTTTATTTTTCAAGTGCATTGACTACATCTTATTGTTGTGCCTTGATTTATATACTTTAAAATTCTTGTAGGTAAAAAATAGTTAGTTACATAATGTTTATGCATCAACCTAAGCAGTTCTTTCCCACGTATCTTGATGGTGGAACCTTAAATAATCAATTATGATGTGTTTTATGCATGGATCTTGGGTTATATAGATTAAAAGATTAATTTTTCATGTTTAAATGGATGAAAATTGTAATATATAAAGTGTGTGCCTCTATAAATTAGTATTGGGGATCCATATAATCGAATCATCAAATATATACTTTTTTCATCCTAAGACCGGATGTGAAGGTGTGGTTTTACTTTCATAAAGTTACAATTGTAACTTATAAAGTGTATGTATTCATAACATGGGAATGGTAACTCATTTAATTGAACTGTGATATTTGTGTGGGTCACTACTACAAAACTAGGTTTATCCAGCATTAGGGATTTAATAGGGCTAGCTAAAAGAACCATTAAAGACCCCCTTTTTCACTGCTAGAAAAGGCACTATTAAAGGTGGTCTTTAAAAGTGCTAAAAACATTGCTAAAGGGGGCCCTTTATCAATAATTGTAAAAAAGTACTGATAACCCCCCCCCCCCCCCCACCCCCTCTAATAACCTAGTAAAAAAGCTTTGATAAAGGAGTCACTTTATCATCACTAGAAAAAAAACCCTGATAAAGGGTATATTTAAAAAAAATCATTAAAAACATATATTAATATATAAATATTTTTATATTGATATAAATATAATATATATATTTTAAATATGTTTTAGATAAGGATGAAAAGGAATTTACACTTAATATATAAGATATTTAGTGAAAATGGATAATAAAATAATTAAAAATATATATTTTTAATTAATAATTTTCTAATTCTTATCGAATAATAGTCATTTAATAACAATTTTAAGATAAAAAAATCAAAAATAATAATAAAATATTTAAACTAAGTTGAAAATGTAACTCAAACTTCAAACGGCCATAACTTTTGATTTGGGTGTTTGTTTGAGCTTTATTACATATCAAATCAAATCTTGTGACAATTTCTACACCCTTGTGACATGGGGTAATCCCTTGTCATGTTTTTGAGGCTAAAATAGGCCCTAGAGGCAAAACTAAGTTTTTAGTTGGTGTACCCCAATTTTTTAACATTCAATGAAATTTTTTCCTCATTTTAGAGGGTCGTTTTCCCATTTCCAATAGGGACTAAATTTATTCTTATGTCTTACATTAATATCGATATTATGGTTTTAAAATTTTCTAATTTTATACAATGCAGTTTTATTTATAATTAAATATATGCATATTTTTTATATTTATTTATAATAAATCACTTGTATAAATACATATATCATCATATTTATATATAAATGTATTTTCAAATATTTAAAATAAATATTTACTATTGATTTTATTTAAATTTAAAAAACATTTATTTTATTTACCTTATAAAAATGAATTCACATGTATATATATACCTATACAATTAACGTTTATATTTAAACATGTGTGTGTTGATAATTAACAAATATATATGTATATGTATATTGTAATATATGAAATATATATATATATATATTCCAAAAAAAATTATTAAAACAATATTTAACCATTTATTACATTATAAAAATATATATATAATATTTATATATACATATATTTACGTATTAATAAGTGGATATATATTTATATTATAGTATAGAATATATAAATGAATATAATATATAATATATTTAAACAAATTAAGTATATATATCACCCACACACACACATATATATTTTATAAATGTATTTAAAGAACATGTGCAAGGTTCAAATCCAAGCAGGCGTAAGAGGCTGTAAATTTTCAAAACATTGACAAACGGGGGATGTGGTTAGAAGTGCAGATAAATCAGGGGTAGAGAATTGTTAAAGGGGTTGTGGAAATGCTGATAAAGGGTTTGGGCTAATGGATCTCCAAAAAATATAAATTTACCCCCTTTTAACAGTGCTTTTTTTAGTTCTATTAAGGGAGAAATTTATCAGCGCCAAAAAAAGTGTTGTTAAAGTGGTCCTTTAACAGGGCTAAAAAAGGTGTTGTTAAAAGGGTCCTTTAACGGTGCTAAAAAAGAGATGATAAAGGGGTGATTTATTAGTGCTTTTTTAGCGCTGATAAAGGACCCTTTTAATAACACTTTTCTAGTGCTCATAAAAGCCTATATATTTTAACCGCACTCCAGTAGTCAACACTTTTTTAGCACTTATAAAGTCATATTCTAATGTTGTTAAAGGTCACTTTTGTAGTAGAGTGTGTATATATAAATACTTATGAACTGCTGGTCCCTAGAAGTTAAATGAAATGGTTTCCATTAAATGGGGACGTCAATTGAAACTTAAAGAGTGTTTTCCTCTCTAACTTGTAATTGATACTCCATATACTAAAACCTCTATTTTTAAACATTGAAATTGACACTAACCCAACCATAGTGGTGGGTAGTGGGAGTGTCTCTTATAACCCTTCATGATTTTTCTATGTCACCTATACCTGGATTTAGGAGCAGGTAGTGGTGTGTTGACTCTTGTATAGGAAGGCTTGTAATTGTTCTATTCTTCTATATGAGATCTTATCTACTTTCAAATCTCATTTTGAGTCATATCTTTTACATTATAGAAATATTACACCACAATGGTCTGGGTTTGAATGCTAGGAAGGCGGTGATGACCATGCTTCAAAAGTGGTGGGACATATACCACCATTATTACATTCTATAGTTCCACTTACAGCACCTCCTGTTATTCTTGATCTATGAACCTATGATCGTTTTCAAGAGGGTTTATTACTTCTAGTTCAGTCAATATGGGTAGCCCAATGATCTTACTCTTCTATGGATGAGTTTTTTAGGGGGATCCAATAGCATCACCCTCCAAATTTTTGGGAGAAGGTGGTCTCTAGGCTGCTAAGTCATGGTTGGAGGCTATGATAGAAATATTTTAGAATCTAGAAACACCTACTAAAAGGATATTAAATATCACTTAGTATATTATTCATATATTTTCCATGATATGGTGGTGTGGTATCATGTAAGAAGATCAATATCGATTTATGGTGTAGATAGATTTTTAAATAAATTTATATGATTACTTTTATCCAGGTAGGTTGAGGGAAGATTGGGCTAGGGATTTTTTGTACCTATGAAAAGGAATTTTGTCCATTATAGGATATTAATATAACTTTAATAAGTGCTAGTTCTTCACACTAAGTTTTTTATGTGGTGATTTATCAAGTGTAAGGTTATTTGAGGATTGGCTCAGGTATTTCATCTGATCATATGTGAGCATCTTCAGGTTGACTATCGTGTATGTGATAGTGAACCAAACCCTCATCACCGAGTAAAATATAAGGGATAATTAATGTGAGGGTAATAGTGGTTCATCACTTCAACCTAGAAGTATATCGACCATCAGTAGGAAGCATCACCTTGAAGGCTCTCATTAGGAAGGTGGAAGTCAGAGTATCTACACCGGTATCTTGGTGTTATGCCATCAGCTTGGAAAGCTAGTTCATATAAATCCTTGGTATTATAAAGATCTTATTATGTGTTGAGACTATGGAAAAATGGTTCATATTCAGTGGTTTCATAAAAAATTTCCTCTAGTGTTCATTGAGATAGGATTTTTACTGACTCTGCATTCATGAGTGGGGTTAATAACTCGTTTCTAGGTGAGTTCTTGGAGTAATATCTTCCATTCAAGCTCAGGAGGTGGTCATGGATGAGGGATCTACGTACAAGATATGTAGTACCAGTAGATAAGAACATCCCATGGTATTCAGGTTCCATCTCAAGGATAAAAATTAAGAAAGATATATACAATAAATCCTATACCATAAGAGTAAAGTTCTTGTCCATCTATAGTCTGAGGTACAATTTTTGTACTCTATACTCTAGTCTATGATTTATTTTACACAATTAATTCACATTCATTTATATATTCGGTTATCATGGAGAGTCTTGGACTTGAAATTCATTAATTTTGTGGACCGATGACTCTTGATACTTCGTTGTAAGTGGGATCATAAAGTGTATACCAATTAAAGGAGTTACCCCTAGAGATTAGATGTTACATTTTATTCTATAACCTCTTTATTTGTTTAGATGATTATTATCATGGGATGGGAGTATTATTAGCCCAAATTTTTAGTAATTTTCTAAATTATTAGGGAACATTCTATATAGATTTCCCTCTTATAGTGGATCAATTTTAGGGATATTTTTTCTAATCAATTGTTTGGGATACCTCATGAGAGAGGTAGATTTTAGTATAGATCTTATTACAAGAGCATAATCAGTATCTATTCTTCCTTACAGAATGGATCCTATAGAGTTTTTGGATCCCAAAAGATAGGTATAGGAAATGGAATAAAAAAGGTTTATACAACCTAGTACTTCACCCTTGGGTTCACACATTCTTTTTTCTAATATGGTGGATGGAACCCTAAAATTTTGTGTAGATTACTAGTGTTTGAATCATATTATGGCTAAGAACTGGTATCCACTACCTCATATAGATGACCTCTTCAAAAAAATTTGAGGATCTTGGGTTTTCTAAAAGATGGATTTGAGGTTGGGCTATCACAAAATGTGAGTTAGAATCTTAGATATACCACATACATCATTTTTTAGTATATATGGTTTGTATGAGAATTTGGTTATGTCTTTTGGACTCAAAAACACTCTTAATTTTCATGCATTTGATGAATTGGGTCTTCCACCTGTTTTTGGACTCCTTTGTGGAAGTTTTAATAGAAAATATTGTGGTTTATTATTAGACTCAATACAATCATTCCATACACCTTGACATCATATTGAGTACACTGAGAGAGAATAGGTTATATTCTATGACCATAATATTCCACTTTTTTTATGGATAAGGTTCACTTCCGGGCTCACGTCATATCAAAATCATAAGTATATGTATATCTAGAGAAAGTAAGATCTATTTTTTTATAGAAGAATACCAAGAATATATTTGATATTCATAGTTTATTGGGGTTAGTGGGTTTTTATAAGAATTTTATTTAGGATTTATCACACGTTATAGCACCCTTTATAGGCTTGGTGTTACGTTTAATTGGTCTAAAGAATTTAAGAAGGCCTTTTATGAGTTAAAATAAATTCTTCACTCATCACTGATCATGGTTTTACCTGAGTATTGTAAAGTCTATACAACCTATTATGATGCATTAGGTATTAGGATGTGATCCATTTTAATGCAAGGGGGTTGTTTCATGGCTTATTCCTCTTAGTATTTAAGGCCTTATGAGAGTAATTACATGATGTGAGATCTTGAGTTAGTTGTAGTTGTTCATGCCTTGCATTTTTTGAGGCATTATCTATTTGGAGAGTGGTTCATTGTATACTCAAAACATAAAATTCTCAAATATATCTTCACACAGTGTGATTTGATCCTTATAAATTGAATATGGGTTGAATACCTTAAACCCTTCTATTTCAATATTTATTATATACCAGATAAAGGCAATGTAGTGCATAATGCTATAAGCTGGAATACTCAAACACCAGTCATTCAAAAACCCAGTAGTGAGAGGAAATTGATGAATATATTTTATGAGATTCATCTTGAGATTCAGGAGTGTCACAAGCATCATATTCATATGTATTTGTAAGTGACCTCATAACTTATGAATCGCGTGAATATGAGATAACTATATGATCATGAAGGATGGGTCCTAAGGGAGAGTGTTGCATGTGGGGACCCACCTCATGGTTGGGTTGTTGATGGAGATGAGATATTGCACATTCATGGGCACTATTGGGTTCCTAGAGATGTGTGGGAAGGATTAATGTGATAATATTATTCCTCTAAATTGTAAGTACACCTCAAACTTAATAAGATTTATTGTGACTTATACCACCAAGATAGGTGGCTTGGTATTAAGAGGTAGATAACAGATTTTGTTACATAGTGTTTCACCTGTCAACTGGTGAAGGTGAACCACCAATGGACTGCTAGGATTTTATAGTTTTTTTTTGATTTTGGAGAGGAAATGGGATGATTTTACTATGTATTTTGTGACAATATTTCCAAAATCACTTTGGGGCAGTGATTCCAAATGGTTGATAGTGGATAAATTGATTAAGGTCATCCACTTCTTACCTATCAGGGACAACTTTTCAGTAGATGATCTCAAGAAGATATATTTTAGAGAGATCATACACCTTCATGGGTTTCCACATACTATCATATTAGATATATACACTCAATTAACATATCTATTTTAACAAGGGTTGCAGAAGGCGCTAGGTTCACAGGTGCTTCAGAGTACATCATACCACCCTTAGACTGATGGTCAGTCATAGCATACTATATAGGTATTAGAGGAAATTTATAGGGAATGTGACCTTGATTATGGAGGTTCTTAAGAGAAACATATACTTATTATTAAGTTCTCTTATAATAAGGTATTCAAATAGACTATATATATAAATCCTTATGAAATATTATATGGTAGGCCATTGTAACACTGTAGAAATATTAAGTAATTAATAAATTAACTATATTTTAAATAAATAATGTAATAAAATATTTTTATAAAACTAGCTGATTTCATTAATTTTTATTATTGTTTTTTATCATGACACTTTTTAAATACATGATGACATATTGAAATAATATTTTCTTAATAAATAAAAATAATTAATGGGGATATTAAGAATAATGTATTACTATAAATATTATATAGTTATAATGATTTGAATCAAAATATAACATATTACTTTATATTTGTTTATATATTAATAAATTAACATTTTTAATATATGTATATGAGAATTATTTTTAATAATAATTGGTTATTTTTTTATAACAGATGAATATTTTATAAAATTATTATAAATAATTTTATTACATAAATAAAATAGAAAATCATATTTTTAATTTAAAATAAATTTATGTTAACATATAAAATAATTATAAAAATCATACATTTATGTTTTGATATTATAACTATGTTAATTATGAACTAAATATTACAAATAAAAAATAATTATATTTTAATATTAAAATTAATGAATGGATTAATACACCATGTAAGATAAGTAATTATTAAAATTTCATCATATTATTATTTAGATAATTTTTCTATAAATTATGATTTCAATTTTATTTAACTAAAATATATATTTATTTTTTATAAAAGAAATCAAATTAAAATAAAAAATGAAATAAAAAAGAAAACTAAGATTAAAAAATTGAACAATCGAATAAAAAATGAAGGTGATGTGATCAGGGGAGTCGAGGGATGGTTTGGGTCTTAGATGGTCGAAGCTAAGGGTTCAAGCAGATCTGGTGATGGATTCAATATTGACCACAATATGAAACTTTGTTTTGGGATTTTTGAGTGAGATGGAGTCTGATTGGGATTCATCAACCTATGATTAAAGTATGGGAATCATCCAGCGTTCTATTGAAGTTTGAGGTTTTGAAGCACCATGTTCGAAGCCTAAATAGGGTTCCGACCATGAATGGAGACCTACTTGTTGACCTTTTGTTTCGAGTTTATCAAATCTTGTAAGTAGGTGTTTGTTTTATTTTTCACTGTAAGGATCTTTAAAAAATATGGACCTTAATAGTATGCTTCAACATATCATCATCCGCTAATGTTTATCTTGAATTTTTATTTCACCAAACAGTTATAATGTTAATGATTTGTGTATCGGTTTTCAAGAATTTTGGATAATCTGATTGATGATTTAATTTATTTTAATTTGTTTGTTATCTGTCAATCTCATATTTTATAGTGAAAATTAGATAAAACAACAAACATCATTTTCAATCTTTTTCAAATATCAGTTTTCAATTTTCAAATAGTTCTTTGATGCACTAATTTGTATTCCCTTACACTATTGTTTTCAAAATTAACAATTGATATATATGTTCAAATATTTCCTTCTAAAATCAATTCAAATATCATTTTGTGTCTTCTTCTCATCTCATCTTGCATGACAAGCTATTCTAGGAATTAAAATTTATCTATAACTAGAAATAAAATATTCAATAATTATTTCATAGAGAGTGATTAAATATAGTGGGGAGAGGTAGTCCGAGATGGAGTTAGAGTGCCATATTTCTCTATGTGTTGTGTTGTGTTTTTTTTATTCTAAGAGATGAGAGGAAAATTGAAGTAGTATAGGGATTTCCTCCTTCTTCCATAATTGGTAAGGAAAAATATTTAGTTCTAATCATTTTTTTATTTTGAAATCTTATTTCTCTAAGGAATTATTTATTTTCATATACTAACTTTGTAGTTCCATTTTATTTATTTTTATATAGGGAATGTTTAATTTTTTTAAGTATTTACTTATTTTATGGTTTATTTATAAGGGAAATTTATTATTATTTTTCTTATGATAAAATATTTCAATTAAAATTATGTTTTTTGGTTTTTCATAAGGGGTTATTTATGATTTTTATGGTAATTTATGTTCATTATAATCTATTTAATTTTTCTCTAAGGTATATCCTGTACTTTATTTTTAAAATTATGTTCTATAACTTCTATTTTCTCGTAAAGGAAATTTTAAATTTTGTTTCCGGAAATTTTTTTGGAAATCTTATGTTGATATAATTATAACTTTGGGATTATTTCATTATTTGAGATTCTATTTACTAGGGGTACTTAAATTTTATATTTTCCTTAATTTAAAATTTAATTTTGTGGGAATTTATGTTTATAAACCAAACTGTATTACTTATAATTATAGTTTATTATAATTTTATGAGTATAATTTTATAGTCATAAAATTATTCGACCGTGTGTGTTTTCTAAAATTTAATAATATATTGATGTTTTCAAAAGAAACCTGATTTTGGGTTTGGGATATTGAAAATATTATTTTTATCATTGTTATTAATTTTAATGATCCTTTTTAGTTAACTTTTTATTTATATTTAACTTTAAAAAATAAAAGTAAATTATTTTATGTTTATAGTTTTAAATAATTAAAACTACCATGTCATGTGTGAAATTACATGCACAAATATGAATGTCGTTCACATTATGAGATATGGTCATCATCTTATTCAATGGACTGCCATACATCAATTTTATTATTTTTGTATATATATATGTATGTGAAATTCATTATATATATATAAAGAGATAGTTTTTTGAGATTGAAAAATGAATTATTATTTCATGAATGTTAATAATCCTTTTATTAATATTACACATGCTTAAGAAATGCTTAAAATTATAAGATTAATTTGTTCAAAATCAAGCAGATGGTATCATAAAAAATGTATATATAAAAATATATATATGTATTTGATTTCATAAATTTCAAAGTGGAACACCTAGTGAGAAATGTATATAAAACTAAATCAAGCTTTAAAATGTTTTTGAGAAGATCCAACACTTGAATGTTGTAAAAATGGTAGGAATTGGGGAGTGAAACTGATCCCTCATTAAGTGGGTAGGCCCAAGATATCCTTCAATATTTCAATTTTCCACAACATTTTTATTTTTAAAAGCATGTGCTATGTTTTCTAAAAATCACTGGATTATATTTAAAGAACTTTTTAAATGTATGTAATTTTAGAAGTGATATAATTGTTTAAAGCGTAAATTATTTGAATTAAGTTTTCAGAAGATATTTTGAATGTTATTTTTAAGTTATTATCTTAATAATTTTTGAAAGAATTTTTCAAAGTTAATTTCAAATACATATTTCATAAAATTATTTAAACAATTTCAAAATCCCTTAATGGGAAATTTAATTCTAACCCTTTGTTTTAAAAATGATTTTTCACAGGTATTTTAGAAGTTCAAATGAAAATGTCATCGCTATTGGAGTTAACATGCATGGAAGTGTACTAAGTGTTTGTTTATTTATTTTTAAACTTTGATAAATGTAAGGTGTTGTCTAATCCTCCAGAACCTAGACTCGTAAAATGTCCTCGTTTGTGTTTAAGTATTGTGTAATTGTTCAGTTTCTTTTTATAAAAAAAATTACACAACATTTTTAAGAAATTAGTCCCAAAGGGTGGGCTCGGGGCGTTATAGTTAGTATGAGAGGAACAGTCTCGACAAATTTGGATATTATATGTTTTCGAGTTTAGAGGTTTAGTGGTCCTAGTTTTTCTTAATTCTGAAGATATAAATTTAAAATTGTTTTTAGTCCAAAAAAATGAATTGTGAGGATGCAATTCTTTGGAGGGGCGAATAATATAACACCCCAGAAATATTAAGTAACTAATAAATGAATTATATTTTAAATAAATAAGGTTATGAAACAGTTCTATAAAACTATGTGAATTTATTAATGTGTATTATTGTTTTTTTATCATGTAACTATTTAAATACATGTTAACATATTGAAAAAATATTTTCCTAATAAATAAAAATAATTGAAGTGGACATTAAGAATAATATATTACTACAACTATTATAGAGTTATAATGTTTTTAATTAAAATATAACATATTAATCTATATTTTTTTATATCTTAATAAATTAATATTTTAAATATATGTATATGAAAATTATTTTTGATAATAATTGGTTATTTTTGTATAATAAATGAATATTTTATAAAATTATTATAAATAATTATATTACATTAAAAATAATAGAAAATAATTTTTAAAAAAATTAAAATAATTTTATGTCAACATATAAAATAATTATGAAAATTATACATTTATGTTTTTATATTATAACTATGTTAATTATGAATTAATCAAATTATGAACTAAATATTACAAATAATAAATAATCATATTTTAATATTAATGTCACGACCCGCCCTCGGGGTCCGTGCCGTGACTACCCCAAGCCCGCCTTCCATAGGCCAGGGGCTGGCGACTAGCACCAAGGCGTAAATCCCGGTAAAAAGGGAAGGCATTGCCTTTGTAAAGTAAACAAACACCACAGAGTAAGCAAGACGTAATCCACACAGGATTGCACAACACAATCCACACAGGAAAGCAATAGGTTTCAGCTCACACAGGTATACATCTTCGAAAGACGATAAAGATGATCTCTGATCCATCTAAGTCGTCGGACCCACGAAGGATCGATAGGTAACTAACCCCCGCAAAAGACCCACACAGGATCGGGCCCACGTAGGACCTGTAGGCGCTGGTTCACACAAGACCGCTGAGCGCAAAGACCCACACAGGATCAGACCCACACAGGATCGGGCCCACACAGGACCTGTAGCACTGATCCACGTAGGATCGCTGAGTGCTGAAGTCGTCGTCGTCGAATCCACACAGGATCTCTGTATTGTCGTCGTCGCAGTCACAGTAGCAGTAGCAGTAGCAGTCACAATAACAGTCGCAGCCAGCACTAGGGTTCCCGCACACAGCAAGCTCGTTCGGAGGGTCCGCTCCACAAGCCGAGAGGCTGATACATCAACTGTCACAAAGTCCAGAGTTGATGTATCCAAAAGTTCTGTATCGTCAACAGGAACTCAATGCAACAGACGGTGCGTCGATCGGACGCCCGGTCTGAGAGTTATTGGCATTTTCGTCCCCGGGGCCCGGTTGGTTTTTAAGGCAAAACCAACCCGACCGTACTCCACCTTCGTCCAAACCTCGGGCGGAGTATGCCAAAAGAACCGTCTCACTAAGAGGAACACAACAAAGCTGATGGTACGTCAATCGGACGTCCGTAGCTCAAGATATGAGCGTTTCCGCTCCAAAGGCCTGGTTGGTTTCGTGAACAAACCAACCCGGCCGAACTCAAAGTGTTCCGAAACCTTGAGTGCGATATACCAAAACGACCTTCTCGATCCAAGGATCGCGTTGCCGCAGACGGTTCGTCGATCAGAGGTCCGTGGCTCAAGTTATGGCCAAAAGACCGAAACAGTCTCGAAAACGGGGGGTCCGGTTCGGATTGACCCGGACCGACCCCCCCCCCCCCCCCCCGGGTGGGCCCGCCCCGGGTCGACCCGTTACGGGTCGACCCGACCCGGATCCGACCCGGTCCGCTGAACCCGGCCCGGCCGGCGGCGGGGCGGCCAGGGTGCCGCGCATGCGCCGCACGCGGGGGGTGAAACCCCCCCCCCCTTTTCGGATCTCGGCCGGCTTTTGCCGGCTGTCTTTAAAAACACACGGGACCCGTGGGTCCCTCATTCTAACCGAACCGGCGGCCAGTGAGGCCGGCCGCCCCTGGCTGCTCCGCCGTGGCCGTAGGGCCGCGGCCCTTCTTGATCTACGGCGCCGGCGGCCCGGCTACCGCCGGTCTTCCCGTCTCGCCGCGGCCCGGAACCGGCCGCGGTGTTCGTCGTCCGGCGCGGTGCGACGGCATCGCGCCCCTCCACCGCGCCTTCGATACCCCTTGACGCGGCGCAACGGCATCGTGTTCTTGATGATTTTTTTCCACGGCACGGCGCGACGGCGCCGCGTAATAAAATCGAGCGAATAACCGCGTGGTGCGACGGCACCACGCCACCTTGTCTCATCCGCAAAAATAAAACATCAAGAATGAAGGAGGGGGTTCGGCCGTGTTCATGTGGTCTGGCCCCCTCACGTTAAACAATAACACAAATTTATAATCCTCACGTTAGTCATGTTAGAACCACGAACAAGGATAAATAAATAAACCATTAACAACAACCCCTACCTTGAAAATTGATGTCGCACATCGGTTATCGCGGAGAAAGGCGTCGCGGCGTCAGACGTAGATTCCGTGGACGTCGGGGTGCGTCCGAGGAGGAAACGACGTCTCTTCACTTGTTTCTAAGACGAAGAAGAGAGGTACGTTGTCGTTGGCGATGATCACCACGGTCGGCGATTTCTCCCTTGTCGAGGAGGAAGATGAAGACGAAAGAATCCGGAACGCCGAGTCTCGAAGGTCGTGGGATCGATGTTCTTTGTCGGAGAAGAACCGTTCTTCACGTTCTTCGTCGAAGACGAATAAGATCTTCAAGTCTCACAATGATTCTCCCAATCCTCTCAAGTAACAAAGGAACTAACCCAAAAATAAATTAAGCTTACACTTAATTTATTAACACAACCCAACCTTTGAAATTCAAGAGTTTGAATTTCAAAAACTCAAAATTAAACTCACTTATTAATTATACATGAGTTGTATAATAAATTAAAAGTTAAGTTGTCAAGACTTTAAGAGGGAGAGTGGGGAGTTAGGGAATTTGAAAAGGTGGGGCTCGGGTGGGCCCCTCCTCACCTTAATCCTCTATTAGGTGGTTAAACCACCCAACTTCCAACAAAAGATTATAACCACTTTTAAGATATAAAATAAATATTGTATAACAAATTTATTTTACTCTTCATTTCATCCAGAAAAAAAATTAAACATCTCCTCCTAGGCAAACGCAACTTCGGGAAAGGTCTCCTTAAGCGAATATCGGCGCTGCGAGTTCATCGGTGCCCTCGGATTTTCAATTCCGAGCACCAGATCAAAAGTTAGAAATTCTCGCTCGTTCGTTCACTGAACGTACCCGATCCAAACATCGGAAATTGATTCCGGGCACTCTGGGCCTCGGAATCAGGTGCCGTCAGAAACCGCGCTCTTGTAAAATTCCAAAGAAAATTACGAAAAAATTTCCCTTGAATTTTACGGGTCTTTACATTACTCCCACCTCAGGGCTTTACGTCCCCGTAAAGATACATCAAAAACTAGGGAAACAAATGAGGGTACTGAGCACGCATCTGAGCCTCCCGCTCCCATGTGCTCTCCTGGAGATTCCCGTGTTGCCATCTGATGCGCACAAGAGGAATCGATCGCCCACGCAGGACCCGCTCCTGTCGATCCTCTATCTCCACCGGGACCTCCTTAAAAGTCGCCCCATCGTCAACGACAAGCTCCCCATGGTCAATGATGTGCGTCAGGTCGTGCACGTATCTCCTCAACTGAGACACGTGGAAGACGTCGTGCACACAGTGCAACTGAGGTGGTAGAGCCAGCCGATAAGCCACCTCACCAATCCTGCTGAGGACCTGGAAGGGTCCGATGAAGCGCGGAGATAACTTGCCGCCTCGGCCAAATCTCTGAATACCACGTCGAGGTGAGACCCGCAAGAAGACGTGGTCGCTATCCTCGAACTCTAGTGGCCTCCGCCTCCTGTCAGCGTATGACTTCTGCCGGCTCTGTGTTGTCCTCATCTGCTCCTGGATGACCTGGACCTTCTCTGTCGTGGCCTGGACCATCTCCGGTCCCACCAGTGCTGACTCTCAAGGGTCTGTCCAGCACAAAGGTGATCTACAAGGTCGGTCGTACAATGCCTCGTACGGTGAAATCCCGATGGTGGAGTGGTAGCTGTTGTTGTACGCGAACTCCACCAAGGGTAGGTGGTCCTCCCAGCTACGACCAAAGTCGAGGACACATGCGCGAAGCATGTCCTCAAGAGTCTGAATGGTCCTCTCCGTCTGACCATCCGTCTGAGGGTGAAAGGCTGTGCTCAGTCGTAGCTGCGTCCCGAACTCCTCCTGTAACGCCTTCCAAAGCCGGGAATTAAAGCGAGCATCTCGATCGGAGACGATAGATGATGGCACACCGTGGAGCCGCACAATCTCCTGAACGTAGAGACGTCCCAAGCTCTCCACTGGGCCCTGCTCTCTGATGGGTAAGAAGTGTGCCGACTTGGTGAGTCGGTCAACAATCACCCAGATGGAGTCGTGACCTCTGGAAGTGCGTGGAAGTCCAGTCACGAAGTCCATTGATATGCCATCCCACTTCCACTGCGGAACCTCCAAGGGTTGTACCAAGCCTGCTGGTACCTGATGCTCTGCCTTCACCTGCTGGCAGGTGAGGCATCGAGAAACGAACTCTGCTACTGCCTTATTCATGACCGGCCACCAGTGCTGTCGTCTGAGGTCCTGGTACATCTTTTCCACTCCAGGATGTACCGCCAAAGGAGAAGTGTGAAACTCTCTCAGCACTTCCTCTCGCAAAGCGACTGGTACCATGGTACGTCCTCTGAAAAGGATGTCGTGCTCTGCTCCAAGGGAGAAACCATCAGGTGCCTGTCCCGAGGATATCTATGCACGCCGTGTCTCACAGTCAGCGTCCCCACGCTGTGCCTCCCTGACTCGCTGCAGTAGTGGAGGAGTGACTGTGAGAGACTGAAGGAAGGCTGCTCCATCTCTATCCACGAAGGATATCTGCAAAGAGGCTAGCTGCTCCGTCGCCTCCTCAAGTAGCTGAATACTCGTCCTCCTGCTAAGGGCATCGGCTACTACGTTCCCCTTCCCAGGAGTATAGACTATCTCAAAGTCATAGTCCTGGAGGAACTCGAGCCATCGCCGCTATCTCAGGTTCAGGTCCTTCTGCGAGAAGATATACCTAAGACTCTGATGATCAGAAAAGACTCTAAAGCGCTCGCCCATCAGGTAGTGTCGCCATGTATTCAGAGCGAAGACCACTGCTGCTAACTCCAGGTCATGGGTAGCGTAGTTCTGCTCATGCGGCCTCAACTGACGTGATCCATAGGCGATCACTGCCCGCTCCTGCATCAGAACACATCTGAGTCCGGTCCCTGATGCATCGTAGTAGACTACGTACCCTACTCCCTCCTCGGGCAACCTCAAGATAGGTGCGCTAGTCAATCTCTGCCTCAGCTCCTGGAAGCTCTGCTGACATCTGTCTGACCACACGAAGGGTTTCCCCTTCTTCGTCAAATCTGTGAGTGATGCCGCAACTCTATAGAAGTCTGGCATGAATCTCCGATAGTATCCAGCTAGTCCCAAGAAACTCCGAACCTCAGTCACGCTCCTGGGTGGCTCCCAAGCTAACACAGCCTCAATCTTCGCGGGATCCACTGCAACTCCCGCCTGAGAGATAACGTGTCCCAATAAGTGGACCTCACGTATCCAGAACTGGAACTTCGAGAGCTTACCATAAAGCTGGTGCTCTCGGAGTGTGTCTAGTACAACTCGCAAGTGATAGGCGTGCTCCTCCTTTGTCGTAGAGTAAATAAAAATGTCGTCGATGAAGACCACGACAAACCGATCGAGGTATGGCTGAAAGATCCTGTTCATGAGAGCCATGAACACTGATGGAGCATTGGTTACACCGAAAGGCATAACCAAGAACTCATAGTGGCCATACCGACATCTGAAGGCCGTCTTTTGCACAACCTCGTCTCTGACTCTGAGCTGATGATAGCCTGACCTGAGGTCTATCTTCGAGAACCATCGTGCTCCCTTGAGCTGATCGAAGAGGCCATCAATCCTCGGTAGCGGATACTTGTTCCTCACGGTCACCTGGTTCAGGCGACGATAGTCAACACAAAGACGCAAGCTCCCGTCCGCCTTCTTGGCGAACAAAATCGGGGAAGCCCAGGGTGAAACACTGGGTCGGATGAACCCCTTTCCCTGCAAGTCCTCCAACTATACCCGTAGCTCTCGAAGCTCGGCGAAGGCCATACGATATGCTGGAGTGGATATCGGGGCTGTCCCGGGGTACAAGTAAATATAAAAGTCTACCTCTCTGCGAGGAGGTAGTCCTGGAAAGTCGTCGGGAAAAACGTCCGCAAACTGATCCACCACTGTAGGAAAACCAGGACTCCGCACGTCAACTGCTCCAAGGATAAGGCTAGCCAACTGATGAGTGATGGGCTGTCCTCTCCTCCACGGAAGTCCATCCTCTGCTGCTAAGGCTCCCTTCTCGCCGGTGAAGGTGAACCTGCTCTCGTCGGTGCGTACACATCGCACCTTGCGCCTAAAACAGTCAATCTGTGCATGGACCGTAGATAGTCAATCCATGCCCAAGATGACATCGTAAGGCCTCGACGCTACTACAAGAAGATCCCAGCCAAAGCTCTCGCCTCCTAGAGTAAGCTCACACTGCCGGCACCAGTGCGTAATTGTCGAGTCTGCTCCCGTAGGAGTCTCTAGCCGTAAGGATCGAGCCAACGGCTCTGTCGGAATCTCTGAGCTCCGAACAAGGGCAGCGGCTATGAAAGAGTGACTCGCTCCTATGTCTATAAGAACTGCAGCAAGGGTGGAATAGACACAGATAGTACCTCGAATCATCTCGAGTGCGCCGTGGTCGTAGGCCTCTGCTGCCTGGAGCTGTGCATGTCTCTGCCCGCCAGCTCCCTGTGGTCGGGGTGGACCTCCTGGTGGTGGTGGTGGCAGAGCCTCAAAGCGTCGCCCAGCACCGGCTGCTCGTCCAGCTCCTCTGCCTCGTCCGCCTCCTCCCTGCGGACCGCCACGGTCGACCCTCTGCCTCTTCCTCGGTGGTCCCTCAACCGACTGCTGCTCCTCAGCACGGCGGGTCGGGCAGTCACGATCCATGTGGCCTTGCCCGCCGCACGAGTAGCACTGTCTGCCTCTCAAAAGATTGGCTCCTTGCTGTGTGCCCTACACTGCTGAGCCAGTGCCCTGAGGTCGTCTGCCCGAAGGTCTGGTCTGTCTGGACCCCTGAGTCATCCGTCGACTGCCTGCTGCAGATGACTCTGCCACGTGTCGCCCTGCGGTGGGTCGCTGCGCTGGTGTAGACTCAGCAAGGAAGCTCTCAATCAGAAGGGCCCGCTCCATTACTCCTGTCTGAGTCGGTATGCTGAGCGAGATCAGCGATGCCCTGATCTCGTGTCTCAAACCCTACTCGAAGGTCCGGGCCCGGAAGAATGGGTTTCGTACCATGTCAGTCGAGTAGCGCGAGAGATCGGTAAACCTCGCCGAGTACTGAGCGACCGTCATGCTGCCCTGCCGCAGCTGAAGAAGCTCCTGGATACGCACCGCACGAAGGGTGGCTGGGACGAACTCCGAGAGGAAGATGCTCTCAAAGTCCGTCCAAAGTAGAGATGCCTCATCGTGCACCTGGAGCATCAATCTCCACCATCGTCCTGCTGCTGCGTGTAGTAGGATCGCAGCGAGGATCACCATGAGGTCTGCTGGTGTCCTCACTAGCCTAAACACTCGTACCACTGCCTCCAGCCAGTCCTCTACTGCCTGGGGATCCGTCTCCCCGCAAAACCTGGGCGGTCGCTGGCGCTGAAACTTATGCAGTGCACTGAGGCGACGTGCATCGTCAGCGGCTGGTGCTGGAAGCATCGGGGGCTCGGCGGGTAGAGCTACATCCGGTGCCACTGCTGACAAAGGGCCCTGCACCGAGGCCTCATCGCTTTGTGGGCTGTCGTCACGCTCGACTCTCGGAACCCTAGCTGGCTGTCGTCGTGGGGCCATCCTGAAAAGGAAACAGGTGCGCCACGGTCAGAACAGTATACCTGGTGAGCTGATATAAGTAATCACAAAGAAAACTTTGAAACACACACGCAATCAATGTTTTCGTGCATTAAGTCCGAAATCAGAAGTCAGGGTCCTGGTGTACGGATACGTCGGCCGCCACACCAACACTGGACTCCCTGGACTGAAAACCACACTCAATACGCTAAACATTATTGCTTCACATAGAAAAGATCAGAGTTCGCAGTAGAACCGAACTATCCTCTGATACCAATTTGTCACGACCCGCCCTCGGGGTCCGTGTCGTGACTACCCCAAGCCCGCCTTCCATAGGCCAGGGGCTGGCGACTAGCACCAAGGCGTAAATCCCGGTAAAAAGGGAAGGCATTGCCTTTGTAAAGTAAAAAAACACCACAGAGTAAGCAAGACGTAATCCACACAGGATTGCACAACACAATCCACACAGGAAAGCAATAGGTTTCAGCTCACACAGGTATACATCTTCGAAAGACGATAAAGATGATCTCCGATCCATCTAAGTCGTCGGACCCACGAAGGATCGATAGGTAACTAACCCCCGCAAAATACCCACACAGGATCGGGCCCACGTAGGACCTGTAGGCGCTGGTTCACATAGGACCGCTGAGCGCAAAGACCCACACAGGATCGGACCCACACAGGATTGGGCCCACACAGGACCTGTAGCACTGATCCACGTAGGATCACTGAGTACTAAAGTCGTCGTCGTCGAATCCACACAGGATCTCTGTACTGTCGTCGTCGCAGTCACAGTAGCAGTAGCAGTAGCAGTCACAGTAACAGTCGCAGCCAGCACTAGGGTTCCCGCACACAGCAAACTCGTTCGGAGGGTCCGCTCCACGAGCCGAGAGGCTGATACATCAACTGTCACAAAGTCCAGAGTTGATGTATCCAAAAGTTCCGTATCGTCAACAGGAACTCAACGCAACAGACGGCGCGTCGATCGGACGCCCGGTCTGAGAGTTATTGGCATTTTCGTCCCCGGGGCCCGGTTGGTTTTTAAGGCAAAACCAACCCGACCGTACTCCACCTGCGTCCAAACCTCGGGCGGAGTATGCCAAAAGAACCCTCTCACTAAGAGGAACACAACAAAGCTGACGGTACGTCAATCGGACGTTCGTAGCTCAAGATATGAGTGTTTCCGCTCCGAAGGCCCGGTTGGTTTTGTGAACGAACCAACCCGGCCGAACTCAAAGTGTTCCGAAACCTTGAGTTCGATATACCGAAACGACCGTCTCGATCCAAGGATCGTATTGCCGCAGACGGTTCATCGATCGGAGGTCCGTGGCTCAAGTTATGGCCAAAAGACCGAAACAGTCTCGAAAACGGGGGGTCCGGTTCGGATTGACCCGGCCCGACCCCCCCTGGGTCGGCCCGAACCGGGTCGACCCGGCCCGGCCGGTGGCGGCGCGGCGGCGCGGCCCGGCCAGTGGCAGCGCGGCTAGGGTGCCGCGCATGCGCCGCACGCGGGGGGTGAAACCCCCCCCCCCCCGTTTTCGGATCTCGGCCGGCTTTTGCTAGCCGTTTTTAATAACACACGGGACCCGCGGGTCCCGCTTTCTAAACGAACCGGCGGCCGGCACAGCCGGCCGCCTTTGCCTTCTCCGCCGCGGCTCATCTGAACTCCGGCGGCCGGCGAGGCTGGCCGCCCCTGGCTGCTCCGCCGCGGCCCTTCTTGATCTCTGGCGCCGGCGGCCCGGCTGCCGCCGGTCTTCCCGTCTCGCCGCGGCCCGGAACCGGTCGCGGTGTTCGTCATCCGGCGCGGTGCGACGGCACTGCGCCCCTCCACCGCGCCTTCGATTCCCCTTGACACGGCACGACGGCGTCGCGTTCTTGATGATTTTTTTTCCACGGCGCGGCGCGACGGCGCCACGCAATAAAATCGAGCGAATAACCGCGTGTTGCGACGGCACCACGCCACCTTGTCTCATCCGCAAAAATAAAACATCAAGAACGAAGGAGGGGGTTCGGCCGTGTTCATGCGGTCTGGCCCCCTCACGTTAAATAATAACACAAATTTATAATCCTCACGTTAGTAATGCTAGAACCACGAACAAGGATAAATAAATAAACCATTAACAACAACCCCTACCTTGAAAATTGACGTCGCACGTCGGTTATCACAGAGAAAGGCGTCGCGGCGTCGGACGTAGATTCTGTGGACGTCAGGGTGCGTCCGAGGAGGAAACGACGTCTCTTCACTTGTCGCTAAGACGAAGAAGAGAGGTACGTTGTCGTTGGCGATGATCACCACGGTCGGCGATTTCTCCCTTGTCGAGGAGGAAGATGAAGACGAAAGAATCCGGAACGCCGAGTCTCAAAGGTCGTGGGATCGATGTTCTTTGTCGGAGAAGAACCGTTCTTCACGTTCTTCGTCGAAGACGAAGAAGATCTTCAAGTCTCACAACGATTCTCTCAATCCTCTCAAGTAACAAAGGAACTAACCCAAAAATAAATTAAGCTTACACTTAATTTATTAACACAACCCAACCTTTGAAATTCAAGAGTTTGAATTTCAAAAACTCAAAATTAAACTCACTTATTAATTATACATGAGTTGTATAATTAATTAAAAGTTAAGTTGTCAAGCCTTTAAGAGGGAGAGTGGGGAGTTAGGGAATTTGAAAAGGTGGGGCTCGGGTGGGCCCCTCCTCACCTTAATCCTCTCTTAGGTTGTTAAACCACCCAACTTCCAACAAAAGATTATAACCACTTTTAAGATATAAAATAAATATTGTATAACAAATTTATTTTACTCTTCATTTCATCCAGAAAAAAAATTAAACATCTCCTCCTAGGAAAACGCAACTTCGGGAAAGGTCTCCTTAAGCGAATATCTGCGCTTCGAGTTCATCGGTGCCCTCGGATTTTCAATTCCGAGCACCGGATCAAAAGTTATAAATTCCCGCTCGTTCGTTCACTGAACGTACCTGAGCCAAACTTCGGAAATTGATTCTGGGCACTCCGGGCCTCGGAATCAGGTGCCGTCAGAAACCGCGCTCTTGTAAAATTCCAAAGAAATTAAGAAAAAAATTCCCTTGAATTTTACGGGTGTTTATAATTAAAATTAATGAATTAATTAATACACCATGTAAGATAAGTAATTATTAATATTTTATCATATTAGTATTTAAATAATTTGTCTATAAATTATGATTTGAATTTTATTTAACTAAAATAGAAATTTAGTTTTTATAAAATAAATAAAATTAAAATAATAAAAAAAAATAAAACGAAAGTTAAGAATAGAAAATTGAACAATCTAATAAAAAATAATGGTAAGATGATTAGGGGATTCGAGGGATGGTTTGGGTCTCAGATGGTTGAAGCTAAGGGTTCAAGTGGATATGGTGATGGAGTCAAGATCAACCATGATAACCGACTTCATTTCGGGATTTTTGAGCAAGATGGAGTCTGGTTGGGATTTCTTGACTTCTGGTTGAAGTTTGGGTGTCATCCAGAATTTGATTACATTTGGATGTTTTGAAGCACCATGTTCGAATACCAATTAGGGTTCTGACCATAGATGGAGACCTTGTCACATGCCTTCTGTTTTGAGTTTATCAGATATTGTAAGTAGTTGTTTGTTTTATTTTTTGGTGTATGAATCTTCTACAAATATGGTAGTTAATTGTCTGCTTCATCCTATCATCGTCCTCTTATGGTTATCTTGAATTATTATTTCATCAAATAGTTGTAATGCCAATGATTTTTGTATCAGTTTTCAAAAAAATTGGCTAATTTGGTTGATCATTTAATTTATTTTAATTTTTGTGTTATCTTTCAATCTCATATTTTCCTGCCCGAATTAGATAAAACAACAAGCATCATTTATTATCTTGTTCACAGACTAGTTTTCAATTTTTTAACAGTTATTCGATGCACTTATTTGATTTACCTTCTGTTTTTGTTGTCAAAATTAATAATTGATATCTCTTTTGAATTATTTCTATCCCAAATCATTTCAGATCTCATTTTGGGTCTTCTTATCATCTTATCTTTCATAACAATCTGGTTTGGGAATTAAAATTTATCTGCAACTAGAAATAAAATATTCAATTATTATGTCATGCAGATTGTTTAAATATAGTGGGGAGAGGTAGTTCGAGAGGGAGTCAGAGTGCCATGTTTCTCTATGTTTTGTATTGTGTTTTTTTCCAGCTCTTAGAGATAAGAGAAAAATGGGAGGAGTAAATATATTACATCCTTCTTTTATAATCGGTAAGGGAGAAATATTTAGTTTCAAGTATTTTTTTTATTTTGAAATCTTATTTTTGTAAGATATTATTTATTTTCATGTATTATTCTTATGGTTCCATTTTAATTATTTTTGTATAGGGAATGTTTAATTTGTTTATTTATTTATTTATTTTATGGTTTTTTTGTAAGGGAAATTTATTATTAGTCTTCTTATAATAAAATACTCAAATAAAATTATGTTTTTTGGTTTTTCATAAGGTATTATTTATGATTTTTATGGTGTTTTAATTTCTTTATAGTCTATTTAATTTTTATTTAAGGGATATACTGTATTTTATTTTTTAACTTATGATCTATAACTTATCGTTTTTTGTAAAGAAAATTTTAAATTTTGTTTCATGGATTTTTTTGGAAATCTTATATTGATAGAATTATAAATTTAGTATTATTTCATGATTTGAGATTATATTTCCTAGGGGTGGTTCAATTTTATATTTCACTTCATTTAAATTTTAATTGTGTGGTAATTTTTGTTTATAAAGAAAATTATGTTAATTATAATTCTAGTTGATTATAATTTAAAGATTATAATTTTATTATCATAAAATTCTTTAAACATGTGCATTTTTCTAAAATTTAATTATATATGTATGTTTTCAAAAGAAATCTGATTTTGGGTTTGAGATATTAAAAATATTATTATTTTCAATGTTATTAATTTTAATGATCCTTTGTAGTTAACTTTTTATTTATATTTGCCTTTAAAAAATAAAAGTACATCATTTTATGTTTATAGTTTTAAATAATTAAAACTACCATGTCATGTGTGAAATTACATGCACAAACATGAATTTCATTCGCATTATACGATACGGACATCATCTTATTAAATTACATGTCATACATCAGTTTTATTATTTTTTGTATATACATATATATGTTTAATTCATTATATATATATATATATAAATAGATAGTTTTATGAGTTTGACAAATGAAGTATTATTTCATGAATGTTAAAAATCCTTTTATTAACATTTCACATGCTTAAGCAATATATAAATTTGTAAGATTCCTTTTTTCAGAATCAAGTATACGATCTCTTAAAAATTTATATAAATATATATATACCCATATTTATATGTTGTTATGAATTTCAAATAGGAACACCCAAAAAGAAATGTATATAAAATTAAAGAAAGTTTAAAAAAAATTGAGAAAATCCAGAACTTGAATGCTATAAAAATGGTAGGAATTGGGGAGTGAATACAATCCCACATTAAGTGGGTAGGCCCAAGATAACCTTCAATATTTCAAAGTTTCCACAACATTTTTTTTTCAAAATCTTGAGCTATTTTTTTTTAAAAATCACCAGATTATATTTAATGCACTTTTTGAATGTAATTAATCTCAAAAGTGATATAATATTTTAAAGATTAAATGATTTGAATTATGTTTTTAGAAGATATTTTGAAAAGTATTTTTAAGTTATTATTTAAATAAATTTTTTAATTATTTCTAAAATTTATTTTCAAAGAAATATTTTCAAAAAGTATTTCAACAATTTCAAAACCCCTTACCGGGCAATTTAATGCTCACCCTTTTTTTTAAAATGATTTTTCACAGGTATCTTAGAAGTTCAAATGAAAGTGTCATCGCTTTTGGAGTTAGAATGTGAAGAATAATAGTAGTCATTTTTTTCTTTATTGTTGAACTCTGATAAATGTATGTTGTTGTCTAATCCTATAGAACCTAGACGGGTAAAACGCCTATGTTTATGTTTAATTATTGAGTAATTGTTCAATTTCTATTTATAAAAAAATTTACACATCATTTTTAAGAACTTTGTCTGGAATCATGGGCTCAGGTTGTTATAGCCATGGTGAACACCTATATTCTAGTTAGAGGTAAGAGAGGTAGTGATACTAGGGACTCATCTAGTTCATGAGACATTAGAGCAGGTATAGCTTATTAGGAAGCATATGGATACAGATTAGTTTTGGAAGAAGTCTTATATTGATCTCCATCATTAACTTTTTGAGTTTTATGTGGGAGATTAAGACTTCTTATATATTTTGACTAGATGGGGTCATAGATGGATTTAGAGAAAAATTAAGTTAAAACCTAGGTTTGTTGGACCCTTTTTGGTCATGGAGAGAGTCAAAATTATATCCAATCAGTTAGAGGTACCTTAGAGGCACTATTCCATGCATGACATCTTCCTTGTTTCACAACTTCTTTCTTACTTTTTAGACATGTCTCATGTTCTTCATACTAATGAGGTCGATTTGGATGTTTATGCTTCATTTGAGGAGTACCCTATACATATTGTGGGTCATAGAATGAAGGCTCTTTGAGGAAGTTTATTTCCATTGAATTCAATTCTATGGAAGCATGACTGAGTAAAGGAAGAGACTTGGGGGAGAGAGGTTAACGTATATGCTAAGTGGCCGAAATTATTCTCAGATGATGCACAGCAATCCTTGGGGTAACTCAGGGACTAATTAGTTTAAGTATGGGAGTTTTTAAGATCCTTACATTTATATGTGATATGAATCCTTTGAATTTTTAGCTTAAATCATGTTTCTTACCCAAATATCAATACCCCAAGTGTTTATGGGAAGTCTTTGGAGGATTTTAGGCTCATTCTGATCCCAAAGTTATGAATTTTGGATTGATAGGGTGAGGCGCACTGTTAGTGAATAGTTACTGCTAACTGTGCACCTAAACCACGTGGGCCATAAGGGGGTGCCACATGGTGTTCTTAACAATACAAGGGAGGTTTCATGGATATTCGATAACCTTTGGTGAATTAAAAATAATAAATTCATTGTTGGTGCATGGTTTGTCTAACCATTCACCTAGCCATGTGAAGGGGTGTTCCACTTAGATAGTGGTGGTGAACAGTCAGTGTATGGTTTTTCCAACCATGAATCCAAACTGTATGCCCTAAAAATGTGGGAAATTACATTTTTACACTTCATTCCTTTAATCCCTTCTCCCTCTTTTCTTTTCCTCATTCACATAGCATCTCTCAACCATGGGAAGTTTTCCTCATCTCCATCTAGGATTTGATCCATCTCCCTAAGACAAGCTCAGAATTGACTGTTATTCATCGTGTAGGATATTCAATGATAAGGATATGATTCCTCTTGATTATTTTCTTAGTTTCTCTTTCCATATTTGGTGTTATATCTATGAAATATTGTATGCCCTATTTTCAAGACATTAGTCGAGTTTCTGTAATTTCTCTCATTCTAGCCTGAATCTAAAGTTGATATCAGATAAGGATTCCTCAACCCATATAAGGTAGGTGGTTTAATATATTTCCCAAAATTTCAAGTTAATTATATCATGAATTTTTTTTCTACATGACATACCTTCCATGACTTACCCCTTAAAGGTGAAATTGATTAAATGAATTGTTATTACCAATAGTTTTTCAGTCCTTACAATCCATTTTCATCATTATAGGTTGTTTACCTCAATGTGAACAATCTCTTAGAGTGTATTTCTATTATTTTTATAATTAAATGGAATTTAATTAAATTTCATGGATTTTAAAATGATTAATGCTTTACTTAGACCCTTGGCATTGTTGGAGGTTCAAAACCTCAACACAAGACACCCCTTTTGGTGGATTATCTTAAATTAATTTAACCAGGGAAATATGTAAATGAAACCCAAACACCTTATAAGGTGGGTTTTGAATATTAATTATGATTTTAATGTTGATATTGAGATTAATGAATGTTTTAGGAAAATGTATATCCTTATTTACTTCATATGTTTAAAAGGAAAAGTATGTTGGACCTCAAAAATGATTGTTTCTTAAATATCGAGAGGTGGGACATGATGTTATCAACCCTTGAAAGGAGTTTGGACATTTCATTGTCTCCTTAGTTTAGAATATTGATATAGAGATCCTTTCACTTGATAAGGAAGTTGAACATGGCATTCATTATCATTAAATGGGATGTTGGACATTGCTATCCAAATCCTTAAATTTAGGTGCAGACATAATGATCCAGAAATCAAGTAACTTGAAATGATGTGGTTTCCTTTTAATTTTATCACTAATTCCACATATAATGTGTTCCTATTGATTGGATATAAAACCTTAGGGTGATATTTCAAGGTTACACCCCTTCGGAGTTATACTTGATTTTCAAAGTCATACAAGTCAAGGAACCTCACATTTCCCTTATATGATTACTATTCATGGATGCCTCAGCTATACTCCATGGGTCTCGATCCTTATTCTGCATACTTACATACATGCATATAAATTATAATGTCACTTGTTTAGATAATTTATGGCTTAGGACTAAATACGAGATTCGGATGGGTGTCCCCTCAGGAACCCAAGCTGACTTGTTTTTAGTTATATTACCACTTGTATTATTATTGTACCTACACATTATTCATTTTATATTCACTGTATTGATAGTAATATATTTCATTGGTGGTGTCCTACTGATTTTTTCTCACACCATGTTTGGGCCACTTGTTGGTACCCGGATAGACCTCATGGATGTAGGTAGGGACAAAGGGAAGCCATCAACTATAGACACATGATTTACTATACTAGGATGGAGTACGAGAGTAGAGGACTGAGCTTTGCCTCATGATTCTATGAAGTTTAGCTCTTGGTCTTCTTATTTATTTTCTAAAAAATGTACTATGTATGTATGTTTCATGTCTCCTTACTCCCCGTTTTTTATAGCATCATGACATTATCATTTTGTAGATGACACTAGATATCATTTTTTCTATTATATTTATCATGATGATTTGCTATTTATTCTCTTGTTTCATTATTATACTTATGTGGATTTATCTATTATTATACCGCCATGATCCACTCTATTAAAGAGGGTATAGCCTTCCCACTTGAACCTGGAAGATAATCATCATCCTCTGGCATATGGCGAGGTGTTCTTGAGGCCATGTAGCCTACCAGGCTGGGTCACTTATGAGTGGACTGGGATCAGGATGTCACACATACACATACACATACATACATATATAAACATATATATTTACTTACAAATTCACTCATACATACATACATGTACACATAAACATACACATACGTAAACATAAATCTATATAAACATAAACACATAGAGAAATAGAAAGAGATAGAGAGAAAACTTATATACATATACTACACATATAAACACATACATATATACACATACATACACATACATACATGCACATAAAGACATGCACATACATCCACATACATATTTATGCATACACATACATACATATATATGTGTGTGTATATTTTAAATTTTGTAATATGAATATAAATATATAAATTAAAATATTAATTTTATTTAAATAAATATATATATTTTTTTTTATTTATATAACTGTTTAAATCAAATATTAATATTTTATAATTATATATATTTTTTGTAATTAATTTATATAAATATATTAATAAACATTTTAATTTATTAATATAAATTTGATATTTTTTATATATAAAATTATGAAAATAAGATTGATAATAATTTGTTATTATAATACAGTTAAATAAATCATATTTATAAACTATATTTATATATATATACTTATTATTATATAAACCTTAATTAAAAATATATAAATATTTATATATAAATTAAATTATTCAAGGTTCCCTTTATCAGTGTTATTTTACCAGTGTTAAAGGGGAACATTTATCAGCACTAATTAAGGGGTACCTTTTTTACTGCTAAAAAAAGATATGAAAAAAGGTACCAATTTATCAGTGTTTTTTAGTGTTGATAGAGGACATATTTATCAATGATTCCAGTTATCACTGATAATATTCCCCCCTTTAATAGTTTATTTTGTTTAGTATTGATAATGGTTAATGCTTAAAAAATGTGAATCTATAGTAGTTCTTAAAATGAGAGAGGGTACGCATCAAATCTAGATCTTTAGCCTCAAGGGTGTTACCTACTCTAAGGAAGCTCTAGAACACTAGAATGATAGACCCCTATTCATATTGAACCAAACCTCCACCATTCATGAACTTGATATAAACGAGACATTTGTGTTTACTTTTAAGGCCAATCTCAAAAGGGAGGAAGACCCAACTGCCTCTTGGAATTATACTCACCAGTGTCAGCACAAAAAAGTGTATCTAGTATGGAATTATTTATTAATGAGAAGGATATATATTCATAAAGAGTATTCACTAACTCCCTGATCAAAGAATAAACCTTCAACCTAAAAATGAGTGTATTAACTTAGATGTCACCATGTCTACATTTTCAAAAATACACTTAGATAAAAAACACTTTGATGCAATATCCTTCCCGGGAAGACAGCCTACAAAGTTCCTAATGTTCACATTGATCATCCATACATGTAAGATCCCCTAAAACATGATAAAAATGGATTTAATTTCCATTATCAAACCAAGATTTCTCTAGAAAATAAAATCCTGATCACGATGAATGAATTTTTGTGGTGTGAATTCCATATTAGGACAAATACAACATCAACATTGGAAAATTAAGAAAATTCCCCTCTATCATATGTGGTTTTTAATTGGTGATGCATTTCTATAGATATGAAAATGAGGGAAACTATGTTTTATTGTAATATTATCATCCAAAATCACATTTACCCAATGGTTGTGAATATAAGGGTCTTGTGTCAACCTATGAAAACCATTGATGAAAAATATTCCCAAAGTATAAGAAGTAAAAACTAAATAATCATTCTCATCTTATATATAAACATCCATTGAACTCACTATTTTTTATATGAACCACATTTACAAGAGGTTGGTTTTTGTATCACTTCCATGAACTCTATATTGTACACTATAAAACTCATCACTACTGAAAATATAGGTTTTATCGGTGTAATAAATTTTCTTCAATGGTGCTAAAAATCATTGATGTTTTAAGAGCCTTCAAAAGCTGGTGGATTTTATCAGTTCTAAAAATAGAACTAATAAAATTTCCTTTAATTAGTGATAAAAACACTAATAAATTGGTCCCTTTATCAAATATTTTTTAGTACTAATAAATGTCACTTTTATCAACACTAGAAATAGTGATCATATAACGTCTTCAGTTTTTAGAGTGGGTCAAATTCCTCACTGATTTTGAATTTTTCAAAGTTTGGTGGGTAGAAAAACTCTTTTCTTATTTATCAGAACTTAATTATGAGAGTTCCTTTGATCCAGGAACTTTATTTTAGATGATTATTATCACTCGACAAGTGTCTTTGGTTTTTTATTTATTTTCGGTGTGTTAAAGGATGAAATACAAAACCTCACGGGGTGTGCATGCTAGGGCTCATAGTTTGGATAAACTATGCAGCCTCCTTGGAAAAAACATATAGACTCTCAGGGGAAACCATGTATCCCTCTAGGTGATATATGAATTGTTTTCCAAACTATGTAGGATGTATGTGAATGGATGTGTGTAACCTCTACATTTTTTAGTAGAGGTGATTCACACAATTTCTGAACAGTTTCGCAAACTATGCAGGATAACTATGCGAGGTATCCCTTTGGATAGTGGATGTCACACGATTGGTGCATGGTAAGGAAAACCATGTGATCCAACTATTTGACTCATTTAAAGAGGCAAAATTACATGTTTACCAATCCTTTCTAATTTCTTATGTACCCTTTCTTTCTCTCACTCGTGTGGGATTTCTCTAGGAATCATGGGAGTTTCCTCCCCCCTCACCAAAGTATTGATCCAATCTTCTATTATGAACTCAATTATTCGATCCGTATATGGTGTGTTTGATGTGTATCAATAAGGCCTCGAGTCCTATTGCTTATTTTCTCCTTTGATCTCTCCTTACAGAGCGCGAAATTCATGTGATCCGATTTACCCTATTTTCAGAGAGTTTATCTAAAACACCTATTTCTTTCAAATTAGCTCAATTTGGAGGATAAGATAGGATTTTCAAGCATCTACCAACATGAGGTAGATGTTTCTTATATTTCTCTATGATTTTGAGGTTACTTTGAGGGTACTACTTTGAGCATGTTGTTCGCTAGTCTGGGAGAGACCCTAATAATTGAATGTTTTTTTAGTTAATTAATTGAACCCATGATATTCCTATTGGCATGATCATCCAATTTTATAAATGGTATGGTCCTGTTGAAAGGATTTGGACCTTGGGCCGAGTAGTCCAGGGTGTTTTTTCTTATTTAAATTGAATTGTTTAAATTATATCTATCACTTGTGAGATCCATGGGAACTATATGGGCTTGGCCCAAGGATCGAGGTGGTGATGACCACCTGAGTTTAGGTAATGTAATCATCATGTTGGGAGAGGCCCATATTTTATGAGTGATTATGATCATAGGTTGGTCGACTTGGTTATCGGGACGAAGTGGTAATTTCATCTGGCTAAGGGCGAGGTTCATGTTATTTTTGGATAGTTTTACCATTAGGTTAAGAAATACAGTCATAGGGTCATGAGGTGCCGAATAGTGTGAATTAGGTTTTTATTTGGTGATTTTATCTCACCCCTATAGGCCAATGTTCTGTTTGGAGTCATGTGCACACAGTAGGACTCAGATGTTGAGGTGGTGTTGACAACTCATGTGGGTAGAGGCCTCCATTAGATGTGTATTAGGTTGATTTTTGGAGGTGATTTCCATATATATCCATGGGGATAGTGAAGTTCTATTTGTTGACTATGTTGAGACCTTTAGTTTGAGGTTGAGTCTCACTGTACATGAGGCCATTGATCCAGGACTATTTGGGAGGATAGATCAACATTACTTGGGATGTCGGTTGTTCAGTTGATGGTGTTATTATTTCGAAGATGGGTATCGTTGTGCCTTGGGACATCCGGATTTGATCTGATAGGAGCGTTTGAGTAGGGGTCTGGGGGACCGGGTACTAATATTTGGGTGTGCCATCGGGATGTCTATTTCTAGCTTTGGACACAAGGTATTGGTTAGAATTTGGTGGCGGGTCTCTATTATAGGAGGTTTCTGAGGATTCACTTGGATTTATTTTCATTAGAGGATGCCTTGAGATTTATGCTAAGGATCCTTTGTGCTACCATTATAGAAAAAATGGTTGAAGTGGTTAATTTCTTCCTTATGGTTGTTGAGAATAAGGGGAGAAAGATTATGTATACAACATGCATGTACTGTTTTGTTTATTATTTTAGTACACATGTGTGTAGTCACATATGTATGATAGGAACATGTTGGTGGTGACTTACTGAGATTCTTTCCCACACCCTACATGGGCCCTTCATGATGCATATAGTCTTTATGGTAATGCAATCAGGTAAAGGTTCAAGCTTAGGATCTAGATCTTAGTCATTGCATTAGACATTTTTCATGGGATGGATGGAAAAGGACCTTTGGGTTTCTGAATCATCTAGAGTTACACTTTTTAATCTTTCTTTTATGTAACAACACACTTTTATATATATATTTACTCAGGTTAGCCACAGGTAACCCTCCTTTATTTATTATCTTATATGACCAGCCTTGAATGCATGATCTACAATGGTTTCATGTAGTATTTTAATTCTGTAAATGATTTATTATGATATTGTTAGTTATTATTACTTCTAATACTATTTCTTGTGCTTCCACCATAGGTGGGTTATAGGTCCAGTATCTTTTGTACTTTCTTTTCCGCTGCTATAAATATATTAGATTATTATTATTACCATATCTAGAGGGTATAGTCCCCCCAATATCACCTCTTACACTCTCGCTACTATTCATCAACCTTTGGCATACAGGAAGGCATGCTTAATGCCCACTGGCCAACTAGTATGGATCATTGTTCATGTGGAAAACTAGGTCGAGGAACTACAAATGATTAAATTCAAGTTGTAGCAGTGTGCTACTAAAATTACAACACACTATATTAACAAATATATAATTTAACTTATATTAAATTTACATTACAACACAAAAAAAGTATATAAAACATAAAAAAAATCTCAAAGATTAGTGTATAAAATTACATTGGTGTGTATAATTTATAAAAAACATCGATAAATTAAAAAACATTAATGTTTTATTTTCTTTTGGACCTCAACTCCCTCCCAAAAGATCTTGATCAAGTTGCAAGTTTCTGAGAAAACCACACATGCTTGAAGAAAATATTTTACAGATATAAAAAACAATTATTATGTTATTAATACTATAAATAAATAAACTAAACTTAAATATGATACAATGAATCAGTAAAATTCCACTTTAAAACTAAAAAAATCACTTTGAGTCATACTAGGAACACCATGTGTTGAATTAACATGTGGTTAGTTGCTATAAATTAAAGATTATTTATGGATAATTTTACTAAATTACCATGAGTATATGAGTGAACTCTCTTGATTTTTAGTGTTTGATATGTGTTTTGAACTAAAATTTCAATTTAAAATAAAAATATTCACTTCAAATCATACAAGTCACATCATTTGTCGAATTGAAATGCAGTTGATTCTTATATATCCAAAATGATTTATGGATCATTTTCCTAAAATAGAAAGATAATATGAGTGTATTTTCATGATTTTAGTGAGTGACACGTGATTTTAACTAAAATCTATTTTTTTAACTAAAAATGTGGACTTTGAGTCATACCAGTAACATTATGTATTAGATTCATGTGTGACTGATTCCTAAATATAAAAAATGACTTATAGACCATTTTACTAAAGTACCAAGACCATAAATATTTCTTTCTCTTTTTTTATTGATTGGCACACATTTTTAACAAAAATATCACTTTTAAATGGAAAACTCACATTTTGAGTCATACTTATCACACTGCATATGAAATTGAGGTGTTCTTTATTCTTATATATCATAAATTATTGATGGATTGTTTTTATAAATTATTAAAAAAATATTAATTTTTTTCTTGGTTTTGAGTATGTCATATCTCTTTTGAATAAAAAAGTCAATTTTACATAAAAATGCACACTTTGAGTGATACAGACCACACTGTGTGTCCGATTTATATGCGGTTGATTCTGACACATCAAAAATGACTTGTGGGTCATTTTCTAAAATTATAAAGAAAATATTATTTTGTTTTCTTGGTTTTTAGTGATTTTTAAATTTTTTTAACTAAAATGTAATTTTAAACTGAAAACACAAAATTTAAGTAATAGAGGTCACATTTTGTATCAAATTAACATGCGTTTAATTCATACTCATAAAAAATTATTTATGAATTTATTTACAAAAATATCAAGACACCACCAATACCACTTTTTCTAATTTCTAAAAACAGATTTTTTTCTAAGTGGGAACCACACATAGAGACAAATCAAAAAAATCAACTCCATACAAAATTCAAAACAAATAGGGAAACATAAATCATCCCTTTAAAATCAAAATTCAAAAACAGCACACCATGTCATCTTGAACAATGAGCCACCAGACCAAAATCATCAAAGACCTATCAACCACTCTTCAATCATCCAGCTAGAAATCAATCCCCGGCAATTCAAAAATTAGAAAAGAAAAACACTGCCTCAAACCTCCACACCTTGAACCAAAACCACACATCCTTACCAAATTCTAAATACAAACACCAAAGAGATGAAATTATGGGATCCTCTGACAAACCATGTCAAGACTCAAGCTACAAGAACCGAGTGAAGGGACCAAAGACTCCATAAAAATCATCAACACCTGCCACGCCGGTGAGAGTATCTCACCACATTGTTGTTCATCAGAACAAAACACCGATGATCCAAACCATCAATGAACCAGAAAAAACTATAACCACTAAACAAGAACCACAAAAATACAAAGGGACTGATCCTACGTAGGTCAGGCCAACTTGAAAACCATCTAATGCTCGCCAATCATATCCTAAAACTCCTAGAAATACATCTCACCAGGCCGATTGGGAGAGGAGCAATGGAAGCTAGAGCTAGAGTAGAGTTGGAAGAAGGTGAGGCCTCAACAACAAACCTCGAACAACTCCAGGACTACCAAACCCTTCTGAAAGCCTCCTAAAAACCAATTAACATCACACAACACACTTCAACGAATAAGGACCATCGCAACGGAGAGAAACTGATGCTGGATGCGCCTCTAGGAACACCATAGACTGATTGAACGACACATCCCAAAGATGTCATGAGACCACCGCAGCAAACCCACTTGGAGGGAATTGAAGGAACATTAGGCCATAGCAACGTAAGAAGTGGAATAGTCCCTCAAGAGAGAGACTTATCCATGATGAGTCCATAAACCCCAATTGATGAAGACACTATATGTGAGAATCACACCTAAAACAACATTTATGGAATAATGAATGCCAGAAGAGAGCACTAAAAAATACCAGAAGCAAGCCGATAAAAGAAACGAATGGGAGTGAAGGAACGAGGAAGAACAGGGAAGGGAGAAGTAGGGAGGGAAGAAGGAGGGAGAGTGTAAAGGGGGAGATGATGCATAAGGATCTACATGAGGCCTCCCCCTTCCGATTCTCTACCAAGGAAAACCTAGAATAGAGAGAGGAAACAAAAAAATATCAAGAAAATATGAGCATTTTATTTTTCTCTTCAATGAGTGGAATATTTTAAAATAAATCTTCATTTTTAAACTGAAAAAACACACTTTAAGTCATACTGGTCACACTATTTTTTAGATTTATGTGTGGCTAATTAAAATAAAATAAAAAATGATTTATCAGTCATTTTTATAAATTATCATGACTATATTATTTTGTTTGCTTATTTTTCTATGAGTGAAACATGTTTTTAACTAAAATGTCTCTTTTAAACTAAAAACACACATTTCACATCATACTGATCACACCAAGTATCATATTGAGGTGTGGATAACTCATACACATCAAAAATAACTTATGTATCATTGTATCAAAGTATTAAAATAATCTAAATGTATTTTCTTAGTTTTGAGTACGTCACGTGTCTTTTGAAATAAATTGTCAATTTTAAGTAAAAACACACAAATTCAGTCATACCAGGCACAACATGAGTCATATTGACATGTGGTTTATTAATACAAATTAAAAATGACTTATGGATAATTTTATAAAATTATCATGACTATATGATTGAGTTTTCTTGGTTTTCATTGAGTGGCACATGTTTTTAACTAAAATGTCATTTTTAAATTGAAAAAATTATCTTTGTGACATATATGTCACATTATGTATCATATTGATGTGTGTATGATTCATACTCATCAAAAATGATTTATGAGTTTTTTTTAATAAAATAACAAGAAATTCTAAGTGTATTTTCTTGGTTTTCAATGAGTGGAACATTTTAAAAAAAAATATTTTTAAATTAAAAACATGCACTTTGAGTCATACTAGTCACAATTTTTGTCATATTGATGTGTTATTGATTGATAAACATCAAAAATTACTTATGGATCATTTTTATAAAGTATCAAATCTATCTGAATGTGTTTTCTCAGTTTTAAGTGATTGGTTCATGTTTTTAACTAAAATGTCACTTTTAAACTAAAAACATGAACTTCAATTCGTACTGGTCATGCTATGAATCATATTGAGGTGAGGTTGATCAATACATGTCAAAAACATTATGAATATTTGTCTTCAATTATAAAAAATATGAATTTATTTGCTCGGTTTTGAATATGTCACACCACTTTTGAACTAAAAGATCAATTTTAAATAAAAATACACATTTTGGGTCATATCAGCCACACCATGTGTCCGATTAAAGTACGGTTGATTTTTAAACATCAAAATGACTTATTGATAACTTTCCAAAATTATCATGATGATATGAGTTTGTTTTTATGGTTTTCAGTGAGTGACATGTGATTTTAACTAGAATTCCATTTTTTAAAAGAAAACATGCACATTAATTTATATCGGTCACATTGTGTATCAGATTGATATGTGGATGATTTTTACTCATCGAAAATGAATTAAGGATCATTTTTATAAAATAAAAATAAAAATTGATACTTTTTTCTTGGTTTTCAATGAGTGACACATTTTTAACTAAAATGTAATTTTAAACTAAAAACACGCACTTTGAGTCGTGTGGGTCACACTGTGTATCATATTGATGTGAAATTGATTGATAAACATCAAAAATGATGTATGTATCATTTCTATAAAGTAAAAAAACAATATAAATTAATTTTATCAATTTTTAGGGAGTCACATGCATTTTTTACTAAAATGTTACTTTTAAACTAAAAACCTGCACTTCGAGTCATGTCGGTCACATTGTGTATCAGATTGAAATGTGACTAATTCATACTGGTTTCAAATGACTTATGGATAATTTTGCAAAATTATCAAGATAGTATGAGTGGTTTTTATTATTTTTTAGTATGCCACATCTCTTTTTCACTAAAATGTCAATTTTAAACTGAAAACACGCACTTTGAGTCATACTATCCACACTATGTGTTAGATTGATGTGCACCTGATTCTTACATATCATAAATTACTTATGGATCATTTTAAAAAGTATCAAGATAATATGATTTTTTTTATTAATATTGATTATGTGAAGTGTGTTTTTTATTAAAATTTCAATTTTAAATAAGAACATGCACTTTCATTTATATCGTCCATACTGTGTGTCTGATTGAAGTGTGGTCGATTATTATATTCCAAAAATTTCTTATGCATCATTTTCCTAAATTATCATAAAAATGAATTTTTTTTCATAGTATTCATTTAGTGATGTGTGTTTTGAACTAAAATGTTGCTTTAAAACTAAAAATATGCACTTTGATTCATACTAAGAGAATAATGTATTGGATTGATGTCTCATTAATTCCTACATGTCAAAAAATACTTATGGGATAATTTACTAAAATATATAGACAACCCAAGTGTTTTTTTATCAGTTTTAAGTATGTAAAGTTTGATTTGTACTCAAATGGTAATTTTAAATAGAAACACACACTTCCAGTCATACCAGACACACCGTGTGTCAAATTGATGCATGGATGATTCTTATACATCAATAATGTCTTACAGATTGTTTTTATAAATTATCAAGACTATTTGAGTGAATTTTATTATTTTTAAGTAATTTACATATGTTTTTAACTAAAATGGTGCTTTTAAACTAAAAATAAACATTTTGAGTCATATCGGAAATAGTGTGTGTTAGATGGATGTGCAGTTGATTCCTACAAATCAAAAATGATTTATGGATCATTTTATTATAGTATCAAGAAAATCCAAAAAATATATGTTTCAAGTATGTGATGCTTTTTTTGAATTAAAATGTTGATTTTAAATAAAAACATGCACTTTCACTCATACTAGGAACACAGTGTATTAGATTTGTGCGCGGGTGATTTTTACATATCAAAAATTAATTATGAATAGTTTTCTTAAATTATCAAGCCAATACAAACATTGTTTTCTTATTTTTTATTAAATGACACGTGTTTTAAACTAAATGGTCATTTTTTAACTAAAAATGTGCACTTTTAGTTATATCTGGAATGTCGTGTGTTGGATTAACATGAGGTTAAATCTTACATGTCACAAATTACTTAAAAATCATTGTCCTAAAATATCAAGGGAATTTTAATTTTTTTATCTATTTTTGGTTAGTAATGCATGTTTTTAACTAAAATTTCATTTTTAAATAGAAAACATGAACTTTGAGTCTTTTCAGGAACAAAATGTGTCATATTGACATGTAGTTGATTCCTACATGTCAAAAAAAATTTATGGATTGTTTTCCTAAAGTATCATTTAACAACTTTTGTTTTTCCTTGTAAGAATTTGAAATATTTATAGGAATATGTTTTAAGTTATGTGCTAAGTCATTGTGGAATTGTGAGGCCCAAAGAGCCTCGTAATGGTGATATTAAAAATATTAAATATATTATATCATTGACATATAGTTTTGTAGGAAATTTGGAATAAATTATAAAATAATTCTTGGGTTGAAAATATGAGGATGCAGTTGAGATCATAATGTGGATTTTACCCTAGGCGTCGCACGAAGTTTGTCATCATCAGGAACCTGATAAGTGATGATTATTGGTGGTGTATTAAATAATGGTGTTTTAATAATTAACTAAAAATTAATTAATAAAACTAAACATTCCACCCATTTGGATTCCACACATAGTAAGTATAGATGAATTTTTCCTCCCATGCATGATAGATGAACCAAGGGATATAGGAGAAACTGGTGAACTTCATTATTGATGGTGATTGACACCAGATCAAGGTGAATCAGCTTCTAGGCATTGCATTGGAGACTATTCTTCATTGTTTCTCCATGAGGAAGCTATATCTATGATCTATACATCTCAATCCCAATTTTTGGTTTGTTTTAAGTTTTTAGAGCCCTTATATGACTACTAGAGATCCCATTAGGGGTTGATCTTTGGGAAATTGGTTAAAATTAGTTGTTTCAGGAGGATTTTAGGGATTTACCTTACATAAATATTTATCACATGGTGTATAGTATAAGATAACATACCATGTGTTCTTCCCATTTGTGGTAGATGATATATGGGAAATACACACCATGTACTGGTAGTACACGCCATGTAGTGAGGCTTGGTCGGGTGGGTAAGAACATGGGAAGACATTCCATGTGAGGGGACATGGCCATGTGGAAGTACACTTCCAGACCCTTGGTGTACACAAACAAGATAACATGACTAGGTACATGGGAATGAGTCGTAGTATACCAGAATAGGCTTTTTTCCACAGGAACGACCAAGGATGCAGACATGGGCTAGGCCAAGAGGTACACGACATACACCAAGGGTACACATTTTATAGGTTGAAATGGAAATCTAGGATATGTGTGGGTGAGGAAATGAACAGTTAATTAGGTGGGGTTACATGCCATGTAACTCCATGTACGCATCGTGTACTTTTTTACACACCAAGTACCATGAGGGGACATGGTCAGGGGTTAGCCTTGAGATACATTCCATGTACCCTAGAATTAAATGACTTATACTAACCTTTGAGACTTCTCCTTTATTATTATCCATCATTAGGACTCTTATGGAGGCCCTCAAGTAGCCAATCATGTAACGCCCCGACCCCAGTTACCCAGAGTCGGTCCATTATTACATATCATTGGAATGATCACAAAAGATCAAGTCTCGAAAGACCGATTAGTTTAGTATCCTTTTAATCACTAGATACATTCATAAATGTTACATTGCATCATAGAGTGAAAAACTACAATAATATAGTCTCCATGGTCTACACTCATATCCCCTTCAGACTATCCCTGCAGGTCAGTCATAAAATATTTCTTCACATCCTGAGAAAAATAAAACATAGAAAGGGGTGAGCTCAGATGCTCAGTAAAGATAACAATATAGCAGAAACTTTCATAAATAAGCATAAACATTTAAGGAAATGTATAACTAAAACAAAAGCCTTTTATACTTTTACTTCAGAATAATATGGAAAAAATAAAATGAAATAATGCCATTTACTTTTTCACATTGATATTCTACTAGTCGAATAATCACATGCAATATCAATAACCACTTTCATAATGATGGAATGCATAATGCTAGACTATCATAACCACGTAGCCAAGGCCTTGTGCCAAGACTACAAAGAAGATTTTTTCAAGGCCTCGTGCCAAGACCCTAGTTTTTATCATGAGACCTACCAATGCATTGTGGAGCTATAGCAGGCTCCACCCGTCACTTACTATGTCCAATTCATTCCTCATATGAACAGGTTTAAACATAACATAAACATTCGTATTAAAACTAGCATAAAAAATGTAAATACATTCTATAGAAATCATGAATGGTATAAAAATAACACATCCATAGTCAAACATATCACAAAACCTTCAATACAATATGGAAGTTTTGTATCATAATAAATCAACTTCAAATAAGATTAAAATCCATCAAAGGATGTTGAAATAGATGAAATCAAAACTATTTGAGAGAAATATCTCTTTTTTTTAAATCATTTAAAAGTAACATAATTATAAAATAAAACATTTACATTGAAAATATTCTTATAGTATTGTAAGGGAATCTTCAAAGATTTTACAATGGTGTAAAATATCCACACCCACCGTATAAGTTAAAAAAAATACATTCTTACCTTAATTCGTCGAAAAGGTTTAAAAGGTCCTTATTTGGAAAATGATGTAAATATTCCTTTATAAACTTCTAATAAAAATTAAAACAAGGGTATAAATAACTTTAACCCATATTCTGTAAAATAGTAATAATTTTTTGAAATACATTTTTAAGAAACATGTATGTGGATGATAAAGAGGTCCCAGTAGATAATTACGTATAAACAACATTGGATAATGAAGAGATTGTGAAATAAACCCTTACCTTGTACTTTTCCTTGATAGAGTGTAGGTTAACCTCCAATATAATAGTTAAATAATTTTTATTAAATTATAAAATAATCATATACATAAATATGATATCATATATGATCTTTTAATATTTCTTTGCTAATAATATTTTAGTATTATCGTCGTTTCAGGTGTTAACTGATTCGTTTTCCTTTATATGATTTGTTATGTAAGCTATGTTTGTTATGGATAGGTTGTATCTTATTCATATCCATAATGATATCAAGTCCTTAAAATTAATGAAATGAGAATTATTCTTGAATGGATATGATGGGGAAATGAATCTCATCACGTTCGTGGAGACGGTAATCCGTACGTACGCACGAACGCTACTTCCATTTCATTTTTCATTTTAAAAGGAATCAATACCAAATGATACATAGGTATATTATTATTCCAGTATAATATAATATCTTATATTTGTTACATAAGTTCATTAACACCATCCTTTATACGTTTCATGTATGTTATGAACGAGTCATATCACTTTGAGGGGGCGGTAGTCCGCACTTCCTCCAATGAAATTATCATATATATACAACATGAAATGAATAATTTTATTCTATAAAATGTAATTACATAAGCTTATATATAAAATAAATATCATTAATATTATATTTAATTATAGTTCCATCATAATGGCCACCATGAGAGGTGGTAGGAGATAATTTAATAATCATCGTTTCGTGAGGTGTTTGGTTTCCAGCCACAGAAACATTATGTTCTTCATCCATTAGAAGAAGGTGTGTGTAAGCTTAGTTTGAATACTTCTCATAAAAATATCATAGTATATTTAGGATACTGGTTTTGTTACAAAAGAAAATAATAATAAGAGTTTTGGGGTTGGAAAAGTAAAATAAAATAAAAGAAGCTAAGAGAAATCGTTACATTTAATTTGGGTAACTCCCTTTGGTTTGAACAAAAACAGACTCTTGAAGTGCCTTATGCCTAAGGAAAGGCTTATAAGAGGAGGATAGGAATTTAGGGAGATTAATTGGGCAGATTTTGGATGATCCAAAAGGCTTGAGAGGTGTGAGGAATTGGTTAGAAGTGGTGTTCTTTTATAAGGTGGGGAGGGGATCTTTAGAAAAAACTTAAAGTATTAATTTATAATAAATTCATATTAGGTTTATAATGGATACAAAGTGGATTATTCAAAGTATAAGGTGTTTATGGGTATAAATCCACTCAACCAATAGATTTTAGATAGTTTTGGGTCACTATAGTAACCTTATCATTTAGATTTAACTCTTAGTTAAATAGTTTGACATTTACCATGTCTCTTTATATTTTTATATTATATAGTTAATAAACATACTATATACTTCCAAGATACCCCCAAGTAGTCCATTAATGACACACCTATCATTATATAAGTCCTTGTTTTGAACCGTAGGTTTTTAGAAATATAATATCAATTAATAATATAATATTTGTTTTAAAAACTCTTTTATGTCAATTTTGACACTGTTGGGTATTTGATTTTTGTGAAAATAATAACAGCGTTATTACTTCTAAAAGCATAATTAAATCAGTACTAACATGTAATATTAACCTATAAAATTATTCTAATTCATAAAAAGTCTCAAATTACATTTATTTTGATATTTATAATATCAATTATTTTAATATTTCATTAATTAGGTAATTAATGCATCACCATTGTATCATAAATAAATTAAATTATTTAATTTCTAAAAATTATAAATAAAAACCATTATTTAGGAAATATTTTTATCTTTCTATATAATATTTACAATCGAATTTATCTTATGTATAACCCTATATTAAAAATGTTTTAGCTATTAAACTTTGATTTTAACTCTTTTAACTCTTCTTTGAATTAAATAATAATAAATGTCATAATCTAATCCAAGTGGACCTAAATGATAATATTTAATTCCTAAGGTTGTTTTTGGTCGCGATACACTTGTTCAATAGATTTAGGACATGTGTTAGGGTAATAATAAATCATTTTTACCCTTAATTACCCTATTTACTTTTAACCATGGTAAATAAAAGTAAAAAGTTACTATTCACAAAAAATTATTTTTATCTTATTGAACCAAATTTTACTCCTTGATATCAATTTTGTCTCTTGTAATTTCAAAATTAAACTCACATAAGTGGTAAAATTAAGTTTTATGTGAATTTACAAATTCTCCTAAGAGGTGGGTAAAAGACGGTGAAAAGTTCAACAAAATTTTTATATATCTAAAATTATTATAAAATGAATCTAATGAATTAAATTGAACTTATATAGGTATTATGTATCAATTTTTACCTAAAATAAATTTAAATAAAATAAATAATTATTTAAATAAAAATTCGGTTTTAAATTATAACTCAGTGTTTTTCACTATTCATCAAAAATTAAAAATTTTCAGAAAAATACCAAAAATTTACCCTAATCTAATTTTGATATTATGAATTCAATAATAAAGTCTATTTTACCAAATTAAAAACATAGAATTTTAATTTATTAATTTAAAATTATTTCCCATTGTCAAAACCAAAAGGCATATTTTTAAGAAACAATAACTATCAAAAGTTTGACACTTGTTTATGTCCAATTTCAAAGTGAAATTACTTACAATGACCATTATTGGATTAAATTCTAAAAATATAATCTATTTATACTTGCAAACCATTAAAATTTATAAGTTAAAACTATAAATTATTTTGATTAAAAAAGTTGTTTTTAGTTAAAATATAGTATTTTTCACTATTCACCCAAATATGAAAGTTATCAGAAAAACACCAAAACTTAATTGAAACTAAATTCTTATATCCTGATTCTAAAGAAGAAGTTTATTTTGTCAAATTTAATATATAAAAGTTTCAAATATTGGATTTAAAAAGGCTTCTCCATTAAAAGGCGGTAAAATTGAATTTTTAAAAAAATACTTATTTCATTTGAAAAAATGTATTTGTTATTACATTATGTCTAAGAAACTCATAATATGGATTCTAAAATTATAAGGATTATATAAAGTTTAAATTTCAGTTAATAATATTCATAACTGATTTTGAACGGCCAGTTTGGTAAGTCATGGTGCACTAGAACTCGGTGTTGCATGTAGTGCAAGTTATTGAATTATTTTGAAGAAATAACATACTATGAAATCTTGGTGTGTTACATTCTTCCCTCCTTCAATAAATTTCGTCCTTGCAATTTGAAATTATTTTTCGAAAATAAAAGGTTGAAAATAGAAAATACCTTTAGGAAAACCCACATCAGAAATTAGGTTAATAAAATTTAGTCTTAATAAGAGGAAAAGGGAAATGAAAGGGTCACCACCAAATTATGATCTCGATTAGGAGAAAATTGGTAGAAATTAAAGACATATAATTGGAGGAAAAATGTAATTATTTATCGGTAGTGATTGAGGTTATCAATCACAAACAAGTGTAAAATTGAGGGCCTTAAATTCATCAATCTATGATGATTTAAAATATCATCGGTTCAACAAAACATATGATATTAGGATAACACATTTTTTGTTTTAATATCCCTTCAAAAAAGTGTAAGAATTAATTTTTTCATAGAATATGAGAAGAATAAAAATATATACTTGACAAGTAGAGTCTCATCCTTTAACTAATTTCTACCACAAACTCATCTTTCACACTAAAAGAAAATAGAACTTAAAAATAATATTCTATTTATCCTATTCGTATAGAGTTCAAAAAAATGAATTTATAATTCATCTAACAAATTTTTTTAAACAAAGACTACATTATTCAATCTAGGACATCACGTGGGCCAATGGTAGGTGATACACCCTTCTCGCTCTTCGTTTGCGGGTTCAAGTCTCGCGGCCTTGCCGGACGCGACGGGTTGACGCCCGACCTCTGGGTTGTCCTTTTATTGCAATCCAAAAATAATCTCAAACTAGAATTATCCAAAATACTTCTTTCCAAACTCACAGTCCAAAATTTATAAGTAAGGTAAACACAATGAAGATCATTTTTTCCGCGTAATAACATGTGAACACCTTCATCATGTATTCTTTTAAAACACTGCAACATCCTGAATTACCATAAAACCTTATTGATTACATTCATGACCCCTTATTCCTTATAAAATACTAGATATACTCCTTCTATCCAAAAATGTTGTAAACTCCAACAATGATGGAATATACAGATCATTAATCGGTTTCAAGGTAATAAAAAATATCCAATATAATTTATCCAAATCAATCATGTATTATTCCAAAATCACTACTTCGGTATCAAAACCATATTATGGTTCATCTTTCTCTCAATCGTATATTTTCCAAAAATTTAACCTGCTATTGAGTCAATTTTATTGGTTCCACAAAATCTCAAGTCCTTAATGAAATAGTACTACAGTACAATCCTTATATACTACATAATTATTATAACTAGTACATTGTTGATACAACACTCAAATTACATAATTCTCTAACAACATAAGAACTCTAATCATTCCTCCTTGTTTGTGGTAGTATCATAACTTGATTATTATCCAATATCATCATTTGGGGAATACTCTGATAATTTGGAAATTGGTTCACGTAGTGTCCCAACTCCTTGCAGATGAAGCAATGTACATATGAAACTTTTTTATTACCCTTACAGTCATGTACTTGGTGTCCTTTTTCTCCACATTTATAAAAAACTCTCATTCCCTTTAGGAAATTTCCAGGGTGTTTGTTCCCACAGTTATCACATATGGGAAAATTCTTCTTTTCCCTCTTCCCTTTATCTATCTTTCTCTCTTCCATCCTTTTCTTCTCTTGCTTCCCTTCAAAGCCATAGGACTCGTAGAATTCTTTACTTATCTTATTAACACATGATAATATTTATTCATTTGTTTAGAATACATGGGAGACTATTTCCCTACTAAATGTTGTCTTAATACTATGAAAGATATGATCCTTCTTACTCTTTGGATCATACGTATTTCTAGAGTTCACATTCCTTCTACTGGGTGCCATTTCTATACAATAGCATAAACTATGTCAGTTTATGAATTGCAATGAATAATTCCAGACTTGTAAAATACCTAGCGTAAATTGAATGGTTTATTGATATAATTCATAATCATAAAGATGTTTTCATTGAGGAATTATATACTCATAAACCCTTCATAATGATTTGTAAAGAAAATGAGAATTATCCTAAGCATATCCCCCAGGAGTGTCGTAACCAAGAGTGCAGCAAGGCCCATTGTTGTGCACCAGTTCCCATTCGAGTCTAGCTCAAAGTGGTGTTTTTGGGTTTTACCCCTAGGTACATATGTGCCAGAGCCACCTCTACCTTCTCGTATCCAGATAGAGATTTATTTGTCGAAAAACTCACAAAGTCCCTACAATACCAAAATTCTAGGAAATTCTTCTATAATATTCCTAAAAGTCTATCTTAGGGCTATGTGCTCTAATAATAGTTTATTTAAATCTAGCATCCAAGGTTTTTATTAAACTTCCTCTGATACAAACTGTAATGACCTGACCCAAGTTACCCAGAGTCGGTGCATTATTACGTATCATTGGAATGATCACAAAAGATCAAGTCTTGAAAGACCTATTAGTTTAGTATCCTTGGAATCACTAGATACATTAATAAATGTTACATTACATCATAAAGTGAAAAACTACAATAATATAGTCTCCATGGTCTACACTCATATCCCCTACAGACTATCCCTGTAGGTCAGTCATAAAATATTTCTTCACATCCTTGGAAAAATAAAACATAGAAAGGGGTGATCTCAGATGCTCAGTAAGGATAACAATATAGCGGAAACTTTCATAAATAATCATAAACATTTAAGGAAATGTATAACTAAAAAAAATCCTTTTATACTTGAACTTCAACATAATATGGAAAAAATAAAATGAAATAATTCCATTTACGTGTTCACATGGATATTATACTAGTAGAATAATCACATGCAATATCAAGAACCACTTTCATAATGATGGAATGCATAATTCTAGACTATCAAAACCACGTAGACAAGGCCTCGTTCCAAGACTACAAATAATAATTTTTCAAGGCCTCGTTCCAAGACACTAGTTTGTCTCATGAGACCTATCGATGCATCTAGGAGATATAGCGGGCTCCACCCGTCACTTACTAAGTCCAATGCATTCCTCATATGAACAGGTTTAAACATAACATAAACATTCGTATTAAACTAGCATATAAAATGTAAATACTTTCTCCAGAAACCATGAATGGTATAAAAATAACACATCCACAATCAAACATATCACAAAACCTTCAATACAATATGGAAGTTTTGTATCATAATAAATCAACTTCAAATAATCTTAAAATCCACCAAAGGATGTTGACATAGATGAAATCAAAACTATTTGAGAGAAATACCTCTTTTTTTAAATCATTTAAAAGTCAAATAATTATAAAATAAGACATTTAATTTGAAAATATTCTTATAATCTTGTAAGGGAATCTTAGAAGATTTTACAATGGTGGAAAATAGGTGCACCCGCCGTATAAGTTAAAAAAAGACATTCTTACCTTAATTTTTCGAAAAGGTTTAAAAGGTCCTTGTTTGGAAAATGACGTAAAGATTTCTTTATAAACTTCTTATAAAAATTAAAACAAGGGTATAAATGAATTTAACCCATATTCTGTAAAATAGTAATAATGTTTTGAAATACATTTTTAAGAAACATGGATGTGGATGATAAAGAGGTCCCAGTAGATAATTATGTATAAACAACCTCGGATAATGAAGAGATTGTGAAATAAACTATTACCTTGTACTTTTCCTTAATAGATTGTAGTTTAACCTCCTGTATAATAGTTAAATCATTGTTATTAAATTATACAAGAATTATATACATAAATCTTATATCATATATGATCTTTTAATATTGCTTTGTTAATAATATTTTAGTATTATCGTCGTTTCGGGTGTTAACTAATTCGTTTTCCTTTATATGCTTCATTACGTAAGACATGTTTGTTATGGATAGGTTGTATCTTATTCATATCCATAATTATATCAAGTCCTTAAACATCATCAAACAATAATTATTCTTGAATGGATATGATGGGGAAATGAATCTCATCGTGTTCGTGGAGACGGTAATCCGTACGTACGCACGAACGCTACTTCCATTTAATTTTTCATTTTAAAAGGAATCAAAACCAAATGATACATAGGTATATTATTATTCCAGTATAATATAATATCTTATATTTTTTACTTAAGTTCATTAACAACATCCTTTATACATTCCATGTATGGTATGAACGAGCCATATCACTTTGAGGGGGCGGTAGTTCGCACTTCCTCAAATGAAATTATCATATATATATATAACATGAAATGAATAATGGTATGCTATAAAATGGAATTACAGAAGCTTATATATAAAATAAATATCATTAGTATCATATTTAATTATAGTTTTTTCATAATGTCCACCATGAGAGGTGGTAGGAGATAATTGAACAATCATTATTTCGTCAGGTGTTTGGTTTCCATCCACAGAAACATTAAGTTCTTCATCCATTAGATGGAGGTGTGTGTAAGTGTAGTTCAAATACTTCTCATAACAATATACTAGTATATTTAGGATACTTGTTTTCTTACAAAATAAAATAATAAGAAGATTTTAGGTGTTGGAGAAGTAAAATAAAAGAAAAGAATCTAAGAGAAATTGTTACCTTTAATTTGGGTAACTCCCTTTGGTTTGAACCAAAAAGGACTCTTGAAGTTCCTTATGCCTAAGGTAAGGCTTCTAGGAGGAGGATAGGGATGTAGGGAGCTTAATTGTGCAGATTTTGGATGAGCCAAAAGGCTTTATAGGTGTGATTAATTGGTTAAAAGTAGTGTCCTTTTATAAGGGGGAGGAGGGGCTCTTTAGGAAAAACTTAAAGTATTAATTTATAATAATTTTATATTCGGTTTATAATGGATAAAAAGTGTATTATTCAAAACATAAGGTGGTTATGGGTATAAAACCACTCAACAAATATATTTTAGACAGGTTTGGGTCACTATAGTAAACTTATCTTTTAGATTTAACTCTTAGTTAAATAGTTTGACATTTACCATGTCTCTTTGTATTTTTATATTATATAGTTAATAAACATACTATATACTTCTAAGAGACCCCCAATTGGTCCATTATTGATACACATATCATTATATAAGTACTTTTGCCGAACCATAGATTTTTAGGAACATAATATCAGTTAATAATATAATATTTGTTTTAAAAACTCTTTTATGTCAATTTTGACACTATTGGGTATTTGTTTTTTGTAAAAATCATAACAGCATGATTACTTAAAACAATCATAATTAAATCAATAATAAAATGTAATATTAACCTATAAAATTATTTTAATTCATAAAAAGTCTCAAATTACTTTTATTTGGATATTTATAATATCAATTATTTTAATATTTCATTAATTAGGTAATTACTGCATCACCATTGTGTCATAAATAAATTAAATTTTTTAAGGTCTAAAATTTATAAATAAAATACCATTATGTATTAAATCATTTTATATTTATAAGGAATATTTACAATCGAATTTATATTATGTAATACCCTATATTTAAAATGTTTTAGTTATTAAAGTTTGATTTTAACTCTTTTAACTCTTCTTTGAATTAAATAATAATAAATGTCCTAATATAATCCAAGTGAACCTAAATGATAATATTTTATTCCTAAAGTTGTTTTTGTTTGAGATACACTTTTCTAATAGAATTAGGACATGTGTTAGGGTAATAATAATATCATTTTTACCCTTAATTACCCTATTTACTTTTAACCGTGGTAAATAAAAGTAAAAAGTTACTATTCACCAAAAATTATTTTTATCTTATTGAACCACATTTTACTCCATGATATTAATAGTGTCTCTCATATTTTCTAAATTCAACTCACATAAGTGGTAAAATTAAGTTTTATGTGAATTTAAAAATTCTTATATGAGGTGGGTAAAAGACGGTGAAAAGTTTAATAAAATTTTTATATATCTAAAATTATTATAAACTAACTCTAATGAATTACATTGAAATTATATAGGTATTATGTATCTATTTTGACCTAAAATAAATTTAGATAAAATAAATAATTATTTAAATAAAAATTCGGTTTTAAATTATAACTCAGTGTTTTTCACTAGTCATAAAAAATTAAAAGTTTTCAGAAAAATGCCAAAAATTTACCCTAATCTAATTTTGATATTTTGAATTCAATAATGAAGTGTATTTTACCAAATTCAAAACATATAAGTTTAATTTATTAATTTAAAATTAATTCCCGCTGTTAAAACCAAAAGGCGTATTTTTAAGAAATAATAACTATCAAAAGTTTGACATTTGTTTATGTCCAATTTCAAAGTAAAATTACTTACAATGACTATCATTGGATTAAATGTTAAAAATATAATCTATTTTTACTTCCAAACCATTAAAATGTATAAGTTAAAACTATAAATTATTTTGATTAAAAAAGTTGTTTTCAGTTAAAATATAGTATTTTTCATTATTCACCCAAATATGAAAGTTATCATAAAAACACCAAAACTAAATTGAAACTAAACTCTTATGTCCCGATTCTAAAGAAGAAGTTTATTTTGTAAAATTTAATATATAAAAGTTTCAAATATTGGATTTAAAAAGGCTTCTCCATTAAAAGGCGGTAAAATTGTATTTTTTGAAAAATACTTATTTCATTTGAAAAAATGTATTTGTTCTTACATTATGTCTAAGAAACTCATAATTTGGATTCTAAAATTATAATGATTATATAAAGTTAAAAATTTAGTTAATACTATTCATAACCACTTTTGAATGGCTTATTTGGTAAGTCATGGTGCGCTAGAACTCGGTGTTGCGTGTATTGAAATTTATTGAATTACTTTGAAGAAATAATATACTATGAAATCTTGGGGTATTACGTATCAGGAGTATTTTTTTTGTAGAATGTTATGGTGTCCAGGGTTTTTATGTTAGATATTCCATGCGAGGTGATACATGCGGTATGCTTCTTGTAGCGATGTGTTGACCAGCGTCGGGTGGGTGTACTTCCTTGGTCTATCCCTCAGTGGGTAAAGTGTGTAATTATGTCCTGAGTATAGGATTGTGATCCCCTCTATAAGACTGATTCAGATAGAGTTCATGTATCCCTCTAGGAATCCTTTGGGTGGTATCCTCTATCACATCTTCTTCCCTATGTGGGGTTTGTGGTATCAACATGACCCACCTTTACAGGCATTGATCCCCTACTTAAAGGGTGGTTCAAATAGTGTTCATGGTGTCATTGTGCATATGATTCTCTATATGAAGGGTAGTTATATATGCAGTTTTTGGAATCCCCTAATAGTCCTAGGTGTGATCCATTATCTGAGCATTGAGATCTCTAGAGTTCCAAATTGGGTTAATGGTATCACCTAGTGGTAATGGTTGTGATACCCTATATATGAGTTTAAATATTATGAATTATAGTAGGGTTCATGTAGTCCCCCATGAAACATGGGTGTGATCCCCTATCAGAGTATCGAGATACATTAGGTTTCAGTGTGACTTTCTCTATGATGAGACCTAGTGATCATGTTTCCTCGAATGGGTGCTATTAGGGATGGTGGGTACATTCCACCATCTAGTGTTAACTAATTAGGGAGATCTATTATATGAGTTCAATTAGGTGTGGAAGAGTTCATGGGGTGATTTATCCCAGACAAGTGATGACTTTGAGCCTCTAGTAGAATCATTTGCTTCTATGGTTGTGACTATGAGACTTGGAATCTGAGATGAGTATATTCAGGTTATTCTGGGAGTCATTTTGGTATTTTTCATATTTTATTGACATACGAGGGGTTGATAAATTGACTAGTCATGCATATCCAAGTTGTAGAGATAGATATTCTTATTCTCTCTCACTTGGGTTTCTGTACCCTCTCGCTATGGGTAAAGAATATTTCTCCCTTTTAGTTGTTAACTTTTATTTTGGGTTTTTAGGGAACCTACGAGGTATTTTTATACTCATCCCTACATGATATAAACCTACACAGGTCATGTCTTTTATATATGATTAGACATTTGACAAATTATTGGGAGAACCCTTAATAAATAGAGCATAGTTTTTTGGGAATTTGAGGTGTTTACTTGTGCTTTTATTTGATTACAGCTCCCTATTACTGAGAAGGTTGGATGATTTCATTAGTTTATGGTGAGATTTTATTTTTTCCTTTCATAATTTCTATATATTTCTATACTCTAATTGTTTTATAGATGTATTCATGCATTTTGGTATTAATTGTATTATTATATCTACATTGTTTCATGGAGAAGGATGTGTGTGTGTAGGTATTGTAGGATAAGGCTTCCCATGTGTGTGATATTCCTAAATAGCATAGGTCACCATCCCCTATCTTATTAGAGGCATTCTTGAGGTATTCTCACTCAGATTATCATCATCCAAATGAACCCCAATAGGTCAGGTTGTGAAAGAGTATTATTAGAGTAGTTTCCACTTTGGGGATAGTGTGTTGATTTTTTTATAGCTATGATCTTGGTTTGGGATTTATGGAAACAATGTTAAGTGTTTTGATTTTATCTTTTAGGATAGGAACTCTAGTGTTAGTTTGGTGGCTGACATATCCATACAATGGGACTCTAACAACCTTCTTTTTAACTCGACACATGTAGGCACTAGTTGCAGGGAATCTTTAGTACATGAATCAAATAGGAAGGAGTTGTGATTATCATGTCCTTATTGAATCAAATACCTAGATATACTCTTTGAACATGGTACATATTGATAATTTTCAGGATTCCATCATGATGAAATCTATCCAAGATTCTAAAGAGGGATCATGATGATGATTCTCTTAGTGATGAGGCTTCAGTATAGGTGTCTGTACAGGAGGCGGTACCTTTGAGTGGTTTATCAGTCATTCCACCACCCATTGAGCAGCAAGTTGTGCCAGTAGTACCAGATGAGGATGTTTATAGGTTGATCTCCCTACATGATTTTCATATGAAGATACCTCCTAGGTTTTTTGGTGATCTATTCTCCCAATAAACTAATGATTGGCTTGAAGTAGTCATACATGTTTCCCCCTTATAAGGACACCATTTGGTTATATGGTGGTCCTAGAGGTGAGTCTTATTCAAGGTTCCATGGGGATACAGTGGAATATAGTGACATAAACATCAGATTATATGATTATCACTTGGATAGATTTTGATAGTCTCTTCAAATAAGAGTTATATATATCTATATTTTCAGTGGTGCATATCCAGGATCTTCTATAGCTTCAGTAGGGTAGCATGATTGTGTCCAAGTATTCGGTGAGGTTAAAATAACCTATTGAGATACTCTTTGGATATGGTTTGAGATTTTTTTTCTTAGAATGGACCTTTGAGAAGTGCTTACACTGATATATCAGGGCTTCAGTGATATTATTTTCATTCTCACCTATGATGGAGTGATTGAGAAAACCTTGATATTAGAGTACCTTTTAGCTGAGAAGATGAAAAATATTGATGCTACTAGTGGGAACATAGGAGATGGTACCTCATCGGTTAGTATCCTATGGAAATCTTAGGGATTTGGGCACGTGATATGGTTCATGAGATGGCCCCGAGATGGAGGTTATATGGTTCAAAGATCTCTTTCCAGTTCTAGTAAATCATGAGAGAGGTGGTTCTTAGCTCTTGATGGTCGAGGACATCTCTCATGGGATTGTACATCCCAATGTTCCACTAACATGAATATAATAAATGGACCACCCTGATAAAAATAGTGTCTAGATCCAATAGTGTCACATGATAGATAATTTGGTAGAGGAGTGAGGATACCAAGAGGAGGTAGAATATGGTTGGATAAGTTTCCACCACCACCACCACACTGTGTGGGTGAGTCGGTGCCTCCCAAAGAGGATGTCATTGAGATGTGGTTTAAAATTTCCTTTGACATGTGTGTTTAGGGTATTTTAGTGTGTTTAGGTATTGGAGAAGGCTCTTGTTGTAGTGAATATGTGGGAAAGGGATAGGATGAGTTTTAGGGGAAGGGTTCTTCTATCTTGGAGGCTTTAGTATGATTTGAGGTATAACATGTGACTTCACTACCCCAACTATAGTTAACATAGAATCAGGATCTAATTTTCCCTAAGAGTAAACACAGTTCAAGGCCAAAAAATAATAGTGGAGTTTTTTATCCTGAATATAATGCCTGGAGGATCTAGTAGAGAGGATTGGAGGTTATTCACTATTATCTATAGAGTGAATCAACTCTATAGGAGATAAATACTTTCATAGAATCTTTCTAAAGTGGGAGAGAGGCTCTATGATATTTTTCGTAGTGTGGAATGGTTTACTACCATCCATGTTTAGTTGGTTGTCACCAGTGGGAAAGGAATTATTTTTGGAGTATGGGACATAGTTCATACTTTGTTTAAGATTGATCTCATGTAGAGAAGGATGAGCTCATGTGTAGGAGAATATGGTCAAATTCTTATCAGTTGGCTAGTATGACCCTTGGAGTAGTGGATTCTATGATATTTCAGTTCTCTACATTGGTGTTGGAGTATGGGGATGTATTCCTAAGGATGTTTTAAGTTTACCTCCCCACCGAGAGTTAGAATTATTCATAGACTGGAACCCAAGTACTTCCCTGACATTCATGCTAAAATATCAGTTATATCTCGTTGAGCTTTGAGATCTAGTGGTGCATTTTGAGGTTTTCAGAGGAAGGTCTTTTAAGACCTATTTTTTTCAGTCAGGCTTCCTTATGTTGTTCACCTAGGAGTAATATGAGAGTCTTATAAACCTGGTCCTTCAATCCTTTTTGAATCGGTTAATGGTAGTCTTATTTACTAGAACACTCATGTGCTCGGTGTCAAAGTTACATATGAGACACTTGAGTTTGGATCTAGAAATTCTCAGAAAGTACCAATCTCAAGGGGAACTCTCATAGAATAAGTTTTGGATCCAAAAAGTCTACTTTTTGTGATATATCCTCTTAGACATGGAAATAATAGTGAAATAGGTACAGGTTGAGGTCATTCTAGCTTAAGGGACACCGAAGGGTGTAGCCATGGAAGAATATTCTCATAGAAAATATAATTTTCTCTATTATTGAGTGATGTAATGAAGAATTTAACTCTTTTGGGTGAGGTAGGTACAATATATATTTAGTTGATAGTTGTTTCAGTCTTCTTTTTAAGTGATTCTGGGAGGCACAATTTGGGGATAACGTTCATGAGGTCTTACGTGACTATATAACCACTGGTTATGTTCTTGATATATTTTTCAAAGGTTGGGAGTATGTCTACCTGTTTAGGATTAATAGTGAAACTAATAGCACTATGATATGAGGTGATGAGGAGGTTTTTCCTCTCAGTAGCACACCTAGGAGAAGGTGGTTGTACCTAGATCCTTTGGCTTCGGGTTTTGGTGGCTAAGGATGAGGTATCTTGTTTTTGAGTTATCTCTTGATGTATCACCAATCAGTAGGTGGGGATCGAGGTTCTTGGAACATAGAGTTAATGGTGTGGTGACTATGGTTTTCAAGAAGGGGTTTCCAGGATTAGTGGGAGGTCACAACACTATCTTAGTGATCATAGGACAAATCAGAAAATTATTCCACTTATTAACCATCTAAGGTTAGATATTAGTGGATACCTTGGGACACCTATGTGTGTAGAAGGATTTTTAGTGCTCATTTGTGGTTGAACACAGTGCTTTCACCCCATGAATTAGGTTTTCATATTGGTTTGAGGCCATGTTTGAGGCCCTAAAAGTCATTGGTGCACTGGTTAAAGTTAGTGGAAGAGAGAGTTTGTAAAAACTTTCTTCATTTTTTGTGTGGGTTAGAAAATTGGAATGCCTCTTGACCCTACGACCTCAATTACATTGAGTTCTTGGTGTTTTCTACTTTCTTGGCTGAGGATATGTGTGCATGAAGCATTGTATGTGTGGAATAGGGTGAGATAAACATTGAGTGTGGAGTTTCTATTTCTAGTTACCAAGTTTTGTTTGATATATGACTATATAAGACCCTTTGTGGACTTGTGTTTCTCCTAGGTGTGTGTTTTTTGGCATAACAGGGACCCAATGGAGAGCTCATTGGTGTGGGAGACTCAGTTAGGAGCACAATTTTTATCCTTGTTCATAGACTTTCAATTTTTTGGGATAAAATACTTAATGGTGGGTAGATTTTAATGAATTTTGTTTTTCATTATAAAACATTAGAATATTTCTAGGAATATTTTTGAATCCTGTAAGTGATTAGGTATAGAATTCTAGGGATTATAGAGTCTTAAAATGGAGATATTAAAAATATTAAATATATTATATCTTGTACGTGAATTTTTCCAAAAAAAATTCTGTAATTAAGAACTATTAAATGGAGTCTCATATTGTAAATATTAGATCGTGATTGAGTTTGGAACATAGGTTTTAACCTAGGTGCGACATAAAGTTTGTTGGCATTGGGAACCCGATTGGAGGTGACTATTGGTTGTGCGTTAAATGATGGAGGTTTATCAAATAAAGAAAAATTATTTAATAAACCTAATGAATCCCCCCATTTTTTTCCACACATGTCATATGTAGAGTAGGTTTTCATCCCTTTAATTATGGATGAATCGAGGGACAGAGGAGACACCACTGAATTCTGTTCTTGACGGTGATCGACATCAGATCAAGGTACAATGGCTTCTAGGCATCATATTGGACTCAAATCAGTGGATATTGTCCATGAGGTAGGTGGATTTATGATATTTACATCAAAATCCCCATATATACATTATTTAAAGGTTTTATATCCCATATAGGACTACTAGATATCCCCTAGGGGTTGATCTGTGAGAAATTTGTAAAAATTGGGGGTTTTGGGAGGCTTATAGGGATTTCTTATATGGAAATCCTGACTGCATTATGTATAGTAAAGGAGCACACACTTTGTGTTATTCCAATTTTGGGAAGATGGTATTTTGGAACTACATTCCATGAACTTTTAGTACATGTTGTGTAGTAAGGCTTTTCAAGGTGGTTGAGGACATGGACAAACACACCATGTGAGAAGAAATGGTCATGTAGAGGTACACGACCAGACCTCAAGTGTACACAGACTGGATTACATGTCTAGTTACATAGGCATGGACCATGTTACATGGGACCAACCTTCTATATAGTGTAATGACCAAGGAAATGAGCTTGGTTTGGTCCAAGAGGTACACATCGTGTACCAAGGGAACATGTTGTGTAGGGAGACATGGTAATCCAGGCCATGTGTGGTCAAATACATGCCCAGGTGATCAGGTGATGTTATGTTCCATGTAACCCCATGTAAACTTAGTGTTCTTTCTTACACACTAATTACCATAAGGATACATTTCTAGGTATTGGCCTCGAGAGACACGCTATGTACCCTTGGAGGACATGTCGTGTACTCCCCTCAGATACTTATCCCTTACGCTTCTCCACCTTTATGTCTCACATTGAGTCCCATGTGTATCCTATATTGAATATTTTTTCATGTATAATGTGATGGTTTCCATGGTTGTTAGTGTAACACCCCAAGATTTCATAGTGTGTTATTTCTTCAAAATAATTCAATAACTTTCACTACACGCAACACCAAGTTCAATTTCACCATGACTTACCAATAATAAAGCCATTAAAAGAGGTCATGAATAGCATTAACTACATTTTTTTAACTTTATATAATCCTTATAATTTTAGAATCCATATTATGAGTTTCTTAGTCATAATGCAAGAACAGATTCATTTTCAGTATTGCACTTTTTTCAAATTTTGATAGTGAAACCTTTTTAGATACTATATTTTAAACCTGTTGACTAAATGGGGACATCAAAAATTTAAAATGAAACATCCCAAGCTTCCACGGTACGCTAGCGTGTGTTGTACGCAACACCGAGTTCTAACACACCGTAACCAATCAAACTAGCTGTTATGAATAGTAATACCTACTTTTTGAAGTTATATATATATTTTATATTTGAAAATGGACTTCATTTTTGGATTCGGAATATCGAATTTAGCCTAAGGTGAAATTTTGGTACATTTCGGATAACTTTCATATTTTGATGAATAGTGAAAATTACTAAATTTTAATTAAAAACAACTTTTTTAATCAAAATAATTAATAGTGATAAATTATGAATTTGAGTGGTTTTAAAGTATATTTAGAATATATTTTTACCATTTAATATAATCTTGGTCATTGGACATAATTTTACAATTAAACCGAACATAAACAAGTGTCAATCTTTTGATAGTTATTATCTCTTAAAAACACGCTTTTTGTTTTGACAGCGGGAATTAATTTTAAATTAATTTCTGCCACTTCTGTGTTTTGAATTTGGGAAAATGGATTCCATATTTGGAATCAGGATGTTCAAATTGTGTAAATAGGTAACTTTTATTTTTAGACATTTTGAATAGTTACTGTGGTAAATATTTTATTTACCATGGTTAAAGGGTAAATTCGGTAAATAAGGGTTAAAAAAATAATATTATAATAATACAGAATTACCCTAAAACGTGTCCTAACCTTATTGGTGGACACCTACCCGACCATGGGCATCCTTGGGTCAATTTGGGGACCCCTTGGAGCCACTTGTATGTGGTAGGGACACATTATATTAATAAAGTTAAAATAAAAATAAAAATGGCATAAGCTTACATCTTTTAGAAGAACAATTTTTAAATAGGGTTATACATGTTGGATTTTCGATTATAAATATTCATTAGAAAGATAAAAAGATTTCCTACATAATGATATTTTATTTATAATTTTTAGATATCAAATAATTTATTTTATTTATGACACAATGATGATGCAGTAATTACTATAATATTGAACAATTAACATAATTGATATTATAAATACCCAAATAAATATAATATGAAACTTTTAATGAATTAAACTAATTTTCTAGGATAATATGATATATTAGGATTGATTTAATTGACTTTGTTCGAAGTAATCAATCTGTTATGAGTTTCACAAAAATCAACCATTGAATAGTGTCAAAATTGACATAAAAGAGTTCTTAAAACAAATATTATATTATTAATTGATATTAAATTCCTAAAAATCTAAGGTTCGGCCAAGAGACTTATATCATGATAGGTTAATTATTAATGGACCACTTGGGGGTCGCTTGGATGTATATAGTAAGTTTATTTACCATATTATATAAAAATACAAAGAGACATTGTAAAAGTGAAACTAATTAACTTAGAGTTAATACTTAAAGATAAGGTTAATATAAGTACCCACACCTGTCTAAATTCTATTGGATGAGTTGTTTTCGACCCAACCCCACCTTAACCTTTGAATAATCAACTTTGGAGCCTTTAGAAACCGAATATGAATTTATTATAAATTAATATTTTTAGCTTTTCCAAAGGTGCCCCTCACCCCTCTTATAAAAGGGCACTCCTCCTTCTCATTTCTTCACACCTTCAAAGCCTTTTGGTTCGGCCAAACTCTGCCAAAATACTCTCCCCACACCCCTCACTACAACCTAGAGGCCTTAGTTTGATCAGAAAGCCATCTTAAGGAGCCCTTTTGATCAAATCAAAAGGAAGAACCCGAAGAAGAGGTAATGATTTCACCACCCTTTTCAAGTTCATTTCTTCTTCCACTTCCTCTTTCTTTGTTCTTACCATTCTAAAATAATAACTCCAGTATCTTACATATACTGTGATGTTATTATAAATATGGTACAACCATATTCAGTATTCTATCCACCCTTTGAATAACATGTCACCATACGTGCGTACGTACGGCTTACCGTCTCCACGTCGTGGTGTAATTGTTATTCAATATATTATTATTTGGTTGGGTATAATAATGATGTGTAACTCATGTAAATAATAAATATAAAATGTTAATGATTCTGTATATATGATATAACATCCATTTATATATTATTTTAATATCAAAAGAATGATATTGTCGCTCGTGCGTACGTACGGACTACCGTCTCCACGAACGCGATGAGATTCATTCTCCATCGTAACCATTAAAGTATAATTATCATTTGATGATTTAAAAATGATGTTTAAGGACTTGATATCATTCTGGATATGAATAATATACAACCTATCCTTTACAAACATGTCTTACGTAACAAAACATATGAAAGAAAACAAGTAAGTTAACACCCGAAACAACGATAATACTAAGATACCAATATTAAAAGATCATATATGATATCATATTAATGTATATGATTCTTGTATAATTTAATAACAATTATTTCACCATTATACAGGAGGTTAACCTACCCCAACAAAGGAAAAGTACAAGGTAAGGGTTTACTTTACAACCTCTTCATTATCCGAGGTTGTTTATACGTAATAATCTACTGGGATCTCTTTATCATCCACATCCATGTTTCTTCGAAATGTATTTCAAAACATATTTATTATTTACAAGAATATGGGTTAAATTCATTTATACCCTTGTTTGACTTTTTGTAAGAGGTTTATAAAGGAATATTTCCGTCGTTTTCAAAACAAGGCCCTTTTTGACCTTTTCGACAGAATTAAGATAAGAATGTTTTTTTTACTTATACGGCGGGTGCGGTTATTTTCCGCCGTTATAAAATTGTCAAAGCTTTCCTTACAAGCTTACAAGAATATTTTCAAGAAAATGTTTTATTTTATATGGCTCTTAAATGATTTCAAAAATAGAAAGAGATATTTCTCTAAAAAGTGTTTTGATTTCATCTATGTCAACATCCTTTAATGGATTTTACGCTTATTTGAAGTTGATTTATTATAATACAAAACTTCTATATTGTATTGAAGGTTTTGTGATATGTTTGACTATGGATGTGCTATTTTATACCATTCATAGTTTATGGTGAAACTATTGACATTTCGTATGCTAGTTTTAATTCGAATGTTTATGTTATATTTCAAACTTTTCTTCAGATGAATGTGCTAAACAAGTATGTTCCGGGTTGGGGACCGGTAAAAGTAAGCCCTCCAGGTTGGGGACTGGTTAAAGTAAGCCCTCCAGGTTGGGGACTGGTTAAAGTAAGCCCTCCAGGTTAGGGACTGGTAAAAGTATGCCCTCCGGGTTGGTGTCCGGTTATTAGAGGCACTCCGGGTTGGTGTCCGGTTATTAGAGGCACTCCGGGTTGGTGTCCGGTTATTAGAGGCACTCCGGGTTGGGTTCCAGTTAGAAGTAACCCCTAGGTCTTGGGATGAGGCCTAGACAAAGAAATTAACATTTAGCATTATGCATTCCATAATTATGAAAGTGGTTATTGATTTTTTTGCATGTGATTATTCGATTAGTAGAATATCCATGTGAATAAGTAAATGGCATTATTTCATTTTACTTTTGCCATACTATGTTGAAGTTCAAGTTTAAAAGGCTTTTGTTTTAGTAATGCATTACCTTAAATGTTTATTCTTATTTATGAAAGTTTCCGCTATATTGTTATCCTTACTGGGCATTTGAGCTCACCCCTTTTCTATGTTTTATTTTTCCCAGGTAGTGAAGAAGTAAATTATGAATGACTTGCAGGGATATTATGAGGGGTTAATAGTGTGGATATGAAGACTTTGTTGTTGTAGTAGTTTTTCACTTTGAAATGTAATGTAAAACTTTATGATTATATCTAGTTTTTCCAAGGCTACTAAACCAATCGGTCTTTCGGGATTTGATCTTTCTTGTGATCATGCCAATGTTACGAAGTAATGCACCGACTCTGGGTAGCTGGGGTCGGGGCGTTACAGTTGGTATCAGAGGAAGTTTAGTACAAACCTTGGAAGCTAGATTTAGATAAACTCTGATTAGAGCACGTAGACCTAAGATGAACTTTGAGGATTAGTATAGAAGAATTTCCTAGAATTTTGGTATTGTAGAGATTTTGTGAGTTTTCCGAGCAGTACATCCCTGTCTGGATACGAGCAGGTAGAGGCGGCTCTGGCACAGATGTACCTAGGGGTAAAACCCGAAAACACCGCTTTGAACTAGACTCGAACGGGAACTGGTGCACGACAACGGGCCTTGCTGCACTCTTGGTTACGACACTCCCGGGGGATATGCTTAGGATAACTCTCATTTTATTTACAAATCATTATGAAGGGTTTATGAGTATATACTTCCTCAAAGAAAACATTTTTATGATTATGGATTGTATCCATAAATAGTTCAATTTATGTTAAGTGTTTTATAAGTATGGGATTACGTATTTTGATTCATAAACTGATCTAGTATATGCCATTGTTTAGAAATGGCGCCCAGTAGAAGGAATGAGATCTCCAGAAATGCACATGATCCAAAGAGAAGGAAGGATCATATCTTTCATGGTCTTAAGCTAGAATTTATAAGAGAAATAGTCTCCCATGTATTATCATCATATGAAGAAATAATATCATGTGTTGATAAGATAAGTAAAGAGTTTACTGAGTCCTATGGTTTTGAAGGGAAGCAAGAGATGAAAAGGATAGAAGAGAGAAAGATGGATAAAGGGAAGAGGGAAAAGAAGAATTTTCCCATATATGGTAACTGTGGAAAGAAACACCCTGGAACTTGCCTGAAAGGAATGGGAGTTTGTTATAAGTGTGGAGGAAAAGGGCACAAAGTACGTGACTGCAAGGGTAAGAAAATGGTTTCAAATGTACAATGCTTCATTTGCAAGGAGTTTGGACACTACGCAAACCTATGTCCCAGTCATCAAACTATGCCGCAAATGATGCTATTGGATAATAATCAGGTTATGATACTACCACAGATGAAGAGGAATGATTAGAGTTCTTATGTTGAATATGTCAATTGAGTGTTGTATCAACAATGTACTTGTTATAATAATCATGGAGTATATAAGGATTGTACTGCAGTACTATTTCATTAAGGACTTGAGATTGTGTGAAACAAAGAAAAGTGACTCAATAGAAGGATAAATTTTTGGAAAATATATGGTTGAGAGAATGATAAATCATAATATAGTTCTGATACTGAGGTAGTGATTTTGGAATAATATGTGATTGTTTTGGATAAATTATATTGGATATTCTTGACTACCTTGGAACTGATTAATGATTTGTATATTCCATCATTGTTGGGGTTTAAAACATTTTTGGATTAATGAAGTATATCCAGCATTCTATATGGAATAAGGGATCATGAATATAATCAATAAGGAATATGGTAATACATGATGAAGGTATTCATATGCTATTACGGGGTAAAAAGGATCTATATTATGTTTACCTTCCTTATAAATGTTGGACTGTGAGTTTGGACAGAAGTATTTTGGATAGTTCTAGTTTGGATTATTTTGGATTGCCATAAAAGGACAACCCGGAGGTCGGGCGACAACCCGTCGCGTCCGGCAAGGCTGCGAGACTTGAACCCACAACCGAAGGGCGACAAGGGTGTATCACCTACCACTATCCCACGAGATGTCCTGGATTAAATAAAGTAGTTTTCTAAAAGATCTGGTAGATGAATTATAAATTTGTATATTTTGGAACCCTCTATGAATAGTATAAATAGAATTTTTTTTTTACGAGTGAATGATGAGTTTTTGGTAGAAATTTATTAAGGGATAAAACTCTAATTTTAAAGTAAGTATATCTCTTTATGATCTTAGCCAATCTCATAAATAAATTCCTCATCATTAAGAAAAGGAACTTAGAACAAAAATGTTGTCCAAGATGGTACCTTAAATCATCACTAATTTATGGCTTTGGGATTGTTGGCCTTTTCATAGCCATGTTCTCTACCACTCTCCATCAGATAATTGATGGTTAGATTTCTCTTCCATATCCATATTTTCCTACATGGAACCCTAGTATGTGTTATTTTCAGTAATCTTCATACTTTCCACTCTTTATTTTAAATAGAGGCCTCATTAATTCATTTTTCGATGTGGGATTTCAACTAAGATATTTTGAAACGTCAAAAATGTGTTATCCTAATACCCTATATTTTGTTGAACCGATGGTACTTCAAATCATCATAGATTGATGAGTTTAAAGAACTCAATTATACACTTGTTTGTGATTGATGACCTCAATCACTACCTATAAATATTTACGTTTTTCCTCCAATTATATGTCTCTAATTTCCACCAATGTTCTCCTAATCGAGATCATAATTTGGTGGTGACCCTTTCATTTCTCTTTTCCTCATATTAAGACTAAATTTTAGTAACCCAATTTCCAATGTGGGTTTTCCCACAAATATATTTTCTATTTTCAACCTTTTACTTTCGAAGAACAATTTCAAATTGCGAGGACGCAATTTATTGAAGGAGGGGAGAATGTAACACCCCAAGATTTCATAGTGTGTTATTTCTTCAAAATAATTCAATAACTTTCACTACACGCAACACCAAGTTCAATTTCACCATGACTTACCAATAATAAAGCCATTAAAAGAGGTCATGAATAGCATTAACTACATTTTTTAACTTTATATAATCCTTATAATTTTAGAATCCATATTATGAGTTTCTTAGTCATAATGCAAGAACAGATTCATTTTCAGTATTGCACTTTTTTCAAATTTTGATAGTGAAACCTTTTTAGATACTATATTTTAAACCTGTTGACTAAATGGGGACATCAAAAATTTAAAATGAAACATCCCAAGCTTCCACGGTACGCTAGCGTGTGTTGTACGCAACACCGAGTTCTAACACACCGTAACCAATCAAACTAGCTGTTATGAATAGTAATACCTACTTTTTGAAGTTATATATATATTTTATATTTGAAAATGGACTTCATTTTTGGATTCGGAATATCGAATTTAGCCTAAGGTGAAATTTTGGTACATTTCGGATAACTTTCATATTTTGATGAATAGTGAAAATTACTAAATTTTAATTAAAAACAACTTTTTTAATCAAAATAATTAATAGTGATAAATTATGAATTTGAGTGGTTTTAAAGTATATTTAGAATATATTTTTACCATTTAATATAATCTTGGTCATTGGACATAATTTTACAATTAAACCGAACATAAACAAGTGTCAATCTTTTGATAGTTATTATCTCTTAAAAACACGCTTTTTGTTTTGACAGCGGGAATTAATTTTAAATTAATTTCTGCCACTTCTGTGTTTTGAATTTGGGAAAATGGATTCCATATTTGGAATCAGGATGTTCAAATTGTGTAAATAGGTAACTTTTATTTTTAGACATTTTGAATAGTTACTGTGGTAAATATTTTATTTACCATGGTTAAAGGGTAAATTCGGTAAATAAGGGTTAAAAAAATAATATTATAATAATACAGAATTACCCTAAAACGTGTCCTAACCTTATTGGTGGACACCTACCCGACCATGGGCATCCTTGGGTCAATTTGGGGACCCCTTGGAGCCACTTGTATGTGGTAGGGACACATTATATTAATAAAGTTAAAATAAAAATAAAAATGGCATAAGCTTACATCTTTTAGAAGAACAATTTTTAAATAGGGTTATACATGTTGGATTTTAGATTATAAATATTCATTAGAAAGCTAAAACGATTTCCTACATAATGGTATTTTATTTATAATTTTTAGATATCAAATAATTTATTTTATTTATGACACAATGATGATGCAGTAATTACTATAATATTGAACAATTAACATAATTGATATTATAAATACCCAAATAAATATAATATGAAACTTTTAATGAATTAAACTAATTTTCTAGGATAATATGATATATTAGGATTGATTTAATTGACTTTGTTCGAAGTAATCAATCTGTTATGAGTTTCACAAAAATCAACCATTGAATAGTGTCAAAATTGACATAAAAGAGTTCTTAAAACAAATATTATATTATTAATTGATATTAAATTCCTAAAAATCTAAGGTTCGGCCAAGAGACTTATATCATGATAGGTTAATTATTAATGGACCACTTGGGGGTCTCTTGGATGTATATAGTAAGTTTATTTACCATATTATATAAAAATACAAAGAGACATTGTAAAAGTGAAACTAATTAACTTAGAGTTAATACTTAAAGATAAGGTTAATATAAGTACCCACACCTGTCTAAATTCTATTGGATGAGTTGTTTTCGACCCAACCCCACCTTAACCTTTGAATAATCAACTTTGGAGCCTTTAGAAACCGAATATGAATTTATTATAAATTAATATTTTTAGCTTTTCCAAAGGTGCCCCTCACCCCTCTTATAAAAGGGCACTCCTCCTTCTCATTTCTTCACACCTTCAAAGCCTTTTGGTTCGGCCAAACTCTGCCAAAATACTCTCCCCACACCCCTCACTACAACCTAGAGGCCTTAGTTTGATCATAAAGCCATCTTAAGGAGCCCTTTTGATCAAATCAAAAGGAAGAACCCGAAGAAGAGGTAATGATTTCACCACCCTTTTCAAGTTCATTTCTTCTTCCACTTCCTCTTTCTTTGTTCTTACCATTCTAAAATAATAACTCCAGTATCTTACATATACTGTGATGTTATTATAAATATGGTACAACCATATTCAGTATTCTATCCACCCTTTGAATAACATGTCACCATACGTGCGTACGTACGGCTTACCGTCTCCACGTCGTGGTGTAATTGTTATTCAATATATTATTATTTGGTTGGGTATAATAATGATGTGTAACTCATGTAAATAATAAATATAAAATGTTAATGATTCTTTATATATGATATAACATCCATTTATATATTATTTTAATATCAAAAGAATGATATTGTCGCTCGTGCGTACGTACGGACTACCGTCTCCACGAACGCGATGAGATTCATTCTCCATCGTAACCATTAAAGTATAATTATCATTTGATGATTTAAAAATGATGTTTAAGGACTTGATATCATTCTGGATATGAATAATATACAACCTATCCTTTACAAACATGTCTTACGTAACAAAACATATGAAAGAAAACAAGTAAGTTAACACCCGAAACAACGATAATACTAAGATACCAATATTAAAAGATCATATATGATATCATATTAATGTATATGATTCTTGTATAATTTAATAACAATTATTTCACCATTATACAGGAGGTTAACCTACCCCAACAAAGGAAAAGTACAAGGTAAGGGTTTACTTTACAACCTCTTCATTATCCGAGGTTGTTTATACGTAATAATCTACTGGGATCTCTTTATCATCCACATCCATGTTTCTTCGAAATGTATTTCAAAACATATTTATTATTTACAAGAATATGGGTTAAATTCATTTATACCCTTGTTTGACTTTTTGTAAGAGGTTTATAAAGGAATATTTCCGTCGTTTTCAAAACAAGGCCCTTTTTGACCTTTTCGACAGAATTAAGATAAGAATGTTTTTTTTACTTATACGGCGGGTGCGGTTATTTTCCGCCGTTATAAAATTGTCAAAGCTTTCCTTACAAGCTTACAAGAATATTTTCAAGAAAATGTTTTATTTTATATGGCTCTTAAATGATTTCAAAAATAGAAAGAGATATTTCTCTAAAAAGTGTTTTGATTTCATCTATGTCAACATCCTTTAATGGATTTTACGCTTATTTGAAGTTGATTTATTATAATACAAAACTTCTATATTGTATTGAAGGTTTTGTGATATGTTTGACTATGGATGTGCTATTTTATACCATTCATAGTTTATGGTGAAACTATTGACATTTCGTATGCTAGTTTTAATCCGAATGTTTATGTTATATTTCAAACTTTTCTTCAGATGAATGTGCTAAACAAGTATGTTCCGGGTTGGGGACCGGTAAAAGTAAGCCCTCCAGGTTGGGGACTGGTTAAAGTAAGCCCTCCAGGTTGGGGACTGGTTAAAGTAAGCCCTCCAGGTTAGGGACTGGTAAAAGTATGCCCTCCGGGTTGGTGTCCGGTTATTAGAGGCACTCCGGGTTGGTGTCCGGTTATTAGAGGCACTCCGGGTTGGTGTCCAGTTATTAGAGGCACTCCGGGTTGGGTTCCGGTTAGAAGTAACCCCTAGGTCTTGGGATGAGGCCTAGACAAAGAAATTAACATTTAGCATTATGCATTCCATAATTATGAAAGTGGTTATTGATTTTTTTGCATGTGATTATTCGATTAGTAGAATATCCATGTGAATAAGTAAATGGCATTATTTCATTTTACTTTTGCCATACTATGTTGAAGTTCAAGTTTAAAAGGCTTTTGTTTTAGTAATGCATTGCCTTAAATGTTTATTCTTATTTATGAAAGTTTCCGCTATATTGTTATCCTTACTGGGCATTTGAGCTCACCCCTTTTCTATGTTTTATTTTTCCCAGGTAGTGAAGAAGTAAATTATGAATGACTTGCAGGGATATTATGAGGGGTTAATAGTGTGGATATGAAGACTTTGTTGTTGTAGTAGTTTTTCACTTTGAAATGTAATGTAAAACTTTATGATTATATCTAGTTTTTTCAAGGCTACTAAACCAATCGGTCTTTCGGGATTTGATCTTTCTTGTGATCATGCCAATGTTACGAAGTAATGCACCGACTCTGGGTAGCTGGGGTCGGGGCGTTACAGTTAGCATTATATATGTTGCACTAGGTGATACTAGAAAGACACTTCTTGTAGTAATGCATAGACCAGTGCCAAGTGGGTGTGCTTCCTTGGTCTATTCCTCAGAGGGTATAGTGTGAAATTACATCATGATAATAGTATTGTGATACCCTATATGGTAATGGTTTGGATAGAGTTAATGTGTCTCTCCAAGAAGCCTTGATTTGGGATCCTATATCACATCATTTCCCTATGTGGGGTTTATAGTATCAGCATAAACCACATTTATAGTAGCTAATATATTGATTAGTGGGTAGTCCCAATAGGGTTTTTTGTATTATGATTCATATGATCTTATACTTGGTGGGAAGATCCAGATGGGGTTTGTGGAATCCCCCAGTAGTCATTGGTGTGATCCCCTATCTAATAATTGAGATCTCTAGAGTTCCATATTGGATTTTTGGTATCCCCCAGTGGTCTTGGGTGTGATCCCCTATCTATGAGTTTATATATTTTGATTTCTAGTAGGGTTTTTGGAGTCCCCATAAGACATGTGTGTGATCCTCTATCAGATTATCGAGATTCATTGGGTTCCATCATGACTTTGTCTAAATTTTGGCCTGATGAGTGTGTTCTCTCATATGAATTCCATCAAGGATGGCATGGATGTGCCATCGGCTTAGTGTTACATGATAATCAATATCTCTTGTATGAGTTCCATCATGGATGGCAGAGCTCATAGAGTGAGTTCTTCTATATGAGTGATACCTTTAAGCATTGAGTATAATCATATGGTTGTGTGATTAATACCATGAGACTTTGAGTTTAATATGCGTATATATAGGTTGTTCTAGGATTCCTTTCGGTATGTATCATATTTTATTGACATATCAGGTGGTGATGATCTTACTAGTCACTCATAGTTGATATGTAAAGATGTAAATTCCTATTCTCTTTTGCAGGGGTTTCTATACCCTTTGAATATGGGTCGAGTGGGATATTTTATTTCATGTTCTCCTTTTCATTTTTGATTTTTGGGTCACCTTATGGGTATTGTTATAATAAACTATGAAAGGGATATTCCCTCACATTTTGTGTCTTATATATATGAAGGACCTTTTGATGGAGTCCTAGGAGGATATGGAGTTGGTGGAACAAAGTGGTATAGCCAGAATAAGGTGTCTACTAATTGTTTCATTTGATAGTAGTCCACTCCTACTGAGCAGGTTCGATGCTTTTATCAGTTTCTATATAACATCCCAAGTAAGTAATGAATAATCGATATTCTTATCTATTTCTATTTATGAATTAGATAGTGTTTTAGAGGCTTAAAATGAGAATAAATCCAATCTTAAGCAAGGAATACACTAATATTTTTAAAAGATTGTTTTACTGCCTTTTGATGGAAAACCATTTTTAAATCTATATTTTGACAATTTTATAAGCTATATTTTTCAAAATAAACTTATTATTTATGATTGGGACATTGAAATTTACCTTGGGTTAATTTTTGGTATTTTTCTGACAATGTTCATTTTTTAATGAATAGTGAAAAATACTGCATTTTACATGAAAACTGTTTTTTCATCTAATATAATTATATGGTTAGATTATCTTTTTAATTGTTATTAAAGTGTAAATAGAATATATGTTTACCATTTAATCCAATGGTGGTCATTGTGATTAATTTCACTTTGTAATTGGGCATAAACAAGTGCCAAACTTTTCATAGATATTGTTTCAAAAAAACCCGCTATTTGTTTTGACAACGGGAATTATATTTAAATTGATTATTGCAATTTCTATGTTTGTAATTTGGTAAAATGGATTATATATTTGTAATAATAAGGTCCAAATTATCTAATTAAGAGTCTTTTTTTTAATATTATGAATAGTAACGACGGTAATTATCTTTAATTATCTTGATTAATTAGTAATCGGGTAGTTATGGATAATAAAATAATATAAAAAAAATGACCCCAAAATGTGTCCTAATGCTACTTTTTGTGTCATGTCCGACCATGGGATACCTTTTTCCAAACTTGGGGACCCCATGGAATCACTTTTGTGTGATAATGACTTTTTATCTTTTTATTTTTAAAGAAACTTAAATATAACAAAGAATGTATCACCTGAGTAAAACATTTTTAATTTTGTCTCGATAAATGAAATATTGTACTATAAATATTCATTGGAAATATAAAAATATTTCCCACATCATAGTATTTTTTTTATAATTTTTAGACATTAAATAAATTAAATTATTTATGACATCATGATGATGCAATGATTACCTCATTAATGAACGATTTAAATAAAATGAAGAGATAATGTAAACTCTAAGACTTACACTTGTCAAAGACCTATTGTATGAGTATATTTCGAACCCTTATCACCTTATACTTGAAATAAATCAATTTTGGACCTTTAAAATCCGAAACTCATTTGAAAATAAAGTAACATTTTATACCTTTCCTAGAGTGCCCCTCCTCTCCTCTTATAAAAGGCCCCCACCTCTACCTCCTTACCCACACTTCTCAGGACATTGTAGCAGCCAATACCTGATCATTTTATCTCTCCACATCCCTCTATTCATCCTAGAAGCCTTACCTTAGGCAGAAATATCTTTAAGAAACCATTTTGGTTCAAACCAAGAAGAGTTACCTGATTTAAAGGTAAAGTCTTCTCTAATGTTCTTTTGTTTTATTTTGCTTCTCCACCCCCCTAAAATCTTTTTATTCATTTATTTTGTAACAAAACCATTATCTTAAATATTCTAGGATGTTTTTATAAGAATTATTCTAGCTACAATTACACACACCTTCATCTAATGGTTAAAGAACATAGTGTTTCCGTGGATGGTCAATTTCTACCTCACGAAACGATGATTGTTCAATATTCTTCTAACACATTCAAAGGTGGCCATTAAGATGACACTATATTTATATATGATATATAATATGTTTATGTTTTCCTTAAACTTATGTATTCTTCATTTATGGCAAACCTTTATGGCTTCCATTATGGGTATACGTGATATCTTCATTTTAGGAAGTGTGGACTACCGCCCCCTCAAAGTGATTTGATTCGTTAATTCCATATCTGGGAAGTATATAGGATGGAGTTAATGATATTATATATGAAATTATACTATAATTATAATATACCTTTATGTCATTATGATTCCATTCCATAAAATACGAAATAGAAATGAAAGTAGCGTTTATGCGTACGTACAGCTTACCGTCTCCATGAACGGTGCATTTCATTTCTTACCTCTAAATGTTATGTAATATTATAAATGCATGAATATACTGGATATATATGATATATATTATATCTACATCATGAATATAATTCTGGATATAATAGATATTTTACCACATGAACAAATTGTAATCATAAAGAGTTTATTTTTGACTCAAGTACCTATGATCCACAAAACGACCATTATTAACTTAAATAATTACATAGTGTTCATGACATGGTAATAAGTGATATAAAAGGAATAATTAACATGAAAAAGGTTCTCAAGCAAGTATAAATTAACTCAAGTTTATTATTAAGGAGGTTAAAGAACGATCGATTCAAGTCGGACCTGAGGTATGGGACTTCGTCTCAATCTCCTTTCATTGAGGCGTATTTTGTTTTATACCCAACTTTCTTTTATATGGTGTATAAACCCCTTTGACTTTTACGTTTATTCAAAAGGAATCCTTTTATATGAAGAGTTTACTAAACGACAAAAGGGAATGTTTTTTTTGTCGTACGTATGCAGCGACAACGACTTCTCCGCCGCCGTGACCATTATTTGAGTTTCGGCTTCCTCTACAAGTCATAACCTTTTATTAAAATGAAAAATAAATACCATGTTTTAATTTTCTTTTATTTTGGTATTGAAAATGGTTTTCATAATTTTTTTATATCAATGTGTTGTATTGATATATTGTGATTGAAAAGTGGAAATGTTATGTTTCCTTTATGCATATTTTATGTGATTTGATTATGTTATGGTTTTTGGGCATTGTTATGAAGACAGGTGGTTCCGTGATAAACTAAGGGCGGGTGAGATTGATATAGCTCTCAAATGCATTGGGTAACGTGAAGGGGTTAAACATTATTGTTTCTCTGAAGAGATTTAGGGAATATACTGTGATGGGTATTCCAAACGTAACCATGAGGGTTACTCCCTACGTAAGAATGTTATGAATGCCTCAAGTTACCTTTATGTCTTATGATTTCTATGATTTATTCATGATTTGATGAGGTATGTTAAAATGATTATGTTTTATAAGTAAAGTATAATTTCATACATGGACTAATGTTTTCATTCCGTACTTTTATATCCCTTACTGAGCTTTTGATGCTCATCCCAAGTTTTTGAAATGTTTTTCACAGGTCAAGGGAAAGGTACATGATGTGATGATAGGGTCAAGAAATTGTTATGAAAGAATCCGTGTTTTGTTTTAAATATGTTTTCGTTGATGGTGAAAAAATGAATACTATCATTTATGTAACCACTTTGTTTAAATGTGGAATGTAATGCATGATTTATGATCTAATTCTCTAAAACTTTAAACCTGAAAAGATCCTCAATGTGAATTATTCATTTAATTCAATAATAAGTAATGTTTAAGGATGGGTCCTTATAGTTGGTATCAGAGGTCGGTTTAGATAACTTTAGGAGTTAGAATTCTATTAAATGATTATCCAAAAAAAATTATGGTCAAATTTAAATGATATAGCATTTGAAGATTACCATGTTGCTTCATCTAAGAAATGTTTGTTCAGAATGGTTTTCCACAGAGGAAACAGGGAAGCAGTGCTAGAAAGGCATAGAGAAGGAAATGACCTTCTGAATCAGCATCCTGAGATGGTTGGAATTGGAACTGAACAGTTTGTTGCAGTAATGGAACAGTTGACTCAAGCGATAATTGGTGGTGGTATCCATGCATGAGATCAGCCAGATCAACCACAGAGGAACATGTCAGTGGTGGAACATTTCATGAGGCAACATCCCCCATCATTAATAGGATCATATGACCTTGTACTAGCTGAAGGCTGGATTAAAGCACTGGAGAAGATTTTCGATGTCATGGGGTGTTCATACAATCAAAAGGTTAGTCTTGCTATTTACCGTTTGGAGGGTGAAGCAGATCAGTGGTGGTCGACGGTTAAAAATATCAGGGACGCTGATGAGATTGATGCTCTCGACTGGGATGAATTCAAAGGTATGTTTCTTGAGAAGTATTTTCCTAAGGCTGTTCGACTTAGGATGGAAAAACAATTCCTGGAATTGAGGCAAGAGGAAGACTCAGTGGCTGCCTATGAATAAAGGTTCACTCGATTGGCAAGGTATGCTCCAAATTTTATCTGAGACCTTGATAGTAAAATTAATCGATTTTACTCAGGATTAAAGCCAAAATATCAAAGGGATTTAGCTTCTCACAAGTTCAAGAGTTATGAAAATCTTGTTCGAAGTGCTGAGAAGGTGGAAATTGAGTTTCATGATAATCAAGTGTTCTATAACAACCAGCATAAGAAGAGACCAAGGTGGAAGGAGAAAGGAAAGAATTCTTCAAAAAGGTCTGACGGTAAGAAAACTAAGTTTCTAGTTTGTGATAAATGTAGTAAAAGGCATGCTGGGGAATGTCTTCTGAATTCTAGAAAGTGCTACCGATGCGGTAAGATGGGACATAAGGCTCATGATTGTACTGAAAAAGATCAGGGTGATGGTAAGACCAAATTTGATTTACAGTTAGTGAAATTTTTTAAGTGCAATGAGATGGGTCACTATGCAAATGAGTGTCCGACAAAGAGCTCGAGTTATGGGAAGCAGTTAGACTACAAGCAGAAAGGGGTGGTGAAATCCTTTGCAACTACTTCAGCAGGTGTCGGGCCATCAAATGAAGTTGTATCAGGTACTTTTTTTGTTTTTTCAGATTATGTCAGTGTGTTGTTTGATTCGGAGTCTACATATTCTTTCATCTCTGAAAACTTTTCTAGTAAAATGGGAATACCATCTCAAGAAATGACTCCTAAAGTTGTGGTAAAAACACCTTGGGGAAATGTTGAGGCAAAAATAATTTATAAGAATCTTCCTATCCTTATCCATGGAAAGAACCTACTTGTGAACCTTATTGTTTTACCTCTAGTAGAGTTTGATGTTATCCTGGGTATGGATTGGCTCTCTATTTACCATGCTAAGATTGACTGTAGAGCTAAAGAAGTTTCTTTTCAGAAAGACTTTCAGTTTGTGTACAAGAATGAACCCTTACTGTTGATAACATATCAAGAGGCCGAAAAACTTGTAAAATATGGAAATGAATGTTACCTTGCACATATTGTTGAAAACATGGGAACTGTTCAGATTAATGATGTGCCAATGGTAAATGAGTATCCTGATGTTTTTCCTGATGAGTTTCCTGGAATAATACCAGATTGGGAAGTTGAATTTACTATTGACTTAGTTTCTGATGCTAAGCCAATTTCAAAACCCCCTTACCAAATGGCTCAAATTGAACTTTTAGAGTTGAAGGAGAAATTGCAAGATTAATTAGAGAAAGGTTTCATTCGACCTATCACATCACCATGGGGTGCTCCTGATTTATTTTTTAAAACGAAAGACGGTTCAATGAGACTTTTCAATGATTATAGAGCCTTGAATAACATCACCGTTAAGAACAAATATCCTTTGCCTCATATCGATGATTTGTTTTATCAGCTCCAAGGAGCTCAGTTTTTTTCAAAGATTGACCTGAGATCGGGGTACCATCAGTTGAAGGTAAAAGAAGAAGATATTCTAAAGACCACATTTCAAACAAGATATGGTGATTATGAATTTGTAGTAATGCCTTTTGGGCTAACCAATACACCTGTTGTATTCATGGACCTTATGAATATAATTTTCCATGAGTTCTTGGATAAGTTTTTGGTTGTTTTCATTGATGATATTTTGGTGTTTTCTAAAAGTAAAGAGGAGCATGAAAGACATTTAAGGGTTATTTTTCAAACCATAAAAGAAAATAAATTGTATGGTAAATTCAGCAAGTGTGAGTTTTTCTTGCAACAAATTTCTTTCCTTGGTCACATTTTTTATAAAGATGGGATAACTGTTGATACTACAAAAATAAAGGTTGTTGAAGAATGGACAAGACCCACAAATGTAACTAAGATTCGTAGCCTCCTTGGTTTGGCAGGCTATTACTGAAGGTTTGTTAGAAATTTTTCACAGTTATCTATTCCAATGACTAAGCTAACTCGGAAGGGTGTTAAGTTTATCTGTACAAAAGAATGTGATGATTGTTTTCAGAAACTGAAAAGAAGATTGGTGAATGCTCCAGTTTTGGCACTACCTTCCAGGAATGGTGAGTTTGTTATCTACAGTGATGCTTCATTGAAAGGACCTGGTTACGTCCTAATGCAGAATGATCAGTAAATTGCTTATACTTCACGACAGTTGAAAACTCATGAGGTAAATTACCCTTCACATGATTTGGAATTAGTTGCTGTTGTTTTCGATTTAAAATTTTGGAGGCATCATTTGTATGGACTAAAGTGTGAAATATATACCAATCGCAAAAGTTTAAAGTATATATTCACTTAGAAAGAATTGAACATGAGACAGAGGACATGGATAGAATTAATCAAGGATTATGATTGTACAATTCATTACCATCCAGGAAAATCAAATAAAGTGGTTGATGCTTTGAGTCGAAAAAGTAATGCTTCATTAACAATGTTGCATTTGGAACATGATCCTTTGGTTAAGGATTTGATGAACTTTGGCATAGAAGTTGTTGGTGCAAGATGTCCTTCTGTTTTGTTTCAGGTATCAGTGAAATATTCTCTATCAGACAGAATTAAGCAAGCACAGAAGCAAGACAGGGAGTTGCAGAAAAAGGTAGAGCTGGTTCAGAAGGGTAACTTTCCTGAATTCAACATTGATAATGATTGTGTTTTGAGATTTGGGAAGAGATTGTGTGTTCCTTGTGATTCACAGTTGAATAGAGAGTTGTTATGTGAAGCTCATAGTTCTCTGTTTTCATTTCATCCAGGTAGTACTAAGATGTATAGAGATCTTCGGGAGTATTACTGGTGGGATGGAATGAAAAGGGATATTATTGATTTTACTGTGAAGTGTTTGACCTGTCAATAGGTAAAAGCAGAGCAGAAGTTACCGAAAGGGATGCTTCAGCCTTTACCAGTACTAGAGTTGAAATGGGAGAATATATCCATGGACTTCGTTGTGGGATTGCCGAAGACACCTCGAGGTAATAATGCAATATGAGTTATTGTTGATCATTTGACTAAATCTTCTCATTTCCTTTCTATAGGAGATAATTTTTTCCTAGATCAAATTTCCCATTTGTATCTTAAAGAGATAGTCAGGTTACATGGAGTTCCTCTCTCCATTGTATCTGATCGTGATCCCAGGTTTACTTATAACTTTTGGAAAGGCCTTCAGAAGTCGTTGGGTACTGAATTAAATTTTAGTACAGTTTTTCATCCTCAATCAGATGGGCAATCAAAACAAACAATTCAGACTTTGGAGGATATTCTACGTGCTTGTTCGATGGATTATCAGGGAAGTTGGGACCAAAATCCTTCTTTGGTTGAGTTTTCCTATAATAAAAGTTTTCATTTCAGTATACAGATGGAACCATTTGAGGCATTATATGGGAATCGGTGTCGAACTCCGGCTTTCTGGGATGAAGTGGGTGAAAGGAAGTTGATGGGACTGGAATTGGTAGAAGAGATGGCATAAAAAGTTCAGCTGATACAGAAACACATGAGAACAACTCAGAGCAGGCAGAAGAGTTATGCAGACAACAGGAGGAAGGATCTCTCTTTTGAGGTAGGTGATCATGTTTTTCTGAAAGTTTCACCATGGAAAAGTGTGATGCGATTTCGTAAGAAAGGGAAGCTGAGTCCAACGTTCATTAGACCATATGAAATTATGGAAAGATTTGGATCAGTTGCATACCGAGTGGATTTACCTCCGAGTTTATCTCTGGTAGACAATGTTTTTCATGTTTCAATGTTAAGGAAGTATATGCCAGATCCATCTCATGTTTTGAGTCCAGAGGTAGTTCAGCTGGAAGAGAATCTATCTTATGAGGAACAATTGGTCCAGATTCTTGACCACAGGGAGCATGTGTTGTGGAATAAGGTGATTCATTAAGTAAAGGTTTTGTAGAAAAACCACATGAGTGAAGAGGCAACATGGGAATCTGAAAATGCAATGAGGGATAAATACCCCCAATTATTCTATAAGTAAATAAATTGCAGGGACGCAATTTTCTAAAGGGGGGAAGGATGTTGTCACAACCCGACCCTACCCGGGATCGAGCCGTAACTACCCCAGGCCCACCTCCATAGGCCAGGGGCTGGCGACCAGCGCCGAAGGCACAATAACTCGGGGAGGCCTTTTCCTAAGCACCTGTACACACACACACACGCAGAACACTCAATGAAAAAGTTCAGAGTAAAAGAAAAGGTCAAGCAAAGTAAAGGGAAACTGCTATAAAGAGACCACAATGTGCATCGACCTCTAATAGTACAAAGTACAAACAGAAAAGAAAAAGGGGCAAAACTACACATGTCCGTCGTCTGCAAGGGCACACCAAGTGCGGGCAAAGCCCAAGCAGGGGTGAGTATAAAAATACTCAGTAGGATACCCCGAAGGCTCGAGGTAGCAACAAAGGAGGTACCGAAGGGTGAGCAGTAGAGCGAAAAGGGAAAGTAAAGGAGTACAACCAAGGGTGCAGTAAAGAGTAACAGCACAACAGAGAGTCCATCTCAACCCAACAGAATAAAAAAAGTAGACTCGTACAGACACAAGAAGCTGGAAATGGTGAGAAAATGAACTTCTCGTTGAGTCTTCTCTACCTATAGCTGGAGAGTGGACTCGTCCAACCATGAGAAGCTAGACACGGAAAGCACGTGGCATACCCCGCGCGTCTTCGCCTCTCCTAGAAGGAGAGTAACCAAACCCAAGAAGTGGGTACCAAAAACAAGGTATATACAAGTCCATATGCTCAACAAGAAGCCCGAACAACGTCGTAAGGGGATCTCCGTCCCGTAGCTCAGCCCAAGAAAAGAGTCGCCAACAGTCCCAGTGTAACCCCATCACTGATTCCCTGCATCCTGCACGCCTTCCCTGAACCGCAAGCCAAGGGGCTCAGTTACCTCACCTTGATACTATCCGCTTTGGGCGGCACTGACTTGCCTGCACGGTTTTAGATCGCGTCGCAAGAACGCGTCTCGGTGGGGAAAGCGCCCCTCGTACTTGAGAGATCTAGGGAAAGTCAAACCACACCTCATCACTGCCCTGCAGTCGAGAGGTCTCCTCAAAGCCAAAGTCTTTCCATCACCGACCCGTACAAACAAGGGTCTCGCTCTGGTAATCACGGAGGTAAGCCACGGACTAGCCTAGTTGAGAGGACTGAGTCTGGAATGCTAATAGGTGTCTCACTGCCCAGCCCCACTGGAGGGTAATTCATAACCAAATATCAGGTGACCCACTACCCGGCCCTACTGGAGGGTAAACTATAAGACATCATCCGGCGACCCAATGCCCAGCCCCGCTGGAGGGTAGACCTTAATACATCATCAGGCGACCCACTGCCCAGCCCCGCTGGAGAGTAGACCTTAATACATCATCAGGTGACCCACTGCTCAGCCCCGCTGGAGGGTAAACCATAATGCATCATCAGGCGACCCATTGCCCAGCCCCGCTGGAGGGTAGACCTGGAATAAGTCGACAGGCGACCCACTGCCCAGTCGTGATGGAGGGTAGACCTGGAATAGATGACGGGTGACCCACTGCCCAGCCCTACTGGAGGGTAGACCCCCAAGAGGTCGTCGGGTGACCCACTGCCCAGTCTCTGCTGGAGGGTAGACCCTAATAGCGTCGGGTGACCCACTTCCCAGTCCCTGCTGGAGGGTAAACCTTAAAAGCGTCGGGTGACCCACTGCCCAGTCCCTGCTGGAGGGTAAACCCTAAAAGTCAGTGAGCGACCCACTGCCCAGCCCTGCTGGAGGGTAAGCCCGAGGAAGTCGATGAGTAACCCACTGCCCAGCCCCGCTGGAGGGTAAAACTCAGAACTGCCCTGGCCATCTCTACAGGAGGGTACAACACTGGCCAACCGAACACGTAGTGGGTTTCGCGCAACAACCCAACTCCAGAATAACTCTCCCAAAAGAGGTGCAGCGTCTGCTACAGCACTGGGTGCCACTAGCACCGCTACTGGCCAATCCATCGCGAGCGAAACCAGGGGGAGACCACTCAACCCTGCTAGTCAAACAACAGAGCACAAAGCCAGGGGAAATAGACTCCACCCTGCTAGACAAACAAATGAGCACAAAGGGACCCCCTACGTCGCGAGAGGTCCAAGTACGCCAAGCAGAACACGGCACGCACGTGGGGCCCACACGACGTGTGGCCCCAAGTCAACCCCAACCAAGCGCACGAACGTCTCAGGTACAAACCACATGTACCTCCAAGCGCTCCCGTATACTCCCATAGTATACCTCGTCTCCAGCCCAAGGGCTATCATGCACACGGCACCCAACGTCAACACGAAGGCGTGACGTAACATCTCCAACTCAAAGGCCCAGGCACGGCCAACCACATCTCATGGACCAATTACATCACTCTCCCAAGAGTGTGTGATCACACACCAAGGGTCCACCATAAACAAGGTAGGGTGAAACACCACTGGAGAACCTTTTGTGCTTCCACATTTAACAATATCACGTAAGAGGCTCCGCACAACCAAACGGATCGCACTGTTGTAATCCTCGCAGAAAAAACACGCGAGATCGACTACTTACTCGCCTCCAACGGATATCCGACGGAAAAGTCACCAACACCGCCTCACGCCCGAACGGCGTCCCGTGATCCCGATCCTCGGCCTTGAAAACAGTCGGGCGCATCGCACCATTGCGATCCTCTCGGGAAAACACATTAGAAGCACTACTCACTTGATTGCAACGGATATACGGAGAAAAAGGTGCATCCCGACGCACCGCACACGAGAAGGGCCATGTGGGACCCACATCCCGGTCCCAAAACTCAACGAACGGATCACACCGTTGCGATCCTCTCGAAAAAGCACACAAGATGGACTACGCACTTGTCCAAAACGGTCGCCTGGTGATAAAGATGGAAAAACACCGTCGACGCCCAAACGGCCCTCGTGGGCCCCGCACCATCGTGTCGAATTAGGGTGGGCGGATTGCACCACTGTAATCCCCTCAGAAAAACATCCAAAAACGACTGCTCGCATGCCCCGAACGGACGCCCGGTGAAAAAGTCTTGAAACGCTGCCCGCAGCTCAAAGACGGGCCGTGGGGCCCGCACCTCAACTCCGGCCTCAATGCCTGGAACCGCACTAGAAACCTCTGCCTCAGTGCCAGGGTCACAACTCCACTGACGGTTCTCAAAACGGATGTCGGACGCGTCCGCGCCCTCCAAAACAAGAATCTCGGGGATTATGCTCGTCCTCTTAAGGACACGTCGCAACTCAGCGGCCCCTCGTTTCGGGAATTAAAAATTCCCGAAACCATCTCAAAAATACCGTCTCAACACCAGGCCCGTGCCGCCGCAGACGGTGTGCGAAACGGGCGTCTGTATCGAAAGCTACGAACGTCAGAAGATAGAAGGGGGAACCCCCCTGGGCCGGACCGGCCCGGTCCGGCCGGACCACCCACAGCCGGCTCGCGGCCCGGCCGCGGCCCGTCCAGCAGCACCGGACCCCACCCCTTGCCGGGGTCCGGTTTTCTCCAAACAGACCGGCCTATGGCCGGTCTTTGTCGCGCCGCGCAGGACCCGCGAACCGCGGGTCCCTGTCTCCTCCGCACCCCTGAGGCGCTGACCTCGGGGGTCTTCTCCGACCGCGGCAGGGTGCCGCCGCCCCTCATCTGCAGTGGCCCGTTGTGGCACAGCCGCATGCGCTGCCCAGAGGCGGCTCCTCCGCTCTCTGCTTGCCCGACCGAAGTGTCATGCTGCCGCCTGCTCGCCGCGCCGCCATCTGGAACCGAAGCCGCGACGCCCCGGAACTCCCCGGACCACCACGCTGCCGCCGCAAAATCCCAAAACCCGCAAACTTCGGCGGGTGTTTGTGACCATGTCCAAACTCAGATTTTCAATCTAAAAGAGGCGATGGGAAGAACAGAAAACTTACTACACATATACAGGCTTTTTTGAAGATTAAACATCAAATCGACGCTAAAATTGGGGTTCAAAGGGAGGTCTAGGAATTAAAACGCAAAAACATAACCCTACCACTTGGGCTTCGCCCGAAGCTTCGTCGCACGATCTTCTGCCTTGCCGGAGCTACCTCGCCAGAGCCGCCTTTCCGGAGGTGGAGGAGGAGAGGGGGAGGAGGGGCTTCCAGTGGGTTCAAGGGAGAAGGGGGAGGGGGAGGGTTTAAATAAAATTAATTAACAATTTAATTAATTTAAAACCCTCGAAAAGACCCGCGTCCAAAACTCCCGACAGGGTCGAGGTTAAGCCTCCCCTGGGGTAAAAAACACCTCCCGGGCACAATGGTGGTCTCGTAATTTTAACCCGAGGCCCCGTTCAAAAGTTATTAGACTTAGCGCCTGAGGCCTCCAAATTACGAAAACGCCCCTGGGGCCATTTTTCACAGACGGCCCGCGCCCGCAAAAACTTATACCCCTCCTATGGTAAATGGCACGCTCCGAACTCAATGGTGCTCTCAATTTTTTGATCCGAGCCACCGTTTAAGAGATACTAGCATTTCGTCAATAAACGAATAAATTAATTAATTAATTTATCCGTTTAACATTCCAGAAGCGGGCGAGGGGTCCAAACATCCCGCGCTGACAAGTTTTATATCGCTCCTAGGGTAAAAACCCCATTCCGGACCCATCAGTACACTCGGGTCTCTGATCTAGAACTTTGTTTAGGAGTTATCTCATATTTTTAGCGTTTCCAGTGTGAACGCACTAAAAATTTAATTCCGGCCATTCCGGGGCTCGGAATCGCACGCCGTCTGAAGGCGCTGCTCTGGAATATCATCAAGAATATTCCAAAGGCTTTAACAGCAAAAACCAGGTTCTTACATCATTACCTCCTTCAAGATTTTCGTCCCCGAAATGAAAAACTAGGGAGCAACACAGGGTACTAAGCCCACACCTGGCTTCCTCATACCCAGAAGAACCCACTCGCAGCTCTGTGCATCCACACACAGACCAAAAGATTGATCTGTTCACACGTGGTCGGCCCTTGCCGATGTCGTGCACCCGCTTCAGACTTCGGGGTTAGGGCAAGGCGGTAGGGTACCTCGCCATCCCATGCTCTGCAGGATCGTAGACATCCAAAGCTTGCGGCTACCCGCGGTCCCAACCGTCAGCTCCCGGAGCCTGACGTGAACTGCCTAGTGGTGATGGGGAGATCTCGTAATGTCGTCCCCCACCTCCAGCTCCTCCCGCTCCTCTGCTAGCACCACCTCTCTGGGTACCACTCCGATCACAGTGTTGCCTCTGCCGTGGTGGTGCGCCTGCTGCCTGCCCGATGCTCCCAGCAACTCAGGTCGGGCAGTCTCGTGCCAAGTGACCTCGCCCGTCACAAGCATAGCACCGGTGCTCTCTGGGATGGCCTGGTACCCTCCGGAGCCACTGTAGTGTACGACCACGGCCCGGGATCCACTCACGGAAGGGCATCCTCAACTGAGGCCCTGCGCCCTTTTCGCCACAGTGGTATACAACCACGTATCTGAAACCAGCTGTGGAAAGGCCACCTGCATCGAGGCCCTGTCCTCTGGTGCCTTCTAGCTATAGGAGACGTCCCGGCTCTGTCGTGCCCACTGCCACCACCAACCGCAAGACATGACCGGAAGCTCTCTGTCACCATCGTATGCTCTAGCACCCCAGCATATGTGGAAATCCCCAAGGGTACTCTGACAGCACGAATCTCTCAACAGAGACCCTTCTCAAACTTCCATGCTCGGAGGTTATCGTCACAGACCAAGTTCGGGTAAAAGCGTGCACGGTCTGCAAAACTAGCCGCGTACTCAGCCACCGCCATCCCTCCCTGCTGAAACTGCAGGAGCTCCTGAATCTGAATGGAGCGCAAGCAGGAGGGGCAAAACTCCTCACGGAACAACAATTGAAAGTCTCCCCATGAAAGCGACGACTCGCCAAGAAACTGAGTCACCAGACTCCACCAACGCCAAGCTGCTCCACGAAAAATGGTGGCCGCCAAAGCCACTCTCTGATCTGTCGGCGTCTGCACAAGCTTTAAAAGGCTAACCACTGCCTCGATCCAAACCTCTACTGCCTGCGGGTCTGGATAACCACTGAACCTCAGCGGTCTCTACCGCTGGAACTCATGGAGCGCGCTCGAGCTCAGCATGCTCTGTTGAAACTGTCTGCTGCTCAACAGGTGGGGGTGCTGATACCGGCCCACCCGGAGAAAGGGCCTCGCATGATGGGTCCTGGACTGTGGCCTCATAGCTCCCAGGGTCATCGTCACGCACCCAAAGCTGGTGTCCTGGCTGGCTGTCTTCGTGGAGACATCCTGATCATTATCAAGGAGTGTCGCGGTCAGATGAGCATATATGTATATACCAATATCAACAATGGGGAGCTGACTTAAGAAGGACAGTCAAAGACTCAATCCTACGTGATGCACAAACAAATTTCCCTGCAACAAGTGTCTCAGCATGCCGAGTCGACAAGCGGGTTATCAAGGTCCCGGTGAATGGATACGTCGGCCGCCGCACTATCACTGGACTCCCTGGCCTGAGATCCGCTCTCGAGACACGTTAACACTGTTTCCCTAAATCCCAAACAATTCCTATTTTAGGGACGTCTGCACAACGTCCCAAGGAACGAACCACCTCTCATACCACTTTGTCACGACCCGACCCTACCCGGGCTCGAGCCGCAACTACCCCAAGCCCGCCTCCATAGGCCAGGGGCTGGCGACCGGCGCCGAAGGCACAATAACTCGGGGAGGCCTTTGCCTAAGCACCTTTACACACACACACACACACACGTAGCACACTCAATGCAAAAGTGCAGAGTAAAAGAAAAGGGAAAGCAAAATAAAGGGAAACTGCTATATAGAGACCACAATGTGCATCGACCTCTAACAGTACAAAGTACAAACTGAAAAGAAAAAGGGGCAAAACACGTGCCCAACTGAAAAGTGCCACAACCCGGTAATAGGTAAACAAAAAGAAACTGTTGATGGGTCTCCCACCTGGAACCCGGCCACAACCACCGCACGCGGTCCAAGCTCCCAAGCTCCTACGCTCCACCGAAGTCACGCTCCACCTGTCTGTCGTCTTCAAGGGCACACCAAGTGAGGGAAAAGACCAAGCAGGGGTGAGTATAAAAATACTCAGTAGGATACCCTGAAGGCTCGAGGGAGAAACAAAGGAGGTACCGAAGGGTGAGCAGTAGAGAGAACAGGGAAAGTAAATGAGTACAACCAAGGGTGCAGTAAAGAGTAACAGCACAACAGACAGTCCATCTCAACCCAACAAAAGAAAGGAAGTAGACTCGTCCAGACACAAGAAGCTGGAAACGGTGAGAAGATGAACTTCTCATCGAGTCTTTGCTACCTATAGATGGAGAGTGGACTCATCCAATCACGACAAGCTAGACACGGAAAGCACGTGGCATACCCCGCGCGTCTTCGCCTCTCCTAGAAGGAGAGTAACCAAACCCAAGAAGTGGGTACCGAAAACAAGGTATATACAAGTCCATATGCTCAACAAGAATCCCGAACAATGTCGTAAGGGGATCTCCGTCCCGTAGCTCAGCCCAAGAAAAGAGTCGCCAACAGTCCCAGTGTAACCCCATCACTGATGCCCCGCATCCCGCACATCTGCCTTGAACCGCAAGACAAGGGGCTCAGTCACCGCACCTTGATATTATCCTCTTTGGGTGGCACTGACTCGCCCGCACGGTTTTAGATCGCGTCGCAAGAACACGTCTCGATGGGGAAAGCGCCCCTCGTACTTGAGAGTTCTAGGTAAAGTCAAACCACACCTCGTCACTGCCCTGCAGTCGAGAGGTCTCCTCAAAGACAAAGTCTTTCCATCACTGACCCGTACAACCAAGGGTCCCGCTCCGGTAATCACGGAGGTAAGCCACAGACTAGCCTAGTCGAGAGGACTGAGTCTGGAATGCTAACAGGTGTCCCACTACCCAGCCCCGCTGGAGGGTAATTCATAACCAAATATTAGGTGACCCAATGCCTAGCCCTACTGGAGGGTAAACTATAAGACATCATCCGGTGACCCACTGCCCAGCCCCGTTGGAGGGTAGACCTTAATACATCATCAGGTGACCGACTGCCCAGCCCCACTGGAGGGTAGACCTTAATACATCATCAGGCGACCCACTGCCCAGCCCCGCTGGAGGGTACACCATAATACATCATCAGGCGACCCACTTCCCAGCCCCGCTGGAGGGTAGACCTCGAATAAGTCAACAGGCGACCCACTGCACAGCCTTGCTGGAGGGTAGACCTAGAATAGACGACGGGTGACCCACTGCCCAACCCTGCTGGAGGGTAGACCCCCAAGAGGTCGTCGGGTGACCCACTGCCCAGTCTCTGCTGGAGGGTAGACCCTAATAGCGTCGGGTGACCCACTGTCCAGTCCCTGTTGGAGGGTAACCCTAAAAGCGTCGGGTGACCCACTGCCCAGTTTCTGCTGGAGGGTAAACCCTAAAATTCAGTGAGCGACCCAATGCCCAGCCCTGCTGGAGGGTAAGCCCGAGGAAGTTGATGAGTAACCCACTGCCCAGCCCCGTTGGAGGGTAAAACTCAAAACTGCTTTGGCCATCTCTACAGGAGGGTACATCATTGGCCAACCGAACACGGAGTGGGTGTCGCGCAACCACCCAACTCCAGGACAACTCTCCCAAAATAGGTGCAGTGTCTGCTCCAGCACTGGGTGCCACTATCACCGCTACCCGGCCAATCCATCGCAAGAGAAACCAGGGGGAGACCACTCAACCCTGCTGGTCAAACAACAGAGCACAAAGCTAGGGGAAATTGACTCCACCCTGCTAGCCAAACAAATGAGCACAAAGGGACCCTCTACGCCGCGAGAGGTCCAAGTACGCCAAGCAGAACACGGCACGCACGTGGGGCCCACACGACGTGTGGCCCCAAGTCAACCCCAACCAAGTGCACGAACGTCTCAGGTACAAGCCAAATGTACCTCCAAGCGCTCTTGTATACTCCCAGAGTATACCTCGTCTCCAGCCCAAGGGCTATCGTGCACATGGCACCCAACGTCAACGCGAAGGCGTGACGTAATATCTCCAACTCAAAGGCCCGGTCATGGCCAACCACATCTCATGGACCAATTACATCAATCTCCCAAGAGTGCGTGATCACACGCTGTTTTCGACGCTTTTGCTGGGGCGCGCGCCCGTCCGTCCGTGGAGGAGGACGCGCGGCGCTTTGTTGCCCCGCATTCCCGCTTTCCAAAGGCGGGCAGCATTCGCTCCTTATTCAGGGACGTCTGCTCCTTGATCGAAACGGGATCATGGGATGTCGGTTCTTCCTCCTATGGATTCCTCCTCAGAACTCGTCACCTAGTCCGGGTCTCCCTCATAGATTTAATACGTAGTTCGTGAAACTCTTCCCAGTGCCATGTTTCCATGGACACCAGTTAATTACACTGCTTCTGCCGGGACATTCCAAAGGGTCCGGTCAGGGCAGCAACCTTCTGTCGGGGGAGTAGTCACGTTGAGGCATCAGTAGCGTGTCTGGATGCTGGGGAACCTGGCATGTCTGTCTTTTATCCCTGGTCATAGGGCTTCTCGAGGGCATGGAAGCCCGAGGCATCCCACATCGAGCGCGTGGAATTATATGCCATAGAAACATATCTGAGGTTTTCCTCAGCTTCCCGTGTTTAACACAGGGTATGTTGCGAGTTTAACGTCTAACGGAGACGGATCAACCCAACCAGAGCATTAGCTAGGATAGATCGGATTGAGGGATTCTCCTTGAAGGGATGCCGATACCGGGGCCAGCCCATGGGCGGCTGTGAAGAAGATCGTACCGACATGGTTTCACCGGGATAAGACGGTCCGGGTGAGAATCGGGATGGGTGATAGGTTGATGAATGGAACGGAGGGGGAGTGAAATGGGACCATTGCAGGGGCGATGGTGAAGTTGGGCTTGAACCTTGAAGAGGCTTCCTACGTATCCCCGTGGCAGGGAATCAAAGTCCGCGTAGTTCGGGATGGTGCCGGTAAACCGACGTGAAGGTGGGCCTTGGCCCGATGAATGTCATCGGCGAACCAACATGAAGGTGGACCTTGGTCCGATGGGCATCGTCAGCGTACCGACGTGAGGGTGGACCTTGGTCCAATGAGTATCGTCAGCGTACCGTCGTGAAAGTAGACCCGTGGGTCCACTGGTGGTGGGCTTGAACCTTGGGGAGGTTTCCAACATACCATGCCTTGGCATGAATCAAAGTCCTCGTAGTTCAAAGGATTGATGGAATACAGTTTAACGTCATGCGGGACGGTAGTGAACCCTGACGTGAATAAACGACGGGTGGTGGGTGTCGGCGAACCGATGTAAATGAGGGACCTTGGTCCGATGGGAGATGGGCTTGAACCTCTGGGAGGATTCCTACGTACCATGCCTTGACACGGATCAAATTACTTGTAGTTCGCTGAAAATTGGGGGCTTGGCACACCGACAAGAAGACGGTTTGGGCCAATGTTTGTTGGTCTTGAACCTCAGGGAGGCTTCCTACGTACCATGCCTTGACATGGATCAAAGTCCTCGTAGTTCGGATTGGGAAATGCAGTTTAACTTCATGCTGGACATAGGTGGAACACGACGTGAATTGGATGATGGGTGGGCTTGAACCTCGTGGAGGCTTCCTACGTACCATGCCTTGACATGGATCAAAGACCTCATAGTTCAAATGGGGATTTGTCGGCGAACCGACATGAAAGTGGACCTTGGTCCAATGATTGGTGGGCTTGAACCTTTGGAAGGTTTCCTACGTACCATGCCTTGACATGGATCAAAGACCTCGTAGTTCAGGTGGGAACGGGTGTGTGGTTTAATGTCATGTAGGACAAAGGGAGGGGCATACAGTTTAATGTCATGCTGGACGAGGGAGAAACTCGACGTGAATGAACGACCGAGCAATGTGTGGCTTGAACCTCATAGAGGCTTCCAACGTACCATGCCTTGACATGGATCAAAGACCTCGTAGTTCGCTAGATGGGTCTTAATGGCTTGCCATTGGACCAGAATGCAGTTTAACGTCATGCTGGACGAGAATGGGACCCGATGTGAATAGATGACGGGTGGGCTTGAACCTCATGGAGGCTTCCTGCGTACCATGCCTTGACATGGATCAAAGTCCCTGTAGTTCGCTAAGGGTGGGGGTCAGGGTTGGTGCTCACTCTAATCCCACGTGAGTCATGCTCGGTGTGAAAAACAAGAGGTTGCAAGGACCTGACGATCACGTCGCGAAGGATGCATCCGTGAGAAGCGAAAAGGGGCTTACGCGTTAGGCGGCCCATGGTGCTTGGAATTACTCCAGGATTGAGGCCCATGGTGCGACAAAGCGCAGGAGAGATGGACCTTGTTCCAATGATGGGAGGTGCCTCGTTCCCTATCATGCCCTCCACTGACCTTGGTAGTGGGGAAGTACGGAGATGTAGAGGTGCAGCCATCCGTTGGGGAACTAGGGTCTCCCTTCTCCTACGAACATACGCCACTCCAATAAGGAGGATATCATCCCTTGTGGATGGGTGATTCCATTCCCGTGGAGACGAGTGGTGTAAAAAATGTTCGACCTGGGGGGACCCTTCGTGAGGGAGACGAGGTCGGATCACAGTTTAACGTCATGTGTTGAGGATGTGGTGCTTGGCAGTTTAACGTCCTGCAGCTCGGACGAGGTGGGTTCACTCCACACCCCTAGGACTTACATAACCGGTACCCTCTGGTCCTTGGGGGAGGGAAGGTACCAGTAAGGCCATGGTTAAGGGGGGTTGTGGAACGAACCATCGAGGGGTCCACGTTAGCGTGGCTATGCGAAGAAGCAATAGCCGTTAACATGCCTATGCGAAGAAGCATTAGGCGAAGCAACGCTACGGGTGGTATTGTCCATGGGACTTTGAAATCACATCGTGAAAACCTAGAGGGTCGCACGGGAAGAGGAATCTCTAAGCAAAGGAGTGTGCTTCGCGAAGTGGAGTGCCTTGGCCTTATCATGGGGCATAGGTGTGAGTGGAAGGTGCTTCGCGAAGTGGAATAGTGTTCACGGAGCACTGCCTCACAAAGAAGGGGTGTCTCGCGAAGCAGGGTCCTGCAAAGCAGTGTGCTTCGCGATGTGTAGCGATCCTGCCTTGGCATAGGGGTCACTAGCATGGGTTGGGTGTTTCGCAAAGAATAAACGCTCCGCGGCTGCCCGAGTTCCCTTGGGAATCCTCTTCCTTCGCGAATGCCCTTGAGCTTCGCGAAGGGCATCCCTCTCGAAAGAGGGGCTCAAAACGAGACAATTTAGAGGAGTCTCGCGAAGTATAAGTACCTCATGGAGCTCATGATTCCCAGGGAAAAGCGTGCTTCGTGATTCGGGAGAGGAGAAGCCGAAAGGTCGGATTGTCCGTCCTCTGGGACTCAGGGGGAGTCCAGTATTTATAGGCAAGGGGCGCCGCGAATCAGAACTCGCGCACCGCCTCAGGTGCTTCGCGGCGCGCTCGCGAACGTCAACGGCTTCTGCGGGGGGTACCGCCTCTGGAGCTTCACGGCGGCTCGCGAACGTCAAATGTGTTCACGGAGGATTACCGCCTCTGGAGCTTCGCGGCGGCTCGCGAACGTCAAATGCGTTCGCAGAGGTTTACCGCCTCTGGAGCTTCGCAGCGGCTTGCGAACGTCAAATGCGTTCGCGGAGGTTTACATCCTCTGGAGCTTCGCGAGGCCGCGATGATCAAGGCCCTTCACGTCGGTCCTTCGCGTGGGTGCTTCGCGAGGGTGCTTCGCGAGGCAGCGTGCCAGCCTTCTTTTTCGTTCCTTCTTTTCGTGCAATATTTTGGCGCCAACAAATGCCCCCCTAAGAATTGGAGTCGCGGAGGGAAAAGGGTCGAAGTCTTATGGAAAATCGCCAAAATTGTCGGTGGTTCGCGATGCGGCTATGTGAAGGGTGCCCACGGTGCTGACCGGGGCCACAGAACCGGACACGCCGCGATGCTCCACGCGGGTGAGGCACGCCGCGATGCTCCGGGGTCGCCGCCCATAAATAGGGGGGTCGACCTCTTTTGCCTTCACGTGCCTTCCTTGTCTTTTTGTTCTCTCGACTTCACGAAGCTCCGCGTACTCCGAGATAGCCCTCCGCGAATCGAGCTTCGCGGCGAACTGCGAGTCTCCGACTCCGCGTCCGCGCCAAGCGAACCTCTGCCTGTCGGCCTTGGCCAGACTTCGCGGCTTGTTCTCACGATCGATCTTCGCGATCCAGCTTCGCGATTCTGCTTCGCGGTCGAGCTTCGCGATCCAGCCAGAAAAAATCTTTTCTGAGGGCCAGAGTTACAATGGCCCATCAAGAAGCTGTATTGGGGGTGCTTGCAGATGCTGCTTGTCGGGATGAGATGGCCAACTGTCCAGGCTTGGGGGAGATGATCCGAAGCCACTCGGACCACACTTCTCTGACAGATCTGCTATCGGAGTGTCATAAGTATTATCCGCAGTGCAAGAAACTGCCATTGTACAGCTTCGGGCTGAGGGATGACGTCTTTATCCCTGAGGCGAGTAGGGATGAACCAGCTTGCTGGTTCAGGAGCATACCATGCCAGCACCAATGGTTCAGGGCGGCCGATGGTCACGCACAAGAGAACTTCACACCCATTACCGCTGACTGTCTCTACAACCATGTGAATGACATTGACGGGAAGCCACTGCAGTCGGAGACTTCCCCTCCCCTCTACCGTACCATGCTGAAGGCGGCATTGCAGGATTCGAAGAAGGGATGGTCCGATGAGTGGGACCTGCGCCAGGACGGCAACTTTACTGATGACTGGGCCTGGTCCTACTAGGTAGGCACCTCATGCGAGGATTTTGGGGCCGAGATGAGGAGAGTGGGGTAGTATGAGGCGGCATGGGCCTCCCAATTCCACATTTACCAACCAAAGCAACTGGTGTCGGAGCTGCTGAGCAGATGGTCGTCTAAGACCAACACTTTTCACCTGCATCACGGGGAGGTGGGAATCAGCCTATGGGATGTCCACCAGATTTCTGGGGTCCCGATCTTGGGGGCTATGTATGACGAATTTCTCCCCGTCATCAGCGCGTGGGGGGATACAGAGAAAATTCCGCGACTGGCGTCGGCGCTGATGGCACTTGTCCCTGGAGAGGATAAGGAGGCAGTGAGGGATGTCCACTTTAGGAGGTGGTTCAAATGCTTCCTGAATTTCCCAGAGAATAGAGAGTTCCCTCCGAGGCCTCGAACTTGTCCGAGGGCAGCCCAACGGGGCAAGGGGCACTCGTATTAGCGAGTCTTGGAGGACAGCCAATGGAAGACATGGGGTTTCAGTGTCAGCACTGAACAATAGCCGATAGTCAGGCTGGTGGAGTTCATCGCGGCTCTAATCTGTGGTTGGATCCTACCGGTGAGAGATACAAGCATGGGGGTATGGCCCAGCTTGTTTATCATCGCGTCGATGTTGGCCTTGGGGCAGCGGATCAATCTGGGGATTCTGATGCTCACCAAACTGTACAGAATGTTGCGGCATATTAGCGAGGGCAAGAAGCCTCCAAGGATATGTGGGCCCTTCCACCTCCTATATGGGTGGATCGCAGCGCATATCAGGGGGATTTACGAGTATCCAAACCCCATTTCGCCGCCGGGATCGAACTTCCGCCCCTCCATCCTGAACGCGGTCGGGAGCTTCCCGTTCAAGCTGGCCGTTCCAATGGAGCTGAATAGGGTGTGGAGGGCGGATGAGTTTAACTTCCACCCCTTCCCATTGCCGACGGGAATGCTTACTGATGACAGACGGGGAACGTAAGAACATCGGTCTTACCTCCCGGCCTTCCGAGGTGGAGTTTTGGTGGCACGAATAGATCGTGAGCCGCTTTGTGAACCGTACACCCCGCATCGGTTTGCGAGGCAGTTCCGGTGCCTCAAGCGGCTGACCCCGAAGGTCTACTGGGAGGTGCGTCACGAGGAGCACCCATGTGTGATGAGGCAGTTGTGGATCATGTTCACACGGGAATATGGAAAGATGCGAATTGCATTGCCTCCATCCACCGCCGCTTTCAGATTGGTGAAGGAGTACTCCATCAGTTGGGAGGCTGCTTACCCAGGGGAAATGCTGAAGCAACCAACTATTCGGGTCGGTGACGGTGGGCCTCCTCTATCTCGAGGTCGGGGTCGGAGGGCAGCTAGGGCTGCTCACGGTAGCGGGGCTTCCATGGCGGCGAGACCCGCACTGGCCGAGGGTACGGCAGCAGCGGTGAATCCGGTGATTCTGGAAGAGCAGGGTTATCCAGAGGGGCGACCACCGAGAGGATTTCGTAGGATATCCACTCGGGCTCCGGGAAAGCACCTGCGTCATATTGACATGGCAGAGGATGTTGTCTTCCCGGAATCTTGGGACATTTGGGATGTCAACTGGCAATTCCTCAGCCCACCCGAGATATGGGCCCACCTGAATCACCTCGGGATGGAATTACTGGGCATAGGCCCAGTCCGGGCTGGATTCATGGCGTCTCCGGTGGAGGCAGCACAGTACCTGGACAAACTGGAGGATTACGTCCACTCCAGTGGTGTCCCTCGCCCAATGACAGACCGGGTGAGGGTACTGTTGAATCAGACGGTCCCCCCACAGTTATCATCTGCCGATCTGAGGGAGCGCTTCCCCTTGCCGGAAGAATCAGAGGACTCCTCTCGGGAGGATGAGGCTGGAGGAGGGAGCCCGTTGGAGGAGGGTGAGGTCGGAGACCGAGGCTCAGAATCCGACGATTCCACAGAGGCTCTCGAGGTAGCATTCCGAACTTCTTTCCTTACGGTCTGTTCTTGGGTCTCTATGGACTTCTCACCAATGTTTGAGCCATGCAGGAGGAACTTGTTCGCAGGCCTCGTTCTCGCTCCTTGGCGGGTGATGATGTGGGACCGTCAGAACCTGCGCCTATGGCTGTGTCCAGTTCCACGTCTGGTGGGACCAGTGCGCCCGAGGTGGCTCCTCCGGAATCTCCAGACCTTCCAATAGTATACTGAGGGCCTCGCCTCGGGGTCTCGTCAGTACCGGCTCAAGAGCAGCACCAGGAGGTCGATCTCCTTAAGTCTCCTCTCCTGGTCTCCTCGTTGTCACATGTAGACCATGCCAACTAACGTCTGTCCCTCTCTGTCGTACAGTTCTTCGACTGGCGTGGGCCGCTGCGGCAAGACTGGTCGGGATGTCTAGTGGCGTCCCTCCTAGGGGCATGCCGGTGATGGTGGCGATAGTCCCCCCATCTCCTCAAGCTGTGACGCACATCATCACTGGCGGGACCACCGGCAGGGCTGTACCCGAAGTCATTGAGGTGGACTCTGAAGAAGAGGATCAACTGGTCGGTCCCAGTCTTGTCGTGCCTGCTTTGGCGCCAGGTGTCGTACTGGATTCAACACCGGATGTTGATCCTGCCGAGGATTTCTTGCGGGCATACCCCGCGTACGAGCCTTCAAACCGCGCAGACTGGGACGAAACGGCCTCCGACGAGGAAGACAGCAGCATAGTCCACCGCCGGTCGTGGAAGCTGATCACGTGCTTTATCAAGGACACTCCCCAAGCGCAATGGCTGGCTGAAATGGATAGACTTTTCTCGTGGTTGCGTGAACTATGTGCTGGGGGAGTGGATGCCCAACGTCCTCACGCACTCATCCGAGATCTTATGGCTGAGAAGATCCGGGAGCATGATCGTGGGCTCAGCATGGGCTGGCAGCGGAGGAAGGTGACCAGTATCAAGAAGCTCCAGGAGGCTGAAGGCGAGGTTCAACAGATGCAGACCCGAGCAGACGAGCTTTCAGCTTCTCTTGATGCACAATCTGAGCTGGTCTCATGGTTGAAGGCCCAGCTGGCAGAGGCAGAAGAGCATATGAGGCAGACCTCTGGAGAGATGGATGTCGTTTGATCTGGCGTAGAGAGGGCCAAAGCCAGGACTGACGAACTGCGCCCCGCCGCTGCTGAGGAGGAGCGGGAGCTGATTCAGCGTCAACAAGCCTTGGATGCCACAAGCCAACGGGTGGCAGAGCTGCAACGCTCTTTTGACGGGGTCAACCCGTCCATGGGGGGAGTCGACCCCCGAGTATTGTAACAAACCCATAAACCTTTTATTGGTACTTTCGTGCTTCAAAATTTTCTCTTTGTTTTTAATTTCATAGCGCGCACGATTCCCACTGTTGAATTGCCTTGTTACATCCCCACAATGTTTGCGGGACGTTCGGCGACAATTCCCCAAGCCCACGTGGGTCGAGCCCGATGTCCGGGATTCGGATCACCAGCCCGGATTTCTGAAAGAAGGGAGAGGCTTGATGGGGGAAGGAACTTTCAGGGTAGCCGAATTACCATTTCTTCAACGTGCTCTCATGCACAAACGGGGCAACGCCAGGGGCGCTGAAATCGGTCCAGACAGATGAAAATGGGAAGCGTGAATCACGATACCCAGGATTCGGAACACTGTGGGGATGGCGTGACAATAAGGGGCAACCGTTAACCTTGGAGAAGCGGTACCCTTACTTCGTTAGCCTATAATGGGGACAACAAATGAGCATCGACCACTGACCGTATTCGCAACGCGGACTTTATCAATTTTTCGTCGATCAATCTTTCGGGACGTTGGCCCAGGACAGTAGGCAGACCATAGGTCAAACATCCATACTGTTAGGGGGTCCTTCCCGGTATGACCCGTCTTCCGGAACATTGGCCCAGGACGGTAGGTGAGCCGATGCGGCATGAGACCAGGCCGTTAGGGGGTCCCGTGAGACATGAAAGGGGACGAGGGTCCAAATAAGGGGCACATAAAGCGTGGAATATGGAGTGATGGTTTGTCCGAACAGAATCCAACACTTAGGTAGTTACACCACCATGGTGGGAGTACGCCATATGGGCGCATCAGTTTGATCATGGATCATTCCTTCTTTCAGACAGGGCCTCTCTGGCGAGGGGATCTGTCACTTCCCAATGGGATCTTGGGGCATCCTGAACTTGTTCAGGGTAGAACCGCAGTTTAATGTCATGCATTGAGGACACATAGACTCCTGTAGTTTAATGTTATACGATAGAACGTGGAATAAGAGGGAAGGAAGCGTGTGGCGCGGTAGATATGAAACCGACGCGAATGAAGACTTGGAGTCCAAATCATACCACATACCCCCAGAGGAAACTCTTCAGGTCGACGGACCAAGAGTGAGGATTGGGATGGGCCCGAAGCAGAGTGGTTGGGCGTTCCTACGTACCCCATGAGGATGGAAATCAAGCCATACGTAGTTCTAGAAGCGCAGTTTAACGTCATGCGGGACGAGGAGCAGCCTGACCGCGTTGGTACACATCCCGCCAAAACTACTAAGCCCACGTGAGTCGTGCTCAGTGTGGGAAACAAGCAGTAGTGATAGGAATTTCCTGACACAGAAAGGGGCAGGTTAGGGCCAAGGGACGCTCGGTGAATACCAGACCAGTGACACTAACACGATCATTTAGCACACCGAGATGCGCGAAGAGAAAGAGCCGAGTATGATGGAATTCCACCTGAACATGAGGAAGTGGAAATGTGTGAATCATGGAGCTCGAGATTCAGATCACGATGATGGCGGCGTGACAACGGAGGATAAATGCTGACCGTATTCGCAACACAGCATCCTGTCGCGTTAGCCTAGAATGGGGACAGACAAATGAGCATCGACCGCTGACAGTATTCGCAACGCGGGATTTTATCGATTTGTTGTCAAATATCCGTATGGACGTTGGCCCGAAACGAATGAGGGGCCCTTAGGTCCAGCATTCATGGAGAGCCCTTAAGCCTAGTATCCATGTCGTCCGGGGGTCCTTTCGGATGTGGAAGAGGATGAGGATCAAAATAGCGAGCTCACAAATCTTGGTCGTGGGACGAAGGGAATGTCTGTATGAAAGTCCCACACTTTGGGTTCTTTGTCGAAACACATCTGAATACAACAATGAAACATATTAGAGAGAGGGAGCAGATTCCTTTCCCTTGGGAAGATCTTAGCTTAGGGTCGTAGAATTCGGACCATGAAAAGTTAGACTGGGCCCGCGGGGAAGTGCCCGGGCGCTCCTACGTATCTCATAGGGATGAGAATCAAGCCTTACGTAGTTCTTCATGGACCTTAGACCATAAATGGGTAAAGGTAGTAGGGGGCGCATGGAATCAAAACCCGACGTGAAGGAGGACCTAAGCCCTACTTACCATGCGTTCTCTGGGGAAATGCTCGAGTCGAGGGACCAAACACAAAGGTTAGGCTGGGCCCGTGGGGAAGTGCCCAGGCGCTCCTACGTATCTCATAAGGATAAGAATCAAGCCATACATAGTTCTTGAATGGTTACATGGTAGGATACCAGTGTCAGGGGGAAAAGGGGAGTGCGGGCATGGCCCTTGCACTAAAAGAAGAGGAATTTGATGTATCTTGTTTGTTCTTTAAGGTGAATGGTTTTTTTTTTGTGAAGCGACAGGCCTAGAATAGTAGGCCGTGATGTCGCCACAAGGATCAAGCCGTGATGGGTGTTGAAAAATGGCATGGCACGTGACCAATACCCAACGTGATGTCCTCTACAAAGAGGTCACCACAATGCAGTGCCGTTTTTCGTTGTGCGGCCAGGACGATAATGTCACAGTTTAGGGTCGTATGATAGGACCAAGCATGCATTTTATCGTCGTGCAGCGCAAACGTAGAAGAGACGATGCTAGGCGGGGAATGTGCGCAGTGTTATAAAACACAATTGATGGAGACATGATCCAACATCAAATTGTACGCCATCCAAAGAGGGAAACCTTAGGCCAAGGGGCCTATATAGAGGTAAGAGGTGAAACCGGGGGAGAGACTGGCTCCCTAAATGGGTTGTACCAGAAGACAGGGCGTCCGGGTGGTCCTATGTATCCCATGAGGATGGGAATCAAGCCACACATAGTTCTGAATGGATCTTAGTTTATGGTCTTAGAGATCGGACCATGGGAGCCCCGAAGGATGCCACATTGCGGCATTTTCCCCCTGACATGCAAAGGTGCACTGAGGGATAGCGCCAAAAGTGTCGAGATTCCACCTGGACATGATGGGGTGGAAAACGATGTGAATCATGCAACCAACATTCGAGGACTGAAGGGGCTGGTGTGACGACAGAGGATTACTGTTGACCATGTTCGCAACACAGCATCCTGTCGCGTTAGCCTGGAATGGGGACAGACAAATGAGCATTGACCGCTGACCGTATTCGCAACGTGGGATTTTATCGATTTGTTGTCCAAAACCCTCGGGAGCGTTGGCCCGTAACGGTAGGACAGCCATTGGGCGTAGTATCCAGGCCGTTCTTGGGGGTCCCTCTGGGTGTGAAAAGTAATGGAAGCCCGAATGGAGGGGTACACGAAGCTTGACAAGTGGAATGAACTTGATCAAGTTGAATCTGACACTCTTGGTCCTAGACCAGAGTACTCTTAACACATGGGTTGGTAGTTGCAAGGAGTCAAGGGACTCAACTTTGAGGGTGATCGAGAGATGGCAGATTCCCATGGAAAGGGGCATGGTGCCCGAAACCTTGTATCATACCAATATATCCCCCTCCTGGAGAGGGACAAACCAAGTGGCCTAGGTGACCGGGAGATCATGAGATCACTAAGAGGTGGGGCTGGACCCGAATCCTAGACATTCAGGTGGTCCTACGTATCCCATGAGGATGGGAATCACGCCACATGTAGTTCTGAAGGGTTCCTTTTAATGTCATGCAGGACAGGGAATAGGAGGGTTAACTCTCAGAACATGGTGCACGTGGTGTAGCTATTGCAAACCCGACGTGAATGAGGACGTAGTCCTATACTACGCCACGCGGTCCCGTGGTCGGGGTCCCAATGGCAAGACCCAAGAGGTGAATTAGCTAAACTCAAGCTGGACCCAAAGACAAGGGGTCTGGGAATCCCTACGTATCCTATCAAGATAAGAATCAAGCTAAACGTAGTTCCAGATGAGAATCTTAGTTTATGGTCTTAGATCTCGGACCGTGGATGGTGACAACTCCCCGAGTAAGCACAGATGTCAACCCAATCCCTAAGCCCACGTGAGATAAACTCGGTGTGGGAAAAAAGGGGGGTATCCTCATCGCAATACTTGGGGCGTCCATCAAAGGGGATTCGGCGGAGAGTTCCGAAGGACACCTTTGATGCAGCTTGTTCCCCCAACACGCGGACGTGCACGGAGAAAAAGTACCAAGAGTTCTGAGACTCTACTTGGACATGATGAAGTGATGAAGGGTGTGAATCGTGTACCCGGCATTTTGGGCTTAATGGGTTGGCATGGCAATAGAGGAAAACTGTTAACCATGGTGGAAACACAGTGTCCATATCGCGTTAGCCTATGGTGGGAACAACAAACAAGCATCGACCGCTGACCATATTCGCAACGCGGGATTTTATCGATTTTTTGTCCAAAACCCTCGGGGGCGTTGGCCCGTAACGGTAGGAGATCCCTTGGGCATTGTATCCAGGCTGTTCTTGGGGGTCTCTCTAGGCATGAAAGATGCTGAAAGCCCTGATGCAGGGATACACAAATCCTGGAAAGCGGGTGCGGACGTGTCCGAGTAAAGCTTGGCGTTCCAGGTAATAAACCAGAGTACTCTTAATCACATTGGTGAACATCCGAAAAGGGATCGACAAAACAGCTCAGTAGGGGAGGTAGATGGCATGGTCATTACGAGACCGATGTGAATGAGGACATAATCCCACACCACACCATATAATCCCCTCATGGAGGAAGGATAGGCCAAGGGGCCAAGATGGGATGAGGATTCCCGAGAGATGGGGCTGGACCCGAATCTTGGACATTTAGGTGGTCCTATGTATCCCATGTGGATGGGAATCAAGCCACATGTAGTTCTCCAAATCTAGTTTAATTTCATAAGGGACGGGAAGGGGAGTAATATACCCTTAAACAAGGGAGGTATACGGTATGGCGAAGAAGCTGAAGTGAATGAGGATGTAGTCCCACACCACACCGTACACTCCTATAAGAGAAGACCTGGGTCGTGGCCCGGAAAGGCCAAGGGGCCTAATGGTGGTCAGGAAGGCCTGACCTTCTTGTAGTTTAACATCTTGCAATGAGGACGAGGGTCGGGGACTCGAGGAGGCCAAGGGGCCTGAGGCTGGGCCTCGCAAGGGGTGGCGTACGACATGGTACATGATCCCGACGTGAATGAGGACGTAGTCCCACAACACACCGTATACTCCGGGTAAGAAGTTGGGTGGAGGGGCCCGGGAAGGCCAGGGGGGCCTAAGGTCAGGCATCAGTCAGGAAGGCCTGACGGGTCTGCAGTTTAACGTCTTACATGAGGACGGGGGTCGGGGACCCGAGGAGGCCAAGGGGCCTGAGGCTGGGCCTCGTAAGGGGAGGCGTACGGCATGGTACATGATCCCGACGTGAATGAGGACGTAGTCCCACAACACACCGTACACCCCTATGATAGATCGGGGACGTGGGCCCGATCGCTAGTACCACCCGGGGGGAAGTTTTTCACCTCGGTATGGGGCAGAATGAATCACTGAACTCGATGTCTAGGACATCTCGAGGTGGACCCGAAGATCCAGGACACTGTTGACCATGTTCGAAACACAGCGTCCCTATGGTGACCCACTATGGGAGCAAAAAATGAGCATCGACCGCTGACCAAATTCGCAACGTGGGACTTGTATCGGCTTGTTGCTTGAAAACCCTCAGGGGCATTGGCCCGTATCGGTAGGAGAGCCCTTGGGCGTAGTATCCAGGCTGTTCTTTGGGGTCCCTCTAGGTGTGAAACAAATGATGGAATCCCAGTCAAGGAGTGGGTGAAGCATAGCTATATCCATCCACGAAAGGGGCAAACATCTCCAGGGGGGATGTGCAGCCGGGTCGAGTCTTGCTCGATGTGATTCGTGGCAAAAGTGCGCACCCTGCCATGTCTTGACCCGAGGGGCAGATTTTGGCTTTTGGGCTAGGCCAACAGATGAAATGTTTGGGCGTTCCTACGTATCTCATGAGGATGAGAATCAAGCCATACGTAGTTCTTGAAGGCCATGCAGTTTAGCGTCATGCGGTGAGGACGTGGGAGGATAGAAGAACGGGAGCGGGCACATGGTGCGACCCTTTCAATCCTTGTGCGAGCGGGGTTTCATGAGCGGGGCCAAGAAAGCCTTCTCCTTGCTACACAAATATCCTCCAAGGAAACTATTCCCAGGGGGAATAGTGGAGGAGAAAAGCTTGGGGCTGGGCTCAAGACGAGGCGTCCGAGCATTCCTACGTATCCCACGAAGATGGGAATCAAGCCACACATAGTTCTTGACATGCAGTTTAACGTCATGCGGGATGATGAGAAGCATCTCATTTGGGGATATGTACGGTACGACGAGTAATCCGATGTGAATGAGGACGTAGTCCTACACCATACCGTACAATCCTGCAAGAGGGTAGATCGGGGAAAACCAGGGTGCCTGGGGCTGGACCGCGGTCAGGGAGACCTGACCAGCTTGCTGTTTAACATCTCGCGGTGAATACAGGGGGCCAGTGGCCCGAGGAGGCCAAGGGGCCTGAGGCTGAGCCTCGGCCAGGAAGGCCTGACTGGCTTGCAGTTTAACGTCTTGCAGTAAGGACGGGGATGCAGTCTAAGGTCATGCGGGACCATCTTGCATTTTAGAGTCGTGCAGGACTTTACATTTTAGAGTCATGTTGGACCATAATGTGTAGTTTAAGGTCATGCGGGACCGTTTCACAGTTTATCGTCTTGCAGGACGAAGATGCAGTTTAAGGTCGTGCAGGACCATCTTGCAGCTTAGGGTCGTGCAGGACCCTTTTTTCCCTAGGCAAAGTATCGGTTGAGGAATTTGGCATTGGTGGGAGGGGTTATACGCTCTCCATCTGTGGTCACCAAGGAGTATGCTCCATTGGGTAAACCTTATGGATGATATAAGTCCCTTCCCAATTGGGTTCTAATTTGGGAGGCTTTCTACCGGGAATCATTGGAGCTCGAAGGGCCAGTACCAGGTCGCCCTGTAGAAAAGAGTGGAGATGAACCTTCTTGTTGAAGGCCCTCGCTATCTTATCCTGATGCCTTTCCAGATTGTGCAGGGCACGAAGCCGGTTCTCGTCCAGTGCTTCTAATTCGGCTAGACGGATCTCAGCTACCTCATCTGCTGTCTGGTGGTCATAAACTGCAGTGTGTAACAACGGCAGCTGGATCTCAATGGGTAGGACGTCCTCAGCTCCATACACCAGGGAATATGGGGTCACCTGGGTAGAGTTGTGAGTCGTCATTCGGTAAGCCCAGAGGGCATTGGGGAGCTTGTTCGGCCAACTATTCTTGTTCTGACCAACCATCTTCTGCATAATGTTAGAGAGGGTCTTGTTGAATGCCTCGATCTGTCCATTCACCTGTGGGTGGTAGCGGGAGGTATGGTTCGACCGGATGTCATACTTGGCATACAATTTCTTCAATTCAGCTGCTCGGAAGTTGGTGTCATTATCGGTGAGGACGGTGTGAGGTACCCCAAACCGGTGGATAATGTTGGAGCTCACAAAGTCAACGATGGAACGAGCCTTGACCTCTTTGAGCAGAACTGCCTCTGCCCACTTGGAGAAGAAATCTGTAGCAGTCAGGATGAACCTACACTGGCGGGTTGTTGCCGGTGGATACGGTCCTACTACATCAAGTCCCCATACCGCAAATGGCCAAGAGTACTTGGTAGGGTGGAGGGGCTCCGGCGGCCGATGCAAGAAGTTGGCGTGTACTTGGCATGCGTGGCATCTCTTGGCATATCCAATACAATCATGGATCATAGAGGGCCAAAAGTACCCCAACCTCCGGATTTGATGGGACAGCTTCAGCCCAGCTTGATGGGCGCCACAGGAACCGGCGTGAACCTCTTGCATAACTTGAGGTATCTCCCCTCCTTGGAGGCAACGGAGAAGGACACCATAGAGACTCCGCTTATAAAGGATTTTTTTCAAGACTGGGGCCGCTCTGGAGTGTAAATTGCAGTGCGTGGCGTCGGATTCGCTCGCGCTCGGCCCGGTCATCCGGGAGCTGACCATTTTGGAGATACTCGACAAAAGGTGCTCTCCAGTCGGGAGTGGCTTCAACCACTACGTCTGACGAACCTGAGGCCCCTGACGTGGAGGGTCCGGCGGTGATATAACTTACCCACGGGCTATCATGGTCCTCTTGGGTGATGGGGGCGATGACTCTCCGGTGGTCCACATGTATGATCAAATCATCTTGCTCGGGTTCTGCGAGCGACGCGGCTAAGCCAGCCAGGGTGTCCGCTTGGCCGTTCTGCGACCGTGGGACATGGGTAACCTCTGGTCGAGAAGAGAACTGGGCCATTAGGTGGAGGGTGTACTCCAGCAATGGTGCGAGCTCCGGCTTCCTGACGATGTAGTCGCCATTAACCTGTTTGATTACCAGCTCGGAATCTCCCTTCACATGTATATGGGGCACATGGATCTCGAGGGCCAACTCGAGGCCGGTGATGAGAGCTTGGTACTCTACCTCGTTGTTCGTGCAGCCTTCTAACAACAGGAACGAGTATGGCAGGACGGCTTGCACCGGGGTAATGAAGACAATACCCAGGCCCACTTTGTTGAGCTTGGGATCGTTGAGCCTCCTACTGGTGGGGCTCCGGGAGGCGCCGTCGAAATGCATTTGCCAACACGGGACATCATGATCGACTGAGAGGATCGTCTCATCAGGGAAATCCAGGTTCAGGGATTGATCCGAGGAGGTTGTATGGGGAGCTAAAAAGTTTGCCAACGCCTGTCCCTTAATGGCCTTCTGAGGTACAAACATGATGTCAAACTGCTGGAGAATCACTGCCCACCGTGCTAGTCGGCCAGTCAGCATAGGGCGGTTCAGGATGTACTTCAGCGGATCTACCCGGGAGACCAATTTCACCTCATGGTACTGCAGGTAATGTCACAACTTCTGCACGGCGAAGACGAGCGCAAGGCAGCTCTTTTCGATAGGGGAGTATCTGACCTCCGTATCGAGAAGCATGCGGCTGAGATAGTAGAGACTATTCTCAGTACCCTCGTTATTCTTCTGGGTGAGCAGCGCACCGAGGGATCTCTCTAGGGTGGTCACATAAAGGACCAGAGGCTTTCCGGAGACGGGTGGCATCAGGACCGGAGGATGGAGCAGATACTGCTTGATTTCCTCGAAGGTGGTCCGACACTCCTCATCCCATTCGTAGGCAGCGCCCTTCTTCATGAGCCGGGAAAAGGGCTTACACTTACCGGACAGATTCGCGATGAATCGACGTATATAGGATAAGTATCCTTGAAGGCCTTGGATCTCCTGAATGTTTCTCGGGGGAGGCATTTGGCTGATGGCCTTGATCTTCTCTGGGTCGATCTCGATACCTCGGTATCTGACAACAAAACCCAGAAACTTCCCAGAGGTGACCCCGAAGGCACACTTCAGTGGGTTCATCTTCAGGTGAAGGGAACGGAGGAAACCGAACACTTTCTCAAGGTCTTTGAGATGGTCCTGGCGCTGACATGATTTGACTACGAGGTCATCCACGTAGCATTCCACCAATGTCCCGAGAATCGGCTTGAATATGCGATACATGTCCCTCTAATAAGTGGCACCTGCATTTTTCAAACCGAATGGCATAACCTAGTAACAAAAGGTACCTTGGGGAGCTCTGAAGGCAGTGGACTCCTCGTCTTCGGGGGCCATCCGGATTTGGTTATACCTGTAATACCCATCCATGAAAGAGAGGGCTTGGAACCCGGTCGTGGCGTCAATCAACAACTTCGTCACTGGGAGTGGGAAGTCATTCTTTGGGCAGTGGAGATTAAGATCACGGAAGTCGATGCAAACTCTGATTTGCCCATTCTTCTTCCTGACTGGCACAATGTTGGCAAGCCATTTGGGGTACTGGACCTCCTTGATGAAGTTGGATTTGATTAGCTTTTCAACTTCGGCCTCAACCACAGCACCATGAGAAGGGTGCATCTTCCTGGGAGGCTTCTTAAACCCATGATGTTTTTCCGGGAGGCCCAAACGGTGAACAACTACCTGGGGATCTAGCACTGGCATCTCTTTGTAACTCCAAGAAAACACATCACGGTGCTGTTTGAGGAAGTCTATGTACTGCTGCCGTTCCTCGGGGGACATGGCTGCACTGATCAATGTGGTTTTCGGATCTACCTCGCTACCAAGGTTCACCTGTACCAGTTCATCAACCGTGGTAGAGACGCCTTCTTCAAAGGCGGGGGGAGCATCCTCCAGGTCTTCCTCCCCACCCGTGGGGGGACTTCCCGCGACGGAAGATACTTCTGGGCTATCAAAACCCGAGGGGCAGCTGGTGTCGGCCTGGGCAACAGCGGTCATCGCATCGGGGGACTCACTCGCCATTGAGACTATAGCAATGAAGGCGGTCGACCCTATCCCATCTGGCCTTCGGCCTAAAGGGCCACGTTTGATGATATCAAAGCAGTGGTGACGTGTCAGATTGAGTCGGTTAATCCCAGCCCGGCGGAAGAGACACGTATGGCGCACCGCCGTTGTCATAAGCTTGACATCCCGGTACCGTACAGGGGTAAGAGATTCTGGGATGACCTGAGCCTGGTTGATGTAGGAGTACGAGGTGATTTTCCGTCGTCTCTTGGACACGGGAACATGCCTTCCTTGCGTACCCGAAACAACAAAACATTGTCCCATGTCGGGGGTCATGGCCTCCAACCGGTGGATTGGGAGGATGTAGGCATCATCCATGCTTGCCCAGGGATCACTTGTGACCGGGGCGGGTTCATCCTCGCTTACCAGGATTTTTTTGTCCTTACTTTTGTAATAACCCACATCCAGATAGCGGGCCTCACAAGAAGCAAAAGGGGACGCATCTCCTTGGAGCACGCCTACTCGACCGTTAAGCGAGTACTTGAGGCACGGTGATATGACGAAGGGACCGTTGCATGTAGATGGAGCCATGGCCTACCCATCAATGCGTTGTAGGTGGTGTCCTGAGAGACAACCATGAACTCGGTCCTGGCAATTAAGCCACCGAACTGAGTCTTTAGGCGGATCTTGCCGACTGGGGTTTGCTCTGTCCTGTCGTACCCCTGGATTCTGAGGTCAGAGGGAGTTAAATCACCTTCAGACAGACCCAGCTTTCGCAACGTCCGGGTCGGAATTAGATTGATTTCGGAACCCATTTCAACGAGGCAGCGGCGGACTTCCACGCCATTGAAGCGGCCAGTGATGTACAGCGGGCGAATGTGCCCCTGTATAAGAGGGTCCTCATCTTCACCGGAGAACGAGATAACTTCCTGACATTCGGCATTTTCAATCGTCTCAGTATGGAAGGCTTCTGCAGCTGCTACCTCCGTCTCAAATTGGAGGGGGCTCTTTAGGGCCTCGGCAAGTGCCTTGCACATTTCAGATGACAGGCGAAGGGCCTCAAGGATAGAAAGCCTCGCCTAAATGCCGGCCAGGTGCTTTAGGACATCATACTTCTGTGCCAAACGCGAACCTCTACTTACAGGAGGTCGTTCGGCATTTGGAGGCATAGTGGGTCCTTCTGGTTGAACCGGAGATCGACTAGTACTGGACACATCTTTCTGCCTACTAATGGAAGCCTGGAGAGTAGTCGCCGGGCTAGGATCGGACAGCGGAGGCTGGCCTGTAGCCGGGGAAGACTGACTGTGATACGAATGAGGCAGCTCCCCCCGATCCAGTAGCACGAACGGCGGTGGAGGTAGAGCTGAGGGCGTTAGATGGGGTTGCGCATGCTGAGATCTGCGCTGAGCCTGCTGCCTGGTCTCAGTAGCGTGCACGGATTGGCCACAAGTGCCTGCTGACGTACCTCGATGACTGGCGTGGTTGCGATTTCACTGACGTTGACGTCGGCTGGAAACGTTGGGGAGGTATGCCTGGCGTTCCCCCTCGTCGCGGGTCATATAGGGTTTTACCAGCTCCACGGTGTTAACCGACGCGTAACCCTAGCTGTCGCTCGAGGAGTCATCCACCGCTGGGCGGATTCTGGGAGGAATCCCCATTTCAGGGGGCATAAAGTCGCCGAGAGTGCGGGATGACGATGGCACCGGCAGTGCGCGTTGCTTCTTCTTACATCGCCGCTGCTTTCCCTTTTGGGAAGAGGCCGACTGTGAAGACGACGTGGAGGCACCCGCTACTTCTTCTGAAGGTTCCGACTGCTTCAGGCGCGCCCGGATGATACCATGGGCACGAACGATGGTTTTTCGAGACATCCAGTCGTCGTATTTCTGGGATCTGCGACTGGGGACCTGCTGCCACTCGCCTTCACTGTCGCTGCCGATCTCTAATCCTGCAAAGACATCTACCACTTGCACTGGTGCTGGGCCCAACTTGACTATATTGTTGTTGACCTGGTCTTGAAGCCAGTCTTTAAACACATATCATTTCTTGAGGGTGTTCCCCAGGATCCGATGATAAGGGAAGTATTTGGGGTGATCTGTGAGATTCGCCTCTGCCGGCCTTCTGCACTCAGGCAGACGCACAATCCCTTGCTCTAGGGCACTTTGGAAGTAGCCAGGGAACTGATTTTCATTGAACGAATAAGTCTGGTAAGTTCTTTCCGGATAGGGGGCCCTGGGGGCCTGGCCCTGACGAGGGGCCTGCCGAGGAGGCGGCGCCTAATTGTCTCGCCTAGGTGGCGGTGGTGCATTGCGTGGGGGAACTTGTCGGTTCTGAGGCGATCAATGCTGGGCAGGAGCATGTGCTTGAGGTGGAGGACCTCTGCGGGGTTGTGAGGGTGGTGCCGCCGGCAGTAACTCCAGCTGCCTCGGGGCTTCTATTTGGGCCACCGCGGTGAGTTCAGCCCTGGCGGTCCTCTTGGCCGGGATCATAGGGGGCAACAAATGTGCCTGGCTGGCCTGTTGTAGGGCTTCCTCAAGGCATTGAGCCTTATCCGAGAAATCTCTGAACCCTCCAGGGTAGTTCTGGGTAATCAGAGAGGGTACCAGCTCTTTCTTGACGTTACCCACACACATCGTCAGTAGTTGCTCCTGAGTCAGTGGCATATCGATGGAATACGTAAGTCCCTTCCACCGGGCAATGAAATCTGCAACCCGCTCATCAGGCCTTTTCTTGCACTTGAAGAGGTATGCAATGCTAGTCTTCCGCGTGGTGGAGCTGAACTGGTATAAGAACTGCCGGAGAAGATCCTCCCAACCGGTCACTGATCCGATAGGGAGCTGGTTGTACCAGACGAATGCCGGACCTTCCAATGTTTGTACGAAACATCGGAGCTTGGCGGCTTCTTGCTGAGACGGGGTCCCCAGCATGGGGCCACACCTAGAAGAAAAATGAGCCAAGTGCTGCGGCGGGTCCCCTGTCCCGTTAAAAGGCGAGAAGGTGGGGTTCCCAAAACCCGAAGGTGCAGGCATATCATCCACCCACGCGGGATAAGGCTTGCCATCCGGTGGGACCTCCACCTGCCGTGTTTCCAACGCTTCGAGGCGGGCTGTGAGCGCCACGATAAGATCATCAGGGTGGGGGTCCCTGTCTTGACGGGGATCCCTAACCACAAGTGCATTTCCAGGTTCTTCAACACGGTAGACGACTTTGGCCGCTCGTGGATCAACTGGCTGGATGACCCGTAGGGCGACTGGGGGAACCCGGACTGGATTCTTCAGATTGCCCCGTCGCTCGGGGGGGTTTGGCGAGACGTATCGTGCCCTCTTGTCATACGTTCTAGATTCTGCCCTGTCTGCGGCAGTAGCATGATCAGGGTTGCCCAGAGGCATCTCACCGGGGGGGAATTGTTCCTGCCCCTGCTCCCCCGGTCTGGGATTACCATAGTCGGGTCGCCGCTCTGCGGCGCGCTCAGCCAAGATTTCGTCAACCAGCGTCTTCTGCTCAGAGAGCAGCTGGCGTAACGTAGCCTTCTCGGGATCTTCATCCATTTTCTACACAGAGGCAGACGGTTCGGAGTACTTGATTGTTTCGACGTGCTCCTTACCCTTGCCAGTGTTTCGACCGAGTACCAGTGACTCGGTGGGTACAGGGAGGCATAGCAGGTTCCTTTGCTGACGGGTAACTCTCCCTGATGGGTCCAGCAGTGGCGGTATGCCCTCGGGGGGTAAATCTCCATCAAGGAATTCAAGCTCATCTTCCTTTTCCATGACTTCAGCCATGTGGACCACGACCCCTCTCGAGGGCATGTCCTCGATGTCGCATAGCGAATCGGGCTGCCATCGGATAGGGTCGAAGAGGAGAGCGGCATAGTGTCCCCAACCACGGACTTGCACATGGGGGGTGGCTTCCCTGACGATTCTTCGGAGTGCTTTAAAACTCTGAACGCATTTTCTTTGAAGGGTGCTCTGGTGGCCTGGCGACTCAGGGTGTTGGGCCATAAGGAGTGCGGCCGCATCGACCAGGCGGCACTGCTCGCCGATTCTTCGAAGTGCTCTCGACTTCTGGGGTACACCACCCGTTCGTAACGGAGGTGGAAGTTTGTCGCCCATAGGGTTCGACAAAAGCACCCCACTTCTTCAGGGGTAAGAGACTCTGGTACGCAAAAATTCAGCGCCGCCGTCAGCCAGAACTTTTCCGGGAAGTAATCCACCGCGAGGATACTCCAGAAGCTCATGGGCTCGGACTCAGGGTCTGGCCCTGTGTTTCCCCACTCGTCAACCGGGGGAGGCTGAGGTACCGGTAGCGGTACCGAGGAGGACCTCTGAGATAGTAATCTCGGCGGTGGAGAATATGGCGAATGAGCTGACTGGACACCTAATTTCGGGCCTTCCTCCGAGGAGTGAGGTGACCTGGCCACGATGTCACGATACGACGGGCTGATAACCACAGCTTCCGAAACAGGAGCCGCGGCTACCGGCGACAGGTCGTGTCGTTGCTCTACCGTCGTTGGCCCCCAAAATAACTCTCTGTGATCTCTGGTAGAGGTAGAGGGAGCTTCTGGTGACAAAGGCGGTGATTGCGCGGTCGAGACCTGCGGAATTCCCAAGATTTCTTCCTCTTGGATATACCTGCGGAGGGAGATGGGAATCTGGTGGACCTCAAATTCCGGGAGAATGAGGCTAACGCGTCTGGTTCCTGCCCTAGTCCTTGATACGGAGGAGCGAGGAGAAGGTTCCATAGCTGAATCGCATTCCGCTTCCGAGTCGGAGAAGCGGGCAGGTTTGATCTCCACCTAGGCCTTCCCAGGGTTCTTCTTGTTGCGGCGACGACCCTCTCTCCTGCCCCGGGGTGGCTCTTCGGGACAAGGTTGACCCCTACCAGGCAGCCTCGGGGCGGCGCTAGCGCCGTGGCAGAGAGGGCCCCCGCTCGAGATAGCCGGGGTGCGAGGTGCACCAGGGCAAATGTCGAAGGGTACATGGTGAGGACCTCCATGAATAGCACCCATATAGGTGGAGCCCCTGTTGGAACCGGCAAGAGCATGGGGAGGACCTCCATGGTCAATGCGAGAGGAGCGAGGCTGACCTGAACTCATCGAGTTGTTGGGGCGAGGAGGACCTTCACCGGTTGCAGAGAGGACATAGGGAGGGCCCCCACGTTGGAGAAGGACTGGATGGACGGTGCCTTCAGGTTGGCGGTCGGGGGCAGGAGGATGGACTCCATACCCTATATAGTGGGCACGGGAAAGGTTTCCGCGCTGAGCGTCACTGCCGTCGAGCAGGTCTTCCTTCGGGATGGGGGTAGCACGAGGCATGCCTCCATGACGAACTTCATAGCGGGGAAGTCCCACGCTCTGTGGAGTATTGGTACGGGGAGGACCTCCGTACAGGGTGACATTACCGCGGGTTAGTTCGCGGCAATCACCACTTGGGCCTGCCACTCGGAGAGTCAACCCAGCTAGCCCGTGGGACGGTTGGGGTCTCAATCCTGGTGGGGTGAAGGAGTGCCCCTGCTCAGTGTATGCAGGGGCTCCACGATGCACGTCGGCGGTGGCTCGGGCCACTTTAGCTGTCGACATTGACGCGCCTGGGTGAGCGTCCTCAGACCGGGCCCAGCGCTGACGTCGGGTCGGGTGAGCTGGTGCAGGTGGTGCAGGGACGTAGCCTGCCTGCTCTTCCTGCGGGGCCAGACGGCGGCGCTGACGCGGCCGGGCGGGAGCTCTCGCCTGGAGCCCTTGGGTCGGGACCCTGAGCGGGCTGACCCGTACGGCGCCCGCCTCTTCAGCGTAAGGCGAGGATTCGTCAAGGTGTTCCGGGGATAGGCTCCCGAAACGGTTGAACGTTGGGGTGGGGAGCAAGGGATCCCTGCGCGGCCTGTTAGAGAGGCATTGACGGCGGGGCCTGGAGGCCTCCAAGTCCAGGTGGGCCATATCCCAAGTTGGGATGACCCCTTCTTCCTCATACCTGCGCACGAGGTTGTTGATCACCCTTTTCTGGATGACCTCTGATGGGGAAAGGGGATGTGGGTGCCCCGTATTCCGCGATGTGGTAGCCGTCGTGGCGGGTAGCGGCGCTACGTGGGGTGGCAGTGGCAGTGTTGCCCCTGCCCCTGCGTGGGCGATGAGCGGATGGTGATCGCGTCTCTGTAACAGTAACCTGGTTCCTGAGAAACGAAGGGATCAACTCATCAGTACTGAGAGGAAAAGAATTGATAGCCAGTGCCCCAGCGTCCTTCCATTCTCCACGTCTGTAAGAAGGATCCATGCCAACATGCTGCAGGACGGAGTGCTCCACGTTCTACTGCCCCGAATTCCGGTGAGTTTCACGACAGGCCCGCTATTTGCTTGGCGGGACCAGGTGCCAGATATCTGGATCCGGTGACACGTCAATCTACTGGTGTCTCGAACACTAATAATATCCATATTGAGGAGAAAAATTTCACATCGGGTTCACCATTTCTGTTTCCGATGCTTTCGCTGGGGCGCGCGCCCGTCCGTCCGTGGAGGAGGACGCGCGGCGCTTTGTTGCCTCGCATTCCCGCTTTCCAAAGGCGGGCGGCATTCGCTCCTTATTCAGGGACGTCTGATCCTTGATCGAAACGGGATGATGGGATGTCGGTTCTTCCTCCTGTGGATTCCTCCTTAGAACTCGTCACCTAGTCCGGGTCTCCCTCATAGATTTAATACGTAGTTCGTGAAACTCTTCCCAGTGCCATGTTTCCATGGATGCCGGTTAATTACACTGCTTCTGTCGGGATATTCCACAGGGTCCGGTCAGGGCAGCAACCTTCAGTCGGGGGAGTAGTCACGTTGAGGCATCAGTAGCGTGTCTGGATGCTGGGGAACCTGGCATGTCTGTCTGTTATCCCTGGTCATAGGGCTTCTCGAGGGCGTGGAAGCCCGAGGCATCCCACATCGATCGCGGGGAATTATATGCCATAGACACATATCTGAGGTTTTCCTCAGCTTCCCATGTTTAACACAGGGTATGTCGCGAGTTTAACGTCTAGCAGAGACAGATCAACCCAACCAGAGCATTATCTAGGATAGATCGGATTGAGGTATTCTCCTTGAAGGGATGTCGATACCAGGGCCAGCCCATGGGCGGCTGTGAAGAAGAGCGTACCGACATGGTTTCACCGGGATAAGACGATCCGGGTGAGAATCGGGATGGGTGATAGGTTGATGAATGGAACGGAGGGGGAGTGAAATGGTACCATTGCAGGGGCGATGGTGAAGTTGGGCTTGAACCTTGAAGAGGCTTCCTACGTATCCCCGTGGCAGGGAATCAAAGTCCGCGTAGTTCGGGATGGTGCCGGTAAACCGACGTGAAGGTGGGCCTTGGCCCGATGAATGTCATCGGCGAACCAACATGAAGGTGGACCTTGGTCCGATGGGCATCGTCAGCGTACCGACGTGAGGGTGGACCTTGGTCCAATGAGTATCGTCAGCGTACCGTCGTGAAAGTAGACCCGTGGGTCCACTGGTGGTGGGCTTGAACCTTGGGGAGGTTTCCTACGTATCATGCCTTGGCATGAATCAAAGTCCTCGTAGTTCAAAGGATTTATGGAATACAGTTTAACGTCATGCGGGATGGTAGTGAACCCTGACGTGAATAAACGACTGGCGGTAGGTGTCGGCGAACCGACGTAAATGAGGGACCTTGGTCCGATGGGAGATGGGATTGAACCTCTGGGAGGATTCCTACGTACCATGCCTTGACACGGATCAAAGTCCTCGTAGTTCTCTAAAAATTGGGGGCTTGGCACACCGAAAATAAGACGGTTTGGGCCAATGTTTGTTGGGATTGAACCTCAGGGAGGCTTCCTACGTACCATGTCTTGACATGGATCAAAGTCCTCGTAGTTCGGATTGGGAAATGCAGTTTAACGTCATGCTGGACGTAGGTGGAACACGACGTGAATTGGATGATGGGTGGGCTTGAACCTCATGGAGGCTTCCTACATACCATTCCTTGACATGGATCAAAGACCTCGTAGTTCAAATGGGGCTTTGTCGGCGAACCGACGTGAAAGTGGACCTTAGTCCAATGAGTGGTGGGATTGAACCTTCGGAAGGTTTCCTACGTACCATGCCTTGACATGGATCAAAGACCTCGTAGTTCAGGTGGGAATAGGTGTGCGGTTTAATGTCATGCAGGACAAAGGGAGGGGCATACAGTTTAATGTCATGTTGGATGGGGGCGAAACTCGACGTGAATGAACGACCGAGCAATGTGTGGCTTGAACCTCATAGAGGCTTCCTACGTACCATGCCTTTACATGGATCAAAGACCTCGTAGTTCGCTAGATGGGTCTCAATGGCTTGCCATTGGACCAGAATGCAGTTTAACGTCATGCTAGATGAGAATGGGACCTGACGTGAATAGATGATGGGTGGTCTTGAACCTCATGGAGGCTTCCTACGTACCATGCCTTGACATGGATCAAAGTCCTTGTAGTTCTCTAAGGGTGGGGGTCAGGGTCGGTGCTCACTCTAAGCCCACGTGAGTTATGCTCGGTGTGAGAAACAAGAGGTTGCAAGGACCTGACGATCACGTCGCGAAGGATGCGTCTGTGAGAAGCGAATAGGGGCTTATGCATTAGGTGGCCCATGGTGCTGGGACTTACTCCAAGATGGAGGCCCATGGTGTGACAAAGTGCGGGAGAGATGGACCTTGGTCCAATGATGTGAGGTGCCTCGTTCCCTATCATGCCCTCCACTGACCTTGGTAGTGGGGAAGTACGGAGATGCAGAGGTGCAACCATCCGTTGGGGAACTAGGGTCGCCCTTCTCCTACGAACATACGCCACTCCAATAAAGAGGATATCATCCCTTGTGGATGGGTGATTCCATTCCCGTGGAGATGAGTGGTGTAAAAAATGTTCAACCTGGGGGGACCCTTCGTGAGGGAGATGAGGTCGGATCGCAGTTTAACGTCATGTGTTGAGGACGTGGTGCTTGGCAGTTTAACGTCCTGCAGCTCGGATGAGGTGGGTTCACTCCACACCCCTAGAACTTACATAACTGGTACCCTCTGGTCCTTGGGGGAGGGAAGGTACCAGTAAGGCCATGGTTAAGGGGGGTTGTGGAACGAACCATCAAGGGGTCCACGTTAGCGTGGCTATGCGAAGAAGCAATAGCCGTTAGCATGCCTATGCGAAGAAGCATTAGGCGAAGAAACGCTACGGGTGGTATTGTCCATGGGACTTTGAAATCAAATCGTGCAAACCTGGAGGGTCGCACGGGAAGAGGAATAGCTAAGCAAGGGAGAGTGCTTCGCGAAGTGGAGTGCCTTGGCCTTAGCATGGGGCATAGGTGTGAGTGGAAGGTGCTTCGCGAAGTGGAACAGTGTTCGCGGAGCACTGCCTCGTGAAGAAGGGGTGTCTCGTGAAGCAGGGTCTTGCGAAGCAGTGTGCTTTGCGATGTGTAGCGATCCTGCCTTGGCATAGGGATCACTAGCATGGGTTGGGTGTTTCGCGAAGCATAAACGCTCCGCGGCTGCCCGGGTTCCCTTGGGAATCCCCTTCCTTCGCGAATGCCCTTGAGCTTCACGAAGGGCATCCCTCTCGGAAGAGGGGCTCAAAACGAGACAATGCAGAGGAGTTTCACGAAGTAGAAGTAACTTGCGGAGCTCATGATTCCCAGGGCAAAGCGTGATTCGCGATTCGGGATAGGAGAAGCCGAAAGGTCGGATTGTCTGTCCTCTAGGACTCAGGGGGAGTCCAGTATTTATAGGCAAGGGGAACCGCGAAGCAGAACTCGCGCGCTGCCTCAGGTGCTTAGCGGCGCGCTCGCGAACGTCAACGGCGTCCGTGGGGGGTACCGCCTCTGGAGCTTCGCGGTAGCTCGCGAACGTCAAATGCGTTCGCGGAGGATTACCGCCTCTGGAGCTTCGCGGCGGATCGCGAACTTCAAATGCGTTCGCGGAGGATTACCGCCTCTGGAGCTTCGTGGTGGCTCACGAACGTCAAATGCGTCTGCGGAGGTTTACCGCCTCTGGAGCTTCGCGAGGCCGTGATGATCAAGGCCCTTCGTGTCGGTCCTTCGCGTGGGTGCTTCGCGAGGGTGCTTCGCGAGTCAGCGTGCCAGCCTTCTTTTTCATTCCATCATTTCTTGCAATATTTTGGTGCCAACACACGCCAAGGGTCCGCCATAAACAAGGTAGGGCGAACCACCACGAGAGCATCTTCCGTGCTTCCACATTTAACAATATCGCGCAAGAGGCTCCGCACAACCAAACGGATCGCACCGTTGTAATCCTCGCGGAAAAAAACGCGAGATCGACTACTTACTCGCCTCCAACGGATATCCGATGGAAAAGTCACCAACACCGCCTCACGCCCAAACGGAGTCCCGTGATCCCGAGCCTCGGCCCCGAAAACAGTCGGGCGCATCGCACCATTGCGATCCTCTCGGGAAAACACGTCAAAAGCACTACTCACTTGAGTGCAATGGATATCCGGAGAAAAAGTTTTATCCCGACGCACAGCACACGAGCAGGGCCACATGGGACCCGCATCCCGGTCCTGAAAATCAATGAACGGATCGTACCGTTGCGATCCTCTCGAAAAATCACACAAGATGGACTACTCACTTGTCCAAAACGGTCGCCTGGTGATAAAGATGGAAAAACATCGTCGACGCCCAAACGGCACTCGTGGGCCCCGCACCATCGTGCCGAATTAGGGCGGGAGGATTGCATCACTGCAATCCCCTCAGAAAAACATCTAAAAACAACTGCTCGCATGCCCTGAACGGACGCTCGGTGAAAAAGTCGTGAAACGCTGCCCGCAGCTCAAAGACGGGCCATGGGGCCCACGCCTCAACTCCAGCCTCAACGCCTGGAACCGCACTGGAAACCTTCGCCTCAGTGCCAGGGTCACAACGCCGCTGACGGCGCTCAAAGCGGATGTCGGACGCGTCTGCGCCGTCCAAAACAAGAATCTCGGGGATTACGCTCGTCCGCTTAAGGACACGTCGCGCCTCAGCGGCCCCTCGTTTCGGGAATTAAAAATTCCCGAAATCATCTCAAAAAGATTGTCTCGACGCCAGGCTCGCGCCGCCGCAGACGGCGCACGAAACGGGCCTCCGTAGAGAAAGCTACGGACGTCGGAAGATAGAAGGGGGACCCCCCCTGCCAGGGTCCGGTTTTCTCCAAACAGACCGACCTGTGGCCGGTCTTTGTCATGCCGCGCAGGACCCGCAAACCACGGGTCCCTGTCTCCTCCGCAACCCCGAGGCGCTGACCTCGGGGGTCTTCTCCGACCGCGGTAGGGCGCCGCCGCCCCTCATCCGCAGCGGCCCGTTGCGGCACCGCCTCCTGCGCCGCCCGAAGCCGGCTCCTCCGCTCGCCGCTCGCCGCTCGCCCGACCGAAGCGTCGCGCCGCCGCCTGCTCGCCGCGCCGCCGTCTGGAACCGAAGCTGCGACGCCCCGGAGCTCCCCAGACCACCACGCTGCCACCGCAAAATCCCAAAACCCGCAAACTTCGGCGGGTGTTTGCGACCATGTCCGAACTCGGATTTTCGATCCGAAAGAGGCTATGGGAAGAACAGAAAACATACTACGCATATACGAGCTTTGTTCGAAGATTAAACATCAAATCGACGCTAAAATTGGGGTTCAAAGAGAGGTCCAGGAATTAAAACGCAAAAACATAACCCTACCTCTTGGGCTTCGCCCGAAGCTTCGTCGCACGATATGCCGCCTTGTCGGAGCTGCCTCGCCGGAGCCGCCTTGCCGGAGGTGGAGGAGGAGAGGGGGAGGAGGGTCTGCCAGGGGGTTCAAGGGAGAAGGGGGAGGGGGAGGGTTTAAATAAAATTAATTAACAATTTAATTAATTCAAAACCCTCGAAAAGACCCGCGTCCAAAACTCCTGACGGGGTCGAGGTTAAGCCTCCCCTGGGGTAAACACCACCTCCCGATCACAACAGTGGTCTCATAATTTTATTCAGAGGCCCCGTTCAAAAGTTATTAGACTTAGCACCCGAGGCCGCCAAATTACAAAAACGCCCCTGGGGCCATTTTTCACAGACGGCCCGCGCCCGCAAAACTTATACCCCTCCTAGGGTAAACGGCACGCTCCGAACTCAACGGTGCTCTCAGTTTTCCGATCCAAGCCACTATTTAAGAGATACTAGCGTTTCTCCAATGAAAGAATAAATTAATTAATTAATTTATCCGTTTAACATTCCAGAAGCGGGCGAGGGGTCCAAACGTCCCGCGTCGACAAGTTTTATGTCGCTCCTAGGGTAAACACCTCATTCCAGAGCCATCCGTACACTCGGATCTCTGATCCGGAACTCTGTTTAGGAGTTATCTCATATTTTTAGCGTTTCCAGTGTGAACGCACTGAAAATTTGATTTCGGCCATTCCGGGGCTCGGAATCGCACGCTGTCTGAAGGCGCTACTCTGGAATATCATCAAGAATATTCCAAAGTCTTTCACAGCAAAAACCAGATTCTTACAGATGTAACATCCCAAGTAAGTAATAAATAATAGATATTCTTATCTATGTCTATTTATGAATTAGATAGTGTTTTAGAGGCTTAAAATGAGAATAAATCCAATCTTAAGCATGGAATACACTAATATTTTTATAAGATTGTTTTACTGCCTTTCAATGGAAAACCGTTTTTAAATATATCTTTTGACAATTTTATAAGCTCTATTTGTCAAAATTTACTTATTATTTATTATTGGGACATTGAAATTTACCTTAGCTTAATTTTTGGTATTTTTCTGACAATGTTCATTTTTAATGAATAGTGAAAAATACTACATTTTACATCAAAAATAATTTTTCATCTAATATAATTATATAGTTAGATTATCTTTTTAATTGGTTTTAAAGTGTAAATAGAATATATTTTTACCATTTAATCCAATGGTGGTCATTGGGATTAATTTCACTTTGGAATTGGGCATAAACAAGTGCCAAACTATTCATAGATATTATTTCAAAAAAACGCACTATTTGTTTTGACAATGGGAATTATATTTAAATTGATTATTGCAATTTCTATGTTTGGAATTTGGTAAAATGGATTCAATATTTGTAATCATAAGGTCCAAATTATCTAATTAAGACTCTTTTGTTTTTTGACATTATGAATAGTAACGACGGTAATTATCTTTAATTATCTTGATTAATTAGTAATCGGGTAGTTATGGATAATAAAATAATATCATAATAATAAAAAATGACCCCAAAATGTGTACTAATGCTAATGGTTGTGTCATGGCCGACCATGGGATTCATTGTTCCAAACTTGGGGACCCCATGGAATCACTTTTGTGTGATAATGACTTTTTATCTTTTTATTTTTAAAGAAAGTTAAATATAACAAATAATGCATCACCTGAGTAAAAAAAATTAATTTTGTCTATATAAATGATCTATTGAACTATAAATAGTCATTTTAAATATAAAAATATTTCCTACATCAAAGTAATTTTTTAATATTTTTTATACATTAAATAAATTAAATTATTTATGACATCGTGATGATGCAGCGATTGCCTCATTAATGAACGATTTAAATAAAATGAAAATATAATGTAAAATATAAGACTTACACTTGTCAAAGACTGATTGTATGAGTATATTTTGAACCCTTATCACCTTATACTTTAAATACATCAATGTGGGACCTTTAAAATCCAAAACTCATTTGAAAATAAAGTAACATTTTATACCTTTCCAAGAGTGCCCTGAATCTCCTCTTATAAAAGGCCCCCACCTCTACCTCCTTACCCACACTTCTCATGCCATTGGCTCAGACAATCCCTGATCATTTTATCTCTCCACATCCCTCTCTTCATCCTATAAGCCTTACCTTAGGCAGAAAGCTCTTCAAGAAACCATTTTGGTTCAAACCAAGAAGAGTTACCCGATTTAAAGGTAAAGTCTTCTCTAATATTCTTTTGTTTTATTTTTCTTGTCCACCCCCTAAACTATTTTTATTAATTTCTTTTGTAATAACACCGGTATCTTCAATATACTAGTATGTTTTCATAATAATGATTCGAGCTACAATTACACACACCTTCATCTAATGGTTAAAGAGCATACTGTTTCCGTGGATGGAGAATTTCTGCCTCACGAAATGATGATTGTTCAATATTCTTCTAACACCTTCAAAGGTGGCCATTAAGATGACACTATATTTATATATTATATATAATATGTTTATGTTTTCCTTAAGCTTCTATATTTTTCATTTATGGCATACCTTTATGGCTTCCATTATGGGTATATGCGATATCTTCATTTTAGGAAGTGCGGACTACCGCCCCCTCAAAGTGATTTGATTCGTTAATGCCATATGTGGGACATATAAAGGATGAAGTTAATGAGATTATATATGAAATTATACTGTAATTATAATATACCTTTATGTAATTATGATTCCATTCCATAAAATACGAAATAGTAATGAAAGTAGCGTTCATGCGTACGTACGGCTTACCGTCTCCATGAACGGTGCATTTCATTTCTTACCTCTAAATGTTATGTAATATTATAAATGCATGCATATACTGGATATATATTATATATATTATATCTACATCATGAATATAATTCTGGATATAATGGATATTTTACCACATGAACAACTTCTAATTATAGAGAGTTTATTTTTGAATCAAGTACCAATGATCCACAAAACGACCATTATTAACTTAAATAATTACATAGTGTTCATGACATGATAATAAGTGATATAAAAGGAATAATGAACTTGAAAAAGGTTCTCAAGCAAGTAGAAATTAAATCAATTTTATTATTCAGGAGTTTAAAGAACAATTGAGTCAAGTCGGACCCGAGGTATGGGACTTCGTCTCAATCTCATTTCATTGAGGCATATTTTGTTTTATAGACAACTTTCTTTTATACGGTGTATAAACCCCTTTGACTTTTACATTTATTCAAAAGTAATATTTTTACATGAAGAGTTTACTAAACGACAAAAGGGAATGTTTTTTTTGTCGTACGTATGCGGCGAGAATGACTTCTCCCCCGCCGTGACCATTATTTGAGTTTCGGCTTCCTCTACAAGCCATAACCTTTTTTTAAAATGAAAAATAAATACCATGTTTTACTTTTCTTTTATTTTGGTATTTAAAATGGTTTTCATAATGTTTTTATATCAATGTGTTGTATTGATATCTTGTGATTGAAAAGTGGAAATGTTATGTTTCTTTTATGCATGTTTTATGTGATATGATTATGTTATGGTTCTTGGGCATTGTTATGAAGATGGGTGGTTCCATGATAAACTAAGGGCGGGTGAGCCCGATATATCTCTCCAATGCATTGTGTAACGTGAAGGGGTTAAATGTTAAGGTTTCTCCAAATATATTTAGGGAATATACTGTGATGGGTATTCCAAATGTAACCATGAGGGTTACTCCCTACGTAAGAATGTTATGAATGCCTCAAGTTACCTTTATGTCTTATGATTTCTATGATTTATTAATGATTTTATGAGGTATGTTAAAATTATTATGTTTTATGAGTAAAGTATGATTTCATACATGGACTAATGTTTTCATTTCGTACTTTTATATCCCTTACCGAGCTTTTTATGCTCATCCCAAGTTTTTGAAATGTTTTTCACAGGTCAAGGGAAAGGTACATGATGTGATTATAGGGTCAAGGAAGTGTCATGAAAGAATCCATGTTTTGTTTTAAATATGTTTATTTTGATGGGAAAATAATGAATACTATCTTTTATGTAACCACTTTATTTAAATGTGGAATGTAATGCATGATTTATGATCTAATTATCTAAAACTCTAAACCTGAAAATATCCTCAATGTGAATTATTCATTTAATTCAATAATAATTAATGTTTAAGGTCGGGCCCTTATATTCTAGGTGGGGATATATTTTTCCCTTTCATGATTTTAGTATTTTTTTTGTACTCTGATCATTGGATAAATGTATGCATACATTTTGGTGCCAGTTTTATTATTATCTCTACAATGTTGTATAGATTGGATTTGTTTGCATACATAAATGTACCATAAGATAATAACTCCCATGTGTGTGATATTCTTACTCGAATCTAGTGTCCATCCCCTGGCCTATTGGTGGTGGGGTTATGGTAGTTTCAACAGGCTTATAACGGGCCTGGTGGGCCTTGGTGGGTCATTTTATGACATATCATGACCATACAAGAGTTTTTTTTGGGTTTTTAGTGAGTGAGGCATATTTTGAACTAAAATTTCACAATTAAACCAAAAACATACACTTTGAGTTATACTAGGACACTTTGTATCATATTTATGTGTGGTTCATCTATATTGAATCCTTTATTGAGAATCATTTCTTCTCCAACCATTTTGTTCTCTTAATATATCATAATATGGTTGGAGAAGAACAAATTATCAACTAAGTCATATATTCATGATATTTGTGAAAATTAACTAAATAATTATTGTGTAAAAATTATAATAAAATTAACTAAAATATAAGAAGATTAATTAATGATAAAATTAACAAAATATGTAGTAAGAAGTCACATATTCATGATGTCTGTATGCATTTGGACACCTTTTATTCTACCCACTCATTTCTAAAAAATATATTTCCTCTTTTGAAAACATGGTCTATTATATTCCCCAAAGTACTAAAAAATATAAATAGAAAATTATTAAAAAATATTTTGAATGAAATTGTAATTATCATAAAAAATATATCTTTGGGGATGTTATTTTTTTGTTGGGATGTGACATATCTTATAAATTTAAAAATGTAATGACCACAATCATTTCCATTAGTTTTTTTTAACACTATAAAAACATTGAGAAAAATAATTAATTTGTTTTGATATATGTTTTTATGGTAAAATATTATTATATATACCCTGATACATATATAGTTGTACAATTTTATAGGATTATTGTGCTCATGGACCATCCTCATACCATGATTATGACTATATTTCAATACTTCCCTATCATAATAAAATTTTCATTAAAACATAATATAAAATTTATAACTTGAATTTTATTTTTAAAATATTAAATGTACTATATTACAAATTGATAAACGTCATCATGTATGGTCTATTTGTTAGAAATACATGAATTGAATCAAAAAAATAAATCTATGGAGTATTCAAATTGATTGTAATGATCAACTAATACACCCAAAAAAGAAAAAAGAATGAATAATGAGATAAATTAAAATATATTTGATATGATTAGATTATAGAGTTTTATCTTAGTAAATGAAATAATTGATCTGGTGGGGTAAAGATAATCTTCAAAGATATTTTTGATTGATTATTTGATCCTTTAGATTGATTTGATTTGATCTCCTATTTTCTATTCTTTTTATCCATCTGTAATAGATTTCCTTAATTTAAGCCTTTTTCATTAATTATTAATGTTTTTGCATAAACAATTAATTGGAAATGACATACCTTGTTTACAACATATATTTTTACAAGATAACCATGATATAAAAGTTAAAATAGAAATTTTGACAATGTGAACATCTATATCATCAAGGGGAACAGGTAGATCGGTGACCGGCTTATAAAATTAGTGAATCCCATCTCTCACATGACCTTTTAGAATTTTTTTTGTTGTATAGAATATCTCATTGGATATTTTACATTGTACCCCTCATAATAAGATGATGGGTGGTTGATAATAATTATAAATCATAATCAATTTCACCTTGTAGAATATTGGTATAGGAAAGGTATTAATACCGTTTGGATTCACATTCAAAGAAACAATTATGAAAAAATTAAATACCTATGGTAATTTATAACTTTGTGTGAAATGTCTAGACAAAAATATGGGGGTGGATCTTCATTTAGTAGTTGTTGTTGTGTTGTTTCTTCTCTTTGTTTCCTTCCCATAACATTCTATAAAAACTCAAATAAAAAATTAATTTTTTCTTTTAAAAAAATTATTCTTGCCTAAATATTATCTGTTTTTTTATTTTTATCTCCCTGTGAATTTATTTTCTCAACATATGTTTTAGGAGATGCACCAAAACCCTCACCTCTAATGTGGAAATACTTTTATGGTTGCTTCAAGAATACTGAAAGTATTCATTCATCGGGCATATTCGATGATAACTCTTGTATCTAAATTGGATAAAAAAAATATAGGAAAATAAGTAGTCATTGTTATGTAATACTGATTTAAAGTAGAGAAAAATTATTATTCCATACTTACAAATGATTCCCATACTCTTTGTGTGTTTTCATATACTGGTATTCTGTCTTTATTTATATGAGCCTCCTTCCACTGCACATGACATAGTTTAGGAGTGGCTTTGTATTTTGATTCATCAAAATTCATATAAACAAAGAACATTATTATATTTTTGTGTCATGACACATAATATAATTACTATATAATTAAAATACATGCCATTTTTTCAAGTGAAGTATACCGCATCCTTTATTTACGGTAGAATTATGTTGGTTTTGATGCATACGAATTATTTTCAGCACTCATTTTTTGTTTTATAAATTAACAATTCATAATAAAATTGATTAATACATGTATTTACATGTAAGGTATTACCGATCACAATGTACCTGAAATGGTGCCTTCTTTCAATGTATAATAAACACATTCCATGTTTCTTAGATTATCATGTGTGTATATATCTATGGTGTCTATTGATTTACTTTCCCTTCAACATACTTGAGATTTTTCTTCATAATAATTGTCTTAAGGGATCTATGATCCTTTAAAGTTACTATTGATAGAAATTTCCTTCAACGTTTATCTAGTATAAATGCACTATGTATGGGATAGTGAAGAATAAATAAATATTTCATTATTTAATTTTTTAGTAAAATAGAGAAATTATATTATAATGTTACCTTAATATCTTCCCAAATCAGTTTCTTCCTTATGGGAACAACATCATTCCACATATAGACATTAATTAACATGTGAATTCAAGTGGTAACCCCAATGTAACTAATGAAAATTCACTTGTTGGGGTTAATATGTTGGTCTTGTGCATTCCATCTAACCTGGAATTTTATGCCTCTGGTTCTCACTCTAAAAATTTCTATTAATACCATCACACTATGATCATTATATTTTTAGGTTATTCTCCTTCTACCATTTTCTTGGTTTTAACATTGTCAATATGTTCTTCCTCATGATTGGTAGCATCATCATGTGTAGAAACCTATTATTCCTCTAGATTGGGAGCATCAGTATGCTGAGAAACCTGTTGTTCCTTGGGATTGGGAGCACCAACATGTGGATAATCCATTATATATATAGGTTTTTAAAAATTTAATTTAGATTATGTAAATATAGTAGTGAACACATAATACTATAAGGAAATATAATTTATATTAAAAAACTTTAACCTAATTATTGAACTCACATTTATTTATATAATGGTTAAAGGGATTTAACTCTTCTATCAATTATCCAAATAACCAAATTTTGGTCTCCTATGACATACAAGACCCTATATATATTAGAAACATCGTTAAATGATTTTAATGTCCCAATAAAGGTCTTATCCTCAATTGAATTGAAATATAACCCTATAATAGTTTTGGTTGATAACAGAATAATTTACCACTTTCTATTTATAGGATCTGAGACATAAAATATTTGTATTGAATATAATATAATTATGAATGGTTTTTTCTTGTTCCCTTTTTACTAAAATCCACTATCATGAATACCAATTCATTAATTTTAAATGTGTTTATGTTATTAACCCACTCATATTAAAAAATTGGTACTTGAAATGTTGTAAAATATAACTCCCATATTTTCTCAATGATGCCAATGTATGACATATTCATGTAAATTGGATTTATGTATTTGGTACCAGATACATGCATCACTTCTACCATAAGAGTAACTCGACTATTTTTTATGGTACTTCATTCATCATGTTCTATTTTATAAAACATATAACCATTATTCAAATAACCATTATAAAATAATATATACCCACTTAGTCCTCCACTTATCTATCAAATTTTTTCTAAAATTGAGTTTTTATTTTCAGTTAAATCTGTAAAAATAAGGTCTCTAAACCATCATATAAACTTTCAATTATATGTATTTGATATCCATATTTCATCCCTTGATAGATTCAAATTCTTAATAATTACTTTTTGGGTTTCATAAGATACTGAAACCTCTAAACTATTATGAAAAACATAAATACGAGTCTACTAATACTATTGTAACACCCCAATCTATCACGGTACGCTTCTCTTTGAATAATACAATAGCGTGCGATGTACGCAACACCGAGTTCAAGCACACCACGACCTATCAAACTAGCCATTTAGAAACCGGTTATGAATTGTAATAACCACATTTTAAATTTTATATATATCCCATATAATTTTAACATTCATATATTGTGTTTCTTGGACATAATAGAAGGGTAAATTTAATTTTTCAGATAAAAGAAGTATTTTTTTAAAAATGCAGTTTTTCCACCTTTTAATGGAGAACCCTTTCTAAATCCAATATTTGGAACTTTTATATATTAAATTTGAGGAAATTAAATTCTTATTTAAAATAAAGACATAAAAATTTAGTTTGGATAAATTTTTTGTGTTTTTCTAATAACTTTCATATTTTGATGAATAGTGAAAGATACTAAATTTTAATTGAAAAAAAAATTTAATCAAAATATTTTATAGTGTTAAATTATAAATTTCAATGGTTTTGAATTATAATTAGATTATATTTTTATTATTTAATACAATTTTGGACATTGGATGTAATTTTACTTTTAAACCAGACATAAACACATATCAATCTTTTGATAGTTTTTACTTCTCAAAAACCCACTTTCTGGTTTTGATAACAGGAATTAATTTTAATTAAATTAATGAAACTTATATGTTTTGAATTTGGTAAAATAGACATCATTTTTGGATTTGTAATATCATAATTATATTAGGTTAAATTTTTGGTATTTTTTTGAAAACTTTCAAATTTTTATGAATAGTGAAAAACACTACGTTGTTGTTTAAAAAAACAACTTTTTATTTAAATAATTATTTATTTTATTTAAATTAATTTTAAGTCAAAATAGATACATAATTCCTATATTATTTCAATTTAATTCATTGGTGTCATTTTATAATAAAATTAGATCTATAAAAGTTTATTGAATTTTTTTAATGTTTTTTACCCACCTTCTAGGCACATTAGCATATTTGCATAAAATGTAATTTTACTAATTCTGTGAATTGAATTTCAAAACTATGAGAGATAAAATTGATATCATTAAGTAAAATGTGGTTTAATAAGATGAAAATTATTTTTGGTGAATATTAACTTTTGATTTTTATTTACCACGGTTAAAAGTAAATAGGGTAATTAAAGGTAAAAATGATATTATAATTACCCTAAAACATGTCATAATTCTATTGGATAAGTGTTTTTCAACCAAAATAAACCTTAGGAATAAAATATGATCCTCTTTGGTCCACTTGTATTAGATTAAGACATTTACTATTATTTTATTTAAAGAAAAGTTAAAAGTGTTAAATTCAAATGTTCATAACTAAAACATTTTTAATATAGGGTTATACATAATATAAGTTCGACTATAAATATTCATTAGAAATTTAAAAAGATATAATACATCATGGTATTTTATTTATAATTTTTGGACATTAAATAATTAAATTTATTTATGACACAATGATGATGCAGTAATTACTTTATTAGTCAAGGATTAAAATAATTGATATTATAAATATCAACATAAATGGAAATTGATACTTTTGGTGCGTTACACGAATTTCTAATATTAATATGACATGTTAGGGTTGATTAAATGATTTTTTTTCTAATTAATAATGTTTTTATGACTTTCACAAAAACTAAATACTATATAGTGTCAAAATTTACAAAAATGAGTTTTTAAAACAAATATTATATTATTAAACAATATAATATTTCTAAAAATATAAATTTCAGCCAAAAAACTTATATAATGATATATATATCATTAATTAACCACTTGAGGTTCTCTTGGTAGTTTAATATAAGTTTATTTAACATATAGTGTAATAATACAAGAATAAAAGGTAAAAGTTAAACTAATTAACAAAGAGTTAAATCTAAAAGATAAGGTTAATATGGTGACCTAAACTTGTCTAAAACCTATTGGTTGAAGGGATTTATACCCATACCCACCTTATACTCTAAATAAATCCATTTTTATATATTATAAAGAAAAAATGATTATATAATAAAATAATATTTCAAGCTTTTTCTAAAGTGATCCTCACCTCTCTTATAAAAGGGTATTTCCCCTTCTCTTAATTTAACACCACCAAAGCCATTTGGATCGGCCAAAACCTGCTCAAAAATTCCCCCAAATACCTTCAATTCAACCTAGAGGCCTTACTTTGATCATAAATCCAACCTAAATAACCATTTTGATCAAATCAAAAGGAAGCACCCAAAGAAGAGGTAATAATTTCACCATCTCTTTCAAAGTTCTTTTCTTCTTCCACTTTATCTTTATTTGTTGTTTCCATAAAAAAATAATAAATCCAGTACCTTAATCACACTGTGAAATTATTATAAATATGGTACAACCATATTCATTATTCTATCCATCCTATGAATGAAAAGGTCATCATACATGCGTACGTACGGCTTACCGTCTCCACGTCGTGGTGTAGTTTGTTATTCAACACTTAATTATTTGTATGGGTATAATAATGAGTGCAATTGATGTAAATAATAAATATAAGATTTTTATGATTCTTTATATGTGATATACCATCCAATTAAAAAATATTTTACCATCAATTTAATGATATTGTGGATCGTGCGTACTTAAGGATTACCGTCTCCACAAACGCGATAAGATTCATTCCCCATCATAACCATTCAAGAATAATTTTCATTTTATGATTTAAAAATAATGTTTAAGAACATAATATCATTTTGGATATGAATCAAATACATCCTATCCATAAAAAACATGACTTACGTAACAAAACATATAAAAAATGAATCAGTTAACACCCGAAACAATGATACTACTGAAGTATTATTAAAAAATCAATATTAAAATATCATATCAGATATCATATTTATGTATATGATTCCTTTATAATTTAATAAAAATTATTTCACCATTATACATTAGGTTATCATACCCTCAACTAAGGAAAAGTACAAGGTAAGGGGTTTCTTATCTCACTTTTAATTCTGTGAGATTTCCATTGTTCACCACTTATTTATTGCATGTAGTGTATTGTGTACTTCCATTTGATATATATTATCATGATTATATTTATATTCATGGTATTCTATGATTAATTTGGTGGTTATTAACTATTGGTCTTATGACTCGATTGATTACAATGTGGTAAGGGGTTTTCATCTCACTTCTTATTCCCGTGAGATTCATGCTATATTTCCACTATTTCATTTTTTGTGGTGTATGAACTACCCATGATTGTATTACTTGTGAAACATACTTTAATTTATGGGTATTTACATCTTCATTTTATTATCCTTCTTTCATGGGGTGTATGTTTCATAACTTACCAAATCTGTAAAGATATCTCTAATTTCAATTTCCACCCATTGGGTTCTACGCAAACTTCATTGATTATTTTACTCTAAGATTATATGTGAAATAAATATTTATTTACTTATTTAATGACCATGTTTTACTGATTATTTTCATATATGTCAATATCCTTCATTATTCTTGATTAAGGTTAATTTATAAAATCTTCCATACTGTATTGAATGAGTTATGGTTGACCGTGGATGTTCTATTTTTATACCATTCAGGGTTTTTGGTTAAAATATTGACATTTCGTATGCTAGTTATAATACAAATGTTTAGATTATGTTTCAACCTTTTCATATGAGGAATCCATTGAACTTAATAAGTGGCAGGTGGAGCCCTCTATAGCTCCTCGATGCATCAGTAGGTCTCATGAGACAAACTAGTATTTTGGCACAAGGCCTTTACAAAATTTTATTTGTAGTCTTGGCACGAGGCCTTGACAATGTCGTTATTATATCCCGCATTATGCATTCCATCATTATAAAATTGGCTATTGATATTGCATGTGATTATTCGACTGGTATAATATCTATGTGAATAAGTATATGTCATTATTTGATTTATCTTTTCCATATTATGCTGAATTTTATGTTTAAAAGGCTTGTGTTTTAGTCTTATACATTGTCTTAAATGTTAATGCTTATTTATAAAAGTTTCCTCTATATTGTTATCCTTACATAGCATCTAAGCTCACCCATTTCTATGTTCTATTTTTTCCAGGATGTGAAGAAGTATATCATGATTAACCTGTAGGAATAGGCTAACGGGTATGATTGTGTTCAAAGGGGACATAATTTTGTTTTTCTTTATTTCATGATGTAATGTAAAATTTATGTATGTATCTAGTACTTACAAGGCTAATAAACTAGTCAGTCTTTTGTAACTTGATATCTTTTGATCATGTCAATGATATGTAATAATGCAATGACTCTGGGTAACTAGGGTCAGGGCGTTAGAGTTGGTATCAGAGAAAGTTTAGTACAAACATTGAAAGCTAAATTTAGAAAAAACCTGATTATAAAACACTACCCTAAGATAGAATTTGAGTATTAGTAAATAAGAACATCCAAAAAATTTGGTAATGTAAATATTATGTGGGTTTTCCATGAAACACATCCTTGTCTAGATATGAGCAGGTAGAGGCGAATCTGGCGCAGATGTACCTAGGAGTGAAAACTCCAACAAGGAGTTTCGGGCTTGACCCAGGGTATCCTGGTACACGACAACGGGCCTTGCTACACTCCTGGTTACGACACTCCTGGGGGATATGCTTAGGATAATTCACATTTTCTTTACAAAGAAATTTGAAGTATTTTAATATAAGATGGGAATAAATAACCTTGGTTACTCCTAAGGTGTTTTAGATTGAAAATAAGGTGTCATTATATTCTCTAAATTATTTTATGACTCAAGCTATTCTTTCTTGTGTTAGTCAATGGATGGATTCCAAGGAATTCATAGTAACATTGAACATGATGTACAAGGTGGGTATGATGATGTAAATGAGCAACTAAATTGAATTTTAATGGGCATAAAATATATTGTGTTCATGAAGAATCATTTTTCCAAAAATATGATCAAAAATATATATATTAACCAACTCCCAGACTCAACAAAGAAGAGAAAGGAGGTGAATGATAAGAGCTCCAGTAGTGGATACTATGGAGAAAAGAAAGCTCAATTTTCATCATACAGGAAATGTGGCAGAAGACACCAAGGAAAATGTCTCAATGGAACAAAGAAATGCTTTATGTGTGGAAAAGAAGGACATAAAGTAAATAATTGTCAAGGAAAAATGAAGAGTGCTATGGAAGAAAATAAAAATGATCCTAAGAATCTAATTACAGTCATTTTCCATAAATGTAAGGGACCTTAGTATTATCTGAGTCAATTCCCTATTCTATAGGATAACCTCTAGGTCAATGAAGAACCTATGTGAAAATAAATGGATGGAGAAACGTTTAAAAGTATTAATGATATTTGTTTATGGGATTACTTTGTAAGACTATTATCTTGTATCTGAAACCATGAAGTTTGTTATGTGAAAATTCTATTTGAGGAAGACTTATATTTTCTTTTGTGGATATAGTTATAAAGAACCATTTGGGATTATTTGATCCTTGAATTTGTGGCAATTATAGGATATTAATTTTTGGGATGAAAATGGGAGGTATGAGATAACATTTGTAGTTAAATTATGTTATGGTTATTTTGAGTAATTTATCTCATTTTGGGTATTTTATAAAAAAAATTGAAAAAGGACAACACACAGACCATGTGACAACCCGTCACGTCGGACAAAGCTGCGGGAATCAAACCCACAACCAGAGTGTGATTGGGATTTATCTCCTACCACTGTACTATGTAAAGTCTCTGGTTAGTGTGACTAAATAATTTTATTTAAATGATTTTATTGATCAATAATAAGTTGATTTGGGATCTTTTTTTTTTATCAAATGGATATCCTTAGTATAGGAAAATGATTTGGTGGTTAAGTGATAAATTTTATTTTGGAAGAAGTATTTTATGTTGGGGAAAATATATTCTTAAGGAAAGTAGAATACTATGGAATTTTATTTGAGGAGTAATGGTGGATTTTTTTGGAAGAATCTTTGTTTTTTTAGATATTCAGGTTATTAATGGAAATGATTAACCTATCATAGAGAAAATGTGATTTGGTTAATTACACTTCCCTATGAGACTTTAAGAGTATTTTATGTCATTTGTAGATAAATATTAAGATTTACTATGAAATAATTTGTAATTAAATTCTTCTTAGTTTTGGGTTTCAATCATAGTTTGGATTATATTGAAGTATTTTAAGGACAATTGTTTATTGAATGGTATTTATTGAACTTTGGGTATTGTTTGTTCAATTTTTGGAAATCAAGATTAGTATTTCTTTCTATAAAGGATTATACATTTTGGGGATTATTTGATCATGTACTGGCCATTTTGTTTTAGTTAATCTCTAAAGACAAGAGAAATATATAGTTCATCCTTTGTGGATTATGTGATTCTCTAGGAGTTGATTCTAGCACTTTAGGTGTAACCAAGTCATCTTGAATACTCATCATTTGGAGAAAAGATGAGTTAGTAGTAGAAATTTATCAAAGAATGAAACTCTACTTAAAAAGTAAGTATTTCTCTTTATTTTCTTAGTCAATCTCATAAATAAATTCCTCAACTTTATGAAATGGAACTTAAAACAAAAAAACATTGCCCATTTACTTTTTTTACTGGGAAACTAATGACTGTTTAACCCATCACAAATTTGTGGTTTTATTATTGTTAAATTTCTTCAGATCATGTTTTCTATCACTCTACATTAGAACTTGAAACTTATTTTATCTTCCATATTAATGTTTTCCTACATGGAATCTTACCATAGGTTATCTCGGGTGACCTTTGTACTTCTCTTTGTTTTTTTTAAAGTAATAGTTTTGTTGACCCTTTTTTCTATGTGGGACTTTCAATGAAGTTCCCAAGCCCAAATTTAAAATTTTTAGGAAGCAATTTTTAAAATGGAGGAAGAATGTAACACGCCAAGCTTCCACAGTACGCTTCTCTTTGAATAATACAATAGCGTGCGATTAAGCAACACTGATTTCAAGCACACCATGACCTATCAAAATAGCCATTTAGAAAATGGTTATGAATATTAATAACCACATTTTTAATTTTATATATATCCTATATAATTTTAACATTCATATTTGGTGTTTCTAAGACATAATACAAGTACAAATTCAATTTTTCATATAAAAGAATTATTTTTCAAAAAATACAGTTTTTTCACCTTTTAATGGAGAACCTTTTCTAAATATAATATTTGGCACTTTCATATATTCAATTTTATGAAATTAAATTCTTCTTTAGAAGTGGGATATAAAAATTTAGTTTAGATAAATTTTTGGTGTTAATCTGATAACTTTCATATTTTGATTAATGGTAAATGATACTAAATTTTAATTAAAAACAACTTTGTTAATCAAAATAATTTATAGTGTTAAATTATACATTTAAATAGTTTTGAAGTATAATTAGATTATATTTTTATAATATAAAACAATGTTGGTCATTGTAAGTAATTTCACTTTTAAACCGGACATAAACACATATCAATCTTTTGATAGTTTTTACTTCTCTAGAACATGATTTCTGGTTTTGAAAATGGGAATTAATTTTAAATTCATTAATGAAACTTCTATGTTTTTAATTTGGTAAAATAGACTTCATTTTTTGATTTGTAATATCAAAATTATCTTAGGGTAAATTTTTGGTATTTTTCCTAAAACTTTCAATATTTGATGAATATAGAAAAACATTATGTTATTGTTTAAAAACTAACTTTTTACTTAAATAATTATTATTTTATTTAAATTAACTTTAAGTAAAAATAGATACATAATACCTATATTAGTTCAATTTAATTCATTGGAGTCATTTTATAATAAAATTAGATGTATAAAAGTTTATTGAATTTTTTTAATGTTTTCTTACCCACCTTCTAGGCACGTTAGAAAATTTGGATAAAACGTAATTTTACCACTTCCGTAAATTTAATTTCAAAAATATTAGAGACATGGTTGATTTCAGTATGTAAAATATGGTTCAATAATATGAAAATAATTTTTTTTGAATAGAAACTTTTGACTTTTATTTATCACGGTTAAAAGTAAATAGGGTAATTCAAGGTAAAAATGATATTATAATTACACTAACACATGTCCTAATTTAATTGGATCAGTGTTTTTTAAAAAAAATCAACCTTAGGAATAAAATATGATCCTCTTTGGTCCATTTTAATTAGATTTGGACATTTATTATTATTTTATTTAAAGAAGAGTTAAAAGTGTTAAAGTCAAATTTTCATAACTAAAAAATTTTTAATATAGAGTTATACAAAAGATAAATTCGATTATAAATATTCATTAGAACAAAAAAAAGATTTTATACCTCATGGTATTTTATTTATAATTATTAGACATTAAATAATTAAATTTATTTAGGACACAATGATGATACCCTAATTATCTTATTAATGAAGGATTAAAATAATTGATATTATAAATATCAAAATAAATGTAAATTGATACTCTTTATGAATTAAAAAAATTTCTAGATTAATATGACATGTTATGGTTGATTAAATAAAAAAAATTCTAAGTAATCATGTTTTCCGGAATTTCAAAAAAAACCAAATACTAAATAGTGTCAAAATTGGCATAAATGAGTTTTTAAAACAAATATTATATTATTAAATGATATAATATTCCTAAAAGTATAAGGTTCTATAAAAATGACCTATATAATGATATATATATCATTAATTAACCACTTTATGTTCCCTAGCTAGTTTATAGTAATTTTATTAACCATATAGTGTAAGAATACAAGAAGACATGGAAAAAGTTAAACTAATTAACTAAGAGTTAAATCTAAACGATAAGGTTAATATAGTGACCTAGACTTATCTAAAACCTATTGGTCGAATGTATTTAGACCCATAACCACCTTATCCTTGACATAAATCCATTTATTTATATTATAAACTGAAAATTATTATATAATAAAATAATATTTTAAGCTTATCCTAAAGTGACACTCACCTCTCTTATAAAAGGGTACTTCCCCTTCTCTTAATTTCACACCTCCAAATCAATTTGGCTCGGCAAAACCCTACTAAAATATCCGACCAAATTCCTGACTTCAACCTATAGGCCTTAATTTGATCATAAATCCAACCTAAGTAGCCCTTTTGACCAAATCAAAAGGGAGCACCCGAAGAAGAAGTAATAATTTTACCACCTCTTTCAGTGTTCTTTTCTTCTTCCACTTCCTCTTTCTTTGTTGTTTCCATATCAAAATAATAAATCCAATACCTTATACATAATATTATGTTATTATAAATATGGTAAAACCATATTAATTATTCTATCCATCCTATAAATTACAAAGCCACCATATGTGCGTACGTACGGCTTGCCGTCTCCACGTCGTGGTGTAGTTTGTTATTCTACACTTCATTATTTTGATTAGTATAATAATGATCACAATTTATGCAAATAATAAATATAACTTGTTAATTATTTTTTATATGTGATATACCATCCAATTTCATATTATTTTACCATCAATTGAATGATATTGTCGCTCATGCATACGTACGGATTATCGTCTCCACAAACATGATAAGATTTATTCCCCATCGTAACCATTCAAGAATAATTTTCATTTGATGATTTAAAAATAATGTTTAAGAACATAATATCATTCTGGATATGAATCAAATACATCTTATCCATAACAAACATTACTTACGTAATAAAACATATAAAGAAAAATTAATCAGTTAACAACCAAAACAATGATACTATTGAAGTATTATTAACAAAAAACATTAAAAGATCATATATGATATCATATTTATGTATATGGTTCCTGTATAATTTAATAACAATTATTTCACCATTATAAATGAGGTTAACATACCCTCAACTAAGGAAAAGTACAATGTAAGGGTTTTCTTATCTCACTTTAAATTATTTGAGATTTCCATTGTTCGCCACTTATTTATTTCATGTGGTGTATTGTGTACTTACATTTGATATATATTATCATGATTCTATTTATATTTATGGTATTATAGGATTAATATGGTGGTTATTAACTTTTTATCTTACGACTCGATTGATTACAACTTGGTAAGGGGTTTTCATCTCACTTCTTATTCCTATGATATTCATGCTATAGTGCCACTATTTCTTTTTTTGTGTGGTGTATTTACTGACCATGATTGTATTCCTTGTGTAACATACTTTAATTTATGGGTATTTAAATCTTAATTTTATGATCCTTCTTTCATGGGGTAAATGTTTCTTAAGTTACCATATCAGTAAGAGAATTTCTAATTTGAATTTCCACTCATTGGGTTCTACGCAAACTTCATTGATTATTTTACTCCAATATTATGTGTGAAATCACAATTTATTAACATATGTAGTAATTTCCACTCCCCTTTATGTGGATATATTTTTTATACACATAATCACTCCATTGATAAATTCTCAAGTCATTGATATGAACTTGATAAGAGTAATCTTAACTCAATTTCCATTCATTGAGATAAATATCCAAGTCATTGGTGTTGTTTTACAAGAATATGTGTGAATGTCCTCTGATTGATTTACACTGAATATCCAATAATATTGATTGTATTTATATTTTTAACATATAATTATGTCACTGATTTATCCATAACCTAAGTATACGTTCTTTATAAGGTATTTCATCTCAATTTACATTCCATTGAGACTACTTTGTTGTTATGGACAATTAACTGTTATATAGTGTATATACTATAGTTTGACAAAGTATATCATGAATCCCTTTATTATTATGATATTATAAAGTTTTTATTACCTCAATTATTTTTATTTGAGCATCTCTCATTTGGTTAGGAACTCTAACTAAAATATCATTTTAAATGTTTTAAAGATTTATTCTTCTAAATCATTCTCATTAATGTCTATGTTTTAAAAATGGTTTTAAGGATTTAATTATATGCACCTAAATGTTTTAAAATTAAAATTCCTTTTAAAAGTTTCAAAGTGGTATGGGACACTTTGGTTCAAAAATATAATTCTTAACAGCTTCTTGATAAATAGTGATACTTTTAAATATTTTCAAGAAATGGGGGATATTTATCTCAAATAGTTTTTCTAATTATTTTAATCTATGTCAATATCCTTCATTATTCTTGATTGAGGTTGATTTATACAATCTTCCATATTTTATTGAATGAGTTATGTTTGACTATGGATGTTATATTTTTATACCATTCATGGTTTGTGGTTAAAATATTGACATTTCATATGCTAGTTCTAATACAAATGTTTAGATTATGTTTCAACCTTTTCATATGAGGAATGCATTGGACTTAGTAAGTGACAGGTGGAGCCCACTATAGCTCCCCGATGCATCGGTAGGTCTCATGATACAAACTAGTTTCTTGGCACAAGGCCTTGAAAAAATCTTATTTGTAGTCTTGGGACAAGGCCTAGACTATGTGGTTATGATGTCTGGAATTATGCATTACATCATTATGAAATTGGATATTTATATTGCATGTTATTATTCAACTAGTAGAATATCCATGTGAATAAGTAAATGGAATTATTTGATATATCTTTGCCATATTATGCTGAATTTTATTCTTAAAAGGCTTGTGTTTTAGTATTAAACATTTCTTTAAATGTTTATACTTATTTATGAAAGTTTCTACTATATTGTTATCCTTACTGAGCATCTGAGATCACCCCTTTCTATGTTCTATTTTCCCGAGATGTGAATACGTTTATCATGATTAACCTGTAGGAATAGGCTAAGGAATATGAGTGTGTTCAAACGAGACATAATGTTGTTTTTATTTATTTCATGATGTAATGTAAAATATATGTATATATCTAGTACTTACAAGGGTACTAAACTAATAGGCCTTTTGGGACTTTATCTCTTGTGATCATTCCAATGATATGTAATAACGCACCGACTCTTGGTAACTAGGGTCAGGGCATTAAAGTTGGTATCAGAAAAATTTTAGTACAAACCTTGGAAGCTAGATTTAGAAAAACTCCTATTAGAAAACACTACCCTAAGATAGACTTTGATGATTAATATAGAAGAGCATCTAAAAATTTTGGTAATGTAAATATTATGGGGGTTTTCCAAGCAATACATCCCTGACTGGATATGAGCAGGTAGAGTCAGATCTAGTAGAGATGTACCTAGGAGAGAAAACTATGACAAGGAGTTTCGGGCTTGACCCAAGATATCCTGGTACATGACAACGGGAATTGTTTCACTCTTAGTTACGACACTCTCGGGGGATATGCTTTGGATAATTCACATTTTCTTTAAAAACTGATTTGAAGTATTTTTATATAAGATTAGAATAAATAACCTTGGTTAATCCTAAGGTGTTTTAGATTGAAAATAAGGTGTCATGATATTCTCTAAATGATTTTATGATTCACACTATGCTTTCTTGTGTTAGTCAATGGCTGGATTCCAAGGAAGTCATAGTAACATTGAATATGATGTACAAGGTTGGTTTGATGATGGAAATGAGAAAATAAATGAAATGTTAATGGGAGTAAAAGATATCATATTCATGTCGAATCAGTTTTCTAAAAATATGATCAACAAAATATATATTAACCAACTCCCAGACTCAACAAAGAAGAGAAAGGCAATGAATGATAAGAGTTCCAATAGTGGAGACCATGGAAAAAACAAAGCTCAATTTCCATCATGAAGTAAATGTGGAAGGAGACTCCCAAGAAAATGTCTCAATGGAACAAATAAATACTTTATGTGTAGAAAAGAATGAAATAAAGTAAGTAATTGCTGAGAAAAATGAAGAGTGATATGGAAGAAAATAAAAATGATTCTAAGAATCCTATTATAGTCATTTTTCGTAAATGTAAGGGACTTTGGCATTACCTGAGTCAACGACATATTCTATAGGATAACCTCTAGGTCACGGAAGAACCTATGTGGAAATAAATGGATAGTGAAATGTTTAAAATTATTAATTATCTTTGTTTATGAGATTAATTTGGAAGACTGTTATATTGTATCTTTAACCATGGAATTTGTTATGTGAAAATGATATTTGAAGAAGAATTGCCTTTTCTTTAGTGGATATAGTTATAAAGAACCATTTGGGTTTATATGATCCTTGAATTTGAGGCAATTATAGGTTATTAATCTTTGGGATGAAAATGAAAGGTATGAGATAACATTTGTGGTTAAATTATGTTATGGTTATTTCGAGGAATTTCTATCATTTTGGGAATGTTATAAAAAATAATTTTTGAAAAAGGACAAAACGCAGACCGTGTGACAACCCATCGCGTCGGACAAAACTGTGGGAATTGAACCCACAACTAGAGTGAGATTGGGATTTATCGCCTACCACATAACTACGTAAAGTCCCTGGTTAGTGTAACTAATTATTTTTTGTTAAATTATTTTATTGATCAATAATAATCTGATTTTGGATCTTTTTTTTTTGAAATGGATATCCTTAGTATAGGAAAATGATTTGGTGATTAAGTGATAAATGTTATTTTGGAAGACGTATTCTCTGTTGGGAACACTATATGCCTAAGAAAAATAGAATACTATCGAATTTCATTTGAGGAGTAATGGAGTTTTTTTTATTTTGGAAGAATCTTTGTTTTTTTTAGATATTCAGGTTATTAATGGAAATAATTAACCTATCATAGTGAATATTTGATTTAGTTAATTACACTTTTGTGTGGGAATTTAAGAGTAGTTGATTTTATGTGGATATAAATGTTAAGATTTACTATGAAAGACTATGTAATTAAATTCTTATAAGTTTTGGGTTTCAATCTTATTTTATATTATATTGAAGGATTTAAAGGATAATTGTTTATTGAATGGTATTTATTGAACTTTGGGTATTGTTTGTTCAATTTTGGAAATTAAGATTAGTATTTATTTCTATAAAGGATTATTCATTTTGGGGATCATTTGATCTTTTACTAACCATTTGGTTTTGTTTAATCTCTAAAGACAAGTTAAATAGATAGTTCATCCTTTGTGGATTATGTGATTCTCTATAAGTTGATTCTAGTGCTTCAAGTGTGACCAAGTCATCTTGAATACTCGTCATTTGAAGAAAACATGAGTTAGTAGTAGAAATTTATTAAAGGATGAAACTATACTTAAAAATTAAGTATATCTCTCTATGTTCTTAGTCAATCTCATAAATAAATTCCTCAACTTTATGAAATGGAACTTAAAACAAAAAAATGTTGTCCATTTACTTTTCCTATTGGGAAACTAATGACCTTTTAACCCATCACAAATTAGTTTTTTTATTATTTTTAACTTTCTCCTGATCATGTTTTCTATCACTCTCCATCAGAACTAGACACTTATTTTATCTTCTATATCCATTTTTCCTATATGGAATCCTAGTATGGGTTATCTCGGGTGACCTTTGTACTTCTCTTTATTTCTTTTAAAGTGATAGTTTTATTGACTCTTTTTCCAATGTGTGGCTTTCAATGAAGTTTCCAAGCCCAATTTTAAAATTTTGAGGACGAAATTTCCAAAAGGGGAGAAGAATGTAGCACCCCAAGCTTCCACGGTACACTTCTCTTTGAATAATACAATAGCCTGCAATTACGCAACACCGAGTTCAAACACACCACGACCTATCAAACAAGCCATTTAGAAAGAATTTATGAATAGTAATAACCAAATTTTAGATTTTATATATATTCTATATAATTTTAGCATTCATATTTTGTGTTTCTTAGACATAATATAAGGACAAAATCAATTTTTTAGATAAAAGAAGTATTTTTCAAAAAATGTAGTTTTCTTCTTTTTAATGGAGAACCCTTTATAATTCCAATATTTGGAACTTTTAAATATTTAATTTGATTAAATTAAATTCTTATTTAGAAGCGGGACATAAAAATTTAATTTGGATAAATTTTTGGTGTTTTTTTATAACTTTCATATTTTGATGAATAGTGAAAGATACTAAATTTTAATTGAAAACAAATTTTTTAATAAAAATAATTTATAGTGTTAAATTATATATTTGAATGGTTTTGAAGTATAATTAGATTATATTTTTATCATTTAAAACAATGATTTTTATTGGAAGTAATTTCACTTTTAAACCGGACATAAACACATATCAATCTTTTGATAGTTTTTACTTCTCAAAAACCTGCTTTCTGGTTTTGACAACAGGAATTAATTTTAAATTAATTAACGCAGCTTCTATGTTTTGAATTTGGTAAAATAGACAACATTTTTTGATTCATAATATCATAATTATCTTAGGGTAAAGTTTTGGTATTTTTCTGAAAACTTTCAATTTTTGATAAATAGAGAAAAACATTGTGTTATTTTTTAAAAACCGAATTTTTATTTAAATAATTATTTATTTTATTTAAATTAATTTTAAGTCAAAATAGATACATAATACCTATATTAGTTCAATTTAATTCATTTTATTCATTTTATAATAAAATTAGATGTATAAAAGTTTATTGAATTTTTTTAACGTTTTTTATCCACCTTCAAGGAACAATAGCAAATTTGCATAAAACGTAATTTTACCACTTCTGTGAATTGAATTTAAAAAATCCAAGAGACGCATTTGATTTTAGTAAGTAAAATTTGATTCAATAAGATGAAAATAATTTTTGGTGAATAGTAACTTTTGACTTTTATTTACCACGGTTAAAAGTAAATTGGGTAATTAAAGGTAAAAATGATATTATAATTACCCTAACACATGTCCTATTTCTATTGGATAAGTTTTTTTTGACCCAAATAAACTTTATGAATAAAATATTATTATCTTTGGTCCATTTGGATTATATTAGGACATTTATTATTATTTTATTTAAAGAAAAGTTAAAAGTGTAAAATTCAAATTTTCATAACTAAAACATTTGTAGTATTGGGTTATACATAAGATAAATTTGACTATAAATATTCATAATAAAGCTTAAAATATTTCCTAAATCATGGTATTTTATTTATAATTTTTAGACATTAAATAGTTAAATTTATTTATGACACAATGATGATAAACTAATTACCTTATTAATGAAGGATTAAAATAATTGATATTATAAATATCAAAATAAATGTAAATTGATACTTTTGATCCATTAAATTAATTTTATAGATTAATATTACATGTTATGGTTGATTCAATGAATTTTTTTTGAAGTAATCAGGTTTTTATGACTTTCACAAAAACTAAATACTAAATAGTGTCAAAATTGATATAAATGAGTTTTTAAAACAAATATTATATTATTAAATAATATAATATTTCTACAAATCTAATGTTTGGACAAAGGACTTATATAATGATATATATATCATTAATAAACCACTTGAGATTCACTTGGCAGTTTATAGTAATTTTATTAACCATATAGTGTAAGAATACAAGAAGACATGGGAAAAGTTAAAATAATTAACTAAGAGTTAAATCTAAAACATAAGGTTAATATGGTGACCTAAACTTGTCTAAAACTTATATATTGATGGTATTTAGAACCATACCCACCTTATCCTATAAATAAATCTATTTTGAGCCATTATAAATCAAAAATGATTATGTAATAAAATAATATTTCAAGCCTTTCCTAAAGTGACCCTCACCCCTCTTATAAAAGTGTATTTCCCCTTATCTTCATTTCACACCTCCAAATCCATTTTTCTCGGCCAAAACCTACTAAAATATCCTTAAAAATACCCTCAAAAAATCCTATAGGCCTTACTTTGATCAGAAATCCAACCTAATGATCCCTTTTGATCAAATCAAAAGGAAGCACCAGAAGAAGAGGTAATAATTTCACCGCCTCTTTCAAAGTTCTTTTCTTCTTCCACTTCCTCTTTATTTGTTGTTTCCATACCAAAATAATAACTCCAGTACCTTCTACACACTGTGGTGTTATTATAAATATGGTATAACCATATTCATTATTTTATTCATCCTATGAATGAAAAAGTCATCATATGTGCGTACGTACGGCTTCCCGTCTCCACGTTGTGGTGTAGTTTGTTTTTCTACACTTCATTATTTGGATGGGTATAATAATGAGTAAAATTGATTTAAATAATAAATATAACATTTTAATTATTCTTTATATGTGATATAACATCAAATTACATATTATTTTTCCATCAATTGAATGATATTGTCGCTCGTGTGTACGTATGGATTACCGTCTCTACAAATGCGATAAGATTCATTCACTATCATAACTATTCAAGAATAATTTTTATTTGATGATTTAAAAATAATTTTTAAGAACATAATATCATTTTGGATATGAATAAAATACATCCTATCCATAACTAAAATGACTTACATAACAAAACATTTAAAGAAAAATGAATCAGTTAACACCCAAAACAATGATACTACTAAAGTATTATTAACAAAGAAATATTAAAAGATAATATATGATACCATATTTATGTTTATGGTTCTTGTATAATTTAATAAAAATTATTTCACTATTATACATGAGTTTAACTTACCCTCAACTAAGGAAAAGTACAAGGTAAGGGGTTTCTTATCTCACTTTTAATTCCGTGAGATTTCCATTGTTCGCCACTTATTTATTGCATGTGGTGTATTGTGTACTTACATTTGATATATATTATCACGATTCTATTTATATTCATGGTATTATGTGATTCATTTTGTTTTTATTAACTTTTGGTCTTACGACTCGATTGATTACAATGTGGTAAGTGGTTTTTTATCACTTTTTATTCCCGTGAGATTCATGCTATATTGCCACTATTTACATTTGTGTGGTGTATGTACTGCCCATGATTGTATTCCTTGTGTAACATACTTTAATTTATTGGTATTTACATATTCATTCTGTTATCCTTCTTTCATGGGGTGTATGTTTTGTAAGTTATCAAATCAGTAAGGGAATTTTTAATTTCAATTTCCACTCATTGGGTTCTACGCAAACTTCATTGATTATTTTACTCTAAGATTATGTGTGAAATCACTATTTATTTACTTATTTAGTAATTTCTACTCCCCTTTATGTGTATTTATTTTTGATACACATAATCACTTCATTGATAAATTCTCAAGTCATCAATATGAACTTGATAAGAGTAATCTTAACTCAATTTCCATTCATTGAGTTAAACATCCAAGTCATTGGTGTTATTTTTATAAGAATATGTGTGAATTGTCTATGATTGATTTACACTGAATATATAATAATATTTAGTGTATTTATATTTTTCACACATAATTATGTCACTGATTTATCCTTAACCTAAGGAAATTTTCCTTATAAGGGATTTCATCTTAATTTGCATTCCATTGATACTTCTTTGTTGTTATACACCAATTCACTTTTATATGGTGTATATATTGTACTTTGACATAGTATATCATGAATACATTTATTATCATGATATTATAAAGTTTTTATTACCTCAATTATTTTTATTCAAGCATCTCTCATTTGGTTAGTAACTATAACTAAAATATCATTTTAAATGTTTTAAGGATTTATTCTTTTAAATCATTCTCATTAATGTCTATGTTTTAAAAATGGTTTTAAGGATTTATTTATATGGACATGAATATTTTAAAATTAAAATTCCTTTTAAAAGTTTCAAAGTGGTATGGGACACTTTGATTCAAAAATATAATTTTTAACAGCTTCTTGATAAATAGTGAGACTTTTAAATATTTTCAAGAAAAAGAGGATATTTATCTCAAATAGTTTTACTGATTATTTTCATCTATGTTAATATCCTTCATTATTATTGATTGAGGTTGATTTATAAAATCTTACATTTTGTATTTAATGATTTATGTTTGATAGTGGATGTTCTATTTTTATACCATTAATGGTTTGTGGTTAAAATATTTACATTTCGTATGCTAGTTCTAATACGAATGTTTAGATTATGTTTCAACCTTTTCATATAAGAAATGCATTGGACTTGGTAAGTGACGGGTGAAGCCTGTTATAACTCCCTGATGCACTGGTGGGTCTCATCAGACAAACTAGTGTCTTGGCACAGGGCCATGACAAAATCTTATTTGTAGTCTTGGCAGGAGGCCTTGACTATGTGGTTATGATGTTCGGCATTATGCATTACATCATTATGAAATTGGCTATTGATATTGCATGTGATTATTTGACTAGTAGAATATACATGTGAATAATTAAATGGAATTATTTGATTTATCTTTTTTATATTATGCTGAATTTTATGTTTAAAAGTCTTGAGTTTTAGTCTTATACATTTCCTTAAATGTTTTTGTTTATTTATGAACGTTTCTGATATATTGTTATCCTTACTAAGCATCTGATCTCACCCCTTTATATGTTATATTTTTTCCAGGATGTGAAGAAGTATATCATGATTAACCTGTAGGAATATGCTAAGGGATATGAGTGTGTTAAAAGGGGACATAATATTTTTTTTCTTTATTTCCTTATGTATGTATCTAGTGCTTCCAAGGCTACTAAACTAATCGGATTTTTGGGACTTGATATCTTGTGATCATTCCAATGATATGTAATAATGCACCAACTCTCAGTAACTAGGTTTGGGGCGTTACAACTATGCAGTGGTAATTTTGAAAACATCTGTTCGATAAATTCTTTCACCCATAATTCACTCGCTGTGATATGATTTTTATAGACCAATTCTCTTCATGTCAGACAAGTAGTTGGTATAGAATTAAACATCTTCCTCAATAATATGTTGTTATGAAATAAAAATTATTATCAAATTCAATTTTTTACATACCCATAAAAAATATTCATGTACCATTCAATGAGGTACATCTGTCTATAATGTATAAAACTATATGTTCGGATCTCTCTAACTAGGTGAACCGCCAAGCAAACCATCATATCAAAGAATGGCGATTAAAAGAACATATATTGTTCAAATAATATGATATTAATTTCATTTTCCATAGTTGGAAACTTTTTTAGGTCTATAACATTACTACATATAGATTTAAAAAAAACTTGGTTAATGTATGACATACATTTTAGGCAAAATTCAATATAGAATTTAGGTATTAAATCTTGCATCAAAACATGACAATCATGTGATTTCAAGCCCTTTAAATTTAAATCAATAATTGATAATATATTCTTGATATTTTATAAATACCCTTATTTAACCTTTACATCATTCAGTAAGTTTTAAAATGGATATCTATCTTGACTGAAAAGAGTGTAAGTGGTTGGAGGAAGAAAATCTTGTCTTTAACCCTTCCTTGGTACCAAATCTTCTCGTATCCCCATTTCAATCATGCCCAACCTTTCCTTAACTCCATAATTTGTTTTTTGGGGTGAATTTTTTATTGACTACCATAGTCAAGAGTAGTTTTGTGTATCGATTTTTGTGTCCTATAAGTGGAATATCTTACATGTGAAGGGTAGTTTTTTTATATCACTTGGAATTGGTTCCCTGTCAATAACACTACCACATACATTTTTTTCTTCATGCATGACATCAATAAAATGTATTAAGTTAAAAAAATTCTAGTATGGTAATTAAAAAAAACTAATCTCTTTTTTAATCGGTTTTTATGAGGTTTCTAAAGAATATTTACCAAAAGTGGTAACCGTGTCCTTTACTTTCTCAAATATTTGATCACTCGTTAGTGGATATATTGTTGTACCTTCTTCTAAATTCCCATCAAATAATGTCATCCAATATCATTATTTATGTTTTTGGGGAAGAAATATGTGATATCCTAGAAACAAAGTCTTCAAGGAATGTTTCGAACTTACTAAGTGTGTACCTCGTTCTCAAATGGGACACCCTTGAGTAACTTTAATGTTATATCCTGAAAATTTTCCACAAGTAGAAAATTTATTTATCATCACATAAAACATGGCTCTTAATATGGAATGTTCATTTTTATAATCATAATACAACATAACAACTGAATACCTCATTAATTTGAGATCTTTGATCAATATAAGCAAATAAACATCAATATCATTACTCGGTTGTTTTGGTCTTGATATAAGTAGAGACAAAATAATGTATTTTTGCTTCATGAATAACCATAATGTAAATTTATAATTTAACAACATAACTAGTTATGTACTATGAGTTCTAATTTTTACACCAAAAGGATTCACTCTATCTATGGATATCACAAGATGAAGGTTTCTCAAATTTTTTCGAAATTCAATATACCCGTAATCAATTTACTTTAAATGAGGAGATTCTCATGGGAGAAAAATTTTCCCATCTAGATTTCTTGTATATGTGTGCCACATCAATTTTATTATAGTATTCTTACTTCCATATAAGCACCTAAATCATGGAATGATTATAAAGTACCATACAACTTTCAAAGGACTTGATTCATATTTATTGTATCAAGACACACCACGCTTTTTTTTATTTTTTAAGTGATTTGTAATCCTTGTGAAACAATATATAATCATTTGGAATGGTATGTATTATTTTAAAGATCATACCCATTGAATTTAGAATTTTTTATCATCATATGTGTGTCAATGAAGCTCATTATCTTCTATTATCATATCATTCAAGAGAAAAAGTAGTCCAATAAATCTAGTTCCACTCCATCTGTTGCCAGCTTTTACATTATATAACTTCAATATGGCTGACAATGTTGTATATTTAGTATAACAAACATATAATGGTATATTTTTAAAACTATTTAACTTTTGAAACAACTTTTTAAAATCATGAATTTCATATTCAAATGTCATTTTTATTTACTCAATACAATTTTCATCATCATTTACATCTGTAATTATATACTCGATATGATCTTCATTATCATTCACACTTATAACCATATTTTATGGTCCATAAAATGAATTTTTATCCTATTCAGTAACTATATTCATTTCTTCCCCATGTTTAGTTCAAAATTTATCATTTTGATCTATTCTAGGATAGATCAATTTTTCTTAAAAATCCTCTAAACTAATTAGTATTGAATAATAATATAATCATGGAAAAAGTATTTTAGAAGGTTCATATGAATGATGTTTTGAAAACTTTATGAACTCTTTAACCCCATCCTCATACTCTTTTATTAAATTATTATTATCCATCAATTTTCGATTCATACCCATCCTATTTGATTTAGTAATATTCATATTTAACAAAAAAAATAAACATATGGTATGATCTTAGAATCCTAAAAGTCTATTTTCTATATATGAACACATACAATCATATTTGATATAAATTTTCATTATATTAACAACTTTTTAGAATATATAAAGACTATGAATTATATGAATTTAAAGTATTATAACAGTTATTTTTTATTACAATAAGTTGTATATCATAAATCATTATTTTTTAAAAGGATTCATCAAGGGAGATAATAATTTAAACTTTTAAAATGGATATCACTATCTTCAGTTAGTTCACTTCTTCAAAGGTCTTCAAGGTCATCAAAAGTCATTAGAGTTCACCTTAAAGAAAAAATACTTAAAAAAAATTAATTCTTTTAATTCAACATCTCATAAGGTTTATTTTTAGTTTTCATTCATAGAACTTGGTTAACTATGAATGTTATTGTTTTTATAGAATAATCCCAAATTAATATAAGAATCTTAATCTTAAATCATAATTGGTTGAACCATGTCTAACAATTATTTTTTTATTTTAATACACCTTATATTATGGTATTTCCAAATGATTTTGTTATGATACAATACCACACCCCCTTAAATATTTAGTAAACTCTACACTTAGTATTCACCCCATAAATTTAGTTAAAAAATTTATAAACATTTCAAAGATTATTTTTTTACATAATTATTATATATTTTTGAAAATTTAAAAGATTCAATATTTTTGTTTTAATAGAAATACATATTTATATATACTAAAATCATTTGTGAAGGTAAAAAAGTACCCTAAACCACCACTTTCTTATATACTTTTTAATCCACACACATATGTATTGATATAAAAAAGCCTATATTTTGGAAATAGTTATGTATTATCTCTTAGTGTGGATTGTTTTTCTAGTGAGGAGTAGGTAACTTCATGCACAACATGATGATATAATGTAATGGTATTTTTCATGGAATTGTAAGGATTTAAATATAATATGAACTAATATTAATACACACACACACACATATACACACACATAGATATATGGATACTCAAACACACATAAAAAATATATATATACTTTTATATTTATAAATATAAAAACAAATGAAACACAAATATATATATATATATATATATATATATCTAAGAAAACATCATACCTTGTGTCATGTTTCTATAAAAAATCATTAGACATACTCTTCGATCATTCTCATTTCTAGTTACTAGTTTGACCCAAACCACAAGCCAATAAATAATCTTGAATCCCTTAATATTTATAAGTCCTACACATATTTTTAACATTAAGAACATTTATATCTTACCAAAAAAATTACACAGGATATTAATTCACTGCCTAATCGATAAAAACAATTTTCATTCCATAAAACCCCATTTAAATTTTAAATTAATATCAAATAAAAATTTTAATTATTTTGTAGGAAATCCCAATATATAGTCTATGATTATATATAGAAATAGGAATAAAAATCCAAAAATCAAGAAAATAAAGTAAGATAGGTGAACCAAAATGGTAAACACATTAAAAGGGTCGATTCATCTAAAAATAGGTAAAAAATGTTCCCAAAAATTATTATAGATGAACATGTAGGGGAAGAACCGAAACAGATTAATAGGGGAAGATAAATGAAAAAAATGCAACAACACATGAAAGATCAATTGTGAATCCTTAAAAACAAGTTTAGAATATCATACCTTTAGTTAAAAGGTTCTATTTTTTCAAAGTAATCAAATTTGGTTTCTACATAAGAACATGGAATGGAAAACTCAAAAAACCATGAAAATCACATGAAAGATTAACTAAGAATCATTAAAAATGAAGTTTAGAATTTCATACATACAGATTTGAGGTTCAATTTGTACAAAAAAAATGAACTCAACTATTATAGAGGTTTGGTTCCATGAGAACTTGAAAATGGTGGGAGGAGAAGTGATCTATTAGGGTTCATTTACAAAAGGATGAAGGGTTTTATCAGTAATTACTAAAAAGTGATGATAAAAGATCATTTTATTAGCACTCATAAATAAAGCTTTTGTTAGCACGTTATTATCACTAATAAATTAATACCCTTATCAGTGCTAAAAAGACATTGAAAAAGTTTTATTTCTCAACACTTAATCTAACACTGAAAAAAATGTAACCAAAATAAATATAAAATGAATAATATTAATTATATAAATAAAAAAATTGTTAAAAATGAATTAAATTAACTGTTTAATTTAAAAAAATTAAAAAATAAATTTTGATAAATTAATAATATAAATTATAGACATATTGAAAAATATTAAAACTTAATAAATAATTATGTATAAATAAATATTAAAAAAATGAATAAATTCAAAAAATTATAGAAAATTAATAAATATAAAAAATTAATAAATAATATTGAATGAATGAATATTATAAAAATTATTATGTATCTTTCTTTTTGAGAGAATGTGCCTCACACATTTCCCCATCCTCCAACTTTTTCCCCTCTCTCACCCACTTCCTTGGAGGTTTTTCTTGTGGTTTCATCATCTACTTATGTTCATCCCATTAGTCTTCAGGCCCCGGCAGGATCTTCAGCGCTCTAACTTGGTGGGACTAGATCTTTTAGAGTGGCCTCCTATAAGGATGTTCTATTAAGCCATCCTTCTTCTAGTTTGGGTTTGCCTCCTAGTATCCCAGCTATCCCTATTTCTCCCCATTCCATAAATTTGGTGGACGGTTCTTCATCCATGGATTTCTTACTGATAGAGATAGATGTAAATATGGGCTTCCACCACTAGTCACTAGTAATAGCCATTAGGTGTGATAATCCACTGCTTCCCTTTTATCATTTGTTTTTTTCTTTGTTGGGTCATAGCTAGCCAATGGTAGTGTCTTCACTCTCGAGGTATGATTTTTGCATCCACTATTTATCTAGGGAAGAATTCAAGAAGGCCTAGTATAGGGTGGTTCACTACTACAGAAATAGAGGTTTTTTTATATCAGTGGTTGTGGGATGTTCATTTTGGAAAGGACTCAAGCTCAGTGGTAGTGTGGATGAAGTTATTGGGTATTCCTCTTCCATTGCAAAACCCTTCGATCCTGTAATCTATTGGTGATTCCTTGAGATTTTTTATTTGTTCAAATGAGAATACTAAGAGATTTCAATCAGATTCCTCACCTTAAATCTATGTTTATATGGACTTGTTGATGTTGTTTCCTTCATGTGTTCTTATTTAGGATGGAAAGGGATTTATGTGGTGGTAGAGAGTCGTATTCTAAGATCCTCTATTTTTTTCATCGTTCCATCTCCAAGGTCACTTGGTAGAGGCATGTAGGGGGAATCTTGCTAGACCCTAGGAGGGGATCCCAGTTGTGGATGGGGGTAATTATAAGCCTTCAATAGATGTTCTGGTGATCAATCAAGGGGTCATGGCATCAGACCCAGTTTCTAAACTCTTAGCACCATCAGATATTTAAAATCTTGACCACACACCTCACACACTATCCATTGCATTTCTAGTTCCACCCATAACTATTTAAAATTCAAATTTATCATCATTTTTAGTAGTTATGGATCTCCCCACCCATGCCTCCTAGGTTCTCATCCTCTTCCCTATCCAAATCCATCAATTCCTTTAAAATAGGCCTATGTGGGACTTAGTAGTTTTCAAGTTTCATGAGGTTGATCCTTGGGGTTATCCATAGAGTTGAGTAAATATATATCTGTCTCGGATGTCCTAGATCTAGGGGCCCAAGAGGGGGAATATTTCCCATATACTCAATGTTCTTCAAATAATATGGTCTATTTCAAGAAGATACAGGTGGAGGCTTCATCCTCCACACATTCTTCTTTGAGGAATCCTAGGATGGATTTTCCTCTTCCAATCTTTCTTACTTTAGGCACTGTTGATAATCATGATCTTTATGAGGATCCAAGGATTTATCCTTCTTAAAAATATTCTCACTATTTGATTTATTGTCTACCTCGATGGTTGGTGCTCTTCTTACCCATGAAAAGGTATAAGGAAGTGTTCTCTTCTAGTTCAGATTCAAATTCAACCAAATTTACAGGCCCCAAGGCCTCCCCTATTCTTTTTTAATGTATCTTATTATTATATATAACACCAGAGGCTTGGGGATTCAGGTGAAAAGATATTTCCTTCCTAACAAAGTACATCACCTCCATGCTTCTTTGGTGGTTGTCATGGAATTGAAGCAGAGGGTGAATCATATCGACTCTATTTCTAGAATGATAGGTTTTCTAAATTTTCTGCATGGATCTCCTTGCAATGTGAATATCTATATTTTCTGGAATAATTATTTTGTAGTGTATTTCTAGGATGCCTCTTCAAAACACATCACTACTAAGGTAACTTCTGTGGATACCATTATTCTATTATCTTTTTTCTACACAAAATGTGATGTTTCTGGTAGAATGGATTTGTAGAAACATCTCTATAATTTTCAAGTAGGTAACATAGCATGGTTAATTGGTGGTAATTTTAATACCATTATAGAGGATAATTAGAATAAATTTGGTATATCATTTTTCATTAAGGTTATACGAGACTTCAGGTAATTCCTCACCTTTAATGGCCTTATGGATATAGGGTTTTAGGATCTTAATTTACTTGGTGTAAAAATCAGATAATTGGTCAAAGAATTTTGATCATGTTGGATTGTTGTCTCTCAAAGCATCAAGGTATAGATTTTTTTTCCTCGAGCTACAGTTACAAACCTTACTCAATCACTTTTGGATAACTCCCCCTTACTGTTCTGTATTAATAGGGGTCGAAATAGGTCCAATATTTTTTTATACTTGAGTAATTAGATTCATCATGATGGATTCTTTTACGAATTCAGAAGATCCCGGGATTAACTATCTCGAGGATCCTCATGGGTAGGGTTTTTAACCATATTTGATGCCTAAAAAAATATATCCAATGCTGGATTGATAATATAAAATCCACCTCTAGTATGGAAAAGCTAATGGAGGATACTGATATGATGGAAGAGGGTCTTAAAGATAGCTGGAATGATGATTTTTTTTTCCACTTAGTGGAAAAGAAAAAAATGTTGGTTACAAAGCTATTAGAGATGATTTTTGATATCAATAATAGGACTATTAGTTCTATTATCATTATTAATGTGGACATGGATAAGTCTTATGATCATCTTGAGTGGAACTTTATTATGATGGTCATGAGACATCTTGGCTTTTGGTAATGGGCCTGTGACCTTTTCATTAGATTTTATTCTTCATAGTGTATTTATATATTCATCATGGGTATGGTTTTTGGATTCTTAAAAATTATACAAGTCCTTGGGTAGGTTGATCTGATGTCTCTTAATCTCTTTATATTATCACAAGAGGCCATCTCTATGAACATTTATAATGATATGTAGGAAGGTACTATCTCCCCTTTTAGGAGCAGGGCTAGGAACATAATGGTATCTCACTTAAAATTTTCTAAAGACATGTCATTTTTCATCAATGGAAGACCAAGTTCTATTGATGGTTTTGAAAGTATTATGGGGTCTTATGAAAATTGTAGTGGGATGTAGATTAATAAAGGTAAAATCAATGTGTTTTTTTTCAAAAAAATGATTAAGAAGGTGTGATAGAATCATCCAAGATAAGCTTGGTATATCAAAGCATTCCTTTCCGGTGGAGTGATTTGGAGCCCCCATTTATATAAAATGATCCAAAAGGTTATGTTCAATGATATTATCAACAAGATAACAGGTTGGATCCTTAATTAGAAGAAATTTTTTTATCTTTTGGAATGAGGATTACATTGGTTAACAGTGTCCTCACCTCTATCTCAATGCACATCCTTTAGATCATCAAGACGCCCAAGGGAACTATCATCAAGATATAGAAAATAATGATGGTATTTATTTGGGATTCTAACTTAAGTGGAAGATTCCATTGGGCTTCATGGAAGAAACCAAAGAAACTAATTGAGATTAGAGGGATCAACTTGTGTAGCATCATGGTTTCTATTCAATCCATGTAGGCTAAGCTAGCATGGGATATTATTGAGTGTAGTTATCTATAGGTAAGGTTCATGTGCAATGGATATGTTTTTTATGGAGGTAATGGAGCTTTGGTAATAAGAGTATTTCTAATCTAGAAAGATTTATGTTTTAATAGATGTAATCACTGTAGGAGAAGTTGATTTGGGTAGTGGGTCACATTGATATTAGATTTTGGAAGGATAACTAGGAAAGCACCGACCCTCTCTTCTTCTCAGGATGCCCAGCACCTGATATTAAATTTAGATAAGCAATCTTATTTCCTAGTTTCATTAATAAAATTCTTGATGAGGAACATAAAACACTGTATGCGATAATTTGTTTGGTGAATTGATCTGATAAGTTTTTGTTTTGAGATTCTTCATCTAGTCATTTATGTAGTAGGAACTTTCAAGCATAGTGATTAGACACTAAATGAGGCTAATATTCATTGTTAATATATATAATATTCATGTGATTTATTATTCATAAACACCATTTTAGTGCATTTTACACTTTGAACATCATTTCACATTATGATTGTAATACCTTCTTAAAATGCACGATTATGTGGTATATTTTTTAACATCATTTAAAGTACCCAATGATTCATATAATTTTCAGGAATCTAATTATACATATTTTAATTTGATATTCTGGTACATTTATCTACACTTAAATATGAACATTTTTGATTCAGGTATCAATGGATAATTCATGTAAGAAGATGGGGATATTTTGTGATGAAAGGAAACAATTCTGGAGAAGTTAGATTGGACACCAGCCAGCTGATGAGATTGTGGGGCCCAACATACAGGCCCAATTAATACTAAATTTCGTGGTATGCTATAAGAAATGTATAGGAACAAATCACTCTTCATGATCCAATGCTAATTTGGCCTCCATGGTGCTCATTTAGGCGGCCCAAGTTGGAGATAAAATTCTGGACCAGATTCTGCTGCCCAGAAAAATAGTTCACTAATCTAATCATATATCTGAATAAACAGCTCCAAATGGGACCACATTTTACAGGAGTGTAGGAGACATCTGGGTATCAATTTTATTATTATATTTACCACTCTGATTCTGCCATCTAGAAGGACTTACAAGCGAGTCTGTTTGGTGGAAGAAAGCTGGCTGCCACCTCGGGTCAAGGGTGGAAAAGTCTCCTCTCCCTTACTTTCCACCACCCTAGGCCTACCATACTCAAGTGGGATCTTTTGTACTATTGTAGGCTCAACCCAAGGCTCCTAAAATGCCTATTTAAGGAAGTGTTGGTGAAGGAGTTTATAATCTTTGAGCTTTCTTTCATTGTAATTTTATGTTGCGGTTTTGTTTTCTCAAATATGTCTTCCACATGTAAGTTGTTTTAATTCATCCTTGTTTCTTAATAAAAGTTATTCTTATCTTATTATTATGTTCTTATCATTATAAATTTGATACCATTGTTTCAAGGTGTGAACTTGTTCATACCAAATCTTGTGATATTATCACACAACGGTGGAGTGATCGTTATTTTATTGTGTTTTTTTACTTCTCCATTTCCTCCTTCATGAGTCTACTTCCCGCTTCCATTGAAACCATAGCATCAATGGAGGGCTAACCAACTTATGGGTTGATCCAAGGGAGTATAAAGGGGATGGATTGGATTTTATTTATCACCTCATTAATGTATAATCACTTCTTTAATTGAGATTTTTATTTGATGATTTTTAAACTCCATCATCCTTGTTGAATTTAAGGCCACGCACTTCATGTGCTAATACAAACCTTTACCTTGAAGTGCTCAAAACTTTGATCCTTAAAGTGTATAGGTGATTAGTATTAAAGGGTGTAGATATTAAACCAGTAGTTGATGATGTTGTTTTATCTTCTTAAATGAACTCATCTCAAATATAAGAAATTCAAATGATTTAAAAGGAAATACGTCCAATCCACCCCAAGTGATAACCTAGGATCAACTCATTATTTTAAATTGAATTCACTTAAGTCTCTTAGAGTTCCTTTAAACACATCTTAAATCAACCCAATTTGGACACTTCATAGCCAAAAACAGTCCATTGAATGTACGTGTCTATAGGTTTCTTCTTAGGTCTCTGAGGATTCGACAACCCAAGCTAAACTACAAGGATCGTCCTACCTTCTTCTCTTGGGTAAATTTGAGCGAGAATCAAATTTGGCGCCGTTTCCAGGGACCCAAGTAAGTCATCTAAACACCCATTCTAATCTCCCCAATTTCTTCTTTTCTCATCCAAATTCTCTTATCTTTTCCCTTTCTTGTTTTTTTTCTTTTGGCGCATGTCCACCTACACCCGTGATCAATCAAACCGTCTAGTTAGGGTGGATAGTACTAGGGTTGGGGAGTCAGGTACACCAAGGGAACTCTTTACATCAGATCCTAATCTTCCTAACACCCCTGAGTCAAAAATTGATCCCATTTCAATGGAATTTATTAAAAAAAACCAACTCATAAACCCGGGTGGGAACCAAAATGGAAACCCAAATGAGGCAGCCCCAAACTTGGGGAATGCAATTGATCAAACCATGTATGACTACCTCACACCTTCCTGGACCAATGCCCCCCTATGAATTAGACATAACTCCCTTAGAGATTCCAACTACATCTTTAAACCCCATGTCCTAAACCATCTTCCCACATTCCATGGAATGGAGTCTGAGATTCCATACCTTCACATTAAGGAGTTCAATGACATTGTAGAAACCATGTGTCCCCCACATCAACTAGAATCAGCTAAGATGAAGCTATTTCCTTTTTCTTTAAAGGATCGAGCTAAAAATTCGCTAAAAAATTTGATACCATCATCCATAAACTCTTGGTACCAACTACAAAGAGAATTCTACAAAAAATACTTTCCCCGCCACAAAACAATTGCACTTAAAAAGAGTATCCAAAACTTTTTTGAAAAATAGGGAGAGTCGTTATATGAAACATGGGAGAGGTTCAAAGACACTCTAAACATGGTTCCTCACCATGGTATTTCTATACCTGAACAAGTGAGAATTTTCTATGAAGGGTTGGGTCCAGGGAATAAACAATTAATTGACATGATGTGTAATGGAACCTTTAAAAACAATTCCCCAAATGATGCTTACAAATATATAGAAATCCTTTCTGAACAAAACCAAACATGGGGAACTTCACCTTATTCTGAAAATCCACAAAGAAATACTAGAATTCATACACTTAGAGAAGAGGAAATCCTTAGGGATAAACTCACAGCACTCTCTAGTAAGTTTGAAGAGATAAACCTTAGGAAAGTCCATGAAATCCAAACTGTTGACCCTGTTTCCACAATTTGTGACAAACATGACCATAATACAGACAACTGCCCAACCATTCTATCCATCAAGGATGTTCTTTTAGGAGGACCCCCAGAAGAAGTAAATGCATTGAACTTTCAAAAGCCTCAATACCAAAAAAACTTCAACCCAAGGTATAATGACCACCCAGGCTTCCGCTGGAAAGATAACCAACAACCTATCCAACCACAGGGACAAAATTCTTACCCCCATTAGAACTACCAATCCCATAACCAGTTCCAAACCCAACCTATCCAACACCAACAACCACTGGTCCATTTTCAACAAACCATCCCACCTCCAAAATACCCCCTTGGGATAAACCAATCTTCTCAAGCACCAACCCAAACTGTTCCACAAATCATACTAAAACAACTGTGAGAAAAAAATGAAGAGGATGAACTCAGAAGTATCCTCCCAAAAACAAGAACTTCAAACCATCAAAACCGGAAAGGAACTCATTCCTACTCAGGTGGTGCCATCCTCAACTTCAAGGGGAGAGTCAAGTTGTTCTCAAACAACTCATGAACAACTAAAGGCTGTGGCTGTTTTAAGAAGTGGGAAATCAATTGAGAAACCTAAACAATTAATTCAGAACCCACCTAAAGATTCAAACTTGGATGAAAATTCAAATGAACCATAAGATCAAACTGAGAAAACAAATAACAATGTGAAAGAAACAACTCTTCAACAAACAACCCCACAACCTGCACAATTTCCTCAACGTATGAGGGAGAAAACCAAGCCTAAATTAAGTGAAACATTGGGGTAAATCTTCTCACAAGTCAAGTTGAACATTCCCCTTCTCGATGCCATCCAAACCATACCTGCCTACTCAAATTACCTTAAGGACTTGTGCAATTTTAAAAGAAAATTTTCACATAAAAACCAAGTCCTTTTGGATGCTAATGTGAGTGCCACCATTCAAGGGACCATTCCTCCTAAGTTGAAAGACTCGGGTTTCCCTTACATCAATGTTGAACTAGGAGAGAAAAAAGTTGTCAAGGCCTTGTGTGACCTAGGTTCTAGTGTCAATCTCACCCCTTATGTCGTGTACTTCTAGTTAGGCCTAGAAGAACTCCAACCCACATCTGTCACACTTCAACTTGCTGATCGTAGCATTAGGGTTCCAAAGGTGATTTTAAAGGACGTTCTGGTAAAAGTTGAAAACTTCATCTACCCTTATGACTTCATTGTCCTTGACAACCATCCAAAATTAGGAAATAAGGAACAAACCCCAATCATCCTTGGTCGTCCTTTTCTTGCAACAATCAAATCCGTTATCTGAGTCCAAAATGGGAACATGACCATCACTTTTGGGAACATGAGTCTATACTTGAACATCTATAATTCAATCTCACAAATAGGGTATGACAAGGACATTCATGAAGTAAACATGATAGGAATCATTGATAATGAATCCATAGAACATCAAAGAATATTTAATGAATGTTTAAGTCATTATGAGATTGATTTCCTTTGTTCACATGAAGCAATTTTATCTCCTTGGATTGAATAATTTTCAAATTGCTCTTATGATGAAGTCTTAGGTCCAACAATCAGTGAAACCTTTCAGGAAACCAATTTCATGGAGACCAATCAAACTTCCTTCCCTAAATATGATCAAGCCAATATAGTAGCTAAAACTTCTACATGTAGGGAATCAATCCTATTTGAAACTCTAAAAAAAGAAATTGAACTTGATCCAATGTCCCAATATTCTACTGAAATTCTGAACCAACCTGATCTTGAATTGAAGGAACTTCCTGCTACACTCAAGTATGCTTTCCTAGGGGACAATCAAACACATCCTATTGTAATTTCTTCTTCTCTTGAAGCCAATCATGAGAGGATGCTTCTAGATGTCCTTAGGAAACATAAGAAAGCCATTGGTTGGACCCTATCTGATATTACTGGGATTAGCCCACTTATTAGGACTCATAGGATTATTCTAGAATCTGATTCAAAGCCATGTCGTCAACCTCAATGGAGACTCAATCCTAATCTCATAGAGGTGGTAAGGAAGGAACTTCTAAAATTGTTAAAAGCTGGTATCATTTATCCCATAGCTGAGAGTGATTGGGTGATCCCAATTCAAGTTGTTCCAAAAAAGGCTGGAATCACAGTGATAACCAATGAGGATGGAGATATTCTTCCAACAAGGGTGAGTAGTGGATGGAGAGTCTGCATCGACTATAGGAAGCTAAACTCATTTACTAAGAAGGACCATTTCCCTTTACCATTCATTGACCAAGTCCTTGAGAGGGTGATAGGTCATGCCTTCTACTGTTTCTTAGATGGGTACTCGGGGTACAATCAGATTGAGGTATCCCTAGAGAATCAAGGGAAGACTATATTCACATGTCCATTAGGAACCTTTTCTTTCAAACGCATGCCCTTCGATTTATGCAATGCCCCTGGAACCTTCCAACGGTGCATGATGGGAATCTTCTCAGACATGGTAGGGGATTTTCTAGAGGTCTTCATGGATGACTTCTCTGTGTTTTGGGATAAATTTGAGGGATGTCTGAAGAATGTGGAGAGAGTCTTTTCAAGATGTGAAGAAAAGAATCTGGTCCTAAACTGGGAAAAATGTCATTTCATGGTTAAAGAGGGACTAGTTCTAGGCCATATGGTCTCAGGTAGGGGGATTGAAGTTGATAAAGACAAGGTTGACATCATTTTTCACCTTCCATCGCCCAAAACTATCAAGGAAGTGAGGTCTTTCTTAGGACATGCTGGTTTATATAGAAGATTCATCAAGGAATTTAGTTCAATCTCTTGTCCCCTTTGTGCTCTCCTAGTAAAGGATGCTCCATTTGTTTGGACAGAAAGTTGTGAGGGTTCATTCTCAACCCTCAAATCCTCTCTCGCCTCTCCTTCTATTATGAAATCTCCAAATTGGAACCTTCCTTTCAAACTTATGGGTGATTCCAGTGACTTTGTTGTAGGAGCTGTGTCAGTACAATGTTGTGATAAAACTCCTTATGTCATTGCTTATGCAAGAAAATCCTTAAATGATTCCCAAATAAACTACACCACCACTGAAAAGGAGTTACTTGCTATCATGTTTGCCTTAGAGAAGTTTAGGTCCTGCATCTTAGGATCCCCCGTCACTATGTTCACTGACCATTCTGCACTAAAATACCTCTTCCAAAAACAAGATGCTAAGGCTAGACTGATTAGGTGGGTCCTTCTCTTACAAGAATTTGACCTCACAATCAAGGATAAAAAGGGCGTTGAAAATGTTGTAGCTGATCACCTCTCTAGGATTGAATTTAAAGACAACTAAAATCACCTTTCTGTGTCTGATTCATTTCCTGATGAACACCTATACTCTATGAGTGACTTCCCTTGGTAGGCCGACATAGCCAATTTCTTAGTTACAGGAGACATTCCAAAATTATTAAGGACTCAAGCTCGAAGGAAAATCCTTTCTGATGTTAGACACTATGTGTTTGATGATCCATACCTCTATAAGTTCTGCCCTGACCAAGTCATTAGGAGGTGTGTCCCAGAATATGAACAAGAGTCCATCCTTAAATTCTGTCGTAGTGAGGCATGTGGAGGTCACTTTTACTCTAAGAAAACATCTTCTAAGATTCTTCAATGTGGTCTCTTTTGGCCCACCCTTTCAAGGGACTCTTACACATTTTTTCAAAGTTGTCCTAGGTGTCAACAAGTAGGGTCCATCACAAAAAGGAATCAAATGCCACTCACTCCCATCTTAGTGGTTGAAATATTTGACTATTGGGGAATTGATTTCATGGGTACCTTCCCAAACTCTAGGGGATACCTCTACATACTCTTAGATGTTTATTGTGTCTCAAAATGGGTTGAGTCCATTCCTACTAAGTCCAATGATCATCAAGTTGTGATTCTATTTCTAAAAGAGAACATGTTTTCTCGATTTGGAATTCCTAGGGTTATAATCAGTGATCGAGGAACCCATTTCTGCAACTGCCCATTCTCTTCACTCATGTCTAAGTATGGTATTTCTCATAAAGTGTCTACTACATACCATCCTCAAACTAATGATCAAGCTGAGTTATCGAATAGGGAGATTAAGCAAATTCTTGAAAAAACTGTCAACCCCTCTAGGAAAGATTGGTCTAAGAAACTCTTAGATGCTCTTTGGGCCTATCGAACCGCATATAAAACCATTTTAGGAATGTCCCCATATAGGCTGGTTTATGGAAAAGCATGTCATTTACCTGTTGAAATTGAGCATAAGGCCTTTTGGGAAATTAAGAAAATTGATTATGACCTCTCATTGGATGAAACAAAAAGGAAATTAGATCTCAATGAACTGGAGGAACTAAGGATGGAGGCTTATGAAAATTCAAGGTTCAATAAAGCTATATTTCAAGCATATCAATCTAGGAATATCAAGGTCAAGCATTTTGAACCAGGAAAACTTGTGCTCTTGTATAGTTCAAAACTTCATTTACACCCGGGAAAGTTAAGGTTTATATGGTTAGGACCTTTCATAGTGCATCATGTGTACCCCCATGGGGTAGTAGAGATTCAAGATCCCACAAGTGGTTACATTTTCAAGGTCAATGGTCAAAGGTTAAAACCATTCATTGAATCATTCAATAAATAGGAAATAAAGGTTGAGTTAACTGATCCAACCTATGAACCCAGAAAAAATTGATAGATTTGGGATCCATGTCAGGCTAACAACGTTAAAAAAAGCGCTACATGGGAGGAAACTCATGGTTTTCAAGTTTCCTGTCATTTTGTTGTTTAAATCAACTTTATATTTTAAATAGGATTAATTAAACATTTTGATATTCAATAAAAAAATTAAACTATTGACTTTTTATTATTTTATGAGTATGGATGGGTATGAAAGGGGAGCATCGTATTCATATGTGTCACGTGGTGTGATCTCTGAGTAATACCTTACCCAGAAATTTAAAAGAAGACAATGTATCATTAGTTTGATTAAAAAAACAAAAAAAAACAAAAATAACAAGGAAAACCATAAAAATAATGATACTTGGAATTCAATAAGTCATTGTGTTGTGTGTTGTTTCTAGTTTTTTATTCTTTGTATGGTTCAAGGACTATTTTGGGTGATACATGTTCAATCAAGGAGGTGCTTACATCCCCTAAGAGATCAAAGGACTAATTTGGAGCAGCAAGAATTTCAACTTCAACCACCAGATCACTTTATTCCATGATCCTCATTTTCAATTTCCATTTTGAACTTTCATTCTCTAACTCTACCCCCTTCTAAAATTTCTTTTATAAACACTGGGGATAGTGTTATTTTAAGTTGGGGGGGAGAAAAAATGAAAAATTCTTTTGTGTCAAAAAAAATGAATGATTTGAAAAAACAAATTGTGTAAATGGAAGGAAAAGTTCCTTTAACTTTGAACATGGTAATACACATTTCACACTTTGAAACTAAATATCAAATAATTTAGCATGCCCTGATTCTGATTTTAATCCTTGTATAATTTCATGAGCATATATTTTGGAAAGTGTGGTTGTCTAATGTGATATTTCGTCGTTTATATTTTCATCCAAATAAAAAAAGATCACAATGCACGTCCTTTGGATAGTGGGGTATTAGTTTGAGTTCATGGGGTCCCCCAAATATATATCATAGGTTTGTTGATCATTTTAGTTTTAGTATGAGTATTCAATAAAAAAATAAAAAATAAAAAAAATTGCGCGTAGATCAATGAAATGACCTAATGGGTGGCTTTCGGCACTTGGGGATCGTGACACCATAGTTGTCTGGCCCAGAGTTAGTAATTTTATCTCTATTTTTAGTAATTTGAATTTGTTTTTGACTAAGTTAACTTGAGATGATGCCCGAATATCTGGGATTCACTTGGTTCCCTAAGGTCTTTGAGCCTGGGAGTCATCGGCAAAGTCTCACTACAGGGGTTGACTCTTTTGAGTGCAATTTCAATTACCATGGAAAAATTGAAAAAAAAAACAAAAAACAAAAAATTATATATATAATACAAAAAAAATTGAATACTCATCTTAATATTGAAATGTGATTCCACCTAGCACTTCCGTAATTTCCCCCTTGAATAAAGATGAACCCCCATGTCTATTGTGATGCACAACACATCCTCATACTTAATTGATATTGGATGAAATATGGAAATGAATTTGAACATAGGAATGGGATTGGGATTGGGATCTGCTTATGAAACAATCTTGTATTAAAATATTTTTATGGGTTTCATGATTTTTTGGTATAAGGGTTTCTGGTGATCATTGTGTATTAAAATGTTTTTGGAAAAGGGAATTTGAATTTCATATTGTTGAGATATATTTTGCTCGGGACTAGAAAAACTCAAGTTGGGGGTGTGATTATCCACTAAATGAGGCTAATATTAATTGTTAATATATATAATATTCATATGATTTATTATTCATAAACACCATTTTAGTGCATTTTACACTTTGAACATCATTTCACATTATGATTGCAATACCTTCTTAAAATGCACTATTATGTGGTACATTTTTTAACATCATTTAAAGTACCTAATGATTCATTTGATTTTAAGAAATATAATTATACATATTTTAATTTTATATTTTTTTAAATTGATATACACTTAAGTATGAACATGTTTGATTCAGGTATCAATTGATAATTCATGGAAGAAGATGGGGATATTTTGTGCTGAAATGAAACAATTCTGGAGAAGTCAGATTGGACACTAGCCCATTGATGACAATGTGGGGCCCAAAATACAGGCACAATTAATCCCAAATTTCATTTTATTCTATAATAAATGTTGTGGAACAAATCACTCTTCAGTATCCAATGCTAATTCGGCCCCCATGGTGTCCATTTAGTCGGCCCAAGTTAGAGATAAAATTTTGGTTCAGATTCTGTGGCCCAGAAAAACAGTCCACTAATCTAATCATATCTCCGAATCCATAGCTCCAAATGGGCCCAAATATTATAGCCGTGTAGGAGACATCTGGGTATCCATTTTATTTTTATATGTACCACTCTGATTCGGCCATCTAGAAGGACTTACAAGCACGTCTGTTCGGTGGGAGAAAGTTGGATGCCACCTCAGGTCAAGGGTGGAAAAGTCTCATCTCCCGTACTTTCCACCACCCTAGGCCTACCATACTCAAGTGGAATATTTTGTACTATAGTAGGATAACCCAAGGATCCCAAAATTCATATTTAAGGCAGTGGTGGTGAATGAGTTTATAATCTTTGAGCTTTCTTTCATTGTAATGTTATGCTGCCGTTTGTTTTCTCAAATATGTCTTCCACATGTAAGTTATTTTAATTCATCCTTGTTTCTTAATAAAAGTTCTTCTTCTCTTATTATTCTGTTCTTATCATTATCACTTTGATACCATTGTTTCAAGGTGTGAACTTTTTCATACCAAATCTTGTGAGATTATCACACAACGGTGGAGTTATTGTTATTTTATTTTGTTTTTTTTACTTCTCTATTTCCTCCCTCATGAGTCTACTTCCCGCTTCCATTGAAACCATAACATCAATGGAGGGATAAAAAACTTATGGTTTGATCCAAGGGAGTAGAAAAGGGATGTATTGGATGTTATTTATCACCTCATTAATGTATAATCACTTCTTTAATTGATATTTTTATTTGATGATTTTTAAACTCCATCATCCTTGTTGAATTTAAGGCCACACACTTCATGTGCTAATACGAACCTTTACCTTGAAGTGCTCAAAACTTTGATCCTTCAAGTGTATAGGTGATTAGTATTAAAGGGTGTAGGTATTAAACCAGTAGGTTATGATGTTGTTTTATCTTCTTAAATGAACCCATCTCAAATATAAGAAATTGAAATCATTGAAAAGGAAATACGTCCAAACCACCCCAAGTGATAACCTAGGATCAACTCATTCTTTCAAATTGAATTCACTTAAGTCTCTTAGAGTTACTTTAAAACCATATTAAATCATCCCAAGTTGGCCACTTCATAGAAAAAAACAGTCCATAGAATGTATGTGTCTATAGGTTTCTTCTTAGGTCTCTGAGGATTCGATAACCCAAGCTAATCTAAAAGGACCGTCCTACCTTCTTCTCTTGGGTAAATTTGAGCGAGAATCACATAGTTTCATCCAAACTATAAAATAGATGAGTTGGCATCCAAGACTTGGTGCAAGGAGATCCCATAAAAACTCAAATTATTGGTATATCATTTGAGGAACCACTCTATTCCTATGGATGATAATATTTAAAAGAAGGGGTTTAGATGGCCTCGGGCTATCATTGTTTCACTTCTCCAAGTTTGGAAACAGTGTGGAATCTCTTCTTTAGGATGATTGGGCTCTTTATGTTGGGATTTCTGGGATAGTTCATGGGGATCACTCCTCAAGTGGATCTCATTCTAGATTTTATTTCATTCTGGTTTCCAGGTGATGATCAGTCTGGTGTCAAAGTAAAAAATTTGAGTTGTGGTTTTTGTAGTGGTGTTCTGGATTATCGGGGATTTAAAGAACTCTATGAGGGATGTTAAATGGTCCTTGTCTTTAGGTATGAAGGTATGTGTTAAGTTCCTAATGATGGATCTTGGATCCCTCATTTCTGTAGGGGTTCATCAGTTTCCTTAAGGTGGATCCTTCCAAGGACATCCTTTCCTTCACTAGGTAGAGGTAACGCGGGTAGGGGGAGATGGGTTAGATGGTCACCTCCAAGTTCAGGGCTAAATTAGAATGTGGATGGATCTTGTGAAGATAGGGTTATAAGAGGAGATGGATTGGTGTGAGATGAAAGGGGCTCAGTGCTTCTCGAATTTAGTATTTTTTATGGACCAAGTAATTCCATTGGGGTGGAAACAAGGTCCATGCACAGTGGTCTTCTATTTTGTGATCATTATAATCTTAAAATTTTTATGGTTGAATCCGACTCTTTTGTTTTGGTCGGGTTCATTTCAAATAATTCTTCCACTCCTTGGGACATTTATTACCTTATCAGTGAATGTAGAATGTTATTGAATCAAGGCATTGAGGTCAGACACATGTTAAGAGAAAACAACTTCACAGTGAATGCCATGGCTAGTCGAGTGAGTTTCGGTGAGAGCATTATTATTTTTCATTATACTGGCTTCATCCCTCAAGACTGTAAAGGAATTATTTGGGGTGGCGCCCTCGACCTCCACCATTTTCACCCCCTGACTTCTCTTAGGTTTACCTAAATCTAAAAAAAAGGGAAGTTTGAGTGAGAATGAATATTAAAAATGAATAAATAAATTTCAATAAAATACAAAAATATTAAAAAAATGTGTATTCATAACAATAATTACATAAATTACAAACACATAAAAATGAATAAAATAAATAAATAAATAATATTAATTATATAAATAACAGAATTATTTAAAACTAATTATATAAACTATTTAAATTAAAAATATATTTAAAAAAATGAATTTAAATAAATAAATTATATAAATTTAAACATATTAAAAATTAATAAACAAAAATGAATAAATATTAATCAAATAAATTAAAAGAAATATTCAAAATATTAAAACATACTAAATAAATATGTATAAATAAATATTAAAAAATAAATAAATTCCAAAAAAAATAAAAATAATAACAATTAAAAATGAATAAATAATATTAAATGGAATAATATTAAAAATGAATAAATAAAATTTAAGAAATTTTAAAAAAAAATAAAAAATAAATTCTTAAGATTAACTACATGAATTATAAACACATAAAAAATAAAGAAAAATGAATAAATAAATTATATAAATAACAAAAATATTAAAAATAAATTGTATTAACTATTTAAATTACAAAAATATTAAAAAATGCATTTAAATAAATTAATTATATAAATTTCAAAACATTTTGAAAATATTAAAACTAAAAAATAAAAAAAAAATATTAATCATATAAATTATAAACATATTGAAAATATTAAACTTAGAATAAAATATGTATAAATAAATATTAAAAATGAATAAATTCCAAAAATATTAAAAATTAATAAATATTAAAAATTAATAAATAATATTATATTAAAGAATATTAAAATTGAATAAATAAAATTGAATAAATTACAAAAAAATTATTTAAAAAAGTGAATTCGTGACCTTAATTACAAGAATTACAAACACATAAAAAAATAAATAAATAATAAATAAATAATATTAATTTCATAAATAAATAAAAATTATTAATAATGAATTATATTTACAATTTAAATTACCAAAATATCAAAATTAAAATGAATTTAAATAAATTAATTATATAAATTTCAAACATATTAAAAAAATTAAACTTAATAAATAAAAATGAATAAATATTAATCATATAAATTACAATCATATTGAAAATGTGAAAACTTAGTAAAAAATGTGTATAAATTTTTTAAAATGAATAAATTCATAAAATATTAAAAATTAATAAATATCAAAAATGAAAAATGTAATACTGAATGAGAGAATTTAAAAAAAAGAAAAAATTAAATTGAATAAATTGAAAAAAAAATTAAGAAAATTGAATTCCTAACATTTATTACATGAATTATAAACACATAAAAATAAATAAATTGAATAAATAAATAATATTATTATTTCTAATTATTGATTTATGTACTATATCGATTGTATATAAAAAAATATAATTAATTATTAACCTTAATAATTTTTAATAATAATTAAAAATATTATTGTTTAATTAAATGTATAAATGTTAGGTTCACTAGGCTAGATACCCTGAGAGGGGGGTGAATTAGGGTATGACATATTAAAACAACTACCCCTTTTGATCTTGTTTTGCTAATAGACAAAACTCTCTTCTCTCTCCTTGCCGATGCAGAGTCTGAATAAACCTTAAAGCATGCACATGACACAACGATTTTTACTTGGTTCACCCTCACTGGGCTATGTCCAAGGAGCATACACCGGCAGTGTATCGATGTACCAATTCCACTATAAGTGCACTGTTGTTTACAAGTTCTAAGAGGATTCACAATCCCCCTGGTTTAGAACCACTCACAGTTTGAGAACTCACTGCTCTCTCAACTGAAGTGAGCTCACTGCTTTTTTAGAAGATCCACTCACATTTTATAGACCTGTAGGTCTGTTCATTACCACTAATGAAGGCATCCTCCACTATATGTAGATGCTCTATTGATGTCCAAATTTCATCCACTAATTAATACCTCTTTTCCCCAGAACACTTAGCAACAATATTTGGGAAATACCTTCGCAAAGCACCCTACTTCGTGAAGCTCCCAATTTCACCAAGCTCAAAAAATCCTTTGCGAAGCTCCTTCCTTTTCGCGAATCACTCTCATAAAGTACTCTCACGAATCACTCCCGCAAAGCTCAAGTCATCGCAGAGCGACTTCCCTCGCGAAGTTCACTGAGCCAACGCGGATCTTGTAACTTTCGCCGAGCGAGAATAGCCACCGCAAAGCTCCTTCCTTTCGCGAAGCACACTAACTTCGCTAAATACCTTCGCAAATCGAGAGAAAAATATTTTCACTGAAAACTCTCTACTTATCTCGAGGGGGTCGAGGAATATTTATTGGCGATTTCACTGACCCTCGAACCTTCCGCACGAATTCAGTGCCAGGTCAACACAAATCGCGAAGCTCTGAAATTTCTACCAAAATTATCTAAAAATCACGAAGCACCACGTAAATTATCTGATCGCAGAGCTCGTCTTAATCACAGAGTATCCCATCAATTCCTTCGTGCCTTCTATGTAAATCTCCACCCACAATTCCCTTCACCGCTACAATTCTCTTCAACTCTGCCATTCGCGAAGATTCGCCGCCATCATTTTTCTAGTCTTCACGAAATACAAACCATGAACCCTATATTTCAAAACTCATGCCTTTTCCATATTTAAATTATATCTTCCAGGAAATCCAATTTTCGTGATGCTCACCAAACTCCAAATTTTGGACCCCAAAAATTTGGAAAACACTGGGAAATGGTGCCACCTTGTATTTGCTCTTTTTTGTACTACCTCCATATCATCCATTCCTTTTTCATGGTTCTTTGTCAAAATGGATTGTCAACAACATCTCTGGAACTTGATAATTCACCATGGAAACCTGCTTTGTCAACAAATACAATCAACCCAAAAATGATGCAATGTTACCTTGAGGCATTTTTTCCCAACAATATCCCCGTTGGATTTGTTAACAACTCTTCTCAAAATAATTTTCTGTATGTTGAAACCTCACTGATTCTTCTTTCATCATCAACCATCCTTCTCCTATTGCGATTCAGATAGAAACCAAATATTCACTCACCGCAAACTCTAATCCCACATGAGCAATGCTCGGTGTGAGAAAAAAGAGAATTATGAAAATTTCATCAATGAATCACTTCATTTCAGACACAAGTCGTTGACACCAAGCTTATACCAGTTTCCAAACCGATACCAATTGTTGATCACTGGAACCCTTCTCACACCATTCCAACATCACTCTTCTTCTTTTATCATGATCTGTAGCTATCTTGATATCTAATCTCTAATCGATCACTTCTAGCATCGTCAGATTTAAAATGCTCTCCCTATCTCATTGATCTTCCCCTATCTCGTTGCTCCGCCTATTAGCTTCTCCCAGTGTCCTTTACTAAGAAATTTTATCCCTTCTTTAGCCACAGTTTCTCCCCCTTGAGGAGTCACTATTTCTACCCCTTTTTCAATGAACCCAAATATCGATCCTTTGTGTTCTGAAACATTAGAAAGAACACAGATTAGTTCATTAGAGAAAAACACGCAATACCTTGGGCAGAGGGGGGTCCCACATCCACACTTTTTCAAGTTCGGGGAGTCGACTGAACTCCTAGATCCAGTCGATGCCTTTCAAATGCTTCCTTGGGTAAGGCCTTTGTTAGAATGTCTGGAACCTGTAGTTTGGTAGGCACATACTCCAACTTCATGATTCTTTGCTCAACATTCTCCTTGATAAAATGATAATTTATCTCAATGTGATTTGTCCTTGAGTGATGGATAGGATATTTTCTGAGATTTATAGCACTTGAGTTATCGCACTGGATTTTGATCGGAGACGAAACTTCAACTCCCATATCATCAAGGGGATGCTTTATCCACAATAATTATGTGCATGCTTGAGTGTCCACAATATACTCATCCTCTAAAGTGCTTAATAAAATGAAATCTTGCGTCTTTCTTAGCCAATAAATACACAATCCACCAAGATAGAAAGCACCTCCTAAGGTTGATTTCCTATCATATGCTGAATCGGCCCAATCTGTATCTGTATATCCCAATAACTCTGACTGAGATTTATCAATATATATCAAGCCTAAATACATTGTGCCATATTTATTCATCTTGTTATGATAGACCTATTTAGTCCCAATGGAATTCTTATATGTGGGCCTCAAAACAATCTATCATGTCTGATTCTTCTCAATATGATCAAGCTCTTCATTCATTGTCTGAACCCATTTTTCATCTTCAGCTGCATCAGCGAAGAATTTTGGCTCAACCTGAGATAGAAAAGATGTCTGCTATAGTGATCTCATTTATCTTGTCTGAACTGGATCTGACTGATCACCAATTATATTCTTCCTGTCAATTTCAGCTCGACTCCTTGTCTTTTATGCAGATACAGATTTTACTTCTTCATGCTCATCATCAGTATCTTCTTCTGAATCAACATCATCCACTTCTGCTCCCCCTACATTGCTTTCTTCCTCATCACTCTCATCAAGAAATTGTTTAATGCACTTTTGAATGATCTCCTCATTCTCCACTACAGTGACATCATTTCTCTCAAATACTTTTCTCATCCTTTTGTTAAATCATTTATATGCCTTACTTTTTCCTGAGTATCCAAGTAATGTCCCTTCATCTCCCCGTGACTCATATTTCCTATGTTTTTCCTTGTTGAAAATAAAGCACTTACTTCTAAATATTCGAAATCATTTCACTGTTGGATTATTTTTATACCACATCTCGTACAGAGTCTTTCCTTCCTTCAGACAAAACAGATCCCTATTAGAAATGTAGACCAATGTCAAAACTGCTTCCTTCTAAAATTTCTCTGGTAGGTCTTTTTCAATGAGCATCACTCTGTCCATGTTTTTGATGATCTGATTTATCCTTTAAACCACTCCATTTTTTTGGGGAGTTCTTACTGATAAAACTTGATGCCTTATCCCATGTTTCTCGAGATAGCCTTTCACCTGACTGTTTGTGAATTTTGTACCATTGTCAGTATGAAGCTTCATAATTTCCTGTCCAAGCATCATTTCACACTTCCTCTGGTACTTTTTTAAGTAGTTGAACACATCAGACTTATGATAAATAAAAAATACTCATTTTATTCTTCTATAGTCATCAATGAAAATAACATAGTACCTCTTTCCATCAATTGCTCTTGGTGTTATAGGCCCACATACATCAGCATGCACCAATTCGAGCACTCTTGTTGATTTATTTTCCTTTTCTTTATACGCATTTCTTATGATATTACCTTGTTGGAATGAATCGCACGTGTGAGTAAGATCAGGTGATAGCTTAGGGAGGTCTCTTGATATATCACACTTTACCAGATCTTCCAGAGATGGTTGTCATAGATGACCAAGTCATTTATTACACAACTTGTTTTCTTCCTCTCTAGAAATAAATCACATATCTTCTTATCCACTTACCAGGTACATATTTCCCTTTATCCTTTTTCCCTATAGAACTATTTCCCTGTCTCTTCCTTTGATGATACACACCTTCTTAGTAAACCTTATAGAATTTCCTGAGTCACATAGTTGACTGACGCTGAGCAAATTGTGATTGATGCCTTCTACTACTAAGACATCAGTACATCTCATTTATTTGCCCCCAAACTTGGACTTTCCTGAGCCAATTATCTTTAGTCCTTCATCATTTCAAAACTTGACAACTCCTTATTTGTTATATTTTACACCTTTAAAAAGATACTTATTACTTGTCATGTGAGATGTGCAACCACTGTCAAGGATCCACACACCAGAGCGATCTGATGCTTTAAGGGAAATTTTTTCCACCATTGCCTTCTCATTCTTTTTCTTCTTTGTCCATATTTTTGCCTCCATACTTGACATGGATTGAGACCTCTGATCTTTCTCAGAGTATGATGGAACAGCTTCATCTTTCAAAGCCGCAAATCTGTTTTTCATTTTCAACTCACTTGTTAGTTCATTGATCTGCTACTTGCGAACATTTTGATTCTCTTTTGGCACATTCCTTTGTATGGTCGAAGTACATTACCTAGCCATGTTCCCAAATCCTCCACACAAAAGATAGTGTCCTTATAAATATGTCCTGGAGAATCATTCTCTGTTTGGATGTCACCTTTGTTCTTGTGCCCTTCGATATCTCTTGGCTATGGAACACACATACTGTGAATGTCCCATATTTCTACAGCAATAAAACCTGATATGAGGTGCATTTTTTGTGTGACTTCTGCACTGTTATTTTCCCCTTAGGATATCTGAATATTTTGATTCTGCCTTGTGCCCAAATAAACCTTCAATCTCGGAGTGGGTGCTTGCGTTCTGACCTCAATTTTCACAAATTTTTGTTTTCGATCAAGCCCCCCATTAGTCTTAGCCTCAGAACATAGTTGATGCTTCTTTTCTGATGAACCATTATTCTCCACTTTCAACTTCTGGATTTTATGAGTGATCTGCTTTCCTGATGACCCAGCAGGAGTCAAGATTTTTTCTTGATCTTTAACCTTTTTTCACAAACCAACAACGTCTCTTTAAAGTTCTTCAATATGCTTGATTTGATTTTTCCTTGTGTTATTCAAGCTATCGATCTTCCTTTTATGTTCTTCAATTTTTATTTTATACTCACAAACTGATTCTGAGTCCTCTGGTGTTTATGACATGAGTTTCTCAATTTCTTCCATCAACTCAGACTTCTCTTCTTCCTTCTGCTATATATAGAGTTTGGCATCACGAACAAATTTTTTTTCTTTCTTTGTTTTGGCTCTCCAAACATCTATCTCCTCAAGAGCAGCCTCTAAATCAGCTTTCTTATCAACTCTTCCCTCAACTTATTCTTATTCTTCATCAGCTTCAGTTTTATTCTTATTCTGAGAACTACTGACAACTGTCACCATAGCATTTTCTCCACGATCTTTGCAGTTCTCTATCTCGTCAACCTCCTTAACCTCATACTCGTCTGAAATTTCATATTATTTTGAAAGAAGGTTCTTCTTCTTAAAGAAATTTCTCTTGAACTGTTTCTTGCCTTTCCCATAGGCCGGAGACTTCTTCTTGAAAATTTTGATTTCATCGACATCATCATCCACTTGGAACTTTTTGGGGAACCTTTCCGCAAGATTTATAACCTCTCCACATTGAAAAAAAACAAGTGGAATCTTACCTTTAAACTTTTATTTTCCTCTTTAAGGGTTTGAGTAGAGGAATGAAATCACCTCATCTGTCTTTTCTTCTTCCTGAGAGTCTTCAATGGTGAGCTTCTTTATGGCCTTGAATGCCACCTCTTTGGATTTTCCCTTTTCCACAGCATCGTTATCATCATTTCTCATTTCATATGCAACAAGGGTGTTGTGCAGGTTATCCAATATCAGCTCTTTTGGGTCTTTATCTTCAAAAACCAAAACTTTCGGATTGAATTGAGGTGGAAGTTTCCTCAAGATGCGCTTCACAATCTTTATGTCTTCAATAACTTCTCCAAGACCTCACATGTCTTCCACTAAAACATTTACCCTATCTAAGAATGCATCAATAGACTCATTCGGGTTCATTCTCAGATCTTCATACTTCTTCCACAACACTTAAAGCTTTTCCTCTCTGACCTTTTTATCCCCTTCATATATATTCAGTATCTTTTCCCACATGGAATGTGATGTTTTTCATGACATCAACTTTGTATAGATAGGATTGGATAGTGCTCACCCTAAGGCATTAATTCCTTTGGCATCAGCATCCAACTCTCTATGCTCAACTTCTGATAATGCACCACTGTTAATATCAGTTGTTATGTCATGAATTGCTATTGTGAACACATCCATTCTTAATGATAAGAAGTAGCGTTGCATCTGATTCTTCCATAGCTGGAAATTGTTACCTTCAAAGATAGGAATCCCTTTATGATTAGTGACCTCCATTTGAGAGAGAAACACTGATATTAAACCTCCCTTTGATACCAATTGTTAGGCTCAGTAGGCTAGATACCCTGAGAGGTGGGGTGAATCAGGGCATGATAGATTAAAACAACTACCCCTTTTGATCTTGTTTTTATATTAGAAAAAACTCTCTTCTCTCTCCTTGCCGATGCAGTGTATGAATAGACCTTAAAGCATGCACAGGACACATCGATTTTTACTTGGTTCACCCTCACTGGGCTACGTCCAAGGAGCATACACCTACAATGTTCCGATGTACCAATTCCACTATAAGTGCATTTTTGTTTACAAGTTTGAAGCGGACTCACTGTCCCTCCTGGTTTGCAACCACTTACAATTTGAGAACTCACTAATCTCTCAACTGAAGTGAGTTCACTGCTTCTTCAGAAGATCCACTCACAGTTTATAGACTTGTATGTCTCTTCATTACCACTAATGAATGCATCCTCCAATATATGTAGATGCTCTATTGATGTAAAAATTTCATCCACTCATGAATACTCCTTTGCCCCTGAACACTGAGCAACAACCTTTGGGAAGTACCTTCGCAAAGCACCCTACTTCGCGAAGCTCCCAATTTCACAAAGCTCAAACAAGCCTTCGCGAAGCTGCTGCCTTTTCGCAAAGCACTCTCACGAAGCACTTTCACGAAGCACTCTCGCGAAGTTCAATTCATCGTAGAGCGACTTTCATCATGAAGCTCACTGATCCAATGCGGAGGTTGAAACTTTCGCGGAGCTAGAATAGCCGCTACGAAGCTCCTTCCTTTTGCGAAGCACACTGCCTTCGCGAACTACCTTCGCGAATCAAGAGAAAAATATTTTCTCTAAAAACTCTCTACTTCTCTCGAGGATGTCAAGGCCTATTTATAGACGATTCCACTGACCCTCGAACCTTCTGCACGAAGTCAGCGCCACGTCATTACAAATCGTGAAGCTCTAAAATTTCTGCCAAAATTCTCTAAAAATCACGAACCACCACGGTAATTTTCTGATCGCGGAGTTCTTCGTAATCGTGGAGCATCCTGTCAATTCCTTTGCGCCTTCTTTGCAAAGCTCCACTCGCAATGCCCTTCGCCGTCACAATGATATTCAACTCTGTCGTTCACGAAGCTTGACATAATCGCAAAGAATCACCACCATCATTTTTCTGGTATTTGCGAAATCCAAACCATGAACCCTATCTTCGCGAAACTCGTGCCTTTTCCATATTTAAATTAGATCTTCCAGGAAATCCAATTTTTGCAATGCTCAACAAACTCCAAATTTTGGACCCCAAAAATTTGGTAAACACTAGGAAACTACGCCACCTTATATCTGCTCTTTTTGTACCGCCTCCAGATCATCCATTCCTTGTTCTTTGTCAAAATAGATTGTCAAGAACATCTCTGGAATTTGACAATTCACCATGGAAACTTGATTTGTCAACAAACACAATTAACCCAAAAATGATGCAATGTTACCTTGAGGGATTTTTACCCAACAATAAATAACTATCAAAATTGAATATATTACAAAAATTTTAAATGAATCAATATTAAAAACCAATAAATTACAGAAAATATTAAAAATTGGAAAATATTAAAAATGAATAAATAATATTAAATAAATAAACACACATATACATACACCCATACATATGCATAGACATGCATGTACACATACATACACATACACATACGCATGCATGCGCATGCATGCATATACACATACATACATGTACACACATGTATAAACATGCACATACATACAATTATATACACGTGCATATACATACATATACATACTACATAACATACACATACTACATAAACAAAACATACATACACGTATGTACACATACATATACACATACACATACACATACACATACACATATACATACACATACACATACACATACACATTCACATACACATACACATACACATACACATACACATACACATACACATAAACATACACATACACATACACATACATATACAGATACACATACACATACACATACACATACACATACACATACACATACACATACACATACACATACACATACACATCACATACACATACACATACTCATACACATACACATACACATACACATACACATACACATACACATACACATACACATACACATACACATGCACATACACATACACATGCACATATGCATCTACATAGACATACATACACACATACATGCATGTACATCCACATGCATGCACAAAAACATGCACATACACATACACATACACATACACATACACATACAGATACACATACACATACACATACACATACGCATACATATATATACATATATATGTAAACATACATACATACATGTACTCATAAACATACACTTACACAAACAAACATCTATATAAACATACACATACACATACACAGAACACATACACACACACACAACAGATACAAACGCATACATAGATACACATATATATATGCACACATATAGACGTACACATACGTACACATGCATACACATACATACAGATATATGTGTATATTTTAAATTATTTAATATGAATATAAATATATAAATTGAGATATAAACTATATTTAAATAAATATATATCTCTTATATATTAATTTAATTGTTTAAATAAAATATTAATATATTATATTTATATATACATTTTTTAATTAATGTATATAAATATATTATTTATTATTTATTAATATAAATTTTATATTATATATATATATAATAATTAAAATAATTTTGATAATATTCTTTTTATTATAATATAGTTACATAAATCATATTTATATAATATATTTACATATATATAATTATTTTTATATGAATAATATTTAAAGATATATACATATGAATATATAAATTAAATTATTCAAGGTGCCATTTATCATCTCTATTTTAGAGTTTTTCGTAGGGAAAATTTTATCAGTGATAAGAAAATAACTGATAAAAGAGTACCTTTATCAATGATAAAAAAAGAACTGATAAATAGTATAATTTTATCAGTACTTTTTTAGCTCTGATAAAAGTCACTTTTATCGGTACTTTTTGTTAGCGCTAATAAAAGAATCATATTTATTAGAATATTTTGATTGGAACTGAAAAAAGGTTAGCACTTAATAGATGTGAATCTGTTGTAGTTCATGAAAAAAAGGGTTACCCAAGCCAATTACCCTTCCAAAAAATAATCTTCCCTCTTAGAATATTTTAGTGTAAATTATCTGGAAGACATTAAAAAGATTTAGAAAATCTCCACTATAGAGAGTGGAAATTATAGTTGACTTTGGAGATGACATCCACATCCTCCCCATATTTTTTTCTTCTAAAATACACCATAATGACTGCCCCTCAATATATTCCCAGTCTAGTTTCTAAAGTAGTCCTTTTATGGTGTCTTCTATGTCTCTAATGTTAATACCATCTGCATAAAAAGGTTTTGAAAGTTTCTTCTATATTTTAAAATGGAATATCTTCTCTGAATTAGTATCCCACATGTGAATTTATAGTGTTTTTATGTTGAATTTACATTGTTTAATATTTCTGTAAATTTTATTTCTACATTTATGAAATTTTTGATTTATTATTATGATTATTTTTTAATACTGGATCTTATATTTTTTTGGGATAATTCATTTTATTGGGTTTAATGTGTGGTCCTCATTTTTAGTCATTGTTAGTGGCTCGTAGATTGGAATGTACCCTCATCCTGGTTTTTATTTCATTTTTTCAGCCACACCTGTTTTACTCACCAAATCACTAATCAGTTTATCCCATTTCATTTCTATTCGATAGAGATATATGGCATGTGCTGGTTGGCTTGGATATTAGGATTGCTTGGGTGGTTTTGGGGGGGATTTATGACCCCCTATGGATTTATCCTTTCATATTGATTCACTCATTCTCTACCTCTTAGTTATGCACCCATTATCCTCTAGAGAAACCATAGAATTTGAGTGAGTTTTTTATTATGACATTTATTCCTGAGCTTTTTGTCTTCATATTCATGATTCTACTACACTGTTCTTGGTGGAGTTTGTGAGAAATACCCTTACCTATGAAAAAGTGTGACTTTTTGATGAACCTGGAAGAATTGGAGAGGATATTCTTCAAGATATATAAGAATGGAACATGGTTCATTCCATGATACTATAATTTTAAATTCAAAGACTATGAAGATGCTTGGACACCCAAATATAACTAAATTTATACAGGTTTTTAAGTTCTTCTACCTTATTTTTATTACTGTTAAAGAAGTTATTTCAAGTTATTTTATTGTTTTTTGTTGATCAATCTCTGGACTGTTCTTCCATTGTTTTGTTTTTTTATCTTAAAAAATTCATGTGTATGTGGTGTTCTATACATGCATGTAGGCCCCAAATGGACTAGATCACATTAAATATATTGTTCATCTTTATTATTCTCTTTATTTCTTTGTTTGACACAATTTGTATTATTGATTCTAGTTGTATTGTTTGAACCATTTGAATAATATTCAAGTTCTAGTTTCTATATTAGTTTTTCTTGTTCTCACTCATTTTAAATCACTATAATTTTTCTGATATGCAGTTGAATAATTAACATTATCACACATATTTAATTTAAAATTCATAAAATTAAGAGAAAATAATTACATATGTGGTGATATTCATTATTTATTTGGGGTGTATTCTTAATGTTTTCTCCAATAAACTGGAATCAAAGGTATACATATATGTAATGGAATAAGATAAGTATGAAATTGAAAATTTTAACTGAGATAATGATTTCAACTTATGGTTAATTAATTTAAGGGCTCTGTTAGTTCCACAAGGCCTCATATATTCCTTGCATTAAGCAAAAAAAAATTGTTCCACTTATTACTGATCCCTAGACCTCTAATAAATATCAATATGTTCCTCTTTGTATTCTTGTTAAGGGACACAGTTCTATATTATTATCTCTTGGTGAAAAAGTCCTTTGAAAACTATCCTTTGAATATATTATTTCTAGTATATGGATTAAGTTAGCAAAACTTTAAAAGATAGAATCTTCAGTTGGTATAATTTATAATAAACATCACACATTCACCTTTAAAATGTGTTATGGTGTTTCTATTAAATCCCATTACGATGAGTTTAATAAAATGATTCTTGATTTGACCAACATTAATTTTACTATTAACAATGAGGATCAGACAATGATCCTCTTTATTACTCTTAACAATTCCTACAATACATTAATAGAAAGTATAATGTATGGTTATTTCTCTCCTACCATTGAAGAGGTTAAATATAACCTACTTTATAAGGAGTCAAATTATTAGACCAAAATTAAAGGTTATGTTTAGATTATATTTACCATAGGGAGGCTATAGTATAAGGTTAAAAATAAAAATAAAAACTAGAGATAAAGGGAAGAACAATAACCAACCCAAACCTAGTTCAAATTATATGGATAAAACATTTCTATGTCACAACTATGGTAAGCTTGGGAACATAATACCTGAGTATATGAAACCCAAGAAAAATCCTAAGAGTTAAAAACCCATTTACCATACCCTTTTTTGGATTTTGATTATGAATCTATTGAATTTATGAATCTATCTAAACATGCACTCACCGATGAGTGGGTTCTAGACTCAGACTACTCTTTTCACATGTGTACTTATCAATAATATTTCATTGAGTTAGTTGAGAGATTAAATGTAGATGTAATATTATAAAATAATGTTAAGTTTAAGGCTTAAGGAATAGTTTCTATTCTTATATAATTAGATGACTATTTTGACCTCACACATATGTTAGGTGGGTCCCTCGCCTTCATAAGAACCTGATTTCCCTTGTAATTCTAGAACAGAAAGGGTATGTCTTAATATTTGAATTAGGATGTCTTATGATCTTAAAGGGATCTAGAACTGTAATCAAGGGATCCCTAGTTAATAGATTTTATGTGTTGTATGGGAACATGCATTCAAGCAAGCTGGGTAGTGTGCATGTTAGTAATGTTGATAACACTTTAATATGGAATAGGAAATTGGGGAATATAAGATTAAAAGACCTTAAGGAATTGAGTAAATAAGGGATATTAGAAAATGTTACACCAAGTAATCTCCCATTTTTTTAAGATTGCATCATGGGTAAGTATAATAGGGTTAGTTTAGGTATATACTCTTTTAAGGATACTAAATCATTAAGTTACATTCATTTTGATTTATGGGGATCTTGTGAAACCAAATCCCATGGTGGAGGTTCCTATTTTTTCACCTTCATATATGGATAATTTAGAAAAGTATGGATTTGCATACTTAGAAAAAAATATAATGTTTTTGAAACCTTTAAAATATATAAAACCCTTTTTGAAAACCATGTTGGAAAGAGGATTAAATTAATCAGAATAGATAATGGTTTGGTTTATTTTTCTATTGAGTTCATCCGTTTCTATCAATATGAGGGTCTAGTGGGACATCCGACTATTAGGGAGACCTCCCCCACCAAAAAATGGGCTTCTTAGAATATGAATTTAACTATTCTTGGTTGATTCTAGAGGATGGTTCCATGCTTGGTCCTGCCTAAATCTTTTTGGGAAAAATATTCTACTACTACAATGCACCTAATTAAAATGTTCTCATATAATACCAACTATTTTATACCCCTTGATGAATTATGGAATGGTAAACCACCTTCATATAACCACTTAAGAGTCTTTGATTGTACATGTCTATGCCTGCATTAAAACTGATAAGTTGGAACTGAGAGCTTTTAAGTGTGTTTTTTATGGTATTCCATGATATTTTCAATGGATGTAAGTTATGGGTTGAAAACCCCAGATACCAAAGGTGTATAATCAATTTTGTCTTTCATAAATCTTGTTTTCTGAAATGGAAATTTTTTTCACAAGACAATGAGGATGCATCCCATAATGAGACAGTTAATCCCCATCTTTTAACACAATTTAATTCTATTATTGATCCTCCTATACTTATTCGTCAAAGTGAAATCCAAAATGAGTCAATTTAGGATTTAGACTTGGATTATCAACCTCATAATGCTAATAGTTATTACCATTTGACTCAATATATAGATAGTAGGGTCACTGTATCAACCTCCGCCCCTTGGCTCTCAGCTCCTCCCCTCGGATCTCGTCTTCTCCACGGTTCTCTTGTTTCGCCCATCGAAGGTACGTGTTTTAGATAGCCTCCATCGCCTTAACTCCTCTTGCCTCAAGTTTCTTCGTGATTCTCCAGGTCGGGGATGGTATGGAGATAACCTGGAGGCTTTGGTATTGTGGTTCGGTGGATGTTGAGTTTTTAGACGCTACTAGATTCATCCTTCATCCTCGGCCTCCCAAACCCGCTCTGACCTATTCTTCCACCGTTATTCTCCAGGTCGGAGTTGGAGCGATGGAAACACGGGGTTTTGGGCTTACGATTTACGGTTTTCGATGTTTCTTTTATGGTTTCATCCCCGACTCTCTTCATGGTTTGTTTCCCGGTCTTATTCAATGTTCTTCCCCAGTTTCGTGTTCCCTTTTTGGTCCTTTTTTGTGACTGTGGATTTATTTTCACTGATGGTCTCTCTTTCTGGTGTGGGATGTTTGTGGCTTCTATCTATTGGTTCTATCATTTTGGTTCTGTACAGCGACGATAGTGGTGATGGTGGAGTGGAGTCGGTTAACTCCAGATGGTGACTCGAGATGTTTTGATGTCGATGTAGGTGGAGAAACAGTGTCGTGTCATAGTACCGACGATGATGATGGATTGTTTCGGTGATGATGGTGTTCGGTTCTGGTGGCGTTGGTTATTTTGTAGGTGGTGGACGTCGGAGAGGAGTATGGCGGCCTTAATATTGTGTTAATGTTGACGGTAATGGTGTTTGGCCTATGTCGTGATGATGACGGTGAAGTGATGGATGGAAAGTGTCTTGGACAGAGCGTAGCACGTGGTTCATGATGGATTTTTGGGTGACATTTTGTTTTGAAATTTGAAAAAATTTAGGCACATTTTTTAATTTTGAAAGGGGTGGATCTTGGGTCAGCTAAAAAATAGTGGTGGTTCTCAGTTAGGGTTTGAGTGTAGTGGAATTTGAAATTTGAACTTAGTATGGTCTAAATAGGGTTATTACCAGTGGTTTTTGGAGGTTTTGTATGGTTCCCACTTACCCAAAAAGTGGCTTCTTAAAAATAAAAATAAAAAAGGATTATAGTATCATTAATAAAGATCCTAAAACCAATAATAAATTCTTAAATAATAGAGATTATAATGAATGGATATCTGCCATGAATGAAGAAATTAAATCATTAAGTAAAAACCATATATGGATTATTTTTTATAGACCCCCTAATGCTTAGATAATTTGGTGTAAATGGATTTACAAAATAAATGACGATAACAATAATGAAAATAAAATAAAATTAAAGGCTATATTAGTGGATAAGAGTTACCTCCAAAGAGAAGGTATTAATTATATTGAGAGTTTTTCACCAGTTGTTAAGAATTATTCTATTTTTATGCTTCTTTCTTTTTCTTCTTTTAATGTTTTTTATATTGAATAATTAAATATAAAAACTACCTTCTTACATAGTGACCTTAATGAGAAATTGTATATGAAACCTCCTGATGTTTAACAATAGGAGTTCAAAAATAACCAAGTTTTTATTTTAAATAAATCTATTTATTGTCTAAAATAGGCATCTATACAATGGTATAGGAAATTTGACTCTTTTATATTGTATAAACAATTAAAAATAAGCCAAAAAGATGCATCTCTGGCTATAAATGTGTTAAAAAAGATTGATTTTTCTACTACTTTATGTAGATGATATGTTTATAATTTGAAATAATATGAATATCATTAATTATATTAATTATAAATTAAATATTGTTTTTGAGATGAAATATTTAGGAGAATAAAAATATATATTTTGCATGGAAATTATAAGGGAAACCCTAATAAACTATTATACTTGTCTCAAAATGACTATATCTTGAAAGTACTAAAAAGTAATTTTCTTGAGACCTTGAATCCCATCAATGTTTCCTTTTCTCAACATTTTAAATTATATTTGACTTAAGATCCTACTTATGTTGTTGATACTAAATGTTTGTCAAATATCTCTTATGTCAACATTGTTGGAAGCTTGATTTACTTTATAATTTTTACTAAGTGTGACATAGCCTTTGTTATTTTCACTCTCAGTGGATTTAAGGCCAATCTAGGGAATCCTATTTTGGAGGCCCTAAAATGGTTACTGAGATACATATCCAATATAGTTGATCTCACTTTTTAGTTTTTTAGAAATGTAAGTACTAGTGAACTAATTATTAGACATGTAGATATTATTTTTTCAGGTAATGTGGACACTATAAATTTACTTACTGGGTATGTCTTCACTATTTATGGATGAATCATATCTTGAAAATGAAACATGGAATATGTGGTTTCTATTTAAACTATACAATCTGAGTACATCACCATAACCAATGTCATCAAGGAGGATTTATTATTAAATTGTTTTGTTTGTAACCTAAATTTATACATTTCTGTTATAAAAGTTTATTGTGATAGTCAATCAGCCTTGATTTTTTTCAAAAAATAATTTCATTATGGTAATTCAAAACACATAGGCATTATATTAAATTTTATTAGATATATTATTGAATCTGGAATCGTGTGTGTCATGAAGATATATACTGATAATAACTTAGATGATAGTTTGACTAAAGTTTTGGTTTTATAAAAGTTCAAGTATTTCTTAAATAGAATTAATGTGGTTCTTATTAAAATACAATATGTGCAAGATAATCTCCAAATTCAAATGAAAATGGTGTGTATTTTTTAATTTAATGTGTTTTCATGTTTAATTTGACTTGTTTTATATTTATTCCAATTTTATTTATGCATGCATAAAAATTTTGATTTATTAGTATGCACTTTTTTTAATACAAAATATTATATTTTTTGTGGGGTGGATATTTTTGTTAGTTTTACCACATGGTCTTATTATTTAGACTTGGTTAGAAGCCTATGTATTAGCCTATTTCATTAACCTACTTCCTTTTTTTGGACATGCCTATTTTCCTCACCATCTCACTGATCTACTTGCATCATTTCATTTCTATGTGGTGGTACTCCATAGCATGTGTTGGTTGTTTGGGATATTAAGTTATCATGTGTAGTTTTCACAGGGATTGATGATCTCCTATAGCCTCATCCTTTCAGATTGATTCATTCAGTCTATGCCTCCTAGTTACACTCCCATTCTACTCTAGAGAAACCCAAGTCTTCGAGTGAGTTTTCTACTATGAAAAATTTTGGTTATGAGCCTATCATCTCCACATTAATGCTTATCTTTCACCATTCATGGTGGATTTTGTGATGATTATCCTTTATTATGAATAAGTGTGTCTTTTCAATGTACTTAGAGGAACCAGTGAGGAAATTTTCTAATATATAGAAGAATAGAACCCGGTGAATCCCCAAAAGCCTAAACATGTGCATTGAGAGACTATGAATATATCAGGAACCCTGAATAGAACTAAATCTATCCAGGTTTATAAGTTCTTCCAACTTATTTTAATTATTGTTAAAAAAAATTATTTGATGTTCTTTTCTTGTTTTGCATTTATCTGTCTCTAAATTTTTATTTTATTGTTTTTTTAACTTAATAAAATGTGTGTGTGGGTGGTGTTCTTTCCATGAACATGGTATAAGGCCCCAGCCTTAAACCTTACTTAATCTTGAGTTATTACAAGATTACACATTGAGGATCTTTTCATGTTTAGAGTTTTAGAGAATTAGATCATGAAACTTGCATTACATTCCACATTTAAACAAAGTGGTTACATAAAAGACAGTATTCATTCTTCCCATCAACGGAAACATATTTAAAATAAAACATGGATTCTTTCTTGACACATCCTTGACACTATCATCACATCTTGTACCTTTCCCTTGACCTGTGAAAAACATTTCAAAAACTTGGGATGAGCATAAAAAGCTCAGTAAGGGTTATAAAAAAATATGGAAAGGAAACATGAGTTCATATATACAAAAGAATGAAATCATACTTTACCCATAAAACATAGGCACTTTAACATACCTCATCAAACCATGAATAAATCATAGAAATCATAAGACATAAAGGTAACTTGAGGCATTCATAACATCCTTACGTAGGGAGTAACCCTCTTGGTTACGTTTGGAATACCCATCATAGTATATTCCCTAAATATCTTCGGAGAAACCATAACGTTTCACTCCTTCATGTTACCCAATGCATTGGAGAGCTATATCGGGCTCACCCGCCCTTAGTCTATCACGGAACCACCCGTCTTCTTAATAATGCCCAAGAACCTCAACATAATCGTATCACATAAAACATGCATAAAGGAAACATAACATTTCCACCTTTCAATCACAAGATATCAATACAACACATTGATATAAAAACATTATGAAAACAATTTTCAATACCAAAATAAAAGAAAAGTAAAACATGGTATTTATTTTTCTTTTAAAAAAAAGTATGGCTTGTAGAGGAAGCCGAAACTCAAATAATGGTCATGGCGGCGGAGAAGTCGTTGTCGCCGCATACGTACCAAAAAAACATTCCCTTTTGTCATTTAGTAAACGCTTCGTATAAAAAATATTACTTTTGAATAAACGTAAAAGTCAAAGGGGTTTATACACCGTATAAAAGAAGGTTGTGTATAAAACAAAATATGCCTCAATGAAAGGAGATTGAGACAAAGTCCCATACAAAGACGATATCCTTGGTTAAAGGACAAATCAATTACATAATTATGTGTGACAAACGAATACACCAAATATAAGTGGATATTAAGTGTAAAATAATCAAAGGTCATTCACACATATTCAAAGGATGAAATATTCAATAACTACATGTTGAACCCAAAGAAATCGAAATTGGGTTAAGAAGTTCCCTTGACAGCCTAACGACGTCACATCAAAATGAGTAGATGAGAGATAATAAAAAAAAGGGTATATCATAACTTGGACATAAAATTTACATCAATAAGGATATATGAGAACATATCCCAACATAACAATATGTAAATTAAAAGACCCAACAAAAGAAGTCTTTTAAAAAGAGGAGGGTAAAAGGTCCCCTTACCGACATGGGTATCTTTCGAAACATACACCCCATGAAAGAAGGACAATACAACATTGATGTAAATAATCATAAATGAAAGAATATTACACAATGAGTAAAATAATGGTCAGTAAATACACCACTCAAAGGAAATTGTGGGAAATGTAGCATAAATCTCACGGGAATAAAAGTGAGATGAAAAATCCCTTACGAAAACTCGGCATCCTAACAACGCCACTTAAAACTTCCAAAAATGGATTGATGAGATCAAATAGGGTATCTCATCACATTACAATAAAATGTACAGAAAGAGTAATATAAAAGAACATCCCCCATCATAACAAAGAGGAGCTTAAAATAAGTGACACAAAGGAGAGTACTTAAAGAGAAAGAGAGAGGTTAGATCTCTTACGAAAATTCGGCAGCCTAACGACGCCACTCAAAACTTCCAAAATGGATTGATGAGAGAGAATAGGGTCTCTCATCATATGAACATAAAAATTACAGTAAGAGTAATATAAAAGAACATCCCAATAACAAGAAATATGAGCTTTAGAAGGAATGACATAAAAGAGTGCACTTAAAAAGAAAGAGAGGAGTAAGATCCCTTACCTCGGGTCCGACTTGACTCGATCATTCTTTAAAGTCTTGAATAATAAACTTGAGTTAATTTCCACTTTATTAAGAACCTTTTTATAGTTAATTATTCCTTTTAGATCACTTATTTCCATGTTATAAACATTATGTAATCATTTAAGTTAATAATGTTTGTTTTGTCGATATTTGGTTCTCAAGTCAAAAGTGGACTTCTTATAATTACATGTTGTTCGTGTGGTCAAATGTTCATTATATCCAGAATTATTTTCATCATTTAGATGTATCATTCATAATATATATCCATTATATACATGTACTTATAATAGTACATTACATTTGGGGATAAGAAATGAAATGCACCGTTCATGGAGACGGTAAGCCGTACGTACGCATGAACGCTACTTTCATTTCTATTTCAAATTTTTTATGGAATGGAATAATAATGATATAGAGGTGTATTATAATTCCATTATAGCATCATATATAATAACTTTAAATCCATCCTTTATACATCCCACATATGGCATTAATGAATCACATCACTTTGAGGGGGCGGTAGTCCGCACTTCCTTAAATGAAGATATCGCGTTTACCCATAATGGAAACCATAAAGGTATGAAATAAATGAAAAATACAGAATCTTAAGTAAAACATAAACATATTATATATCATATATAAATAAAGTGTCATCTTAATGTCCAACTTTTAATGTGTTAGAATAATGTTGAACAATCATCGTTTCGTGAGGCAGAAATTCGTCATCCACAGAAACAGTATGTTCTTTAACCATTAGATGTAGGTGTGTGTAAGTGTAGCTAGAATACTTCTTATAACAACATCCTGGTATATTTATGATACTGTATTTGTTACAAAAGAAATTAATAAAAAGATTTTATGGGGTTGGAGAAGCAAAATAAAACAAAAGGACTCAAGTGAAGACATTACCTTAAAATCGGGTAACTCCCTTTGGTTTGAGCTCAAAGGCTTCCTTGGGAAGACTTCTGCCCAAAGTGAGGCTTCAAGGAGTAAGAGAGGGAAGTGTAGAGACACAATGGGCAGAGTTTTGATGAGCCAAAGGCTTTGTGAGTGTGGGTAAGGAGGTAGAGGTGGGGGCCTTTTATAAGAGGAGAGGAGGGGCACTCTTGGAAGGTAAAGAAAAGTCACTTTATTTTAAAATGGTATTCGGATTTAAGAGGTCCCACATTGATGTGTTTCGAGGATAAGGTGATAAGGGTTATAAATCCACTCATCCAATAGGTTTTGGACATGTTTCGGTCTTAGATATTACATTATCTTTCCATTTTATTTAAATCGTTAAATAATGAGGTCATCGCTGCATCATCATGATGTCATAAATAATTTAATTTATTTAATTTCTAAAAATTATAAAAAAAATACTATGATGTAGGAAATATTTTTAGATTTACAATTAATATTTATAGTCAAAAATATTATTTGTATAACCCCATGTAAAAATTGTTTTAATAAAACATTTCATGTTTGTCTCATTTTTACTTTAACTTTAAATAAAAAGATATTAATGTCATTTTCCAAACAAAGTGGCTTCATGGAGTCCCCAAGTTGACCCATGGGTTGTCTTGGTCGGTCATGACACATCCAATGAGGTTAGGACATGTTTCAAGTTCATTTCATATTATTAAAACATTATTTTTACCTTAAACTACACTAATTACCTCTAATCGCGATTAAAAACTTAATAATTTACTATTCACCAAAACAATTATTTTTATCCCATTGAACCACATTTTACTTATTAATGACAACCATGTGTGTCATATTTTTTAAATTCAAAACACAAAGATGTCAAAATTTCATTTAAACGGAAAAATCAGTTTTTATAAGTACCACTTAGTGGTTTCACTATTCATCAAAAATTGAAGTTTTTCAGAAAAATCCCAAAAATTCACCATAAGCTATATTTGATATTCCGAATTCAAAAATGAAGTCTATTTTACAAAATTAAAAACATATAAGTCACATTAATTAATTTAATAATTAATTCCCGCTGTCAGAGCAAATAGCGTGTTTTTATGAAACAATAAGTATCAAAAGAATGACACTAGTTTAAGTCTGATTTCAAAGTGAAATTAATTCCAACGACCACTATTGGATTTAATGGTAAAAATATATTCTAATTTCACTTTAAAACCAATTCAAAAGATAATCTAATCATATAAATAAATTAGATTAAAAAGAGGTTTTGAATTAATATACAACATTTTACACTATTCATTAAAAAATGAACTTTATCAGAAAGATACCAAAAATTTACACAAAGTAAATTTTGATGTCCCAATTCTTAAGAAGAGTTTTATTTGGTCCAAAAGGATGTATAATAGTGAACAAAACTATATTTAATGACGGTTCTCCATCAAAAGGCGATAAGTGAACCTTTAGTGAAAACTAGGGCATATACGCCTAAAATTGAATTATTTCCGTATTTTATGCCTTTATCCTTTATGGGATAAATGTAAAAACATTTAAAAACATATATAATCATATTTTAGTTATTTCTATCCATTCCCACCAATACAACAGCTACATGTTAACTACGATTTAAAATAATATTATTTTATTATTAGAGTGCAACGTAAGATTCCCAGGAAACTCGTTGTTGCGTGTTGGGTACGCCATCGAGCATAGCATCCCCTTTAAAGTCATATTAATATTTTATTCACAAATATGGATAAATATGAAAATTTAATATTCTTTATTTACCTGGGGTGTTACATCTTTCCCCCCTTTTGGGAATTGTGTCCTCACAATTTTTAAAATTGATCTTGGAAACGTCCTTGAAAGTCCCACATCGGAACAAGAGTCGGTAAAACAATCACTTTAAAATAAAAGAAGATAAGTACAGAGGTCACCCGAGTTAACCCATATGTATAAAAACATGGACATGGAAGAAAAAGAAAAGGGTCATGTTCTTGAGGGAGAGTGATAGTAAACATGTCTAGGAGAAAGTTAACCATAAGAAAATCACAAACTTGTGATGGGTTAAACGGTATTCGATTCCCCAGTAGGAAAAGTTAATAGACAACATTTTTGTTTTAAGTTACTTTTTATTGAGGAATTTATTCATAAGGAAACACAATCACTTATCATGTTGAATTTCAACTTTTACTAGATTCCTTAATCAAACTCATATTTTTTCCCAAAAGACGAGTATTTAGGGAGACTTGTTCGCATTAAGAGTACTATAATAAACTTCTAGAGAATCACCTAATCCAACAAAGAGAACTATATACATCCCATGTCTTTAGGATTTAACCAAAACCAAAACCATAAAGGTTAGTACAAGGTCAGATAATCTAGAAAAGGATAACCCATTAAAAATAAAATCTATGCTTAATCTCCAAAATTTGTCCAACAAAACCCAAAGTTCAACGAGGACCATCTGATAAACAATTTGTCCATAAAATTCTTCAAAGTAAAACAATATAATATTGAAACCCAAATATTTGAAGGATTTAGTCACATATTCTTCCAAGTTAAATCGTAACATTTATCTCCAAACAACATCAGTTGTTCCTAAAGTCTCGTATTGAAAAGTAATTAACCTAATCACATCTCCTCCATGATAAGTTAATTATTTTCATAAATAACCCAAAATAAACTTACTCTTAATTCATAAAATCATATAACTAAAAATAATCAGTCAAACTAACCAGGGACTTCACGTAGTCCAGTGGTAGGCGATAAATACCAGTCGCACTTTGGTTGTGGGTTCGATTCCCGCAGCTTTGTCCGACGCGACGGGTTGTCACACGGTCTGCGTGTTGTCCTTTTTACAAAACTATATAATTCTTAAATCATTCCCCAAAAAGAGATAAAATCATCAAAAATAACCATAACATAATTTAACCTCAATTTTATCTCATGCCTTTCACTTCCATCATAACATATAGTAACCCATAATTACCTCAAAAGTAAGGATCATATAAAATCTAATGGTTACCTTTATAATTATTACCTGAACATCCACATCGATTGGTCATCTCATACATGATGCATTAAAGATCATACCAAGGTTCAAGTGGTTGATCATGACTCCTTGATAGTTGGTTTAGAACAACCACGAGTTTCCTCATTGAATCCCCCATTTTATCTAGTATCTTAATCATAGAACTACCACAGTTTCCTTCAAACATGTTGTCTCTTTGGTGCCTGTTAGATCCATCCATTCACTAAAAACAGAAATGTTAGTGTGAGTATATAAACAAAACCATCATGTACTAATGAGGAAGGTAAACACTAAGATATACCTACTCATTCACTTTATTTAAAACTAGGACTCTTTCTGAAATCCTAACCATTATGCTAATGTCACTTATGCTTAAAGAATACCCTAACCTCTAAAGTTATCTAAACCGACCTTTGTTACCAACTATAAGGCCCCATCCTTAAACCTTACTTAATCTTGAGTTATTACAAGATTACACATTGAGGATCTTTTCAGGTTTAGAGTTTTATAGAATTAGATCATGAAACTTGCATTACATTCCACATTTAAACAAAGTGGTTACATAAAAGACAGTATTCATTATTCCCATCAAAGAAAACATATTTAAAATAAAACATGGATTCTTTCTTGACACATCCTTGACACTATCATCACATCATGTACCTTTCCCTTGACCTGTGAAAAACATTTCAAAAATTTGGGATGAGCATAAAAAGCTCAGTAAGGGTTATAAAAAAATATGGAAAGGAAACATGAGTTCATATATAAATAAGAATGAAATCATACTTTACCCATAAAACATAGTCACTTTAACATACCTCATCAAACCATGAATAAATTATAGAAATAATAAGACATAAAGGTAACTTGAGGCATTCATAACATCCTTACATAGGGAGTAACCCTCTTGGTTACGTTTGGAATGCCCATCACAGTATATTCCCTAAATCTCTTTGGAGAAACCTTAACGTTTCACTCCTTCGCGTTACCCAATGTATTGGAGAGCTATATCGGGCTCACCCACCCTTATTCTATCATGGAACCACCCGTCTTCTTAATAATTCCCAAGAACCTCAACATAATCGTATCACATAAAACATGCATAAAGGAAACATAACATTTCCACCTTTCAATCACAAGATATCAATACAACACATTGATATAAAAACATTATGAAAACAATTTTCAATACAAAAATAAAAGAAAAGTAAAACATGGTATTTATTTTTCTTTTAAAAAAAAGGTATGGCTTATAGAGGAAGCCGAAACTCAAATAATGGTCACGGCGGTGGAGAAGTCGTTGTCGCCACATATGTACCACAAAAACATTCCCTTTTGTCGTTTAGTAAATGCTTCGTATAAAAAAGATTCCTTTTGAATAAACATAAAAGTCAAAGGGGTTTATACACCGTATAAAAGAAGGTTGTGTATAAAACAAAATATGCCTCAATGAAAGGATATTGAGACGAAGTCCCATATAAAGAAGATATCCTTGGTTTAAGGATAAATCAATTACATAATTATGTGTGACAAACGAATACAAAAAATATAAGTGGATATTAACTGTAAAATATCAAAGGTCATTCACACATATTCAAAGGATGACATATTCAATAACTACATGTTGAACCCAAAGAAATCGAAATTGGGTTAAGAAGTTCCCTTGACAGCCTAACGGCGTCACATCAAAATGAGTTGATGAGAGATAATAAAAAAATGTTATCTCATCACTTGGACATAAAATGTACATCAATAAGGATATATGAGAACATATCCCAACATAACAATATGTAAATTAAAATACCCAACAAAAGAAGTCTTTTAAAAAGAGGAGGGTGAAAGGTTCCCTTACCGACATGGGTATCTTTCGAAACATACGCCCTGTGAAAGAAGGACAATACAACATTGATGTAAATACTCATAAATGAAATAATATTACACAATGAGTAAAATAATGTTCAGTACATACACCACTCAAAGTAAATTGTGTCAAATGTAGCATAAATCTCACGGGAATAAAAGTGAGATGAAAAATCCCTTACGAAAACTCGGCAGCCTAACAGTGCCACTTAAAACTTCCAAAAATGAATTGATGAGATCAAATTGGGTATCTCATCACATTACAATAAAATGTACAGAAAGAGGAATATAAAATAACATCCCCCATAATAACAAAGAGGATCTTAAAAGAAGTGACACAAAGGAGAGTACTTAAAGAGAAAGAGAGAGGTTAGATCTCTTACGAAAATTCGGCAGCCTAACGACGCCACTCAAAACTTCCAAAATGGATTGGTGAGAGAGAATAGGGTCTCTCATCATATGAACATAAAAATTACAGTAATATTAATAAAAAAGAACATCCCAATAACAAGAAAGATGAGCTTTATAAGGAATGACATAAAAGAGTGCACTTAAAAAGAAAGAGAGGAGTAAGATCCCTTACCTCGGGTCCGACTTGACTCGATCGTTCTTTAACATCCTGAATAATAAACTTGAGTTAATTTCCACTTTATTAAGAACATTTTTCTAGTTCATTATTCCTTTTAGATCACTTATTTCCATGTTATAAACATTATGTAATCATTTAAGTTAATAATGTTTGTTTTGTCGATATTTGGTTCTTAAGTCGAAAGTGGACTTCTTACAATTACACGTTGTTCGTGTGGTCAAATGTTCATTATATCCAGAATTATATTCATAATTTAGATGTATCATTCATAATATATATCCATTATATACATGTACTTATAATAGTACATTACATTTGGGGATAAGAAATGAAATGCACCGTTTATGGAGACAGTAAGCCGTACGTACGCATGAACTCTACTTTCATTTCTATTTCATATTTTTATGGAATGGAATAATAATGATATAGAGGTGTATTATAATTCCAGTATAGAATCATATATAATAACTTTAAATCCATCCTTTATATGTCCCACATATAGCATTAACGAATCACATCACTTTGAGGGAGCGGTAGTCCGCACTTCCTTAAATGAAGATATCGCGTTTACCCATAATGGAAACCATAAAGGTATGAAATAAATGAAAAATACAGAAGCTTAAGTAAAACATAAACATATTATATATCATATATAAATATAGTGTCATCTTAATGGCCACCTTTGAAGGTGTTAGAATAATGTTGAACAATCATCGTTTCGTGAGGCAGAAATTCGCCATCCACAGAAACAGTATGTTCTTTAACCATTAGATGTAGGTGTGTGTAAGTGTAGCTAGAATAATTCTTATAAAAACATCCTAGTATATTGATGATACTGGAGTTGTTACAAAAGAAATTAATAAAAAGAGTTTAGGGGGTTGGAGAAGCAAAATAAAACAAAACGACTCAAGTGAAGACATTACCATAAAATCGGGTAACTCCCTTGGGTTTGAGCTCAAAGGCTTCCTTGGGAAGACTTATGCCCAAAGTGAGGCTTCAAGGAGTAATAGAGGGAAGTGGAGAGATAAAATGGTCAGAGGTTGGCCAAGCCAAAGGCTTTGGGAGTGTGGGTAAGGAGGTAGAGGTGGGGGCCTTTTATAAGAGGAGATGAGGGGCACTCTTGGAAGGTAAAGAAAAGTCACTTTATTTTAAAATGGTATTCGGATTTCAGAGGTCCCACATTGATGTATTTCGAGGATAAGGTGATAAGAGTTCGAAATCCACTTATCCAATAGGTTTTGGACATTTTTAGGTCTTAGATATTACATTATATTTCCATTTTATTTAAATCGTTAAATAATGAGGTCATCGCTGCATCATCATGATGTCATAAATAATTTAATTTATTTAATGTCTAAAAATTATAAAAAAAATACTACGATGTAGGAAATATTTTTAGATTTCCGATTAATATTTATAGTCAAAAATATGATTTGTATAACCCCATGTAAAAATTTTTTTAGTAAAACATTTCATGTTTGTCTCATTTTTACTTTAACATTAAATAAAAAGATATTAATGTCATTTTCCAACCAAAGTGGCTTCATGGGGTCCCCAAGTTGACCCATGGGTTGTTTTGGTCGGCCATGACACATCCAATGAGGTTAGGACATGTTTCAAGTTCATTTCATATTATTAAAACATTATTTTTACCTTAAACTACACTAATTACCTCTAATCGCGATTAAAAACTTAATAAGTTGCTATTCACCAAAAAAATTATTTTTATCCCATTGAACCACATTTTACTTCTTAATGACAACCATGTATGTCGGATTTTTGAAATTCAAAACACAAAGATGGCAAAATTTCATTTAAATGGAAAAATTAGTTTTTATAAGTACCACTTAGTGGTTTTACTATTCATCAAAAATTGAAGTTTTTCAGAAAAATCCCAAAAATTCACCATAAGCTATATTTGATATTCCGAATTCAAAAATGAAGTCTATTTTAAAAAATTCAAAACTTATAAGTCACATTAGTTAATTTAATAATTAATTCTCGTTGTCAGAGCAAATAGCGTGTTTTTATGAAACAATAAGTATCAAAAGATTGACACTAGTTTAAGTCTGATTTCAAAGTAAAATTAATTCCAACGACCACTATTGGATTTAATGGTAAAAATATATTCTAATTTAACTTTAAAACCAATTCAAAAGATAATCTAATCATATAAATAAATTATATTAAAAAGTGGTTTTGAATTAAAATACAACATTTTACACTATTCATTAAAAAATGAACTTTAGCAGAAAGATACCAAAAATTTACACAAAGTAAATTTTGATGTCCCAATTCTTAAGAAGTGTTTTATTTGGTCCAAAAGGATGTATAAGAGTGAACAAAACTATATTTAATGACGGTTCTCCATCAAAAGGCGATAAGTGAATCTTTAGTGAAAACTAGGGCATATACGCATAAAATTGAATTATTTCCATATTTTATGCCTTTATCCTTTATTGAATAAATTTAAAAACATTTAAAAACATATATAATCATATTTTAGTTATTTATATCCATTCCTTCCAATACAACGGCTACATGTTAACTACGATTTAAAATAATATTATTTTATTATTAGAGTGCAAGGTAAGATTCCCAGGAAACTCGTTGTTGCGTGTTGGGTACGCCATCGAGCATAGCGTCCCCTTTAAAGTCATATTAATATTTTATTCAAAAATATGGATAAATATGAAAATGCCATATTCTTTATTTACCTGGGGTGTTACACATGGTCCACATAGGGACCAAATCATGTTAAATATAGTGTTCCTATTTAATATTATCTTTATTTGTTTCTTTGATTCCATACATATTTTTTATTCTAGTTTTATTGTTCAAACCCTTTAAATAATATTCATGTTCTGGTTTCTTTGTTAGTTCTTCTTATTCTCACTTGTCTTAAATCACTGAATTTTTTTATATGCACTTTCATAATTAACATTATCATAAATCTTGAATTTCATATTTATAAACTTAAGAGAAACTGATTACATATATGGTGACCTTCATTATTTCTTAGAGGTGTAGTCTTAATGTTTTCCCCAACACTATATAAAATTGGCTAGAAATTTTTCATTGGTTTTAAGAACCACCTTGTTACTTTGCTCACAAACATAATTTGAATAGGCATAGAAATTAAAACACTCTTGATCAGCATTAGTTATGCACAGTATTTATGACCAAAGGTTAGATTTTCATATATTATGCTTCAACATTATAATTTAATTGATGATGATTTAATTTTCCCAATAGTATAGGGTCGTGTGGGGATGGGAGTTTTACCAAATTCTTTCATAAAGTGCATGTGAGACTTGTATTCTGGTAACTATAATTGTGGGGATCACATGACTTCAATTATTGAAAAAAAAATCTTATTAATTATTATCATATGGTACTATATTTAAATTTTTATTTTATTTAAATTTATTTTTTTAACCACCCTTTATTAACCTAACCCACGGTGGGGACGTAGATTATTTGTTTGATAAAAAAATTAAAATTAAATTTCTTCAACTAAAAGAGTTGGTTTGAAAGCCCAGGGGAAAACCAATTTTTAAAAAAAAACTTTAACAATAACATTTTTAATAAAAACTATTATAATAAAACATTAATAATAAAGAAAAATATAAATAAAAAATGATAAAAAAATGTATAATAATAAATAATTATTATTATATATATTTATATATCAATTATTTATATACTAATTTAAATAAAATTAAATATTATATATAATATATAATTATTTTTTATATCATATTTAAATATATATATATTTTTTCCATAAATTTTTTTTATATTGACATTATTTATATTTATACCATGACATGTAAACAAATACTAATTACTAAAAATTAGTATAAATATGTATATATACATTATTTCTATAATTAATTATATATACATGTTTTATATGTGTTTTTTCATTATATATATATATATATAAATCTATATCTGTGCGTTTATAAATATTTAATTTAAATACTAAACATATATATATATATATATTATGCATATTTGTAAGTATTTTAACATAGATTCATACATACATATATTTATTTATGTTTGTAAAAAAATTAAATACAATATATATACACACAAGTGTGCATATATGTATGCACTAAAAATTGACAATGTAAATTTACACTTGAAATTGCTTATATATACATTATTTATTTATATATACACATATATATTATTTATATGTATATACACATTCACACATATAAGTTTGTGTATATATTATTCATTTATTTTAATACATGTATATATTAATTTATATAATAGAAATTTGGAGTGTGAATTTTCATAAGAAATTTACACTATAAAATTACACTGTATATTTATTTTAGTGTGTGTGTAACTAAAAATACTCTTATATAAAATATATATATATAATTAGATATATTATAAAATATATATATTAATATAATTATATATTAATAAAATTAAACAAATATATATGTGTATGTATAAAACCTTTATAATGAATATTCAATGCAAATTTATTATGAATTTTATTTAAAAATTTCCATTAAAATTTATGAATTTTTCATTGTGAATTAAATTTTGGGTATAAATTTTCATTTATAACTATAAATTTTCATTATTATTTTTTATTCCAAATTTATATTGGAAATTTATAAGTTTACATTGAAAATAAAATTTTGAGTAAAATTTTCATTGGTACCTATAAAATTTTAACTATGAATTTTCATTGAAAATTTCAATTGGAATTTTAGTATTTTTCATTGGAAATTATGTTTCAAGTATATATTTCCATTAGTAATTGGAAATTTTCACTATGAATTTTAATTAGAAATTTTTATTATAATTTTTGAATTTTACATTGTAAAATAAACTTTGAATATGAATTTCCATTGATAACTAAAAAAATCAATATGGATTTTCATTAAAATTTTCAATTTGAATATTAAATTTTCCCATTGTAAATTTCTATCTATGTATGTATGTATGTATACATATTATAAATTTTTGGGTTAAATTTACACTATATATTTCCATTGTAAAATATCCACTATAAATTTCTCTTGCAAATTTACATTGTATATTTATATTAGTATGTGTGTATGTTTATGATTAATTAATATGAATTTATGTGTGTACGTATTCTATTATATAAATATATATTTTCATATAATTATGTGTGTGTATGTGTGTGAGAGAGTATATTTATAAATAATTATATTAATTTATGTGTGTGCCTAGGTTTGGGTGTTTGTCAATTTATATATATATATATATATATATATATATATTGTAAAGTTTTAGTACAAATTTACATTGTAAGTTTTCACTATAAATTTTATAATGTAAATTTCTAGGGAAGATTTACTCTCATATTAATATGTACTCATTCACGTATGTATGTAAATATTTATATTAAAATATATACATATTAAAAAATTTCTATTGAAAATTTTAATATAAATGTATGTACATAGTTATATATATATATAAATATATTATAAATTTCCAATAAAAATTTACACTTATATTAATATTATATATATATATATATCGAGTGTGTGTGTGTGGAAATGGACATGCAGATGAAATTTTCAATGTAAAATTTCGCTAAAAAATTACTGGAATTTTTAGAGTTTTTATGAGAAATTAAATTTCAAGAATAAATTTCCACTAGTGACTAAAAATTATCACTTTGAATTTTAATTTAAATGTTATAATGAAATTTTATAAATTTTCATTGAAAATTAAACATTAAGAAAAAAAATTCACCAAAAACTAGAAATTAAAATATACATCTCTTTTTCTTTTTGAAAGGAAAGGCTTATTACAGACCTGACCACCCCACAGGGATGTTGCAGCCAATTCTCATAGAATAGGCCAATCTAACATAGTTATGGGGGCATCCAATATGAAAAGGGTATGATACTAGTCGGATATCCCTAGTTTCATGGTACATGATCGTGAGCCCCCACACAGGCTAGAATGCACATTTTAACACTTTAACATGGATCTCCCTATAAGCACCATGTTGTTCAACCTCATACCCTGTATATATGTTTATTTGTGCGTACTTATATTAGTATGAATTTATTTATGTGTGAACATTTATACGTCTGTGTGGGGGTATATATGTACATATGTATGTATGTAAATGAAGATTTATACTAACAAGAAAAGGCAGATAACCATTATGTAGTGGTTAATGGTGATGGTGCAAAAACATAGATTGAATTTATTTCCAATATATGCATGGGTATATATGTACACACATGTGTGTTTTATAATAATAATAATAATAATAATAATAATAATAATAATAATAATAAATTATAAATATATATAAATAAAACGAAAGAATACATGCATACATATACATGTAGATATATGTATTATAATTATAAATATAATTATTAAAATAATAATCTTTTTATAAATATATATAAATAAAATAAAAACACACACAAACACACACATATACATAAGAATATACATGTACATATAAATACATGTACACAAATAATAATAATAATGTCTTTATATTTTATTATATTTAATAATATATAATATATATATATATATAATAACTATAATAATATCATTTTTGTTGGGAAACAAATCGAACATTGATTGAAAACTTGAGAAATTTTGAAACTGGAAAAATATAATCAATCATAGGTGAAGTGAATAATTAACAAAATTTTATTTTGAATATTTAGGAGGTCAATGATGAATGAAAGAGATAATATAGAAGAGGTAGACAAGAAGTATAAAGAATGTATGAAGGGAAAAAAGTTCAATCTTCCATTAACATAGATACATACATGTAGGTTACATGAAGGTTGTAATCAATGGTCTAGATTAATCTTTATCTCCCATGAAAAATCCAATGGTTAGATTACTAATGGATGGATAAAATTAAGGGTTGGTCATATAAAGTGTTGGAGTATGGAATGTGGAGTAATGATAGTTTTTCAGATTATGATATCCACATAATAAATATTTTATAAAAATCTCCCTTTGGTGTTATAATTTTATAAAATATCATATAATATTAACTTAAAAATAGTGGGAGAAATCATGTGAAACAAAAGTAATTGAATTAATTTAATACCATATTACTTCATTAAAAACTTATCAATATATCCCAAAGGGAAAAACTAATAAAGAAGGAAATAGTGCATCATTCTCAACTACCTCACTTAAAATTATGATATTCATTGTAGATTTCATATATGAATTTTATAAATCAATTTCTCAAAGATTTCATTTGGTAATTCCTTTTTGAATTTTTTTTAAGACTATCACAAAACCTTATTTACTAAATATCAATTTCACCATTCTTTTGATGTTAGTGAGTGAAAAAGAATTTTGGTGAGATGTGTTCATTTCTATAACCTTTGATATACCCACCCTTCAATTTCAATATACAATAATAATTATCATTATATAATATGGATTGATTATTATTACTCATATCTAATCCAAAATTATTTATGATGTGATGAATAACAGATCTCAACAAAACAAATTTATGAATTACTTCATGAATCAAAATCAAATCAGCATGATTTTAAGAAGTCACATAAATGGCTTGTTTTTTATAATTACATGAAATGTTAGTTTCACCACATATGAAAAAATATCCAGTTTGAGATCTTGATTCATGTCGATCAGAAAAATATCCAGTATTGACATAAAAAATTAATTTTGGTCCTAAAATTGTAGAATAAAACAATCATTGATCAATAGATATTTTAAAGTATATTAATATTTGTTTGATAAAATTTCAATTTCAATGAGTATTTGAAGAACTATATCTATACAATAAATTCATATAAATTTAAATATATATCCATGCATCATTTACAAGGTAAATTAGTGCTCCTTTAACACTCAGATATAGTATTTTTGGATTAAAAAGTTCTTTATTATTCTCTTGTGGTATAAAAGTGTCCTTATCATGATCAAGATATCATAAAAACATTTGTGCACTTAATATATGAAATTTTCTTATATAAAAACTCTATAGTAATTTTAAATTATATTAAGATTGATGAAAAAAATTACATCTTCAAGATGTTCGATTTGTAATCCAAGGAAAAACATTTTTTTAAGTCTTTCATTTTAAATTCTTTCTTTATATATTCAAATTTCATAGAAATATTATCAAGAGTCTCAATAATATTCAAAAAATTACCATATACCACAATAATGAAAATTTTATATTCACTAATCTGAATTAAGATACATAGACAAGTTTGATCATTTTTAAAACCTTTATTCATAAAATATTCACTTAGACTATTATACCACATACACCCAAGATTATTTAATCCATATAATGATTTATTCAACTTATAAAAATAAATATATTGATGTTTAGAACATATAAATGACATTTTTATGCCTTCAATCATTTTTATATAACCATCATTATCAATATTACCATATAGGTATGCATTCCCAACATCCATCAAGCGTGTTACACCCCATATTTTGTTTTCTTATTTTATTTTGGCTTATAATTTTGTTCTTGGTTTCTCTCTAAAGTTTTAGTTGAGTTTCGTTTTATTTTCTTCGGTTTCATGATTTAAGTGCATAGTTAAGTGGTAACAGTGAGGCCTCCTGATGTTGAGTCTCTTTTTAGTTCATTTTGAACTTACATGGTTTAGGTTGCATGGTTCGGCGCATGTTTTGGTTTAAACTATGCAGCTCCTAGGAGAGATTTTAAGAGTCTTGGGGTGTCTCTGGTTGAGGTCGCATGATCATAGAATGGTTAAACAAACCTTATAGAAGGCGTGCGCATGGTTTTTCAATTTTTTACGGAATAACATCGTGTGGTTGGTGCACGGCTTCCCAAACTATGTAGCCAAACTGTATCGTTGCCCATTTTTTCTAGTACGAGGCACACAATTGGCACACAGTTTGATAAACTATGCATCCTAACCATGTATAGTGTCTAAGTTTCTTAAAAGTGTAAATTTATCTTTCTACCTTCTTGAATTTCAACCCCAAAAAACCCTATCCCCCCCCCATTTAGTTTGTACAACCCTAGAAGGATCCTACCCTATTCTTCATGGATACCACCTCCTTCTATAGTGATTATAAGGTGATTTCTTTATGTTTTGGGTCTATATCTTCAAGGTATCCTTATCCTCTCATGTTCATCTTTCTCCTTTTATTTTTTTCTTGAGTTATTCTTCTTCCTTGGTCGTTTGGATATAGTTTTTATGTTTCTTTGAGTTTAAACTAGGTATTTTTTGTTGTTAAGGTTCCTCTTGGATGTTTTTGCTTCTTGTAGACCTTGTGAAGTTGTTTTGGGTTGGAGTTGATGAAGCACTTGTGTCTTGAGGTAGGTTATATTTGAATTTACCCTATTTATTTAAGAATACATTGATTTATTTTTTTATCACCTTACTTAGATATTAATTAGTGATGAATGATTTTTAAAACAATTTTTTGATAAGAAATGTGGTGACTTCTTTCTTGTTTTGAATTGTATGGAATTTTTTTGTAAAGCTATGCACACAAGTGTTTGATAAAATTCTTGGTTGGATTCTGTAAGTGATTTATGAATTTTAAGGTATTTTTTGGACTTATAAATTTATTTGTTTTCTAAAATGGTGTTTTGGGTTCCTTAAATGGACTTTTAAAATTTTATTAGATTGAAAATGAAGTGTTTGATTTATTTTTGGAAATGGGTGGTTTCATAAAGAGTGTTTGAGGCTCATTTGGAACCTTTATAAAATTGGTTCCCTTGAAAACTCTCTTTGGATGGTCCTATTTACTTGGTTATGTTGGATGGGATGGGAGGTCCTTGGTGTTGGAATCCTTTGTGATCTATTGGTTTAAAGGAAAGAGATTGTTCTTTGGGGTGATTCAGGATGATTCTTGTGTGTGATGATTGTCTGGGTGATATATAAATATGTGGTTGGTTGATTGTTTGATTTTATTGGCTCACAGCACTTTAGTATCGGCTTAAGAACCTAGCATAGATAAAGGATTTTCAGTGACCGGTTGCTGCACTAGCTTAGGATTCTGCTTTGGCTAGTGGCCCTTAGTATAAATCTTGCTCTATTTTTGGATAGTTTCCCTTAGTTAGGCTAGGTAAGGAAATAATAGAGCATGTGGGTGATAATTATTTCATTGGTTGAGGCATGCCTATGGGATGATTCAGATGTTTAGTATGTTCTATATTATCCATTGATCTTCCAGGTTATCCCATGTACTTAGACTCTTAGTTATACATGGAGGATGATTGAGATGCATTATTGGTTGGTTACACATACATGTTATATTTAATTTCCCTTTTTGTGTGACTACTTATAATCACTTGTATGGTCTAATTCTTTGTTAGGGATGTGTTTGTTTAAACATGTTTATGGAAAAAATTAAAATGTTTTACACTTCCTTCCTCCCTTTTTGAGTAAAAATATCATCTTTCTCCTTTAATACGTTAATGTTCCCTTCTTGGAAAGGATACTGGTTTGAAATGAAAAAGTGAAATAGTCCATGTTTTTATTTAAAGTTAAAATGAGTGAAAAAATAGTTTTATATATTTTATTTAAAATCTAGAATTTATTATTCTTTTATTTAAAGGAAATTCATTAGGAATAGATTTTTTTCGGGCATTCCTACTAAGTTTTAATACACATGTCTATAGTTTCTTCTTGTTTTTATCTTCTAGTGTAGGTTCTAAATTGGTTTTAATCATCATGGATGATGCTGGGTTTTGGGATTGGAGAGTGACCAATGAGTCACATGAAGATTTAGTGGTCATTATATCTAGATTTTTTTCATTTATTTTGGTGTATTTTCAGTTTATATATAAAAGATGTTCATTTTAGAAAGTTTTTTTATTTTGGGATGATCCGTTTATTTATACTTCTTTAGTTTATTTATTTTTTTATGAAATCATTCCCTTGGTTTCTTGTTAATTCCCTTGGCACTTGTTTCCAGCATGGGAGGATCAAAAATGCCTCTTGAGACTTATCGTGGGCTGACTTGGGTGACCGGTTTGGGGTCGACCCAGGTTTGTTCATGAAAAAAATGTATCAAAGGAGGTTCATTTCTTTAGGTGACCTAGATTTTAGAACACCCTTTATTATTTGGGATGTCAAGGTAGATAGATTAGGACTATCATATCTTTTGGTGTATGTTTAGGGGAGTGTCTATCCAACATTTTTTGTTCCAAACCTTTAGTTACCATGAGATATTAGGTTCTATTTTGTTTATTTGGTTCTTGTGGGTTGTTTGGTGTTTGGGAAAATGAAATAAGAGTCGGTTTAGTGGTCTTAGTGATCTCACAAGGCATGGAAATACATGTGGATCTAGATTAATGATCCTAAAATACTCTCCATGATGGTGGAGTGATTGGCATGTGGTCTCCAACCATATTTCCAAGTCACCCATCGACACTAGTTTCCCCTTATGAGTTGTTTTTGGTTTGTCTTGATTTTAAAAATGTTTTGAAAACCATTATTTTGAAATTGTGAAAACCAGATTTTTTAAGTGGAAATGTTTGGGTTTTTTGAAGATGGAAAATGATATTTTATATTTATTTTTAAATAGGTTTCTAGAAAATTGTTTTAAATGAGAAGAAATTTTTTATAAAATGAGTTTTTAATCAAATTATTTTTTATGAAATGAGATTTTTGAGTTAATGGAATGGAATGAATTCTTTTTTTGAATGGAATTCATGGGATTTTATTTTGATCAGGATAAAATGGATTTAATTATAGAGCTTGAAGATGGTTTTGACTCAGTGGTTAGTGATATTTTAAAAAAGTATGGTGAAATTTGAAACTTGGGTTGAGTATTTTGTTACAAAAATGGGAATTTTTTGTTTATACCTTTGGTATTATTATGAGTGCTTGCATGCATGGTTGTTTGAGGAAGTATATAATTGATGGAATGGGTGTATGAGTACATAGATTGGAACGGGAATATATGTGTTTGGGGCTCTATGGAATACCATTAGTGAGTGTGTGAATAATTATCGTACCTATGGATTCCTAGGTCACTTGCAACGGTTTTTTCACAGTGTTTTCAGGTGGTGATTTGAAACCAGTTCCATCCCTTCAGAAGAATCCCCATCCCATTTTAAGGAGAAAGGTGTTGGTTCCAGTTCAGTTTAAGGACCCTCTCCATTTGGGTGTTTCGCCTATTGTAGTGGTTGTGTTTTTTAGTGTTTTCCTTTCCTTTTAGTATCTGATGATGTTGTGTATCTCTTAGAAATATCCATCATAATGGAATCATTTTCGTAAATTTTAAATTTTTTCCATCCTAATTAGAACTGTCTTTTATTGTGTGTCTTGTTTCTACTACTTTCGTTTGGGGTGGAAAATGATGATTTTTTGTGTATCTTCTGAATCCCTATTTTGGTGTAAGTCCCTATTGGAGTGAAGTGAGTCTTATAGCATGTCTTGTTCATTTTCATCCTATGGATTTTTGTTTTTGTTATGGTTTCAAGTGTTAGTGTTTGTTGGGTGATATTGGTTAGGCATCTGGATGGAATTTTAAAATGGTAGGGAGTTGATTATGGCCTCCCTTGTTGAATCTACTGATTCTATGTTTCCATTCATGTCGTTATTGCTTTCTCCTCACCTTGGTAAATTTTGGACCCTTGGTTTGGGCCTGGTGGTCTCATTCGTGGTAAGGTTCTTAGTTTTGGATCTAACATTTTATGATGTATCATGAGGAATTGTTCGTAACAAATGGTTCATTTTGGGTAAGAGGTTTATGTATTGTTTTGGCAGTGTTTGAGGTGTTCTTGGATAGATTAGTTGGGTTATGTAAGTGTGGGAACTTTTTTCTTTAATCGATCAACTAGAGTTGTTGTGGATTTTGTGGGGAAGAAAGCATAATGGTGGGGAGAATTATCACACCTTGGTTTTTATTTTCTTTTTTTATTTCATCTTATTTTTTTTATTAGTTTCCCTCTTAGGGTTCTGGTGTTACAGATTTATATTTTGAGTTTTGGGTTGTTTTTATTTAGTTTCACGGTTTAGGTGCATGGTTAAGGGGTAACCTTGTGGACTCCTAATTTTGAGTCTCTTTTTCGTTCATTTTGAACTTGTATGATTTGGGTTTCATGGTTTGGAACACATTTTAGTTCAAACTTTATGAATCCTAGGATAAATCATGTGATTCCTTGAGTGTCCCTAGTCGAGGGTGCATGGCCAGAGCACGGGTGGAAAATTTGTGTGGAAGGAGTATGCATGGTTCTATAGTTTGTGATAGAACCATGTTGCATAGTTGGCGCATGGTTTCCCAACCCTTGTTAGTTCCCAATGTGTCCAGTAATGGGTTCATGTTTGGCATATAATTTGGGAAACAGTGTGGCCTAACCATGTATAGTTCTCATGTGTCTTAGAAATATTAATTTACCTTTCCACCATCTTGGATTTTTAACCCCAAAACACCCTATTCCCCCCCCCCATTCGGTTCGTACAACCCAAGGAGGATTCTTCCCTCTTCCTCACCCCTCCCACCTCCTTCTATGGTGATTATAAGGTTATTTATTCAAGTTTTAGAGATATATCTTCAAGGTATTCTTCTTATATCTTCTTACTTTTTCTCCTTCTATTTTCTCTTGATTTATTCTTCTTTCATGGTATTTTGGATATATTTTCCATATTTATTTGAGTTAAAAATAGATTTTTTTTCTTTTTAAGGTTCTTCTTGGATGTTCTTACTTCTTGAAACCCTTGTGAAGTAGTTTCGGGTTGGCGTTGTTGAATCACTTGTGGTTTGAGGTAGGTTCCCTTTGAATTTTCCCTTTTATTTAAGAATACATTTATTGATTAATTTTCCCACATTCCTTGGATATTAATTATTGATGTATGATTTTTAGAATAAGAAATGTGGTGATTTTATTCATATTTTAAAGTATATTGAATTTTTTTGTTAATCTAGGCACACCAAGTTTTTGATAAAATGCATGGTTGGATTTTGTAAGTGATTTATGAATTATAGTCATGGTTTTGGACTTATAAATGTATTTGATTTATAAAATTGTGTTTTGGGTTCCTTAAATATATTTTTAAAGTGGTCTTGTATTGAAAATGATGTGTTTGATTTCTTATGCAAATGGATGGTTTCTTAAAGAGTATTTGAGGCCCGTTTGTAACCTTTATAAAATTGGTTCTCTAAAAATATCTCCTTGGATGATCCTATTACATTAATTATGTTGGATGGGAAGGGATGTACTTGGTTTTGGACTCCTTCATGATCTGTTGGTTAAAATTCAATAGATTTTCCCTTGGGTTATTTGGGTTGATGCTTGTGTGTGATGCTTGTGTGGGGGATATATGAATATGTGGTTGGTTGATTGTTTGGTTTGATTGGATCACCCCATTTTAGTCTCAATATGGGAACCTACCATAGCTATTAGATTTTTGGTGAATGTTTTCTGTACTATCATAGGATTACTCTCTAGCTAATGGACCTTACTATGGACCTTGCACTACTTTAGGATAGTACCCCTCAGTTAGGCTAGGTAGGGTAATAACTGAGTGTGTGGGTGAGAATGATGTCATCAGGTGAGGCATGCCTATGGGATGAGTCATATGTTTATTATATTCTAGATTATCCACTAATCTCCTAGGTTATCCCATATACTTAGGCTCTTAGCTATGTGTGGAAGATGATTTAGATGCATTGTTGGTTGGTTATACATATGTGCTATATTCCATTTCCCTTACTATGTGACCATTACTTATGGTCACTTATATGGTGCACTTATTTCTTAAAAGTGATGTGTTGGTCTAAAAATGTTTATGTAAAATTTTTGACACTTACTTACTCTCTTTTTGAGAAAAAACATCATATTTCTCCTTTAAAAGATAATGTTCCCTGATTGGAAAAGATTTTGGTTTGAAATGAAAAAGGAAAATAGACTATGTTTTTCCTTAAAAGGAATACATGAAAAAATATAGTTTTATATATTTTATTTCAAACCTGAAATTACTTATTATTTTTTTTAAATGAAATTATTTGGGAATATATTTTTTCAAGAATGCCTATTGAGTTTTAATACTCGCGCCTATAGTTTCCTCTTGTTTTTATCTTCTGGTGAAGGTTACATCTTTCTTTTGATCATCGTGGGAAATGTTGAGTTTTGGTAATGGAGAGTCACACAATGGGTCACATGGATATTTAGTGGTCATTAGATTTGGATTGTTATTGTCATTTAGTTTTGTGTATTTTCAGTTTATGTATAAATGATGTTCATTTTGGAAAGTTTAATTATTTTACGATGCTCTGTTTATTTCCACTTCTTAGTTTTATTTATTCTTGGGATAAATCATTCCCTTGGTTTCTTGTTGATTCCCTTATCATTTTTTGTTATCCCAAGAGGATTAGGAATGCCTCTCGGGCATTGTTGTGGGGCAACTAGGGTGGCTAGTTCAGGGTCGACCCGGTTTAGTTCGTGATAAGGAGTAATTCGAGATGTTTGTGTATAAAAAATTTCATGATAAACTGAAAGGTTATAATATCCATTATAGAAGAGTATATTTCATATTAATCAGTCATGTTTCTTCATGAGAAACCCTAAGTAAATAGTATTTCTTTATATCTCACAAATTCATTATTTTTATTTCTATTTTTCATAAATACCCACTTATAGTTAATGGATTTAATAGCTTCTAGGTGTTTCACAATTGACTCAAAAACCTCATGTTTATAAATTTATCCTAATTTAGATTAGGTTAAAACTTTCCATTTATCCTTATTAGGACTATCATAACATTTCTTAACTATTCTTGGTTCTTTATCCTCGTCAATAATATTAAGTTCCTACATTGTATGAAAATGTTTCATCGACAATGATCTCCACTCATCTCAAAAATATTATATTGATAGTAAAATTTATAAAAATTTAATCTTGATCATGATCATGTACTTATGGTACATATTTTTCTTAAGTAATTCCATGATAAATAAAATTTTCATTATCCATAGGTTTATTTATTTCTTCAAACAACTGTTAGATTTCAGAGGGGTGTCTAACATCCTAAACATAGTGAAAGTGAAAAACCAAAACACCGTTAATCCCAAAATCTACATATAAATTTGGAATGAATACAAATTAAGAACAATAATTACATTCCTTAAACCTTTTGATCCATATTTTCAAACATTTCATAAGAATTTTATCAAGATCATAGAGAATCATCTAAAAGGATAATTCCTCTAGAGGTATCCATATATTGTGGGAATTACCCAACACTTGTACAAGACCTCACTCTGCATCATCGTCTTCAATAACCTTAGTTAAAGGTATGAAAGAATAAAAATCCAAAGAATAAACTTATTTTTAATGATTTATGCACATTATTTTGATAATATGAAAAATCGCAACTTACATAAGAACCAACGGATTTATATAGGCCATCAGGAACTCAAAATGTGCAACCAATATTAATTTGAATGTATCATAAATGTTCCATACATTGCAATACTTTGAAACCCTCAGTTAAACTCCTAGTTGATTTTTTAGTGTCTAAACAATCATCAAATACATTCTAACTCCTTATAATCATCATAAAATGATGAATAACTAAGAGCGATATCCGAATGAGATAAATAGGATTGAATCCTTTACATTATTATATGGCATGATAATAATAAGAAATAACAACCATGATATAGTGTCTCACACTATTCTATGGTGAACACAAGGAAACCCCATGGAATGGTTTAAAACATCATGTCATGGTGATTCCTTTATTGTAAAACTCTATAAATCTCCCACTTGAACTAAAGTTTCATAGACTTGGATCTCTTTCACTTTATATCTAATAATATATAAAAACTTATGAAAGTATATCAAAAAACCATTTAGATAGCTTCCAAAACTTCTTTGAGAAAAGCTATCATCAATTCTCCATGTGTTAGATCAAATGAAATACCTTGTGATTATTCATTCAAAACTTCTTTCATATATCCTTAAAAAAACATTTTGGGTATCTTTTGAAGTTTCATGAACTTGGTCCTCGTTCACATGAACACAAATTATTACCCCATAGGAATTTCCAGTGTTGAAAAAAATTATGAATTCCCAAATGAATAAATGTAATCAAATAGAATCCTTTATAAAAGCATCAATACTACTCAATATATAAAGGTATCTATAATGATCTCTATCAAATTCATGTATCTTTATACCTATTCCTAACATTTCTATCATATAAAATTATGTATAACCATATGATACCTTTGTATAAGATATAAAGTAACTACAAAAAATAGAGTATATTAATACCATTCCCATCATACAATAGAAAATAATGTCATATTTAGTATCAAGGTATGGTGGTACACCCCTCAACCTATCTCAATTGAGGGCCCAGATGTCATACTCTTATTATGAGTGGAAAAATATCATCTTTGTTAACCTACAACCAATAACATGATCAGAAACATACCCAAACACCCCTTGATTATATAAGCATTGAGTCATGCATAAGAAAAGTATTAAAGTATTAATGTTCTCACGTTAGGTATATCATTAACTTAAAGTATGGGGAAATACAAATATGAAACATGAACCCTAAGTATTCCAAATCTATAGTGTATTCAACTCTATGTGGTATATACTTGTGATTCATCTAGCAAAAAAATAAATTTTGTGCCTCATGAGCATATTCTATATCCCAATAAAAATTAATTCCCATGATAACCTTAACATTTCATCACAAGATTTAATACTCTATGGTGAACATTAGTTATGAATAACTCAAAGTAATACTTTAAGAGGTTAATTCATGTAATATATGCAGCCAATGTGAAAAATGGAGACTAATTTTAGTATAACATAACAAATTTTCTATTCTTAAAATCCTTTAAGAATATTAAAAAAATCATGCATAAGCACTCATCTAATTATATCCCATATGATAGACCACCAGTTTGGACTTATGTTTGGTTTTGTTAAACACATTACATCTCTATGTAATTACCACCATATCACTATTTGGAAATCTGATAAAACACACCCACAAAACCCCTTTAGTGAGTAAAATATATAAAAAATACCTTATTTGAATAATGGTGAGACTTAGGAATCATGTTCTTAATGCTCAACTTATTAAACTAGTATTCAAAATCCTTTACTTTATTAGGTCTAATGTTATGATGTTAATAACTTGTTTGTTAACTCAAAACACTTTCTAAGTCTATCATAATCATCATTATTGGAACCTTTTCCATAAAAAATTTTCTTTGAGATGATTTTAGTAACAAATGTATATATTTAAATTTTTATTTACTAGAACATACTAAAATATTTTAGGATATAAAGGAACATTCACTTTTATTATAGTAACTAAATATAAATCTTTATATTTCAATTTTCTGATATACCTTAAAATATTTTAGTATATTAAGTGAAACCCACTTTAAATTTTGAATAGAATAATATTTTATTTGTAAAATTTGGATTTCTCTAAGTACAAAACATACTCCCACTAGCCTCTTAGAAACTATAATATCTTCATAATATCATGCTAAGATACAAAAACAATTTTTTATTTAGAAGAAAACACTTATTTTTTTTAATAAGAATATTTAAAAAATAATCTATTTTCTACCATATCTCATATGGTATTATATGTTTTTATAATAATATTCTACAAAGAAGATTTTATTTTTAAAATATTCAATTTATGGATAGTGGAATCTCAATTCCTCATATTTCAAAAAATAACTCGAATAAATTATTTTATATCAAATAAAACTGTTTTTATCATTATCTTTCTTTAAATAATGTTTTAGAATTTGATGAATCATAAACCATTTGTGTCAAATCCATTATCCCATATTGTCTATAAAAACTAATTTTTATTGAAAAAAATCTCTTATCATATAATAGAAATAAAATGAAAATAAATATCCTTTAAATAGATCCATCTAAACTTGATAAATTATTTTTCATTCAAATATATGATACAAAAACCATTTGATTCATCATTTGCATAAAAACTAAAATCTCTATGAATTTTTTCCTTGATTTTTAACTCCTTTGTATTCAAAACATTTTTAAATTATACATTTAGTATCATATATCCTTCAAATATAAGAATTTATTCTATAACATCAACACCCAGTATGAACTCTCTACGGATTTTTGTAAACACCTTTAAGTATTTAAAAAAATCCATCATATAGAAAAAAATAATTTCATTCCTGACACAACCTTTAGGTTTTAATGACCTTTTTAATGAATTGGATCAGGCTTCCACCCAAAATGGTACCCAACCCAAATCACCATGGACCAGAGGGTTATTCTAGATCATCATGGGCTAGTGACATGTATAGGGAAATCAAATATAATCAATGAGAATGATTTTACCCTTAAATTATAGTTCAATAATAATGGTACATTCATTAAAAAATCCAACATGACCCATTAGTAAGTTTGATGTCCATTTCAAAATCATATATGTAAAACAACTAGCGTATGTAACAATTGAATAATTTAAAGTAAATGAAATCCATCTTCTCACCCCTCTCTCCCTCTATATAATAAAATTCCACTAGTATAATTGGTCTACATATATAATGAAGATCCACTAATGAACCCAAATAAAATCAATAAAGTCATACTTTTAGGTGTAGCAAAGAAAACTAAATCAATAAAAAAATTACTAACCTAAAATACCCACTAGTCACTAACCAACCTTGATGTCAAACACACCCCATTAGCCCACAAGAACTAAGTATAGTCCTAAAAATAAAATTTTATATGAGCATGAGCATAAACATAATCAATAGACCACCACCCACCTTTCCACATGCCAAATTTAAAATTGTAAAACTATTCTCAAGCTAGTTTTAAATAAAATAAGAAAATAATATTATCAATCATTATTTATGAAAAAACCAATATCAATGCCTTTTAAATTTTAAAAACTTTCTTTTTATTTTTCTTAAATGAAATCAGTCAATTTGAAATACATTTATCATCCTAGGACATTTTTTCGACCAAACACCCATTTCCAAATACATTTGAAAATATAGGATGAAATCCTTTAACTTAAAACAATTTGAAAATTTCTATTTAAACCCATTTTTAAGAAAACCACCCTACAACAAAGGATAAATAATGTAATAAAATATGTGACATGAGTAGAGAGGAAAATAAGTAAAGTAAACAAGTTGATTGTAGAAAAATAAATACAAGAAATAGGGAAATCAATCAATCACATGATAGAAGTTCTGTAAATCAACCACCAATAAAATTATAAGTTTCATGGGTTTTTAACCTAAACACTCAGGTAATATAATTCCGAATGGAAACAAAATTCCATAGGTTGACCTATAAGAACCTATTTTCCCCAATAGTCCCATTGATCTAGATGGGACCAGTCCCATCAACACAGGATCTTGAAGATGCCATAGGGAACCATCTCAATGCACTAAACAATTCAATCCCTCTTTTTTTGTACACAAAAGATAAAATATAGTTGTCTCTCATCAAAGAATCAATTTAGTAACCTAACATTCCCATGGCCAGTTCTTAAGTAGGAAAGGAGAAGAGAAAACCTTCGAAAAAAATTCATAAATAGGTAAGATAAATATTCCACATGTCCACATACATAAAACACCACCCTTAAATGGAGGAAACCATTAAAGAGAAAAAAAATAGGACCTAAACCACCCACATGTTTGAAAACCCACTTGAAAGTACCAAACAATCCTGATATAAATCCACCTCAAAGGCTGAGACTTGTATAATACTTCAAGTAATTTCTAAAACCTCTTTTTAAAAAATCCAATTTAAAATACATCCTTTGAAATCAATTTATAAATAAACCCCACTTTTATAAATCTCTAACAAAGATTTAAAAAAATATTTCAACCCATGATACAAACAAGGTCTAAATAATTTAAAACCCCTCATTTCATTTGGAATGATTTTAAAAATATGTTATCAATACTTAGAATTTTAAGTATCACTTTAAATTCAAAGTAAACATTTAAGTAAAAAAGGTAAATCACATAAAAACCATTTTATAAATTCAATTTAAAAGATAATAATAATTTTTTTGACTTATATATAATTTTTAAAGGGTTATTCAAGAAAAACCATATTTAATACAACCCTTAAAAACAGTAAAATCATTCACTTCCAATGGAACCTAAGAAATAAACCCAATTTTATTCTTAGAAATTCCATAAATACATATAATTTTATCAATATAATATTAAAAATTTAATTTAAAACTCATTTATATGATGGTATAGGTCAGGTCATAGGGAAAAAATACATAAAATCAATGGGAGGAGGTCCAGAACTCTGAATATCAGTTAAATGAGACTCAAAAAAGGTATCAAAAACCCTACACACAAGAAAAACATAAAAAAATAATCCAACCCAATACCCTAGGGTTTGTTCAGATCGCACATAGTAAAAGGGAAGATAATAAAAATAAACAAATAGAGAAAGAAGAGAAGAGGGGTTCTAACCTCAATAGTCTAGCCAAGTACTGCAAATAAATCATACAGAAATTATTAAAGGATAGGGGATCTAAAAGAGAGAGTCATGAAAAATGGATAAGGCTTGACCATGGGGGGTTCATGATTTTGGTAGGGTGAGAATATGGAAATAGGGTTTTAAATATATAAAAGTCATTTTTGGAAATTATGGAAAAATTTATTTTCTGCATAACTTTCATTGTTTACCAAATAATGTGATAACTATACAATGCACACTATACACACAAAATCACTCTTCATAGTTTCTCCTAGGACCCCAAATGATCTCCCTAATCATAACCTAACTGTTCCAAATGAAACTTTCTAGAAACAACCCCAAACTCATAATTTTCTCATGGTTTACCAAATTGTTCTAGCTAACCATGAGACCGTTCAAAAATTTCAAAATTAAAAATTTGTAGCCTGAAATCCTGGAAACTCGTGATGACTCAAAATAATATAAAATAAATTTAACCGTGACATATTAGGTTTCACAATTCTCCCCACAATAATGGTTTATTCCCCCATAAATCCATTAAAAAGAATGGTAGACAATAAAGCACATAAAACTTTATCACCCCATGAAAGATGTGATAGGTATAAGGGTCTAAAAACTAGAACAAGCCCTAAATAGAAGAAAACACCAACTAAAACAATTCCCCTAGGTAAATGGGGAACATAATCATACAAAATCCTACATCTCTAAGTAGAATCTAACCAGTTAAAAAGATACACAAGGATTTACAATCATCAAGGACTAGTAGGGCATCCCTACCATTTAGACTTTATCTAAAATAGTTGGTTAATAACACACACACTCACTAGAAAAAAACACCAAGAAGGAATCACTTCCCTAAACACCACATAGAGATTTAAATTACACTATCAATTATACCAACCTTTCAAAAAGGAAAGATCGAAACACCAACCCTCAAACCAGAGGTCCTAAGGAAGATGGAGAACTATCATGGTCTCTCCACCATTTAGAACTTCTTGAAATGCGGAGACAATGAATTACGAACCAAAACATGGGGAAACAACATCAAAAAATCACTAACTCTAGGAAATAACTATGATCGACCATCTATAATAAACCAATTGATCTACAAGAGAGAGATAGAAACAATTAAACACTTACACACCCACAATTAAAAGTAACCAAGACTACTAAGATCATATCCAAAATCATTGAATGATAATATATTTAACCTCGAGTCATCATACTCAATGGGTAAAATATGACCTAAAACCGGGACACTATCTCATGAAAAAACCCATCAAAATAAAACTAGCACTCTCAAGTTCCCAAAATATCGAAAGAAAATCTTATCCTAGTTACCCAAGCATTGAACCTAAGGTTTCCCTTTCTCAACCCATAAAAACCAAAAATCCTTAAGGCACCAACTTCAAAACACAACCCACATGGAACATGATTACCACCAATCCATAATGTCACGAACCAAGCTGGGTCGCCATCCGATCTGGCGCCCGACCTAGTCCGCGACATAGCCCGAAGGGCGTTCCCAATCCCCACAGTCTGGAAAAAGTGCCTGGGTATCAAGAATAATACGTGGGAATGGTTTACCCAAAATAGTAAACACAAAACCACTAACAAGATAAATAAAACAAAACTGTGAACTAACAACCAAAGAAACCCTTAAACAAAAAACAAATTTAAAGGTTTACAACTTGAACCAATATCCAAGAATAAACAACAAAAAAAGAAACAAAAACTCTAACTCAAACCTCCAAGCAACCAAAGGGTGCAAAATCCACACGCCACAAACACCAACCTGCACAAGAACACCATCAACGACCGAAACCACCATTGCTGAGTTTAACACTTCAACCTAGAATACAAAAGAAACAAAAACTACATACACCCAAAGGTGTATGTAGGGTGTGAGCCAAAATCCCAATAGTACATCACCCAAAAAAAAGTTTCAATGCCACAACATCAAAAAGATAATTTAACATGCTTATTTAAAACCATAATTTTAAAACGCTTTTAAGGAAAACATTTAACAACTGAAAGTGAAAAGAAAAAGTGTACTGAAAGAAAAACCATTTCAAAATACTACTTTCAAATGGAAGGTAAAATATATAAACAATATGAACATACTCAAGTTATCTTCCATATGCCAACGAAATACACCACGTCATGAATGGTAGAGCACTACGAGTAAATCCCCTAAGGTTTATCTAGCTCTAGTGGGACCCTAGAACCTCATGAATTAGTGAAACATAGATTAGAAACTATGACCCTCTGTAAACATGGCTTTGAAACCATGACCCTCAGTAAAAGTGGCTTAGAAACCATGACTCTCAGTCATTCATAAGTTTAGTTAGTGTTGAAATCGTTGATCCAGTTAAGTGAAATAGTGATGATACCACTCCGGATCACTAGCGCACTAGTCCTAGTCTGCCCACCTAGATACCTGGGTTTTCCCTTGTGCTCAAACAAGTTCCACATTCACATAATATATATATCTCTTCTAGAAAACCCAAACCAAACAAGACATTGCCCACAAATGTCACCACTTGCATACACAAACACCATAAAAAAACACATGCACACCAAAACCATATAGAAATACATTTTTTCCACCATTTTCACAATTAAAGAAAACCCATTTGAAAACATAAAAAAAAAATAGTGCATTATAAATTCTATCATTTTTATGAAAAGTCCCTTTTCAAATCCGCACATAAACTCAATTCATTTTTTTTAAATGTGTCTCTCACAATGTTTCATTTCCATTAAAAGTTCACAATGGGGAATCCAACGTGAAACAATTATTTTTTTTAAAACAACTCAATTTCATTTTCAAATACCTTTAAATATTTATCTTGTACTTTCCACATAAAGCATAAAACAATTTCAAGAAACACCACAAGTCATACACAAACCACAACTAATTCACTTGAAAAGAATTCACCTTATCATTCATGTATGTCAAACACCTACAAAACATATTTCTTACACCACAAAATTAAACTGTAAAACAATCTTAGACACATAACCAACCAAACCAAACACTACACTTTCTAAAGTCACCATTCACACACACCAAATTATAATTCAAAACCACACATACTCTAACACCCTCCAAAAATACAGTCTGCACTTCTGAAATAATTTAATAAAATATTTACACAATTTACAAAAAAACACATTCACGATGCACAAAGGGTTTTGAACCACAAATACACCACATTTCACATGAAAAACCCAATTTGAAACCAAATACTCAGCTAACCAATTGGAAACTTTCTTTCGCACCACACGCAAAAATAAAATAACATGCTACTATACTTAAGTAAAATAAATTCACCAAAATCACCACACAATCAAATCAAATAATACCTTAATAAATTTAAACAAACATATTAAATTAATCTAATAATGTTATGGAATGGAAAAACCCACCTCGCATGAATAATTTCCCAAAATTGATGTGAATTTTTCGATCATCCGCCAGTCGCACGACAAGCAAACTGAATATAAACCCTAGCCCACAAGATTGAACAAGATTACCCCAAATTAAAACCCTAACGTGACACATTAGCTGCTGGAAAAAAATAAAGAAATCCCAAAGAACAAGGGCCAAAACCCTAGAAAAAGAGGAGAAACGTTATACTGTAGGGAGAGTGTGTGGTGGAACAACAAAGGCTCGGACAAGGGGGCGTGGTTGTGGCTACCCAGGAGGGTGAGTGTGGCGCAAATGGGGCACCGGCTTGTCACCAGAGGGAGGTGAAGGGAATCGGCCATGGGTGTCACAGCGAGAGGCCAAGGGGAGTAGGGGCGCGGTGCAGCGGGTAGGAGAGGGAAGCAGGGCACCATGGGGGTGGCGCGAGGTGGTCGGTCGGGAGTAGGTGCGGCGTAATGAGGCAGGTCGGGAGGCGGCTGGTCCGGCGGATGGTGCGGGTGAGGAAGAGCATGCAAGGGGGGGGAAGGCAGATGGAGTCGGGTAGTGGAGCCGAAGCCACCGAACAACAGTGTGCCGGAAGGAGGGAAGCCGACCAAGTCACTGGAAGGGGGTAGCACATAGGGGGGATCGAGTAGGGAGGCAGTGAGAAAGGGGTGTTGGGGTGCGTCGAGGAAGAGAAGGGGGGAGGGGGAGTCTGTCGAAACCCTAACACACCAAGAGGGGGAAAATATAAATAAAACTATAAATAGAACAAAAAATAAACCTAAAAATAAAACTAATAATAATAATAAACTAAAAATAATAACAAAAATAATAGTAATAAATTTATAGTAATAAAATAAAATTTATAACAATTATAACAATAGTGATAAAAATAATTATAAAAATTACATCCTCAAATAACATTATTATTATTATCATTAAAATAATTTATTAAAAATTTTATCACATTTAATTTTATTTATTTATCATCAAGTCATTTTATTTAATTAGTTGATCATCGAGAAGGGTGTGTGGTGAACCGGGCGAGGCCGCAAGGTGACCTAAGCGAGGTTGCGTGACTTCTATATTGGTGCGTTGAATGCTGTCAATGCCAAACCACAAGTTTTTAGATAAGAACCAAAAAAATTAAGTCAGGCTTCAACTCGATCTAGCCGATACCCAGAAAATTAATAAAATAATTTATTTAAAGATGATGGGTGTGATAATTCTCCCCACCATAAATCGTTCCGTCCCTGGAAAGCCACAACTATGACCGAACCCCAAAGTAGAAAAAAAACACCCCCTTAAGGTTCAAAGAGGATCCCCACAAACCACAAGCGAGAATAGGCAAACGTATCGTGCTTAGAGAAAGTGACTTAAAAGACAACATCAAGAAACTCATAAAAAGACTTTCTCATATGTGTTGACCGCCCCAAAGAGCTAAAACACCTCTAGTGGATTGATCAAGGAAAGGAATTCTCACACCCATGGGATCCAAATTCACAAGACAAAACATCTAAAGCACTATTAAACGAAAACCACACCATTTGGTTTGAATGAACAAATAAGGTCAAACCACATCCAAGGAACACTCGTATTACTTATCACCAATTCATACTTAGATACAAAACCAAAAGTTTAACATGGGGAAGTATGAGGGGATCCCCGCCATTAATAACCTACCAACGCCCAAGATGAGGTTGGAAAACCTAAATGGGGAGGTCCAAGCAGACTCCCCACCATTAGGAAGATGACCAACACTGATTCACTCTATAGAAATTTAAGCGAGACCTATCACGGGTCTCCCCACCATCAGAGCTGAAAAAAGATACAAAACCCTAAAAATTTCCCGACAGTGACCAAACACCCCAACACAAGGGTTGGGGAGGGTGGGACCAACTACTGGGGTATCAAAACCACAACCCAAGAAAAACCAACATCTCCACATCCTTGGATGAGCAATATTCAAATTTGAGACTGATTTATCGGATAGACTCCCATACAGACCACTAAAAGAAATTACATTCGGTGGGACACAACCACCGGGACTTGAAGGTAACAAGACAACCACACCTCCACATAGTCATAGAATCCTTATGCACCTTAAAGGTTTTCTTGGAATGGAATAACCACATAAAACAATTTAAACAGCCTTTACTTTCAGCACCGATGACAGAAATAAAGTTGGGGTCTCATACCCTCCCGGGGTTCCTGACTACGCGCCAGCTTCACTCTGAGGCGTATGGCTGGAGCCCTGATGTTTGAAGTATCTCATGCCTCGCATTCAGGTATTTAAGACTCCCGAATAGAGCTTCTCCTTTTGGAGTCACATGCAACCACACTGCAATCGAGACAACCCCATCAGACACAACACACTCCGACATCCACCTACTCCCACGCAGCACACCCACAAAAAAATAAGGGGGTTTAGATAATGCACATGCATCACCTATTAACCTTAACCAAGAAACTTAATAAGGAAGGACGCATGACGAACACTCCCCCCTAAACAGAAAAATTAGAACTCCCTAAGAGTAGGACACACTCCCGTGAAAATAGGGATTCCCGAAGGACTCTATGAAATCCACCTTTGCTCTTCAAGGAGAACTCACACCGCAAGACGTCACCAAACATAACCCTTGTGGCCAATGAAATCATTACAAGCCTTTCATTAAATCATTCAACACCGATAATTCTAAACCACCTTCACCCTTCCACACTGGAATTCCTTTCACCGTTTCTGGGGGGAAACCTTCCGATGCAATGGTGTCAAACTACATACCCGACGACTAAGACGACTCAAAGAGACCAAAACTCCCTTCGACTCCCCTCTCATTTTACATCCCACTGCAAGAGGTTTCTCTTACTTGTAAAAATAAGAGGTGAGTTCAATTCTTGAATTCATGAAGAGAGTCCTCTGATCAACTGGAGGTCCAACCAACAGCAAATTGCCTATGGCCATACTTTAATCACATGTTAACACGTTATGGGGGCGTACACTAGTCAAGAAATAAAACCATGGACCCAACTAAATTGGTCCAATGGTCAATACATACCACAAGAGAACACTAAACGTGCTGGGGGAACCACTACAAGGGCTTCCCTAAGCACTTTTCATAAGAATTCACTAACTACACGCTTTCATACCAACTTACAAATAAAAATTCAAACTCAAGACACAAATCATCTAAAAAGGATTCTCAACTCGAAACGCCTCACATCCATCATTTAAAAAACACAAGGACACACCATGAAACCACCGGTTACTAAAACACCAAATTCTTATTTAATAAAACTTTTTGAAAATAAGCAAAGCTAGTGGGTTGCACAGACACCACTAGTGTCCCATGGGCCTAGCACAAGCATGTTCCCATGCCACACTGGCACCCAACTCATATCCATCTAGTAATTCATCCGCTCATGTCATTCACCATTTCAGTTTCCATATACACTCATGCATGTGGTTTCCTATGAGAACACCAAGAATCAAAACCAGACCCTTTTCTTTTTTTCAAAACCAAATATTCAAACAACACTTTCCAAACCATACACATCATTTTATTTTTAAAGTGTTTCATTTAAAAACATTTTTTTTTCAAGACCAAAACATTTTTGCTTAAAAAAAGATTTCCATGAATCCAAAACATAGAGACAAGGAACGATGAAAGAGGAGACTAGTGTCAGCAGGCGACTGTAGTATATGTTTGGCGGGCATACGCCAATCCCGCCACCACCACAGAGAGTATTCTAGGACATCGTCTCTGGCTCCACATGGCTTGACAAACCCTGTGAGCTCACTGGGACCACTGACCCTACTCCCTTTTCATTTCCCCTAAACAAGATTAACCACAGAGACTAAAGGTTTAGACAAACCTCAACTTGATTTGGTAACTCGAGTCCCGCCATGAGGTGTGCTGGCCAAGCACTTTGCTCGTAGCCAGGACATCGAGTCCCCACAACCTTAACTTCAGTCTACCGTGACTCTATACCAAAATAACATGACCCAAGAGAGAAAATATACCCTCTGATACCATTTTGTCACGAACCAAGCTGGGCCGCTATTTGATCCGGTGCCCGACCCAGTCTGCAACATGGTCTGAAGGGCGTTACCGATCCCCATGGGCTGGAACAGGTGCCCAGGTATTAAGAATAACATGTGGGAACGGTTTACCCGAAATAGTAAACACAAAACCACTAACAAGATAAACAAAATAAAACTATTAACTAACAACCAAACATACCCTTTAAAAAATCAAATTTAAAGGTTTACAACTTGAACCAACATCCAAGAATAAACGACAACAAAAGAAACTAAAACTCTAACTCAAACTTCCAAGAAACCAGAGGGTGCAACATCCACATGCCATAAACACCAACCTGCATGAGAACACCATCAAGGACCAAAACCACCATTGATGAGTTCAACGATTCAACCTGTAATACAAAAAAACAGAAACTACATACACCTAAAAACATACTTTTAAAATGATTTTAAGGAAAACATTTAAAAACTGAAAGTGAAAAGAAAAATTACACTGAAAGAAAAACCATTTAACAATGCTACTTTAAAATGAAAGGTAAAATCTATAAATAACATCCACATACTCAAGTGATCCTCTGTATGCCAATAGAAGACACCATGTCATGAATGGTATAGCATTGAGGGTAAATCCCCTAAGGCTTATCTACCTCGAATGGGACCCTAGAACCTCGTGTCTCGGGGAAACGCGTCTTAGAAACCACAACCCTCTGTAAATTTGGCTTAGAAACCACGACCCTCAGTAAAAGTGGATTAGAAACCACGACCCTCAGTCATTAATAAGTTTAGTTAGTGTTTCATTGTCGATCCAGCTAAGTTAAAAAGGGACAATACCACTCCGGATCACTAGCGTGCTAGTCTTAGTCCGCCCACCTAGATACCCAGGTTTTCCCTTGTGCTCAAAAAAGTTACACATTCACATAATATATATATCGCTTCCACACAACCCAAACCAAACAAGACATTTCCCACAAAAGTCACCACTTGCAGACACCAACACCATAAAAAAAACACATGTACACCGAAACCCTATAGAAATACATTTTTCCACCATTTGCACAATTAAAGAAAACCCATTTGAAAACATAAAAAAATATTGAATTAGAAATCCTACCATTTTCATGAAAATCCCCTTTTCAAATCCGCACATAAACTCAATTCATTTTTTTTAAACGTGTTTCTCACAATGTTTCATTTCCATTAAAAGTGAACAATGGGGAATCCAATGTGAAATGATTCTATTTTTTTGTTTAAATGACTCAATTTCATTTTCAAATACCTTTGAAAATTTATCTTGTACTTTCCACATAAAGCATAAAACAATTTTGAGAAACACCGCAAGCCATACACAAACCACAACTAATTCACTTGAAAAGAATTAACCTTGTCATTAATGTATGTCAAACACCTACAAAACATATTTCTTCACCACACAATTAAACTATAAAATAATCTTAGACACACAACCAACCAAACCAAACAACACACATGAAAAAATCACCATTAACACACCCCAAATTATAATTCAAAACCACACGTACTCTAACACCCTCCAAAAATAAAATTTGCACTGCTAAAATAATTTAATAAAATCTTTACACAGTTTACAAAAAAACACATTCATGATGCACAAAGGGTTTTTCACCACGAATACACCACATTTCACGTGAAAACACCAATTTAAAACCAAATACTCAGCTGACCAATTTTAAACTTTCTTTCGCACCACACGTAAAAATAAAAGAACATGCTACTGTACTTAAGAAAAATAAATTCACCAAAAATCACCACACAATCAAATCAAAGAATACCTTAAAAAATTTAAACAAACATATTAAATTAATCTAATAATGTTATGGCATGGAAACACCTACCTCGCATGAAGAATTTCCCAAAATTGATGTGAATTCTTCAATCGTCCGCCAAGCGCATGACAAGAAAACTGAATTTAAACCCTAGTACACAAGATTGAAAAATATTACCCCAAATTAAAACCCTAATGTGACACACTAGTTGCTGGAAAAAAAAGAAAGAAACCTCAAATAACAAGGTCCAAAACCCTAGAAAAAGAGGAGAAAATTTATACCATAGGGACAGGTTGTGGCGGCACAACAAAGGCTCGGTTAAGTGGTCATGGTTGTGGCTACCTGGGTGGGTGAGTGTGGCGCAGAAGGGGAATCGGATCGTCATCGAAGGGAGGTGAAGGGATCATCCATGGGTGTCATGGTGGGAGGCCAAGGGGAGTAGGGGCGCGGCGCAGCGGGTAGGAGAGGGAAGTAGGGCACCATGGGGGTGGCGCAAGGTGGTCGGCCATAAGTAGGTGCGGCGCGATGAGGCAGGTCGGGAGGCGGCTGGTCCAGTGGACGGTGCAGGCGAGGAAGAGCGCACAAGGGGAGGGGAGGTGGGTGGAGTCGGGTGGTAGAGCCGGAGCCGCCAAACAACAGCACGCCGGAAGGAGGGAATCTGACCAAGTCGCTAGAATGGGGTAGCACATAGGGGGGCTTGAGCAGGGAGGCAGTGCGCAAGGGGTGTTGGGGCGCGATGGGGAAGAGAAGGGGGGAGGGGGGAGTCTGCCGAAACCCTAACACACCAAGAGGGGAAAAATATAAATAAAACTATAAATAGAACTAAAAATAAAACTGAAAATAAAACTAATAATAATAATAATAAACTAAAACTAATAATAAAAATAATAGTAATAAATTTATAGTAATAAAATAAAAGTTATAACAATTATAACAATAGTGATAAAAATAATTATAACAATTACATCTTCAAATAATATAATTATTATGATCATTAAAATAATTTATTAAAAATTTTATCACATTTAATTTTATTTATTTATCATCAAGTCATTTTATTTAATTAGTTGACCATCGAGAAGGGCGTGCGATGAACCGAGTGAGGCCGTGTGGTGACCCAGGTGAGGCCACATGACTTCAACAGTGGCACGTTGATCACTGTCAATCCCAAATCACATGTTTTTAGATAAGAACCTAAAAAAATTTAAGTCAAGCATCAACCCGGACTACCCGATACCCAGACAATTAATAAAATAATTCATTTAAAGATGACGGGTGTGACACATAAGAATCTGAACAGAATCCCCTAATGTAGAATAAAAAACCCTCATAATCTCTCATTGGTACAGAAATAAACTGAAAAGGAAACCACTAAAACCAAAATTCATCCTAAAAAAATCCACAAGCTCCTATGTTATAATGACCCATAAATTTAAATATAGAAAATTATCTTCTGAATATACATGTGTGTGTCATATTATATATTATAGAAAATAAAAACTAACATCACCTTATATTTAATTTTAAATACAATATGTTTATAACATTAACTTTTTAAAATAAATATAACTTACGATATAATAATATATATATTATGCTTTAAAATTCATTTTAAAACATTGTTTTTATTTAATTTTAATAATATATATATATATATAATTAATTTTTATCAATCATATCATTTGAATATAATAAAATGAATTTCATTGTCAAATTCCATATCTGAAATTGTGATTATGATTAATTATTGGGATTTTTTTAAATAGTCGGTTTTTAATTGAATAGTGAAAATGCATTTTTTTACCAAAACTGTAAATTTTATTATATAAAAAGGACCTATAAGTTTATAAAAACTTTTTAATTGATCAAATATGTGTTTAGATATTAAAACTATACATTTTGAAAATACTATTACAATTTTAAAAAACCATTGTTTAACATTTTATGAACTTAAGTAATATTTTCCTATAAAGGAAATTGTTTTTGGTCTTTTCTTTTAATTAAATATCATTTTAGTAAAATTCATTTTTTGATTAATTTTAAAGACACGTAAATTTTTTTGTTTTATAATAAAATAATGCATATCATGAAAACCAAATAAATAGACAATTTTATCCTATACATAAATTTTAATCTTAAAAATACACTTTCTTCTAAAAATGGGTATTCACACAATACATGCACTAACATTATAATTAAATTTTTATCACTTTCATTAATTGAATAAAATAAAATTATTTTCATATTTTTTATCAAAAGATTCAAATTTTCTAATAAGGTAAATTTTATTTTTTGTTATAAAATTAAGTAACCAAGGTAAATATTAGTTTCCATGGTAAAACAATTATTTTTCCAAATAATGATACTTTTATAAATAATGTGTATTTTTAAATTATATGTAACTATTTAAAATTAATAATCTAAAATTATGTTTAGACATATATTCATATAAATTAACACTAATTTAATTAATAATTAATGTGAAATAATATTTTGAGAACTTAATAATTAAAATTTCATTTTCTATAAATATATGTTTTCTTCATATTATATGTTTTTATTTAAAAGTTAATTTTATCATATTTAGAAATTGAATTAGGTTAAATGGATCTAAAATTAATATTAATTACACTAAAATTTGGTAATAAGGGTTATCTTATATTTTTAGGGATAAAATAATTACCATAGTTAATATTTAATAAGATTAATAAGTTTTAAAATGGGTAATCTAATGCGAATAAAATTTTTCTAATTAAATTTGACACTTGGACCTTATAAAATAATTTTTTTAGTTTGTAAAGTCATACTTAAATTTCTAACCAAAATTTTTATACCTATTTAACCTAACTCACCAAAGCCAACAAACCCCTATGTGAAACCATTCTTACCCCTTACCTAACTTTAGTTTCCATGATAATGCCCCTCATTTTCACCTATAAAAGGATCTATCTCCCACCCATTATCTCATACCTCTCCACCCCAAATTAACTTATCATGAATTTATATTTTCCTAACTCTCTAATAACCTCTTAATCAGTTCTTAATATTCGAAGGGTTAATCCCATGCTTTATTAATCTACTTAGTAAGGTAAGGGTTATCCTTCTCTTTTTGATTCAAGTAATTATTTTTTGTTAATACTTTTGATTTTCAATTGGTTATGAATAAATATGTTCATAATAAATCCTTAATAGTCTCAATAAATCATTTTTATGATATATTACCATCATCTCTCATTAAACCCAAATTATAATCCCTTTTTCATAGTCATCATGCTACTGAAATCACTTCATTATTCACTCCCTCTTATTTTAAGTTAAATAGATTCTTTTGTTATAAGACTTTTGATTTCAATGTTATTATGATTCCATATATTCATAATTAATAATTTATAATCTAAATTATTCCCTATTTATGAGAGACTACCCTTCTCTCTCATTAGTCCCATTCCATAATCCCTTTTGTATACCGGTCATGATACTGAAGTCATTCCTAGATTTTCTTGGACATATATTCATGTTGTGAATACCGAAATCTAATATAATTCAAGGTTATTTATATATATGTATAATTATTTTAATGATTTAGGAATTCCATGTTTATAAACCACATTCCCTACTCATGGGTTAAAATTATTTTTTCTTATGATCATTGATTGATGTATTACGCATAATGATAGACATACGAAGGGTGCACCCTGATAGAACTCCAGTGCATTGGGTAATGATTTCATCTAATGAGATACCATGTATGATACATGTGAGGTTAACCTTATCACACTATGTTATTTTATGGGTGGGTCTATATCTATGTATCCCTCAAATTCATTGATATTGTTTTCATCTCATGTGATATCATGTATGGTGTGCAGGTGGTTATCCTAAGCACAATATGTTATTTTATGGGTGGTCCTAAAATTATATATCCCTTCAATGCATTAGTTAAATATTTATATCTCAAGATATGTTATGTATGGTATTATGGAGTGACCCTAATCTTCCTTGGGACTTTGTCCACTATGTAATGATTATCTTTGGAGTGAATATTAACCTATGCTTATGATGCCATAATTTATATTTATACCACATAATTATGATTATATGATATTATTATGTTATTCTCTTATTCAATATTTCCATTATTATGATCTCTATACTTTTATGATACCATTTTATGCCTCTTTCCACACATGTTATGCTTCGTTGTAATTTTTATTTCCTTACTAGGATTTCTAGCTCACCCTTTTCCTTGTGTATTTTTTCTAGTGTATCCTGTGCAGTTTTAGAACACCTATGGGAGTTAAGGGAACTATATGTATTTTTAAATAAATATAATATAATTTTTATTTATAATGATGAACTTATGTGTCTAATATCCCATGACATTATACCTATCAATCCTTAGATTTTATTTGTTGAAAAACTATGTTAAAAAACATGAAATAAAATGTGGTTAAGGCTTGGGTATCTATAGTTGGTATCAAAGGAAGGTCTTGTTATCTTGGGTATTAAGACTATATAAAATTTTATAAAACCCTATGGATAATTATAAGTATAGGATAACATCCTAAAATTTTATAAAAGTTTTCAGTATGTGGTATTCCTAGAAATGATATACCTATTTAGATACCACAAGTGGATGTTGGACCAGGAATTGATATACCTAGGGTTAATAACCCTGAAAAGGGTGGATTGGGCATTAACTTGATCATCACCTGGTGCATGAAAAATATGCCTAACTACACACCTGGTTTAATACTCTTAGTGGATATTCTTTGTACAATTCATATGATCTTTACAAACCATTATGAATGATTTTAATATAATTTTAGATTAGATGACTTAATAGGAAATAAAACATGGATAGACTAGACTGAAACATTTAAATTCATAAATAAGGTATATATATAATTTATGGGTTATTATTTCAAATTTCATAACTTCCCTTTCTTTTGGTTCTCACCACAAACTTTATTTTATTTTAGAAAATGTATGGAAATAGGAGGAACCATTCCAAAAAACTTATACAATGGGTAATGTAATGATTTCCCTAATGGAATTACAAACATGGTGAGAGAGGTATTCAATAAATTCATAATAATACCAAGAAAACTAACTCAATTTAAGAATAGTAACTTGATTTTTTTGGAACACCCTTTGAGAGAGAAATTTTTATTTGAGCTCTTTATACTATATCAACCTTAAATTTTTAGTGGATATTATGATCCCATACTCATGAAACAATGTATTAACTCTATTGAGAAGATATTTAATATCCTCTAATACTCTGAAAAAAATAATTTCATACTATCCATTTATCATCTTGTGGGAGAATCTAGTCATTGGTGGACACTGATCAAGAATACCAAACCCATGGAAAATATATAATCTATGGATTATTATGAATTCAAGAGGATATTATCCATAAATATTTTCCTCACACTATATATCTTAAAATGGATATGGAATTACTTGAATTTAAGAAAAATGAAGATGAATCAATTGGGGATTATGATGTAAAATTCACAAGGATTTCATGGTACATCTCTAGCTTTGTTATTAACATTGAAAGTAATATTGACCACTTCTTTAGAAATATAAATTTCAGTATACAGATATCTTTGGAAATTCAATAATTTGACACTTATGAGGAAGTTTTTAGATGTTAATTCAAATTTTATATAGAAATTGTTAATTCCAAGTGGTCTCTAGGGACTAGATACTAGAAGAAAATAATAAAATTGAACTCTGAAGGATCGTCGAATAAATCTCAAGGAAACAAGAAGATTAAACTGCCCACATGTAAAAAGTCTCAAAAGAATCATCCTAGGAACTATATTAATGGGACTAGGAAATGTTTCAAATACAGAAATGAGGTACATCTAGATAATAAATAGAAAAATTAGATGAATATTCCTACTTATATGATGTAGAAAAGGAAGATCCTAATCAATCCTCAACCAATGGTCCAATGTTTCTTCTGTAAGGAATATGGATATTATGAAAACTAGTGCACTAATCTAAGGGTTATCAAATATAAATACTGAAAATAGATACCAATATCAAGAGATCATGGGAGGGAATATTTCACCACTACTACTGAGATGAATCAAGAAAACAATGTGGTGATAGGTACAATAGTTATTCATTCAATAATAGTAAATGTATTATTTCATTCTGGAATTATTTATTGTTTTATATCAAGAAATTTTAGTAGAATTATTCAAACCCAACCACAAATTATAGGGTTTTAATTGTGAGTGAAGATAAAAAAATTCGTGTAACTATTATAAATCAAGTATTTGAATCCACCCCATTAAATCTATATGGGTTGGACCTTCAAGAAAACCTTTTCATACTACCCATAGTATAATTTCATATTGTATTGGGAATGGATTGGATATTTTTTTATAAACAAAATAGCAACTATTAGAAGAATAAAAATCACTTTACATATCTTGAATCATCCTCTGATTCTATACAATTGTTAGGAGGAGGATGAACATCCTTTGTAATCTTCACTATAAGCATAGATATTGTTAGATTATAAGAAATTACATCTATCTCAAAGTATTGAAACAAAGAAGAGGAACAAGCTTGAATATGTTTACATTACAAGAGAATATTCCTATGTATTCCCTGAAGAGTTTTCTAGTCATACTCTAGATCAATAGGTTGAGTTCTCAATTGAATATATACCTAAGTCTCTACTGATATACAAGACCCATTATAGAATGGACCCCATTGGATTGAAAATACTAAATAAATATCTAGAAGAAAATCTATAAAAGGTTTTCATTCACCCTAGTGCTTCACCATGGGATACCTTGGTTCTCTTTGTAAATAATAATAATGGTTTTATGTTCCTCAACATCGATTATCATGAGCTCAAAAAATCATTATAATGAATAAGTATCCCATACCACATATTAATGACTTGTTTGATCAGCTAAAGTGGATCCTAGTACTTTTACAAAGTATATCTTTAGTCAAGATATCATCAGTTAAAGTTATGGAAGGAAGATATTTCCAAGACCAATTTCTATACAAGTAATGGGTCAAATGATTTCATATTCATTCCATTTGGACTCATGAATGATACAATGATCTTCATGGACATAATGAATAAATTATTTAGATATTACCTTAATAAATTTGTCTTAGTCTTCATAGATGATATACTTATATACTCTAAAAGTAATGAGGAACATGGGTAATAATTAAACTAATGTTCTAAATATATTAAATAATTAGAATTTATATGAAAAGTATAGTAAATGTGAGTTTTGGATGGAGAAATTATCATTATTGGGGCATATTATCACAATTAAGGGGACATATATGGATTCATTAAAGATGAAGGTGATTGAGGAATGACCTAGACCAATATATGTTACAAATATTAATAGTTTACTTGGATTATATGGGTATTATCGGTAATTTTTGAGAAACTTCTCAAGATATTCAATCCTTATAACCAAAATAATTTTAAAGGGAGTGAATAATGTCTAGGTATATTAATGTGAAGAGAGATTCATGTAAATGAAGAAGAGGCAAACCACCACACCTTTACTCACACTACCCATGAGTGTGGAATGATTTTTGATTTACTGTGATTATTTAGAGAAGGATTTGAGCTATATACTCATGTAAGATGATAAATTTATAGTTGAAGGTTCATGAGTAGAATTATCTGACGCGTGACTTGGTGTTAACTTTAGTAATATTTTCATTGAATATTTGAAGGTATTATCTCTATAGAGATAATTGAAATATATATATATACTAAAAGAACATAAAATATATATTCACATAGAAAGAGATCACTAAGCATCAATGAAGATAGTTTGAGCAGGTCAAGGATTATGACTAATTAATCCATTATTATACAAGGTGAATAAAGTTGTGGATGATATGATAAGAAAAGATCTTGTATCCTTATCCATGATAAGGATTGATAAGGATCTAATTTTCTTATATATTCAAAGGATGGACATGGGAATCATTAAGGAACATCATCCTACCTTTCTCAAATGATTTCTCAACCTTCCCTTTTGGAGAAAATTAAGAAAGCTCAATGGAATAATGTGTAGATATAGAATAATATGGATGTTGTAAAAAGGGAAAAATCATCAGAGTTAGAAATTTATGATAAAGGAGTATTAAGATTGTAAAATTACTATGTGATCTAATAGATCCATAGATAAATAAAAATATATTGAATGACACTAATAGCTTGAAATTCTATATCCACCCATTGAGCATGATGATATATAAATATATTTGAGAATATTTTTGGTGGGAAAATATGAAGAAGGTGGTTGTAAAATATATATCAAATTGCCTGGTGTTTCAATGAGTGAAGTATGAGAGTCAAAATTATAAAGGGATGATGCAATCATTTCCCATACCCACATATAAATTGGAGAAGATCACTATGGAATTTTTCTTGGGTCATCCAAATACATATAAAGGGAATAAATCTATATGGTTTTTGTTGGACTATATTACAAATATTTCTCACTTGATCACCTTACAAGGATATATATATCAAATATGTGTTGACGCTAGTAGAACACCACTATCGTTTGTATCTAATCATGATCTAAGGTTCACCCAAATGTTATTGTAAAGTATTAAGCATGAATTAAACATAGATTTAAACTTCAATAAAACCTATAAACCCCTGATTTATTTCCAACATAAATAAACTATCTAGACACTTTAGGATATATTGAGAATTTTATCTATGGACTTCAAAAGAGGCTAAGACCAGCATCTTCCTTTGGTAAAGTTATCTTAAAAAAATTTCACTTGAGAATCTAGATGGCCCCATAGAAATTTATTTATGATAATATATGTATAAAACCTTCATTTTTGGATAATATTAGAGAAAACAAATTCTAGGACCTTATATGGTTAAAGAAATGGTATAAAAGTTCAATACCATTTAGAAACACATCAGGGAAGCTCAGAGTCAATAGAAGAGTTATGCTGATAACCATCAATGATATCCTGATTTTAAGGTTAGTGGAAAAACAATTCCTCCAAATATCTTCATGGAAGATTCATGAGGTTTGGAAATAAGGGGGATCTAAGTCCTAGATACATTGACCCCTTTTATATTCTTGATTTTATCCAAGAAGTAGCATATCAGTTAGTTCTCCCACCATACCTATCTAAAGTACATGATGTGTTCTATGAAACCATTTTGATTAAATAAATACCAGATCCATTATATGTAATAAATCCATATATTGTATGGTTTTAGAAATTTCTCTCTTATGAGGAGTAGCCGATGAAGATCTAGGACCACAAATACAAAGTTATGCATGACAAGACAACTCAAATTTTTAAAGTACTTCAGTGAAACCATATGTATGAAGTTGTGAAATGGAAATATAAAGAGGAAATGAAATATATGTACCAAAAATATTTCACAATAGTGTATGGAATGAAATTTAAAGGGTGAAATTTCTTAAGGGGGTGAATGTAATGACCTGAAAATTTAAAGATTAAAATTTCCCTTATGAATGTATATGTGTGTCGTATTACATAATATAAATAAAAAAACCTAACATCACCACATCCATAATTTACAAAATAATATTTTATAATATTAACTTTGGGATATCAATCTAAATTATTAATAATATATATATATATATGATTCTTTAAAATGCATTATCAAAAATTGTTTTTTATAGTGTTTTAAGATCTTATAAAGAAAAATAATTTTTATCACTCATATAATTTTAAAATAATAAAATTAATTTCATTTTAATACTAAACATGTGAAGATGAGATTAAGATTAATTTCTGTGATTTTTCTAAAATAGTCAGTTTTTAAGTGAATAGTGAAAATAGAGTTTTTTTACCAAAACTGTAACTTTTATTATATTAGAAGGACCTAAAAGTTTATAAAAAAAATTAATAAATCAAATATGTTTTTAAGGATTAAAATTATACATTTTTAAAAAAAATTATAAAAACTATGTTTAACATTTTATGAACTTAAGTAATATTTTCCAATAAAGGAAATTATTTTTGGTCTTTTATTTTAATTATATATTATTTTAGTAAAATTAGGTTTTATCTTGATTTTAAATCAAAATAATTTTTTTTGTTTTATAACAAAATAATTTATATTATTAAAATAAAATACATGGATAATTTTATCTCACGCATAAATTTTAAGCTTAAAAATAAACTTTCTTCTAAAAATGGGTTTCTATGTGTTACATGCACTAATATTAAAATTAAATTTGTATCGTTATTATGTTGGTGTTTTTAATCATAATTTTTTAATTATATAATAATATAAATTTAATTTTTTGGCATAAAATTAAGTTACCAAGGTAAATATTATTTACCACAGTAAAACAATTATTTTATCAAAGAATGATACTTCTCTATATATTGTGTATTTTTAAATTAAATGGATATATTTTAAATTAATAATCCAATTTTATTTTTATATATATATATAAATAAATTAACCCTAATTTAATTTACAATTAATTTTAAATATTATTAAGAACACCTAACAATTAAAACATCATTTTTTAACAAAAATGATTTTTCTACACATTATATATTCTTATTTAGAAGTTAGATTTTATATATTTAGAAATTGAATTATTTTAAATGGATTCTAAATTCATATTACCCACATAAAAATTTGGTAACAAGGGTCATTTATATTTTTATTGATTAAATAATTACCATGATTGATATTTAATAAATATTAATAAGTGTTAAAATGGGTTATCTAATGTGAATAAAATTTTACTAAATAAATTTGACACTTTTACATTATAAAATACCTTTTTAAGTTGTTAGTTAATACCTATATGTCTTAAAAATATATACCCACCTAATTCACCTAACTCACCAAACCCACCTAACCCCCATGGGATACCACTCTTACCCCTTACCTTTATTTTCCCTGAAAAAATCCCCTCTTTTGAACTATAAAAGGAGCTCACTCCCACCCATTATCTCATACCTTTACACCAAAAAGGAATTTATAAATATTTTTTCCCTCTACCTCTATAAATAATTCCCAAGGAGTTTATAAGGTTACAAGGATTCCTCCCAATCTTTAAGAAGATATGTATCAAAGTAAGGGTTATCCTCCTTATTTTGATTTAAGTGCATCTTTTGAGATAATACCTTTTATTTTTAATTGATTGTGATTCCATGTGTTCATAATCAATTATTTATTTTCTAAATTATGTAATATTTATGAGGGTATAACCTTATGACTTGTTAAAATCATTTTAGAATCCCTTTTGTATAGTTATTATGTTGTTGAAATAACTCTTTGGTTCTTTTGCTCCTATTTTTAGTTCAATCATTTATTTTATTATATTACTTTTTATTTCCATGTGATTATTATTATATGTGTTCATAATCAATCATTTATTATCCAAATTATTCCCTATTGATGAGATATTTTCCTTATCTCTTATTAGTCCCATTCCATAATCCCTTTTGTATACCTATTATGCTATTGAAATCATTCCTTTATTTTCCATGAAATATATTCATGTTGTGAATACCTAACTCTAATATCATTCAAGAGTAGCCATATAGATTCAAAATTATTTTTTTATTGGGTAATTTCATGTTATAAACTCACATTCCCTACTCCTGGGTTAAATGATACGTTATTATTATCTTTGATTGATGTGGCACACATAATGATAGACATTCGTAGGGTTCTCCCAGATAGCGCTCTAGTGCATTGGTTAATGTTTTCATATAATTATATGAAATGTATAATGTATAGGTGGTTATCATAATCACACTATGTTATGTGATAGGTTATCCTAGAATTATATAACCCTCTAATGCATTAGGTAATTTTTTCATCTTATGAGATACCATTTATGGTGCATGGGTGGTTAGATTAATCACACTATGTCATATGATGGGTAGGACCAGAGTTATATAGCCCTAAAATGAATTGGTTAAAGATTTATATATCATGAGATATTATGTATGAGATTAGTAAGTGAACCTAATCCATTTGGGACTTTTTCCAGTGTGTAATGATGGTCTTGGAAGTAAATCTTGATCTATTCTTATGATGTTATACTTTATGTTGATGCCACATATTTATGATTCCATGGCCTTATGATATTATTTTCTTATGAAGTATTTCCATGATTATGATCATTATATTTTTATTATATCATGTTATACCTTTTGTATCACATATTATACTTCGTTAACATGTTTATTCCCTTACTGGGATTTCTAGATCACCCTTTTCCTAATGCATTTTCCTCGGGGAATCCTATGAAGTTTTAGAAGATTTATGGGAGTTAATCATACTATATGTAGTTTTAAATAAATATGATGTAATTTCTATTTATAATGATTTACTTATGTGTCTAATCTTCAAAGACACTAAACCTCTCGATCCTTGGATTGTATTTTTTGGAAAACTATATTAAAAATCATGAAATAAAATGTATTTAAGGCTTGGGTCACTATATATGGATCTCGACTAGGTTCTTCTATCACACTCATAGAAAACCTAGATAACTATAAAAAATTTAATGGGTAATTATTCAAAAATAGTTGAACCATATTCCAATGATAAGAAAGATTTCAACTCTACCACTCAATTATGCGTTTGGGTAAGACCACAAACTAGAGGAACTACACCTATAAAATCAAGATAATAAAATTTAGGTTCATTCATTGAAATTATATTATCCATAATTTTTCACAAACTTTATGAGAGGGGTTAAATTTAATATCATGAAAAATGAACTCAACTAGTTCTTGTCTTACACACCAAATCAAACAATACCATCATAATTATGGACAAGTCAAAAATAATAAATCCAATAAAACATGTCACATAAATCACACATTACATAACCCCATTTTATTAAAATTAAAACCCATTAAAATATCTAAAACCTAATCATTAAAACAAAAAAAAACATTTCCTTGAAACCATCCTTTTTTTCAAAATCTCAACACTCTTTTTAAATTAGAAACCCAACTTCTATTTCCAAAACATGTTCTCAAAACCTCTTTTTAAAACCTTTTATTTTACAATCCATTAAATGAAAAAAAAACCCTTTTTAAATTAAAAACTGAAACTATTTTGAAAACCAAAATTTTATAAAAAAATTATCTCAAAAAAATTTTACAGAAAGTGCACAGGTAAGGGCATAGCAAAAATCCCAACCACATTTCAATATATCATAAATCTAAATTAATTCACTTTCCATCACTAGGAATCCCTCAAGAGAATCTTAAACAACAAACCAACATGATGTGTAACCAAGAATGACTCTACCATATGGTTTTAAGGGCCATGGTATAACCACACAATAATTAGTAAAACACATCAAGATCGAGTGTTTGGTGGTTGCTCGGTTTCTTAGGTCATGAAATCCAACCTCATTTCATGACCTATATTTAATTTTTATCCACAAATATGATGTAAAACCCTAAGGATACTCAATAATGTCAATAAGTATCAATATATGATCAAAAAATAATAAAAATTAAATATTGAATTCAAAATTCAAATCCCAGTTCCCATAAAAACTCAAGGCATGAGAGTGGAAAGATCCAGATAGACTCCCCTACCCCTACCTCTTGAGTTCTGACCACCCTATTACAAAAATCACCATGAAACATCCAAAATAACAATAGTTATACTTATAAACATAGTATCCCACCACAAAACCTAGACTCCAATGCCATTTGTAATGAATTGGCCCAGGATTCCACCTGAATCGGCACCAAGCCCAGATTTTCACTAGCCCGAGAGGTATTCATGATCCCCATAGGCTGGTGATGAACACCAAGGAATTATATATGATAAATGAGAACAATTTCACCATTAAATAAAATTTAAAACATAATTATATTTTTATTATAAAATCTTACATGACCCGTTTATAATTTGAATAATCATTCCAAAATAAAATATGAAAAAATAAGAATAAAGATATAAAAATTGAACAATTTTAATTAAATGAAATATCTGTACTCACCCCCAACTGAATTAATATAAATAGTCACCACCAGTATCCACAATCTCCATGTATATAATTTTGTCCCACCAATAGACATTACTAAAATTAGTAAAGGCCTACTTGTACAGTTAAAAAAAGAAAAATAAATAAACAAAACAAATTACTAACCTAAAATCCACACCATTCACTAATTGTCCTTGAAGTCATACATGCCTCATGAGATAACAAGAACTGAGTATAATCCTAAAACTGAAATGTGATATAGGCATGATAATAAACAATAGGCCACCACCCACCTTCTTCATGCTAAACTTTTAATTACAAGACCATTTTCAAGCTAGTTTGAAATACAATAAGAAAATAGTTTTTTCAAACATAATTTATATAAAACCAATATAAATCCATTTTCCATTTTACAAACTTTTATTTTTATTTTTCTTAAATTAAAATAGAAACTTTGAAACCAAAAACCCATTTCTAAATCTATTTTATTAATACAAACAAGAGGTAAAGTAATCAATAATAAGGGAGAAATTATTTATATTAATCACCAATCAATGTATAAGGGTCATTATATACTAACCTATGAACTTAATTAATATAATCTTTAACTAGATAGAATCACCTTAGGTTGACCTATAATAACTTTTCTATCCTAGTTGCCTCATAAAACTAGTTGGACTCAATCCCATCAACCCATATGCACAAAGCTACCATGGGGAACCATCTAGGTGAATTTAGAAACTCATTCCCTCTCTATCTATACACACAAGCTAAAATAGAGTTTTAATACATCCAATAATATACTTAGAGACCTATCATTCCCATGATCAACACCCAAGTAGGAAATAATATGAGTAATTCTACAAAACTAATGAATAAATAGGTAGATTGAATATCTCATGTCTCCACATACATCAAACACTTCCCTTAAAAATGGTAAAACATCAAATGGGAAAAATAGGGTATCTCCCACCTGCATGTTAAAGAAACACTTGAAAGTGCCAAATGAAGCTTCTAGAAATCCACCTGTGAGGCTGAGTCTTTTATAATACTTCAAGAAATTTCTAAAATCACTTTTAAAACATCACACTTTAAAATCCACCCTTTTAAATAAATTTATAAATAAACCTTAATTTTATAAAACTTCTTATAAATATTTAACATTTTTTTAATTAAACCCATAAACCAATTGGGGTCTAAACAATTTAAAACCCATCATTTTATTTGGAATTTTTTTTAAACATTTTATAAATACTTGGAATTTTATGTATCACTTTAAATTCCATGTAAAAATTTAGGAAAAATGGAAATATCATCAAAAAAATTGTAAATTCAATTTAAAATCCAAGAGTATTTTTATTGACTTTCATATAATTTTTAAATTGCCATTCGGGGAAAACCAGATTTAATCTAACCATTAAAATAGGAAAATCATTTACTTACAATTTAAACCAAGATAAAAACTAATTTTATTTCTATTTATTTCATAAAAATATATAATAATATCATTATAAAATTAAAACATGAATTTAAAACTCAAGTAGACAATGGTTCTATAATTAAAGGATAGGAAATTGGGAGAACCTCCCAAGAATAAATGGTGAATGTTCCTAAGATTTGAATGATGGATAAAATAGACCCAAATAATGTATTATGAACCCTATAAAAAAGGAAAATAATAAAAATAAATCAACTAGATACCTTAGGGTTTTGTTGGGGTGTGTGTAGAAAGAGGGAGGAAAAGAAAAAAAAATAAATAGAGAAAAATAGAAGAGGGGTTATTACCTAAAAGTTCAAAAAAATAATCAGGAAGAAACCATGAATAAATCACTAAAGGATAAGGAATCTAGATGGGGAGGCACATATGAGGGATAAGTATCATCCAGGGGGGTCACATGATATGGGTAGGGAGAGCATAAAGTTATAAGGTTTAAAAAAGTCATTTTTAGAAAATATAAAAAAAATATGTGCAAACCTAATATTTTACCAAACCATGAGGTAATCAAATGGTACACACTAGATACCCAAAGAAACTCCACACGGTTTCTACTATGATCCTATATAGTCCACCTAGTCATGCTATAACCATTATAAAACGAATTATCTAGAAATAGACCCAAACTCATGGTTTTCACATGGTTTACCAAAACGTGTTGGCTAACCATGCAACGCTTCAAGACTTTCAAATTTTAAAATTTCTAGCCTGAAACCACTATAAACTCATTATGACTCAAAATAATATAAAATAAATTACACATTGACATGATAAGTTTCACAACCTTGAATTTATAGTCAAAAACATTATTGGACTTTCCAACTAACTTTTCTCCTTTAAATTTAAACTTTAACCCACTTGTTATTCTACACAGCACTAGATAATGGACATCACATTTTTAGTACATATATCCTCAACAATTTTTTAAAATAAGGTAATATTTTACTGAACTTATTCACATTTTTATAACATTTCCAATGATTAGTATATAATGTACTCCTTAACCATACAAAGTTGTAAAGGAAATTTGTAGTCTCATCAAGTCATTTTATACCTAATCATATTGATTATATATGTATAGAATGGTATTCTTATGGTTATATATCATCTAGTTCATTTTAAACCTTAAGTGAAACCTTATATGATTCTCATGTTCATCTTTATTCCCTTGTTGAATAAATTAAAACTTAGAGTGTTTAGGAAGGGTTTTATTTTTAAAAAATAGAATTTTTTTCTTTATTTCTTAAGAATAATACTTAAGTTTCTTTTAAAATATAAAGATTTATTACATAAATATTCTCCTTTTTTAAAATTTATCTAAAAAATATGTTCAATGATAATTATCATTTCTATCAACAAAAAAATATTTTCTCATATGAGAATTATGTTTTATAATTATTTAATAATAACTTTTATTAAATGTGCTCCCATTAAAATGATAACCCATTTTAAATTCATCATATCCAATAGTGTTAAAATATCCATATTTCACAAATATTTGGGTCACTTTAGAATTTATCCCATCACTTGACTATATAGATAGAAATTTTTTTCCATAATATCATGTACGATTCTTAAATAGTTAATCTAAAAACACATTTCCCTAAACTATCATATTGATTCTCTCAAAATTATTCCTCTGGTAACCTAATTCTATTAGGGTATATTAGCTAAGTTTATCTCAAATAAAATTGTAAAAATGGTCATTTAATCCAATTAGTATTACTCGTTATGTTCATTCCCTATATAAGATAATCCTAGGGAACCCATTTTTAATATGATGTACCCAATTAGATTATCTAAGTCTTCAAAAGTGTTTACTTTAGAATGAATATGACACTTAATATTTTTAAGAGAATTTAATCTCACCATATTATCACATGTTATTCCCTTTATGTATTCATTATTATAATGGTTTAGTTTTAAATCATATTCATTCCACCATATCAATACGATCAAACCATATTTATGTGTAACTCTTTACAAAAATCATAGATTGCGTTACTAACAAAAATTAAAATCAAATTATAATCATGAATATCTAAATTATTATCATGATTAAGGTACATTAAACCTTTATTTTAGAGTATTTTAATTATATTAAATCAACAATCATCATAATATTAATCTTTTAATGATAAATATCCAACCACCACTTTTATAGACAAGGTATAATCCTCTAGGATAGTGAGTAGTCCAACCCAAAGTCCCTCAACCCAGGGATACATTATTCAAGATATATTTATATTTCATAACTATTCTAAATCCCAATATGTGTAAATTATAATTGTCCCAATAAATCAAGTTAATAACCTATTAACAAGTTAAATTCAAGGTATAAGAAAGATATATAATTTATTATACCTATCATGTAACTCCTTAAAAGAATGTATGATAAGTTAGAATAATTTTAACACAATAAAATAAATAATGCATCATAATTTATAATAATACAACTATATTCATGAATAAAGTAGGGAATGAATAAATAAATGAACAATCAATAAATTTAAGCATGAGATAGACCATTTATGGACATTTAAAAAAATAAATTGTAAACACTTTATAATTTTGGTATGTATAAACTTGAATAATTCACTTTAATACAATATGAAAATTTTATATTATAATTTACATGATATTAACATTAAATAATTTATATTTCATAATATGAGATAATTTATGAACACTTTTATTATTGAATAATAAACTTTTTATATTTATTTAAATAATTTACATAATTTGATAATATCACATTGAATTTTATTTAAATCATTCATCATATTAACATCTAAAACTCTTCTTGGAATGTCTTAAATAATTTTTCAAATAAGGCCTTAATATAAAATTCTTATATTTATATTTATGATCTATTCATAAATAAATGTAAACACTTATATTTTACCTTATTTAATTTATAAACAATTTATAAATTATTTACCTTGTAAATCCACTTTAAACCTTTATTGAATATATGAAAATGTTTTTATTACGTTTTAAACCCCCCCTTGGATTTGGTGTTGGCCATTTTGGACCTTACTGATGATGGTTTTTGAGAATTTATCAAAAATGTAATTTTATTTGAAATTATATCCAAAACAGATTACACTAGTTATTATGTATGTCATTTTGGTCTGCTGGAAACTCCTTGAACCATGACCATTTTGGTGGCCATTTCAAGTCATGGTCATACCCTGACAACGGGCATTTCAGTTATCCATTTAACTTGGACAAGATGTTTCATGTAGGGAAATTGAATTACCAAAATGGATGGTCCACTTCCACTTTAGAATGGTCTAAATTTTTTTAGACCATTACCATGGCATAGTGATAAGACAACCATGATATATAGCACTTTCATGTGATGCTCTATTTTTTATTATTTTCATTGATGATTTTAATTCTTGTTTTCCTTAGACAATGACATGTTCATACTAATTTAATAATTAAATCACCCATTTTTTATAACTTTTATGTCATGTTCCTTCAAAATAAAGAACCGAAATGGGTATTTTTTTCAATTCATGTCATGGTGCTTGGGAAAATAATTTTTCCAATGTATTCATCCATTAAAATTCTAAACCAAATGTTTATAGATTGGATTTTATACAACTATTAAGTTTTAGAGGGATGTCTAATAAATTTATTATATTAACAAATATAAAACACCATTAATACTAGAATCTATCTATACATTTGTAATGAATATAAATGAAAAATAATAACAGCATACTTTACACTAGTTGATCTTTCTTGTCGAAGATTTTTAGAAGTGTTTAATCTGAATGGATAGGGTATGCTGCATAAGTGTAAAAACAGGTATATTTAAATTTTTAATACTAAATCTAAAAAAATAAGATTTATTTTTCATTTATATACTTGATTCTTTCCAAGTATCTCATGTAATTCATTTTAAGTACAAAAATAAAATCAAAATGGAGCCTCGGTGGAACAATGTGATCCCAATGTTATTTGATCATATTCAGATCATCATAAATAGAGGATACCAAAATATATTATCTCTATATAGTCTAAAATTATACCATATCCCCTTAAATTCTATACTTTTATTCTTGGGTGTGGCATATATGATCCAAGTCTTGAATATGCTCATGTGATTTCCAGAATATCAAGTGATCGATCCCTAAACTTGGATCGATTTGTTTTTTTATCTTCCCTTGTTTTTATCTATATATAACTTGATATAAATCTTTACATGAAATTAAATTAGTGAAAATGTTTATTATAAATATTCATGGATCAAAAATGATCTTATATAGTATGTCTAATTTTCTAAAACTGTATGTAAGCCCTTGAAAATTTTGAACCTCTTAAATCATCCCAAAATTAAATTAATAACTAAGTAAATGTGTTTTTCATGTCACAAATATTTCACCACTAAATGGTCACATTATTAAATTCCATGTGATGAAATAAAATCCATTAAATCGACTTGTTCCTCCCATAATTATTTAACGAACCTTGAATGCATAATGTCCATTCAAAAAATAATACTTTATCATATTCACTTTTACAATTAATAACTTTTGAATACCATTATAAATAAATTCAATTCTCATTATTCTAAAATGGGATTATATATTTTAATTGATTTACTTGGGATCATTCACTTATAAATTCACTAGCCCCCACACATGGGGCCCACTTTGTCCTAATCCTAAATTTATCTGGATTGGTGGAACTAGTGGATACACTTTGTGTTTGATCTTTTAAGCCCTTATCTCGATAGCAATTAGTACTACTCATAAAAAAAAGAGAAATATATAATAACACATCATAAACCCTAAATTGATAAGGATAGTTCATAGTTATTAAAACCTCTTATGAATTCTTAATGTGTAAAATAATCTCATTGTATTGATATCCTATCAAGAAAGATAGATAATTTATGCCATCACTATATGTGATTGATTTATCTTTCACTGACTATCAAAAATAAACTTGTTGACAAGACTTAATGTCCATGGACTTAAATCAAACAATTCAATTTCAATCAAAGGGCCTAATATATCATATTCTGGTCTTGTAAGGGAAAATATTCTCTTGAATTATTCAATTAATGTCATGTCACTTATGATGCACCCAACGTATCATACCTCATCACGAGTATATGTCATCATGGATTTAATCAACACATAAAAGTATATTATTCATGACATACATTAATAATAATATCAATTATAAGGACAAATACATAATTTTTTGAATAATAATATCCAATGACACATATAATATTTGGAATTCCTATTGGCAGGTCAGTCCTCATAAACTCTCTCCTTGGAGATTACCGAGTGAAAACTTCATGAGAAGAAGTCTAATTGTCTTATGATCCTCTAGTACCTTATAGTAAAAACATCGTTTATTCCCCATCGTATGATTCCATATTGACCATGGGATATATGTTTAAGAATACTGGTATAGCACTTTAAGGTTATCATCATAGTAGGGAACTATTATGACATTTTTATGAAAAAAATACTCTAAGGACAATATCACATTAATGATATGTAGAATAAAAATCATCATGTGATAAACAATTTATTAATATTTAGGAATTTTAGTATAAATTTAATCCAAAATACAATGTTAATTGGTTCTAGGACACCAAATCCAATATAATCCCACTTTCACTAGATCCAAATGATAATAACATTTAGTCGATTAGCTCTCACATGATGTACATGCTTCTATTAAGATAAGGTTTTAGTTAATGGGTCTATCACTTTATCCTCCATGGAAACTCTACTTAATATGACCTCACCCCTTTGAGAAAAATATCTCAATAGGTGATACTTCTAAAGTATATGTTTCATTTTTTTCCTGTGATCTTAGCTCCTTGACTAAGACCACCATTATAGTATTATCACAATATAGTGTGTTAACATATTTACTGATATGAACCATATCAATCTTCTAAATGAATTTTCATATCCAAACATATTCTTTAAATATATAAAAAAGACACAATATACTCATAATCTACTATAGGATTAGTGATCGTTGTATTCTTTTAGCTCTCCTAGCTCACAGCTCTTCCGTTAAGATAGAAATCATATCTTGACTATGATTTTAGATCATTCTGGTCTATCTGGAAACTAATGTATGTATATCCTATGATGACTAGTTCCTCATCCCCACTATAAACTATGATCATATCTTTATTATTACATATATACTTTAGAATATTCTTAATAGCATTCCAATGATGTTATCCTAGGTCTACTTGATATTTACTTACCATTCTCAAGGAATAGGTAACATCAAGCCTGGTATATAGCATGACATACATAATTGATCTTATTGTTGAAACATAAAGAATCCTATTCATAATTTACTATCTATATCTCTCTACCATTACTTCCAAGGAAACATTTTCTTATATAAATGTATACCATGTGACACTAGAAACAATTCTCTCTTGGATTTTTCCGTTACTAAATCTCTCCAGTACCTTATCAATGTATGTACCCTGACTTGGTCCTAAAAGCTACATAGATCTATCACAATGGATCTTGATCCCTAGAATGTAGAATGTTTCACCTAATTCCTTCATATAGAAGATTTTTTTTAACCATTTCTTTATATACTATAAGAGAAGTATCTCATTTTCCATTAGTAATATATCAACAACATATACTATAAGAAAAAATAATTCACTGCCATTAAACCTCTTGTAGTAATAGAGCTAACATTCATTCTTTATGAAACTAAATTATCTTATGGATCCATAAAAATGAATGTTCTATGATATTGAAGATTTATTTAACCCTTAAATGGATCTCTTCAGCATTCATGTCTTATTGGAATTCATTTAATTCACAAACCTTTCCGGTTGTGTCTTATAGACATCTTCCCCAAGGTTCCCATTAAGGAAGGGTATTTCAACATCCATTTTCAAAATTTCATAAGCATGGTAAGTTTCTTTTGAAAGAGTAAATCTAATAGATTTTATCATATAAAATGGTGAAAAAATTTCATAATAGTTTATTCTTTGATTCTATTTAAATCCTTTTACTGCCAGTCATGAATTATAGGTGTTGACTTACCTTTCATGTCTAGTTTCTTCTAGAATATACATTTTCACCCAATAGTATTTACATCCACTATAGGATCTACCAAAACCCAGACTTAGTTTTTGTATATGGAATCAATATTATAATTCATGTATTCCTTTCACCTTGTAACTTTTGAGTTTCTTATTACTTCCTTATAGGATAATGGTTCATCATTATCCACTAATAATGGGGAATTATTATCAGTGACTAGAAAACCATATCTCTTTGGTTCTATAACCTCTTTAGTACTCCTATAAAGTACTTGTGTCTTTAGAACAACCTATTCCATAGATATTTTTGGAATTTTTTTCAGTGACAAATCTTTTGTATCTTGATCCTCAACTTTATTAAATTCATTATTGATACCACTATAGATTTTGGGGATGTGCTCCCTATCAAAGAACATAGAATGTAAGGATTAAAATATGTTTCTTTATAAGCTTTTATATAGCTAATATACCCTTATTTACATGGTATATCCTATAAAGATACACTTTGTGACTCATTTTGTAAGTTTGTTTCTAGAATTATCCTTAAAAAATGCATTACATCCCCACACACATAAGTTCGACAACATAGATTAAACTTATATGTAATTCCTTTTTCCACTTTAATTATAACTTGGTTTAGTGTGTATGTTGTGGTATATAATTCATATCCTCAAATGGATAATGGAATACTCACATGACTTATCATAAATCTCACCATGACTAATAAGGTGTGGTTTCACCTTTCACTAACACTATTCACTATGGTGTATAAGGGGGAGTAAGTTGAGATTGAATCCCAAACCCCACCCTAAATACATGATGAAATTTTGGTTAAGATAATCTCTATAAAGATGATTCTCTACTTAATTATTGTATTCCTTAAATTTCTTAAAGTAATCAGACTTATACTTAATTAAGTAGTCATATATATAACTACTAAATTCATCAGTAGAAGTTATTAAGTAAGAGTATCCAGCCCTATATTCAATTAGAAAAGGTCCACACATGTATGAATAAACTAATTATAGAATATCTATGTCCCTTTTACCTTTTACACTAAATGGATCCCTGGTCATTTTACCTTATAAACAACCATAAAATATATCTAATGATTTTAGTATAAAAGAATCTAAAATATCACTTTTGATATAGCTATGTCAAATGCTTCTCATTTACATGACCAGTCTAGAAATTCCAGAAATGGATGTAATATGAATCATGTGAAATTTATTCATTATCGATTACCAAAACTTGGTTTTATTATTCTAGTATATAAATTTTAGTATTTAAAATGGAATCCCATAAAATTTTATATATTAATAAAATTAGAAACTCTTACTTTAAAACTTGAAAATAAATCCATCTATGTCTAAACTAGACACATATAAAAAAATCGTAACATTGGGAACATAATATCAATTATATAAAAACAGAGTCAATCTTGTTGGAAAAGTGTGATGGTAATCTATAATAGTTAGTATAACCATTTTTACCCTGTTGGAAGCTCGAATATCTACCTCACCTATGGAAACCTTCATAAATCTACTTGGTTCATGTATTTAGATACAAATTTGAACACCACAAGATATATTTATACCTAATTTATAGAAACTAAGATATTTCATTATATAATGAATTCACCTGAATCTTCCCTTTAATTCTTCACTAAGGTTCAATTATTCTTCTAGTATCCCTTCTTACCACATGAAAAACAAAATACATCTTGTTCCTTACACTTCCCCTTAATCCTCCTCTTCCTGGTCAAACAGTGAAAAGGTTACTTAAACTTACTGTTAGTTTTGGAGCTTTCATCTTTACCTTCCCCTTGTTCACTATAAGTATTGAAGGTTTTTCATTCCTTATATCTTTATCTTCCTATAAAATCAAGGATATTATATTTATGAGATACTTATCAATAATTTATATATTAAAATTTACAATAAAATTAGATAAGATATGATGAAGTGAGGTGAGTATGAGGTTCATGAACAATTCCTTGTGTAGCATGAAACCCATGATTTCTAGATGCTCAAAATCTCCATAATATTGACTACATGAGGCTTGGTGGTGTATCTTCTCCAATATTTCATTAAAGAGTGCCTTTGAGATCTAATACCACTCATGTTTTTCTTTCTCCTCATAAAGACTATAGAGATGTAAAACATGTGGTATACATTCATGTCTTAATGAATCTTCTAGAGCTCACTAGTCATGGATGATAACATGAGGCATTGGAAATCCAATACATTATCCACATGTTTTTAAAATACATTATGCTCCTCCTCACTCACATAATTAAAAGGATATTCAGTAACCCAGGACTACTAAATGTAGAACTTCCTCTCTTAGTGTAATATAATCTATAAGAACTTGTACTACTCCTAGAAGTTCACATCACTTAGATTATTGTATCTATCTAATATTGATCATAGGAATAATGTTTAGGTCAAATTAATTTTAATTTTCTACAGTAAAAAAAGTATATTTTAGTACTTTATCTTTATTAACAAAATTATGACATAATAAATTTATGTTATTAGTCACTCACCATTTTATCAAATCCCAAATTCCCTTGCAGTTGGATTTAGAATATCCTGTCACATGGATATTATAATGGAAATGATCCATAATTACATTCTCATAACCTAGATGAGGACTTAGTAAAATGTGTGAAGGTATTTAGGTAGATGGTCTTTCCAACTATGTAAATTAACAATTCCTTGATTTTTTGAGTGGACTCCCCAATCCTAAAATACAAGATTCACATTTCCTCAACACTGACTCCTAATTATACCAATTCTTGTAATGGAAACTAATCTTGATTCTAAAATTGTTAATTCAACCCAAAATTGTGATTATAACTCCTCGATAAATGAAAGTATCTCAAGAAGGTCCAGGAAAATATTTTGATCTACGGTTACCTATTAACTCAAGTAATGGAAGAAAAATATAACTTAATATTTTCTTGAGAGATTTTTTATAATATTTCTCTTTACGACCTAAATTTGATTCTATTTATCAATATTGTTACTATGTGATCACACTCATATCTTTAACCATGCATAAATAGAAAACAATGATCATATTGTTATTAATTTTTATCTTTTCATTCTTGTTAATTATGATATGTGATCATATAACACCCATATAATTACATAATTAACTATGTAAGATAAAAATAAACGAATAATGACATGATCATGTGTTGTTTTCGAATAGTTTATCCATAGAGTTAATAATGGATAAACATAGACCCTAGGATAATTCCTTGAGTCATGTCTTAACTCAAATTGAACCATTCAAACACCCATGCATTATTCTTGTTTGGATTCACATTAGCATGTGTCTTAATACTACATCATTGCACACTCCTCTATACTTTACGATGCATACTCACGCATAGGTGATGGGAACCCGATATGTGAGAATTTCATTTTATCACTCAAACATGAACACACAATAAATTATACATATATATATAAAGATTGAGGGATGATAATAAAATCATCAAAATTATATATAATAAACAATTATTACATTTTAAAACTCAAATGAAATAATTAAATTACATAATAAAAATTAAATAAGATAAAATTCAACTCGAGCGAATTTAATGCATTATAGAAACATTGAAATAATTTAAATTAACAAACAACATGTACCATGACACTCAAAATATTTTTAATAAATTATTGACAATTAAAATTAATTTTTCAATTTTTTTATAATTTACTGGGTTTGTTTTATACCTATAATGGGTCCTTGAAGTGTAACCAGGCCCTTATTGGATCTGGTTGGGCCAAGTGGGCCGGGTATGGCCCAAAATGGGCCGATTTTGGTCGAGAAACCCAGATGAGAGTTAGGTTAAGTGTGAATTATTTTATATGGGGATCATACATGGGTCAAATAAGGGGGACCAAAATTTTATAAAAAAATATTTTTTTTAAAAAACACACACAGTGCTTGCATCACGTGAACACTGTCAAGATCGACCGACCCCTCCTCCCCACAATAAATGTGGGAGAATTTATGGTCAAAAAAAGTGTAATAATCATCCCACCACTATTTTTTAAATAATTTTTTTTGTGGTCACGTTCATCCATGTGTGGGTGTATATCGAACCCAGGCGCCCGGCCCCTGGTGTTTCTCTCCAGCGATATGCATCACCAGTGATGTGTCTATATATATATATATATATATATATATTAATTTAATTTTTAATTTCAAAAATAATTTCAATCTTAAAATCAACATTTCTAGGTTTTTAAAACTTAGATCAATGTATCATTAATGGAATTGGGATTATATTTAAACCCTCTATCCAAATAATAGAAAATTTAATTAAAATTTCAATTTAAATAATTTCATAATTGCTTCTATGCCATTAAATGGATGGGGTGTGTTTTGGAAGAAAAAAATCGGTTAGTTTAAATTTTTAACACTAAATCTATCATAAGATACATGATTCATAATGACAGTACATAATTCATGCTAAGGATATCATAAAATTCATTTTAATAATGAAAACAAAATCAAAATGGTACCTTAGTGGAAAATTGTGATCCCAATGTTATTTACTCATCTTCAGATCCTTATAACCCAAAGACATCAAACTTAATATCATGAATCTCATTCACATGTGTACCAAAACCCTTCAAATGTCTTACTTTTATCTCCATGTTCTTGCATGGAAAAAATAAGTCATAATGATATTGTAAGATCACACAATCGATCCCTTAGATTGAGTCAATATATTATTGATATTATCTTCAATTTCCATCTCCATAACTTACGATAAAGTTTGATAATAAATTAAAGTCATTCAAATGTTTTATATTACTATTCATCACTTAAAATGATCATTAATAGTCAGATTTAATTTTCTAAAATTGTACTTAATCTCTTGGATAAGTTAGACCTCTTAAATCAGTCTAAAATGATAAAAATAACTAAGTAAACGTGTTATAAATGTCAATAATATTTCACCATGGATTGGTGACATTATTAAATGTTTCATAATGAACCATGATCCATTAAATCATCTTGTTCCTCCCATATTTATTTAACAAACCTTGACTGTATAACGTTTATTTGAAAAATAACACCTTCTCATATTCAATTTTATAATTAATAACTTGAGAAATAAATTCAATTCTAATTATTCTAAACTAGAAAATATAATTTAATTAATTAAGTTTTGATCATTCACTTGGGTGTTCTCTGGCCCCCACATGTGGGGCCCACTTTGACCAAAACTCTAATCCATCCATATTTATGGAACTATTGGGTACACATTGTATCTAACTTTTTGGGACCATATATCAATAGTAGTGAGTCTTACTCATACACCAAGAGTGGTATATAGCAATACAATATGACCTCTAAAGAGATAAGGATAAGTTATAGTCACGAAAACCTCCTATGAATTCTTACTACGTAATAGAAAGATTCATACATTGTGTCATCACCCTATGTTCTTGATTTATCTTTCTTTGACTCTTTTTAATGAATTCCTTAACAAACTGATATGACTATGGACTAAATTAAATAGTTCCATTTCAACCAATGGTCCTAAGATATCATATTCCAAACTTGGAAGGGATAAATACTTTCTTTACTTATTCAATTGATGTCATATCACTTATGACACACTCGATGTATCCTACCTAACTATGATTATATATCATAATAGTATTCATAATACATCAAAGTACATTATTCATCATATACATTAATAATAATCTCAAGTTTAAGGACCAATGCGTACATTCATAGATAAGAATATCTATGACAATTCATATCTTTAAAACACCTTATTTCAGGATTTATTACATAAAGGTACACATAAAACAATACAGAAATATCATGAATCCTATTGTATTTGAGATATGTGGTATATAGAATATCAAACTGATACATTTATATAACGACATTATTTAAAACTTCCTTAACATTCTCTAAAATTCTATTTCCCTTTTAAGGATGTATGGGATAACCTAGCGACATAAATAAGAAAAGGGTGAGATATAAATCCCAATAAGGGAATAAACGAATAATAACATAAATAAAGTATTTCATTTCATTCAATAGGTATTTCAATGGGACATAAAATGGGTGATAATCATAAACATGAATATTTAATTATGATATATGATGATAACATAAAGGCAACATGGGAATGTGACAACAATTTAAAACATGGCATCATAAACATAAGTCTAGGATATCTACCAAAGAAACATAACATAATTTTATTAATTAGGATAACATAATTTAAACCATACATTTAATCTCATGAGATTAAATAATTTCCCAATTCATTGTAGGGCTATATAATTTTGGGATCACCCGTCAGTTTTGTATCATGTATATGCATAAGTGTGCCACATTGATCATTAAATAAGGGATCATATTTCATCATATTTAATACAATGATTAATAGTGTAGGATATATACATGGAATTACCCAATAAATAAATTATATGTACATCATGTTTAATACTATTTAGTGGAAATAAGGATACGTATTCACAACAACAAAAATGTTTAGCATGGAAAATTGTAGGATAATTATGACAGCATAATGGGGGTATCTAGATGTTAATGGGAGGGATTAATGAGAGTAAAAAGGGTATATAATAACTTTTAAATAATAAGGTGAGTAATATGTATGTGTAAAATCATATCCCCACATGAACAATAGAAAAAAAGGAATAATATAAAGAAGGTACTTGAATAAAGAGGAGAAGGAGAGGATCACTTACCATGAGAGGGTGTTTCCAGAATATTGAGAGGAGCTTCTTAAGAGATTGGGGGAACCTTGTGAGGTATATATAAAGAGAATATGGTAGATTAATTTCATTATCCAAGGTTTTTTAGTGAATACAAATGAGATTTTTTGTGTTTTTATATATCAAAATATGGGAGTTCTTTATTATTTTCCAAACTTAGGTTTTGGACACTATAAAATAATGTATTAAAAACCACAAACCTTACCATGTTTTTTTACCGTGGTTTGTACTAAATTGAAGTGTTTTTAATTGTTTTAAAATTTTAATAACCAATATCATTAAAATATTACCCTTAGTGATGTGGAAGTGAGTCATGTTCATAAAGAATTAATTTTAAAACCTTAATATATAATATAGGGTTTGGAGGATTCATAAAGGGTTTATAAAATTAAAAAAATAACTTCAAAAACATATTATTTAAAATGGGAAATATATATTTGGACTTTTACACCCTTTAGGTCATATATTACATCATTTTTGGGTCATTATGATGTCATAGTTCACACTGTATATTTACACCGTATTTAATTTTGACCCAAAAATTTGAAAATCTATGGAAATTATGAAAAACTAACCTTTGTATAATTTAAAAATGATTATTTAAAAAATAATATTTATTTTATTTAAAAAATATCTATGTATGATAATTTACACTTTTAAAACAAAAATCTGCATTTATAAAAAAAATACTAGTTTTTTGACAATATCAATTTTCTCACCCTTATAAAAATTATTTTTAACTTCATAAAATTATATTATCATTTATATTTAATAAAAATTATTTAATAATAAAATTTTATTAAACTATAATTTATTTCAAAAATATTGAATTTATCAAAAATAGTGTCTTGATTGAATCTATATATTTTCCAAAAATACAATCTGTGTTTCATCGTATCAAAATATAATTTTTATCAAACTTGTTATTTAATCATTAAAAAAAGTAATATTAAAAAGGAATAAATATGCTAAATATTTTATTTAATGAAAATATAAAAAAGTATACTATTAGTTTCTTAATATATAGACCTTTATTATATAAGAAAATTCCCTAAGGGTAAGGTGTGTCATCATGAGATTTTTATGGGGTTGTTTGGAGAAGATAGTTTGGTTTGTGATCTTGATGAGCTTAAACTTCTCCCATAAATAGTTTTGCTAATTTTTTAGTTATGGAATCTTAGTTTGGTCTTGATCAAGGGAAAATTCCATTGATTTTATCTCCCTTGGAAGCTCTGATAAATGGGCTAGGGTACGATCCTACTGGCTGAGGCCATCACTTATTTCATTTGTATCAATTGAACTTTATCATAACACTATATATATATTAATCATATGATCACTATTAAATGTCTATATTATCAATGGTTATTATGATTATCAATATTTGAAATCCAAAATCATGTAATTCTCCAAAATAACCAAAGTGTATGTATTTTCTATAACTAAATTATGTAAAAATACATTTATTCATTCACAAAGATAATTTCATCTATAAAATTTCAAGTAAATGCATTATTCCCCCCTTCAAAAATTTCTCCATCAAAATTTTCATTTCATACACTAAAACAAATTAGGTTACGTCTATTTCATCAACTCTTCTGGTTCGGGTAAGCACCCTGTAATCCTACATGAAAAATTAGGGTTCAAAACCCATTAGGCGTAGGTAATGTAGCAGTACTGTAGTGGGACTGTAGCAGCAGTGGCATTGTTCATCAGCGGGTACTGTAGCAGCGACAGGGCACTGTAGCAGTGGCGGTACTGTGCGGTACTGTAGTAGGCAGGTTACTATTCCTAGAAAGTGAATTGGGCCAAAACATTTGGGCCTACAGGCTTTGTAATGGGCTACAAGCCCACTGGGCCTTTGGGCTATGTAATGGGTTTCCCTCTACCCAGTTAAAAGAGGTCTTTGATTTGATTTAATAATAAAAATGAGGCTTCGGCCCCAAATTTTAAACTCTTCTGGTTCCCATGTCGCTTCCTCAAATTTTTCATTTTGTCATAGCACTTTTACCAGGTGAGTTGTCTTGTTTCATAGAACATTTTATCTATGATCTAATATCTTCATTGGGTACTCCTCATATGAAGGATCATTCTCAAATGGTACCACATTTATATTTAGTACATGTGATGGGTCTAGTGTGTACTTCCTCAAGAGGGGTACATGGAATGAATCATGTACTTGAGATAGGTTAGGTGGGAGTGTTATTTGATAAGCCATCGCTCTGATGTGATAAAGGATATAAAAGGGGATAATTTATCTTGTACTAAGATTTCACTTCTTCTCAAACCTCTTTAATTTATTCCATGGTGATATACAAAGGAACACTTTATCACCGACCTCAAATTACAAGTCTCGTTGATGATTTTCTACACAACTTTTCTGTTGACTTTGTATAGATTTCATATGATGTTGAATGGTTTAAACCTTATCTATCATATCTTGGATAAGATCAGGTTTATTCATCTTTCGCTCTCCAAATTTATACCATCATGTTTCAGTCTAACACATCTTCCCATATAAAGCCTCATAAGGTTCCATTTGAATTATAGAATGGAAATTATTATTATATTAGAGCTCCATTAGGGGAATGTGATGGTCTCTACATCCTTATAAATCCATTGAACATGATATAAATATATCCTCTAGAGTTTTAGTGGTCCTTTTAGATTGTACATCCATATTTGGGTGATAAGAAGTGCTAAAGCTTAGTTCTATATCCAACTCTTGCTGAAGACTTCTCCAAAATATCCAGGAAAAACTTGGATCTCGGTCATATACAATAGAGAGTGGAACTCCATGAAGTCTCACCACTTCCCTTATGTATACCTTAATGGGTTGGTTAAGAGAGAAATATTCCCTGATAGTAATGAAAAGTGATGACTTTATGAGTCTATCAACTACCACCTAGATGCTATTATTTACATTAAAATTCCTAGGGAGTCTTATAATGAAATTCATGGTTATGTTTTTTCATTTCCATACCGATATAGAAAATAGTTGCATCATACCATTATAATTATGTTAATCCACCTTGAATCATTGGAATACCAAGCATTGAGATACAAACTCTGAAATAGATCTCTTTATGTTATACCATAAAAAATATTTCTTCAAATATCTATACATATTAGTGCTTATTAGATAAATAGAGAAGGATATGCTATGCCCATTATCCAGAATTTCCCTCTTCGACTTTGGTTTTTATGGGACATATATCTAGGTTCCAAACCTTATAACTCCATTTTTAGTAAATTTAAACTCCAGAACATTCACTGCCTTCTTCTATAGAACCTCGTCATCTTTTTGAACCTCCTTGATCCTATCAAGAATGGATGTTTGAGAAGTTATTTGGAAAATGTAGGGTGAATATCCTTTTATTATTACCATATCCAGCCTTTTCATGTCCAAGAATATTGTATCCCTTGAGATCCTTATCATGGATATAGTTGTGATACCCTTTATACTCAGAGCATCTTCTACTTTGTTTTTTTCCTAGTATGGTAATGGATTAAAAAATTATAATCCTTGATTTGATCTATCTACATTCATTGAAACATATTAAGTTCATTTTGTGTGAATATACAATTTAGGTGTGTATTATCTTTATATATGTCACACTTTTCCCTATAGAGATAATGACACCAAATATTTAATATGAATATCAACACAACCAATTCTAGATCATGATTTGTTAGTTTTTATCATGAATCTTTAGTTAGAATGAGGTATAGGCTATCACTTTGTCATATTTCATGAGTACACAAACCAAACCCTTTTTTGGATGCATCGTTGTAGATTACAAATGCTTCCCCAATGGTGGGTAATGTGAGAATAGGTGCAGTTATTATTCTCTCCTTCATATATTTAAAATTTTCCTCACATTCATTATTATAGACAAACTTGACTCCTTTTTGAGTTATATTGGTTAGGTGGCAGGAAAATCATTATAATTTTCTCGAAAACTGAAGATAGTAACCATATTATCCAATGAAACTATGTATTTGTGTCACATAGGTTGTTCTTGGTCATCCTTAAATTTCCTCTAGTTTGGAAGGGTCCACAGATATCCCATTGTTGGTGATAACATGCCCCGGGAATGTTACTTTCTCCTGGTATAAGTTTTATTGAGAACTTAACCTCTTGGCTAAGAGAAAGACCAGGAAATTATTTAAGAAAACATCAGTGCATTCCCTTACAAAGGTAATGTATTCAAGGATGATATTTTCCTTAGACTCAATCATTTGAGCTAGATACACCTACTACTATGGAAATAATATCCATGCTTGAGATGATAATTTCAAAAGAGATTCATCCTTTTCCTTTCATTTGTATAGAATTGGGGGTGATTCACAATATAGAAGGTGATTTACTTTTATCATCAAGTTATGTTGCCTTTATAGAAGTAAAACCATTACATAACTAGCATAAAAATAAATTCCAATAAAGTTATATTGTTAAAAAAATTAATAACAATCCCACAAACTTCAACATGCGATATAATAATCATATAATTTTTCCCCAATCATATCAAAACATTTGGTGTGGTGACTCAATGTTCTTAGAAAAATTACATGATATAATAATATATGAGTAATTAAAATAAAACATAATATGTACAACTCTATAGTCGAGGTTACATGTACTTAAATCATCATGTTCCATCTTAGTATAGTACTTTCCTTATTCCTTTAGTTTTGGAGATTGTTGGTGTTCATCATGATTTTATCCCTTGGAATAAAGTGTTGGCTTGGATAATGCCCAATTTCTCCACATCTACGATATAGAACTGTTAATAGTTCCTTATATTGAAAATTAGCTCCCTTCATTGTGTTAATACATAGAAATTAGATACTTTATGCCCTATTTTACACACTAAAAACATATTCCAGGCCCTTTTTGACATTTCCCTTGGTACCTCTTCCAACATTTTTGATACATAGGAAATTGAATCTTATTTCCTTTATCATATTTTTCATAGGAACACTCATGTAACATTTTAATCCACTTCTTTGATGTGTTTGGAGACTCAACTATGTTCCAATTGTTGATTGTAATTTGTGATAGGTGGTTTGGAATAATCTCAATATTCCTTACTTTAGATTTTATCATGTTACAAATCTCATTTGGTAATTCATCACATAACCCATCACAATTTTTGTTAACTCGGTTCTCCCTATTTCCATCCATTTATGAGAATAAAGGTAAAATTAGGGATAAATGTTTTTAAATTATTAAACACATAAAATGGAAACTATAAACTTTAAAGGGATAACTCATAAATGACATGTATTATTTAACCTATTAATTTCTATATTTCAACTTAAGTTATCCATGATCTATTTCCTAACATACAATATTATGGGAATTTTTTTTGTTCACTTAATAATAGTTTGTAAGGATCTTGTGAATTTACCAAATTGTATCTCATGGGAGGGTCAAATGAGGTGTGCATAAAGAATATTTTTCATACACTAGTTCACAATCAAGTATAGCTCAATAAGCTATTTTTGGGGTTGTTTTAGGTATGTTTGTGCCAGAGACATGTCCACTTTTAGTATCTATAAAGAGATGTATTTTCATGGAAACTAATTACTCTATACTTTACTAAAGTTTAGGGATATTTTCCAATTTTTAGTATTATCCCAAAGTATTTATCTAGTTTTCTCTAATCCTAATCCAAAAATTAACTATACTTTTCTCTGATACCAACTATGAAAATTCATACCTTTAATACACCTTACTTCATGATTTATTACATAAAGGTTCACATAAAATAATCCAAATTTATCATGAATACTATTTTATTTGTGATATTATATATATATATAATATTAACTTGATATATATATACAACAAAATTATTTAAAACTTCTTTAATATGCTCTAAAATTCCATTTCTCTTTTAATACTGCATGGGATAACCTAGGGGCCTACATAAGAAAGGGTTGAGCTATAAAGCCCAGTAAGGGAATAAATAAATCATAACATGAAGAAATTATTACATGTTAGTCAATAGGAATTTCAATGGTATATAAAATATGTGAGAATCATAAATATGAAAAGTGAAGTATGATATATGATGATAACATAAAGCCAGCATGGGAATGTGCCAGCAACTTAATACACATCATCATAAAAATAAGTCAAGGATAACCACCAAGAAAACATAACATATTGTTATTAGTATAACCTATAGTGCACTATATATGGAATCTCATTATATTAAAACATTACCCAATGCATTATAGGGCTATATAATTATGTCCACACCCACCACATTCATATCATTTACATGGATAATTGTTCCACATAGATCATCCACTATAGGATCATATTTCATCACATTTAATCCCATGATTAAAAAATTTTGGATAAATACATGGAAGTAACCAGTAAATAAATTATAGGTGCATATAGGATAATACTCTTGAGTGTAAATAATTATAGGTATTCAAAACAAAAAATGTCTAGCATAGAAAAATCACAAGATAATTCTATTAGCATAATGGGGGGTACGTAATTGTTCATGGGAGAGCTTAATGAGGGTGAAAGGGGTATGTAATAAATTGAAAATAATAAGGTAATTAATATTTATGGGTAAAATAATATCCCAAAATGAACAATTAGAAAACAAATTTCAAAATTTAAAGGTGGTACTTGAATAAAGAGGAGGAGAGGATCCCTTACCTTGAGAGGGTGTTTCCAAAATCTTGGTAGGAGCCTCTTGAGAGCTTGGGGAACCTTGGGAGGGATTTATAGAGAAAATGGTAGAGTAATTTCATGTTCCAAGGTTTTTAGTGAATAGAAATGTGAGTTTTTGTGGGTTTATATATAAAAAGATAGGGGAGTTTTTTATTATTTTCCAAAATTAGGTTTTGGACTCTATACAATAAAGTATTAAAAAACACAAAATTTCCCATGGTTTTTGCCCATTTTTTCTCCCAAATTGAAGTGTTTTTAATTATTTAACTAGTTTAAGAGACGATATTATTAAAATAATTCCCTTGGTGATGTGTAAGTGAGTCATGTTCATAAAGAATTGATTTTAAAACCTTAATATATAATATAGGTTTTGAAGGATTCATAAAGGGTTTATGAAATTAATAAAATAACCAAAAAAATAAATTATTTTAAAGGGTAAATATATATTTTCTCTTGTATAACATTTTGGCATGTATTACATCATTTTTGGGTCATTATAATGTCATAATACACACTGTATATTTATACCAAATTTAATTTTGACAAAAAAAATTAACTATCTCTGAAAATTGTGAAAAAATCATCATTGGATAATTTAGATGTACTGATTTCAAAAATAATATATATTTTATCCAAAAAATCTCTAATTATGATAATTTATATTTTTAAATCAAATATCCGCATTTATTAAAAAATACTGGTTTTTTACAATAATAGTTTTCTAACCCTTATAAAAATTATTTTTGACTTTGTAAAATTGTATTATCATTTATATTAAATAAAAATTATTTAATAATGGTATTTTATTAAAATATAATTTATTTTAAAAATTAATTAATTCATCAAAAAGAGTATCTTGATTGAATCTATATATATCCCAAAAATAAAATTTGTGTTTCATCATATCAAAATCAAATTTTTATTAAACTTATTATTTAGTAATTAAAAAAAGTAATATTAAAAATTATAAAATATAATAAATATTTTATTAAATAAAAATATATAAATTTATATTGTTATGTTCTTGATACATAGCTCATTATTACACCAGAAAACTCTCTAAGGGTAAGGTGCGTGATCGTGAGATTTTTATGGGGTGGTTTAGCAAACATGGATTGGGCCATGATCTTATTGGGATTGAAATTATCTTGGAAATGGTTTTTATGGTGCTTTATTTGTTTAATCTTGGATTTTTCTTGATCAGGTGAAAAAAACAAGTATGTTATCTCCCTAGAAATCTCTGACAAATGGTCTTCATAGGGTAAGATCTTTCTGGTTGTGATCATCGCTTCTTTTTTCTGTATCAATTTCATTTTATCATAAAACTATATATATATAAATAATATGATATCTATTAAATGGTTATATTATCAAAGGTTATGATGAATAATGGTATTTTTAATTTGATAGGATGTAATGTTCCAAAATAACCAAATAAGTGCATGTATTTTCTATAAGAACATTATGTTAAAAAATATTTATTCATTCACAAATTCAATTTCATTTATAAAAGTTTGGGTTATTACATTATTCACCCCTTAAGAAATTTTTTCCTCAAAATTTTCATTTTATACACTAAAACTGATGAGGTTACTTTTGTTTCATCACATCTTCTAGTTCTCATGTCACTACCTAAAACTTGTTGTTTCGCTACAGAACGTATGTCAAAGGGGATGATTTACCTATGACTAAGCTTTCCCTTCTTTCCAAAACTCATGAATTTATTACATGGTGATATAAAAAAGAACTGTTTATCACTGGCCTCAGACTCCACGTCTCATTGATGATTTTCTGTGTATATTATCTATCAAATTTGTTCGAATTTCATATGATGTTGAATAGTTTGAACCTTCTTTTTCATCTCTCAGATAATATTAGGTCACACCAAATTATTCTCTCCAAATTCATCCAAGCATGATGGATTCTAACACCTCTCCCCATATAGATTTTCACAAACTGAATCTGGTCGCTATCAAAACTGGTACTCGACCCGACCTGCAACAAGGCTCGAAGGGCGTTCCCGATCCCCACGGGATGGAAAAAAGTGTCTGGGTATCATAAAATGAAAATTGGGAATGATTTACCCGAGTTTATAAACTTAAACCAACAAAAGAATCCAATAAAACGAATATTGATTTTTCAATCCAAACAATCTTTTACAAAAATCAAAACTGAATTACATATTTTAAAACAACTCAACAAGACTATAAAAAAGGTAAAAATCCAAAAAGGAATATCCTGAGAACCCTCATGGAAAGGTGCACCACCCTCAAGCCATCTCCACAAGACTTCACCACCAAGGACCTGCTAGAAACCTGAACCACTAGAACTAAAAACTGTATCCAACCTGTGACAAAAAAAATAACCAAGTCTACTTACACCCAAGGATGTAAGTAGGGTGTGAGAAAAATCTAAATAGGATACCACCACAAATAGATTCTATGTGATAAACTTTTAATGATGAAAATCATGCAAGTTTTCAAAAACTTGAAATGCTCATTACAATTTCTAAAAGATGCAACATTAAATAAAAATAGTTTTCAGGTGGGATAATTTAAAGAATAAAAACTTTTAAAATAAATAAAAAAGTTACTGAATTTTCCAGCCACTCATACCGTATATCGACGGTAAGCACAAAATATCTAGTGAGCACAAGCAATGGGAAATAACCCCTAGGCACTAGCTAGTTGTGGGTCCCAGGTACCTCGTATCTCGGTGAGAGTAACCATCACAAATATATGTTCTCATGCATGATCCACTAGTAGGGAACATACCCATAACCTAGTGGTCCCCAATAATCATCATAATAGTTTAGTTAGAGTTGTAACCGTCAATCTTGCTAAGTGAAACTGAGGCCAAACCCCACAGATTCACTAGCATACTAGTACACGTCCACCCACCTAGATACCCAGGTTTTCCCTTTGTACTCAAACTGGTTCAACAAGTAAATGAATATACTTTTTACATGAAAATATCATTTACATATCATAAATTCACCAAACATACCACATGTATACAACACAAGTCACAAAAGTCCACTTTTCATTCAAATTGATTTTGAAATCCAACTCACACCAAAATAGCCCCCAACACTTTTCACATTTCTTTAACACTTCCACAAATACATTAAATAATTTTATAAAACCATTACAATATATTACAACTCTCATAACATCCCACTCACTTGTTACATAATACCCTTTTTACCTTCAAAATCATTTTATCATCAAACTTACATGAAGCAGCCCACAAACAAGTTTCGCTCCAACATCACAATTTAATAAAACATTTCAGAAATTTACAAAACATTCTAAAAATTTTAGACATATTAAAACATCACGTCACCTTTAAAAAACCATTAATTATTTAACACACATACCAAACGGTACATATGCACCCTTTCCCCACTTTTTTTAACCAACTAAAACATTTACAATTTTCATAAAAAGAACCCAAGTGGTGTAAATATGTCTTGCACACAAAACTCATTTCAAAACCCCCATTTAAGACCAAAAACCATAAAAATTCCTATCCAAAACATAATTGGAATCCATATATACATTTATAAAACCACTTTCATGTTTTATAAAATCACCTTGAATAATACTACAAAAGATCCAAATGAAAACACACATTTTCATAAAATTCTCTCAAGAAGTATAACAAAGATTTACACATAAAACCAATTAAAAACCCCTATTTTTAGGCCCACATGACACTAATACATTAAAAACCCATAATTGGTAGGCCAAAAAAGATTTATTAAACCAATTATATGTGTTATAAAATACACCCAAATAATACCCCATGAGTAACACATGAAAACACCCAATTTCAAGTTAAAATGCAACTATAATATTAAACACTTAACCAAATCAATCATAAACAGTTTTTGAACCACACCCAACATATGAAGAATATAAAAAATGAGTAAATACATCATTCTAACTCATCAATAATTGTTTACACATGGAACCACCTACCAAAAGTGTTGAATCCCTCAAAACTTGGTGTGAAACATCAACTGCACCACCACCGCATCACAAGGAATATAAATCCAGCCCTAGACCACAAAATTTAACCAAAAAGACACAAAATCAAACCATAGGTTCTAACCCTAACTTCTGGAAATTTTAGAACATAATGAAAGAGGGAGGAAACCCTAATGAGAAGGAAGAAATTGAAGAGAGAAACACTTACTCAAAACAATCTTGAATAAAACAACACAAACTCCACCAGTATCTGAATTTTAAAACCTCAAACCATTCAAGGGAGGTTTTAAAAAGGATTAGGAGATCATGTAGGAACTATAATGGTAAAAAAGAGTAAAAATAGAAGGATTTATGAAAGAATCAATTTACCTCTCCAAATCTGGGATATTTCTGAAATCCAGAGAAGTTTTGACCAATTTCTCGATTCTATTGAGCTCTATATTGTAGGAGGAGAGAATGGGGGCACGCCTTAGGTAAGTGGGCTCAGGTGAGAGTTGGAATCACCAAAAAAACAAAAATATTAAAAGAGATGTTAAATTATTAAAATTTATTTTTAATGTAGAAAATGGGCTTTCGGACAGGTCCAATCCCTTAAATAAAAACTCATATCCACCATGATTATGGATTCCTAAATGGTCGAAATTAATATGGTGTTGTTAATAGGTAAGGGTATTAAAATTATGAATTGTAATGGATGAAAAATGTTAAAAAATGAAGGAGTTATAAGGAATCAAAATTTATTTTTAAATCTGGAATTGGGCTCACGGTTTGGCCCAGTTCATGAAAACTCACTCATTTCTCCATAAAAGCTTGGGAAACACCAAAAACAAAGTATGAATGAAAATTAAATGGAGTTTAACTTTAAAATAATTCATGTATGTAAAAATTCTCCCCACCATGAAAACTTTCCACCTCGAAAAGTCACATCAAGGCCAAACCAACAACCAAACCCAACTGAGAAACCAAGAGGTACTCCCTTGCCAGGTTTCACCCCTGAAGGCCAAAACACCTCCAGTGATCAATTTATGAATTATTACTCTCAAAAACAAAACATAAAACACTTTCCTAAAATGATCAATCACATTCATATTTTATCCCAAAATAAAACTGCTTAAACACTATCCGAACAAGACTCAATCAATTCACCCAAACAAACAACAACATCGAACAAGGTTACACTTACATTGTTATAACTAAACTATTGGGCACTCTCCAATCTCAAAGTTTAACCAAGGAAGATGTAGGTATCTTTATAGCTCCGAACGAGACTACCTACCGCCAATTCAAGCCCATGGATAAGTCTAAGTTACTGGTACGGGGGAACAAAAATAGGCTCCCCACCATAAGAGACAACCTATATTTTTTCCGAGACAGGATCAGGACACTAACAGGGGAAGTCCTGAATGGACTCCCTAGTACAAAGGGTATACTTCCATCATAAATTTACAAAATAACTTACATAAGACTCATATTGGGTCTCCCCCCTCATAAGAACCAACCATCTTAACCGACCAGCACGAGTCGGTACAAAAAGACCCCAAAATTTAAAGAGTTGGGACGACCACATGGTTAGTCTGCACAGTTTGGAAAACCATGCACTAATAGTGAGGATCCTTCTATCTACATGGTTTTCTGGGGCATGGTCACTACTAACCAAGCGCAAACCATGTGCTCAACCTGTCTATCCAAACTTCAAACCTTTCTACAAAGACTCAATGGAAACCAAAGGGGGAGGGAATAACATTGGGCGATGACATGGGTACAAGGCCCTCCACCTATTTCCACCAAACAGGAACAATAGAAGAAATATGATGACACCATAAATTTAAACTCCTCTTATCTTTCATACTGAGGATAGGATGTTGTACAAGGGTTTAAATGAACCTGTGATTTTCCCTGACTACGAGCCAGCTTCTCTCTGAGACCTATGGCTAGAGCTCAAATGATTGAAGCATCTTCGGCCTCGTAGTTAGGCTTTGGAAACCCCCTTAATGAGAATTCTTCATTCAGTGCAACTAACAATTACACCTCAATCCCCAATAAGTTTTCCAAGACATAACACATTACAAACTCACTTTACCCTAACCCGATATTTCACTGAAACAAGGGCTTAGAAGATGCACACACATCACGCCTTATTTGTTCGGGTGAGAAACAATAGAAGTAAATAACACCTATACTCACCTTCCTCTAAAATGAAATATTTTTAAGTTTTTTCAAGGGAGACATTATCTCAACATAACAGAGACTCTCATATGATTTCCCAACTTTCACCTTTACGGTCAATCAAGCACATGAAATCATAAGGCATCACTGAACATGAACATTGTGACTGATATAAATAATGCATGGATAGGGACCTTATACAACATCCCAAAACAACACACAATTCTAGAAAGTGGCCACAATATCCTATCGTGACCATATTTCCCACACTGGTGGTTTAACATGAACTCATGCATCAAAGAAATTATGAAGAACCTAGAGGCCCTCTTAGAAACCATCAAGACACTCATCCCCACTAACAACCCTAGACCACTTCCAACTTTGACGGATTAGGAAACTTAAGAAACTAAGGTCTCTTTCAACCTTCCACGAGCACTCTACTACTACAAAAGGATCTAAAAATAAAATAAATGAATGGGTGTAGACTCAATCAACAAATATCAATAAAATATTCCTTATATTGATCAACTGGAGGATTTTCCAATGGAGAAACAATCCGGGTTGAACTTCATTTATGCATTAACCCTTAATGGGGGCATACCTTATCCAATGAGAGAACACAAGGACCCAAACAAGTTGTTACATTGGTCAAAACAATCCATAAACCAGATCCAAACACATGAAGGGGACCACCATAAAGGTCTCCCGAAACATATCTCAGAGGAGACTACTAACCGGTCCTTCTACCCAGCTTACCGACTAAACATAAACCCAAAACAAAGTTCAAACATGAGGGGTTCTTGGACTCAAAACATCCCACAACATCAAAATTTTCCAAAAACACATAATATAATCCATCCCAAACAATTCATCAAGACATCATGTTTTTCTTTAAAAACATTTCTTCAAAAGAAACGCTTCAGCGGTTAGCATATCCACCAATGATACCCCATGGGCCTTGCACATGCATGTTTCTGTGCCACACAGGGCACCCTCCTCATATCCATCCCGACACTCATCTATTCATTCCATCAACCATCCATCATCCCATATAACCCCATGCATGTGGTTGCTCACGGAAATACCAAAGGTTAAAACAAAAAAAATCTTTCCACTTTTCAAAACCATAACAGTCAACCAACACATCGTTTTTCTCAAAACTGCTAACCACAAGATCAAAATACCAATTCACATCATACAAAACTTTTCAAAAAGGCACAACCATTTAGAAAATAACTCAATTCAAATATATTCACCATAATTTAAAAACATATCATCCCATTAAAACACCCTTTGATTTTTTATAAAACTCTATTGGAAACACTTTTCAAAACCAACTTCAATATAGTTCCTGCCTTCAAAAGAGGTGTAAGCACACCATTTTCTATTTCAAAACAATTCTGAAAATTAAGTTCCACAATTTCATAAATCAAACTATTCCCTCTTTATTTGAAAATCATTTCACAAAAACTTTACGCTTCTTAAAACAAAAGTGCCAAGTTTTCAAAACTAAATCACAAAACAATGCGAGAGGAAACTAGTTTCAGTGGGTGACTTGGAAATATGGTTGGAAGCCATATTCCAATCACTTCACTATCACAGAGAGTGTTTTAGGGAATATCCTTGGCTCCACATGGCATGCTAGGCCCTGCGATCTCACTAAGACCAATACCCAACTCTCTTTTCATTTCCCCTAATCATCATCGAACCAAGAAAACCAAAGGACTTAGATAAATCCCGACTTCTCCTAGAAACTTGAATCCCATCATGAGGTGTGGTGATCAGGCACACTACCCATAACTTTAATTCCAAGTCCCAACAATCCTAACTCCATAATATCATGACTCTTCCTCAATAAACATGACCCAAAGTGTTAACATGAACCTCCTCTAATGCCATTTTGTCACGAACCGAATTTGGTCGCCATCAAAACTAGCACTCGACCCATCCCACAACAAGGATCGAAGGGTGTTCTTGATCCCCATGGGATGGAAAAAGTTCCTGGGTATCATAAAATAAAAATTGGTAATGATTTACATAAGTTTATAAACTTAAACCAACAAAAGAATCCAATAAAATGAATCTAGATTTTTCAATCCAAACAATCTTTTACAAAAATCAGAACTGAATTACATATTTTAAAACAACTCAGCAAGACTATAACAAAAGTACAAAACCAAAATGGAATATCCTGAGAACACTCATGGCAAAGGGAACCACCCTCAAGCCATCTCCACAAGACTTCACCACCAAGGACCTGCTAGAAACCCGAACCACTAGAACTAAAAACTATACCCAACCTGCGATAACAAAAATAACCAAGTCTAATTACACCCAAGGGTGTAAGTAGGGTGTGAGACAAATCCCAATAGGATACCACCACTAATAGATTCCATGTGATAAACATTTAATGATGAAAATCATACAAGTTTTCAAAAACATGAAATGCTAGATACAATTTCTAAAAGATGCAACATTAAATAAAAATATTTTTCAGGTGGGATAATTTAAAGAATAAACACTTTTAAAATAAATACCAAATCTACTGAATTTTCTAGACACTCATACCATATGCCGATGGTAAGCACAAAATATCTAGTGATCAAAAGCAATGGGAAATAACCCCTAGGCACTAGCTAGCTGTGGGTCCCAGGTACCTCGTATCTAGGTGAGAGTAACCATCACAAATATATGTTCTCGTGCACGATCAACTAGTAGGGAACATACCCATAACCTATTGGTCCCAAATAATCATCATAATAGTTTAGTTAGAGTTGTAACCATCAATCTTGCTAAGTGAAACTGATGCCAAACCCCACGGATTCACTAGCATACTAGTACACGTCCACCCACCTAGATACTCGGGATTTACCTTTGTGCTCAAACAAGTTAAAAAAGTCAATGAATATACTTTTCACATGAAAATATCATTTACATGTCATAAATTCACCAAAAATCCCACATGTATACAACACAAGTCACAAAAGACAACTTTTCATTCAAATTGATTTTGAAATCCAACTCACACCAAAATAGCTCACAACACTTTTCACATTTCTTTAACACTTCCACAAATCCATTTAAAAATTTTATAAAACCATTAAAATGTATTAAAACTCTCATAAAATCCCACTCACTTGTTACATAATACCCTTTTTACCTTCAAAATCATTTTATCATCAAATTTACACGGAGCAGCCCATAAACAAGTTTCGCTCCAACGTCACAATTTAATAAAACATTTCAAAAATTTACAAAACATTCTAAAAATGTTAGAAATCTTAAAACATAACTTCACCTTTAAAAACCCCTTAATTTGTGAATATACATACCAAACAGTACATATTCACCCTTTTCCCACTTTTTTTAACCAACTAAAACATTTACAATTTTCATAAAAAGAACCCAAGTGGTGTAAATATGTCTTGCCTGCAAAAATCATTTAAAAATCCCCATTTAAGACCAAAAACCATACAAATTCATATCCAAAACATAATTGGAATCCCTAGAGACATTTATAAAACCACTTTCATGTTTTATAAAATCACCATGAATAATACTACAAAAGATCCAAATGAAAACACACATTTTTATAAAATGATCTCAAGAAGTATAACAATGTTTTACACATAAAACCTATTCAAAAACCCTATTTTTAGGCCCACATGACACTAATACATTATAAAACCAGAATTTTCAGTCCAAACATGATTTAGTAAACCAATTCCATATGTTATAAAATACACCCAAATAATACCTCACGAGTAACACATGAAAACACCCAATTTCAAGTTAAAATGAAACTATAAAATTAAACACTTAACCAAATAAATCATAAACAGTTTTCACACCACACCCAACATATGAGGAATATAAAAAATGAGTAAATACATCATGCTAACTCATCAATAATTTTTTACACATGGAACCACCTACCGAAAGTGTTGAATCCCTCAAAACTTGGTGTGAAACATCAACCGCACCACCGCCACATCACAAGAAAGATAAATCCATCCCTAGACCACAATATTTTACCAAAAAGACACAAAATAAAACCATAGGTTTGATCCCTAACTTCTGGACATTTTATAACATAATGAAAGAGGGAGAAAACCCTAAGCACAAGGAAGAAATTGAAGAGAGAAACACTTACTCAAAACAATATTGAATAAAACGACCCAAAATCCACCAGTATTTGAATTTGAAATCATCCAAACATTCAAGATAGGTTCTAACAAGGATGAGGAGATCATGTAGGAACTATAATGGGGTAAAAAGAGTAAAAATAGAAGGATTTATGAAAGAATCAATTTACCTCTCCAAATCTGGGAAATTTATGAAATCCAGAGAAGTTTTGACCAATTTCTTGATTCTATTTAGCTATAAATTGTGGGAGGAGAGAATGGGGGGCGCTACTTAGGTAATTGGGCTCGGGTGAGAGTTCGAATCACCGAAAAAACGTAAATATTGAAAGAGATATTAAATAATTAAAATCTATTTTTAATGCAGAAAATGGGCTTTCGGGCAGGCATAATCCCTTAAATAAAAACCCATATCCACCATGATTATGGATTCCTAAATGTTAAAAATTAATATGTTGGTGTTAATAGGTTATGGTATTATAATTAGTAATTTTAATTGATGAAAATGTAAAAAAAATTAAGGAGTTATAAAGGAATCAAAATTTATTTTTAAATCTGGATTGGGCTCTCGATTTGGATCAATTCATGAAAACTCACCCATTCCTCCATAAAAGCTTGGGAAACACCCAAAACAAAGTATGAATGGAAATTAAATGGAATTTAACTTTAAAATAAGTCATTTATGTGACATATATCCTCATAAGTTTCCATTTGTATTCTATAATGGAAATAATTTTTATATGAGAAATTTGCTAGGGGAAGGTTTTGGTCCCAATATCCTTGTAAATCCATTGAATATGATCTCAACATATCCTATAGAGTTTGAATGTTCCTTTTATATTTCTAATCTATATAATGGTGATAAGTAGTATAGAATCTCAGTTTCGTATCCAATTCTTATTTAAGGCTTCTACAAAACCTTGAGTTAAACCTCATATCTCAATCAGATATAATATAGAGTGGAACTCTATATAGTCTTACAACTTCCCTTATGTATATCTTGGAGAGTTGGTCAATAGAGAAATATTTCTTGATAGTAATAAAAAGTGGTGACTTTTAAAGGTGATAAACTACCACCAAGATGAAATTTCTTCCTTAAGATGTCCTGGGGAGTTCTATAACAAAATCCATGGTTATATTTTTCCATTTCTATACCGGTATAGGAAATGGTTGAATCATACCCTTAGACTTTTATCATTCCTACTTAACTTTTTAGCATACTAATCATCAAGATAAAAACTCCATAATCTCTCTCTTCATGTTATCCCACTAGAAATTTTGCTTCAAATATTTATACATCTTAGTACTTTGGGGATGAATAGAGAAGGATGAGCTATGTGCATCATCCAGAAGTTCCCTCTTCAGTTATAGTTTTGAAGGGATAAATATATGGCCTCTAAACTTTATAAATCCATCTTCAGTAAAGTTGAAATCCAGAATGTTGGCTACCTTCTTCTATAACACGTCATCATATTTCTGAGCCTCCTTTATCATCTCAAGAATTTATGGTAGAGTAGTTATTTGATCAAGGTAGTATAAATATTCTTTTATTATTCCCATAACTATCTTTTTCTTATCTCATAAGATTTGATCCCTTTCAACCCTCATCATGGATTGAGTTATGGAATCCTTTCTACTTAGAGAATCTTTCACTTTGTTTAATTTCCCATGATGGTAATGTATTGAAAAATCATAATCCTTGATCATATCTAACAAACTCTTTTGTAACATATTAATATTTATTTGTGTAAATATATAATTGAGTCTTTTATGATCCGTATATATTTCAAAATTCTCCCCAAATAGATAATATTGCAAAATAATTAATTTTAATATCACCACAAACAATTATAGATTATGATTTGGGTAGTTATTCTCATGAATTTTTAGTTGGTGGGAGGCATAGGCTATCACTTTTTTTATCTTTCATGAGTAAACAACCCAATCCAATTTTGGATGCATCATTTTAGATCAAAAATCCTTCCCCACTAGAGGTAATGTGAGAACAGGTGAATTGATTATCCTTGTATTAATTTCTTTAAAAATTTCCTCACATTCATCATTATACACAAAATTGAATCCATTACGAGTTATATTAGTTGAGGAGATTGAAATTAATAGAAAGTTTATCACAAATTGATGATAGTGCCCGGATAATCCAAGTAAACTATTAATTTCCATCATAGAGGTTGGTGTTAACCATTATTTAATTTCCTTTTTTTTTTAAGGGTTCAAAGATATCCATTTGTTAGAGATAACATACCTTGGAAATGTTACTTGGTCCTAATGTAAGTTTTATTGATAATTTAACCTCATAGCTAGGAGGAAGACTGGGTAATTCTTCAGAAAACACATCATTGTAATCCCTCATAATGGTCATGTCTTCAAGGATGATATTTTCATTATACTCAATCATTTGATCTAGATACACATGGTCGTGCAGTAATAATATCTATGCTTAAGATGATTATTCCAAAGGGGGTTCATCCTTATCCTCGAAATTGTATAGAATCGAGGAAGGATTCAAAATATGATGGATTATTTCCTTATCTTGTCAATTTATGTTGTCTTTATAAAAAGAAAACCATTCCATGACTAGGATAACATCAATTTCTACTAAAGGTAGACTGATAATATTTTTAATAAGAACATTCCCACAAACATCAACTTGTAATTCAATAATCATATAAGTTTTCCCTGATTATATCAAATCATTTGGGGTGGTGACTCAATGTTCTTAGAAAACTTACCTGATATTCTAATATGGAATAAATTAAAATACAACATGACATGCACAACTCTGAAGTATATGTTACATGTACTTCATTCATCATGGTCCATATCAGTATAGGACTTTCCTTGTTCCCTTAGTCTTTGATATTGTTGGTGGTCGCCATGCATGTAAGCCATTGGAATAGATCATTGGCTGGGATAATGACCAACTTCTCTACATTTATGACATAGATCTATTAATGGTACCTTAGATTGAACATTATTTCCCTCCATCGTGTTAATAAAACTATTCATTTTTTTCACGATAATTAACTACTTTATTCCCTATTTTTCACACTTAAAACATCTTCCAGCTCCTTTGTTACATATCCCTTGGTGCCTCTTCCCACATTTTTGACACGTTGGAAATTGGATCTTCTTTTCTTAATCAAATTTATCATAGGAATATCTATGAGTCATTTTCCCCATCTTCTCTAATGTGTTTAGAGACTCAACTATGTGCTAGTTATTGATCACAATTTTTGATATCTAGTTTGGTATAATCACAAGATGCCTTACTTTAGGTATCATAATGTTAGGCATCTCATTTTGGAATTCATCACATTTCCCATAACATTTTTTGTTGACTTGGTTCCTCCTATTTCCATCCATTGACTAGAATAAAGGGAAAATTAAGGATGAGTATTTTTAAACTATTACACACATAAAAAAGAAATTATGAATATTAAAGGGATAACTCATAAATTACATGTATTATTTAACCTATGAATTTCTAGGTTTCAATATATGTTATCCATGATATATTTCTTAACATAAAATATTATGGGAATTTTTTATTCCCTTAATAATTGTACATAAGAATCTTGTAAATTTACTAAATCATATCCTTTGAGAGTGTCAAACTAGGTGTAAAGTAAGGCCCATTTTCATTCACCAATTCACAATCAAGTTTGGATCAATACATTGTTTTTGGGGTTTTTAACATTAGATACATCTGTGTTAGAGCCACATCCACTTGAAGTATCCAGATAGGGTTGTATTTCATAGAAACCACATACTCTATACTTTACCAAAATTTAGGTATGTTTTACTATGTTTTTTATTATCCCTAAGTCTTTCTCTAGTGTTTTTTAATCCTAATCTCAAAAATAACTAGACCTTTCTATGATGGAATTTGTTACATAAAGGTACACATTAAACAATCCCAAAATATCATGAATATTAATGTCTTTGAGAGATTAGGTACATATCATATCAACTTGATACATGGATACAACAACATTATTGAAAAATTCCTTAACATTCTATAAAATTCCATTGCTCTTTTAAACTACACAGGATAAACTTGGGACTTACATAAGAAATAGGTGAGATATAAAGCCTGGTAAAGGAATAAATGAAGCACGACATGAAGAAATCATTACATGTTAGTAAATAGACATTTCAATGGAACATAAAAGGGGTGAAAATCATAAAAATGAACATCGAAGTATGATATATGATGATAACATAAAGTAAATATGGGAATGTGGTAGAAACATAAAACAAGGTATCATAAACATAATTCAAGGATAAACGCCAAGACAACATAACATAGACTGCTTAGGATAACCTCTCATGCACTATACATGGCATCTCATGAGATTAAAACATTACCCAATCACTATAAAAAATATAATTTAGAAATGTTTTTTAAAAATGTCGGTAATTTTAAATTTAGCCACATTTTTTAAAAAATAATGATAATTTAGAGACCTTTCCTGAAAACGTCACTAATTTTTCAATGGTTTCTCAAAAACTTTTCTAAATTAGTAGCGTTTTTTGAAAAAAAATCTAAATTAGCGATGTTTCCTCAAAAACATTACTAAATTAGCGATGCTTCCTCAAAATGTAGCTAAATTAGCAACATTTACTCAAAAAATGTTGCTAAATTAGTAGTGTTTTCAAGAAACATCACTAAAAATAAATATATTTTTATATTGCATTTCCCCACATCGATGTAAATATATATTTAGATATATATATATTAATATATATAAACATAGGCATATATATATATATAAACATATATATATATATACACACACACACACATATATATAAATATATATTTCCATATATTTATATATAAAAACACATATATATTTTAAATTTAGTCATGTTTTTAAGAAAATGTGGCTATTTTAGTGACATTTTTTCTAGTGTTTTAAAACGTGGATAATTATAAATATATGTATTTATAATTATAATTATATATTTTTATACATACACATATATATTTATACACACACACACATATATATAAACATATATATATAAAAACATATATATATATATATATTAATATAAACATATAATATATATATATAATATATATACATATATATATAATATGAATATATATATATATAATATAAACATATAAATAAACATAAAATATATACATATATATATAATATAAAACATAAACATATATATATAATATAAACATATATGTATATAAACATAAAATGTAAACATATATATACATAATATAAACATACATATATATATAATATAAAATATAAACACATATGTAAAATATAAACACACACATATATATATATATAACATAAAAATATATATATAATATAAAAATATATATATAATCATAAAATATAAACATATATATAATATATTATTTTTTTAAATACATAAATCTATTTATATATATAAATATAACATAATAAAATTTTATATTCAAAATATGAATAGGTGAGTTGATCCATTTTTTCTTTGGGACGTCGGAAGTGTATGGATCGACTTCTGTTGGTGGTGTATTTTCTCATTTTTCATGTGAAGGCTCTTTTCAAGGCATGGGTGGTCATATGGTAGGGAGTAGTTCACATTGGTATAGAAGAGGTAGCCTGGGGGGCTTAAGGGAGGGGGAGTTTGCAGCATTACGAGAGAGGCAGCCTGGGGGCTTACGGGAGTGGTAGTATGCACGTAGGGTATGGGAGGGGGTCAGACATCCTCCCTAAGGGATTATAGAAGGGATATTATGCATGAAGGGTAGGGTCTATATGGGAGGGGGTTGAGAAGCCTCTTTAGGTTCTTATGGGCGGGGAAGCCAATATGATTTTTTTTATTATAAAAAAAGCTAGTGGTAAAAATTATGAATTTAAAAAAATTACCAAAACTTTTTAGAAATGTCGGTAAATGAGGTGTCATTTATCGATGTTTCTAAAAAATGTTGGTAAGTTTTAAAATGTCACTAATTAATTTTTTTTCCGTAGTGAATTCATTTGAGGGCTACATAATTCAATTCCCACTCATCACTTTCATATCAAGTTCATGCATAAGTATGCCACATAGATCATTCAACATAGGATAATATTTCATCACATTTAATCCCATGATTAAGGATTGTGGGATTCATAAATGGAATTCCCAATTCAACAAATGATAGGTACGTACAGGTAAATACTCTTGAGTGTAAATAAGGATAGGTATTCACAACAATAAAAATGTTTGAAATGGAAAATCAAGGGATAATTCTAGCAGTATAACAAGGGTATATAAAGGTTTATAGGAGGGATTAATGATAGTGAAAGGGATATCTCATCACTTTTACATAAAAATATAAGTAATACAGATTTTTGAAATCATATCTCAATAGGAAAAATTATAAAATAAAGGGTATAATATGAAGGTGGTGATTGAATAAATAGGAGAAGGAGAGGATCTCTTACCTTGAGAGGGTGTTTCCAAAAGCATGGGAAAAGTTTATTAGGAGATTGGGGAACCTTTGGAGGAATATAAAGATTAAATTTAAGATTAATTACATGATACCAAGTTTTTGAGTTAAAAAAATGGGATTTTGGGTTGGTTTATATAGCAAAATAGAGGAGAGCTCCTTATTATTTTCTAAACGTAGGTTTTGGACTCTATACAATAAAGTGCTCAAAACCAAAAACCTTCCCATGGTTTTTTCCAATAGTTTCTACCAAATTGATGTGTTTTTAATTATTTTACATGTTTAAAAACTGAAATCATTAAAATATTTTTCTTTTTGATGTTGAAGTGAGTCATGTTCATAAAGAATTGATTTTAAAACATTAATACATAATATAGGCTTTGAAGGATTCATAAAGGGTTTATAAAATTAATAAAATAATCTCAAAAACACCTTATTTTAAAGGGGAAATGTATATTTGTTCTTGTATATCATTTATGTAATATATTACATCACTTTTTGGTCATTATGATGTGATAATACACACTATATATTTATACTGTATTTAATTTTGACCCAAAAATTCGACTGTATCTGAAAATTATGAAAAATTTATCATTGGATAATTTATATGTGATGATTTCAAAAATAATATTTATTTTTTCCAACAAATCTCTAACTGTGATAATTTCCAATTTAAAATCAAAATTCCACATTTATTGAAAAATGTTGATTTTTTTTAAATAATATTTTTTTTAACCTTATAAAAATTATTTTTGACTTCATACAATTATATTATGAATTATATTTAATAAAAATTATTTAATAATGATATTTAATTAAAATATCATTTATTTCAAAAAATCTTGAATTCACCAAAAGGTGTGTCTTGATTTTATCAAACTCATTATTTAATCAATAAAAAAATAATAATAATAAAGAATAAATATAATCAATATTTTATTTAATGAAAATATAAAAAATCATGTTGTTAGGATATTGATATATATCCATTTATTACACTATCAAATGCCCTAAGGGTGAGGTGTGTGATCGTGAGATTTGTATGGGGTGGTTCAGAGAACATGGTTTGAGTCGTGATCTTGATGATCTTGAACTTAACCTATAAAAGGTTTCTAGCATGCTTTATTTGTTGAATATTATCTTGGTTTTGATCAAGGTAAAATCCCAGTGATGTTATCTCCATCAAAAGCTCTGATAAATGGGCTTCATAGTGTATGATCCAACTAGTCGAGGTCATCGCTTCTTTCTTCTATATTAATTATAATTCATCATAACCCTATATATATACTAAACACATGATCATTTTTAAATAGCTATATTACCATAGATTATGATTTTTAATGGTCTTTTATATCTAAAATGGTGTAATGTTCTAAAATAACCAAAGAAGTTCATGTGTTTTATATAACTACATTACATAAAAAGAAATTTATTCACTCACAAAGGGGATTTAATTTATAAAAGTTTGGGTCATTAAAATATCCAATGACACATATAACATTTGGAATTTATATTTGTGAGTCGGTCCTCATAACCTCCATTCTTTGATATTACCTGGTTCAAACTTTATGAGAAGAATTCTTAATTTCTAATGATCCTCAGACACCCGATGGTCAAAACATCATCTATATACCATTATATGATATCATCTAGACTATAGGATATATTTTTAAGAATATTATTGTAGCACTTCAAGGTTCTCATCATAACAGAGAACTGTTATGACCTTTCAATGCAATAAATACTCTAATTACATTATCACTTTAATATTTTTTAGAATAAAAACATCATGTGATAAGATATTTATTAATATTCAGGTCTTTTAATATAAAGGTAATTAAAAGTACAAATTAATTTATTTCTAGGGAACCAAATCCAAAATTATCAATATCCTTAAGAATAATTTTAAAGAATCCTTACTCTAAAGGTATCCATGGATAGTGAGAATCACTTTATGCTTAGGCAAGACGTCTTTAAACACTATATTCTGCTTGAACATTAGTTAAAAGTGGGGAAGAATTGAGATCTATAGAATGATCTCAGTTTCAATGATTTATATATATCATTTAAAAACAATGAAAAATAAAAACTTGTATGGGAACCAACAAATTTATATAGGCCATAAGGAACTAAAAACATTCACCCAATAATGATTGGAATGTTTTATAAACATTACACACATTTCAACACTTAGAAATTCTCAGTTAAACACCCCATTGATTGTTTAAATTTAAAAAATCATACAACATTGTCTAAATCCTCATAATCATCCTAAAATTATAAATAAACAAACTTTATATCCAAAGGATATGAATAGGATTTATTCCCACACATTATCATATAACCTGATAATAACAAAAAATAACCACTATGACATAGTATCTTACACTATATCACGGTGCACATAAGGACAGGCCATGAAATGATTTAAACAACCACATAATGGTGGTTCCTTTAATAAAAAACTCTATTTAAAACATGGTTTGTTTAAATTTACTGTGAAAATGATTTTTATATTTTTAACCAAGTGGTATTCCAAGATTCTAATGTGGACTTGAATCGTTATTAATAACACTAATAGATTCTTTTTTAAGAATATTCATTCTAATTGGTGTATTTACAGTATGTACATATAATTTTGTAATCCATTTTGAATAATTTAATGCATTGAGAAATTGATTTTCTAAATTTTGAAAATTAATTATTTTTTAAACTTATAATTTACTCATATTTGTACAAGGATTGAGATGTAATAATAAAATTATTTTCCCATGCTATTTCTTTTGATGTTAATTTATTTTCCCTCTTTAATATAGGAAGCAATTTTTCATCAAAATACCAATCAATAAATATTTATATAAATAAATATCATATCATTTTATCAATATTATTTATGATTGATAGAGATTCAAATCCAATATAAATACCCAATTTTCTTTGAAGTCTCGTTTTTTTCATTGTAGGGGTGTTAGTGGCACATATAAAACACAGCCAAATTTTCTTAAATTTAAAATAATTGCTTCAAGACCATAGAATAATTATATAGTATAATATTTTGGATAACTTTATGATCTTATTTGAATTAGTGTTGTTGCATGCAGAATTACATATCCTTATTTTGAACTGGGAAATTTTGTTTTCATGAGAAGTTGTATAGCTATATGGTGAAATTTATTTATAAATGATTTAGTTAGACTATTTTGAGTGTGAACATGAGATACAGGATGTTCATAACTTATTTAAATTAACATGAAATAATTATTAAAATCATGAAATAAATATTCACTGGTATTGTCAAGATGAATATGCTTGATTTAATAATCTAGAAATTATTCCCTTAACCTTATTATTTGGGCATGAAACTTTAAAAATTCTAGGTTATGAGTTGATAATAAGCAAACATGGTACCATTTAGTAAACGCATCAATCAATGTCATAAAATATCTAAATAGTCTATATGGTGGATTAATTGGACCACATATGTCACCATGAATTATTTCCAAGAACATGGGGGATTTTGTCCTAATTTTTTATAGTGACGGTCTTATGATCAATGTTCCTTGAGACAAGTATCACATGAGAAATAGTTAAGTGAAATAAACCTTTTCCTAAACTAATTGATGACCATAAAAACATTTAATAAGTTTTATCATCATTATTAATATAGGATAATCCAAACGGTCAAGCAAAACAATAAATGTATCATGGTTAATAAACTTTGGGTTTACAATACTTGATTCAACTGTACACATATTGACACAATACAACCCATGGGGAAGCCTTGAAAGATTATCTTAAATTTACTTGTATGAATTATTAATTCTTTTTATATAGAGATATTTAACACCTCCTTCAACTATAGTCTCAGTGTGATTTTGTTTTCATGAATATATTTAAATCTTAAAAAAAATCACCAAGATATTGGAGAAAACATAGAATTACTTATAAAAATATGTGTACCACTAGTGGAATTATTTTTATATTACATATCCTTAAATTAATTTAACTATACCAGTTGAGGTACTTACTTGAGCACTTCCCATTTTAAGGTTGATAAAATATTTCTCACATTTAATAATTATATTTTCCATGGAACTATAAATGAGATAAATACCTTACCCAATGGGATTAATCCTAGTAGAGTGATTTATAAAATCCATTTCTATAAAAAAGAAAATAATACATTAATATAAGAAATGAAATAAATGAAAATAAATGAAAATATTCAATATTCATTGAAAAAAATCACAGGTATAAAAGTATAATTCCATCATGAGAATTTACAAATTATCCATATGTTTGATGTCTTTAGGATTAAAAAAATGTTCATAGATGTTAAAATTCATAATATCATCACTATTTTTCATTTTATACTCTAAAAAGTTTTAATTAACACTCTTTTCTTTCCTTTTAATTGATTTTTTCTAAATATCAAAAAATACATCAATATACAATAGTTACACAACTAGTTCCCATTCATACCACAGTGAAAGAATTCTCTTTCATCATTATTTTTTTTGTGATTATGGTTGTTCATTATTTGACCATTTTTAGTTCACTACTAAAAAATAGGCCTTTAAAAATCTAAAAATGGACTTTATCAGTGTTAGATAAGTGATGACTACTGGTGTGAGATAAAATCCCAAGTATTTTATTAGTGCTTATAAAATCACTCATAAAGGGGAATATTGTAGTGTGTGATAGCAACACAATATAGCACCAAAAACACCACGATATCAAAAAAATAAAGTTATAATATAGAATTTAAATGAAGAGAAAACAATTTGGGCTCTTTTTCTCAATTTTGGTGATGTGATGCGTGTCACGACCCGACCCTACCCGGGCTCGAGCCGCAACTACCCAAGCCCGCCTACATAGACCAGGGGATGGCGACCAGTGCTGAAGGCACAACAACTCGGGGAGGCCTTTGCCTAAGCACATGTACACACGCACACGCAGCAAACTCAATGCAAAAGTGCAGAGTAAAAGGAAAGACGAGTAAAGAAAAGGGCAACTACTATAAATATAACCCACAAAGTGCATCGACCTCTATACAGACAAGGTACAAACTGAAAAGAAAAGGGGAAAAACACGCGCCCAACCAAAAAGTGCCACAACCCGGCAACAGGTAAACAAAAAGAAACAGCTGATGGGTCTCCCACCTGGAACTCGGCCACGACCATCACACGCGGTCCAAACTCCCAAGCTCCTACGCTCCACTGAAGTCACGACCAACCTGTCTGTCGTCTGCAAGGGCACACCAAGTGCGGGCAAAGCCCAAGCAGGGGTGAGTATAAAAATACTCAGTAGGATACCCCGAAGGCTCGAGGGAGCAAAAAAGGAGGTACCGAAGGGTGAGCAGTAGAGCGAACAAGGAATAGAAAGGAGTACAACCGAGGGTGCAGTAAAGAGTCTAGCTCAACCCAACAAAAGAAAGGAAGTAGAGTCGTCCAGGCACAAGGAGTTGGAAACGGTGAGAAGATGAACTTCCCGTCGAGTCTTTGCTGCCTATAGCAGGAGAGTAGACTCGTCCAACCACGAGAAGCTAGACACGGAAAGCATGTGCATACCCCGCGCGTCTTCACCTCACCTAGAAGGAGAGTAACCAAACCCAAGAAGTGGGTAATAGAAACAAGGTATATACATATCATTATGCTCTGCCAAGAAGACCGAACAAACTCGTAAGGGGATATTCGTCCCATAGCTCAGCCCAATAAAGGAGTCGCCAACAGTCCCAGAAGTAACCTCCATCGATTCCTAGCATCCCACACGTCTACCCCGAACCGCAAGCCAAGGGGATCATTCATCACACCTCGATACTATCCTCTTTGGGCGGCACTGACTTGCCCGCACAGTTTTAGATCGCATCACAAGAACGTGTCTCGGTGGGGAAAGTGCCCCCCGTGCTTGAGAGTTCTAGGGAAAGTCAAACCACACCTCGTCACTACCCTGCAGACGAGAGGTCTCCTCAAAGCCAAAGTATTTCCATCACCGACCCGTACAACCAAGGGTCTCGCTCCGGTAATCATGGAGGAAAGCCACAAACTAGCCTAGTCGGAAGGACTGAGTCTGGAATGCCAACCGGTGTCCCACTCCCCAGCCCTGCTGGAGGGAATTCATAACCAGATATCAGGTGACCCACTGCTCAGCCCTGCTGAAGGGTAAACCATAAGACATCATCCGGTGACCCACTGCCCAGCCCCGCTGGAGGGTAGACCTTAATACATCATCAGGTGACCCACTGCCTAGCCCCGCTGGAGGGTGGACCTTAATACATCGTCAGGCGACCCACTGCCCAGCCCCGCTGGAGGGTAGACCTGGAATAAGTCGACAGGCGACCCACTGCCCAGCCTTGCTAGAGGGTAGACCTGGAACTAGACGACGGGTGACCCACTACCCAGCCCTGCTTGAGGGTAGACCCCAAGAGGTCATCGGGTGACCCACTGCCCAGTCTCTGCTAGAGGCTAGACCCTAATAGCGTCGGGTGACCCACTACCCAGTCTCTGCTGGAGGGTAGACCCTAGAAGTCAGTGAGCAACCCACTACCCAGCCCTGCTGGAGGGTAAGCCCGAAGAAGTCGATGAGTAACCCACTGCCCAGCCCCGCTGGAGGGTAAAACTCAGAACCGTTCTGCCATCTCTACAGGAGGGTACAACACTGGCCGACCGAACACGGAGTGGTTGTTGTGCAACCACCTAACTCCAGAACAGCTCTCCCAAAAGAGGTGCAGCGTCTGCCCCAGCACTGGGTGTCACTAGCACCGCTACCGGCCAAAACATCGAGAATGAAACCAGGGGGAGACCACTCAACCCTGCTGGTCAAACAAACGAGCACAAAGCCAGGGGAAATAAACTCCACCCTGCTAGCCAAACAAACGAGCACAAAGGGATCCCCTATGCTGCGAGAGGTCCAAGTACGCAAAGCAGAACACGGCACGCACGTGGGGCCCACACAACGTGTGGCCCCCCTCTCAACCCCAATTGAACACACCAACGTTCTCAGGTACGAACAACCACATGTACCTCCAAGTGCTCCCGTATACTCCCAGAGTATACCTCACTTTCAGCCCAAGGGCTAGCGTGCACACGGCACCCAACGTCAACACTAAGGCGTGATGTAACAACTCCACCTCAAAGGCCCAGGCATGGCCATCAACATCTCGTGAACCATTTACATCACTCTCCCAAGAGTGCGCGATCACACGCCAAGGGTCCGCTACAACCAAGGTAGGGCGAACCACCACTGGAGCACCTTCCATGCTTTCCACATTTCTCAAGATCATGCAAGAGGCTCCGTACAGCCAAACGGATCACACCGTTGTAATCCTTGCAGAAAAACGCGCCAGTTAGACTACTAACTCGCCCGAAACGGTCAACAGGTGTAAAAGGTACTATTCATTGTGAACAAACCCGTGTGGGGCCCACCCCAAGATCCTGAAACTGAACCAACGGATCACGCCACTACCATCCCCTCGTAAAAACACACGGGATTGAGTACTCAATCGCCCAAAATGGACACCCTGTAAAAAGGGCACTATTCACCGTAGCCGGGTCGGGTGGGACCCACACCACGTCCCCGAAAAAAAAGTCGGGCGGACTGCGCCATCGCAAAGCTCTCGGAAAAGCACGTCAAATTGACTGCTTACTTGCGTGGAACGGGTACCCGGAGAAAAGATGCATTCCGGCGCACCGCACACGAGCGGTGCCACGTGGGACCCGCATCCCGGTCCCGAAACTCAACGAACGGATCGCACCATTGCGATCCTCTCGAAAAGGTACACGAAATGGACTACTCACTTGTCCAAAAAGGGCGCCCGGTGATAAAGTTGGAAATCACCGTCAACTCCCGAAACGACCCTCGTGGGGCCCGCACCATCGTGCGTAATTATAGCGGCCAGACTGCGCCAACGCGATGCCCTCGGAAAAACACCCAACATTGACTGCTCGCACGCCTCGTACGGACGTCCGAGGAAAAAGTCTCTAAAAGCTGCACGCAGCTCAAAAGGCGGGTCGTGGGGCCCGTGCCACAACTTCAGCCCCAACGCCCGTAACCACACTGGAAACCTCCGCCTCGATGCCAGGGTTCCAACGCCGCTGACGGCTCTTAAAACAGACGTCGGACGCGTCCGCGCCGTCCAAAACAAGATTTTCCGGAAGAACGCTCGTCCACTTAAGGACGCATCGTGTCTCCGAGACCCCTCGTTTCGGGAATTAAAAATTCACGAAACCATCTCAAAAACTCCGCCTTGACGCAAGCTCTGTGCTGCCGCAAACGGCGCGCAAAACGGACGTCTGTAGCCCGAAATATAGGCATCCGAATTCTGAGGGGCAAAGCCCCTTGGGCCAGACCGGCCCGGTCCGGCCGGTCCACCCTGCTTGGGCCGGCCCGCTGGACCGCGGCCCAGCCGCTGGGCCCGGTCCAGCCGAGCCACGGGCCACCGCTCCGTGGCCTGCTCCCCTTCACACCCGCGTGCCCGCCGCGCGGGATTTGCCACCGACCGGCCACAAGGGCCGGTCGCACATCCCACACAACGACCCGCAAAGTGCGGGTCGTTGTCGCGCCGCACGGGGCCGCCGCCCCGCGGCCCCTCTCGCTCTCGTCGGCGCCCTGCCGGCGCCACCGGCTGCCGCCGCCGCAGCCTTCCGAAGCCGCGGCCACCGCGCCGCCTGCCCGGAGTCGAACCGCTCCGTCGCGCCATCTCGCCGGACCGCCCTGCCGATCGCCGGAAACCGCAAAACCACCCCCAACTTCGTCGGGCCGCTGCGGACGCCTCGGAGCTCCGATTTCACATCCTAAAGGTGCGTTGGAAAGCTAGGATAGAGATCTACTAATCTATGGGCTTTGTTCGAAGATCTGGCAGCAATTCGATGGTATAAATTGGGCTCAAAGAAAGCGGGAATTTAAAAACAAACAAAATAAAACTCCTACCTCGTGGGGCTTTGCCCGACGCTTCCCGCGCGATCTGCCCCGCGCCGGTGCCTCGCCGGAGTTGGCTCGCCGGATCTCGCCTCGCCAGAGCTCGCCGAAAAAGAGTAGGGAAGGGGTGAGGGTGTGAGGGAGGAGAAGGGGAAGAGAAGAGGGAGGGGGTGCGTTTAAGTAATAACACTTAAACACCCCCACCCGGCACGCCCCCGACCCCGCTCTCAAAGCAGAAAAAAAAAAGGAAGGCGTCCCTGGGGTAAACACGACACTCAGAGCACAACGGAGGTCTCGGAATTTTAATCTGAGATCTCATTCAAAAGATATAAAATTTAACGTCCGAAGCCGCTAAATTACGAAAACGCCCCTGGGGCCATTTTTCACAAACGGCCCGCGCCCGTGAAACATATACCCCTCCTAGGGTTAAAGACATGCTCCTAAATCAACGGTGCCCTCGTTTTTCCGGTCCGAGCTACCGTTCAAGAGATACTTGAGTTTAACCATTAAACGAATAAATTAATTTATTTATTTATCCGTTTAACGTTCCGGGAGCGGGCGAGGGGTCCAAACACCCCGCGTCGGCAAGTTTTATGTCGCTCCTAGGGTAAAAACCCCATTCCGGACCCATCCGTACACTCGGATCTCTGATTAGGAACTCCGTTTAGGATTTATCTCATTTATTTAGCATTTCCAGTGTGAATGCACTGAAAATTTAATTCTGGCCACTCCGGGGCTCGGAATCGCACGCTGTCTGAAGGCGCTGCTCTGGAATATCATCAAGAATATTCCAAAGTCTTTCATATCAAAAACCGGGTTCTTACATCATTCCCTCCTTCAAGATTTTCATCCCCGAAAAGTAAAAACTAGGGAGAAACATAGGGTACTAAGCCCACACCTGGCTCTCCCATACCCAGAAGAACCCATGCACAGCTCTGCGTCACCACACACAGACCAAAGGATTGATCTGTTCATGCTAGGTCAGCCCTTGCCGATGTCGTGCACCCACCCCAGGCCTTGGGGTTAGGGCAAGGCGGTAGGGAACCTCACCATCCCTTTGCACAGTTTCAAACGGCCCGAAGGATCTCGGGGGTAGCTTACCTCCCCGGTCAAACCTCTACGTCGCACGCCACGACTGGAATCACTGTCCGCACTTGAAACAAGGCCCGGTGATTCCCTCCTTCAGAATATCCATATGGTGAAACACCCAAGGATATCTGGTCACGCAAGATTTCACAGTCGATGTCCCGCAACCAAGACTCTCTTACACGCTCGGGAAGTGAAGGAGTCAACACTATCGACTAAAGGAAAAGGTATCACGCCTTTTTCCTTACCAACACAGGGTTACACCCGACGCCCTGCGTCACCCTGGTAAAACCTCAAGAAAGGAGCAGGGAGGAAAGCATTCCCCACACAGATTCTATCAATTCTACTGCCAGAAGTAGAAGAGTCGCAAGGGGTACCTCTCAGCATCCCATGCTCTGCAGGATCGTAGACATCCAAAGCTCACGGTTGTCCATGGTCCCAACCGTCAGCTCCCGGAGCCTGACGTGGACTGCCTAGTGGTGATGGGGAGATCTCGTAATGTCGTCCCTCACCTCCAGCTCCTCCCGCTCCTCTGCTAGAACCATCTCTCTGAGTACCACTCTGATCACGGTGCTGCCTCTGCCGTAGTGGTGCGCCTGCTGCCTGCCCGATGCTCCCAGCAACTCGGGTCGGGCAGTCTCGTGCCAAGTGACCTCGCCCATCACAAGAATAGCACCGGAGCTCTCTGGGCTGCCCTGGTGCCCTCCGGTGCCACTGTGGTGTACGACCACGGCCCGGGATCAACTCACGGAAGGGCATCCTCGGCTGAGGCCCTGCGCCTTTTCGCCACAGTAGTATACGACCACGTCTCCGAAACCGACAGTGGGAAGACCACCTACATCTAGGTCCTATCCTCCAGCGCTAGCTAGCTACGGCAGACGTCCCGGATCCATCGCGCCCACTGCCACTACCAACTACAAAACATGACAGGAAGCCCTCTGTCACCAACGCCTGCTCTAGCACCCTGGCATATGTGGAAATGCCCAAGGGTACTCTGACAGCACGAATCTCTCGGCGGAGACCCTGCTCAAACTTCTGCGCTCGGAAGTTGTCATCATGGACCAGGTCCGGGTAAAAGCGTGCACGGTCTGCAAAACTAGCCGCGTACTCAGTCACCGTCATCCCTCCCTGCTGAAACTGCAGGAGCTCCTGAATCCGAACGGACCGCAAGTAGGAGGGGAAAAACTCCTCATGGAGCAACAACTGAAAGTCGCCCCATGAGAGAGATGACTCGTCAAGAAACTGAGTCACCAGACTCCACTAACGCCAAGCTGATCCACAGAAAAGTCTAGCTACCAAAGCCACTCTCTGATCTGTCGGCGTCTACACAAGCCTGAAAAGTCGAACCACTGCCTCGAGCCAAAACTCTGCTGCCTGAGGGTCTGGCTCACCACTGAACCTCAGCGGTCCCTTCCACTGGAACTTACGGAGCTCGCTCAACCTGCGCTCGAGCTCATCCTACTCTGGCTAAAACTTTCTGCTGCTCAACAGGTGGGGGTGCTACTACCGGCCCACCCGGAGAAAGGGTCTCGCATGATGGGTCCTGGACTGTGGCCTCGTAGCTCATAGGGTCGTCATCAGGAACCAAAGCTGGTATCCTAACTGGTTGTCCTCGCGGAGACATCCTGAATATTATCAAGGAGTGCCGCGGTCAGATGAGCATATATGTATATACCAATAGTAACGATGGGGAGCTGACTCAAGAAGGATAGTCAAAGACTCAGTCCTATGTGATGCACAAACAAATTTCCCTGAAACAAGTGTCTCAGCATGCCGAGTCGACAAGCGGGTTATCAAGGTCCTGGTGAATGGATACGTCGGCCGCCGCACCATCACTGGACTCCCTGGCCTGAGAGCCGCTCTCGAGACACGTTAACATTGTTGCCCTATATCCCAACCAATTCCTCTTTTAGGGACATCCGCACAACGTCCCAAGGAACGAACCACCTCTGATACCACTTTGTCACGACCTGACCCTACCCGGGCTTGAGCCGCAACTACCCCAAGCCCGCCTCCATAGGCCAGGGGCTAGAAACCAGTGCCGAAGGCACAACAACTCAGGGAGGCCTTTGCCTAAGCACCTGTACACATGCACACGCAGCAAACTCAATGCAAAAGTGCAGAGTAAAAGGAAAGACGAGTAAAGAAAAGGGAAACTGCTATAAATATAACCCACAAAGTGCATCGACCTCTATACAGTACAAGGTAAAAATTGAAAAGAAAAGGGGAAAAACACGCGCCCAACCAAAAAGTGCCACAACCCGGCAACAGGTAAACAAAAAGAAACAGCTGACGGGTCTCCCACCTAGAACCCGGCCACGACCACCGCACGCGGTCCAAACTCCCAAGCTCATACGCTCCACTGAAGTCACGACCAACCTGTCTGTCGTCTGCAAGGGCACACCAAGTGCGGGCAAAGCCCAAGAAGGGGTGAGTATAAAAATACTCAGTAGGATACCCCAAAGGCTCGAGGGAGAAACAAAGGAGGTACTGAAGGGTGAGCAGTAGAGCGAACAAGGAATAGAAAGGAGTACAACCGAGGGGGCAGTAAAGAGTCCAACTCAACCCAACAAAATAAAGGAAGTAGACTCGTCCAGGCACAAGGAGCTGGAAACAGTGAGAAGATGAACTTACCGTCGAGTCTTCGCTGCCTATAGCAGGAGAGTAGAGTCGTCCAACCACGAGAAGCTAGACACGGAAAGCACGTGGCATACCCCGCGCGTCTTCACCTCATCTGGAAGGAGAGTAACCAAACAAAAGAAGTGGGTACCAGAAACAAGGTATATACATATCCTTATGCTCTTCTAAGAAGCCCGAACAAACTCGTAAGGGGATCTCTGTCCCGTAGCTCATCCCAAGAAAGGTGTCGCCAACAGTCCCAGAAGTAACCTCCATCGATGCCTAGCATCTCGCACGTCTACCCCGAACCGCAAGCCAAGGGGCTCAATCACCGCACCTCGACACTATCCGCTTTGGGCGGCACTGACTCGCCCGCACAGTTTTAGATCGCATCACAAGAACGCGTCTCGGTGGGGAAAGTGCCCCTCGTGCTTGAGAGTTCTAGGGAAAGTCAAACCACACCTCGTCACTGCCCTGTAGTCGAGAGGTTTCCTCAAAGCCAAAGTCTTTCCATCACCGACCCGTACAACCAAGGGTCCCGCTCCGGTAATCACAGAGGAAAGCCACAGACTAGCCTAGTCGGAAGGACTGAGTCTGGAATTCCAACCGGTGTCCCACTGCCAAGCCCTACTGGAGGGTAATTCATAACCAGATATCAAGTGACCCACTGCCCAGCCCTGCTGGAGGGTAAACCATAAGACATCATCCGGCGACCCACTGCCCAGCCCCGCTGGAGGGTAGACCTTAATACATCATCAGGAGACCCACTGCCCAGCCCCGCTGAAGGGTAGACCTTAATACATCGTCAGACGACCCACTGCCCAGCCCTGCGGGAGGGTAGACCTGGAATAAGTCGACAGGCGACCCACTGCCCAGCCTTGCTGGAGGGTAGACCTGGAACTAGACGACGGGTGACCCACTGCCCAGCCCTGCTGGAGGGTAGACCCCAAGAGGTCATCGGGTGACCCACTGGCCCAGTCTCTGCTGGAGGGTAGACCCTAATAGCGTCGGGTGACCCACTGCCCAGTCTCTGCTGGAGGGTAGACCCTAGAAGTCAGTGAGCAACCCACTGCCCAGCCCTGCTGGAGGGTAAGCCCGAAGAAGTCGATGAGTAACCCACTGCCCAGCCCCGCTGGAGGGTAAAACTCCGAACCGCTCTACCATCTCTATAGGAGGGTACAACACTGGCCGACCGAACACGGAGTGGGTGTCGCGCAACCACCCAACTCCAGAACAGCTCTCCCAAAAGAGGTGCAGCGTCTGCCCCAGCACTGGGTGTCACTAGCACTGCTACCGGCCAAACCATGGAGAATGAAACCAGGGGGAGACCACTCAACCCTGCTGGTCAAACAAACGAGCACAAAGCCAGGGAAAATAAACTCCACCCTGCTAGCCAAACAAACGAGCACAAAGGGATCCCCTACGCCGCGAGAGGTCCAAGTACGCAAAGAAGAACACGGCACGCACGTGGGGCCCACACAACCTGTGGCCCCCCTCTCAACCCCAACTGAACGCACCAACGTTCTCAGGTACAAACAACCACATGTACCTCCAAGAGCTTCCGTATACTCCAAGAGTATACCTCACTTTCAGCCCAAGGGCTAGTGTGCACACGGCACCCAACGTCAACGCGAAGGCGTGACGTAACAACTCCACCTCAAAGGCCCAGGCATGGCCAGCCACATCTCGTGAACCATTTACATCACTCTCTCAAGAGTGCGCGATCACACGCCAAGGGTCCGCTACAACCAAGGTAGGGCGAACAACCACTGGAGCACCTTCCATGCTTTCCACATTTCTCAAGATCGCGCAAGAGGCTCCGTACATCCAAACGGATCACAACGTTGTAATCCTTGCGGAAAAACACGCGAGTTAGACTACTCACTCGCCTGAAATGGTCAACAGGTGGAAAAGGTACTATTCATCGTGACCAAACCCGTGTGGGGCCCACCCCAAGATCCCGAAACTGAACCAACGGATCACGCCACTGCAATCCCCTCGAAAAAACACACGGGATTGAGTACTCAATCACCCAAAACGGACACCAGGTAAAAAGGGCACTATTCACCGTAGCCGGGTCGGGTGGGACCCACACCACGTCCCTGGAAAAAAAAGTCGGGCGGACTGCGCCATCGCAAAGCTCTCGGAAAAGCATGTCAAATTGACTGCTTACTTGCGTGGAATGGGTACCCGGATAAAAGATGCATTCCGGCACACCGCACATGAGCGGTGCCACATGGGACCCGCATCCCAGTCCCGAAACTCAACGAACGGATCACACCGTTGCGATCCTCTCGAAAAGGTACACGAAATGGACTACTCACTTGTCCAAAAAGGTCGCCCGGTGATAAAGCTGGAAATCACCGTCAACTCCTGAAACGGCCCTCGCGGGGCCCGCACCATCGTGCGTAATTATAGCGTCCAGACTGCGCCAATCCGATGCCCTCGGAAAAACACCCAATATTGACTGCTCGCACGCCCCGTACGGACGTCCGAGGAAAAAGTCTCTAAAAGATGCACGCAACTCAAAAGGCGGGCCGTGGGGCCCGCGCCACAACTTTGGACCCAACGCCCGTAACCACCCTGGAAACCTCCGCCTCGATGCCAGGGTTCCAACGCCGCTGACGGCGCTTAAAACGGACATCGGACGCGTCTGCGCCGTCCAAAACAAGATTTTCCGGAAGAACGCTCGTCCACTTAAAGACGCGTCGCGTCTCCGAGACCCCTCGTTTAGGGAATTAAAAATTTCCAAAACTATTTCAAAAACTCCGCCTTGACGCAAGCTCCGCGCTACCACAGACGGCGCGCAAAACGGACGTCCGTAGCCCGAAATACGGGCGTCCGAAGCCTGAGGGGAAAAGCCCCTTGGGCCGGACCGGCCCGGTCCGGCCGGCCCGCTAGACCGCGGCCCAGCCGCTGGGCCCAGTCCCGCCGAGCCGCGGGCCGCCGCTCCGCGTCCCGCTCCCCTTCACACCCACGCGCCCGCCGCACGGGATTTGCCACCGACCGGCCACGAGGGCCGGTCGCACATCCCACACAACGACCCGCAAAGTGCGGGTCGTTGTCGCGCCGCACGGGGTCGCCGCCCCGCGGCCCCTCTCGCTCTCGCCGGCGCCACCGGATGCCGCCGTCGTGGCCTTCCGAAGCCGCGGCCGCCACGCCACCTTCCGAAGCCACGGTCGCCGCGCCGCCTGCCCGGAGTCGAACCGCTCCGCCGCGCCATCTCGCCGGACCGCCCTGCCGACCGTCGGAAACCGCAAAACCACCCCCAACTTCATCGGGCCGCTGCGGACGCCTCGGAGCTCCGATTTCACATCCGAAAAATGAGTCGGAAAGCTCGGATCGAGATCCACTAATCTATGGGATTTGTTTGAAGATCGGGTGGAAATTATATGGTATAAATCGGGCTCAAAGAAAGCGGGAATTTAAAAACAGACAAAATAAAACTCCTACCTCGTGGGGCTTTGCCCGACGCTTCCCGCGCGATCCGCCCCAAGCCGTTGCCTCGCAGGAGTTGGCTCGCCAGAGCTCACCTCTCTGGAGCTCACCGGAAAGGAGGAGGGAAGGGGTGAGGGTGTGAGGGAGGAGAAGGGGAAGAGAAGAGGGAGGGGGTGCGTTTAAGTAATAACACTTAAACACCCCCGCCCGGCACGCCCCCGACCCCGCTCTTGAAGCAGACAAAAAGGAAGGCGTCCCTAGGGTAAACACGACACTCTGAGCACAACGGTGGTCTCGGAATTTTAATCCGAGACCCCGTTCAAACGATATAAAATTTAACGTCTGAAGCCACTAAATTATGAAAACGCCCCTGGGGCCATTTTTCACAAACGGCCCGCGCCCGCGAAACTTATACCCCTCCTAGGGTAAACGACACACTCCGAACTCAACGGTGCCCTCAGTTTTCCGGTCTGAGCCACCGTTTAAGAGATACTCAAGTTTAACCATTAAACGAATAAATTAAATTATTTATTTATCTGTTTAACGTTCTGGGAGCGGGTGAGGGGTCCAAACACCCCGCGCCGGCAAGTTTTATGTCGCTAATAGGGTAAACACCCCATTCCGGACCCATTCGTACACTCGGATCTCTGATTAGGAACTCCGTTTAGGAGTTATCTCATTTATTTAGCATTTCCAGTGTGAACGCACTGAAAATTTAATTCTGGCCACTCCGGGGCTCGGAATCGCACGCCGTCTGAAGGCGCTGCTCTGGAATATCATCAAGAATATTCCATAGTCTTTCATAGAAAAAACCGAGTTCTTACAATGCGTGTTTTAAACTAAAATGATACTTATATATTGAAAAAATTCACTTAGAGTCATACCAGTCACACCATGTATCAGATTGAGGTGTGGCTGATTATTACATGTCTCAAATGACTTATGGATCATTTTCCTAAAGTATTAAGGTAATTCAAATTTGTTTTCATGGTTTTGAGAACATCATTTATATTTTTTACTAAAATGTCATTTTAAACTGGAATCACACACTTTGACTCATACCGATCACATCATGTGTCAGTTTAATGTGATACCAATTCCTAAACATCAGAAATAACTTATGAATCATTTTTCTAAATTATAAATACAATATAAGTGTGTTTTCTTGGTTTTCAGTGAGTGTCACTTTTTGAACTAAAATATTGATTTTAAACTAATAAATGACACATTGAGTCATACCAGACACACTATGTATCGGATTGAGGTGAGGTTAATTTCTAAACATCACAAATGAATTATGGATCATTTTATTAAAAATATAAAAACAATTCGAATGCATTTTCTTGGTTTTGTGTAGGTGAGTTGTCCTTTTTACAAAAAAAATGATGTCAATTTTAAATAAAAAGATGCACTTTGAGTCATATCAGTCACATCATGTGTCGGATTGAGGTACGGTTAATCCTTACACATCAAAAATGACTTATGGATTGTTTTCATAAAGTATATAAACAATCCTAATTTGTTTACTTGGTTTTGAGTATGTCACTTGTCTTTGTTACTAAAATGCCATTTTAAACTAAAAAAACACACTTTGACTCATACCAATCACATATTTTATCAGTTTGATGTGAGACCAATTCCTACACAACAAAAAGGACTTATGAATCAATTTCAAAAATTATCACGATTTTTTTTTTTGCTCGGTTTTCAATGAGTGAAATTTTTTGAACTAAACTGTCGATTCTAAACTGATAACAGACACATTGAGTCATACCGGGAAAATCGTGTATTGGATTGAGGTGAAGATGATTCCTACAAGTCAAAAATGACTTATGGATAATTTACCTAAAGTATTAAAACAATATGAATGTATTTTCTTAGTTTTTGAGTATGTAAATTGTCCTTTTTATTTAAATTAATGCCATTTTTAAATAAAAAGATGCACTTGGAGTCATACCAGTCACACCATGTGTCATATTGAGGTAGGGATGATTCCTAAATGTCTCAAATGACTTATAGATAATTTTCCTAAAGTATAAAAACAATATGAACGCATTTGTTTGGTTTTAAGTAGTTCAGTTGTCCTTTTTATTAAAATTGATGTCATTTTAAATAAAAAGATGCACTTGGAGTTATAATAGTTACATTGTGTGTCATATTGAGGTACAGATAATTCCTACATATCTCAAATGACTTATAGATCATTTCTATAAATTATCAAAACAATCTGAATGTGTTTGATTAATTTTTAGTACATCACATTTTTTTACTAAAATGTCTTTTTAAACTGGAAACACACATTTTGACCTATACTGATGACATTGTGTATCAGTTTGATGTGAAACTGATTCCTATACATCAAAAATAACTTATGAATAGAAGTCCTAAATTATCAATAAAATATGAGTGTGTTTTCTTTGTTTTTATTGAGTGAAATTTTTTGAACTAAACTATCGATTTTAAATTGATAAAGGACATATTGAGTCATAGCGGTCACACTATGTGTCAAATTGAGGTGCAGCTGATTCTTTTAAGTCTCAAATTACTTATGGATCATTTATATAAATTAAAAAAACAATAATAGTATTTTTCCTTGGTTTTGAGTATGTTATTTGTCCTATTTACTAAAATTAATGTCAATTTTAAATAATAATAAAAGAACTTTGAGTCATACTGGTCACACCATGTGTCGGATTGAGGTACGGCTGATTCCTACACATTCCAAAGTCTCAAAAAAAATCCTAACTGCCAATGTTACCATGTTTCCATTTTCTTTCTATGTCAAACTTCCAACACTGCATATTGACTTGATGTTCTTAGCTAAAAAACATTTCTCATTGCTGAAATTCAGAAGAGTAGAGGATTTCAAAAATGAGAAAGGTTTTTCAGCTAATAACATCGAATCAATATTCATTATTGGGAGTTTGAAAAATAAAGGAAATGAAAATAAAAAACATGGTAACATTGGAAAAAAGAATCATTTTATCTCTTTTTTGGCTTGTTGCGAATAGTTGAAAGAAAAATTTGACCTCCAAAAAGTGATGTGAAAAAAACTAAGTATTAGATAAAAATGATAAGAAAATTAACTTATAAATAATAGATAAAATGATTAAATAATTGATTAAATAATATGTAGGAATTCACATTTTTCTAACGGTTGTATTAATTCTTGACGCATTTCCTTATTATCATTATCTCAGTTTTAAGCTCAAAGTACAATCCCTCATGAGCATGGGAATCTTTGAACAAACCACCCCAACTCAAAAAAAAGGAATTCACTTGTAAAAGAAAAAAAATTATTATATGAGTAATACTAAAAGAAAATAAATTAAGCATAAATAAGAAATAATATATTAATTATATGGATAATGATTTTACTATGAAAACATTTTTGACCATAGGGATATGAATATGGTAAAGAAAGAATGATGAAGAAAAATGCAAATAGATCTCACCAAATAATCAATCAATGAGTGAGGAGGATGAGGATAAAATAAGATATATTGGTGTGAAGATTTGAATCATCCAAGAGAAAGTAAAGATATCCTATTGGGTTCATAAAATATTCATTTTGTAGAGTAAATAAATAAATGCATATAAGATATTTATTATGAAAGGTGAATGTCTCCCATTTGTGATAATTACATGGATGGTAATAAGAGATTCCTAAGGGTGGAACCAAAAGGAAATGTCAAATAATGGTCTATTTTTAGATGGATTAAATTAAAACATACATAGTTTTTATTAGATATGTGATGAAATAAATGGAGTGATTTTTAAGAAGTATTAATGAGTGGGTTATAATTTCAAATATGGTTATATTTTTATCAACTATAATAAATACAAGTAAGGCTGAAATCAATGAATAAAATTTCATTGGTGATCGAAAAGTTTCATTCAAAACTCAAAGGATTAAGACTCTAAAAAAACCTCATTTTTTCCAAGTAGAGCCTAAATAATTTGGACAAGCTGACAAGGATGATAACTGGATCAAATTTAGGCATGAGAAGCTTGATCCAAATAATAACAATGTGACGTGAGGAGCTTAATCCGAATAAGAATAATGAAGGATTATTAGCGATCAAGCTGTTGGATATATTTCTCCAAAAATTGTATACTGTTTTAAAAATACATGAGTTTTTTAGTTAATTTTTTGTCTTAATTCTGTAAAACTCTTAACATAAAAGGTTGTGGTAATGTATTGTAATGAAACATTTTTTATGTCAATTAATTGAGATGGTCACATCTGTGGGGCATTATATTACCACTAGAAGGACATAAAAAATGTATTTAAGTTTATGATAATAAACCATAAAATTTAATATAAGTAAGAATACACAGTGAATATATCATTTCATTAAATTATTAAATCCAAACTAATAAATTTTAATTAAAGTGGGATTATAAATGTGTACTAATTTTATCCATGAAAAATAATTTTTTTTCAACAAAATAGATTCTATTAAAACTTATTTATTAAATTTACATCAATCAATGTTAATATTTTATTTTATCAAAATTATTTAAATCTAGTGGTATAAGATTTATTCTTGAATAATTTAAAATATTCATTAAATTTTAAATAATAGAAAAAAATCATTAAATAAGTTACTTTCCAAAGAAAATGTCAAATTTAGAAAAAATTTGATCAATCCTAAAGTATTAAGATCAATAAATTCTATCAACAATGTACTCTTCTTCTACACCATGTAATAAAATAGTATTTTTTTCTTAAAACACCATGATACTGAGGTTTTTCTTAGAAATGACTCATTCCAACTATTTATTTTATAACTATATTTCAACAACAAAAATCAAAATATCAATTACATTTTATCTCAAAATTGTTTTTTCTTATATAATATATTCCAAGGATTATAGAACCTTAAACCTCTTTGATTTTTATTTATATAGAATTTAATTCATATTATTTAAATTAAAATTAAAATATTTTAAAAATAAAAAGTGAAAACATTATATTTTTTCAACAAGTAGTTAAATAAATAAGACAACAAATCAAACATATATAATTTTTTTCTCATTTGATTTTATAGATTTATTATAATCATTTAATTTTTACATTTTATAAGTGACCCACAAATCTATACCATGCCTCGTGAAATAGTTCACAATCATCCTAAATAAATACATTAATTTTACACCCTATTTCAGTGCTTATTATTCTAGGAAAAAAATCATGGAAAATAATTATATAGTTGTTCCCATGTGTTAGATATTTCATCATCCATTTTTGGAAAAAACTTCTAGAATTACCTTTAAAATAGAAGATTATAACCCTATATTTTGGTTCCTCCTCAATCAACCCTGATAGTTTTAATTATTGAATGACATAATATAATACCCCAATGATGTCAGATATTTCAACATCTAAGTGGTTTATAATGTAATATTCCAAACCAATGACAACACCGATCTCTATATGGATTATTTTTTAAAAATTTGATGAATAAAAAGAGGTATATGTCATGGAATATAGGTATTGGGAGACTATTATACCTCACAACAACATGACCAAACATTGGGTTTGATATATTTCAATCACACAGTACCAATGTTGCCCCAAGGAGACCCACATGATATCGAGGAAGAGGATACTTCAATATATCCAAAAAACAATGAATTTTTTATTGTTTTAGTATAGGATAGTGCAACTAGACTTGTTGGGATACATGAATGTGGGATGAGAAGGTTCAGTGGATAACTGAGGGAAATTTGACATATCGAAAAAACTGGATTTCATTCAAGTTGTGGTTACGTTCAACCCTTGAATCGCTTGAGACTTGGATTCAAGCCTTGGAATAGTTGGAGCCTTAAATTTATCAACGCTTTCTTTAGTGTTGATAAAGATTAAATTTATCAGCACTTTTTCTAGCCCTAATAAATATCAGGGTTGTTAAATGTTTGTTTTGTAGTCATGGTTGATCCATATCCTCTTATCATTAGGTTTATGAACACCTATAATAAATAATTTTCCTTAACCTCAACTACATTGATTATTTCCACAACCCCAATTATATGTAGTGTCATTTTCTTCATGGAATGGAGTTACACCAATGGGTTGAGATTCATGATTTCACAACTATATTTCATTTTTTTGTTCAATAAAAATAAAGTAATAGATTAATTCAAAATATTTTAAAAAAATCCCTAATATCATTATTGCAAAATATTGTTTGAGGTAAGGAAGGTAGAAAAAAATATATCATATCAGTGTGAGTGATATTTTCTCCACATAATTTTAATTATGATAAAAATTTAAAAAAATTAGAGATGTATTCACTTATCTATTTATAGTCTTAGAATATTAAGTGACTCTATTTTTATAGTGATTTTAATAATATTACAAGTCTTAGGTGATCATACTGATCTTTGAGGTTTTTTTATAACATCAGAGGATCCTTTATCGTCAGATACTCATTCTTCAAAAATTAATAAAGGTGATGATGAATAAATATCAATGTTTGAGCATATTCTTCAGTGGAATCTTGATTTTTAACTTTTATTATCTCACCAACTTTTTTTCATCTAAATTCATCTCAGCAATAAAAGTTTAGGATAAGTAATTATTTCCATAAATTTCAAGAGTGAAAAAACTAATCATCACAATATTATTCATGGAAAATACGACTTGTCACTTTATTATTGACCTCTTAAAACAAATGAATATGATGTTTATAATGTGTTGATAAATAGATCAAATGTGCATTGAAACAATAAGTAATTTTAAAATTAGAAATATGTGATTGATCATGGGTGAAGCGAAGCCTTGAAAAAACATAATGTTAAATATTTAGGATGATGATGATGAACAAAAATGATAATATAAAAGAGGAATACAATAAATTGAATGAAAGTATGGAAGGAAAAATTTCAATCTTTCATTAACTTAGTGAAAAATATATATATATATAAGGTATATGAATGTTGTAATCAATGGTCTGAATCAATCCTAACCTTTCATGTTAAATTCAACATTCAAAATACCAAAAAATGAAATAAAATGGTTGGAGAAAATAAAGGGTTGGTCATATGAAGGGTTGAAATCAGGGACGAGCAATAATTATTTTTGTAATTATGAAAGTCACATAATAAATATATAATAAAAATATATATTTTATTATATATAATAAAAACATTTATATATTTTTTTATATAATAATATCATTTTTATATTTATAATATATATATATAACAATAAAGTTTTGTATGTGAAACAGATCGAACATCAATTGAAACTGCAAAGAATTTTAAAATCAAAAATGTGTGATCGATCGTAGGAAAAGCATGTCATTGATGAAACACCGAGTCAGATATTTGTAATAACGATGGAAATTTTGAAAAAAAAATAGTGTAAAATAGATAGATAAGATATAGAGACAAAGTATAGAGGTCCAAAAGTTCTCATCTCATTAGGTTATTACCATATATATATGCTACTTGCAATTTGACCTAACAGTTGAGATTAATACATACTATATTTAATCCAATGTTTGGAATAAAAATGATTGGGTAATATAGAAGGGTTTCTATAATAAGGGATTTTTTTGGGAAATGGGAGTAATAATTATTTTTGGGATTATGAAATCCACACATAAATAATATTTTGTTGGAACCATGGTCTTCTATGCATGAATTGGAGTATGGTTTGTGTTTGTTGACAATACTCAGTAGAAGTTTAGAATGTGTACCGGGAAAGTGATCATACAGTTCAAGCAGACAACAGTATTGAAGGTGGCACCATTTCCTAGTGTTTGCCAAATTTTTGGGCCTAAAAATCGACAAATGGAGAAAAGTGATTTTGGAAAAGATACTAGCGTGTCGTGTACTTAAATGAGAGGTAACTTGCACACCTAGAGTTTTTCAATATCTTAACGTGGAAAAATGGAAAAGGGATAAGGGTCGTGCAAGTATTGGTGTGGTCGCGCAAGTGACTTGCACGCCGAGAAAAAAAACTTGCGCGTCGGTGCCTAGGAGGATTGGAAATTTGTGTGCCTATATTTCTTCATGATCATAACTTAAAAATATGTCAAAGTAAAGAGGTTTTCGCAAGTATTGGAGTGATCGTGCAAGTGAGAAGCACGACGAAGACTTGGGCGGTTCAAGCTGCGTGCTGGGACTTGCGCACCGTGAGGACACTTGCGTGCCACCGCACAGGAGGTCCAATTTTCCTATAAATAGAGGACCAACCCCCCTCATTTTCAACGAAGTTCAAGACTTAGATATTTTTCGATCTCTCGTCGCGCAAGTGGTTGAGTCGCACAAGTGGTAGTTGGGTCGCGCAAGTAGAGGTTGCGTGACGGTTGTTGGCTGCGCAACCAAGGCGGTTTATGAGTTAAAGGTACAGAGTCGCTCAAGTTTGGAGTTGAAGGAGGTAGTGTTGTGCAAGTGTGTTGGTGTCACCTACGTGTCGATTTTGTATCGCGCAAGTGACTTGCGCGCCGTTCTTGAAACTTGCGTACCAGTCTTGGAGAAGCGCGCCTGGTGATGTTTTTGTATGCCGGCCCTTCTGGAGCTGCATGAAAACTGGAAGATTACCTGATACCTTCGGTACAAAGTGGGATTAGTATGCGAGTGAAAGTTAGACTTCAATAGAGCATCTAAATTCAACAAAGGATGCATTATTTTGCAATGATGAAGAGACCTTCATGTCTATAAACTGAGTGTGACTTCACCAAGGGCAGTGAGCCAGGGGGAGTCAATGGGAGTGACCCGAGGGACACTGTGAGCTATCCCTGAACCTTTTGTAAAGGCAGTGAGCCTGAGACAGAGTGACTATTCCCGAACCTTTGTAATCCACATCTAGTGAAGTTTAGTGGAATTAGGTATGACTGACAACCTGTCGGCGTATGCTCCTTGGACGTAGCCCTTAGCGGTGAACCAAGTAAAAAAGTGTTGTATCTTCTCGGTGCATGTGAATGTTTACTTTCTGATCATATTCATCATACAGGTTCAACAAGTTCCTACCAACGTGGGAATAAGATCCATCACATTAAAATAAAAAGGTGTCACCCTGATTCACCCCTCCCCTCTCAGGGTGTCCCAGGGTCCTTCATAGTTCATAACAATACCCCTTATATTTCATAATTTAATGGAATTTTATAAAATATTCACTTTTAAAACCCATGTGGGAAAAAATGACTCCAGAGTAATTGAATCCCAAGACATTTTTTCTCATTAAAATCTATATCAGGAAAATCTAGTAGAAAAAACCTAATGAAGGGAAGAATAGTAAAACGTTCTCAACTCCCCTTGATTAATTAATTCAATTTTGTCTTTAGGTGATCAATTGATATTTTTATTTAATTATGTCTTTGAGGCATGGGATTAATACCATAGATAATAATGAATGGTCTAATTAAAAATTATAACTCATGAATAAGTCCAATGATTTCAATTAATTATAGTTATCCATAATAATTTATAACACTCCCTTAGATATCTATTATAATATATGATTTACTCATTAAAAACTATTTAAGGGAAAAACACTTTAGGGGAAAAAATTTGATTAGGGAAAGATATTAAAACAACATCAATATTCTATAGAGTTTTCTCATTAAAAATCATATTAATAAAATCTAATAGGAAACATTTTATTAATGGGAAAAGAGTACAATAGTTACATCCCCCTCATAAAGTCATGATAGACAGTTTAGTATTCACATCCCAATTTTATAAATCATTTTCTCAAAAAAATTAGTGGATGGTTCCTTTGTAAATAAATATAAAAGATTATCACATAGGATTATTTTATGGATATAAATATCAACATTATTTTAAAGTTCATGAGTGAAAAGGAATTTTTGCTGAGATATGTTTTTTTCTATCACATTTGATATACCCACCCTTTAATTTCACTATACAAGCATCATTATCTTCATACAATATGGTAGGAATATCATTACTCCTTCCTAATACAAAAATATTTATGATATTATGAATAATTGATCTCTACCAAACACATTCTCAACTTGTCATATGAATTGAAATCAAATCATCATGATTGGATGAAGTCACAGAAATGGTTTGTTTTGTAGAGTCCCATGAAATGGTAATCCAACCATATGTGAAAAAATGTCCATTTGAGATCTAGCCTTATATATATTAGAAAAATATCCATCATAGATATGATTAAAAAAATTATTTTTAAATTTTGGAATAAGAAATCATTTATACCTTTTTAATCATGATGAGTGGGAGAAGAATATATCCTTGCATCAAATTCATTATAATAATATCTAATATTATTTTTAATATACATATGCACATGTACACTTGTATCCTTAAGGTATAAGTATTATAAGTCCCCAGCCTTAAACATTACATAATCTTGAGTTTTAATCAAGAATTCACATTGAGTATATTTTCAGGTTTATAGTTTTAGAGAATTATGCCATAACTATTACATAATAACTCAAGTTTATACAAAGTGGATATAACTAAACAGTATCCATTTATTCTATAATATAAAACTTTTTTAAAAATAAACATGATTTATTTTCTTGATAAAATTATTCTTGACTAATTCCTTTCTCTTTCCCATCCTCATACCCTATGGAAAACATTTCAAAAAACTTGGGATGAGCACAAAAAGATCAGTAAGGGGTATAAAATAAATAAAGAAAATATTAGTCCATGAATAATTATAAACCCATGAAATCATACTTTTCACCCATAAAACATAAGCTCTTAAACATACCTCATGAAATCATAATATTCTTATAAAAATTCATAGAAATAATAAAACATAAAGGTAACTTGTGGAATCCATATCATACTTACATTGTATCTTTTACAGCTACATGGGGATAACCTTCATGGCTGCATTTGGAATACCCATCACAGTATATTCCCTAAATCTCTTAGGAGAAACCTTATTGTTTAACTCTATATCATTACCCAATGCATTGAAGAGATATCAGGGGATCACCCACCCTCAGTTTATAATGTAACCACCCATATACATAATCAATTACTAAGAACTATAACATAATCGTAACACATAAAACAAGTATAAAGGAAAAAAATAACATTTCCACTTTGAAATCACATTTCATCTTTACAAGTCACACACCCATAAATAAGAACAAATTATTTTAACATAAAATGGTAAAATTGTAATGTAAACATCAATACATAATAGTAACATAAAAGAGATAAATTCCATTCATGGCGTATATGTAAAAAAACATTCCATGTTATTGAAATAATCAATCCATTTTTTAAAACACAATTAAAAAATTTAAAAAGAATATTTTTGAATCAATGTGTCCTATACAACTTTAAAACTTTTTAAAGGAGTTAACATTTTAAAACATTCATTTACATATAAATAAATCCTTAAAAACATTTTTAAATCATGGACATTATTGATAATGATTTAGAATAATAAATCTTTAAAACATTTAAAATGATGTTTTAGATGAAGAGTCTTTTACCATTTTGAATATTTAAATTATACGCCCCATGAAATTAGAAAATTTTACAAGAAATTAAATATCATGATTATTGATATAATATGGATACATAATGTAAAAGGGGTTGTATATTCACTTTATAAAATAATAAAGGTGCATATCATTAAGAAATGTCTCAATGAAAGGAGATCGAGACGAAATCTCATACAAATATCAAATCATTAGATTAAGTATAAATAAATGAAATAATTATGTGTGAAAAATATAAATACACCCAATATAATTAGATATTAATTATAAAAAAATAGAGGTTATTCTCATGTATTCTTGGAAAAACAAAACCAATGACATAGATATTTAACTCAGTGAATGGAAATTGAGTTAATATTTCCTTTACCTTGAGTCTGACTCGTCACTTACAATCGTTATAATCCTGAATAATAAAATTAGTTTAATTTATACTTTCTTGAGAACATTTTTCAAGTTTATTATTCCTTTTATATTACTTATTACAATGTTATAAAAATTTCATAATTATTTAAGTTCATATCAGACGTTTTGTCGATATTCGGTACTTAAGTCGAAAATGAACATGATTTTGATATCACTGGTCCATGTGGTTATAATTTCATCATCTCCAGAATATTATTCATGAAATAATCATAAATTTTATACATTAATCATACTTTTTAAATGAAACCATTAATTATGGTTATGAAAAATGAACAATGTTATATTCATAGAGACGATAGGTTGTACGCATGCATGAGTAATGTTTTCATTTTTCATTGATCATTTTGGAGATAAGGTAATTATTATTTTGTATTTACAGAATTATAATAATATTATTATCATAATAATAATCATTTAAATATACTTATATATATCATACGAGTTACATGGTGAATAAAAATGATTCACATCGCTTCATGGAGGTCATAGTTCACACGCATGCACGAACAATGTTATTATATTTATGTGCATGGAAGGTAAGAACGTAATTGAAATATTATAATTTTAAAATTATAAATATGTTATTAATATAATATATGAACATTAATTACATTATTATAACATATCTTGATAGACAGTAATATAAAACAAACTAAATCGGTCTATGGAGGTGATAATTCACATGTACGCACGAATGATTAATTCCTTTCCCATTTTATGAAAGTAGAGATGGATTTAGGGGATGATATTAACATAATAATATCTCAGAATATTTAGGATATTTTATTTATTATTTCACCTTGTAAGAATAATATTTAAAGTGAGAGAAGAAATAAAATATAAACTCTTTAAAAAATGATACCTCTTCTTCGGTTGATCACCTTTGAAGAACACCTTAACACCTATAAAAAATATGTTCTGTATAAACTATGGCCTCAAGAATGTGGGTAGGGATTATAGGAATTTTTTTTGGCAGATATTGTCCAAACAAAAGGGATTTGGAAATGTGATTATTAGAGAAGAGAGGGTACCTTTTTATAGGAGAGTGGAGGGGCACCCTTAGAAACTCTTAAAATATTAAATTAATATAAATTCAATTTCGGTTCAAAATGGTCTAAAAATTATTTATTTATAAGATAAGATGATTTTGGGTCAAATATCCATCATAAAATAAAAATTATACAAGTTTTAATATATTTTTTAATCCTTATCATTTTGTTTTAACCCCTTTTAACTCTTACTATTTTGTCAAGTAATTTACACTTTGAGAGTTAAAATAATTACCAAATAATACCAAAAGTACAATTAATGATTCATTAATTGAACTTGGATAAATATCCTACAATTTAGACAAATTTTATATTTTTATGAATTTATATCATTTAATTAAATATTTTATATTTTAAAATATGAATTATGTCAATTTTGATACTATTCATTAGATGAATTTTTTTAAAAATTTATAGCTTGATTCCTTCAAAAAATACATTAACTCAATCCTAAAATATAATATACATCCATAAAATTCTTTTATAACATAAATTATGACAAATTATATTTATTTTAATATTATTAATATCATTTATTTGATTCTTCTTTTAATAAAGAAATAAATGCATCATCATTGTGTGATAATTAAATTTAATTATTTAATGTCTAAAAATTATAAATAAAATACCATGATGTAGGAAATATTTTTATATTAATAATTAATATTTATAGTCAAATATATCACTTATATAAACTCATATTAAAATTATTTTAGTAAGAAGATATATGTTTATAACATATTTTCCTTTACTTTAAATTAAAAGTTATAAGTGTCATAATTACACCCAAGTGGCTTCCAAAGGACAACTTTTTGTACCAAGGGTTTTCCTGGTCAATAATATCTCATAAAATAGGATTAGGAAAAGTTTTCGGGTAGTTTTATATTATTATAATATTTTTTTTACCCTTGTTTACCTGATTTACCCTTTAACTGTGGTAAATAAAAATAATTACTAAAGTTACTATTCATAATGTCCAAAAATAAAAGGGACATATTTACATAATTTGGACCCAATGATTCCAAATATGGAATTGATTTTTTAAAATTTAAAACACAGAATTTACATTAATTAATTTAAAATTAATTCTCGTTGTCAAAATGAGAAAATGTGTTTCTTAAAATTAAAAACCATCAAATGATTGGCATGCGTTTATATCTAATTTCAATTTGAAATTACAAAAAATTAAAAAAAAAATTGGATAAAATTATAAAAACTTAATCCAATTAAACTTTAAAACCAATTAAAAGGATAATCTAACTATATAAAAAAATAGATGAAAATGCAGTTTTGAATTAAAATGTAGTATTTTTCACAATTCATTAAAAAATGAATTTTATCAGAAATATACCATAATTCAACTAAAGTAAATTTTTATGTACATATTCTAAATAAGTTATTTATTTTTGTCAAATTTAACATATAAAATTTTTAAAAACTATATTTAAAAGGGGTTCTCCATCAAAAGACGGTAAAAATGCCTTTTTTGTAAATACTTCTTTTATACTTAAAATTGATTTTGTTGTTATATATTGTCTATAAAACATATAATATAAATTTTAAACATCACATTGATTTTATATTTCATTAATATAATCCAACATAAGTGATATTATTTTATAAACACAATTATTCTCATTTAAATATTTTTTTATAAAAACACATCCTTTTTATTCAATTGGTTTTTATTTCAATTTCTAATAAATTTGGTAACCAATTAATCATTATATAAACATTTTTAAACCATATTTTCATAATTCAGTTAATACTATTCATTCTATCTATTCTAAAGGCTATGTTATAACAATAACATTTAAATGATAATATTTAGTTGTTTATTTATGCTCGATGTAGCATATCATGTATGTTATTGAACATAGTATTTATTTATTAAAACTTGGGATGTTACATCCTCCCCCAACCCCCAACCCTTTAATAAATTGTGTCCTCAAAATTTGAATTTGGGGTTGGTAACTAGGGTATGACTTTTCAAAATACCTTTATTGCAATCCCACGTCAGAAAAAGGGTTAATAAAACTACCACTTTAAAAGAAAGAAAGATAAGTACAAAGGTCACTTGAGATAACACATACTAGGATTAAATTTATTAAAAAATGGATATGGAATAAAAACTAAGTGTAATGTTATAATGGATAGTGATAGAAAATATGATCAGGAGAAAGTAAATAATCAGAAAACCACAAACTTTTGATAGGTTAAACGGTTTTTGATTTCGCAGTAGGAAAACTAAAAAGAAAATGTTTATTTAGATAATTTTCATAAATTTTAGGAATTTATTTATGATCTTAACTAAAAACATAAGGAAACATACTTACTTGTCAAGTATAGTTTCATCCTTTAATAAATTTTTACCACAAACTCATCTTTTCTCCAAATGATGAGTATTCAAGATGACTTGGTCACACCTGAAGCACTTGAATCATCTTCTAGATAATCAAATAATCCACAAAAGATTAAATATTTATTCATCTTATCTTGAAATATTAACCAAAACCAAAAAGTTTAGGATAAAATCAGATAATTCCCCTAAAATAATAAACCATTGTATGAAGAAAAGATACTTTTAATCTTTAAAATTCAACAATAATATCCAAAGTTCAACAAAGAGCATTTGATAAATAATTTTCCATAAAATTCCTCAAAAAAAATCCAAACTAATATTGCAACCCAAAATTCATAGTGATTTGATCACATAGTCTTCTGAGATAAATTTTAACATTTATCTCCAAATAACATCAACTGCTCTTAATGTATCATACTAAAAAGTAATTAACATAATCACATTTTCTCAAAGATAGGTTAATTACTTCCATAAATAACCTAATTCCCATAATTCTACAATTAAAATCATAGATTATTCCATAATATAATTCAACCATTACTCCTCAATTAAAATATCATAGCATTGTATTTATTTTAATCATATAAAGTTCCCAAGATAGTTAATGTCTTCCAAAATAACATTTATCACTTAATCACTAAATCATTTTCCAATACCAAGTTTATCCATTTGATAAAACGTAAATTCCCAAAATCAACTTCATCTTAATCTATAAACTATTTTAACTAAAAATAAAAAGTCGTACTAACCAGATACTTCTTGTAGGCTATTGGTAGGTAATAAATCCTTGTCACATTTCGGTTGTGGGTTTGATTCCACAGCCTTGTCTGACATGATGGGTTACCACCCTTCCTATTGGTTTTCCTTTTTCTAAAACTATATAATTATTATAACATTTGAAAAATGAGATAAAATCATCAAAAATAACCATAACATGTTTTAACCATAATGGTTGTCTTATACCTTTCATTTTCACCCCAACTCATAATGACCTCAACATCTTAATTCATGAAGTCTTATAAATTTTTACATTTTTTTATTTCACCTCCAAATGATTTAATAAAACTATTCCCAAAATAAATAACATCATACATTGATCATGGTGTCCACCGGGTTTCATCATCATTTTGTTCACATAGATATAAGGTCCATGCATTGCAACAACGATTTAGAGATTCTTCAAAATCACTTGATTCCTTTATCCAAATAAACCTTGTATAACTTGGGTCATATGGTTGTTTAAAAAAAATAGTTTTTAAAAATAATCATGTATGATTTATAATTTCATAACATCATATAATACTTTCTTTTTATAAAACATTTAGACCGATTTTGATTTGAAACTTTCAATTAATAGTCCTTTTAAAATACCATAATTATGTACTGAAATGATATATTTTAGAATAAAATATAAATAGGTTGTGCAGGGGTATCCTTCTTCAGAAGATTTTTCAAAATCATAATATGCTTCATAATCTTGTGATGAGGTAAAATATCTAAAAAAGACTTGATAATATTTACCTTTTTTTAAAATATGAGAATATTACAAAAATAAGATCTGATTAAAAATGACCCATGATCCATAATGGTATCAAGGTATAGTAGAGGTGTTTGATATCTCAAAAAACTACTTTAAAGTGATTTGTATGTTAGAAAAAGTTTTAAAATCATCCGAACATGACTTTGGAATAATTATTTCAAGCAAGTCATTAAGAAGATATTGGAATGTTTTTTGTGATCCTAATCCTTCCATTTGTAACTAACTTTCCTTGATCCAAAAAATTTATAGAACAAGGATTTAACTAAAATAATAGACATAGGATGTTACCATATGTTTAACCATAACTCTTAATCCCTAAATTTGTATAAACCTTCCCTCTAATTCCAACTATAAGTCTCCATCCTTAAGCATTACATAATATTGAGTTTTAATTAATAATTCACATTAAGGATCTTTTCAGTTTTATAGTTTTAGAGAATTAGGCCATAACTATTACATAATAACTCAAATTTATACAAAGTGGATATAACTAAATAGTGTCCATTTCTTCTACAATATAAATCTTTTTAAAAATAAACATGATTTATTTTCTTGATAAAATTATTCTTGACTTATTCCTTTCTCTTACCCATCCTTATACCCTATGGAAAACAGTTCAAAAACTTGGGATGAGCATAGAAATCTTAGTAAGAGATATAAAATAAATAAATAAAACATTAATCTATAAATACTTATAAACCCATGAAATCATAATTTTCGCCAATAAAACATAAGCTCTCAAACATACCTCGTGAAATCATAATATTCCTATAAAACTTCATAGAAATAATAAAACATAAAGGTAACTTATGGCATCTATATAATACTTACATTTTATCTTTAACAATTATATGGGGGGTAACCTTAATGGCTATGTTTGGAATACCCATCATAGAATATTCCCTAAATCTCTTAGGAGAAACCTTATTGTTTAACTTCATATCATTACCCAATGCATTGGAGAGATATCAAGGGATCACCCACTGTCATTTTATCATGTAAACACCCGTATACATAATCAATTCCCAAGAACCATAACATAATCATAACACATAAAACAAGCATAAAGTAAAAATAACATTTCCACTTTGAAATCGCATTTCATATTTAAAAGTCACACACTCATAAATGATAACACGTTATTTTAAAATTAAATGTTAAACTTTTAATGTAAACATTAATACATAATAGTAACATAAAAGTGAGAAATTCCATTCGGGGTGTGTATGTAAAAAAAATTCCATGTTATTGAAATAATCAATCCATTTTTAAAACACAATTAAAACATTTCAAAAGAACGTTTTTGAATCAAAGTGTCACATACCACTTTGAAACTTTTAGAAGGAGTTAAAATTTTAAAACATTCTTGTACACATAAATAAATCCTTAAAACTATTTTTAAAACATGGACATTAATGATAATGATTTAGAAGAAAAAAAATATTTAAAAAATTTAAAATGATGTTTTAGATAAAGAGTCCTTTACCATTTTGAACATTTAAATTATACACCCCATGAAATTAGAACATTTTAAAAGAAATTAAATATCATGATTATTGATATAATATAGATATGTAATGTAAAAGGGGTTGTATATACACTTTATAAAAGAATAAAGGTGCATATCATCAAGAAATGTCTCAATAAAAAGAGATTGAGATGAAATCCCTTACAAAGATCGTATCATTGGATTAAGAATAAATCATTGACATAATTATGTGTAAAAAATATAAATATACCCAATATAAGTGGATATTCAGTGTAAAAAATCAGAGGTCATTCACACATATTCTTGGAAAAACAAAACCAATGACACGGATATTTAACTCAATTAATGGATATTGAGTTAAGATTTTCCATACCTTGAATTTGAATAATCACGTACAATCATTATAATCCTGAATAATAAAATTAGGTTAATTTATAATTGATTGAGAAACTTTTTCAAGTTTATTATTCCTTTTATATCACTTATTATCATGTTATAAAAATTACATAATTATTTAAGTTCATATCGGATGTTTTCTCGATATTTGATACTTGAGTTGAAAATGAACATGGTTTTGATGTCACTAGTCCATGTGGTCATAAGTTCATCATATCCAGAATAGTATTCCTGAAATAATCATAACTTTTATACATTAATCATACTTTTTTAATCAAACCATTAATTATGGTTATGAAAAATTAACAATGTTATATTCATGGTGATGGTAGGTCGTACGTACGCATGAGTAACGTTTTCATTTTTCATTGATAATTTTGGAAATAATTTAATTATTATTTAATATTTAAATAATTATAATAATATTATTATCATCATATTAATAATTTAAATATACTTATATATATCATACCAGTGATGTGTTTAATAAAAACTATTCACATCTCTTCGTGGAGGTGATAGTTCGCACGTACGCACGAATGACGTTATTGTTTTTATGTGCATGGATGGTAAGAACATAATTAAAATATTATTATTTTAAAATGATAAATATGTAATTAATATTACATATGAATATTAATTCCATAACCATAACCTATCTTGATAGACAATAATGGAAAACGAACTAAATCGGCTCATGGAGGTGATAATTCATACGTACGCACGAATGATTAATTCATTTCCCATTTGATGGAAGTAGATATGGATTTAGGAGATAATATTAACATAATAATATCTCAGTATATTGAGTATAATGGAGTTATTATTTCATCTTGGAATAAGAATATTTAAAGGAAGTGGAATAGAAACTCTTAAAAAACGATATATCTTCTTCGGTTGATCGCCTTTGAAGAACACCTTAACACCTCTAATAATGGTTTTATGCCTAAAATAAGGCCTAGATAATGTGAGTAGGGATTATAGGAAGAGGTTTGGGTAAATATTGGCATAAAAAAGGCTTTTTAATTTTTATTATTAAAAAAGAGAGGGTACCTTTTTATATGAGAGGGGAGGGGCACCCTTGGAAACTCTTAAAATATTAAATTAATATAAATTTATTTTTGCTTCCAAATACTCCCAAAATAATTTATTTCAAATAAAAATTTATTTTGGGTCGAATGACCATCATACCATAAAAATTAGACAAGTTGTAATATTTTTTTAATCCTTATCTTTTTTGTTTTAACCCCTTTTAACTCTTATTATTTTATCAAGTGATTTACACTTTGAGAGTTAAAATAATTAAAAAAATAATACCAAAAGTACAATGAATGATTCATTAATGTAACTTGAATAAATATCATACCATTTTTAAGAATCTTAGATTTTGAGGAATTTTATATCATTTAATTAAATATTTTATATTTTAAAAATATGAATTATGTCAATTTTGACCCTATTCATTAGGTGACTTTTTTTAAAAATTTATAACAAATTGATTCCTTTTAAAAAATACATTAAATAAATCCTAAAATGTCGTATTAATCTAAAAAATTAATATATGGTATAAATTATGACAAATTATATTTATTTTAATATTCTTAATATCATTTATTTGATTATTCATTTAAAAAAGAAATCACAGCATCATCATTGTGTGATAATTAAATTTGATTATTTAATATCTAAAAATTATAGATAAAATACCATGATATAGGAAATATTTTTATATTTCTAATTAATATTTATATTTTAATATATCACTTATATAAACTCATATTAAAATTGTTTTAGTAATAAGATATATATTTATAATATATTTTTCTTTACTTAAAATTAAAAGTTATAAGTGTCATAATCACACCCAAGTGGCTCAAAAAGGCCAAATTTTTATCCCATGGGGTTTTTGGGTTGTCCATATCTAATCCAATGGGATTAGTACAAGTGTTTGGGTAGTTTTATATTATTATAATATTATTTTTACCCTTATTTACCTGATTTACCCTTTAACTGTGGTAAATAAAAATAATTACTAAAGTTACAATTCATAATTTCCAAAAAAAAGATAACTATTTATATAATTTGGACCCACTAATTCTAAATATGAAATATGTTTTTCAAAATTTAAAACACATAAGTTACAGTAATAAATTTAAAACTAATTCTCGTTGTGAAAATGAGAAAACGGGTTTTTTTAAAAGTAAAAACCATCAAAAGATTGACATGCATTTATATCTAATTTCAATGTGAAATTACTTAAAATGAACAACATTGGATTAAATGATAAAAATTTAATTCAATTAAACTTTAAAACCAATTAAAATTAAAATATAAATATATAAAAAAAATTAGATGAAAAGACGGTTTTGAATTAAAATGTAGTATTTTTTCACTATTCATTAAAAAATGAATTTAATCAAAAATATACCAAAATTCAACCAAAGTAAATTTTTATGTCCCTATTATAAATAATATGTTTATTTTATCAAATAAAACATTTAAAATTGTCAAAAACTATATTTAAAAAGGGTTCGCCATCAAAAGTCGGTAAAAATGCCTTTTTGGAAAATACTTTTTTATGCTTAAAATTGATTTTGTTCTTATATATTGTATAGAAAACATATAATATTAATTTTAAACATTAAATTTATTTTATATTTCATTAATATAATCCAATAGGTGTGATATTATTTTATAAACACAATTATTCTCGATTAAATAGGTTTTTATAAAAACGCATCTTTTATATTCAATTGGTTTTTATTTCCATTTCTAATAAATTTGGTAACCAATGAATCATTATATAAATATGTGTAAACCATATTTTCATAATTTAGTTAATATTTTTCATTCCCACTATTCCAACATCTAGGTTATAATGGTAACATTTAAATAATAATATTTAGTTGTTCATTTAAGCTCGATATAGCATATCATGTATGCTATTGAATATAGTGTTTCTTTCTTAAAACTCAGGATGTTACATGTATAATGTGAATTTATATTTAATCCTTTTGGAATAAAAAATTTCTTTAATATTTCCTTTTGTATAAAATATATCATTCCTTAAATCACGATATTTAATTATTCATCAAGGGAAAAATAATTCCAAAATTTAGTATTCCATCTTTCAGATGATTGATTAAAAATATAAGGATATTCCTTATAATTTTAGGATCAAATAATTTATTTATCTTAGAAACTCTTTGGAATTTTTTATTTTTGTTTAAATATATTGATAACATGATGAATAAATACATTTATTTATATTGGATGATAAATTTGATTTTATATTCTACCTTATATGCATATATATTAATATGGATATATAAAATATATCTTATTTGGTTCAACCCATACATAAATTTATCCTATTGGTTGAAACTTTCATAATTTTGAATATGCTTCAGGCATTGTAAACCCTTTAGAGATTCATATATAGATGTTGTAATCAATTTTACCATATATAAAAACAATAAAAGCATCAATTAGACATAATAAAAATATATATAAATAACCAAATTTATAAGGAATGATATTTTTTATAATAATCTCATTAGTATTCAATGGTCTTAGAAGTCTGGATAACCAATTCAAAACATTATAAGTTGAACGTAGAAAATGCTAATTCAATCATTATTTTGGTAAATTATTTTCATGTCAATATATTTCAAAATTTATTAAATTTGATGAGTTTTGAAATAATTCAAAAATTAAAATATATTATCAAAAATATTTAATGAAATCTCTTGATTTATCTATTACCATTTTCACTTTATGGATAATATCTAAAAGATGTATTGTTGTTGATATATTCATTTTCTACTTTAATTGAAAATATATTTATTGCTTTCCACTCATTATGAATAGTGAATTTATATAATTAGTTCAACCACACTTCTGATGTGTATAATTAGACTATTTATTTTCAACACTTTACAATTAAATTGTTCATATAAGTGTTGTGGTCATCTTATCAATGGTTTTTTAGGACCAATTTATATATGATATGTGATTCTCAATATTTATTTTAAACAATATACATAGTATGAGATGTATTCTTTCTAATAGATAATAATAAATTTGACCATTAATAGATTCATCTTTCATATAATATTTAAATGGTTTCACATGGTAGGTGGGTGAACCCATATATATTTCATAATTTTCGCTTCATATAAATACTGGAAATTCACTTCAAATATAGATAGTTATTATATTTCTAATTTTACTTAATAATAGATAACCCATGGTAAATCATTATTAAGGGTGAATTAATAATAACATAATAAGAATAAATAATTCTATAATAATTTATAATTTATTAGACATACATTCATTAAATAAATTCATCATTCTCCCCTGGATGAACGTTTACTATTTTATCAATAAATTGATGCTCATGTGTACTTGAATCAATATTTTTCATTATAACTAATCTCTATGACCAAATGTTCATGTAATTTATTTAATGTATTAGGGTTAGTAATCTTTTGGTTTACCATAATTGACTCAATTATACATCTTACATTGGAAATCTTAAAAAATATTTAGAATCAATTTTTTCTATTATGAATGCTTATTATATATAGAGGTAGTTAAAATATTTCTTATCCAATGTCTCTATATGATATTTGTTTTCATTAATACCATCTTTTTTAAATATATATCCTCAAGACTTAAGATATAACAAATAAATATTTATTAAAAAAAGTATATTTCCTGGTAGGAATATATTCGATCTTCTAGAGAATTTGATTAATTTTCAATACTGGTAAATGTACTTACATGAGTATATACTAATTCTTAAATATTTTTTATCAAAAATAATCATATTTGAGTTATTTGGAAGAATTTAATCAAATTAATCTTTACAAAACTTTTTCTTTAAGATCAAATTATATATGATCTTCATGATCATTCATTGTGCATACTCATATTTATTATTATAATTTAAAATAATGGTTTTTTATTAATTTATAATATAATCATTACATGTTAGGATCATCTCCTAGTGATTTTTTATGTTTTTAAACTTCGAGTCCAAACATTTATAAAATATATCTACTATATAGATGATCCCTTATGTATTTTAAGGTTTTTAAATATCATATAAATAAACAATGTGGAAGAATCTTATGGATTTGCAACACACCCTTTATAGCAATAGTAATTGTAATTTATAGAAAAAAATTATAGTAACATTCAATCCAAAAATTAAAGAATAAATCATTTGATCAAATTTTATCAAATCCCAAATATTTATAATAAAAATTCAAGTATATGAAGGTGTTTGGGTGCACAACAGAAGCAGATGGGATGGGGATTTAAAAAATTTATCACCAGATCAATGTAACTACATCATCTCTAGTGATGTGCATCCCAATACAAAATTCAAGGATCTTGTGTGAATTGATTTAAGTACAAAATAAAATCAAACAATTACCTCGATCAATTTGAAGGTGTGTTCAACAACCGCTCATTATCGGTGATCATTACTCAAAGGAACCAAAGTTGGATCCCTCTATATCATCAAAACACACTTCAAAAGTGTGTAGAAACATCGATAATTGATATATAAGTGCTAGTGTGTAGATTTTATGATGCCTTTGATGTCCTGATGATCACCGCAACACCGATCCTTCGATCCGTGAAGAAGAACTTGGATTGGTTGCTTGGATTGGTTGATTCTCTCTCTAGGATGTTGGAGAGATGAGAGAGAGTCTCTCAAACTCATGAAATTAATAGTTCTCTGAATGATAGCCTCAACTTACTTATATAGTGAGTTATAAATTACCGAAAATGCCTCCTTGGACCCCAAATATGTTTTACCTACTAAATAATCTATAAACGACATATGATCACTAATTTATTGATTCATAAATATAATTTATATTTTTATCAATTACTTGTAATATAAAAAATATATTACATGATAAAATAGAGTCATTAACTTGAATTTTTATTCCCACAAATATTAAATGAACCTTGAATATGAAAAAAATAATCATTATTTAAATATTTTTCCATGTATTTAATGAATTACTTGTGAATATTTTTAATAAATAAATTCAATAAAAATTATTCTAAACATTAATAATTTGAATTTTTTTATTTCATGGATATTGTTCAAACTCAGACATCACCTATACCCCATGGTGGGGGCCACCATATCCTATATTACTATTCATAAGAATATGCTAAAATTTTGAATACACTAAGTGTGTGACCCTCAAGGCCCTTATCTCTATAGTAGTGAATACTATTCACATACTAGGATTATATTCTAGCAACCCATAAAGGACCCTAAGGAGAGAAAGAATATTTATAGAAATGACACCCTTTCATATGAACACACACTATATGATATAATCACTTTGCATCTCAATATCTCATAAAGTGGGATACACACTTTGTGTCATCATCCTTTATTTCTTTATAATTTTTTAAAATTACTAGGCAGACTTACCTTCTTCTACCATAGCCATGGATTAAGTTATGGTAATACCATCTTGATCAATTGGGCCTAATATATCACTTCCTTTCAAAAGTGAAAAATTATATCTTGATCATTCAATCAATGCCATACCTCTAATGGTGAATCCAATGTAAGGTAACTTGCCACAAAATAAATGGAATTGTTTTCATCTTGCATCAAAGTTGATAATTAAATGGTATATAATGATAATGATATCAATACAAGAGACTAATACATATTCTCATAATTAGGAACTACCAATGACACCTAAAACATGTGGTGTTCCTATTAGAAGATCAGTCCTCATGATCACATCCACTCAAGATCACCAAATGAAAACTTCATGAGAAGAAGTATCAATTATTATGATCCTCCAGCACCTGATAGTCACACATAATATATGTCCTATCAGTATGATGTTTTTAGACCATAGTACATAAGTTTAATATTACTGTCATGGTATCTCTAGGTCATCATTATAGCCTAGGAACTGTTATAACCTTTTGATATGAAAAATAATATATGGAAATTATCGTGTAAATTGTGGGTGTAAAAATATCAACACTATTATCATAAGTATATATCATTCATAACTCACTGTATACATGATATGGTAATCCAAAAGTAATATTAAAGTTAGGTTTAGGTAACCCACTTTAACAACACTCTAACTTGTACTAGAGCTAACTTTCTAATTTCCATTGTTATCTATCGCATGATTATATCATGCTTCTACTGAGTTGTGATTCTAGTCATTGGGCCTACCATGTAACACCCCAGGTAAATAAAGAATATGACATTTTTATATTTATCCATATTTGTAAATAAAATATAAATATTACTTTAAAGGGGACGCTATTCTCGATGGCGTACCCAATACGCAACAACGAGTTTCTTGGGAATCTTACGTTGCACTCTAATAATAAAATAATATTATTTTAAATGGTAGTTAATGCCTAGCCGTTGTAATGGCGGGAATGAACAGAACTAACTATGAAATGATTATATATGTTTGTCAAATATTCTTAATTTTTACAATAAATGTTAGAGGATTAAAAATGTGAATGAATTCAATTTTTAAGCGTAAACATTCTAATGTTCTTTAGAAGGTCGATTAACCGCCTTTTTATGGCGAACCTCTTTTAAATACACTTTTTGACAATTTTATGTGTTATATTTGACAAAATAAAATTCTTCTTTAGAATAAAGACATCAAAATTTACTTTGTGTAAATTTTTGGTATCTTTCCGATAAAGTTCGTTTTTTAATGAATAGTGAAAATGTTGTATTTTAATTCCAAACCTCTTTTTAATATAATTTATTTATATGATTAGATTATCTTTTTAATTGTTTTTAAAGTAAAATTAGAATATATTTTTACCATTTAATCCAATAGTGGTCATTGGAATTAATTTTACTTTGAAATTGGACTTAAACTAGTGTCAATCTTTTAATAGATATTGTTTCATAAAAACACGCTATTTGTTTTGACAGCGAGAATTAATTTTTAAATTATTTAATGCAACTTATATGTTTTTAATTTTTTAAAATAGGCATCATTTTTGAGTTCGTAATATCAAATATAGCTTAGGGTGAATTTTTGGTATTTTTCTGAAAAACTTCAATTTTTGATGAATAGTGAAACCACTAAGTGGTAGTTAAAGAAACTGATTTTTCGTTTAAATGAAACTTTTCCACCTCTGTGTTTTGAATTTCAAAAATCTGATATACATGGTTTTCATTAGGAAGTAAAATGTGGTTCAATGGGATTAAAATAATTTTTTGGTGAATAGTAACTTTTATGTTCTTAATCGCGATTAGAGGTAATTAGTGTAATTTAAGGTAAAAATAATGTTTTAATAATGTGAAATGACCTAGACACATGTCATACCCTCATTTTATGTGTCATGGCCGACCAAGACAATCCATGGGTCAACTTGGGGACCCCATGGAGCCACTTTGGTTGGAAAATGACATAAATAACTTTTTATTTAAAGTTAAAATAAAAATGTCACAAGCATGAGATGTTTCACTAAAAAAAATTAAATAGGGTTATACAAGTCATATATTTGACTATAAATATTCATTAGAAATCTAAAAATATTTCCTACATCATGATTTTTTTTTATAATTTTTAGACATTAAATAAATTAAATTATTTATGACATAATAATGATGCAGCGATTGCCTCATTAATAAACGATTTAAATAAAATGAAAAGATAATGTTAAAAATATAACTTACACTTGTCAAAAACCTATTGGATGAGTATATTTAGAACCCTTACCACCTTATCCTTGAAATACATCAATGTGGGACCTTTAAAATCTGAAACTCATTTGAAAATAAAGTAACATTTTGAAACATTACAAGAGTGACCCTCCTCTCCTCTTATAAAAGGCCCCCACCTCTACCACCTTACCCACACCTCTCAAGCCTTTGGCTCGGCCAACCCCTGATCATTTTTCCTCTACACATCCCTCTCTTACTCCTAGAATCCTCTTTTTTGGCAGAAGTCTTCCCAAGGAAGCCTTTGAGCTCAAATCAAAAAGAGTTACCCGATTTTAAGGTAATGTCTTCACTTGTGTTCTTTTGTTTTATTTTGCTTCTCCAACCCCATAAACTATTTTTATTCATTTATTTTGTAACAACTAAAGTATATTCAATATAATGGGATGTTGTTATAAGAATCATTATAGCTACACTTACACACACCTACATCAAATGGTTAAAGAACATACTGTTTCTGTGGATGGAGAATTTCTGCCTCACGAAATGATGATTGTTCAACACTCATATAACACCTTAAAATGTGGCCATTAATATGTAAATATATTTATATATGATATATAATATGTTTATGTTTTACTTAAGCTTCTATATTTTTCTTTTGTGGCATACCTTTATGGCTTCCATTGTGGTTAAACACGATAATTTCATTTTAGGAAGTGCGGACTACCGCCCCCTCAAAGTGATTTGATTCGTTAATGCCATATGTGGGATGTATAAATGATGTATTTAAAGTTATTATATATGATTTATGTTACATATAAATGATGAATATAATTCTGGAATTAAAATATACATACCTCTCATTTAGTTTTAATTCCATTAATATGACATAGAAATGAAAGTAGCGTTCATGCATACGTACGGCTAACCGTCTCCATGAACGGTGCATTTCATTTATTAACTATAAATGATTATGTAATATTATAAATACATTTATATTCTGGATATATATGATATATATGATATCCAAATCATGAATATCATTCTGGATATAATTAACCTTTGACCACATGAACAACATGTAATTGTAAGAAGTCCACTTTCAACTTAAGAACCAAATATCGACAAAACAAACATTATTAACTTAAATGATTATATAATGTTTATAACATATAAATACGTGATATAAAAGGAATAATGAACTTTAAAAAGGTTCTTAAGAAAGTAGAAATTAACTCAAGTTTATTATTCAGGACGTTAAAGAACGATCGAGTCAAGTCGGACCCGAGGTAAGGGATCATACTCCTCTCTTTCTTTTTAAGTACACTCTTTTATGTCATTCCTTTTAAGATAATCTTTCTTGTGATTGTGATGTTCTTTTATATTAATCTTAATTTAATTTTTATGTTAATATTATTAGTGACCCTATTCTCTCTCATCAATCCATTTTGGATGTTTTGAGTGGCGTCGTTAGGCTGCCAAATTTTCGTAAGAGATCTAACCTCTCTCTTTCTTTTTAAGTACTCTCCTTTATGTCACTTCTTTTAAGCTCCTCTTTGTTATTATGGGGGATGTTCTTTTATATTAATATTTCTGTACATTTTATTTTAATATGATGAGAGACCCTATTTTATCTCATCAATCCATTTTTGGAAGTTTTAAGTGGTGTCGTTAGGCTGCCGAGTTTTCGTAAGGGATTTTTCATCTCACTTTTATTCCTGTGAGATTTATGCTACATTTTCCACAATTTCCTTTGAGTGGTGTATGTACTGCCCATTATTTTACTAATTGTGTAATATACTTTCATTTATTAGTATTTACATCAATGTTGTATTGTCCTTATTTCACGGGGTTTATGTTTCGAAAGATACCCATGTCGGTAAGGGAACCTTTCACCCTCCTCTTTTTAAAAGACTTCTTTTGTTATGTCTTTTAATTCACATAAAATTATGTTGGGATATGTTATTCTATATCCTTAGTGATTTAAATAATATTTCCAAGTGATGAGATACCCTTTTTATCTCTCATCAACTCATTTTCTGAATTTTGTAGTGACGCCGTTAGGCTGTCAAATTTTTGCAAGGGAACTTCTTAACCCAATTTTGATTCTTTGGGATAAGCTTGTACTCCTTGAATATTTCATTCTATGAATATGTGTGAATAACCTATTATTGTTTAACACTTAATATCCACTTATATTTGGTGTATTAGTTTGTCACACATAATTATGTAATTGATTTATCCTTAATCCAAGGATACCGTCTTTGTATGGGACTTCGTCTCAATATCCTTTCATTGAGACATATTTTGTTTTATACACAGCCTTCTTTTATACAGTGTATAAACCCCTTTGACTTTTACATTTATTCGAAAGGAATATTTTTTATACAAAGCGTTTTACTAAACGACAAAAGGGAATGTTTTTGTCGTACGTATGCGGCGATAACGACTTCTCTGCTGTCGTGACCATTATTTGAGTTTCGGCTTCCTCTACAAGCCATACCTTTTTTTAAAAGAAAAATAAATACCATGCTTTACTTTTCTTTTATTTTGGTATTGAAAATGGTTTTCATAATTTTTTTATATCATTGTGTTGTATTGATATCTTGTGATTGAAAAGTGGAAATGTTATGTTTCCTTTATGCATGTTTTATGTGATACAATTATGTTATGGTTCTTGGAAATTATTATGAAGATGGGTGGTTCCATGATAAACTAAGGGAGGGTGAGCCTGATATAGCTCTCCAATGCATTGGGTAACGTGAAGGGGTTAAACGTTAAGGTTTCTCCGAAGAGATTTAGGGAATATACTGTGATGGGTATTCCAAACATAACCAAGAGGGTTACTCCCTACGTAAGAATGTTATGAATGCCTCAAGTTACCTTTATGTCTTATGATTTATATGATTTATTCATGATTTTATGAGGTATGTTAAAGTGATTATGTTTTATGGGTAAAGTATGATTTCATTCTTATGTATACATGTACTCATGTTTCCTTTCCATATTTTTATATCCCTTACTGAGCTTTTTATGCTCATCCCAAGTTTTTGAAATGTTTTTCACAGGTCAAGGGAAGGGTACATGATATGATGATAGTGTCAAGGAAGTGTCAAGAAAGAATCCATGTTTTATTTTAAATATGTTTTCGTTGATGGGAAAAATGAATACTATATTTTATGTAACCACTTTGTTTAAATGTGCAATGTAATGCAAGTTTTATGATCTAATTCTCTAAAACTCTAAACCTGAAAAGATCCTCGATGTGTAATCTTGTAATAACTCAAGATTAAGTAAGGTTTAAGTTTGGGGCCTTATAGTTGGTATCAGAGGTCGGTTTAGATAACTTTAGAGGTTAGGGTATTCTCTAAGCATAAGTGACATTACCATAATGGTTAGGATTTCAGAAAGAGTCCTAGTTTTAGATAAAGTGAATGAGTAAGTATATATTAGTGTTTACCTTACTCATTAGTACATGATGGTTTTGTTGATATACTCACACTGACATTTCTGTTTTTAGTGAATGGATGGATCTAGCAGGCACCAAAGAGACAACAGGTTTGAAGGAAACTGTGGTGGTTCTCTTATTAAGATACTAGATAAAATGGGGGATTCAATGAGGAAACTCGTGGTTGTTCTAAACCAACTATCAAGGAGTCATGATCAACCACTTGAACTTTGGTATGATCTGTAATGAATCATGTACGAGATGACCGATCGATGTGGAAGTTCAGGTAATAATTATAATGGTAACCATTAGAGTTTATATGATCCTTACTTTTGAGGTAATTATGGGTTATTATATGTTATGATGGAAAATGAAAGGCATGAGATAAAATTGAGGTTAAAATATGTTATGATAATTTTTGAAGATTTAATCTTGTTTTGGGGAATGTTTTAAGAATTATATAGTTTTGGAAAAAGGATAACACGCAGACCGTGTGACAACCCGTCGCGTCGGAAAAAGATGTGGGAATCGAACCCACAACCAAAGTGCGACTGGTATTTATCGTCTACCACTGGACTACATGAAGTCCCTAGTTAGTTTGACTAATTCTTTTTAGTTAGATGATATTAGGAATCAAGAGTAATTTTATTTTGGGTTATCTATGGAAATGATTAACCTATCATCGAGGATATGTGATTAGGTTAATTACTTTTCAATATGAGAATTTAAGAGCAACTGGTGTTATTTGGAGATAAAAGATAATTTGTACCTTGGAAGACTATGTGACTAAATGCTTCAAATATTTGGGTTTCAATATTAGTTTGGTTAACTTTGAAGAATTTTATGGACAAATTTTTTGTCAAATGGTCCTCGTTGAACTTTGGGTTTTGTTGGACAAATTTTGGAGATTAAGAATAGATTTTCTTTTTATAAAGGTTTATCCTTTTCTGGATTATCTGATCTTGTACTAACCATTTTGGTTTTGGTTTTGGTTAAAGTATAAAGACATGGGAAGTATATAGTTCTCTTTTGTGGATTAGGTGATTCTCTAGAAGTTGATTATAGTGAAAAAGTCTTCCTAAATACTCGTCTTTTGGAGAAAATATGAGTTTGTGTAAGAAATATAATAAAAGTTGAAATTCAACATGATAAGTAATTATGTTTCCTTATAAATTAATTCCTCAATAAAAAAAATGTTGTCTATTAACTTTTCCTAATGGGGAATCGAATACCGTTTAACCCATCACAAGTTTGTTATTTTCATGTGGTTAACTTTCTCCTAAACATGTTTTCTATCACTATCCATCAGAACATGACCCTATGTTTTCTCCTCCATGTCCATGTTTTCCTACATGGAATCCTAGTATGGGTTAACTCAGGTGACCTATATACTTCTCATTCTTTATTTTAAAGTGATTGTTTTACCGACTCTTGTTCTGATGTGGGACTTTCAATGATGTTTCCGAGCCCAATTTTAAAATTGCGAGGACGCAACTCCCAAAAGGAGGGAAGGATGTAACACCCCAGGTAAATAAATAATATGACATTTTTATATTTATCCATATTTGTGAATAAAATATTAATATTACATTAAAGGGGATGCTATGCTCGATGGCGTACCCAATACGCAACAATGAGTTTCTTGGGAATCTTACGTTGCACTCTAATAATAAAATAATATTATTTTAAATGGTAGTTAACGCCTAGCCGTTGTAATGGCGGGAATGAACAGAACTAACTACGAAATGATTATATATGTATGTCAAATATTTTTACTTTTTACAATAAATGTTAGAGGATTAAAAATGTGAATGAATTCAATTTTTAAGCGTAAACATTCTAATGTTCTTTAGAAGGTCGATTAATCGCCTTTTGATGGCGAACCTCTTTTAAATCCACATTTTGACAATTTTATGTGTTATATTTGACAAAATAAAATTCTTCTTTAGAATAAAGACATCAAAATTTACTTTGTGTAAATTTTTGGTATCTTTCCGATAAAGTTCATTTTTTAATGAATAGTGAAAATGTTGTATTTTAATTCCAAACCTCTTTTTAATCTAATTTATTTATATGATTAGATTATCTTTTGAATTGTTTTTAAAGTAAAATTAGAATATATTTTTACCATTTAATCCAATAGTGGTCATTGGAATTAATTTCACTTTGAAATTGGACTTAAACTAGTGTCAATCTTTTAATAGATATTGTTTCATAAAAACACGCTATTTGTTTTGACAGCGGGAATTAATTTTTAAATTAATTAATGCAACATATATGTTTTGAATTTTTTAAAATAGACATCATTTTTGAGTTCTAATATCAAATATAGCTTAGGGTGAATTTTTGGTATTTTTCTGAAAAACTTCAATTTTTGATGAATAGTGAAACCACTAAGTGGTAGTTAAAGAAACTGATTTTTCGTTTAAATGAAACTTTGTCACCTCTGTGTTTTGAATTTCAAAAATCTGACATACATGGTTGTCATTAGGAAGTAAAATGTGGTTCAATGGGATTAAAATAATTTTTTGGTGAATAGTAACTTTTATGTTCTTAATCACGATTAGAGGTAATTAGTGTAATTTAAGGTAAAAATAATGTTTTAATAATGTGAAATGACCTATAAACATGTCCTACCCTCATTGGATGTGTCATGGACGACCAAGAAAATCCATGGGTCAACTTGGGGACCCCATGGAGCCACTTTGGTTGGAAAATGACATAAATAACTTTTTATTTAAAGTTAAAATAAAAATGTCACAAGCATGAGATGTTTCACTAAAACAATTTTTAAATGGGGTTATACAAGTAATATATTTGACTATAAATATTCATTAGAAATAAAAAAAATATTTCCTACATCATGATATTTTTTTATAATTTTTAGACATTAAATAAATTAAATTATTTATGACATAATAATGATGTAGTGATTACCTCATTAATAAAGGATTTAAATAAAATGAAAAGATAATGTTAAAACTATAACTTACACTTGTAAAAAACATATTGGATGAGTATATTTCGAACCCTTACCACCTTATCCTCTAAATACATCAATGTGGGACCTCTAAAATCCGAAACTCATTTGAAAATAAAGTAACATTTTGTAACTTTACAAGAGTGCCCCTCCTCTCCTCTTATAAAAGGCCCCCACCTCTACCACCTTACCCACACCTCTCGAGCCTTTGGCTCGGCCAACCCCTGCTCACTTTTCCTCTCCACATCCCTCTATTACTCCTAGAAGCCTCGCTTTGGGCAGAAGTCTTCCCAAGGAAGCCTTTGAGTTCAAATCAAAAAGAGTTACCCGATTTTAAGGTAATGTCTTCACTTGTGTTCTTTTGTTTTATTTTGCTTCTCCAACCCCATAAACTATTTTTATTCATTTATTTTGTAACAAATACAGTATATTCAATATACTAGGATGTTTTTATAAGAATCATTCGAGCTACACTTACACACACCTACATCAAATGGTTAAAGAACATACTGTTTCTGTGGATGGCGAATTTCTACCTCACGAAATGATGATTGTTCAACACTCATATAACACCTTAAAATGTGGCCATTAAGATGTCACTATATTTATATATGATATATAATATGTTATTTTTTACTTAATCTTTTGTATTTTTCTTTTGTGGCATACCTTTATGGTTTCCATTGTGGGTAAACACGATAATTTCATTTTAGGAAGTGCGGACTACCGCCCCCTCAAAGTGATTTGATTCGCTAATGCCATATGTGGGATGTATAAAGGATGTATTTAAAGTTATTATATATGATTTATTTTACATATAAATGATTAATATAATTCTAGAATTAAAATATACATACCTATCATTTAGTTTTAATTCCATTAATATGACATAGAAATGAAAGTAGCGTTCATGCGTACGTAAGGCTTACCGTCTCCATGAACGGTGCATTTCATTTCTTACCTCTAAATGATTATGTAATATTATAAATACATGTATATTATGGATATATATGATATATATGATATCCAAATCATGAATATCATTCTGGATATAATAAACCTTTGACCACACGAACAACATGTAATTGTAAGAAGTCCACTTTCGACTTAAGAACCAAATATCGACAAAACAAGCATTATTAACTTAAATGATTACATAATGTTTATAACATGGAAATAAGTGATATAAAAGGAATAATGAACTTGAAAAAGGTTCTTAAGAAAGTATAAATTAACTCAATTTTATTATTCAGGACGTTAAAGAACGATCGAGTCAAGTCGGACCTGAGGTAAGGGATCATACTCCTCTCTTTCTTTTTAAGTACACTCTTTTATGTCATTCCTTTTAAGATAATCATTCTTGTGATTGGGATGTTCTTTTATATTACTCTTAATGTAATTTTTATGTTTATGTGATTAGAGACCCTATTCTCTCTCATCAATCCATTTTGGAAGTTTTGAGTGGCGCCGTTAGGCTGCCAAATTTTCGTAAGAGATCTAACCTCTCTCTTTCTTTTTAAGTACTCTCCTTTATGTCAATTCTTTTAAGCTCCTCTTTTTTATGATAGGGGATGTTCTTTTATATTAATCTTTCTGTACATTTTATTGTAATATGACGAGAGACCCTATTTGGTCTCATCAATCCATTTTTGGAAGTTTTAATTGGCGTCGTTAGGCTGCCGAGTTTTCGTAAGGGATTTTTCATCTCACTTTTATTCCCCTGAGATTTATGCTACATTTTCCACAATTTCCTTTGAGTGGTGTATGTACTGTCCATTATTTTACTCATTGTGTAATATACTTTTATTTATGAGTATTTACATCAATGTTGTATTGTCCTTCTTTCACGGGGTTTATGTTTCGAAAGACACCCATGTCGGTAAGGGAACCTTTCACCCTCCTCTTTTTAAAAGACTTCTTTTGTTATTTCTTTTAATTCACATAACATTATGTTGGGATATGTTATTCTATATCCTTAGTGATTTAAATTTTATGTCCAAGTGATGATATACCCTTTTTATCTCTCATCAACTCATTTTCTGAATTTTGTAGTGACGTTGTTAGGCTGTCAAATTTTTGCAAGGGAACTTCTTAACCCAATTTTGATTCTTTGGGATAAGCTTTTACTCCTTGAATATGTTGTTCTATGAATATGTGTGAATAACCTCTGATTGTTTTACACTTAATATCCACTTATATTTGGTGTATTAGTTTGTCACACATAATTATGTAATTGATTTATCCTTAATCCAAGGATATCGTCTTTGTATGGGACTTCGTCTCAATCTCCTTTCATTGAGACGTATTTTGTTTTATACACAACCTTATTTTATACGGTGTATAAACCCCTTTGACTTTTACATTTATTCGAAAGGAATCTTTTTTATACAAACAGTTTTACTAAATGACAAAAAGGGAATGTTTTTTTCGTACGTATGCGGCGACAACGACTTCTCCGCCGCCGTGACCATTATTTGAGTTTCGGCTTCCTCTACAAGCCATACCTTTTTTTAAAAGAAAAATAAATACCATGTTTTACTTTTCGTTTATTTTGGTATTGAAAATGGTTTTCATAATGATTATATATCATTGTGTTGTATTGATATCTTGTGATTGAAAATTGGAAATGTTATGTTTCCTTTATGCATGTTTTATGTGATACGATTATGTTATGGTTATTGGGAATTATTATGAAGACGGGTGGTTCCGTGATAAACTAAGGGTGGGTGAGCCCGATATAGATCTCCAATGCATTGGGTAACGTGAAGGGGTTAAACGTTAAGGTTTCTTCGAAGAGATTTAGGGAATATACTTTGATGGGTATTCCAAACGTAACCAAGAGGGTTACTCCCTACGTAAGAATGTTATGAATGCCTCAAGTTACCTTTATGTCTTATGATTTCTATGATTTATTCATGATTTTATGAGGTATGTTAAAGTGCTTATGTTTTATGGGTAAAGTATGATTTCATTCTTATGTATACATGTACTCATGTTTCCTTTCCATATTTTTATATCCCTTACTGAGCTTTTTATGCTCATCCCAAGTTTTTGAAATGTTTTTCACAGGTCAAGGGAAGGGTACATGATATGATGATAGTGTCAAGGAAGTGTTAAGAAATAATCCATGTTTTATTTTAAATATGTTTCCGTTGATGGGAAAAATTAATATTATCTTTTATGTAACCACTTTGTTTAAATGTGGAATGTAATGCAATTTTTATGATCTAATTCTCTAAAACTCTAAACCTGAAAATATCCTCAATGTGTAATCTTGTAATAACTCAAGATTAAGTAAGGTTTAAGGCTGGGGCCTTATATACCATGTCTCCGCTATTTGGATACATTGCTATCTGTGACTTCACCTCCTTGAGTAAGACTCCTCAAGAGATGATATCCCTATGTATATTAATTTTATACTCTATCTAAACTTGAAATATTGGCTTGTACCATTTTAGTATTCTTATCATAATTTATATTATGATAACACTTTACAGACTACTTGATATTCTAAGAACTAGAATAAATCATTGTGTATTTTACACTACTTTTTCAGGAGCTTCAAAATCCACAATGCACTAGGTATTTGTAGATATTTCTACCACTAGATTTGAATGGGATTCTCTTGTTCACTATATTATCCCAACTATGACATTAGTTTATATTGATCCAAATGAAGACTAGTTTTTTTCCCTTTATAAATAGTATTCATTCCTATTCAAATTTAAGTTACATATCCCTCGTACTTTCTCAAGTAAAAGGGGGTGGTTTTGACTACTTCCCATGTAATTCTCATGGATTTAAATAATATTTGAATACCATAAAGTATATATTGACAATATGTAGTATATATCATGTCATATGTGATATATCCATCTCAAATTCATATAGAATTATACTCATAATTTTAATCCATTCCTATGTCTAATAAATGTATTCTGGGAGAGATTTATGCCATGTGGAATTGGAAAAAATTCTCTCTAGAATTGTCTCAATACATTGTCAGTACAAGTACATTGACTTGTTCCAAGTATCCCATAGATCTATCACAATAAATCTTGTTCCCTAAAATCTAGGTTGCTACTTCAAGTAAATCTTTGGAGAGTTTATTTCAACCCAGTCTTAACTAATTATAATACTAATAGAAATTTTTCATATATTTTTAACGGTTTTACTTGGAAATTATGGCACTCCCACTTACCTCTTATAGAAACCTGGAATACTTTAGTTCCAAAAGAGTATTCTATGATCATAATGCTTTTATTAATACATAAATGTAACTCTATAACTTATATATCTTATTTTTATTAATTAGTGTCATCAACCCTTTATGGTTGTGTCATATAGACACCTTCCAAGATTGGTGGTCTTGACATCCAATTCCTAATAAAATGATCATAGAAAGTAGTTATAACAAGTATAAATTCTAATGGATTTAGGAATGATGAATTTGTATACAAAATCAATCCTTATTGGTACCCCACTTGTACCACCCATGTATAGTATCTCTTTAATACCTACCAATGACTTCACATCAATTAAAGAAATGGCCAAAATACATACTTGATTTTGGTATATAGAACCAATTTCATGAATTAATGTAAACTTTTCAATCATAGTTGATTTCCATTTACTGCTTCCTTATAGGATCCATTATTATCAATGAATAATGTGACACTATTCATGGTTAATGTAAAACCACCACTATAGTTTTATCCTTCCAACTTAGTATGTGCCTCTAGAACATTCATTTTCCATAATCTCTTGGGGAACTTGTTCCTATTCTAACTAATTTTTTCATCTCCAAAATTGACTAAACTGAATTAAATCTTTCTCTCACTATCTCGAACAGATATTTTCACCCTTTTATATAAATATAGAATATAACTTGAATATAACTTTTCTATCTTAGGTATTTCTATAATATCCTAATAAAAATTTAGGATAATTACTTTACATGGGCTTTTTTATGCAAGTTTGTTTATTGACTTATCCTTAACAAATTCATTGCATCTAAACACATGTTATCATGAAATTGTGGATTTATTTTATATTATAACTCATATGAGATCCATTTTTCATTATAGTTTGTATATGGTTATGGTTTAATGTGTCTATTTGTGAATAATTTCATGAAAAGTTTAAGGAATACTTTACAAGACATCAAAGATGCATCATTGATCCTCATTTTACTAACATCATGTCTCTTATGCTTATAAGAAAATGTATATTTAGGAATTACTTCATGATACATTTTTAGGATCAATATATGCATGTAAGACTCATAATTGATCCTACTTTTACTAACATCATAACTTTGAAGTGTATAAGGAAATGTAAATTTAGGAATAAATCCACTCTACATTTACAATGATCAATGAACGTATTGTTGATATATTTTTTAGATCGTCGGCCTAAAGCAAATCATATATTCTAACCATGCATGTTATTTACTTTTATTTTACATTCCTTAAAACTCTAAAAGAAATTTCATGAAGTATATGAATTTACCTCTAGATTCTCCTTGGTAATGTTCCTTCTATCTTAGCTGAACTAATTTCTAAATCTTTATGGATTATCTTTATTTATAAAGGTTTATTTTCATAAAACTAGATAAGTATTTTTTTTATAATACCTAAGGTTTTTTATCTCCAAATAGTATAAATACCACACTGGGTATATTTTTGACAACTACTTTCAGTGTTAATATACAAAGAATTATCTTTCAACAATTTGGTATAACTGGGACTTACATTTTATATTCATCATTTTTCACCAATGATTCAAGCATCACTGAATAATTAGTTGAGTATGAGACACCAAAAATAACATTCATTTCAAAAATTGAATAATGTATCCATGTATCCAATGGTAACATGAGATAAATTTTTTTTTAATACTCAATAAAATTCCAACTAGAATCATTACTATCATAAATTAGAAGTTGTGTAAATATTACTACTGAATTATGAATCACCCTTTCTCAACCACTTAGAGAATTCACCTTACTTCTTGTAATCTTTATATAATTACTTGGTTACTTTTTTTGGATAAAAATTCATGAAACACATTCATTAACTAATACCCAAAATGTAAAATAGAGACATCACTTATAATTGATGAATGTACCTGGAGAAGAAGCAACTATTTTTTTTCTTTAAATCAATTAATTGTATTTATCTTCCATAGAATGGTCATGGGACATGTGAATAAAATAGTCTTCTTTCTGATGATCTGCCTTTTTTCTTTGAACGATGTTGAAAAGGTGACTTTGGATTCACACTTTCTATTTTACTTTTCACCCTTTCTTTCAACTTGTTCACCATAAGAACTAAATGTTAATCTTTCTTTATTATTTTATTTATTTGGTGAACCTTATCCAAAAGGTAATGAAACATTTTATCCAATTGTTTGTTTTTTAATCCAAAATAAAATTGGAGTAATTGGATGAAAAAGATGTAAGAAAGGGATATATTGAAAGATCATAATACATATTTTAATTTACATGTGTTCAGTGAATCATTATCTCATTCATTTTTCACTTCACTTTAACCTCTCAAGATTCTAAGAGATGATACAACATGTGAAATTATTCATTTCTTGATATTGTTTCCATAAATCATTGTAAAATGATGATATCATTATGATTTAAACATAAAATACATTATACATGAGTCTCATATATGCATCTTTTATTCCCTCTCTTCCTAAGGTGGCTTAATAGTTAATGGGGACTCTAGCATATAGAATTTACTATATCATAGTGCTTTATGTAAGTGTCTGTGATATAATTAGAAATTCATACTGGATAGGGGACTTTATTTTTATAGAATTGATCATAGTGAACTTTTGGTATTAATATCCATTTTTCTAAAAAATAAAACATAAAAAGATTATTACTTTATCTTGATCACTGGTTATACATTACTAATTAATTAAATCATTATATGTCTCCCACTATTTTATTGAACACTAGTATCACTCACTAATAGACTCAGAATACTCATTCGCTTGAGTATTATAGTGGTGAGGATCCATGAAACCCCTCCTCATAGTATAAGTCATGGATAAACCACTACTTAGAGAGTATCATAGTAAGAATTTCATTAGACAACCATATTAACTCACAGCTCCTAAAATTGTTGAGTAAAGTCCCAGCTTTTGGGAATCGTAACCTTGATTTACTCAACACTTTGCCTCTAAAGTAGAAATAAGCTAGTTGTAACTACTTATTGAATGATATATTTAGTTAATTAAACTCATTTCTCTCATAAGAACTCCCAAGTAGTAAGAGGCACCCTCAACTAGGGTTGACAAGCACCTTGTACACCTGGTTTTGTTGAAATTAAAATGTATAAATGTGTTATGAATTGATATTAGTATGAAATTTATTATTATTACTTGATGAATGAAATCATTTTCTATTTTATATGCTCATACTTAGTGATCGCAATCACAAATTTCCAATGCACTAAATTGAAAACATTCATCGCATCATTATCTATGCATTTTAGTTTATTATTCTATATGATTTCATAAACTTGAAAATTCACAAAACAATAATAAACTATTCATAAATTAAATAAAAAAACATGAATGATCTTGAACATTTGTTTTTATTTGATCCATTTATACTCAATGGATCAATCACGACCCTAGAGTTTAAATACTTGAGTCGTGTCTAAATCGTATCACAACTCGCACCCCAGTCCAATATATCCACATATCATCTAGAATGTTATCTCATCCTGGAATGGTTCACATCTTATTACATCCTCCACATTATATATATACACTCAAAAAGTGAAAAATACTTACAGAATAATACACATAGATGTGCATGAACTTATACATATAAAATGGGAAAATACAATGCATAGACCATTAAAAAATAAATTAATTATTTCATACATTACATGAAATTACAATAATTAATTAAATAAATTTAATTCCTCACATTCATTGGTTATTCGATGATTAGGATTAGTCAGCGGGATATATACACATGATATTTAATTTTGCAATAAATTCTATTCAAGGTAAATTTCAATGTATTAAAATAAATTTTTCTAATTTTAATTCATAAAATAATTATCACACAATCCCTAGATAAAATTTAACATGTTTCAAAAAAAAGTAGGACACCTGAGTAGAAAAACTTCTTAAAAGGGGTTTTGGGACTTCTTTGGGCCCATAATGGGTCGGGCAGGTCGGTCCGACCAAACATGGCCACTGGTCGGCCAGTGGTGGTTCCCCACATAGGTTATGGTAGAGGATAAGTGAGGCAACAACACTACCACTTACTTCATTAAAATAATATTTTTTTGTATAATAAATCACCTACATCACCTAACATGGGTCTTCAGCAAGCACTTCCCCTATATGTGAGGTGGCATAAAATTTCAAAGAAGGTGGTTAAATTTTCCCCCAAAACCATTATTTTTTTAATATATAATCAATCACTCACACCACCTGATGTGGGTATTCAGAAAGTACTACCTATATATGTAAGGAATATTAAAATTTCAAAGGGAGTGGGTGAAAGTACCCCCACCACCATCTTTTTTTACTTGTTTTTCTTGCAATGTGGAATTATGCCCCTCTCTATCCCTTTTTCATTTTTGTGTCCTATCCACTAGTCCATACACCCCCTCTCCTTTAAGTTTTAATTTTTTAAAAATAAATCTCAAGCCTATTTATTTTAGAATTTGTATTTTTTTTTTATAAATTCCACAATTTTTTAGAATGAACCCCCAGTTGGAAAAAACTATTCTGGAAACTGGATCCTTTGGTTTACTAGAAAAACACTGAAAACTACTTCTAGGTAAAATAAAAATGTGTGTGTGTTCTATATTTTAAACCCCTAATAAAATATTTTCAATCCTATTTAAATTTTCTAATGGTCATGATTTGGTTGTGATTTGGTCGTCTGGGTTAGAATCGAAGCTCAGTTTGGTGATAGGACTATTGTGATTCCATCTATATAGATTTAATGAAAATTTAATTTTTTCTTGTCTTAAACCATCACATGATCTCTATCATGACCTTTTCCAGTGGGTCCCTTGCTGTGACTACCCCAAGCCAGCCTCCAATAGGCTAGGGGTTGGCGACTAGTGCCAAGTAGGCATATCTCACAAATGAGAGGCATTTTTCTAAGTACATGTATGAATGCACACATATCCAAGACCAAAAACGCTGAAATGTAAAAACACTAAGTAAATTGTGCATGTGAAACACTAAGAATATAACACAACCAAAGTGAAACAGGAAATTAAACTATAGAAAGTTAAACCGAGCCAGAATACAATCCCACCAAAAGAAAGACAACTGAAAAGTCCAACCTGCAAACAAGGGTACTGAAGTTGCTGTAGAAAGATACTGGAAACACCTCGGCCCGTCTGATCTCACAAGTGACCCTCTGGTCCTAGTCTTAGTCCTGATCCACCTAGGACTCCATAAAAGCATCGATCATATGTACAATACATGACATGTATGGGAAAATCCCATACAGGGGTGAGTAAAACAATATTCAGTAGGACACCCTGAAACCACAAAGGAAAAACCACAAAATAATGCACAGTCATCTCTACACATATATACGCCCATACATAGAATAAGAACATCCATATATACTCATAAATATCTAAAAATAAAGAGAGTATAAGTCACATCCAATCATTAGCCATAGGATTCCGCTCGAGGCATGCTCATTCTGGGAGAACTCACTCCTCGAGCCTTGATGTCACCGGGGACTCTTAAAAGAGGTCCCACTAATAGATCATGATATATAGATAGGGGATTCTCCTCATATAATACCATGAACCCAATCTGTATTAACCTACAACATAGGGGATTCTTCTCAGAGAAAACCACGAACCCTACTGATGTGGCTCGTAACATAGGAGATTATCCTCATAGAATACTGTGAACCCTACCGATATGACCCACTTGATGGAGGACTAACATCCTACACTCTAAGGTCAATATAATACCCAAGAAACTCTATCAGGCATGATATAGTATCACTCCAGTCCCAAGGAGGTTTCCACAAAACTATTTAGGACTCTATCCTCTCAAGGGGATTATTGCCCAGTGATGTGGACGTGATATCGTACCGAACCTTCAAAAAAAGAACCAAGGGTAAGATTCACACCTACACTGGTCCTAACTATAAACCCAAAAAATCATATCAAAAGGACCACCTCTTAGTGAGGGTCCCAACATCGCAAACAGATCATCAAACAGACTTACATTTTGAAAGTTGTGGATCTTTTAGTGAAAAGGGGTCGGTTGGGTCCGGGTCCGGTCTGACCCAGTCGGACCGACCCAAACAGCCCTGGGATCTGTCGACTTGACTCTCTAGGTTTGATCCGACCAACCAGGTTTGACCCAAACTGCCGGGTTGACCCGTCTCAGCCCGCCTCATGTGGGAACGGCCCGACTGGTCTCACCCCATCCTGATCACACAGTCTCCTGATCATGGGCCAGCCAGTTGCCTCGGTCAACATGACCAGTCCACGATCCACACAGATGGTCTGCGATCCACATGGTCAGTCTGTAATCCACATGTCTGATCCAAGATCCACGTGGTCGGTCTGCGTGACAAGCACCCACCCGCGGCTCTGCCATGGGTCCTCCGTCTAACGCGGCTCCGACGAGACGCATCCCTCCACTGCCACTGCAACCCACCTGGCCACGGATCCTGCATTCCACCCATGGTATTCCACCACCATTAGTCAAGATAGCGGCCTCCTCCACCTACACCAGGGCACCGATGTGGCCCACTTCCACATCCCCATCGTCGATGCCACCGCCGGCCACCCTGTTAGTGGTTGTTCAGCTAGGACTGCCTAGATTGTTGTGCCATGAAGAAGGATAAGAAAATTTGGGGGAAAGGATGCATAACAAAAGAATGTACAAAGTGGATGGATCTGGGCCTTTTTCATGTCTGTCTTGATCTTTCCACACTAGAATTGAATAATGAAGGTCCAAAAACTAGATCAATTCTAACTTAGATTCAATTCCCAATAAACATCCCAAAATCAAAAACCCATCCCAAAAATATGCACATGATCTGTGAATCAATCCATTCGTTTATTGATTCACATTCATCATAGGAATTCAAGAATGGGGAAGGAAATAAAATAAAAACACACACAATACCTGAGATTTGATCGTTCTCTATTGTGGATTCATTGTTGTTGACGATCTGTTGAAGAACGATCTCGATCCGCATCTCCATCGTTGTTCTTTGTTGAGAGGAAAAACTTCAGGCTTCTCTCAAGATCTCTTAGGGAATTCCAGGGTTTTGAATTATAACCCTAGACCCCTGCCTCTATATTTAATAAAAATAAAACAAATCTATGTCATTGTGCAATGCCAAATTAAAATGTTTTTATTAAATATTTTATTGACATTCACATCCAAAATTTAACTTTCACCCTTGACTCACTCTAGTCGAGGTTAGGCCCTTCCTAAGGTAAAGTTTCTGTTATGGATTCAACGGTTCCATCAGATTATCGATTTGGGCACCCATTTAGAATTTATTAAAGTTTAAAGTTAGTCACCAAGCGTTTTTAATTTAAAAACTGAACTTTATTCAAAGATTCATTCTGGTCACACCGAGCCTCAGAATCTTGAGTCATCTCAGCACTTGGTCTCGTTATTTTCCTAATTAATTTATTAAGATAAATTGGAGAAAAATGTGAGTCATTAAATTCTCCCCACCTTAGGGATTTATGTCCTCGAAATCCAAAACAAGTGATACTCAACAAAAATATGAGGGTACTGAGCATGCATCTGAGCCTCTCACTCCCAAGTGCTCTCTTGGAGATTCCTGTGTTTCCACCAAACATGCACTAGAGGAATTGACCACCCATGAAGGATCTAATTCTATCAATCCTTGATCTCCACTAGGTACTCTGCAAATGTCACCCCATCATCAATGTCCAACTCACCCTAGTCGATGACGTGCGATGGGTTATACATGTACCTCCTCATATGCGACACATGAAAGAAATCATGCACCTGATTCAAATTTCAGATTAGATCTAGGTGATACACCATCTCACCAACTCTGGTCAGAATATGAAAAGGTCTGATGAACCTCAGAGATAACTTGCCTCCCCGACCAAATATCTACAATACCTGTTGAGGAAGGACCCTAAGTAAAACAAGGTCACCCCCCTCAAACTCCAAGGTCCTTCATCTTCTATAATAATACGACTTCTACCTACTCTTTTTAGTCCTCATCTACTATTGGATGATCTGCACCTTCTTGTTGGTAGCTCGTACCAACTCTGGGCCCATAAGTGCTGACTCATCAAGGTCAGTCTAGCATAACAGTGATCTGTAAGGTCGGTCGTACAAGGCCTATAATGGTTCCATACCAATGTTGGAGTGGTATTTGTTGTTGAATGAAAACTCCACCAGTGGTAGGTGTTCCTCCCAACTACGACCAAAGTCCAAGATGCAGGCACGTAGCATGTCCTATAAAACCTAGATGTTCCTCTTTGTCTGGCCATCCGTCTGGGGATAAAAAGTTGTGCTTAACCACAAATAAGTCCCAAAAGCCTCCTGAAAACCCCTCCACAACCAGGAAGTGAAATGAGCATCGTGGTCTGAAATGATCATCAAGGGAACCCCATGAAGTCAAACTATCTTCTAAATGTAGAGGCATCCCAAGCTCTCTAAAAAACTCTGCTCCCATATGGGTATGAAGTGGGACAATTTGGTCAATTGGTCAATGATCACCTAGATGGTATCGTGTCCTCTATAATTGAGTGGTAAACCTGCCATAAATTCCATCGATATCCCATCCCACTTCCACTTCGTCACCTCGAGTTCCTGAGTCAAGCCTGTTGGAACCTTCTGCTCTGCCTTCACTTATTGACAAGTGAGACACTAAGAAATAAACTCTGCAACTACCTTCTTCATACCTAGCCACCAAAACTGACGTCAGATGTCCCGTTATATATTTAAAAAACCTAGATGTTCCGCTAAGGGAGATGTGTGGAACTTACTCAGAACCTCCTCCCACAACACCATTGGAACAACTATCTGCCCTCTGAAGAGAATGACATGCTCCCCACCTATCAAATATCCATCAGGGGCCTGCCCAATGGACAACTAAGCACATCAGGACTCATAGTAAACATCCCCAATTTGTGCCTCTCTAACTCGCTGTAAGAGAGGAGGAGTGACAACCATTGACTAAAGATAAGCTACTCCATCGTCATCCACAAAGGATGTCTACAGCGCAGCCAACTGTTCTGACACCTCACTCAGCAACTGCAAGATGGATCTTCTTATGAGTGTGTATGCCACCACATTTCCCTTCCTTGGAGTATAGACAATCTTAAAGTCATAATCCTTGAGTAACTCTATCCATTTTCTTTGTCTCAAGTTCAGGTACCTCTGAGAAAAGATATACTTGAGGCTCTTATGGTCTGAGTAGACAATAAACCGCTCCCTCGTCAAGTAATGCTGCCACATCTTCAATGCGAAGACCACTAATACCATCTAAATATCATGGTTCACATAGTTCTTATCATGTTTTCTCAATTGGCACGATCCATAGGCAATCACCACTTTCCCCTACATTAAGACACATCCAAGTCCATTCCCTGATGTGTCGCAGAACACTACATACCTGACACCCTCCTCTAGTAGCCCCATGATGGGAGCACTTATCAACCTCCATCTCAGCTCTTGAAAACATTTCTAGAACTTATATTTCCACACTAAGGGTCTTCCCTTCTATGTAAAAGTTTTCAAGGGTGCTACTTCCCTAGAAAATTCAGGCACAAACCTCCAATAATACCCAGAAAAACCCAAGAAACTCCTCACCTTGGTCACACTAGGTGGTTCCTAAGCTAGAACTGCCTCAATCTTCACCTGATCTACCACAAATACAGCCTATGTAATGACATGTCCCAGAAAGTAGACCTCCTAAATCTATAACTGACACTTCAAGAGCTTCCCATAAAGATGGTGCTCTCAAAACATGTCCAGGACCATCCTTAGTTGTATCATGTGCTCCTCCTTAGATATTGAATACACCAGGATGTCATCAATGAAGACTATAACTAACTAGTCAAGGTATGTTTGGAAGATCTTATTCATGAGTCCCATGAACATTTATGGGGCATTGGTTACACCTAATGGCATAACCAAGTACTCATAGTGTTCATACTGACATCTAAAGGTTGTCTTCAGTACATCCTCATTCTGTACACAAATCTGATGATAGCTAGATCTAAGGTCTATCTTTGAGAACCACCTTGCTCCCTTCAACTGGTCGAAGAGGTCTTCAATTATCGGTATCAGATAATTTTTCTTCATGGTCACATATTTCAGGTGGTTTAAGTCTACACATAGCCTCAAAATCTTGTCTTCCTTCTTGGAAAACAAAACCAAGGCTGTCCAGGGTGAAATTTTGGGTCTCATGAAGCCCTTCTTCTGCAAGTCCTTCAGTTGTGCCATCAACTCACACAGCTCTGTAGGAGCCATATGATATGAAGGTGTGTATATTGTTGTAGTCTCGGGGTATAGATTAATATAGAAGTCAACCTCCATGTGATGAGGTAATACTGGAACATCCTCGCGGAAGACGTCCTCATACTTGTCCACCACTACAGGAAACTGAGGACTCCTCTACGCTACCGCACCAAGGGTGAGGCTAGCCAACAAGTGACTGGGTGGCTACACTCTCCTTTGATAAATTCCATACTACACTTAATGTGTTTCCTTTTGGGTGGTAAATAAAAATTTGGTCTCATCTTCATAGACACACTGCACTTTGTGCCTAAAATAGTCAATCTGAGCATAAACTGTGGATAATCAGTCCATACCCAGAATAACATCGTAAGATCTTGACACTACTACTAGGAGATCCTAATTGAATATCTCACCTCCAAGAGTAAGCTCACACTACCAGCATCGTGTGTGATCATCGAATCCCCTCCCATAGGAGTCTCCAAATGTAAGGATCGAGGCAACAACTCCATCAAAATCACCGAGCTCCGAATAAGGTATATAACAAGTAACAATTGACTAGCACCAATGTCCATAAGAACTGCATATAGGGTGTAAAATACACATATCATACCTCTAATCATCTCTAGAGCATCGGATTCCTAAGCCTCTGTCACCTAAAGATAACCCCACCCCTGTCCACCAGCTCTAGGATCCTGTGGTGGACTACCTGGGGGTGGTGGTGGTAGTACCTTGAACCTCCTCCCACTACCTGATGATCTACCTACTCCCATGCCATGTATGTTGCCCTGTGGACCACCCTACTTGAACCTCTGCCTCTGACTCATTGGTCCCTCTACCACCCATTGATCATCTGTATGGCGTATCAGGAAATCAAAAGCTATGTGTCCCTGACCGCCATATGTGAAACATATTTTGTCCCTCAGTTGTCCGGCTCTACCCTGGGAGCCTTGTACCACTGATCTCATATCTTAGGGTTGTCTCTTGAACGACATGACCCACTTAGGCCCCTTTCTCTATTGTCGGCTACCCACCACCAAAGACTCAACTACCTGGTGCCTGCTAGTAGCTCCCACTACTAGAATTTGCTCTACTAGAAAGCTCTCCATGATAAAAGATCACTCTAGTACCCTATCCTGAGTAGGGATTATAAGAGATACAATGGATTCCCTAATCTCCCTATGTAGTCCCTATTCAAAATCATGATCCCTAAGGAATGGTTCTCGCACCATATCTGTGGAGTAGTGAGATAAGTTCATGAATCTCTCTGAGTACTCTGGTACCGTCTGATTTCCCTACTGCAGATACAAGAGATCATGTATACACACTGATCATAATGTACGTAGCTAGAAAGAAATACTCCCTAAATAGTTGCTCAAATTTTTTCCAAGATAGGGTCACCTCCTTGTGTGTCTGGATCACTAAGCTCCACCACTGTCATGTTGATCCCTGAAGAAGGATCACGGCTAGGATGGCCATCTGATCAGTAGGCATCCTCACAAGGTGGAAGACATGTGTAACCACCTCCAGTGAATCCTCATCTACCTGGGGGTCAGTCTCACCCCTAAACCTGGGAGGTCCCTGCCTCTGGAACTCATACAATGCACTCTACCTGTGTGAATCCTCTACGGGTAGTGCTCGTAAGAACTACTACTCGATAGGTGGCACTACAGCAGGAAACCCACTTGGAGGTTCCATGTCTGGAATAGGCCCCTATACTGATACCTCATTGCTAGGTGGATCATCCTCATGATCATGCATCATAATCATAGCTAGATATCTACATAGAGGCATCCTAAAAAAAAGATCAAGATGAACCATGGTCAATAAAGTATATATGGAGAGTTGGCTCAAGAATGACATGAAAAACACAACCCCTTCCTATATGATGCATGTACCATTTGTTTCCTTGCAACCAGTGTTTTTAATGTAATGAGTCAAAAAGAAGGTGTCCAGATTCCTAGTGTATGGATAGGTTGTCTTCCACACTAACACTGGATTCCCTAGCCTAAAATCCAAACTCAAAACACTTAACATTGTTTCCCCAAACCAATCTCACAGACACCTGGTAAAAATGTGGAACTGAACCCCCTCTGATACCACTCTATCATGACCCGTCCCAATGGGTACCGTGTCATGACTACCCCAAGCCTGCCTCCAATAGTCCATGGGTTGGAAACTAGCACCAATTAGGCATATCTCGCAAATGGGAGTCATTTTCCTAAGTATATATACGCACGCACACATATCCAATCCCACAAATGCTGAAATGTAAAAACACTAAGTAAACTATGCATGTGAACCAATAAGAATATAACACAACTGGAGTGAAACAGTAAAGTAAAGTACAAAAAGGTAAACCATGCTATAATAAAATCCCACCAAAATAAATACAACTGCAAATTATGACCTGCAAACAATGGTCCTAAAGTTTCTATAGAAAGATGCCAGAAAAACCTCAGCCCGTATGATTTCACAAGGCACTATCTGGTCCTATACCTAGTCCTGTTTCACCTAATAATTCATCGAATCATCAGTCATCTACACAAGACACAACACGTGTGGGAAAAGCCTGTGTAGGGGTGATTAAAACAATACTCAGTAAGACACCCCGAAACCACAAAGGAAAAACCAAAAAAGAATGCACAATCAGCTCTACATAGGTATACGCCCATACATATATCAAGAACATATAGATATACTTGTAACCATATACAAAGAAATAGATGATAAGTCATAGCCAATCATTAGCCACAGGATTCTTCTCGAGGCACACTCATTCTGAGAGAACTCACTCCTTGAGCCTTGATGTCATTGGGGACTGTTACAAGAGGTCCTGGTAATTTGGGCCCTTCCCAAAGAGAAAACACTGTTCAATAGATCATGATATACATATAGGGTATTCTCATCAGATAATACTACAAACCCAATCTGTATTAACCCGCAACATAGGGGATTCTTATTAGAGAATACCACGAACCCTACTGATGCGGCTCATAACGTAGGGGATTCTCCTTAGAGAATACTGTGAACCCTACTGATACAGCCCACTAGATGAAGGATTAATTCCCTATGCTCGAAAGTTATGTAAATACCCAAGAAAATCCATCAGGGGTGATATAGTATAACTCTAGTCCCAAGGATATTTCCACAACTCTATTCATGACTCTAACCTCTTGAGAGGATTGTTGCCCAGTGATGTGGATGCAATGTCGTACTAAACCCTTGAGGGAAGAACAAAGGGGAAGATTTAAAAATATTTTGGTCCTCACTAAAATCCCAAAAATCCATATCAAAAGGAATTACTCATTGTGAGGGTCCCAATGCTGCAAACAGCTCATCAAACGGACTTACAGTTTGAAAGTTATGTGTCTTTTAGTGAAAAGGGGTTGGTTGGGTTCAGGTCTGGTCCGAGCCAGTTGGACCGACCTGACCCGCCAGCTCCAAATTGGCCCACCACATGTGGTATGACCCACCTATACCATATGTGGATCATCTAGTCACGCCCCACCCCAGTCACGTGGTCACCCAACCACGTTCCAGCCAGTCACCCCAGTCAACACGGTTGGTTTGCATGACCAGTGCCCACCTGTGGGTCCTCCATTTGAAACAAATCTAGAGAGCCACATCCCTTCATTGCGGCCTCCTAATATGGCCCGCCTAGTCACGGCTCATGCACATCGCTCGCGGTCGTGCTGCTATGGGCTTATGTCGCTGCCAGCCTCCTCCGCCTGCACCTGGGCGCCGACGCGGCCTGTTGTCGCATCCCAATTATCGCCGCCACGGCTCTCGCCTACCATCGTGGTCCCATCTGGATCACGGGTCGCCACTACTACCATCGAGACTCTCACTCACTATCGTGGTCCCACCTAGACCATAGGTTACCGTTGCCACCACCGCCATTTGTTCTTTCAGGACCGCCTAGATTTTTCTTTCATGAAGAACGAGAAGTGGATTTGGGGTAAAGGAGGAATAACACAAGAATGCACAAAGTGGACGAATCTAGACCTCATTTGTGTCATCCTTGATCTATCCATGTTAGAATTTAAGAACGGAGGGCCAAAACTAGATCAATTCTAACTTAGATTCAATTCCCAATAAAAATCCCAAAATCAAAAAATCATCCTGCAAATATACGCATGATCCGTGAATCAATTTGTTCATCGAATGATTCATGTTTGTCGTAGGAATTCAGGAATGGGGAAGGAAATCAAATCAAAACACATTACCTCCCTGGGATTGGATCGCCCACAGTTGTGGATTCATTGTCGTTGACGATCCATTGAAGAACAATCTTGATCCGTGTCTTCGTCATCGTTCGTCGTTGAGAGGAAAAACTTCAGGCTTCTCTCAAGAGCTCTCAGGGAATTCCAGGGTTGTGAATTGTAACCCTGGACCCCTACCTATAGGTTCAATAAAAAGGAAACAAATATACTCTGCTGCGCAACACCAAATTAAAATATTTTTATTGAATATTTTAATGACGTTTGTGTCCAAAATTTAACTTTCACCTTCAACCCGTGTCGGTCGAGGTTAAGCCCCGCCTAAGGTAAATATGTTGTTCTGGATGCAAAGGTGCCCTCAAATTTTTAATTTGAGAACCCATTTAAAAGATATTAAAGTTATAAGTTATCCTTCAAGAATTTTTAATTTAAAAATTTTACTTTATTCAAAGATTAATTTCGGTCACACTGGGCCTTAGAATCTCAACTCGTCTCAGTACATGGTCTCAGTATTTTCCCAATTGATTTGTTAAAATAAATCAGAGAAAAATACAAGTCATTAAAATACCTTAGATACTAATTAAAGGTTCTAGGTCATGTAATGAAATTGTATTGAGGGATTTAAAAAAAATATTACTAGTTTGATGTAACTATGATGTTTCTAATGATGTACAGCCTAGTACTAAAGTTTAGAATCTCACATGAAGTGATTTAATTGAAAAATAAAATTGAACAATTTCCTCAATTGATTTTATGGAGCATTAAACAAATTCTCATCATTGGTGATCATTTCTCAAAGGAACTAAATTTGGATCCCCCTAGATCATGTACACACACTTAAAGTCTGTGGGGACATCGATAATCAATATATGAGTTTTAGCATGTAAATATGATGATTCCTTCAACATCCCGATGATCACCACAACACTGATCCTTCAATATATGAAGAAGAACGTGGTTCAATCACTTGGATTGGATACTTATATTTCAATTATATGGGAGAGATGAGAGTGATACTCTCAAATTCATGCAATTAACAGTTCCCTGAATGAGAGCCTCCTCTTTCTTATATAGTGAGGTATAAAATATTAGGAAATGGATATTGAACCCCAAATATGTTTTACCTACTAAATAATCCATAAACTACATCATATTATTGATTTACTGAGTCATAAATATCATTTATATTTTTATCACTTAATTTCAATATAATAAATATATTACATGACAAAAGATATTCATTAACTCGACTTTTTATTTCTCCAAATCCTTTTTTTCATTTTCTGAATAAACCACTTTTTGGATTAGTGGGAACCTCACAAATTACTGGATACAAATTCAAAAAACACAAAAAATACCACAATCTGGAAACAACACCCAATCCACAATTTCAAAATTCAAAAGAAACAGGAGACATCATTATCATGGACTGTATGCCCCTTGAGCTACACACCTTGATACACTAAATCACTAGTCAGCATCATCATCACCCATCCCAGTGCCGGTGAGGACCTGGCTGAAGATCATTGAAATCACTATGAAGATTCATTAGAACATAGAAAAATCTAAATTTTCAAGGAACCACATCAAATGGAAATCATTGTGGCCATAGTGGAGAAATAAACCATCTATGGAGCACCCATCTAACAAGGATCACCATAGCATGAACACCAAATCTAGGACCAAATCCAAATTCCAGGACCAACACAAACACCGACTCAAGGTTGCACCTCCTGGAATGCCGACTACCAGGAAAACAGCACAATCCCAAAGCCTCCACAATAACCATCGCACTAGGATGACCTACCTTGGGACAAAAAACTAGGAGGCCATAGCAGAGTTTAAGGTGGATAAGCCTTACCAGTGGGATGTAACCTTGGACTCATCACCATCACAAGAAGCATCAAAACATTTTCCACTTTTAAGAAACACTAAGAAAGGAAATGAACCATCTGAAAATGACATAGAAGAGGATAGAACACCAGAAAATTGCAATGAAGCCAGAAGCACCCAAGCAAGCCTCCTCTATCACAGACTCAAGCCACTGAGGACCCTTTGAGTTCTGCCAATATGGGGCCTTGCACGATGGGGATGACATAAAGATAGGAGTAGGAGGTATAACGGGCCTTGACTCACCGAAAATAAGAGGAAAGGGGAATGACCAACAAGGGATCTTGCACGCCATAAAAAGAGAAGGTCGATGTAGTGGAATCACTAAAGTGGTAAGGGCGAAGAGGAGCATCACCGCGCAGAGGAAGGAGATGGGAAGAGGAGAAAACCTAATCTCTGAGAGAGATCACACCCTAGAAGAAACGAGGATAGGAGGAGAGTATGGGAACAAGAAGGAGAGAATAGGAGGAACGTCGGAGAAGGACCTTCACCGAGTGGGGGGTGACGATGGGGAGGGAGCAGAGATGGCGGCGCTGGGAAGAAACCCTAGCGTGAAAGGAGAGGGATACCTAGAGAGTGGGGCCATCCTATCGATTCTTTATTCCCATAAATATTAAATTGATCTTAAATATTAAAATAATATTCGTTCATTAAATATTATTCCATATATTTACTGAATTACATGTGAATAATTTTAATAAATAAATTCAATACCATTATTCTAAACTCAAATAATATAAATTTATTTATTTCATATAAATATTTCAAACTCAGAGTCTAGAAAACCATCAAGGCCTCTAAGGTTAGAAGTAATAGTCATAGAAACTAAAAACTTTCCTATGAATACACATCATGTAATATAATCTCTTTGTATCATGATATCTGATAAATAAAAATACACACTTTGTTTTATCATCCTTTATTTATTTATAATTAATTAAACTTACTGGATGAACTTACCTTATTCCACCATGATCAAGGATTTAGTGAATATACTACCTTTATGATCAATTGTTTCTGAGATATCAATTCCTTTTGAAGGAGAAAAATTATATCTTGACCATTCAATCAATGTCAGGCCTATAATGGCGAACCAAAATCTAGCTACCTCTCTATGACATAAATTCCATAGTTTTCATCTTACATCAAAGTACATAATCAAATAGTATACACTAATAAAAATATCAAGTCCAGAGAATAATACATGTAATTATAAATAGAAACTAAAAATGACACCTCATACATGTGGTGTTCCTATTATTGGTCCAATCCTCATGATAACATCTACTCAAGATCACCAAGTGTGAACTTTATGAGAAGAAGTATTGATGCTTATGAGTCCCCAACACCTAAAATTCACACATAATTTATTTATTATCAACATGATGCTTCTAGACCATGGTACATAAGTTTAATATTACTTTCATGATATATATATGGTTTCATTATAGCCTTAGAAATTTTATAGCCTTTTGATATGAAAAATAATCTATGGAAATTATTGTATAAATAATGGACGTAAAAATATAATCACTATTATGATAAGTATAAATCATGTATAACTCGTTATACACATGATATGGTAATAAAAAAGTATTGTTCAAGTTAGGTATAGTGTATCCAGTTTAACAAAAGTATGAGTATCACAAATCATGTAAAATTTTGACCACTTCTGGTGGTAAAATTATTTTCACAAAATATATTAGATTATCAAATCTATATAACTTTTTCATCTCATTTATAAATTGTAATGATAATAAAATCCACTTTATGGGTTCAAATAAAATTAATTTCATGATATAATATTATAATCACATGATGAATAATAATTTTTTCCTTCGTACTATTTCTACATGAGAAATAATTGATAAATATAAAATATTCTTCAGTATAATGTCAAAAAACCCTATTTACATATCATCCTTCAGATATAAAATATTTTATAAATATTAATAAAATTAATTGTGATATTAAAATATCAGTTATCATCGAACCAATTTAGGTGTTTATATTAGTATTAATTATTTATTTTCCTTTATAAAAAAATAAGGCACGGTGATTAAAAAAATATCATATTCACCCAAACTTAATTTTAAATAAAATTATGTATATTTGCATTCACTTCAGGGAATGAAATATATTTATTTTAATAAAAATTTCCTTTCACTTTTGGGAACATAATAAAATTATTTAATCAGATTTTTTTATGTCTTCAAGATAATGACATGAATATTCAATTTATCATTTTAATCCACTTTTGATGGTGAATATCAATAAAATATTTTTATGTTCTTCATAAACAATTAATTTCTCTCAAATATTTTATAAGAAATAAAATAAAATATAAAATAAATAAAACAATGAAATAATTAAAGAAATAAAAAGTAAATATCATCTATATCATGAACATTTATACATCATAATCAAACTCAAAACCTTTAGAGTGTAAAAAATCAGAGATTTCAAGTTTCATGATTCGTGACATGACTATTGATGTTTAATTAGACACTTTGGAATTAGATAGGTATGAAATTTTCATCATCCAACCACTTTTAGTAGAGATGATTCATTTTTTATTTTATGAATGATTTTTTCTTGATATCAAGCACAACATTTATTAACACAAATTTGATAATAATCAATCAAATTCACTTTAGGGAATGGAGTGGATGTTGTAGGTTTTTACCACTCTTTAAGAACTTATTATTTTTATCACAAAAAAACAATAAATAATTCATATATTTTTTTCAATGTTATCGAGAGAGGGGGTAAACATAATACTATATGATATATAAAATAAGACTTGTCTTTTAATAATTATCTTACTTCAATTATAGTTATAGAGGAAATGTTTCCACGATGTGCAATGGGGATAAGACAATCATGATGATAACCACTTGTGAAATGGATCAAACATAATTTGAAATCATGAATAATTTTGAAATCAAAAATTTAACACTCTGATATTTTATGAAAAAAATTAATACAAATAAAGTTAATTTCTTCGATACCTTGTGAGTTTTAACAAACTGTAATATAGTATATCGTTATGAACTAGTCATTAAATTGGCGAGTATGAATGAGACTAACTAAATTATGTATATTGTTAACACATATATAAAATAAATTCATGGGTTATCAATTTATTAGATATGAAAATAAAAATCATTTGAAAGTAAAATAAATGTTTTTCTGAAAAACTATTTTTATGCGCGCAATGTGTTTTTATCTTAATAAATTAAATTAACCACTATTTCTGAACAATTTTAATGAAATTTATATATATTATATATATCATTTATCTAATATTTTTCTAGGCATGGAAAAATAATAAATCAAGTTTCATGCTTAAAAACTGTATTTTTCTAAAAAGTGGTTTTGTCATGTTTTTCAAACTTATTTTAAATTTAATTTTTTCTAATTTTAGAATATATATTTTAAAAAATAAATTTTTTTTAGCAATTAAAATGTCAAAATTATCTTAGAGTGAATTTTTGAGAATTTTTTGAGAAGATTAATTTTTGGATGAAAAGTAAAAAATAATGATTTTTATTAAAAACTACCTTTTTGTTTAAAGAATTTATAAAGTTCCATTATGTTGAATTTTGATATAAAAACTTTTCTTCCATTGAACTCTTTTTCACCAAAGTTGTTTTATATGTCTTCTTTATTGGAGTGAGCATGGCATTCATGGTGGTGTTGGGTGTTCTTAAAAAAATGAAGAATGAAACCACCTTTGAGGATTTTCTTCTTCTTTTTATTCTCAAAGCATCAGTTTGAGGATGGTTATTTGATAGTTCTAGGAAATTTTTATTGTTGATTTTGGATATTTATGATTCTTTCCTTTCTATGGTTTTTCTGGCATAGGTGTTTGCATTCTAAATTTCTTTGTGTATATATTGTGATGGTTTTTTCCTTGTATATCATACACCTGATATGAGGATAAATCCATTTTGGTGATATGTTCTAGATCAATTGAGTTATGGTGGAATTTATACTTAATTTTTCATGGTTTGGTGATAGTATTATGGAAATTTCTTAAAAACTGGAATTTTTACATCTTGCACATGTTTAAGGGAGGGAGAAAAGGCTTCCTGAATTAATGGAATGAATTTAACCTTTGTTTTTAATTATTCCATGGATATGGAACTTTTTAGTTTTGAATTCACCTCATTTGAATTTTTTTAGATGGAACCCACTGGTATATAATGTTTTCTGGATTTATGATATATATTCTAAAGAATGGATCACTTTTGAGGGAAACTACACAATCATAAGGTGCTCTTTTGAGTTGATCTTCTTAGAAATTATTTTAAGAACATTTGATCCAAATAGTAAAAATAAAGTTTGTAGTGAATGTGCCTTGGTTCCTGATCCATTTTTTAGGTTTATTATATTAATTCCATGAATATCCTTATTTTACTCTTCTAAAGGTGGGTTTTGATGTTAGAGGTCTTGAAGATTCATTAAGAAGTTATGGATGAAGTTCTAATTGGTTAATTTTTAAATTTTATATATAACAATGTCTTATAATCTCTCTCATATTTTCTTTTATTTACTCATTATTTTTGCAAGATTATTTCACCTCATGTAATCATTATAAATCCTTTTTTCTTTAATAAATCTTTAGGGGGCATGAGTTGTTCTTTCAACTCATGCTTCAAGACATTTGAAAAAAAAAACTTATTTGAATTGAATTTGATTGAATGGATTATATATTTTGAATCGAAATAATTAATATTAGGTAATAAGGTCAACTTAATTTTTTGTCATAATGAATAGTAAAAATAGTAAAAATTTGTTACCACGGTTAAGGTTAAAATGGGTTTACCAAGGGGATAAACTAAAAAGATAGGAGTTAAAATGAACTAAAAACTTGTCTAATTTATATTGGTTAGACATATTTATACCTTATCACACCTAAGTTTTAGTAATGGTTTATTTTAGATCCATTTGGTGTGTGTAAAACATAGGTATATTTTATTCTTTTCAAAAATTCCAAGTGTTCCATCTCCCCCACTTATAAAAGAGCACACCCTCTCTTATCCTCTTCACACTTCAAGAGAATTTTGGTTCATCCAATCCCTACACAAATTCCTTCCTTATATCCCTCCCCATTACATAGATCCCCTGGTTTGATTAGAAAACCATCCTTTAAATGATTTATGTGTAAAACTAAATAGATTTTCCAAATAAGAGGAGGTTTGAATGTGTACGAAGGAAGTGGAGACTTGAGGTAAGGAATTTTCATCCTACTTTTATTTCCCTGGGAAACATTTCATACTCACAACTTGCTTCTTTTGTGTGGTATATATAATGACGATAAATTTATTTTATGATTCTTCTTAAGAAAATTATGGGATATACATATCCATATAAGATTCTTTCTTTCATGGAGCTTATGATTCAAAAGTTACCAAAGTGGTAATGGTTTTATGTTTCAATCTCATTGTTTACTGGGATTGTTTATGATTATACTTCTGATGATGAAATATTATAATATACCTCTCAATAATATCATAGTTTTTCTTCTCCAATGGTTATTTATAGAAAATAAAATCTTTACTTTCATTTTCCTCTCTTTAAGAATAAAATAGACCAAAATAATGTTTTTAAGGAAAATTGGATTTATTTATCTCTTTGATTGAAAATACTTTCTCTTACCTATACATGTTTTCTAAAAATATTTTCAAGCATATTTTTAATATTTTTCAATGATTTTTTAAATTCATTTTTATCCTTATTTTACTTTTTATAAAATGGTTTAAAATGAAACTTCTTTTCATTTTCCGAATGAGGTACTTTTAACTTTTTACCAAAAATATGAATAGAATATTTTTTCATGTGTATTTCATGAATGGTATTTCCCACCATCATGACCACTAAATGATTTAAATCTCCCTTTACAAGTTTCCAAGGTTATTTTAAAATAAAATTTTTTGTTTAATATTTAAGAAAAAAAATTATTTTAAATAAGTGATTTCAAATTGGAAAGGATATTTTCCTCAAGAAATCTTCCATGTGATCTTTTAAAATCATTTTCCATATAATATGACATCCTTTTATGTTACATAAGCTATAATGGGGGTCTGATCCAATGATACCATCGTTATTCTTTCTCAGGATGGTTTATGGTTATGATGAAAATATGTTTATGAATCCCATTTTTTTCCATGGGTCATACTATGATAAAATGTATATGAAACCCATTTTCTCTTTATGGGTTATGATAAGATGATTTTTTTTATGATTTTTTATCACACATATGTATGATTTTCATTATGTGATGGGTGGGTCTGGAATTATATATCCCTATAATGCATTGGTAAATGATTAATGTCTTATGAGATCAAAGGGTACATGGGAGGTTATCCCAATCCCAAAAGAGGGTACATAGGAGGTTATCAAAATCCCAATAGAGGGTACACAGGAGGTTATACCAAGACAAAAAGATTTTTTTGTAGGAGGTTATCCTAATCCCAAAATAGGGTACACGATAGGTTATCCCAAGCCTGAAGTAGGTAAATGGGTGGTTAGTACAAGCCTAACATGTTATGAATGTATTGGTATGTAGCCTTAACATGATATTTTTTATGATTATGTGTATTCCACAAATCTATATCTTAATACAATGTTATATTATCATGGCTCATGTTCTTTGATTTGTTTATGATTCATGTCTTTTGAACTACCAAACTTTATTCCATGAATCAAGATCATGATCTTTGTTATACAAGGTATGGTTTTAAAATGTTAAGATCATATTCTCATACCCTTTTTCTCATTTAATGTTTATGTGATCACTGATATATTCTTTTTCTACCCTTACTAAGATTCTGAGATCACCCTTTATTATTATTTTTCCCATATTATGAAGAAAGGTATTAAGTGTGATATGTATAATAAGGGTTTTAGTTATAAATAACCTATTGGTAGATGATGTAGTTCACTTATAAACAAGTTCTTTATGTATCCGAGTTTCCAATGGCACTAAACCTTTATAACCCTCAGGCATGTTTTTGTAAAATGAAATGAATATTCATCTATTAAGATGTAACATCTATGTATGAAAAGTTTGGGTCATTATAGTTGGTATTAAAGGATAGGTTTAGTTAATATTTGAAACTAATATGAGAAAAATTTGGTGAGAAACCTGTGGATAAGTCTAAGGACAAGTATATGTACAGGAAAATATTATAGAAATTTGGTGAAGGAAAGAGTGAGTGGTTTCTAAGTAGTTACATACCTGTCTAGATACTATAAGTGGATGTGGCTCTGGCATAGTTGTACCTAGGGGTAATAACTTTGAAAAGGGTGCATGGGGATTTGACTTGGTCATCACCTAGTTCACGATAATGGATCTTGTTGCATACCCGGTATGGAACTCCCAAGAGATTCATTTTTGAAATTCAAAAACTCTTTATGAACCATCATTAAGGATTTGAATAATGATCATGAATGAAATAGGTAAAACCTAAGGTGTCATAGCTTGAAAATAAGGTGTCATGATTTAGAAATCCTATGGATTATTTTTCATGATTGACCAATCTGATTAAATATTCCTAATGGTTATGCTACAATTTATGTTTTAGTAAGGGATTTAAGATAGAAATATGATGTTGAGGTGTTAATAGGTAAGATCAAATGTTGAAGTACCCTATTTGAGATTACTTATATGAATTCCTTTATATCATGAAAATTCTCACAAAATGATAATTCTTATCTTCTATTATTAGATATTTAATTAGGATTGAAAACACTGAATGGTAAGATGATCGCATCTCAAGTCTATGAATCTTCACCAGTTGAATTTTTTGGGAATGTGCTTCCTGTAAATCTCATTATTCTCCCTCTAGTTGAATTTAATGTTGTCTTAGGTATGGATTGGATTTAACTACATAGATCTCACATCAATTGTTAGGGAAGTGAAGTCACATTTGATATTCCAAACCAACCTATGATCATCTATCAGTGTGATGATAAATATAAACTTTGGATGGAACTCGAATCCATTATATGGGACTTGATTCTTATACAAAAGGGATGATTATATTAGATGGTTGGGAGGAAACTCAACATCAATGATTTGTCTATTGCATGAGAGTCTATTGATGCCTTTCTAGAATATTTTCCTAGTATTTTATTGAATCTTGAGGTTGAGTTATCAATATATGTCATAACTAATGTTGCACCTATTTTAAAACTCCCTATAGAATGGACCTGATTGAGTTGTAGGAATTGAAGAAGAACCTCTAGGAAAATCTTAACAAGGTAATCATTAAAAAAAGTGTTCCACCATGGGGTGCACCAATTCTTTTTATTAAGAAGAAATATTTATTGACGACTCTGCATTGATTATCAAGAATTGAACAAGATCACAATTAAGAACAAGTATCTACTACCCCATATTGATGAGTTGTTTGATCGACTGTACAGAGATCGATACTTTTCCATGATTGAAATTCATTATGGATATCATTAATTGAGGTTCAATAAGGAGGATATATCTAATAAAACATTTCATATAAGGTATGTAGACAATGAATATATAGTGATTCCATTTATTCTTACTAATTACCCTATTATATTCATGAATTTGATGAGGATCAAAAAAAATAAAATATTTTTGTATATGTAAAGGATGGATCTAGAAATCTTGAAGGAAAATGAGAAGTATTATATTTTTAAAATTATTTTTCAACCATATAATCCCTAGGTATATTATCCCCTTGAATATTCTTTATTGTGTGGGGATGGTAGCATATCACTTAGTGCTTCAACCGAACCTCTCTCAGGTTCATAATGTATTTCATGTATCTCTCCTGAGAAAGTACATACCTAATATTTTACATGTAATGAACTTAGAGGTAATGACAATGAAAAATGATCTTTACTATGTAAAAAACCAATAAAAATCTTGGATCAAGTGCTATGGAACAAGACTTCTCATATGGTTATAGTTCTCTGTAGGAATCATAAATTCGAAGAAGTTATGTGGGAACCTAAGGATTTGATGAGGAAGAAATATCCTCATTTTTTTGTATTAGAGTGATATAATTTTTAGGTTGAAATTCATTTTAAGGGGGTAGAATTTAATATCTTGAGATTTTATGAAATAGTTTTTTCAAATAAATTTAATTTCATCGATGACTTGTGAGTTTTAACAAACCATGATATAGTATACCGTTATAACCTAGACATTAAATTAGTGGTTATGAATAGGTATAACTAAATTATAAAACTTTTATGGTTTAAACATATATAAAATAAATTTATTAGTTATCAATTGGTTATAAATTAAAATAAAAATCATTTTAAAGCAAAAAAAATGTTTTTCTGAAAACCCATTTTTATGCATGTAATGTATTTTTAACTTATTAAATTAAATAAACCACTATCGGTGAATGATATTAATAAAATTTATAAAGTATATAGTCAATAAAAATATTATCATTATTCTAATATTTTTATAGGAATGGAAAGAGAATAAATCAAGTTTCATGCTTAAAATTTATCTTGTTCTAAAAAAGTTGTTTAGTCGTATTTTTCACACTTATTTTAAAATTAATTTTCACCACTTTGAGAAAATATATTTGAAAAAATGAAATTTATTTTTGGAATCAACATTACAAAATTATATTAGATTTAGTTTTTTAAAAATTTATGAAAAGATTAATTTTTTGATGAATAGTGGAAAATAATGATTTTTATTAAAAACTGCCTTTTGTTTAAAGAATTTATAAAGATTAATTTTGTTTTTAAAATAGTTTTAAAAGTAAATTTAGTTTAATTATATTAATATTAATATAATTTACATCATTTGAATTAATTTTAATCTGAATTTTCATATAAAAAATTTTTTATACTTAATAAAACTTTTTCTTTGGAAAACTTTATTTTCATCATGCATGCGAGTTTAATTTTAAATTAAATTATGAAAATTTTGGGAAATAAATTTGATAAAATGGGTTCCATAGTTTTAATAATAATAATTAATATTATTAAATAATTTTGACTTACTTTTTTTATAATGAATAATAAAAACAGTAAAAATTGGTTACCATGGTTAAGGTTAAAACGGGTTTACCAGGGTTAAACTAAAAAGATAAGGGTTGAAATGACATAAAATCTTGTCTAATTTCTATTAAATTTTTATATTTATACCTTATATCATATAATTTTTGGTAATGTTCTATTTTGGATCCATGTTTTGTGCGTAAAATGTGGGTAAATTTTATTCTTTTCAAAAATTCAAAGTGTGTCATCTCCCGCACTTATAAAAGGACACCCCATATCCTATCATCTCCATACTTCAAGATCATTTTATTTCATCCAATAACTCTTAAAATACCTTCCTTACATACCTCCCCATTACCTATATCCTATGGTTTGATCAAAAAACCATCCTAGGAAGGATTTAGGTGTAAGCTTAAAAAGATTTTCATAAGAAGAGGAGGTTTGAATGTGTACGAAGGAAATAGAGACTTAAGGTAAGGGATTTTTGTATTGATTTTATTTTTATGGGACACATTTCATACTCACAACTTGTTTTTTTTTGTATATACTTCCCATTAATTTATTTTATGATTCTTCTTAAGAAAATTATGGGATATACATATCCATATAAGATTCTTTTTTATTTAAGCTTATGATTCCAAAGTGACCAAAGTGATAAGGGTTTTATGTTACAATATATTATGAATCTAATGAATTTCTTCTCCTGTATCTATTTCTAAAGAATACATGTTTTACTTTAATTTTCCTCTCTTTATAAATAAAATATACCAAAATAACATTTTTAAGGATAATCATCTTTATTTATCTCTTAAATTGAAAATAATTTCTCTTACATTTCTATATTTTCTAAAAAATTTATCAATAATGTTTGTACTATTCACCAATGATTGTTTAAATTCATTTTTTTCCCTTTTTTTACTTTTTAAAAAATGTTTTAAAATGAATATTATTTTCATTATCTAAGTGAGTTACTTTTTAATTTTTACTGAAAATGTGACAGGAATATTCGTTTTATTATGTACAACATGAATGGTATTTCCCACCATCATTATTGGTCAATGATTTACATCTTAATTTACAAGTTACCAAGGTTATTTTAAAATAAAATGTTTTTTTTAATATTTGGGAGATTTTTTTGATTCTAAATAAGTGATTTTGGAGTGGAAATTATAATTTCCTCAAGAAATTTTTCAATTGATATTTTAAAATAATTTTCCATCTAAGATTAAAACCTTTTATGTTACTTAAGATTTACTGGGTATATGATCTAATGATACCATCCTTATTCTTTCTTTGGATGGTTTATTATTATGATGAAAATATGTTTATGAAACTCGTTTCTTTTCCATTGGTTATTCTATGATAAAATGTTTATGAAACCCATTTTCTTTTCACATATTATTATATGGTGAATTCTTTATGATCTTATGGAACACATATGTATGATTTTCATTATGTGGTGGGTAGATCTGGAATTATATAACCCTATTATGAATTGGGTAATGAGTAATTTTCTATGAGCTCAAAGGGTATACAAAAGGTTATCCCAATACCAAAAGAGGGTACATGAGAGGTTATGCCAATCCCAAAAGAGAAAACATGAGAGGTTATCCCAACCCTAAAATAGGGTGTACAAGAGGTTATCTCAAGCCCAAAATAGGGTATATGGTAGGTTATCCCAAGCCTAAAGGAGGTACATGGGTGGTTATCCCAAGCCTAACATTTCATTAATGTCTTGGTAAGTAGTATTGATATAAAAAAAATTATGTTTATGTGTATGCCACAAATCTATGTCTCATGCCAGTTTTTTGTTCACACGGATCATGTTCTTTTATTCCTTTATGATTAGTGCCTTATAAACTTCCATGATTTGTTCCATAACTCAAGATTGTGAACTTTGATATGAAAGTTATAGTTTTAAAATGTTAATATCATGTTCTCATACCCTTATGCTCATGTTATATTTATGTGATCGTTGATATCTCTCCTATTTACCCTTACTAAACATTTGAGATCACCCTTTATTATTTTTCATTTCCCCAAGTTATGAATAAAGGTATTAAGTATGATATGTATAAGAAGGTTGCATTGGGATTTGACTTGATAGTCACTTTGTACATGACAACAGGCCATGTTGTACACCTAGTTTGACACTCCTAGGGGATATGTTTTGTAAATTTGCTAGCTCTTTATGAACCATCATGAATGATTAAAATAATGATCATGAATGACCTAGGTAAAACATAAGGTGTCATAGATTTAAAATAAGATGTCATGATTTATACATCCTATGAATTATTTTTCATGATTTATCACTCTGATTAAAGATGACTAATGGTCATGCTGCCATTTTGGTTTTAATAATGGATTTAAGATAGAACTATGATGTTGAGGTGGTAATCAGTAAAATAAAATATTTAAGTACCCTATTTTAGCTTATTTATATGAATTATTTTATATTAAGAAAAGTCTCATGAAATGTTAAATATTATCCTCAATGATTAGATGTTTAATTAGCAGTGAAAACCCCTAATGGTATGATGATCACATCTCAAATCTATGATTCTTCTCCAGTTGAAGTTTGTAGGAATGTGCTTCCTGCAAATCTTATTATTCTATCTCTGGTTGAATTTAATGTTATCTTAGGAATGGATTGGATTTATCTACATAAATCCCATAACAATTTCTGGGTAAGGGAAGTCACTTTTGATATTTCATACCAAATCTATGATTGTCTATCAGTGTGATGATAACTATGAACTTCTGACTGAAATCACATCCATTATATGGGTCTTGATTCCTATTCAAAAGGGATGTTTATCTCAGATGGTTTGGGAGAAAATCAGCATTGATGATATGCCTATTTTGTGGGATTTTGTTGATGTATTTATAGAAGAGTTTCCTAGTCTTCCATCGAATCATGGGGTTTAGTTCTCAATAGAACTCATACCTGATGCTACATCTATTTTAAAGAATCCCTATAGAATGTCCCTGGTTGAGTTATAGGAATTGAATAAGAAACTCTAGGATAATATTGATAAAGGATTCATTCGGCCAAGTGTGTCTCCATGGGGTACACTAATTCTTTTTGTTAAGAAGAAAGATGGGTCGATGCGACTCTGCTTTGATTATCAAGAACTGAACAAGATCACAATTAAGAACAAGTATACACTACCTCATATTGGTGACTTGTTTGATCAAATGTGTAGAGCACAATACTTTTCCATGATTGAACTTCATTATAGATATCATTAATTGAGGGTTAAGAAGGAGGATATATCTAAAATAACATTTCATACAAGGTATGGACACTATGAATATATAGTGATTCCATTTGGTTTTAAAAATCCACCCTCTATCTTCATGGATTTAATGAATAGAGTATTTTGATATTACCTTCATCAGTTTGTTATAATCTTTATAGATGACATTATTATCTATTAAAAGAGAAAGTATGATCATGAAGATCACCTAAGGATTGTACTAAATACCCTAATGAAGAAGAATATATATGAAAAATTTACCAGGCATGAATTCTGGATATATAAAGTTTCATTTTTAGGTTATATAATCTCAAGAAAGGGTATATCAGTGGATCCATCAAAGATGGGGGCTATTTAACATTGGACCAAACCAACCATGGTGACTGAGATCTGTAGTTTTCTTGGTTTTGTGGGATATTATTGACTCTTTGATAAGAATTTCTCATAGATTCCCAATCCACTTATCAAGTTAAATCGGAAGGGAGCCAAGTTCCTTTGGACAGATGAATGTGAATAAAATTTCAAGGAACTAAAGAGAAGGATAGTCAGTGCACATGTGATTACATTATGTTGTAGTTGAGAAGGGTTTGTAATCTATAGTGATACATCAAAGAAGGGATTGGGATTAATTATCATGAAGAATGGTATGGTTATTACTTATGTCTCATGATAATTGAAGGTTCATGAGCAAAATTACCCAACTCATGATTTAGAGTTAGTTGTGGTAATTTTCACATTAAATATATGGAGTAATTATTTTTATATAGAAATATATGATACATATACTTATTGTAACACCTCAAGCTTCCACAGTATGCTTTCTTTTTAAATACTTCAATAGTGCGTGATGTACGCAACATCGAGTTCAAGCGCATCACAACCTATCAAACTAGTCATTTAAAAAGTAGTTATAAATAGTATTAACCAAATTTTTAATTTTATATATCCTATATACTTTTAACATTCATATTTTTTTCTTATACATAATACAAGGAAAAATTCAATTTTTCAGACAAAAGAAGTATTTTTCAAAAAATGTTGTTTTTACACCTTTTATTAGTGAACCCTTTTTAAATCCAATATTTGGAACTTTTATATATTAAATTTAATGAAATTAAATTCTTATTTATAATTAGGACATAAAATTTTAGTTTGGATAAATTTTTGGTACTTTTCAGATAACTTTCATATTTTAATGAATAGTGAAAAATACTAAACTTTAATTAAAAAAACTTTTTTAATCGGAATAATTTAAAGTGTTAAATTATACATTTGAGTGGTTTTAAAGTATCATTAGATTATATTTTTATAATTTAATATAATTTAGTTCATTGGATGTAATTTCATATTTAAATTATACATAAACACATGTCAATATTTTGATAGTTTTTACTTCTTAAAAACCCACTTTTTGGTTTTGACAGTGGGAATTAATTTTAAATTAATTACTGCAACTTATGTGTTTTGAAATTGGAAAAATGGATTAGATATTTGGAATCTGAAGGTATAAATTGTGTAAATAGGTACCTTTTATTTTTTGGACATTATGAATAGTAACTTCAGTAATTATTTTATTTACCATGGTTAAAGGGTAAATCTAGTAAATAAGGGTAAAAAATAATATTATAATAATATTAAAATACCCTAAAACATGTCCTAATATTATTTTATGAGATATTTCTGGCCATGGGCTTCCTTGGGCAGATTTTGGGACCTCATGGAGCCACTTGGATGTGAAAATGACATTTTATAAGAATTAATTTAAAGTATAGAAAAATATAAAATAAACATGTATCTTTCACTAAAACAATTTTTATATGGGGTTATATAATTGATCTATTAAACTATAAATATTAATTAGAAATATAATAATATTTACTATATCATGATATTTTATTTATAATTTTTAGACATAAAATAAATAAATTTATTTATGACACAATAATGATGCAATATTTTTCTTATTAATGAAAGAATCAAATAAATGATATTATAAATATTAAAATAAATATAATTTGAAATTTTTTATGCCATAAACTAATTTTATGGATTATATTGACATATTAGGTATGAGATAATGCCTTTTTTCAAATTAATAAAGTTTTTATGACTTTAAAAAAAATTACTAAATAGTATCAAAATTGACATAAATAAGTTTTTAAAAAAAATACCATTTTAATGATATAATATTCTTAAAAATATAAGATTAGGCCAAAGGACTTAGATAATATTATATATTTCATTAATGAACCACTTAAGGTTTGATTATAATTTTATATTAACTATATTAACCATGTAGTATAAAAATACAAGAAGACATGGTGAAAGTTAAACTATTTAACTAATAGTTAAATCTCAAAGATAAGGTTAATCTGGTGACCTATACTTTTCTAAAACTTATTGTTTGAGAGGATTTATACCAATACCTGCATTATCCTTGAAATAAATTCATTTTGAGCTATTATAAACCAAAAATAATTTTACAATAAATTAATATTTCAAGCTTTTCCTAAAGTGCCCCTCACCTCTCTTATAAAAGAGTACTTCCCATTCTCTTATATTCACACATCCAAAGTCATTTGTCTCAGCCAAACCCCACTCCAATATCCTCCCAACTACCATAAATTCAACCTAGAGGCCTTACTTTGATCATAAGGCCAACCTAAGGATCTTTTTTGTTCAAATCAAAAGGAAGCACCTGAAGAAGAGGTAATTATTTTATCACCTCTTTCGAAGTTCTTTTATTCATATACTTCCTCTTTCTTTGTTATTTTCATACTAAAATAATAACTCCAATACCTTATACATAATTATATGTTATTATAAATATTATATAATCATATTCATTATTCTATCCATCCTATGAATGAAAAAGTCACCATATGTGCGTGCGTACGGCTTACCGTCTCCACGTCATGGTGTAGTTTGTTATTCAACACTTCATTATTTATATGGGTATAATAATGAGTATAATTTATGTAAATAATAAATATAACATTTTAATAATTCTTTATATATAATATAACATCCAATTACATATAATTACACTATCAATAGAATTATATTTTCGCTCGTGCGTGCGTACAGTTTACCGTCTCCACGATGCGATGAGATTCATTCTCCACTTTAACCATCCAAGAATGATTATAAAAAATATATTATTAAAAATAATGAAATACATGACATAATAATTATAATGGAGTGATATATGTATGTATGTATGTATGTATGTATGTACATATATATCATTCACTTACTTTTATTCAATACGATAAGAAAACGGAAACAGCGTTCATACGTACGTACGGCCTACCGTCTCCATGAACAGTGTATTCCATTTTATATATATATATATTAAATATATTTATATTATGAATATATATGATATATAAATAATATTATACATTCTAGAAGTAAGTAAATTATGATCTAAGTAATATGATCAAGAATAACAAGTCAAAACACATACGATAAACAAAGCGATATTACCTGAAATGTTGCATTAACTTGGAATTGTTAATAAATGGGTAATATAAAGTCATAAAATCATAATATATGATATCATAAATATTATTATGATTCTAATATAAGTTAATAATATGTTTAAAAACATTATACTAAAGTTTCGGAGTCGTACGGAGAGTATCAAACTTAAGGTAAAGGTTAATTCATCAATCTCATTATTATCAGAGATTGTTTATGTGTAAGTATTTACTAGGATATATTTATCATCCATGTCCATGTTTCATAAAAAAATCAAGAGTAATATTTTAAGGTTTTATGGAAGGTACTCTTTAACTAGATCATTATTTTAAATGTTTTAAGGATTTATTTTTCTAAATATATTTAATTAATGTCCATGTTTTCAAAATGATTTTAAGGATTTATTTATATGGACATGATTGTTTTAAAATGTTAATTCCTTTAAAAAGTTTCAAAGTGTTATGGGACACTTTGATTCAAAAATCTCTTTTAAATGACTTCCTTTATAAATTGTGTGACTTTTAAATGATTTAATAAAAAAATGATATTTCTCTCAAAGAGTTTTACTGATCGTTTTCAACAATGTCAACATCATTTACTGGATATCATTGTTGATTGAGGTTGATTTATTATAATACAATATTCCATATTGTATTGAATAAGTTATGATATGTTTGATTTTGGATGTGTTATTTTTATACCATTCATGGTTTTGGCATAAGGCCTTGACGTAGTAGTTATTATATCCAGCATTATGCATTACCTTGTTTTGAAAATAGTTATTAAATGTGATTATTTGTCTAGTAGAATGTCCATGTGCATGTTTATATGGTAATGTTTGATTCATTTTTTCTATATTATGTTCAAGTTTATTTTTTTAAAGGATGATGTTTTTATTATACATCTTGCCTTAGAAGTTTGTAGCTTCCACTGAATTATTTACTGTTATTGAGCATCTGATCTCACCCCTTTATTATGTTTTTTTTTCAGGATTCTAAGAAGTGTATTATGATTTATATGCAGGTTTAATATATGGTAATAATGGAGTTATCAAATGATTATTTATGTTGTGTTTTATGTTAAAAAAATTGTAATGTGAAGTTCTTGTATGTAAATTATTTTCCAAGATAGCTAAAATAATGGGTCCTTAAGGATTTTATTCCTTGTAATCATGCCAATGTATTAAAATAATTCACTAGCTCTGGGCTTCTAGGGTCAGGGCGTTACAGTTGGTATCAGAGTAAGTTTAGCAACAACCTTGGAAATAGATTTAGAAAACTAAGAATATGTATCATAACCCTAAGATTGAATTTGAAGATAAGTATTAAAGAAAATCCTAGAATTTTAAAATAGAGATTATTTGGGTATTCCTAGAAAATACATCATTGTCTAAATACTATAAGTGGATGTAGTTCTGGTACAGATGTACCTAGGGGTGAAAACTTCGACAAGGTGTTTCGAGATTGACTCAGGGTAACCTGGTACACAACGGGCCTTACTGCACACCTGGTTTGACACTCTCAGGGGATATTCTTAGGATAATTCATATTTTCTTTACAAACCATTATGATGGATTTATGAGTAAATATGTCCTCAAAGGAACCATATTTATGATTATGGATTAGATGTGCATAAATTTTTTAATTTATGTTAAGTATTTTACTAGTTTGGAATTATGCATTATGATTCATAACCTAATTTAGTGTATGACATTATTTAGAAATGATGCCTAGTGGAAGAAATGGAAATCATATCAATGCACATAATCTATATAGGGATTGACCTCCTATAAAAGATAATGATAGTGGAGCTGGTGACACAACTGGTACTGAACAACTTATAACTATACTGGGACATCTGAATCAGGTTATGAATAATAACCTTACTCGTATGGAGCATCCTGATCTACAAAACGGAGGATCAATGTTAGACCACTTCATGAGATAACATCCTCCAATATTCAATGGGACTAAAAATCATTTTGTAGCTGAGCAGTGGATAAGTTCCTTAGAGAAAATATTTCTTACTTTGGGAAGTAATGAAAGGGAAAAGCTTGTCATGGCAGTTTATCATCTCTTAGGAGATTCGGATCAATGGTGTTAATTAATTTAAAACACAAATGATGATTAAGAAGTGGTAAATATGGAATAGAGGGATTTTAAAGAAATTTTTTCTAGAGAAATACTTTCCTCGTGAACAGCGAGCTGATATGGAAAGACAATTTCTGAGCCTGAGAAAAAAGGAGAATGAGAATGTTGCAAAGTATGAGGATAACTTTACAAGGTTAAAAAGGCATGATACAGGCTACATATGTAACCTAAGAAGTAAGATTGATCGATTCTTTGATGGGTTAAAACCTTTCCTCTGATGGGCATTGGTCTCATAAACTTTCTCATTGTACGAAGATATAGTCTCGTGTGCTATCAAGACGGAAAAGGAATTCTCTAAGTATTATGACATTAAATTAAAGTAATATAATAAGAGAATGGTAGAGCAATATACAGATAAAGAGAAAAAGGGAAATAAGGATTTTACCTTATGTGATAATTGTGGGAAGAAACACCCTGGAACTTACCTAAAAGGAATGGAATTTTGTTACAAATGTGGAGAAAAAGGTCATCAGGCTCATGATTGTAAGGGAAAGAAATAAGTTGTGCAATGTTATAATTGTAAAGATATGGTACATTATGAAAATTATAGTCCAAATCACTAAGGAAATATAGCTTAGAAAAAGAAAATGGATCAAGGTCAATCTTATATTGTTACTACAGTCGAAGTGGAATAATTAATGTATTTTTGTTTTTTGATTCAAGAATTATATTCTAGTTATAATAAGAATTTGATATATATATAAGGATTGTACTACATTACTTTTTTGTTTTAATTAATGTTTTAATATTATGAAGGTAATCATATATTCATTATGTGACAATAAGAGCAGCATTACGTTGTTAGGGGAATCTGATGTTACAATTGATTTTGAAGATTTAGAGACCTTTTAGACCGAGATTGTACAGAAGTATTTTGGATAAATCAAAATTTTGGGATGGATTAATTTGAACATTGGATAGTATTTTTTAATATTATTATAATACAATAGTTTTATAAAAAAGATAACTTACAGGTCGGACGATAACCCGTCGCGTCGGACAAAGCTGCGGGAATCGAACCCACAACTGAAGTGGGACAAGGCTTTATCGCCTGCCACTAGCCTACAGGAAGTCCCTGGTTATTATAAAATATTTTTCTTCATTTAAATGGTATATGTTTATATTTAGAACCTTATACGATTTAGATAAATAGAATTTTTTTTTTTTTTGAGTTTTATCTTTTGAAGAGAAAGATAAGTTTTGTGGGAATTAGTTAAAGGGTGAAACTCTATATGTAAATTAAGTATGCTTACTTGTGTTCTTAGTCTATGAATTATATTAATTCTACAACACTAGTTAAAGGATCATAAAACCAAAAAAATTCTTAATACTTTCTTTTGCGATGAATCAAATGGTCCCTTAGATCATTGCAGATTTATAGCTTTCTTGTTGTTAACTTTCTCCTAATAGTATTTTCTATCACTCTCCATCAGAACTTGATGGGTTTTTTTTCTCTTCCATATCCATGTTTTCTTACATATAATCCCCATATGTGTTATTTCTGGTAACCTTCATACCTATATTTCTTTATTTTAAAATAGAGGCCTCGTTAAACTATTTTTTGATGTAGGATTTCAACCAAGATATTTTGAAATGTCAAAACCCTATTTTTCAATCCCAATATTAAATTTAAATGATTCAAATTACTTAAGGATGGGATAATGTAACACCCTAATCTTCCATTGTATGATTCCTTTTTAAATAATTCAATAGCATGTGATATACGCAACACCGAGTTCAAGCGCGTCACGACCTATCAAACTAGTCATTTAAAAATTAATTATGAATAGTATTAACCACATTTTAAATTTTATATATCTCATATACTTTTAAAATTCATATTTTTTGTTTCTTGGATATAATATAAGTAAAATTTCAATTTTTCAAACAAAAGAAGTATTTTTCAAAAAATGTTGTTTTTACGCCTTTTATTGGAGAACCCTTTTTAAATCCAATATTTGACACATTTATATATTCAATTTTATGAAATTAAATTCTTATGTATAATCAGGATATAAAAATTTAGTTTGGATAATTTTTTGGTACTTTTCTGATAACTTTCATATTTTGATGAATAGTGAAAAATACTAAATTTTAATTAAAAACAACTTTTTTAATCAAAATAATTTATAGTGTTAAATTATAAATTTGAGTAGTTTTAAAGTATCATTAGATTATATTTTTATCATTTAATATAATTTATTTCATTGGATGTAATTTTACATTTAAATTGTATAAAAACACATGTCAATCTTTTGATAGTTTTTACTTCTTAAAAACCTGCTTTTTGGTTTTGACAATGGGAATTAATTTTAAATTAATTACTGCAACATATGTGTTTTGAAATTGGAAAAATGGATTCCATATTTGGAATTAAAAGGTCTAAATTGTTTAAATAGGTACTCTTTTTTTACATTATGAATAATAACTTCATTAATTATTTTATTTACCATAGTTAAAGGATAAATCTAGTAAATAAGGGTAAAAAATAATATTATAATAATATTAAACTACCCTAAAACCTATCCTAATATTATTTTATGAGATATTTCCGAGCATGTGCTTCCTTGGGTCGATTTTGGGACCCCATGGAGCCACTTGGATGTGAAAATGGCATTTTATAAGAATTAATTTTAAAGTATAGAAAAACATAACATAAACATGTATCTTTCACTAATGAAATTTTTATATGGGGTTATATAATTGATATATTAGACTATAAATAATAATTAAAAATATAATATTATTTAATACATCGTGATATTTTATTTATAATTTTTAGACATAAAATAAATAAATTTATTTATGACACAATAATGATGCAATATTTTCCTTATTAATGAAAGAATCAAATAAATGATATTATAAATATTAAAATAAATATAATTTGAAAGTTTAGATGCCATAAAATAATTTTATGGATGACATTGACATATTAGGTATGAGTTAATTATTTTTTTTCGAAGTAATAAATTTGTTATTACTTTAAAAAAATCAATTACTAAATATCATCAAAATTGATATAAATGAGCTTTTAAAGAAAATACTATTTTATTAAATGATATAATATTCCTAAAAATATAAGATTCAGATAAAGCACTTAGATAATGTTATATATGTAATTAATGAACCACTTAAGGTTTGATTGGAATTTTATAGTAACTATATTAACCATCTAGTATAAAAATACAAGAAGACATGGTGAAAGTTAAACTATTTAACTAAGAGTTAAATCTCAAAGATAAGGTTAATATGGTGACCTAAACTTATCTAAAACCTATTGGTTGAGAGTAATTATACCCATACCACCTTATATTCTAAATAAATCCATTTGGAGCTATTATAAACTGAAAATAATTTTATAATAAATTAATATTTTAAGCTTTTCTTAAAGTGTTCCTCACCTCTCTTATAAAAGGGTACCTCCCCTTCTCTTAAATTCACACATCCAAAGCCATTTGGCTCGGACAACCCCTAATAAAATATCCTTCCAACTACCCTTAATTAAACCTATATTCTATAATTTGATTATAAGGCCAAACTAACAAGCTTTTTTGTTCAAATAAAAAGGAATCACCTGAAGAAGAGGTAATTATTTTATCACCTCTTTCAAAGTTTTTTTCTTCTTCTACTTCTTTTTTCTTTGTTATTTCCATACTAAAAGAATAAATCTAGTGCCTTATATATACTGAGATGTTATTATAAATATTATACAACCATATTCACTATTATATCCATGTTATGAATGAAAAAGTCACCATATGTGTGTACGTACGGCTTACCGTCTCCACATCGTGGTGTAGTTTGTTATTCAACACTTCATTATTTGGATAGGTATAATAATGAGTATAATTGATGTAAATAATAAATATAACATTTTAATGATTCTTTATATATAATATACCATCCAATTACATGTGATTTCACCATTAATATAATGATATTGTTGCTCGTGCGTACGTACGGCTTACCGTCTCCACGACGCGATGAGATTCATTCTCCACTTTAACCATCCAAGAATGATTATAAAAAAAATATTATTCAAAATTATGAAATAAATTACATAATAAGTCTACTAGAATGATATATATATATATAAATATTTATGTACATATATATAATTCTCTTACTTCCATTCAATACGATAAGAAAACAGAAACAACATTCATGCGTACGTACAGCCTACCGTCTCCATGAATGGTGTATTACATTTTATATATATATCTATTACATATATTTTTATTATAAATATAAATGATATATAAATCATATTATACATTCTTTAAGTAATTAAATCGTGATCCAAGTAATATGATCAAGAATAATAAGTCAAAACACGTATGATAAACAAAGCGATATTACCCGAAATGTTGCATTAACTTGGAATTATTAATAAATGGGTAATATAAAGTCATAAAATAATAATATATGATATCATAAATATTATTATGGTTCTTATATAAGTTAATAATATGTTTAAAAATATTATACAGGAGTTTCGGAGTCGTACGGAGAGTATCAGACTCAAGGTAAGGGTTAATTCCTCAATCTCATTATTATCCGAGATTGTTTATATATAAGTATTTACTGGGATATATTTATCATCAATATCCATGATTCATAAAAATGTTTTCAAAAGTAATATTTTAAGGTTTTATGGGAGGTACTCTTTAACTAGATCATCATTTTAAATGTTTTAAGGATTTATTTTTCTAAATCTATTTAATTTATGTCCAACTTTTCAAAATGATTTTAAGGATTTATTTATATGGACATGATTGTTTTAAAATTTTAATTCCTTTCAAAAGTTTCAAAGTGGTATGAGACACTTTTATTTAAAAATATATTTTAAATTGCTTCCTTTATAAATTGTGTAACTTTTAAATGATTTCATGAAAAAAAGTGATATTTCTCTCAAAGAGTTTTACTGATCATTTTCAACTATGTCAACATCCTTTACTGGATATAATTATTGATTGAGGTTGATTTATTATAATACAATCTTCCATATTGTATTGAATGAGTTATGATATGTTTGACTGTGGATGTGCTATTTTTTTACCATTCATGATTTATGGTTAAAGTATTAACATTTCATATGCTAATTTTAATACGAATGATTATGTTATATCTCGCCCTTTTCAAATGAGGAATGCATTGGACTTAGTAAGTGATGGGTGGGGCCTGATATAGTCCCTTGATTCATTAGTAGGTCTCATGAGACAAACTAGTGTCTTGTAACATGGCCTTGATAGAATATTTGTGAATGGTCTTGGCATAAGGCCTTGACATAGTAGTTATTATGTCCAACATTATGCATTCCCTCATTTTGAAAATAGTTATTACATGTGATTATCTGACTTATAGAATGTCCATGTGCATGTTTATATGGTAATGTTTGATTAATTTTTTCCATATTATGTTCAAGTTTATTGTTTAAAAGGATGATGTTTTTATTATACATCTTGCCTTATAAGTTTATAGATTCCACTGAATTATTTACCATTAATGAGCATCTGAGCTCACCTCTTTCTTATGTTTTATTTTCCTAGGATTCGAAGAAGTGTATTATGATTGATATGTAGGGTTAAGCTAGGGGAATAATGGAATTGTCAAAGGATTATTTATGTTGTGTTTTATGTTATAAATTGTAATAATGTGAGGTTCTTGTATGTAATCTATTTTCCTAGACTGCTAAACTGATCAGTCCTTCAAGACTTGATTCCTTGTAATAATTTCAATGTATTAAAATAATCCACCGGCTCCAGGATTCTAGGGTCGGGGAGTTACACTGATCACAAAATTTTAAATTATATATTCACTCAAAAGTAGTTTAATATGCATTGGAGAATATGGTTGGAACTGATTAATGATTATGACTGCTCAATACACTACCACCCTATGAAAGTGAACAAGGTGGATGATGATTTGAGTCGAAAGGATCATGCTACCTTATCTATGATGAGGATCACAAAATATCCAATATTTCTAGATTTATAAATGATAGATCTGGAAATATTGAAAGAAGGGGAGGATTCTTATATTTATCAAATAAGTGTTCAACCATCTATCTAAGTAAAGATTAAATAGGCACATAAGGATGATGTAGAGCTGAAAAAGAAGTTTAGAAATGTTCCCTGAGTATAACCTTGACTATGATGGAATAATAAGGTTCAGGAACCACATATGTGTTCCATTTATACCTGATTTGAATAAGGGTCTGTTAGAGTAAGCTCATAGTTCATCATTCTCCATTCATTTAGGAATTACGAAGATGTATAGATATTTAAAAGGGTATTTCTAGTGGGTTGGAATAAAGAGAGGTATTGAAGAGTTTCTATCTCGGTGCTTAGTATGTCAACAAGTTAAGGCAGAGTGAAAAAAATCTAAGGGGATGTTACAACCATTACCCATACTTGAATGTAAATGGGAAAACATCACCATGGATTTTGTTATTAGGATCCTCAAAACATATAAAGGTAATAATGTTATTTGGGTTGTAGTTGATCGCCTTACAAATTCAGAACACTTCATTTCTATTAGAGATAATTTCTCTTTGGATCATCTTTCATGTCACGACCCGTCCTCGGGGCCCGTGCCGTGACTACCCCAAGCCCGCCTTCCATAGGCCAGGGGCTGACGACTAGCACCAAGGCGTAAAATCCCAGTAGACAGGGAAGGCATTGCCTTTATAAGTAACAACCACACAGAGTCAGCAAGCGGAAAGTAAAGTGCAGAAAAGAAAAAGGGGCCGGAAATACAAGCCCAACTGTAAAGTACAACTGAAAAGTAAAGTACAGCAACTGAAGAAAAGACGGCGGCCTCGTGTCGTCCACTGGAAATCCCACCTGAAGGGTGGGTACAGATAGCCTCCAGGCTCCTCGGGTCCCACGTCCGCTCCGAGTACGTTCCGCCCAGTGGTCCACCTCCAGGTACCGTCCTGCTCCACGCCCCAACCGTGATCAGCGCTGTCCGTCGTCTGCAACCAACACAACAAGGTGCGGGCATAGCCCGTGCAGGGGTGAGTACAACTACTCAGTAAGGACCCCGAGACCCCCGAAGGTCTCCCGAAATCCACAAAGGATATAGCACAAAAGAAAGTTGCAATCACGAAGTAACATCTGACTCGACTTAGGTATATGCCCATACATATACCTAAGTCCCCAATTCTAGCTCTGCTCACGAGCTCAAGAACAACTCAATCCACAAAGGAAAGCAAGACTCAAATCCACAAGGAGAGTAAACAGTAAATCCACAAAGGATAGTTCAACACAATCCACAAAGGAGAGTAACATAAGATTCAGCTCAACCAGGTATACTTTTTCAGATGACGTCAAAGATGATCACTGATCCATCTAAGTCGTCGGACCCACGAAGGATCGATAGGTACTAACCCCCGCAAAGACCCACACAGGATCGGGCTCACACAGAACCTGTAGGCAGTGGCTCACACAGAACCGGTAGGCAGTGGCTCACACAGAACCGGTAGTAGGACCCACACAGGATCGGGCACTGATCCGCGTAGGATCGCTGAGTGCAGTAGTCGACGCAGTCCACTGAGGATCTCTGCACAGTCGTCGCCGCAGTCCACGAAGGATCTCTGCTCTGCCGTCGTCGCAGTCCACGGAGGATCTCTGCTCTGCCGTCGTCGCAGTCCACGGAGGATCTCTGCTCTGCCGTCGTCGCAGTCCACGGAGGATCTCTGCTCTGCCGTCGTCGCAGTCCACGGAGGATCTCTGCTCTGCCGTCGTCGCAGTCCACGGAGGATCTCTGCTCTGTCGTCGAGGTCACAGCCAGCGCTAGGGTTCCCGCACAAAGCGAGCTCGTTTAGGAGGGTCCGCTCCACGAGCCGAGAGGCTGATACATCAACTGACACGTAGTCCGAAGTTGATGTATCCAAAAGTTCCGTATCGACAACAGGATCTCAACGCGACAGACGGCGCGTCAATCGGACGCCCGGTCTGAGAGTTATTGGCATTTTCGTCCCAGGGGCCCGGTTGGTTTTTAGGGAAAAACCAACCCGACCGTACTCCGCCTGTATCCGATCCTCGGGCGGAGTATGCCAAAAGTTCCGTCTCACTTAGAGGAAACTACCACAGCTGACGGTACGTCGATCGGACGTCCGTAGCTCAAGTTATGAGCGTTTCCGCTCCGAGGGCCCGGTTGGCTTCGTGTACGAACCAACCCGGCCGAACCCAAAGTCTTCCGAAACCTTGAGTATAATATACCGAAACGACCGTCTCGATCCAAGGATCGCGTAGCCGCTGACGGTTCGTCAATCGGAGGTCCCAGGCCCAAGATATGGGCGAAAGACCGAAGAGGGCCCGAAACGGGGGTACTGGGCCCGGGGCGACCCGGCCCGAACCCCCCCCCCCCCCCCCCTGGGGTTGGCCGCACCGGGTCGGCCCGAACCGGGTCGGCCCGACCCGGCCCGAACCGGCTCGGCCGGGTCCGGTCCGGCCTGGGCGCGGCCCGGCCGACCGGACCGGCCGGCTCGGCCTCGGCCGAGCGGCCGAACTGCCGCCGCCGCGGGGTTGAACCCGCGGCTTGAGTGAAACCGCGGCCCCGCGGGGGGGCCGCCTGTCACGCGGACGCGGCCGAGCCGCCGCGTCCGTCCCGGTTCCGCGCGGCCGCGGAACCGGCCGCCGTTGCCGCCGCGGCTTCAGCCGCGGCGGGCTTCCTCCACGGCGGCGCGCCGGGCGCCGCCGCCTCCGGTCGCCGCCGCCGCCGCGCCGCCGCCGCCTTCCGCGGGCCGCCGGAGATGCTCCGGTGGCCCGATTTCTTTCCCGTCTGCGCCGATGCTCCTCCCGGGGGACGATCTTCACTGCGGAGCCAACAAATTGCCCTTGCCGCACGGTTCGTCGTCGTCCGCCAAATCCGCGCAAAAAGAGAAGATCAGCGGAGGGTTGCCGGGTCTTGTTCGTTAGACCCGCACCCTCCGCGTTAGTCATAAACGTCACCGGGAGGGAAAATCAACAACAATTTTAATTAAATTAAAATTGTCGGAGATTAAGTTCTTTACTTAAAAGGAATAAACACGGGAAAAAGATAAAACAATCCAGCATCCCTTACCTTATCGTCGTCGTCGGACGAGAGGTCGTCGCGGAATCGCTCGTCGCGGAGGAAGGAGATCGTCGCGTCGTCGCGGTATCCGGCGTCGCGTCGCCAATCTCCGGATCAAGATCAAACGGATTTAATTAGTTTAAATCCGTTGATATTGAAATTAAAAAGGGAGAAGAAAAGATCTGATTCTCACCTTAGTTGCCGAACGAGGATCGGCCGCGGAAGAAGAGGCGTCGCTGAAGAACGTCGCGGGTAGATCTCGTCGACGTCGCAGATCTTGGTGTGCGTCGTCGAATTCCGGTCGCCGGCGTTCTTCGCGTTCTTCGCGTTCTTCGCGTTCTTCGCGTTCTTCGCGGAGAGGGTGGAGGAACGAAGATTCTTTCAAATCCTTTCCAAGGATTTTTGGGTTGGTCTTATTTTATAAACATGCCAACACACGAAACCGGTTAAGAAACGATCCATCAATTCGTTGACTTAATTCAACGAAAGAAACGACCCATTTAATTCACGAAGAAACAGTCCATTTAATTCACGAAATAAACCGCCCAATTAAATGGTCTGTTAAGAATTAAAGAAAACGCGTCGGTTGACTTTTCAGTTACTTTGACGGGTTTTCGCGGGTGCGTTACTTAGCGAAAGAAACGGCGGGGCTCGTGCGGGTCCCACCGCACAAATATCCTACCAAGGGGGTAGGATATTTCTGGATAGTATCCTATCCAGTTCAACTCAGTTCAAGCCGCCTTTAAGTGACTTTAAGTGGCTTCCAAGCAGTTTAAGTGAAATAAAATAAAGTTGTCGCACAAACTTTATTTTTATTTCTGACTTAAAGCCGCAAAATCTAAAAACCACGTCTGTGCAAACGCAACTCCGGAAGAGGCGTTTCTAAGCAAATACCGGCGCTGCGATTTCATCGGTGCCCTCAGAATTCGATTCCGGGCACCGGTTCAAAAGATAGAAAAACCCGCTCGTCCGTTCACTGAACGTACCCGAGCCAAACTTCGGAAATTGATTCCGGGCACACCGGGCCTCGGAATCAGGTGCCGTCTGAAGCTGCGCTCTTGTAAAATTCCAAAGAAAATTAAGAAAAAAAATTTCCTTGAAATTTGCGGGTCTTTACATTACTCCCACCTCAGGGCTTTACGTCCCCGTAAAGATACATCAAAAACTAGGGGAACAAATGGGGGTACTGAGCACGCATCTGAGCCTCCCGCTCCCAAGTGCTCTCCTGGAGGTTCCCGTGCTGCCATCTGACGCGCACAAGAGGAATCGATCGCCCACGTAGGACCCGCTCTTGTCGATCCTCGATCTCCACTGGAACCTCCGCAAAAGTCGCCCCATCGTCCACGTCCATCTCCCCAAAGTCGATGATGTGCGTCGGGTCGTGCACGTATCTCCTCAGCTGAGACACGTGGAAGACGTCGTGCACCCGGTGCAACTGAGGTGGTAGAGCCAGGCGATAAGCCACCTCTCCTATCCTGCTGAGGACCTGGAAAGGCCCGATGAAGCGTGGAGACAACTTGCCGCCTCGGCCAAATCTCCGTAAACCACGTCGAGGTGAGACACGCAAAAAGACGTGGTCGCCATCCTCGAACTCTAGTGGCCTCCGCCTCCTGTCAGCATATGACTTCTGCCGGCTCTGAGCTGTCCTCATCCTCTCCTGGATGATCTGGACCTTCTCTGTCGTGGCTCGGACCATCTCTGGTCCCACGAGTGCTGACTCCCCAGGGTCTGTCCAGCACAACGGTGATCTGCAGGGTCTGCCGTACAACGCCTCGTATGGTGCCATCCCGATGGTGGAGTGGTAGCTGTTGTTGTACGCGAACTCCACCAAGGGTAGGTGGTCCTCCCAGCTGCAACCAAAGTCGAGAACACATGCACGGAGCATGTCCTCGAGTGTCTGAATGGTCCTCTCCGTCTGACCATCCGTCTGAGGGTGGAAGGCTGTGCTCAGATGGAGCCGCGTCCCGAACGCCTCCTGCAACCCCTTCCAAAGCCGGGAAGTGAAACGAGCATCTCGATCGGAGACGATAGATGATGGCACACCGTGAAGCCGTACGATCTCCTGGACGTAAAGACGTCCCAAGCTCTCTACTGAGCCCTGCTCTCTGATGGGTAAGAAGTGTGCCGACTTGGTGAGTCGGTCGACAATCACCCAAATGGAGTCGTGACCTCTGGAAGTGCGTGGAAGTCCAGTCACGAAGTCCATAGATATGCCGTCCCACTTCCACTCCGGGACCTCCAAGGGTTGTACCAAGCCTGCTGGTACCTGATGCTCTGCCTTCACCTGCTGGCAGGTGAGGCATCGTGAAACGAACTCTGCCACAGCTTTCTTCATGCCCGGCCACCAGTGCTGTCGTCTGAGATCCTGGTACATCTTCGCCACTCCGGGATGTACCGCCAAGGGAGAAGTGTGAAACTCTCTCAGCACCTCCTCTCGTAGAGCGACTGGTACGAAGGTACGTCCTCTGAAAAGGATGTCATGCTCTGCTCCAAGGGAGAAACCATCAGGCGCCTGACCTGAGGATATCAGTGCACGCCGGGTCTCACAGTCGGCGTCCTCACGCTGAGCCTCTCTGATCCGCTGCAGAAGTGGAGGAGAGACTGTGAGAGACTGAAGAAAGGCTGCTCCGTCTCTATCCACGAAGGATATCTGCAAGGAGGCTAGCTGCTCCGTCGCCTCCTCAAGTAGCTGAATGCCCGTCCTCCTGCTGAGGGCATCGGCTACCACGTTCCCCTTCCCAGGAGTATAGACTATCTCAAAGTCATAGTCCTGGAGGAACTCAATCCATCTCCGCTGTCTCAGGTTCAGGTCCTTCTGAGAGAAGATATACCTGAGACTCTGGTGGTCAGAAAAGACTGTGAAGCGCTCGCCCATCAGATAGTGCCGCCAAGTCTTCAGAGCGAAGACCACTGCTGCTAACTCCAGGTCATGAGTGGCGTAGTTCTGCTCATGCGGCCTCAACTGACGTGATCCGTAGGCGATCACGGCCCGCTCCTGCATCAGGACGCACCCGAGTCCAGTCCCTGATGCATCGCAGTAAACTACGTACCCAACTCCCTCCTCAGGCAACCTCAAGATAGGTGCGCTGGTCAATCTCTGTCTCAGCTCCTGGAAGCTCTGCTGACATCTGTCTGACCACACGAAGGGTTTCCCCTTCTTTGTCAAAGCTGAGAGTGGTGCCGCAACTCTGGAGAAGTCTGGCACGAATCTCCGATAGTATCCGGCTAGGCCCAAGAAGCTCCGCACCTCTGTCACGCTCCTGGGTGGCTCCCAAGCTAGCACTGCCTCGATCTTCGCGGGATCCACCGCAACTCCCGCCTCAGAAATGACGTGCCCCAAGAAATGGACCTCACGTAACCAGAACTGGCATTTTGAGAGCTTGCCATAAAGCTGGTGCTCTCGGAGTGTGTCTAGCACAACTCGCAGGTGGTAGGCATGCTCCTCCTCAGTCGTCGAGCATACCAAAATGTCGTCAATGAAGACAACGACAAATCGGTCGAGGTATGGCTGGAAGATCCTGTTCATGAGGCTCATGAACACTGCTGGAGCATTGGTTACGCCGAACGGCATAACCAAGAACTCATAATGGCCATACCGACACCTGAAGGCCGTCTTCTGTACGTCCTCGTCTCGAACTCTGAGCTGATGATAGCCTGACCGGAGGTCTATCTTCGAGAACCACCGCGCTCCCTTGAGCTGATCGAAGAGGTCATCAATCCGTGGCAGCGGATACTTGTTCCTCACTGTCACCTGGTTCAGGCGACGATAGTCGACACATAGTCGCAAGCTCCCGTCCGCCTTCTTGGCGAACAAAATCGGGGAAGCCCAGGGTGAAACACTGGGTCGGATAAACCCCTTGCTCTGCAAGTCCTCCAACTGTACCCGCAGCTCTCGAAGCTCGGCGGGGGCCATCCGATATGCTGGAGTAGATATCGGGGCTGTCCCGGGGTACAAGTCGATGTAAAAGTCTACCTCTCTACGAGGAGGTAGCCCTGGAACGTCGTCGGGAAAGACGTCCACGTACTGGTCCACCACTGCAGGAAAAGCCGGACTCCGCACGTCCACTGCTCCTAGGATGAGGCTAGCCAACTGATGAGAGATGGGCTGCACTCTCCTCCGCGGAAGTCCATCCTGTGCTGCAAAGGTTCCCTTCTCGCCGGTGAAGGTAAACCTGCTCTCGTCGGTACGAACACATCGCACCTTGCGCCTAAAACAGTCGATCTGGGCATGAACCGTGGATAGCCAATCCATGCCCAAGATGACGTCGTAAGGCCTCGACGCCGCTACAAGGAGATCCCAGCCGAAGCTCTCGCCTCCTAGAGTAAGCTCACACTGCCGGCACCAGTGCGTAATCGTCGAGTCTGCTCCCGTAGGAGTCTCTAGCCGTAAGGATCGAGCCAACGGCTCAGTCGGAATCTCCGAGCTCCGAACAAGGGCAGAGGCTATGAAAGAGTGACTCGCTCCTGTGTCTATAAGTACTGCAGCAAGGGTGGAATAGACACAGATCGTACCTCGAATCATCTCTGGCAAGTCGGGGTCGTAGGCCTCCACTGCCTGGAGCTGGGCCTGTCCCTGCCCGCCAGCTCCCTGTGGTCGAGGTGGCCCTCCTGGTGGTGGTGGGGGTAGAGCCTGGAAGCGTCGCCCACCACCCGCTGCTCGGCCAGCTCCTCTGCCTCGTCCGCCTCCTCCCTGCGGACCACCACGGTCGACCCTCTGCCTCTGCCTGGGTGGCCCCTCCACCGTCTGCTGCTCCTCTGGTCGGCGAGTCGGGCAGTCACGAGCCATGTGACCCTGCCCGCCGCAAGAGTAGCACAGCCTGCCTCTCGAAAGGCTGGCACTCCGCTGTGTGCCTCGTACTGCTGAGCCGGTGTCCTGAGGCCGTCTGCGAGGGGGTCTGGTCTGCCTGGACCCGTGAGTCATCCGTCGGCTACCTGCTGCCGAAGACTCAGCTACCTGCCGCCCTGCGCTAGGTCTCGCCGCTGAAGAAGGCTCTGCCAGGAAGCTCTCGATCAGGAGGGCTCGCTCCAGCACTCCCGCCTGGGTCGGAATGCTGAGGGAGATCAGCGACGCCCGAATCTCCTGTCGCAAGCCCTGCTCGAAGGTCCGGGCCCGGAAGAAGGGGTCCCGTACCATGTCGGTCGAGTAGCGAGATAGGTCCGTGAACCTCGCCGCGTACTGAGCGACCGTCATGCTGCCCTGGCGCAGCTGGAGAAGCTCCTGGATGCGCACCGCTCGGAGGGTGGCCGGGACGAACTCAGAGCGGAAGAGGCTCTCGAAGTCCGCCCAGAGCAAGGATGCCTCATCGTGAACCTGGAGCATCAGGCTCCACCATCGTCCTGCCGCCGCCTGCAGGAGGCTCGCTGCGAGAATCACCATGAGATCCGCTGGTGTCCTCACTAGCCTGAAGATCCGTACCACCGCCTCTAGCCAGTCCTCGGCGGCCTGGGGGTCCGCCTCACCGCGAAACCTGGGCGGTCGCTGGCTCTGAAACTCGTGCAGTGCCCTGAGGCGACGTGCATCGTCAGCGTCTGGTACTGGAAGCATCGGTGGCTCGGCGGGTAAGGCTACCGCCGGTGCCACTGCTGGCAAAGGGCCCTGCACCGAGGCCTCGTCGCTCGGTGGGCTGCCGTCGCGCCCTACACTCGGAACCCTAGCTGGCAGTCGTCGCGGGGCCATCCTGAAAAGGAGAACAAGAGCACCACAGTCAGAACAGTATACCTGGTGAGCTGGCACAAGTAATCACAAGGAAAACTTGAGACTTTCATAAAGCAGATCAGTATACCCGGTGAGCTGACACAAGCAATCACAAAGAAAACTTGAAACATACACGCAATCAATGTTTTCATGCATTAAGTCGGAAATCAGGAGTCAGGGTCCTGGTGTACGGATACGTCGGCCGCCGCACCAACACTGGGCTCCCTGAACTGATAACCACACTCAATACACTAAACACTATTGCTTCACATAGAAAGAAAGGACGATCAGAGTCTGCGGTAGAACCGACCGCTCTGATACCAATTTGTCACGACCCGTCCTCGGGGCCCGTGCCGTGACTACCCCAAGCCCGCCTTCCATAGGCCAGGGGCTGGCGACTAGCACCAAGGCGTAAAATCCCAGTAGACAGGGAAGGCATTGCCTTTATAAGTAACAACCACACAGAGTCAGCAAGCGGAAAGTAAAGTGCAGAAAAGAAAAAGGGGCCGGAAATACAAGCCCAACTGTAAAGTACAACTGAAAAGTAAAGTACAGCAACTGAAGAAAAGACGGCGGCCTCGTGTCGTCCACTGGAAATCCCACCTGAAGGGTGGGTACAGATAGCCTCCAGGCTCCTCGGGTCCCACGTCCGCTCCGAGTACGTTCCGCCCAGTGGTCCACCTCCAGGTACCGTCCTGCTCCACGCCCCAACCGTGATCAGCGCTGTCCGTCGTCTGCAACCAACACAACAAGGTGCGGGCATAGCCCGTGCAGGGGTGAGTACAACTACTCAGTAAGGACCCCGAGACCCCCGAAGGTCTCCCGAAATCCACAAAGGATATAGCACAAAAGAAAGTTGCAATCACGAAGTAACATCTGACTCGACTTAGGTATATGCCCATACATATACCTAAGTCCCCAATTCTAGCTCTGCTCACGAGCTCAAGAACAACTCAATCCACAAAGGAAAGCAAGACTCAAATCCACAAGGAGAGTAAACAGTAAATCCACAAAGGATAGTTCAACACAATCCACAAAGGAGAGTAACATAAGATTCAGCTCAACCAGGTATACTTTTTCAGATGACGTCAAAGATGATCACTGATCCATCTAAGTCGTCGGACCCACGAAGGATCGATAGGTACTAACCCCCGCAAAGACCCACACAGGATCGGGCTCACACAGAACCTGTAGGCAGTGGCTCACACAGAACCGGTAGGCAGTGGCTCACACAGAACCGGTAGTAGGACCCACACAGGATCGGGCACTGATCCGCGTAGGATCGCTGAGTGCAGTAGTCGACGCAGTCCACTGAGGATCTCTGCACAGTCGTCGCCGCAGTCCACGAAGGATCTCTGCTCTGCCGTCGTCGCAGTCCACGGAGGATCTCTGCTCTGCCGTCGTCGCAGTCCACGGAGGATCTCTGCTCTGCCGTCGTCGCAGTCCACGGAGGATCTCTGCTCTGCCGTCGTCGCAGTCCACGGAGGATCTCTGCTCTGCCGTCGTCGCAGTCCACGGAGGATCTCTGCTCTGTCGTCGAGGTCACAGCCAGCGCTAGGGTTCCCGCACAAAGCGAGCTCGTTTAGGAGGGTCCGCTCCACGAGCCGAGAGGCTGATACATCAACTGACACGTAGTCCGAAGTTGATGTATCCAAAAGTTCCGTATCGACAACAGGATCTCAACGCGACAGACGGCGCGTCAATCGGACGCCCGGTCTGAGAGTTATTGGCATTTTCGTCCCAGGGGCCCGGTTGGTTTTTAGGGAAAAACCAACCCGACCGTACTCCGCCTGTATCCGATCCTCGGGCGGAGTATGCCAAAAGTTCCGTCTCACTTAGAGGAAACTACCACAGCTGACGGTACGTCGATCGGACGTCCGTAGCTCAAGTTATGAGCGTTTCCGCTCCGAGGGCCCGGTTGGCTTCGTGTACGAACCAACCCGGCCGAACCCAAAGTCTTCCGAAACCTTGAGTATAATATACCGAAACGACCGTCTCGATCCAAGGATCGCGTAGCCGCTGACGGTTCGTCAATCGGAGGTCCCAGGCCCAAGATATGGGCGAAAGACCGAAGAGGGCCCGAAACGGGGGTACTGGGCCCGGGGCGACCCGGCCCGAACCCCCCCCTGGGGTTGGCCGAACCGGGTCGGCCCGACCCGGCCCAAACCGGCTCGGCCGGGTCCGGTCCGGCCTGGGCGCGGCCCGGCCGACCGGACCGGCCGGCTCGGCCTCGGCCGAGCGGCCGAACTGCCGCCGTCGCGGGGTTGAACCCGCGGCTTGAGTGAAACCGCGGCCCCGCGGGGGGGCCGCCTGTCACGCGGACGCGGCCGGGCCGCCGCGTCCGTCCCGGTTCCGCGCGGCCGCGGAACCGGCCGCCGTTGCCGCCGCGGCTTCAGCCGCGGCGGGCTTCCTCCACGGCGGCGCGCCGGGCGCCGCCGCCTCCGGTCGCCGGCGCCGCCGCCGCCTTCCGCGGGCCGCCGGAGATGCTCCGGTGGCCCGATTTCTTTCCCGTCTGCGCCGATGCTCCTCCCGGGGGACGATCTTCACTGCGGAGCCAACAAATTGCCCTTGTCGCACGGTTCGTCGTCGTCCGCCAAATCCGCGCAAAAAGAGAAGATCGGCGGAGGGTTGCCGGGTCTTGTTCGTTAGACCCGCACCCTCCGCGTTAGTCATAAACGTCACCGGGAGGGAAAATCAACAACAATTTTAATTAAATTAAAATTGTCGGAGATTAAGTTCTTTACTTAAAAGGAATAAACACGGGAAAAAGATAAAACAATCCAGCATCCCTTACCTTATCGTCGTCGTCGGACGAGAGGTCGTCGCGGAATCGCTCGTCGCGGAGGAAGGAGATCGTCGCGTCGTCGCGGTATCCGGCGTCGCGTCGCCAATCTCCGGATCAAGATCAAACGGATTTAATTAGTTTAAATCCGTTGATATTGAAATTAAAAAGGGAGAAGAAAAGATCTGATTCTCACCTTAGTTGCCGAACGAGGATCGGCCGCGGAAGAAGAGGCGTCGCCGAAGAACGTCACGGGTAGATCTCGTCGACGTCGCAGATCTTGGTGTGCGTCGTCGAATTCCGGTCGCCGGCGTTCTTCGCGTTCTTCGCGTTCTTCGCGTTCTTCGCGTTCTTCGCGGAGAGGGTGGAGGAACGAAGATTCTTTCAAATCCTTTCCAAGGATTTTTGGGTTGGTCTTATTTTATAAACATGCCAACACACGAAACCGGTTAAGAAACGATCCATCAATTCGTTGAATTAATTCAACGAAAGAAACGACCCATTTAATTCACGAAGAAACAGTCCATTTAATTCACGAAATAAACCGCCCAATTAAATGGTCTGTTAAGAATTAAAGAAAACGCGTCGGTTGACTTTTCAGTTACTTTGACGGGTTTTCGCGGGTGCGTTACTTAGCGAAAGAAACGGCGGGGCTCGTGCGGGTCCCACCGCACAAATATCCTACCAAGGGGGTAGGATATTTCTGGATAGTATCCTATCCAGTTCAACTCAGTTCAAGCCGCCTTTAAGTGACTTTAAGTGGCTTCCAAGCAGTTTAAGTGAAATAAAATAAAGTTGTCGCACAAACTTTATTTTTATTTCTGACTTAAAGCCGCAAAATCTAAAAACCACGTCTGTGCAAACGCAACTCCGGAAGAGGCGTTTCTAAGCAAATACCGGCGCTGCGATTTCATCGGTGCCCTCAGAATTCGATTCCGGGCACCGGTTCAAAAGATAGAAAAACCCGCTCGTCCGTTCACTGAACGTACCCGAGCCAAACTTCGGAAATTGATTCCGGGCACACCGGGCCTCGGAATCAGGTGCCGTCTGAAGCTGCGCTCTTGTAAAATTCCAAAGAAAATTAAGAAAAAAAATTTCCTTGAAATTTGCGGGTCTTTACATTTCATGCATATACGTTAAGGAAGTGTTAAGGTTTCATAGAGCACCATATTCTATTGTATTTGATCGGGATCCAAGGTTTAACTTAAAGTTTTGGTGAAGTCTTATGAAAGTTGTGGATACAAAGGTGAGTTTCAATACGGCGTATCAACCTCAGAAAAATTGTCAGCCTGAGAGGACCATTCAGACCCTAGAGGGTATGCTGAGATCATGTTTTATGGATTTCAAAGGTGGTTGGGAACAACACCTTCCTCTATTCAAGTTTTCTTATAACTATAACTTTCATTCGAGCATTCAGATGACTCATTATGAATCCCACTATAGAAAGAAGTGTAGAAATCCAACATATTGGAATGAAGTTGGAGAAAGAAATATATTGGTACCTGAGCTAGCTGAGGAAATGGGATAGAAAGTTAGAACCATCCAGTAGCATATCAAGGAAGCTTAGAGTCAACAAAAAAAGTTATATTGATGATCAACAGCGTGATCTGGAATTTGAAGTTGATGAGAAGGTGTTTCTATGAATTTATCTATGGAAGAATGTTATGATATTTGGGAAGAAATAAAAGTTTGTCCCTAGGTATATTGTCCCCTTCGATATTCTTGATCGAGTAGGGATGTTAGCTTATCGCTTGGCGCTTCCATCGAACCTCTCTCAAGTTCATGTCGCATTCCATGTATCTCTTCTGAGGAAGTGCTTACCTGATCCTTCACATATATTGAACTCAGAGTTTTTACCATTGGATCAAGATATTTCATATAAAAAAATAACCAGTAAAAATCTTATATCAAGTGTTATGGAACAAGACTACTCGTCTGGTTAAAGTTTTCTAGAGGAATTAGAAATTCAAAGAAGCTATGTGGGAACCTGAGGGTGTGATGAAGAAGAAGTATCCTCATTTGTTTGTAACAGAGTGATGGAATTTATAGGTACAAATTATTTTTAAGTGGCTATAATGTAACACCCTGAGATTTTATGAAATAGTTTTTTTCAACTAAATTTAATTTCTTCGATAGTTTTCGAGTTTTAAAAAACTGTAATATAGTATATCATTATAACACAGTCGTTAAACTAGCAGGTATAAATAGTACTAACTAAATTATGAAAATTATATGGTTTACACATATATAAAATAAATTCATTGGATCTCAATTGATTAGAAATGAAAATAAAAATCATTTGAAAGTAAAAGAAATATTTTTCTAAAAAACTTTTTTTATGTGCGCAACATGTTTTTATCTTAATAAATTGAATTAACCACTATTTGTGAACAATTTTAATAAAATTTATATATTATATTTTTAATAAAAAAAATTAATTTTCATTTAATATTTTTCTAGCCATGGTAAAAGAATAAATCAATTTTCATGCTTAAAAATTGTATTTTTCTTAAAAACGGTTTCGTCACGTTTTGTGCACTTATTTCAAAATTAATTTTTTTCACTTTTAGAAAATATATTTCAAAAAATGAACTTCAATTTTTGATTCAAAATGTAAAAATTATCTCTGAGTAATTTTTTATGAATTTTCTGAAAAGATTGATTTTTGGTAAATAGTGAAAAATACTAATTTTTATTGAAAACTGTCTTTTCATTTAAAGCATTTATAAAGTTACATTTTATTTTAAAATAGTTTTAAAGTAAAATTAGTTTTATTATATTATTAATAATAAAATTTAGTTCATTATAATCAATTTTATGTTTACATTTGATCTAAATACTTTTTTTAGTTAAGAAAACTTTTTCTTTGGAAAACCCCATTATTTTCACGCTTGCGAGTTTAATTTTAAATTAAATTCGGCCACTTCTATGAATTTAATTTCATAAAATGTATTCCATATTTTTAATCAGAATAATTAATATTAGGTAATAAGTTCAACTTAATTTTTTCATAATGAATAGTAAAAAACAATAAAAAAACTATTACTGTGGTTAAGGTTAAAACAGGCTTTTCAGGTGTTAAACTAAAAAGATAAGGGTTAAAATGACCTAAAACTTGCCTCATTTCTATTGGATGTACATATTTAAAACTTATATCATATAAGGTTTGGGAATGGTCCATTTTGGAACCATTTGGTGTGTGTAAAACGTGGGTATATTGTATTCTTTTCAAAAATTCCAAGTGTGTCATGTCCCTCACTTATAAAAGGACACTCTCTCTTCTCTCATCTCCACACTTCAAGAGCCTTTTGGTTTTGTCAATCTCTTCTCAAATACATTCCTTACATCTATCCCCATATCCTAGATCCCTTGGTTTGATCATAAAATCATCTTATGAAGGCTTGAGGTGTAAACCTAAAGAGATTGTCTGAATAAGAGGAGGTTTGAACGTATACGAAGTCGAGAATTAAGGTAAGAGATTTGTGTCTCGCTATTATTTTCATGGGACACATGTCATACTCACCACTTTTTTGTTTGTTTTTTGGTGTATATATTGTCCATGAAGTTATTTTATGATTTTTATTATAAAAGTTATGGGATATACATATCCATCTAAGATTTCTTCTTTCACAAAGCTTATGATTCCAAAGTTACCAAAGTGATAAGGGTTTTATGTTACAATCTCATTGTTCATTGGGATTATTCATTATTATGCTTCCGATTATCAAATATTATAATCTACCTCTCAAGAATATCATGAATTTTATTCTCCTCTGGTTATTTCTGGAAAATATATGTTTTCCTTTCATTTTCCTCTCTTTAAGAATAAGAGACAAAAATAATTTTTTTAAGGAAAATCAACTTTATTTTTCTATTCGATTGAAAATCATTTATATTTCGTGTTCATGTTTTCTAAAAAAATCAAAAAAAAAATTACAATTATCCAATGATTGTTTAAATTCATTTTTACCCTTGTTTGACTTTTTACAAAAATGATTTAAAAGGAATCTTCTTGTCATTTTCCAAATGAGGTACTTTTAACTTTTTACTAAAAATGTGACATGAATTTTTGTTTTAACATGTATGAAATGAATGGTATTTCTTTCCATCATGGTTGTCTAATAATTTAAAGATTATTTTATAAGTTTCCAATGTTATTTTAAAATGAAATGTTTTGTTTAATATTTGGGATTTTTTTTTGATTTTAAATAAGTGATTTCAAAGTGGAAATGATATTTTTCTCAAGAAATGTTCCAAGTTATCCTTTAAAATCATTTTTCATCTACGATTACATCCTTTGATATTATTTAAGTTTTATTGAGGATATGATCCAATGATACTGTAATGACCTACCCCTTCCTCATTGGCTTGAGAAGGTGGTGAGATGCTACTTGGCCTTAGGCAACATTCCCAAAGTGCCAAAGGCTGGAAATAAATGTTGAGGGTTTCAAGACCAATTGAGGAATGATCTAACCTTAGATATAATCCACCCAACCACACAATTCATAACCGACCACAACTACATGATGCATGTCAACAAAGTACACCCCAACAAGATCATTCCAAGAAACAACCAAACTATTCCATAACAATCCCCATAAACCCAATACAATAACCCACAAAAATCCTAATATCAGAGTACTAAGCGAAAGACTCAAAAACAAGACTCAAAGGAAACCATGACATGATCCATGGCTCTACACCAAGATCCATACTCCAAGCACCACAATACCACCCAAGCATCACAATGAACCACTAGCAAAATGAGATGTTTTACTCTTACCTGTGTCCTGGAAAATGACATCTGCAAAAGCACCAAAGTGCCAAAGTAGGGGATGAGTAAAAATACTTAGTAAGTTTTTTCAAAAATGACTTCCCTACACACGCCACTATGATAGAACTGTTAGCACATTTATATAAACAATTTATGCAAAACATCAAATAGTTAAATAATTTCCAACAAGCCAAACATACCCTTACCAAGTCATTTTTCACCCAAATCCACACAATATAAGGGAAAGACAAAAAACAATCCATAATCCATTTTACCATCACATATTAGCACACAATTTCATCTTGCTTAGACATGTGCATAATTAAAACATAGCCATAAATTTTCACACACTCAACCCGGTGGAACAATCACGGTGGAACTTCTCGTCCAAGCCCGTTTACTACTTTCCCAATCTAGCGGTACTTCCCGCCCACTTATCCTTAATGGTGGTCCTTTCATCCACTATCCATACCCTTTTAATAGTGGTACTCCCCGCCCACTTCACATCTATTTCAATCACATGCATAAGTACTTTAACTAACAAATAAGCATATAGCACAACAAAGTCACAACATTATGAAGACAACCATTTCCAACCCAAATAACCCCTTATGACATTATCCATGCCACGTTACCTTCCAATAAAACAACCCCTTTTATTGAAAACCATTTTCACAAACCATTTTCACAAATTAACCCAAGAAACCAATTTTAAAATCTATATTTTAAAATCCAACATCAAGAACATTTCACCGCAATACCCCATTTTCCCCAAAATCCACAAATCATAACAAAATGAATTTCCATCAAAGTTCGAACATCATAATTAAAACCAAATTCAAGAAAAACTAACTAATTGAAGATGAAGCTACTAGTTCTAGAAAAATGGAGTCGAGAGAGAATCCACTTACCTTAGGGTTTCGGTGAAATCGACCAACTCACAACTGCACCACAAATCTAGGTGAAATCTCCACCAAACCCACCTTAGATCTCTTGTCTATCATCAACAAGACAAACTCTCGACATTTTAGGCAACAACAACCCTAGATCTACATGCGACGGAAGTAGATCTAGAAAACCGAGAGAGAGAGAGAGAGAGAGAACTATATCTAAGGAAAACCAAGAACAAACTAAGAGAGAAGACTTGCCGGAGAAGAATTGTCTTCACCACACCTTGAAAACTCTTCGAATTGCTTCCAAAATGAGTGAGAGATCCCCTCTAACCCTTGAGAACCAAAAATCCCGAGTAGGGTTTGTATGGGAGAAGATAAGAGTTTTGGGAAAATCCTGAGTGAACCTGTAATTAAAAACCCAATTTTTAATGTCGCGCACGGTTAGAAAAACCATGCGCTAATTGTTCTCTTGCTACTGCCTCGAAGGGCACCCCATATGGTCTCCTCGCACGGTTAGACAAATCGTGCACAAATCGTGCGAAGCCCACTATCCCAAGCTGCATGGTTACCTGGGTTTGTTACACAATTTCTACTAACCGTGCTCAAACCGTGCTCCTTTTAAAAGCTTTCAAACATTTCCAAAATCTTCACAAACTCTCTCAAACATTACCCAACAACTTTAAGCTCATAAAAAAGGCATAAACAAATGTTACATACCTTAAACCAAGGGTGCTACAGATGTCATCCTTATTCTCTTTGGATGGTTTATAATTATGATGAAAAGATGTTTATGAAATGTTTTTTTCCCACGGGTTATACTATGATAAAATGTTTATGAAACTCATTTTCTTTTCACAGGTTATGATATGATAAATTTTTTAGGATCTTATGACACACATATATATGATTTTCATTATGTGATAGGTGGGTTTGGAATTATATAGCCCTCTAATGTATTTGGCAATGATTAATATTCTATGAGCTCAAATGGTACATGAGAGGTTATTCCAAGCTCAAAAGAGGGTACACAGGAGGTTATCTCAATCCTAAAAGAGGGTACATGAGAGTTTATCTCAAGCACAAGAGGGTACACATGCGGTTATCTCAAGCCCAAAAGAGGGTATACGGGAGGTTATCACAAGCTCGAAGCAGATACACGGGTGGTTAGCCCAAGCTTAACATGTTATGAATGTCTTTGTAGGTAGTCTTGACATAAGATTTTCTATGCTTATGTGTATGACACAAATCTATGTCTTATGCAAATGTTATGTTTTCATGGCTCGTGTTCTTTGATTTCTTTATGATTCATGTCTTATGAACTGCCAAGCATTATGTCGTTACTCAAGATTATGATCTTTGATATGCAGGATATGGTTTTCAAATGTTAAGTTTGTGTTCTCGTATCCTTATACACATGTTATGTTTATGTAATCATTAATATCTCTCTTATTTATCCTTACTGGGTATCTGAGCTCACTTTTTCTTATGTTTCGTTTCCTAAGGTTATGAAAAAAAGTATTGAGTATGATATGTCTAAGAAGAGTGCAAATTATGAAGAGCTTAGTGAGAAATGATGTAGTTCACTTATGAACCAGTCTATGTGTCTTGGTTTCCAAAGATACTGAACATTTATGGTCATCAAACGTGATTTTGTAAAATGAAATGAATATTCATATTTAAGATATAATATCTATGTATGAAATATTTGGGTCGCTATAGGAAATGCGTGATCGATCATATGTTGACGAAACGTCGAGTCAAATCGTTGTAATAATGGAACAAAAACAACAATGTAACACGAGAAATAGACAAGGTACGGGGAGTCAAAAGTTCTCATCTCATTATGTTATTCACATATATAGACTACCTTCTGAAAATTCAAAGACCGAGGGATATAGAAGGCTGGCCATATATTTTGTTGAGAAATGTGAGTAATAATTGTTTTGGGGATTATGACATCCATAAAAAAATAATATTTCACAACAGTTTTTATGAATTTTTATATTATTATATGAATGAATATGGAGATGGACTGATGAAGGTGTTGGGGGTGATTTAAATTCTCAATGGAATATTTATTGTTGAGGGGTGATTTAAATTCTCAACGGAATATTTATTGTTGGGGGGTGATTTGAAATCTGAATATTTGTTTTAATTGTCCTAAAAAATAGGATCTCATTTTGACTGCATTTAAACCACGCGGAAGGTTGAAAATAAAGGGAGGCCTATAAAATGCATGACAGACAATAGAGGAGGCACGCCTTTTGAAGGTTTCAAAGCCCTTGCATATTGGAGTGAAGCGTTGACGGATTCACAACACTGAGGGCTCGAGTAGTGGTGTGCGGTGCACGGCGTGGCTGCAAGCGGAGAGGGGGACCTGAGATCACGAAGGCGGTTGAAATAAAGCACGAAGTGGAGCAGAGATTGTTGCGCCAATTGAAGTGTGTGATTTGTGAGACTTGTAATTTTTATTTGACAATAAAATTACTGATTCTTGGGTGGAGTAGGCTTTCGCCGAACCACGATAATTTTGGTGTTTTATTTTATTTCGTTGCATCTTAAAAACTCCGACCCAACAGAAGCTTGGGGCATATTTCGATTGGAGTAAGCATCCGGTTGAAGGGCTGAACTGCAGACATCACACAGATGCCTATAATTATCCTGAATTTTAATAGAGCTAATTTATTCAAAATGCATTTTTATCATTAAAAAATGAGAAAATTTTCAGCTTTTGATTTAATTATTTTTTTAAAAATGAAGTGAGTAGATAAATGTCAAAATATGAAATAAAATGTAAATTAAACAACACAGGAGGTACGCCTTTTTCCGACGTGCTATCCACCGCCCCAGAGGAATCATAAAAACGACGTTGTTTTGATAATGGTGCAAGTCAACCTCAAAACCAAACCCCTACCAGAAAAGCAACCTTGTCAAGCGTCTTGGCAAAGCAGAAGAGAAGAAATGGCCATCTTATTGACGGCAATCGCGGAGGGGTTGGGCGTTGCGGTGGCGACGCTGGGACGCCTGCAGGAGCGTCGACTCGTCGTCGTCTTCGACGCCATCACCTCTGCAACTGAGGCCCTCATTCTCTGCTGCTGCTCTCCCCGCGGACACCCTCCCCAGCCCTCCCTCGGTTTTCTTCCTTTCTTCTGCTAAATATCTACGTTGTTTTAATTTTCTTATTCCCTTATACGATATAAATCAAATTGTTGTGGGGGATCTGTTGGTCCCTATATTTGGTAATGTTTTCATAAATATAAAATACTAAAGTTTCATTTGTATATTAAGCCGAATTTGTAATAACCGTAACATCAGGGGCTCAACACTGATCCACCTAAAATACTTGAAAACAAGGATTATTATGTCTCAGGTTGGGACTCCAACCTCACCCCCAAATTAGGGTTTTGGACCAAAACGCCCCCCTTGTGCATTATTGGGGTTTTTTTTTTTAAACGCCTCCCCTGATATCCTTATTCTTCATATATATATATATATATATAATGTAATATTTACTTAATATTTATTATATAGATTTATTATTTTATATTTATTAATAATATAAATATACATAATAATATAAATATAACTATTGAAATTATTCTATATATTTTAAATTTTATTATAATGCAATCAATTTTTTTTTTATTCATGGAAAATCATTATATATATGTATAATACTGATTGTATATATTTGTAATATGACGCTTATTAATTAAACTACGAATTTTATAGGCAAATTTCCACTTCAAATTTCAATGAAAATATATTAGTACATAAATAAAAAAATGTAATGGAAAATTCTAGTTCAAATTCACACTTTAAATTACAATGAAGATATATTAATACACTAATAAAAAATGTAAATTTTCACTAAAAATTTGCATTGAGAATCTACACTAGAAACGTTTAGTACAAATTTCCACCGCAAACTTTTAGTGCAAAGTTCAATTCAAATTTCCAATGGAAATTTTCAATATATATTTTTCACTAGATAATTTCATTTAAAATTCATATCGCAAATTTACACTGAAAATTTCTAATAAAATTTCAATGTATGATGAAAATTTTCAACACAAACTAAAAGAACACAAAGACACATGTACAAATACAAATATACATGATAATATTAAATAAAAAATTCACTACTATAAAACAAGATTATACCAACAGGTTTGAGAAAAACCCGTGGGTATAGGGTTTAGTCGAGAGCTATACCCATAGTTTTGCTAAAATCGTGGGTATAAGGTTTGGTTCAAGACTTATACCCACGGTTTTTGAGTATAGGGTTTGGTTCAAGAGTATAGGGTTTGGTTCAAGACCTACTATACCCACAGTTCTTCAAAAAAACTGTGGGTATAAGTTTTGGTTCAAAACCTATACCCACGGTTCTCCAAGAACCATGGGTATAGGTCATTCCAATAGCCACAGTTTTTATAAATCATGACTATACCTTTCCCACGTCAGTGCGGGGTAAAAAATTCCCGCTAGGTCATTCCTATAGCCACAGTTTTTATAAATCATGACTATACCTTTCCCGCGTCATCACGGGAAAAAAATTCCCACGGGAATAACTTTTGCCACATTTTTCAACCTATATATATGGTTTTTGTATATAAGTAAATATATATTTTTATACCAATAATTGTATGTAGTGCAGTGGTTAGACACTTGGATTCTTAAGTGGCGATCCAAGGTTCGAATATGACGGTAGACATTTTTTAAAATCCTATACTCACGATTTCAGAACCGTGGGTATAAGGTTATTGACACGATGGATTATTTTCCATACACCTATTGCCACGAATTATAATTGTGGCAATAGAATTTTCAAACTGTGGGTATACCTCAGAGCTATACTGACAACTTCTATTCCCACGATTCTCTGAATCATGGGTATAGCCCATACCCACAATTTTATGGGCTATACCCACAGTTCCAAATCATGGGTATAGATTAATTTTCCATTAGTGATTTCAAGTGGAAATTGTACTGTGGAAATTTTCAACACGTATATACAAACATTCAAGTAAATTTGCATTGGAATTTGTTGTTTTACATTTACGTTGTACTCCACTGATATAAATCTATACTAAAATTATTCAGTGCAAATTCACAGTTCAAAATTTGAATGGATAAATATGTACATACATACACGTGTATATTTACAAATAAAAATATACAATATAATTTTCAAATACAAATTTACACCGGAAAAGTCACACAATTTCATTGAAAATTTCCAATGAAATTTTATAATTATCGATGGAACCTACGTCTGTTGAAGCAAAAACATTCCTAATATGATCTGTTTTCAATGTTCTTCGTTGTTCATTGCATGTTGAATCTGTCAGGGATAGATTTGGAATGTATTTTGGTTCACTTTCGCTGTTTTTTATCATAAGATAACCCTCTAGTTATCATCAAATACATTTTGACATTTTGAGTGCTAGTATACATAAATAAAAACTAAAAATTTGCAATGGAAAATTATAGTAAAAATTTGAAAATAAAATTTTTATCTTAAATTTTTAGTTTGAATTCTACTAAAATTATAAGTAAGAGTATATTAATACATAAATAAACAATGCAAACTTCTAATGAAAATTTCCTTTGAAAACTTCCAGTGTAAATTTCTAATGTTTATTTCCTACACATTATATTAATCCTATTATAAACATAAAGCTTATTTTTCAGTGGAAATTTATAATACAAAATTTCATTGTGTGCATACATAATATATTAATATATAAAAAACAATGAAAATTTTCATCGTACATTTTCAGTGCAAATTTACATTGACAAATTTCACTACACATTTCCACTAGAAAATTGCAGTTCAAATTTCCAAATGAATTTGTAGAGCACATTTTCAATACATATTTTCCACACCATATATTTACTAATATATATATATATATACAATGTATTTTTGAATAAAAATTTATAGTTCAAATTTCCAATAAATAAAAAAAACATTGAAAATTTGATCAAAAAAACAAACTTTCAATACAAATATATTAACATATAAATAAACAATGTAATTTCACAATAAAAACTTGCAATGCAAATTTCCAATGTAAATATCCAGTGTAAATTTTCATTGCAAATTCCACCACTTAAAAATTCTAATACAAATCTTACTAATACATAAATAAAAAATGTAAATTTTCACAGGAAATTTGTATTGAAAAATTGCACTATAAACCTTTAGTAAAAAATCCCAGTAGGAAATTTTTGTTCAGATTTCCACTTAAATTTCCAATGTAAATTTCCACTTTATTTTTATTATAATTATACTAAAAATTTTATTACAAAAAATCTAAAATAAATGCTTGTTTAAATTTCCAGTTCAAATATATTAACACATAAATAATATACTGAAAATTTTAACTGCAAATTTACTATGAATATTTCCAAAGCAAACTTCCACTAAAAATTTCCAATGCAAACTTCCACCGAAATTTTCCAAGGCAAACTTCCATCAGAAATTTTCAGAGCAAACTTCCATCAGAAATTTTCAGAGCAAACTTCCATCAGAAATTTTCAGGGCAAACTTCCAGTGAAAATTTTCAGGGCAAACTTCCACTGAAAATTTTCAGCTTGGAAATTCACTTAAAATTAAAATGTAGATAAATTAACATATAAAAACTAATATTAAAATGTTATTAAATATAAAATGTTTAATTAAATTATCTTGATTAAATTAGAATTCGTTGTCACATAAATTTATTTGAAAACGTTTAAAAATATCTAAACATAAACATATCAAATTTTTATTTAACTTTATTATTAATATTTTAGAATAAGTTCTTATTAAATGATTTATATTTATCTTTGTTATTAATATATTATAATAAGATTTTTAATTAAACATTTTATGATTATAATTTATTTAAAATCATTTACACACAAGGACATAATGGTCCAACCGTTTATAATTAATTAATTTGATTTTTAAAATTCGCTTTACCTGAAAAACGGATCAGGTGCCATGTTTTCATTTTTCCAGGTGGGGGGTCATCCCACCGTGTACCCGACTTTCAGGTCCACCCGGACCGGAGACGATAATTTTCCTTGTGAACAAACACTTGGATGCATCTGATAACAGTCAGAATGAATGCAAATAAAACAAATGGATCAGCCGCATAGCAGGCCAAAAGAGAGGCCCAAATAAACAGCCCAACAAACAGCATGAATGCCCAGTAGATAAAACAGCCCAATGGAAATAACACGGCACAATTAAAACCAGCCCACAATATCATCTAAATAAACGGAAAAAAAATACATCCCAAAATCAAATGTCATAATGTACCATGAAATATAATTTCACAAGCATGAACCATAACAAAATATCTTACAAACCACGCATCCATTCTTCAGTTAAATACAAGCTTATTGCAAGCAAACGAATGGAATCAGCAGAATTAAGGAGACAGCATTGGATGAACATGACTAATGAAACAATTAATCAATCAAATGAATACTTCAAGCAGGGGAGAAGGGAACGAGATGTTTCCTTTCCACCCACAATCCTATCACCTCAGGCACGAAGATAACCTTTTTCTTCCAGGTAAGAAATCACCTTCCCTGCCATATCACAGGGCGAAGTGCAGATGTCTCCCCTTTGCTGCTGCAACACTATCTGCAAGTAAGCCACTTCTCGTTACAACTCTTGCTGGAAACCATATATCAACAAATCCGACCTTTAACCTACCTCGCAATTTAGTGGTGGCTCATATGGATCATCAATCCCTGTAAAACCTGCACAATGATTCAACCCAACATCAGGAAATAATGGCGTGCTTGGTATGCAGTGCAGAAGGTTACGAAAGCAGTAATTGGAGTGCGGATGAGGCTCTTGGAAACACTTTTCCAGGACTCTAGCGATGGAAGCGGCCCTTCCTGGAAGGGATTTTCAAGTGTACCAAACATGGCCCAAGGCTTTCTTAGAGAAGAAACACATTGATAACCATGGTAAATGGAATGATAGTATTATATCAAGGTACCTTTAATTTTTCCAGCTCGTGCTAGCTTGTACAGCCCCTTGGGGTCCCTTGCCTCGCACACTTCGAGAGGTATGTCCAGGAACACCTGTGTAACTCCATCATTAGGTGTCTTTGTTTCAGGAAACCCTTATGGTTCTATGACAAGCACATACCTCAATGAAATCTCCATCTTGCAGTAGAGAACGGCAGGCATCGCGGTCCTTTCTGTAGGGAGAAATTAAACTAGCAATACAAATGACACCAGCGTCAGCAAAGAGCTTTGATACCTCTCCTGAAATCCAGAAAGAACAAAATTAAACTAAATTAAAGAATCCCCAGAAAAGAATTAATGGATGTAACGTTATTTTTTTTTAAAGACAACAAAAAGAAACAGAACACACCAATCCTGCGGATGTTCTCAGCACGATCATCTGCTGTAAAACTGAGATCGGAGTTCAGACCATGTCGAACATTGTCACCATCAAGAATGTACGTCAGCTTTCCTCTGGAGTGCAAACCTCGACTCAACGCACATGCTAAAGTACTTTTTCCTGAACTTTTAGAGCTCATTAATAATGATTACAACAACAATGAAACCAAGAAACAGGAAACCGAGGGCTTGCTTGGCTAGAAATGAGGGAGAGGGAGAGGGAGAGGGAGAGGTGTTTTCCTCAAAACCAGAATATTTGATTTCCAGGTGAATTGCAATTCTTGCATACCAAACATCAGAAACTCATTTTCAACTTCTCATTCCTTTCACCTCACCATGTTTGCTTTCTACCAAACATACCCCAACAGGTCCCTGGTGCATGATGTTGTTCACTTTATAAGATAGAGGAAGGACAGTAAACCGGATTTGGATCAGGAGTCAGTTATGATGATCACCCTCGATCCTTTTTAAAAAAACAAATGATCTGGTTGATACCAAATTATATAAGAATTTTCCTTCATTAGGACTTCACACCGAAACATTACTCTTTCATTTTTCACTTATAATACCATGGTGGTAAAATGAAATGCAAGTTTAAAATCTGCTTCCCATCAACATGTATAAAAGCCTATAATTCTCACAGAAAAATGTATCAATTCTCAGTAAGCAAAAGTGAAAAGTTTTATTTTATCAGCTGATCTATATTACTGATGAAGCATTCTCAGCAGGGAAAAAAATGAACTGCCAAAAGGGGTTAATTACAATCTGATTGCCCACACCAGGAAACTGCATTAACATGTACAAAAGAGGTAAAGTGGATATCCCTCTGTTAAAGTGTGTGATATCCTGGAGGATTATGAGACTCTGAAAATGGAGCTGCTTCCCAACATCTTACACTAAAAGTACTAAGAATAACCGTAGTATGTCATGAAATGTCATATAAGTCACCAAACCAACCTGATCCACTAAGACCGGTGACCCATATCACACACCCTCTTTGCTGAAGCAAATTTTGCCTGTCAAGTCTCCCAACTGAACAACTATGCCACCTTATATTTTCCAAATTCCCAGCAGCAGACATCTGGTGGAGGTTATTACCTGGATAGGAAGCCGGTTTGGAATTAGAATCCTGGACAGATTAGGGAAAGGAAAAACCACGCAGCTGATTTGAAACCCAGTGAGATACACAGGCGATGAAGAAATCTTTTTGAGCCTCAACTTCGCATATTAAAAAATGGCCAAAGCGTACATATGTAAGTAAGTAGTCAGCCTATCAATAAACAGTCAGAAACATGCACAGTGAGAAAATGTCACCATCAACAAAAAATACAAAGTTTGCAGAAACAACAGACAGGGAACATGAAATCGGAAGATGAAAACATAAGTATTTGAACTTGGCAGCGGCAAGACAGCAGGAGAGAAAGAGCGTTGCACAAGACCCTGTACAATTTAAGCCTCCCCGATTAATTATAGACATATTCCAATATTCCTCGTTCAACTGGCCTAGGTCAAACTGTGCGTACACACACAGGCAGAGGAAAGATAAGGCATATTATACTGAATAAATTGTCATAAACAAAGGCAGCATCCCATTGACAGCTCAGGGAAGGGAATCGAATACCATGTTCCCACGATTGACACGATTCATGCAGGCATCTTCAGAAAAGAAAAACACAAAAGCGCTGGTCAATCTGCCGCTGACAACTATAAGAATTTCAGATCCCCTTTCATACAGAAAGAAAATCGAACTTCGTAAACAACCGGGGGAATAGAATACCTCCGACGCCATCAAAATTCCGATTATGGTTGACGTACGTCGCTCGGGACTCCTCCACCGCCATAACTCGCGACAGGACGCTCGAACTAACAGTATAATCAGAGAAGTACGGACGTTTCCATAAGGAAGACCTGAGGAACCCTATCTTCGACGGAGATAGGGCCACGATTCCGAGGTCTGTGGAACAACACCGGATCGAAGACGGTGCGATGATGGCGCTCATTAGTCAACCAACGGACGGAATCGGCGGGAGATTGAAGGATGCGATCCAGGAAGATTATCGACGTCCAGCAAAGGGGGTTACGATAAGGCAGAGACTACGGTCGATGAGAGGGTGATGAATTTGTATGGGCCTGAAATCGTTGGCGAGGAAGAGACCAAGCGTCAGAACGGAGCGAGTGAATCTTCGAAGATGGAAAGAGGAATTGAAACCACCAATCTGGGAAGACTGGCAACAGTTACGGGTCCTCGCCATAGCTGCGTGGGTAGTGATTTCGGAAGGGACGATCAGAACGACAGCAGCTTGCGATCACGGGACCCACTGCCACGATGGATTATATATATATATATATATATATAGAGAGAGAGAGAGACCGACAGATAGATAAAAGACAAATACAAATAAAACCACACATCAATTTTTTAACATATTAATTGACATGGCTATTCATTTTTTTACATGTTAAATGACATGACTAATCGTTGAATTATTCATGAAAAATAAAGATTAATCAACACCGTTGATCATACATACGTGTTGTGTGTAACATCCCGACCCGAACCATCATATCTGAACCAAAGAGCTTCAATGCCACATGTGTGTCTCCCTATATGTAAGAGACTATCGACTGGCAGCGAGAGTCTGAACACTGTTAGTGTGGAGACTATACCCTTAGTATCATATTCATGCATCAATAATATAAATAAAATATAAAGCAATTCATAATAATCAAAACAAAAGATGAAACATCATAATATAATATAAAATGACACATATGTCATACATATAAATAAAGATAAATAATCGGGTTCCTCTGTGGCAAGCCAAATCATAGTAAATATGCAAGCAGATAAATAAATAAACACTCCAGAAATCCTCTAAAGTTCGTCCCAACACCACTCCCAACTCCATGCTCTTCGTCTCAACTATCTGTCACGAGCCCCTTGCCCTTGCTTGGATCCTCATACATGAGGTATGCACGCACATCGAGATATTCGTACAGGGTGTGAGTAATAAATTAACGACCCAAAGTTTTTCAATGGAAATTCCATTTTTTTAATTATGTCATAAAATCACATGAAAACACAACATAATGAACTACTAAGTGTTAAGTGACCATTAAACATAAGTTTGTCACTTCTGTATTAGAAATTTTGAAAATCTGACACACACGATTGTGTTCAAGATGATTTTTGGAGTCCAATAAAACAAAAATATTTTTTTTGTGAATAGTAACCTACCCTTATGAATAGTAACATACCCTTATGAATAGTGATATACCCTAATTAATAGTAACCTTACCTATGATAGTATAAAAATAATATTCAAGTGAAAGTATGATGTACCTATATTTTTAAATAAGTAAATGAATGTTTTAAAACTGTTTTTAGTAATAAACCATGATTTTAATTAAATATTAAATTAATCATATTTAGAAAATTATTTTTGGAAAAATGGACTTCATTTTTGGATTCTACACGTCGAAAAATGGTTGAGGTAAATTTTTAGGATTTTTCTGAAATACTTGAATTTTTGACGAATAGTGAAATACCGTAAATTACAAATTTAAGCTAAATAAGCTAATTATAGAGTCATGTGTGATGTTCTGCTGATGTAAGCCCACTTAGTTTGGGATCACATGATAAAATTACTATTCTTGGTCATTTAAGACTCACTATTCCTTAGGAGAAATTAATAAACTAATGAATTTTATATTAAGGAAACCTCTCTCCCCTCCACTATAAAAACCACCCTTCACACCCTCATTTCCTCACACCTCTCAAGCTCCAAGCCTTCTCTAAACTTTATCAAAACATCATCCCTAGCCCCTCTCCCACGTCCAAGAGCTGTTGGTCTCATCAAAAGACCAAACCTAGCTTCCTTAAGGAGAATATCAAGAGGAGGATTTAAGAGGTAATTTCTCTCCCTCTTCTCCTTTAATTTCCTTTCAAGTTCAAGTTCATTTCTTGATCTCTCCCCGTCTATCTTCATCCAAATGGTATTGTAACTCCAGTATTATGCATATACTAGAATTTTATGATGCTAATGGGATATTATATCATCCAACCCCCTTCCCCTCTTCCGTTTATTTTATTAAAGAGAACGTTGTTCGTGAGGTGTTAATTTATCACCTTCACGAACAACATGCTTTCTTCTTCCATTTCTACCTTCAGATCTGGTCATGAAACCATTTTTATGGTTGAACCAGAATTTTTTATATGTATTTTTTTCCTATTTAAAGTTCTGGAAATAACTTATGGCCATATTACTAAGTGATAAATTAAAACAAGTTCGTTGTGATCAAAAAACCGCCCAAATTAACCCAAATAATCATCATTTAATTCTTATCTAATGATTCATCCACATGGATATGATATGATTCATTATAAGATCATTCAATATCATGTAATATCATTAATAACATGTAATATTAGTTCTGGATGTTTACCCATGTTCTACCCAAACTTCAATTTAAGAATACAAGTGAACCACTCAAGAAAACTATAAAAACAAACATTCCCAAATAATGTTTTTAAACTCTATAACTCATCCAAAGGCACATAAAATCACTTAATGAAACCATAATGAACCATATTAATTTACACAAGGTTCTGGATTTCTAATTAATGAATATAACGTCATTATACAGGACATTAAAGAGAATGAAGCATTCAGATACAAGGTAAGGGGAAAATCTCAAACCCAATTTTCTTTCTTTGGGTTCTCCCTCTTTCACTCCAATTTAGTATGGTCACTTCTTAAAAATAATTTGTTCATCATTATATTACCTTTTATGGGATATACATGTTTTCTAATGAAGTTTATGTCAATCCAATTTTTTTCCAAAAAAACTCTTCTTTTAAGAACTCAACTTTTACCTCTCATTCATGGTTGATGGTTCTTGTATCAAGTATGTTGTTCCCTCTTTCTTTTGGGAACTCAAATCTTATGAATGTATTCTTATGAGATAAAAACCATTCCTTACCATGGGTTAGTTATGTTAATTATTGATATATGTTCTATGTGGCATGCATGATAATGATAATATTATGAGGTGACAGGTGTGCCCGGAATTATATAGCGCAATATGAATGTTTGAATGTGACGGGTGCGCTCGAAATTATACAGCGCTCCAATGCATTGGGTAAAGTGATGAATCTCATGATTAAATGTGAAATGATGTGTGAACAAGATGCTAGCTTGGTTCACAAGTATGTGTGGTAGTTAACCACTAAGACATGATGTTTCATTTTTATGCATTGCCACATTTCAAGTCTTTTATTTATGCTCCTATCATGTTCATGATCTTTTGCCTATATCATGATTAGCTCACCCATGCTATATTATTCTTATCTATCCTCTTACTAGGATTTTAGCTCACCCCTTTTTATGTATATCCTCAGGCGGATACATGTACTAAGGAGAGGACAAGTGCCAATAAGAAGCTAGAAAAGAAGAAATTAAATAAATGTTTATGCTTGATGTTGTAATTGTTATGTACGGTCCTAGTTTTCCCAAGACACTAAACCTTTGGATCCTCTATGTGTAATACTATTATGTTGTTTATCTTTAAAATGATGTAATAGTAATGTAAGAAAAGGCTGAGACGCTATAATAAAACTCACTAGGACATCACCATCGCATCCCCAACAAGTGTGCACATGTATAATAGGTGCATGCCATGATAACAATAAATGCACAAGCAAGCATAAAAAATCATATACTGAGCACCTGTGTTCTAACCAAACCATCACGAGCCCCGACCATACTTGATTTGGATCTATGCAGGAAGGATGACCAAAAATGTTGGAAGTGATCAATAACTAGCCACAAGAATGACGACATGTCCCTCAGTATCCTCAAGGCACTGAGAAAAACATGCTACTCGATATCCACAAGACATCGAGTTCCGACATGTTGCTTGGTATCCTCAAGACATCGAGTTTCGGGTCAGACCAAAAGGCTATCATGCTCTCGCCCCATGTATGGGTTCATCATCGTCATCGCCACACATCGTGTGCACTCCCTCTCTGAGGGGAAATCATACCATGACGGTCCACCTGTTACATATACCAATAACAAAATCCCCAAAGGCATAGTAATACACATAATAGGGCTAAACATAATAAGTTAAGCATAACGCATCATCATGAACATATAAAAGTAATATATAACAACATGTGATCAACATCAAGTACGGTAACAAACTACTCCAGCAAACTCATGGAATCAAGAATCACATATGGGTATCACGGGCTACACACACACCCACAAGAAAACACCAACAAACATGGAAAATAAGTTATTACAACACAATATGAATCAAGGAAACAAGGGTATACAAGGGTCTCAAATGGTAAGAAATGTCCTACCTCAAGGTTGTTGACGAAGAACTCCAAATTTCGTTAAAGGATCAAAGCCTGAACTATGTTGCACACCCTGGAGAACTTTTTCGCACATCAAGGCTACCTAACTCGGGTTCTGGTTCATCAAGAAAGAGGTTTAGAAGGAGAGACCTGAGAAGAAGGTTGTTTTAGAATTACATACATCACAAATTCTTTCAATGGAAATAGTTCCAATGTATGTCGAAGGAAAGAACTCCAATTCATCAGATCCATTGTTGATTCAAGAACAAATCGTGAATTCCATGTCAAATCTAGAAGAGAACCTCAAGTCTATCCAAAGAACATCGATCCATCAACAATCCATAAATAGAAAATAGATCCAATATGAGATTCAAGAAGAAGATCTCAATATGATAGATCTAAGGAAACATACTTGGAAACATCCACCGTCCATGAGGAATCAAGATCCGATCAAAGGGATGTCGTTGTCACGTCAAATCCACCACCAATCTACCAAAAGTCCATCAATAGATTATAGTTATGTCATTGATCTGCCATCAAGAAAAGGTCTATGAAGATGATTCATAAACACATACTCATAAAACACCCGTAATTAATGATAGACCTCTATCTGATCAATAGGCTTAATCAAAATGATAGATTTATCACCGATATACAAAGAAAGGAAACATTCATCATCATATTATCATAGAAAACACATATCCATCATAGATTTATGCTCATCTCTCAAGAAGGAAGAGGGAAGGGGTGTAGATCTCGATAGATCTTACTGTTACAACATCACTGAATTGATCCCATATTGAAGAACCAAGTGGAGATGAATTAGAGAGCTACAAATACATGAGGGGAGGTCTCAAATTCAAAATACGACCTTTAGGGTTGGAATTGGGTGTTAAAGAGGGTCAAACCTGGGTGGGATTAAAATCCCACCAGGTACATTTAATGCACCCTCAGACTGGGTGCACTGGCGAGCTGGTGGCACCACTGGTTGGCCAATGATTGGCCACTAATAGGATGGTGTGCCTGGAAGAACCACTTGGGTTCTTCGAGCACCACCGACTAGCCAGTGGCACCCCACTGACTAGCCGGTAGGGTTTGCAGAAACTTTTAGCAACTCCACCAGTGAGCCAGTGGAGTTCACTGGCTTGCTAGTGGCAGTTTACAACCACCATAAAGCCATGCCTTCACCTAACTATCCAGACATCGATTACTAGACCTCTTTTCACTAAAAACCAACTTTCTAACAACCTATATTAGAGAAGAAACAAAAGAGGAATGAGAAATTTTATAAACTTAACATCTCGTACATCGAATTAAAGAGAGGAAGTTACAATTCTCCATATCTAATGACTTATCATCCCTGAGAAGTACCTTCAAAGGCTTTGATCAAACAACTCAAGCCATTGAGCCTAAAAATTATTCTCCCACTTCCAATTATCCTCCCAGATCTGCCTATGACGCCATATAATCCAGACTAGTGGTACCGTCTTCACTCGTAAAACTTCTTCACTCCGATCTACAATCTGCACTGGGCACTCCACATATGATGTGTCAAGACCCAACTCAACATCTTCATAGTCGATGACATGTGTAGGATTGGGCATGTACCTCTAGAGATGAGACACACGAAACACATCATGCCTACCTCAATAGAGAGAAGGAAGATCTATAAAGTACACCACTATTCCAACCCATTAGGTGGTCTCTAAGGGTCCAATGTAGCACAACACTAACTTCCATTGCTTCCTCAAATGTCGGTGGCTTAACCAAGGATTCACTCTTAGAAAACCCAGTCACCTACAACAAACTCCAAAGGTCTCCTCCTATGGTTAACATAATACTTTTTCCTGCTATGAGCTATGATCAATGTAGAGACCCGAAGCTTATCGTACATGGACATTACATTACTTTTGCGGAATACTTAGTACATAACAAAAACACACACACAAGGATCGTAATAGTTTAGTGTCTTTGGAAACTCGGAACGTAATCTTCTAATCGTGGAGAAAGATCTTCAATATCTCTCATAAAGATCTTCTTTTTTTTTCTACCTAAAACCTTTCTTTATATCCTGGGGAAAAGGAAACATAAAAGGGTGAGCTCAAATGCTCAGTAAGGGTAAACAAAAGAAATATCAATCACATAATTTTCATAAGAACATAACATTTTTTGGAAATCTTAACCTGCAAAAGAGAGCATAATTTCATAACATGGGATAAATCATAGTAGTGAAATGAAATCATAACTTAAAACATTACTCATTGTGGCATACACACATAATCATAGAGAATCATTTCTTGTTAGTCAAGACTCATTGCCAAGACTATCTTAGTGGACAAAGTCCCTTTCTGAATCGAGTAATCCTCGTTTCAGTCCTGTTTCACTGAACCGGTATAACCTACCGTTCCAGCCATGTCTATCTCATGAGATATAAAATCTTTACCCAATGCATTGGAGGGAGATATAGGTCCCACCCATCTTATAATGAATCCCTTCTTATGTGTGCCACATAATCATAAACCATACATCATAGCATAACCCATGTAATAAAAATGGGATTCTTAAACAACATGACATCATAAAACAATTCATATAAGATAAAGGAATTCATAAAAATAATTCCATCACAACATAGTCAAATCAATGTAAAAATATGGATAGAAACAGAACCATTTATTATCTTAGATGGAAAATAATTTTGAAAAAACACTTGAAATGAAATCTTGAGGAAAATATCCTTTCTTCTTCAAAATCAATTTCTTTACACAAAACATCATGCAATTTTAAAAGAAAGAGATTTTATTAAAAATATTCATGAAATCTTTTGGAGGAAGCTTTATGAAAATAAGGCTTTATAAAACCGTAAAAATCCGTTCGTGCCGTTTAAGTTAAAAAAAACATTCTTCGTACTTTTGTCGGAAAAGTCAAAAAGTACCTCGTACGAAAAACGACAAAAGATTCCTTTCATATCTTTTACAAAAAACTTACCGAAGGGTAAAATTGGATATAAACTATTGTAGAATGATGGAAATAATATTACACATTGAGGTAAAATGGATGTGGATAATAAAATACACCCCAGTAATTACCAAAGTAAAAACAATCTCGGATAGAAGTGAGATTGTGATATTTCCCTTACCTTAGGTCCGACTTGCTTTGTAAGTGTCCGAACCTCCTGTATAATGATTTAAATCATGTTATTGACTTATTACAGAATCATATTCATTGTTATGATATCATATATGGTTCACTTATGACATTATATTACCCGTTCTTTTGTAAATTCCATGTTAAAGAAGCGTTTTGGGTAAAATCGTTTCATTTATCGTAGGTGTTTTGACTTGTTGTTCTTGACATCATTATTACTTATATCATGATTTACTTACTTCCAGAATATAAAATATGATTTATATATCATATATATTCAGTATATATATATATATAATAGGTAGATAAATAAAATGAAAAACACCGTTCATGGAGACGGTAGTCCGTACGTACGCATGAACGCTGTTTTCCTTTCCTTATTGTCTTGAAATGGAAGTAAGTAGATGACATACATAGGTATATATATACATAAATCCAGTAGCTTTATAATGTCATATATTTCATTATTATTTCTTATATATACATTATAATCATTCTTAAATGGTTAACATGGAGAATGAATCTCATCGCGTCGTGGAGACGGTATTCCGTACGTACGCACGAGCGATGATATCATTTCTATAAATATTGAATTGAATTGGAGTGGATTATACAATATATCAGAATCAATATGATGTTGTAATAACTATTTATAGTTATTATTTACACCATTATACCCATCCATGTAAGGTGGTGGTGGAAAATAGATTACACCACAGCGTGGAGACGGTATTCCGTACGTACGCACGCGCGGTGATTTCTTTTTCCGTAGGATGGATAGATGGTGAAATAGGGTTGTTTCATACTTATAATAACGTATCAGTATATGAGTGATACTGATGTTATTACTTCACAATGAAACAACCTAAGAAGAAGAAGTGGAAGAAGAAATAAAGATGAAAGAATTGGTAACGGTAATTACCTCTTCTTTGAAGTGCCTCTTTGAGACCTCCTCTTAGGGCACTAAAATTGGTCCTTGAGGAAGACCAGAACCTCTAGGATGTTGCTATGGAAGTGGAGAGGAGAAATTGGCAGGGGTTGGCCGAGCTTGAGTGCTCAAATTGGTGTGAGGAGGAGGGGGAGGAGGTGTCCTTTTATAGGGGAGGAGAGGGGCACCTTAGGAATATTTCAAAATATTATTTTATATTAAAGTCAAAATCGGTTTATAATGGTTCCAAAGGGTCTTATTTCGAATCTAAAGTGGGGATGGGTCGAAATCCTATCAACCAATAGGATTTAGACAAGTTTAGGGTATTATTTTAACCTTATCAATTAGATTTAACTCTAAGTTAAATAATTTAACTTTTACCGTGTCTTTTTGTTTTCTTTCACTATATGGTTAATAAACTTACTATAACATGCCAAACGAACCCCAAATTGTATATTATTAATACATATATCCTTATCTAAGTCATTTGGCCGAACCTTAGATTTTTAGGAATAAAATAACAATTAATAATATAATATTTGATTTAAAAACTATTTTGTGTCAATTTTGACACTATTTGATATATGATTTTTGTGAAAGTCATAACAGAATTATATGTTCGAACCAAGTTAATTAAATCAACACTAATATATCATAGTAACCTAGAAAATTAGTGGAATTCATAAAAAGTCTTAAATTACATTTATTTTGGTATTTATATTATCAATTATGTCAATATTTCATTAATAAGATAATTACTGCATCATCTTTGTGTCATAAATAAATTATATTATTTGATGTCTAAAAATTACAAATAAAATACCATCATGTAGGAAATCTTTTTAGCTTTCTAATGAATATTTATAGTCGAATTTATCTTATGTATAACCCCATATTAAAAATTATTTACTTATTAAACTTTGATTTTAACTATTTTAACCCTTCTTTAAATAAATTAATAATAAATGTCCTAATCTAATCCAAGTGGGCCTAAATGGTCATATTTTATTCCTAAGTTTGTTTTTGGTCGAATTACACTTGTCCAATAGAATTAGGACATGTGTTAGGGTAATATTAATATCATATTTACCCTTAGTTACCCTATTTACTATTAACCGTGGTAAAAAAAGTAAAAAGTTACTATTCACCAAAAAATTATTTTCATCTCATTGAACCACATTTTAGTCCTTGATATTAACCGTGTCTCTCGAATTTTCGAAATTCCATTCACAGAAGCGGTAAAATTAAGTTTTATGCAAAATTCAGTTTTTAACCTACCACTTAGTAGTTTCACTATTCATCAAAAAATTGATGTTTTTCAGAACAATGCCAAAATTTCATCCCAAGCTATATTTCATATTCCGAATTCAAAAATGAAGTCTATTTTACCAAATTCATAACATAAAAGTTGCATTAATTAATTTTATAATTAAATCCCGCTGTTAAAACAAATAGCGTGTTTTTAAGAAACAATATCTATCAAAAGATTGATACTTGTTTATTTCTAGTTTAAATGTGAAATTACATCCAATGACCAACATTGTATTAAATTGTAAAAATATATTCTAAATATACTTTAAAACCACTCAAATTAATGATTTATCACTATTAATTATTTCGATTAAAAAAGTTGTTTTTTTAATTATAATTTAGTAATTTTCACTATTCATCAGAATATGAAAGTTATCCGAAAAGTACCAAAATTTCACCTTAGGATGAATTCGATACTCCGAATCCAAAAATGAAGTCCATTTTGAGAGTTAAAATTTCTAAAATTTAAAAAGTGGTTATTACTATTCATAACGGCTAGTTTTAATAATATTTTAATAGCATATCATTGTTTCGTGAAACTCAGGATTACGTACCACACACGCTATCGAGGAAGGTTGCGATTGCGTGTAATGCAAGGCAAGTCAAGGATGCGTGTTGTGCAAGCTCCTTTTGGTGTAGCGTATAACACAAGACATTAGTAAAATAAAAAAAAGAATATTTTTCATAAAATCTCGGGCTGTTACATTCTACCCCCCTTAAAATGAATTTCGCCCTCGAAATTCGTCGGGGTTATAAATGGTTTACTATTCGAAAGTTTCTTTAATAGAAACCCACATCGTAAAAGGGAATACCAAAACTTGGCTTTAAAAACTAAAGTATGAAATGTAACGATTACCCAAATAAACTAATCACTGGGTTTCCACATAGGTGAAAATATGGATATGGAAGAGAAATCTAACCATCATGTTCTGATGGAGAGTGGTAGAGAACATGGCTATGGAAAATCCAGTAATCACAAATCCATAAATTTGTGACGATCTAAGGTACCATCTGATTCATCAGGTATAAGAGAACTAGGACAACATTTTTGGTTTTCAAGATCATTTCCCTAAAGTTAAAGAATTTGAATTAGAATAAATACCTACTTTATTTTGGTACAATCTCACTGTTGTTCGTGCCTTTAAAAATTTCCACTTCATCTCTTAAATAAATGATGTTGAATTTGTTATTCGTGAAGTGTTAGCAGATCATGTGATAGAATGACGGTTCATTCCATCTGTTTCAAACAAAAGGTTAGCAAAATTATATACATAAGTCGATCTATAGTGAGATTAATCACATATGGTTTCTAAAATGGACTTATACTTCATATATCATACTGTTTAATATAATAAAACTAGTTTCTACTAAACAGGGACTTCCTGTAGGTCAGTGGTAGGCGATAAAGGCCAGTCGCACTTCGGTTGTGGGTTCGATTCCTACAGCCTTGTCCGAAGCGATGGGCTGTCGCCCGTCCTGCAAGTTGTCCCTTTTTCTAAAACTACGTTACTATAACATCCCATCAATAATATCGAAAATCTTCTATCCTTAAACAATACTAACTTATGTCCAACATAATCCAGTCTAATCTTTAGGCTTATACATAATACTGTAGTCCACTCTCATAATATAGTGACAACGATCACCAGAGATTTAATACTGTCGTTGATCCCCACATATCATAAGATATGTCTTGTTGGTCACATTCCAAACATTCAAAGTCCTTAATCGTGTATTCTCTTGAATACCTTAGTGAAAACATGAGTGCAGTTAAAAGTTAATACTTTCCATATACCAAAATCCTCAAAATTCTATATACTCAAACCATGATATCACTTAGTCCTTATATCAATCATGAGCTCATGAATACTATCAAACATTTAATTTTCTCCTTATCCCTTCATTATGCGCATATCATCTACATTCCAAAAATATCTGAATAACCTTTCATGGATACTGGTAACATTAATCATATACTTTCAAAACACAAGGAAAGACAACAGTGTAACAATCCATAGATGTCTCTTTATTCCAAAATTACACATGATAAACATGTAATCATGCCACTACATTCTCAAACCATTGACAGAGCTTCAAAAATTCTTTCATCTCACATATCATTTGTAGTCTCTTCATCATCATCCACATAAATACTACCCATATGACCATACTGATTCTCTTCATGAGTCTTTCCCTTAGGGCATTTGTTTGCATAATGCCCATACATTCCACATTTAAAACACTTAACCATTTTTGATGTCGTAGCAATACCATTATCCTCATCCATGGTGTTAACCGACCCTTTTCCTTTGCACTTACTTGCTTTGTGTCCTTCTTTTCCACACCCAAAGCATCTTCCAGTTCCCTTGAAACATTCTCCTTGATGCCTCTTCCCACATGATTTACATAGGGGAAATTGAACTTTCTTTCCTCTATGATCATCATGGAACTCCATCTTTCTCTTATTAGTCGAGTCAGGAAACTTACCAAATTTTACTTTATTGATCATGTTGTGAGATTGCTGATTCGGTATAATAATGATGTTTGGACATCCAAATCCCATTTCATTTGGTTGATCATGAAGAATATCATTCCATTGTCCATCATATCCTCCATTATTGTGAATCATCTTGTTTCCAGCCATTTTCTAAAACCCAAACAGAATAGTGTTAGATGCAAAAATCGTAATAAAGGGGGAGTAACTTAAATATCTATCATCTTTGGTTTAATCTAATATCGTTACCATAGTTCTAGAACTATATCCTATACGTATACTTATCCTTAGGGGCATCCCTAGACATACCTTAGAAATATCTCTAGGGATCTCACTAACGTTTTCGCATCCTAGTTTCCAAAGGTTGACTAAACCTTTCCTCTGATACCAAATGTAGAGACCCGAAGCTTATCGTACATGGACATTACATTACTTTTGCTGAATACTTAGTACATAACAAAAACACACACACAAGGATCGTAATAGTTTAGTGTCTTTGGAAACTCGGAACGTAATCTTCTAATCGTGGAGAAAGATCTTCAATATCTCCCATAAAGATCTTCTTTTTTTTTTCTACCTAAAACCTTTCTTTATATCCTGGGGAAAAGGAAACATAAAAGGGTGAGCTCAAATGCTCAGTAAGGGTAAACAAAAGAAATATCAATCACATAATTTTCATAAGAACATAACATTTTTTGGAAATCTTAACCTGCAAAAGAGAGCATAATTTCATAACATGGGATAAATCATAGTAGTGAAATGAAATCATAACTTAAAACATTACTCATTGTGGCATACACACATAATCATAGAGAATCATTTCTTGTTAGTCAAGACTCATTGCCAAGACTATCTTAGTGGACAAAGTCCCTTTCTGAATCGAGTAATCCTCGTTTCAGTCCTGTTTCACTGAACCGGTATAACCTACCATTCCAGCCATGTCTATCTCATGAGATATAAAATCTTTACCCAATTCATTGGAGGGAGATATAGGTCCCACCCATCTTATAATGAATCCCTTCTTATGTGTGCCACATAATCATAAACCATACATCATAGCATAACCCATGTAATAAAAATGGGATTCTTAAACAACATGACATCATAAAACAATTCATATAAGATAAAGGAATTCATAAAAATAATTCCATCACAACATAGTCAAATCAATGTAAAAATATGGATAGAAACAGAACCATTTATTATCTTAGATGGAAAATAATTTTGAAAAAACACTTGAAATGAAATCTTGAGGAAAATATCCTTTCTTCTTCAAAATCAATTTCTTTACACAAAACATCATGCAATTTTAAAAGAAAGAGATTTTATTAAAAATATTCATGAAATCTTTTGGAGGAATCTTTATGAAAATAAGGCTTTATAAAACCGTAAAAATCCGTTCGTGCCGTTTAAGTTAAAAAAAACATTCTTCGTACTTTTGTCGGAAAAGTCAAAAAGTACCTCGTACGAAAAACGACAAAAGATTCCTTTCATATCTTTTACAAAAAACTTACCGAAGGGTAAAATTGGATATAAACTATTGTAGAATGATGTAAATAATATTAAACATTGAGGTAAAATGGATGTGGATAATAAAATACACCCCAGTAATTACCAAAGTAAAAACAATCTCGGATAGAAGTGAGATTGTGATATTTCCCTTACCTTAGGTCCGACTTGCTTTGTAAGTGTCCGAACCTCCTGTATAATGATTTAAATCATGTTATTGACTTATTACAGAATCATATTCATTGTTATGATATCATATATGGTTCACTTATGACATTATATTACCCGTTCTTTTGTAAATTCCATGTTAAAGAAGCGTTTTGGGTAAAATCGTTTCATTTATCGTAGGTGTTTTGACTTGTTGTTCTTGACATCATTATTACTTATATCATGATTTACTTACTTCCAGAATATAAAATATGATTTATATATCATATATATTCAGTATATATATATATATAATAGGTAGATAAATAAAATGAAAAACACCGTTCATGGAGACGGTAGTCCGTACGTACGCATGAACGCTGTTTTCCTTTCCTTATTGTCTTGAAATGGAAGTAAGTAGATGACATACATAGGTATATATATACATAAATCCAGTAGCTTTATAATTTCATATATTTCATTATTATTTCTTATATATACATTATAATCATTCTTAAATGGTTAACATGGAGAATGAATCTCATCGCGTCGTGGAGACGGTATTCCGTACGTACGCACGAGCGATGATATCATTTCTATAAATATTAAATTGAATTGGAGTGGATTATACAATATATCAGAATCAATATGATATTGTAATAACTATTTATAGTTATTCTTTACACCATTATACCCATCAATGTAAGGTGGTGGTGGAAAATAGATTACACCACGGCGTGGAGACGGTATTCCGTACGTACGCACGCGCGGTGATTTCTTTTTCCGTAGGATGGATAGATGGTGAAATAGGGTTGTTTCATACTTATAATAACATATCAGTATATGAGTGATACTGATGTTATTACTTCATAATGAAACAACCTAAGAAGAAGAAGTGGAAGAAGAAATAAAGATGAAAGAATTGGTAACGGTAATTACCTCTTCTTTGAAGTGCCTCTTTGAGACCTCCTCTTAGGGCACTAAAATTGGTCCTTGAGGAAGACCAGAACCTCTAGGATGTTGCTATGTAAGTGGAGAGGATAAATTGGCAGGGGTTGGCCGAGCTTGAGTGCTCAAATTGGTGTGAGGAGGAGGGGGAGGAGGTGTCCTTTTATAGGGGAGGAGAGGGGCACCTTAGGAATATTTCAAAATATTATTTTATATTAAAGTCAAAATCGGTTTATAATGGTTCCAAAGGGTCTTATTTCGAAGCTAAAGTGGGGATGGGTCGAAATCCTATCAACCAATAGGATTTAGACAAGTTTAGGGTATTATTTTAACCTTATCAATTAGATTTAACTCTAAGTTAAATAATTTAACTTTTACCGTGTCTTTTTGTTTTCTTTCACTATATGGTTAATAAACTTACTATAACATGCCAAACGAACCCCAAATTGTATATTATTAATACATATATCCTTATCTAAGTCATTTGGCCGAACCTTATATTTTTAGGAATAAAATAACAATTAATAATATAATATTTGATTTAAAAACTATTTTGTGTCAATTTTGACACTATTTGATATATGATTTTTGTGAAAGTCATAACAGAATTATATGTTCGAACCAAGTTAATTAAATCAACACTAATATATCATAGTAACCTATAAAATTATTTTAATACATAAAAAGTCTTAAATTACATTTATTTTGGTATTTATATTATCAATTATGTCAATATTTCATTAATAAGATAATTACTGCATCATCTTTGTGTCATAAATAAATTATATTATTTGATGTCTAAAAATTACAAATAAAATACCATCATGTAGGAAATCTTTTTATCTTTCTAATGAATATTTATAGTCGAATTTATCTTATGTATAACCCCATATTAAAAATTATTTACTTATTAAACTTTGATTTTAACTATTTTAACCCTTCTTTAAATAAATTAATAATAAATGTCCTAATCTAATCCAAGTGGGCCTAAATGGTCATATTTTATTCCTAAGTTTGTTTTTGGTCGAATTACACTTGTCCAATAGAATTAGGACATGTGTTAGGGTAATATTAATATCATATTTACCCTTAGTTACCCTATTTACTATTAACCGTGGTAAAAAAAGTAAAAAGTTACTATTCACCAAAAAATTATTTTCATCTCATTGAACCACATTTTAGTCCTTGATATTAACCGTGTCTCTCGAATTTTCGAAATTCCATTCACAGAAGCGGTAAAATTAAGTTTTATGCAAAATTCAGTTTTTAACCTACCACTTAGTAGTTTCACTATTCATCAAAAAATTGATGTTTTTCAGAACAATGCCAAAATTTCATCCCAAGCTATATTTCATATTCCGAATTCAAAAATGAAGTCTATTTTACCAAATTCATAACATAAAAGTTGCATTAATTAATTTTATAATTAAATCCCGCTGTTAAAACAAATAGCGTGTTTTTAAGAAACAATATCTATCAAAAGATTGATACTTGTTTATTTCTAGTTTAAATGTGAAATTACATCCAATGACCAACATTGTATTAAATTGTAAAAATATATTCTAAATATACTTTAAAACCACTCAAATTAATGATTTATCACTATTAATTATTTCGATTAAAAAAGTTGTTTTTTTAATTATAATTTAGTAATTTTCACTATTCATCAGAATATGAAAGTTATCCGAAAAGTACCAAAATTTCACCTTAGGCTGAATTCGATACTCCGAATCCAAAAATGAAGTCCATTTTGAGAGTTAAAATTTCTAAAATTTAAAAAGTGGTTATTACTATTCATAACGGCTAGTTTTAATAATATTTTAATAGCATATCATTGTTTCGTGAAACTCAGGATTACGTACCACACACGCTATCGAGGAAGGTTGCGATTGCGTGTAATGCAAGGCAAGTCAAGGATGCGTGTTGTGCAAGCTCCTTTTGGTGTAGCGTATAACACAAGACATTAGTAAAATAAAAAAAGAATATTTTTCATAAAATCTCGGGCTGTTACAATCAACCACTTCTGAATTAGTTGCACCATCTCAGAGGTCTCTTTCACCATACTAATGACGTCCTAACTTGACTCACTTGGTAACAGTAGCTGAACTATGGACCACATGGCCTCAATCATGCATCCCTATATGCTAGAGGCTACTGACTAGCAGTGATGGTCTGTGGAGATATAGTGGGGAGACTATACCCTCTTGTGTCAGAGGAACACAATAGTATAATAGATGACATAAGCGGTGAAGTCATAATAATAAAGAAGAAATGATGGAGAATATGGGAATCATACAATAACATAATAAAAGGTAAAATCTATAACCGGTGTCATATACAGAAAGATTTCATGTTTGTATGCTATAAAAAATGGAAAAAATAGGAATACATGGTAACTGGAAGATACAAGATGCTATAATAAAAATAAAGAAGGCAAAAAACTATTTCCAATGAGATCACGAGCATACGCTCGGTCCTATGCTCATGTAATCCATCCTAATATTGAGAATCAACCATCGGAAGTTGGGATCATCCCTTTTTCCAAATATGAAATTATGATGTCTATTCAGGTACCATCATAGGCCCAAATAGGGCTTGAGATATAATCAGTAGACCACCACCAACAATTTCTAGAACTGTACAACCAGTGTATATAATATGATCAGTGTGCAAATATAATAATGATAAAGTAGTAATGTAAACTATAAATGTTCAGATCTAGTTCCTGAACAACACTAGACTGACACTACCTACTTTGGCCTGTACCGAGAACCTCTGGATGAATGTCACCATGAACACACACACACACACACACATTTATGTATGTATGTATATATATATATGCACTATATATGTAATGAAATTTATAGTCATATATATAGATACATAGTGCTAGCTAGGACCTGAGGCGTAACTCATACATCCATGTCCATTCACTCGAGTCTCATAAAGTAGTTGGGGACGTCATGCCCGAGTATCATAAATTGTAAGGGTTTCTATGACCAAGTATCATAGGTATATGAGACTCCATACCTGAACATAAATGGTATATAGGATGCCATGCCTGAGTATCACAGGTATATGGGATGCCATGCTTGAGTATCATATTAGTAGGGACTCCATACCCGGGTATCATATCAGTAGGGATGCTATTCCTGGGTATCATAAGCAATAAATAGTCAAATTGGCTTAAGTATGAGATGATAAATGGTTTATAATCCATTAACATTCCACTCAAACAAGGGTGTAACCATTGTTTATATAGAATCTTGTGATGTGGTCATACCACTCTCTTTCCATTTAATTAATCATTTGTCATTTCATATAGATTCTAAGTCATAACCACTTAGGAGGTGATTTGGTCACATAAGAATTTATAATATTAAGGTCCAATTCTATAAGCACACCTCAAAGGGTGGAATTAGTTGGTAGGGACATTTTTCATAAAGAAAAAGGAGGCATAAGTTCATTTATATCAAGGATAAAAAATTAGTTAAGGGAAAAGTGTATTTTTATGGAAACACACGGAAAGTCCGATGTGAGGCATCACAAATCATAATATAAAGCAACAGGACTTGAGGGATACTTACTAGACCACATACCTTATGCCTGTAGTAGATGCCTCATCCATTATCGTCCCTTGGTTTGTCCAGGAACAAAATAAAATGAAATAATAGATAAAATCCCTAAAAATTGGGTATATTATCTTGCACCAAAATAACTCTGAAGAAGGCGAGATAAACCAATAAAACAAGATATCAGATTGAATAGCTTATCGAGAGGAATCCAATGAGACAAATAGTGGATTGATCGGTGTTCGGATAAACAAGTTGCCTCAAAGCCTAGGTGGGAGGAGAAGAACTCCCTATACGTGGATGTTATGCAGAAGGAGGAGGGGTTATGATAAAAGAGGGTTCTACCCCCTTTTTTTAAAGGCCATGACATATTCATAATGTGAATGGAATTTTCATAGTGAATTCCTTAGGTTTATTTTTTTTGACAGGAAAAACCAATTCACGCCATGAATAGGATTCACAGTGTTCATTGAATTCACATCCTATAATAAAATAATCATGGGGTCTGTCTATACCAATTAACATCATTAAATTCATTCACATCGTAAATTAGTTCTATAGCTAGACTCCATCCCCCTACTACCTTCTTCTGAAAAAAAACGACCGGCCTAAAGGCGCGATTACCAGGTCTAATCCAAAAAGACAAACTTAATGAGGGTTTACCAAAATTTAAAGGATCCATACCTAATATGAAAAAATTGAGATCTTACAGTCTTCCCCCATTAAAATAATTCATCCCTGAGTTTCCCTTCCAAAGGTGGTAAAGCTTCTTCTAAGAATAACTTTGTCCACTGAGCACATACATCAGCCTCTCTCTCCCAAGTCTCATCCTATACACAACCATGCTTCTATTTCACCTGTACTAGAGGGGAACACCTACCTTAGAGGGTCTTTGTGATAAAATAAATGATACGAATAGGATAATACTAAAAAGAAGAATCAAATTCTAATTCAAAATCCTCAGGATCAAAAGTACGAGACAAGTCGACATAATAATGGCGAAGCTACAGTACATGGAAGACGCCATGCATCGCCTGATACCTTTGAGATAAAACCAACTGATAGGCTACCGGTCCGGATCGCTCTAAGATCTCGAAAGTTCCAATGTAACAAGGTGATAACTTTCTATATCTCTGAATCTATATATTACCCAATCTAGGAAAAACTCATAGAAATACCCGATGTCCTACCTCAAACTCCAGAGGTTATCAGTGGCGATTGATATAAGACTTCTGTATGGAATGAGCTGTATCCATACACTTCTAAATAAACTTCACCTATTTTGAGGTCTCCTAAATGAGATGAGGTCCTAGTAACACCAACTCAAATACCTGGTGAACTACACAACCTACCATATAGGGCCTTATATGGATCCATTTGAATAGTTTCCTAGAAACTGTTATTGTAGGAAAACTCAACGAGTGGTAGGTGTTTTTCCCAATAGCACCCAAAATAAAGGACGCATGATCAGAGCATGTCCTCTAGTACCTATATTGTATTCTTGGATTGACCATCATTCTAAGGGTGTTAAGCTATACTCAGAAGCACCAGCAAACCTAGTGCTTTCTGTAACCCATGCTAGAACCGTGACGTAAACCGAGCATCTCGATCTGATATGATAGAATTAGGAACACCATAAAGGAATAAAATATCCCAACTATAAATCCTCCTAATATTTTCTAATAAAAAGTTCTCTTTAATAGGTAGAAAGTGGGAAACCTCAATCAACCTGGCAACATTCACCCATACCATAGTACCACCCCAAGGGGATCTCGAAAAACCCATCACAAAATTCAAAGTGACTCCATACCATTTCCATTCCAGAATGGATAGAGGATGTAAAAGTCCAGAAGGCCGCTAGTTATTAGCCTTCACCTACTGAAATGTAGAGCACTGTGTGATAAAACTTGCAATCTTCCTCTTCATACTCGACCACCAATATTGACGGCATACATATCGATACATATTGGTAAGCCTAGGGTGTAATGACCATAAAGAGGCATGATATTCCCACATAAGTTCTTCCCATATATCTATAAGAATCTAAACATGTCTCTGAAAGTGTAGGATCTCATCCTCATAGATAACCCAACCAAGCAGTGGGTCCTCACCTGAGACACCCTCCCTAAGGAGTAGGCCCTTAGAATTTGAAAGATATCTCATCCTTAACTATTTCATAAGGGAGGATATCACTTCCAAAGATGCTAAAATAGGCTTCCCATTACATTATTTAACCTCCAAGTACATCTCATAAAATAGGTCCATCAACTGCCACTCACAACTGGCCTCCCAGATGACCTATATTCGAGTCTTCTGAATCAGGGCATCAACTACTGTATTTCCTTTTTTGGGTGTATAAGCACGATCAAAGTTAAACGACTATGAATATTATATCCACATGAACCACCTGATATTCAAATAACATTGTGTAGAAGTATATATGATACTTTTGTGGTTCATATAAATGATGAATCACTCCCCCAATAGATAATGCCTACAACAATGTATGAAATGAACCACAATTGTCGGCTCAAGGTCATGAGTAGGGTAATTCCTCTCATGAGGCCTCAATTGACAAGACCCGTATTCAATAACAAGATCTTCCTACATCAGAATTATTCCTAGCCCAATACTTGATGTATCATAAAACACCATATAGCATCTACCCATATTTGGAAGAATCAGGATCGATGTTGAAGTCAATCTTTATTTCAGCTCCTGAAAGAACTTATTTCACACTTCACACCACAATAACTCCACACCCTTCTTAGTCAAGCCGATATAAGGTGTTTCAAGTCATGATAAGTCCTGTATAAAGTGCCTGCAATAACCAGTTATTCCCAAGAAAATCTGTATGTCAAATACATTCTTAGTCTTCTTTTATGAAACAACAATTATCACCTTCTATGGGTCAACCAATACTATTGTCTCTGAGATAACGTGACCCAAAAAGTGAACCTTGTTGATCCAGAAGAGACATTTAGTGAGTTTGGAACACAACCTCTAATCACTCAGCATACTCAAAATGATATCAAGGTATTTGGCATGATTGTGTCGAGTTTGTGAGTACACAAAGATATCATCCATGAATACCATAATGAAGAAATCTAGGTATGGGCGAAAAACCCAATACATGAAGGCTATAAAAATAATGGGCATGTTCATGAGACCAAATGACATAACCATATACTCATATAAACCATACCGATTTTGGAAATTCATATATGGTATGTCCTAAGGTTTAACACATACCTAATGATAGTCTGACCTCAAATTGATCTTGGAGAAAACCCATTCTCTTCACAGCTGGTCAAATAGGTCGTTGATATGAGGCAGTAAATACCCGTTTTTAACTGTAATCTAGTTCAACCAATGATAATACACAAACATTTTGAGGGTACCATCCACCATATTAGTGAGAAGGATAGGTAAACCCCAAGGTGAAGTGCTAGGTCATATAAAACTCTTAGCCTCCAAATCCTCTAACTACCTCTTGAGCTCCTGCAACTAAGTAGTCACCATCTTGTAAAGATGAATGGATACTGATGCAGCTCCTTGTACTAGCTTAATAGAAAACTCTACCTCTCTCTTAGGAGGTAGTTCATAAAATTCATCAGGAAAGACTTCTCTGAAGCAATCAAATACTGGAGGGAAATAGGATTAACATACTCCTTGATCATTTAGAAAAGGCTAGCAATATGGACTATCACTCCACTCAGTCCACCATGAGAATGATGTCAAAACTAGTTATCTTGAGGAATAATAGGATCCATAGAAAATGATGGTTGCCTATTCAAGGGGGGACTCCTTACACTGGAATAAACTCTCAGAATGTACACCCAAAGGAGTATCAAGGGTCATCACCCCATCAAAGTATCAAATTTTAAGTATGATAATTTCTATGATTTTCAAAAATATGAACGAATGTGAAGAACCAATATCAAATAAGTTAGAAACTAAAGTAGAGGATACTATAATAGTACCTCAAACTGTAGAATTCCTAACACTATACTCCTTTAGAAAAGGATGCACTGTATAGATATGGCTAGATCCGCAACCTTAAGATACAACCTGACTGCCCTGGGTAGGTCCTTCCTACTAGAACTGTACATATGAATCATGGATACCATATGCACGACCAACCCCTCTTCCCGAATAGTTGGTAGTACTCCAACTACCTACCTAGTGAGGTGTTATTGATCCCACTCATGAAGGAGGAGATGATACAGATCCTATCCCACTAGGCACAAATGTGAAGGTCCTACAAAAATGATAAAGATGCACCAAACTACCACAACCATGTCACTCAAAGGGGACTTTGGGACATTAGGGATTCTTATTCCCTAGTTTTCCACCTTGGTGAAAAACCACATAACTATCAGTGGGTTTTATCTTGCTATCGTTGTCCCTGCACATAGTCTCAAAGTGACGTTTCCATCCACTAGTCGAACCACTTCCCTATCTAAATTCTGAACCACCCTATCTCACAACATCATCTTCCCTTAGGTTATGCTCAGTGATGAGGTCTTGGTTTACTATTTCTGAAATAGTGGTCAACTGAAAGGAATTCACCTAAGATCAGATGGCGTATATGATCCCATCCTCAAAACATCTCACTATCACTAACTCTTCACCATTAAGAGTCAGTGCAAAGCAATGAAGCTCTGTGAACTGAGTATAATAGTCCATCATGGACATACTTCCCTACTGTAGATGTATAAACTCTCTTGCTCAGTCTGCTTTCAATGTCCAAGGAAATAAAAGGTCATAAAAGACTATCTGAAAGTCCACCCAAGACATACCCTGATGAAAATCTACCTAGGTGATAACTTCTCACCATATATTGGAATAACCTTGAAGCATATAAATTGTGAGCTTCACTCTCATCTCGATAGTTGTCTCTAGGTGCTCGAAGATAGCCAACATGGCCCCTAGCCATGAATTTGTAGTCTGAGAACCGAAATCCCCTGAAAACATGGGTGAATGGTACAACTGAAATTCTCACATCAACTCTACCATAGTAGGGGATGGTCATATGGTCCCCTATATGGTCTACATAATCCTTATGAATCCCTCTTGAAACTGGGCTTCAACTCCCATATCAGATATAACAGGAGGTGTCACAGGTGGCACTACCAGTGGGTTAGGTCCCACCATCTTTGGATCATGATCATTACCACCTTCTTGGTGCTCAAACCGAGGAAATCATGGTTTAATAGATCTATAATTATCAAACACACACCTCAAAAAAAGTGTAACAATATAATCCATGGGTATAAGAATAGAACAAGTACAAATCCTTTATATAAACAAGTCACACCTATATTCCTGCTCATAAATCCAGGTGTAGGTTCTAAGAAATATCATAATAAATAATAAGAGACACTATCTACTTACCACTAATAAGGTCAGGTCAGGGTCAAGGTCTCACATCACACATCATAGGTTCTGGTATATAGAGTTTCAATTGAAAGATATAGAGGAAAACACCCTTTACTTTGAAATTAGCATCCCCATTTAATGATAGCCATTTCATTTAAAATTTAAAATTTATTTAAGTTCAAACTAATTTATATTCATATAGATATCATAGTCTAGTTATATGCATCACCATTCCCACTTTATAAAGGCCCATACTCTTTATAAATTGCAATTGGTACGTCATGTAACTATTACCCAACCCTTACATCCGGTATCAATATGTAAAAGGTAATGTAAAATGATTTTATTGAATGAATTACCATTCCAAATTTATATAATTACATACTTCATAAATTACAATTTGCATTCATGTAATCAAATCAACTAACGTTTCAACCCATAGAACTAGTGTTCGATGGCTCAAACCTGACATAATTGGTTAATTAAGGTGACACCATCATGCTATACAGAAAAAAACCATTTAGGTTGATGTAGAAACTTAAATTAATCCAATTATTTTATCCCTGTAAGAAACATTAGCACATTTCCACATATAATGGTTAAGTCACTTAAAATAATCACAGACAATACATGCAATGAAAACAAAAATATACACCTATATGGAATAACATAATGCATGACATATGAATCCTCAAGTTCTTATAATGATGCATGGTATGATACACCATTTCCTAATCTGGCCAAGTTAAAGGAAAATACATCATAATAATAACAATAAAAACATCAGAAATCATGTGCGTCACCTAATGGTGAAATAAATTCAATTTTAACATGCACAAACCAAAATAACAATATCCCATCCCAGGTAATTTGGCTTTCTCCAATATGTGGGTTAGAAACTCTCAGGAACATGATCATTACCAAATCCCAATATATTTCTACTCTCCTTTCTAATACCCAAACAGTAATGAAAAAGTAAAAGAATAGATCTGATACCATTTTGTGACATCCCGACCTAGCTCACTTGAAAATAGTAGCTGAACTGTAGGCCACATAGCTTCACGCGTACCTCCTCATATTCTAGAGGCTTCCAAATAGCAGTGACGGTCCATAGAGATACAATAGTGAGACTATACCCTCTTGTGTCAGAGTAACATAGTAGTATAATAGATGACATAAGCAGTGGAGTCATGATAATAAAGAAGAAATGATGGAGAATAGGTAAATCATCCAATCACATAATAAATGGTAAAAACCATAACCAGTTTCATATACAAAATGATTTCATGCCTGTATGCTATAAAAAATGGGAAAAATAGGAATACATAGTAGTAGGAAGATACAAGATTCTATAATAAAAATAAAAAAGGCCAAAAAATATCACCAATTGCATCACAATAATACACTTGGTCCTTTGCTTCTATACTCCATCCCAATACTAAAAATCAAGCATTGAAAGATGGAAACTTACCTTTGTCCAAACCTAAAATTATGAAGTATGTTTGGGTACCATTGACAACCTAAACAGAATGTGAGATATACTCAGTAGGACACCACCAATGGGGTCTAGAACTATCCATCTAGTGTATATAATATGATCAGTGTACAAATTTAACAATGATAAAGTGGTTGGATTTGGTTCTCGAAAGACACTATGTTGACACTATTTGCTTTAACCTATGTTGGGAACCTCTGAACAAATGTTATAACATGAACATATACATATATACATATATATACACATGTATGTATATATATTCACTATATGCGTAATGATGTTTATAGCCATATATATAGATAAGTAGTGCTATCCAGGACTTGAGGTGCAACTTAGGCATTCGTGTCTAGTCACTAGAGTCTTATAAAGTAGTAGGTAATTCCATGATAGGGTATTATAAATTGTAAGGGTCTTTATGCAGCCCAAGTATCACAGGTATATGGGATTCCATGCTCAAACATCACTGGTATATGAGACACCATGCCTGAGTATCATATCAGTAGGGATTCCATGCCCGAGTATCATATATGTAAAGACACCATGCCCGAGTATCATATCATTAGGGATGCTATGCTCGAGTATTATAAGCAATAAGTAGTCAAATAGGCTTAAGTATGAGCCAATAAATGGTTTATAATCCATCAACATTCCACTAAAAGAAGAGAATAACCATTATTTATATAAAACCACATGATGTGGTCATACCACTCACTTTCTATTTAATTAATTATAGTAATTTCATCTATATTCCAACCCATAACTACCTAGAAGGTGGTTTGGTCACATAAGAATTTATAATATTAAGGGAAAATTCCATAAGAACACCTCAAGGAGTAGAATTAGTCTGTAGGGACCTATTACATCAAGAATAAGGAGGAACAAGATCATTTATACTAAGGATAAAAAATTAATGAAGGGAAAAGTTTATTTTTATGAAAATGCATGGAAAGTATGGTGTGCGACATCACACCACATAATATAAAGCAACAATACTTGAGGGATAATTACTAGACCACCTAACTTATACCTATACTAGACGCATCATCCAGTACTAACCCTTGGTTCAGCCTGAAATGAAAGAAAATGGAAGAATATACAAACTCCCTGAAAATAGGGTATAGTAGCTCACACCAAAATAACCCTGAATAAAGTGATATAAATCAAGAAAAGAAGGAAATTGATTGAAAAGATTACCAATAGGAGTCCAAAAAGACAAATGGTGGTTCAATCAGTGCCTGGATAAAGAAGTCACCTCAAAGCCTAGGTGGGAGGAGAATAACTCCCCATGCACAATTGCTATGTGGAAGGAAGAGGGGTTAAGATAAAAGAGGGTTCTTCCCCTTTTAAAAAAAATCCACGACATATTCATGCCGTGGATGGAATTCATGTTGTAAATTCCTTGGGATTATTTTTCTTACAGGAAAAATCAGTTCAATTCATGAATAGCATTCATGGTGTACATTGAATTCATGTCCTGCAATAAAAAAGTCATGGAGCCTGTCTAAAAAAATTCATGTCATGAATTAGTTCTATTGCCAAGATCCACCCCATTCTACCTTATTTCCAAAAACAAACTGAACAACCTAAATCCACAGTTACCAGGTATAATCCAAAAAGAAAAACATATTGAGAGTTTACTAAAATTTAAAGGATCCATACCTCATATGAAAAATCTGAGATCTTACAATAATGAGTCCCACAACTGTTGCCTCACTAGCCTCATGCTAAAAAAGTGGTGCACAACATGACCTACCATAAAGTGCCTCATAAGGTGCCATATGAATTGAATCCTGATATATTTTTCTATATGAAAACTCAACCAAGGCTAGGTGATCATTCCAAGTTCCACTAAAGTCAAGAATATAAGCTTGAAGCATATCCTCTAATATCTGAATTATTCTCTCCAACTGTCTATCTGTCTAGGGATGGTATGTTGTACTCAATATTACCCAAGTCCCTAATGGATTATAAAATATATACCAAAATCATGACATAAAACATGAATCTGTATCAGGTACTATACTCAATGTAACTATATTCAATCATACTATCTCACAAACATATAGCTTTCCCAGCTTATCCACTGAGTGAGTCTCACAGATTGATAAAAATGAGAAACTTTCATTAGCCGATCAACAATCACCCAAACAATATCACGAATCATCGAGGTCCTAGGTAACCCCATAAAAATTCCATGACATCCTACCACTTCCATGTGGGTATAATATATGGCTGGAGAAAACCACCAAGACACTGGTGCTCAGTATTTATCCTCTGGTAGGTAAGGCATTAAGAAACAAATTCATAAATGTCCATCTACATCCATGTCCACCAAAATTTCCACCTAAATTCAGGGTAAAACTTTGACAATCCACGATTAACCACCCACTTAGAGGCATATAAGTACCTCATTATATTTTCCCTAATGAAGGAAATGACTATAACTATCCCAAGTACTAAGATCACATCATCACCGTCCAATGACTATCTGAGTATCAGGTCACCACCTCTTAGTTGTTCCCACATCACAACACACTCTGGGTCAGTCTCCCAACCAAATTTTACCCATTTTACTAAAGAATATGTGACCACCAATAGAGAACATGTCATCAACACCTATTTCCCAAAATCATCAATACTCCAATCAGCCAACAAACTCATCAAGCACCACTATTCCTTTGAAGGATGTTCACTAAGATTCTGAGTTACCTGCATCTTATGGATAAGATCATTTGCGATGAAGTTAACTTTACCTAGTTTATGTGCCATATAAAATTTGAAAGTATTTATATACTCTACCCATCACCTCTTCCTCAATTTTAGGTCCCACTGTGTAAATATATAGTGAAGGCTCTTGTGGTTTGTGTAGACAATAAAACTCTCACCAAAGATATTGTGTCATCAACACTTCAAAGAATGGACCATGGATTCCAGATCAAAGTCATGGGTAGGATCGTTTTTCTCATGAGGTTATAGATGATGTAACCCATAAGATACTACCCACTCTCTCTGTATCGGTACTTCTCCCAAAATAACACCCAATGCATCAACATATACGACATATCTAAAACCAATATCATAAAGAATAAATACTAGAGATGTATCCAACCTTATCTTCAACTTAATAAATGCCTCTTCACACTGGTCCGACCATTAGAACTTCACCCCTTCTTCTTCAGCACAATCATGGGTGCTAATAAATGATAGAATTATTGGATAAAATGTCGATAGTATATAACTAAACCTAGAAATAACCTAATATAAAACATGTTCGAGGAACATGTTCAGGACATCACTGCATCCAGTTTCTATGGGTCCATAGATATACCTATCTCAGACAAAACATGCTCCAAGAATTTTACCTCCTAAATCCAATAGTGTCACTTCTACAACTTGGTGTAAATATGATGTGATCAAAGTGTACTTATGACTATCTCAAGATGTCTTCCATACTACTCAAGGGTCGATGAGAAAACAAGGATATCTTTAATGAACACAATGATGAATGAGTCAATATATAGGTGGGAGATATTGTTCATGAGATCCATGAACATTGATGGTGCATTCATCAGTCCAAACGACATCACCATGTACTTATATATACCATAAATTCTTCGAAACACCATCTTCAATATGTCCTCCACTCTAATCCACAACTGGTGATTTCCTGATAAAAGATCAATCTTAGAGAACTACCAGGATCCCCATAACTGATCAAAGAGACCATTGATCTTGGGAAAAGGATATATATTCTTTACTATCACCTGAGTCGGCTTACAATAATATCTGTAGAGTCAAAGATTATTGTACAACTTCTTGATGAACAAGATAGGTGCATCCCATAGTGATTTACTCAGCCTGATAAAGACCTTCCATTCCAAGTCTCTTAGCTGTAACATGATATCTTTCAACTTAGTGATATACGATAAGGTGGTATTTAAATGGACTACACACCTAATATGAGCTCTATCTCAAACTCAAATCCTATATCATGGGGAAGTCCTATAAAGTCATCTAGAAATATGTCCTAATAGATATCCACAATTGGAGGAAAATATGAGGGGGCTGTAATGACTTAGATTTTCCATGTATCATTTTTAGATATTATATGGATTATTTTTGAGACCAGGAAGTGAAAAGACATGTTATTCTATGGTCTAGTGTGTTTGGAATAAACGTTTTAAATATATTAAATATATTGAATAACACCCATGCATTGTTTTCCTAAAAAAGTTGAATAACTCCCAAATGGGGCCTAGATTATAAATCTAAGGGAACTGTTGAGTTTAGAACAAAAGTTTTACCCTAGGTGTGAAATAATCTTTGTTGGGATGGTCCATTTGTGAAAAATTTCCACAGATATGAAATTGATAAAAAAATTAATTAAAGAATTTATTTTATTTTTACTCAACATAGCGACCCGCTAACTCTTTTAATATATGAGTATGAATTTTATCTCAGGGTTGGATACTAAACCTTGGAGACATAGAGGCCATTAGAGGAGAGTGTTCTTGGTGAACGATGATAGATCGAGATCAGATCATGGATCATTGTGCCAATAGAGTCCGTGGATCTCACCAACAATGGAAACACAACTGTTATTCATCAACTATCAATCCAAACTCTAGGTAGGATATTTTTATTTGTAATTTCTATCCCATATATTAATCCTGGATGAATTCAGATCAATTCCATGAATAGAATTGATATTCACATCATTGGTAGAATTAAATTTATGGATTATTTTTTTCATTTTGACTAAATTCCTCTTCGTATGTATTCTTCTACGAAAATGGATTGAGGCCAAATGAACAACAACCGAGGTTTGTTCCTCATGTTTTTTGGATTATGGTCTTATCCTCTATTTCTACATTTGATCATCGTTATCATTTTCTTTTGGCCAATGGTTCTACCAATACCCAGTTCCTGATCATTGTGTGACCGTTCTTCGGTGCAACGGAGTAAAACTGCAGGTACAACACATGATGAAGATTGTGGTTTTAGGATTAATGATGAAGGTGTTTGGATTGAGGTAGAACAAGACCAGATCAAGGGTTCTTCATATTCCCAGACAGTACATGAAAAATCAGACATTAGGGGTACATTTCCGATCAGTTTTGAGGGCCAGATTCCAGCGAGCAAGCAACAGTAAGGCTTTTTTGACCCAAATTTGAGATCTAGGGTGCGATATTCAGCTAGAAACAAGGTAGAAATGAAATGTGAGGAATAATGGAAGGGAAACCTAGGGATCTATGAAATCCTAATAAACGCATCATGTAAATTGAGATTACACACTGTATGGGTCCCTTTCAATGGTGGTTAATTTTTTGAGACAAAGATAAGGATCACACAGTGTGTGACCCCTATCACACAATGTGTGGCCCTTCTTGATTGGATTAGTGTGTACTTTAGAGAGTACACAGACATGGGAAAAAGTACATGACTAGTGACACTCTGTGTACTTGGACACAGACATGACCTTGTGTACATGGGCTGGTATATGGATAAGGCCACCATACATGGACATAACTAGGTGACATAGGTAGGGTACTATGTGTCTCTACATGCTGTGTATACTAAGGCTTACATGTCATGTGAAGCTCTTCCACATGGGCAGACATGGGGATAGATGGACACACTGTGTACCTACTTAAAGAGTGTTTGTAGCTCTTTGTTATCTTATTTTGGACCATTATAGGTTGAGTGTGTTACCTTTTTTCCTTTCCCTCAAGGGTATAATGCAACATTACATCTATATCATAGGATTATGATCCCCTATAGAGGCTAAGTCCCAAATAGAGTTGTGGTGTCCCTCCATGAGACTAGAGTGTGATCATCTATCATCCTTGGTCACTACATGGGGTTTGTGGAATCATCATGACCTCCTTGAGAAAGGTTTTGATCCTCCATCTATAATAATATATAAATAGGGTTGGTGGTATCATTAACATATGATTACCTATGTATAATATTGATTCAGATTGGGTTCGTGGTCTCCCCTAGAAGTTATGGGCATAAACCCCTATCTGAGTATCGACGTCTTCTTGGACCAATGGACTTTCTTGGGTGGGGCCTAATGATCTCTACCTATTCTTCAAGTGTCTTTGATTATAGAATGATCCATGGAATGTATTCTTCTATAATGTGCATTGCTTCAATCCTATGGTTGGTAGTTGGATATGACCGCCTGGTGGCATGGTGTCTTTCTTGATTATATCTATGTGTTTCTGTTATATATTGATTTTTATATCTTGTATTGAGATAACTATACTTGGTTCTTCATGTTTAGTGTTTTTGGGGTTTCATACTGGGTATTGTTATACCCACCCTTTCATGGGATTTTCCCACACATGTTGGGTATTATACAAATGAAGACCATTTTGATGGCATCCTGGGAGGACAAAGAGCGAATAGAGCATATATAGAGCTTTTAAAATCAAGTTGTTTTACCGGGATCTTGAATTTTAACTTAGTCCTCAACCTTGGAGTAGGTTGTACTATTTATAGTTTTTGGTTGGCCTTATATTTGGCCCATTTTTCTACTTTCAGTACTTTACTGTCATACTCTATTGTGGGATCCTAGATGTATACATGCATTGTTTTAGTTGTTTTATATTTCAGTATTGTATGGGATTGGATATGTTTTCATGTGTACATGTACTTTAGGATAATGCCTCTCATTTATGGGATATGCCTACTCAGCGCTGGTTGCCAGCCCTTGGCCTATTGGAGGCGAGCTTGGGGTAGTCATGGAATGGACCTCAGTGGGTCAGGTCATGACAGAGTGGTATCAAAGGTGGTTAGTTCTACCTTAGGACCAGATTCAGTGAGTTTGGTTTGGAGTAATAGTGTTTAGTGTTTTGAGTTTGGTTTTTAAGCCACAAAATTTAGTGTTAGCGTGACGACCGACATATCCATACACTAGGACTCTGATCACCTTCCTTTTAAATTAGTACAGGTGAACATTGGCAGCAGGAAAACTTTTTTTACATGCATCATATATGAGTGGTTGTGTTTTCCATGTACTTCTTGATTCATCTCCCTAGATACACTCTTTTTACCATGGAACATGTTGTTTTATTTCAGGATGCCTCTACATAGATAGCCAGCTAGGATTCCATAGCATGATCATGAGGATGACCCACTTAGTGATGAGGCATTAGTATAGGGGCTTATGCCAGAGATAGAACCTCTGGGTTGTTTACCAGCTATACCACCACACATTGAGTAGCAGCTAGTGCTAGTAGTAAAAGTTGAGGATGCATGAAGGCTGAGTAAATTTCATAAGTTTTAGAGGTAGCAATATCTCAGGTTTTAGGGTGATCCAAACCCCCAAGTGGCTAAGGATTGGATAGAGGTATTCACTCATGTATTCTTCCTTACGAGGATGCCAGCATATTAGATGGAAATCCTCACAACAATTATTCGTTAGGGATATAGGGATCTTCTAGGTGATGGTGGAGTTTAGTGACTCAGTAACATAAAGAGATAACTCTCTCATGGTCAGAATTTGAGCATCTCTTCAGGGATGAGTTTTATCTGGACACGTTGAAATCGGTACGTATACAAGAGCTTCTATATCCGCAATAAGAAAGTATGACCATGTTGGATTAATCAAAAAGGTTTATTGATCTATCATGTTACTCATTGGATATGGTATAAGATTAGTTCTTTAGAGTTCAGACCCTTCAGCAGGGCTTGTTATAGGACATCTGGGATTTAGTGGTATCCCTTTGAATTCCCACCTATTATGGGGTGCTTGATCAAGCCTTGGTATTGGAGAGATTTTTGGAAGAGTAGGAACATGTGGTGGGAGATAGTAGTGGGTACCTAGTAGCTGAGACCATGAAAACATGTTTTTGATGATAGTCATAGGGATCTAAGCATGTAAGATGTTGTATGAGGAGATCCTAGGACACATGGTTAGTGGTTTAGGGTTCTCAAGGTGGCTCAAATCATCCAAGGGAGAGGTAGTGTTTCTATTGTGATTTATGGGGACATCTGGCTTTGGATTTTCTGACTAGTCATATAGCTAGTCGTGAGATGATTGAGGGACCACCAAGAGGTAGGATAAAGGTGGTCCATAGGGCAGTGGACATGGTATAGGGGTTGGTAGGGCAGCAAGAGGTGGTTAGAGGTTTGAATTGTTACCACCACCACCCTAGGTGGTCCGATCCAGGCTTGGGAGATGGTGGATATGGACAAAGCTAGCTACAAGCTATGAAGGCTTATGAACCTAAGGATATAGGTATGATATAAGGTATGATCTATGTATTTTTTTACTTTATCTACAATATTTATAGACATAGGTGTGATCCATTCCTTCCTTTCCATTTCTCTGGTTCAAAACTTAGAGATTCTAGTTGAGATATTTTCACTACCTTTTCAGTTAGAGACTCTAACATGAGGTGACTCATCAATTACGCACTTATGAAAATAGTATGATCTGACACTTGAAGGTGAGAGTTTCATATGGGATCTCTTTGTTGTAGCAATGAGGCCTTACGATGTCATCTTAGGTATGAACTGACTATCCACAATTCATGACTAGATTAACTATTTCAGGTGGAGGATGCAATGTGTACATAGTGGAAGAATGAGGTTTTCCTTTGTGGGTGAAAAGGAAACCTTGGCAAAGTAGGATAAGTTTAATCATAGTAGAGTGCAACCAATTACTCACCAGTTGGATAGAATGACTCTTGGAGCAGTGGATTCTTTGGGATATCAGTTTCCTGCAGTGGTGGCAGAGTATGTGGATATATTTTCTGAGGACATATCAGGTTTACCTCCCTAACAAGATTTAGAATTCTGAATTGAATTGCATCTTGTTATTACACTGATATCTTCACCAAAATATCAGATGGCTCCCATAGAGCTTCGAGAGCTAAGGGTGTAGATGGAGGACTTGAAGGTGAAAATATTTATGAGACCCAACATTTCCCCCAGGTATCCCCAGTGTTTTTTTCCAAGAAGGCAGACAAGAGCTTGAGGTTACGTGTGGAATATCATCACTTTAATTGGGTGACCATGAAGAATAATTATCCACCACCAAGGATCGATGACCACTTTGATCATTTTAGAGGAGCATGATGGTTCTCGAAGATTGACCTCAGATCAGGCTATCACTAGCTATGAGTATGAGATGAGGATATACCAAAGATGACATTCAAATGTTACTACGCTCACTATGAGTACTTGGTGACATCATTCGGTGTAATTAATTCCCCAACAATGTTCATGAGACTCTTGAACTAGATATTACAACCCTTCTTAGACCAGTTTGTATTGGTCTTTATTGATGACATCCTAGTATATTCAACATCTAAGGAGGAGAATGAGAGACACTTGAGGATGGTATTGGACACGCTCTGAGAAAATTATCATTACAAAAAACTCTTGAAGTGTCAGTTTTGGATTTGATAGGTCCACTTTCTGGGACATGTCATCTCTGAGGATGAAGTAGCACTGGACTCAGCAAAATTTGAGGTAGTTCTTTCTTGGGATCCACCCAAGAGTGTTACCGAGGTGTGGAGTTTCCTTGGGTTAGTAGAGTACTATTAGAGGTTTATACCTGATTTCTCCAGAGTGGAAACACCCTTGATATATTTGAATCAGAAGAGGTATCCCTTCGTGTTGAAGGAAATGTGCCATTAGTGCTTTCAGGATATGAGGTAGAGGTTGACCTTCACTCCCATCTTGAAATTTTTAGAGGAGGGTGTCGAGTATGTAGTGTTCTATGATGCATAAAGGACCAAACTTGGTTGTGTTTTAATATAGAGGTAGGTTTTTATTGCCTATGTTTTATGCTAGTTAAGTACACATGAGAAGAAATACATGACCCACAATCTTGAGTTAGTAGTGGTAGTCTTTGCACTGAATATGTGGAGACACTTACATGATGGGATAGTGATTTATCATTTACTATGATGACAAAAGTCTCAAGTATATATTCTCATTAAAGGATCTTAACTCGAGATAGATACGGTGGATTTATTTCCTCTAGGACTATTAATTTGAGATTTTCTACACTCTTGGGAAGATGAACATGGTGGAAGACACTATCACTGGGAGATATTGTTCTCAGTTGTTGGCCAAGGTGTCAGAGCAATTAGCCTCATTATAGTTGTACTTCGTTAACAAGGATGGTGATTCATATCTTCAGTAGATGGTTATTACCCCACTACTTTTATAGCATGTTTGAGATGATAAATGTGGTGATACCAACTATGAGACCTTATGTACTCATATATCCACTGGAAATGCCCTTGATGGATATTATAAAGGTGGGGAGAAAAATATCCTTTTCATAGGATGGATGATGGTACCTTTTAAGTTATGGGAGGAGGTGATGCAGGAGTTTCATACATACCCTTTGGTGGTAGATTCAGGTGTGGAAAAGATATACCAGGACCTCTGACATTAATTTTGGTGGTTAGGTATGAAGAAACGAGTTACAAAGTTTGTCCTTTATTGCCTCACTTGTTAGCAGGTGAAGGTAGAGCACTGGGTTTCAGTGGGTTTAATTCAATCCCTTTAGGTTCCATAGTGGAAGTAGGATTGTATTTCCATGAGATTCATGATAGGATTACCACATACATCCAAGGAACAAAATTCCATCTGGGTGATCATATAACAACTCACCAAGTTGGCCCACTTCCTAACTATTTGAGAGTAGAGTTCAGTAGAGAGATTATGACGCAACTACATGTAGGAGATAGTCAGACTCCATGGAGTTCCCTTAACGATCATCTCTAACCATGATTCTCACTTATCATATTTTTTATGGAGGAGATTATAGGAGGCCTTTGGGACTCAGTTATGCTTGAGCACAACACTTTATCCCAAGACTGATAGCCAGACAGAGAATACCATTAAGGTATTGGAGGACATTCTACAGACTTGCATGTTGGACTTTTCCTGTAGTTGGGAGGATCACACACCCTTGGTGGAGTTTGTGTACAATAATATATACCATTCCACCATTGGTATGACACCATTCAAGGATTTTTATGAGTGACCCTACAGGTCATCACTTTGTTGTACTGATCCAAGCGAGTTAGAACTCATGGGACCGAAGTTGGTGTGAGCTACTACAGAGAAGGTATAGATCACCCCGGAGTGGATGAGGAATACATAAAACTATCACAAGTCTTATGTGGACTGATGAAAAAGACGTCTAGAGTACGAGGAGGGAGAATATGTGTTCTTGGGAGTCTCACCTTGATGTGGATTGAGTATATTTGGCTGTGACAACAAGTTATCTCCAAGATTCATTGGTGCCTTCCAGATACTATGTAGAGTTGGTGAGGTTACTTACTTCTTATCTCCACCAATGTAGTTGGAATAGGTACACAATGTCTTCCATGTGTTGTACTTGAGGAGGTACATGCATAACCTGTCACACGTTATCAACTCGGGTGAGCTGGACATCGAGGATAGAGCTACCTTTGAAGATCACCCATTAGATATCGAGGATTTGTATAAGAGGATCCTTTGTGGGTGATCGATTCCCCTTGTGTGTGTCTGGTGGTAGCATAAGATTCTTTAGGAGAGCATTTGGGAATGTGATACCCAGATGCGAGTCCAATAACCTTATCTTTTTGAGTAGGTTTTTTCTATTTTCAGGATGAAACTCCCTAAGGTGGGGAGAATTTAATGAATCAAATTTTACATGTATCATTTTTGGATATTATATGAACTATTTTTGAGGCCAGGTGTTAAGATAGTTTGCGATTCTGAGGTCCAGTATGCTCTAAATAAATGTTTAAAATATATTAAATATATTAAATAATACATGCACACATTTTTTTTTGAAAAAGTGTAATAACTCTCAAACAGGGGATCAAATCAGAAATATAAGGACAACTTTTAGTTTAGAATAAAAATTTTTACTTTAGGAATGTCATAATCTTTGTCGGCCCAGGCCATTTGTAAAAAAGTTGTCACAGGCACAAAATTAATAAAATAGATTAATTAAAGATTTTATTTTATTTTTATTCAATGCATCCACCTACTACCTCTTTAAATATACAGGTATGTATTTTGTATTAGGGTTTTCCACTAAACCCTAGAGACCCAGAGGCCATTGGAGAAGAGAATTCTTGGAGAACGATGATAGATCGGGATTAGATTGGGGATCGTTGTGCCAACGGAGGCTGTGGATCTCACCAATTATGGAAATTCAACTGTTATTCATCAACAATCGAACCAAACTCAAAGAAAGATGTTTTTCTTTGTGATTTCCATCCCGTATCTTAATCTCAAATGAACATGGATTAATTCCATGAACATAATTGACACGCTCATCATCAGTGGAATTAAATTGATGTATTATTTTTTTCATTTTGATTAAATTACTCTTTATCCATATTCTTCTATGAAAATGGATCGAGGATAAACAAACAACGGCCAAGTTTTGTTTCTCAAGTTTTGTGGCTTATGGTTTTCTCCCCTATTTCTTTATTCGATCATCATTAGTATTTTCTTTTGGCCAATGGTTTGACCAATACACAGTTTCCAATCATTGTGTGACCATTCTTCAACGCAACAGATCAAAACCGTGGGTACGACATGAAATGACAGTTGTAGTTTTAGGATCGATGACGATGGTAGTTGAATCGAGGGACACTGAGAGAAGATTGATGGTTCTTCATCTTCCTAGGTGGTGCATATAAAATCAGACATTGGGGGTACATTTACGATCCGTTTCAAGTGCCAGATTCTGGTGAGAAAGTGACAATAGGGATCTGTCGACCTGGATCCATGATCTAGGGCATGATATTTGGATAGAAACAAGGCAACAATATCATGAGAGAAAGAATGGAGGGGAAACCTCCAAATCTAGAAAATATCAAGCAACATAATGTGTAAATCAGTATTACACGCCGTATGAGTCCCGTTCAGTGGAGGATAGGGTTTTAGGATAAAGATAAGGATCACATGACATGTGACCCCTATCACACAACACGTGGCCATTCCCATTTGTCTCAACTTGTACTTTACATAATACATGGACATGGGAAAATGTACATGGTCAGTGACATGCCATTTACTTGGAAACAAACACAGCCTAGTGTACACGAGCTAATACATGAACATGACCAGGTGACATGAGTAGGGTACCATGTGTCTCTACATACTGTTTACTCCTTCTACACACTATGTATACTGAGACTTACATACAGTGTGAATATCTTCCACATGGACATGCATGGGGGTAGCTAGACACGTCATGTACCCCCTGTTATACACCGTGTATCCCCTTCAAGAGTGTTTGCAGCTCTTTGTTTTCTTAGTTTGGACCAATATAGGTTGAGTGTGTTCCCTTGGTCCTTTCCCTAGAGAGTATAATGTGACATTACATCCACATCATAGGATTGTGATCCCCACTAGAGGTCAAGTATCATATAGATTTGTGGTGTTGCTACATGAGACTAGAGTGCAATATTCCATCATCCTTATTCCCTAGATAGGGTTTGTGGAATCAACATGACCTCCCTGACCAGGGTGTTGATCCTTAATATAGAAGTCCATATCAGTAGGGTTGGTGGTATCATTGACATATGATCCCCTACATAGCAGATTAATCCAGATTAGGTTTGTGGGGTCCCCCAGTAGTTCTGGGTGTGGCCCCCTACTTGAGTATTAGGGTCTTTTTATACCTATGAACTTTCTTTGGTAGGGACCAATGATCTAGACCTCTTCATCGAGTGTCTCCGATGATAGCATGACTCATGGGGTGGATTCTACCGAAATGAGCATTGCTTTGAGCAGAATCCTATGGATGGTAGTTAGTTATGACCGCCTGGTGGCGTGGTGTCTTTCCCGAGTATATCTGAGTGTTTTTGTTATACATTTGTTGATATATATTTTATTGAGATGAAATTACATGGTGATTCATGTTTAGTGTTTTTAGGATGTCCTACTAGGTATTTTTATACTCACCCCTGCATGGGCATTTCCTATATGTTCCATGTCATATATAGATGAAAACCCTTTTGATGACATTCTGGGAGGACATGGAGTGGGTGGAGCATAGCTGGAGCTTGTTATAATGAGGTGTTTTACCAGGAGATTTCATTTAACCTTATTCCTATCCCTTCGAGCAGGTTGTAATCTTTATAGTTTTAGATTGGGCTTGTATTTGGCCCCCCCTTTTTTTTATTTCAGTACTTTATTGTCATACTCTGTTGTGAGATCCTAGATGTATGCATGATTTTTTAGTTTTTTTACAATCAGAATTGTGTGGGATTGGATATAGGTGTGTGCATACAAGTACTTCAGTCAAATGCTTCACATTTGAAGGATATTCCTACTTAGCATTGGTTTCTAGTCCTTGGCCTTTTAGAGGCGAGCTTAGGGTAGTTGTGGGTTAGACCTCGATGGGCCGGGGGAAGTCCTATGAAGTCATCTTGAAGGATAACCTGATAGTGATCCACAAATGGAGGAAAAGATGATGGGACTACAACTGATCATACTCAAAGAGATAATCCTGAAATATATGGTGAAATTTTCCTAATCTAGCTCAATTTTGGACCAACTCAACCTGATCATAATTACTACTCACCAATTATTATGAACACCTCTCACTTGGGTGATGTAAATGACACCCGTCTATGATAACAGTCAATATGGGCTTGAAAACTGACCAGTTAATCCATTCCAAGAATCACATCAAAGCTAATCATCTCCAGAATCATGAATTCCCACACATTTCCATAAACATAAATAATTATAGGACACTCTATAATCACTGTAGATGATCCACTTTCGTTCCCAATGGTGTATCAAGGGAAAATAACTCAGAAGAAAACTTGATTGATAATTCAACTCTAGAAATAATTTGTGAAGGTATAAATGAATGAGAAGAACCAATATCAAATAATGTAATAGAAAACATAGAGGGGATCAATACCATACCTCAGATAGTAAATAGTCTTTCATTACCATCTTCTAGAGTCAGATCCATTATATAAACTCGACCTACCACATTTCCATGGCCTTGTCCCTGAAATGCATGACTCGTCCAAGTCATCATCATCCATACCTATTATTGTGGACCTAGAAATGATACTTGGGCTTGTATCTATCCTATACCCTTATAGAACCTCTAACTTGAATATCTAGAGTAGAACTATTAGAGATTCCCTATCTTGTCGCACTGAAGACACTTAGTCTGAGGTGCTGTATAGAACTTGCAATAATGTCTAACCTTACCATAGTTGAAGCACTGTGGCAATCCTCCAAAGGGGTATGAAGACGTTATACACTACTCTACCTTCATACCACTACCCTGTTTCATGTCCCCAGTCTCCCTCTTTCTACTTACAGAAGTGACACTCACAGAAATAATATGAGGTCCACACACCTGATTACTGAAGGGTGGAAGAAGACCAACTACTCAATCCTCCTCTAGGACCTTCTCAATAGTAAAGACATTGCATGGAACATTTGGGTAAGTTTTTAGGTCGAACCACATAACCTGTCGTCTAATGTTATTATGAAGATTGATCTCGAACTTCCTGACCTTCTATGACTCGTTTCTAAACAAGATAGGATCAAAACACATTAGCTTTACGAAATGAGAAGAGTATGCAGATACCATCATATACCTATGTTGTATCTCCATATACTCTTGTGCTCGTTCTATCTTGAGCATATTGGGAAATAATTCCTTAAATAACAAACCCTTGAAGGCCTCCCAGGAGATACCCTCACTTATACCAGCTAGTCCCATCATGATCCACCACATATTGGATGGTCCCTATAGCATAAACGCTGCCAACTTAACCTTATATCATCAGGTGTCTCAACGAGGTCAAAGACACCCTCTATGATTCATATATAGTCCTATATGTCCTACGACTCTCCATTTCCCTAAAATACAGGCAGATGATAGAGACAAAAGTCTCTGTCATAGTCCTCCATGGACCTTGATGTCCCTATGAATTGGGTAGAAATAACCAGAAGGTCTCCCAGATGAGGCGGTATCACTACCTACACTATCGGAGTAGGTGTGGGAGTGTGATCTACAACACCCTTTCATAGTGTGTGGTGGAAAAGGAGCATCCTCCCTAGAAGGATTTTAAGATCCAAGACATCGTGGAGGCATGAACTTGTTTAAATTTCATCTCTAAACTCTTAATTTTGGTTAATATAATGTTCATTGGGTGTAGGAGGAGGCTCATGGGTTTTATAGGGGTTTAGGACTCAAAAGAAAAGGGAAAATGGCCATCCAGTGCATGTTTCATGATTGGAAAATGGTTAGAGATAACCGTGATCTCTAGCCATGAAAGGTAGGAGGAAGGGTGCACAGTTTAGGTCAAAACATGCAAGGGGGAGGCCAAACTGTGTAGATTTGGATAGTGGAATTCTATATGATTGGTGCATGGTTTGTCAAAATGTAAGATCCTCTCCAGGTTACTGTGTGACCCAACCTCCCTCAGACAGTGGCAGACACATGGTTTGTGCATGGTTTGGAAAACCAAGTGGACAAACCATGCTCCCCATTAAAAATTGAAAATTTACAGTTTCTCCCACTCAATATTTTTAGATCCCCACCCAATTTTCTCCCCAATTTCCTCCCTTGTATCCATAGTGATGAACTTTGAAGATCCAATATTCCCAAGGGTGGTTCTACCTCAATTCTTGGTTGTTTGGAGTAACATTGGTTGCGTATCAAAGCCCTGGGTAAGTCTAACTCCTCTTGCTTCCTTTTTCCAGATTAGGGTTTTTAGTTCCTACCATATTCTTCTAAATCTCTAAAACCCTTTTTTATGGTGGAGTCTAGGTTAAGGATTCAAAGTATATTTTAATCCAGATCTATGGCTACGATTAAGAGTGCATTCATCAGCGAATTTGAGGTAGTTGGTCTATAAGTTATATCCCATAGTCGTTGGGTTGATTTGTGCATGTTTGGTTGCGTTCTTGGTTATCCATTGTTGTGATTTTGATGGATTTGGTGATATTTGGTAAAACATGTGTCTAAATGATGAATTGAACCCCTCATAATCCTTGTGGGATGCGTTGAGGTTGAATAGAATGTTTTAGGTCCACCCATGGGGTGATACGACATTTCTAAACCTAGGAATTGTTTAAATAAAGTGTGGAATTGATGTGTGATAATGTATATACCTTGTTAAACATGTTATTATTCTTAGTTTAATTGAAAATGTAATATTGGTACTTATTCTTATTTTTGACAATGTCTTAAGGGTTTTTTTTGGCATGGTATGGTAATGGGTCAATTGAGTTAACTGAGATTGTGTCAAATGGCTTATGAGTTATATTGAAATCCCTAAGAGGTTTAGTGAATATAAAATGATAAACATGATAATTGATAAAGGCTTGTGAATTGAATAATATGTAGATGGGTCTTTATAAGGGAATTAATGAATATGCTGAATGAGTTAATACATTGGAATTATGGGATATACCTAGTGGGCTGGGGCATGAAAATGAGAATTGGAAAAAATGGACTATGTAATGTAAATGGTGAATGTGTCATTGGGTTATGGCATAATATTATTTCCCATGTTGATTGATATGGATTGTGTATTGTTTGAGTATGGTTTGTGGTATGGTATGTGAGGTGAATGGATATATATATAAGCATGTGCACATGGCTTGGTAGTGTGGGGTATTGACTGAGGTTCTATGCTCACAGGCTGAGTTAGACTAAGGCTCTAAACTCCACCCCAAAATGCATGGGTTAGGGAAGGGGATAGATCTATCTTCCCCTAACGATTTCATTCCACCCAAACTGAGGATTTGAGGTGAAAATAATGTGTTTGTTATGACGGGTTTATCCCTAGTGAGATAGGGACTTGAATTATTCTCTTATGCATAGTGATGACCACCTTAAACTATTATGTGAATGATGTAAATGTCAAACCCATGGAAAAATATCAATAATAAATTAAGTAATGAAGGTGATTTAAATGGTACTAAGTTTAGAAATGGTTAAAGTAAGGATTGTAAACTAATGGCACCCGAGTTAACGTTTGTTTACATGTTATTTGTTTAGTATTTGCATGAACTATCTGTTTAGACTGAATATTTTGTAGATACTATTGGTGGTGGCCTACTAAGTTGTAATCAAACCCTTCTTGGGTGCTGTTGGGAACCTGATCAGATTTCATGCTTGTAGGTTAGGATAAGGGAAAATGCCCCATACTTGGGAGTTGGGTTAGGCTTGGAATGTGATGGATGAGGTTTCAAACTTGGAGTTAGGACTGTTTGGGGATTTTTCTATTTATTTTTATTTCAGGTTTGTTTACTTGACACTTTTTAGCATGAAATGACATATTTTACTATTGGCTATGGTTGGTACCCTATTTGGGAAGTGGTTGGTTATGCATGATTCTGGTTATTGATTATTATTTCTGCTATTTCATTTTTTATCTATTGTGGATTACTCTGGTAATGAGGGTATATTCTACCCATGTGATCTATTAGACCCTCACCACTTGTCAAAAACCTATGGAGTATAGGGAGGTGCATTTGAGGTCATGTGGCGGACCGATTTGGGGCACCAATTTAGTGGATCCTAGGTCAAAGGTGTTACAAAGTGGCATCAGAGTGGTTATTTTCTATGGTCTTACTATTAGAGATGGTAGAAAGAAGAATAGGATGCGCCAGGCCTTAGAAATGAGCTCGTTCTTATGAGTATCTAACCCATGTATGAGGGAAAACCTAAGCTCCTAGGGCAGGAATTATCGTTCTTAAGGTGTGTTGTTACATTTGATGATATTTCACCATTGGTTGATGCACTTTCCATGTGATGTGACTGTTTTATGATATTTTTGTGTGTGTCTATGATGGACTGAGGTTGTTCATTAGTGAATCATTATAGGCACCTAGGTATTTAAGCGGCATGCATCATGATAGGCACACATGAGATGGGTTTGTGGGGTATGAAAGGTAGACTTCATTTTACTTCCTTGGAACTTAAAGAAAACAATTCTTAATAAAATTATGAAAATGAGGAAAAGGGGGAAAATGTTAAATAATGGTTAAAAGAATTGTGCTTAATTAAGGGGTCTAAAGTGAGTTGAAAATGTTGGTAGTAATAAGTTGTGAAATAGGAAATGTGCCTAGAAGGAATTATTTGTGTTGTGAGTATGGAAATAGTTTTTATTTGGTGTATAGTGTAAGAATTGTAACCATGTAAGTTGGATACCCTTTTTTATCCATGACCCATAGTAGGGATAGTTGTGGGTAGTGTTTGGGATGTGATTATTACCATTGGGATATTGTATGCGAATGGGTTGTTTATGGATAGCAGAGATCCTTTTTTTATGAACTGTGAAAGCTTAATGTTAAGTGTTCTAAAGATTTTTATTTTGGAATTGTAGATAAATTTCACCATGAAGACGTATGTCAATAGGGAGATAAGAGGATGTTGCTGAGAATGCTCCCCTAGTAGTGGAACAAGAAGACCTGGTGATTCAAGGTAATATAGAATATCATTTTCATGATAAATTCACTCACTTATTACAGATAATGGAATGGGACCTAGGGAAGGTTGTACCACGTATGTTCGAGATGATTAGATAGTTTCAGCTGCATCACCCTTTGACCTTTACTGGAGAGGGTGGGATAGAGGTAGTTGAGTTCTGGATAGATTCCTTCTAGATGATTCTTAACCATTTAAAGACTCCTTACAAGAAGCAATTCAAGTTAGCAGCCTATATGTTGCGAGGTCAGGTAAAGTATTGGTGGGATATCATGGTTCAGATAGAGAAGGTCGAAGGAATGATATGGAAAGATTTCTAGAAAAAGTTTCTAGAACACTTCTATCTAGAAACCTTGAGGTAGGAGAAGGCAATAAAGTTTATGAGTTTGACCCAAGGGGTTGTGTCAGTGATGTATTATGCTAGCCATTCCACAGACTTACGCCACTTTGTTCTAGTGCTGGTAAGAGATGAGGTAGCTATATCAAAATGTTTCCAAGATGGACTTAGACACGAGATCAGATTACAGGTGAACATCTTCAATTTTAATAGGTTTTTAGAGGTAGTGGACCAAACCCTTATCTTAGAAGGGAACCTGAAGGGGACTTAATATAGTGGACTTGTGGTGCCAGTTAATCAGACGAGTGGTGTGGATTCTGAGGGCAAGAAGCATCGCTTTGAGAGTTTCCATTAGGGTGGAATAGTGAAGAGTAGTCGGAAGAGAGGACCAGCCTCTCAGGGGGAGGGGGTGGTGATCATGTATTATATTACCAGTGTGGCAGGCTAAGGCACATGCGTGGTCAGTGTCCCAAAACACCAGTTGATTATTGGTCATTTGGATAGTTGGTACACATATAGAGGTTCTGTAGGAACCCTCTATAGTTGGGCATAGATGGAGGAAAAAGGCATATGTCAAGTGCAGGTAAGGGGTCGGTTACCCTGTATTAGGCAGACAGTTGGATCTCCATGATCTGTACTGGTAGGGGTGGTGGATGTGCTACTCTGGGGAACGATCATCCATACCGGCATAATAGTGTAGTGCTAGGTACTCAGGCTAGAGCCCAGGGTAGCATGGAAGGTCATCTTCATGCAGTTCAGTATACACCTAGAGGTGGTGAGGCTGGACCATCTATAATTCAAGTTATAATTCTTATAGTTTCCATGCTCTCTAGTGTTTTATTTTACATAGGTGATACAAATTCTTTTATCTATACTCAATTTGTAGTTATGATAGTCCTAGACATGGAATGAGTGTGTGGGGTTATGTCGATTGACACATCTCTAGGGGTGTGAGAAGAAATTATTAGACAATGTAAGGGTTGTGTTCTGGAGGTTGGTGGGTACCATTTTCTGTGGGACTTGTTCATCCTTGAGATGCTAGGTTTTGAACTTATTTTGGGTATGGATTAGATGGTATTTTACTAGGTCCATATATAATATTACCATTATCAGGTAATGTAAATGTCTCTTAATGGATATACTTATGTATAATGTGGTGAGTGGAATGTTTGAGTAGGCCATGTAGGGCCAGTTTGCCAGCAGTTGGGTGAACTCATAGCCTAAGTGGCTTGTCTTGTGCTTTATGAGGGAGGAATAGAGAAACCAAACTTCCCTCCCATTGTAGATCAATTTTAGGATGTGTTTTCTGAGGACTTCTTGGTGATACCACCCAAGAGATATGTTGAGTTTATGATCGAGTTACTGATAGGGGCAGATCCAGTTTCCATTCTTCCATATAGGATGGTGCTGACAAAACTCCATGAACTTAAAGCTCAGTTGGAGTAATTATAGAATAAAGGATTTTTCCATCCTATTGAATCTCCTTGGGGATCTCTAGTGTTGTTTTCCAATAAGGCTGACAGATCATTGAGGTTATGTGTTGATTATAAGAAGTTGAATCAGATGACGATTAAGAATCGATACCCTATTCTATGAATCGATGATATTTTTACCAGATGAGAGGTGAATAAGTGTTCTCTAAGATTTATTTGAGGCCAGGGTATCATTTTTTTAGGGATATATCTTCTAAAGTACCACATACTACTTTTAGGAGAAGTTATAAGTTATGTAGCACCCCTGGTTTCATATAAGTATCCCTTTATTTATGTATTTTAACTATATAAATTGTTTGGATTAATTTTGGGAGAGTTTGGGAACCTTTTGTAATGTTTTTGGGACATTTATATTGGTTCATGGTTTGATCATGCTTTGGGAAAACTGCGAAACACCTACATAAAACCATGAATAGTAAGACATGGGAAAAAGAGAAGGTACACGAGTGGCGCACAATTTTCCCAAACCGTGCATCCACTAAGGAAAAATTGTTCTAAGTGGGGAAATGTTGAGATAGTGAGATTTGGAATGGTTGGAACATGGTTCGGTAACTGTACGAGCCAACCATGTGAGGTTTATCCTTGATTCATAGGTAGGCACACAATTAGCACACAATTTTCTTAAAAGTGTGACTAATTGTGAACAAAATAAAAGTGAGATCCTAAAATTTTGGATCTCACATGTTTTGGTGTATAACTCCCTAATTTTTCTTCATATGAGGCCCTAAATCTATATTCTATCTTCCCAAAGTCCTAGAAATATTCTCCCATATATCCTAAGGAAATCCAAAGGCTTCTCTTGGTGTTTTGAAGTCGAATTCTCATGGTATGTGATCGTTTTTGGTTGATCTTGGTACTTTTTCTTATATCTACTTCTCTATCTCTCTCAGTTTCCTATATATACATATTTTTTGGATATATATAAGATATTTGATTCCAAATATGATTATATTTGGTTTGTTTGATGTTAGGGGAAGATATCTAAGGAGGGTTTTTGGAGATTCAACCTGATTTTGTTGGCTTTTGAGCATCATTCTTCGTTTTTTCCTAAAACCTGAGGTAAGTGGCTTCACTCTAGACTTATCTATTTAGAACATGAAGGATTAGTTTCAAATTGATTTTTTTGATTGAAATTGATTATTTATTCACTATTAAATGATTGTTGAAAACCCTATTGAGTGATGATTTTTGGAATTATGGAAATTGGGTGTTTTGTTGGAAAGTGGTTTTGGTAACTTGATTTTAAAATGATGGTTTGGTTTTGATGCATAGAAAAGTGTTTTAAATAAAAGTTTGGTTTTATTAAAATGTATATTTAAAAGTTTTTAAATAAAATAATGGTTTTATTGAAATTAATGAAATTATGGTTTTGGCATGGTTTGGCATAATGGTTGGTGTGAGTTCATATTGCATTTATGAGTCCCGATTGAAATATGACTTGGTTCTTAGCGCCAAAGGTGTAATGGAACATGAGATTTAATTACCTTGTGATGACTTGGTAGATTGAAGAGAAAATTTTCATGAGTATGGAACTGTCATAACAAATCATACATGGTTGGATGTGTGGATATGTGGAATGGAAAGGTTATGCCAAAATAGAATTTTTGAAAGGGGTTAAAAGTATTGTTTGTCCATTTTCCTTGGAACTTGATATTGTTTTTAGAAAATGGTTTCATTAGAAGTTGTTTATATTTTTATATAAACTATTTTAGATTTTTTTTATATAAACTATTATCTATAAATGTTGATAACATGTTCTATCCTAGTGGTGTGAATAGGGAAGTCATTGGGGAAAATCTACTGAGTTTTATTAATCAACCCTATTTTGGAACTTTATTGCTTCTGAATATGTTGTTTACCATGACATGGGAAAAGGTGAAGTATCACACATCTTTATTATTACTTTGTGATACTTGGGATATTTGTGGAGTTTGATCATGGGGCATGTGGATCTTTGGAGATTATTTGGTTGTCTTGAGTTTTGAAAGTTTTGTCTTCCACTATGTACTTGGTTGTTTTTTAGTCTTCTACTATGGTACTATTCAGTTGGTTTTTATATAAATGAAATTTTTGACTTGTATTTCATTGATATCATGCATCATATAGTATTTTATTAGTTATGGTATGTTTTTTGGTTATTTTATTTTCAAAGGGAAAATCATCCCCCAATTGTAAATGAATCCCTTGAAATTTATTGCCAGCCTTTAGCTCCTTGGGGATGTCACTTAAGGCCAAGTAACATATCACCACCCTCTTAAGACAATTAGGAGGGGTGGGATGTTAAAAATGTCATTAGCTTGGTCCTTCTGAATATCTTTCTAGAACAAGTGGTCTTTGACTTGGTATTGGTTGTCGGTTTTGGAGTTGGAAATTCATTATGATCTATTCCTGGAGTTGGGATCATAGAAAGGAGTAGGATTGTCGACACTTGAAATATAGAGCATAAAAATACATAGCTGACCTTTTTATGCTGAACTTCATGTTACCAGGCAGTTGGTTACATAAGTGTTTTAGAGAGAGTTATAGGATTTGGACTCTCATTATCATGAGTTTAGCTAATGAGATGAGCATGAAATGCATTAGAGGAATGAATTACCACCAGGATTTTGTATCTAATTTTGAGTAATGATTTATGATTTGGTGTAAAAGTGTTGATTTTTGAAAAATATTGATTTTTTTTTCAAATGAAAGATTTTGAAAAAGGGAATGGTTTTGGTATTTTAAAAATGATTTGATTTTCAAAAGCAATCTGAAATTTTTTAAAAATGGTTGAACTTGGTAAAGGTAGAATTTTGGAAAGAAATGTTGTGATAATATGTTGTGATAGAATTTTAAATTGTTAAAACTTTAGTTAATAGAGAAAGATACTTATGTCATTTTTTATCTATATAGAAATGTAACCTGGTAGGCATTATAGGAACAAACTGGAGGAAGCTACTGAGAACGTGGTTGCACCTGAGACATAGGTGAACCAAGATCTGGTTCATAGTATTGCCAAAGTGTTTCAGGCTATGGACAGTAGGAACATGAGGGATGATCCAAGGCAAGTGGATCATTCCATCCACTTATAGCTGCATAATCCACCCATCTTTTTGAGGTGATTCTAAACTAGAAAAGGTAGGTTTGTGGATGAATAGGATGAATCATATCTTTGATTTCATTGGCACACTAGAAGAGTTGAAATAAAAGATGGAAACATATATGCTAGAGGATCTTGCACATCAATGGTTAGATTTAGAATTTCAGGATAAATTAGACCAAGGAATTGCATGGGAGGATTTTGATAAATTGTTCAACAAATAATCATATCCTCATACATTCAGAATTTAAATAACTACAGACTTCTTCATCTTGAATTAGGAAAATATTTCTTTTATAGAGTATGCAGCTAAATTCATGAATTTAGTATGCTTTACACCCGAGGTTTCTAAAAGTTCATCCTTGAAGTCACATATCTTTGAATCAGGGCTGAGGTAGGATATTAGCTTGAAGATAGTTGTGATCTGTATTACGAATTATACATAGATAGTGAATAGAGAGACAATAGCTGAAAGTGACATATTAGGAGTTATGGGAGGAGGAATTATGTTGATAACCATGGAAAATTATGGAAACTCTAATTATGGGAGTAAACAAAAGAGGGACACCTATTTCCAAGGTGGGAGCTTGAATCAAAATCAGACAGCTGGATCGGTGAATCTTCATCCAAGACCCATGACTAAAACCAGATGTTTTCAATGTGGTTTTTTCAACCATGTGAACCAAGAGTGTATGGAACCACCAAGATCATTCCACAATTGCAACAAAATAGGGCATCTTTAGTGCTATTTTCATAGTGATCTAAGGTCAGGTTCTCGGGATACTTCTCAGGTATCGTAGACGTCGTATGCTTCAATGGGGTGAGGGAAGCATAACCAATCTCATTAGTAGAGTAGAGATAGATATGGTGATTATAGGAATACCATGATTCATCAGGCAGTGAAATATCAATAGGGAAATAAGGAGAAAAGTGTTTTGAGAAAGAAATTATATGGAACTGAGCATATTATTGTGGATGGTCAGCCTAGACAATCTATGGTATGAGGTGTAATTATGTTAAATTATAACCTTATGCAATTATTATTTGATATTAGTGAATCCCATTCCTTTATTTCTTATTGTTCTATTGATTTAATGAGTTTAAAAGTTGAGATTATGCCTTCCATGTTAAGAATTTAAACTCCTATTGGTCAAAGAGAATGTCGAGACTTTGTGTGTAGAGCATGTTATATAACTATTGATGAAGTTGAGCTAAACTGGAATTTCTCTATACTGGATATAGATTTCTATGATGTAATCATGGATATGGATTGGTTGTCAATGTTCAAGGCTCATATCGACTGCTATAGCAGAACATTTAGTTTCGCGACTGAGGATGGCATCGAGTATCTCTTTATAGGAGAAAGGAATGTAAAGGCAGGTGCAACGGGCTTGTTGGAACAAGTAGTTGGAATGATCTCTTACCAGTTGGTGGCATTGAATTTGGAATCGATGTAAGAGATCAAGAATATAAATTTTCTAGCAGTTTTGGATCAGTTTCTTGACATTTTCCCAAAAAATTCTCAAGGTTTCCACCTTTAAGGGAAGTGGATTTTATGACTGATCTCCTTTTAGGGACCGGTCCCATATCACTTCCATCTTATCGAATGTAACCAATATAATTAAGGTAATTTAAAGTTTAGTTGGAGGAGATCATGTTATTTCTTATGGATCAAGGCAGTTAAGGGTTCATGAGAAGAACTACCCAACATATAATTTGGAGTTAGCTACCATAGTCCATACTTTGAAAACTTGTCATCATTAACTCTTTAGTGATAAATTTACTATGTTTACAGATCATAAAATATTGAAACATATTTTCTTATAAAGGTATTTGAATCTAAGACAAATAATATGGATAAAATATCTAAAAATGTTTGACTTTGACTTGATGAATACACTGGGTAAAGACAATTCAGTGGCCGATGCATTAAGCATAAATTAATAAGCCTAGTTGGAAAAATAATCTTCAAATGAGTGGCAGTTGATGTCGATCTTAGGCATCATTCACTTGGAATGTGAAGAGCTAGGTGAAGTTGCAGTTTTCTTTCCAGTTTTAGTGGTTCCTAATTTGTTAAAGATGGTTAAAGAGGCACAAATGTCCAATTTAGAATTTCTTTCAATGAGTTCAAAACTCAGTGGTGGGGAGACCATTGAGGGATAGAAACTGGATGAAAGTTCAGTGCTATGTTTTAGAAATCGGATGGTCATACCTATGTCTTATCAGGGGAAACTTCTTTATTCTTACCACCATTCGATATGGGTTGTTCATTCAGGAATATAGAAGATGTATAAGGCATTGAAAGCACATTTTTAGTGAATCGACATGAAAAGGAAGGTGGATGAGTTTTTTTCTAGATTCTTAAATTTTCAGCAAGTTAAGGAAGATCATCAATGACCAATAGGTATGTTGTAGTATTTACTTATCCCTATTTGGAAATGGAAGTAGATTGCTATGGATTTTGTAACAAGTCTCCAAAGAAAGGTTTGAAAACATGATGCCATATGGACGATTGAGGATTAACTCAAAAATTTGTCTCATTTCATCCCTATTCATGAATCTTATATAGTGGAGGACTTTTCAAAGATCTATATTCAAGAAGTAGTAAAGAGGCATGACATACCGGTTTCAATCATATCAGACAGAGATCTGAGGTTTATTTCTCGTTTCTAGAAATCCTTATAGAAATCCCTTGTGAATCAGATGACTTTGAGTACGGTGTATAATACTTATATGGATGACCAATTTTAACGGACAATTAAAACCTTGGAAGACATGTTTCAGGCCTGTGTAATGGATTTTGGGGGCTCATGGGAAGAGCACGTGTCATTGGTGGAGTTATTGTATAACAAAAGTTATCAAGCCTCGATAAATATGGATCCCTTTGAAGAATTGTATGTTAACCCTTGTAGTTACCTAATTTTTTGGGTGGAAATATGTGAGACATCACTATTTGGTCTGATCTTTATCCTAGAAATAACAGAGAAGATTTAGTCGATCAGGAAATAGATGGAGACGACACAAAGTCATCAGAAATCGTATGTGGATCATCATTGATGGTAATTGTTGTTTGAGGTGAGTGATAATGTGTAAAACCCCAAGTTTTTATGGACCATTTTTTTTGAATAAATTAAAATTTTCATTTACATCTTGCAATATACTAAGTTAAACATTCCTTTCACACTAAACCAAGTTCTTGTATGTTACACGCAACACAGTTGGTGTACGATACACACAAAATTGTGTATAGATTTTGTTCAATGTATAAAAGAACTAAGTTTGGATTATTTCATACACAACACCAAAGGAAGATTTCACAACATGAAATACTGACCCGTATTGCGTTACACGCAAGAGCAACCTTCCTCGATAGATTGCGTTGTATGCAATACCGAGTTTCACTAAACAACGATATATTGTTAAAATATTATTATTTATTGGGATATAAACTAGCCTTTATAAATAGTATTAACCACATTTTTAATTTTATATAACATTAACATTAATCTTATGTATTTTTTATATATTATATAAGAATAAATTCAATTTTTTCAGATAAAAGAAGTATTTTTTAAAAAATGCAGTTTTTCCGCCTTTTGATGACGTACCCATTTAAAATATAGTTTTTTACACTTTAATATATTATATTTGAAAAAATAAATTTATTATTTGGAAGTGGGATATCAAAATTTACTTTGTTTTAATTTTTGGTATTTTTCTGATAAAATTACTATTTTAATGAATAGTGAAAAATACTGCATTTTAATTCAAAACTACCCTCTCATATAATTTATTTATATAGTTAGATTATATTTTTAATTAGTTTTGAAGTGTAATTTGATTATGTTTTTATCATTTAATACAATTTTGTTCATTTTACGTAATTTCACATTTAAATTAGATATAAACACATGTCAATCTTTTGATAGTTTTTACTTCTTAAAAACCCGCTTTTTGGTTTTGACAATGAGAATTAATTTTAAATTAATTTTTTCCAATTATGTGTTTTGAATTTAGAAAAATGGATTACATATTTAGAATCATATCGTTCAAATTATGTAAATATGTCCCTTTTATTTTAGTACATTATGAATAGTAACTTCAGTAATTATTTCTATTTACCATAGTTAAAGGGTAAATTAGGTAAATAAAGGTAAACAAATAATATTATAATAATATAAAACTACCCTAACACGTGTCATAATCCTATTTAATGAGTAATGTGTGACCAAAAAAATTCTTAGGATGAAATTTTGGCATTTGAGAACCACTTGGGTGTGAAAATGACATGTTATAATAATTAATTTAAAATAAAGGGAAATATAACATAAACCTATATCTTTTTACTAATTTTTTTTATTTTGGTTTATATAAATTATATATTCAACTATAAATATTCATTATAAATATAAAAATATTTCCTAAATCATGGTATTTTATTTATAATTTTTATACATTAAATAAATAAATTTATTTATGACACACTGATGATGCAATGATTACCTTATTAATGAAATATCCAAATAAATGATATTATAAATATTAAAATAAATGTAATTTGAAAATTTATATGGCATAAAAGAATTTTTTGGATGGAATTAAAATTTTAAGGATGAGTTATTGCCTTTGGTTCGAAGGAATCAAGTATATATAACTTAAAAAAAATCAATTACTAAATAGTGTCAAAATTGACAAAAATGAGTTTTTAAAAAAATACTATTTTATTAAATGATATAATAGTACTAAAAATATAATATCCAGAAAAATGATTTATATAATGTTAAAAATTTCATTAATGATCCACTTGTGGTTCTCTTGGAATTTTATAGAAACTATAGTAACCATATATTATGAAAATACAAGAAGTCATGTAAGAGTTAATGTTTTTAAATAAGGGTTAAATCTAAAAGATAAGGTTAATTTTGGGACCTAAAATTTTATAAAACCTATTGATTGAGATAAATTATACCTATAATCATCTTATAATTGAAATATATCACTCTGGAGCTATTATAATTTTAAAATCAATTTATAATAAAATAATATTTCAAGACTTTCCTAAAGTGCCCCTCCTCCATCTTATAAAAGACAACCACATCTACCCACTTAATCACACCTATAAATCCCCTTGTATCATCAAAATTATACTCAAATAAGCTCTAAAAATCCCTCCATTACTCATAAATTCCACACTTTGGGCATAAATCCATCCTATGGAGACCTTTTGTGTAAATCAAAAGGAGATACTCGAAAAAGAGGTAATTGTTTTATCACCTATTTCAAAATTATTTTATTCTTATACTTCCTATTATTATTTTTTTCCCATAATAAAGTAATAAATCCAGTATATTCTACATTATGAGATGTTATTATAATTATGGTACAACCATATACCTCATTTTATCCATCCTATGAATAACAATATCACCATGCGTGCGTATGTACGACTTACCATCTCCACGTTGTGGTGTAATTTGTTATTAAACAATACTTAATTTGGATGAGTATAATGATGATTATAATGTATTAAAATAATGAATATAACATGATAATTATTCTTTATAATTAATATACCATCCAATTCTATACCATTTAATCATTAAGTGAATGACATCGTCGCTCGTGCTTACGTACAACCTACCGTCTCCACAACACAATGAGATTCATTCTCCATGTTAACCATTAAAGAATGATTATAAAGTATATATAATAAATAATCATGAAATATATGACATAATAATTATACTAGATATATATATATATTTCATTTACTTGCTTCCATTCAATTCAATAAGGAAACAAAAACATCGTTCATGTGTACGTAGGGCCTACCGTCTCCATGAATGGTGTATTCCATTGCATTTATCTATCAATTATATATATTTATATATGGAATATTTATGATATATAAATAATGTTTTAAATTCTGTAAGTAAGTAAATCATGATCTAATTAATAAGATCAAGAATAACAAGTCAAAACACATACGCTAAATAAAATGATTATCACCCAAAGCGTTGCTTTAACATAGAATTGATAAATAAACAGGTATTATAAAGTCATAAGTGAATAATATATGATATCATAGGCATTATTATGGCTATTTTACAAGTTAATAATATTTTTAAACCCACTCTACAATATTTTCATACACATATAGAAGAAATCCTAAGGTAAGGGATAATTTGGCAATCTCATTTTTATCCAAGATTGTTTATACTTAAGTATTTACTAGGGTATATTTATTATCTACATCCATGTTTCTTAAGTATGTAATATTATTTCTATTATTATAAAATTTTTTAAAGTTAATTTTACCCTTTGGTTAATTTTTATTAAACGGTATGAAAGGAATCTTTTGTCGTTATTTGATTGATGTACCTTTTGACTTTTCCAGAAAAAGTATGAGGACAATGTTTTTTTAACTTATATAGCATGAATGGATTATTTTAATTTCTTGACACCTTATTTCCATGAATCTTAATTTACAATATTTTAAGTTCATTTTCAATTAAATTATTTTCTTTTAAAATTTCATGGCTTTTTGAGAAAAGAAAATGTTTTTGAATAAGAAAGGATATTTTCTCCAAAAATTAATTTTAAGTATTTTATCAAAATTATTTTCCATCTAAGATGAAATAGGGTTATGTTTATTGTAATGCCCCCGACTCCGGTAGCCCGGAGCCGGTGCTCTGGTTATGGTGTGTAATTTATTTCATACAAATGAAAGAAACAATTTACACATCATAACCCATTAGGAGGAACTTTCTAGTTTAGATCCTGGAGAATCAGAGTCAACCGCTTCACTTCTTCCTTACAAAGCTAAGATCAAAATCCCAAAACTTGGAAAGACTCTGAAAACCTGTAAAAATTCATCAAAAATGTAGGGTGAGCATTGAAATACTCAGTAAGGGGTTTTTAAAGTACTTAAAACAAGCTTTTGAAAACTACCTTTGAAAATAATTTTCCATACTTAAAATAATTTCTTAAATGAAGAACATCAAGACAAATCAAAGGTGGATATAATACAGTTAAAGCACTTATTACTTATGCATTAGAACACTTAGCTGAAAACCACTTAAATAAAAAGGTAAACATGCTATCATAAAAAAAGGCATGGGTTTTACTAAGTAAAGTGGGAATAAACAAGCAAGGTATGTACGGACAATTAGGCGTAAACATCAGAGTCGCGCACAAGCCCATTCTCTAAAAAAAATTCATGACATGATAAATGTAATGCATCATTTGTAATAAAAATTCTGGAAAAGAAAACTAGTGATGCATCAACATTGCCATATCATATGTCATGTGTATTTTTTTTAAAAAAAATATGATACTCATAGGTAAAGGTTCCATAACCAAGGATATTCCTCTAGTCGGAGTAATCACTTGGTTGGTCATATACTAAGAAATGTATGCTGAAGGACTCATGGTCTCTGTGTCAAAGCCTTGTGCCATGACCTAGGGGTAATAACCCAATCTGACTGTCTCGAGAACTATCGATGCATCAAGGAGCTTACTTTTACCGGTCTCCAACCCGGAGGGATTACTTTAATCAGTCCCCAACCTGGTGGGTTTTATTTTTACTAGACCCCATCCCGGTAGTCCCATACATTTCTCACATGTTGATAAGATCAGATATTCAAGGTGCCCTATACCACTTTGAATATTTAATTTTCATTTCATATTACCCAAGGTGTCCCATACCACTTTGGGTAATCTAATTTTCTTTGGTTTATTAACAAGACATGTCATATGCATGCATTATGTACAATAATAAATATAATGAACAATGAAACCATTGTACATGTGGCTTGCAATTATAAGATGTGACAAATATCATGCAATTATGGCAACAAATAACCAATTGAATATGCAAGACAAGGCATACATGATTACTAAGTTAATATGGAATTATGGAATACATGTTTTAGTAATCACCCCACTTCACTAGATAATCACTAGAGTATGATGAATAACAGAATTTTCCACAAGAGATGATAAATGAGAACCCTTTTAAAATTATTATTTCATGGAAAAAAATTACTTAAAGGAAACACCTATCATTTGTTAAGGTGTTAACCACGATATTGAACTTGAAACTAAACCATAAACTGATTAACCACTAATGAACACTGCAACAGGTTTAACATCAAACAATAAATGGATACTACATGATAACATAAACCCATGAATTCCTAGTCCTTTAATTTAAAATAGGCCGTGGTACATTCATTAATTACATCAAGGGTAAAAGGCAGTATAACTGCTTAATTTATCAGGCTCTTTAATGTATTCTCATATATGAAACACACATAGGATTGGGAAAACACTAAAACCTTACATGTGTTAAAACATCAATTAAACCCTGAGAATTGTATTTGAAAATAGGGTTTATCATATATAAACATATAAAAACTAGGGTTTTAAAACTATAACATAATTTTCACATAAACCAAAGACCTAGTTTGCATCAAATATATCATTCATAGATAAAGAAAAGAAGCAAAACTAAATTGTATTGAAATACATAACTTATAAAAATATATATTTATATACATAAGGCTTACATAAAGATCATACATGTTAGGAATTTATTTTAAAAAAGACTATTTCCAAAAGTATAATTCCTAATATAAAATACTGAATTATATGGAAATATTAGAAATAGATTTTGTATGGTTACCTATATATATAAGTGTATACTTAAACACATGAAAATACATATATATAAGTTATGTAATGGTTTTTCTTAAGAGAAAAACCCTCCATAACTACTCTTATATAAATAATTAATTAAACAATAATAATAAACAATCTCCTTGGAATCCCTTAAATTGGAAGAGCTTAAGGGGGTATACCTAAACATATAAAATTATATATATATGTATATATTGTATCAAATGGGTTATATAAACAAAAGTCAAAGGAAAGAAAACCCTTAAATATTTTTAGGAAAAAAAGATACCATTTTCTAAGCCATACACCAAGTCTTCAAAAGAGGAGAGCCACGATGCCTATACTGAATATATATAAGTTTATATATATATACATATCGTATACCCGAGTATAGGTAGTGTGTGTATTGGGTTTTCAAATTATAAGGCGATGGGGGTATCCCCTATGTTTGTAGACATGAAGGAAAACACCCTTCAAAGCCCTCTGTTTGCTTAGAGCGGTTTGCATGGAAAGTAAATACCTGTAAAAAAAATAATCCGTATATATATATATATTGCATGTATATATATGTATATGTACCGAGGAGAATGTGTAGGTTTTAAAAATAATGCATAAACATGGCACCCTTACCTTGCTGTGGAGGACACTCGGATCAGAGGAGCCCGCTGGTTTAGCTGGAGAGACCGTGAGCAGACCGGGAGTCCGAGGGAGATCGTGGGGAGATGGTTTATATTGAGGATTTAAGTGCACCTAAAAGGATTCGATCTAGGAGTTAGGACGAGCCTACGACGTCCTAGGAAGGTGGGGTGTGCAAGGTCAAACTTAACAGTGGAGAAGATGGTGTCTTGGGAGAACCAGTGTGTTGGGTTAGCGTGACCCCGACGTGAGGTAGAAGACGACTGAGTTCGTAGAGAAAGAAAAACAAAAGAATGACGGCTGGGATCTGACTTGGCGAGATCAGATGGATGAGGTTAAAAGGGATGAAATGAGCGTTTAAATAAAACATCAACAGCTGGGATCTGTCTTGGCGAGATCAGATGGATGGGGGGATTGCGCGACCAGCAAAGATTTGCCGAGAAGGAACAGTACACTTAAAAAAAATATACAGTTTACTATATTTAAAAAAAAGTATATAACATTAAAAATTTAATTTACACAATTTAACAGATATTTTTAACTTAGAGATTCCAAATCTAAAAATCCCATTTTAGATTATGTAAAATACCTTACCATTTGATATAAATCTTATAAATTTCATAATTAACATACTAAAATTTTATTAGGAACTTATATCTTTAAAAATAAAAAATCCAATTTATAACATACTCCATAATTTAATTCAAAAATAATTTTTCCCTATTTCAAAATACATAGTTTTAGAGATCCAATATATTTTTTTCCAATTATTACAGATACCCCTTTAGACATGACGTTCGACACATTTTAAAATACTAAGTTTCCCACCTTATAGATATCATCAAGATTCTTGAAAAAAAATCAAAATAGATTCATTTTCAAGAATAATATTTTGTTTCAAAATTGAGATACTCGAAGCTATAATTCTAATATTTAGTGTATATATAAAATATTGAAATACCATAAGATTATAAGAGCGTTATAAAGACCAAATTTTTATAAAAAGATGCACTTTATGCATTGAAACCCAACAGTCATATAACGGTCATATTCCCTTAGAGGACCATTATAAAAACAAGGGGTAGGGTGTTTTACATTTTCAAAACACCTGAACCTAGGTGTATGGATCTCCTCATTCCATTGGTGCTGAGTTCGTGTGCTGTGGTTCTGGCGATTATGTTTTTCACACTGTCGGTCCCAGAAGATGAATACTATCCAATTACTGGAGTTGTGGTTCTTAGCAGTCTTGCTGTGGCCATGTTGAGTCTTGAAAATGGTGTTCTAGGTTAGTTTGAGTCTTTGTAACAATGTAACATTTTAATATATACCAGTTCCCTTTGTTTTTCATCTATTTAGTTTCAATTCTTTTATTGGTATCAAAAACCAACCATTTAAAACAAGAAACATCATTATAAAACAAATCATTGTTCACTTAAACAAGTTCATAAATCTTGGGGCGTCACATTATCCCCCTCTTAAAATAATTGCGTCCTTGTAATTCGATTGGCGTACATAAACTGACTTATTCACACGGCTTCCCAGACACCCTTGGTGATGTCCCTCTACCTCCACCGCCCATGGAAGAAGGTACTATTCAACTCTATTCCTAGGGCAGAACAAATCTTGTGGGTCTCCTCTTCACAAATACATTCTTGGCAAAGTGGATCGTGATTAAAACCAAGATCCCGTTTGATACAGGTGGGTTTCCAGAGATGGGAACGAGTGACATCAATCTCCATGAGATCTGCTTGGATTTGGTTCCTAAATATCTCTCGAACCACATCAAATTTGAAGGATTCGATGAAAGATCCAAAATCACAGAGCTCCCCAAGCATGCTGAAACACAGGATTTGGTACATAAAGACTGCGCGGAAGTCCAACTCCTTTGCATCTTCTCCGAAGGTTGTGAAGGCCAACCATTTATTATTCATGGTGAAACACAGGAAGAGTCCCTCATAGTACTTCCATTTCTTTTTATAATTCTTTAATAGTGCATTGTCCATTTGGTTATACACAACTTCCGACCCTCAGAAGATTCGAAGGACATTCGAGATTTTCGATATTTCATAGAGGGTTTTGCACGTGAGTTGTAAGTTAACAAAAGTTTGGTAACTTGCTGAGCAGGATTTTGCTACAATAGTCTCTATGATCTCTATAGGGAGATTCAAGAGTCTAGGTGGGGTTCACTGTCTTGCCATCTGGGAAGTTTAAGAATAAACCCTACTTAGTAAAATATTATTAATGTTGTTGTGTTGTCTTAATTTTCTAGGGTTTCCTAAACCATTCCTCTGATACCAACTGTAACGCCCCTGCCTCCGGTAGCCCGGAGCCGGTGCTTTGGTTATGGTGTGTAATTTATTTCATACAAACGAAACAAACAATTTACACATCATAACCCATTAGGAGGAACTTTGTGGTTTAGATCCTGGAGAATCAGAGTCAACCGCTTCACTTATTCCTTACAAAGCTAAGATCAAAATCCCAAAACTTGGAAAGACTCTAACAACCTGTAAAAATTCATCAAAAACGTAGGGTGAGCATTGAAATACTCAGTAATGGGTTTTGAAAGTAATTAAAACCAGCTTTTGAAAACTACCTTTGAAAATAATTTTCCATACTTAAAATAATTTCTTAAATGAAGAGCAGCAAGACAAAATCAAAGGTGGATATAATACATTTAAAGCACTTATTACTTATGCATTAGAACACTTAGCTGAAAACCACTTAAATAAAAAGGTAATTATGCTTGCATAAAAAAAGGCATGGTTTTTACTAAGTAAAGTGGGCATAAACAAGTAAGGTGTGTACGAACAATTAGGCGTAAACATCAGAGTCACGCAAAAGCCCATTCTCTACAAAAAATTCATGACATGATAAATGTAATGCATCATTTGTAATAAAAATTCTGGAAAAGAAAACTAGTCATGCATCAACATTGCCATATCATATGTCATGGGTATTTTTTTTAAAAAAAATATGATACTCATAGGTAAAGGTTCCATAACCAAGGATGTACCTCTAGTCAGAGTAATCACTTGGTTGGTCATATACTAAGAAATGTATGCTGAAGGACTCATGGTCTCTGTGTCAAAGCCTTGGGCCATGACCTAGGGGTAATAACCCAATCTGACTGTCTCAAGAACTATCGATGCGTCGAGGAGCTTACTTTTACCGGTCTCCAACTCGGAGGGATTACTTTAACCAGTCCCCAACCTGGAGGGTTTTATTTTTACCGAACCCCATCCCGGTAGTCCCATACATTTCTCACATGTTGATAAGGTCAGATATTCAAGGTGTCCCATACCACTTTGAATATTTAATTTTTATTTCATATTACCCAAGGTGTCCCATACCACTTTGGGTAATCTAATTTTGTTTTGGTTTATTAACAAGACATGTCATATGCATGCATTGTGTACAATAATAAATATAATGAACAATGAAACCATTGTACATGTGGCTTGCAATTATAATATGTGACCAATATCATGCAATTATGGCAACAAATAACCAATTGAATATGTAAGAAAAGGCATACATGATTACTAAGTTAATATGGCATTATGGAATACATGTTTTAGTAATCATCCTACTTCACTAGATAATCACTAGAGTATGATGAATAACAGAATTTTCCACAAGAGATGATAAATGACAACCCTTTTAAAATTATTATTTCATGGAAATAAATTACTTAAAGGAAACACCTATCATTAGTTAAGGTGTTAACCACGATATTGAACTTGAAACTAAACCATAAACTGATTAACCACTAATGAACACTGCAGCAGGTTTAACATCAAACAATAAATGGATACTACATGATAACATAAACCCATGAATTCCTAGTCCTTTAATTTAAAATAGGCCGTGGTACATTCATTAATTACATCGAGGGTAAAAGGCAGTATAACTGCTTAATTTATCAGGCTCTTTAATGTATGCTCATATATAAAACACACATAGGCTTAGGCAAACACTAAAACCTTACATGTGTTAAAACATCAATTAGACCCTAAGAATTGTATTTGAAAATAGGGTTTATCATATATAAACATATAAAAACTAGGGTTTTAAAACTATAACATAATTTTCACATAAACCAAAGACCTAGTTCGCATCAAATATATCATTCATAGATAAAGAAAATAAGCAAAAATGAATTGTATTGAAATACATAACTTATAAAAATATATAGTTATATACATAAGGCTTACATAAAGATCATACATGTTAGTAATTTATTTTAAAAAAGACCATTTCCAAAAGTATAATTCCTAATATAAAATACTGAATTATATGGAAATATTAGAAATAGATTTTGTATGGTTACCTATATATATAAGTGTATACTTAAACACCTAAAAATACATATATATAAGTTATGTAATGTTTTTTCTTAAGAGAAAAACCCTTCCTAACTACTCTTATATAAATACTTAATTAAACAATAATAATAAACAATCTCCTTGGAATCCCTTAAACTGGAAGAGATTAAGGGGGTATACCTAAACATATAAAATTATATATATATATATATGTATATATTGTATCAAATGGGTTATATAAACAAAACTCAAAGGAAAGAAAACCCTTAAATCTTTTTAGGAAAAAAGATACCATTTTCTAAGCCATACACCAAGTCTTCAAAAGAGGAGAGCCACGGTGCCTATACTGAATATATATAAGTTTATATATATATACATATCATATACCCGAGTATTGGCAGTGTGTGTATTGGGTTTTCAAATTATAAAGTGGTGGGGGTATCCTCTATGTTTGTAGACATGAAGGAAAACACCCTTCAAAGCCCTCTGTTTTCTTAGAGAGGTTTGCATGGAAAGTAGATAACTGTAAAAAAAATAATCCTCATATATATATATATATATTGCATGTATATATGTATATGTACCAAGGAGAATGGGTAGGTTTTGAAAATAATGCATAAACATGGCACCCTTACCTTGCTGTGGAGGACACTCGGATCAGAGGAGCCCGCTGGTTTAGCTGGAGAGACTGTGAGCAGATCAGGAGTCCGAGGGAGATCATGGGGAGAGGGTTTATATAAAGGATTTAGGTGCACCTAAAAGGATTCGATCCAGGAGTTAGGCCGAGCCTACGACATCCTAGGAAGGTGGGGTGTGCAAGGAAAAACGTAACAGTGGAGAAGATGGCGTCTTGGGCGAACCAGTGTGTTGGGTTAGCGGGACCCCGACGTGAGGTAGAAGACGACCGAGTTCGCGGAGAAAGAAAAAAAAAGAACGACGGCTGGGATCCGACTTGGAGAGATCAGATGGACAAGGTTAAAAGGGATGAAATGAGCGTTTAAATAAAACATCAACGGTTTGGATCTGTCTTGGTGAGATCAGACGGATGGGGTGACCGCATAGCCAACAAATCTTCACCGAGAAGGAACAGTACACTTAAAAAAAATATACAGCTTACTATATTTAAAAAAAGTATATAACATTAAAAATTGAATTTACACAATTTAACAGATATTTTTAACTTAGAGATTCCAAATTTAAAAATCCCATTTTAGATTATGTAAAATACCTTACTATTTGATATAAATCTTATAAATTTCATAATTAACATACTTAACTTTTATTATGAACTTATATCTTTAAAAATCAAAAATCCAATTTATAACATACTCCATAATTTTATTCAAAAATAATTTTTACCTATTTCAAAATACATAGTTTTAGAGATCCAATATTTTTTTTCCAATTATTCAAAATACCCCTTTAGACATGACATTCGACACATTTTAAAATACTAAGTTTCCCACCTTATAGATATCATCAAGATTCTTGAAAAAAAAATCAAAATAGATTCATTTTCAAGAATAATCTTTTGTTTAAAAATTGAGATACTCGAAGCTATAATTATAATATTTAGTTTATATATAAAATATTGAAATACCACAAGATTATAAGAGCATTATAAAGACCAAATTTTTATAAAAAGATACACTTTATCCATTGAAACCCAACGATCATATAACGTTCATATTCCCTTAGAGGACCATTATAAAAACAAGGGGTAGGGTGTTTTAAATTTTCAAAACACCTGACCCTAGGCAGATGGCTCTCCTCATTCCATTGGTCCTTAGTTCGTGTGCTTTAGTTCTGGCGATTATTTTTTTCACACTGTCGGACCTAGAAGATGAATACTATCCGATTACTGGAGTTGTGGTTCTTAGTAGTCTTGCTGTGGCCATGTTGAGTCTTGCACATGGTGTTCTAGGTTAGTTTGAGTCTTTGTAACAATGTAACATTTTAATATATACTAGTTAACTTTTTTTTCATCTATTTAGTTTCAATTCTTTTATTGGTATCAAAAACCAACCATTTAAAACAAGAAACATCATTATAAAACATATCATTGTTCACTTAAACAAGTTCATAAATTCTGGGGCATCACATTTATATCCCTATTGTTACTTTTATTTGATTATTCTTATGATATAATTATTTTTATTAAATCCATTTATTTTATATGGATTATGATGGAATGATGTTTAATAAACCCATTTTTTGTTTCTTGGGTTATGCTATGATGAATAATTTATTTTTTTTGTGTCACATGTATGAATGATTTAATTATGAGATGGGTGAGACCTATATCTCTCTCCAATGCATTGGGTAAATATTTATATCTCATGAGATAGACATGAATAGAATGGTAAGAAAATTTGGTTTAGTAATACAGGGTTGGAATGACAGTCAATCCAGTTCAGTAATACATGGCTAGAACGACAAGTAAACCCGATTCAGTAATGGACTTTGTCCACTATGATGGTCTTGATAGTAATGCCTTGGATACTATGAAAATCATATCATGTTCTTATTTATTTTCCACAATTCCATGTTTTATGTAAATTATATTTTATCATGGTCAATGTTCCTTTATGATCTATAAATTATGTACTACCAAGATTTATTTCATGACTTAATATTTTGATATTTAAAATTTATGTTCATGTTTTTATATTCTTATGTTTATAGTTTATGTTCTCAATGTTTACCCTTACTGAGCATTTAAGCTCACCCTTTTTATGTTTTCTTTTCCCTAGGATATAAAGAATGGTTTTAGGTGGGAAAAAGGGGGCATATATTTATGGGAGATGTTTAATATCTTTCACCAAGTTAGAATAATATGTTACAAGTTTGCAAAGACACTAAACTAATACGGTCTTTGGGCATATATTTTTGTAATGTATTAAGTATTCTTCAAAAGAAATTTAATTTCCATGTACGTCAAGCTTGGGTCATTAGTTCATGTATTCTTGAGGATCTCTCCAAGGATTGATAATCATTATTTTGGGAATTAGGGAAAGTTATACCCTTGATACATTTTAAATTTTGATATACTGGAATGGGTCGGTGATGTGGAATATCAGTTGGAATTTCCACCACGGTTCAGTGTGGTGCACAATGTGTTTCACATATCTCAGTTGAAAAAATATCATCTAGAACCTGAACATGTGATAATATGGGATCAAATTGACCTATATCTAGATTCTTCATTGGTGCACATGCTAATATGGATTGTTTATAGGGAAGAGAAGGTATTATGGGGAAAAAGCATCAATATAGTGTGGGTTTTGTGGAAACATGGCTAGATTCTAGAAGAGATTTGGGAACATGAGAAGGAAATTAAAGAGAAATGAATGGAACTATTTTAGGGAAATTATGGTTTTCTACTTCCTAAGGATGTAAAGGCCAATGGTGGAGATAATGTCACACCCCTGGTTTCAAGTAACCCTTCATTTATGTATTTTAAGTATATAATGCATTTGGGTTAAGTTTAAGAGAGTTTGGGACCTTTTGGAATGTTTTTGGGGGGATTTTCTATAAGTGAACAGTTTGATCATGGTTTGGGAAAATCTCACAACACCTAAAACAAAACCGTGAACAGTGAGACATGGGCAAAAGGGAAGGCGCACAGGCAATGCATGATTTTCCCAAACCGTGCGTCCACCAAGGAAAAACTATGATAATTGGAGAAATGTTGAGATAGTTATGTTTGTAATGGTTGGTTCATGGTTTGGTAACTATACAAACCAAACATGCGAGGTTTATACTTGAGGAAGAGGCTGGAACATGGTTACTGTACGGTTTTCCTAACCGTGCACAGGTTAAAAGTGAAATCCTAAAATTGTAGATCTCACACATTTTGGTCTCTAACTCCCTCATTTTACCTCCTATATAGACCTAACTCAATATTCTATCTTCCCAAAGTCCAAGTAAGCCTCTCCCATCAATCTAGAGGTGATATTAAGGATTCTATTGGTGTTTTGAAGCCAGATTCTCGTGGTATGTGATCATTTTTGATTATCCTTAGTACTTTTTCTTAGATATACTTCTCTATATATCTTGGTTTATTAGATCTACATCTTATGTGGATATATATAATATAGTTTATGAAAAATATTATTAGATTTGTTTTTTGATTGATGAAAAGGGGAAGAGATCTAAGGCGGGTTTTTGGAGATTCAACCTGTTTTTTTAGCTTTTGAGTGTCGTTCTTTGTTTTCTCCATAAAACCCACGGTAAGGTGGATTTACTCTTGAATCCTCTATTTAGAACTTGAAGTATTAGTTTCAAATTTATTGTTTTTATTAAAATTTATTGCGTATTATTTGTTCAATTATTTTTTAAAACCCTCTCGAGTTATAGTTTGTGGAATTATGGAAATTGGGTGTTTTGTTGGAAAGTGGTTTTGGTAACTTGATTTTAAAATGATGATTTTAAAATAATGGTTTGGTTTTGATTCATGGAAGAGTTTTATCAATAAAAGTTTGGTTTTATTTAAATTTTTGTTTAAATGGTTTTCAATAAAAGAATGGTTTTATTAAAATGGTTGAAATATTGGTTTTGGCATGGTTTGGCATAATGGTTGGTGTGAGTTCATATTGCATTTACGAGGCCCGGTTGAAATATGACTTTGTGATCAATGCCAAATGTTTAATGGAACATGGGATTTAATTACCTTGTTATGACTTGGTAGATCTATGATAAACTACTCATGAGTATGGAACTGTCATGATAATGTATGTCAGGTTAGATGTGTGGATATGTGTAATGGAAAGGTTATGCCAAAATAGAATTTGTGAAAGGGGTTAAAAGTATTGTTTAGTCATTTTCCTAGGAACTTGATGTTGTTTTGAGAAAATGGTTTCATTGGAAATTTTTTATATTTTGATATAAATTATTTTATAATTTTTTTATATAAACTATTATCTATAAATGTTTCTAACATGTTCTATCCTAGTGGCACGGGTAGGTAAGTCATTGGGGAAAATCTAATGAGTTTCATTACTCACCCTTTCTTTGGAACTTTGGTGATTTTTTAGATATTGTTTACTAGGACATGGGAAAATGTAAATTATCACATATATTTAGTAGTAATTTTTTATACTTGGGCTGTTGGTGGAGTTAGATCATGGAGCATGTGGATCTTTATAGATTATTTGGTTATCTTGAGTTTTGGTAGTTTTTTCTTCCACTACGTACTTGGTTGTTTTATAGTCTTCCGCTGTGGTACTCTTTGGTTGGTTTTGATATAAATTAAATGTTTGAGTTTTATTTCATTGATATCATGAATCATTTAGTATTTTATTAGTTATGTTATTTTTGGTTGGTTGTTTTATTTTCAAAGGTCAAATCATCTCTCAATTTTAAATGAAGCCCTTGGAATTTATTTCTAGCCTTTTGTGTCTTGAGGATGTCGCTTAAGGCCAAGTAATGTCTCACCACCCTCTCAAGCCAATGAGAATGGGTGAGATGTTACATGTTATATGAGTTTGTGGTTATTACATTTTGGTTGACCAATGCATTGGAAGTGTTTATGGCCTTAATTAATTGAATCTTTCATCCCTATATAGATTATTTCATAGTTGTATTCTTCGATGACATCTTGGTGTACTTAAAAATTCATGACGATCATGCCAAACATCTTAACACCATCTTGAGTGCACTAAGAGAGAATATGATATATTAAAATATATCCAAGTTTCACTTTTGGATTGATAAAGTGGATTTATTAGGTCACATAATCTATGACTAAGATGTGTCAGTGGACTTAGAGAAAGTGAAGGCAGTGATATCTTGAGAGTAGCCCAATAATTTTTCTGACATCCAATTTTTTTGGGTTTAACAAGTTATTATCAAAGGTTTATCAAGTATTTCTCCCATTTGTTAGCACCAATTTCTGGTTTTACCAAGAAATTAATTAGGTTTGAGTGGTATAAGGCATGTGAGAATGATTTTTAGGAGCTTAAGAAGCGGCTAAATACCATTCTAATTCTGATATTTCTCGAGCTAGGTAAGGGGTATACCATGTTTTACAATGCCTCTAGTGTTGGGCTCAGGGAAGTGTTGATGCAAGATGATAGAGTTTTAGAATATGGGTCAAGGTAGTTGAGGACTCATGAACAAAATTACCCCACTCATGATCTTGAGTTGTCTATGGTGGTGTATGCTTTGAAGTGTCTGATCGCACTGCAATTCACTATTTCATTTTCACCCTTACACTATTATATTAAACTAAATTTGTATTGTAAATTACAAATATAATAAAAAATTTAACTTCATGTTATATTCAATTATTTTTTTATCTCCATTAAAATGGGAAATTATACTTTTTTGGATATTTTCATTGAAGGTGGACGTGATTTAGAGGCCCCGGAGATGATCTAGAAGAAAAATGGGCCAAACTGCATGGGAGCCCAACAACATCTGTCCACTATGTTGAATATTTATTGAAATAAGTGTCTCTAAATGGGATTATATTTTTTTGTAATATCCAAAACTTCATCTTATACAACTCATATCAAGGAACCCAAGCCCCATTCGTCCATTAAGGGGCCCATACAAACCATTCTGTCCAGGGGATAGAATCCACACGAAGTCAGAAGTTTGGTTCATTATTATGAATATATATACAATTTTAGATATTAAATACCCACCAAATTTTACATGGTTACATTCAAGAAATTTAAAAATAACTTTTCTATTTTTTCCAAGTCGAGATAATTCCATATACCAACCCAAAACTGAGACTCAAGTGGTATCACCAAAACTGGGTGCTCAAAACCCCTTACCATTTTGGATATAAAAGGACACCAAGGGAACCTCATTTTCAAGTTCTAACCAAGATCCAATACCTATCATTTTTGAGTCCTATAAGAGTCTCCTCATCATACTAGAAATTTTGGAGGCCCCTATCTTCATAGGGGGATCAAGTATGAAGAAGGAGTTCCACCTAACTTTCATCCTCCTCTCGATGTTGGGATAATCAGTGGGTGTTCGTTGTGAGGGAGATACACATCTTGTAAAGGGATTTCAGACACTTATAATACTACTGGTTTGATTTACTTTGGGTTTGAAAACATTTCATTCAGAAGTATCTTACTTTTATTTATCTTTGTTTGATTTAACTGAATGAAATTCTCTTTACTTTTAACCGATCAGTATGAGGTTTTGAGTGCGTGACTTGTGTAGTTACGATTGGACAACACAAGAATAATTTTCTCCCCACTTATTTGAGATTTTAATTTTCTTTTTAAGTTATTATACCATGAATGAAATCTTTTCCCTGGCTATATGATTGTTATGTTAAGGTTTGGATCAACATGATTTGATTTAAAAGGTTGGAAAGTAATCGAGATGCCAATTAATTTCAACCAAAGACTTACATCAAGACCTAATTAATATCCAAGAATGATGAAATTTAAATTTGTGCAGTGAACTCAAAACAAACCCTTTCATCTCATATTTTTCAAAAGCCACTTGGTTAATCAACTACTAAACTTTTTAAATTAAGTTATTTTCATAAAACTGTTTGCTAAACCACCCCCTCTTTAGTAATTTTTATCAAAAAAACACATACTCTAAACCTATAAAAACTCCTTGAGATAAGACCTAGGGTCTTATATATACTACAAAATCTTCTTTAAATCACTATCAATTTGATGTGTCATGACAACATGTTCAAATTTTGGCACCGTTGCTGGGGAGTGCTTTGGTTTTTAGTGCGTGTTTTTGATGATATTTTTGTAAATTTTGTGAATATTTATTTGTTTTATCTTATAACTTTACCTATATTTTTGTGTTCTGATTTATTTATTTTTTAGGTTCAGTTCACGACACATTCCACTTTAGGAGAATTACCACCTTTTGAACCCGAACTAGAGGGGATCCATATCAGCGACACCGAGACACAGAAGAGAACCCTTTGAAGGAGGACACACAAAACATCAACACTATTCTTGATACTTCTACATATTCCACTAAAACTCACATTAAAACTGAACATAACTTGCATAACATGTCTAAAAATAACTGAAAATTAAAATAAATAACCTCGCCTAACATTGATATCCAACCCACTTACATTCAAATGCAAGGCCAGACACCCAATTTTGAACTAAAATCTGGTTTAATTCACTTATTGCCAATATTTCATGGACTCGCTGGTGAAGATCCACATAAGCACTTAAAAGAATTTTATACTATGTGTTCTACATTAAAACCTTAAAATGTGGATGAATAACAAGTAAATCTTAGGGAATTCCCATTTTCATTATAAGACACTACAAAAGATTGGTTGTATTATGTTAATTCACTAATTAGAGGTTGGGCAGACATGAAACACCTTTTTTTGAAAAATATTTCCCAACCTCTAGAACAAAAATAATAAGGAAGGAAATTTGTGGTATATGTAAATGTCAAGGGGAAATGTTTCATGAATACTGGGAAATATTTAAAATGATTTGTTCAAGTTGTCTACACCATTAAATAAGTGATCAAATTTTAATTTAATATTTTTATAAAGGTTTAATCCCTATTGATTAAAATATGATCAATGTTGCTGCATGTGGTGAACTAGTGGATAAGACCCCAATTTCTGTAAGAAACTTAATTTAGAACATGAAATAGAACACTCAAAAATTTGGTAAAAGTTCCAATATACCCATTCGAGGTGTCCATGAGGTGAAAAGGTATAGTTTTGGGACATGCCACTTCTAAAGATGGTATCCAAGTAGATAAATCAAAAGTGGATGTCATTTATTACCTACCATTCCCAAAAAATGTATGGGATGTGCAATATTTCTTAGGTCATGCTGGATTTTACCATCGTTTCATTTGCGACTTTAGTAAAATTGCACTCCCCCTCTCCTGATTACTCCAAAAAGAAAAAGAATTTGTTTTTGATAAAGAATGTGAGGAATATTTTAATAAGTTAAAATGGGGTCTCATGTCCTCACTAGTAATCTGACCACCTAGGTGGGATTTACCATTTGAGATCATGTGTGATGCCTCTAACTATGAAGTTGGGGAAGTCTTATCACAAAGGGTTGATCGAGCTCCATATGTCATTGCCTATGCCTCACGTACTTTGGACCCTGCCCAAGAAAAATAAACCACAACTGAAAAATAATTTTTTTCCATTGTGTTTTCTTTAGATAAATTCAGGTAATATCTTTTAGGGTCTAAAGTCATTGTGTTCTCAGACCATGTAGCCCTCTGGTATCTCCTTAAGAAACCAGAAGCCAAACCACGTCTCATTCGTTGGATGCTCCTCCTTCAGGAATTAAATTTAGAAAGTAGAGATAAAAAAGGAGTATAGAATGTGGTGGATGACTATATTAGAGGATCCACCCATACTCAGACATTAAATCACCCCCTGTATTCCCATAAATGACATGTTTCCAGATGGTCAATTTTATTGAGTTCAAGATTCTATTACTTGGTATGAATTTTTTTAAATTATTTGGTAGCATCTTGTATTCCTAATGATTTCAATAAAAACCAGGCCGACCATCTAAAACATGAGTCTCGTTGGTAAATTTGGGATGACCCCTACCTTTTTTGCACATGTAGTGATCAAGTTCTCAGGCTTTTTGTTCCCGATAGTGAGTTTTAGTCCGTCTTTAGGTTCTGTCACACTCTTGCTTGTGGGGGCCACTTTGGTCCCCAACAGACTACTCGCATGGTCCTGGATTTTGTTCTCTTTTGGTAAACACTTTTTTGGGATGCCCATGATTTCTATAAATATTTTCCTTACTATCAAAGAATGGGGAATGTATCTAAAATAAACGAAATTCCATACAAACCCTTGCTCTTCCATGAAATTTTTTATGTTTGGGGCATTGAATTTATGGGACCATTCCCCAATTCATTTGGGAACCTTTACATTATTATGGCAGTGGATTATGTTTCAAAATGGGTAGAATCACGCACCATAAGGAATTATGATTCCAAGAATACTGTGGAATTTTTGAGAACCCAATTTTTTGTAGGTTTGGATTACTTAGGTTCATCATTAGTGACTAGGGTTATCATTTCTACAACTAAACAATGAAATATCTTTTGCATTGGTATGGGGTCGGGCATCGAGTGTCTACTGCATATCACCCACAAACCAATGGTCAAAATGAGGTGTCAAATAGGGAGGTAAAACAGATTCTTAAAAAAATGGTTCAACCTAATATAAAATATTGGAGTCTTAGACTTGATGATTCCTTATGGTCTTACCGTACTACCTTTAAAACTCCCATTGGAATGTCACCCCATCAGCTTGTGTTTGGAAAGAGTTTTCACCACCCTATTGAGATTGAGCATCCGACCTACTGGGCCATCAAATAATGAAATTCTAATCTTTTTGGTGCAGGTGATCAAAAGAAGTAGAAGATTTAATAGTTAGAGTAAATGAGAAGAGATACATATGAGAACTCCAAGATTTATAAGGAGTGAACCAAGGCTTCCCATGAACATTTCATCCTTCATCGTAAATTCCATATTGGGAAGAAGTTCCTCCTCTATAATGCAAGGATGAAGTTTCATCTAGGTAAGCTTTGTTCCTGCTGGTTTGGACCATACACTATTACTAATGTTTATCCATTTGGTGTTATTCAGGTTCAAAATAAAGAAACCAAGGAAAACTTCACTATCAATGGGCATCGACTGAAGCACTTCCACGAAGCCCTTTCAGAGTTCCCAATGGAGGAACTCCATGTTCAAGAAGAAACATACCAATGACACCCACTATGTGTTATCCTTCCTTACCACATTCTATTTTATTACAGTGATGACACTACACACTCTACATGTGGGGGGGATGGGTATATTTTTGGGCTAGTTAGTAATTTTCATCATCTTTATTATTTTTCTCTTTTTATATTTCTGAATAGTATTGTCACTTTCTCCCTTTCCCCCCACTCAATTTTGTGCCAGAATATTAATTTTTTATACCCAATTTATCATGTAAAATGATTCCCATTTAATTATGGAAGTTATTGAAAATGCATGTGGAATTTCTGTATTTCATGTTGTTTTAACATAATTTTTTTTGATGAAATGTGAATTTTAGAAATAATTCAATACTATGACATGACTTTCTCTTTAAATTTGGTTGTTTTTCAATGATATAAATGGTTGTATCATTTCCAAACCTTTGAGAATAATGGTACCCTTTTTATGAATAATTTAAGGAAAAATTGTTTCACTTAATATCTCCCCACATCTTTGCACCCAACCATGAAGTGTGAAAATTTCTTACTTAATGGAAGGTAAATATAAGTTAGGTTGATTTTTCTCTACTTTCCAAAATTATTTTTCCTTACATTCAATCCTTATCCGATCTATTTCATTACTATACCAGATTAACATATACATGTGTACCTATTATCCAACTGTTGTATGCCCTAAAAAAGGGTTGTGTCTTGGCCAGGTCAAAAACCACCCTTCCTTGACTTTTTATCTTGTTATAACTATTACAATTAGTGTCATGAGGATATCAAACAAGGGTCGTGAGAAGAGTGTGAGATTTTTTCCAAGTGAAACTTCTGAAAAAAATAATAAATGAGGGGAGTGATGAAATGTGAAACATATGGGGATATCTAGTTCAAGAGCTTATGGTTTTACTTTTGGGAATTCTTAAGTGAGTGGGTCTTGAAATTTGATTGTAAAGGATATAGGGCAGGTTTGATGGAAAGGATATTATAAGTAAACAATTATTAAAATAACTTATATTTACTCGATAGAAATCAGAAAGAATATCATGAAATGGTTTTCACACACACACATAGATAATTAGTGACATGATTAAATTTTGAATTATTTTCTTAGATTGGTATCATGCATATTTTGGAATTTAATTCTAATACAATTTTTGAGATGCCATTTTCTATGATCACTGAAAGTAACTCCTTGGTGTGATTTTTTCTTTGATCACATTTCTCTCAGGAATTAAAATTTCATTGAATGTTAAATCTTTATGAATTTAGAAATATCTACATGCATAATTTTTGGAAATGTGACTTTTCCAAGGAGTGCAAATGTTTAGGTGTGGGGACTATTTCATTTTTACCCTTACACAATTGTATTAAACTAAATTTTTATTGTAAATTTAAAATATAATAACAAATTGAAATTAATTTTAGATTCAATTATTTTGTGATTATCACTATTAAAAGGAGAAATTATACCTGTTTTGATATTTTCATTGAAGGTGGAGGTGATTTGGAGGCCCTAAAGAGGATCCAGAAGGAAAATGGGTCAAACTGCATGGGAGCCCAATGAAATCTGTCCACTATGTTGAACATTTCAAAAGACTCATGTCTCTAAATGGTCTGAAATTTTGTGGACCAATTCAAAACTTCATCGGATACAACTCATCTCAAGTAATCCAATCCCTATTCATTAATTAAGGGGCCCATAAGAACCATTATATTTAGGGGAAAAAATCTGCATGAAGTCAGAAGTTTGGTTTGGTATTCTGACTATATCTCCTTTTTTAGATATTAAATGGATTTCAAATCTAACATTGTGATATTCAATACACCGAAAAACAACTTTTAACTTTTTTACAAGTTGAGATAATTCCATATACCAACCCAAAACTAAGACTCAAGTGGTATCACCAAATCTGGGTGCTCAAAATCACTTACCAGTTTGGCTATAAAAGGGAACCAAGGGAACCTCATTTACAAGTTCGAACCAGGATCCAAGATCTATAATTTTTGAGTCCTAGAGGAGTCTTCTCATCATCCTAGAAGTTTTGGATACCCCTATCTTCATAGGGGGATCAAGGATGAAGAAGGAGTTCCACCCGACTTTCCTCCTCTCAATGTTGGGATAATCGGTGAGTGTTTGTTGTGATGGAGCTACACATCTTATAAATGGAGTTCCAAAAAATTTACTACTACTGGTTTAATGTATTTTGGGTTTGAAAAAATTTCATTTATAAGTATATTACTTTGATTTATCTTTTTTTTTGATTTAACTGAATGAAATGCTCTTTACTTTTAACCGATCGGTGTGAGGTTTTGAGTGTGTGACTTGTGTAATTTCGATTGGACAACACAAGAATCCTTTTCATACCCACTTATTTGAGATTTCAATTTTCTTTGGAAGTTATTATACCATGCATGAGATATGTACCTTGGATATACAATTTTTATGTCAAGTTTTGGCTCATCTTGATTTGATATAAAATCTTAGAAGTAATTGGGATGCCAATTAATTTCAACCAAAGACTTACATCAAACCCTAATTAATATCCAAGAATTATGAAATTGAAATGTGTGTAGTGAAATAAAAAAAACCCTTTTATCTCATATTTTTCAAAATCCACTTGGTTAATCAACTATTAAACTTTTTAAATTATGTTATTTTCATAAAACGGTTTGCTAAACCACCCCACTCTTTAGTAATTTTTGTCAAAAAAAATGCATACTCTAATCCTATCAATGCTCATTGAGAGATGACCTAAAATTTGACCTAGAATACTAAAAAATTTCTTTAAATCACTATCAACTTGATGTGTCACGGCTGTGCGTTCAGTATGAGAGGCACTACTTGTTAGGAGAGCAGTTCATGATGTATACCGATCATAAAAGTCTTAAGTACATATTTTATCAGTGTGATTTGAATCTTTAGTAGTAAATATCGGTTGAGTACACAAATTATTTTGATTTTGAGCTAGCTTAAATGTCGGGAAAAGGGGAATAGTGTTATAGATTCCCTAAGTCAAAAAACTAAAATTCAAGCGGTTCAGGAGTCCAGCTCCAAGTGGAATATAATGGATTTTTTTTCTGATATGCATCTAGAGGTACAAGATGGATAGGGGCAGATGACCCTTGCATCTATAACACTTGATTCTACACTTTTGGCTTGGGTCAAGGAGAGTCAACTTAAGGATCCTTAGTGTTCGACTATGAGGAAATGTGTTAAATTTGGGGAGTCACCTTCTGGGTGTTCTATTTGGGATGATAAGATCATGTACGTTTATGGATATGTTATGGTGCTAGAGAGTACATGAGAGGAGTTGATGTGCGAGTCTCATGCATCAAGGTGGTTTGTGAACCTTTGTTTGACTAAGATGTATCATGATATTTGTAGGTAGTATTGGTGACTAGGAATAAAGAATGTGGTTGTGGGATTTATGGCACGATGCCTTACCTTTCACAAGGTTAAGGTCGGGCATCAATGCCCATGTGGTTTATTATAGCCATTTCCCATTCCAGAATGGAAGTGGGATGATGTAAAGATGGACTTCATAGTGCGTATTCTAAGGACGCCTTAGAAAAATGATGTGATCTGGGTGGTCATGGATTGGTTGACTAAGGTGGATAATTTCTTTTCAATTCAAAAGACTTTCACTATTGATCAGTTGGGTGAGTTATATGTTCGAGAGATAATGAAGTTTCATTGAGTATCTAGAACTATAGTTTTAGAACGTGATCTGTGTTTCACATCACACTTCTGGTAGGGATTACAGAAGGTTCTTGGTACTTAGGTTTTTTAAGTATAACTTTTCACCCACAAACAAAAAAGAAATTAGAGAATTTGATTTAGGTGTTAGAGGATATATTGAGGGCCTGTGACATATATTTTAGTGGTTTATAAGAAAAAACACTTATCACTTGTTGATTTTTCCTACAACAACAGTTCTTGGGCTACGATTTAAATGGAATCGTTTGAGGTGCTCTATGGGATTACATGTATATCCCCATCGTGTTGGGTAGAAGTTGGGGAATTAGGGTAGTTGGGACTAAGTCTCATGCAGGGGATGTGGGAAAAGGTTCAGTTACTTCAGAAATGTATGAAAATGGATCAAAGTAGGCAGGAATCATATACAGATCAGCACCATAGACCTATTGAGTTTATGGTTGGTGATAGTGTGTTTCTTTGGGTTTCATCAAGGCTGGGTCACTATCAAATTCATAAATAGGGAAAGTTGGAGCCCAGTTACACATGGCCTTTTGAGATCATGGAGAGGGTCAGACTGGTGGCGTACCGATTGGATCTTCCAAAATGGTATAGTGGTATGAACAATGTCTTTCACCTGTCAAAACTTTGATAGTATCACCCTAACCCATCACATGTAATTGATGTTGAGTATGTTGAGCTTGAGGATGATGTGTCCTTTTAGGATCATATGGTTCATGTTGTGGATCATAGTGGGAAAGTATTACGAGGCAAGGTTGTGCCTTTAGTTAGTATTCTGTGGAAGCATGGGAATGTTCATGAAGAAACTTGGGAATATGAATCAGATATGCAGATCCAGTGGCCCGATCTATTTTATTTTGGAGTTTAGTGATGCTCATGAAGGCAGATTGAGGATGAGACATTATAAAGTGGGGAGGTTGTAAGATACCATACTTTTTTTAGGTATAACCTTGTTTAAATTTTATCTCTAAACTATTAATTTTGGTGAATGGAATGTTTAACAGGTGTAGAAGGAGGCTCAGGGGTGTTTTGGGGGTCAGGGAATCAAAAGAAAAGAGAAAATGTCCATCCAGGGCATGTTTCATGGTTAGAGATAACCGTGTGCTCTAGCCATGAAAGGCAGGAGGAAGGGTGCATGGTTTAGGTGAAACCATGCAAGGGGGAGGCCAAACCATGTGTATTTGGATAGTGGAATTCCACACGACTGGTCCATGGTTTTTCAAACCATGTGAGCCTCCCTAGGTAATGTGCGACCCAACCTACCTTAGATAGTGGTAGATGTATGTTTTGCGTATGGTTTAGAAAATCCTACAGACAAATTGTGCACCTCATTAAAAATTGAAAATTTACAGTTCTCACCCTCATGATTTTTATATCCCCACTCGATTTTCTCCACCATTTCCTCCATTTCAACTCTAGTGATGAACTTGGAAGACTCAATCTTATTAAGGGTTGTTCTCCCTTTATTATTGTACATTTGGAGTTACATTGGTTGCGTATTGAAGCCTAGAGTAAGTCTAATCCTCTTCTTTCTTCCTTTTTCCGGATTAGGGTTTATAGTTCCTCCCATATTCTTCCAAATCCCTACAACTCTATTTTTTTCTATGTAATCTATGTTATACCTCTCGTACCCCTCGTGGTTTAATTTTCATGATCACAATCACTCTCTTATTTATCTAATATTGTTTTAAGTGTTTTTGGATGATAGGCATAATTTCAGGTTGCCAAGGAATTGGGCCAAGAAAGCAAGAAGGCAAAGTGGACTGATTTTCAGTCCACCGGCCAACCGGTGGAAGCCCACCGGCCAGCCGATGGAGGCCTGGACAGAAGGCATCCCTCTGTCCAGACCACCGGCCAACCGGTGTCCCACCACCGGCCAGCCGGTGGCACCCAGACAAATAGTGTCAGCAACTGCCTCAGCACCGGCCAACTGGTGGCCTCCTCACCGGCCAGTCGGTGGTGCCTGAGCCCGAGCCCTCTCCTTTTTCAAAGCACCGGCCAACCGGTGGCCTAGCGCCGGTCAGCCGGTGGAGCCAGTCAAACTAGCCGTTGGGCTTTGACCAGGCTTGTCCACTTGACTCCCAACGGCTCCGAAGGCCTCTCCAACGGCTCCGGAGCCCCCCAAAGGCCATTTGAGGGTTCCCCCTCTATAAATAAAGGCCTAGGAAGCCCCGGAAACTCAAGGAAGCCCACAGACACATTTTTGATCATTTGGCGAACCTCCGATGCATTCCTCCAAGGGAACCCCAATTTCTCCAACTCACTTCCACATCCAAGGAGCACCACCAAAGAAGCTTGGGAGCGCCCTTCATCAACTCCATCAATCCTTTGGCGCCCAAGGCTTCTCCCCATTACGATTTTTATTGTTTTATTTATTTTGAGCATTAATTTGGGTTTGTGCCTACAAACCCCTCTTTCTCTCATCTCCCTTTCATTTGGGTTTTCACACCACCTTCAAGGTGTGAAGAGGTTAGTCAAGCCTTCCCTTTTAAAAGTCTTGAATCAAAGGTGAGCTAGCCTTCACCTGTAAGAAAGCTAGTGGGTTCTTGCTCAACCATTAAAAGCAAGTGGGTTCTTGCTCAACCATTAAAAGCAAGCTGTAATAGGTTCTAGACTAACCTTAAAGTCTAGTGGGTTTCTTGCTAAAACCATTAAAAAGCAAGCAGTAGTAAATCTCTCAATGGTTGAGTTGGGAGCGGAGACGTAGTCTTGGGTTTAATCCGAAATCCGTTATCAATTGTGTGTCTTGCCTCCTTTATTTCCGCTGCACTTTGATAATTGTTTTAAATTGTTAATTATTTTTTAAAAGGCAATTCACCCCCCCTCTTGCCATCCTTTCTTTTCCGACCAACAATTGGTATCAGAGCAAAATTTGAGTAATACCTTCACCGGTTTCAAATTCAAGATCCATTGTGATGGCTTCATCCTCTTTCGCCCCCGAAGGTTATTCTTTGGGTCGTGCTCCATTCTTTGATGGAACCGACTACACTTTTTGGAAAACTCGCATGATTACTTTTCTTAAAAGTATTGGCTATCCTATATATAGAATTATTATGCAAGGATACACTTTATCTAACAAAGATGAATCCAAATGGACTCAAGCCGACATTAAAAATTTCGAGCTTGATGGAAAATCCATGAACGCTCTTCATTGTGGCCTTGATCGTAATGAATTCAATCGAGTTTCCACATGCACCTCATCACATGAAATCTGGAAACTTTTGGAAGTTACCCATGAGGGGACCAACAAAGTCAAGGATACTCGATTGGATATGTTCCGTCAAGATTTTGAGTCTTTCACCATGCACCCTCATGAATCAATTTCTGACATGTTTACTCGATTTACTGACGTTTGCAATGGAAGAAAATCTCTAGGAGATAATATTTCTGCAGAAACGATGGTCAAAAAGATCCTTTGGATCTTACCAAGCACATGGGCTCCAAAATTCACGGCAATCCAAGAAGCAAAAGACATCAAGAACATGCCGGTCGAAGAGCTCATCGGATCCCTAATGACCTACGAGATTACCATGAGGAGGCAAGCTGAAAAAGAAGGCAAACCGATCAAAACTCCAAAGAACATCACCTTCAAAGTTCAACAAGAAGAAAGCTCCTCCTCCTCATCGTCTTCCTCTTCAAGCGGTGATTCCGAAATGGAGAATCTTGCCCGCAAAATGCACAAGTTCATGAAGAAGCACAAGAAGAAGAAATCCCGCAAGGCTCAACCCAACGAAAAATCCGAGCCCGAGGTAACATGTTACGGGTGTGGCAAGAAAGGCCATTACAAGCCCGATTGTCCACTCAACAAGAAAAAGGCCAAGCAAAAGGAAAAGAAGAAGGCATTCAAGGCCACATGGAGTGATAGCTCCACATCCTCCTCCTCCTCCTCCTCAAGCGACAATGGTAAAAAATGCCTAATGGAATTTCATGAGGTAACCTCTTCCGACTCCTCTTCCTCTAGCTCTTCAAATTATTTCAATCATTTGTCTTACGAGGATCTCCAACACGCAAGAGATCAATTGGAGGAAGGCTTTCACGAACTTTCTTCCAAATTTGTTGCTTTAAAAAAGAATTTCAAAAAACTTTCTTTCGAAAAGGAACAACTTCTCAAAGAAAAGGAGGAGTTGTCCCTCAAAATCCAAAACCTTCCCGATGTTGAGTCTATGGAATCAACAATCAAAGATTTAAGGGAATCTCTTGCCAAGTTCACCCAAGGTGAACAAAATTTGACCAAATTTCTTGGTTCCCAACACATATCTAGAACCACCCAAGGGCTTGGCTATTCCAAGCAAGCTTCCTCTTCCCATGCTCCAACTATTTTTGTAATGGGGATCTCTCAAAATAAATTTTGTAACTATTGCAAAAAACCCGGGCACTTAATTTATGAGTGCGATTGCAAAAATGCCCGGTATGGAAGGCCTAAAACCATTTCCCTTAGTGATGAATTTTATAGGAGAAGACCTGCCACTAGACTTGTATGGATTGAAAAATCCCTTTTAGCGAGTCTCACCGGGCCAAAATTTGTCTCGGTTCTAAAAACCTCTCCCCGGTGATTTGTTGTTTTTATTTAGGGGGAGTTAGGATCGTTTAAGCCTTTTTGATTTCAATTTCAAAATTTTCAATTCAAAACTTTCAAAACTTTTACTTTCAAAACTTTCATTTCAAATTTTCAATTCAAAATTTACTTTCAAAACTTTCATTTCAAACTTTCAATTCAAAATTTACTTTCAAAACTTTCATTTAAAACTTTCAATTCAAAACTTTCAATTCAAATATCAAAAATTTTAATTGGTTTAAACTCTATATTGTTTTTCAAACCTTTCCCTCAATCAAGTTTTATGCCCCGTGCTATTTTGATAATCACAAAGGGGGAGAAATTCTTGGTTGATTGGGGGAAATATTTCTTTGCTTTGCTTTTCAATGCCTTTCATTTCAGTCTTTTTACATTACTTGTTTTGGTGATTGTGATCATCAAAATAGGGGGAAATTGTTGTACCTATCGTACCCCTCGTGGTTTAATTTTCATGATCACAATCACTCTCTTATTTATCTAATATTGTTTTAAGTGTTTTTGGATGATAGACATAATTTCAGGTTGCCAAGGAATTGGGCCAAGAAAGCAAGAAGGCAAAGTGGACTGATTTTCAGTCCACCGGCCAACCGGTGGAAGCCCACCGGCCAGCCGATGGAGGCTTGGACAGAATGCATCCCTCTGTCCAGACCACCGACCAACCGGTGTCCCACCACCGGCTAGCCGGTGGCACCCAGACAAATAGTGTCAGCTACTGCCTCAGCACCAGCCAACCGGTGGCCTCCTCACCCGGCCAGCCGGTGGTGCCTGAGCCCGAGCCCTCTCCTTTTTCAAAGCACCGGCCAACCGGTGGCCTAGCACCGGTCAGCCGGTGGAGCCAGTCAAACTAGCCGTTGGGCTTTGACCAGGCTTGTCCACTTGACTCCCAATGTATCCGAAGGCCTCTCCAACGGCTCCGAAGCCCCCCAAAGGCCATTTGAGGGTTCCCCCTCTATAAATAAAGGCCTAGGAAGCCCCAGAAACTCAAGGAAGCCCACAGACACATTTTTGATCATTTGGCGAACCTCCGGCGCATTCCTCCAAGGGAACCCCAATTGCTCCAACTCACTTCCACATCCAAGGAGCACCACCAAAGAAGCTTGGGAGCGCCCTTCATCAACTCCATCAATCCTTTGGAGCCCAAGGCTTCTCCCCATTACGGTTTTTATTGTTTTATTTATTTTGAGCATTAATTTGGGTTTGTGCCTACAAACCCCTCTTTCTCTCATCTCCCTTTCATTTGGGTTTTCAAACCACCTTCAAGGTGTGAAGAGGTTAGTCAAGCCTTCCCTTTTAAAAGGCTTGAATCAAAGGTGAGATAGCCTTCACCTGTAAGAAAGCTAGTGGGTTCTTGCTCAACCATTAAAAGCAAGTGGGTTCTTACTCAACCATTAAAAGCAAGCTGTAATAGGTTATAGACTAACCTTAAAGTCTAGTGGGTTTCTTGCTAAAACCATTAAAAAGCAAGCGGTAGTAAATCTCTCAACGGTTGAGTTGGGAGCGGAGACGTAGGCTTGGGTTTAAGACGAACTCCGTTATCAATTGTGTGTCTTGCCTCCTTTATTTCCGCTGCACTTTGATAATTGTTTTAAATTGTTAATTATTTTTTAAAAGGCAATTCACCCCCCCTCTTGCCATCCTTTCTTTTCCGACCAACAATCTAGGTTGAGGCTTCAAAGGGTGTTTGAATATAGATATAAGTCTATGATTAAGAGTGTGTTCATCAATGTATTTTTGGAATGTGGTCTACAAGTTATATCGCATATTCATTGGGTTTATTTGTGCATGTTTGGTTTCATTCTTGATTATACCTTACTTTTATTTTGATTCCTTTGGTGAGATTTGGTAAAATGGGTGTCTAAATGATGAACTGAACCCCTCACAATCCCTATGGGATGTATCGAGGTTGAATAGAATGTTTTAGGTCCATCCATGGGGTGCACAGACATTCCTAAACCTTGGAATTGGTTAATTCAAGTGTAAAATTGACATGTGAAAACATAGACCCCTTATTTAACATGTTAATATTTTTAAATTAATTAAAAATGTAATATTAGTAGTTGTATCTAGTTTTGATAATAGTTTAAGGGGTTTTATGGCATGGCATAATAATGAGTCAATTGAGTTAATTGAGATTATTTAAAATGGATTATGAGTTATGTTGAAATCCCTAAGAGGGTTAATACATATGAAATGATGGACATGTTAATTGGTAAAGGATTTTGAATTGAAGAATATGTAGACATATATTTATAAGGTAATTGATTAATATTTTGAATGAGTTAATACATGGGAATTATGGGATATACCTCATGGATTGGGGCATGAAAATGAGAATTGGGCTAAATGGACTATTTAATGTAAATGGTGAATGTGTTATCGGGTTATGGAATAATATTATTTCCCATGTTGATTATTATGAATTGTGTATTTTTTAAGTATGGTTTGTGGTATGGTATGTGTGGTGAATGGATATATATATATATATATATATAAAATCATGTTCACATGGATTGTTAGTGTGGGGTATTGACTGAGGTTCTACGCCCATGGGTCGAGTTAGACTGAGGCTCCAAAATCCACCCCATATTGCATGGGTTAGGGAAGTGGATAGAGCTCTATTCCCCTAAAATTTTCATTCCACCCGGACAGAGGCTTCAAGGTGAGGATAACGTGTTTGTTGTGATGTGCTTATCCTTAGCGAGATAGGGACTTGACTTATTCCCTTATGCATAGTGATAAATTCCTTAAACTCTTGTGTGAATGATGTAAATGTCAAATCCATGGAACACATGTTGATAATGAATTAAGTAATGAAGATGACACAAATGATGAAAATGGTACTAAAGTTAGAAATGGTTAAAGTAAGGATTGTTAATTAATGAAACCCGAGTTTTCTTTTGTTTACTTATCATTTGTTTAGAATTTTCATGAAATATATGTTTAGACCGAATATTTTGTAGACACTATTGGTGGTGGCCTATTGAGTTATAATCACACCTTGATCGGGTTCCATTGGAAACCAGAACATATTTCGTACTTTTAGGTCAGGATAAGGGCAAAGACCCCATGCTTGGGAGTTGAGTCGGGCTTGGGATGTGCATGGATGAGGTTATGGACTTGGATTCAGGACCATTTTGGGATTCCAATGTTTATTTTTATTTTTGTGTTTTTTCACTTGACACTATTTATCATCACATTGCATATTTTACTGTTGAATATGGTTAATACCCAATTTGGGAAGTGGCTATTTATGAATTATTCTAGTTATTTCTTATTGTTTCCTCTATTTCATTTGTTATCTATTGTGGATTACTTTGGTAATGATGGTATAGTCTCCCCACGTGATCCATTAGACCCTCACTACTAGTTGGAAACCTCTAGTATATGGGGAGGCGTGCTTGAGGTCATATAGTGACCTGACTCAGGGCACCAGTTTAGTGACTCCCAGGTCAGGTATGTTACAAGGAGAATCCTAACCCACATTTTTTGGTGGTCCCATCAATCTACTTTATGGTGTAATCTTCTAAAATGTAAAGGAAAAATTTAGGAAAAACCAATTTCATTAGGAAAAATCCTAATTAATACATGGGATCACACATGGTTCTCCAAGGATTATACCCATGACCCAAGGTATATCCCTCCTAGCACTAACCATAGTCTCCATCCCTGTATGTTAGTCATAATAAAATATATATAAAAACATAATAGCATGCTCCAGTTTAACTAATTAATTCTAAAAAATAAATCACAACAACATAGAAAATGAATATTTCACTCAATCAAAGAATACAACTGTATCCTGAACAGATAACACATATCAAGGAATTAAATTAAAGTACTAGTCTATAGCATTAAATAGTTATATATATGGTGTGTGATCCTACATGCCTAATCATTATGCATGAATACACCCAAATCCTATAAAATAATAACAATAATCCCATAAATGAAAACTCGGAGGTCCATTACACATGAGCTGTCCAAGCACATGAAAAATACCCTACCCAATTCTAACACAACTTATCTCCTTTCTACCATGTCTCAGGTTAGTTAAAAATAATAGAAGATAATTATGATCTAATACCATATTGTAACACCCCGATTCAATCCATTGGGTTTGATTTGGAGAGCTATAAGATCTCATGTGTAGATCCCCTTACGTAAGAGGCTTCCGACTTGCAGTGAGGGTCCAAATGCTATTAGTGGGGAGACTATACCCATAGTATAACATCCTTGCACAAATAATATAAATAAAATTTAAATCAATTTAGAATAATTAAATTAGAAAATAAGACATCATAATGTAATATCAGATATCACACATGTCATACAGATAAATAAATATAAATAACTTGGCTCCCTATGTGGAAATCCAAACTAGAGTAAATTTGAAAGAAGATAAATCAATAAAGTAATATTGTTGAAATTCTATAGATTTTATCTCAATACTACTCCCAAATCTATTCCCCTCAACTCAACAATCTTACATGAGCCTATTTCCATTTCTTATATACCTATACATGAATTCCTGTACAAGGTGTGATTAACAAAACCCAATAGGACAAGTGTGCATGATCCCCTTACCATTTCTTCATGCACATAGAGATTCTCGTAAAAGGTGTTAGTAATAAAACCTAATAGGACACCATTAATTCATCCTTAAAAAGTGTGCACATGTATAATATGTTTTTTATGATAAAAATAATTGTGTAAGAAAGAATAAGCAATCATATGCTAAGAAATTTTGTGCTAACAAAGCCACCACAAGCCCTGAATGTACCTAATTTGACTCCATGTAACAAGGATGATAAAAAATGTTGACATTGATTAAGAATTATCCATAATATTAGAGACATTTCACTAGGTATCCTCAAGGAATCAAGATGAACATGATACTTAGAATCCACAAGGCATTGAGTTCCTATATGTTACTCGATATCCTCACGACATCGAGTTTCAGGTTGGGCCATAAGGCTACCATTATCCCACCCCATGTATGAGTCCACCATTTTAATATCTTCACATCATGTGTACTCCCCCTATAAGGGGTAATCATACCATGATAGCCCACCTTCTACAGATACCAAGAAAAAACCTCCAACAGCATGGTAACACACATAATAAGGAAAAGCATAGTAATATAATCATATATATCATCATTAGCATATAGTAGTAACATATAAAAACATGTGATCAACATAAATCATGGTAATAAGATACTATAGAAATACTCATGGAATCAAGAATCATATATGAGTATCATGGGCTACACACACACCCATAAGAAAACCCTAACAAACATTGATAACAATCTATGCCAACATAATATAATTCAAGGAAAAAAGGGTATAAAAGGGCCTAAAATGGTAAGGAACTTCATACCTTAAGGTTGATGATGAAGAACTACAAATTTCATCAAAGGATCAAATCCAAAAATACATTTCACACCCATAGAGAACTTGATTGAATATCAAGTATTCCTAAATTAGGTTCTGGTTCGTCAAGAAAAAGGGTTACAAGGAGTCACCAAAGAATATTCCATGCTAAGAAGGCCATTATATATTTATACACCTCATGTAACTAGTTCCTAGTAATTCCAATTCACCGGTTTTTTTTCAATTCAAGAATGAATCTCAAATTCATCTTCAATTCTATAAGAGAAACTCGAGTCTAGACAATGAACATTGATCCACCAACAATCCATCAATGAAAATTATATCCAAGATGATATTCAAGAATAAGAATATATCAAGATGATCGATATATGGAAACTTTCCCAGAAATGTCAATCATTCATGAAGAATCAATCCCCAGTTATAGGGATGTCATTATCATGTTGAATCTACCCCCACTATACTAAAGGATCATCAATGAATTATAGTTATATAATTGATATTCGATCAAGAAAAAATATAGGAAGATGATTAATAAATATATACCCATAAAATATCCTTAATTGATGGTATATTTTGATCTGATCAAGAGGAATAATCAAAATGCTAAATCCGTTATTGATCTACAAAGAAAGAAAAAAATCATTATCACAACATCATAAAAAACACAGATCTATTATAGATATATTCTCATATCTCAAGAAGGAAGAGGTAAAGGGTGTGGGTATAGAGAGATCTTACCATTTTGGCATCATTAGATTGATTACATATTAAATAACCAAGGGGAGTGATGCATCCTAAAGACATCATTAAATCCTTAAACAGAATCAAATTAGAAATTTTTATGAAACCCGGACAACACTAACTATAAAGGGGTGGTAGAGTTTAAGTGTGGGGTTAAAACATAGAGAGAAAGGAACAAAATGACAAAAAATATCAACTAAAGTTCAGTTCTCTCCAATTTCAGTTTGAATTTTTTAAATCCTCTAAAACAATAAAATTAGAAGTTTGTATGAAACCTAAAAAATACTAACTACAAAGTCATAGTAAGGTTGAAGTATGGGGTCAAACCCACATAGAGAAAGGAATGTAAAAAAAAACTCTCAAATAAAGGCCAGGTTTTTCCAATTTTAGTTTGATCCTATTTAACTAATAATGTAATTTAAATAAATGAACTCAAATAGAAAATAATAAGAGAGGGGAACATGTTTCCATGGACGGTTTGGATAAAAATAAATCTTTATTACACTTGAAAAAAATAATAATCATTGGATATGCAATAAATCATATTTAATTGATAGGATAGATGGTCAAACCCTATCAATCTACCCTATCATGTCAATTCATGGCGGTTTAATGAATTAAAATAACCATAGTGAATCAATATCATACTACAATTGCATAAGAATAATCACATTCAATATTCATGAATTAATTATCTTAATCATGTTGGATTTCATACACTATTAAACATACTTTTTATATGATTTAATAATAGATATGATAAAGGTGAACCAAAACATAATACTAATTGAACAAAATTATCACGAAAGTGAAGAATTAAATAGAAAAACTTGGTATGCACCCATTTCGACTGATTCAATTTTCCCCTATGGGTTTAGTTAATCATCATTGGGTGATATCCAATGATGAATAAACTATATTATATTGGAAAGATATCATAAAATAAATAATGATAAATAAATAAAAACAAATTAACTAGAATTAAACTATTAAAAATCCCAAGTTACATAAAATAAGGGAAAAGAAAACAACAAAGAAAAAAGAAAACCTATCTATGTAGAAGTCTAGGTCGAAACCCTACAGAAGCCTCCCAATGGTTAAGAATCATTCTTATAATGGAATGGAAAAAATCTTGGAATTAACCCATATATATAGTCTAAAATATAAATCATATTCTTACCCTAGTCAAAACCAACATTAAGTGTTAGTTATCGGGTCAAAAGATATAACTCCTATCAAAGATATGTTGAAAATTAATGTTTTTTGGGCCTATCCTAAGTTTTCACATAATGCAATTTTTACATAATGTATAATGTGTGGGACTCAAAACTTTCACAACATGTTTCATGATATAAAAATATTCTTGTACATTCATGACATGTGTCACGACGTGATACAAGTAGTCTTCACTCCGGGCTAGTTTCTTCTTATTCATGGTATGTAAATGGTTCATGACTTGAAATTTCACATCATGAAATGATTTTACATGATGTTTAAAATGTTTTTTCAGCACTGGAATCTCCATTTTTCTCTGATTATTTAGTTTTGAGCCTCCAGAACCTCCCATGGTCTTCCATCATCATGGGGAACCCTCTTCTAATGTGATTCTTGATCATTTTTGATTCAATATTCAAGCCTAGTTTCTCCATATTTCCATTGTCATGCTATGCCACTTCACAGCTCAGTGTGAAGCATCTTTATGTTCTTTAATTTCCACATTTTCTATCTATTGTTCCACATGTTGGTTCTATATAATAATACACAAAACATCACTATTTTCTATGAAAATCAACTTTAATCAATTAATATTCAACTCAAACACATATAAAAACACATGATAGCATATATATAAAATATAGGTTTCACGGAGATGAACAAGAGAGTTATAGATACAATAGGGAAGGTCTCAAATTCTAAATAGGGAATTTGGGGTTTGAATTGGGTGTTAAAAAGGGTTAAAAATGAGCGGGATTAAAATCTCATGAGGTGCATTTAATGAACCCTCGAATTGGGTGCACCAGTGAGTTGGTAGGCCTCACTAGCTAAAAGGTGTGACTGATAGAACCACCAACTGATGGGTGTAATTTGAAGGAACCTATAGACCTACAATAAATCCATTGGAGATCTGGTGGAGTCCACCAACTGATGGTGGTAGTTTACACTTTTGATCAGTGTTTTGACATCAATCTTACAACACATTATCAACTAGAAATCTATTAGATTGAAAATATTAATCTAATCAGTAAGACATATTTTATATAGAGAGCATTGTAAATATTTCTTTATTTTCTATTTACATTTATGAGAAGATCTACTTATTATAACAAACCTCAAATTATAGTGTCGATGGGCCGAGAGAAGTCTCAGTTAACTGAGATAAGGGTTGGTTTCCTATCATTTTATTGGATGTGTGGATTTGAATTTTTGAATCAGGATTGGTGAAGGGGAGTTTTTATCATATTTAAAATTATTTATGGAATGTTCTAGAGGAGGAGGTTCAGTGGGAAAACACTCAGAGTGAGTTCTTGTGTGTTGATGGATGAAATTATATTGTAGGAAGAAGATCATGTCACAACATAGGGTGTTACGGTGTGATGTAGTGTCATGTAAGATTAAATTTTTGGATTTTTTGGGAAGGTCACATGTTACATGGGGTGTTGCACTATGATACCCATTCTTAAGAATAATATTTTTATTTGTGGTAGCATCACACCACAACAGGGTGATTGCACTGGGAAGCCTTAAATTCAGTGTAAAACTTGTTTCTATAGACTGTAAAGAGATCACACTATTACCCAAGGAGTTTTACTATAAGGGTTACTTGGGGGGGGTGTCATGTATCAATCTATGGGGGCTAAAATATAAAGAACCCAATTGTGTTTTTGGGTTCTTCCTTAAGGAGGGATGTTGCACCATGTGTTGAGAAGTTTCTTTCCACTAACAATTTATTTATTTTCTATGTTTTGATAATTATAATCCCTCATATTAATCTCTAAAAAATATTTTATTAATTATATAATTATAATTTATTATAAAATTATTTAATTATTGCTGAGTATAAAGTTTTTATAAAGGATATTGTAGTCATTGTGTTATTCTGTTGTCGAACCTTACAACCACATGTCGGCCTTAACCTTACATGGGTTTTTCTTAATCTTACACATGTCTATATTAGCCTTATGATTGTTTTGTTGTAATCTTACAAAGTCTTACCTAAACCTTAAGAGATTTTATTAAACTTATAAATTAAACCTTATGATATTGGTCTTATTATCTGAAACTTACAAGCTTAGATAAACCTTATGAAAATGAACTGCACGAGTTGTAGTGAACCATATGAGTTCTGTAAGTTTTTATGCTGTAGATATTTTTTATTTTTTTATCTATTTATGATTACATTGATATATTTTATTTTTAATTATTATTTTTTATCTAATTATCATATTCAAATTTATTTTAAAGTTTTTAATGTAGAGTTTATATTTTTTTTACATTTTACACATTTATTGAATGTTTTAGAAAGTTTTTCGAAATTAAAATTTTGTAGAAGGAAAATAAAACCATAATATTTATTGGATTACTTGACAAAATATTATGGTGGATATTTAAAGACTTATCAATGATGGTTTTAAAAAGGAACCAGTAAATCTGAAGTAGTTATCTATCATTCACTCAATAATTATGGGAAAAACTAATTGTGTGATATTCATAGAGATAATTATGCTATCAATATTGTTATTTTTTTGAATTATTCTTACTATTGGAAATAATAATAAATTATATTTAATGGGAACCTAAGATACATGAAAATTATGAGTATCTAGCACCTAAATACAAGATGTGAACAATAATATACTCAACTACTGCACTTTGGATAACCACTAAAATATTTTTTTGATCCTATGTGAAAAATGTTACACCACTAGAAAATTCTCAAGGAATAAATGAACTTATATGATCCTTATTTCCTTGGAGATGCATGTTGATCCATTTCTTAAGAACTATTTGGTTCACTTCATCTGTTTTACATTGACTTATACAATCTAATTTCCCTTTGTATGTTATTGATTTTTTATCTTTCTATCAATAATAAAACATTATTTTTCTTTATTATTTTACCTTATACAATTATTATTCTATTTGGGTTGTGAATATCAAGTTAAAAAGTTATTTTTGGGTTATAACTCCTTAAAAAGTTATTTTTTTTGGTTGTGACCTCAGGTTAAAAGTTAGTGTTGCAATTGGGTCATGACTCCCCAATAAAATCCAGTTTTTATTATGGTTGTGTATCTTCTAGAAAATGTAGGGTATAATTGTGTTGTGAATTCCATTCAAAATTCAAGTTATTCAGTGCGTACTATACCTCTCAATGAGTGTAGGTGTGTGAAGATTAGATGTAGGATCACTTTGATCTAAACTACCATAAAAATTGCTTATGTTATTTACATTAATTTTATATTTATTAATCTCTTTTATGATTAAATTTGATAAATAATTTTAAATTTAATTATCTTAGAGATTTAATTATATTCTTAAAAAATTCTAAAATAGTCTATTCACCCCCTCTAGAACTCTGTACACTTAACTAGGACCTAAAAATCAGTATCAAAGCCTTTTCCTTCTGGATAGTAAACTTTATTATTACATATTTATTATGCCAAACTTTTTACTAGACCTCATAGTATAGGGAAAAAATATTTAATATGGAAGGAAATAATTCATTAGGTACCCCAATATAAAAATATATTTATTTCACATTATTTATACAAGTTAAACATTAAATATCACTAATAATCCCACAATCCCAAGAACCGAAGGTTTAGTGTCTTTAAGGATTAGATAAAAAAGAAAATTATTTTACAATACTTGTGAATATTTATCCATAATATAACCACACTAGACCCCCTTATATACTTATCACAAGTTGTAATCATCTTCATAACCAAGGGAATGAAAACATAATAAAGGGGTGATATCAAACACCCAGTAAAGGGAAAAAACTCATTAATATGTCATCAAGGGTTAGATCATAATAATATGGGAAGAAATGAACATGATATATATATCTTATTAAAAAGAACATAAAATAATATAAGTTTTTCATAAGTTATGATAATTGGTCATGTAATCTCAAATGAACAAAAATTTACCATGACATAAGAGTGTGAGATAATAAACATGAGCCATGGAGCATAATCACAGGCATATGACATAAAAATGTGGCATGTCATGGTAACATAGCATAAAAAGGAACTATGGAACAAACATAATCAAAGGAAATAATAACATTGTGAGAAAACTAAATCTTTCCCACACATTAAGTCATGAATGAACACATAATTTCTATAAATTAGGTTTTGACCAGACCCATGATGTCCACCCATTAGGTTGTGAGCAAACCCATGATATCCATACATTATATGTGTAAAAACACAATCATGATCATGCATTAATATTTTATGATATATAAATCATTAACCAATGAATTAATGGGTGATATAAGACCCCACCCATCAAAATCTATGCATACATGTTCTATAAGATATCAATCATTCATCATATCATGAAAACCCATGAAAATAAAATGGGTTTCACATTATTTACAAATGGAATCACATAACATGATATCAAAAGTAGAATGATGGATTCCAAAAATTCCATAACCCAAAAAGAGTATTTTATAAAGTAATTTTTAATGTTATTCATAAAAAAAACTCTATAGAAGTTAAATATTTTAGAGTTAAATTATAAAATGGAAGATAAATCTAAAAGAGTATTTAGAAAAAATTTCTTAACATTATCATAAAAATAAGAAGTCATAATTCACTTTTGAAAATATAATTTTTGATTAATTTAAATGAAGTATATTTAAAGAATTATCTGGAAATAAATTTCAATAATGGATCCTTTAAAATACCTAAATTTCATATAGTGTAAATGTGGAGTAAAAGATAAAATTTATGACTGGGAAAGGAAAAAACTTTTCAAAATTATAAAAATAACTTTTTTGAAAACCCAAATAATAAAAGGGTAATAAAAAATCCTTTTAAAAAGTGATAAATATAAATAGAAGTTCACATGATACAAAACATATTTGGTTTTAAAAATAATAAATGAAAACATTTCTGGAAAGAAAGAATACAGAGATGGAGGAGAAAGAGTCGTTAAAGAGGATGTGAATTATTCTTAACAATGATATTATTTTATGAGAAAGAAATTCATCAAGGAAGAGGATTTTAATTCCAAATGTCACTTTCCATATAGATAGAAGATATAATTTCATATGAAATAGTAAATGGAATAATATATAGGACTTAGAATAATGATGTTCAAGAAGAAACCTTACAACTCAAAGAAAAGAATTCGAGTTAACAAAAACCCTTATGAATTTTGTAACATTCAAATCAAAATACCTAAAAATAATGAAATTGAAATAAAACACCCAATTCCATGAATAAAGAGAAAATAATGATATAAAGTGTCAAATAGTAAGTATATATTCTATATAAACAAGGGTAGGTTCATAATATAAAACATATCTATTTCATAGTTCCTTGAAACATGTGTTATTAGTTTAAGAATCACTGCTTCCAGGCAGTTTCCATTGGATTTATTCATGGAACCGGAAACATCCAATAGTTCTTTATCGAAAAGGGACTTACTTTATAAAGGTAGGAGTTCATTAAATTAGAACTTTGAGATACTTAAGAACATGCATTGGTAGAAAGGATGGTAGGCCAGACTCATCACACACTTTTGGGGGGAATTATTATCTACTTTAAGACTCTCTATATAAATTTAAGAAATTTTAATGAATCCTTATTAATTCACCAAGTATATCATATGTTTCCCTTGGAATTTTCAATCACTTATTAACATGTGTGAAATTTAGAATCATCCATATGTATTAGAGGTCCTTCATTAATGGAGATATCTATATGTATTCGAGGTTCTCTATCAATGGTATCCTATAATATACTATTTGTAGATTCTTTTAATCATCTTTATTATTATACTAGTTTTTAAATCACTTAGTGGGGAACTCTAGAATTTATTGTTGTCCAGGGAGATGAGGGTTTGTTTTTTATATTGGGATCATACCCATAAAATGGGATACCTACGTATACTTTTGAAAGGACTCATAACCCTCGTAGTTTGTTGCCTCTTAATGGGACACATCATAACTTTTAAGGTTGTGTGATAAGGACCTAACCATACAGTTTAATGTCACGTGGTAAGGAAATATAAGCAAAAGGTTCTTAGTCAAAGTTTGGTGTGGTACTTATGCTAAAGCAGCCCAAGGAACTCAGAAAGAATATGGGTTTCTAAGTAAGATTAGACCCTGTTGGAAATATCACCTAGGAAGAATAGGGTTTATTTGAAGAGTTGGGTTTGAACCTCAAGGAGGCTTCCTACATATCCCATTTGGATGGGAATCAAAGCCCACATAGTTTGATGAGTCTCATAAGGGAGTATAGTTCTTTGTGATAAATGATTTTTGGCTTACTTCCTGAAAAGGATGTCTTGGTGATTTGGGGGTTTAATTTGGGGCTTAATCCTAAGGAAGATGCCCAGATTAAGGGAATTAAGGTTGGATTCTTGAATAGGATATCTAATGATCTCGAGCCCTGATGTAGGCTTCCTACGTATCCCTATTATGTTGGGAATCAGAGTTCTCATATTTAATTCCCCAGGGGTGTTTGTTAAAATGTTGTAATCATCACAAATCTCTAAGCCCATGTGAGTCATGCTCAGTGTGAGAAACAAGAGGATGTGAAAGATTCAAAAAACATACCCACACTTTTCCTCCTCCGATGGTTGAAGAGGGCACACCTATATCGGTGACGGTGGAAGAGGGTAGCCATTCAAGGAAGATGAAGAGGCAACGAACCTTCCATATATTCACTTTAAATTGGACAAGGGTCCAATGTAAGGAAGAAGTGAAGGTGAAGGAAGTAGAGAGGAGTAAGACTGCAACCTCCTACTTGAAAGGTTAGGGGCTTACACTAGGATGGATGCCCTCATAATCATCCTGGTAGGAGAGGGAGACTTTTTCTTTGTTTAAAAGGAAAAGTAGGTGTGAACTGTACCTTCCCTACCAGAGAACTGAGGTTCTAGGTCTTAGAGACAAGAAGGGGAGTTCAGAACTCAAACCCTAATCCTCCAAGCTGGGAACTTCCCAACACTGCTCCTGGGAGAAAGGTCCATGTGACTGTGGATATAAAAACCCATAGACACTCCATGAATCCTAACCCCATTGTGAAAGATATGTGGGAAACCTTTGACTGCAGGTATACAAACCCAAATAGGAGACACACTGATGTGCCTTCACTACTAAAAATACAGGTATTTGCGACGGGTCATTTGTGACGGGATCCTTTCACAAATGGCCTTTTACGACGGGGCCCCGTCTCAAATGACCCGTTGCGAAAAATGGCGTCGCACCTAATTTTTTTTTTGTGATGGGCCCATTGCAAAAAAAATTATTTTCGATGGAAAATGGGCCCGTCGCAAATAGATTTCTGGTTTTTTTAAAAAAAAAATTTGCGATGGGCTCGTCGCAACAAAGTATTTGCGACAGGCCCTTTTCCCGTCGTAAATAGTCTCTTCGAAGAAACTATTTGCGACGGGAATATATTCCCGTCGCAAATAATAATAATAAAATTAAATATTTTTTTATTAATATTTAAATATATTAATCTATTTATATTGATATAAATATAATATTTATTTTATAAATATGTTTTTGAAAGGATCTATGGAAATATAATATTAATTTATAAGATATTTAATAAAAGAGGATTATAAAATAAATTAAAAAATATTTTTAATTAGTAATTATGTAATTTTTATCAATTAATAGTCATTTAATAACTCTTTGAATATAAAAAAAATAAAAAAATTAATGAAAGATCCAAAATAAGTTGAAAATGAAACCCAAACTTCAAACGTCCATAACTTTTGATCCGGGACTCTGTTTTAGCTCTATAGCATATCAAATCGAAGCCTGCGATGAGCTCTACAGCCCTATAGATTGGTGAAACCTGTACAATGTTATTTCGAGGCCAAAAAAGGCTCTTAAGGCCTCCAAAACTGAGTTTTTAGTCGGGGTACCCCAGTTTGTTTCCATTCAAACAGCTATAACTTCTGATCCCGATGTCCGATAAACCTGTACCATATATCATATCGAAGATCGTTTCATGTTCTTTGATTTGACTGATTGTAAAGCTGAAACGGACTCCTGGATTAGAAGTTATGGTCGTTTTAACATTCAAATGGATATAAATTCCGATCCGGATGTCTGTTTGGCCTGTACCGCATATCATATCGAAGATCATTTCATGTTCTTTGATTTTAATGGTTGTAGAGTTTAAACGGACTTACAGATTAGAAGTTATAGCTATTTTAACATTCTCGATGGATTTTTACCCCCTCATTTCTATGTATTCATTCATAACTATACACATATATATATATATATATGTGTGTGTGTGTGTGTGTGTGTGTGTATTGTATATATCTATGTATGTATTTATTTATTTATTTATAAATACACATAAAAAAACATATTTTATAAATTTATTTAAAACTAAGTTTATAAATATATATTAATATACAAATAAATATACGAATAAAAATTTATAACTATATATATATATATAAATAGATATAAATATATATTAATATACGAATAAATATATATATTAATATATGAATAAATATATATATATATATATATATATTCATATAACCAAATATATTTATATTAATATAAATATATATTAATATACGAATAAATATAACTATATATATAGATAGATCATTAAATGTATAAAAAAATGAAATGGATTAGTTATAAAGGTTAATGCGCGCATGGGGGAGGTTTATTAATAATTATTAGTAATTATTAGTAATTATTAGTAATTATTCGTATTTTTTCTTATTTTTTGTAATTGTTCCTAATTATTTCCTAATTATTATAAATTATTACTAATTATTACTAATTATTACTATTTATTCCTAATTATTAGTATTTATTACTAATTATTAGTATTTATTCTTAATTATGACTAATTATTAATAATTATTCTTAATTATGACTAATTATTATTAATTATTAATTATTTCTAATTATTATTAATTATTTCTAATTAACATTAACTATGAAAAATGAATACTAATAATTTAAATTTATTAAATAACAAAACAATCTAAACATAATTAAATTACAACTAATTAAGAATAATTAAAACTAATAAAAAATTTAAAATAAATATTAAATTAAAATGAACATAAATACCTTTAAAATTGATCTGAGGTTGATCTCTGATAGTTGTTGAAGACTTCAATATTAACTCTGGAAATAAAAATTAAACTTAAGAAACTATGAACTCTAAAAATAGAGTTTTGAGAGAAGTAGAAGATAGAGTTTGAGAATGAATGAAAAAAAACGGGTGGGGGTATTTATAGGTTAGCTTATTTGCGACGGGACTATTTGTGATGGGTATCCCGTCGCAAATACTTTAGCCCGAATTTATCACGGTCAAAAGTTAAATAGTTATTTGTGACGGGACCCGTCACAAATAATAACCTGCCGACATACTATTTGCGACGGGGGTATATTCCCGTTGCAAATATTTTTTACCGCCGCTGGTTATTTGCGACGGGTGGTAACCCCCCGTTGAAAATAATATTTCCACGGTTTAGCGTGCATTGCACGCCAAACCTTTTGCAACGGGTGAGCTTTCCCCGTCGCAAATAAGTAGTTATTTGTGACAGGAAAATGCCCCCATTGCAAATAAGTTTCTAACGGGACTATTTATGACGGGATTTATCCCTGTCTCAAATAACCCATCGCAAAAACCCCTTTTTCCTGTAGTGCTTTCCCAAAGGTTTGATAAGTCAGGAGGTTTTGGTGGAGGTCTCAATAGAATCCCTTTAAGACAAGGGATCCAATGAAGAAGAAGCCTTGCCATTAATGGCTTTGAGGAGGGCTTAATGGCTTGTAAACTGAAGAGGGTAGGTGAATCAAAGAGGGGCTCTCAAGTAGATACAGGCGTGAAAGTATGGGTGTGCAAGAAGGCTTGGGTGACCTGATGTTCACTTAAGTGATGAACAACCTGAAAGTTAATACTTGGGTGATACCTGAATCAATCCCTCAAGAGTATTCACAGGTATTCCCAGAAGTGGGGCGCTCAAGTTCTTATGACAGGAATAGGTGGCATGCAAGTGTTTCTGATTTAAGTAGGTTAGGTTCTTTAGGTGCACAAGTGTTATGGATTTTAAACACTAAAAGGACTTAAGTCTTATGATCCTCCTTTAATTCCTCATATTTAGGTGTTAAAGAACTACCTTGAAAATTTCAAAAGACTTGGGCGAAGCACTAGGGAGACTAGAGTAGAAATTAGGCTTCAGGGAAATTCTGCTATACAAACGAAGGCCCCAAGGGTCTATTTATAAGAAAAAATAGGACCCTGGGTGAAAGGAGAATGGGTGTGCAAGTGGCTTGCACACCATAGTGTGGCATGCAAGTACCTTGCATGCCAATAGTGTTTTGTCTAGACCAAGGCGATTCAATGTTCAAGCCTTTTAAAATCTTGATTTTCTTTATGTTTTTTCTCCTCTTTTTTCTAAGCTATTTCCCTTTGTCATTCTTTAAAATCTATGAAGGAATAGAGTGTGAACAAAATCCCCCCATCAGAATTTGATTCAGATTGAAAAGAGGATTATATACCAAGGTAAAGTAATGAATAAGAAAAAAGAGAGGATTATGACGTGCAAGTTGCAGAGCGAAAGGTAAATGGGGGTGTGCAAGTGGTAGCGTGCATGGCGTGAAAGGTGACTCAGATCGCTTATATATATCAGATTCACTTCCACATAAATTATCACGACTTCTGGAAATCTAGCTCTCGACATGAAAGTCATTTCGTTTAGATTCTCCTATTTAGTCGTGCTTCTTCTGTATGTTTTTCATTTGCACGCCAAAACTAGGGTTCCACACTTGCGCACTATTTTATATTTGCGCGCCAAGTTCATAATTGCATGCCTTAATGCATTTGTCAAATTTTCTCAATTATTTTGTCAAAACATCAAAAATTAACTTACTTTAAAGAATATTTTTGATCTCTTTTTTAGGTTCAATGGCTCCCAAAATAATTCTAACCGCTGATGAATTGGCCAGTAAGAGGATTGATGACATGATGAACATTGTCAGTCATGACTACTTTGATGTCTGTGACACCACACTCCCAGAATTGGAAAAATATCTAAAGAAATACCACTTCAATTTTCCTCGGAGCACTTATTTTCCTTTGAATAGTTATGGTCATCTGTAGGATGTCAATATTCTAGACCCAAAGAACTATATTCCACTTTCTTGGTTTCAAGAATATACCAACTTCTCATCTGCCAATGTTTCTATTTGGGGATCATATTCTAATGCTGGGACAACAAATAAGGCTCATATCATGAATCACATCCCGTGTTCTCTAGATTTAAAATCACACACACCCAAGCTATAGCCACACTGTTATTCATCTATCTTTCTAGATTCTTAGATGGATCAATCCAAAGACTGGAAGAAAAGTAGAGATTTTTTCCTAGGAGGGGGTGTAAAATCTGCATGGATGTGGGCATATTGGGTGTGCAAGACATGTGCGTAATTTAAAGATGATGTAAAAGGTGTTGGAATTTATGAGTCGATATGGGTTAGGTAGACCTATGTGTATATGAATGATGATTTAGTACTGGAGTTACTAAGCCAATAGAGTCCAAAAACTAAATCTTTTCATATGACACATGGGGAAGTAGGAATCAGTTTGTGGGATGTATACAAGATCTCTAGATCTCTAATCCTTGGATATATGTATGATGAGTTTATTCCCACCAAGGTGACATGGAATGACTCATATAAGACACCAGCCTTGGTTCACGAGTTGACGAAAATATTTTATAAACTCAAGAATGTGACCACCAAGAAGTCCCACACAAGAAGGGATATTCATCCAGAGGAGTGTATTGAAATATTCCTGGTAAAGAAGAAGGAAAAAGTTCCTACCTACACTCATCTGACTAGCTATCCAAAGGCAAATAAGAGAGGTACACCTAACAATTTTTGGCCAACATTAGAGAAAAGATAGTTTAAAAAGTGGGGATATGAAGTCAATTCCAAAATTCCTACAAATACGCTTCTGGAAGGTTTCCTATCCATGTGGATTAGTGTGTATTTATTACCAGTCTGAGATTCCAAAGGTGGTGTGATGCCAGGAACTTTTGTTATTGCGGCCAAGATGGCCGAGAGAAGGATGGTAGGGTTGGGCACTCTTGTTTTGGAAAATATTCATAGGAGGTTACTGTATATTTAGAGAGGGAAGTCTCATTTTAGAATAGCGGGACCATTATAGGTGTTATAGGGGTGGATCACCACTCATTTCAGAACTTATGCTGTGCAAAGTGGGGTATAGGTCTTTGGAAGTTCTTTCTAGCCATCTGTTCAGGCTTTCTCTGATATTTCACCTTTGTCTCTGAACACTTATAATATTAAGGCCAGGTTGAGTATGTATAAGGAATTTTATATTTTCCCTTATGGGAATCCTCTTATGGGGAAATGTTTTAATGATGGGATGACCGATTTAGAGCTAAGGTAATACATGTTAGCTTGTAGAGATGGCGTATTGGCTACTAGGATTGATAGAGAAATCATATGTGAGGCATATTCTCCTTATATATTTGCGTGTCAATTCAAATGTATGTAACAAATCACTGTATCCCCCCTGTTCATGTCAGATTAGAGAAACATATGATGGTTTCCCGACAAATATGGTTGCTAACATCTGTGGAGAAGACTGATAAAATATTTAATTTACCCATATTTGATGCAATAAGTAGATTGAATGTCCGGTATACTGAAAACTAGGTCGCATCATACCTTGAAGGGGTATTAAATCATGCTATCCCTCGAGTGGGGATAAAGAGAGGTAGTAGGAAGGAACCCCTTTGTTTTGAAGGTAATTTTTCTTCATCAGGGTCCAAATCACTAAATTCATATGGTGGAGGTGACGAGGCTCCAAATTTACTGAAAAGACCTCATGCAAGATATAATCCACCTATCAGAATTAAGAGAGCCACCCCATCAATCCCTACTGAGGCTGTACCAAGGTGATCTAGTCACTATCATTCCAAAGAGTGATGAGTCCCATTTTCTCATCCCCCATATGTGACTACAGGAATTGGGAAGAAACTTAAATCCAAGACTGTAGGATCCTCTTCACAACCCTTTAGTATGCATTCTGAATATATATGACCAGAGGATGTTCAGAAATGGAAAAATTTACATTGTGATGCTAAAACCACATGGATAGATCTATGTGAAGGGTTTCATATTCCAGGAATAGGGGATCTACATGCCTCTTTTGATATTCTATTTAAGAAAAATCATGATGAAGTGAGAACTTACATCCAAGAGATAGAAATGCTCATATACACAACTGATGAATCAATTCCCACCACAAAGCGAGTGAAGGAAATGATAGACTGCGATACCAATGAAGGGATTTATCTTTCATTAGATGAATAATGGCGTGATTTCATGGATCCTGAAGATGTAAGTTTCCTTTTTCTCATATTATCTTATGCTTTTCAATTTTAATTTAGTCAAAGCATTGTTACTCAGGGGAAACATCATCTTAACTTGCAGTTGGATAATGGAAAATCGATTGAAGTTCCATCACCACGATATATCCCCGGTGGCACTGATCTTGGAGCTACTAGATCACCCCATGAATCAGGAGAAATATCTCTAAGCTAACAGGCCATAAAGGTTGAGATAGAAAGGGAATTGGAGTCTCCAATACCTGTTTTTAGATATGATGATGCAAGTCCTACTAATAAGGAGAAGAAACAAAAGCATCTAAAAAAGAAGACTATGGTTAAACATTTTCTCTGTAGTGGTAAGACTTCATGATAACATAAATTTTAGCCTTATTAATGAAAAAGTGTTTCAACTTCATGGAATTGAAAAATATTATTTTGTTTCTTCTGTAAAAGAAAATACTGACAATCTTTGATGAACTATAGAGGGTTTTTCTAAACAAGAACAAATTCCTGCTAACCCAGTGGTTCTTGAAGAGGCATTGAGGCCAAAGAAACCAATGTCTATTCCCAGAACTGCTCATGTTACTACTATCAGAAGAGAGGAAACCTATGATAAATAAACAGTGCTTTATAAGACATAAAATGTGACAACAAATGACTTCCATCCTGTTGTACTTTAGGTTCATCACATGCACCAGAACATCCTACAATAACTGATGCTGACCCCAAAACTGTTGTTAAGAAAGCTATTTGGGGTCAAAGGTTGTTGGAGGGAGGTTGCGAAGCAAAAACGCCAATTTCTCCCATGAGTGAGACTAACTTGGGATTTGGGATATCATTGGATGCTATGATGAACCTTGGAATGTCTTTTGAAGAAGTATTAAATCATGTTAATATACCAAATGCTTTAGAAGATTTTGAAGTTCCTTGTATAGAATCAACTGAACGTGAGTTTTCATTATTCATCCTATTAATCTTCTTATGACTAAATTTATAACCATTATTGGTTGAAATATGCAATTCCATCTAAATAAACTACTACTGTGATAATTACTGAAGGAAGCATTGATATTAATGTCAATACTACCATTGTGGAGACATTGGATCAGGTAAATCTTGAGACAGAAGATCTTCCTGAGATTCATTCTGAGGATCCTGATCAAATTAAAGAGAACATTCCCCACCCAAATACATTAAGAAAAACCATTGAAGCTGAGAATATTGGGGAGGAGTCTTCTCAAGCTACCAAACTACTATTAGGTAAGAGATACTGATATTTTGATTTTAAACACTTTTTGTATCCCTTGAAACTAACCGTAACCATAATTTAATTCACTATACAGGGATATCAACTTCAATGGCTAGGTCCGTAGGTGAATCCTTTGCATCAGCTCCAATAATATTAGGAGGTGAAGCAATCACTGTTAAGGAAGGAGTAGAATAAGGCACTTATTTGAGTGAATTAATCCAAAAATATGTCCCTCCTTATGACAGTGATCCTGAATCAGATCGAGAACTGTAAAAGACCCTTCTTCTTGCATGTCACAAGGCATGGAAAAATATATGGAAAATAATATCTGAAAAGACCCTTGAAGAACTTACTTCAAGAATTCCATGAATTTCATCTCTGTTTATCACACTGGTATTTGGTGGTTTTAAATTCCATAAAATTCATACCAAAGTGAAATAGATTATCCGAAATAGGGAGTAATAGCAGAAGCTTCAGAATATCTGATAAAAACTAAACTATTGACCAACACTGACGAATTCCAAGTAGCGTTGTCCCGAGCTGAAGCCAATCATACTACAAAGTTAAAATAACTGAAGCCGAAGATTAAAGAAATGACTGTTAAATAGCTACATCTTCAACAATAATTAGATATTATCATAGGGAAGCTTGAAAAACTTCATAACCTAATAGGAGAAGTCTATAAGTATGGTGAAAAAGCCATTGCAGATGCTAAGAAAGAAATTCGTCATGATAAAGAGAATGGAGCTGGTCAGCTAAATGAACTTCAATAGGAAGCTGATGGGGATTAATAGGTTATTAACAAAATGAGAAGTTACGTATAAAACCTTTTGTGATTTCTAATAGAATAGAGACTCTAGTTTGTGGATACTCCTCTATGATTTTTTTTACTCATAAACAACAAACATTTCATCTTCAATCATCTGTGTTTTTATTCATGATAGTTGTTTTTTTACCTAAGACAATAGGCCTAGTAAGTGTAGTTTGATTTTTACTAGTGTTATATAGACAACCCCACAAAATTTTTATCTTTTTACTTTTTATTTCTCAATATTACCTAAACCATACAAAATGTACTTTTAGTGATATGGGACTCAAATTTTGTCCAGAGTTCCCTTTGCAGGTTCCCAATATGGTGAGTACCATGTCTCTTGTTGTTTGAAATTTAAATTCATGCATGTTGGACTATAAAGGGATAATGTTTAAGGTTGAACAAATTTAACCATAAATTTTGAAATTATATCCCAAACAAGACTCAGTAGCAAAGAATTGCTCTAATATTCTTTAAATATTTCCAAGGGGAATATTGAGACATGATTTTTATGGTCACCAAATCTAAAACTTGTATAAACATAAAGGAAGTATCTTCCAAGAATGAGGTTACCATTATTTGAAAAACCTGTTATAGGGGTTGTGTTATGTAGGGCCAACTAGGGCATATGCTACATAGCCAAATAGTGGAATCTTTTAATTGACAAGCCTATTATGTAGGAAAATTTTATGCAAGGCCTATGGTGGCACGTACTTCATAGTCAAGCAAAAGAGCTATTAGTAATTTAACATTTCACTATTGATAGAAAAGGGAAAATAAGATTTGGGTGACTCAAGACCATAGTGGGTGATTTTTCCAAGTAAAGGGACTTTAATATTAAATATTCATCTATGCCGACATATGCCATGAATAGGAAAACCACTTTTACACAAATTTGGTGTATAAGGAATGGTTAAAACTTGTCAGAAAGGAGAATTTATGATATCATGTTATGCAGTTTTAAGTCATACAATGAGGACATTGTACTATGTAGTTTTAAATCATACAGTAAGGACATTATACTATACAGTTTTAAGTCATGCAGTTAGGACATTGTGTGGATTTAATTTAAGGTCTTTAGATTTTACCAAAGTTATGAGACTCTCCCAATTTCTTTATATTTTTTTTGGAAACATAATACCATATTCAAGTATAGAAGGGAAGAATTGTAAACTGTGATTTAGGAATTTTTGAATTTGAAGAATGATATGGGAAAAAAATGGATAAAGGAATTAGAGTAAGTATTTTCCAAGAACAAAGTTACCATTATTTGACAAACCAATTATGGGGGCTATATTATGCAGGGACAACTAGGGAATATGTTGCATAGCCAAATAGTGACATATTTTGACTAACAAGCCTGTTATGTAGGAAAATTTTATGCAAGACCACCTAGGGGCACGTACTGCATAGTCAGGAAAAATAGATCTCAAAAGTTTGACATTATATTACTAAAATATGAAGAAAGTTTATGAAGATTCAAATTTTACAAAGCACAAAGTTTGGTTTATGAAGAAAGGTACCTGAATATGGAGAGGTAATTTCCAATAATGATTTCTAAATAATAAGAGGAATATGATTTCTATGAAGGTATGACCCAAATGTAGGAAGTACAGTGTCTGTTGTTTTTTGGTCATACGACTAGGACTAGAAATGGAAACAATATATGATATGTGGTCAAGTGATCCAAGGTTATTTCATATTGCTTTGAACACATGTAAAGGAAAATGTGTAAACCATGGTCTTAAATAATTTCATATTTATAGAAAGGTAATGGGACAAATATACATGAATGACTGCTTTAAAATAAATATTCTTTTATATTGTTATCAAAGTTTGAAGGGGATAAAAGACACTTTAACCAAGAATGAAATTACCATTATTTGAAAAACCTGTTATGGGGGTTGTATTATGCAGGGCCAATTGGGGAAAATACTGCATAGTCAAATATTGGTATCCTTTGATTAATATAGGCTTATTATGTATGCAACTTATACAAGGCCACCTAAGGGAACATACTGCATAGTCAGGTAAAAGAGTTGTCAGATATTAGAAACTCTATCACTAGAAACCGTAAAAAAAAATATGAAGATCTGAAAATATTCAAGATTAAGAGTGTGAAATATGGAAGGGGTAATGCTCAATGCATATGAGAAATATTTTAATTAATATTGGCCATGAGTTTAGAGTCCTTTACATAGATCTGACTCAAATGTAAAATGGAGAATTTCCCTGTTTCCTTTAAATCAATATTATGCTGTGTAGTTTAGAGTCATGCAGCGAGGAAATGAAGTGATTTCAATGTAAAAATGGAATATTATGGATAGACGAAGGAATTAAACCTAGGTGTCACTATATATATCATATGGATGAGAATCAAGCTATACATAGTTCTTTAAACATTCCCTATACAGGTTTGATTCTTACATAGTGAATAAAGGGTTTTTTTATCATGGTTGGGCCCAAGATTGGAGATCTAGGCATCTCTATATATCTCATATGGATGATAATCAAGCCAAATGTAGTTCTTGAACAATAATTTCTCACCCCAATTGAGTTTGATGTGGGAGACGGGGGCTTTAAACACATTTTAGAAGAATGATTAAACTTAAGACACAAAATGGTATGAAAATCAAACCATGTATCTTGAAAGAACACTTTTTATAGATCTGATTCATATATAGGAGGATAAAAGGAAATAATTTTTTTTGTAGTTGCAGTTGGTCCCAAGATTAGAGATATAGGCATCTCTACTTATCTCATATGGATGAGAATCAATCCACACATAGTTTTTGAAATGAGTTCTCTATGCAGATCTGACCCAAACATAGGGAGGAATGGAACTCATGTGCCACTAAGAAGCAGCAATGATGCTTACATATGGAATATCTTAATGTCAGATAGAGAAGACGTTAATCGTACAGTTTAATGTCGTGTAATGAGGAAAAATTATGTCATGTAGTTTAATGTCATGCGACAAGGAAAAAGATGCTACACATTTTATCATCATGAAGCATGGACACTTATGGTTGTTATCCAATTTAATGTTTTATGACTAGGACTCTGTGCTGTGCGATTTAGAGTCATGCAGTGAGGATATGTTGTGTAGTTACACAAAGTATTTCTTCAAGAATCTCGCATTGGTTGGAGTTTTAATCCGATCTACATCCATTGAGATTAGAGAATAATCTCCATTTGAGTAGACCTTATATATGGAATAAGATCCTTCCCACTTTGGTTCAAACTTTAGAGGTTTCTTTCCTGGTATCATTGGAGTCCTGAGGACCAATACCAATTCTCCTTGAAGAAATGAACGAAGGAAAAATTTCTTGTTAAAGGCTCACACTATTCTATTCTAATAGACTTCTAAATGATGAAAAGTATGCAATATTTTTTCATCTAATCATTTGAGCTCATCAAATCATTTTTGAGACTTTTCAACTATATACAACTGATCATAGATTGCAACTCAGATTGAAGGAAATTTAATTTTAATTGGAAACACTGCTTTAGTGCCATACACTAATGAGTATGGAGTTGCCTGAGTAGCAGTATGAGTAGTAGTCCGATAATCCCATAAAGCGTGAAAAAGTTTATTAGTCCAAGATTTATTATCTTTATCCACCATATTGTGGAGTATATTTGATAGGGTTTTATTAAAATCCTCTATCTATCCATTGGCCACCACATTATAGTGAGATGAATGGTTGGATTTGAAATTATGCTCCTGATATAACTTCACTACTAAAATTAAGGATTTTATCAGTGCTATAAACCACTTTTAACAGCTCTAGAAAAGTTTTTTTAATCACGAAGAAGTTAGGGGGGGTCCCCTTTAACAGTGCTAAAAAAGTGATGATAAAGGTTTCCCTTTATCTATGCTAAAAAAATCTCTGATAAAGGTCCAATTTATCAGCGCTTAATTAGCACTGATAAAATTTGACTTTATCAGCGCTCAAAATATCAGTTCTAAAGGATAACTTACCTGTGATGTGTTGTTTATTTAACAGCACACCCAACACCTACACCTACACACCTATACAAAAACAACACCTACACAAAATAACACAAAATAACACCTGCACACAAAACAACACAAAACAACACATGCACACAAACAAAGCACAGAAGAACGAAACATCACACATAAGAGTTTCATAAACAATGCTATATAAATTTACTTGACATCATGAATACAAAAAAACACACTGTTATATAAATTTCAAACAATGTTTTATATGGTTACAATTACAATTATCCAACACACAATTAAAACATTAATGTTTCATCCTTTTTGCATCCGTGATCCCCTCTCAAAAATTGTTGTCCATGGTATTAGTTGCTGAACAAAGCATCCGAACTCAAGAAAAAAATTTCACCTATATAATAAAACAAATATTATGTTAGTAATACAATAATGAAATAAATTAAACATTAATATGAAATAATACATTAATAAAATGTCAATTTTTAATAAAAAAGACATATTTGGAGTTATACTAGTCACACCATGCATCATATTGAGGTGGGGTTGATTCTTACATGTCACAAATGAGTCATGAATCGTTGTTTTAAAATATTAAAACAATCCAAATGGGTTTGCTCAATTTTAAGTTTGTTACTTTTTATTTTGAGTATGTTAGGACTAGGTACAGATCTTATGTTTGGGTGCTTTCATCCCCATGCACAGGGGACAAACTAAGTTTCCAAAAATAGTAAATTGATGTTTTACTTGTCTCTTTTAAAGTTTATTTGATTTCCACCTTAGGTGGCACACTTGGGTGTGATATTTAGATATTATGTGGATTTTGACTTTTGGCCTAGTATGGCAAAGGAGTTTTGATTACGCATCATGATAGGCACTTAGGATCATATGATGTATGCTTTCTTATGATTTTCATTGGGAACCTAGATTTAGATAAGAGGGGTTGGACTATTTAAAGTGTCAGCAAAGAAGCTAAATAGTGTTTTCTTACTTAGCCTTTTTAGTGGCATTCTACTCAGCCAACCCAAAAATGTGGTTTCAATGAGATATGTATGTGACTTTATATGCATCTGATATATGGTCCTGACCCTGATAAGGGTAGGCATAGATGATGATTGAGGGTGAGTTGTTTAAGGTGTCAACAAAGAAACTAAATAGTGTTTTTGCTATATAGAATCTTTAGTGGAATTATACTCAACTAACCCAAATTTATACATGAGATTTTATGCCTAACCATATCATGGGTAAGAAAGGGTCCATGAGTCCGAATTATATGTGATGCCCAACTCTAATGTGGGTAGGTAGGGGGCCATAAGACTAGATGATACTTGATACCTAACCTTGATATGGGTAGGTAAGCGGCCTTGATATCAGATGTTGTGTGACATGGTGTGGTAAGGGAGTGTAAGGGTGGTGAGATGTGTTACCTGTTACAACCTTTTCTATTAGAAATGTTTGTATATATACAATGATATGGCTATTTGACCATCATGATTGGTATTCAGTGGGATGCCACCTATATGAGATTTAGTGGAGTGTCAGGAGGGTGGAAATATAGTACTGCTTAAGTGTTCATGGGATGAGGCCCCTGAGAGTTGGGATGAGGCCTCGAAGGGTCAGGATGATCATGATATCCAAGTATAGGATTCGGTACAGGAGAAAAAGATACAGATGTAAAACTTTGGGCCATGTATTGATGAGCAGATCAGGGTGAGAGAGGTTCATTTCATATAGGGAATTGATAGGTGATCCTAGGGAGATGATCCATCTATGGAATACTTGAATCAAGAGTTCTAGTCTCAGCACCCATCACTATTTCAGAGTGAAGGTGGACCAAAAACAACAAAGAACTTGATAGGGTTGGTAAAAACTATCTTTGACCAGCTCGAGACACCCCAAGTTAGAGGGTGAGGCTAGTGACATACATTCTCAAAGGAAAGTCATAACACTTGTGGGATGTATAGGTATAGGCGGGTAGAAACTAGGGACTGTCTTAGAAGGATTTTGAGGCCAGATTCTTTGAGCACTTTGTCTAGAGACACCAAGGGTATAAATAATTCTAAGGAGTTTGTTTACAGTACTATTCTTTTAGTGTGGGAATCTAGGGCATGTTCAGACCCAATGTGATAAGGTTCTGAAGTAGTGTCATGCGTGCGACTAGATGAGCCATTTGGAGAGGTTCTGTAGGAAGCCTTATCGGACAGGTGGGAGCTGGGGAATAGGGCAGACTCAGGGATCTGAGGTTGGACTGAGAGCAGTACTAGGAGTGGATAGTTGGGATTTAGCTACACGTGGAGGTCTTGGAAAACTATGTAGGTGGGGGTGAATGACCGTGTGAAACCTCTTTAGTTTTTAATATAGGTGATTCACATAGTTTTCTTATATTTTGGAAAATCGTGCACCTAACTATGCATAGTGTGGTGCTTAGATAGTGGGCATCATACGGTTGGCACACAATTATCCAAACTGTGTAGCCAAACTATGTGGCCCATTAAAAAGAGGGAAATTATGTTTTTTCCTCATTCACTATCTCCTCCCTTTCCTCCCATTTACAATTCACAACAGAGGGAGATCCTCCATCTTCCTTCTCCCTAGGCTTTAAGGGAACTCCATCATCTAGAATTTGATCTTTAATCTATTAGTGGATACATATTCATCTCAATAATACCTTCAAATTTATAGCTTCTTTTTTCTATTTATCTCGCTATATGGAGAGGTAAATCCATGCGAGCCATTTTTTCCTATTTTCAGGGCATTCATCTAAAATTCCATTTTCTTTCGATTCCGATCGATTTTGAGGATGATATCAAATGATTGAGCACATACTAGTACAAGGTAGGTGGTTCCTAGATTTCTCCTTGATTTTGTGAGTATTTTGGGGGTGAGTTCATATACATTATGTGGGTTGTTTGAGTGAGAAACTAATTAACTAAATACATGCTTATTAAATCATTCTAATGATTATATGAGATGCATATGGGCAAACTTTTTCCCCACTACGATTGGTTAAGCCGGGTAAGGGGTTTGGACTAACTTGTAAAGTTTAGGACGAGTGTAAATTTGAATTAAATCAAATTTTTATATTGGTTACTTGATTCCATGGGAATGTAATGGGCTTGGCCTTAGGATTGAGGTGGGTGATGATCGTCTAGATTGAGGATATGTGGTTCATCAGGTGGGGTTTGGCTCAGATACTTGGAGTGATGATGATCGCTAGGTTGAGGCGACTTGGTCATCAGGATTTGAGGTGATGAAGTCATCAGGACAGGGTCATGGATCTAGAGACTTGAGATGGTGTTGAACATCATGATTTTAGGGACATGTTCATAGGGGAACATGGTGTTATATGACATGGATTATGTTTTTTGGTGATTTATGCTCATCATTTTTTGTTCGATGCACTGTTGGAGTCATTTTCACATAGACAAGACTTAGTTGAGGTGGTGTTGACCACTCGTTGTTGGTGGAGGCCCCTGTATACTATGTATTTAGGTGATGGTGTTGACCATAAATATGTAACTTATGTTTTTTTTCTAAAATTAATGTCAATTTTAAATAAAAATAGACACTTTGTGTCATACCAGTCACATTTTGCATTGAATTGAAGTGTGGTCGATTCCTACAGGTCACAAATGACTTATGGATCGTTTCCCTAAAGTATCAAAACAATTGGAATGTGTTTTCTTATTTTTTCAGTATGTCACTTGTTCTTTTTACTAAAAATAATGTCAATTTTAAATAAAAAGAGACACTTTGAGTCATACAGGTCGCATCGTGTGTCGTATTGATTTGGGGTTGATTACTACACATTTCAAATAACTTATGGATCATATCCCTAAAGTATCAAAACAATTCAATGCATTTGCTCAATTTTGAATAGGATAGTTACTTTGATACCAACTATAATGACCTAAAAATTTCATACATTGATATCATGTATGAGTAGATTAATATTCCTTACATAAAATAAATAAATTAAACATAAATATAAAACAATGCATTAATTCTATGGATAATGATTTTACTGTGCAAACATCAAGATTACCTTTGTGATTGAGCAGACACAACATCGTTTCTCTTCTTGCAAAGGCATGTAACATAGATATAAATCTTCTAAAATAAACAAACCCTACAGGGAATAATGAAAATCAAATAAACATTTCATTATAGAAATTTTCATTAAAATAGAGATATTATATCGTAACATTACCTTTACATCTTTCTAGAAGGTTTCTTTGGTATAGATATAAGCTAATAACAAAATTAATGATTATATTTGAACTTTACTACTATTTTTCAACTACCGTTTAACATAGCATCTGATTTGAACTTACGATCCTGGGTCCCCGTGATGCTCTCATCCGACACCATCTCTATGACATCATCATTCAGCATTCACTTTTCCTTCTCTTACTGCACCCATTTACCTAGTAAATGGGTGAAGGAAGAGAAGGAAAAGTAAATTCTGAATGATGATCTCATAGAGATGGTGTGTGATGAGAGCATCACATAGATTCCGGATCGGAATTTCAGATGAGATGCTATGCTAAACGGTAGTTAACCAAGAGTAGTAAAGTGCACAAAGAATCCTTAGTTTTGTTATTAAATTTGTGAGTGATACACATCCAATTTTCTTCCAACACACTACATTAGTAGAAATAGTAGCATAAATGACCAAAATACATAATATAAATGATACATTCCATAATAGTTTAGGTCTAGTGCTTTTGGAAACATGGAAACATAAATAACTAGTTCATAAGAGTCTCTCATTAAGTTATTCTTTACTAGAAAGAAAAATCATTTCTAAAACCATTCTTCATAACCTAATGATATGAAAAATAAGAAAGGGTGATCATATATGCTCAATAAGTGTAAACAAGGGAGATATAAATGATCATATAAAGATAACATAAGTAGTAGAATTCACCTTCATCCTATTTGTATACAATCTTCCATTAGGTATTCTACCCATTAATTTCTAAACACATATATATCATCTTGTGAATATGATTTTTTTCAGTAGTCATGGTAGTACTGAAAAAATATAAATACATAAAGGATTAATAAATATTTTAAATTCAATAGTAATTATTTTCAAAAATACCTCCTCAGGGATGCTAGTTTGTTGATGAAATATGATCTCTTTCATAAATTTACAAACATAATAACCATAGTCCTTTTAATTTGTTTATTTTGGAAACTACAGAAACATCGATAAAAATAAGTAATTTGTTTTGAGATGTGTTTGGATAGTAAAATATTATTATATATACTAGGATACTTGTCCATTTATATATCTCATGGGAATTCTTGTCCTTAGGCCCTAGATTTATTCCATGAAGTAGAATATATTGATGCACAACCCTATTATAACAGAATCCTCATTGAAAGATAATATAAATTATACAACTAGATGTTTAGTTCTAAAATGTTGGATCTAATATATTAAAAATTGACAAACTCCATCATGCATGGTCAGTTTGTTGGATATCCGTGCATTTAATCTAGAAAATAAATCTTTGGAGTATCCAAATTGACCGAAATGAGCATCCAATGCTGCCTAAAAAATAAAAAAAGGAATAAGTAATGAAAGAAATGAAAATATAGTTGATATGATTAAATTGTAAAGTTTTACCCCCACATTGTTGGTATTAAAAAGATTCTATCATCAATAATTTTTTTTTCAAATGATTTGAGTAGGGATAACATTATTTAACCCTTTTTATCGTCATTTATTTCTTTTTTTGAAGAGGTGATGTGAGGACCAACGAGTCCAAATTTTTGTTCATGGGGAAATCCCTTCAATTGTTTTTCATATATAAGCCTGCAAAAAATATGAAATATATTTAGTCATAATTATCATAGTATATCAGCTTTTAAAAAATAAAATCATGAAAATATACCTCATTTATACATTTACAACTGAGGTGCCTAGCCATTCATACTTGAGAATTTCATCTAAATTGTCAGCACTAATGAAATATGATTCCTCCCCTCTATACATATTTTTTTCAAAATCAACTGTGTGAGTATTTTCATCTATCAACTTTGTATCCACATGATCCTACAATGATATTAAATGCAAATATATAATGGGTGGGGTGAAGGTTCTCTCCGTAGATTGTTTCGATCGGTTGGTTGATCCTTGAGATAATTTTGAGACGATATTTTGTTTCATCCCTTCACTTTGTCGTTCTGTAATAATATTCATCAGTTCATACCTTTTTTCATTAAATGTGAAAGGTTTATCTTGAAAAATAAATTGAAAATTAATACCTCCTTGTCGACATGTTTTTTTACAAGAATTGACAGCCATGCGATGAATGTTCCAATATCCTGTTCGACTCTATGAATGTCATCATCTTCATTTGGAATAGGTACCTCGATGCTTGGATTATTAGCTACATTAATAGACACTCTGGCATAAACTATTGGAAGTGGTTTATTGTGTAGTATGTCGTTCTTCATATTGAACACTGTAGACATCGCTACAAGGCGATAGGTGGAAGTTGATAGATATAAATCACAGTCATTTTTACCCTGTATAATATCAGTACAGGAAAGGTATCAGTGTCTATGTGATTAAAATTTCATAGAAAAAATTATTAGAACATTGATTACCTCATCTAAGTAATGTTTTTGAGGGGAATGTCTCACCTCAAAGATGGTGGGGGGTGGGGCGGGATCTTTACACACAGGTTGTTGTTGAGTTGTTTCTTATCTTTGCCTCCCCCCATCAAACTTGCTATCATTTCTCTATGGTATTGTAATTATTATTGAAAAATAGCTATTGTTTCTCTCATGATTTTCATTTCCTCAGTTTGATCCTCTTCTTGTTTTTATTTCTAAAAATATCTTCGGGGTGTCACCCCAAAACCCACACCTCTGATGCGTCCATACTGTTTTGGCTGCTTCAAGGCCACTGAAAGTATGTATGCATGTGGTGCAGGTGTTATTGATTCCTGTGACCACATCATATAGAAAATATAGGAAAATAAGTAGTAATTATTATGTAATATTGATTTAAAGAAACTCAAATTTATATTATGTCATACTTACACATGTTTACGACACTTTTTGTGTGTTTTAATCTATCAGTATCCCCTCTTTATTTACACAATACTCCTTCCATAACACATGGTGTAGGATAGAAGTGGATTTTGATTTCAATTCATCAATCTATATATAAATAGAGGAACATGGTTATGGTGTTGTTTTATGTCACATAAAAGTGTTACGGTAGATTTAAAATACATACCAATTTTTTATCAAGTGAAGCATACCCCATCCTTTCTTTATGGTAGGGGTATGCTATTTTTGATGCCCATTATTTATTTTCAGCACACAGTTGCTGTTTTATAAATAAAAAACTGCCAATCAAAGTGATGAATAAAAGCAACGTCAAACAATGTATTACCAGACACAATGTACCTGAAAAGTCTTCTCTGCATGATAGTTTCTAAACGCATCCCACACTCCTTGCAATATCAAGTGTGCATAAAGAGGATGTGGGTGCGACTTGATTTTCCCTTCAGTATATTTAAGATGATATTTCGTTAAAATTATACGGAAGCCTCTATGAATCCTTTATGAAACTCTTAATACATATTCCTTGTGTGAGGAATCTACTATAAATGCACTCTACAAGGGATGATGAAGAGTAAGTCAATGTTTTAGTATTTTATCTTATTTTAATAAATTAAAGAAATGATATCATACTGTTACCATAATCTATTCCCACATTAGTGTATTTATCCTGATGACAACATGGTTCCATGACTATACATCAATTGGCATGCATTGCTGAGTGACGATTACAATGTAGCTACTAAACATGGATTTGTTGGGGTTAACATGTTGACCTCGCTTATTCCATCCCACCTCAAATTTGATGCATTTTTCTTTATTCCTTAAGTATTTTGGCTAACACTATCAAACTACAACGCTCTTGTTTTTTTTGCATCATCAGGGTTTCATTGCCTACCATTTTCTCAGTTTCAACATCATCATTATGTTTCTTTGGAGCGCTAGCATTGGCATTAGGACCAGTAACAATAGGTTGAGAAACATCACTAGGACCAACAGAAACAGGTTGAGTAACCTATTGTTGCTTTACACTGGGACTAGCAGTAGTAGGTTGGGAGACCTGTTGTTCCTCAAGATTGGGCACATCAGCAGGTGCAGAAGTCATTATCTGCAAAAGTGGTTTAACATTTAATTTAGATTACATAAAATCAGCAGTGAACAAATAATAACATAACATAACACAATGTATATTACAATAAAAAATAACATGATTATTGAACTCTTTTTTTAAAGGCGGAAGATATTTTATCCCTCTATTGACTATGTAAATCCCTTCATTATGGTCTCCTCTGACATAAAAAACACCATCTACATTGGGAAAGATACAAGATGATTGTGAAGTCCCAATGAAAGGGTCATCCTCCATTGAACTTTTATCCGACCCTTCAGTTGTTTTGGTCAATGACAGAATAATTGACCAGTTTCAGTTTGTGGGATCTAGAACATAAAATACTTGTACTGTATATGATTCTATTATAAAAGGTTCATCTTTTTCTCCTTCCTTATTGAAATCAAATTTCACAAATCCCAATTCATCTATTTTAACACCAATCCTATTATCAACCCACTTGCATTGAAAAATCAGCTCTTGGAATTTTGTTTAATACAACTCCCATATTTTTTTGATGATGCCAAAGTATGACATATTCTCATAAATTGGATTTCTGTCCTTAGCACCAGAAACATGCATCGTTTCAACCACAAGTGTAACCCCACTATTCTTCATGGTACTTTCTTCATCATGTTCATTAGTATAGAATGTATAACCATTAACTATATAAGCATTACAGGATAACACATACACACTTGGTCCTCCAACTTTCCATCAAAGTCGTTCTGAAATCGAGTCCAAATTTTCATCTAACTTCTTAAAAATATTGTCCCGAAACCATCCTATAAACTGTCGATTATGTGTATCTGATATCCATTTTTCATCCCTAGATGGATTCAAATGCCTAATAATTTCTTTTTGGGTTTGAACATATGCATCAACGTCGAAACTGTTATGAGAAATGTAAAGGTGGGCCTGCTCACAATCTGTAATATTGATTGTGATAACCTCACTTCCATAAATTCCTTCACCCTCAAGCCGTCCAGTGTAACGAGATTTTAGTAGGCCAATGTTTTCCACACCAGAAAGGTATTTGGTACAGAATTCAATGGCTTCTTCAAAAATATATCACTCCACAATACAACCATCTGGACGACTTTTATTTTTGACATACCCTTTCAAAATATTCATATACCGTTCAATGGGGTACATCCATCTATAATTTACAAGACCACATAGTCGAATCTCTCTCACCAAATGAACCATCAAATGAACCATCATATCAAAGTATTTTAGCAGGAAGAACATTTACAGTTCACATAATATGAAAATAATTTCTTTTTCCATAGTTGGAAATTTCTTCAGGCCTATAAATTTGCTACATATAGATTTGAATAATAAATAGAGCTTCATTAATGTATGGTAGACATTATTGAAAAAATTCAATGTAAAGCTATAGGAATTAGATCGTGCATCAAAACATGGTAGTCGTGTGATTTAAGACCCTTTAAATTTAAATCACTCATTGACACAATGTTCTTGATATTTGATGAATACCCCTATGGAACCTTTATGTCATTCAAGAAGTTGAAAAATTGATCTCTATTTCTTGGAAACAGTGTAAGAAATAGGAGGAAGAAATGTTCATTTTTCACCCTTCACTGGTGCCAACTCTTCTCATATTCCCATCTCAACCATGTCCAAGCTAGCATTAATTCCATACTTTGTTTTTCCAGGTTCATTTAGAAACGTGATAATGAAACCATCACATACATTTTTTTCAACATGGATAACATCAATAAAATGTATGACATACATAAAATTTGAGTATGGTAATTCAAAAAAAAAAAAACTAATCTCTTTTTCTAACTGGTTTTCATAAGGTTTCTCGAAAATGGTTTACCAAAAGTAATGTCCACATTTTTACTTTATCAAAAAATTGATCACCTGTTAGTGGAGATGGTGTTGTACGTTATTCTGAACTTCCATCAAATGATGTCGTCCAAGATTGGTACTTATGCCGTTAGGGTAGAAATATGTGATGTACTAGAAACAGAGTTTTCGATGAATGTTTCAACCTAATTGACTGTGTACCTTGTTCGCAAATGATACACCCTTGAGTTACTTTAATGCTATATCTGGACAAATTTCCATAAGCATGAAAGTCATTTATCATCCCATAAAACATGTATTTCAAATTGAAATCATTATTTTTGTAAGTATCATACACCGTAACATCTGAATCCCATAATAATTTAAAATCTTCGATAAATGGATCCAAATAAACATCTATATCATTACCCAGTTGTTTTGGTCCTAATATAAGCATAGATAACATGATGTATTTTTGTTTCATGCATAACCATAGTGGTAAGTTATAATTTACCAACATAATCAGCTATTTACTATGACTACTGCTTTGAAAACCAAAAGGATTCACTCCATCTGTAGATAGTGCAAGACGAAGATTTCTCGGCTCGTTTCCAAATTCAAGATACTCATGATCAATTATCTTCCACTAAGGATAGTCTACCTGGTGACATAGTTTTCCATATTTAATTATTGTATCTACATTCCATGTCAATTATCCTACTGTCCCCTCACTTCTATATAAGCGCCTAAACCTTGGAATGATTGGAAAGTACCATAAAAATTTTGTGGGACTGGATTCATCTTTCTTTTATCGAGAAACACCACACTTTGAGAATTCTTTAAGTGATTTATGGTTCTTGAGAAACAATATACAGTCATTTGGGAAGGCATGTATTCTTTTAGAGATCATACCCATCATGCATAGCATTTTTTTGGCGTTGTATGTTCGGATTGGGAGCTAATTATATTTTGGGAGCATGTCATTCAGGAGAGCAAGTAGTTCCAAAAAACTGGTGTCACTCCACCCTATTACTGCTTTCAAATTGTACAGATTCAGTATGGTTGACAATGATGTATATTTAGTGCAACTAGCATACAATGACATCTTTGCACAACTCTTTAACTTCTCAAACAATTTTGGACAATCATGAAGTTCATCTTCAACTGTCCTTGTAATTTCCTCAACATGATCTTCATCATCATTTACATCTGTAATCACATCCTCCATACGATCGTCTTCATTGTTCATGCTTGTAATCATATCAGATGATCCATAAAACATAGTGCTATCCCAACCACTACCTATATTCATTTCCCCCTGTGTTTATTCTAACATGTATAACTTTGATCTATTTCATGACAGATCACGTGTTCTTCCAACTCCCATGGACTAATTTTTCTTGAATAAAAACAACGTAAACATGAACAAAGGATTTGATAAGGGTTATATGCATGATCTTTTTCAAAATTGATAAACTCTTTCATGCCATATTAATACTATTTTGTCAACCAATTTACATTAATACATTCTTTATTCATATTCATTATATTTGATTCAGTAATATTAATATTTAACAAAATAATTATGCAAAAGATGTTCAAATAGGGTCATCATTCAACTATAATAAATAGAACTAGATATGTTAAACAATAACCTTACCCCTCCATGTATTACTCAGGTCCAAAGTAGATCACACCCATCTTCCCAACCACCTGATCAATGGAACTAGCTATGATAAGCCCTTGCACTATAATGTTTTAGTATCCCACATGTGTTCTATATGCATTATTGTAAACCATATTTTTAGTGTTTCTACAGAAATATAATATCTCAAGTCAAGAACTATGGTACTAAACTAATAGATGGTGTAAGGATTCATTACATGTGTTTTTATGGTTATTTGACTCGGGTGTCCATAAAGTGTCCCATGGAGTCCTCTAGTGAAGTGGTTTTCTAAGATTTAGTGGAATTTCACTAGTAACAAAGTGGTGGTCCCATTAAAATGGGTAAGGTTTGGATTTATATTCAATGGCGGAGGAACTAAAAAATGGAAAAAATGGAATACCAATCATGCCAACAACCACAACACCATACAAACACACAATCGTGCTCACAATCGCAACACCATGAAAACCAAACAAACACAATTTAAGATTTTACAAAGCATTCCTTATTCAATTCTATTTGTTAATTAAAGGGTTATCATAGAAGTTTTATCATCTTGGGGAATTAATTCATTATCCATGTATATGTAAATGACCATTTTTTATATTAAAATATTCAACAGGAACCAAACAACATGCAATTCTTTTAGTACACAAACAAGGACCACCAACGTCCATGATTTTCAGTGGGGAATTTATCCTGTACATTTCACAACATAATCATAAATATCAAATAGTAATAACATGATAACAATAGGAAACCAATGAGTAAGAGGAGAAAACTCACCACGAAGGTGTCTTTCAGCTCATGGTAGAGGTGCGTTCATGGTAAAAGATATTTCCAACTGAAAAGAAAACATAAAATGAGAACTCATATGTTATACCTATCCAAAATAGGTCCAATGAGATTTAGGAATGGGACATGTTTGGTTAAACAATTTTATTGGTAAATAGTGGGATTTTATTTTCCATCTATGATTCTACTTCCTATTTTTTTTTTCATATCTACTATTTTCTTAGATGTTCAACTTATGAATGAGACATGTCTGGTTTTCAGGAGAAAGATCATTTTTAATTTACTCTAATTTAGGGGTAAAATATTCCACATTAATTGTATCTTTTTCCTAGGGGATTGTTGATATCCTGTATGGATCATGAACACCTCTTAGGTTAGTGGAAAGTTAGGCTAGTTGTTGGTTATGATACAAGCCTGGGCCATATCATTACATTAACTGACCCATGTCCATTTAAATATAGAATTGGGGGGGGGGGGGGGGTCAGAAACTAATATATTCCCAACTCCACTGGAGTTCCTATGGGGGGTGGGTCCTGATAGTATCATATCTGATAAATCTTTTATATATTTGACATTAGAGTAGTCACTGCTAAGGATTTCCTCATTTGTATGGTAGTAATGTTTGTTGAACCTAGTGTGTGAAGTAGACATTAGAAACTAATAAGTGATTAAAACTTATGTGATGAATTCATAACCTATGGACAAATATATAGAAAATATCTTACAATACTCATTGAATCTTAATAGGTTTGGTTTCATTCATTATATAATTACAAGTGATGTGGAATGTGTAAATACTAAGCTTGGGTGGGGGGGGGGGGTGAATGATGTGGAGATGTTAGGTCCACAAGGCTGAATACCCTGAGAGGGGGGGTGAATCAGGGTATGACTAATTAAAATTAATGTCCGTTCTGATTTTGTTTCGCTGTTAAGCAAAACACTCTTCTCTCTCTTTCCTGTTGCACAATATAAACAGAATTTAAAGCAATCACAGGACACAACAATTTTACTTGGTTCACCGCTAAGGGATATGTCCAAGGAGCATACGCCGACAGGTTTCCGGTCGTACCAAATTCCACTATACTTCACTAGCTGTGGATTACAATGTTCGGGTACATCCACTCTGTCCTAGGCTCACTGCCTTTGCAAGGTTTAGGGTCAGCTCACTGCTTTCCCAAGGGTCACTCCCTATTTCTCTCTCTGGCTCACTGCTGGTGGAGAGGATCACCTTCTTCCTCTTCCTAAGCTCACTGCTCTGTGAAGGGAATCCACTCACAGTTTATAGAATTGTAGATCTCTTCATTTGCATAAAATAATGCATCTTCAACTGTTGATAGATGCTCTGTTTAAGTCCAACTTTCATCCACTGATGAATACCTCTTTGGCTCTGAACAATGGGAAATTACTTTTGGAAACACCTTTTCAAAGCACCCTAATTCGCGAAGCTCCCAATTTTGTGAAGCTCAAACAAGCCTTCGCGAAGCTCCTGCCTTTTCGCGAAGCACTTTCGTGAAGCACTTTCTCAAAGCTCAAGCCGTCGCAAAGAAACTTCCCTCGCGAAGCTTACTAAGCCAACGCAGAGCTCACAGGTTTCGTGGAGCTACAATAGCCGCCGCGAAGCTCCTCTTTCGCAAAGCACACTGGCTCCGCGAACCACCTTCACAAATCGAGAGAGAATGATCTTCTCTGAAAATTCTCTCTACTTCTCTCGAGGGGGTCGACCTCTATTTATAGACGATTCCACCAACCCTTGGCCCTTCCGCGCGAAGTCAACGCCACGTCATCGCCAATTGCAAAGCTCCAAAGTTTCCGCCAGAATTCTGTCCAAATCGTGAAGCACCACGGAAATTTTCCGTTCGCGGAGCTCATCGTAATCACAGATCATTACCGTCAACATTCCTTCACGCCTTTGATGCGAAGCTCCCTCGCAAAGCCCTTCACCACCTCGATGCGCTTCAACTCTGTCATTCGTGAAGCTTTGATGTAATCGCGAAGCATCACCGCCTCCATTTTTCTGGACTTCACGAAATCCAATCCATATATCCCATCTTTGCGAAACTCATGCCTTTGCTATATAAAAAATATGATCTTCATGGAAATCCACTTTTCACGATGCTCACCAAATTCCAAATTTTGGACCCCAAAAATTTGGCAAACACTGGGAAACGGCGCCACCTTGTACTGCTCTTTTGTACCGCCTCCAGATCATCCTTTCCTTTTTCATCGTTCTTTGTCAACAAGGATTGTCAACAACTTCTTGGGGACTCGACAAATATCCATGAAAACCTGCTTTGTCAACAAACACAATCAACCCAAAAATACTGCAATGTTACCTTGAGGGATTTTTGCCCAATAGGAGATGTTGATGGACTTAATTATAAAGGACCTAAATATAAGGGAGAACAAGACATGCATCACAAAACAACACATAGGCAATCTGGGAAAACATGCATCACAACACAACACATAGGGCCATGCCACAATGGGTCTCAAATGTGAAAGAGCTACGACACAAAGGAGATAGCCACACCACAATGGTTCCTGGTAAAAAAAATCTAAAATCCACGTGCATGGTCAACAATGAGATCATATAATCTAGGGGAAAGGGGATACGATGCATTTTTCATCACTACACCATAACCTCTAAGACCTTACACACAAAATATCATCCTCCGATTCATCCTAAAATGGGTGAAAATGAGAAACCAGAAAAATGTAAAAAAATAGGGAATATTAGGTTAACCAAGTGGAACACTGTATGAAAATGAAATAAAACTAAAATAAAAGGAATAATAGAGGTAAAATTATCCTAGGATCTCTAATACAAGTGATGAAAGATGAAACATACACCAGGTAAGGGAGAACCACCCAAGAGGAGAGAAGGGGGAGTGTGGAGTAGCATGGAGGGGTTCTGGATGAGAAAAGGGAAAAAATACAGTTAAACATAAAAGGTTTAGAGGGGATTTTTTGTAAAAATTTACTTTTTAAAGGGGTTCAAGGTTTGTCCATATGGTTTTCAAAACCATGTACAAACTATACCGTCTTCACTATCTAAGACACACCATTTCACATGGTTTAAAAACCAGTGTGCAAACCATGAGAAATGCCTTTAAAATTTATTAATTATTTTTTTATGGTTTTCTAAGACCCCTCACATGATTTAAACAAACTGTGTGCCTATGAAAATGGTTTATGGTTATCACTAATCATGTGTAAACCATTCTCCCTAGACTGCTACCCCCAAAACTAGAATTTAAACTCCTAAAGATTATGTGACTTGTTTAAGAACCTAAGACACATCTCTAGCCTAAAAATATATTAAAAACTCCTTTAATATGTCCCAACTTCCAAGTTCTATATCCAACCCTCATTTTTAAAAATGGTTTGTCCACTAATTGAAAAAAATTCATCTCCTCCTGAAAATTCAAATGCCAATATGGATGAGGCATTAAAAACTCTCCACAATTGTTCTTATCATACTTGATATGTACTAGTGGTAATACTATTGAATCGCCACTATCAGTTATATATTTGGAGTCAAACAAACTCATTATATTCCTGAACTCACAACATGATTTCAAGTCATATCACCCAATAGAATACACAATGCCACCTGATCTTGAGCCAAAGCTCATAACCATCACTGAGATGATGAGATAATACTTACTCAAGATTTACCATCTTGAGAAAATAACATGTTAATGTTTAGTCAATCACCCGGTCTAAGACACTCCCCACCATAATACTTAACTCATGAAATCCAATTTCGATCCATAGTGCCTCCCACCTACAAAATTTATTACCAAAATCCATTTTCAATTTTTTAATGACACACCTAGTTCCAGTTACAATGAAACTTACCCAAACACACATGAGAATTACAATACAATGTCGTTCTTCTCTTTCATTCCCAAATTTCTAAAGTCCATAGATACACTAACCCCTGATTTGATTCCACAGTCAAATATTGACCCAATTAGACTATCCATTATGCTATCACCTAAGAACCAGTGTGCAACGAATAGAATCCTTACTAGACCATGTCATTTATCTCCAACTCAAAATATACTCTTAGACTCTAATCATCACCAAACAAAAAAAACCTCTGGGATTCCAAAAGGCATCCAGATTTCATAAAAAACACATGATCACTAGTATCCAATGCTTTCATGGTGACCCAAATACTATCTCTACACACCAACTTTCTTTCTAATGCACAAGAGTAAACATTCATTACGTAAGAGAATCAATGGGGGGAATCCATGTACTATAGAGGAGGCTGCTGGGATGGTCGTCAGATGAGGATGGCACACCTAAGAAGGTCATGTGGACATGGGGATTGCACAAGGAAGAGGAGACGAAGGAGGCAGAGTAGGAGGAGGAGGAGAAGGGGGAGGCGGTGGAGGAGGATGAGTCGACGGCTAGAGGAGGAGGAGGAGGAGGAGGCAGTAGCAGCAGAGGAGGAGAAGGGTCACAACAGAGGAGGGGTCATGGCAGCGGAGGAGTAGAAGGTAGTGACAGTGGAGGAGGAGGAGGATGGTCGCGGCGGCGGTGTAGGAGAAGGCAGTGGCGGCGGTGGCAGAGAAGGAGGAGGAGGAGGGGTCGACGGTGCAAGGTTCAGCTTCCGCGAAGGCTTGAAAGGGTGCGATGGAGGAGGAGCCTATTAGGGTTATTTTATAAAAACTTCTGGAACCTTTATCAGTGCTAGTTAAAAGCAATGATAAAGGTATGTTTTATCAGCGCTAAAAAAGAACTGATAAAATAACGATTTATCAATGCTTTCTTAGTGATGATAAATACAGGCCTTTATTAGTGCTAAAAAAGCACTGATAAAGGTACAATTTTAATAATTTATTTATATTCTTATATATTTATTTAAAATGATATATAAGATAAATATATATTTATTTATTAATAATTATAACTATAAATAGTATATATTTATAAATATTGGAATATAATTGTTAATATATATATTAATAAAATTATAATTACAAATTTATTTGAAAATTATTTTCATATATCATTAAAAATATAATAAAATATATTTATTATTTAAATATATTTAATGTAATTTTATAAGTACATTTTTTAGAACATATATAGTTCATATGGGTAATATTATGAATTAAAAAATATACCACATTAATGGACAACGAGATGTAATGTATAAATGAACATTCATGCATATGATACATAACATATACGCATGATCAATATATTTGTTGACCAAATTCATTAGAAAACACATATATATTCAATAATTTTAATTATAAATATATATATTAAAAATTATAATATATTTATAAATAAAATAAATAAAATAAATAAAATAAATAAAATAAATAAAATAAATAAAATAAATAAAATAAATAAAATAAATAAAATAAATAAAATAAATAAAATAAATATATTAAATATAAAAAATATAATAAATACAATGAATTAATCTAATAAATCTAATAAATCTAATAAATCTAATAAATCTAATAAATCTAATAAATCTAATAAATCTTTAATAAATATAATAAATATAATAAATATATTTATTATTTAACGTAATTTATAAAATTATAATTATTTAAATATATATATATATATATAATCTTAGAAATACTTTTTTCAATTAAAAGATTATATATATATATATTTATGAATTATTAAAAAAAAAATTAATTATAAACATTTGGATTTTATTTAATGTATACAAATAAATATTATTTTTGAATATAAATATAATAATTTTATATAAATTAATAATAAAAACTTTTATCAGTGCTAAGAAAGGAACTGATAAAGGGTACACCTTTATCAGCGCTTGTTTTAGCACTGATAAAGGGAATATTTATCATTGCTTTTAGCTAGCACTGATAAAGGCCCACCCCATTATCAATGCTTTCTGCTTAGTACTGATAAAAGGCATCACTTCCCTTGCCCTATTTTTTGGTAGTGCTTCTTTAACTCAACAGAACAAACATTTGTGTCATTGTCTGTCAATATAGTATGAGAGACACCAAATCTGGTGATAATGTTAGTTTTGACAAAACTGACAATGATTTTGGCTCCAATTTCTTTGAGAGATATTGCCTCATCCCATTTGGTGAAGAAGTCAGTAGTAGTAAGAATATACTTAAACTACTTAGCTGTAGATAGAGGATAAGTTCCTATGAAATCCATTCCCCATGTGACAAATGGCCAAAAGTATTTAGCTGTATGTAACAACTTTATGGGTTGATGAATAAAGTTGGCTTGCAATTGGCATGGATAACATTTCTTAGTGAAATCTGTGCAATACTGGGTCATTGAAGGACAAAAGTATCCAAGCCTTCAGATTTGATCAGAAAGCCTATGCTTAGACTTGTGAGCACCACAAGCTCTTGAATGTACTTATTTCATGACAACTACAGTTTCTTCTCTATCAATACATCTAAAGAGGATTCCATCAAAGCCTCATTTGTAGAGGATCTTTTGGTGATCTGGACTATCATAAAGAGTAAAATTGGCCACCCATCATCAGATCTGTTCTTTTTCAACTCTATCTAGTAGAAGTACTCCATTTTGAAGGTATTCCATGATGTGTGTCATCCATCCCTTGGTATGACCATATGGCTTATAAATAGGGATAATTTAATTAATTTCCTCCATTCTAGTTTGAACGAAAGGTGAGACCACATTGTGATGGGAAAAAATAATAATTTTCTCATCCCGATTTGGATCTTCTAGGGTTGTGGCTGCATTAGTTAGTGTATCAGCTTGGACATTTTGTGATTGAGGGACATAATACAATATCAACTCTAAGGGAAATTCAACCATTAACCATCTGACATAATCACACAAAGGGATTAACTCTTATTTTCTGATAGCATAATCCCAATTGATTTGTTTTATTACCAACTCTGAACCACCCTTCACTTTCAGGTGGTTCACTTGTACCTGGAGTGCCAATTCCATGCCTACGATGAGATCTTGATATTATACCTCATTGTTGGTTCCGCCTTCCAACAACAGAAAGGGATAAGGCAACACTGCCTTTTCTGGCGAGATAAGTACAATTCCTAACCCAACTTTTTTGAGTTTAGGGTTTTCCATTCTCTTCCCTATTGGACTTCTGGAGGCACCATCAAAGTATATTTCCCATGTTTGGGGATTATCTTGAATATAGAAGACCTATTTATCAAGAAGTTTAGTATTCAATAATGTATCTTCTGCAGATGGATTCTTAGCAAGAAAATATGCTAAATCTTGGCCTTTTATTTCCTTATGAGGCACAAAATAGATATAAAACTGTTTCAAAATAACTACCCACCGTGCCAAATGCCCTGTAAGCATAGGAAGACTAAGGATAAATTTGAGCGGGTTATTGCGAGACACTAATTATACCTCATGATGTTGCAGGTAGTGCCTCAATTTCTGAACTGAAAATATTAATGTCAGGCAGCACTTTTCAATACTTAAATACTGAGTTTTTGTATCAATCATAGTTTGACTGAGATAGTAAAGTCTTTTTTCATTCCCAACATCGTTCTTTTGGGAAAGGAAGGCACCCAGTGATCACTACAAAGCTGTCACATAGAGAATAAGTAGTCTTCCTTCAACAAGTGGCATTAATACCAGTGGAATCAAGAGATATTTATTGAAGTTATCAAATGCCTCTTGGAAATATTGAGTCTATTGATAGGTGACTCCCTTCTTCATTAATATAGTGAAGGTAAAACACTTTCTTGCCAAATTTGCGATAAAGCGATGAATATAGGCCAAGTGTCCTTATACTCATCTTAATTATTTTAAATTCTGAGGAGGTAACATTCCAAGGATTGATTTTGTTTTCTTAGGATCAACTTTGATGCCATGATGGCGTATAATGAAGCTGAGGAATTTTCCTAAGGTTACCCTGAAAGCACATTTCAAGGGGTTCATCTTCAAATTGTGTTACCAAAGTTTATTGAATATGGTCTCTAGATTCTCCAAGTTATTGGAATGTTGTCTATATTTAACCACCAAATCATCCACATAACATTCGAAAAATTTTCCTAAGAAGGGTATGAAGATATGGTGCATGGAACATTGATACGTTCCACCTGTATTCTTTAAGACAAAGACCATTACTCGATAGTAGAACACACCTTAAGGGGATTTGAAGTCTTTAGACTCTTCATCCTCTAGGTCCATGACGATTTAATTGTACCCAGAGTATCCATCCATGAATAAAAGAGATTCATAGATAGTTGTTTCATCAATTAAAAGATTTGTGATTGAAATTGGAAAGTCATATTTAAGAAAATGCCAGTTAAGATCTATAAAATCAATGAAATCTCTAATTTTCCCATTCTTATTTTTTATTGGGACAATGTTGGCCAACCATTCTGTATATTGAACCTCCCTAAAAAGTTATCCTTAATGAGATTATCAACTTCAGCTTAAATTTTAGAGGCATGAGTTGAGTGTGTTCTTCTTGCTGCTTGCTTGAATCCTCAATGTTCTTCTGGAAAACCAAAATGATGAGTGGTTACATCATAATTAAGACCTAGAATTTCTGTATAATTACAAGAAAATATATCTTGATTTTTCTTTATAAATGAGGTATATATCTCTCACTCTTCATAATTCATGGCCACACTAATTAGAGTGGGGCATGGATCTTCTTCTGTACCTAGATTTATTTCTCTGAGCTCATCCATAGTGGTAGAGATACCTTCCTCAAATGCTGGAGGATTATCCCTGTGATCTTCTTATTCTTATTCCTTATATGTCACTTATTCTACTTCTACTTGCATTTTAGGTGATGAAGAAAAACTTTTAGAGCTAGGGGAGGAGTCAATATTTGAACATCTTGAAGAAGAGGCCACCATTTCTGACCTTACTAATGATGAAGGGTCTTCATAGAGTAATAAAGAGGAGATGATGGGTTGGGAATCACCATCCTTGTCTTCCTCTAGTATTGATACAACTTCTTATAATCTGATTGGCAAAGCAGAGGCTTGATAAAGTTTAATGGATGAAATTAAGACATCTCCATTTAAGATTCCAACAATGCTTGGTAAATCAACAATTTCTTCTATGTTGTTAGGCTCGATTGCTGTAATTTACATTATGGAAGTCATTGTATGAGTGTTCATATTTGTGTTTATCCTTTAAATTTTATTGATAGGTAACAAATAATCTATACTCAAATATTTTAATGGGTTTGTTGGGATATTTTCCAGGCCATTCAGAACATTAATTATGGTTACCCCCTTTATCACAGACCTCGTTCCCTTCATGTGATAAAATTCTGCCTCAATGTATTGAGATTCACACGTTTTGAATGGAGCCTTTTCACCATACAATGTTACAATTTGACCATTGAAATATTACTTGATACATTGGTGGTATGATGAATGTATGACTTCATGTTGATGTAGCCAAGGCCTTCCAAGCATAATGTTAAAGGCTGTGTCCTGACGGACAACCATAAAATTTGAATTAGACACAAGATCCCCAAACTGAGTTCTGAGTGTAATCTCACCTAAAGGTTCTTTACCATTATTTTCTTAACCTTGCAACATTAAAGTGGAAGGAGATAAGTTAGATTCCATGAGGCCCAATAAAAAAAGTGTATTAATAGGAATGAGGTTGACTCCTGAGCCATTATCAATGAAGACTTGTTGGATGTCTATGTCATTGAACTTTCCAGATGGATACAAGGGACTGATATGTCTATGTAAAACATCGTCTTCATATTCATCTATAAAAGATATAACTGCATGAAGTTCTGTAGGATCATTCTCTATAAGGTAAACCTCAACAACAACAACTTCGGTCTCAAACTCTTAAGGACTTGATAAAGTCTCAATAAATGATTATCGAAGATCTTTTGATAGATTCAAGGCATCCAAAATTGACAACTTGGCCAGTACTTGGGACAAATATTTAAAAAAATCATACTTTTGGTCTAGAGGTCTGCATTTCCCAGCATGGAGATGCGGATTTTCAAGTGCCTTGGAAGTTGGAGCTCCTGATATAGATGTACCCTATGTCAGATCAGAATCTAGAAATACTCCTAGATTTGGTATATTAGACTAACTAGCTCTATCTACTTACTGAGAGAAAGATGGAGTAACCACTAATAAGTCCTCCAAAATAATCATTTTAGGAACAAACCTATCACGCATGGAAGAATCTCCTTGTTCTTGTTGATACCGTTGAATGGATCTCCCACGAGTTTCCACTACATATACGCTTCGAGCAGGGGTAGAGTTAAAATAGTGGCTTCTAGAATACCCACATCTTTCTCTATATCCTCAACCTTGGATTCTTCCTCTAGTTACCTAGTTAGGTACAGGTAACTCAGGCTCATTATAACCAGAATCACCAATGGCATAGTGATCCGTTAAGTAGATAATGTTAACAGAACCAAAGATCAATTATTTGTCTAATAGAGATTCTTCTTGATAGGCCAGTTTTAGTTGTACCATTTGGTGGGGCGGTGCCCATGATTTTAAAATAGATGGAATGAAATATTCCAAAGTCAAGGAAAACTTTTTCCTTAACATGAGCTCATCTTCTTCTGACTACTCTTTATCCTTCTGTTCACATCACTTCTTTGAGGCTTGAACTTTGGAGGAATGATCTTTTGATGAAGGTGGTTTTGCTATGGAGAGAGTGGTAGAAGACATAATAGGTTTTTTCAACTGTGTTTGTAGAATGTAATGAGTTTGGTTGATCATTTTCCTGATCATCCAATCATCATATTTATGGGAATTTTTACCTTTGACTTCCTACCATTCATATTATTCCTCTGGATTAGTAGCAGTAACACATGCTACATGGGATGATAAACTTTTCAAATTCACTTTTCCAGAGTCTACCATTTTTTTGTAGGAGGTCCTTAAAAAAACACTCCTGAATGGGATGAACCAACATCTGGTGAAAGGGATAATAATTCGAAATATCTTTATCTTCTTCCTTGTTTGTTTTCTTCAGCCTTATCAACTGAACCAAATTGTTTTCCAAAACTGAGATGAAGTAACCGAGAACCTGTTCATTCCGAAAATAATAAAATTTGATCTTTAACTCCTCAAATTGTTTCTACCTTTGATCTCTTTGATCATCTTGACGAGGCAGTCATTGCTGCTGACAATCTGGAGGCAGAGCCCTTCGATATGATGAAGGTTTTGAAGTGGAAGTAGGTATAGGTTCTTTCTTTAGTGTGATTTTAGCATCCTCTAATTTCACTATTCTCCTTCATAGAGCTGATGGAATTACATGATATTTAGCTTTAGTTTCCACAATGTAATCCTCCACCTGTTGGGAAATTGAAGCAAGGTCTCGAAACCCTCCTATGTATTTCACAGGAATCAATGGTGTGTGTAACTATTCATTTATATTTTCCACAAAAATTGGTAGAAACTCTTCCTGAGGACTTAAAAAATTTAAGGAATATGTTAATCCATTCCATCGAGTAGTGAAATATGATACTCTTTCATTTTAACTTTGTTTTTTATTTGTAAAATAAAAAACTATTGTCTTAAGCAGCATTGTGATGAATTGAAGAAGTAGTTTTTGACAGAGATCTTCCCATCCATTAATTGATCGAGATTGAAAACTTGTATACCAGAAAAAAGATGGTCCCTGTAATGACTGCACAAAACATCTGAGTTTTACTGCTTCTTGTTGTTGAGGAGTCCCCATCATGGGATCACAACAAGAAAATAAATGTGTTAAGTGTTGATATAGATATCCCGAACCATTAAATATTGGGAATGTAGTATTCACAAAATTTGTTGGGGGAGGGATCAGATCCACCCATTTAGGGTAAGCTCTATTTTCCAGCTAAACTAGAACACACCATTCTTCCATAGCTTCCAAACGAGTTGTTAATGCCTCAATTGTGTTAATAAGTATTTGGGGAATATCTGGATGAGTTGGGACCTCTATTGGTACAGTAGATGGAGCTTTAACTTGTGCAACGACCGACAAAACCACTAGTGTTGGTGCTAGTATTTATCTTGGATAACCCACAAGGACAGGCCTATAAGGATATATTTGATCCTACCCTTGCTGTGTACCCAATAGAGGGAATTAATTATCTATATATATAGTTACCACAAATCCTCTTTGCTGAGAAGCTCCTACAGGATGTACAAGTGGAGGATCTATTTGGGGAGCATGTCTAGCAGAAATGCTATTTTGAAGTAACTCTATATTGAGTGTTTTCAACTCTTTTATCTCATCTTCTTGCTGTGAAAATCTTTCTTCAAGCGAAATAGATTGACCTTCTCTAGTGGAAAAGTGAGACATGATATAACATTTACCTTTCCCCTTGTTAGATACCTTTTTAAGGTGTGAGAGTTGATTATTTGAGGGCATACCTAGATTCTGGATAAGCCTATGATTTCGGGTACGCACACCTACTTCATTTTCTTCAATGTGTACTATATTATGGATAAGAAATTCATCTTCTGATTCCCCTGGACTAAAATCATTTTCTGGAGGATCTTCTGCAATGGTGTTAATGAAATTTATTGACGCATAATGCATTGATGACATTCTGTCAGTATCTTTGTAAGATCGTATCCTTCTGTATCTTCCATGAGACTCTACTCTCCTATATGATGAATTCCTTGGAATTGTTTGATGGAAAGTTAACCAAAGGGAATCCTTGGATAGTTCAGTTGTGCTCTCTTTTTGTGGCTTCTTCCCTAATTGGGAGAAAACTGACTTCCGTTGAGGAGGGTATTGTAGATATGAAAAATCCCCCATCCCTACAAGATGGGTCTGTTTCTGTTTTTCTTCTTCAAACCTTTGAAATTTGTTTATTGAATTCAAAGGTTGAATTAAACAAGCCCCCAAACCTGCAGGTTAGGGTGACCCTTGAACTTCTATAGCTGAGATTTGCGCAACTGCTCTTATGATTTTGTAAATTTTGGTTCGGACATTATCTTGATGCATTATTCGACAACCGCTCAAATCACCTATTTTAGAAGATCAATGTGTTATTTCAGAAATTTTCATCATTTGATGGATAACATCCTCTAAGTGGGAGGCCTACTTAAGATTCTCAGATGCTTGATGAAAAAGTATCTCAACATATTTCTTTCTTTGGGATTGACTCTGATGAGATCAAGTTAAGGCCTTTCCTTGAGCGTACATTTTATTACATACAAAATTTATTGATTGTATCCTGACATGATAAATAACAATAAATGAGACCACTTTTGGTGGGATTTGCTAATTCTGGAGCGCAGTGAAATGCAATGCTCCATGCGCACCCCATGCTCTTATACAAATACCAGATGGGGTATCAAAAATTAATTGGCACAACCTCTTTAGTGCATTAAGGCATACACGTTGAAGGGTTCTCTGTTACTTCTCAACCTTTGGATGTTGGGAAATAGAGAGAGATGCGAAGTCAATTTGGCATTGAAACCATTCTATTACCTTTACCTGATTTTGATATTCATCATATGGTAATACTTTGGTTTTAAAATGATGAAGAGTATTCCATAAGTTGAGGTGGACATCATGAATGCAATCTTATGACATCAATTCTGAAATGTTATATTGAGAGTTTTCCAAAGGCCAGAACAGGGCTGGTACTTCTCCTTTAGCCAATTGTTTTCTCATATTTAACATATTTTCATCATCTTTCACTAGATGTTTCTTTAAGTAGTCTAACCAAAATGGAAACTTGATGTATTAGAAGAAAAATGATCCAAGGGAGGTTTAGAGAATGACCGTTCCTGTAAGATGTCTTCTGGTTGAGAAAGTATTTCATCAGTTAATGACATGGTATCAGACATTACTGGCCTTGTAATGGAAAGTACCTTGTGATAAGAGGGATTTCTCATTACTACATTTTCAATTATAGAATTATATTGACAATGGGAAATACTAATATGGAGAGAACTTTTTCAGAAAATTCCATCATGAGGAGGACCACCATGGTGGATTACTGTAAGGGATATATCCTCTTTCTCCTTAGTCTTATGACCACATATTGGGTTGCTGTGGATCTCATCCAGAGATAGGCTCTTTGGATTGACTGAATTTTCATGAAGAAAGCCTTCATGATGAAGTTTCTGATGGGGAACTTCAGAATTAATACTACTACTCCCATAATTTGGTAATCAGAGGGTAGGATCTTGAGCTGCAATAGATAAATGTTTAAGGGATTCAAGAACTCTAGTATTAAGAGAATCTAGATTGAATCTTGGATATTTATTTTACAATTGTGTTTAGCGAGACTTATTCTTGGATGCTCTCTTACACTTAGTTGGGGCCACTTGCTAGGAGAAGTGGTTATCATGGAAAGGTGTATGTGCCTACCTTGGAGTGGTTATCAAAATGATCCAATTACCTCTAATTGGAAAGGGTGTATATTTCTGATCTGATTGTCCTTATGATATGGGGGAGTATGCCCTATAACCCTCCTGGATTTGGAACAGAGGTATGTATCTACTTCAGGATGGAATGTCGATGTGTCATACCAGGTGTGGGGACAAATTTATGTATATATTCCCCTAGTACTGCTAAATTTGTAGTTATGATATTCTGGCATGCTTCCAAAATATGGGCATGAATCTGTGTCTTCCCTTTCACCATTACTAAGATGTGTTTGGTGACTTCAGTGGATGGAATGAGAATATACATCCTTTCCGTATCTAGAGTAGGTGTACGTGCCTAATCCTTTCCTCCTTTTCTTGTCAATGGGTATTGACAGTACTCATGTATGGGGGTAGAGAGTTGAGTCTGCCCGAGATTTGTCTTTGGAGATTTCTGAATGACTTCTTTGGGTGCTACCAAACGAGACTGTTGGCAGGATTGATGAATTCCAACATTTGTATGTACCTGCTAGCTGTTTCCATCAATAATGGTTGATGAACTTATTTCAATATTTTCATACGATACTGCTAGCAGAATTGGTGAGTGTAAGCAGGTGTATGTTCCTGTTTACTAGTTGCCACCACATTTGATTGGCGGGATTCCTTAAATGCAGTCAGAAGAGCCTACCAACTAGCTGATAATTTGTAAACAAGTTTATGTTCTTGTTCATGGTACTCCACCATATTTTCCTAGTGGGACTGGTGGGTCACCACCTGACGAGTTTTCTAGGTAGCAGAATTAGGACGGACGGGTGTATGTGCCCACTTGTTGTTGGCCATCAAGTTAGGTTGATGGACTTATTCATAGGAGGAAATGGTAAGAAATAGCTCCCTATTGACCAGACGTTTTCCCCAATGGTTTTTCTTGAATTCCCATGTTTGGGGGACCTGGGATGACAGTCTAGAGGCAACACCCCATCATGTTGGGAGTTTATTGCCATGTTATTATGCTGGCAATGATTTTTGGTGGGAGTCCTCAGGAATAACCCATGAATCTTTGAATTGAGGCCATGAGTGACCTCTTGATACACCTCCCTATAGTATGGGAGGGAATGGTTGTTGCGTTCTGGGGATAAGGACCTGAAACGGTTGAAGATGGTGGTTGGCACTGTCTGCTTCTTGATCATTGGTCATCATTGACCAGACAATTGAGGGTTATTATTAACATGGAGAGCCTATCAGGAAGCCTCCAAGGTTGAGATAGTACCATGCTGATGGTAGTTCCTTACCAGTACATTGGAAACCCAATGTTGAAGATGCTAAATTGGTGATGACGTCCTTACATTGGATGAGGATCTAGTATGAGTAGTGCCTGGGACATTCATGGGTGAAAACTTGAAGGAAGCCATTTGGAGTGAAGGGAGTTCTGAGAAAACTTGAAAACAACAATAAAATCCATTAAAGAAACATATTTTAGATGGATAAATGTGTGATTAATTCATTTTTTTGGCCTTCCTTTATCAATTGATAGGGGCTTGAAGGTTGGGTAACAATATTAACTTGGTTAAGGATTCATGTTGGGTTCACCATTTTTGTTTTGTAGTTCCTTGAAACATGTGTTCTTAGTTTAAGAATCACTGCTTCCAGGTAGTTTCCATTGGATTTATTCATGGAACCAAAAACATCCAACATTTCTTTATCCAAAAGGGACCTTCTTTCCAAGGGCAGGCATTTGTTAAGTTTGAACTTTGTGATACTTAAGAACATGCATTGGTCGAGATGATGGGAGGTCGGACTCATCACACCTTTTTGGGGGGAATTATTGTCCACTCTAGGACTCTCTTTAGAAATTTAAGATATTTTCATGAATCCTTATTAATTTAACAAGTATAGCATAGGTTTCCCTTGGAATTTTCAATTACTTATTTACATGTGTGAAATTTAGAATCATCTGTATGTATTTGAGGTCCTTCATTAATGAAGATATCTATATGTATTCAAGGTTCTCCATCAATGGCATCCTCTCATATACTATTTAGAGATTCTTTTAATCATCGTTATGATGATACTGGGTTTTAATCCACTCAGTGGGGCACTCTGGAATTTGTTATTGTCTAGGGAGATGAAGACTTGTTTTGATATTGGGATTGTAACCATAAAATGGGATACCTATATATCCTTGTGAAAGGAGTCATAACCCTTGTATTTTGGTGCCACTTAATGGGACACATTATACCTTTTAAGTTCGTGTGATAAATACCTAACTATACAGATTAATGTCATGTGGTCAGGACATCTAAGCGAAATGTGCTTAGTTAAATTTTGGTGTGAGACTTATGTCGAAGAATCCCAAGGAACTCAGAAATAATATGGGTTTCTAAGTAAGATTAGACCCTATTGGGAATATCGACCAGGAAGAACAGGGTTGATTTGAAGTGTTGGGTTTGAACCTCAAGGCGGCTTCCTAAATATCTCATTTGGATGGGAATCAAATCCCACATAGTTTGATGAGTCTCATAGGGGATTATAGTCCTTTTAGAGGAATGATATTAGGCTTACTTCCTAAAAAGTATTCCTTGGTGATATGGGGGTTTAATTTGGGGCTTACTCCTAAGTAAGATGCCTAGATCATGGGAATTAGGGTTGGATTCCTGAAGAGAATATCCAATGAGTTCAATCCCTAATGAAGGCTTCCTACATATCCCAATTATGGTGGGAATCAGAGTTCTCATAGTTCATTCCCCAAGGATATTTGTGCAAATGTTATAATCATCACGAATCTCTAATCCCATGTGAGTCATGCTCGGTGTGAGAAACAAGAGGATGTGAAAGATTCAACAAACACACCCACACTTTTCCTCCTTTACTGGTGGATGAGGGCACACCCAAAATAGCGATAGTGGATGAGGGAATCCATTCAGAGAAGAGGGAAAGGTGACGAACCTTCCCTCTATTAACTTTACATTGGAAAAGGGTCTAATGTAAGGAAGGAGTAAAGGTGAAGGAATTAGAGAGGAGAAAGACTGCAACCTATTACTTGAAAGGTTAGGGCCTTACACTAGGATGGCTATCCTCATATTGATCCTGGTAGGAGAGGGATACTTCTCCTTTTTTCAAAAGAAAAATTAGGTGTGAACCGTACCTTCCCTACCAGAGACCTGAGGTTTTGAGTCTTAGAGATGAGAAGGGGAGGTCATAACCCAAACCCTAATCCTCTAAACTGGGAAATTCCCAACACTATTCCTAGGAGAAAGGTCCATGTGACTGCAGATATACAAACCCACAGACACTCTATGAATCTTAACCCCATTGTGAAACATATGTGGGAAACCTCTGACTGCGGATATACAAACCCAAATAGGAGACGCGTTGATGTGACTTTCCCAAAGGTTTGATAAGTCAGGAGGTTTTGGTGGAGGTCTCAACAGAATCCCTTTTAGACAAGGGAGCCGATGAATAAGAATCCTTTCCATTAATGGATTTGAGGAGGGATTAATGTCTTGTAGACTAAAGAGAGTAGGTGAATCAAAGAGGGGATCCCAAGTAGATACTGGCACGCAAGTATGGGTGCACAAGAAGGCTTGGGCGACCTGATGTTCACTTAAGTGACAAACAACCTGGATGTTAATACTTGAGAGAGACCAGATTCAAGCCTTCAAGACTATTCACAGGTATTCCCAAATGTGGGGTGCTCAAGTTACTATGATAGGAATAGGTGGTGCGCAAGTGTTTCTGATTTAGGAAGGTTGGGCTCTTTAGGTGCACAAGTGTTATGTATTTCAAACACTAAAAGTACTTAAGTCCTATGATCCTCCTTCAATTCCTCTAATTTAGGTGTTAAAGAACTACCTTGAAAGTTTTAGAAGACTTGGGTGAAGCACTAGGGTGACCAAAGCATAAATTAGGCTTTAGATAAATTATTCCATACAAATGAAAGAACCAAGGGTCTATTTATAGGTAAAAATAGGACCCTGGGTGAAATGAGAATGGGTGCACAAGTGGCTTGCATGCCAGAGTGTTGCGTGCAAGTACCTTACATGCCGATGGTGTTTTGGATAGAATAAGGTGATTCAATGTTCAATCATTTTAAAATATTGATTTTATTCATGTGTTTTCTCCTATTTTTTCTAAGGTATTTCCCTTTGTCAATTTTAAACTATTTGAAGGAATGGAGTGTCAACAATATTTCAAAAAAGTAAATTTTGATATGGGAAACTCTTACCTTTACTTCTGACTTCCACAAAAGTGATTTAACCTCTTGTATAATAAACACAACCATTTTAATAAATTATTAAAGAAAATTGTTCATAGTTATTAAAATATATAATATTCAATTATAATCATTTATTATATATTTATTAGTTATTTATAGTTTATTTTCATCATCAGATATTAGCGATTTTGATTGTTTCATGCATACTTCAAAATATCGATGTCAATCCCTATTATTTAATATTGAGTTCATCATTCCAAGATTATCTGAGGTAATTGAATAGATTATTTATAATTATTTATAAATTTCTAATTTCATTACCGGGGAATTTTAGACATGATTCATGAATATGGTATCATTGATGAGTTTGTTTGTATAATTTTTAGTGAAAAAAAGTTAGTATATTAATAACAAGTTAAATATTAATATAAACTTTCTAGAACCTTAATAATGTAATAAAAATAATTTAAATTCATTATATACATTCTTAAATCATACATGTAGGTTTGTGATGAAAAATGAATTACGTCGTTCCATGGGGGTAGTAGTTCGCATGTACACAAAAAATACATTTTCATTTTCCATAGAACAAAAATAAGGTAGAAGCCAATTTATCATTTCAAAATATTAATAATGTTATAAATATTATATTTATTCATTAAATATCACTTTTAAACCATAAATGTTATGAGAAGTGTGACACAGGGCTCTCAAAAAATGAATTTATAGACCCTAGTTTAATGTAGTAATAGTGGGACCTGAGTTATCTCCAGAGAAGAGAGTGTTATGGGTGTATTTTTCTCTTAGTTAGGGGTTAAATGTGTGATAAAAATGGTGACCACATTGGATTGAGAATTCAATTAAGATTCTTTTAAATTAATTTTTAAATATAAAGGCTTAACCTTGGATATCCCCTCACTTATCCATTAAATAATTATTCCATTTTATTCCTTTGGTCTCTTCCTAATCAAGTGAAACCTCATTGATTACCCTATCCTAGTAGTTATAACTTAAGAAAAAGGAAGCAACAATCACTACACCCACTACATTCACCTATCCTAGTGATTAAATATCAAAAATCACTCCTAAATCTACCCATTGATCATGATCATTGGTATAGAAGTAGTTCAAAGTGACCTATGTGCGTAAACTGGTGAAGGGAATAAGGATTAAAAATTAATAGAACAAAGGAAATATCCTAATGTATAAAAAAATCAGATAATTCCAGAGAGATGAAATAAAAACATTTATCAATTAAAAACCAAATTCATTAACAAGGGGTAAGGGTAATATCCTTGTATAAGTCATTAATGGATTAACGTTCCATCACTAGAGAATTATAACAAAATAGAAATGAAAGAGAAAAATTCCACATCTCAACTCAATTGATTAATTATCAAAACCACCCCTTTCTTAGTGAACAATCCTCTTATTAAAGAGATGCTCGGGTCCTACTTGAAAACTTAAATAGTTACCAATACCACATGAGAGTCTTGATCTCCTATTACTCCTCCAAATATTTCTTAACCTTTTATAAATTCCTCAAATTTATCACCCAACCACTTTCGTGTCATGTATAGTTCGAGAGACGCAATCTCAAATCTTCCAGATATTTCTTGATACCCTCTCATGATCTATTGCACCTTCTTAATTTATATGACCACACATGGAATCTAAATAGAGTTATAATTAAAATTTATCAATCATGAGGAATGATTTAAATTTTAATTTTAGGTGTAGATTTACCCTTTTTGGGAATTTTATATCTTGATCCCCATGACTAGAAATTCGGCTAATTCCTAGATTGACTATACAGTGGATTTAGTCTTGAGGTTGATATTCACTTTTAGTATCTTAGAACCTTATAGTATCTTATATTATTTATGGTTTATCCTCACTTATGGTTGATTTCATTGAATGTGAAGTCGGTTGGGTGTCACATAGCCGATCAAATTTCTTCTTATAATCAATTGAGAGATGTGGTCACTTCATTCCTTTGTGATAGATTCAACCCTTAAGACATCTTGGAATGAATATGTAGTCGGTTGGGTCTCTCCTTATGGTCAATCATCTACCATGGTTGTTTTTTTACCAAGGTCGATTGTCTACCATGGTCGATTGAGGGGCATGATCAGTCAAGATCAACATGTGGTCGATCCATTCCTTCATAGGATTTTCAGCTTAGTTGGTAATGTGGTAGCTTAAACATGTGGTCAATCAACCTTTATGATAGATTGAAACTATAATCAATTTAGTGTGTGATAAATATTATCTCATGATAAATTTCTTACTATGGTCACTTGAGATACACAATAGCCACACTTTTCTATTTTCAGACCCGTAATAGTGAAAATGATACTCACTATAGGATTTTCTCAAATTAGTATCAAAATGAATTAAATCAATGGAAATCAGAATTAAACATACTTTAAATAATTAAATTTAAATTCAAAATAAAACAGGGATTCTAAATTAATTACAAAATGAATAAAAAATACTTAAAAATCAAGATTTGAGTCATTGAATGATTAAGTTTCATATTTCTAAAAGTAATAAAAATGAATTAAATACCCATGTTTTATCTAGAGTAGGGGGTTAATTTCTATCAAAAAGTAGTTCAAAATTAAGTATTATTGGTTCTCATCACTCCCCCATACTTAAACTATTTCACTCTTGGGAAATACAAAGAATTAAACCTTACAAAATGATGGTCTTGACTTTGTTCAAACATTCATACCAAAAAATAATAAAATCACTAATTCATTCACTGTTTGAATTATCATGCCTCCTCTACTAATTAATCTCACTACCTCACTTCAATTAAAGTTAAATTTCTAATTCAATGAGTGAAACAAATAGGTCTAACTTGAATTAAAATTTTAATAAGTGACACTTCTAGTTATCCATCTATCCTAACTTCTTTAAACCGAAGCTATGATTTTAACTTCCTTAATATAAATAAATTAAATTTTTTATAATTTGATTTCCCCCTTATTAATTTGGGTTCAATATTCCCCACACCTAAATGAATTAATTTTAAAAAATTAGGCACTTTATTAAATTTTTGCATATATATATATATGAGGCACTTATTAGATTTACAAATAGATTTTATTTACTCAAACACCTAGTGTAACACCCCAAGATTTTATGGTATTTATATTTTTAAATTTAATTTCTTTGAAAAAATTTGTTTTACAAAACACCAAGTTTAAATTAACAATGATATATAATTAAATATCATTATTTTAACATGTCCGTTATAACCTAGTCGTTAAATTGGCGGAAATGACTAGTTTTAACTAAATTATTAAATTTATATATTATATATTTAATATTTTTTTACATTCATCCAAATGATTCTATAATATAAATATAAGAATGAATCCAATTTTAAGCACTAAAAGGATATATTTTTTTAAAGGTAGTTTTATCACCTTTTAATAGCGCACTTATTTTAAAACTAAATTTTGTCACTTTTATAAATTATATTGAATAAAATAAACTTAATTTTTAAAATTGGAATGTCAAAATTACCTTGGGGTGAAATTTTGGTATTTTTTTGAAAATATTTATTTTTTAGTAAATATTGAAAAATACCGATTTTCATAAAACTGTTAATTTCATTATATTAAAATTTTAGTTATGATTTGAAATTGATCTCACCTATGAAATTATGAATACAATTTAGGTATATAATAAATGAAAATATGATATATTTATATCATGGAGTAAGTTAATAAATGTTTTAAAAATGATAAATTAAGTATTGGTATTTTTATTTAACATAAATGTTAATTTATGATTTAATAATTAAAATTATGATTTAAGAGAATATTTATTTTCATATAATATATTCCTAAATTAATATTTTTTTCTTATTATTATAAGATAATTTTATTATACCTTAATTAATTTTTCAAAGTGTCATAAAATTGATTATAATATTAAAATCAGTATTTTTCAAGTAAATGATGACATTATTTAAAAATTAAATTTCTCATATTTAGAAAATTATTTTCATAAAATTTAGTTAATTTTTTAATTCTACACATTGAAAAATGTTTGGGGTGATTTGTTTTGGATTTTTATAAAATAGTGGAATTTTTAGTGAATAGTGAAATACATTAATTTACAGTATATATACCCTATAAGTTAAATAAAATATTTCTTAAGTCATTACTAATGTAAGCACCATAATCTCAAAATATCCTTATCTATTTAATATATTTATTCATGGTAATACAAACTGTTCATAGTCTTGATCCAAAATAATAATCTAATGAATAAAATAATAAAAAAACACCCCTCTCCGCCACTATAAATACCACCCCTCACCACCTCTTCTCCTCACACCTCCAAAACCTTGAATTTTGTCCAATTTTTTATCAATAACTATAAAAAAACTCTCCCCTAAAGTTTGGTCTTTCTAGTCTCATCCAAAAGGCCATTTCAAAGTTCCTTAAGGTGGTTCTCAAGGAGAGGAATTCAAGAGGTAAGATCCCCCTTTTTGCTTTTAATTTTATTTTATTTTATTATCCTTTTATTAACTCCTCTATCCAAACATGAATTATAAGTAAAATATATTATATATAATCTAATTTAATTATATTAATTTAATATCAATCATAAATTATCTTCTCTTCCCCTTTTTATTTTAAAAATGAAAACATCATCTGTGAGGTGCTGATTTACCACCTTTATGGACAACGAGTTTTTGTTTTTCAATTCTATCTACAAGGATGGTCATAAAACCATTTTTATGGTTAAAAAAGTATTTAATATATATAATTAAATATATTTAATGTTCTTTAACTAGTATATATACATAATAATAACACATTAGACAAGAATAGTTTGTGATGATCGAAAAAGTGCCAAAATATTCTAAATGATTATCATTAATGCTTTATCTAATGAATCATCCCAATATCTGTAAAAAAAATGATATAAAAGACCATTAAATATCCATTAATTTTATTAATAACATATAATTTCAATTCTATATAACTATCCGATTTCACATGATCTTTCGTATATGTATACAATTGAACTAATCATAAAAACCAAGGAAACAAACACTTCTGACCGATGAAATTGAATCTCATAACTCATAAAAAAGGACATAAATGAAATTAATAAAATTTAACTAAATAAAATACATGTTGAATAATTTATTAATTAAATTGTTAATGAATCTAATTTCATTATCCATGAAATTAAGTGCAAGGGAAAAACACTTTCTCACATTAGGTAAGGGTTTTCTCATTTCACCTTTATTTCTGTGGGATATACCTTATTCAACACTATATGTTGTGTATGGTGTATTTATAATTATAATTTAATGTATAATATCATTAATCTATTCATATAAATGTTATAAAATGTTTCATTTGATGATCATTAATTTTATGGGGCATACGGTTCGACCGTTTGCAAGTGGTAAGGGTTTATTCCCGAATATTCATTTTTCATTCAGGTTACGCTTTCTATTTATTTACCCCAATGAAATTCTTCATTATTTTTATATAATTCTTCTAAATTTTGTGTGTATGTTCCAAAATCATATATCCAAATTATTTCATTTTTTTATGGGAGAATACTTGTTGTATAAGGTTCCCTTTTCAATTCTTGTTGATAAGCAATCCCGATTAAAGGGTACTTCCCAATTTCTTACCCATTTTCAAGTACACTCCATAATATATTTTAAGAAAACAATATTTTTATAAAATATCTATTTTTTATCATGAAAAAATATCTTAAAAATTTTATGGTTTTATGAAAACAATTAAGGATTTTTCTTTTTAAACACTCTTTTATATTTTCTCTTAAATTGCACTAAAGTGGCCCATTTCTAAAGTTTCTTAAAAACTCTTTTTACATGATTTCACTTAAGTTAGACATATTTTATACCTAAAATATAATTTCATTTTACTTCCCTTTTATTTTTTGGGATATACATGTTTATAATATTATTTTATGGAAAATAAAAATGATTTTCCAAAAGAAATCTTTTTAATGTAAAAGGGTATTTCTCTCAAGAATTCCTTGATGATTTTATTAGAGTATTTTCATCTATTTAAATAACCTATATTTAATATTATGATTAATTTGGATTGTTATTATATGATATCATATACCATATTTTAAAAAAAAATTTATGATTAATTTGAACGTGGATGTGCTATATTGATACCATTCACCATATCACTCAATATGGTTAGTGATTATGTTTACTGATTGGGGAAAGTTATTTACATTTTATATGTATATGTTATTTATATTTCAAAACATTAAAATGAGGAATTAGTTAGACTTATTAAGTGATGGTAGAGACCCTCTATATCCCCTCGATGCATCTATAGGTCTCATGAGACAAATCATATATGGACTTGGCTAAGGCCTTGCCCATTTACTTTACGATTTGTATTTGGCTGAGGCCTTAAACATTTATTTTTAGATGTATTGGATGAGGCCTCGAAGGTATGTTTCAAATTTCTTGCATTATGAATTCCATAATTATTATATTATCAATTGATAATCCATGTGATTATTTGACTAGTAGAATATCCATAGTTAAGTTTCATTCTCTTGTGATTATTTATAGGGAATGATTTATTCAGCTTTTATTACTGCCATACTATGCTCAAGATTATGTTTTAATGGAATGTGTTTTTAGTTATTTAGCTTGCCTTAATGTTTATGTTTATATTAGCTTTTTCTATATTATTTACCCTTACTGATCATCTGAGATCACCCCTTTCTTATGTTTTATTTTTCCCCAAGATGCAAAGATGTATAATATGAATGACTTGAAGGGAAAATCTAGGAGTTTAAGAGTGTTTCCAATAGATTTTATATGTTTCATTTCATTTCATATTTTAATGTAATACTTATGTTTTTATCTATTTTTTCCAAAGATACTAAACTATTCCTTTCTTTAGGATGTTAATTATTGTTCATAGTACCAATGTAATAAAGTAAGGCACCAACTCTTAGCTACTAGGGTCCAAGTCTTTACATTTGGTATCGGGGGAAGTTTAGTAGAAACCTTGGATACTAGAATATGGAAAATATCCCTAAGATATAATTTGAGGATAATAATATAATAACATCTTTGAGTTTTGGGAAGGTATAGATTATGTGGGCCTTCACAGTAATACATCCCTATTTAGATACTATAAGTGGATGTGATTCTGGAAAAAATATACCTTGGGGTAACAACTCCGACAAGGTGTATTGGGCCTGACTCAGTGTAACCCGGTATATGAAAAAGGGCCTTACTACACACCTAGTTTGACACACCTTAGGGATATTATTAGGATATTTCACATTTTCTTTATAAACCATTATGAAATATTTAAAATTAAATATGTCTCCAAAGAAACCATGTTTATGAATATGGGATTAGCTATGCATAAATTTTCAATTTATGTTAAGTATGTTTCTAATTAAAAATTATGAATTATAATTAATAACTTAATTTAGTGTATGTCATTGTTTATAAATGGTGCCTAGTGAAAGGAATAGAAACCATATCAATGTACGTATCCCATGTAGGGATTTACCTCCTATGAAAGGTAATGATGTTGGAGTTGGAGTTGTAACTAGATCTAAAAAACTTATAACTATATTGGGACAACTGAATCGGGTTTTGAACAATAACCTTACCCATATAGAGTATCCTAATCCACAAAATGGAGGAATAATGTTATACCACCTCATGAGAAAACAACCTTATTCATTCAATGGGACCACAAATCCATTTGTAGCTGGGCAATGGATAAGTTTCTTAAAGAAAATATTTATTGCTTTGAGAAGTAATTAAAGAGAGAATGTTATCATGATAGTTTATCATCTCTTAGAATATTCCAATAGACGGTGTTCATTGATTTAAAACACAAAGGAGGAGGAGGAAATTTTGAATATATAATGGAAGGATTTTAAGGAAATTTTCTTGGAAAAATATTTCCCTTGGGAATAACAAGCAGATATGAAGAGGAAATTCTTGAGTCTGAGAATGAAAGATGATGAAAATGTTGTTAATTATGAATCCAACTTTACAAGGTTATCAAGTCATTATGCATACTACATACATAACCTAAGGATAACGATTTACCATTTATTTGATATACTTAAGAAAATTCTACAAAGGGCACTAGTATCCAAAAATTTCTCATCATATGAGGATATAGCCTCATGTGATATCAAGATAGAGATATAATTCTCTAAGTATTATGACTTTAAAGAAAATAAAGGGAAGAATATAATGATAGAGATAGAAATATATAATGGAAAAAATGGAAAGAAATATTTTCCCACATGTGATAATTTTGGGAAGAAACACCCCGATACTTGATCGAAGGGAATGAGAGTTTTCTTAAATGTGTGGAGAGAAGGGTCACTAGGATCATGAATGTAACAGAATGAAAGAATTTGTAAATGTGAAATGTTTCAATTGTAATGAGATGGGGGAACTAATCAAATTAATTTCCCAAGCATCGAGGAAATATAGCTCAGAAAAAGAAAAGGGATCAAGGTCAATATTGTGCTGTTACTACAGTTGAAGTGGAACAGTTAATGTATTTGTGTTTTTAGATTCAAGTATTATGTTATGATATTATGGTTATAAGAACAATGAGATATATAAGGATTATACTGAAGTACATATTCTTTACAGATTTGAAATAATGCATGTTTTCATTAAGGTTTTAAATGAGATTAAGGTATTCATATACATGGTATGTGAAAATAAGATCTATATTATTTGGGGAAATCTTATAATATGTTGATTTTTGAAATTTAGAGAACTTCCTTATAAATTTTTAGCCTTTGAATTTGGACTGAAATATTTTGGATGAGTCTTAAGGTTAACTACTTATGGAATGGATTAAGGATATTATTAATTAAGATTAAAGTATGATAACCAGTGCTGATCATTTTGGTCTTAGTAAACATTTAAAGGTTGAAGGAATGACTTATGGATCTTATGATTCATAAAAGTGATTTAGGCATAAAAATTTGTCTTGAATATCCATATCTAGATTTAATAAATGAAGTGGATATAGATCAAAGCATAACCTAAGGATGATATTATGGCATGGAAAAGAATCAAGTGAGTTTATTTTCTCAAGTACCTATATGTATTATAAAAGAATCCCTCAATTATAGGAAAATGATTTTAGAACAAAAACCTTATATTTTTAATTTTATTTTTTATAAATAAACGGTCTTTTAACTAATCACAAATTTAGGGTTTTGTAATGGTTTACTTTCTAATGACCATTTTCTATATCACTCTCCATCAGAACATGCTAGTTATATTTTCTTAAATGTCTATATTTTCACTTTGAATTAATGTTATCCTATTAAAATGCCTAATTTTTTGGTGACCATCACATTTACCTTTCCCTCTTATTAATATAATATTTTATTAACCCTATTTCTGATGTGGGTTTCCCACAAAGAAATTTTTAAGTATCAACCTTTGATTTAAAAAGTACAATTTTAAATTCCGAGGATGAGATTTATTAAAGGAGGGTAGAATGTAATAACCTAATATTTTATGACATGTCACTTTTTAAATTTAATTTCTTCAACAACATATGTTTCACACAACAGAAAAATTAAATGAACAATGATATAAAATTAAATATCATTATTTTAACATGAACATTATAACCTAGCCATTAAATTAGCAGAAATGAACAGTATTAACCAGTTTATGAAATTTATATATTATATATTTAATCAAATGTTTTTACATTCATACAAATTATTTTATAGGCATAAGATAAGAATGAATCCAATTTTACGCACTAAAATGCTATATTTTTTTAAAGGCATTTTTACTAATTTTTAATGGAGCACTTATTTTAAAACTAAATTTTAAAACTTTTATAAATTATATTGAAAAAAATAAACTTAATTTTTAAAATTAGAATGTTAAAATCTTCTTAGGGTGAAATTTTGGTATTTTTTTGGAAAATATTTATTTTCCAATAAATATGAAAAAATAGCGATTTTCATAATTTTTCAATTAAATTATATTAAAAGTCTATTTATGATTTGAATTTTATCTCAGCTATGAAATGATGAATAAAATTAAGGTATCGTATAAATAAAAACATAATATATTTATACCATGGAATAAGTAAATAAATATTTTAAAAATGATAAATTATGTATTGGTATTTTTGTGAGACATAAATATTAATTTACTATTTTATAATTAAAATAATGATTTAAAAGAATATTTATTTTCATAAAATTGATTTATAAATTAATGTTTTTTGTCTTATGATTATAATATAATTTTATGAGACCTTAATTAATTTTTTAAAGTGTCAAAAAATCAGTTATAATATTTAAATCAGTATTTTTTGAGTAAATGATGAATTTATTTAAAAATTAAATTTCTCATATTTATAAAATTATTTTCATAAAATGGAGTTCATTTTTTAATTCTACACATCAAAAAATGGATATGGTTAATTTTTGGTATTTTTCTAAAATAGTTGAATTTTTAGTGAATAGTGAAATATGGTAATTTACTTTATATATACATTATATCTTAAATACACTATTTATTGATTCATTGATAATATAGAACTATAATTATATATTTACTATACTTAGTCATGGTAATAGAAACTATTCACAGTTTTGAGCCAAGATTATAAAACAATGAATAAAATAATAATAAAACACCCCTCACCTCCACTATAAATACCACCCCTCACCACCTCTTCTCCTCACACCTACAAAGCCTTAAATATTATATAATTTCTTCCCAGTAACTATCCTAAAAAACCACCCATTTTCTGGTCCTTCTGTTCTCACCCAAAATACCATTTCAAAGTTCCTTAAGGAGGTTCTCAAGGAGAGGAATTCCAGAGGTTAGATCCCATTTTGTTCTTTTAATTTTCTTTTCTTTTATTTTCTTATATTTTACATACCTAATCTATAAAAAAATTCATGATAAATAATTTATCTTATATATACTATAATTTTATTATGTTAGTGGAATATCAACCATAAATTCTATTATCTTTCCCTTTTATTCTAAAAATGAAAACATCGTCCATGAAGTGCCCATTTACCACCTTCATGGATGATGAGTTTTCATTTTTTAATTACACCTTAAAGGATGGTCATAAAAAAATTTTATGGTTAAAATAGACTTTAATATATTTAATATAACTTTTTTAATGTTTTGGAACCATTATATATACATAATACTAATACATAAGACAAAACTAGTTTGTGATGATTGAAAAAATGCCAAAATAATCTAAATGGTTATCATTAACGCTTTATCTAATTAATCATCCTCATATATGAAAAAAATAATATATAAGACCATTAAATATTCTTTAAGTTAATCAATAACATATAATTTAAATTCTGGATAAATATTCCCATTTCACATGATCTTTTGTACATGTATACAAGTGAACCAATCATAAAACCAAGGAAACGAACACTCCTAAATAAAAAAATTGAATATCATAACTCATCAAAGGGACATATATGAACTTAATAAAATTATAATAAATAAAATAAATATTTAATATATTATTAATTAAATTATTAATGAATATAAATTCATTATCTTGGACATTAATCATAAGCACAGAACACTTTCAAACATTAGGTAAGGGTTTTCTCATCACACCTTTATTCCCGTGAGATATGCCTTGTTCACCACTATATCTAGTGTGTGGTTTATGTATACTGAAAATTGATGTATAATATCATGAATTTATTCATTTTCATGTTATTAAATGTTTCATTTTATGATCATTAATTTTATGGGGCATACAGTTTGACTGTTTGCAAGTGGTAAGAGTTTCTTCCCGAACCTCCACTTTTCATTCAGGTTACACTTTTCACCAATGTAATTCTTCATTATTTTTATATAATTCTTCTAAATTATGTTTATATGTTCCAAAATCATATATACTGATCAATTAATATTTATTTTATGGTAGAATACTTTTTTATAAGGTCCCCTTTTCAATTCCTTTTGATAAACAAGCCTGGTTAAAGAGATTTCACAATTTCTTACCCATATTCAAGTACACTCCATAATCTATTTTAAGACACCAATATTGTTCTAAAATAAATTTATTTATCATTAAAAACCATATTAAATATTTTCTAGTTTTATTTAAAGAATTAAGGATTTCCCATTTTAAAACCTCTTTTATATTTTCTCTTAAATCGCACTAAAGTGGCCCATTTCTAATGTTTCTTAAAGGCTATTTTTACATTTTTTCACTTCATTTGGAAATATTTTATGCCTCAAACATAATTTCATTTCACTTAACTTTTATTTTCTATGACTTTCATGTTTATAATATGATTTTATGGAAAATAAAAATTATTCTCCAAAATAACTCTTCTTTATAAAGTAGAAAGGGTATTTCTCTCAAGAATTCATTAATGATTTTATTAGAGTATTTTCATCTATTTCAAAAACCTATATTAAATATTATGATCAATTGGGGTTAATATTATATGATATCATATACCATATTTTATTAAATGTTTTATGATCAGTTTGAGCATTGATGTGCTATCTTGATACCATTCAACATATTACTCAGAATAGTTAGTGATTATTTTTACTGATTAGGGAAAATTATTTACATTTCATATGTATATTTTGTTTATGTTTCACTCCATTAATATAAGGAATACGTTGGACATAGTAATTAATTTTCAAGGCCCTCTATATCCCATTGATGTATTAACAGGTCTCATGAGACAAAAAAGATATAGACTTGGCTGAGGCATTGACCATTTACTTTCAGATATGTATTAGGATGAGGCCTTAACTATTTATTTTTAGATGTATTGGAAGAGGGGTAGATGATATGTTTTAGATGTCCAAAATTATTAATTACATCATTATTATATTAGTAATTGATAATCCATGTGATTATTCAACTAGTATAATATCCATGGTTATGATTCATTCTCATGCGATTATTTATAAGGATTTATTTATTTAGATTTTATTCCAGCCATAATACGCTCAAGATTATATTTTAATGGAATTAATTTTTAGTTATTCACATTGCCTTATTTTTTATGTTTATATTATCTTTCCCTGTATTACTTAACCTTACTGAGCATCCGATCTCACCCATTTCCTATTTTTTATTTTTTCCTAGGATGCGAAGATGTATAATTTGAATGAATTGAATTGATAATATAGGAGTTTATGAGTGTTTCCAATGGAGTTTCTATGTTGTATTTAATTTAATATTGTAATGTAATAGTTATGTTTGTATCCATTTTTCAAAATCTATTAACCTATTCATTCCTTTGGGATGTGAATGCTTGTTTATAGTACCAATGTAATAAAGTAAGGCACCGACTCTGGGCTACTAGGGTCAGGGTATTTACACCTAGTGCCTAATGTCTTAGAGCTTAATTATAAGACCCAAATTTCACATTTTACTCTAGTTTCAAAGGAATTTTGTAAATATATTTTGAGTTCCCCCTAAGGTGTTATTTTTTACAAATTCTAATTCACCTAAAATTAAGTTTAAAATTCCAGAGTCCTCATGTTTAATTTTTATTCCACTCAAATCTTTCCTATCAAACTTATTTCCCTAGTTTTGAAAAAAAATTCTATGAAAAAGTGAAAAAATTAACTTAGAAACCATTTAATTCTAATAGTTTCAAAACCAATTTAATCTCCCTACACTAACATGGTATTTTTTCTAGGAAATAATAAATTAGAAATCAATTTTACCTATATAAAAACAATCCAAAATTTTAAAAAAATCCAATAATATTCAAAAATTATGTATAGATTTGGAAAACTATATTTATTTCCAACAATTTTTTTATTTGAATAAAAAAATAGAAACAAATGAAGGAAATAAGAAAAAAGTATTTACATACTATTCTACTTTTCCTCTCCCCCATACTTATCTCAGTCACAATTCTAAATAATTTCAGCATGCATTTATCTAGGAAAATTAGTTTTTAGAAAGAGATAACTAAACTGGTGTTAATGAAAGAGATAACATGGGTTTCCCTTACTCAAAAACAGTACGATGGATCTTTAACTCCTCCATTGACTCCTTCCAAAATTATTCATGAAATATCTTTAGCGGCTTTCCATTAATCTTAAATGGATGCTTTGATTCAGATAATTTTATGTGAACTACACCAAATTAAAAGATATTAGTTAGTATATATGGTCTAGTCCACTTGGAATGATGTTTACCAGGCATGATATTTATCATTGAGGAGAACAAAAAAACTTTATCTCAAACTAGAAAGTCTATTTTCTAGATGAGTCTATCATGGATAAATCAGGCCTTATCGTTGTACAGTAGGGTGTTATCATATTCCTCCATTTTTAGGTCTTCAAGTTCCATCATCTATAGCTTCCTCTTTTCTCTAGCCTTACCAAACTCAAAGTTAACTCTCTTGGAAGCCTAGTGGGATTTATGATGCAACTCAACCAATAAGTGAAAATGTTTCCCATAAACAATTATATAAGTAAAAATACATAAGGTTTTTTTAATAAGTTCTATATTCCCACAATACATCCTCTAGTTTCTTACTCTAGTCCTTTTGGGTAGGTTGTACTATCATTTCTAAAATACTATTGATTTCACTATTGGATACCTTGAACTTCCCATTTATTTATAGGTGGTATGTTGTTGAGCTATTTTTTTGAAATACAAATTTCCTCATGAGGGATTATATTTTCCTAATATAAAAGTTTGTTCATATATCATTTATTATATATTGAGGCATTCAAAAACTAAAAAAATATTTGATTTTAGAAACTCAAAAAAACCTAGGAATCATCAGTTTAGGTGGATTTTAATTTAATAAATTTAGAAATATATGCAAAGTTAATAGAATATAGGAAAATATAAAGGTGAAAGGAAATGGGCCCATGAAATCTAATCCCCATACATCAAATATTAAAAAAATGAATTTTATGTCTTTTTGAATCTCTACAAGTAAATTGAAATTTTTTGACAAGTTTTTAAAAAATCTTGTGAATCTTTGAAAATCTATGTACAAAACAATCCATCTTATAAAACACCATTGGATTCTCTTTGAGGTCTAAAGTTGCATCCACATGCAAGTGTATGGAAAAAATAAAGCAGTAATTTAATTTATTCTTCAGGGATTTTACTCTTAATTACTAGATCACTACAAATATTCCACAAATTAGGATCCTACCAATCATTCAACTCTGATTTAGATTTTAATTTATGTTCTTAATGATTAATAAAGAAGATGGTACCTTTGATGTGACAAAAAAGTCACCAAGTCAGTGTACCAGGGAACTTAGGTAACTCTATACACATGCTCCCCAGGGAAGGATTCATCCATGTTTGTTTTTGTTAATGGTTTTACCTTAGTAGTGTGAGGTAACCTTATCATGTGGTTTACCACCATATTTTCATATCTCTTTTTTTACTTGATCTCTAAGTCAAATTATTATAGTAAAAACATCCATATCAAGAATCTTGGTTTTTATTTATCTTTCCTAATTATCCACCGAAGTGCAACATGATTAGAAGAAATAGTTACTATAATCCCTAAAAAATATAGAAGAATTTTATCTAATGAAATAATAATTGACAAAAAATCCTTTTATGTTGGTGTGTAATTGATTTGGGTTGTGTCTATGGTTTGATAGGTGTAAGCTATCACTTGATAACATCCATCAATTTTTTGGGATAACACGAATTCCACACCCTTGTTTTATGAATCACATTATATCTCACAGGGTCTTTAGTTAGACTTTATTTAAGATTTTCAAAATTTTTCTTACATGAATCAACAAACACAAACCCAGATTCCTTTTTTAGAAAGTTAATTAAGGGAAAATAATTTTTACTTAAATCATTAATAAGAATTATATAAAATCCACCATGGGAAAAAATATCTAATGTGTTTCACAGTGGTGGGATAAGTGAGTATATAACCTTGGCCTTATCTACTTAATTTCCTTTCTTAGAAATTATATGGCCCAAAACATTTCCCTTCTTTGGCATGAATTGAATTTTTTCAAAATTTGAATCTAAGTTTTTCTTAATGCATTTCTTTTAAAAAAATTATATATTTTCAAGGTATGTTTCAAATAATAAACTATAAATAATAAAATCATCAGATAATACCTCCATATAGTTATCAATCAGATTTAAAGAGATACATACCATACAATATTGAAAAGTAAATATGGTATTTCATAATACAAATGGAATCTTTCAATAATAAAACATAGAAAAAATTACATGTGAATGTTGAATTTTCTTTGTTATCCAGAGCTATGAGAACTTGAAAATACCTATAAAATCCATAAAGGAAATAGTAGTGACCCTTCCTAGATAATATCTCTAATATTTGGTCTATAATGGGATTGTGAATGTGGTGTTTTTAGGTCACATGATTCAATTTTCTATAATCAATACAAACCCTCCATATATTTTGAATCCTAATAGGAACTAACTTGTCATTGTCATTTTAAAATAATGAATCAAATAATTTTGGGTATAATTTTAACGGTACTTACCCATTAGGAGTCTGAAATGTGGTAAATTATTCTATTTTCTAAAATTATCTCAAATTATTTTTTTACAACTTTTATGAGGGTTAGGTTGATCCGTATTTAGGGATGTACCATTAGTTTAGATTTATTTTATATGAGGATCTAGTTCACACAAGTTGTAATGATAATTATTGGGATGTCTTATAATGAACAGTCTATTGACTAAGCATTTTGTTTTAGAATTTATAAAATTTTATTCTCTTGATTAAGTTATAATTTGTTTTGAGATTATGATAGGTAGTTAATAATTTCATTTAAGGAAATAATATTTCATGTTGGATGATATAAAAATTAATTATAGTTTAGGTGGGTTATCTAATGATAGTTTTAACTCAGTATTCTCCATGTTATCAACCTAAACATGTAAGGCGTAAGTGTCAATGGAAGTTTTGAGTAAATCATCAAAATATTTCTCAATAATTTATTTAAACTATTTAGCATAAAAAATATATTCTATATTATGTTAATTTTCAAAAATAGAGTTATCAGATAAATTAGGTGAATCAAAATCTTTTCCTAGTAGAATTAAATCAAAAAATATTTCAATTTATTCTTTATAACAATAATAATTTTCAAGAAAGTTCAGTGTAAAAACATATTGTTCATCATGGGGATATTTTATTGAATCTAGAATTTTAAATTTCACTATTTTTTATCTGAAATACATGGAATTTTTTCCTTAATTTACATTTATTACAGTCATGATAGTCTTAAGAAATGGCCATTATAGAATAATGAGGGAATGAAATTTACCTCTCTTCTTCCATGTTGAAAATATAAAAGTTAGTATGAAAAAAAATCCTTTCACCCTTACTAGAACATCCTATAAAAATCCAACTAGGTAGGAAGTGGTTTGGTTAGAAAGTTTTTTAATCACTCAGGTGGGTTTAAGATCTTCTACCTACAAGGAATAATAAACTGAGTTAGGCATTACATTGATTGATTCTCTCAGATCACACAATGCATTTGAAAAATTGATTTATCCTATGGTGAAAGGGATAATAAATATACATTGGTCTTAAAATTTATAAGGTAATTTTAGGACTAGAAGGGAAAAAATGTTTCTTCCTAAGACTACCACTTCACGTATTTAAATTTTCATTTTTTGTGCACATTTCCTTATGAAATTTTTCATACTAAGGTATTTGGTGGATGAATTCCAGTAAAGGGATATTGATCTCTAATATTTTGAATATCTCTATGTTAACTTGTTATAATGATTATTAATCATTTTTCTTGGGTGGTTTAATTCTTATATGGAAGGGAGGTTAGGTTTGATATAGGTATTACATATTATCTTTTATCTTATTTTTCTTTATTAGTTTTATTTCCAAATGGATCTCTTCTTCAGGTTTCTTTTTAAGGGAAAGTTATTCATGTTTTTTCAGCTATCCACCTCTATATTTTGCCTGATATAGTGATTTTTCATCATTATTTATCTCCTTAACACTCCTTAAAAATATATAACTAACATATACCTTAGTAAATAAAAATTTACTAGCCTTAGAGTGCACTTAAACTTTGGTTAAAAAAATTGTTGAGGGAGGAGATAACCTATATAAGTTGTCCTTTTATATCTTTTAGCTTTAAACCATGATTATTGAGGTTAGATTGTTGAATAGACTAAGACTCCAAAAGTTATTTTAGCTGGTATTTCATGGAGGGTTCTTGATATTTCCTATGTGGGTAACTTGCTAGAGGTTTATAAGCATTCCTTTAAAAGTGTGGTGGATATAATGTTTTTTATAAACTTTTTAGAGAGGTTGTATTTGATGCTATAGGTTTCCAACCCCAAATTGATTATTGGAATAATCTCTAAATCCTTTATTTCTAGTTGGTTTCTATTTGTGTTATCTTTGGTACTGATATCTCTATTTTATATACATATTTTGATTGGTTTTTATATATGAATTCATTGAATATTATTTGATTGAATATAAGATATGTTACTGATATTAATGCTTTATTTATTATTATATAGGATAGAAATTTGGATCAATACTAAGGAAAACGTGTGAATTGAGTAACAAAATGACACTTCATTCCACAAGTGAAGCAAATCAGAGTGACACCACATTTTGAGGATGATCACAGAGAACTTCCAAGGAAACAAACTGAAGAAGTGGGATGAAATTGAGGTTCCTATGTTGGAAGTTGAAGATAAACATCATGTAATGATTACATTATGTGAAAATCACCTCACAATACACGTCATTTAAAACATGACCTGACATGATATTTCCTAAGTAGATCTAGAAACTACTGACTTTCAGCATATCTTTGATGAGATTTTCATAACCATGACCACCCGGATGACCATTTGATTCCATAATTTACCTGATAAAACCCTATGGACGACCATAAGGCTTATAAAAGGGAGATTATAGCCAATAGAAAGTAATTCTATTCCATGCATGGAGAGGATTGACTACCGAGAGGCTTCCACCGTGTTCCGACCCATATTTATTCATAGATAGGTTCTTGTTTTTGTTTCTATTTTATTTCTTTGATGTAATCATTAGATAATTTTTAGTTTTAATTCCAATATCTTTACTTTATTTAATCATTTATTCATTCTAATTCTTTCTTAATCTCTATCCAATGAACTTGGGTTTATTTGTTATTGGAAATCACCCAATGATGGTTGGATAAAACCCTTAGGGGGAGAGAAATCAGTTAAAGGGGGTGCATACCATCATTGTTCGATTTTATTTATCTAGTAAATATGATTTTATGTGATAGTATCATGTTGTTCCTCCATATATATCTCATCTATCATTGATCCATTTCATGTGCCATCAGTAATGAATGAATCCCAACATGATTGAGATGATTTATTCATAACCCTTGAATAGAATTACTCTTCTGCTTCTAGAAATCTAAAATTAATGCACTTTATCTATTTTGATTCATCTGAACATGATAAATTGGTATTATAGGATATTTTGATAGGGAATAACCATTTATTCTATTGATGAAAATTTTTGTTCATGAAACTATTTGATATAATTGTTTTTTAAGTGAAGTTGAATTAATTTATTTAGCAAAACCATCACTAGAAACTAGTTCCCCTCTCTTCTATTTATTTATTTGAATTAATTTATTTAATTTGTGTCAGTAGTTTAATTAAATAAAATATAAATTGGAATGACTTAACCTTTATCTGAGAGTTTTCATTATTGCATTCCCCGCTCTCTGTGGGTTTGACCTCATACTTCTTCTATGTTGCGCCATTATAGCTAGAATTTTTCGGGTCAATATAAATTTCTAAATTGATTCATGCTTGAAAAAATTAATGATTCCTTCAGGTGAATCCGGTACATAGAATCACAACTCTCTTTCACTTGCGGATAGTCCTCAGTGCAATGCTCCAAAGAGTGATGAATATGTCAGACCTGCTAGGTTATAGAAGGTAAAACTTCTTAAACATTATTTTAAGTTAACCATATCATAATAGAAGTTAGTTATTCAATTTTATATTCAATTGAAGGAGATTTAAAACTCTTTACCTCATGTACTCCCATTTTTATGGTTTTGGTGTCAAATTATTAGAAGTTTTGGGAGATTCACCGAATCAGTTATCTGACTTTAGTTAGAGACTTGTCTATAAATTATCCTCTAGATGAAGCATCCAGTAGGTTCCATTCACTATAAATCAACCCTTGGTAAAAGAATACCAAGAAATGATGGTCTTTGAAATGATAATTTGGGTGGGATATTTTCAGCCACTTTAATCCCTACCATAACTCATAAAGAGTTTCTTTACTTGTTTAATCACATATACATCTTTACTATACAAGGTAATCCTTGTTGCGGGGAAAAATATTTGGAGTAAATCCTTATGAAGCTCATCCTAGGTGTTTAATTATCAAGGTTGTACTTTATAGAAGCACTTCTAGGCCAATCCTTTGAGAGAGAAGAGAAAAACCTTTCAGTTGACCTGATTTTAGAGTACTCCTATGGGTTTTAAATTTACAAAAACATAAAAAAAATTATCTCAATGATTGATTATGACCCTATCATTATAATACATGACAATTTAGTAAGAGTAGGATCATTCCAGTTTTATGTTCAAATTCTTATTGGTTATTAGGTTGTTGAATTTGGTTATTATTGTTTAAATTAGTTGTATATAACTCTCTTAAATTCATATTTATTTGATCTAGGTTTTTTTCATGACCTGAACTTCCTTGGGTCATGAACCTAGTTATCTAACCCCATGGGTCTCTAGTACTACTTTTGTTACATCCTAACACACCATAGGATATTATGAACTTAGGTCACTTATCTTACTAATGATTATCCCCATAGGAAAACACATGTTCTTTCAATGTTCTTTATCCTCACTCACACATAACCTGGGAAACTTTCTAAAAGGTAACCCATCCTGACCCTACTACAGGATAAACATTATTAACTGTGGTCTTATAATCCAGTAGTCTCCTAAAAATAAAGGTGTACCTTATGTACATTGGCAGTTATATTTAGTTTTTATGTCTCACTTTTCTAGAGGTGTTATATTCTCCCCTCCTTTAAAGCACAATTCCCTCGTTGTGTACCCCAAACCTCAAACCTTGGAAAGTCCATTGCACTTTCAGTTGGGTATTATCCAAGATACCATTTTTCATGACATGACCATCCTTGGGACATGAATTTAGTCATCTTAACCCATGGGTTTCTGGTAATACCTTGGTTACCTTCCTAGTACACCATAGGATAGTACTAACAAATTTCACTTATCTGACTAATGATTGTCCCTAAAGTCCATCACATGTTCTTTCAGTGTGTTTTTTTTCTCACTCATATGCACCATAGAAAACTTCCCAAGTGGTCAAACATCCTTACCACTACTCTAATATAACCAAAATTAATAGTGGATTTCAAATTATATAGGATACCAAAAAGAAAGGAGAAAATTATTGAAATGTGTAGTAAAATTTAGCCTTTTAAGTATCACTTTTATAGGGGTGTTATAGTTTTCATCCATGTTTTTGATTCCTAAAGTGAATTTAGTGGAATAAGTAAATGGGATGGGAAAATTTTCAATGGGATTGTGAAAAACTCCCATTCCTCTTTTTTAATTATTCTTAAATCTATAATTATTATTAGTACAATTTTTTTAACCTCTAGATAAAAAATGAGGTGATTTAAACTAAATTTGGTCATGTGTTGAAATCATTTTAACCTAAATAAAATAAGAACACAATACTGGCCTCCCCCAAAACAATTCTAGTTTGATGATATGTGTGTTGCATGGATCTCAAAAATAAATTTTTGAACCCAAGTTTAATACAACTGTAGTGGGACTCATGTTTTCTCTAGAGAGGAGAGTGTTATGGGTGTTTTTTTATCTTGTTTAAGGGTTTAATGTGTGCTAAAAATGGTGAACACATTGGATTGAATATGAAATTGAGTTGGGCTTTAAATTTTGTTTTTAAAGATATTTTCTTAACCTTTGATATCCCCTAAATTACCCATAAAATATTTATTCCATTTTATCCTATTTTCTCTCTCAAATCAAGTGAAAGTTTATTGATTTCCCTATACCACTAGTTCCATCTTAAGCAGAAAGAAAGAACAATAACTGCACCCACTACCTTCATTAAGACTAATGATCATATATGTCCCATCACCCCTAAATATACCCAATGATAATGATTGTTGTAAGTGAATTAGTTATCGGTTACCTATGTATGAAAACCAGTAAATAATGGAAGAAGGATTCAAAATTCATAAAAAAAGGAAATATAATAATGTCAAAAATAATTAGATAATTATAGAGAGGTGAATTTAAGAGATTTATCAATTAAAAGATAAATTCATTAAAAATGGGTACGGGGAATCTCCTCAGATCAATTAATAATGGCTTATTGTTCCATATCTAGAGAACTATAGTAAAATAGAAAATAAACGAAGAAATAAAGAAACTCATCTTGATCAAGTAGTCATGGTTACAACCCATTTCTTAGTGAACATACATATTCTTATAGAGATACTTGAGTCCTCATTTCATGATTAAAAAACTCCCAATCCCATGTGAGAGGCATGGTATCCTTTTAATCCTCTAATAAAACCTGATCCTTTTATAAAAGTATTAAATTCATTTCCGAACTCCTTATTATATGTATGTATTTTTATGGATTTTATATTTAATATTCTATCACTTTATCAATAATCTCACACAATCTATTACTATTTATTCATTTATATGTTCACACATGGTAGATACAAAGACTTATTACCCAATTTGAGAAGATAAAGGATTTATTTTGATTTTGATTTTTGGTAGAGCTCACCCCTTTTTGGGAATTTTTTATTTTGATCCCTATGGCAGAAATTTTGGATAATTCCTAGATAGAATGTGTATTGGATTTGATATTGTGGTTTATCTTCACTTGAGGTAGCTTGAACCATTATAGTAACTTGGATTCTTAGTAGTCAATCCTCACTTATGGTAAATTATACTAAACATGCAGTTGGATGAGCTTCACACGGGTGGTTCGATTTCTTCTAGTGGTTGATTGAAAGATGTGGTGGCTTCATCCCTTTGAGACAACTTCAACCCTTGTAAAAAATTAGAATGAAAATAAAACCAATTAAATCTCTTATTATGGTCAATCATATTCCATTATTGATTGTATGATAGTTTTTATTTTCTTCCATGGTTGATCTAGGGGAACTTTTTGTCAAGATCAACATGTGGTTGATCAAGTACTTTGAATGATTTTCATCCTAGTCGGTCATGTGGTAAATTCAACATGTGATTAATCGACCTTTTCAATAGCTAATTACTATAATATATTTAGCATGTGGTTTATATAGACTTAATGTTTATTTCCTTTTACTGTCACTTGAGATGCACAATCACTCGCCTTTGCTATTTTTAGACCCATAATAGTGAAAATGACACTCAATGTAGGGTTTTTTTTCAAATTAGCATAAAAATAAATTAAATAAATGAAAATCATAATTAAATAGCCTTTAAACAAGTAAATTTAAAATTAAAAATAAATAATGGATTCTCAATTATTTCCAACATGAATAAAAAATACTTAAAACCCAAGTTTTGAGCTATTAAACGATAAAGTTAGAGATTTTTAAAAGTAAAAAAAAAATTAAATACCCATGTTTTATCAAGATTAGGGGGTTAATTTAAATTGAAAATTAGTTCAAAATTAAGGAAAAACTAACTCTCATTATGATTTAAAGCGGTGATGAAAAATAAAACATGTCATTCATGGAGGAAATAATCTGCACTTAACATAAACAATGTTTTTATTTTTATAAGGAAAAGGGGAATGGATTTAATGGCTATTACATTAATATAAAAAACTTTAAGCATAATAATAATAATTACATTATATTATAATGGTTGAAGTAGATTTAAAAATAGGCACATGATGAATAAATTTAAAAATAATTATAGTGGATAAAATACTTATATAGAAGAATTTGATTTCTTCTTGGAAACATTATTGATTTAGAAGGGACTTGAGAAATATATAGGGGAAAAGATAAATAATGTTAGAGAGTAATATTTGGGAATTAAATTAACTATAGTTTAGGTAATAATTCTAATTTTTGGTGTAGCTTTGAAGTGGTGGTATGAGGTTCCTTTTATAAGTGAAGGGAATGACATTTTTGTAAATATTAATAACTTTATATTCAAGGCATGTAATTTCCAAAGGAATTTACCTCTTAAAATGGATAATAATTTATAGGGGGTGAGTTTTGGTTCATACACCTCTTATCCAAAAAAATAAAGGATAAATTGTTGATATATTTAGGCATTTTCCCCTTAATTTTACATTTTGTAATAATTTACTTTTACCTTGGTAACTATTTTTCTAAACTCGATAACTTATTTTTGTGAGAAAATATGAAATTTACCTTATTAAATAATTTTTATATTGTGATACCTAATATTAAAACTATTTTATAATATTAAATTCCTAAAAATGATAAAAATTAATTTTAAAATAATAAATATATAACACATAAAAATAGTTTTAGAGAAAAATTACTACTTAAGTTCTAAAATGTAAAATATAGGTTTGTAAATTAAAATTAATATTTTTAAATTTATAATTATACTTATAAAATAAATCTTTTGTCAAAAAAATGTTTTTATAAGTTTTAAGTTATTATTATATCCTAATGACATCTGAGGTATTTGTAAAAATGATATTTCATACTATTCACAAAAAATAAATCTTTTAAGAAATCAAAAAAAATCCATCCTAAGATAATATTTTTATTCTAAATACAAAAATTATTTTAATTTTCTAAAATTAAAATTCTAAAATTTCATAATTTAACTTTTAAATTAGAATATAAAATATAATGAAAATCTATTTTTATATGAAAATGATTTGTTCAAATACCAAGTGTTATTATTCTAATTTATTATCAATTAATAATTAAATTAATTTTAATTTATTATTAATAAAAATAATATAATTTATTATCATTTAATCATATAATATTTAGTTTCTTAAATTTGAAATGCATACTGCATAAAAGGTAATTTTTAGTAAAATACATTTTAAGTATAAAATGAATTTATTCTTATTACATGCCTAGTAATAACTATGGTATGATTGTTAATATATTTCCATATATATATTATCAATAAATTTCAATAAAATTATTCTTTAGCAGTGATTTATTTTATTAAGATACAAATTTGAAACGCTTTTTGAAAAATAGTTCTTTAAAAAATATCCATTTTATATTGAATGGTCTCAAACCAAATAAAATTTAAATTAGCTATTAATATTATATATAATTTTTTTTTAAATTTATCAATATATTTGTTAAAATATTTCTTTTAATTTTATCATATCATTATTTAATGGTAATATTTTTAATATATAAAAATATTTCATAATAAATTATTTTTATTAAATAATATATATTTTTTGTTTCATTATTTATAATTTATAAAATATAATATTTATATTTGTTTCTAAAAATACACAACTTTAGTATACCTATAAAATACATACATATCCAACTATCATATTTCTAATAACCATATTCCCATGACCATATTTATGTTAGTCAAATTTGTTCCTATATACAGCCTTAGTAAACTTATTCATTACATTCTCACTTTTAAAGTCACACTTTTCTTTTCTCATAATTATTTCTCCTTTCATTTTTTTATTTCTACTTATAGGTTTGTTTATACTAATGGTGATTCTTAGGGGTGATGCTAATCTAGGGGATCTCCTAGTTTTGAATTTATTATTAATCTATATATATTTTTCTCTTTTAATTTATATACTTTTAATGGATGTAGTAAACTATAATATGTAATACATGGTTTCATATAATTTTATTGTAATGTTTTATCTTAATAAAATGTATCAAAATTTGTTTTAGTTCTGTATTGTGTGTGAAATAAGATATTGAACATAATATTTATTTAAAGGTAAATTAATACTAAAATTTCAAGTTATTACTTTCTCCCTCCTTAAATAAACTGTGTCCTCATAATTTTAATTATTAATGACTAATGAAAATAACTAAGGGTATATAAAATATAGTCATGATTCAAGATATAATTTCTAGAGAGATATCAACCTTATAAACTTAGGTAACATATCTTTTTTCCTTTGAATAGTCTTATCTCTAATATTGAGTTTTTATCCAATAATTTGAGATAAATATCCATCATGATTGAGTTCCATGACTCCTATAATAGAATTAGTTTTTCTAGAGAGTTCATAGTCAGTCTTTCACAGATAAATGATTATAGGGTTCTTTGAAATATGAAATGTGATTTCATTATTTTGGAAATTAATATGGAGTCGATGTGGAGATAGACAATCCATTTCCAAAAATCATATCAAACTCATATAAAGGAATAATGAATTTGGTTTAAACACAACAAATTCCCATAAACTTAATCTTGGGATACAATAATCATACAACTAGTTGTTTTCTTTGATAATCAAATAATCAGGGTGGTGATTTAATTATCTCAGAAAACTTCCTATATATACTCGTTTTACTAGAATCAAATTCCAATAAGACATCTAAAACTCTAAATTGGAGTATAAGTGTACCTTAATTATCATAATACACTTTAGATATTTTCATAGCATATGATCTTCCTTATTCCCTTAATTTAGGAGGTTTTTGGCACTTATCATCTATGTTAGCCCTTATATTAGGGATTTTTTTGTCATAGAGAATGACTAATTGAAAACTCAACAGAGGGGTGAATTGAGTTCCTAAAAATTTTCTTTACTTCAGAACCACCCTCTTTAAGGTATATGAGTTCTAATCTTTTACTTAATAGAAATGAGAAGTAGAAATATAAAATTTTAGAAAAAATAAATTTAACATAAGGGTTTTATATGGTTCAGGGAATAGAAATCCCCTAGTCCCCTCCACCGATACACCACTCCATGAGTTTGGTGATTTTCACTATGAAAAACCTTTTTCCAAAGGCTCCCAAATGAGTATAAGCAGGTGTTACTTATTACAAAGGTTCAATAGCTTTAAACTAGGTTCTCCCTTTACAAGACCTATGCACAGTCTTAACACACTCACTTATAATGATTTTAGATGAAATAGAGATGAATGAACTTTAAAAAACAATTACAACACATAATTATAAACAGCAACTGACAACATATAAAGATACTTCCAGAGAATATGATGATCTTCAAATCCCATGTAATATCCTGATTTTTTTAAAGATATTAGAAACCCTCTTTGTTAATAATTTATATGTATTTTTATGTGAAAATGAATTTTTTCAATAAAAATCACTTAATAAATGTTTTAAATACTTTACATAAGGGTAAAATCCCACTTATCATCTTGGAATATTCTATGAAATATCTTTGAAGTTAGGTACAAAGTTATTGCGAGATTCTGAAACCTATAGGTCCTCAACGTAAACGAAATAAAAATATTAAATATATTATATTACGCACACATTATTTATCCAAAATAATTGAATATATCCCAAATGGTCTGTTGTGTGATAAATCTGAGGCATCCATTAGATAAGAAACATGGGGTTTGCCCTATACAGGACATAACTTTTGTACACATCATACATTTGATCAGATCACACATGATGATAAGTTATTTAATATTATATTATATTATTATTTTGTAGAATAATTTTATATATATTAAATAGTGTATCTTATGAAAAATATTAAACAACCATTAGTTATGAGACATAGGTTCTAACCTAGGTAGAGCATAATTTTTGTGCATGTTTAATGTTAGGTCAAATCACACATGAGGATAAGTTATTTAATATTTTATTATATTATCATTTTTGAGAATAATTTAATATCTCTTAAATAGTATGTCATATAAAAAAATGATACCACCATTAGGTTTGGGACATGGGGTTTACCGTAGTCGGGGCATAACTTTTGTGTGCATCAGAAGTTTGGTCAGATCACACGTAAAGTTAATTTATTAATATATTTTTTAAAATAAAATGAAATCGTTAATATGTTCTTCCCCAAATTCCCAAAACCCCATTATTGAATCCATTGATTTCAAAACCTTATATTTCATCAACCTTTTGATCCATTTTTATTACAATTCCTTAATGAAGAGAAATTACTAACCCCGTTATTAATTTTTGGATGAAACAGATTTAAAGCGGGTGTTTTAATTTGGGGTTTTGTGTGTTCTACAATTTTAGGGTTTAAATAGCCGAACTGTCTTAGATTTTTATTGTGGTTGATCTTGTTGTATTTAGATGACCTTGAATATCCTCTACACATGAACAATTAAGCCTCCTTCAAACACCATACCTAGTTCTGGGTGCATGGAGGATACCTCTTCTCCCCTAGTGTGCCACACCAAATAAGGTGTGATTTTGTTTTATTTTTTTATTTTTTTATTTTTATTCAATTTTGTTTCCTTATTATAAAAAAATATGGAAAAAATTGGTTTAATAATAAAACAACAACTCTATTTTTTATCTAATATAATTCCCTAATATTATCACATGATATTTTTTTAAAAAAATTAATTATTATCAAAGGATAAAAGTGAAGAATTATAAAATGATATTTCATCAAATTATCAAAAGATAATTGAATGAAATTATCGAGGATAATTTTTAGGAATTACCAAGAGATAATTTATTGTAATTATAAAATGATAATTTCTTTAAATTATCAAATGTCAATTATATGACTCATTGAGAATGATTAATGAGAATTATTAAAGGATAATTATTAAAATTATCAAATGGTAATTGTGAAATTATCAAAGGATAATTATTAAAATTATAAAATAATAAATTATCGATTATCAAAGGATAATTTATAGAATAAAAATTATCAAAGGATAATCACATGGATTTATAGAGGGACAATTTAAAGAATTGATAGATGATAATTAATTTTTATTTATCGAAGGTTAATTATTAAAATTATCAAATGATAATTGAAAGTTTATCAAAGGATATATTATTGAAAATTATCAAAAATATAATTATAAAAATATAGTTTATAATAAATTATAAAAATTTAATTATAGAGGACTGTTTATAATAAATTATCAAAATATAATTATAAAGAATAATTTATGATAAATTACCAGAAGATAATTATAAAGGTTAATTTATAGTAAATTGTCAAGAGATAATTATAAAAATTTAATTTATAAGAAATTATCAAATGATAATTATAAAAGGATAATTTATGAGGAATTATTAAGGAATAATTATAAAAGGATAATTAGTGATAAATTATCAAAAGATAATTATAAAAGAATAATTTATGTGAAAGTTTCAAAAGATAACTATGAAAGGATAATTTATAAGAAATTATCATAAGATAATTATAAAAGGATAATTTAGGATAAATTATCAAAAGATAGTTATAAAGGATGATTTATAATAAATTACCGAAAGATAATTATAAAGGATAATTTGGGATAAATCATAATAGATAATTATAAAAGGGTAATTTTTGATAAATTATCAAGAGATAATTATAAAAGTATAATTTATGAGAAATTATAAAAATATAATTTTCTTGAGTAGAATATTTTGAGAACATGTGTCGACCTTTTTTTTAGAAATTGTCTAGGAGAGAGAAAAATATCGTTGCATGTGATATTGTATTTCTTTTGAAATAAAATAGTTTGTTTTGGTTTTAGGGGACCTTGAAAAATGTTGAGAATCAACATGATGATGTTCATGATAATAAGTAGTGGAGAGGTGTTCTTGACTGTTGATGTTTCCACTCCAGCTATCGAACCACACAAGGTGGTTTATCCTTGTCTTTGACATCAACAAATTTTATGGTAGGATGTTTCTTAACTTTTGAGCTTTGTTACACATGTTTCCTTAATATTATATATGCGTAGACATAATTGATATTCACTCTTGACTTGTGATCGCATGTGGGTGTGTGTGTGTGGCCCATGATGTGGTATGGCATGATTCCATGAGATTGATTTGATAGCTAGATTCCATGAAAATATTTGATTCACATGTTGATGTATATGGTGATGCTATATTTATCATTATGTGTGCTATTGTTGTTATCATGATATAAACTTTTATGTTTTCCTTTGGAGGTTTGGTATGTGTATACTTGATAGGTGGTCATCATGGTGTGATTACTCCTTGTGGGGTGCGCGCATTGTGTGTAGTGATGATGACGATGATGTATGATAAACTTGTAAACTGAAATCTAATTGATGCATTGTGGATTCTAAGTATATGTATGAAACTTGATTCCTTATGGATTCTGAGTGTTACCTAATTCCTTGTGGATTACAGATAGGTTACAGATACTTATTTCCTTGTGTATTCTAAGTATTACCTGATGCCTTCTAGATTCTAGGTATATTGATTTCAATCAATGCCTTATGGATTATGAGTGACTCGATAACAACCTTGTGGATGGTATGGATACTTATCAATATACAGTTCATTTCCAGCATGGATCCAAATAAACTAAGGCCAGGGGTTTATGACAGATTGGTTAGCATACATCTTCTCGATTTTGGATTGCGTGTCACTATATTTGTTGCAAATTCATTATTATTATGTAATACACTTATATAGTTGATCACATTATATTAAGGAAACATTGGTGGTGTCCTACCAAGTCTTATAATCATAACCTAATTAATCATTTTGATGTGATTATAGATTTCATGAGGGATTCAGCAAAGGGTAAGGGAACTATGATGGACAATTGATAAGTGGAGTATGGAGATAGTAGTAGACCAGGGTGGAATCCAGAGGACCCACTGTTTATCCATTTATTTATATACTGCTTATTACACTGGTTATACTTTCCACTTTAGGAGTTGATTTATTTGTATGACATATATTCAATATTTACTATTATAAATGCTTACACTGATTATTTATTATATTATTTACTATTTAATATTAATCCTATGATATGATACAAAGGGTATAGTCTCCCCACTTACAAAATTAGACCCTTACTGCTAGTCAACAACCTCTTGCGCATGGGGAGGCATGCATGAGGTTACGTGGTTTTATGGATCAGACCTGGTGGTTTAGGTCAGGATGTTACAAAATAATATCATAAGATCAAGATTCACTAACTTGTTCTTTTATTTACTCGGGGATAAGACAAGATAGACAAGATATAGAATGGTTGGAACTCGGGTAGGGGAACAATGTCAATTCCTAACCAGCACTGTATAGTGGACCTTTGAGTTTCCATAAATTGTAGAATTTATGTTTTGTTGTTACTATTTATTAAATCCAAATTGGGTGATGAACATGATGTTTATATGTGATTTATGAGATTTTTGGTGTGTTTATGCAACATGACTAGGCAAGTAGGTTTACATGTAATATATATACATGTTGTTGTGTTTCATAGTAGTTCATTAATTCAATGTCTTATTTTTGTGCTATTTGTTTTGGATATTTTCTCTTGTGTGATATACCTATGTATCCATGCTATGTGATATATCTTTATTGGCATTGATTAGTTTAATTGAGCATGTTTTTATGTTAGTATATATTTATTTTGACCATGAATAATGTGCAGGTATGAAAACAAGGGTTAGTGTTAGGAGGGGTATACCTTGGGTTAAGGTTAGACTTCTAGAAAAATATTTTTTTGATCCCATATACTAGTTAAGAGAAACCTTTTGTGATCCCATATATTGATTAAGGTTTATCCTAACAACTCTCTTTATTTTTTAAGTATTTACTTTGAGTTATAAGAGATGTCACCTTGATATAGTTTTATAGGACTACTGGGGTAGTAAGATGTAATATATATGAAAGAGATTATGTTTCTTCTTTACCACTATAAGTGTATGAGAATACAATTGAGCTTTCTCCCACACCTACTCTATGGTTTAGGAAATAGGGCTACTTCAACCAGAAGTCTTTCTCTTAGTGCATTTCATAGGTGTAGTAGTTTAGAAATATGGTTGAATATGCCATGAAATTCAACTCCAACATTTTTTATTCATCCAGAACACCAGATGCTTCATAATTTTGAAGAATGAGTTGAAATATTATTGGGAATCTTTTACTGAGTATAGACTCCTAAGGAACATCAAGTTAAGTTAAGATTGATATCATGCTAGGAGCACCAAAATTTCAATACCCCATATCATATGGTGAAAACAGAGTTGAATAAAATCAAGAATTAGATGGATGGCTTGGAGAGGAAGGGATTCATAAGGTTGAATACTTCACCATGGGGTTAAAATATGTTGTTTTCTAAGAATGAGGATGGAAAACTTTATCTATGTATTGATTATTGGAAGCTGAAATAGGAGATGATAAAGAACCGATATCCATTTCTTTGGATTGATGATATTTTTGATCAACTATATGGATCATGGTGGTTCTACAAGATTGATATTAGATCATTCTATCATCAATTGTGAGTTAGAGAGTTGGAAATTATGAAAATGAAATTCTAAAGTAGGTATGGTCTATTTGTGTACATGGTAAGTTTTTTTCGTGCTGAAAAACACATTGGCAGTGTTCATTCCCTCATGAATAATATCTTCCATCCGTAATTGAACTAATTCATCATAGTGTTCATAAAAAATATCCTTATATACTCATTGAAACCAAAGAAACATTATAGTCACCTAGAGATAGTCCAAAGTATGATTCGAGCACACATGATTTACACCAAGCTATCGAAGTATGAATTCTGTATTCAAGAGGTAAAGTTCCTAAGATATGTGATATCTAAGACTAGTATATATGTATACCTAGATAAATTTTAGGCAGTTCTTTCTTGGACACATCCCCACGTGTTTGAGATTATAATCCTTCTAGTTTTAGTAGAATACTATCGGTAGTTTATCCAGGACTTCTCCTAATTATCATTACCCATGACAACACTAAAAAAGAGTGGAGTGGAAATTACAGTGGGAAGAATAGTGTTAATTTTATTTCTTTGATCTAAAGATAAGAATGAAGAAAAATCTAGTATTGACACTCCTTGATCTTGGTATTAGTTTTGTTGTGTATTGTGATGCATCATGTGTTGGGTTGGGAGCGGTGCTAATGAAAAGAGAGTTGGTAGTATCCTATGGGTATCGTCAGCTACAACCCTATGAGCAGAACTACCCTACACATGACTTGGATATGATATCCATGGTCTATGCTCTAAAATTTTGGAGACATTATCTATTTAGTGAGATATTTATTGTTTACATGGACTAAAATAGACTTTTCAATATCTTTACATAGAGGGACTTGGACCTAAGATAGAGGCACTCAGTTGAGTATTTGAAAACATTCAACTTTGAGATGGTGTATAAACCTGGGAAGGGTAATATTGTTTTAGATGCTCTTATCCATAAGACACAGGATGAAAATGATCTTGGTGAGAGGCCCTCAGAGGAGCACTAGTGCTTGATGATCTTATTGGATGATTGGAGGATGGATGTCTTAAAGGACTAGGGATCTATGAATTGTACTCCCTTGATAGTCTCATATTCACTTATGGACTAGGTAAAGGCTAAACAAAAGTTGGACTCAATGTATACTATAATGAGGGAACAACTAGCTGGTGGTGACTCAATACCTGGATGGTCGATGAATGATGATGATGTGATATTGGTATATAGTAGAATAGTAGTCCCTACTTTTATTAGGGAAGATATGATGGGTTATTACCATACCTATATATGTGTAGTACATGTTGGTGTGACCATGATGTATCATGACTTCAGGAGGAAGTTATGGTGGGAAAGGATGAAAAGATACATTACTAGTTTCCTCTCTGGACACCTTTCCTATTAGAGGTTGAAGGCCAAGAACCATCATCCTGGTGGATTTTTACAAAAACTACTGAAACCTATGTATAAGTAGGAGTCCATCATGTTGGAATTTTTGATGGGGTTACCTAGGATCCCAAGGATTCATGACACAATTTAGGTTATTTTCAACTAACTAACAAAGTTTGATCACTTCTTACTGATTAGATAGACTCACTCAGTGGAGGAGTTGGGAAATGTCTATATTTGAGAAATTTTACTCCCTCATGGAGTTCCCTTGAGAATTGTTTCGAATATAGATGCAAATTTTATGTCATACTTTTAGTAGGTCTTGTAGAAATCCCTATGGAATTAGCTGATATTGAGAATGATGTACCATCCTTTGACCAATGGATAGTCTGAGTGGACTATACAAATATTTGAGGATATGGTTAGATCTTGCGTGAAAGACTCCGGTGAAGGATGATCACCTATCCTTGATTTAGTTCTTATAAAATTATAGTTACCAAACTTTGATTCAGATGGAACCTTATGAGGCTCTTTATGGGATGCCGTATCACTCACTACTCTATTGGAATTAGGCGGGTGGGGTAGTAGTTATTGGCCCCAGTATGGTTCAGAAGACCTCCAAGAGTGTGCAACTGATATGGAAGTGGTTTATCACCAATTAGAGTAGACAAAGATCTTATGAAGAACATAAGAGGAGACCCTTGGAGTTTATTGTGGGAGATCTGGTTTTCTAGAGAGCAACTCCTCAGTTAAGGAACAAACATCTGGGGAAGTAGGGAAAGTTAGAACCATATTTTGTTGGACCCTTTGAGATTACTGAGTGGATAGGGGTAGTGGCATACTTTCTGGACCTCCCTTATCACTATCATGGTATGCATGATGTTTTCCATATGTCATAGATTTGGAGGTACATACTTGACCCTCCAAATGTTTTTTACTGTGAGAAAATTGAGCTGGAGACTAATATATCTTATGAGGAGCATCCGTTTCATATCATAGATCAAAGTGAAAAGGTGTTGTGAGGAAAGAAAGTACCAATAGTATGGATTTGGTGGCAACATAGATGGATCCAATATAAGATGTGGGAGCACAAGTCTGATGTTCAAGCTCAATGACATTAGTTGTATGAGCATGATAACTAGAGATACTTCTCAGGGATGAGAAGTCAAGAGATAGGGAGATTTGTAATATTCTAATTTTTTAAATATAATAAAACCCCTCTTTGTTAATAATTTATATATATTTTAATGTGAAACTGTAATTTTTCAATAAAAACCACTTAATAAATGTTTTAAAGGTTTTTCATAAGGGTATTAGGCCAGTTATCATTTTGGAATATTCAATAGAATATTTTCAGAGTTAGTGAAATATTTCGATACCCATAGAACCTCGACACAGGAGAAATAAAAATATTAAATATATTATATTATATAGTCACACTTTATCCAAAATAATTGAATAACACCCAAACAGTGTGTCATATGAGAAACCTGAGACCACTGTTAGGTTCGGTACGTGGGGCTTACCCTAGGTGGGGCATATCTTTTATGTGCATCAGATGTTTGGTTAGATCGCACATGATGATACACTATTTAATATCATATCATATTATTATTTTTTAGAGTAATTAAATATATCTCAAACAATACATCATATGAAAAATATAAGGCCACTATTAGGTCCTGGATGTGGGGTTTACTCTAAGAAGGACCTAGATTTTGTGCACGTTGGATGTTTGGTCCGATTTCATGTGAGGATAATTTATTTAATATTTTATAACATTTTTATTCTTGATAATAATTTAATATCTCTATAATATTGCATTGTATGAAATATACCATACCACCATTAGGTCTGAGACACATGGTTTACCCTAAGAGGGGCATAACTTTTGTGCGTGTTAGATGTTTGGTCATATCACACATAAAGTTAATTTATTAATATTTAATTTGTATTTTTATTATTGATTATTAATTATTTGATATGATATTGGGGGTATAATATCCCCATTGATGGACTGATACCCTCATTACTAGTCGACAACCTCTTGTGTATAGGGAGGTGCACATGAGGTGACATGGAATTCCAGCTTGGACCTGGTGGTTCGGGTTGGGATATTACAAAAATGCTCGTAAGGTTCTTCTATTACAACTAATAAACTTGTAATCACAACAAACAAGAATTTCATGAGACTTTTTATATGTAAATGGTTTCATCCTTATATTTATCAGAGTATACATATGTACATGTGTATCTCTATTTATATATCCATGCAAATACTAACTCCCCTATCTATATCTACTCTTTTATTTTTAACTTATGCGTATGAGATAATCATAATGATCGAGTGAATAATCCATTGAAAGGTTGATGATACAAGCCCTTAATAGAATGTATCCATTCCTTCCAAATATGGAATAGAATTTTGTAACGATGATGTCAGAAATATTCTTCTTCAAGTCTTTCCATTCTTGAAAAAAATGACACTTTATACAATTCAATATTTCCTTAATTAGAAAAATCCTTTTTTGATATGCTTAAAATAATGAAATGACTTATCGAGATATTATTCTAACATTATAAAATAAATCATGATGATCTACACAACAAATTTTTCTTCACATGATAATAGACTGATAAAACCGTTCTCGCAAAATAATTTTTTGAGCAACTTCATAAGATAAAATAAGTCTTTGACTTCTATAATTAATAAGATAAAATGAATTCAAATTTTCATAGAATAATTATTCCACATAATGGAATTATGTTACTGAAGTGTGCTACTTAAATTTCATTACTTTTATTGTGTTTTAAAGATAATTATTTTGCAAACATCCTTTACATAAAATAAAAATTTTCCATAACTACTTTTTGACTGAAATATTTTCCTTTGAACATGTGGTAACTAATCTATTATCTTCATAAGATAATATATTATTTAGAAAGATAAAATTTCAATAATGAGTTTTCTAACTTTGATCAAACCGAAGATAAACTTTAAAAACATTATTTAAATAAGATTAAATACTTTACTATAGATTAAACACTTTACTTAGCTTAAGATAATCACTTATGTTAAGTATAAGATAAATTCATTTAAAAAAAATATTTCACGATTTATAACAGAATAAAATTTGAAACACTTAGGATAAAATCATTATAATAAAAATATGGATTTTCTTGAATCATCAAAATACATAAAAACTGAGATATGTTGGAATAACATAAGTCTGTCCAATAATCTACCCCTTTTTAATTTTCACAAAATCCATTGAAAAAAATCGATGAAAAAATATTTAAAAGAGATTTTAATGTTTGTATTATCTTTTTTTCTTCTCCCCATTTTTTTTGATATAAAAAATAAGTATATAAAGAAAAATAATATAATTATTATGGCACATGAACAAGTGTAAATAGTCAACACTATTGAATATAAATAGAATTTCACATGAAGTTTTATTGAAAAAAGTATTGAGCAGCAAAAATAATCAAATAATTAAAGAAAATAAATAAAGAGTAAAGAAACATATAATAATAGTAGTGAATAAATGATAAAATAAATAAAATTCAAGAACATTGAGAAAATAGGTAAAATAATTCAATATAAACTGTAATAATAAATAAAGAAAGAAAGGAATTATAAAAACACGACATAAGCATGAAACTATTGAAATGTTTTTTAAACACCATCCAAATGTTTATGAGGAACCATTCAATTAAACAACCAAATTAGGAAAATATGTTGTTATAAAGAACAAGATGATTTTTTGGATGGAGTATCTTATATGATTGTGGCTAACCAATAGGGAAGAAGCATGACGGCATATGATCATCAACACTTTCTCCAAAAACATCATCAAAAGTTAGTAAAGATCCTATAAGTCCATCTCTATCACCTTAAGCAATCCTTACTGAGGTGGAATTAATGTTGAGAGCATTTAGCTATTCTTTTTCCGCATAAAAGTTATTTGTAGGGAAAATGATAGATTAGAGGAGGGTTTAGGTATAGGTAATGTAACTTCTTTTGTAAACCTAATATTCTCCCTTAAATGGATTTTAGTTGGGCTAACAATATTCTTGAGTCTTTGAGATATAGAGTCATGGTGGTCAATAATAGGTGGTCTAAGAAATTTTATTCCTTGAAGATGAAAGAGATCCTCTACACATAAGTCAATAATATTCACTATATCATTATTAAAAGAGTCCATGAGAGCCGTAAAACCTCCCATATTCTGTAATAAAAATTTCCAAATAAAAAATTTAAAGTCTTCTTTCCTAACACAACTCAAAACTAACTTATTCAACGTTTCAAACTAATTTTCTGACAGATCAACCAAACTATTAGCATAAAATATCTCCTTTCCTTTCAAGGAATATTGATGATTTTATGGTTAACTAAACAAATATTCCATCCTCTTACTCTTATTATTTAAAATAATCTAACTTTAAATTGTTTACTACCAACTGATGTAAATTTTCAAACTTCTTTTATAACACTTAGAAATTATTTTCCAATGATCCAACCATTTTTTTCAATCTTCACTAAGGTACATAAAACATTTTTTATGGAGTTTATTTTTTTATTTTTTATGTTGACTTTTGGCCGACGTTATTATAGGAGACATTATAAATATTGTTTTTTATAGTGTTTATTTTAAAACCGATATAAAAAACAGTAATCTGAAGGGTTTTTTCATGTCGGTTCATCCAAACCCATTGTGGAAAACGCTTCAGAGTCATTATTTATTACGTGAGGTTTTTAAACTAACTTATGTGGTATCTTCTTTTTCATGTCTGTTATAGAATAACTGACGTAATAAATAGCACCTACGAAGATTTTATCATGTCGGTTATGTTCATAACTTATGTGATAAACAAGTCAGCTAGGGTTTTTTACATTGGTTTAAATGATAACTGACGTGAAAAAATATATACTACGTCTGTTATTAAATAACTGAAGTCAAAAACCATTTCATTCCATTTGGTATGTTGGTTATCAAATAACCAACATAAAAAACTTATTTTTTGCTCCATTTATTACGTCGGTTATGAAATAACTACCTAAAAACCCATTCCCATGCATTTGTTACATTGGTTTTCAAATAATCGACTTTAAAACCTATAAACATGAATTTTTTACATCGGTTATATAATAACCGACGTAAATTTTTTTTTTTAAAAAACCATTCAACCACAACTGTGCCCTGCATAAGAAAACCTAAAACAGACCAGAAATAGACAAAAAAATAGAAAAAAAACCAGAACAAAACCAGCCCACCTCACTAGACACCCCCCACACCCCTGGATGACCCCACCCTCCTAGACAACCCCACCCCACCAGACAACCCTCCCACACCCCTGGAAACCCCCCCCCCCCCCCCCCAACCACTGGACACCCCCACACCTCTGGATACCCCCTAAACAACCCCCACTCCCCCTGGACACCCCTCCCACCCTCCTGGACACCCTCCCATATCCCGTGGACACCCTAGACACCCCCAACCCATTGGAAAAACCTCCCACACCCCACGAACCCCACCCACCCCACTAGACACCCCCACACCCCTAGACACCCCCTGGAAAGCCCCCACCCTCCTGGACAACCCTCAGACACCCCTGGACACCCTCGGACACCCCCACCCCCACCCCCACCGGACAATCCTTGGACACCCCCACCCCACTGGACACCCCTGGACACCCCCGGACACCCCCACCCCACTGGGAAAACCCTACCACACCCCTAGAAACCCCCACCCCACTGGACACCACCCGCACCCCTAGATACCCCCTAGACATCCCCTACCCCTCATAGACAACCCCCACTCCCCTGGATTAGCCCTCCTGCCCTCCTAGACACCCTCCCACCCCCATGGACACCCTGGACACTCCCCACCCCACTAGACAACCCTCCCACACCCCTGAAAACCCCCACCCCACAGGACACCTCCCCACACCCCTAGAAACCACCCTGGATAGCCCCCACCCCTGGACAGCCCCCCACCCTCCTGGACACCCCTCCCACCCCCATGGACACCCTCCCACCCCCATGGACACCCTGAACACCCCCACCCCACTGGACAACCCTCCCACACCCCTGGAAATCCCCCACCCCACTGGACACCCCCACTCCTGGACACCCCCTTGAAAGCCCCCACCCTCTTGGACAACCCCCACACTCCTGGACAGCCTCCCACCCCCATGGACACCCCAGACACCCCCCACCCCACTGGACACCCCTCCACACCCTTGGAAAACCCCCACCCCACTAGGACACCCCGCACACCCATGGATACCCCCTGGAAAACCCCCCCACCCCCTCCTGGACAACCCCCCACTCCCCTGGACAGCCCTCCCACCCTCCTAGACACCCTCCCACTCCCACTGAACACACCCCTAGAAACCCCCCCACCCCACAGGACACTCCCCGCACCCCCTGGACAACCCCCACCCCCCTGGACATCCCCCATCCTCCTGGACACCCTCCCACCCCCATGGATACCCTGGAAACCCCCACCCCACTGGACAACCCTCCCCCACACCCTTGGAAACTCCCACCCCACTGGACACCCCCCACCCCTGGACAACCCCCGCCCTCCTAGATAGCCCCTCACCCTCCTATACACCATCCCACCCCCATGGACACCCCAGACACCCCCATCCCACTGGACACCCCTCCCATACCCCCTGGAAACCCCCCACCCCACTGGACACCCTGCACACCCCTGGATACCCCTTGGACAACCCCCCCTCTTGGACAACCCCCCACTCCCCCTAGACAACCCCTCCCACCCTCCTGGACACCCTTCCACCCCCATGGACACCCTGGACACCCCCACCCCACTAGATAGCCTCCCACACCCCCTGGACACCCTCCCACACCCCAAGACCAGAATCCATACCAGAAAAACCATCAGAAATAGACCAAAAAAAGAAGTAGACTAAAATTAAACATTCACATATATAACATTCAAAACTAAAAATGTCAACTAAAAAAAACCTAAATCCCACCTAAACAAATAAAAAATACACAATTATAATTACTATATTCAAAATTACATTTTACACTACAAAAAAACTAAAATCCAATCAAACCTGTAAAATAATTTGACCATTACACTTGTAAGTGCTTGAAATCTGAGCAGTATAGGGTTGAGGGTTATCAAATAGCTAAAAAGTAAAAGGATAGTAGTTAACATGAATAATGAATAAATCAAAGGAAATATTATGGAAAAGTTTAAAAGGAAATATTACCAGGTCAAGTACACAAGTGTTCTAGCTGTAATTATTTCATACATAAATCTTAACATATAATATCTGCATTCGATGATGCCTTGTTGTTCATGACAATTTTGCTTAAATGAGTGTAAATTAAAAATATTATTTTTATGTAAAACATCAAAAAGTACAAATTATAAATGGATATTTACCTTTAATTTTACATATTTGATCTTGGCACTCCTTTTCTTTGTGCTTTTTCTAAAGTATACCCATCCCCTGTTAGAAAATAATACAAATGGGATAAATTTAAAATTCATTATAATATATACAACTATTAAGAAATTGAAACTTACTTTTCCAATATATTCTTAAAATTTTCCCGCACATCTCCATGGACAGAGAATATCCAATAAAGTGTTTCTCCCTTGGTCAAAAACCACCTAACATCTAATGATCATTGATAAAGAAAATTTAAAGTTAGTGGTTTTTTATGATAAAAGATAATGAACTATTTTCTAGATATATGTTTCATACCTCTCACAAAAAGGCATCATCCAACACTGCGTGATTATATTATGTTCAAATATTTCAGCAATATAAAGCATTGTTTGTTCCTAATCCAATGCATGTACTTTATGGGAAATAAAATGCAGGTCTATGAATGCATATACATCTGTACGCTCATTCTTATCACACATGTTATAAATATACCTAATACAAAAAATACATAAGTATACATTTTTAATAAATATAACATAGGGAAAAGGTGTTAAGACTTACATGGAAAAAAAATTTCACCATGTTGATGCCCAACTTATCTCCAGTAATAAGCTCCATGATATCATTTTTCAGAATCCCCACATTTATTGCATATCCACAAACATGATCTTCTATTGGAAACTCATAATGATCCACCAACAAATTTGAATATCTTGACAATCTGTCAAGACTAATAGAATCTATATATGATGTCAGAGCCATTTGTCTTTGTTGTTGTCTATAAAATATTTCTTTACCTTTGAAGTATTCATATAAAAATAAATAGAAAAATATATTAGTTTTCAAATGTTCAAACAAATTTAACAAAAAAATAAAATAGAAGATATAACATACATACCTCTATGGTAATGAGTCGCAGAAGTCTGGATGGCCAAATTAAAAAAATGTCCAATACTATGTCCAACTATCATCACCTCATCTGTAGGTAATGGTACTCGAGCTGATCTATCTATAATATCATGTACAACGACCCTATGATTCTCTACCTCTAACTGTTGATGATGAACTGTATCTCCTTTACAATATACCAACCCATATGCAACTATATGATGTTGAGGATCATCAACATAAAACTCACAATAAGTATGAAGCTACGACGGAGGAGTAGGATAAAAAATGGGATCTGCAGGCTGAGGTGGGGGAGTGGGAGCTACTGGCGGAGGTGGAGGACAAATAATGGGGTTTTCAGGGGGAGGTAGAGGAGTGGGAGCTACAGTCTGAAATTGTCTTTGTATGTCTGCAAACATAGATTGTGCCGATGCTCTAATATTTTCCTCCATCGTCGCATTAATATTATGAAATTCAGCCTTCAAGGATTCTATTTTTTTATAAACACCCTCAACGTAAGAAATTTAAGAATGTGGAGACACTTTTCTTACCGACAAACCCATTGGATATCCTCATACACGACCAAGGTGTTTGGGCTTTCCCAATGCTGCAGATAAAATATCTTGCCTCCCAGTAGCTGTAAATTCCCCCTGTGATCCCTGCTCCTCAAGAGAATCCGGTATTAATTAATTGAACATTTCTATAATGATTCAAATTATATAAAGAATATAGTTAACTTAAATAAATAAAATAAATATCTTACAAACCTCTCAGCTACGAATCTCGAATCTTTCGAAAGATATTCCCCCATTTTTCCCATCCGAGCTCTCTTCCATTTTTCATGTCTAGATGGAGGATACGGAGGGGAAACCTCTCCCAAGCTTGAAGGCTCGACTCTCAGTTTTTTTAATTTTTTCTCCATCATTTGTTCTTCCAATAATGTATACCCTTCTTGAGATAAACTACGAGGGTATACATTTTTGGATTGAATCTCCTGATGAGATGTCCTTGTTTGCTGTAAATTAAGAATAAGAAATCATTAACAAAACATTAATAAGATCACTTATAAAATAAAGCTTATAAAAGTTTACATTGACCTTAACAAAAATGAATCTTTTCTTCTAATTTCAAAAAACTGTGTCCATGTCTCTTCATCTATGAAAGGATATATATGACATGGATTTTCATGACTCCTATGACCAAAAATGAAATCAGATGTGAGGATTGATTTGAAATCCCTCCATCTCCTAGTATCCATCGATAATAATTTCTTCCTAACTCCTCCAGTGTCAGGAATATAAAATGTCATCTAATAAAGAAGAGGTAAAACATATTATACTAGAAACATTTAAATAATAGGCAAACAATAGCAAAAGATCTCACCAAAATTGTCTCCCACAACTGAGATATTATTTCTTTGTCCACACTTCTCCAATCATCATAAAAAATTATTTCTTTTCTCTTACCCTGAGTTGACAAAAAACTCTTAAAATATTTTTCATTTGGACCTCTAGGAATATCATTCTCATCAAACTCAATAGTATCCTATGGTCCTGTGTATGGGCAAGTGATAATTTTGGTAAACGTGTGCATCCACATTTACCAACTCTTTAACTCTTCTTTGTCGTTATGGGAGCACGTGTGGAAGATTGGGGAACATCAAGAGGACCATGTGAATGTTCTTCCCCAGAGGTATGATCATTATTATAATCTCTATAATCATGTGGCTGATCAACTGATTGATCTGTCATTATCCTTCAAATAAAAAAAACAAACATTAGTTCATAAATATACAAATTCAAATACTACAATACTAATGTAAATAGAAAATGGAAAATTGAACTAAGTTACATAATAGTAAACATGGTTAATATGGTAAGCATGTTAAAAAATGGTAAACATGGTAAACTATGGTAAACATGGTAGTATAATTTTCATTCAACAAAATCAATAAATATATAAGTTACATAAAGGTAACCTATGGTAAACTATGGTAAAAATGGTAAACATAGTAGAAATGGTAGACATGGTAGACATGGTAGACATGGTAAACATGGTAAACATGGTAAACCTGGTAAACATGGTAAACATGGTAAACATGGTAAAGTAATTTTCATTCAACAAAAATAATAGATATATAATTTACGTAATGGTAAACATGATAAAATAAACTAAACAAAAATAAAATGAACAAAAAATTCTGCTTATTTGTTTTAATACGCGTTTTAATAAAGAAAAAAATTACAATATTTAACATTTTATGAAAATAATAAATGTAAACAAGAAATAAACATATGTTACCTGTAATATTAGGAATGTACAAATGGATTGTTTTCCCAAATTTCTTTGTCAGGATCATTCCTTATGTCACAAACCATGTCTCCAACATTCCCATCATTATGTTTTGCTAATCTTTTCATGGAAATAGGAATATCACATAAATCAACATCTTCATCAAGTTGATCCTCACCAACATATTATTTTTTACCTTGTAAAACAATAGATCACTGCATATCTGATTGATTAACTACATAGAAAATCTGTTTTGCATGTGTTTCCATTATAAAAGAATCTACGGTGTCTTCTAATCTATTCAGATTAAAAACTGTCATTCAAAATTCATCGTGTCTAACACTGTTGTTACCAATAAACCATTTTTAGTTAAAAATAGGAACTTTAATTTTAAATTAATCAACCTCTCATATTTCTTCAATGACTCCATAATATGAAGTTGATGCAGAAATTGGGTTTTTGTCTTTAGAACTCGAAAAATTCATAGCTTCTGCAAACACCAATATACCACTATTCCAAACTGCACTTCTATTGTCCTGAGCTTTCATATGAAATGTATATTCATTAATGTCATAACCGGACCATGCTATCACATTTAAACATGGACCACCCACTAACCATATTAATGTCTCTGATACATCTGTTCTACCAATAAATTTCTTTTTAAACCATGACAAAAATGTTTTATTGTGCTCATTAAAAATACACATTTCTTTCTTCTTTGGATGACTTTGTTTCAACTCATTAATATGAAATGTGATATATGGTTAAGAATCAGCTATGTTATGCAAGATGTATAATTAGAACTTCTTCATCTGTTCAGTTGACAACGATTTGACTTTCAATCCATGAATCCCCTTTCCCTCATTATTAACTCGTTCATGGTGAGATGGAGGCAAACCTATGTGCTTCACTACAGCAAAGTATCTCGTAAAAAACTCCACAACCTCCTCAAAAATATACTTTTCAATAATGGAGGCTTTAGGTTGATATGGATTCTTAATATACCCCTTAAATATTTTCATATACCTTTCAAAAGGATACATCAAATGAAGATATACAGGTCCACAAATCTTTATTTCTCGAACCAAATGAATCATTAAATACACCATTATATCAAAAAAAGATTGAGGAAAATACATTTCAAATTGGAAAAGTATAGAAATCGCATCCTTTTCCAAAATATACAAATCATTCACATCAATCACCTTATTACAAATTGAATTGAAAAAATAACACAACTTCATTATAGTCTTTCTAACACGGATGGGCAATATTCCACGCAATGAAACTGGTAGAAGTTGTTGCATCATGATGTGACAATCATGAGATTTCATACCTATCAACTTCAAATCCTTCAAAGAGACAATTTTTTTTTACATTTTAAGAATAACCTTGAGGCACTTTGATATCATGAAGACACTGACAAAAGCTAATTTTCTTGCTCTTTGATAATGTATGACAAGCCGGAGGAAGAAATTTCCTTCTTCCATTAGGAGTGTGAGATAAATCCAAACATATTCCCATTGATAGTAAGTCTAATATTGCATTCAGCCCATCTTTTGTCTTTCCTTTAATATATAGAAATGTTCCAATCAAACTGTCACAGATATTCTTCCCCACATGCATGACATCAATATTATGTTTCACTTTATGATATCTCCAATATGGTAGCTTAAAAAATATATACATTTTCTTCAAAATATGTCTATCATTACCATATTTGTCACGACCCGACCCTACCCGAGCTCGAGCCGCAACTACCCCAAGCCCTCCTCCATAGGCCAAGGGCTGGCGACCAGCGCCGAAGGCACAATAACTCGGGGAGGCCTTTGCCTAAGTACCTGTACACACACACACACAACACACTCAATGCAAAAGTGTAGAGTAAAAGAAAACACAAGTAAAGAAAAGGGAACCTGCTATATATATAACACAAATGTGCATCGATCTCTAAACAGTACAAGTAAAGTGCTGAAAAGGAAAAAGGAAAAAAACACGCGCCCAACCAGAAAAGGTGCCACAACCCGACAATAGGTAAACAAAAGAAACAGCTGACGGGTCTCCCACCTGGAACCCGACTACGACCACCGCATGCGGTCTAAGCTCCCAAGCTCATATGCTCCACTGAAGTCATGCTCCACCTGTTCGTCATCTGCAAGGGCACACCAAGTGCGGGCAAAGCCCAAGCAGGGGTGAGTACAAGAATACTCAGTAGGATACCCCGAAGGCTCGAGGGAGCAATAAAGGAGGTACCGAAGGGTGAGTAGTAGAGAAAACAGGGAAAAGTAAAGGAGTACAACCTAAAGTGCAGTAAAAAGTAAAATAGAGAGTCCAGCTCAACCCAACAAGAGAAAGAAGGTACACTCATCAAGACACAAGGAGCTGGAAATGGTGAGAATATGAACTTCTCATTGAGTCTTCGCTATCTCATTGAGTCTTCGCTACCTATAGCAGGAGAGCAGACTCGTCCAACCGCGAGAAGCTAGACACGGAAAGCACGTGGCATACCCCACGCGTCTTTGCCTCTCCTGGAAGGAGAGTAACTAAACCCAAGAAGTGGGTACTGGAACAAGGTATATACATGTCCTTATGCTTAGCAAGAAGTCCAAACAACGTCGTAAGGGGATCTCCATCCCATAGCTCAGCCCAAGAAAAGTGAGTCGCCAACAGTCCCAGAAGTAAACTCCATCGATGCCCAGCATCCCGCACGCCTGCCCCAAACTACAAGTCAAGGGGCTCAAACCACCGCACCTCGACACTATCATCTTTGGGCGGCACTGACTCGCCCGCATGGTTTTAGATCGTGTCACAAAAACACGTCTCAGTGGGGAAATTTCCCCTCTTACTTGAGAGTTCTAGGGAAAGTCAAACCACACCTCCTCACTGCCCTGTAGTCGAGAGGTCTTCTCAATGTCAAAGTCGTTCCATCACTGACCCGTACAACCAAGGGTCCCGCTCCGGTAATCACGGAGGAAAGCCACAGACTAGCCTAGTAGAAAGGACTGAGTCTAGAATATCAACGGGTGTCCCACTGCCTAGCCCTGCTGAAGGGTAATTCATAATACATCATCTGGTGACCCACTGCCCAGCCCCGTTGGAGGGTAGACCTTAATACACTGTCAGGAGACCCACTGCCCAGCCCCGCTGGAGGGTAGACCTGGAATAAGTCGACAGGCGACCCACTGCCCAGCCTTGCTGGATGGTAGACCTGGAACTAGACGACGGGCGACCCACTACCCAACCTTTCTGGAGGGTAGACCCGAAGAAGTCGATGAGTAACCCACTTCCCAGTCTTTGCTGGAGGGTAAACCCTAAGAGCGTCGGGTGACCCACTGTACAATCTCTGCTGGAGGGTAAACCCTAGAAGTCAGTGAGCAACCCACTGCCCAGCCCTGCTAGAGGGTAAACTCGAATAAGTTGATGAGTAACCCACTGCCCAGCCCCGCTGGAGGGTAAAACTCAGAACTTCCCTGGCCATATCTACTATAGGGTACCACACTGGCCAACCGAACACAGAGTGGGTATAGCGCAACCACCCAACTCCAGAACAACTCACCCAAAAAAGGTTCAGTGCCTGTCCCATCACTGGGTGTCACTAGCTCTGCTACCGGCCGATCCATCGAGAACGAAACCAGGGGGTGACCACTCAACCCTGCTGGTCAATCAAACGAGCACAGGGCCAGGGGAAAAACTCCACCCTTCTAGTCAAACAAACGAGCGCAGAGGGACCCTCTACGCCGCGAGAGGTCAAAGTACGTAAAGCAGAACCCGACACACACGTGGGGACCGCACAACGTGTGGTCCCATATCAACCTCAACCAAGCGTACAAACTTTCTCAGGTACAAAAATCTCCAACGTGTACCTCCAAGAATTACCATATACTCCCAGAGTATACCACGTCTCCAGCCCCAAGGCTATCGTGCACACGACACCCAACGTCAACACGAAGGCGTGACGTAACATCTCCAACTTGCCACCTCAACTACTGGGGCATGACCCACCATATCTATTCAAGCATCACTTCACTCACACGGGAATGCATGCGATCACACGCCAAGGGTCCGCTACAAACACAATAGAAGAACCGCCCCCGTGGCACCCTCACATTTCCACATTTAATAAGATTGCGTATAAGGCTCCGCACAACCAAACGGATTGAACCGTTGTAATCCTCGCGAAAAAACACGCGAGATAGACTACTCACTCGCCTCAAACGGATATCTGACGAAAAAGTCACCAACACCGCCTCACGCCCGAACGGTGTCCCGTGATCCCGAGCCTCGACCCCGAAAACAGTTGGGCGCATCGCACCATTGCGATCCCCTCGGGAAAACACATCAAAATCACTACTCACTTGAGTGCAACATTATCTGGTGAAAAATATGCATTCCGGCGCACCGGACACGAGCGACGCTTCGTGGGACCCGCAACCCGGTCCCGAAACACAACGAATGGATTGCACCGTTGCAATTCTCTCGAAAAAGCACACAAGATGGACTATTCACTTATCCAAAATGGTCGCTTGGTGATAAAGATGGAAAATCACTGTCAACACCCAAATAGCCCTTGTGGGCCCCGCACCATCATGCTGAATTAGAGCGGGTGGATTGCACCATTGCAATCCCCTTGGAAAAACATCCAGAACCGACTGCTCGCACGCCCCAAACGGACGTCCGGTGAAAATGTTGTGAAACGCTGTACGCAGCTCAAAAGACGGCCATGGGGCCCGCGCCTCAACTTTGGCCTCAACTCCTGAAACCACCCTGGAAATCTCCGTCTCGGTGCCAGGGTCCCAACGCCACTGACGACGCTTAAAACGGACGTCAGACGCGTCCGTGCCGTCCAAACAAGAATTCTCGGGAAGCCTGCTTAGCTTCTTTACGCACGTGTCGTGCCCTCGAGCCCCTCGTCTCGGATGTTAAAATTTTCGGAACCACCTCAAAAGGTCCGCCTCTGCGTCAGGTCCGTGCCGCCATAGACAGCGCGCAAAACGGACGCCCATAGCGAAAGCTACGGGCGTCGGAAATTTAAAGGGGGAACCCCCTTGGGCCGGACCGGCCCGCGGCCTGGCCGCGGGTCCGGTTCACTCCGCCGCAGCCAGCTGGCCACGGCCCGCTGCCACCGACCGGCCGTCAAGGCCGGTCTTTTTTTCTCCACAGCGACCCGCATTACGCGGGTCGCGGTCGCGCCGCACGGGGCCGCGCGCCTCGCGTCCCCCCCTGCCCCTTGCCCTACGCCGGAGCCGCCCCCTGGAACCCCGCCTCGCTACCGTCCACCAGCTCTCCATCCGCAGCCGCCTCCGCCGTGCTGCCTGAAGCCCGAGCCGCCGCCGCACCGCCTGAACCACCCGCAAGCCGCCGCCTCCGCCAAGCCGCGCCGCCGCTCGAACCCGCCGGAAACCGAAAACCCGCGAACTTTGGCGGATGATTGCGGACGCCACATAGCTCAGAATTCGAATCCGAAAGATGCGTTTGAAAGGGAATAAACTCTACTACGCATTCATGGGTTTTGTTAAAAAATACAACAGCAATTCGACAGGATTAAACAGGCTCAAAGTAGGTGCGGGATAACAAAATGAAAAATGACAAATCCTACCTCGATGGGCTTCGCCCGAAGCTTCGCCGCGATCCGTCGGAGCCGAGCCTCACCGGAGAGGAGGAGGTGATGGAGGAGATCTTCCTCCTCCATTTTTGGGAGCTGCTGTTACTAGGGGAGAAGAGGGGAGGAAGGGTAAGGGGTGTTTAAATAAATTAATTAGCAATTTAATTAATTTAAAACCCCCGAAAAGACCCGCATCCGAAACTCTCGACGAGGTCAAGGTTAAGACTCCCCTAGGGTAAAAACCACCTCTCAAGAACAACGGAAGTCTCAGAATTTTAATCTGAGGCCCCGTTCAATAGTTATTAAACTCAACGCTCGAGGGCGCCAAATTACGAAAACGCCCCCGGGGCCATTTTTCACTGACGGGCCGCGCCCGCAAAAATTACACCCCTCCTAGGGTAAACGACACGCTCCGAAATCAACGGTGCCATCAGTTTTCCAATACGATCTACTGTTTAAGAGATACTAGAGTTTCACCGTTAAACGAATAAAGTAATTAATTAATTTATCCATTTAACGTTCCGAGAGCGAGCGAGGGGTCCAAACGTCCCGCACCGACAAGTTTTATGTCGTTCCTAGGGTAAACACACCATTCCGGACCCATCCGTACACTCAGATATCAGATCCGGATCACCTTTTAGGAGTTATCACATTTATTTGTAATTTCCAATGTGAACATACTGAAAATTTAATTCCGGCCTCTCCGGGACTCGGAATCGCACGCCGTCTGAGGGAACTGCTCTGGAATAACATCAAGAATATCCCAAAGTCTTTTGTAGCCAAAAACAGGGTTATTAAATCATTCCCTACTTCAAACATTTCATCCCAAAAAAGAAAAACCAGGGGACAACTCAGGGTACTAAGCCCACACCTGGCTCCCCCGTACCCAGAAGAACTTTTGCACAGCTCTGTGCCACCACACACAGAACAAGGGATTTGATCTGTTCACGCGAGGTCTAACCTTTCTGATGACGTGCATAAGAGCACATACATATCTCTTCAGGTAAACCACGCGGGAGACATCGTGCACCCACTCCAGACTTTTGGGTTAGGGAAAGGTGGTAGGGAACCTCGCCATCCCTTTACATGGTCTCAAATGGACCGAAGGCTCTCGGGGTAGCTCACCTCCCCGATCGAACCTATACATTGCATGCCACGACTGGAATCACCACCCGCACCTGGAACAAGGCCCGGTGATTCCCTCATTCAGAATATCCATATGGTGAAGCACCCAAGAATATCTGGTCACGTAAGATTTCACAGTCGATGTCTCTCAACCAAGACTCTCTTACATGCTCGGAGAGTGTTGAAGTCATCACCATCAACTAAAGAAAAAAAGTCCTATGCCTTTTATCATACCAAGACTGGGTTACACCGACGCCCCGCGCCGCCCTGGTAAGAACTCAAGTTAGGAGCATGGAGAAAATCATTTCACAGACAGAGTCTAACAGTTCCACTGAAAAAAGTAGAAGAGTTTTAGAGCGTACCTCTTATCAACTCATACTCTGCAGGATCGTAGACATCCAAAGCTTGCGGCTGTTTGTGGTCCCAACAGTCAGCTCCCGGAGCCTGACGTGGACCACCTAGTGGTTATGAGAAGACCTCATAAAGCCGTCCCCCACTCCCAGCTCCTCCCGCTCCTCTTCTAGCACCACCTCCCTGGGTAATACTCTGATCACGACACTGTCTCTGTCATGGTTGCGCACCTACTACCTGCCCGAAGCTCCCCGCATGCCTGGTCGGGCAGTCCCGTGCCAGGTGACCTCTCCCATTGCAAGCATAGTACTTAATCTCTTCGGGCTGATTGGTGCCCTCTGATGCCACTATGGTGTACAACCACACCCCTGAGTCCGGTTGTCAGAAAGCCACCTGCGTCGAGGTTCTGCTTGTCGGTGCCCGCTAGCTGCGACAGACGTCTCGGCTCCAACGTGCCTGCTGCCACCACCAACTCCAGAACGTGACAACAAGCTCTCTGTCACCAGCGCCTGCTCTAGCGCCCCGAAATATGTGGAAATTCCCAAGGATACTATGACAGAACGAATATATCGGCGGAGACCCTACTCAAACTTTCATGCTCGGATGCTATCGTCATGGACCAAGTCCGGGTAAAAGCGTGCACGGTCTGGAAAACTAGCCGCGTACTCGGCTACTACCATCCCTCCCTGCTGAAACTACGGGAGCTCCTAAATATGAACAGAGTGCAAGTAGGAGGGGAAAAACTCCTCACGAAACAACAACTGAAAGTTTCCCCACGAAAGCGATGACTCGTCAAGAAACTGAGTCACCATACTCCACCAACGCCAAGCTGTTCCACGAAAAAGGTTGGCTGCCAAAGCCACTCCCTGATCTGTAGGCGTCTGCACAAGCCTAAAAAGGCGAACCACTGCCTCGAGCCAAACCTCTGCTTCCTGAGGGTCTATCTCACCACTGAACCTCAACGGTCTCTGCCACTGAAACTCATGGAGCGTACTCAACTTGCGCTCAAGCTCAGCCTGATCTGCTGAAACTGCCTGCTGCTCAACAAGTGGGGGTGCTTCTACCAGCCCACTCGGAGAAAGGGGCTCGCTTGATGGGTCCTGGATTGTGGCCTCTTAGATCACAGGGTTGTCGTCACGAACCAAAGCTGGTATCCTGGCTGGCTGTCCTTGCGGAGACATCCTAAAAATTATCAAGGAGTGCCGTAGTCAGATGAGCATATATGTATATACCAATACAACAACGATGGGGAGGTGACTCAATAAGGACAGTCAAAGACTCAATCCTATGTGATGCACAAACCAATTTTCCCTGAAACAAGTGTCTCAGCATGCCGAGTCGACAAGCGGGTTATCAAGGTTCTGGTGAATGGATACGTCAGCCTCCGCACCATCACTGGACTCCCTGACCTAAGAGCTGCTCTCGAGACACGTTAACACGGTTTCCCTAGATCCCAAACAATTACTCTTTTAGGGACATCTGCACAATGTCCCAAGGAATGAACCACCTCTGATACCACTTTGTCATGACCTGACCCTACCCGGGCTTGAGCCGAAACTACCCCAAGCCCGCCTCCATAGGCCAGGGGCTGGCAACCAGCGCCGAAGGCACAATAACTCAGGGAGGCCTTTGCCTAAGTACCTGTACACACACATGCAGCACACTCATTGAAAAAGTGCAGAGTAAAAGAAAAAGACAAGTAAAGAAAAGGGAAACTACTATATATATACCACAAATGTGCATCGACCTCTAAAAAGTACAAGTAAAGTGATGAAAGGGAAAAAGGGGCAAAAAACATGCCCAACCAGAAAAGGTTCCATAACCCGGAAACAGGTAAACAAAAGAAACAGCTGACAGGTCTCCCACTTAGAACCTGGCTACGACCACCGCACGCGGTCCAAGCTCCCAAGATCCTACACTCTACTGAAGTCACGCTCCGCCTGTTCGTCGTCTGCAAGGGCACACCAAGTGCGGGCAAAGCCCAAGCAGGGGTGAGTATAAGAATACTCAGTAGGATACCCCGAAGGCTCGAGGGAGAAACCAAGGAGGTACCGAAGGGTGAGCAGTAGAGAAAACAGGGAATAGTAAAGGAGTACAATCGGAAGTGCAGTAAAGAGTACAACAGAGAGTCCAGATCAACCCAACAAGAGAAAGGAGGTAGACTCGTCCAGACACAAGGAGCAGGAAATGGTGAGAAGATGAACTTCTCGTCGAGTCTTCACTACCTATAGCAGGAGAAAAGACTCATCCAACCACGAGAAGCTAGACACAGAAATCACATGGCATACCCCGCTCGTCTTCTCCTCTCCTGAAAGGAGAGTAACCAAACCCAAGAAGTGGGTACTGGAACAAAGTATATACATGTCCTTATGCTCAGCAAGAATCCCAAACAACGTCGTAAGGGGATCTCCATCCCATAGCTCAACCCAAGAAAAGTATGTTTCCAATAGTCCTAGAAGTAAACTCCATCGATGACCAGCATCCCGCACTCCTGCCCCAAACTAAAAGTCAAGGGGCTCAAACCACTGCACCTCTACACTATCCGCTTTGGGCGGCACTGACTCACCCACACAGTTTTAGATCACGTCACAAGAATGCGTCTCGGTGGGGAAAGCTCCCCTCGTACTTGAGAGTTCTAGGGAAAGTAAAACCACACCTCGTTACTGCCATGCAGTCGAGAGGTCTTCTCAAAGTCAAAGTCGTTCCATCACTGACCCGTACAACCAAGGGTCCTACTCCGGTAATCACGGTGGAAAGCCACAGACTAGCCTAGTAGAAAGGACTGAGTCTGGAATATCAACGGGTGTCCCACTACCCAACCCTGCTGGAGGGTAATTCATAATACATCATCCGACGACCCACTGCCCAGCCCCGCTGGAGGGTAGACCTTAATACACTATCAGGTGACCCACTGCCCAACCCCGCTGGAGGGTAGACCTGGAATAAGTCGAAAGGCGACCCACTTCCCAGCCTTGCTGGAGGGTAGACCTGGAACTAGATGACGGACGACCCACTGCCCAGCCTTACTGGAGGGTAGACCCGAAGAAGTCGATGAGTAACCCACTGCCCAGTCTCTGCTGGAGGGTAGACCCTAAGAGCGTCGGGTGACCCACTGCCCAGTCCCTGCTGGAGGGTAAACCCTAGAAGTCCGTGAGAAACCCATTGTCCAGCCCTACTGGAGGGTAAACCCAAAGAAGTCGATGAGTAACCCACTGCCCAGCCCCGCTGGAGGGTAAAACTCAGAACCGCCCTGGCCATCTCTACTGGAGGGTATAACACTGGCTAACTGAACACAGAGTGGGTATAGCGCAACCACCCAACTCCAGAACAACTCACCCAAAAGGGGTTCAACGCCTGTCCCATCACTGGGTGTCATTAGCACCGCTACCGGCCGATCCATCGAGAACGAAACTAGGGGGAGACCACTCAACCCTGCTGGTCAATCATACGAGCATAGGACCAGGGGAAAAACTACACCCTGCTAGTCAAAAAAACGAGCACAGATGGACCCTCTACGTCGCGAGAGGTAAAAGTACGTAAAGCAGAACCCGGCACGCACATGGGGCCTGCACAACGTGTGCCCCCATCTCAACCTCAACCAAGCATACAAACGTTCTCAGGTAAAAACATCTCCAACGTGTACCTCCAAGCATTCCCGTATACTCCCAGAGTATACCACGTCTCTAGCCCTAAGTCTATCGTGCACACGACACCCAACGTCAACACGAAGGCATGACGTAACATCTCCAACTTTCTACCTCAAAGACTGGGGCACGAACCACCACATCTATTCAAGCATCACTTCACTCACACGGGAGTGCACGCGATCACACGCCAAGGGTCCGCTACAAACACAGTAGAAGAACCGCCCTCGGGGCACCTTCACATTTCCACATTTAATAAGATCACGTATAAGGCTCCGCACAACCAAATGGATCACACCGTTGTAATCCTCACGGAAAAACACACAAGATAGACAACTCACTCGCCTCAAACGGATATCTGACGGAAAAGTCACCAACACCGCCTCACGCTCGAACGACGTCCCGTGATCCCGAGCCTCAACCCTGAAAACAGTCGGGCACATCGCACCATTGCGATCCCCTCGAGAAAACACGTCAAAAGCACTACTCACTTGAGTGCAATGGATATCCGGAGAAAAAGATGCATTCCGGCGCACCGCACACGAGCGACGCTTCATGGGACCCGTAACCCGGTCCTGAAACACAACGAATGGATTGCACCATTGTAATCCTCTCGAAAAAGAACACAAGATGGACTATTCACTTGTCCAAAACAGTCGCCCGGTGATAAAGATGGAAAATCACCGTCGACGCCCAAACGAACCTCGTGGGCCCCGCACCATCGTGCTGAATTAGAGCAGGCAGATTTCACAGTTGCAATCCCCTTGGAAAAACATCCAGAAACGACTGCTCGCACGCCCCGAACGGGCGTCCGATGAAAAAGTCGTGAAACACTGTACGCAGCTCAAAAGTCGGCAGTGGGGACCATGCCTCAACTTCGGCCTCAACACCTGAAACCACCCAGGAAAGCTCCGCCTCGGTGCCAGGGTCCCAACGCCACTGACAGCACTTAAAACGGACGTCGGACGCGTCCGCGCCGTCCAAACAAGAATTCCCGGGAAGCCTGCTTAGCTGCTTTACGCACGTGTTGTGCCCCCGAGCCCCTCGTCTCAGAAGTTAAAACTTCCAGAACCACCTCAAAAGGTCCGCCTCTGCGTCAGGTCCGCACCGCCTTATACGGCGTGCAAAACAGACACCCGTAGCGAAAGCTACGGGCATCGGGAATTTAAAGGGGGAACCCCCTTGGGCCAGACCGGCCCGGTCCGGCCGGTCCGCCCACAGCCGGCCCGCGGCCGGGTCCAGTTCACTCCGCCGCGGCCAGCTGGCCGCGACCCACCGCCACCGACCGGCCATCAAGGCCGGTCTATTTTTCTCCGCAGCTACCCGCATTACGCGGGTCGCGGTCGCGCCGCACGGGGCCGCGCGCCTCGCGGCCCCCTGCCCCTTGCCCTACGCCGGAGCCGCCCCTCGGAACCCCGCCTTGCCGCCGTCCGCCGGCTCGCCATCCGCAGCTGCCTCCGCCGCACTGCCTGAAGCCCAAGCCGCCGCCGCGCCGCCTGAACCACCCGCACGCCTCCGCCTCCGCCAAGCCGCGCCGCCGCTCGAACCCGCCGGAAACCGAAAACCCATGAACTTCGGCGGATGATTGCGGACGCCACGGAGCTCGGAATATGAATACGAAAGTTGCGTTGGAAAGGGAATAAAATCTACTACGCATTCATGGAATTTGTTCTAAAAATCCAACAGCAATTCGACAGGATTAAATAGGCTCAAAGTAGGTTCGGGATAACAAAATGAAAAACGACAAATCCAACCTCGATGGGCTTCGCCCGAAACTTTGCCGCGATCCGTCGGAGCCGCGCCTCATCGGAGAGGAGTAGGTGATGGAGGAGAGCTTTGTAATCCATTTTTGGGAGCTGCTGGCACCAGGGGTGAAGAGGGGAGGAAGGGGAAGGGGTGTTTAAATACATTAATTAGCAAATTAATTAATTTAAAACCCCCGAAATGACCCGCATCCGAAACTCCTGACGGGGTCGAGGTTAAGCCTCCCCTAGGGTTAACACCACCTCCCGAGCAAAACGGAGGTCTCAGAATTTTACTCTGAGGCCCCGTTCAATAGTTATTAAACTCAATGCCCGAGGGCGCCAAATTACAAAAATGACCCTGGGGACATTTTTCACTGACGGGCCGCGCCCGCAAAACTTACACCCCTCCTAGGGTTAACGGCATGCCTCGAACTCAACGGTGCCCTCAGTTTTCTAATCTGAGCCATAGTGTAAGAGATACTAGAGTTTCACTATTAAACAAATAAAGTAATTAATTAATTTATCCGTTTAACGTTCCGAGAGCGAGCGAGGGGTCCAAACGTCCCATGCTGACAAGTTTTATGTCGTTCCTTGGGTAAACAACACATTACGGAACCATCCGTACACTCGGATATTTGATTCGGATCACCGTTTAGGAGTTATTGCATTTATTTTGCGTTTCCAGTGTGAACGCACTGAAAATTTAATTCCAACCTCTCTGGGGCTCAGAATCGAACGCCGTCTGAGGGCGCTGCTCTGGAATAACATCTATAATATCCCAAAGTCCTTTATAGCAAAAAACAGGGTTCTTACAGTATTTATGTCTCTTTCCCAATGTCACATCAAGGTTTTCCACCCTCTGAAAATACTCATTAGGGGATAAAGCTTTTAGAGAAATATCAAATTCTTGTGAACTATTGAATGCATTTTTTAGTCTTCTATAAGTGTGATCCATAGGAAAAAAAATTTCGATGACCCATGTACACTATTTTCCTCCCATGATGCAATTGACAATATGAAGTCTGTTGTTCACAAATTGGACATGCTTTATTCCCCTTAACACTATATCCAGAAAAATTTCCATATGCTGGGAAGTCATTTATAGTGAACATAAGCACTGCATGCTGTTGAAAATATTCCATTTTATAAGAATCGTACACCCTAATACCATCTTCCCAAAAAAGTTTTAAATCATCAATCAATGGTGACAAGAAAACATCAATATCATTTCCGGGTTGTTTCAGACTAGAGATTATTATACTCAACATGAAATATTTGTGCTTCATAAAAACTTCAGGAGAGAGGTTGTAAATTTCCAATAAAACAGGACAAACTATGTGTGCTACTGAGGGTTCATTATCGAATCATTCCATCTATGCACAACTCTATTCTAATATTTCTAATTTTATTTCCAAATGAAGGATACTGCTCATCAATTTTCTTCCATTGTGGACAATCAGTTGGATGACACATTTTTCCATCACATCTCCGCTCATCAGCATGCCATCTTAACCTTTTTTCATCATGTGAATTAGCAAATAAACATTTAAAATGATGAGTTATAGGAAGATACCAAAATACCTTGGAAGGGATCTTTGTAATATCTACATCAACCTGTGATTTTTATTTCAACTTATACCATGATGTCCCACATTTAGGGAACCCTGATAGAAATTCATATTCCTTCCTATATATCATAGTCATTCGGATAGGCATGTATTTTCTTGTATCCCAATTCCATTGGGAATAATATTTTCATGGCCTTATAATGTGAATCTGGAAGATCATTGTCTTTTGGAATAATTTATTTCAACAATTGTATTAACTCTGTAAAACTTATATCACTCCATCCATGTTTCACCTTCAGGTTAATAAATATTAACACTGCCGACAAAACCATAAAATCCATACAACCAAGATACAATGGTTTTTCAGCATCACCATATAGACGCACAACTATCAGTTCTATCTCAATTTTTTCTACTGCAATATCACAGATCATTTCTTCAATTCCATCAGAGTTACCATCTTGAAAATCATCATCATCAGTTGATCTGACATTCTGTCCAGTTTCACCTTGACAAATCTAAGGGCTGTAACTCAGATTAAAACCATGAAAAATCAGATGATCTTTTATCTCTATACTTTACAACTTCTTAATATTCAAACATTTCAGGCATGGACAGAAAACAATGTCATTGCTTAAAACATTTTTTTAGAAAATTCCAAAAAGGCATCAACACCTTCCTCATATTCATTACTCATTCGATGTTCTATAACCCAACTTTGACACACTATTTCCTATAAAAAATATCAAAATTATACATCTTGTTAAGATAAGTCAAATATATATTTATATGAAAAATATCATAATTTGAATGTAAAACAATTTTTGTAATATAAAACAAATCTATGCATATATGAAAAAAATATGCATGAAAATGATTTTAAAAAGAAAATATAGTTAGATATAATAGTTTTAAATTCATCTTGGATCCTTTATTCTTAAGGTACACAAAGAATACATCCTGATGCAACTGGATACCAAATTCACCCTTCCGTAAAAAAGAAATATGATGTGTAAATATTAAAATATGTATACATTCACTACTAACAATTACACATATCCCAAAAATTTTAAACCATTGGGATAGCCTTTAAAACCATTAGGATAGAATACCCCAATGGTTTAACACACTGTTGGCATGATGGTCGTTATAATAGCCCTATACCAATGATTCTACAGGAACCGTTGGTATAGACTACCTGAAGTTAAAATATTCCAATGGTTTCAATAAAACCATAGGGATATATATATACCAAGGGGTGTCCAAGGGGGTAAGGGGCTGTCCAGGGGGGGGGGGGTGGGGGATGTCTAAGGGGGTAAGGACTGTCCACGGGGGTAGGGGTTGTCTAGGGTGTCCTAGGGGGTAGGGGGTGTCCAGGGGGGTAGGGGTTGTCCCTATGCATTTAATTTAAATAAAATATTCATTTGATGCTAGTTTTAAATATAGGAAAATAAACATAGTTTTTTCTAAAAATAATCGTCATGAAAACATTTAAAACCAAGCATTCAATTTTACCAAAGAGACACACCAAAATTAGGGAGCATAATCAATAATGACATAATGAGGGAAATGGGTAAGAAGTATTCAAGTAACCATACCAGATGAGGCACCTAGATTATCCTCCATGAATAAAAAAATGTCAGAGAACATGGTAATACCTAGGAGCTTAGGGGAAAATCTAGAACATATTGTAACCTATTCCATCCTTTTGGCATGCCTGATGTAATCAAACAGCCCTAACACATGAGGGGAGCCATCCCCAAAGCAGAGTGTGTTTATACTAAGGGTCAATTATCAAGAGAATAATATTAAACTAGTGAAACAGGAATTCTCAAATAATCCAATACCAATTATAGGTTACCATGTTATGTCTAAAATGGGGGTGATATGAGAAGTATCAAACAATTAATAGGGGAAATGGTAAAAAATACATTTTTTAAATAACTCAGGCACTGCGCATGGTTAGGCAGCACCCCCTGAACACCCCACCCCCTAAACAGAACCCCGAACCCCTCTGGACACCCCCAACCCCCTAGACACCCCCACCCCCAAGATACTCCTACCCCCTTTGACATCCCACTCACCCCCTAGACACCACCCCCACCCCCCTGGACAACCCCCTCACCCCCTTGGACACCACCCCACCCCCTAGACACCCCACCCCATTGGAAAGCCCCCTCACCCCCTGGACACCACCCCCACCCCCTACCCCATTGGACACCCCCTGGACACCCCACCCCCTAGAAAACCCCATCACCACCTGGACACCATCCCCACCCCTGGACACCCCAACCCCCTTGGAAATTACCCTCACCCCCAGGACACCACCCCCACACCCTTAGACACCCCATAGACACCCCCCTTGGACGACCCCCACCCCCTGGACAGCCCCAACCCCTCTGGATAATCCCCACCCCCTAGACACCCCACCCCCTGGACACCCCATACCCCCTCCGGACAGCCCACTCACCACCCTGGACACCACCCCCACCCCCTGGACACCCCCACTACCTGGATAATCCCCTCACCCCCCTCGACACCACCCCCACCCCCTTGACACCCCTACCCAATTGGAAAGCCCCCTCACCCCTAGACACCACCCCAACCCCTAGGACACCCCCTGGACACCACCACCCCCTTGGACAGCCCCCACCCCTCTGGATAGCCCCTACCCCTGGACAACCCCCCAACCCTCTGGACTGTCCCCACCCCCTGAACAACCCTGCATCCCTCTAGAAAGCCCCCCCATGGACACCCCCACACCCCTGGACACCCCTACCCCATTGGACAACCCCCTCACCCCCTGTACACCACCCCACCCCCTTGTACACCCCCCTTGGACAACCCCCACCCCCTGGACAACCCCCATACCTCTGGAAAGCCCCCACATGGACACCCCCACACCCCTAGACACCCCTACCCCCTTGAACAACCCACTCACTCCTTGGACACCACCCCCACCCCCTTTGACACCCCAACCACCTTGGATAGCCTCCACACCCCCTAGACACCACCCCCACCCCCTTTGACAACCCCTGGACACCCCCACCCCACTAGACAGCACCCCCAACTCCCTGGACACCCTCACCCACTTGCATAGCCCTCACCCTTTGGAAACCCCCCTGTACACGCACACACATATGATAGAACACAAAAAAATCATAAACTTGCATGATATCACTTCCATAGGTTTATTTTACCAAAAAATAATTTATCATGGTATAAATGAACACCATGAAACTTACCATGATGGAAAGAACAAATAAAAATAACATCTTGAAAATTAGTTTAGGGCATCGTGAAAAATAAAAACTGAAATTGAGCCGTGTGAGGCTTACTTGAGTGTTGCAAGTTGACCTGATAGATCTGATGATAATAAATATGATGAATGATGTTGGAAAAAATAGGCTGGAAGGAACGACTTAAAAGAATCATTTCTAGGTTTTTTTGCACGAGAGAGATGAGTCACAGGTCGACTGATCGAAGAAAATAGAATGACTGAATACGGGGTGCGATAAATAATTTAAAAGCTTTATCATGTCGATTATTTAATATCCAATGTGGTAAACTATTTTTTTAATGTTTATAACATTGGTTATTTAATACTGATGTAGAAAGAAATTTATCACGTCGGTTATTTTGATAACTGATGTGATAAATTTCCGAGATTATCTTTATCACGTTGGTTATTTTATAACCGACGTAATAAAGCTAATCTCAGTTTTTATTACGTCAATTATAAAATAACCGAGGTAAAAAATTTATTCTCATCGATTTATCACGTCAGTTATAAAATAACCGACGTGATACATTTATTTTTACAGCTTTGCACGCCGGTTATATAGAACCAACGTGAAAAATACCATCGTGATATATGTTTTTCCACTAGTGATTATGATAGTAAAGATAGTATCCTTTTTCAATTTAAATAAATGATTCAAAATTTATGGTACTTTTTTATTTAGTAAGGAAATAATTTACTTATGATATTTATCAATAATCAAGATAGATATTTTATGAAATTTAAACATCCTTATAACTTTAATAACCTTGCTTCATTGAAGATATTGTAACATTTATCTAGAAAGGATCTCAAATTGCATGGAAGAAATGGTGGAAGTAATCATGGATATATCCTAAGACACTCCTTATAATTTTGACACTATATCCATTTGATTTGATGATTCTCCATTATATTCCTTCAAAAAATTCTCAAAATATGATTGAACCAACAACTTTAATTCACCAACATCATATTTTGGAAAAAATTTCTCATGAAGAGTCATGATTTCACTTATGGAATCAACTAGTTGATTTTTAAAAGCTTCTACTTCATAAATCAACTTGGAATAAATATCCTGAGAGCTTTCATCATCAACATCCAATTCCATTATGGGAATTTTTGAACATGTATGCGCTGGATGAATAGGTGAGAACATGTCCTAATATACTTCCATACTCTAATTATCATCAATCTGTTAATTTTCACAACATAAGGTACTTCTTCCATATGATATGGTTCTCTTGATTCTGATCAGGATCTTCTTTTTGAAACAAGATAATTTACATCTTCTTATTCTTCTTCCTATTATTCTTTACCGACATCATTTTTTTAACAAAACCAAATGATTATGTTTTGATTTTCCAACTTGTATCCTCAGATGGAGATACTTAATAAAGAGGGATAACACCTGATATTTTTGATATGGAACTTTCTTGTCTGACAATATACAATTTGGTAATGGAAGAGGCCAATTCTTCTTTAATAGAAGAAATAAGACTGACATGAGGTTTAATGGTTGTAAGATCATAGGATGAAATAACTTGAGGAATAGTTCCTTCCATGGATTGAACAATAAATCTCACTCTTATTCACCTTTTAGTTATATTTTCATTGTTTATAACATATCTTATATCCATACCTAGAACTGGTTTTTCCATATAAATAGGAACACTTGTAGGAGGTTGTGAAAGATCTTTACTTAAAACTACCATGCGAGACAATTTACCCCGAGTAGTAGCAGGGTCCATCTCAACTTATTATTCTAAACTAACTGGAAACAAAATATTCAAATATAAACTCCAGTAAAAACCACTTCGACTTAAAAAAATTTCACTCAACATTATAAATCTGTGACAATGTGTTGTAGTGGTTTCATCCGGACAGACACTAACTTTACTAAAACTAAGGTCATCATTCTTATGAAAGTATAAAAATCTATTGATTTGTTTTTAATATGGAATATATATTTCATTATATATCTTAAAAAAATCATAGGTTTCTCAATAATAAATAGATATAATAACGTAACATCTTGAAAAATAACTTTTTCAAACTCATTGTTCCATTGTGCAACAGATGACAGAATGAATTTTATAAGAACCATCCAATCAAGTTCTAAATCACTAACTAGATTCTTTTCAACATCATCTATTTATAACATAGAATTCATTATCAATGGAGGTCTCACTTCATCTATAGTATCTAGAGAAGTAATGAAATTGGAATAAACTTCCTAGGGAAATTTGAAAGCTTCAACCATTTCCATTGACTATACAAAAAAACTCTTCTAGTTCATAGTAATTATAACAGGATCTCCACTATCACTAAAATTAAATACATCCGTCTCATAAAAATATTGAACTTATTTTCATAAAAAAACTCAGTTTTTTTCATCAAAAAATAATTCCCAACCTCGATGATTTATAAACATTTTAGGTAACATTTTAGTACTACACAACCAACTAAAATCTACTTCCCTTACACTCAAAAATTTTCTAGTGGTCCTTAGATGTTTGACTCTGCTATAGGTAACACTGTTAGTTCTTTTGTATTTGACCATTTTTGAAAGAGGTTTGGATAGAAAAGTGATGAAGATTCAAATGTTTTTAAGGTTTTCACACATAGAATTGATTTAACTTTTTTTTACGATACTCTAAGGGTCATGAAATGTGACATGCATAGTAGTAATTACAAGACTAGGTGATGTGTCCTATTTTTATGTGACTAATACTTAAAATAGTGAAAAAATCTCAAATGAAATAATTAAAATAAAATATTAACTTAATTATAAATTTATGATAATAAGTAAATTTGAAATAAAATTAACCAACATTAAATAAACTTAATTTAGATTTGATAAAATCAACTATGTCAGTAGGAATGGTTTAGTAAAAATGTTTCCTAATTGAATTTTCTAGAAAAATTTCTAGATAGATATCAACATTTTGTGGATGATCTCAAAAGAAATGATGCATTAAATTGGTGTTCTTCGTACTATAGTGGTTTATTGAATTATTTGAAATGTTAATAGCACTCATTTATCACATTTTATTGTAACACAATTAAAATTTAATTCAAAATCCATTATGGGGTGTTTCATACCCAACACTTGTTCACAAAAACTTTCTACTACAATATATTCAACTTTAGTAGTTGATGATGCTACAAAGTGTTATTTCTTGCTTGACTATGATCCTAGATATTTAATAAGTAAATGGAACATTCCTAAGGTTCTTTTCCTATCTATCATACATCCAATAAATTTAGTATTCGAATATTAAGTTAAATTAAAATCAATGGTTTTTGGAAAAAGTAGAGAAAGAAACATAGTTCCTTTTAAATATCATTAAATCCATTTCACAAAATTTAAATGAGATTATTTTGGATTGGATTAAAATATTTCTCAAAAGAATATTAAAAAAACAATTATCGGCCTACTTGTAGTAAGATAAAGTAAAATTATAGTGATTCCTCTATACAACTTGTTACCAACTAGTTTTCCATCCTCATCCATATCAAGTGTAATATTGGAGCTTATAGGAGTTCAATAAGTCTTACTATTTTCAAGTATAAACATTTTATGTAAATTAAGTATATCTTTAATTTGGTTTAATACATTTCCAAAATATTTTTGATAAATTTGAAAAACTAAAAATTAGTTTAACTCATCCATCATAACCATTTAAAATTCATTTTTAATAATTCTTGAAAAATAATTACATAATTTTTGGTTTATTGACCAAAAAATAACATCATCAACATATATTTGTTCCAAAATAATATCTAAAGATGAAAATTTCTTGAATAATATAGGATATTCCTTTCCTATTGAAAATAAATTTTATAAAAGAAAAGATATTAATCTATCATACCGCACTGTAGGTGCTTGTTTAAGTCCAGAGAGATCTTTGGTAAGATCAAAAACAAAATTTTGTAAGCAAGGGACTATAAAACCAGAAGGATTTTCAACATAAAATTCCTCCATTAAAAATCCTTTTAGAAATGAAGATTTAAGATCCATCTAATATAATTTATAATTCATATTATATATATATTCTTGAAGGATTATAATTACATTTAACCTAGATATAGGGGAAAATGCCTCTTCATAATCTATTCATTATTCATGATTGTAATCTTTTGAAACTAATCTAGATTTATTTCTAATGATCTCAAATTGATCATCCTGTTTATTTATAAATACCCATTTTGTGCCAATTATAGTATAGTAAGAGGGTCTATGAACTAATTCTCTTACCTTGTTCCTCTTGAACTAGTTTAAGTCTTCTTGTATAACTAAAACCCAACTTTAATCAACTAAAGATTATTCTATAGTTATCGGTTTTAGCTAGGATAGAAAGGGATAATATCTACTATTTCCAATATATATTCTGGTTATAAATCCTTCATCTAAACTTCCTATAAATTTTTTAGAGGATGGTTCTTATGGTTTCTAAGTTATCTAGGAAACACACTTTTTAGTTCTATAGTATCAAACCTTACAGTATTTGGTTCAATATAATCATATTCAAAATCATCATCCTTATTACTGTTAAAGAGGTTTTTAGGTATATATTTTTTAATAGAATCACTCAACTCATCAGTTTGAGGCATTTTGTTATCAAAAGGATCACTTTCATCGAACATCACATGAGTTGATTCTTCAACAACTCTTAACCTTTTATTAAAAAATATATAATCTTTTAAATTATTATAATAACATATGATATACCTTTATAAGATTTTGGATCAAACTTACCAAGATTTTACTTGATATTTAAGATATAAACCTTGCATCTAAATACTTTAAAGTACCCTACATTTGGTTTTCTATATTTCATAACTCATAAGGTGTTTTCTTTAAGATAGGCCTTATTAAAACTCCATTAATGATATAAAATGATATTTTAATAGCATCAACCCAAAAATAAGTGGGCATGGTATATTCACACAATATTGTTCTAGTGATTTCTTTCAGGGTCCTATTCCTTCTTTCAATAACACCATTCCATAAAGGTGTCCCAGGGGAAAAAGTGTGTTTAATACCTTGTTTTGAGAAATACGAATTAAATTCATAATTATAAAATTCTCATCTATGGCCACTTCTCAAAGTTACAATTTTGACATATTTTTCAATTTTCATAATTTTACAAAAAATAATAAAAATAGAAAAAAAATTAAATTTTAAGTCTTAAAAAGTAAACACAAGAAAATATTGAAAAATCATCAACTAAAACACAGAAAAAGGATTTTTCAGTAAGGCTTGTAGTTCTAGTTTCCAAATACATCCATATAGATAAGATCTATGGTATGGAAGTATTATAAACTTCTTTTATTGGTTTAAAATATGACTTGTGTTACTTTACCATTTGTCATGCATCACATTGTTTCTTTAAAAAAAATTTAAGATCAAGAAAATCATAAATCAAATGTCATTTAGATAAAATTTTCAACGAATGAAAATAATAATATCCAAGACTTCTATCTCAAATCAACGATTCATCAATTTCAGCATTCAGAAAATTTAAATTTTCTTCACATAAAGAATTAATATCTAAAGTATAAACATGATCTATTCTTGGTTCTTCAAAATTGATAGATTTTTATTTGAAAAATGAGCATGCATTGTTAGAAAAATCAAATGAATAACCATCATCACACAAATTAGAAATAATTATCAGGTTGTTCTTTAAGACTTCAACATAAATTACTTTATTTATGCAGATAGATTGAGGATGTACAACTGATCCAATACCAATTTTTTTTCCTTTTTCACTATTACCAAATATGATATAGCCTCCATCAATCTTGGGTAATGAGTGAAAGTTTGAGAAATATCCACTCATAAGCCTTGTAAAACTACTATCCATAAACCATTTTTCATTAGTCCTCATGTGTTTTGTTCCCTACACTGAAAAATTAAACAATAAAATTTTTTGGTACCCAAATATTCTTGGCCCGATCAATGTTAGCTACAAAATAATTGGGGACTAAAATATGTTTTTGTTTTCCAGAAAAATCAGTAGAAAATTTTGAGAAACATTTTCTAGGAAAATAATTTTTAATTCCACAAAAATGATGATTTTCCTGATTACAGATATTGTCTTAGTGTCCTATTTATCTATAGTGAAAACAAGTACCTTAGAGTGTTTTTTGTTTCAGAACTAGGAACAAAATAGTTTTATAAAATTTTGGATTTTCACCTTGACTTACTATTACAAAATTTTATTTTTTTAGTTGGTATTGACCAAGAATCTCATTTAAGTAAACCCCCCAATTAGTAAAAATACTTGCAATATATTTGAAGTTTCAAACCTCCTTTTGTAGGTCCTAAATTATGCTAATCTATTTATTACATGATGCAGTAGACTTTTCCAACTGATTTTTCAAATCTATAATTTGTTTGTTTAAGTCCTCCTCTTAATTAACAATTTTTTATAAGAATTAATGAGAGATTTAATTTTATTTTTTAAGATTTCATACTTAATATTTAACATGGAACAATATTCATTTAATTATTTATTTGAGAAATTTTCATTCTCCAATTCAAAAACATTATCATAAGAATAATAAGAATGAACCTCATCTGAATGTGACATGAAACACATGTTGGTATTTTGATTAAATTTTATAGATTCTTATTATAAAGATGGTTATTAACTAGAGTCTTTATAATAAATTCATGAAGACTTCAGATATTTCTTTTATTTCTTCTTATATTTGGTATTCTTAAAGAAATTTTTGTTAGACTTTTTATTTTTATACAATTGTAGATATTCTGTCTTGATATGACTTAGCTTATTACACTTTTAGCATCTCACTTATTTATAATTGTCACCATTATTCCTATGCTTATTAAAGGGTCTTCTGAAACATCTTTTATTTTTATAGAACTTTCTAAATTTTTGGGCAAACTATGAAAGTTCATCATTTGATCTAGAATTTATTGAGGAATATTCTTCTACATATGTTTATTGATCTATATACCCTTATTCTTTTTTTCATCTTTAGAAGTAGAAACCTTCAAAGAAAAATTTTATTTCTTAACCATTTTATATTGTTCAACTTTATCTTCCATTTATGCTTAATAAATCATAAGAGTACCAATGATATCTTTTATTTTAAAATTATTGACCTATATAGATTGTTTAATAGAAGATTATATTCCACTCCACTTAGGTGGTAAATTTCATAGAACTTTCAATTCATACTTGGTATTAGTAATTGGTGTTTCTAGAGTAGACGCATTATTCAAAATCTTTGTGAGTCTTCCATTCAACTGAGTAATGATTTCTTATTTATCAATTTTGAAGGTTTCAAAATTAAGTTTGGCAGTATCATATCTAAGGGCCTTTACATTTTTTTTACCTGTATTAGAAACTACTATAGTAGTCCACATTTCATAATTTGGTTTTCATTGAGAACCTCAATTATTATATATATTATATAATTATTATATTTAGAATTAATATCATAGTTTTCTTTCGTATTAGAATCCTAATTTTTTGGTTGTGTATTAAGAATTTTATAAGGTTGCACTACTTTAAGATAAACCTTTAAGCCATGGTTCTTCAAATATATGGCCATTCATTCCTTCCAACAACCATAATTATTACCATTAATGTAAGGATATATAAACATTAACATAACTTCTTTGATACCATCCAAAGAATCCATTTGAAAGAAGATATTTGGACTTAAACCTTTGATAGCTGTGAACTCAAGAGTCACAAGCTCCAATGCCAATTGTTATCTCAGAGAATGGATATTTAAAAACTCAATATGGTGGTGAATTGCCTCCAATGGCCCGAAGGACTTCATTTTTTTATTGATTTTGATAATCCACCTTTCAAGGGGTGAGTTGGAACCCTTACAAGGCCCGTAGACATAAGTATTACATGGACCGTAGGCCTTAGAGTAATTCATTGCCTGTAGGCTTCAAAAATTACATACAACCCCGACAAACTACTTGGAAATTCTCCTCCCCAGCATCTTCATCGTGAAATCATCTCTCCACCTTCATATGGCTGTTCGGCTAGGAATTCTCGTGCATGCACAGGCTTATCTCAATGGCATGTGCCATACCATCTCATTCTTGTAATCCGTTTAGCTTTTGCTATGATGAAAGCTCCTTGCTCATCCTCCTTGCAGAGCTTGTTCCTTGTAGGTTGTCTGGTTTTCATCAGCACTTAAGGTGGACCGAAGGACTTGAGGTGGCCCAAAGGCTTTACTGACCTGAAGGCCTGGGTGGCCTGAAGGCCTTACAGGACTCAGGGACCAAATCGGTGGCCCGAAGGCCCAAACGGGGGCATATTCTCGGCTGCTACAATTCCAAATAGTGCCTGCTATAGTTCCCACTACAGTACCTGCTACAGTACTGCACAGTTCCTGCTACTGTACCTGCTACAATACTTCTACAGTACCTACTATAGTACTATTACAGTACCCCCAGAAATTCTACCTCTACCTGGATTTGATCCCTGGTTGTTTTGGATGCACTTACGGAGTCCTTACCAACCGGGCTAAGGCTCATGTGCAGGGTGGTGAATTGAGTTCCTATTTTTTTTTTAATTTAAAACCACCCTCTTCAAGGTATGTGATTTACAATATTTAACTTAATATAAATAGGTAGAATAAATGTAAAATATTAGTGGAAATAGATTGAACACAATATATTTATAGCGATTCAAGGAACAAAAATCCCCTAGTCCACTCCACTGACACTCTACTCCATGAGTTTGTTGATTTTCACTATGAAAAACCATTTTATAGGGGATCCCAACTGAGTACAAGGAGATGTTACTTGTTACAAAGATCCAAAAGATTTCAACCAGGCTCTCCCTTAACAAGTCCTATCCACAGTCCTAGCAAAATCACTTATAATGGGTGTAGATGAAATAAAGATGAATGAACATTAAAGGAATGTTACTACACATTGTTGAAAAAAATGATAGTGGATAAATATATATCCAGAGAAGATTATGATCTTCAAAGCACAAATCTATATGTTCTTATAATTCAAATATAAACTTATAATCGTAGCACACAAGCATTTATGATATTTTTTTTCTATATATATACGGTTATCCTTAGCATTATTAGAGTATTAGTATGTAAGTGTGTATCTCTATCCTTATATCCATGCAATGTACAACTCTAACTATTTATATACCCTCTTTGATTTTGAACTTAAGAATATGAGATAATAATAATGGGTTAGTGAATAGTGCATTGAAAAGTTGATGAGACATGCTCTTAATGGAATGTGTCTATTCCTTCCAAATATGGAATAAACTTATGCAATGATAATGTTATCAATCATATTCTCTTGATCTTTCCATTCTTGAAAAAATGACACTTTATATAGATCAATATTTAATTAATTCGATAAATCATTTTCTGATATGTTTAAAATAATGAAATGACTTATTGAGATATTATTCTAACATTATAAAAGAAATCATGATGATATGTATAATAGCTTATTCTTCTTAAGATTATTAATTGATAGAATTGTTCTCATAAAATAAGTTTTTGAGTAGCTTCATAAGATAAAAAATTCTTTTAATTATATAGTGAGTAAGATAAAATGAATTAAATGATGCATAGAATAATTCTTCTAAATAAAATAATTATGTTACTTAAGTGTGATACTTAACTTTTATAAATTCTCTTAGTGCTCACAAGATAATATTTTTGTGAATATCCTTTATGTAAGATAAAGAATTTACAAAACCACTTTATTATTGAAATACCTAGCTTTGAACACGAGGTATGTAATATAGTCTCTTTCTAAGATAATATATTATGTATTAAGATTAAATTTCAACACTATGTTTTTTGAATTTGAGAAAATGGAAGATAAACTTTCAACACTAGATTTTTGTTAAATAAAATAATTTTCCACAGATTAAACACTTTACTCAACATAAGATAATCACTTATTTTAAGCATAAGATAAATTCATTTGAAACAAATAACTCACCAATTGCAACATGATAAAATATGAAACACTTAATATAAACTCTTATAATAAAAATATGAATTTTTTAAATCATTAAAACACATAAAAACTGAGATATGTTGGAACAATATAAGTCTATCCAATAGAATTGACTTAGATACTAAGTTCCCCATATTTAATATATTGAACTATTATTAGTACCTTATGATGAAATTTATTTCCATATACTATGTTAACGATACTATTTATTTTCCATCATAAATTAGTTACTATATTCCCTCCTTTTCCATATATAAAAACTTCTTCCAATTCCTATGAGTCATTTTCCTATGTTCTTCTTCACACATTCTTGATATGTAGAAAATTGAATCTTCTTACCTATATGGTATTTATCCCCAAAACTTCCATGAAAATCTATAATTATATTCTTTGGTGTATTTAGAAAATTAAATAGGTTCATGTTGTTAATAATAATTCATGATAACAGGTTAAGAATAAGCATAAGATTTCTTACTCTAACTCTTTTCTTGTTTGGTTGTTCATTGAAATAGTCATTGTATTTTCCATGGAATGTATTTTTAACTCCATTACTCATATGTCCATATATTCACTAAAATATAGAAATGTTAAGGAAAATAATTCTTTATTTGATATTATAATAAAAAGTAAAACTATTAATATAAAAGAAATAAATCATAAACGACATATATACCCTAACTTATAAATTTATAGGTTTTAATATAGGTGTTCCAGGATCATTTCCTATTTGGTTATCAAGAAACAATATATTAAAATCACTTATATTGGTTTATAAATATCATATTAACCAAAAAATCATATCCCCCAGGAGTGTCAAACTAGGTATATAGTTAGGCCTCTTTGTATTGCACCAAGTAAAGATCAATTTAATTCCAAACTAGACTTTTCACCCATAGGTGCATCCATGTCAGAGCGTGCATCCAATTATTTTTATCTATTCAAGGATTTCATTTCTAAGAAACTAAACTATCCTTAATTTATCAAAATTTTAGGGTTTTATACTACAATTAAACTTTTCCCTAAGTTTTTCACTAAAATTCTCTCATCATAATCCCCAAAAATAACTTAGCTAATATCCCAAAATAACTAAACATTGATTTGATACCAACTAAGGCACCCCAAGCTAAACGTATTTTATTTTACATAATTTTAATAACCTAAACATAAAATATTACAAATAATAACATGATCCCAAAAACCATAGATTTAGTGTCTTTGAGGATTAATTACAAAAGAAACTTAATTTACAATACTTCTAAACATTTATCCATAATTAAACCACATTAGACCCCCATTTGAAATTCTCATAATCATATTTCTAACTTTAGGAATGGAAACATAAGTAAGGGGTTATCTATAATTATCAATAAGGGGAAAAAAGTCATCAACATTTCATCAAGGGTTAGATCATCATCAAATGAGAAACCTCGAACATGAGATAAATATCTTATTAAAAAGAAGATGAAACAATAAGAGTTATTCATAAGTAATGATAAGAGGACATAAAATCTCAAATGAACAAACATGTACCATGGAATAAGAGTGTGATATAATAAACATTATCCATAGAGTATAACCAGAAGAATATGGAAAAAAATATAGCCTATCATAGAAACATAACATGAAAACGAACTATAGAATAAACATAAGCATCAGAAATCATAACATTGTGGGAAGACTCATTCATTCCCAAATATTAATTTGTGAATAAACCCATGATTTCCATGCATTAGGTTTTGAACAAACCCATGATGTCCACACATTAGGTTGTTAACAAACCTGTGTTCTCTATGAATTATATGTGAGGAAATATAATCATTCCCACACATCATTATTTCATGAGGTATAAATACTTAACCAATGCATTGGAGAGTGATATATGACCCCACTCATCAATATCCATACATATGTGTTCCATAAGATATCAATAATTCATATTATGAAAACCCATGGGAAGGAAATAGGTTTTATATCATTTTCAAACGTTATCACATAACATGATATAAAATGTAGAATGGTTGATAACAAGATATCAATCACCCAAAAAGAGCATTTCATAAAGAAATTTAGAAGGTGATTTATAAAATATAACTCCATAGGATTTGTCTATTTTGGAGTTAAATTAGAAAATGGAAGCGAAATATAAAAAGATCTTTGGAAAATATTTCTTAACATTATCATGAAAAAATAAGTTTTGAGTCACTTTTGAAAATATCATTTTTGAGTAATTGAAATGAAGTATTGTTCAAACATTATTTAAAAAATAAAATTTAATAATATATCCTTAAAAAATAAAAGAGTTCATCTAATGAAAATGTAGAGTGGAAAATGTAATGACCCAAGATTTTGGATCCCTTAAATCAATACTATCTTCATTAACTAGTGTCACACACAACATTGAACACACACAACACTGAACTAAAATAAGCAGTAAAATATTTTATTATGATTATTAGTAAAAATATAATAATAAAACCCATAGTAAATAAAAGGATATTAATCAATTTAAAATTATTATATTTAAAAGATAAATAATTAATATAAAAAAGTACTATTTTTTTCAAATAACTATTTTTTTAAAGTATTATATAATTTACCATAATAAATTAAATTAACCAGTTTTAAAAGATTATTATAATAATATATGATATTGAAATATATGAAAAAATAATTTAAAAATATTTAAATTAAATATTGGTATGAAATAATATTAAAAAACACATAATGTTCAAAAATGAAATTTACCAATAAATGTTTTTCTTTATATTTTGTATTTAATTACTAAAAACTAAATATATAATTTTTATAAATTTAATTTGATAAAAATAACACAATTTTTTAATTATAATTTCAAAACTAGTTTAAAGTTAATTTTTTAGATTTTTCTAAAAAATAATTTATTTTTAAGTGAATAATGAAAACAATCCAAATTTTCTAATACTGCCACTTTTTCTGACTTAAAATTGTTTAAAACCATTTTTATATAAAAATATATTTTTATAAAGTAAAATAGATCATTTATAAATACAATTTAAAATTTATATAACCCATGTTTAATGTTTTATAAACTTAAGTAATATTTTACTTTAATTTTTTTATTCTTTTATATTATAAATTAGTGTTCGTCACTTGTAAAAATTAAATTTTAAAAAATGAATTTTATCTTTTATAACAACATGATCATATTATTTTATAAGTTCAATATCATTTTTATTCATAAAAGTGTGATTACTAAGTTTAAAGTTAATGACCTTGTTAATGGTGGAAGAGTTATTTTGAATAAACTATGTTGTCACGACCCGTCCCTCGGGGCCCATGCCGTGACTACCCCAAACCCACCTTCCATAGACTAAGGGCTGGTGACTAGCACCAAAGGCGTATTCCCTAAAACTAGGAAGGCATTGCCTTTATAACCTGTAAACACACACAACCAAGCACACAACAAGATACGAACTCAAGCAAACTGTATAGTAAAATAGAGATTATAGTAAGAAAAAAGGGGCCAGAATACAAGCCCAACTGGAAAGTACAAGAAACTAAAAGCACAAGTAAACTAGAACAACTCCAGTGATCACCCGCCAAAGATCCTACCTGAAGGGTAGGTACATATCTCGAATGGTTGTCTCTGCGGTACACCTAGTCTAAGGTCCACCTCTGAGCTACCTCCAGTCCTCGTACTCTCATCCTCAGTCAGCGCTATCCATCATCTACACCAAACCCAACGAGGTGCGGGCATAGCCCATGCATGGGTGAGTATAATGATACTCAGTAGGGACCCCGAGACCCTCAAGGTCTCACAAATCTACAGAGGATAAACCATAAAGCATGAAAACAATTGAAAACCCTACTTAGGTATATGCCCATACATAAACCTAAGTTATCAAGTAAACCCATCTCAAACATGAGGAAACACAAGACCCAACTCATTAGCCCAAAGCTCAACTGTTCCACAAAGAAAGTAATACTACAAAGGTAAGTACCACACAGGTATGCCACATTAAAGAATACCACCAAGGTATTACCATGAAGGATAATACCACACATGTATAGACTCAGATCACACCAGGTATAACTTAGGTATAGAAGTAAAAATGATTAGATGTAACTACTGAATTATCTTACTCTATTAAGAGGCTCTAATGACGACCCACACATGATCGCTCGGTTCTGACCCACATAAGATCTCTAGATGCTGACTCACATAGGATCTCTAGGTGCTGACCCACACATGATCGGTCGGTGCTGACCCACACAGGATCGCTAGGTGCTGACCCACACAGGATCGCTCGGTGCTGACCCACACAGGATCGCTCGGTGATGACCCACATAGGATCACTCAGTGCTGACCCACATAGGATCGCTAGGTGCTAACCCACACAGGATCGCTCGGTGCTGACCCACAGGGGATCGCTCGGTGCTGACCCACAGAGGATCTCTCAGTGATGACCCACACAAGATCGCTATTCATTATTCACAACACAGCCAACTACTGAGTTCCCGCACCAGATTGCTCATATCTAGGAGGGTCCGCTCCTCAAGCCACTGGTCGATACTCCAACTACCACAAAGTCTAACTAAAAATTATTCAAAAGGACCGCTATGTCATTGGGGTCTCAACGCAACATATGGTGCGTCAATCGGATGCCCGGTCTGTATGTTATTATCCTTTTAGTCCCGAGGGCCCGGTTGGATTCGTGCTCAATCCAACCCGAATGTATCCCAACCTTATCCAAATCTAAAGTGGGGTATACCAAAGAGACAGTATCACTCCAAGGTTTATAGTTCCATTGATGTTTTTTCAAACGGACGACTGATGCTAAAGTTATGGCTGATAGAGCGAAAATATCATAGCTGGTCTGAGTCCGGTCCGACCCGGCCTGGGCTGACCCAACCCGGTTTGGGTCGACCCAGCCCGCTGGGTCCGGCTCGGCCCACGCTGGGTGGCGCGGGGTTCACGGAGTGGCGTGAGGCTACGAGGGCGGTGCGGAGTCTGCGAGGGAATCGTGGAGGCCGTGAGGGCGGTGATGCTGCGGGGGTCGCGATAGGCCGTGGGGTGGTGAGGCCGCGGGGGCTGCGAGGCCGCGGGACGACGAGGTCGCGGAGCGCCACGGGGTGGCGAGGCCACGGGGGCTGTAGAGGGCCACTGGGCGGCGAGGTCTCGGGGGCTGCGGAGGGCCGTTGGGCGGCAAGGCTGCGGGGCGGCGGAGGCCGCGGGCGGCAGAGGCCATGGTTGGCGCGGTGGCCACGGGGCGACGTCGTTGCACCGTCACCTTCTTTGTGGCTGGAGGTGGTGCCGGACGCCATTCTCATGCCTTACCTAGGTTGGTTGCTGTCCTCCTCCATCGCAGAGAACACAAGAATTAAACAAAAGATTTGTAGAGAGGTCAGGCCATGTTTATTTGGCCCTCACTCTCCGCATTAGAGCAGTAGTAAGAAGCTATAATCTCTTCCTGATTTTATGATGAATTATCAAGAATGGGTAAGGGGAAGAAATTCAAACAACCACCCCACCTCAAAGGTTCATTGATGTTGGCGCGATAAAGAATTCAAAGATGTCGACGTTCATTGCGCCCGCCACACACCTCCGATCCCAGGCTGATTCATCAGTTTGTCATAGTTAAAGACGTTCCTCATTGGCGATATAATTCTTCGTTAGAGGATGAGTTTCTCCACAATTCTCCAAAGCTTCTCCATTTGCCAACAGTTTCTCCAATTCCACCAAAATGATTAAATATCCAACCTTTTAATTTATATTAAGTATATTAATAATGTTGGCACAATTAAAAATGCTAAAAAATTTCAATAATTTTTGGCTGGCTCTAACAATTAAATGAGGTGTTGGCATATTTAATTGTATCAGTTTAATTGGCTCAAATTAATGGAGGAAAAGAATTAATGGGGAGTTGAGTGGTTTCTCCCCCATTAAGGGGGTTCGGGTGGTGCCTTCCATTAATTCCAAATTGGGAGGTTTTAAAACTGGTGGTACCCACATTTATAACATTCATGCGGGAGTTTTAGGCACGGGTAGTCCCCACCAACATAACCCATGTTGAGGGGTTTCAGAAATAAAAATGTTATACATTGTTATTTTATTTTATTCTTTCACGAAAAGTACAAAAATTAACTTTCACTCTCGACCCACTACGATTGAGGTGAAGGTATCCTTAAGCGAATACTAGCGCTGTGAGTTCTACGGTGCCCTCAGATTTCAATTCTGAGCACTAGTTCAAAAGTTACAAAAACCCGCTCGCACGTCTACTTAATATACCCAAAAAAAGTTCTGAAATTCATTCTAGGCACACCGGGCCTCAGAATCACTCGCCGTCAATTTGTGCAGACTCGTAAAATTCCTATATAATTTAAAAAATTCACATTTAATTTCCGAGTCTTTACATTCTCCCCACCTCAGGGCTTTGCATCCCCATAAGCCACAACTCAAACTAAGGGAACAAGTGGGGGTAATAAGCATGCATTTAAGCCTCCTGCTCCCATGTTATCTCCTGGAGGTTCCCATGATGCCAGCGAACGCGCACCAGAGGTATCAACCAATCATGAAGGAACCGCTCCGGTCGATCCTCAATCTCCACAAGAACCTCCAAAAACGTCACCCCATCGTCGATGTCTAGCTCATCATGGTCGATGATGTGAGAAGGGTTGTGCACGTATCTCCTCAGATGGGATACTTGGAAGACATCATGCACCCAGTGCAACTGAGAGGGAAGTGCTAAGCAGTAAGACACCTCGACAACTCTACTAAGGACCTAAAAAAGTCTGATGAACCTCGAAGATAACTTTCCACCTCGGCCAAATCTATGTAAAACATGTTTGTGTGAGACCCATAGGAAGATGTGGTCGCCATCCTCAAACTCCATAGGTCTCCATTTCATGTATGAATAAGACTTCTGCCTGCTCTGTGCAATCTTCATCCACTTCTGGATGACTTGAACCTTCTCCGTGGTAGCCCATACCATCTCTGGTCCCACGAGTGCTGACTCCCCTGGGTCAGTCCAGCACAAAGGTGATCTGCAAGGTCTCCTGTACAAGGCTTCGAAAGGTGCCATCCCAATGGTGGAGTGATAGCTGTTATTGTATGAAAACTCCACCAAAGGCAAGTGATCCTCCCAGATGTGACCGAAGTCAAGGACACAAGCACGTAGAATGTCCTTGAGGGTCTAAATGGTCTGCTCATTCTAACCATCCGTCTGAGGATGGAAGGCGGTGATCAAACGAAGCTGCACCCCGAAAGCCTCCTGCAACCCCTTCCATAGCCAGGACATAAAATGTGCATCATGATCGGAGACAATCGTTGAGGGTACTCCATGTAGCTGCACAATCTCCTGCACATAGAGGCATCCCATGCTCTCTACTGAACCCTACTCTCTGATCGGTAGGAAGTGGGCTAACTTGGTGAGTCGGTCGACGATCACCCAAATCGAGTCATGATCCCTGGATATACGTGGAAGTCCTGTCATGAAGTCCATGGATATCCCATCCCACTTCCACTCTGGGACCTACAAAGGCTGAAACAAGCTTGCTGGTACTTGATGCTCTACCTTCACTTGTTGAAATGTGAGGCATTGAGAGGAAAAATCTGCAACTGTTTTCTTCATTCCCGGGCACTAGTGCTGTCGTCAGAGATCCTGGTACATCTTCACCACTCCTAGATGTACCGTTAGAGGGGATGTGTGGAAATACCTCATCACTTCCTCCCAAAACGACACTGGTACCATGGTACATCCTCTGAAGAGGATGGCATGCTTACCACCTTTATAAAATCCATCAGGGGTCTGCCCTGTGGATATCTGATCATGTCGAGCCTCGCAGTCATCATCCCCATGCTGCGCCTCCCCGATTCATTGAAAAAGTGGGGGAGTGACTGTAAGAGATTGAAGAGAATTTGCTCCATCCCAATCAACAAAGGATTTATACAAAGTGGCTAGATACTCCGTAGCCTCATCTAGCAGCTGTATACCAGACCTCCTACTGAGTGCATCTGCTACAATGTTCCCCTTCCCAGGAGTATAGACTATCTCAAAGTCATAGTCCTAGAGGAACTCAATCCAACATCACTGTCTTAGGTTTAAGTCTTTCTGAGAGAAGATATACCTGAGACTGTTGTGATCATAGTAGATTGTAAAACGCTCTCCCATCAAGTAATGTTTCCACATATTCAAGGTGAAGACCACTATTGCTAACTATAGGTCATGGGTAGCATAGTTATGCTCATGTTGTCTCAGCTGTAGAGAACCATAAGAAATCACTCCTCGCTCCTGCATCAGGACACATCCAAGTCTGGTCCTTGATGCATCACATTAGACTATGTACCCTAAACCCTCCTCCAGTAGCCTCAAGATGGGGGCACTAGTCAGCCTCTTCTTCAACTCCTGAAAACTCTGATGGCATCTCTTCAACCAAACGAAAGGTTTTCCCTTCTTCGTCAATGCTGAAAGTGGTGCTGCAACTCTGGAGAAATCTAGAACAAACCTCCGGTAGTATCCAACCAAACCCAGGAAGCTCCGTACCTCTGTCACACTCCTGGGTGGCTCCCAAGAAAGTACCACCTCAATCTTCACTGGATCTACAACATCTATAGTCTCCGATATAACATGTCCCAGATAGTGAACCTCTCAGATCTAGAACTGGAACTTCGATAGCTTACCATAAAGCTGGTGCTCTCAAAGTGTGTCCAGTACTACCTGAAAATTATAGGTATGCTCCTTCTCAGTAGTCGAGTAGATCAGAATTTCATCGGTGAAGAATACTACAAAGTGATCAAGGTATGGCTGAAAGATCCTGTTCATGAGTCCCATGAACACTGATAGGGTGTTGTTTATGCCGAATGACATAACTAAGAACACGTAATGGCCATACCAACATCTAAAAGCTGTCTTCTGCACATCCTCATCTCGTACTCTAAGCTGGTGATAACATGATCTGAGGACTATCTTCGAGAACCACTGTGCTCCCTTCAATTGAATAAAGAGGTCATCAATCCTCATAAGTGGGCACTTGTTCTTCACGATCACCTGGTTCAGGCACCGATAGTTTACACAAAGTCTCAAGATCCCATATGCCTTCTTGGAAAACAAAATCAAGGCTTCCCAAGGAGAAACACTGAGCCAAATGAACCCTTTCCCCTGTAAGTCCTCCAGTTGTACCAGCAGCTCATGAAGCTCCACAGGAGCCATCAGATACGCTGGTGTAGATATCGGTGTCATCCCGGGGTACAAGTCAATGTAAAAGTCCACCTCTCTACGAGGAGGTAGACCTAGAACATCATCAGGGAAGACATCCACATACTGGTACACCACTATAGGATAACTCAGACTCTCCACATTAACTGCATCAAGAGAAAGGCTAGCCAAATAATGAGTGATCAGCTGCACTCTCCTCCGGGTAAGTCCATTCTGTGCTGCAAAGGCTCCCTTCTCGTCAGTGAAGGTAAATGTGGTCCCATCAGTGCAGACACACGACACTTTGTGCCTAATACAGTCAATATGAGCATGGACTATAGATTACCATTCCATACCCAAGATAACATCATAAGGCCTCGATGCTACTACTAGGAGATCCCAACCAAAGATCTAACCTCCTAGAGTAAGCTCACACTACTAGCACCAGTGCGTAATCATCAAATCTGCTCCTGTAGGAGTCTCTAGCTGTAAGGATCAAGCCAACAGCTCTGTCAGAATCTTTGAGCTCCAAAAAAGGGAGGTGGAAATAAAAGAATGTCTGGAACCTGTGTTTATAAGTACTGAAACTAAGATAGAGTAGACACAGATTGTACCTAATATCGTTTCCAGAGCACCATGGTTGCAGGCCTTAGCTGCTTGGAGTTGAGCTCCCCTTGTCCACCTGCTCCCTATGGTCGGGGTGGACCACCTAGTGGTGGTGGAGGTAACATATCGAATTGTCACCCACCAGTAGTTTCATAGAAAGCTCCTCTCCCACGTCCGCTTACTCCCTGCTGACCTTCTCGGTCGAACCTCTGTCTCTGCCTGGACGGTCCTTTGACTGTCTGCTGATCATCCATACAACAGGTCAGACAGTCACGAGCCATGTGACCATGCCCATCGCATGCGTAACACTACATGTTCCTCACATTACTGGCTCTTTCTTGGGTGCCCTGCACAACCGACCCTAAATCAGAAAGAAAACTCTCCACTAAGAGGGCTTTCTCTAACACCCCCGCCTACGTCGGGATGCTAAGAGAAATAATCGAAGCCCTGATCTCTCACCTGAGCCCCTGCTCGAAGATCCAGGCTCTGAATAATGGGTCCCGCACCATATCAGTGGAGTAGCTTTAGAGGTCAGTGAACCTCACTGAGTACTAAGCCACAATCATGCTGCCCTACTGCAGATGAAGAATCTCTTGTATACACAATGCATGAAGAGTCACTGTAACAAACTCTTCCTGAAACATGCTCTCAAAGTTTGCCCAGAGAAGCGTCACCTCGTTGTGAATCTGGAGCATCATGCTCCACCATCTTCCAGCTGCTTCCTATAGAAGACTGGTGGCAAGAATCACCATGAGATCGGCTGGTGTCCTTACCAGTCGGAAGACTCTCACCACAGCCTCCAGCCAATCCTCAGCTGCTTGTGGGTCTATCTCTCCCCTAAACCTGGGTGGCCTCTAGCACTGGAACTCATGCAACACACTCATGCAGCGTGCACCCTCTTCTACCAGCACTGGTGGCATCGGTGGACCAACGGTTAATGGTACTGCTTGTGCCTCCACTGGTGCCTCTATTAGAAAAGGGCCCTACACTGAGGCCCCATCGCTCGGTGTGCTATCAGTGTATACTATATTCGGAAACCTAGCTGGATGTCTAAGTGGAGACATCTTGAAAAGAAATAGGTGCTCCATGGTCAAAAATTTATACCTCGTTATCTGACTTAAAGAGATCACACAGAAAACTCTTTAAAACACACACACAATCAGTGTTTTCATGTACTGAGTCACAAATCAGAAGTCAGGGTCCTGGTGTAAGGATACATTGGCCGCCACACCAATAATAGATCCCCTAAACTGATTACCAGACTCACTACACTTAACACTATTTCCATTAAAAAATAAAGACCAGATTCCTATGTTATACGGTAGAACCGACTCCTCTGATACCAATTTGTCACGACCCATCCCCAGGGGCCCATGCCGTGACTACCCCAAGCCCGCCTTCCATAGGCTAGGGGATGGAGACTAGCACTAAAGGTGTATTCCCTAAAACTGGGAAGGCATTTCCTTTATAATCTGTTAACACATGCAACCAAGCACAAAGCAAGATACGAACTCAAGAAAATTTTATAGTAAAAGAGAGAGTACAGTAAGCAAAAAGGGGCTAGAATACAAGCCCAACTGGAAAGTACAAGAAATTGAAAGCACAAGTAAACTGGAACAACTCCTTTGATCACCCGCCAAGGATCCTACTTGAAGGGTAGGTACAACTCTCGAACAGTCGTCTCTGAGGTACACCTCGTCTAAGGTCCACCTCCGAGCTACCTCCAGTCCTGATACTCTCGTCCTCAGTCAGCGCTGTCTATCGTCTGCACCAAACCCAACGAGGTTCGGGCATAACCCATGTAGGGGTGAGTATAACGATACTCAGTAGGGACCCCGAGACTCTCAAGGTCTCACAAATCCACAAAGGATAAACCACAAAGCATGAAATTATCTGACAAGCCTATTTAGGTATATACCCACACATATACCTAAGTTATCAAGTAAACCCATCTCAAACATGAGGAAAAACAAGGCCCAACTCATTAGCCCAAAGTTCAACTATTCCAAAAAGGAAGGAATACCATGAAGGTAAGTACCACACAAGTATGACACATGTAAGAATACCACCATGTTATTACCATAAAGGATAGTAACACACAGGTACAGACTCAGCTCACACTAGGTATAACTTAGGTACAGAAGTAAAAATGATTAGAGGTAACTACTAAATTATCTTACTCTATTAAGCGGCTCTACTGCTGACCCACACATGATCACTCAGTGCTGAACCCCATAGGATCTCTAGATGCTGACCCACATAGGATCTCTAAGTGCTGAACCACATAGAATCACTTGGCGCTGACCCACACAGGATCGCTCGGTGCTGACCCACACATGATCACTCGGTGCTGACCCACAGAGGATCACTCGGTGCTGACCCACACATGATATCTAGGTGCTGATCCACACAGGATCGCTCAGTGCTGACCCACACATGATCGCTAGGTGCTGACCCACACAGGATCTCTCGGTGCTGACCCACACATGATCGCTCGGTGCTGACCCACACACGATTGATACTCATTCTTCACGTCACAGCTAGCTACTGGGTTCCCGCACCAGCTTGCTCATCTCTGGGAGGGTCCGCTCCTCAAGCCACTAGTCAAAACTACAACTTCCATGAAGTGACACGAAAAATTATCCCAAAGTACCTCCATATAATAGGGGTGTCAACGTAATAGATGATGCATCAATCGGATGACCGGTCTGTAAGTTATTAGCTTTTTAGTCATGAGGGCCTGGTTGGATTTGTGCTCGATCCAACCCAACCGTATCCCAACTTTATCCAAATATCAAGTGGAGTATACCAAAGAGACCATATCACTCCAAGGTTTACAACACTATTGATGGTTTTTCAAATGAACGCCTAGTGCCCAAGTTATGTCCGATAGAGCGAAAAGCTCGTAGCTGGTCCGGGTCCGGTCCAACCCGGCCTGGGCCGACCTGACCTGGTTTGGTTCGACCCGTCCCGCGCTAAGTGGCATGGGGGATGCAGAGTGGTGTGAGGCCGTGAGGGTGGTGCTTATTCCACAAGGGAGGCACCTTGGCCATGAGGGTGGCGAGGTCTTAGGGGCTGCGAAGGGCCGCGGGGTGGCGAGGTCACGGGGGCCGCGAGGCTGCGGGACGACGAGACCGCAGGGGCTGCAGAGGGCCATGGGGCGGCGAGGCCGTAGGGGTCGTGGATGGTCACTGGGAAGAGAGGATGTGGGGGCCGTAGAGGGCCGCGAGGCTGTGGGGCGGCAGAGGCCACGGGCGGCGCGAGGCCGCGGGGCAACGAAGCCCATGAGAGGGGGAGGCCGCTGGCGGCGCGGTGGTCGTGGCGCGACGCCAGCACCTTCGTCGTGGATGGCGATGGTGCCGGCCGCTGTTCTCGGGCCCTACTGAGGTTGGTTTTCATCCTCCTCCATCACATAGAACACAACAATTAAACACAAGATTTGCAGAGAGGTCAATCCATGTTTGTTTGGCCCACACTCTCTGTGTTAGAGCATTATCAAGCGGTTATAATCTCTTCTTGATTTTACAATGAATTATTAAGAATAGGTAAGGGGAAGAAATTCAAACAACCACCCTACCTCGAAGGTTTTTTGATGTTGGCGTGAGAAATAATTCAAAGATGTCGACGTTCGTCGTGCCCACCACACACCTCTGATCCCGGGCTCGTTCATTGGTTCGTCGTAGTTAAATATGTTCCTTGTTGGCGAGAGCATTCTTTGTTGGAGGATGAGTTTATCCATGATTCTCCAAATCTTATTCCTTTTCCAATAGTTTCCTCAATTCCACCAAAATGAGGAAATAACCAACTTATTAATTTAAATTAAGTAGATTAATAATGTTGGCACAATTAAAAATGCTGACACATTTCATTAATTGTTGGTTGGCTCTAACAATTAAATGGGGTGTTGGAATATTTAATTTTATTAATTTAATTGGCTCAAATTAACAGAGGAAAAGAATTAATGGGGATTTGAGTGGTTTCTCCCCCATTAAGAGAGTTTGGGTGGTCCCCTTCATTAATTTCAAATTGGGAGGTTTTAAAACTGGTGGTCCCCACCTTTATAACATTCATGCGGGAGTTTTAGGCTCGGGTGGTCCCCACCACTATAACCCATGTTGAGGGGTTTCAGAAATAAAAATGTTAGACATTTTTATTTTATTTTATTATTTCACAAAAATCACAAAAATTAACTTTCACTCTCGACCCACTATGATCGAGGTGAAGATTTCCTGAAGCGAATACCAGCGCTACGAGTTCAACGGTGCCCTCATATTTCAATTCTGAGCACAAGTTCAAAAGTTACAAAAACCCACTTGAAAGTCTACTGAACGTACCCAAAAAAAGTTCTAAAATTCATTCCAGTAACACCGGGCCCCGGAATCACACGCCGTCAATTTTCGCAGACTCGTAAAATTCCCATATAATTAAAAAAAAATTACATGAGATTTATGGGTCTTTACATATGTTATTAATGCTGTGTAATTTTTATCTAATAAATTAAATTTATATATTTTATATAATGACTTTGATGTGATTTTTACACATATAAAATTATATTATCACTAATTCAATTTATAATCAATACCAAATGATTTTTAGAACACTTAATTTTAAAAGAAATATTTTTTACAAAACATTTTTTCTATATATTAAAAGTTTTAATTTAAAAGTTAATTCTTTATTATATATAAACTAAATTATACTATATAGAGACTAAATTTAGGTTTATAACATTGAATTTTTTATAAGGTTTAACTTATTTTTTTTATAAAATATTAACTACTTGGGTAAACACTATTTATGAAGGTAAAAGCTAAAATGGTAAAATATAAAAATAAAGTAGTAAAAGGCTTGAAACATGTTTAAAACATGTGGTAAAATGAGTAGTAGAGGATTTATAGACCTAATATCACCCCATAATCAATTATTTCTCACTTTTTGAACTATTTACCATTCAATAGTGACATTCCATTATTGAAAAATAATGGGTGTTCACAAAAGTGTCATTTTCTTCACTTATAAAAGGGGATCAGTTCCAACTTCTCAAGGTTACACATTATCTTCAAAATTTCCTTGAACCCTTAACCAATTTTCATTTACTAGAAGTACCTTTCATTCCCAAAATACCCTGTTCATCATAATTTGTCTTAATACCTTCATTCCTAAGGATACTTTCAAGAAAAATTTCAAGGTACCACAGAAGTTATGTGCAAAATTAGAACGAATCAAGAAAAATTTAAGAGTTTATTGTCTCTATTTTCTACCCATGGAGACATGTTTCTTATTATACACCACATTTTATTTGGAATGGTGTATATATTTCTACTTTAATATTTTATATCATGATTATCTTATATTTCATGATATTTAATATTCTATTCCATGTTCTTTCTCAAAAGAGTTTTTGATTAAAAGATTATAAAATTTATAATTGTTTTTACTAACTCAATTTTTTTTGCATTGTCTTACAAACTTTCTTATTGAACTCTATTGTTAAAGGTTTTTTTATAATACCTAATTAATAATTTTTATTTTGTTTCACCATTATTTTTTGGGGTTCTATAATTATTACTTATGACCTCATTATAAAATGATTATTACCTAAAATATTATGTTACTTTAAAGGGTTTATTGGTCTCAATTCCTATTTTTTGAGACATAATTATTGTTAGGAACCAATTTACTTTTATATGGTGTATATATTTCCTTTTTTTATGTTATATCATTAATTATATTTCATTCATGGTATTTTACATTCAATTTGATTCTCTTTCTCCTTAAAGTGTTTTGATTTATATGTTGTTCAATCCATATAGTTTATTTTCCCTACACCTTTTTAAAATTAAGATATCTCAAATATTATAACACATCTAGGGAATTTTTAAAGTATTTCATTCAAAATTAAAAATCATTTTTATCCCCCTTTGTATATCCCTTTTTAGATATTTTTCTCTTTACCTTGATTTAAAATGAAGGTTTTATAATCTTTTAAAGTGATGTGGTTTTCAAAAAAAGTATTTTAAGAATATAAAAAATGGAATTTATTTTTATGTTTGAATTTAATTTTAAATTACCAATTTTTTAATATCCCTATATTTATTTCAAAAATTGGAAATGGTAATTTTTAACTACCTTTAATTTCTTTATAAATTATTTAAATGAAAATCAATTTAAAATTTTCTATATGGCCCATTTTTTAAAAAAGAATCTCTTTTAACATATCCACGTAAATGTATATTTATACTGAATTTTTCCTTTTTTATGAAAATTTATCTCTACATTTTTATAGTCTATAAAATAAATTATTTTTTTCATAGTTTTATAAAATATTTATTTTAAAATTATTTCAAAATATAATGGATAATTTTTATTTCCAAAGTGATTTTTTTCTAAAACTACTAAAAAGTGTTTTGCATCTAAGTCATCATCCTTTGATATATATTATGATTGCTCAAGGATATTCTTCAAATGATACCATCCACATTTTTTCTATAGATGGATTATATAATATCCTTCTATTATATGGGAATGATCCATCATTGCTTTTGTCTTACATAACCATCCATTGTGCATTGCCATGATTTTCTATCAATGCCTTTCCTCTACGAATACTATATTTTTGATTTCTTTGATTTAAGGGTGTTCAACTAGATTCCATACATCTATTGATTTAGAAAATTATTAACTTAACCATAGACATTTTATCTATACAGTGTAAATACCATATGCTTTATTATTTTTATCGAGTGATATTTACTTAGAAAGTTACTTAATATCATTAAATACCTTTTTTTTCATGGGTTTATCATGTTATGATTATTTATATAATTTAAAATTATTTCCTTATGTGATTCCATTTTAAAAGGATATGAAACCCATTTTATTTCCATTAATCTTTATGGTGCGATGAATGAAACCCATTTTATTTCCATGGGTTATTTATGTTATGTTGGATGATTGAGTTCAAGTGGGACACATATGTATAGATGAATGAAAGGTGGGATCCTATAGATCTCATTAATAAATTGGTTAACATTTTAAATCTTATGGGATATGTAAATGTGAAAACAATTTAGTTATTCATAAGAATGGGTGGAAGTGTGCTACTAATGAAGGTTCTATACATATAGGTACAATTAAGTTGTCTCACAAGCATGGGTGCAAGTTTTTGACTCATAAAGGAGATGTTTTCCTATGCTAATATTTTTCCATATTTTTATGCTTATTTATATAACTATGTTATACTATCATGGATCATTATTATTGGCTCATTTTCCATACACTGTTGATTTATTTATTATGTTATACCATTTAAAATTCCATGACTCATGTTTTATGATCTATGTTTTATTGGGTATGATTTTCTTATGTATCTTGATTATACCCATGTCATCATCTTATGCTAACTTATTATCTTCGTTTTTTATCACTTCTGTTTACCCTTACTGAGATTTTGAGATCCACCCTTTCTTATTTTTTCTTTTACCATGTTTTAAAGATGATTGTAACATATGGGAAGTCTAGAAAAAAGTCTAGTATGGTTTGATTATGGATAAATATTTAAAAGTTTTGTAAAATAACTTTCCTACGTTATTTTTCCTCAAAGGTAACAAACCAAAATGTTCTCTAAGTTATGTGATATTATTGTGATATGTAATACTAATATGTTTTTTAAGTTTATCCTGGATTATATCACTTATTATCAAAGATATGTGTGCATTTTTTTTCAGGATATGAAATTGTGGTTCTGGGAAACCTCAATTGGTATCAAAGGAGTGTTTAGTTATTTTTAGGTATTAGTTTAGTTATCTTTTATTGGGATAAGATAAATTTAGTGAAAAACCTAAGGATAAATCTATAGTATAATTCTATGTATAGTATAATATCCTATAATTTTGGTAAGGTAGAGATTGTGTGGTTTTCCAAGTAATAAAATCCTTTTCTCGATACTATAGGTGAATATAGGGTCTAGCATAGGTATACCTAGGGTTAATAACCTTGAAGAGGGCATATTGGGTATTAATTGAATCATCACCTGATGCACATAAAAGAGGCTTAAATACATATCTAGTTTGAAAATACTAAGGGATATTCTATGGTTAATTCATATTCTATCTAATGGACCATTATGAAGGATTTTAGTATGATGTTAATTAATTAAGTTAGAAAACCTAATAGGAAAATAAAAATGTATGAAAAAGGAATCATCAAAGAGTGACATAGAGTAAACAGAAAGTATCATATGATAAAAATGATGGTTTCATATGGGAAAAATTATTCATATTGAGTTTTTAATATTCATATTTTTAAAATTATAATAACTATTTTGGGTTTTAGTGTTTAGTCAAAATAGGATCGTGAAAATGAATCTAGGAAAGGTATGTATCTAGTAACCACTATGTCTTACAACCAAATAAGTTAACATACTTAAATGGTTGATAATCCTAGTATATGATTGTTATGATGGAAAATGTGAGTTTCCTCGTCTTACCTAAGGTAGTATGGTTGATATATTAATAGAAATTAAATCCTGAAACTCTTAGCAATTTTCATTAATAAGTGATATTTATCGATGATATTCTGGTATATTCTAATAGTTATGAGGATTATGTGATATATCTAAGGTTTTTTCTATATTAATTTTTCTTAAAAGGTTTTTAAACATTTATTAAATGGCATCAATAAACTTAAGAAGTTATTTTATGACAAGGTTATATTTTAGGAGATAAATATTGAAGAACACATGTTTCAGGAATAGAAAAATATTAAGTTTAACATATTCCTAATGTTTAGGTAATAAAGTTTTTTATTTATTTTTAGAAAAGTTTGTTAGATAGAATTTATAGCCTTGAAATTGATTATTGATTTAATGAAAAAGTGATATATGATATTTTTGGTGAGTTTTTTCACATTTTTGGGATTATGATATATATTGATTATGTGTGACTTTATGAACAAGTGGTTAATACATTTTAGAGTTAAATATAGAGTTGATTTTTGGAGGTATATATGATTTCACTTTGGTTTAATGTCTTGTATATTCAAATGATCTAGGGAATGGTATATTATAGAGAATGTATGATTAAGGTATATACATACTTGAGTATATGATTTTATTAATGATTAATGTTGTTCAAGGAAGATAAGTAACTTGATATAGCCTAAGAGAGTAAAGAAAATGTCATATTAGAAGTTATATCCTTAATAATGAATATTTTAATAATATAATTTCATACTTTCATTAGTATTAAATAATCAAAAATTGTGAGGAAGAAATTTATTTACGAGTTGTAGAATGTAACGACTTGATATTTTAGATCCTTTAAATTAATACTATCTTTGATAACATGTGTTACACACAACACCGAGCACACACAACACTAAACTAAAAAAAACCATGACATATTTGATGATTATTATTAAGAATAATATAATAATAATAAAACACCAAGTAAATAAAATGATATTAGTCAATTTAAAATTCTTATATTTAGAAGATAAATAATTAATATTAAAAAGTATTGGTTTTTCTAAATAACCATGTTTTTAAAAGTATTTTGTAATAAATTAAATTCACAACTTTTAAAATATAATAATAATAACATATTTTTTTAAAATATATGAACTAATATATTATAATTCTTTAATTTAGAGATTAGTATGAAATAATATTAAAAGACACATAATGTTTTAAATTGATATTTTCTAATAAAAGCATATTTTATTTATATTTTATATTTTTTTTTTAAAAAATAAATATGTAAATTTAATAAATTTAATTTTATAAAATAACTTTATTTTTTAATTTATAATTTCAAAATTATATGAGGGTTAATTTTTTAGATTTTTCTAAAATATTTGATTTTTAGGTGTACAGTGAAAGAATACCAATTTTGCTAATGCTATAACTTTTATGAATTAAAATTATTTTAAATAATTTTTATAAAAAATATATATTTATAAATTAAAATAAACCATTAATAAATTCTATTTTCAATTTATAAAACCCATGTTTAAAATTTTAGAAACTTATGTAATATTCTACTCTAAAAACTATGTTGATTTTATATTAAAAATTAGTTTTCATCGCTTATAGAAATTAAATCCAAAAAAATGGATTTAATATTTTATATCAATATAATAATATTATTTAATAAGGTAAATATAATTTTTAGGTATAAAAGTATGATTAATAATATTAAAGTTAATGACCATGATAACGTTGAAGGTTTTATTTTCAATGAATTGTTTTATTAATGTTGTGTAATTTTTATCTAATAAATTGGATTGACATATTTTATATAATTAATTTTATGTGATGTTTAAACATATATAAATATATATTATCACTCATTAAATTTATAATCAATACTAAATTATATTAAACACACTTAATGGTAAAAAACATTTTTTTACAAAATAGTTTTCTATATATTAAATTTTTTATTTAAAAGTTATTATTTTTATTATCTATAAGTTGAATTATATTATATAGACCCTAAATTTATATTTAAGAAATAATTTTTTAGAAGGTTTACCTTGTAGTTTTAATGATATATAAACTAACAGGGTAAAAATTAGTTACCAAGGTAAAAACTAAAATGGTAAAATGTAAAAATAAAGCTATAAAAGGATTGAAATATGTTTAAAACATGTGAGAAAATGTATTTTGGAGGTTTTATAGACATTATATCATCCCAAATTACATTATTTATCCCTTTTACGACCATTGAATATTGAATAGTGTCATTCCATTATTGAAAAATGATGGGTGTTCATAATATTTTCCTTTTATTCACTTATAAAAGGGGATCAATTCTGCCCTCTCAAGGTTACACATTCCCATCAAAATTTTCTTAAACCCCTACCTAATTTTACTCTCCTATAATTTCCTTGAATGAACTAATGCCCACGTTCACCATAATTTATTCTAATCCCTTCATTTATTGGTGACCCATCTTTTTAATACATTACTTTTAAAAATATTTCTTAACAAAATATTACATTAATATTTTTGAAGTATCTTTCGGGATATAGTTTCTTGGAAACTAGATATATAACACATGAATTACATAAGGAAAATCTAAACATAAACATTATTTAATCATTTTTAATGACTCCTTTTCTATTTAATCCTATGTCACCTCAATGCAATTAATTTCTTGGGAATATACATTAGTAGAATAGGGTCATAATAAAGCCTAGTAAGGGAAGAAACAAAGGAAATAAAACATGACTGATCATCTTGAATAAAATATGAGGAATATCATGAGAGAATAATCGCAAGTACATGATAAATAACATGTAAATGTGGATACAACATAAAAATAATTCATTCATAATCACATCACTATAGTGTCATAAAAAATAATACAAAGGTTATTTACTAAGGTATCATAAAACATTACCATGGTATGATGCTAAGGTATCATGGACATGTCATATCTATAGATTACTTCCTTACGCAATTCATTGGAGCACTATCAAGGTGAACCCTTTATATTACCAATATTATTCACCATAGTATCATAAAATATTACTAAATCATGATGCCAAGTTATCATGAACATTATATATCTAGAGATTAATTCTTTAACCAATACATTGAAGAGCTATAATAGGGATCAACCTTCATATAATATATATTGGGATCACCTATGAGCTATAATGGGACTCAATCCATTGTGTAAGTTGTTACAATATCACTCATTTCTAACAAATAATTATGAAGAACCATATCATGAATAAAAAATTTTATGCCTACAATTTTCATCATAAAACCTTTGAAAAATTCTTTTGAACCTGTATGAAAAAACACTTTTGGATATCCAAATTCCATTTTCTTTTAAAAACTTATTTTAAATACCAAAACACCTAGAAAAAGGAAAGTAAGGGTTTTCATTAGATAAAATGTAAAATATTTTAAAGGAATTCAAAATTCAAAATAATTATTATGATGGAAGGAAAATCTATTGATTTTATATATGTTATAAATATATCATTCCTTTTTGTCCCTTTTAAATATTGTAAAAACATTATGTAAAAATATTTTTTTGAAAAAACTTGAATGAATTTCAAAAGAAACATAAAATTTACTTTATGATTCATTTAAATGAAAAATTAATAAGATATTTTAAAAAACATGGACATGGAAGAAAAAGAGTTGGAAGGAAAAACATTAAAGGAGGATTTTTAAAAGAAAGTCCCTTACCTTAAAGAGTAACTTACTAAATTTTAGAGGAAAACCTTATAACCAAAAAAATATATTCGATATTGATGTGAGAGTAATGGGAGAGAATCATTGGTATTTATATTATAAGATAGATTTTAATTTTGTGGGGGGGAATGGGGATATGGGGTGGGTATTTATACTTGAGGAAGGGTGATGTTATGGGTTAAAATAATAGTTATTTTTCTATTAAGGCCATCCAATTTTGGGTGGAATTAATTATAAAGTTTTTAGTTGAAAATAAATTTTTTCAAATATGGTTAAAGAAATATAATATATCAATTAATTATTTAATTTTATGTTATTTATTAAATACATTTTGATCATGAATAATGAATAATAAATTTGAAAATTATATGGGAATTCTAGTTTATTTTTTTCAATTTCACTTTAATATTTTTCTTCTAAAATTTTATTTCATATATTTTTTTATTGGTTAAATATTAATATATCTCTATTTTCATTTATATAATGAAATATAGATCCATATTTTGAGAGGCTATAAGTTTACATAAAGTCAATACTGATGTGGATTTGACTGGATATGTACCACCACTGAAATTCAATCATAATTTTTTTCCCTTTCATGGATTTTACATAAATATTGAAATATGTTAGATTAATTAATTTGAATAATTTCATCCAATTAGAGGAATATATGGTTTGAAATTTATCATGGTTAAATTTTCATATGAAATTAATGTATCTATATTCAATGAATCTGGCAGGATGGAAATATTTTCATCAATGATTTGACCATAAATCCTTTAAAAATCATGTAAGAGGATTAAAATTTTAAGGTGTATGTGAAATAAATAGAGGATAAAGTTAACAAAATATCACATTATAATATTCTTCCATTTAGGTATTTAGAAATGTGTGGACATTCGGTACATTGAATCTGTATAGTCTATTTGAACAAAATTATTTTCTATAATGATTTGGACATAAATTATTAAATAAATGAAAAAATAAGATGAAATTTTGAGATAAGTAAGATAAGTTGTGGAGTAAAAACTTTAATCAATACAACTTATCCAGATGTATTCTTTTAATTTTTCAAAAAATCATAAATTTCGGAGGATAGAATAAAAGAATTTTTTTTATTTATGTCTATGAATTAATTTTATTAATGTAATTCTCATAAGTTCCTAATAAACTATATAGGAATTAATTAATTTATATTATCATCTTTATTTTTTTTCTTTTATCAAGTATATTCTATTATACTAAATTACTAATAAAAACAAAATAATATATATTTTTATTATATATATATATAACATATATATTTTAATGTACATATATTTTAACATATATATAAGATATATATTTTAAATTATTTATATAACACATATATATAATATATAAATTTTAATGTATATATAAACATATATATAACACACATATATTAAAACATAAATTATCATGATAAATAAAATATTAACTTGTAGTACAACCTTATAAAATATAGTTTTATGTATAATTATATTATTTCTCAAATCAATTATATATATATATATATATTTAAAAATCTGGATCATTTATTTATTCCCCCTTAAAATAATTTCATCCCCAAAATTTCAACTCAAACTCTCCCTATATCAGTAAGGCTATCATCACATTATATTCTGCATTTATTTTTTTCACAAGTCCTTCTATTTCCTGCCTTTTTTTTCTAGAAGAATAAAACCCAAGTGAGAAATTTGTTAATTATTAGGAATATTATAATAAAAATTATAAAGGAACGCTTAATCCTAAAATTTTCCAATATTATTCTTCTATAATGATATATTTGAATATTAATAAAAGGTTTACATTATCTATATATTATTCACAATTGTATGTAAAAGTATGCGATTAGCCAAATCATATCATCTGGGTGTGTCAAACTAGGTGTGAAGTAAGGACCATTATCATGCATAAGTTGATGATCAAGTCTAGATCGATGTACCCTTTTCAGGGTTATTACCTATAGGTACAACTATGCTAGAGCCACATCCACTTATAATATCCAACAAGGGATGTAGTTTCTTGGAAACAACTAACTTAACATTTCACCAAAATTTTATGATGTTTTCATATATTTAGAATTAACCCTAGGGTTTTTTTACTAATGTTTTATTATCCAAGTTTCCACAAATAACTAAAACATCCTTTGATACCAACTATGATGACTTATCTTTTTAATACATGACTTTTAACATAATTACTTAACAAAATAATACAAAAATAACTTTTAAGTATATTTTTAGGTCTAGTGTCTTGGAAACTAGGTACATAACAGATGAATTACATATAGAAAACATAAAAATAAACTTTATTTAATCCTTTTGTAAGAATATTTTTCTATTCTATCCTACATCACCTTATAGTAATAAATTTCTTGGGGATATACATCAATATAATAGGGGGATCAAAAATATCATTAAGGAAAAAAACAAAGGAAATGGAACATAGACGATCATCTTGAATAAAACATGATGCATATCATAAGATAATAATCATAAGTACTTGATACATAACATAGAAATGTGGATACTAAGTAAAAATAAAACATTCATAATCATATCACTAAGATTTATCACTAAGGTGTCATAAAGCATAATTACCAAGGTTATTCATCAAGGTATAATAAAACATTACCTAGTCATGTTGCCAAGTTATCATGAACATCTCATCTCTAGAGATTACTTATTTACCCAATGAATTGGAGTTTTATCAGGTGTACCCTTCATATTACCAAATTTATTAACCAAGGTATCTTAAAACATTACCAAGGCATAATTCCAAGGTATCATGAACATTCCATCTCTAGAGATTAATTTTTTACCCAATGCATTGGAGTGATATAATGGGGATCACCCTTCATATAAGATATATTGGTCTCACCCATGAGCTATAATGGGGATCAAACTATCATATAAGTTGTACCAGGATCACCTATTTATCATATATAATGTTCAAGTACCATATCATGAACAAAATATTTTATGATTTCACTTTTCATAATAAAGTCTTTGGAAAACTCTTTTGAACCCTTATGAATTTTTTTTGGATATCAAAATACCCTTTTCTTTTAAAACCCATTGTAATACCATAATACCCAAAAAAATGGAAAATAGTTTTTCATTGAATAAAACATGAAATCTTTTAATGGAATATAAACTTCAAATAATGGTTGTGGTAGTGGGAAAATTCATTGATGCCGTATAAATTAAAATAGAACATTTTTTTGTCTTTTGTAAAGAGTCAAAACATTTTGTAAAAATATTCCTTTTGAATCCATTTTAAAGAAAGTTAAAATAAACATAAAATTTCATTTACAATTAATTTATATAAAAAAATTATTAATATATTTTTAATAACATGGAATTATAAGAAAAATAGTTGATAGAGAGAATTTAAAAGAGTATTTTTAAAATAAAGTCCCTTACCATCAAGAGTAGCATCATAAATCTTGGAGAAGATAAACTTCAGACCAAAAAAACTCTTCAAGACTGAATAGGTGAAATGTAAGTGAATACTTGGGAGGTTTATGATGATAGAAATTCTAATTGTGTGTGGGGGAATAGGAAGAGGTGGTGGGTATTTAGACTTGTGGAGGGGGTGATGTTAAAGGTTTAAATAATAATCATTTTTCCAATATGGACAACCAATTTTGGGTATAATTAATTCTAACGTTTTTGGTTGAAAATTGTTGTTGTTGAGGATGTTTAATGTCATACCATACATAAATCACCCATTTTATTTTATGTTATTTCTTAAATAAATATTGATCAATAATAATGATTAATACATTTTAAAATTGAATGAGAATTCTAGTTTTTCCCTTTCAATTATAGGTAGCTTGTGCATAATTAATTCACTTGATCTAGAGGATTTGTAATTATACCAATCATGATAGTAATGCCTCCAATATTAATGCTTCCCACCTACAAACTTTTACAAAAATAAAAAATGTGAACTCTATTCAGCTAGGAAGGTGCAGAAACTCAGTGCATGATTTAATGTTTCTTAGAAATCTTAGTATTGAAGTATACTTTCTAAGCCCGTGTGGCATGATGGAAGTGCTTTGGATATCTCCATTCATGGATTGGATCAAATGTAATATGGATGGGGCATCCAAAGGTAATCCAGAACCTACAGGTTTTGGGGTGACCTTCAAGGATTCCAATATTGAAATTGTGGGATATCTTTATGGATCTGGTGGAATTTCAACATGATTAGAAGAAAAGATTCTAGCTCTGATAAATTAAGTGAACCTGGATAATAAACAAGGTTTGAATAAGATATCGTTTGAGTGTGACTCTATCATATTGGTTCAATCAGTATGAAATAGAAAATAACATTTATCTTGTAAAATCACTACACATTGGATCAACTACATTGATTCTATCTCAATGATGTACTTCTTTATCACGCATGTCTTTCGTGAAGAGAATTATCTTGCAGATGAATGGAAAAAAAATTAGTTGACTTAGATGAGTGTTTTTTTTATAACCATATACCATATGAGCTCATGAACTTGTTTCAAAGGAATTTTTGTAAGATTTCATATTTTTGACCTTTTCAACTCTCTTTCATTCTTTAATAAAAGAGGATTTCCCTTGGGGCAAGTACTCACCTCTTTAGTAAAACATAAATTATCATGATAAATAAAATATTAATTTACAGTAGAACCTCATAAAATATAGTTTTATGAATAATTATATTATTTCTCAAATAAATTATATATATATTTAAAAAAAACTGGGTTGTTATAATTTCCAAGGATACTTTAAGAGAATGTTCAACGTAACAAAGAAGTTAGGTGCCCGTGCAAAACAAAACAGGAAAAAAGTAAGATTTTATATTCTCTAATTTTCACCACTTGAGAGAGTTTTCTTATTATACACCATGTTTTATTTTTAATTGTGTATCTACAACCCCTAATATTTTGTATCACAATTCTATTATATTTCATGATATTCAATGTTCTATTCCTAGTTCTTTATATCATGAAATTTTGAAGGAAAAATTATAAAACCTATAAGTATTTATACTAACTCAATTTTATTTTATTGTGTTACAAAATTTCTTATTGAAATCTATTGTTCCAAGTTTGATTTGTTATAATGTGGGCTCTAAAATATGCATGTAGAGGAAAAGGAGGCAGAGGAAACTGGTGCAGAATGGGCTACCTCATGAAGCTCCTTAGCAGAGCCCTTGAGCACTGCAGCCTTCATGGAGACCCTCATCACCATGGATGATGAAAATCTAGAGACCCCTATATGGTCGCCGTAGAGTGAAAGAGGTGGGAGGCTATGCAGTTACGATGAAATTGACCAGGATCTCCACACCACAGAGGGAACCATATCACTTCGGTGATCCCTTAGAACTTTACAGAAGCCTCCACGAGCAACATAGAGTGAACTGAGGAGGGATCTGCACTGAGGGTATGACAATCGACTCTGTGGTTACAAAAAACTTGATGCAATCTACGTCTGATCGCAAAGCACCATGTGGCTTCACAACGAGTTTTCAGAGATTTGTGACACCTCTTACATATAAATACTCAGATTCCCTTAGACCCAAAGGATGGATACCCTGACCTATCGCCTTATCAGCTCTCAAATCATGAAGCAACATCTTCTCTATGAGTTATTGAGAAATATGAGCTCTTCAAGGTACTTGAGCATTGCGAATCACCTTTCCCTTATCTCAAATACAACCCCTCTTCAAGTAGGGATGCCCTTTGCGGAGCCTACGGGCCATCGCAAAGTAAGGAGATCCCTAAGGGGACTTGGGTCTTCACGAATCCCTCATGCTTCACGGAGTACCTTCTATGCACATATGAACCACATGCTAAGGCAAGGTCACTGTGCTTCGCGATGCACATTGCTTCGAAGTTATATTATTTTCAAGGTACCCTTGCTTCGTGAAGTCTTACTCTATGAAAGAATTTCTACTTCAAAAAGAACCCTTAATATGCACCTATACCCTATGCCTAGGCTAGGCCACTCCACTTCGCGAATCATACCCCTTTGTAAAGTCCCTCTACTACGTGGAGCACCAGAGATTCACAAGGTCCTTTTCCTGTGAACCCATTTTCTTCGCAAACCCTTCTCCCGTACAACCCTCCAGATTTGTACAAAGTGATTTCAAGGTCCCTTGGGTGGTGCTTCACACTGCATTTCTCAGCCTCATTCTTCTTCACATAGGCACACTAATATATATTTCTTCGTCGCATAACCATGATAACGTGATCCCCTTAATGGATCACTCCATAACACTGCCCAAACACAACATTGACGATGCCTTCTCCTCCCCAAGGGTGGGTGGGTATTAGTTATATATTTCCTATGGGTGCTGAGTGAACCCGCTTCAACTGAGCTACAAGACATTAAACTGCTGTTGACGCTTATTTCCTTCACAGAGTCTAACAAATTTAAAAGGGGAATACCTTAAGTACAAAGAGAGTCATCCTTTGAAGAATATCAAAACTTGACAAAGGAATGAACAAGGAAACCTTTAAATATGGGTCGCACACATTTCCTTATGGTCGCGCAAGTCACTTGCGCACCCTATTCCTTTTTTTCTCCCAAGGTGTTCAGTGGCCTATAAATAGCCCCTGTGGGCTCCCCATTTCGGAGACGAATTTTCCAAAACTCAGATTCAAGCTCTTGTTGCCCAAGTCTTTGTCTGGCGTCTTTCAAACACTTCTAAGGTAATTATTTACCTATAATGGAAGCTCTAAAGAGGAAGAATAAGTCATAAGTATTAGAACTCATCAATACTTGCATGCCTAAGTGTCCAACCCTTAAGGGAAGTGAAGACACTTGCGCGCCGACTTTCCCTCTCAAGGGAACTTGCGCACCACTCTTCTGGAAGCCTCTAGGGATGATACTAAGGGCTTGTGTTCAAAGTCGCCCAAGTATTTCCCTATGGATTCTTCGTCGCCCAAGGTGACTCATGTCGCACAAGTATACTTGCACGACTAGGACTTATGTGCTGGGAAAATACTTGCATGCCTCCTTACTAGTCACCTCCTTTCTTAAAATCCACCTCTCTTCTTCAATGATAGGCTTCAAAACCCTCTTCAAATCAATTTGTGGCATGGTTCCTTTGTTGACTTTTTTATTTGAGAGGAATTAATTGGGCCTCCTTATTAGGAGTAAGTCCCAATCATAATTTCCCTTAATTAGGCATCCTTTTCAGGAGTAAGCCCCAATTTTAATTTATTTTGATTTTGGACCTCTTTCTCAGGAATATACCCAATCATAAGTCCCTATTAATTTGGGCTTCCTTTTCAAGAGTAAGTCCCAGGATAAACCCAAAATCTCCATAAAGTACAAATACCTTTATGGACCCTGCTCTTGGGCAGTCATACATACATAAGCCCCACATCATTTCTTATGATTGCTTCTTTCATGGCACAATCGTCAGTTTTACTGATACCTCTTGTTTCACACACCGAGCATAAATCAAGTGAGTTTAGAGTATAAAAGTAATTATAACATCTCTCTTTGGTCCATTAATCATGCATAAACATAATATTTCTTTACCCGTACTATGTGGACTTTGATCTCTGCCTTAAAAGAAGATTACGTAGGAATCCTTTCTAAGGTTTAAGCCTATATTTCATTAATTCTTTTCCATCCCATATAACGTTAAACTATATCTTTCTTATCGAACTACATGTGTTATGATTACTTTTCCAATAAGGATACGTAGGTAGCCCATCTGTGGGTACGATCCCAACTCTAAAATAATCCATGTCTTTTTGAATGACAATAAACTTCAAGTTCCCAACTGAGTGGCTTTAAAACTAGTATGGTCATCATAGTGACCAAGAGATTTATATATAATGTATTGAAGGATACCCTTAACTAAGAATCTCTAATTCATATAGATGATTCTCTATTGATGAAGAACCTCAAATACATATAAAATATTCTCTAAATCCCATACATATCAATCATTGATTACAAAGTCTAAAGTAGAAACTCATTTTCATGCTTGGTAAATTAATAAAGATTCGTGAACATAACTTAAATCTATAAGAGAGTCCCAGAGTAGACAATAAATCCCCCCAAAAAGGTGTGATGAGTCTGACCTCCCATCCTCTCAACCAATGAAAATTCTTAAGCCTCATCAGTCCACAACTAATGAGAACCTACCTTTGGAAAGTAGGTCCAAATGGATATAGAATCATTGGATGTTTCCGGTTCTACGAATAAACTCGTTAGAAACTGATTGGAAATTTGAAACCTTAAACAAACAAGGTCATCCTCATTTCCAAGAGAAACAAAAAATGGTGAACCCGACGTGAATTTTTAACCAAGTTAAATGATGTTTTACTTATTTGTTAGGACCCTATTTAACTCAATGTGAGGGCCAACAAAGCAATAAATCACATATATGTTCACCCAAAAGATGTATTCTAGACAATATTATCTTGATTATGTTTGTTATATCAAACATGCACTCTTTTCCAAGATCTCTCTGCAATACAAAAAGGGATTCTTTAAAGTTCACACCTGTGAATGCCTCGGCTGCTACTCCTGCTGGATCCTCGTCCGCTCTGAGGACGACATCACCTACTCAGAGTCTTCAACGCTGGGTCTCAAATGCATTGGTGAGGGAATACCATAAACATGGTACCATACCAACTTTAAAAGCTGCTTGACAAGCCCTCCAAGTTAATAATTCACCCTGGTTTTCTAGACAGCGACGACCAGTGGTCAAAAAGCAAGTGGTTCCAACCACCATTTCCAACCGTTTCGGGTCGTTATCCCTGAAATGAAACAACCAGTCTCTCCCATATTATAGGGAGGTAAATGAAGAGGTCACCCAAGGACTCAATTAAAGAAGACATGAGTCCTTTCCGAGGGATCCCATCAACAATCGCCGCCAGACTCGTGCGGTAGTGCACCCTCAACATGATGAGGGTATCGCCTTTAGGGGTTCGGCTTATGTTCCTCAGACCCGACCACACAAGACAAATCTCCATAGAAAAAATTCAGACAATAGGTAGTAGGTTCTTACTTCTGACCCCTCCAGAGAAGTCCATCAAGCTAACTTGATGGAAAAAAATGAGCGGGCATATACACCCATCTATCCTGATTTTATTGCCCAACAGATCCGTCTGTTAGTAACACGCCAATCCCACCAGGCAATTCTGGCAGAGTATTATAGGCAGACACATACACCTGTTTATAATTCATCAGCTAGTCCGTAGTCTTGTCTGACTATAACCAAAGAAACTAACCTATTAAATTTGATGGAGAACAATCAGCAAGCACATACACCTACAATTCATCAGGCTAACCAACAGTCTCGTTTGGTAGCACCCAGAGATGTCAATTGGAAATCTCCAATGATAAGGAGGAGGAAAACACAATTTTCTACCCCAACATATGAGTACTGTCAGAATTCATTGACAAGAAAAGGATGACAAGAGTAGGCAAATACACCTACTCCATAAATGGAATGGATGTATATTCCCGTTCCAGATGTTGAAGTCACTAAGCACATTCTGACAATGGTGAAAGAGCAGAAACAAATCCCTGCCCATATTTTGGATACCTGTCAGAATATTATAAAAACTTCAGCAGAATCACAGGGAAAGAATCATAAATCTATCCCTATCAGTGGAGTGACTCATCAACATATCACTCCAGAACATATACACACCTCTGTTACAGTCCAGGAGGATTGTGGGGCATACTCCCCCATGTCATATAGAAAATCAAGCCGGGCACATACACCTGATTTGAATGGAGATAATCAGCCTAACCTGACCATTTCTCTTGAGCAGGCACATACAACTGCCCATAATAACCAATTTCATCAACAAGTGGTTTCCATAGTGAGTAAGAAGTAGTCTAAGAAAAAGACCCATCCAACACAGTCGAGAAATCAAGATCCAATCTGTAATAAGACCTTGCTCAATGCTGGAGTTCTTGATGCGCTCAGACAATTGTTTGTTGCAACTCAATATTCTACTCTATCATTTCCAAATTCTGGAAATAACAAAAATAATTCTTAAGGTCTTCATCATAAATTTCCTCATGAAGGATTTCTTCATGACAGTTCGGTCGATCTCAAAGTATCATCCTCAGATGAGAGCCATAATAACCCTCTGCATGGCCAAAAGACCAAGGAGCAAGAGGTTTCATCTTTTCCTGTAACCCACCATGGTGTTACTCCCCATGATGATGAATTTATCTGCGAAATTCCTATCCACTGTAGTAATTCACATTTCCTGGAAAATTCCTCAATGGAAAATGCAGTAACGAGAAAGCCCTATTATCTTGAGGCACTTGAAAATGCGAAGCCAGTCATGTCTGATGCTTTACCACTAGCAGGTGAAATACTTTCTCAATCAGAAGATAGCCCGAGGTGTAGGTCATTATCCAAACCACCATTGGGTCATTCATCTTCTAATTTGATAAATGAATTCTCTACCAATATTATTGAATCTGATGAAGCAACAAAGAAGCACCAGCTTTGGTCTAATCAGGTAGAAGAATATTCATCAAATGATAAGGAGGAAGTACTGAAAAGGAGAAAAAAATTGGAAAAAGGTTAAGTACTAGTCATGTTTTTGCCTTTGGATGAATCTCAATATGATATTCCAGAAATGTTGATAGAAGATTGTATTCATGATATTCGTCTCAATATGTGGAAAAATCTATCACTTAAAATAGAAAATATTATCTTATGATGAATATCAAAATCATGTCAAGATAATAGAAGGGTTACAATGCCAAATTGATTTGGCATCTCTCTCAGTTTTCCAACATCCAAAGGTTGAAAATTAGCATAGAGCCCTTCAATGTTCATGTATTGGCACGTTAAAAAGGTTGCACTAGTTAATTACCAATGCCCATCTGGTATTCATATCAGGGAATGGGGTGTTCATGGAGCACTGCATTTCACTGTACTCTCCAGTCAACAAAGCCTTCCAAAGGTGGTCTCATGCAATGTTATTTCCCATGGCTGGCCACATCTAGCTGGTTTTGTGCATAATCAAAGGATTTCCAAAGAACGGGCCTCAACTAGTTCTTCCCAAAGTCAGGCATATAAAGAACAAGTTGTCGAATTAATTTTGCATCAAGAAAATGAGAATATCGAACTGGCTTCTCGTTTAGAGCATGCACATCATCAGGTGACAGAAGTGTCATAAATAATCCAATGGTCATCTGAGCCAGGTGATTTGAGTGGATGTCGGATGATGCATCCAGCTAATTTCTGGACTAAAGTACACAAAATCAGGAGAGATTTTAAGAAAGTTTCAGATGTAGTAGCTCAAGAGACACCTCAACTTGCCAGACTGAGGACTCTTTTAATACAAACCTCAAGATCAACAGATAGGATTTGAGGAGTTGAGAAGGAATAACAGGAATAGCATGAACAACCCCAGTCCACTGAACTGGGGACATTTTCAAATTCTCAATCTCTTCCTCAACGAAATTCAGTCTTCTCTCGATTAGGTAAGAAGCCACAAGAGGAATGTAGAGCCAAATTATCAAGAGATTCCCTCCAAATTATGGTTCATCAAGAATTTCCGGAGGGATCAAACAAACAAAAGACAATGTCTCATAAAGGAAATGGAATAAGACAATATGAAAAAAATGCCGATAAAAGGGATGCAATGCATTATGCATTGATAAATTTCATTAATGCCGTTGTCAATGATCCCCCAGAACATGAGGTTCACTCAGAGGAGTCAGATGAAGAAGTTCCTATTCAAGAGGCTATACACACAGAAATAAATGAAGAAGGAGTGCATACAAGAAGCCAAAGGGATGCCCAGAGGCAAGATATTCCTTCGGGCAATGCCCTTCCTTACTCCAGAAAGGCACATGCAAAGGAAAAGGGTAAAAGTCAGGTTACATCCCACCGTACTTATGGAGAAGGCCAATAAATCTCATTAGAGGAAAGGTTCGCACAGTAGGAAGAAGAAATGAAGGAGTTAAGGAGGTTAAATGCAGAACTACTTCAAGGTAGTCTTCCTTCTAAGCGTGTTGGAGTTAGTCAGTCAATGGAATTCATTGCAGCTACTGGGATGGATCAAGAATATCCTCTTTTACAAGTACACCCTCATTGGTCCAATCCTATGGGTCATGCGTGACAACAACCAGTAGTAATACCATTAGTTGCAGTACCAGTCACCACACCAGTCCAAACTATAGTTATTGCACCTGCTCAGGTCCAAGCTGAACCATATGTTTCTCAAAAATTGATAACCACCATTGAGTCATTAACAGCTTGGTTGGAAGCTATGGAAGAAAAACATTCACAAGTTCAACCGGAAAAGAAATCTTACCCTGAATGGGTTGATGAAATTCCTCCCCCATCAAATTTTTCGAATACCACATTCCCAATTTTATTGGTTTGGTAGATCTAGAACAACACTTAACAAATTATGTTTCTCGTTGTGATCCTATGATGGGAACTCCTCAACAACAAGAAGCAGTTAATCTCAGATGTTTTGTGCAGTCATTATAAGGGCCTGCTTTTTTCTTGTATACAAGTTTGCAATCTCGGTCAATTACCGGGTGGGAAGATCTTTGTAAAATATTTCTTCTTCAATTTAGCTCAACGTTGCCAAAGACAACAATTTTTGATCTTAAAAATTGTAAGAAAAGGGAAAATGAAAGAGTTTCAGATTTCATTGCTCGATGGAAGGGATTAACATATTCCTTTAAGTTTACCACTCCCTCAAGAATAATTGTTGCCAATCTGTGTGGCAAATGTGCATGATGAATTATGCACACCGTTGATCCCTGTGAAGTACACAGGAGGGTTTCAAGACCTTACTTCAATCACTCAACAGATCTAAGACTCTCTTACAAAGACTAAGGCTAAAACTCATGTAATTCCATCAGTTCTAGGAAGGAGAATGGGGAAATCAGAGACTGCTATAGTTACGCTTAAACAAGCACCTATACCTGCTTCCACTTCAAAAACTTCATCATATCGAAGGGATCCACCTCCTGAGCATCAACAACAAAGGCCACCTCATCAATATGATAAAAGATATCAAAGGTGGAAACAATTTGAAGATTTTAAGAACAATGTTTATTCTTTTTGGAATGAACAAGTTTTTGGCAACTTCATCTCAGCTCTGGAAAACAATTTGGTTCAGTTTACAAGGCCCAAAAGGCCGAACAAGCAAGGAGATGAAGACCTCCCCAACTATTTCCCATTTCATTAGATGTTGGTGCATCCCATTAAGGAGTGTTTTGTCTTCAAAGACCTTATGAAAAAGATGGTGGACTCTAGACAGGTAAAATTGAAAGGTTCTTCAGCCCAGGTAGCATGTGTTACTGCTACTGATCCAGAGGAAGAGGGCAAGTGTCATGAAGTAAAAAAGCAAAAATGTGAAGAAATATGATGATTTGATGGTCAGGAAAATGATCAACTGAACTCCTGCTATTTTATGAACACAATTGAATCAACTAATTGTGTCTTCTGCTATTAATGCCATAGAAAAACCCCCTTCATCAGAAGGAAAATCTTCAAAAAGGAAGCATAATTCTAAGAAATAAGAGCATTCATAAGAATATGAGTTCATGTCAAAGCCTAAATTATCTTTGACTCTGGTAGATTTTATGCCATCTGCTTCAAAAGCACAGGCACTGCCCCACCAAACGACACGACCTAAATTGGCTAATTAGGGAAAATTTTCATCATATGAAGAGTTGATCTTTGGTTCTGTTAACATGATTCACTTAACAAATCCGTATTCCAGCAACAGTTTTGATCATGATGAGCCTGAGTTCCCTATATCAAACAGAGGAATTAGAGGAAGAGACAAAGGTCTAGGATACATGGGAAGAGGTGGATATTCCAGAAGCCACTATTTCAATCCTACCCCTGCTAGAACTGTACATGCAGCAAAAAATGATGGCAAATCCATTCAGCGAGGTCAACAGGAACAAGAATGTTCTTCCACACATGGTAGATTCCATCCTGACACAGTTATTTTGGAGGATCGGTTAGAGGTTACACCTTCTTCCTCTCAGCAAATAAATAGACCTATGCAGTCTAATCTGCCGAAGCCAGGAGTATTTCCAACTCCTACCCCGATACAGGATGCATCTACTTCCAAAGCATCAACTTCTAAGGCACCTGAAAAACCACAGTTTCCTATTGGGAAACATAGACCTTTGGATCAAAAGTATGATTTATTGACACATTTGTCCCAATTACCGACCAAGTTATAAATTCTGGATTCCTTGAATCTATCAAAAGATATTCAGGAGGTGCTTATTGAGTCTTTTTCAATTCCTCAGGAATTCGAAACTGAAATTGTTGCGGTTGAGGTTTACCACATAGAAAATGATCCTGCAGAATGCCATGCAGTGATATCTTTTACAGATGAAGATGAAGATGATGTTGTACATGAAAATATTAGACCTTTGTATTTATCTGGAAAGGTCAATGATATATACATCTGACGAGCTTTCATTGATAATGGTTCAAGAGTCAACCTCATCCCTATTCATACACTTCATTGATTGGGCCTCACCGAATCTGATTTATCTCCTTCTAATTTGATGTTGCAAGGATATGATAAAAATGAACAAGAAGCTCTCAGCGAGATTACACTCAGAACTCAGTTTGGAGAACTTGTATCTAATTCATATTTCATGGTTGTTCGTCATGACACAACCTTAAACATTTTTCTTGGAAGACCTTGGCTACATCAACATGCAGCTATACCTTCATCATACCATCAATGTATCGAATATTATTTCAATGGTAAAATTGGGACATTGTATGTTGATAAAACCCCATCTAAAACATGTGAATCTCAATAAATTGAGGAAGAATTCTATCATATGGAGGGAAAGGAGAAATCCACGACAAAGGAGGTTACCAAAATTAATGCTCCAAATGGTTTGGAAAAGATTCTAGTAAACCCATTCATACATGTGAGTACAGATTATGTGTTGCCTATCAGTAAAATTGACAGGATATACCCAAATCAAAACACTCTTATGGAAACTTCCATAATGTCAATTATGACAATCAAGCCAGACAACATGGTAGAAATTGTTGATTGGCCAAGCAATGATAAAAGCTTAAATGGAGATGTCTTCATTTCATCCACTGAAATCCATCAAATCTGTACTTCTTTAACCAGGCCAGAAGAAGTTATAACAATGTCAGAGGAGAATGATGATGACCCTTCATCATCAATAGGGTCAGAAATGGTAGTCTCTTCTTCAAGATGTTCAAATTTTAACTTCTCCCCTGATCATGAAAATTCTGCTTCATCATCTAATATGAAAGTAGAAACAAAAGAAGTAGCACATACTGAAGAAGAAGTGGAAGATCTCATATATGCTCCTCTAGAATTTGAAGAGGGTATCTCTACCACTGTGGATGAACTCAGAGAACTAAATCTGGGTACAAAAGAAGATCCACACCCCACTTTAATTAGTGCGGCCATGACTCATGAAGAGAAATAAATGTATATTTCATTTTTAAAGAAAATAGAGATGTTTTTTCTTGGAATTATACAGAAATTACAGGTCTTAATCCCGATGTTTCCACTCATCATTTGGGTTTTCCAGAAGAAAATCAAGGATTCAAGCAAGGCACAATAATAACACACCCAACTTATGCCTCCAAAATTAAAGTTGAAGTTGATAAGCTTATCAAGGTTACCTTCTTCAGAGAAGTCCAATATCCCAAATGGCTGGCTAATATTGTACCTGTGAAAAAGAAGAATGGAAAAATTAGAGTTTTTATTGACTTCAGAGATCTTAATCGGCATTATCCCAATGATGATTTTCCAGTTCCGATCACAGAACTCTTAATTGATGAAAAAACTATATACGAAGCTCTTTCCTTCATGGATGGTTATTCTGGGTATAATCAAATATGAATGGCCCCAGAGGATGAGGAATCTACAGATTTCAGATCCCCTCAAGGTGTGTTTTGCTATCGGGTAATTCCCTTTGGCCTGAAGAATGTAGGTGCAACGTATCAATGTACCATGCACCATATCTTCAAAACTTTTTTTGGGAAATTTGTTGAATGTTATGTGGATGATTTTTTGTGGTTAAATCCATACAACATTTTGATCAATTTTCCGATCTAAAAATCATATTCAACAAACTTCAACAACACAATTTGAAGATGAACACCTTGAAATGTGCTTTTGGGGTAACCTTAGGAAAATTTCTCGACTTTGTTGTACGCCATTGTGGTATCGAAGTTGATCCTGAGAAGAAAAAATTAATACTTGGTATGTCACCTCCTCAAAATTTGAAATAATTAAAAGGACTTCAAGGAAACTTGGCCTATATTTTGTGTTTCATTGCCAATTTGGCAGGTAAGTGTTTAACCTTCACCAAATTAATGAAGAAGGGAGTCACCTACCAGTGGACTAAATAATTTTAATCAGAATTCAATATTCTCAAGAGATATCTCTTGATTCCACCAGTATTAATGCCACCCATTGAAGGAAGACCACTTATTCTCTATGTGACAGCTTTAGAGCGATCATTGGGTGCCTTACTTGCCCAAAAGAATGATGCTGGGAATGAAAAAACCTTTACTATCTTAGTCAGACTATGATTGAGGTAGAAAATCGATATTAAAGTATTGAAAAGTGTTGCCTAGAATTAATATTTGCAGTTCAGAAATTGAGACACTACCTGCAACATCATGAGGTTCAATTGGTATCTCACAATAACCCGCTCAAATTTATCCTTAGTCATCCAATGCTTACAGGATGTCTGGCAAGGTGATCAGTTATTTTACAACAGTTTGATATCCAGTATGCATCTCAAAAGGCAATAAAGGGCCAAGCTCTGATCGATTTCCTTGCTAAACACCCATTGGTAGAAGACACATCCTTAAATATTGAATTTTCTGATGAGGAAGTCTTCTCTATTCAAGATAATCCTAAAACATGGGAAATGTACTTTGATGGTGCTTCTAGAAGTCCAACAGGGAAGAAAATGGAATATCCTAAATTCAACAAAGTTGGGTTAGGAATTGTTCTTATTTCCCCATAAAAGGTAGTGCTACCCTATTCCTTATTATTATTGGAAGGTGGTATAAATAATGAATCAGAATACCAAGCTCTCATCGTAGGATTGGAGTTGGTGCTTCAGGCACATGTGAATCACTTGAAGGTAAAAGGTGATTCAGATTTGGTAATCAAAAAAATCAATGGGAATCATGCCATCAGAAAAGAAGAGTTAATCCCTTTGTGTGATTACATTAGAGAGTTAATGGAGGAATTTTCCTCAGAACTGACATTTTATTATGTTCCATGATCACAAAATGCCCAAGATGATGCACTGGCTAATGTAGCCACAACCCTGGCAGATCCAAACTGGGATGAAACAATCATCAGTATTACCCACCATCGTGTAGTTTCACCTTTTGTTCTAATTAGAATAGAGGAAATCAATGAAATCAGTCCCATTTTTGAACCATATGGTCATACTATAGGATAAATGACACTTATCAGGTAATAACTTCAAAATGGAACACTCCCACTTGATAGTGCTGGGAAAGAACATGTCCAGAAACATATGGTCAATTTCACTCTTTATGATAGCCCAGATCACCAAGAAATTATCTACAAGTGAGGTTTTGATGGAATTCTCTTCAGATGTATTGATGGTGAAGAGACAATAGCTGTAATGAATGAAGTACATGCAGGAGTTTGTGGTGCCCACCAGTCTGGACATAGACTATCTGATCAAATTCGGAGGCTTGGATACTTCTGGCCTTCAGTGATACAAGATTGTGTTGATTTCACTAAGAAGTGTCATTCTTTCCAAGTCTATGACAATTTCATTCATCACCCCTAGAGTTTCTCCATACAGATAAATACTCATGGCCATTTTCCACATGGGGAATGGATATAGTAGGACCATACCCTTCAGCTACATCCAAGCAGTTTAAGTATATTCTTACTGCTACTGAATTCTTTTCCAAATGGGAAGAGGAAATAACTCTCAAAGAAGTTAGTTATAAAAGCATTGTTAGATTCATCAAGTCTAACATCATTAACAGACTTGGTATCCCTCAGACCATATTGATGGACAATGGCACAAACTTCTGTTCATCCAAGGTAAGGAAGTTGTATCAAGAATACAACATCAAATCCAACCATTCATCTCAGTATCATGTAGTGGCCAATGGCCAAATAAAATCCTTCAATAAGACTCTTTCAAACATACTTCAAAAGATTGTGAATAAAGATAAGAAATCATGGCCTGATAAACTTTTTCATGCTTTAGGGGCTTATCGGACCACCACCCACACTGCTACACGGTCAAATCCATATTCATTGGTATATGGAAAAAAATCAGTCTTTCCCATTGAGGTTCAATTACCTTCGCTCAGAGTATCCATTTGTGATCAGTCATCTATAGATGAACAATATCAAAGGTGATTGGATGAATTGGAACAATTAGTTGAAAAAAGATTGTGCACCCTGCACCACTTGGAAGTCTATCAGAATTGAATAACACGGGCTTTCAAAAAAAAAGTTTGTCTTCATTCATTCATTCAAGGAGAATTGGTATTGGTCCTCAGAACTCCAACGATACCAGGAAAGAAACCTCCAAATCTTGAGTCAAAGTGGGAAGTACCTTACTCATTACATAAGTTCTACTCCAATGGAGCTTATTCTTTAATCTCAATGGATGGAGAACTCATCACGACTCCAAACAATGTCATATTTTTGAAGAAGTATTTTGTGTAACACAAATAAACCATATTAGTCCTTATAGTAAGACTTTAAACTGAATGGTCCCTTTAGTCCTTACTGCAAGACTTTAAACTGCATAGTCCCTCTAGTCCTTACTGCAAGACTTTAAACTGCATAGTCCCATAGTCCTTACTGTAAGACTTTAAACTGCATAGTACCTTTAGTCCTTATTGAAAGACTTTAAACTACACAGTCCCTTTAGTCCTTACTGCAAGACTTTAAACTATATAGTCCCATATTCCTTACTTCAAGACTTTAAACCACATGGTCCCTTTTAGTCCTTACTGCAAGATTTTAAACTACGTAGTCCCATAGTCCTTACTGCAATACTTTAAACTGAATAGTCCCTTTAGTCCTTACTGCAAGAATTTAAACTGCATTGTCCCTTTAGTCCTTACTGCAAGACTTTAAATAGCATGGTCCCTCTATTTTCCAACATGAAATTAAAATGTGTTCAGTCCCTTATATGTCCTACATGACGTTAAACTATTCATCATTAGGGTTGTTTTTACCTCTTGTTTCTCACACCGAGCATGAATCACGTGAGCTTAGAGTAAGATTCAATCATAACACCCTCTCCAGGCTGCTAACCACGTGTAAGTCCCAACACCATCTTTAGGTTGTTGTCCTCAAATACAAATCGATCACCAATTCATTCTTTAATTGAACCACGCGGACTTTGATCCTTGCCTTCTAGGCTGGGTACGTAGGCAACCTCCTGTGGTTCAAGCCCAAAACCAATATCTTCACATTGGTTCACCATCATCCTTGATATATGAATTCAAACTATAAAGTCCCCCATTGTCCTCACTGTAAGGCATTAAACTGCATATCCATACGTCTTATCTACATGAAGCTAAACTGTGCAGCACCGGTCCATGCATATGAACTTTAACTATTCACACTTTTTCCTGTATGAAAATAAACTACAACATTATTTGACACCCTCACCTGAGAGGGAATCATTATTGACATTGATTTCCAATCATGTTATATTCCAAAGACTACGTGCATACATGGAAATGCCCGAACCTTTAATCTTAGATCCAACCATCATTGCACTAAAGTCCCCTTTCACCCTTCACATGTACAAACCAAATCTGTATAGAGGGTATTTCAAGAACTACGTATGGATTGATTATCATCCTTATGGGATATTTAGGAACGTTTGAGAATCCCTCGAATCTAGCCCCAAGTCTTTGGGCCTAACCCCAAATTCCACTTTTAGTCCCTTGGCTGAAAATTCCCCTTGTGATTACATGAATGTGGTATGAGAACCCTGGTCTTTATTTACATCAGGTTTATAACAAACACATAATGTGTCTCCCTCATTATGGTCAAAACTCTATGACCCTAAACTAAGATCTCCTACGCTCTAGTCCCACATGACGTTAAACTGTATTTCAAGAACTACGTATGGCTTGATTCTCATCCTAATGAGATATGTAGTGAAGTCTAGCATCTCAATTTAGGACCCAGTCATAACATGATTATGGTCAGCATTGGTCTATGTATCTCCTTCTTTCATTGGACAATACCCATTTTCATGTGTCATAATCCTAACCTTAAATACTTCCAGATCTCCATAACCATTTTCTTGACTTCTGGTCACAAAATGTCTGATACCTGAGAATTCTTTTGCCTGACTATGCAGCACGTGCCCTTAGGCAGCCTTGCATAAGTAGTCTATATAACAGACCTGTCAACCAAAAGATGCTATTATTTGACTATAAAGCTAATGCCCTTAAGTGGCCCTGCATAATTCAAACCCACTAACGGGTTTGTCAAATAGTGGTAACTTTATTCTAGGGGGGAAAACTTCTTTTGTCCTGATTGGTCTTAACAACGATATGTAGGGATCTACAAAACAAAACAGTCATCCTTAACATATTTATCCCATTATTTTTTTCATGATATGAAGGTATTCAAGTCTATGGTTTATATTTCCCTTCCCTATGTTTGGGTCAGACCTTCGTAGGAGTGACATTCATCCAATTCTTTGATAATCTTGATTGGGAATATCCTCTCCATATTCAAGTACCTCTCTCCATACAACATACTCTATGCTTTGGAAAATTTGAATCTCCATAAACTTTTACTGGCTTTTAGTAATAGAAAAGTAAAATTTCCGAGAGTTCTTTTGTCTGACCATGTAGCATGTGCCCCTAGGTGGCCTTGCATAAGTAGTCTACATAACGGACCTATCATCCAAAAGATGCTATTATTTGATTATGCAGCCGATTCCCGTAAGTGGCCCTGCATAATTCAACCCCCTAACAGGTTTGTTAAATAGTGGTAACTTCACTCTTAGGAAATAATTCCTCTAATGACTTTTAGCCCTTTTTTTCATATCATCCCTTAGATTAAAAGTTTCTTAATTCATAGTTTACATGTTTTTCCTCATACTTGAATGTGGTAATATGATTTAAAACAAATTATCAGGGAATTGAGTCAATTTTAATCCATTTGGTCAAAGCTATTCGACCTTAAACATTAAACTTTTTATGTCCGACATGCATGAATTTAAACTACCAAAAAAAGATAGGGTACTCAATAAATTGGGAACTTTTAAAAGTAACTCTGAACAAAAGTCGAGTCCCAGCTCGCTAAACGTACATATTGTATGATTTAGCCAATATTGAGAAATAAAAGATACAAAGTTTGTGGGGTTGTGTGTATAATCCTAGAACAAATCAAACTATGATTTTACTAGTCCCCTTGGCTTAGGTAAAAAATATATATAAGTAATTATCAAGAGAATGAAGGTACAAAGGATTGAAGATGAAATGTATTTTTTTCATTGATGCACAAAATTAGAAGAATATCCACGGATTGGATTATCTTCTATTTTTCAAGAATTACAAAAGGATTTCCACATAACTCTTCATTTGATTTACGACATACCGAGCTTCATCAGAAGCCACTTGAAGTTTATTCAATCGACCAACTTCACTCTTTTCAGCATGATGGAGTGATTTATTGGCATCTGCAATGGCTTTCATACCATTCGTTTGGACTCCTTCCAGTGAATTGTTTAGCTGGTCAAGTTCCCCAGTAACGACATCTAACTATTACTGAAGTTGAATCTGCTAGACAACTTTATCCTTGATATTATGCTTCATCTCCTTCAACTTTGCAGCATGATCAGCCTCAGCTCGGGACACCACAACCTCGAATTCACTAATATTGGTCAACAACCTCACTCTAGTCAGATATTGACGGTACTTTTTCTCCTGCTCCCTCCTTAAGATGACTTGTTTCACCGCAGCATGGATCTCTTGATATCCAAAACCACCAAGTCCTAACATGACTAACAAGGATGACAGTCGCGGGATCTTCAAAGATAGATCTTCAAGAGGCACTTCATATATGATCTTCCATATATTCTTCCATGCCTTGCGACGTGAGTATTGGAGCACCTCCTCTGGGTTTAACTCAACATAACTATCACAGGGGGGAATATAGTATGGGATTAATGCACTTAAAGAAGTGCCCTGTTCTGCTTCTTCCCCCCTGAACCTTGGTACTTCACTTTCTACTCCCGTTGGGGCTAAGGCTGAGGCTTCACCTCCGGATCTAGCCACTGAAATTGACAACCCTGCATAATCAATTGAAAGTTTGGGTTATTTTCAAAGGATAATAAAAGTTGATTAAGCTGTCTTGAAAATTAAGTACAACCACAAATATTATCATCTCTTACTCAATGGTATATCAGCAGCATGAGAAGGCTTCTCCCCATCTTTCCTAGCTTCAAAAGGATGTTTAGGATGAATTTCAGAAATCTCAGTTGGGTTAAGCTCCACTTGACCTAGTGTCTCTGCAATGATAGGGTTGTATCTACCCCCTTCAGGCATCAGTAGATCAGTATCTTGCTCAGATGTAACTTCAAATTTCAACCAATCATGGTCAGAGATGTAATATTTTTTTTAACAGGACTAAGGATAACACTCACATACAAAATCTTCTAAATTACATGGTAATTTAACATGATCTAAAATTTCTTCAAAAGACGCACTAAGTTTAATCATTTCATCCAGTGATATCTCAGATTCCTGGTTATTCTCACCAGTGGGAGTATTTGATGTGTCTTCTTGGTGACCCTCCTCCAGCAACCTCTGACCCCGAACAGCTTCCTCAGAGAAAATTACGGAGTCAGTTGCAGTGATCACCAAATGTTCTGGTGTAGGTGTTGAACCTAAAGAATCACAAAATAGAATTCAGTTGATGTATTCATTCAACGTTCTATGAATTATTGTTAATTTACCAGAAGAAATATCTTCTCCCCTTATAGCAGCAACATGAGCAGTACTGGGAATAGACGCTGGCTCTTCTTCTCTCACTGTTTCTTCAGGATCAGCCAGGTCAACATGAATTTGCGATTGTTCACCAGCACCCTCCGTCTTTCTCATAGGAGGGTTAGTCCTCTCCCTCAAAGGAGAAATCAAATAAGCCCCTGCAATCCCAATAAATATGATCAATCTTTTCATGAGTTAAGATTCATGACTATCCGAGGGACTTACCACTACTGATGAAGCATTTAGCTGTGGAATTATTCCTTCGATGCCTTTGATTCTTTGACTTTTTGGGTGTGTTGACATCTTCACCTCCAAATACAGGTATTGGAGAGTGAAAAGACCTTTCTAACTCCTATTCCATGGATTTTCGGCCTAGATATACCTTTCCTGGCTCGCGAGGAGATTCAACAGCTCCAATAGTGGTGCCACCAGGGCTGTACTGTGGTGAAGGAACCTCAGTAGTTCCTTTCTTAACAAACTGTAGGATGAAGAAAGTAATTTCCTTGAGTAACAGATCTTTGACTGAAATCAAGTTGCAAAGCAAATAAGGAAAGAAACTTACATCTTCAGGAGCCACGTAATCATGCCACTATTCATCTACTGCAACACCAATCCCCTCAGTGGTGCCACGATTCATCATTTACTTCACCCAATTGGTAACATGAATGGAATCATTAGTGGAATATATGAGCATCTCCAACTCTCTGATGTAAGCCCGCACTTCATCGGGGTTATCCTCGAAACGGATATCAGTGGAATCCTGGAGATTCCCCAATCTAGGGATATGTCGCCCTTCACATAATTCCATCCAGGCAGTTTCAGCTTCACAATATAGACTTCTCCATGTCTAGACAGCCTCTGGTCATAAATATTCAGCATTTTCACTAGAAGGCTATGAGGAGGGTCCTACAATCTAGGGCTTCAACTTCTTCCTAGCTCCTGTAATCATAGATAAAGGATAAGAAAATGAAACCTGTTGCTTTATAAAATAATTACGACTAAATTTCCTCAATGATATAACTCACCAGGAGTCGACGGAACATGTATCTTGAATCTGGAAGGAGGATTATATGTAGCACGAGGCCGCTTTGAAGCATGTCATGCCTCATCATCCCCATCCTGGGAATCCGTCAAATCAGCCCTAGGTGAGGAACCTGGTGAATCAGATCTGGGTGAGGAAGAGTCACCTTCCTAAAGAAAGGTTTCTTTCTTGATAGTTCTCTTTTTTATCCCCACCCAAGGGACCAGATGATTCAGTACCCTTTCAGGGTATAATGCTACCCAGTTCTCGGCATACCATGATGTCAATTGACTCACTGCTCTAGCAACTGGTAGATCAAACACTACCCTGGTCTTCTCCATAGCTGTTAGCAACCATAGTATTCGGGAAACCATTTGATGCTGCTCTGACCTAACATGCACAAGAGGGGATACAACAATCTACTGCAGACACTTGAATTGGCGTGCCAATCTATATGAATCATAGGACTCACATATAATCTATCCGTCAATTCTGGTGGCCAATACACCATCTCTTCAAGCCAGCATGTATGACCTCAACTCCAGGCTAGCAGTTCCATCATCAACAAAATGCCTGGTTGGTGGGTTTACATAAGGAAAGAAATGAAATTCCTTGAACATGCTCAGCCTCACCTTCAAATCATAAGGATTGAAGGACAATGGAAAATTTTTAGAAAAGGCCTGCACCGATGGACTAAAAGAACTACCAAGAACCTGTATTGCACTCTGTACAACGTATGTCCTAAAGTGAGTGGCGATCCATCCCAAAAAAACTTGGAATGGTCCCACTATTCTCAAAGGAGACTTACCCATATAGACATGGAGTAAGCTCATGTAAATCTTCGCCAAAATCGGGGTGGCCAACCCAACCATTTTCTTCTTAGCCAACTTGGCTGCAACAACGAAGGTCCCTGGCTAAACACCTCCCTTTGAATCCCTAACTGGAAGAAGATCAACATTGAGCCACAAAGCTAAAAAGCTCGCTAGATGGGTCTTCTCAGGGATTCTTTGGTCCACTTCATACCCCCACTTTTCAAACTCTCCTGCTTCCAAAGTTATCCATAATGTGCCAAGAGAACCCCTCTTCTCTGTTCTGGGGTAGCTGGTTGGATGAGTACAGGTGGAACCCTTCTCATTCTTTTTGATAAGAAACATATCCATCCACTCCTCTGGACGAATGTCCTTTCTAGAATGAGTTTTGGAGGACTTTGAATTTTTGAGCTTGTGGAAAATTTTTAATAACTCTAGAGCCAAATCCAGAGTCTTCTCTGAATCATTTTAGGTCACCTTGGGGGGAATGAATTCATCATACATATCACCCAAAATTGGATCCCTTGAGATCTTGTAGACATCCCACAAACTGATGCCTACTTCTCCATGAGTCAGATGGAAAGAATTGGTTTCTGGGCTCCAGCGGCTGATTAGCTCCAAAAAAAATTATCATTCCTGTAGACATATGTTTGCCTATCCCAGACAAATTCATATATTGTAGATACCTTCAGATTCTTGACAAAATATGCACAGGTTTGTCGCACCCAGTATTCCCACATCCAAGTTGGATTCACACCTCCTCTAGGACGAAAATCCCAACTCTTTTTTTTATCCATTGGATTGATCCATTTGAGAATTTCGGAAAATGGAGGGATAAAAATGCGACTGCAGCTCAAGCTTGTGAGGTTTTAGATCTAGATCACATGGGCTATGATGCATTATGTATGATTTCTCCACTATTCTAGCATTAATAAACGATCCTACAACTGAGACATTTTCTGAAGCAAAATTGGTGTAAGTCTGAAACCAGGAATGAGGAATATAATTCTTTGCATCTGGAACGTTGACTCCTTACAGATGACCATGGCCATATAAAGGCAGGTAAATGATCTGTGGGAAATTGACATGATATTTCTTCAAATACTTGTCCAAATATGGGAGAGTACTGTCGCAGATATCATAGTAGTCATGGCCAATGATGTTCATCATATCATCAATTCTCTTGCTAGCCAACTCATTGACCAGTCCAATTCTTTTGGGATCCATTGAATATACGAAAAGATCTAAAAAATTAAAGTTTAAATAAGTTTGTTTTTATGAAATACTTGTGAATAAAAACAAAAAAATGGAAAAGTCATTAAGGTGCACAAGTGTGGTCGCGCAGGTGTGGTCGCGCAAGTATGGTCGCGCAAGTACTGTCGCGCAAGTAAAAAACTTAATGGAGAAGCGCGACACAGAAAAAAGCAATTGACCGAAGAGATGAAGAGACTTGAATGAAGAGAGCTCAAAAACTTAGAGGATAGGATGGTTTTTGCGAAGTGACACCCATATATATAGGTGATCCCACAACCCTGCGCATCAAAACCTGCGCGCCAGAACCTGTGCGCCTACCACCCGCGCGCTGCTTAACTCTTGTTTCTCGTTTTCCTCAGAGTCAAATCCTCTTTATTTTTTCGGATCCAACTCTGAGGGGGGACTTTTTTTGATTCTCCTTTCTATCACAGAGTCTAACGAATGGAAAAGGGTAATAACTTAAGTAAAAAGAGAGTCATCCTTTTAAGAATATAAAAAATTGACAAAGGCATGAACAAGGAAACCTTTAAAGATGGGTCGTGCAAGTTTCCTTCTGGTCGTGCAAGTCACTTGTGCGCCACATTTGGGTCACGCAAGTCACTTTCACGGGCTATTCCTTTTTTTCACCCAAGGTGTTAAGTGGCCTATAAATAGCCCCTGTGGGCCCCCCATTTCAAGGATAAATTTTCCAAAACTTAGATTCAAGCTCTGGTCGCCCAAGTCTTTGTCTAACGTCTTCCGAACACTTCTAAGGTAATTCTTTACCTATAATGGAATCTCTAAAGAGGAAGAATAAGGCATAAGTATTAGAACTCATCAATACTTGAATGCCTAAGTGTCCATCCCTTAAGGGAAGTGAAGACACTTGCGCGTCACCTTTCCCTCTCAAGGGAACTTGCGCAGAACTCTTCTGGAAGCCTCTAGGGACGATACTAAGGGCTTGAGTTCAAATTCTCCCAAGTATTACCCTATGGATTATTCATCGCCCAAGGTGACTCATGTCGTGCAAGTATACTTGCGTGACCAAGACTTGAGCGCCAGAACAATACTTGCGCGACTCCTTACTAGTTACCTCCTTTCTTCAAATCCACCTCTCCTATTCAAATATAGCCTTCAAAACTCTCTTCAAAGCCATTTGTGGCATGGTTACTTTGCTGGATTCCTTATCTGAGAGGAATTAATTTGGCCTCCTTCTCAAGAGTAAGTCCCAATAATAATTTCCCTTAATTGAACATCCTCCTCAGGAGTAATCCCTAGTCTTAATTTCTTTTGATTTTGGGCCTCCTTCTCAGGAATATACCCAATCATAAGTCCCTCTTAATTTGGGCTTCATTTTTAGGAGTAAGTCATGGGTTAAAATCCCAAATCTCCATAAAGTACAAATACCTTAATGGACCCTGATCTTGGGCAGTCATACATACGTAAGCCCCACATCATTTCTTATGATTTCATCTTTCATGGCACGATCTTTAGTTTTAATGATACCTCTTGTTTCTCACACTGAGCATGAATCATGTGATCTTAGAGTATAAAAGTAATTAAAAAATATCTCTTTGGGCCATTAATCATGCATAAACATCATAATTATTCACCTGAAATATGTGGACTTTGATATTTGCCTTAAAATTAGAGAATGTTGGAAGCCTTTATAAGGTTCAAGCCCATCTTTCAATAATTCTTTTCCATCTCATATGACATTAAACTATATATTTCTTATCAAACTACGTGGGTTCTGATTCCTTTTCCAATAAGGATACGTAGGTAGCCCATCTGTGGGTACAATCCCAACTCTTAAATAATCCATGTCTTTCTGAATGACAATAAACTTCAAGTGCCCCACTGAGTGTCTTTAAAACCAGTATGGTCATCATAGTGACCAAGAGATTTCTATATAATGCATTAAAGGATACCATTGACTAAGAATATCTAATTCATATAGATGATTCTCTATTGATGAAGAAACTCAAATACATATAAAAGATTCTCTAAATCCCATACATATCAATAATTGATTGAATAGTCTAAAGGAAAAACTCATTTTCATGCTTGGTAAAATAATAAGGATTCATGAACATAACTTAAATCTATAAGAGAGTCTCGGAGTATACAACAATTCCCCCAAAAAAGGTGTGATGAGTGTGACCTCCCATCCTCTCGACAAATGAAAATTATTAAGCCTCATCAGTACACAACTAATGAGAACCTACCTTTGGAAATTAGGTCCAAATGGATATAGAATGATTGGATGTTTCCGGTTCTACGAATAAACCCGTTAGAAACCGATTAGAAAGTTTGAACCTTAAACAAACAAGGTAATCCCCATTTATAGGAGAAACAACTGCCAAACATCATCATCCTCAACACATGAAATTAAATTATAGCCTCATCCTTTGCAATATACATGGGGTTCCCCATCTCAGACATTATTCACACCCACTTGTCTCCACGGGAGTGAGATCTTCCTCACATGGAATGAGATCCTCTTTGATGGAATGACATCTGTCTGTAGGGAAGGGAAACCATCTCAGTGTAAGCCCCTAGCCTTTCTTTCGGGAGGTAGCATACCTACTCTTCCTTTCTTCTTCAATGCCAAAGACTATAAGAGATATGGGCATCGAGACCTTCGTTACCCCGTCCCTCTCCCTTTGGGCTTTATCATCATCGGGCCTCCATCCTAGAGTAAGCCCCAATCTCCATCTCCCTGGGCCACTATCCACGCGTAAGCCACTATTACCTCTTTGGGCCACTAACCATGCATAAGACCCACTTCATTCCCTATGTACACACCTTTTGCGATGTGATCATTAGGTATTTTATTCCTCTTGTTCCTCACACTAAGCATGACTCACATGGGCTTAGAGTTATCATTGACCATGGTATCCTTCCTGGGACACCTTAGAGTAAGTCCCAAGACTTTCCGAACTATGTGGACTTTGATCCTTGCCCCTATCCAAGCTAGGTATATAGTAAACCAACTTGAGGTTCAAGTCCAACACCTACTTGTCCCAACCCCTTCACGTCGGTTCACCTTTATCCCGTATGATGTTAAACTGTATCCACCATTATGAACTACGTGGACTTTGATCCTTGAATATATCCAAGAAAGGTACGTAGAAATCCTCCCTAAGGTTCAATAAAAACATCCATTTGTCCTGAACAATTTAAGTCATCTCACCCTCGTCTCGCATGAAATTAAACTATATGCCCCTTTTCATCCCGCATGATTCTAAACTGTACCAATTCCGAGGTACGAGGCCCCTATCTCCTAGACTGTGTATGTAGGAAGCCTCCATGAGGTTAAACCCTAACCAACGATAAGATCTTGTAGTCCCATACCAGTGGTAAGACATTGTAACACCAACCAGAAGTAAGATATTGTAACCCCAACCAATTGTAATCCGTTGTAACCCCCATCAAGTGGTAAGTCATTGTAACCCCGACCAACGGTAAGCCGTTGTATCCCCATCCAGCGGTAAGCTATTTTAGCCCCATCCCGTAGTAAGCCGTTGTGGTCCCCTTTTCTGGGGCCCATATCTCTGGTCCAACTTTGTGGTGTCAGACCAACTTTCAGGCTTCTAACCACCCATAAGCCCCAACATCATCTTCGGGTCACTATCCTCCGCACACACCCTGATCTTATGCCTCACCCTGAACTATGTGGAATTTGATTCCCTACCACAAGGATACGTCGAAATCCTCCCTGAGGTTCAAGACTATCATCCATGTCTTATCTTGGTCTCTACCTTAAACCTCTATGTTTCGGGAAGGTCATTCCACAACCCGTAGGTTCCACTTCCTCCGGGTCCCATCCATGCGTCCATTCTCATGGGCTACCTCCTCAGGTGTAACATCGCTCCAACGAACTATGTGGACTTTGATTCCTTGCCATGGGGATATGTAGTAAGTCTCTTTGATGATAAAACCCAACATCACGTTGTCCTCACTTTGGTTCCATCTCATTCTCCATCCACTTCTCTTGACCATCCATATCCATCTTGATTCTTACTCGAGCCACCACATCCTGGTGAAATCATGTCATCCACCCCATCACTACTGCTAGAAGTACTCAGGATGCTAACCACGTGTAATCACCAATATATCATCGGGTCGATATCCTCTGAGAACACCCTGATTTATAACCATTTTGAACTACGCTGGTTTTGATCCCTATCTATTGAGACAAGGTACGTAGGAAACCTCCTTGAGGTTCAATCCCAGCCAAAAGTAAACCCTGGTGTCTCTTTTATAGGGACCCAATCATCCTCGAGTCCATATTCATTATACATTGTGATTCACCTATCTAATAGGACTCTCAGGTGATCTCTCTGGGGGATGCACCCATCTGATCCACTCCTATCAGTGTTCTGATCAGTCCAATTCATATTCACAAGACTTTAAACTCACGACATACCCTGTGTTACACATGGGAAGCTGAGGAAAACCTCAGAGACATGCCCATGGAATATAATTCCCCACATTCGATGTGGGATTCCTCTAGATTCCGTGCTCTCAAGAAGACCTATCACAAGGGGAAGAAACCCAGACACATCAGTGTTTCAGCATCCAGACATGCCAGCATTGTCCAACGTGACTACTCCCCTGACTGAAGGTTGTTTCCTTGACTTGACCCCTTGGAATGTCTAGATATAAGTAGTGTAATTAACTGGCGTCCATGAATACATATAACTAGGAATAGTCTCACTAACAAAGTCTTAATCTTTAAGGGAGACCCAGACTGGGCAATGAGTTCTGAGGAGGAATCCACAAAAGGAGAAACTGACATCTAATCATCCCGTTTCAATCAAGGAGCAAACATCCCTGAATAAGTGATGGATGTTGCCTGCCTTTGGAAAGCGGGAATGCAGGGAAACAGACAATGCATCCTCCACAGACGGAAGAACACCCCAGAAAAAGCGTCAAAAATGGAAACGGTGAACCCAAAATGAATCACTTATCCTCAATGTAGAGATTAGAAGCATTCATTACATTATTGGATTAGTGTGTCACCGGATCCATGTATCCGGTGCTAGGTCCCGCCAAGAAAATATTGGGCCTGGCGTGAAACTCACCAGAGATTGGGCCAGAAAACATTATACATCCTAGTCTGTGATGTTGTCAGTGTGGATCCTTCTTACTAACCATGGAAGATAGAATGAAACTGGGGCACTGGATGTTGCTTTCCTTCTTTTAGCACTAATGGTTGAATCTCCCTTCTTTGCAGGACCCAGACTGTCATGACAAGAACCCAGTCACCCTCACCCACCGATGTAGGGGTCAGAACAACATCAACGCGACAGTCCTACACAACCTCATCTCCTCCATGGCGGCCTCCACATCGATGGATGCTGGGTGCCCACGCCCCATATCCCCATTTGAACTCATTCAGAGAAGGGTGATTAATGACCTTGTTTGACGATACGAGGAAGAGGTGATTATCCCAACCTGTGATATAGCCCAACAAGACCTGGAGGCTTCTATGCCTCATCATCAACACCGCCCCCAAGGGCTATGCAGGGAGCCACGTCTCCCCACTCCGATCTACAATCGCTTTTAGAGCCTCTCCCCGGATCTCTTTGATGACTCTCTCCCTTGTGCTGATGAGGTGAGGGATGCCTGGGCCAGCCCAATTGTGATCCCTTCCTAGGGGCCACGAAATAGGGCTCCCACCAGGCCATGTCAGCACTGCCACCTGGCCTCAAAGATTGAGGAGAAGGTGAGTTATGCACCTGCGCCACCAGCCCTAGTCCGGTTAACTCGACACCTGAATTGGGCACAAGCCGAGGAGGACACCCACCTAGGGGCATCATCATCAATAAATACCATACACCGTGCCACTGCTGACATATATAATCAATCCCCTATTTATGATGAACATGGGAATTCATACTCCCAACTCAGATCGATGCCCCAACCACCGCATAAGTAGGTTGGGATGACTCTCCTAGTCTCCAGCACAAGCATCGCCCATCACGGGCCGACCCGCGGTGGTGATATCCATTACGAATGTAGCACCCCAAACATTTTATTGTATGTTTCTCTTGAATAAATTTTAGTTATAGCCTATATCTCAAGAATCACTGAGCCTCTATGGAACAAAACATGGTTACTTATAGGAGATAGGCATAACCTAGCCATAAAACTTAAATTTTTCAGCTCTGTGATTTTAATTTTAAAAATCTAACATACATGGTTGTGATCAAGATGATAATTAGAGACTGATAGAATTAACTTAATTTTCAATAAATAGTAACATGACCTTATGAATAGTAACCTAACCTTATAAATAGTAACTTACCCTTATGAATAGTAATATGACTCTTATGAATGGTATCCATGCCCTTGAATGTATAAATGAATTTAGGCACCTTAAAAATGAAGATGAATATTTTAAGTGTTTATATTTTTCGATTAAATAATTATTTTAATTAAATATTTAATTAATCATATTTATAAAATTATTTTTGAAAAATGGACTTCATTTATGGATTCTACACATCGAAAAATGGTTAGGGGGAATTTTTGGGATTTTTTTGAAATACTTAAATTTTTTATGAATAGTAAAATCCGATAATTCACAATAAATGCTAAATAATGGATTAATTGAGTCATTGATGATGATTTGCTGATGTAAGACCATTTGGTTCGATGTCACATGCATATATTACTGTTATTGGTCATGGAATACTCACTATTGGTTGTATTGAGAGGAAATAATAAATTAAAAATTATAATATTAAGAAAACTCCTCTCCCCTCCACTCTATAAAGCACCCCTCATCCCCTCTTCCCGTCACACCACTCAAGCTTTGTTCCTTCCAAATATTCTACCCAAGTCTCTCCCCAAGATCCTACCCCACGTCCAGAAGCTCCTAGACTCTTCAAAATACCAAAACCTCTCCCCTTAAGAGGTTCTCAAAGGAGGAAGTCTCAAGAGGTAAATTCCTCTTTCCAATTCCTTCAATTCTTTTAAGTAATTTTATTTTTTTTGTTTCTTTCCTCACCATAATAGTATGATAAATCTAGTAATGTACATGTACTGGAATTGTTTTCATGATAATGGTATATTTAATTATTTTATATTCTTTCCCCACCATTTATTTGAAAGAAATGAAAGCATCGTTTGAGATGTGCTAATTTAGCACATTCTAGGACAATGATTTATCAATTTCTATTATAATCTTTAATTCTGGTCATGAAACCATTTGTGTTATGGTTGAACTAGATTATTATATATGTAATATATCCTATTTTTAGTTATGTAATCCTTTTGTACAAATGTTATTAAGTTATAAAGCAAAACATGTTCATTGTAATCAAACCCACCGTTTAGCCAAAACGGTTGTCACTATGGTTATATATATAATAATTCGACTTCACTATAAGTAACCAAATTAAATTTAAAACCATTTAATCTTATGGATGTGAACTAATAGAATATAACTTCATTTCTGGACAACCAAATCCATGTTATATATTTATCCGAACTTGAATATAAGTGAACCGATCATTTAAAACCAAGTAAACAAATCATGAAACCAAGTAAGAAAATGCTTCTAAAACAATAAAATTAAATCTATTAAACCCATAAAAAGGCCATTAATGAACTCAATAAGGTTGTAACATATCAATTACATGTTTATGAGGTTCTTTAATTATTAATTAATGTATCTAAATTTGATTATTCAGGTTGTTAAGAAAAAACAAGAACACCTTTGAGCATAAGGTAAGGGATCCTCTCTCTCACTTTTGTTCAAGAATATCCCCTATGTTGTGCCCTTTTATTTTTAATTCCTAATGATGGGGTATGTTTTCTAACCTCACCCATATTTTCCTTGTGACATATAAATAATTTAATACCCTTTTACCTCTCATTAAGCCCTCGTAATAACACTGATTACCATGCCAAAATGTTTGTAAGTGGTTTCTCCTCTCACTTTCATTTCTGTGAGATTTTCATTGTTAGCCACTTATTTCTTTTATGTGGTATAAGTGTACTAACATTTGATATATAATAACATTATTCTATTTATATTAATGTTATTCAATGATTCATTTGAGGGTTATTAAGTTCTGGTCATATGATTCGACCGATTACATTGTGGTAAGAGACTTTGTCTCAACTACTATTTCGTTGTGACTAACTTTGTATTGTGCACCTAATAATCCTAATGTGGTGTACCCACTGCCCATTTGAGATCAATTTTCATTTGAAATTATATTTATATTAAATATCCATAATCTCATATCATGGATATGTTTTTGTCTAAACCGTATACCATTTTACATACGGTGTTTATTTGGAAAGTTATTTTTTATGGAAATATTGATGAATCCGTATACTCTACTCTATATGAATATTGAAAAGTCATATTGATCTTGTATTGAATAAATGTATAAATAATTATTTGGACATGCAGAGGTGGGTGGGGCCCACTAAATCCCCTCGATGCATCGGTATGTCTCATGAAACAAATTAGTTGGCGACAAACCCTTCGAGTTTGTTTCCAAAAATCAAACGAGTTTCTACCCACAGAACTAAAACGTTTAATGGTATTATGTTTTCATGTGCCAGATACATGACGTCCAATTAATAAGAATTCTCTTTATTCATTTTTAGTTATTATTATTATTCATGAGCCTTTCACTATGACAAAATCTATGGGTGTAGTTTCATTATCAGTTTACTAATGGCATTAGTTATTCATTTATTCACTATGACATATTGATTATGTCAGATTGATTGTGACTCACTTATTATTTTACTCATGATTCCACTATTTTTAACCCTTATTGAGTGTTTGAGATCACCCCTTTCATTGTTTACTTTCAACAGGTGATGAAGAGGAGATCATTTATTAAGTTCTTGTTGATGCAATTTTTAGTTTTGTTATGTATTGTATTTTGTAAACTTTTACAATGTAATTTGAGTAACATCTATGTATATAGTTTCTTCAAGACTACTAAACTGATCATTCCTTCTAGATTTTCATTCCTTATAACCATTCCAATATCACAAGTAATGCACCGGATCCAGCCTAGTGGGGTCGGGGTGTTACAACAGAGGTCCTCCGCGTGCCACCACCAATAAGAGCACATGTCCTCCATACTCCCAAGATTAGAGTGGAGGTCCTCCCCATTCCACCATCAGTCCGAGGGAAGGTCCTCCCCGCCGTAATGACATCCAGCACGGAAGCCTCTTCCACACCCGTGGCCCCACACATGGAGTTGTTCCTCCTGTTATAGGTCACTGATGCAAAGATCCTCCTCCACATAGAAATTAGAGAAGAGGTGGTCTGACTCACTTAATTGGCACCCATCATGGAGGTCTTGGCCATGTTTAGTTTTACCAGTATGAAGGCCCTCCTCGTACCATCACTACTAGGGGAAACAAGCATGGAGACATTTTCCATGATCCCACCATATCCATCAGAGGTCCTACCTGCTCCAACACTTCTCCTAGAGATTCTCTATGAACACTTTCTAGTGTAAACAGAGGTCCTTACCATATTCCCTTTTATATTTTCCTAGGTGATCCTCGCACCACAGTTCATCCAGGTAGAAGTACTCTCTACCCTAACATCAGTTCGTTCGAAGGTCCTACTCAATCCAAAAACCTACCCTGTCCTGAAGAACCATCTCAGGGAAGGAGGGAGGGTCACTACCACCATAAAAAGAATTCCGAGAAGATTCAGGCAATAATTAAACCCATTTTATTCTCATATTCTGAGGTGAAATGCCATTCGGAAATGGAACTCTCACCCTGATTTTCCATGTCAAGGGCTAAGGCAGGAACAAGGCATATAAGCGTCATCCTCCCAGAATGTAAGGTCCACCGGATTCCTACCCCCCACTAAAGATATATCCAGGAGGAGGAGGATTTTTCCTATTTATAGGGCCTGGACATGCAATCCTCCCTATCGTCAACATGGTCATTCTCTACCTCAACAAGAAATCATGGAGAGTTATTATAGGGACCGATGGAGGAAGAACATCAACCTGAACCACTATCATTAACCACAACCCATGCACCAAGAATTTTTATCTCTAGCCTATATTTCCAAGATGTGGTGGCTATGTCATTGCATTCCTCAGAGGACAGCCCGAGATGTGGCGGCTTATCAGCTCGTTCTTTGTATTCTCCACTAGCCAGTCTACCGTCTCAGCAATCTGATTCAGTGCCACTACCGGTCCCAAATCCACCCCTGTTTGATGAATGGGGAAACCAAGGTCCAAATATCGAGTCTAATCCAAGGAGATTGTGGGACATCCTTGCAATGGACCATTTCCTAGAGATGTTATGGGTAATTGCAACCATGAACTTCAGTGCGCCAGAATCGCTTACCTATGAGGAAGTCGCGTGTTTTCTCCAAACCCTCAGGGCGATGTACTTCTGTCTCCATTATCAAAGAGTGGATTACCCCAAGAGTCAGGAACAATTTGAAGATATTGGCTAGAAATGCTACATGGTCGAATTGGTAGCACTCCCTATGGACCAGTGTCTTAAGTCACCGAGTCGCCATCAGAACCTCTAGCAATGCTGCATGTAGAGCTTTAAAATGCTCTGAAGAATTATCAAGGAGTATTCAACCCATGTTCAAGTCCATGGATGGGGTATATATGATTCCCTTTATTTCATTTCTATCCGGTGTCAACCTGAATTTCCACGCTACATTGAGGATATGCCTTTAGTAAGAGTCGTGGTTAACATGGCTGGCCTACCAGAGGGAGAGAATGAGTTAGAGATCCTTGGAGAGGACTTACCCCCCTGAGAGAGTGCCACACATATTAGATCCATTAGGAATTATCAGTCACCAACAAAGAAATTTACTTGGTATTATCGTACCTACTGATTCATTAGCCATCTTCCAGAATACCAATATGGAAAAAGAGAATATTGGGGCCTTCAAACCCTCTGACCCGTCTGGCTTAGTTTAGAAGACATAAGATGATCATTAAAAGGCCGTGTTGTGTCAATAGCTAATGGAGCATAAAAATATGGTTGATGACTTACTTGCGGAATGTGCTGCAGAGCAGCGGCTGGACTATGGTGATCCTTGACTGGGGCAACAGGGGATAGGTACAACTTCCCACCGACGAGTTGCCTCCGGGTGACTCTAACCATCCTACCTACATAGACATGATATAGGCTAGAGCTTATGGTAATAGGGCATAATATGCCTCTCCAAATCCACATGAAGAGTGTGAAAACTATCCTGGGACCTAGTTCAGGCTCCCCAAGCCACTCCATAGGTTGTCCCACCAACCGCTCCACGAGCTACTGAGCCTGCTTATCATTTTGAAGAACCTTACAACACACTGGTGGTCAGGCATCCTCATTAAGAAAGGCAGCCCCACCTAGATGATCCAACGACTTTGCTCATTTCCCATGTAGAGGATTTGGAAACTCTATTGGTGGAAATCTTGCCAGATGGTAAGACATATCTGGCATGGGTAGATGAAATGCCAGCACCCCCGAGTTTCGAAAACCACCCCTTATCCCCCTTTAATGGGATGAACGACCCACTACAACATCTGGCCCATTTCATGTCAAGGTTTGGAACCATGATGGGGACTCCAGCATAGCAAGATGCCTCTAAATTACAGTGTTTCATACAAACACTAGAAGGGCCTGCGTTTTTCTAGTACAACCAGCTACCCATTGGGCCAGTAGCTGGCTGGTAAGATCTCTTTAAGAAGTTTCTTTACTAGTTCAGCTCTACCACCTAAAATATGAGTATTGTAGACCTCTTTAAGTGAAAGTAGAGTCCTGACGAGCATGTCACAGACTTTGTTTCCTAGTGGAAAGAACTCACCTACTCCCTTGATATGCCACCGACTCAGAAGAAACTACTGACAATATGTGTAGGGAATATCAATACTAAAATGGTCCCCTCTTTCATCACCTAGAATTATCTTGGGGGATTTTGGGATTTATCTAATAAGGCTCAGTGTCTAGAGTAAGCCTTGTAGTAGGCCAAGCAGGCACGTCTGTTGCCTCCTGTAGTTCCCGCGAGAAGTGCCGCTAAGGATGAGCCCTCCATGGTGGTCCAAATAGAGGACCCTAGGAAATTGGAGTTATTACTGGTGGAGAAACCTCTACATACTCACAAAGGCCTTCCACCTCAGCCGAAACCTCCAGTCCAGTAGCGTCCTCCTCAAAATTGGCAGGCACCCCTGCGTAATGCGGAACCACCACCTAGGCGAGATAACTAGGTTCCACCTCCTCAGTAGGCTCCTCCAAACCCTAATAAGAACCAGGATCCTAGATCCCCCTTCCTAGATAGAAGAAACTAAACCTACTCATTTAATGAGGCTCAGGTACCCAGTTATTTTCAAAGTGCCTTGGAACATGGAATTATACGATTGCAAGAATGTAGGAGGCCTAAATAAGTTGATCTCACTGACCATCCTAATTACTTCCCCTATCACAGGATCTAGGGGAACACCCTTAAGAAGTGATATGTGTTGAAGTATTGGATTCAAGACTAGGTTGATGAAAACATAGTCAGGTTAGTCCCATCCCTGGCGTAGGTGGCATGTGTATTCATATAGCCTGACAGCAACAGTAACAACTAAGGTGAGTGGAAGCGAGTTCCTAACTGTGGGTACCAAAAAATATGATGAATAAATGGCTCGTAAGGCAGTATCCCATTCCCATAGTATTATCTGAGAACGTTTGAATCGACCTAAGCCTTCAAAATTCTCCTCGTCACCTATAGCCATTGCTTCTATGTCGACATCTCAGTCTTCCCCTCCTCAAAAGGGAAAGCATCGATGGTGCAAGGGAAACCCCCCCCACCAATTCCATCATCATCCCACACTCTCAGTGACTTCATGCCCCCCAGATATGGAGATTACCCTAAGGATCCATCTAGTGGTGGAGGTTTCTTAAAGTGACGACCAAGGGTACACTTCGGTTAACACCATAGAGATGGTAAATCCCTATATGGTTCCCAACGATGAGGAGCATCGGAAAAATCATCCTAACATACCCATTCATCACCAGAGTCGACAGAGCCATGCTTATGTGGGTTGTTGGAATGCCTCAGTCAACACTTACCTCTAGGATGTGCATGCCACCGAAACTAGACAACATACCCGACATGAATCTCAACACGCACAGTCTTCTCATATGATTTCACTAGGTTTTAATTCACCACCATTTATGATACTTGATCAGGTGGAGCAATCAAGATCATGATATTATTGTCCATGTTCTATTGTAGATCGACCTCAGTCATCTGAACCTCATCCAGTAGTTTCTCTATGAGTTCTGAATAGCGAGAAACGAGACATTCCCAACACCGGTCAATCACTAGTTCAACTAGAAGGTCCCACCATACCTCCTTCCATAGAGCGACCTCCTATCGGTAGAAGATCACACTTGGAAAGGAAGTATGATATTCATAAAAATATTTCCAGTATCCTTGAGAGGCTCTCTATCCTTAAGACTCTTCGTCTATTAGTAGATATGCATGAAACCCTTTCCGAGGCTTTGAGAAGCCCCGTCTAGTTTGAAATGGAGGCAGCATCTGCAGAATCTTTCCATGATGAGACAAGCAAGCATACATAATGTCAATACATCATCTCTTTCTCTGAAGAAGATGAATTATCTCCCATATAGGGGAACCTTCTCCCACTGTACATCACTGTCCAATTCAATGTAATATAGGTTCATCACTATCTTATCAACACAGGCTCTAGGATAAACCTTATCCTGACCCGGATGCTCCGTAATATGGGGTTGTCTAAGGATGATATGATCCCACATGACCTAAAAATTCAAGGTTATCACAAGAAAAAATAGACAAGGGTTGGAAAGATCCATCCAAAGACCCAATTCGGTGGCTTGGTAGCCAGCACCGAGTTCATGGTTGTCTCATAGGATACTACCTACAAAGCATTGATGGGTAGGCCATGGCTCCACCTACATACAGTGGCCCCCTATTCATATCACCAATGCCTTAAGTACTCCCTCAATGGTCGAGTAGGTGTACTCTAAGGTGATTCATCTCCCTTTTCCTCTTGTGAATCCCACTACCTGATTATTAACTATTAAAAGAGAAAAGACAAGAAGATCCAGGCTAGCGAGGTTGAACTCTCTATGGGTATGACCGAACCATGGATATGCCTGGATGATGACTATGTCTTCCCGATCCACCAATTGGAATCCACAAAACTGGATATGGGGAAATGATTTTTTGTTTCGAAAATGAGGGGAAGAAACATTCCCATGTTTAAGGGACGTCAGAAGATCACCTCGTATTCCTATAAAAATCAGGCTCGGGTGATCCTAGAGCCCCCTAATCCTATAAGGTATCAGGATGTCCGCCCCATGACAATGACAATATGGAATACTTGCTTGTTTCACTGGGATGGGATAAACTAGCTCAATACGACATTCCACTATTACTTTGATATCATCTAGCATAGCCCCTTGGGCCGAAGGTTGGATGGGATCAGGTTGACAACTTTCATCGCTATGGTTTCGACAACACAGGAGGCCCCTGATGTAGTGTCTATCACCGCTCAGGTTATCACCAGTGTCCCATCAGGATCTGTCGAATCAGAATAATCAACTTCCGCTGAGGATCCCTCCTCTGTGAATGAAGAATAATATTTGTAATATTCACCTCCCGCATTCAAAGATGGTATCTCTAACATAGTCGATGAATTGTTACAGGTGAACCTCAATAATGATACAAATCTGAAACCCACATTGATCGGTGCCTCTATGCTTGCTGAAGAGAAAAAATGATACGTGGACTTCCTAAATCATCACTATGATGTATTTTCCTGGAGTTATGACGAGATTATAGGACTAGATACTCAGGTCACCATCCACTACCTCGTTCTTCCATTGAACCATTGCAGGTTCAAAAAGACTCCTAGAAAGATTCACCCTTCTCATAGTGCCATGGTTTAGGATGAGTTTGATAAGATCACTAGATCCAACTTCTTCAAGGAGGTACAGTACCCCATATGGTTAGTCAACATTGTGCCTGTTGGGAAGAAAAACAGATAGATCAGAGTCTTCATCGACTTTTGAGATCTCAATCATCAATGTCTGAAAGACAATTTTCCCCTTCCGGTGATGGAACTGTTGAGAGATACTACCGTAGGATTCTAGACTCTCTCCTTCATGGATGTGTATTCCAGGTATAACCAAATCTGAATATCCCCAAAGGATGAAGAGTCTACAGCCTTCAGGGCACCACAATGTACCTTTTTCTACTAGGTAATTCCCTTCAGTCTAAAGAATGTAGGTTCCACCTATCAGCATTCCATGCGTCGTATATTTAGGAAATCCTTAGGAAATTAGTGGAATGATACATAGACGATATGGGGGTCAAATATAGCCAATGTTAGGACCATCTCAAAGATCTAGAGAAAGAGTTTAGCTTCCTCTAGTACCACCATCTAAATATGAACTCATTGAAGTGCACCTTTGGGGTTACCTATAGAAAATTCCCCGACTTCATTGTCAGATATATAGGCATTGGGATCAATCTAAAGAAGATCAAGGCCATCTTCCAGATGACTCCTCTGAGAAACATCTATGAGCTTTGAGGTTTTCAAGGCCACTTATCCTATATACACTGATTCATCGCAAATATAGATGGAAAGTTTCATCCCTTCTCCCAATTTAGGAAGAAAGGTGCTGATTATCAGTGGGATGAGGAGTGCTAGAATGCCTTTGTGGAAATAAAATAGTATCTATTACAACCTCTGGTCCTAGTGCCTCCCATTCCTAGAAAACCCCTAGTCCTTTATGTGACCACTCTGGAGAAATATATCAGTACCCTTCTCACATAGAAGAAAAACGAAGAGAGATAGAATAGTCTGTATTATCTCAGCTGCATGCTCCTTGATACTAAGGCCAGATATTCCTCTATCGAGAAGAGCTACCTTGCGATGTTATTCACAGTACAAAAATTGCGACATTACTTGTAGAACCATGAAATATAGCTTGTGTCCAAGTGGATCTGATGAAGTAAATTCTGAACCAACACATGTTGACATGTTGTCTTGCTCGGTGGGCAGTGATCCTCCAGTAGTTTTACATCAGGTTTGTCCCCCAGAAGGCCATTTAGGGACATGCATTGGCAGACTTCCTTGCTTCCCATCCAGCTCCTGCGGACCAGTCTCTAGATCTTGATTTTCCTAATGAGGCAATATTCTTGGTACACCAAGCCATTACATGTTAGAAAATGCACTTTGATGGTGCTTCCCAAAGCCCTACCTATAGAAGAATCAATGACCCCAGACTCAACAGAGTGGGCTAGGGTATCATCTTCATCTTGTTGGCATAAGATGTTCTTCCATATTCATTCCTGTTGTCAGAAGGATATACCAACAATGAGGTAGAGTACTAAGATATCATCACTGGTCTTGAGATGGCCCTTGAGATTGATGTTCCCCACTTACATGTGAAAGGGGACTTTGAAATAGTCATCAAACAGATCAACGGTGACTATTTCATCAAGAAGCCAGAGCTTGTAACACTGTTGGAACATACCCACCAGTTGATGGCCTAGTTCCCATCTCATCCGGATAATAATCATGTCCCTCAGTCCCAGAACAGTTGAGTTGATGCCTTGGCCAGCTTGGCCACATCTGTTGCAGAACCTGACTAGGATGATTTGATTATTCATGTGGCACACCATAGATTCATTGCTCCCATCACTCTAGATAATGATGATATCTCACAGGTAAGACAACTCATCATAGGTTCCTCCACGCTATATCCCCTAGGTTCCCCTGCCACAGTGTTGGAAGTGACTCTCGACTGGAGGAATCCCTTTATTGAGTATCTTCTGTATGACAATCTCTTGGAAGATCGGGCCAAACGTGAGCGAATCCGACATCGCGCATTACAGTTTACCCTCCAGAGTGGTCCCGGTCTTAAGAAGATCCTCTAAAGACACATGTTTGATGGGGTTATCCTCCATTTCATTCAAGGAGGTGATATTTATTAGGTCATACGTGAGCTTAATGCTGGTTCCTGTGGGGCTCATCAGACCAGGCGGAAACTATCTCACCAGATCTGGAGGTTGGGGTATTTTTGGATCACCATGATCTGTGATTTTATCGAGTTTTCCAAAAGGTTCGATGTGTGCCAAATCCAATTTAATTTTTTACATCAGATTTCGAAGCCTCTCCACACTAACAAATACTCTTGTTCCTTTGCAGTCTGGGGACTCAATGTGGTGAGACTATATCCACCAGCGACAAATTGCCAGTGCAGGTTCATCCTGACTGCTACAGATTTTTTTTTCAAATGGGCAGAGAGAGTTTCAATTAAGGAGGTCAAGGACCATTCTATCATTGAATTTGTGAGATCTAATATCATATATATATATTCAGAGTCCCTCATTCCATACTCACCGATAATGGAACCAACTTCCGAGAAGCCGAGTTGAATAAGTTGTATGCCACATAAAACATCCGTTCTAACCATACCTCCCACTATCACACACAAGAAAATGGGAAGATCGAGGCATTCAACAAAACCCTCTCTAACATTATGAATAAGATGGTTGGTCAAAACAAGAAGATTTGGCTAGAGAAGCTTTCCAATTCTCTCTAGGCCCATCGGAAGACAACTTGAAATTCCACACAAGTGACCCCATATTCCATGGTGTACGGAACAGAGGCAGTCCTGCCCATCAAGATTTTATTTCCTTCATTACACATAGTTTTCTACGAGCAAAAAACACTAGATAAGGTAGCTGAGATCCGTCCAGATGAACTGGATGCACTTGAAGAGAGTAGCCTTTGTGCCCTTCACAATCTGGAGAGGCATCAAAACAAGATGGACAAATCTTTCAACAAGAAATTTCTCCTCTGCTCTTTCTTGCTGGGTGACATGGTGTTGACTCTAAGAATTCCGATGATACCTAGTAGGAAACCACCCAAATTGGAGCCTAAATTGGAGAGACCTTACATCATTCACAAGGTTTACCCCAATGGTGCATACTCCCCAGTTACCATGGATGGTGAGTGCATAAATCCTCCAACCAATGCCAAAATTCCTCAAGTAGTACTTTGCCTGAGTAATCCTTAGTCCTACATGACCTTAAACTGTTATGACCTATTTGATGTTAAACTGCTTTATCATCCTTCATGATACTAAAACTACGAGTGGAAGATATACTGTTATAGTCTGAGATCTATGATCATAAACTAATATCTATCTAGGCCCACATGACCATAAACTGTGATTTCTTTACCATATGACGTTAAAATGTGCGATTCTTCTGAGATGAAGGACTGAAAACTACTCATCACTTGTCCTTCATGACATTAAACTATATGTCATCACACATGATGTTAAACTATATATTCCCCCACATGATCTTAAACTTTCCTGTATTCACTACATGACGTTAAAATACACGATCCATCCAGGCTAAAGGTTGTAAAACTACCTAGCACCCGTCCCACATGATGATAAAATAAAAAATGGTCTGAGCTCTACAAACTTGAACCAAGATCTCCCTGCATCCTCACTACATGACATTAAAATGAACCATGTCTCAAGAACTATGTATATATTGACTCCCATCCCCATGGGATACATATGAATGCTCAAACACTTTGTCTTAGAGTCTATCCCCCGAATCCTTCTCGTTGAATTCCCCTAGGTGTAGTTACCTTGGAGGGTTTTACATAGTGTGTATTAGACTTCCTTGGCCTCATCTATGCTGGGTTTTCAATGATCAAACTTTGTGTCCCTCCTATTATTCTATCCTACCACGTCCTCACCACACGATGTGGCTCCATAACTATGTATGGCTTGATTCCCATCCTCATAGGATACGTAGGAATGCTCAAAAATTTCTTCTATAGGCCCATCCCTGAAGTGAAAGATCTCCCATTGGGTCTGGCCCCTTGGCCTAGATGCTTCTCAAAACATATGGTGTGGTGTAGGATTTGTTTTCTTTCATTCACATTAGGTTTATCATGACCGAACCAAGTATCCCCCTCCTTGGAGATCTCTACCTCGTTTTCCCTTTCTACCATGATGTTAGATCATGGGCATGTTCACACTTTACACACCCCCTTTCTTTGGGTCTTCATCAAAATCTACATCTGAAAGGAACCCCAAATGACATGGATGATTAGCCTTATGATTCACCTACCATTTGAAGCCAACATCCTGGAAGATCTTGAACAACACTTTGATACAAATCCCACATTACAAATATGGTTATCGGTCATTTCTCATTTGTTTATTCCTATTTCTAGTTTCGTTTTGAATATGTTCAACATCTGTCCTCCATCATTATCACCACCCCTATATGTCCTAAATATTGGGTGTAATTATTCATTTTTTCATACTATCCCTTTGAACGTCAGCATTCCTCGAGCAAGGATGTTATTCTGGGTGGGATCAACCACGACCGATCTCTTTCCTTCATTATTGTGCCCTTATATATTGGGGAGAACCTAATCCAAATCCTTATTTACCACACCGATCATTGTTCAAGTGGGATTAGGAGCCTTGGTAAGGATATACCCACATAGATGGTTACACAATCATGGTCCGAGATCTATGACCTAAAACTAAGATCACCACCGTCCCCATTACACGACGTTAAAATGCATAATTCATTTTTCACTGAGGGATGTAAAACCACTCAACACTTTTCCCGCATGACAATAAAATGAAAACTGGATGGGAATTTCTGTTCGAGGCCTCGCCTCAGGCCCCTCGACCTTTCAGGCCCCCTTCCCCAAGTTCTCACCTAGGATTATGCGATGTGATGTGGACTCCATGTCTTTGTTCACGTTGGGCTATGTTGGCCACACCGTATATATCCCCTTGAGACACCATCCCATTTTCGTCCTTAATACAAAGACGATAAACTTCACAGGTACCACCACACTTTTCACATCCCATAATTTGGGTTTCCACCTTCTTTCCCATACAAAGGGACCCCCGAACGACATGGATTCTAGGCCCCATAGCTCTCCTACTGTCTTGGGACAACGTCCTTGAGGAATTTGGATGAAACTTTGATATAAGTCCCGTGTTTCGAATATGGTCAGTGGTTGATGCTCATTTGTTATTTCCATTTCATGAAATGATACAGATACTATGTTTTGAACATGGTTAGCAGTTATCCTCGATCTTTGTTTACGTTATATTTTCTCCCACATAGAATGTGTAATGATTCACCCTTTCCACCCATCTATCCCACACACATTAAATTGGGTTTCTACAGTCCAAGATCTATGACCATAAACTAATATTTCTCACATCCTTTTCGCATGACTTTAAACTGAACGACATCATGAGAACTATGTTTGGATTGATTCCCATCCTCATGGGATATGTAGGAAAACCCAGACATTTTTTTCTTTGGGTCTAGCCTAGGTTCATTTATTCTTTATATTGGAATATTGGCCTGAGTTGTCTTCAGAAATTATGAATGGTGTGGCGTATGTGGGATTATTTCCTCATCCACATTGGGTTATTCTTCATTCCATACACATCCCTTGCCTTGATACACACCTCCTATCTTTTTCCTTACCGCATGACGTTAAACTGCATGACATTTTCAGAATTACATGTGGTTTGATTCCCATACTCATGGGATATGTAGGAACACCCGAACATTTCGTCTAAGGGTCTAGCCCTATTCCTTAAAAACCTCTTCTTCTCTCTGGCCCCTTATCCTGAGTCCTCCAGGAGGGGGGGGGGGTATATAGTGTGGTATGGGCTTATGTCCTCATTCTTGTCTGGTTTGTAATATCCACACCACATACCTCTCCCTCTCGAGATCTCTTCATCCCCATGTTCCCCACTCATCTTTTAGAGTCGTCTTCTCTTGATTTAGGCCCCTCTACCCTCTTTGGAAGTTCACCAATATGCCGAAGAGCACCCTGGTTCAAGACCTAGAGTTTTGGATTCTACATAGACATGTTATCGCCCATTTTCATGCTTCATGTTTCCCTTCATTTGGGATTTCATCATCTTTCACATTTTAAAGGACCCCCAAACGGCATGGGTGATAGGATTCAGTCCTCTCCTACCATATTGGGCCAACGTCCCTGAGAATATTGAATGAACAATTGATACAAGTCCTACGTCATGAATATAGTCAGCGGTCGACACTCATTTTTTGTTCCCATTTTAGGTCATACGATATGGATACTATGTTTTGAACACGGTCAAAAATTATCCTCCATTGTCACACCACCCCCATTAATCCATAAATACTAGTTTCATGATTCACATACTTTTCCATTCCATCATGTCCAAGTGGAACTTTGAAACTCTTGGTGCTATCCCTCAGTATGTGTTTGTGTGTTAAGAGGACAAATCCATGGTGATGTATCGTTCGAGGCTCCATACAGTTTCCCCCTTTTCCTGTATTCCACGTGTTGTGAAGACCTTATCCACCCTTGTTTCCCTCATGGAGCACATCTCACACTGGATTAGGGATTTCATCAAGGTTTGCACCCATTTGGAAGGGTCTCACTTCTTATCATCTGAGCTCTAATACCTCAAACTAAGATCTATCTATGTCCTTTCTTGAAGATGTTAAACTGAAAAACATCTTCAAGAACTACATATGGATTGATTCCCATCCTTATGGGATACATAGGGACGCCCAGTCATCTCGTCTTTGGGTATAGCTCAAGTTCCACTAATTATCTCTTCTATTCGGCCTTTTGGCCCTGAATTTTATAGGATTGCATGGTGTGGTGTGTGTGGGATTATATCCTCATTCATGTCAGGTGTGAAATAGCCCCACCATGTACTCCCCTTTAGAGATCTAGTCTCTCCTGCCTTTTTTCCCGCATGATGTTAAACTACACTCTCATAACTATGTATGGATTGATTCCCATCCTCATGGGATATGTAGGAACACCTAGAAGTTTCAACCATAGGTCCAACCCATATTATCTAACCTTTTATGGCCCCTTGTCCCAAGGTTTCTTCCCCAGAATTTCATGTAGTGTGGTGTGGACCTCGTCCTCATTCACGTTAGGTATTCTTTATCATGCCATGTGAATCCCCCTCTAAAACCTCGTTTCTTCTGTATGTATCCAATAAATATGACTTTAAACTACGTTTCTTAGTCCCACAGGACTTTAAACTATTGTGTATTTTATTCACGATGTTAAAATGCAAGGATTGGTCCTATCATACGACCCAAAACTATGAAATTATCATCCTGGCCGCACGAAGAAAAACAACACCATATTGTGATGCCCCCACTCAAGGGGACATCATGTTTGGTATCAGTTCTCCACCATACCATTTCCAAGGCCTGTATATGGATTGATTCCTATATAAATACCTAGATTCTACATCCTAGGTTTTTTGGTTCACAAAAAAAACAGCACACATCCATCCTAAAGAACAAACAAGCTCTATCAAATGAAGCTTCTTTGGGTGCATGGGCCAGACCTGTATGACAGTATTGTACCTGGAATTGGTACCCTACCATTCCACTTATATAACTACATATGGATTGATCCCCATCATAATAGGGTACATTAAAACACCCACACATTTTGCCTCAGGCCCAACCCAACTTTCATTTTCGGTCCCTCAACCTAAAACCTCCCCAGAGAGCACATGGTGTGATATGGATTCCTACTATCCTTGTTGATGTCGGGTTTTGTAATTACCACAACACATGTATCCCTCCCTCATTTACATTTATGGTTTGAGCTCTATGACCTTAAAACTAATATCCAAACATCCTTTTCATAGGACACTAAACCGCATGACATTTTCTAGAACTACATGTGGCTTGATTCCCATCCTCATGGGATACATAGGAAAGCCCAGACATTCTGTCTGCGAGTCCAACCCTAGGAATCTTAAGTCCTACACCTTTGTTTTTGGCCCCTTTGTCCTGAACTCTTTTGGGAGTATGTGGCGTGGTGAGTACCTCTTGGTTTCTCATTCACGTCAGGTTTTTAAACCACCACAGCATGTTTCTCACTTGTCTCTTCCCAACCTGGTCCGATTTCCATGAACCTAAACTAAGATCTCCCTATGGGAACTGTACGTTGGGTTTGGATACTTTTCCACCCTGTGAACATTCCATTAAACCAAGTCCCCTATTAATGGTCCACTCTATGACCTTAATCTAGGAGCATGCGACCCCGAGAACCTTTTCCTTGGAAAGGGATTCAACGTCCTCTATCTAACACGTCTCATTGGCGTACTCGAATGCATTGTGTAAAAGAGCCCAAATTGTAGAGTTTTCACATGGGAATTACATCGTTTCATATATAAGCTTCATGATCCCTTTATTTGGATTTACATCCCCTTCCACGTCTGAAGGGACTCCATCTATGGTCTGGTCTCATGCCACATTGGCTTACCTACCATTTTGGGCCAACACCCCAGAAGATCGCAGGCAAAATTTTGCGAGAGGTCCCGTGTTTTGAACATGGTTAGTGGTAAAACCTTACTTGTCTATCCCCATGCTTGGCCAACACAAAACAAATACTATGTTTTGATCATGGTCAATAGCTATCCTTTCTCACCACACCACCATCATTACAATCTAAATCTCAGACACCATTATTCACATCTCTCCACTCCCTTATGTTCAAGTGATACACCAATGCAATCAGTTTTACACCTCTATGCATTAAGGTGTGTTAAGCAGGAGGGTCAATAATTTTGGGATTTCATTCACCTAGTGTTCCATTTCCCCCAATCCATGCCTCTATGTACCAGGAAAGTTCCAAAACCACTCCTTGTTTCCCACACTGAGAAAGACTCACGTGGGCTCAGTGGTTTTAGTAGAATGTGTACTGGTGTAGCCGAACCACTTTTGGGCCTCTCGCCCTGCATGTTGTTAAACTGAAACATGAGAAAAACATATGGCTTGATTCCCATCTTAATGGGGTATGTTGGAATGCCCTAACACCTTGTCTTAGGACCAACCCAAGTTTCTCTATCTTTGGTCTCTCAGCCTAAGGTTTCCTCTAGAGTTACATGGTGTGGTATGGACTACTTTGGTCCTCATTCACATCAGGTCTATAATGGTCATGCCACATACTTCCCCCTTTGGGATCTCCCCTTCCACTCTCCATCCTAACATATGACTATAAACTACATTGGTTATCCAAAACTACATATGGATTGATTCCCATCCTCATGGGATACGTTGGAATGCCCGAGCACTTTCCTTTGGGTCCAGCCTCAAGTTAGACCACCTCTAGTCTATGGTCTAAATGAAATCCCATTGGGAACACATGGTGTGGTTTGAAATCTCATATTCCTCATTCACGTCAGGATATGTACCGCACTGCGTGTTTCCTTTCTGGGTAACCATGTCCTCAACACATGAATTTATACTGGAGTTCTACCTTGATTAAGTTCAAGATTCCCCATGATAATTATGTGATACGTTAGCTTCATCATCAAATAGGATTACCCCCGCCGGTATTGGTCTATAACCACACTGTTCTCAAGAACTATGTTTAGATTGATTCTCATCCTTATGGGATACGTAGCGACACCCAGAAATTTTTCCTTAGGCCCATCCCCAGAGTCATTAACCCTTCTGGCCCCTCTTCTCTGATCATAGTCCAGGCAGTATGATCTTAAAACTATTCGGTGCATCGTCCTTACCATTCGACGTTAAACTATGTGTCTATATTCCTCATTGGTATGACATAAAACTACAAGGAACTCTAGGATCTTGCTAGAGAGATCCTTTTAAAAAATGAATATGATTCTTGATCATACTGATGTTCTCACTGAATGTGTTTTCATCACGATGGAATAATTCCAAGAGTGTTGGTCTCCATTAGAACAACCCATCACTCTACCCTCCATGCTTTGTGTGCCCTTTATTTGGACCCTCATCCTCTTTCACAAATAAAGAAATCCTCTAATAGTATGAATGTTTGGCCTATGGATCACCTACTATCCTGGGCCAATGTTTTAGAAGACCAATGGATGACATTTAGAGTCAGGCCCCATGTTTCAAACATGGTCAGCGGTTGGCTCTCATTTATTGTTCCCATTTCAGGTTAACACAATAAGGATACTATGTTTCAAACACAGTCAACAGTTATCCTTCATTGACACACCATCCCTAAAGTGTTCTGAATTTTGGGTATCGTGATTCACACTTTCCACTCCCCTATGTTCGGATTGATTCTAACAGCCCTGGATTTACCCAGTTGGTGCACTAGAGAACATTGGGAAAATGGAAATTCAATTGTTTTGAGAGCTCTATTCTCCAGTCAGGCCTCCCTCTTTATTCTTTGAAATCTGTGTCAGTTGTTCAAACCCCAGATGCCCAAAACTTAGTCAGAACATACAATCATCCCTTGTTTCTCACAATGGGCACAACCTACATGATCTTAGGGGATCAATCGTCAGATATTCCATGAATGTGGTGGAAATTAAGAAAATCAATGACAACTAACGGAACTCATGTAAACAGGTAAAATAAAAAATCCAAGCATGAAAGTGCGTTTACAAGTCTAAAAATATTACATCGCCCAAGGATTGGGCCCTCCCATAGATGGGTTTACATCTTCAATGAAGAATTCCATCTTTTCCACTCTCTGTCTAGTGACATCCAGGATCTGCTGTCGCCTGCTAAGTTCCCACTCCTCCTCGATGGAAATAGGACATAGCTCATAAGCCACGATATGGGCGCACTCTTTATCAGCTCGAATGATAGCCATCTACTCAGAGGCTTTCATAATCCATTTTTTGGCCTCTTCCATCTGGGCCTTTAGGCATGATATGATCTACGATTGTGTGTTGAGGAAAGAGGAATATTCATTCACTCATTCCCGCAATCGTTGAATCTCATTTTCATCCTCCTTGAGCCTCTTGATGTTCACCGATTTCCTCCGCTTCCAGCCCACACCAAGGACACGATCATTCTCCTAAATATTCTCCTCCATGAAGTTTCAGATAAGCATATAAGTACTCTTGGAATCCACTCCTCTAGCACATAGTTCACGCAACCAGGAACAAAGCCCCCCCCATTCGATCTATCCATTATGCCTATGGGGTATCCCCAATGAAGCAATTGATCAGCTTCCATGACTGGGGATGTACGACCCTGCTATCCTCTTCATTAGAAACCATCTCACCCTGATCCTTGGGGTCGACGGGTTCATATTCATGGAATGCCTCTAAGAACTCATCAGTAGGATCCTCATCTGGTGTCCGGTCAGGTAGGTCAGGAACCATGTGATCCGATTAGTCCCCATAATCGGATTCCACCTCAATAATTTCAGGTTCGGTCCTGTTGATGGTCCCACCTACGATCGAGAGTGAAATGGTTTGGTCATTTTAGGTGTATGATTCCATGACCACTGACGTTCCCCTGGGAATGGAAGCACCAAGAGCTTCAACCATCCTCACCATGGAGGCCCATGCCGTTTGAAGAACTACCCATATGAGAATGCACAAATGTTAGTTGGCCTATTTCAATGAAGGATAGTTACAAATTCTATGGGAAACGCTTACAGAGGTAAAATAATTAGTTTCACTCCAGATATATTTCCATCAAGACCCCAAGGTGTGGCCCTCCATATCTGATTGGGAAGTCCAATGATTTTGGGAGAACCACCCTGGGCATTGCAGCCCTACTAAGCAAGGTGATCTCCGCCATCATGGGTGCTGATACCGATATTCCTGCGGTTACATATAATATTTCATGAGATATGGTATTGCATATGAGTCCCTCCTACACAAGTAAAATGTTAGTTGAGTAGTCCTAAATGACCTGGATGAGGACTAACAAAAAGTGATTTTGTGTTTTACCTCAAGATCCCCCTCAAACTCTTCCAGCTCTGGGTATGAATTGCCAAACTCACCCTCCTCCAAAGGGCTCCCTCCGCTGGATTCCTCCCTCTAGGAGGACCCGTCTGATTCTTCCGGTATAGGTAAGTGCTATCTCAATTTGGCGGAATACAACTGTGGAGGGGCCGTTCGATCAAGAATCACCTTCACTCGATCTTTCATTGGATGTAGAGAACATCAAGAGTGCATGAATTCCTTCATTTTAGCGATATAATACTCCCCCTCAGCTTGAGATACTAAAAAACCAGCACTGGTGTGACCAATCCACACCGAATCCATCCTGAGATAGTTCATATGGCACCACATCTAGGAAGGGTTGAGGAATTGTCTATTGACATCCCAGATGTCCCAAGACTTTAGGAAGATAGTATCCCTGGGAATATCTATATGGAAAAAATCTTCCCCAGATCCTGGGTGGGTATCCTACAGAAAGCCCTGGGCGGACTCCCCTCCGGATGACTTTGTTCCTTTAGGACAGCTGGGTCCCCTGCTGCCACCTGCCTCTCGGTTGGTGCGAGCATTGCCGATACTAAATCCCCACCACCATGGGGCATTCTTGCTGCCTTCTATCCCTGACCTCGAGGTTGAGGAGGCACCTCGTAACTAGTACGAACAGTATGCGGCTTCAGCATCTCTCCCGAGTAGGATGCCTCCTAACTCTTAGCATACTCCTTCACCATCATGTAGACAGTTGTGGGCGGAGGCAGATCATTCCGCATCTTCCCATCCTCCCAGGTGAACATGAGCCACATCTTCCACATCACAAATGGGTGTTCCTCATGGCACACTCCCAAGTAGACCTGTGAGGTCAGCCTCTACATGCACAGGAACAACCTCACAAAACGGTGCATGGTGCACGGATCACGGAGAGGCTCATGGTCAACCCACACTAGAAGGAATCCATCCTGAAAGAACAGGAGGTAGGACATATTCTACTCTGTTCCCTAACTATCATCAATGAATAAACCTGTTGGTAATGGGAACAGATGGAAGTTGAACTCTTCCACCTTCCAGACACGGTTCAGTACTAGCGGTGGGCTCAACTTGGTTAGAAAACTCCCCACCACGTTCAGAATAGCCGGTCAGAAGTCCAACCCTAGAGGGTAGATGAGGTTTGGATATTTTTAGACACCCCTAACATGTGCCCCTATCCACCCATAAAGAAGATGGAATGGCCCGCATAACCTATGTGTCTTCTTCCCATCACTGATATACCACAACACATTATACAACTTAGCGAGCATTGGAATTCCCATGTTGACCTGATCCCCCATTGCCAACATGGACGCCATGATGAACGTGATCATCCACACACCCATGTTACTATCCCTTAAGGGTAGAATCCAAGAATAGATAAGCGTCAATATGAACACACCCAACCTATCCAACGGTTGCTGCTCAGTACTGATACTTAATCCCCATGTCTCCCATTGGCTGTCCTCTAAGAGTCGCCAATATGAGTGCTCCTTGCTGTGCTGAACCCCCTTTAGGTAGGTTCAAGACCTCACAGAAAACATTCTATCTACAAGGGGAATTCAATAATTTACTAAAACACCACTTAAAGTGGACATCCCTCACTGACTGCTTATCCTCCCCCGGCACAAGGTCCATCAATTCCCTTGCCAGCGATGAAATCTACTTTGGGTATTCCCTTGTATTTTTTGTAGGAAGGAACTCATCATACGTCACCTATAGTATCAAGACCACCAAGATTTTGGGTAGGTCCCAGAGGCTAATGCTGACCCCCATGGTGAAAATGGAAAGTGTTAGTCCTCAGAGACCACCTTTTCAGTAAATCTGGTATCAACTGTTTCAACTGGTAAATGTGGAATTGAGAGGCCTATACTGCCTCATACATTCCTACTCACCTTAGCTCTACACCAAAATCCTCACAGGAGGCAGATACCCAGTAGGAACATACCCAATCATCAGTGAAGTTTCCACCCTGGAACAAGTCCTACTCATCAGTCCATCCCTTCTCTGAGTTCCTCAAAGTCTCCATTAGAATGGTGTGATACTGTGGGGGAGATACCTCTGGATATAACTCCTTCCCATCGATGTTGTTATCATGGTTATATAAGAAAAAACATTCATAGGTGTATAATCCTCCCTAGTATGATCGTTAGTCACCCTGAACCACTGACGCTGACACGACGTACTCATAAACCAGTAGACCGACTCATCCCTGCTCTCTTTATGAATGAAAACATCACCCCACAAACCAAATCCATATAGAGGCAACCTTTTTCACAGTGGGTAGTTCTTATGAATCTCACAAAAATATGTCCACCAGGGAATCATAATCTGAATAAATCCACAAATACTCCCCAATGCCCAGTTTATCGGCCATCTTTTCCCTCTGGGAAGCATCCACAAGGAACCCCCTGACAGATTCTTGATGAGCTATTCATTCTTCAAATTTTTTAAATTTTTGTTCTGGATCATAAAGTTAAATTGAAGATCTCAATCGCAGAGCTCGGTCATAGAGACATGTCACAGAGCCCTACCACAGACCTCATAGACAGAAGTCGTGGAGTGCACACTCACAGAGTCGGAAGGATCGTGGTGCACCGCAGATCAGAAAGGATCCTATTCGTAAAGAACAGTCACAAAGTGTTCTAAGATTCATGAATCGAGATCACAATATCCAAGAATGTGAAGCTGAGAAAGAACAAAAAAGGGGTCATCCTCCCCTATTTATAGGTGACGAACCTCTTGGCTTCGCAGCACACCTAGCCGTGGAAAGCTTCATGGAACTCTCAAACCATGTGTCCCCTCTCCGCATCACGACCCTGATTCGTGATATGGATTTACAATTTTCCTAATATTTTGGAGATCTACCCTCAAAATTTGAATCTCATTTTCCCCTCAACTCTAAGTATGATGAGGGTCATTTGTGGGTGCCAAAATATACGTGTGGAGGAAAAGGAGGCAAAGAGGAAACCGATGTAGAATGGGCTTCCTCACAAGGCTTCTTCACAGAGACCTTGAGCACCATGGACTTTGTGGACCCCCTCAGAACCACAGCCGGTATGAAACCAGAGACCCATTTGTGGTCTACACAGAGTGAAAGATATGGGAGCCTCTGTGGTTAAAACACAATTTACTGGGAGCTCCACACCACAGAGAGAACTAGATCGTCTCTACAATCCCTTGGAACTTGACAAAATCCTCTACGAGCACCACAGAGGGAACCTAGGTGGGATCCACATTGAGGAGGGAATGATGGTAAACTCCATGGTTATGAAAAACTTAACACAATCTATGGATGACCGCAGAGAACCACGTGGCTTCACAATGAGCTATTAGAGCTTTGAGCCACCTCTTGCCTATTAATACCTGACTTCCCTTAGACCCAAAATATAGATACCCCAACCTTTCTCCTTCTCAGCTCTCAAATCATGAAGAAACCTCTAATCTGTGATTCACTGAGAAATATTAGCTCTTCAAGGTACTTGAGAATTATGAAGTACCTTTACCTTAGCTCAAATACAACCCCTCTTCAATTAGGGATTCCCTTCGTGGATCCCACGAGCCATCGAAAAGGAAGAAGATCCCTAAGGGGACTCGGGTCTTTTCAAATCACTCATGCTGTGTGATGTACCTTTCATGCACATGTGAGCTGCATGCTGGGGCAGTGTCACTGTGCTTCACGAAGCACATTGCTTCACAGTGCTATGATTTTCAAGGTACCCTTTCTTCATGAAGTCCTAATATATTAAATCCTTTCTACTTTGCGAAGAACACTTTATATGAACCTATACCCTATTCCAAGGCCAGTAAACTCCACTTCACGAAGCATACCTCTTCACAAAGTCCCTCCACTACGTGGATCACCAGATCTTCACAAGGTCCTTTCCTATAAACCCATTTGATTTGAAAACCCTTCTACCTTACAACCCTCTAGGTTTGTACGAAGTGATTTCAAGGTCCCTTGGGTGGTGATTCACATTGTGTTTCTTAGCCTCATGCTTCTTCTCATAGGCATGATAATGACCATTGCTTCTTTGTATAACTTCACTAACATTCCCCTCAATGGATCACTCTATAACACCGCCCAACCATGGCATTGATAATTCCTTCCCTTCCCCAAGGGTGGGTGGGTATCAATTATGTAAGTATTATGGGTGTAGAGTGAACCCACTTCATCCGATTTGAAGGATGTTAAACTACCAACCATCATCATCCTCAGCACATGATATTAAACTGTAGCCTCTCCCCATGAAATATACACGGGGTTCCCCATCTCAGACATTCTCCATGCCCACTCTTCTCCATGAGAGTGATATATTTATCACATGGAATGAGATCCTCTTTGCTGGAACAACATCTATCTGTGGGGAAGGGAAACCATCTCAGTGTAATCCCTTAGTCTTTCTTGCAGTAGGTAGCATCCCTGCTCATCCTTTCTTCTTTGGTGCTAAATACTAGAAGAAATATGGGCACTAGGAACTTCTTTACCTCATCCCTCTCCCTTTGGGATTTATCACTATTAGACATCCATCATGGAGTAAGTACCAATATCCATCTCCCTAGGATGCTAACCACATGTAAGCCCCTGTTACCTCCTTGGGACACTAACCATGTGTAATCCCTACTTTATTCCCCGTGTAAGCACATTTCGAGACACAATCGTCAGGTCTTTGATGCCTCTTGTTTCTCACACCGAGCATAACTCATGTGGGCTTAGAGTAAGCATTGACCATGACATCCTTCTTGGGCTATCATAGTGTAAGTACCAAGCCTTTCCAAACAACGTGGACTTTGATCCTTGACCGTATCCGAGCAAGGTATGTAGGAAGCCTCCCTAAGGTTCAATACCAACACCTACTTGTCCCGACACCTTCATGTTGGTTCAACTTTGTATTACAAGACAATAAATTGTATTCACCATTCTGAAATACATGGAATTTGATCCTTTCCCCTATCTGAGAAATGTACGTAGGAAGCCTTCCCAAGGTTCAAGCCCAACACCCATTGGTCCCGACCACTTCATGTCAGTTCACCCTCAAACCACATGACATTAAACTGTATGCCCCTTTTCATCCCGCATGACACTAAATTGTACCCATTTCGAGAAACATGGTCCCTGTCTCCTAGACTGGGTACGTAGAAAGCCTCCATGTGGTTCAACCCCGACCAGTAGTAAGTCGTTGTAGTCTCCAATCAGCGGTAAGCCATTGTAACCCCAACTAGTGGTAAGATGTTGTAACCCCAACCAATGGTAAGCTATTGTAACCCCCATCCAATGGTAAGCCATTGTAACCCCGACCAATGACAAGACATAGTAGCCCCATCCAGTGGTAAGCTTTTGTATTCCTATCCATAGGTAAGCCGTTGTAGTCCCCTTTTCTGGGGCCCATATCTCTGGTCCGCCTCCGTGGTGTCAAACCAACTTTTGGGCTGATAACCATGCGTTAGCCCCAACATCATCTTTGAGTTTCTATCCTCCACACACACCCCGATCCTATGACTCACCCTAAAATATGTAGACTTCTATTCCCTACCATAGGGATACGTAGGAAGCCTCCCTGAGGTTCAATCCCATCATCCATGTCTCATCCTGGTCTCTCCTTAGAGCCTCTGTGTTTCGGGAAGGTCATTCCCCAACCCGGAGGTTCCACTTCCTCCGGGTCCCATCTATGCGTCCATTCTCATAGGCTGCCTCCTCAGGTGTCCCATCACCCCAAAAAACTACGTGGACTTTGATTCCCTACCATGGGGATACTTAGAAAGTCTCTTTGAGTCTCAATCCCAACATCATCGTCATCCTTACATCAGTTCCATATCATTCTCCATCCACTTCTCTTGACCATCCATATCTATCCTGATTCTTACCAGGGCCACCACATCCCAGTGAAATCATGTCATCCACCCCATCACTACTCCTAGTAGAACCCATGATTCTAACCATGAATAATCCCTATTATATCCTTGAGTTTTTTCCTTCGATCACACCCTGATTTATCACCCTTTTGAACTACACAGATTTTCATCCCTATCTCCCGAGACAAGGTACGTAGGAAAACTACCCGTTGTTCAATACTAGCCAATGGTAAACCTTGGTGTCTCTTTTATAGGGACCCAAGAATCCTCGGGTCCTTCTTTATTAGAAATTTTGATCCGCCTATATAATAGGAATCTTAGGTGCTCCCTCCTAGGGATGCACCCATCTGATCCACTCCTATCAGTGTTTCGATCCATCTCCACAAGACGTTAAACTCACGACATACCCTCTGTTACACATGAGAAGCCGAGGAAACCCTCAAAGACATACCCATGGAATATAATTCCCCGCATTCGACATGGGATGCCTCGGGCTTCCACGCCCTAGAGAATTCTTATCACAAGGACAAGAAATATAGATGCATTAGTGTTTCAGTGTCGAGACATGCTAGAAATGTCTAAAATGACTACTCCCCTGATTGAAGGATTCTGTCCTGACTTGAACCCTTGTAATGTCCAGACTGAAGCAGTGTAATTAACCAGCATCCATGAAGACATGAAACTGGGAAGAGTTTCATGAACAACATCTTAATCTTTAAGGGAGACCCAAACTAGGCAACGAGTTCCAAGGAGAAATCCATAGAAAGAGAAATATACATCCCATCATACCATTTTGATCAAGAAGAAAACAACCCTAAATAAGCAACATATGTCACTCACCTTTGGAAAGAAATAATGTGGGGAAATAGACAGTGTTCCCTCCAATGACAGATGCGCACCCCGATGAAATCATCAGAAACATATACCTAATGAACACTTTTTATTTTATTTGATACTTTGATAGATTTATATAATTATTCCTTATGAACTCATTATCCAATGCTACTTACCACAAATATTATGTTAATTCAAAGGGTTTCTTGGATTCAATTCCTATTTCTTGATACATACTTTTTGTTATGCACCAATTTAATTTTATATGGTGAATATATTTACTTTTTTATATTATATCATGAATTATCTTTAATTCACAGTATTCGAAGTTCAATTTCAATCTTTTTATACTTAATGGGGTTTTATTTAGATATAACTCAAGCTGTATTGTTTCTTTTACAAACATCATTTTAAACTTAAGATATTTTAAATGTGATAACCCATATAAAAAATTTATAAAGTCTTTCCTTCCAATGTCACGATTATTTTTTATAAACCTCATAAGATAAATAACCCATTATTACATGATTTATAATAAGGGTTTCAATTTCTTAAATTTGAATATTTTTGTGTTTTAGAGTTTTATATAATTATATAAAAACATTACATAAGAAAGTGGACACTTTCACACAGTATATATTTTTTCTACAAAAACAGATTTTAAGTTTACATCCCCAGTTCATTGAAGATTCCTTTTCTTTATTTAAGACGAGTCACTGAAGAGGAAGAAATTTCCAGGATAAAAATTTATACTCATTATTAGATCCTATGAAAAAAATTGAGAATGTGGGATGAAAAAATCAAATCTTAGAAAGGGATAAAAATAATGGAATCCTATTATTGTAGTGAAAAACATAAAAACCCATTGGGATGTTTACCATTTTTGTAATAAAACTTTGAGCACATAAATAAAACATATGCATATGATAAAATCAAAATTTTCTTAAAGAAATAATTTTAAACCCATTAACAACTTATAAAATTATAGCGACTCAACTTTTTCTTACATGTCCATTACATTATTTTTAAAATAAACAACATAATAGTTATACAATCTAGGACCCAAAGGTTTAGTGTCTTGGGAAAATTAGGCTCATAAAACACTTGAACATAATAATACTTAAAAATTATTTAAATAGTTATTCTCAATCAATCTAAATATCTCATGATCTCCTTAGTACATGATGTCACCTGAGGATATACATCAAATAAAGGGGTGAGCTAAAATCCCAATAAGAGAAGGAATGAGGGACATTAATCAATAGTATATGAGTGATCATAATCAAAATCATCATATCATATGAATATGATCATCATAATAATCATGAGGTAAGAATTTTATAAATTCATTTAATGTGGAATATTCATAATAATGAAACATCATAACATAGTTGTCAAATAACACAAATAGATGTGAATAAAGATAACATCATGTTCACACATAACATATGTGCATAAATTATAACATCATAAAAAAATATATCATCATGTTCATACATAATACACATTATCACATGATATAAATAACATTATCTAATTCATTAGAGGGATATAAAATTCTAGACTCACCTGTCATATCATAAAATGATCATAATCATGCATGCCACATGAATGGATAACCGTTGTAGTCATAAAATAACTGGTGGAAAGGAATGGGTTTCATAAAATATGTCAAATATAATACTTAATAAAATAAACTTTAGGATTCATAAATGAATAATGGAGATAATACATTGTAATAAAATATCATTTTATTCTTTTAAAGTAGAAACAAATCAAGAGGGTTCAAGAGATGTTTTAGAAATTTAAGTCCTTTTGAAAAATAATTGTAAATGGATTAGATAACATTTTAGAAGGGTAAAAAAATATATATCCCAAAAATAAAGGCAAAATAATATTTGAAATAAATGTCTTAGATATTATAGGAACATTAATACTTAAATCAATGTGAAATAGGATATAACAAAAAATAAATAGTTTGGGTTTGAGAATCCTCTTTACTAAAAATCTCGCGTTATTTCGTCACTTTTTTGACTCCTGAATAATAATATTAGGTTTATTAAAACATTTAAAAAATATAATTATTTTTATTTTAGTCACTATTTATCAAATATTATTATTTTATTATATTTATTAATTCCCTTGGTTAAAGAGCTAACGTTTTGATATCATGTTTTTCAAAAAACAATCCCATTTTTCTTTGATTTCACTATTTTTATTCAACGTAATTTATAAGTGACGTTATTAATATTTTAATTTTTTTATATACTCCCTTAACTGATATTATATGAAATGTTCATAATTTGTGTGAAATATTAATGTTTAAATATTAAATATAATTTTTGAGCACTATTTGAATTCATCCAGATTCAATTTAGTTTTCTTTTTTAATAATAACTATCACCCTACGGATAAAAATTGTGTGGTTCTTGTTTTCCAGGATTCCTTATTTAATTTCTCACATATAATGATAAGGAAAAACTGTCCAATTATACCATTGGAATGGTCATATAGACCACACAAGAAGGCCCACAGAATCTATGAAGAAATTGGACCAACCATGAAGATTGAATTGTTGGGGTCAATCAGGAAGACAAAATTCCTTTATTATCCTCCAAAGTTCTGGGGAAAATGGAAGGAGTCATGGATAAAAATTTCAGGGCCCAAATATAAAAACAAAGGGCCCAAATGAAGCTTTGATGTCCAGCTGACCATTCTGTATGGAAAATGAAATCAGCACACCAAAATTGACTTTTCTATTAATAGAGATGTCCAATATAGCTATGATTTTGTAGTGTGAAAGACAAGATATGGGTGGAAAACTTTTTTGAATAAAGTGTTCGGATTTTAGAGAATATTACCATTCATAAACTCATTCACATTTCGACCTTATGAAAAGTCTGGATTGAAATGGACAGATTAAAATTGTTTACACAAACCGGAATAAAATTGGCTCCATAAGTCCAAATGCCTCCAAATTTTTTTAAGTAGATGGAAAAATTTATTATATAAAACTTTTAATAAGGATATATCACTATATTCAACTTTCTATATGTCCAAATCATCAAGCCAAGTGGAGGGATATTTTGGGAATGCAAACAGTCCACCACCTTGGGCTATAAATACATCCCCTACTCTCCTTTCAAAAGGGTTGGCATTTAATACCAAAGGTGGATATGTTGAAATGACCAAGGATCTACCAAAGGATTGATAGGATCTTCTATACTCACGTTTTTACTTGAGAAACCATTCTTCTTTGCTTTCTTTCATTTACTTTTGTGTTGTTTTTCGCTTGTAATCGTGTAAGTGTTTGTTTTTTGTAATTATATTTTAATGAAAGTTTTTTATTCACTATCTCTTATTCTCATACACATTATGTAGTTTAATATTAATGTTATTAAAATAGTTTAAATCAAGTTAAAACCCCTTCCTTTCTTTTTCTTCCTCATTCAATCAAAAGTCTTTTTTAACTCTCTTCAACGATCGTGTGTGTGTTCGACGCACTACTCTTTTCTTATCCCATTCTTTTCACTTTCTTTATAATTAATCAACATAAAAATATTTAACAATATTAATAATCATTTAAATGGATGAGTAGATCTACCATTGGGGTGAGTTATAATTTGGGGATATTAAGTAATTGAGAGATTTTATTCGATGAGTATTTTATGAGATTAATATTGTGTTTGTTGAACATTATATGTCATGGATTAATGACATGTTTTGTTTAATATGTGGATTACATGGATTATAGGAACCAAAAATACAACACCATAAACAATTAATGATTATTATTATAACCCTAAGTTAAGTTATGACTTAGATTAAAGCCTTAACACATGGGAATTCCAATCAGAATCATCTTGTGAAGTGGGTATGAATTTAATGAAATATAAAGAAAAGCTCAAGGATATCATAATATTAAATCCCCAATAATGAACTCACCCCAATAATTATCAATTTTTTAAATAAAAAATCATTCATTAATTATTTCATAAGCTCTTCAAACAAACCCCCCCAATCAAAACACAATCAACTAAAAAAAATCGACTATTAAAAATATCATCGCTGAGGATTCGACCTAATTACTGCTATACACATTAGCAGAGCACCAGAACCTTGAATGGTCAATATGTGACAATAGACCATGATTTAAAATGGAATCATTTCAGGGGATGGTACAATTAAATTGTCATTAATTTCTGGTCATTGTAAAAAAATAATTTTTTTAAAAAAATTGAAAAAAAACACAAAGAAAAACCCGTCTTCCTATTAAAAATCATAAACGAAAAAAACAAAAAAACCCCATCTTACCCTTTCTTCCAAAATCTTTCTAAATTCCCTGTACCCTACCAAAAAATACCTCAGATTAGTTTGAACCTGAAATTGAGAAAACACTTTTCCACTTAGGAGGAACATAAGAGATAATCAACTCATTCAAGAACCTATCCTTGTCCAACCAATTGAATTAGATATGGCCAATCCTAGGGACAACCACTTAAGGAACTTTCATCCCCTGATATGAATTACCAAACTCTTGGTATTCAATATCCAAACATAGAGGATGACTTTAAACTTAAATCTAGTTTGATTCATCTTCTTTATCATTTCCAAGGGCTAGCCTGTAAGGATCCACATCTTCTTCTTAAATAGTTCCAAGTGGTGTGCTCTACCATAAAGCCTCAAGGGGTTTCTAAGGAACAAATCAAACTCCTAGAATTACCTTTCTCACTAGTTGACACTACTAAGTCATGGCTTTACTACCTCCCTCATGGTTCCATAACCACATGGAAATACATGAAGTGACTCTTCTTAGAGAAATTCTTTCTAGCTTCTCAAACTGATTCCATCTGAAAGAAAATAAGTGGTATCTGTCAATTCCCAAATGAATCACTCCATGAGTTTTGAGAGAGGTTCAAAAATATTGTTGCATCTTGTCCACATAACCAAATCCCTAACCAAATCTCAATACAATACTTCTATGAGGGGTTATTGGCTCTGGAGATAACCCCCATTGAGGCCGTAAGTGGTGATGCTCTTGTTGATTAAACTCCTTTAGCTGTAAGAGATCTCATAAGTAACATTGATGAAAACACTCAAAAATTCCATACTTGAGAACATACTCAAGTAAAATAAGCCCAAAATAGTCAATCTATTGAGACAAACAAGATGAAAGAGTGGATGAGTGAGCTTATAGGTCTTGTGCGACAACTAACTGTGGCTACAAAATCCCCAACCTCATCTTCTCCACAATCTCTGTTCCCTGGAACTATCAAGAACTCTATAATCTGTATCTTTCCATCTCATCCAACTGAAAGATTTCCACAATTTCAAGAGGATCCATCTGATTTATCCGAAAAAATGGAGCTTAATGCAACATATGCTCAGAGGAACACCAACACTTAACTATCAGGTCAGTTCATTAGAAACTTAAACCAACCCCACCCTAAGACCTTCTCTTATACCTTAAACCAAGGCTTGAGGTATGGTAATCTGATTTCTTATTCCCCTCAATTACCTCCTCAAAACCCAAACCAATTACAATATGGTCAAAGTGTTAGTAACTTCCAACAACCTTACCCTTTTTTCGTCAACCTCAAAAGTTCAATCCTCCTCTTACTCTTACTGGATTCCATTATCTTAGTGAGCCTTCCCAATTCCTAAACCAACACAATTTATTGCCCAAGAACCAAAATCAAGGTAATACCAATCCGGGACAAGCCTCTTCTTCCAAGAAACCATGGAAAAGTGTAGTATAAGATCTTTCCTCCTTCACCTATTATAGCCTCAAAAACATTGAAACCCAAATTGGTCAACTTGCATCCCACTTGAGCCAGAAACAAAAATCAAATTATTCCCAACTCCAAACTCAACCATTACCCAACCCCAAGGGCAATGTAAGTGAAATTTCACTCATATCAGGAAATCAATTTTTTATGCCTCATGATAGGTACTCCAACCCCCTTTGAATATTGACCTAGAAAATGAAAGGAAAAAGAAACTTGAAAATGAACCTGAATCCATTCCCTCACCTACTTCTATTACACTTAGGAATCCAATTCCTTTTCCTCAAGCTGTTTCTATTCCAAAGAAGTTCTTTGAACCCGATCTTGAAATTCTCGACATGTTTAGACGTGTTGAAGTCAACATACCCCTCTTAGATGCAATAAAACAAATCCCTAATTATGCAAAGTTTATTAAGGAATTGTGCACCCAAAATAGGGAACTTAGGACCTTTAAAAATGTTTCCACTCATCAGTCTATTCTCATAAAGTGCAAAGATCTAGTGACCTTTACAGATCCATGCCAAATTGGAAGTTCTAACTTCGATGATGCACTCATAGACCTAGGATCCTCAATTAATGTAATGACCAAATCCATCTTCTCCAACCTTGGTCTAGTTACCTTACATCTAATGTGTGTTGTCATTCAGTTATCGAATTGAAACACTGCTAGTCCTGAGGGTATAATCAAGGATGTACATGTTCGTGTTAATGATATTATCTTCCTTGATGATTTCTATGTCCTTGACATGGAAGGTGAGATTAACTCTTCTCGAACTCCCTTAATTCTAGGAAGACCAATCCTAATGATAGTGAGAACCAAAGTGATGTCCATTCAGGCATCTTATCCATGGAATTTGGTGACTAACTGGTCAAGTTCAACATTTTCAAAGACATGAGATACCCATCTGAGAATCAATCTGAATTCTCAATCCATGCTTCTGAGGAAACTTCTGAGAGTCAATTAAACCCCATTCCATCATGTTCATCATGTTCTAATCAGATAGGATCTTGTGAAATCTGCAACATGATCAACCAAGTCATAAATGGTAAAGTTGATGTGGACCTTTCATTCATACACTCCATCAATATATAGGAACTTGAAAAATCTCTTGAATCCCACATAAACTATGATCTCTACTACTCCACCTTAAATAATATTAAGGAAAATGAATTTTAAGTAACTGAAGTACCTCCATTCCTGAGTTGTCTAACCCAAAAATGAAATATTATACTGATCTGAAACCTCGTCCTGAACACCTGAAATATAAATTCCTTTTCCATGATCACTCATATCCTATCATTATCTCTACTTCACAAACTGAAACCAAGGATTCCAAACTTGTTCAGGTGTTAGAGGAAAACAAAAATGCCTTAGTTTGGACCCTAGATGACATATCAGGAATCAACCCTACTCTCTGTATGCATCACATCCATCTTGAGGAATCATCCTAACCAATTAGACAACCATAAAGAATACTCAATCCACTCATACTTGAGGTATTTAGGGAAGAGATCACCAAGATTCATCAAGATGGTATTATCTACCCAATTTCTGATAGTGAATGGGTTAGTCCAATTCAAGTTGTACCTAAGAAGGGTGGGATAACTGTTGTCACAAATGAACATGGTGAGGTGGTCAAAACTTGAGTGAAAAAATGGCGTGTGTCCATCGACTACTAGAAATTGAATTTCGAAACAAGAAAATATCACTACCCTCTTCCATTCCTTGATCAAATGCTAGAACGATTAGTCGAAAAGTCACATTATTGCTTTATTGATGAATTTATCAGCTATTTTCAAATCCCAATCGCACCTAAAGATCAAGAAAAGAATACTTTCACTTTCCCATTTGGAACATATGTATATAGGAGATTGCCTTTTGGCCTTTTCAATGCTACTGCAACATTCCAAAGGTGTATAATGAGTATCTTTTCTGAATTCATTGAACACTTCATGGTGGTCTTCATGGATGAATTTACCATTTATGGTGATTCATTTTAATCTTTCTTGAATTCACTCTCTCTAGTCCTTCAAAAGTGTGTTAAGTGTATCCTTGTGTTAAATTTTTAAAAATGTCACTTCATTGTTGAAAATGGGATTGTTCTAGGGCATATAGTTTCAAAAGAGGGTATTGAAGTTGATCCTATGAAAATTGAAGTGATCCAATCACTTCTAAAAATAGTAATTATTCTAGACATCCGTTCATTCCTACGTCATGCTGATTTCTATCAGTGATTCATCAATAAATTTAGTTGGGTTTCCCTTCCACTCAATCAGATACTCCAAAATGATGTTGCATTCCATTCTGATGAGGCTTGTAAGAGAGTCTTCATTGAACTAAAATCTTCTCTTACATCTGCCCCAATCATCCAACCCCATACTGGTCCTTACCCTTTAAATTGATGTGTGATGCTTCTGATAGGGCCATTTGGGCCGTTCTTGGTCAAAGAAGAGAAAAAAATTCCTCATGTAATCTATTATGCCTCAAAAACTTTGGATGAAACTCAATCTCACTACACTATGATTGAAAAAGAAAATTTTAGCAGTGTTTTTTGCCTTAGATAAATTCCGGCCCTATATCTTAGGTTCCAAAATCATCATCTTCACAGACCATTCTGATATAAAGTTCTTACTCAAGAAAAGTGATTCCAAACAGAGGCTAATAAGATGGATCCTAATTCTCCAAGAGTTTGAACTTGAAATCAATGATAGACCAGGAAAAGAAAACACTGTGGCTGGACATCTAATTATAATTTATAATTCTTATCAATCTAAAATCATTGATCATAAATTCCCCACTGAGAATCCTTCATCTCTCACTCTAAAGTTACCATGGTATGCCCTAATTTAAAACTACTTGGTTGCTGGTTTTTTTCCTGAATTTTTTTCAAAAGAACAAAAAATGAAGCTGAAAAGTGATTCAAAATACTATTTTTGGGAAGAAAATAAACTTTGGAAAACTGGGGCTAACATGGTAATTAGAAGATGTATTGATGAAGATGAACATTCCTCCATATTATAATTCTGTCACTCACTTCTCAGAGGTGGCCACTTTTTACCACAAAGGACATTTCAAAAGGTCCTAGACTCTGGATTCTTCTAGCTTTCACTCTTTAAGGACTCACATGAGTTCTGTCAATAATTTTCCATTTTCCAAAAGTTTGGCATAATTTCTAAAAGAAATGAAACTCCCCAAAATACTTTAATCTTCTATGAGATCTTCGATGTTTGAGGAATCGATTTCGTGGGACCATTTCCCCATTCCAATGGATTCTCATACATCCTTCTTGCAGTTTATTATGTTTCTAGGTGGGTCGAGGATAAAACCACTAGAAATGATTATTCACATACTATTAGTGAGTTCCTAAAGACACACATATTCCACCGATTTGGCATAATATGTGCCTTGATAAGTGACTTAGGAACCAATTTTTATAATAAAACCATGGAATCTCTTTTGAACAAGAATGGGGTTTTACATAAAACTTATACTGTATATCACCCCTAAACAAATGGCATGGATGAAATTTCTAATAGATAAGTAAAAAGAGTGCTTGAGAGAATTGTAAAACCCACCAGAAAAGACTGGCTTGAAAGGCTCGGTGAAACACTTTGGGCTTATCAAAGTGCCTATAAAACACCCATTGGGATGTCTCCTTTTAGGCTAGTTTTTGGTAAAGCATGTCATTTTCTCGTTGAAATCCAACATAAGTCATTTTGGGCTGTGCAAACATGTAATTTTGATTTTGAAAAATCTAGTGAAGAAATATTATTGCAATTGGATGAATTGGGGGAGCTTCAACTTGATTCTTATGAGAGTTATAATCTGTACAAAGAAAAGGCTAAGGTGATCTCTGAAAAACACATCCTGTGAAAGGTATTTCATGAAGGTTAAAAGGTAATGCTCTTCAATTCTCGATTTCAGTTTTACCCAAGTAAGCTTAATTCTTGTTTTTAAGGTCCTTTTGTTATTACTAATGTTTACCCATTTGGTGTAGTGCAAGTACAAGACCCCTCTTCCAAAAGGACATTCACGGTTAATGGACATCAGTTAAAGCATCACTATGAGAGGACCCACATCTGAGAAACCACATTGACTTCTATCGGATCCACAACTTATACAGTAGACCCACCACTAGATGGAGATGATGACCTGCAAAATCCAAACCAGGGGCACCTATTTCCTTTTAACTCTCTATTTCTCTCTCTACCTCTTTCTTCTTCTTCCTCTCTCTTTCATTTTTTACCACTTTCTTCATCAAACCCTTTCTTTTACTCTTTCTCTTTTGTGTGGGTGCGTATTTTTAAAAAACACCAAAAAAATAAAAAAATAAAAAAAAATGAAAAAAAGAGTTATACTTACTCACCATCTCGTTTATAAAAATTTTCCAACCATTTTGGGGAGTCAAAAGACATGTTTTCATCTTAGAAATTTTATATTTTCATCATGACTCTGGATAAATAATCTTTTGTCAAAACCAAAAAATTATGAATGCTCAATTTTTGATTTAGAAAATGATTTTCCCCAATCATGAGGAAAAAATTAGCTTTAATTCCAAGGCCACCTATGGCCATCGTTTCAAAATGTGTGTTTTTTACCCCTATTTGTGAGTCTTGAGTTTGTGGACCTTCGAGCTGAATTTACTACTTTGGTGTGCATTAATATGATAGAGTATTTTTCTAAACCACATGAGAATCAAAATAGCCAAATAGCCTCCCATTTCCCTTAAATTAATCCTCCTTTTGAAATCCCTTTTGAGCCTATGAAAACATTTTCTTTGATAGAAACATTACAAGCCCAATACCTTACCCCACACAATATCTACATGGATTTACATTGAATTATTTATTAAAATTTAAGTGTGTGGGGGAATGAATTTCATTTTTTGGGTTCCCTTTTATTGATTTTCAACGAGTTATTATGTGATTTAGGGAAAGAATCCATTTTAGTGTGGGGGAGAGGTTTTTATTCAATGAGTTTTGGGGAATGTAATTTACTTTCATTTATGTAATTTTTTAAATGTTATTGATAAGTGTTAAAAAAATAAAAAAAAGAACAAAAAAAGGGTTGTGTCTTGGGAAGGTCAAAAAACACTCTTCGTAAACCTTTTATCTTGTTATAAATATTACAATAAGTATTTTGAGGAGATCAATCATGGGTTGGGATATGAGTGTGAGATCCTTTTCAAGTTCAACTTTCAAAAAATTCAAAGAAAAAGAAGGAAATAAAAGAAAGAAAAAGAACACTTATGTCATTGGGAGAAGTTTAGTGTTTTGTAAATATTTCATCTTCTCATACCCTTAAAATTTTCTTCCTTTATTGTGTATTTCTTCACACAATCATTCCTTTGTAAATATGTGTTTCTATTTCCTTCCATGTTTCATTTCAAAAAAAAATTGTGCATTGTTTTACCCATGCTGCTGTATTACCCCTCTTCTCCTCTATCTTGGACATTATATTACTACCATCCCAGAGCCACTGAAAAATCCCTTTAAAAGACCTATTGATTCTTGTGCACTTTAGTATAGGTAATTTAAGCTTAGAGCTCTTTAAAACTCTAAGATTTTTTACTTTTGGTTGGTGAAAGAGTGAACCTCCATAAATGAATTTTATCATCTTGAGAGGTGTGAGTTTGGAGTGTCCACATTTTCCATTTCTAAATTTGAGCATGAAAAAAAGAGTTGTTTTTGGAAAAAATTTTCTATAACAATTTGATGTGTAATTCAATATGTATTATTGAAATAGTATAAACCTCCCCTGATTGGAGAAAACAAAATTTTAATATTTTTTGGTAAGTGAAAATGATTTTGTCATGGTTATTTATTGTACATGCAGACATGAACATGACTAAATGTGGGAGAGTTGATGTAATTAATATTTTCATAACTTTTTATATACTCCCTTTATTGATTTTATATCAAATGTTCATAATTTGTGTGAAATATTAATGTTTAAATATTAAATATAATTTTTGAGCACTATTTGAATTCATCTAGATTCAATTTAGTTTAATATTTTAATAATAACTATCACCCTACTAATCAAAATTGTTTGATTATTGTTTTTTAAGATTCATTATTGAATTTACCACATATAGTTATAAGGAATAATTGGAAAATTATACCATTTGAAGGGTCATATGGACCACATAAGAAGACCCACAAAATCTGTGAAGAAATTGGACCAGCCATGAAGATTGAATTTATGGGATCAATTAGGAATTCCAAATTCTTTTATTATCATAAAATGTTTGGGGGACAATGAAATGAGTCATGGATAAAAATTTCAGGGACCAAGTCTAAAAACAAGGGGCCCAAATGAAGCTTTGAAGTCCAGCCCACCATTCTGTTCGGGAAATGAAATCAGCACACGAAAATTGACTTTTCTCATGATCTAGTCATCCAATCAACCTGAGATTTTTTTAGTGTGAAACAGGAGATATAGGAATCTGAATTTATTGAATAATTAATTATTATTTGAAGCCATATTCATATTAAAAAAATCCATTTACATTTCCTACATTGAAAAAGTCTGGACTGAAATGGACAGATTAAGATTGTTTAATCAAACTAACACAACTTTGGATCCATAAATACAAATGCCTCCAAATTTTGAGAGTAGTAGTAAAAAAATATTATCTAAAACTTTTAATGAGATGATATCTCTATATTCATCTATATAGATGTTCAAATCGTTGATCCAAGTGTAGATATAGTTTTGGAAGGCAAATAGTCCACCACCTTCGACTATAAATACACCCCCTCCTCTACTTTCAAAAGAGTTGGAATTTTAGAGAAAAGGAGGATAGTTTGGCATGACCAAGGATCTTCCAAAGGCTTGTTAGGATCTTCCATACTCAAGTTGTTTCTTTATAAACCATTCCTACTTGCTTCCTTTCATTTACTTTTGTGTTGTTCTTCATTTATAATCGTGTAAGTGTTTGTTTTTTGTAATTCTGTTTTAATGAAAGTTTCTTCTTCAATATCTCTTATTCTTATCCACCGTATATAGTTTAATATTAATGTTATTAAAATAGTTTAAATCAATTTAAACTCCTTCCCTTATTTTTCTTCCTCATTCAATTGAAAGTATTTTTTTAACTCTCTTCAACGATCGTGTGTGTGTTCGATGCACTACTCTTTTCTTATCCCGTTTTCTCACTTTATTTATAATTCATCACCTAAAACATATTTAATTATATTAATAATAATTTCAATGTTTGAGTAAATCTACCATTGGGTTGAGTTATAATTTGGGGATATTAAGTGATTGATATCTTTTTCTTGATGAGTATTCTTTGAGATTAATATTATGTGTGTTGAACTTTAGATGTCATGGATTAATGACATGTTTTGTTTAATATGTGGATTACAAGGATTATTGGAACCAACAATACACTACCATAAACAATTAATGATTATTATTATAACCCTATTTTAAGTTACATATTGGATTAAAGCCTTAACACTTGGTAATTACAATCAGAATCATCTTGTGAAGTGGGTATTAATTTAATGAAATATAAAGCAAAGATCAAGGATATCATAAGCTTAATTTCCCAATAATGAACTCAACAAAACCATTAAAAAAATTTTAAATAAAAAATCATTAATTAATTATTTCATAATATCTAAAAACAAACCCCCCAATCAAAACATAATCAACTGAAAACAAACGACTCTTAAAAAGTATCATTGCTGAGGATTCAACCCAAGTGCTGCTATACACATTAATAGAGCACCAGAACCTTGAACGGTCGATAGGAAACAATCGAATGAACTTTAAATACATTATTATAATTAATTAATTAAGCCTAATATAAATATATTTAAAAATTTATATATCATAAATAATTTATTATAACTAGACATATTGTGGGAAATAAGGAAAAAATTGGCAACATCCTCATTGGTTGTTAACCGACTGTTAACAGGACATTGTCCAAGGAGGAGGTATGAGAATTATGAAATATAATTACATAGTAGATATGATTATTTAATTAGGATAAAATAATAAACATAATGTTCAAATAATAATTAATTATACTTATAATATTTGATTTTGGAAGGGGTAGATAAAAGAGGAAGATAAGAGAAAAGAACAAAGAAGAGTTAATGAAAAGATACCCTCTTCTCAGTGTGGCCTCTCTTGTATAAAACTAAACTCCCTCGATGCTTAGAGTTGGTTACTTCATAAAATTAATAAGAGTTATAATAGAATAAATAAGGTGGATTTGGGTAGGTCTTTGGATTTGTAAGGTGGATGTGAAGTGGTTTTCCAAGGGGAGGGAGAGATGTTATTTATACTTCAGGAGAGGTGTATTTTTGAGTTAAAATATTGAATAAAATACTATATCCAAGTAAATCACGAAATAGTGATATTTATGACATAATGAATCATATATAAATATAATATAACTGTTTTAGTCAATTAAACTCCTTTATAATTCAAATTCACTAGTTTATTAAAAAGGAAAGTGGAGAAATGAAAATAATTGTTTTTAAAGGAATACTTTTGACTTTATACTTCGAAAATAAATTTTTAGGATTGGAAAACATGTTTATTATATTTTAATGACTAATTTTAAAATTAAATAGGTTTTTTTCAAGATAAAATCTATAGAATTTATTACATCATGAATGATTTAATTTAAAATACACCGGTTATAGAAAAATTGAATTTTTAATATTCACCTAAAAATTAAAGTATTTCAGAAAATTACTAAGAAATAAACCTTGGATAATTTAAATGTGAAGAATTAAAAAATGATAACTATTTTATCAAAATAATTTTTTAACATATTTTATTTTAATTTTTAATAGAAAAAATATTGTTTTTTACAAAATAGCTTAAAAGACATTTTTTTAAAAATGTGCTTATATTTTCTTTGAGTTTTGATTCATGATATTTATTTTGTTGAATTATAACCTTAACATTTAATGAAATTAATCATGATAAACATTATTTATATTTAATTTTATTATTTTTAAGTCGAATTACTATTCCAATGGTCATATTGCTATTCTAAACAGTCATGTTACTATTCCCAATAGTGAGGTTACTATTAAAATGGTCACATACTATTCCAAAAATCACATTACCTACTATAAATATTAATTCATACCCAAAATTTCAAGTCATATTCTCTGTTAAGAATAGGTGAGGGTACTTTTGTTTCATTATTTCCTCTGGTTCCCACATTATCTCTTTATATTTCTGGTCCCACCATAACAATTTGAAAATTTGAGTGGTATTATTGTGTAAAAATTTGTCTCTATGGTCCAAGATCTTCACTAGTTGATCCTCATACAAGAGATCATACTTTAGGTTTACCACATACTTATTCATTACATATAATTAATCAAGTATATACTTTCTCAGGAGAGATACATGGAATGCCTCATGAATTTGAGGCATATTTAGTGGATATTCAAGAAGATATGCCACTATTCCTATGTGATCAAGGATCTCAAAGGTTACAATGTACCTAGGGATAATATACCCTTTCTTTACAAACTACATGACTCTCTTGTAGAGTTATATTCAAAGGAAAACTTTATTTTCAACTTCAAACTGAAAGTCCCTTCAATAGTTATCAACATATCTATCTTATCAACTCAGAGAAGATTTTATATATTTTTGGATGGCTTGAATCTTCTCTATAATATCTTTCACATGGTTAAGTCCAAGTAGTTTTCATTCACCAAATTTATCCCAACAAGAAAAAGTTCTAAATAAATTCCCTTGCAGAGCTTCACATGAAGCCATTTGAATACTTGAGTAGAAGTTATTGTTGTATGGAAACTCATATAATGGAAAATATTGAATCCATACTACTTTAAATTCAATTTATCTGACTCTTAATATGTCCTAAAGTGTCTAAATGGCCCTTTAATATTGGTTATTAGTTAGGGGATGATAGGTCATGATGAAATTTAATTTATTATTTAGAGTATGTTGAAGACTTCTCTAGAATTTAGAAGGGAACCTTGGATCACAATCATAGACAATAAAAAGTATCACACCATATATCCTCACCACTTCATTTATGTATATCTTGGAAAGTTGTTCAAGTGAGAACTGTTCCTGAATAGCAATAAAGTGGGTAGTCTTGGTGAGTTGATCCAGCTCAACCCATATCACATTGTTTCCTTTGGATTTATTTAGGAGGACAATGACAAAGTCCATAGTGATGTACTCCAATTTCCATGTGGGTATGTGAAATGGTTGTATACTTCCCTTGGACTTCTATCATTATGATTTAACTTATTGGCATATCAAGAACTTTGAGGTGTACTCAATGATCTCTTTTTTTATGTTTTCTCACCAGAAGTGCTCTTAGAGAACCCATTACATCCCAGTGCTTCCTGGATGGATGAAAAAAGATAAGATATGAACGTTATCTAATATCTCCTTACTTATATGAGGTGATTAAGGTACAAAAATAATATCTCTAAACTAAATCACACCGTCATAATTTATATGGAATTCATGAAGCTTCCCTTAGTTTATAACATTCACCCTTTTTTGAAGCTCCATATCATCCCTTTGTGCCTCCTTGATCTTCACTTATATAGATGGTTGAGAAATCATTTGGGAAAGGTAGGATATCTTCCTTACTATTATGATTTCCAAATACATCCTTTTCATATCCATGAAGATATGGTCTTTCTTAATCCGAATCATGGACAAAGTAGCGGGTTATTTTCTACTAAGTGCATCAGCTACCTTGTTCTCCTTTCTTGGATGGTAGTGAATAGAGAAATCGTAGTCCTTGATCAAATATAACCATCTTCAGTGATACATGTTGAAATCATTCTATGTTAATATATACTTTAGACTCTTGTGATCAATATATATATATATATCACACTTTTCACCATAGAGGTATTTATTCTAGATCTTTAAGAAAAATATCATAGTTTCTAACTCTATATCATGTGTTGGGCAGTTCTACTCATGTATCTTCAGTTGTTGTGAAATTTAGGCTATCACTTTATCATTTTTCATGAGTACAAACCCCAAGATTTTCTTTAAATCATCACTGTATATCACAAAAATATCTATTATTTATGGTAGTGTGAGTTTAGGTATAGTTATTAGCCTCTTCTTGAGCTCATTAAATCTTCCCACATATTATTCTATCAAGAAATACTTTACCCCTTTCCATGTTAACTTAGTTTGTGGGTTATAAAATGATGAAAAATTTCTCAAAAGTCAGTAGTACATAGATAATCCAAGAAAACTATAGATTCCCATGATAATAGTGGGTTAGGGCCATTTTTCAATAGCCTTGTCTTTGAAGGGTCCACAAGAATTCTCCTACTTGTGATCACGTGCCCCACTAATGTGACTTGTTGCATCAAAAAGTGACACATAATGAACTTAGGGTACATTTTCTCATTCCTTAATGTCACTAGCACAATAGTTATCTTCATGTTCCTTCACACTCTTGGAGTAAATGAGAATATCATTGATGAAGAATAACAATTTGTTTTGAGGTAGTATCTAAAGACTCTATTCATCAAGTCCATGAATATTACAAGGGCATTAGTAAGTCCAAATGGTATCACTATGAACTCATAGTGTCTATACCTTATATGGAAGACTGTCTTTGAATATCTTAAATCCTCATATTCAACTAATGATATCGAGAAGAAAGACCCACCTTTGAGAAGTACTCTGTTCCTTGTAGTTTATTGGAAAATTCATCAATCCTTGTAAGGGGATTATTTTTCTTTATAGTAATCTTTTTGAGATCTCAATAATTTATACACAACCACATTGATCCATCCTTTTTTGTTACAAAGATCATTGTCACACCCTAAAGAGAAGCACTAGGGATTTTAAACATTTTTTCTAAAATCTCTTACTATTTCTTCTTTAGCTCCTATAGTTCGTTTGAGGCCATCCTATAGGGGAATTTTGTGATAGGAGTGGCTCCAAGTATGATCTCTATTTAGAACTCTACAACATGATATAGTGGAAGTCTAAACAACTCTTTGGAAAGAAAATCTATTTATTCCCTAACAATGGGAATTTTCTCAAGGTTGATGATTTCCTTTGAATCAACCATTTGGGCACGGTATGATTCTCCATAGGGTATCAACACCCACACCATTGAGGGATTATTTATAGAAGATTTAGGATATTCCTTGTATTTTTATAGGAGCATGGCATGGTTTGAAATATATAAAGAGATTTCCTTCTCCTGAAAGTTGATGTGTGCTCTATATAATGAGAGCAAATACATGCCCAGTATAGCATCAAATTCTACCAAGGAAAGTATTAAAGGATTTACTAGTAGAATATTTCCACATATGCTAATAGGAGAAGATTCCAACACTTAGTTTTCATTTATCACACCACTAGGTTCTTTTTGGATATTTATACTTCAAGGTATCGAGGTTTTGATTCAACAGTTCTAGAAAGACTACTACAAAATTGGCCTTTACTAATGCTACCCTTTATCAGAATTAAAAGTAATCACTGATAAATGGTACCATTTATCTGCGATTACTTCTAGCATTAATAAAATTCAACCTTTATCAACACATTTTCTTAGTGCTGATAAATGGTTACCTTTATTAGCACTTTATTTTTAGCAGTGTTAAAGGGTATATTTTATCAGTGCTTTATTTTTAGCATCCATAAATGGTACCCTTTATCAACACTTTTTTTTAGTTCCCATAAAGGGATCCTTTATTAGTGTTTCTAGCACTGATAAAAGTATGAATAAAACGAAATAATTAAATAAATAAAAAATAAAAATGAGTTTATTTAAAAAAAATTAGAAAAATTATTAATTATATAATTATTGATAAAAATAAATAAATTTATTATACTATATATAAATCATAAATAATAATAAATTGTATATATTAAATACATTGAAATATGTAAAATGAAAATAAAAATAAATAAAAAATAAAAATAAGTAAATTGAGGAAAATATTAAAAAAATTATTAAAAAATTAATGATAATGTTAATAAATAGTATATATATATATGAATGTATATAAATATGATCTATATAATACAAAATATTTATGGTTTACATTAAATAGTAATATATTTAGTAAATAATGGTGTATAATTAAAAAGTAATATGAACTAAAAATATAAACTAGTTGCATCAAGTAATGGACATAATTGAATGTTGTTTGATTTTTCAATTTAACATAGATCAAATGTATTAGATTGATTTCACATATACGTAATTGATGTGTTTTTATATACAATGCACACACACACATATTTTTTTTAGAAATTTAATCAATTTATATTGGTTAGTACACACACACACACATATACACAATGTTTTAATATTTTCAATATTTATTCATATTTATTTCAATATATATATATATATATATATCTATTTTTTAATATTTTATATTTAATTAATCAAAATTATCTAATTTCTCAATATTTTTAATTTTTACTCATTTTAATTATTTAATTTCACTTGTTTTTAACATGTATGCACTTAAGATTAAATATTCATTAATAATGTTAAAAAAATATTTGAAAAAATATTTATAAATAAAAATATATATAAATGTAAATATTTACTATTTTTATACATTTATATATTTATAATTATAAATAAATAAATATTATTTTTTAAAAAACTTATTTATATAATTGTAAATAAATAATTATATATATTTAAATAATTAGAAAATTATAATAAATGTATTTAACTGATGAATACATTTAATATATATATATATTCAATATATATATATAATTATATAAATATATACAATGATATAAATATTATTTTTAAAAAATTATTTATATAATTAAAAATAAATAATTATATATTTATATAATTAAAAATTATAATAAATATATTTAAATAAAAAATTTATTTTCTATATTTATATTTACATATAAATTTATTAAATTGATATATAATTATATAAATATATATAATTTTTTTATTTATAATTATAATTATAAAACCTTTATTAGTGTTTTTTAGCACTAATAAAATTCATCTTTAGCAGCGCTAATTAATCTAGAATTGATAAAAGTAATATTTATCAGAACTTTTTTTGAAGAACTGATAAAAGTATCCGGATCTATTTAAATTAACCCTAACGAGTTGCGAGCTCATTGCGATATCTGAAGCTTTCCACGGAATCCACCCTTTGCCGGTGCTCCTCCTCGGTGAATCAATGCTCATATCAAGGCTTGAATCAAGACTTGAATAATTTCAAGGATTAAATCCAATACTCAAATGATTCAAGGGTTGAATGAATCCAAGACTCGAATGTTTTCCAAGTTTTTGATATCTCTACTTTCTCTCGAATGATTCGAAACTTCAATCCAAGATATCTTATTTTCTCCTCATCCTCCCCACTCATTGATTGATTGTTTGGTGAGATCTATCTTCATTTTTTATCATCATTATTTCTTTATTGTCGACATATCCATGTGGTCAATAATGTTCATTGGGTATGTTTGGTTGAAAGAAGACAAGGTTATCGTTCCTTGTACTCCCCCACCCTCTCCCCTTATCGATTCTATGCAATCCACCCACCCCAACGCCACTGAAGGAAGTAACTATTTATTGTTGAGTCTAAAAATTAAATTGGAATCATGGATCATTAATTATGAGAGCTCATTCAACTCTATAACCAAGAATAGATCCAGGTATTATAATGTATCTCATTTGTTTTAGTAATGTCCATTTATTCAATGATAAATACCTTCAGATTATGGGGAAGGGTATCATTAAATATGATATTTCATATGAATGTTACTTGAAATTAGAAAGAGTTAAGACACATACCAAGTTTATGGATGAACATAATTACCATTGGTCAGCTGGATGAAGTAGGATTTGGCTCTTGGTTAACGAATGAAAACTGAAAAATTACTCTAGGTTCTGTGGTTTTGGATATAGGTGTAAAATATAGGATTTTTTATATATAGACACACACACATGTATATTTAAAAAATACACATATATATATATAATACAAATATATATTATAAAAATACATTATGAAAATATATATTATACAAATACAAATGTATATTAAACTATAAAAATATATATTATACAAATATATCATACAAATATATTATACCAATATTTTATGAAAATATACAATATAAATATATTAAAAAATCATATTATAAAAATATATATTATACAAATATGTTATACAAATATATGACACAAATTTATATGTATACAATTAAAAAAATTTGTTATATATTTATATATATTTATATGTAAATAAATATATATTAAATATTAAATATTTATATATTATAAAAATATTTTATATAAATATATATTATAAAAACACAAATATATATTATATAACAAAAAAATATATAAAATAAAAAAATATATCACACAAATAAAGATTTATATTACACAAATAATATATATATATATATATTATACAATAAAAAAATATATATTATACAATTATATATTTATATTAAGTACAACTGCCAACAATAGCTCACACATGCTATAAGAAACTGTAAAGAGCCTTGTAGCTCGGGGACTTGACCCCGCAACCATGCCCCAAACCCCATACAACTCTCACCACCCCAACTGACCATGGGGGGATAATAGAAATATATATTACACAAGTATATTATAAAAATATATTATAAAAATATATTATAAAAATATATTATGAAAATATATTATAAAAATATATTATAAAAATATATTATAAAAATATATTATTAAAATATATTATACAAATATATTTTAATAGAGTTCATTCAATGGTTGAAATTCATCAACCAATTTAACTTATGAAGATTTATCTCACTTATAAACTATTTTTTAAGAGTCGGTCATCTCCCATTTATCTTAAAACCTTTATATATTCCATAATTACTATTACTTATTTCATTATGAAAAAAATATTATATAATGTGCCCAACCATTGAATCAATTACTATTTAGACATAATTCTTGAATCAATTTATGTTGGGAAAAAATCCCTCAAGGTAAAATTGAATAATTTTTTGGATGGTTGTGTTTGTTGGCAATGAAAGTTTTCATGGTGAATTGTTGAGTTCCAGAGATGTTGTCGACAATCCATGTTGAAAAAGAACAATGACAAAGGAACAAAAGATCTGGAGGTGGTACAAAAGCACACATACAAGGTGGCGCTGTTTTCCAGTGTTTGCCAAATTTTTGCAGTCCAAAATTTTGAGTTTGGTTTTCATCATAGAAAGTGGACTTCCAAGAAGATCTAATCAAAATATGGAAAAGGCATGAAATTCAAGAAGATGGGCTTTGCGAGTTGTGTTTCGAAAAGGAGAAAATAATTCTGACATAGGTCTTCACAAAAGCAATGAGCTTCGTAATTCTGAGAAAAAATGGAGCTTTGTGATCGGTGATGGAGTTTTTCATGATCGTTGATGGAAGGCTTTCTAATTTTGATGGGATTCACGAATATGGAGTGCTCTACGATTATAATGGGCTTCATGGATGGAAAATAACAATGGATCTTTGTGAACAAAGGTGCTCCGAGAAGTCAGTTTAAGAAATCATGCTGGAGGTAGTGGAGCTTCGTGAAGTGCCAAGCCTATAAATATGAGGCCACCCCACTTCAAAAGTGTGCAAGAAGAAGAGAATAGATACTCAATGAAAATTATAAGTATCTGATTTCACAAAGAAGTTCGAGAAGGTGTTATGCGAAGTCATTCGTGGTGGATAAAAGCCAATAGAATGTTCTAAGCATCGCAAAAGCAATGATTTTGCAAAGTCGCTAAAAAGAAAACTGAAACTTGTGAGCTTCGTGAAAGAGGTGTACTTCGCGAAGGATTGTTTGAGCTTCGTGAAAAGAGGAACTCCACAAAGACCCATTTGAACTTCACGAAAGGTGCTTCGCAAAGTCCAATTTGTGCTTTGCGAAAGAGGGGATTCACGAAGGCAGTGAGATTTGCAAAAATAGGTGAATAGTTATTGCCCATAGTTAAGTGGAAAAGAGGTATTCATCTGTGGATGAAAGTGGAACATCAATAGAGCATATACATACAATGGAGGATGCATTCATTAGAGTTAATGAAGGGACCTAAAAGTCTTTAAACCATTATTGGATCTTCTAAAGAAGCAGTGAGCTCAGTTCAATTGAGAGAACAGTGAGATCTCAAATTGTGAATGGTTGTAAACCTGGAGGGACAGTGAGTCCGCTTCGAACTTGTAAACAGTAGTGCACTTATAGTGGATTCGGTACATTGGCACATTTATAGTGTTTTCTCCTTGGACATAGCCTAGTTAGGGAAAACCAGGTAAAAATTTATGTTTCTTATGGATTCTTTAAGGTTTATTCATACTCTGCAACATGAAGGAGAGATAATTGTGTATTTTTCTAACAAAAAAACAAGATCAAAAGTGGAAGTTGTTTTAAATTTGTCATACCCTGATTCACCCCCCTCTCGGGGTATCTAGCCTATTGGACTTAACAATTGGTATCTGAGTGAAATGTTGATATACTTGTTTTTCTCTCAAATGGAGGTCACTAATCATAAATGGATTCCGATCTTCGACGGGAAAATTTTTTAGCTATGGAAGAATTAGATGCAACATTACTTCCAATCTTTGGGAATGGATGTGTTTAAAACAACAACACATAGCATAATAGCCGATATTAATAATGGTGCATTATCGAAAGTTGAGCGTAGAGAATTGGATGCTGATGCTAAGGGAATTAATGCTTTATGGGGATCTCTATCCAATGTTATATATATGAAGGTGGTGTCATGCAAAACATCAAATTCCATGTGGTATTTTTTTTGAACATATATGAAGAAGATTTAAAGGCCAGAGAAGTAAAGCTTTAAGTGTCGTGGAACAAGTATGAAGATCTTAGAATGATCCTGGATGAGTCTGTTGATGTATTCTTTGATAGGTTAAATTTTGTAGTGGAAGACATGCGAGGTCTTGGTGAAGTCATTAAATAAATAAATATTGTGAAGAGAATCTTGAGGAAACTTCCACTTCGCTTCAATCCAAAGGATTCAATATTGGAAGATAAGGACCCGAAAGAGATGACAGTGGATAACTTTCATAATACCCTTGTAACATATGAAATGAGAAATGATGATAATGATGCTATGGAAAAGGGTAAATCCAAAGAGGTGGCATTAAAATCCATAAAGAATCTCACTATTGAAGTTTCTCAAGATAAAGAAGAGACAGATGAGGTAATGTCATTCCTTTCCTCAAATATTCAAAGAGGAAAAGAAAAGTTTAAAGGGAAACTTCCAATTTCCTACTTTAGATGTGGAAAGGTTGGTCACCTTGTGTAAAGTTGTCCCAAAAAGTTCCAAGAATATAATGATATCGATGAAGTTGAAATTCCCGAAAGAAGTCTTCAGGCTATGTGAAAGGAAAGAAATAGTTCAAGAGAAATTTCTTTAAGAAAAAGAATATTCTTTTACAAGAATGTGATTGTTCAGATGAGTCTAAGGATAAAAAGATTGAAGAGATAGAAAACTGCAAAGATTGAGAAAAAAATTCTATGGTAGTAGTTTTTGGTAGTATTCATAAAAAGGAATAAACTAACATTGATGATGAAGAAGAAGTTTAAGGAAGATTTGATATGCAAGGTGAGTTAGAGGCTTCTCTTGAATAGATATATGTTTGGAGAGCCAAAACAAGGAAATCCAAAAAAGTAGTTCGTGATGCCAAACTCTATATTCACTATCAAAAAGAAGAGAAGTCTGATTTGATGGAACAAATTGAGAGACTCAATTCGTCAGCACCAAGGACTCAGAATCAGTTAGTGAGAATAGAAAAAGGTTGAAGAATAGAAAAGGTATATGGATAGATTGAATACCGCAATGAAAGATAAAATCAAGCATATTGATGAACTTGAAGGAGAAGTTATTGGTATAAGGAAAAAGGTTAAGGATCAAGAAAAACTCTTGAATCCTACTGAGACATCCAGAAAGCAAATCACTCAGAAAATTGAGAAGCTGAAAGTGGAGAATAATGGTTCTGCAAAAAATGAAGTATCAATTATGTTAAAGTGCTATGGATGATGTGGGGATTAACTGAAAACAAAATGATATGAAAAGAAAAGTCAGACCGCAAGCACATGTTCCGAGATTTAAGGTTAATTTGGGAACAAAGAAGAATCAGAATATTCAGAGATCCCAAGGAGAAACTAGTAGTGCAGAAGTGATACACATAAATGCACCCTATATCAGGTGTTATTGTTTTGGAAATATGGGACATTCACAATATGTGTGTTCCATTTCCAAAATATAATTAAAGGAACAAGATCAAAAGTGGAAAACAAACAGAGATCTATATTTTAAAAAATCCATTGAGGGAAATTGCTTTTGGTGTGAAGAATTTAGGCACATGGCCAGATATTGTAAATCGACCATGAAGAGGAATGCACCAAGGTAGAATCAAGTAGTCGCAAGCAGCAAATCAACAAACCAACAGGTGAGTTGAAAACTGAAAATGGATTTTTAGCTCTACAAGATGAAACTGGGCCATCACACTCTGAGGAAGATCAATATTTGAAAACTATATCAAATGTGAGTTCAAAGACATGGAACAAAAAGAAAAAGTATGAGAAGGTAGTGGGGAAAGACATTCCCCTTAAATCATTAGACCGTTATGGTTTATGGATCCTTTACAGTGATATCACATCTCATATGAAAAGTAATAAGGATCTTGTCACAGGGATAAAATATTAAAAATAATCACTTTTCAAGTTTGGAAATGATGAAGGAATGAAGATTATTGTCTCCAGAAAGGCTAGGTTTGGGGGCAAAGTGATGAGACGTGCTGATATCTTAGCAGTAGAAGGTCTCAGTCACAATTTTCTTAGCGTCAAGCAACTATATGACTTAGGTAATTATATATGGTTTACTAAGAAAACATTTATCATAAAAGGAAGATATGGTTCAATGGTTATAAAGGGAAAAAGAATAAATAGAAATATCTATCTCGTAAGTGGAGAAGAAGATATGTGTTTTTTTCTAGAGAAGAAGAAACTAAGTTGTGTTATAAATGACTTGGTAACCTATGCCAACCATCCATAGATGACCTGGTTAAGTGTGATGCATCTAGAGACCTCCCTAATCTATCACAAGATCATACTCATATGTGCGATGCATTCCAACAAGGTAAGATCATTAGAAAGACATATAAGTTAAAGGAAAAGAAGTCAACAAGAGTGCTCTAATTGGTGCATGCTGATGTTTGTGGTCATATCACACCAAGAGAAATTGACGGAAAGAGGTACTATGTTCTTTTTATTGATGACTATAGCATAATGGAATGGGTATTTGTTATTTCCCATAAGTCTAATGTATTTATCCATTTAAAGAAGTACCAGAGGGATTGTGAAAGAATGATTGGAAAGAAACTTTTTATGTTTCGTACTGATAATGGTATAGAATTCACAAACATTCTGGTGGAAGACTATCTGGAGAAACACGGGATAAGGCATCAACTTTCTTTAGTAATAACTCCCCAACAGAATAGAGTGGTTGAAAGGAGAAATCAGATCATCAAAAATATGGACAGAACGATGCTCATAGAAAAATACCTACCAAAGAAGTTTTGGAAGGAATCAATGTGGACATTGGTCTACATTTCTAATAGAGATCTATTGTGTCCTAAGGAAGGAAAGAATTATTATGAGATATGGTACAAAAAGAATCCAATAGTGAGATACTTTTGAATCTTTGGAAGTAAGTGCTTCATTCTGAACAAAAAAACATAGGAAATTTTAGTCGTGTTGAGATGAGGGAATATTCCTTGGATACTCAGGAAAAAGAAAAGCATACAAATTCTTTAACAAGAGGCTAGGAAAATTAGTTGAGATAAATGATGTCATTATTGTGGAAAATGAAGAGAATACTCAACAATACAGTGAATAGTTTCTTAATGAAATTGATGAAGAGGAAAGTAACACAGGAGGAGTAGAAGTGGCAGATGATGACTCAGAAGAAGAAACTGATGATGAACAAGAAGAAGTCAGGTCTATATCTACAAAGAATCCAAAGGTTCGAGCGGAAATTGATAGGAAGAATATCATTGGTGATCAGTGAGCTCCAGTTCAAACAAGAAGAATGAAATATCTGCAGCAGATATCTTTCCCATCTCTAGTAGAGACTAAATGATTTTCTGATGCAGTTGAAGATGAAAACTAGCTTCAGGATATGAATGAAGAGCTAGATCAGAATGAGAAGATTCAGACGTGGGATATTGTTTCGAGGCCAATAGATAAGAATGTCATTGGGACTAAATGGGTCTTATGCAATAGGGTAAATGAATATGGAATAGTGATTCAAAAAAAAAAAGAATAGTGTACAAAGGATACTTTTAGATAGATGTTATAGATGTTGATGAGACATTTTCACCAGTTTCAAGGATGGAGACAATTATATTATTCCTAACCATTGTAGTGAAACAGATGTTCAAAGTGTTCCAGATGGGTGTCAAATCTGTATTCTTGAATGGGGATCTAGAGGAAGAAGTGTATATCGAGAAACCAGGTGGTTTTCTTGTTCATGAGGATGAGAACAATATTTTTCGGCTGAAGAAGGTGTTATATGGTCTGAAACAAGCACCAAGAGCATGGTACTCAAGGCTCGATCAATATTTGAAGAAGCTTGGTTTCCAGTGTGGTGGAGTTGATTACAATCTCTATTTCAACAATGATAGTAATCAAAGGATGATGGTGATGGTTTATGTTGATGAAATAATATTTGGTAGATTAGATGAATCTCAGTACAAACAGTTTTATGAATTCATGAAAAGTGAGTTCGAAATGTCAATGATTAGAGAGATGAAAATTTTCTTGGTTTATAGGTGTCACAAGGAAGGAATGTAACTTTCATTTCTCATTCCAAATATTCCAAGGAGGTTATGAGAAGATTTGGCATGGAAAATTACAAGGAGATAAATACTCTGATTGCTACTCGAATGAAATTATCAATGGATGATGATGGAAAGGCAGTTAATTTAATAGAATACAAGTAGGTTATTAGAAGTTTATTGTACCTAACAATGACAAGACCTGATATTGTTTTCAACACTTTACAAGCAACACGATATCAAATCAATCCTAAGGAAAGGAACATGATTTTAGTGAAATGAACACTTCGATATATCAAGGGAACTGTGGATTTCAGTTTAATGTATACTAAAAAATCTCAGACCGAGCTTTTAGGTTATACAGATGAGGATTAAGCTGGATCAATAGATGACAAGAAATCTATTTCAGGAGGTGCTTTCTATTTTGGTTGTTTGTGTATTTCTTGGCTAATTAAGAAGCAAGATTGCATTTCATTGAGAACCACAAAAACTGAGTATATTGTCTCCACTCAAGTATGCACACAATTATTGTGGATGAAGTAATAGCTTGATGATATGGGTGTTGAAGTGAAGTATCCAATCAAAATCCAGTGCGATAACTCAAGTTCTATAAATCACATAAAAAATCCCATCCATCGCTCAAGGAAAAAGCACATTGTGATAAGGTATCAATTTATCAAGGAGAAGGTTGAGCAGGGAACCTTGAAATTGGAGTATGTACCTATATAACTACAGGTTGCAGACATGTTGATAAAGGCCTTACCCAAGGAAGCATTTTAGAAGCATCGACTGGGTCTGGGATTTCATTTGACTCCCCGCACTTGAACAAGTGTGGATGTGGACGCCACCCCCTCTGCTCTAGGTATGTTGTGTTTTTCCCTAATGTGATGATCAGTATTATCTATTATGTTATAGACCACAAAGGAGAGACATTTGGGTTCATTGAAAAAGGGGGAGAAATAGTTCCTTAAGGGGGAGAAAATTTCCTAGTGAAAGACACAGGGAGAAGCTGACAGGTGGAGCAGTGATATAGGAGGAGAGCAACAAGGTAGGGGGAGTATGAGTTTTAAATTTAAGATTCTTGAAGTGATCGATCAAAGATTAGATATCATGACAACTAAGGTTCATGATGAAATTAGTTTATGGGTATCTGTATGGTAACAAAAGTTGGTGTTATAAATGAAGTGATTCATTGATGAAATTTTAATACTACTCTTGTTTCTCATGTCGAGCATTGCTCATGTTGGATTAGAGTATGTCGTGAGTGAATATTTGGTCACTATCTTAATCATGAGAGGTGAATGATGGTATATGATGGAATGAGATTTAGTGAGGTATCAAAGTGAAAATAATAATTATGAGAAGAGTTGTCAACAAACTCAAAGGGGAATAATGTTGGTAAAAAATACCTCAAGGAAACATTGAAGAATTTTTGGGTTGGTTGTGTTTGTTGACAATGCAAGTTTTCATGTTGATTTGTTGAGTTCCAGATATGTTGTTGAAAATCTATGCTGACAAATAATGATGATAAAGGAACAAAAGATATGGAGGCGGTACAAAATCACAGATACATTGTGGCGTCGTTTTCCTGTGTTTACCAAATTTTTGGGGTCCAAAATTTTGAGTTTTCTTTCCATCACAGAAAGTGGACTTCCAAGAAGATCTAATCAAAATATGGAAAAGGAATGAAATTTGAAAAGATGGGATTTTTGTGTTATTCTTCGTAAAGGAGCAAAGAATTCTGACATAGGTCTTTGCAAAAGCGACGAGCTTCATGATTCTGAGAAAAAATGGAGCTTTGCGATTAGTGATAGAGTTCTTCGTGATCATTGACGGAAGGATTTGTGATTTTTATGGGCGCTGAGAAGATAGAGTGCTCTGTGATTATGACAGTCTTCATGAATGTAAAATAATAATGGATCTTTGAAAATAGAGGTGTGCCGCAAAGATAGTTTTGGAAATCACGTTGGAGGTAGTGGAGCTTCGTGAAGTGCCAAGCCTATAAATATGAGGCCAAACCACTTCAGAAGTGTGAAAGAAGATGAGAATAGAGACTCAATGAAAATTATAAGTCTCTGAGTTCACAAAAAAGTTTGCGAAGGTGTTATGAAAAGTCATTCACGAAGGCTATAAGCCAATCGAATGTTCAAAGCACTGCGAAAGCAAGGATTTCACGAAGGCCCTAAAAAGACAACTGAAACTTTTGAGCTTCGTGAAATAGGTGTACTTCGCGAAGGCTAGTTCAAGCTTCGCGAAGACCATTTTGAGCTTCATGAAAGGTGTTTTTCAAAGGCCAGTTTGTGCTTTGCGAAAGAGGGGATTCGTGAAGGCAGTAAGCTTTGAGAAAAGAGGTGAAAAGATATTTCCCAAAGTTCAGTGGAAAATAGGTATTCATATGTGGATGAAAGTGGGAAATCAATAGAGAATCTACATACAGTAGAGGATGAATCCATTAGAGTTAATGAAGGGACCTACAGGTCTTTAAACTGTGAGTGGATATTCTAAAGAAGTAGTGAGCTCACTTCAGTTGAGAGAGCAATGATCTCTCAAATTGTGAATGGTTGTAAACCTGGAGGGACAGTGAGTCCACTCTGAACATTTAAATAGTAGTGCACTTATAGTGGATTTGGTACATCGTCACAACACTGGGGTATTCTCCTTGGACGTTTCCTAGTGAGGGTGAACCAAGTAAAAATTGATGTGTCATGTGCATGATTTAAGTTTTATTCATACTCTACAATGGGAAGGAGAGAGAATTGGGTTTTGTCTAACAGTAAAACAAGATCGAAAGGGGAAGTTTTTTAAAACCTATTATACCCTAATTCACCCCCTCTCAAGGTATATAGCCTAGTGTAACTAACAATTGGTATCATAGAAAAAGGTTGATATCAACGTTTCTCTCTCAAATGGAGGTCACTAATCATAAAGGGATTCTGATCATTGACGGGAAAAATTTTCAAATATGGAAGAATTAGATGCAACACTAGTTTCGATATTTGGGAATAGATGTGTTTATAGCAGCAATGTTTGGCATAACGACCGATATTAATAGTGGTGCATTATTGGAAGCTTAGTATAGATAAATGGATGCTGATGCCAATGGAATTAATTCTTTATGAGGATCCCTATACAATGTTATATATATGAAGGTGATGTCATGAAAAACATCACATTCCCTATGGGAAAAACTTTTGAACATATATATAAGAGATTAAAAGGTCAGAGAAGCAAAACTGCAAGTGTTGTGGAACAAGTATGAAGATATTAGAATGAGACCGAATGAGTCTGTTGATGCATTATTTGATAGGGTAAATGTTGTAGTGCAAGACATGCGAGGTCTTGGTAAATTAATTTATGACATAAAGGTTATGAAGTGCGTACTCAGGAAACTTCCACCTCAATTTAATCCAAAGGTTTCAGTATTGGAAGATAAGGATCCAAAAGAGCTGCCATTGGATAACTTGCATGGTACCCTTGTAACAAATGAAATGCGAAATGATGATAATGATGTTGTGGAAAAATAGAAATCCAAAGAGGTGGAATTCAAAGCCATGGAGAAGCTCACTATTGAATATTATCAAGAAGAAGAAGAGATAGATGAGGTAATGTCATTCCTTTCCTCAAATCATCAAAGAGGAAAAGGAAAGTTTAAAGGGAAACTTCCACTTGCATGCTTTATATGTGGAAAGGTTGGTCATCTTGCTGCAAGGTTTCCCAAAAAGTTCCAAGAAGATGATGATATCAATGAAGTCGAAATTCCCAGAAAGAATTATTCATCCTATGTGAAAGGCAAGAAATGTTTCAAGAGAAATTTCTTTAAGAAAAAGAATCTTCTTTCATAAGAATTTGATAGTTTAGATGAGTCTGAGGTTGAGGAGATTAAAGAGATAGAAAGCTACAAGGATCACAGAGAAAATGCTATGGTTTCAATTGTCAGTAATAATCATAAAAAGGAAGAAAATGACATTGATGAAGAAGAATAAGTTGAAGGAAGAGTCAATATGAAATCTGAGTTAGAGGATACTCCTGAAGAGATAGATGTTTGGAGATCCAAAAATAAATAAATCCAATAAAGTAAGTCGTGATGCTAAAATCTATATGCAGTAACAAGAAGAATAGAAATCTGAGTTAATGGAAAAAAATTGAGAAACTGAATTTTTCAACCCTATAGGACTAAGAATTGGTTAGTGAGTATAAAATAAAGGTTGAATAATATAAAAGGGATATCGATGGATTTAATACCACTATGAAAGATAAAATTAAGCATATCGAATAACTTGAAGGAAAATTTGTTGGTTTGCGTAAAAAGTTTAAGGATCAAGAAAAAATCTTGAATCCTACAACGAAATCAGGAAAGTAGATCACTTAGAAAATTGAGAAGCTAAAAGTGGAGAATATTGGTTTTCTAAAAATGAAGCATCAATTATGTTCAGATGCTAAGGATGATGTGGGTCTTAACCAAAAAAAAATCTATGAAAAGAGAAGTCAGACCATAAGTACCAGTTTGGATATTGAAGGTTAATTTGGGTATAAAGAAGAATTAGAATATTTAGAGATCCCAAGGGGAAACTAGTAGTGCAAAAGTGACATACATAAATGCACCCTATATAAGGTGTTATTGTTACAGAAAGTTGGTACATTCACAATATGTGTGTTCCATAGCCAAAAGATACTTAAGGGTATAAGATGAACAGTGAAAGACAAAAAAAGATCGATATTATAGAAAATAATTTGAGGGAAATTGATTTAGGTGTAGAGAATTGGGAACATGGCCAGATATTGTACATTGACTTTTCAGAGGAATGTGCCAAGGTAGAATCAAAGTAGTCGGAAGCAGTAAATCAACAAACCAATAGGTGAGTTGAAAATTAAAAATTTATTTGAAGCTCTACAAGATGAAACTAGTCCATCGAACCTTGAGCAATATTAAGATTTTCAAACTACACCAAATGTGAGTTCAAAGACATGGATCAAAAAGAAAATGGATGAGAAGGCAACAGTGGAAGAAATTTCCCTTAAAGCATCAGACCCTTTTAGTGTATGGATCATTCATAGTGGTTGTACATATCACATGATAGGTAATAAAGATCTTGTCACAGGGATAAAATATTATCTATAAGAAGTTTTCAAGTTGGGAAATGATGAAGGAATAAATATTATTGGCTCAAGAAAGGATAGGTTTGGGGGAAAAGAGAAGAGATGTGCAGATGTATTAATAGTAGAAGGTCTCAGTCACAATTTTCATAGAGTCATCCAACTATATGACTTATGGAATTATATAAGGTTTACTAATAAGGCATGTATCATAAAAGGAAGAAATGGTTCAATGGTTCTACAAGGAAAGAGAACAAAGGGAAATATCTACCTCATAAATGGAGAAGAAGATATATATTTTTTTACGGAGAAGAAGAAAACATGTTGTGGCATAAATGACTTGGTCACCTATGCCAACCTTCCCTAGAAGACCTGGTTAAGTTTGATGTAGCTAGATAACTCCTTAATCTATCGTAGGATCGTACTCATATGTTTGATGCATGAAAACAAGGAAGTCTCATTAGAATGATGTATAAGGTAAAGGAAAAGAAGTCAACAAGAGTGCTGTAATTGGTGCATGCTAATGTTTGTGGGCCTATCACACCAAGAGTAATTGATGGAAAGATGTACTACGTTGTTTTTATTGATGAATATAGAAGAATGGAATGGGTATTTGTTATTGCACATAAGTTCGATGTATTTATCTTCTTAAATTAGTACCATAGGGAGTGTGAAAGGATTATTGAACAATTTTTTTTAAAGTTTTGTACTAATAATGGTATGGAATTCACAAACAGTCAGGTGGAAGACTATCTTAAGAAACATGGGATAAGGAATCAAGTTTCTTTAGTAAGAGCTTCCTAACAAAATCGAGTGGTTTAAATGGGAAATTAGATCATCAACAACATGGAAAAAATGATGCTCATATAAAAATACCTACTAGAGAAGTTCTAGAAGGAAGAAATATTGACATCAGTCTATGTTTCTAACAAAGCTCTGTTGTATCTGAGGGAAGGAAAGAATCCGTATGAGATATGGTATGTGAAGAAGCCAATAGTGAAATAATTTTGAATATTTGGAAGTAAGTGCTTCATTCTGAATAAAGAAAAACATAGGAAATTTAAGTCACATGGAGATGAGGGAATATTCCTTGGATACTCATGAAAAATAAAAGCATACAAATGCTTTAATAAGAGGCTAGGAAAAGTAGTTGAGATCAATGATGTCACTATTGTGGAAAATGAATAGAATACTCAAAAACAAAATGAACATTTTCTCGATGAAAATGATTAGGAAGAAGGTAACACATGAGGAGCAGAAGTGGTAGATGCTGACTCAGAAGAAGACACTAATGATGAAAAAGAAGAAGTGAAATATGTATCTACAAGGAATCAAAAGTTGAGTTGAATTTGATTGGAAGAATATCATTGGTGATTAGTTAGCTCCAGTTCATACAAGAAGAATGAAATCTCTATAGTAGACATATTTTCTATCTCTGGTAGAGACTAAATGATTTGCTGATGCAGTTGAAGATGAAAAATGGATTCAGGCTATGAATGAAGAGCTAGATCAGATTGAGAATAATCAGATGTGGGAGATTGTTTTGAGGCCAATAGATAAGAATGTCATCAAGACTAAATGGGTCTTCGACAACAAGATGAATGAAGATGGAATAGTGATTAAAAAAAATCATGACTAGCATGCAAAGGATACTCCCAAATAGAGGGTATAGATGTTGATGAGACATTTTCACTAGTTGCAAGGTTGGAGACAATCAGATTATTCCTAGCCATTACAGTGCAACATAAGTTCAAAGTGTTCCAAATGGATGTCAAATATGCATTTTTGAATGGGGATATAGAGGAAGAAGTGTATATCAACGAGCCAACTGGATTTCTCATTCATGAGGATGACAACAAGATATTTTGGCTGAGGAAGGCTTTATATGGGCTGAAACAAGCACCAAGATCATGGTACTCAAGGCTTGATTTGTATTTGAATTAGCTTGGTTTCCAGCATTGTGGAGTTGATAACAATATCTATTTCAAAAATTATAGTAATCAAAGGAGGATGGTGCTATTTTATGTTGATGAAATAGTGTTTGGAAGATCAGATGAATCTCAGTGCAGACAGTTTTCCGAATTCATGAAAAATGAGTTCGAAATGTCAATGATTGGAGAGATTTCATTTTTTCTTGGTTTATAGGTGTCACAAGGAAGGAATGGAACTTTCATTTCTCAATCCAAATATTCCAAGGAGGTTATGAGAAGATTTATAATGGAAAATTACAGGGAGATGAAGACTCCAGTTGCTACCCAAATGAAATTATCAAAGGATGATGATAGAAAGGCAGTTAATGTAATAGAATACATGCATGTTATTAGAATTTTACTGTACATAATAGTTACATGACCTGATATTGTTTTCTCCACATGCCAATAAGCACGATATCAAATAAATCCCTAGAGAATCCATATGCTTGCAGTGAAATGAATACTTCGGTATATCAAAGGAACTGTAGTTTTTCGATTTAATGTATATTGAAAAGTCTCATCCAGAGCTTTTGGGTTATACAGATGCGAATTTGGATGGATCAATAGATGACATGAAATCTACGTTGGGAGGTGCTTTCTATCTTGGTGGTTTGTGTACTTCTTAGATAATAAATAATCAAGATTGCATTTCATTGAGCACTATAGAAGCTGAGTATATTTCCGCCACTCACGCTTGCACATAGTTATTGTGGATGAAGTAGTAACTTGATGATATGGGCATTTAAGTTAAGTCCCCGATCGGAATCTAGTGCGATAACTCAAGTGATATAAATCTTAGAAAAAATCCCATCCATCTCTCAATGAAAAAGTGCATTGAGATAAAGTATCATTTTATCAAGGAGAAGTTTGAGTAGGGAATCGTGAAATTGGAGCATATGCCTACATAACTACAGGTTGTAGACATTTTGACAAAGGCCTTACCCAATAAAGATTTTGAGAGGCATTGACTGGCTTTGGGAGTTCATTCGACTCCCCACATGTAAACAAGTGTGGCTATGGATGCCACCCCCTCTCCCCGAGGTATGTTGTGTTTTTACCAAATGTGATGATATGTGATCTCTAATCTATTGCAGACCATAAAGGATGGACCTTTGGGTTCATTGAAAAAGGGGGATAAATAGTTCCTTAAGAGGGAGAAAATTTCTCAGCCAAAGACATGGGGAGAAGTAAACAGGTGGAGCAGTGAGATAGGAGGAGAGAAATAAGGTAGAGAGAGTATGAGTTTTAAATATAACAATGCTTGAAGTGATCGATCAAAGATTAGATATCATGATGAATGAGGTTCACGATGAAAGTATTTTATGGGTATCAGTATGGTATCAATGGTTGGTGTTATAAATGAAGTGATTCATTGATTTAATTTTCATACTACTCTTGTTTCTCATGCCGAGCATTTCTCATGTGTATTAGAGTATGTGGTGAGTGAATCATTGGTTTCTATATGAATTAAAAGAGGCGAATGATGCTAAATGATGGAAGGCGATTTAGTGAGGTATCAATGTACAGAGAATCGTTATGAGAAGAGTTGTAAACAAAACCAAAGGGGGAGATTGTTGGGAAAAGTCACTCTAGGTAACATTGAAGCATTTTTGGGTTGGTTGTGTTTGTTGACAATGAAGGTTTTCATGGTCAATTGTAGAGTTCTAGAGATTTTGTTGAAAATCCATGTTGACAAAGAATGATGAAAAAGGAATAAAAGATCTGGAGGCAGTACAAAAGCACAGATACAAGGTGGCCCCATTTTCCAGTGTTTGACAAATTTTTATGGTACGAAATTTTGAGTTTGGTTTTCATCATGGAAAGTGGCCTTCCAAGAAGATCTAATCAAAATATATAAAGTTCCTGAAATTTGCGAAGATGGGATTTGCGAGTTATGTTTCACAAAGGATCAAAGAATTCTGAGAGAGGTCTTCACAAAAGCGATGAGCTTCATGATTCTAATAAAAAATGGATCTTTGAGATCAGTGATGAAGTTATTCATGGTCATTGATGAAAAGCTTCATGATTTCGATAGGAATCACAAAGATAGAGTGAAATGTGAATACGACAGGCTTCAAGAATGGAAAATAACAATGGATATTCACGAATGGAGGTGTGTCACAAAGACTATTTCAAAAATCATGCTAGAGGTGGTGGAGTTTCACGAAGTTCAAAGCCTATAAGTATGAGGCCACCCCACTTCGAAAGTGTTCAATAAGAAGATAAGAGAGACTTAAAAAATTCTAAGTCTACATGTTCACAAAGTTGTTATGGGAAGTCATTCACGAAGGTTATAATCCAACCAAATGTTCTAAGAATAAATAAAGTAATGATTTAGTGAAGGCCATAAAAAACTGACTGAAACTTGTGAGCTTCGTGAAAGAGGTGTACTTCGTGATGGCTAGTAAGAGCTTCGCAAAAAGAGAACCTTCAAAAAGACCAGTTTGAGCTTCTTGAAAGGTGCTTCTCAAAGGCCATTTTGTGCTTTGAGAAAGAGGGGCTTCGTGAAGGCAGTAATCTTTGTGAAAAGATGTGAAAAGGTATTTCCCAGAGTTTAGTGGAAGAGAGGTATTCATCTGTGGATGAAAGTTGGACATCAATATAGCATCTACATACAATGTTGGATGAATTCATTAGAGTTAATGAAGGGGACTAACAGTCTTTAAACTGTGAGTGTATCTTCTAAAGAAGTAGTGAGCTCAATTCAATTGAGAGAGCAGTGAGCCCTCAAATTGTGAATGGTCGTAAACCTGGAGGGTTAGTGATTCCACTTAGAACTTGCAAAGAACAGTGTGCTTATAGTAGATTTGGTACATCATCACATCTTTGGTGTATATTTCTTGGACGTAGCCTAGTGAGGGTGAAAAAAGTAAAAATTGATGTGTCCTATGCATACTTTAATGTTTATTCATACTGTGCAATGGGAAGAAGAGAGAATTGGGTTTTTTCTAACAATAAAACAAGATAAAAAGGGGAAGTTGTTTTAAATCTGTCATACATTGATTCACCCCCCTCTCAGGGTATCTATCCTAGTAGACCAAATAATTTATCAACCAGTAATTTTGAGATGTTTAAAACCTTTATCATTATTAGGTATATTATTTTCCTAAAATTATTTGTTCTATTCCTTATCAATTTATAATTGAAATTATAATTTTGAAATGTTTTAATATATTTGATACACTATTAATATTAAATATAATAATTCCTTAGGTTGTTACATCACTTGTTCCAAAAAAATATAATGGAGGTTATAAAATTCTATATATATTGGAATAATTATATGAAATTATATTTAGGTGTTCATCATTTTGGTCTATATATATTGGTTTCACCCTTAGGAATATATGATTACCATCTATGTATATGAAATAGATATTTATGACCCACAAATATCACCTTCAACATGATACAAGTTTATAAGTAGTGACAATGGTGTAATTATCACAAATCGGAGGCATTTCACCTTTTAGAGAACCCAATACAGGATAATTTTCATCCTCATCAACTTTACCTCCTGAATAGTTATTACAAGATTTTGTTTCCTTGAGACTCATCCTCCATCTCTTTCATGTTTCTTGTACTAATTTGAGCATGGATGACTAATTATTAAAGTATTTCAAGCAACATACGTGCTTGTCTATAGGAGATGGAGGATGTGTGTCAAATCACAAAATGCATTGATAAATGTTTGGGAGATGAGTTAATGAGGATGAAAGTTGTCTATTACCTTTATTGGAAGATCACAATCAATTCATATCGGTCCCAATTTAGAAAATATAGTGTACATTATATGGGACCATAAATAGGGGACTTGGATTCTCGTTAGAGGAACCAAATCCCCAAAACCTTTAAAAAAATAAAGAGAGTTCAATGAGAAGGTAAATGTGTTTTTTAATATACTATATTTTTCCTCATAATATTATATGTTCTCTACCTCTCTAATATAATCTAAATTAAAATTTTTACTACTCATGAAAACAATTTCTTCTACACATGATGATGTTAAAAATCCCTTGGAAGAACAAACTATAAAGAAGGAAACCCTTTGGGAAGATATAAAGATAATGTTACGATATACTTTCTCTATTTTACCAAAAAATTATATAATAAAAGTTCGATTTAATTTTCATTATTACTTTTAGAGTTTGTTTATTTTAGATCATTTCTATCCATATTTTATTCCTTTCTACACCAAAATTTCCATTGACTTCTTCTCCCTCAAAACCTTTTCACCCCTGAAGTGTTGAATTTATCACTTTTCTTTAAGTTCCCTCTAATTCCTTTGAAAGAAGAGAAATGATGATTCCTATACTCAATCAAAAAGGTAATATTGATGTTTAAACATTTATTTCCTTTTAGTATTACTCACATAAGAATTGTTTTATTATAGATGTGTATTATTTTGTTCGATTTGGGGTGGTATGTCCATCTTTCATGCCTTTCTACATGAAAACTTCTACAAATTTATTCTCCCTTAAAACCTTTTCACCCCTATAGTGTTGTAATTTATCACTTTCATTCAAGTTCCTCTATTGATCAATCACATAGGTAATCTTGATGTTTTCACTGAAAAATCATTGTCTATAGAATTAATGTATTGTTTCATATTTTTTTAATTTATTTATTTTTAGCATTATCATATAATAATTGTGTTCTTATATAGGTAGATTCTATGGTTTTATATGGAGTGGTTTGTTTACAGTTACTCATGCTCATGAGGTATTGGACTTCAAACATGTAACTTAGATAATGACAATAAGGAAATGCTTCATGAATGCATACAACCATCATGAAAATTTGAATTCCTACTACTTATTTAATTAATTTTTCTATCATTTTATCTACTATTTATAAGATAATTTCTTTACCGATTTTATCTAATAATTATTTAATCTTTTTACAAATCTTTTGGGAAGTAATATTTTATTTCAACTATCTATAACAAGCCACAAAAGATATAAAATGTTTCTTTATACCAATGTTTCTATGATTTACATTTCCATTTCCTTTCTTTATTGATCCACCAACACTGCATATTGATTCAATGTTCTTAGATGAAAAAACTTTCTTATTGTTGAAATATATAGTAGAGGAATATCATGTCCCCATTTTGGTTAATTCTCATGATCGAATGGACACATGAACTTCCTCTATTATTATAGATTTTAACAATGATAAATTCTTTTTAGCTAAGAACATCGGGTCAATATATAGTGTTAGATATTAGATAAATAAATACAATTGAAATCATGGTTACAGTGGTAGTTATTATTTTTATGAGACTTTGGGACGTGTAGGAATTATCCACACCTCAATCTGACACATGGTATGTCTATTATGACTCCAAGTGCTTGTTTTTATTTAAAATTGACATTAATTTTAGTAAAAAGGATAACTAACATACAAAAAACCAAGAAACAAATATTCCAATTGTTTTGGTAATTTAGGAAAATAATCCATATGTCATTTAGAACATGTAGCACTTAGTCGAACCTCAATCCGATGCATGATGTGAATGGTATGGACCCAAGTGCATCTTTTTATTTAAAATTGACATCAATTTTAGTAAAATGGATAAATAACCTACTCAAAAACCAATAAAATACATTTGGATTATTTTGAAATTTTAGGTAGACTATCAATATATAATTTTTTATGTGAAGGAATCATCCACACCTCAATCAAATACATGATGTGCTTGGTATGACTCAATGCGTCTGTTCTTAGTTTAAAATTGATAGTCTAGTTCAAAAATTATCACTCATTGAAAACTAAGAAAACACTATTTTATTTTCTTAATAATTTATGACATCAATTAGTAATTCATTTTTAATGTGTAGGAATTAGCCTTATATAAAATCGATATATGACGTGATCAGTATGATTGAATGTGCGTGTTTCTAGTTTAAAATGACATTTTAGTAAGAAAGAAAAGTGACATTCTTAAAACAAATAAAACATATATTGATTATTTTGATACTTTAAGAAAATTGTACATAAGTAATTTATGATGTGTAAGAATAAAATTCACCTTAATCCAATACAATATGATCCCAATATGACTCAATGTTCCCATTATCCATTTAAAATTGACACTTTAGTTCAAAAAGTGTCGCTCACTGAAAACCAAGTAAACGATCTCAAATTTTCTTGATAATTTAGAAAATTGATTTGAAAAGTAATTTTTTATGTGAAGGAGTTAGTATTACATCAAACTAATACATGATGTGATCAGTATGAGTCCAAGTGTGTGCTTCTAGTTTAAAATAATATTTTAGTAAAAAAGACAAGTATTGTACAAAAAATTGAAAAACATATTTTTATTGTTTTTATACTTTATAATAATGATTAATACATTATTTGGGATGTCTAATAATAAATAAAACCTCAATCTGATGCACAATGTGGCCTGTATTACTCAAAGTGCGTCTTTTTATTTAAAATTATCATCAATTTTAGAAAAAAAGAACAACATACCTACTCAAAACTAATAAAATGCATTAATATTGTTCTTATACATTATTAAAATGATCCATAAATAATTTAGGATAAGTATGAATAATAAAAACCCTAATAAAATTCCCCGTGGGACTGTTATGACTCGAATTTCACCTTTTTATTTAAAATTGACATCAATTTTAGTAAAAAGGACAACTGATCTACACAAAACTAAGAAAACATAGTCACATTGTTTTGATAATTTATGAAAATGATCCATAAGTCATTTATGATGTTTAGGAATCAACCACACCTCAATACAAATTATGGTGTGACTGGCATGACTCCAAGTATATCTTTTTATTTAAAATTGACATTAATTTTATTAAAAAGGACAACTAACCTACTAAAAACTATGTAAAATCATTTTGATTGTTTTGATACTTTAGGAAAATGATCCATAAGTCATTTGGGACATATAAAAAACATACTAACCTCAATATAATTCCCTGTGTGATTGTTATGACTCCATGTTCATTTTTTATTTAAAATTGACATCAATTTTAGGAAAAGGAGAAATAACTTAATCAAAAATGAGAAAATGAATTCACATTATTTTTATACTTTAGGAAAATAATACATAGGTCATTTGGGATGTGAAATAATTATAATCACCTAAATAAAATTCATGGTGTGACCGTATGACTTTAAGTGTGTCTTTTTATTCAAAATTGACTTTTATTTTAGTAAAAAGGACAACTAACCTACTCAAAACTGAGAAAAAACATTAAAATTATTTTGATAATTTAATAAATGATATATAATTAATTTTTTACATGTAGGAATTATCCTCACCTCAATTTGACACATGGTGTGACTGGTATGAAACCAAGTGCTTCTTTTTATTTAATATTGACATCAATTTTAGTAAAAAGGAAAACTGACCTACTCAAAACTGAGTAAAATCGTTCAGATTGTTTTGATACTTTAGGAAAAAGATACATAAATAATTTGGGATGTTTAGGAATAATACAAACCTTAATATGATGCACAATGTGACTGATATGAATCAAAGTGAGTCTCTTTATTTAAAATTGACATCTATTTTAGTAAAAAGGACAACTAACTTACTCAAAACCAAGAAAAAACATTCATATTGGTTTAATAATTTAAGAAAAAGATCTATAAGTCATTTTAGAAATATAAGAATCATACTCACCTCAATCTTACATACGGTGTGATCGGTATAACTCCAAGTACATCTTTTCAATATATAAGTTTCATTTTATTTTAAATACACATCACATCACCAAAACCGAAGTAATGAGCCTAGATTATTTTCTCATCATTATATATATTATTATTTAATTAATTTTTTACCATTTTTATCTTATAATAATTTAGTTAATTATCATATATATAATAATTGAAGAAGAATAATAAATGGTGTGATTTTCAAGAATCAATTTTAACTCAATACGATACATAACATTCCTGGTATGACTCAAAGTTTAGTTTAAAACTAACACTTTATGTTAATTTATCTCTTTATATTTTTGACAATATAATTTTATTTTTCTTATACATGTGAGTTTTTTTCTCGATAAGGGGTTAGGATCAGAAGACCAAGGAACAATGGTGATTTTGAATGTAGATAATAATTTAGACTTATGTAATTGTATAAAACAATGTTTAAAATGCCTATAATATAGTGTTTTTTCTTGTATTTTTTTATAAATTTTATTTCATTTAAATTCTGTATCGATACTTGATTTTTCTAATTTGGTGGTGTTTTTCATACTGCAGTGTGCTATTATAGCACCCTACACTGGTGCTGTAGTGTGATATAGCAACACACTACAACATTCTTCTTTATTATCATTTTTAAGGAGATGATAAAGGTAATAATTATCAACACTAAAAAAACACTGATAAATGTATAGGGAATTTAATATCTCCCTGGTACTCAATACTTCTCTAACACTGATAAATGCTATTTTTAGCATCTTTAAAGGCTTATTTTGTAGTAGTAAAAACTTATAAGATATGAAGGAATGAATATAACTAGAATCAAATAAAACTTTTTTCATTCTTGAGTGAATATAAAGTGTACCTTACATGAATTAATTTCCATGCTCCACTTCAGAAGTAGTGATAGAATTAGATTTTCCTTGATTATTTGGATTTGGTGGTTGCTAACACTAATTACCCTCAAGGTCCCATGGTTTAATACATTGGATTTTATAGTGAATTTTCTCCATATAATTAAAGAATTAAACCATAGGTGGTGTATTAGTAGGTTCCTTCCTTTACCTCTATCATGTTGGATGGATTCCTTTCAAAAATCATGAGCATCGTTTCATTCTATACCTCACTTGAATCATTTACGCTTCCCTTTGAGACAATTTTGATGATACTTCTTCCCACATTTTTGATATGTGAGTGATTGGATACTCTTTCATCCTTTTTCAGTTGGCTCATTGTATTGAAACTCCATTATTCTATTATTATCTCCAGAACCATGGGACCATTCTCCAAACTCCATCTCTATTTTGAGAGTAAATCAAACTACTTCTTTACAAATACCAAAGTCTTGGATATATAGATCCTTTTTAAGGTGTGGTTTAAACCACTAATGAGTCTACATATTTTTATATCATTATTGATTACAATTCTTGAGGTGTATCTTGTAATACTTGTGAAGATTTCCTTATAAGACATGAAAAATTCACCTTTATTTTTCTTCAAATCTAAGAATTATCTACCCATATTTGTTTGAAAAGTTCTAGGGAAATACTTATTAATAAATATTTTCTTAAATTATTTTCACTCCATATATTCCATTTCATCCTTCAGTTTAGATTTCTTTATCAATGAACACTATTTATCATTTCTCTATCTAAATTATATATGACTAGAGTCACCTTCTCCTTCTCAGAATAGAAGATAATAGAAAAGAAAGTCTCCATTTAGTTCACCCATTTTTTAGTTACAATTGTATCAGAAGATCCCCTAAATTTCAGTGGTCATTGTTGCATAAAGGACTCAATGAATGGTTTCTCCTTATTGGGTTAAGGAGGATGCTTGACATGGTTTAAGTTATTATTCATATCCTACGACAACTGGGTACGGGTGTCTATGAAGTTTTAAACCCTAGCATCCATGGAATTGGGGATGTTATTTAGAAAATTATTGCATTATCAGTCACATGGATTATTGGTATGATTTATCCTCATTCTATCCATATTCAAAAATAGAAAAGGTTTGAAAAAATATAATTCAAAAAAATCATAAAGAAATAATTTATTCTTATGTATCAATAAGATATAAAGGCATATCTTATGGGATCCCTATGTTTATCCTTTTTGTAAAATAATTATTCTAGGATGTTTACCTATACATAGACTTATACTGATATTTCTCACTAAATATTTCTAATACTAATTCCTAAATTAACTAAACCATAGCTCCGATACCAATTATGGTGAACCAAATTTTTCTTACATTGCTATTACATTATTTTTAGAATAAACAACATAATAGTTATACAATCATGGATCCCAAGGTTTAATGTTTTAGGGAAATTAGGAACATACAACACTTGTACATAATAAAAATAAAACATTATTTAAATTATTCTTCTAAATACTTCTAAATATCTTATGATCTATTTAGTAAATTAATTAACTTGAGGATATACCTCAAATAATGGGGTAATATAAAATCCTAATAAGAGGAGGAATAAGGGACATGGATCAATAGTACATGAGTGAGCATAATCAATATAATCATATCATAAGTATCCTCATTATAATAAGGACAGACATTATTTATAAAGTCATGGAATGTGGAATATTCATAATAATGAAACATCATAAAATAGTGGTCAAATATAACACATAGTTGTAAACAATGCTAGCATTATGTTTACTCATACATATGTTCATAAATCATAACATCATAAATTTTAACAAAGAGAGAATATTTTTCACTCAAAATAAAAATTATCTCATAAGATACATCACATTAACAAATTCATTAGAGGCCTATATAATTCATATCCCACCTGTCACATCATAACATGCTCATAATCATGCATGCCACATGGAAGGATAAAATTGTAGCCATGAAATATCCTGTGGAAAGGAATGAGTTTTTTAAATGATTTCACATATAATAAGTCATTAAATGAACTTTAAGATTCCCAAATAATTAATAGAGATCATACAATGTAATAAAAGACCATTTTATTATTTTTAAGGAGAATAAATTCAAGAGAATTCAAGATATGTTTTGGAAATTGAAGTATTTTTGAAAAAGAATTGCAAATTGATTAGATAACATTTTTGATGGGAAGAAACATGTATATCCATGAAAGAAAATATAAATAATATTTAAAGGAAATATATTTTATATTAGAGGAACATTAATACTAAAATCAATGTGAAATATGAGATAACCCAAAAGAAAGAGTTTGGGTTTAAACCCCCCTTATATTAAATCCCGCTTTATTTCGTTATTTTTTTGACTCTTGAATAATAAACATAGGTTTATTAAAACATTGGAACACAAGTGAATTATTATATTTTTTTCACTATTTATTAATGATAATCATTAGGTTATATTTCTTAATTCCATTGGTTGAAGAGATAATGTTTTGATGTCATGTTTTCCTTAAAAATTTCCCATTTTAATTCAATTTTACTATTTTTTGTTAAAGGTATTTTATAAATTAGTTTAATTAATTAAATATGCTTAAAATAAATATATTTATTAGTTTATTTATAATAAATAATTTATTATAACTAGAAATAATTTTCGTGATAAGTAAATAATTGGAAATTTCCTCATTGGGGGTTAACCAACGATTAACCAGACATTGTCTAAGGAGGAGATATGCGAATTATGAAATATAATTAAATAGTAGATATGATTATTTAAGTAGGATAAAATAATTAATATAATGTTAACATAATAATTAATTATTATTATAATATTTTAGTTCGGAATGGGTAGAGAAAAATAGGAATAGAAGAGGAAAATAAAATGAAGAGTTCATGAAAACATACCCACTTCTCAATGTTACTTCTCTTGTACATCACTGAACTACCTTGATTCTTAGATTTGGTTACACAAAAAAATCCCTAAGGATTATAAGGGGATTAAGGGGGAGTATTTAGGTGGTTATTTTTCTTTGAAAATTTTAAGTGAAGTGGTTTTACATGGGGAGGGAGAGGGGTTATTTATATTTTTAAAGAGAGGTATTTTTGAGTTAAAATATTGAATAAAATACCATATCCAAGGTAAAAAATGAAATAGTGTCATTTTTGACATAATTAATCACATATAAATATAATAGAATGTTATTTGGACTTTAAAATACTTTATAATTCGAATTCATGGGTTTATTAAAAAGGAAAGTGGAAAAATAAAAAAAATTGTTTTTTAAAGGAATGCTTTTAACTTTAGACTTTGGAAAGTAATTTTTACTTTTAGAAAACATGTTTATTATGTTTTAATGACTCATTTATAAAATTAAATATGTTTTGTTTGAGAAAGTTTTTTTATAATTTTTTACATAATGAATTATTTAATTCTAAATACACCGATTATGGAAAAACTATAATTTTACTATTCACTAAAAAATTTAAGTATTTCAGAAAATTAACAAAAATCACCATTGGATAATTTCGATGATATAATTTTAAAAATGAAATTTATTTTTTCAAAATCATTTTCTAACAGAGTTTATTTTAATTTTAAATATAAAAATTATTATTTTTTATGAAATACCATAAAATACAGTTTATAAAAAGTGTGGATATATTTTATTTGAGTTTTTATTCATGATATTTATTTTATGGAATTATAATATTCATATTTACTAAAATTAATCATGATAAATATTATTTTATTTCATTTTTTTATTTTGAGGTCAAATTTCTATTCCAATGGTTCAGTTACTATTCCCAACAGTCTAGTTACAATTATAATGGTTACATTACTATTCCAATGGTCACATTAACACTTATAAATACTAATTAATTACTTCATTAAAAATTCACTAAAATTTATCACAATGCTCTATATTTTCATTTTATAAGATTGTGATTTCTTTATTAATATTTTCTTTCATTTCTATAGTGTTTTCTTTAGGGGCGATGATTCTAGCAGATTGAAAGGATCTAAATTTCCCCATTATATTATTCTTAATTTATATTTTTGTCCCATTATAATGTTTGACATTTTTAGGGGTTTATTTATTGATTAATATAAAGATATTTAATAACGAAATAAATTTTTATTGGTTTCTATATGTTTTTATGTGTATAATACTATATATTATAATATAATACACATCTATTTGAAGAAAAACTACCATTTATAAGATTTGGGTTGTTAAAATAATCATGAAGGAAATATGAGGAAAATGAGAACTTGGGAAAACCTTCCTTAAAAAACAAACACTTCATTTTAAAAGTTCATAAAATTTTCTTTCCTTATTAAATACAAATATTTACATAAAAATCATTTTCAAGAATGAAATAGGTATCTTAGAGAATCATATTAGTAACTTGTGTTCACTCATGTTTAAACTATGTAAAAAATAACTGAATCCTAGTTAATTATATATGAGTAACTTACCTGGTTAACTCCATCATTTTTCACCTCCAAATACTATTCATTACTCAATATAGTGGAAAACTATATTAGGCTCACCCATGATAATAATCTATATCAACATCACTTGGAATCATATATATTGTTCAAGTATTATATCATGAAAAATGGTAATCTTTCATGTTTTCATCATAAAATCCTCAGACAACTCATTTAAACCCAAAAATAAAACACTTTCCATTTTCACATAATCATAAGTAGAATTATCAATTTTGTTTAAGAAATCTTAAAAATGAAAAAATTAAGAGAAGAGTGGGAATAAGATATTCTTTGAAAAACAATGTTAACTTTTAGGGGAGTATTGACAATGAATAATAGCTATAGTGGTGGGAAAAGGTGGTCAATCCGTATACATTAAAAAACTAGTTTCTCCTTTTGGTAAAAAAGGTTAAAGTGACCAGTACAGTAAATTTTTAAAAGATTAATTTTTTATTGAACACCCCATTATTTTAAAATAATGCTATGTTGTAGTTGGGGGATCACCCAAGTGGTAAAGGATCCCTATAATCCTACATCAGACTCAAGTTCAAATTTGGGTGGGAGAAAATTTCCATAGGTATTAGAGAGGCACTATGTCAGGTGGGTATTATAGTAGATACTGTAGCGGGGTACTGTTGCAAAATTATTATTCATCCTGATTGGGCTTTTGGGACACTAGTCCTTCGTTCCATCAAGGGTGTAGTGACGCAGGCATGAAGTGAAGGTGCTGATGTAAGCATGATGCAAGAAGGGAAGTTGGGACTTCTAATGGTGGGAATATGGTCTATGCAATGGACTTCATGTCCACTGGGCCTTCAAGCCAAAATATATAATGTAATAAAACAGCTTGTTGGGTTGGTTATCCCTTGGGGGGGATATAACCTACCTTTTAGACTTTTGTATGTATGGTGTGTGTGTGTGTTTTAATGTAATTTTACCCCCAATAACCTAATATATATTAAAATAATTTTATGTTTGATAGTGTATACAATTCATTACATTGAGGTTAAACAAACCGTGATATATTATGGAAATATTATTATTTAAACAAGACTGCTATAACCTAGTCGTTACAATTAGCAGTATTATGAGGAAAAAAAATTATAAAAAATATCCCTAAAGGTTTTATAAAATCAAAATTTGTCTATTAATTCATAATAAATAGTACCCAAATTTCAGTAAAATCATTTTGTACTTTAAAAATACATTTTCTTCAAAAATGATTTTTATTTATTTTTGTGAGAAAAAATTCTAGTTAATTTTTAGATATCTTAGAAATTTTATTTTATAAAATTAAAATTATTTTTTAAATCACCATATCAAAATTAACTTAGGGTGAAATTTTGGGATTTTTCTAAAATGTTTGATTTTTCAGTGAATAGTGAAAATTATCTATTTTTCAAATACTGTCATTTCTTTTCACTAAATGAAGTAATATAAAAGTTCCATTATATTTTGGATTTGGTATTAAATTTAAATATGAACCATTTTATTTATAATAACCTAATTAATTTCATTTTAATCATCAATTTTCATTATTTTGGTATAAGTTTATTTTTAGGCTTAGAAACATGGTTTTCTGCAAAATCTTTTAAATATACAAAGTTTATCCATTTCAATAAATTAAAATAACTAATAATAAAGAAATATTTAAATTAAATTAAAATATTATATTAATATTTATATGAATATAAATTAATATAATTATTATTTCTAGTCATAAAGTTAATATATGATCATCTATTGGTAGAAAAATGAATATCTTAAAAAACAGTTTTTCGACACGTTTGGAGAGTTTAATTTTAAAATTAATGCCATAAATTATATATTTTTAATTTAATAAAATTTATTCAATATTTTTAATCAAAATAATTAATATTAGTTAATAATTTCAACTAAATGTTGGTCATAATGAACAGTAAAAATAGTAAAAAAACTAGTTACCATTATGAAAAACTAAAATGTTAAAATTGAGTAACTTTAGAGTTAAATGGAATAAAATGATTAAAAAATATTAATTTTTGAAAATTGGAGGTTTTTATCAACTATATAACCTTTAAAATCAACGATTTATTAATTTTGGTGGCACTTAGCTTGAGAGTGACTTATCATTATTGAACAGTTTCAGGTATTTACCAAAATACCACTCCTCCACAATTATAAAACAGAACCACTCATTTATTCACACTTATAAATCCATTTGGATTGAAAGAACCTTGAAAGAATCTCTATCTAACATCATTACCCATATTTTATTGTTTCGTTTTTCCCCAAAATACCAACCTTAGGGTTCTTAATAAGGGATCCAAAGGAGGTTCTTCTAAGCGAAGGCAATCATCTTCACCGAGACCATTCTTTTTTAGTTATTTCAGTTCCAACATCAATTATGTCTTAAAAATTAATATATAATAAAAAAATTATCTCTTATACAATGATATGTTATTATATTTATTGAATAATATTTATCCATACCCTCTTTCATCAATAGAGAAACAAAACTATCATTCTTTTGTACAACATGCTATCACCTCACGAACTAATGTAATTTTTCCCATCGACCCCACTCACTGATGTTAATGATTATAGATTTAATATTTATATATGATATTAAATATTTATTAGTATTTAAGTAAAGTTAATAGATCATATACCTTCTTACAATACTATCCATTGAAAAATGATAATATCGTTTGTGTGTATGGTGGACTACTGCCTCACGAAGCGATGCGATTCAATTTTTATTACTGCATCCCATTGATGGTTTATGTAAGGGAATTTAAATAATAATATGATATTTATGATATAATTATAACTCTTTAAATATAAAATAATAGTTACCTTCTTTCCATTATGACCGCCGTAAAATGGAAATGTTACTCATGCGTACGTACAATCTATCGTATCCATAATTACAACGTAATTAATTTTTCATAAAAATATTTCATGATTGGTTTTAAAAGTATAATTTATGTATAAAAATAATAATTATCTCCTTATTGTTATTTTTTATATGAATAAACAATTAACCCTTTGACCATGATCAACACATCGATGTTGTTTTAAAATTATGAACCAAGTATCCTAAAAAAACATGATGTGGACATAACTGAATATGTAACTAAATATGAAATTAAAATAAATTAAGTGAATGTATTAAGTATAATGTATTAAAACTACAAAATAATTTTAAGAAAAAAATAATTTATATAAGTTTATTATAATGGATATAAATGATATACGTGACAAGTTTGGACTCGTGGTTATGGTTTTCATCACAAAACTTACTTCTTTGAGACACATGTTCTTTTATGTACCAAATTTATTTTAAGAGGTGTATATAATGAAAATTGAATATTTAAAATCATTTATTATTCATATTCATGATATTTTAACTTCAAATTCAATATATATCCCTTTTAAGAAGTTTTTATTAAGGTATTTCTTAAACCGTAAGGAATTTATCGTCTCACTTTTACATCCATGAGACATATTCCATATTTACCACTTATTTGTTTTGTGTGGTGTATATATTTAACATTTTAATGATACATCATGAATATATTTATCTTAATGGTTTTTAATGTTTCATTTTATGTTACTTATTTCATGGGGGTTAAGATTCAAAAGTTACAAAAGTGGTAAGGGTTTATCATTATTCAAGATTGTTTATGTTCAAGCCTAACTTGGAGGAATTATTTGTTATTTATATCTTATACCCAATAAATTTATTCTTCTCTAGTTATTCATAAAATTTTTAGGTAATAGTAAATTTTTTCTTTTTTTGTACTAAAAATTATTGAAAAAAATATTTTAATAAAAACTGACATTATTTATCTCTTCGGTCAAAAATGATTTTTATTCAATATTCATGTTTTCTAAATTTTTTTAAAGAATAATTTTAATATTATCCAAATTATTTTTTAAATAAAATTTTACCCATATTTTAATTTTTTTTAAATGTATCTTATTTTCATTTTCTAAACGAGATACTTTTAAACCTTTTTAAAATAGTGTGAAAGGACTGTTTTTAAGTTACATGACATCTTTGGAATTACCTGCCGTCATAACCAATAAATTATTTGAATATTACTTTATAAGTTTAAATATTATTTTTAAATGAATTTTTTTATATAATATTTTTATTTTTTCATATTTTTAAATAGTTATTTCAAATTGAAAAGGGTATTTTCCTCAAGAAATATTCCATACAATATTCTAAATATACTTTCCTAAATAATGAAGACCTTTGATTCTATAGATTGATTCTAAATTAAGTATATATATCTCTAAAATATATACCTATCTTATTATCCCTTGATTTTATAGGTTAATACATGCCTTATGTTCATCTCTCAAATTTAATCATTATAAAATTTACTTTGGGTATGATATGAGGCCAGATTATACAACCAATTTATTTCCATGGGTAATTATTATGTTTATGACTTATGCTTGACTTAATTTTGTGTAAAATATAATAGTGTGTCTGTACCTAGATATCAATCCAATGCATTGGGTAAATATTTAGTCTCATGCAGTGTAATTTATCGTATTATGGAGTAAACCTAATCCATTGTGATAATTTTTCCACCTTATGTTTTTGTCTAGATAGTTAGCCTTAACTAATTTTTATATCATGTTATACATTTCTTCCAAATTTACTGTGATGCCATGATATTATTTATATCATGTTATTTATCTTATGATCCCATGTGTTTACACTTGAGCCTTCTCTTTGACGATATCATGTTATATTTTTGACTCACAAGTTATTCTTCCTTATCATGTTTATTACCTTACTGAGCTTCTTAAATAAACCATATTTTCTATTTATATACCATGTTATCACATGAAGTTTATAAGATTAAAAAGGATTTAAGATCTAATTATGGAAAATAAAATAATTTTTTTTATTTTAGTATAACTTTAATGAATTGGTAACCTAGAATTCCAAAGACACTAGGCCTCAAAATCTATGTGTTCTGATTAATGAATGTTTATATTAAAAATCATGTAATAATATGTGTAAATGGTGTGAGTTTATATAGTTTGTATCAAAGTAAGGTCTAGTAATTTTTGGGGATTAGGACTAGAATAATTTTATGATAGCCCTAGGGATAAGTATAATGATAAGAAAAATTATAGGAAAATATCCTAGAATTTTTGTGAAGGATAGAGAGAGTGGTTTCCAATAAATTAATCCCTATCTAGATAATATAAGTAGACATGGATTTGTAAAATTTATACCTATGGATAATAAATATTAAAAGGGTGAACTGATATTTGACTCAATTATCACCTAGTACATAAAAACGGTCCCTTCCACACACATGGTTTGAAACTCCTAGAGGATATGTTTTTGAAATCCATAGACTCTTTATGAACCATCATTAAGGACTTGAATAGATGAAAATAACAAATGAATGAAGTTAAACCTAAAGTGTCTAGGGTTGATAAGTCTAATGTTTATTGTAAGTTTAATGGCATAAGTACCACTTTTGAGGTTTTAGGTTATGGAAGGCTAGGATGATTAAGAGTATTTTGGGAGACATTTATGGTAATATTACCCTTAGGTTTAGTATGAGTTTTATTAAAAAAATGTTATTTGAGGAAGAATAACTTTAAATTTTTTGGATATAAGTTTAATATAATTTGTAACCTTTGGGGTTTAACCTATACTTAATGTTAAGGTAATAATATTTGATTAAGATTATTTTATTTTATTGAAAATAAAAGTTTTATAAAATACCTTAGTAGTTATAAACTCATTTAATGATTTTGAGGATGTTCATAATATTTTTGGGAATATTATAGTAATTATATTAATATAGTTTTAGAAATAAAACCCACATACCTAGAGATAACTTATCATATCCTGAAAGGCCATAGGGATTGAACCAACATATAAAGGGTGATAAGGGTAAAATACCTACCGATGGCCTATATGATGTATTGGTTAGTATGAAATTGTTTTTAATTAAATTATTTTGTCGATAAATATTAATTTGATTTTGGGAAACATACTATAGGATCAAATATTTTTTAAATTTTAGTATTTTTTAGGTGTTAATGATATTTTGGGAAACATTTTATTATGTTGAAATATATATAACCTTTAGGTTTAATGTAAGGATTATTTGGGAAGAATAAAATTATGTTTTTTAGAGATGTAATTTAAAGGGTATGGGATACCATTTGAGGTTAGAAACTTATTTCATAGTGGGGTTATTTGGAATATAGTGTTATTTATTTAACTAATGATCTATGTTATAACTTGGGTTGTATTTTTTAAATTTTTAGATGAATATATTCATCTTTATTTTGGGTATTATGTTAAATTGAGCTAACCATTTTGATTTTAATAAAGCTAAGATGAATAACTTGTTACTCTTTTATATATATCATGATCCATAAAATTTAATTTTAGTGCTCTAGGAATAATAAAAATTCTTATTGGATATTCATTCCTTAGAGTAATAGGTGAAGTGGAAAGTGATTGAAGCACAACTAAAAGATAAAATTGTGTTTATGTAATAAAGTGATATCACATAAGTATATTTTATGGTGTTATCTATCTTAATAGTAAAATAATACCGAAACTCTAGGAGAAGGATCTTGATTTTTTATCCTATTACCTATATATATGATGAATAAATGGTATTTTAACTGATCATATATTTATGTTTTTATAGTCGTTAACTTTCTCTTGATCATTCAATTTCTTGGGATTAATGACATTTATTGCTCTTCATAATTATTTAACCTTTTATTCCAAGTCCATATTTTCACTTCCCACTAATGTTATCCTATATTGAAAACTATTTATGTGTTATTCTAGATAACCATAATATTTCCACTTCCATCTTTTAAGAAGAAATTTTATTAACCCTTTTTAGAATTTGGGTTTTCCAGAAAGGAATTTTCAAATTTCAAACTGAGCACAAGTTAAAAATTTTAGGATTAAATTTATTTAATGGGGGTGTATTGTGACACCTTGAGATTTTAAAAGAACACTATCTTTGATGGCGTATACAACATGCAATATTGAGATTAAACTAATCGTGATATACTATTAAAATATTATTATTTAAACACAATTGTTATAACCTAGCCATTAAAATTAGTGGTATTAATAGGAATGAACATATTATAAAAAACATCTCTAAAGGTTTTATATAATCAAAATTTATTTATTAATTCATAATAATAAGTACCCAAATTTTAGTAAAATAATTTTATGCTTCAATAATATATTTTCTCCACGAATGATTTTTATTGATTTTTTTGAGAAAATATTATAATTATTTTTTGTAACTTTTAGAAATTATATTTTATAAAATAAAAATAATTTTTGAAATAATAATATCAAAATTAACTAAGGGTGAAATTTTTGGATTTTTCTGAAATGTTTAATTTTTTATTTAAGAGGGAAAATTACCGATTTTTTCAAATATTGACATTTATTTTCATTAAATAAAGTAATTTAGAAGTTAAATTATATTTTAAATTTTTATTAAAGTGAGATATAACAAATTTTATTTTATAATAACTTATTTAATTCAATTTTAATCATCAATTTTCATGATTTTGGTGTAAGTTTATTTTTGTGCTAAAAAATGTGGTTTTCTACAAACTATTTTAAATGTATAAAGATTATCCATTTTAATTAATTTAAATCACCCATATTAAGGAAATATTTTAGTTAAATTAATAAATTATAAATATATTTATATCAATTTAAATTCATATAATGATTATTTTTAGTTATAATGTTAATATAAGATCATCTATTGTGTGAAAAATGAATTTCTTGAAAATCCCTTTTTTAGAAAGTTTTGTGGGTTTAATTTTAAATTAAATTCTTCTCATTATGTATTTTGAATTTTATAAAATGGATTCCATATTTTTAATAAAAATTATTAATATTATTTAATAATATCAACTTAATTTTGGTCATAATGAATAGTAAAGATAGTAAAACAATTAGTAACTATAGTGAAAAACAAAATTGGTAAAATTGAGTAAACTTAGAGGTAAATGGAATAAAATGTTTAAAAAATGTTTATTTTTGAGTTATAGAGGTTTGGAACAACCATATAACCATTAAAATCCATTATTTATCAATTTTTAGGCTCATTTCTTGAGAGTGACTTCCCATTATTGAATAGTTTTGAGTATTTACAAAAATAGAACTCCTCCTCAATTATAAAAGTTCACCTCTCCCATCTCTTATTAATTTCTCTAAAGACATATTTATTAACCAAAAACTAAAAACATATCTCACCAAAATACTTGGACACATTATAGAGATTCTGTTTTTCCCAAAAGTGTAACCTTAGGGTTCTTAATAATAGATCCAAAGGAGCCTATTTTAATAGAAGTTAATCATCTTTAACGAGATTGTTATTTTTTAATTATTATTTTTAATGCATAAGTTATGTATTAAGAATTAGAAAGTATATCATATATAATAATATTTTATTATGTGAATAATATTTATCCACACCCTCTTCTATTAAAAGGGAAACAAAACAATCGTTCATAAGTGTGGGGACTACCTCCTCACAAACCTTAATTTTCTATAATCATCTCTCAAAGATATTAATGATGATTAATTTAATATTTATATATGATATTAATTAAATATTAATAATTATATAAAATTAACATATCATATACCATCTTACCTTACTATCCATTGAATAATGATAACATCGTTAGTGTGTACGTCAGACTACTACCTTGCAAAGCGGTGTGATTCGTTTTCAATTACCATATCACATAGATGGTTTATATAAGTGTATTTAACTAAATAAAGTGAAATTTATGATATAATTAAGATTATTTAAATTTAAAATAACACTTACCTTCTTTCAATCATGATCATTGAAAAATGGAAACTTTACTCATGCGTACGTATGACCTACCGTCCCCATGATTGTAATGTAGTTCATTTTTCATAAACATATTTCATGATTGGGTTTAAAATTATAATTTATGTATAAAAATTATAATTATCTCAATATTACTATTATTTTTATGATCAACCAAATACCCTTTTGACTATGGTCAACAAACCAATACTGTTTTGAAATTATAAACCAAGCGTCCCCAAAACACCCGATGCGGTCATAGCTGAATAAGTAATTAAATATATAATTAAAATACATGAATTAAATGGTTTTAAAATAGAGTGTTATGAATATAAAATGATATTAAAAAATAAAACAATTGATATATGTTTATTATATAGGAGATAAAAGACATACTTGACATGTCGGGACTCACGGTAACAGTTTTCATTTCAAAATTTCTTTCTTTCCGATACATGTTCTTTTAGGCCCCAAAATTCTTATAAAATGTTTATATAATGAAAATTGAATACTTAAAATAATTTATTATTCATATTCATGGTATTTTAACTTTAAATTCAATATCTATCTCTATCATGCAGTTTTTTCAAGAGGTTTCTTAAAATTTAGGGGTTTCTCATCTCACTTTTACTTCCATGAGACTTAAGGTATATTCACCACTTATTTATTTTATGTGGTGTATATACTTCCCCTTTTAATTTTATATAATTAATATCTTTATATTCATGGAATTTATTATTTAATTTGAAGTTAATTATTTCTTGTAGGTTAAGATATAAAACTTTCTAAAGTGGAAGGGGTTTATCATTATTTGCGATTGTTTATATTGAAACCTCCCTTAGATTATTTTTAGCAACTTCTATATTAAACCCTATATATTTTATTCTCCTTTGATTATTCATAAACAAATAAATTAATATTAACATTTATCTCTATTTTTACTTAAAATTATTGGGAAAATTATTTTAATAAAAGATAATGTTATTGTAACATCCCGAGTAAGTAATGAATAAAATATATTTTTTATCTATGTCTATTAATGAATTAGATAGTGTTTTAGATGATTAAAATTAGAATAAATCCCATCTTAAGCGTGGAATACACTAATATTTTTAAAAGATTGTTTTATTGACTTTTGATGGAAAATCATTTTAAATCAAAATTTTGACAACTTTATAAGCTCTATTTTTCAAAATAAACTTATTCTTTATGATTGTAACATTGAAATTTACTTTGGGTAAATATTTCATATTTTTTCGATAAAGTTCATTTTTTTAATGAATAGTGAAAAATGTTGTATTTTAATTCAAAACCTCTTTTTAATCTAATTTATTTATATGATTATATTATCTTTTTAATTGGTTTTTAAGTTAAATTAGAATATATTTTTACCATTTAATCCAATATTGGTCGTTGGAATTAATTTCACTTTGAAATTCGACTTAAACTCGTGTCAATCATTTGATACTTATTGTTTCATAAAAACAGGCTATTTGTTCTGACAGCGGGAATTAATTATTAAATTAATTAATGTAACTTATATGTTTTTAATTTTTTAAAATACACATCATTTTTTATTTTGGAATATAAAATATAGCTTAGGGTGAAGTTTTGGTATTTTTCTGAAAAACTTCAATTTTTGGTGAATAGTGAAACCTCTAAGTGGTACTTAAAAAACTGATTTTTTGTTTAAATGAAATTTTACAACCTCTGTGTTTTGAATTTCAAAAATACGACATACATGGTTTTCATTAAGAAGTAAAATGTGGTTCAATGGGATCAAAATAATTTTTTTGTGAATAGTAACTTTTAAGTTTTTAATCACAATTAGAGGCAATTAGTGCAATTTAAGGTAAAAATAATGTTTTAATAATATAAAATGACCTAGACACATGTACTACCCTTATTGGATGTGTCATGGCCGACCAAGACAACCCATGGGTCTATTTTGGGGACCCCATGGAGCCACTTGGGTAAGATAATGACATTAATGACTTTTATTTAATGTTAAAGTAAAAATGTCACAAACATGAGTTGTCTTACTAATTTTTTTTAAATGGGGTTATAAAAGTAATATTTTTGACTATAAATATTAATTATAAATATAAAAGTATTTCCTACGTCATAGTATTTTTTTATAATTTTTATACATTAAATAAATTAAATTATTTATGACACCATGATGATGCAGCGATTACCTCATTATTTAACGATTTAAATAAAATGAAATGATAATGTAAAATCTAAGACCTACACATGTAAAAAACCTATTGTATGGGTGGATTTCTAACTATTATCACCTTATCCTCGAAATATATAATTTTGGGACCTTTTAAATCCGAAAATCATTTTATAATAAAGTATCCTTTTATACCTTTCCAAGAGTGCCCCTCCTCTCCTCTTATAAAAGGCCCCCACCTCTACCACCTTACCCACAATTCCAAAGCCTTTTTCTCATCCAAACCCTGCTCATTTTGTCTCTCCACATCCCTCTCTAACTCTTAGAAGCCTCACTTTGGGAAGAAGTCTTCCTAAGGAAGCCTTTGAGCTCAAATCAAAAAGAGTTACCCGATTTAAAGGTAGTGTCTTCTATTGTGTTCTTATGTTTTATTTTTCTTCTCCAACCCCCTAAACTCTTTTTATTCATTTATTTTGTAACAAAACAGTATATTCCATATAATAGGTTGTTGTTATAAGAAGTATTTAAGCTACATTTACACACACCTACATCTAATGGTTAAAGAACATACTGTTTCTGTGGATGGAGAATTTCTGCCTCACGAAACGATGATTGTTGAATATTCTTTTAACAGCTTCAAAGGTGGCCATTAATATGACACTATATTTATATATGATATATAATATGTTTATGTTTTACTTAAGCTTATGTATTTTTCATTTATGGCATACCTTTATGGTTTCCATTATGGGTAAACACGATATCTTCATTTTAGGAAGTGCGGACTACCGCCCCCTCAAAATGATATGATTCGTTAATGCCATATGTGGGACGTATAAAGGATGTAATTAATGATATTATATATGATATTATAATGGAATTATAATATACCTTTATATCATTATGATTCCATTCCATAAAATATGAAATAGAAATGAAATTAGCGTTCATGCGTACGTACGACTTACCGTCTCCATGAACGGTGCATTTCATTTCTTACCTCTAAACATTATGTAATATTATAAATAGACGTATATACTGGATATATATGATATATATGATATCTAAATCATGAGTATAACTCTGGATATAATGGATACATGAACAACTTTTAATTATAAAGATTTTATTTTTGACTCAAGTACCAATGATCGTTAAAACGACCGTTATTAACTTAAATAATTACATAGTGTTCATGACATGGAAATAAGTGATATAAAAGGAATAATAAACTTGAAAAAGGTTCTTAAAAAAGTAGAAATTAACTCAAGTTTATTATTCAGGAGGTTAAAGAATGATCACGTCAAGTCAGACTCGAGGTATAAGACTTCGTCTCAATCTCCTTTCATTGAGGCATATTTTGTTTTATACACAACCTTCTTTTATACGGTGTATAAACCCCTTTGACTTTTAAGTTTATCCAAAAGGAATCTTTTTTTTATATGAAGAGTTTACTAAACGAAAAAAGGGAATTTTTTTGTCGTACGTATGTGGCGACAACGACTTCTCCGCCGCCATGACCATTATTTGAGTTTCAGCTTCCTCTACAAGACATACCTTTTTTTTAAATGAAAAATAAATACCATGTTTTATTTTTCTTTTATTTTGGTATTGAAAAAGTGTTTTCATAATGTTTTTATTATATCAATGTGTTGTATTGATATCTTGTAATTGAAATGTGGAAATGTTATGTTTCCTTTATGCATGTTTTATGTGATACGATTATGTTATGGTTCTTGGGAATTGTTATGAAGACGGGTGGTTCCGTGATAAACTAAGAGAGGGTGAGCCCGATATAGTTCTCCAATGCATTGGGTAATGAGAAGGAGTTAAACATTAAGGTTTCTCCAAAGGTATTTAGGGAATATACTGTGATGGGTATTCCAAACGTAACCAAGAGGGTTACTCCCTACGTAAGAATGTTAGGAATTCATCAAGTTACCTTTATGGCTTATGATTTCTATGATTTATTCATGATTTTATGAGGTATGTTAAAGTGCTTATGTTTTATGAGTAGAGTATGATTTCATTGATTCTTATGTATACATGCACTCACGTTTCCTTTCCATATTTTTATATCCCTTACTAAGCTTTTTATGCTCATCCCTTGTTTTTGAAATTTTTTTCATAGGTCAAGGGAAGGGTACATGATATGATGATAGTGTTAAGGAAGTGTCAAGAAAGAATCCATGTTTTATTTTAAATATGTTTTCGTTGATGGGAAAAAATGAATAATATCTTTTATGTAACCACTTTGTTTAAATGTGGAATGTAATGCAAGTTTTATGATCTAATTCTCTAAAACTCTAAACCTGAAAATATCCTCAATGTATAATCTTGTAATAACTCAAGATTAAGTAATGTTTAAGGCTGGGGCCTTATAGTTGGTATCAGAGGTCGGTTTAGATAACTTTAGGAGTTAGAATTTTATTAAATGATTATCCAAAAATATTTTTTTATGGTCAAACTGAAATGATATAGCATTTGAAGATTACCATGTTGGTTCATCTAAGACATGTTTGTTCAGAATGGGTTTCCGCAGATGAAACAGGGAAGCAGTGCTAGGAAGGCATACAGAAGAAAATAACCTTCCGCATCAGCAACCTGAGATAGTCGGAATTGGAACTGAACAATTTGTTGTAGTAATGGCGCAGTTGACTCAAGAGATAAATGGTGGTGGTATCCATGCACGAGATCAACCAGATCAACCGTAGTGTAACATGTCAGTGGTGGAACATTTCATGAGGAAACATCCCCCATCATTCAGAGGATCATCTGAACCTATGATAGCTGAAGGGTGGATTAAAGCACTGGAGAAGATTTTCAATGTCATGGGGTGTTCAAACAATCAAAAGGTTAGTCTTTCTATTTACCGTTTGGAGGGTGAGGTATATCATTGGTGGTAGATGGTTAAAAATATCATGGACGCTGATGAGATTGATGTTCTCGACTGGGATGAATTCAAAGGTATGTTTCTTGAGAAGTAGTTTACTAAGGCTGTTCGACTTAGGATGGAAAAACAAATCCTGGAATTGAGGCAAGAGGAAGACTCAGTGGCTGCCTATGAAGAAAGGTTCACTCAATTGGCAAGGTATGATCCAAATTTTATCCGAGACCTTGATAGTAAAATCAATCATTTTTACTAAGGATTAAAGCCAAAATATCGAAGGGAATTAGCTTCTCGTGAGTTCAAAAGTTATGAAAAGCTTGTTCGATGTGCTAAGAAGGTGGAAATGGAGTTTGCCGATGATCAAGTGTTCTATAAAAACTAACATAAGAGGAGACTGAGGTGACAGGAGAAAAGAAAGAATTCTTCAAAAAGGTCTGATGGTAAGAAAACTAAGTTTCCAGTTTGTGATAACTGTTGATCCTGCAAAAACAAAAGTTGTTGAAGAATTTCCAAGACCCACAAATGTAACTGAGATTCATAGCTTCCTTGGTTTGGTAGGCTATTACCGAAGGTTTGTTAGAAATTTTTTACGGTTATCTTGTCCAATGACTAAGCTAACTCAGAAGGGTGTTAAGTTTATCTGGAGAGAAGAATGTGATGATTGTTTTCAGGAATTGAAAAGAATATTGGTGAATGCTCTAGTTTTGGCACTTCCTTCCAGGAATGGTGAGTTTGTTATCTATAGTGATGCTTCATTGAAAGGACTTGGTTGCATCCTAATGCAGAATGATCAGGTAATTGCTTATGCTTCACAACAGTTGAAAACTCATGAGGTAAATTACCCTACACATGATTTAGAATTAGCTGCTGCTGTTTTCGCTTTAAAAATTTGGAGGCACCATTTGTATGGAGTAAAGTGTGAAATATATACCGATCAAAAAAGTTTAAAGTATATATTCATTCAGGAAGAATTGAACATGAGACAGAGGAGATGGCTAGAATTAATCAAGGATTATGATTGTATAATTCATCACCATCCGGGAAAAGAAAATAAAGTGGCTGATGCTTTGAGTCGAAAAAGTAATGCTTCATTAACAATGTTGCGTTTGGAACGTGATACTTTGGTTAAGGATTTGATGAACTTTGGCATAGAAGTTTTTGGTGCTGGATGTTCTTCTGTTTTGTTTCAGGTATCAGTGAAATCTTCTCTATCAGACAGAATCAATCAAGCATAGAAGCAAGACAGTGAGTTGTAGAAAAAGGTAGAGCTAGTTCAGAAGGGTAAGTTTCCTGAATTCAGCATTGATAATGATTGTGTTTTGAGATTTGGGAAGAGATTGTGTGTGCCTTGTGATTTACAGTTGAAGAGAGAGTTGTTATGTGAAGCTCATAGTTCTCCGTTTTTAGTTCATCCTGGCAGTACTAAGATGTACATAGATCTGCGGGAGTATTACTGGTGGGATGGAATGAAAAGAGATATTGCTGATTTTACTGTGAAGTGTTTGACATGTCAACATGTTAAAGCAGAGCAGCAGTTACCGAAAGGGATGCTTCAGCCTTTACCAGTGCTAGAGTGGAAATGGGAGAATATATCCATGGACTTTGTTGTGGGATTACCGAAGACATCTCGAGGTAATAATGCAATCTGGGTTATCGTTGATCGCTTGACTAAATCTGCTCATTTCCTTGCTATATGAGATACTTTTTCCCTAGATCAACTTTCCCATTTGTATCTTCAATAAATAGTCTGGTTACATGGAGTTCCTCGCTCCATTGTATCTGACCGTGATCCCGGGTTCACTTCTAACTTTTGGAAAGGCCTTCAGAAGTCGTTGGGTACTGAATTAAATTTTAGTACAGCTTTTCTTCCTCAGTCAGATGGGCAGCCAGAACGAACAATTCAGATAATGGAGGATATGCTACATGCTTGTTCGATGGATTATTCGGGATGTTGGGACTAACATATTTCCTTGGTTGAATTTTCATATAATAACAATTTTCATTCCAGTATACGGATGGCACCATTTGAGGCGTTATATGGGAAGCAGTGTAGAACTCCAGCTTTCTGGGATGAAGTGGGTGAAAGGAAGCTGATGGGTCTAGAATTGGTAGAAGAGTTGGCAGAAAAAGTTCAGCTGATACAAAAACACATGAGAACAGCTTAGAGTAGGCAGAAGAGTTATTCAGACAACAGGAGGAAGCATCTCTCTTTTGAGGTAGGTGATCATGTTTTTCTCAAAGTCTCACCATGGAAAAGTGTGATGCGATTTGGTAAGAAAGGAAAGCTGAGTCCAAGGTTCATTGGACCATATGAAATTCTGGAGAGAGTTGGATCAGTTTCTCACCAAGTGGCTTTAACTCCGAGTTTATCTCAGGCACACAATGTTTTTCATGTTTCAATGTTAAGGAAGTACATGCCAGATCCATCTCATGTTTTGAGTCCTGAGGTAGTTCAGCTGGAAGAGAACCTATCTTATGAGGAACAACTGGTCCAGATTATTGACCATAGGGAGCAAGTGTTACGGAATAAGGTGATTCATCAGGTAAATGTTTTGTGGAAAAACCACGTGGTTGAAGATGCAACATGGGAATCTGAAAATGCAATGATGGCTAAATACCCCCACTTATTCGATAAGTAAATAAATTGTGGGGACACAATTTTCTAAACGGGGGAAGGATGTAACATCCCAAGTAAGTAATGAATAATAAATATATTTTATCTATGTCTATTAATGAATTATATTGTGTTTTAGAGGCTTAAAATGAGAATAAATCCAATCTTAAGCATGGAATACACTAATATTTTTAAAAGATTGTTTTACTTCCTTTTGATGGAAAAACATTTTTAAATCAAACTTTTGACAACTTTATAAGCTCTATTTGTCAAAATAAACTAATTATTTATGATTGGAACATTGAAATTTACTTTGGGTAAATTTGTTTTATTTTTCCGAAAAATTTCATTTTTTTAATGAATAGTGAAAAATGTTGTATTTTAATTCAAAACCTATTTTTAATATTATTTATTTATATGATTAGATTATATTTTGAATTGGTTTTAAAGTTAAATTAGAATATATTTTTACCATTTAATCCAATAGTGGTCTTTGGAATTATTTTCACTTTGAAATTGGACTTAAACTAGTGTCAATCTTTTGATACTTATTATTTCATAAAAACACGCAATTTGCTCTGATAGCGGGAATTAATTATTAAATTAATTAATGTAACTTATATGTTTTGAATTTTTTAAAATAGACATCATTTTTGATTTTGGAATAACAAATATAGCTTAGGGTGAAGTTTTGGTATTTTTCTGAAAAACTTCAATTTTTGATGAATAGTGAAACCACTAAGTGGTACTTAAAAAACTGATTTTTTGTTTAAATGAAATTTTACCACCTCTGTGTTTTGAATTTCAAAAATCCAACATACATGGTTGTCATTAAGAAGTAAAATATGGTTCAATGGGATCAAAATAATTTTTTGGTGAATAGTAACTTTTAAGTTTTTAATCGCGATTAGAGGTAATTAGTGTAATTTAAGGTAAAAATAATGTTTTAATAATATGAAATGACCTAAACACATGTCCTACCCTTATTGGATGTGTCATGGCCGACCGAGAAAACCCATGGGTCGATTTTGGGGACCCCATAGAGCCACTTGGGTAAGATAATGACATTAATGACTTTTATTTAATGTTAAAGTAAAAATGTCACAAACATGAGTTGTTTTACTAGAACAATTTTTAAATGGTGTTATAAAAGTCATAATTTTGACTATAAATATTCATTAGAAATATTAAAATATTTCCTACATCATAGTATTTTTTTTATAATTTTTAGACATTAAATAAATTAAATTATTTATGACACCATGATGATGCAGCGATTACCTCATTATTTAATGATTTAAATAAAATGAAAAGATAGTGTAAAATCTAAGACCTACACATGTCAAAAATCTATTGGATGGGTGGATTTAGAACTATTATCACCTTATCCTCTAAATATATAATTTTGGGACCTTTTAAATCCGAAAATCATTTTATAATAAAGTATCCTTTTATACCTTTCCAAGAGTGCCCCTCCTCTCCTCTTATAAAAGGCCCCCACCTCTACCACCTTACCCACACTTCCAAAGCCTTTTACTAGGCCAAACTCTGCCCATTTTGTCTCTCCACATCTCTCTATAACTCCTAGAAGCCTCACTTTGGGCAGAAGCCTTCCCAAGGAATCCTTTGAGCTCAAATCAAAAAGAGTTACCCGATTTAAAGGTAGTGTCTTCTATTGTGTTCTTATGTTTTATTTTGCTTCTCCAACCCCCTAAAATCATTTTATTCATTTCTTTTGTAACAAAACCAGTATCTTCCATATAATAGGATTTTTTTATAATAAGTATTTGATCTAAACTTACACACACCTACATCTAATGGTTAAAGAACATACTGTTTCTGTGGATGGTGAATTTCTGCCTCACGAAACGATGATTGTTCAATATTCTTTTAACACCTTCAAAGGTGGCCATTAATATGACACTATATTTATATATAATATATAATATTTTTACGTTTTACTTAAGCTTCTGTATTTTTCATTTATGGCATACCTTTATGGTTTCTATTATGGGTAAACGCGATATCTTCATTTTAGGAAGTGCGGACTACCGCCCCCTCAAAGTGATATGATTCATTAATGCCATATGTGGGACATATAAAGGATGTAATTAATGAAATTATATATGATATTATAATGGAATTATAATATAACTTTATATAATTATGATTCCATTCCATAAAATATGAAATAGAAATGAAAGTAGCGTTCATGCGTACGTACGACTTGCCGTCTCCATGAACGGTGCATTTCATTTCTTACCTCTAAACATTATGTAATATTATAAATACATGTATATACTGGATATATATGATATATATGATATCTAAATCATGAGTATAACTCTGGATATAATGGATACATGAGAAACTTGTAATTATAAAGAGTATATTTTTGACTCAAGTACCAATGATCGTTAAAACGACCGTTATTAACTTAAATAATTACATAGTGTTAATGACATGTAAATAAGTGATATAAAAGGAATAATGAACTTGAAAAAGTTTCTTAAACAATTATAAATTAACTCAATTTTATTATTCAGGAGGTTAAAAAACGATCGAGTCAAGACGGACCCAAGGTATGGGACTTCGTCTCAATCTCCTTTCATTGAGGCATATTTTGTTTTATACACAACCTTCTTTTATAAGGTGTATAAACCCCTTTGACTTTTAAGTTTATCCAAAAGGAATCCTTTTTTTATATGAAGAATTTACTAAATGACAAAAGGGAATGTTTTTGTTGTACGTATGTGGCGACAACGACTTTTCCGCCGCCGTGACCATTATTTGAGTTTCGGCTTCCTCTACATGACATACCTTTTTTTTAAATGAAAAATAAATACCATGTTTTAATTTTATTTTATTTTGGTATTGAAAATGGTTTTCATAATTTTTTTATTATCTCAATGTGTTGTATTGATATCTTGTGATTGAAATGTGGAAATGTTATGTTTCCTTTATGCATGTTTTATGTGATATGATTATGTTATGGTTCTTGGGCATTGTTATGAAGACGGGTGGTTCTGTGATAAACTAAGGGCGGGTGAGCCCGATATAGATCTCCAATGCATTGGGTAATGTGAAGGAGTTAAACGTTAAGGTTTATCTGAAGAGATTTAGGGAATATACTGTGATGGGTATTCCAAACGTAACCAAGAGGGTTACTCCCTATGTAAGAATGTTATGAATGCCTCAAGTTACCTTTAAGTCTTATGATTTCTATGATTTATTCATGATTTGAAGAGGTATGTTAAAGTGCTTATGTTTTATGTGTAGAGTATGATTTCATTGATTCCTATGTATACATGTAATCATGTTTCCTTTCCATATTTTTATATCCCTTACTGAGATTTTTATGCTCATCCCAAGTTTTTGAAATGTTTTTCACTGGTCAAGGGAAGGGTACATGATATGATGATAATGTCAAGGAAGTGTCAAGAAATAGTCCATGTTTTATTTTAAATATGTTTCCGTTGATGGGAAAAAATTAATACTATCTTTTATGTAACCACTTTGTTTAAATGTGGAATGTAATGCAAGTTTTATGATCTAATTCTCTAAAACTCTAAACCTGAAAAGATCCTCAATGTGTAATCTTGTAATAACTCAAGATTAAGTAATGTTTAAGGCTGGGGCCTTATAATTATTTCTCTCTTCTATTGAAAATTATTATTTTTTCCATATCCATATTTTCTAAAAATAATTTCAAGAATGTTTTTAAAATTCTATAAATGATTTATTAAATAAATTTTAACCCATTTTTGAATTTTTACAATAATTTTTGATAGGAATATTCTTTTCATTTTCTAAATGAGTTAATTTTTACCCTTTTTACAGTAGTATTAAAGGAATGTTTTTTAACTTATATGAAATGTACAAAATTACCCACTATCATGACCACTCAATTATTTAAAGCTTCATTTATAATTTTCCATGTTCATTTTTAAATATTTGTTTCTATAATATTTTGGATTTTTTTATATTTTTAAGAAGTTATTTCAAATTGAAATGGGTATTTCCTCAAGAAATATTCCATATAATTATTTTATGGTATTTTTAAAAATGATAAAAAAAATTGATTTTATGTATTGATTATAAATAAATAAATATATATATATATATGTCTCCAAAATGTATACCTATCTTATTATCCCTTAATTTTTTGGGGTAATTCATGCCTTTTGTTCATATCCCAAATTCCTTCATTATGTAATTTATTTTATTTATGACATGAGAAAAGATTATGAAACCCATTTATTTCCATGTGTAATTATTATGTTTTTTTACCTTCCGATTGATTTCTTTGTGACACACATAATCAAGAACATGTTATGATAGTTCCACCAGATATAACTACAATGAATTTTTTTAAATATTTTGTGTTATGAGGAATCATGTATGGAATTAGGGAGTAAACCTAATATATTATGTGACTTTTTTCCACCATGAGATATTGTCTAAGTAGTTTTTTGTGACTCATGTTCTTGTCATGTTATATGTTTCATCCACAATTTTTTATGATTTCATGATCTTATGATACCATGTTATTTATGTTATTATCCTATGTGATTATTCTTGAGCCTTATCTTTTATGATATAATGTTTTATTTGTGACACACAAGTTACTCTTCCTTATCATGGTTTTTACTTTACTGGTATTTTTAGCTCACACCTTTTGTCTATGTATTTCCCAGGTTATCCCATGAAATTTAAAAGATCAAAAGGATTTATATGATAATTATGGATAATATTTTTTTTACTTTTATATATCACTAACCAAGTTTTTTAAATACACGATTACTCAAAATATTTGGGTTAGAATTAATGAAGTTTATGTTAAAAATCATGTAATAATATGCATAAAATGTTTGGGTTTACATATTTATACCATTAAAAAGAAATTCAAAAATATATTAAAATAAATTTTAAATTTCTTGTATTTATAAATAGTAACATTCTTGGAACATTTTCAAGAACATGGATATGGCGGAGAAAGAATTTAAAATATTTAAAACAACAATTTAAAGGACAATCCCTAACATATTTGATAACTTTTAAATGAAAAAACATTAAAGGAGAAACATGAAATGGATTTAAAAATCAATTTAATTTTAGTACTTAATGATAAAATAAATCCATAAATCAGTTTTTACACCAATAAAAATAAATCATGCTATGAAAATGGGATAAGTCTCAATGAAACAAAATTGAGATGATAAATCCCTTACCTTAAATACCGTCAACATCGTATGTTCTTTAGTTCCTAAATAATGAACTCATTTCAGTTATTTAATTTCTTTAAAAACTTTTTTAGGTTCATTCCATTATCATAATTTATTTTATTTCAATTATTACCATGTGTTATATAGTTACTAAATTTATTAAGTTCATATCAGATGTTTTTAGGATGTTCAGTTCATAATCCCAATACAATTTCAGAAGGTTGAAGAAGATACAAGGGTATAAGTGATCCATTAGATCTAGATTATTAATCATGGAATAATTATCATTACTATACATTAAATTCAATTTAATAACCATCCATTTAAAGTGATCATGAAAAATTAATTACATCATTTTATGGACATGGAAATCCATACATATACAGGAATGATGTTTTAATTTTCCTAACATGAGGGAAAGAAATAAAGTAGATAATATTTTTATTTTACAAAATTATAAAAATGTTATACATGTAATACTAATTTAATAATTTTATCCCTATTACTATTCGTGTAATTTGGAAATGAAAAATGAATCACATTGCTTTGTAGAGGTAGTATTCCACATGTACACATGAGTGATGTTATCCATTTCCAATAGACAGAACGGGCATGAAGGTAAGAAATATCATATATTTAAATAATTTTAATTATATAACAAATATAATATATGTTCATTTGATCCATAATTTTAACTATTCATATAATTTGATGTTGAAAAATGAAACACATCGCTTTGTGGAGGTGGTAGTCCACATATATGCACGAGCAATGTTTTCATTTCTCATAGAATGAAGAAGAAGATAAAAAATGGTTCTACCATAATAATAATAACATTTAATTAAATATAATATAATTATTTTATTATTTTTAAATGTTAAAATAATATTTTAAGTATGTATAAGGATAAATAAACATGAAACAGTCGGTTAATAATTATACATCTTCTTTGGAAAACCTCCTTTGTATTACACCTTAAACCTTATATGTTTGGTCTTTTGGAGATACTAAGAACTCTAAGAAATTAGGTTTCATTTTGGTCAGAGATCTAGGTTTTTATTTTCTTAACTAGAGTGTTTAAAATGTGTTACTAATGGAGGAGAGGAGGTTACCTTTTATAAGTGATGGGATTGACACATTTCTAATTATTCAAAATTTTAAAATATTATTAAGTCACTATCATGGAAAAGTTACAATAAAAAAATTAATATTGGAATATAATAATTAATAATTAATAATTAAGAGAGTATTTTATGACCTTGTCACATAGTTTTTGCCTTAATTAACCCGTTTTACCCTGTTACCATGGAGGCTTATTTTTACCATGATTACTATTCATAATGACCAAAAGATAAAATTGAACTCTTTAATAAATTTGAAACCCCTGACTAAAAATATGGAATCTATTTTTTTATGTTTTAATTATTATAATTATAATAAATTACTTTTAATATTAGTGCCTAAAATAGAGTGAAAATAGTTTTTAGAAAATTGTATTTTTAAGCATAAAAATGAACTTACAACAAAATCAAATATACTTTTGATTAATATGGTATTATTTAGATTATTTTTAACCAAATGGATATTATTTTACTTTGTAACTAAATTAAAAATATATTGAGACTTTTAAATAACTTTTTAAAGAAAATAAATGAATGTATCGTCAAAATTTACATTTTAACTATTCACTCAAAAATCATTTTGTTAGAAAAATCCCAAAAATTCATCACCAGACTATATTAAATGATGATTTAAAAATTATAACCATTTTTTCAAATAATATTTATACAATTATAAAAAATTAGTGATAATAACCACACACAAAATGAAATAAAAACCCATTTTTGAAGCATAAAATGACTTTATTTTCATGACTTATCTAATAAACATAAATAAGTGATTTTTAATTAATTAAATTGGATATATAATATAAATATTCCATTATAATGATTTGTTAACAATGATTAATTTAATATTTTATGATCGAAATACATTGCACACATAAAAATAGTTTTAAGAAAAATATCTATTTTACCTTCAAAATATTCTATCTTCATTTAGAACTAAATTAATAATCAATATATGTTTGATTATTCATTTTGTCAAGGGAAAAATTACACATATGTTTTATAATACAGTTATTCCTATCCATAACTACCAAACCAATGACTAAATAATAATAGTTATATTTAAAAATAATATTCTAATTATATTTCAATTTTTTTAAGCTCAATATTGTATAAGTCACATTCTATCAAATATGTTATTTAAATAAAATATATTCTAAACTATCAGGGTGTTACATTTCCCCCCTTTGGTTTTCCCTGAGGTGCTTTTTCCCTCTATTTACCTTGATTTAAAATGATGATTTTATAATCTTTTAAAGTGATGTGTTTTTCAAAAAAAGTATTTTAAAAATATAAAAAAGGAAATTTCTTTTTTATGATCATAATTTATCTTCAACTCTAAATTTTGTGGGTATCCCTATATTTATTTTGAAAATAAAAAAAGGAAATTTTAAACTACCTTGAATTTATTTTCAAATGTCTTAAATGAAAATGAATTTAGCATATTCCATATGGTTTATTTTTAATAAAAAGAATCTCTTTCAATGATTCCATGTAGTAATATATATTTTTACCACATTTATATTTTTATATGAAAATTTATCTCTATGTTTTCATGATAAATAAAATAAATTATTTTTCTCTTATTTTATAAAATTTTTATTTTAAAATTATATAAAAATATCAAAGATATTTCTTATTTCTAAAGTGATTTTTTTCTAAAACTCATAAAAATGATTTTTATATAAGTCATTATACTTTTACATATCTTATACTTGATCAAGGATATTCTTCAAGTGATACTATCCATCTAAAACGTTTTGAAAGAATCTAATAAAAATTATCAGAATACATGTAAATAATTTAAAACCCTATTACTTGGATCTCCCATGCACAATATATGAAACCTATATGAAGATATAAGTGTATATATACTTTACATATGATAAATATTCTCCAAATAGATTCTAATATATATTCATCTTTATATGCATTTGATGAAGGTCATAAAAGAGTAACCGAAATACATCCCTTCTTCTTGGTGTATCCACTGGCTGAGTAAACCATCCAACTTTCATACAGGATCTATTCTACCTCCATGACAAGATAGTGCCTTATAAAAAAAGGAGAAGAATAAAGAGAGTTTTTTTTTCAGGTGCCAAGGAGTTTGTGATATACATCATAAAAATACCCACACCACCACCATTAAATTTAAATAATATATAAATCCACAAGTAAGATTCTTATGCTACTAAACTTAATCATAAATTTATAAGGCATGAGTTAATTATTCTTTGGAAAACTCAATAATTTTATTAATGAATATATAAAACTCCTTCACATTTCATATTATGAAACAATTTCATTAAATGATAGTTTATATGGGAGGAAAAATAAATGATAAAACCTTACCATTTTGTTGTAAGTTTCATTGATAAATATAAAATTAATGAAAATTATAATTTTTATGCAATATGAAATTGCATATATATATATATCATATATATAAAAGAGGATTTAGGTAATATCTCTTTCAATATCCCACTTGAATTAAAGATTAAAATATTTTTTTCATTTCACCTTATATAGTATCATGTAAAATTACTTGTGAAACCATATCCAAAACTCCTTTTTGGATATCTTCCAAAACAATTTGTTAGACTATCATTAATTTCACCTTGTATCACATCATATGTAATAACTTGTGAATAGATATCCAAAACACTTTTGTATTAACTCTAAAATACTTTTAAAGTAGCTCTACGAGTCAAAAATCAATCCCTATTTAGTAAACCAAAAAGTGTGAACCCATTATACTTTATATAATTGATAACAAATACATATCTCTAGATCCATATATGTAAGAAAAGAGAAACCTATAGAAAGCATCAATGCTACCCAAGCTATAAAGAGACCTGACATGATCTCTATCCAGCACATATATCTCTATACCTATGTCCACCAGTCACCATCATATGAAAACATGCATTCTCAAATTTTTCCTTTATCTAAGTAATCAAGTGACCATGGTACATGGAATATGTTAAACCCATATGGCCAACTCATCTGTTTCAATTATCAGAGTATAACATGATCTGATTAGTGAATATATCACATGTGATCCATCCTTATTGATAATAACATCATGTGTACCTTATCTAGATAGATATTCTATAGTTATGTGTGACCCCACACTCTATGGTTTATCTCAATCCAGGTACCAAAGGTCATTCTCATTATACAATAGGATAAATCCTATATTGGCCAAGCTATAACTAATGAAATGACTAGTAACATACACAACCACCCCCGTATTAGATATGTTAATAACTAAACTTGTGTAAGTAGTGTATCAAAGTATGTAGGTTCTCATTATAGGTATCTCACCAACCTCAGGTAATAAGGACTCAAATATGATTCATGTACCCCTAGTATACCAAATATATCTATATGAAACTCCATGTGGTATAACTAGTGGGTCATCTAGATCACACAAAGAATCTTATTCTTTTTTTTGTGCCTCATGAACATATTCCATATCTACATATAATAATCCTAATCATACTGACCTTAACATATCATCAAAACCTATAATACTACATGATGAATATCAGTGTGGTTTAAACTCAAAGTCATACATTTAGAGGTCAATTATCATTACACTTCATGAAATATATATCTATATATACATTTATGTAGCCAATATGAAAGAATGATAAAATAGATATTTCCTCTAATATGATACATTTTAATATTATTAAACTCTTTACTAATATTTAACAAAACCAGCATAAACACCAATTTATCACATCATACATGATAAACTGCTAATTTAGTATTATATTTTCCATGTTTTTTGGATTTTTCTAACACACTACATCATATGTAACCCCTATCACATATTTATATAACCATATAATATGAATTACCCACTAAAATCTTCAGGTAAAACATCTACAGAGTATAACAGTTTGAATAATAGTGGGACTCAAGAATTATATTCTTAATTTTTTAATTACTTAACACATTCAAACCTCTTAACTTAATAACATAAAATGTTATGATGTCAAACTTTTTTTCTATACATAACCTTTTTAAGTTCATTATTATCTTCGTTGGAACTCTATTTCATTAATATTTTTCCTTAAAATAATGGAACTACTTATATTATTATTTACTAATACATCCTAAACTTATTTTAGTGTATTATGTAAAATTATCTTTAAACTTGTACTAGTACAATATTTAAAACTTAATTTTCTATTAAGTCAAAAAATAATCCTACTATCCTCTTAGAAACTATATTACTTTAAAAAACATCTTTAGAAGATGAAAAAACCCTTTTGTGTTTTATAAATAATACTAATTTCCTTTTAAAATGAAAATGTAACAAATAAACTATTATTTCCATCTTATATGTGGTATAAAATGTGATAGGAAAATTTTAATTTAAAAATAATAAATTATTAAAATATACCATTGATGGGTAGTGGAAAAATATTACATCATATTTGCATAAATATTTGGATGAATTTTTTTTGTTGGATTAAATATTTTTCCCTGTATTTTTCTCAAAACATTTTATATAAAAATATGAATCGTAAACCATGTGTATACATTTAATCATTGAAATATTGTTCATAATAACTCTTTATTACAAAAAATATTCTCTTATCAAATAATAGAAGTGATATAAAGATACACATCTTTTAATTAAATTCATCTGTTCTTGATAAAATCCTTACATTTATATCCTTGATGTAGTAACTATTTACTTAATCTCATGAATATAAATTACAAGATTAACTAGTTCTTACTTGGATTTCGAACTCATGTATATTTACAAAATATTTTAATATATATATTCAGTATCACATAACTTTTAAAATCAGTGAATTAATTTTTATAACATTCATACCTAACATGAAAATTCCATAGAGTTCCAAAAACTCATTTAGATGTATCTTAGATAATATAATAATATTTAATTCCAATAACCTTGATTGGATTCTTGAAGAAACATTTTCATACTTTTCAGTTAAATTTTCTTCTTCCAGGTTTACCTTTTACATCTTTTTATTATATATATAGTACTTTATAGATTTTACATTATATTCCCAATTCATAGATATTCCCAACAAATTTTGAATATTAGGTAAATATTATTTTTAATTTAATCATATTGTTGTAAAATTTCCATATACGACAATAGGATAAATCTCATAAATAGAATAATCCATTTTTAGCCTCCCTTAAAATCATGTTATAGAATTTAAAAAGTCACAAACCAGGTTTATTAAAAATACCAATCTCATTTATTTTAAACAATCATTATTTAAATGCACTTCTCAGGAGATAAATGAGATAAAAATACACATATTGTAATAATTTTATTCACGCTTGAAGTATCTAAGTTATCGATGCAGTAACTAATTTGAGACATTACTTGAAATATAACTTCAAGCTTAAATTATTTTCATCTTATGAACGTTTTTATATTTAAAACACCCTTTAAAACATATATTTGATATCATATATCTTTCAAAATAATAGAATTTATTTCTATAACCAATAAATAATTAAGGAAACCTTTTGTCTCATAAAGTTATCAACTTATTTAATCATATCTAAAAATCATTTTACATACCCAATCATATTGATCATATGATAATAAAATTCCTTAAATCATTGATGTACCCAATCATATCAAGTACATGAGTAGAGACTATGATTCCATTGGTTATTTTTTTATCAAATTCTTTTTAAATCATAAGTGAATCACTCTATGATTTCATAAGAATCTTGATTAACTTGTTGAATAATTTTAACACTATTAATATGGATCTGTTCTGACATAAAAGATTTTCTTTAAGAACTTTCCTTAAATCACTAATCTTACTTAAATACTTTTCTTAAGTTACCGGTCATAAGAGATTCTTATATTAAGATTATCCTTATAAAGGATTGATAGAAAATTTGATCTTGATGATGATGATGATATTATCTAAAACATAATCTTTTTTCAGATGTGTATAATTTATTATTAACCATTAAATAAAAAATTTTATTAAACTATATCCAACTAAAATGTTGAACCCTTTTAAAAACACATCATATCCATTAGTGTTCAAAGATCCATATTTCACCATGACTTCACTAGTTATCACATAAATAAGCTACAAATATATTTGGTAGAAAATAATTTTCAATCATATCAAATATGAATCCTAGATAGTTGAGCTAGAAAAGATTTTTCTAATCCATTATATGGATACAATCAACTCTTTTTCTTTGGTATCCTAATTGTTAGGGTTTACCTACTAGTGTAATCTAAATAAAATTACAAGAATAATCCAAAAAAGGATAATCAAGGGATAATTATGCTAAGATAAACCATAACATCAAGATAATCTAAAGTCACTTATAACTTTTTTTCACCACACAAGATAATCCAGTAATACTCATCTTGAGCTTGAAAACACCCGGTTGAATGATCAAGGTCTTGAAAAGTTCTACTTTGGAAGTAATATCACACATAGTATTTGAAGGGGATTTTAATATCACTATATTATCTCATGTTATTCTATTTTATGTATGTATGCTTCTAGTTGTTCAGTTTAGAATCATATTCCCTCCACCAAGACAATTTTTTCAAACCATATTGATATGTAACTCTTTACACAACCCACAAGTTTATTTTTTTTAACCCAAAATGAGAATTCAACTGTATTCATACATATCTGAATTCATCATATGCATAAGGTACATGAACACTTCATGAAAAGGTTTATAATTATATGAGATTGAAAATATCCACCTGAGTAATCCTAAAGAAATAGATAACCAATCCCATTCACGTTCCTAGATAAAGCATAAGCCTCTAGGTTAGTAGGTAGCCCGTGTTTGGAATTTATTGTCTCAATAATACTCTATGAATCTTATTGATTTTTATTCTCACAAATAAACTTGTTTTTTACTAATGAAGTTATTTTAATTATTTTTTAGGAATATAATTATTGATAAGTTTATAATTTTATTGATTAAAATAGGTTTTTAAGTATTCAAAATCTATTTGAAAGTATTCTCGAAACACTATTAATACCATATGTTTCTAACAATAACATATGGTTTGGAAACCCTACGTTTGGAAGGAAAAAACATGGATCATTTACCATATGATTTTGGAAAAGTATGGATCAATAACCTTATGTTTGTAAGAAACCATACACTTAAAGGAATAAATGTATGGTTCTTCAACCATACTTTTATAACCAACCTACGTCATCAACCTGACTTTTGAAAACAACTGTATGACGACAACCCTAATTTCAGAGTTTTTTGGTCATGTGGAGGAACCCTACGCTTGACTACTCCATGAAAAAGTTTTTAATTTAAGAATATTTTCATGATTTCTATAATGGTATCAGAGAACTTGAATATCTATTTTAAGATATTTATTGACCGATTCAAAGGCTCATTTTGAATAGAATAAATTTTTCCTTTTTTAAGGGAAGTTACAATTCCCCTGAATGATTTAAATTCTAATGATTTTGATTTTCAGGCAATATTCTTGGATCAATTCAATTGAAAGTAAGCCAATTTTCTCTTTATAAATATAAAGAGTATTTTCATTTTCTATAATGCATATATGTGAAATATATTTTGAATACATAACTTCTATATATAAAATAAGATCAAACATATCTATTATTATAAATAACCACACTTTGGAGACATATATGCTTCAATCTCATGCTATAAAAACTGTTGGGTAACTACTACTGATGTTATTTATCTGTTGTTATTTTATTGAAGATCATTCACAACCAGGATCTCTTTGGAGATATTATTTATTTATGGCTTTCATATTTGAAGGATAAGATCCATATTATATCAATTTAAGATGTAACTATGAACACTAGTCTATTTATTCAATCAAATTAAAATATTTTGATTTATTATTGTTTCAGCTGCTTGGTCTTAGTTATGGTAGAGTGTAAACATCTCAGACTAAGATGTGGATTTCTAGTTTCTTGAAAAAGAACTAGAAGGCTATGTAAAAGTTTTATTATGATGGTTTCAACTATATGTACTCAGTTGTTAATGTAACATCCCAGGTAAATGAAGAATAAAAGATTTTCATATTTATTAATATTTGTGAATTAAATATTAATTTTACTTTAAAGGGGTTGTTATGTTCGATAGCGCACCCGATACACAACAACAAGTTTCTTTGGAATCTTACGTTGCACACTAATAATATAATATTATTATTTTAAATGGTAGTTAACTCCTAGACATTGTATTGGTTGGAATGAATGAAACAAACTATAATATGATTATACATGTTTGTTAAATGAATATACATTATCCAATAAAAAGTTAGAGGCTTAAAATGTGAATGAATCTAATTTTAAGCATAATTTACATTAAAAGGCTGATTTATCACCTTTTAATGGTGAACCCTCTTTAAATATAGTTTTGGTCACTTTAATACATTCTAATTGACCAAATAAAATCCTTCTTTGGAATAGGAATATCAAAATTTAATTTGTGTAAATTTTTGGATTTTTTCCGATAAAGTTCATTTTTTATTGAATAGTGAAAAATATTGTATTTTAATTCAAAAGTTCCTTTTAATCTAATTTATTTATATGGTTATATTATCTTTTTAGTTGGTTTTAAAGTGAAATTAAAATATATTTTTACAATTTAAGCCAATTTTGGCCATTCGAATTAATTTCACTTTGAAATTGGACATAAACAAGTATTAATCTTTTGATAGTTATTGTTTCTTAAAAACACGCTATTTGTTTTGATAACGGGAATTAATTTTAAAATTAATTAATGCCACTTCTTTGTTTTGAATTTGAATAAATAGACATCATTTTTGAATTTTGAATATCAAATATAGCTTAGGCTGAAGTTTTGGTATTTTTCTGAAAAACTTCAATATTTGATGAATAGTGAAACCACTTAGTGGTAGTTAAAAAAAACTGAATTTTTCATTTAAATGAAATTTTACCAGTTCTGTGAATTGAATTTTAAAAATCCAACATACATGGTTGTTATCAAGAAGTAAAATGTGGTTCATTAAGATTAAAATAATTTTTGGTGAATAGTAACTTTTGACTTTTATTTACCGCGGTTAAAGGTAAATAGGGTAATTCAAGGTTAAAAGAATATTATAATAACTCAAAATTACCTTAACACTTATCCTATCCTTATTAGATGAGTGCTGGCCGACCATGGGCATCCTCGGGTTGATTTTGGGACCCCATCAAGCCACTTGGTAGTGATAATGACAATTTGGATTAATTAATTTAATTTGAAGACAAAATTGACATTAACAAAAATATTTTAGTAATTAATTTTTATATGGTGTTATATAAGTCCTAAATTCGACTATAAATATGATTTAGAAATATAAAAAGATTTCCAATATCATGGTATTTGTTTTATAATTTTTATACATCAAATAAATTAAATTATTTATGACACAATAATGATGTAGTATTTACCTCAGTAATAAATGATTTAAATAAATAAGATTATAATGATTAAAATATTATCTAAAACATGTCCAATTCTGATTGGATGATTTTATTTCAACCATGAGTCATCTTATCTTCATCTTTAATGATTTTTGGACCTTTTGAAACTGAAGATAAGTTTATAATAAAATAATAGTTTGACACTTTCCTAAAGATCCCCTCCCCCCTTATAAAAGGAGACCACTTATAACCAATTCCTCACACCTGTAAAGCCATTTGGATCATCAAACCTCTGCCCAATTAAGCTCCTTACATCCCTATCCTCCTCCTAGAAGCCTTACCCTAGGTAGAATACACTTCAAGAAGTCCTTTGGTTCAAACCAAAGTCAGTTACAGAAATTAAATTTAATGGTTTCTCTTAAATTGTTTTCTTTCATTTTACTTATCCAACCCCTAAAATCTTTTTATTCCTTTCTTTTGTAACAACACCATTATCCTCAATATAATATGATGTTGTTATGATAAGGATTTTAACTACACTTAGACACGCCTCCATCTAATGGGTGAAGAACATAATGTTTCTGTGGTTGGAAAACTAACGCCTCACGAAACGATGATTGTTCGATTATCTCCTACCTCCTCACATGGTGGAAATTATGATGGAAATGTATCTATATATGATATAAATTTTGTTTATGTTTTCTTTATTCTTCTGTAATTTCTATTTATAACATGCCTTTATGGTTTCCATTGTGGGTAAATACGATAATCTCATTTGAGGAAGTGCGGACTACCGCACCCTCAAAGTGATGTGACTCGTTAATGCCTTATGTGGGATGTATAAATGATAGATATAATGATATTATATATTATATTATATTTTAATTATAATATAACTATGTATAATTATAATTAAATTCCATTAAAATAAGAAATATAAATGAAAGTAGCGTTCATGCGTACGTACGGCTTACCATCTCCACGAACGGTGCATTTCATTTCTTACCTCCATATGTTATGTACTATTATAAATACATGTATATGGTGGATATATATGATATAAAAATCATGAATATCATTCTGGATATAATTTTCCTTTGACCACATGAACACCATGTAATTATAAGAAGTTTATTTTTGACTCAAGTACCAAATATCGACAAAACGAACGTTATTAACTTAAATGGTTACATAATGTTTATAACATGGTAATAAGTGATATAAAAGGAATAATAAACATGAAAAAGGTTCTAAACAAGTATAACTTAACTTTAGTTTATTATTCAGAAGATTAACGAATGATCGAGTCAAGTCAGACACAAGGTAAGGGACTTCATCTCAATCTCCTTTAATTGAGGCATATTTTGTTTTAATATATGAATTTCTTTTATACGCTGTATAAACACCCTTGACTTTTCAAATGGAATCTTTTTCTACAAAGAGTTTTAGTAAACGAAAAAAAGAATGTTCCTTTTAACGTAAGGGGTGACAACGACCTTTTCCACCGCCGCGCGTATTATTTGATCTTTCGCTTCCTCAACAATCGGTAATGTTTTTAAAAGAAAATAAATACTATATAATCTTTTATGTATTTTGGTATTGAAAATGGTTTTTATAATGGATTTTTTATGTCAATATATTTAAGTGATATATTGTGATTGAAATGTGAAAATGTTTTCTTTCCTTTATATTTATTTTATGTCTTATGATTTTATAATGGTACTTGGACATTTTACGGGTGGTTACATGATAAACCAAAGGACGAGTAGTGCCGTGAATACCAGGATGGGTGGTTATGTTATAACCTCCAATGAATTGGGTATGGAAGTCGGCCGTATGGCTATTCCATTTAGTGATATGTGTGGAAGTCAACCGTATGGTTATTCCATTTATGTATGTTTATGTCCAAAGTTACCTTTATAAGTTATGTGTTCTTTATATGAGTTTTATGGTAATCTTTTTGTTACAAAAGGGTAAGTAATGATTTTTTATTAAGTGAAGAGTATTTACTACTTCATAAAGGTGAAAAGTATTACTTATGTTAAAGTATTCATGGTTTACTTGTTGTTTTGAAAAACTAACAATTTTACTTCTTTGTGTATCCCTTACTGAGATTTTTATACTCATCCCAAGTTTTTGAAATGTTTTTCACAGGAAATAATTTGGAATAGGGTCAAGGATGGGATCAAGGAAAATTCATGTTGTCTTAAACATGGAACTAGACATGACTCTTTTTTTCAAGAGTTCATGTTTTTTTAAAAAAATGGATACCGGGTAGAAGTGTCTACTTTGTAATTTTTTGAAATGTTATAGTTATAGTATAACACTCTAAAACTCTAAACCTAAAGAGACCCTCAATGTAAATTATTCATTTAATTCAACATTATGTAATGTTTTAAGGCCGGGTCCTTATAGTTGGTATTAAAGGTCGGTTTAGTCAACTTTATGAGTTAGGGTATTGTTAAATTAATATCCATAAATAATTTATGTTAATATTGAAATGATACTACATTTACAGATTAAAATATTGCTTTTCCTAAGGTATTTCTGTGTTAAGAATGTTTTTTTGTAGAGGAAACAGAGCAACTTTTCTGGGAAGGCATACAGAGGAGAATAATCTTCCAAATCAGCATCATGAGATGGTCAGAATCAGAATTGAACAGTTTTTATAGTGATAGCTCAGTTGACTCAGGTGATAAATGTTGGTTGTATTCCTTGATGATATTTTGGTTTATTCTAAAATTAAATTGGAGAATGAAATTCATTTAAGGGTTATCTTAAAAACCATAAAATCAAAGAAACTTTATGGGAAATTTAGTAAGTTTGAGTTTTGGTTACAACAAATTTCTTTCCTTGGTCACATTGTTTCAAAAAATGGAATAACTGTTGATCCTGCTAAAAAAAGGTTGTTGAAGAATGGCCAAGTCCCCCAAATATAACCGTGATCCGTAGTTTTCTTGGTTTAACAGGTTATTACCGGAGGTTTATTGAAAATTTTGCACGGTTATCTAGTCCAATGACTAAGTTAACCCAAAAAGGTGTTAAGTTCATCTGGACAAAATAATGTGATGATTATTTTCAGGAATTGAAAAGAAGATTGGTGAATGATTCAGTTTTGGCACTTAATTCCAAAAATGGTGTGTTTGTTATCTATAATGATGCTTCGTTGAAAGGAATGGGTTGTGTCCTAATGAAAAATGATCAGGTAATTGCTTATGCTTCATGTCAGTCAAAACCCCATGAGTTAAATTACCCTACACATGATTTAGAATTAGCTGCTGTTGTTTTTTTGCATTAAAAAAATTGGAGGCATCATTTGTATAGAGTGAGGTGTGAAATATATACTTATCACAAAAGTTTGAAGTATATATTCACTCATAAGGAATTGAACATGAGATAGAGGAGATGGTTGGAATTAATCAAGGATTATTATTGCATGATCCATTACCATCCGGGAAAAGCAAATAAAGTGGATAATGGTTTGAGTCAAAAAAAGTAATGCTTCATTAACTATGTTACGTTTGGAACATGATCCTTTGTTTTTTGATTTGATGAACTTTAGCATAGAAGTTGTTGGTGCAAGAAATTATTCTATTTTGTATCAGATGTCGATGAGATCATCTCTTTCAAACAGAATAAAGCAAGCACAAAAAGAAGAAAGTGAGTTGCAGAAAAAGGTAGAATTGGTTTAGAAGGGTAATGTTCCTGATTTTAACGTTGATAATGACTGTGTTTTAAGGTTTGGGAAGAGATTATGTGTGCCTTGTTATTTAAATTTGAAGAATGAGTTGTTATGTGAAGCTCATAGTTCTCCGTTTTCAGTTTATCCTAGCAGTACTAAGATGTACAGAGATATCCGTGAGTATTACTGGTGGGATGGAATGAAAAGATATATTGCTGATTTTATTGTGAAGTGTTTGACTTGTCAGTAGGTTAAAGCAGAGAAGTAGTTTCCGAAAGGGATGCTTCAGCCTTTACCGATGCTAGAGTGGAAATGGGAAAATATATCCATGGACTTTGTTGTGGGATTACCAAAAACATCTCGAGGTAATAATGAAATTAGGGTTACTGTTGATTTATTGACTAAATATTCTCATTTACTTACTATTTGAGATAATTTTTCTCTAGTTCAACTTTCTCAGTTGTATGTTAAAGAGATAGTCAGGTTTCATGGAGTTCCCCTGTCCATTGTATCTGATCGTGATCCCAGGTTTACTTATAACTTTTGGAAAGGCCTTCAGAAGTCGTTGGGTACTGAATTAAATTTTAGTACAACTTTTCATCCTCAATCATATGGGAAATAAGAACAAACAATTCAGACCTTGGAGTATATGTTACATGCTTGCTCGATGGATTATTAGGGAAGTTGGGACCAACATCTATCTTTGGTTGAATTTTCTTATAATAACAGTTTTCATACCAGTATAAAGATTGCTCCATTTGAGGAATTATAAGGAAAGCGTTGTCGAACTCCATCTTTTTAGGATGAAGTAGGTGAAAGGAAGCTGATGGGACCAGAATTGGTAGAAGAGATGGTAGAGAAAGTTTAGTTGATTCAGAAGCACATGAGAATAGCTCAGAGTAGACAGAAAAGTTATGTAGATAACCAGTGGAATGATATTTATTTTGAGGTAGGAGATCATGTCTTTCTCAAAGTTTCTCCATGGAAAAGTGTGATGCGTTTTGGTAATAAGAGAAAGTTGAGTCCGAGGTTCATTGGAACTTATGTAATTATGGAGAAATTTGGATCAGTTGCATATAGAGCGGCATTACCTCCATGTTTATCCTAGGTACACAATGTTTTTCATGTTTCGATGTGGAGAAAGTATATACCAGATCTATCTCATGTTTTGATCCCAGAGATAGTTCAGTTGGAATAGAATCTCTCTTATGAAGAAAAACCAGTCCAGATTCTTGATCGTAGAGAGCAAGTGTTTCGGAATAAGGTAATTCACTAGGTAAAGGTTTTGTGGAAAAACCATATTATTGAAGAGGCAACGTGGTAATCTGAAAATGCTATGAGGGATAAATACCCCGACTTATTTTTATAAGTGAATAAAAATTGCGAGGATGCAATTCCCAAAAGGGGGGAAGGATGTAACATCCCAGGTAATTGAAGAATAATATATTTTCATATTTATTAATATTTGTGAACTAAATATTAATTTTACTTTAAAGGTGTTGCTATGTTTGATAGTGTACCTGATACGCAACAATGAGTTTCTTTGGAATCTTACGTTGCACACTAATAATATAATATTATTATTTTAAATGGTAGATAACTCCTAGCCATTGTATTGGATGGAATGAATGAAATTAACTACAATATGATTATACATGTTTGATAAATGTATTTATATTATCCAATAAAAATTTAGAGGCTTAAAATTTGAATGAATCTAATTTTAAGCATAATTTACATGAAAAGGCCGATTTATTGCCTTTTAATGGCGAACCCTATTTAAATATAGTTTTGGTCACTTTAATAAATTATAATTGACCAAATAAAATCCTTCTTTATAATGGGGATATCAAAATTTACTTTGTGTAAATTTTTTGGAAATGTTTCGATAATGTTCATTTTTTAATGAATAGTGAATATTATTGTATTTTAATTCAAAAGTGCCTTTTAATCTAATTTATTTATATGTTTATATTATATTTTTAGTTGGTTTTATAGTTAAATTAAAATATATTTTTACCACTTAATCCAATGTTGGTAATTGGAATTAATTTCACTTTGAAATTGGACATAAACAAGTATCAATCTTTTGATAGTTATTGTTTCTTAAAAACATGCTATTTATTTTGATAATGGGAATTAATTTTAAAATTAATTAATTCCAATTATATGTTTTGAATTTGGAAAAATATAAATCATTTCTGAATTTGTAATATAAAATATAGCTTAGGCTAAGTTTTTGGTATTTTTCTAAAAAACATCAATTTTTGATGAATAGTGAAACCACTTAGCGGTAGTTAAAAAAATAACTTTTTCATTTAAATGAAATTTTACCACTTCTGTGAATTGAATTTCAAAAATCTGACATACATGGTAGTTATCAAGAAGTAAAATGTGGTTCATTAAGATGAAAATAATTTTTAGTGAATAGTAACTTTTTACTTTTATTTACCGCGGTTAAAGGAAAATAGGGTAATTCAAGGTTAAAAGAATATTATAATAACACAAAATTACCTTAACACTTGTCCTAACCTTATTGTATGAGTAGTGGCCGACCATCGGCATCCTCGGGTTGATTTTGGGACCCCATGTAGCCACTTGGTAGTGATAATTACAATTTGGATTAATTAATTTAATGTGAAGACAAAATTGACATTAAAAAAATCTTTTAGTAATTAATTTTTATATGGTGTTATATAAGTCATATTTTTGACTATAAATATTATTTGGAAATATAAAAATATTTCCTATATCATGGTATTTTGTTTATAATTTTTAGACATCAAATAAACTTAATTATTTATGACACAATAATGATGCAATATTTACCTCATTAATAAATGATTTAAATAAATATGATTATAATGATTAAAATATTATCCAAAACATGTCCAATTCTTATTGTATGATTTTATTTTGTCCATGAGTCATATTATATTCATCTTTAATTATTTTTGGACCTTTTGAAACAGAAGATAAGTTTATAATAAAATAATAGTTTCACACTTTCCTAAAGAGCCCCTCCACCCCCTTATAAAAGAAGACCACTTATAACCAATTACTCTCACCTCTCAAGCCATTTAGATCATCCAACCTCTTCCCAATGAAGCTCCCTAAATCCCTATCCTCCTTCTAGAAGCCTTACCTTAGGCATAAGGCACTTAAAGAAGTCCTTTGGTTCAAACCAATGGGAGTTACCCAAATTAAAGGTAACCGTTTCTCTTAAATTGTTCTATTTTATTTTTCTTCTCCAACCCCTAAAGTATTTTAATTAATTTATCTTGTAACAGCACCAATATCATCAATATACTAGGATGTTTTTATGATAAGGATTTTAACTACACTTACACACACCTCCATCTAATGGGTGAAGAACATAATATTTCTATGGATGGAAAACTAACGCCTCATGAAACGATGATTGTTTGATTATCTCCTACCACCTCTCATGGTGGCCATTATGATGGCACTGTATCTATATATGATATATATTATGTTTATGTTTTCTTTGTTCTTCTGTAATTTCCATTTATAGCATGCCTTTATGGTTTCCATAGTGGGTAAATACGATAATCTCATTTGAGGAAGTGCAGACTACCGCCCCCTCAAAGTGATGTGACTCGTTAATGACTTATGTGGGATGTATAAAGGATAGAGTTAATGATATTATATATGATATTATACTGTAATTATAATATACCTATGTATAATTATGTTTAAATTCTATTAAAATAAGAAATATAAATGAAAGTAGCATTCATGCGTACGTACGGCTTACCGTCTCCATGAACGATGCATTTCATTTCTTACCTTCATATGTTATGTACTATTATAAATATATGTATATGCTAGATATATATGGTATATATGATATATATGATATATAAATCATGAATATCATTCTGGATATAATGAACATTTGACCACATGAACAACAAGTAATTATAAGAAGTCCATTTTTGACTCAAGTACCAAATATCGACAAAACAAACGTTATTAACTTAAATGGTTACATAATGTTTATAACATGTTAATAAGTGATATAAAAGGAGTAATAAACTTGAAAAAGGTTCTTAATCAAGTAGAAATTAACTTTATTTTATTATTTAGGAGATTAAAGATTGATCGAGTCAAGTCAGACACAAGGTAAGGGACTTCGTCTCAATCTCCTTTCGTTGAGGCATTTTTTGTATTAATACACGAGTTTATTTTATAAGCTGTATAAGCACCCTTGAATTTTAAAAGGGAATATTTTTCTACAAATCATATTAATAAATGACAAAAAGAATGTTCCTTTTAATGTAAGCGTGACAAAGACCTTTTCTGCCGCCACGAGTATTTGTTGATCTTTGGATTCCTCAACAAGCCGTAATGTTTTTAAAAGAAAATAAACACCATATACTCTTTTATGTATTTTGGTATTGAAAATGGTTTTTATAATGTATTTTTATGTCAATATATTTAAGTGATATATTGTGATTGAAATGTGGAAATGGTTTCTTTCCTTTATATTTGTTTTATGTCTTAGGATTTTATAATGGTACTTGGACATTTGATGGGTGGTTATGTGATAAACCAAATGACGGGTGGTGCTGTGAATACCAGGATGAGTGGTTCATTATAACCTCCAATGAATTGGGTATGGAATTCAGTCGTATGGCTATTCCATTTAGTGATATGTGTGGAAGTCGACCGTATGGTTATTCCATTTATGTATGTTTATGTACCAAGTTAACTTTATATGTTATGCATTATTTATATGATTTTTATGGTAATATTTTGGTTACAAAAGGGTAAGTAATGATTTTTTATTCAATGAAGAGTATTTACTACTTCATAAAGATGAAAATTATTACTTATGTTTAAGTATTCATGGTTTAGTTATTGTTTTGAAAAACTAATTGTTTTACTTCATTGTGTATCCCTTACCAATCTTTTTTTGCTCATCACAAGTTTTTGAAATGTTTTTCACAGGACATAATTTGGAATAGGGTCAAGGATGGGATCAAGGAAAATTCATGCTGTCCTAAACATGGAACTAGACAAGAATCTTTTTTCCAAGAGTTCATGTTTTGTAAAAAAATGGATACTGGGTAGAAGTGTCTACTTTGTAATTTTTTGAAATGTAATAGTTATGGTCTAACTCTCTAAAACTCTAAACCTGAAAAGATCCTCAATGTAAATTATTCATTTAATTCAAGATTATGTAATGTTTTAAGGCCGAGTACTTATAGTTAATGTCTTTTGAAGGAGGATATTTTTAGTGAAAATCACAAAGCTCACAGAGAGAGAGTTGATGGAGTGGACTAGAGGATCTTTGTGCCCTGAACCACTATAAGAAATTCTATGTTCTTCTTGTCTATTTATCTACTTATCAAATTACCTAAATAATATAATACTGCATATCTACATAAATCCCAAATAATTCTAAAAAAATTTGTCACAGATTAATAAAAAAAATATATTTCACCCCCTCTTGTGTATCTTTGTATTATTACAACTTAACAATTTTTATCAAGGTAGTGATTTTTGACGAAATAAGATAAGAACTGACAAGATAAAAATACAAGGTCTATATAATTAATGATGTTAGTGATAAATCCTAAAGAAGGTATGTCAACGATCTGATCTCTTTACTTTAATGGTGATAAATACGGATATTGGAAGGAACAAATGATAATCTATTTGAAGAATCTTGTATTTAAATTATATATTAATATTATAACTCTATATAGAATCCCTGAGAAACCAGAAGGTTGGGCTACCACCAAGGATGATGAATATGACAATAATTCAAAATTTATGAATGCTATTATATGTTTACTTGGTCCAGATGAGTTCAACAGTGTATCTTAATGTTCTACTACTTATGAAATATGGAAAACTATTTTTGTTTCATATGAAGTAACTAAAAATGTCAGAAAATTATGGTATACAACTACAAAGATAAAATTTGATAGTTTCAGAATTCATGATGGAGAAAGAATCACATATATGAATAATATATTAATAGAGATAGTCAATGGTGTTGTTTTCTTAGGAACTACAACATCATAACTAGATCAGGCAATTAAAGAACTCAAAGTACTACCTGTCACGACCCCTCCCCACAATGTGTACCCCTCTTGGGCCGAAAATGTGAGAAGGGAGATAATGACTCAGAATTCCCGCCTCCAGTAGGCCCCATGTTGGCGACTAGCACTGAGGGTATATTAAACACACAAATGGGAGGCATTACCCTCTAAGGGAACACATGCGGAAGAGAGAGATAAGATATACACCAACCAAATCCAACTCAGAACTGAAATATAAAAGAAAACCCAAGTGAACATATGTAATGTCATGAGAAAGTACTACAAATAGAAGGGAAAAAACTGCAAGTACCCAAAAGAAAGTAAAAATAGCAGCAACCGCAAGCCCGAACAACTCCTACAACCCCAAGATAGTGGAAACCGTCTTGATCTCCAACCTGCTCCAAGTTACCTAAAAATAGTTTATATATACATAGGGTGAGTATAACAGTATACTCAGTAGGATCCTCCCCGAAGCCTCTCATGCAAAAGTAAAGAAAGCATGCTAAAGCACAGTGAACAACAATTGAAACTAACTCATCACCTAAATAGGTATACTAAGTTCCCAGCCTCACCATGTCTACTCTCACCAAGTAACACATACAAGAATATATCATATAATAAAGAATATAAAAGGTACCCCACTACTACTTCCCCACTGGTTTGCCTCTTTTCCCCAACGTCGCACATCCTGAGCATCTCTCTCCAAAAAGGCTTTCCCGTAGACACCTGGTCGAAGCACCACAACATGCACCTCATGCAAAAAAACCACCACGTTCACGTAAGAAAAGTAACCCGTTAGTTTCTAGGATCCACCATAGCCCACATAACATGTATCATATGTCGGGTATTATACCTCAAGCCATTACAGCCCATACACCATGTAAGTATCCTCAAGCCATCACAACCTATACATGTTACACCTATAGTAGTACCTACAAAACAATATCCAAAATATATGTGTGTGAATAACCACAAGCCATTAAAACCCTCTACACAAATATATGGGAAAAACTAACTATTGTACCTACCAACACAAGTAACTACCAAGAGAAGAGAGCGGGGCCAAAGGGGGTAGTCAGCCATTAATCCTCCCACTAGAATGTTGGGGAAAACACCCCCAGGGATCAGAATCCCTGATGTATTAGTTTCCCTTTTTGATAGGGTGAAGTAGCGTATAAAAACACAAAAAGTACAGGATATTCTATAGCTCACAACCACACTATGAGAATAACCTAGTCTTATAATCAACTGTAGCTAACGTCTCTCAGACTCAAGAATTCCACTTCTAAGACTAGGTATCATATAAGCACATAATAATTTAAATATATTTAATAAATTACTTCATTAACTTTTTGTTAGTTTCAATTTATGTTAGTTAATTCTTTAAACATTAATTAACCAAAAATAATTCCACATTAAATTTTATTAGCATCACACCCAAAGTCCACTGTCCCTTTAAAATTACAACCACACCATTATGTTACAGAATACTCCAACCCCAAGGGTTAGCACCATTTATTCAATTATTTATTACAGAATTACTTTCCCATATTCCCAGACATTCTAGAAAAACAATCTATGCTACTAAACACAAGGGGGATCAACACGGCGAGTCGATGTACTACCCGTCGAGTCTTTGTCGCTTATAGAAAGAGCATATACCCATACTTCCTTGAGAATCTAAACACGAAAAGCATGTGGCATACCCCGCGGGTCGTCACCTCTTTCGGAAGAAGGGTAAGTAAGACCAGCTGCCTTTAGCAGTGGGGAAAAGTAAAGAAGATAATCAACCAATAAGAAACAGAAAGCATACAACAATCACATCCATCCCATTCTATCATCCCTAGTGTCATCCCTAACACCCACATGAATAAATTGATGCATCTTTCTACCCTAGGCGTCATTTTCTGCCACAACCAAAAGGCCTTCATGCCTCCACATATCAGAACAACTATCCAGGCTCACATAACAACACAAGCAGTAGGAAAACAAACATCTTAACAATTGGATCTTGGACCTTAAACAAGAAAGAGGTTAACTCAGAACCCTTTAAGGATTTATCAAACAAATAATCCATTTTGAAATAACCGATTTATTTTACATAGGTTCCACATTCGGGAAACCTAAACAGTAAGATATCACAAATAAATTAAACATGCTTACTACACCATTTTAATAAGCATCAAAATTACAAAAAGAAGAACCAAATTCATTTACATGAATCCTTATCTTTATCCAAACAATTATCAATTAATTCCGGTTTACTTTCTTTACCAATTTCTATCAATAATGAACAGCTATATGAAGCGAGCATAGATATCACACTATCTATCAAAACAAGAGGCATAACATATGATAAATATCAATTTATTTATTTGGTTCAAATATTTATTATGTCAATTACATTATCATCCAATGGGATAAAACATGCTAACTATTCAGTTTCAAATAAAATAAAAGAGAAGCAAATAATCCCCTACCTCAAATAGTTCTTGATGTTCTTTATCCACACAACGGGTCATGATACTCCTCTTGCGACAACTGCATCCACCCGAGGATGCCACGATACGACCACACCAACCAAACCCCAAGAAAACACCATTAGAAGCATGGAGATTACATGATATAAAAAATGGAAAGGAGAAATAGGAGAAGATGAACCCCAAAAGAACGACGATAAAACATACCTTATATCGAAGATTGATCGATACTGCTTGGTTGTATAAAAAATAGAGCGGAACTAATCATAGGGGTAAGTTTGATTATGAAACTCCTATGAAATAGAATTAAAGGTTTTAGCATCTCATAGCTGAGAACAAAGAGGAAGAATTAGGGAGGAAGATATCCTATCCCTTTAGAATATTTAACAGAGCATCAGTTTAAGATACACTTGATTTCCCATTAAAAGAGGATCATATTAAACCATGCAGTTTGACCAAGTAAAAAAATACCTAGTCTTAGGAATAATTAATATAGGAGTTATGGACTTTGAATCGGCCCTAGAGACCTTAAAACGAGGCCTTAAATTCATTTTACATCAAAGGAAACATCAAAGGGGAGAAACTGTAGGAAGCTGGAAACACTGTTCATGAACTCAAAATTTGGAAAAGGAAAAAAAACTATCCATGAACCTCATTGATAGAACACTATTCATGAACCTCACCGATAGTACACTGTTCATGAACCTCACCGATAGAACACTGTTAATGAACCTCACCGTTAGAACCTCACCGAAAGAACACTGTTCATGAACTCAATATTTGGAAAAGGAAATAGAGGTTACTAATAGACCTGAAAATTCTGGAAACACTGTTCATGAACTCAAAATTTGGAAAAGGAAATAGAGGTTATTGATAGACCTCGCCATTTTGGAAACACTGTTCAAGAACTCAAAATTTGGCAAAGAAAATAGAGGTTACCGATAGACCTCACCATTCTAGAAACACTGTTCATGAACTCAAAATTTGGCAAAGGAAATAGAGGTTACCGATAGACCTCACCATTCTGGAAACACTATTAATGAACTCAAAATTTGGAAAAGGAAATTGAGGTTACACTTAGAGGTTATCGATAGAACCATTCACCGATGGAACTATTTATAGAATTAGAAATTTGGAAAAGGAAAGAGAGGTTACCATTAGAGGTTAACGATATAACTATTCACCTATGGAACTGTTCATAAAATTGGAAATTTGGCAAAGGAAAGAGAGGTTACCATTAGAGGTTAACGATAGAACTGTTCAATGATGGAACTGTTCATAGAATTGGAAATTTGGAAAAGGAAAGATAGGTTACCATTAGAGGTTACCGATTGAACTATTCACAAATGGAACTATTCATCTTTGTTGTATTCTGCACTATTTCTGGTCCGAGAATTGCTGCCTCTCTGACCCCAGTCCATCACAACGGAGAACGGGAAAGCCGGCCATACAGGGCCTCAAACGGTTCCATACTGTTGGTGGAGGGAAAACTATTATTGTAACTGAACTCCACCAAGGGTATGTGCCTCATCCATGAACCTCCAAAATCAAGAACATAAGAGCGTAACTTGTCTTCAAGAGTCTAGATGGTTTTCTCTGTTAGACCATCTGTTTGAGGATGAAAAGAAGTGATAAGGCATAGCTGAGAACCAAAAGCATGCTGGAGACCTCTCCACATCATATAAGTAAAAAGAGGATCTCAATCAGAAATGATCATCCTTGGGACTCCATGAAGTCTCACCACCTCCTCTAGACACTGACTTGAAAAAACATCCACTGAGCTCAACTCCTTGATCTCTATGAAGTGGGATAATTTTGTTAAACGATCCACTACCAAACAAATAATATCATGTCCTCCCAGAGTTCGAGGCAAACCATTAAAAAAGTCCATTGATATGTCCTCTCACTTACACTGAGGAATCTATAATGGCTGGAGAAGACCACCAAGAACACAATGTTCGACCTTCACCTTCTAGCAGACCAAACATTGAGACACAAACTTCGCAACTAAACGCTTCAGCCCAGGCCACTAAAACTGGCTCCTCAAGGCTCGGTACATCTTGGTCAGACCAGGATGCACTGCTAAAGGTAAACTATGAAACTATCTGAGAACCATATCATGCATTTTCAAAGGAACACAAATCCTTCTATGATACAACACTCGGTGTTGTTCATCCTCAAACCACCCATCAGGGGCCTCACCGCAAACAACTAGGTCTCTCCCAACCTCCACCTCTAGATCCTCAACTGGGACTCTTCCAACTTCTGTACCAGGGATGATTGTACCATAATCTAAAAAAGACAACCTCTGCCCCCAAATTCTTCCATATCAAGATGTAATGCTGACAGTTCTTCTATTACTCTCCAGGAGTCACCATATTCACACCCTGTATCACTACGCAACTTCTGACTCAGCGCATCAGCTAAAACATTCCCCTTTCCAAGTGTATATGATATTTCGAAGTCATATTACTATAAGAACTCCATCCACTGATGTTGTCATAAGTTCAAGTCACACTGGGAGAAAACATACCTCAAACTCTTTTGATCAGTGAAAACCACAAAGTGCTCACCAATGAGGTAATGTCTCCACAACATCGGAGAAAACTACACGGATGCCATCTCAAGATCTTGAGTGGCATATTTACGTTCATGGGGACGTAACTGCCGAGACCCATAAGAAACAACTAATCTCTGCTGCACCAGAAAACATCCTAACCCTAGATGCGAATCATCACAGAAAACATCAAACTGAACTCCCTCAGCTAGAAGACAAAGAACTAGAGCACTTACTAACTTCTCTTTTAGATACTCGAAGGCTGTCTGACACTAATCAGTCCATATGAACACCTGATTCTTCCTGGTCCAAGCTGTCATAGGAGTCGAAAATCATGGGAAATCGGCTACAAACCTTCTGTAATAGCCTGTGAGACCAAGGAAACTTCTCACCTCTTACATTGTATTGGGGAATACCCAAGAAACAACTGCTTCTATCTTCAATGGATCCACAGTTAATCCCTTTTGGGACACAACATTACCCAAGAAGCAGACTTCTCGAGACCAAAACTCACACTTTGAAAACTTCCCAAATAGCTGATGTTGATGAAGATCTCTCAAAATGACGTGTAGATGATCCTCATGCTCCTCCTCAGATGTGGAGTACACAAGGATGTCGTCAATGAAAACCACCACGAACTTGTGCAGGAAATCATGGAACATAACATTAATCAATCCCATGAACACAGCTGGAGAATTCGTCATGCCAATCAACATTACAACGAACTCATAATGCCCATGATGACAACATAAAGCAGTCTTTGGGATATCCTCATCCTTTACACGCATCTGATGATATCTTGACCACAATTTGATCTTTGAGAACCAACTTTCACCCTCAAGTTGATTGAATAAATAATCAATCCCTAGAAGAGGATAGCGATTCTTTATTTTCACTTTGTTTAAGTGATGATAATCAACACACAACCGCAAACTGCCGTCAGCCTTCTTCACGAAAAAAACTGGTGCACCCCACGATGACACACTTGGCTGAACAAAATCGCACTGTAACAAACCATCAAGCTGTATACATAGCTCTCGTAACTCAGAAGGGGCCATACTATATGGAGACATAGAGATTGGAGATGCTCCTGGTTGTAGCTCGATCCCAAACTCGATCTATCATCAAGGGGGTAATGCTATAACCTCTTCTAGAAAGACTTCAGGGTACTATTATACGACCCTAGGAAACGCCAATTGTTCCATGAATAACTCAACATAATCTCAGCCATCATGGATGATAGAGACGAAACACGCCTATGACCCATCCGAGGATCTCGCTCTCCAACAAACACCACCATATCTCCTTCCGCACTAAAGAAAACAACCTTCTTCCTGAAGCAATCCACAATAGCCTGCACCAAATACAACCAATCCATGTCGAGGATGAAATAATTTGGTTGTATTCGTAAACATAGGAAATCTCCCCAAGAGCAGTGCTACCCCAACACTAGCTCACAGTCTCTACATGCTTCAAACAAGTCAGCTCGATCTCCAACTGGCGTAGTCAATGCCAAGGGCACTGGAAGCCTCTCTACCTCAATTCCCAAAGAATATACAAGGGTAGGTGATACGAAGGATTGTGTTTCTCCTGAATAAAAAAAGGCCTACACCAAGGTAGAAAATAAGAAAAGGGTACCTCAAACGACGTATGGCTCGCCTGGAGCTGGCAACGCTAGATCATGAAGCTGACCACTACATCCTCTATGACCTCTCTGACCCTGATGACGACCACCACCATGACCATAGTCTGCTCTCTGAGGATGGTGAGTGACATGGGGCTGCCCTCTACCTGCCCCATCTACCCTCTACTGATCTAAAGCTGGTGCAACCTGCTGTTGCTGACTCAACAGGAACTGCTTCAATGGAGGAACCTGGATTAGAAAACCTGGTCCACGATGACTACTCTAAAAGGTCGGGCACTTCCACTTCTGATGACCTAGACCACCATAAGAAAAATATGCACTTGATCCCTTGGCATAATCATGAGAGTTGCTGCCACTAGAGAAACGAGATGTGAAGGGTTGGAACCTACCCCTGGAAAAACGAAAACTCTTCTGCCCTAAAAACCGGGAACCCTGGACCACAACTATGCTTCGTGAGGAATCACGATGACTCCCCTCTTATGTTGAACCAGTTCTGGACAAAGTCCTCTTGACAACCTCTTCCCTCACCAACACCTCAAGATATGTTTTTAGCATTAATGGGGTGACTGGCGCTAGATCTCTAGACGCAAATACTCCTCGAAATGCCTCTCCCTGGAATTATCATCTAGTAACAGGTCCGAAAAATATTGTAAAAGGTTCATGAAATGGATTCCAAACTCTCGCACACTGGAGATCCCTTGTCAAAGGGTAAGAATCTCTTAGCGACTAGACTCCTTCATAGTTGAAGTAAGAAACTCGACTCTAAACTTGTCTCAAAACTCCTCCCATGAGATCGCTGACTCCTCGTGATCCCCAATGAACAAGAACTGCCATTGCCTTGATACTCCACGCAACATCGTCACAACCAAGGACACCCAGTGCTCCTTCCAAGAACAGATCTAACTGAAACCTATCTCGACATCCTCCAGCCAGTCTTCTGTGACTACATCTGAAATGGAGCCCTCATACTTTTGCAGACTCTGGAGTTGAAACTCTTAGAGTTACTTCCTCCAAGTGTCGTCATCATGAACCTCTACCCTACGAAGATCTGCTGGAATAGCCTTCTGGACATTTTGTATGAAAACCTGATGAGGACGTTGACCTGGAGCCATAACTATAAAATAAAAAACCGCTAGATCTCAAAAACTAAGAATATGGAAGACAAAACATTAATTAATTAATAGTTTTATTTCATTGATTTTATGTTAACCTATCCTAAGGTCTACCCATTCAAACATAGGCACAAAAAATATTGATGCATGATCCTTTCCTAGGTCTCTACCATGAAACTAGTATCACCTTGTTTGGTACCAATTTTAAACGTAAAGGTCCGTACATCATATCATAAGGGGCCCTAAAAGCCTATTTCTTAGCCGGTCTCCAGTGTTTACATCACTTTATAAACATGAATGACACTATTTCCCTACCAACCCATGCAACCTCACCAGTGCCTAACTCCAAACTCCATTCTATCCCTCAGCCAGACCTCTGATACCACTCTGTCATGAACCCCTCCCCACAAAGTGTACCCCTCCAGGGCCGGTAATGTTATAAGGGAGATAATGACCCCCCTGAGTCCTGCCTCTAGTAGGCCCCGGGTTGGCAACTAGCACTGAGGGTATAATAAACACACAAATGGGAGGCATTACCCTCTAAGAGAACACATGCGAAAGAGAGAGATATGATAAACACCAACCAACTCCAAATCAGAACTGAAATATAAAAGAAAACCCAGGTGCACATATATAATGACATGAAAAAGTACTACAAATGGAAGGGTAAAAATGGAAAGTACCCAAAAGAATATAAAAACAACAGCAACCACAAGCCCGAATAACTCCTGCAACCCCAAGCTAGTAGAAACTAGCTTGATCTCCAAACTACTCCAAGTGACCTAAAAAATAGTTTATATATACATAGGGTGAGTATAACAGTATACTCAGTAGGATCCTCACCGAAGCCTCTTGTGGAAAAGTAATGAAAGCATTCTAAAGCACAATGAACAACAAGTGAAACTAACTCGTCACCTAAATAAGTATACTAAGTTCCCATCCCCATAATGTATACTCTCACCAAGTAACGCATACAGGAATATATCATATAATAAAGAATATCAAGGGTACCCCGCTACTACTTCTTCATTGGTTTGCTACTTTTCCCCAACATTATAGGTCCTGATCATCTCTCTTCAAAAAGTCTTGCCTGCAGACACCTGGGCGAAGCACCACAACATGCACCTCATGCGACAAAACAACTATTTACACATAAGAAAAGTAACCAGGTAGTTTCTAGGATCCACCGTATCCCGCATAATGTGTATCATACGTCGGGTATTATACCTCAAGAAATTACAACCCATAAACCAAGTAAGGATCCTCAAGCCATCATAGCTTATACACGTTACACCTATAATAGTCCATAAGAAACTATATCCAGAATATATGTGTGTGAATAACCACAAGCCATTACAGACCTCTACACAGATATATGGGGAAAACTAACCACTGTTCCGACCAACACAAGTAACTACCAAGAGAAGAGAGTAGGTCCAAAGGGGGTAGTTAGCCATTCATCCTCCCACCAGAATGTTGGGGAGAACACCCCCAGGGCTCAGCATCCCTAGGGTGTCAGTTTTCCTTATTGACAGGGTGGAGTAGCCTATTAAAACACAAAAATTATAGGATATACTTTAGCTCGCAACCACACTATGGGCATAAACTAGCCTTATACTCAAAAACCACTAATGTCTCTCGGACTCTAGGATACTACTTCTAATATTAGGTATCCTATAAGCACACAACCATTTAAAGAGATTTAATAAATAATTTCATTAACTTTATATTAGTTTCACTTTACGTTATTTAATTCTTTAAACATTAATTAACCAAACACAATTCCACATTAAATTTTATTAGCTTTACACCCAAAGTTCACTATCCCTTTAAAATTACAACCTTATCATTGTGTTCCAGAATACTTCAACCCCAAGGGTTAGAACCATTTATTTAATTATTCATTACATAATTACTTTCCCATATTCCTAGGCATTCTAGAAAAATAATATATGCTACTAAACACAAGGGGGATCAACAAGGTGAGTAGATGTACTACCAGTTGAGTCTTTGCCGCTTATTGAAAGAGCATAGACCCATTCTCCCTCGAGAAACTAAACACGAAACGAAAATGGAATACCACACACATCTTTGCCTCTTTTGGAAGAAGGGTACGTAAGACCAACTGCCTTGAGCAGTGGGGAAAAGTAAAATAGATAATCAACCAATAAGAAATAGAAAGCATGAAACAATCACATCCATCCCATTCCATCATCCCTAGTGTCCTCCCTAACACACACATTCATAAACTGATGCATCTCGCCACCCTATGCGTCATTTAATTCCACAAAAAAAGGTCTCCATGCCCCCAAATATCACAACAGCCATCCAGGCTCACCTCACAACACAAGAAATAGGAAAAAAACATCTTAACAATTGACTCTTGGCCCTTAAATAAGTAAGAGGGTAATTTAGAACCCTTCAAGGATTTATAAAAAAAATAATCCGTTTTGAAATAACCTATTTATTATACGTAGGTTCCACATTCGGGAAACCTAAAAATTAAGCTATCACAAATAAATTAAACATGCTTACTGCACCATTTTTATTAACATAAAAATTACAACTAGAAGAACCAGATTCATTTACATGCCTCTTTATCTTTAGACAAACAATTATCAATTAATTTCGGTTTATGTTCTTTACCAATTTTAGTCAAGAACGAACTGCTATACTAAGCGAGCATAGATATCACACTATCTAGAAAAACAAGAGGCATAACATATGATCGATATCAATTTATTTATCTGGTTCAAATATTTTTTATGTAAATTCAATTGTCATCCAGCGGGATAAAACATGTTAACTCTACAGTTGCACATAAAATAAAATATAATCAACTAATCCCCAACCTCAAATAGTTCTTGACGTTCTTTATCCACACAATGGGTCACGATCCTCCTCTCGAGACAACTACAACCACCCAAGGATGCCACTGTACGACCACACCAATCAAACCCCAATAAAAATCCATTAGAAGCAAGGAGATTACATTCTATAAAAATGAAAAAGAGAAAAAGGAGAAGATGAACCCCAAAAGAACAAAGATAAAACATACCTAATATCAAAGATTGATTGATACTGCTTGGTTGCATAAAAAATAGAGAAAAAATAATCTTATGAGTAAGTTTTATTATGAAAATACTATGGAATAGAATGAAAGGTTCTAGCATATCACAGCCAAGAACAAAGAGGAATAATTAGGGATAAAGATATCCCGTCCCTTTATAAGATATAATAGAGTGGCAGTTTAAGATACGCTTGATTTCCCATTATAAGCGGATTATATTAAACCATGCGGTTTGACCAAGTAAAAACATCCCGAGCCTTAGGAATATTTAATATAGGAGTTATGGACTTTGAATCGGCCTTAGAGACTTTAAAATCAAGCTTTAAATGCATTTTATGTCGAAGGAAACATCAAAGGGGCAAGACTACAGGAAGCTGGAAACACTGTTCATGAACTCAAAATTTGGCTAAGGGAAAAAAAATCTTTTTATGAACCTCACCGTTAGTACCTCATCGATAGAACGCTATTCATGAACCTCACCGATATAACACCATTCATGAACCTCACAGATATAACACTCTTCATGAACCTCTCTGTTAGAACCTCACCGATAGAACATTGTTCATGAACTCAAAATTTAGCAAAGGAAATAGAGGTTACCGATAGACCTCACCGTTCTGGAAACAATGTTCACGAACTCAAAATTTAGCAAAGGAAATAGAGGTTATCGACAGACCTCCCCATTCTGGAAACAGTGTTGATGAACTCAAAATTTGGCAAAAGAAATAGAGGTTACCGATAGACCTCACCATTCTTGAAAGACTATTCATGAACTCAACATTTGGCAAAGGAAATAGAGGTTACCATTAGAGCTTACCGATATAACTGTTCACCGATGGAACTGTTCATATAATTGGAAATTTGGAAAAGCAAATAGAGGTTACCATTATAGGTTACTAATAGAACTGGTCACTGATGGAAATGTTCATATAATTGGAAATATAGAAAAAGAAAGAGAGGCTACCGATAGAACTGTTCACAGATGGAAATTTTCATAGAATTAGAAATTTGGCAAAGGAAATAGAGGTTACCATTATAGGATACTGATAAAACTGTTCACCGATGGAACTGTTCATATAATTAGAAATTTGGAAAAGGAAAGAGAGGTTACCATTATAGGTTACTGATAGAACTGTTCACCGATGGAACTACTCATAGAATTGGAAATTTGGCAAAGAAAAGAGAGGTTAGCATTAGACCTCATTGTTGGAACTCTTCACAAAATTTTACCGATGAATAGTATACAATTGTCTACCATTGGAATTGTTAACCAAGGGTCATTGATGCTACTATTCACATAAAGGAAAATTTTTCAAAGTGTTGGGGATAAGTCACCTTGACCTTTGGGAACACCTCAAACACCATATGTTCACAAAGGAATGGACCAGAGAGGTCCAGGGCATTACACTACCCACTAAATGGAATAAAATATCTTCTAAAACAAGATAATAATCACTAATAAAAAACATGAAAAATGAAATAATTGATTGTAAACATGATAATTTATGAAGAATATATGATAGATGAAGATGAAAACTACAAAATGATAAAAGGTAAAAATATAACCCTTAGATTTACATCTTATAAGGATAAAAATAAATGGAAATAAGATATCAAAATCTTAACTGATTCAGAGTGATCAAATTCATAAATTGAACTAGATTAACTATTGAGAAGATTTATTAAGTTTTACAAGAAAAATATAGGCTTCAGTAAGACCTTCAATAAAGATGAAAAATGGTCAAAAGAAGTCTGATGCTATGATTGTAAATAGATGAGACATATCAGACTAGATTTCCAAAAATTAAAAGAAGGAAAAAGAAAGATATAAAAGAAATAAAAGAAAAATTAGATGAGAACTAATTATGAGAAGAAAGGAAAGAATGCTATGAAAGTTACATGGAGTTTGTTTCAAGAATCCAGAAACTCTTCCACATCTGACTTATAAAAGGAGCCAAAAAATCTAAAAGTAAACATGTGATTTATGGATAAATAAGAATATGAGGTACAATCTTATTATTCTTTTACCTACAATTTTGAAGGCTATTATAACATAAAAATAAACACTTACAACTCTATTCTTGAATAAAAATATAAATATTTAGTAATAAAGTACAAATATCTAATGAATATTCGTAGAGATATATTAGGTAAAAAGGATGCTATTATAAAACTACAACAATAATTAAACACTAAATTTAATAAATCTACATGAAATTGTAATGTTCATGAAAACCAAATAAAGGAATTAAAAAATGAATTAGAATCATTAAAAAGTGATTCCATTATATTAACTAAAGGAGAAAAGTATATAAATAATATTCTTGGAAAAATGTTTTTAAAAAGAAAAAATATGGAATAAGAAGTAAAGTATAAAAAACAAAGTTATATAAAAATAAATTTGTTGTTATCTTAAAAAATGATACCTATGTCTACTATGGAATCAAATGATATTATTCTAACAATCACTCTTTAAGAAATCCTCATATTAGTGAAATCAAATTGGATTTTATTTCTTGAAAAATGTTTGAACTATTAGTATAAACTTTGGAAAAATTAGGAAACTATGGATTCACAGATCTTTACTTGATGACACATATGGACATAAGAAAATATGGCTACAAAAAAACACTTGTTTTAATGTTTGGTAGGGAAACTTATACAAGAAGAGAAATTTTGTATGGTATATAGATATTGGATACTCAATACACATGAGTGGAGACTATTCAATTCTCCATACATAAGAAAAAATGGATGGAGGTTTGGTAACCTTTAGAGACAATGCTAAAGAAAATATTATTGGTGTTGGATAAGTTGAAGATCCAAAGTCAATTTAAATAAAAAAAGTTCTATATGATCAAGGGATAAATCACAATTTGATAAGTATTTATCAACTCTCTAATGATGGATTTTATATATATTTCTCTAACAGTTCCTGCTTAGTTTTCAAATATAATTTACTTAAATTTAGTGCACTGGTAACTAAATATGTTTATACCTTAGATATTTATTCCTTATTTAAATAAAAATTGAATGTTTAACTACTGATAAAAATGAATCATGGATCTAGAATATAAGAATTAGAAATTTTAATGTATTTAATTTATATATTTTTTCTATGAAACACTTAGTTTTTGATCTTCCTAGTCTTAAATTTGATAATTATAGATTCTATGATACAAGACAAATTGGAAAACAACATAAATAATCATTCAAATATATTAAAAAAGTTTATATATAAAAACAATTATAACTTATCCACATGGATTTTTTTTACCATCAAGAGTAGCAAGCTTGGATGGAATATTATATGTTTATGCTTTAGTTGACTATTTTCAATATTTCTATGGCTTTATATTCTAAAACTAAAATTATGTTTTATATTTTTTTGAAAGATTTTGTAAAATTGTTCTAAATGAAAAATATTTTAAAATAATTTTATTATGATCTGATCATGGTGGGGAGATTGGGAATCAAGACTTTAACTCATTTTTCTCAAACTTAGGTATTAAACACACCTTCTCTACACCCAAAAAACCTCAAAATAATAGAATTGTTGAAAGAAGAAATATAACAATTCAATAAATGGAAATAACTATGTTAAATGAATATAGTATTTCCACCTATTTTGGGAAGAATCTGTAAGAATATCCTGATATATTATGAATAGAGTTTTAAAAAACCCCATATTAAAAAGACACCCTTTGAACTTTAGAATAAAATAAACCTAAAATCATGTACTTTAAAGTGTTTGGATGCCAGTTGTATATCTTGAATACTAAGAAAAACCTTGGTAATTTTGATATAAAGGAAAATGTAGGAATATTTGTAGGATATTCTACTACCTCTAAAGATCATAGAGTATATAATAAAAAGTCCTGGATTATTGAAGAATTAGTTCATGCAAGATTTTATGAAATTGATCTTTTTGATTAAAAAATGATTAAATAGATGAAATTTTTGACTATTTAGAAAACATGAGACTTGAAACACCTAAAAATAATTTTTAAAATATCAAAAAAATGAAATTCAGTCTAGTCTAAAAGAACATGAATTTGATGGACCTGAATGTTTCTTACCTAGAGAAACAAAGACCTTAAAGTATTACCCTTTAGAAACCATAATAGGATATCTTGATACAAGATAAATAACTAGAGGGAATGTAAGAAAATTTTCCAAATTTTATGCCTTCCCATCATAATTAGAACCTAATACTAGAGAAGAAGCTTTAAAAAATGAGACTTGGTTAATGGATATGAAAGAATAACTTAATCAATTAAGTATAAATAATGTTTGGAAACTAGTTGATAGACCAAATAATTATCCTATAATAGGAACCAAATGGTGTTTTAGAAATAAAAAAGATAACCATGGGATAATTACTAGAAATAAAGCTAGATTTGTAGACAATGAATACAATCAAGAAGAAATAATATATTATGATGAAGCCTTTTCAACTATTTCAAGATTATATGTAATTAGAATCCTATTTGATTATAAATGTCATACAAATTTTAAATTATATCATATGGATGTAAAAATGGATTTTTTTTAAATATATATCTAATGGAGGAATTTATATTGAAAAACCACTAGGTTTTGAAAATACTCATCTACAAAATTCAGTTTTCAAACATACTAAATCTCTTTATGGTATTAAAAAGAACCTAGATCTTGATATAAAATATTAAGATATTTTTTATTAGAAAATGAATTTCATGTAGGGTTAGAATATCCTACTCTTTTTAATAAAATAATTTTTTCTAATATATTATTAGTATAAATTTATATAGATGATATTATTTTTGGTTCAAAAAATAATAAAATTTGTAATGGATTTTCAAATCTTATGCAAAAAATTATTTTGAATGAGTATGATGGGATAATTAAATTTATTTCTAGGATTTAAAATCTATGAAAAGGATTATGGAAATTTTTTAAATCAATGTAAATATATTAATGATTTATTGAGAAAATATGTACTTAAAAATAGTAAGACTTTTACAAATATCATTTGTACTAATATGAAATTGGATAAAGATTGAAAACTAGTTGAGAAAAAATTATAAAGAGGTATGATAGGTAGTTTATTATATCTTACTACTAGTAGTCCAGAAATCATGTTTTGTATTTGTGTATGTACTAGATTTCAGTCAAAAACAAAAGAAACCCATCTTATTGCGGTTAAAATATTTTTTATATATTTAAAAGGAACTATTCTCAATCTATAATCTATTAAAAACTTTGATTTTAAATAAATTTAATATTCAGATTTGGATTTTGGAGGATATAAACTAGATAGAAAAATCATATCAAGAACCTGTCACTTTTTAGGAAAATACTTTGCTTCATGATCAAGTAAGAAGCAATATTCAGTTTCTCTATCAACAACTAAGGAAAAATATATATATGGTGGTAGTTGTTGTGAACAAGTGTTGTGTATGTAACAAACCTTACTAGAATTTGGGATTAATTATAATAATATTATAATTTTATGTGATAATACAAGTGCAATAAATATTTCAAAAAATACACTAAGTTATTAAAGAACCAATAATATTTATATAAGGCATCATTTTTAAGTGATCATGTTCTTAAAATAATATGTCTTTAGAATTTGTGAATAATAAATATAAAATTGAAGATATTTTTACTAATTAACTTCTGACTATGAGTTTTCATTTTATTAAGGGGGAGTTAGAAATATATAGTTTTAAATAAATTTTTATTAATTTTCTTCTTTAATTATGTATTATCTATGTTAATTGTTTTTATTCAGTTATTATTCATTTATTTATTATTTAAATTAATAATTTATTATATTTTTTATGAAAAAATAACATCTTTTCAAAAATTAAATAATGATTAAAATAGATATTTTTCTCGAGAAACCAAAACCGGCACCACTAATACCATCAGAAAACCCTCTATCTATCTTTTACTCTTATCATCTATATTCAAACCCTTTCGACTTCTAGAGATCTCATATTACCCTAGAAAACCTAGAATCCAAACCTTCAACCTTTATATTCTTAGCAATGCTGATGATCGAGTGAACAAATAAAAGATAAATGAGTGGAGGGAAGCATCAACACGTCATCTATATAAAAATTATTCATAGAAAGGTCATAAATTTAGCATGGATAAATCAAACAAATATTCTTTTGAAATAAGGACTTTCCTTTTTTGGTTTAGAATTTATTTTTAATGAAGAAACCACCCCATTAGTGTTTTACATCAAAGTAAAGTAATTTTACAAAAATGTTCAATTCAACTTGGGTGACTTTGAATATGTTATCATTTTAAAGGTAAACGATAAGGTTTTTTCTATTTCTTTAGTTGAAATTGAAAGGTTTTTTATGTTTCCCCATGAAGGGTTTTTTTCAATTCTATATTCAATCAATCTAAAATAAACAATATAAATATGAGGATGTTACATCATTTTTCTTAGGTTCAACCTTGATTTAAAACATTTTGATAAAGGATCTTGAAGCTGACTGAAAGGTGCTGGTTAAGTTTATTAAGTTAGCAATAATTCCATGAATTACCAAAATAGATAAAATTATTTTCCTCAACATGTATGTTATGATTTTAATGATGAGAAAAATCAAGTTTAATTTCTTATGATATATGATCCGGTACATAAATCACTATTATCAGGACAAGGTAAGGATTTATTTTTATCCATACTGAAGGATTGTTTCTTTTATCTTTTATAACTCAAAAATGATTTTAGATGTATAATAAAATACTATGTTCCATCATAGTAAAATTTTGAAGTTGAAACATTGAAAAATATATGTTTCCTCTAGAGTATATTCAGATTAATTTTTTTTCCTTTTGCTGTAAAATATCAACAAGAATCTAGTTATGTTTCTCAAGGGGAGTAAGGAAATTTTGGATCTACTGAAGATGTTTTTTTTGAGAAGAGGAAGCTTCAGAATCTAGAATATATTATTCAGTTCAAAGAGACACAAAATAAGACATGACATCTCTGATCCAAAAGCTATAAGATATTTTCATCAATATCTTGAATAAACTTTGGAAGAATAAAATGCTAAGGCCTTATTACCTTGCCCAAAAAAAGTTATGAGCCTAAAAATCAAGAAACTGCAATTTATGAACCAAAATATATTTCCACAACTGGAGAAGCTCACCCATCAATGTTCTTATAATTTTTAGTTACTCAACGGGAACAACATCCTGATATTCAACTAGATAAAAGAGAAGATAAAGAGGATCTTTCTAAAAGTCAATTTGAAAATCAATATCAAGAGGCTCATGATGAAAATTATTCTCAAAGAAATCATGATAAAGAAAAATTTCTGGAGAATTCTAAATGAAATAAGAATGAATAACAAACTGTAGTTGAAACTACTTGGTTATTAGAGAATAAATAAGTATGTATTGTTGCGGACAGTTTAGAAAATTAAATTTACAAACCTTTTCAGATCACAATGTTTCTTAACATTACATATTCCTCCTATGGTGAGAAAGATAAAGGATAGTCCTTAGCTATGTCTGATAGAGGAAAACATCTTATGTTCAGTAATAATAATCCATTGATTCTTTGAATAATAAAATTGAGTAATTTATTATAAATTTTAATAATCCATGGGAATAAAATTCAAATATGTAAATTGAGTTGGAGTCTACAAGGAAATATTTGAATGATTTGATAAGTACAACTATTAATAGAGTAGAATTTGAATATGTCTAGAACCAACTACAGTCTCTACAAGAAAGTTCATTTTCAAGAAGATATATTGAGGCCTTTCAAAGGGAAATGATATATCAGTTTGGAAAGCTACGAGAAGAATCTGTTTTCAAAGACAGATTTTGGACATTTAAATAATTATTTGAAAAATCAATTTATATCTATTAGTAGAAGTTCCAATCATTCTAGAGTATCTACATATGTACCTCCAACTTCTCCAAATTTAGTTAGAAGGTTTTAATAAATTGATACTGCAAGGTATTGTTTCAATGATTAGTTTCATTCCTTTCAGTGTGACAATGAATTAATAAATGTTTTTTGGACAACCAGTGAGATCTCATTCAGAAATTAACTTTATGAGATATTTGTATAAGAGATACTCTCAATCAGTTTAGTAAAATCAACTCTCTGTTTATTCAGTTAGAAGGAACTATTCATGAGTTTCTCAAAGTGAATTTAGTTGATGGTCTAAATATTGGTCAAGATTTCAATATTTTGAAGCAATAGTTGGATAAAAATCATATTGAAATTTTAAGATAAAAAATGGAATAATTTAAGAAATTTATTGAGGTTGTTCAAGATTTACCATATTCTAAAAACTCTTTTGAACCAACCCTCTAACATTCAACTAGTTTTACCTTTTAATAATTTTCTCAAAAAAATTATTCTTATAATCATAAACATCTTTTAATTAAATCTTTTATTATATTTGTGTCTAATAGTTTTAATATTTCTATCCATTTTTACTATCAAAATCCATATTTTTTTAGTTTTACTATATTATAAGCTTTAATTTATAATTATGAGCTACATCTAATGTGTTTTCATACATTTTAATCTACTTTATTTTTGATACCACAAATAGGGTTAGAAAATTGGGTAAACACAAGATTCTTGATCCCGTTAATAGAATTTTTCTACAAAAAAGAATGGGTTTACTATATAAATTAATTTTTAATGGAAATTATAATCAATGTTGTATCTTTTTAAAGATATTATTTAATTTTTGTTTACAATTCCTATATTTTCTATAAGTTATTTTATGGGTCTTTTGATCATTAAAAAGGGGAACATATTTTGGCAAGTATTCTATCAACAATACTCTATGAGTATTATTGATTTTGATGCTCAAAAACATTGTTTTTTCTTTTACTAATAAAGTTACTTTATGTAATTTTTATGAATATAATTCTTGAGAAGATTTTATTTTTATGGGTTAATTTTTTTTAAGTATTTAGAATGTTTTTGTAAGAATCTTGGAAACAATTTTTATACCCTATGTTTATAAGTCTAATGTATGGTTTGGAAACCCTACATTTGGAAGGAAAACATATAGATCATTTATCCTATGTTGCTGGAAAAGTATGGATCAAAAACCGTATGTTTGTAAGAAACCATATATATGAAGAAATAAATATATGGTTCATAAAACCTACTTTTATAAACAACCCTACATCATAAACTTAACTTTTTCAAACAACTTTACATTAACAACCCTACTTTTGGAGTTTTTTATCACATGGAGGAACCCTACATTTGACTATTCAATGATAATGTCTTTAATCTAAGGATATTGTTTTTGTGATTTATGTAATGGTCTCAATGGAATTAAATATATATTTCAAGATGTTTTATGACCGATTTAAATTATATTATTCAATGAAATAAATTGTTCCTATTTGTAAGGGAAGTTATGACTCTCTTGAATGATTTAATTTCAAATGATTCTGATTTTTAGGTGATATTCTTCGACCTATTCAACCAAAATCAAGCCATGTTTCTCTTTATAAATAGAAATAATATTTTCATTTTCTATATTACATATATGTGAAATAAAGTTTCAATATAGAACTACTATAAAGAAAAAAAGATCGCACATTTTTGTTGTTCTGAAGAACTACAATTTGGAGACAAAAATGTTTCAATCTCATGATGTTAAATCTATTGGGTAACTAATACTTCTATTATTTATCTTTTTCAATTTTATTGAAGATCATTATAAACCAAGATCTATTAGAATTTATTATTTATTAAATATTTTAATATTTGAAGGAGAAGATCCATATTCTATTAGTTAATACTATAACTATGAACAAGAATCTGTTTATTCATTCAAATCAAACTCTTTTGATTTATTGGTGTTTCAGCTGCTCAGACTCATTCATGGTGGAGTATCAACTTCTCAGACTAATATGTCGACTTAAAGTTCCTTATAAAATAACCATAAGGCTTATAAAAGTATTATTTTAAAGGTTTCAATATATTATACTTAGTTGTTAAGGTCTTCAGATTAGAGGAGCTTTCCTGTGAAAATCACCAAGATCATAGAGATAGTATTGGTGGAGTGGACTAGTGGATATTTATACCCCAAATAACTATAAATTTTTTTGTGTTCTTATTCTCTGTTTATCTACTATTCAACTTAACTAAATAATAGAATACTACATTTATATATAAATCACAAAGAAATCTAAAAGTCAGAATCTGTCTAAGATTTATGAAAAGACACAATTCACCTCTATTATGTATCTTTGTATTATTCTAACCTAAAAATATTACCCCAAGTTCCTCCACCAGGGAAGGATTTTATCAAGATAGATTTCAAGTAAAAATAATTCTAACTTGTAATATATAAAAACTATGCCTACTTACTAAATTCAAGTTAACAACTTCTAATAAAAAGTGATGTTAAAGTAGATGAAAAACTAAATTCATTAACAATAACCAACATGTAATGCAAGGATCTAACCTAGAAGTAGATTATCATATAAATTCTAGAATACAAATATAAAAAATATAAATAATTTATAATGATGAAAAAATAGGAAATAACATTTGAAATTAAAAAATTCATACATTTAAACATGAGATAAAAATTTATGAACAATTCATAAATATAAATTTTATGAAAAATTCATAGATATAAACATTTATGAAAAGTTCATAAATACATCTAATCATAAACATTTTATAAATATATCTTTAATATTATGGAAATTCCATAATTATAAACATATATATTTTATATTCTTTATTGTATTAATTTTTCATATTTATCATTATATGGAATTTTATATTAAATATATTTTATTTTGTGAATTATATATAATTTAAAATCCTGTTTTATATTATATACACATTTTATATAATCTTAATTTCAAGTACTTAATTATTATTTAAAACTTGATCATATCACTCATCAAAACACTTGTTTGTGGCATAAATAATATTCAAATAATGCCTCCTTTAATTTTCAACAAGTCAAAATAATTATTTATAAATAATTTACAATTTAAATATAAACTACTTTATATTTTTACCTTAATTCCTAATTTTTAACACTTTATAGATTATTCCTTATTATTTATAAATATACTCTTTTATTTCTATATCATAAGACACACCATATAATTTCTTAAAAGACATTTAAAATATTAACATTTAATATCTAGAAATATTAAAGTTTTATAAACTTTTATTTAATTAAATATAAACAATTTATAAGTAATTAATTAATTAATTACTTTTAAATTAAATATTCCAATAATACCTTTTAATATGATTTATAATTTTTTTTAAATCATAAACACCATTTAAAATTTTAAAAACAATTTTTTAAAACATTTCTTTTTTACCCTTATCTAGAATCTATATTTTTTGTATGGGTATACTCTATCTACCTTTACAATGACAGTCTATATAAGGGTATATATCCCTGATCCTTACATGTATACACTATGTAAGGGTATATAAGGTCTTAAACATGAACTCTTCACATAATGGTACGTATAAATATACCTTTACCAAGATATTTATGAACCCTCATGTTAGGTTAGAACTGGTTTTGTAAATGCAACACAAGGGTAAACCTCTAGCTGCATCAAGGCAATGAGTTGGTTACCATTATATTGGTCTTCAAAACATAGCTCCACCTTTATGTACAAGATTTAAATAAGGGTAAGAACTCAAATCCCTTTACAAAACACTAACATGAACATGAAGTCCCTTATGCGAACCCTTTTCAGTAAAGGTGAAGCACTAATTACCTTTATGTGACCACTCATGTAAAGTTAACACCATAATTTTACTTACATAGTATAAATAAAATCATGATTATCCTTATAAAAACCCCTTCATGTAAAGGTAAGTTACGAGTTATCTTTATGTGACCACACTCGTATACATATCACCTTTGTTTCCTTTAAATGAAAATATATCAATCTTTTTAGACTGTTAATGAATAGGTAATTAGGTTATGAAATTTATGTAGCCCCTTATGTAAATATAAATAGTTTTAAACAAAATTTTTATACCATGTAAAATGAGATGCTCTATTTTTATTGTTTCTTCATTTCGAAGTGATATTTCATAAATATAAAACATGGATTCCCTTTTGCACCAATTAAGGGATTCAAACAAATATAATAATGATTATTAAAATATGTAGAAGAGATTTAAAAACCTATTTCTAGGATATCCCATGCACAATATATGAAACCCACAAGAAAATAGAAATCAAGATATATTTTAAACATGCATACTATTATACGAAGAACTTCTACTACATATTTATCTTTATATGTGTTTTATGAAGGTCACATAAGTGAAACCAAAATACATCCCTTATTTATGGTGGATCCATAGGATGAGTGAATCATCCTACATTTTGATGAGATCTATTCTACTTCCATGTAATTCCAGTGACTCAAACACAAAATAGAATAATAAAGATAGTTTTTTAGGTATCATACAGTTTTTTCAAAGAATCGTAAAAAAAGACACACACACCCCTTACATCAAATGAAATAATATATAAATCCATAAGAATGCTTCTCGAGCTAAAAATTCACTCATAAATTTATAATGCATGAGATAATGTTTCTTTATCCAACTCCAAAATCATAAGCATAAATATATAAAACTCTAACAAATTTTAATGTATGAAATGGTTTCTTTCAATTAAATCTTACATTGGTGTAATAATAAATGATAATAATTTATCATTTTTCTTTAAGTTTCATGGAGTGATATACCATGATTTTCATGAAATATGAATATATATATATATATATATATCTTATATATACAAAAGGATTTAGGGTATATCTTCTTTATCACATTCATTATCTGGATGACATATATAATTTTATACTCTTTTAGAGGAATAATCCATCATGCCTTTGTATTTCTTAACCATCCACTTTGAATAGGAATAATATTTCTTCTAATGCCTTTACTTTGTGAATATATTATTTTTTATTCCTTTTATTAAAGAGTGTTCCCCTATATTATATATATATATACTAGTTTGGAAAATTATTTATATAACCATATACCATTTATCCATACTGTGTAAATACCATATGCTTTATTATTTTTATTGAATGGTATTTACTTAAAAATATAATTAATATCATTGGATACCTATTTATTTTCCATGTGTTTATCATGTTATGATTAATGTTGGAATTAAAAATGATTTCTTTATGTGATTCCATTTGAAAAGGATATGACACCCATTTTATTTCTATGGGTATTTATGACATGTTGAATAAAACCCGTTTTCTTACTTTGGGTACTTTATGTTATAATGAATTAATGATTTCGAGTGGAACATGTATGTATGGATGAATTATAGGTGGGTTTCAATATTTAACTCCAATGATCTGGTTAAAAGTTTATATCTCATGAGATATGTACATGTGAGAATAATTTATTTGTTCACAAGAATTGGAGAAATCATGCAACTCATAAAAGTGATATATACATAGGTATACTTAAGTTTTATTTTAATAATGTGTGCAAGTTTGTGACTAATTAAGGTTATTTTTCCCTATGATAATGTTTTTTCCATAGTCTTATAATTATTCTAATAAATATGTTATGATCTCATGAATGATGTTTAACAACTCATGTTTCCAAACACTCCCGATTCATTTCTTATATTATACCATGTTGTATTCCATGAATATTTTTTTGATATATTCTTTATTGGGAATGATTTTCTTATATATATTGATTATAACCAAATGATGTTCTTATATATATTGATTATACCCATATGCTCATCTTATGGTCACTTATGCTCTTTCCTTATTATCACTTATGTTTACTCTTACGGAGTGTTTGAGCTCACCCATTTTTTATGTTTTTCCATAGGTTATAAATATGATTGTAACCTATGGGATGTATAGAGGGGAGTCTAGTATGGTTTTTTTGGATAAATGTTCCTGAGTTTTGTAAAATAATTTTCCTAGGTAACTGGTCCTCAAAGACACCAAACCAAAAGGTCCTCAAAGTTGTGTGAGATTATTATAAGACATAATACTAATGTGAAATTTATCTATGTTTTGGTTGGATATTATCTCTTTGTATAAAAGATAATTTATAAAAGTATGTATTTTTAGTACCTAGCCTGGGAGTGTGGGTCTAGATAACTTGAGAAGATTAAATTTACTATCATGAAAGGAAAAAACTTTTCATCATTTTAAAAATACTTTTTTGGAAACCAACATCATAAAAATGGTAATAAAACATCCAATTAAAAATATATAAAGGAAAACATTAATTCCACATGAGAAAAAAACATATTTGGGTTTCAAAATAATAAATAAAAACATTTTTAGAAAAAAAGAATATATTTATTGAGGAGAAATATTTGTTAAATAGGATGTGAATTATTTGTTAACTATGTTATAATTTTATTAGTAATAAATTCATAAAAAAAAAGGAATTGTATTTAAAATGTTAATTTCACTAGAGTTATAATAGGGAATATTATATAAAATTGTAAATTTAAGAATGTAGGGGACTCATAAGAATTAGGTTCAAGAAGAAACCATATAACTAAAAAAATAAATTGATTTATTAAAACCCATTACGAATTTTTTAACATTCAAATAAAAATACATTTAAAGAGTGAATTTGATATAAAAAACTCAATTACATGAATGAAGATATAATAATGATATAAATTTAGAAATAGTTTGTATATACTCTATATAAAATAATGAATGTTCATAAGACAAAACTTGTGTGAAAGAAAGAAATTTTGAGATGAGAAACCCTTACCTTTACTCTCGACATCCATGAAAGCACTTTGGAATTCTATATAATAATTATAAACATATTAATAAATTATTTAAGAAAAATATTCATATATATTACCCTATATATTCTTCAATTAAAATAATTTGTTATAAAGTTATTAGTTTGTAATAATTTATTTTCATTATAGGATGTTAGCGATTTTGATTATTTCATGCATGCATTAAAATGCCAATATCGATCTGAATTTTTTGATATAAAATTCACCATTAATAGATTATCCAGGGTACTATAATATATTATTGATGATTATTTATAAAGTTTTAATTACATTCAATTATAATATTAGTTACAATTCATGAAGATGGAATAAGTGGAGAGGTTGTTTCGATAATTTTTGACAAACCAAAAGTGGTATATTAATAACAAGTTAAATATTTATATAATAGTTTTAAAACCTTAATAATATTATAAAAATAATTTTAGTTCAATATATAAATTCTTACAATTATCCAAATTTGGTGTTAATGAAATATGAAATATATCATTACATGGAGGTGGTAGCCTGTATCTACATAGAGACGACGATTTTGTTTTCCATAGAATGAAAAGAAGGTAAAAATTGATTTATCTTATAAAAATATTAATAATGTTATAAATATCATATTTAATATTAAATTAACCTTTTTAACAATTCATTTAAATTAGTAATGAAAAATAAAACACATCATTGATGGAGATAGTAATCTACACGTAACACAAACAATGTTTTCAATTTTCTATGGATAAGGGGAAATATAGTTAATGGTTTATAAATAAATATAATTTTTTTTATAATAATATTTATTTAATTATAATATAGTGGATAAAATATATTTAGTAATAGTTATAATAATTAGAAGTGTAAAATTTATTATAGAAGAGTAAATATATTTGTAGAAGAATTTTATTTCTTCTTGGAATCCTTCATAATTTAAAAAGGGATTTGGGAAATATATTAAGACCAGATGATCAATATTGTGAGATAAGATTATTTGGGAATTAAATGAATCATGTTATAAGGAATAATTCTAATTTTGGGTGTATCTTTGAAGGATTGGTGGGAGGATCTTTTATAAGTGAAGGGAATGTGATTTTTATAAATATTCAAAACCATATATTAATGGCATTCCATTTTCAAAGTAAGGTGGATCCTAAAGTGGAAAATAAAGGTGGGGTATTTTTTCTTATTTTATCCAACTAATATCTACACAAATAATAGATAATTTCTTGAGATATTTATGTGTTTTCCCCTTAATATAATGTTTTACCATAATTTACTTTTACTATGGTGATTATTGTATTACCCGAGTAATTTATTTTTTTTGACCAAAAATGAAATTAAAGTTATTTACTAATTTGGATATTCTTATCCCAAAATTAAAACTATTTTATAATATTAAATTTCTAAAAGTGATGAAAATTAATTTTAAAATAATAAATGTAAAACGTATAAAAATAGTTTTAGAGAAAAATATAACCTAAATTATAAAATATGAAATATAAGTTTATAAATAAAAATTAATAAATTTAAATTTATAATTTTACTTATGAAATAATTATTTATTCAATAAAATGGTTTCATAAATATTATTTTATGATTATATCCTAATGATTTCATAAATATCATAGTATTTGTAAAAATGTTATTTTTAACTATTCACCTAAACATAAATCTTTTAAGAAAAATACCAAGAATATATCCAAAGATAATATTGTTATAATGAATCAAAAAACCGAATTTCATTTTTTCAAATTAAAATTACAATATTTAAGAATTTAAATTTTAATTGGAAATATAAAATATAATAAAAAGCTATTTTTATAGGAAAATGAATTTTTTAAATATTGACTATTTTTATTCTTATTTCCAATAATTTATCAATAAAATTATTGTTAAGATATTATTAATATAGATAATAAAATTTATCACCATTTATCTGTAATATATTTAATTTCTTAAAGATAAAATGCATTGCGCATAAAAAGATTATTTTTAGTATAATACATTTTTAAGAATAAATTTAATTTATTCTTATTAATTTCCTAGTAATAATTATGGGATGATTGATAATATATTTACTTATATATTCATCAATATATTTCATTAAAATTATTCTTTATTATTGATTTATTTTATTAAGATAAAAATATACAACACTTTTAGAAAAATAATTCATTAAAAATATAGTTTTTATATTAAACGATCTTAACCCAAATCAAATTAAAATAAACTATTTATATCTTGATAATTTAATTTTATCAACCCATTTATGTTAAAATATTTCTTTTAATTTTATCACAGCATTATTTAATAATAATAATATTAATTAATAAAAATATATCGTAATAAAATATTTTAATTAAATATTATATTTTTAGGTTTCACTATTTTTTATTAACAATGAAAAAATTTATTATAACTATCATATGAATGCATATGAAATTACCATATTTATAATGACCATATTTATAATTGTTATATTTTTCCTTTATATAGACTTAGTGAATTCATTTATTCCATTCTCACTTTTTATGTTACACCTCTCATTCCTAATAATTATTTCAATTTTCATAATTTTCTTTCTCATTAGATTTTTATTTATACTAATGGTGATTCTCAAGGGTGAAGATAATCTAGGGGATATCATAGTTTGGAAAATAATTTTCATTTATATATATTTCCCCTTATAATTTATTCACTTTTAATGGATGTAATCATCCATGGTTTGTGATATATTGTTCTTTGTACTCTTGTTGGAATGTTTTATCTAAATAAAATTCATCATTGATTATTTTAGTTTAGTGTTTCATTTGAAATATGTTATTCAATATATTAATTATTTAATGGGGAAATTAATAATAAAATTTTAGGAAATTATAGTTCAAATGATGGATGGATTCCATATAAACCACTTTACTTTAATGGTATTGACTATGGATTTTGGAATACTCGAATAGAATATTATTTAAACAAACTCAAAATTGATCATTAGATTACTCTGGTAAAACTTTACAACTTACCTAATTTTGAGTAATATTATTTATATGAAGTGATTATTCGAAATATGTTTTGAATTAAAATGTTATGAAAATTTTATATTTTTCTATAAACATACTAGTTTTGGGTCATATATCTTATTATAATAAAACTCATGAAATTTGGTGAGTTTAATAAGTTACTCACCTTGGCTTAGATAAGTTTTTTAGGGAAAAGAATGGTATGATTCAAGATGAATATTAAGACTTAAATATGGGTGATTATGGAATAGTGAAATAGATGTCCCATTGATTTACTAACATTTTGAATGGAATGAGTTTTCTTAGAGAAGCATTGGATAACACCGTGCTTGTTTTAAGAGTTTTAAAATATCTAATAATGAAGTTGCATGAAAAAAAGGTTTCCATTGATGAAAGTAATAATTTCAAAGAGTAAAATCTTAATGAACTCATTTTTTAATTACTTAAATATGAATTAGAGTTAAATATCATAGATAATGAATATATTTTAAAAAGAAAATGCACTACTTTCATATTTGTTAATATTGTGTCTTCTGACTCTTCAGATTATAAAATTCCGGAAAGTGAAAATTAAGACATGGATAAACTTTTCACTAGTGTTAAAATATGTTGAAAAATGATGTTTTTAAAAATATATCAAGAATTAACATTGTAACATCCTGATATTTTAAAAGGAAATTCTATGTTCGATAGCATACAAGATGTAACGCCCCGACCCCAGCTACCCAGAGTCGGTGCATTACTTCGTAACATTGGTATGATCACAAAAGATAAAGTCTCGAAAGACCGATTAGTTTAGTAGCCTTGGAAACACTAGATACATTCATAAACGTTACATTACATCATAAAGTGAAAAACTACAATAACAAAGTCTCCATAGTCCACACTCATATCCTCTTCTGACTATCCCTGCAGGTCATTCATAAAATACTTCTTCACATCCTGGAAAATATTAAAACATTGAAAGGGGTGAGCTCAGATGCTTAGTAAGGATAACAATAATGCGGAAGCTTTCATAAATAAACATAAAAATCTAAGGCAATGTATAACTAAAACAAAAGCCTTTTAAACTTGAACATCAAAATAATATGGCAAAAGTAAAATGAGATAATGCCATTCACTTCCTCACATGGATATTCTACTGGTCGAATAATCACATGCAATATCAATAACTACTTTCATAATGATGGAATGCATAATGCCAGACTATCATAACCACGTAGTCAAGGCCTCGTGCCAAGACCACAAATAAGATTTTGTCAAGGCCTCGTGCCAAGACACTAGTTTGTCTCATGAGACCTGCCGATGCATCGAGGAGCTATAGCAGGCTCCACCCGTCACTTATTAAGTCCAATGCATTCCTCATATGAATAGGTTTAAACATATCATAAACCATAACATAATCGTATCATATAAAACATGCATAAAGGAAACATAACATTTCCACATTTCAATCACAAGATATCATTACAACACATTGATACAATAAAAACGATTTCAAAACCATTTTCAATACCAAAATAAAAGAAAGTTAAAACTTTGTATTTATTTTTCATTAAAAAAATGATGGCTTGTAGAGGAAGCCGAAACTCAAATAATGGTCACGGCGGAGGAGAAGTCGTTGTCGCCGCATAAGTACGGAAATAAAAACATTCCCTTTTTGCAATTTAGTAAAACGCTTCGTATAAAAAGATTCCTTTTGAATAAACTTAAAAGTCAAAGGGGTTTATACACCATATAAAAGAAAGTTGTGTATAAAACCAAATATGCATCAATGAAAGGAGATTGAGACGAAGTCCTTAAAAAGATCATTTTTAAAATAAAATAGATCTATTATGTGTATTCACTATAGGTACACATAAAGAGAGTAAAAATACAAAATAGGACATAATAACATCATGACATAATTTGAAAGTAGGAGATTAACCCAATGAATGGAAGTTGGGTTAAGAAGTTCCCTTACCTCGTGTCTGACTTGACTCAACCGTTCTTTAACCTCCTGAATAATAAACTAGAGTTAATATATACCTTATTAAGAACCATTTTTAATTTCATTATCCTTTTTATATCACTTATTACAATGTCATGAACATTATGTAATTATTTAAGTTAATAACAGTCGTTTTGTCGATCTTTGGTACTTGAGTCAACAATAAACTTATTATAATTACAAGTTGTTTATGTGGTAGAATATACATTATCTCCAGAATTATATTCATGATTTAGATGTCATATATATCATATATAACCAGTATATACATTCATTTATAATATTACGTAACATTTAGAGGTAAGAAATGAAATGCACCGTTCATGGAGACGGTAAGCCGTACGTACGCATGAACGCTACTTTCATTTCTATTTCGTATTTAATGGAATGAAATCATAATGATATAAATGTATAATATAATTTCAGTATAATATATTGTATAATACCATTTACTCCATCCTTTATACATCCCACATATGGCATTAACGATTCAAATCACTTTGAGGGGGCGGTAGTCCGCACTTCCTAAAATGAAATTATCGCGTTTTACCCATAATGGAAATCATAAAGTATGCCATAAATGAGAAATACAGAAGCATAAGTAAAACATAAACATATTTTATATCATATATAAATATAGTGACATCTTAATGGCCACCTTTGAAGGTGTTATATGAGTGTTGAACAATCATCGATTCGTGAGGCAGAAATTCGCCATCCACAGAAACCGTATGTTCTTTAACCATTAGATGTAGATGTGTGTAAGTGTAGCTCGAATACTTCTTATAACAACATCCTAGTATATTGAGGATACTGGTGTTGTTACAAAAGAAATGAATAAAAAGAGTTTAGGGGGGTGGAGAAGAAAAATAAAACAAAACAACATTAGAGAAGACATTACCTCAAAATCGGGTAACTCTTTTTGATTTGAGCAAAAGGCTTCCTTGGGAAGAATTCTGCCCAAAGTGAGTATTCTAGGAGTAAGGGAGGGATGTTGGGAGAGTATTTGGGTAGAGTTTGGCCGAGCCAAATGGCTTGAAGGTGTGAATAAGGTGGGAGTGGTGGGGGCCTTTTATAAGTGGAGAGGAGAGGCACTTTTGGAATATAATGAAATGTTACATTATTATACAATGCTTTTCGGATTCGAAAGGTCCCACACTTATATAATTCGTGGATAAGGTGATAAGGGTTCGAAATATCTTCATCCAATAGACTTTGGACAAGTGTAATCCTTGGATTTTGCATTATCTTCTCATTTTATTTAAATCGTTAAATAATGAGGTCATCGCCGCATCATAATGATGTCATAAATAATTTAATTTATTTAATGTCTAAAAATTATAAAAAAATACTATGATGTATGAAATATTCTTATATTTCTAATTAATATTTATAATCAAAATTTTGACTTGTGTAACCCCACTTAAAAACTATTTTAGTAAAATAACTCATGTTTGTGTCAATTTAATTTTAACATTAAATAAATATATATTAATGTCATTTTCCAACTAAAGTGGCTCCATGGGGTCCCCAAGTTGACCCATGGGTTGTCTTGGTCGGCCATGACTCATCCAATAGGAGTAGGACAAGTGTCAAGCTCATATCATATTATTAAAACATTGCTTTTACCTTAAACTACACTAATTACCACTAATCGCGATTAAGAACTTAAAAGTTACTATTCACCAAAAAATTATTTTAATCTCATTGAACCACATTTTACTTCTTAATGACAACCATGTATGTCGGATTTTTGAAAATCAAATCACAGAAGTGGTAATATTTCATTTAAACGAAAAATCAGTTATTTAACCACCACTTAGTGGTTTCACTATTCATCAAAAATTGAAGTTTTTCAGAACAATGCCAAAATTTCACCCTAAGCTATAATTGATATTCCAAATTCAAAAATGATGTCTATTTTACAAAATTCCAAACATATAAGTTGCATTAATTAATTTTATAATTAATTCCCGCTGTCACAACAAATAGCGTGTTTTAAGAAACAATTTATATCAAAAGATTGGCAATTGTTTATGTCCAATTTCAATGTTAAATTAATTATAATGACCACCATTGGATAAAATGGTAAAAATATATTCTAATTATACTTTAAAACCACTAAATAGTATAATTTATCACTATAAATTATTTTGATTAAAAAAGTTGTTTTTAAGTATTTTTCACTATTCATAAGAAATTAGAAGTTCTCAGAAAAATACCAAAAATTCAACATAGGCTAATTTCGATATTCCGAATCCAAAAATGAAGTCAATTTTGAAATATAAAATTTCTATAATTTTAAAAAGTGGTTATTACTATTCATAATAGCTACTTTGATTAGTCGCGGTGTTTTAGAACTCGAAGTTGCGTACAATGCAAGCTATTGCATTATTGAATGAGAAGCGTATCGTGGAAGCTCGGGGTGTTACATTCTCCCCTCCTTCAATAAATTGCGTCCTCGCAATTTGAAATTTTTCTTTGAAAATAAAAGGTTGAAAAGAGAAAATACCTTTGAGGAAAACCCACATCGGAAATAAGGTTAATAAATATATAACATTAAAAGAAAGCAAGATAAGTACAAAGGTCACCCGATATAGCCCATTCTAGGATTCTATGAAAATATGGATATGGAGGAGAAACAAACCATCAAGGTCTGATGGAGAGTTATAGAAAACAGGATTAGGAGAAAGTATAACCACAAGAAAATCACAAACTTGTGATTGGTTAAACGGTCTTTGAATCCCCAGTTGGAAAAGTTAACCGACAACATTTTTGTTATAAGTTACTTTTTATAATGTTGAGGAATTTATTTAGGAGATTTACTAAGAACGTAAGAGAATATACATAATTGTTATGTATACTTTCATTCGTTAATAAATTTTTACCACAAACCCAACTTTTACTCCAAATGGTAACGAAACTCAAAAATATTCTATTTATCCTAATTTTATAAGGTTCCAAATGTTAACACATACCATTTAGATTAGTAAAATTATTTTGTAATAACCAGGGACTTCCTGTAGGCTAGTGGTAGGAAATAAAGGCCTGTCACACTTTGATTGTGGGTTCGATTCCTGCAGCTTTGTCCGACGCGACGGGTTATTCCCCACCCTGCAGGTTGTCCTTTTCCTAAAACTATAGTATCATAATATTCCAAAAATAATCTTCATAAATTTTTTAACCTTAAACAATACTATCCAAAGATCAACTTAATCCATTCCAACCTTTATAGTTATCCAAAATACTTCTGTCCAACTCACAGTCCAAATTTTATAAGGAAGGTAAACATAATGAAGATCCTTTTTTCCATGTAACAACATGTGAACAACTTCATCATGTATTCTTTTTAAACATACTGAATTACCATGATCCCTTATTCCTTATAGAATACTAGATATACTCCTTCTATCCAAAAATGTATACAAATCATCAATCAGTTTCAAATAGGTTAAGAATATCCAATATAATTTATCCAAATCAATCACGTCTTATTCCAAAATCACTATCTCGGTATCAGAACCATATTATGGTTTATCTTTCTCTCAACCATATATTTTCCAAAAATTTAACATACTGCGGAGTCACTTTTCTTGGTTCCACACAATCTCAAGTCCTTGATGAAATTGTACTGCAGTACAATCCTTATATACTCCATAATTATTATAACCATTACATCATTGATACAACACTCAAATTACAAAATTCTTTAATAACAACATAAGAACTCTAATCATTACCCCTCATATGTGGTAGTATCATAACTTGATTATTATCCAATAACATCATTTGGGGCATACTCTGATGATTTGGACATTGGTTTGCGTAGTGTCCCCAATCCTTGCAGAAGAAGCATTGTACATTTGAAACCATTTTATTACCCTTGCAGTCACGCACTTTGTGTCCTTTTTCTCTAAACTTATAACAAACTCCCATTCCCTTTAGGCAAGTTCCATGATGTTTCTTCCCACAATTACCACATATTGGAAAATTCTTCTTTCCCCTCATCCCTTTATCCATCATTCTCTCTTCCATCCCTTTCGTCTCTTGCTTCGCTTCAAAGCCATAGGACTCATAGAATTCTTTACTTATCTTATTAACACATGATACTATTTCTTCATATGTTGAGACCACATGGGAGACTATTTCCCTTCGAAATGTTGGCTTAATACCGTGAAAGATACGCTCCTTCTTACTCTTTGGATCATACATATTACTGGAGTTCACATTCCTTCTACTGGGCACCATTTCTATACAATGGCATAAACTAGGTTAGTTTATGAATCAAAATACATAATTCCATACTTGTAAAATACTTAACATAAATTGAACTATTTATGGACATAATCCATAATCATAAAAAGGTTTTATTTGAGGAATTATATACTCATAACCGTTCATAGTGGTTTGTAAAGAAAATGGGAATTAACCTAAGCATATCCCCCGGGAGTGTCGTAACCAAAAGCGCAGCAAGGCCCGTTGTCGTGCACCGGTTCCCGTTCGAGTCTAGATCAAAGCGGTGTTTTCGGGTTTTACCCCTAGGTACATCTGTGCCAGAGCTGCCTCTACCTGCTCGTATCCTGACAGGGATATATTGCTTGGAAAACTCACAAAATCTCTACAATACCAAAATTTTCAGGAATTTCTTCTATACTAATCCTCAAAGTTCATCTTAGGTCTACGTGCTCTAATCAGAGTTTGTCTAAATCTAGCTTCCAAGGTTAGTACTAAACTACCTCTGATACCAACTATAACGCCCCGACCCCAGCTACCCAGAGTCGGTGCATTACTTCGTAACATTGGTATGATCACAAAAGATCAAGTCTCGAAAGACCGATTAGTTTAGTAGCCTTGGAAACACTAGATACATTCATAAACGTTACATTACATCATAAAGTGAAAAACTACAATAACAAAGTCTCCATAGTCCACACTCATATCCTCTTCTGAATATCCCTGCAGGTCATTCATAAAATACTTCTTCACATCCTAGAAAATATTAAAACATTGAAAGGGGTGAGCTCAGATGCTCAGTAAGGATAACAATAATGCGGAAGCTTTCATAAATAAACATAAAAATCTAAGGCAATGTATAACTAAAACAAAAGCCTTTTAAACTTGAACATCAACATAATATGGCAAAAGTAAAATGAGATAATGCCATTCACTTCCTCACATGGATATTCTACTGGTCGAATAATCACATGCAATATCAATAACTACTTTCATAATGATGGAATGCATAATGCCAGACTATCATAACCACGTAGTCAAGGCCTCGTGCCAAGACCACAAATAAGATTTTGTCAAGGCCTCGTGCCAAGACACTAGTTTGTCTCATGAGACCTGCCGATGCATCGAGGAGCTATAGCGGGCTCCACCCGTCACTTATTAAGTCCAATGCATTCCTCATATGAATAGGTTTAAACATATCATAAACCATAACATAATCGTATCATATAAAACATGCATAAAGGAAACATAACATTTCCACATTTCAATCACAAGATATCAATACAACACATTGATACAATAAAAACAATTTCAAAACCATTTTCAATACCAAAATAAAAGAAAGTTAAAACTTTGTATTTATTTTTCATTAAAAAAAATGATGGCTTGTAGAGGAAGCCGAAACTCAAATAATGGTCACAGCGGCGGAGAAGTCGTTGTCGCCGCATAAGTACGGAAAAAAAACATTCCCTTTTTTCCATTTAGTAAAACGCTTCATATAAAAAGATTCCTTTTGAATAAAATTAAAAGTCAAAGGGGTTTATACACCATATAAAAGAAAGTTGTGTATAAAACCAAATATGCCTCAATGAAAGGAGATTGAGACGAAGTCCTTAAAAAGATCAATTTTAAAATAAAATAGATCTATTATGTGTATTCACTATAGGTACACATAAAGAGAGTAAAAATACAAAATAGGACATAATAACATCATGACATAATTTGAAAGTAGGAGATTAACCCAAAGAATGGAAGTTGGGTTAAGAAGTTCCCTTATCTCGTGTCTGACTTGACTCAACCGTTAACCTCCTGAATAATAAACTAGAGTTAATATATACCTTATTAAGAACCATTTTTAATTTAATTATCCTTTTTATATCACTTATTACAATGTTATGAACATTATGTAATTATTTAAGTTAATAACAGTCGTTTTGTCGATCTTTGGTACTTGAGTCAACAATAAACTTCTTATAATTACAAGTTGTTTATGTGGTAGAATATCCATTATCTCCAGAATTATATTCATGATTTAGATGTCATATATATCATATATAACCAGTATATACATTCATTTATAATATTACGTAACATTTAGAGGTAAGAAATGAAATGCACCGTTCATGGAGACAGTAAGCCGTACGTACGCATGAACGCTACTTTCATTTCTATTTCGTATTTAATGGAATGAAATCATAATGATATAAATGTATAATATAATTTCAGTATAATATATTGTATAATACCATTTACTCCATCCTTTATACATCCCACATATGGCATTAACGATTCAAATCACTTTGAGGGGGCGGTAGTCCGCACTTCCTAAAATGAAATTATCGCGTTTTACCCATAATGGAAATCATAAAGTATTCCATAAATGAGAAATACAGAAGCATAAGTAAAACATAAACATATTTTATATCATATATAAATATAGTGACATCTTAATGGCCACCTTTGAAGGTGTTATATGAGTGTTGAACAATCATCGTTTCGTGAGGCAGAAATTCGCCATCCACAGAAACCGTATGTTCTTTAACCATTAAATGTAGATGTGTGTAAGTGTAGCTCGAATCCTTATTATAACAAAATCCTAGTATATTGAGGATACTGGTGTTGTTACAAAATAAATGAATAAAAAGAGTTTAGGGGGGTGGAGAAGAAAAATAAAACAGAACAGCATTAGAGAAGACATTATCTCAAAATCAGGTAACTCTTTTTGATTTGATCCAAAGGCTTCCTTGGGAAGAATTCTGACCAAAGGGATTCTTCTAGGAGTAAGGGAGGGATGTTGGGAGAGTATTTGGGCAGAGGTTGTCCGAGCCAAATGGCTTGAAGGTGTGAATAAGGTGGGAGTGGTGGGGGCCTTTTATAAGTGGAGAGGAGGGGCACTTTTGGAATGTAATGAAATGTTACATTATTATACAATGATTTTCGGATTCTAAAGGTCCCACACTTATATAATTCGTGGATAAGGTGATAAGGGTTCGAAATATATTCATCCAATAGGCTTTGGACAAGTGTAAGCCTTGGATGTTGCATTATCTTCTCATTTTATTTAAATCGTTAAATAATGAGGTCATCGCCGCATCATAATGATGTCATAAATAATTTAATTTATTTAATGTCTAAAAATTATAAAAAAAATACTATGATGTAGGAAATCTTTTTATCTTTCTAATTAATATTTATAATCAAAATTTGGACTTGTGTAACCCCACTTAAAAACTATTTTAGTAAAATAACTCATGTTTGTGTCAATTTAATTTTAACATTAAATAAATATATATTAATGTCATTTTCCAACTAAAGTGGCTCCATGGGGTCCCCAAGTTGACCCATGGGTTGTCTTGGTCGGCCATGACTCATCCAATAGGAGTAGGACAAGTTTCAAGCTCATATCATATTATTAAAACATTGCTTTTACCTTAAACTACACTAATTACCACTAATCGCGATTAAGAACTTAAAAGTTACTATTCACCAAAAAATTATTTTAATCTCATTGAACCACATTTTACTTCTTAATGACAACCATGTATGTCGGATTTTTGAAAATCAAATCACAGAAGTGGTAATATTTCATTTAAATGAAAAATCAGTTATTTAACCACCACTTAGTGGTTTCACTATTCATCAAAAATTGAAGTTTTTCAGAACAATGCCATAATTTCACCCTAAGCTATAATTGATATTCCAAATTCAAAAATGATGTCTATTTTAAAAAATTCCAAACATATAAGTTGCATTAATTAATTTTATAATTAATTCCCACTGTCACAACAAATAGCGTGTTTTAAGAAACAATTTATATCAAAAGATTGGCAATTGTTTATGTCCAATTTCAATGTTAAATTAATTCTAATGACCACCATTGGATAAAATGGTAAAAATATATTCTAATTATACTTTAAAACCACTAAATAGTATAATTTATCACTATAAATTATTTTGATTAAAAAAGTTGTTTTTAAGTATTTTTCACTATTCATAAGAAATTAGAAGTTCCCAGAAAAATACCAAAAATTCAACATAGGCTAATTTCGATATTCCGAATCCAAAAATGAAGTCCATTTTGAAATATAAAATTTCTATAATTTTAAAAAGTGGTTATTACTATTCATAACGGCTACTTTGATTAGTCGCGGTGTTTTAGAACTCGAAGTTGCGTACAATGCAAGCTATTGCATTATTGAATGAGAAGCGTATCGTGGAAGCTCGAGGTGTTACACAAGATACGAAACATCGAGCTTAAAATAACAATATAATAATATTATTTAAATATGATCATTATAACCTAGTTGTTAAATTAGAATGAATAAATAGTATTTACGAAATTATGAAATATATAATGGCCATAATAATTTTTAATGTGTTAAATAAATATTTTTAAATAAGTACTATATTTTTAGTAATGCCATTTTACTCTTCAAAAAACATGTTTTCTTCAAAAATATTTTTTTATTGATTTTTATAGTTGATTATTAATTTTTAGAAATTTTAGAAAATTTATTCAAATATATGGATTAAATTTTTAAATTAAATATTTAAAAATTATCTTTGGATAAGTTTTTTATAATTTTATAAAACTATTGATTTTTCAAGGACTAGTAAAAAATACTGACTTTTATTGAAAATTTTATTTTATTTTAAAGTATTTACAAGGTAAAATTATGTTTTGGGTTATTTTTTTTAAAATTAATTGGTTAATTTTTATTTAAAATAATCCAATTATGGTGTTTTAAAATGGATTTTATACTTTAATTTAGTATAAAAACATTTTATATTAAAAAAGGCATTTTTTTAAAAAAAATCTTTTCCATTGTGTTTTTTCTGTTTAATTTTAAATTAAATAATGAAACTTATATGTTTTGAATGTTTAAAAATGGATTCCATATTTGGAATCATTGAGTATAAATTTATTAAATATTTCCCTTTTATTTTTGGACAATATGAATTGTAAATTAAGTAATTTTTATTACCACGGTAAAGGGTAAATCACGTTATTTATGTTAAAAATAAAATGATAAGAACTATAAAATGACTCAAACACATTCAAAAATATTATTTTATGAGTTTATATCGACCATAATCCTATAAAGGTCTAATTTATGACATTTTTTGGCCACTTGAATGTGATTTTTTTCTTTATAGTATTCTATTGAAAGAAATGTCAAACATATCACACTCCTGTTTTTAATAGGTGTATTTTTTTTTCATATGGTGATATATAGAGGTTATTCTCTAATATAAATATTATTTTTAAATATAAGATATTTATATTAATCATGATATTTTTTTAATTCTAAAGAATGAATTAATTACCTTAAATGCGTACATAGTGCTGATGAAATAATCATTCAATTGATGAAAAAATAAATTAAATGATATTAAAAATATTAAAGTAAATATATTTGAAATATTTAAGGTGATACACAATTACTAAAGATGAACATAAAATTTTTATGATATAATAAAATAGTTTGTTATAATTTTACTTGTTTTCTTAATGTTTTTAAAGTCAAAGTAATGAATAGTATCAAAATTAAAAATATAGATATTTTAAGGGATTATTATTTTATTAAATTATTTAAAAATCATAAAAATATTAAATAATAAAAAATATATAATATATGGTCCAAAATGTTATCCCCTATTCATTTATTTTCCATTTTATGCATTTTTCTCTAGAATAGTCTTATTATATTTTAGTGTTTTGAGAAATTCCAATAGTGTCCCTCCCCTCTCTTATAAAAGGCAACCGATTATTCTCAATCATTAACACTTAAAAAACCATTTGGTTAATCTAGTTACTATCAAAACCCATTTATATAATCCTTTACAATATTATGGAGGTCTTAGTTTAGGTAAAATACCAACCTTAGTGGTCTTAAGGTGTTAAGGAAATGAGGATTTCCAAAGAAGAGGTATAGTTTTTATCTGGATGTCATAGTTTTGTTTCTTTTTACACATTAATAAAACCTTATTCAACCATGATAAAATAATAAATATAGTATCATTAATATTCCTAGATATAAATATGTCAGTTTCATGGCCTATATCCATCCCCTCTACCATCAAATGGGAAAATGATTCATTATTTGCTCGTACGGTGGACTACCACCTCACGAATTGATGTAAATAATTTTCCATCATCGTTTATCAAGACTGGTTATAATTATAGAATTAATTTATATATATATGGTATTATTGAAATATTTATCATTCTTATGAGATAATATATCATTAATACTCTTACCTTTCCATGCACGGTAAGGTTGTTCGTGCGTATGTGTAGAATACCACCTCCATAAAGCGATTGATTCATTTTTCATCACGATGTCATTTGGATGATCTAGAAAATTATATTTAAAGATTTAATATGATATTTATGATATTATTATCAATATAAAAAGATAAAATATTACTTACCCTATTTCCATAATTATTTTTTAAAAATGGAAATGTTACTTATGCGCACGTACAACCTACCGTCTCCATGATTGTAACATAGTTCATTTTTTAACCATATTTAATGACTAGATTTAAAAGTTTAAATTACATATAAAAATTATAATTATATCATGAATATTATTCTAGATGTGATTTAATGTTGATCACTTTGACTATAGTCAACCTACAAAAGTCATTTTTGATTTATGAACCGAATATCATCAAAATGCCCAACATGAAATTAAATTATTCTGTAAGGGTATATAACATGATAATAAACATTAAATATGTTCTTAATAAATTATAATTTATCCCAAGTATATTATTCTAGAATATAAATAATGTACATGATGAGTTAGACACAAGGTAGGGGAATTTCATTTAAAAATTATCTTTTAATGTTCCTCTTTCAAAACTTTTTACAAAATTCAAAAGAGATGTATTTTTCCACAAATAAAGAATGAATAGAATTTTAAACCATCTTAATTAATTATTTATTTTAATTTTCATTTATATGTTTTCATATTTATTTCTAATGAAAATGACATATTTATTATGTGTGTAGTTTCAGAATTTTAAAATGGGTTTTTAAGGAAAAGGGTATTTTGATATCCAAAAGTGTTCTGAACATGGATTTAAAATCGTTTTCAAGGGTTTTATTCATTATATGGTCCATGGAAGTCATTTATAAAGGCTTTATCCCCATTATATCTCATGTGTGGTCCTAAGATAGTTTATAAAAAAGGATGATCCCTATTATAGCTCATGAAAAATGGGTGTTCCTGATATAACATACACGAAGGGTGATCCCCATTATAGATCTATACTTAATTGGGTTCTCTAATGGTGGAAGTCAATTGTATTGTTATTCTAGTTGTAAGAGTGATTTTAAGAGTGATATTATAATGATGTCTCAAAGAAACTCTCTAACTTTTCTATGCTAGCTTATGAGTTTTCATGGAAATCATTGATTTAAAAATGTAAGTTAAAAATAATTTGTTAAAACAAACATATTATACCCATTTAGGGTAAAAAATGTATCTTTTTAATAAAAACATTTTCATGGGTTTTCATGTTTTTTAATAGACTAAAGGTTTTCTTCTTATGTCCATTACAAATATTTTTACACTCACCCCATGTTTTAAATTTTCTTTTCATATGTTTTAAGGATGGGTAAGAAAAAGGAATAAGTAAAGTTTAAAGTCATAATGTTTTTTCATAAAAAAATAATGTTTAAGTTTTAAAGGGGTTTTTTATAGTAAAAAAATATATATTAAGAATAATATCCTACCTTTAATATATGTGTTTACAATGTAATAGTCTTTTCTAATTCTCTAAAAAACTAGACCTAAAAGAACTTTGAAATTGTAATAAAGTAAATTCTAGTTAAAAAACACTATAATATGTAATTCTTAAGGTTGGTTCCATATAATCACTCAGCTGGTTAATCACAAAGGTAAAAGGAAAGTTAATAATGATCATAATTATAATAATTTATCTGTTTTTTCTAAGTGAATAAAGAAATAGAACATAAATCTTGACTACCCTAGATTGAAAAATGTAAAGAAGGATAAAAATTATAAAAATAATGATTGAAATTCATTATGTAAAAGTTAGATTTATACCGATGAACTTGATTCTGGTGAATAATTTATAAGTTATAAGTATTTAACTAACATATTATTTATATCATCCTTAAATGAGGTTAATAATTCTATTTTTTATTCTGGATTTTATGATACTTATTTTTTTTATAAACCAACCATTAATGAATTAAATAAAGATATTGATAAAATAATAAATATGTTTTTCATGATTATAATCTATATAATTAACTTAAATTTAATATTAAGAAACTTATTGAGTATCATAAACTTATTTTACAAGAAGATTAAAAACTTTGAAACATAGCTTCTAACTCTAATAAAAAAGTATGTAAAGATTTAAAATCTAATCAGAAGTTCAATGGAAAGAAAATAGATGGTATTGAAAATATAAATAAAATTTATCTAATTTTGTTCAAAATAAGAAATAACCATAACAATATGGAATATTTGAATAAAAAGAATAAAAATAAAAATTATATTGGATATTAAAGGAGATTATGTTAGATGTAATTTTTTTTTATAAAAAGTACAAAAGGAAGTATGTCTACTACTGTTTGTTTTAAATGAATGATTAAAGGACATTAATTTAGTGAATTCTCACTAAGATTTCAATATTTATTAGTATTTATTGAGATTAAAATTTATAAATATTTATATACTATATTACTTTATATTACATATTTAATATTTATTTGGTTACCTGAGAAATGTTTTACTAATCTCATTGGACCCAAAGTAGCTTGGTTACCAAACTATCTATTAATTAAATTTTATCGGGAAATGCCTTGGAAGTGCCAATAATGATGTATGATACATGGAAAATATATTCTCTAGGAATATGATTGAGGTCCCATCAAAATTTATTTCTTATAAAATATGCAATAGAGGAAGTGTAACATTTATAAATAATTCCAAAGGAAAAGTAAAAGGTTTTGGAGAAATTTGTATTTCTAACTCTAGAGTTATCTCTAAAGTTTTATATATTGATAATTTACAAAATTATCTAATAATAATATCTCAATTATGTGATTATGTAATTAAATTAAAATTTCAAAATTATTAATTTTCTATTTTTAGGAATGATTATTTATTATTTTATAGTAACCATAAGGAAAATATTTACACTATTAATATTATTGAACTAATAGTTCAACATATAAAGTGTTTGAATGCTATGCAGAATAATAGTTTACTTTTGTATAGACAACTTGTACATGTAAATTTCAAACAATTGTATAAACTGTCTAAGCATGAAAGTGTTCTATAGTTACAAGACTTAAAGAAATATAAGTTTCTTATGTTTGAAACTTTTATAAAAGGAAATCAATATAAAGTTTCTTTTAGAATGAATAATTAGATAAGTTCTAACAGTCACCTTAAAATTTTTCTATCATGAATTTTTTGGTCGTACTCAATATGCTAGTCTTCGAGGAATAAAATTTACTCTATTTATTATAGATGATTTTATTAAATTTAATTGGATTTATTTTCTTACTTATATAAATTAAAGCCTATCTAAGGTGACCAATTTTTGTAATCTAATACAACATGAAAAAGGATACATAATTAATATTATTCATAGTGATAGGGGTGATGAATTTAAAATATGTAATTTGATTTTTTGTGTGAACAGAATGGTTATTTACATAAATTTTCAGTATCATAGGCACCCCAAAAAATGGAGTTATTTAAAAGAATAATAAAACCTTAATTGAAACGGATGGAATTATGTTAAATAAATATAATTTACGTATTTATGGGATAAGAATATTTTTACTACCTATTATATGTCAAATAAAATTTTTATTACATCCTTTTTGAAAAAATACTCATTATGAATTATGGAAATAAAATATTTTTAAAATTTTATATTTTAAAGTCTTTGGATACAATGTTTTTTTATTTTAAATACTCAAGATAATTTAGATAACTTTGATGAAAAAAATGATGTTGAAATTTTATTATAAAGTTATAATATAAAAAAAGGTCACACATTTTTCAATAAAATAACTATTATTTTTAAATAATTAATTCTAATTAAATTTGATGAAAATGATGAAAAATGAATTCAAACTTATATAACTTAGAATAAGAATATAAATTTTTTAATTTTGGTGAAGATAAACCTCAAAATATTGTATCTATTGAGGAGGATCATTATCTTTCTCAATCTGATCCTAGATCATGGAAAACTCATAAGGATAACCATATTTATAAATTAATTGGTAATATTTATTTTGGAATTAAAATCGGGATATATTTTAAATTTTCATTCTAATTCGTATTTTTTTCATGATTTTTTTCCTGACGATATTAATACTGCTTTAAAGGATATTAATTTTATTGTTTCTATAGAAAATGATCTTAATTTTATTTCAAGAAATATTTTTGGAAATTTAGTTAAACCCATAAAAGATAAACATGTTATTGGTAATAAATGTATTTTTTAGAAATAAATTGTATGATACCGGACAAATTGTTAAGAAAAAGGAAAGACTAGTGGAAATCGACTATTATCAATAAGAAGGTACTAAATTTGATGATTATTTTACACCTATTTATATAATTAAATCTATTATAAATTTATTATATTTTTCTACTTTTCATGGTTTCAATGTGTTTTAAATGGGTGTTAAAAGTTCTTTATTAAACTATTTTAACTTAAAATAAGTTTTTTAATCAACCACCGTGTTTTGAAAATGGAAATTTTCCTAAATTTTAAACTATAAAAATATTTAAATAGACTTAATCAAGATCTTAGAGCTTGATATGATATTATATAATTGTTTGGAATAATGATTTTCATAAAATTAACGTAAGTCATACTTTATTTATTAAGAATATTTATAATGCTATTATAATTATTCAAATTTATATTGATGATATTGTTTTTCGTTTAACTAGTGAATTAATTTATAATAAATTTCACAATTTAATGTAATATGAATTTTATACGAGTTTAATCAGGGAATTATGTTTTCTTATTAATTCAAATTTATCAAATAAATGATGGAATATTTTTGAATCAATCTAAGTGTACTAAATTGTTAGTGAAAATATTTGAACTTGATTTATGTAAAACTTTTAGAACTACTATGAGTGATAATTGTAAATTGGATTTCGATGAATCTAGAAAATCCACTAATGTTAATTTATTTATAGAAATGATTGAAAATTTACTTTATTTAACTACTTTTAAATGGATATTATGTTTAGTGTATGTATGTGGGATAGATTTCAATATGAACCTAAAGAAAGTCATTTAAATGATGTTAAAATAATTATTATATATATTAAAGGAAATATAAATTCTAGATTATTTTTTTCTAGGAAGAACCATTTTTATTTATTATCTTATTCAGATTTATATTTTTGAGGTTGTAGAATTTATAGAAAAATTACATCATGTATGTGTCAGTTTTTTTTGGAAACAATTTGATTTATTGGAGATCATAGATGTAATTATCAATTGATTTATCAATAATTGAAGCTAAATATATAGTTAGTTATAATTTTTATGATCAAAGTGTTTGGATTAATAAAATATTATTATATTTTAATGGTCATTTTAATAATATCCCAAGTTATTATAATAAATCTTCTGATATTTATAGTTCTAAAAAATATTTACAATATTCTATAACTAAACAGATAAATGTTATATTTAATTTTATCATAGATCATGTTATTAAAGATGATATTGTTTTTTAATTTTTTTCAATTGATAATCAATTAAATGATATATTTACTAAACCTTTAAATTATTTTAAATTTGAGAAAATTATGTATGAACTTGGTATGATGGGAATATGATATTGATTCATTCAAAGTATAATGGAATATTTTTTATTCTCTAAATATTCTATTTATGGAAATAATTTGTTCATATAAACCTCAGGTTCCTTCTTAAAGGCTAAAATAATCTCCCCTCTATAATCCCCTTTCATGCCAACTCTATTAGTTTGGAATCCATCATTTACGTGACATGATTCTAGCTTTATTTACTATTTTTAGGCATTCACTTGAATATGTTTTAATGAGTGAGCATGTTAAATCTATATTATCATATGGTTTAGAAACATATACTTACCCACTTGGTTACTTACCTAATTAATTGAAAAATATTTATACAATTTATTAAATATATTAACTTATTTTCATGGATCTTTGTAGCTAATAATGTCTTATACAAGAGAAGTTGTTTATACTTTATAAAGATATAATGTTAATATACACAAACTTGTTTGGTTATTTTACTGCATTTTTAAAAGAGGATATTTACTATTGGTTATTTATTTTAGATAATTTATAAATTCCTTAATTTAGAAAGAAATAAATTCCATAAATATATTATGTTGAGATTAAAGTATAAAAATTTATTTAAGTATACTAAAACTTCAAATATTTTAATTTCAAATATGTTCTTTTTAAATCTGCTTTAAAATTTATTTCAAATTTGATTTATAATTTTGGTTTCATATTTATCTTATATTTTAAAAGCTATTTTACTCTTGGATTATTCATGTTTATTTTTCAAAAAATATGAATCTTATTTATTTTAAAAAATCAATGATAATTGTTTTATTTATTTAAGTTTATTTGATCTTTTTGATCATTTACAAAAAGGGGGATAATTTTTTATAGTTTTATTTAATTGGTATTACAATTTATCAAAAAGTGGTAGATTTTTTTGTATCTCATTTCCACTTAGACTTAATTTATTTTTTTATGTTTTGATAATTATAATCCATCATGCTAATCCCTCAAAATTATTTTATTAATTATATAATCATAATTTATCCCGACATAGTTACTTATTGGTGAGTATAATTTTTTATAAAATATTATGTAGTTATCATGTTATTAAATTTCTAAACCTTAAGATCACATGTTTGTCTCAACCTTATTCAAGATTGCTTTAACCTTATGGTTATCTTGTCCCAACCTTATAAGAAAACTTTTTGAGGATTGATGTAGACCTTAGGAGAATGTATTAAACTTACAACCTGAACCTTACAAGTTCATTTTGTATTGTCTAAACCTGATAAGTTTTATCTTACAAGTTTAGATGAACTTTATAGAGATGAACCTTATGAGTTGTAGTGAACCTTATGAGTTTTGAATGTTTTTATACTATGGATATTTCTATTTTTTGTCCCTTTATGAATACAATAATATATTTGATCTTAAATTATTTTTTATTATCTAATGTTCATATTTATATAACTTTTAAAGTGTTTAATGTAGATTTTGTGTTTGTTTATATTTTCATTTATTCTTTACTTGTTTTGGAATGTTTTTAGAAATTTATGTTTTTAAAAAGGAAAATAAAGCCATGAGATTTACAGGATACCTTGATCTACTATTATGGAGAATATTTTGAGATTTATCAATGATGGTTTTAAAATGGAATGATAAACTTTGAAATATTTCATTATCATTAACTAAAATATTATAGGAATGACTGAATGTGCAATATTCATGGAGATAATTTGTGTATCAATTTTTTTTAATTATTATTACCATTAAAGACTACTATAGACTATATTTAAAGGGAATTGAAGCTATAGACAAAGGATGAGTATCAAACTCCCATATTTAAAATGTGAACAAAAAAATTCTAAAGTACTAAAATTTGATGAATGACTAAACTAACTTCCTGATCATGTGTGAAGAATTTTACAATGATGGAAAACTCTCAAGGAAAAAATAAACCTATAAAATATTTACTACCTTAGGGAGACACGATGATCCAAAACTTGAGAACTAATACCATGATTTATGTATTCTATGTTGAATTATATAAAATGGTTTATTCTAATATACTCTGATTTTTTATATTATATTTATGATAACAATTTATTATGATTTATGATTTTCCCATACAAAATTATTCTTATATTTTTTCCATTACTATCAAGATAAAAATCTAGTATTGGGTTTCACCTCCTTCAAAAGGAAGGTGTTTTGGTTGTGACTATAGGTTAAAATTTAGTGCTATAATTGGGTTGTGACTTCCCATTAAAATCTAGTGTTGTATTGTGGTTATTCCTCCCATAGAAGAGGTAGTTTTTAATTTGGTTGTGACTTCACTTAAAAAGTCACATAATTTAGTGATTTCTATACCTATCAAAGAGTATTGGGGTATGATGAATAGATTTAATATCACTTTATTTCAAAATACTATACAAAACTCCAGTGTTATTTACTTTAATTATTAGTTTCTTAATTTCTTGCATTATTAACTTTGATAAATAAATTTAACTTTAATTATTTAGGATATTTAATAATATTCTTTAAAAATTTAAAACTAGTCTCTTCACCCCACTCTAAACCTTTTTCTATCTAACTGGGACCTAACACTAGCATCCATTTGGTCACACTTCAATGTTTTCTTAGGATTAGGGTGTTGCATCATAATCCCCACTTGGTCACATTACAATGACCCATCAATTTTGGGTTTTAGATGGAAAAGGGGGTTATTTTAGACCCCATTTTCACTCCCTTCAGATTTTTCTCTTATATCCCACTAAATATATATAAAGGAATTACTATATCCCTCTATTTCTCTACCTTTTTTCTCCCTTTTATCTAGGTTTTTTGGTATTTTTTCATCACACTAATTCATGGTTACACCCCCCTTTTCCTAATTATTTCTCTTTCCCTTCTCCTCTTCTTTGAATTGGGTGGTCTTAGCTAGCATGTGTCTTGTGATTCCCCCCGATCATGGTGTAATTTCTTCAATATGGTGGGTTTTTAGATACAATTCATAGAAGAGGTTTGGTAATGAGTTTTTCATGAATTTTTCTCAATATTTTAATTGGGTTGCGTCACTAAATAAATTTTCTTGTGGGATTTAGTTATTCCAATGAAAATTGGTTATTGAATAATGTGTTTAATTATGTATTTAATATTTTATAGGCTTATGTGTGTATTTAGGGTGGATCACACCCCTTTTCGTATTGTTTCATCACTATAGTAGTTCCTTTTGAGTTTGGAATCATTTACTCCATTGTATTTTTTTTATTAAATTATTTCTTAGTTAATTTGATGAGGTTTATTGTAATTTACTACTCTGGATCCCTCAATAGTAATTAGACAATAGCACCACGTGTCCTCAGATGCACCTTCTCATATTCTAGATAATACCAACTAACTATAAGGTTTTATGGTGATACCATTGGGAGAGTATACCCTCATGGTTCAAGGAATAGAAAATGTACTAATCAAGACCTTTCCAAAGTTGGATTTTTTTAGATTCAATGAATAATCAACAAGAACATGATGAATAATCATAATGTATAACAAATATACCAAAATAAATTAGACAATGAATCCTTGAACCAATATGAGAGGATATTTCATGTTAAATTTATAATTAATTTAATGATAAGAATTACCTTGATCTTGAGAATATTTATTTGATGAATAAATTGATTATTTGAAACCTTTATTCATGTTACAACATCATTGCAATACGTGGATTCAAAATAGAATCTCTATAATAGTGATACACATATTTTCATTAATCTCTAAATGATTCCAATGGATCTTCAGGTTCTAGCATGGATGATCCACACATTTTACATTTTTAATCTTAATCACAACACAATCCTTTGGGTTTTAAAAATTACCTCTCTTGTTCTATTGATCTTAAATGGGAGGAAGGAGGTAGAGAAATTTTATCAATCTTGAGATGAACACTAGAAATATTATTCATTGAGATAATTCCCTAGGGAGAGCATGTGTTGTTCAAAACACAAGTAATATCACCATTCTCTAAAATGATATAGGTGGGTATATATAGAGCTAGTATTTAATATTCATAATTATACAAAGGGCCTTAATCAAATATTAAATCTAATATATTACTCATGTTAAGAAAAAAAACAATAGAAAAAAACAATAATATATAATTTCATTCATCATATTGTGTAAATAAATATCATTTTAATTAAATAAATAATTCCAGATTTATTTAAATGATATTTAATATTATATCATTTTTGTCACCTATAATATAAACAACCCAACGACCTTACACTGTGTTTAATGAACCTTGAATAATAAATAAATACTATACATTTGATGAATAAATTAATATTATATTCATGATGTTGTGAATAAATATTTTTTTAATATCCACTTAGCTAAATAATATTTATTCAATAATAAATATAATTTATTACCTTGAAAATAAAAAAATAGATAAATTAATATTCTATTAAACGGTATTACAAATAAAAATTTACTCAATATTAAACTCTTGTATATATTATAACTTGAAAATAACTAGTGATTAAATTTTTATAATAAATAAATCCTAAATAAATAATATTCCTTAGTCTTGAGAATATCATTTATTCCTATCATTAAATATAAATAGTATTTAACTAAGATCGGTGGGTACACTAAGTTCATGACCCTCTAGCCCTCTTTCTAAGAGGCATTAACTGGGCTTACCTAATGTCCAAGATTAGTTTCTAGAAACATGTCAAGGAACCCATAGAGAAAGTAGTTAATTTCATAAGTAAAAAAACCATATACAAACACTCACTATGTAATACAATCCCTTTGTCTCAATATCTTATCAAAAAGGTTTCATACTCATGTTATCTGACTATGCACTAGATATATCTTTCTTTGAATTCCTAAAATGAACTCACCCATCATAATGGCCATGGATTTTAGATAAAAAACCCATTTTTTTCAATCAGTCTGAGATATCAACTTCATTGAACGGAAGAGAACAATTATATATTGGATTATTCATTAAAAAAATATTAATTATGTTATACCAAATGTATCTTATCTCACTGCGAGAATATGTCGTCATAGTTTTCAACAATACCTTATATCACCTAACTCACAATATGCATTAATACTATTCTCAAGTCTAAGGATCATTACACATGTTCATAGATCAAAATATATAAAGACATGTAAACATGTGAAATTTCTACTGGAGGGTATATCCTAAAAATATCCAATCATAGAGATTACTAAATGTGAAATTCATGTGATAAAGTCTCATATACTTATGAATATCAATAACATGAAAATAAAACATACTATATGTCCTATAATATAATTTTATCCTAACCATATGACATACGTCTAAGAATATCATCACAACAATTCAATGTTTTCATAATAACGAGGAACTCCAATGACCTTTCAATACGACATATAATTTAAGACATATCAAATTAATATTATATATAAGTATAATTGACACATAATAATACATTTATTATCATTAAACAATTTTATTATATAGGTAATATAAAGTAAAAATTAGTTTTTTCTATGGCACCAACTCCAACAGACCCCCACCTACACCAGTTCAAACCGCCAATGACTGTTATTTTGATTGTTTTCACTTGATGTTCATTCTTATATTGAGGTAATAGTTTAGTCATTAGATTCTCTAAGTTCTCTTACATAGAAACTCTATATTGTGAATTTACCTCTCTGATAAAAATTACTTAAGAGATGATACTTTTGAAGTATGTTCTTCATCCACTAATGAGACCTTGGTTCCTTGCAAAGAGCAACTGTTTCAGTATAATCATAGTATAGTGTGATAAAAATATTTATTTCTAGGAAAAATTCAAGTTATTGGATTATTCTATGTATGCACACCCCTTATTTAGATACTTTAGAAGCTACAATCTACTCAAACTCTACTATAGAATCAATGACCACTACTTTCTTTGATATCTTACAGCTCATAGATCCACTATTGATGGTGAATTTATATCTTGATTGTTATTTTAGATCCTCATGATTAGTTTGGAATCTAGTATCTATATATCCCCCATTTAATATCTCTGAATCTCCTCTATAATAGAGAAATATATCCATTGTATAACTTAGATACTTCAAGATAGTATTGACTGCCATCCAATGATAGTCTCTTGGGTCCATGTGATATCTTCCCATCATGATCTAGGAATAGGAAAAATCAAGCCCATTACATAGCCTGACATACATGACGACCCATATCATTGATGTGTTTAGGTTATTGTTATCCTCTATCTCCCCTCTTATGTTTTATCAAACATTTTCTTGGTGATATGTAATCCATGCGACATTGGAAATAATATCCACCACTACTGGAAATAATATCTATACCAATGGTTTTGGGTAAACCATTGGTATAGTTCACTTATATGGACCTATACAAATAGTTTGGCCAAAATCGTTGGTATAAGTCACTAATCTGGACATATACCAACAGTTTTGTGGAAAATGGTTGGTATAGGTCACTTATATAGACCTATGCCAAACGTTTTGGCCAAACCATTGATATAGGTCCATAATAGAGACCCTATAACAAAGGTTTGTCCAAAACTGTTGGTATAGGTCCCAAAATCAAAGAATCTATACCAACGGTTCTCAAAACCGTTGGTATAGTTACATGTATGTTTTATAGAATATTCTTACAGAGAAAATTAAACAAATCAAAATTTAAAATATTTATGATAATATATATATATATATATATATATATATATTTATGAAATTACGTTCACAAAAGTCTAGTTAGGTTAGTGGTTAGGTCGTTCAATCATAAACCCTAGGTACTGGGATCAAAACCAACATAATGATACATTTTTGAAATACATATATCAATGGTTTTATGGAAACGTTGGTATAGATTTTTCATATTAATTATACCAACGGTTTTTCCAAAACTGTTGGTATAGTCCTATCCCCACAGCTAACTATCCAACGGTTCTCCAAACCGTTGCTATAGGATATACCAACGGTTTGGAGGCCCCTACCAACGGTTTCAAACCATTGGTATGGAATATTTTTCTAGTAGTGCTCTTAGATTATTCCATATTGAATATATTTAAAATCTTGTCAATGTATATATATTTACTTAGTCCAATTATCCTCTTAGATATATTAGGATGGATATTGATCCCAAGAATATATGCTACCTCACCTAAGTCCTTAGTGAAGAAGCATGTGTTCAACCATAAGTTAAAATACTATAAGAATGGTATCACATTTTCAATTAGTAATATGTTATCAATATATACTATTAGGAAAATGAACACACTCCCACTAAACCACTTGTACGTATAAGTCTCACCTTAATTTTTTTATGAAACTGAATTTACTTATGACATCATCAAATTGAATGATCTATTACCTTTATGATTGATTTAATCTATAAATGGATATCAACAACTTTAATACCATATTGACACCTTCTGAGTCTCAAACCCTTTTAGTTGTGCCACATAGACATATTTTATTAGGTTCCTATTAAGGAAGGTTGTTTTGACATCCATTTTCCAAATCTCATAATCATGGTAAGCCACAATGGTAAGTATAATTATGATGGATTTCATTATAGAAACTAGTAAAAAGGTTCCATCATAGTTAATGCCTTAACATCATTTATATACTTTTACAACCAGTTTATATTTATAGGTACTACATCCACATCCAATGGCCCAAATGACTTCATATATTTTATTATAGATAAACCAATTTTAAAGGAATAAGGGGGAAACCCAGACATCATAGACATAGGACAAACCAAAACCCAAAGGTTAATGAGATAAAAACCAGACATAAAACTTGGATCATCCTCACCCCAGCAAATGACTGTGATGAAGCCCTTCACCTTTTCATGGTAGTTTAGAAAGAATGTGTCTTGTGTCAAAGCACATGACCGATCTGATGGATGATTCCATGCCCTCTCAAAGAATCCAAATATGAAAACCTCTGCAAAGTTGAACTGCCAAATCTGAATCTTCCTCTCAGGAAGTTCCATGTGGTCAATTCCAGCTGCAACACCAACCCATATGCTCTAAGATCAGAAAGAAGCCGACCAAGAGAAGAAAACCCCCACACCTTGGACACTATAAATCTCTGGTACAAACGACCACCACTAAATTCAAAGCCAAAATAGAACCGTACACTTTCTTCAAATCCAAATGTGAACCATCCACTGTCAATGATTCCAAATGAAAACCAGATACCTTCCATTCCATACCAGAACCTTAATGGGCTCAAACCAGTGAGCCATCAATAGCTCAGAGACCAATCTCCAGAGCCAAATATGGAAGCAACCCATACCAACCACAACAATCCTCCAGAGTCATCCGTATCAACCCATAGAAGAAGATGATCTAGAGAGAATGAAGTTGGGTCTTCATTACCCAAGACTGGAAGAAACAACAGCACCTCGAAGAAAAGTATCCATTGAGGGGATCTGAGCAAATCTGAGCCTGCAACGCCTCTATGGGTTGGATCCAGGAAAATCGAGACCACAGAAGAACCCTAAACAGATTCCTAGATGAACAAACCACAAAAAGAAAGAGGAACTGACAAAGTACAAGGGAATACTGAGGATGACACCATCACAATAACTTCGTTAAAGGAACACACAACAAAAGCATCCAAAAAACCTGAAAAAACCATCAAATACCCTCCCCCATCCATGCAACACTAGGGCTGACGCCAAGACGATTAGGACCGCAGCTATCACCCATAGCCACCAATCCCTAATATGACATCAAGATACCTATGCTTGCCAGATTTGAAGGCTCTGCCCATCAGGATGAGATTACGACAACAACCGAGCCACTATGGATCACCGAGGAAGGGGATGCCTATTGGATCAGGTTATACCAAATACGCACAAGGGGGGGGGGTGAATTGTGTCTTTTACAAATTCTTTATGAATTGTGATGAAGCCTGAGTCTGACATTTTGTCGTTATCAGGTTTTTCATGAAGCATAAAATTAATAGTTAAAGAATGCAATGATGTATAGTGGTTCTTGGAATAAAAGTCCCCTAGCCCACTCCTCCAATTCTCTACTCCACGAGCTTGGTGATTTTCACTATTTGGTCCTCTTATCAACAGACCGTCCAAAACTTAGTGCAGGGAGTTGACACCTTTACAAGTTAAGGATAAAAACCGATACTTCTAGTTCATATACAAAACTGAATACACAACTTAGTATGAGAATCTTGTTACTCAGAATAAAAAGATTATTTGTCTTGAAATACTTTTCAGTTGATCTTCACAATTACAACAACACACAACTAAAAGTAAATAGATCATTGTCTTCAGAAAATATATTCTTCAGATAAGGGCAGTTTTGATTCGATCCAGTTTCAATAGATATAGAAACAAATTCAGCAACTACAATAAAAATGGATTAAAAAATATATTCGATGTATAAATGGTTAATCTTCAAGGTGTTTGTTCTTTTTCTTCATAAAAACAGAGTTTGATAGATCTTGGTAGAAACAGATCTATAAATCTAGAATGACTCTGTAAAACTGTAGTCGGGAAGAACTCAAGAGCTTGTTATATATTTTCTTAATGATTTTCCCTTTTTTTGTAATACAAATACCACATATATATATAGAATAACTATGAGCATTTTCCTTAAAAATATAGATCCACAAATATCACCTTTAGAATCACGATATTCCAATGTTTGAATAACAGAGCAGTCATAACTCCCTTGAATATTCATCATGAAAAGATCCTCTTAAATTGATCCTTTGAATCTTAAATAAATGGATTTGAATCAGTCAATGATATTATTTAAAATAGGGCATTGAATTTGGCTTGAAATCATCCTAATAATCTGCATAAAGACCGTTTCTCAATAAAGTTAAAATTTAAATCTTCAACACCAAATGTAGGGTTGAACTACATATCATACATTCTATGAACGTAAGGTTCACAACGTAAGGTTCACAACATAAGGTTCAAAACATAAGGTTCCCAATATAAGGTTCACAACATAAGGTTCAAAACGTAAGGTTGAAAACCACACTTTTCTCTTCAACTATCAAACGTACGGTACAATATCTATAATTTCCTTTTTAGAAAAACATAAGATACATGATACGTAAGGTTCATTATAAAAGTAAGGTTAATGATCCATAATTTATTCAGCTTCTAAACGTATGGTTTATGATCCATACTTTTTGATAAAACATAAGGTTGTTTTCAAAAGTAAGGTTGAGGAACTATACTATTGAGAAAAAAACATAATGTTCCATACAAACGTAGGGTTCTTCTTCTATACTTTTCTGATATCTTGAATGTAAGGTTCCTTCTAGATGTAGGGTTCTTGTTCCATACTTTTTTCTATAATGTATGGTTTCTTAACCATACCTTTCTAATATGCCATCAAGTTAATGATGGATTCTATCATTACACTATGCTCCTCAATACAGGGTATGAACATTTTTCTAGAACATGCTCAAGCGATTTCTGAACACGTAGAGAATGAACAGTGTTTCTAGAACACACTAACACACAAAAATGATTTCTGGGCACTTTGTCAAATATTCAACATGGATTAAATGCTTTAATAGTTTTCCAAAATAGAAAAATAAAGAATATTAATTTCCTGAAATACCTTTCAAGTAAAATCATTATAATAACAAATAAGGGTATTTGTGAACATCAAAATCATCATAAAGATATAGAGTATTGTTCTCAATGATCTCCCCTTAATAAAATAGAGTGTTGTTGAAAACAATACATCCTAAATAATGACAACACCGAGCCACCCGAAACCGGAGGAGGGAAGGGAGTGAAGCCTTGGTTGAAACCCTAGCCCTCGAAGGAGAGGAGACACCACCACTCTGAGGCCTAGGTAGGTCCCATTCATTTTATAGGTATTAAATGAAATTTTCGTGAAAAATTTATTCTTAAATATAGATTTTCAACCTATGATCTTTACATCCACCGAAAGATATAACAAAATACAAGATTGGTTTTGTAAAATGGAATTTATTTCAGAATTAATAGTTTATTTCAATCTTGTATCTTCTAAATCACTTACTACTTCCTTATCAAACGTAGGTTTATTATCATCAACTAATAATGAGTCACCATACTCGATGACTATAAAAACATATCTCTTTGGTTCTATAACCCTTCAAGTGATCATATACTGCTTTTTTGTCCATGGAAGATCCTATTACATGGGGATTTTTGGAATATATTCTTGTACCAACTATTGTGTATCTTGAGCATGGAATTTATCAATGTTTATCTCACTCCCACCATACTTTTATAGGTTTTATCCCTCTTAATAAACATGAAGTGATTTTACACTATGAAATTTTTATCTTAGGGATTTTATAGACAATATCCTCTTTTTTTTCTTAGTATATCTTATAAAGATACACTTTGTGTCTTGAGGTACAATGTTTTTACCCGAAGAGGCATTAATAAATTCTTTGTATCCCCAAGAACATATGTTTGACAATACATATTTCCATCTACACTGAAGTTCATATATAATTTCTTTTCCCTATAGTTATCACTTGGTTTAGTGTGTATGTTTCAATCTATAATTTATATCCCCAAAAGGATAATGGTATACTTTCATGACTTGTAATTGATCTCATCATGTTTAAAAAGGCATGGTTCCACCTTTCACTTACACCATCCCATTATGGTTTATAAGAAGTGAGTTTAGATAAAATCAAAAAATCCATTATATAATCAATTAAATATTGGTTAAGATATTCCCCACCATAGTTTGAGTGATGTTTATCATTCTTATTACCAATTTGGTTCACAAAATCAATCTTTCATTCCCTAAATTTCTTAGAGGAATATAACTTATTCCCCATTATGTAGAAATATCCATATCGAATAAAATCATTAGTAAAATTTATGAAGTATGAGTATCCACCACTTGATTTAATAGAAAATTGTCTACACATGTCTGTATGAACTTATTCAATAAGATTTTAGATCATTCTCCCTTTCTATTAAATAAAAATTTGATAATTTTTCTTGAAAAATAATAATGAAATATACCAAGTGGTTTTCATTTAAAAATATCTAAATACACATCCTGAAATAATTTTTTCATATTCTTTTTATTTGAATCACTATGTTAGTGATTCCACAATTGTGTGTGATATGAGTCTTGAAAACACAATTCTTTATCTATTTCCAATACTTGGTTTTCATATTCCAACACAGAAGGGCCATAATTTAGATATATCATAATATAACATATGTTATTTTTAACAAATAATACTTTTTATTCACAAATTTTAAAATAAAACTATCCGTTTCAATCCAAGATACAAAAATAATGTTTTTGTTAGTTCTAGGAACATAAAAATAGTTTTTTAAAACCAAGATTAATCCTATTAGAATTGTTAATTGACAATACCAAATAGCTACTATAGAAAGTTTTGCTCCATTGGTAGCTCAAATCCACCTCACCTCATAAAAACCTTCGAAATCTACTCTATTCATATAGTCGGACACAAAATTGAGAACCACAATCTATATCTAATAATTTTTTTTAGAAATATAAATATTACACACAATATAAAACACTAAAAGATTCCCCTTGCTTATTTTTTATGCTGTAATTATTCTTCTAGTGGACATTTCTTCCACATGAAAAATAGATAAAATCCCACTCCCATTATTTCCCCTTGATGTTCCTATTCTTATAATGGTACTGCTTAGATGTTTTTAAACCTAGAGTCAGTCTTTGATATATTTTCCTTAACTTCCTCTAATTAATTATAAACACCAAATTGGTTTCATGATTCTTATACTTATTTACTTAGTAAAGAAGAGTAAAGTTATATGGGTGATAATTCTTAATATTTTTCAAATTAAAATTAAAATAAAAGTTGAAGAACTTATGAGTGAGTGAGGTAAGTATAAGATTAATACACCATTAATTGAGCATATTAAACCTTAAAATATTTATACTATCAATCTATGTAGTCATCTTGACCATACGAGGCCTAGTTAGTGTAACAATCTGAGATTTTATGAGAATTATTCCTTTTTAATTTCATTGATGTCTTGTGTTGTACGCGACACCAAACTTAGCTTGTTCTATACGCAACACCGTATACGCAACACTATTCTTGGCTAGTGTTACACAAAATTTCAAGTTCGTTTAATAAATGTTATTCTACGCAACATTGAGTGTATATATATATATTCATTGTATAAATGAAATACGGTTGGATTCTATTATACACAACAACAAAGGAATCTTGCACTACACACAACCCTGACTTGTGTTTCTTTACACGCAATCACGACCTTCCATGATAGCGTGTGTTGTATGCAATACTGAGTTTCACTAAACAATGATATGTTATTAAAATATTATATAAACTAGCCGTTATGAATAGTAATACCCACTTTTTGAAATTTTATTTTTCAAAATGGACTTCTTTTTTGGATTCAGAATATTGAAATTAGCCTAGGGTGAATTTTTGGTATTTTTCTGAAAATTTCAATTTTTGCTGAATAGTGAAAACACTAGGTTACGATTAAAAAACTGAATTTTTATTAAAATAATTATTTATTTTATTTAATTTTTTTAGGTAAAAATTGATACATAATACCTATATAAGTTCAATGTAATTCATTGGAGTCATTTTATAATAATTTTAGATATAAAAAATTTTTGTTGAACTTTTCACCGTCTTTTACCCACCTCCTAGAAGAATTTGGAAATTTACATAAAACTTAATTTTACCGCTTTTGTGAGTGGAATTTCAAAAATCCGAGAGACACGGTTAATATCAATAAGTAAAATATGGTTCAATAAGATAAAAATATTTTTTGGTAAATAGTAAGTTTTTACTTTTATTTACCACGGTTAAAAGTAAATAGGGTAATTAAGGGTAAAAATGATATTATTATTACCGTAACACATGTTATAATTCTATTGGATAAGTATAATTTGACCAAAAACAAACTTAGGAATATAATATTATCATTTAGGTCTACTTTGATTAGATTAGGACATTTATTATTATTTTATTTAAAAAAGAGTTAAAATAGTTAAAATCAAAGTTTAATAACTAAATTTTTTTTAATATAGGGTTATACATAAGATAAATTCAATTATAAATATTAATTATAAAGATAAAAGGATTTCCTACCTAATGGTATTTTATTTATAATTTTTAGACATTAAATAATGTAATTTATTGATGACACAATGGTGATACATTGATTACCTAAATAATGAAATATTAAAATAATTAATATTATAAATACCAAAATAAATGAAATTTGAGGCTTTTTATGAATTCCACTAATTTCATAGGTTAATAAAACATGTCAAATCTAAAATAGAAGGTTAAAATAGTAACCCAAACTTGTATAAAACCTATTTTTTGAGAGTATTTCGACCCATAACCACTTTCTCTTCGAAATAAATAAATTTGGTGCTATTATAAACCGAATATGACTTTATTATAAAATAATATTTTAAGTTTTTCCAAAGGTGCCCCTCTCCTCCCTTATAAAAAGGGCACCCCTTCCCTCTTCTCTTCACACCCTTTTGAGCCTTGAAGCTCGGCCAAGCACTGAAAATTTCTCTTCTCCACTTCCCTAGCAACATTCGGGAGGTTCTGGTCTTCTTAAAATACCAACTCTACTTCCTTAAGATCAAGCTTAAAGGAGGTGCGTCAAAGAAGAGGTAATATTTTCTTCCGATTCTCTCAAGTTTCTTTCTTCTTCTACTTATTCTTATTTAGTTGTTTCACTATAAATTAATAACATAAGTATCACTAATATATTGATATATTATTATAAATATGAAACATTTGTATTTATTCTTCTATCCATCATATGGAAAACGAAATCACCGCGCATGCATACGTACGGAATACCATCTCCACGCTGTTGTGTAATCTATTTTCGACCACCACCTTACTTGGATGGGTATAATGGTGTAAATAAAAAAATATATGATTATTTTAAAGTGATATTGATTCTTAAATATTATACATACACTTAAATACAATTCCATAATCATGGGAATGATATCATCGCTCGTGCGTACGTACGAACTACCATGTCCACGACGTGATGAGATTCATTCTCCATGTTAACCATTCATGAATGATTATAAAGTATATAAAATGAATAAAAATGAAATATATGACATAATAATGATACTGTATTTATGTATATATATATGTATGTCATCTACTTAATTCCATTCAATTCAATAAGGAAAAGAAAACAACGTTCATGCGTACGTACGACCTACCGTCTCCCTAAACGGTGTATTTCGTTCCATTTATCGATATATCATATATATATGTATATGATGAATATATATTATATATAAATCATGTTTTAAATTATGGAATTAATTAAATCAGTATATAAGTAATAATATCAAGAACAACAAGTCGAAACACATATGATAAATGAAACGATTTTACCCAAAACGCTGCTTTAACATGGAATTTACAAAAGAACGGGTAATATAAAGTCATAAGTGAACCATATATGATATCATAACAATGAATATGATTTTGTAATAAGTAAATTACATTATCTAAATCATTATACATGAGTTTAGGATACATACAAAGTATATCAGACCTAAGGTAAGGGATAACTATTTCAATCTCGCTCTTATCCGAGATTGTTTATTCGTAAGTATTTACTAGGGTTATATTTATCATCCATGTCACTATTTTCTAAAAATGGTTTCATTTATGTTTAAAGTCCTTTTTACCCATTTTTTACTTTTACTCCATGGTGTGTAAGGAATCTTTTTTTTTTCACCATACGAGGTACTTTTTTGACTTTTCCAGCAAAAGTACAAGAAGAATGTTTTTTTATGGCATGAATGGATTTTTACAGTTTTATAACGCCTTATTTTCATGAAGCTTACTCTACAATATTTCATGAAAATTTCCAAAAAAACCTTTCTGTTTTGAAATTTCATGAAATTTTGTGAAAAGAAAATGATTTTGAAGAAGAAAGGATATTTTCCTCAAGAATTCATTTCAAGTGTTTTATCAAAACCATTTTCCATCTAAGCTGACATTATTTCATATGTGTATGTTTCAAGTATAAGTTATATATGATTTAAATGGTTTAACTTTTCTTATGAATAAATGATATCCATTTGTTTTATATGGATTATGTTATGATGGGATGATGTTTATGAAACCCATTTTACTCTATGGGTTATGATGAATGATTTAGGTTTATTTTGTGGAACAAGTAAGAATGATTTCATTATGAGATGGGTGGGACCTATATATACCTTCAATGAATTGGGTAAAGATTAATATCTCATGAGATAAATATGGCTGGAACGATAAGTTTATCTAGTTTAGTGATACAGGACTGGAACGAGGAGTGAACTCGATTCAGAAAGGGACTTTGTCCACTAAGATGGTCTTGGCAGTAATTCCTTGTCTACTATGGAAATAATATCATGTGCTTAATGGTTTCCACAATCAAATTTTTTTTACCATGATATTTTATCATTATTGATGTTCCTTTATGATATATTCCTTACGTACTTCCAAGATTTATGTCTTTGCTCAAGATTTTGATGTTTAGATTTTATGTTCATGTTTTTGCATTCAAATGTTTATGGATTGTTTTATGTTCTCTAGGATTTCCCTTACTGAGCATTTGAGCTTACCCTTTTTATGTTTTCTTTTCCCTTGGATATAAAGAGTGGTTTTAGGTAAGAAAACCAAAGGGGAAGATCTTTATGGGAGATGTTGAAGTATTTCACCATGATTAGAAGATTACGTTCCGAGTTTCCAAAGAAACTAAACTAATACGGTATTTGGGCATCTGTTTTTGTCATGTATTAAGTATTCTTCAAATGTAATGTAATGTCCATGTATGTAAAACCTTGGGTCGCTACAGTTGGTATCAGAGAAAAGGTTTAGTTAACCTTTGGAAACTAGGATGCGAAAACTTTGGTGAAATCCCTCGAGATATTTCTAAGGTTTGTCTGGGGATGTCCCTAAGGATAAATATACGTATAGGTTATAGTCCTAGAATTATGGTAACGATCTTAGAATTTAACCTAAGATGTTAGATATTGACTGTACTCCCCCTTTATAATGTTGTTTTCCCAAGCATGATTTTTTCATCTCACACTATTCTTTTTGGGTTTTAGAAAATGGCTGGAAATAGGAAGATTGACGATAATGGAGGATATGATGGACAATGGAATGACATTCTTCATGAGAAACCAAATTAAACAGGATTTGGAAGTCCAACCATCGTTATTATGCCTAATCAGCAATCTCATAATATGACCAATAATCTCAACTTTGGTAAGTTTCCCGACTCAGCTAATAAGAGAAAGATGGAGTTTTCTGATGATCATAGAGGAAAGAAAATTCAATTTCTCTCATGTAAATCATGTGGGAAGAGGCATCAAGGAGAAAGTTTCAAAGGAACTAGAAGATTCTTTAGGTGTGGAAAAGGACACAAATCCCGTAAGTGTAAAGGAAAAAGGTTCAGTTAACAGCATGTAGAAGGATAATGGTATTGCTACGACCTCAACAATGATTAGATGTTTTAAATGTAGAATGTATGGGCATTATGAAAACCAATGACCTAAGGTAAAATCTCATGAAGAGAATCAGCATGGTCATATGGGTAGTATTTATGTAGATGATGATGAGGAGACTACAAATGATATATGAGATGAAAGAAGTGTTGAAGCTTGGTCAATGGTTTAAGGAGGTAGTGGAATGATTGTATGTTTATCAAGAGTTATGTTGTATAGGTAATTTAATGGTACTCTGTAATAATGAAACATCTAAGGATTGTTACAATATTGTTTTTTATAAAGTTTTGAAAGTATATGTTGAATGGTAGTGGTAACTGTGAATGTTTATTCTGATATTTTTGGAAAGAAGATGATATCTGCATAATGAAGGGATAAAGAGAAAATGAAATTTTGATAGTATTCATGAGCTCATGACTGATATAAGGACAAAGTGATATCATGGTTTCAGTATATAGAAATTTTGGGATTTTGGTATGTGGAATGAGTTAACTTTTGACAGAATTCATGTTTTTGCTAAGGTTCTATGGTAATTCATGTTTCAAAAGAACACATGATTAAGGTATTCACAAGTTTGGAATATAACCAACAAGATATATCTTATGATATATGAAAGATAAATGATGGTATTCACATGCTTTGTATATGACCTCTCTAGTAATCATTTTCTTTATACTATTGGAAAGATTCCTTTTGGATAAGCCTAAAGATTGGAATGAATTATGTTGGACATAAGATAGTATTATTTAAGGATAGAACATGTTTTTTGATATTATTTCTAGAATGTTATAATAGTATAGTTTTAGAAAAAGGACAACCCATAGGATGAGCGACAACCCATCATGTCGGACAAGGATGTGGGAATCGAACCCACAACTGAAGTACGATAGGCCTTTATCGCATACCACGTGCCTACAGGAAGTCCCTGGTTAGTAGAAACTAGTTTTATTTTATTAAGCACTATGATAGATGAAGTATAAGTCCATTTTAGCAACCATATATGATTAATATCAAGATAGATAGACTGATGTATATTTAATAAATTGTGCTAAACTTTTTGCGATAGAAATAAATGGAATGACCTATCATTATATCGCATGATCTGCTAACACTTCACGAATGACAAATTCAACTTCATTTCTTTAAGAGATGAAGTGGAAATTGTTCAACGCATGAACAACGGTGAGATTTTACCAAAATCAAGTAAGTGTTTATTTTAATTCAACAATTCTTTAACATTAGGGGAATGATCTTGAAAACTAAAAACATTGTCCTAGTACCCTCATACCCGATAAATTAGTACCTTAGATCATCACAAATTTATGGCTTTGTTATTGATGGATTTTTCATAGCCATGTTCTCTGCAACTCTCCATCAGAACTTGATGGTTAAATTTCTCATCCATATCCATATTTTCACCTATGTTCTCATATGTGGAAACACAGTGATGAGTTAATTTGGGTAACAGTTACATTTCATACTTTAGTTTTTTTAATGTTATGTTTTGGTATTCCTTTTTACGATGTGGGTTTTTTATGAAAGAAACTTTTAAGTAGTAAACCATTTATAACGCCGACGAATTTCGAGGGAGAAATTCATTTTAAGTGGGGTAGAATGTAACAACCCGAGATTTTATGAGAATTATTCCTTTTAATTTCATTGATGTCTTGTGTTGTACGTGACACCAAAATTAGCTTGTTCTATATGCAACATCCTATGCACAACACTATTCTTGGCTCGTGTTACACAAAATTTCAAGTTCGTTTGATAGAAGTTATTCTACGCAATATTGAGTGTATATATATATATTCAATGTATAAATGAAATATGGTTGGATTCTATTATACACAAAAACAAAGGAATCTTTCACTACACGTAACCCTGACTTGGCTTTCTTTACATGCAATCGTGACCTTCCACGATAGCATGTGTTGTACACAATACCGAGTTTCACTAAACAACGATATCTTATTAAAATATTATATAAACTAGCAGTTATGAATAGTAATACCAACTTTTTGAAATTTTATTTTTCAAAATGGACTTCATGTTTGGATTCGGAATTTTGAAATTAGCCTAGGGTGAATTTTTGGTATTTTTCTGAAAACTTTCAATTTTTGATGAATAGTGAAAACAATGGGTTACTATTTAAAAACCGATTTTTTATTTAAATAATTATTTATTTTATTTAAATTCATTTTTGGTAAAAATTGATACATAATACCTATATAAGTTCATTTTAATTCATTAGAGTCATTTTATAATAATTTTAGATATATAAAAATTTTATTGAGCTTTTCACCGTCTTTTACCCACCTCCTAGGAGAATTTTAAAATTTAAATAAAAATTAATTTTACCACTTCTGTGAGTGGAATTTCAAAAATCCGAGAGACATGGTTAATATCAAGGAGTAAAATGTGGTTCAATAAGATAAAAATAATTTTTCGTGAATAATAACTTTTTACTTTTATTTACCATGGTTAAAAGTAAATAGGGCAATTAGGGGTAAAAATGATATTATTATTACCCTAAACAATGTTATAATTCTATTATATAAGTATATTTAGACAAAACACAACCTTATGAATATAATATTATCATTTAGGTCCACTTGGATTAGATTAGGACATTTATTATTATTTTATTTAAAAAAGAGTTAAAATAGTTATAATTAAATTTTAATAAATAAAACATTTTTAATATAGGGTTATACATAAGATAAATTCGACTATAAATATTAATTAGAAATATACAAGGATATCCTACCTAATAGTATTTTATTTTAAATTTTTAGACATAAAATAAAATAATTTATTTATAACACAATTGTGATGCAGTAATTACCTAAATAATGAAATATTAAAATAATTGATATTATAAATACCCAAATAATTGAAATTTTAGACTTTTTATGAATTAAACTAATTTTATAGGTTAATATGACTTGTTATTATTTATTTAATTAACCTTTTTATAACTAATCATGCTTTTATGATTTTCACAAAAATCAATTACCAAATGGAGTCAAAATTGACATAAAATAGTTTTTAAAACAAATATTATATTATTAATTGTTATTATATTCCTAAAAATATAAGGTTCGGAAAATTGACTTAGATAAGAATATATATATTAATAATGAACCATTGGGGGTTCGTTTGGCTTGTTATAGTAAGTTTAATAGCCATATAGTATAAGAAAACAAGAAGACACAGTAAAAGTTAAATTATTTAACTTAGAGTTAAATATAAAAGATAAGGTTAAAATAGTAATCTAAACTTGTCTGAAACCTATTTTTTGAGAGGATTTCGACCCATCCCAACTTTGGATTTGAAATAAATTAATTTGGATCTATTATAAATCGAATATAAATTTATTATAAAATAATATTTTAAGTTTTTCCGAAGGTGCCCCTCTCCCCCTTATAAAAAGGGCACCCCTTCCCTCTTCTCTTCACACCCTTTTGAGCCTTGAATCTTGGCCAAACCCTAACCATTTCTCTTCTACACTTCCATAAAAACATTCTGGATGTTCGATTCTTCTCAAAAAACCAACTCTACTTCCTTAAGAGGAAGCTTAAAGGAGGTGCGTCGAAGAATATGTAATCTTTTCTTCCGATTCTATCAAGTTTCTTTCTTCTTCTACTTCTTCTTCTTTAGTTGTATCACTATAAAATAACAACACCAGTATCAATAATATACTTATATATTATTATAAATATGAAAAAAACATATTTCATATTCTATCCATCCTATGGAAAACGAAATCACCGCGCGTGCGTACGTACGGAATACCGTCTCCACGCCGTGGTGTAATCTATTTTCAACCACCACCATACTTGGACAGGTATACTGGTGTAAATAAATAAATATATATGATTATTGTAAAGTGATATTGATTATGAAATATTATACATACACTTCAATAAAATTCCATGATCATGGGAATGATATCATCGCTCGTGTGTACGTACGAACTACTGTCTCCACGACGCGACGAGATTCATTCTCCATGTTAAACATTCATGAATGATTATAAAGTATATATAATGAATAATAATGAAATATATGACATAATAATGATACTGGATATATATATATATATATGTGTGTGTGTGTATTTCATGTACTTAATTTCATTCAATTCAATAAGGAAACGAAAACTGCGTTCATGCGTACGTACGACCTACCGTCTGCATGAATGGTGTATTTCATTCCATTTATCGATCTATCATATATATATGTATATGATGAATATATATTATATATAAATCATGTTTTACATTATGGAATTAAGTAAATCAGGATATAAGTAATAATATCATGAAGAACAAGTCGAAACACGTACGATAAATGAAACGATTTTACCCAAAACGCTGCTTTAACATGTAATTTACAAAAGAACGGATAATATAAAGTCACAAGTGAACCATATATGATATAATAACAATGAATATGATTCTATAATAAGTCAATAATATTATTTAAATCGTTATACAGGAGGTTCGAATACATACGAAGCATATCAGACATAAGCTAAGGGATAGCTATTCCAATCTCGCTCTTATCCGAGATTGTTTATTCGTAAGTATTTACTGGGGTTATATTTATCATTCATGTACCTGTTTTGTAAAAATGGTTTCATTTATGTTTAAATTCCTTTTTACCCATTTTTGACTTTTACTACATGGTGTGTAAGGAATATTTTTTTTCACCATACGAGGTACTTTTTTGACTTTTCCATTAAAAGTATGAGAATCATGTTTTTTACGGCATGAACGGATTTTTGCAGTTTTATAACTCCTTATTTTCATGAAGATAACTCTACAATATTTCATGACTATTTTCAACAAAATCCTTTTCTTTTAAAATTTCATGACATTTTGTGAAAAGTAAATGATTTTGAAGAAGAAAGGATATTTTCCTCAAGAATTCATTTCAAGTGTTTTATCAAAACCATTTTCCATATAAGATGTCATTATTTCATATGTTTATGTTTTAAGTATAAGTTCTATATGATTTAAATGTTTTAACTTTTCTTATTATGAAATGATATCCATTTGTTTTATATGGATTATTTTATGATGGGATGATGTTTATGAAACCCATTTTACTCTTTGGGTTATGATGGATGATTTATGTTTATTTTGTGGCACAAGTAAGAATGATTTCATTATGAGATGGGTGGGACCTATATATCCCTCTATTGAATTGGGTAAAGATTTATATCTCATGCGATAAACATGGCTGGAACGGTAAGTTAATCTGGTTCAGTGATATAGGACTGGAACGAGGAGTGAACTCGATTCAGAAAGGGACTTTTTCCACTAAGATGGTCTTGGCAGCAATGCCTTGGATACTATGGAAATCATATCATGTTCTTAATGGTTTCCAAAATCACATGTTTTATTCCCATGCTATTTTATCATGATTTATGTTCCTTTATGATATATGCCTTACGTACTTCCAAGATTTATGTCTTTTCTCAAGATTTTTATGTTTAGATTTTATGTTCAAGTTTTGTATTCAAATGTTTATGGATTGTTTTATGTTCTCTATGATTTCCCTTATTGAGAATTTGAGCTCACCCTTTTTAGGTTGTCTTTTACTCAGGAAATAAAGAAAGGTTTTAGGTAAGAAAACAAAAGGGGAAGATCTTTATGGGAGATGTTGAAGATCTTTCAACATGATTAGAAGATTACGTTCTAAGTTTCCAAATACACTAAACTAATACGGTCTTTGGGCATATTGTTTTGTCATGTATTAAGTATTCCACAAAAGTAATGTAATTTACATGTACATCAAGCTTTGGGTCGCTATTGTTAGAGAACCCTCTCCAAGTTTTTATGTAAATAGTGCCTTGGGTATCTCATACCACTTCTGTCTAGCTCTCTCTTGATAAAGTTAATGAAGATGGGTGAAAATAGTATATGAATCCATGTATTACACATTGAGACCCTAGGTATGTGTTGTTCACAGCACCAATGATATCTATATTCTCTAAAATGATATTAGTGGGCCCATATAGATCTAGGGTTTAGTATTGATAATTACACAAAGTAACTTAATAAAATATTACACCAAATATATTACCCATTCTAATAATAATTTTAATATATAATGGCATGTTCCAATTTTCAAAAAAAAAATAATTTTAATTAAGTAAATAATTTTTTATTTATTAAAATTATATATAAGATTATATCATTTATTTTACCATTTACTTAAGCTTTACCACATTCCTTGGTATTAACTAAACCTAGAATAGTAAATAAATATCATTTATTCAGTAAATTAATAAATACAGTATAACTAGTCTTGAAAATAAATTAATAAATTAATATTTGTAAATCCCAATAAAATCTATTCAAGAATAAATATTATTTATTACATTATGAATAAAATAAGAGATACATAAATATTCCATTAAATGGTTTTATGAATAAATATTAAGTTAAAATTCAACTCATATATATATTATAACATGAACATAATAGAGGACCTAACATTTTCAATAATTAAATCTTAAATAAAAATTATTCCTTGGTCTGGAAAATTATATTTATTATTATTTCCAAATAGAAATATAATTTAAGTGATATTGATGGATAGAAAAAGTGTGTGACCGTACACGTCTCTTTCTGAGTTCCATTATCCAATATTTCCTAATGTATAAGATCAATATCTAGAAACATGTCATGAAGCCCATAGATAATGAATCTAATGTTGAAATGACAACACACACATATGAATGATCACTGTGTAATATAACCGCGTTGTCTCATTATCATATAAAGTATGTTTAAAACTGGTTCCATCAACTTATGTACTCATTATATCCTTATTTGATTTTATGAAATGAATCCATAAATCACCATGTATATGGATTTTTATTCAATATCTGTATTGAAATCAAAATCCATGAGGTATCAACTTCCATAAATAGAAGAGATAAATCCTATATTGACCTATTCATTAATAAAATATCTCTCATGATATACTCAAGGCATACTACTAAATCTCATGAATATATAATCCAGATTTGTTTAGTACATAAAAGTACATAACCTATGATATGGATTGATAATAATTTCATGTATAAGGTTCATTACAGATATTCATAGATTGAAATATCCAATGAAATGTAAACATGTGTAATTCCTACTGGTGAGTTTTTCCTCATAATCTCATTTCTTAAAGATTACCAGGTATTAACTTCCTGAGATAATGTATCATATACTTATGAGTATCAATCAAATGATAATAAAAAATACTATGTATACCATCATAAAATGTTATCTTGATCATAGTATATAAGTCTTAGAATATTTTCATAGTACTTTAATGTTCTCATTATAATAGGGAACTTATATGACCTTTCAAAGAGTCATATACTATAGAACATTTTCACATTAATGTTAGGTACAATAACAATCAACATGTGATAAGATACTTATTAATATTCAATACATTGAGTATATGGGTATTCTAAATTAAAAATCAGTTGTTCTAGAGAAACAAATCCAATATACCCTCTAGTATAAACTATTATAAATCTTATAAAAAATAACATATAAGAATTCATGACAATATACAATAGAATAAAAAGTAACCATCATGGATAACTATCCACCCAAAAATAAATAATCAACCACATGCTATAAAATAATGAGTTGTCTAATTTTCATATAATCTAGGAAACCACCACAAGATCTCCTGAGGCAGATCATATACAACCCAGACAAAAATAAAAAAACTGTAAATAACCAACACCTGGTCTTGAATCCTAACCTAGACCCATCTCCCAACTATTTCTAGGATATCCAGGTTAATCCCTTAACATCAAGTCTTTTCTGTACCCATGCCTATGATTGAGACGTCTGCTTAGGTACCAAAGTGTTCGGGCCACCCGAGCATGGTGTGAGTGAAACTCACTAGGCCACCACACACAATTTCCATAATACACCCAATATAAAGATTGTATTATCAATATGATATACCTATAATAAATAGAAATATAGTTGTAAACATAATACCTTTTAGGACCATGGGTGATTCCCAAGCCTCCTGAGGGTGGCCATATGTACTTTGTAAAGTTATGGAGTGTCTTTGAACATACCATAATATTACTAACTATTAATAGAATCCAAAGTAATATCACATAGTATCATATCTTTAAAACACAATCAACCATCATTCTATGAGGCATCATGTCCAACCCACCATTTCACATCCATCTCGGGAGGCATCTCCTTCAACCCACAATACCACCATCACATCGGGAGGCATCAAATCCATATTGAAACATCCCAACCACCTCAGTAGGTATTATATCCAACCCACTATATCATAAAAACATTATGAGGTATAATGTCAAATCTTCTAAATCAAAATCCATCACCTAAATCACAATTCATCTCTGGTAAGAATGATTTCCAAACCATACCACATGCCTATCTTAGTCTCACCCATATATGATTGGCATGAATTCTCAACCCAAAGAATATATCAATACACAATCATTCATTATCCATATATTTCATGAATTCACAATAAAAAAAAAATAAATCAAGTGATTGTTGGCATGGAACCCAACTCATCCCTTAAACACATCTATGGTTTTCCTGATCACCCAACCCATATAACAACATCCTTTCCATAACAACTCACTCATCCATGGTTAGAATTAATTCCCATCCTCTATCCACACAACCTATTCAATCCCTTCACACACATCCATGGTAGGCATGACCACATATCCTATATCAAAATATTTCTATATTTATAATGTCTCATGACTCATAACATAACCTATTATATATCATCATGAATCACTATAGTCGGCAGGATTTCCCAACCCATATCAGAATTAATAACCATTTATCATATTAATAATAACCATTCACATAATATAATTTTTTAATAACTTTAAACTTGTAAGTAAATATATATTTCAACAGCATCATTAGTTTGTAACATTCACAACATTCCCAACATTGGAAAATGATCCATATAAGGTTGGTTTTTCATGCCGACAACCAATTCCCATATACCATTTATCTAAGGATATAACCATATCACACATTTATTATTTACCCTCAAGAACTAAAATAGGTCTACAAACCGACCATAGTCCACTAGGTGATAACATTACTAATAAATACCCTCACAGGTTCCATTTATAATTTCATAACACATCTAAACACATCTATCAAACAATGAACATAACACCCTTACAATATAACCACAATCATATAATTGTTTAATAATTGTCTTAACATATAAAATCTAGTTAAAACACACAAGGTATGAAATAATATCTATCAATATTCCATATTACTTTTAGATCATTCTTCTCTTTCCAAACCTATACCCATAATCATAACCAATATATTTTAACCCAATATATACATGCTTTTTTGGGAGAAACATTCACCCCGCATACCATTCAACTAGTTGAAAGCTATAAGGTAACACGAAATTTTTGTAAGATCCGAGAATTAAGACAACAATTCTCAATCGTATCTAGGAGGAGCCTAAGGGAACTTACTTAGGGTCCCTTATATTTCAGTTCACTATGTACATAGTCCTATTGGGTCATGATATTGAATTTATTATGTTTTAGGTCAATCCCATGACCATTGATGGATGATATATACAATGTTAGTGATAAAAGGGACTATCATGGGCCCAAACACATTTATACAATTCATATGGATTAAGGGGAAACAATTAGTTGTAGTTTCGGGTTAACCATACATGGGTGGTCCAACCACATATCAAACACCACAAAAAATGTATAAACCAAAGGAAGATTCTCAAGGACCACCCACCTCATGAAATAATGCCAATATCTTATAAAACCCTATCTACTATCATTGACCAAGCTTGGCCAGCCACATTCTATCAATATGAATCCCTAAATCCATAAATAACCACTCAAATTAATTATAAAAAGATTATAAACAATTTAATCATTAATCAAATATTAATTACATTAAGTATAGACAAACATAATCTCACTAAAAATCCTACCATGTATTAATCCTCTAATAATATGGTTTATATCACTACCAAAACACCCCAGGATCATTTCCATACAAATCCCCAATATCTGAAAAAAGTTACTCAATTAATTCCATCCCAAAATAAAAAATAATGAAAATAAATAAAGTCATCAATATACCTCAATGAAACCATAATAAACATAGTGAGTTCATCCTTTTGAAGATAATTTATTCTAATTAGAATAAAATCCCCATAATTCAAGTGTGATTACACTATTCTATGGTGAAAGAAACATAAAATCTTCATTCTCATTAAACTAAAAGTCAAAGAAAAGAATATATAAGCAAGGATTTGAAATATAATATCTAATAACTCACCGAGATTGATGAATAAATTCTCTAAGTTACCTTAGATTAAATTAATATAATTTTGTGGGGATAACCTTCCTCTTAGAACCAAATAAATAAAAAGAGAGAACATTGAATTGGAGTTTTAATTTTAGAAATAAAAAATACTATCCTAACCTTGGGTTTTAAAAAATATTCCTAGGAACCACTAGGTATTTGATGCTTGGAACTAGCTACCTAGTGGACCTAGGCAGTGAAATTATACCCCTAACACCCTCTATGGGTACCTGGTGCCACTCAGTTGGGTACCTGGTGGCCCTCTTCAACTATCAAATTATATTTACCCATCTCCCACACCCTAAAACATGGTTTTATACTCCTTTTCCAAAGATATTATCTTGAAATATATATTCAAACATTTCAAATTCATTCCCAAATGACTATTATCAATATAAAATTAGATATTCAAACCAATTATGGTTCTTCTCTATTTGGAAGCTGGTTCATCTCTGACTTCACTGACCTAAAATTGAGTAGATTATAAAAAATTCCCCACCACAATGTTTATCATCCTATAGAAGTACTTATATTCATATCCCATAGACCACATTGGATAATGAGAATGAATGCATTTTCAAATTCTAAAAACACTTACTGGTTTTCTCATGATAGCACCAACTCAAGCCAGGAAACTATCCAATAACTTTAGTTCCTCTCACTCTAACTCATAAAATATTCTATTCATCACCCAAATGATGCGTTAGATTATCATATAAAGCTTATTTATTAATATAACATGAAACCCTATCTCCATTATCCCACCACACTTAACATTCCTAAAAATCCATTGTCTCACACATCACCACGTTGATTGATTTTACCATCTCCCTGACGATGCCCCATTCCTATTGGAATTCACAAATTCCTAAAATTATGATGTCATACACTATCATTTGATGTCATTGGTCTACAATCAACCATCACTTACTTAAAGTCACAATCAAGTGTCACCTGACCATTCTATCCAAAAACCATAGTCTCATTCTCAAGACTAAACCATCAATATAAATCCCTCATTCATAATTCCAATTGCTGTAATCACTTGGGAGTACCAACATTTCATAGTATCAATCACGATACCAATCCATTTCCGGAAACTCATACCCATATACCTACTAGACCACAACTCTCAATTCATAACCATTGTTCACCCAAATACACTGACTCTACACAATCCACATTAGTCGTTCCCATATCATGGTATTTTGTGGTGAATTTCCATAACCCAACCATTCATGTTTAAGAACTCGTATAAAATCGTAACCACCTCCATGTTGGGTCCACTAATACATCGCGCTTAATATAAATAAAAAAATCCTATCTAAATGAGGATCACATGAAAAAAAATACAATGGAGTGAACCACAATATAAAATTTCCTTTATCATTGATTAATGAGCATGATTTTTCCTAATACCCACTATGAGCTAAACACTAAAACTCAAGAGTATAGCATGTATTTCTCAAATATGTTCACATCATGATCCCCTATATAGGGTCTGATGACACCATAATTCCACATGAAAACAATATCCAATTTTAATAATGATTTATTACTAAACACCTAAAATCAATCGATTGAGTCAAGATTCATAACTTGATTATTATTGAACAACTCTCATGTTCCAACTATTGCATACTCCACTCATTCCCTCCAATAGTTCACCATCATATCAGTACCCAACCCACTATAGTTTAGGAACACTATGGATTCTATAGCTATCATGTCAAGCAATTTAGCTCCTAGAGATCTCACACGACCCAACTATCATGTCACAATATTTTAAATTTCACAAAATATCAGAACTCATGTCTCATACCATCTAACCATTCAGAGTTAACCATAATTCTTAGAATCACCGATCATTTTATTATCACCTTAAAGAGATCTCATCACAAGCACCAATAATACATTGATGTACCAAACCTCCTCAATTATCCACACTTGACCATCGCCTAAAGATAGCATTACATTGATAAACCCATGATATAGTGTCAAGGACCAACCATGTTTCCACTCCTCTACTAAGACAATGTTTCTCCAAATTCCATAACTACCCTATGAAATAACCCAAGTGAGATTATCCACTAAATTCTATAACTACCCTATGAAATAACTCCCTTAAATATGGTATAACTTAGGAGTTATTGACCCCATGATAACATATAAGCACCTATTAAGGCCCAATTACTATACAGGTCTCAAGGGATCAAACATGAACATCCCAAATAGCCTAACTCAAACTCTAGAAATAAATCACTTGAAATCACCATGAATTTCCATCCATCATCATGGCCTCACCCCTAAGAGTCATTTTACCTTCAAAAATCAATATTTTTATCCCATAGATATTATGAAACTCATCCATTAACATTACCCATATGTATCACAAGGATGAATGCACCTAATAAATCTCAAATCTCACCTTCAAAAGGATAATCTTTGGTCACCTAAACCCACACACTAAACCAGTTAAGAAAAAACACAGTCACTTATAACAAGGTAAGATAGTTTCTGGAAAGTCACTCATAATGGTGTGTTACTTCTACCATAATAAACCACCATACCACAAATAATTTATACACACCTCCCTAATACACTACTTGGTTCAAACCACTATGGGTCACATCTCATAAATTATAGGATCTGACACCTAATTAATTATTTGACCATGTATATCATGAATTTAAGACATATTACAACACAAACACTAACCATTATTTCACATTTATAAAAAAATAAGGAATCACCATGCCAAAACAGACACATAATCACCCCACCCATGTATTGTCATTATATAATGAAGTGTCAATATATGATTTCCATCTTCAAAGGAAGCCACAATTCTGGTTAACCCCTCTCTCAGGTTACCATCATGAATTAAAAATCATCTTAAAATATAATAGGAAATCAAAATGGTACTCAATTATAAGACTCAACTCACCAATATCATGATCCACAACTCAATATCACATGACCATCTCATATAGCATATTGGTCACTTCCCATATTGGTCACAACTCATAGAGAAACATCTAAAATCTCATCCCAAATACTGTACAATTTCTCTTAAATGAATACTCCCACTCTAGGTTTCTCATAAATATCATAAATCTTATATCGATACCAAATACCCACTCTAGGGTACTAATCATAATTGTGAATTTATGCTCCAAACTGCCTCCCGGAGGACAAAAATCATATATACGCGCATAAAAATGAAATCACCCTCTATCTGTTTTTATGAAGAAAAATCATAACTATTTGGTTTGGTTAAGTGGAATTACATGAATAATTTATTTGAGAAAAATAATAATATATTATTAAAATTTTAAATAACCAAACATATTTCCTTTATAGAAATCAATATATTAATCACATACATGAAAGGACATTTCAATTGAACCTACATGTATGATATGATGTATGAACACACAATAACTTTACACAATAGACTAAAAGGGAAAAACATAAATTAGTAAAACATCCTAATAAATAATATTTAACCCAAATATAACATCAAATTGTAGGAATATAAAACCAGAATCCATGGAAACTTGGACTTCAATTAATTCAGGTACCATCTAGTTGTAAACACAACATCCGTCCGAAGTTTGGAACAGTCCTATCTCTTGTTTACAATATCCCAAATAGTAATTTTATGAAAAAAGACCCTAATAACACTTTGTAACATCCATGAATGACTTAATAAATTGTAACTAGACCATAGCACCATGTGACCTCAGACACACCTCCCTATACACCAGAGACTACTAGTTACTAGTTAGTGTCTAGTTGATATCTTAAGGAGACTACGACCTATGGTATATACAACCATACAATATAAGTAACATATAAGAATTAATCACAATATACAATAGATTAAATAAGAAACGACCCAACTAAATAGCCAAAAAATAATAAATAATCAACCACAGACTATAAAATAATGATCAATTTAAATGTTACGTGAGAAAAAAATACAAGAACTCCCATGGAAAATAAATTATAACCGAGAAAAAGATTAAAAAAAACTATAAAAAACTACAACCTATTCCAAATTCCTAACCCAATAAAATATCCTAACTCAATCCAAGCTATACAACTCAACCTTCTAACATTAGGTCTCTACCTTACCTATTCATGTGATCAACAAGTTTTCTAACGTACCAAAGTGTCAGGGTTTCCCAAGAAGTGTGTGATTACAAATATGTAGGTTACCACAAAAAGTTTACCTAATATATCCAATATATAATATTTATAAACCATGTTCTATTATTATACAAAAACTATAAACACAACACTTTTCACGAACACTAGTGCTTCCTGTTCCACCCAAGAGCGACGATAATTTCTTTTACTAGTACCAAAGTGTCTTTGAACATCCCATAATAATATTGACTTGGAATGATGTCCCAAGTCCTATCACGTAGTATATCATATAAAAAACACGAGAAACCATTATCCTATGAGGAATAACATCCAACCCACCATTTAAAAGTCACCTTGGTAGGTATCACATCTAACCCGAAATATCACCATCAACATGAGAGACATTACATCAAAAACAAAACATCCCAACCACCTCAGTAGGAATCAAATCCAACCCACCATATCAAAACCACCTTAGGATATATCATGACCAACCCATAACATTATAGTCCATCACCCAAATCACTATCCATATTTGGTTGGCATGATACCCAACTTGTACCACATGACTATCTAAATCTCACCCATCCATAGTTTTTATTGAAACCCAACCCAAGATACATATCAATCGATATTCATTCAATACCCATAGTTTTCATGAATTCCCAAACTAGAAAATCTATTACATCATAGTTGAAATGACACTCTACTCATCCCTTTAGCATATCCAAGGTTTGTATGATCCCCCAAACCATATGAAAACATGTATTCCACAAAACTCACACATATATGGTTGTCATAGATGTCTAAAAAAAATCCATATAATCCACATAATCCAATAAATTACGTATATGGTTGACATGACCACCCAACCCATATCATGAGAGATGATTGGAATATTTTATAGCCAGTATAATAACCCATTCTATATCATCACACATCACCCAGATTGGAATTTATAATATCCCATCCCCACTCACTCTATAGTAAATACCCTGGTTCATTACACGACCTTAGGCGCACATCCTCACATTCTAGAGGCTACTGACCAGTAGCGAGGGTCTAAGGTGAAACCATGGGGAGAATATACTCTCATATCAGTGTATACCAAAATATTAGAAATAATATACAACCATTCATCCCAAAATCCAACTAAATAAAAAATTTTCATGGAAAATCCAAAAAAGAATAAATCTCATACCACATTTTGTGATAAAAAGAATTGTAAAAATGTAACACGATCCTAAAAAACATCAATAAGGTCTCCCATGGATGATCATATACAACTCAACCCAAATAAATAATACTAATAATTAATAACCACATGGTCAAAATTCCTAACCTATTATCATCTCATAACTATGTTCAAGATATATAGTTGAACCATTCAACACCAAACCTCCTACCTACTCATATTTATGATCATGTGGTCAGATTAGGTACCAACATTCCATAGATTCTTGAGTAGGGTGTGAGCAAAACTCAGTAGGCCACCACCAATGGTGTCCCTAACATAACCCATAAATACCATGCATGTACAAGTGATATACTCAGAGTAATTAAATAAATGAATAACTATAATAAATAAATCATCATTTATCCTCATATTTTAAGGTGAAACCTAGGTTGTCTATTCCTCCGTCAACTAATGTCAGATGTCCTTAAGAAAGTCACATCACTACCCATGGGGAACCATATCCCACCTCAAAACCTATACAAGAATATCATACACCTGGAGCCCCAAATCCCACCCTAGAGCCTCATTGAACATATACCAACATGGGTTTAATCTCACCCTAGAATATCATATACCATAAACCTAAGGGGCTACATCCCACATTTTAATAGATGTGTTCAGTGGGATCATATAATGATCTTATACAGTAGAAACAACCCATGAAACATTTTGATCTATCTTCAACAGATTTGACTTGAAATCAAATAAAGAAAGATATGAGCATAAATTTAGTGTAGATTAGTCCATATTTTACTCTTTATTGTATGATATATCAATATCACCCATGTAATAATCAAAATCCCCCTTCCTCTATATGGGGAACACCAGATATGGAACCTTGTTCACAAAAACTAGATCCTAAACCTTCCGAAGCATTACAAGAACCTTTTTCCAAAGATGAATGGTATATTAGGTAAAAATAGTGTTTCTATATATGGAATGAAGGAAGTTAAAACTCTAACTATATTAGGAATATTTGGTGGCATCACACACACCTATACATCATTGTTCATTGGTTTATTAATTGAAATACTTCAATGAATGTGGAAGATATGAATGAATCAATATTTATTGATTATAAATAGAAAAAACCCTGTGGTAGGTGGAAGAACAATGAATTGAACCTCATACCATGCAATAATAATTTATATAACACAATTGTTTTTGGAAATATATGCATTAAATGATTTATTAATGTATAATCTAATTGTAAGATATGATATACATCTCATGTATATTGTGTATTATGATTCATACGAATTCATACAAATCATAAATCTTGATATTAATCTTATTCATATATTATTTTATGACACAATGTATATCAAAAGATATGATAGCCATATATTTAGTGCATATCCAAAAAATACCACTTCCACTAAAACCCCCAAAGGATTTTATGAAAAACTTCATAACTCTTTGAGAATCCTATCCAAAAATATATGGAAATTGTTTATCAAAATCTATTTATTTTGGAACAAATTATTAGTCTAAAACTTAAATATTATCCAAATTACTAACTATGAGAACCTACATGACTTATTATAAGTGAAAATGAATTGAAATATATATTTCATATATGTAAGAAAAGTGAAAACTCTAGAAAAGCATCAGTGATACTCAAGCTACTAAGTTGTTTGATGTAATCTAAATTAAATATAATTATATCTTATATGAATTTTTGCACACAAGATGTATCATATAAATTTTATTTATACCAATATAATCCCTTTACCCTTGAAATGGAGTGACCACTAGATAAGAAACAATGTCAATCTAGTATAGGTCATCTCAAACTTTCTGGATTATTTGAAAAATATTGGCCAAGTTAATGAACACATTATATTTCATTTTTCTAACAGATGATCTCATCACATGACAATCATCTAAGTATCTGAACAAATCATATGTGACTTAAATATTCATGAAAATTTATTTCTGTAGTCTAATTTAATCAAGGTATAAAAGTATTTTCTCATCATAAAAGTTGGAAAATCCTATCCTATTTGAGCTCAAACATATGACATGACTTGCAACATACCCAACCACCCTCTGATTAATGGACTACATAAGAAAGGTATCAATGTATAAAGGATATTATTAAAGTTATATTGAAAACCTTAGAAGAAATTATTGACAATAACCATACAACCCTAAGTATATTGATTACTGTATGGTATTCCATCGAATATACTTTAGTGACTCTGTCCAAATAACAAGTCTTAATTTATAAATTCATAAATCTACTACTCACAATAATATTAACATATAATCTCAACCCATGATACTATACGATGGTAATTGATTAGGGAAAACCAAAAGGCCATACATTGAGAGGAAATTATCATTCCACTAGTCATATAAAGTAAATTTCAGAATGAATAAATGATAAATGGATATCACATTTATTATAAAATCATGAAAAGTTATCCAAACATTATAAAGATATCTTCTGAGTTGTATACTAAGAGATTCAACATGAACCTCATGATTTTATTATGATAATGTTTTCTTCGGTGGATTTTCTATATTTTCACCTATAACCACCGAATATATCCTAAATACAACCTCTAAATGATATATCATATGAGATAGTATTTTCAAAGGACGTATTTGTTACTTTGGTAAGACTAGGGTTCCTTATCCTGATAAATAAATCCATTATTGTTACTATAATGATCAATTACTCCCTTGATGAGAGGAACAACTTATAGTATAAAGATGAACTTTCTAAACCAAAATATATTCCTTCACATCATTTGTTGTACTTATTTACTCCACCTCTATTTGTTTAGTCCTCCATAGTTGATTGTTTAGATCTATTCTAAATGATAGATCCACCATTCAAGAAAAAACATAAAACTTGATTATATTTTATATCAATCTATCATATTGGAAACATGAATCTCTATAATACTTTATATATATATCTCATACTCTAATTCAATGATCTATAATATATCCTTAGTTATTGGAAAGTACATAAGGATGTTATTAACAGAAATCCATTGACTCTCACTGGGATTCGATTGGTATGTACTAGTAATAACAAAAGAATATGTGTCAATAGTTTGAGTATACAACATGGTATATATAATAGAACCTATGATAAATGCATATATAATTATATATATCCTTTTTAACTCCTTATATGGATCCCAAATCTTCCTAATACTTTTCCATGTAATACTAGTAAAGACCCATTTATAGAGTTCTCCATGCTAAACCAATTTTTTTACTTTACTAAAATATCTATCTTGAGTAATTATAAGAGAAATAATATATATATATCTATACATATCTTCATACCTATCATGTATGTTGTTTTACCCATGCATTTCATAGATAAATATCTTCCTAAACATATCTTTATAGAATGCAAAGCTATAATTTTATTTCCAATAAGATGTATGTCATCTATATACAATATCAAAAAATTCCACAAAACATACACTAATTTGATTATATATAGAAGAATAATATTCATTTTGGATGAAACCAAACTCTTTAATATCATCATCAAACCATATATTCCAACTCTGAGAAGATTTCTTCAATCCATAAATGGATTATTATAACTTAAGAACCTTAACAAACTCATTTGGAACTTCAAAACCTTCAGGATGTATAATATACATTCCCTTGACTAAATTAATATTATGGAAAGAGTTCATAACATATATTTTATATATCTCATAATCAAAATGATCTACTATTCATAATAAAATATGAATAGAATTTATCATCATGACATGTGAAAAAGTTTCTTTATATTCAATACCCTGAATATTTTTCTATCCTTTTCTACCAAGAATTATTTATAAATAAAAAATATATTATCCATGTTAGTTTTATTATGGAAACTCCAATTTCACCCAATGGGTTCCACCCCTTTAGGTTCATTAACAAAGTTCCAAAAATGATTTGTGTACATGGATTCTATCTCAGATTCTATGGATTTTAACCATTTTGTATAATTAGTTTCTAAACATCCTTATAGTAGGTTATATTTTAGTATCCTATAAACAGTACCTAATAATAATTAGTCCTTAAAAATAAATATATCATGATATCTTGATGAACACCATCATTACTTTGACATTATTATGCAATTTAAGTTAGTTCTTCTTTGAAAACTCTTTGTCTAATCGGCTCAACTTCCTTCTCAGGACACTTCATGTTTATTAATATTTAACTTATCTAAGTTCAAATTTACTCCCACTGATTCTATGATTAATATATTAATTTGAAATTAATATATAAAATTGAGATACAAAAACATTGTGCTTTATAGGGTTATAGAAATAATATTTCGTAGTTTCCTTAGGATTACCCACAAATAATCATTTTTTGGACTTAGGGTGAAGTTTATCAGAATATAAATGTTATATATATTATTAAAAAACCTAAATAATTACATATAACTACTCAGAAATTTTCCCATACCATGGATCATTTGACGACTTTATGACTTCTTTATATGAAATGAAATTTAGTAGGAATACAATGATCTCCAAAAAATAACCGCAAAATATAATAGGAAGTTCACAACTGAATCATTATCAATCAAACCTTATATAAGAGAGCATGATTACTCTTATTAGACATGATATTCCATTTTATCATTTCAATAGGATTGATTTGTGGAAATATTACACAATCTCTCAAATGATCAGTGAATTCCTAGCTCAAGTATTAAATACCCCAATCTGATCGAAATATTTTAATACCACTCATGGTTAATTCTATAATTTTTATGAAATTATTTTATATTTTAAAATGTTTCATAATTATATATCCTTAGAAACACATAAACATATTAATTAAATTCATTTGTTAAAGTAATAAAGTATATAAACCACCACTTGCTTGATTAGTCATTGGTCCACATACATCACTGTAAATGAGATCCAACATTCTGCTTTCCCTTTATCTTTTTCCTTTAAAAGGAACTTTTTTTATTTTCTTCCATCAAGAAATATTCATAAATTTCAAATGATTCATAACATAATGCTTCTAATAATCTATCTCTAGGGAGTCATTAGATACATTTCTCATTTATATGTCTAAGAAAACAATTCCAAAGGTAGGTGGGATATGTGGGATTAAAATAAATCCTATCCTTCTTATTCTGAATTAAATATATAAGAGTATATTTATCTAGAGTGTATAAAATGTTTACCATATTCCTGATACTATAGAATATTTAATCTATATATTTAAAAAAAATTGGTCATAATTTTGAATGAAAATCCATTCCTGTCCAAATAATATATAGGAATAAAATTTCTATTAATGGAAGAAACATAATAATAGTTATCTAATTCCAAAACTTATCCACTTGGTAATGTTTTATCATAAGTTCCAAATTCCATTTTAAAAACTCTTTCTCCATTACTGACATGAATATTTACTCCTCCCTTTTTCAATTCCCTCATATCTTTAAGTTTGTTTTTGTCAACACAAATGTGTTATACACATACAATATCTAATACCCATGAGCCATAGTTTGTGAAATTAACTTCTATAAAATTGAAATTCAGATTCTTATAATTCTAATATTTGATAAAACTTCTCAATATTAGATACTAATATAGATCAGTATTATATGTCATATATAAAAGAAATATTTAAATTATCATCATTATGTAATCCATAATATATAACTAAGACATATCTATTAGTGAGTATCAAGTTTTATATCTTTTAATCAAGGAATAACGGAAATTACTCATCTAAAAAATGATGAATCTATACATCATATCTATTTATTAAGTAAAGATACATATTTCAATAAGTAATTTGTCCTCTAGGGTGATCCTCTCACCATTTAGTTATTTAAGAAGGGGATCATGGAAGTCAATTTTTTAATTCTTTTATATTTTAGTGGTAAACCACTTTACTAAATATATAATGTAGAAACAAATCAAATATATATTCCTTTGGAGTCTTAACTCTTCTGGGTTTCTATCCAAGAGTCACCCAAATATCACAATAGTATTTGGTTTCCTAAATTTTAGGGCTATTCATTTCTTCCAGGCCTTACAAAAGATAACCCAAGGGAACCTTACTATGAAATATACTACCAATTTGGATAATCAAGGTCTTAACATGTGGTACTTTAAAAGGAATCCCATACTTAGAATTTAAGGGGTTTCATTTAAAAGTCTCACCCATTTAACATAAATAATATGTATATTAAACTCATTGTGTATTATAAAATCATTATTATATCATTGTTTTATTCCTTTTTATGTATTCATGCTTCAAATGATTTAGTTTTTTAATATCTATTCCATAAAAAATTATTTTTTTTATACCACACTAATCTGTAACTCTTTATAGAACCCATAAGTTTTTGTTACTTACGCAAAAACTAAATCCAAAACTTATTCATACATATCAAATTGAATATCATGCAAAATGTACATGAAATATTCATGTAAACTCTTGGTGTTATAATATATTGAAAATGTCCACATGATTATACTTAAAATGATATATAGTTAACCCCTCACAATTATAGAATGAGGAATAATACTCTTGGATAATACGTTGTCTGACCTCAAGTCCCTCTACCTTGGGATAATTTACTTAAGAGAGAAAATAATTCCTAATAACTCTAAAATATAATATGTACAAACTATATTCAACAACTATATTCAAGATAATAAATTTAATAACAAACCCAGTTAAGGGTATATGGAAACTAAATCTCTTGAAATTTTATCTGACCTTTAATACAAGGATCAATATCCTATAATAAATTTATCTCATATAAAAATAAAACACAATATTCATAATCCATAAAAAAAATTATAAAAATGAATATTATAAATGAATAAAATAATACCTAAATAATTTATTTGTTTTCAAAATAATAGAAATAAATACAAAATTTTAATATTTTTAGGTATGAAAATTAACCTTTTACATGGCTTAACACTTATAATTTATAAAAATTTTGTAAACCAAAAGTAATTTTATCAATATATATATATTTTAAAAAATTTAGTCATATCATATTTTATAACCAATAATCTCATTATCAATCATAAAATATGATTTATACTGAAGAGTGAGAGCTACTTATCAATCATATTCTACAATATAACTCCCAATCATACATTATTATTAGAATTACCAAACATGACTAGATTTATTATAAACATCCCACCATAATTTAAATAGATTTGATATCATATTTATGATTAAATGTTATATTTTCATGTAAAACCCTAGTTATATAATGGATTATGATATCATATATTGTAAACCATGATAAAAAATAAATTCATGTGTTTATGTTATATCATACTTTATGATATAACTCGTTCATATGCTACGACTATAAAAAATTGAAGAAATACATTGTATAACATTTTATAATATGGATCAAATGATTTATGATAGTTAATTAGTTGAAAAAATAATAGAAACACATACTAATCCATTGAACATTAAGTATTTGATACCATTGATGGATTTAGGGGGATCATCCAATTATTTTATGAAGAAAAAACAACCTATAAAATAGCATAATTTATCTTCAAAATATACATCATGATTTAAATGAAAGAATTATAGGTTAATTTCTATAGTGATAAGTTATCTATATTTTATTCTTCATTTCATGGTCGATGAATGTAACCCAAGTGTTATCAAAATCCTCCTGCCTCCATAGGTGGCACACCTACCTTGAATACCCATTAAAAATGAAAGGGTCTCAATCCTGTCAATTGGGTGATAGATCCTTCTTATAAAAATTAATTTCTATTCAGGTAGGAAGAGAGTTTTGGTATATGGAATGAAATACGGGAAACCTCAAACATAGTGAACTATTCGCTTTTATTGGAAATCCATGATACTCTTCATTAAATGAAGATCATTGGTTGTATAATCCATATTGGGTTGATTTACATGAATCTATATGTTACTACCCATTAGTTTATTCATTAAAATTATTCAATGAATGTAGAATAAATGAATGAATTAATCTTCATGGATTATAAATTTAAAAAACTATGTAAAAGGTGGAAACTAGATTAATTCACTCATATACCATAAAATAATAATGTCTACCGTATGATACAATATAAGCAACAGAATCATCCCATGATTCATTATGATATAATATAATTATAAGTTATTATATGAATCTCATGAATATTGCAACTAATGATTAATTATAATTGTAAATAATGATATTAATACAATAACTATCACATCTTACAACTTAGGTAATATCATAAGCTATGAGATCCATATATTTAGAACATAACTAATAGAAACCACATATATCATACACCTAGGGCGCCACCTCTGACCATGAAATATTTATCAGGCCATCATTACTTGAGGGACCACATCCCACATCAATGATTTTACTAGAATATCATACATTGACGAGGCCTCATCCCACCTCCAAGCCATCCTACATCAAGGGTATTGGAACCCCTCCCTAGAATCACATTTCATACTTTATGGGAGAACAACGCCCTATCCTAAAATCACATATTACATCAGGTGGGATGTTATACATACCCAAAATAATACATAATACATCTAGAGGGAATTTAACCCCACCCTAGAATCTCATATCACGTCAGGGGGAATGGTTCTCTTCCTTATAATCATATCTCATAAATCAAGGGTAATGGTGCCTCACCTTAAAATCTAACATATTATGTCTCTTAATCAAGGGCTTCAACTTAGGAACCAAACAACATTTAATAAGACCTCCTTTCAAGTCCAAAACCCATTCTAAACACTAAATTTATATTTTATATCACCATGCTCTCCTATTTGTATTAATCCTTTCTAGAGTTGACAAAAAATCTGGGCACACACTATGATTCCCTAAGTAACATCTCCTTCCTAACAACCCACAAGGGAACCTTTATCTCTTTTACAACTTTAGGGTCAAAGATCATCACTCAGAGGTAATAGTGTCCCTCAACATGACCATGATAAAATAATTTCATAATTGAACACACCAATTATACCTCATATAAATCATGAAAAAGAGACGACTAAGTTCCAATATCACTTACAAAGGTAAGACAGGGTGGTCCAATTACACCAAAAATATAATTAATAATTTTAATGGTATAACCACTAAGATAAATACTTATACCATTGGAGGAGGATCCCCCACCCCACAGGCTATTCAATTATCCCAAGAGCTATAAGGAAACTCATAATTTCATGTGGCCTACCCCTAGTCCAATAATTTCTACTCTATCATCCTAAATTACATAAAGGAGATCAAGGGTATATTATCATGGCCTATTATGATCATTATTTATATTTATACCCCTTATGTTTCTTTATATATCATAACAAATATTTAATGTCACACCAATTTCCATAAGTGATTAAGGCATTAAGATAGTGTCCTAAGGTCTTTTGTAGCCAATGAAACATCTATTTTTTAATTATGAGAGTTTAAAGGGAACAATTATTTTTTATTCATGGTTAATGTCACACCAGTGGAGATGCCATATATCTCGTTTTATATAAATAAATGTATAAAACTTTGGGAGATGTTTAGGGACCGCTAACCCCATTCTGAGTTATTCACATTTTACAAGATTGACCACCCACACCTAAGCTCTTATAAGCTTGAGAATCCATTTCCCATAAACATGAGATCATAACTCCATAAAGAGTCATATCAATATATTATAAATAATTTATAATAAATTTAAACATTAATTAATTTTAAATCTTTAATTAATTCCTTGGCTTAATCAAATAGTAATTCATTAGGTAACCTTCAGTGATTAGATCCTTGAGAAAAGAAGTAAAAAAAACCATTTACATCCACCCAAATAAATAACACACAAAAACCCTAATATTTTATTACAAAACATCTATCCATTTCACCCAAATCACAAGAAGTACTTATATAATTTAAGGCAGTTGAATGCCTTATAAATTCACAAAAAACCTATTGCATTAATCATATGAGGATATCCTTTATCCAAGATAAAAAAATCACACATATTGGATTGATTCCACCTTATTTTTATGGAATTTACATCAAACCCTAGTTCGAGTTACAAAAAATAATTAGTAATGAAATAGGTTAAAACTGAAGGAATATTCAAAGAGGAGTGATATATTCATATCTATCAATTATCCAGAATAAATGCAAGAAAGTTTTCAGCCCAATTAGAAACGATCCTCCTTAGAGTTGAAGAGAGGAAATATGAGGAGAGATAAATAATGGTCACTGCCTTTTGGCCAACAAGACCCTAAATACTATTTAATACTCCATTTAATCATTTTATTAATATTTTAGAAAAATAAATAAAATTATATCATAATAAATTTTTAACATACATAGGAACCCCTATGTATTTTACCTAGTGATCCTTACAAACCATCTTGGTAAAAATTTTCAAGTATTATTCCCCTTAAAAATCAGGTAAGTTACCCTTGCATAATATTTAAATGACCCTTATACATAATAAGGACTCTTTATGCTTATCCAATTTCCTAAAATGAGAGGATTTTTATATATAAAGGACTCACCCTTATGTATCAAAATTTTCCACTAAAAGACACTTATTTATATAGGGTAAATATTGACCCTTACATATTTTACTCTTATGTATTATAGGGGTGTCCATACTTAAGATTTTTTTTTAAAATAGGAGGACTATTACACATTTCGTTAATTATATTTACTATTATGTATATAGGGAAACTACAAAATGAATCTTATATATCATATGGGTTAATATTATGTAATTATGAAATTTCTTTTATGTATCACCGTTTCCATCACCATAACCTTACTTATATAGGGTTTCTATCACTTAGAAAAAGTTTTATGGACATACAAGGGGTTACTCTTATGTATGGGAGTATCTATAAAAATGAGTAACTATTTAAAGAGATACTCTTATATATGGTTACTATTTCATAAAAAAGTTTTACAACTATTCATAAAATTGATGAAATATTAAAATATCACAAAGATTCATCCCAAAATTGACCAAAGGTCAATTTATAGGAAAATACAACCAACTCATATACTGAAGGAAATTATAGCTATAACTCAAATTTCGAAAATTCCAAAACTTATCTAAATTTGTTCTAGCCTCCCTAAATACATCTTGGATTTTATTTAAAATTTAAAACCCACATGATATTCCATACCACTTCATTATTTTGGATTTAATCCCAGTCCAACTCATTATACATGATCTTCGACATATAATGACGCTTCTGAAACCTCTTCATTTTCCACAGACACATGTATGAATTGAGTTTGAGGCAAATTATAATTCTTATAAACCCGATCTATTACACCAAAAATGATTTGATGCACACCTGAGAATTAATATTACATCCTTATACTAAAATAAACCACCCAAAAAAATATGTTAAAAATGTTCCAACTCTTAGAATTCCATTTTGAGTCCCAATTCTTAAAAATCCCTTATATAAGGTTAGAAATTAAAGATTTTAATGATTTTAAACAACACATGAAATGAGGGTTATTAAAAAATGATCACCCAAACCATATAATAATTCATAACAATTTTTGATATCAATCATAAAAATTTAAAAAATATAAATCTTTTCTTAATTTTAAACATATTAGACAAGAAACATGTTTAAAGGCTCATAGGTTAGACACATGCCCAACAAGAAATAATATCCACCAAAGGATGGTCTCTCAAGAACACAACATATTCCCATATCCCATTTATCATTGTCTACCACCATGTTATCCTTTTATTATTTCCCTTTGAAGAGCCAAAGAAGGTCTAGGCACCCACTATGGTCTAATAGGTGATATCATATCCAAGAAATACCCCCAAAAAGTTATCTTTTTTAATTTCCATACACCTCTAGATTGGTTTATCACATACTAGATACAAAATCTTTTAAACTTAACCACAATAATATTATTTTTCAATAAATCACTCAACCCAAAAAAATATTGGGAGAAAAAAAATAAGGGATGGAATAACATTGATCTCACTCTTAAAGTCCCATGAAGTCAGTACTCTCACTACCAATATATACTCATAGACATAAAAAAGATGTTCTCTACTAAGGAATATATTTTTGTGAGAGAGGAACACTCAACCAATGTAAAGGAAAACTAAATTAATACTATATGGTAACACAAAAGTTTTAAATGAGTTATGAATGAAGACACTATATATTAACCACTCACAAGATAAAATTAGAGGAGCCTAAGGTAACACAATTATGGTCACTTATATTTCTATTCACTAAGGTCATACTCCTCCTAGGTCCCAATATCACATGTCTCATATTTTTAGGTCAATTCTATGGACATTGATGATTTATGAATCCATGATTAGTGATCTAAAAGTCTATAATGGACCTAGAAACTTCCATACAAATTATATGGGTCAAGGACAAAAAATTAATTTTAGTTTGGGTTAAATTGCACATGAGTGGTGAGATCACATATCACATGTTACATAGATTATGAATATTCCATAAGTGTTTTGGGACCACCTACCTCAAACAATGGATTCAATACCTCAGTAAATCTCAATCACCATTATTGACAAATCATGAACAACCACTGTCCATTAATATTAGGAACTTACTACATAAATAACCACTATAATTAATAAAAAAATTATAAAAAATCTATAAATTAAACTAATATGAAATGACATTAGGCATAGCTGAAGAAAAACTCATTGGACAAGAACCCATGGACTAAACCTCAAACAAAAGGATCACTCCAAACACACCCCCAAGATCACTAAACAAATACCCAATATCTATCACTAATTAATCAATTAATTATATCCCAAATGGAGGAAAATTAAAAATAAATCATTTTTGGGATGTAAATCAATGAAATTTTATGAAACATAGTGTTTCCATCCTCCTAGAGCTCCCTTTAGATAATAATAATGAAAGCCTCATCATCTGATCTCAATTCAATCATGTTCTAGTGGAATCATCATCAAATCCCAAACCACAATTCACTAAAATTAGAGGAAAATAAGAGATTATAAAGGAGGTATAATTGATGAGATAATAACTTACTAAATTATATAAATAACATCTTTAATTTTAATTAAATCAAAGGGGCACAAGTGGAGGGAGAGGAGGAGGAAATAGACTCTCACTTGGTATCAACTGAATGAAAAGAAAGAACCCAAAATTGGGATTTTAATTTTTCAATTCCAAAATATAATCCTTCCATTGGGTTTTGAAAATCTTTATTTGGAACCACTGGCTACTCGGTACCAAGAACATGCCTCCTGATGACCCCAGGTAGTACACCGATTATAACACATTGTATCATAAACAACCCATAATTACATGATTTATAACAAGGGTTGAACTTTATTAAATTGTTTAGATCTTTTTGGTTTAGAGTAGTATAGAATTAAGGAAAAATATTATATATCAAAACCTTATAATACAAGTGTACACTTCAACAAAATATCCATTTTCCACAAAAATAGGATTCTTAAAATTAAAATCCTATTACATTCAAAACTCATTTTCTTATTTTTGGATGAATCATAATAGCATAATGATAGAACTAATTATAATTAATACTCATACTTAGGCCCTAAAACATTTTAAAATATATGATTATTACAAAAATATTAGTAAGGTATATAAAAATAAAGGAAATTCGTTGGTCATTTTTTTTGAAAACCCAGAAGAACAACGTATTTTTTCTTAACAAACATTGAACTCAAATAATAATTTAATTAATTAAGAAATAAACTTATTTGATCAAAGATTTCATAAAACATATCATAAGTAATAAAAATAAAAAAATCATAGTCATGAGGTTTTCTTATAAAACATGAGCACTTATGAAAATATTTTATTTAAAAATATAATTTTCACCCTTAAAAGGGGCACACACTTTCTTTAAAAAAAACCCATTATCTTACCTTATGAAATAAAAATATTTCCTTTAAAATAAATTTTAGTATTATCATATCGGTAATTATAATATCTCTTAGGAGTAACCTATCACCTATAAACTCCATCACTTTACCCAATGCATTAGAGAGATATACTGATCTCACCCATTATTAGAGAAATATCGAGCTCACAAATAATTCATATAAAATTTACAATAAAAATATAATGAATATAACGGTAATATCTTACAATTTAATCATAAAAACATTTTAATTTTTATTCAATTGTATATCCAATAATAATTCCAGTAATCTCATACAGATGATAAAACGTTTATGTTTCCTTAGAAAAACTTTTTAATACTAAATATTCTTAGAATATTGAGAGAAATATTATCTTATAAAATAAATATGGATAATTTTATATTAATATTGATAATTATTAATATATTTGATAATATGAAAAAGTTTTCAAGCAACATATGTTAATGGAAAAAATACTTTTTTTCAGTTTTGTAAAAAGTTGAAAATATCTCATATGAAAAATGTTGTAAATAATCCTATTTATTAAATTTTAAAGAAATAAAAAAATAATTGAAAATTTACTTTATCAAACTTTGAATAAAAATTAATAAAATTATTGAAACATTTAAAATAACCTTGACATTTAAGAGAAAGTGTTGGATGGAAAACTTCAAAACTAGATTTTTGAAATAAATTCCCATACCTTGAGTCCGACTAACCATACATGTACATTAAATCCTTAACAATAATATTTTATAAATTTTATAATTTCAATAAGAAATATTTTAGGTTTATTACCTTATTATTATTAATTTTGTTTCGTTTATTAGCATGAATTCCATAGATATTAAATCAGTTCAGTTTATATCAGATGTTTTGAGTTCATTCAGTTTATAATCCTAAAACAACTTCAATAGGTTGAACATGGTAAGAAGGGATCATTGTTACATAATATAAAAAATATTAATCATGAAATAATTATCATATTTTTATATGAAATAAAATTCTACAATCATACATTAATAGAGAAAATGAAAAATAAATCACATCGCTTTGTGGAGGTGGTATTCCACACGTGTGCATGAATGATGTTATCATTTTCAATGGATGATAGTGTAATAAATTAAATAATATATTATATTTAAAGAATAAAAATCATTTCCTGAATGTAATATATATATATACATTAAATCCATCATAATAACTATATTTTTACGATGGGGATGGAAAATGAAACACATCGCTTCGTGGAGGTAGTTATCCACATGCATACACGAGCAGTGTTTTCATTTCCCATTAGATGGAAAAGGATATGGAAAATGATTGTGATGTAAATATAATAATATTTATGTTTATATATTATACTTATGTTACTATATCATTATATTTAGGTTATAATTTAATGTGTTAGTTTAAGAAGTAAAATGAAAGAACTCATTAAGTGTTATATATATTCTTTGTAAATTTTCTTTTGGATTACATTTTTTACATTATTAGGATGGTATATTGGGAATAAGAAAAATATTAAGTGTAGAAGAAATATAATAAGGTATTTGTATAGATATCAGAATAAATAAATGGTTCATGAAGTATGTGTAAGTAAGGATAGGTGGTTCCCATTTATAGGAGAGGTGGGCGGCACACTTGTAATTATTATAACCATGAAAATAGTATAAGGTTAATTTCATGAAAAATTGGATCCAAATTGGGTAAATTTTAAATTTGGGATGATATGTGATTGAAATAAATTCAATCAATAGGATTCAAACAAATCTTTAGGTTAACTTTAGTCATTGTAACACATTTATCAATATTTAAGGGTCATGAAAGTATTTCTCAATATAAAAAGTGGAACTTAGATGAATCATTAATAAATATATAGATAATTTATCATAAATTTTAGTTATTATTTTATTTTTATGGTTTTATAACTATTTAAAAATGATTCTTGAACATTAAATACCATTTAAAGTAATTTTTTGACAATTGACATATTTTGACATTAAAGGAATAAATATAAAAATTAAATTAAAATTAAAACACTTAAATAATCACATATACTTATTTATAAATTATATTTTTTTTAATTATATAAATAATCTAAATCTTACCACATTTCATATTTGTAAATTATTTTATTCAAGTTTTATACTATTTTCCCAAGTGTTGCATCGATGTTTCATAAGAGTTCATGACAATTAAACTATATCTAAAAATTAAATACAAATTAATATCATAAAAATTAATTATTAATATAATATATAAACATTTATAATTATTAATATATTATTTTTATCCCTATAAAAATATATTAGATATATTAAAAGATGGATAAAAAGAGGCATTCTATAAATTTTCATAACTTAAAATAATATTAAGGTCGAAATGAAATTGAAGTGGCAAAAAAACAAAATCCATTTGAAGATTAGGAGATAAGGGTTGAAATAACTCATCTAATAAAATTTAGGATTATTATTTTTGGTCTTAACACAAAGTATTTACCTTAATTATCTTGATTTATCCATTACTATAGTGACACATTTTTATCACAATTACTATTCATAATGGCTAAAATTGAAATTGTCCTCATTACTAAATTTGAATATCTTGATTCAAAATATAAAGAACATTTTTTATGATTTAATTTTTATAATTGGAACAATTTTATTTTAATATAATTGCACAAAACACAATGAAAAACAACTTTTAGAAAATTGCATTTTAGACATAAAAATGAATTTATATCAAAATGAATTAAAAAATTGATTCATATGGAATTATTTAAATTATGATTAATTAAATGGATCTTATATTATTTTATAAGTGAATCAAAAATATAATGAGACATTAAAATCACTTGATTTAAAGAAAAGAAATGACAGTTTTACATAAAATGACATTTTTCACTATTAAATCCAAAATCAATCTTTTTAGAAAAATACAAAAAAATCATCATAAGCATATTATGAAATTCTGATTTAAAAAAATTATTTCTATTTTATAGAATAAGATTCCTTGAAGTGGTAGAAATTAATTATAATCTTCAAATAAAAAATTAAATAAAACCAAATTTGAAGTATAAAATTGAATGATTCCAATTATTTTCCCAATAACTATTATTAAATGAATTTTAATTCATTAAATTTATTATATATTTTAATTATCTCATTACAATAATTTGTTAATATAAATTAATTTAATCTATTAAGATAAAAATACATTGTGTATAGAAAAATAGGTTTATGAAAGCTCTCTATTTTACCTTCAAAATATTTTATCTTTATTTCCAACCAATTGATAAACAAAGTAAGATTGATTATTCATTTTATTAATGAAAAAATTTCAACATACATTTCATAATATGGTTATTCCTATTATAACCCACCAAACCAACAAATACAACATAATTATAAAATTTAAATAATAGTATATCATGGTTCATTAAAACATGATGTTTTATATACTACACACTATCAAATATATTCTTTAAAGAAATTAAATTCTAAAATATTTGGATGTTACACCAGTACTAAAAATGTCTCACTGGGTACTTGGTGCTACTCAATTGGGAACCCAATGGCCCTCTACAACCACTAGACTACATTTTCATATATCTCAGGCCCTCAGAACATGGCCCAAGTCTCCTTCAACTAAGCATACCACCTCAAAAACATGTATTAAATTATTTAAAATACACTCACAAATTCAAATTCTTATTCCAAAATGAGAAATTCAAACAAAATATGGTTTTTATCTCTTTTAAAATAAACACATCTCTAACTTCATTGACCCAAACCAGAGTGGGTTGTTACATTTATGGATGAGATTTGGGATCATGGGATTGGAGGAGGTTGACATGAGTATGGGATCAATATTGGGATTTACAATGAGGTAAGTGTCTTTTAAATTACTAATACTTTTACTGGAAAACACATTTTTTGGTTCTCAGAAATCACAATAGTTTGGGTGAGGGCCAATATGAGTCTATTACTCATTTGGTGGTTTTATGTTTGTATGATATCATTATGGTTACAGTTAGCATGTCTTTTGAATATTTTGATCTCAAATAAAAAATGGGATGGGTTTACATTATCCTAATAGTTATCAAGGACCATATAACATGAAAAATGGTTCGTTTGTTGTTCCTTGGGTGAATGAGTACTGGTAGAACATTTTTTTGTTTGTTCTAATTATTTGGGTTGGATTTAGATAATTAAATGTTTTTTCTATTTTAAATTTTAATAAAATAGGGTTCTTATTTACAATTTAATTTTAAAAGAAAATTTGTGATTTATAAAATTGGATTTGAAAAAATATTTTTTTTGGAAATCAAGGTCCTGATAGGCACCCTAATAGGTAGGTGAATTAGGATGTTACACAATTTAGTATTTTATAAAACTATAATATATATTTTATTAATATTTTTTATTTTATTTGGTAACTTTATCAACAATCAAACAATTTTCTAACCAAACATAGAAATGTAAAGATCATGGGAACTAAAATTTTACCTAGTTCACCATCACTAAGATACATCCAAGGAGAACATATCAACAACATGTTGATATGATTAATAATCAGTACTCCACTAGTTTTAAATTACATTATTTAGGAAAAGATCACTACTTATCCAAGGTTCATATCCTCATCCTATTCTTTTTATTTTCACTTTATTCTAAGGAGGTTATGCGAATTGATTGTGATGAAAGACATGTCAAACTCATAAGAATACAAGTAAAATAAATAACACCAAATATTAGAAGGTGTTATTCATGATGCTATAATCTCCACCATTGGATCTTTACAGATATGTATGGGAAAATGCTCTTCCATGCATGATATTAAGCGATATAATATTCAAAACCAATTTATCATTCAAATTCTAGTTTTTTTATGGCATATAAAATTGATCTCTCCTCCTATATTTTTCCTTATTATTCTCTATACCTCCAATAATTATAATTTTTCTTATAAAATACCTTTTTATATATTAATATAAATAATTTAAACCAAAAAATTAAAATTAAAATATATAACCACCTCGAACATCCTGTACTTTAAAAACATCCATTAAATAATCTCCAGGTAAACTTATACTATTTATATTTATTTAAACAGTTGGTGGTCATCCCAAAAACCCTAAATAATTATTTCTAATTCCATGTCATATATTTTTATTGAATTCAATATTTTTTAGAAATCTTGACATGGACATTCTTTTATGGTACAATGATCTTGTTCTTCCGTAAGTTTTCATAAAATTACATTATACTGTAGCATAATAAGATGATTTATGAAAAAATATCTATTTTGTTTCCAAATAAAGGTGAGGTTAATTTTCACAGCCTTACCATTATGGTGTTATTATTTCCTTGTAATAAATGTATTTTTAAATGATAAGAAATTTCAAGGAACATGGTTTCATTGTTCCACAAACAGGCTTACTCTTTTTTTTCCTAGTCTGATGTTTGTGGTACAATCTCTCCTATGATGGAACAATCCATGTATTGCTGTGTGATGAAAGATCCATTGATTCCAAATGAAATGTTTTTTTTTGATTATGACATGTATCTCCATGACATGGGTTCCCCTAACTTTTTTAATAATCTTACATAGAATACTATGTTTAATCTCATGCATGTCTATTGTGGAATAAATAATCCCATATGGTGTCAATTAATTTTATTTAGCTTTTAAAATTAACATATTAATCTGATGTACTATCTGTGTTAATATTACATAGCAGTATTATTTTTTATTCATTTTTATGTACCCATTCCTCCATGGTTTAACCCATATTATCATGTCATGATAAAAGCCATATCTATAAAAAAAATTCAAAATTGATCCAAAGTATTCCATATTCCAAAACTCAAACCATGATATCTAAAAGAATTTGATTGAAAAAAAATCAAGATTACAACCTTTTTTAGAATATTAACCCATTTAATTTTTTTATTAATTATTTCATAATTCCATCACTAAATATTGAATTACTTCATTACTTATAACAATTATAAATTTTAGTATCTCTTCTTTGAAACAAACCCTTAACACACACTCAACACTTATAATATACTTATTTCACCTAAAATTCTGTTTTTTATATAGAGTTGATTATGTAAGAATATCCAAAAAGCTACCCTATGACAGACAATTTAGATATTTCTAATTTGTCACGACCCGTCCATGGGGCCCATGCCGTGACTACCCCAAGCCCACCTTCCATAGGCCAGGGGCTGGCAACTAGCACCAAAGGCAAAAATACCAAGAAAATGGAATGCATTGCCTTTATATAAGTAAACAAACACAACAGAGTATGCAAGATGAAGTAAACACTATGTAAACTGAGTACAAATGTAAGTGCTAGAAAGTAAATGAGCCAGTATACAAACCCAACTGAAAGTACAGTGCAATAGTAAAGAAATAACAGATGCAGTAAAGTAAACCAGCAACCAGTGAGTCATCCTCCAGATATCCCACCTGAAGGGTGGGTACAAATGGCCTCCTCAGCTACTCGGGTCCGACCGTCCACTCCGTGTACGTCCCGCCAAGTGGTCCACCTCCAGGTACCTTCCCACTCCACAAGACTCCACCTCGATCAGTGCTGTCTGTCGTCTGCATCCAACACAATGTAGTGCAGGCATAGCCCATGCAGGGGTGAGTATACGATACTTAGTAGGGACCCCGAGACCCTCGAAATTCTCCCAGGATCCACAAAGGATAAACCACAAAGGAAAGATACAAAAAAGAAGTATCAACCAACTCTACCAAGGTATTTGCCCATACATATACCTAATTCATCAATTCCAGTTCTGCTCCAACTCATGAGCCCAAGTACAACCCAGTCCACACATGAAAGCACAATCCAGTCCACATAGGAAAGCAAGTCAATCAAATCTATGATAATGATTGAAAGTCAAGAATCAGCTCACAGAGGTATACAAATCACGAAAGGGGTGGAGATGATAGATGTATCCTCTGAATCATCTTCCCTGCCGAACCCACATAGGATCCAAGTACAGAAGTCGTAGCTGTCGAACCCACCTATAATCCAAGTACAGTAACCATCACTGTCAAACCCACGTCAGATCCAAGTTTAGTCATCATCGCTGTAGAACCCATAGAGGATCCAAGTACAGTCGTCCTCGCTGCCGAACCGACGTAGGATCCAAGTACAGTCGTCATCGTCGTCATAGTCGCAGCGAGCTCGAGGGTTCCCGCACACATCATGCTCAATTACGGGAGGGTCCGCTCCTCAAGACAAGGGGGTTCGATACATCAACTGTCACAAAGTACAGATTTTATGTATCCCAAAGTTCCGTCTCGTCAAAAGGAACTCAACGCAACAGACGATGCGTCAATCGGACACCCGGTCTGAGAGATATTTGCTTTTTCTGTCCCAGGGGCCCGGTTAGAAATACGCTAGTTTCTAACTCGGCTGATATCCAAATTCATCGAAAACTCACTTAGAGTATCACAAAAGGACGATATCATCAAAATATTCCCAGTTCAGCAGACGGCGCGTCGATCGAACGGGCGATCTGTAAGTTATTCCCATTTAAGTGAATAATGGGCCCGACCCATTTAGCACAGTGGGCCGAAGGGTCGGGTTGACCCAGTTTGACATGTCCGAAACAGCAGGGGTGTCAGACCTGTCTGAAGAAATACACAACTCAGCACGAAGGGGCGCGACCCGACCCGGCTTGGCGTGGCCCTGTTCGGTCCGGCCCAGCAAGGCCTCGCTCGGCCTGACCTGACGCGGCTCGGATCGGACCGACCCGACGCAGTGCGGCCCAGCTCGGCGTGACCCGGCGCAGCCTGGCTAGCACGGCCGGATGGTCGAGCGGCCCAGCCGAAGGCTGATCGGGTTCCAGGGGGGCTCAGGTTTTCCACACCGGCAGCGCCGCCCTTCCCCAAACCGGCGGACTCGACCGGCCTATCTTTTGCGCACGCGGCCCACATGGGTGGGCTGTAGTCTTCCAGTTCAGCGCCCTCCTGGCGCCGTAGTCCAGCTCCGCCCGGCCGGCCGACGACCCAGCCGGTTCATCCGCCGAATCATCCCATGCAGTGGGCCACAGTTCTTCCCGCACAACCAGTACGACAGCACCGGTTCCCTTCGCCACGTTCTCAGCATGGTGCGACAACATCGTGCTTCCTCTGCCATCAATTTCCAATTCTAAATTAATAAATGAGAACAACGGAGGGTTGTCGGGCGGTGTTTGTTCGACCCTCACCCTCCGCATAAAACGATAGCAATCAGCCATATTTAACAACGATTTTCAACGAGAACGGGGTACATAGACATCCACTTACAAAAATAAACCCCTACCTCAACAAAAGATATCGAATGTTGGGCGTCGCGAAAGACGACGTCGCGGGGTGAGGTTCCGTAAGTGACGATAGAGTGAGCCCGAGGAGGAAGCGACATCTCCCCTTTAATCACGGAGAGAAGATTATAAGGCGAGACGCCATTGGAGAGATACCACATCGGTGTCTCCTCCCTTGTCACGGAGGAAGAAGGGGATGTAGAATACGGGGTCGCCGAGTCGATGTTCTTCGTTAGAGAGTTGGCGTTCTTCAACAAAGGAGATGAAGCGTTCTTTGATACTCAAGAGCTCTCTCCCCAAAATCTAAACACAACAAGCCAACCCCAAAAATAAAATAAGTTCACCCCTTATTTTAATTAAACAAGCCAATCATTTCAAAATACAAATTCAAAAACTTAATTAATTAATGAATGAGTTTTAACTAATTAATTAAGGTGTGTATGTTGGAAAGTTTTAATGAAGTGAGAGGGAAAGAGGAAGGGTCCACATTAAATTATGGAAGTTTTCATGTTTAAAGGGGTAGTTTTATGAGAGTTAAGAGAGAGTTATGGGAATGTGAAAGGTTGTGGATCATGTGGGCCCCACCTCACAAATATCCTTACATGGGTAGTTAGGAGCTTGTGGGTCCCATCCCAACTCCCCCATGTAGGATATAACCACTTAAGATATTAAAATAAAATTGTATCACAATTTTATTCACTTCTCATTTAATCCACAAATTTTAACTTCACCTCTTGAGCAAACACATCTACTGTAAAAGTTCTCTTAAGCAATTACCTATGCTGTGAGTTCATCAGTGCCCTCAGATTTCAATTCCGAGCACTGGTTCAAAAGATAGAAAAACCCACTCATTCGTTCACTGAACGTACCTGAGCTAAACTTCAAAAATTGATTCTGGGAACACCAGGACTCAGAATCAAGTGCCATCAGAAGCCACAGACTCGAAAAATTTAAAAGTATTTAAGATAAAATTTTCCTTGAAATTTATCGGTCTTTATATTACTCCTACCTCAGGTATTTACATCCCCATAAAGCTATATCATAAACTAGGGAAACAAATGAGGGTACTGTGCTTGCATCTGAGCCTCCCGCTCCCATGTGCTCTCTTGGAGGTTCCCCTGCTGCCAACGAATGCATAATAGAGGAATCAACAGTCCACGTAGGACCCGATCCTATCGATCCTTGATCTCCACCGGGACCTCCACAAATGTCGCACCGTCATGGATTTCCAGCCCCCCGTGATCAATGATATGCTTCAGGTTGTGCACGTATCTCCTCAGCTGAGATACATGGAAGAAATCATGCACCCAGTGCAACTGAGGTGGAAGGGTCAGGCGATAAGCCACCTCGCCTACCTTACTGAGAACCTGGAACAGTCCGATGAAGCGTAAAGATAATTTTTTGCCCCGGCCAAATATCCATAATCCACGTCGAGGTGAGACCCGTAAGAAAACATGGTCGCCATCCTCGAACTCCAATGGTCTGTTCCTCCTATCAGCATAGGACTTCTGTCTGCTCTGTGCAGTCCTCATCCGCTCCTAGATGATCTGATCCTTCTCTATCATAGCTTGAACCATCTCTGGTCCTACAAGTGCTGACTCCTGAGGGTCAATCCAACAGAGAGGTGATTTGCATGGTCGATTGTACAATGCCTCGTATGGTTCCATCCCGATGGTGGAGTGGTAGCTGTTGTTGTAAGAAAACTTCACCAAGGGTAGATGATCCTCCCAGTTGTGACCAAAGTTGAGGACACATTCATGGAGCATGTACTTGGGAGTATGAATGGTCATCTCCGTCTGACCATCCGTCTGAGGATGAAAGGCGGTTCTCAGGCATAGCTGCGTCCCAAATTCCTCCTACAACCCCTTCCAAAGACGGGAAGTAATACGAGCATATTGATCAGAGACGATAGACGATGACACACCATGAAGTCGTATGATATCCTGAATGTAGAGGCGTCCCAAGCTCTCCACTGATCCCTACTCTCTGATAGGTAGGATGTGGGACGACTTGATGAGTTGGTCGATAATCACCCAGATGGAGTTGTGTCCTCTGGAAGTACGTGGATGCCCTGTCACGAAATCCATATATATCCCGTCCCACTTCTACTCTGGGACCTCTAAGGGTTGCACCAAGCCTGCCGGTACCTGGTGCTCCGCTTTCACCTACTGGAAGGTGAGGCATCGTGAAATGAACTCTGCTACAACATTCTTCATACCCGGCCACCAGTGCTGTCGTCTGAGATCCTGGTACATCTTTGCCACTCCTGGATGTACCGCACGAAGGGAATTGTGAAAATCCCTCATCACTTCCTCCTTCATTGCAATTGGTACCATGGTACATCCCTTGATGAGGATGACATGATCTTCTCCTTAAAAAAATCCATCAGGAGCTTGTCCTGTGGATATCTGTGCATGTCGCGTCTCACAGTCAATGTCCCCACATTGTGCCTCTCTGACCTGATGAATTAGTAGAGGAGTGACTGTGAGTGAATGTATAAAGGCTGATCCATCTCTATCCATGAAGGATATATGCAACACGGCTAGTTGCTCCGTCGCCTCTCCAAGTAGCTGAATGCCATATCTCTTGTTGAGAGCATCACCTACTACATTCCCCTTCCCCAGAGTATAGACTATATCAAAGTCATAGTCCTGGAGGAACTCGAGCCATCGCTGCTATCTCAGGTTCATGTCCTTCTGTGAGAAGATGTACATGAGTCTCTGGTGGTCTGAGTTGACTGTAAAGCGCTCGCCCATCAAATAGTGCCACCACATCTTCAAGGCGAAGACCACTACTGCTAACTCCAGGACATGGGTAGCGTAGTTCTGCTCGTGCTACCTCAACTTTCATGAACCACAAGATATCACTGCCCACTCCTGCATCAGGACACACCCGACTCCGGTCCCTGATGCATTGTAGTAAACTACGTACCCTACACCCTCCTCCAGTAGTCTCAAGATGGGTGCACTAGTCAATCTCTGTCTTAGTTTCTGGAAGCTCTGCTGACATCTATCTAACCACATGAAGGGTTTCCCCTTCTTCGTCAAAGATGAAAGCGGTGCTGCAACTATGGATAAGTCTGACACAAAACCCCGATAGTACCCATCCAGACCTAGGAAACTCTGTACCTTCGTCACACTCCTGGGTGGAACCCAAGAAAGTACTGCCTCAATATTCGCAGGATCCACCGCAACTACCACCTCAGAGATGACGTTCCCCAAGAAGTGGAACTATTGAATCTAGAATTTAAACTTCGAGATCTTACCATAAAGATGGTGCTATCAAAGTGTGTCCAGTACAACCCGAATGTGGTAAGCGTACTCCTCCTCAGTAGTCGAGTAAATCAGTATGTCGTCGATGAAGACTACGACAAGTCAATCAAGGTAAGGTTGGAAGATTCTGTTCATGAGACTCATGAACATTTTTGGAGCACTGGTTACACCGAAGGTCATAATTAAGAACTCATAGTGGCCATACCGACACCTGAAGGCTGTCTTCTGCGCATCCTCATCTCGAACTCTGAGCTAATGATAGACGGACCTGAGGTCTATCTTCGAGAACTATCGTGATCCCTTGAGTTGATCAAAGAAGTAATCAATACTCGATAGTGGATACTTGTTCATTATGGTCACCTAATTTAGGCGACGGTAGTTGACACATAGTTGTAAGCTCTCATCCGCCTTCTTGGTGAAGAAAATCGGAGAAGCCCAGGGTGAAACACTGGGTCAGATGAATCCCTTTCCCTGCAAGTCCTCTAGCTGTACCCGCAGCTCACGAAGCTCAGAGGGAGCCATCTGATATGCTGGTGTAGATATCGGTGCTATCCCGGGGTACATGTCAATATAGAAGTCTTCCGCTCTATGAGGAGGTAGTGATGGAACGTCGTCAGAAAAAACATCCGCATACTGATCCACCACAATAGGAAGACTCGGACTCCGCACATCAACCGCTTCGATGATGAGACTAGCCAACTGATGTGTGATTGGCTTCCCTCTCCTCTGCGTAAGTCCATCATGTGCTGCAAAGCCTCCCTTCTCACCGGTGAAGGTGAACCTGCTCCCATCTGTGCAGACACACCAAACATTGCGCCTAATATAGTCGATCTGAGCATGGAATTTAGATAACTAATCCATGTCCAAGATGACATCATAAGGCCTCGACGCCACTACAAGAAGATCCCAGCCGAAGCTCTAACCTGAGAGAGTAAGCTCACACTGCCGACACCATTATGTAATCGTCGAGTCTGCTCCCATAGGAGTCTCTAGCCATAAGGAGAGAGCCAACGGCTCTGTCGAAAACTCCGAGCACCGAACAAGGGCAGCGAAAATGAATGAATGAATCACTAATGTGTCTATAAGAACTGTAACAAGGGTGGAGTAGACACAAATAGTACCTAGAATCATATCAGGTGTGCCGTGGTCATAAGCCTCCACTGCTTGAAGCTGAGCCTGCCACTGTCCGCCAGCTCCCTGTGGTCTGGGTGGACCTCCTGGTGGTGGTGGTGGTAGAGCCTCAAAGTGTCTCCCACCACCCAGTGCTCGGCCATCTCCACTGCCTCGTCCGCTTTCTCTCTGTGGACCACCACGGTTGAACCTATGCCTCTGCCTAGGTGGTCCCTCAACCGTCTACTTCTCCTTTGCATGGTGGGTCGGGCAGTCACAAGCCATGTGGCCCTGCCCGCCGCATGCATAACACTGCTTGCCTCTCATATGACTGGCTCTGCTGCGTGTACCCCACACCTCCGAACCAGTATCCTGAGGTCGCCCACCTGATGGCCTATTCTTCTTGGACCTCTAAGACATCTGTCTACTACCGGCTGCAGAAGACTCTGCTATGTGTCGCCCTGCGGTAGGCCTCATTGCTGGCGTAGGCTCAGCAAGGAATCTCTTCTCCAGAAGGGATCGCTCTAGTACTCCTACTTGTGTTGAAATCCTAAGGGAGATAATCGAAGCCCTGATCTCATGCCTCAGTCCCTGGTCGAAGGTCCGGGCCCAAATGAATGGGTCCCGTACCATGTCCATGGAGTAGCACGAGAGGTCGGTAAACCTCGCAGAGTATTGGGCTACTGTCATACTGCCCTACCACAGCTGTATTAACTCCTAGATACGCACCGAACAGAGGGTGGCTGGAACTAACTACGAGCGGAAGAGGCTCTCGAAGTCCATCCAAAGTAGATATGCCTCATCATGCACCTGGAGTATCAGGCTCCACCATATACCTGCTGCTAAGTGCAGGAGACTCGCATCAAGGATCACCGTAAGATATGCTGGTTTCCCTACCAATCTGAAGACTCGGACAATAGCCTCCAGCCAATCCTCGGCTGCCAGAGGGTTCATCTCTCCATGGAACCTGGGTGACCTCTATCATTGAAACTCGTGCAGGGCACTAAGGTGGTGTTCACTCTCCGCTGCTGGGGCTGGTGGTATCGGTGGCCCTGCGGGTAGCGGTACCGCTGGTGCCTCCGATGTAATGAGGCCCTACACCGAGGCCTCATCGCTCGGTGGGCTGCCATCTCACATGTAACTGGGAACTCTATTTGGATGCCGTCATGGGGACATCTTGAAAAGAAACAGGTGCGCCATGGTTAATACAATATACCTGGTGAGCTGACACAAAGTAATCACTAAGAAAACTTTTGAAACACACATGCAATCAATGTTTTCGTGCACTGAGTAGGAAATCAGTAGTTAGGGTCCTGGTGTATGGATATTTCAGCTTCCCCACCAACACTGGACTCCTTGTACCGATAACCACACTCAATACTATAAACATTATTTCTTCACAGAGAATAAATTATCAGAGTCCTGAGTTCTGTGGTAGAACCAACTCTTCTGATACCAATTTGTCATGACCCGTCCTCGGGGATCGTTCCGTGACTACCCCAAGCCATCCTTCCATAGTCCAGGGGCTGGCGACTAGCACCAAAGGCAAAAATCCCAAAAAAGGGAAGGAATTACCTTTATATAAGTAAAAAAACACAACAGAGTACGCAAGCTGAAGTAAACACTAAGTAAACTGAGTACATGAGTAAGTACTGGAAAGTAAATGGGCCAGTATACAAACCCAAATGAAAGTACAGTACAACAGTAAAGAAAGAACAACTGCAGTAAAGTAAACCAGCAACCACTGAGTCGTCCTTCGGATATCCCACCTAAAGGGTGGGTACAGATGGTCTCCTAAGCTCCTCGGGTCTGGCCGTCCGCTCTGTGTACGTCCCGCCAAGTGGTCCACCTCCGGGTACTGTCCCGCTCTATAATACTCCACCTCGATCATTTCTTTCTGTCATCTGCATCCAACACAATGTAGTGCGGGCATAGCTAGTGCAGGGGTGAATATACGATACTCAGTAGAAACCCCGAGACCCCTGAAGGTCTCCCAGAATCCACAAAGGATAAACCAAAAAGGAAAGATACCAACACGAAGTATCAAACAACTCTACTTAGGTATATTCCCATACATATACCTAAGTCATCAATTCCAGTTCGGCTCCAACTCACGAGCCCAAGTACAACCCAGTCCACACAGGAAGGCACAACCCAATCCACACAGGAAAGCAAGTAAATCACATCGATGATAATGATTGAAAGTCAAGACTCATCTCACACAGTTATACTACTCACGAAGGGGGGTGGAGATGATAGATATAGCCTCTGAATCATCTTCCCTGCCGAACCCATGTAGGATCCAAGTACAGAAGTCATCGCTGCCGAACCCACGTAGGATCCAAGTACAGTAACCATCGCTGCCGAACCCATGTAGGATCCATGTACAGTCATCATCGCTGCCGAACCCATTGAGGATCCAAGTACAGTCGTCCTTGCTGCCGAACCCACGTAGAATCCAAGTACAGTCGTCATCGTCATCGCAGTCGCAACCATCTCTAGGGTTCCCGCACACAGCACACTTGATTCCGAGAGGGTCTGCTTCTCAAGCCAAGGGGGTCAATACATCAAATATCACTAACTCCAGAGTTGATGTATCCCGAAGTTCCTTCTCGTCGAATGGAACTCAACGCAACAGACAACACGTAAATCAGACACCCGGTCTGAGAGATATTGGCTTTTCCGTCCGAGGGGCTCAGTTAGAAATACTCTCATTTCTAACCCGTCTGATATCCAAATTCATCTAAAACTCACATAGATTATCTCAAAAGGACCGTCTCATCAAAAGAGTCGCAGTTCCACAGACAGCGCGTCGATCGGACGCACGGTACTTAAGTTATTCACGTTTATGTGAATAACGGGCCCGACCCTTTTAGCCCAGTGGGCCAAGGGGTCGGGTTGACCCAGTTTGACGGGTCCAACCCAGTAGGGGTGTCAGACCAGTCTGATGAAATACACAACTCATCCCGAAGGGGTGCGGCCTGGCCCTGCGGGGCACGGCTCGGCCCGGCCTGGCGTGGCCCGGTTCGGCCCGGCCCGGCGCGGCCCGGCTTGGCCCGACTCGGTGCGGCCTGGCTCAGCTCGGCCCGGCCCGACACGGCCCGGCTGGGCGCGCGTCCGGACCGGCGTAGCCGAAAGCCTAGCCAGTTCCAGGGGGGGGGGGGGTTTCCGCACCAGAGGCGTCAGGCGGCGCCACCCTTCCACAAACCGTCTGGCTAGACCGGCCAGTCTTCTACTCACGCGACCCACATGGGCGGGCCACCGGTCTTCCAGCATGGCGCCCTCCCGGCGCCATGGTCCAGCTCCGCCCGGCCGGCCGACGGGCCGGACGGTTCCTCCGCCGAAGCGGCCTGTGCAGTGGGCTGTGGTTCTTCCAGCACAACCGGCGTGACGACACCGGTTCCCTTCGCCACGTTCCCGACACCGCGCGATGCCATCGTGCTTCCTCCGCCATCAATTTCCAATTCTAAATTAGTATACGAGAAAAATGGAGGGTTGTCGGGCCGTGTTCGTTCAGCCCGCACCCTCCGCGTAAAACGATAGAAATCAGCCATATTTAACCAATATTTCCAACAAGAATGGGGTACGTAAATATCCGCTTACAAAAATAAACCCCTACCTCAACAAAAGATATTGAACGTCAGTCGTCGCGGAAGACGGTGTCACAGGGTGAGGTTCCGTAAGCGACGACGGAGTGAGCTCGAGGAGGAAGCGACGTCTCCCATTTTGTCACGAAGAGAAGATTACAAGTCGAGACGTCATTGGTGAGATCCCGCATTAGTGTCTCCTCCCTTATCGTGGAGGAAGAAGGGGATGGAGAATCCGGGGACACCGAGTCGATGTTCTTCGTCGGAGAGTTGACATTTTTCAACAAAGGAGATGAAGCGTTCTTCGAAACTCAGGAGCTCTCTCTCCAAAATCTAAAAACAAAAATCCAACCCCAAAAATAAAATAAGGTCACCCCTTATTTTAATTAAACAAGCCAAGAATTTCAAAATACAAATTCAAACACTTAATTAATTAATGAAAGAGTTTCAATTAATTAATTAAGGTGTGTGTGTTGGAAAGTTTTAGTGAAGTGAGAGGGAGAGAGGAAGGGTCCACATTAAACTATGGAAGTTGTCAAGTTTAAAGGGGGTGTTTTATGAGAGTTAAGAGAGAGGTATGGGAATGTGAAAGGTTGGGGCTTGTGTGGGGCCCACGTCACAACTATCCTTACAAGGGTAGTTAGGAGCTTGTGGGTCCCATCCCAACTCCCCCATGTAGGATATAACCATTTGAGATATTAAAATAAAATTGTCCCATAATTTTATTAACTTATCATTTAATCCACAAATTTTAACTTCACCTCCCAATAAAACACATCTATGGTAAAAGTTCTCTTAAGAAATTACCAGCGCTGTGAGTTCATCAGTGCCCTCAGATTTCAATTCCAAGCACCAGTTCAAAATATAGAAAAACCCACTCATTCGTTTACTGAACGTACCCGATCTAAACTTCGAAAATTGATTTCGGGCACACTGGGCCTCGGAATCAAGTGCCGTCAGAAGGCACAGACTCAGAAAATTACAAAGTATTTAATAAAAAATTTATCTTGAAATTTCCAAGTCTTTACATGAACCATTAGTTGAAACCCTATTTCCCTATTCTATTAAATTTTTTCATAGCTTAGAAAATATTAATTAATGAATTCTCTAATAATATATAAGAAAAATATTTTAAGGGAAACAATAGAGAAATTGATTATATTATCACAAATTGGTTATGTACCATGAGGTGGGTGGGTGGGGGGAGGTGGGGGGGGGGGGATCAGTTTATGAAAGATTAAAAAAACTTCCACTTCAGATATTGTTTCATTGTTATTAAACACTCTTATCTCGCTTTCCCATAGCGATGTGTAAACAAAAATGAAATCATGCATGAGACACAACGATTTTACTTTGTTCACCCTCACTGGGCTATGTCCAAGGATCATACAATGAAAATGTTCCAATGTATGAAATACACTAAGTCTCACTACCAATATAAGGTTTAGGTTAGATCACTTATATGCCCAGGCTCACTCCCTTTACAATTTTTAGATATATCTCACTACTTCCTAAGGGTTACTCCCTCAATCTTCATTCTATAGATCACTATCAGTGGAAAGGATCACCTTCTTCATCTTCCTTTTCACACTACTCTATAAAGGTTTCAAAATAAATTTATGGACATGTAGTTCCCTTTATTATCAATAATGAATGCATCCTCAACTATTGGTATATTCTCTTTTGAAGTTCCACTTTCATCAACTTGATGAATACCAATATACCATATATTTATTAGGAAATCCCATCTATTTTACACAAATTTTGTTTTTCATGCAACCTTTGAATGTATTTCATGACACTTTATCACCATGAAAAAAACATTTAAGATTTAGTCATGGAAATTCCTCTTCTAAACAACTTTTACACATTTCACACAACTCCCTTGTTCATGCAGATTCATGCAGACACAATCTCATTTTTTCATGAAACTAATATTTAATTCATTGCTTCACACAAATATAATTGTCAAAATATTATATTCCTTTCATGAAAATATTATGCAATTCAGAGCCCTGATTTTCTCTAAGGGTTTAGTTTTTGAACTGAGGGGGTAGGCCACTAATTTATTGACCCGACTGACCCTACGTGAAAAATCGTTACACACTTTCCCCTATGTGCTCAATAAATCAATTTTTTCATGGAAAAACTATATTTTGTGCAACTTCTTTCAAGAAATAAACTTTATCTTTTGATGTCGTATTTGGAACATAATATTTTTACCAACCAACTTCTGCATGAAACTCCTATTTTACTCAAAAACTCATCTCTTAGAGAATTTCAAATCTTACGCACACCTTTTTTACATTGTTGTATTTTACTACGATGATCCTAAATATTATATTATGAAAAATATTGAAAATCACCATCACTAATGAGTGAAACTATTTCCTTTCATATTTAAATACTTCCTTTTCTAAAAATATTGTTTTCCATCATCCAGATTTTAGACACCAAAAATTTAGAAAACCCTGGGAAATGACCCCAACTTTATGCACAATTTTCAATACCATAAGTAGAATTTCCAACCCTTTATCTTGAATATTTTTCAATATAACTTTTCAAAAATTCCTCTATAACTCCATAATTGACGATGGAAACTCATTTTTTCAACAAAAAAATCGACCCAAAAATACAACAATGTTACCTTGAGGGATTGTTGCCCAATAATGTTTTACACTATTTTCTTGACATTTAGGTCTTTCTCTTCTTAACTTCACTTCATCATAGATAAAATAAGTTTTTTAGTTCCTTTTTTGAAACTTAAGATCCCCCTTTTCTTCTTACAATACCTCATGAACTTTTTATCATCTATTTTTATATAGTGGTATTAATACAATCACTTAAAAAACAAAAGTATCCAAATAGAAAAATATATGAATCAAAGAGATGGGTATTTTTTGAACCTCCTCAGTTTGAGGAAGTTAGTTGAACTTTGAATTTTATAAATTCATATATCACTTTATGTTGAGTACTAATAAAAATAAATTTCCCAATTTTCTAGAAAAACTACATTTTTTAAACTGATATTTAATTTCAATGTGTTTGGTGTGAGAATGATGTTCTGAGTTCTTTGTTAATTCAGCAACACTATTATTTTCACACTGAATCAACATCAATTATTTTACCACTTCTCCATGATCCTGTAACTACTTCTTTAACCGCCACTCATATTCTCAATGATATAGTCTCCTAATTTTTTCATAGAAATACAACACAATTTATTCTAATGAATAATGATCCATCACTTATAGATTTTAGATACAAAAATTTCTATCCCAATTCACATACGAGTAATCCCTTAAATATTGATCCTATTATGATTTTATGAACAATACATAGATCAATGTTCCCTTAATGTATCTCATTATTATATTTATTAATGTGAGGTTATCTTCCTTCAAACAACACTAAAATTGTAGTCTAACCATAAAAATAAAAGATATAGAGAATTTTTTTTCTGAGATATAATATAATACCAATAATTTTTCAGTATATTGTCGAGTTCATTGTCTTTCTATCCTTACGGTTTACAAGTTTAGTTACAAACACTATTTGAGTTGAAATTGTGTTTCATTATTCCATACTAAACTTCTTTAATAATTATTATATCAACCCAATACTTTTACACATATAATTACATGATTTTAAGCACAATTAATCATCAAATTACAATCCAAGGATCATAAATTTGGGTGTTTTGGAGATTAGGTACATAATTAAACACCATGATTACAAAATAAGAACATATTTTATTTAATCTTCCTAAATAGATCCTAACATCCTTTGAGTCCTTTCATCAGCATAGGATAACCTGGGGATAACATGAATAAAGAGATGAGGTAAAATCCTAGTAATGTAATAAACATAATAATAATGCTTAACACATGGTTTTGAAGGCATAACATAATTATTTAAAAAGGAATGGAACATGATGAAACATAAGGAATCATAACATATATATCATGGGATAATATAATCATGGAATCTTTGTAATGTGGTAGAAACATAAAACATGAATTTATCACAAGTCAAGGATCTTTTCACATATGGAAGAATGATTCAAGGCTAATCACAATGACCATTGCACATGAAGCATGGGTCAATGATAACCACCAAGACCATTTCACATAACATCTCATGAGACTTAAAATTACCCAATGCATTAGAGTTCTATATAGGTGCACCCATCATAACATGTTCATGAACATGTTTTCCAAATAAACAATCATACATAATAAATCAAACATATTGGTTACCCATGGAAAGAATTGGGTTTCCTAATCATGTCATAAAGATTAATAAATGGGAGAATCATAAAAGTGTCCATGGAATAAAGGAATAAAATAATACATATATTCATAAGGAAATATAGGCATAGATAATGATAAGTGATGTCAAACTTAAGTGAATACAGGTGAGAATTTACTTTATGAAACTTTAGAAATTAAACATTTTCGTGTGGTTTAATGAAAATATTAAAGAGCATTTTAAGTAGAAAAGGACAAAATATTTTATATAAAATAAAAATTGAAACATGTATGTTTTCATAATAAAATGAGAGTTTTTAGAAAAATAATTGTGTCTCAAAATATATTATAGAGTGAACATTAAATTGGGTAAGAATTCGGGAAGTTCCTTTAAACTGGGCTTGCTTATTGGGAAAAATTGAGTAGAGAACCTTTTAAAAACATGTATATCCCAGGAAAGGAATGTTGAATAGATATTGATACATGAGTTTGGAAGATATAAATATAATTTAAAATACATAAATTAAAATAAAATATAATTTCATTTGGGTAATATGAGAGAAAGAGTAACCCAAAGTAATAATGGAGGTTCAGGTAGAATCCCTTCCCTTAAGTCAGAAGGTGTTCCTCAATTGATCTTAATGTACTAGATAATAAAATTAGATTAATTAACTAAAAATTAAATAACCCTTTATACATAAATTTTATTTATTATATCTTTATTAGGTTCATTTATGGTCTTTTTTATGGGTTTAGAGGTTCAATTTCATCATTTAGGAGCATTGGTTTCTTTGGTTTTCATGATCGGTTTACTTGTATAAATGTAAACCAGATCATATAAAGTGGGGGTAATTATCTTGAATTGAACTTATAGATTATTAATGATATTACATAAGTTACATTCATCTTATATACCACTTGTTTTTATGGAATTAATATGAATTATTATAAAAGTTGTTAATGATAATTTTTTGGGTTTATTTTGGCGGGTTTCGATCACAATGAAATAATTTTGTTTAATAAATTAATATCATGTGTAAAAAATATTTCAAAAAATTATATACGGTATAATAAATATATTATAATGTGGTTATAACATAAAATGGTTTCATTACTATCCTTTTAGTTTGAATTGAAAGATGAAAGCACATCATTTACGAAGGTGGTAGATCATAACCTCACAGATGATGTTTTCATTCTTAAAGTAAAAGAGAGAGGAGAAGAGATTTGATAAATAATTATTACATAAACATGATAATTTTACTTTATATGTAATATAATATAGTTTTAATTCCACTTGGACTTGGGTAAGTTGAGGAGAGAAAAAGAATAGAAATGAACTTTAAAACAAATTAAAAGAAAAGGAAGAGGGGTTTAGCTCTTGATTCCTTCTTCTTGAGAACCTCCTCAGGGGAATGGTTTTTATCTTTTATTAAGAAAAAAGATCATATAATTGGGGTAGGCTCTTAGGATGATATTTGAGAAGAATTTGGGCTAATATCAAGGCTGGATATGTGTGAGGAGTAGAGGTGGTGGGGGTGGTATTTATAGTGGAGGAGAGGAGTGTTTTCTCATTACTTAATTCATTAGTTTATTATTTTAATAAAGAAAAGAAATAGTGTTGATTATTGAGATAAATATAGTAATTAGATCACATGAGTTCCAACCAATTATTCTAGCATCATCTATGACTCAATGAATAGTGTATTTAACTTATAATTTACATATATTATTAATTACTGTATTTTACTATTCACCCAAAATTCAAGTATTTGAGAAAAATACAAAAAATTCACCCTAACAAATTTTTTGACTTTTAAAATATAAAAGTGAACTCAATTTTATGAAAATAATTTCCTAAATATGAGAAATACATTTTTTTTAATTAAAATCATAATTTACTAGAAAAATTATTGATTTTAAAATTATAACTGATTTTATATCACTTTGAAAAAATAACCAAGGTATCATAAAATTATCTTACAATTATAAGAAATAAAAATAATTATTTATGAATACATTTTATGAAAATAAAGTTTCTTTTAAATTATTAAATTATAAATAAAATTGTAATTTAATAATTATGACTTACAAAAAAACCCCCCACTTAATTAATAATTTTTAAAATATTTATTTACTTATGCTATGATATAATTATATAATACTATCCCTTATAAGATGAATAAATTTAATTTATAATTTAACTAGTGCAGTTACAATTAAATTATCTGGTTTACTATTCATAAGGGTTATGTTACCATTCTGAAGGTCAGGTTACTATTAATTTGGTATATGTTCTTTAACTTATATAAATGCATTTTATTTCATTAATTATTCATTTATAAAGTTTGTATTGTGTTCCTTATGTGATTTTATATGATTATAAAATATGAAATAATTATAAGATGTGAATTTACACTGATTAAAATTTGGTTTATTACAATTCTCTTGTATACTTCACTAATGAGAGTAATGTGTTTCATTACTTTTGATAAACTTCCATCCCCTTGAAGTTGGTTAGTTCTATAATAATTAGCATCTCAAATTTTAAATGCATTAATGTTTTAAAAATTTTGACATAATTTTTCTTATTTTAAAAAAATATGATATCATACACATACAACATCATTACAAACTGATCTTCATCTAAGATCTTTATATATAGGTTTTGATCAACCCCTCCTCTTTTGAACTCCAATTTTCTTAGATATGTATTTCACCATGCATACTAAGAAAAAGGTGCTTGCTTCAACCCATATAAATCCTTTTTTAACTGATATACTTGAGTACCATAATATTTTATAAGAAATATGTAACATTATTATATTTTATGATATATTTCTCTATAAATAAATTCTATTTCTTTAATAATTTACTTTATATGTAATAATGAGTTTAAATGAACCGTGGTTTAAATATTATTATTTAAATGTGGATAATGTAACCTTATCATTAATTTTTTTGGAATGAATAAAAATAACCATTTTATAAAATATATGTATAAAGGTATGATATAATTTTAATTAATTTATAAATAAGTACTCAATTTTTAGTAAAATCATTTTATAATTTAAAAATATATTTTCTTCAAAAACAATTTTTTTTTTGTTTTTTGTGAGAAAATATTATAATTAATTTGCACAAGTTTTAGAAATTATATTTTATAAATTTAATATCATTTTTTAAATCATCTCATCAAAATTATCTTAAAATTAATTTCTAGGATATGTTTGAGAATATTGATTTTATAGAGAATAGTGAAAAATACTAATTTTTATTGAAAAATGTCTTTTCATTTCAAGAATTTACAACATTATATTTTGTTTAATAATACTTTCAAAGTAAAATTAATTAATTTATATTATGAATAATATAATTTAGTTTACCAAAATCAATATTATTCTTTATTTTGGCTTATATAATTTTTATACTTAAGAAGACATTTTTTAGGAAAACCTATTTTCATCGGGTTTTTGCGGTTTAATTTTAAATTAAATTATACCATATATATTAATTTAATTTGATAAAATTGATTATATATTTTTAATAATAATGATTAATATAATGTAACAGTTTCAAGTTATTATTTTTCATTATGAATATTAACCATAGTAAATAATTTTCACCTTGGTAAAAGAGGTAAAATTGGGTTGAAACCATGGGGTAATGATTTAAAATCCCCATAACACATTAATTTATCCTATTGGATGGGTTGTGTTCAAAAAAATATATTATTAACGATTTAAATATTTTTTTAGAAATTATTTTGAATTTTGGAACCCAAGATTGACATGGTGAAAGATAAGTAATATTTTATTCAAATCAAAAACTATTTTTCATTATTTGCAGTCAATATAATGTTTGAAAGCTAAAATTAAGTTTTATATTACTAAAAAAGTCTAAAACCCTTATTTTTTTATTTAACCAAAAAAATCCTGGAAACCAATTTATTTCCTTATTTTAAGGTAAATTTATTTTTACCATTAAATCATGTATTTTCCGAAAAACAATTTTTCCTTCATTTTGTATTGTTATATTGAATGTAATTACTATAAACTATCAAAAATAAATATGATAAAATGAATTGAAATTTTTTAATCTTCATGTAAAAAATTATTATAAGGCCCCTTTTATTTTGGTTTATATAATTAAGTTATATTGGTTAAAGTTAAGTTATCTCAGTTAAGGTTAAAATGGGTTTAAAGTGTCTTAAATAGAATAAAATGATTAAAATGTATTCAAAAATTGATTAAATGTAATTAGTTGAGTTTATTTATACCTTATCACATATTATGTTTGAATTTGGGTTCTTTGATTTCACATGATAGGATTATGACGTATATAATATATAATATTTTATGTAACTCCAAGTGCATCCTTTCACACACTTATAAAAGGGAATCTACTATTATTCATTATTTGAAAAGTTTGAACCTTATATATTATAAATGAGCTACTATAATACCTTCTTATATTCCTTTCCCATTCCGTAGATATTTTTTCTTTTCAAAATACTATCCTTTCAAGTATTAACGTGTGATCCAAAAGAGGTTTCTCAACAAAGCGGTATACTTATTAACCAAGTACTTTAAATTTTGTTACTTCTTATACCTCCTCTAAATATATGGTATCCATTATAAAATAAATAAATAATTATATTATATATATTAAATTTTTACTATTTTTATGGAACAACCATTATTCACCTTCTTTCCATCCTATGAGAAAAGAAAATATCACTCTTGCGTATGTGTCGACAACCCCCTCCAGGAAGTGATGCATTTAATTTTTCATCAATTCTTCACATTGATGGTTATAATTATGTATATAATTATAATATATTATTTATATGATATTATAATAACTCATTAAGGTTATTTATTATTTTTATTTATTTCTTTTCATCCATTAAAAATTGGTTGCATCACTTGTGCGTACATACTGCCTACTGTCTCCACGGAGTATTGTAAATAATTTTTCATCACTAATTTATATGAAAAGTTATAAAATACTATATAATTATTAAATTATATAATAATTAAAAGAAAAAAATTATGGATATTATGGAACCATGATCAAACAAAAATCACAAGGACTACCAAATCGAAACATTCAAGAAAAATGAAGCAGTTATCACCCAGAACCATGATTGTAATAAATAATTGTTAATAAAAAAATGATAATATGTTATATGTAAATAATATATGTTATAATATGTATGAGTATGGTTTTTAATATATGTGTAATAAATATATGTTTATTATGAACTCATATGAAGCAAGATGATACTTGAGGTGATAGATTTAAGTTTCAATCCCATTTTAATCGAGATTGTTTATGATCAAATTTTCTATTATGGATATTATATGATAATTATTTGATAAAACCATTTATGTTTTATTATCATATGAATATTTTTGTGATTTTTAAGTTTTAGTATCATTTTACTCACTATGTTACTCAAAATGCTTCATAAGGTTTTTAAAGAAAAGTCGATCTTATTTCCCTTATTTTGGTTGTGAAAACTTTTTCTTCCATATCCATGTTTAAAAAATAAATCAAGAATTTTATGGAATTTTTTTCATTTATTTGTATGGTCAACTTTACCCAGGTTTTAAATTTCTAAAAAAAGTTTATGAAAAAAATTCTTTTCATTTTCTGAACAAGGTAATTTTTCCTAAAGGTGTGGAGAAAATATTTGTTTTAACGATTTCAACATGAACTTTTTTCCACCTTCTCGACCAGTCAATATTTTGAGTCATTATTTAAAATTTTTTCTTGGTTGTTTTAAAAAATTTTTTACATAATATTTTATAATGTTTTCCATTTTAAATAAGTGATTTTAAAATAAAAAGGCTATTTTCATTAAGAAATATTCCTATGATCTTTTAAAGGAATTTTTAATCTATGATGACATTATTTTATGTAACTTATGATTTAATGGGGACATAATCTAATGATATCATCCTTATTAATTATCCATATGTTTTATTATGATGATGATTATATGTTTACAAAACACATTTATTTTCCATGGGTTGTGCAGTGATGAATAATTTATGAAACCCATTTCCTTTCCATGAGTTATGATATAATGATATAATGAATGTTTTATGATCATGAGGAAAAAATATTAATGGATTATAATTATGTAATTTATTAGACCATAATTACATATCCCTCTAATGAATCAGGTAATGATGGATATCTAATGAGATTATAATATCTGTAATGTTTAGTGAACCCTGTTTAGTAAGGGACTATATCCACTATGATAGTCTTGGGAGTGAACCTTGATTATGGATATATTGGAATGAGGAGTGAACCAAATACATTATTATAGTCTTATCAATTATATTTGAATAAGGAAATTATTTTCTATGATTTTGTGTATATAAATAACTTCTTTCTTATGATTATGACCTGTTCTTATGGATTATGATTGATTGTTGATGACTCTGTACACTTATGACTTATGCATTTTTTATAAAAAAATACATATTACACGATTTATGGTTAATTAAATTTAACTTAGCGGGTATGATTATTTTATATTATAATATTTTTTCATACCATTATTCTTATATTATGTCAAATTATTATAATTTATTGATATTTATTATGTTTACCCTTACTGAGCATCTGAGCTAACCATTTCTTATGTTTACTTTCCACATGTTATGAATAAAGGTTTTAAGTAGGGTATATCTAAGAAGAGTAATATATGGGAAGATATTTGGGAAATGTTTTTAGGATATTTCATGAAATAATAATATTTTATATCTAGTCTCCAAAAACACCAAACCTTTATAGTTCTGGCATGGGTCGTAATGTTATTTAATTATTATTCATCTAATAAGATGTAATATTTGTGTACCAATAGAATGAATTTATATAAAATCATACTATTGATTATATATATAATTATTACTTAAAAACTATATTTAGAAATTACATCTTCACATATATATGATAGGCTTTAAACTTCCTTTGAACAACCACTACTAATAAATTTCAGATTTATTCTATTCTAACCAAAAATGTAAACATTTCCTTAATTTAAACTCTGTTAATCTGATTGTACACTTTAAATAAATAAATTTTATTATTATAGATCACTTTTCCATGTTAATAATATTTATTTTTATAGATCCAATTTATACTAATGATAGTGTGAAGTTCATTTATGTTCATAATATCCTATGTGTTGTTCGGGTCATTTTGATATAATTCATAATTCATGGTCTCCGCCCATGATTGATGATAAAATGTAAATTTATATTCATTTTCAAAATATATAGTTTTAAATGGAAGTGACAACCCAAACAAGAACAATATTAAACTATTATATGGAATAATGTTCTATCCCAATACAAACAAAAATTGTTACAATATTTCATCCTGTATAGACCCGAAATGATATGAAATTTACTCCACTTTGCATCATAATGTATCAAATTATAAAAAAAGAGGACATCATTTCTATGATCTTGATGAAGTCCTCTATACTAGTATTAATTTAATTAAACCCTAAATAAAGATATCATTCTATACATTAATCCAATCCCCTTGTTCTTTGGTGTAAAATTTGTATGGTTATTTCCATTTGGTCTTCGTTTGATGCATTGAATGAAAAAACTCTTCCATCATTTTCTCCATGTAGTTTATAAGGAGGATCATAGTAGTGTATTTTTATACAATTTATTACTTCATGGTTCTAGGTTAATCTCTACACTCTATCTAAATAGAAGTGGTACCAATGTCCTTAGAGGTGGTTTCTAGTATTAAAACTACAACTATTAATGAGTATTTAAATTTGTTTCATGGATCATCATCCCGTGATGTTCCTTATCCACCTCCATTATCAATCTAAATTAAATATCCTAAATATTAAACAAATACCATTGATCTTGATAAAATAGTTGAATGATTATCCTTAAATATAATCCCAATCCAGATTCCACCATCTGTCAACTTGAGCTTTTACCTTTACTACGATAAGAAGCACTTCCCTTGATACCAATTCCCCTTTCCACTAATATAGTGGTAATAGATATATGAAGGTTTGAATAATCTTTATAAGTTTCAGTCTTCTTTCCATTTTCACATTATATTCCATTAAATCAATCCCAAACCTATTCACAATCCTTACACTTGATCTGTAATAATATTTGACCTATTTATCTTCTTCACAATCAGAATAGGTAAGGAAACTCTCCCTATTATCGATATATGAGTTAGGAGATAGTTCTTTACACTTCCATAGGCCTAACTTCATGGTTCCTTCCCCGAGAATGATTCTTATACCATTTATGCCTAACAATTTTCCAACTCTTAGAATCATTGGAACCTTAATTTACATCCTTGTTATCTTGCATGAAAATTTTGAATACATTATACAACTTACACACTAGTTCTAACTCCTGTCTGCCTATATCTTTCTATAAGAAAGGGGTTGGGACTTGAAATGAATCCATGGGATATCTAGATGTCATTTTTAACCCTCCCAATTAGAGGATATGGATATATCCTACCTATTGTCATCCCACATGGCTTGATGGTCTGAAATTTCTCCAGATGAAACCTAAAGAATTCCTAAATCCTTAGTAAGTGAAGAAAAAATGTTTGAAAGCAGGTGTTTAGGTGGATGTCAAGATATCTTCCTTCCTATTATATTTATATTCTATATGGACCTCACCACTTGGGTATGTTTTAACCTGTAATCAATAGACATCCCATGGGGTAAATAACCTTGATATAGATCACCACTAATCTAAACCTTCCTTTTATCCCCACTAGGCTGCATCCTTCAGGTTTAATATAATCCTACCTTAAAATAGAAGGGTGTGATTCATCATTTATATAATATCAATACCCTTATAGATAGGTATCAAGATTAACATTAACCTTTCTTTGATCCTCACTTGGCCACATACTTTAGGTTCAATAATATCCTACCTTCAAATAGAATGGGGTTCTATTTCATTTTTGTAGAACCTATATCCTTGCTGAGAGGGGCCCTAAGAGCTCACAATTTAATGAGCACCAAGCTATTATTTTTCAAAAAATATATTCACCATAACTCAGTAAACATCTCTCCCCTTGTGGGCCATAACTTCCTCTAGATAACTAGTATTATATTGGATATCTTTAGGTGAATAATTATTACCCATTTCACTAAATTTAATAAAATAGGTTTCATCTTTACAGAATAGAGTTAGGGAGATAGTTTTTTGACATACTGAAATATTCTTGAAAACCTATTAAAGATGACTAAATAGATTATAGTTGGAGTATAAATACACCCATGAATCACACTTCACCACATTATTATACTAGTATTCATTCTACATTTAAATCTAAAAAACAAACTAATGGTTTTGAGATATCAATATAAACCCATATTCTATGATCAATGGGGTATAAATAATATTAGGACCTATATTACAAGAAAAAAACTACCCAATCTTGTCTTATATCATCTCTAGAGTTAAATGATTTTGAAATTGTAGTGGAATCGTAATAAGACTTACCCAAATAGGTGAGGTCGAAGGATTACCCTTTAAATTAAAGCCATAATACCACTAAAAGATAGAGTTAGAATTAGTTTAAGAATCATATGGTAGAAGACTAGGTAGAAACTAAACAATATTCCATCACAAAATAAATAGGGAGAGGGTGAAGATCCATAAGTATAAAAACTATGTTATCCTATAATTCCCATGAATTATAGATTAGAAGTTTGAAAGAGTAAAGATATGGTTGATTCTAAGGACCCAACCTTAAGCATTATATATTATATTGTCCTTGAACTAGAATTAACTCTATGAAAATTTTAGGGATCTTTTCAGTAGAGAGTTTTAGAGAATTTGGAAAACACTTATAAAGTAAACCTATACATTATAATTGGACCCTTATACTCAGTATCCATTTTTCCCACCCAAAGATACTTTTTAAAATAAAACATGGTTCCTTTTCATGATATATTTAAAAATTTTCATCATGACCACATCCTTGTCCCTACTCATCCTTAAACCCCATGAAAAACATTTTAAAAACATGTAATGAGAACAAAAATCTTAGTAAGGGAAATAAATGAAGAAAAATGTTAGTCTAGTGAAAAATGGAAACCCATTAAAAATGTTTTCTAAAAAACATACCTTTTCATCCAAAAATAAAATAATTTTTCATTTAAAAAATATCATTATTAGAACTTTTTAAATCAAAATATTTCCATTAAAACTCATTATAATGTATATAAAATTCATATAGGTGACTTGGGAAATCATCATTATATAACCATTACAATTCCCTCACAAATGGAATAACCATATGGTCAACTTCCATCTCTAGAATACCCAATTCTTTGGAAGGCTATAATTGGGATTACTGATCATATCATGAGCTATAATTGTGATCAACCCATCATATATTAAACTATAAAGGGGATAAACCCATAATATCTAGAGATATAATGGGATCAACCCATCATAAAAAATGTAAAAAGACCATATCATGAATAAAACCCTAGAAAAACACTTTTAAACACATGTACAAAACACTTCCAGATATCAAAATACCATTTTAATTAAAAATAATTTTAAAATATAAAAATAAAACACATAATAATGATACCATTTTATTTTAAAATAACTATAAAAAAAATATAGGAAACCTTAAAAAATTAAAGTTCCATGGAGGTGTAAAAATTCGATCATGTTGTATAAGTTAAAAATACATTCCTTTTAATTTTTTTAAAAAGATTTTAAAATAGGATTTTTAAAAGAAGGCACCGTACATGAAATATTTAAAGGGTTCATTTTCAAAAAAAAAAAAATAGAATTTCAAAAATTATCCTTTTAAAATAATCATATCCATATAAATACATTCATACAAATAATTTAAAAAAACATGGACATGAATCAAAATGATTTAGAAGATTAATATTTAAAACATTTAAAATTATTTTTTAGTTAAAGAGTCCGTTACAACTTTGAAACCATTTAAATCATAAGAACCATGAAATATTATAATTAAAAAAGGCATCAAGTATCATTATAATGGATAAATTAATGATATAAATTTTAAATGGGTTGTATATAAAACTCATAAAATAAAATAGGCGCCTAACATAAAAACACACCAAAATGAAAGGATATTGAGATGATTTCCATCACCTTGAGTTCGATTCAACATGTATGCACTTTTATATTCATTAATAATATACTTTTGTTAATTATTTACTTTAATTATAAATATTTTTCACGTTTATTAAACCATTTATTTCACTTATTACCATGTTATGATAATTACTTAATTATTTATGTTTATGTCGGACCCTTTAACAATATTCGCTTCATAACTCCAGAATGAATTTGGTATGTTGACTAGGGTAAAACATATCAACATTAAATCATATATAAAATAATATTAATGAAATAATTATTACTTTTATATATTAATTATACTTTTAAATATAACCATGAAACATGCTTATGAAAAATGAACTACCTTAAAATCAGAGAGATGGTAGGTCATACGTACGCTTGAATAACGTTTCCATTTTTCAACGATCATTAAGGAAAGAATGTAAGTATTATTTTATCATTAAATAATGAATATAATATCATATATATCACATTAATACTTTAAATATACTTATATATATCATGCATTTGATATAGTGATGAAAAAAGAATCACGTCCCTTTATGGAGGTGGTAACACACACGTACGCATGAACGACGTTATGATTTTTATGTGTTTGGAAAGGTAAAAAATAAACAATATATTATCTTTTTATAATGATTAATATATTACAAATATTATATATAAACATTAATTAGATAATTATAACTAGTTTTTGGAGATAGTTAAGAAAAACTAATTACATCGGTTCATGAGGTAGTAGTCTGGTGTACACATAGATGATGAATTATTTTCCCATTTAATGGGAGATGAGATGGATATGGGTTATGAAAAAAATTAATAACATATAAGTAAATTAATTATATTGGATTTATTAATTTATATTGGTTGAAGAAGGTTTTAGGGATGTGAAGTAGAAACAAAACTAAAACATACATATAAAAATAATAACCCTTCTTTTGAAAAAAACCATTTATTAACACCTTAAGACATATAAGCTTGGTGTTACACATAAAATAAAACCTATAGAATTTGTCATAGAAATATATTTTTTCAGGAAGTTTATAAACCAAAATGGTTTTCATTTGTGAATAAATGGAAAGAATACGTGCCATTTTATAAGATAGGGGAGAGGCACTCTTGGAACTTCTCAAAATAATAAATTAATATAAATTAATTTTCAATTCCAAATGGATATAAAGTAATTTTTTTGAAAAATAATTTTATTATGGGTAATAATACCCTAATAAAGAAAAAATTAGATAAAATTTGACTATTTTTATATCCTTATCTTTTGGGTTTAACCCTTATTTAATCCTTTTAACTCCTACCATGACAACATAACGTTTCAAACTTTAAGGGTTAATATAGTTTATATAAAATAAAAAACCAAAAATTAATAGAACATGGATGATTATTTAAATATTATCCTAATAACTTGGAATAATTTAATATTTTTAGGAATTTTATATCTTTTAATAAAATATTGTTTACTATAAAATATCCATAATGTCAATTTTAAGAACAATTCATTACATCGAATTTAATTATATCATGATAAGACTTATAATTTGGAAAAAATATTTTATTACATATGTAACAAGTCATGGGAATCTATAATTTTTTTATAATATTTATTATCTCAAATTATATTTATTTTAATATTTTTAATATCATTTATTTGACCTTTTCTTTAATGAAGTAATTATTGCATCTGCATTTTGAATGAATTGAAAGTAATTATTTATTTCATAAATATTTAAAAAAAATTACATAGATGAATATAAATATTTTATATTTAAAAGGTCTATTTATGGTTGAATATATCCTTTGGATATTACTATATTAACATATTTCACTTATTAGAAACAAGAATGTGACATCATTCAATTTTCTTTAAATAAAATATTATAAAGGTTATAATCATATAAAAATGGAATAAAATGGTAATATAATTAAACTTTAATGATTATTTATGAAAATTACTCATAACATTAGATTGTGGAAAGTTTTAGGGTTATTTTATATTCCTTATAATTTATTTACCCTTTATTACCTGATTTACCATTTACCATGGTAACAAAAATTACAAAAGTTTATTTTCATATTGTTAAAAAATAAAAGTGAAATATTTACTAAATTTAGACCCACTAATTAAAAATATAAAATAAAATTTTGAAAATTCAAAAGACAAAATTTGATGAATTTAATTTAAAATTATACCATCAAAACATAATGAAGAACAAATTTTTTAAAATTCATTTTTTAAATAAAAAATGTATTTACACTAAATTCAAGTGAAAAATTTATTTCAAAAACCATAATTGCATTATTTTAAATCAGAATGAACTAATTAAAATTTAAAACTAACCAAGATCATAATTTTAGATTGTAAATGAAATATATTTTTCAATAAAACCAGTATTTTTTACTATTCAATAAAAAATCAATATTTTCAAAAATTCTCAAAAATTAATTCTAGTATTATTTTTAGATGCTAAGTTAAAAAAATTTAATTTTTTCAAATAAATTTTTTATATCTTCTGGAAATTATAATATTCATACATAAAAATAAGAAAAACACATTTATATGGAAAACATATTTTTAGAGAATAAAATAACATTACTAAAAATTATGAGTTTATTTTCTAAGAACATAATAATAAAATAAAATTGAGTTAGAAGTTTATATCTTTTTTTCACAAATAAATTATTCATATTCATAACCTCCAACATAATGGATAATTTATAACATTCATATTTAGAAAATAATATTTTGTTGTCCGCTTAAGCTCGATGTGGAGTATCTTATAGGATATCAAACATAGAATTTCCTTTTTAAATTTGGGGATGTTATACTAATTACAACCAAATTGAGCCACAATGGAGTGATTAAGAAAGTAATAAGATTCTATAAACTTTTTTAGGGATAATAGAGCTTATAAAATTCTTGGTCGAAATAGATGACGTTCAAATTGATATTCATGATAGGGAATGACAAGAGAGAATCTAGATTAGTAAGAGAAGAGTAAATATGAGGTTGTTTGGTGGAATGTCAAATTCGGACCCTACTCCTCTCTGGAGGGTGATAGATGGTAGTGATGACTATCACCGTCAGTTAATGTAATAATGAGAGACTAGATCATGTATTAGGTTTTCCCCATTAAATATTCCCTAAGATTCATCTTAAAGTAAAATTTTCTCGGTTTATTATCTTCACATGTGATTTACACTTTACAAATTATTCAAATATTTCTAGTTCTACCTCTAATAATTGAGTTGTATACTCTATTATTTTCCTTATATGGGTCTGTTTTGGGGTATATTTGTCACTAATAATGTTGATAGAGTCAACTTTAACTCTTATTTTTCTTGTTTGAGTCATAAATTCACTTACTTCAACCAAAAGCTCACACTTTCATTAAACTTAATAATAAACATTATTTAGAAGATTTTATGACTCTCCAAAATCTATCTCAACTTCTTTATCTTATTCTCCACACACTTCTTTAAGGAAATCATCTCCTAAATTATATTTTACTTTATTTTTAACCACTTTCTTATCAGTTCATAAAAAAATATTATTGATCCATATATTGAAACATTTATACACTTTAATCTTAGATGAGTATCACATACATAAACCTGCATATTCTATATCTCCATACTTACCCAAATTTCCTTATTTATCTCTAATTAAACACCTGATTTTAAAGACTCTAAAATTATTCAATGTGTGGTTCTTAATATAAAAGATTTTATATGTCATCTTCTCTTCTCTAGATCTAATAAATTCATAATTTTGAGTATAAAATTCCTCTTCCAATTCATTTATCTAGAAAGTTCAAGAGAATATATTTTAAATAAATGTCGATTTATACATATTCTTAACCAAGAAATTTATTCTTTTTATAGATCTATTTTATATAATATTTCATACAAAAGACACCAGATGCTTTATTCCATGTTTCTCCAAGTAATTTTACTATCATATTAAGGTATATTCATCCCAATTATTTGATTGTAAGATCTTATTTTTTCATCTAGTTTCATACACCACTCTTCTTCAAGAAATTTTGATGTAGACCGACACGTATTTATTAGATTACTTATACATAAAACATCCAATTATTTTATATTATTCAATGAAAAAGATAAAATATTTTCACCTCAAGTTCTATCTTGATTTAATGGACTATATACATGTATGTGAAATAAATATATTAGATTTAATGCTCACTTATTATTTAAATGGTAGCGGTTTATCACTTTATATCCATTAAATAATTAATCACAATTCTTTTCTCTATTTATCATTAAATGAGGAATATAAACTACAACCTTCATGTTTGAAATAATTTCCATACCTTAGTGATGAATATAACTACTACTCCAATGTAATGTATTTTTTCCTCTTCTTATTTTCCAATTCATACAAATTCATATTTTCTTTTCATCCACACATTAAGGAATTTCTAAACCTTCCCTTAATATAAAATCCTTTATCGTTTAATGTAAATTCCAATCCTAAATCACATAACTAAATCATACTAGAAAAATTTCATCAAAGACCATTTAATTTTATATTTTTCAATTCAATATTATCCAAGTGATTTTTCTACATCTTGTGATCTTTAGATCTATATAACTTCAAAATTAACTATTGTGTCAACTCTTCCTTTAACAATATTGTAAATATTCATGTTTCCTATCATATGGGATGAACACCTAATATTAATAATACACTTTCTAATTTTTCAGTAAATTTAATGAAATATCAATAAGTATATCCTTCTCCTTCATTTATAACTTATTTAATTTCTATGTAATACCATGATGGGTTAAGAAACATGAATTGGTTCTTATAATTTTATTTAGTGTATATAGTCAAATCACACTATACTTCTTCGAATGGGTAAAAACAATTTCCAAAAAGAAATTGTGTGGGATTGTATCACATCCAACCTTATCTGATTTTAATAGGAATAACTACAAATTCTTATTTTACCACAACAAAAATATTTATTCTTGAAGTCATAGAAATTGAAACAATATCCATATAATGGGTTTCTCTTCTAATATAAATAATATTTTTTTGTTCTCCTTTGGTGGCTTCTAATTTCCTTACATTTTAAATAGATTTTAGTTTCCTAGAAATATGAATAACTCAAAACTATTGATATTTTTATTATTATTTAGAATTGTGAAACAAAAAAAAATATCATTATAGTTTTTATATTTATAAGGTTAATTCATCCTTTGAGTTGGGGGTGTTTTAGGGAGAAGCATTGAGTTTTTTGGACATTTTTAGGGCCACATGGTTAGGTTGAAAGTTTGTGAAAGCATATACTAGAAACCATGTTACCTATTAAGGTTTTGACTATGGAGATTCATGGTAACCACATAATTTTAAAACCATGGAATTAAACCATGATACTAGTTTTATTTTAAGCATTTTGGTCTTTTATTCTTTTTTTATTGCAGGATTATCCCGTACTCCTCCCCTCTTTGAAGGGATCAACCTAAGAACCTCCCATGTCCCTCTCTTCCCTTTCTAAATCCTTCCATGGTGAATATAGTGTTATTTATTTGTGTTTTATTCCATATATTTATAGGTTAAGGATTATACCCACTTATATTCATGGTTTCTCCCTATTTGTCACATTTTTTATAACCCTAGTGGCCATCATAGTCGATATATATGGATGGGGTTTGTCACAAACCGAATCTAGTCTCCATTAAAACCATCACCCAATACAACCCTTGGAAAGTTATTAAGGGTGTTATATATACCCAAAGGCTAAAAAAAGTTCCTAGGTATCATTTATTATGGTTTGGGAATGATTTACCTGAGTATAAAATCATTTAATAGACAAAACAATCAATAAACCAAAACTAAACATTTATGGAAAACATGCCTTAAATAAAATCCAGAACTGAACACATAGGTTTTAAAATGACACAATAGGTCCAAATATACAAAACTTTATTATAAAAACATCCCATTGGACTCCACAAGACAAGGGGTTATCACCCACAAGCCGTCTCCACAATACCGCACCAAGGGAAGAAACTAGAAACCCAAACCACCATCACCAAAGGCCTTGGCTTTACCAAAGTAAAACATTGTCAATTCTACTTAAACCCAAGGGGTGTAACTAGGATTTCATCCTATGTCCAATAGGATAACACCCAAAGGATTCCATATAGTAATCAATAAAAGATAAAATGCTTGAATAATTTTGATAAACAAGAAATGGTGGCAATAAATTCAAAATAATGAAACTTTTAAAGGTAAACAATTTTCAAAGGTAAATTTCAAAAAGTGAATTTTTTTTATTAAAGCATTTAAAATACTGAATATTTATAGGCAAAACAACCTAATTAAATGATAAATAAAAATATCCAATGAGTTCTAATCTTGGGAAAACCCCTAGGCACTAGTTAGTTTCAAGCCCCATGTACCTTGTATCTTGATGTAATGTTACCATTGTAATATCCATTCCCATGCATGGAAAAATAGTAGGGAACATAAATATAAAATATTAGTCCCCAATAATCATCAATATAGTTTTGTTAGTGTTGTTAATATATAACTTGCTATGTGAAATATGGATACAAATGCTCCGGATCACTAGCGTACTTGTACACGTCCGCCCACCTAGATACCAAGGTTTCCCCCCTTATGATCAAATAATTTCCACATGTTTTCAAAAATACATTTTCACATAAAAACCCCATTTAGGGTTTTACAAACTCCAAATAGTAGCGACCCATAATTTGCACCATTTACCTAACTCAATAAAAAACGAAATGCTTTCATAAAACGGTTTCAGGGTATACCACCAAACGTTTCACATAAAATCTATTTAAAATCCCTATTTTAAAATCTATTTCACACAAATATTACCCCAAAATATAATATTAATCACTAAAAAATTTTAATAAAACCATCACATGAGTTATAAAAATACTCAATTGGTATAACATTGAATTGATATGTAAAACACCAATTTTTGCAGAAAATTGGAACTTAAAAAATCATTTGCTTAAAAAATTACTAGTTTTTTTTGTAGAAAAAAATGAATGATAATTATGATAAAAAAAATAAATCAAGTAGGGATAACTCATCTAGTAGTGCTTACACATGGAATCACCTACCCTAAGTGTCAAAACACCAAATCCTTGTGCAGATGTTCACCCGCACCATCGCTGAATCACAAAGGAGTTCAATTAAACCTAAAACTACAATATTAGGCCAAGAAACCCAAGATCAAACCTTAGGATCAACGAACTAAATTTTGGACATTAGTAACTTCAATAAAAATTGATGAAGCCCTATGAAAATGGGAGAAACCCTATGCAAATGGGGGGAGGAAGGATATAAACCCACCTACTTGAGAGATCTTGATGAAATCTCCCAAAATCCACCAAAGGTTGAATATCGAAGCAACCAAAACTGATAGGGATGCCTGAATGAGGCTGAGAAAGTCAAGTGGGGACTGAAATGGGGTAAAAAGATAGAAAATTGAATGATTTATTGACGAAACATATTTCCTTCTCAAATATAGACGATTTGAGAAATCCTAAGAAATTTCACCCTAATCTGCGATGCAAATGGGCTCCAAATAGGGATACACAAACTTTGGGGCATGCATAGGGCTGTTGGATTCTAGGGGGAGGTTTAATCACCAAGAAAAATAAATTAATTAATGAGATATTAAAGAATTAAAATTTTCTAAAGTAGGAAATGGGCTCACGGGTTGACCCAATGCCTAACTAAATAACCAAAATCGAAAATGATAATGAGTTCCTAAGGGGTCAAAGTATACTTTGTGGTTTTAATAGGTTTGGGGAGTCTAAGTATGTTGTGTAATGAATGAAAAATGTTGAAAATTTAGGATTTTTAAAAGAAACAAAATTTGTTTTTAAATATGGAAATGAGCTCACAGTTTTTCCCAAATCTTGAAAACCCACCATTTACACATAAAATTCATGAGAAACCCCCTCAAAAAAGTATTAATATAAATTAAATGAAAAATAACTTTAAAATAAGTCGTGGATCTGAAAATTATTCCCACCATAAAAACTTTTCGCCCTTAGAAAGTCATCTTGAAGCCTGATGAGATAAGAGAAACGAAAACTTCTCTTCGACCCAAGACTTCCACTCCCATGTATCATGACCATCAGTCCCATAATGAAATAGGACTTGAACTAGAGGAATATTATTCCCTTGAATAAGTTTTTCTTGGGAGTCAACAATTCGCACCGGCCCCTCAAAGACTGATAAATAGGTCTCTCTCTCTTGTTCTTCCCAATTCAGCACATGTGATGGATCTGGGTTGTACTTTTTCAACTAGGAGATGTCATTAATGTATGTAAAATGAGAAGGAAAGTCAAATCTATATGAAACCTTTCCAATATTCTCAATGATATAAAAAAACGACAAACTATGGCATCAGCTTCCCTTGCTTTCCCAATCGATGATGGCCCAGACGAGGGGTCAAATTCAAGAATACCCTATCACCCACAGAAAGCTCTAGGTATCGACACCTCTAGTCAGCATAAGATTTATGAAGAGTCTGAGCTATCAAAAAGCACTTCATGATTAGATTTACCTTCTCATAATCCCCCAACACAAGGCTCGACCCCAATAGTGAAGTCTCACCTACGACATCCCAATATAGTGGGACTGAAAAGGCCGACCATAGAGCACATCAAAATGAGACATTCGAATCAAGGATTGGTAACAATTATTATATGAAAATTAAACCAACCACAAATGGATATCCCCTTAACCTCCAATGTCCAATACACATGTACGAAGCATTTCATCTAGGATATGATTCACCTGCTCTCTCTGACCATCGGTTTGTGGAAAATAAGCCATGATCATCTTAATCTGTGACCCTAAGGCCTTTTGAAAGCCTTCCCAAAACTGAGAAGTTAAATGGGGGTCTCTATTTGAGATAACTACTGATGGCACACCATGAAGCCTTACCATATCCTGGAGATACAAACAGACCAAATCATCTACTTTAGCAGTATATTTGATCAGAATGAAGTGGGATGATATGGTCAGATGATCAATCAACACCCAAATATAATTATTACCCTGAGGTGTATGAGGTAAGACAACAATGAAGTCCATGGTGACCTTGTCCCACTTCCAGGTATAAATAGGTCACGGATGGTGAAAAACGGAGGGCCTTTGGTGCTCCGATTTCACCTGCTGACATGTGTATCATCTTGAAACAAAGTAAAAAATGGTCTGTATCATACATGGCCACCAGAACTATTGTCCCACGTCATAATAAATCTTGGTGGCGCCTGGATAGACAACCTATAGAGACTGGTGGCTATCCTACATCACCACCTTCCGCAGAGATGACAACACTACCGAACGTCCCTTGAAGCACAAGATTCCCTCATGAGATGATGACCAATCAGAAGACATCTCCCCACTATGAAGAAACAACCACAACTGTTGAAAAACATCATAACTAGGATGTTCTCACTAAATCAACTCCAAGAGAGGAGTCAACTAAATGCTCACCAAGATCACACTTCCACTGTGCTCCTAGGTCTCCACATGCATCAGAGCAAATATCCCCATTATAGTCCACTAATCATTGGACTTCCTCAAGGATTTCACTGGTACTTTTCTATTCAAAGCATCCGATACCACATTACCCTTTCTTGAGGTATAGAAAATGTCAAAGTTGAACCCGTACAAGTACGCGATCCAAAAGAATGGTCTTAGATTGAGATCCTTCTACAAGAAGATGTAGGACAATATTTTGTGATCAGAGTAGACCAAGAACTTATCCCTAAATAGATACTGATACTATGTCTTCAAAGCATGCATAAAAAATGCTAGTTTCAAGTCAAGGGTCGATTAATTCATTTTGTGTGGTTGGAGTTGGAGAGAACCATATACCACCACGTGATCACCCTGCATAATCACACACTGAAGAACCATACATGAAGCATCACAATACACCACATACCCCTTTCCAAACTTTGGAAAAATTAGCATGGAGGCGGTATTAAACCACCACTTTAGTTCCTTGAAGGATTTCAGACACTCTGGCCCCCATACAAACTTAACCCCTTTCTAGGTGAGAACGTTCATGGGCTAAGCAAGCTGAGAGAAATCCCAAACAAAACTCTAGTAGTAACCAGCCAGGCCGAGGAAACTCTTGATCTCGAACACGTTATTTGGATTATCCCATTAAATAACTACACTGATCTTATCAGGATCCACCAAAAATCCTTGCTCTGAGATCACATGCCCTAGAAACTTCACCACCCTGATTCATAAAGTGCACTTAGACAACTTTGCATAAAGGGAGTGATCTCGCTAAGTTCCCAACACGATCAAAAAATGATTCTAATGCTCCTCCTCAGATCCAGAGTAAACTAGGATGTCTTCTATGAATACCATGAAAAAAGTGTCGAGATAATTTTGGAAAACCTATTCCTGAGTTCCATAAAGAGATTTGGAGTATTGGTCAATATGAAAGGCATGACCAAGTTCTCAAAGTGGTTGTACCTACTTCAGAAGACTGTCTTAGAGATATCTTTGTGACGCCCTAGGTTTTATAAACTGGTCTAAGTGAACAATGTTATGATTTTTAATGATGTCTCTTGTTTTATTTTATTTTGTGATTTGTGTGCTGATAAAGAATTTGAAACGAAATAAAACATGAGGAATACGGTAAACTGGTATATATTTAAAAGTTACATTGCAACAAGACCCATCTAATTTAATGTACCATGCACAAGACCTAACACGACCACAACAAGACTACTTAGAATCAAAACTCGGGTAATCAGATAGTCATCGTCTTCAGGGTCCATCAGTGTGAAAAATATAATAGCCAGAACCACCGCGCACGCACTCAGCACCGGTGGTTTGAGGAGAGCCATCCGCCTAGGGTCAGGTGTTTTGAAAATGTAAAACACCCTACCCCTTATTTATAAGATTTATATCAAATGGTAAGGTATTTTTACATAATCTAAAATGGGATTTTTAGATTTAGAATATCTAAGTTAAAAATATCTGTTAAATTGTGTAAATTTGATTTTTAATGTTATATAATTTTTTTCTTTAAAATTAATTTTTTTTAAAGCGTACTGTTCCTTCTCGGTGAATCCTTTGCTAGCCGCGCAATCACCTCGACCGTCCGATCTCGCCAAGGTCAAATCCTGGCGGTTGATGTTTTTTTAAAACGCTCATTACATCTCTTTTGAACCACGTCCGTCCGATCTCTCCAAGTTGGATCCCAGCCGTCGTTTTATTTTTTTTCCATCCTCTACGAACTCAGTCGTCTTCTACCTGACGACGGGGTCCCGCTAGTCGGCACGCTGGTTTGCCCGAGACGTCACCCTCACCACTATTTTTCTTGACCTCATGCACCCACCTTCCTAGGAAATCATAGGATCGGCCTAACCCCCGGATCATTTTCCTTTAAGAACACTGAAACCTCTGTGTAAACGGGGACCTCCAGAGCCAACCTGCACCACCGCGACACCTACCTCGCCATCGCCTCACCACCACACAAACCACCACTGGTTCTGCACCACGCTCCCCATGCATGACCACACCAGTGCCGGCACCACGCCGCTAGTAACCCCGCTGTTACCTTGCAGCGTCTCCAGGTGGCCACGACCTCACCGGACCACCTCCAGTCACCCAGCATGCCTCCTTCTGCGGTGAGCTTCTTTTTTAAGCTGTAAGGGTTCCATGTTTATGTGTTTTTTTCAAAACCTACCCATGCTCCTCAGTATATATATATATATGTTCAATATATATATATACGGATTATTTATTTAGGTAATTACTTTCCATACAATCCACTCTAAGCAAATAGAGGGATTCGAAGGGTGTTTTCCTACGTGTCTACAAACATAGGGGATACCCCCACCTCCTTATAATTTGAAAACCTAATACACACACTGCCTATACTCGGATATACGATATGTATATATATATAAACTTATATATATTCAGTATAGGCTCTGTGACTCTCCTCTTTTGAAGACTTGGAGTGTGGCTTAGAAAATGGGATCTCTTTTTTTCACTTCCTAAAAAGATGTAGGGGTTTTATTTCCTTTGAGTTTTGTTTATATAACCCATTTGATAGCATATATACACATATATATATATATATAATTTTATATATGTTTAGGTATAACCCCTTGACCTCTTCCAGTTTAAGGGATTCCAAGGAGATTGTTTATTATTATTATGTAATTAAGTATTTACATGCAGGTAGTTATGAAGGGTTTTTTTCTTCTCTTAATAAAAACCATTACATAACTTATATCTATGTATTTACAGGTGTTTAAGCATACACACACACATATATATATATATATAGTTAACCATACAAAATCTATTTCTAATATTTCCATATAATTCCGTATTTTATATTAGGAATTATACTTTTGGAAATGGTTTAAAAAAATAAAATAAATTCCTAACATTTATGATCTTTATGTAAGCCTTATATATATATATATAACTATATATTTATATAAGGCTATGTATTGGAATGGAAATCAGTTTTGATTTTTAAGAGATGAATACTTATCTTTGAAAAATATTTTTGATGCGAACCTGGTCTTTGGTTTAAGTACAATTATGTTATAATTAAAAACAATGTTTTTATATATTTATGTATTTATAGTTTCATAAACATTTAAACCCCCATAAGGTTTTGATTTTTAAACTGAATAAGTGATATGTATTTAAAGGTTTTCTAATTTTAAGTGAACCATGTTTAATTTATGAGAAAACCTATATATATACTTTGTGCATATATCCCTATGTATGTATGTGTTTTTTTAAGGTTAATATCTGAAACCCTAGTTTCAAGAAATGGTTATTAATATTTTTATGCATGTAGGATTTTAGTGCTTCCCTATGCTGTTTTATATTTTTGTGTCTATGGGTACACCAATGAACTTGACTAATGTCTCCCTTGAAATGATTTGTGTTTTTTTTAAAAGGATATACTTATGACTGTTTTAAAATTGTATTAAAAGGATAGGGATTTAAGGGTTATGTTAATATGTATAAATCCTCTATTATTTTTATACCAAACTCGCTGCAGTGATTATTGGTGATCAGAGTTTAACTGAAAATTCTATGACCAGTGGAGAACAATAATTAATGAAAAGTATTTTATTTAAAAGGGTTTATTTCGAAGTATTAGAATTTTAAAAATTCCAGGTGTTTATTATTTTTATACCAAACTTGCCACAGTGATTATTAGTGGTTGGAGATTTGTTGCAAGTACAGTGACTTGTTAAGAACAATAGTTAATGATAAGTAGTTCATTTCCATTTATTGGAATTTTAGAGACTCATCATTTAATACCCCTTGGGAGAAAATCTCATACATTCATCATTTTATGTGCTTAAATAATTGTTCTATGCACATTGTATACTTACTGAACCATGCCTTCTTTTATTCCATATTTTCAATTTTATCTGTCGTATCATATATTTGTAAACCAATTATATAATTGTTACCTTATTAATATTATTCATGCATATGAATCAACATGATAATGAACTAAGAACTAAATTACCCAAAGAGGTATAGGACACCTTGGGTAAGGAGAAATGAAAATGGTATTACCCAAAGTGGTATGGGACACCTTGGGTAATATTAAATGAATATTAAATATTCAAAGTGGTATAAGACACCTTGAATATCTGACCCTATCAACATGTGAGAAATGTATGGGACTACCGGGATGGGGTCCGGTAAAAAGAAAACCCTCCAGGTTGGGGACTGGTTAAAGTAAGCCCTCCGGGTTGGAGACTGGTAAAAGTAAGATCCTCGATGCATCGATAGTTCTCGAGATAGTCAGATTGGGTTATTACCCCTAGGTCATGGCACAAGGCCTTGACACAGAGACCATGAGTCCTTCAGCATACATTTCTTAGCTTATGACCAACCAAGTGATTACTCTGACAAGAGGAATATCCTTGGTTATAGAACCTTTACCTATGAGTATCAGATTTAAAAAAAACACATGACATATGATGTGGCAAAGTTGATGCACGACCAGTTTTATTTTTCAGAATTTTATTACAAATGTTGCATTACGTTTATCATGTCATGATGTGTTTTTTAGATAATGCGCTTGTGCGCAACTCTGATGATGTTTACACCTTGTTGTTCATGCACACCTTTCTTTTTTATGGACACTTTACTTTGTATAACCCATACCTTTTTATTATCATTCTTATCTTGTCTATTAAGTGGGTTTCATCTAAGTGTTATAGTGTATAAGTATGAATTGCTTTAACTGTGTTACATCGACTTTTGTTTTGTATTGAATTTTTTCCTTTAAGAAAACATTTTAAGTATGGAAAAGTATTTTCAAAGTTGTTTTCAAAGGCTGTATTTATGTATTTTCAAAAACCCCATACTGAGTATTTCAATTCTCACCCTACTTTTTCTGTTAAATTTTTACAGGTTGATAGAGCCTTTCCAAGTCTTGGATTTTTGTTCTTAGCTCAGTGATAAAGAAGCAAAGCTGTTGTCTCTGATTCTACAGGATCTAAAACAGAATTTTCCTCCTGCTGTGTTATGATGTGTAACTTATTTGTTTCATTTGTATGAAATAAATTACACACCATAACCATAGCACCGGCTCCGGGCTACCGGGGTCGGGGCGTTATAGTTGGTATCAGAGGAATGGTTTAGGAAACCCTAGAAGATTAGGACAACACAAAAACATTAATAATGTTTTACTAAGTAGGGTTTGTTCTTAAACTTATCAGATGGCAAGACCGCGAACCACGCCTAGAATCTTGACTCTCCCTATAGAGATCATAAGGACTATTGTAGCAAAATACTGCTCAACAAGTTACCAACCTTTTGTTAACTTATGACTCACGTGCAAAACCATCTATGAAATATCGAAAAGCTCGAATGTCCTTCGAATCTTCTGAGGGTCGGAAGTTGTGTATAACCAAATGGCCAAAGCGTTGTTTGAGAATTATAAAAAGAAAGGGAAGTACTATGAGGGACGCTTCCTATGTTTCACCATGAATAATAAATGGTCGGCCTTCACGACCTTCGGAGAAGCTGCAAAGGAGTTGGACTTCCGTGCAATCTTTATGTACCAAATCCTGTGTGTCAGCATGCTTGGGGAGCTTTGAGAGTTTGGCTCATTCATCAAATCCTTCAGATATGAAGTGGTTCGAGAGATATTTAGGAACCAAATCCAAGCGGATGTCACGAAGCATGATTTCACTCGTCCCCATCTCTGGAAAACCACCTGTATCAAACGGGAGCTTGGTTTTTAACCACGATCCACTTTGACAAGAATGTATTTGGGAAGAGGAGACCCACAAGCTTTGTTCTGCCCTGGGGATAGAGTTGAATAGTACCTTCTTCCATGGGTGGTGGAGGTAGAGGGACATCACCAAGGGTGTCAGGGAAGCTGTGTGAGTAAGTCAGTGTATGTACGCCGATCGAATTGCGAGGACACAATTCTTTTAAGAGGGGGATAATGTGACGCCCCAGGTTTTATAAACTAGTCCAAGTGAACAATGTTATGCTTTCTAATGATGTCTCTTGTTTTATTTTATTTTGTGATTTGTGTGCTGATAAAGAATTTGAAACGAAATAAAACAATAGGAATACGGTAAACTGGTATATATTTAAAAGTTACATTGCAACAATACCCATCTAATTGAAAGTACCATGCACAAGACCTAACACAGCCACAACAAGACTACTGAGAATCACAACTCAGGTATTCGGATAGTCGTCATCTTTAGGGTCCATCAGTGAGAAAAATATAACAGCTAGAACCACCGCACACGCACTCAGCACCAGTGGTATGAGGAGAACCAGCCACCTAGGGTCAGGTGTTTTGAAAATGTAAAACACCCTACCCCTTGTTTTTATAATGGACCTCTAAGGGAATATGACCATTATATGACCATTGGGTTTCAATGGATAAAGTGCATCTTTTTATAAAAATTTGGTCTTTATAACAGTTTTATAATCTTATGGTATTTCAATATTTTAATATGTAAAAAAATATAAGAATTTTTTCTTTGAGTATTAATATAAAATATTATTCTTGAAAATGAATCTATTTTGATTTTTTTTTCAAAATCTTGATGATATCTATATGGTGGCAAACTTAGTATTTTAAAATGTGTCGAACGTCATGTTTAAAGGGGTATCTGTAATAATTGAAAAAAAAAATATATTGGATCTCTAAAACTATGTATTTTGAAATAGGAAAAAAGTTATTTTTGAATCAAACGATGGGGTATGATATAAATTGGATTTTTGATTTCTAAAGATATAAGTTCCTAACAAACGTTTAGTATGAAATTTATAAGATTTATATCAAATGGTAAGGTATTTTTACATAATCTAAAATGGGATTTTTAGATTTGGAATATCTAAGTTAAAAATATCTATTAAATTGTGTAAATTCGATTTTAATGTTATATACTTTTTTTTAAGTAAACTTTTTTTAAGGCGTACTGTTCCTTCTCGGCAAAGCCTTTGCTGGTTGTGCGATCACCTCGACTGTCTAATATTGCCAAGGTCAAATCCCAGCAGTTGATGTTTTTTTAAACGCTCATTACATCTCTTTTGAACCGCGTCTGTCCGATCTCTCCAAGACAGATCCCAGCCATCGTTTTCTTTTTTTCCTTCCTTCGTGAACTCAGTCATCTTCTACCTCACGACGGGGTCCCGCTAGCCGGCATGCTGATTTTCCCGAGACGCCACCCTCACCACTATTTTTTTTGACCTCGCGCACCCACCTTCCTAGGAAATCATAGGATCGGCCTAACCCCCAGATCGTTTTCCTTTAAGAACACTGAAACCTCTGTGTAAACGGGGACCGTCGGAGCCAACTCGTGCCGCCGCGACACCTACCTCACCGTCGCCTCGCCACCACACAAACCACCACTGGTTCCGCACCACAATTCCCATGCACGACCACACTAGTGCCGGCGCCACTCCGCTGGTCACCCCGCTGTTACGTTGCAGCGTCTCCAAGTGGATGTGACCTCACCAGACCACCTCCAGCCACCCAGCAAGCCTCCATCTGCGGCAAGCTTCCTCCTTAAGCTGTAAGGGTGCCATGTTTATGTGTTTTTTTCAAAACCTACCCATGATACTCGATACATATATATATACATGCAATATATATATACGGATTATTTTTTTTAGGTATTTACTTTCCATACAATCCACTCTAAGCAAACAGAGGGATTCGAAGGGTGTTTTCCTTCACGTCTACAAACATAGGGGATACCCCCACCTCCTTTTAATTTGAGAACCCAATACACACACTTCCTATACTCGGGTATACGATATATATATATATATATAAACTTATATATATTCAGTATAGGCTCCGTGACTCTCCTCATTTGAAGACTTGGAGTGTGGCTTAGAAAATTGTATCTATTTTTTTTCACTTCCTAAAATGATTTAAGGGTTTTCTTTCCTTTTAGTTTTGTTTATATAACTGATTTCATAGTATATATACACATATATATAATTTTATATATGTTTAGGTATACCCCATTGACCTCTTCCAGTTTAAGGGATTCCAAGGAGATTATTATTATTATTATTTAATTAAGTATTTACATGCGGGTAGTTATGAAGGGTTTTTTTCTTCTCTTAAGAAAAACCATTACATAACTTATATCTATGTATTTACAGGTGTTTAAGCATACACAAACACACACATATATATAGGTAACCATACAAAATCTATTTCTAATATTTCCATATAATTTAGTATTTTATATTAGGAATTATACTTTTGGAAATGATTTTAAAAAAAATTCCTTACATGTATGATCTTTTTGTAAGCCTTATATATATAACTATATATTTATATAAGGTTATGTATTGGAATGGAAATCAGTTTTGATTTTTAAGAGATGAATACTTATATTTGAAGAATATTTTTGATGCGAACCTAGTGTTTGGTTTAAGTACAATTATGTTATAATTAAAAACAATGTTTTTATATATTTATGTTTTTATAGTTTCTTGAACATTTAAACCCCCATAAGGTTCTGATTTTTAAACTGAATAAGTGGTAAGTAGTTAGAGGTTTTCTTATTTTAAGTGAAACGTATTTAATTTATGAGAAAACCTATATATATACTTTGTGTATATATCCCTATGTATGTATGTGTTTTCTAAGATTAATATCTGAAACCCTAGTTTCAGGAAATGGTTATTAATATTTTTATGCATGTAGGATTTTAGTTTTTGCCTATGCTGTTTTATATTTTTTAGTCTAAGGGTAAACCATTTAACTTTACTAATGTCTCACTTGAAATGATTTGTGTTTTTTAAAAGGATATGCTTATGCCTATTTTAAACTTTTATTAAAAGGATAGGGATTTAAGGGTTATGTTAATATGTAGAAATCCTCTATTATTTTTATACCAAACTCGCTGTAGTGATTATTGGTGATCAGATTTTAACTGCAAATTCTATGACAAGTGAAGAACAATAATTAATGACAACTATTTTATTTAAAGGGGTTTATTTCCAAGTATTGGAATTTTAAAGATAGAAAGTGTTTATTATTTTTATACCAAACTCACCGCAGTGATTATTAGTGGCTGGAGATTTGTTGCAAGTACAGTGAGCTGTGAAGAACAATAGTTAATGCCAAGTAGTTCATTTCCATGTATTGGAATTTTAGAGACTCATCATTTAATACCCCTTGGGAGAAAATCTCATACATTCATCGTTTTATGTGCTTAAATAATTGTTCTATGCACATAGTATGCTTACTGAACCATGCCTGATTTTATTATATATTTTCAATTTTATCCGTTGTATCATATATTTGTAAAGCAATTATATAATTGTTACCTTATTCAAATTATTCATGTATATGACTCAACATGATAATGAACTAATAACTAAATTACCCAAAGTGGTATGGGACACCTTGGGTAATGAGAAATGAAAATGGTATTACCCAAAGTGGTATGGGACACCTTGAGTAATATGAAATGAAAATTAAATATTCAAAGTGGTACGGGACACCTTGAATATTTGAACCTATCAACATGTGAGAAATGTATGGGACTACCGGGATGGGGTCCAGTAAAAAGAAAACCCTCCAAGTTGGGGACTGGTTAAAGTAAGCCCTCCGGGTGGGATACCGGTAAAAGTAAGCTCTTCGATGCATCAATAGTTCTCGAGACAGTCAGATTGGGTTTTTACCCCAAGGTCATGGCACAAGGCCTTGACACAGGGACCATGAGTCCTTAAGCATACATTTCTTAGCTTCTGACCAACCAAGTGATTACTCCGACTAGAGGAATATCCTTGGTTATAGAACCATTACCTATGAGTATCATATTAAAAAAAAACACAAGACATATGATGTGGCAGTGTTTATGCATGACCAGTTTAATTTTCAAGAATTTAATTACAAATGTTGCATTACATTTATCATGTCATGATGTGTTTTTTTAGATAATGCGCTTGTGCACGACTCTGATGATGTTTACACCTTGTTGTTCATGCAAACCTTTCTTGTTTATGGACACTTTACTTAGTATAACCTAGGCCCTTTTATTAGCATGCTTATCTTTTCTATTAAGTGGGTTTCAGCTAACTGTTCTAGTGTATAAGTATGAAGTTCTTTAATAGTGTTACATAAACTTTTGTTTCGTCTTGAAGTTTTTCCTTTAATAAAACATTTTAAGTATGGAAAAGTATTTTCAAAGTAGTTTTCAAAGGCTGTATTTATGTATTTTCAAAAACCCCTTACTGAGTATTTCAATGCTCACACTATGTTTCTTTTTAAATTTTTACACTTTGATAGAGCCTTTCCAAGTCTTGGATTTTTGTTCTTAGCTTAGCGATAAAGAAGCAAAGCTGTTGTCTCTGATTCTCCAGGATCTAAACCAGAAAGTTCCTCCTACTGTGTTATGATGTGTAACTTATTTGTTTCATTTTTATGAAATAAATTACACACCATAACAATAGCACCGGCTCCGGGCTACCGGGGTCGGGGCGTTATAATCTTCATCTTTCACCCTGAGTTGGTGGTAACCTGAACACCGTTCTATTTTAGAAAACCACTTTTCCACCTTCAACTGATCTAAAAAGTCATCTATTCAAGGAAAAGGATATTTGTTCTTGATGGTTACCTTGTTTAGCTTCAGGTAATAAATACACATCCAGAGGGATCCTTTAGCCTTATTTGTAAATAGAATATGAGCGACCCGAGGAGAGATTCTTGGGCCGATGAATCATTTGGATTCTAAATTATCCAGATTTATCTTTAATTCACTCAGCTCGGTGGGGGCCATATGGTATGATGGAAGAGATATTGTCTTTATTCTCTACGCTATATCAATTGAGAAATTGACATCCCGCTCTGAAGGTAAGTCTGAAAAATCATATGGGAATACCTCTAGAAGCTCATCCACTACACGAGGTAGTGTAACTTCAGGAGCATGTCCATCGTCCTCTATCCTGAGTGATGATAACTAGAAGAAAATATTTCCCAACTCTAGGAGTGGAGGTCCTGCATTACCCGATCGTGGATCCTAATCCCCACGGAAAACCAAACGACTCCCATCTGGCGCCATGAAACAAACCCATTGCCTATAGTAATAGATGTGCTCTAAAAAGTGCACCATCAAATCCATGCCAAATATCATGTCAAATAGATATATATATATCACTAGGAGGTATCACTTTATCTCAACCACTAACACGAAAAGTACACATGATGAGTATTTGAGACCCTGATTCTTCTTCTTTCATAGAGGCATCACCGACTCCATCATAAAAGAAAAATTATTGGTTGGAAAATTCTGTATATTAACAAAATAGGAAGAGATGAATGAAACAAAGGCACCAGTATAAAAAGATCAGTAGCTATAGAAGATTAAATCAAAACAGTACCTTGAACTATTGATGGTCGTACCTATGATCCTAATGGTTCCTGATCCACCACATGAAGATTCCAGGACTCTTTCTAAGAATGACCACTAATATGTGGCTATGCCCTGAACTGGATCTACCTAGAAGATGATCCGGCCCTACCACCACATCCACCAAACTATGATCCCCCTATCATCGAAGGATATTAATGAGCAGGAACACCCCTAGAAGACACTAATACTGCCCCACTTTGGAGTGGACATTCCATCATTCAAAAGTGTTTCAAGTGTCCCATACCACCACACTCATAACAAGACTTCAGAGGAATTGGTGGAAGATGACAGACCTCACATTAGAATCCACTGAAGAAAACTGCCTAGAAGGTTGGATGAAGCTACCACCTCCTTATTTCCCCTCATCCTTTTTTTATTAGAAGAGATGAAAATGCCCATACCTGATATCATCCTTGAAAAACCAGACCTCCCCTTGTGGTCGATCTCCACCATACCCTCCCGTTCAACCACATATACTTAGGTTTTCAGCTTGAACATGAAGACCTGAGAATAGATTTCTGGCCTCCAACCCCTCTATAACTTCTGTGCCTTCATCTACTCATTAGAGAACATTTTAAAAGCAAAATGGACCAAATAAAAAAAATGGTTGGCATACTACATCATAGAAATATCCCCCTGAATAAGCTCCATAAACTCTTGAGATCTAGCATATGCCAAAACCTCATGGCAGTACTGGTCATTGAAGATAACCTTAAAGTCCTTCTAGCTTATCTACACATGATTCTTAGATTGAAGCACCGATTCCCACCACCTTCGGAAGGAACCCTCTAACAGGAAAGTGACACATTTCACCCTATCCCCCTTAGGTGTTTCGAGGAACTCAAACATGCACTCAATATTTTCGAATAACTCCTCCGCTTCTTGGGGTTATGTGAAACCTCAGAATGTAAGAGGCTTGTTTTTCAGAAACTCTTAGGCCTTTTCCTTACTAAGACTAGTCTCATATTTCTTAACTAGATCTGGAATATGAGTCAATCCCTATCTGAAAGCTTAGACAGTCCAAACCACAACCTCCACTGGCCTTGATCAAGCGGTGAGGGAGAACTCTCTCCAGCTTCCTCCTGTGGGTGCATGGGAGCTTTCTTGGGAGGCATGTTGATATAAAATACAATAGTCACAAGAATAAAAATCAGTACCAAAATTATGTAAATTTCATTAATAACATCAAATATAAATAATCCAAACACATTACAATAATAAAATATACAACTACTTTATCCCCACCCGATGTCTATGTGTAGTCTGTAGCCCACGCATCTCACCTGGAAGTGAAGTCAAAAAAAATTCCAATGTCCCATGGTGACTTGTGGTGTTCTATGAGAGGTTCAAGATAGGCACCCTACTCGCAATCAAAACTCTGAGCCCAAATAGTCATAGCTCTTATCTAGCCCGACTCATCCTAAAAAAATAATATAACCCAAAAACATTATCCTCCTTTTATAACATTTTTTCACGAACCGAATCTGGTCACCATTAAAATAAACTCTTAACCCAACCCATGGAATGTTTTGAAGGGCATTCCCTATCCCCATGGGCTGGCACAAGTTTCCGGGTATCATGTATTATGGTTTGGGAACTGTTTACCCGAGTTTAGAATCATTTAACAACCAAAAAAAATAAATTAACCAAATCTAAAAATTTATGCCAAACATTCCTTAAATAAATTCTAGAATGGAACACATAGGTTTAAAAATGACACAATAGGTTCAAATATACATAAAATTAGTAGAACAACTGCCCAAGGGACTCCACACGACAAGGGTTTATCACCCACAAGTCGTCTCCACAACACCTCACCAAGGGAAGAAACTAGTAACCTGAACCGCCATCACCCAAGGCGTTGCCTTTACCATTGTCAAAAATGATCAAGTAAACTTACACCCAATGGTTTTAAGTAGGGTGTGATCCTAATACCAGTAGTATTCCACCCAAATTATTCCATATTTTAAGCAATACAAGATGAAAAGCATGCATGTTTTTGAAGAACAAGAAATTGTGGCAATAAATTCTAAAGAATGCAACTTTTAAAGGTAAAATATTTTCAAATGGAAATATCAAACAGTGAAAAAAATTAATTAAAAAATGTAATATACTAAATTTTCCTGCCAAAACACCCTAATTCAATGATAATTATAAAATAAAAAATGACCACTAATCTCAAGAACACCCCTAGGAACTAGTTAGTTTTGGGCCCCATGTACCTCATATCTCAGTGTAAAGTAACTATATTAATATCCATTACCAGGAATGAGACACTATTAAGAAACATACCCATAAACTAGTGGTCCACAATCATCATAAATATAGTTTTTTAGTGTTGTCAATGTCCAACTTTCTAAGTGAAATAGGGATAAAACCGCTCTGAATCACTAGTGTACTAGTACACATCTGACCACCTTGATACCCGGGTTTCCCCCTTGAGATCAAACAATTTACACATGTTTCAAAAATACATTTGCACATAAAAACCCAATTTCTTGTTATACACACAAAAAACAATATCTATACATGCTTTGAACCATTTACACAACTCAATAAACAATGAAATGTTTTCTTAAAATAGCTTCAAGGTATACCACCAAACTTTGCACTTGAAAAATATTTAAAATAACTCTTTGAAAACCAATTTTATACCAATATTACCCAAAAATATAATTTTCATAACCAAAACATTTTAATAAAACCATTACATGAGTTATAAAAATCCCTAATTGGTATAACATTGAACAGACATGTAAAACATCCATTTCCACACAAAATTGGCACTTAAAAAACAATTGCTTAATAAATTCCATCAAAAACAATTTTTTTTTAGCTATTAAAATGAATTAGGATTATTATAAAAATATAAATAAATCACGGATAACTCATCTAGTATTTCTAACACATGGAATCGCCTACCACAAGTTTAAAACACCAAATCCTTATGCAGAAGTTCACTCGCACCACCGCCACACAACAAAGGAGTTAGGTAAACCGTAATACCACAATATTAGACCAATAAGACAAAGAGAAAACCCTAGATTATAATACCAACTTTATGGAAATTAGTAACTTCAATAGAAATGGAATAAAATCTAAGAAAATTGAAGAAACCATAACTGAATGGGAGGAGGAAGGAAGAAAATCCACTTACTTGAGAGATCTTGAAGATATCGCCCCAAATACACCAAAGGTTGAATCTCCAAGCAGCCAAGAATAATAGGGAGGATTTAATGAGGATGAGTAGGTCATGTGGGGACTAAAATGGGGTAAAAATAGTTAAAATTTAATGTTTTATGGATAAAAAAATTGCCTTCTCAAATATGGACGATTTGAGAAACCCTGATAAATTTCACCCTAATCTGCGATGCAAATGAGCTCCAAAGATGAAGACATGAACATGGGGGCGTTCCTAGGGATGGTTTATTCAAGTGGGAGGTATAATAATAGAAAAAGTTTAAAAATAAATGATATAATAAATAATTAATCTTCTTAAAGTAGGAAATGGGATCACAGGTTGGCCCAATACCTAACTAAATCACCCAAATACAAAATGACAATGAGTTCTTTAGGAGTCCAAATATACATGGTGGGTTTAATAGTCAAGAGGAGGAAAAGTAAGAAGTGTAATGGATGAAAAATGTTGAAAAATGAAGGAGTTATAAAAAAATTTTGTTTTGAAATCTGGAAATGGGATCATGGTTTAGCCCAAATCTTGAAAACCCATCATTTCTTAAAACAATGTATGGGAAACCCCCACAATAAATAATGAATGTAAATTATGTTAAAAATAACTTTACAATAATTCATGGATGTGATAGTGTTATTTTAAAATTTTGGTTTTTTGTTTTTAGGAGTTTTGATCCATCTCTTGAGACTTAATACAACGATGTTCATCATAAGTGACAAGGAAACACCTTTTGAAGTAGGTATTTCTATTTCATGTCCTCTTATAAGAGTTATAGGGGTTATAAATGTTTAAAAAGGTGTTTAAGAACTAGAGTGATGAGGTATATTATATCTATACTTGTTTTCTCAAATACTCTCTATATTGTGTTCCATTTATCTTTGGGAAGATGGGTGAATTTCATAGTACAATGTTACTTTCATTTCATAAGGTATTTTTAGAATTCAAATTGTTTAAAAAATCCCAATGATATTTTTATTCAAGAAAAATTATTTTATTTAATGTTTTGGGCCTATTTCTATTTAAAAATTAGTGTGTTTATTGTTTTCAAGTGGTTTCCAAGTTATTAAGGGGTGTGTTCAACTTATGTAATTGTTTGATTACTTTATTGAGTTGATTATGATCTTGTTTAGTGTGGAATTTGATTTACCTTGGTTTAATTCTTAGTTAAAAAGTGGTTTTAAAAATGTATTTCCAAACATACACTTACTAAGAATTAAGTAAAGTCCTAATTGGCACTATATGAAAGGTAGATTTTATTTATTCTTTCTACACCATTATTGAGACCCGTTGTTACCCTTTGTTTATGCTTATATTCATACATATATGATTAAATGAATTTGGATTCATATTAATGTGTTTCTGAAGGGGGATCATTATTGAAGGGGTTTTGTTGTTAGTGGAATATATATGATTGTTGGGTTACATTGCCTTTGGGATATATGGTGGTCATGTGATTGAAGTTGTTATAATTGTGGCCGACCTCCTTTATATATTCTAGGATGAACCTTGGGAAACCATGTATGAGAGTGAGGGATGTTTTTTCTACTAGTTGAGAGTTACACACAGTCTATTTTCCCTTAGTTGATTTTCATGACTTGTCTAGGGGATTTTTCATCAATGAGGCTAGTTGGGAGTGATTTGGGTGATGAGTTTTATGAACTTAAACCTGCTGGTAGTTATTTCCACATGTGAACATCAATTATTGTCCCATTAGTATCTATTATGTTTTTTCATGATCTGTATATTATTTTAGGCCTATTATATTCTATTATAATGTGAGTTTCCCATTATTTTTATGGATTTTACTTTGATATATTGACCCCTATTTTTGGTTTAGTTTAAATGTTGACTGGTTTTCTCTATTTTGATATTTCCATTATTTTATGTACTTTACTCTACTTGATATTCTATTATAGTTTTCAACTTTTTTACTCATGTTTGATGAGTTTTTATAACATTTTAAATGAGAAAGGGGTAGTTGACTTCAAAGTTCAATAATTTGTTACAATGTCTTTGATGTAATTTTAAATCATGTGTGTATTTATTTTTCAAAATCTATGTTTTAAATGAAAGGGGAAAGTTAAAAATGGTTCCCTTAAAGGTGAGTTGTTTTAAAAGGGGGGAATAGTTGGTTGTTGAAAAGAATATACCTTAGAAAGACATATTTTAGGTATGTTTTAAAAATGGCGTGTTTAAATAAAGTATACATGATATTTTTTATTTATTTATATATCATGTAAAGTAAATGTAAACCTATTTTATCATATTTATTTTCTATATAGGATAACTATTTTCTTTTATAAATAGAATGAAATTTAATATTGGTGGAATTTTACTAGGCATTGGATCACACCCTATATACTCACATTGATGGGTATGTAGCTTTATTTTCTTTTGAAGGTCTCACATGTTTTGGTTTTTCAGTTGCATTTCTACCTCCCTTTTTCTGGAAAGAGGGTGATTTTAGGTTTTGGTGGTGACTTGAGAGTCACATGGTGATAGTGGGGTTTTTCTCCTGAGTTCATCTATCCGACTTCGGACATGTTGTGTATTGGCCTCCCAGACCTCCAATTTTTTTTATCATTGATTTCTTATTATTATATGTAAAAAATTTGTGTAAAATATTATTTTGAATAGGAAATATTTTCAAAAAAATATTTTTATTATATTATCATTATGAATTGGTTTTTTAGATATTTTTTATTATAATATATTTTTTATTAGAATTTCTATCCCTTATACGGAAAAATCATATTGGGTTCCTGGGAAAAACCTACTATTTATACTAGTTTTCTTGATAGTGAAAATTTTCCCATGTGGACACTTATGATACCATAACACTAGTTACTATCCCATAGTGATTGGGAACATGCCTCAGTCAGTATGGAGGATGGACCCAGGTGATATTTCAAGTTGACTCAGGCCAATTTTCTATAAAAATGGTATCAAATCCTTCTTATAATTTATTAGGTTAATGGTTTATTAGATATAAGTCCATACAAGATCAATATGTGGGTGAAAAGGAGTGACTGGAAAACCCTTCCATATGTTAATCCTTGAGTTTCCATGGGTGGTCAGAATTTGTCTTTTGAATTCAGGTTTTATGGTTATTTACCTTTGAGATATTTTGATACAATTTTCCGCTTCTCTGAGTTGTAGGAAGACATCGAGAGTTATTTTAGGAAATTCTTAGTTTCATAATATAATTCTAGGTAATACAGAGGAACAAATTTAAGACCCATGGACTCTTAAACCATTTACTATCCATAAAAAACCATTCTAAACACCTTCCAGTGGCACTCGCAAGGTTGGAACATGATCTGATAAACTGTGTGTCCAGACCATGCAATGTGGAGAATGTTTTGTATTTTTGATTTTTTTTCACTTATTTGGTTATTTTAAATTATATTATTATTGATGATGCTCGTTTATGAGTATTTGAGTGGAATGTTTATGGATTTTTAAAGTTGTTTGATCAAAATTATAATCAGTGTTTTATTCCTTAGTGTTTGGGAATGTTTTGAAACCATATAATGTTTTGGGTTATTTGAGTTATATTTGTTATTTTTTTTAAATTGGAATAAATGATTTGAGTAAATGAAATGGTTTTGGGGGTTTTTTATTTTCAAGGAAGGATTTTTTTTATGATCTTGTTAAAAGCGGCGAATTTAAGTATGGTGGAGTTTCTATAATATTGAGGCATGCTATTTTTGTGATGCTTCTCATTATTAAAAATGATTTTGATGAAACCATGTGTTCTTTGGAAGTGGAAATAAAGAGTTTTTAAGTGACATTGAAATGGAATTATAATTGGTGTTTTGTGATCATTATTTGTTTGGTTTGTTATTTTTCCTTCATTATATTGAGTTTGGTATGGTTGATTGATTGTTATATTTTTGTGATGTTTTGGAACATAACCCTCAGAAAGGAATCAACAAGTCAATAAGGAAATTTCTTAGGTAATGATTATAGTGATCCATGAGTTTTATTTCTAGTATATAACTATACCCATACTCCTAATGGAGTGTAAGGTCCATGTTGTTCATGGATTTTGAATCATGCATGAGAGTTTTTGAATTTTTATCTTCTAGTGTTTAGTGGTGATCAATCATCCCATGAAGTGATGAAGTGGATTTCTAAGATTGAAGAGATATTTGAATCAATATAGACTTCTAAAACCTCTATGGTGAGTTATAACACTCCATTATTCACATTATTTGGTTTATATTTATGTAATCCCCCAATTCATTCCCAACCATTTGAGGTTTTTCCTTAGGGATATTTCAATGCCACCCTTATATAGTAGTTTTATCCTGAGGAAGTAAGAGTTGAGAAATCATTGTAGTTATTGGGTGTTTGTAAATGTGACAAGTCAATGAAGGAGTATATTTAATATTTCAATAGAATGTTCCATTTCTACATTGAGTTAGTTACTGATTTCCTAAGTAAGGTCTGGTTATGTGAAAGAGGCCTTAATCCATATCTTAGTTCAGTGGTGGTTTTGTTTGGTATGACTACCTATTTGGATATGGTATGTAATTCCATCATCATAGAGGTACCATTAGCAGAAAAACATATAGAAAGTGATGTTTTGACACAAAATAGTGTTGGAAATGGTGATATGTCTAGAAAAGAAGCAATGAAAAAAGGCGATTATGATGGGAATCTATATTCTCAGTTTTTTTACAACATCAGTAAATCAAAATCCTATGATGTTATTTTAATTTGGAATGTTAAAACATAGTACACCTTCTTTTATGATAGTTCTGACAACCCATTAAATGTTTATCCATCTCATTCCCCTTTATAGGTTTTGTAATCTAAATAAAGGTCATAAATTTAAGTTGCTGACAAATATTTGATCTAGGAAATAGTTTGGGATGTTTCTTCTTTTAGATATTTGGAAGCTGTTATGTGGTTACACAGGTGCTATTTTTTGTAATATTGAATTTTTATACATTTTTTCCATATCTGTTATACTATGTATTTTTTTTTCTAGATTAATGATCATTTGGAAATAATTTAGTGTCCTTTATTAATGTTCATTCCAAATTGATTTACGATTCTTTTTATTATTGATGTATAGAATAAACGATGGGTAGAGGTATGTTTAATGGGTAACATGGGAAATACTTGGGTATAGTATGGGATAACAAAGATAAGATGTAATTTTCTAGATTAACCATGAGAGATAAAAATTTTATATTTTCTTTTGGATTCACTGTGAATAGGTGTTTATCATGTTTGGTTGCGAGTTACCCTTCATGTTGCTTCATGAACCGAGGTTAGAACCATGTCATTCCATATTAATGAATTTTAATTCATGATGTGTTTCTATTATTATTATGGAATGTATTTTTACAGTGATTTTGTGTGGTAACCTTTTCATATGTTACTCTAGGATGTGACCTCTTGTGGCGTTTTGATTTGGCTGTCTCATGGTTGTTTGTGGTTAGTAGAATCTTGTCAATTATGAATATGTTCATTCATTTGGGTGTGTCTACCAATTATTTCACCATTTAGGTAAATTTATAATGGGGGGGGGGACACATAGTCTAGGTCTCCATGTGTTTTTTTGGGATTCCTTTTTCTATGATATATTTTTAATTCTAGATCTTATGATCTTAGATATTCCTGATGTGTTGGTTAGGGTTTTTTCTTTGGTATAAATCAATACTCAGGAAACACTTTTTTGTTATGATATGTGCATATGATTGATAGTTTAAAGTGTATAAAAGTTGAGACCATCCCAATAACTAATCTTAATTTTTTATTCACTATCATTTGGTAGGAATATTCCTTTAGGATTTGTAGTTCTTATTTGGTTGTAAAATCTAACACTATTTTGGAATGTCTCTCTTAGAGAGTGTCTAGTTCATGTACCATGTTATTGGTTTTGGGTATGGGAAGTTGATATTTTAGTTTAGTCCTTACTTGAGGTGTAGTGGTTTTGGAATTACTGCTCATTCTAAGCTGTTTATAAATTTCTTAGGGAATAAAGTGGCATGGTGGGGAATATTATAACACCTCAAAATGTCATTTTATTATTTGTATTTATAATTTTGATTCCACCCTCCTGTTTAGGGTGTATAATGGTGATATTTTATATTGCTAATACTTTTCTAGAGATAAATGGTTAGAAACAAGGTATGAGAAAGCTTAGAGTATAATGTTTTCATCCTCTATAGGTTTTGACAGTGAAGATCACATGGTCACTGCACGGTTTGCAAAACGATGTGGGAAAACTACATGACTTGCTCAATTTTGTGAATTTTTATATTTTCCACTTTCTTTTATTTGGGTATTCTACCATACTCCTCTCCCATTTGAAGAGATCAACCTATGTGACAACCAAGCTTCTCTCTTCCTCATTTAATCCCTTTCATAGTGGTTTTTGGTTGGTTTCTTTCCCATATTGAAATGTTAGGAATTCGCCTCCCTCTCTTTCTTGATTTCTTCCCATATATCTCATATTATCTAACCCTTGTGTCTATATTAGATGATTTAAATGTATATGGTTATTTTAAAATACGGGGTTTTGTTTCTAGGGGCCTTGATCTATATCTTAAGACAAAATCTGGTGGTGTTTATTATAGGTGACATAGTAAAACCATATGAGGTAGGTGTTTCCATTTCCAATCATTTTATTATAGAGTTAAATTGATTATTGATGTTTCAAAATGTGACTTTTAAATAGAGTATTGTGGTATATGATATCTAGATTTGTGTTGTCAAATGTTTTCCATATGGTTTTGTATTATTCCTTTGGAAAGATTGGTGAATTTCATAGTTTAATAGTACTTTGATTTTAAATGGTGTTTTATGAATTCAATGTATATGATAAAATACCAATGATGATTTTATTCCAGAAAAATTATTTGTTCATGATTTTTCGGGCCATTTTCAATTTCCAAATAGGATATTTTATTATTTTAAAGAGGTTTCCTTATTTCAAAGGGGTGTGTTCAACTTGTGGAATTTTTGGGACCTCCTTGAGTTAATTGTTATCATGTTTGGTGTGACATTTGATTTCCGTTGGTTTTATATGTGGTATCTATGTGGGTTTAAAAAGGGATTTAAAAACATATATTTACTAAGTATTAAGTAAATTTATGGTTGGAACCATTTGTAAGGAACAATTTATTGATCGATGGTTACACCCCTATTAAGCCCTATTGTAACAAGCTGTTATGATTGTATAAATGGGTTTAAGGATAAATGAATTTTTATTCATGGTTATGTATTTGGGAAGGTGTCTCGTTATTGAAGAGGATGTGTTAGAGGTTGGATGCATATGATTTCGTGTTATATTGCCTTTGGTCTATGTGATTGATGTTGGATTGGTATAGTAAAAACTCTTTTAGATATTCCATAAATAACCAAGGGCTATAAAGTTGGAGATAAAGGGATGTTTTCCCAACTAGTTGATATTTACACACTATATTTTATCCCCTAGTTGACAGTTATAACCTGTCTAGGGGCTGTGTCACCAATGAGGCTAGTTGAGAGCGTTTTAGGTGATGAGTTGTGTGACCATTAACTTTTTGAAAGTTGGTTCCCCTTGTGTATATTGGGTATTATACCCTGAGTCTTGATGGTGTTTCCTCTTGGTATGTATCGTTTATTACACATATTATTGTTTATTTTCATGATAGTTTCTTATTTCTAGGATGAATCATACTTTGATGTATTAACCCTTTTTTGGATTATTCTTAATGTTGACTAGTTTTATACATTTTGATATTTCCATTATTTTATAACTTTTCCAAGGCATGATATTCTATTTTGGTTTCCCTTTGATCCTAAATGTTGTTTAATGAGCCTATGTAACGTTTTAAAGTAAAATGGGGTAGTTTCTTTCAAGGTGTTGAAATTTATTATAATTCCTTTTTTGTTATTTTAAACTATATGATATTTTGTTTTCCAAAAGTGATATTTTAAATGAAAGGGGGAATTTTAACTTTTTTTTCTTAAATATGGGTAGTCCTAAAAGGGTAATGAGTGGATTTTGAAAGTAAAATACCTTCACATTCTATATTTGAGGTATGTTTTATGAATAACGCATTTAAAGAAATGATATATGGTATTGTTTGTCTATTTCCATATTTTGTAAAGGAAATAAAAACCGATTATTTAATATCAATTTTCAAACTGGGATTCTTGTTTTCTTTTATAAAATTAATGAAATATAATCTTGGTGGTATCCTACTAGGAATTGGATGACACCCTACATACTCAAATTGGTGGGTATATAGTCTTCATGTATTTTGTAGGTCTCTTATGTTTTGGATTTTAGGATAGATTTATAATAGTTTGATTTTGAAAATAAGGTGATGTTGAGTTATAGCAGTGAATTGATATTTATGTGGTGTTGATAGGTTTTGTCTCATGAGTTTGTATAACTAGTTTGGGGTGTGTTGTGATCAGACTCCCCTACACCATATTTTTTTAGCTTTGATTTATTGTTATGGTTTGTAAAATATTTGTTTAAAATAGTTTTTTTGGATGTGAAATGTTTTTTTGCAAATAGATATTTGATTATTTTTATATTTATTTCTTGTTTGGTCAGACCTTTTTTATTATAATGAATTATTTGTTGGCATGGTTATCAAATTCATAAGAACATTATTCCGAGTTCCCAGCCAAATCATGATATTTATATTAGTTTTATTGAGGGTGAAATCATTCCCATGTGGGCACTTGTAATACCCTTACATGATTTTCCAACGCAGGGTAATTGAGAACACACCTCACACCTTCTTGCAGTTTTACCTAGGTGATGCTTTTTGTTGACCTGGGATTGTTCGCTATAAGAACTTTTTACAATATCTCTCTTTCTTTTTATGTTCACATTTTCTAGATTCGTATTAAAATTTTTAATCAATGTATGAATGTCTTGTTTTACCCATTAAATTATATCTTTGAGTTTTCAACACTTCCTTGACACCTCTTATGCCTCATTATTCATATTCATTTTGTTTTTCCACAGAAAATCTTCTAAATGTTTACTTATTCCTCGAGTAACTTTTTTTAATTTTAGGCTAAATATTTATCTTTAGTGATATAACTTACTCCTAAAGTTCTCCAATATTCGTGGTTTTCTCCTTGATGTACATATTAAGATCATCTATGACTGAATATTTCTACTCAATTTTTATCCAATAGTTCACCGCTTATTCAGGATTCACTTGATCATTTTCCAATTTCTCTGCAAATTTCTCTATATGATCAATTTTTATTTCAATATTATCAATATAACTCAAGTATTCATTCATAAATCCTTCAATATTCATATTATTATTTTTTTAGTTCAATATTTTTTCCATGAAAATAGGAGTGTGGAAGCTTTAATAGGGAGGGGGGTGAGTTGAAGTTTACAAGTGGACTTAAAATTTTTCTCCCACTAGAGAATAATTTTTTTAAAAAAGTTATAAAATTTAAATAGATTAGAGTATAAAAAATTAAATCCATAGAAAAAAATTTGAGAAGTTAACCAACTTTAATGATGATATATAAATGATTTTAATTTAAGTACAATTTAAGTAATAAAAAACATAATGTTCCAGAAAAAAATCCATAAACTCATATAAAGGAAATTATTTCCAATAGTTATAATCATGGTAATTTTTTATTTTTATTCCATAGTAGTAGGAAGATTGATACATGAATCAAATGGATATAACAAGGTCTAAACCAAGAACTTATTTTACACATCTATTATAAGATACAAGTTATATAACAAGAAGTTATTTAATAAATCCATTAATAGAAGGTATTTATATACCCAAGATCTTCTTTGATCAACTAGATTGATGAAAATAACACTCCTAGACTTTTTTGAATAAATAGTTTTGATGTATTAAATTCCTAGACCAAAATATCTTCAAACTCAATGTTCGAAAGAATTAATCACATTAATTAAACTTAGAGATTTTAAAATGAAACCTTTTAATTAGAAGCACTAAGTAAACACATGTGAAAATATTACAGTTAAATCTCTCAATAGGTTTAATATAGTTCAAGATCAATGTAAAATTTTAGAAAATTCAATGCCACATCATATATTTCATTTCTTGAACATAGATATCAATTTATTGATGTCATTATAAAAAATCCAATTGAAATATCTAATATCTTAGTGTATGGTAATAAAAAACATGGAAGAAAATCTATAATTCATTATATACAAGTTCATAATGACTTTATCATGCTCTAGAACTGACGTGTATCATTTAATTCCCACAAATTTATGAATCAAAAGTTAAAATATGCAAAAAATTAATGCTACAAAAACATAAATTTAGTTACAATTCAATGTGAAGTGTATTTTGGATTTCATATCAATGTATACAAAAGAGTAATTTGACTATTGTTTTCACCCTTTTTCATAATATTGAAATAAAAAATAGAAGGTATGTTTGACTAACGTTTTAAAGTGAAAAACCATATAAATTTAGATAAAATCACTCCCTGAGTGTAACATTCATGTATTAAACAAATTATTCCATTTTAAATAAAAAAAGTTAATAACGATTTGTTTCCACGTAATCAATGTATAACTCACCACACTCTCCTCAAATATACACCAGATAATTTTTAAAAAGGAAAACAAAAATAAGATATATTTAAATTCATGTAATACCAAGATATATGAGTATCAAATTACAAAAATAATTTTCTAAAACTACCAAGAAACTTACTCTCCATTGAGATGTGTAATAAATATGTAAGATTAAATTTATTCTACATTAATGGAGAGTAAGTTTCTTGGTAGTTTTAGAAAATTATTTTCATGTAATACCAATATATATGTCTATATGTTTAGTTTATGAGTTATGTGATTAGTTCTTAGATAATAAATTTTCACTTATACTATATAAAAGAGTCATACATTGAGTAAAACACATTTTAAAATCAGTGAGCATATGCTGTATCCACAAAAATTGAGTTCAAAAACTTATAGTTTCCACATATTTGGATTTAACAATGGAAAGTGAGACAATATGTTTCTTATTTCTTGAGTAAGAGACTAGAGATTCACTAAGAAAATGATTTTTTCTAGATGTAATCTTTCAATCTATTCTACATCCTCCAAAATATGAAACAATGTAACTCATAAGAGTAAAAACAAATATTGAAGAATAAAATAATCTATGTTTTAAAGTTTCTTTATGGTAATAGAGGACCCATTTGACTACCTTAATTTGATATTATTTCAGATTGTCTTAGAATATCAAAAATATTAAAACAGAGTACATAATATTTTATTGACTAGATTTTATGTAAAGTAATATTTTAATAATCTCTCTAAAAAATTTCTAATCTACCATTTTCTCAGATTAATCAAGATCAAGTTTATATGAGGTACCTACCAGATTAATTATACTAGAATACTTTTCAAAAAAAAGTTATTTATTAAATCACTAATATAATTATTTTGAGTAAAAATAATTCATTCCAATATTTGAGTTATTTGGGAGCTAATTAAGTAGTTATGTTTACCCATCAAACTCATTTCAAATTCAATTTGAAAAAGGTTTGAAATACTCTTTGTATGTTTTTCTCGGGTTGAGTTGAAAATAATTTCATCAACATAGCTTTGTATGATGATGTTTTCATTAAAAAGTTTCTTAATAAAAACATTGATATTTATTATCCCTATAACAGAATCATTTTTAGGTAAAAATATATACATTCTATCATACCATGCTCTTAGGGATTTTTTAAGTCCATAAAGTGCCTTAGTATTTTTGAAAATATTTTATGAAAAATTAATATATTCAAAAAAAGTGTTGTTAAACATAAACTTCCTTTTTAACATAACCATTAAGGAAATCACTATTTACACCAATTTTAAATATATTAAGATTCATAAGAACTATAAAAGATAATAAAATATAGATGAATTCAAGTCATCTCCCAGATACAAGTCACACCATAATGTCTAACCTCTTATTGATTATAATACTTTGCAACTAGTTCAACCTTATTTCGAATGATTGGTCCATTCTCATCACATTTATTTTGAAATAACTCTTTTATTCATATTATTTGAAGATAATTAGGATGGTTAACCAAATTCCAAAATTATTATTTTTAATTGATTAATATATTACTGTTTGTAAATTTTCCAACTTTCATTCCCTAAAAAAACATCATCTATTTTTAGTTTAAATTTTGACAAAAATGAAATATGATCACATTCATTTTTCAAAAAAAAATCTAGTTATATTTTGCTGATCAATATCACAAATTCTATTATCAATGAGATGATTCCATAAGATTATTAGGTTTCTTCGTAAAAAATAATGTTTTACCACATCAACTAAATGATTATTTTATTTTAGATTAACTTCTAGAATGATAAATTTTGATGAATATGGTTGACCTTCAGGAAGTAAAATAAAGGGGTTTTCAAAAAAATAATTCTGTAATTATTTCAAAATACAAACATTTTAATTTCATAGAAGGATGATCTTCATCAAACTTGACACATGTTGTTCAGTCAATGGTATGTTTTAATATATTGGAAATTATATAAGACTTATTTGTGATGGAATAACCAAAAAAAATTCTCCATCAACTTTCAAATCAAATTTATAACGATTATATTTAGTATTCAATATGAACACATTACATTGAAAAACTCTTAAGTAACCATATTTTGGTTTCTTATGAATCTATAATTTATAATATGTTTTATATAAAATTTTGTGAAGTAAAACTAGATTTATAGCTTAATATTTAATAAAAATGGAATCTTACCAAAAATATTTAGTAACATAATATTCAGAAAACAAGGTTTGTTAAATTTTATAGAGTGTTGTATTCCTTATTTATGCTATACCATTCTGTTATGGAGTTCTTGGTCCTAGAAGGTTGTGTATAAATAATTTTTCCTTATAAAGAGATTAAAAATAAGAATTTTCAAATTCTCCACCAATATTACTCTAGATAGTGAAAATAGGAATATTTTTAAATTTTTTACAAAAATAAAAAACCTTTTTAAAAACGGAGTTCTTCTGAATGAAGAGTAAAAATAAAAAAATTAAATCTAGTGTAGTAATCAACTAATACATACACATAGTTTTTTCCACTTATAATTACTATTTGTGTGGGTCCTAGAAGTTATATGTGAATTAAATATGAAGGGCTATAAGTTTAGCCTTCAAAATGTTTAAATATGTACTTTCATTGCTTAACATATCATAAAGGGTCATAGACTCTAAGAGAATTGAACTTAGGTTCAAATATATTCATTTCAATTCCTATCCTAGAAATGTTAGCTAGGGTATGAACATTCTAGTGTCCTAAAATTCTATGCCAAGGGAATGGATTATCCTCAACTACACTATGAAAGGGAATTTATCGACAATTAAGGTTATCTAGGCCAATATTATAAATATTTTCATGCCCATAAATTGATAAAATGTGAACTCCTTTCAAAATTTTGATGGTACATTTATCAATCAAAAGGTTCATATAGTAACCATCATTATACAATTGAATTATAATGATAAGGATTCTCTTAAGTCATAAAACATAATGAATATTTTAAATAACAGTTTCAACAAGACAAGTAATATCATCAATACTAATAATTTATCCTTTCGTATTATCTCCAAAAGTAACATTTCCACTATTTAATTTTTGTACGCTATAGAATTAGGATTTTGAATTGTCATGTTCTAAGAAAAGCCATTTTCCAGGTACCAATTATTTAAGATATTTCTAATTCTCATTTTTTCCTAAAATAATCAAGGATAAATGTTTGGTAGCCATGTTTTTTTGGTTCTAGTAATATTAGTAAAAATTATTTTAAAAATATACACATGTATAACCCTATGATTTTAAAAAAATTAAGATCATAATAAATTTAATACCTATAAGTTATGAAATATTAAACCTTGTTCAAGGAATATCTATTCTTCCCATAATCTCCAATTTAACCCTGAGTTCAACAGGGTGAACTTTTCATAATTAAATAGTTAGAATGGAAATGTGAATTTTTGGAAGTTAAACCAATTATGGAAGATGTTAAAAAAGGATTTAACTTTCATAAAATACTATCAATGTTTTCCCTATCCGAAGTAAAATTACAAAGAAGATTCTTCAAACTACTAAGTTTGTAATTTAGTTTTTAAAACTAAGTTCTGATCATTATAAGTTTAAATAGAATGATATTTATTATCTATCTTGAAAATAAGGGTAGAAATTATATCATTAGATTTAGAAATATCTAACTAAGTCAAATAATGTCCTTTCATCATCAGTTTATATCACTTCTCAAGATTAGTCAAATAGTCATCAATAATTACAAATTATAGAGTACCATATTCATCATTTTAAGTATAAGAATAATAAAAATCTAAATATAAATTCATAAAATATTCAAGAATTACCTTTTCCACGGAGAAAATTCATTTCATGTAGCCTTTTCAAATAAAATGGTAATCGTACAATTTTTATATTTATGTTTCATTGAACTATAAGAAATTTTAGAATATTCAGTCATACTCCAATTTTAAAATGCCTTTAATACCTTCATCTATTTCCATTTTGACCTTTTGGATCTAATATCTTTTCTCCTAAATTTAAAAAACTCTTGTCTTATATGACTAGGTTTCTTGTGTTTATAACATATTACTTTAATTAAACCATTCTATCATATTTATATCTTTTACCCTTCTAATGATCTCTCTAGATTTCATTATTTTTTTATAATTCCATTCATTTATTATGTAAGTTTATCACACATGACTTCACTAATTTCTCAATTAGAACTATTATAATAATGATTTGAATTATTATTCTTTTCTGTGCTCAACATCATATTATTAATTCTCAAAGTCGCTATTGGAAACCCTGATAACATTCTGTAACAAGACGTTATCCTTTTTCCATTGGAAGAACCCACCTAGATGATAAATCCAGTGAATCATAGTTTTATATTCTTTTATTATTTGATTATCCTCCATGACCTTAGTGTTTACAAATGGGAAGACTAATCACCCAATCTAACACACTATATTGCTATGTGTTTTTAGTAGATATTTCTCTTTAAATATATACAATGTCTAAAGGTTGTTTCATATGAAATACCAAACTAAAAATATACATGACATATATGATCATAAAAACATAACAATAATAAAACCAGAAGTAGATAAAAATATTATAATCAAATATAAATTTCTGTAAAATAGGATTAAGAAGACTGAAGGCCTAAATAGTTAATTCTTTAATAAAAGTAGTTTTTCAATATATATATAATTTATATTTTAAAATGAAATTTATAAATTATAGAATTTTAATTTTTTAAAATGAAATTAATTTTTGAATTCATGATGCCAATATTTTTTTAGGGTGAATTTTTGGGACTTTTCTAAAACAATTAATTTGTAGGCGAATAGTGAAAAATACCTTATTTATAATAGCTATGAATTTTATGATATAATCAAGATATAAAAAACTAAGAAATTTTTTAGTCATTTTTATTTGACAATAATTTTTTTTTATAAGTATCATTATATACTTTAAAATATTATGTTTAATTTACAAATCTATTATTGGAATTTTAGAAGTAAAGTACATTTTCTCTCAATTTTTTAAATATATTATATATTAAAAATTATTTTTTATCAATTTTAGAAAGTTAATATAAGAAAATTTATTTAAAATTTATATTTAGAATTTCCAAATTATTTAAAAAGGAAATTTTTTTTAAGCATAAAAATTGAATTACGTAGGTAAAAACAAGTAGCCGCTGTAAATGCTAAAAGGGCAAAATTGATAAACCAAATGTGTAAAAGGATTAACCATTTAATTTTTTTAATTTATTTTTTAAGATATGGTTCAAAAAAAATGTTATCTTCACTTCATTATTTTCCATTTTGGAGTCTTCATGACATGTCAAACATGTGATCTCTTTATATTTAGTGGAAATATATATAAAATATCCACTCTCACAAATTATAAAAGGGACCTCTCACCACCTAAAAAAACCACAATAAAATTTCTATTTCCTCATGAAAATATTCCCATTAATATTCCGTTATAATTCTATTTCAATTCCCTTATATTATGGTCACAATATATTTGGCCAATCCTTCCATTTACAAGGATTCCTCTAAGGGAAAACTCAAGACCTCAACCTGAGTATTATTGTTTCCCCGACTTCTTTTATTTTATTTATTACATTCCAAAATATAATTTTTTCATTAATATATTATGGAATAATTATTATTTTACACTAAATTTTATTATATATAGGGAATAGTAATTAACCACCTTTCTGTATGTTTATTATGAAAAATTAAAATTTCATTAGTGTTTTTGCGGACTACCACCTCCACAAAGTAACATATCTCATTTTACATTTAGTTTATTTCCTACTTATTAAAAAATATTAAAATACAATTTAATACCTTATAAATATAAAAAATATCATTATGATTATTTAATAATTATTTCATTCCAAAGGAAAAATACTTTTGTAATCATAATCATCCATTAATTATGGTATGTTCATGTTTGGGTCGGTCTAACCATCTACTTGAATAATGCTATAAAATAATATTACAGATGACTTTGAGAAATTAAATAATGATAATATTTAATATAAATAAGTAAATATTTATTTTTTGTTTTATAATGGTAAAATTAATTTTAAAATCATTAATTTTGATACCAGTGTCCATTTGTTAAAAATCATCAAAACATGATCATCACTGATTTCATATTTAAGGATCAAATAAAAAAATAACTTAGAATGAAATTATAAAATTATAAATAATTTTGAAGAATCATTTTGACTATGTTTTATGATACAATAATGATGAAATTTTGGAGAATAATGAATAACAACACCACTATTATGAAACTAGTTCAAAATGATCAAGATTACTCATACCTAATATTGAAAATAGTTAATAACTAATTAATATACTTGTAGAGAATAGTTACAAGTAAAGTTTATAAATATTTATGGATTTGAATAAGGTTTTTAAATATTTTATTAAGTTACTTATTGTTTTAATACATGAGGTTTGACTGTGATCAACTAAGTGGGAATTCAAGGTAAGGGTTTAATAGACTAAATATATGATTCATTAGGCCATAGTCTTCCTTACTTGAATATAATTTTCAATAACTATTTAACCATACCATTTACCTATTATATATGTTATTTAATCTTTTAATATTTGGAAATTACTTCCCATTATAAATAACAACTTCTTTGAAAAAATGTTTTCTGAAATAAAATTATGACATTGGTAATTATAAATCCCCTTCTTCCTAATGAATCTTTTTCTCCCATTTACATGTTTTCCCATAAAAAGTTTTTTATTTAATGAAATAAAAATATGATTCATATTTTTTATTCATCATATTTTCCTTTACCTATTTTTAAAAATTAAAGTCCTTTAATTTTACTATGATATGGTTTTTTCTTTAAAACGTCCTAAAAAGTGTAATAAATTCATTTCATTTCGTTAATTAAAAATATAGATTGAATAGATTCATTTTTTTTATTTTAAAAGATAAGTTATTTTATGTATTTATAATATGGTTTTAAAACTTCTCCCCTTTCCCTTTTAAATTTTTTCGACTGTGATTTTAGTTCATCTTTTATAACAATGCTTCAAAGATTTTGTGAATTTTTTTTATTTTCACTTCTAATTTTTATGAATAGTTTATGAATTATAAAGTGATTTTTTGATAACACTATATATTTATAATGAAATTATTAGTTTTGAAAAATGATATTTTTGACATCCAACGATTTGTTAAGTTCATGTTATGTGATGCTCTTTAAAAAATTTAAGAAACCCATTATCCTTAAATGGGTTCTTTAAGATATGACGATGATTGATTTTAAGTGGAAAAAATATATTAGGATGATGATGGGTGGGGTCCTATATCACCCAATAATGAATTGGTTTAAGTTGGTATCTATTGATATAATAAGGCATGGTCACAATGAGTTTTTTTTCAAATAGGTGTGGGAATAATGAGTTTTCTCACATAGGTTTTCCAATGATTATGGTTGTACCACATTTCCAAGTTGTTTATAAAGTTATACCATATTTACAAGATAATTTTAATTTTCAAGACATTCCCTATCTTCTTTTTATGCCATATTTTTAAAATATTCTACACTATCATTTAATGTTCTCATGTTTTATGATTATTGAGATGTATTTTGAGATATGATATAACTTTTATGAATCCTTAATGATCTTTTTTTGATCTTATGTTTCTATACAATGTTCTATTACTATAATAATTGGTATCATGATATTTTAATAATACTTTTAGCTAATTTTGATATTATCTTTCATGTTTATTATCCAATACATTAGGATAAGGTTTTCCCTTAGCAAGAAACTGATCTCACCTATTTCATATATTTCCATTCCCTAGGTTCTTAAGATGATTATACAATGTGATATTTCTAGAGAAGGGATATTGAGGAGCTCAATTTTGGGGAAATGTTTTCTAGTGTTGTGAAATAATATTTATATAAATTTAATCTCTAAGACACTAAACCTTTATGTCCTTGGGTTATGATTCTATTATATATATGTATTAATTAAATAATGGGATTTATGTATTATATATGTTTTTTAGCTTGGGTTGCTTCATGAACCAACTCACCCTATTCTAGTTCAAGATACCCCTCACAATACCCATCCATAACATTCCTTCTTGACAAACAATAAGAAAACAAGCATGTGATGAACACACATGAAAAAACAATACACAAACAAAATGTACTTGAGATTAAATGTTTCGAAAATTTTATCCTATATTCATAGGAGAATAAAAAAATCTCTGTAATTTCAAGTAAAAATTATCCCGAGTTATAAGAATACCCAATCTTATAACACCCTATATAGCTTACCAGAAAATAGCACATTAACACCTTCAGAAACTATTTGCAAGATCCACTAACATGATGATCCATGATTAATAGGATGTGATACCTCTAGTAGCACGAAATTATAGATTTACCTACATCAGGTCTTCTACCTTTCTAGTTATAACCTTTCCCCCCCAGTTCATAGGCCTGTCACACAAGTGTGTGCCTTCTTGGCACTAACATATGCTTGGATTCACCATGGTTAACCCATCCTATGCCACTAAATCGTCTATTAGTTTGAAGTTAATTACATTTCCCTAGTGTACCAGTTCCACTTTTTAGTGGGTCTTATTTGGTCATCTAGTTCCACCACTTTTCTAATTTCATGATAATTCTTTTTTTTTTCTAATTTCAACCTCTATTTCTCAATAGATTCCAATAATGTTACTTCAAAAAATGGGTGAACCGTGTCTGTTAGCAATACTATTCACAATGATGAATTCAATGAAACATTACCTTTTCCACTAACCTAAAATTAAAGTATTCAATTCACCATCACTAGTGAATTCATGTATAAAATAACTCCCAAACATTACATCACTAACTTTGGAACTCCGTTCTAGACATAGAAGCTTCCCATTCTATCTATTTAACTTCTTCCTCTGAAAATGACCAACCATCGAGTGCATGCATCCATATGATTAACTATGTATATCCAAAACTCAATAACCATACTTATATTAACAAAAACATAGATCTATCATCATATCATATGAAACTATAAAAAATTTCAATTAAAGAATCACTAATACATATGCTGAGAATTTTTCTCTTTTCTATTTTTCATGAAGGCACCTCTTATACTAAATCCAGATGTGACATGGTAAAGGTTTATTATATCTATTTAGATTTACCCAGCATAAATATCAGATATTTAATTTCTAATGCTTCCAAAACATAACCATAAAATAGTTATCATGCCAAAACCAAATAATCTCCATCTTATGAACTTTTTTAATTGGTCAAGTCCCAAAATAATCCACTCAAGGACTATTCTCATTCTTTATCTAAAGTATCACTGGCCAGATACCATTCACTATTTTCAATTCCTATATGGTTATCCTCTATGAAACTTCAAATAATCCTGGTACTAATTGAAAAAATCCTCCATAATACCCTAGAAAATGATATCAATTGAATGTATTCAAGGAAGTCATCAAATGAAATTAGGACTGAGTTGCATCCGAATCACATTAAATTCCCATTGACAAACTATTACATGAACTATGTCCATGGAGCCACTCCTTTGGGAAAATTTATTTTAGAAAACTTATTCACTATTATTATTAAACTTATGATGGATTTTATGGTACATCAAATATCGACAATACCACCAGAATTGACCTCCATCCATAACATCAACTTACAATTTTTTTGATATCATTTGATGTCAAACTCCAACCGAAACCTTCCTTTAGTGAAACTATTATATGTGTGGTCCTCTTATTTAAATAAATTTAGCCTCATTAATGATCCTTCCAAAATCCCCTTCTTTTATAAAGTTCTTTTTATTTATTTAATTATCTTCTGAAAATCAATACATAGGGTTGGATGACACTAAATTCATCATCACCACCCTTTTCAAGAGAACAAATTCCCTATATTTGGGTTGTTCATTTACTAGATTTAGTGTGGCTGTGATTGAATTCATTTATGACTTCACAGATGAGATAACATTAACCATCCATTGTTCCAAATTTGGAGTATCTTAGAAAGATAATTCCCCGAAAGGAATGCTACATTCCTACCAAATGTTTCAACATGTCCCAAAAAACAACTTGTAACACCGTTTCTGGATCCTACCACCTGAAAATACCATCAAGAATACTTTTTATGAATGATATATCCATGGATTATCTATGTGAATTAGGCCAAGTGGACATCCACTATGCAACACATTATTGTGTTCCGGGTTAATAGCATCAAATTTTAGGAAGGAACACGTATCATTCTTTCCAAGACTTATTTTTCTCTATGAACTATCTTCATACAGACCATCATCTTGTCCAAATCACCCATCACGATTCTTACCAATGAAGTCTATGATGATCCTCAGAGTTGTTCTTTAAACAACCAACAACCTCACCCAATGTAATGAACCATACCAGGTAACCCAACACATCACCTGATTTGACTTTCCATAAGGCCTCAAGTGTACCTCCCCATATGCAAGAGGAATATGACTACTTGTGAGGGTCTGAAATATACCATGAGAAGACTATACACTCTTTTCAGAGTGAAAATAGTTTAAATAAACCACATCATACACATAAAAAACATCATAGTGAATATAATAAATAAATTGAAACAATAACATTCTCTACTAAATGAAAGGAATCATAACATCATACATTATCATAGAATACTAAAACAAAAAACTTATCTCTTAGTAGGATGAACACATGTAAAAAATGAACAAAAGTGAAAGTAAATAGTTTGAGTTCTACTGTCAACTTCTTATGAAACAACATACCTAATATCCATAATGAACAAATTGATCTAGATTAATCTTTAGATTCCAAATGAGTTACTCTACAAAATAAAGAAACACCATTCCTCCACCTGATCCACTGCAAAATAATTAATCCAATCTGAATGTAGATTTATAGTCTATACGCACACACACACCAAGGGGAACACATTGGGGGTGAGAAATAAATCTTAGTAGGCCACTGAAAATGGTGAAACTACAATATAATGTCATAAGGACTAAATTAACATGTGATATTACCAACCTAGTTGAAAAATAATTATATCTATAATAAAATTAAAAAATGCATAAAATAAATGTATAATAGTATAAAAATAAACAAATAATACAACCAACAATTGGTTCTATCATGGAACATCAGGTAAATGTACCCCTAATCTAGAACAAGTCAGAACACTTATATCACGTTAATTTCCTAGCCACAAAACATCAAAAATGAATTCAATATCTATAAAGGATCCCCAAGATGTCTCAAACTCAATTGGCATGAATGTTGGACCCCAGGTACAACCATAAGTGTCCAACATGAAACTCTATCCGCACTAGTAAGAATCTATACTTTAACAACACTCTTAAATGTTTTTAGCCCTATTGAAGTGATCATAATGTGATTGATGTTAAAGGTTTTGGTTTAACAGTTCTCATAAAAAGTTATGATAAATCCCCCCTTTAACAACGTTAAAAAAGAGCTGATAAAGGAGGCATTTATCAATGATTTTTTAGCACTGTTAAAGGGTTCCGATATCAGTGATTTTTATCACTCATAAAGGACACATTTATCAATTTTTTTAGTTATACTAAAGGCATACTTTATCAGTGTTAAAAGAAGCATTGATTAAAGACCCATTTATTAGTACTTTTTTTTTAAGAACTGATAATGGGTGACAATTTTTTGTGTTTGAACCTCTTTCCACCCCATATTTTATTAGTTCTTCCCACCCCCTTTATCTTTACTTGTTACCCACTCCCATGGGTTCTCTACTCTTTATCATCAATTTACATAATTCCATCCTACTAAAAGCGCCCCTGCCTTCGGTGAGTTTCGAACCTGAGACCTCTCGCTCATATGCTCGCACATTTTATACTACCCTATAGTGTGTTGTTCTTTATTTTATGATATATATATATATTATTAAATTTTTATCCACATATATATCTATTTAAATAGATATATAAAATATGTTTTGTGTGTATGTATTTGTATGTGTGTGTTTATACATACGTACATACATACATACATACATACATACATATATACATACATACATACATACATACATACATACATACATACATACATACATACATACATACATACATACATACATAAATACATATATTTATATATGTGTTCATCTATAAATATAATTATATATTTATATTTATTTACGTATATTATATATTAATATTTATATACATATACTAGAATATATAGATAAATATATATACATTTGTCCAAAAAAACACATAAATATATACGCACTCACACATTATATATACATTAATTGTATAGTTATATATATTTATAAATTTATATTTTAAATAAATTCGATATTATTTTTTATTTAGATAAGGTTTATATATTGAGAAATTTATTTTATATGTAATTTTTTTACATATTTATTTATAAAATTAATTTTTATGTGTGAATATATACAAAATATGTATATATTTTTATACATTTGATTATAAATAATAGTAAAATTTGAAAAATGATAAAATTTCAAAACCATAATATCAATATGACTATAATCCTTGAGAATAATTTCAGTCCCCATTGAAAAAACTATAATAATATTCCCTTAAAAGAGGCTGAAATATCATCAAATGTTAAAAAATTAGGATACGTTGAATAAAAACTCAGTTTTAGAGTCATTATTAGCCTTTTTTCGTCTTAAAAAATATTTATTGGGGTTACCGTTGATCATTAGTGTGTATATATCACCACAAGATTCAATTTGATATGTGGAATATCCCAAACAGACACTCGAATCAAAAGTTATTTCTGTTTGAAGTTCAAGTCATGTTTTCAACTTATCTTCGACTATTCATTATGTCATTTAATTTTTATGTCATACAAACCTTATTAAATTACTATTACAAGATAATAATTAGAAAATTATTAATTACTAATATTTTTTTAATTATTTTATTATCTATTTTCACTAAATATATTATATATTAGTTGTAAATGCCTTTTTAACCTTTTCTAAAAAATATTTAAAAAATATATATTATATTTATATCAATATATATAATATTTATATCAATACAAATATATTAATTTTAATGAATTTATTTTATAAAATATACCCTTTATTAGTGATAGAAAATAATTGATGATAATGGACCACCTTTTATCATCACATTTTATAGTGGTGATGGGGGGGCTTTATCAACATATTTTCAAGTACTGATAAAGGTAACCCTTTAATAGCTCTAAAAAATAACTTTTAAAGGCCCCCTTTAATAGTTATTTTTATAGAATTGAAAATTGGTGGGGTGGGGGTCTGTAACAATGATTTTAACTAGTGCTCTTAAAGCCCTGGTGTTGGATAAACCCAATTTTGTAGTAGTGGAAGTTCTTGGACTCTATTGACATGATCAAGAATAGTGTTATGAACTATACTACCATTTAGAGAACCTATTGAGAACATTATTATCCTAATAAACTCACTATTTGTATAAGCTAATCACTGGGATAGGGAAAAGTCTTCAACCTGGGTCCTTAAAACATCTTCGACCAAGAAAACCCAACCCCTATTTGGGATAAAACTTCATCAAGCCTTGGGGAGGACTAAACTTTTCTAGATCATCCATTAGTTCCCTATGCCCATATAACCCCAACCAACCAATGTAGGGGAGAACTATAAAAAAATAAATCCTAAAACACAATCCAGAGATATAAGAAAAGTATCCTCTTACAAAAAAATCCTATGTGAGAACTGCCTTAAACATCTTTGACAAAAGGCTAAAAGCACAGGTCAATCAACTCTTACACCTATTATTCAAACTACTAAGACATCATCATCGACCATATTGTGGTAAGAAAATATAAAGGCTCCCACAGTCCCTTAAAAAATAACAATTTCCACCATGGGATCTCTCCACTGATCTCTAGTTAATAAAGGGACACCTGATATCACCAATTATGAGAATGTACCTACCTCTCACTAGGTCAACTGAAACATGGATCTCCCTCCGTCCCTTGGATCACATCCATCTAAAAACCCATTCCATGCCTAATACCTGAAATCTCAAATTATAATCAGTACCAAACCAAAACATGACCATTAACTCACTCATATGGGTATCTAAAAAGATAGAATATGACACCCTACAAGGGGCACCACTATCACATCAGAATTATGGGAAAATCTAAGCATGATAAACATATCCAAGAGACCCTCAATAGATTATCAATAATCATCGATCAAAAACATGCATGCGAGAGAATCCAAGAGTATCATCAATCCAAAAAGTGAATTATTAATAGTCCACATGAGCTTAACAAGGAAATGACATCCTATAAGGGCTCCTCCAACACACTAGAACCCTTAGGCAAAACCCGTCATAATAATGCCTCAACCAGCCTTCCCTACATACAACCCATCATCAAGAAATACATCACCCTAAGGGAATCCAAAGAAAATCCCTTATATCCATCTCAACATATCTTCAATGGATCAAAAACATATCTGAAACCTCTCACTATCAACCTATCTAGATGGATTCAATAAAACCAATCCCCAAACATTGTATCTAAAACCTCAAGTGACCAATCTAGAACCTCAAGCAACCATGCTAAAAATCCTCATCTTGGGTTTCATTGGGTCTCATACATTGGAACCATATAAAATAATCTCAAATAGATCACCTAGGCATACTCAACACAGATCGATCAAAATCTCATGATCCTCACTTTGGACTCACATCACACAACCCAACCTTCATGAGGATTCTAAAATAGAGCCTTGAAAAAACCCTCGAGTCAACAATTTACCTTCCTAAAAAAATACATATAACTTATAAATGATAAAAGGATTCCAAAATAATTATCTATATTAAAAATAAATAGAGTGTAATATGTATATATCAAATTCTAAATATATAGTGATAAGACATGAAAAAAATACTTAAAAGGGGATGTACATGGTGTAAACCTCATTTATACGATGTGTAAACACAACCACCAACCCTATCCATGATCCTATAGACAACCTAGTTTGTACCAACCCTATTTGATGTGAACACTAAATGGGGTACCTAGCCATGTACTCGACTTGGGGTTTTTACCAGAACCTTACATGTCCTTGAGGAATGAGATACACAAGGTCACTATCCATGTACCTCACACAACCATGTGCCACCAATATAGGGTGTTCGGATGTGCCTTAGAAAACACCCTGAGTCATCCCAAATGAAATGTACTGAACACACATGATGTGTTAACCATTATTTCTCACCTAACCTAAAAGAAATAACACATGATGTGTGTTAAATGAACTAAACACCGTATAAATGGGTTTCTCGAACAAAAATACCTTTAGACCTTCCTAAAATCCTTGATGTCTCCCCAAAACCCATTGATCAACCATCTAGGTGTCCCCAAAAACACTTATCAAAATTTCAAAAAATTATAACAACGAATCTACAAGTATTTGGGATGAAAATTCAAATCCTATCCTACCTATAGTTGTAAAGCATCGAATCCTCACTCCTATATTTTCACCATGAAACCACCGAGATCCGATTTACCTATAGAGGAGGTCCTTAATAGTGAATCATACTCTATCTCTCTTATATTAACCTCCTTAACTTAGTTACATGACCTACATGGGGGAAAATGTACAGATGAATCCATGGGTAGTAAAAAAAGGATAACGTAAAAAAAGAAATGAAAATAAGGAAAAATAAAGAAGAAGAAGAAAATGGGACCCCTCTTATCCATGGTACACATGAAGATATTATGACTCCCCTAGGAAATAAACCATTATAGACTCAACCATAGAGTAAATATATAAATAGGACACTTGTTTAAAAAAAATATCACTGATCACACACACAGGAGTAGATTAATAATATATTTAAGGTTCTAGAGGTTACATCAAAGAAAACAACACACATACAAAAACCCATGGGACTATAAGGACATTGCACACCACTTACAAGGGTTTAAAAACTATATAGTAATCCCATTAAATTTATTAGTCCAAAGAATCAGTGGCTCGTAGGCCATTTCGTGGGTCTTCATCCCTTCCTGTTTCACTCCAATGTCTCCACCTCACATTATCACCTACATATCTACCTGTTTTCATCAATGCTTACATCACTTCTTATTCCATAAACCCTAAAAGGGTTATCTAGAATCAAAACATCGCTCTTAGACATTGTGTCCATTAATGAGTACCACATGAACAAGGATCCAGTGAAAATGCACAAACAAATTAATTATTAATTAATTAAAAATTACTATTTCTTGAAAATTATAATGACTCATATTTTCACGAACCTCATGTACTAGGGTAAATAGCCTATTCGGAGACCAACAAAGTGGTCAAAAAAGTTATTTGACATCATATTTTTGGATATATTACAATTTTCCATAAAAAACAGTTAAAAAATGTTAAAATTCATCCTAATTTTATCAAACTATAATGACATGGTTTGTTACAATCTTCCCACCATAACACTTTTCACCCCTGAGAAGACTCGATGGTCATCCATCCACCATGAACACACTCAAAGAAAGAGAACAATAAATTCCATCTTGACATTCCATCAACCTATCACACTATATCCATAACTATCCCAATATAAGAGACACTCAACTATGAATGATCTAATTCTCCCCACTATATGAGTATCTTTATCATCACCTCCAATTAATACAAGCCTCCAAAACCCTTTCTCTATCCGTCACTGACTACAATGACTGGACATGAAAAAATTACTCACACAAGAGTGACAATATGAAAACATAAATAGAAACATGTTCATGGATCACCATAAATAATGTTCACCAGAATCATATATCAAATTAAAACTAGGATTTCATACTTTAACGACCTATAATGAACCTCCCACCATAAGGATTTCCTTACACCACTCCTTGAGTGCTAACCTCAATAGTTACACCATGTCTACACCACTTGGGTTTCTTAAAGACCTAAAAAATCTCAACAATCCCACAGACAACTCATTAATCCAAACTATGGATTGACTAGAACTTTTCATAAATCACGTGCACATACCCTCACTCAATAAATCTTTATCCCAAATTACACACTAAACACCACTCTCCTCCTCAAGGTAGAGTGATTATCCAAGAACCTATCATTAGATATATTACTCCCAAATGCACAATATGAATCAAACTCACATGGGACAAGTCCTAACCAACCAAGGATAACAATCCTAAACTATTGGTAATGCTCCTCACATAGGTTAGTTCCAACAAGATGGATCCCCCTTGGCACTCCTCTTCAAAAGAAAGGCACCTTACTCATTCTATGATCAACCACATGACTACCCTCCATTCAAGCATCAATCTAAATCCATGAGCATCCAAAAACAAGATCACCATGATACCTAATTCACAACCAAAAGGAAGATGGAGAGGAAACCAAAACAACATTACCTCTCAAGAAAACCACAAGATTGGTATCACTAATTGTGTTCCACCTCTTAGGAATAATGAATCCTCCTGACTAATCAAAACACTCCCAAAATGTAACAACCTACCGATGATAGAAGACTACTACATGCCCCACCAAAAAGGAAGATCGAACGTGGTCACCAAAGACATCGGTGATAGCATGCATGAAATACCCCATAGTATTACCCAAAATAATGCACGAGATAAGAAAAAACTCCATCCCTAACAACTAGAACTAGGGAAACATCAACCTCATAGAAACTTGAGCCTAATCTAAACCACTCTCAAGTATCCTTTCCCTCATCGAGCCTCCAATAGGGAACTCAGAGCTCATACCAACCCACAAGGTTCACCACGCATCCCTCGATGAGGGGAATCCATATTTTTCACAAGTAAACATCTCTCCATAGGATCCACATATACTTCCATCTGAATAATATATAAACCCATAGTTAATTTGAGGAAAATTACATCAAGGAACTATATATGAGAACAACATATAGGTTATCATGATCACTTTAAACAAATGAACCTCTATCTTCACTGAAAACACACACCAAAATGTATATGTCATGTGAATCCTATGTACCCAAAATGATACATGAACAATAGTATCTTTCCCACACACCACGATCCCAAAACCAATAAATCCATAAATATATAAACATAAGGAAATAAAACTAGGTGAAATCACATAACTATAAAAATGGAAACCAAGAATAAAAATCCAATGTGCTAGAAACATATCCTTTTTATTAGTAAAGGTGTTCACAACACACCAATAATATATCCATCAGAAATTCCTACACATTCTCATACCACCCATCGATCAACTCCTAACACCATAAAACCAGACATTTATAATAAAATTTTATAACAAATCAGCTCAGGTTAGCCTGACAGATCACTTGAACTAGCTCAACATAAGGCCTCAAGCGTGCATACCTGTATTTAAGAGGGTACCTACTAGCAGTGAGGGTATATAAGATATTTGGGGGAGTTTATAACCTCTTGATAGAGTAAAAAAATTGAAAATATAGAACTATTACACATCTATAAACCTCAAGGCACATATAATAAATGAAATGAAACAATAGTATGCAATAACAAATGAAATGTGTCATACAATCATTTATAAGAAAAGCATGCTAAAATAAAAAATTGAGATCACCCACTTGGCTGAGCACACATAAAAAATAAAACAATGAAAAAAAATACATCATGCTCCACTACCAACTCTAAGATGAACCATATTCTTAGTCTACACAATGGATAAACTACTCTAGCTCAATCCTGATATTCTATACTACTATCTATGAGCAATCAATAAATACCGAACCTCAGCTCAATCTAATATGCAATAAATTATCCAAAATTAAAGAAGATATACTATCGAAATACACACCTAGGTGAATTTATAAATAGAAAGAAATAAATTTTGGTGGGCCACCCCTAATGGTAAAACTAAAATTTGTTTTTATAATAAGTTTATCCATATGTGATATGCCCAAACAAGCTGGAAACTAATAATAGTGGGAATAAAATTAACATCTGTATAAAATAAATAAATTGGGGGCCAAATAAAAAAAGAAAACAACCAAAAATAGGTTTTATCCAGACACTTAAGGTAAATATATCCTTAATCTAGCCCATTCTAGATGAATTATAGAACATGGATCACCCATCTACATGACAATATCAACATCTTCCAGATCTACACAAGATATGAAAATAATCTAAAAAAAAATAGGCATGAATTTTGTACAATAGGGTGTAACCAAAAGAATCCAAGACAACAACACACAACTGTAAAAGACTCTTGGTATATGATCAAATAATCCAAACTAGAGACAAGAAGTCTAATAAAATTGAGATAACCATTGTACAACATGGTAGTTCTCCCCAAACCACTGGCTCCATAAAATAAACATTGGGGAAGGGAAAAACCTTCAACACAGGATCTAAAAATTTCTAGGACCAATGAAACATGACCTACAGCTGGTTTAATACATCCACTAGTCTATGGGATGATTGAAATCTTTCAGATCATCTATTAGCTTCATATTCCCATATAACTAGAACAGTCAATAGATAATAGAACTAGATAAAACTCAGTGCTAATGACAAATATATATATATATATATTCTAAAATTATACATCTACACTAGAATATTGAGAAATAACTTCCGGAAACATCTCTAAAAAATACCAAAAAGAAGGGTTTAATCAACTCTTGAATATGTAATCCAAACTACTGAAACATAAACACCAACTATCTGATTATCAATAATAATCAAGGATCCCATGATCCAATAAAACACCAGAATAATCACTATGTGATTTCACCACTGTTCTCTGGGTTATAAACGGATTCCTAACATCTCCAATGAAAATTAGAGTTCCAAAACGCAATTGGTTCAACCAAAACATGGGGCTCACTCAGTTCCCTAGATCACATCTTCCTCAAACCATATTCCATGCATGGTACGTGAAATCTTAAGGGTGAATTAGTTCCCAACCCAACCAAAACCATTAAATGACCCACAAGGTAATATAAAATGATATAACATGACACCCGATAAGGTGATCCTATATCCAATCTAAATCATGATAAAATCATATCATGATAAACATCTCCAAGAGTCCCTAAATGGAAAACCAGCAATAGTCGATCAATATAGGAACTAAAATGGAATCCCAAAACATCACTATGCTAGAAAGGGAATTCTAAATGATCTTCATAACCTTAGCAAGAATAGGACACCCTATAAGAGGATCCTCTAGAATAAATAAAACTGTGGGGAAATCCAGTTACATGAATGCCTTATCCATCTTTCATGGTATACAAACCATAGCGGGTATTAACTCACCCTAAGGGAATAACAAATAGGTCAATTATATCCATTTTAACATCTCCGAACCTTAACTGACTCCCATTAGTGTCAACCTAGATTTAATGCTAAAATAGAACTGATCCTAAAACATTAGATATAAACCTCAAGAGAGTGTTCAAGAAATGTGACCCCTAAAACATTAATAAACTAAGATAGAAATCTGCATCCAATTCATAATTGGGAAATATCTAAAATAACATAAAAAATATTGCCTTATTATGATAAAACTAGGTTGATCACAAACACATTACCCTTACTTGGGCCTCACATTGCACAACCCAACCCACCATAGCATTATAAAATATAACCTCAAATAAAACCATCTTCCAAAACTCACCTAGTCTAAAAAAGAATCTAGATGGCCTCAAAATAAAAAAAATACACCATCATGATGTATCTGGTAAAACACATAGAATGGACTAGTCACAGGTCCAATTATTACTCTTGGGAGAGAAGACTAGAAAAAATTCTTAAAAGAAGAAGTACATGATGTGAACCACATGTAAATGAACTATACCCCCATCCATTAACCCAGATTTTGTACCCCCAACCAATCCAGAGTGTAACTCCAAAAAAAACTACTATTCACTAACCCTACTCAGTGTACACTTCAAACACAGTACCTGGCCATGTACTATACTCGAGGTCTAGTCATGTACCCCCCAAAACCTATTCCCATTAACTATACAAGGCCACTGGCCATGTGCCTCACATAACCATGTGCCTCACACATCCCTATATCTCCAACATGGGGTGTCTGACCATGCCCTATGAGAAACCTCAAATCTTATAACACGGCATGTCCCAAAACAAACATTATATGTAATCCATTCTTCATCACCTATCCAGAAAGTAAGAACACATGGTATAAATTCTCTAAACTACACACCATGTAAATTAAATTCCCAAATGGATATATATGGTAATTTTACAAAAATTGGCTATTTCTCTCCAAAACCCATAGATCGACCCTCTGGGATCACAACAACATATATAGGGATTTAACACATAAATAAACATAATCTATAGGGTTGGGGATAAAAAATAAAAAACCAGAGATCCTAAAAGTATAAAATGTGGAATAATTACTCCGAAATCCACCCTGGGCAACCATAGATCTATGATTTACCTCTAAACAAGCTCCCCAGTAGAGACTCATCTTCCAATCCATCTTCTCTCTTTATCCCTATCTCAACCACAAGAACCATATGGGGGAATGAAGTATGAATAAAAAAAATGGGAGGAAATAAAAGGAAAAAGGAAAAAATGGAAATAAAAAAAAAGAAAAAAAAGAAAAAAGGTTCTTGACCCTGGTCATAGTGCCCGTGATGGGATTGTGCCTCACATAGAAAAAACACCTCGTTTTGGAGTCAACAATGGAGTCAGAATCTAAAACCATCACTATATTAAAAATATTTCACCAAATGAACATTCCAAAATAAATGAATATTTTATTAATTTATTATTAATATTTTTTAAAAAACAAAGGAAAAATATTTCTATCAAAATCTCATCCAAGAGTAAACACCCTATTTTGGGATCAATAGAGTTGCATGAAAAATTATCCAAGATCATATCATTAAAGAAAATATAATTTTCCCCTAAAAACAATATAAGAAATTAAGTTCCAAATTCTTCATAATTTTATCAACCATTAATGATTCATATTATCATAATATCCCCACTATAATAATTCCTCCCCTGAGAAGCCTCAGTGGTCAACTATACACTATGATCCCAAACCATGTACTAACATAATTGAAACTATCTCAACCATGCACTAATAGGTCCTACAATACAAACAAGTATCCCAATATAATATACATTCAACCGAGATCGATTTGATGCTACTAACTACTAGAGTATCCATATTGCTGACCCACAACCAATTCCATCCTCTATATTCCATGATCCATCAAAAACCAAACAAAATGTATAGATGTGGACTTCTCGCTCACACCTAAGTTCTAACATGAAAATAGAGAAAAAAATCCAATCCTAAATCACCAGAAATGACTTTCACTTTTCATAAAAAATCACTTCAAGCATGTATCATATCATTTGATGGACTCTGGTGTTCTTTTCACCATAAATATTTTCTTACACCACTCCTCAAGAACAGACCTTAATGTTTCCACTATAGCTACACCACTCGAGATTCCTCAAGACCTAATAAACATTCAAAATAACCACACATAGCCCATTAAAACAATTAGTGGATCAACCACAACTATGCTAAAAACATACAAACATGCCTTTATTCAACAAGGATTTATCTAGAAAAATCACACCAACCACCACTCTCTTACATAAGGTAGAGTGATTTTCCAAGAACCACTCATAGGATTTTACACCCCCAAATGTGAATTAGGACCCATGTTCATCCGGTCTATGTCCTAATGAACCTATTACAACACATCTAAACATATAAACATTATTATCATGAAGGTTAGTTCTAACAAGTTGGAGGACCCTTACCCCTACTATTCAAAATTGATGCATCTATCTTTTTCCATGGTAAACCACATGAAAACCATCCACTTGGGCATCGATCCAAATAAAAAATATTCCAATAAAAAACTCACCAAACTACTTAAACTGTAACCAAAATGAATAGGGTAAGGAAACCTTCCAAACATATAATACCCGGAAAACCATGATATTGGGATCACTCCCATTACTCCACCTCTCAAGAACAAGATATCCTGATTCCTAAAAACAATTGTCTCAAAATGAAATAATTTCATGTATATAAAAAACACTATAGAACTTACCAAAATGAAGATAAACCAAATCCAACCAAGAAACAGGTGATAACAGGCACACAATGCCTCAGCATATGAATTTATTAAAAGAAAAGGGTAAGAAAAAAATTTCTATTTTGTAACTCGAACCAAGAACTTCAGGGAAACCTCAACCTCATGGAAACTTGAGCCTAATCCAAACATCTTTAATGGTTCCTTTACCTAAAAAAACCACCAAAAGGGAACCAAGATCCCACACCATCGCATAAGGGTCACCATACATCTGTTGATGAAGGTACTATATCTCCATAATTGATGAAAATATCACCATCAAATCAACATGGCATGGAATTAGAATAAATTACATACATGTTGTTCGGTTGAGTAAATTACCACCAAGGAGATATATGGGAGAACACTATACAGGTTGTTATAGAAACATTAAATAAATAAACCTCCATTATTAGTGAAATTACAAATAGAAATTCTTATGTTATATGAATCCTACATGCCTAGAATGTTTCATGGAATCTTTCCTTTTCCCGTTTTCCGAGAGTCAAAAAATGAATAAATCCAAAAATGAAAGTGAATGACAGTTGGTGTAATAAAAAACTATTAAAAAGAAAAAAAAGAAAAAAATCCCATGACCTAGAAAATTGGACCTCATATCGATAAAAATGTTCATGATACACCAATATGATATTCATTACATGTTACAACAGATTCCTAGACCATGTGTATACTAAGGCCTCAAATCATAAAACCAAACAACTCTATAACCATTTTTTATTTAACCATCCTGAGTCTCCCTAACACATCCCCCAATACAACTCACCATAAGGCCTCAAGAAAACCTTCATGTATATCGGATGCTGCCAAAGAGGGTTTAGGGTATAAAATATACCACGAGGAGACTATACACTCTTTTCAAAGTAAAGAAAAAGTAAAAATAATCCAAACTCATACACAACCATAATCACAAGAGGATACAAAATAAATAATCTATAAAAAAAAACATGTTATAATAAATACAGTTTTCATTCATACAAACACACAATTGGATAAAAAACAATAACCAGTCCCTTACTGGGATGAATAAACATAGAAAATAAAAAAATTGATAATATATACATCATGCAGTACTTCCAGCATTGTGCCACACTACAAACCTAATATCTATAATTGATTAACCGATTTAGCTTAATCATGATATTTCAAATGATATACTTCACTCTATTAAGAAAACATTGGGACTCTATGTGATCCACTACAGAACATGTTCACTAACTTGAAATTAGAAAAACATTAGAAACACACACACACACATACCAAAGTGAATATATAATGGGAAATAAATAAGTCTAATTAGGCCAGCCCAACAATGAACCTATAATTTTTTATCATAAAAATTTCATTCACACATGATTTTCCCAACCTAGGTAAAAAAATAATTACAATTTTTATAAAATAGACAACTTCATAAAATAAATAAATTGGGGGATAAACTAAAACAAATAAAACAACCAACCACTTGTTCTAGCATAATAACTGAGCTAAATATTCCCCCACTCTATCTCATTCTAGAGGACTTAGAGCACATGGATCACAAAGGAAAATGACATTAGAAATGTATACAAGATCTATACATGAGATCCAAGCCATTTGAAATGTAATAGGTATTAATTACTAACCTCAGGGTATAACCATAGGTGTCTAATATAAAAACACAAAACTCTACTAGGATTTAGGGCTTCAAATTAAAGATCCAATCTAGTGAAAATAACTCAACTAACATTGAGATAACCTATCCAAACACTATAATCTTGTAGAAGTCACTAAATTCATAAAACAAAAATTGAGGAAGGGAAAATCCATAAACTTTGATCCAATATATATATACAACCTAGTGTACCTAGCCTCTAGCTAAGGTAAAACATCCACTAGATTATGAGAGGGATGAAATCTGTTATATCATCCATTATGTCCCTATTCCTGTCTAAACAAAACCAAAGAATAGAGGATAGAACCATAAAAACTCAAGGAAAAAACAATAAAAATAAATCCCAAAATTATTCTCCTACACTATAATTATGAGAAAGAATTGCCTCAAACATATCTAACCAAAACCAAAAAATCAAACGTCAATCAACTATCAGAATTATTATACTAAATGTTGAAACATCCACACTAACTATCTCACAGTCAATAAAGATTGAGGATCATATGGTCCACTAACAGAATATAACATCCACTATGGTCTCTCACCATCAGAATCTACATTATAAATGTACACCTGATGTTTTTAACATTGAGAACGTGACAACCTGCACTAGGTAAATCAAAAAATGGGGCTCCCGTAGACCCCTAGATCACATCCATCTCAAACAAAGGGCCACAAATGATACCTAAAAGATCCAATATAACTCATTACTCAAGCAAACCATGACCATTTAATCTCCCATAAGTAATTCTACAAAGATAGAATTAGACACCCTATATAGGGATCCTCTATCTCATTCAAATCATGAGACTATCTCGATATAGGAAATATATCCAAGCTTCCCTCATCGACCAACTAATGATCCTTGAAAAAAAAACATTCCTACAAGGGAATAAAAGAGAATCATGATAATAAAAATGGAATAAGAAATGGTCCTAAGAGAGTTACAAAGAATGTGACACCATATATGGGGCTCCTATAGTAAAATAAAAACCTTAGACAATTCTCATTATAATAAATCCTCATCAAGAAATCTTGGAATACAAACCATCCTCATGTATTAAGTATCACTAAGGGCTTCCAAAGGGGGTCCCTTAAAACAATATCATCATATCCTAAAAAAACTAAAAAAAAATAGTCAACACACCTTAGTGTTAATCCAACTAAAAGTATCTAATAGAACTGATCATCAATAAATGTAAATAAAACATCAAGATATTAGTATAGAACCATGACCCATCAAACATCAAGAAACCAGGATAAAAAGTATCATACAATACATCAATGAGTCCCATCTATATGAACCATAATAAATAAACTCATGAAGATATCCTTGGAATACATAAGTTAGGTTGATCACAAACTCAAGACCCTCACTCAGGTCTCAAATCACACAACCCAACCCACATGAGTATTCTAAAATAGTACCTCAAATAAAAAAACCACAACACTTTCACATTCCCCAAAACCACTGATATAACCTCTAAATTACAAATATTTTCTACATATCTATATGGAAAACACTCAGAAAGGACTAATCATTGGTCTAATTCTTACTCTAGGGTGAGAAAATAGGAAAAAATACTTAAAAAGGTAAGTACATGATATAAAACTCATATACATGGTGTGTACCCCCATCCATCAACCCATGCTGTATACCTATGGCCAAACGAGCATGTACTTCCCAAAGTACATGACGTGAAATGGAACTACATGGGGTGAACTTCACATGGGGTACCTAGACATATTCAATCTTCTAAGTTTATACAAGTACCCCATGTGTCCTCTAGCCATGCGCTGTACATAGTAACTATCCATTTGCCACAAACAACCATGTACCCATAACACAAGGTGCTTGTATATTCCTTAAGACACACCCCAAATTTTTCCCACATGGAATGTCCAAAAAAAGGCCATGTAACACCTTATTCCTCACCTATAGATAAAGGAATGCCCATTATGTGTGTTCTTTGAACTATAAATTGTGTAAACAGGGTTCCCAAATGAAAGTCTCTCGCGATCTTCCTCAAACCCCCAATTTCTCGCAAAACCCATAAATCTACCCTATAGGGTACTAGAAAATAGGGATTTAAAACTAAAAGAAGAAAAATATATGAGAATTAGGGATAAAAACTCAAAATAAGACCTACCTTAGGGTGTAAAATATTTAATCTTCTCACCCAGACCCGTAACACACAATCATCGAGCTCTGATTTACCTCTGAAAGAGCATATTTTCATTTCCTCATCCTCCTTATAAATCTTCTCACACTCTCCCTTTGTCATTCATATGAACCACAGTGGGGAATGACAAAATCTTAGAGTCAAGGAGAGGAAAATAAAAGGAAAAATAAATAAAAGGGAAATAAATAAAAATATAAATGAAGAAGAAAAACAAAAATAAAATCGGTCTAGTCATAGGCCAGACACGTTTCCCAAACACCCACAATGGTTTTATGTATTTCCTAGAAAAAACCTCCCATTATAGAATCAACTATGGATTCAGAATCTCAATATAATACTCCATTCAAAAGATACCACTTAAAGAACATACACAAATAAATTAATATTTAATTAATTAAATAATAATATTCTATGAAAATTTTAATGGTTCATATTTCCATCATACTCTTGTCCTATGGTAAAGTCTATATTCTAAAAACAATGGAGTGGTTTGATTTTATTTTATATCATATCATAGTTGAAATCACAATTTTCCCACTCAAAAAAACATTAGAACAAAAGTTTAAAATTCCTCATAATTTTCTCAACCTATAACAATGCAGGCCATTATAATCTCCCAAACATAACTCTTCCCTCCCTTGAGAAGCCTCAATGTATAACCATTACTCCTTCTCCCACGACAAGAATATAAATAAATTATTCTATTTGAAATATCAACAAATCAGTCCTACAACATCCATAACTCTCCCAACATGAGAGACACTCAATTGTGGATGATTTGATGCTCCCCACCATACGAGTATGCTAATGATCACTCTGAAACCAATTTTAGACTCCACAACCCATTCTTAATCAATCATTGAATTCAATGACTAGATGTGGATAACATTCTCACACCAAATCACTAAAAAGAAAAACAAAATTACCAACCATTCTTGGCTCTGTAGGAATGATGTTCACTATACTCATCAAACCATTTAAAATGAGAACCACATCCTCTAATGGCCTATGATGTACACCCCACAATAAGGATTTCCATACATCACTCCTAAAGTTCTGATCTCAAAAGGTCAACTATTACTACACCACTAAGGTTTACATAAGACCTAATCAGCTCTCAATAGACCCAAAAAAAGAACTTTTAAACAAACCATTGATCAATCCACATTACACCAATTACATGTGCACATGAATTCACTAAACAATGATTTATTGACAATATCTATGCTAACCACCACTCTCATCCTCAATGAAAATAGATTCTCTTAGAACCTCTCATGGGATTTGATGTGCTTGAACACACAATATGAATCTTGATCATATGGGATAATTCCTAAAAAACCTAGTTTAACACACCAAAATCACTGACCATGATCCTCACATAGGTTACTTGCAACATGCTATAGCACCCTAAAAACTAATATTCATAATTGAGGTATATCCTTCATCCCAGGAGAAACCACACAACCACCATCTACTTGAGTGTCGATCCAAAGACAAAAGTGTACAACAATGATATCATATCACTAAAAAAAATAAAGAAAAATGATATGGTTTAGGAAACTAAACAATCCTACCCTCTCAAGCTAATAACTAGTCTGAGAGAACACTCAGTATTCCACCTCTCAATAACCATGAATCATCATGCCTAACCAAAAGTTCCACCAAACACAACAAAATCCTAGTTATTACCAAACACTATGGGTCCCACTGAAAATAAGATCAACCATGCTTACCCAATACACCAGTGATAGAATTCACATAAGGCCCACCACATGACCTAATAAAACACAAATGTTAAGAACACATTCATTATTATGAAACTCAAAATATAAACTTTAGGGAAACCTAAAAATTAGGGAAAATAAATCCCAATACAAATTCCTCTTACACATATTTTTCCTTATAGAGCCACCAATAAGGAATTTAGAGCCCACATAGACCCAAAAGGGTCACTATGAATCCCTCAATGAAAGGACAACATCTCCATCACCAGTGAACAACACACCATCAGATTCACATGGACTATAATCTAAATAAAATATCTACAAACACTTTAGTTGAGAAGAATTCTACAAAGGATCTATATGTGAAAACACCATATAGGTCATTATAGACACTTAAAAAAATGAACCTCCATTATTAATGAAATAACAAAAAGACATCCATATGTCATATGAATCATATGTGCCTAGAAAAACACATGAAAAATTTCCTCTAGACCACATGATAGGAGATAAAAACTAATAAATCTATAAATCAAAAAATGAAAGTGCATCACACTAGGTGAAATCGCACAACCATATAAAAAACCCAAGAACAATAATGAAATTCCCTGGTAACTTGGACTTCGTATTGTAAAAGGTGTTTTTGACACAACAGTCTAATGTCCATCATAATTTTTGACAGATTCATGGACCACCTGTCTACCAATTCCTCAAATCATAAAACTAGAAAACATTGATAGAATTTTTTAATGAACTAGCCCTGGTCGACCTAATATTCCACCCGATCTAGCTCACCACATGGACTTAAGTGCACCTCCCCATATTCTAGGGGTCACTAACTAGTGATTAGGGTATACAATATAACATTTTGATACTATACACTATGGACAATGTGAAAAAATATGAAGTAAACAAAAATAATACACATACATAAACATCTATGTAAACATAATAAATAAACAAAAACAAAAACCTGCAATAATAATTTAAATTTAGTATATATTCATACAAACTCAAAGAATACTAAAATAAACAATAATCAGTCACCCAATGATGTGACCACATATAAAAAATAAATAAAACAAAAAATAAATACATTGGAATCCACTGCCAACTCTAATCCAGAACACATACTTTGTATCCACAACAAAAGAACTACTCTAGATCAATCCTGAGATTTAACATATCTGATTTTTCTCAATAATGAAAAACTAGTCTTCCACCTGATGGACTCCACGACCAGTTCTCTATACTAAAATATGATAAATGGTATTCACAGACACCAAGGTTTACACAAAAAGGTTGATAAATAAATATCAGTAGTTCACGCCTAATAGTGAACCATAATTCTCGATCATAAAAAGTTCATGAACACATGATATTCACAACCCATAAAAAAATAATAACTGGAATAAAATAAACAAATATCTAGAATATCAAATCAGGGGGATAAACAGGAATAAAGAAAACAACGAATTGTGGGTTCTAGACCAACACCTAAGGTAAATTTACCCCCACTCTAGGCAAAACCAGAGGAATTATCACACATGGATTACAAAGACACACAACATTAGTCAAATAATCTAGATCTACACAAGGGAATCATGATTATTATAAAATGAAACAATAAAATCAGACCCCAAGGAGTAACCATAGGCATCTAAGACAAAACCACATAACTCTATAAATATCTAGGACTCTATTATCATAATCTGAAATATGATAGAAACTCTAATAATACCGAGAGAACCATTATAGAATTTATTAGACTTATAAAACACAAAAAATCCATAAAATAAAAATTGGGGAATGGAAAATCCTAAAAATTAGGTATTTAAAATTTCAAAGACCAAGGAAACACAACCTGTAGCTAAGATAAAACATCTACTATCCTTGGGGAGGGATGTAATCCTCGAGATCATAGACTATCTCACTATGGATATCTAACCATAGAAAACTAATAGAGAAGAAAACTAGATAAAAACAAAGGCCTTACTCAATCGAAATAAATCCTAAAATTCCCATCATACACTAGAATCCAAAGAATAAATTACATTAATCATCCTAGTAAAATGGAAAACATTACAGGTCAACCAACTCTTAAACCCATTATTCGAAAAGACAGACATGATCAATGTGACCACTGAGGGAGTAGTTAATCAGTGGTATTCCTTTTAATGTTTTTATTATTTTAAAATAAACTTCAACTATAGTTATATAGAATTGACACTGCTAAAAAACAACACACAATAACACACATAGAAACAAAAATCATTAAGGTTCTCTACAAAATAATAGATTCTAGTCCTTTGCATGGTTTGGAAATAATACAAAACTGCAAATGCAAAAGAAAACAATACTTTATGATTTTAAAAAAACAAGTTATATCCATCACTTTCACAAAAAAATAGTCTTTCGAAATTTCATGTGCTTCTTTCATAGATAATATAATGAAACAATTATTAAAACAACGAAATTAACCTTCACTATTATGATTTTATACATTATCACTACGATGCTCGATTTTTTCACAGTTCCCTTCCAGAAATTTATTCTCCTTACTCTTCAATTTCTTGCACAACAATGATAAATAAATTCTATATGAAATTTATTATCCAAATTTCTCCATATGATAACTTATCCATCTAGAAACCCATGTTTGATACACTTCATCTAGTAATCTCTTTTTGGTACCATCTATTTGATTCCCAGTCTATCTGATACCACTCTATCTAGTTTGTACATTTTCAAGTATCCCATATATCCAATACAAATATATCTAATAACTACTATCTAGTATCATTATATATGGGTTTATTTCATCTGGTTATTTGATAAAATATCTCTTAAACTCCTTTAGCGGACACTTCACTTCTTCATTAACTATCATAGTATCCACAACCAACAACAACTTCATTGCTAACTTGTTACCATTTATATAGACATAGTTTTTTTTAAAACTAAGGGATAATTGAAAACATAAAATTTGAAATTCGTAATAAAAATTTCAATTCCATCTTGATTCGTACTTTAGCAGGCCTCTTTCAAACTCCTAATTAAATTTGAGTAAAAAATATTCATCTAAATTTCCTCATATCTTTGTATTAACAATATCTTTATATCTCCCTGAAATATCATCTAAAATCATGATCATTACATCATTACTTTTGTGGTATTTATTTTTTATCTCAATATCATCACAATGTAATAATTTAAAAAAACATTTTAAAAATTCTCAAAACTTAGTCTGATAACTTTTTGGGAAACTCTATCAGATGAATTTTTTCAGAAACTATGTATGATGAATTTTTTCAAAAACTCTTTTTTATGATTTTTTTTGAAAACAACATCTGATGAATTTTTCAGAAACTCTATCCCATGATTTTTTAGAAACTCCATATGATTACATTGTTTTTAAAATTAAACTGATACAAATTTGATATCTTCTTCTTCGTTTGATTCCCATGTTTCAATAATCTTCATATTCTCACAATCCTATACAATTATATTATCACACTTTTTAGAAAAGTCTATGCAATAAATTTTCTTGGAAAACACCTTTTGATGAATTTACATAAAAAATTATATTTGATGCCTATGGTTATAAAAAATATATTCGATGATAATTGTTTTACATATTTATCAATTCAAGGAACCCTTATATATTCTTTATCAAGTTAATGTTTTCTAAAATACCCATAATACTTTAATTATTTCCTCAAAAAATAGCTTGAATCAAGAATAAATTGTATAAATCCTGGTGTTTGGTACTTTGATGAATAGAAAAGAATAAGTAGATTTCCCTTATTCCAACACCTATATCTGATGAAACTATGAATACAATCAGACGAACATTTTTTTCTATCATTCGTCTGATCACCTTAGTCCGTTGGAATTTGTCCGATGACCTCTGTCTATTAGAACCATACTTCTCAGTCTTCAATATTCCTTCCAGAAACCCTAAAAATGATGTTCAATATTGTAAAGTAATTTATTTACTAACAATAAAAGACAATGCAATGAAATCCACATATCTATTAAAAAATTAACTAATACCTCTTGGTATCAACATTATCCAAACTTTTGAAACATCATTACCGACCATCTCATGATCAACAAAGTTTGGGGATCCCATGGTACCCTAAAAAATCGGATCTGATACTACAAGCTCCAACCAAAGATCACTAGGCTATAAAGGAAAACCCAACATAACTAACATTGATCAAGTACCAAAACATTGATGGTTCAATCAAAACATCTAGATCTTTTTGTCCCTTAGATCTCATCCATGTTAAACCGTGGTTCATGATTGATACATAAAAGGACAATATAGACTTGGAACCTAACCCAAATATTACCACTAACTCACCTAGAATAGAATATATAAAGATGTAAACAGAAAACATAAAAGGGGATCCTCTATAACATTCCAAGAAAGGTAAAATCTTGGTATGAGAGACATATCTAAGTTTCCCTCCATGGAAAATCATTGATCCCCGATCTAAAAATTACAAAAATGGTATCCAAGAGAATCACCATTCCAAAAAAAGTTCTTAATGGTTCTCATAACCAAACCAAGAACTAGAAACCCTATAAGGGATCCTATAATCAAGTTAAACCTTGAGTATATCCTATTACAAGAATGCATCATCCAACCTTCCAAACACACAACCCGTCGTAAGGTATTTACTCACCCTAATTAATTAGAAAATGAATCCCTTAGACCCATATCAAAATCTTTTCAATGTACCATAGCTATACCCAACACCCTTCAGTGTCAACCCATCTCGAAAGATCCAAAAAATGATTCTTAAAAATTAGATATAAAATCCCAATAAAGCGTTTCTGAACCCTGAACCCTCAATCCTCAAACAAATAGGCTAAAAATCCACCTCCAATACATCAAGGTTTCACATATTTTTTAAACAACCAAAATAACCCAAAAAATATTTCTTTATTATACTAAATACACATCGATAACTAACTCATGAAATTTATCAGGTCTCTTATCACATAATCTATTCTACAAGATGATTCTAAAATTGAACCTTGAAAAAAACCTACCAGAAACACTATCCTTTTCCAAAAAAAAACCATATAGAAAATGATTATATGAAAAAAGGAGTACACCATTTTGATCAAGATGAAAAAAATGAGAATGAACTACTCATGGGTCTAATTTTAAATTTAGGGTGAGAAAACCAGTAAAAATACTTAAAATGAGAAGTACCTGGTTAGAACCTTATGTACATGATGTGTACGCCCATCCATCAATATAGGGCATGTACCTGTGACCAACCTAGTGTGTAATTCCCAAAGTAAATGGTGTATACTAACCCTACAGAAGGTTCACTTTACATGGGGTACCTGGCCATGTACCCTACTTAGGGTCTAGATATGTTTACCACATGGTCTTTGAACACACACTACACATAAGCACTAGCCTTATGCTTTATATGAACATGTTCCCCCAATACAGGGTATTTGGGGGTTCCCCAGACCACTCCCTAAGTCAAATAACATGGAATATCCCAAACAAAGACGTTTTTTAACCCCTTATTCCTCACATAACTTGAAAGGAAGAACACACAACATGTTTTTTCTAAGATACATGCCATGTCAATGAGTTTCTTGAACATACATCCCTTACGATCTTCCCAAAACCCCTGATTTCTACCCAAAACCAATTGATCAACCCTATAAGGGTCCCCAACAGTAGATATAGGTATTTAAAACATAAAAACAACAAATATAAAAATATTAGCGATAAATACATAAAAATAGTCCCACATCAGGGCATTGAACACTGAATATTTTCTCCAATATCTACATCGTGAAACCACATAGCTCTGAGTTTCTTCTGGAATAGCTCCCCATCAGTGCCTCCTCCTCTCTATACTGCTTATATTTATATCTCACTCTCTATCCCTCTTGAAAATTTATGACCCATATGGGGGAATGATGTATGCATCAATCCAATGGGAAGAAATAAAAGTAATAAGAAAAAAAGGAAAAGAAAAGAGAGAAAAAGCAAAGGGGCATGGACCCAGACCCAATGTCCATGATGGGATTGGGAATCTACAAGGGAAACCCCCAATTCTAGACATAATCACCGATTTAGAATTTTAATCCAATGAAATGTTCAAAATATATCACCAAATGATCACATGTTAATAAAATATTATTAAATTAATTAAATAATAGTAATCCATGGAAATTAAAATGACTCATATTTCCAAAAGAAATCCTATCCTTGGGTAAACACCCTATTATAGGACCATCCGATATCATATTATTGGAGAAATTACCATTTTATACTTAAACAATTTGAGAACAAAAGGTTCAAATTCATCTTGATTTACTAAACCTGTAACAATGTGGGTCACTAAATCTACCACGACACTTTATTAATAAAGTTAATTTGAGTAAAATGTCTCATGTGAGATTATAAAAACTTGTTAAGTGTATATTATTCTTTATAACTTCCTTGAACTCATGAAAACCATGACAAAAACAACATCTTCCAGTTATCTCATACTATAACATGCCAGTCTTGTGGATAACATTATCTTCTGGTGTAGGAAACCTTTTTTACACTCAATCTTATTTATGATTCCCCCATAACATTAATACCATGGATTTCAAAAAACCTTTATCAATTTCACTTTTTAATCATCTTAATACTGTTTGTGACAATGCTAAAAACCTTTCATTATTTTTCCAGATTGAACTATCACATCGTTATGTCTTATAGAACATACAACTACCCCTTGAAGATGTTGACCAATGAGATCCCCAAATTTCAATCTCTTGAAAAAATTGGACTGGTGAACACATTTTAGCAATGAAAACCACCATTTTATCGAATGGGATTTGTAAAACCTCCAAAAAGTGTACCTTCAGGGAATGGACCTTCTGGTCCTAGGCAATTTTCCTCAACATAACGTCAACAACTGAAGAAGATCATGCTATATACCTTTGAATATACAGACAAAGAGTCCTATTTGTAACATGATTAATATTTGAATACAATTATCTATAACAATCCCCATCCTAATTTTCATGACATTATAGTCTTCCATCACTCCACTTTTGTCCAAATCACCATAAAATTGATCATAAAAACCATGGAGGAGTATAAACTCCATTTTATTATAGGATCTACAGTTTCAACCATTGAATCATCAAACCAAACCTTACCCATGAGGAAAATATATTCTAGACACAGATCCCACTAAAAATAGTTAGCTTAGGGAATATTATTATCTTTGGAAGTCTTCCACAGTCCCTCTACTAAGTTTTTAATTCCACCTTTTTGAATGGATCTTAATATAAGAATCATAATGGGCATGGATAGTATTTAAAAATCCTAGAATCCCAAATATAACTATCATTTACACCAATTAACATCCTTTTGGAAACTAATCAACCACATCACTAGAGGAACCAATAAATCATCCAAAAATATCCTTCATATTGGCTCAGTTAGAAAATATTCCTTAAGAATGAATTTGGATAGGATATACTTTGATATCCTAGAAGTACCTTTGGTAACACCACTATATTCTATGTGAAAAACTATGATTACATGATAAATTTATCATTAGATGCTTTGAAATGAAAATTTGATTGTAATTACTGTGAACCCTAAAAATATCTGATCACTATATGTTATCCTTTAACCATTAGAAGAACAATAATGGAAAATAAAACCTGTAAAACATAAATTTGGATTCCTTAAATATTATATGATACCCTACAACCTCAATATGTGGAACTGGGATGACTGAGAATCCTAGAAATGACATATAGTTTCCATCCTATGGTTCTAGATCCCTCTGTAAGTATCTATTCATGACATTCCTTCTTGATGAAGAAGAATAAAACAAGAACATGGAAAACAAAAAAGAAATCAAAACACACAGTCATAATGTATAAGGGATTATGTGGTTTGGAAAATGTTTCCAACATCCATCGGAGAATGACTAAATCAATTTCAATTCAAGGAAACATTTTATTGAGTTACAAGAATACACAATATTTTGATACCCTAACCAGGTTATAGAAAGAGAACTTTTTGAAACCTCCATAAAAAAGTTATAGATGCAAGTTACACCACCATGGAGACCCATGAGTGTCGGGATGTAATCCCTATAGCAGCAATGCCTCCAAAATCTACCTCCTTCAGTCTTCCACCCTCCTGAATATGATCTTACACCCTCATACCTTAGGCCTATGAAACATGGGTGTGACATATCTATGTTGTAACATGATTAGATATTTCCTAATTTACCCTTTTGCAACCAACTTAACTTCCTTTAGTCAGGTGTTAGTCATATTACACAAGTGGACTAGTCCCAACTTTATAGCGAGTCTGAACTGATCTTCCAGTTCTATTACATTACTAATTTCACGATAGTCCATCTGTTAGAAATTTTAACCTTAGTTTAAATATAATATCTATTTCTTCAACCAACAACAATTAGTGAACTATGCCCATCACCAATATTATTCACACTAAGGCCATCAATGAAACATCTCCTTTATTATTGATCTATGGGGAATGCCTTTCACATATTATCACCAGTGATTTCACATAATCCACAAATCCTAAAAATTCTATCACTTCTTTTGGAAATCCACGTGACACCTATATGTTTCCCCTTATGTCTACATAATTTCTACCTTTAGAGACATGTGACTATTGAGAACATACATTGGGATGATGATCCATCCATACCTGGTATTTATAAACCACTATCTTACTTCAACCACCATCAATATATCACCCAATTATCTATTTCTACGGAAAATTTTCCATTTAATTATATCCAATATATCTATTGAATATTGTTAACTTAGTTGTTTCGAGTGAAGAAAACATCAATACCAAGTCCAAAAATTCCACGGTGAAGGTGTACCATCTCAATCTGAATTTCCCATGAATAACTACAAGAGGATTAGCATTAAAAGTTTAAATAATTAACTAAAATAAAACTATCACACCAAAACCTAAATGTCACAATTCCAAAATTTAGAGTAAATAGAAATCCATTTTTCATTTCCTTCTTTATATATATTTTCAATAAATTATTTAATTTCATGATAGTTTTGAAGATATCATCCAATATTGGTTGAGTAAGATGTGTAGTTTCATCATGGTCAATCATCTTCTATTCCTATTCTTTTAGAATTACTTATATAATATTATCTACAAGATTCTATTATGTTATTTCCTTCTCAATAAGAAACTACAATCCATTTGTAATAATCATAAAGTAATGATGAATTTAAACTACTATTTTTCCATGAAGAAAATAATTTCTTTGATGGTCATCGCATTTCATAATCCTTATCATCAAAAGAGCATTAAAATTTATAAAATTTATAATCCCTAGATTAATCTGAATTCCATTTTTCATTTCATAAAAATGAAATATGGATATAAATGATTATATTCATTAAAAAAATAATAGTGTTTGAAAATTTATAATTTTATCAATATTCTAACTTTTATTCAAGAATAAAATAAAGAATTTATTTCTTTAAAATATTTTAATTTCGGGCTATAATTTGATATTTATCCACATTGGTTTTAAAAAAAATTTCTTTATCAAACCATGCTAATACTCATTATCTTCTATATACAAGAACAATGGTTGGATGAAATTTAAATTCGATATATTTCTAATTGAAATACTCATACCATATCAAAAAATCTTTCTTCTACCTCATAGTAAGTGTAAAGAAATGGAAATTTGTTTTGAATGATAAATTTAATAAGTTATGTTTTGAAAAAACAGAGAGACTAGAAAAATATCGTGACTAAATATGATATCAAATCTAGATTAAGGTTTTAATACAAAGAGTTTTCCTAAAATTTATCAATATAGAATCTCCGATAGGGGGTGAATCAAATTCTAAAACTACACTTAAATTTTTTCTCCCACATGAGAATAAAAACTTTTGGGAATTTATAAAATCTGAATAGACTAAAGAGAAAAAATCTAATGTAGTGGAAAATAAAATCTTATAACCTGAAAAACTTAAGGAAGGATATGTAAATAATTAAAATTTAAGTACAATTAATGTAGAAACTAAACATAGTGTTTCATATGGAAATATATAAACTATTATAAATGATATTAATACAAATATTTCTAGTCATGAGAAATCTTTACTTTTATCCCAAAGTTGTTGTAAGATCATTACCCATATCTAAGGGATACAATAAGTTTCAAACTAGGAACTTCAATGACCCAACCATAAAAAATACCAGTTTTTTACTATGAATTACTTCTACAAAGCCATTGGATACATGTAGCTCTATACTTGTGCCCCTCTTTAATCAACTAGATTAGAAACCAGTCCACTCTTCAACATTGTTGAATAAATAGTTTAGTAGGAGAAAATACCTAGACTTAAAAACTCATCAATATTAATTCCTATAAATGTGGATTACAACAAAAAGAATATATCTTTAATAATAAAGCCTCAAATTTGTAAGTTGTATTTCAACACATTGAAAAATATTACATTCAAAACCATAAAAAACAACGCGATGTCGCAAGATTGATCTTAAATTAATGAAAATTTAGCACAACATAACATGTTACATTCCTCTAAGATCAATTTAAATATATAGAAATCATTATAACAAACTACCATGATAAAATATGAGTTATTTAGGTATGGTTATAAAAAATAAAGAAGAAAATCTACCTTCTAATAGATTTATGTTTAATGTGACTTCATGCTGTTCGGGATCATAAGTGCCTCATTATGTTCATTGAAACTTATAAATCCAATGTTTAAATTTTTATAAAAATTGAATATAGAAAAACCTCATATAATCCCAAACTCAAACTAATGTGTACTATGATTTTGGAAAAAGTATATAGATGAGCCATTTAAATCAACATAATATATGAAAGATATCCTTTAACTCCTCTCCAAGATCATTGAATCTTGAAATCTGATCACATTTTTTTATTTTTTTTCTATGATGTATCCATCATATCATTTTCAATATATGTGAGAAACTCATTTTCAATTATTTCTAAATGATATTATTTAGTATTCCTTTACTTTTTTTACTTACTAATAATTTTATATCAAATTTAAAACTAATATTATTTCTATAATTGTTTTTTATTCAAGGGGAGAAATGTTCTTATTATGTTTTGTATGAGTTCAACCATTATATCTTATCTATCAAATCTTTTTAGACACTATAAAATGATATGAACAAACATTCAATAATTAAAATTGTCCAATGGTTGCTTACCATCAAATCTTTCCATTCTTATCTTGGACTTTATCACCATAAGTAATAAGAAATCATCACAAACATATTCTTTATAGTTTTTCCACCATGAATATCAATCTTCTATATGGATTTAAATTCCATTTTATTTAATTATTTTTTAAGAAACATTCCAAATTCACTTGTATTTCATATTAAACTAGTTTTCTATGTAAGTCATCAAGATAAAACTCCATAATATTTAATTCATAAAGTATTAAAAACTTTAGATTATAAATTGGAGGTAGTATCCATATGATATTCTTCAGAATATCAATAAATTTTATCTCATAAACATGTCCAAAAATAGATCCAAAAACATTAAAAATAGTGGAAGAAACCATTAATATTTTCACTTGAGATCATCTTTAGATCATCAAATATAATATGAAGTGCAAGTATCTATTCCTATTTCTATTATAAATGAATGTAAATTTTTCCATATTCCTTGAATTAAATTGAAACTCATCACATTTATGTATATTAGATTAATAAAATTTCTATAAAAGTAATTATGATCATTTTCATTAGAATTCAACAATTTCATGTTAGCTTCTATCATTACTAACCCCATAGTATCAGAGAATTGTAATCCATGAAATTTAGTTGAGAAAGGATTAAACCCAAGAGATCATAAATGTGATATAATTTTATCTTTCCAAACCTAAAAATTTTATCCATCAAATAAGGGTACTATATTTACATAAAAATTATTATATATGATAATATATTTTAGTAAAAGATTCACTAATATTTGACCTTTAGCTTTGATACCCCTCATTGTAACTCAAGGTATTGATTTTTAACCTAAGATGGGATTAATCACTACTAAGAATCACACATATAATAGCACTGTAATTTATCAGTGCTAAAAAATGTGCAAATAAATTCAATCATTATCACTACAAAAATAAGTTCTAACAAAGGAAGCCCTTTATTGGCACTAGAAAAAGCACTGACAAAGGGCATAGTTTATCAACACTTTTCGTAGCACTAATAAAAGGTAACATTTATTAATGATATATTTTAGTGTGGATAAATGAAACGTCTATCATTTTATCAGCACTTTATTTTTAGTGTTGATAAAAGGTTCCCTTTATCTGTGCATTTTTAGCACTGATAAAAGTTTCTCTTTATATGTTCAATTTTTGTGCTGATAAAGGTCCAAAATAAAATGAATAAGTATAATATACACACACACATATATATATATATATTATAAATATTAATAAATATTATATATTATATATATATGTTGGCGCCAAAATATGGCCCGAAAGGAAGGAACGAAAAAGACGGTTGGCGCGCTGCCTCGCGAAGCACCGACGCGAAGTACCGACGCGAAGCACTGACGCGAAGCGCCCCGATTATCGCGGCCGCACGAAGCTCCAGAGGCGGTAACCCTCCGCGAATGCACTTGACGTTCGCGAGCCCGCCGCGAAGCTCCAGAGGCAGTAAATCTCCGCGAACGTAGTTGAAGTTCGCGAGCCTGTCGCGAAGCTCCAAAGTCGGTAACCCTCCGCGGACGTCATTGACGTTCGCGAGTGCGCTGCGAAGCACCTGAGGCGGCACGCGAGTTATGCTTCGCGGTTCCCCTTCCCTATAAATACTGGACTCCCCCTAAGTCCCGAGGACGGACAATCCGACCTCTCGGCTTTTCCTCTCCCAAATCGCGAACCACTCTTTGCCCCAGGAATCATGAGCTCCGCGAGGCACTTCTACTTCGCGAGACTCCTTTGCTTTGTCTCGTTTTGAGCCCCTATTCCGAGAGGGATTCCCTTCGCGAAGCTCAAGGGCATTCGTGAAGGAAGGGGATTCCCACTGGAACCCGGGCAGCTGCGGAGCGTTTATGCTTCGCAAAACACCCAACCCGTACTAGTGATCTCTATGCTAAGGCAGGATCGCTCCACATCGTGAAGCTCACTGCTTTGCAACACCCTTCTTCGCGAGGCAACCCTTCTTCGCGAGGCAGCGCTCCGCGAACACTGTTACACTTCGTGAAGCACCTTCCACTCACACCTATGCCCCATTCTAAGCCAAGGCACTCCACTTCATGAAGCACACTCCTTTGCTTAGAAATTCCTCCTCCCGTGCGACCCTCCAGGTTTGCACGATGTGATTTCAAAGTCCTATGGACAATACCACTCATAGCATTGCTTCGCCTAATGCTTCTTCGCATAGGCACGCTAACAGCTATTGCTTCTTCGCATAGCCACGCTAACGTGGACCCCTTGATGGTTCATTCCACAACCCCCCTTAACCATGGCCTTACTGGTACCTTCCCTTCCCCAAGGACCAGAGGGTACCGGTTATGTAAGTCCTAGGGGTGCAGAGTGAACCCGCCTCGTCCGGGCTGCAGGATGTTAAACTGCCAAGCACCATGTCCTCAACACATGATGTTAAACTGTGACCCGACCTTGGGCCTCCATCCTGGAGTAAGTCCCAGCACCATGGGCTGCCTAACGTGTAAGCCCCTCTTCACTTGTCACGGACGCATCCTTCGCCACGTGATCGTCAGGTCCTTGCAACCTCTTGTTTCTCACACCGAGCATGACTCACGTGGGCTTAGAGTGAGCACCGACCCTGACCCCCACCCATAGCGAACTAAGAGGACTTTGATCCATGTCAAGGCATGGTACGTAGGAAGCCTCCATGAGGTTCAAGCCACATTGCTCGGTCATTCATTCACGTCGAGTTTCGCCCTCGTCCAGCATAACGTTAAACTGTATGCCCCACTTGTCCCACATGACATTAAACTGCACAACCATTCCCACCTAAACTATGAGGTCTTTGATCCATGTCAAGGCATGGTACGTAGGAATCCTTCCAGAGGTTCAAGACCACCACTCATTGGACCAAGGTCCACCTTCATGTCGGTTCGCCGACAAAGCCCCATATGAACTACGGGGTCTTTGATCCATGTCAAGGCATGGTACGTAGGAAGCCTTCCCGAGGTTCAAGCCCACCCATTATCCAATTCACGTCGAGTTCTACCTGCGTCCAGCACGACGTTAAACTGTATTCAAGTCCGACGGCAAGCCGTTGTCACAACCCGAACTACGAGGACTTTGATCTATGTCAAGGCATGGTACGTAGGAATCCTCCCAGAGGTTCAATCCCATCTCCATTGGACCAATGTCCCTCATTTATGTCGGTTCACCGACACCCACCGCCCGTCGTTCCTTCACGTCAGGGTTCACTATCGTCCCGCATGACGTTAAACTGTATTCCACCATTCTGAACTACGAGGACTTTGATCCATGTCAAGGCATGGTATGTAGGAAACCTTCCCAAGGTTCAAGCCCACCACTAGTGGACCCACGAGTCTACTTTCACGTTGGTTCACCGATGAAACCCTTTGAACTACGAGGTCTTTGATCCATGTCAAGGCATGGTACGTAGGAAGCCTCCCTGAGGTTCAAGCCCATCTCTCATCGGACCAAGGTCCACCTTCACTTCGGTACACTAACGATGCCCATCGGACCAAGGTCCACCTTCACGTCGGTATGCTGAAGATGCCCATCGGACCAAGGTCCACCTTCACGTCGGTACACTGACGATTCCCATCGGACCAAGGTCCACCTTCACGTCGGTTTGCTGACGCATCGGACCAAGGTCCAAATTTACGCTGGTTCGCTGACGACATCCATCGGGCCAAGGTCCACCTTCACGTTGGATCGCTGACGACATTCATCAGGCCAAGGTCCACCTTCACGTCGGTTTACCGGCACCATCCCGAACTACGCGGACTTTGATTCCCTGCCACGGGGATACGCAGGAATCCTCTTCAAGGCTCAAGCCCAACTTAACCGTTGCCCCTGCGATGGTCCCATTTCACTTCCCCCCACTCCATTCATCCACTTATCACCCATCCCGATTCTCACTCGGACCGTCATATCTCGGTGAGACCATGTCGGTACGCTCCTCTTCACAGCCGCCCATGGGCTGGCCCCGGTATCGGCATCCCTTCAAGGGGAATCCCTCAATCCGATCTATCCTAGCTAATGCTCCGGTTGGGTTAATCCATCTCCGCTGGACGTTAAACTCGCGGCGTACCCTGTGTTAAACACGAGAAGCTGAAGAAATCCTCAAATATGTGTCTATGACATATAATTCCCCGCGCTCGATGTGGGATGCCTCGGGCTTCCACGCCCTCGAGAAGCCCTGTGACCAGGGATAATAGACATACATGCTAGGTTCCACAGCATCCAGACACGCTACTGATGCCTCATCGTGACTACTCCCCCGACTGAAGGTTGCTGACCTGACCGGACCCTTTGGAATGTTCCGACAGAAGCAGTGTAATTAACCAGCGTCCATGGAAACATGGAACTGGGAAGAGTTTCACGAACTACGTATTAAATCTATGAGGGAGACCCGGACTAGGTGACGAGTTCTGAGGGGGAATCCACAGAAGGAAGAACCGACATCCCATCATCCCGTTTCGATCAAGGAGCAGACGTCCCTGAAAAAGGAGCAAATGCCGCCCGCCTTTGGAAAGCAGGAACGCGGGGCAACAAGCGCAGCGTGTCCTCCTCCACGGACGGATGTGCGCGCCCCCCGAAGAAAGTGTTGGAAATAGAAATGGTGAACCCGACGTGAAATTATTCTCCTCAATATGTAGATTAGTAGCGTTCGAGACACCAGTAGATTGATGTGTCACCGGATCCAGATATCCGGCGCCTGGTCCTGCCAAGAAAATAGCGGGCCTGTCGTGAAACTCACCGGAAGTCAGGGCAGTAGAACGTGGGGCACTCCGTTCTGCAGCGTGTTGGCGTGGATCCTTTTTACAAACGTGGAGAATGGAAGGACGTCGGGGCACTGTTTGTCAATCCTTTTCCCTCTCAGTGCTGATGAGTTGATCCCTTCGTTTCTCAGGAACCAGGTTGCTGTTACAGAGATGCGATCACCACCCGCTAGCCTACATAGGGGCAGGGGAAACATCGCCATAGCCACCCCTCATGGAACCGCTACCACCACGACGGTTGCCACATCGTGGAATATGGGACGCCCACGTCCCCTTTCCCCATCAGAGGTCGTCCAGCGAAGGGTGATCAACAACCTCATGCGCAGGTATGTTGAGGAAGGGGTCATCCCAACTCGAGATATGGCCTGCCTGGACCTGAAGGCATCCAAGCCCTGCCTTCAACGCCGCCCTAACAGGCCGCACAGGGAACCCCTGCTCCCCACCCCAACGTTCAACCGTTTCGGGAGCCTGTCCCTGGAACTCCTTGACGACTCCTCGCCTTATGCCGAAGAGGCGGGCGCCGTCCAGCTCAGCCCGCTCAGGGTCCCGACCCAAGGGCTCTAGGCGAGAGCTCCCATCAGGATGCGTCACCGCCGCCGTCTGACTCCGCAAAAAGAGCAGGCAGGCCATGCCCCTGCACCAGCTACACCAGCTCGCCTGACCCAACGTCAGCGCCGGGCCCGGGCTGAGGATGCTCGCCTAGGCACGTCAACGTCGATAGCTACAGTGGCCCGAGCCACCACCGACGTGCATCATGAAGCCCCCGCATACACTGATCAGGGGCACTCCTTCACCCAACCAAGATCGAGACCCCAACCGCCCCACGGGCAGGCTGGGTTGACTCTCCAGGTTGCAGGCCCAAGTGGTGATCGCCGCGAACTAACCCGCGATGATGTCACCCCGTACGGAGGTCCTCCCCATACCACTAATCCATAGAGCGTGGGCCTTCCCCGCTCCGAAGTTCATCATGGAGGTATGCCTCGTGCTACCCCCATCTCGAGGGAAGACCTGCCCCGCGGTAGTGACGCCCGACGCGGAACCCTTTCCTGCGCCCACTATACAGGGTATGGAGTCCATCCTCCTGCCCCCGACTGTCGATTTGAAGGCACCATCCATCTAGTCCTTCTCCAAAGTGGGGGCCCTCCCTACGTCCTCTCTGCAACCGGTGAAGGTCCTCCTCGCCCCAGCAACTCGAGGAGTGAAGGTCTGCCTCGCTCCGCCCTCATCGACCATGGAGGTCCTCCCCATGCTCCTGCCGATTCCAACAGAGGCTCTGCCTACATGGGTGTTTTTCATGGAGGTCCTCCCCATGTACCCTTCGACATTTGCCCAGGTGCCCCTCGCACCTCAGCTATCTCGAGTGGGGGCCCTCTCCGCCATGGCGCCAGCGCCGCCCCGAGGCTGCCTGATAGGGATCAACCCTGTCCCGAAGAGCCACTCTGGGGAAGGAGAGCGGGTCGTCGCCGCCACAAAAAGAATCCTGGGAAGGACCGGGTGGAGATCAAACCTGCTCGCTTCTCCGACTCTGAAGCGGAATGCAACTCAGCGATGGAACCTTCTCCCCGCTCCTCCGTGTCAAGGACTGGGGCAGGAACCAGACGCGTTAGCCTCATTCTCCCGAAATATGAGGTCCACCAGATTCCCATCTCTCTCCGCAGGTACATCTAAGAGGAAAAAATCTTGGGAATTCCGTAGGTCTCGACCGCGCAGTCACCGCCATTGTAACCACAAGCGCCCTCTACCTCTACCAGAGATCACGAAGATCTATTTTGGGGGACAACGGCGGTAGAGCGACGACATGACCGGTCGCCAGTAGCTGCGATTCATGTGCCAGAAGCTGTGGCTATCAGCCCATCGTATCATGACATCGTGGCCAGGTCACCTTTCTCTTCAGAGGATGGCCCGGAATTCGACGGCCAGTCAGCTCGTTCGCCGTATTCTCCGCCACCGAGTTTTTTATCCCAGAGTTCCACCTCGGTACCGCTACCGGTCCCTCAGCCGCCCCCGGTTGATGAGTGGGGCAATACGGGGCCAGACCTCGAGTCCGAACCCAGGAGCTTCTGAAGTATTCTTGCAGCAGATTACTTCCCGGAGAAGTTCTGGCCAACGGCAGCGCTGAACCTTCGCGCACCAGAGGTCCTTACCCCTAAAGAAGTGGGGTGCTTTTGTCAAACCCTATGGGTGACACACTTCCGCCTTCATTACGAACGGGTGGTGTACCCCAGAAGTCGAGAGCACTTTGAAGAAATCGGCGAGCAGTGCCGCCTGATCGATTCGGCCACACTCCTTGTGGCCCAGCACCCCGAGTCGCCAGGCCGTCAGAGCGCCCTTCAACGGAAATGTGTTCAGAGTTTTAAAGCACTCCACAGAATCATCAGGGAAGCTACCCCACATGTGCAAGTCCATGGTTGTGGACACTATGCCGCTCTCCTATTCGACCCTATCCGACGGCATCCTGATTCGCTATGCGACATTGAGGACACGCCCTCGAGAGGGGTCGCGATCCACATGGACGACTTTGTGGACATAGAAGATGATCTTGAACTCCTTGATGGATACTTACCCCCCGAGGGCATACTGCCACTGCTGGACCCATCAGGGAGAGTTACCCGTCAGCAGAGGAACCTGCTAGGCTTTCCCGTACCCACCGAGTCGCTAGTACTCGGTCGAAACACCGGCAAGGGTAAGGACCACGTCAGAACTGTCAAGCACTCCGACCCGTCCGCCTCTGTGCAGAAAACAGACGAAGATCCCGAGAAGGCCACATTACGCCAGCAGCTTGCTGAGCAGAAGAGGCTGGTTGACGAACTCTTGGCTGAGCGCGCCATAGAGCGGAGACCCGACTATGGTAATCCTAGGTCGGGGCAGCAGGGGCAGGAACAATTTCCCCCGGTGAGATTCCTCCGGGAAACCCTGATCATGCTACTGCCGCAGACAGGGTGGAAGCCGGAATGTATGGCAAGAGGGCGTGATACATTTCGCCACCCCCCCCCCCCGAGCGACGGGGCAATCTGAAGAACCCAGCCCGGGTTCCCCCAGTCGCCCCGCAGGTCGTTCCGCCAGTTGATCCATGAACGGCTGAAGCCATCTACCATGTTGAAGAACCTGGAAATGCACTTGTGGTTAGGGATCCCCGTAAAAACAGGGACCCCCACCCAGATGATCTTATTGCGACACTCACAGCCCGCCTTGAAGCGTTGGAAACGCGGCAGGTGGCGGTCCCACTGGATGGCAAGTCGTATCCCGCATGGGTGGATGATATGCCCGCACCTCTGGGTTTTAGGAACCCCAATTTCTCACCCTTCAACGGGACAGGGGACCCGCCACAGCACTTGGCACATTTTTCTTCCAGGTGTGGCCCCATGCTGGGGACCCCGGCTCAGCAAGAAGCCACCAAACTCTGGTGTTTCGTACAGACATCGGAAGGTCCAGCATTCGTCTGGTATAGCCAGCTCCCTATCAGATTGGTGACCGGTTGGGAGGACCTCCGCCGGCAGTTCCTGTACCAGTTTAGCTCCACCACGCGGAAGACCATCATTGCAGACCTCTTCAAGTGCAAGCAAAGGCCTGATGAGCGGGTTGCAGATTTCATCGCCCGGTGGAAGGGACTTACGTATTCCCTCGATATTCCACTGAATCAGGAGTAATTACTGAAGATGTGTGTGGGGAATGTCAAAACGGAGCTAGTACCCTCCCTGATTACCCAGAACTACCCTGGAGGGTTTAGGTATTTCTCATATAAGGCCCAGCGCCTTGACGATGCCCTACAACAGGCTAGTCAGGAACATTTGTTTCCCCCTATGATCCCAGCCAGGAGGACCGCTAGGGCTGACCTCACTGCGGTGGCCCAAATAGAAGCCCCGAGGCAGCTGGAGTTACTGCTGGTGGCACCATCCCCGCAACCCTGCAGAGGTCCTCCACCTCAAGCACAGGCTCCTGCCCAGCAGCGACCACCTCAGAACCGACAGGTTCCCCCGCGCAATGCGCCACCGCCACCTAGGCGAGACAATCAGGCACCGCCTCCTCGGCAGGCCCCTCCGGCCCCTCGTCAAGGCCAGGCCCCCAGGGCCCCCTATCCGGAAAAAAGGCACCAGACTTATTCGTTCAACTAAAACCAGGTCCCTGGCTACTTCCGAAGCGCTCTAGAGCAAGGGTTTGTGCGCCTGCCCGAGTGCAGAAGGCCGGAAGAGGCGAATCTCACCGATCACCCCAACTACTGCCCTTATCATCGGATTCTAGGGCACACCCTCAAGCAATTCTATGTGTTTAAAGACTGGATTCAAGATCAGGTAAACAACAACATAGTCAAGTTGGGCCCGACACCAGCACAAGTGGCGGGTGTCTTTGCAGGATCAGAGATCGGCAGCGACAGCGAAGGCGAGTGGCAGCAGGTCCCCAGCCACGGATCCCGGAAATACGACGACTGGATGGCTTGAAAAACCGTCTTCCATGCCCATGGTATCATCTGGGCACACCTGAAGCAGTCGGAACCTTCAGAAGAAGTAGCCGGTGCCTCCGCATCGTCTTCACAGTCGACCTCTTCTCAAAAGCGCAAGCAGCGGCGACGCAAGAAGAAGCAACGCGCACCGCCGGTTCCGTCATCATCCCGCACTCTCAGCGACTTTATGCCCCCTGAAATGGGGATTCCTCCCAGAATCCGCCCAGCAGTGGATGACTCCTTGAGCGACAGCCAGGGGTACGCTTCGGTTAACTCTGTGGAGCTGGTAAAGCCCTATATGACCCCCGATGAGGGGGAACGCCACGCGAACCTCCCCAACGTTCCCATCCGACGTCAATGTCAGTGGAATCGCAACCGCGCCGGTCATTGAGGTACATCAGTGGGCACTTTTGGCCAAGCCATGCATGCTACAGAGACCAGACAGCAGGCTCAGTGCAGAGCTCAGCACGCGCAACCCCATCTAATGGTCTCGGCTCTACCTCCACCGCCGTTCGTGCTACTAGATCAGGGAGAGCTGCCTCGTTTGTATCACAGTCAGTCTTGCTCAGCTATAGGCCAGCCTCTACTGTCCAATCCTAGTCTGGCGACTACTCTTCAGGCTTCAACTAGTAGGCAACAGGATGTACCCAGTACTAGCCGATCGCCGGTTCAACCGGTAGGACCCGCTATGCCTCCAAATGCCGAACGACCTCCTGTAAGCAGAGGTTCACGTTTGGCATGAATGTATGATGTCCTGAAACACCTGGCTAGCATTCCGACGAGGCTTTATATCCTTGAGGCCCTGCGCCTGTCATCCGAAATGCGCGAGGCACTTGCCGAGGCCCTAAGGAGCCCCCTCCAGTTTGAGATGGAGGTAGCAACTGCAGAAACCTTCTATACCAAGACGATTGAAAACACAGAATTTTAGGCGGTTATCTCGTTCTTCGGTGAAGATGAGGACCCTCCTATACAGGGGCACATTTGCCCGCTGTACATCACTTGCCACTTCAATTGTGTGGAAGTCCGCCGCTGCCTCGTTGACACGGGTTTCAGAATCAATCTAATTCTGACTAGGACGTTGTGAAAGTTGGGTCTGTCTGAAGTTGATTTAACTCCCTCTGACCTCATAATCCAGGGTTACTACAGGACCGAGCAAACCCCAGTCGGCAAGATCCGCCTGAAGAATCAGTTCAGTGGCTTAATTGCTAGCACCGATTTCATGGTCGTCTCTCAGGACACCACCTACAACGCATTGATGGGTAGGCCATGGCTAAATCTACATGCAGTGGTCCCTTCATCGCATCACCAGTGCCTCAAATACTCACTCAATGGTCGAGTAGGCATGCTCCAAGGAGATGCGTCCCCTTTCGCTTCTTGTGAGGCCCGCTATCTGGATGCGGGTTATTACAAAATTAAGGATAAACAAATCCTAGTAAGTGAGGATGAACCCGCCCCGGTCACAAGTGATCCTTGGGCAAGCATGGACGACGCCTACATCCTCCCAATCCACCGGTTGGAGGCCACGACCCCCGACATGGGGCAATGTTTTGTTGTTTCGGGTACGCAAGGAAAGCATGTTCCCGTGTCCAAGCGACGGCAGAAAATCACCTCGTACTCCTACATCAACCAGGCTCAGGTCATCCCAGAACCTCCTACCCCTGTACGGTACCGGAATGTCAGGCTTATGACAACGACTGTACTCCATACGTGTCTCTTCCACCGGGCTGGAATACACCGACTCAGGCCAACACGTCACCACTGCTTTGATATCATCAAACGTGGCCCCTTAGGCCGAAGGCCAGATGGGATAGGATCGACTTCCTTCATTGCTATGGTCTCAAGGGCAAGTGAGTCTCCTGATGTGACGACCACTGCTGCCCGAGCCGGCACCAGCTGCCCCTCAGATTTTGATAGCCCAGAAGTATCTCCCGTCGCGTTAAGTCCCCCCATGGGTGGGGAGGAAGACCTAGAGGATGCTACCCCCTCCTTTGAAGAAGGCGTCTCTACCACGGTTGATGAACTAGTACAGGTGAACCTTGGTAGCGAGGCAGATCCGAAACCCACATTGATCAGTGCAGCCATGTCCCCCGAGGAGCGGCAGTAGTACGTATACTTCCTCAAACAACACCGTGACATGTTTTCCTGGAGTTACAACAAGATGCCAGGACTACATCCCCAGGTAGTCGTTCACCGTCCGGGCCTCCCGGCAAAACATCTTGTGTTTAAGCAGCCCCCCAAGAAAATGCACCCTTCTCATGGTGCTATGGTTGAGGCCGAAGTTGACAAGCTTATCAAATCCAACTTCATTACGGAAGTCCAGTACCCCAAGTGGCTTGCCAACATTGTGCCAGTCAGGAAGAAGAATGGGAAGATCAGAGTCTGCATCGACTTCCGCGATCTTAATCGCCACTGCCCAAAGGATGACTTCCCACTCCCGGTGATGGTGTTATTGATTGACGCCACGGCCGGGTTCCAAGCCCTCTCTTTCATGGATGGATACTCTGGGTACAACCAGATCCGGATGGCCCCTGAAGATGAGGATTCCACTGCCTTCAGGGCTCCCCAAGGTACCTTTTGCTACCAGGTCATGCCATTCGGTTTGAAGAATGCAGGTGCCACTTATCAGAGGGCCATGCATCGCATATTCAAACCGATCCTCGGGACATTGGTGGAATGCTACGTGGATGACCTCGTAGTTAAATCATGTCAGCGCCAGGACCATCTTAAAGACCTCGAGAAAGTGTTCGGTTTCCTCCGTTCCCGTCACCTAAAGATGAACCCGTTGAAGTGTGCCTTCGAGGTCACCTCTGGGATGTTTCTGGGATTTGTTGTCAGATACCGAGGTATCAAGATCGACCCAGAGAAGATCAAGGCCATCAGCCAAATGCCTCCCCCGAGCAACATTCGGGAGCTTCGAGGCCTTCAAGGCCACTTAGCCTATATACGCTGATTCATCGCGAATCTGGCTGGCAAGTGTAAGCCCTTTTCCTGGCTCATGAAGAAGGGCGCCGCCTATGAATGGGATGAGGAGTGTCGGACCGCCTTCTAGGAAATCAAGCAGTATATGCTCCAACCTCCGGTCTTGATGCCACCCATCTCCAGAAAGCCGCTAGTCCTTTATGTGACCGCCCTGGAGAGATCCCTCGGTGTGCTGCTCGCCGAGAAGAATAATGAGGGTACTGAGAACAGTCTCTACTATCTCAGCCGCATGCTTCTCGATACGGAGGTCAGATACTCCCCTATAGAAAAGAGCTGCCTTGCACTCATCTTCGCCGTGCAGAAGTTGCGACATTACCTGCAGCACCATGAGGTGAAATTGGTATCCCGGGTAGACCCACTAGAAGTACATCCTGAACCGCCCCAGGCTGACTGGCCGACTAGCACGGTGGGCAGTGATTCTCCAGCAGTTTGATATCAGGTCCGTACCTCAAAAGGCCATTAAGGGACAGGAATTGCAGACTTTTTAGCTGCCCATCCAACCTTCGCGGATCAATCCCTGGACCTAGATTTCCCTGATGAGACGATCCTCTCAGTCGATCATGCTGTCCCGTGTTGGCAAATGCATTTCGACGGCGCCTCCCATAGCCCCACCGGTAGGAGGCTCAATGATCCCAAGCTCAACAGAGTGTGCCTGGGTATTGTCTTCATTACCCCGGCGCAGGCTATCCTGCCATACTCGTTCCTGTTGTCAGAAGGTTGTACGAACAACGAGGCAGAGTACCAGGCTCTCATCACCGGCCTCGAGTTGGCCCTTGAGATCCATGTGCCCCATCTACATGTGAAGGGAGATTCCGAGCTGGTAATCAAACAGGTTAATGGCGACTTCGTCGTTAGGAAGCCGGTGCTTGCACCGTTGCTGGAGTACACCCTCTGCCTAATGGCCTAGTTCTCTTCTCGACCAGAGGTTACCCATGTCCCACCGTCACAGAACGGTCAAGAAGACGCCTTGGCTGGCTTGGCCGCATCACTCGCATAACCCGAGAAAGATGATTTAATCATACATGTGGCACACCGGAGAGTCATTGCCCCCGTCACCCAAGAGGAAAATGATGGCCTGCGGGTAGGTCATCTCACCGCCGGACCCTCTACGTCAGGGTTCCCAGGTTTGTTAGACACAGTGGTTGAAGCCACTCCCGATGGGAGGGCACCTTTTGTTGAGTATCTCCAAAATGGTCACCTCCCGGACGACCAGGCTGAGCGCGAGTGAATCCGACGTCGCGCGCTGCAATTTACCCTCCAGAGCGGCCCAGTCTTGAAAAGATCCTTTATAAGAGGAGTTTCGATGGTGTCCTCCTTCGTTGCATCCAAGGAGTAGAGATACCTCAAGTTATGCAAGAGGTTCACTCCGGTTCCTATGGCACCCATCAAGCTGGGCCGAAGCTATCCCATCAAATCCAGAGGTTGGGGTACTTATGGCCCTCTATGATCCACAATTGCATTGGATATGCCAAGAGATGCCATGCGTGCCAAGTTCACGCCAACTTCCTGCATCAGCCGCCGGAGCCCCTCCACCCCACCAAGTACTCTTGGCCATTTGCAGTATGGGGACTTGATATAGTGGGACCGTATCCACCGGCAACAGCCCGCCAGTGTAGGTTCATCCTGACTGCTACAGATTTCTTCTCCAAGTGGGCAGAGGCAGTTCCGCTCAAAGAGGTCAAGGCCCGTTCCATCGTTGACTTTGTGAGCTCCAACATTATCCACCGGTTTGGGGTCCCTCATGCCGTCCTCAACGATAACGGCACCAACTTCCGAGCGGCTGAACTGAAGAAATTGTACGCCAAGTATGACATCCGGTCGAACCATACCTCCCGCTACTACGCGCAGGCAAATGGACAGATTGAGGCATTCAAAAAAACCCTCTCTAACATTCTACAGAAGATGGTTGGTCAGAACAAGAAAAGTTGGCTGGACAAGCTCCCCAACGCCCTCTGGGCTTAACAGACGATGACCCGCAACTCTACCCAGGTGACCCTATATTCCTTGGTGTATGGAGATGAGGCCATCCTACCCATTGAGATCCAGCTGCCCTCGTTATGCACTGCAGTTTATGATCACCAGACATCAGATGAGGTAGCCGAGATCCATCTAGCCGAATTAGAAGCACGGGACGAGAACAGGCTTCGTGCCCTGCACAATCTGGAAAGGCATCAGGATAAGATAGCGAGGGCCTTCAACAAGAAGGTTCGTCTCCGCTCTTTTCTACAGGGCGACCTGTTACCGGCCCTTCGAGCTCCAATGATTCTCGGTAGGAAACCGCCCAAATTAGAACCCAAATGGGAAGGGCCTTAAATCATTCATAAGGTTTACCCCAATGGAGCATACTCCTTGGTGACCATGGATGGAGAGCATATAACCCCTCCTACCAATGCCAAGTTCCTTAAGATATACTTTTCCTAGGGCAAAAGGGTCTTGCACGACCCTAGATTGCACATTATGGTCTCGCACAACCTTAAATTGCATCTTCGTCCTGCAAGACGATAAACTGTGAAACGGTCTCGCATGACCCTAAACTGCACATTATGGTCCAACAAGACTCTAAAATCTAAAGTCCTACACGACCTTAAACTGCATCTTCGTCCTGCAAGACAATACACTACAAAATAGTCCGAGATATTTGACTTTAAACTATGATCTCCCCCCATCCTTACTACAAGACGTTAAACTGCAATCCGGTCAGGCCTTCTTGACCGAGGCTCAGCCTCAGGCCCCTTGGCCTCCTCGGGCCCCTGGCCCCCCGTCTTCACCGCGAGACGTTAAACCGTGATCTGGTTTTCCCCGACTTTCCCTCTTGCCGGATTGTACAGTATGGTATGGGATTATGTCCTCATTCACGTCGGATTACTCGCAGTACCGTACATATCCCCAAATGAGATGCTCCTCATCCCACATGACGTTAAACTGAATTTCAAGAACTACGTGTGGCTTGATTCCCATCTTCATGGGATATGTAGGAATGCTCGGACACCTCGTCTTGATCCCAACCCCAAGCTTTTCTCTTCCACTATCACCCCTGGGAATAGTTTCCTCGGAGGCTCCTTGTGTAGCGAGGGGAAGGCTTTCTTAGCCCCGCCCATACAACCCCGCTCGCACAAGGATTGTAAGGGTCGCACCATGTGCCCACTGTCGTTCTTCTATCCCCCCACGTCCTTACTGCATGACTCTAAACTGCATGGCCTTCAAGAACTACGTATGGCTTGATTCCCGTCCTAATGGGATACGTAGGAACGCCCGAGCATTTCGTCCGTTGGCCCAGACCAAAAGACAAAATCTTCCCCTCGGGTCAAGATATGGCAGGGTGCATACTTTTGCCCCAACTCACATCGAGCAAGCCTCGACCCGGCTACACATCCCCCCTGGAGATGTTTTCCTCTTTCGTGGATGGATACAGATATGTTTCACCCACTCCTTGAGTGGGATTCCATCATTTTTGCACACCCAGAGGGACCCCCAAGAACGGCATGGATACTACGCCCGAGTGCTCTCCTAACGATATGGGCCAATGCCCCTGAGGGTTTTCAAGCAACAAGCCGATACAAGTCCCGCGTTGCGAATTTGGTCAGCGGTCGACGCTCATTTGTTGCTCCCATATCGGGTCACCATAGGAACGCTGTATTTCGAACATGGTCAACAGTGCCATGGATCTTCGGATCCACCCCGAGATGTCCCAGACATCGAGTGCAATGATTCGTTCTGCCCCATCCTGAAGTGACAAACTTCCCCCTGGGTGGTGCTAGTAATCGGGCCCATGGCCCCGATTCCCCATAGGGGCGTACGGTGTGGTGCTGGACCCCCGTCCTCATTCATGCCAGGATCGTGTACCATGTCGTACGCCTCCTCTTACGAGGCCCAGCCTCCGGACCCTTGGCCTTCTTGGGTCCCCGACCCCCGTCCTCATGTAAGACGTTAAGCTGCAGGCCCATCAGGCCTTCCAGACAGATTCCCCGACCTTAGGCCCCTTGGCCTTCTCAGGCCCCCCGGCCTAGGTCCCCTCTTACCCAGGGTGTATGGTGTGGTGCGGGACTATGTCCTCATTCATGTCGGGATCGTATACCATGTCGTACACCTCCTCTTACGAGGCCCAACCTTAGGCCCCTTGTCCTTCTCGGGTCCCCAACCCCTATCCTCATGTAAGACGTTAAGATGCAGGCCCGTCATGCCTTCCTGACTGATTCCCCGACCCCGTCCTCATGTAAGACGTTAAGCTGCAAGCCCGTCAGGCCTTCCTGACTGATTCCCCGACCTTATGCCCCTTGGCCTTCTCGGGCCCCCCGACCTAGGTCCCCTATTACCCAGGGTGTACGGTGTGGTGTGGGACTACGTCCTCATTCACGTCGGGATCATGTACCATGTCATACGCCTCCTCTTACGAGGCCCAGCCTCAGGCCCCTTGGCCTTCTCGGGTCCCCGACCCCCGTCCTCATTGCAAGACGTTAAACTGCAAGCAGGTCAGGCCTTCCTGACCAATGCCTAACCATCAGGCCCCTTGGCCTTCCCGGGCCACGACCCAGGTCCTCCCTTACAAGAGTTTATGGTGTGACGTGAGGTTATTTTCTCATTCACGACGATCTCGTAATGACCACTCCATGTACCTCTCCCTCTTGAGCTGTTTCGTCGATCCCTTTTTGGCAGTTCACCGATGTGCCTAAGAGTACTCTGGTTTATTACCTGGAATACCAAGCTTTACTCGGACATGTCCGAACCCACTTTCCAGGCTTTGTGTATCCCTGCATCAGGGCTTTCATCATCTTTCACACCCAGAGGGACCCCCAAGAATGGCCTGGATACTACGCCCAAGGGCTCTCCTACCGTTATGGGCCAACGCCCCTGAGGTTTTTGGACAACAAATCGATAAAATCCCGCGTTGCGAATATGGTCAGTGGTCGATACTCATTTGTTGTTCCCACCTAAGGCTAACACGATATGGACGCTGCGTTTCCACCATGGTTAACAGTTTTCCTCTATCGCCATGCCAACCCATTAATCCCAAAATGTCGGGTGCACAATTCACACCCTTCATCACTTCACCGTGTCCATGTAGAGTCTCGGAACTCTTGGTACTTTTCCTCCGTGCACGTCCGTGCGTTGGGGGAACAAGCTGCGTCATAGATGTCCTTCGGGGCTCTCTACCAACTCCCGTTTGACTTTACACAAGTATTATGATGAGGATACCCCCTTGTTTCCCACACCGAGTTTAACTCACATGGGCTTAGGAATTGGGTTGACATCTGTGCTTACTCGGGAAGTTGTCACCATCCACGGTCCGAGATCTAAGACCATAAACTAAGTTTCTCATCTGGAACTACGTTCAGCTTGATTCCCATCTTAATGGGATACGTAGGAATGCCCAGACCCCTTGTCTTTGGGTCCAGCTTGAGTTCAGCAAATTCACCTCTCTGGTCCTTCCATCAGGACCCCGACTACGGGACCGCGTGACGTAGTGAGGGATTATATCCTCATTCACGTCGGGTTTGCAATGGCTGCACCACACACACCCCCGTTCTGAGATTTAGCCCTCCTATTCCTTGTCCAGAATGACATTAAAAGGCACCCTTCAGAACTACGTGTGGATTGATTCCAATCTTCGTGGGATACGTAGGACCGCCCAGACGCCCTGTCTTCGGGTAAAACCCATTTAGGGAACCAGTCTCTCTCCCTGTTTCACCACTTACCTCTATATAGGCCCCTTGGCCTAAGGTCTCCCTCTCCGATTGGGGTACAATTTGATGTGGGATCATGTCTCCGTCAATTGTGTTTTATAACACTTCACACATTTCCCGCCTAGCATCATTTCTGCTACGTCTGCACTGCATGACGATAAAATGCATGCATGGTCCTATCATACGACCCTAAACTGTGACATTATCGTCCTGGCCGCACGATGAAAAACGGCACTGCATTGTGGTGGCCTCGTTTTAGAGGACATCACGTTGGGTATTGGTCAAGTGCCATGCCATTTGTCAACGCCCATCACGGCTTGATCCTTGTGGCGACATCACGTCCTACTATTCTAGGCCTGTCGCTTCACAAAAAAAAAACATTCACCTTAAATAACAAACAAGATTCATCAAATTCCGCTTCTTTTAGTGCAAGGTCCACGCCCGCACTCCCCTTCTCCCCCGGCATTGGTATCATACCATGTCACCTTCTAGAACTACGTATGGCTTGATTCTCATCCTTATGAGATACGTAGGAGCGCCTGGGAACTGCCCCGCCGGCCCAACCTAACCTTCATGTTCGGTCCCTCGACTCGAGCATTTCCCCAGAGAATGCATGGTAAGTAGGGATTAGGTCTTTATTTACGTCAGGTTTTGTAACCACCTTGCCATGTATCCCCTGCTCCCCTTACCCATCCATGGTCTGAATTCTACGACCCTATACTAAGATCTCCCTATGGGAAAGGAATTTTCTCCCTCTATCTAATACGTCTCATTGTCGTATTTAGATGTGTTTAGACAAAGAGCCCGAAGTGTGGGATTTCTACAGGGGCATCCCCCTCATCCCATGACCATGATTCGTGAACTCTCTATTTGGATCCTCATCCTCTTCCACGTCCAAAATGACCCTCGGACGACATGGATACTAGACTTAAGGGCTCTCCATGAATGATGGACCTAAGGGACCTCCAATTGTTTCGGGCCAACGTCCCTACGGATCTATGATGACATTTGTGACATGGTCCCGTGTTTCGAACATGGTCAATGGTCAACCCTCATTTGTTTGTCCCCATTCTAGGATAATGCGATATGGATGCTGGGTTTCCACCATGGTCAATAGTTGTCCTCCATCGTCACGCCACCACCATCATGATCTGAATCTCGAGCTCCGTGATTCACACATTTCCACTTCCTCATGTTCAAGTGGAATTCCATCACACTCGGCTCTTTCACTTCGCGCATCTAGGTGCGCTAAATGATCGTGTTAGTGTCATTGGGCTGGTATTCACCGAGAGTCACTTTGCCCTAACCTTCCCCTTTCTGTGTCAGGAAATTCCCACCACTACTACTTGTTTCCCACACCGAGCACGACTCACGTGGGCTTAGTAGTTTTGGCAGGATGTGTACCAACATGGCCAGGCTTCTCATCGTCCCGTATGACGTTAAACTGTGCCTCCAGAACTACGTATGGCTTGATTCCCATCCTCATAGGGTACGTAGGAATGCCTGGCCACTCTCCTTCGGGCCTAGCCCAATCCTCACTCTTGGTCCCTCGACCTGAAGAGTTTCCTCCGGGGGTATGTGGTATGATTTGGACTCCAAGTCCTCATTCACGTCGGTTTCATATCTACCATGACACACGCTCCCTGGGAACATCCCTTTTATTCCACGTCCTATCGTATGACGTTAAACTACAGGAGTCCATGTGTCCTCAATGCATGACACTAAACTGCGGTTCTACCCTGAACAAGTTTAGGATGCCCCAAGATCCCATTGGGAAGTGACAGATCCCCTCGCCAGAGAGGCCCTGTCTGAAAGAAAGAATGATCCATGATCAAACCAATGCGCCCATATGGTGTACTCCCACCACTGTGGTGTAACTACCTAAGTGTTGGATTCTGTTCGGACAAACCATCACTCCATATTCCAAGCTTTGCATGCCCCTTATTCAGACCCTCGTCCCCTTTCATGTCTCACGGGACCCCCTAACGGCCTAGTCTCATGCCGCATCGGCTCACCTACCATCCTGGGCCAACGTTCCGGAAGACGGGTCATGTCTGGAAGGACCCCCTAACAGTATGGATGTCGACCTATGGTCCGCCAACTGTCCTGGGCCAACGTCCCAAAGGATTGATCGACAACACTTGTGACATGGTACCATGTTTCGAACATGGTCAACGGTCGACCCTCATTTGTTGTCCACATTACAGGATAACGCATTAAGGATACCACTTCTCCTCCAAGGTTAACGATTGTCCCTTATTGTCACGCCATCCCAACAGTGTTCCGAATCTTGGGTATCGTGATTCACGCTTCCCATTTTCATATATTTGGACCGATTTCAGTGCCCCTGGCATTGCCCCATTCGTGCATAAGAGCATGCTGAAGAAACAGTAATTAGGCTGTCCTGGAAGTTCCTTCTCCGATCAAGCCTATCCCGTCTTTCATAAATCCGGACTGGTAATCCGAATCCCGGATTCCCAGAGCATGGTTGTAACAGCCCAAGATTTTATGAAAAATATTCTTTTTATTTCACTAATGTCTTGTGTTGTACGCTACACCAAAAGGAGCTTGCACAACACGCATCCTTGACTTGCCTTGCATTACACGCAATCGCGACCTTCCTCGATAGCGTGTGTAGTATGTAATACTGAGTTTCACTAAACAACGATATGCTATTAAAATATTATTAAAACTAGCCGTTATGAATAGTAATAACCACCTTTTAAAATTTTATAAATTTTAGATCTCAAAATGGACTTTATTTTTGGATTCGGAGTATCGAATTTAGCCTAAGGTGAAATTTTGGTGATTTTCGGGTAACTTTCATATTCTGATGAATAGTGAAAATTACTAAATTATAATTAAAAACAACTTTTTTAATCGAAATAATTAATAGTGAAAAATCATTAATTTGAGTGGTTTTAAAGTATATTTAGAATATATTTTTACAATTTAATACAATGTTGGTCATTGGATGTAATTTCACATTTAAACTAGACATAAACAAGTGTCAATCTTTTGATAGATATTGTTTCTTAAAAACACGCTATTTGTTTTAACAGCGGGATTTAATTACAAAACTAATTAATGCAACTTCTATGTTATGAATTTGGTAAAATAGACTTCATTTTTGAATTCGGAATATGAAATATAGCTTAGGATGAAATTTTGGCATTGTTCCGAAAAACATCAATTTTTGATGAATAGTGAAACTACTAAGTGGTAGTTAAAAAACTGAATTTTTCATAAAACTTAATTTTACCGCTTCTGTGAATGGAATTTCAAAAATCCGAGAGACACGGTTGATGTCAGTAAGTAAAATGTGGTTCAATGAGATGAAAATAATTTTTGGTGAATGGTAACTTTTTACTTTTATTTACCACGGTTAAAAGTAAATAGGGTAATTAAGGGTAAGAATGATATTAATATTATCCTAACACATGTCCTAATTCTATTGGACAAGTGTATCTCGACCAAAAACAACCTTAAGTGTAAAATATTATCATTTAGGCCCACTTGGATTAGATTAGGACATTTATTATTATTTAATTCAAAGAAGAGTTAAAAGAGTTAAAATCAAAGTATATTTACTAAAACATTTTTAATATAGGGTTGTACATAAGATAAATTCGATTGTAAATATTCATTAGAAAGATAAAAAGATTTACTACATAATGGTATTTTATTTGTAATTTTTAGACATAAAATAATTTAATTTATTTATGACACAATGATGATGCATTAATTATCTTATTAATGAAATATTGACATAATTGATGTTATAAACACCAAAATAAATGTAATTTGAGACTTTTTATGAATTCCACTAATTTTCTAAGTTACTATGATATATTAATGTTGATTTAATCAACTTTATTCGAACATATAATTCTGTTATGACTTTCACAAAAATCATATATCAAATAGTGTCAAAATTGACACAAAATAGTTTTTAAATCAAATATTATATTATTAATTGTTATTTTATTCCTAAAACTCTAAGGTTATGCCAAATAACTTAGATAAGGATATATAATAATAAACAATTTGGGGTTCGTTTGGCATGTTATAGTAAGTGTATTAACCATATAGTGAAAGAAAACAAAAAGACACGGTAAAAGTTAAATTATTTAACTTAGAGTTAAATCTAATTGATAAGGTTAAAATAATACCCTAAACTTGTCTAAATCCTATTGGTTGATAGTATTTAGACCCATACCCACTTTAGCTTCGAAATAAGAACCTTTGGAACCATTATAAACCGATTTTGACTTTAATATAAAATAATATTTTGAGATATTCCTAAGGTGCCCCTCTCCTCCCTTATAAAAGGGTACCTCCTCCCCCTCCTCCTCACACCAATTTGAGCACTCAAGCTCGGCCAACCCCTGACAAAATATCTTCTCCACTTCCCTAGCAACATCCTAGAGGTTCTGGTCTTCCTCAAAGACCAATTTTAGTGCCCTAAGAGGAGGTCTCAAAGAGGCGCTTCAAAGAAGAGGTAATTACCGTTACCAATACTTTCATCTTTATTTCTTCTTCCACTTCTTCTTATTAGGTTGTTTCATTATGAAGTAATAACATCAGTATCACTCATATACGGATATGTTATTATAAGTATGAAACAACCCTATTTAACCATCTATCCATCCTACGGAAAAAGAAATCACCGCGCGTGCGTACGTACGGAATACCGTCTCCACGCCGTGGTGTAATCTATTTTCCACCACCACCTTACATGGATGGGTATAATGGTGTAAAGAATAACTATACATAGTTATTACAACATCATATTGATTCTGATATATTTTATAATCCACTCCAATTCAATTCAATATTTATAGAAATGATATCATCGCTTGTGCGTACGTACGGACTACCGTCTCCACGACGCGATGAGATTCATTCTCCATGTTAACCATTTAAGAATGATTATAAAGTATATATAAGAAATAATAATGAAATATATGACATTATAAAGCTACTGGATTTATGTATATATATACATATGTATTTCATCTACTTACTTCCATTTCAAGACAATAAGGAAAGGAAAACAGCGTTCATGCGTACGTACGGACTACCGTCTCCATGAACGGCGTTTTTCATTTTATTTATCTACCTATTATATATATATATATACTGAATATATATGATATATAAATCATATTTTATATTCTGGAAGTAAGTAAATCATGATATAAGTAATAATGATGTCAAGAACAACAAGTCAAAACACCTACGATAAATGAAACGATTTTACCCAAAACGCTTTTTTAACATGGAATTTAGAAAAGAACGGGTAATATAAAGTCATAAGTGAACCATATATGATATCATAACAATGAATATGATTCTGTAATAAGTCAATGACATTATTTAAATCATTATACAGGAGGTTCGGACACATATGAAGCAAATCGGACCTAAGGTAAGGGAAAATATCACAATCTCATTTTTTTATCCGAGATTGTTTATACGTTGGTATTTACTGGGGTGTATTTTATCATCCACATCCATGTTTTCTCAATATGTAATATTATTTCCATCCACCTACAATTGTTTAAATCCAATTTTACCCTTCTATGAGTTTTTAGTAAAAGATATGAAAGGAATCTTTTGTCGTTTTTTATACGAGGTACTTTTTGACTTTTCCGACAAAAGTACGAAGAATGTTTTTTTTAACTTATACAGCACGAACGGATTTTTATGGTTTTATAAAGCCTTATTTTCTTGAACCTTCCTCCAAAATATTTCATGACTATTTTCAATAAAATCTTTTTCTTTTAAAATTGCATGATGTTTTGTGAAAAGAAATTGATTTTGAAGAAGAAAGGATATTTCCTCAAGAATTCAATTCAAGTGTTTTATCAAAATTATTTTTCATCTAAGATAATAAAGGGTTCTATTTCTATCCATATTTTTACATTGATTTGACTATGTTGTGATGGAATTATGTTTATGAATTCCTTTATCTTATATGAATGGTTTTATTATGTCATGTTGTTTAAGAATCCCATTTTTATTACATGGGTTATGCAATGATGTATGATTTATGATTTTGTTGCACACATAAGAATGGTATAATTATGAGATGGGTGGGACCTATATCTCCCTCCAATGCATTGGGTAAAGATTTTATATCTCATGAGATAGACATGGCTGGAATGGTAGGTTATACCGGTTCAGTGAAACAGGACTGAAACGAGGGTTACTCGATTCAGAAAGGGACTTTGTCCACTAAGATAGTCTTGTCAATGAGTCTTGACTAACAAGAAATGATTCTCTATGATTATGTGTGAATTCCACAAAGTTTCATGTTTTATGTTATGATTATTGTGATTACATTTCACTACCATGATTTATCCCATGTTATGAAATTATGCTCTCTTTTGCAGGTTATGATTTCCAAAATGTTATGTTCTTATGAATATGATGTGATTGATATTTTTTTTGTTTACCCTTACTGAGCATTTGAGCTCACCCTTTTATGTTTTCTTTTCCCCAGGATATAAAGAAAGGTTTTAGGTAAAAAAAGGGAAGATCTTTATGGGAGATATTGAAGATCTTTCACCACGATTAGAAGATTACGTTCCGAGTTTCCAAAGACACTAAACTATTACGATCCTTGTGTGTGTGTTTTTGTTATGTACTAAGTATTCCGCAAATGTAATGTAATGTTCATGTACGATAAGCTTCGGGTCTCTACAGTTGGTATCAGAGGAAAGGTTTAGTCAACCTTTGGAAACTAGGATGCGAAAACGTTAGTGAGATCCCTAGAGATATTTCTAAGGTATGTCTAGGGATGTCCCTAGGGATAAGTATACGTATAGGTTATAGTAATAGAATTACGCTAACGATCATAGAATTAAACCTAAGATGTTGGATATTGAAGGTACTCCCCCTTTATTATGTTGTTTTCCCTAGCATGATTTTTGCATCTCACACTATTCTTTTTGTGTTTTAGAAAATGGCTGGAAACAAGATGATTCATGATAATGGAGGATATGATGGACAATGGAATGATATTCTTCATAAGCAATCAAATGAAATGGGATTTGGAAGTCCAAACATAATTATTATTCCGAATCAGCAATCTCATAATATGATCAATAAAGTAAAATTTGGTAAGTTTCCTGACTCGGCTAATAAGAGAAAGATGGAGTTTCATGATGATCATAGAGGAAAGAAAGTTCAATTCCCCCTATGTAAATCATGTGGGAAGAGGCATCAAGGAGAATGTTTCAAAGGAACTGGAAGATGCTTTGGGTGTGGAAAAGAAGGACACAAAGCAAGTAAGTGCAAAGGAAAAGGTTTAGTTAACACCATGGATGAGGATAATGGTATTGCTACGACATCAACAATGGTTAAATGTTTTAAATGTGGAATGTACGGGCATTATGCAAACCAATGCCCTAAGGGAAAGTCTCATGAAGATAATCAGTATGGTCGTATGGGTAGTATTTATGTTGATGATGATGAAGAGACTACAAATGATATGTGAGATGAAAGAATTTTTGAATCTCGGTCAATGGTTTAAGAATGTAGTGGAATGATTACATGTTTATCATGTGTAATGGTGTATAAGTAATCTCATGGTACTATGGAATAAAGAGACATCTAAGGATTGTTACACTATTGTCTTTCCTTGAGTTTTGAAAGTGTATGATTAATGTTACCAGTATCCATGAAAGGTTATTCAGATATTTTTGGAATGTAGATGATATGCGCATAATGAAGGGATAAAGATAAAATTAAATGTTTGATAGTATTCATGAGCTCATGACTGATATAAGGAGAAGGTTATATCATGGTTTGAGTATATGGAATTTTTGGATATTGGTATGTGGAAAGAGTTAACTTTTAACTGCATTCATGTTTTCACTAAGGTTCAATGGGTATTCAAGAGAATACATGATTAAGGCCTTTGAATGTTTGGAATGTGACCAACAAGACATATCTTATGATATATGGAGATCGACGATGGTGTTAAATCTCTGGTAATCATTTTCAATATGTTATGAGAGTGGACTGTAGTATTATGGATAAGCCTAAAGATTAGAATGGATTATGTTGGACATAAGTTAGTATTGTTTAAGGATAGAAGTCTTTTTCGATATTATTGATGGGATGTTATAGTAATGTAGTTTTAGAAAAAGGACAACCTGCAGGAAGGGGCGACAACCCATCGCATCGGACAAGGATGTGGGAATCGAACCCACAACAGAAGTGAGACTGGCCTTTATCTCCTACCACTGGCCTACAGGAAGTCCCCGTTTAGCAGAAACTAGTTTTATTTTATTAAGCGGTATGATATATGAAGTATAAGTTCATTTTTGGAACCATATACGATTAATCTCACTATAAGATGGACTTATAACTTTTACTAACCCTTTGTTTGAAATAGATGGAATGACCCATCCTTCTATCACATGATCTACTAATGCTTCACGAATAACAAATTCAACTTCATTTCTTTATGATATGAAGTGGAAATTGTTCAATTCACGAACAACAGTGAGATTGTAACAAAATCATGTAAGTATTTCTTTTAATTCATCAACTTTAGGGAAATGATCTTGAAAACCAAAAATGTTGTCCTAGTGCTCTTATATCTGCTTAATCAGATGGTACCTTAGATCGTCACAAATTTATGGATTTGTGATTGTTGGCTTTTCCATATCCATGTTCTCTACCACTCTCCATCAGAACATGATGGTTAGATTTCTCTTCCATATCCATATTTTCACCTATGTGGAAACCCAGTGATTAGTTTATTTGGGTAACCGTTACGTTTCATACTTTTGTTTTTAAAGATTGGTTTTGGTATTCCTTTTTACGATGTGGGTTTCTATTAATGAAACGTTCGAATAGTAAACCATTTATAACCCCGACGAATTTCGAGGGCGAAATTCATTTTAAGGGGGGTAGAATGTAACAGCCCGAGATTTTATGAAAAATATTCTTTTTATTTCACTAATGTCTTGTGTTGTACGCTACACCAAAAGGATCTTGCACAACACACATCCTTGACTTGCCTTGCATTACACGCAATCACGACCTTCCTCGATAGCGTGTGTAGTATGTAATACTGAGTTTCACTAAACAACGATATGCTATTAAAATATTATTAAAACTAGCCGTTATGAATAGTAATAACCACCTTTTAAAATTTTAGAAATTTTAGCTCTCAAAATGGACATTATTTTTGGATTCGGAGTATCGAATTTAGCCTAAGGTGAAATTTTGGTGATTTTCGGGTAACTTTCATATTCTGATGAATAGTGAAAATTACTAAATTATAATTAAAAACAACTTTTTTAATCGAAATAATTAATAGTGATAAATCATTAATTTGAGTGGTTTTAAAGTATATTTAGAATATATTTTTACAATTTAATACAATGTTGGTCATTGGATGTAATTTCACATTTAAACTAGACATAAACAAGTGTCAATCTTTTGATAGATATTGTTTCTTAAAAACACGCTATTTGTTTTAACAGCGGGATTTAATTACAAAATTAATTAATGCAACTTCTATGTTATGAATTTGGTAAAATAGACTTCATTTTTGAATTCGGAATATGAAATATAGCTTAGGATGAAATTTTGGCATTGTTCTGAAAAACATCAATTTTTGATGAATAGTGAAACTACTAAGTGGTAGTTAAAAAACTGAATTTTTCATAAAACTTAATTTTACCGTTTCTGTGAATGGAATTTCAAAAATCCGAGAGACACGGTTGATTTCAGTAAGTAAAATGTGGTTTATTGAGATGAAAATAATTTTTGGTGAATAGTAACTTTTTACTTTTATTTACCACGGTTAAAAGTAAATAGGGTAATTAAGGGTAAGAATGATATTAATATTATCCTAACACATGTCCAAATTATATTGGACAAGTGTATCTCGACCAAAAACAACCTTAAGTGTAAAATATTATCATTTAGGCCCACTTGGATTAGATTAGGACATTTATTATTATTTAATTCAAAGAAGAGTTAAAAGAATTAAAATCAAAGTATATTTACTAAAACATTTTTAATATAGGGTTGTACATAAGATAAATTCGATTGTAAATATTCATTAGAAAGCTAAAAAGATTTCCTACATAATGGTATTTTATTTGTAATTTTTAGACATTAAATAATTTAATTTATTTATGACACAATGATGATGCATTAATTATCTTATTAATGAAATATTGACATAATTGATGTTATAAACACCAAAATAAATGTAATTTGAGACTTTTTATGAATTCCACTAATTTTCTAAGTTACTATGATATATTAATGTTGATTTAATCAACTTTATTCGAACATATAATTCTGTTATGACTTTCACAAAAATCATATATCAAATAGTGTCAAAATTGACACAAAATAGTTTTTAAATCAAATATTATATTATTAATTGTTATTTTATTCCTAAAAATCTAAGGTTCTGCAAAATAACTTAGATAAGGATATATATATATTAATAATAAATAATTTGGGGTTCGTTTGGCATGTTATAGTAAGTGTATTAACCATATAGTGAAAGAAAACAAAAAGACACGGTAAAAGTTAAATTATTTAACTTAGAGTTAAATCTAATTGATAAGGTTAAAATAATACCCTAAACTTGTCTAAATCATATTGGTTGATAGGATTTCGACCCATCCCCACTTTAGCTTCGAAATAAGAACCTTTGGAACCATTATAAACCGATTTTGACATTAATATAAAATAATATTTTGAGATATTCCTAAGGTGCCCCTCTCCTCCCTTATAAAAGGGTACCTCCTCCCCCTCCTCCTCACACCAATTTGAGCACTCAAGCTCGGCCAACCCCTGAAAACATCTCTTCTCCACTTCCCTAGAAACATCCTAGAGGTTCTGGTCTTCCTCAAAGACCAATTTTAGTGCCCTAAGAGGAGGTCTCAAAGAGGCGCTTCAAAGAAGAGGTAATTACCGTTACCAATACTTTCATCTTTATTTCTTCTTCCACTTCTTCTTCTTAGGTTGTTTCATTATGAAGTAATAACATCAGTATCACTCATATACGGATATGTTATTATAAGTATGAAACAACCCAATTTCACCATCTATCCATCCTACGGAAAAAGAAATCACCGCGCGTGCGTACGTACGGAATACCGTCTCCACGTCGTGGTGTAATCTATTTTCCACCACCACCTTACATGGATGGGTATAATGGTGTAAAGAATAACTATACATAGTTTTTACAACATCATATTGATTCTGATATATTGTATAATCCACTCCAATTCAATTCAATATTTATAGAAATGATATCATCGCTCGTGCGTACGTACGGACTACCGTCTCCACGACGCGATGAGATTCATTCTCCATGTTAACCATTTAAGAATGATTATAAAGTATATATAAGAAATAATAATGAAATATATGACATTATAAAGCTACTGGATTTATGTATATATATACATATGTATGTCATCTACTTACTTCCATTTCAAGACAATAAGGAAAGGAAAACAGCGTTCATGCGTACGTACGGACTACCGTCTCCATGAACGATGTTTTTCATTTTATTTATCTACCTATTATATATATATATATATACTGAATATATATGATATATAAATCATATTTTATATTCTGGAAGCAAGTAAATCATGATATAAGTAATAATGATGTCAATAACAACAAGTCAAAACACCTACGATAAATGAAACGATTTTACCCAAAACGCTTCTTTAACATGGAATTTAGAAAAGAATGGGTAATATAAAGTCATAAGTGACCCATATATGATATCATAACAATTAATATGATTCTGTAATAAGTCAATGACATTATTTCAATCATTATACAGGAGGTTCGGACACATACGAAGCAAATCGGACCTAAGGTAAGGGAAAATATCACAATCTCATTTTTTATCCGAGATTGTTTATACGTTGGTATTTACTGGGGTGTATTTTATCATCCACATCCATGTTATATCAATATGTAATATTATTTCCATCCACCTACAATTGTTTAAATCCAATTTTACCCTTCTATGAGTTTTTAGTAAAAGATATGAAAGGAATCTTTTGTCGTTTTTTATACGAGGTACTTTTTGACTTTTCCGACAAAAGTACGAAGAATGTTTTTTTTAACTTATATGGCACGAACGGATTTTTACGGTTTTATAAAGCCTTATTTTCATGAACCTTCCTCCAAAATATTTCATGACTATTTTCAATAAAATCTTTTTCTTTTAAAATTGCATGATGTTTTGTGAAAAGAAATTGATTTTGAAGAAGAAAGGATATTTTCCTCAAGAATTCAATTCAAGTGTTTTATCAAAATTATTTTTCATCTAAGATAATAAAGGGTTCTGTTTCTATCCATATTTTTACATTGATTTGACTATGTTGTGATGGAATTATGTTTATGAATTCCTTTATCTTATATGAATGGTTTTATGATGTCATGTTGTTTAAGAATCCCATTTTTATTACATGGGTTATGCAATGATGTATGATTTATGATTTTGTGGCACACATAAGAATGGTATCATTATGAGATGGGTGGGACCTATATCTCCCTCCAATGCATTGGGTAAATATTTTATATCTCATGAGATAGACATGGCTGGAATGGTAGGTTATACCGGTTCAGTGAAACAGGACTGAAACGAGGGTTACTCGATTCAGAAAGGGACTTTGTCCACTAAGATAGTCTTGGCAATGAGTCTTGACTAACAAGAAATGATTCTCTATGATTATGTGTGAATGCCACAAAGTTTCATGTTTTATGTTATGATTATTGTGATTACATTTCACTACCATTATTTATCCCATGTTATGAAATTATGCTCTTTTTGCAGGTTATGATTTCCAAAATGTTATGTTCTTATGAATATGATGTGATTGATATTTTTTTTTGTTTACCCTTACTGAGAATTTGAGCTCACCCTTTTATGTTTTCTTTTCCCCAGGATATAAAGAAAGGTTTTAGGTAAAAAAAGGGAATATCTTTATGGGAGATATTGAAGATCTTTCACCACGATTAGAAGATTACGTTCCGAGTATCCAAAGACACTAAACTATTACAATCCTTGTGTGTGTGTTTTTGTTATGTACTAAGTATTCCGCAAATGTAATGTAATGTTCATGTACGATAAGCTTCGGGTCTCTACAATGGTCCCCACTTCTATGTTAGGTGGGATGAGAGGGCAACTATCTCCTATTTCTCACATTGGGCTCGACCCACGTGGGCTTGGATAATTTTTGCCGAACGTCCCGCAAACATTGTAGGGATGTAACAAGGCAATTCAAACAGTGGAAATCGTGCGTGCTAAGGCATTCAAAATAAAGAAAGAATTTTTTTTGAAGCACGAAAGTACTAATAAAAGGTTTTTGGGTTTGTTAGAATACCCGGGGGTCAACTACCCCCATGGACGGGTTGACCCCGTCAAAAGAGCATTGCAGCTCCGCCACCCGTTGGCATGTGGCGTCCAAAGCTTGCTACCGCTGACTCAGCTCCCGCTCCTCCTAAGCAGCGGTGGGGCGTAATTCGTCAGACTTGGACCTGGCCCTCTCTACCTCAGCCTGAACGGTAGCCATCATTCCAGAGGTCTGCCCCATATGCTCTTCTGCCTCTACCAGCTGGGCCTTCAACCGTGAGACTAGCTCAGATTGTGCATCAAGAGAGGCTGAAAGCTCGTCTGCCCGGGTCTGCATCTGTTGGACCTCGCCTTCAACCTCCTAGAGCTTCTTGATGCTGGTTTCCTTCCTCCGCTTCCAGCCCACACTGAGCCCACGATCATGCTCCCAGATCTTCTCAGCCATAAGATCTCGGATGAGTGCGTGAGGACGTTGGGCATCCACTCCCCCAGCACACAGTTCGTGCAACCGCTAGCGGAGTCTATCCATTTCATCCAGCCATTGCGCTTGGGGAGTGTCCTTGATAAAGTGCCTGATCAGCTTCCACGACCGGCTGCGGACTATGCTGCTGTCTTCCTCATCGGAGGCCGTTTCGTCCCAGTCCGCGCGATTGGCAGGCTCGTATGCGGGATACGCCTGCAAGAAATCCTCGATAGGATCTACTTCTGGTGTTGAATCCAGTACGACACCTGGCGCCGAAGTAGGCGCGAGAAGACTGGGACCGACCGGTTGATCCTCTTCCTCAGAGTCCACCTCAATGACTTCAGGTACGGCCCTGCTGGTGGTCCCGCCAGTGATGATGTGCGTCACAGCTTCAGGAGATGGGGGGACTATCGCCACCATCACCGGCATGCCCCTAGGAGGGACGCCACCAGAAATCCCGACCAGCCTTGCCGCAACAGCCCATGCCAGTCGGAGAACTGTACGACAGAGAGGGACATAAACGTTAGTTGGCGGGCATAGTCTACATATGACGACAGGGGAACCACTAAAGGAGACTTACGGAGATCGACCTCCTGGCGCTGCTCTTGAGACGGTACTGACGGGACCCCGAGGCGAGGCCCTCTGTATACTGTTGGAAGGTCTGGAGATTCCGGAGGAGCCACCTCGGGTGCTCTGGTCCCACCAGATGCGGAACTGGACGCAGCCATAGGCGCGTGTTCTGAAGGTCTCGCATTATCACCCGCCGAGGGGCCGGAATGAGGCCTGCGAACAAGTTCTTCCTACATGGCTCAAAAATCGGTGAGAAGTTCATAGTGACCCAGGGATGGATCATAGGGAAAGAAGTTCGAAATGCTACCTCAAGAGCCTCTGCGAATTCGTCGGAATTTGATCCTCAGTCTCCGACCTCGCCCTCCTCCAACGGGCTCCCTCCTCCAGCCTCTTCCTCCTGAGAGGAGTCCTATGATTCTTCCGACAGGGGGAAGCACTCCCTCAGATCGGTAGCCGATAGCTGTGGGGGGGCCGTTTGATTCAACAATACCCTCACCCGGTCTGTCATTGGGAGAGGGACACCACTAGAGTGGACGTAATCCTCCAGCTCGTCCATGTATTGTTCTGCCTCCGCTGTAGGTGCCCTGAATCCAGCCCGAACTGGGCCTATGGCCGGTAATTCCATCCCGAGGCGATTCAGGTGGGCCCATATCTCGGGTGGGCTGAGGAATTGCCAGTTGACATCCCAAATGTCCCAAGCTTCTGGGAAGACAACATCCTCTGCCATGTCAATATGACGCAGGCGCTTCCCCGGAGCCTGAGTAGATATCCTACGAAATCCCCTAGGTGGCTGCCCCTCCGGATGGCCGTGCTCTTCCGGAATCACCGGATCCACCGCTGCTGCCATACCCTCGGCCGGTGCGGGTCTCACGGCCATGGTAGCCCCGCTACCGCTAGCGGCCCTAGATGCCCTTCGAACCTAATCTCGAGATCGAGGAGGCCCAACGTCGCCGACCTGAATAGTTGGTTGCTTCAGCATCTCCCCTGGGTAAGCAGCCTCCCAACTGATGGCGTACTCCCTCACCAATCCGAAAGAGGCGGTGGATGGAGGCAATGCAATCCGCATCTTCCCATCTTCCCGTGTGATCATGAGCCACATCTGCCTCATCACACATGGGTGCTCCTCGTGACGCACCTCCCAGTAGACCTATGGGGTCAGCCGCTGGAGGCACCGGAACTGCCTTGCAAACCGATGCGGGGTGTACGGTTCGTAGAGTGGCTCACGATCTATCCGTCCCACCAAAAATCCACCTCGAAAGTCCAGGAGGTAAGCCCGATGTTCTTCCGTTCACCGCCTGTCATCAGTAAGTATCACCGTCAGCAATGGGAAGGGGTGGAAACTAAACTCATCTGCCCTCCACACCCGATTCAGCACCATCAGAACGACTAGTTTGAACGGGAAGCTACCGACCGCGTTCAGGATGGAGGGGTGGAAGTTCGATCTCGGCAGAGAAATGGGGTTTGGATACTCGTAAATCCCCCTAATATGCACTGCGATCCACCCATACAGGAGGTGGAAGGGCCCACATATCCTTGGCGGCTTATTGGCCTCACTAATGTGCCGCAACATTCTGTACAGTTTGGTGAGCATCGGAATCCACAGATTGATCCGCTGCCCCATGGACAACATCGACGCCATAATAAATGAGCTGGGCCGCACCCCCATGCTTGTATCCCTCACCGGTAGGATCCAACCACAGATGAGAGCTGCGATGAACGCTGCCAGCCTGACTATCGGCTGTTGTTCAGTGCTGACACTGAAACCCCAAGTCTTCCATTGGCTGTCCTCCAAGACCTGCCAATATGAGTGCCCCTTGCCCCGTTGGGCTGCCCTTGGACAAGTTCGAGGCCTCGGAGGGAACTCTCAATTCTCTGGGAAATTCAGGTAGCATTTGAACAATCTCCTAAAGTGGACATCCCTCACTGCCTCCTTGTCCTCTCCAGGGACGAGTGCCATCAGCGCTGACGCCAGTCGCGGAATTTTCTCCGTATCCTCCCACGCACTGATGATGGGGAGGAACTCATCATACATGGCCCCCAAGATCGGAACCCCAGAAATCTGGTGGACATCCCACAGGCTGATGCCCACCTCCCTGTGATGCAGGTGAAAGGTATTGGTCCTAGACAACCATCTGCTCAGCAATTCCGGCATTAGTTTCTTTGGTTGGTAAATGTTGAATTGGGAGGCCCATGTCGCCTCATACAACCCCACTCTCCTCAGCTCGGCCCCGAACTCCTCGCATGAGGCACCTACCCAGTAAGTCCAGGCCCAGTCATCAGTAATGTTGCTGCCCTGGCGCAGGTCCCACTCATTGGACCATCCCTTCTTCGAATCCTGCAAATCCGCCTTCAATATGGTGCGGTAGAGCGGAGGGGACGTCTCCGGTTGCAGTGGCTTCCCATCAATATCGTTCAAATGGTTGTAGAGATAGTCAGCGGTGATGGGTGTGAAGCCCTCCTGTGCATGACCATCGGCCGCCCTGAACCATTGATGCTGGCTTGGTGTGCTCCTGAACCAGAAAGCTGGTTCGTCCCTACACGCCTCAGGGATGAAGACGTCATCCCTCAGCCCGAAGCCGTACAATGGCAGTTTATTGCACTACGGATAATCCTTCTAACCCTCCGATAGCAGATCTGTCAAAGAAGTGTGGTTCAAGTGGCTTCAGACCGTCTTCCCTAGGCCTGGATAGTTGGCCATCTCATCCTGACGAGCAGCATCTGCAAGCACCCCCCAATACAGCCTCTTGATGGGATATTTCGATTCCGGCCCTCAGAAAAGAATTTTTTCATCTGGGTAGCGAAGCTAGACCGCAAAGCTAAATCGTGATGTCGGATTGCGAAGATCGGTCACGAGAGAAAGCCGCAAAGTCCGGCCGAGGCCGACAAGCAGAAGTTCGCTTGGCGCGGACGCGGAGTCGGAGACCCGTGGTTCGCCGCGAAGCTCGATTCGCAGAGGGATTTCATGGAGTACGCGGAGCGTCGCAAAGTAGAGAGCACAAAAAGACAAGGAAGTCACGTGAAAACAAAAGAGGTCGACCCCCTATTTATAGGAGGTGACCCCGGAGCATCGCGGCACGCCTCACCCGCGCAGAACATCGCGGCGCATCCGGATCTGTGGCCCCGGTCAGCACCGCGGGCCCCCTTCGCGTCGCTGCATCGCGAACCACCGAAAAGTTTGGAGATTTTCCATCAGACTTCGACCCTTCACCCTCCGCGGCTCCAAGTCTAAGGGGGGGCATTTTTTGGTGCCAAAATATGGCCCGAAAGGAAGGAACGAAAAATACGGTTGGCGTGCTGCCTCGCGAAGCACCGACGCGAAGCGCCCCGATTATCGCGGCCGCGCGAAGCTCCAGAGGCGGTAACCCTCCGCGAACGCACTTGACGTTCGCGAGCCCGCCACGAAGCTCCAAATGCGGTAAATCTCCGCAAACGCAGTTGACGTTCGCGAGCCTGCCACGAAGCTCCAGAGCCGGTAACCCTCTGCGGACGATGTTGACGTTCGCGAGCGCGCCACAAAGCACCTGAGGCAGCGCGCGAGTTCTGCTTCACGACGCTCCTTCCCTATAAATACTGGACTCCCCCTAAGTCCCAAGGATGGAAAATCCGACCTTTCGGCTTCTCCTCTACCGAATCGTGAAGCACTCTTTGCCCCGGGAATCATGAGCTCCGCGAGGTACTTCTACTTCGCGAGATGCCTTTGCTTTGTCTCGTTTTGAGCCCCTCTTCCGAGAGGGATGCCCTTCGCGAAGCTGAAGGGCATTCATAAAGGAAGGGGATTCCCACGGGAACCCGTGTAGCTGCGTAGTGTTTATGCTTCGCGAAACACCCAACCTGTACTAGTGATCTCAATGCTAAGGCAGGATCGCTCCACATCGCGAAGCACACTGCTTCGCAGCACCCTGCTTCGCGAGGCACCCCTTCTTCGCGAGACTGTGCTCTGCGAACACTGTTCCACTTCGCGAAGCACCTTCCACTCACACCTATGCCCCATGCTAAGGCCAAGGCACTCCACTTCGAAAAGAACACTCCTTTTCTTAGCAATTCCTTCTCCTGTGGGACCCTCCAGGTTTGCACGATGTGATTTCAAAGTCCCATGGACAATACCACTCGTAGCGTTGCTTCGTCTAATGCTTCTTCGCATAGGCACGCTAACGGTTGTTGCTTCTTCACATAGCCACGCTAACGTGGACCCCTTGATGGTTCATTACACAACCCCCCATAACCATGGCCTTACTGGTACCTTCCCTTCCCCAAGGACCAGAGGGTACCGGTTATGTAAGTCCTAGGGGTGCGGAGTGAACCCGCCTCGTCCGGGCTACAGGACGTTAAACTGCCAAGCACCACGTCCTCAACACATGACGTTAAACTGTGACCCGACCTTGGGCCTCTATCCTGGAGTAAGTCCCAGCACCATGGGCCGCCTAACGCGTAAGTCCCTCTTCACTTCTCACGGACGCATCCTTCACGACGTGATCGTCAGGTCCTTGCAACCTCTTGTTTCTCACACCGAGCATGACTCACGTGGGATTAGAGTGAGAACCGACCCTGCCCCCCACCCATAGCGAACTACAAGGACTTTTATCCATGTCAAGGCATGGTACGTAGGAAGCCTCCATGAGGTTCAAGCCACATTACTCGGTCGTACATTCACGTCGAGTTTCGCCCTCGTCCAGCATGACATTAAACTGTATGCCCCCCTTGTCCCGCATGACATTAAACTGCACATCCATTCCCACCTGAACTATGAGGTCTTTGATCCATGTCAAGGCATGGTACATAGGAAGCCTTCCAGAGGTTCAAGCCCACCACTCATTGGACCAAGGTCCACCTTCACGCCGGTTCGCCGACAAAGCCCCATATGAACTACGGGGTCTTTGATCCATGTCAAGGCATCGTACGTAGGAAGCCTTCCTGAGGTTCATGCCCACCCATTATCCAATTCACGTCGAGTTCTACCTGTGTCCAGCACGACGTTAAACTACATTCCAGTCCGATGGCAAGTCGTTGTCACAACCCGAACTACGAGGACTTTGATCTATGTCAAGGCATGGTACGTAGGAATCCTCCTAGGGGTTCAAGCCCATCTCCATCGGACCAAGGTCCCTCATTTATGTCGGTTCACCGACACCCACCACTCGTCGTTCTTTCACATCAGGGTTCACTATCGTCCTGTATGACGTTAAACTGTATTCCACCATTCTGAACTACAAGGACTTTGATCCATGTCAAGGCATGGTACGTAGGAAACCATCCCAAGGTTCAAGCCCACCACTAGTGGACCCACGTGTCTACTTTCACATCGGTTCACTGATGAAACCCTTTGAACTAAGAGGTCTTTGATCCATGTTAAGGCATGGTACGTAGGAAGCATCCCTGAGGTTCAAGCTCATCTCTCATCAGACCAAGGTCCACCTTCACGTCAGTACGCTGACGATGCCCATAGGACCAAGGTCCACCTTCACGTCGGTATGCTGATGATGCCCATCAGACCAAGGTCCACCTTCACATCTGTACGATGACGATGCCCATCGGACCAAGGTCCACCATCACGTCGGTTCGCTGACGCATCGGACCAAGGTCCACCTTTACGTTGGTTCGTTGACGACATCCATCGGGCCAAGGTCCACCTTCACGTTGGTTCGCTGACGACATTCATCAGGACAAGTTCCACCTTCACGTCGGTTTACCGGCACCATCCCGAACTACACGGACTTTGATTCCCTGCAATGGGGATACGTAGGAAGTCTCTTCAAGGCTCAAGCCCAACTTCACCGTCACCCCTGCGATGGTCCCATTTCACTTCCCCCCACTCCATTCATCCACCTATCACCCATCCCGATTCTCGCACGGACCGTCATATCTCAGTGAGACCATGTCGGTACGCTCCTATTCACAGCCGCCCATGGGCTGGCCCCGATATCGGCATCCCTTCAAGGGGAATAACTCAATCCGATCTATCCTAGCTAATGCTCCGGTTGGGTTGATCCGTCTCCGCTGGACGTTAAACTCGCGGCGTACCCTGTGTTAAACACGGGAAGCCGAGGAAAACCTCAGATATGTGTCTATGACATATAATTCCCCGCACTCGATGTGGGATGCCTCAGGCTTCCACGCCCTTGCGAAGCCCTGTGACCAGGGATAATAGACAGAAATTCCATGTTCCCCAGCATCCAGACACGCTACTGATGCATCAACGTGACTACTCCCCCAACTGAAGGTTGCTTCCCTGACCGGACCCTTTGGAATATCCCGACAAAAGCAGTGTAATTAACCGGTGTCCATGGAAACATGGCATTAGGAAGAGTTTCACGAACTACGTATTAAATCTATGAGGGAGACCCAGACTAGGTGATGAGTTCTGAGGGGGAATCCAAAGAAGGAAGAACCGACATCCCATCATCCCGTTTCGATCAAGGAGCAGACGTCCCTGAAAAAGGAGCGAATGCCGCCCGCCTTTGGAAAGCGGGAATGCGGGGCAACAAGCGCAGCACGTACTCCTCCACGGACGGATGTGCGCGCGCCCCGGCGAAAGCGTCAGAAATAATATATAATGAAAAAGTATAATATATATAAAATTTTAATTAATTTTTTTTTATTTTCATTTTTAATGTTGTTTGATTTTTCAATTTAACCTATATAAAACATCGTGTGTTTCATTTATTTCATGTATATATATATATATATGTTAATGAATTTCTATACACAGACACAAAAAAAATATATTTACACAATATATAGAAAAACATACACCTAATATTTATATAATTTATTCAAATTTTAGTATATTTTATAATTTTATTATAACATGATATATTTAATATATATCATGTTTTTAATCAGTAAATTTTACTTATTTGCTTTTAATACTATAGTTAAGGTATTAATTTTTAATATTTTTTAATTTTTAATTTTATTTTTGAATTTGATCATTTTTATTATTTATAAAATATTTTTATTTACTATGTTTTAGTATTTTCAATATGTCACCCACCTCAATATATCAATATGTATCCATATTTTTTAATAAAATATATTTAATTAATAAAACATATCCATTTTTTTACATATTTTTGAAGTGAACTCATTTTGAGTTATTCAATTTCAATAATTTTTAAAATGGATGTATTGAAGATTATATATCCACTAATATTGTTAAAAATATATTTTTAAATAAATATTTTTAAATAAATATATCTATAAATGATATTTACTATATAATAATTATTATAAATAAATAATTTTTATTTTTTAAATGAGTATTAATATAATTATAAATAAATAATTATATATATTTTAAAAATTATAAAATTATAATAAATTTATTTAAATAATTATAAAATTATAATAAAATTATTTAAACAATTATAATTATAAAACTTTTATCAGCGTAAAAAAATCACTGTTAAAAGAGATATTTATCAGCACTACAATGTTAGCGTTGATAAATATGTCTTTTATGAGTGCCTTTTTAGGGCTGATAAATCTCGAGATTTATCAGAGCTAAAAAAGTGCTGATAAATTTTTATTTTATCAAAGACTATAAATTTAGCAATGATAAAAGGTATATTTATCATCACTTTTCTGAAAGCACTTTTAAAAGTGCTTTCGATCTATTTAAAAAACCCTTAACCATGACTCAACCACTCATAATTCTCAAGCTCTCACAGAACTCCTATGCTTCTAGCGTGACTCCACTTTGTTCCATTAGATTAATCGAGGCTAAAATCCAATGTCTGTTATTTTATACTTTTACTTTATTGTTGTTTGATGTTTTGGGTTCTGTGTTTTGTATTTTTCTGATTTTCTTAACCACAAATAACCCTACATATTTTATCATTTCTACTGAAAGACAACGAGTAGTTATATTTCATTGTTTTTTTCTATAGAAAATGGTTTCTAAGAAAGATAAAGATATTTTTATATGGTAATGTTTTTCAACATATGTGTATGGGCTTGTGTGGATAAATGAAATATTTTTTTTTTCACTACACACTAATTCAAACGAAAATCTTGTTTTATAGAACTATCAAATTGTGTTTAGTTAAACATTGAATTGTTTAACTCATTTATCAAACATGTTATCTATATCCCTTAGCATTAACACTTGAATTTGGATTATTTGGAAAAAATGGTATCCAAGCATAGGTTCTTCATTTTTCCTAAGTTTTAAAGTTAACTTTTGTGTTTTAGTAGTAAGGGTAGTGTAGAGTTAGGTTGTTGGAACTCGAGAGGTACATGCGGGGGAGAGTTTCAGGAACTCTATTATGTTTAGAGAAATGATTTTCCAGGGAACTCTGGTCTTGAGTCTTGAAATTTGATTAAAATTTTAATCAGTTTGATGTGTTTGATATGATAATTTATATTTAAATTCCCTATGATTTTTAAGTTATTTTTGGAATTGTTGAACTTGGAGTGATGGTGGATGAAGAGATGGAGCTACACGGCCGGTCCCTATGGTCTATCCAACCATGTAGAGCCATGTGGATAATTATAAGGACTACACTAAACCCACAAGATGTTTTCCATTTTATTTTAGAATTATTTAACCCACATTTAATTATTTAATTACTCTTAAAGTTAATTCTCACTTGTGGGAGGTGAATTAAAGTGAGGTTGGTGTTGTTTGGTTTTATTGAAAAGCATTTGATCTATTGTTGTGTAGTGTTTTGAAAATTTTAAATATTTTTTGGGTTAAAATGGGTTTAGCTTATTCTCTAAACAATTTTTTGGTTATTAAATATTTTTAATGGTTTATTTTAAAAGGTATTTAAAAAATAGGTTGACTCCATTAGGGGTTTTTGAGAAAACTTCTATGTAAAAATGTAGATTTTTATGGAAATGATTTAAATTAAACAATCTTTTTTTAAAATAACTTTAACTATTAATAAACTCTAAAAATAGTTTTTTTTATTTTTAATCAAGTGTAGTGTTTTAAAATTATTTATTTAAAAGTTTTTTATTTTAAAGAAAAATAAGTTTTATAATTTGTTGTTCTGTTTTTTTTGGTGTTTATGCTTTTGGATTTGTCCTGTGGCCTTGGAGGGACTATTTAGTTTGATATGTTAGAAATTAACTTGGCGAGTTCATGTCATTTTTGAATTATATTCATCCTCCTGAAATTTTCGAAAGAAATAGTATATGGGTTTTCTCCTAGGATAACCATCTTTGTGATTTCTCCATTCATTTAGAGGAGACTCATTTGGTTTCAATCTCTTCCCAGAATCTAAATCGAGTGGGGAACATGGAACCTTATTTTTCTCAAACACCATATTAGGATATTCATTTTTTGGATTTAGAGTTTGTTGAGACATGGGAATCTAGTGGTTGGTTATTATAGTGATTTTGATAGGTTTCGTTGTCCCTGATGAGCCTCATTGTATGGATATAACCTTCTTCAATTATGTGGTTGTGTTGAGGTTCATGATGTAATTTTAGAACGGGACACATAATTTTTTGTATTTAGATTTTTTTCTGGAATAGTAGTTTATCCTTATCAAGGTCGGGTGTATTTTTTGAGTTTTTATTGACCTATCTTCTTGAGTATCATGCCTCTTATTTAGGTGTTGATAGGTAGGAATCAGTAAGAGTATATGAAATGTGATGTTCTTATGTGTCTTTATTTTTTCTATAGAATCAATTATAAATATATATTAATAGAAACATAAATAGTAAACAAAAAGTGCATTCTTATTTACATATTATTGATGATTTGGTTTATATAGATTATAAGTTGATTGAGTTTATTTAATAACCCCATTTATCAATACTATTAGTTAGTTGTTTCATAATTATATTTAAAATAATGATTCTAAAATATTTTAAATTATATATAATGTAAGAAAATACTTATTAAAAAGGAAATTAATGATAGATAGGGTAAGGGGGTTCATAATTAATATAGATTATTTTGTGCTTATTTATGAAAGATTATGGTTTTTTGGAATGGGACAATTCTATGAATCACTACAGTAATATAAACTATGTCACCACTATGACCCCTATATCTCTATAGGAAAGAGACAATGAACATCCTCTGTATGCTAGAACTTATTTTGATCCTCATATCCTAGAAGTAATTCTATATTTTCTTCATGTTTTGTGGCATAATTTTCAATGAAAGGAGGTATCTATAGTTCCTCTAATATTTTATGGTAATATATCATAATAATAAATTTTGAATTTCATGGAATATTTTTATTTCATTTATAAGAGTAAAAAAATTCTTGATAAATACTGATCATAAGTTAAAAAACTCACACTTTAAAGGGATGTCTATTATTGGAGGGATCTTATGATGGATTAAAAAAATATCCAAAATTGGAAGGTGAGGAATCCTTGAGTAGATAGAAGTGATGTCCAATGTCATTTGAGTGAGATTCATTTCTTCAAGACCATTAGAGTGGGGGTATTCCAATTCCTCTTCAATTGAGTATAATCTTTGAGTGATTCCACTAGGGTAGGTTCCTAAGACAATTTAATCCTTAGACGCTTTATTTTCTTTCATATCATGGTGATGTATTGGACTCCCTATTTGAAATTATCCTTCCTCCCATCATTATGGTTCTGAAGTTCATTGATGGAATACCTCCCAAACAGTTATGGGAGGAATGCTAGTTTTAAAGATGGAATGCGTAGCCTCAAATACATCATCAAGATATGGAAGGCGATCAAGCATCTGAGGATAGATTAAATAAAGGTAGTGAAGGTTAAATTTACTATAGTATTGAAGCTTTATATATCTATTTAAGATGAATTTTTTTTTCATACAATATGCAAGAAATTTTTTACTTTTATGCATGGAGTGTATTATATTTTTGTAATCCAAGACAAATTAAATGTTGTACTACTCATACAGAGAATGTCTTCTGAACATGATGAAGTTACAAATCCTGGGGAAGAACAAACTATTGATGATGAAAATGTAGAATTATTTGGGGATGAAAAACATATTGATAAAGAAAACAACAGTGACACAACATCATAGATTTTAAAAAAATTATAAAGGATAAAAGTCATGGTATAAAATTCAAAGTTGTTTGGAATAAATGGGGCCAACCTATTGAACACAATAAGTCAATGTTCATTAGTTATATTGGTGTCACAATGAGGATAAATGTGCGGATTGATATTGAATCATTGATCCACATACAACATAAAATAATGCAAATACATTGGAAAGAGATAACTGTAAGGTTACAATATACATTATCTATTTTAATGAAAAATTACATAATGAAACGTTGATTTAGTTTTCATTATTCTTTGATGAATTCATTTATTTTAGAATATTTCGATAATAAATTTGTCTTAATGGCCAATAGAAAATCACATAGAAGCATACAGACTCTTCTGAAGAAGTTACTTCTTAGGGATATTGGGAGGAAAATAAAGCCCCATCCACCACATAGTTATGAACACAATATAAAGTAGGAATCATGGACCGCTTTCTAGAATCTTCATAATGAGAAATAGTTTTGGGTGTATTTCGAATGATAATATATTATTTTTCATTATTTATTTTATTCAACTTGATTCAAAAATTTTAATTTATGAAACAACAAATAAGTCATGAAAATAAAGAATGTGCATCAAAACCAACATACCCCTTGTTCAAAGGAATGATGGGGTACACTTTATTAGAGAATAAATTTGTTTTTATTTTAAATCAATAATAAAAGTTTAATTATCTAATTTGAAATCACATATGTTATTTTTTTATATACAAATTGATGAATCAAAATCTGAAGCCACTTCCATCCCACGTCATGTGCTATGGAAGGTGGCTCGTGTAAATAAGAAGGGTATATTAGTTGATCAAAACACAACAGTAGATTGGAAAGAATGTGTTAGAAAGAATTAATTTTAATTAATTATGATTTATAACATTATTATATAAACATAAATATGCACATGTTTTTTATATGGTTTAGAAACAAGAATCGACAACAACCATACCCAATGAAAAGAATCTTTTAATAGCTTTGTAGAGGCCTGAACAATATAGTCACATTAGAGGATTAGGTTTTGGAGTCTCTCCTTGAACATATTTTGATAAGATAAAACAACATGAAGATATATATAATATGATGAGATGATTAGAGACACAAATATACTAACTAAAAGATATTATTTTGTGGTCTGGTTTGACAAACCAGTGTATAAGAAAGGATAAAAGAGAACTAGTGGTGAAGCAAAGATCCTCACATGGACCAAATGTTCCCACTAGTTTTGAGGCTAGTCATACACCCCAACCACATACCTTACCTAGGGTAATCAATTTTTTCATCACTATTTCTCATATTTGTGAGTCAAACAACTTTTTATAACTTTATATTAGTTAAATTATATAGGGTACAATTGTATGTGATTTTTATCTATAAACACCAATGTACCACCATGTTGTGATGGGTACAATGTATAATATCATAGGATACCAGTTACACAATAAACTCCTCCCAAAAAATCACATGTGAGTGGGGATTGAGGTATCTTATTTTCCAACTGCTGAGTTTCCTATTCCACTTGGCGGTCCAAATATTACAAAAGTCAAATCAACTATTAGAGCTTTTATAGCATGACCATCTAAACTTATAAAGATACATGAGGTACATATCTAACAATTTTTTTCATATTAAATACATGTAACAATTGATGATATAATTCCTAAAGTGAGGTATGATATTACATATGGATAAAGTTAAAGAGAAATGAAAGTTTGAATCAATAAAATCTCACGAATCGAGCAAGAAAAAAAGACCTTATGAGATTACCTTTTCTCCACCAGTTACAAAGAAACATTTATTATCATTACAACTTCATTAAGAGACCACATTTAAATAAAAACCATTTCTTACATTGAATATGAAGAAAACATATATAGAGATTCTTTTACAGAGTTAATTGGTCTCAAGAGTCTAACTAAGATTCTCAAGAATGAATGGATGGACATCTCACATGTGAATACATAGATAAGGTACATTTTCAAAATATGTCTATCCAAATACTGAGATAAATATGTTTATTAAAGTTAATAATTATTCATATTTTTTTATAGGAAATTATATTACAACTATATAAAGGGAAGATCATGTGAAGCATAATTTGGTTTCATTAGCCCATGTATAATTTCTATGAAAGAATTTACTTTTAATGAGGATGTTATTAACCTGAAATAGGCATGTTACTCAAAGAATTTAATAAACAATCACCATATGTAAAACTATTTTTGATGCCTATATTGCAAGGGTACTACTCTATGATCTAATCACATAAAATATACTACTAATTTTTTCATTACATAATTGTTTTTGTTTTTTATGAGACACTAGATGCTGATAACAATCAATATAGACATCGAAAATATTTATTTTTTGGATTCAATGCATGGATATGAAACCAAATAACAATATGTGATGTGTATTGGGAATATTTAATACACTAAAATCACCATTTTATAGATAAATTTCAATTTATATATTCAATATATGTTTTAGAAAGAACTTTTTTATGATAAGGTAGTCGCTCAATGCAAGCTAGACCATGGCATGAAGTTGGTGTCTGAAAAGATAAAGCCTATGGATTACTAAAAATGAAAAAAATTAAGGTATATATTGAAATATTTAGCTATCAAAACATTTAAAAAAAATACTTATTTTGATCAATATTTTGATAGAGTTTGAAATAAGATAATGAAATCGATTGTGGATATTATATTTTAAAATTTATGAGAGAAATCATTAATAATAAAAATACCATCATCCCCCAAAATGTTATTTTTGAAGGTAATTACAATTTAATTAAATATATTTCATAATAATTTGTTTTTATATATTTTCCTAGTACTATCAATATTTCCAACAACGAAGTTAATAAAAATAAGAAATCTATTTGTTTAGAGATGAGTGGGTAGCATACTATTTTTAGAATGTATGCCGACAAAAAATTTAGGTGATTACCTACTATGTCTATGATCTAATATGAGTTATGAACTTCAAAAGATATCTGGCGTGTGAAATATTAGTTTCTAAATGATTATATATAATTTTTGAAATCTTTATCAAGTAGAAGAATAATGGAGGAAAACAATTTTTTTTGAAGTGCTGACCTACAAACAATAAAATTTTTCGGCAATCATAGAGGCAGAGGTGGAGGTGGAGGTTGAGGCACAGGCAGAGGCAGAGGTGGAGGTGAATGTGGAGGTAGATTTGGTGGTGGAGACTGATGTTGAGGTGTATCTAGAGGTGAAGACTAAGGTGGAGACTGAGGCAGAGGAGGATAAGAAGCATTGGCTTGAAAATATTAAAATTGTTGGGAAATGAAGTAGAATAAGGATCATACCATGATTTTGTTTAAGAATTTTTTTTTAAAAATTTTACACAAAACTTTTCACTAAAGATAATATAAATTGTGCCTGTTTCTATTTATAATGACATTTTAGTAAAAAAACACGTGGCATACTCAAAACCATGGAAACACATTCCGATTATTTAGATACTTTAGTAAAATGATACATGAGTCATTTAGGACATGTAGGGATTATATTAACCTAAATATGACTCACAGTTTTCCCAGTATGACTCAAAGTGCTTATTTTTATTAAAAATTAACTTTAATTTTATTAAATAACAACTAGTATACCCAAAACTGAGAAAAAAATTATATTGTTATTTACTTTATTAAAATGATCCATATATCATTTGGGACATGTATGGATCAACTGTACCTCAATCCAACACATGCTATGACCGGTATGACTCGATGTGTGTCTTTTAATTCAAAATTGACATTAAGTTTAGTAAAAAAACAACTTACATACTAAAAAAATGATAAACTGTGTTAATATAGTTTTAGTACATTAATAAAAGGACCCATACATCATTTGGGATGTATAGGGATCAACTGAACCTCAATCCAATGCACGCTGTGACTGGTATTACTCCAAATGAAATTTTTTATTCAAAATTGACATTAATTTTAGTGAAAAAAAACTAGTATACTCAAAACTATTCATATGAATTCAGATTGTTTTGGTGCTTTAGGAAAATTATCCACAAATCATTTTTGACCTATAGGGATCAACCACACCTCAATCCGACACACGATGTGACCAGTATTATTCTAAGTGTCTGTTATCCGTTTCAAATAGAGATTTTAATAAAAAATGTGTCACTCACTAAAACCAAAGAAAAAATTATCGGATTGTATTGATAATTTGGGATAATGATTCATAATTTATTTCTAATGTCTATGAATCAGTCTCATGTCATACCCACATAGTATTCCACCTATATGACTCAAAGTGCTTGTCTCTAGTTTAAAATGATATTAAAAAACACATGGGGAATAGTCCAAACATAGAAAACACATTCAGATTGTTTTTATTACTTTTGGAAACAATTAAAGAGTAATTTGGGATGTGTTGGGATCATCCATTCTTCAATCTAACGCACAATGTAGCCGACATGACTCTAAGTTCATATATTTTACAAAACAAACATTGATTTCAGTGAAAAGAATAACTAACATACTAAAAACTATGAAAAATATTTAATATTATTTTGGTACTTTAGAAAAATGATCCATATATTTTTTGGTAAATGTAGGGATCAGTCGAATCTCAATCTGACACACGATGTGACTGGTATGACTCAAAGTGTCCATTATGAGTTTAACATTTCCATTTTAATAAAAAAGTTTTACTCACTGAAAATACAGAAAACACACTCAAGTTTTCATGATAATTTGGGAAAACAATTCATTGTTCATTTATGATATTTATGAATCAGTATCATGTCAAAACCACACACGATGCTATCTGTTTGGCTCAAAGTGCATGTTTCCAGATTAAAATGACATTTTAGTAAAAACACACATGGAAAACTCAAATCAAATGAAACACATTAAAGTTGTTTTAATATGTTAGTAAAATCATCCACGAGTCATTTGGGACATGTGGGGATCATCCGTTCCTCAATAAAATACATGGTGTGACCGGTATGACTCTATGTGCATCTTTTTATTCAAAATTGACATTAATTTTAGTAAAAAAATAACTAAAATTATCAAAACCAAGAAAAATCATTCAGATTATTTTTGTTCTTTAGAAGAATGATACATACATCACTTTCTATGTGTAGAAATTAGACACACTATAATCTGATGCATGGTGTGGCCGATATGTCTCCAAGTTTAACTTTTTATTCAAAATTGTCAATAATTTTATTGAAAAAAAAACTGACATACTCAAAACTGAGAAAACACATTCAGATTGTTTTGTTACATTAACAAAATGATCCATATGTAATTTTTTATGTGTAGGGATCAAACACACCTCAATCTAAATAATAGTGTGAATAATATGACTCAAAGTGTTAGCTATCAGTTTAAAATTGACATTTTAATACAAAAACGTGTCACTCACTAAAAATTAAGAAAACACACTCAGATTGTCCTGATAATTTTGGAAAATGATTCATAATTAATTTGTGATGAACATGAATTAGTCTCATGTAAAACCCACATATTATGACTCTTGTATGAAACAATGTAGATGTTTCGTGTTTAAAATGAAATTTTAGTAAAAAATACAAGTGTCGTACTCAAAATCGATGAAACACATTCTGATTGTTTTAATACTTTAGGAAAATGATCTATGAGTGATTTTGGATGTGTAGAGATCATCTAAGCCTCAATATCATGCATTGTGTTACTCGTATGACTCCAAGTGTTTCTTATTATTCAAAATTGAAATTAATTATAGTGAAAAAAACAACTGACATACTCAAAACTGAGAAAACACATTCAGATTGTTTTGATACATTAGTAAAATGATCCATACGTAGTTTGGGATGTGTAGGGACTAGCCGAACCTCAATATGATGCACGATGTGACAAGTATGACTCAAAGAGAATGTTTTTATTCAAAATTGACATTAATTTTAGTGAAAAAATAACTGACATACTCTATAATAGTGTTTTCTTCATGTTTTTATGTTCATAATTTTATTTCATTAAAATTCCATATTTTTATATTATTTTGGATATTTTTTTGATGTTTCTAGTGATTTAGTGTGTTTTTGAAACACAATGAACCTATTTCTAGTGATGTACTATGTTTTAGGATCACATTGAAGTGTTAACCTTTATCAGTGCTGCTAAATGAACTGACAAAAGTATGATTTATTATCACTTTTCAAGGAACATATAAAGGTACTCTTAATTTGTGCTTATACAAGCTTCAATAAATTCTATCTTTATCAGTGAATTTAAATGCACTAGTTAATCATTCTTTTATCAGTGAAAATAAAAGCACTGATAAAACATACTTTTATTTTCACTATATAAGAACGCTGATAAATGTGTTCTTTTATCAGCACTTTTAAAAGATATGATAAAAGTATGATTTATCAGCGGTTTTATTTAAGCTGCTAAAGATACCCTTTATCAGCACTTTTTTAGCACTAATAAAATTTTTGGACTTTTAACCATGATGTGGTTGTCATCATTTTTCAAGTGTTGATAAAGCCCGATTCCAGTTCTGTTTAAGGAGTGTTTTATAGTAGTGAATTAGGGTGTCACAAAATTTATTATTTGATAAAAATTAAATGGAACTTGTCTTCATGTTTAAAATTCTATTTGGTAAATTTCACAACAATATCACTACTACAAAACCAAATATAGAAATGTAAAGAGAAAAATCACCAAGACTTTATATGGCTCACTTGTACTCACCAACATTGGAGGAGAACATATCAAAAATATATTGATTTATTTAATAGTCACTACCCCAATTGTTTTTGATTATATACTTTAAGAAAATATCAGTACTCATCCATAGGCTATAACCTATTCCACTTTTCGACCCACTACTTTCCAAGAAGGTTATAATAATTTATTGTATTGACATACAATCCCCACAAATAAAAATATTGGTAAAATAAATAACCCCATATAACAGAGGGTGTTATTTATGATTCATTGATCATCACCACTTGATTTTAACCTATATGTGAAATAAAATCTTCTTCTGAGCCTGATATTAAATGATATACTATTAAACACCAACTTATTCTTCCAAATCTATATTTTGTTTAATGTGATTAAAAGTTGATCTCTCTGCTTCTCTTCTTCCCTAATATCCTCAATATCTCTTATAATTCTTATTTTTATTACACTAAACTTTTCTTTTATATCTCTTAAAATAATTTGAACTTAATAATTCAAATTTAATTTTATAACCACCTTGAACCATATCTGCATTAAAATAATCCATTGGATAATCTCTAGATAAATCACCTTTATTGATAACCATTTTTGTAGTTAGTGGACTTCCCAAAAAACACCAATACTCTTTTCTAGTTCCAATTCATATATTCTGATTGAATTCTATAGTATTTCAATAATCATAGCATGATTAATTACATTTAGTGTAGTGAGTAGGATCCAAGTTCAATTTTGTTCAATTACCAAGAATGTTGTGACATGATAAGATGATTTTGGACACCCTATCCATTTTTTTCCATATAATGGTAAGCTTAATTTTATAGAATTACTACTAAATCATGTTCATTAAAATAAATCTTGTATGGCGTGTTATGTAATTCGATAAAGTAAGGTTACATTTTTATAAAAATAGACCTACACTGGATTTTTATATCCCGACCACTGAGGTACAATCTCTCCTATCATGAAACAATCTATATATTATGATGTGATGAAATATTCCTTGGTTCCAAATAATTTTTTTCTTCAATGTGACATTTATCTTCCTGGAATAAGATTACATACCTATTTTTATTAATATTATAAAAAATATAATGTTTAAAATCATGAAAGTATATTATGGTGTGAATAATTTATTATGGAAAGAATTACTTTTACACAATTTTGGAAATTTGAAGGTCACTCTTATATAATAGTTGTGTTAATACTACACAACTTTAGAACTATTTATTTATTCTTATGAAAAAATTCCTTCTTGAAGTAACCCACATGACTATCACATGATGAAAAATAATGACAAAATATACCTTTAAAACTTCACCAAACATCTATATTTTCCATAACAAAATCAATAACTCCAAATTAATTTGATTAAACAAAATTAAAAACTAAAAATATTAGTTGTAACCTATTTCAAAACAAATGAGGGGTTTATAAATAACATTATACTAGGACATTGGAATATTCCCTAGAATTATTAAATATTCCATGTAACAAATTTTTTAAATGATTTGTAAAGAGGTGTTTGACTCTATTTTTAAAATAAATACAAGAATGATTTTTTTGAAACCTTTTTGGGTTCGATTAACCTTGAGATGGATATTATTTGTTTTCTATTGATTTTACTCATTTTTTTGTGGTTATTGTTTATGGTTTCCTAGTATTTTATCTATGAATGCATGATATAAATGATATATTATGATTTATGGGGAATCATTCCCTTGAATGATGGGTGGGTTAGATAGGATTGAGATATTGGATAGGTTTCATCTTATGATAGGTTTTTAGAATCCTCAAAACATCATTTGGATGGGTATGATTCATTGAGATTAATTCATTGATGGATTTATTTCTTACTATTAGACTATGGGAAGTTGATAGAATTATGTTGATGTTAGTTTTATGCCTTAATTTATTGGTGGGGGTGGCTTATGATTGGCCACAATAGTCATGGAAATAGGTATTACATTTGTATATTGGGTAATGACTTATGCTAGGTTCTTGGGATATTATTTTAGTTTCATGAGGATACATGGTATTGATCCAGAGATGTGATATGAGATAAGTGATGCCTTTTTATTTTTTTGTGAGAAGTAAAAAAGAGTTTACTCTTAGTTGAAATGGTGTATGCCTTTTGTGTGATAGAGTGCCTAGGCTTGTAGTCTGAGAGGAAATTTGATTTTGTGTAACTAACCTCGGGGTGGTGTGTTAATACCTATAGATGGTTATGTTCTAAGAACATTAAGGGTATATGGTTATCTCAAGGATATTTTTTATTTTGTCTCTGAGGATTCATAAAATTTTTTCAAGTCAAGGTATAAACCTCTTCAAATATTACTCTACCCCATTAGTATTAAGATACTGGTTGAAAAATAAATAGGCTCTAGGCTTGATGATGGTTGACCCATGGGAGGTGATGGTAGGATATATGAGATAGTATTAACATGTATCTTCCTAAGAATCCAACTAAGGAAATATTGTGGCCATGTAATATACTCTTTTAGTTGGTTGGATGTTGATGACGATGTTAATATGATATGATCTGAGTGATAAAGGTGCAATAAGGGAGCTTTACCATCATGAAATTAGGTCCAAACTCTATGAATAAATGGAATACATTGGAAAAAACCAGAGGAACTCTAGGAGTAATATAGAATATAAATTCAATAAGGAATAGTCATATGAGAAAACAGTAGGGCATGAGTGATGAGTTTTTTATTTCATGTGGTTATGCCCTATTATTGGTTTTCCCAGGTGTTTTATCATAGGATCATTGTGTAGTTTTATTTAATTATTTGGACCATCTTTGACTACTCATTTCAAGATTTATTAAAAGGTTGAGATGTGATTGATGGTTGGAAATTATTTTATTTCTGATGTTGTGATTATTTTTTTGATAATTATTTCCCATGATATTTTAGGGTAGTATTTATTAATGGGATGTGACATGACTGATGGATCAAGTGGGACTCTAGTGAGATATTTTAGTGGATATTGGGATACCTTTTTTAGTAGTTATGTCTGAAAAAGTAGAGTGATTAGGTATACCTCATTGTGCCATGGTGGTATGAATATTATTGATCATATGTAGGTGGGTCCTAGCCTTAAATGGCTTCTACTAGTATGATTTATCAAGGTCCATGTGTGTTATTTTAATATGGGCATAATTTTTCTAATATATGTGCATTATGTTATGTTCTTGAGTGGGGTAATTTCATCGATAATCGACATTCACTCTTTACCATGACTTTTAAACACAAGCATTTGATCATAATATCAATTATCGTGTCAAGGAAAGATTAGAAAACCTACCAGGTATCTAGATTCAGCTAAACCCATATATATGACATGGGTTTCAATGTACATGGGAAAAAATCCATGTTTTATTATAGTCATAGTCATTGCTTGGAACTGGAGATGTGTTTTGGGTTTAATTGGTTTTAGACGATAAGGAATTATCTGGAGTTGATCATATGAGTTGGGATAAAGGCCATTGATTTTATCTTTAATTAGTATACAACATATAGATTTTATAATGTTTCATGTTAATTTGTTAGATGATTCTTGTTATGTATATATTCTTTATCATTTCTCTATTTTTTTAGATTCTTCATATCGACTATTTTACCTATTTAATATTATGGATTACAATGAAACTATTAAATTCATATTTATTTCCTATGTGTTTTTGGGTTTTCTAAAACATGAATGAGTTATGACAACTTTTTATTATAGTTGGGAATAAACCTTCTATGTTTTACTAAATACAATAGTCTCCCAATGTGTTCACCCTGAGCTCACTACTAGTGAATAACCTCTTTAATATGGGGAGGTGGGCTTAAATTATTTTATCATACATTTTTGGTCATCATTTAGGTGGATAAGGATACTATGTTACTTTTCATAGATTTTGGATTCTAATATTCACATTGATTTAAATGTACTTGGTGGGATAATCATAGAGAACAAAAACACATTAGTGAAAGACTCTTCCAAATATTAACTTTCCTTCACCATCTCCTCAATAAGGATTTAAAAACTTATTTCCAATGTTGAAGGATCCCTTGGTAATATAGTAAAAACTACAAAAAATTTATGAACACCTAATACTAGTAATATTACTAAGGAAAAAATATTGATGGAGTCCTCTAGGATTCAATGATTTTAAATTTCTATGTGAATATAAATATATGATGTTTAAAATAAAAAAAAACAATTAAGATTATATTGAAAAAATATTATAAAAATATTTTAAAGAATAAATTTTCTACATTTCATGACTTTAATTTCATTCAAAAAAACAATAGAGTGAGAAAAGATTTACTAAATATTATTAATTATTTTATTTCTTTCATGTTGTAAAGGAAAAAAGAACTCTTGATAAAGAACCAAAAATCATGAACAATTGGTTTGATTCTATTCCTTCATGTGAATGTGATAAATCATAATCATGGTCATGGAAGTAATAAACATGGTAAATTTCATGGAAAACACTTTACTTGAGGTAGTAAATCATTTAAAAAAGGAGGAAAGGGAACCACTGTAAGTTGTTGAATGACCCAAACCCACACATGTAGAAGCTAAATAAAAATGAAATTGAGTGTATCTAGTGTGGAAAGATAGAGAAATTGACACATACCTTTCATCTATAGATCTATTTTTATGATCTCTATCAACAATACATTAAATGTAAATATATAAGTGATAAAGTGAAATTTGTAGAATTGACCATGATGTATGATGATGATATCATGAATTTTCACATATCTGACTATTTTGTAAACCTTAAAGGCATTAATCAAAATGATAATATGTAAATTATAATTTAAGAGTTTTTTTTCAACTGTTTTTCATGTTTTAATAAATATTTTGTTTTTATATGTTTCTTTATTTATTTCTTAGTCTTAATCCATATATATATTATTTAATTTTTATTGTAAATAGATTTTATAAATTACTATGTTGGAATAAAATTTCATGTTAAATATGTTTTTCTTATTTATAGTTATATAATACATATGATACTTAAACATGAGAAATAATTTATGAACCCTAAATTGGGAAGTGAACATTTGAATACCTTAATCAGTAGTGAAAAACTAATTAGAGTCTCTAAAATAGAAAATATATACCTACCTGGTGGTACATGGATTTTAATAAATAATTATTCATTCAAAAATAATTCTCAATAAAGTTTATTATGTTTATATATATTCATGAAAATGGATATTAATTTGAGACTTTAGATAAACTAAGCATTGAATACCTCTATATAATAAGCAATAATCATCAGCACAGGTTGACTCAAGAGAAACATTCAATGATTCCTTATAGATTTTACTATATTAATATATGTTCAATTAAATAAAATATGGTAAATCAAAATTTTAATGATCATGGTATATTTATGGTATGTAATGATTGTTCTATTGATACATGGTCAATTATGATGAGAAAAATAATAAATTATAAACATAAAGATCCAATAGTTAACGAAAATTTTCTTACACCTAATGAATTATAACACATTGTATGCTCCCAATTAAAATTAATTTTTGTGATTGTCACCATTAGAAGTTGAGGTTTAATCCGATGTTTTCCAGGAAAGAATTAATGAAAATGTATGTGATAAAATTCATCAACTATGTAGACCATTTAGGTCTTTTATGATATTTTTTATACATCCACTAGATATTCCCATGTGTGTGTATTATCTTCCAAAAACCAGATATTAATGAATTTGTTTCCAAAAAAATAATGTCAAGGGAATAATTCCAAGATCACCCTAGTCAAATATATTAAACATGAAAATGCTGGAGAATATTCATCCCATACATTTAATAATTATTCTATTTAAATTATAATAAGTGCTGAACATCCTGTTGCTCATTTTTACAATGAAAATGTTCTAGACATATCATTTATAAAGTGATTGAAACTTATCTCTTGAACAATAATTTTAAAAACTCAATTACTAAACTTCTCATGGGGACATGAAAATTTTCATGAAAAACAGTTATTCAAATTGTACCATCAAGTTGTCATGAATTTTACCATTTCGAATTATCATATGGTCATCAACCAAATATTTCACTTTTAAAACATTTTATTGTGTTGTAAATGTAACAAACCTACCATGGTCCACATAACATGAAATTTTAGATGACCCACCATATTATAAATATTTAAAAAAACTCAAATATGTCTCATGAATAACTAAAAAAAGATAAAATTGTATCATATTTAGATGGAAGTTAAATACATCCATTAGACATACTAAAAAGGAAAACATGACTAAACTACGTAGAAAAACAAAAATAGGAGCTAAATAGTGTCTCTATATGACAATATTCTACCACCTACCCATCTCAAAAAGAAGGATAAAATAATAGAGAGAATACATCAAACAACATGACACCCTTCCCATGACCCAGATTCCTACAAAAAATGTTTAAATATTCCTAACGGTAAAAATATTATGTGAGAAAAAATCTCAGTAGTATACCATCAAAGAATATATAAAATGTTTAACATCACAAAATACTTAGTTGAAGTTTTAAAATTGAAAAAGTTTATAAATCCATTTACATTGAAAATAATTTTCATAAAAAAATCCAAATTCAAATCTGAAAGAATATAAAATAAACATGAGTGACAATATGGATGGAATTAATCAAAGTAATACTTACACATAAGATGACCAAGTGAGAATGAAAAAAATTCTACTTTGATGAAAACATTATACATGAAACATTATTAGGCTCTAGCCTATGATAATATGTAACTATGAAAAATAAGGAACACTGAGCTAAAAGATGAATCTAAATGATATCTATTCCTGCCATATTCTATTGATATCAGGATACCCATTTGCTTCCATAACCTCTTGAGAACCTATTTAAAATACCATGTGGAATTACACAGATCAATCATTATATATGTTCATTCCCAAGTTTCCCAAATGTTACCATGTTCCATGTTTTCACATAATAAAACATAATCCATAATCAAAATTTTACCAGAAATTTTTACAAGCCTAATATCGCCACTACCATGATTTAAAAATCCTCTTTAGAATAATTTTTTTTAAAACATGAATTGAATAATTTCATTTTTGAGGAAAAATACCTTTAAATATATTTTTCAAACTACACAAGGTGAAATTTTTAAATCTTTCATTATGTATTCAAAATTAAATAATTTAATAGATTAACTAGAAGTATTTCCTAGGAACACAAGGTATACAAGAAAAAAATCAATTTTATCAATAGGCCTACTTATTTTAATCCAAAATCTATTTTAGAAACAAATATTTCATTAAGGTATTTGATAAAACACATGAAGTGAAAAAAATATATTTCAAACAAAAACCCCATTAAATCATTTTTTTAGAAAAGGTGAAATCAATACAATTAATTTAGTATACTAAACCAAATAAATTATCAAGAACATATTTAATTTATTGTTTAACAATGTTGTACAAAGATTAATACATTAGGGAAGGTTTATTTTTTCTTGACATGAAAACCTCTGATGGTGGTTCTAGGATTTAATGATCAAGGAAAAACAACCTCTATCCCTTTATGTTGATTTACCTAGTGGAGAATAATGAAAAATTATCCAAAGGAACTAAATGTTATTCTATGGTAGTTGAATGCCTAGAACACTTCTTATGAGGATACCATAAAATCAAGATCCATATAGGTTTGTATATTTTTTAAATAAATACACTATGTGTATCATCATTAAAACTCAAAATTAAAAATTCCCATTAAATTTTCATTTTACTCAAATATTGAATGAACGGGGGTCAAATTATTTTATAATAGGAGTTACCAACTTTGATATGTAAAAAGGATTTAATTACAATGGTATGAATCCTTTAAAATGGTGAAAATTAATTATAGTTTCATTTTGGAGAAGAAGAAATGAAAAAACCAGTTTTAATTTATGTCTATCCTCAAAAGAGTACTGCATAAGGGTGAAATAGTTTTATCCTTAAACATATCTTTGGGGTTGTGTGGGGGTGATGGGTAACTCTTACACATCCTTTGAAACATGGGAACAACCATTTTATTTCTCATCCTACCCTTATCCTGCATCTAGTTTACCCTTAATTAACCTTCAGAACAGCAAGGTTACCTTTATGAAAACTTTGCAAACATGAGACTATCCCTATACAATGAGGGTTTACCCTTGCACAAACTTTAAAAAAACTACGCTACCTTTATCTAGCACCATAAGAACCCTTATGAAAACATTGAAAATGTGATCTTATCCTTACAAAATGCATAGGAGTTAACCTAAAAATAAACTTTATAAACTCTGACTTACCTTTTCATAGTGCCCGAGGTACCCTTTTGCATCCTTTGTAAATTCAGGGTTTCCATTATATAAAAAATGGAACAAAGGAATTAAATTTATTTTTCTAAAGGAAAAATTTCCATACCAATATGCAACCCTTATAAATAATGCCTTACCATTATGTAATATATAAAATAGCAACCCCACACTTAAAAAACTCATAAAACTAAGAATTTACACTTACAGAACTTTTAAAAATGACCCTATATAATGGTGGGAGGCATGTACCTTTTTATAGAACTTATAATTTGATACAAAAAATTAGTTCTAAATAATATTAGAAAACCAAGGAAAATACAAAGTATATATAGAACCTCTGACACCAAAAGAAAACATAATAAACCAAATATTATACCTAAAAGTTATGGTAGGGTTGTTATAATTCTCCCCACTGTAATGCTTTATTCCCCCCCAAATAGTAAATATTATGAATTCTCAAATAGAAAACGTAACTACTAACTCACTAATGATTCTTTCCCCTATGTCTCATGGATAAACATTTCATACTGACATAGTACATAAAAATAGTGAATGGTTTTACCATACAGTACCTTATATTGAAGATCCATAATTCGAGCCGAGTGTTCAACCACAATAATGTCTGTCTTAAGATAAACATATTCGCATTTAATCACATGGAAATGGTATAACTGATACCTCCTTACATGAGAAACATGGAATATGTTTTGAAATTAGGTTTAGAGTGATGAAATGTTCAATCATCTAACTATGTTTCCAAGATGATGAACAATATCAAAAGGGACAACAAACCTCATTGCCAACTTACCTTGCATTCCCAACCGAAGATGTCCTAAGAGAGGAGAAACTCCAAGAAATAACCAATAAAAAATCTCAATCTTTAGTGGTAAACAAATAATGTACACATATGATCTATGATCACTCTATAATGTCACGAACCTATCTGAATCAATTGTTCCATTTGCATTATCTCTTGGAAAAGGATCCTTCCAACTAAGGATCGCTATCCAAACTTCACCAAACACAAAGGTGATCTACTTGGTGTCCAACAAATATTTTCAAAAGGTTCTATTTTACTCAAATCCTAATAAATATTATTTTAGGAAAATTTAACCGAAGACATATTATTTTCCCATGAACCACTAAAGTAAATCAAACAAGTATGAACAATATCCTAAATAATTTGGATGGCTCGCACTGTCTTCCCATCTATATAAGGGTGATAAGATGTTCTTATCTTCAATTGGGTAACCATTGCTTCATAAAAACCCTTTGAAAACCCGGATATAAACATAGGGTCTTTATTTTATACAATTATATATGGAACAATATGTAGATTTATAACCTCTCAAACATATAAGTTTCTGAGATCTAACACCTTCTTCATATACTTAATAGTAAATAAATGTTCCAATTCCATAATTAAATCAATGATAACTCAAATAGAATCATTCTCTCTAGTAGTATAATTTAATAAAATTTTGAAATACATTGATATACCATTTGGCTTCTACATGAGAACAAGTAAGGCCTGCAAGGAACCAAAAGCTCTCTGGTGCTCTGCCCTAACTTTCTGACAAGTGAGGCATCATGACATAAAATTGGAAATCGACCGACTCAGCCTTAACCACCAATATCGACATATATGATCATGTTACATCTTGGTAGTAGCTGGGTGAAAGGAAAAATAATATCAATGTTTAATATCCATAAAATATTTCCTTAGAGATACCATAATGAAAAACCGAACTCAGTAACACAAGGTACCAACTAGAGATCAAGATCAACCATATGAGGTCTTCCCCACCATTTAGGATTTTACCAAATCACTTGAAATCAGTATTCTTTTCCTATTTGAGTTGAATCCAATCATTAAATTATGATTCAACCTTCATAGAAAATAGAAACATCTTATCATTAGACGCTTAATCCTCTAAGCTCATCTTAGTGAAAAAACTCAATAGACATTACTCTACCACTGATTCCATCATAAACTCAGTCAGTAATTTTCTTCTATATGTTTTGACTAGAAAATAAAATTTTCTAGAAATAAATGAAATATTAGTGTCAAAATTATAGAGATACTCAACCCATTATCTCTATTTTATATTTAGATCATTTTGAGTAAAAATATATTTTTGGCTCCTATGATTTGAATATATTGTAAATCATTTCTAAAGAGATAGCGACACCTTGTTCTTATAGTGCACATCAAAACTACAATATTAAGGTCTTGGGAAGGATAATTATTATATTGGTTATGTAATAAGAAATATACATAGGATAACACTTGATTCACTTACATCAAGAAACACACCTAACCCATAACCGAAGCATCACTAAAAACACCATTGACTAAACTCGGTTTCAGAAGAATCAGAAATGGAGCTGATTTCAACCACAAATTTAGTTCCACAAAATATCTATATACTTTTTTATTCCATTCCACTCAACACCCTTATTTGTAAATTCTGTCATCTAAGATGAAATCTTAGAGAAATACTACACAAACCATTGATAATAACCAGTTAGGCCCAAAAATCTATGAATTTATAACGTGTTCCTAGGTGGATCCCTTGACATCACTACCCAAATATTTTAAGGATCTAATAATATTACCATCTTAGATACAATAAGGCCTGTAAATATCAATTATTGGGTTCGAAAGTCTCATTCAGAAATATTTATATACAAATTATGCTCCTTCAAAACTCAAAAGATGATATTCCAGCAATCCATGTGTTCCTCCTCCAACTTTGAGTAAAAAAAATCATCCAAAAAAAGAGCTAAAGAACTAATCGATGATTTGGTTCATCAATTCCATAAAATACAAAAAGAGTTTTAGTGAGACCAAATTGGATAATCATAAACTCAAAATGTCCATACTGACACCTAGATGCTATCTTAGGTATATCCTCTTCCTATAATCTCCAATAGTGGTTCCCCAATCTAGGTTATATCTTGGAAAACCAATGGTATCCCCTAAATTACTCTAATATATCATTAATCCTTATAAAAGGGTATTTATTTTTAATAATATTCTAGTTATACTTTTGGTAATCAATACAAAGCATGATTATTTTATTATATTTCTTTACAAAGAGAACTAGAAAATCCCATGATGAAACACTAGGATGATAAAATACCTTACTAACAAGATCTTTAACATGAAACCTAATCTTATTTAACTCAATTGTTTCCATGTGACATGATGACATAAAAATAAGCAGTATACTAGGATGTAGGTCAATAGTGAACTTGACCTCTTTTCATGGTGGAAACCCAAAAAAATCACCAGGAAAGACCTCAGGGTATGAACTCACTAGTATAGAAATTAGCATAATTAAATGATGACTAATGGTGTTAATAAAAATATCTAAGAATTGGAAAAATATCACTCAATAATAAGGAATAACAATCCCCAATCTTCTTGATCTAGAATCTCACTCACCCTTAATGACATGAGAAGATCCATTGGGATAGAAAAACTGAACACATCGTTGATAATAGTTAATCTAGGACATAATATTGACCATCCAATATATTTTAATTACAATGTTAAAGATATCTGAGTCAATAATTTAGAAATCCAACACCATTTCAAGATTGACAATCATAACTTGATATGTTGTACATTTAAAACCATGTTCCGATCTCTTTCCTAAGAGAGTAAAAAGTTACTATATGAATGAATTTAGTTCCAAATTAAAGTCCAAAACATATATCAACATAAATTAAATAAAATAGTTAGTTTACCCAGTTTTAAATAAATCTAGAACATTTGAGAAGAAATTGAACATCATACCTCTAACAGTAGTTGATTTGGTCCCATATTCAGTTAGTATAAAATCCCATATATAAATATATCTTTCCTAAACTACCCCTTGATATTTAATTAATAAATAAATATTCCCCTTTTCAAGATATTGAGATCCAATACCCTTTGATTCATCTGAATAGACTTTATATCCTTTAATGATAGTGGATCCTCTCTTATTTTTTTGGAATATTTTTCAGAAAAAATGCACAATTTGTATGGATTGTACAAAATTATGAAAAGTAATTAGTTATTCCTTACACTTAAATTTGGTATATCCAATCATCCCACACCGATAGACAACCACCTTATATTGTTCCAAAAAACACTAGAAAATGGTCTTGAAGAAAACTGTACACCCTTCCTCTAGCATTTTTGGCCATAAGATACACTATAGAAACCTCCTATAGCAACTAAAGCTCTACATAAGACCATTTTCGAACTATATGAACATAAACCATAGATTATTTATTGATTACCCAAAATAAGGGCTATATACATAAGATAATTGTCATGAAACAAATATCATCCCATAGATTCATCTCAAACCTTTGAGCTTTAAGGTAATCATTAGTAACAAAATTAGGAGTAAGTGAATTAAATTGGCGAAACGGGTAACATACTCCATATCTAGATGATACCTTTGTTGTAAGGTTAGAAAATAACAAGTATTCACAACTTATAATGTTTTAGGAATTAATTTAGGGTTGAATATCATCTTTAAAGTTTTCCAGGTGAGATCATCATATAAAATAGCTTTCATGATAGATTCTCAAAAGATTCTTCCAATTAATTTTGGAATGTAAGTTAAAAAACCACCATAGTGTCCTATATATGTTTTTAATAAGTTAAATATCCTTTAAATCCACTCAATCCACTCTTCATATTTCTAGGGTACTTTATCATCATAGAAAGTATATAGATCCTACTTGGTAAATATTCAACAAGGATCTATTCTCTATTCCAATTTTAAAACAACAACCCAACCTATAGTTTTAATAATGTGGATAATGTATTCAACCACCCAAGTATCTAATGGAGGATTATCTCATGAAAGTTGTATCATAGCTTCCCATTTTGGATTTATAAGATATATTCAAGGAGGAATTTTTTAATTAAAAAAAAGTAAAACATCCAATTAGCTTAATAGAAACTTCATAATCAAATGAGATGCATTAGGAATTAATATTATGGTTTTTAACTAACATGATTTTTAAATATCACATGGATTCAATGAAGAAAAACAATATATAATGAATGAATTGGTTTTCAAATAAAATTCTTGGTAAGTTCATCCAATAACATAATAAACTAAGCTCACAATTGATAAAAAATCCTTGACCACCAAAGGTAACTCCTGTTTAGACATGAAAGTGAGATTCCCAGGAACCCTTTCACAATGACTACCTAAATTATGGTACTCATAACTCTTATTTTTCATAAAACCTACTCTAAACCTAGGTAGTGTTGGAACCAAGGCTGTTTTTTGCTAAAAGAGGAGCTTGGTTTGTGTTTGTTGTCAATATTCTCATGGATGACCAGAAAAATTGAAAGGAAATTGGTCATACAGTTCATGTCGAAATTAGTTTTGAAGGTGAAATTATTTCCCAGTGTTTGAAAAAAGTTTATGTCCAAAATTTAGATAATGGAAAGCACTGAAAAAATGGGTTCTTTTGGGAGGCCTTAGGAAACTATAGAAAAAGCAATAGTTTTGTAGAGATGGGCTTCCTGATTTGTGTTTCACAAATATTTAAATAACTGAGAAGTTACTCTCTGCAATTATAAGATTTTGATATTTGAGGTTCATGAATTGTATTATTATAGAACCAAAATTTAATTTATATGGAAAAGTCATGGTTTACAAGAAGAATTTCATAAGGATTTCTAAAAAATGATGTTTTTCAATTTGATACAGTGTTTCTTTGTGGTCACTACGGGCTCTGTGAGAAGGAAATTTCTACAGAGCTTTAAGAGATGGAGGAAGCACTACAAAGATGTTTTGGCCAATCTAGATCTCTTTCCTGAATAAGTGAAGATATACGTTTGACTACACCTTTAAATAACAGGCCACTGCTCTTCATTGCATATGATTTGAAGACAAAAAATTTGGGATCGCTTTGACTTTGTGAAGCAAGGGGTGCTACATGAACATATTTTTCTATGTGAGATTGAGCATTGGAAAGAGACATTTAAAGTCTTGAATGATGCCAATCATTCTTATTCATGAGAGATTCTCAAAGATTGGGTATTCTGTATTGGATTAGTGAGATTCACGAAGTAGGTTGATCTGCGAGGCAGTGAGTTCTATGAAGAGTGTTGAGCTGCAAGGCTGTGAGCTCAATGAAGGGTTGTTCTCTACAAGGAAGAGAGCTCTATGAACAGTTGAACTTTAAGAAGGGTTTTGTGAAGGTTTGTTTTGAGTATCAGTGTTGAGTGGTTAGGGATTTTAGTGAACATCTACTTAGGTCATTGATGTAGTAAATGTCTGATGCTGGACAGAGACTAACACTTCAATGATAATGTATTGAAGCAATCTTCAAGTCGATAAACTGAGTTAGACCTCTCTGTTAGCAGCGAGCTAGGGGGAGTTCAAGGAAGTGTTCCAAGGAAAGCTATGTTCCATCCCTGAACTTTTGTAAGGGAAGTGTGCTTGGAACATCATGACTGTGACTAAACTCTTGTGCTCCAAAACTAGTGGAGATAATTGGATTTTGGTAAGACTAGAACACTGTTGATGTATGCTCCTTAGAAATATCCCTTTGCTGTAAACCAAGTAAAAGTGTTGTGTTATCTCATTTATTTCATTTGACTGATAGATTTAACAAGTTTCAACCAAATAGGTAATATGATACACAATTTTAAAAGAAAAAGTTGACAACTTGATTCTCTCCTCTCCTCTCAGGCTGTTCTAGGGTCCTTCAAGAATTTCCATAACACATCCGACTAGGTAATGTATGTGATACCAAATTTTAATGATCCAACCTCAGTCAAAATAACATGAAACCTGAGATGAACCTCTACAAGATAAAGATGAAAAAGACAAAAATATGTCTACTGAATAACTAAAATGAGATAAAAAATAAGATTATATTATGAATAAAGGTAAATTAATCCACAATATATAAAGACATGCTAAAAATGACTAAACTGAATAGAAAACCAAAACATTCACTAAACAGTCTCGGCATGTGACCATCCATCATCACCAACCCATCTCCCAAATAAGGAGACACCAAATAAGTAAATCCAATGAACTGCATGAAACTATTCCCTTTACTCGAGTCTGAAAAAACAAGGTCTTTAATTTTAAAAAGTAAAAGTAGGGCATGAACACAAATCCAAGTAGGGTACCACTAAGGAATATGTACAATGTCTATCATCATGAAACCGTTAATCCAATATTTAAAACAAAAAAGGATTATAAATCCATTTCCATTGAAAACAATTTTAAAAAAAAATTATATTCAAAGATGTAATAATATGAGAGTCCACATGAGTGACAATATTGAGGGAATTTACCAAAGTAAGTATTACACACAAGATAACCGAGAGAGCACATAAAAAATGATTAATTGATGAAAATATAATGCACAAAAGATTAATGGTCTCTAGACTATGAAAATAAAAAACCAGAATAAATGAAAAAACCCAAAGAAGATATATTAATCCTAAAAATATCAAGTATTACTATAGTTAGTCGATATCAGGCTACACATTTGATGTCACATATTTATGATAACCTATTTAAAATCTATAGTGATGTTACACAGACAAATGTTTTTATATGTTCTTGAACATGGTTTCCAAATGTTCTTATGTTCCATTTTTTTTGAAACTAAAACATAAGTCATACTCTTAATTTTTCTAATCATTTTCACAAGTGAAGTATCACCAGTAAAATTATTTAAAAATCTATATTACAAAGATATTATATTATTGACACATTAAGTGCATAAATTTATTTTAAAATAAAAACACCTTAATTTTTTTTTCAACCCACTCTAGATGGTATTTTTGAAAACTACGCTCCCATATTAATATCAATTAATTTAATAAATCAACCAGAAATATTTCACTAGAAAATAGGGTATACAAGGAATGTATTCATTATATAGAGACTATTACTCATGTTCTTTTAAAATCCATTTTAGGAAAAAATACATTAATTAAGAATTTCATAGAACATAATAAATTCACAAATCTATTTAAAAATACCATTAAGCACTCCTTTTTATAAAAGGTGAAATCAATCAATTAATTTCATAAATTGAAACCAAAAAAATTATCAATAACATAAAATATTAAATGGGTTAAAATCATTCCACAAATAAACCCACCTTAGATAAGGTCAATGGGGTTTTTGACATGAAAAACTCTAATGTAGATTCAAGGCATGGTTGTTCATGAAAACATAACATCTATCCCTTCCCATCAACTCCCAAATAGATAATAATAAAAACGAGCCAAGGGAACTGGTTCTTCTCTTATGGTATCTGAACTACAAAAAACCTTACCAAGAGTATACCAAAATATATATAGTAGGTAAGGTTAAAATATTTTCTAATTAAATACACTAGGTGTAGTAGCATTTAATCCCCAAAATTAAGAACACAATTATTTTTTTGTTTCACTCAAATATTGAATGGAGAAGGTTCACATTCATTTAAAATAAGAGTCACCAAATTTAATGTAAAAAATGATTAAATTACCATGGGTTTTATCCTTTAAAATGTTTAATAATAATTTGAGAAAATAAAAATTGAAATAATAGGTTTTTATTTATTTTTCTCTGAAATAGATCTTTTTACAAGGGTAACATTGTTTTACCCTTAAATAGATCATAGGTGTTGTGTAAGGGTACTGGGTTACCCTTATGAATAATTTTGAACCAAGTAATTACCCTACATAGATCGTACTACCCTTATTTGGAAGCCATTTTACCCTTATACAACCTTAAAAAAGGCATGTTACCTTTATGCATCCTTTTAAATGTTGATACAACCCTTATGTAGTGAGGTTTTACCCTTATGAAACCTTTAAAAAAAATTACATTTTTATAGCACCATAGTTACCCTTATATATCCTTTAAAAATGGGTTCTTACCCTTACTCAATGCATAAGAGTTAACCTTACATAACCTTGAGAAAATCCTACTTACCTTTATGTTTCTCCTAAGGTACCCTTATGCATCCTTTTGAAATACAGGGTTACCCTTACACAACCTATAAAAAATAAGACTTACCTTAACATAGATAATAGAAAACCCCAATTAAATTTACAAAACTCATATAAAAATGGCCTTAAATTTATAAATCCCATGAAATCTATATCCCACCCTTACCAAACTCATAAAACTAAGATGATACCCATACAAACTCTTGAAAACCACCCTGGGTAAATGTATGAGGAACTTACCCTTACATAGAACCTATACCATGTGTAAGGGTAAAAATTAAGTTAAAAATTATTTAATTTCTATTAAAAGGACTTACAAATTAAAGTTAAAAGGGGTTTTAAAGATCATTTAATTAACTAAGAAAATATAAATCATATCCAACACTTTTGAAACCAAAAGAAAAATCATGAAATAAATAATGTATCTGAAAGAAAAGGTTGGGGTTTTATTGTATATATTTTATAAGGACCCTCATAATGAAAAAATATAAAAATAAAAACAATATTATATGTTTATTTTTGTATTTAATCTCCCCTAATTATAACATTTCTTAAAATAATTATGGGAGTGGTATTTATAGAAATATTTTCAGATTTTGGTTTTGATAAATATATGTTCCCAATATTAATTAGGGAAAATAAATCAACATAAAAATAAATATAAATGTAAAAAAATAATTATACATCTCAATACATATAAATATATGTGAACTAGAATTTAAATAGAACAATAATTTTATAAGTCCAAAAAATAATTTCCTTTTCCATCCAATTATTTAAAGGGGTTACAAAATAATACATTCCCACCAAAAATGAATTAGTTAGAGTTTATTTCTAAGAATTATGTCATAATATTTCCATATAAAATTATTTTAATCCATAGATTAATCTAAGGATTCCACAAGGTTTAAAAGATACAAATACTCAAAAAGGGAAGGGAAATAACCCATGATGGTTGAGGAAATAAATGAAATTTACTTAATCACGACAATTATTATGAAATAAATGTCCATGAAGTATTTTATCATGACTGAACGTAAATTTATTGAAATATTTCTAATATTATAAATTTTTTTAATTTATAGTAGAATATAATTGAATATTTTTTTAGTAAAATGTGAATCCTGATATTTTGGATGATGATTAAGAATTTAAATTAGTAAATTAATATCATAATAGTCTAGTTAGGGATATGTATAAAGTTTCAATTTAATATAAATTATACTAAAATTATAAATTTATGGTTTTTTGTTCGATCGTAGAAAACCCTATAAGGGGTTATACCAGTTGATTATATATATATATTTTCAGGAAATAAAAATAAAAATAATAAAGTTACTAGATATTAAACACATATAATCAGTCTAGGTTTCTAAAAATTATATAGAATTTATTATGTTGAAATATATTCCATCAAAATGGATGTAATAAACCTTCAATATCTCATGAAATTGGTTATATATGAAAATTATTAATCAATCTAGATGGATGTTGGGGAAACATAATGTATGGTACCACAATATTTTTTATATGAAAATTATTAAAGGATTCCAAATTTTTGAAGCATATTTGAAACCTGTACTTATTTATTCCATTAAATTGAATAAACCATTATATGGATTAATGTAAATAATATGTATATAGTATAAAAATATATGTGAATATGTAGTGAATTTGGGTTATAAAAATGAACCTATTTATCCATGTGTTTTAATAAAGAGGAATGAATTTGAATTTGTTATCATTGTAGTATATGTTATGAATTAGAATATTACCGGGGATCATGATGAAATATCAAAGGTAAGGAAATATTTAAATAAATAATTTAATCTAAAATAATTTGGAAAGATAATGTTTACCCTATATTATAAATGTAACAACTACAAGATTGATTTTTTCTTCATCATTCAATATATACTCTAAATTTCCAACAAAGGTTTTACATAGAAAAATATCATACATCAAGCACACCAATTGTTGTATGTTATCTTGATTATACTACAGATATTTTTATATACTAAGAGGATAATAAATAATTTTTTGGCCATAAAGTTCCATATCTTAGCGATATATAAGAAATAATATACTTTGTAAGTAATACAAGGCCAAAAATATCATTTTATATGTATTTATAGGATATGTACAATAATTTTTTCTACTCATATTGATTGGAATGATACCAAAAAATAATATAATACCTAAGTATCAATTATTATTGGATTGTTTAATTTAGAAAATTCTGAATCAAAATTGGTTGGTTATGATGATTTTGTAATTTTTTTTATCAACACGCTTTATAGCCTATCCCATAGATATAGTGTTGTTCGGGTGTCATTTTTCAATCATGTTTATAAAATAGACCAAAATTGGTAAATTATAATGTGCCCATACCTATGAAGGTTTGATCATACAATAATAATCCAACCTATGGGTCTATCCATTATATATATATATATTGACAGGACATGACCAATCAGGGCCCCACATGGACTAATTATAAGCCAATCATGCCACCCCAATCCCGCCTCAAATAGGCCATGAGATATAGACTATCACTAAGAATTCATAACATACATGGGAGGCCTTAGACTGTAACAACCTATATTAAAACTATATCTCCCAAATTAAATAATAACTAAAAACACCAACAAGACACACACTCAAACACACAAACACACAAAGAACTGGGATGTATACATTTCATTCATAAGGAATCAAATGATAAGTAAATTTCTATATAGGCATAATAATAGGCACAATACATTTAATAAAGTCTTAGAATATAATGAAAAATAAAAAGGGAAGACTTCACCTCACTATAATAACTCATATGAATACTTCACCAACAGTAGGAGACAACATCTTGAACTACCATGAACCACCATGAATTGATCCTGAAAAGGTCGCACGATCCCCAAATCCACTAAAAACATAACTTAATATGGAATCATCTATATATAAACAAAATAATATGGCACAAAACTAATTCAAGGGTTAATATAAAATCACTCATTATAAATCCTAAAAACCATAAGGAAATGATTAAATAATATGTGTAATCAAACTATTGAACAATAAAAAACCTATAAGGAAAGTAAGAACCAATATATACTCAAAAAATAAAAGTCTAAGGGATATAGGGAAGTACCAATAATCATATATTAGCTAAAAAATTCTATAATCGGGTACCTATACCTCATATTAGTAGGAATTCCAGTCAAGGGTCTACCAAATATTGATGGAGGATTCGTATCCCGATAGTGGGGGAGTTCTGGACACTATTGGTTATAATGGGGATCTATGATTTTTGGGCCAAACCGAGTACCAAACATCTCTCTGGGTATGGAGGAGGTACACTAAATGTGTGTAGTATAGCACAAAACTCCATAAATAACATGGGGCACCTACATCCCATAATTATTATTCTTTTAGTGGAAAACCCTACCTCATGCCCTCTTTGACCATGACACCTGAATCCAGTCATTAATCTATAAATAAGACAAACCCAAATTTCATTAATCACCTCACATATCATCTTTGATATAAAATAGTGATGTAATTTGACTTTATTCATAAAATATTATCAGAATAGACTACTCATATGTATACATATGATTCCTTGAAAAAAAAATTATGGAAAAGACAAAGGGGAAGCAATATATGACATGTACTCTAGGAGGAACATTGTGTAGCCCTAGGGTAGTAGTAGGGTCATGTATTACCACTATCTTTTAGTGCAGTATTCAAACAACACAACATGATCAGAAGGTTACATGTCACATGGGATTGAAAAGATTAGCTTTAATGTATCTTTCGTATATGTTAAACTAATTTATCTAAATATACATGATGTTTCTTTTGACCATTCAAAACAAGTGAGGGTCATTAAGTGAGTCCTCTACTGGTACTCATGTTGTGTAGCTCTTGAAAAGGTGTGTGATCCCAACCACACACCTTGGTTAGTAATTAGAGTTTAAATTCATGTTTTCTTTTCCTACATGGAATGTCCATTATCCCACATGACATGTAGGTTCAGGGGAAAAACCATGAATGTATTCTAGTCCATCCCAATCCATGTATCCCCATAAAACATGGAATATGATATGACATCACAAACAATATGATGATTATCTCTTCATATAACATTAATCATTGTAAGGGATAAATAAACGGTGTTTCCTTGAGGTTCACAAGCCATTTGATTTTTATAATCATAAGAAACCCTATACACTATATCCTAGGTCACAATATGAGGCATTCTTTCTAGACAATACTTCATGAAATCAAAACATATCCATAATTCTATAATTCCAAAATTTTCCATTAGCACTCCCATTACACAATACAATAGTATATGACTCATTACTACCACTATATAAGGCCACCAGGGGTCCTTCCCGACACTCAAATAATCATTTATAGACCTCAAAAACTTGAGTTACAGTAGACCAGATCCCCATTGGAACACCTTCCATCACTAACCCACATATACTCTCCCACAACCTTTATACCACCAACAATCATGTGATCCACCACTTCCATTGATGATGTCATTTTTTTGAACTTTTTTATAAAATATAAAACCATCATCCCGGTATTCTATATTAAACTAACAAACATTGTGAAGATGAAGGATGATTTAATGTTGCAAGAAAAAGAATACAAGAATTAAGGTTAGTGTGATCCTAACCACAAAAAAAAATTCATTTTATTTCATCAAAGTTTGTGGGTACGCAAGAATATATAATCCTCCTAATTGGTATAGAGAATATGAACCCTGGTAAATTTCCCACCAATGAAAGACTTTTTGTACAAAATCAATTGAAGGACAAAATATCTATAATCTCGAGTTCTGTTGGAATAACCTCAAGTTCCATTAGAAAAGAAAAAATGTATTTGGAATATTTACTAACGAAAAAAATGGAAACAAAAACAAAAATTCCCAATCATTTTGAAAAAATTGAAAGCTTCATTTTGGTTTGTAGATACCTTACCATCTAATTTCTACCACCGTAGGAATCCACATCGAATCTAATATCGATCCCTCATCAACATTAAAAAAATCTAATCTCATTTCATATATTGTTCCTCAAAAAGGGGTTATCTACAATGGAATAAGTCGATAGGCCTAGATAGAAATCATGCGGTTGATTTTTTAATCATTAATTATGTTAAAAATTACATTTTAATTAAATACATTTGGGGGGCTTGGTTTAGTGCCTGATACAAAACTGAAGGTTTACCCTCTTCTTAGTATACCCATCCATCAATACACAAAAAAAAGCATCAAAATTTCCATCCAAGATGACGAATTTGAGATATCAACATCTATAATGAAATGATATTTATTTATTTATTTATTAAATATTTGATAATCTCTCAATATCTTGCAAGATTTAAATTTTTCTGAATCTTAACCTAGTTATAAACACAATTTCCCAAGATCTATATAAAAACAAATATAAATTTCCAAGTCATTATAATTGGGTAAATTTTCTATTTTGGTTATTTCTAGGACTTGAAACCTTGAAACCTTAAAATGAGTCATGCATCACTTTAGGAAAAATCTAGGTTTCTACATCCTCTCAACCTTTAGACCATTTTTACTTTAAAAGGAAACAACTAGAGTTAAAAAATTGGATATATCATAAAAAAATCCTTATATAAATAAAATAACCTTTCTCGAAATTTATTAATCCGTGGAGGTATAAGATCTTGGTGAACATAGGATACAACATCCTAGAAAAAAAATCATTTTCAACCATTTTCATTCTAGGACTTTCCTCCCAGAGATTTAATTTATTCCATGAAACAATCATCGCATCCATGATTTGAAACAATGCCATGGAAAGTGAATGATATCACATCCACTTAATATTATAAAAAGGGGCCTTCACATGACACCTTTAAAATTGGTTATTGATAAATTGATGCTAAAAGTGACATGGGAAAGTTTCAACATCGGTTTTAAAAAAACCTAATGTCAAAAGGTGTTATAAATTAACTTTATCATCTGTTTTATATAAAAATTTCATTAAAGGTAATAAAAAGCCATTTTTACATTGGTTTTATGTAAAAAAATGATAAATGTGTTTAAAAAACCATGGGCATCTGAAACCTTATTTGATTGAATGAGAATGTCTGAGTCCCTTTCCTATCAACTCTCAACGAAACCCAATGACCCTAGATATTCATTTTATGTTTATTTTAATCCTATATTCACATTTTTCTACTAAATATTTCCTCCTTAATTCATATTTCTTGATTTTTGAAATTATTTATTCCACAAAAACCCTAATCCTGCTGACCCGCTATTGCGGTTCAAGGTTTTTGTTCATTCATTTTTTGACATCATTTTTGAAAACCTTTCTCATAAATCTTGAAGTTTCCACCCTGTTTGTACATCATTCAAGTGTGTTTATTATAATTATGCACTTATTTTTCATCATCGAGCTCCAAATTTTATATTTTTTTTATTTATGAAGGTAAATTAATTATATGTTAGTTATAAATTGGATTTATCCATGGATTTGGTTTTATGTATTTTATTATTAATTATAAATTATTTTATTGATTTTTTTTGATGTTATACCTTTTTTATGATTGTAAATTGTTTATCACAATATATTTTTTGGTTTTAATTAATTTCATTTATTTTTTTGTATTGATAAATTTTTTATCATTATAATTTTTATAGTTGAAATCATTTTATTCTCATCAATTTATTTCTTTTATAATTTTTTTTCATTATAATGAATTTTTTTTCTTTTTGTAACTATTTTTTCATTATTATTTTTTTTAAAGATATATATTAAATTAATTCATGTTTAAATTATATATTTTCATATATGGTTAGTTATCTCTCTATAATATTGTAGTGTTTTCCCTATTTCCACCACCGTCAAGTGAGTTCCCGAATTTCGGATCTATTTATGTCAAAAATTTTTAAGTGATTTTTCTTATTTTTAACGATAAAATAATTATCTATTAGTTATAAATTTCATTCATTATATCATTTGTTTTATGCATTTTATTATAAATTATAATTTTTTAAATTTTTTTTAATGCTATAATTGTTTTTGATTATAAATTGTCTATGACTGAATTTGTATTTTTATTATAAATATTTATTTTTATAATTTTTTTAATTTAATTTTTTATTGTTATAATATGTTTATTGTTAAAACCATTAATTTTTTCTTCATTTAATTATGTATTAATTTATTTTTTCATTGTAATTACTTTTGATCATTTTATTTTTAATTGATTTTTCATTATTAAATTATTTTTATGATATAAATTACATGTTGATAATTTTTTCATGTTTATATTATTTATTTTTATATATTATTATATGTTTTAATTTTATTTATATATATATATATATATATATATAAATTTTGATATTTATTAATTTATTCATATATAATATTGTGATTTTTTAGGTAATTAATGGATCAAAATTAGATAAATGCATGAATAACTAATGATGAATATGAGAAATGGGTTGATGGTTTATTAGAAATTTTCAAATGAAATCTTGAAATAAAAGATGTTATTTTCTCTCTATAGGTGAAATGTTTGAATATTAGTAAATTAAGGAATAAAGAAATCATTGACCATTTAATTTTCTATGGTTTTAGTCACAATTATATATGTTGTATTTAGAATGGTGAAATAAAAAAAATCAATATCTAATAAAGATAAAGATGTTCCACATCAGATAAATGATTTCCATGGAGAATTAATTCATGATTCAGGTATTGAAACCATTGAAAAAAAGTGTGTAACAATGGTATATAGTTGATGAGAAAACACTAATCCTGGGTTAAATTAAATTTAGAGTTTTATTAGAAATGATGAGATTATTCTAATTGAATTAAATACATGGTTGTAGTGATAATAGTTTCAATTAATCACATGAAATTTTAAAATGGGTACTTCAAAAAGGCAATATGATTCCCGATTCCAATTATGATGTAAAAAATATTTTATCTTATGGGATTGGGGTGTAAAAAGATACATGGTTTCCCTAATAACTCTATGATTTATATGAATGAATATTAAATTTTAATAGAATGTTCTATGTGTGGATTTTAATGATTTAAAAAGGATTATAAATCAAATAGTGACTCATTCTCTAGAACAGTCACCACACTTCCTGTTAAAGAAATCTGGCATCTTCCCATAATTCTTCATTTGAAGAATTTATTTTCTAAATTAAATGATGAAAATATACAAATATAGAATAAATATGAGTGAATATCAGATGGAAACCTACACCATCCTACCAATTCACCATAATGGAATAGATTTGACCATAACTTTCTTAATTTTGAAAATGAATTTAGAAATTTTAAATGGGTTAGTACATAGGTTGAGTGAATCTATATTTGATTCTTAGTATCCAATATAGTTTATGGCCTATTTTTTTGTCGTATACAAATTTTAACAAATGATATATACGAAGTGGAAATATGTGATGATGAGCATGGTGGTTTTTTGACCGAAATAAACTAAAAATGACATTAATGTTTTTCTTTCAACATTGATTAATAATTTGTAATTTCTATAGGAGATAAGTGTTATAGTGTTTTATGTATAATAGAAATAATATTTTTCTTTTCATGTTATAATAATGTTCACTGTAGATTAGTTTTCTACATATATCCAATTTTTAAAGAGGGGACTTCATGTCATCAATTCCAGAATGGAATAATAATAGTGTATATGGGACGTCAGTTTTTTTGATAATGGATCATCCTTATTGAATATTTTAAAAGGAATTTAAGGGTTAAAAAGTGTATTATTATTCCCCACAACCATTATCAAAGGGAGAATATAGAAACAATGTGAAAAACCTCAATGTGACATTTGGAAATAAATGAAGTTTTGGTCATCAACCAAATACATGGAAGAAATGATCCATTTTATTTTTGCTACCATTTTTTGGAAATTTTTAGACATAAAACATAACATTCATGATATTAATATTGATGAAAACATTTGTAGAAGTATAATTGAAACATTTATAGAGATAAGAGAAAATTAAAAAAGTTGTACTGCAAGTAATATTGGACTTCATAACTATGGGAATACATTTGTAGTTAGCTCTAACAACAAAAGTAAATAGAAAATATTTACATATGACTTGTTACACATTAATAAAGAGTGAGATGATATTTTTTTAATTCCTTCAATGTAATAAATTTCCCAGTGGGTATTCCTTAAATGTGAAAATATTTTGGTCATAGAAGGATTTAAAGTTCATATTTACAAAATCTGATGAATCTCATGTATCGATTCAGAATTTTCTACCAGTTTCCTTGCATAAAATTTTACTGATACTTATCAAATAGTTTATAATCAGGTTGTGTTACTTTTTCAATTGAATCAACAACAAATTCATAGAACCACATTTGTTATATGTTTTGTATAATGAAGTTTTACTCATAGTTTGTTAACTATATATGTGTTTTCCACCATCATTTCTTGATTTAATGGTTTATCCATTGATTTATATAGTTTGAGAGAAAATAATATGTGGGACTATTTATTTATGTTGGATTTATCCTTTTTAAAGATATAGGTAAATATTAAAGGGATATGTTAAAAATCCACATCAACCATAGTCCTCTATTATATATAAATATATATCAGAAGAGTTAACTAATTTTTATATTGATTATTATTCTGAATTAGAGTACATTGGTTTCCCTATATCTCTAAATTTCAAAGTGGATTGCAAAGCTAAAGTGATTCATGGATTAAAGGTAATTTTAATTCCACATGAAACATTTAAATATTTTCAACAACATTGGTGATGTTAAAACATATATATCATCACATATTGATGGATTTATGGTATGATATTTAGGGTTAAATAAAAATTGGTTGATGAATGAACAAAAAACATTTATTTCACTATTTTAAGAAAAAATCAATATTGATTCATCCGGAATAGAAGAATTATAATTGTGAGTAGTATGACCTATTGTTAATATGATTACATGGTCTTTTTTTTAAATTAATTGTTAAAAATTTTATACAAAAAATATTATGATAATATTAAAATCGAAAATTGTGTGGAAATCTTTGTCATAGAAGCACTGCATTTTTTGAGTTCCAAAGATAAAAACCCAATTTCTACATCAAAAACATATTGTAGAGTTTTTGAGGATATATGGGAGATTAATTATACTAAATTTTAGGTACTGTTATTTATGTGTAACTAGGTTGACAGTAATAGTGGTGTCAAACATGATTAGTATAGATTTAAACTTGAAAAACTGAGAAGTTTTATTTACAAGGAGGAATCATTTTTCATGAAAACGAATTCAAAACAAATATTTTATTTTACAGAACCATCAAATGATTAATGGTTTGTTGTTTTGTGAGGGAAAAAATCATTTGGGTGTTAATAATATTGATGATATTGAAGACTTATATGAAATTTATTCATCTATTACACAATTAAACCATCATAACAAGGAATATGATGTGGAAATTGTCTATGAAAAAAGAATTATCACATAGAAGGGATATAGGAAAACTCAACATTACTCTCCTAATTAATCAGACAATCTACATTTTTATGAAACTTTCATAGATAGAAACATTATTTTTTAACTTTGATATTAAAATATATTGATTTTTAGGATTCCTACTATTTTTAATATTTTTTTATTTAATAAATTCAGATATCCATTTTTGTTGAATATTTTAACCTTCATCATTTTTGTGACTATTTTATTTATATTCTTTATTTTAATGTAAATGAAATTACTAAATAAAATATTTATAATGTTAATACTATTAAAAATAATTGAACTTTTACTTATAAAATTTCATTATTTATTAACAAATAACGGTACAAAATATTATACATTTTTAGATGATAATCATTTCAACTAATTTTTTTTAACTATAATATATTGTACTCTTAGTAACAAAATTTTTTGGTTCAAAAACATAACATTTAATGTTTGGTTTTTCTATTATTAAGTATTGATTTTTTATTTATTATCGATATTTAATTCTAATCAAGTACGAGTAAACATTATTTTGTTGAGGTAGAATAAATATTTCATAATTACATATATATATCTATCGTAATTAAATTATTTAACAAAAGGAAACTTATATTTATATTTTTTTTCCGATCATCCATTTTTATAGAGAGGATTATAACTAAGGATAGAAGTCATGTGATTTTATGTTTAATAAAACCTCCACATTCATGAGGGGACTAAGGGTCATAATTATATTTGATGAGAATAAATTCCCAACTGGCCAAAATTCTACATAGTTTATGTCTTATCTAGCTCTAAAATTTCATTGTAGGATTATTATTTTATACCTTAATTGGAATATCACCAAATAGTCAGAAAAATATCCATTATAGGAGTCCATAATGGTAAAAATTCTATAAATATTTATTTAGTTTTCCAATTGTATAAATATTATACATTTATTAATATATATTTATTCAATTACAAATTAGATTCAACTTTTTAGAGAAAAAAGGTACTGAAAAAGTGTCTATCCTTTACAAAAAAAATATGGAGAGATGTTAATACAATGTTGAATTCAATTTATATTTTTGGTATAAAATTGGATAAATATCCATTCCTTAAGTACGTGATTAGAGAAAGAAAGACATGAAAAATGTTTGTCTCTAGTTGAGAGGAGGGAGCTTTTATGGGATGTTTTTGAACTTTGTAAAATTTATTTGTTTAATTAATTTTAATTAATTTATAACTTTGTTTTTTTATTATGTAGAAGGCCTTTAAAAAAACTCACCATGAGATACAGTCTCAAAATGTATACCCTCATACATTGTCAAAGGAAGGGTATCCTTTATTATAGAACCAAATTATTTCCAAAAACTTATTGAATTAAAATCCAAGTCAAGTAGTGACTATTTGGAGGTTGCACTGGAACCTATATATCCACCCAGTTATCTTGAAAATTGGAAAATGGATATAATTTAAAAATGGAATGTATATTAGTAATCTGAAAAATGATATATCTAATAATATTATAAGTAATTAATTTTTAATTTTAATCAATAATAATATTTATTAAAATTTTCTCACCAATATTAAATTTCAAAATATTACTTGAATATTCCCTTTATGAGAAGTTTAAATAAGGGTCATTTATCTCTAAGGGTAGGAAGGATATTCTTACCATTTCTTTAGGAAATACAGAACACCCCGATCACTTCAGAGCGTATAAAATTTGAAAGCATTTTTGATTGTGGCCCTAGTATGAAATTTATGGGGGAAAATATAAGGAATAAAATGAGTTTTATAAGGTTTATCTACAACACAAGAATGAGTTTATAAAGGTTATGATTAAATAATTTGTATCGATTATCCTTGTAGAAGTGATATGACAGATGCAGCTGATACAACCTTCCTACCAAGATCCACCACCTCCTCCTTCAGACGTGTCCATGTACTATGGGTTATATGTTGGATATACCCTTGTAAACAATAATTATATAGTTTTTTATATCATTTGGGTGATTATTTATATTAAAAACTTTTTCATTTGGGCTTGGTAAGAGTATCGATACATAATATTAATTTTCCCACTACTCCAATGTCACAACCATCTAAGGTTTCTATATCTAGATAGTGTATTGCTCATTTTTTACTTTGTCAAGATAATATTTTACTTTAGTTTCCACATTAGTTATGAGTTAAATTTCATTTTTTTATTTACCATTTAATTTTTAATTATTTATAATATTTTTTTACTTACATTATATAGGAGTATCTAGAATCAAATGAATCATTGAAAAGGAAAGCAATTTTTTTTGTTCTAATACCTTCATATTTTCCTTAGGAAGATGACTGCGTAGAGAATTTATCATATTTTTTATGATATTATATAATTATTATACTTTTCTAAAGATTACTGATATATGTGAAAGAAATTATACGTTAAATATTTTTCAAACCAACATCATGGATGTTGTTAAAGGAGATCAATTGAGTGTACCTGATTTAAATTTTTTTTCCATGTAATTATATTTCAATATTTAATTTATTTTCATTGAGTAGACATATTCATATTTAATTAATTAATCAATTTTTTAATCTTGTATGTCTATAGTTTTTTGTATCCAATATGATTTCACTTATGTTTATGGTCTATCAACCAAGAATATATTTAATATAAGTGAATTATTTGAACCAAGACACTAGAATTGAATATGTATATAAAGGATTAAAAAACAAGGATATCTCATGTTGGATTTTTCCACTCTTTGACGGGTAAGAAAAAATATATAATTATGAACCATGATTAATTATACTATTATTAATGCTAAATCATTTTTTTCTGGACAATGGATCTTTAATATATTTTTCCAAAAAAAATTTGTTGTATATTGGTTATAATATTTATTTTATGGTTTTTGAATAATATTTAAAAAAATTAAATTGTAAAGTTTTATTCCATGATTTTAGTTCTTTAATTATAATTTTTTCATTTTAAATTAGTTTTTATAATTAATATTTGAAATTGATACAGGTCATGGATTAGGTTCAACATGGATCTCCATCCAACCGTGTGACTGAAATAACTAAATATGTTAAGGTTTAGATAAATATATTTTATACTAGTGAATACATGATTTTAATTATATATCTACTTTTTTTATTTATAAAATAATTTTTCATAAACATTGTTTCATAATCAACAATGGAATATGTAATGGAGATATTATTATTTATGAATCATTTATTAGGTAATAAGGACCACAACAACACCACAATTTGAAAAGTTTAGTTTCATTGTAACACTTATATTTTAAATAGATAAGTTTTTTTTAAAATTTGTAACACTCTATTTTGTAGGTTTTTGATGATTTTTATTTGTATAAATTATATTAATTGAAACACTTTTAGAATTTATTTACTCAATATTTTCTATGTTTAACTAATTTAGATATTTAGTTTCATTTACATGTATATCTGTAATTTTTTTGGTAAATGTTCTCAATGACCTTTGTTACACTAGTTATGTTTTTACGATTTTTTTCTATTTTTGGTTATGTATTTTGAGTTTACAAGTTCTGGAATATATAAATTTTTAATAATTGTTTTATATTTTTTTTTCAACATTCAAATTTTTTTTTATAAAACTGACATTGAAATCTTGGATGGAGGTCTTTCTATATAAGTTTTTTATAAAACATACATCAAAGGACCTTTATATGTCTATAATCTTTCAACAACGGTTTTTTATGAAATTTACATCGAAAAAACTCAAGGAGGATTTTCATGTCAGTTTTATAAAAAACGGATGTCAATGTACCTCCAAGAATTATTTCTATATTAGTTTTATAAAACAATTATGTAGAATTATAACTATAATTTTCCATGTGGAAGGTTTTTCACCATCAGTTTATGAAAACCAAAATGGAACATTTCACTATCAACATCACTTGTAATAACATTGGTTATAAATAGATGTTGAAAGGTAAAAAAAACTATTGTTAAAATTATTTTTTCCTCTATTGACCCTTTACAAGGTTTCTACCAAAGATCTTATTTTATACATTGGTTTCTATTCATCATGGATTTAATAAAATCGAAGAATCATTGAAATTAGAATAAACATGGGCCATTAGTAGGAGAACCTCTTATGGATGTCCCAAATTCCCCACCATTAAAGATAAATACTAGAGTCCATTGCACACATAACATAAAAAACAATACTATATATCTTATACCTGAGAATTTTTCATTGAGGCATGAAAAATTCAACAAAATAAATGGATATAAGAATGAGGATAATATTAAATTTTAATGATACCCTTCCTCCTATGCCAACGAGAACATCACATTCACTTCCCATACAAGGTCACATCCACTTCCAAAGAAAAATAATCTGGTTGAAGTCAATAATAATGAAATAAAATTATAATAATTTCATGAACTGGGAACTAAACCCTCAAATTTTCTATAAAACAAACCCTTAATCTCATCAGTGACCCATTCTACCACAACCCAAAATTGATGGTTCTAACATACCCCAATATAGAATCATCATAACTCAAAATAGACTAGACTAAACTAAATAAACCAAAAAAACACAAAATAATAAGTGAAATACCATATAATTTTGCTATATTTGACTCATGATATGCACAAATGTTCTATTATACCTATACAACCAATGATTTAGACATGAATTAACCCACTAAGGATTACTATTCAGACATCATCCCCATATACCTAACATAAAAATCCAGAAAATACCTTCAACAATCATGATACCACAATGTTATCCTATCCAAAAAAAAACATTCTATCCTAAAAATCCATAGTGGATAACTATTAATTTGACCAAATAAATGAAATTCCCTAGAATGTTGGGACACTCATATTCCAAAACATGAAGCTCATGAATCCATCACACCACTTTTCCTCTTTTAGTAGGCCAATAATACATGGGTATTATAAACTCAATAGAGGTGTTACTATTTCATACATCATCACTATGATCCCAAGATATTTAAAGTAACACACAAGTTCTACCCAAGTAATGCCTCCTCTACAGTACCAAACATGAGGACAGCTAGACCCTAATTTGATAATGACCAACTTTCTCCTTTCCATTGGTCAAAATGGTCACATTGATCCAGATGAAAACTTCCTAGAGAAGGTCTCTTCACTACACTATTAGTCCACTAAGATCACCAAAGTATCCTGAAAAAATAAAAAAGATATAGGTATTTATTCATAAGCCTGATGGTGTAATCATCAATTTCATGACCTGGGTAACCCCAGAACATGATTTGAATAAACCTGCTTGTGTTTCTATATCACTTTAGGGAAATTTTCCTTTTAATTATTCATTTTTCACAAGTTGAGCATGATACTAGGTGGATAATTATCGTATAACATTTGAGGATTGACTAACCCACCCTGTTTGGGGGTACTAACTTAGCAATTGAGGTGAACACTAACCCATATTCTCAACTACACATCACCATAAAACATAATTGGTCCATACAATCCACACCATTGATGATGTTAAAAGGTCTCATCTCAAAAAATGGAATCTCATAAAATATATATCTCTCTCTTAAGAGAAAATTCACACTAATAGACTCATCATCAGATTGCCTATGAATCTAAGATGACTATCTGTTGGAAACATTCTCTATTAAATAGGATAAACCCATATTCATTAGAGAATATCTAAGTGATCCGTGACATTAAGGACATGAAATCCATAAATAACTATGATATAATGCATGTACCATCCTGACAATTCCCCTCAACAAGTTCCTCAAAGTTTCTTATAAATCAAAAGATTATCAAAGTCATTGAGAATGAATAAATCTACTGTTACACCAACTCCAGGTTCCTAAGTATGAATATTTAACTAAAAACTCCATATTATAGTTTTCTTAAGTACCCAAAAAATACTCACAACACCACTATACTAAAACATCATCTATAGTAATCAACCACTTTGATACCACTTAGACGTGACATGGCCCACTGGGGATATACCTAGATTGTTAGTAAGCTGAGTGTGCCAACCCAAGCCCACCTCTAATAGTCTAGGGGTTGGTGGTTAGCAATAAGAAAGAATAACATACATTAGATGCATTAGCATATAACTACCCAGAACATGAATATATCTCCAAAATGTAATGATTACCAACAAAACCTAAAATATATACATAAAAAACTTATTTGTGTACAATTATTGCATGATACATCAAATAAAAAGTGCAACACCACATATGAATAATCATATTACTAATAAATATGAAAATTATCTAAACCTAAAAACATATAACAGGGGAAGATGTTACATTTTTGTGAGAACTCTTTGGAATAACACACATATCATCCCACACTATCATGAACTGCAATGTGACACTAAGACTCAACCCCAAAAAAGCTAAACAAAATCTACAATCACCAAAAAATCACTAAAATATAAATTTCATATACCAAAAAAACATATGTGGGAACAAATACCATTAAACGGTGAGTATAAACACAATCAACTTGACACCCTAAAATAAAAAGGGAAAAATGAAACAACCAGTTAGGTTAAACTCTATAAAAATAAAATAATCAAAATGTAGGTAAGAACCTTGATATACACCACCAATAGAAGTCTCAAAGAAATAGGGGAGTATGAGATTTCACATCTCAACTCTATAAAGGAATTTATCTCATAATTATTAAAATATTACAAGAATACTTAAAAGACCCATAAATCTCGTTGTTGATATCCCTTATATGCATCATATCTGAAAGGTAATAAAAATCACATGAGGTGTCATAAGGATTTAATAATCTAAACTAATATTCCTTTTAGATTTCTAATTTTACACGAGAAACCATAGTAGGGGTCCATACCTTATAGAGGTATGTGTGTATTTTAGTTAAGGGAGTACAAGGGCCTTATCTTTTATACTACCCAACCATTCTAATACTCACATCACCTCAAAATATTTGTAGGGATCAGCTCATTACTCAAAGAGGTATTCATGACAGTCAACGGAGTATCAAACCCTGATATCCCTGCCCAATTGAGAAATTACCATTGAATGGGGGAGTAATAAACTCCGTATATAGTGGACCCACACCATGATAGTGGGGACGTTCTTAACCCTATCATTCATATTAAGGGATTACCCGCTGTTGGAACCAAGAGAGTAACAAACCCATGCTTGAATGTGGAGGACCCACACTATGAGTATGTGGGGGAGTACTGAACTCCATGAAAATGCAGCAGACACATTCTCTATCATTAACATTCTACCAGGGGAGTACTTAACCGTATTTACCCTATAAAAATATCAATAAAACCCATTCATCAACCCCATAAATACGAGGAATCCATATATTCAAAAATAACCTTGTGTCTTTCCCCTAATTTCTAACAGGGATGTATGATCATGTTATTTATTGAAATATGAAAAGAATTTACTACTCACATTATTAGATACATGTTCAAAGAAATGGTTTTAAAAATACCAATGGAAGAAATGGTATATGACATTTCTATAGGGGACATGACATGTAACCCCAAAAAAATGACCTGTTATGTATTTACACAATCCTTCTTTATGGGATTTTACCTAAATAATGTTCACTAGAGGTTACTAGATATATGTGAATCATTAGGTAACTGGGTGTGTACCTTTGGTATTCATTGATTAGATTCATCCTGATAAACATTGAATGTGAGGGTTAGTTGGAATGCCCTCTTACAGTAACTGTTTCTTGTAGCATTGGAAATTATGGGTGAACCCAACCAAATTCCATGTGTACCCATCATAGTATAAAGTCATGTGGTATTATTCCACATACTATGTTTTTTAGGCCACATGGAGTGTAGTACAAGGGGTTAACTAAGCATGTAATCTAATATACATTAAATCGTGTTACCTCATAGAACATGGAATCAGAAAAATGGTCACACCACATGTAATGATTATCTCTTTTTGAAACACAAACTATTTCATGAGATAAATACATGGTGTATCCATATGGTTCATACACTGTGTTATAATTTTGACATCTTGGACCCGGTTCACTCAAAAGTAACCAAAACTGGTTGGAAACATGACCTCAAGAGGACCTCCATGTATGCCAAAGTCTATTGACTAGTAGCGAGGGTGTATGGTGGAAAAGTGGGGAGACTATACCTTCATGACCATAGTTTAGCATAACAATATTATAATATTAAAACAAATAAGATGTATATAAAGATAATAGAATAGCTGACGAATAAACACCCATTATATGAATAACTAGGCAAACACATCCATCAATGTCTTATTAAAAATGATGATCATGTAATGCTATAGAAAGATGAATAATGGAAGAGAATTCAGTTGGTACACATACATACAAGAATAACAAAAGAACCAAGAAGGCCAAAACAACTATATTTTGACAACATCCTTATCCATAGCATAGGCCCTTTCTCCCCTACTCCCATGATATACAAAATAATGCCTCAAAAATTGGGAGCTTTCCCCTATCCCTACATGCTTCCATGAAGTCTGTCTGAGTACCAAAAGAAGTCATGAGTAGGGTGTAAGATAAACTCAATAGGCCACCAAAAATGGTGTCTACTTCCACACAGTTTTTGAAAATATAATAAATAATGTGTAGGTAAAAATACATCTATATATTATGTGTGGTAATAAGTAACCCATATGGGTTTGGGTTCCCATGGAACACCCATCCCTTGATACCTACTTCAACTAAAGTCATACTTTATTTAAGTATTAATTAAATTCATGTTGTAATATATAATTAAGTCTAAGGAGCTATATCGTAGTTAAAAAATCCCCCATGTATCATATACAACATTATGTGTATAATAATTCCATCTGTACAATTTACATCTCCAACCTAATACATGCTTGTATTTGGCATAGAAGATATGTAGTATAGTAATTTAATTATTAATCAATTCAAAAGTTAGAGGATCGTATCCTTGTAATTATTAATTTGGAACCCAGGAATCTCTCTAGGTATAACATGAACCGAACACCTTACAAGCCCATCCTAGGCATGCCTCATAAGAATTTTGGTATCACTCTAGGTGTGTTATAAAGTCACCACCCACTGATACCATTATTGGCAGTCCATAAAGGGATCACAAGTTTCACTCATAGAATACATGGAAATATGGCCTATGTGTCCATACTTATAAACACACACATTGATAAAAATTATCACTCATGGAATAACAATAGTCTACCCTCTGATTTCATCCTTATTAATCTATAAAGGAGTCCATGTATCACTCAGGCATATATGATCAAGCTTCATAATGATTACATCTAACGAATAAAAAAAAACCCATGTATCACCCACATAACATAATAAAAATTCATTATAATCATTTAATTATTCAATATATAAGATTCCATTTATTGAGATCCTAAATTGGAACCCACCTCTCACTCTTAGCATATCAATAAGAATGGTCATGGGCATGTAGTCTAACCATACTATATAATAACACATTTTAATCCAATTTTTTATCAAAATTATAATTAATTAACTAACATTAGAATTTGTTTGAAATAACAACATAGGATTAGAATTACTAGAATCACACAAATCCTTCCATTCATTTTAATTAGAAATTTTAATTATGAAAGAAATCTCAAGCATAATCAAGGAAGAACAATGGAAAAATTCTAAGAAACCTAGATATACATTCCATATTTCCTTTAATAAATTTAGAATTGAAAAAAATTACATCCCAAATGTAAGGGGAAAAAGACCACACCTCAAAAGGTGAAACAATTACATATGCCACCCATGGAGTTTCAATCTCATTTAAAAATGCACCCAAGGGGTGGTAATAATTCTAGGTTCTTAACCTTTAATTATACCTCAATAGATCTCTTGGTTTTTATAGGTTAAGACTACATAATTAATTTAAGGATAAATTCATTTATTAAGAGTCACTTGGAAAATATAGTGCATAGATTAATGGCATAACATTTAAACACAATGGATTTGATGGAAATGCACGAGACCACCTAGATCGTCTTATTAGTGGACTCCTCACCCATTTTTGGCCTCTAATCTAATCTAGAATGGAATAAATCATGAAAAAAGACAAAAAACTGAAAATAGGGAATATTAGCTCGCCGAAAAATAATTCCATCGAGTGGAAGACTGATTAAAAAATGTGCAAGAGAAATTGATAACTCAGTGGTGGCTATCCAATGAGATCAACAATGTTTAAATTAGAGTCTGAATGAAGGATATTTTTAGAAGCATATATTTTAGGCATGATTAAGCTATAAAATGAGATGAGTGGATATCCAATGGAGAATAAATAAAAATAGGTTGAGGGTTATTAGTTAATTAAGGAAAAAATGTTCATTCACCCATCTTTAAAGGGTTACACAGTTTGTCCGCATGGTTAAAAAAACCGTGAACCAACCCCACATGGTTAAACCAAATTGTGTAGCATGGGAAGCACAGTTCTAACAAAACATGTATCTTAGCTTCCTCCTCAAAAATATTAGTATATGAGATCCGTACAAGCCCCAACCACTTCCATTTCTTCTAGGACCCCACTAGTACCTCACATTAGGATAAAATTTAGGAATTAAATGGAAATTAAAAGGTTTCACACCGCATAGAAAACCATTATTTTATAATCTTCCCCACTGAATGCAATTCAACCCAGAATTTTCCTTCCAATGGTGGTAAAGCATCATCTAAGAATAACTCCAGCCAATGGGAACATATGTTGGCCTCATGCTCCCATGTATCATCCTATACACAACCATGTTTCCATAAAACCTATACTAGAGGAATTGATTGACCTTGGAGAACCTTCATTCCATGTTTAGTAATACAGATATGATACTCCTCAAAGGGAACATTAACCTCTAACTCAACCTCATCAAGATGAAGGATATGTGATGGATCATGATCATATTGGTGAAGCTGATATACATGGAAGACATCGTTACTATCCCGATACCTCAGAGGTAACTACAACCAACTGGCTATCAACCCAACTCTCTCAGAAATATCAAAGTGTATGATATAATGAATTTATATATTCCCTTATTTATGAATCCATATATTCCTCAATATAGGTGAAATAAGTAAGAAAACATGACTCCCTATCTGAAACTCTAGTGGTCAATGATGAATATTTACTTATGATTTCTGTCTAGAATAAGATGCATACATCCACTTTATGATAAGATAAACCTACTCTAAAGTCTTTTGAATGAGATAAGGAACTAGTGGAATTTCCTCTCCTGATTCTAAATATCACTAGGGTGAATGACATGACCTAATATATAGGTCCTTATAAATAGATATCTATATGGTCTCCCAGAAGCTGTTATTATAAGATAACTCACCGAGAGGTAATTGTTTTTACCAAGAACCTCTAATATCAAGGATAAATGCACAGATCATATCCTCCAAAATCGATATCATATGCTCAGACTGACAACTAGTCTGTGGATGATAGGTTGTACTCAACAGTACCTGTGAACCTAGTTCCCTTTTCAACACCCTCCAAAACTGAAAGATAAATCAATAATATTTATTCAATATGATAGAACATGGAACCCCATGTAAGATTTTGATCTCATGAATATAGAGGCTACCATGATCATCCACTAGAAGAGTCTCCTGAATAGGCAGATAATGGGGAGCTTTGTCAACTAGTCTATGATCACCCATACAGTGTCACTACTCCAAGTTTATATACAAAATCCTATCATTAAATACATGGTGGTGGAATCCCATTTACACTCAAGAATAGGAAGTCTCTATAAAATACCCATTGGTTTGTGGTGTTCTTCCTTCACCTATTGACAGGTGGTACATAGACTAAAAAACCCTACTATCTCCCACTTCATCCTTGGCTAACAATATTGATGATGTACATTGCGATATATCTTATTAAGACTGGGGTGTACTGTCTCTATAGAGGCATGAGAATCTCACATCAAGTCCACTCAGATATCTCTAAGAACCTTGACACATCCATGGATTCTTAAGGGCTCATCATAATCAACATTAACGATCCTAATAGAAGGTTGGTCGTCACTAGAAACACTCTCCCATAGGTCCATCCCATTAGAATCTGATAGATTCCATATATTTACTTAGTCAAGAAGTGAAGAGGTCACTAATGATGATGTAAGTACATACTGACCATGATGGTTCTAAACCTTCATATGTATCTCAAAAAATAATTCCATAAGATTTCACTCACTATTGGCCTCAAGAACCACCTGTGTTTAAGTCCCCTTGCTCAGAGCATCAATAACATCATTTCCCATTCTAGGAATATAGTCTTGAGAAAGTCGATGTACTAAAAGTATTCAAACCAATTTCAATCCTTGAGATTTAATTCACACTGTATAAATATATACTTGAGGATTTTGTGGTCCGTACACACCCTAAAATGCCTACTTAGTAAATAACGATTCGAACAATGGAAGGAATGAACATTAGTGACTAACTTGAGAGTATGAATTAGGTATTTCCTCTCACGCGGCCTCAAAAAACTATCCCTTTACACATCAACTCACTCTCCCTTTATCAGAACTACTCCTAGACTAACACCTAATGCATCAAAATAAATTTGATAACTTTTTTATTTCTATGGAAGAACTGAGATCGATGTTGAAGTTAGACTCAATTTCATCTACTAAAAGGATCTCTTATAGGTTTATTATCGTGAGAAATTATCTAACATCCCAGACCTAGATTCTACTATAAAGGTTCCTCAATCCTAGTGTGTCACATGGCCTCAATAACATCTCTCCAAATACCAGAGGCTTATAACTACCAATGAGGTACTAGGAGTGTCTATGGGGAGACTATTCCATCACAACCAGAGTGTGAAAAATAATATTCTTTAATGTTAAAGTAGAGGAAGTCGTAATAAAATTAGATAAAAAAATTAAACACTGAAAGAATTATATAAATAATCAATGATAGAAGACATATAATATACAAAATGATGATACATGTCGTATTTTTATGATAAAGAATCCAAAAAAGGTACACATGTATACAATACAATACCTGTGGAAAAAGTGTTAAAGGAGAAATTTGTCTAGCTTGCATCACGAGACATATCTTGGTCCCATGCCCCTACTCCTAAAAATAAATCAAGAATCTATAGAAGGGTGTTTTCCCTTATTTTTAACTAGAATTTGATAGTCTATTTGGGTACCCAAAGGTGGCCTAAACAGGATGTGAGATAAAATCTCAGCAGACAACCACCTAAGGTCAAGTTCCAATCAATCAGTGAATATATATATATATATATATATATATATATAATATAGCGTTCATAAAGTAATGAAATAAGTAAAGGAAGTACTCAAAATTAAACATCATAAAATCCAAATTCTCATTTTAATAACCAACTCATTGAATTGGTTTCATTTAAATGTAAATTCTCTGATCTAATAGTTAGAAATGTGTCATTCATAACTTGATCATTTAACTAACATTAAATTTTGTTATCAAGTCTCAGGTCTGGGAACAAAGATGAGTGTATGCTGTAAGCACATGTAACCAAGGATTCCTAAACATACCATCCAAAAAATTGTAAGTCAATACCAAATCCAAGCTTTTCCTTTGTATTTGAAGACACATCATTTAAGTTATTTCATTCAATAGTCAATTTAGAATCTGGGCCTTTCTTTGGAATTCCCATGTTGGGATCCAAGTCACACTGCAAGTGTAATATAAACCAACACCATATGAGCCCCTCCAAAGCGATCATCAAGAAAACATGTATCGCTCTAGGTATGGTATACAATCACTGCTACTTGAGTCTTTTCTTAGTGGTCAACTAAGGGAGCCCAAGTGTCACCCATAACAATATTAATAAATTCCCCTTCATTCTATCCTTGTAATTTGTATATGAATTCATGTATAACTAAATTCATAATAGTCAAGCCTCAGAGTCCATACATGGATGTCCACTAGCGAGTCCATGTATCACTCAGACATAAGCAAGGTTCAAGCCATTTGAGTCCATCAATGCCATTCATCAATGAATCCATGTGTCACCTAAGACTTGTATGAATTTAACCAACTAAATACTATTTAATTACATTAATTAAAACACATTAAGGTTAAAAACAATAAAATTTCATTCCAAAACTCACCTCAAAGGCGGATAAAGGCACAAGAGAAGCTTAGAAGTCTTATATCTCAATTACTCACATGGGAGAAAACTATAAAAATCATCTCATGATTAAACACCTTATCATATATAATAGTCTTTGTTTAACTAACAAGGGAATATCAATTAAAATATCAATTCATGCTTACTCAATAATTTACAAAACACGGGCCAAGATCCATGGTCATCTATCCCTTCCCATTAACCAATTCAATATGAAATTGAAAATTCATATTTCAATTCAATTCACAAATCAATTAACCAATTATATTCAATACTAAAAATCCCTTAGAAAGGGGTAAAAGGGAACACCCTCAGGTATCCAAATCATACACCATCTTATTGGCCCATTAATTTAAAAACACACAGAAAATGCATTTTTTCCATTTCGAGTCCCTCATCATATAAAAAAATATTAACAAGCCTCTTTAATTACATAGTTCATGCCTATAAATTATAGGATTCAATTTTATTTTATTTTAATGCTCAGGAAAATGGGAACATGGAAGAAAATCATATATAACTAGATTGACTTAAAATGAAAGGCCGAAGACCACCAACCTTAGGTCTATAGTTGATAGATCATCCAATATCATCTCATGGTTCAACTTATATTGCAAGAAAATTGATGAACAAACAAATAATTTAATAATAGGGCATATCATGTTTCACTAAAATAGAATCCTCAATAATAAACCAAAAGAATAATGATAGAAAAAGAATGGGAAACTAACTGAGACTGATCTGATTCCTCCTACAGATCTTGATTCTTAGACCAGATGAAGAAGTTTCCTAAAATCCATTCATAGGTGTCAATGCGAGCCTCCAAAGATCCAAGGTGATGCGTGGGAGATAAAACTCATTTTATTTTTATTCTAGATTTTCAATTAATTTAAAATTATTAAATTTCCTAATGTTTAAATTGTTGCATTATTTAGGAATATGACTTGACAAACCATACACCAACCATACATAGTTCTCTATAGGGAAGGGGCACCCGCATGATTTACCCATATATTTTGAATAAACATGTGAAAACCATTCCAAAAACCACTATCAAAATTTTATAGGTTTCTATGAGGTCTTGTGGCCCAAATCACAAGACTTTCTCTAATCGTACGACCTCATCCCGCTCTATTCCCATCCTCGCATGGTTTAAACTAACTATGAACCAGACTTATTTCACCCCAATAGATTGTGTTCTAACTCCGAATCGTCCCTGAACACCACTGATACCACCATGAAATCAAAGGGAATTATCATTAGGCTATATTTATGCATTTGAACTAAGATTCAATGGAAATAAAAGGTTATCAACCTCAAATAATAATTGTGTTCTTACAAACCTCCCCCCTAATGAAAATCATCCCCATATTTCCTTCATAAGGGTGGTCATGTGTGTTTAAGAATAACTCTAGAAACTATACTCATACATTGGCCTCCCAATCCCAGGTCCTGTCTTTTACATGACTGTTCTACCATTTCACCCTTACTAGAGGAACTGACTGGCCTCAAAAAACCATTATTCTATGATCAACAATACATATAAGATGCTCATAAAAGGAATCATCTACATGTAACTCCACCTCCTTAGGCTAAAAGTCATAAGAAAAGTCTAATTAATAGTGTCACAACTGAGATACATGGAAGACATCATGCATGACCCGATACCTCTAAGGTAACTGCAACTAATAGTCTACCAGCCCGACTCTCCCTTAAATCTTGAATGTACTAACATATCTTGATGAAATATTACCATTTATCTTGATTTTACTGTGTCCTAGACTTGGAGAAACATGTAAGAAAACCTTATCACCAACCTCGAACTCTAGATTTCATCTATGGAGATAAGAATATGATTTCGAAAGATACTATTTTGTAGCCATATTCTTCCAAATCAACACACATGTTATATGGTCTACTAATCAAGATGAGGTCCCTACATAAATTCCTCTCTAGCGTTTAACCAATGCATTTGTGATCAGAATTACCTATCGTACAAAGCCTGATAAGAATCCATTTGTATAGTAGATTGAATTATATTATTTTAGGTGAATTCCATTAGGGGTATATACCTCTCCCATGAGTCCCTAAAATAAAGAATGCCTGCTCACAACATTTCTTCAACTACATGAATCATTTTCTCTAAATGGAAATCTTCTTATGGGTGGTATGTGGTGATAAGAAGAACCTGTGTACCCAATGAACTCTGCATCCCTTTCCATAATTTTAATGTAAACTAGGTGTCCGTATCTGAAAAGTTAGAATGAGGGATTCTGTGAAGTTTTACTCTCTCATAGATATACAACGTACCAATCACATATGCACGGAATGTTTCCTTCATTGACCGGAAATGTGAAACCTTCATGAGCCTATCAACAAGAACAAACCATACAACATTATTACCTTGAGATGACCTTGTTACACCTTTCATGAAATCCATTGTGATATCATTCTATTTCTACTCAAGAATGGGTAGCTACTGTAAAAGTTTAACTGGTCACTGGTGTTCCGCCTTCACCTGATAACAGTTGGAACTTATTATGACAAACCTAGCCACATATCTTTTCCTACCCGACCACCATTACTTGTGAGGTAAATCTTAATAAATCTTGGTGATGCCAGGATGCACTTCCCAAGATGAAGAATGAAAATCCAACATTAGCTCCTCACACATGTCTGCTAAAACCCATATGTGACCATGGACATGAATAATTTCATCCTCACCTACTGTCTAACCCATAGGTTTTTTCTCACACGACACACTCTCCCATAGAAATAGGCCTTCTAAATTTGACAGCTACCTCATCATTACTGAATCCAACAAATATGAATGATAGAAACATCTTGGATTGACTGTCATTCACCTCCAAGTGACACTCAATGAATAATGGCATAAATTTCTACTCACTACTGGTATATTGCACTACATATATCCGGGTCCTCATGCTCAGTGCATCTGCCATTGGATTTCCTTTTCTAGGCATATATGCATGATTGAATACAAATGACTGTTGGTTCTAAGTCCAACTCCACTTCCAAAGATTCATATCATTCTATGTAATTATGTAATTGAGGATTTCTTGGTCCATATACACCAGAAAATGCTATCTTAGTAAGTAATTTCTCTAAAAACAGAATGTGAGAAATAATGAAGATGAATAGAGATCATGCATCGGGTAATTCCTCTCATGTGGACTCAAAATTCAAGAACCATATGCCTTGACACGATCCCCCTTAATAAAAATTTCTCCAAGCCCGATTATTGATTCATTTCAGTACACAGTGTAACTCTATCCTGGATATGAAAAAAAAGAAACAGTACTGAATTCAATCTCCCTTTCAGTTTTGGAAAGTTTGTGTCATTAGATTATATATAAACATGACACCCTTCTTAGTCAATCCCTGTAAGTGGAGCTTCTAATCATGATAATTCCTATATAAAATTCTTGTAATATCCACCTACCCAAAATAAACTCTTTACCATAAATATGTTTTTGAAATGATCCTAGGAAATTACATCTCTCACATTCTCAAGGTAAACTAATACTCATGTCTTAAATATATTGTGATATGGGACATGAATTTGATCTATCTAGAAGTGGATCTTTATGGATTAAATATATAACCAATTCTATCCCAATGTACTCAATATGATCTCAAGTTGTTTTTCATGGTCATGTCAATTGTGAGAATGAACCAAGATATAATCCATGAAAATGACCACAAACAAATCAAGATAAGGATGTAAATCTCAATTCATCAGTTATATGAAGACTGTTAAAACAATCAAGAGACCAAAAAACATAAGAAAGTTCTCATATAAATAATACATTCTATGAAAGGCTGTGTAAGGTATGTATGATGGTCTAACATGTAGCTAATGGTAACCGGATCTCAAGTCAATCTTTGAGAAGACATGAGATCCTCAGAGATGGTCGAAGAGATTATCTGTCTATGGAAGAGGATACAGGTTCTTAACCATAAATTTTTTCAATTTATCATAATATACACATATCCTGAGAGCCCCTCCCAAATTTTTTGAAAAAAGTATTGGAGAACCTCATGGAGAAGTACTGGGTCAGATGAAACCATTTACCTAAAAATTCTATAGCTACCTATTGAGGTCTTTCATCATAGTAGTAGACATCATATAAGGTAGAATTTATATAATTGTGGATCCTAGCACCGTCTTGATATAAAACTCTACCTACCTCACTGGAGGTAATATGAAAAATCAATCTGAGAAGACTTACATGAGATGATCAACCAATATAGGAAAATTTTCCAAATGTCTTCCATGATCGTCTAGATATAAACTCATAATATGGGTTGTCATCCTGCCCAACCCCCGATTCTTGGGTCTAGCTTGAATCTCTAGGAAATTCCATTAAACCTTTTTAATAAACTCTCTACCTTCCAGTGATGTGAAGGTCCCCTTTGGTGATAGAAACCAACAAAATCATGAAAATATAACAACCAGTCTATCCCCATAAATATTTTAAAACATATCATATTGTGGATAAAGAGGTATCATATGATGTAACACCTAGTGATCTCAAGGGTAATGTACCTGCACTAACGTATACCAAATATTTTAAACCCCAAAAGATTTTCAAGTATCAAAACATCATCAAAGAACTGATCACTGAGCCCAAGGTTCCCCACAATGGTTGAAAATATAGATATATGAGAATACCATATATCAGAAAGTGTAGAAGATAAGGTATAGTATACTAGAATAATACCTCTAACTATAGAAGATCTGAGATCCTAATCCTCAAGGCTCTGTTATACTCTATATACCTAGTTTGATTCGCAACCAGGTGATAATGCCTAGCTATCCTGAGGAGATCCTCTCTGCTGTCACAGGAAAAATGGGGTCAAACTACCATAGCCACGACCACCACCTCAGCTTGATCAACCAGATGTATTCCATCCCCTACCAAATTATTAGATACTAAAACCACTCCTAAATGTGGAGCTGATTTAGATCCTCTCTCAATTTCTGATGGTGGAAACTTTCTGTATAAGCGCTATAGATGACCCATCTTTTCACATGATCAACACTCGATTGGGTCCCTTGTACACTGCAACCTTGTATTTCTTGGACTACCACACTGGTAGCAGCTCACCTAGATACCTAATAATGTACTCTGATTAATAATATAATCATGTGGAAGCTCCAGACAATGTTTCCTAGTACCAGTTGTTGTTGAACTAGATCTAGGTTTCAAACCACCTTAGCTCGCACATCCAACCTCTCTCAGGTTATGCTTTGTGATAAGCACATGATTCACTATCCCAATAATGGTAGTCCGCCAAAAACCATTAATTTTGGTAAGATTTTATACCTAAGACCATCCATGAATTTCCTAGCTTTTTATAACAAAGAAACCATCACAATAGGTGTGAAGCACCGGGGCTCAGTAAAATGGGTCAAGTAATCCATAAATGATAGTGCACCTTTCTCTAGGTGAAATTAATACTAGGCTCTATCATCCATCAATGTATCAGGATAGAATTGGTCCTAGAAGTATGTTTAAAAATCCCTCTAGACTATATCTCGATAATGATCCGTCTGAGTGATAGCATCCCACCATCTCCAGGAGGAATCACACAATATATACATAGTGAGATTTACCCTCCTCTCAAGAAGAATATCTAGATGATTTAATATAGATAACATGGACTCTATCCAAGAATCTATAGCCTATGGTCCACTATCCAATGAAAAAATGGGTGGATGAGGCTTCTTGAACTCACACATCTACCCTTATATAGTCGAGGAAGGTCACAGTTCTTCTGAAATGGTCTACATAAACTGTATAAATCCTTCACAAAATTGTGCATCATCACTTAGGTTTGATAGAACGACTTGTGTCGTAGTTGGAACTACTAGAGGATCCCCTGGTAGCCCATAGACCACCTCCTTTGGAGTGTGGTTTTAGACAACCTCCTACATATGAATGGATTTATTCATGGTGGAATGCCTCAACAATGACCAACACACAACTCAATTTGATATTATTTTCAAAGTTTACAACATATAAGTGAGATATTTTAATATGATAGGTAAAAGACTTCCTATAAAAGGACACAACCCTCCACCTGCTCCATGAGTCAGATATTGGTGTTATACAGATCATGTATAAGTGAGAGACACTGCCAAAATACCACTTCTGTGGTCAGATCTATTCATGTTATCTACCATAAGAATTCTAGTTTCAATTGATTTCATTTTTTTCATTTTCAACTATTTTAACATATTCATTCTCATTTAAATTTTTAATCATTTCACATATTTTACATTTCATTTAAAATTTTGAACCAATGTGCCACCAGATTCCAATCGATGAGGGTCTATACTCCTCAGGATTCAAAGCATGGAATCCGCCTGATTCATTCCATTACACCTTCCAAAATATCCATCACAAAAAATAAGTATATATATCATATCACTTATCACAAATGTATAAACAATGTAATGAATCCTAAATTGGATAACATAATGCATGGAATGTGAAATATAATAAGTTCCTATATGATGCATGAGATTAAATACCCACATCTCATTAGGTTGAAACACAATAGAAACCAAAATACAATCAGTAATAACATCACAATTGAAGTACAACACCCAATGGTGGAATCAAACCAACCATAATAGTAACAATCATAAAAATAACAATTTCATTCAAGGTAATTCATATTTTTCTTATATGTGGGTTAGCTATTCCCAAGAACTTCTCATTACCAAATCCTATTTCCTTACTACCCCTTTACGTTGTTTCCAAAGAGTAAATAAAACCAAAAAAGAACACCACTAATACCACTTTGTAACTTCCCAGACCTGGATTCCACTCAATAGGTGTGCGAGCCTGGTGGGTCACATGCTCTCAAGTGCATCTCCCTAAATGACCGAGGTTATAGACTAGTAGTGAGGGCCTAGGTGTATCTGTGGGGAGACTCATCCCTCATTACTTGTGTTATTTACAAAAGGGGACTAGATAATTAGAGAAGGGTGGGGGTGAATTATGGTATGGATATTCTTCTCTAAATTCTTCCTGCCCCACTAGATCTTAAATTCTTTATTGTATGTGTCACTTTGTTTGAACTTAAGTGTTAATGATGATCATATTATTTCCTTCTTAAGGTGATTATGATTCTTTGAATGTAATTCAAGAATGTAAGCACACTGGAACTCATATTTTTTCTTAGTTCACCCTCAATGGGATACATCAAAGGAGCATACAACAACGATGTGCCGATTGTAAAAAAAATAAGTCCCACTACCAATAATAGTGGTTCAGGATATATTTCTTTTATACCTAGGATCAATGCATGGTTTAGGTTCTACCCAATACACTCCCAAGGGGCACTCTCTATATACCTATCTCACTACTAGTGAAAAGGATCACCATCTTCCTCTTCCTTCGATAACTGCTATTAGAAGTGATTCACCCACAGTTTAAAGACTTGTAGGTCCTTTCATTATCTATAATGAATAAATCCTTAGTTGTATATTGATTCTCTATTGAAGTATCAATTTCATCAAATATATGAATACCACTTTACCACAGATGTACTGGGAAATTCCTTCTAAACAACTTTCACGATTCTCACTGTCTTCTTGAAGATTATCTTTTGGGAAGCTTTAATAGCCTTTTGTGAAAATAATACCTTTTGTGAAGCATACTTATCCTTCATGAAGAAAACCATCATTTTGTGAATATCCCTTACCATTTGCGAAGGACACCTCTTTCATGAAGCTCAACTATTCTTCGTGAAATGCACTTCTTTTGCAAAGCTCAACTTAGCCTTCACAATTATCATTCCTTCCGCAAAGAATACTTAACCTTCACGAATTCCTTAAATTTCACGATGATCAGAATATTCGGTTGGATATAATAGCCTTAAAAAACTTATTCACATGAAAATAATTCACAAAAAACCTTAAATAACCACCTTAAAAATTACAGAGCCTTAAGATCTTCAATAATCCTCGCTTGTTTTTTGAAGGGTTTATAGGCCAATTTGTAGGCGTTTCCACTAATTCCAGAACCTTATTTACACATCATCACCATATCCTAATGCTCCCATTTTTCTTCGATGATACAAAATTTTTCTCCAATATCCACGTAAAATTACCATTCTTGATTCTCATTGAAATCATTGAGATAACCATAAAACACTTCGTGCCGCCGTGATGCTTTACTCATGATGCTCCTCACCTTCGTCGTTCGTGATGCACGTCATTGTCTCACAAATCATCATCATAATTACTTGATACTTAAAAAAACCCTTCATGAATCCCATATTTTCAAAACATAATAATTTTACATATTTTAAAACATCCATCAATGAAATACACTTTTAATGATGCAGTCAAAACTCAAAATTTTGGACCCCAAAAATTTGAAAAAGAATGGAAACAACATCAGATTGCATACAGAATTTTTTATACCACTTACAAGGAATCCATTCATCTATCTTAGATCTTTGTCAACATTCATAGTCAATAATATATTTGAATATCCACACAAAACCTTGGAATCTCTCTTTATCAACAAACACAATCAACCTAAAAATACTACAATGTTACCTTGAAAGGTTCACTACTAGAATGGGAGGTTTTCCCCATGCTTCTTCACCAATAGTTTACTTAAATTGTTGGTAAAGAAGGGCCGGGACACCCTTTACAAATAGTTCTAGTGAATTGTTGGTAAAGGGTACCCCCATTGCCAACTGTTTCCTAAAACCATTGGTAAACGGGTGTTCAACCCACCCTTTCCCAACGGTTCACTATAACTGTTGGGAAAGGGTACCCCTTTACCAATGGTTCACTAGAACCTTAGGGAAAGGGTACCTTGGGCACCCCTTTACCAAAATTTTTCAAAAATCAGTGGTAATGTTTTACCCCAAATACACTCGGCCACTTTTCTCCCCCATTCATGAGACAACACCCTAAATATGCAGCTCTCCTCTCACGACTTTCCCCATCCAAACTACTGAAACTCCATTGAAATTATCTCAAATCCAGTATTTTATTCTTTATACACATAAAATATTTAAGTGATACCTTGTTTTTATTGTTATTAATCTAATATTTTAGTTTTATGTTTTAATTTTGATGTGTATATAATTTTTTTGTGTTTTGATTTAGTCTAGACTTTATCTATTCCAATCCATTTAATTAATTAAATATTTTAACCTACATGGAATAAGAATCATCTTAAATTCATTGCGGTTGGATTATAGATTTTCTAAGTCTGTGTTTTTATGCATTTTCTTCATCTTGTAATTAATTGTTACATGGAAATTTATTTATATGTGTTTATTAATTTTTATCAAAGTTTCTATGAATGTTTTCCTTAAAATTAATTGTGAAATATTGTTTAACCATATTCTCATTAAAATGAAAAAGTCATGAATTTGATGACTATAATTTTGACATCTTTAATTTATTTATGAATTATTTTATTCCATGACTGTTTAGATTTATTTTCAAAGAATATTTAAATAATGAAATGGTGAAATTGAGTCTTTGTCTTGAGTTTTTATTCAAAGAATGAAATAAATTGATTTGTATGAAATGGGTTGACCTATGTAATGTTTTCTATGTAGTTTCAAAGGATTTAATTTTTTAAATGACAATGAACCCTCTTGGAATGTTTTTTTTGAAATGATATTTCTTTGGTAATTTTAAATTAGATATTTATTCACATAGAAATAGGTTGTAATCCCATGTTTTGAATTAATATTGAGAATTTTTAATTGTAAAACATCCTTTAATGCCTTTGGGATGTTTTGAAATAAAGGATTTTCTAAAGGCCTATTTAGAATTACATGTTAGTTTTTGGAAGGAAGTTGGTATAGATAAACTTTAAAAATATTGAATTAAATAAGGGGTTTTGAATTGAATTGAAGATTTTTTTCCACTGAGTTGGAACTTTATGAATATCCTCAATTTTAATAATTCATTAATGTAACTTGCTCAATTCTTGTAATTACAATTGATGGATGTTGAAAATGGGATTATTCACATCGATTGAGATTGGGGTGAGATTGAGATATGATTTGAGGTCTGAATAATATGATTGAAATTGATAAGGATCTTCATTTTGATCCTCATAACTTCATTATCTTACTCACCTCTTTTGACTAGTCATGGTGACTTAGATAGTTAGATGGAAAAATACATTTTTATGATACACTAGTGGACTCATACCTCATCTAGTGAAATACACTACTAGAAATCTGGGTTTTCCCAACACTCCTATACCAACTGTTCATCAAGGAGGCCTTTACCAATGGTTTCATTAAACTGTTGGTAAAGGCAGACACAGGTGATTTAAAATGGATTGCGAAAGATATTTCAGAAATGATTTAATCTTGAGGAAAGTGTTTTATTAAAATGAATTTTTTTTAATAAGGCTTGTGTAATTTTATTTGTTATAATACACTTCTTATGTGCATATGTTTGGTATTTAACAACACATTAGATAACTGGTGTGTAAGAATGTGTTGTGAAAAAGATTCCATGGTTGGTTCAAGATTATATTTACGTTTTGAGCCTATTAATGAGTTGTTTTAAAGATATTTATAGATATTTACCTTATGTTTATTGGTGAAAACTGGGAGCTATAGAGGTGGTTCATGATTAATACATATAATTACTACTAAACATGTGGATAAACCATGCATAATAGTGAATTCTCGAAATGTTTGATGTTTTTAGTCCTTTTTTATTTGGAGTTTATTTTGATGATGATGTTTCTTATTGATACCTATGATGGAAATTTATTTTAGTGTCTAAATCAGCCGAGACTTCCCCACCATGCACAGTGTATGCAACTTCTACCCTTATTTAATCATTCTGTTTACACAGCCTATGTAACCTCTACTATGACAACCCTGCTTTTTAATACAAACTTAAACATGATTTATTACATAAAACTTCACTTGATACAAAAAAGAAGATCAAGAGGTTTAGTGTCTTGGGGCATAGGATCATTACATAAAAACTTTAAACATGAAATAAAATATCTTTATTATAAACTTCCTTTACATGACCACTACATTCCCTCGTACTTATCATTGCATGGGATAACCTGAGGACATCCATAAGAAAAGGGCGAGCTATAAAGCCCAGTAAGGGAATACACATGGAATAACATGAGGAGTACAATACATGTTAGACATTAGGCATATCAATAGAGCACAAGAGAAACATGAACATAAAGTCATGATAAAGCATGGTAATCATAACATGGAAATGTGGCAACAACACTTAACATGGAATTAAAATGAGCCAAGTCCCATTGCACATTCAGCATGAGTAAATCCTCATTGCACATGAAGCACGAGTAAAACATCATTTCACTTGAATTAGAATGATTCAAAACTCATTAAACATGACATATCATGATACTATACTTTACCCAATGCATTGGAGCGCTATAAGGGTGCACCCTTTTTTAAACATTTCATTTCATGCATAAGTGTGCCACATGGATCATAAAACATGGATTCATAAAACATAATAATTTATTCAATGATAAAGGAATGTGGAATTCATACATGATACTTTATAATCAATAAGTAAATGTGCATAAAGGTGAATACCCTTGATGGAGAAATGGGCATGGTATTAACTACACAATGGCATTGGCTTAGTAAATCGGTGCCATTTCGGCAGCGTAACAGCGTGACATAAGAATTAATAAAAATGGTTGATGAGAGATAAAAGGATTCCTAATTATATTTACATGTAATGTAAAGTATGGAGGTCATATATATATATGTCCCAACAATTGTAATGGAATTTATATTCATGATGCAGAATTATTGCTTGAATGTAAATGAGGAGAGAGAAGTTTATTTCGGAATTTCGACATAGTAACAGGTGTACATGGGAGGAATTTAATGAGAGAGAAAGGGTCTACCATCATTAAAACATAAAGAGGGAAGTATTAGGGAGGTAAAAAACCATACCCCAACATTCATAATTGAAATTAAAAGGGCAAAACAACTTAATGAAAATTGGACAAAAATGAGAAAGGAAGAAAAAACCCTTACTTGGAAGTGTGCTTCCAAAGGCTAGAGAGAGGCTTCTTGGGGGAATGGGGCACCTTGGGAGGATTCTATATAGAGTAGGGAAGATTTTGGACGAACTCCAAAGGCTTTGAGTGAGGATGAAGTGGGAGTTTGGGTGGGTTTATATAGGAAAGGTGAGTGAATTGTTTATTATTTAGGTTTGGGACCCCTTACATTAAAATAATCCAAACCACAAATCAGATCATGGTTTTTGCCCATGGTTTTTGGAAAAGGAGAGAGGAAAACAATATTTTATAAGGCCAAAGTCTGAACTTCTTAAAGTAATGGGGCTGCTTATGTGGAGTTGAGTCACACTCCCATGGAAAATAATTTAAAAAGACAATATGTTTAATAAGTCTTGAGGGGTCCATTAATGCTTTGTAAAATAAGTAAAACAAACCCAAAATCACATTATTTTAATGGTAAAACATATATTGGCTGAACATAAAGCTTATAGTATTTTATTACATCACTATTTGGTCATTATGATGTCATAAAACAAATTATATATTTAAATGGTATTTAATTTTTACCCAAATATTTGACTGTCTTAGAAAATTATGAAAAATTCAACATTGGATAATTTCGATGTCCTGATTCCAGAAATAAAATTTATTTTAACTAAATAAATTTTTAAATATTTTAATTTCCAATTTTAAAATAAAAACTGACATTTATCGAAATTTTAGGGGTTTTGACAAAAATGGCTCTCAAAACATAATAAAAAATACAATTGCATTCATAAAATTATAAATTTTTTTATTTTTAATAAAAATTAATTTAATAATAATAATAATATTTTATAAAATATTATTTAATTCATAAATCCATTAATTTAATAAAATATAATTCTTAATTAAATAATAACAAAAAAACAATATTTGTACTTTAAAAACTATTTACAATGTTTCAATAATGACAAGAATGTATATTCATTATTATATACAAAAATAATGTTCATGAACATATTACTAGCGATTTGTTACATAACCCCTTAAAACAGCCGCATAAGAATAAAGGGTAAGGTGTGCGATGGTGACAAACTCTTGGGGTGGCTCAGATAACATTGCTCGAGTAGAAATCTCTATCAACTTCCACTTTTCCCGTAGACGGTCCCATTAGAGCTTGAAATGATGAAGATCAGCTTGGGCTTGGTCAAGTGTGAAGCCCAAAGACGCCACCTCTTTTCCGAGCGCCGACAAATGGGCTTTGTATGGAGCAATTCTACTAGATGAGGCCATCGCTTCCTTTGTCTGAGTAAATTGGGTTTGTTAAAGCCTTATATTTATACTAATCACGTGATCACTATTCAATGGATATAAAATCAATGGTCACAATTCTTAACATAAAACCAAATAAGTTGACATTTTATATAAACATTTTACATAAAGGGGCATTTAATTAGATGAAGAGGGATTTCCATTAATGAAACTTTGGGTCGTTACAATATTCCCCCCTTAAGAAATTTCACCCTTGAAATTTTCCTTTTCCCACACTAAACAGATGTGGGTAACTCAACTTCATTATTTCCTCAGATTCCCAAGTTGCTTCTTCAAACTTGTGGTTTCTCCACAACACCTTGATGAGGGGCACTGTCAAATTTCGTAGAACTTTTTCTCTACGATCTAAGATCATAACTGGTTGCTCCTCATAAGAAAGATCATCTTCCAATTGTACCACCTCAGAAGAGAGTACATGTTAAGGGTCTGGTATGTACTTCCTTAAGAGGGATACATGAAATACATCATGTACTTTGGCCATTGTAGGTGGAAGTGCTAGTCGATAGGCCATAGCCCCGACACGATCAAGAATCTCAAAGGGGCTGATGTACCTTGGACTTAACTTCCCTTTATTTCCAATCCTCATGAACTTCTTCCATGAAGATATGCATAGAAAAACCATGTCTCCAACTTTAAACTCAAGGTCTCATTGACGAATATCTGTGTAACGCTTCTGTCGACTCTAGACTTCCTTGATATGCTGCTGAATGGTTTTCACCTTCTCCACCATTTCTTTGACCATTTCTGGTCCAAGCAGCTTACGTTCACCGACCTCATCCCAAAATGCCGGTGTTCTGCACCTTTTTCCATACAGGGCTTCATATGGTGCCCTTTGGATGCTTGAGTGGAAAATGTTGTTGTTGGGGAATTAAACCAGTGGAATATGTTGATCCCATCATCCTTTAAAGTCCATTGATCATGATCTCAACATTTCCTCAAGTGTTTGGATAGTCCACTCGTATTGGCCATCAGTTTGAGGATGATAGGCTATACTGAAGTTCAGTTCAGTATTCAGAGCATGTTGATGTCTCTTCCAAAACATAGTGGTGAATCTTGGATCTCGGTCAGACACAATAGACAATGGTACTCCATTCAACCTTACAACTTCCCTGATATATATCCATTCCAGTTGATCCAATGAGAAGTCCTGCCGAATAGCAACGATGTGTGTAGTCTTTGTAAGATGATCCACCAAAAACCAGATTGCATTGTTGCCTATGGTTGTCCTTGGAAGTACGGTGACAAAGTTCATGGTGATGTTCTCCCATTTCCATTTTGGTATGGGCAATGGTTGCATCATTCCCTTAGACTTCTACCTCTCTGCCTTCACTTGTTGGCAAACTAGGCACTTTGATGTATATTCCATGATCTCCTTCTTCATATTATCCCACCAAAAACTTTCTCAGAGATCTCGATACATCTTTGTGCTCCCTGAATGAATAGAGAAATTTGAACAATGTGCATCATCCAAATGTTCCTTATTCAGCTCCAGACTTGATGGAACACATAGTCTTTTCCCATATTGAACAATTACTTCTTCATTAAAATTAAACTCCAAGGATTTACCTTTTTCGATAGCTTCCACTTTTTCCTGAATTCCCACGTCATCCTTTTAAGCATCCTTTAACCTTTACAAAAGAGATGGTTGAGAAATCATTTGTGAAAGGATTTATGATGTTCCCTTCTTTAGGATTCCCATTTCCATCTTCATCAAGTCTAAGAAGATTGGATCCTTCTCAATTCTTATCATTGATAGAATCGCTGGGTCCTTTCTTCTTAGGGAATCTGCCACCTTGTTTACTTTCCCAGGGTGGTAATGTATTGAATAGTCATAATCCTTTATGAGCTCTATCCATCTTTTCTGGCGCATATTAAGCTCTTTCTGTGTGAATATATATTTAAGACTCTTATGGTCAGTATATATCTCACATTTCTCCCCATAGAGATAATGCCGCCAGATTTTCAAGGCAAAGATCACCACCGCTAACTCCAGATCATGCGTTGGATAGTTTTTATCATGGATTTTCAACTGCCTTGAGGCATAGGATATCACTTTATCATTCTGCATCAGTACACAGCCTAATACCTTCTTCGAAGCATCACTGAATACCACAAAAATTTCCCCACTTGTGGGTAAAGTGAGCACGTGCCCAGTGATAAGCCTCCTTTTCAACTCCTTGAAGAATTCTTCGCATTCATCACTCCAAGAAAACTTTACTCCCTTTCGAGTTAGCTTGGTAGGAGGGTTGTGAAATCATGAGAAATTTCTCACAAATCATCGATAATATCCAACTAACCCCAAGAAGCTACAGATATCCGTTACTGATGTTGGCCTCGGTCATCCCTCAATTGCATCTGTTTTGGAGGGATCCACAGATATCCCATTTCATGTGATGATATGGCCCAAGAATGAGACCTCCTTCAACCAGAACTAACACTTTATGTACTTTTCATAGAGCTTATCCTTGAACAAAGTCTCTAGTACAATTCTTAAATTCTCCTCATTATCCACCTTGGTTTTGGAGTAAATTAGAATGTCATCTATAAAGACTACCAAAAATTTGTCGAGGTAATCTCTAAAGACTCTATTCATTAAGTCCATGAAGATTCCTAGAGCATTAATGAGTCTAAAAGGCATTACTATGAATTCACAGTGCCCGTATCTTGTGCGAAAAGCAGTCTTGGGGATATCTTCCTTCTTCACCCTTACTTGATAATATCCCGACCGCAATTCCACCTTAGAGAAGTACTGTTCTCCACAAAGCTGATCGAACAAGTCATCAATTTGTGGGAGAGGATACTTGTTCTTTATCGTGATTTTTTTGAGCTCATGATAATCTATGCAAAGGCGCATTGTCCCATCCTTCTTCTTGATGAAGAGAACTAGTGCACCCCACGGTGAAGCACTTGGGCTTATAAACCCTTTATCCAGATTTTGTTGTAGTTGTTTCTTCAGCTCTTCAAGCTCCATGATAGCCATTCTCCATGGAGTCTGGGATATTCATAGAGCCCCTGGTATAAGTTCTATTGAGAATTCAACATCTATTATAGGAGGAAGACCAGGAAGTTCCTCAGGAAACACTTCAGCAAATTCCCTCACAATAGGCATTTCCTCAAGGATGGTTTCTTCCTTGGACTCAATCATCTGAGCCAGATATGCGTGCTCATAGGGATGTAATATCCATTCTTGAGATGATGGTGCTAAAGGAGATTCATCTTCCTCCTTACACTTGTAAAGAATCGGGGTCGATTCTCCACATGGATTGAGATTTCCCTCTCCCGACAATTTATGTTGGCTCTATATAAGGAAATCCAATCCATGCCATGAATTACACAAATTCCACCCGAGGGAGTATGATGAGGTTCTCCGGGAAATTCAATCCATAGATTATAATAGAGGAGGACTTATATTAATGGGATACAATGATTGACCCATTTTCTGTACTCACCGACATCTTAACTTCCATGATTTTTGGTGGTGCTGGGATTGTTCTTGTAACAGCCCGAGATTTTAAGAAAAATAATCTTTTTAATTTTAATGTCTTGTGTTGTACGCTACACCAAAATTAGCTTTCACAACACACATCCTTGACATGCCTTTCATTACACACAATCGCGACCTTCCTCGATAGCGTGTGTAATACGCAATACCGAGTTTCACTAAACAACGATATGCTATTAAAATATTATTAAAACTAGCCGTTATGAATAGTAATAACCAATTTTTGAAATTCTGTAAATCTTATTTTTCAAAATGAACTTTATTTTTTGGATTCGGAGCATCAAATTTATCCTAAGGTGAAATTTTGGTACTTTTCGAATAACTTTTATTTTATGATGAATAGTGAAAATTACTAAATTTTAATTAAAAACAACTTTTTTAATCGAAATAATTAATAGTGATAAGTTATTAATTTGAGTGGTTTTAAAGTATATTTAGAATATATTTTTACAATTTAATACAATATTGGTCATTGGATGTAATTTCACATTTAAACCAGACATAATCAAGTGTCAATCTTTTGATAGATATTGTTTCTTAAAAACACGCTATTTGTTTTAACATCGGGATTTAATTATAAAATTAATTAATGAAACTTTTATGTTATGAATTTGGTAAAATAGAATTCATTTTTGAATTCGGAATATGAAATATAGCTTAGGATGAAATTTTGGCATTGTTCTGAAAAACATCAATTTTTGATGAATAGTGAAACTACTAAGTGGTAGTTAAAAAACTGAATTTTTCATAAAATTTAATCTTACCGCTTCTGTGAATGGAATTTCAAAAATCCGAGAGACACGATTGTTGTCAGTAAGTAAAATGTGGTTCAATGAGATGAAAATAATTTTTGGTGAATAGTAACTTTTTACTTTTATTTACCACGGTTAAAAGTAAATAGGGTAATTAAGGGTAAGAATGATATTAATATTACCCTAACACATGTCCTAATTCTATTGGACAAGTGTATCTCGACCAAAAACAACCTTAAGTGTAAAATATTATCATTTAGGCCCACTTGGATTAGATTAGGACATTTATTATTATTTAATTCAAAGAAGAGATAAAAGAGTTAAAATCAATGTTTATTTACTAAAACATTTTTAATATAGGGTTATACATAAGATAAATTCGATTGTAAATATTCATTAGAAAGATAAAAAGATTTCCCACATAATGGTATTTTATTTGTAATTTGTAGACATCAAATAAGTTAATTTATTTATGACACAAAGATGATGCAGTAATTATATTATTAATGAAATATTGACATAATTGATGTTATAAACACCAAACTAAATATAATTTGAGACTTTTTATGAATTACAATAATTTTATAGGTTACTATGATATATTAGTGTTGATTTAATCAACTTGGTTCGAACATATAATTCTGTTATGACTTTCACAAAAATCATGTATCAAATAGTGTCAAAATTGACACAAAATAGTTTTTAAATCAAATATTATATTATTAATTGTTATTTTATTCCTAAAAATCTAAGGTTCGGACAAATGACTTAGATAAGGATATATGTACTTATAATATACAATTTGGGGTTCGTTTGACATGTTATAGTAAGTGTATTAACCATATAGTGAAAGAAAACAAAAAGACACGGTAAAAGTTAAATTATTTAACTTAGAGTTAAATCTAATTGATAAGGTTAAAATAATACCCTAAACTTGTCTAAATCAGATTGGATGATATGATTTCGACCCATCCCCACTTTAGCTTCGAAATTAGACCCTTTGGAACCATTATAAACCGATTTTGACTTTAATATAAAATAATATTTTGAGATATTCCTAAGGTGCCCCTCTCCTCCCTTATAAAAGGGCACCTCCTCCCCCTCCTCCTCACACCAAATTGAGCACTCAAGCTCGGACAAACCCTGCAATTTTATCCTCTCCACTTCCCTAGGATAATCCTAGAGGTCCTGGTCTTCTTCAAAGACCAATCTTATTTCCCTAAGTGGAGGATTCAAAGAAGCGTTCCAAAGAAGAGGTAATATCCATTACCGATCTTTTCAATTTCTTTCTTCTTCAACTTCGTCTTCTTTAGTTGTTTCATGATAAAGTAATAACATCAGTATTACTTACATACTGATATGTTATTATAAATATGAAACAACCCTAATTCACCTTCTATCCATCCTACGGAAAAATGAAATCACCGCGCGTGCGTACGTACGGAATACCGTCTCCACGCCGTGGTGTAATCTATTTTCCACCATCACTTTACAAGGATGGGTATAATGGTGTAATGAGTAACTATTTATGATTATTATAAAGTAATATTGATACTGAAATAATATATATATACTCCAATACAGTTCCACGATCATAGGAATTATATCATCACTCGTGCGTACGTACGGAATACCGTCTCCACGATGTGATGCGACTCGTTCTACATGATCATCATTACATAGTAATTATATAAATTGAATGAATAAATATGATATATGTTATACTAATACCATTCTGGATATAAGTTATCTATAACCTTAAAAGAATAATAAGAATGTATTCGGCAAAACACTCATAAGAACAAAAGGCAATAAAGACCCGAGTAACAAGTAACAATGAAATATTACTATCAAGAAGCTAAGAATATGACCATATATGATATCATATCAATATGTATGATTCTGGAATAAGTCAATAACATTATTTAAACCATTATACAGGAGGTTCGGACACTTACAAATCAAGTTGGACCTAAGGTAAGGGAAATATCACAATCTCATTTTTATCCGAGATTGTTTATTCGTAAGTATTTACTGGGGTGTATTTTATCATCCACATCCATGTTTCATCAATATGTAATATTATTTCCATCCACCTACAATTGTTTAAATCCACTTTTACCCTTCAGTGAGTTTTTAGTAAAATGTATGAAAGGAATCTTTTGTCGTTTTTCGTACGAGGTACTTTTTGACTTTTCCGACAAAAGTACGAAGAATGTTTTTTTTAACTTATACGGCATGAATGGATTTTTAAAACATTATTTCCAAGAATCTTCCTTTACAAGTTTTCAAGTTTATTTTTAATCAACTTATTTTATTTTAAAGTCGTATGACATGTTATGAAAGGAAAAATGTTTTTTGAAGAAGAAAGGATATTTTCCTCAAGAATGGAGTTCAAGTGTTTTATCAAAATTATTTTCCATCTAAGATAATAAAGTGTTATGTTTTTATCCCTATTATTACATTTATTTGATCATGTTGTGATTGAATTATTCTTATGAATTCCTTTATCTTGTATGAATTGTTTTATGATGTCATGATGTTTAAGATTCCAATTTGTATTACATGGGTTATGCAATGATGTATGATTTATGATTATGTGGCACACATAAGAAAGAATTCATTATAAGATGGGTGGGACCTATATCTCCCTCCAATTCATTGGGTAAAGATTTTATATCTCATGAGATAGACAGGGCTGGAACGGTAGGTTATACCGGTTCAGTGAAACAGGACTGAAACGAGGGTTACTCGATTCAGAAAGGGACTTTGTCCACTAAGATAGTCTTGGCAATGAGTCTTGACTAACAAGAAATGATTCTCTATGATTATGTGTGAATTCCACAAAGTTTCATGTTTTAGGTTATGATTATTGTGATTAAATTTCACTGCCATGATTTACCCCATGTTATGAGATTATGATCTCTTTTGCAGGTTAAGATTTCCAAAAGTTATGTGCTTATATATATGATGTGATTGATATTTCTTTTGTTTACCCTTACTGAGCATTTGAGCTCACCCTTTTATGTTTTCTTTTCCCCAGGATATAAAGAAAGGTTTTAGGTAAAAAAAAGGGGAAGATCTTTATGGGAGATTTTGAAGATCTTTCACCACGATTAGAAGATTATATTCCGAGTTTCCAAAGACACTAAACTATTACGATCCTTGTGTGTGTGTTTTTTGTTATGTACTAAGTATTCCGCAAATGTAATGTAATGTCCATGTACGTCAAGATACGGGTCTCTACAGTTGGTATCAGAGGAAAGGTTTAGTCAACCTTTGGAATCTAGGATGCGAAAACGTTAGTGAGATCCCTAGAGAAATTTCTAAGGTATGTCTAGGGATGTCTCTAAGGTTAAGTATACGTATAGGTTATAGTACTAGAATTACGCTAACGATCATAGAATTAAACCTAAGATGTTAGATATTGAAGGTACTCCCCCTTTATTATGTTGTTTTCCCTAGCATGATTTTTGCATCTCACACTATTCTTTTTGGGTTTTAGAAAATGGCTGGAAACAAGATGATTCATGATAATGGAGGATATGATGGACAATGGAATGATATTCTTCATAAGCAATCAAATGAAATGGGATTTGGAAGTCCAAACATAATTATTATGCCGAATCAGCAATCTCATAATATGATCAATAAAGTAAAATTTGGTAAGTTTCATGACTCGACTAATAAGAGAAAGATGGAGTTTCATAATGATCATAGAGGAAAGAAAGTTCAATTCCCCCTATGTAAATCATGTGGGAAGAGGCATCAAGGAGAATGTTTCAAAGGAACTGGAAGATGTTTTGGGTGTGGAAAAGAAGGACACAAAGCAAGTAAGTGCAAAGGAAAAGGTTCAGTTAACACCATGGATGAGGATAATGGTATTGCTACGACATCAACAATGGTTAAATGTTTTAAATGTGGAATGTACGGGAATTATGAAAACCAATGCCCTAAGGGAAAGTCTCATGAAGATAATTAGTATGGTCGTATGGGTAGTATTTATGTTGATGATGATGAAGAGACTACAAATGATATGTGAGATGAAAGAATTGTTGAAGCTCGGTCAATGGTTTAAGAAGGTAGTGGAATAATTACATGTTTATCAAAGTGTAATGTTGTATAAAGAATCTCATGGTACTATGGAATAAAGAGACATCTAAGGATTGTTACATTGTTGTCTTTCCTTGAGTTTTGAAAGTGTGTGATTAATGCTACCAGTATCCATGAAAGGTTATTCAGATATTTTTGGAATGAAGATGATATGCGCATAATGAAGGGATAAGGAGAAAATTAAATGTTTGATAGTATTCATGAGCTCATGATTGATATAAGGACTAAGTGATATCATGGTTTGAGTATATAGAATATTGAGGATTTTGGTATGTGGAAAGTGTTAACTTTTAACTGCATTCAAGTTTTCACTAAGGTATTCAAGAGAATACACGATTAAGGACTTTGAATGTTTGGAATGTGACCAACAAGACATATCTTATGAAATGCGGGGATCAACGATAGTATTAAATCTCTGGTAATTGTTGTCACTATATTATGAGAGTGGACTGCAGTATTATGTATAACCCTAAAGATTAGACTGGATTATGTTGGACATAAGTTAGTATTGTTTAAGGATAGAAGATTTTCGATATTATTGATGGGATGTTATAGTAACGTAGTTTTAGAAAAAGGAAAACCTGCAGGACGGGCGACAACCCATCGCTTCGGACAAGGCTGTAGGAATCGAACCCACAACCGAAGTGCGACTGGCCTTTCTCGCCTACCACTGACCTACAGGAAGTCCCTGTTTAGTAGAAGCTAGTTTTAAGCAGTATGATATATGAAGTATAAGTCCATTTTAGGAACCATATACGATTAATCTCACTATAGAATGACTTATGTATATTTAATAACTTTTGCTTACCTTTTGTTTGAGACAGATGGAATGACCCGTCATTCTATCACATGATCTGCTAACACTTCACGAATAACAAATTCAACTTCATTTATTTAAGAGATGAAGTGGAAATTGTTCAAGGCACGAACAACAGTGATATTGTACCAAAATAAAGTAAGTATTTATTCTAATTCAAATTTTTAACTTTAGGGAAATGATCTTGAAAACCAAAAATGTTGTCCTAGTGATCTTATACCTGATGAATCAGATGGTACCTTATATCATCACAAATCTATGGATTTGTAATTACTGGCTTTTCCATAGCCATGTTCTCTACCACTCTCCATCAGAACATGATGGTTAGATTTCTCTTCCATATCCATATTTTCACCTATGTGGAAACCCAGTGATTAGTTTATTTGGGTAATCGTTATATTTCATACTTTAATTTTTAAAGCCAAGTTTTGGTATTCCTTTTTACGATGTGGGTTTCTATTAAAGAAACTTTCGAATAGTAAACCATTTATAACCCCGACGAATTTCGAGGGCGAAATTCATTTTAAGGGGGGTAGAATGTAACAACCCGAGATTTTATGAAAAATAATCTTTTTAATTTTAATGTCTTGTGTTGTACGCTACACCAAAAGGAGCTTGCACAACACACATCCTTGACTTGCCTTGCATTACACGCAATTGCGACCTTCCTCGATAGCGTGTGTAATACGCAATACCGAGTTTCACTAAACAACGATATGCTATTAAAATATTATTAAAACTAGCCGTTATGAATAGTAATAACCAATTTTTGAAATTCTGTAAATCTTATTTTTCAAAATGAACTTCATTTTTGGATTCGGAGCATCGAATTTAGCCTAAGGTGAAATTTTGGTACTTTTCGGATAACTTTTATTTTATGATGAATAGTGAAAATTACTAAATTTTAATTAAAAACAACTTTTTTAATCGAAATAATTAATAGTGATAAATTATTAATTTGAGTGGTTTTAAAGTATATTTAGAATATATTTTTACAATTTAATACAATGTTGGTCATTGGATGTAATTTCACATTTAAACCAGACATAATCAAGTGTCAATCTTTTGATAGATATTGTTTCTTAAAAACACGCTATTTGTTTTAACAACGGGATTTAATTATAAAATTAATTAATGCAACTTTTATGTTATGAATTTGGTAAAATAGACTTCATTTTTGAATTCGGAATATGAAATATAGCTTAGGATGAAATTTTGGCATTGTTCTGAAAAACATCAATTTTTGATGAATAGTTAAACTACTAAGTGGTAGTTAAAAAACTGATTTTTTCATAAAACATAATTTTACCGCTTCTGTGAATGGAATTTCAAAAATCCGAGAGACACGGTTGATTTCAGTAAGTAAAATGTTGTTCAATGAGATGAAAATAATTTTTGGTGAATAGTAACTTTTTACTTTTATTTACCATGGTTAAAAGTAAATAGGGTAATTAAGGGTAAGAATGATATTAATATTACCCTAACACATGTCCTAATTCTATTGGACAAGTGTATCTCGACCAAAAACAACCTTAAGTGTAAAATATTATCATTTAGGCCCACTTGGATTAGATTAGGACATTTATTATTATTTAATTCAAAGAAGAGTTAAAAGAGTTAAAATCAACATTTATTTACTAAAACATTTTTAATACAGGGTTATACATAAGATAAATTAGATTGTAAATATTCATTAGAAAGCTAAAACGATTTACCACATAATGGTATTTTATTTGTAATTTTTAGACATCAAATAAGTTAATTTAGTTATGACACAAAGATGATGCAGTAATTATCTTATTAATGAAATATTGACATAATTGATGTTATAAACACCAAACTAAATATAATTTGAGACTTTTTATGAATTAAACTAATTTTCTAGGTTACTATGATATATTAGTGTTGATTTAATCAACTTGGTTCGAACATATAATTCTGTTATGACTTTCACAAAAATCATGTATCAAATAGTGTCAAAATTGACACAAAATAGTTTTTAAATCAAATATTATATTATTAATTGTTATTTTATTCCTAAAAATATAAGGTTCAGCCAAATGACTTAGATAAGGAGATATTTATTAATAATATACAATTTGGGGTTCGTTTGGCATGTTATAGTAAGTGTATTAACCATATAGTGAAAGAAAACAAAAAGACACGGTAAAAGTTAAATTATTTAACTTAGAGTTAAATCTAATTGATAAGGTTAAAATAATACCCTAAACTTGTATAAATCCTATTGGATGATAGGATTTCGACCCATCCCCACTTTAGCTTCGAAATAAGACCCTTTGGAACCATTATAAACCGATTTTGACTTTAATATAAAATAATATTGTGAGATATTCCTAAGGTGCCCCTCTCCTCCCTTATAAAAGGGCACCTCCTCCCCCTCCTCCTCACACCAAATTGAGCACTCAAGCTCGGAAAACCCCTGACATTTTCTCCTCTCCACTTCCCTAGGATAATCCTAGAGGTCCTGGTCTTCTTCAAAGACCAATCTTAGTTCCTTAAGTGGAGGATTCAAAGAAGCGTTCCAAAGAAGAGGTAATATCCATTACCGATCTTTTCAATTTCTTTCTTCTTCAACTTCTTCTTCTTTAGTTGTTTCATGATAAAGTAATAACATCAGTATTACTTACATACTGATATGTTATTATAAATATGAAACAACCCTAATTCACCTTCTATCCATCCTACGGAAAAATGAAATCACCGCGCGTGCGTACGTACGGAATACCGTCTCCACGCCGTGGTGTAATCTATTTTCCACCATCACTTTACAAGGATGGGTATAATGGTGTAATGAGTAACTATTTATGATTATTATAAATTAATATTGATACTGAAATAATATATATATACTCCAATACAGTTCCACGATCATAGGAATGATATCATCACTCGTGCGTACGTACGGAATCCCGTCTCCACGATGTGATGCGACTCGTTCTACAGGATCATCATTACATAGTAATTATATAAATTGAATGAATAAATATGATATATGTTACACTAATACCATTCTGGATATAAGGTATCTATAACCTTAAAATAAGAATAAGAATGTATTCGGCAAAACACGCATAAAACAAAAGGCAATAAAGACCCGAGTAACAAGTAACAATGAAATATTACTATCAAGAAGCTAAGAATATGACCATATATGATATCATATCAATATGTATGATTCCGGAATAAGTCAATAACATTATTTAAACCATTATACAGGAGGTTCGGACACTTACAAAGCAAGTCGGACCTAAGGTAAGGGAAATATCACAATCTCATTTTTATCCGAGATTGTTTATTCGTAAGTATTTACTGGGGTGTATTTTATCATCCACATCCATGTTTCATCAAAATGTAATATTATTTCCATCCACCTACAATTGTTTAAATCCATTTTTACCCTTCGGTGAGTTTTTAGTAAAATGTATGAAAGGAATCTTTTGTCGTTTTTCGTACGAGGTACTTTTTGTCTATTCCGACAAAAGTACGATGAATGTTTTTTTAACTTATACGCCATGAATAGATTTTTAAAAAATTATTTCCAAGAAGCTTCCTTTACAAGTTTTCAAGTTTATTTTTAATCAACTTCTTTTATTTTAAAGTCGTGTGACATGTTATTAAAGGAAAAATGTTTTTTGAAGAAGAAATGATATTTTCCTCAAGAATGGAGTTCAAGTGTTTTATCAAAATTATTTTCCATCTAAGATAATAAAGGGTTCTGTTTTTATCCCTATTATTACATTGATTTGATCATGTTGTTATTGAATTATTCTTATGAATTCCTTTATCTTGTATGAATTGTTTTATGATGTCATGATGTTTAAGATTCCAATTTGTATTACATGGGTTATGCAATGATGTATGATTTATGATTATGTGGCACACATAAGAAAGGATTCATTATAAGATGGGTGGGACCTATATTTCCCTCCAATGCATTGGGTAAAGATTTTATATCTCATGAGATAGACAGGGCTGGAACGGTAGGTTATACCGGTTCAGTGAAACAGGACTGAAACGAGGGTTACTCGATTCAGAAAGGGACTTTGTCCACTAAGATAGTCTTGGCAATGAGTCTTGACTAACAAGAAATGATTCTCTATGATTATGTGTGAATGCCACAAAGTTTCATGTTTTAGGTTATGATTATTGTGATTACATTTCACTGCCATGATTTACCCCATGTTATGAAATTATGATCTCTTTTGCAGGTTAAGATTTCCAAAAGTTATGTGCATATATATATGATGTGATTGATATTTCTTTTGTTTACCCTTACTGAGAATTTGAGCTCACCCTTTTATGTTTTCTTTTCCCCAGGATATAAAGAAAGGTTTTAGGTAAAAAAAAGGGGAAGATCTTTATGGGAGATTTTGAAGATCTTTCACCACGATTAGAAGATTATATTCCGAGTTTCCAAAGACACTAAACTATTACGATCCTTGTGTGTGTGTTTTTTGTTATGTACTAAGTATTCCGCAAAAGTAATGTAATGTACATGTACGTTAAGATTCGGGTTTCTACAGTTCTACTAAAATTTCAAGATATAAAAGAATGCGTAGAACCTGAATCAAAAATCACGTTCGCTATTCTTCAATGAATAACTACCTTACCTGTCACCACTTCATTGTTGGGGTTCACTTCGGCAGAAGTGATGGAAAAAGCTCTTCCTTGCTGCCTTGGAGGTTATTGGTTGCCTCCTAAAACCCTTGGATTTGGGAACTGATCTGAAAGATTCCCTGGTTCTTTGCATTTATAGCAATGAACAATGTGTTGATGTTAGAATGGATCATTCCTCTCCTTTGTCATAGCCGCGGGTCTTTCTTGCCGACAGTTAACAGCTAGGTGTCCTTCTCTTCCACACCTGAAGCATTTCCTCGTACCCTTAAGGAAATTTCCAGGGTGCTTCTTTCTGCACTTTTGGCATGTGGGGTGATGGATCTTCTTAGAACCATTGGATTTATCCATCGGAACACCAGCATTAAAGTCCACCTTACGCTTCTTATCCCCATGATACCCCTGTGATTCTTCGATCTCCATTTCAACATTGAGGGCTCATCAGACAATTTCATCATAGCTGTCGAAGTCACGGATTGCTAATGCTTTCCGTAGGCTAGGATTCAACCCACCAAATAAGTGGTCAACTTTTCATTCTGGGGTAATGACAAATCCAGAAGCATATCGTGCAAGCCTTGTGAAGTTTTCCTCGTATGCTCCAACAGATTCTTCGTCTTTTTTCTTGGGGGAAAGGAAGTCCCTTTCCATCTTAAGCTGGAGGGTGTGAGGAAAATATTTATCGAAAAACATCTTCCGGAAATCCTTCCATTCCAATGCCTCGATCTCCACCTCATGCTTCATACTTTTGATCAAAATCCACCATTGATCAACTTCACCCTCTATACGATAAGACACCAGGAGTACCTTCTCTTGTTCCAAAAATTGAAGGATGGAGAAGATCTTTTCAATAGAGTTGATCCATTATTCAGCGATCGTGGGTTCAGATGATCCCCTAAAAGTAGGAGGCCTTTGTCTCATGAATTTCTCGATAGCGACTTGTTATTTCTTAGGGGGGTGGGGGTTGAACATTCCTATTTACCCGTGTTTCTATTAAAAACTTGAGTTAGCTGAGAGACAAGCGTGACAAAGTTCATGATTACTGCTTTCATTGGATTGGGCATCTCATTAGTACAATCATCACACTGATCTTCACATCCGTTGTTAGCCCGAGTCCTCCTATTACTGGCCATTGGCTGGAATAAAAGGAAAGTTAGGTGTAATAAATAAAGGGTAATCCAAAGACAAAAGTTGATGACTTATAAATAAACTTTTATTTCCTTAACTCATGAGTCTATAGGTTTCAATCTAGGCTCTTCATGATCTACATTCTAACATATATTCTTAGGGGATTTTTTTAATTACCTTAATAAGGGTTAATAATAATCTTGTGAATTTATCAAAACATATCCCCCAGGAGTTTCATAACCAAGAGTGCAGCAAGGCCCGTTGTCGTGCACCAGTTTCCGTTTGAGTCTAGATCAAAGCGGTGTTTTCGGGTTTTACCCCTAGGATACATCTGTGCCAGAGCCGCCTCAACCTACTCGTATCCAGACAGGGATGTATTTGTTTGATAAACCACTTACTCAGTACTTACCAAAACATAAGGATGTTTTGATTATACTTATTCTTGTCTCAATGGTTTTACTAGGGTTTTCTAATCTTAATCCCAAATATAACTAAACCTATCCTTTGATACAAACTATAACATCCCTACTTTTTAATACAAACATAAACATGATTTATTACATAAAACGTCACTTGATACAACAAAGAAGATAAAGAGGTTTAGTGTCTCTGGGGCTTAGGATCATTACATAAAAACATGAAACATGAAATACAATATCTTTATTGAAAACTTCCTTTTCATGACCACTACATTCGCTCGTACTTAGCATTTCATGGGATAACCTGAGGACATGCATAAGAAAAGGGTGTTCTATAAAGCCTAGTAAGGGATTACACATGGAATAACATGAGTAGTACAATACATGTTAGACATTAGGCATATCAATATATAACAAGATAAACATGAACATAAAGGCATGATAAAGCATGATAATCATAACATGGAAATGTGGAAACAACACTTAACATGGAATTAACATGAGCCAAGGCCCATTGCACATGAAGCATGAGTAAATCCTCATTGCACATAAAGCATGAGTAAACCCTCATTTCACTTGAATTAGCTTGATTCAAAACTCATTGCACATGATGTATCATGATACTATACTTTACCCAATGCATTGGAGCGTTATAAGGGCGCACCCTTCTTAAACATTTCATTTCATGCATAAGTGCGCCACATGGATCATAAAACATGGATTCATAAAACACAATCATTTATTCCACGATAAAGGAATATAGAATTCATACATGAATATTTATAATCAATAAGTAAATGTTCATAAAGGTGAATACCCTTGATGGATAAATGGGCATGGTATTCACTACAAAATGGCATTGGCTTAGAAAATCGGTGCGATTTCAGCAGCGTAACAGCGTGAAATAAGAATTCATAAAAATGGTTGATGATAGAGAAAGGGGTTACTTATAATATTTACATGTAATAGATAGTAAGGGGGTCATATGGATACATGTACCAACAGTTGTAATGGAATTTGGATTCATGATACAAAAGTATTGCTTGAATGTAAATGAGGAGAGAGAAGTTCCTTTCAGAATTTCGACATAGTAACAGGTGTACATGGGAGGCATTTAATGAAAGATAAAGGGTATCCCATCATTCAAAAAATAAAGAGGGAAGTATGAGAGAGGTGCTAAATCATACCCCAACATTCATAATTGAAATTAAAAGGGCAAAACAACTTAAAAAAATTGGAAAAAAAATGAGAAAGGAAGAAAAAACCCTTACTTGGAAGTGTGCTTCCAAAGAATAGAGAGGGGATTTTGAGAGGCTTCTTGGGAGCTTGGGGAACCTCGGGAAGATTATACGGAGAGTAGGGAAGAGTTTGGAAGAACTCCAAAGGCTTTGATTGAGGAGGAAGTGGGAGCATGGGTGGGTTTATATAGGAAAGGTGAGTTAATTCTTTATTATTTAGATTTGGGACCCCTTACATTAAACTTATCCAAACCACAAATCAGATCATGGTTTTTGCGCATGGTTTTTGGGAAAGGGGATAGGAAAACAATATTTTATAAGGCCAAAGTCCAATCTTCTTAAAATAATGGGACTGCTTATGTGGAGATGAGTCACACTCACATGGAAAATAATTTAAAAAGACAAGATGTTTAATAAGTCTTGAGGGGTCCATTAATGCTTTGTAAAATAAGTCAAACAAACCCAAAATCACATTATTTTAATTGTAAAACATATATTTCCCGAAAATAAAGCTTATAGTATTTTATTATATCACTATTGGGTCATTATGATGTCATACAACACATTATATATTTAAATGGTATTTAATTTTTACCCAAAAATTTGAATGTCTCATAAAATTATGAAAAATTCAGCGTTGGATAATTTCAACATCCTGATTCTAGAAATAATATATATTTTATCTAAATAATTTTTTAAATATGTTAATTTTCACTTTTAAAATAAAAACTGACATTTATCGAAATTTCACGGGTTTTGACAAAAAATGGCATTCAAACCTTAATAAAAAATACAATTGCATTCATAAAATTATAAGATTATTTATTTTTAATAAAAATTAAATTAATAATAATAATAATGATATTTTATTAAAATATTATTTAATTCAAAAATTCCTTAATTTAATAAAATAGAATTCTCAATTAAATAATAACTAAAAAACACTATTTGTACTTTAAAAACTATTTACAATGTATCAATAAAGACAAGAAAGTATATTCATTAGTATATACAAAAATAATGTTCATGAACATAGTACTAGAGATTTGTTACAAACCCCTTAAAACAGCCATGTAAGTCCTAAAGGTAAGGTGTGCGATGGTGACAGACTCTTGGGGTGGCTCAGATAACATTGGTCGAGTGGTAATCTCTATCAACTTCCACTTTTCCCGTAGATGGTCTCATTCGATCTTGACATGATGAAGCTCAGCTTGGGCTTGGTCAAGAGTGAATCCCAAAGATTCCACCTCTTTTCGAGCTCTGATAAATGGGCTTCATATAGAGAAATTCTACTGGATGAGGCCATCGCTTCCTTTTTCTGAGTAAATTGGGTTTGTTAAATCCTTATATTTAAACTAATCATGTGATCACTGTTCAGTGGCTATAAAAGCAACAATCACAATTCTTAACATAAAACCAAAGAAGTTGATATTTTATATAAACATTTTACATAAAGAGGAATTTAATTAGATCAAGAGGGATTTACATTAATGAAACTTTGGGTCTTTACATCTACCCTCATTTAATCTGTGAACTCAAGTCATTAATTCAAGCCTTCATTCTCACTATCATGTAAGAAATTTAATGATGTAAGACCATCCTCAAATTATTTCTTACCTTAGATAGTGTCCAACACATGGAATACGAGCTTTTGAATTCATCAGTTAACTAGGATCATATATTCCATTTCCCCAAAGATGACAGTACTAGTATAACTTTAGTGTCAATTAAATATGGTTCTCATTTTATGTTGTATATTATGTGTACTTCTTGTCCAATACTCAATTTTATGAGGGTGGGGTGCTTTTAACTAACCATGCTGGCATGTGTAGACATCTATAAAAATGTTAGATAAGTCACAAGTTTAATTCAGTAATGTTGTTATCATTGATGTACTTTATTATTAATCTCAAATTTAAAAATAAATGTTTTTGTCTATACTTTATGAAATTTAATCTTTTTACAAGCCATGAACAACCTATTAGTATAGAAGCCTAAAATTGTTCACCCATGGGGTGCACTTGACTTGGGGACTTAATTGGGTAATGAAAGGTATGGCCATATAGGTGCCAATAATGAGTTATTGAACATGAGTGAATGATTTGGGATGCCTATAACACATAATGGGACCTGAGGCATGTGCCTCTTATATACCTAATGAAAATGAATATAAATAAATTTTAATTTAATTTATGAGTACATGTTCTTTACATTATTTTAATAGTTCTCTACATCGACTATAAACTTATTCATTTATCGTTTACTTAAATTTATTTTCTATTAAAGTTAAATCCTATTGAATTGTTTATGACAAAATGACCTACATAAATTCTTTTTACAGAATAGACGAAGTTGGATGTATGAAATCGACCGGATCTCAAGCGATTTTTAAAACAATTTGGAGAGATTTATTGATTTTTAATTTCACAATGCTTCAGATTGTGGTCGGATACACTACCCATGTTCCAATTATGTTGTTAGACCTAAGTTGAGCCATGAATAAGTCAGATACCATAGAGCCAAATATGATTTTCAAGATAACTACTTTGTGTGGTATCACAAAGGGGAGAAAATGAAATCTCAAATTGGTGATGATTGAAATGAAAGGACTGGAATGGAGAATTTGTTAGATGATCGGTTTCTGTTTATTCGTCATCATGAAAAATAAAGGATTTCGACTCAAGAATACTTCTATATGAGGACAAATGATGCATCTAGTGAAAATGATGATATTGATGGGGTGAAAAATTTGAATGATGGTGCCACGAATCCAGTATATCAACAATGAGATAAAATGAAAAAGCTGTAATTTTTAATCTGATTGTTTCATTGGAAAACTATGTATGAGATTTCCAATACAACAATCGATTAAATTCTTACCATCTTGAAGGATTTAATTCCAAATGATGCAGATATTCCCTCAAACCACTATATGGAAAAGAAGTTAGTTGAGGAACTTGTATTTTCAAGAAACAAAATTCATGATTGCCCGAAAGATTGCAGTTTATTCTGGGAGGAAACCGTTGAACGAAATGATTGTATAAATTGTGGCACATACCGCTGGAAGTCAAAATCTGATGGAACACCATCCCGCGTTCCACAAAAAGTAATTTGGAACTTTCCATTGATCCCCAGACTCCAGAATATTTTTATGTCTGATGACATGTCAATAAAAATGAGATGGCATGATACCTAGAGAAGGACGCCTAATGATGAGTTGGTTCATCCTGAAGATGGATTTTCATGGTAGATATTTGATGCTTGACATCCTGATTTTGCAGCTGACGTGCATAATGTGAGGCTGGGTCTTTCATGAGACAGTTTAATCCGTTTGGGAAGATGCTTACTTCGCATAGCACATAGCCAGTTTTTATACACATTTATAATCTTCCTCCATGGTTGTGTATGAAAAAACCTTTCACATTCATGAGTATACTCATATCTAGTCCTTCTGATCCCGGTATTTATATTGATTTATACATGCAACCTATAATAAAAGAGTTCAAACTTATTTGAGATGTAGTTGTGTGCACATATGATGCATGTTCGAAAAACATATTTCAGATGTGTGTTGTGCTTATGTGGATGATCAATGATTTTCCAGCTTATGCAATGATGTCTGGATGGAGCATGAAGGGAAAACTGTCATGTTGAGTTTGTATGAAGAATACATGATCCAGAAGACTAAAACATCATTGTAGTTTAAGGTTTATGGGACATCGACAATTCTTGCCAAAGGATCATCCATATAGAATGAATCATTGAAGATTTGATAATACCATAGAGACTGATGATCCACCTCAACATATGTCTGGAATTGATGTTCTTAATGAATTGAAAGATTTCAGTTATTCATTCGGAAAGGGTCAAATGAAATCTGGAAAGAGAAATAATGTTTCCACTGAAACCTATTACAATTGGAGGAAGAGGAGTATCTTTTTTGATTTTCCTTATTGGTCAACTAATTTAGTACGTCATTTATTATACGTAATGCATATTGAAAAGAATATATGAGAAATGTTGCTTTTGGTTCTTCTAAATTTCAAGGGGAAGACAAAAGATGATTTATGATCTCAGCGTGACTTGGTGGATTGAGGCATCAGACCAGAATTGCATCCTGGGCATATTAGTGAAAATAAATGGAAACTTCCATGTGCTTCTTATGTGATGACACCTATAGAAGAAAAACAATTTCTGGAAGTATTAGAGACTATTAGAGTTCCTGATGGCTATTTAAGCAACATATCTAAATGGGTCAACAGAAGAGAGTTGAAGTTAAAATCTTTGAAGACTCATGATTATCACGTTATACTGCAAGAGTTTCTTCCAATATAAATCTGCCATATTTTGTCCAATAATGTAATGGTGAAAATTATTCAGTTGTTCCATTTTTTAGATATCTTTATGGTAAGAATTTTTCCAAGTCTTTCTTGAATTTTTTTTTGATAGATGCCCCATTAATTTTTTGTGAGTTAGAGAAAATATTTCCTCCATCATTTTTTACATGCATGCTGCATCTGACTATCCATATTACTAGTAAAATAATTATCAGAGGACCTGTTTCTTTTTTATGGATGTATCCAATTGAAATAAATATGTACACATTAAATTCTTATGTCCAAAATAAGAATCATCCCGAAGGTTCTATCGTGAACGGTTACTTGTCTCATGAATGTATGGATTTCTTCTAAATGTATTTGTCTAATATTACTACAAGAATGAATAGACCAATGAGGAATTAAGAATAATAGTATGAGAAAATTGAACCCAGTTTTCCATCACTTCCTCAAACAGGAGGTATTCCTGGATCATATACATTGAAGAAATTAAGCCATTAAGAGTAGGAGATGGAACATCGCACAGTTTTGTTCTACTATGATTTGTTAGATATCTATATCAGGTAACTAAATTGAATATGTATATCTTACATATATATTTGTTAAACAATTCATATTTTTTATCTATAGGGAACATAAAATAATGATAAATAGAAAGCACCATTTTTTATATTTGAGAAGGAGAGAGACTTTGCATAGCAAAGAGTTTTCTGCTTGGTTAAAATTGAAGGTAAAAATATTACTATTTAAAATAATTATATCAATATTTAATTAAGTTTAATATTCATTTATATTGTAGGTATTGAGTTTGTCTGCTGACTCTCTCTCTGAGGAAATAAGAGCTTTGGATTTTGGTCATAATACCATGGTTCATGATTGTAAATCAATTGTTATTAATGGGTACAAATTTATTGTCACTAAACGAGCAAAGAACGTGAGAACACAAAATTATGGTGTTATGGTCACTGCCACAATAGATTGTTATGCTAGTGATCAGATAGTAGACCGCGATCTGAAAATGTGGGTTATTATGGAGCCATTGAGAAAATAATAATATTGGATTATTACTCTCATGGATGAGTCACAATGATGAAATGCCATTGGTTTGATTCGATGACGAGATAGGGAACATTTATTGATTAATTTGGATTTCTAGTAATTAATATGACTCACACTCTTGCTAACAAAGAACCAAATGTGTTGGAATAAATGTCTAAACATGTTTTTTATGTCAATGACCAACTTCGACCTGAATTTGGTGTCATAGTTGAAGTAATTCCAAGACATATTTTTGATGATAGTGATGATGGAATTGACACTTTCCCTAGTGACATTGGAACCAATCCATTTATTTCTTTTGATGACTCCAATAGCTCAATTTTTAGAGTTGATTGTGAACCTGAAGTTATGGTTGAAAATATATAGAATCATTCATCCATGTTCTCAATTCTTTTGGTTTACCTCGAGTTGGGTTGTTAAGGTTGGTAATATTCAAATTGATTTAGTGTTGATCAAAAATATGTTTTAGCTGACTTGACCGTTATGTAAAATTTCAATGTTTATTGGTAGCAGTTTTATTTGAATTGAATTTTGTAATTTTGAATTGAACTGTATTCAAACCTAGTCAAACAATATTTCTAACTTGCTGAACATTAAAACTTGTATGATTTATTAAATCCATTCAAGCTTTTCTAAAACAATATTTCTAACTTGGTGAAAATTACAACTTTGGTCATTTGTGACGTGTATGAGTCAACCCCATCAAAATCTGAGGCGCGGTGTGACCGATAGCACTCTAACTGTATCTCTTTTGTTTAAAATAGATGTGATTTTAAGTGAAAAGAACGACTGACATACGAAAAAAACGAACAAACTCATTAGGATTATATGTATACTTTATCAAAATGATCCATGGGTTATATGTGATGTGTATGAGTCAACTACAGCTCAATCCAAGGTGCGGTGTGTCCGAAACCATTCAAAGTGTCCCACATTTGATTGAAATTGATAACATTTTAACTGAAAAGTAAAAAAGACATACAAAAAACTGACCAAATGAATTTGGATTGACATGATATTTAAGGAAAATGATCCTTGGGTAATTTGTGACATGTAAGAGTCCACCCCGCCTTAATCCGTGGCCCAGTGTGGCCGGCACCACTCAAAGTGTATCAGGTTTATTTGAAATGGACAACAATTTAAGCGAAAATAACAACTAGCATACGAAAAACTGACCAAACGCATTCAGATTGTGTTGATACTTTAGCACAACGATCCATGGGTCATATGTGACGTGTAAGAGTTAACCCCACCTCAATCTGAGGCACAATGTTTCCAGCACCACTCAAAGTGTCTTTCTTTTGTTTAAAATGGACATCATTTTAAGTGAAAACAACAATTGACATACAGAAAACTGACAAAATTCATTTGGAATGTGGTGATGCTTTAGTAAAATGTTTCATATGTCATTTATAACGTTTAAGAGTCAACCCCGTTTCAATCCAAGACGCGGTGTGTCCGACACTTCTCAAAGTGTGTCTCTTTAGTTTAAAATGGACTTCATGTTAAGTGAAAACAATAACTGACATACGAAAAACCAACAAAACACATTCGGATTCTGTTGACACTTTAGAACAATGATCCATGGGTCATATGTGATGTGTATGAGTCAACCACACCTCAATCCGAGGCCCAGAGTGGCCGGCACCACCCAAAGTTTCTCTCATGTTTAAAATGGACAACATTTTAAGTACATATGGAAAACTGACCAAATGGATTCTGATTGTTTGGATACTTTATAACAATGATCCATGGGTTATATGTGATGTGTACGTGTCATCCCCACCTCAATCCATGGAATGGTGTGGCCGACACCACTCAAAGTGTCTCTCTTTTGTTTAAAATGGACATGATTTTAAGTGAAAACAACAACTGACATATGGAAAACCAAACAAATGAATTCAGTCACTATTGAGACATTAGAAAAACAATCCATGGGTCATATATGCTTTGTACCAATCAACCCCAGCTCTATCCGAGGCACGGTGTGGATGGAACCATTGGAAGTGTCTCACTTTTGTTTGAAATGGATAACATTTTAAGTGAAAAGTAAAAATGACATACGGAAAACTGACCAAACACATATGGATTGTATTGATAATTTAGGAAAATGATCCTTGGGTCATTTATGATTTGTAAGAGTAAACCCCGTCTAAATCCAAGTTGCGGTGTGGCTGGTAGCACTCTAACTAAGTCTCTTTTTTTAAATGGATGGGATTTTAAGTGAAAAGAACAACTGACACACGCGAAACCAACCAAACGCATTCGGATTCTGTTAATAATTTATTAGAACGATCCATGGGTTATATGTGACATGTAAAAGTCAACGCCAGCTCAATCCGATGTGCGGTGTGGCCGGCACCATTCAAAGTGTCTCACTTTTGTTTGAAATGGAAAACAGTTTAAGTGAAAAGTACCGCTGACATACAGAAAACCAACCAAACGCATTCATATTGTTTTGATACTTTAGGAAAATGATCATTCGGTCAATTGTGATGTGTACGAGTAAACCCTGTTTCAATCCAAGGCCCAGTGTGGCCGACACCACTCAAAGTGTCTCAGGTTTATTTTAAATGGACAACATTTTAAGTGAAAATAACAACTAGCATACAAAAAACTGACCAAACACATTTGGATTATGTTGATACTTTATCACAATGATTCATGGGTCATATGTGATGTGTACGAGTCAACCCTGCCTCAATTCGAGGCACGATGTTTCTGAAACCACTCAAAGTGTCTTTTTTTTTAAAATGGACATCATTCTAAGTGAAATCAACCACTAACATACGAAAAAAATGACCAAACGCATTTCGAATGTCTTGATTCTTTAGGAAAATGTTCTATGAGTAATTTGTAATGTGTATGAGTCAAACCCGTCCTAATCCAAGATGCGGTATCGATGGCACCACTCAAAGTGTCTCTCTTTAGTTTAAAATGAACTTCATTTTAAGTGAAAACAACAACTAACATACAGAAAACTTACCAAATGCATTTGAATTCGATTGAAACTTTAGGAAAACGTTCCATCAGTCATTTGTGACGTTTAAAAGTGAACACCTCCACAATCAGATGCCCAGTGTGTCCAGAACCACTCAAAGTGTCTCAAATTTATTTGAAATGGACAACATTTTAAGTAAAAATAACAACTAGCATACAGAAAACTGACCAAACGCATTCAGATTGTGTTGATACATTAGAACAATGATCCATGGGTAATATGTGACATGTAAGAGTCAATCCCACCTCAATTCGAGGCATGGTGTTTCTGGAACCACTCAAAGTGTTTCTCTTTTGTTTAAAATGGATATAATTTTAAGTCAAAACAACAACTGACATACGGAAAATTGACCAAACACATTTGGAATGTGTTTATGCTTTAGGAAAACAAATCATGAGTCATATGTTACATTTATGAGTCAACCCCTTCTCAATACAAGACACGGTGTGGCCGGCGCCACTCAAAGTGTCTCTCTTTAGTTTAAAATGGACTTCATGTTAAGTGAAAACAACAACTGACATATGGAAAGCAGACCAAACCCATTCCGATTCTGTTGAAACTTTAGGAAAATGATCCATGGGTTATTTTTGATGTGTACGAGTCCGAGTCGCAGTGTAGCCGAAACCACCCAATGTGTCTATTATGTTTAAAATGGACAACATTTTATGTACATATGGAAAACCGACCAAACGGATTCTAATTGTGTTGATACATGAGTAAAAATATCCATGGGTCATATGTGATGTGTACGAGTAAACCTTGCCTTAATATGAGGCACAATGTGACCAACACCACTCAAGGTGTCTCTCTTTTTTTAAAATGGCCTTGATTTTAAGTGAAAACAACAACTAACGTACAAAAAACTAACCCAACGGATTCAGAAAGTGTTGTTTCTTTAGTAAAATGATCCATGAGTCATATTTCATGTGTACGAGTCAACCCCACCTCAATCTGAGACCGGGTGTGGCCAGAAACACTAAAAGTGTCTCTCTTTTGTTTCAAAAGGACATCATTTTAAGTGAAAACAACAACTGACTTACGGAAAACTGACCAAACGCATTCAGATTCCGTTTAAACTTTAGGGAAACAATACATAAGTCATATGTGATTTGTATGAGTCATCCTAGCCTCAATATGAGGTGCAGTGTGTCCGGCACCACTTGAACTGTCTCTCTATAGTTTAAAATGGACAACATTTTAAGTGAAAAAAACAACTGACATACGAAAAACTTACCAAACGCATTCAGATTCTATTGAAAATTTAGTAAAAAGTTACATGAGTCATTTTTGATGATTAAAAGTCAAACTTTCCTCAATTTGAGGCCCAGTGTGGCCAGCACCACTCAATGTGTCTCAGGTTTAGTTGAAATGGACAACATTTTAAGTTAAAACAACAACTGACATACATAAAACTGACCAAACACATTCTGATTCTGTTGAAACTTTAGGAAAATGATCAATGGTTCATATGTGACATCTAAGTGTCAACATAGCATCAATCCGAGGCACGGAGTGGCCGAAACCATTCAAAGTGTCTCTCTATAGTTTAAAATGGACTTCATTTTAATTGAAAACAATAACTGACATATGGTAAACCAACCAAACACAATCGGATTCTATTGAAACTTTAGGAAAATTATCCATGGGTCATATGTGATGTGTACGAGTCAACCGATCCTCAATATGAGTCACAATGTGGTCAGGATCACTCTAAGTGTCTCTCCTTTGTTTAAAATGGACAACATTTTATGTATATATGGAAAACTGACCAAATAGATTTTGATTGTGTTAATAGTTTATCAAAATGATCCATGCGTCATATATGATGTGAATGAGTAAACCTCGCCTCAATCCGAGGCATGGTGTGGCCGATATCAATCCAAATTTATGTATTCTGTTTAAAATGAACATCATTTCTAGAAAAAACACATTTAAATGTGTATGTTTATAAGAACTATGTATGTTTATAATTAAGTTATGAATTATGATTTAATTATGTATGTGTATAGTTCCAGATGAATTATATGTTAAATGTGTATGGATTTGTTCTGCATATTTATGTGTTAGTTGGTTATTGCAGGTACATTAATCGGAGAGGATATCAGAGAATTACCTGAATGGATGGACACCCTGCCGGTGTTGTGCAAATTGTAGGCTGATGTGAAATTTTCATAGAATAGACAATGCCAATGGTTTAAAACCATTAGAATAGGGTTAATTGAATGTTTTTACCAATGTTTCAAAGGTAACTGTGGGTAAAAATACATTCCCAATGGTTTCTAAAACTATTGGGAACCATGGGAAAATGTTGTTTTTGCCAACGGTTCAGGGGAAACCCTTGGGAAAAACATTCCCAACGGCTCCAAAAACCGTTGGGATAGGCTAATTTTTCTAACCTATCCCAAAGGTTCTATGTAAACTATTGGGAAAATCTATCCCAATGGCTTACTTACCAATGGTTCTTTGGCCTTTCCCAATGGTTCAGAACCGTTGGTAAATCATCCTTTTCTAGTAGTGATTTTTCCCAACAATCTCCCTCTTTGGGTTTGTTGAAAACTCTTTTAATTTTGACATATTATTATAGTTCATTCCATATTCAACATCAAATCATTTTTTTATTAAGATAATCATCAAATATTTACTCAACACATACTCTAAGTCCACATGATCCATGATCGGTGTGAGAAACAGAAATAACATGAAAATCTCTTCAATGAATCACTTTATTTCAAAACCTCTCAATTGATTTCATCAAAAACTAAATGTATCATGATATATATACTTTGATTGATCACCAATGGCATCATAAGAATTAAAAATACCCCTATCTTGCTACTCCAATTGTTATCTTCTACCATCCTTCATTAAGACACTTTCTCCCCTTGGATTTCCATAATTTCTCTCCCTTAGTCAATGAAATTGAAGCTCACTACAATAGGTTAATGAACAAAGATCAGTAAATTAGCGAAAAGAAATCAATACCTCATTGGGATGGGGTCCCACATCCACACTATCTCAAGTATGGGGAGTCGACTAAACACCAAGAGCCAGTCGATGCCATTCAAAAACTTATTCGGGTAAGGACTTTGTCAGAATGTCTGAAACTAATTGTTCTATGGGCACATATTCAAACATCAAAATCCCTTGCTCCACATTCTCCTTGATAAAATGATACTTTTTTTAAATGTGATTTGTCCATGAGTGATATACTGGATTTTTTCTAAGATTTACATCACTTGAATTGTCATAATGGATTCCTATCAAAGACTTTAATTCTATTATTATATCATCAAGCTGCTGCTTCATCCAGAATAGTTGTGTACAAGCATGAGTAGGCACAATATAATCATCATCTATGGTGCTCAATGAAATGAAATCTTGTTTCTTGATTTTCCAAGAAATAAAAAATTCACTGAGATTGAAACCACATCCTGACATTGATTTCCTATCATCTACTAAACCATCCCAATCCGTATCTGTATATCCCAATAACTCCTTATGATATTTTTCATTGTACATAAAACCGAAATCCATCGTGCCCTATATATACTGAACAATTTTTATTTACTGTAAGAATGTTAATTTCCTTGGGATTACTTTGATACAACACTGATTGACATGTGTAAAAAACAATATTAGGTCTTTTTTTCAATAAAATATAGTAGAATACTAATAATTTTCCTATATTATGTAATATTAATTGCATCTCCATCATTATACATTCATTGTTTCAAATTAGTATCCATTGGAGTCATCATATCCTTAGAATTATCCATTCCAAATATTATCAAAACCTCCTTGGAATATTTATATTGTGTAATCAATGCATCATTATTTGTTGTTGTTACCCATAAACCAAGGAAAATATCACTTCTCCAGTCACGGACATTTCAAACTCACTTTTAATGAATTTGGAAAATTAGATGAATTACACTTCTTATGATCCCCAAATATTATGTCATTAACATACATAAACACCATCATACATTGATTACTATCATTATTGACGTAGATATTTTAATTAACTCTACCACATTAAAAATTGAGCTTCTGAAAAAACTGATCAAGACTGGAATACTATGATCTTAAGTCTTGAATCAACCCCTAAAGTATACTCTTTAGTCTATACATTCTTTTCTCATTTTCATGAATGTGAAAAAAATCTGGTTTCTCAATGTACACTTCTTATTTTATAACCCCATTAAGAAATGTTGATTTGATGTCTATCTGAAAAACTTTGAACTTTTTATGCACTACTATGAAAAAGAATAATCTGATTGTCTATAGCATAAAAATTGGTGAAACCCTTTATCTAAGAGTTCCCTTTGAATATTATTTTCTTCTTGTTCATTCATCTTTATCTGGAAGACCCATTTATTCCCAATGACATTCTTATTTTTTGGTTTTGTAACAATATCCCATGTTTGATTCTTTTATATTCAGTCCAGCTCTTCATTTAGAGCCTAAAATCAGTTCTTATCCTTAACTAATTCATCTAACTCATCATTTGTATCTTCTTATGAATCATTATTTTCCACTATTTTCCACTTCAACTCCCCCTGAGTTTCTTACCTCTTTGTCACTATTATAAAAAAATTGTTCACTGTGTTGTGGAAGATTCTGACCATTCACTTATATAGACACATTATTGCTTTTAACTACATTCCCAACCTCTTACCAAACCATTGCCAATATTCTCTCATATATTAAAAGTATTATTTATTCATTTATCTAATACCATATTGTTAGAAAAAAATATAATCATGAAATAAATGAGTGTTTCTGCTTCTCCCCAAATCTGTCTTCTTGATGTCATACGATATAACCATTCATAATTTTTATCCCATTTAGATCTTACATTTGATTAAGATATATAATTATACCCTATTATGTGCAACTCTTCTTGTTTTTGGGAACACTATTAAGACCGAAAAACTTTATCTTTCTCCTGCACCATTTATTATAATGTGTCACATTTCATTGATCCATCAACAGAACTTCTAAGACGACCGAGTCAGAACTCATTATAGGAAACTAGATATAATGTAAATAACCCAATCACTATCTATTTCACTAAATTACATTCATAGATTTCAAAATTCAATAAAACATTAAGTCATTTCAATTAATTCTTTCATATTAATTCTTATTCTCTTTTGATTTGAATTATTTGAAATTCTGAAGCACATTACATCACCATTTTCTATCTTTTGATGCCACTTCCCCTTTGATTTTATCTCCCTAACACCTGAAAAACACGAATCATTAGTTAATAGTATTTATACACCTTAGTATAAGGGATTTTATGGAATCCTCAAGAAGAGGATTGTGGTTAATCTTGATTGATCAAACCTTTGAAACATTCTTTCAAAGAACTATACTATTTTGTGCTAGTTCCAACTATGCAACTAAATTCAATTGTTCTGGCCATATGACTGACCATTCATTACCCACATGTTGTGTCTTCTTATGATATGTGGGTTTTTGGTTTTTCCTTTTTTCAAACTTTGGTGTTTAATTATATTTCAACTAATTTCTTCCTTTGATGCTCCACCTGAATTCCATTTTTCATGACTCATTCATTGAGCAAGAATATCTCAAATAGTTTTTTTTCTCTTTCTTCCTATCCCACTGGATAGATCTTTCTCTTGATATAACTTTTCACCTTGTTCCATGACATGTGAATTTCATGATAAATTCTTTATTCATGTTTCTTTTAAGAGTTACCCGATTAAAATTACTCAAATGTATTGTGAGTGATTGCTTCAAATAATGTATATTATTCTATCTCAGAACTTGAGTAGCTCCGCCCTTTTTAATCTAGGTTTGTTCACATTCATTTAAATAATGATATTGTCAATAAAACCTAGGAGTTTATTGAAAAACATTTCATTGAGTTTCTTATGTATCCCCCAAATCAATAACCATATTTTTTGACTAATAATTTTGAATTACATTATTGAATTTCTTGTTATACACCATTAGAGTCTGAGATCTCCTTTCGAGTTCCTTTTTCTTCCCTTATTTATCCATATTGAAATATCTTTTCAAATGACCATGTTTAAAAAATATAAAACTTCTCCCATTAAAAACCTAACTAATATCATAATTTATTGTTTGAGATATTGATAAAATTTGAGTTTTTCTTATAACATTGATCTACTGGGATTCTTGACACATACTAAGGGTATTTCCAATTCTTCCAAAATAGTATCATTTTATGGATAATTTCTTCTGAGAGAATATTATTTTAGATATCTAAAGGTGATTCTTCTTATTCTCAGATTTAGAAATATTTCTATCTTTATAGTAGGAAATATTTTCCAAATCCTCTAAACAAAAACTTGATGTATGTCAATAAATCCCACAGAAATAACACACACTACCATTACTTCCTGTAAAAGCTTGTTTAGGTTTGTTTCAAGTATCTATAGAATTTTTTCTATTTATAGAACTATTAAAAAATCTTATATTATCATGCAGGGTAGATTTTTCATCATATACAATACTGGTTTCCCAAACTTCATAACATTTTAGATGAGAAAATATATTCATATTTCTCATTAGAAATATAATATTTTATTTTCATTTCATCATCACCTAACAAAATATATTTCAATAGTAAATGAAAATAATCCTTCAATTTTGGATTACCTATAGCATTAAATTTTTTCACTTATTTTTTCACTAATTATAGAACTTCTCCCAGTTTTTGAATCTTCATATCTCTTGATTTAGATTGAGAATGAAGTTCTCTCTTGAGATTCATCCCACTACTATTCTCATCCTCTAATTCTCAAGTAAGCTTGTCCACAACGTCACTTTTATCATTTATTTTTAATTTTTCTTGAGTAATAGAATCATAACAACATGTATTATGTTATTACATAATTTAGTTCTCTTGAACTAGTTCAGATAGCTGTGCAGCAAGATCATCACTCATGGATTTGAGTTTTTTAATTTCTTTTACATTTATATTATTCCCCTTATCATCATAGTTGAGTTTTTCTATAGTTTTAGAAATCTTTGTAGTTCTTTAGCTTGAGAATCATTCTTCTCCCTCAAATAAGTATCCACTTATAGAATTATTTTATTCAAACCTTTCAACTTGTTGAATTCAATTTCCTACACATAGATTTGTATAACTTTAGATTTATTTTCTTCACCCTATTTATGATCCATTTTTTTGAGGAAAAATTACACTTTAGAATTATTTAAATTTATTCATCATTATTAGTGTTGAAATCACTAGGAATATCAGGTTTTTATCTAAATCCTTTAACATTATTAAATGAGTGAATAATTTCACCATTTGAATAATCTAGGTCATTCTTTAGTACATTGTGGGATTCCTTCAATTGAATCATGCTCTTTATCTAAACACTTACACATAGATTAATTACACCAAAATTTATCTTATTATTTGAAGTTATTCCCTTTTCCATGGCACACCAATATAAGAGAAGAATGAATCTTAAACATCAACAATCAACTTAACTAGGTCAGATAAAACAAATATTATAAAATAAACCTGCCCTATGAAACTAATTATTAGGTCCAGAAGGGTATTAGATACTCTAAGAGGGGGGGGGGTCAAGGTATGGATATTCATTTTTAAATTCATACTACCCCACTAGGTCTTGACCTCTTTCTTATAAGGTTCACTTTTTCCCATTAAATATTAATACTGATCTTATTATTTATTTCTTTATGTGATAATGATTCTTTGAGTGTAATACATGAAATCAAGCACACCAGCACACATATTTTTTACTTTCTTCACCCTCACTAGGCTATATATATAGAGCAGAAATTGATAATGTGCTTATTGTACCAAATTTACTAAGGATCATTGAAACTAATGGTGATTCAGGAAAGATATTACCTATACCAATGCTCCCTACATTTACATGGTTTAGGGTCTACTCACTACATTCTCAAGGGTCACTCCCAATGTCTATTTCTCTGGCTCACTATCATTGGAAAGAATCTCTATCTACCTCTTCCTTCACTCACTGCTCTTGGAAGAGATTTACCCATAGTTTACAGACTTGTGGGTCCTTTCATTATCTCTAATGAATACATCCTTGATTATATATATATTCTTTATTGAAGGTACACTTTCATCCAATAGGTGAATACCACTTTACCATAGGTTTACTAGAAAATTCCTTCTAAACAACTTTAGAAATGCTCACTGACCTCGTGAAGCTTCTCTTTCTCAAATCTCAAATAGCCTTTCATGGATCCACCACCTTTAAAAAATTTGACCTATCCTTTTTGAAGTGAAGCTTAATTTTGTGAAGCTCCCTTATCCATTAGGGATAACACCTCTTTTTCAAATTCAACTTAGCCTTTGTGAAGCTCCTTCCTTTCATGAAGATTACTTAGCCTTCACAAATTCCTTTACTTTCATGGTGTTCAGAACATTCTATTATTCATCATAGACTTGAAGAACTTCTTTGCATGAAACTCATTCATGATCCTCCCTCTTGAACCACCTTATTTATTTTGGATCCTTAATATGTTTATTAAGTCTCACTAGTTTTCTGAAGGGGTAAAAGCCTATTTATAGGATTTTCCATCAATTCTAGAACCTTCCAGCCACATCATCACCATTTCAAGATTCTCCCAATTTTCCACCATTATGATCCATTTTTTGGAGCTCCATGTAAATTTGCTATTCACAATGATCATCATAATCACAAAGATCACCGCCAAACTCTTTACGCCATCATGATGCTCTTCACCATTTTCGTTCACGATGCTCATCACTGTCATATTGATCACCTTTAGATTTCTTTGATCTTTCATGAAACACCCTTCATGAAGACAATATTCAAAAAACTCATGCATTTTTAATATTTAAATATGGCCCGCAAGGAAATCAACTTTTCACGATGCTAGCCAAAATCCAAATTTTGGGCCCCAAAATTTTTTATAGCACTGGGAAAAAATGTCTCCTTGTGTACACAATTTTTTATACTTCTTCCATGGAATCCATTCCTCTATCTTGGGATATTTTTCAAGATTCCTAGTCAAAAATATCTTTAGATCTCTACAACATAACTTGTAAAACCACTTTTTCAACAAACACAATAAACGAAAAAATATTTCAACATAACATTGAGAGATTTTTTTTCCAACAACTAATGTGTAACACAACAGATTCATTAACATTAAAGTAGTAGAAGTAGTAATACAATCAGAAGAAAGAAGTAAATAGTGAAAGGATGATATAAATAATATATTCCATAAGAAACATCATATACAAAATTACGATACATGACATATGTTTCAAATAAAGTATCCAAAATAGGTACACAATAGTACAATACAATACATGTGTAAAAAGTAAAATAGGTCAAATATGTCTATCTAGCATCGTGAGCCTTAGATCGATACCATGATCTTTCTCATAAGCATCATTTAAGAACCTATAGATGGGTGATTTCCCTTATCAATACCTGTAATCATATAGTCTATTTGGGTACCCAAATGTGACCCAAATAAGGTGTGAGATAAAATCCTAGTAGGCAACCACCCAATTTTAAGTGCCCATCATTCAGTGAATATATATAAGACAATGTGTAGGTAGTAAATCAATAAGTAAAGGAAGTACTCAAATTTAAGCTTCCTATAATCTAGGTTTTCATTTTTTTAACAATTCTTTTAATCAGTTTCTTTTAAAGGGTAAGTATCTAATTTAGTATTCAAGCCTGTAACATTCATAAAATTCTCATTTATCTAATCATACATTTTTATCATGTCTCAGGTCATGGCATAAAACCCATTATCCCTCTTAAGCATGTCAAACCAAGTATGCCCAAACATGCTATCCATAAAGATTATGTTAAGACCAAATCTAAGCATGTGATTTGGATTGGAATATGCATAACACAAGTCATTTCATCCATTAATATATTTGAAACCTAATCCCTTCCTTGGAATTTATAAGTTGGAATCCAATACACACTACAGGTGCAATATAAACCAACACCCTATGATTCCATCCATGGAGAACCGCAAGAACCCATGTATTACTCTAGGTTTGGTATAAAGTCACTACTACTCGAGTCCATCCTTAGTGGTCCACCAGGGGAGAAAAAGTTTCACCCATATAAATATTATCAATTTCCCTTTGAGTCTATCCATGGAATTATATATGTTTCCATGTATCACTCGACATATAAAATTGACTCCTCAACGTCCTTCCATTGTAGTCCAGTAGGGAATCCATGTATAACTCATGAATAAGAAAGGTTTAATCCATTTGAGTTTGTCCATGTCATTCGTTATTGGATCCATGTTTCACTATAGGCATATAATCATTTAACAAACTCAATACCATTAAATTACTTTCACCAAAACATGTCATGGTCAAAACAAGGAACATTGCATTACAAACCTCACCTTAAAGTTTTCTAAAGGCATGGTCTAAGCATAGAAAACATGCCTCTCAATTACTGATATGGAAAAAACACCATGACAAGCATCTCATGCTTAAACATCTTATCACATGGCATAAGTTCTATTCCACTCACATGGGAATATAAATTAAAAGGGAAATCCATACTTACTAATGCATTTACATAACATGGGAAGAGGGCCATGGTTTCCTATCGCTTCATATTATCCAATTAAATATGAAATTCACAATTTATATTTAAATTCAATTCATAATAAATTCACCATTGAAATTAAATATTAAACATCCCTTGTAAAGGGGTAAAAGGAAACATCTTGAGGTATCTATTGCAAACTCTATACTAACAGTCCATTTATTTAACAACATACCCCAAGGGGTTATTCCCATTTCAAGGTCATTAACTTATAATGAAACATTAAAATGCCTCTTTAATTACATAAACCATGACTATAAATTATTGTATTAAATTTAACTTCTAGGTGATGGCCAGAAAAATGGTCACACAACACAACAACATATATAAACATCTCCTCTTTAAGTGAAAGGAATGGGAACACATGCCTTAAGTCCATAGTTGATAGCCCGTATATCATCATTTCTTGATTCGGCTGAGATGAAGAGAAATTCAAAGAACAGAAGAACAACCTAATAATAGGGAAAATAATCCTACAACTAAATATTTTCATCGATTCTAACCCAAAAGAGTAACGACCCCAAAGTAATAGGGAACTCACTAAGATGGATTCTATTCCTCTCACTAATCTTGATTACAAGCTCAGAAAAATTACTTAACTTAAATCCTAACATAAGAATCAAAAATAGCTTTCAAATATCAATGGTGCTTTGTGGGATATTAAAACAATTTATGTTTTATAATATATTTTAATTTCATATAAAATTCATAAATTTTTAAAAAATTTAAAGGTTCTCATGGTTTAGGAATAGAGACTGGAAAACCGTGCGCCAACCGTGCATGATTAGATGTAGGGAAGGGACACATGCATGGTTTAAGCACATATTTTGACAAACCTTGAAAAAATTGTTCCAAAACCCACTGTCAAAATTTTAGAGGTTTCCTCACATCTGTGCGGCTCAAATCACACAGTTTTCTCTAACCATGCAGTGTTATCCTGGTCCCTTCATAACCTCACATAGTTTATTCTATCAGTGTGGACAACCCTGTATGGTTTAAACTAAATATTATCTAGTCTTATTACATCCCAAATGGTTGGGTTCTGGATCCGAATGAAGATCATAAACCCTGATACATCCATGAACTCAAAGAGAATTTTTATTAGGCCGTATTTAAACATTTAAACAATGATTTTATAGAACTAAAAGGATCCATACCTAAAAGAAGAATCAGGTTCTTAGAACATCACACTCTTCATATTCAATTCCATAAGATGTGATGCTAAGAATGATATGTACTATAGGAAGTTTCTTTAATAACCAGATAGACATGTGAAGCTCCATATATCAAAAATGTTCTTAGATTTATCTTAGGAAACTAAAGATCTCACATTATCTAGGTCAACTAATACTCATTTATATGACATAATATTACCTAGTTAGTGAACTTTATCTATCCAAAATCATCACTTTATGTGATTATAATTTAAAAGAATATCTATAAATGTATCCAATATGATTTTAAGATGTCTTTCAAGGTTGTGTTGAGTGTGAAATTACACCAAGATATAATCCAAAAATACATTCACAAACCAATCCAGTTATGGATGAAAAACATGGGTCATTAGTTCCATAAAAACTACTGGGATATTCATGAGTCCAAAAAACATGAGAAAATAGTTATAAAATACATATCTATTGTAGAATGTACTATATGTTATATTTGATAGTCTAACATGCACCTGATCATAACCTGGCCTCACATCTATTTTCTAGAAAATCCATTCTCCTCGGAGTTGGTTAAAGAGATCATATACATGAGGAAATGTATAATGGTTCTTAACTATAATCATGTTGAAACAATGGTAATCCATGAAAATCCAATGGGTACCATATTACTTCTTATGAAAAGGACTATTGAACCTCATGGTGATGAATTGGGTTATATAAACCCCTTATATTCCAAATACCCTAGCTACAACTTGAGCATATGAAACACTGTAGTAGAAATACTATAAGTATGAATGGATACCAGTGTATCTCCATGAACTGGATCAAAGGAAAAAATATACCTATCTATCAGTAAAACATCTTTGAAATGATCTAGCACTAGAAGGAAATACTTCCGATACATTCCCTAATAAATCAGATATAAGTTAGTAATCTTGGATGTCATCCTTCCTATCCCATCATCTCTCTGTAGAATCTTGTAGAATATATGTGATGAGCTTCACTCTCATATCTAGATGTGTCTTGAGATGATCTAAAATCTAGATCATGGACTCTAACCATTACTCTGTATCATTTGGTGTTCCATCCCTCAAAAACATGAGCAGATGTGACTATTTAAACTCACACATCAACCCTGCTATAGTCGGGGCTGGTCTCTTGACCCCTTGAACAGTATTCATAAAGTATAAGAACTAGTCTTGAAACTGGGAATCATCACCATCATTAGGAATAACTAGTGTTTCTTCAAGGGGAACTTATGGAGGTTCTATTGGTGACCTAGGGCCCACTACCTCCATAAAATGGTAGTTACAACCCTCATGGCACATGACTCGAGGGGGTCATGGTGTCATGTCTCTACAAATGAAAAAAACACTCCTCAACACAATATTTGATAATTTATAAAATTATAAATATAAGAATTAGATAGGTACACTCATCCCTATATAAAAGTCACACCCTTATTCTTCTCTTAAAGGCAGATTTGGGTGATGTATAGACCCTAGGAAAAGCAAGAGGCACTACCTACTACCCACCACTAAGGTTGGGTCAGGGTCAAGTTCTATACTATATGTCCAATGTCCTTATTTGTAGAGTGTGAATTTAAATTTAATTATGAAAAAAACCTTTTAAAATTAAATTGGATTCCCTATTTAATGGTAACCATTTCATTTTAGAATTCAATTTCATTTAAATTCATTTTCATTTATCTAGTAATCCTCTTTAAAAGGTCAAACTATATGGATTACCAATTCCAATTTATAAGGGTCCATACACCTTATAAATTCAATGTGTGGCCTAAATTTAATCATAAAACTTATTTATCAAGTTACTACATGAAATGTTATCATAATTTCATATAAATAAAAATAAAGGCTCCAAAACATTCTACAAGAAATACTTGTGGTAAGTAAATGTGGATTGGAATAATGAATGACATATAAATATTGACGTGGCTATGATGATGCATGATGAAAGACGTACTTTCTATATTGATCAAGGGTAAAAATTCATAAGGAACATAAAACACCAATTGCATCACCAAATGGTGAAATCATTGAAACTATAATAACAACAATCCATAAAAACAAGTCTCATCCTTGAAATTTTGGCTTCTCACTGAATTTGACTTAGCTATTCCCTAACACAAGCTTCTGACCAAATCCAGATATGTCTTATTTCCCATTTTTACCATCCCAAAATAGTATGAAAAAGAATGGAAATATCTTATATCACCTTTTGACATCCCATACATAATTTAATCAAATGTCACTGAATCTAGTTGGCCACATGACCTTAAGCATGCCTCCTCGTATGCCAGAGGCCGCCAACTAGACACGAGGGTCCATGGTGGAATAATGGGAGGACTATACCCTCATGACCAGATTGTATAATAATTATATTATAATATCAAACAATAGAGGAAGCATAAAAAGATAACTAAACAACTGAATAATAAACTTCTGTCATATAAACAACTAGATGAACACATACATAAATGTCATATACAAAATGATGATAATGACATGCTATACAAAAAAGAAATATGGGAAGATATGGAAGCAGGTATGCATACATACAAGTATAACAAAATAACCAAAAATAAAAATTAATGATCTCCTGATAACATTAGGAACCATTAATCATTCTTATGCTCCCTCACTCCCATAATATAATAAATCAAGTATTAGAAAACAAGAACTTTCTCATGTCCCTACCTACAACCATAAATTCTATTTGGGTACCAAAAAGAAGACCAAGGAGGGTGTTAGATAAAAGCACTATGCCACTACCAATAGACTATAATTCCATCCAGTATATGAATATATAATAAATAGTTTGTATATAATAATAGATATATAAATAAATTACAATATTATCTAACCCACATGGGTCTGAGTTCGGATGGAATAACTGCCCTCTTCTACCTACTTCAACCAAGTCTAATCTGTCTCTGAGTAATCATTCAAATAATGTTTTAATTTATAATTATGTCTCAAGAACTATATCATACCCTATGAATCCCCCTTATATCATAACCAATATGATGTGTACACTAAGTCCATTATTAAAATTAAATTCTTCGACCAAATCCGAGCTTGTGCTTTGGATTAACGGATGTATTGTATGATAATTTTATTATTATTAAATTAGAAAGTAACAAGATCCTTTAATTAGTATCCCTAATTTGGAACCCTAGTATCACTCTTGGTATAACAGATTCCAATCACCTTATAATCCCATCATAGGAATCGTAATATCGCTCTCTATGTGGTATGAAGTCACCTCCCACTAAGTCTATCCATGGGGGTCCATAACAGGATCCCTAGTGTCCCCGATGGTGTTCATGATAACCTTCACCCTGATTCCATGATGGGATTCCACAAAAGTAATCCAAGTATCACTTGTGGCATAAAAAAAACCTTCAATCTGATTCTATTTGTGTATTCCATAATGGAGCCCTAGTATCACTTGGCCATATATGATCTAGATGCGAAATTAGTACATCCATGGAATTTGAAATGGAACCCATGTATCACTCATGGTGAATAATAATAACATGTTATAATCATTTAATTATTCAAACTATAAGATTACATCTATAGAGAACCATAATTGGAACATAAATCTCACTCATGGAATGTCAATAAGAATGGTCATGGGCCCATAGTATAACCATACTATAAAATCACATGTTCTAATCCAATTGGTCATCATAGTTATAATCAATTTACTCACCTTAGAAGGTGGTTTAAATAATATAATAGGCTTAGAAGGCCTATCATCACATGAATCCTTAAATTCATTATAACTATCCATTTCAATTACAAGGAAATCTCAAGAATAATTGATCAAGAACAATGGTAAATTCCTAAAGACATGAAATTTAAATCCATATTTCATTTATTTAATTTAAAATTTCATTAATATATATGACATCTGTTAGGAAATGGAAAAATGGACACACCTCAAAAGGGTAATCAATTACATATTTCACTCATGGTGGTTCAATCTCATTTAACATGGAACCCAAGGGGTGGTTAAAATTCAAGGTTATCATCCTTTAATTATACCTTAATGATTATCATTGTTCCTATAGTTCAATAATAACATATTAGTTTAAGGATTAATTAATCTATTAATTATTTCTTGGAAAATAAATTGTGGTATAATGGAATAATATATAAACACCACGACATTGAGGGAAAATCATGATACCACCTACCAACACTTTTTAGTCGACTCCTCATCCATTGATGGCCTCTTATCTATGATAAAATAGAACAAATCAAGGGAAAAGAGAAACGCCCTAAAAATAGGGCTTATGACCTCACACCAAAATAAATCCAACAAGAGGAAGACAAATAACACAAGGTGAAATATGAATAAATAACTCATTGGTGGCTACCTAAGAGGACCAATTGTGTTCGAATCAGAGTATTGCTGATGAATATCTTAAAAATCATATCTTATAGGCATGAGGAAGCATTAAAATGGGAGGAGAGGAAATATGATGAAGAAAAAAGAAAAAGGGGTTGAGGGTTATAAGGTTCTTAAGGAAAAAATGATCATTTACCCATCATTAAAGGGTCATACAGTTTGGAAGCATGATTAGACAAACAACGAACCAACCATGTGCCAAGATCTATCTCAAGCCCCCTTAAATGGTAATGGCGCATTATTAGACAAACCATGATCCAACATTGCATTTTCTGTCTATTAAATAGTCTACAACAAACACAAGGTTTTGTGGCCTAGGTTGTATGGTTCCATCAAACTGTGTATCCCTAGATAGTGACTTAGACCACCCTTCACAGTTAAACCAAACCACGCGGTTTGGGAGTAAAGGTTTCTACTAGATGTACTACCCAACATCTTCCTCCAAAGTCATGGGCTCCATGCTCTATACTGGCCCCACCCCCGAACAACCATGTTTCCTCTATGACCCCACTAGGAACCCCCCTTTGTAAACTATTGGGGAATTTACCAGAAATTAAAATGTTCCATACCTCATATAAATACAAGGTTCTTGTAAAATTTATAATCGTTAGAAACCATAGATTCCAAAACTAGGTTCCATACATAGAATGTGATTCTTAGACTATGAATCATGTCATCACATTACTATGATAGGTCCAGAATTCCCTCAAATTTCTCTGCCATCACCTCTAGTTACATGCTCTAATCTATCCCATCATGTCACCACCACTATCCAGATCATCCAGAGAACTTCTTGGTGCTAAATTTGTTATTGATACATATTCAAGAAGTGATTTTTCTAAGTTTCACTTCACCTAATAATGATCGACACACCTACCCCCACCAACCCAAAACTGGAAATCTATTTATTTTCAACTATAAAAAATCTTTCACTCCATTTTTTCTATGACCAAAGTCATTTTAACAGCATTATTATAAATATGGATCAATATCAGGGCACTTGATGTTTAACCACTGACCATTGTGAATGTTGATGGTGACTTCATATCATGAGAATGGGAAGGGGAAATAATTAAGGGCCATCATGTTACCAGAAACCCAAAAAAAATTCACATGACTTCAATGTTAATGGGGATGGAAAAAATTTGAAACCCATCTAATTATAATTCATAATATGAAATTTTAGATATTAACTACCTATTTTTCATCAAGGAAAATTCTATTATAAAAAATATAACTCTTGGAAAATATAAAATAATAAAAATTTATTCAATAGAATACAAGGCATAAAACATTGATTTTATCTTGAATTACGCAAAAAACTATGTTTATCTAGTGTTACACACAAAATTGATTTTCATTGAAAGCTTACGTTACACACATAGATAAGTTTTATAGAAAAATAATGTATTATTAATATCATTATTTAATATGACATTTATCATATAGATATAGGAATGAAGGGTCATAATAGGATCAAATAACTTAAAAAAATATATATGTTAACCATTTTTATTAATTATATATTTATTAGTAATAACAGAAGAATCATTTCAAATATAATGACATGTTTTCTTAAAAGCTGTTTTTTTCTAAAAGATGGTTTAACAATGTTTCGTGCACATAATTTAAAAATAATATTTACCAATTTTTTAAAATATATCAGAAAAAATTAGATTTATTTTTGAAATATTTATACAAAATTTTTCCTACAGTGATTTGTTTTTTATTTTTCTGAGAAGTTTCATTTTTTAATAAATATTGTAAAATACAGAACTTTATTTGAAAACTGTATTATCATTTAAATAATTTATAAGGATACATAATATTTTTAAATGGTTTAATGTAAAATTTGTTCAATTTTACTTCAATTAATCCAATTCAAGTCATTAGAATAATTTTCATACTGAATTTAGATATAAAAACATTATAATCATTTATCAATTTTAAATATAAAACTTTCTTTCTCCTCACATCTGGGGGATCAATTTTAAATCAATTTTTTTTCAAGTTTTTTTATTGAATTTATAAAAATGGATTCCATATTTGGAAATATAATAATTTAAAATATTTTCAAATAATCTTTTTACAATAAAGATTTTTGAAAACTGTTAAAATTAATTATTGTGATTAGGGTAAATACAAGTTTACTAAGTCTATAAACTTAAATTATATGGTGAAACAATGACACAAAACTTGTAAAAAACCCATTATCAGACCATATTTCGACCCTTATGAATTTGTGATATATTTTTATGATTTTTAGGGACATTTTTCCATGAAATAGACATAGATAACAAGTTATGTAAACAAAAACGAAAAAAGGAACCTTCATTACTTTTAATATTTATAAAGCTCTGGGGAACGGAAGAAAAGAAAATTTGTTCAGTTATATATATATATATATATGTATATATATATTTCAAAAATGTTTTATATTTTTTTATCATAATAACTTATTTTTAAATTTTATATATGAATTTGTTACTTAAAATTATTAATAAACTACGAAGAAGTAATTATTTAGTTGAAAAGAAAAGAAAATAAATGATACTAAAAATATTAAAAGTTATGTAAATTGAATTAATTACTATATTAAATTAATTTTTTTGATGAATATATAAGTTTACATAGGTTTTAAATTAATATAATCAAATTATGTCATTATAACTATATTTTTAAATCAAATTAAATAAATATTGTTAAAATTGACATTAATGTTATTTTATAATAAATGATATTTTATTAAAAGATTTAAAATTAACAAAAACACAATATTTTTCAATGTTATTTTTAAATTTAAATAAATATAATATATGGTTCATTAATGGAACAATTGATATTTTATAATGAATATATTGACTCCACAATAGTAGAAACTTTGTTAGCAAGCTTAGGGTTGAAGCAGTGTTTTTGTGCGTTACATGCGCTTCTGTTAAAGTTAATATCCAACACACACAAAAAATTTATATTATAAATTAGATATAATATTAATAATAAGTGGTTTAAAAATATCTAATGAGTCTCACCATAATTTTTTTTAAATGATATATTACTTTAATAATAAATCATGTTAAATTAATGAAAAACCATAATTTTAAAACAAGGAAACTTTAGAGTTAAAGATAAAAAATGATTAAAACATTTTTTCAATAGTGTAGTGGAGGTGTTTATAAACAGTATAATCCTTATAAATCATTAATTACCAATATTGGTTCCACATTATGTAATGGGGACCTCCTAATAGTGAATAATTTCAGTATTTACAAGAATACCACTCCTCCTCAACTATAAAAGGGAGGTCACTCCCATAACTTATTTACACAAATAAAGATATTATTTGAAAAATATATCTACCTAAATAAATTAAAAAATTCCCTCCCAACATTTTATAAGACTTATTTTTGATATAGATCCAACCAAGAAAGGTTTTTGTGCAAACCTAAAGAGGATACCCAAAGAAGAGGTAATGTTTTTATAAAAGCGTTTTTATTTTATTTCATTCTCCATATCCATAAATTTCTATTATACCACCATAATATGAAAAAATAGGTATATTATATATAATTATATTTATTTATGTTATGTGTATTACCTAAAAATTGACATACTTCCATCAAATGGGTTACGAAATCATTGTTCGTGTGTACGACAGACTACCACCTCGTGAGAAGATGTCGTACATTTTTCCATTACCACCTTTCAAGATTTAGAATAATGATGGATTTATAGTTTATATATAATATATATTGTATTTAAGATTTTATTATACGTTTTTAATTATTATATAATACATACCATCATGATTTCCTTTATATGTGAATATGATGTCACCACTCCTGTATACAGTGGACATCCGTCTGATGAAATGATGTTAGCCATTCATTATTTACATAGACTATATTAACGATGGGTATACTAAACATATGTTGTATATATAAACTAAAAATTTTAAAAATTTTATAATATATATATACATTGAATTTACTTTTCCTTCATTAAAAATGGTAAGAAAATGGAAATGACATTCATGTGTACATACGTCCTACCGTTTCCATTAGTGTGTATTTTATTTCCTATCACTAAATATTATGGATTAATATAAATACATATATAATGAATACGTTTGATATTTATATCATGATTATTATTTTGGATTTTATATTATTAAATAATATGGACAAGAACCAGAATATTCATGACAATGAACAAATGAGAAAATAAGGAAATTAATACCCAAAATAATGAATATAATGAAATATTATTGACATATAGATGATATGATATCATAAGTAGATAATATATGATATTATAAATTTTATTATGGTACTGATGTAAGTTAATTACATGTTTAAAAATATTATATAGGATTTTAAAGCATGTTCGACTAAAAGAAGCATATTGTAAGGTATTTCATCTCAATTTACATTCTATTGAGACTTATTTATTTTTAAGCTCAAATTAACTTGTATGTAGTGTATATACTACCCTTTTTCCATGTAATTTTAAGAAAAATTCATTATTAAAAGTATTTTAAATTTTAATTTGAATTATATCATCCAAGGGGATTTAACTTGAAAATTATCAAGTGGTAAAAGTTATTTTTCAATATCACGTTCTTTTGTGATTATTAAATTTATATTGAAAAAATTAATTTACTGTAATCATTTTTCCTTTGAAATTATATTATATTAAATATCCATATTATTTTGTAAGGGATATGATTGTTTCCTAAATCATATACCATTTTTACATATGGTGTTCACTTTAAATGTTTTTTAATTAACTAGGGAAATATCAATAAATTCATTTCCTTTACTCAATAAAGATATTTGATTATAAGGAACTAGTTTTATCAATTAAATTTATCATTATATATAATAAGATTACATTGGAAACATAATGATGGGTGGGGCCTAGAATTTATATATCCTCTTGATACATCGAAAGGTCTCACAATACAAATTAGTCGACCAAATTAAATGATTTTCTATATATTGTTTTAAACTATCTAAAAGATAGATCTTAAAAGTATAGGTTTTCATGCGCGTTATAACTAAAATCCAATAATTAATAATTTAATTCATTAAATATGTCAGTTGTTACTATCTAATATATTTTCACAATGAAATTATCTATAGATGCATTTCATTATAAGTTATTGATTAAATGGATTTTGTTTTTAGTTACTTACCCTACCATATTGATTATTCTATTGATTCATGATAGATTATTGTATAAGTAAACCTTATGGAGAATTTTATCTCACCATTATTATGTTTATTTTCAATAGAATATGAAGAATATACCTTTTAATGAGTTTTCAAGGATTCAGTTTATTAAATATGTTATGTATTATGTTTTATCTTCTATTACCCATGTAAAATTGGTATCATGTATGTATTTGGTTCTAAAAAACTACTAAAATTAATGTTATTTTGGGATTTTATTCCTTTTAATCATTCCAATTTAATAAATTAAGGCACTAGCTTTGGGTTACTAGGATCAGGGCTATTATATTTGGTATTAGATAAATATTTTTAGAAACCTTGGGAAATTGATTTATGAAAACATAGATTAGATAACAAAACCCTATGATAGAATTTGATAATAAGTATATAATAACATACATATATTTTGGTAGAGATGATATTACATGAGTCTTCTTAAAAATACATCCCTATCTAGATACTAAAAGTTGGAATGGTTATGAAAAAGATATATTAAGGGATAATAAATCAAAAAAGGGAATGTCGGGCTTCACTCTAGAATAAGATGGTTCACAGAAATGGACCATACTACACACTTGGTTTGATACTCTTGATTGATATTATTAAGATAATTAAAATTTTCTTTACAAACCATTACAATGGATTTGAAGAAGAGATATCAAAAATTAAACCATGTTTATGATTATGAAATTAGTTCTGTATAAAAATTTTAATTTATGTTATGTTTTTAAAAGAATTTGAATAATAAATTATGTTTAATAATGATATGATCTAATATATTATATTAAATAGTTGACAAATGGTCCTTGGAATATAGAATGGTAACCTCCCCAGTTAACATAATTTAAAGGGTAAGAATGACCGTTCTTTGATGGGTTTAAAACAATATATCGAAGGGAAATGGTATCACAAAAATTGTAATCAAATGAGGACATATTATCATGAGATAATAGGATAGATAAATAATTCTTTATGTATTTTGGATTCAGAGGGATGAATGAGAAAAAGAGGGAAATTGGAAAAAATATGTATAATGGAATGAATATAAATAAGTATTTTTCCACATGGGATAATTATGGAATGAAATACCATGGTATTTGCTAAAAATTTATTGGAGTTTTATAAATATGAGGATAGAAAGGATGGTGTGATTTTGATTGAATGGTTCAGAAAAAAGTTTCAAATATACAATGCTTCAACTGAAAAGAGACGGGACAATATGAAAATCAATGTCTCCAGTGCCAAAGAAATATACCTCAAAAGAGGGTAGTTGACAATAGTCAAGTTTATGCTAATACCAAAAATTAAGTAGAATGATTAATATTCATATGTTTGGATTCAATAATTCTGTCATTTAAATGTTTTAATGGTGATGTACTGATTATAAAAATTATGAGATGTATATGGATTGTGTTATAGTACTTTTCGTTAATGATTTCAATGTGTATGTTGAACAGTACTGATGACCTAGAAAAATGGTTCAGAGGAAAGTTGAACATCCTAGAAAACACATTATTAGAGACCCATAATATGTTCTTGGTATTGAGATAATGATGTTTTGATAAAGAGATTATTGATATGGATATAGATAATGTAAATTGGAGAGTACGAACCACCTCAGAATGGATTACTGATTTTGTTCACAGATTTATTTTATCATTTATGGAGCTAACATCATTTTTGTATTTAAAGATTATATCTAATAAAATGTTATTTATTTTAAGATTAATGAATAATGCATGTTTTCAATGTGGTTTTAGGGTAAATCAAGTTATTATCATGTTTAAAGCGATAACATGAAGAAGGTACTCACACATTTGGTATGTGGAGATTAAGAGAAACTTCATGTTGTTTGGATCAATGATATGTTCATTTTTAAAATTCAATGACCTTCTTTCTAAAATTCTGGATCTTGATCTTTGGGAAATGGTTATATGGATAACCATTTCTGATACATTTTACATTAAACATTGAAAAAGTGTTTAGATATTAATATATAATTCACCATATGGATATTTAAGCATAATCGGTAACTTGTGCAAACCATATTGGTTTTTGGAAATAGTTTTAGGTAGAGAGGCATAATTATCATTATTTTATAGGATCATATGATCTGTTAAAAGTGAATTTTAGTGCTCCAAAAATAAAAAATATTAATTTTTGAATATAAATTTCTTGGAGTAAGGGATTAATTGAAAATTTTTCAAGGACAACCAAAGGGAAATATTGTTCTTATGAAATAGAAATGTGTCATGTAAATATGTATCCTTATATTGAGTGAAATAATTCCTTAAATATTGGAAAAGGGTTATAAAACACAATTTAATCCTATTATCATATTTTTTTGATATAAATTAACTTATTAAAACCTCTTATTATGGATTGTTTGTCACGAAATTTCTCCTGAAAATGTTCTATACTGAACCCCTTAGTATTATGGTGTTAGTTTTCTCTTCCGTGCCTATGTTTTTTTCCCAATATATCCTCCTATATGGAAACCTAGTTATGTGGTTATTCAAATAGAATTCTTTACTTCCATTTATATCGTATTAATAGGTTGTTTTATTAATTCTTTTTTTATGTTTATTTCAACAAAATAAATTTTAAATGTCAAACCCTTGGTTTATAATATCAAGTTTAAATAGTGAGGAATCAATTTATATAAATTGGGGAGAATATAACACCCCAAAATTATAAAATAATAACATTTTATTCAATATAAAATGTGGCATAAAACATTGATTTTATCTTGAGTTACACACAACTCTAATATTGGCTTGCATTATATATATAACATCGACTTTCTTCGAAATCATGCATTATATGAAAGATCGAGTTTTACCAAACAACAATAGATTATTAATATTTTTATTTAATATGAAAATTATAACATATTAATTGAAATGATGGTTAAGAAAAATATTAAATAACTAATGAAAATATATAGTTTACACATATTTATTAATTATCTATTTATTAGTAATAACATAAGAATCATTTTAAAGAAAACAATGTTTCTAAAAAACTTTTTTTTCTTCTAAAATACGGTTTAACGATGCTTGAAACAGATAATTTAATTTATTTTACCACTTTAATAAAACTCATATTAAAAAATAAACATAGTTTTTAAATAAAAATACCAAATTTATCTTAATGTTTTCTTATTTTTATTTTTTGAGAAGCTTGATTTTTTTATGAATAAGGGAAAATACTATATTTTAATTGAAGACTGTAGTATCATTTAAAAAATTAATAATGATAAATTATATTTTTAATTGGATTAAAGTAAAATTATTTCTATTTTAAATCAATTAATACAATTTAGGTCATCAAAATAATCTAAAATTTAATTTAGATATAAAAACACTTTAAATATTGAAATATTTTCACTTTAAAAACCTGCTTTCTTGCTATGTCTATAGGATTAATTTTATATTAATGTTTACACTTATATAGATTGAATTTATAAAAATGGATTCCATATTTTTTATTCTAATTTAATTATAAATTCTTATAAGGTAAAATAAATATTTTTTTCATAATGAATAGTGACAATAGTTAAAATTAATTATAGTGATGAGTGAAAAAATGTGTTTACTTAGTGGTTAAACTTAGAATATAAGGTGTATGAATAATTAAAAACCTATAAAAAACCGAATTTTAGGTCCTATACTGACTCTTATGAATTTTGGATCGATTCTTATGAGTTCTATAGATACATTTACATGAATGTGTTCTATATAATTAGTTATGTATAGAAAAAGACTAAAAAGGAACCTTATGTTTTTTTAATAACTTCAAAGCTTTGAAATATGGAAAAACCCACATGTGTTTTGTTATATACATTATTTTTAAAGATAGATTATATTTTTTATCATAATAATTTATATTTTATTTTGAGATATGAATTAGTTACTTAAAAATCTAAAATTTCAATGTATTAATTTTTCAGTTAATAATAAAATAAAATAAATGATACTAAAAATACTAAATGTTAATTAAACTAAATTAATTAATATCTGAAATTAATTTTTTAGTTTAATATATCATGTTACATAGTTAGGAATTTTATATGTTCAAATTAAATCATTTTATTGATATATTTATATCCAAATTAAATAAATAATTCCAAAATTGTCATTAGTTTTATTTTATAATAACCGATATTCTATTAAATGATTTAAAATTAGAAAAAATAATAAAATAATAAAATTTATTTTAAAATGTTAATAAATATAATAAATATCTAATTAATGGGCCAATTTATTCTTTATAAAGAAAATATTGACCCCTAAATAGTAAAAATGTGTTTAGCATGGTTGAGGTTAAATCATTGTTTTTGCGCGTTACACGCACTTCTGTTAACAATAATCTTCAATAAACATTGGGTTTAATGACATAAATTACATATAATACTTATAATATTTTTTCTATACTTTATAATAATTCTCAATCTAATTTATTTTTAATGGATAAATTACTTTGGTAAGAAAACTAGTGATCATAATGAGAAAACTACTATAGTAAAATAAGGAAACATAGGAGTTAAGAAAAATTTCATAAAACATGTTTTATTATTGGTGTTGGAGGTGTAAATAGAAAATTTCATCCTTAAAACCCATTAATTAAAAATATTGGAGCCACATGAGATAAGGGATACCACCTAATAGTGAATAATTTTGGAGTATTTACAAGAATGCCACTACTCAACAACAATAAAAGGGCACTCACTGCCCTCACTTATCCACAAATATCAAGCCATTTGGCTCAAATAATATATACCCAAATAACTCCCCAAATTCGCTACCATAATCCTAGAATACATTGTTTTTTAATAAATCCAACCAAGCAAGGTGTTTGTGCAAACCTATGGAGGACACCTGAAGAAGAGGTAATGTTCTTCTAAAAGTGTTTATTTAATTTCCTTATCCACATCCTATTGATATTATAAAATTATTATATTATAACATAATTATATTAATTATGATCTGATGTATTTATGTTATGTTTAAGACCTATAAAATCACACACATCCATCAAAATGATTACAAAGTCATCATTCGTGTGTACGGTGGACTACCGCCTCACGAACCGATGTAATTTGTTTTTCCATTAACACATTTCAAGGTTAGGAATAATGATGAATTTATAGTTCATATTTAATATATATTATATCTATGATGTTACTATTCATCTATAATTAGTATATGACACATAAAATCATGGTTTAATTTTTTTATGAATATGATATCGTCACGCGGGTTTACGACAGACTACCGCCTTCGGAAGCTATGTTATTATTTTACGCTTTAAATGAAATATATTAAGGTTATGTTTAGTAAAAATATATGATATATATGAAACTAAAATGATACTATAATGATAATATATATATATATATATATATTATTTAGTGTTCCTTTATTCAATACAAAAATAAAATGGAAATGAAGTTCATGCATACGTACAACCTACCGTCTCCATGAACGGTATATTTCATTTACTATCAGTAAATATTATGTTTAATATAAATAAATATATAATGAATATATATAATATTTTTAGCTTGATTAGGATTCCGGATATGACAGAACTAAATAATATGCGAATGAATTTGAATGTTCATGATAAAAAATGAATAAGAAAACAAGGAAATTAGCACATAAAACAATGAAAATAATGAAATATTAGTATTGAATGGGTGATATAATTTAATAACAGGAGAATAGTTGATATTATGAATATGATTATGGGGATGGTAGAAGTTAATACCATGTTTAAATCCATTATACATGAGTTTAAACCATATTCGACTAAAGGAAGCATAAGGCCGGGGGTTTATTCTTAATTTACATTACATTGATACTTATTTGTTTTTATGAACTAATAAAAATTTAATGTGGTGTATATACTGTCCATTTTACATGTAATATCATAAATAATTCATTATTCATTGTATTGTAGTTTTCAATTTGAATTATCACATCCTAGGGGATTTGAATTGAAAATTATCAAGTGGTAAAATTTATTTTCCAATCTCAATTTCTTTTGGGGTTGTTAAATTTATCTTTAAACAATCACTTTATTATATAAAATTTTCCTTGAACATTACATTTTTCTTAAATATCCATATTCTTGTGTAATCAATATGATTATTTCAAAAAATGTATACCATTTTTTACATACGGTGTTTACTTTGAATGTTTTTTTGATTAGCTAGGTAAATGTTGATAAATCCATATCCTTTACTGAATATGAATATCCAATAATAAGGTACATTATTTATGAATAAAATAAATTATTCAATATAATAGGAATAATTTTGACATGTAGTGATGAGTGGGTCCTAGAATGTTTATAGCCCCTTGATGCATCGACATGCCTAATGAGACAAATCAGTTGGATAAATTAAATGGGTTAATACCTATAGTATTAAACCATCTTGAGGATAGATCTTAGAAGTATGTGTTTTTATGTTCCTCAGACATCATAACTAATAATTAAGCATTTAGTCATTTACTATTACATTTATTACTATCAAAAATATTTTCCTTTTTATATTTTCTCTGGATTCATTTGATTATCTATTATTGATTAAATGGAATTAATTTTCAGTTTTTTACCTTGTCATATTTATTATTTTTGTTGATTCTTGATAGCGTCCACTGTAGTTAACCCTTACTGAGTAATTTATCTCACTTTTATTTTTTTTCCATATGATTTCAATAAGATATAATTGAATGAGTTCTCAAGGATAGAGTTTATTATTTTTTGTTATTTATTATGTTTATTTTTCTATTCGTAGTGGAAAATGGGTATTATGTATGTATCTAGTTCTCCAAAACTGCTACACTGATTGATCATTCAATATTTTATTCCAAATTATCATGAAAATGTAATAACATAAGGCTACCAATTTGGGCTACTAGGGTCGGGGATGTTATAACAAAATCAATTGAAGGAAAAAAATCACCATAAACCAAGATGTTGGCATAACTTGAGTTCCATCAAAAAATAAATAATGGATTTGAAATTTTCTTGAGTGAATAAAAATTAAATTTGAATAAAAACCCCAAGATTATAAAAAATATAAATGTTCACTTTGTTTTTTATACTATGTAATCTGATAATTATCATCACATGAATCTTCATCAAAAATTATGTTGATCCCTCCCCACCCTCATAGAATCCAATATCATCTACTATCACCTATATTAAAACATGTTTTATATTAGTGGAATAATTTTATCACCCTAGATAGAAATTATAATCATGGAATAGTTTTAAAAAATATTGTTAATTAAATACCTAATATGGGCCATACCAATGCTTTGAAAGAAAACTATAGGTCACACCTCTCTTAAGAATAATCCCTCAATCTAAACACAACCAAAGGTTATGAATTTATATCCGATCTCTTGATTTGGAGATACCCGAAATTGTTATGATAGGAAAATTATTTATTTATTTGACAAATATTAAATAATCCCCTAAATTATGACATTCTAAAAATTATACTGAATATAATCCATGGGTGTAAAAACTATACCTAAAGATTAAAAACGCTGTTAAAACAATTTCCATGACCATCTACGTGGGTGAATTTACAAATTTAGTAATTTGGAGAACCCAAGTCCCCGAAATGAAAAAATGAGTTATGTAATACTTGTGGAAAATTATGGGTCTCTACATCCTCCAAAACATCAAACATTTCCATCCCCATAAATAGACAAAACCAATGATTCTAAATAGAAAATATCAAAAAACACATTATGTGTAAGTAACCCAATGTCACAAGGACATTATCTGTCTTTATAGTTCTAGGATATAGGTTAACTTGGGAGGAAAAAACATAGTATAACATACCATATTATACCATTTTAATTATAGGAATTTATTTATTGAGCTTCTTCTTATTCCCTATGACAATCATCCAACGATTGGTCTAGAAAAAATCCTTGAATAAATCATGATATAAAATTTAATGAATCTCTACAATTTTAAAAAAATGTATATTTCCATACATATGATTCTCATCCCCATGAAATAATTAAAATAAATAAAACTATGACATTGCAATTTAAATTTTCTATTAATTAGAGAACCTATTACATGAACAATACACTCCCCACCAATAATAAGAAACCTAGGAGACTGTTGTAGAAGGAACATCACAAAAAGATTGTTATAGAGTACATTAATGAGAATTATTTTCCCATCTATTATGAATGAAATAATAAAACAACCAATAAGCATGAGGATAAAATAAGAATATAACATAACCCTTCCTCCCATGATAGTGGGAACCTCACATTAATTTTTATAGACAATGCCACATATTTAGTAAAAGATAACTTAGTTCGAATGTAGAAACTTTTCATAAAGGAGATAAATGATCATATAAAGATATACAATTGACCTCTGCAAACTACTGGTCAACCAACCCTTATGTTCATCAATAATATCTTTGGATCCAATATTAAGAAAATGATATTGATAGGTTTATAATACCATACTATATTTTCTCCAAACACTAGAATAAACCTTCACAGACTCATGAAGCCTAAAATCACAACCCATTGAGAAACATCCCCCATTATATAGCTAGATTTACCATATGATGAACACCAATGCTCAATTATACCTACACCACAAAGGTTTCAGAACAACTCGATGCATATATTCTACATTCTTTGACATCTTTACCAACATACAAGAATGAAATTCAAACAAATTGATTTTATTTACCATGTTACCATTTTTCTAATCTAACAAAAAAATCAATTGAAACCTCAATATATAAAGTGTCTAAATGTTTCTCCAACCCATCAATTGATGTGACCTAAGAAGTTGGGTCACTAAAATCCTAAAACTCACAACTCAAGATTATTCCATAACACTAGTTATGTTGATGAAATCCAATAAACAATAGGTCTCATGAAATTTAGTGGGAATTTTATTATTACAAGTTTCACCATTAGGATATCTTAATATTTATAACAATGGTTGTGAGTAGACTACATACGTTATCTTCCGTGATACCAAAAAATGAGGAAAATTAAACATGAATTTGACTAAGAACCACCTACTCCATTCCATTTGTAAAAAATTTCACATTGAACTTGATGCACAATTATTCTAACATGACTCTCAACCACACCATATTATACTTATACTCATCCATGCTAGTGATAAACTAATGAAGATTTTGGCACCACCCTAAAAGTTAGATAATGAAGACTTTGATTTTATAATATATACCACCACAAAAAATCATTTGAAAAATTGTTCACATGTTCCTCCCCCACTATAGGAAATCACCCCTACCCAACATCCATAACACACAAGATTAATATTCCACCTTATGGATAATCAGCTAGCAATATCCAAGGGTCGACTAACAAGTAATGTTTGAGGGTCCCAACTAAATATTCAATGTAAAATTAAACCCATATGTGAAAATTGACATCATCTTGAAATTCAAAGAGTCTATACAATACACACCAAGGATGATGTCATAGGGTATCATCATGAAAGAATAGAACGCAAAAAAGATCTATCTCTCTCTTGAGGGAAAAGAATCACTAGAAATAAATTTTGATGGAAAGGATAATCACTTATAGTAGTGTCTCTACCCATAGAGTTCTCTATAATAGAATCAGTGTAATTAAAAACTTTTTAAAAATAATATAGGAACAAATGGATAACCAATCCATTATCTATGAGTATGAATTTTAGTAATAAAAACACAAATTTTACCTCAATCTCTGATGAGTGATGCATATCAAAATCCATCATCATGTGAAACTATCTACAAATAGTTTTTCAATACTATATACTTATTGTGGACCACTTAGAGGAATAGGTGATGATGTTTAAAAACATCACCTATCTTTATCATCTCATATACCATCGAATTCTTTACCAAAAACTGACTCTTTTAATGTTTCAAATCAATTGATAAGAAGTTCATTAATCCTTATACTACTATTAATTCTAAGATACGTCCTAAAAATCACTATGAAAAACCATAGTGAAAGGATATGTTACATAAAAACTAAGGTGAATCATCACCAAGGGGATTTCAAGTAACAAAATTCTACTAAATCCTGAGGCCTCTCGTGAACTATTGATCTTGAATAAATCCATCCCAAATTGTATCTAAGTGGTAACTCTTATATAAATCTCATTACGCACAGAACCATAACCATGATTCCCTAAATGAGGATTAATACATTATGAAAAAAATACATACTCAACCTCATTGGACAACACTAGTCCAAAAAAATGAGAAAATATAACAAAGGTAGTGTGGTTCCAATATGTGTTTGAGAAAATATTAGCAAATGTATCTTTATTCCAAAGAAAATAAACTCAATGCAAGAACCACTATTATGATAGATGATGTAAAAAATAGTTGTAAATGAAAATATAAGACTCTTACCAATCCTATATTAGTTGAGGATCATACTCACCTAAAAAACCATGATGTTTCTATAATTGGAAGGTATATAGTGCATCCAACCTATATGCAGTCAAATCTAGATTAGTGGGAACTGCCATCCAATCGACAATAATATCTTCACTAATAAAAAATGATGGAGGGACTTTCCTCTAATAATAGGGAAAGGATACCTACCTATCAGGTCTTTGGATCAATGCCTCACCACTTAATAGATTAATTTTGAGAGAATGATGCACTGTCAGGACATCAAAAAATTATTTTCATAACCTTACCTTTGAATTTGAGCTACCAATCCATTGGTGACATCCTTTAATAAATTGTATGAATATATAATTACTAGTGAATATATGGGTGAGATAAAATTAAAAGTACATAAAAACCACACATGACCACATTATAATTAATTTAATATCCTAACTAGATCCCAAAACCAACACCATAGAGTTTCTAGTTAATACAAACATTTTCAAATACCCAGTGAAGGGAAACATCAAATACTTCACGAATTTCTCTAGTATGAAGATATAACTAACAAACCATTGCACCATTTCCCTAGGTTCCCAAATAAATACTCAAAATTCCACTATCCCGAAGATTTATTACTAGTAATAAACCACTTTTACACCTCTTTAACATGACCTAACACATTGGGATCCCACTTGGACAAGAAGTAAGTTGAGTTCTCCACTCCATCCCACCTTAAATAGGCATGGTGTTGTTGTTCAACAAAATTAAGAATGACATATAAAGAAGGACATAACCATTAATGAACTATAGTAGATATTATATACAAAATGTGTTGATAACCTACAACATGAGAAATATATATATATATATATATATATAAATAATTGGTCTATATAAAATACATGCATGACACATGAAATAAAAATTATGTTACCATATATGATTAACAATATGGACGACACATCTTGAAAAGTATTTTAACATGAAATAATAATATAGGGTAAAATAAAACTACACTTCAAGAACTCTTGGCACGATCCCTCCAACGACAACTGACACCATCATAAACTAAATCGCATCACCGAGGATCATCACCTAACAAAATGCAGCACCACCTTCTCCTCCCACAAATATCACCAAAAAATACATTATTTATATAGACACAACACATTAGGTAGTGAATCACATGTAGGGTTTTGTAAAAACATACTCAATAGAGTGCATCATAACTTCAAATGAAAGGTAAAACAAAAACTAAGTTTAATCTCTGAAATAATAAAGGAACTAGAATCAATGAATGAACCAAGATATACTCCACAACTAGATTTCATGGGGACATTGGTTAATATAAGTCATCAATACTAAAATACATGAAGGATTATATCTCATAAGAAACCAAATATACCCATTGTATCTAAATACCCATAAATCATAAAGTTACAACCTAACTAGCCAACACATTTCAAAGGGAACAAGGAGGTCCTGATGTGTCATAAGGATTTAATCATTTGAACTACTCAACATTTTCATCTTCTGTATTTACACACTAAAGAATTTTGTGGGACCTATTACTTGCTGAGGTATGCACAAATTAATAAAATAAATATGAAAACCTTATTTTTTGTTACCTACCATCCACACGCATACCCACACCACCTTAAAAAAACATTCTTGGGGGACCCATGTATTACCAATGTCTGTGTGTTAATCAAGGGAGTAACAAACCTTGATGGAGGACCCATGTAATATTGAGAAAATATTTTCAGAATTGATATTACATAACTCCATAGATAAAGGACACGAACCCTAGTACTGGGGGAGTTCTTGAATCTATCAGTCATATAAGAGGTTCCTACCTTATCAAGCCCAAGTGAGTATTAAAACCATGCCAAAATTAGGTGGAACCATGCCCCAAGTATGAATGGGTCTACCTAAAGACATGAAGAATGGGAGGGACCAAAGACCTATTATCTGAAAACAACCAAGGGAGTACGAAACCCTGTGTGCTCTCTGATCATCTCACTCAATAATAGTTATTGGCCTTTTGAAGCTAAAGTAAAAAATGTTTCCAATTCACCTTACATCTCACCTATAATTTTGAAGAGGTATTTAAAATCATATTATTTATTGAAAAAATAATCAAAATTGTATGCCCCCATAATAAAATATAAGTCCCATAAAAATGGTTTCAAAAATGAAAAGGTGGAAAATAAATAACATATACACCAAGGGACATGACGCATAGCCACAGGAAAGTAGATAGATTGCGTACTTCATCATTCCTTGAATGTGGGATTCAACCTACATGACATGCCTGATATGGCACACAATGTGGAGGACTCCTGATCTACCGAATCATGTATTTTCAATGCACACTGAGTTAATTATTCCGAATATAAACGACTTACATTTCAACCATACATGAAATGTGAGGTTTAACAAGTGTATCCTCTTCCAGAACCCGAATCATTTAATTTTGGACATTGAGTGTGATACAAACCACATGTCATGTGTAACCATGGAATCATAATGTGATGTGTTCATATAGAAAATCATTAAAAATATATTTTATAAAACAATTTTAAAAATATTTTAAAATGAAAAATTTACGAGTCTCTTTGAAAAATTATTTAAAAAATGTGATTTGAACAATTGTATATTTAAAAAGATAAACTTCAATAATAATGTTTCAAAAAAATACACAAGGAGTAATATTATGAAATGCAGCATGGTAGATAAAATAGTCATCCCACAACATAAAAAATGGATGATAAAAATTATTTTTAAAAATAGAAGAAAAAAATATTAAGTTCAAATGATATATCATAATTATTTTGACAATTATAAAGTAAAACATTAGATGGAAGGGGAAATACTGACATATAATAAAAATCACCATGAAAGAGAATGTGAATTATTTTTAACACTGTCATAATTTTATGGGGAATAAAATCATTGAGGAGGAGTATCTGAATCCAATGTGTCATTTTTACTAGAGAGAAGGATAAAGTAAAATATAAAATCTTATGTTGGAGGAAACCGACATATAATCTAGAATATCAATATAAAATATTATAAGTCAAAGAAAGTGGGTTTGAATTAACGAAAAAAATCATTACATTATCGTTATCATTCAAATTGATAACCCATGGAAGGTAGATAGAGATTGATTTTTAAATCCATTAGATTAAATGAAAAATTATGAAAAAATGAACCCAAGTCCAATATATACACCACTAAAAGGAAGAAACTGGTGAATACACATTATATCTCAATGAATGTAAATCGAGATTCCAAAACAGTACCTTTAATCTCTCTTAGTTGAACATTATTTAACCTCATGTATAAAAAATAACTATCCTAATCACCTGTTTAAAAAACATATTCCCACTTATAAACATTTATACACTTCATTTATAATAATTTATTATAAATATATAAGTTATATTTTATTTTCATCATCAGATGTTATTAGCTTCGATTTTTTGTTTAGTTCTATTTTCATAATACTGATGTTGAATCTTATTTATAAATGGAAAGTTTTTCATTCCAAGATCATTATAGGAACTATAATTTTTTTTAAAATTCTATATAATCTCTAATATATTTTCATAAGTATTTTAGTTTTGATTCATTATGATGAAATTGGTAATGAGCTTCTTTCGATAAATTTTAACATACAAAAGTGTGGTACAATAATAAAAATTTAAATATTAATATAACTATTATATGACTATAAAAAAATTATTTTCTTATTAATTTATGATAATAGTAATAGTTACATTTCTATAGTCAACCCTGATAGATATTTATATCATTGTTCATGTTAGTGGTTAAATCTACCGAAATAATAACCAATTATAATATATAGTTGAGTATGGTTAAGAAAGTGATTATTTTGGAATAATATACTTGATATAGAACATAATAATATTATTTAAATGTTTTTAAGGTGTTGAATTATATTTTTACAATTTTTGATAAAGAACAAAAGACTATGTGAAAAATGATATATGTTACTTATATAGAGTCAATAGTCGACACGTGTGCACGAGCGATGCACTCATTTTAATAAAATCGGGAGGAATATATGGAATGATTTATAATTTTAAAATATTAATAATATTAATCTATTAAATAAAATATTAGAACCATATGTGTAGAGCGGTCTTTAAAAATCAAACTCACTATTCATAGACGTGGTAGTCCACGCAATCGCATGACGACATCTTCATTTTTAGAATGGTTTAGGGGAAGGTACAAAATGGTTATTCCATTTGAATAATGGTTAATAATATTATTAATATTAATATTATCATACTTTTATTGATATAATTTTTTTAGGGGGTATAAGATGAAGAGAATTAGGAGAACTTGGTTGGGAACATTACCTCTCGTTTTTGATGTTTTGGCTTGGGTCACACCTTAAGGCTCATTAGTGTGGACTTTTGGAAAGAAAAAGGATTATAATACATCAGGGGGGAATGAAGGAGATACTAGGGTATATATTTGGTCTAGATAATTCTTTATAATGAGTGGACAAATAGAGTGTATGTGAGATCCTTTTATACTTGAAGGGAATAACATTTTCATAAATATTACTTTTTAATATAAAGAGAGCACATGGTTCACCTGGAACATGGAGAAAAAGTGTAAAATAATAGACTAGTCGATGATTTAAAACAAATAAGTAATAAACCATTCATTTTGAAACATTTTTTAATGTTTTTTTTGTATTTTCTTCTTTTTTTCAATTTGACCATTTTTTATTTTTACTACAGTAATTAATTTTTACATAAGTAATATAATTTTAACACATAAAAATAAAATAGACTATACTACATAATTTGTACATAATTATTCCAATTGTGGAAAAAAATTATAATAAAATTTATATGAGCAATATAAATTTATTTTAAAATTAATGTATGTAATTTGTAAAAACACATTTTTAGAAAAAGTGTATTTGTAAGAATTTTATTTTTATAAAATAATTATCAATATTAATGATTTTAATGAAATTAAATGGTTTATTATTAAACATGTAATATTTATACGGCTTAAAAATATATAAAAAACCTAATTTCACCTAGAGGAAAATTAATTAAAATATAAATAATAAAAATAGTTTTTATTATAAAAATATTACTTAAATTTAAACATGTACAACAGGGTTTTATAAATCCAAATTTTTTTAAATGAATAATTTAACACCATAAAAATATATATTTTTTCATTAAAATGATTTATAAATTTTTAATCTACACATATTTTTCAATATATTTTTAAACACTATGGTTTTCAATAAAAATAATATTTCTCACTTTTCCTATAAGAATAAAATATTTTAGAAAACTCCCAAAAATTCATCCTAAAAAGTCATTATTTTAAATACTAAAATGTTGTTAATTTATTCATATTAAAATTCTAAAATTTAAGAATTTTACATTTACATGGAATTATAAAATATAATAAATTTTTTTTAATAGGGTAATGAATTTTTAAATATTAACTATTATTATTATTTTTTCCTATATTTTACTTATTAAATTTGTTATAATATATTATTCAAATAAAGAATATATTTTATCATTATTAAAAAATAATATATATTTTTTCTAAAAATAATAATACATAGTTCCAAAAAAGGTAATTTTTATGAAAATACATTTCTAGTCATAAAATGATCTTATTAGTTATTTAGCTATACTGATTAAATTATCTTCAAAATGACCTTTATTCTTTTATATATTTCATAATACGATTACCCATATTTATACCTACCAATTCATATACTACTTTAGAACATTTATACTTATCCTAAAAAGAGTATTGTGTTTTTTTGGTTCGGTGTTGCATGTGAAGTGAGATATTAAATATTGTATTTAGTTAAAGGAAAATATATACTAAAATTTTGGGGTCCTACATTATTCCCCATTAATTAAATTATGTTCTATCAATTTTATTTGTCGTTCACTAATGGAATATGCTAAGTGATCTATAAAAAACTCATGATATATTTTATACTGAGATATAAACCACAAATTAATATATACTTAGAGAATCATCATTCCCCATATAATATAAATTAATTTATATTTTACATTATCTCAATAATTTTTACCAAATATGCTTCCTAAGTTGGTTATAAAGGTTGATAGGGACAGACTTAACCAAACATCATTTTCTAGATCTTATTTCCAACCAAATAAAAAAAATAAAGTCATAGCAAATGATCATATGAATATGAAATGTCAATCCTATGATGTATTATTCCATGAATCTATCATTTAAAACTATGAAAATTTTATTTTAACTATGTCACCCTTGGTTCACCCTATTACACTATTGGTTTAACCTTGGTTATCCATGATTATTTTTCTATTAATTTCTCTAACCTTACTAGGTATACATTACATACTAAAATTATATTTAAATATTTAATAATTCTTTGTAAATAGAATGTGAAATAACCAATGCATATATTTCCCTTCAAAAGATAATTGAAGGTATCCCTGGGGTTTAGGAAACTTGGTTCCCAATGCCTATAATGATTCAGTTGTTATGTCATTACATGTTTTCACTTCATGTTCACTATTTTCATTTCTTTCAGAGATATATGGTGTATAATGATTTATTATATGGGGTTTAAGTATGGTTACACAATCATTTACATCATGTTTACTATTTTCATCCTCTATATAAATTACCAATGGAATCAACATCCATATCAAGGTACATACCTACCTTCCAAAGGTAGGTGGTAATTTGGGGTCTTAATCCCAATGGAACTTAGGAACTAACATCGGTCAAGGGGATGTGATTTGGGGATCATCACACACTTTTGGGGGTAATTATTTCCAATTTTGGGACTCTCATAGAGATTTAAGATATGTTTTTGAATCTCTTCCTAATAACGATATAAGGTAGGTTACCCTAATAAAATGAATCAGTGTTGAATCCTTCAATATGTATAGTGTTTTTTCATGAGACCATATTTATGTATCCAAGTTTCTCTATATATGTCCCATTATTTCATAGTAATGGGTATATTTTTATATTTTGAAGTCTTATACCCTTGTACTCTGGTGTATAATGCCCTATAAGGAGGCAATTTATGTCTTGGAGTTGGTTTTTAACCTTCACAAGTTATCCTACGTATCCTGTATATAATAAGAATTAAAACCCACATAGTGTGTTTAATTCCATGTTATGTATTTTTATTATATATGGAAAGAATATATATGATAGAAATTAGGAAAAGGGTATGAAGCTCCTTCCTTAGGAAGGTGTTCTACATTTCTTGCTTATAATAGGATTCAGAGTCATTGTAGTTCAATTCTACCTCAAACCACTGATGAGAAATGATAGATAATTAATAAAAGTGAGGGTTATTTACCTATGTTTTTTTGATATGGTAATGCCTTCTAGACCTACACCAATGTGGATTCCTTTATATAGTGAAATTATATCATTCCACTGAATAAGGATTGCATATAGTGGTTTCCCTAGATTATGTAAATTCGTTATTTTAGTGACATGATCATTACAAATACCTATGCCCACATGATCTATGATTAGTTTTAGAAACAATGGATATAGAGTGAATACTCATTTTATATAGATATCGGAGTTATGCACTCAGGTGACCCTAATGCAGTGTTTGATGTAGAGATCGAGCCTTTGGAAGGAATCCAACATAACAAGGTTATAATAGAAATTAGAGTCCTCAGAGTTCAGTTATCTTTGTAATGCATTGATGTATTAGAAATAAGGATAAACCCATTTGAGATTTTGGGTCCCCCTGGGTTAGAGTGTCCAAAATATAAAGGGAATTGCACTTATTTGGAATCCCAATTCAATCTCGGGCCTAATGAAGGTTTACTGTGTTTGGATATTAATTATATTCCTTATAGTTCAGTAAGTGGAATGTCTAGGTGTCTATAGAAAATCTAATCATGTCTTAGGGTGTCTTCCTAAAATGCTTTACATTATTGGAATGTCTTTTGAAAATGTTTTTGTTTTATTTTTGATATGTCAAAGGATGTGTGGTAGGATTATATGAGGTGTATGCCGCATGATCTAGCATAATTTCCTAGGGGTTGCTGCATGATAATGTTGACATGTACATGGTTCTTTGTATGATTAAAGAAGACATGTTAGAAGTCTGTCGCATGATTTAAATAACTTGTCTGGTGGCTTTTATGTGATTGAGATAGACATGTCCAAGGGTGTCATGTGATCATGGATGAAATGTTGGAGGGATAGTTCATGATCTACAAAGAAACTTCCAAGGGTGTCATGTGATCAGGGCTGACATGTTAGAGGGATGCTAGGTGATATGGATGACATGTCCCGAAGACTTTGTGTGACTTAAAATATATGTCCAAAGGACCTCACATAACGTGGTTGACATGTCTAAAAAACCTCATAGGACATGGATAGTATGTCCAGGTTCTATAATAAAATATATATTGGTTGTGAGATTTATGGAACAACTTTATATAAAAATCACGGTATTCATCTTTGTGTAAGAATTCATTCTTTCTCAGACTTTATTGCATAAAAGACTCATTTTTTTTCAAACAATTTCTTGTTTATACCTCACATGATCAAGTCAATATGTAGAAACTCTTTTCTATAATCTGGAAGATGATCAAAAATTCACTCACATGATTAATAGAGCGATCAAACGATGTTTATATACATTAAATGAAATACCATAAGTAATTACATGGATTTTAACAATTGCATGATCGTTGAAATTGTGTGGCTTCCAGTTTGAAGAAGTCTTCTATAACCTTTGTACTCCCATGTGTGTCATGTGTGCATGTATTCTCTTATGCTGAGAGGGAGGAATTTATAAACTGTTCCTTTCTTGATCTAGGAATCCTTCTATAGAAAATATATCAATGATATGGGATTCAGTAAGTGGGGGCATCACATCACGCACTTTTCATGAAACTGTCGTGGGTCAACCCTGGCATCACATGATAAAAAAATCCATGAGAACACTCTATCATCACTATATTTATTTGAACCATGAATTGTCAATGGTATTTTATAGAATCATGTTTACATGACAAATATCCATTGTAAGATAATGATAAAATGTTTGCGAGTCTTCACGAGACCAAGAAGCATGTTGAATATTCTTTCACAAGATCAAGGGCTACTTTTATAAAGTCCTTCACAAGATTGAGTTGTCCCATAAGAGGGAATTTACATGAAAATAATCATAACTATTCTTATCATACGTGTTATGCAATTTTCATATTCGTATCCACCATTTTCCAAGACCTACCCATTTAGTATCCATCAAGGTGTCACTTGATCGATACTGCATCTCGTGATGGCATGCAAGAATTGTCATAAATTGTTTCTCCACTTGTGTGTGGTGATTTATATGATCATTTATAGATCTCAATATGGTGTGTCGACATTATTACAAATAGTCACTATTCTTGTATATGGATCTGAAGGGGAATCACATGATCGAACACATGCATCTAAGGGCCTTCACATGATGAAGGTGAATACAAAATGGCTTTCATACGACCTCGATGACATGCCATTAGGGATATCACGTGATCGTTGAACTAATAAGACAAGTTTTATGAGGCATTATTGTAAAAATAAATGTAACTTAATTCACATGATTCTTCATCCTTTTCAAATTTTCCTTTATAAGGGGATTTAGATTATTGTCTGGTATCTATCAGTTAGCAGGTCTTCTAATTAGAATCACTCATATATAAGCCTTCAAATGACCATTTACACCTGTCTCGGTGCCTTCCAAAGAATATGGGGTATAGTAAGAGGTGCTATATGAGATCATGGATATATCATGTGAGGCACATGACCCACTAATGTGAAATTACTAGGGTCATGCAATCACGTGTCCTCTTGGGGGTCATGCAATTTGGATTACCCAACCACCTATACTTCATATAGATATACCACTCCTTCCTTTATCTTTCGTAGAAAATAATACATATGAGTTGGGTATTTATTTGATCATATAATTTTTTATTATTATTTGGTTTGAGTCACTGATGTATCCCCTTAGTAGCGAGGTCTTTAGTGACAAGGGCTCAGTTATGAGGAGAGTAAATGCATACTTGGGTCCCTAAGGATTCCACTAATCAGTGTTCCAAGTGGATTTTATTATTCCAAGTGGTATTCTATGTGGATCATAGTAAATAGGTTATTGAGGGATCTGTTCATTCCACAAGATAATCATATTTCTATAGCTCTCATGAACTCATATCTTGTGTGACAAATTTGCAATACCACTTCAGAAGATCTTTTTAAAACATCCAATCATGTGATCTCACACCATAATATCTTCAAATAATCAACTTATCTCGATGACCAATGTTGTAAAATTCTGGGTTGATCAACAGTAATTTAGATGAACTGTGATATATTCTTTGGAAAGAATGTATTTTAGAATGTTTTGTGTGATATCAAGGATTGTTTCTTGACCACTAAATCTTAATGTCATTCTTATGACCCTTATATGGTCATGTGACCACATGTTTTGAAATGGATCATGCGATCATGAAATGTGATGTGGTTCATGTGACTCACGAGGCCCATGTTAGGTTATGTGATCACAAACCCTTACATGGGTAACATGATTTGAATGATTCTAGCTGAGTTATGTCATTTTTAAGTCCTTTGGATAAGGATTTTTTACCCTCAGATATATGTATATTTTTTTATAAAAAACTTTTTGTTCATGAAAGGTGTTAATAAATGAGGTTGTGACATTGGTGTCTTATCAAAAATACATAGTATCAAGGGTGGAAACTGGTGATCATTCCATCATCCAATCATCCCAAATGAATATTCTAGAGTTTATGGGGATAAGGCTTATAGAATATATCCTAACATACTTCATAACCCTTTACAAGTTTGATCTTATGAATTATGTTCACATCCTTTCACTATAGTCATTGATCATTCCTTCTTCTTAGCTCCTAAGTACATATAATAACTTTAGAGAAAACATATCTTAAATGGGACACATTATTATTGAGGAAAAATGATTAAATAGGTATTTTTTGAAATTTATGCCAATAGAATTTGTAAATAATCATCATTAATCTAATTACAACATCTATATGTACCGATCCATAATGTAGAAATCAGTAATGAACCAAACATTTGGGTAGTTGTCTAGTTGGTATATTCGATCAGGTGGGAGATTCAAGATGGATTAGATCTTTTACTTCTTGGTTTAGTATACTAATTATGAATATGATTTGGATCTGAAAGGCATTGGGATGTATGAATCCATTTGGGTCTCCCAAATCTTCACTTATTGTAACAAAATCATGATGGTTACTTAGTCAACTAATGGAGTCTAGAGAAAAACAAATTTATTATGACACATGGTGAGGTGGTAATTCGTTTTTGGGGAATCATGTATACATTTGGAGAACTAATTTTTTGAGATATATATGATCAGATTATCCTTTCTTCTATTATTGGAGATGACATTGAGAAGACCCCTCCCATTTCTAGGGAGTTGGTGAACTTGGTTGAGAAGGCCCTTAGAAAAGACCCAAATCCAAGGATAGACATCTTGTTTATGTAATAGACAAGATATGTTATCAATATGTTCCATTATGATCTTAATTATAATAAGTAAAAGGATTTTCCCAAAAGACCTTCCCGCAGCACTGAGGGTTCCAACTGCCCACAACACTAGAGGTTACTCTCAATATCGGATGACCCAATTAGTCGGATGGTTTTCCTGTTATGTGCCAAAGTTTATACCTACTCCCAACCTAGGTGAGAGGCAGAGTTAGAGTTTCCACATTTATGATGGTGGCCTCTATAATAGGATGGAGGATTATTGGGATATATATTCCAATGTTGGACAAACTAGGTTATCTCCTTCACCATATTTATAGGGTAAGATCTAGTCCCTTATAGGTGCTATGGGGTGTGATGGGCGGATATGAATAATTTAGCATCCATAACATTCCTAATATTAATTTCAAGTCTTTTCTATAGTGTATCAGTGGGGTGAGGCCCATCATATTAACGGAATTAGAAATCAGGGTATTCCTAAGTCATCATGACCAATTATTTTCAAAACCTACATGATTCCCACTAATTGTGTAATTGAAAATGGTGAGAATATCTATGTGACATGATTATATGATGTCAATCCATGAGGTAATCATTTCAACATACAATGATGGTTTAATTTTATGCCAATGGTATGCACCTTGTTATTTCAGTCACCCGTTTTGATGCATACAGACAAAATTTCCTTCCCTTGTTCACGTATGATATGAAATTCATCCAACGTTTCCCAACTATTATCAGTTATGTTTTCTAGATATGAAACCCATATTCATATATAATTTCCCAAAAATATTTCTAGATTAGTTTATATTAGTATTATTCCATGATTTGGATTTTATTGAATCCAAATGAGAAATTATCCACATTAGTACCCAAGGATTTTAAGATACCACGGAACATTGAAGCCAATCCAAGCTCAAAAAGTAACTATATTCTAGAAAACCTTCATTCTCAATGATATGTCACAAGGAAGTGATACATTTATCATCATCATTTTTTACCAGGAGAGGTGAAAATCAGCATATCTACAATGAGTGAGGAGATTTTATGTTAATCCACATCAGCCTTGGTATTTCCCTTTGTGTTTCAGTAATAGAGAAACTGGAGGGCAGGAAACTCAAATTACAATATTTGAATGGTATTTTGGTAGGTGGAAATACACTTGGATGACTTTTTATTCATTACTTATCATATAGGAATCTCCTTCTAAAACCACCCCACTGTGGTTTACACTTTCCTTTTAGACCTTGATGTGGTGATCAAAAACATGAATGGTCAGATCTACTACTCACCCTTAGTGCAGTAGATGGTGGTTCGTATCTTGATGGAGGTTGCCTTGGATGAAAAGGGATACCCTATTGTCAAAGAAAATGGTAATACTAACCTTACTACCATATTCAAAAGGTTTTTATTCTAAAGAATCCATACTAATTTATTTTTTTCATGGGTGTGATAGGAACCTACAAGAGGCCATTCAACCACACCATCCTTGAAGTATTATTATGAGGGAGGATTTCCAAAGTTTAATTGGGTGGTGAACAAGGAACTAATGATGAGGTTTCCCCAATTCAAATGGTTCTGACGAGGGAAGCATATACTATTCACGAGGTGTCACAATGTATACATCATTGGTTCTATCCTTAACACCTTTAACATCATCTCCTTTCGGGGGAACTTCCTCAGAGAGGAAATGAGAAAGGAAGTGCTTACAACTATTCAATCCCTCTCACCTATAATCCTTAAGTAAATATTACACTTTTATTATTTTCATATTTTAGATCATTTCAATATATCATTATTGTTTTTCAAAAATATAATGGTCCTCACCAAACCCATTCAGAGGAACAAACATCAAAATCTAAGGATATGGGTGGGATTTATAGAACTCTAGTAGAACCTTCATCATTGGACTCAGTCCATTAAGAAGTGGAAACTATTGAGGTTCTATCACGGTCAGGCATGGACCCAACTACAGACTCCCTAGTGGGTGTTCCATTAAGCCAACATAGTAAATGAACTTCTAGAAGAGGATGATGTTGGTAGCTATTCTAATACTGATTTATCCTTAATGGAGGAATATTTGGGTGAAGATGAACACTTCTTAGAGACCAAATTATATCACCTAACATTTATTCAATCTTATATCCCTTGATGGCATCACACAATGTATTCCAATAGAGAAGAAATCAATGGTAAAATAAGGTCACTCATCATAAGAGGTTGTTGCCTCTTCACATGAAGATGGGGTTGGGGTGATAGATATTTCTCGTGATGTAACTGAGAAAGTTATGTTTTAAACATTGATCATGGCCATTGACTATCTAACAACATTGTTTTATTTACCTACAGACTAATAATCCTTTTTGGTTATTATTATAGCACCTTCACCTTTGAGATCAAATTTTTTTTATCCCTGGTTCTCTATGATTTCCCCTGACATAGTTGACTAATGTGATGGTTGGTTCCATACCCACCTAAACAAAGGAAATGAATATGAGTCTCTTGCTCAATTAATTAGTCCATTAATATATTCCTATTCCTATATTGGACTTGATTCATGTCATGGAGTATATGATACTCTCTCAACTAATTCATCCACAAGTGTGCATGGAAATTCAGAACAAAATCTCAGAGGCCCATTTTAAAGAGCTGATGGACTAACTAGGTAATCATAGGTATATGTTTACCACCCTCGGACATGGGTAACAAGACTATAAAAATCTCATGATCTTGTTAGGAAACAATTTTCCTATAATATTAGAGTATAGACCTTGAATATAGTTCAGTAATGGCATATGATTCATCTTATGTCAAAAAATGTCAGGAAAAGGCCTTGAATGATGCTTCCCAATAGTCACTGGAGTCAAAACATCACTATAGTGGGATGAAAGATATTCAAGGAGGGTTATCAATTTCTAGTGAATTTTAGTTCCTTATTCGGAAGCTCTTACCATACACCATTTTATTTTAAGTCACACGATGTGGGACCTGAAAATGCTCGAGAATGGAATATCACATTCTGGAATTGAGAAAGGGTACCACAAGTGATGAATTAATGTTGAGGATATCTAATCCAATTTAATAGTATGGTTACACATATTTTAAATCATGGTGTAAGAATATCTGAGTTAACTGGAGGTGGATACCAATTGGTACATGTCAATGGTTAATAATAGAGTAATCCCATATTCCAAGTGGTCATGACAATAACTTATAGATTTAAGGGGGGCCTCTCATATGGGAAAAAAATCATTTAGGAAAAAGCTGTTTGGTAGGTTTTCGATTCTATAATGAATACTTTTAGGGTAATTTTATATCAGTTTGCCCATGTTACTAGTTTCTTATAGGAAATAACTAGAAGCAAAGTATCCTAAGGTCCATGGGGTTCCGAGAGAAGGATACCAAATCAAGGAATTTGTCATGTCAGCTTAGAATTCAAATAAATTAAGGTGTTTTATGGAAAATATAATATTAATGAAGGTTTAGATCACCATAAATGTTTTTTCACTACCAATTGAATATATTATCATCGAAATTAGATGTGAGATATCATTACTCTAAAATTTTTTAGGACCAGGGGGTCTAGTGAGCATAGATTGGCTTTTATTGGGGACCAAAAAATGGGCCCTATATGGTTTATGCCCTATTTATTTTTTCCCTAAGTTTTTACTAAACACCATAGATGAATATTTTAGAGACCAAAAAATTAAATTTTTCTCAAACCACTATTTTTTGGTTTTCATCATGACTAGTTTAATATCAATTTCCCTAGAATTTTAGGGTCTTTTGATGTGGACCATCAAAGGATAATGATTAAGGTTATAAGGATTTAATCAAAGTGCATACAATTATGGTAATGAATCACCTGAAATATTTATGAGTGGAGTGTTATAAAACAACATAATTAGGATACCCATGGTCAAGAGTAATCCAACATCATTTTGGAAGTTATATTAAAATGTAATAAATTAAGGATCAAGGTTATTGGTTCATGAGTAATAGTATGATAAAATCATGATCGAAATAATTTTAAATCACTCTAAGGTGACGAGATCCATGGTGATTATATTAAGTCTCACAAGGATCATAAGTCCCTTTCTTATAGGTCTAAGATGTATCTTCTTGTTGGTTCCAAGACCTTATGCAGATCCACCTCTTACACAGTCAAACAGAGAGACTTATTATTCTTTCCAAGGGCCTTGGATGGTTTAAACCAACATAATATTCTCAAGAAACATAATGTGATTTATGGTTTCAGATTATGAAATGATAGTGGAAGAACCTCATACTCTAGTTAGCCAGGGTCAGTCTCATGTGGTCATTTTATAAGCAATGATGATGGGTGATGGTCTGCACATTTCAACATCTTGTAGTGGGGATGTATTTGTCATGTAGCTTGATGGAATGCCATATGGATTTTTTCTATATAGTTTAATTTCATCCAGTATGGATGTATGAACCAATGTGAAATTTTAAAAGATACTCTAGGGGACACTTCACAATGTTTAAGGGAATTTAGATGAGGGAAACACATTTTATCTATGCACAAGCTTATTGGTGGGAAGCTATATGCTAAATCCTTTATTACATATATTTATCTCATGTGAAAGAAATACGCATATAGATTTGAATCTTATATAGGATGAGTGAATCTGTATAAATTGAAAATATTTAAACAGAGTTATACTATATTTTTCGTGTCTAGGATTCCCTGGGTTTCCCTATTCATATTATAAGGGAATGAATCATGAAAAGAAGATCTTTTAAGTAAACCCCTTTGTGTATATCTGACTCATATGTAATGGATTGGGTAATTTTATTTTCATCCCTTAGTCTTTCTTAACATCAAGGTTAGTTATGTGGTCCTCTAGATAGATAAAGTACATATGTAGAGATATGTAATATTTATATTTTGTATGGTATGGAGGTTAAAAATGCATAACTAGAACAAATTCATGGATAATTTGGCCCACTCTGAGAAATATTAAATCCTACAGGGTTCACCATATTTCATATAGTTTAACATCATGCAACCAGGAAATTTTCATTTACTTTAACTTCATGTGATGGGGATGTGGTCCTGTAGTTTAACATCATGAAACTAAGATGTGGTAGTGAATTTTAATATAATGTGACTAGGATATTGTTCATTATATAAGACACATCTTAATCATACCAATAAGAGAATCCTTCCATGTACCTTAATCTGACATGATCCATGCTCGGTGTGAGAAAAAAGGGATAATTTGATATTCTATTAAGCCGCATGAGAGTACTTGATGGGGAATATGCGAGGGTTTTCACAATTTATTATGGACTTATGTTTCCACAAAGATCTGACTCTCATGGAGGAACATGATTGTGGGTGATGGATACCCAAAAATGGGCATAAAATGGCAGACCCATGTGATTCTACATATCCTGGGATGGAAAAACTCAAGGCACACATAGGTCTAACCCATATATTGGGGGGGGGGTTATTATTATACATGTTTTATATAGAAATAGGATTATATAAATAGGCATCACTACAAATCTCTTACTAATAGGAATCAAGAAAAGATATTTATTTTATGAAAATATCTCCATGAAGGTTTGAACCATATATATAGGGTGTATTTTTTCCATTTATTTTACTGTCATACCCAGGATTTTAGATCTGGGTGTCACTATATATACTATGATGGAAAGAATCAAACCACTAGTAGTTCTTGAATGAAAAACTCTCCATACAGGTTTGACCTATATTCATATGGGGGATTATTTTCTATTGATATTGTTGTAGGACCCAATATTAGAGATCTTGGCATAACTATATATCTTGTTATGGTAGGAATCAAGGAACACATATTTATTGAATTTAAAACTCTCCATGCAAGGGTAACCCATAGGAATATGGGGAATTATTTTAGGTTTATGTTTCATATGGACCTAGGATTGAAGATTTGGGCATCATTACATATCCTATGATCATAGGAATCAAGGAACTCATAGATCTTTATTAGAAAACTCACTATGAAGGTCCTGTCTATATGCGGAGGGGGAATTATTTTCCATTGATATTATGGCTAGATGTAGGATTGGATATTCAAGCATCACTATGTATCCTATGATGGAAATAATCATGCCACATAATGTTCTTGAGTGGTGGTGTGGTGTGTGACCAACACCAAGGTTAGTCGTCCTCTAGGGAGATGGACATATAAATGCACAATTTTTTTTTCATGCACGAGATGTTGACAATGCAGTTTAATGTCATGAGGTAAAGGAATTCACTGCACCTTTAATGGTATTTCATCTTATACCATGATAACCCTAACATGAACTAATAAGTCTTGATCATACGAAGAATCCCTTACCAAAATTTCGAATCCTGCATGAGCTATGTTTGTTTTGAGAAATAAGGAATGACAAAGTATTATTTCACCACACAGGGAAAATAGATAGAAAAGAAAAATTTTTTATCATGTCGTGGATGAGATATGATATATGATCAAGTTATCACTACACAACACGTTGATATGAGAGAAATACCACCCATAGTTCTTAAATAGAAAAATCTCTATGTCGGTCTGAGCCATATATAAGAGAGGACATTTTTTCAGTTTATATTATAACTGGACAAAGGATTATGGATATGGGCAACACTATATATCTTTTGATGGAAAAAATCAAGACAAAAATAGTTCTTGAGTTGATATATTTTCTATTAAGATATGACTGACACACAGGGATGTGATTACATAATTTTTATTTCACACAGATCTAGCTCATGTGCAGTAAGACATCTACGAAGTAAAATTTTCTATATAGTTTAATGTTATGTTGTAAGGAAACCATCCATACAGTTTAGAATCATACATTGTGGGAGAATTACATGTAGTTTAATGAAATATGGTGTGGTTTACTTCTATATAGTTTAACAATATACAGTGAGGAAAAGTTTCATGCACTTTAACATCATGTATTAAGGATTAATTCCATGTATTCTCACATCTAGAAGTAAGAAAAAATTCTATGATATCTAATGTCATGTGGAAAATAATACTCTCGTGATGTTTATCATCATTAAGTAAGGATTAATTCCATGAATTTTAAAATCTTGTAATAAAGATGAAAGATTCTATACAGTATAATGTGTTGGTTCTTGGAGTTGGGATAACATGCAATTTAAAGTCCTTTTTCAAAAAAAAAACTTATGCTATTCAATTTATATTCTTAAATCCAAGACATAGGAAGTGGTGTAGTTTAGAGTCCTACTTCTCTGACATAAAACATTATGCAGTTTAGAGTTTTTCAGCCAGGTCTTCTTACATGTAGCTTAACATCATTTAGTAAGGAAGACTTTGGTGTAGTTTAACGACATGCGGTAAGGTCAAATTCCATTCAATTTAACATCTTGCGGTAAGAATGAATTATATGAAATTTAATTTCTAGTGGTAAATAAGAAAGATTTTGTTTAGTTTAAATTTTTACTACCATGACATGGGATACCATTAAAAATAAAATCTTACTGCCATGACTTAAGAGAACGTGCATTTTAAAGTCTTTTTACCAGGACTTAAGATGTTGTGAAGTTTAGAGTGTTACTACCTGGACTTAGGATTCTATTAAATTTAGAGCCTTACTACAAGGAATTAATTTATACAATTTATTTTCATATGGAAATAATTACTTCCATATATTTTAACAAAATCTTGTATGGTTAAATTCCCTTCGGTTTAACTTCATGTGGTAAGGAATATTTCTATAGAGTTTAATATCATGCGGTAAGGATGAAAAGATGTTTTCCAGTTTAAATTATTACTACCAGGACTTGAGATATAATGGAGTTTAAATTATTTCATCCCAGACTTATATTGTTTTTATTTTAGAGTATTTATTCTAGGATGTAGGACACTATGTAGTTTAGAGTTATTTTTCCAGTACATAGGAAATTGCTCAGTTTAGAGTCTGGTTGCTAGGACTTATTCTATGCAGTTTAACATCTTGTGGTAATGACAATTTTCATGTTATTTAACTTCATGTAGTAAGTAGAATTACATTATATTTAATTTCACACATTACATAATACTTCTATGTAGGTTAACATCAATCGATAAGGATGAAAGATTCTATGGACTTTATATTTTTTTGTCAGGACATATTATTTTTGAATTCAGAAACGTAAAGTACTTTTTGAGAGGCCTTATATTCATATAGGGTCTAACAAATTTCCCATTCATTGTGTACAGTGAGTTATCTCCATTGGAATTTACCTTATATATGATGTAAGCCCCTTCACACATGGGTTCTAGATTTTGTGGTTTTATTCCTAGTATCATTGAGGTTATGAGATATAATAATTGTTTTCATTAAATAAAAAAGATAAGTAAAACAATTTTATTTAAGGATCATGTGATACAGTTATGATAAACTTTGAGGTTGTGTAGTTTACACAACCTTTTTTCCTAGATCAATTCCAACTCACCCAACCATTTTTTTCAATTGTTTTCTTTTCTGAGAGTTGTCCACAGATAGCTATATAGAGTGGGGGGATCTAAGCTTTAATAGGAAACACTACTTCAATCCTATAAACCGATCAATATGGAATCAATTGTGTGGAATACATGCAGTGGTGTAGTTGGCCCATAAAGCATGAAGGGCCATTTATGGATAAAAATTGTTTTCCATGTCCACCATATTTTACAGTATATTTTACATGGTATTATTTAAGGCCTCTATTTTTCCATTTTCCACTACATATTAGTGAGATTAATGGTTGGATTCAATGTTTTACTATTGGTAAAATTTTATTATCTATGTAGAAGAAATGTTGGTGTCATTTTATACTAATATCATATAAGGGACACAGAATCATGTGAAGATATTAGACTTATTGAAGTTGATGATATTATTCATCCAAGATTATATGAGGGGAATTTTCTCATCCAATTTGGAAAAGAATTCAGTTATGGTAGGGATGTACTTAAAATAATTATCTGTGGCTAGGTGATATGGACCCACAACGTCCATTCCCTATATGGAATGTGTCCAGGAAGTTTTAGCCATATCTAGTAACTCTTGGGGTTAATGTTTAATGATTTCACGAATCATGCATTCATGAAATTCCTGGGTAAATTCCACAAATTCCATCATAATTATTTTCTAGTATTAACCAAGACTCAACATTTGATGAGAGAGTCTGGTCTCATAGGGATGAGCACCGTAGAAGCTTGCATGGACTTCTTCCAAAAGAATTAGAGTCTCTCCTTATACTATGAATCTGAGGAGGATTACATAAATGACTCATTTATAGAGGGATCTTTTATTATTTAGCCCATCCAAATGTGTAATGTTTTCTGATCGATATCAAGTACGTTCCCTTTTAGCTCGATCTAATTGCAAGGTCCCATTTTAAAGGTAATCGATTATGGGCTCCATCTATCTAGTGGTGGATATTGGTTTATCATGATCTAGGGTAGTATTGAACTAATTTATTTCCTCCATGTCATAAAAAAATTATTAATGAGGCCATCCTTTAGTGTGTGATGTGTAAAACCACTTCATCTGGATCAGGGTTGGCCAGGACAATGGCTACATTAGATAGTGCATTGGAACGATCATTTTGTGATTGAGGTAAATGATGAAATATTGGTTTAAAGGGGAATTTTTCAATTAATCCTAAGATGAAACTAACTGGATATGATAATTACTCATTCTTTATGGAATATTCATTGCTATATTGTTTGATCACTAGCTCTAAATCCTGATGATTTCATGTATGGATATCTACTACTATAGAGCTAGTTACAAGCCAACAATGAGGGCTTGGTATTACAACTCATTATTGGTGTTGCCTTCAAAAAATGGGAAAGGGTAGGGAAAATTGACTTGTCTAGGGAAAAAAATACAATCCCAGGACCGATGCTGTTGTGTTTTTGGGTTTCTTTACTCTTTCCAATATGACTTCAGGAGGAACTATCAAAATACATCTCCTATATTCGAGGAGTTCCATGAGAATAGAAAACCCTAAATCTCGAAGTCTGGTGACCACCTGTATTATTTCTAGGGAGGGATGTGATGTCATGAAAATAGGAAGGGTCTTCCTTTAACTACAATTTGTGACATGAACTAGATGTCAAATTGTTTTAAAAAAACTACCCATTGGGACTAAGACCCTACCATCATAGAGTGAAAAAATATGTACTCGGTCAGTTCAATACAAGAGTCCAAGTGAACTTCATTATGCTACATTTAATGTATTTTAATTTTCACTAGAATGATATGGGAGAGGTATTTCTTCTCGATATCAAAATACTAGGTCTTGATACCCAACATCATTTGGCTATGATAGTTGAAGTTTCTTTCTTTCCCTGCATCATTTTTTATGCTAGGATAGCACCAAGAGATCATTCCATGGTTGACAAATTTAAGATAATAAACTTTCCTTCCACAAGAGGAATCCAAATCAATGGGTTTAGAAAATAATTCTTGGTAATATAAAATTATTCTTGATAGTAAACATCTTATCGGTAGGTGACTCCCTTCTTCATTAACATTATGAAGGGGAGAGATTTTCCTACCAAGTTTTCTATGAAATGACAAATGTAGGTGAGGTCCCCTTGGATATGACTTAGTTCATTGATATTCCAAGGAGCTGACATTTCTCAAATTGAACCAGTATTTCTCAGATCGACCTTGATTCCATGATTATATACCAAAAATAAGTGGAATTTCCCTAACATTACCTAGAAAGTGCACTTCAGTAGACAAATATTCAAACTATGTGGCCATATGTTTCTAATAACTATTTTAAGATCTGTGAAGTTATCACATCAGTATCAAGATTTGACTTCCGGTTCATCAAAATTTCATTCTTATATTCATCATAATAAGTGATTAACGATATGATACATGGGACTTTGGTATGTAGAACCATCTTTTTTGAATACAAAGGGCATGAACTGATAAAAAAAGATCCCTCAAGGTTCTATGATCATATTATAAATACCCATATATAAAGGAATGCTCTTGGAATCCATCTGTTTCATCGATAAAATGTTCGATGATCAAAAATGGAAAATCATTCATTGGGAATTTTCTATTAAGGTCTCTTAAATTGATGTAGGCCCTGATCTTACCATTCCGTTTTCTTGGAAGGGATGATATTGGAGAGATCCATTTTGTGTACTGGAATTCCGAGAAAAAGTTGGATTTGATATACTAGTCACATTCTAATTCTACATTAGTAGAATGGGAGGGTTTCATCCCCCCAAGATTCTTGCTCGAAACCTTGATGATAATTGGATAAGCCTAGGCGATTCATAGCCACTTCAGTGTTCAAAAAAGGAAATTATATATAATTTAAATTGAAAACTTATTGATTTTACTTTATAAATAAAATATAAAAATTATGTTTTCAAGAGGTATGTCAGAAATAATCAGAATAGACAGGATGTATTTTTTTGTTCCTAGATTCACCTTCCAAATCACATTGATGGTGGTGGAGATGACTTCCTCAAAAATGGGTGGGGAGTTATTGGGGAATCCTATTCTTCCATCTATGAGTCCGTGAAGTAATTATTAGACATGATGGGTAAATTAGGGGGATAGTTTTCAATACTGAGGTAAGAGTGTCCATGGGAAGATATATTTTTATCCAATTCTACTAGAGTCATCATAGAGATATTCTAGAGCTTCTGGTTTTCTTTATACTTCCACTGGGGGAAGGAGGATCCACGACATCCTGAGTTGTAGGGAATAACTTGAGGGAATCATCGTTTATTTCTAATAGAGTGAGGGAATTATCAAATCCAAATAAATCATTAGCCTTATCCCCTTTAGATGGATCCCCATCTCCTGAAGTGACTTATATCACATGGAAATTTTGTAATGAAATTTTTATCTCTTGATTACCTACTAGGATTATTTATTCTAGATCAATAAAGTTTATCAGAAACCCATAACTATTGTAGATTATTCTTGAGGGATTTATAGTGAGGGTCCCAAAGAAATTGGGAGTTTAGAAAGTATATCATAATCCACCATGGTTGTTTTACTTTCTTCTTATAGAACCCAACTTAGCATATATGTATTTTTAGGACTCAAAGGGAGAACTATCACCGTAGAGTATGCCAACCTTCCAAATAATGGGATATTTCAAGAAATAATGAAATTTTGAAGCCACCAACTCATGGATATGAAGTAAACTTATTCCAATAAGGATATTAAATGTTGTGTCTTACTGGATAACCACAAACATACTATAAAATATGATATTCCCAAATTTTTATTAAGATTGATCTTCCAAAGATTCATTTAGGTTCTCTTATCATACCCTATAATGGTTAGCTTTGTCAGAGATAATTTCTAATTGATATATCCTAAATGTTGGAGGCCCAAAATTGGGATGAGGTTGATCCCAAAAACGTTTTTGACTATATCCTTTCCGATATAAACATTTTGGAGTTTTCCTGAAACATAAAGGGTTATGATATGTCCATGGATAACTTCTTATTGATCTTATTCTGTGAACGATCTGGTTTTATGATATTTCAGTGGAATATTCTCCACTCTGTATACCTTGACTATAGTGACTTATGCCTCAATATCCTATTTGATCAAGAGGGCCTCAATGAGTTTCTCTCTATGTTATTTTAAAAGATGGAGAGCATCTAAGATTGAGAGTTTGGTCGGGAAGAGCTAGAAATTGTTTTATAATATTTTATATTTGGCTAGAGGTATTCACTTACCAAGGTGGGATTGATCCTTAATTTTTGGACTATGATTTAAAATGTTTGATTTGGATGAGATTGGTTATTGAGTAGAGGTCGAAGGATCTGATTTAAGTGGTGCAGGTTGCGCCGACCTTCCCTTTTTACTGGGATGATCTGAAAATCGCACCACTTCTAGTTGGCCATGTAAAATTATTAGGTACGAATGACCACGAGAGGGATCTAAGGCATATACATTCCTCTGTTGGAATTACTGTTTTTATCACCCGTGGGTTTCTACTCTATATATGGATTCCACATGGATGTGACCAAAATATTGGGTTCGACAACACCCACTCTACCCCTTATATTCTCATCTTCTACATTATTGGCCCCTAGTACTCTGGTAAGGTATGAGGAACTCATACACAGAGGGACATTCATCATCAGAGAAAGGAATCAAATAATTGAACTATAATAATGAAAAAATATCCATTCCTCTAATGAGGGTTTATTTTTTTGGGATGGATATCATTATCCAGATATTTAATGATGTTAGTCTTCAAGATTCAGATCATGTGTGGGATATATATGACTCTTTCTCTTGTTTCTTTTCATGTATCTGATGATTATGTGTGCCTCTGAGAGGTGTATTCAATAATGCCTCCCAAGGAACCATGATTATTTTTTGTTTTTGAATTTATTTTAAAATGGTGTAAAAAGCATATTTGACTATGTTTTGAGTCATAAATTTATCTAAATTCTGTCCATACGAGTCCAGAACTTATTTCTAGTCACCCTCTTTTTTTGGAAGGGCGATGGATACACAAGTAATTTATGCTGGTACCTAGTATCAGATGCCTAAAATCAGCTTGGCTATAGAGTTCATATTTCAGTACAGATCAATCCTATATGTTGTAACCCAACATCATACGGAAATTGTAGTAGTTAGGACAATCAGTGAGGATGACCTCGTTGGGTTTCCTAGGCCCCAGTATATTGTATATGTTATTTTCCTTGGTTTCATTGAAATAACTAGGAACCTAATCATTTCAAAAAGAATATGATTTATTCATCAATTAGTCATATAATGAGTGACCATGTTCTATTTTTTCTTATTAATGAGGGTGATATTTTTTCACTCAGTGGGAGGTATCAGCCGATTTGGGGCCTACATTGGTGCTTGAATGGGCACTGATACTAGTTTGTGGGTAATATTTGAAATCTATACCTTAACTAGACCTTTTACCTAAATCTAGTGAAAGGGATGAGATTTATCTTTATTATGATGAATAAAATACCATATAAATTTTTCTCCCTATACAATATAATTTAATCCAACTAGACATTTCATTAAGATTAGAGGTGTTTATATCCCATCCTAACGATTTTCAAAATATAGCACCAATAATTTCTCATGTAAGAGAGGGATACCGAGTGAATTGGTTACACATTTCCATATATATATGAAGCTATAAAACCTCTCATTTTCATGTTTTTTGAATATTGTGATGTCTAAAATTTTAATTAAACTTACATGAAGATGAAATGATATATGAATTGATGAAGAAGGCCTTCCCATATTAGAGCAGATCCTGATGGAAGGGCGTTGTATGAAACAATGGATGGACCTACCAGAGTATTTAATAAACATACTATCTTGGTTTTATCATGCTTATTTCATGGTCCCATCGTTAGGACACATCAGAAAATGGAGTGCATGAGATGCTATTATAGATCTACTAGGAAAAAAAATGTTTTGAAGATAGGATTTATGAAATTGGGTAGGAGAAAGTTTCATCCAACCATTTTGGATATGGATTCTTCTCAGGTTACATGGTTTTGTGGGACCCTTCCAAGCCTTCTATTCGATTAGTTAGATATTCAATGGATTAGTGGAGTTCAAGAGGAACCACTATCTTGACCACTTCCCATCTAAAGGGTATTGGATAGGCTTTATGGGGTGACCCCATTTTAATATCCTTATGATTATTGATCTTTTCTAGCACTAAATGATCATCCAGATGGGTGAGAGGATTTTTCCATAATGGATGAAATTGATTGACCTTCCTCAACATTCTCTTTTTTAAAGACTACTTTGTTGGATCCAGAGCTATCCCGATGCTTAGATTCAACCCTTTAAGGTGGATTAATCATCTCTTGTTGTTTGGGTGGAAGGATATTCATATATGCATGAATATGGAACCTAGTTGGAATGTTTCCCCTGAGCATCTCCTCATTGAGATATTTGAGATTATATATATTATTTACATATTATTCTATCTATTCCTCCATGGTTGGAATTTCATATCCTTTAGGTGATGATCAGGATGTAGCCACACATTTCCATTTATCCTTGGAGGTGTCCCACTATAGAGATGGAAATTCCCTATTCGAAGGTGTTAGGATTTGGATAATTCTTTTATTCCATGTATGTGAACCCTCAGTTGGTGAATCATGACCACCCTCCTCTAAAAGAATGTTTTCTACATTTCATCCCTCTGTGGATCAATCAAGGTATACAAATTTTTTTTATTCTGATGGTGATGAAATAAAATAAAGTGTATTTGGAAATGGTATTTATCCCATTTCTCTTAAAAAAATACGGTGATTCTGCACTACTTAATCCTCCTTCAAGGGTTCCATCAAGGTCAATTTTTTTTAACCCCTGGCCATATTGGACATTTTTGGCATACAAACCCAACATGGGTTTATTGAATTATCTGTATGTCCCTCCCATATTATCTGCTAAAAAAGTGAACTTAAGATTATTTCCATTGAATTTTGATGAATTTTCCCCAAATAGAAAAGGTTTTTCCCAAGGTGGTTCGAGCAAATGGGATACCAACCATAAATATTTAACTACAAACCTAAAGAAGATTGATTCTTTCTAGGGTGATGATAAAGATGAAAATGGATATAACCCTATGGTCTAGGGACAATTTGGTGAAGCTCTTAGAACTTTCTGATCCTATTGTTGAGGATTTGGTGAATCTAGTATAGGATTTAATGGTTAATGATACATAAATTGATATATAAATGCCCTCATCCCTATGGGATGGGGATTATCATGATCCAACTCTGATTTTCTAGGGACCCTATCAGGTTGTGATGATCATGGTGGTGGTGATTGAGATAAAAATTTCCCCATACCTATGGGCTTGGGTTGGTTTGATGGTGCCATTGATATTTTTTAGATAATCTTAGGGTTTGAAGTCCTAAGGGGTGAGGCATGGGTAAAAATTCCCCTCACTTTTGAGATAGGTTATCTCTTGGAAAAATTCAATTAAGATACATTTTATTTGGTATAATTGTTCTCGTGTATGAGTCTGGTTGAATGGATGCATATGATGGGAGTCATTTATTAGGGGAAGATCTTGGGTGGTCCACAACTTCAACCTATGTGTCTGAAATTCATTCCCATTTTGTTGAGTGGACTATCATATGAGTTTGTTTCTAGTTCTATCACTCTATTCTAAAACTCTTTACATCTTTAACGTAGAGGATTCTCACTTTATTCACCAAATGGAATGTGTGTTACCTAGTAACATGATTTCCCCTATGTAAATAACATTAAAGGATTCCATATATGGTGATTTTTTCTATTTCAAGGATGTGTCAATGTGGAACACTCCATATTTTACCCATCCTTAGATAAAGATATCTGATAATCTTCTGGTGATCAGTTTCCAAATAGTTGTGGTGTAATGGTGGAAATCATGCTATAGGTTTTCACTATGCTTTTTTAGTTTTTTATTTCAAGCCATGGAGATATAATATAGTTCCATTTGATAATATATTATGTTTATGGTATAAAGGAGATCCTCATATCATGGATAAAGGAGGTGTTTATCCTTTAACCGCTAATGAGTTTCCGAAATAGTTTGGAATAGGTTAGGCATGCACATTATATTGAGCACATATGGAGTCTCATATTCAAAAGTGATGATCATAATGAACATGGTTGGGAGGTTGTTTTTGGATATTCCTCCACCTGGTTAGACTATATAGGATCCTTCCTTATGTCTCCTTCTAACTGTAGTGAAGTGCTAATGATAGTTAATGGGAAACTATATACATCTAACCCTGGTGTTTCGAGAAACTTTCCATATGAAGGTGTATGAGTTTTAAGAGCCTCCCTTTATGAAGGTGTCTATGAAAGGGTATGATTTACCTATATGAGAGAGATATAACTATGGGTAGGATGGAAATGGTGAATGTTAGGAGTAGAGTCCCTGTGATCCATATCTACACTGCAATGAGGAGGAATATAAAAGTAAAGATCAACTTTTTCTTTGGTGGAAGAGTCTAAGAATCGTTATGGTGTTTCATATATGCATCTAGAAGCCCCAAGGAAACTAGAATTGTGTAGATAAGTAACATTAGAATCATTCTACATTATGGTAAAAAATTATGACCATCCATTTTCTTTTGAGAAGATATATGATCCCAACACATGAAAATTTATAGAATATGTTGATCACAATATGGTGCTATGGGAATATGAATCCACTATTGGGAAGAAGTAGGAGTATACTGGTGAGATTATATATTATTACAAAGAATTTTATCTTACCTATAAGTGATTTCTTAAATATGCTAGTCAGTCCAAGATGAAGTGGGGGTATGAGCCTAGTTTTAAATATACATTCCTTAAAGAAATATGTTGATGGACCTATCAAATGGGATAAGGGATATGTGTCTCATACTATACATCCACTAAAGGATCATAGTGTAGTTGGTCATTGGTGAATGTAGGGATAGGATCCTAGCTTACATGAGCTTCTAGAATATGATTAGTAACTTCATTGAAAGGTATATGAGCTTTATCAAAGGTCATTTCCATATTATCTTGAAAAACCTTTGTTGAAGTGGGGATATGAGCCAGTTCATATGCCTTTGCAGTAAACTGGTAGTGTTTTTTGATTGGAATATGCACCTGTCCATAGGAACATGCCAAAAATGGTTAGTGATCCCCAACTAGAACGTGGTTATGAGATCAGTCCTATTACATTAAAGTATTCAACCGATGTTTTTTTGATAATAATGTATGCCTACATCAAGGAATGTTCCAAAATGGTTTGGTGATCTCTAGTCCGAATAGGGATATGAGCCCGATCCTATACCTTGGGAGTATACTGTCAGTCTTTTACGAATGTAATGTGTTCCTATCATGAGGCTTGTGCCAAACTGAGTTCGTGAGCTATAGTCAGAATAGAAATATGAGCCTCATCCTATGCCTCATCCTTTATCAGGATATACTGATAATCCTTCTAGATTGGGAGCATGAATGTTTGATTTCTCCATTTTAGCTACCTTTTCATATTTATCATGGCGATATGCTTCTCTGGTTGCTGGGATTGGAATATGTGCCTCTCCCTATATATTTACCAGTGTTATAATATGCCCTTATATCTCTTCTACTATTTATAGAATGTAGCTAATCTTTATAAAAGTGTGTACAAGAATATATGAAATCACATTCTCAGTCCCCATGATCTACTTGGAAATGTCTTCAATTGAAGAGTGGGTATAAGAAGACCCCAATCCACCTTATGCCATCAGAATATGCTGATTTTGTTCATTAATTGGGAAAGTATATGTGTATCCCCCATTTTTTCTGTGGGAATATGTGTGCATGTTTGATCTGAGTGAGCAGGGAGATAAGCCTTCCCATTAGATACCGCTAGAGTATGCTAAAGGGATCCATTAGTGTAAGCAGGGATATGAGCCCAGTCCCATTTATCTATATTTTTACACACTTGATTTGGCCTCCTTTTTACCCATTCATGAGTTTATAGGGTGAGAATTTGATGGGTGGTTCTATCAGTAGGCAACGGAGGATCATCGATGTGATGAAATTGGTGAAAATATTTGATAGTAGCCCTCCTTGGAAGCTTCCAAAGTTGAATAGAGCTATAGAAAATTCATTGATCAAATTTTCTAACATATTCAATGTTCTTATTTTCATACTCTAGGGATGTGATTCTAATGTTATTGGTGGTGGTGATATGTGATACTAGTTTCATTGTATATTTCCCTGAACAAGTTGAACTTGTTAGATTCATCATCTGAAGATGTTTCCATGAATCCACTAGGTAAAGGATATCACCATATTAGTAGAATTACCGTACTCATAGAATCACCTCCTATTTTTTAAGGTTTTGGGTTGGTGAGGATGTTTTGTAAACCATAGAGTTTACTATTGTAGATGAGGTTCTAGAACCATCTCTTGGAGAAGACATGATCTTGGGTCAAGATGTCTGTGAGAGTAGTTTATGTAGTCACAAAGGAAACAAGGAATAAGGTCATTAATAATTGCATTGTATCAAGTGTTAAATATGATCAATTAGTTATTCATGAGTAACAAAAATGTCCTTGTTCCCAGTTAATCAATTTTTGTCGCATGAAATTTTCTTGATGAGAACAAAATTATTTCATGGGAATACCAGTTATGTTTTATTATTGAAGGATATAAATTTTGTTATACCATTTTAATTTTCATAGGATAAAAAACCAAATGGCCTGACACATGGCCAACTAATCATTTTTTATTTGAGAGATTAATGTTAGGTTCACCAATTTGTCTCCTTTAAAATATGACTAATAGTATCCCTAGAGTTTAAGAGACATTATTCCTAATTACTATAATGATTCATTTATTCTTTTATTACATGGTTTCACTTTAGGTTCACTATTATCATTTCCTTTGGATTGATACAATCTAGGAAAAATGATTTTTTTGGGTTTAATTATGGTTACATGATCATTCACATTGGATTTACCATTTTAATCTCTCATTGAAACCCCAGATGGACCCACATCCATAAAAAGTTACATAAACTCCTTTTAAAGGTAGGACATCATTTATAGTTTCAAACCCAATGGAAGTTAGGAACTCACATTGTCTGAGATATTGGGAGGTCAAGCTCATAATACCCTTTTTGGGGGGAATTATTTATTAATACGGGACTCTATTATAGATTTAAGATATATTCACGAATCTCTTCCAAATCCCTATATGATATTGGTGACCCTAATAAAATGACCGAGGATGGAATTGTAATATATTTTGTGGTGTTCTATTAATGATACCATCTGAATGTATCTTATTTACTCTATCTATTTTACACTATTACTTATAAATGGGTAAATATATCTATTTTGAAGTTTATAACTAGAAAATCTATGGTTTACCGCTATCTTGGAAGACAATTTATGTCTTCGAGATGGGATTGAACCTTCATGAGGTGTCCTGAAAAAGCTATGTATAATAGTAATCAAAACCCATGTACTTATTTTATATACATGTTTCAAAATTGGATATAATGAAAAAATGAAATATATGAGGGAACTGTGGTACTGATTATGGAGATATATCCTTAAGAAGGTGTCCTATGTATACTGATTAAAGTATGAATCATAGTCATCATAGTTAAATTAACCCATATCCAGATGAATACTAGTGACCTAAAATTAATAACCATGAGTGTCACATACATGACTTATTGTTAATTCAAATTTCATTTAATTTCTATTCATGATTTGTTTTGGGGGTTTTCATAGCTTTTATGGAGGAATGGGAGAGTTTTCATGAATTGGGCCAAACCTTGAGCCCAATTACAGATTTAAAAATAAATTTTGATTCCTTTATAACTCCTCTCATTTTTCAACAGTTTTCTTCCATTCCAATTTCTAATTGTCTTACCCTGAACTATTAACACCACCATATTATTTTGGACCATTTATGAATCCATAATCATGGTGGATATAGCTTTTTATTTAAGGGATTGGGCCTGCCTGAAAGCTCATTTCAAACATTAAAAATATTTTTTAATTGTTTAATATCTCCTTCAATATTTACATTGTTTCGGTGATTCCTACTCTCCCCCAAGCCCATATACCAAAGGCACACTCCCATTCTATCCTCATCTACTTTAGTGCTTGGTTTTATCTAGAATTTGGTTGAAATGCCTCTGAATTTTTCAAATCGCCCAAATTTGAAGAGGTAAAATGATTATTTCATACTTCCTTCATTTCTTACTCTTTTCCCCTTTATAGTTCCTAAATGATATCTTCAACCTTGTTCGAATCTCCCATGAATGGTTGGATGTTTGAAATTTTAGATATTGGTGTATTTGGGGTGATTTCATCAATATTTTCAAGGTAAGTGATTCCTTCTTGGTTTCTTCCTTTTCTCTAAGGGTTTCCTCCGTCTTTCATTGTGTTCTAAAATGTCTAGATGTAGGGTTATATCGTATGGTTTGATTTGGTGTCTTTTTGGTCAACTATTGTGGTCTAGGGCTAAATTTATCTTCTTTGGGGTATAGTGGTGGTGCGGTTGGCATTTTTCAACACGTTTTGAGGGATTCAACAATTTCGGTAGGTGATTCCTTGGTTAATGATTCTTTGATGAGTTAGTTTTCGGTTTTTACTGATTTTTGAAGTTCCCAATATGATGTGTGTGGTGATAAAACCATTTTTGAGGGACTTGGTTATGCATTTAATTTTATAATTCCATTTTTTTTGAAGTTGTGAACTTTTAGAATTTAACACATGTGGTATCTTTTGTGGTAGATTTATAAATTATGAAACTTTTTTATTAATTATTGAAAGGGGATGAAAATTATTTTTTGTTAATGCCTTAGCGTCACGTGGGCCTTGGGAGGGGGTTTTTGGAATAGTTTTGGTGTGTAAAAATTTGTTATACTTCTTGAGAGTATTTTATGAAAATTGGTGTTTTCATTTGTATCTTTCATTGTATTATCCAAGGTGATTTTATAACACATGATAGTGGTTTTTTAAATGTCTCTATGGCTGAAAATTCTACTTTTTTAGTGTTTTCGTGTGGTTTTGTCCTTAAAATATGGGTTTGAAATGGGTTTTATGTGCAAAGATGGGGTATACTCTTTGGAATTGTTTTATGAAAGATTTGAATGATTTAATGATTTATGTAAGTGGTGAAACCATATTGGAATTTTTTTGGAGTGTGTATATTCTGTAATGGTACATTTTAAATGTGAGAGGAGCTGTTCTGTGATGTGTTCCATATTAGAAATGTTTTACAAAAATGTTTGAAGGATTTAATAAAGTGCGTAAGAGATGTGAAAGTGATGTGGGATGTTTTGTGGGAGTGTGATGTGCAAAATGAATTTTGGTTATGGAAAAGGGTATTATGTAACATGTTAGTGGGAAATTATATGAGTTGTAATATATTGGAATGGTTTTAAAAGACTTTTTAATGGATTTTTGGAAGTGTTAAAGAAATGTGAAAAGTGTTGTGGGATATTTTGGTGTGAGTCAAATTTCAAATTAATTTGAATGAAAAGTGGACTTTTGTGACTTCTGTGGTATACATGTGGGATGTTTGGTGAATTTTTGGAGGGGTAAATGATATTTTTATGTGAAAAATATACTTCTTGACTTGTTGAACTTGTTTGAGCACAAAGGGAAAAACTGGGTATCTAAGTGGGTGGACGTGTACTAGTTTTCTAGTGAATCCGTGGGGTTTGGCCTTAGTTTTACTTAGCAAGATTGATGCTTACAACTCTAACTAAACTATGACGATGATGATTGGGGACCACTAGGTTATGGGTATGTTCCCTACTAGTGTCTTTTCCATGAGAAAAGATATTTTTGATGGTTACTCTCACTGAGATACGAGGTACCTGGGACCCACAACGAGCTAGTGCCTATGGGTTATTTCCCATTGCTTGTGCTCATTAGAACCTTTATACATACCATCGACATATAATATATTTGGTGGGAAAATTCAGCAGCTTTGGCATTTATTTTGAAAGGGTTGATTCTTTAAATTATCCCACTTGAAAATTGATTTTCTAAGTTGCATCTTTTAGAAATTATAACTAGAAAGTGCATGTTTTTGAAAATTTGCATGCTTTTCATCTTTGAATGTTTATCGCTTGGAATATCTTAGTGGTGGTATCCTAATGATCATTGGATCACACTCTACTTACACCCTTGGGTGTTAGTAGACTAGGTTATTTTTGTTGTTGCAGGTTGGGTACAATTTTTAGTTCTAGTGGTTCGAGTTTCTAGTAGGTCCTTAGTGGTGAAGTCTTGTGGATATGGCATAAGGGCGGTGCCCATTTCCATGAGCGTTATTGGGATGTTTCCTTTTGGTTTTTTACCTTTTTTATTGTCTTGTTTAGTTGATTTAAAATATGTAATTCAGTTCTGAATTTTCGTAAAAGATTGTTTGGTTTGAAAAATCTAGATTTGTTTTATTGGATTCTTTTGTTGTTTTATGTTTATAAACTCGGGTAAATCATTTCCAATTCTCATTTAATGATACTCAGGCACTTGTTCCAGCCCATTTGGATCAGGAACACCCTTTGGACCTTGTCACATGCCAGGTTTGGTGCTGATTTTATGTGGAAACCAGATTTGGTTCGTGACAAAATGGTATCAAAGGAGGTTCTGGTTAACTCTTTGGGTCATGTTATTTCGGGAACAATCAGGATAGTATAAAGTTAGTATTGATAGGAATTAGTATTTCTATTATGGTTAGTGTGACTAATCTCCACAACTCATGTTGGGATTCGAATCACCAGGGGATGTCAGGATTTATATGAGTCCTTTGGATTTCTTGGATTAATGATGATTATGGGAAATGAAAAGAGAGCAGGTTTAATGGTCTCAGTGAGCTCGTAGGGCCTGAAAAGCCATGTAGAGTTGGGGATATTCACTAGAACACTCTCTATGATGGTCAAGTGATTGGAATATGGCCGCCAACCATATGTTCAAGTCACCCACTGAAACTAGTTTCCTTTCACATTGTATTGTGTTCTTTAGTTTTGAAATCTTGGAACTTTGGTTTTAAGGTGACTTTGTTTTAAGAAGTGTAATGTTTTCATGAAATGATTATATAATAAGGAGGTAATGTTTAGATTTTTTAAAATGGACAGCTGAATTTTCCGAATTGTATTGGAATGGATTATGGTGTGTTTGCACCTCTTTTGAAAGCATGAACAATGTCAAAGATGGTTTTGAAAAAGTGTTTCCAATAGAGTTCTATAAACTATTGAAAGGTTTTTTAATGGGATAAGATGCTTTGAGATTGATGTGAATAACTTGAAAGTGAGTTTTCATTGGAATTATTATGCCTTTCTAAAATGTTTTTTTAATGCAGTAATTTGGGTTCGATTTCGTAGTTTGTGATCTTGAGAAAAAGGAAGCATTGGTTGATTGTTTTGGTTTTGAAAAGTGGAATGAGTTTTTTTATTAAAGTTTGGTATTTTCATGAGAGACCACATGCATTTGGTTATGTGGGATTATGGATGGTTAATGGCATGACTGGATGAGTTCTGAGATGGATATGAGGAGGGTTCGTTGTGTGGCACAAAAACATACATGTGTGGGGCCCAGGGGGTTCCATTGGGTGATAAGCTAACTGCTGAGCCGTTTATTTTCAAAGAAATATTTTTAAAATTAAAACATGATGTCTTGATGAGTGTTTTCGGACGACTTGTATTATGTGTTTTTGGAAATGTTGATGTTGTGGAATGTTTTTAGTCCAAGAACCCCTCTTATTAGAACAATGTTTTGGTTTTGTGTTTGGTCGGTAAGGTGGGTTGAAGAGCTGGTTAGTGGTCTCCTCAGAGAATATTTTGGGAAGCCTTTATGGTGTTTCGCCTCATCTTTTTGGATCTGGTTGAGGTATGTCTTTAATAATGGACTAGGTTAGTTGGGTCCCTGTGTTCTCTCGTAGGATTAGGTACGCCCCCATTAAGGGTTAGGGCACAACTGAAGTGCATTCCAAGTTGTTTTTCCATTGGAAGATCCTCCAGTTGATCAATATAAGGAATCTTTTTCTTGAGTTTTTTAGATTGAGTCTACACCATTTCCATTAGTGGGTTTTTTGTATCCTCTTATAGCGGGAGAGTGATCATGTAATATTTAAAGAGACATTAGCTTCTTAAGTTTCCTGATTTTCTGAAGGTGGAAGTGGTCTGGGTTTGTTAGAATGGATGAGTATCTGGATGGTGTCTAAGAAGTACTCTCAGTACATTGTATTCTCTTAAAAGAATGAGTTCACGTTAAACTACCAGTGTGGGAAATCTAGTCACAAGAGGATATTTTGGCCACTTTCTAGAATGGTGTGTTGTTTTGTGATGTTGTATTAGGTCACTCTCCATGCATTGTTTATATCATTCGCCATGGTCGTGTTCGGTGAAACCTTGTGATGTCATGTGCCTGATTGACCATAAAGGTGAAAGTCATGCAATCCCCTAAGTGTCCCTTTTATGTTGGGAGAATGTCTCCCTTCAAAATCTTCCATTTTAGAGGAAGGTGAGTATAGGTGTTCTTTACATCTATTGCTTCTCACCTGATGAAACAAGGTGTGATGTGTGTGCATCTTCTAAGCCATTGTTTTAGTGAAATATCAGGTTAGGGTAAAGTGAGTTAAGAATGTTTTATTTCTTAGAAATCTTATCAGGGATTTCAGTATAGTTGTTGGTGGCACTAAATGAAGAATTATTGTTTAGGGGGTTTCCAAAGCCTAACTGCGAGGCTGAAGATTCATCAATCATTTGAACTCTGGCCATAGGTCTCGGAGAGAAGATGGATCATAGTTAGGGGAAACCCCATGGTTGTTTAAAGCCTTTTATAATGTCCTATCCTCAATATGAAAGATAAGAAGAGTTTAAACCTCCAATTTCATCATGTTTCTTCTGTTTTTCCTATTCATTGGAAATCGATGGAGGGCCTTGTACCCAAGTCATCACCTTATGTAATTCCACCCCCCTTTGGTTTCCATTGAGTCATTAGAGAATGGTTGGAAATTTGGATAGCCATGCTGGAGACACAGTTTGTGCATGATTTTTTGTGAATGTGTTCCAGGAAGCCATGCAGAAAGAATGATCTACACAGTTAGTACACGGTTTCCTAAACCATATAGACTAACCCTGCACCCTTCCCAAATCATTAAATTTTTTTGGGTCATTTTGTATCGGCCTATGAAGGTCTGTTAAGATGGTTGGTTCTTATGGGGGGGAGACCCACTATGATTCTCATGTACGTTCCTTTGAAAACATTGAATGAAATTCTACCCAATTTTCCTAGGTAGTACATTCAGGCCTCCCCTGTTAGTGTCCAGATTCTATCTCGGAAAAATACAGTTTGTCTCTTAAGGTGGGGTGTCTATTTATGTCCCCCCATACCAATAGCTTAGATTTATCCATGGTCTTTGATTGGCAGTAGGTTGTATCATTCAGAACTATATAGAAACCAACATCTTCCTTGAGTAAACTTTAGGATTGGAGATCACCCAATGGTTTAGTTAAAGTAAGGAAAGTGTGACCTTGTTCAAAGTTGTTGTTCGTTTGGGTGAATTTCTTGAGTCTTGTTCGGATAGTGTTTGAGGAGTTTTATTTTGGGATAAAGTATGAATGTGATTGATCATTTCAGGAACATGGTGTAAGTTTGGGTTGTGAGATTAATCCTTCTTTAATTTATCACTAGCGGTTTTTTGGCCTTGCGGACGAAGCTTGTTAAAGAAGTACATCTTGGTTTATCGGTTGGATTTACTTTTTTGTATCTATTCTTGCTGTGGATTTCCTGGGACAGAAAACATTAATGGTGGGGAGAATTGTCACATACATGAATTATTTTAAAGTTAAATTTCATTTTATTTCCATTCATTTTTTGTTTTTGGGGTTTTTCAAGCTTTCATGGAGGAATGGGTAAGTATTCATGAGTTGGGCCAAATCGTGTGCCCAATTCCTAATTTAAAAATAAATTTGGATTCCTTTATAACTCCTTCATTTTTCAAGATTTTTCATCCATTTCAATTTCTAAATGTCATGCCCTGACCTATTAACACAACCATATTAATTTGGATCATTTAGGAATCCATAATCTTGGTGGAAATGGGTTTTTATTTAAGGGATTGGGCCTGCCCGAAATCCCATGTCCTGCATTAAAAATATTTTTTTATTTAATATCTCCTTCAATAGTTTCATTTTTTAGTGATTCCAACTCTCACAAAGCCCAAATACCCAAGTAACGCCCCCATTCTCTCCTCCGCCTCTTTGGATCTCGGGTTCATCTAGAATTTGGATGAAACTTATCAAAATTTCTCAAGTCACCCATATTTGAAGAGGTAAATTTATTATTATCATAACTCCATCATTTCTCACTCTTTTCCCCCATTCTAGTTCCTAAGTGATTTCTTAAACCTTGTTCAAATATACCATTAAGGGTTGGATGTTTGAAAATTTAGATACTCGTGTATTTCGAGTGATTTATTCAATAGTTTTCAAGGTAAGTGATTCATTCTTGGTTTCATCCTTTTCCCTTAGGGTTTCCTCCCTCTTTCATTATGTTCTAAAATGTCCAAAAGTTAGGGTTTGAACCTAGGGTTTTAGTTGGTGTCTATTTGGTCAAATATTGTGGTCTAAGGCTGGATTTTTCATCCTTGTCGGGTGGTGGCAGTGCGATTAATGTTTTCCACCTTGTTTTGATGGATTCGACACTTTCGGTAGGTGATTCCATGGTTAACCATTCCTTGATAGGTTAGTTTTCTTTTTTTACTGTTTTTCAATGTTACCCATATTCTGTGTGGGGTGTGAAAACCATTTTTGAGGGATTTGGTTAATCATTTAATTTTATATTTTCATTTTTTCTGAAGTTGTGAACTTTTCGAACGTAACACATGTGGTTTCTTTTGAGGTAGTTTTATAAAATATGAAATTGATTTATTAGTTGTTGAAAGGAGATGAAAATTCGGTTTTTCATGCCTTAGTGTCATTTGGTCCTTGGAAGGGGGTTTTTTGGAATATGTTTGGTGTGTAAAACTTTGTTATACTTCTTCAGAGCATTTTATGAAAATGGGTGTTTTCATTTGTATTTTTTGGGGTATTATCCAAGGTGATTTTATAACACTTGAATGTGGTTTTATAAATGCCTCTAAGGCTACCAATTCTACTTTGGCAGTGTTTTGGTGTGGGGTTTTCCTTGAAATATGGTTTTGAAATGGGTTTTATGTGCGAAGATTGGGTATACTCTTTGGAATTGTTTTATGAAAGATTAGAAAGATTTAATGATTTATGTATGTGGTGAAACCATATTGGAAAAATGTTTTAGAGTGTTTATATTATGAAATGGTAAATTTTAAATGTGAGAGGGGCTGTTTTGTGATGTGTTCCATCTTGGAAATTTTTTATAATTTTTTTTTCAAGGATTTACTAAAGTGTGTAAGAGATATGAAAGTGATGAGGGATGTTTTGTGTGAGTGTGTTGTGAAAAATGGATGTTGGTTATGAAAAGGTGTTTTATGTAACATGTGAGTGGGGTTTTAGGTGAGTTTTAATATTTTGGAATGGTTTTATAAATTTTTTTAATGGATTAGTGGATGTGTTAAAGAAATGTGAAAAGTGTTGTGGGCTATTTTGGTGTGAGTCGGATTTCAAATCAATTTGAATGAAAAGTTTACTTTTGTGACTTGTGTGGTATAAATGTGGGATGTTTTGTGAATTTTTGATGAGGAAATGATATTTTCATGTTCACAGTATATTTCATGACTTGTTGAACTTGTTTTTAGTATAAGGGGAAAACCCAAGAATCTTGGTTTATGGACGTGTACTAGTATGCTAGTGAATCCATGGGGTTTGGCCTCAGTTTCACTTAGCAATACTGACGTTTGAAACTCCAAATAAACTATGAGGATTATGGTTGGGGACCACAAGGTTATGGGTATGTTCACTACTAGTGGATCGTGCATGAGAATGGATAATTTTGATGGTTAATCTTATCGAGATTGGAGGTACCTGGGACCCATAAAGAGCAAGTGCCTAGGGCTTATTTTCTATTACATGTGCTCATTAGATCCTTTATACTTAAAGTCGTAATATGGTATATTTTTCTGGAAAATTCATAATCATTGGAATTTATTATAAAAGTTTTGATTCTTTAAATTAGCCTACTTGAAAACTGATTTTTTAAGTTGAATCTTTTAGAAATTGTTACTAGAAATTTCATGTTTTCAAAAACGTGCATGTTTCTCATAATTGAATGTTTATGGCATGGAATATCTTAGTGGTGGTATCCTACTGGGCATTGGATCACACCCTACTTACACCCTTTGGTGTAACTAAACATTGTTATTTTTTGGTCGCATGTTGGGTTCAGTTTTTAGTTCTAGTGGTTTGGGTTTCTAGTAGGTCCTCGATGGTGAAGTCTTTTGGAGATGGCTTGAGGGAGGCGAACCTTTCCATGAGGGTTCTTGGGCTGTTTCCTATGGGTTTTTTACCTTTTTTATAGTCTAGTTGAGTTTTTTTAAAATATGTAATTCAGTTCTGAATTTTTGTAAAAGATAGTCTGTTTTGAAAAATCCAGATTCGTTTTATTGGATTCTTTTGTTGTTTTATGTTTATAAACTCAGGTAAAATTTCCCAATTCTCATTTTATGATACCCGGGCACTTTTTCCAGCCCATATGGATCAGAAACGCCCTTTGGACCTTGTCACTGGCTAGGTTTGGTGTCGGTTTTGGTGGCAACCAGATTTGGTTCGTGACAATGTGGGTTATTCACCTAGGGTTTACCAATATGGTAATGCCTTCGAGACATACAACAAGGTGGAAACTTTTGTATGAGTGAAGTTGTATCATTCCACTAAATAGGTATTACACACTACGTTTTTCTTATTTGGGGGATATTCATGATACTAGTGATATGATAATTTCAAATTCCTATGCCCATATAATATATTGTCAGTGTGGGAAACAAGGGATAACTAGTGAATAGAATCAACACATATGGATATGGTACTTATGCACTAAGGAGACCCTAATGGGGGTATTTAATATAGAGATCAATCATTAGGAAGGAGTTATAAATATCATTCTTATTAAAGGAATCAGAGTCCCAATTGTTCAAATAGCTTCTCAATATGCTAATATATGAGACTGGATGATATCCCCAGAGCAGAGTTTTGATCCCATGAGTTAGAGTGTCCAATATATAAAGGTAATTACACTAAAGAGGGTTCCTAATTGGTGCATGACCCTTAAGAAGGCATCCTACGTATCCTGTTTGGATATGAATCAGATTCCTCATAGTTTGTTAGGTAGTATGTCCAGCTGTGTCATCGGGAAAGGTTTATAATGTCATGGACTATTTTCCTGACACACCGAACTTGTCAGGGATATTTTATACGCATATCATAGTTATCTTCCGGACAAGTTTGATAATGTATAGTGGAGATGTATGAGGTTTCAAATACATGATCCGACTAATTTTTATTGGGGCTTCTATATGACAAGGTTTAAATGTCCATGGTGCTTCACATGATTGAATAAAACTTTTCAGAGGGATGTCGTGTGATTCAAATGAATTGTATGGTGGACTTCGTTTGATTCATGAAGACACTTCAAATTACTTCATTTGATCAGAGATAACTTGCTAGAGGGATATCATATGAATGATATATAAATTTCCAAGGATTTTATGTGATTAGGGATGACACGTCATAGGGTTTTCGCGTTATATGGATGACAAGTCTAAAAGACTTCACTTGACTTTCTTGATATATCTAGAAAACCTTTCATAAATTTTATGTTGTGTCCATAATACCTCATCTGTATTTGATGAAATGTCTAGGTGTTGTCTCATGATATATAAGGGTCACATGAAATACTGGATTCCATTACATAAAAAATCATATTATCCATCTTTGGGTAAGGATTTCATCTTTTTCAGCCTCTATTGCATAAATTCATCAATGATTGTCAGGAATTAGACTATTGTGACCTCAAATGATCAATTAAATATATAAAAACTCCTCTTTATAATCTAGATGATGCACCAAAATTCATTCACACGATTAATATAGTGAACACGAAAAGAATATGTACCTTCCATATAATCCCTTAAATATTTCCATTGATTTTACTTAGTCGAAGACCCTTAGGATGGTGTCTCTTTTCTATATGAGAAGTCCTCTCTCACCTTGGTGATCCCATGTGTGTCGCACATGTGTTTATTATTATATGTTTATTGGGAGAAATTTATTGGACTTATATCTCTAGATATATTCCACTTTTCATGGTGTGTGTATCATAGATATGGAATCTAGTCAATGGAGGAGGAATCACATCACACACTTCGCATGATCCTACGGTGGGTAACCTGTGGTGTCGCATGATAAAACATTATTGTAAAAACATTCTATAATCACTATATTTAGTGGACCCAATGCTTTTAAAATGGATTCCAAATAATAATTTTTATATATCAAAGTGACTTCACAAGATTATGATGACATATCCAAGAGCCTTCGTGAGATCAAGATACTTGTTGAAGAGTCTTTCACATGATCAAAGGATATTGTATAGGGTACTTCCTTATATTGAGTAGGATTTTCAGAGGGAATTCACCTGAAAATTTTATAACTCTCCTTTTCATAGGGGTTTCATCCTTTTTAGCCTTTTATCTACTATTTTCCAAGACCTTCCAATTGAGTTTCTATCAGGGTGCCACTAGATCAATAATTGATCTCATTATGGAATGTGAGCATTGTCATGGTTGGTTACTCCCCTTATCTATGGTGAATTTAGTGGTCAATGCTAGATCTTAAGAGGTCATAGGATCATTTTCAGGGATAGTCTCCCTACTTGAATGTGTATTTGAAGGGGAATCACATGATCAAATGGATTCATCTGATGGTCTACTCATTATGAAGGTGAAATAATAAATATCTTTTTCACACCATGTCTATAATTCCATTATTGATCTCCTAGGATCATTAAACTGATCATGAAATTCATATGATCCCTTCCTATGAAAATCAATGCAACATCATTTTCATGATTCTGCCACATTTTTCATCTATAGTTTTATAGGGGGATTTAAATGATTTTTAGGAGTCTATCAGTTCACATTTCACGTGATGAGACAAACTCACCTTACTTCCTTCACATGATCATTATCACTTTTCTGAGTGCCTTCGCAATAATTATAGGCCTTGTTGGATTGGAATTGCACGATCATGAATAGATCATGAGAAGAAAATGACCCATTTTCATGACATTCACAGGTTAATGGGATCGGGTTTCTTCTTAGTGATCACACGATCCACATAACCTAGTCACATGATCTTAATGTAGCCATGCTGATCCATCTTTTGTCTTGTGGAGAAAATAATTTCTTTGCTCCATATATTTATAAGATCTTATAATTTTTTATTCTAATTTAGAAGGAATCAACACATATCCCCCAATATTGTCTAGCTAGGTGTGAATTATTAGGCCCACTCATTGGGCACCATGTAAATATTGAGTTGATACTCAACAAATTATTTTTAGAGTAATTACCCCTACGATAATCTATATCATATCTGCATCCAATTTCCAATATCTAGGTAGGGATGTAATTAATAGAAAACCAAAACATATCTACATTACCAAAACATTAGGATATTTTTCATATAGAAAGTATTATCCTTAGGGTATTAACTAAATTTATATTACCTTATTCTGAAAAATAAGTAAACTAATCCAGAAAAAATCGAACCTGGATCTGATGCTAACTAAGGCTCCCTCAACCCACACTGCTGGGTCTAGTGCTAAAAGAATCCCTTTAAAAACTATATTTGATGTAAAACAATCTAAACATATCTTTCTTTTACATCATTTATATAAGTTAAACATGACATCCTATAAATATTTCGAATTTGGTGCCATAATGCCAACTATTTTATTCTTGAGTTTTCTTATATATTAATAGATTTGAATATTAATGAATAAATTGACACATATTGAATTTTATTTTTCATAAAATTAATGAGATAATGTCCTAGAATATCATTCACATTTAAAAAGGTAATATAAGTTCCCCTCTATGATTAAAACCATGAAATTCCTTGATAATATTCTGTAACATTATTCTATGGTCAGTTAAGATTCTATGATGGGACACATAGTATGTTGGATATTAGGAACATGTACTCATATACATATGATACATTATCTTATATTGTTCACACTTGGTAATATTCAAGAAAAAAAATACCATGTCAACATACATACCTATGGAAAATCCACATGTTTATGTGTCACTGCATATTTCTATTTATGAGCATGTGTAATTATCCTTACATGTTAAGATTATTATCAATGCATGTCCTGACTTACAAAATTTGATGTATTACCATAAACCATGATAAAATATGATTCCAAATATGTAGGGTATGATTGGTGCATCATGAAAGATATGTTATTTATGAATAAGTTGAGGAATCATTTGTCCCTTCCATCTTTATGAAATTTTATTTACCATACCTTTGACTAAAATCGAACCATCTAATTAAATTTCATGACCATGGCATATAGGCGAGTTCAATTTAAATAGTTAAATAAGTATCAATCCTTGTGGTCAATGACACTGGTGTGCATCCTACATGGTGTGATATTTTAAAAAATGGATTATTTTAAATAGTGAGCATTTATATGTGGTTATTGTTGTTGTGGTATATCATCTTCTAATTTGGGTTTCATAAACCATTACTAGATTATAATCTTTTATTTTAGGAATACCCATCTAAGGCCATAGAGGTTGAGTCATATAGGGACACACAGAATGGGTTTCCTTTGATATTGTTTAAATATTATATTTAATAGTTGGAATAAATATTATTCAATTGACTGATAAGTAGTATTTATTCTAGATTTATTTAGTGATTCAAAATATAAAATAAATATTCATTCGCACGATATTTTTTTAATTACGTGAATATTTAATATTTATTTAATTTTTTGTTACTCACAAGGTAATGAAAAATTATTTTTTAATTAATAAATAATTAATATAATTATGTGAATATATAAAAAAATACTTTATTTAGAATAATATGAATATAATATTTTTTTATTTTATAATATTTATCCCTTATTATTTAGGGGGTAAAAAATAATTATTTATTAAATAATATTTTTTTTAACTAACGGTAATGATAAAATAAATACTTTATTATCCCAATAATAAAAATAATTTTATTTATGATATTTATATAGAAATTTAATAAATTTCAAGGAGGACAAGTGGAATTAATTATGGGACCAATGCTTAATATTTATTTACTAAAATACAAATAATATTTATCCTTGAATGAATAAGCTTACTCCATGGAATAGAAAAAAATATTATTATTTTACAAGGAATATGATTACTTTTGGGATTAAAATATTATTAAAGAAATTTTGGAAATTATTTAATAAGAAACCCTAACCATTGGTTTTTAAGTAGATAATAATGAGAATTGTGAGTGGTAGGTCATAGTGCACAACATTATACTCCCTAAAGAGTTCTCTCTTTTATTGATGAATCTCTCTTGGGTTTTAAGTCAATATCTTGGGATTATCTCTTCCTCTATTTATTTCAAGATAGATAGATCATGTGTTGAATCTTTTTTAGACTGAATAGATCCTGACTACGATAAATTGAGTGATGCATGATGGTTGGTACCACTATTCGAGGTCCCATAGGACAACTAGTGACATTTTAAGGCCAAAGGGGAAAATGTGTATCACCATTATAAGGACTCTACATTGGTTCCTCATCATTGAAACGAAATTAAACTGAATACCCTTTATACAATAAACAACCGCATCAAAGTAATAATTCAATACTAAGTTATTTCTTCTTTATATTACACTAATTATACATTCACATGAAAATGATTTTCTTGGTTCTTGTAAAAATATCTATCAATATACTTTAGAATTTTTTTGGACATGTTTTTCACATCATGGAAACTAAAGATGGTATTTTGAATTCAGAGAAGATGAATTTGTCATAGGTCCACCCAATTCTTCCAATATGTATAGAACTATCAAGTGGTATTTGAAAATTCACATTTAATTTATAATTATTTACTATTCATTGATTGTTTATATATTTAAGAGTTAGTTTTAATTTCTAGAAATAAGGTCTCATTATATGATTTTTGAGATTTCTTCTTCCTCCGTCCATTTATTTCTCATTTAATCCATATCAAATTATATATTAATGAAAAATATCCAATGAACCTGTATGGTAGTGATGATGATTCTTTCCAAAAAATAGAAGAGTACACGATGTGTAGCCCAAGGGAACACACCATGTACCCATGTTCAGTGCACATGCATTAATCTTAAATTAATTTAGTTCATAAGGAATTATATAGACACAACATGCATTAAATGAACTCCATGTGTTGGATTTTCTAGGATTAGACATAGTTCACTAGACTACACACCGTTTAACTCTCTTACATGTCGTGTAGTCCATGTGTTTTCATGATGGAAAACATGGGGGCCAAGACATGTTATGAATTTATTACAAGACATGGGGATTGGAAATCATTTAACAATGGGATTTCATGATATTTACTACATTTAAGTATCATATGCCTCAAAATATCCATATAAAGATACACGTCTCACTCTAGATGTGAATTAGGGACATACAGTGAGCTATACACATGCAATGTAGGTAGATGTACACATCATGAAACTTAAATATTTTTCAAAAAATTAAAATTAATCTACTACTTCATAAACCTTCCACGGGTCATTTTTACCTTATACATTCCATATGAAAAGTTTTATATGATATTAGAAACTTAATAATTTTTTTCATACAATATGAACTATATTCCATGTATAGTAACACTATGTTGACTACTCAATTCATATTAAAAGCATTACCTGATGTGTTAATTAACATGTGTTCTTTGTGTCATTCAATTTACTCATAAATTTTTTAGATAATACAAATATATGATAAATTTCTTATGAGTGAAAAACATACAATCTTAATACATCATGAGTAGTTCAAACGGGTAATCATCAAGTTTCTTGCAAGTAAAATATGTGTACATATTAAATTAAACTTTAAATATAATTTAATTGTTTAATTTATTTAATATCATATTTAATGGGTGTCTCTATGTAATAGTGGATGAATATTGATATAAGTTGAATTAATCAACTAATAAAATCACAATCGAATTAATTTAGATGTAGATGTCTTAATAAAATAATGAATTGAAATGAATGTTACGTAGTTATTTTAATTGTGTATTCATTACAATAATGGATGATCATGATCCTAAACTGACCTGTATATTAGTATGATTTATTTTAATGTAATTATTATATATGTTTTGGAAATTATTTTATTATGATAAATTGTTGGTCTGCGAGTCATCCCACCCTCCTTGTTATGCACATTATTTCATTCCCAAGGTTTCTTTTACGTAAACAACCACTAATAGTTACATTAACCTATTTGTATAGTAAAAAAGTTATAAGTATGGATCTCTTAGGATTATAGAGTTGGGTTGAGTTGGATTTGATTTCCCCTTGGATTAGTGGTTTATTTATTGAACACAAATTATAAAAATTGATAGTTAAATATCATAATCATTCTATGTTTTATTTATTTTTATTACATGGTTTATTTTATTGATGGAAGAACATGGTCACATAAATAAATGTTTTAATATGTAACGATAGAATTAAAATAAAAAGGATTATATATATATATATATATATATATATATATATTTTATCAGTACAAGGTCTACCAGTTAATTAAAATCAACATAATATTAATAATACATGTAAAATATAAAATAATAAAATATACACATAATAAACAAAACACCACAAGTTAATATTAAGTCATTACCCATTCTATTATCTTAATAATGTTGAACGTATAGTTGAAAGTTTCAATTACGCCTTTGTTGGGGGAAATTTAATTATAAGAGATTCTTAGAATAGATAGTGGGTTGACCTAACTGAATCTGTATTGGGATTAATCAACTTATTCTATCTAATACCAACTTGGAGGTAACAGTTGAAGAAACCTGAGTTAGGATTTCAGGATTGGGGAGTCCACTCAACAAGTTAAGAAACTTCCCATTTGTAGTTAGAAGGAAAACCTACCTAAATAATTTCTTATAATTCTAATGGAATCTTTCTAGATTTTAAGATATTATATAAGGATCCTTGACACTATAATGTCCACATGAAGGAATATTTTGAATTCAATGTTGAGGGATGTTGAGACTTGAAACAATAGCTAGAGACTTAATAAAATTAACAAAATTACTTAACCTCATTTATTTTGTAATCAATTAAAGTACTACTAATATGATTTAATCATTATTTAAAAATGAAAATAAATCCAATGAAAAACATTGAGATAATTCCTTAATTCTGGGAATATCCTTATAGGAAAAATGTTTCTAAATTGGCATATATGTTTTTCACTACATAACTATCAGAGCGTTTATACTATGTGTTGGAATTCTCTAAACTTGATAATCTATCTACTAAGTGGGGATGAAATAGGATGTTTAAAAATGATATATAGAGGGTTACTAGCTTATAACCATGTATTCAAGTATTAAAGTACATTATTTTTAGTTAATATTACATTTAGATAAGAGATTATTTATGAATATCATATTATCATCCTAACCACCAAGTTTTTCCTTATTCATCAATGTTTTAATAAATAGTAGGAAAAATAACACTAAAATAATTTTTTCTATACATCACCCTGAAAGAAAAGATTGGTAGAAATATATTTCCTCGGAACTTATAGTGAAAAGAAGGAATTATTATGTTTAAAATACCATGTAATTTTAATTCAAATTCAATCTATCTAATTTCTTTTAAAGAGATAAATGATTCAAAGGTATGTAAATGAATAAGAGGTTATTTACTTATCAGGTTGAAAGAAATGGTTGTAAGAGGAATTTCAAGAAATTAAAGTAGTCGTAGTTGTAAACCTATAGAACATTCATAATTAAATAAAATATTTCCTTTATACTTATTTGGAATCAAATACAATATGTTTTACATCACATTTATGATTTTATAATGTCTGAAAATATTGTATAAATTAAGGTTAATTCTCCTAGAGGTTGAGAAAAGGTGATTCTCATGTTAGTAGTGAGAAGTTCGAGAATCCAATTTTCTAGAATGAATTGATTCAATTTTGTAATAGGTATTTTTAAAAAATTTATCCTAGTTTTCATATATACATAAGAAGATATTATTTCAAATTTAGAATAAAGGTTCTTATAAATCAACCTACAAGACTATTGTTTCAGTTTCTCTTGAATCAGAGATATCTATTATAATAAATGATGAATATTAAATATTACACTCTTATATGCTTGTGGAATGATAGTTATTTTTAAAATAAAACTAAATATAATATAAGTATTTATACCCAACAGAGGGGTTTAATCCATATTTATCTAAGATACTAGGTATACTAACAAATTACAAATCAAGTTTTAGATAAATAAGCCATTATATATAAAAATATGCCATTAATATTTTAGAGTTAGATCAATAAGGTTTAACGAACTATTCTAATGCTTGTGGTAAATTCATAGAATTCTTGATGTTACTTTAATTTTTTTAGAAATGATTAGTGAAGTAATTGAGTGAACTTGGTAAAGGGAGAGGAACCTTATAGTTAGTTTTTAGAGAACATATTATCCAGGTAATCAATGATCATAAGTATGGAGTAAAGTATTTTCCAAACTCAAATTAACATTATATACATCTCTATAGTGATGATAGTAATATGAACACCAATGATGAGTCTTATATATATATATTTAAAATCTTCCATAATTTATTCTAAGACTTTTTTTCAAATAGTAGTGAAACAACTATCCATATTATTTCTAACTACATTAACTAATGGATATCATATTTATTGTGGTATTTTAATAATATATCAAGACATAACCATAGTGGTTAATAGAAAATCAATTGTTAATTTCTATAATCAGACACATATGAACATAATACACTTAGTGAATCATAGTAAATAATCTTATTGTGACTAAAGATATTATCATCTATCAAAGATTGATTATGGTTTCATAATGAAAACTTATCTATCTAAAGATATTGGAAAAAACCTTACTGTATGGGTTGAGGTATTAGATACACATGAACTTGTATACAAATTATATACTTCATAGAGCATAGTGGGTAGAGTAATTCTAGAGACACATACTATGTAGGACGTCATAACTAAATGGGTGATTCATGTTCACCATGGTTGGTGATACATTATATCATTACAATAAATATGAAATAAATTGAAACATGATATGATTGATAAGTAAGTATGAATTTAGTTCATGGATTACATGTATCTAGATTAAACTACGACTTATTTTAAATTTTTCTAAGACATGATACTACTGGTGATTGTTCAAGAGAAACTGGGCTTGGATAGTATAAGCTGGTACCGGTAAATCATGATTTATTATTGAAAGGTTTAGTCTATGAAAAACTATATACACCAATCATCGTGACTAAAATATTTTTTATTTCTATTTGTCAATGTGCACTTCAATGATTATTATATTAAGCTAATTATTTTTAGGGAAACCTCATTTTGAAGGAAAAATATTAAAGGTATCTATATGACATGAAAAAAATGATACCCTATGATATATGTCTATTTGGTAGAACTAGAAAGGGTTGGTGACATAAATAATTAACAACAATATATACATATTATATAGTTTCATTTAGTGATAAATCGTGCATAGTGATCATTGAATATTCATTCATAAATAATGGAATGCCTTGTGTATCTACTAGGTTTGTGGATGTGCTATAATTTTCAAGATATATATACCGATCACATATGATAAATAAATGTTCTGTCTTATTGATTTGTTAGGACTAAGGAACATGTTTTTCCAAGAATGACTTAATGTTAAAACCTTGTTATACAGAACCAAATCTACAAAAAATGGATCCATTTGTAATGTCCCCGACCCAAGAGCCACAAAACTGGTGCCCCGATCTAGATAGTTACATGACCTCAAGCACGCCTCCCCATACAATAGAGGTTGTTGACTTACAGCGAGGGTCCAATAGGTCATGTGGGAAGACTATACCCTCAGAACTAGAGTAATCCATTTTAGATAATCAATTAAATAGAGGAAAAATATGAGGGAAATCCATAACATACTTAAAAACCAAATCCCAAAACAGAGTACAATCCTAAACAACAACGAATATTCCATGCTATGTTATAGTGTCATGTGAACAAAACCAGAAAGAAAGAAAATAGTTGAATACCCAAAATGGTCTGGAGTTTAAGTTTGGAACCTCACCCAAATGTGTCCCATGCCCAACTCATCCCCCTAGCATATGGACCTTTCCTATGTCTTGACCTGCAAGCATGAAATCTTCTCGGGTATCCAATGGAGGCCTGAGTAGGGTGTGAGTATAACTCAATAGTTCACCACCAACGTTGTGTAAAAAAATATCCATAAAGGAAAGATAGTTCATGCAAGTGATAAATAATGACAAGTAAATATAAACACTTCAAAATCCATCTTTACTGAGGTTCCCTTAAGTTACACCACTAAATACCCCAAGTTCATTTCTATAAAATTTCATTTATAATTTCTCCCTTTACCAAGTCTTAAATGGATTAAGAATTATTAATGTTCTAAACATGTTGGAATTTAAACATGTCCTATCTATCTAGAAACCATATCACAAAAATTCCTAATATTTTGACCTTTGAGCCTTAGTCTGGGTGGAATGCAACCATTAGGGGAATAGAACTCCTTCCCCTTCCTTAACCCGTTTATTTAGGGGAGGAGCTAGAACCTCGATCAAACTCAACCTGAGGGTGTAGATCCTCAATTCAATACCCCACTATACCAAGCCATGTGAACATGATTATTTATCATTCACCAAAAAACACCATATCACAACAACATATCCAACATCATTTACAATCATCACAATAATCTCAATAAATGGAAAATTAAAATTTTCCTCAATCCATTAACACGTCCATTATTAATTTTACTTAACCCCTTTATCCCTATTCCCATATTCTATGCCTATCTCACTAAGCACATTCAAGTATAAATCTAATCCTTATCATTTTACCATTTATCCATTTAACCCCATTTTCGTGCCAACCAAACAACATATTAGGTAATTACCCACCCTAGGTTTATTACCAAACACCAATTATACACCATTGAAGAATATTAACATATTATTCATAGGCTCTATTTTCACCCGCAATGACCTACACTTAATTAGCTAACTCAAAGTACATGGAATATCGACATGCCCCTCGGGTGGCTCTAATTTGGTTGAGTCATCCTCCTTACGTCCTATGGGGATCAAGATGGGTTCAATTAACTATTGAGACACCACTACACCACATCATGTCAAAGGGATCAATAACTCCTCAACAGAGGGCAAGAAAAACAACATGACATACAAAAATCTATACAAAATGAAAGGGATATAATTTGTAGACCAAAAAACATGAATCTCTTGGTGAACACACTACCAACCAAAGTCTTAGATCTCGATTCTACACCACTTTTAATCTTCAAACTAGATCTCATATAAAAATAGAGTTTTGAGATCCTTGGATGGAGATCACCCTAAATACAAGACATAAACCAGAGAATAGAGTGGAAGAGAAGATTAGACTCACCCAGATCATCGATTTGAACCCAAAGACACTCAAAATAGCCATGAATTTAAGTAGTTTGATCCTTGGGAGCTCTTGGTCCATTTGGTTCGTTTCTAGGGTTGAAAGGGAGGAAAAGGAAAACCCTGACTGAGATATAAAATCCTAGAGTGGAAATTTTGTAAAATTTTAATGGTTTCTAGGCCACACTATTTACTCGCATGGTTTTACAAAACATGCACAAACCATGAAGATTCCAATGTCCTAAAATACACATATTTCATGGATTACTTGGGTAGCCTGCATGGTTAGCACTAACTGTGCCTAGACGGTGTGACTTCCCCAAAAAACACCTTTTCCTCTTTTTCGTGTCCTGAAACCCTAGAACACCCTCAACTATCCTTAAGGACATTGGAAAAAACTTAATTGACAAATATAAATGCTTAAAGAAAATGTAAGTAAATCATACCGTACAGAGAAATCCGAGATCTTACACTGTGGGTTTTCTAAATCTATTCCTATTACATATATTAAAACATTATTTGAAAATAAACATTGAAAAAATTCATGACCAATTTGTTATTAGCATCTAATATTTATATCATAACATGCATGGGAATAGAAAGTGATTTTTTAGATCAAAATAATTTTATAAGCTTATGTGCTCATAATGTTTCTCATATTCCATAATATGTGATGATGATTGGTAATACTAATGCATTTCATCTAGTATCATTGTAAGGTTGAGGTAATATTAAAGAGAAACTTATTATAGTAAATATTTTCCATATCAATAATATCCATGTGTATTTTGGCTTCTGATTCTACATAAGAAGTAGTTTAGAAATGTCCAGTTCCTATTTTGGGTTATATCAATAACATCCAAGTATCTTGTGTTTTCTAATGTAACATAATAAGTAGTTTATAAATTCTTAGTTCCTATTTTGGCTGATACCAAAAGTAAATGTTTTATCGTTATTATAATAATCTTGGACTATGGAATAAATCAAGATGTCAAATTTATAACATGGGAAAAACCGGTGGGTACTCAGTAATATCACAACATGAGGGATTTTCTCAAGGTAGTGATGTCACTGTAAGAATATTCTCCACACATTCATGTGTCTATACCAACCTAAGACCAATAAACATCGTAGGCCAAATAGATATAGCCACACTCAATAGAAACATGTTTAACATGTGAGAACTAACCATTCATTATCAGTTGTCTGTAGTGAAAGTGGGAGTCTATCGGAGTTAGTTTCCATGAACTAACTACTTCATAAAAAAAGATTTCCTATATATTTATTGGTTGGAATATTAATAAACACCTTATTAAATATGGATTATTGTTCTATGTAACATTAATCTCCTAATTTCAAAGGATATATATATGTTATAAAAGAGGTCATAATAGTTACCCACTAGTATTAGAACCTTAAAATCCCATGATAACATTAGAAAACATTGCTATACTATCAGACAAAATTCTATGATGGGATACATATTATATGGGTCATTAGTTGTGAGTACTCGTAAGAAGATGAGACTTCATCTCATGAAGATTTCACATGTTAATTATAAGATGAGAGATTATGAGAACATACCCACTTGTAGTAAATCCACATATTATGTGTCATTCGATATATTGGTGTATGAAAATGTGTAACAATCCTTAGTCTTTAAGAATATTATTGATGCATGTCTTGACTCACAAACTCTTATGTATTACCATCAACATTGAAAATATATTATTGATGAGATTTTTTGTATGTTGGGTGCTTCATGAATGTTATATTATTAATGAAGGAGTCAAGGATTGATTTTTACCTGTTATCTTAATATATAAGTTATTATAACAAATCTATGATTGAAATGGGATCATCGCATTAAATTACATGTTTATTGTGAAAAGGAGATTTTATTTCAGACAGTCAAAGAAAGACATATCAAGAATATAGTTTGATGGAACATGTGCACCTCCTTCATGATGAGATATTATGAAAACAAGATTATCTTACAGATTAAGTTATCATATGTTTTTGTTATCATTATGAAATATCCTTTTAATTTATGGGTCTCAGGAATAATGATGATAAATTAATATTGTAATTTAGGAGATCCCCCTTAATTCCACTAAGGAAGGGGTCTAGAGGGTCACACATAATGGCTTCCCTTCAATATAAACTAAATAACAAATTTAATATGTAAGAACATGGACCTTCATTTCAGGTATGTTTTTCCTTTTCTAGAGTTTTTGAGAAAAGAGGAGTTTCTGGAAATTTTTGATGCCCCCGCTGTGTACTTTAAAAGTACATGTCGTGTCCTTCGACACCGCATGTGGCAGTGTGCTGGTCGTGTCTGGGCCACACACACGGTCGTGTGGGGTGATGTGGAGGCCACTTAAAGAGGATTACAAAAAAGCCTAGTACACGCCGTGTACTCCAAAAGTGTATACCTTGTACTTTATTTTTTTTCATTAAACAAACTAGGGTCGTGTCTAATCTCCAGAACATGCTTCTTCTCCAGCTTCTTCGACCAACAACATCTCATATGACCATGAATCTCCTCCGAGCCCCCGAGCCTCCGTCGGTTCTCCAGATCGACCGCCGTCGATTGCGTTGGGACCACAACGATAAGCTCTTCCTTCTACTAGAGATTCATTTTTCCAATTCCTCCTCTTTTTGAAGTCATCATGGGTTGAAATTTTTGTGTGTTTTCATAGATTTATGAATTTCTAAGAAGATTCAAGCCTTTTGGTTCAAGTATATCGATCTCCTAGCATCATGGAATGTGGTTTGTGCCTTTTTGTTCAAAGTATTTGAGTTTTATGTGAAATTTCTACCAATACCCTTGAACGGGGTATTCTGTGTTTACTGTTTCCCCCTTTTTTTCCTTCCTTACTTGTATTCTTTAGTATAGGTAACTTGGTTATGTATGAGTACAATTTCTATGGTTGGACGTTTTTCCCATGAATTGTTCTATTTATGACCTTTTGGTCTTGTTCAACCTTTGGCCGTTATATCTATTTTCCATACCTTGTGACCGTAGGATGGAGTGTTGTTCCCTAAAATGCTTGTCATGCTGTAGACAGGTTAGCCAAGTAGCTTTGTATGTTTACTTTGGCTTTATAGCATTATTATTCACTAACTGGCACTAGGCCGTGAGAACCTGGTGTTATAGACTATAAGGGGATAGACCGAGTGAGCTTCCTCAGAGAGTCTTGGACACTATAGACTATAAGGGGATAGACCGAGTGAGCTTTTTCAAAGAGTCATGGACATTATTGACTATAGGGGATATACTGAGTGAGATTCCTAGAGTGTCTTGGATATTATAGACTATAGGAGGATGGACCGATTGAGCTTCCTCAGAGAGTCTTGAGCTTTATAGACTATACGGGGATAGATCGAGTGAGCTTCCTCGGAGAGTCTGTGTTTTGTTTAAATTTTCCTTAAATCATTCCATGCCATAGGAGGAATTTACGATGTGAGATTCCTCAGAGAGTCTACGATCGACCTAAGTATATAAGATTAATTGACCGAGTGATATTCCTCTGATAGTCTTTATACCTTGGGGATATAAGGGGATTTGACCGTGTGATCTTCCTTAGAGAGTCCCTGACTACCTTATACTATAGGTGGAATTGATTGATCCTGCTTCCTCAGAGTGTATTATAATTTAGTATGACCAAACCATAGGGGTTAGGTTGAGTGTAGTTCTCAGAGGGTTGTTGGTACTTCTTGGATAGGACCATATGGGATGGATGTGAGTACTTCCCAGAGGGATTCCTATTTGTGGTTAGCTATTTGCTTCACTACTGCTTGTTGATATGTGGGTTGTTTACAACTGTGTATCATATTGTTTACTGATTACTGTTTATTACTTAATGTACTATTACATGCCATTTTCTCACTGACTATTAGGCATAGATCTTCAGGTGGTTGCCTACTAGGATTTAATATCACACCCTGTTTGGGTCATGCTTTTGGGCCCAAATAGATTATATTTCTGCAGGTATAAACAAGGGAAAGCACCCTCCTACTTCAGGTACTTGATTGCATTGGAGTTGGAGAGCATACGACCATGCTGAGTCTTGCGATGCTGATGAGTTGCTTATGTATTTTTTCCTTTGTACTTTGGATTAGTATTGTATTCAGAATTTTGACTTGTTTGACTGCTTTCCTAGACATATGTGTCATGCATCATTCCATATATATGTGTGTGCTCCAGTTTTTATTGTTTTAGCCTTCCACTGTTTCCTGTTGTTGGATATTTTCTACTTTCTCTATAGTATGTGTTGTTTACTTCCATTGTGTACTCTTCCAATGATGGTATAGTTTCCCCACTAACACACCCAAGGCCCTCACTGCTAGTCGGCAGCCTCTCGCATTTGGGGAAATGCGCTTGAGGCCATGTGACTAACCGGGTATGAGGCAGCTCTGGGTGGATTTCGGAACCAAGACGTTACAAAGTGGTATCAGAGGAACTCTTTTCTCTTGACTTACTGTTTGGAGCCTATAGCCAGGGATAGGACAAAATAGGTACTTGGTAATAAGCTGTTCCCGGGAGTAGCTAACCTGTGTATAGGGAAGATACATACTACCTTGTTTATTGCAGTTTTATTGGTTTTTTACTTTTACATTTGATTTGATTTCACCGTTGGGTGATTCACATGCTTTTTGCTGTTACTGTTTTGGTTATTGAGATTATATTTCTGTCGCAACCCGATGAGATGAGGGTATGCCATCTCATGAATCTTATAGGAACTTGTTAGAAATCACATTCCATGAATTCTTTCCATGCTATCTGGAATGCATTAGTGATTGCATGTTGTTGTGATTGGAATTGTGTAGATTATGCATGATGTTGTGATAAATGATTTGATAAAATTTCTTCTATTTGATCGAGAATTTTTTTGTATAGTACCTTGCTTAGATGGACACCAAACTTTGGTTCTTGAGGTGTTATGGGCCCTCATGGACTGGAATTTGGTGTATCATTACTTGGTTTCCTTGTTATAACATGTATAAGATGCAAAACATTGATTCGCGAGGTGTATGGGCCCTCACAGATCGGAATTTGGCACCTTATCTCTTGTTTTTTGTGTTTTCTAGGCTTCAGAGTAGTTTCTGAGCTACTTCCTGGAAAAACCCAGAAAACACAGCGTGTACTTTATTAATACATGTCGTGTAGTTTTTAAACCGTGTCACTAACTAGGTGGGTAGAAAGATGGGGTTGTGAAAACTCTTTAAGAACACTCCGTGTACGGTACATACACACCGTGTTGTAGTAAACGTGTGTCTACCCGTGTGGATAATGACATAGATGGGTGAAACATTGACTTTACACGCTGTGTCCTATTATCATACGTCGTTCCATGTAACCTAAGTACTCGGACGTGTCAATAACAGCATGGGTTGGGGAAAAACATCAAGTACACGCCGTGTTCTCAAGGAGCATGCTGTGTAGAGTGAACCGTGTAGCCGGCCGTGTAACTAACAAAACGGGTCGTTGAGACCTTGTCTTGTACACACCCATGTAAATGGATTAAAAGAACACACAGTGTAGTCTTTATATGTAACACCCCGAGATTTTATAGTGTGTTATTTCTTCAAAATAATTCAACAACTTTCACTACACGCAACACCAAGTTCAATCGCACCATGACTTACCAAACAAGTTGTTCAAAAGAGGTTATGAATAGTGTTAACTAAATTTTAAACTTTATATAATCCATATTATGAGTTTCTTAGACATAATGTAAGAACAAATTCATTTTCAGTATTTCACTTTTACCAAATTTTAATAGTGAACCCTTTTTAGATACTATATTTTAAACTTTTTGACTAAATGGGGACATCAAAAATTTAAAATGAAACATCCCAAGCTTCCACGGTACGCTAGCGTGTGTTGTACGCAACACCGAGTTTTAACACACACCACAACCAATCAAACTAGCCGTTATGAATAGTAATACCTACTTTTCGAAATTATATATATTTTATATTTTAAAATGGACTTCATTTCTGGATTCGTAATATCGAATCTAGCCTAAGGTGAAATTTTGGTACTTTTTGGATAACTTTCATATTTTGATGAATAGTGAATATTACTAAATTTTAATTAAAAACAACTTTTTTAATCAAAATAATTAATAGTGATAAATTATGAATTTGAGTGGTTTTAAAGTATATTTAGAATATATTTTTACCATTTAATATAATGTTGGTCATTGGACATAATTTTACAATTAAACCGAACATAAACAAGTGTCAATCTTTTGATAGTTATTATCTCTTAAAAACACGCTTTTTGTTTTGACAGCGGGAATTAATTTTAAATTAATTTCTGCCACTTCTGTGTTTTGAATTTAGAAAAATGGATTCCATATTTGGAATCAGGATTTTCAAATTGTGTAAATAGGTAACTTTTATTTTTAGACATTTTGAATAATTACTGCGGTAAATATTTTATTTACCATGGTTAAGGGTAAATCCGGTAAATAAGGGTTAAAAAATAATATTATAATAATACTAAATTACTATAAAACGTGTCTTAACCATATTGGTTGATACATGGTCCACCATGGGCATCTTTGGGTCGATTTTGGGACCCCATGGATCCACTTGTAAGTGATAATGACACTTTATTTTAATTAAGTTAAAATGAATACAAAAATGACACAAGCATATATCTTTTAGAAAAACAATTGTTACATAGGGTTATATATGTTGGATTTTAGATTATAAATATTCATTAGAAAGACAAAACGATTTCCTACATAATGATATTTTATTTATAATTTTTACACATTAAATATTATATTTTATTTATGACACAATGATGATGCAGTAATTACTATAATAGTGAACAATTAAAATAATTGATATTATAAATACCCAAATAAATATATTATGAAACTTTTAATGAATTAAAATAATTTTCTAGAATAATATGATATATTAGTATTGATTTAATTAACATTGTTCGAAGTAATCAATCTGTTATGAGTTTCACAAAAATCAACTATTGAGTAGTGTCAAAATTGACATAAAAGAGTTCTTAAAACAAATATTATATTATTAATTGATATTAAATTCCTAAAAATCTAAGGATCGGCCAAGAGACTTATATCATGATAGGTTCATCATTAATGGACCACTTTTGGGTCTCTTGGATGTATATAGTATGTTTATTAACCATATTATATAAAAATACAAAGAGACATTGTAAAAGTGAAACTAATTAACTTAGAGTTAATACTTAAAGATAAGGTTAATATAAGTACCCAAACCTGTCTAAATTCTATTGGTTGAGTGGTTTTAGACCTATCCCCACCTTAACCTTTGAGTAATCAACTTTTGAGCCATTAGAAACCGAATATGAATTTATTATAAATTAATATTTCTAGCTTTTCCAAAGGTGCTCCTCACCCCTCTTATAAAAGGGAACTCCTCCTTCTCATTTCTTCACACCTTCAAAGCCTTTTGGTTCGGCCAAACTCTGCCCAAATACTCTCCCAACATCCCTCAATACAACCTAGAGGCCTTAGTTTGATCAGAAAGCCAACCTAAGGAGCCCTTTTGATCAAATCAAAAGGAAGAACCCGAAGAAGAGGTAATGTTTTCACCACCCCTTTTCAAGTTCCTTTCTTCTTCCACTTCTTCTTTATTTGTTCTTACCATTATAAAATAATAACTCCAGTATCTCACATATACTGTGATGTTATTATAAATATGGTACAACCATATTCAGTATTCTATCCACCCTTTGAATAACATGTCACCATACGTGCGTACGTACGGCTTACCGTCTCCATGTCGTGGTGTAATTGTTATTCAATATATTATTATTTGGATGGGTATAATAATGATGTGTAACTCATGTAAATAATAAATATAACATGTTAATGATTCTGTATATATGATATACCATCCATTTATATATTATTTTAATATCAAAAGAATGATATTGTCGCTCGTGCGTACGTACGGACTACCGTCTCCACGAACGCGATGAGATTCATTCTCCATCATATCCATTCAAGTATAATTATCATTTGCTGATTTAAAAATGATGTTTGAGGACTTGATATCATTCTGGATATGAATAATATACAACCTATCCATTACAAACATGGCTTATGTAATAAAACATATAAAATAAAACGAGTAAGTTAACACCCGAAACAACGATAATACTAAGACATTATTAACAAAGAAAAGTTAAAAGATCATATATGATATGATATTAATATATATGATTCTTGTATAATTTAGTAACAATTATTTCACCATTATACAGGAGGTTAACCTACCCCAACCAAGGAAAAGTACAAGGTAAGGGTTATTTCACAATCTCTTCATTATCCGAGGTTGTTTATATGTAATAATCTTCTGGGATCTCTTTATCATCCACATCCATGTTTCTTAAAAATGTATTTCAAAACATTTTTACTATTTACTAGAATATGAGTTAAAGTCATTTATACCCTTTTTGAATTTTATAAGTGGTTTATAAAGGAATCTTTCCGTCGTTTTCAAAATAAGGTCCCTTTTAACATTTTCGACAGAATTAAGGTAAGAATGTTTTTTTTAACTTATACGGCGGGTGCGGTTATTTTCCGCCGTTATAAAATCGTCCAAGCTTCCCTTACAAGCTTATAAGATTATTTTCAAAGAAAATGTTTTATTTTATATGGAACTTAAATGATTTCAAAATAAAAGGAGATATTTCTTTAAAAAGAATTTTGATTTCATCTATGTCAACATCCTTTGATGGATTTTAAGATTATTTGAAGTTGCTTTATTATGATACAAAACTTCTATATTGTATTGAAGGTTTTGTGATATGTTTGACTGTGGATGTGCTATTTTTATACCATTCATAGTTTATGGTGAAAGTATTGACATTTCGTATGCTAATTTTAATACGAATGTTTATGTTATATTTAAACCTTTTTATATGGGAATGCATTGGACTTAATATGTGACGGGTGGAGCCCTCTATAGCTCCTCGATGCATCGGTAGGTCTCATGGGACAAACTAGTGTCTTGGAACAAGGCCTTGACAAAATATTATTTGTAGTGTTGGAACGAGGCCTTGGCTATGTGGTTATGATAGTCTGGCATTATGAATTCCATCATTATGAAAGTGGTTATTGATTTTTGCATGTGATTATTCGATTAGTAGAATATCCATGTGAATAAGTAAATGACATTATTTCATTTTATTTATGCCATACCATGTTTAATGTTCATGTTTGAAAGGATTTTTTTAGTTATACATTGCCTTAAATGTTTATTCTTATTTATGAAAGTTTCCGCTATATTGTTATCCTTACTGGGCATTTGAGCTCACCCCTTTTCTATCTTTTATTTTTCCCAGGAAGTGAAGAAGTAAGTTATGAATGACCTGCAGGGATATTATGTGGGGATATGAGTGTGGATTATGGAGACAATATGTTGTTGTAGTGGTTATTCGTTTAATGATGTAATGTAAAACCTATGAATATATCTAGTGTTTCCAAGGCTACTAAACCAATCGGTCTTTCAAGATTTGATCTTTCTTGTGATCATGCCAATGTTATGTAATAATGCACCGACTCTGGGTAACTGGGGTCGGGGCGTTACAGTTGGTATCAGAGGAAGTTTAGTACAAACCTTGGAAACTAGATTTAGATAAACTCTGATTAGAGCACGTAGACCTAAGATGAACTTTGAGGATTAGTATAGAAGAACTTCCTAGAATTTTGGTATTGTAGTGATTTTGTGAGTTTTCCGAGAAATACATCCCTGTCTGGATACGAGCAGGTAGAGGCGGCTCTGGCACAGATGTACCTAGGGGTAAAACCCGAAAACACCGCTTTGAGCTAGACTCGAACGGGAACTGGTGCACGACAACGGGCCTTGCTGCACTCTTGGTTACGACACTCCCGAGGGATATGCTTAGGATAACTCTCATTTTCTTTACAAATCATTTTGAAGGGATTATGAGTATATACTTCCTCAAAGAAAACATTCGTATGATTATGGATTATATCCATAAATAGTTCAATTTATGTTAAGTGTTTTATAAGTATGGGATTATGTATTTTAATTCATAAACTGATCTAGTGTATGCCATTGTTTAGAAATGGCGCCCAGTAGAAGGAATGAGAACTCTAGAAATGCACATGATCCAAAGAGAAGGAAGGATCATATCTTTCATGGTCTTAAGCTAGAATTTATAAGAGAAATAGTCTCCCATGTATTATCATTATATGAAGAAATAATATCATGTGTTGATAAGATAAGTAAAGAGTTTACTGAGTCCTATGGCTTTGAAGGGAAGCAAGAGAAGAAAAGGATGGAAGAGAGAAAGATGGATAAAGGGAAGAGGGAAAAGAAGAATTTTCCCATATGTGGTAACTGTGGAAAGAAACACCCTGGAACTTGCCTGAAAGGAATGGGAGTTTGTTATAAGTGTGGAGGAAAAGGGCACAAAGTACGTGACTGCAAGGGTAAGAAAATGGTTTTAAATGTACAATGCTTCATTTGCAAGGAGTTTGGACACTACACGAACCTATGTCCCAGTCATCAGACTATACCGCAAATGATGTTATTGGATAATAATCAAGTTATGATACTACCACAGATGAAGAGGAATGATTAGAGTTCTTAAGTTGATTATGTCAGTTGAGTGTTGTATCAAAAATGTACTTGTTATAATAATTATGGAGTATATAAGGATTGTACTGCAGTACTATTTCATTAAGGACTTGAGATTGTGTGGAACAAAGAAAAGTGACTCAATAGCAGGATAAATTTTTGGAAAATATATGGTTGAGAGAATGATAAATCATAATACAGTTCTGATACTGAGGTAGTGATTTTGGAATAATATGTGATTGTTTTGGATAAATTATATTGGATATTCTTGACTACCTTGTAACTGATTAATGATTTGTATATTCCATCATTATTGGGGTTTAAAACATTTTTGGATTAATGAAGTATATCCATCATTCTATATGGAATAGGGGAGCATGAATGTAATCAATAAGGAATATGGTAATGCATGATGAAGGTATTCATATACTATTACGGGGTAAAAAGGATCAATATTATGTTTACCTTCCTTATAAATGTTAGACTGTGAGTTTGGACAGAAGTATTTTGGATAGTTCTAGTTTGGACTATTTTGTATTGCCATAAAAGGACAACCCGGAGGTCGGGCAGCAACCCGTCGCGTCCGGCAAGGCTGCGAGACTTGAACCCGCAACCGAAGGGCGACAAGGGTGTATCACCTACCACTGGCCCATGAGATGTCCTGGATTAAATAATGTAGTTTTTATTAAAAGATCATGTAGATGAATTATAAATTCGTTTATTTTGGAACCCTGTACGAATAGTATAAATAGAATTTTTTTTACGAGTGAAAGATGAGTTTGTGGTAGAAATTTATTAATGGACAAAACTCTAATTATAAAATAAGTATATCTCCTTATGATCTTATCCAATCTCATATATAATTCCTCAACATTAAGAAAAGGAACTTAGAACAAAAATGTTGTCCTAGATGGTACCTTAAATCATCACTAATTTATGGCTTTGGGATTGTTGGCCTTTTCATAGCCATGTTCTCTACCACTCTCCATCAGATAATTGATGGTTATATTTTTCTTCCATATCCATATTTTCCTACATGGAACCCTTGTATGTGTTATTTTCGGTAATCTTCATACTTTCGACTCTTTATTTTAAATAGAGGCCTCATTAATTCATTTTTCGATGTGGGATTTCAACTAAGATATTTTGAAACGTCAAAAATGTGTTATCCTAATACCCTATGTTTTGTTGAACCGATGGTATTTCAAATCATCATAGATTGATGAATTTAAGGACCTCAATTTTACACTTGTTTGTGATTGATGACCTCAATCACCACCTATAAATATTTACGTTTTTCCTCCAATTATATGTCTCTAATTTCCACCAATGTTCTCCTAATCGAGATCATAATTTGGTGGTGACCCTTTGATTTCTCTTTTCCTCATATTAAGACTAAATTTTAGTAACCCAATTTCCGATGTGGGTTTTCCCACAAATATATTTTCTATTTTCAACCTTTTATTTTCGAAGAACAATTTCAAATTGCGAGGACGCAATTTATTGAAGGAGGGGAGAATGTAACACCCCAAGATTTTATAGTGTGTTATTTGTTCAAAATAATTCAATAACTTTCACTACACGCAACACCAAGTTCAATCGCACCATGACATACCAAACAAGCTGTTCAAAAGAGGTTATGAATAGTGTTAACTAAATTTTAAACTTTATATAATCCTTATAATTTTAGAATCCATATTATGAGTTTCTTAGACATAATGTAAGAAAAAAATTCATTTTCAGTATTTCACATTTACCAAATTTTAATAGTGAACCCTTTTTAGATACTATATTTTAAACTTTTTGACTAAATGGGGACATCAAAAATTTAAAATGAAACATCCCAAGCTTCCACGGTACGCTAGCGTGTGTTGTACGCAACACCGAGTTTTAACACACACCACAACCAATCAAACTAGCCGTTATGAATAGTAATACCTACTTTTCGAAATTATATATATTTTATATTTTAAAATGGACTTAATTTCTGGATTCGTAATATCGAATTTAGCCTAAGGTGAAATTTTGGTACTTTTTGGATAACTTTCATATTTTGATGAATAGTGAATATTACTAAAGTTTAATTAAAAACAACTTTTTTAATCAAAATAATTAATAGTGATATATTATGAATTTGAGTGGTTTTAAAGTATATTTAGAATATATTTTTACCATTTAATATAATGTTGGTCATTGGACATAATTTTACAATTAAACCGAACATAAACAAGTGTCAATCTTTTGATAGTTATTATCTCTTAAAAACACGCTTTTTGTTTTGAAAGCGAGAATTAATTTTAAATTAATTTCTTCCACTTCTGTGTTTTGAATTTAGAAAAATGGATTCCATATTTGGAATCAGGATTTTCAAATTGTGTAAATAGGTAACTTTTATTTTTAGACATTTTGAATAATTACTGTGGTAAATATTTTATTTACCATGGTTAAGGGTAAATCCGGTAAATAAGGGTTAAAAAATAATATTATAATGATACTAAATTACCATAAAACGTTTCTTAACCATATTGGGTGATAAATGGTCGACCATGGGCATCTTTGGGTCGATTTTGGGACCCCATGGATCCACTTGTAAGTGATAATGACACTTTATTTTAATTAAGTTAAAATGAATACAAAAATGACACAAGCATATATCTTTTAGAAAAACAATTGTTACATAGGGTTATATATGTTGGATTTTAGATTATAAATATTCATTAGAAAGACAAAAAGCTTTCCTACATAATGATATTTTATTTATAATTTTTAGACATTAAATAATATATTTTATTTATGACACAATGATGATGCAGTAATTACTATAATAGTGAAAAATTAAAATAATTGATATTATAAATACCCAAATAAATATAATATGAATCTTTTAATGAATTAAATTAATTTTATAGGATAATATGATATATTAGGATTGATGTAATTGACATTGTTCGATGTAATCAATCTGTTATGAGTTTCACAAAAATCAACTATTGAGTAGTGTCAAAATTGACATAAAAGAGTTCTTAAAACAAATATTATATTATTAATTGATATTAAATTCCTAAAAATCTAAGTTTCGGCCAAGAGAATTATATCATGATAGGTTCATCATTAATGGACCACTTTTGGGTCTCTTGGATGTATATAGTAAGTTTATTAACCATATTATATAAAAATACAAAGAGACATTGTAAAAGTGAAACTAATTAACTTAGAGTTAATACTTAAAGATAAGGTTAATATAAGTACCCAAACCTGTCTAAATTCTATTGGTTGAGTGGTTTTAGACCTATCCCCACCTTAACCTTTGAGTAATCAACTTTGGAGCCATTAGAAACCGAATATGAATTTATTATAAATTAATATTTCTAGCTTTTCCAAAGGTGCCCCTCACCCCTCTTATAAAAGGGCACTCCTCCTTCTCATTTCTTCACACCTTCAAAGCCTTTTGGTTCGGCCAAACTCTGCCCAAATACTCTCCCATCATCCCTCACTACAACCTAGAGGCCTTAGTTTGATCAGAAAGCCAACCTAAGGAGCCCTTTTGATCAAATCAAAAGGAAGAACCCGAAGAAGAGGTAATGTTTTCACCACCCCTTCTCAAGTTCCTTTCTTCTTCCACTTCTTCTTTATTTGTTCTTACCATTATAAAATAATAACTCCAGTATCTCACATATACTGTGATGTTATTATAAATATGGTACAACCATATTCAGTATTCTATCCACCCTTTGAATAACATGTCACCATACGTGCGTACGTACGGCTTACCGTCTCCACGTCGTGGTGTAATTGTTATTCAATATATTATTATTTGGATGGGTATAATAATGATGTGTAACTCATGTAAATAATAAATATAACATGTTAATGATTCTGTATATATGATATACCATCCATTTATATATTATTTTAATATCAAAATAATGATATTGTCGCTCGTGCGTACGTACGGACTACCATCTCCACGAACGCGATGAGATTCATTCTCCATCATATCCATTCAAGTATAATTATCATTTGCTGATTTAAAAATGATGTTTGAGGACTTGATATCATTCTGGATATGAATAATATACAACCTATCCATTACAAACATGGCTTATGTAATAAAACATATAAAATAAAACGAGTAAGTTAACACCCGAAACAACGATAATACTAAGACATTATTAACAAAGAAAAGTTAAAAGATCATATATGATATGATATCAATATATATGATTCTTGTATAATTTAGTAACAATTATTTCACCATTATACAGGAGGTTAACCTACCCCAACCAAGGAAAAGTACAAGGTAAGGGTTATTTCACAATCTCTTCATTATCCGAGGTTGTTTATATGTAATAATCTTCTGGGATCTCTTTATCATCCACATCCATGTTTCTTAAAAATGTATTTCAAAACATTTTTACTATTTACTAGAATATGAGTTAAAGTCATTTATACCCTTTTTGAATTTTATAAGTGGTTTATAAAGGAATCTTTCCGTCGTTTTCAAAACAAGGTCCCTTTTAACCTTTTCGACAGAATTAAGGTAAGAATGTTTTTTTAACTTATACGGTGGGTGCGGTTATTTTCCACCGTTATAAAATCGTCAAAGCTTCCCTTACAAGCTTATAAGATTATTTTCAAAGAAAATGTTTTATTTTATATGGAACTTAAATGATTTCAAAATAAAAGGAGATATTTCTTTAAAAAGAATTTTGATTTCATCTATGACAACATCCTTTGATGGATTTTAAGATTATTTGAAGTTGATTTATTATGATACAAAACTTCTATATTGTATTGAAGGTTTTGTGATATGTTTAACTGTGGATGTGCTATTTTTATACCATTCATAGTTTATGGTGAAAGTATTGACATTTCGTATGCTAGTTTTAATACGAATGTTTATGTTATATTTAAACCTTTTCATATGGGAATGCATTGGACTTAATATGTGACGGGTGGAGCCCGCTATATCTCCTCGATGCATCGGTAGGTCTCATGGGACAAACTAGTGTCTTGGAACAAGGCCTTGACAAAATATTATTTTTAGTCTTGGCACGAGGCCTTGGCTATGTGGTTATGATAGTCTGGCATTATGCATTCCATCAATATGAAAGTGGTTATTGATTTTTGCATGTGATTATTCGATTAGTAGAATATCCATGTGAATAAGTAAATGGCATTATTTCATTTTATTTATGCCATACCATGTTTAAAGTTCATGTTTGAAAGGATTTTTTTTAGTTATACATTGCCTTAATATTTTATTCTTATTTATGAAAGTTTCCGCTATATTGTTATCCTTACTGGGCATTTGAGCTCACCCCTTTTCTATCTTTTATTTTTCCCAGGAAGTGAAGAAGTAAGTTATGAATGACCTGCAGGGATATTATGTGGGGATATGAGTGTGGATTATGGAGACAATATGTTGTTTTAGTAGTTATTCGTTTAATGATGTAATGTAAAACTTATGAATATATCTAGTGTTTCCAAGGCTACTAAACCAATCGGTCTTTCGAGATTTGATCTTTCTTGTGATCATGCCAATGTTATGTAATAATGCACCGACTCTGGGTAACTGGGGTCGGGGCGTTACAGTTGGTATCAGAGGAAGTTTAGTACAAACCTTGGAAACTAGATTTAGATAAACTCTGATTAGAGCACGTAGACCTAAGATGAACTTTGAGGATTAGTATAGAAGAACTTCCTAGAATTTTGGTATTGTAGTGATTTTGTGAGTTTTCCGAGAAATACATCCCTGTCTGGATACGAGCAGGTAGAGGCGGCTCTAGCACAGATGTACCTAGGGGTAAAACCCGAAAACACCGCTTTGAGATAGACTCGAACGGGAACTGGTGCACGACAACGGGCCTTGCTGCACTCTTGGTTACGACACTCCCGAGGGATATGCTTAGGATAACTCTCATTTTCTTTACAAATCATTTTGAAGGGATTATGAGTATATACTTCCTCAAAGAAAACATTCGTATGATTATGGATTATATCCATAAATAGTTCAATTTATGTTAAGTGTTTTATAAGTATGGGATTATGTATTTTGATTCATAAACTGATCTAGTGTATGCCATTGTTTAGAAATGGCGCCCAGTAGAAGGAATGAGAACTCTAGAAATGCACATGATCCAAAGAGAAGGAAGGATCATATCTTTCATGGTCTTAAGCTAGAATTTATAAGAGAAATAGTCTCCCATGTATTATCATTATATGAAGAAATAATATCATGTGTTGATAAGATAAGTAAAGAGTTTACTGAGTCCTATGGCTTTGAAGGGAAGCAAGAGAAGAAAAGGATGGAAGAGAGAAAGATGGATAAAGGGAAGAGGGAAAAGAAGAATTTTCCCATATGTGGTAACTGTGGAAAGAAACACCCTAGAACTTGCCTGAAAGGAATGGGAGTTTGTTATAAGTGTGGAGGAAAAGGGCACAAAGTACGTGACTGCAAGGGTAAGAAAATGGTTTTAAATGTACAATGCTTCATTTGCAAGGAGTTTGGACACTACACGAACCTATGTCCTAGTCATCAGACTATACCGCAAATGATGTTATTGGATAATAATCAAGTTATGATACTACCACCGATGAAGAGGAATGATTAGAGTTCTTAAGTTGATTATGTCAATTGAGTGTTGTATCAAAAATGTACTTGTTATAATAATTATGGAGTATATAAGGATTGTACTGCAGTACTATTTCATTAAGGACTTGAGATTGTGTGGAACAAAGAAAAGTGACTCAATAGCAGGATAAATTTTTGGAAAATATATGGTTGAGAGAATGATAAATCATAATACAGTTCTGATACTGAGGTAGTGATTTTGGAATAATATGTGATTGTTTTGGATAAATTATATTGGATATTCTTGACTACCTTGTAACTGATTAATGATTTGTATATTCCATCATTATTGGGGTTTAAAACATTTTTGGATTAATGAAGTATATCCATCATTCTATATGGAATAGGGGAGCATGAATGTAATCAATAAGGAATATGGTAATGCATGATGAAGGTATTCATATACTATTACGGGGTAAAAAGGATCAATATTATGTTTACCTTCCTTATAAATGTTAGACTGTGAGTTTGGATAGAAGTATTTTGGATAGTTCTAGTTTGGACTATTTTGTATTGCCATAAAAGGACAACCCGGAGGTCGGGCAGCAACCCGTCGCGTCCGGCAAGGCTGCGAGACTTGAACCCGCAACCGAAGGGCGACAAGGGTGTATCACCTACCACTGGCCCATGAGATGTCCTGGATTAAATAATGTAGTTTTTATTAAAAGATCATGTAGATGAATTATAAATTCGTTTATTTTGGAACCCTGTACGAATAGTATAAATAGAATTTTTTTTACGAGTGAAAGATGAGTTTGTGGTAGAAATTTATTAATGGACAAAACTCTAATTATAAAATAAGTATATCTCCTTATGATCTTATCCAATCTCATATATAATTCCTCAACATTAAGAAAAGGAACTTAGAACAAAAATGTTGTCCTAGATGGTACCTTAAATCATCACTAATTTATGGCTTTGGGATTGTTGGCCTTTTCATAGCCATGTTCTCTACCACTCTCCATCAGATAATTGATGGTTATATTTTTCTTCCATATCCATATTTTCCTACATCGAACCCTTGTATGTGTTATTTTCGGTAATCTTCATACTTTCGACTCTTTATTTTAAATAGAGGCCTCATTAATTCATTTTTCGATGTGGGATTTCAACTAAGATATTTTGAAACGTCAAAAATGTGTTATCCTAATACCCTATGTTTTGTTGAACCGATGGTATTTCAAATCATCATAGATTGATGAATTTAAGGACCTCAATTTTACACTTGTTTGTGATTGATGACCTCAATCACCACCTATAAATATTTACGTTTTTCCTCCAATTATATGTCTCTAATTTCCACCAATGTTCTCCTAATCGAGATCATAATTTGGTGGTGACCCTTTGATTTCTCTTTTCCTCATATTAAGACTAAATTTTAGTAACCCAATTTCCGATGTGGGTTTTCCCACAAATATATTTTCTATTTTCAACCTTTTATTTTCGAAGAACAATTTCAAATTGCGAGGACGAAATTTATTGAAGGAGGGGAGAATGTAACACCCCAAGATTTTATAGTGTGTTATTTGTTCAAAATAATTCAATAACTTTCACTACACGCAACACCAAGTTCAATCGCACCATGACTTACCAAACAAGCTGTTCAAAAGAGGTTATGAATAGTGTTAACTAAATTTTAAACTTTATATAATCCTTATAATTTTAGAATCCATATTATGAGTTTCTTAGACATAATGTAAGAAAAAAATTCATTTTCAGTATTTCACATTTACCAAATTTTAATAGTGAACCCTTTTTAGATACTATATTTTAAACTTTTTGACTAAATGGGGACATCAAAAATTTAAAATGAAACATCCCAAGCTTCCACGGTACGCTAGCGTGTGTTCTACGCAACACCGAGTTTTAACACACACCACAACCAATCAAACTAGCCGTTATGAATAGTAATACCTACTTTTCGAAATTATATATATTTTATATTTTAAAATGGACTTCATTTCTGGATTCGTAATATCAAATTTTGCCTAAGGTGAAATTTTGGTACTTTTTGGATAACTTTCATATTTTGATGAATATTGAATATTACTAAAGTTTAATTAAAAACAACTTTTTTAATCAAAATAATTAATAGTGATATATTATGAATTTGAGTGGTTTTAAAGTATATTTAGAATATATTTTTACCATTTAATATAATGTTGTTCATTGGAAATAATTTTACAATTAAACCGAACATAAACAAGTGTCAATCTTTTGATAGTTATTATCTCTTAAAAACACGCTTTTTGTTTTGAAAGCGAGAATTAATTTTAAATTAATTTCTGCCACTTCTGTGTTTTGAATTTAGAAAAATGGATTCCATATTTGGAATCAGGATTTTCAAATTGTGTAAATAGGTAACTTTTATTTTTAGACATTTTGAATAATTACTGTGGTAAATATTTTATTTACCATGGTTAAGGGTAAATCCGGTAAATAAGGGTTAAACAATAATATTATAATAATACTAAATTACCATAAAACGTGTCTTAACAATATTCGTTGATACATGGTCGACCATGGGCATCTTTGGGTAGATTTTGGGACCCCATGGATCCACTTGTAAGTGATAATGACACTTTATTTTAATTAAGTTAAAATGAATACAAAAATGACACAAGCATATATCTTTTCGAAAAACAATTGTTAAAAAGGGTTATATATGTTGTATTTTAGATTATAAATATTCATTAGAAAGACAAAAAGATTTCCTACATAATGATATTTTATTTATAATTTTTAGACATTAAATAATATATTTTATTTATGACACAATGATGATGCAGTAATTACTATAATAGTGAAAAATTAAAATAATTGATATTATAAATACCCAAATAAATATAATATGAAACTTTTAATTAATTAAACTAATTTTCTAGGATAATGTGATATATTAGGATTGATGTAATTGACATTGTTAGATGTAATCAATCTGTTATGAGTTTCACAAAAATCAACTAATGAGTAGTGTCAAAATTGACATAAAAGAGTTCTTATAACAAATATTATATTATTAATTGATATTAAATTCCTAAAAATCTAAGGTTCGGCCAAGAGACTTATATCATGATAGGTTCATCATTAATGGACCAGTTTGTGGTCTCTTGGATGTATATAGTAAGTTTATTAACCATATTATATAAAAATACAAAGAGACATTGTAAAAGTGAAACTAATTAACTTAGAGTTAATACTTAAAGATAAGGTTAATATAAGTACCGAAACCTGTCTAAATTCTATTGGTTGAGTGGTTTTCGACCTATCCCCACCTTAACCTTTGCGTAATAAACTTTGGAGCCATTATAAACCGAATATGAATTTATTATAAATTAATATTTCTAGCTTTTCCAAAGGTGCCCCTCACCCCTCTTATAAAAGGGCACTCCTCCTTCTCATTTCTTCACACCATAAAAGCCTTTTGGTTCGGCCAAACTCTGCCCAAATACTCTCCCAACATCCCTCACTACAACCTAGAGGCCTTAGTTTGATCAGAAAGCCAACCTATGGAGCCCTTTTGATCAAATCAAAAGGAAGAACCCGAAGAAGAGGTAATGTTTTCACCACCCCTTTTCAAGTTCCTTTCTTCTTCCACTTCTTCTTTATTTGTTCTTACCATTATAAAATAATAACTCCAGTATCTCACATATACTGTGATGTTATTATAAATATGGTACAACCATATTCAGTATTCTATCCACCCTTTGAATAACATGTCACCATACGTGCGTACGTACGGCTTACCGTCTCCACGTCGTGGTATAATTGTTATTCAATATATTATTATTTGGATGGGTATAATAATGATGTGTAACTCATGTAAATAATAAATATAACATGTTAATGATTCTTTATATATGATATACCATCCATTTATATATTATTTTAATATCAAAAGAATGATATTGTCGCTCGTGCGTACGTACGGACTACCGTCTCCACGAACGCGATGGGATTCATTCTCCATCATATCCATTCAAGTATAATTATCATTTGCTGATTTAAAAATGATGTTTGAGGACTTGATATCATTCGGGATATGAATAATATACAACCTATCCATTACAAACATGGCTTATGTAATAAAACATATAAAATAAAACGAGTAAGTTAACACCCGAAACAACGATAATACTAAGACATTATTAACAAAGAAACGTTAAAAGATCATATATGATATGATATTAATATATATGATTCTTGTATAATTTAGTAACAATTATTTCACCATTATACAGGTCGTTAACCTACCCCAACCAAGGAAAAGTACAAGGTAAGGGTTATTTCACAATCTCTTCATTATCCGAGGTTGTTTATATGTAATAATCTTCTGGGATCTCTTTATCATCCACATCCATGTTTCTTAAAAATGTATTTCAAAACATTTTTACTATTTACTAGAATATGAGTTAAAGTCATTTATACCCTTTTTGAATTTTATAAGTGGTTTATAAAGGAATATTTCCATCGTTTTCAAAACAAGGTCCCTTTTAACCTTTTCGACAGAATTAAGGTAAGAATGTTTTTTTAACTTATACGGCGGGTGCGGTTATTTTCCGCCGTTATAAAATCGTCAAAGCTTCCCTTACAAGCTTATAAGATTATTTTCAAAGAAAATGTTTTATTTTATATGGAACTTAAATGATTTCAAAATAAAAGGATATATTTCTTTAAAAAGAATTTTGATTTCATCTATGTCAACATCCTTTGATGGATTTTAAGATTATTTGAAGTTGATTTATTATGATACAAAACTTCTATATTGTATTGAAGGTTTTGTGATATGTTTGACTGTGGATGTGCTATTTTTATACCATTCATAGTTTATGGTGAAAGTATTGACATTTCGTATGCTAGTTTTAATACGAATGTTTATGTTATATTTAAACCTTTTCATATGGGAATGCATTGGACTTAATATGTGACGGGTGGAGCCCGCTATAGCTCCTCGATGCATCGGTAGGTCTCATGGGACAAACTAGTGTCTTGGAACAAGGCCTTGAAAAAATATTATTTGTAGTCTTGGCACGAGGCCTTGGCTATGTGGTTATGATAGTCTGGCATTATGCATTCCATCATTATGAAAGTGGTTATTGATTTTTTCATGTGATTATTCGATTAGTAGAATATCCATGTGAATAAGTAATGGCATTATTTCATTTTATTTATGCCATACCATGTTTAAAGTTCATGTTTGAAAGGATTTTGTTTTAGTTATACATTGCCTTAAAAGTTTATTCTTATTTATGAAAGTTTTCGCTATATTGTTATCCTTACTGGGCATTTGAGCTCACCCCTTTTCTATGTTTTATTTTTCCCAGGAAGTGAAGAAGTAAGTTATGAATGACCTGGAGGGATATTATGTGGGGATATGAGTGTGGATTATGGAGAAAATATGTTGTTGTAGTTGTTTTTTGTTTAATGATGTAATGTAAAACATATGAATATATCTAGTGTTTCCAAGGCTACTAAACCAATCGGTCTTTCGAGATTTGATCTTTCTTGTGATCATGCCAATGTTATGTAATAATGCACCGACTCTGGGTAACTGGGGTCGGGGCGTTACATTATACATGCCGTGTAGTGATGTTTTGTAAAACATGAATGTTTATTTCTCATATTCCCCTCTTGTACTCTTGTGTTCTCAGTCATTGATAATCCTAATCTAAGGAGTACTTTTGACCTTTCATAGCTTTGCCACCGAGACGTCCTCCTGTTGTATGTCAGCTACTAGACGGTGATCAGACACCGGATATGGCCGATCAGGGACCTCCTGTAGATCCTCCTGTTGTGCTATCCTTTCCACCAACAGTTATACCAGTTGCATGCGCTGATGCGCAGTTTAGGGAAGAATTTATAAGGATGATGCAGACCTTCCAGGGAGTGTCGCCTCCTGCCTCATCAATTGTAGAGTTGAAACGGGTTTTCTAGCAGCATCATACTCTTACTTTCTTAGGGGATGGAGGACCTCAGGCTACAGAGTCATGGAAAGAGGCCACACTGAAAATTTTAGAGCATCTGGAGATACCTCCAGAGAATAGGGTGAAGCTCGCTACCTATATGCTCTGAGACTCTACCAAGAGGTGGTGGGAGGTGATCTCACAGTTAGGACGCCAGCTGAGTATGACTTGGGATGAGTTTCGGTGCATCTTCTATGATAACTTCTACCTGGAGACCTCGAGATCCGATCAAGCCCAGGAGTTTACGAGTCTAGAGCAGGTTGCTATTTCGGTTATGGATTACTCATCTCACTTTACCGAGTTGAAGAATTTCACGCCTATTATAGGAGGTGATGAGTTGTTCCTTGCGCGGATGTTCGAGGATGGTTTGAGGAATGACATCCGCTCACAGGTGAACATCTTTAGGTTGACTTTGATATCATCTATCATCACCTAGGAGCTGATCACTAAGAACAATTTAAGGGATAATGGAGTAGTGATCCTGGGAGGTTTGACATCAAGAGTCGGTGTTCCTCCTACTGATAGCAGGAAACGCCGTAGGGAGTCTACTCGAGAAGATCCGTGTAGGTGGAATGCATCTTCATGAAGCCCAGTAGTATGATACCAATGCGGGAGGAGCGGTCATACTAGGCCTCAGTGCCACATAGACCTGATGGAATGTCGATATTGCGGAAATATGGGCCGTCTTCAGCATTTTTTTTAGGTATTCTCACCGACAGCTGGTGGTAGGGGTTCTTCTATGACCCCGAATTCAAGAGATGCACCACCAGATTATCACCAGTCTGGGAACTGGAGTTCTTCTAGCCATGCAGGATGAGGTGGAGGTCGCGGACGTGGTGGTCAGTCACCAAGTTACCTGCGACAGTAAAGTGGATTAGCTCAGAGTGGTCAGCCAGGGTCACAGTGCCGCGGTACAAGACATACAATTGGAGTGGGGCAGACCCATCCAGAGCAGGATCACGACCCTTCTGCAGTTCGAGGTATGACCTTAGTAGCCTCAGTTTTATCTTCATCTCTTGTCGATACTAGTTCTATGTATAGCATTATCTCTGTTACTGTTGTGGAGAGACTTGAGCTCTGAATCTTTTCCACTACTAATACATTGACTCTGGACACACCATTGGGGACTAGAGTGGTTAGCATACGTCAGTGTAGAGAGTGACCTCTTGAGGTTGTAGGGTATCATTTCTTATGGGACCTCTATGTCTTAGAGTTGACGAGCTAGGATGTCATTCTCGGAATGGACTGGTTAGTCCCCTTCCAGGTAGTCGTCAATTTCTATTGCCACAGGGTGAGTTTTGTATCACCAGAGGGTGGATACTTTCTTCATAGAGGTGAGTGGGATGTCCAGTTGAGTCTAGCAGGACCCGAGCATCATGGGCTGGGAGGAGTTACATCCCAGATTCGTAGTCTTTATCTGAATGAACCGGGGACTTCACTGTTACACTTTCCTCAAGTGGTGGATCATTTCAGAGATATATTTCCAGAGGAATTTTTAGGATTGCCTCTGGAGTTAGAGGTATACTTCTTGATTTATCTCGTTCTAGGAGTGGAAACTGTGTCCATTCCTCCTTATTGGATGGCTACAACTGAGTTGCAAGAGAACAAGAAGAAGATGGAGGAGTTGCAGGTAAAGGGTTTCATCCGACCCAGTACTTCTCCTTGGGGTTCGCCAGTCTTGTTTATGAAGAATACAGACGACACCCTCAAGATTTGTGTGGATTATCGGAAGCTAAACCAGTTGATGGTTAAGAACTGATATCCCTTACAGAGGATTGATGATCTCTTTGATCAGCTTTGAGGAGCCCGAGTGTTCTTAGAGATTAACATGAGATCCGATTATCATCAGTCGTGCATGAGACCATCTGATATACCTCTTAAAGCTTTCCATAGCATGTATGGTCTATACGAGTATATGGTTATACAGTTCAGTCTCATGAATGAACCTGCAGTTTTCATGGCACTGATGAACCGAGTGTTCCATCCATACTTGGATTCCATCATAGTGGTTTTTGAAGATGACGTCTTGGTGTACTCTCAAACTCGACACGACTATGGTACCCATCATGAGATTGTTATGAGTACACTGAGAGAGCGTAAGTTATATTCTAAGCCCTCTAAATGCCACTTTTGGATGGATCAGATTCACCTTTTGGGTCATGTTATCTCATAGACAAGAGTATCAGTAGACCCAGAGAAAGTGAGGGCAGTAGTTTCCTGGGAGCAGCCAAAGAATGTCTTTGAGGTATGGAGTTTCTTAGGGTTGGTTGGATACTACAGATGCTTCATATAGAACATTTCACACCTAGCAGCACCACTGATAGGTCTGACCTAGAAAGGGGCCAAATTCTTATCGTTAGATTCTTGTGAGTCAGCCTTTAGGGAGTTTAAAGGGAGGTTGACATTAGCACTAATACTAGTCTTTCCAGAGCCTATAAAGAGATATACTTTGTATTGTGATGCTTCAGGTATCAGGCTGGGAGCTGTGCTTATGCAGAGTGATGGAGTCATTGTGTACGAGTCTCAGCAGTTGAGGCCACATTAGAGAAACTACCTGACACACGATCTATAGATGGAAGTAGTTGTTCATGACTTATACTGTTGGAGAAATTATCTTCTGGGAGAGCACTTTGTGGTGTTTACCGACCACAGGAGTCTCAAGAACATCTTCACTCATCATGATATGAATCTAATATAGCATAGGTTGGTCGAGTATCTTCATTCCTTTGACTTTGAGCTTGCCTATACACCTGGGAAGGGAAATGTAGTGGCTAACGCATTGAGCAAGAGAACTCAGATACATGCAGTTCAGGAGGCCAGCAGTGAGTGGAAGCTTATGGCTCTGTTCTCTAAGAATCATTTAGAAGTGCATGACAAATAGGGGCATAATTTTCTATCTTATATAGATTTTACCTCTACTCTTCTTGATCAGGTATGAATGAGGTAGCTATCAGACTTAGAAGGCCTAGTCCTGCGGGATAGTGTGTTAGGAGGGGACCCTCTTCCTGGATGGACAGTAGGCGAGGATGAGATCTTACATTTCCAGGGACACGTATGGGTGCCAGCAGACATACGTGAGGAGCTGATGCGAGACTTTCATTCCTTAGTTTGGGTTGTTCATCATGGCGCCACTAAGATGTATCATGATCTACACCGCTAGTATTGGTGTCTAGGTATGAAAGGGGATGTTACTGGTTTTGTCGTGAGGTGTTCCAGTAGTTAGTAGTTGAAGGTGTAGCATCAGCGACCAGCAGGTCTTTTGTTGTAGTTACCCATCCTGGAGTGGAATTGGAATGATGTTGTGATGGACTTCGTGACCGGCTTGCCGAGGTCATCTTGAGGAAGTGATACTGTTTGGGTTGTCATCGACAGGCTTAAAAAGGTTTCTCACTTATTTCCAATCAAAGAGACCTTCAACGTTGATGAGCTGGGACAGTTATACATCCAAGAGATTGTACATCTATATGAAGTTCGACACACCATTGTTTCATGTAGAAATGTTCACTTTACTTATCGGTTCTGCCAGGGGCTTCAGAAGGCTTTGGGTACACCGGTACTTTTGAGTAGAGCATACCATCCCCAGACAGATGGCCAGTCCAAGCGTATGATTTAGGTACTTGAGGATATGATCCAAGATTGCATTCAGGACTTTGGAGGTTCTTGGGAGAAGCATATAAATCTTGTGGAGTTCTCCTACAACAATAGTTTTTAGGCAACTATTCAGATGTAACTTTACAAGGATTTGTACAGTAGGCCATGCCGATCACGTTTATGCTGGATGGAGGTAGGAGAGACAGATTTAAGGGGACCATGCCTGGTTCAGGAGACCTCAGAGCATATAGAGTTGATTCAGAAGAGGATGACTAAGGCATAGTCTCGGCAGAAGTCTTATGCTGATCTACAGAGATGACTTCTAGAGTTCGAGATCGGGGATCGGATTTTCCTGCGTGTCACACTGAGGTTGGGACACAAGAGGATTCAGAGATAGGGTAATCCTTCACCACGGTACATCGGTCCATTTCAGGTGTTGGAAAGAGTTAGGGTGGTAGCCTATCGGTTGCAGTTACCTCAAAGGTACCGGGCTATGCACGACTTCTTCCACATTTCTGAGCTCCGACGTTAATTTTTAGACCCATCTCATGTCTTTTAACCTGATGAGGTTGAGCTCCAAGTAGATGCATAATTTGAGGAGCATCCTATCCAGATTGTTGATCACAGTACGAAGGTTCTCCATGGACAGTCTGTTCCTATGGTACGGGTCCTATGGCAGCATGGGCAAGTACAGGATGAGACTTGGGAGAGGGAGGTTGATATACGATCGCAGTGGCCGGAGCTGTTCGAGGTTTTTGCTTCTACGCCTCGCTAGGGAAATTTAGGGACTAATTTCTTTAAGGGGGGTATTTTTTAAGAACTTGTACCTTCGTTTCAGGTATGTTTTTCCTTTTCTAGAGTTTTGAGAAAAGAGGAGTTTCTGGACATTTTTGAAGTACTCGCCGTGTATTTTGATGCCGCACGAGGCCATGTACTGGCCATGTCTGGGCCACACACACGGTCATGTGGGGTGATGTGGAGGCCGCTTAAAGAGGAGTACAGAAAAGCCTAGTACAGGTCGTGTACTCCAAAAGTACACGCCGTGTACTTTATTTTTTGCCATTAAACGGACTGAGGTCGCGTCTAATCACTAGAACATTCTTCTTCTCCAGCTTCATCTATCGAGAGCATCCCATACGGCCATGGAACTCCTACGAGCCCCTGATCCTCTATCCTTTCTCCGAATCGACCACTATCGATTGTGTTGGGACTAAAATGGTAAGATCTTCTTTCTCCAAGAGATTTGTTTTCAAATTCCTCTTCTTTTTCAAGTTATCGTGGGTTGAACGTTTTGTGCGTTCTCATAGAACTATGACATTATAAGGATATTCGAGCCTTGTGGTTCAAATATATTGATCTACTAGCATCAAGGTAGGTGGATTGTGCCTTTCCATTCAAAGTTATTGTGTTTTATGTGCAATTTCCACCAATAACCTTGAATGGGGTATTGCGTGTTTACTATTTTTCCCCTATTGTTTTCCTTCCTTGCTTGTATGCTTGAGTAGAGGTAATTTGGTAATGTATGGATATAATTTATATGATTGGATGTTTTTCCCATGCCTTGTTTTGTTTACGACCTTTTGGTCTTGTTCAGCCTTTGGTTGTTATACATGTTTTCCATTCCTTGTGACCGTAGGATGGAGTGTTGTTCCCTGACATGCTTGTTATGTTGTAGACTGGTTAGCCAAGTAGCTCTGTAAGTTTACTTTGGCCTTATAGAATTATTATGCACTAACTGGCACAGGGCTGTGAGAACCTGGTTCTATAGACTATAAGGGGATAGATCAATTGAGCTTCCTCAAAGAGTCTTGGACACTATAGACTATAAGGGGATATACCGAGTGAGCTTCCTCAAAGAGTATTGGACATTATAGACCATAGGGGATAAACCGAGTGAGCTTCCTAGAGAGTCCTGGATATTATAGACTATAGGAGGATAAAATGAGTGATCTTACTCAGAGAGTATTGAGCTTTATAAACTATACAGGGGTAGATCGAGTGAGCTTCCTCGGAGAGTCTGTGTTTTGTTTGAATTTTAATTAAATCATTCCAGGCTATAGGAGGAATTGACCGAGTGAGCTTCCTCAGAGATTTTGTGATCGACCTGAGGCTATAAGAGGAATTGACTGAGTGAGCTTCCTCAGAGAGTCTCTATACCTTGGGGCTATAAGGGTATTTGACCGCGTGACCTTCCTCAGAGAGTACCTGACTACCTTAGACTATAAGGGGAATTGATTGAGTATGCTTCCTTAGAGAGTCTTATAATTTCATATGACCAAACCAAAGGGGTTGGGATGAGTGTACTGCCCAGAGGGTTGTTGGTACATCTTGGATAGGACTAGAGGGGATGGTTGTGAGTACTTCCCAGAGAGATTCCAGTTTGTTGTCAGCTGTTTTCTTAACTGCTCATTGTTGATATGTGGATTGTTTATTGTTGTGTATCATCTTGTTTACTTCTTACTATTTACTAATTACTATTAAATGCTTACTATACTATTACCTACCATTTTCTCACTGACTGTTAGGCACATATCTTCAGGTGGTTGCCTACTGGGATTTAGTCTCACACGTTGTTTGGGTCATGCTTTTGGAACGAAACAGATTATATTGCTGCAGGTATAGACAAGGGAAAGTACCCTTCTACTTTAGGTACTTGATTTCATTGGAGCTGGAGAGCATGAGACCAAGATGAGGCTTGCAATCATGAGGAGTTTCTTATCTGTTTTTCCTTTGTACCTTGGTTTAGTATTGTATTCAGCATTGTGACTTGTTTGGATTCTTTCCTAGACATATGTATCATGAATCATTACAAATATATGTGTGTGCTCTAGTTGTTTATTGTTTTAGCCTTTCGTTCATTACTATAGTTGAATATTTACTGCTTCTCCTATTGTATGTGTTGTTTTCTTCTATTGTATACTCTGCCAATGAGGGCATAGTTTCCCCACTAACACACCCAAGGCCCTCGCTACTAGTCGGCAGCCCCTCGTGTTCGGGGAAATGTGCTTTAGGCCATGTGACCAACCGGGTACGGTGCGTCTCTGGGTGGCTTCCAGAACCGATATGTTACATAATAGTTGGAATAAATATTATTCTCTAGACAGATAAGTAATATTTATTCCATATTTATTAAATGTTCAAAAGTTTTAAATATACATTTATTTACAAGGGAATTATTTATTTGTGTGAATATATAATATTTACTTATCTCAAACAATTCATAAGGTAATAAATAATTTTTAATTAATAAATAAATAATTTACTTAATTACATGAATATAAAAATAAATACTTTATTAATTAGACTACGAGTAAAAAGATTATTTATCTATTGAATTTATAAAATTTTTATCTTATTATTCATCATGTAATAATTAATTACTTATTAATAAATAATTTATTTAATTACATAGATATTAAAAAAAATTATTTACCAAACCATAAATATAATATTTATTTATTATATTTATTTAGAAAATCAATAAATGTGAAAGAGGATAAGTATACCCAGTTACTAGTTTGAAGATAAATTTTTTATTTACTATAGTCTAAATAATATTTATCATTGGACAGATTAGAACACGAAATATAATTAAATAATAATTGGTACCACTATTTTTTGCACTTAGAGTACCTTCATAGACATTTAGAGACCAAAGGAGAACATGTGGATCACTACGAGAGTGCCTCTATATTATTTTATAATCAATGAAATGAAAATACAACTGAATAAACTTCATAAAATCAATACCATCATCTAAGAAAGCACTCAGGATTGAGTTATTTATTATTGTTATTAAATTAACAAAAAATTAATGCCAGAAAGATCCTCTTTTTTTATGAAAAAAATATTTATCAATATTATTTTGAAAAAAATTCATTGGTAATGAAATTCACATCATGTAAATTGTGGATGATATATTGAATTGAACAAAAAATATGAATTTCATCATAGGCCCACGAGGATCTTTTGTAGCATCTGGAACCATCAAAATATTTATAGAATTCCTATAAAAGAATGTTTAGTGTCTATTAGGATCAACTAATTAAGTAAATCATTTTATTCTACCTATAAAAATTTATTTATAATTTTTCTACACTATTCTCCCTTCTAAATATCACATATGTTGTACTCATATTCATAACCCATGGAATGGAAACATAAGAAATAGGTGAGATCAAACACTCAATAAGTTAGATATTATCAATATTTTATCGATTATAAGATCATAAGCATATGATAAACCTAATTTGGAGAGAAAAATAATTTTTTAGGAAGAACATTGAATAATAAGAGTTCCTAAAAGGCATATTAGAGAAACTAATAGTCTAAAAATGGTGAAAAAAATATACCATAAAATAGCAGTAAGAAAACATGAAATAATAAACATGATCCATGGTATCATAACATAACCATAAAAATAGAAATGTGGAATAAGTTAAAGCATATGATCTATAACCTTATATAGCATAAATCTCTACCCGATTCCCATTACATAGTGGACAACAGATAATAAACTGTGTAGCCTCTTTGGATTGGGATAACAACCCATGTACCATCTTGGGTGTGGGCTAACAACCCATGTACCATAATAATCTTGGTAAAACATCCTGTTTGCCCTATTGTGCTTGGGAAGCTACCTGCATACCCTCTTGGGCAAGGGATACTACGTTTGCACCCTCTTGGGATTAAAAAACAAACTACGTACCCTCTTGGTCTTGGGATACTACCAATGTAATCTCTTTGGGTTGGGATAGTAACATGTATACCCTATTGGTCTTAAGATAATAACTATGTAATGTTTTTAAGTTCATGAGATATAAAAAATCAACCGATTCATTGGAATGTGATGTAGGACACCACCTGTTAACAATAATATTTGATATATTTGTGTCCCAACATAACAGGAAAACATTCATATTTCAAATAGTAATAAATTAACTTGTTGAATAGAGATGGGATTCATGAAAATTTTCATATATTATTTCATATGTATTCTAGATAATAAATGTGGATATTGGTATAAGAAAATATCCTTAGTTTAGCATTAAGAGAATTAAGTATGTTAATAGAGCTTCGAAATACCTTTTCACGATAAATGGGTAAATCACTTTGAAAATTTTATGGAAATGAACCTTTTCATTTTAAAATAATTATGAATGAGGTTTATATAGAATTTTTTTAATAAAAATAAGGGAAGATTCATTGAAAATAATTTTCATAATGACAAAAATTATGTGTTTATATGAAAAACCATAAAAATATTTTAAAAACATGTTCAAAATTATCATAAAGTTTTGATGTTAAAGTTAACTTTAAAATTTATTTTCAATAATGTGAAATGAAAATATTTTAGAAACTTTTACTTTAAAAAATATCAATAATCGAGCCCTAAAAATGGTATAAATACTATATCAATGAAATGTTTAATGTAAGATAAGACAAACGATCATTGAAAGTGAATCATTACTAAAGTTTAAAATACCTTTGATAAAATACCACATCGTAAAAAGGGATAAAGAAATTCCCATTAAAAAATAGAATAAGGGAAAATTATTTTCACATTATAAAACTAATTATTATAATTCCAAATATAAAGGAGAAGATTTGTGGGAAAGGAAAATATAGGCATTAAATAAAAATTTCCATTGAAGAGAATGAGAATTATTCTTAACAATTGCATACCTTTGTGGGGAATAAATTAGTTGATGATTATTAGAAAAAAGGTATCATTTTACATAAATATACAGGTAAAGTAAAATATAAATTCTTAGTATTTAATAAACCATGAATATAAGTAATAATTTCAAGATGAAATTTTATAACCCAAAGAATGGGGGTTTGAGTTTACAAAAAATCACCTTAAATAATCACTATCAGTTTAACTGATTAACCATGAAAATTAGAACATGATATGGATTTTTAAATCCATTATATTAAATGATATATTTTGAAAAATTAAATATTTTTCCAATATATACACTATAAAAAAGAAAGAAGTTGTGAATACACATCATATCTCAATGAATAAAAATTTAGATGCAAAAACCCTAACCATTAATCCCACCTAACCGAACTTTCTCTAACCTCCTATATAAAAATATATATTAATAATGTATTTAACAACCATATTCATACCTATAATGTTTTATAAACATATTTTTTGATAATTTATTTCTAATATATTTGATAGTTATATTTTATTTTAATCATCAAATGTTATAAACTTCAATTTTTTGTTTAGTATTATTTTCATAATAAAAATTTCAATTATTGTTTATACACTAAAATTAAATCATTAATAGATCATTATAGATACTAGAATATATGACTTATAATTATTTAAAATGTTCTAATTTCAATCAATAATTATTTCAGTTATGATTTTTGATGAAACAGTTGGCGACATGTCTGTTTTAGAAAAGTTTAAAAAAATAAAGGGTGGTTAATATTAATAAGTAAAATTTATATATAAAAATTTCATGAAAATAAGCCAAACATTATCTTCTTATTAACTTATAATCAAACCATTATTTATGTCTATATAATAATCCATGAGAGATATTTATATCATTTCTCATATAGGTGGTTAAACCCGCCAAAAGAAGAATAAACTATAATCTATTTGAGAATATGGTTTAGAAGGTGATTACATTGGAATAATATCAATATTAAAAAATTTTAAGATATTATTTATATGTTTTTAAAGTCATAAATTATATTTTTTGTGAAATTTATAAATAATTAAATTCATGATGAAAACAAATGTGTCACTTTCATGGTGGAAGTAATCCACATTGACACATGGGAAACTTGTTTGTTTTCTCGACATATCAGGAAGAGTTTAGAGAAGTATTTATTATTTAAAAATATTAATAATGTTAATAATTTCATATAATCAATAAAACAAAATTTTATAATGATATATATAAGGGAATGATAAAAAATTAAACATGTTGTCCATAGAGGTTGTAATATGTGAATATGCATGATGAAATCTTCATTCATCAAATGGTTTTAGAGGAAGGTAGAAAATGGATATTTAATTAGACTAATAGAAATTATTAATATTATTAAAACCGATATTTTCATATTTTAATGAATATAATTGTTTTATGGATTATAAGAAGAATAAAATTAAGCGAGTTTGGTTGAGAATATTACCTCTCCCTTAGGATGTTCTTTCTTGGGTAACACCTGAAGTCTTCTTAGATCAATTTTTTTTTGAAAGAACACATCTTCTTGAAATTGTGTATAGAGTTTATTAGAAACTAGGGTAGAGTGTTCGTCGATATAATTATTTATAATGAGTGGAGAAATGGATTGTAGGTGATATCTATAAGGGCCCAAAGTTATTACATTACACAATCTTGAATTTTAGTCAAGAGATAAATTAATTTAATATTTAGTATATTTTCATGTTTATAGTTTTATGTAATTTTTATATAATACATAAATATCATTCTGAATTCATATAGAGCAGATACCCCAAAAACAGTATCCATTTCCTCCAAAAATTAAAGCTTTTCAAACAAAACATGTTTTCTTTGAAAAATCCTCATAACATTTAACTTGGCTTGCCTATTTACATCAAAATTCATTTTAAAATGTGAGAATAATTTTAAAAAATTGTATTTGAAAAAAATATCATTAAGTTATATAAAAAAAGAAAGAGAATATTATTCCATGAATACTTGTAATGTATGAAATCATTTTCAAAATTCATACTTGTCATCTAAATATACTTACTTTTTGAAACTTGATATTTCCACAAGATTCCCAAAAAAACATAAAGAATATAAATATTACCATAAATTTATCTTGGGGAATTACATAAAAAATCATATAACCATCTTAGATACCTTATAATTTGTAAGCCTCATGACTACCTTATAATGTAACCCTCCTGACTACCTTATTGTGGAACCATCACAGTTACACTTGGAGTAACCATACAGAAGACCTCTAACTTACACATTCCCGATGAATTAGAGTGAGATATAGGTACCAAAATTCATCATAAACAATTTAAAATAACTGTAACATAATAAAACAACACGAATAATTGCATAAAACATTGCTTTTAAATTTTGTAAAATAGAATTTTAAAAGGGGATTTCAAATGAAACTCCCTTTAAAAATATCATACAATTAAAGTGAGGATTAATAAGGTAGATGTAATATATATATATATACTATAAATAAACTTTATATAAACAAAACTCATCACAAAAAAATTTAATACCACATAAATATTGATGTAGAATATTAACCCAAAGAATGGAAATTTGGTTAAGAATTCTGTTAACTCGGGTTTGTTTTACTTAAAACATGTTTCAACCACCTTTATAATGGTTAAAAAAGTGTTATTAATATCTAATATAAATCTATTATTGTTTATAACACCATATATGATAATTATATATCATACTTTATCCCTTTTGTTATTAGTATTTGTTTCCTTCTATTATTTTAGGTGCGTTCTTTACATGATTTTCATGGTCGGTTTGTATTATATTTTATTGCTGTATAGAAATAAAATTTCAGAAGTGGGATGAAATGGTATTCATATTTTTAAAGAATAAACAAAGATTCCATAAATCATTTTTATCATATATGATGATGAATATTTAGATAAAACAATAATGATATTTGTTTTGGTCATTTTTGGTGGTTCCTCGATAATCATGAACTTATTTCATTATATAATTTAATATCATGCATAGATGTTCATTCCTTAAAATAAAACTGGTTACATAATAAAAATTCCATTTTGTTTCAACCATTAAAAGGGTTTTATGTTATGATTTTAAGGAAGTAATGGAAATTGCAAACACATCATCTATGATTTTGGTAAATCAGCACATCCCAAACATTGTTTTTTATTTTTAGAATAATAGGGAGAGGAGAGGAAGAAAGATGTTGAATTTTTACATGAAAATGAAAAAATATAGAATATAGAATATTATATAGATTTCACACCTCATAGATAAGGGTATGGTAGGCGGGGATAATAATACAAATAATTTGAAAAGAAGACACATGAAAAAAGAAAAGGATTCTTACCTCTTGATCTCTTCCCCCTCAGATCCTCCTTAAGGCCTTCAATTTTAGCCTTTTTGAGATACCAATAAGTTATTTACATGGGTAAGTAACTTGGGTAAGGGATTTGGAAGAACTTATACAATTCACAAGTCTTGAGAGGTGTGAGAGGAATAGGGGAATGAAGGTTGTATTTATAGTGGAGGAGAGAAGATATCTTTCATTATTTTAATTATTATTCTAATATTTTTTCTCAAAACTATGAATAGTCTTCATTATTATGGTCAAAATAGTAAATAAACCTAGTGAGTTATATATAAGTGGGCTTACATCAACTATTCTTTCAAAAAATTGTTTATTTAACAGATAATTTAAATATACGGTATTATACCATATTTCACTATTCATAAAAAATTACAGAATTTTATAAAAATCCAAAAAATTCACCCTAACCATTTTTCAAGGTTTATAATTCAAAAATGAACTCTGTTGTTTGAAAATACTTTTCAAAATATTATTAATTTAATTTTTAAATAAAATCATAATTTATTCAAAAATTACAATATTGAAACTCTAACTCATTTTTAACACCTTGAAAAATTCATCACGATGTCATTATCTTATAGCCTTATGAAAATAAAATAATAATAAAAATTACTGTTAATTAGGGTCATATTAATATTCATATTACTATTCATAAAGATATTTTACTATTTACTAAAAAACTAGTTGGTTTTATGAGACTCCAAATAACTTACTGATCACAATCATAGATGAACATCTTTTGAAATTCAAATCCTAGAAGAGAGAAAATTTTGATTAAGGGATAGTTATAACTATCTACTTAAAACAGTGTTTCATGCATTTTAATTTATTTCTAAAACCTTGGGTTGTTATATTCTCTATTAATAGGTTATAGTAATGACATTTTTTTAAAATATAACATTTTAGTTTAAAGAGAGCACATGTTTGACAAAGAATATAGAGACAAAGTGGACAATAATAGAGTGGGGGATTAAGTATGGTTAATAATTAATAAAAAAATCAATATAAAAAAATGATATAGTTATATATTTTTTTCTTAAACTCTTATAATTTTCACTATTTAAATTTTTAGTTATTACTGTGGTAATTAATTTTTACCTAAGTAATTTAATTTTAATGCAATAAAATAAAATATAACTTATTAAATTATTTGGAAAAAATTATTAAAAATTTAATATTAATTTATTTAAATAAAATTTATTAATATAATAGAAAATATTTTTAATATTAACACATGTAACGTGTAAAAATACATTTTTAGAAAAAGCGTATTTTTAACAGAAATTTTATATTTTTGAAAAATTTATTCATACTATTCATTTTATGATATTAATTAGTTTATTATTAATAAATAGAGATTTATGTGACTTTAAAATAAATCTAAAACTTAATTTCGCCTAGTTAAAACACAATTAATAAAAGAAGCAAAACATAATTTTCATGAGAAAAATATTACCAAATTTTCAAAATGTTAAACATATATTTTCTTAATCAAACATAATATTTTAAATGAATAATTTCACTCCATATTCATTTTTTATCAAAAAAAGGTTCTATAGTTTATTAGGTTATACTTACTAATTGAAATAGTCTTCAATCCTTTGGTTTTAGTCAAAATTGCATTTTCACTATTCACATAAAAAATAACTATTTCAAAAAAGAACAAAAAATTCACTATAACATACTTTTTATTATAAATATATAAATAAATTTAAACTTTTAATATTAAAATTTTAAATATTTGAAATTTAACTTCTAAATTGAAATATATATATATATTTCATTATTAAATTCTAATATATTTTATTTTGTATAATAAAAATGAATAGAATGTAAAAAGAGAATTTTTAGGAAAATAAAATTTTAATCATAAAATGATATTATTCATTATTTATATATACAAATTGTGTTAGAATTAAAAGTGACATTAATTTTTATTTCTGTATTAAATAATGTGGCTACTGGTATATATATCCACCAATTCAATGCCTACTTTAGGAATGCTATATTTGTCATAAATAAAGTGTCATTGTTCATTTTTGTTTTTTGTTTAATGTGAAGGAAGTTATTAAACATAAAAATTAATGGAAGATATATATGAAAATATTGGATAATCAAAATAGAAAAGAGAAAGAGGTTGTAGATCTTGGTTGAGCAGCGAGCTCTTCCTAGAGTTGTAATAATCTAATAGCGAGGTAGCTATTTCTTAGAATGTCAATATAACATTGATATGAGCTCCATGGATGTATCCTTTTATAGGTAAACAAAATTAAATCATATGTTCATGGACTTTATCATTTTTTCATTCATGTTGTTCTTAAACTACATATTCTATATGTCTTTTCTAAAATAAAGACGAGATCCAATTATTTAGAAAATAATAGTTATTTTTCAAGTCAACCGAATTCACCCCCTTATTATGATGTTTAGTTGGACTAATTAAAAATAATCAGGTTAGGTTGGATATAAATTTGAGTGTATTTAATATTATAAATCTCCTATCACCAAAAATTAATACATCATATTTCCCTAATGAACATTTTGAATCATCTCTGTACTTTTCACACATTATGATGTATCTTACTCATTTTGAATCCTCAATTAGATATATGATTTTTCTCCCTATATGATACTGCTTTATTATACTTTTAGATCATATTTATTTAGAAATTCACTTCTAAAATATAGAGTTTCATTTATTGATATTGATATGTCTCATGTGACTCCTGAAAATTCACTTGTATATGTGATAACTTTGTAGTAAAATTTATAGAACCATGATATTGCTTATGATGAAAATATGCGTGTATGGTTTATATTATTATTTAGTATACGTATGATCATTTGATTTCATATAGCTTTTTATTCAAAAATATTTATCTTCCTACTAGTCATCACTTTATTCACATCGTGTTCCATTATCAAATATTTATTCATCATTAAATTGATTTTGAATAATATCTAGAATCTCTAATGGGATTCCACCATTCATAGGATATGAAATGACATCATAATCTTGGTATGGCCCTTCTCTCCCCACTCATATATAATACCATTTTACTGTTACAAAATGTTGTTTCACAAAAAAAATTTATGAATAATACCATTAACGTATTATTTGACTGTTAGATAAATAATCTCAATACTTATAACCATTACTCATGATCTAGTAATATGTATGTGTCATACGATAGCCTATATCTATATTAAATATTTCTACAACAAATAGATTTAATCTCTTGATCATTCTCTAGGTGTAACTACTCAGAAACTCTTAAAAAAATTAGATTGGGTAACATAATCTATAATGTTAATTAGTTATGTTGGGTTTGTATAATAAGAAGATACTTTCAAATTAATAAATAATTCACCATTATTGTATATGTTGGTATTCATTCTTATCTATGTTATATTATTAATTATGGTTAGTGAAATGATACTAAGAAAGAATTTTCATTTAACCTAATTGTATATTTTTCCCCTACATGAATTGATTTTCTTAAATGTTTAATTATTTATCCTATAATTTTAATTTAATCAATTTGGTGTCACAATATTAACGTATAAGTCGTATCATAATTAATGATTTGCGTTTCTCATCCAAAAATAAAATTTAATCATAATCAAACATATCCAGCTACATATCATGTATAATTTATTTGAAACCCTTTTATATAAAGGATTAGAATCATATGAATCCAAGATCTACTCAAGAGTATATATAGTGAAACATGTAGCTGAATAATCACCTTTTTATGAAATTAATATCCTCATTCCAATGTTTCCCAACAGAAAGTCCCAATATCAATTAATCAATACTCAAGAGTGATCTCAACTCTAGTACAATCCAAATACCAAACATGTGTGTTTCATAACTAACCTTTAGTTATGAAATTATAACTAGGAAGTAAATAGTATTATTGGTTGAAAGAAGCAAAATAATGTGTAGGTATCTAACATTTAACCTCCTTCAAAAATTATTTGTAAATGATAAAAATCAATTTATAAAAATCAGATCACACATTCATTAAATGAATAAAAGGATTATAAAATTAAAATAATTATAATTAATAGTAATTATTCCTAATAATGGTTAATTGACTATTAATTTATGATAATTAATAAAAAAATAAGTACTTCCCTTGATGATTATTTATTTAGTATTATAATTAGGAAATCCAAATTAATTAGAATTAATTATTTCTCGTCAAGGTTAATTAATTATTAATTTATAATAATTTTTATTAACAATGAAGAAATACTAAAAATTATGATTAATTTTTCTTTTTATTATTAGTTAATCCAAAATAAAACATATTATAATAAATTAATTATTAATTATTTATAATTGTAATATTTTAACTGTAATTATTCCTAATTATTATTAATTAATTGTTTTTTCTGATAACTATTAACTATTACAAATTATGATAAATTATTTCAAATTATGATTGAAACATTAGAGAATCCCAAAAGCTAGTGTCAGTATTTTTATTACATTATAGGGACAAATTACAAGAGTTCCGGAAGTATCAAACAATTTAGTAGCCTTAGAGGACTAAATACATAAAAACATTATACATGAAAACTTGAGATACAACATGGAAACATTTTAAAAACATTATTATCCATTCCATCATATCCCTGAAAATTACATATAGTCCTCTTCAAGGTTTCCTGGGGAAAAGAAAATAAATAAGGGTGAGCTCAGATGCTTAGAAAGAAGTTGAATACAAAAATTCTTACAATATATATATGGAATATGTGATATATAAATAACAAATGAAAAACTTGTATCCCTAATAAACTAAAAGAGAGGGAATTCTATATCCATGAAAATAAAAGAAAACATTGATAAGAATAATCACTAACCCATATGGATGGAATGCATAATGTTGGACATCAAATACATACTATCAATTCATTATTCCAAGACACTTTCCTATCATGGGAAGATGAATGAACTAAAACCCAACCTATTTTGTCTCATGAGACATATCAAAGCATCAGGAGGCTATATAATGTTGGTCCTCACCCATCACTTGTTTATGTCTAATTCATTCACCATATGAGTCATCAAGACCATTTATAGTTATCTTTGATGAACCTGTTTCTGAATAAAACTTGATTATCTTCATGTTGATAAATACATAAATTTAATATTTCCCCATTCAATAGAATAATGTGGATATTTCTATAATCATAATACACAAGGTATCATCAAAGCAACATGAAATACCCTTATCAAATAAATACAGTAGTTAGGGTACATAAAATTTTCTAGTTTATCTATAAGAAAATAGAAATTTCATTAAATATATTTCATTTTTAGGAGACCAAGGAAATGGTAGGAAGAATCCTTCATCACAGTTCATTAAGATAATGTGAATATTCAAAATAATATCCCCCAAGGAATGTATCACCAGGTGTTATGACCAAGACCCAATCATAATGTATCCAAGTGATGATTGATTTAATGATAAAAAATCTATTTTATGTGTTATTTCCCATAGTTTCATCTATGATATAGTCACATCCACTTACCAGTATCCATAAAAGGATATATTTTCTCAGAAATTTCACACACTTTTACCTTACGAAATCTTATGATGGGTTTTCCACCATGGAAAATTAAACTATTTAATCTAAAGATTATAAGAGTGGGATAACAATTTAGACATTTAATTCCATTAAATTTAATGATTAACATGGAAAAATGCTTCCATGTAAATCCATTCCCTACATAAATAATTAGGTGGTGATTACAAAATCTGTTCTAATGAATATAAATTGAGATGGAAGTCCCCACTTATGGCCTGAGTAGCAATACAATCATAAAATCATAAAAATGAGATTAAATTTTATATTAAAATAAAATAAAAAATAAATCTCATGATATAATATCTCAAATAGGTTGTATATACAATACATAAAATATATTAGGTGTAAATTACAAAATATTTCTCAAAGAGAGAAATTTGAGATGGAGAACCCTTAACTCTTGTATAGACTTCCACACACATAACTTAACATATTATATCATTAAAACACACACAGACACACAGCCCCACACAAACATATATTAATCACTTATTAATAATTTTACTCATTTCTATTTTCATTCATACTCTTCTAAAAGTATCATTCTATACATAAATTCTTTTGATTTTCCACATTAGGTGTTTATAGTTTTGATCATTTATACAAGTTTCATAATAATGGTTTTCACATTAATTATTCTTCTAAATTAAATTATTAACATATCATTAAATTTATTATTAGGAAATATTTACAATAATTTTTTATGTTTCAAATTCAATTGTTAAGTGTTTTAGACCAGATCCTTGAAGAAGAAGCTGATAAATAACATGTTTTGATGATTTTTGATGAATTAAGAGTGTATCTTTAATCGATGAATTGAATTTTAACTTATTATATGAAAAAAATCTTTATTTATAATTTTTTATCAAATAGTACCATTAATTATGTTCCCACTATCATTCATGGCATATATCAAATGTATTATTCAAGTGGGTTGTTAAACTGACCTACACAGGAACACACCACAATTTAATGAATGATGTAGATGTGGATTTTCAAAAATATAATTACACCAAAAGAATAATAATTATATTTAATTTTTATTAGTGGGATACTACTGATTTATAATTATGTATAATAATAAGTGACAGATATGAGAACACTGCACAATTTTATAAAAAGATTAACCTCTTTCTACACTTATTCTAAATGATTAAATAATGATGATCATATGTTAATACAATGATTAATAGATTTTAAAATTTATTATAATAAAACATAGATGATATAATAAAAATCAAATTTATAAATTAATATCATCCTTATATACAAAAATTTATAGCGGAGAGGTAAAATGAAATACGTTATGTCATGGGGGAGGTAGACCACACAACACATGAAAAACTAGTTTGTTTTATTAATTTATGAGTTATATGAATAAATAATGTTATTAAAATTAATATAGTGATATTAAATTATATAAATTACAATAAAATCATATAATTAGTATTTATATAATGAATTTGAAAAAAATAATAAATATGGAAAAGTAAAGTAGTTGATAATACTCTTGTCAGGGACTTGAATTTTCCTCGAAGGTATCCTTGGAATTGATAACCTTATTATTAGTAATGGCGAATTGAATATTTTCATTTTAGGATAGGGTTTATGGAGATAAAAATATGATTGTTTCTTATAGAAATTCTAATGGGAGGTGAGTCTTTAAGTGGTGAAGTTATTACCCATTTATAAGTTAAGGGGATGGTCATTTTGATAATAACCCTTACATTTTGAATAATGTAATGTTACTATTCAAGGGTAAAAGGAAATAAAATTTAAAAAATAAGGGAGGAAAATGAATTTGTTTAAAAAACAAACTAAAAAATTATTTTTGATAAATATCTGAGGGATTTAGCGATTTTTGTTTTATCTTTTTAACTTTTAACCTAATATACTTCTACCTTGGTAATTAATTTGTAAGCATTGAAATTAGTTTTAATGATGAAGAATAAAATTGAATGTTTTTCTTAATTTTATTTATCTAAATTTAAAATTTAAAATTATTTTATAAAATATTTTGTCAAAAGGTGTGAAAAGTTAATTTTAAAACTAATACACCTAATGACCTAATTGTTTTTGAGAAATTACATTTTTAATATTTAAATCTATATGTATGATAATTATATATTGGTTACCAATTTTAATGATAGAAATTTATTTATTATAAAATTAATAAATTATATTTGTATTTTAAAAAACGAAAATACTAAATACCATAATAAAATACTTGAATCGATTAACAGAACAAAACAATATATATATTAACGTAACATTTTAATTAGTTATAAAAATTATTTCTATAGGTTTTTTAAGTTGAAATAATATTGAAAAATTTATTATGTTATTACTTAAATTAATATTTCTTTATATAAATGGTTTTATACACTTACCAGTCATTATTATATAACGTAAATCTATTCAAAATACTAGTTTCATGAGAACCATAATATTCAGCTATAAAATGATCTTTTAAGAAAAAATCAAAAATTTATACTAAGATAATTTAAATACGAATATTTAAAAAATATAATTAGTTTGGTTAACTTCAAATTCTAAATTTTAACTTTTAAATAAATTCGTGACTAGAGACTCCTTAAAGAAAGAATTTGTGAAATTGTTTTGGGATGTAGCATTTTTCTATTATAGTAGAATCTCACGTGTTTCATTCACCCCCCAAGTAAATAATTTCATCCAAAAAATTGGGGTAAATATCATCTATTGAAAACATTTAAATATTATATCATTATATATTCTTCATTTTCCAAGGCTTCCTCTTCTAATTTTTATTTCTCCAAATGACTTTCACCTAACAATTTTTCATATTCCACATTACATTCTCTCTCATGTATAGAATCTAGATAGGACACTCATTTTAAGACAAATCAAGATCCAAATATATTACCTCATATGTGAGCGCATGTATTGGATCGATAATTTATATCCTTAGTAAGGAAATATTGGAGATGTTGAGTACTTTATAATGGATGAGAATTATATCCAATCAGTAAGCTTAAACCCCAATTATTTCTATTATTTGAAAAGGCCCAATGTACCTAGGGATTAAAATACACTTTTTACCAAATCGAAAAAATCCCTTCCATATTTATTTCTAAAGAAATATATGATCCCCAACCTGAAATTAGAATTATTTCATCCAATTATATAAAAAACTCTTTTTTCTTCTCTAGCATTCTTTATTATAACCCTGAATAATTTATACTTTAACATCCATCTCCTCCTTGAGCTTTGGGATAAATTTCATTATTTATCTAAATTCATCCCAATGGGTTAGAGTATGAAACCTATCCTTATATAATGATTCATATAGTGACTTCTAGATGATCTAATGGAAATTATTATTCCATAAAAATTCACCAATGGTATATACTGATCCCACACACCTTGGAAATAATGATAGCATAGTCTCAACATGTCTTCCAAAGTTTTAATGGTTCTTTCATTCTAACCATCATTACAAGGATGATAGATAGTACTTAAATGTAATTTTAGTGTTGAGATCCCTTTGAGGTATCTTATATATTTTCAATGTGAACCAAGGGTCACAGTCAGATATACTGGATATGGGTTCCCTATAAAGCCATATGATTTCATTAATATTGATAATGAAAAGGAAATAAAGGGGTAGATAATATCTTACAAGTATTATAAGGCCCCATGACATTCATACATAAATATCACATGTTTTTATATAAATATTCCAAACATTTCATAAACAGGCACCTAAGGACCATAATAGTTTAGTGTATTTGGAAAATAGAAATAAAATATTCTTATTTCACAAAATATCTTCAACATATCTAAAAAAATATTCTGACATAGTGCTCATCCTACGAATACCCAAACTAAACATGTTATCAAAACTTGGGGAAGGAAACACAAGAAAGAGTGAGCTCAAATTCTCAGTAAGGATAAACATAAGAGATATCAATCAATGATCATATGAAATAAAAATAAAATCATATGGGTATTTGAATATGAACAAAACATATGAAGTTCATACCCAACCCCTCATAGATCATTAACATGATTCATAGAATAAAACGTTTTAAGTTTAGAAAAAAGGGCAATAAGTGTGAGAAATAATCATAAATCAATCATGAATCAGATATCGTGTCACAAAATTGTGGAACCATTATAAATATAGAAATCCATATAACATGTCAAGGTTAACTACCAAAGCCAATAACATAGTGGATCAGGTTTTATCACCTATTTCCAAATGTGGGTTAGGATGCACCTATTTCTCATAGTAGACCATGAGTCACCTGTATCCATAGTGTATCAAGACAATCGACTTATTTCCCATTTTTATCAAATGAGATATAAATCATTTACCAACGCATTAGATAGAGACATAGGTCCTACCCATATCATAATAAAAACCATAATTATGTGTGCCAAAAGAACCCAAAAAATTCCTTATATCATTACATTATAAACCATGTAAATAAAATGGGTTTTCAAAATATTTCATCAATTAACCATTGCATAACACATGAAAAATAAATGGGGTTTATAATAATTTCAACAACAAAAAAATTATCCATCCAGAGAAATAATAAGGATAGATGATTAAATATTATCCACAATAAAGAATAAGTAACATCAATGTATTTTATTTTAGATGGAAAATTATTTTGAATGATCATGTGGAACATTTTGTGAAGAAAATAAAATTCCCACATTGAAAAATTATTTATAAAAAATAATATATTTCAAAAATATTTTTTATAAAATAATTTTGGAAAATTATAATGGAATATTGCAAAATATTTTAAATAATTTATTGATGAAAAAACATTTTCACATTGAAATCATTTATTTAAAAAATAAAATTTTAAAAAATATTAATGAAAATTTTTTATTTTAAAAGAGCCCTGAAAATTTGAAAAGGATGTTTGAAATCATTCAGTGGTTATGATAGAAAGAATTACTTCATGAAGTGTATGTTAAAAAATTATTCCATTCAAATTTTCAGTAAAATATTAATGGGCATTTTAAGAAAAATACACAAAGATTCCTATTTTAAAATTTTCTAAAATGTAAAAAAAGGTTAAAAATGACATTAAAAAACCAAAGAGGAATATTAAAACTTTATTTTTTTTAAACATGGATATGGAAGAAAAATGGTTTTTGACTGATGGGGGAAATAATGTCTATTTTCCTTAAAAAACCTTTTTTTATAATAAGTAATTAAAGAGAGGAACATAAAGGAAAGGAATATATTCTCATAATATTACCATAAGAGAAGTAAATTCATGAATTTCTTAACAAATAAATCATAAAATTTTATCACAGAAAATGTAATCATAAACAATCATGATAGATAATGATATTGTAACATCACACCCTTACCAGATTTGCAATTACTGAATCACAGAACCCATTAGAGAGTAATATTAAATGAAGCCTAAAATATCATTAATAGAAGAAAATTCATGTAATAATATGTCAAAGGAGAAGTATATAAATCTCATAAAATAATATAGGTGAATGACATGATATATGTCTCAAGGACGGAAAATTTTGACAAAAATATCTAACTACATTATTAACTTTGAAATTGTAAAAACCATGAAAGAGAGATCCTAATATATATAAGTAAATCTAAATAATTTACATGATCATAATAATAAAATACATTCATGGAAATTATATACACCACATAAAATAAAAACGTAGTGAATATGGAATTTGTCTCACAAAAAATAAAAGTGAGACAAAAATCCATCACCTTATGTCTGGATATCCTTCATGCACATTAGAATGCCATGTATAATAAATATAAGTTTGTTATATATTAATTAAAGAACCATAATTACATATATTATTACATATATTATTTAATAATGGCCATTTATTACACGTTTATTAACAATTCCATGTTTAAATCATGTTTTGGGTAATAACATCTTTGTTTTCATGTATGTTTCGATTTGTAATTTTTGGTTCTCTTATATCGATCATGGATCCACTATATCCAAAAATTTAACAATGATATAAATGTTATATATATTTAGTATATATGTGTATCAACCTAAGTAATGAAATCATAACTTAGACTCATTTATCAATATTTTTGACATTCATCAAATAGATTTCATCGGCATAAAATAAAAATAAATCATGTTTTATGCTTTAAAACTACATTATTCTAAAACGGTAGTTTTCCCCATTTTGATGGGGAACTTTTTTAAATATAGTTTTTGAAAATTTTATTTTTTTTAAAAAAATTAAACATTTTTTTGAAATCATAACACGAAAATCTACTTTGGTTGAATTTTTAGTATTTTTTTGAAAAGGTCACATTTTGATGAAAAGTGAAAAATACCGCATTTTAATTGAAAATAAAATTTTCATCTAAATAATTTATAGTGTTAAATTATATGATTAATTGGTTTTAAATTATAGTCTGTTAAATTTTATATCGTTTAATCTAATTTAAGTAATTGGAATGAATTTCACATTGAATTTGGATATAAAAAACATTTCAATCTTTTGAATATTTTCACTTTAACAACCCATTTTCTCACCCCATCAATGAGATTAGTTTTAAATTAATTTTATCAATTTATATGTTTGTATTTTCTAAATATTTATTCCATATATGGAATTATAATTTCAAAATTTGTTAACTATGTCTCTTTTATTTTTGAACAATATTAATAGTTACTTTGGTAATTTTCATTACCATAGTTTAGGGTAAATCAGGTAATTAATGGTTGAAATAATATTATAATTATTATAAAATTACCACAAAACATGTATCAATTTTATTTTATGTGTTGTTGTTGAAAAAACCATCATTGAGACGATTTTGTAATCTATTGGAGACACTTAGATGGATTTAGTCCATTTATAGGATTTTATTCAAAGAAAAGTCAATTTGGTCTTACTTTTGTTTTTGATAGGTAAGATATTTTTAATATGGGTTCATATAGGGGTTATATTTGACTTGAAGCATTATTTTGAAAGAAAAAAAATTTTATATTCATCATCGTATTATATTTTTAATTTTTATAACGTAACTAATTTCCTTATAGGATTATAAAATGATGATGTAGTAATGGTTCAATTAAAGGAAATATCAAATAAATGATATTATAAATACTGAAATAAATATAATATGAAATCTTTATATCATCCACATGTTTTTTAAATTAATATCACATATTAGTGGTGTGTTAAAATAGTTTTTTTTATATACATCATGTTGTTATGATATTTTTAAAAATCCAAGTATTTAATACTGTTAAAATTGATATTAATGATATTTTAAAATATAAAATATTTTATAAATTGATATAAAATATATTAAATATTAATCCACATAAATTAATTGTGATATATCCTAAAATTTCATCCATTACTTACTTATTGGTTGTTTTGTGTTTTCTTGTAATTATATTAACCAACAAATTCTAAATTACATGATATCACAACGAGAGTTAGAAGGGTTAAAACCAAAAGATAAGGATTATAAAAATAATAATAATTTTTTGATAATTTTCACTATAATAATATATTTTTACCCTTAGTGATCTTATATTAGAAATAAATCATTATGTATCCATTTTTAATCAAAATTTAATTTATATTAATTTAATATTTGGAAGATTTCAACAGTTCCCCTCCCCTATATTTGAAATGGGAACCCCTTCTTCTCTTCTATTCAAACATTAAAACATATTTTTTTATTCCAAGATCTACTAAAATACCTTAATATAATCTATTACAACATTATATAGGCCTTAGTTTATGTATAACACTTTCCTTAGTTGTGTTATGGTGTTATCCAAAGCAGATCATCTGAAAAGGGGAAGTTGAAGGACAAACATGATGAATCAGAACCAAATTAAGGGACTTCATCTCAATTTCGTTTCATTGAGTAATATTGGAATATTATAAAACCACCTCATTTTATGAGGTGTATAAAAGTTCCATTTTACTATTAATTTCATACAATGGTTTTATAAAAGGAATCATATTATATTATCTATACAAAACATTTGAGTATCTTTACAAATGACAAAAAGAATGTTGTTTTTTACATATATAGTGACAAAAAACTCTCCTAAATTTTCTATTTGTCTTACTATACCATACACCATGTTTTTAAAATAAAAATAAACCCTTTCCCCTTTTTGGGTATTTATTTTAAAAATGGGTTTTGTAAATGGATTGATTATTTTAATAACATAAAATGTTTTCTTACCAGTGAAAATGCACTTTTAATAGTGACATGTAGAAAATTGAAAAAATCTATATGGTGTGATTATATAATAGTAATTTTCCATTTTATGTGTGGTTACATGAAACACCAATGATGAGTAGTTCTATATTAAACTAATGACAGGTGGGTCTATGATAGCCCTCCACCGCATTGGGAATGGAAGTTGACTATAAGGTTATTCCATTTATAAGAATGACATGTTTAGAAGTCGACCACATGTTTATTCTTCTAACATGTATAATAAGTATAATTATATCCAAATATACCATTATGTGTTATCTATTATTTCAATGGGTTTATAGTAATCATATAATTAAAAAAGGGTAAACAATTAGTATATTATCAAAGGAAAGTTTTTACTATTTCTTAATAGTGAAAATACTATTTCATGGTATTGTTTTCTTGGGGTTCATGTTTACCAAAGAATAATATTATTCCTTATTTTTGTATCCCTTAGTGACATTTTCTTGATTATACCATGTTTTAAAATGTTTTTAAAAGTATTTACGGGATAATATATACAAGTATACAATCAGGGAAAAAATTGTGATGATTGATCATGAAATGAAACCATGGTTTGTTATAAAAGTTCATGTTTTGTAAAAAAATGATATTAATTTTTAAGTGTTTACATTTTAATATTTTAGTGGTTATGTAATAGTTATGTCCTAATTTAAAAAACATATAACCCTAAAAATATCGTTAATGTGAAACAAAATAATATTGTTGACTAAAACTCAAGATTATGTGATGTTTAAGTATGAGTCCTTATAGGTGGTATGAAATGTTATTTTATATTACTTTATAGGTTAGTGTATTTTTAATAACTTTACCTTGAATGATCTAAACATATTTGCATGAAAAATGTTATAGAAATTGAATATTACCATGTTGATTCATCTAAAAATTGTATGTTAAGAGTAGTTTCCTATAGAGGAAATACAGAAACTATAGTGGGAAGGCACCATGAAGAAAATATCCTTCAGAAGAAATATCCTGAGATAGTCGGAATTGAAAATGAGAAGTTTTTTTTCAATGTTGGCTTAGTTTAAACATGACATAAATTGTGGTGGTGTCCATTAAAGAGAGAAACCAAATCTCTTATAGATGAACATGATGATAGTAGAGAATTTCATGAGACACCATCCCCATTAATTTAGATGATCATCTGACACCGTACTAGAAAAAGGAAAAATAAAAGTTATAGTAAATATATTCGACATCATGGGTTTTTCAGATCACCAAAACTAAAATCATTAAATTTATCAATTTGAAGGTGAAGCTGATCAGTGGTGTGTAATGGTTAAAAATATTAGAGGAAGTGAAGAGAAATATTCCCTAGAAAGGATTGAATTTAAGAATATTTTCATTAAGAAATATTTTCGTAAGGCTATTCGAATTAGGATGGAAAAGAAATTCTTGCAATTGAAACAAAAATAATACTATTTGGTTCTTTCAAATGAATAAAATTTCACCCATTTAGAAAGGTACATCCAAAATATATCTAACATCTTGATAGTAGGATAAATCAGTTTTACACAGGACTGAAGCCATGATGTTGAATGGAATTAGATTATCGTGATTTAAAAAGATAGTTGTAAATTGTTCGATATGATAATGTGACAGAAATTGAGTTTTATGATGATCATGTGTCTTATAAGAGAAATTAAAATAAGAGGTCTAGTTGGTAGGAAATGGAAAATAACTCATCAATAATGTTTGGAGGTAAGAAAACTAAATTTCCATCTTGTGAGAAGTGTGGTAGAGAGAATAATAAATAATGTCCTTCAATGCATTGGATGTTATTATGATGTGGTAATATTGGTTATATCACTCAGGAGAACATGGTAGATTTTCATGAAAGAAATAAAAATCCAAGTTTAATATGTTTTAGTTTTATTGATTTTGAGAGTTATTCTAATGTGTATCTAAAGTTGATTTCCTAGGGTGGAAACTAGAAATATCTAAAACAACGTGTGTGGAGAAATATTTTTCTACTATTATGGTTGATGTTGCGATATCTAATGAAGTGGTGAAATGTATGTTACATTTTTATGAATTATTCCAATAGTATGTTTGAATCTGGATCTTCACATTCTTTCATTTATGAGATCTTTATAGGTAAATTTGAAATATCACCACATGAATGTGATATAAATCTTTTGGGAAAAAATACAATTGGAAGTATTAAAGAAACAAATATTTATAAGAATCTTTCTATTGGTATTAGGAGTATGGTTTATCCATCATGTGTAAGTTCTCATAGTAGAGTTTGATATCATTTTGGGTATGGATTGAATTTTAATTTGTCATGATAAAATAGAATGCAATGAAAAGATTGTTTTATTAAAAAAATTATACATTTGATAATATACCATGATATAAAAACCCTTCTATTTATGTCAAACATAAACATGATTTATTAGATAAAAAGTTACTTAAGACAACTCTGGGTATCGAGAGTTCAAGTGTCTTGGGATATTAAGAACATTACATAATAACTTAAAACATAAATTCCAAAATTTTCATAGAAAATTTCTTTTACATGACCACATCACTCCTTCGTACATAGCATTGCATGAGATAACTTGAGGACATGCATAAGAATAGGGTGAGATATAAATACTAGTAATTAAGTAAACAAGTAATAACATGAATAATACAGTACATGTTAGGCAATTGGTATATCTGTGGAGTATAAGAGAAACATGAACATAAGGGCATGATATTGCATGATTATCATAACATGGAAATGTGGCAGCAACATTTAACATGATATTAGCATGAGAAAAGGCTCATTTCACATGGAGCATGAGTAAACCCTCATTTAAATTGAATTATAATGAGTAAACCATCATTTAACTTAATGTATCATGATACTAATATTTACCCAATGCATTGGAGTGCTATCAGGGCACACCCTTCTTAATCATTTCATTTATTACATAATTGTGCCACAAGAATCAAATAATATGGAATCATTCAACTTCATAAGTTATTCCATGATTAAGGAATGTGGAATTCATAAATGAAAATATATAATCAACAATTAAATGTGCATAAAGGTGAATACCCTTGATAGATAAGTGGTCATGGTATTCACTACAAAATGACTTTGCCTTGGAAAATCTCAAAGCAATTTCGGCAGCATAATAGCCTGGCATAATAATTCATAAAAAAGGTTGATGATAGAGAAATGGGTATCTCATAATATTTACATGAAATGGGAAGTAAGGGGTTAATACAGATACATGTCCCAACATATGTAATGGAATTTATATTCATAATAAAAATAATTGCTTGAATGTAAATGAGGAGAGAGAAATCACTTATGGAATTTTGGCCTGGTAACGGGTGTACAAGGGAGTCATTAATGAGAGAGAAATGGGTCTCCCATCATTCAATCATAAGGAGGGAAGTATAGTAGAGGTTTGAAATCATACCCCAAAATTTGTAATTGAAAATACAAGGGTATAGAAACATAAATAAACTTGGAGAAAAATGAGATGGGAAGAAATCCCTTACTTGGAAGTGTGATCTCAAAGGATTGGGAAAAGCTTGAGAGAGGCTTATTGGGAGCATGGGGAACCTTAGGAGGATTTTATAGAGTTTAGGGAAGGGGTTGGTTGATCTCTAAATGGTTTTATTGAAGAGAATCGGGATTATGGGTGCGTTTATATTGGAATAGATAGGGAATTAAATAATATTTAGGTTTTGGATAGTACATATTAAAATAATCAAAACCACAAACCATTCCATGGTTTTTTACCACGGTTTTTTCCAAAGGGTAGTGGAAAAAATTAATTTATTAGGAAAAGCGCCGAAGTTATTAAAATATTAGGGTTGCATATGTGGTGGTGGGCCACACTCTCAAGGAAATTGTTTTAAAAAGATAAAATGTTTTATAATTCCATGAGGGTCCACTAAGGATTTGTAAAATAAATCAAACAAATCTAAAATAACATTATTTGAAAGGTAAAAAATATATTTTTTGAATATTCCATTTGTAGTATTTTTACATCACTACTAGGTCATTTTGATTTCATAAAACTCATTATATATTTAAACTATATTTAATTTTTTCGAAAAAAATTGAATTTCTCAGAAAATAATGAAAAATTCACTGTAGGACAATTTTGAAATTTTGACTAAAAATAATATTTATTTTATCTAAATAATTTTCTAATTACGTGAACTGTTACTTTTAAAATAAAAAATGAGATTTATTAAAAATTCATGGGTTTTGACAAAAATAGCTTTCGAACCTTAATAAAAATTACAATTGTATTCATAAAAATTATATGATCATTTATAAAAATTAATTTGGTAATAATATTTTATTAAAATATTATTTAATTCAACAATTAATTATTTCATCCAAATATATTTCTTAATTTAATATTAACTAAAAATACTATTTGTTCTTTAAAAACTATTTACAAAGTTACAATAATAAAATGAATGTATATTCTTTATTATATATAAATGTAATGAACATAATCATAGTTCTAGGGTCTTGCTACCTAACCCCTTACAACACCCACCTATAACCTTAGAGTAAGGCGTGTTATAGTGATAGACTCTTGGGGCGGCTCAGATAACATCACTTGGGTGGTAATCTCTATCAACATCCACTTCTCCCGTAGGTGGTTCCATTCGAGCTTAACATGTTGAAGCATGGTTTGGGATTGTTCAAGAGAGATGCCCAGTGACATCACCTCCATTCCAAGCTCTAACAAATGGGCTTTTTATGGAGCAATTCTACTGGATGAGGCCATCACATCCTTTTTTCTAAATAAATTTTATTTGTTAAACCCTTATATTTATACTAATCATGTGATCACTATTCAACAACTATATGAGAAACGGTGAGAATTATTAATGGTGTTTTGAAATCCAAAAACATAAAACCATGGGAGTGCATATTTTATATATCCATTTTACATAATAAGACATTAAATTAGATCAAGATGAATTTTCATAAAATTTTGGGTCGTTGAAATCTTCCGCCCTTATGAAATTTCACCATCAATATTTCCTTTTCCCACACTAAAACAAATGCTGTAAACTCTACTTTATCACTTCCTCTAATTCCCTCATTGCCTCTTCGAACTACTGGTTTCTCCATAACATTTTATCAAGGGACATTGTCTTATTTCGTAGAACTTTTTCTATACAATCTAATATCTTCACTGAGTTATCTTCATTAAAGAGGTCATTCCTTAACGGTTACACCTATGAACTGAGTACATGTAATGGGTCAGACATGTACTTCCTCAAGAGTGATCCATGGAATACACAATGTACTTGAGATAGGTTCGGTTGGATTGGTAGTCGATTGGCCACTCCTCCAATGCAATCAAGAATCAGAAAAGGGCCGATATACCATGGAATAGCCTTTCCACTGTTCCTAAATTTTATAAATCTCTTCCATGATGATATGTAGAGGAATACCATTTCCCCGACATCAAACTCTTGGTCTCATCAATGATTATCAGCGTAGCTCTTTTTTCGACTCTGTGTATATTTAATGTGTTGTTGGATTGTCTCAACCATCTCCACCATTTCTTCGCCCTTTTCTAGACCTAGGAGTTTTCTCTCCCCAACTTCATCTCAACATGCGAGTGTTTTTCCCCTCATACCATAAAGGTATTCATAAGAAACCATTCAGATGATTTGGTGAAAAAAATTGTTGTAAGAGAACTCATCCAGAGGATGATATTGATCCCATCCTCATTTGAAGTCCATTGAGCATGCTCTCAACATTTCCTCAAGTGTTTCGATAGTATGCTCATATTATTCATCAGTGTGAGGATGATAAGACATACTGAAGTTCAAATCAGTATTCAGAGAGTGTGGGAGACTATTCTAGAACATTGAGGTGAGTCTTAGATCTCGATTGGATACAGTAAATAGTGGTACTCCATGAATCCTTTCCAATTATCTGATATATATACATTTCAGTTGATCCAATGAGAAATCCTCTCGAATTTAAATGAAGTGTGTAGTATTATTTAGACAATCCACAATGACCCAGATTTCATTGTTTCATTTGGATGTCTTCATTCTTCCATTTCCATGGTGGTATGGGTAATGGCTTCATCATCCCATTAAACATATACCCCTTAGCCTTCACTTGCTGATATACCAGGAACTTTTATGTATACTCATCGATCTCCATATTCATTTTATCCCACCAATAATACTCTCGGATATCTCAATACATATTTGGGTTTTCTCGGTGAATGGAGAAATTTGAACTATGTGCATCATCCAAACGTTTTTCTTTAACTGCAGATTTTATGGAACACATTGTCTTGACACAAATCTCACAATTCCTTCTTCATTAAAATTAAAATCCGAATAATTACCCTTTCTAATAACTTCCACTTTCTTATGAATTCCCACCGAATTATTTTCAGCATACATTAACCTTTCCTAAAGGGATGGTTGAGCAATCATTTGTGTGAAAGGATTGATGATGTTCCTTTCTTTATGATTCCCAGTTCCATCTTCATCAAATCTAAGAAGATTGTATCCTTTTCAATTCTCATCAGTGAAATAGTTTCTAGATCCTTTCTACTTAGAGAATATGCCCCAATTTCCACTTTCCCATGGTGGTAATTAATTGAGAAGTCATAGTCTTTGATCAGCTCTAATCATCTTCATTGGTGCATATTCATCTCTTTTTATGTGGATATATACTTGTGGCTTTTTTGGTCCATATATATTTCACACTTCTCTACAAAGAGGTAATGTCTCCAAATTATTCAAGCAGAGATTTATACCAACTCCAGATCATGTGCTGGATTGTTTTTCTCATGGTCTTTTAATTTAATTGAAGCATAGGCAATGAATTTTTCATTTTGCATCAACACACAACCAAGCCTTTCTTCCAAGAATCACTAAATACCAGAAAATGTTCTTTGCTTGTGGGTAGTGTGAGAATGGGTGTAGTGATACGAATCCTTTTCAACTACTTGAAGATCTATTATCATTCATCACCCCAAGAAATATTTACTCCCTTCCTAGTTATCTTTCTAATAGGGTTTGACAATCATGATAAATTTCTCACAAATGGGAAATAATATCCAGCTAACCCTAGGATGCTACAGATATCTATTTCCAATGTGGACCTCATCTATCCCTCTATTTCATCTGTCATGGAGGGATCCATATATATCTTATTGCTTATGATTATATAACCCATGAATGAGACCTCCTTCAATCAGAACTCACACTTGTACTTTTCTTAGAGATTCTCCTTTTTCAATTTCTCTAGTACAACACTTAGATGCTCCTCATGATCATCCTTCAATTTACAGTATATTAGGATATCATCTTTAAACACTACCACATATTTTTAGATGTAATCTCTAAAGACCCTATTAATCAAGTCCATGAATATTTCTAGAGCATTAGTGAGTCCAAAATGCATTACTATGAATCCATAGTACCCATATCTTGTACGAAAAGTAGTCTTGGGGATATCATCTATCTTCACTATTACTTGATTAAATCCTATCCAAAGCCACCTTGGAAAATTATTGTGCTCCATGTATCTGATCAAACTACTCATAAATTTTTGGAAGATGATACTTGTTCTTTTTCGTGATTTTGTTGAGCTCATGATAATCGATGAAAAGTCACATTGAACCATACTTCTTTTTGATGAAGAGGACTAGCACACCCCATGATAAAGCACATCGTCATATAAACCCTTTATCTATATTCTCATGAAGTTGCTTCTTCATCTCTTAAATCTCCGCAAATAGACATTCTATAGAAATTATTGGATATTGGAAATGCCCCAAGAATAAGATCAATTGAGAATTATACATCACTTCTAGGAGGAAGAACAAACAATTCTGTGGGAAACACTTCATCGAATTCCCTCAAAACAAGCATGTCTTCAAGGATAGTTTCTTCCTTAGACTCAATCATATGATAAATATACACAAGATCATAGGGATGTGATATCCACACTTGAGATGATGGTGCTAAAGAATATTCATCCTACTCCTAGCACCTGTACAGAATTTGGGGTCGATTTTCCATAGGGAGAGTGATTTCCCTCTAACGGAAATTTTTGTTCATTATATATAAGGAAATCCAATACATGCCAAGAATTACATCAATTTCTACTAGTGGGAGTATGATGAGGTTCACTGGGATTTTCAATCCAAAAATTATGATAAAGAGGAGTTATATTCATGGTATTAAATGATTTCCCCATTTACCGTTCTCACCGACATATTTAACTTCCATGATTAGTGGTGGTGTTGGGATTATTATACTAAAATTTTGGGATATAAAAGATTTCCTAAAACCAGAATAAAAAAGTATATTATGTATTCTTGAATGAACAACTAGAATAAATATCACCACTTAGTTTTCGGGGCACACTTCGTTGATAGTGATGCAAAAGGTTATCCCTTTCTGCCTTGGAGGTTATCGGTTCCCTCCTAAAACCCTTGTATTATGGAACTAGTTTGCAAAGTTCCCTGGTTATTTGTAGTTGAAGAAATGAATGATGCGTCAAGGGTTGAATGGAGCATTCCTCTCCTTTGTCACATATGTGGGTTTTTCTTATCAGATGTTTATCAAAAGGTTCCCTTCTCTTCCACACCTATTGCATTTCCTCTCACCCTTCAGGAAATTTCTGGGGTTCTTCTTTCCACACCATTGGAAAGTGTGGTGCTGGATTTTCTTAGCACCATTGGATTTATCCATCGAATTTACAGAATTAAAGTCCACCTTACACTTTATATCCCTATGATACCCTTGAGATTCACTGATTTCCATTTCGTCTTTGAGGGCACATCAAACAATTTCCTCATAGCTCTTGAAGTCACAGATCGCTAAGGATTTTCCATTGTCTAGGTCTTATCCCACCAAAGAAGAAGTTAACCTTGCATTCGTGAGTAACAGAAAATCTGGATTCATATCATGCGAGCCTTGTGATGTTTTATTCATACACTCTGATGGATTTATCGCCTTTTTTCTTGAGGAAATGAAAGTCCCTTTGCATCTTAAGTCAGAGGGTGCAAGTAAAATATTTATCAAAAAATATATTTTGGAAATTCTTCCATTACTACACCTTGATCTTCTCCTCAATCTTAGTATTTTTTATCAACGTCCCCCATTGATCAGCTTCACCCTCTATACGATACGTTTTCAGAATAACCTTATATTATTCGGAACATTGAAGGACGGAGAAGATCATTTCAATGGATTTGATCCATTTTTTGGAAATTGATGGATCCAATGATCCATTAAAAGTAAGAGGCATTTTTCTCATAAATCTCTCAATTACAACATGTTCTCTCTTAGGGGAGGTGGTTGAACATTTCACATGGCCCATGCTTCTATAAAAAACATGAGTTAACTAAGAGACTATTGTGGCTGATTTCATGATTTCCACTCCCATCAGATTGAGAATCTCATTAGAACACTCATCACATAGCTCTTCGCATCAGTTACTAGCACGAGTCCTCCTATTACTATCCATTAGCTGGAATAAAAGGAAAGTTAGGGGTAACAGATAAAGGCTAATTCGAAGACAAAAAACAGATGAATTATAAATTACTTTTATTTCCTTAACTTATGAATTCATAGGCTTCAATATATGTTATCCGTGATCTACTTGCCAACATATATTCTTAGTGGCAATTTTTTTAATTCCCTTAATAATGGTTCATATTAAGATTTTGAATTTAACAAATAATATCCCCTAGGATTGTCGTAACTAAGAGTGTAGAAAGGCTCTTTGTCAAGCACTAGTTCCCATTCGAGTGTAGCTCAAAGTGGTGTTTTCGAGTTTTACCCCTTGATACATCGGTTCTAGAGCCACCTCTTCCTGCTCGTATCTAGACAAGGATGTTTTTTCATGATAAACCACTTACTCAATAGTCACCTAAATTTATGGATGTTTTTATTATAATTCGTCTTATCCCTATGTATTTCACTTGGGGTTTCTAATCCTAATACCCAAAATAACTAAACCTATTCTCCGATACCAACTATAAAAACCCTGCTCTTTATTTCGCACTTAAACATGATTTATTACATAAAATTTCAATTAAGACAACTCAGAGGATTGAGAGTTCTAGTGTATTATGAAATTTGGAACATTTCATAAAAACATAAAACATAAATCCAAACATATTTATTGGAAACGTCTTTTAAATGAACACACCATTCCTTCATACTTAGCATTGCATGGGATAACATGAGGAAATGCATAAGAAAAGGGTGAGCTATAAAGCCCAGTAAGGGAGTAAATAAGGAAGAAAATGAATAATATAGTACATGTTAGGTAATAGGAATATCAATAATGCATAAGAGAAATGTGAACATAAAGTCATGATATAACATGATTATCATAACATGAAAATGTGTCAGTAACATTTAACATGATATTACAATGATCTAAGGCTCATTTAACATAGATCTTGGGAAAAACCTCATTGCACATGAATTATCTTGAGTAAACCCTCATTTCACTGGACTTATCAGGATACTAGTCTTTAACCAATGCATTGGAGTGCTATCAAGGCGCACCCTTCTTAATCATTTCATTTCCTGCATAAGTGTTCCACATGAATCATATAACATGGAATCATTCAAAATCATAAGTTATTCCATGATTATGGATTGTGCAATTCATACATGAAACTATATAATCAATAATTAAATGTTCATAAAGGTAAATACCCTTGATAGAGAAATGGGTATGGTATTCACTTCACAATGACTTTGTCTTGGAAAACCATGATGCAATTTCCACAGAATAACAACGTGACATAAGAATTCATAAAATATAGATGATTTGAGAGAAAGGGGTTTCTCATCATATTTACATGAAATGGACAATATTGGGGTAATAAAGATATATGTCCCAACATATTTTATAGAATTTAGTTTCATATTATAAAAGAATTTCTTGAATGTAAATGAGGAGAGAGAAATATGTTACAAAATTTTGGCATGGTAACAGGTGTACATGAGAGTCATTAATGAGAGATAAAAGGGTATACCATTATTTAATAAATAATTAGGTATGTATGGGGTAGGTTTGAAATCATACCCCAAAATATTTAATAGAAAATACTACGGTATAGAAACATAAATAAACATTGACAAAAATTAGAGAGGAAGAAATCCCTTACTTGGAAGTGTGATCCCAAAGGCCTGGGAAAAGATTCAGAGATGCTTCCTTAGAGCTTGAGGGACCTTGGTTGGATTATAGAGAAAGGAGGGATGGGTCTGGTCAAGATCCAAATGGTTTTAGTTATGATAAGTGGGATTTTGGGTGGGTTTATATAGGAAAAGAGAGGGAATTCTTTTTTATTTAGGTTTTAGGCACTACACATTAAACTAATCAAAACTAAAAACCATCCCACAGTTTTTTCCCATTGTTTTTGGAAAATGGAAGTGGAAATTGTTTTTATAAGTTAAATTTATGAACTTATTAAAATATAAGTATTGGTTATGTGGAGGTGAGTTACACTCTCAAGGAAATCATCTTAAAAAGATAAAACGTTTTATAAGTCTTGGAGGGTCCACTAAGGCTTTGTGAAATAAATAAAATAAATATAAAATAAAATTATTTTAAATTTGAAATATATATTGGTGTACCTTCCCATTTATATAATTTTATTACATCACTATTGGGTCATTATGATGTCAAAAAACGCATTATATATTTAAACGGTATTTAATTTTTACCCTAAAATTCGATTATCTTGGAAAATTATGAAAAATTCACTTTTAGATAATTTCAACATCCTGATTCCAATAATAATATTCATTTTATCAAAATAAATTTCAAAATATTTGAATTTTTACTTTTAAAATAAAAATGATATTAATAAAAAATTCATGGGTTTTGACAAAAACTGCTTTGAAACCTTAATAAAAATTACAATTGTATTAATAAAATTTATACGATCATTTATAAAAATTAGTTTAGAAATAATATTTTATTAAAATATTATTTAATTAAAAAATCCATTAATTCATAAAAATATATTTCTTAATTGAATATTAATTAATAATACTATTTTTGATTTAATTACTATTTACAAAGTAACAATAATAAAATGAATGTATATTCTTCATTATATAAGAAAATAAATCACAAAATCATAGTGTTAGGGTCTTGTTACATAAACCCTTAAAACTCCCACATATGACCTTAGGTAAGGTGTGTGATGGAGACAGACTCTTGGGGTGGCTTGGATATCATTGCTCGAGGTGTAATCTCTATCAACTTCCACTTCTACCGTAAGCAGTTTCGTTTGAGCAAAATGTGTTAAAGCGTAGCATGGGCTTGGTAAAGAGCGAAGTCCAGTGACACCACCCCATTCCCAAGCATTGAAAAATGGGCTTCGTATGGATCAATTTTATAGGATGAGTCCCTACTTCCTTTTTATAAGTATATTTATTTTGTTAAAGCCTTATATTTATACTAATCAAGTGATAACAGTTGAACGCCTATATTATCAATGGTAAAAATTATTAAAGATATTTTGAAATATAAAAACAATAAATCAAAAGAGTGTATATTTTATATAACCATTTTACATAATAAGACATTTAATTAGATCAAGATGAATTTTCCTAAAATTTTTGGTCATTACAAATTAAGTGGATATATTGATTAAATATGGAAGAAAAATTTATCTATATATGTTGTTGTGAATATAGAAATAGTTTTGATTTGTGACATACGAGTAGTGAATGAATTTATAGATGTTTATCTTCATTAATTGTGTGGTTTTTCTCATTATTGGGAAATTGAATTTACTATTGGTTTAGTGCCTAATGATAATATTATTTCTAAACCCCCTTATCGAATAAATCAAGTAAAACTTGTGGAATTGAAAAACAAGTTAATAATATTTCCTGATTAGGGTTTCATTCCACCTAGAACTTTACGATGGGGTTATCCTCATATATTTTTGAAAAATAAATATTGATCCATGAGACTATGTATTGATTATAGATCCTTTAATAACATCACTATTAAGAAGATTTATCCTTTTTCTCATATCCATGATTTTTTTAATAGGTCTGAGGAGATCAATATTTTTCAAATATTGATTTCATGTCCGGAAACCATCAGTTGAAGGAAAAGGAGGATGAAATTATAATGGAAACATTTCAGATGATATATGAGCACTATGAACATGTAGTTATTCAACTTGGGTTATATAATGCACAAGATGTATTTATCAATCTTATGAATGGATTCTTGCATTAGTTTTTGGATCATTTTGTGGTTTCTTTTACGAGGATATTTTGGTCTATACTAAATCCTAGGAGAAACATGAAATGAGATTAGGAATTATTTTCGAAAACTTAAAAGAAAATAAACTATATGGGAAGTTTTGTAAGAGTGAATTTTGGTTGCATGAAATATCATTCCTTGGACATATAGTTTCTAATGACGGAATAAATTTTGACCCTTATAAAACAAAATTTGTTGAAGAGTGGCCAAGACCTAAAAATGTCATATAGATTTTTAATTTTCTTATATTATAAGGTTATTACTAAATATTTTTTGAAATATTATCTCAAATATATATCCCACTAACTAAGTAAACATGTAAGGGAGTTACGTTCATCTGGAAAAAAGAATACAATGATTATTCTTAGGAACTGATAATAATATTGTTAAATGCTCTAGTTCTTTCCTTAACTTCCAAAAATAGTAAATTTTTGTATACAATAATTCTTAAGTGAAAGGACTTGGTTGTTTCCTAATTCATAATGAATTGGTAATTTCTTATTCTTTAATTAATTTGAAACTTCACGAGTTAAATTAACCTAATAATTATTTGGAAGTATATTCTAATTTTTTGTGTTAATAATTTGGAGGAATCATTTGTCTGGACTAAAGTGTGATATAAAAATTGGTCACAAATATTTAAAATAAATATTAAATTAGAAATAATTGAACACAACATAGAGGATATGGCTGAAAATAATCAAGGATTATGATTTCATGATTCATTACCATCATAGAAAAGAGAAAAAAGTGGCTGATGCTTTGATTCAAAAAAAGTAATTTTAAATTAACCATGTTACATTTGGAATAAGACCTTTTGGTAAATGATTTCATAAAGTGCGGATTAAAAATTTTATATTTAGGGATTTACCTTACTTTTTATCATCTTTCAGTGTAGTATACTTTTTCCAAAATAATTAAGAGAGCTCATATGGTGGATCAGTCATTTTAATAAAAGTTACAGTCCATTAAGGATGTTAAGTTTTCTGATTTTTATATTGATTATAAATGTGTTTTATGAATGGAAAAAATATTATTTTTTATTCTGTATCTCAATTGAGGAAATATTTTTTAAATAAAGCTTATATTTCTCCATTTTCCATTCATTTGGGTAATACTATGACGTATTTAGACCTTTTGAAGTATTATTGGTGGGATGTAATGAAAAAAAATATCAGTAACTTTACTATAATTTTTTTGACTTGTCAGTAGGTTAAAGAAGATTGAAAATTATTGATGTGGCCACATCAGCCTTTTTTAGCACCAGAGTGGAAATGAAAAATATATTCCTGGATTTCATAGTGTGATTACCAATAAATTCTTTTGGTAATAATGTAATTTTTGTAATTGTTGATGAACTAAAAAAATTAGAAAATTTTCTTCCCACTCGAGACACTTTATCTCTATATGAAATTTCTCAATTGTATCTTAATGATATATTCATGTTATATAGAGCACCACTATCCATTATATCTGATCATAATCCAAGGTTCACTTCTAACTTTTAGAACGACCTTCATAATTCATTGGGTACTGAATTAAATTTTAGTATTGCTTTTCATCCTCAATAAGATGGACAGTCTGAATGAATAATTCAGACCTTAGAGGATACAATACATTAGATTCAAATAGTATAATAGGGAATTTAGTATCAACAACATTATTTGGTAGTGTTTTCTTATAATATAATTTTTTATTCTAGTATACAAATTGTACCATTTGAGGAATTATATGAAAAGTGGGTTTAAAAACTGTCTTTTTGGGATGATTTTTGGGAAAGGTAGTTAATAGGACTATATTTGGTAGGGGAAATGATATAGAAAGTTCATTTGATTTAGAAACACATGAGGAAAACCCAGAGCATGAAGAAAATTAATGTGAATAACCATAAGACGGATCTTTATTTCGTGTTAAGTGATCATGCTTTCCTCAATGATTCTCCATGGAAAAGTGTGATTTGTTTTGGTAAGTAAGGGAATATAATACCATAGTTCATAGATTTTATCCCACATATGCAATATTTTTCAAGTTTTAATGTTAATGAAATATGTTCCAGATTTATCTCATGTTTTAAGACTTGAAGTAATTCAGTTGGAAGAGAATATTTCTAATGACAAATATCTAGTTCAGGTTCATTAACATAGGGAGAATGTGTTTTGGAATAAACCAAATCATCAAGTGAAGTTTTTATGGAAAACCCATATGGTTGAAGAGGTAACATGAGAAGCATAAAATGATATGAAGGAAACATATTCCCACTAAATTAATAAGTAAATAAAATATATGGGATGAAATTTCTAAAAGGGGAATAATTTAATAACCCAAATAATTATATAATAATATTACACTAATTTATGTTTTTTAACAACAATCCAATACATTTTACAGGCATAATATATGAATAAATCTAGTTTTACACTTAAAAACTCCTTTTTTTCTAAAAGGAAATATTTATGCCTTTAGATGGCGTAATTGTTTTGAATTATTATTATTTTAAATATTTAAAAAAAAATATTTGAAAAAATAAACTTCTTATTTGAAATATGAATATCAAAATTTACTTCAGTTTAATTTTTGTTATTTTTTCAGATAAGTTTCATTTTTAATGAATAGCAAAAAAATAGTATATTTTAATTGAATCAACTTTTTCTCTAAATAATTTATTTTTTTAAATTATATTTTTAATTGGTTTTAAAGTATTAGTATCTCATTTTTATATCTTTTAATCCAATATAAACCGTTTGAGTGAATTTCACATTGAATTTGGATATGAAAAACAAGTTAATATTTTGAATGTTTTCACTTTTATAACCCATTTTCTCACCAATTTTACGAGATCAATTTTAAATTAATTTTATCTAATTATGTGTTTTGATTATTAAAATATGGATTACATATTTGGCATCATGATTTCCAAATTTAGTAAATATTTCTCTTTTATTTTTGGATAATAGGAATACTATCTTTGGTAAGTTTTATTACCACAATTATGGGTAACTCAGGTTGTTAAGGGTAAATATAATATATTAAATATTATAAAACTATGTTAACAGTAATACAAATATTATTGGACGAGTTATTGTCAACCGAAATCATCTTTTGTCCAATTTTGTGAGCTCTTGGACTTACTTGGATGACATTATACCATTTATAGTATTTTATTTAAAAAGTCATTTAATCATACATTTGTTTTAACATGGGGTTATATAAGGGATTTTTGACTATAAATTGTATTTTGAAATAAAAATTTCTTATCTTAATCATATAATTTTATTTTTAATTTTTTTGGTAAAATAATTATCGTAAAGGGTAACAAAATAAGGACGCATGAATTGTTTCATTAAAAGAAATATCTAATAAATGATATTAAAAATATTAAAATAAATATAATTTTTAATAAATAATGTTATACATGAATTTTATTGATGAATTTGACATGTTAGTGACTGTTTAAAAGTGTTTTTTAGAATATATCATGTTGTTATGATATTTTTTTACAGTAAAGTATTGCATAATGTCTAAATTAACATTAATGTTATTTTAAAATCTAAAATATTTTATTAAATGATAAATAATATAAAAATATATATAATATGACAATTAATTGAGATAAGAATTAGAATTTCATAAATGACTCATTTATTGGTCATTTAAAATTTTATTGTAATTATATTAACCATAATGTGTAATTTACATGATATAATGTTACGAGTTAAAAGAGTTAAATTAGGGTTAAAATAAAAAAATAAGGACTAATAAAATAACAAAAACTTCACTAATTTTCATTGGATTAATATATTTCCAACCATCATTATCCAATATTTCAAATATCAACTTTGAGTTATTTGGAATATAAAATTAATTAATATTAATTTAGTATTTTGAAGAATTCCAAGAGTACACCTACCCTCTCTTATAAAAGGGAACCCATTCATCTCTTTTACTAACACTTAAAAACCTATTTTCTTCGGCCAAGATCTACCCAAATACCTTCATATAATCCCTCTTATCATTAGATAGGACTTATTTTAGGCAAAAAACCCTTCTTAGAGGTAGTAATGTGTTAATCAATGGAGATCATCTGAAGAAGAAGAAGATAAAGGACATACCTAACAAATCAGAATCATGGGAAGGAACTTTATCTTAATATCATTTCATTGAGGAATATTTTAGATTCTATGCACCCAAATAATTTTATGGGATGTATAAAAATCCCCTTTGACTTTTAATTTCATTTAAAGGTCTTAAAAATGAATCTTTTTATGTTTTCTGTATGGAAGGTTTGAATTTATTTACAAATGACAAAAAGAATGTTCTTTGTAACTTATATAGTGATAAAAACATTGCTACCTCTATGAAAATTATTTGACATTTGGATTCTACTATAATACCACATGAATTTAAAATAAAAATAAACCCATTTTCCCTATTTATTGGGTTTTTTGAAAAGGTTTTATTGAAATGGAATAATTATTTCAATAAAATGAAATGTTTCTTTATCAGGGAAAATGTGATTCTAATAGTGACATGTAGAAAATTTCATTATTTAATGTTTTGTGATTATGTAATGGTACTTAGACAATTGATAGTTGGTTATGTGATAAACCAATTATGGGTAGTTTCGCGTTAAACTAAAGATGAGTGGGTCTATGATAGACCTATAATGCATTGGGTATGGTTGTTGATAATAGGGTTATTCTATTTTTTAGAGTGTCATTTATTGAAATTGACAGCATGGTTATTCCATTTATATGTATTAGAAGTATAATTATGTCTGTAGATACCTTTATATGCTATATATACTAGATAAGGGTTTATGGTAATATTATGATTAAAAAAAGGGTATGAAATGAGATTATTTTCAAAGTAAAGTATTTAATATTTCTTATAGGTGAAAAAATCTAATTAATGATAATATTTTAATGGGTATCATGTTTTTATAAGACTAAGAGTTTTTTTTTTCTTTGGGAATCTCTTACTAGGATTTTTGTGCTCATCCCATGTTTAAAATGTTTTACACTATTTATATTAGAATACAGACATGAAAGAGATCAGTGGAACAATTGGGAAGAATGATCATAAAAAAAGGTTTATTTATAAATGTTTTTTTAAAAAAATGATATTGAGTAGATGTGTCTACACTTTACTATTTGAGTTTTTATGTAACATTTAAGGACTAATTCTCTATAACTCTAAACATGAAAAGATACAGAAAGTGAACGAAATAAATTTTCATTACTAGAAATCAATAATATATAATTTTTGAAGGTGTCCCTTATAATATATATCTCGAGTAATCCATAAAATATTGATATTGAGAATGAAATACACCATTTATAGAGATGGTGGGCTGTACATATACATGAATGTTGTTTTTATTTTCTTGAAGGATTGGATCAATTGGATGTACATAATACATTACCATTATAAAATTATTTTTATTTCATATATATCACATAAGTTTATTTAAAACCATCCTTAATTCCTTCTATATAATTCATACATGAAAAACAATCACATCGCTTCACAAGGTAGTAATCTATTGTAAATATGAATGATGTTATCTAATCCTACATGGAATAGAAATTAATAAGGTATACATGATAAAGTAATTACATAAATATAATTATGATTAAAATATAAATTATATTCATTTAAAGTATCATTTTTACCATGTAAATAAACCCTAAATTAAAAGGACATCACATTGGTTCACGAGTTGGTAGTCCACCGTACACACAATCGATGTTATCATGTCCCCCATAAAATGGAAGTTAAAATGTTAGTTGTTATAATATATATATATATATATATATAATTACATTTATGTAAAATATATAATATATATTTATATATTAATATTATATCCATTATCTTACCCAACCATGAGATGTGTTTACAGAAAATGTGTCATATCAGTTTGTGAGGATGTAGTCCACCGTACACACGGGCGACATTACTGTTTCCCATTTGTGGGAAGATGAGATGGATGTAAATTCTTCCCACAAAATTATAACATCTTAATATAGTTATGATACCGCGGTTATGATGTTACTGTGTTTTAACAATATTTGAATGAGGTGGAGGAATATATAAAATTTAAATTCTTGTTGAAAAATGTTACATCTTCTTCAGTTTATCTCCTTAGGTTTGAACCAAAATACTTCCTAGGTTGGATTTATGACCAATATATGGTTTATAGGAATATATTAGTGAAATAATAAAGGACTTCAGAAGGTAATTTTTTACCAAAGGGTTTTATAAGTGAGAATATATGATGAGTTGTGTGGGCTTTTATAAGTGGGAGAGATGTTACACATGGAATTCGAAAAAAAATATTTACCCATGTTTATCTCATGTAAAAAAGATAAAAAATGGACCACTATATATAATAGAATATATATGTCTGAAATATATGTATAAAATTAATTTTGGACAGTATTATAGGTCATTTCCCTTAATCTTTATTGTTTAACCCTTGTTAATCCTATTTTCACCTCAACTGCCGTATTTAATTTTTACCACTTTTAATATTCATAATGATAAAAAATAATTTGAATTGATTAGAAAATATTAATTATGAAGATTCCAAATATGAGATACATTTTTTAAAATACAATTCATATAATTGTTGTAATATAAATTTAAAATTAAACCTGTAAACACGATGAGAATTCTATTTTGCAAAGAGTAAATATTCAAAATATTAAAATGTTTTTATATCAAAATTCAGTATGAAATTTATTTAAATGACCTAAATTGGTTTTAAAAATATATTTTTAAAATAATTTAAAATTTAAAACCATATTAAAATAAAAAGTATCATGTAAATTATTTGAATTAAAATTTAGTTGTTTTAATAAAACTACATTTTCACTATTTATTGAAAACTATATCCATTTAAAAAATTTAAAAAATTCACTTCAAGATAATTTTGAAATTTAAATTTCAAAAATGAAGTTTATTTTTTTAGATAAATTTTTATAATTTTTTTTTATTTTTTTAAACAAATATGTGCACAAAAATTGATAAGATGAGTTTTTAGAAAAATATTGTATTTAAGCCTCAAAATAAAATCTTTTCTTATCCCATGAGAAGAAAACACATAATATGAATGTTAAAATATTTTATTGAATATATAATATATATATTTCATTAAAATCATTCAACAAAACTTTTTTATAATTTTTTTTGTGATAGACATGTTTGTATGCATTAAAATATTTTTTTTGAAAATGATTTCCTTAATTTTCAAATGTTTTATAATTTAATTTATAATTAATTGGTAACCAATGATTTAATTTTATATATAATTATCAACCATAAATTTTCCTAATTTAGTTTTTCTTATTTATTCCCTCAATTCTAATGGTTATATGATAACTTTTGTATTAAATAATAAAAATTTAGTAGCATGTCATGTTTCTTTTAAATTTTGTGTGGCTTGTAGTGAAAGATAAAAATGGTGTTGTTTCTAATGAGATGTAAACTATTTGTTTAGTTTAATGAAAATATAGAAAAAATAAAATTAATTTGGGAAAAAATATTTGATAAAATATTAGGGTGGTACACTCTACCCCCCTTAAAATGAATTTCTTACTCAAAATTCATCACTTTTATAATATAAAATGGGGATAATTTTACCTCATTAAAACCTTAGATTCCCACAAATCATCCTCAAGTATGTATTTTTTTTAAAAAATATTTACCATGAGAGTGGTCTTGTTATATATAACTTTTCTAGTATGATCAAGAATCTCATATAATTGTTCCCAGTAAGAAATATCATTCTCTAGTGGTATGACCTATTTGTTCAATACATGTGAAGGACTAGGTATGTATTTCCTCAAAATAGATACATGGAATAAATCATGGGCTTGATTGGGGTTTAGTGGAAGAGCTAATTAATAAGATACCATTATGATATAATTAATAATTTCAAAGGGACCAATATAGTTAGGGATTATCTTTCCTTTATATCGTAAGTATAATTGCATCCTTTGGTTATGACTCAGTATAATTCCACTTCATCTCTTACTCTAAGAAACGAAGATTATTTTTTAATGCCTAAAGCACTGAAGTGTCACTAGATTTATAATAGAATGATAAATCATTCCTTCTATATCTAGTTATCATCTTTTTAAAATTCTTAACACAAGTAATCTAATAAGAATTAATATTCATATAGTTAATTAATTACTTAATCACTTAACCCTCATCCAACGCTCAACTAAAACCATTCCATAAATGGTTATTCTTATTAGAGTTCCAAAATAAAAAATTTATAATGAAAGTCACTGAATATACCAAAATAAACTTGACATTAATCCCCAAATATCATTAAGTATCTCTTAATGGACACATACAAAATATATGAATACCTTGGTCATATATGCTCTTGATGAACTATAATAACCAAAATTACTATAAAACCTCATTAAAAATAATACTCTCTTCCAAATTCCTTTAATAAAACCATATATTATTTAATATATTACATAAATCAAAAAATGTTTTAAAATCCATCAATGATAATATATACCACTTTTTTAATCAATCAGTAATTATATCTGAGGTCATAAATACTATCCATTTTAATATATCAATAATAGTCATCTCTTTATCCAAAATAAATACAATTTTTTTAACATCATTAACATATTAATCGTTATCTTCCCTTATTAATGTTTTTTCAATAAAATATCCAATTTTATAAATTATTTATCTCAGTATTCAGTACCATTCAACAAATCCTAACAAATAATTAATTTAATGAATTCAACAGAACAATAATTATATATTTCTGGATTTATATAACATAATTCATGAATTCATATAAAAAAACGTAAATCATTTTACTTCATTATTAAAACAATAACGAGGATTCATTATATTATTCCTCAATACCTCTATCCTACAATTTTAAATATGAATCATGTATTAGTGTTCATAAACCCCAATTTAATCTTGTTTCATATAATTAATATAAACATTACTGTTAGAAGATCTCATAACATTGATATTCCATTCATGGTATCCTCATCATCAACACTATAAACATTAAGTTTACAACCATGCTGATTCTCTTTTTGAGATGTCCCTTAGGACATCAATTTGTATAATTCCCATAATTTTCACATTTATAACATTTTACCATTGATCATAGCTTAGGGAAACCATTATTCTAAGCCATTTCATTAACCAATATTTTCATTTTTCCTTAGAAATTACTTTCTTTTTGTCCTTATTTTCCACACTAAAAAAATCTCTTTATCTCTTTGAGAAATTCCCTTGAGTGATTCTTCCCACACTCTTGAAATATATGAATCTTAGTATTCTTTTCTCCATGGTCTCCACCACCTGATATCTTTGTGAAATATATCCTTATCTTATTTAGAGTGAACAAGAGTTTATTGAGGTGAAATTTGTTAATTATATATCATAATAATTGATTAGGAATCATCACAATATCCTTGACTCTAGTCAACACCCCATTTGCTTTTTCATGAACACATTTTATATCAAATTCATCATTGACCGTTTTCCTTCTAGTTCTTGCCATTAATGAAAAAATTTATAGTGTTAGAAACACTAATCATATTAGAAATCCCCATAATCTTGAAAAATCAATTCTAGGATGTCTAAATCAGGACACCTTCTTTTAAATCTATGACAACATAGCTTTAACCTAGGTCATACATGATATTCATCTATTAAAATACATTATAATGGCTCATAAATAAATTGTATATTAACAAAATAATATACCCCTAGAGTGACAAACCAGGTGGAACGTAAGGCCCATTGTTGTGTAATAGGTAAAAATCAATTGAAGACTCACATGCCTTTTTTCTGAGTTATTTATCCTAGGTACATCTATTCTAGAACCACACCACTTATGTTATCTTGAAAAAGGATGTATTTCTAGGAAACCCACATAATACCCTTCTTACTAAAACTTTATGATATTATTCTATACCTAGAGATATCCCCAAGTTTTCAACTTATTTTTTCACTAAACCTAATCTCAAAATATTGACTAAACAATTGCCTCTCATATCAACTATAAGGAACCATTATTTTCATACTTAAATTACACATATTCTTAGAAAAACATTAAATACATTTCATAAATACATTCCATAAAACTGTAATATTTTACTGTCATTGGAAAATAAAAAAACAATCTTATTATTTCATGAGATATCTTCAACATATCCCAAAAATATATTCTCACATATTGCTCTACTTAGGAATACCCTATTTAAAACTTCTTCCACAACCTGGGGAACAAAACATACGAAATGGTGAGCTAAAATGATCAATAAGGTTAAACATAGGAGATATCAATCTATGATTATATGAAATAATAAGAAAATAATAATGGTATTTGAATGTGAACATAACATATGATGTTCAAACACAACATGTCATGGATCATAAACCCGCGTCATGGCATAAAACATTATGATATCAGCATAAATGGGCCATAAGAGTGAGAAATCATCATAAATCAATAATGAAACATAAAATCACATCATAAATTTTTGAAACCAACATAAATTGATATACCATTTAATATTTCAATGTTAACAACCAAGACCAACTACATGTTGGTTCATGAATCATGACATGTTTTTCATTGTGGATTAGGTCTCACTAGTTTCCTATAGTGGATATGGACTCACCTATTTCTCATAGTTGATAATTCTAATCAACTTTTTTCCCTTTTCTATATGATGATATAAAAAGGATTTTCCAATGAATTTGAGATAGATATAAGTCACACCCTCCTCATAATTAGAAACAATATTATGTGTGTGATAATATCCAAAAACATTCACCATATCATCACATCATAACCCATGTAAATAAAATGGGTTTATTAAACATTTAATCAATTCACCATAGCAAAACCCATGACAAATAAATGGGTTTCATGTATATTTCCTCGTAATAATCATTAATAATATAGATAAATAATAAATATGGTATCATTAAATCTTATCACCGGTAAAGCATAAATTACATCAAGGGAAGTCATCCTCAAATGGAAAATGGTTTTGAAAGATCACATGGACCATTTTCTGAGGAAAATACTGTTTCCACATTGAAAAAACTTTATAAACATAATTTTTTTAAAATACATTTATTTGAAAATAACCTTGGAAACTTGTAGTGGCCCAGACCTCTCTGGTCCATTACATTACAAAAATATGGTGTTTGAGGTGTTCTAGGAGGTCAATGTGACTTATTCCTGACACTGCAAAATTTATAGTTCATAAATAGTGTTTTCATAGCAGTAGGCTATTTCCAACAGCAGGCTATTCCATTTTCAAAATTTCCAGTTTATGAACAGTGTTTCTAGACCCATGAGGTTTCCATAACAGTGTGTCATCCAGAACATTGTCAAATTTTGTGTATGGTGTTCAATGTTTCCATCTTCCTATAGTTTCGCCCGCTTTGATGTTTCCTTTAAAGTAAAATGAATTTAAATATACTTTTTAAGGACTCTAAGGACGATTCAAATGCCATAACTCCTGTTTTAATTTTTTGTAATGGTGGGTAAACCTTTACTTGGTCAAACCACTGTGTTTATTGTGATTCCCTAATTAATGGAAACATTCAACATATCTTAAATCCCTTACATGTTAAATATTATTAAGGGATTATATATCATTTTTCCTTGTTTCTTCCTTCTTGTTCCCTGGTTCAAGATGCTCAAACCATTCTTATGTTCCCAAGAAGTCATGGGAGCAATCTGAACTCCTCAGATCATCCATTCCTTGGGGTTTCACTACTCCTATTGCACCCCCCCTATTTTGTGAAAACTATGAGGTATCGATCAAGATCCTATATATGTTCTAGAAATAAGGAAGAAATTATGAGCATTGATCATCTAGGTAGGAAATTCTCCCTACATCTCTATTTTACGTGCATTATGCGAGGTGGGTTTGAAAATGCTTCCACGAGACATAGTTGAAACCTAACCTCTAAAAAAGATAATAAATGGATGTTAAATAGAAGGGGGATTGGGCAGAGATGATTTTGTTTTTATTATTTTATTCATTGCGAATTGTATAGGCTTATGCCTATTGAAAATCGTGGTCATTTGTGGTCCTTGTTTCCGCAGCGGTAATGATCTTTTTTCTAGACATGGTAGTGATTAAAAATGTGAAACATGTGAAAATGGATAATCATCTATACCTAGCTGTTTAAATGGATTCTAAATGAACATAACCGTTGTGTGATCACCCATGTTAAACAGAAAAAGGTGGAACATGATTACCAGTGTTGGACAAATATGTAAACTGATTGATCTGTTTTAATGATATGCATGATGAATCTATTTGGTGCCATATACGGGTTATGTGGTGTTGTTGTTGAGATCACGAGGTTGAACTAGTTGTCGAATAGAACCTTCTATTGAGAGGTTTATGGACTGTGGACTGGATAATCTTGTAGGTAGCAGAACTACCTTTGGTTGTGTTGTGGCCGCAAGCCGACGGGGATGTGGTTTGAGGCATCTCCCTTTGTTTTTTTTAATTCAAGAAAAACTGCAAGTGAACTGTTAAATCTCTGATTTTCTGTTTCTGTTCTATTGTTATTCCTACTTATGGTTGTGCTTTTTTTCCCATTAGTGAATGAATAGTTGAATAGTAAATTTTCAAGGACGAAAACTTGAATGGAGAGTTTTGGGATTTTTTGTGTGCATTTCGCAGGGGTAATAGTGCTATGACACGTTCTTGGATATTTGATTTAGAATCGATATGATGGGTATAATTCTTGTTGAGTATTACTAATGTATTTTCTTCATATTTAGAGTGCACCCCACCCATGTCAATCACTTAGTGATGAAAAACCCCATCTAATGGGGGAGGGTGTTTTCCATGGGCATTATCTCCTTTTTACTCCCTCTCCCAGAGGTTTTGATGGCCTGATTTGGTTACTTTATCCCTAGACTCTTTAGGCATTGTGTGTTTTTTTATCCCAAAACCTTCAGGTAGTTTTTTTATGGATATAAGGCCTAGGTATTTTTAGGAAGAATGTCCCAAAGTGTCTTCAAAATGTGGCCCAAGTGTATTTGGGTGAGAGTTGTAGTTATATATTTCCATGTGTATTCGGGATGAGGCCCAAGTGTATTCGGGCGAGATGTGTGATTATTTTGGAGCCTAGGTATGTGCAAGTAGAACTGTGTGGGATGTGGTTGTGATAGGTCCAAGGTGTTTACAAGTAGGTTCTATGGTTGTGGAGCTGGTCTTTGTGGGAAAGATATGTTGATGATTGTGGCATAGGTGTATGTGGGTTGAATATGGAAGTGGAACCTATGGGGGGGGGGTTCAGGTGTAGGATGTCTAGATGAACAGTTGGAGGGTGGTGCGGGGAACCCTGTAATGTTGTTCTATACTACTATATTCTTGGATTGCGATATTTGGGGAGTGTTCCTTGTGAGGTTGGGTGGTTAGTTTCCTTACTCGGTTTCTAGTTACTTCTGTTTTTCACAGGGCATTAGAATTTCTCTCTGCTTGTGCACGAGAGCTTTAGGTTCCCTATTGATTGTAGAGAACGAAATCTTGATGTACACGGAAATTAAATTACTTTTTCAGAATACTTAATACATGACAAAAACAGAGGCCCAAAGACCGTATGAGTTTAGTGTCTTTGGAAACTCAGAACGAAATGTTCTAATCATGGTGAAAGATCTTCAACATCACCCATAAAGATCTTCCCCTTTGGGCTTTCTTACCTAAAACCTTTCTTTATATCATGGGGAAAATAAAACATATAAAGGGTGAGCACAAATTCCCAGTAAGGGTAAACATAGAGAACATAAAACAATCCTTAATCATTTGAATGCAAAAACATTAACATAAAATCTAAACATCCAAATCTTGAGTAAAGACATAAATCTTGGAAGTATGTAAGGAATATATCATAAAGGAACATCAATCATGATAGAATAGCTAGGAAATAAAACTTTTAATTGTTGAAAAACATTAAGCACATGATATGATTTCCATAGTATGCAAGACATTGCTGCCAAGACCATCTTAGTGGACAAAGTCCCTTTCTGAATTGAGTTCACCCCTCGTTCCAGTCCTGTATCACTGAACCAGATTAACTTACCATTCCAGCCATGTCTATCTCATGAGATATAAATCTATACCCAATGCATTGGAAGTAGATATAGGTCCCACCCATCTCATAATGAAATCATTCTTATTAGTGAAACAAAATAAACATAAAACATTCATCATAACCCAAAGAATAAAATGGGTTTCATAAACATCATCCCATCATAACATAATCCATATAAAAGAAAAGGATATCTTTTCATCATAAGAAAAGTGAAACCATGTAAATCATAGAGAAATTATACTTTAAACATACACATACGAAATAATTTCATCTTGGATGGAAAATGGTTTTGATAAAACACTTGAAATGAATTCTTGACGAAAATATCTTTTTTTCATGAAAATCAATTTATTTTTTTCAAAATGAAATGAAATATTAAACTAAAATGATATTGTTGAAAATTGTCATCAAATCTTGTATAGTAAACTTCTTTAAAATAAGGAGTTATGAAACCATAAAAATCCGTTCATGTCGTACAAGTTAAAAAAACATTATCCTCGTACTTTTGTCGGAAAAGTCAAAAAGTCCCTCGTATGGTAAACAAAATAAAGATTCCTTCCAAAACTTGTGGTAAAAGTCAAAAAAGGGTAAAAATGTCTTTAAACATACATGGAAGAATACTAAACATTTTATGAAAATAATTTTAGAAAACATGGACATGGATGATAAACATAACCCTTGTAAATACTTACGAATAAACAATCTCGGATAAGAATGAGATTGAAATAATTATCCCTTACCTTAGGTCCGATATGCTTCGTACATATCCGAAACTCCTGTATAATGAATTAAATAATGTCATTGACTTATAACAGAATCATATTCATTGTTATGATATCATATATGGTTCAATTATGAATTTATATTACCCGTTCTTTAGTAAATTTCATGCTAAATCATCATTTTGGGTAAAATTGTTTCATTTATCATACGCGTTTCGACTTGTTGTTATTGATATTATTACCTATATCCTGATTTAATTAATTCCAGAATGTAAAACATGACTTTTATATATAATATATATTCAGTATATACATATATATATATATGATAGATCGATAAATGGAATGAAATACACCATTCATGGAGACGGTAGGCCGTACGTACACATGAACGCTGTTTTCGTTTCCTTATTGAATTGAATGGAATTAAGTAGATGAAATACACATATATATATATATACATAAATCCAGAATCATTATTATGTAATATATTTCATTATTATTCATTATATATAATTTATAATCATTCATGAATGGTTAATATGGAGAATGAATCTCATCGCATCGTGGAGACGGTAGTCCGTACGTACGCACGAGCGATGATATCATTCCCAGGATCATGGAATTGTTTTGAAGTGTATGTATACTATTTCAGAATAAATATCACTTTAAAATAATTATATATATTTTTTCTCTACACCATTATACCCATCCAATTAAGGTGGCGGTGGAAAACAGATTACACCACGGCGTGGAGACGGTATTCCGTATGTACGCACGCGCTGTGATTTCGTTTTCCCTAGGATGGATAGAAGGTGAAATAGGGTTGTTTCATATTTATAAAGACATATAATTATACAATGAATACTGATGCTATTACTTTATAATGATACAAATAAATAAGAAGAACTAGAAGAAGAAAGAAACTTGAGAAAATCAGAGGAAGAGATTACCTCTTTTTCGACGTACCTCCTTTAAGCTTCATCTTATGGATGTAGAGTTTGCATTTTTAGAAGACCAGAACCACAAGAATATTTCCAGGGAAGTGAAAAAGAGAAATGGTCAGGGTTTGGCCGAGCTTAAATGCTCAAAAGGGTGTTAAGAAAAGAGGGATGGGGTGCCCTTTTTATATGGGTGGAGAGGGGAACCTTAAGAAAACTTAAAATATCATTTTATAAAAAAGTCATATTAGGGTTTTAATAGCTCCAAGTTGATTTATTTATAATATAAGGTGGGTATGGGTCGAAAGCCTCTCATAAAATAGGTTTTATACAATTTTAGGTTACTATTTTATCCTTATCATTTAGATATAACTCTCTGTTATGTAATTTAACTTTTACCGTGTCTTTTTGTTTTCATACACTATATGGTTAATAAACATACTATAACAAGAAAAACGAACCCCAAGTGGTTCATTATTGATATATATATCCTTATCGAAGTCATTTAGCTGAGCCTTAGATTTTTAGGAATAAAATAACAATTAATAATATAATATTTGTTTAAAATACTATTTTATGTCATTTTTGACACTATTTGGTACTTGATTTTTGTGAAAATCTTAGCACATGATTATTTCAAAAACAGTTACTTAAATCAATACTAACATGTCATATTAACCTATAAAATCAGTTTATTTAATAAAAAGTCTGAAATTACATTTATTTGGGTATTTATAACATCAATTATGTTAATATTTCATTAATAAGGTAATTACTGCATCATTATTGTGTCATAAATAAATTATACTATTAATGTCTAAAAATTATAAATAAAATACCATTATGTAGAAAATGTTTTTAGATTTCTAATTAATATTTATAGTCTAATTTATCTTATGTATAACCCTATATTAAAAATGTTTTAGTTATTAAACTTTGATATTCACTATTTTAACTATTCATTAAATAAAATAATAATAAGTGTCTTAATCTAATCAAAGTAGACCTAAATGGTCATATTTTATTAATAAGGTTGTTTTGGGTCGAATTAAACTTATCCAATAGAATTAGTACATGTGTTAGGGTAATAATAATATCAATTTACCCTTAATTACCCTATTTACTTTTAACCATGGTAAATAAAAAGAAAAGGTTACTATTCAACAAAAATTATTTTCATCTCATTGAAACACATTTTAGTCCTTTATATTAACCATGTTTCTAAAATTTTCGAAATTCCCCTCACTGAAGCGGTAAGATTATATTTTATGTGAATTTTCAAATTCTCCAAGGAGGTGAGTAAAAGACGGTAAAAAGTTCAATAAAATTTTTATATATCCAAAATTATTATAAAATGACTCCAATGAACTTCATTGAACTTATATATGTATTATGTATCAATTTATACATAAAATAAATTTAAATAAAACAAAAAAATATTTAAATAAAAATTCTATTTTTAAATAGTAACCCAGTGCTTTCACTATTCATAAAAAATTGAATGTTTTCAGAAAAATACCAAAAAATGACCCTAAGATAATTTCAATATTCCGAATCCAAAAATGAAGTCCATTTTGAAAGATAAAATTTATAATATTCCAAAAATTGGGTATTACTATTCATAACGGCTAGTTTATATAATATTTTAATAGTATATCTTTGTTTAGTGAAACATTGTATTGCGTACAACACACGTTATCGTGGAAGGTCGCGATTGCGTGTAGTGAAAGCTAAGTCAGGGATGTGTGTAGTGAAATCTCTCTTTGGTGTTGCGTATATCATAATCAAAACTTATTTCATTTATACATTAAAAAAATCTATACCTAATGTCCTGTAGAATAATTCCCATAAAATGAATTTGAAATTATGTATAACACAAGCCTAGAATAGTGTTGCATATACTGCAAGCTAATACAGTATTGCGTATAGTGCAAGATAATCTTGGTGTAGCGTAAAACACAAGACATTAATGAAATTAAAAAGAATAATCCTCATAAAATCTTGGGTTGTTACATTCTACCCCGCTTAAAATGAATTTCGCACTCGAAATTCGTTAGGGTTATAAATGGTTTACTACTCGAATGTTTCTTTAATAGAAACCCACATCGTAAAAAGGAATACCAAAACTTATCTTTAAAAACTAAATTATGAGACTTAATAGTTACCCAAATTAACTAATCATTGGGACTCCACATAGGAGAAGATAAGTGAGAATATGGATATGGAGGATAAATCTAACCATCATGTTTTGATGGTGAGTGGTAGAGAACATGGATATGAAAAAGTCAAAAATCACCAGGCCATAAATTTTTGATGATGTAAGGTACCATCTGATTCATCAAAATAAGCACACTAGGACAACATTTTTGATTTTCAAGATCATTTCCCTAAAGTTGGAGAATTTGAATTATAAGAAATACTTAATTTATTATATTATAATCTCACCTTTTTTCATGCCTTGAACAACTTCCACTTCATCTCTTAAGGAAATGAAGTTGAATTTGACTTTTGTGAAGTGTTAACAGATCATGCGATAAAATGATAGGTCATTCCATCTGTCTCAAACATAAGGTTAGGAAAAGTTATATACATAGGTCCATCTATGGTGAGATTAATCGTATATGGCTCCTAAAATGGACTTATACTTCATCTATCATACCTCTTAATAAAATAAAACTAGTTTCTACTAACCAGGGACTTCCATTAGGACAGTGGTAGGTGATGAAGGCATGTGGCACTTCAGTTGTGGGTTCGATTCCCACAGCCTTGTCCGACGCGACATGTTATCGCTCGTCCTATGGGTTGTCCTTTTTCTAAAACTACACTATTATAATATTCTTGAAATAGTATCAAAAAAGTTCTTTCCTAAAAAAATTCTATCTGATGTTCAACATAATCCATTCCCTGATTTCGCTCCTCCGCGGCTAGGTCAGGCTTGGGTTCCTCCTATAGGCCCCGAGATTCCGCGACGCTGTCGGATCTGGACCCATGAGCTTAAGACCGGGTTTCGATGAGGTTGCTATATGTTCCGGCATACGCCACGAGCGGGTTGGTGGGTTCATGGTCCTCACGCTGCGGAGCCGGCCGTGAGTCGAGATTTATCGGTTGTTTGGGGTTGCAGCTTCGATATGGGGTGGATGTGTGTGATTTGGGGGTTTTCGGGGTCTTCTCCAGCGGGGCTGAAGGTGGCGACGAGCTCTGATTTCTTTTAATTTTTTTTTTATTGTGTTTTTGTGGTTGGTACTGGGGGTTTTTTCTGAGGGTTTCTACCTCGCTGTTTGTAGTGACGAGAGTTTCTGCCTCGTTGTATTCGGTGAAGGGTTCCGCTGGCGGTGATGTGCTGTTTCTCGTCGTCGGCGTGGGTGAGTGTGTGATGATGGGCGTCGGTGAAGCTCACCGTCGTTCTGGTGTTGGGACGTTTTTGAATGGTTTTGATCTGTGGTTTTTCGACGACGCCGAAGGATGGTGATGGCCGAGTTCTTTCGCTGGCGACATGATTTCCGTCGTTTCTACGATGTCGATAGAGGCAGATGGCCATAATGTCTCGCCGACGACATGGATGGAGGCGGTTGGATCTTCGTCGACTCGCTTCTCGAGGGGCGTGCAGCTCGAGGTGATGCTACTCGAGGTGGCATGCGGCTCGAGGAGGCGCGTGGATCGATTAATGTTTGAGTTTGAATTTGTTTCGCGGTTTTATGTATCCCACTTATGCTGGTTTGAAGCTGGAATGTTGTGAGGTTTTCGGTTATCCTCAAATCGGGCTGCAAGGGAACCGGCTACCCTCAAACCAGCTTTTTGAAAATAAAAAAAAATGATTTTCAGGCAGTCTTATAGTACAAAGAAAATTATTACTAGAAATTTCATCAACCAATCATGTGAATACCATCATTTATCTCCCATATAAGATATATCTTGTTGGTCACATTCCAAACATGTGAATACCTTAATCATGCATTCTCTTGAAAAATGAATACCCATTGAACCTTAGTGAAAAAATGAATACTGTCAAAAGTTAACTCTTTCCACATACCCAAATCCCAAAATTTCTATATACTCAACCCATGATATCACTTTGTCCTTATATCAGTAATGAGATCATTAATACTATCAAACATTTCATTTTCTCCTTACACCTTCATTATGCACATATCATTTACTTTCCAAAAATATCCGAATGACCTCTCATAGTTACCTGTACCATTCAACATATACTTTCAAATACTTTAGGAAGAAAAAAAAGTGTAGCAAACCTTAGATGTGTCTTTATTACATGGTACCATCAAATTACCTATACAACATAACCCTTGATAAACATACAATCATTCCACTACCTTCTTATACCATTGAATAATCTTCAACACTTATTTCATCTCATATATCATTTATATTCTCCTCATCATCATCCACATAAATACTACCCATATGACCATGCTGATTCTCTTCATGAGATTTTCCCTTAGGGAATTGGTTTGCATAATACCCATACATTCCACATTTAAAACATCTAATCATTGTTTATGTCGTAGCAATACCATTAACCTTCTCCATGGTGTTAACTGAACCTTTTCCTATGCACGTACTTGATTTGTGTCCTTCTTTTCCACCCCGAAAGAATCTTCAAGTTCCTTTGAAACATTATCCTGGATGCCTCTTCCCACATGATTTACATGAGGGGAATTGAACTTTCGTTCCTCTTTGATCTTTATGAAACTGTATCTTTATCTTATTAGCTGAGTCAGGAAACTTACCAAAGTTGAGATTATTTATCATGTTATGAGATTTCGGATTACACATAATAATGATTTTTGGACTTTCAAATCCCGTTTCATTTGGTTTCTCATGAAGAATATCATTCCATTGTACACCATATCCTCTATTACCATGAATCTTCCCATTTCCATCAATTTTCTAAAACCCAAAAAGAATAGTGTGAGAGGAAAAAATTATAATCAAGGGGGGAGTACCTTAAATATCTAGAATCATAGGTTAAATTCTAATATTTATATTGTAATTATATGACTATAACCTATACGTATAATTATCCTTAGGGATATCCCTAGACATACCTTAGAAATATCTCTAGGGATTTCACTAATATTTTCGCATCCTAGTTTCCAAAGGTTAACTAAACCTTCACTCGGATACCAACTATAGAGACCCAAATATTGATGTACATGGACATTAAATTAATTTTGCATAATACTTAATACATGACAAAAACAGACGCCCAAAGAACGTATTATTTTAGTGTCTTTGGAAACTCGGAATGAAATATTCTAATCATGGTGAATGATCTTCAACATCACCCATAATGATCTTCTCCTTTTGGTTTTCTTACCTAAAACCTTTCTTTATATCCTGGGGAAAAGGAAACATATAAAGGGTGAGCTCAAATGCTCAGTAAGGGTAAACATAGAGAACATAAAACAATCCACAAACATTTGAATGCAAAAACTTGAACATAAAATCTAAACATCAAAATCTTGAGTAAAGACATAAATCTTGGAAGTATGTAAGACATATATCATAAAGGAACATCAATCATTATAAAATATCTTGGAAATAATACTTTTAATTGTGAAAAAACATTGAACACATGATATGATTTCCATTGTATCCAAGGCATTGCTGCCAAGACCATCTTAGTGGAAAAAGTCCCTTTCTGAATCGAGTTCACTTCCCATTCCAGTCATGTATCACTAAACCGGATTAACTTACCATTCCAACCATGTCTATCTGATGTTATTCATTTATTAATATCATTTTATATACTCCCTCTACTGATTTTCAATTAAATGTGCATAACTTATGTGAAATACTCATGCTTTAATATTAAATATAATTTTGGAGTATTGTTTCGAATAATACAGATTCATGTCTGTTTAGTATTTTAAATGTAACTCTCACCCTACTAATCCAAATTGTGTGATTCTTGTCTTGTAGGTTCTGAATGCAATTTCCTAAAAATCACTCAACTGGAGCATTGGCTAATTCAGCCATTTGAAGGGCCATATGGACCACACAAGATGACCCACCAGATCTGCCTAATTTCTAGACCATCCTTGAAGATTTCATTACTGGGCTCAATTTCCCAGCCCAAATGAGTGTATATTCTTTTTCAAGCTCTGGAATTTCCTAAGGAGGCATGGATAAAAATTTAAAGGCCCAACTCTACCCTTTTGGGGCCCAATGGATCCATTGAAATCAAGCCCCCCATTCTGTCTGGGATTTTAAATCAGCCACCCATTCTTGAATTTTCAACTAATCCACTTGTCCAAAGAAGATCATATTTTGTGGTGTGAAATATAAGATATGGAGGATCAACATTCCAGAAGAAAGGGGTCGGATTTAAAGGCATCTCCATAGCCATAAATGCATTCACATTTAGGCCATGGAAACTTTCTGGATAAAATTGGACAGTAGAAAAGGTTTTAGTAATCCGGCCATAACTTTGGCAACAAAAGTCCAATGACATCCAGATTTTGAGGGTGACTAGTCCACATCGATATCTACAAATTGTAGAAGTATATCTCTCGAGATTCAGCTGTCGGAAAGGTCATATTGGCGGACCAACTTGAGGGGCAGTTTGGGAATCAAAACAGTCCACTACCTTTGGCTATAAATACACTCCCCTCTTCTCCTTGCAAGGGGTTGGCACTTTGGAACTTAGGAGGATATATTGGCATGACCAAGTCATTTACAAGGGCTTGGGAGGATATTCCATACTCTAGTTTTCACTTGAGAAACCTTTCCTCCTTCATTTCTTTCCATGTATTTCATGCTCTTTCCTTTGTAATTGTTTTAGTGTACTTGTAATTTCTTTTGAGTTTTAATGCAAGTTTCTCCTTCATCACTTCTAATTATCATACACCTTCTGTAGTTTAATATTAATAGTTTCTTAATTGTTAAAAATCAATCTTAAAACCATTTCCTTTAAGTGATTTCTTATTCAATCAAAACACATGTTTCATTCACGTTCTTTGTAGTTCGTGTGTGTGTTCGGCACACTACTCTTTTCTTTTCCAATTATTCATCCTATTATTCCCATACCCTAAAACTATAAACATCCCTACAGATTAATAACCATCCTAATGGCTGAGTAAATCTCTCATTGGGGTGAGTTATAATTTAGGTATGTTAAGCGATGGAGAGCTTTTGCTCGATGTGTATTCTTTGAATTAACATTGCGTATGTTGGACTTAGCATGTCATGGATTAATGACTTGTTTTGTTTAACATGTGGTTTCCATGGATTATTTGAACCATAAATATGCTACCATAAACAAGATATGATTAATATTAGAACCCTGAGTTAATTCAAGGCTTGGATTAAAGCCTTAACACTTGGGAATTCCAATCAATGTCACCTTGTGACATGGGTGTTAATTTAATGCAATATAAAGCAAATCTCAAGGATATCACAAGCTTAACTACCTAATGATGAACTCACCCCAATATTTATCAAATTGTTAAATCAATATTAATCAATCAATCATTTCAATTAAAGCTGTGCAAACAAACCCTCAAATCAAAACACAAATAAAAAACAATCAACTATAAAAAATTGTACCATCGCCGAGGATTCGACCCGAGTGCTGCTATACACATTAGCAGAGCACCGGAACCTTGAACGGTCGATAGGCGACAATCGGCCGCGCTTTCAAAAGGTACCGTTACTGGGGATGGTGCATAATTGTAGTTGATAGTTTCTGATTTTTTGAAAAAAAAGACCAAAAAAATCAAATAACCCACATAAAAATATCAAAAAAAATTACACAGAGAAAAACCCTCCATCATCTTCAAGTCTTACTCTGCTCTTGATGCCCCGTAGCCTCCCAAACAATCCCTCGGATTTGTTTGATCCTGATATTGAGCGAACTATTCCCCGAATTAGGATGAACCTTAGGGACAATCAAAACAACCAAGGCCTACTCATTCCTAGACTAATTGATTTAGAGATGGCCAATCCTAGGGAACATTCCCTTAAAGAACTCGCTGCCCCCGATATGAATTACCAACCTCTTGGTATTCAATATCCAAACATCGAGGCTGATTTCGAACTCAAATCGGGTTTGATTCATCTTCTTCCACATTTCCATGGGGTAGCTGGTGGGGATCCTCATCTTCACCTCAAAGAGTTCCAAGTGGTCAGCTCAACCATCAAACTTCAAGGGGTTTCTGAAGAACAAATCAAGCTTAGAGATTTACCCTTTTCCCTAGAGGATTCTTCCAAGTCTTGGCTCTACTACCTCCCACCTGGTTCCAGAAACTCATGGGTTGACATGAAGAGACTTTTCCTTGAGAAGTTCTTTCCCGATTCCCGAACAGCTTCTATCCGAAAGGAAATAAGCGACATCCATCAATTCCCTAATGAATCACTCCATGAGTATTGGGAGAGGTTCAAAAAGCTTGTGGAAACCTTTACACACCATCAAATCCCTGACCAACTCCTGATCCAATACTTCTATGAGGGGTTATTGGCTATGGAGCGAACTCTCATTGATGTCATAAGTGGCGGTGCTCTTATTGACAAAACTCCTGTAGCTGCACGAGAACTCATAAGCAACATGGCTGTAAACACGCAGTAATTCCATACTCGAGCACATGCTCATGTGAAACAAGCCCAAGAGAATAAATCCATAGAGCCCAACAAAATTACTGAGTGGATGAGTGAACTTACAGGTCTTGTGTGTCAACTAGCTGTGGCTTCCAAAGCCCCAAACTCCTCTCCTCAACAATCTCTTTTCACTGGGCCTGTCAAGAACTGTGGAATCTGCAACTCACCAACTCATCCGACTGACACATGTCCACAAATTCAAGATGATCCATCTGATTCATCTAGTCCAATGGAGCTCAATGCAGAATATGCTCAGTGAAACTTCAACCCTCAAAAATCAGGTCAGTTTGTTAGAAACTTCAACCAACCCCACTCTGGGCCATTCTCTTCTACCTTTAACCCACCTCTGAGGTATGGTAATCCCATTTCTCATCCTCCTCAGTTCCCTCATCAAAATCCAAACCAGTTCCAATATAGTCAAAGTGGTGGTAACATCCATCAACCTTATCCTTTTGTTCCTCAACCCCAAAGGAACAATCCTCCTCCTGGATTGCACTATCCTAACGAGCCTTCCCAATTCCCCACCCAATACAATCGCTTTCCCAAGAACCAAAATCAAGGCCAACCCAATTTGGGACAAGCCTCTTCCTCTAAACAACCATGGGAATGTGCTGTAGAGGATCATGCTTCCTTCACCCATTCTAGCCTCAAGAACATTGATACCCAAATAGGTCAACTTGCATCCCACCTTATCCATAAACAACCATCCAATTCATCCCAACTCCCAGCTCAACCATTATCCAACGCTAAGGGTAATGTAAGTGCAATTGCACTTAGATCGGGAAAGCAAATTGCTATGCCCCATGCTGATTGCTCTACCTCCCCTTTCGATGTTGATCTAGAAAATAAAAAGAACAAAAATCTGGAAAAGGAACTTGAATCCACTCCTTCACCTCCTTCCATTCCTCTAAAGAACCCAATTCCTTTTCCTCAAGCCATCTCCAAGCCTAAGAAGTCCTTTGAACCTGATCCTGAAATGCATGACATGTTTAGACGTGTTGAAGTGAACATCCCCCTCTTAGATGCCATCAAACAAATCCCTAGGTATGCCAAGTTTCTTAAGGAATTCTGCACCCATAAGAGGCAACTTAGGAACATTGAAAATGTTTCAACCCAACAGTCCATTCCCATGAAGTGCAATGATCCAGGGACCTTCACGGTTCCATGTCAAATAGGGAGTTCCAACATTGATGATGCACTCATAGACCTTGGAGCCTCAATAAATGTCATGCCCAAATCCATTTTCTCCAACCTTGGTCTAGGTCCCTTGCACCCAATGGGTGTTGTCATTCAATTAGCCAATCAAAGCACTACCAGTCCTGAGGGGATAATTGAGGATGTTCTTGTTCGGGTCAATGATCTTATCTTCCCAGCTGATTTCTATGTCCTTGACATGGAAGGTGAGACGACCTCTTCTCGATCTCCCCTAATTCTAGGAAGACCATTCTCCATGACTGCTAGAACCAAGATCGATGTCCATTCAGGAATCTTATCCACGGAATTTGGTGACCAAGTGGTCAAGTTCGTCATTTTTCAAGACATGCGATACCCATCAGAGAATCACTCTGCATTCTCTATTCATGCATCTGATGACACTTCTAAGAGTCAACTCACCTCCATTTCTTCATGCTCATCATGTTCTAATGATAGCGGAGACTGTGAAATCTGCTCAATGATTAACCAAGTTATAAATGGAGAAGTTGATGTTGACCTTTCTTTCTTTGACTCCATCAATCAAAGTTAACTTGAAAACTCTCTTGAATCCCACATCGACTCTGATATCTACTTCTCCACCTTGGACAATGTTGAGGAAAATGATCCAAACCCATCTGGAATCCCTTCTCCTACTCCTAAATTGTCTAGCTCTCAAATCAAGGCTGAAACGGATCTAAAACCACTTCCTTCACACCTCAAGTATGCATTCCTTTTCCATGATCCCTCCTACCCTGTCATTATCTCTGCTTCACTTTCTGAAACTGAGGAGTCCCAACTTGTTCAAGTGTTAGAGGAAAACAAAAATGCATTATGTTGGACCCTAGAAGATATTCCAGGAATCAACCCTGCTCTTTCCATGCATCACACCCATCTAGAGGAATCATCCAAACCAATTAGGCAACATCAAAGAAGACTCAATCCACTCATACTTGAGGTAGTTAGGGAAGATATTACCAAGCTTCTTCAAGCTGGTATTATCTATCCAATTTCTGATAGTGAATGGGTTAGCCCAATTCAAGTCGTTCCTAAGAAGGGCGGGGTAACAGTTGTCACAAATGAACATGGAGAAGTAGTCACAACTTGAGTGAAAAACAAATGGCGTGTGTGCATCGATTATCGCAAATTGAATGCTGAAACATGAAAAGATCACTACCCACTTCCTTTCCTTGACCAAATGCTTGAGAGATTGGCCGGAAAGTCACACTATTGCTTTCTTGATGGTTACACCAGCTACTTCCAAATTCCAATCGCACCTCAAGACCAAGAAAAGACCACATTCACTTTCCCCTTTGGAACCTATGCCTATAGGCGAATGCCTTTTGGCCTTTGTAATGCTCCTGCAACATTCCAGCGGTGTATGAGGAGTATCTTTTCTGAATTCATTGAGAATTGCATGGAGGTCTTCATGGATGACTTTACCATTTATGGCGAGTCATTTGAATCTTGCTTATATTCAATCTCTTTGGTCCTTCAAAAGTGTGTCAAGTGCAACCTTGTGCTGAATTTTGAAAAATGTCACTTCATGGTTTCAAATGGGATTGTTCTAGGGAACATAATTTCTCAAGAGGGTATCCAAGTTGATCCAGCCAAAATTGAGGTGATCCAATCACTTCCTGAACCCAAATCAGTTTGAGACATTCGGTCCTTCCTTGGTCATGCCAGTTTCTATCGGCGATTCATTCAGAACTTCAGCAGGATTTCCCTCCCACTCACTCGTTTACTTCAAAATGATGTCACATTCAATTTTGATGAGGCTTGCAAGAGAGCCTTCATTGAACTCAAATCTTCTCTCACATCTGCTCCAATAATCCAACCCCCAGATTGGTCCTTACCATTTAAATTGATGTGTGATGCTTCTGATAGGGCCATTGGGGCTGTTCTTGGTCAAAGAAGAGAAAAAATTCCTCATGTCATCTTTTATGCCTCAAAAACATTGGATGAAACTCAATCACACTACCCTGTGACTGAAAAAGAACTTTTAGCTGTGGTTTTTTCCTTGGATAAATTTCGGACCTATCTCTTAGGTGCCAAAATCATCATCTTCACAGACCACTCAACATTAAAGTTCTTACTTAAGAAAAGTGATTCCAAACCAAGGCTAATAAGATGGATTTTAATGATCCAAGATTTTGACCTTGTGATAAAAGATAAACCTGGAAAAGAAAACCCTGTGGATGACCACCTGAGTAGAATTTCTAATTCTTCTTAGTCTGAAATAATTGATCCTAAATTTCCAACTGAACACCTCTCATCTCTCACTCCAAAGTTACCATGGTATGCCCCAATTGTAAATTACTTGGTTTCTGGTGTTTTCCATTAATATTTTTCAAAATAAGAAAAAGAAAAGATGAAAAGTGATTCAAAGCATTATTTTTGGGAAGATAATAAACTTTGGAAAACTGGGGCTGACATGGTAATTATGAGATGTGTTGATGAAACTGAACAATCCTCCATCTTGGAATTCTGCCACTCAATGCCTGGAGGTGGCCACTTTGGACCACAAAGGACTTCTCGAAAGTCCTAGATTCTGGATTATTTTGGCCTTCACTCTTCAAGGACTCACACGAGTTCTGTCAATCATGTCCCACTTGCCAGAAGTTTGGAACAATTTCCAAAAGAAACGAAATGCCTCAAAAGTCATTAATCTTCTGTGAGCTCTTCGATGTTTGGGGCATCGATTTCATGGGACCTTTTCCACCTTCCAATGGATTATCCTACATTCTCCTTGTTGTTGAATATGTTTCTAGGTGGGTCGAGGCCAAACCCACTAGGAAAGATGATGCTCATACTGTGAGTGAGTTCCTCAAAACCCATATCTTCCATCGATTCAGAACACCACGTGATTTGATAAGTGACTTAGGAAATCATTTCTGTAATAGAACCATGGAGTCACTTTTGAAAAAGAATGGGGTTGTACATAAAAAATCCACTGCATATCACCCTTAAACAAATGGAATGACTGAACTTTCTAACAGAGAAGTGAAAAGAGTGCTTGAAATAATTGTTAAGCCCACAAGAAAGGACTGGCCCGATAGACTTGGTGAAGCACTTTGGGCCGATCAAACAGCCTATAAGACACCCATTGGGATGTCTCCATTTAGGCTAGTTTTTGGTAAAGCCTGTCATTTACCAGTTGAAATCCAACATAAGTCATTTTGGGCAGTCAAAACTTGTAATTTTTATTGTGAAAAATCTGGTGAAAAAAGATTGTTGTAGTTGACTGAATTGGAGGAGCTTTGACTCGATTCGTATGAGAACTCCATTTTCTACAAATAAAAGGCAAAGTCACTCCATGACAAGCACATTCTTCGAAAAGTATTTCATGAAGGTGAAAATGTAATGATCTTCAATTCTCGATTTTGACTTCACCCAGGTAAGCTCAATTCTCATTGGGATGGACCTTTTATTATTACTAATGTTTACCCATTTGGTGCAGTGCAAGTCCAAGACCCTTCTTCAAAAATAACATTCACGGTAAATAGACACCGGTTAAATAATCCCCATGAGAGGCCATTCACTTCAGGTTCCACATCGACTTCCATTGACCCACCACTAGATGGAAACGTCGACCCACCAAATCCAAACCAGGGGGCACCTCTTTCCCTTTAACTCTCTCTCTCCTCAATCTCTCTTCCATCTCTTCTTCTCTCTATTTCTTCTTCTTCCTCTCTACCTCTCATTTTTTTTACAACATTCTTCCACAACCTTTTTTCTATTTTCTCTTTTACGTGGATGTGTCATTAAAAATAAAAAATTTTAAAAGAATTAATTAAAAAAATGAAAATTAAAAAAAAAGGGGTGTCATAATTACTCATCATCCAATATTGAAATTCTGTCCAACCATTTTGGGGAGTCAAAAGGCTTGTTTTAAACTCAAATATATTGAATTTTTATCTCAAACTTGGGTAAACAATTTTGTGTCAATAACAAACATTTTGAATGAACAATTTTTGGTGGAAAATGATTCTCCCCTACCGTGAGGAATAAAATTAGCCTTCATGCCAAGGTAATCTATGGCCATCTTTTTCATTGTGTGTCTTCACCACTGATTGTGAGTCTTGAGTTTGTGGACCTTCGAGCTGAATTTCAATCTTTTGGGTGCATTAATATGATAGAGGCATTTTCTAAGCCACATGAGAATCAGAATAGCCAAATAGCCTCCCGTTACACTTACATTGATCCTACTTTTGAAAGCCCCTTTGAGCCTATGAAAACCTTTATTTTGATAGCCACATTACAAGCCTAATACCTTGTCCCACCCAACATCTTCCTGGATTTTCATTGTACAATTTATTGAAATTTAAGTGTGGGGGGAATGGACTTCATTTTTGGGCATACTTTCATTGATTTCCAATGTGTCATCATATGCTTGAGGGCAAGAATACATTCAAGTGTGGGGGAGAGGTTGTAATTCTGTGAGATTTGGGGTGTATATGTGTAATTTTCATTTGTACAAAAGTCATTGAAAAGTGTTCAAAAAAAATGAAAAAAAATTATATTAAAAAAAATGAAAAATAAAATAAAAAAAAGGAATGGGTTGTGTCTTGGGTGGGAGAAGAATCATTCATCATCAACCTTTGATCTCGTTATAACTACTAAAATTAGTTCCATGAGGAGATCAAGCATGGGTTGGGAGATGACTGTGATACTTGTTTCAATCGCAACTTAAAAAAAAAAGAAAAATGAGAGAAAAAAAAGAACACTTGAATCATCTTATATTGTGTCATTATTGGAAGTATTCCATATTGTACATATTACATCATCTCACCCTATTCCATTTTCTATCTCCCTCACTTTTCATTCATCACACATTCATGCCCTTGTAAATATGTGTTTCTATTTTTTTTCAAATCAAATTTCAAAAAAAATGTGCATTGATTTTTCCATGTTCGTGTTTTTAACCCCTCTTTTCCTTTGGACATTATATACCTACCATCCCATAGCCACTGAAAAACCCCTTAAAAGACCTCTTGATTCTTGTACACATTAGATTTGGGAATTGAAGCTGAGATCTCTTATAAACTCCTTATTTTCACTTTTTGTTGGTGAATGAGTGAACCTCCTAAAATACATTTTTATCATCTTGAGAGGAGTAAGTTTTGAGTGCCTACATTTTCCAATTCAAACCTTGAACATGAAAAAATGAATTGTTTCTGATGCATTATTGTGAACCAAATTTGTGATGGAATTCAATATGGATGAGTGAAATACTCTAAACCTCCCCATATTGGTGAAAACAAAATTTTAATATTTGTTGGTGAATGAATATGGTTTTGTTTTGATTTTCTTTTGTGATTGTTGTATATGAGGACATTCACAATATTAAGTGTGGGGGAGTTGATGTTATTCATTTATTAATATCATTTTATATACTCCCTCTACTGATTTTCAATTAAATGTGCATAATTTATGTGAAATACTCATGCTTTAATATTAAATATTATTTTGGAGTATTGTTTCGAATAATACAGATTCATGTCTGTTTAGTATTTTACATATAACTCTCACCCTACTAATCCAAGTTGTGTGATTCCTGTATTGTAGGGTTATAAATTATATTTCCTACAACTCACTCAACTGGAGCATTGGCTAATTCAGCCATTTGAAGGGCCATATGGACCACACAAGATGACCCACCAGATCTGCCTAATTTCTGGACCATCCTTGAAGATTTCATTACTGGGCTCAATTTCCCATCCCAAATGAGTGGATATTATTTTTCAAGCTCTTGAATTTTCTAAGGGGTCATGGATAAAAATTTAAAGGCCCAACTCTACCATTTTGGGTCCCAATGGATCCATTGAAATCAAGCCCACCATTCTGTCCTGGGTTTTAAATCAGCCCACGATTCTTGACTTTTCATCTAATCCACTTGTCCAAAGAAGCTCATATTTTGTGGTGTGAAATATACGATATGGAGGATCAACTTTCCAGAATAAAGGGTTCGGATTTGAAGGCATATCCATAGCCATAAATGCATTCACATTTACGCCATGGAAACATTCTGGATAAAATTGGACAGTAGAAAATGTTTTAGTAATCCGGCCATAACTTTGGCCACAAAAGTCCAATGACATCCAACATTTGAAGGTGGGTAGTCCACATCCATATATACAATAGTGAAGAAGGATATCTCTCGAGATTCAGCTTTCAGAAAGGTCATATTGGCGGGCCAATGTGAGGGGCAGTTTGGGAATGAAAACAGTCCACTACCTTTGGCTATAAATACACTCCCCTCTTCTCCTTGCAAGGGGTTGGCACTTTGGAACTTAGGAGGATATATTGGCACGACCAAGTCATTTACAAGGGCTTTGGAGGATCTTCCATACTCTAGTTTTCACTTGAGAAACCTTTCCCCCTTCATTTCTTTCCATGTATTTCATGCTCTTTCCTTTGTAATTGTTTTAGTGTACTTGTAATTTCTATTGAGTTTTAATGCAAGTTTCTCCTTCATCACTTCTAATTATCATACAAATTCTGTATTTTAATATTAATAGTTTCTTAATTGTAAAAAATCAATCTTAAAACCATTTCCTTTAAGTGATTTCTTATTCAATCAGAACACGTGTTTCATTCACGTTCTTTGTTGTTCGTGTGTGTGTTCGGCACACCACTCTTTTCTTGTCCAATTCTTCTTCCTATTATTCTCATACCCTAATACTATAAACAACTCTACCAGATTAATAACCATCCTAATGGCTGAGTAAATCTCTCATTGGGGTGAGTTATAATTTAGGTATGTTAAGCGATGGAGAGCTTTTGCTCGATGTGTATTCTTTGAATTAACATTGCGTATGTTGGACTTAGCATGTCATGGATTAATGACTTGTTTTGTTTAACATGTGGTTTCCATGGATTATTGGAACCATAAATATGCTACCATAAACAAGATATGATTAAGATTAGAACCCTGAGTTAAGTCAAGGATTGGATTATATCCTTAACACTTGGTAATTCCAATCAATGTCAACTTGTGACATGGGTGTTAATTTAATGCAATATAAAGCAAAGCTCAAGGATATCACAAGCTTAACTACCTAATGATGAACTCACCACAATATTTATCAAATTGTTAAATCAATATTAATCAATCAATCATTTCAATTAAAGCTCTGCAAACAAACCCCCAAATCAAAACACAAATAAAAAACAATCAACTATAAAAAATTGTACCATCGCTGAGGATTCGACCCGAGTGCTGCTATACACATTAGCAGAGCACCGGAACCTTGAATGGTCGATAGGCGACAATCGGCCGTGCATTCACTATCTCATGAGATATAAATCATTACCCAATGCATTGGAGGGAGATATAGGTCCCACCCATCTCATAATGAAATCATTTTTACTTGTGCCACAAAATAAACATAAAACATTCATCATAAACCAAAGAATAAAATGGGTTTCATAAAAATCATCCCATCATAACATAATCCATATAAAAAATGGATATAATTTAATCATAAGAAAAGTGAAACCATGTAAATCATAGATACATTATACTTTAAACATACACATATGAAATAATGTCATCTTGGATGGAAAATGGTTTTGATAAAACACTTGAAATGAATTCTTGAGGAAAATATCATTTTTCTTCAAAATAAATTTCCTTCTTTCAAAATGGCATGAAATACTAAAAGAAATGGATTTTGTAGAAAATAGTCATCAAATCTTTTATAGTAAGCTTCTTTAAAATAAGGATTTATGAAACCATAAAAATCCGTTCATACCGTATAAGTTAAAAAAAACATTCTCCTCGTACTTTTGTTGGAAAAGTCCAAAAGTACCTCGTATGGTAATCAAAAGAAAGATTTCTTCCAAACCTTGTGGTAAAAGTCAAAAAAGGGTAAAAATGACTTCAAACATACATGGAAGAATACTAAACATTTTATGAAAACAATTTTAGAAAACATGGACATGGATGATAAACATTACCCTAGTAAATATTTACGAATAAACAATCTCGGATAAGAATGAGATTGGAATAATTACCCCTTACCATAGGTCTGATATGCTTCATACGTATCCAAACCTCTTGTATAATGATTTACATAATTTCATTGACTTATTATAGAACCATATTAATTTTTATGATATCATATACGGTTCACTTATGACTTTATATTACCCGTTCTTTTGTAGATTTTATGCTAAAGCAGCGTTTTCGGTAAAATCGTTTCATTTATCATACACATTTCGACTTGTTGTTCTTGATATTATTACTTATATCCTGATTTACATTATTCCAGAAAGTAAAACATGATTTATATATATAATATATATTCATCATATACATTTATATATATGATAGATCGATAAATGGAATGAAATACACCGTTCATGGAGATGGTAGGACATACAAACGCATGAACGATGTTTTTGTTTCCTTATTGAATTGAATGGAATTAAGTAGATGACATAAATATATATATATAAATAAATCCAGAATCATTATTATGTCATATATTTCATTATTATTCATTATATATAATTTATAATCATTCATGAATGGTTAATATGGAGAATGAATCTCATCACGTCGTGGAGACGGTAGTCCGTACGTACGCACGAGCGATGATATCATCCCTATGATCATGGAATTGTATCGAAGTGTATGTTTACTATTTAAGAATCAATATCACTTCACAATAATTATATATAGTTATTCTATACACCATTATACCCATCCAATTAAGGTGGTCGTGGAAAGCAGATTAAACCACGGCGTGCAGACGATATTCCGTACGTACGTACGCACAGTGATTTTGTTATCTGTAGGATGGATATAAGGTGAAATAATGTTTTTTAATATTTATAATAACATATAATTATATAATTAATACTGATGTTATTACTTTATAATGAGACGACTAAAGAAGAAGCAGTAGAAGAAGAAAGAAACTTGAGAAAATCGGAAGAAGACATTACCTCTTCCTCAACGTACCTCTTTTAAGATTCCTCTTAAGGAAGTAGAGTTGGTCTTTTGAGAAGCCCAGAACCACCATAATTTTTATAGGGAAGTGGAGAAGTGAAATGGGCAGGTGTTGGCCGAGCTTCAAGGCTCAAAAGGGTGTGAAGAGAAGAGGGAGGGGGTGCCCTTTTTATAAGGGAGGAGAGGGGCACCTTAGGAAAACTTAAAATATTATTTTATAAAAAAGTCATATTCTGTTTTTAATAGCTCCAAATTGATTTATTTCGAAGCTAAGGTGGGGATGGGACGAAAAACTCTCAGAAAATAGGTTTTAGACTAGTTTAGGTTACTATTTTATCATTATCATTTCGATTTAACTCTCTGCTAAATAATTTAACTTTTACCATGTGTTTTTGTTTTCTTACACTATATGGTTAAGAAACATACTATAACAAGACATACGAACCCCAAGTGGTTCATTATTAATATATATATCCTTATCTAAGTTATTTGGCCAAACCATATATTTTTAGGAATAAAATAATAATTAATAATATAATATTTGTTTTAAAAAATATTTTATGTCATTTTTGATACTATTTGGTACTTGATTTTTTTTTTGAAAACCATAACAACATGATTAGTTCAGAAACAGTTAATTAAATAAATACTAACATGTCATATTAACCTATAAAATTAGATTATTTCATAAAAATTCTAAAATTAAATTTATTTGGGTATTTATAACATCAATTTTGTTAATATTTCATTAATAAGGTAATTACTGCATCATCATTGTGTCATAAATAAATTAAATTATTTAAGGTATAAAAATTATAAATAAAATACCATTATGTTGGAAATATTTTTTTTAATGAATATTTATAGTCTAATTTATCTTATGTATTACCCTATATTAAAAATGTTTTAGTTATTAAACTTTGATATTCACTATTTTAACTATTCTTTAAATAAAATTATAATAAGTGTCATAATCTAATCCAAGTGGACCTAAATGGTCGCTTTTTATTCCTAAGGTTGTTTTTGGTCGAATTAAACTTATCCAACAAAATTAGGACATATTTTAGTGTAATAATAATATCATTATTACCCTTAATTACCCTATTTACTTTTAACCATGGTAAATAAAAGTAAAAAATTACTATTCACTAAATTTGTTTTTCATCTCATTGAGCCACATTTTATTCCTTGATATTAACCGTGTCTCTCAGATTTTTGAAATTCCCCTCACAGAAGCGGTAAAATTACGTTTTATGTGAATTTCTAAATTCTCCTAGGAGGTGGGTAAAAGACGATGAAAAGTTCAATAAAAATTTTATATATCCAAAATTATTATAAAATGACTCCAATGAACTTCATTGAACTTATATACATATTATGTATCAATTTTGACCTAAAATAAAATAAATTAAAATAAATAATTATTTAAATAAAAATTTAGTTTTTAAATAGTAACCTAGTGTTTTCACTATTCATCAAAAATTGAAAGTTTTCAGAAAAATATCAAAAATTCACCCAAGGATAATTTAGATATTCCGAATCCAAAGATGGAGTCCATTTTGAATGATAATATTTATAAAATTACAAAAAGTGGGTATAACTATTCATAACGACAAGTTTATATAATATTTTAATAGTATATCTTTGTTTAGTAAAACTTGGTATTGCGTACAACACATGCTTTTGTGGAAGGTCGCGATTGCGTGTAGTGCAAGCCATGTTAGGGCTGTGTGTAGTGAAATCTCCCTTTTGTGTTGCATATATCATAATCAAAACTTATTTCATTTATACATTAAACAAAATCTATACCTAATGTCATGTAGAATAATTCCCATAAAACGAACTTGAAATTATGTATAACACAAGCCAAGAATAGTGTTGCATATACTGCAAGCTAATATGGTGTTGTGTATAGTGCAAGATAATCTTGGTGTAGCGTAAAACACGAGAAATTAATTAAATTAAAAGGAATAATCCTCATAAAATCTCGGGTTGTTACATTGAGTATGCTTGTATGATCAGCCTACATTTACATTCACGTTTCTAGGAGGGATTTGAGGACTGTGCGGGACCCTACTAGTCTGGAAATTGGGAGTTATTGCTGGTCGATGCTCAGTTTTCCTACTACTGCTTATTTTTCCTTTTTTCCTTTTTGGTATTTCACTTCAGAGAATCTTGTACTTTGGTTTCAGTTTTTTTAAAACATGAATGTGGGTTTGGCTTTGGGTTTATTTTTATACATATTGTACCTTGGTGTTTGGTGGTTAGATCTTATTATCTCCCAATCCTATTAAGATAAAAAAGGGAAATTCCTCCCACTTGTGAAAATATATACCCTTGGGTCTAGTAGCCACTTCAGGGCCTACTGGAGGCCGGAGTCGAGGGTCAATATCTCATCTTCGTCTTAAGGAAGGAGGGGCAGGGCACTTTGCCTCCCCTTTTATTGTATTGATAAAGGTGGGTCGTGATATAATGGTATCAGAAGTGATGGTTGAGAGATAGGATGGAGTCTGGAGTTAGGAACAATGGGAATTTCATGGGATTGTAGGGAAACAATTCTAGGCAATCTTGGTGCGTGACATTTTTAGGGAAGACTTGCAAGGACATGAGATTTTATGGCCCCAATGATCTGATGCAAGGACTCTGAGCCTACTGAACGACCAAGTGGGCCTACATTGATTGCAGTGTAGAGACCCTAGGAAAGGTCAATGAATCATAATTACTTTTGTTCCTACTTAAATTGGGGATTCTTGGGGGGGGGTGGAATTTAATAATATGATAACGAAATGTTAAGTAAAATTCCTTGCTACTCATTCTTAGGCATTCTTTATTTACCTTGAAGTTATGAAACTCAAATATCATCCACATGTGGCACTAGGAGTTGAGGCTCAGTAGGTTGTTCCAGCCGATCAGCATAGGGATGCCCGAGAGTAGGAAGATGAGAGGTGGCAGTGGACTCTTCATTCCTTCCAATGACAGACCCTCCATAAATACGGGGGCAACATCTCCGACGTAGAAATAGAAGGTTGGATCGAGGAGTCGGGGATCACTTTCACTCTGATCTGTGCTCCGAGTGAGTACTGGGTCCCATTGATTGCCAGCCAGATGAGAGGAGTAACACATTAGTGGTGGAAATATTACCTTGGGTAAAATACATAGAAAATGGTTTTGTGGGCCGTTTATGATAATGAATTTGGAGAGGAATTCCTTTCTTCAACGGAATATAATGAGAAGAGAAAATAATTCCTCTCCCTTTAGCAAGGAAGTATGTTAGTGAGGGTGTTGGGGATCAAGTTCACGGAACTCATGAATTTTTCTGTGGACCTCTTTCCGGATGAGGAGTCTTGGGTGAGAAGTTTAGAAGAGGTGCTTAGACCATCTCTTTAGTATGCTATTAATCCCTTAACCCTACCGACGTACATGAAAGTATAGAAGAAGGATGAGGTGGTGGAAATGATGCACTCGTGAGGAGGAATGTCATAATAGGGATCCAGCTGTTTTCATCATAGGGAAAGGCAGTCATCAGTAGATCTCCAGTGACAGGGCCTTCCGGGTTTCGACCAGCAGGGAGTAGGCCTCAGCAGTTCCCGTTTCAATCCCCTAGTACTCAACCTTTTCCTACAAGGCCAGGACCAAGATTCTTTTCCTATGAAGTTTTCAGGTACATTTAGAAATGATGCCTAGCTTGAGCTCAGTATAGTGGGGGTGTTCATGTTCAGCACCCACAACAGCAACAACAGTTCCTAGTGATACCTTTTCGGTAGTAGGCCCCTGCTCCTCTGAGGGCAGACATTACGGGGGGAGGCTGACCTGAAGGTGCTCCTCAGAGACCTCAACTGGGGTATGGTCAAGGAGGCGGTCTACATTAAAGAGGTAGAGGATCTGGGTGTAGATAGTTTCACGCTACAGAGTTAGAAGTGCCAGTGAGGTCGTAGGTAGTTCGTCGTATGATCTGTTTGTTCAACTCTCTTGTTTCTACTTTGTTTGATTCAGGGGCCTCACACTCATTCATTGCACCCGATCATTCCCATGATCTAGGTATGTATGCTAAAGGACTTCCTGTTCCCCTAGTGTTGAGTACACTATATAGAATTTAGACCAGTTTGTTTATGTTTTCTGTAGATGTAGACTGATGTTAAGGCCACATTAGTCTAGTTGTGATATTCTTCTATTGCAGATGTAGCCGCACTATGTCATTATAGGCATTGAATGGTTGTTATCTATGTGTTATGCTATCAAAAGATTCTGAAGTATAGTCGTGTCTTCAAATGAGGAAGGTCGTCATGTGGATTTTTTCGGTGAGAGGAGTTTTCATATGGGAAAATGGTGTGTGGTACCTATTCATTCTATGTTTTCCAGACTGTCAAGGTAGTTGACAAATATATAGATGGTGGGAGTTTTGGGGGTTGTTAGAGAGTTTTTAGATGTATTTTCTGATGAGGTTGTGAATCTACCAACTTGATGTGACATTGAGTTTGAGATAGATTTACAACCTGGTTCCCATCTGATTTTGATGGCTCCCTATCAAATGGAGCCTTATAAGTTACGATATTTGTAGATTCAGATTAACGACATGATAAATCAAGGTTTTGTTCGACCTAGCGTGTCACTATGGGGTGCTCCATTTTTGTTTGTGAAGAAGGTAGATGGTGTTCTCAAGTTATGCATAGACTACCAGAGGTGGAATCAGGTAATGGTCAAGAATTGTTACCCTCTCCCAAGGATGGGTGATCTGTTAGAGGATTTGAACGGAGTTAGATGGTTCTACGAGAATGATTTGTGGTCTAGATATCAACATCTTAGGGTGAAAGAGAGTGATATCTCGAAGAAGACATTCTGGTGAAGGTATGTGCACTTTGAGTTTGTAGTTATACCATTAAGTGTCTCGAATGCACCAGTCATGTTCATGTGCCTCATGAACTCTATTTTATGTGAGTTTCTAGACCTGTTCGTCGTTGTGTTCATCGACAAAATTCTGATCTACTCTGTGTTAGAATAAGAGCACATTTACCATCTTAGAATAGTCTTGGAGGTCATTCGATGCCATCGGCTCTATGGGAAGTTGTCGAAGTTCATGTTAATGACATGATTAGTTCACTTCCTATAACATGTGGTGTCTCAGCAAGGGGTAGTAGTGGACCCGTCGAAGATGGAGGCAATTTTTTCATGGGTAACAACCAATAATGTGGCAGAAGTTCATAGTTTCCTAGGATTGGTAGGATATTACTGGAGGTTTGTGCCCGACTTCTCTCGAGTTCCAGCTCCATTTACATATTTTACTAGGAAGGACAAAGATTTTTCATAGAGCGAGAAGTTTCAGGTAGCTTTAAGCTATTTGAAGGAGAAACTAGTTAGTGCTCCAATGCTTAGGTTTCCAGAGGAAGGAGTTTTATTTCAGGTGTTTTGAGATTCTTCCAATCTTGGTTTGGGATGTGTGTTGATGAAGCAGTGGGGATTGATATCTTATAGGTCTAGGTAGTTAATTCCTCACGAGAGTAACTATTAAACCCATGATCTGGAGAATACATTAGTAATGTTCACATTGAAGTTCTAGTAGAATTACCTCATGAGGGAGCACTTTTCGGTCTTCACTGATCACAAGAGTTTAAGGTATATATTTTCCCTATTGGTTCTGAATTTATGGCCATATAGATGGGTGGAGTTTCTGAAAGAGTACTACATTGAGTCCACGTTCAACGATGGTAAAGGGAACATTTTGGAGTATTCCTTGAGCAGAAAATCGCAGAAAGAAGTAGTTCGAGAGTCAGCAGATGCTTAGAGATCAATGAGAGAATTGGCTGCCCTGCACTTAGATGCGAGGGGGGATGGTGGAAGAGGCTATTTATTTCAGATGATGATGCACTCATATCTGATGTGGTAGGTGGAGGAGGCTCAGTGGGGAGATATATAGGACAAAGTGATGTGTGATCAAGTTAACCAGGTCAATGCTCTTGAGGTGTGTTCAAAGGATAGTCCGAATCATATGCTTTTCAGTGTAAGTTTGTTTATTCTAGAGGTGATGCATTGGGAAGTTATTCATGACTTTCATAGATCCTCCCTATAAGTACACCTCCGAGTTTCCAATATGTACCAAGGTCTAAGGGGAGAGTTTTGGTGGCCCAGGGAGAAGCAGGCAGTGGCGGAGTTTGTGGAAAAGTCCCTGGTGTGTTAGTAGGTAAAGGCTGAACACTTTATTCCTATAGGATTATTGCATCCTTTATATTTCCAAAAGTGTAAGTGGGATTATATCTCAATGGATTTCATCACAGTGCTACCCCAGACATAATGAGGCTACAATTCTATCTGGGTAGTAGTGGATCGGCTGCCGAAATCGGTTCACTTCTTCGCAATCAAGAAGTTGAGCTCGGGGAGTGACTTAACACAGAGGTACGTGGATGAGGTGGTGTGGTTGCATGGAGTTTTGAGGTACATTGTCTCAGAATGAGATACACGGTTTACCTCACAATTCTGGAGGGTATTGGAACATTAATTGGGAACCTAGATACACATTATCACTACCTTCTACCCCAGATAGATGGGAGACAGAGCGGATTATGCAAACATTGGAGGAAATTCTACGAGCATGTGTTCTCGATTATGGTGGATCATGTGTATGACACATGCCTCTGGTAGACTTTTCCTAAAACAATTGATACCACTCTACCATTGGCATGGCACTGTTCAAGGGTTTTCACAGAAGGTCGTGTCTTCCACCCATGTGTTGGACAGAGGTTGGTGAGGCAGGTGTTCTTGGGCTAGAGGTGGTGCAGAGAACCACAGAGAAAGTTCAGCTTGTGTGTGAGAGGATGAAGACATCTCAGTTCTGGAAGATGTCATATTTCTATCATATGAGTATGCCTTTAGAGTTCGAGGACAGAGAGTATGTTTTATTAAAAGTTTCCCCTCATCGCGGGCAGTGATGGTTCGGTCATGCGAGTAATCTTTCTCCCCGATTTGTTGGTACTTTGGTGGTATTTGATCGTGTTGGAGTCATGAAGTATCAAATTTCACATCCCCTATAGATGATCCGGATACATGATGTTTTCCACTTATCACATCTTTGTTGTTATCTTCATGATGACTCACACGTCATCGATTGGAGCAAGATCGATGTTGACGATGATGCGACCTTCGAGGAGTGGCTAGTAGAGATCTATGACCATAAATAGAAGGTGCTACATGGGAATTATATTTCTTTGATTCGTTCCTTGTGGTGACACGGTGTCATCAAGAAGAGTACATGGGTGTAGGAGTCGTAGATGCGTTTCCATTACTTAGATCTATTTTAAGTTATTGTGTGGAGTTTTTCTTTGATCCGTTTTTTTGTAACATTGATGTGATGTTATGATATAATTTTTTGGATATGGAATGATTGTTCCCTTGTTTTATGGATGTGTTTGATGTGTACCAATATGTGGGGAAGGGAGGACCTGGCTCCTAATCAGGAATCATTAATGTGGATGTGATAAAACCAGTGTGGGCGAGTCAGTTCTCCCAAAGCAGATAATATCATGGCATATAGGGAGAAACCCCCTAACCCTTATGTCATCATAGTGTGATATTTGTGGTTGGGGTACCTGTTTAAATGTGATAACTCTTGGGGGAGTGTTATTGGATGTCAAGTTTTTGTTCCAGCTTTCAAACCACTATGGGTGGTTATCCTCTTAGACGTATCTTGCAGGGTGGTTGTTCAGACCCCTCTTTTCTTCTGGGTTGGTTTTGAAATATCGAGGATGATAATGTCTTGAGAGGTATCAAGTCTAATGTCTCATACCTATCCGGTCCATTTATTTTCTGAAATTTTGTGTTTGAGGTGTTCTGGGAGGTCAAGTGGACTTATTCTCGATAGTTATCCAAATTTCTAGTTCATGAAAAGTGTTTCAAGAATAGTATGATATTTCCAACAGCATGCCATTCCCTATACCAAATTTATAGTTCCTAAATAGTGTTTCTAGACTAGTGAGGTTCTAAAGTGTTTCTAGACCAATGAGGTTCCCGTAATAGTGAGTCATCCAATACCTTCTCAAATTTTATGTTTGGTGTACTATGTTTCTAGCTTCCTACAGTTTCACCCCTTTAACGTTTCCTTTGATATAAAATCCATTTAAAGACTTGTTTTAAGGACTATAAGGCCAATTAAAATTCCATAACCCTGTTTTTAATTATTTTAATGGTGGGGAAACCTTTACTTGGTCAAAATGTGAGATTTAATGTGATCCTCTCATTAATATAAAAATTTATCGTATTTTAAATTGCAGCTTTGTTAAATCTTATTAAGGGATGAGATATCATTTTCCTTGATTCTTCCTTCTTGTTCCCAAATGTGAGACACTTGAACCCTTCCTTTGTTCCCAAGAATTTGTGGGATCAATCTGTACTCATCGGATCATCCCTTCCTTGGGGTTTCACTACTACTATTGCACCCCCTGTTTTGGGGCAATAGAGAGGTATCCATCATGTTCCAAAATAAGTTCTTGATGTGATGAAGAAATGATGATCCTTGATCATCAAAGTAAGAAATTATACCTTTTTTGTCTTTTACGTGCATCATGCAGGGTTGGTATGACAATGCTTCCACAAGACATAGTTGAAACCCAACCTCTAAAAAAGATAATAAATAGTTCTTAAATTGAAGGGGTTGGTCAGAGATGATGTTTTTATTATTCTATTCTACATTGTGAATTGTACAAGATTAAGCCTACTGAAATTCATGGTCATTGGGGGTTCTATTTTTCACACATTTAATGCTCTATTTTATGGACATGGTAGTGATTAAAAATGTACATCAAGGAAATAGGTTTCATCACATATACTTGGTTGTTTAAATGGATTCTTGATGAATGTAACCCATGTGTGATCACCCTGGTTAAACAAATGAAAAGGAGGAACATGGTAACCAGTGTTGGTTGAATATGTAAACTATTTGATCGATTTTAGTGATATGCATGAGGAATCTGTTTGGATCCCTATATGGGTTATGTGGTGGTTTTTTTTGATATCACCGGGTGGAAATGGTTGTGGAATAGAACCTACTATTGAGTGGTTGATCGATTGTGGATTGGACGATCTTGTAGGCAGCTGAACTACTTTTGGTTGTGTTGTGGTCGCAAGCTGGTGGGGACGTAGTTTGAGGCATCTCCCTTTCTTTTGCTTACATGAAAAACCTCAAGTGATCTGTCAAATCACTGCTTTGTTGTTTCTGTTATGTTGTTGTTACTGATTATGGTTGTGCATGTTAGTTTCCCAGTAATGAAGGAATAATTGAACTGTAAATTATCAAACAAGATAATTTTAATGGGGAGTTTTGGGATTGTTGTTATATTCATGACGTAGGGTTATCAATGTTGTGGCACATGCTTGGATATTTTTTATAGAAGCCATTGTATTGGTAGAGTACTTTTTCTTTATTAATCTTTTATATTCATTATGTTTAAGGAGAAACCCACTCATGTTGATAACATAGTTCTGAATACCCCCATCTCATGGGGGTGGTGTTTTCCTAGGTCGTTATCCCATTTATACTCCCTCTCATGGAGGTTGTGATGGCCTGAGGTGGTTAAATTAGCCCAAAACACTTTGGGAATGATGTGTGGTTTTAGACCAGAACATTTGGGAAGGTTTCTGTTATGGATATGTGGCTTAGGTGTTTTCATGCAGAATGTTCCCAAGTGTGTCTGAGATGAGGCCCGGTTGTCTTCAGGTGAGAAGTGTGGTTGTAGTTTCCGAGGTGTCTTTGGTATGAGGCCTAGGTGTCTTCGGGCGAGATGTGTGACTATTGTGGAGCCCAGGTGTGAGAAGGTATAACTATATGGGATGTGGTAGTGATAGTCCTTAGGTGTCTGCGAGCATTTTGTGGGTTGTTCCCTAGGTGTTTGCGGGCATGATATGTGGATGGTGGTGGCCCAGGTGCATGTTGGCAGAATATGAAAGTGGAACTTATAGGGGAGGTTTGAAGTGTAGGATGTCTAGATGAGCAGGGGGAAGGTGGTTTAGGGTACCCTGTAATGATGTTCTATACTACTCTATACTTGGATTTCAATATGTGGGGAGTGTTCCTTGTGAGGCTAGGTGGTTATCTTCTTTAATTATTGTCTGGTTACTTCTATTTTTCACGGGGCATTAGAATGTATCCCCATAGATGCACGAGTGATTTAGGATCCCTACTTAGTATACTTGCATGCTCACCCTATGTTAACTTTCAACCCTCTACGAGGGATTTGAGGACTGTACAAGACCATAATTGGTTGGATGTTGGTAGTTTTTTTTTGATGATGCTCAATTTTTATGCTACTATTCAGTTTTACATTTTCTTTTTGGTATTACACTTTAATGATTCTTTTACTTTTGTTTCATTTTTGTTTAAAACATGCATGTATGTTTGTATTTGGGTTTATTTTTATACATATTGTACCTTGGTGTTTGGTAGTTGGGTTCTCTTATCTCCAAATCATGTTAAAATAAAAAAGTGTAACGCCTCCCAAATGTGAAAATATAAACCCTTGGTGCTAGTTTCAACTCTAGGGCCTACTAGAGGTAGGACTCGGGGGGTCATTATCTCATCTTCATCTTGAGGAAGGAATGACAAAGCACATTTCCACCCCTTCCCTCATCTTTCCAAAGGCAGGATGTGAAATAACTTATAAAGGATGCTTTACAAATCATTTAATTAATTTATTTAGGAATGTAACTTTTCAGTTTGAAATAATATGTTTATAATTTAAAAATTTTAGAATTATTTCAAATTTTTTTTTTATTGAGAAACACAATTAAAACATGTAATGGAAGATTGAAATCATTGATCATTTATAATAGCCAAAAATATTGTTCATTACCTATATGTTAAACAAATATTCCATTAAATTTTTTGGTAAAATCCAAATGAGACCTGTTTCGAAAAAGATAAGACGATTTATTTTAATGCATTTTGTAAAAATTCATCGAATGGTAAAAATTTTATTATATAATATCTGAAGAAAATTGATCATTCATGAAATTTTGATTTTGAAAATATAGTTCTATATGAAAAATAATTTTAACATATGATAGAGATAAAGTCAGGTTTCATTAAAAATAGACTTTTAGAATATTGAGTACATAAAGAGAGGAAAATGAAGGGAAATTTTACTATAAAGAAGCAAACACAAGAGAATAAAATTCATGATGTTATTTAGAAAAAGATCATAATATTTCATCATCCAAAACAAAATCAAAAACATTCTCGATAAACAATGAGATTATAACATCAAAACCTTACTAGTTTGGTAGCTTTTCAATCATAAACCCCATTATATAATAACATCAAATTAGACATCAAATATCATTAATAGAATAAAATTCGTGAATAAAATGTCAAAGTGGTAGTATTGTTTGTTCAGGATAGGTATAAAGAAGACAATGACACAATTGGAGGGGGGGGGGGTGAATTGTGGGTTTCAAAACTCTAATAGTTTCAGTAAACCTATCTTCTGTAATAGTGTTCATTTCCTTTTCTCTCTAAAATAATAGAGCAGTAAAAATAAATAAATTAACATGAACACCATGATGTATAGTGGTTTAGGATAAAAACATCCCTTAGTCCCCTCTACCAACGCTCAACTCTATAATCTTGGTTAGTTTTACAAGGTCATCTTATCTTAAAACCTTAAAAATCCACAACTATGTATAGACAATTCATACCTTACAATAAGAACAAAAACAAATTTAGTTATTTTACAAGGAAGAAAATATCCCCACCTTATTATAAGAATCTGACACTTAATCATGACTATGTATTAACAGCCAAAACTCAATTAAATCAAAAGAGTTGGATTTTTTTAATGATACATGTTAATATTCAAAGCTTGGAACTATAGTTGATAGATGAAATCGGATCCTAAAGGTATCATAAAAGAATATATTTATTCAATATTTGTACATGATTTATTTAATTAGTAACAAAAAAACATTAGACAAATGTTTAAACCTGGATGTCTCTAAAGTGTATATTCAATAAATGATTTCTTGTTTAAGTGCTTCATCATTATTTCATAAGAAGATATAACAAATAAATGCAGTAGTAGAAATGAAAACATTAATGAATAAATCAGATAGATCCAAACATGGATGTCTTTAAATTTTAGCTCCAGAGGCAAAAATATAGATCTTCTTCTATAAGTAAATCTAAACATATATTTTCGATGATGAACGTCTCTACATTTATACAGTAGTTCAAACATTTCCAGGTCAAACCATCTCCAAAAATATCACACAATAAATTTTTAATATTTGATTTCAAAAACATTCAAGAGAGTTGTAACATACCATAATAATATTAATGTTTTAATATATTTAGTAGGATCTTTAAAATCAATAATAATGACCATTTTTAGTGGTCATAAAACACCTTTGAATCGATCTTTATTTCCATCAAGAATGCCTTTGAAATCTTGAAAAATATAACAGATTTAAAAATCAATCATTGAATAGTAAAATATAGGTTTCCTCCACATGAATAAAAAACACATAACATAGGGGTTATAACATATGGTTGATTACCAGAGTTGGGTTGATATTCCATACATTGTTTTCTTCAAATGTGTGGTTTCTTCCAAACGTAGGGTCAATAAACCATACTTTCTACATTCTAAATCATTGGGTTCCATAATAACATAGGATTAATGAACCATATATGATATTAAAAATGTAGGGTTTATTACTTACATTACTCTTATCAATTTAGAGTTAAGAACAGTGTTTCTAGAATATGATAAAGACACATTCTGAACACATCAACGAATATTTCCCATGGATAAAAGTCTTGAATATAATTACAGAATAAATATTTCAATTAATATTAATTTCATAAAAAGAACATAAATTAATGTGATTAGTAATTTTTTTGTGATCATGAATGTTGAAAATAAATTGTTGAAATTGTTAAATCAATACATGCTGAAAAGTCTCCACCCTTTTTATGATCAAAAAACATATAACATAAATAAATTAAATTTAAAAGATAATTTTTGGAAAAATCCAAAAAAAAAATTTCCCACAATTTCATTGTATATAATTTATCACATTAAGAAAAATTCTCTCTAAATATAAGAATATAACAATTATCATATATTCTAAGAAATGAGGATAAATAAATATTTTTAAATATCCTCATACTTTCCCTATAACACCACCATTTTCAAGTAAATAAACCATTATGTTTTATTTTTAATTATGAAAAGTGTATGGGTGAAGTTGGGTAGAGTTTGGAGAACTTTTAAGTTGTCATTGAGGATTTTATAAAGGTTCAATGATATAGAAAGGTTTTGGAAAAACATGTAACACCTATAAGAAACTGTGAACAATGAAACAAGGGATAAAGAGAAGGTGCACAGGTGGCCCAAAGTTTGTTAAAACTGTGTAGCAGCCTAGAAGAGACCATGAAACTTGAGACAGTGGGATTTAGCATGGATAACACAAAGTTTGGAAACAATGAAAGCCAACAATTCCAGGTTCATTCTTTAGGAAGAATTTGGTTCACAGTTAGTGCACAATTTTCCTAACCTAGAGACTAACCATGTATTGGTCAAAAGTGAGATCCTAAAATTATGGATCCTACTAGATTTGACCAATTAGGCTTTATGTTTTCTTTATATGCGGCCCTAGATCAATATTATCTCTTCCCAAAGGCTAGGTATACTTATCCCATCATTCTAAAGGTGATCCAGAGGCTTATCTTGGTTTTTTGACGCTAGATTCATATTGTAAATTATCATTCTTGGTTGTTATTGGTGGTTTTCCTTAGATCTACTTCTCTATCTCAATTGATTTCTTATATCTACATACACTATGGATAGATCTAAGATAGAGGGTTCCAAATATGACTAGACTTAGATTTTTTAATGCTCAGGGAAGAGATCTATGGTTGGTTTTAGAGATTCAACCCGGTTTCATTAGTGTTTTAGTGTCTTTCTTCATTTTCTCTATAAATCTTTAGGTATGTGGATTCAAAATTGACCCCTCTATTTAGAAAATGAAGGATTTCTTTCAAATTTATTTTTTTGATTGAAATTGATTATGAAAATTGATGTCCAAGCATGATTTAATCCCTTTTTATTAATTATTGTTTATTTTTGTGGAATTAAGGAATTTTTGTGAAAAGTAATTTGTTAAATAAATTTAAAATGTTGATTTTAAAATATTTTCTTGGTTTCAATCCAAGAAAATGATTTTGTAAAATTTTTCAATAAAAATATTATTTTATTGATTTTTTTCATTTAGATGGATTTGTATTTAAAATGGGTTTTGCATTGAAATGGATTTCACATTGGAATGGTTTTGGGATGATTGTATTGGAAGGATTTTTGGGCATACTTGTTGGTGTGTGTTCAAATTTTATACAAGGCTTGGATGAAATATAACCTTATTCTTGGTTACAAAGGTGTAATGGAACATAGAATATAGGTTACCTTGCGACAACTTGGTAGATCAATAGGAGACCACTCATGAGTATGTATGAGTCACCTAGGTATGCATGGGTGGATGTGTTCTTGTGCCATTTGGAATGGGTTTTTCCAACTAGATTATGAAATGGTTTGGAAAACATTCTTTATTGTTTTTGATGGAAAATAGTTTTGGTTTAGAATAACATTTTTCTTAGAAATAATTTTAATTTTGTGATAATTTTTTAAATTATTTTATATAAATGTGGTAACATGTTCTATCATAGTGGCATGGTTATTAAAGTAATTTGGGGAAACATACAAAGTTTCATTTTTAAACACTAATTTGGAACTTCGGTGCTTTTATATATATCATTTATAAAGATATAGGAAAAGGTAAAGTATCACACTTATCTAGTGGCCCTTAGTGATACTTGGACTATTTGTGGAGTTGGAGCATAAAGCATGTTGGAGCTTTGAGTTATGTAGTTGTCCTTGAGTTTTATTGGTTTCCTTTCACAATTTACTTTGGGGATTTTTAGTCTTTCACTATACTAATATTTTATAGTTTAGTTTTGATATAAATGGTAATTATTTTAGTTATAGTTAATTTATATCATGCATCATGTAGTGGTTTATTTGGTCATGGAATGTATGTTTCTTTGTTTTATTTTCAAAGCGAGAATCATCATCCAAATATTAATCAAGCCCTTGGAATTTATTTCCATCCCTTAGAATATTTGGTATTTCACCTAAGGCCAAGTAACCATTCAAAATATTCTAATGGCAGTGAAGAGGGGATGGATGTTTCAAGTGGTATCAGCTAGTTTATTCCCATCCTAACAAGTGGTCTTCAATTATCTAAGTATTGGAGTTTATATTCTTTCTCATTTATTCCTTGAGTTTGGATCTTATAAAGGATTAGGATCATGAAGACATGAAATGTAGAGCATAAACTGATGAAGCTAACCTTTTTAGGCTGAAGATCAAGTTACTAGAGAGATGGGTACATGGTGTTTTGGTGACACTTATAGGTTAAAAATATCATTTTCATGGGTTTATCCAATGGGACGATCATGAAATACATTATAAAATGACTTCCCACTAGGAGTGTATATTTAATTTTTAGAAATGAAATATGATTTGGTGTAATGTGACAAATTTTTTAAATGTTGAAATTTTATTCAAATGAATGACTTTGAAAAGAGAATGGTAATGGTATTTTTAAAATAGATTGATTTTCAAATATGGTTGAACATCATAAAGGATTATTTTGGGAAGCACTAATTTGATAGTATGATATGGAATAATTTGAAATTATGAAGCACTAAATTGATAGAGAGTGATACATATGATGTGTGTTGTGTTTCTAGGAAATGGAAAATAGTAGGAATTATAGGAACGAGGTGAAAGAAGTTATTGAGAATGTTGTTGCACCTAAGCCACAGGTGAACCAAAAATTGGTCCAAATCATCACTCATGCATTTCAAATAATTGATCAAGGACTACAACTGGATAATATTTTTATTATATCTATCAATAGTGGAAATAAAAGTGTAGGACGTATGTTTTTATTCACAAGATCAGGTGAGAAATCTGACAATAATGGAAAGAGGAAGGGGGAAACTTTTTTCTCAAGAAGGGATAACACATAGAAATCAAAACACAAGATGAATTAAACTTCCTCCAAGATCCAAGGCCAAGCCTGGATGTTTTTAGTGTGGTTCACTGAGTCACGTCCAGAAACATTGTACCACATCATCATCACCATGCCACAATTATAACAAAATGGATCATCTTCAGAGCTATTGTCACATTGCTCTGAGGTCAGGTGTTTGGAAAAATCCTCATGTGTCGCAGATGTTGTATTATTTGAAAAGACAAGGGTAACAAGATACCACTCTCTAGTAGAACAGATCTATCCATGATGATTCTAGGAACACCATGACTTATTCGGTGGGGAAATATCACCATGGTAACAAGGAGAAAATTGCGGAAAGAAATAAATTATATGGAGCTGAGTAGGTTCTTATGGATGATCAGTCTGGACCATCTATAGTGTGAGGTAAAATTTTTTGGAATTATACCCTTACACAAGTCTTGTTAGATATGGTAGCATCCCATTAATTTTTTTCTTCTCATGTTGATTATTTTCTATCTTTAAAATCTTTTATGATGCCTTACGTTATAAGACTTCAAATGCATCATGGTCAATGAGAATGTTAAGAATTTGTGTGTAAATAATGTTCTATAACCATCGATTTAGTTGAGATAAAATGGGACATATCTATGATTGATATGTAGGTATATAATATAATCTTGGGTATGTATTGGTTGATAGTCCTCAAGTCTCATATCGACTATTATAACAGAATTGTTAGTTTTACAACTAATGATGGAATCGAGATTCAATTTCGAGGAGAATCTAATAAGAAAGTAGGTGTAACCTGATTTTTGACTCCAAAACTTGGAATGAAATCTTACCAAATGGAAACCTTGAATTTGATATTAAAGGAAGATATCAAGGATATTAGTTTTCCAACACTGGTTGATCAGTTTCCTAATGTTTTTCTTGATGATTTCTCAATATTTTCACCCCTAAGAGAAGTGGAGTTTTCGATTTATCTCCCCTAGTATTAATCATATTTAACATCCCTATTATACGATGGAACCATCAAAATTCATGAAATTGAATTTTTAGTTGGATTATATGGAAGGTAAAGGGTTCATTCAGCCTAGCACGTCTCTGTGGGCAGAACTAATCTTGTTTGTCATGAAGGAAGATAGATTACTTCAGCTATGTGTGTATTATTATAATATTAATCATGAAATGATGAATAATAGGTATACACTTCCATTTATTTATGATCTGTTTGATCAATTTATGGGAGATCATTGGTTCTTAAAAAATTGACTTGTGATCAGGATATCATCAATTGTGAGTTTGGATGGACGATATTCCAATGAAAACATTCAGGAGAAGATATGACCATTTTGAATATGTGGTAATTCCTTTTGTTATTCTGAATCCACTAGTGATATTTATGGCCTTGATGAATTAGATACTTACTAGGTATCTGAATTCTTTTTTGGTGGTTTTTTTTGGATGGAATATTGGGGTATTCAAGGACAAGGGAGGAGCATGAACAACACTTGGTGACAATGTTGGGAATATTGAGTGATCATAGGATGTATGAAAAATTATCAGAGTGTTATTTTTGGATACAAGAGGTATTTTACCTTAGAAATCTACACAAAATGTTTTTTTTATCCCAAAAAGATAGAAGCTGTCATATCATTCCAATTTCTAAAGAATGCCTTCAAGATACTGTGTTTCCATTTCCTACCTTGTCATTACTAATGTTTTTTTCAAGAATTTTTTTGCTAGGTTTTCCTATGAAATATTTAAAAAATAAGAATCTCCCATTAAAATGGGTTGAAGGATGTCAGAATATTTTTCAAGAATTAAAAGTTCACCTTGAATAAACACCTATCTTGATATTTTTAGAATCCGTAATATGGTACATGGTGTCTTGTGATGCTTCGGGGCATGGTTTGGGATTCGTTATCATGAATTTGGATCTTGTTGTTGGTTATGTATCATGTCAGTTAAGGTTTCATGTGAAAAACTACCCAACACAGGATTTGGAGCTAGCTGTTGTTGTCTATGCATTGAATAATTTGTTTCATTTCCACATTGGTGAGAAATTCACAATGTTCACGGATGATAAGATATTGAAACATGTTTTCTCGAAAAGGGATTAGAACTTGAGACAAATAATATGGATGGAGTATCTCTAAATGTTTGACATTGACTTGATGTACAAACCAAGTAAAGGTAATTTGGGGGAAGATGTATTAAGCATAAATTCAAATGCTCAGTTAGAAAAATAGGCTTCAAATGAGTGGTAGTTGATGTCAGTACAACCCAACATGCATGTGGAATGTGAAGACCATTATTATGTTGTAATTTTATTTCTTGTTTTGTTGGTTCCAGATTTGGTAAGTATGGTTTGAGAGGCATAAATGTATGATTTAGAATGAGTTGTGATGAGTTCAAAATTCAATGGTGGGGATACTATTAATAAATGGAATCTAGATGTGAGTTCAGTGTTGTGGTTCATAAATCAGATAGTCATACCTATGGATTTTCAAGAACATCTTATTCATTCCTATCACCATTCAATATGGGCAGGTAATCCTAGAAAACAAAATTTCTATAATGTGTTGAGAACATAGTTTGGGTTGATTCATATGAAAAGGAAAGTGGCTGAGTTTCTTTCATGATGCCTAACCTGTCAGTAAGTTAAGACACTGCACTAATAACCAGTAGGTACAATGAAATCTTTACCTATTCTAGTTTGGAAATGATAGAAAATAGAAATATATTTTGTAACAGGTCTCCCAAGAGATGTTTAGATAGATGATGTCATATTGGTGATAGAGGATCATCTCACAATGGAGGGTTGTTTAATCCTTATTCATGAATCTCATATAGAGGGGGACCTGTCAGGGATCTAGATCTAAAAAGTGGTAAAGAGGCATGTTATACCTGTTTAAATTGTAAGAGAATGAGATATAAGGTTTAAGTCATGTTTTGGGGAATCCTTAAATAAATCCCTCGGGTCTTAGTTGATGATGAGAAGAACATATCACAATAATATACATGGCTAATAAGAATATAAAATAAATACATTAGAAGTAATGTTTCAGTCTTCTGTAATATATTTTAATGGACCATGGGAAGAGCACACGCCTTTAGTTGATTTATCGTATAAAAACAACTATCATTCCATGATATATATGGCTCTCATTGAACGACAGAATGGGATTCCTTATCTTTATCCACTTTTTTGGGTGAAAACACATCAGAACTCACTAGTTGGGATGATCCTTGTCTATAAAATAATGGAAAAGATTTAGTTGTTTAGGAAATGGATGGAGAAAACTCAGATTCATCAAAAATCATAGGCAGATCATCATATATGGTCACTGTCATTCATGGTGATTGATCATGTGTTCAAGAGTAACTCTCCAAGGCATGGACATCACCATTTTGGAATATAGGGAAAATTATATCCTTGATACATAGAGACCTTTTAGATACATTAATGGGTTGTTGAGGTGGATTATCAGTTTTTTTTTCAGTCATTGTTTATTATAGTTCTTAATGTGTTCCACGTATCTCAGTTGAAAAATTATCTGTTTGATACTAAAAATGTGATCTGATAGAGTCACACTAACCTTGAGCCATATGATTCATTGGTGCACATGCTAGTGTAGATTATGGATATGCAAGAGAAATTAATGCATTAAAAATGCATCAGTTTTGTACAGGTTTATGGAAGCATGCTCAAATCTAGGAATAGAATTGGGAACACTAGAAGGAAATGAAAGAGTAATGGCCAGAACTCTTTTAGGGAATTGATGGTTTTCTAATTTCCAATGATGGAAATGACATTGGTGGGTAGAATTTATCATCCCTGATTTCATTTTAATAACCTTTTAATTATTACTTTTAATTATATAAAGTGTATGGGTGATGTTTGGGAGAGTTTTGAGAACTTCAGAGTTGTTTTTGGGGCTTTTATAATGGTGAATTTTAGGTGGAAAATTTGGGAAAATCACGAATCACCTACAAGAATCCATGGAAAATTAATCATGCACTAAAGGGAAGGAGAACAGGCGATAAATAATTTTTCCAAGTCGTGTTGTATCCTAGAAGATACCATGCATCTTGACAATGTGGGATGTAGAATAAATGGCGTATGATTTGGGAACTGTACGAGCTAACCACGAGAGGTTCCTTCTTGGGATATATATGGTGCATGGTTAGTGAATGGTTTCCCTAACTATGCTATTAACCATGCATGAGTCAAAAGTGAGATTCTTAAATTTTTGATCTCACACATTTTGACATATATGGTCATCATTTTTCATTTTGTGGACATAACTCGAGATTATCTCTTCTCAATGGCAAAGAAGGGTTTTCCCATTATTAAATAGTAAATCAAAAGGCTTATCTTAGTGTTTTGAAGCTAGATTCATACATTAATTCATCATTCTTGGTTGTTCTTGGTGATTTTACCTAGATCTACTTTTGCATTTCTCATAGTTTCTTAGATCTCTATCCACTATGGATAGATCAAAGTTAGTGGATTCAATATATGAATAGATTTTTCTTTTTTTATGCTAGGGGAAGATATATAATGTGGGGTTTTAGATATTCAACATGGTTTGGTAGGAGTTTGAGTGTCATTTTTTATTTCCACCATAAATCTCAAAGTAGGTAGATTTAATCTCAACTCCACTATTTAGAATATGAAGGTTTAATTTAAAATTTATTGTTTTGATATAAATTTATTATAAAAAATGATGTGCATGACTAATAAGAATACTTTTTTTAATGGTTATCAATTTAGTTTTGGAATTGTGGAATTGTTCTGCAATGTGATTTGATAAATGATTTTAGATTGTAGATTTTAAAATATTTTCTTGGTTTGTTTCATGTAAAATGGTTTTTTTGAAATGGTTTTTAATAAAAATAATTTTTTTTATTGAAATGGATTTATAATTTTAATGTTTTTGGCATTGAAATGGTTCTGTCATTGAAATGGATTTCGCATTTGAATGGGTTTATCATGATTCTAATGGCATAGTTTTTGGGCATACTTGGTAGTGTTCATTAATATTGCAAACAAGTCCTAGTTGAAATATGTCTTTGTGATCAGTAAAAAATATTTAATGGAACATCGTTTATTGGCTACATTATGATGACTTAGTAGATTGATGAGAGACCGCTAATGAGTATGGAACTTTCACCTATGCATGAATAGGTGGATGTGTGGGTGTGTGGTTTATAATAGGTTATGCCAATTGGATTGTAATATTTTTTGGAAAATAGTATTTTCATTTTCCATGCAAAAGGATTTTGGTTTAGAAAAATATTTTTCATTGAAATAATTTTGAATTTATGATAATCTATTTTCAATTGTTTTATATAAATGTGAATCAAGTTTTATCCTTATAGAAAAAGTAGAGAATTCATTTGGGGAAACATAAAGAGTTTCATTAATCACCACTACTTCCACACTTTAGTGATTTTATAGACATCTTTTATTGAGACACACAAAAAGTAAAGTATCACACTTCTCTATTGGTTATTAGTGATACTTGAACTATTTGTGGAGTTGGAGAATAGATCATGTTAAACCTTGGAGTTATGTAGTTTTCATTGAGTTTAATTGGTTTTATTTCTCTGTTTACTTTGGTGTTTTATAGTGTTCCACCATGGTAATATTTTATAGTTTAGTTTTGATATAAATAGTAATTATTGGAGTAAACTTTAATTTATTTCATGCATAATTTAATGATTTATTTGGTCTTAATATGGTTGGTTGGTTGTTTTATTATGCAATAGAAAATCATCACCGAACTGTAAATGAACATCTTAGAATTTATTTCTAGACTTTATCATCTTGGGGAAGTCACCTAATACCAAGTAACATTCCACTTCCTTATAAATCCAATGAGGATTCATGGGATGTTACATATCCCCTTAAGATCTTCCCTATTTAGATTATAATTAACTAAACATTAGATAATTATAAATTTCTCCCCCTTTATTGTACCATTATGAAATTTTCTTTTTATCCATTAAAATTAAAATTCTATACAGAATAAATTTTTATAACTTTATGAACATGATAAAACATTTATAAAATTAAAATATAAAACTTATCCCAATTTTGGGACATCAAAATGATAAGAGTAGAAATTAACTCCCCATAGGTTTAAGAATTCTTTAAAAATATAATATTTAAACGAGGATATATCATGAATTAAAAGATTAAAAACACCCCTGGAATCATATCATATTAAACAATTCTAATTTTTTAATACATTTTTAAGATAGAAATTAGGTTCATGTTTGAATAAAAGTAAACAAGAATTATGAAACTGCAAATTTCACTATTTTTCACTTTAAAAAATATAATTAAATATAGTATATAACATAGATTTTTATATGATTATAATAAAAATGAAATGTTTTAACAAAGAGTAGACTATTCTTACTAACCATCAAAATTCTGAAATATTTTGATTAAATCATCATAAAATTTTAGTTGTTCTTTTAATATGTTTAGAACATATTTTGTTCTTTGATAAGATGATAATGAACATTGTTCAACTTAAAAAAACTTCTTTTCCTCATGATATATATTTGTAACAAAATATACTCTACGAAGCTCCTTTTTAATTAGTATTTATACTTCAAAAATATTAAAATATATTTTTAGATATAACTATCTTTAGTATTCTGCTAATAAATTTTTAATGAATTGAAAACAACTTTTGAAAATGATGCTTTTTGAAGATTATCATACGAATTTCTAGACACATCCATTTCAACCATTATGTCATATTTCTCTTCATTTAAAGAGATAACATTCAATAGAAGTCTTTTATAAGATATTTGAATTGAATAAACATTTAGTTCCCTGAAACCATGAACTTATATTTTTTATTTTAGATGACTTCGCACACTAATCATCAACAAAAAAGACTGTATATTCTTTGAATGGTTCAAAAGGATTACCTTTAATTATTTAGACATAAAGAGTTTCGTTGAACTAGAAGTATTTGATCACTTCATCTTTCTGTAACTGGTTTTTAATAGTCATTTGAATAATATATTTTAAAGAAGATGAAGAAGAATAAAAATATTTTAAGAAGAAACTTGAGCAGAAAAAATATAGAACATCCATTTAAAAAAAATGACTTGTAAGAATAGTTTATCTGATTATGTAACCATATAAAATTTTAAGAATAAAATATAAAAGATTTTTGAAAACATTTCACAACATGCATTATATTTTCAATCAAAATATTTAACAACATAATTATATATAATTAATGAGAATGAAAAATTTATTTATATAATAAATAAAAATATTTTATTAAACATTTTGAAATAAATGTTTTTCATGAATAACATAATTAATTTACCAAAATTTTAAGAATAATAAATAAAATACTCCCTCAAGGAGTGACTTTAGTAATGTGAATTATTGATAACGAACTACTTCAGAGTTTTTCAATCCTCCTGTAGATACTTTAACCTATATCCATAAATCGACCACTTAATTATTTAACAATATAGCTTAGCATTAAAATCCAAAGAAATATCAAAATAAATTCATTTTTGGTACCCATATGCTTCTGGGTCAGTAGTGTTAGCAATTAAATTTTTAGGTAACCAAACTTCTATTTTAGTATAAATTCTATAATTTATCAAATATTTTGAGAAATAAGAACTTTTAATATTAAAAATATGCAGTTTTCTAAAACTAAAATAATTCACATAGTGACCAATAGTATCATAATAGTAATATTTAATAGTAGAAATGTTTTTACTATTAAAACCAGGAATAATATAATTTTAATAAAGTTTTTTTCCTTCAACATTACTTCATATTCCAAAATTTCCTTTCAATATTTTATTTTTTCTAGGTATTTGATATTAATATTTTTCACATTTTGTTAACATATTAGAAGCTTGGTTTAAATCATCAAATTAATCCACTTATTATTTAATCTTAATTTTATGTAAATCACAAAAAAAATTTATAAACCTTTAATTTTAAATCTATAATATTTCTTGATAAATTTTTATTATCAAATAAAACATTATCATAATATTTTTTTAATTTTTTTATAGTCTTTATTTTGTGATTCATATTTTTCTAGGAACATAAAACAATATTTACTTAACTCATCGTAAGAATTTTTTTTAGAAATAGAGTTTTGTAAGTTTGAGGGTTATACCTCATTAGTATCATCCATTAGATATACAACTTTATGATTAGCTTCTGAATTTGTAGAATATCCACCATATGAACTACTGTTCTTAATCCAGGTAGATTTTCCATATTTTATTCCTTTATTTTTATAAGTATCATTACTTTGAGCTTTGAGTAAAGAAAATTTACCCATTTTTTGACTTATTCCCTTATATTCACAACATCTATAATCTTTATTTCCTCTATTTTTCTTTATGTACAACTTTTCAAATTTTCTAGCTACATCAAATAGATCATTATCTTGATCTATAAAATTTCAATCACACAATTCATCATTTGTAGTCAATAGAGACACTTATTCATTTTTATATGAAATTTAGCTTCAACATATAAATCTCTTTTATAAATCATCAAAGTCCCAACAGAGTCCTTTACTGTAAAATTCGCTACTAATGTATAATTGAATATATCTTCATATATTATATTACACATAGGGTGTAGTACTTTGAGTACTTTTAATGGTTGATCTGATAGAAAATTTTAATCTCTTAAAGAAGCAACATTATTGATAATATCTTTTAACCTTCCATACATTTTATTGATAGTTTTATTATCATCCATTATAAAAGAATCAATATTTATCTTTTCATCAGTGTATCTTAATTTTTGGACATTTTTAGTCTCTTTATAAGACATTTTAATAGTCCAGAACAACATATATGCAGTAGAACATTGAGAAACTCAATTTAATTCTCCAATACCTAAACCATACTCAATAAAATTCATAGATTTAGAATTCAGATAATATTCTTTTTCTTGATCAGTACTACAAACATCAAAATTTTATTTAGAAATCTCGTAAGGAATAAAAATTTTGAAATAAACTCTTATGCAATGTTTTTTAAATAAATAAGCATGTGATATTTCCATCATCCATAATTTTTACCATTAAATTAGATTGCACACATCATCGAATAACCTTCTTGAGAATTTATCATTTCATAACTTCTTTGTTTGAATATTTTACTTCGTCTTGTTAGATCCAGAAAAATCATCTATAAAAACTTTAGATGACAAATTTTAATATCGATTAGGTAAATAAATACTAGAAAATACCTAACTTTGATACCAAATGATAGGTTGGGATTGGGATAATGATGAAAAATACACAAGAGGGGGGGGGGGTGAATTATGGTTTTGAAAACTATGATAGATTCAGAACACCTCTCTTATATAGTATCATTCCTTTCTTTTTATCTCAATGATGAGTAAGTCGCAAAAATAAATAATGGAAAATGAACACATCAATTTATAGTAGGTACGGGCATAAAGATCTTTTATTCAACTCCTAAAATGTTCAAATTGATGGGAATGATGATTTTTGAAAGTTCCTCTTATCCTAATACCTTCAAAATACACAACTAAGTGTCAGAAGATGACAACATACAATAAGAGTAATAAAAATCTTGTGGTTTTTTTAAAAGGAACCGAATATCCACAGCTTAGTATAAGAATATGACACTTAATGAAGAATATGTATGGGTAGATGAAACACAAATAAATCAAAATATTTTTATTTGTTTGATGATATGGGTAAAACATAATAGATTATAGTAGTAGCTAAAAGATGTAATCAGATATTCAACACAACACAACAACATATAGATCTTCATGTTTTTTCACATGATTTCCTAAACTAGTAAAAAATAAAACACCAGATATATGTTTAAACATGAATCTATCCAATGTTTAACCTCACCAAATGATTATTTTTTTCAAATTCTTGATAGATCATGCATAAGAAGATATAAAAAATATGTACAGAAGAAGAGACAGTAACATTAGTGAATCAATCAGATAGATCTAAATTTGTATGCCTCTAATGTTTATCTCTAGATAAAAAAAATCACATATTATTTTGGAAGTAAATATACACATATATTTCTAATGAATAAAATCCATAAATTTATATAGTAGGATGAAAATATAAAGGTCAATCCAAATCCAGAAATATCACACAATAAATCATGAATATTTCATTTAAAATAATTTAAATGGAGTAAATTTTTATATAAGAATAGTTACATTTTACTCCACTATAAAATATCCATTAAAACCCATAATGATCATTCGAATTGGTTGTAAAACACTTTTTAATTGATATTTATTTCAATCAAGACCATTGTAGAAATCTCAGATAATATCATGTATTTAAAACTTCATAGTTGACTAGTAAATAAATAAAGTTCCTTCAAGTTATAAAAAATATAACATTGGGATGAAAATGTAGGGTTGATTACCAATGTGGGTTTGATTTACCATATGATTTTTCCTCAAATATAGGGTTTCTTCTGAGCATAGGGTTTTTGAACCATACTTTTTTCTTTCTCAAACATCGGGTTCTGTAGTAAAGTAGGGTTGATTAATCATACACACTATTACAAACATATGGTTTCCTACTTATGATACACATGTCAATATATGGTTGGGAACAATGTTTCCATAATATTCTAAAAATGAATTCCTAACTCTTTAATGAATATTCCCTACAGATAAAAGTCTTGAAATAAATCCAGAATAAATATTTTAACAAATATTAATTTCCTGGAATCAAATTAATGTAATTTCATTAGTAACATAAATTTGGGTGTTATTGAGCATCAAAACCAAAAATAAATTAACTAAATTATTGAAACAATTCATTCTAAACAAGTCTACACACCTCATAAAGTAATATATTTTTAAAAAATAACATTTGTCTCCAAGAAGGAAAATTGTGTCAAAAATCCCTTACCCCATTAGTAACATTGAAACTATAAACCAAGTGAATGGTAATTCATAAAAGGGATTATTTACCCCCATTATATTCAGGATAAGAATCATAAAATATATTCATGGGAATTATATAAACCACAAAAAATAAATACATGATGAATATGACATTTGTCTCACAGAAAATAAAAGATAAATGAAAATCCCTTACCTTTAGTCTCAAAGTTATTAGTAAATGTTCTAACATATTTTGTAATAAATGTAATTTTATTATAAATATATTAAATTACCATACTTATATATATAATACCTTATAAGATTTACTCAGGGCCATTTATTACTTGTCTATTAACAATTCCTTATTAAAATCATGTTTCGATTAAAAGATGTTTTGTTTTTTCGTGTAGGTTTTGATTTGTTATTTTTGGTATTATTAATATGAACATGGATCCATTATCTTAATAATGTTAAAAATTATATAAATATAATATATATTAATTATATATATTTATATTTATCAATAAAAGTTATATATATAAAATGAAATACACCGTTCATAGAGATAGTAGGTCATACATACACATGGACGTTGATTCCATTTTCTCGAAAGATTGAAAGAGGGAAAGAAAAGTAATATAATTCCACAATAGAATTATTTTTATTCAATATATATCACATATATATATTTATAACTATATTTATTTCCTTCCATGTATAATGTACGTGAAAAAAATCACATCTCTTTGTGAGGCAGTAATTCGATGTACATATAAATGACATTATCTTTTCTCCCAGAGAATGAAAAGTAAGAATTTATATGTAATATGATAATTAAATAAGTATAATTATGTTCAAAATATCATATATATATATATATATATATATTAATTTAATCTATCCTCGTTTTCATCCAAGTAAAATAGAAATGGAAAACACATCAAATTGGTCCCTGAGGAGGTAATCCTACTAGACACACGATCAATGATTTTATATACCCCACAGATTAGAAATTAGAGAGGAATACATGATATTATATTTATAGAAGTATATTTATACTGAAAATTAAATATATATAAATTATAACAATAATCATACCGAATTGTGCAGGTGTCTATGTAAAATGTTTCATAACAGTTTGCGAGGTTGTAGTCTGCCGTACACACGAGCGATGCTATCATTTCCCATTTGTGGTAAGAGGAGACGAATGTTGGTAATGAAAATAAAATAATAAAATATAAGTATATGAAATATACCATGGTTATTATGTTATCAGTGTTTAATAATATTTTAATTACATGGAGTAATAAATAAAATATAAACTCTTTTTGGAGATCATTACCTCTTATTTGGGTAGTCTCTATAGGTTTGAACTGAAATCCTTCCTAGCTTGGATTTATGACCAAAATAAAGCTTCTATGATCTGAGTCGGTATGTATGTAAGGGATATGGTATTTTATTGGATGAAACCAAATTTTTCTGGAAGTGTGAACAAAGGGATAAGGGGTTGCCTTTAATAAATGGGGGGGGGGATAGACTTGGAATTTTTTAAAAGAAAAATTTATACCCTTGTATTTGTATCATGAAAAAAGGATTTAAAAAGGACCATTTATGAAAATATAAGATATAGGGTCAAAATATTGAAATTATATGTGTGTTTCACAAGATTATAGGTCATTATAACCCTTATTTTTGTATTTTAACCCCCAATAAACACATTTTCACCTCAACCATGATAAATAATATTTACTATTTTTACAATTCATAATTGATAAAAAATCTGTTATACTAATTATAAAATATAAATAATTATTATTATAAATATGGGATAATTTTTTTCAAATTAAATTCTTATATGTGGATGAATTTAATTTAAAATGTAACCCACATAAGTGATGAGAAAGAGATTTACAATGAGAAAATGTTCAAAAGATAAACAAGTTTTTAAAAACAAATTGAATATGAAATTGATTTAAATTAACTAAATTGGATTAATAAATATATTAATAAACTAATTTTACTTTTAAAACCCCACTGAAAAATTATCTTTTTTAATTATTTGAATGAAAAAATAGTTTTAAAATACTAACTAGTATTTTTCATTATTCTCTGAAAAATTTACTATTCAAAAAAACAAAAGAAAATTATTTTGAAGATAATTTTTACATATAGAATTGAAAAATTAGTTTTATTTTTGAGGATTGATTTTCTAAAAATTTTTAAAATAAATTTTTAATAAAGTGGAAAAATTGTGATAAAACGAACTTTTAGATAAATATAGTTTTAAACATAAAATTGGATTTCTTATTGTCACATAATAAGAAAACACATAAGATTATTTTTAAATTTTTTTTATTAAATATATTATATATAAATTTAATTTAAATCATTAACCAAAACATATTTATTCAATTTGTTGAGATAAACACTTTTGTGTACATAAAAATAGTTTTCCATAAAATGGTTTTTTTATTTTAAAATGGGTTTTATTTTAATTACTATTTTACAATTAACCAAATAATTAATTTTATATATTGTTATCCACTACATATTTTCTTAATTTAATTAATTTGATCCATACCCACCATTCAAAAAGTTGTGTGATAATTTTATTTTAAATAATAATATTTTACTATTTTACTATTTTTCATTTAAAGTCAGTGTCACATTAAAAACAAGATAAACCTGGTATTGCCTGTAATTTAATCTAAATAACTAATTAATATATGGAAAAATATATTACAAAATAAATTAAATCGGAATAAAATATTTTATAAAATCTGAGGGTGTTACTGCTATCAAAGGAATAGATTTTGTAAAATAATCAATGGTGACACATATAATATCCTTATTCCTTGGTGTCTTGTGGAGTCAAGTTAATAAAATACATTGAAATATTGTCACACCTCTATATATGTAGTGGAAGATGTTGTATAAATCCCATAATATTTTTTATTTGACGCTTCACCTAATAGCATGGACACAACATCCACAATGTCCCACTTTATATCACCCCACTAGAAAAGTAATGTTAAATAACAATAAAAGTTTTTGATACCAAGGTTTATTGAAAAATTTTATCTATTTGCATCATTTAGAAGTTACATTTTTAACTCTGGTATGGATGGAACACATAACCTCTTCCAAAACATTAACCCTTCATTACTATGTTTAAATCTTGTCCATTTATCATTATTCACTACTTTAATAATCCTTTTTATGCCCTATTCATCATGTTGATAGTTATTTATACATTATATTAAGTATATTTTAACAATTTCTTATAAAAGTATTGATAGCTCCCCTTTCTTAGAAATTACTCTATCTAACTTTACTACAACTCTATTTATATGTTCCTTATTAATCCTCATTAGGCTCAAAATTATATGATATATCATACTGAAAGAATTTCCCACATTTTTTTCCTTCCCACATTGGTAGTGCATTGAGTAATCATAGTCCATAAGTCGTTCCAACCATCTTCTTTTCCTCATGTTTTTCTCCTTTCGATAAAAGATAGAATTCAAACTTTTTTGGCCTGTATATATCTCACATATTTTACTATATATAAATATAGTGTCTTATTTTTTTCAAATAAATAATTATAACTGTCAACTCAATGTCATGAGTTTTATAATAATATTCTTGGGTTTTGAATTTCCTTGATACATAGGAAATAAAACATTAATTTTAGTTAAAGAAACATACAATTCCATTCTTTGATGAATCACTATAAATTTAAAAACCATCATTTATCTATGAATTAATCAATATCCTAATTAGTTCTCCAAAACATTCATCACATTTCCTATATTAGGTGAATTTAATACCTTTTCATAATAACTTGGTTAATAGGTAGTCCTATTGGGAAAGGTATTGAAAAACCATCGAAATTAACCTAATAATACTTGGAAAATATTGATCTAAATTAGGTTTATTAACATGGGACATTACTTGAATAACTTTTTCTCTGAGGGTTAAATAGATATCCCATATTTTCTGACAATACAACCAAGAAAAGAACTTTATTAATAAACAATTCACACATACTACACTTCTTATATAATTCATACTTTCCCAGGGTTTCTATAATTATTGTAGATAACTCTCATTCTCTTTATAACTCATATAGTATATCACAAATATATTAATGAATTTCCAAAAAAGATAAAAATGTAATCCTTGAATAATTTATTCACCATATCTATAAATACATAAAATGAGTTAATCAATCAAAATGAATTACTATAAAACCTTAGTTTCTATACCTTATTTGAAATGTCGCCTTCAATATATCATTCTTCATAATCCTTACATGATGATAACCAGAGCAGAGATTGATATTTGAAAAGTATTGTGCCCCTTGAAGTTGATTAAATAACTTATCAAAGTGCAGAAAGGATACATACTTTTTATAGTGATGGAATTGGTCATCTTATATTTGATGCACAATATCATGGACCCATCCTTCTTATTCATGAATAAAATATGGGATTCCGATAATTAATGTCTAGGGATTATAAATCACTTATTACAAAACTCATGAAGTTGTTTCTTTAACTCTACCAACTCCACTAGTTCCTTTATATTAGTAGTTTTAGATATGGTTATTGTATTAGGTATGATTTTAATTATAAAATCAACATCATTCTCTCGAGTATAACCATGAAATTATTCTTGAAACACATCAATAATATTTTGTACCATGAGAACATCCCATATTATTAGGTTACCTTCATCATAAATATATCCCTCTTGATCTTACAATATACCTAGAATTTCATTAAGGGGAGATAATATGTATGGATATTGATATGATTTAATGGAAGATGTGTCCCATTTAACAACAAGAGTTTCCACTTCAACTTCATAAATCATAATATCCTTTCCCTAAAAATATTTTGTTGCATTATACTTTGAAATCCATTCCATAACAATGATTATATCAAAGTATACCATATTTATAATAACTATGTTTTCAAATTGTTTATTCACATGTATCATAATTGAAACCACATGAAATGCCTTTTTATCCATAAGACTCACACTTTTTGTGTTAATTGATAACTCCTTTTCTAGGGTGTAAGAAAAAAATCCAATGTTTTTGAAAACATGGAAGATATAAAAGTGTAAACATCAAAAATCAAATAAATAATTAGTTTAATTTTTTGAAATGATCTGTGTACCTACCACTACACCACTAGGAACCTATACTTAATATGTGGTAACTACACAAGATTTTAATTTCTACCTTTGACCTTTTATAATGAAAATTACCTTAACTTATGAGGAATTGGTTTTCATAATTTTCTTTCTCTCTACAGTTAACGAATTTAACATCAAAAAATTCAATATTTTACTTCTATTGGTGTGATTAATGGACTGTTTTTATACACCTATAGCAAACTGATGTTCCTTTCCTATAAGAACTAGTGTGTTTTTCCCATTTTTTTCACATGTAGGAAATCACATCCTTACTTTATTCCTATTTTACATATTTTTCTTCCCATGATTCTTACCTAAACTATTCTTATTCTAAGATCCATTTAATACATACATCATTGATAACCCATTTTCATCTTAATGTAACTTGAGACTATATCCTCATATTATGAAAAGGTTTACATCTTCCTTCAAATGATAGAACAGAATGATGAATTTTTGGTTCTCAATAAAACTTAAAGGGATAATGATATTCTATACTGAATTGATCTAATTTACATCTTCCAATTGATTAGTATTTCCAATAAATACTATAGGATATTATTTCATGGATAAATCTAGTATAGTTTCTCCATGTTGTGGATCATTTGGATTATCTATTAGTGAATGATTATTTGTCAAACCTAGGGTGAACGGCTCGAATATGGGTATGAAATGATAATAATAAACTTCAACATCATTACATTATTCATTGAAAATATCCATGTATTTAATATTAGTATTGATATGGTTCCCATTCCTCCCATTAGTCACTATATTTTTAAAAATTTATAAACAATATTATCTAATAAAATTAAATAAAAAAAATTAAATTCCAATTATGTTTTTTAGAGTGTTCCCTATAAATTTTTAGCGTTTTCATAGTACTTGTCATATCTTACCTGGTTTATCTAAATCTATTCCCCAAGTTTTCTACTAAACATCATTTTATATCAACTTTATCATCCTGGACTACAAAAACCTTAAGTTAGTAGTTATATTACAATATTATTAAAAGTAAAATAGTTCTTAAAGGATTAAATAGTTTTTTAGTCTTATAATACTATATATATACACATATTATACTTGAAAACAAAATATATAACATGAAAACATTCAATGGACAATTTTAAATTATTTCATCATATCCCTACAAATTATACATTGTCCTCTTATATATTTCTTAGGGAAAGGAAAAAAAATAATATTAAGCTCATATAATTTTTAAGGAGTTTCATATAATGTAATCTTACATAACCTATACATGGAATAAATGATATGTAATGAATAAATGAATAACCTGAATCCATAATCAACTGAAACTAAGGGAATTTCTTATCTATGATAATAAAATAAAATAGGGATAACAATAATCATTGATTACAAAATGATGTAATTTAAAATTGTAGATATTAAAAACATACTATGAAGGCCATGTTATAAAACACTTTTCTATCATGGGAAAGGGAATACACCAAAACCATAATTTTTTTGTCTCATAATAAAAGTTAATACAGTGAGAGGTAATATAATTTCTTCCCAACCCATCACTTTTGTAAGTCCAATGAGTTTACCATAATAGTCATCAAGACCTTTCATAATGTTCCTTAAAAAACCTATTACAGAATCAAACATGACTATCCATATATTAATAAATAATTTCATAAAATAATTCCACATTTAATAGAATAAAGTCTATGTACAAAAGAAAACCCTATAATCAACTTAGTATCCTTGGTGTATCATCAACATAACATAAAGTACCCTTATCAAATAAATATAATTGTGAGGGTATATAAAATGTTCAAAGTCATACATGGAAGATAGTAATTGAATTTAATATATTTTATTCATTTTATACTATGAAAATGGAAGAAAAAATCATTCACCATTTTTGATTAATATCATGTGAATATTCAAAAGAATATCCCTTAGGAGTGTCTCATCACGTGTCTAGTCTAAGACCCACTCATAATGTATCAGAGTGATGATTGATTTGATGATCGAAAAAACTTTTTATGGTGATTAAAACAAGGTGAATCTATTCTATAGCCACATATACATTCGAGTATCAAGATAGTGATTTATTTTCTAGGAAATTAAACAGACTTTTACCTTACCAAAATATGGGATGATTTTTACTCCATAGAAAAGTTAATTATTGAATAAAAATATTACGAGATAAGTATAAGAATATGGAATTTTAAATACCATAAAATTCTTTAGTAATAATGAAAATTTATTCCATGGTAATGTATTCACAATTGAAAAAAATAGATGGTGATTACAGCATAAGCCCCAAGAAATGAAAATTGAGATAAAGAACACAACTTATGGATGGATAGAAATTAAATCACAACATCTTGAAAAATAGGGATTAGAAATGAAATTTATATACCATTAATAAATTCATTTCATGATAAAATATCTCAAATAGGTTGAAAATAAACCACATAATTTAAATTTGGTTTAAATTACAAAACATGTATAGAAGAGAGAAATTTAGGAATAAAAACCCTTATTTATTAAACATACTTCCATGAAAATACTTTTTCTTAATGTATCATAAACATATATATCTTAGTAACTAAATCTAGGACCTTACTCATATCCATTTTAATTCATAATATTCATAAATGGTCATTATCTAAATGAATTCATATAATTTTCCGCATAAGCTGTTTATAGTTTGGAGCATTTGTACTAGTTTCATAGTAGTGGAGTTTGTATTCATTTTTATTCCAATTTAAATTATTAATAGGTTATTAAAGATACTTTTATGGATTATTCAAAGTAATTTATGACGTAAAAATTAATTTTATGAGTGTTTTGTTCCTTATCCTAGAATATGAAGTCGATAATAAGTATAGATTGGTGATTTTTATAGAATAGATGGGGTTTCCTTAATCAATGATTTATTCATTGGTAAAATATTTATAGAAAAAAATCAATATTTAAAATTTTTATAATATTATACCAGTAAATATATTCCCATAGTTATTTGGGTTATAAATTCAAAGTGTTGTTCAAGTTGTTGGCCAAATCGAAAGAAACATGAAAATACCTTGATATAAAGAATGATTAAGAGGTGTTTTTGTTATAATATAATTATAAAAGAAGAAAAATGATATTATTTAGTGTTAATTATTGAGATTTATAGTAATTATAAGTAATAATAATATGATTTATGAATAAGAAATCATTACATAATTTGAATAAAAGAATATCTCTTATGTACATTTATTTTAAATGATTAAATTAACGATGGTCTTGTTTTTAGAAATATGATTAATAGGATTTAAAATAGTTTATATAAAACCCTTAATAATATCATAAAAATCAAATTTATCCTATAATACCAACCTTATATCTAACCTTGTAATGCAGTGATGGAAAATGAAACACATTTTGCCGTATAGGTGGTAGTCAGCACAACAAAAGAACAACATTTTTCTTTTTTTTTGATGAAATAGGTATATGCATAAATAAATATAAAACCAATAATATAGTAACATTATAGTATATAAATAATAATAATATCATTATATTATTGTGGCCAGATAAATTTAAGGATGATAATGAAGAAGTAAAAACTAATTAGTTGATTATACTCACGCTGAGGACTTGATTTTTCCTTGGAAGTATCTTTTGAAATGAAGTCCTTATATTAGGTAATGGTGAACAGAAGCATTTAAAAGTGGGATAATGTTCTAGATAGGGTAAAATAGTAGAGTTTAAATGAGAAATTAAAATGAGAGGTGAGTTTTGATGTGGTATATATTTTACCCATTTATAAGTGAATCAAAGAATTTTTTTGGGAGTAACCATTACTCTTTCTATAATGTTAGGTTACTATTATAGTTTCAAAAATATAAAAAGGGGGAAAAGTAGAGGAAAAGAAGTTTAGATGAAAAATAAACTAAACTAATCCATTTTTACATATATTTTATGGATATAGATCCTTTTGTTTTAACTTTTTCAATAATTTTCTTTTACCTTGGTAATTAATTTCTATCCTTGGTAATTAATTTTAAAGAAAAATATTATGATTTACCATTTAACCTAATTTTTTAATATTATTTTCTTTATATAATAAAATATTATTTCTAATGGTGTGAAAAGTTAATTTTAAAATCAATACCCTTAATCATATAAAAACTATTTATAGAGAAATAACATTTTTATTATTTAAATCTCTATATAAAATAACATTTTATCGAATACTAATTTTAATGACATAAAATGATTTATAATGAAACAAGTAAATTATATGATGCTTTTAGGGAAATACAAAACCAAATCTACCTTAAATATACTTATGTTTTTGAAAAGGTCTATTTTTTATATAAATACAACATTTTAATTTGTTTTAAAATGTATGGAAGAGAATTTATAAGTTCAAATAATATTGTAAAGTGAATGATGTTATTAAATAAATTCATATTTTATTACTTAAAAGGTTTTATAATCGTAAAGTTTACTCTAATATAATGATAAATTAAAAAATAGAAGATTCTTGAAAACCGTAATTTTAGACTAAAAACCATCCTTTTAAGAAAAAGAACAAAAATCCATAATAATATAAATTAGATATTATTAATTGAAAAATTGAATTATTTTATTCCATTTAAAATTCTAAATTTTAACTTTTAAATACTTTTTTTGAATAAAGGTTCTCTAAATGTTGTATTTGTGAAATAGTTTTGAGATGTAGCATTTACTTGTTATTATAACATCTTATGTATAATAACCACCACTTAATCCCAATTAAAAAAAATTATTACTAATTAATTATTAATTATTTCTAATTATTATTAATTTATAGAAAGCATCTATAATTATTATCAATTAATTATAATTCTATTTAGTTATTATTACTTACAAATAATTTCAATTAATGATATCTAATTTTTAATTTTTAAAACTAATTAAAACATGTTATCAATAATTAATTATTATTTATCTCAAATTATTGTTATGTAATATAAATTAACTCTAATTATGAATCATTATTTTTTAGTTCACGTTAATTATTGTTAAATTTTACTAATGAAGATTACTTAATCTTAATTAAGACAAATTATTTTTAATTAATTAAATTTTTTCTCAGTATTATTGATCAACAGTAATTATATTTAATTATAATTTTTTTAATATTAATATATTCTAATTACATTTTATTATTACTAGCTACTACTAGTCAATTATAAATTAGGTGTAATTACTATTATTTAATATCATTTATTGATGATTTTTAATTAATTAAGGAAAATTATTATTAATTGTTGCTAATTACAACTAGTCAATTATTATTTATTTATAATTACAATTAATTAAAAATTATAAAAATAATTTATTAGTAGTTAATTATTTATTAATTGTAATTATTTTTAATTATCACTCATTATTTCTAATTACAATTTTTTATTTATTAATTTCTGATATATAATTTTAATTATTATTAATTACAACTAATAGGTTTCTAATTTCTTATAAATAATATTTATTACTCATAAATAGGCCTAATTATAAAAAAATATTTTCTCATCATTCAATATCTAAAAATTACTAAATAATAAATTTAAATTATACTAATGTATTAATAATTACTTATTAATTATCATTAATTTCTACTAATTATTATTAAATATTATTATTAATTAACTAATTATTCCTAGTTATTATTTATTAGTACAAAATCATAAATTATTACTTCTAATTTATTAATAATAAACTAATAAAATATTATAAATATATAATTAAACATTAAGATAATAAAATTATTTAAAAAATATTTAAAGACATTAAAAATATATACCTCATGGAGAAAACATGGGCATCAATTCATTATCAAATTTTCTCCCATTGTAATTCTTTATGCATGGCCCCATTCCCCCAAGATGGATATTATACTCTCACTGAATATAATCATTCATATCAAATCTTGTGCCAAGGTTCGAAGTAGGTAAACTAGTATGAACCTTCCCTATATAAGGTATCACTTTTTTACTCTCACTATTTCCATTTCCTTATGATTTGTTTGAATTTTTTTTATGTGATCAAGGTAAAAGGAAAGTATAGAAGAATCAGAGAAAGTTACCAAAGTAGTTGGAGCATAAGTGAAGTCCTTTGGTTTTTTTGGTGGTTTAATTGGATAGACTACGATTTAATATAAGATTTTTTTGCATGTATTTTATTGATTATTCTATCATATTAAGCTTCCATTTTTATTTATTTAGGAATCTTTTGGTTTGAAAACTATTTTAAATCACATTTCCTACTTATTTTACACATTTTATTTACTTTATGGAAATTTTTGGGCCTTGGATGTATGTAATGAATGTTCGTATAATTTATTTTATTTATCTTGATTACTTCATTAATATGTTTCCTTTGAATGATTAATTACACAAATTTAGTGTTGATTGTGAAAATATTTCATTCTATCTATGTGAATACAAGTCATAGAGTTCATTTTGTTACACTAAGGTGGAAAACCATATCCTATCTACTGTCGTTCACCCTCTGATATTTGTACCAACCTAAAAAAATCACGAGGTGTTTCTATGATACCATAATTGAAGTAAAATTTAGGTATCTTGGTCATGGCCATTACAATATGGTTTTAGATCCCAGTGAAACTCTTGGGCATGGGACTTGAGTGTATCTTGAATATTGGATTTCCAAGGTTTTAGAACTAACCCATAAAGAAACCCAACAAGTATAGTTATGGTTGAAGTTTGATTTATCTAAGGTACTATGGGATCTATTTGTATTTATTCCATGGGGTTCATCTTTAATTCTTGAGTCCCATGCATAATTCTTGATTTTAATAGGTTGGAACAAGAAGGACGACTTGACATGTTGTGCGCTTTCCTATGGTAGTTTATATTATTATTGAATCTATCTAATGACCTATATTAATAGAATATTAAATACAAAATAAATTATATTTTCCTACATAATTATTTATTATTAGTAGGTTAATATGGATTATAAGTTGTTTCCCATGCAGGAAATATATCTTATATATAATTAATAGTTAATTTCATTCACATTGTACTTAATGTATTCTTTTCTTATTCATAAATGATATTAGAAGAATTTAAAGCTTTTTAAAGATGGTTTCTAAAGGGTTTTTAATATTTAATAGTTTTTTTATAAATATTATTAAGGTAGATTGAAATGGGGTTAGAAATGAACGTTTAGTGTGTATTTTAACATGACTTTTACACTTAGAACAAGAATGTTTCATGGACCTTCTCTACTTTATTATATAAAATGTCAAATAAATGGCCACCTCCAACCATACAGAAAGGGGGGAGTGAGAAAGAACCAATGGATCGACTGATAGTGGATCCTCATCTTCTAGAAGGGCTTTGAAAACACTTTAATATACATATTAATGTACATCTTCAAAAGGATCTAGTGACAATGTATCTCATCAAGAGGCAAAGGAATGGGTTTATTGTACCCATTAGATCTTTTAGAGCATTGATAACCTAGAGGTACAAAATGTTTATCTAGATACATTTATACTGGAAGGTGAAATATTCCAGTGGTGTGATATTATACATGAGTCTAGAAAGGACTAGGACATTACTTGGGAAATTTTCCAAGATCAATGCATTGAGTATTTTTACCCTAGAACATTATGTCTGATAAAGGATTGGGAATTCATTTACCCAAGGAATATATTAGTTTCCATCATAGAGTATTCTTATAATATTAAAAAATATATTCACATTTATAATTATAAGAGAGGATATGAGGAATAAAAGTTAATAGTCTTTGAGATGGTATTGAAAGATCCACCACAAACCTAGGTAACGAATTTCAAGTATCCAAACTTATCTGAGGTACTAAATAATGTTTTCCTTTCTGATATAAGAAAAAGAGGAAATAACATCATGTGTTTCACTACCTATTTGGAACATAGGTGATAGATCATCGAATGGATATTGGATGAAACAAGAGGTAATGATAAGATGTGGATATCATATGGGTACTCAGGGGAGTGGTGTAGCTCTATCTCGAGATCAAAAATATTTTTTGTTCAGTTCTGCAATTATGGTCTCTCATGTAATATTACAAAACATCATACCTTCCAATAAAATAAAATACACTACTGTTTCAACTAGGTCATATATAATGAATTTTTCATTTGTTTTATTAGATATAATCGAGAAATTACCATCACAAGATAAGGAATCTTAGGCATAGTTAGTGGATTTGTCTACTAGAGGTAGTTAACCACCATTTCAAAGGACATTTCAAGGAGTTTAATGTAATGGTCAAAGATTTGTTTCTCTTGTGTAATTGAATATGTTGGTATTTTCACCTTAGAGTCACTATAAGGGTTTATAAGAGGTGTATATCATAGAGAAATCATTTACAAATTCTAGAGAAGGGACTTCTATTATTATAGGTATTGTTCCTGTGTCTTAAACTTTATCTAGTACTTTATTTAGTACAGGTGATTTATATTCCTTTACCTCTGAGTAATGGTTTTATATTCTTGAAATAAAAGATAAAGTATTGTTTACTAACATGAGTCATAATAATAATTATAGGAAGAGGATTTAGTATAATAAGATGTGTCTATCATTTTCATTGGTTGTGGATTCTTATAGGAATTTTTGGGATCTTATAGTTCTGAATATGGAATCATTTTACATAATTCTAATAATATATTAGTTAAACTAGTTAAAAAATATAATGATTTCTATATTAGAACTATATCTTTGGTATCTATATTTTTTGTTTAATAGGAACCATATGTTGGGTTGGAATTATAGGATGGTCGAGCAAGTCCGGATCAAGGGAAATTAAGAGAGATCACATACCAAATGGATTGTTTTATCCTTGGAGAGGTTGATGCTAAAGAGTAAATCGATTCACATCCTATAGTAGATCTTTATCTTAATGTGTTCTATGAAGGTTTCTTAGTACTATCTTTTATGTGAGAAGTTCATTTTACCATTGATATATTATTTTGTACTTAACTGATATTGATTCCTCTTTATTGGATGGATCTCACTATGTTGTGAGAATTAAAAATTTAGTTGTGGGTTCTTGAGGTAATGAAATTTGTTTTCCAAAGTATTTCTCTATATATAGAACATTATATGTTTATAAAGAATTCTAATGAATTAAATTTCTATATGTAGACAATTGTCTATAGAACTAGGTGATGATCCAAAATCACACTAATTTATATAAGATTATAGATATATTTGATTAGTTATAGGGGAAACCTTGTTTTCCACAATTGATATATATCCATGCTATCATTAGTATCGAGTAAGGCCTATGTACATTCTAAAAATAGATTTTTGAATCTTTTATGGGCATTATAAAATATCTGGTAAATAATTATGGTTTCAATAATCCTCCTTCCGTGTTCATGGTGTTAATGAATATGATATCTGATCCAGTTTTACTCATTACTAATGGTCATTATGGATGATATATCTATATATTCTAAATATAAGGATGACAATTTTCAATGTCTGTGCATTATCTTAGATATGTTGTGGGATTATCAATGATATGCTAATATTTCTAACTATTCATTTTGGATATGGGAAGTCATGATCCTTGGGAATTATTTTTTTATAATAGAATCTTATTATATCTCAATTAAGTAGATTTGGTGGGGTACTAAAATATTCTATCAAACATATTTTAAATCATAATTTTCCTTAGATTGGGATGATATTAAAAAAACATAAATTAGTATTTCTCAAAGATAGATGCTCCGAGAAAAACATTGCAAAATAAAATAATAAAGTTCATTTGTTCTAATCAATGTTAAATATGTTTCCAAGAGCTGAAGAAGAAATTTATTTTATATTTATTACTTATATAACCTCAACAAAGTTAAGAATTTGAGGTTTATTGTGATGAATTATAATTCAAACATTTTTATATTCTCAAAAATCATCATTGGGTAGTGGAATATGGTTAAAGATAGTTATACCCTCATGATAAGAACTAAATTATCCATTATTTATAATATTCACCCTAGTTCATGAATTTATATAATGGAGAAATTATTTATTTATAAAATGATTTATGGTGTTCATATACCCTAAAATAGTTACATATATCTTATAAAAAGGAAATTTGAATTTATAGTAGCATCACTGGTCATGGTGTCTTCAATTATTTGATTTTAATATTTGGTATTCAAGTGAGAAAAGATATTTTTTTGTTGATTCCCTGGTAAGAAGTAAAAACTCAAAGGGTTCTTATGGAAAAAGAGGATAGGTGATTGATATAATGGAGATCCTTGATGTTTGGTTCCCCGAACCTCCATCCATCTTGTACATGAAAAGAAGAATTTTCATTCTGAATGGTATATTGGGAGAAGTAACAAAGGAGTATCACGCTTTTAGATAGAAGGTAAACCCTAGAATAAAAAATATTTACCATGATGTTATTTATCTATTTTTGGTGTCATACTATGAAAATGAATATTATAGGGTTCATCAATAGATTATTTACTCAAAAACAAGTAAAAACCATAGAATTAATAACACATAGGTGTTCCTAATCAAGTTTATCTTCCTATGTGGAAAATGGATGAGATTAATATAGACTTTTTAAGTAATATGGATAGATCATCTTGTGGTTGAGATATACTTTGGGTGATCATAGATCATTTGAAAAGGAAAATTACATTTTTTATATCAAAGAAGCCTCTTCTATTGATGAGTTGGGTATGTTATATGTTATTAACATTTTCAAACTACAAGGTAAATAATCCAATAATTAGTTTGATAGAGATATGAGGTTAAAATATCATATTTAGAAAGGTATTTTCCAAAATTTAGGTTGTTATGAGAAATTAAGTATATAATTTTATACTCAATGTGATTCCCAATATAAGTTAACCATACATACTTTTGAAGATATGATTCAATACTATATTCTTAATTTTAGTGGCTTATTGGAGGATCATTATTCCGTATTTGAGTTTTCCTATAATAATAGCCACTAATTTCTTATTAAAATTCCTACATTCTAATATCTATTTAGAAGGCCTTTTCATCCTCCATTTTATATATGAAAATAGAAGACTCATCTATTATCATGAAGATTATAATTCAGGAGATAGTAGAACAAGTGAAATTGATTTGGAAATTTTTTTTAAACACTTAATTATATTAAAAGTTTCATGCTAACCATTGATGGAGTTCCATTGAATAGAAATTTGGTAATCTAATATTTTTTGGGATTCATTAATAATTATGGGTTTTCTAGGATTAAATAACAATTTTTTATCACAGTGAAATTAGTTATAAAACCCTTTTCCAAATATATGATATATGTGAATATAGAAACCTATATATACAAAATAAAGAAAAAATAATTAGTTCCTTACATCTTTGATTTCTGCTACTTCTATCATTGTATGTGAAGTAAATGTATAACACTAAGTGGTAGTAGAACGACTCCATCATCCATTGTGTATCTATAGTTTGTAATTAATGACCCATAATTGGGCTATGAACCTCCTCCAAAGTTCAAAATATTAGTTCCTCTTATAGTAATCATTATAGGTTGAGAAATCAGCATGTACAATAGAATTATAGGGGCTCAAACGATCACAATATCATGGTGAAGTCACCTTTATAAAGGCCTTGGTACACTCTTGAATCATAATGAATACAATAATACATTATGAGTTATTAATTCAGTTAAAAATTGATTATAACCCACAACCATTACTATTCTTCCATGCATTCCATCTTATGAAACATAAATTGTAGCTTACCTGGATGATATTCAAATGTTAACTCACAAACATTAAATTGGAAGTAGTATGTTATAGAAAATCATTATTTATCAATAATCCCAACACCATGTCATATGATATTCCATAAATATATAAATTTTGGACTATAAGGCATTATTATATCATCACACATGATATAATCTTTTGGTATTGTCTCTTACAATCCCAAATATCCACTAATTTCTCATTGACATTATGTTATATCAAATTATATTATATCATATATAATAATTTATTGGACCATATCTAATAAATTGTTTTGATATATTCCAAAACACATTTTGAATGATATCACAAATTTTATATTATACCACATCAAATGAAATAACTTTTGAATGCCCATAAAAAATTATTTCGGTTTAACAGGAATGTTTATTTTGAGAATCTATGTAATTATAAATAAATCATTGTTTAGTAATAACAACTCTGATCCCATTGCCCTTTATAATATTGAAAAAAAATTAATTCCCAAATTTAAAAATCTAATTAAAGAGAAATCTTTAGAAAATAATTAGTGGTACTCAAGATACAAAGGGATTTTTTATGATTATCGTCAAACACATATATCTCAATACCTATTCCAACCATCTCCATCATATGAGAGTACATATTTTCTTATGATCCCTTTTTCCATGAAATTTAGTAACCATAGGATACAAGGTATTTCAATCTCATAAAGCTTCCCATACATTCTAGACTCTTTAATTATATACTAGATAGGTTGATCACATGTCATTAACCTTTGTGGATGATCAAAACACATGCCCCTCAACCAAATAGATAAGACGATCTTATGTGTCATCTATGTAGTCCTATAAACATTATCATTCAATATAAATCAGAGTCTTATATGCTATACTCATCAGATGAGAGAAAAAACACCATGTTGGCTAATATCTAACTAATGACATGATCCACAACATACACAACCACCACATGATTCGATAAGACATAAGGATTCTTTAATAAAGGTATAAAAGTCTAAAGTTTCTCATGCTAGGTATCTCACCAACCATAATTATAGTTTCTAAAAATATGAACCTTGATCTTGTTTCATACCAAATAAATACGGTATGGCACTCAATTTAGTATACTTCAAGGGTTATCTAGCACACAAAACTCATTTTATGCCTTTTGTGAATATTCCATATCCTGATATAAGAGTCCTAATCATGAAAAACTTATCACTTAATCACAACCCATAATAATTCATAAAGAAATTATGTTAAAGATAACCAAAATTTTGAAAGGTCAATTATCATTTAAATTAGTTATATATTTATATAGACAATGTGAAATAATGATAAAGTGGATATTTGTAGTTGTATAGCATGATAAATTTTATATTCAAACTCCTTTATGAAAAAATAACATGTATGTACAAAACAACCTATCTAATATATCACAAATGATTGAAATCCCTATTTGTATTATGTTTACTGTATAATTAAGGGTTCTATAAATCTCATTATATATCTATGTAATTATTTCGTCATCCCAATATGAACATCTAATAAAACCCTACCACTATACTCTTTAGTGAGTTAAATCTATGAATTAAGACCATCTGAATAACCGTAAGACATTGGAATATTTTCATACTGTTCAAATCCTTGAACATATTCAAACTCCATAACAATATAACATCCAATTCTATGATGTTGAAAAATTATTTTTACCACTTAGAACCCCTTTTAACTTTATCATCATCATCATAATTGGGAACATTTAAATTAAATGTTTTTTTAATTCATATTCACTATGTACTTTTTATAGAATTATCCTTTATTTGTTAATTTGAAAATTTCAAAAGTTCAAACATACTCTGAAAATATTCTTAAATGTTGTATTTTTTAAGTATATATTGTTATGATACAAAAAATAATTTATTTTAGGAAATTAAACAATTTTTTTTAGTTTAAAATATCTGGGAAGTAAAGCGTTGTATTCATAGTGTATTATATGTTCTTAGAGCATTGTATGTTATAGAATTTGATGAATTATAACCATGTATAACATATCATATTATTGAAAACAAATCTAAGTTAATAAAAAACATATATTATCCTATAAGAGAAATAATATACCAATATAAATCACTTATTAAGATATTTATGATCTTGATATTCTTTTGCATTCAAATCCATGATTTACAAACCCTCTACATCTGTATTGGAATTAAACTACAAGATGTATCAATTATTTCTCTAATATTTAACTTGTTATACTTAATTCATTTTTAAAGGATACATTTGGAATCATATACCTTTAAAAATATAATAATTTATTTCCATAACATAAATACCTAACATTTATTTTTCACGGAGTGTTTCAAACCCTTTAACATATCTGTGAAAAATTCCATCAAATGGAAACTATTCCCTCCATCTTGAATTTCATTTTGATTTCAATAAACACGATTCTAAAATTAAAGGAACATTATTATACTCCCCAACTAAATTTTCTTTTTTTTATTTGAATTTGTTTCCACCTTTACTATCAATATATTACTAAAAAGTACACATCATATTCCCAATGCATCTGTAACATCCCAGGTAAATAAATAAATGTGATATTTTCATATTTATTAATATTTATGAATTAAATATGAATTTTACTTTAAAGGGGGTTCTATGTTCGATGGCTTACCCGATACGCAACAATAGGTTTCTTTGAAATCTATCGTTGCACAATAATAATATAATATTATTATTTTAAATGGCCATCAACTCCTAGCCATTGTATTGGCAGGATTGAACAAAACTAACTAAAATATGATTATACATGTTTATTAAATGTTTATACATTTATCTAATAATGGATTGAGGCTTAAAATGTGAATGAATCTGATTTTAAGCATAAATACTCTAATATTAACTAAAAGGCCGATTTACCGCCTTTTGATGGTGAACCATATTTAAATTTAGTTTTAGACATTTTTATATGTTATTTATAAAAAAATAAAATTCTTCTTTATAATGGGGACATCAAAATTTATTTTGGGTAAATTTTTGGTATTTTTCTGATAAAGTTCATTTTTTAATGAATAGTGAAAAATACTGTATTTTATTTCAAAAGTTCCTTTTAATAGAATTTATTTATTAGGTGAGATTATATTTTTAATTAGTTTTAAATTTTAATTGAAATATATTTTTACCATTTAATCCAATGTTGGTCATTGGAAGCAATTTCACTTTGAAATTTGACTTATTCAACGATCAATATTTTGATAGTTATTAATTCATAAAAACACGCTTTTTGTTTTAACAACGGGAATCAATTTTAAATTAAATAATGCAACTTATATGTTTAGAATTTTGTAAAATAGAAATCATTTTTGAATTTGGAATATGAAATATATCTTATGCTGAATTTGTGGACTTTTTCTGAAAAATTCTCTTTTTGATGAATATTGAAACCACTTAGTAGTAGTTAAGAAAAACAAATTTTTCATTAAAATGAAATTTTACCACTTCTATGAATTAAATTTTCAAAATCTGACATACATGGTTGTTATTAGTAAGTAAAATTTGGTTCAATAAGATGAAAATAATTTTTGGTTAATAGTAACTTTTGACTTTTTTACAGCGGTTAAAGGTAAAAAGGGTAATTCATGGTAAAAAGGATATTATTATTATTCAAAATTACCTTAAAACTTGTCCAAAACTTATTGTATTTGTCATGAAGGACCATGGGAATCTTTGGGTCGATTTTGGGATCTCATGGATCCACTTGGGTGTGATAATAACACTTTATATTAATTAATTTAAAGTAAAGACAAAAATGACATATTCAAATATCCTTTAGTAAATTAATTTTTACTTGGAGTTATATAAGTTATATTTTCAACTATAAAATCATTTGGAAATATAAAAAGATTTCCTAAATCATGGTATTTGTTTTATAATTTTTATACATTAAATAAATTAAATTTTTTATGACACGATAATGATGTAGTGTTTAACTCATTAATAAATGATTTAAATAAATAAGATTATAATGATTACAATATTTTACAAAACATGTCCAATAATTTTTGTTTGATTTTATTTCGATTATTATTCATCTTATCTTCGAATTTAATGATTTTTTGACCTTTTTAAACCAAAGATAAGTTTATAATAAAATAATATTTTCACACTTTCTTAAAGAGTCCCTCCCCTTCCTTATAAAAGGAGACCACTTCTAACCAATTAATCACACCTCTCATGCCTTTTGGATTGTCCAAACTCTGCCCAATTAAGCTCCCTAAATCAATCTACTCTTCCTAGAATCCTTACCTTAGAAAGAAGGAACTTTAAGAAGTCCTTTTGGTTCAAACCAAAGGGAGTTACCCAATTAAAATTAACAGTTTCTCTTAGATTGTTTTATTTTATTTTACTTCTCCAACCCCTAAACGCTTTTATTCATTTATTTTATAACAAAACAAGTATCGTAAATATAATAGGATGTTTTTATGAGAAGCATTATAACTAAACTGACACACACCTCCATCTAATGAGTGAATAACATACTGTTTTTTTGGATGGGAAACTAACGCCTCACGAAACGATGATTGTTGAATTATATCTTACCACCTCTCAAGGTGGACACTAAGATGGAACTGTATTCATATAGGATATATATTATTTTTATTTATTCTTTATAATTCAGTATTTTTCATTTATATCATACCTTTATGGTTTCCATAGTGGGTAAATATGATAATCTCATTAGAGGAAGTGCGGACTACCGGCCCCCTCAAAGTGATATGACTCGTTAATGCCTTATGTGGGATGTATAAAGGATGGAGTTAACAATATTATATATGATATTATACTGGAATTATAATATAAATATATATCATTATTTTTTAATTCTACGGAAATAATAAATAGAAATGGAAGTAGCATTCATGTGTACGTACGGATTACTGTCTCCATTATATACTTGATATATATGATATATATGATATATAAATAATTAATATCATTATGAAGATAATGTATATCTTACCACATGTACAACTTGTAATTAAAAGAAGTCCATTATTGACTGAAGTTCCAAATATCGACAATATGACCATTATTAGCTTGAATGATTACATAATGTCTATAACATGGTAATAATTGATATAAAAGAAATAATAAACTTGAAAAAATGTTCTCAAGAAAGTAAAAATTAACTTTAGTTTATTATTCAGGATATTAAATTACGAACGGGTCCAGTCGGACACGAGATAAGGGATTTTCTTATCTCACTTTTAATTCTGTGAGATATCCATTGTTCGCCACTTATTCATTGCATGTGGTGTATTATGTTTTTCAATTTGATAAATATTATAATTTTTCTCATAATATTCATGGTATTAAGTGATTCATTTTGTGGTTATTAACTTTTGGTCATACAACTGAGTTGATTACAACGTGGTAAAGGGTTTCATCTCACTTTTTATTTTCGTGAGATTCATGCTATATTTTCCACTATTTCTTTTTGTGTGGTGTGTGTACATCCCATGATTTTACTCTTTGTGTAATATAATTTCATTTATGAGTATTTAAATCTTCATTTTATGATCCTTCTTTCATGTGGCGTATGTTTTGTAAGTTACCAAAATTGGTAAGGGAACCTTTGACCCTACCCTATTTAAAATTCTTATTTTGTTATGTATTTTAATTTACATATTATTATGTTGAGATATGTTCTTATATATCCTCATTGATGTCAAATTTATTTCCATGTTATTAGATACCCTTTTTACTTCATCAACACATTTTCTGAATTTTAAAGTGACGTCGTTAGGGTGTTGAATGTTTACAAGGGAACTTCTTAACCCAATTTCTATTCTTTGGGATCAACTTGTACTTCTTGAATATGTCATCATATTAATTTGTGTGAATGGAGTCTGATTGTTTTACACTTAATATCCACTAATATTGGGTGTATTTATATTTTTCACACATAATTATCTGATTGATTTATCATTAATTTAAGGATACCATATTTGTAAGGGACTTTGTCTCAATTTACATTCCATTGATACTTATTTATTTTTATGCACCAATTCACTTTTATATGGTGTTTATACCGTCCTTTAACATATAATATCATGAATCCCTTTATTCTCATGATATCGTAATGTTTTGATTATATGTTACTCCTCAATTATTTGTATTCAAGTGTCTCTCATTTTGTTAGAAACTCCTTAACTAAAATATAGTTTTAAATGTTTTAAAGATTTTTTATTCTAAATCTTTCTCTCTAATGTCCATGTTCTGAAAATGGTTTTTAAGGATTTATATTAAATGGAAATTAATGTTTTAAAAGGATAATTCTTTTAAAAGCTTCAAAGTGGTATGAGACACTTTCATTCGAAATTATATTTTTTAAAATGGTTTTTGAAAATGGATTGATTATTTCAATATATTGATATTATTTCATATGATTGAAAATGAAATGTTGTTATTAAAAAGTGTATATTTGCAATATTTTATGTGCAATGATGGTACTTGGACATTTTACCGGTGGTTACGTGATAAACCATATGATGGGTGGTGCTGTGATAAACAAGGGTGGGTGGTTACGTTATAACGTCCAATGCATTGGGTATTGAAGTTGGTTGTATGGCTATTAAATTTAGTGATATGTGTGTAAGTCAACCATATGGTTATTACACTTAAGAATGTTTATTTCCAAAGTTACCTTTATATGTTATGTATTCTTTATATGTCTTTTATGGTAATAATTTGGTTAAAAAATGGAAAGTAGTGATCTTTTATTCAGTGAAGAATATTTACTACTTCATAAAGGTGAAAAGTATTATTTATGTTAAAGTATTCATGGATTACTTGCTGTTTTGAAAAACCAACTGTTTTCTTCTATTTGTATCCCTTACTGTGCTTTTTATGTCCATTCCAAGTTTTTGAAATGTTTTTCTCAGGTTATAAGGAAGTGTAATATAAAAGAAGTATTCAAGAAGATTTTTATCAGGAAAAGAAATTTTTTTTTATTTAAGGAGTTTTGTTTTTGTGAAACATTGGCTAGAGTAAAAGTGACTTCTTTGTAATATTTTGAGATGTAATAGTTATGACTTAATTTCCTAAAAATAAAAACCTGAAAAGATCCTCAGTGTGAATTATTAATTTAATTCACGATTATGTAATTTTTAAGGATGGGTCCTTACAGTTGGTATCAGAGGTCGGTTTAGATAACTTTATAGGTTAGTTTGTTGTTTAAGCATAAGTGACATAACCATAATGGTTAGAATATTAGAAAGATTCATAGTTATTTTAGATAAACAGAATGATTTTAAGATAACATGAATAAGTATATCTTAGTGTTTACCCTCCTTATAAGATAATATAATATGATTTTATGGATAAACTCACATGGACCTTTTAGGTTTTAGTAAATGGTTGGATCTAGTAGAAAGCAACATAACAATAGATGTGAAAGAAACTATATTGGTTTCCTTAATGAGATACTTAATGAAATGGGACCTATAATGAGAACTCTTGTGGTTAAAATATGTTATGGTTATTTTTGAGGAATTTATCTCATTTTTTAGAATGTTAGAAAATTATATGGTTTTAGAAAAATGAAATCATGCAGGAAGGGTGACAACTTGTCACATCCAGCAAGGATGTGGGAAATGAAACCACAACCAGAGGGAAACAAGGGCGCATCACCAACCACTAACCTACTTGAAGTCCATGGTTTCTATGACTTATTATTTTAGTAAAATGATTTTATGGAACAAGAATAAGTTTATTTTTGGAACTTAGGTTTTATCAAATAGATATACTTAGAATAGAAAAATGATTTAGTGATTTAGTGATAAATGTTTTTGTGGAAGACGTTCTCTCTTTTGAGAAAACACTATATGCCTAAGGAAGATATAATACTATGTGATTTCAATTGTGGAATAATGGTTGAAATTTTAGTTTGGAAGAATCTATGTTTTTATTATGGACGTATGATGATCTTATTTAATTATGAAAATGATTAACCTATCATGGAGAATATGTGATTAGGTTAATTACTTTTCAATATGAGACTTTATGAGGGACCAGAGTTATTTGGAGTTAAATGTTAAGATGTATCTTGGAAGTATATATAATTAAATACAGATGAGATTTGGGTTAAAATCTCAGTTTGTATTAATTTTGAAGAATATTATGGATAGTTGTTTATTGAATGGTCTCGGTTGATCTTTGGGTTTTGTTTGTTGAATTTTGGAGATTAAGAGTAGTATTTATTTTTTTTAAAGGATTATCCTTTTTGGGTATTATCTGATCTCACACAAACCATTTGGTTTTGGTTGATGTATAAAGACAAAGGAAATATTAAATTTATCTTTTTTGGATTATGTGATACTACAGAAGTTGATTTTAGAGCTTTTAATGTGACCAAGACTGTTTGAATACTCATCGTTTGGAGAAAAGATATGTTTGTGGTATAAATTTAGTAATGTATGAAAGTCTGTATCACAAGTAATTATGTTTCCTTATGTTTTTAGTTATGCTCATAAATAATTTCCTTAATGTAAAGTATATTAAAATAAAAAAATTTGACTATTAACATTTCTTTGTAGGGAAGCAAGGACTATTTAACCCATCACAAGTTTGTGATTTTCTGGGGGTAAACTTTTTCCTAATCATGTTTTCTATCACTCTCCATCAGAACATGAAACTTTGTTTTCTCCTCCATATTCATGTTTTCCCTACATGGAATCCTTGTATGGTTTATCATAGGTAAACTTTTTATTTATTTGTATTTATTTTAATGTGATAGTTTTATTGACTAGTTTTCCGATGTGGGACTTTAAATGATGTTTCCGCGCCCAATTTTAAAATTATGAGGACGAAATTCCCAAAAGGGGAGAAGGATGTAACATCCCAGGTAAATAAAGAAATATTTTATTTTAATATTTATTAATATTTGTGAATTAAATATTCATTTTACTTTAAAGTGGTTGATATGTTCGATGGCTTACCCGATACGCAACAACGAGTTTCTTTGAAATCTTACGCTGCACACTAATAATATAATATTATTATTTTAAATGTTAGTTAACTTCTAGATGTTTTATTGGCGGGAATGAACATAACTAACTAAAATATGACTATACATGTTTGTTAAATGTTTTTACATTTATCCAATAAATGATTGAGGCTTAAAAGGTGAATGAATCTGATTTTTAGCATAAATAATCTAATATTCACTAAAAGGTCAATTTACCGCCTTTTGATGGAGAACCCTCTTTAAATTTAGTTTTAGTCATTTTTATATGTTATTTTTAACAAAATAAATTTTTCTTCTGAATCGGGACATGGAAATTTATTTTGGGTGAATTTTTGTTATTTTTCTGATAAAGATCATTTTTTTAATGAATAGTGAAAATACTGTATTTTATGTCAAAATTTCATTTTAATCTAATTTATTTATATAGTTTGATTATCTTTTTAATTAGTTTTAAAGTTTAATTGTAATATATTTTTACTACTTAATCCAATGTTGGTCATTGGAATCAATTTCACTAGGAAATTGGACTTAATCAACTATCAATCTTTTGATAGTTATTAATTAATAAAAATAAGCATTTTGTTTTAACAACAAGAATTAATTTTAAATTAAATAATGCAAATTCTATGTTTAGAATTTGAAAAAATAGGCATCATTTTTGAATTCAGAATATCAAATATATCTTATGTTGAATTTTTGGTCTTTTTCTGGAAAACATCAATTTTTGATGAATAGTGAAACCACTCAGTAGTAGTTAAGAAAAATAACATTTTCATTTAAATGAAATTTTAGAACTTCTGGGAATTTAATTTAGAAAATACAACATACATGGTTGTTATTATTAAGTAAAATGTTGTTCAATAAATTGAAAATAATTTTTTTGTGAATAGTTACTTTTGACTTTTTTAGCCGCAGTTAAAGGTAAATAGGGTACTTCAAGGTAAAAAGGATATTATAATTATTAAAAATTACCTTAACACTTGTCCTAACATTATTTTATGAGTCATGACCGACCATGGGAATATTTGGGTCGATTTGGGGACCCCATGGAGCCACATGGGTGTGATAATAACACTTTATATCAATTAATTTAATGTAAAGACAAAAATGACATAATCAAATATCTTTTAGTAAATTAATTTTTACATGGGGTTATATAAGTTATATTTTCAACTATAAATATTATTTAGAAATATAAAAAGATTTCCTACATCATTGGATTTGTTTTATAATTTTTAGGCATCAAATAAATTAAATTATGTTTGACACAATAATGATGTACTGTTTACATCATTAATAAATGATTTAAATAAAAAAGATTATAATGATTAAAATATTATCCAAAAAATGTCCAATTATTATTGGACGATTTTATTTCAAATATGAGTCATCTTATATTCAACTTTAATGATTTTTAGTCCTTTTGAAACTGAAGATAAGTTTATAATAAAATAATATTTTCACACTTTCCTAAAGAGCCCCTCCCCTCCCATATAAAAGAAGACCCCTTATAACAACTCCCTCACACCCTAAAGCCTTTTGTATAATCCAAAATCTGAACAATTAGGATCCATATATACATCTACTCCTCATAGAATCCTTACATTTGGAATAAGGCACTTCAAGAAGTCCTTTTGGTTCAAACCAAAGGGAGTTACCCAATTAAAGGTAACAGTTTCTCTTAAATTTTTTTCGTTTATTTTACTTCTCCAACCCCTAAACTCTTTTATTCATTTATTTTATAACAACAACAGTATCTTCAATATACTAGGATGTTTTCATGAGAAGAATTTGAACTAAACTTACACACACCTCCATCTAATGGGTGAAAAACATACCATTTTTGTGGATGGAAAACTAACGCCTCACGAAACGATGATTGTTCAATTATTTTATACCTTCTCTCAAGGTGGAAATTAAGATGGGAATTTATTTATATATGATATATATTATGTCTATGTTTTCTTTATGCTTCTGTATTTTTCATTTATTGCATACCTTTATGGTTTCCATAGTGGGTAAATATGATAATCTCATTAGAGGAAGTGTGGATTACCGCCCCCTCAAAGTGATATGAATCATTAATGCCTTATCTAGGACATATAAAGGATGTAGTTAATAATCTAATATATTATATTATACTGGAATTATAATATAACTATGTATCATTTTTTTTAGTTCCATTGAAATAGGAAATAGAAATGGAAGTAGCGTTCATGCGTACATACAACTTACCGTCTCGATGAACGGTGCATTTAATTTCTAAACTCTAAATGTTATGTAATATTATAAATACATCTATATAATGTATATATATGATATATATTATATCTAAATCATTAATATAATTCATAAGATAATGGATATCTTACCACATGAACAACTTGTAATTAAAAGAAGTCCATTTTTGACTCAAGTACTAAATATCGACAATATGACCATTATTAACTTAAATGATTACATAATGTTTATAACATGGTAATAATTTAAATAAAAGGAATAATAAACATGAAAAAAGGTTCTTAAGAAATTATAAATGATATTTAGTTTATTATTACTGATATTAAAGAACGAACGGTTCAAGTCAGACACGAGGTAAGGGATTTTCGTATCTCACTTTTAATTCCATGATATTTCCATTGTTCGCCACTTATACATTACACGTGGTGTATTGTGTTCTACCATTTTATATATATTATCATTATTATCATTATATTCACAATATTCTATGATTTATTTGGTGGTTATTAACTTTTGGTCATACGACTCAGTTGATTACAAGGTGGTAAAGGGTTTCATCTCACTTTTTATTCCCATGATATTCATGCAATATTTTCCACTATTTCCTTTTGTGTGGTGTATGTACTTCCCTTGATTGTACACTTTGTTTAATATAATTTCATTTATTATTTTTTACATCTTCATTTTATGATCCTTCTTTGATGTGGCGTAGGTATTGTAAGTTACCAAAATAGGTAAGGGAACCTTTGACCCTCCTCTATTTAAAAGACATATTTTATTATGTCTTTTAATTTACATGTTATTATGTTGGGCTATGTTCATATATATACTCATTGATATAAAATTTGTGTCCATGTGATGAGATACCCTTTTTATCTCATCAACTCATTTTCTGAATTTGAAAGTGACGCAGTTAGGCTGTCGAATGTTTACAAGGGAACTTCTTAACCCAATTTCAACTCTTTGGGTTCAACTTGTACATATTGAATATGTCATCCTATGAATATTTGTGAATGACCTCTTATTGTTTTAAATGTAATACCCAATTATATTGGGTGTATTTATATTTGTCACACATAATTATCTGATTGATTTATCCTTAATTTAAGTATACCGTCTTTGTAAGGGACTCTGTCTTAATTTACATTCCATTGAGACTTATTTATTGTTATGCACCAATTAACTTTTATATGGTCTATATACTATCCTTTGAAATATTATACCATGAATCCCTTTATTATCATGATATTATAAATTTCTGATTATATGTTACTCCTCAATTATTTGTATTCAAGAGTCTCTCATTTTGTTAGAAACACTTTAACTAAAATATAATTTTAAATGTTTTAAAGATTTATTATTCTAATTATTTCTCTTTAATGTCCATGTTTTGAAAACGATTTTTAAGGATTTATTTATATAGAAATTAATGTTTTCAAATGATAATTATTTTAAAATTTTCAAAGTGGTATGGGACACATTGATTCAAAAATCTATTTTATTAAATGGTTTTTGAAAATGGATCGATTATTTCAATATCTTGAAATTATTTCTTATGATTGAAAATGAAGTTTTGATATTAAAATATTTATATTTGCAATATTTTATGTGTAATGATGGTACTTGGAAATTTTATTGGTGGTTGCGTGATAAACCATATGATGGGCGATGACGTGATAAACCAGGATAGGTAGTTACGTTATTACCTCCAATGCATTGGGTATGGATGTCGGTTGTATGGCTATTCCATTTTGTGATGTGTGTGGAAGTTGACCTTATGGTAATTACACATATGAATGTTTATGTCCCAAGTTTCCTTTATATGTTATGTGTTCTTTATATGGGTTTTGTGGTAATCTTTTGGTTAAAAAAGTGTAAGTAGTGATATTTTACTCAGTGAAGAATATTTACTACTTCATAAAGGTGGAAAGTATTACTTATGTTAATGTATTCATGATTTACTTGTTGTTTTGAAAAAATAACAGTTTTCCTTATTTGTGTATCCCTTACTGAGATTTTTATGCTCATCCCAAGTTTTTGAAATGGTTTTATCAGGTTATAAGGAAGGGTAAGATAAAGTAAGTATTCAAGAAGATTTTTATCAGGAAAAGAAATCTTGTTTTATTTAAGGAGTTTTGTTTTCTTGAAACATTGGATAGAGTAGAAGTGTCTTATTTGTAATCTTTTGAGATGTAATAGTTATGGCCTAATTCTCTAAAACTCTAATCCTTAAAAGATCCTCAATGTAAATTATTCATTTAATTCAAGATTATGTAATGTTTAAGGACGGGTCCTTATAACATCTATCCTCGATTATTTTATTAAATTGGGTAAAATTTTATAGAAATAATTCTAATTGTTAGAAAATTACTAATAATGACTCTAAAATAAATTCTATATCCAGATCGAGCCACAAGGAAACATAAAATCTTAATAATTCATTAACATATCAAATCATACTGAATATATGATTGAATAATGAAATTCCTATAATAATTTTGAATTCTTCTATGGATCATTTTATGTGAAGTAAAAAAATTGATTACAATGAATAGTGTTGTATTTTTTTCAATATGAAGAACATTAAACATGTTAAAGAAGTACAATAGGTGTTTTGAATGTTAAGACTCAAAATGACAGGGAGTGAAGTTAAACTAAAAGTAAAATAAGTGTTTTATAATTTAATGTTATGACATATAGGTAGACTCTATATCAATTTATAAAAGGTAACACTCATTTAGATTTCGATTCTAGATAACTAGTTTGGATGAGGGAAGGGAATCTGTTTCTAGAAGTAATAGAGTTTAATACATAATGAATATGAAATTATTTCTGCTACTATATAAAGCCATATATTTTAGAATGTTGTATAATTTAATGATTGTTGATGAAGAATTTACTAAATCAATAACCGGTCCTGATGGTTCATGAAGCGACCATATATAACATGTTCATGCTAAAGTCTATGAGAATCCATCCTTGTTTAATAACACATGAAAACAAATATTTCAATTAAAAATACACTCAGATGATGTCGAAGGAATTATGTTAGAGAAAAAATTCTATTGAAATAAATATCTAGAAGTTACAACTAAAATATAATCACTAAGGATGCAATAATATCTAGAGATTAATTCCATAATCACTATTCATGTAGAGGTTCACATTGATGGTGACCTATAAGTAATTTCAAAAACTACTATCTCAAAGTAACTTGATGAATTATGGTTTTTGTGCTGAAGGGAATTTTGAAAATGATAGTTAAAGGTATATGTGTGTTAGTATGTTATATAAATCTAGAAGCTATTTTATCTTTCAATATATAGGGTTGAAACTGTGTATGAAGAAGAAAAGAATGTACCTGAATTTTTTTTCCGAAGTTTCATAGTTTTGGAAGAGCTATTCTAGATGTTCAAAGTCATGTAACATTAACACATATGTTTCGATGGCTATGTAAGCGTATCCCAATACTTATGTAAAGATTATCTACAAATAAATTTGAATATTTTTGGGAAAGTAAATTTAAAAGAAAAGTTAGACAATACAAAATTGATATTTCAGTGTAATAAATATAAAAGTATTTTTAATTCTAAAAACCAGGTTAAATTGGAATGATTTAGTTTTATAGAGACTGTAGGTAACGTATCTTTAATATGGAAGGATGAATATATAATGACATCTGTTTTTTATTTCTATCCTTTTAATATATATATATATATATATATGAATTTTATCTCAGAGTTGGTGTTGTGTATGGGTGTCATAGGACCCCAAAATTAATATAATAAAAATATTTATTTATATTAAATCAAATTTATACACATTTTTATACTAAATGGTGTTTTAATTGATTAAGACTTTAGATGAGATGTTGGAGACAATAGGTTTTTCCAAAATATGTGGTTTACCCAAGGTATGATATAATGTGGGTTAGCGTCTGATATTTTGTGGAAGGAGGACATTACTGAGCATATTATGTATAATAGATAATATATTTATTTATTTTATTAGTATACTTAAACCTAATCCCCTTTTAGGTTTAAAATTTTATGATAAATATACAAGGTTATCTACAACACCAAGGATATTATAAAGAATAAAGGGAGATCTTTGTTGGCATTGGAAACACAAGAGCGTAGATCAAGAACCAAAAATAGAGGAATTTATTAGAAGAATTATGAAAACAAGGGCAGATTCATCATTATTTCTATAGGACATGTTATTCTGCTTTAATGTATCCATTGTTGAGGTATAGATTGTTTTTTTGGATTTTCACCATCTTTTGACACAATCAAGAATGGTTTCCATGTTTATTTGATTTCTTTTTTTCACATGATCCTTGATTTAATTACTGTTTTGAACTTATTTATTTATATTTTTTGAGAATGTCTCTCCCCATTTTTTCAATGATTTATGATCATTAGTTAGTATTGAATCATCTAATTACGATCAAACATCATTAATATTCATATTTCCATTGTAGTTATTCAGATTATTCATTTCTTTCTTATAGGGTAACGATTTTATATTTTATGGGAAGATTTGAGTTTGATGAAACCCATGCATTTCATGAAGGGTGAATGAATGAATTTAGGATATATGTTTTTTATATGGATTCAAAAGATTTTAAAATATGTATGTGATGTATTAATGGATTGGGACCCCAAACTGTGATGAGAGGCATGGTGGATACCGAATAGAATATCAAGGATCCCATTTCTAGCCACCAAAGAGTAGGGTTCTATAATCAGAGGGATTACCCTATGAAGTTGTCATTTTTTGAGATGAAAATACTGATGGAGGTGGTGGGAGGGGAATATCATGGGACTAGTGATGAAAATGATTCACATTATTTGAAAATCATGACTACACACTGTGTTTCCCGAAGGAACACATAATGTTTATCTCAGGCTCTTACAATGACTAGGGTTTCATCATGAGTTAAGTATCACACACCATGTGGATGGGACCAAACATCCTGAAACCAAACCCAGGTAGTCGATCCATGTATTGAGAGCACACACCCAGGACCCTTGGTGATCAATGAAACACCAATAGATTTTAATGTATATTTATCTTATATAAATTTAATCTATTTGACGACTTGTGGTACACACAACCCCAAGCCAAAATGAATTGTAATATAGTATATCGTTATAACATAGCAGTTTATTGGGTAGGTATAAATAAGAATAAGCAAGTTATGATTTGTATGTGGTTTACACATCTCTAAAGTAAATTCATTAGTTATAAATTGATAAAAATTAAAAATAGTTTTCATTTAAAAGTAAATGAAATATTTTTCTCAAAAATTTTTTTTTGATCGTAGTGGATTTTTATCTATATTAATTAAATCAATAAATATTAGTTAATAATTTTACTGAAATCAATCTATTTTATTTTAAATTTTTTTTGATCATTCATATAATATATTTTATCATTATATAAGAATAAACCTATTTTTATACTAAAAACTTTATTTTTCAAAAAAGAGGCTTTGATGCGTTTTTCACACATATTATAAAATTAAAATTTTACCAATTATAGAAAATTTATTATAAAAAATTATCTGCATTTATTTTAATCCAAATTTTATATTTATCTTATTATTTGTTTTTATAATTTTTTTAAAATATAATTTTTTTAATGAATAGTTAAAATACTGGGTTTTATTTAAAAGTACCTTTTTCATTTAAAGAATTTAAAAATATTGATTTTGTTTTTAAATTACACTAAAATTAAAATTATTTCATTTTTTTATTAATCCAATTTAATTATTTATAATAAATTTAATTTTTAATTTTACAATAAAAACATTTTAATTCAAGAAATATTTTCATTGGAAAACAACAATTTCATCACTCTTGTGTGTTTTATTTTAAATTTAAATATTTCACTTATGTTAATTGAATTTTAAGAAATATATTCCACATTTTGAATAAAAATAATTAACATTATATAATAAGTTCATCATGATTTTCGGTCATAAATATTATTAAATATGGTAAAATATATTTCCAACTTTTAATGCTCAAACGAGGTTTTCTGGGTTACATGCGCTTAGTTTAAAATTAATTTTTATCATCAATGGGAATTTTATTTGAAAAATTGGATAGCATATTTATAAAATTCGCTAAATATTATATAATAGGTTACATTTATTTTTAGTCTTAAAGGATAACATAACCAAGTAAATAAAAAACTTATTAATGTGCGGAAATCAAAAATTTTAAAAGTATGTAAAATTATAGGATAAGGGAATATCTTGTTTAAAACATGTTTTTTATTATGGTGGATGTTATTATCATACATAATTTTCCTCTAGTCGATTACTTATCTATTTTTGGGCACTTGGTGTGAGAGTGACTTCCCATTATTGAATAATTTTGTGTATTTTAAAAATTGTCCCTCCTCCTCAATTATAAAAGGGCACCAACACCCTTCACTTGTTTAAATCTACCAAGCCATTTATATCAATAAAATCCTAAAAAAATATCTCCCAAAATACCTTAAATTATTTATATGTGCTTTTCTTCCCAAATTATCAATCTTAGTTTCCTTAATACAAGATCCAAATGATGTTTCTCTAAGCGAGTGTAATCATCTTCACCGAAATCATTCTTTCTTTACTTCATATGTTATCACCTTAAATTATTTATTAACAATTAAAATATAATAAATATATATATAGTATGTAATGAGATGTTATTATATAAATGTAATAATATTTATCCATCTTCACCTTTATCAAATGGAAAAGAAACCCATCGTTCTTGTGTACGGTGCACTGCTTCCTCATTAACAATTATAATTTGTTTCCATCACCAAATAGAATGGATAGATATAATTATGGAATTAATTAATATATATGATAAATATGACAAGAAATGTATTTTATAAAATTAATATATCATCCAAATCCTTACTCTTTCACCCATTAAGTGAATGATAACATCACTCATGCGTACGTACAACCTACTATATCAATTAAGCGATTCGATTCATTTTCCATGTCCATATTTAAAGATTAATTATAAAAGTGTATATAATGAATAAATATGGTATTTTTTGAAATTATTTTTATTTTTAGAATTATTTAATTTTTTCCTATGATCAAGAAAGGGAACTTATGCGAAAAACATGAATAGGAAAACAAAGAAGTTAACACCTGAAATAATTGTAATAATGAAATATTATTTATGAACATTAGATAATATGTTAGAATAAGTTTATATAATATATTATAAATATAAATATGGTCGTGGATTAAATTATTAACATGTTTAAAACCATTATAAAAGTGGTTAAAGAATAATCAAATAAATGAAATGTGTGGTAAGGCATTCTATCTCAATTTTATTTTATTATGGCATATTTTAATGTTATAAACCAATTTAATTTATATGGTGTATAATTTTTATATTTTACATTTTATATCATGAACCTTAATATTTCATTCAATTTCATGATTCAATTAAAATTATTTCATCCATGGGGATTTCAATTAAATTTTATCATGTGGTAAGTGTTTCATTACCATATTTCTTTTTAAAGGTTCATAGCACTTTTTAATTGTATTTGATATTATGTAATTATTTAGGAAATGAATCTTGATAATTTTATGAATTATTTACAATTTTTTTGGGGTATTTTAATTTTACTCACATAATCATTTCATCTATTAATCTTCACTCCAACGACATGATCTTAGAAAGACGCTGAGTCGTAATTTCCACTCCATTGAGACATATTTGGTATTTTGCACCTATTTATTTATATGAGGTGTATCTACTTTCCCTTTGGTATGATATATCATAAATATATCTATATTCATGACATTTAATATCCTCATGAGATTCTATTTCATTCGTGGTGTTATAATTCAGAAGTTACCAATGTTTTTGGGGTTTATGATGTAATCTAACATTAATCATAATTATTAATACTCAATTTTATATTAAAGGAAATGATTATATTATATTCATATATGCCCCTTTTGTTTTATTCTCCCATAGATTCTAATTAAATTTTAATGTAATTATTCAATATTTCTCCCTTTGGTAATTAAATGTATTGAGAAAATTTCTTTATGACTAGCCAGGTTTTTTTCTTTTAGGTCAAAAATTCATTTTCTTTAATATCCATATTTTCCTTAAAATTTTTTAAATAAATTATTAATATCTGATAATGATTTATTGAAGATATTTTGACCCATGTTTTACTTTTACAAAACATTATTAAAAGGAATCATCTTTTTTATTTTCCTAACAAGTTACATTTTAACATTTTATCAAAAATCTAAAAGGAATCTTTATTTTAACATTCTCTGTATGAACACAATAGTTCTAATGTCGTGATCGGTCATTGATTTGAATCTATCTTTACAAGCATACAATATTATTTTTAAATAAAATGTTTTTCCTAATATTTTTGGGAATTTTCTGTCCTTAAAACGCGAATTTAAACATAAACGGATAATATTGGTAGAAATGTTTTTAATGATATTATTTTGGTATACAAATTAATCAATGACAATAAAACTTTATTTTTCTAATAATACATTGGTGATATTTATTAATAATACCAACTTATTCTTTCCTTGGGTGGTTTATGATAAGTTTTGTAAGGTAAAGTTTTGATGTTTTGTTTCTTGATTAATTTTGTAATCATTAACCTTTACTTGAAACATTCAATTTTTTGTTATCATTGGACTTTAAAATTCCCTTAAATATTTATATTATTTATCAAGGATATACTTTTTTTTAAAATAACTATTATTACTAAATACTGTGTTTTAATTTTAATATAAGTTGACTAATTGAGAAATATTTATATATTATATTATTTATTCAATACAATGATTTATTGATATGGCTTATTTTTCATAAATTAAATTGTTCATTGAATATATGATGAATTCATTGGAAATGAAGTGATGGGTGGGGCCCAGAATTATAGACCCCCTCAATTCATCTACAGGTCTCATGACATATATTAGTAAGTCATAAATAAATAGGACTTGACCCATATTTTAAAAAATAAATATGAATGGTCTTGATGGAATAGATACATGGATGTCCAAGATCATGATGTCCAATATAAATAATATCTTTTATTGAGACTTATGTTATTATTATTCCTAATATTAATTCATTTATACTATCCTTGGATTAGCATTAATATCATGTGATAATTTATATAGAATTAGCTGATCATCGTTTATTACTTTCATATTATTCTTAATGATAAATGTATTGATTACATGAAATGTGTTTTTAGTTATTTGACTTTATATATTGATTACAACTTATTCCCTGAATAATTTTATGATCTCATTCTTTATTTATTTTCCTTTTCACTTGACATAAATAATGAACCCTTAAATGAGATTATGGAATAAGAATACATCATTTCACTATTTTATAATTTATGTTTTCAAATTTAATGTGAGATTAAAGTTTGTATATAGTTTGACAGGACTACTAAATTGTTAGGCGATATGGGATGATATCTCTTATATCTTATAAATATGTAATAATTTTACCATGAACTCTAGCCTGCTGGAGTTAGAGTCCATATAGTTTCTATCAAGGTAAATTTAGTAGAAACTATGGGAATTAGATTTATAAAAAAATATATTCAGGAACATCACCCTATGAATGACTTTGATGATAAATTACTTTATAGAAAAACATTATAAAATTTTGGCAAGGTATAGATTATATGGTCATAAAAAAAAGAATACATTTCGGGATACATTACGTGGATGTGGATATGAAACAATATTACCAATTAGTAATAAACTCAAAAAGAGTGTATTGAGATTTGAATCGATTTTCACCTGGTGATCAACAATGGGCCATTATGGACACCATGTTTCTCATTCCTGGGGGATATGATTTTGTTAATTCAAATTTTAACTAAGAGAAATTATGGTGAATTAATGAATAAATACAATAGAAAAATATTATATGACATAATGATATGGGATAATCATAAAGTGTATTTGGTTAATAAGTATAAGGTTTATCATATATTTAAAGGATTATATTTCCATTCTGAGGTTTTATGTGATGAGAATATACGATGATTAACGATATTTTGGAAACATTATTGGGAATACTATCATTTGGTTTAGTATTTGTGTTATTTAAAAGGTTATTTTAGGGATAGATATTTCTTATTTTGTTTCAATAAGTTTGATGTAATTTTTAACGTTTTAGGTTAATATAATCATTGGTGTTAAATTAATAATAATCAATTAATATTATTTGATTTTGTGGAAAAAGTTATTCGACAACTAATTTTATTTTGTGAATGTTCAGAATATTTTTTGGAATTTTATAAAAATTATATAAATATATTTTTAGTAAAAAGGACAACCTATTACATCTAGAAAGGTAGTGGGGCTTGAAACTACAACTAATGGTTGATAAAGGTGAAACACCTACCATTTTTTGAGAGATGTACAAGTTACTATTACATTATTTTTACATAAATTGTTTAATAGATAATTAGTAAGTTTATTTTTGGATCCATATTATAGGATAAAATATTTGTAATTTTGTGGTGATTATTTATAATTTGGGTAACATTTCATTTTGTTGATGTATATTTAACCATTATGTTTAATGTGAAGGATTATTTTGGAAGAATGAAGTTAAATTGTTAGGGATGTAAGTTAAATGGTATGAGATCTTCTTTGAGGTGAAAATATTAATTAATGTTGAGAATATTGTGGTTTATTAAGATGTAGTGTTATTTATTTATGAAATAATCTATATTGAACCTTTATTGGAAATTTTAAAGCATTGTGTATTATCACTTCTAATAAAGGTATATACGTTATTTTTTTATCAGAAAAAGTGGAAAAAATTTTAGATTTGAATAATATTGATATATATGAAGAATAAATTATTATTATTTTATGGATCTTATGACCCATTAAAATGCAATTTCAGTGATCCAGGAAAAAAAATTCCACTCTAGATATTCATTTCTGAGAGTAATAAATGAAGTGGAAATTGATCGAAGCACAACCAAAGGATGAAATTGTGCTTATGAAATAAAAATATATCAATTAAGTATATTTCTTGGTGTTTTATATATTAATTATAAAATAATAAACCGAATCTAGGAATAATATCTTGAAATAAAAATTACTTACATTTACATTCATTTTTGATGAATCAAATCTCTTTTCACACCTCATTGGTTTATGGTTTTCTGGTTGTTAACTTTCTCTTGATCATTAACTTTATTATGATCAATGAGAAATTTCACACTCTATAATTATTTTTGAATTAGTTTTATATAACATGTCCATATTTTAATTCCCAAAAATGATGATTTACATAGAAACCCGATTATGTGTTATTTTTTATGAAGTTCATAATTGTCATTACCTATTTTCATGAAGATGCTTTATTTACCATTTTTCTATGTGATTTTTTCACAAATGAATTTTAAAATATTAGAATCATAATTCATAAGTTAAATTTAAAATTTATGGGACAAAATTTATTAATTTTGGGTGTAATGTAACACCCCTATATGTTTCAGTATATTTCTTTAAAATAATCTTTATCCCTTTAATAGATTGTGGTATATGCAACACCAAGTCTATGTAAGTTATAATATCGTATAGCATTATAACAAAGAAATTAAATTTATGGGTATAAATAGGAATAACTAAATTTTGAAAATTATATGTTTGACACATGTATAAACTAAATTCATTAGTTATTGATCTATTCGAAATAAAAATAGAAATCATTTTAAATTAAAAGAAATATTATTATGAAAACTTGTTTTTATACACGCAGTGCGTTTTTATCTTAAAAATTTATATCAAACAATATTTGTAAATTATTTAAATAGATTTTATATATTATATATTTAATCACATTTTTCATCATTCGTATAATATTTTTATTCATGAGATAATAATAAATCATGTATTACGCTTAAGAGGTTAATTTTTCTAAAAAGCAGTTTCATCGCTTTCTGCAAACTCATTTTAAATGTACTTTTTACCAATATTATAAAATGTATTTAAAAAATTCTGTTCATTTTAAAATTAAATATAATAATATAATAATATATTATTTTTTTAGAATTTTTTAAAAAAGTTATTTTTTTTATAAATAGTTAAAGATGATTGTTTTTATTGAAAACTAATTTTTCATTTAAATATGTTTAAAAGTTACATTTATTTTAAAATTGTTTTAAAAGTAAATTTAGTGTATTTATGTGTTTATTAGTTCCTGCTAGGTTATTATCATTTATTTTATGTTTAATTTTTATATAATTGTTTTCGTTTTGGAAAAATGTTTCCTTGGAAAACCGCATTTTCATCTAGCTTGTGGTTTTAATTTTAAATTAAATTTGGAATCACATGTTAATGGAATTTGAAAAAAAATGTAATAAATTTTTTAATCATGATAATTTTTATTATTAATTAATTCCAACATAATTTTTATCACAATATTTAGCAAATATAGTAAAATTCATTTACTGCACTAAAGGTTAAAATGAGTGTTTTCACATTGCATTAGCCTCTGTTTAAATTAATTTTTAACACACTTGTGTTTTTTATTTGATAAATTAGATTTTAAATTTAAATTCAGTTGGATAATATGAAATAACAAGGCTTAATTTTTATGCTTAAGAGGGTAATTTTATATGTAAAAAAAAACAAATTTCTGTCATGAGAAATAAAATGATAAAAGAAAGTAAACTTATAGGATAAGGGGATAATATGCTTAAAACAAGTGTATTTTTTTGGAGGTCTATGTTAGACCAAAATTATATCCAATCTAATATTTATCCATTTTTATTCACTTTGGGTGAGAGTGACATTTTATTATTGAATAGTTTGGGGTATTTACATAAATACCACACATCCTCTATTTTAAAAGGGCCCCACCTCTTCTCACTTATTCACACAGATCAAACCAATGTTAACAAAACATACATTAAAACTATCTCCCCTATAAGTTAATAAACATTATATAGGTTCCTTTATTCTCTAAATATTAATCATAGGGAACTTAATAAGAGATCCAAATGAGAATTATCTATGCAAAAGTAATCATTTTCACCAAACTCTTTCATTTTTCTTCTTCTTATTTTATCACCTTCAATTATAGTTAAAAAATTAAAAAATAATAACAAAATTATCTCCCATATACTGAGATTTTATTATTTACATGACAGAATATTTATCCATCTCCTCCTTCTTTAAATGGGTAACATAGCCATCACTTGTGTCTGCGGTGAGCTATTGCCTTATGAACTGATGTAATTTTTTTCCAACACGGACTCATAATGATAGTCATAATAATGGAAATAATTAAAATATATTATAAATATGAAATTATAATAATTATTTAGAATGAATAAATCATCCACTTCCTAACCCTATAACCTTCTAAGTGAATGATTACATCACTTATGCGTATGTACGACCTATCGTCTCCATGAAGCGATGTGAGTCATTTTCCACCTAAAAATTTAAATAATGATTATAAATGTGAATCAAATGAAAAAAATATAATATATATAACAATAATTTAACTCTATATATTTTGTAATTATATCATAGGCACAATAACCTAATAATTTTCTCTAAAACATACATGAGAAAACAAATAAATTAGCACTCTAAACAGTGGTAATAATTAATTATTATTATTTAATGGGTTATAAGACGTTATAATAGAATCAAATATAATATTAAAAATATAAATATAGTTCTATTATAAATTCTTAACATTTTAAAAAACTACACAGGTGGTTAAAGCACATTCAACTAGAAGAAATGTGAGGTAAGGGATCCTGTCTATTTTTTTTTGTTGAGCCATATTTTAATATTTTACATCAATTTATTTTATATGATGTGTATAATACACATTTTATGTTTTAAATTTAATTATTTCACCCAAGGGGATTTTAATTTAATGATATTTAGTGGTAAGTGTTTCATAACTCAATTTCTTTTCATTGGGTTATACTACTTCTTCATTTATTTTATATTCTAAGATCGTGTGTGTAATGAATAATGATTATTTTATTTTGTATTTATTATTATTTTATGTGGATTCAAATTATACAAAAATAATAAATTTATTGATATTTGATTTCATGAAACTATTTATATTCATTTTATTTACTATTTCATTTATGTTTTTTTTATTTCATGGAGTCTATATTTTGAAACTTTCCAAAGTGTTAATGGTTAACGCTTCAATAGAATTATCAAAAGGATTGTTTATGACTGAATTTACATTGAATAAAATTATTTGGCCATTTTATAATAAACCCATTTAATTATATTATCCTCTATTTATTCATGAAATTTTCAAGAAAAAGTACCATTTTCCTCTCTTGGGTACAAAAACTTCTTCAGAAAATGTTTTTAAGAAAAGTAAACTTTATTTAACTTTTTTATTTAATTTTTTTATTCAATATCCATATTTTTAAGAAATTTTTTAAATAATATTTTTAATATTATCTAAAGATTCATTAAATAAATTTTCACCCATGATTAAATTTTTTCAAAATGGGTAATGTAGAATCTTATCACAGTTTTTGGAACTTTGTATTTTAGGACATTTTATCAAAAAACTAATTGGAATATTCTTTTAAATAAAGTATAAATGAATGGAATATTAAAACTATTATGACCAATAATTGTTTTGAAGATTATTTTACAAGTTTAGAATGTTATATTTATAAAAAAAAGTTTCCTAATATTTTGTGAATTTTTAGTTCCTAAAAAGTAAATTTCAAATTAAAATTGTACTTTCCTCAAGAATAGTTTTAATGTTCTTCTAATGGTATTTATATTTATCTATGAAAAAAAAATTTATTCTAATTATAATACACTAGGGATATTATCTAATAATACCATTCTTATTTTTTCTTTGGAATGTTTATTATTTGTTTAAAGATGGAAGTTATTGAAATTTACTTTCTTGATTAAATTTTTTTTCATTGAATTTCTCTTGAAACATTCACTTTCTTGTGATCATTTGAAATTATATTTATCATAAATATCCATATTATTTATCATGGAGATGAATTTATACTTAAAAATTATACCATTTATTCAAATAGTGTTTTACTTAGAAAGTTATTTGATTGGATGGGTAAATAATGATATTCCGTATTTTTTATTCAATATGGAATTTTTTTGATAAACCATATTTTTAATGTATTAAATCTATCATTAAATATATTAGGAATGAATTAGACATGAAATGATAGCAGGGGATCAGAATTATATATCCAATTGATTAATCGATAGGTCTCATTGGACAAATTAGTAATCTAGAATTAAATGGGTGTTTTACCATAGTTTTATTCTCTCTTAGATCTATATATTGAAAACAAAGATATCATGATTTCTGAGATCATGAAGTCTAATATGAATCATTCCCATGACTAATAAGTCAATTATTATTATCAATGATATGACAAAAATGATATTATATCTGGATTATGTTTTTGATCATGCAGTTATTTATAGGGAATTATTTTATTATCATTTCTATCTGTGAAATTATTCTTCATGCCCAAGTTATTGACTAAATGGAATTTTATTTTAGTTTTTCTATATTTACGTATCCATTATACCCTATTGATTTTTGATAATTTTATTTTTCATATACCTACTAAGCTTATGGGATTACCAATTTTTTTATTTTCCATTCCCTAGGATATAAAGAAGGAATCATTAAATTAGTCATGGATGATGAATTTTTACTTTCACTATGTTGTAATTAATGTTTTCCAATGTAATGTGAGATTCAATTATATATCTCATTTACCAAGAGTACTAAAATATTCTATCTTTTGGGATGAGATATATTATATCAGCATAATAAAGTAAGTATCGGGTTCAGGCAATTGGAGTCACAATCTTTAAAAGAAGATGATTTATGTCCTCCTAGGGATATGCCATGTGATGGTACATGGCTAGACAATCCATATACATATATCACACAAATAGGACCCTAAGTGAACATACACACCATGTTACCAAAGGTACAAGCCATGTGGAGCCACATGGCTGGCCAAGCCAGTTTTAGGGGAAGACATGCCGTAGCATTCATGAAATGTCAAATACTATGTAGCCCTATATACACATCATGCACTTTAACCATGAACTTATACCATGTGTATCCTCTTCTTGACGACTTATATTTGGGAACAAATATTTTTTATCCCAAGTAGTTTTCCACATAGGATTTGATGGTCTACATTAATTTGGAATCAGATATAGGACACATTGTGTTATGAGTAGGATTATTCTTCAAGAGATTCTTTGATGATGAAATGTTTGGGTTTGATCATCAAATAGATTCTGGTGTTAGTAATCACCTATAAAACCCAGGCGCTGGTCTCCGATAGACATTATATTGATATATTCTATACTGTCCTTACTACAGAGGGCACAATTATTCTATCTACTGATTAGTACTCCCATGTCCTCAAGCTCCTAAGGGGAGCCTATTTTTTACTAGATATATGTCTCCCCTTGTTGTTGGGAATAATATCAAGGAGTGATCCATTCGTTCTATTTCATGTGGGGCTTTTCATAGTGTTGGGTATCATACATGGGACATTTGGATCTAAAAGAATATCAGCATTATTAGGTAGTTGTGAATATGGATACCCCCTTTTTCTATTCACATGGGTTTCTCTTTGATCATATATAATGTTGGGATCCTTTAAACTCTTAACATATGGGTTAATTCAATTGAATTATTCTATTTTATCCCACTTGGTTTTCAGGGTGTCTTCCTAGGTATATATATTTTCACCCCTTAATGGGCTATGCCAGAATGTGTTGTGTCATATGAAGACAACATGAAGATTGGTTCTTAATTCACGGGACCTTGTATTAGATGAAAATAGTGGTACTTGGAGGTTCTGACCATGTTTAGTGGCCAACCTAGGGGATTGTGATATGACCACTCTTCAGTTTCCCCCTTTCCCATCATATATCTATTTGGTACCTCATTTATTCGTGGGTGGGTATCATTCTTATTTATATTATTTGTATTCAAGTACTGAACTTTGATGTATTTTAACATAGGGGTTATTATATACATTTATTACACTCTTTAAATTTTAGTATTTTATTATATAGATATACTATTTCATTTATATGGCTATGTGAATGTGTTCATATACACTAGGTTGAGAAATTTATTTTCAAATATAATCCTACTAAACACTTCACTCCAACCCATGGAATATTGGAGGAAGGATATGGGTTTCAAACTCAACTTACTACCATCCCAGGTTGCATCCTAGGGGTCCAAGTTATAAATAATTAATATCAAAGGTGGGTTTTCCTTAGGGTCACTGTTTGGAGAGAACATGCCTTGAGTTTTGTTTTAGTAATCTTAGGGAAATGATGTTCGAGTATCTTGATTTTGGATCTTAGTAAAGGGAATGTATTTATGGTTTAGTGGTTGGTATAAAAATACATGAGGACTTTGAATACCAATTTTTTGACTCACCATATTGAGACATTGGTTTCATAGAAACCTATGTTACATGAATTATATAAGACCTGGGATTTTAATATTTATATACTTATTGTGTTAGATCATTAGATATGTTCATCTAACCATTGTGAATCTTATTAACATTTAGGATTCCTATGTAATGGCTAGAATTTAAGATACTGATACTAGGTCATGACTCTGACTAGTTGATCTAGGAGGACTCAGTTTAAGGACCTATTCATGATTTTTCCATAGTCAAGGAGAGATTGATGCTTCAACCAATTTTGAAGATTATGGATCCACCTCTAATGTTCATGGATAATGATTTAATAAATATTGGTAATATGATAACTCATGTGTGTGAGGACGATGATTCACATGGTCTTATAACATTACATGATTTCTTGTGATATATACCTCTCATGTTTCATGGAAATCTAGACACTCAAGTGGTAAGGGATTGGATCGAGGTTGTGGTTTGAGTTTCCATCTTGTTCAAACCTCAAATGATTAGATGGTTACACTTGTAAACAATCCTATTAATATAGAAGTAGGTTGTTGGTGGGGTATGATTACTTAGAACCATGGTAATAAGATGTTCTCATGGAAATAATTCCAATATTTTTCCATGAAGTGTATTACCATCAAACCTAGTTCTCTATAATGATGTAAGAGCTTCTTGAGATACAAATTGGTCATAGGTTAATTTTTGATTATTTCTAGAGGTTTACTAACCACATGTTCTAATATCTTACTAAGGCTTAATATGGATACTTGTGGTGGAAAAAGATTGACCAAGTCCTTCATTGAGATATATGAACTACCATGGTATACTTTTACATTCCCACTTATATTGGATTGTTAAAGAGGGCCTTGGTTATAGATAACAATCTAATAGAGGGTCATCTTGAAGCTATAGATTATAGTGGACATTGTGGGAGATTAATCATCTATAGTAGGTAGTAGGACTCAAGGATTTTTATGTAAAAAAAAGGTTCACATAGATGGTCCTTTCATCCTAAAGAGGGGTAATGTTATGATTATGACAGGAGAGGTCACAAGACTGATGATTTCCCGGACATAGACACTATGGATAGTGAAAATGTAGTGGATATACCTCCTTCATAGAATTAGTATCATGATAAAGGATCTATCATGTGGGTTTAGGGTGGTTCCTAGGAAGGTTATACTAATAGAGGGGTAATAAGAGTTTTGTTATGAGGATTTATAGGAGAGTCATGAGGCTATAACCTACGCCCACCACCAACACCAATATGTGTACCACTCTAGAATCATAGGTCTAGTGGTAGATGGTGTGGTTAGTTTTATACCCTATAAGGATATGATTAGACATCTCACAAGATGATTTATGTTATGATATATTCCTTATCTAATTTAGATCTTGTACATGTAGTCGTTGGATCATGTTTGTGTGAGAGATAATTCTTCAAATAGATTCTTTGTCTCATCAACTATGAATTTAGGTTCCTATAGGGAGTTACTATTATATATATCAAATTTTATGGATGTTTGAGTCATCAATCAGTGTATAGATTTTCTCATGGATCCTCTTGGATGTTGTGATGAAAACTTATTATGTCATCCAAGGTATGGACAGGTTGTGGGTGGTGAATTCTTAGATAGATTATAATAATAGGAGAGTTAAATTATAATATAAAGATAAGTTTATTTTATCCTTACTGGGTGATAGGTATCTTATGGATGTGTGATTAGAGAACACGAGTTGGAATAGACAACCTATCTCCCATCAGTTGGTGAGTTTATCCATTAGTATAGTGGGATTAGTAGTAATATGAATTCCAGTGGTAATGGATGATTATATAAACATATTTATAGAATATGTAATAGGACTACATCTGAGGTATGAGTTTCAATTCTATATCAAATTATACCCTGATAGCATACTAATATCTTTTATGGAATATCATATGTCCCCTATAAGGCTTTGAGAGATGAGGGTGTACCTGAAATACCTTTGAGAGAAATGTTTTATCAAACCCAATGTGTCCCCATGGGATGATCTAGTGTTTCCAATGAAAAGGGTGGATGGGATATTGAGTATTTTCATTGATTACCTCACCTAAACTAGGTTATAATCTAGAAAAATTACCCATTAATAAGGATTTATGACCTTTTCTACTAGTAGGATGGTTTTAGTATATATTCAATGATTTATATTAGGTCTTTCTACTATCATTTGTGGTTATAAAAAGATGATATAACAAATAACAAATTACGAGGATTAAATTGGAATTAAGATTTATTGGTTATGAATCTCAGTGTGACTAATTCCATCACTATTTTTATGGAAACTATGAACTAAATAATCCAACCATACTTGTACTGGTTAATAGTTATCCTTATTGATGACATTCTAATATACTATTGATCTTAGGATGAGGATATAGAGAATTATGTTATGGTCCTAGAATTACATCGGAAGAACCAACTATATGGTATTATCATGAAGTGTAAATTTTGGATCTGATTGTTTCACATTATATGGAATGTAATATCTTATAATTGTATAGTAGTGGACCATAAAAATATTGAGGTAATTTTCACTTGAGAACCACCCAAGAGTGTGTTGGAGGTGTTGAATTGCCTCAGTTTAGAATGTTACTATCAGAGGTTTGTAGTAAAAATTTCCCTGATTTAAATCCATTTGACTTTTAGACATAGAAATGGAAATCATTTTTATAGAATGAACCTTCAAGGATCCGAGGAAGAGGTCGACCAGTGTTCCTATTTTGTGACTACTAGAGGAGGGGGTTGGGTATGTGGTGTTTAGTGATGACCCATGGATCTAAGCATAGATTGATTTTGATAAATAGGAGGGAATTGATCCCTTAGTTTTTCAGGGAGTTGATACCCCAAGAGAATAATTACAAAACCCACTACTCAGAGTTAGTAGTCTAAGTCCTCTCCCTAAATATGTGGAGGCATTATCCTATTGGTGAGTGTTTTATTGATTACTGAAACTACTCTAGTCTTATGTACATAATCCCATAGGGGTATAATAACCAGATACTGATGCATTTGTTGGACTTCCAATAAGAACATTTATTTAAGATAGTAAATACACTAGGAATCATTATTGTGGTGGTATATACTCTTAGTAGGAAATATCATTATCACTTTGTAGAGGAGGTGTCATAGAATTTGGGATCATTAGAGCTAACCATAGTAGTAGAGATGGGAGCAATTTATCTTTAGTTGATAGTAGTGACTCCACCACTTCTTCAGTGTGTTTGAAAATATCATTTAGGAGATATTTATTTTGAGTAATTCTATGACTATATATCCTCAGGAGATTCTCCAGATGTAATTTTTGAAGGAGTGAATTTCATTATTTTTAGGGACATACGATTGTTGCAGTCACATTTCATGAGGATGTGATGAGGGATTTTCATACCTCAATCTTAGATATATATATAGCTATGTAAAATATATACAAAGACAATACAAATAATTTTTTTGGTTGTATTGAGGTAAATAATTACTAATTTTATCTATCAATGCCTCTTGTGCCAATAGGTATTGGATGGACATCAACTTCTTGTAGGATTGTGTCAACTTCTTGATATTTTGGATTTGAACTTGTATGACATATCAATGATTTTTTAATGGGGATTCCCTGGATAGTGAGTGGTTATGATTCTATATAGGTTATTTTAGACAAACATATCAAGTAGGAATAGTTCTTTTTGATTAGTGATAAGAGCTCAGTCAAAAGCTTGGGGTAGTTTTAAAAACATGGTATCATTCAACTCCATGGGGTACACATGATGATCACCTCTGATTGTGATGCCATGTTCATGAAATGGTAGTGGAGGGGTCTACTAGAGTATTTTAGGACCCACTTACTGATGATTATAGAATTTCACAAAATAAAAGAATTGAAATAATGTGAATACCATCTAGGTTTTAGAGGATTTTTGGTAGATTATGTGATGTACTATTACTGGAGATGGGAGTATCATTTTCCATTGGCGGAGTTCACCAATAATAACATATATCAGTCTATAACTAGTATGTATCCTTTTAAGTCCCTATATTAGAGACCCTTTAGGTCAAACATAGGATGGAATGTGATTGGTGTGACATCTATTGTTGTGTTAGAGTTGGTGTAGGTGATGAAATATATGTTTTAGGTGATTCTCGAACATATGTGGGTATAAAATATCCAATAGAAATAATATCTAAATATATTTTATTTTCCGTTTTACTTTAATGGGGAGTCCATTTTTTATATGACTATCCCCTTGATAAATATTGCAGATATTTGTTCAGGGTAGAATGATATGCTCATGTTTCATTGTTTTTTCAAGATCCTATAGAGGGTTTGTGAGGTTTCATATCCCTTATACTAATCCCCACATTTGGTCTAGGTGTATATAAATATTCTACATGTCACAAATAAGTGAATATGTTCATGACTCCTCAAAATTCATTGACTGGGGAAAGCTAGCCATCAGAGATAGATCCACCATCATAGAGTACCTAATGATGATTGAGGAACAATTGGAAAGGATCCTAAATGGATATAACATTCCACTAGTTTTAGTTCTTTGGAAGCATGTAAACATGATGGAGAGCTCCATGGAGTGTTATATCCAAAAGAGGGATCATTTCCCCCACCTTATTATATGTATTTTTCTCTTCAGGTAAAAAATGATGGAGGGGAGAATATAATGACCCTCTTTTATTTAGTTTGATCCATTGAACATTTCTTTATATATCTATGAATTTTTCCTCAAAGCTTGCATTAATTTTGAGTGACCTAGGACCACATAAATTAATATATATATATATATATATATTAAATAATGTGCACTAATATTCTTAGAATAAATGGTTTCCCAATTGATCAAGACATCAAATTGAAAATATGAGTCTTTGGTTGTTTTAATAACATTTGATTTCCCATAGGCATAATATAATTTTGGTCGAAAGTAGATGTTATATAGAAGTCAGACGTTGTCTTGTGAATTATGTAAATTTAATAATTTATTTATATATTTTACTTATTTTCCTAAAATGTAATCCCCCTATTTTTACATTGTCATGATGAATCTGTAATGTTATATTCATAACCTTAGGAGATTATAGAGGAGAAAGGGAGAGATTCGTCAGTGTTGGAAACCTGGTTATGTGGATTCTCAATGAATTATAGATGGTATTCATGAGAAAAACATAAACCCTGGTTTGAAATTCATCATTATTGTAATATGAGATGTTATTAACCAATGATCAATCCATTTAGGATGTATTGATTGTTATTTTTTATATTTTCCCACTTTGATTTAACTATTAAAAATGATTTTTGTAACTTATTCATTTCTATTATTATAATTATTTACATGAGAATAGATTTTATTATTGTAATTGAACATAATTAGTTATATTGTTTTTACACATTTATCCGCCTTGGTTTCTATAAAAAAATTATTCAATTTCAAGAATTACATCAACCAATGTTGATCTTGAAGGTTCCGGGCGCATCTGAAGCGCGTGGGTGGATGTTCCCACTTGGATTTTTGTCATTAACAATGATCAATCTAGGATCAATATGATGACAAATGCCAGTCTCCATAGATCGAATCATAGAAATGGACAACGAAAAGGAAATTCCTGGAACCACAAAGTAGGATCGTTACATGTTGATTGTAATTGATTTAATCAATTTAAAATAAATACCTTTTGGGTGTTCTTTTTTTGTTGATTTTATTTATCATGTTCTGATGTGATTTGTCATTGCATCATATAATCCAAGTGTAGACTTCCTCTAGCGGTGATCCGCACATTACCTCGTATCTCAGGACGTCGCCAAAAAATTCTCCTGGTGTTAGCATGGAGAAACCGTTACCTGCGTTGTCTACCTTAGATCATATTGATTCTATAGAAGAGGATCTCTCTTGGTCTTGATAATGTTCTTGGAGGAAGAGGTTCTTTTGGTCTTGAAGGAATTCTTTAGAGTTGTTGTGCACAACAATTTTCTTATGTGTTGGAAAAGAGATGGGGTTGTGAGGATATTTATAATCATGTTTGAGGTTGTAAAGTTATGACATTAAATAAATGCGTTATGCATTTTTTTATTTCATTGACTCTTATTTAAAACCTCTATGTAGAACAATTAATTTCTTGACATGCGCCCAAGTTGATTATAATAAATATCATTCAAAACAATTTCATATACTCAAAATCCTGACTGGAAAATCTACATGGCGTGTATTAATAAATACACGACGTGTACTTGTTTTTAATTGAAAACTACATGGTGTGTACATTAAATGTAAATGTCATGTATATCTTGTTTTCATTTATTCATTTCATTTCCATAATGAAAACTACACAACATGTAATTATTAATACACTGTGTGTACTTGTTTTCCATGAAAAACTACAAGGCATTTAATCTTTAATACACGACGTGTATATCTTGTTTTTCATTTCCTTCTTCCTCCATCATTAAAATGATTTAGGCCTTCTTGAATAATTATTAAACCAAATACAGGAATAATCTTTATTCTACTTGAGATACTTGAATACACTTAGTGTGTGACCCTATATGCCTCTTTCTCATTGGCATTAGGCGAGCTTGCCTAAAGTCCAAGATTACTGTCTAGCAATGGGTCAAGGCAACCAAAAGAAAGAAGTTGACGCTTTATTGAAGTATCACCTCATATGAATGCTTACTGTGTAATTTAATCCCTTTGTCTCGATATCTCATCAATTAGGTTTCATGGTAGTGTGATAAACCTATTTGCTTGATCCGTCATTCTTTGACTTCCTGAAATAAACTCTTCGTTTAATCTATGGCCTTAGAATTTAATGTGACAGTTCTATTTCAATGAAAGGGCCGAGATATCAACTTCTATAAATGGAAGGGATAAATCCTTCCTCGACTTATCGATTACCAACATGTCACTCATGACACACCCAAAGTACCCTACTTCCCGCTAACTGTCTGCGTGACGGTTTTTGTTAGTAAATCTAAGTGCACGAGTCATGACATGAGTTAATGATAATCTTCCAGTCTATGGAACATTACACACGCTTTTAGATAGCAATGTTCGATGACACCAAGACATTCAGAATTGCTACTGGAGGGTCTATTCTCATAATCTCATATCTTGGAGATTACCAAGTGCAAACTTCATGAGAGAGAGTCTCATCTTTTTACGAGTACTCACACATGAAGGTCTATATACTATGTGTACTATCATAGTATGTCATCCAACCATAAAACATTATTTAAGAATATTTTTATATCATTTCAAGGTTCTCATCATAGCGGGGATCTTCCATGACCTTATCAATGCAACAAATATTCTAGGACATTGTTATATTGTAGTCACGTAGAACAATAAATAATATATAATAAGTGACCATTCATGTAATCAACGTACAAAATAGTTGGTTCTCAGGACACCAACCCTTACAAAATCCCACTTGGACTAGAGCCAACTTCCTATGAGTTTTAGTCCGCTAGACATCACATGATGATCATGTTTCTGCTGAGTCAATGCTTTAGTCAATGGGTCCACCATGTTGTCTTCCGTGGAAATACTTATCACTAAAACTTAACCTCTCTGAGAAAAATCCCTCAAGAGATGATACTTCCAAAGTATATGCTTTGTCCACTGATGTGACCTTGTCTCTTTGGAAAGTGCCACCGCTGCAGTATTATCATAATAGAGTGTGATAGGATCTTTACTGCTGGGTACTACATCCAGCTCTTGGATGAAGCTCCGTATCCATACTGCTTCTTTAGCTGCCTCAGAAGGTATGATATACTGGCACTACATAGTATTATTTTCCACCACACATTTCATTGAGCCCTTCTAGCTCACTACATATCCATTCAAACTGAAGAGGTATCTAGTTTGTGACTTCATGCCATATTGATCAGTCTGGAAACTATCATCTACAAGTCCTCTGATGACTAGTTCCTCATTTAATCCATAAACCACAGACATATCCTTAGCATGCCTTAGATACTTAAAGATGGTCTGGACTGCCATCCAATGGCAGTCTCCTGGATTAGATTTATATCTGCCTACCGCACTTAATGCGTAAGCAACATCTAGCCTCGTATATAGCATATCATACATGACTGGCTCAATCGCGGCTGCATAAGGGATCCTTTCCATTCTCTTTCTTTCCTCATGTGTCTGAGGACACATTTTCTTGTAAAGATTAATTCCATGTGACACTGGCAACAATCCCCTCTTGGACTGTTCCATACTGAATCTCTTCAGTATCTTGTCAATGTATGTACTTTGACTCAATACCATCATTCTCTTAGATCTATCACGATGGATCTTTATCCCAAGAATATATGCTACCTCACCTAAGTATATGATAGAGAATAATTTATGCAACTATGCCTTAACAGACTGTAAGATGTGTTCTTCATTTCCAATTAGTAATATGTCATCAACATATACTATTAAAAAATGACTGCACTTCCATTAAACCTCTTGTAGACCCAAGGCTCACATTCGTTATTAACAAATTCAAATTTAGTTACAGCTTCATCAAAACGAATGTTCCATGACCTTGATGCTTGCTTTAATCCATAAATGGATTAATGAAACCTGCATACCTTGTTGACATCCTTTGGAATCACAAACCGTTTAGGTTGTGTCATGTAGACATCTTCCTGGAGGTTCCCGTTAAGGAATACTGTTTTGACATCCATTTTCCAAATTTCAAAGTCATGGTAAGCGACAATGGCCAATAGGATTCTGATGGACTTCAGCATCACAACCTGTAAAAAAGTTTCATCATAGTCAATTCCTTGATGCAGTCTAAAACCTTTTGCAACCATTCGTGCCTTATAGGTGCTGACTTGCCCCTCCATGTCCCGTTTCTTCTTGAATACCCATTTATTACCAATAGGATTTACATCAATTGGAGGATCTAACAAAATCCAAACGTAGTTAGGTACATGGAATCCATTTCAGAATTCATGGATTCTTGCCACTTGGAAACATCTGTGCCTTCAACAGCTTTCTTGTAGGTAAAAGGATCGTCATTTTCAACCAATAATTATTCACCATCCTCGGTGACAAGAAAAAAAAAATCTTTTTGGTTCTCTCACCTCTCTCATGCTCCTACACAGTTCTTGTGTCTCTAGAACATATTTTTCTTCCACGGGGGTTTGTGGAATCTTTTCTTGTACCAACTCTTGTGTATCTTGATCCTCGACTTCATCGAAGTCTATCTCACTCCCATGATCTCTTTTCAATATGTACACCCTCTTAAGGAATATGGTGTGTCTTTCCACTGAAACCTTTTTGTCTGAGTGGTTGTATAGGTAATATCCCCTTATTTCCATGGGATATACTATAAAGATACACTTTGTTCCTCGTGGTTCATGTTTGTTATATGAAGATGCCATAACAAATGCTTCCCTACCCTACACATGTAAATTCGATAACATGGCTTTGTGTTCACTCCATAACTCGTATAGAATACCATTTATAGATTTATTTGGTACTTGGTTTAGTATGTGTGCTTTTGTTTGTAATGCATATCCCCAAAATGATATTGGAAGAATTTCATGACTCATCATCGATCTCACCATGTCCAACAGGGTGCGGTTCCTCCTTTCACATACACCATTCCACTGAGGTGTATAATGAGGAGTGATTTGAGATATAATCCCAAACTCCTGTAAGAAATCAATGAATTCCTGATAAAGATATTCTCCTCCTCTTTCTGATTTAATTTCATAATCTTCTTACCAAGATGGTTCTAAATCTAATTATTGTATTCTTTGAACCAATCAAATGAATCCGACTTATACCTCATTAATTAAATATATCCATATCTACTAAAATCATCAGTAAAATTTATGAAGTACGAGAACCCACCCCCTGCTTCAATGGGAAATGGTCCACACACATCTGTGTGAATGAATTCTAGAAGATATTTAGCCCTTTCACCTTTCCCACTAAATGGTGCTCTGGTCATTTTTCCTTGTAGAAACACATGACATACACCAAGTGGTTTTAGTTCAAAAGAATCTAAATACCCATCTTGAAGTAATTTTATCAAAAGTTTCTCATTGGAATGACCTAGCCGGTGATGCCAATGTTGGGTGTGATATGAGTTGTGTGAATCAACATTGTCATCAATTTCCATTACTTGGTTTTTGTAGTATAACACATAAAGGCCATTATATAAATGTGCCCTACCAAAACAAATGCTATCTTTATAAAAGTAGAAACATTCATTTCCAAACATGAGCATGAGTCCATAATTATCTAATATAGATATTGAAATAATGTTTTTAGTTATAGAAGGAACATAATAAAAATCCGTTAACACCAAGATCATTCCAGTTGGAAATGTGAGGTGGTAGCCCCCGATAGCCACAACAACAAGTCTGGATCCGTTTGCTGCTTGTAGATCTACCTCCCCTTGATCAATCATCCTGAATCTACCTAGTTCTTGTATTGGGATACAAATGTTATGACCACAATAAGTATCTAATACCCAATTAGTAGAAATAGATAAATTTCATTAGATAATAAACACACCTGATACTTCCCCTTGCTTCCTTGGATGGGTGCAGTTTTTCTTCCAGTGGCCCTTCTTGCTACATCCAAAACAAACAACATCCTATTCCCTTGCCTCCCCTTTGATATTCCTTTTTCTAGGAAGGCCTTGAAGAATCTTTGGGCTTAAAGCTCTTCTCCTTACCTTTCCTTTTATTCACCATTAGATCAAAAGTATTTTCATGCTTCCTGTCATTGTCCACTTGGCGAATAAGTATTAGAAGATCAAACAGAGACTTCTCAATGTTTATCATGTGGAAGTTCACAACAAAGTTTGAGAAACTCTGGGGGAGTGATGCGAGAATGAGATCGGTACCCAGTTCTTTGGGGAGTTTAAACCCTAGAACCTATAAGCGCTCAATGTATCCAATGAGCTTGACTACATGAGGCCAAGATGGGGGCACCCTCTCCAAGATTTATCAAGAATAGAGCCTTGGAGATCTCAAAACATTCATGTTTTGCTCTCTCCTGGTATAGACCATGGAGGTGATTGAGCATGTTGTAGGCATCCATGTCTTCATGAGACTTCATGAGCTTACTAGACATTGATGACAACATCAAACATTGAACATCGAGTGCATCGCTCAAATTTTGATCATAGACCATGAAATCTTCATCACTCACCCCTTGGGTAGGCGGATCTGGAAGTGAGGACTCCATCACGTAAAACTTTCATTCATGGTGTATGATAACGTGAAGGCGCCTAAACCATTCCTGAAATTTACTGTCTGTGAGGATATTGTCTTTATCTAGAATTGATCGTAGAGAAAATTTGGCTGACGAGTTTGTAATTTTGATTCTATAAATTAAAAGAGCAGATTTATCAGTACTTTCTTGATTACATTTTATGAGAAATAATAAAAAATTTATTAAGTATCCCACTATTTTATCAAGTCCCAATGACCCTAACCTTTGAACTTAGAATGTACAGTTTCATTGACATTATAGTGGAAAGGATCCATATTCCCCCTCGCATAACCCCAACAAGGGTTGGTCAAGCTATTTGAAGGTATTTAGGTAGGTAGGTCTTTGTCAACTATGAGCTTATAGTTCCTTGATCTATTGAGTGGAATCCCCAATCCTGAAATCCTAACATGGATTTTCTCAACCCTTGCTTCCAATATTACACCAAATCTATCAAGGGCTACTCATCTTGATGTAATATGGTTAAGTCTACCCGAAACCTTTCATAGTGGGTTCCTTTATAAAAGTAAGTGTCCCAACAAGGGTTGGTCAAAAAAATAGTTTTATTGATTCTGGCCTTTAATCAAGTAACGAAAGGCTTGGTCTGACTTAATATGGTGTTGAGGGATTTTAATCTTTATGTGTACTTTTGCATTATTTCATGCTTTTTAATATTAAGTGATGCTTGCTTAAGTGATTAACCATGTTCCCATAATGTTTACGCATTTTCCAGTTTTTATTTTATTCCATATTTTCATGCTTGTTTATTTCATTAATTATGTGATCGTGACAAAACATACATAATAAATAAACCATGCAATAAGACAGAATTGAAATAAGATGGTATGATCATGAGCTTCGATTGGTTATATTATCTATCTATTTTGATAAGCTAACCTTGACCTAGGGAAAAACACATTGAACCGATGGATTGAGTTCTACAACTCCCACCTGTCCATCATTGTATCTTCTTGGGTTGGTTTCGCCTCATCTTTGGGTTTTGAACTGTCTCCTCTGGCTTGGGAGATCCACTATTACATGGATTTACATTAAAGAAACCATGGGCACGCTGGCCCTACATTTTATTTGAAAAAGGCTTGTAGGCCAACAAATTTAAATAAATTTAAATGAAATCATACTCACATACAAAGGGTCCTTGTTCTAGCTCATGATCATCCATAGCTTGCAATGACATTTATGCATATTTAGAATTCAAATTCTTTTAATCATTCTATTTATTCAAGATAAGTTGCTCTTGAATTCAATTAATTATGATCTTATAATTAATCAATTCTTCATCTTAAATCCCTTTCTGAATTTCCTTGAGATTCTTCCCTTCCATATTCCTTTTATATGTATTTGTAATTTTGGAAGAAACCTGGTTAAATTTTTTAAAGTACAAGAAGTGTAGTTTATATTTACATGGCGTGTATTTCTTTTACCTTTTTATCAAAAGTACACGTCGGGGGATTTGGTATGTTCTCTGTACTTTGGAAATTTTGGAGTACATGGAATGTAGATAAATCATACATGGAATGTACTTCCTTGTTACACAGTAACTGTCATGGAAATCATGTGTACATGCTACGCAGCTTCACCTGTGTAGACGATTTCACTTGGGCCGGATCGGACTACACGGCGTGTTGCTCCAACATACACATCCTGTATTCCGATTCCCACAAAACATTTATTTCTGGTCAACACGGGGTTTTAAATACTTATGTGTAATCAATTCACATGGCGTGGTTTGGCGGACCAGTACTAGTTCATTGAACCTAAGTACACATCGTGTAGTTTTCATTACATGCCGTGTATTCCTGTGTTCTATAGACAGAAATAGCGGCTCCTCTGGATGAGATCATCGTTTTCATTTTAATCAAAATTAAAATGAAAGGGTCATTTCTGTGATATGAATCTAGAAATGAAGGAGTAAGAACAAATATTGTTTATTCAGATTTATAGTATGATTTATTTCGAATTAAATCATATATAAATACATAAATTATAAACGAAAATTAAATAACTATAATCAAAATTGTAACCTTGCTCCGATACCATTTGAAGGTTCTGAGCACAGCAGAAGCGCGTGGGTAGATGTTCCCACTTGGATTTTTTTCATTAACAATGATCAATCCGGGATCAATACGATGATAAAAGCCAGTCTCCATGGATCGAATTATAGAAATTGACAAAGAAATGGAAATTCTTGGAACCACAAAGTATGATCGTTACATGTTGATTATAATTTATTTAATCAATTTAAAAGAAATACCTTTCAGGTGTTCTTTATTAATTGATGTTCTTGATCACGTTCTGATGTGATTTATCATTGAATCACAGAATCCAAGTGTAGAATTCCTCTTGCAGTGATCCACACATGTACCTTATATCTCGGGACATCGCTAAAGTAGTCTCTGGGTGCTAGCATGGAGAAACCTTTACTTGCGTTGTCTGCCTTAGAACATCTTGATCTGATGGAAGAGGATCTCTCTCGTTCATGAGAGTATTCTTGGAGGAAGAGGTTCTTTCAGTCTTGAAATAATTCTTCAGAGTTGTTGTGCACACCTATTTTCTTGTGTGTTGGAAAAGAGTTGGGTTGTGAGGATATTTATAATCTGGTTTGAGGTTGTAGAGTTATAACAATAAATAAATGCGTTACGAATTTTATTTATTTCATTGAATCTTATTTAAAACCCTCATGCCAAATAATTAATTCTTTGACATGTGCCCACACTGATTATAATAAATATCATTTAAAAATATATTATATCCTCAAAATAACGACTAGAAAAACTACACGGTGTGTATTTATTAATACACGAAGTGTAATTTTTTTATTGAAAAATACAAGGCGTGTACATTCAATGTACATGGAGTGTTTATCATGTTTTCATTTATTCATTTCGTTTCCATAAAGAAAAATACATGTCGTTTAATTATTAATACATAGTGTGTACTTGTTTTCCATGAAAAACTACACTCCATGTAATGTTTAATACACGGTGTGAATATCTTGTTTTTCATTTCCTTCTTCCTCAATCATTAAAACGATTTAGGATTCCTTGAATAATTATTAAACCACGTATGAAAATAATATTTATTCTACTTGAGATACTTGAATACACATAGTGTGTGACCCTCTAGGCCTCTTTCTTGTAGGCATTAGGCGAGCTTGCCTAAAGTCCAAGATTACTGTCTAGAAACGGGTCAAGGCACCCAAGAGAAAGAAGATGATGTCGCATTGACGTATCACCTCATACGAATTCTCACTGTATAATTTAATCCCTTTGTCTTGATATCTCATCAAGCAGGTTCCATGGAGTGTCATAAACATATATGCTTGATCCATCGTACATTGAATTCCTGAAATAAACTCATCGTTTACACCATGGCCATGGAATTTAATGCGACTGTGCTATTTCAATCAAAGTTATGAGATATAAACTTCCATAAATGGAAGGGACAAATCCTTCCTTGACTTATCCATCAACAACAAGTCACTCATGACGCACCCAACGTACCATACTTCCCGCCAACTGTCTGTGTGACTTTTTTCATCAGTAAATCTAAGTGTGCGAGTCATGACATGAGTTAATGATAATATTACAGTCTAAGGACCATTACAAACGCTCATAGATAGCAATGTCCGATGACACCAAGACATGCAGAATCTCTACTAGCGAGTCTGTTCTTATAATCTCCCATCTTGGAGATTATCAAGTGCGAACTCCATGAGAGAGAGTCTTATCTTCTTACGAGTACTCGCACATGACAGTCTGTATACTATATGTACTATCATAGTATGTCATCCAACCGTATAACTTTATTTAAGAATATTGTTATATAATTTCAAGGTTCTCATCATAGCGAGGACCTTCCATGACCTTATCAATGCAAAAAATATTCCAAGACATTATTATATTATAGTCATGCAGTACAATGAACAATATATAATATGTGAACAATCATGTAACCAAAGTACAAAACAGTTGGTTCTAAAGACACCAACCCTTACAGATCTCACCTCATTTAAGTTTTTTTCCATCTTCATTAATCGTTTTCATCAAATTTTTCCCATGGGGTTGTGATTCTACATTACTAGGGAAACATCAAGCATGATAAAACCCCCCAGATTCATGATGGATTCAAAAATTACTAAGTAAAAAATATTATTTAGATATACCTAGGAACTTTTTTGAGATGATCGTGAATGGGACCTTGAACGGTGCCATGAGGCTTGATAGATACCACATAGATGATCAAAGATCCTATTTCTAGCCACTAATAGATTTGAATAAAAAATAAAAACCCATCCTCTAAAAAATAGTCTATTTAGGGTAAGGAAAATGGTGATAGAAGTTGCAGGATTATTGGATCTGGAGACTACTAAAGGCCAATTTACAGTGACCATTAAATACATAACTAAAATTTATTTATCCTGAAAGAACATGTGATGTGTATATATAGATATCATGTAATATAGGGTTTTATAATGAGCTAATTTTAACACTCCACATGGCTAGACCCACATGCCATGTGACCCTACCATGGTAGTTGAGCTTAATCACAGGAACACATGACCAAGACCCCGAGTGAGAAGACATAATGTGTCCTCATATGGAAAACTCAAGTGAAGGTATATAGATTGTTGAACCATGAACATAGAGACGATTATAAGTACCCTAGGTGAACATACATGTTCTGTTCCCATAGGGACACACCATGGGGATCCACAAGGATATCCAAGCTTCGTATAGGAGAAGACATGCATATGTGTTCTTGTAGCGACCCTCTATTTAAAACATAGATATTACATATCTTTTGTGGAATACTTAAAAATTATAAAAATATAATCCCAATGAATAGATTTGATATAGTGCCTTGGGAAACATGGAAACATAAACACTATTACATAAGTGAGCTATACCATCTCCCACTAGGTTCTTCTTGACTAGAACCCTTCTTAGACATATCAAACATAGTACATATCATCATAACATGGAATAAAGGAACCTAAAATGGGTGAGCTCAAATGATTAGTAATGGAAAACAATAAATAAATGTATGAATAAAAATTAGTATAAGGGTATGATAACGTGATCCTTTAAATAGAAGATCACACCCTGCATATCAAAGATCAAAACATAGATCATGGAATTGATATTGGTAGTTCATAAGACATGAATCACATGAAATAACAATAATAATACTTTAAATAATAAGTAAATAATAAGACATGGAATTTTGGAAACACCTAAGAATATAATATTATTTCTATAGTAGACAAGGAATCACTTCCAAGACCATCTTAGTGGAAAAGGTCATTTATAGAACTAGGTAAACCCTATTCCATCCCTATATTACTAAACTGAGTGACCCTCATTCTAGCCCTGTATTACTAAACTGCAAAACCCTCATTCCATCCCTATATTACTGAACTGTGTAACCCTTGTTCAAGCCTTGTATTACTGAACTAAGTAACCCTCATTCTTGTCCTATATTAATGAACCAAGTAACCCTCATTTCAGCCCTATATTATTGAACTGAGTAACCCTCATTCTAGACATGTATTACTGAACATAGTAACTCTCATTCCGTCCCCATTTAATTTCATGAGATGTAAATCATTATCCCATGAATTGGACGGAGATATAGGTCCCACCCGTCTAATAACAAAATAAATCATACATTAGCAACAAAACATATCATAACCCCTGAAATGAAATTGGTATCATAAACATGTAAACATATTATATCTTTTTGAATGAGTTACATGTATCTTAATCATTTAATAAAATTCGTATCCCATAAAAGTTAAATGGATTTCATATACATATAACCTATGAAGGAGATATTGGATTCATAAAGACGATAATATTAAGCATAACTAATTCATAGAAAATATATGAATGGAACCTTTAGATGATTTCTTAGAAGGTATTAGTAACACTAATGGATGTCATATTATATGTAAAATAATTTCAAAATATCATCTAAAAAGTTTTCTTGAGGAAAATATCATTTCTTATTCGAAAAAAGGCATTTTAATACATAAAAAAATTTGAAAATCATTTTGTTAGAACATACCCTGAAAACTCATAAAGAAGACAATAAATCATTTTGAAAACCTTTTTTCCTTCAAAAAAAATTAAAATAATCTTCAAAAAATTTAGAAAACATTTTTCTTTGAAAATACTTGAGAACTTTGAACGAAATATTGGAAATGTTTACAAAACCGTTTTTATGAAAATACATTAAAGAGATAGAAGGAAATCCTAAAATAGTTTTGAAAACCATTTTTCTTGCAAACATATAAAATAAGGTTGAAAAATTTTTGAAAACCATTTCTTTGAAAACACGTTGAATACATGTAAATAAGACTTGAAAATAAATTTGTAAAACATTTTCCATGAAAAAAATATAGAAGAAGTTTTAACATTTTTTGAATATAATTTTCTGTAAAAATTACCTTGATTTTTTTTTAAAATTAACCTTTTTAACAATGAAAAGCGTGCTTTGAAGAAGTGACAGTGGGTAAATCCATACATGTCATACGAGGTAAAAAAATTACTTTCACATAGTAAAAAGTATAGAAAAGATCTTTATTTGTAATGAAACAAGAATATTTCCTTGAACAGATTAGTAAAAGATAAATGGGTAAAAATTCCCTTTATATATCATTGGGTAATGTTATAATATTCTTGGAAACTATTTTTATAAATCATATATTTCTAACTGAAGAGAGGGTACAATCAGGCTGTCATAAAAACACTTTATTAACTATCATATTTACCAAAGAGTAGAAAATGGTACCAATACAAGAAAATATTACGAAATGACATAGGGTAAGGAAAATCATGAATATTCATGAGATATGTATCATAATATTTCATCAAAGGAAGCATAATCATAAATAATCTCAAAGAGAAATGAGATTATCTCAATAAATTATTATAACTTGGTATATTGGGATCATGATCTCCATGTAACGAAAGGTAATTAAATGAAATATATAATATCATGAAAATATTTATATTCATGATATTTTATGTATAATGGTTTTATATGCACCACGAAAAGAGTTTAGGTCCATAACAAAACATGAGTCTCAAAGAAGGAAAAAAGAGGCAAAAACATTTTTACCAATTTGGTACCCTTTAAAACATTTACCCCATGAAAGAGGCATGATCAAATAGAAATTTTAATAACCATAAATTTAATTAAAATATAAATATAATAAAATCATGGTCAGTATATAAACCACACAAACGGAATGAGTGGGGAACAAATCTTATATCTCACATAAATTAAAAGTGCGATGAAATCCCCTTACCTTGTGTCTTGTCTCTCTCAGTAATCATACAATATTCCAATATAATAAATATAAGTTTCTATACATATTTATAATAATAACATTCTTATACATAATACCATATTTGGTTTTATTATGACCTTATATCACCTGCTTTTTAATGATCCTAAGTTAAATTTTTTACTTCGGGTAATATTTGTTCTGTTCTTCACATGTGTCTTAATTTGTTATATCATTGGTCGTTATACTTATATCATGATTCCAGAATCTAGATAATTATATAAATATCAATTATATCAATTATATTTATATTATAATAATTTATACCATATATAAGTACAAAATGTAATACACCATTCAAGGAGATAGTATGTCGCACGTACGCATGAACAATGTTTCTGTTTTTATTATCGTATTGAAATAAAGTATGTACAAGAAATATGTTTATAAATGTATGTATGTATATATATAATTATTAAATTATTATTATTATATCATATATATCATATAATATCATTAAACCCATAATACATTCGATGTGGTGTGCGAACAAATCACATCGCTTTGAGGGGGCGGTAGTCCACAATTCCTCAAACGTGATCATCGTATTAAAACCAAAGGGAAGATAAAGAGATGTGAGTTGAAAAAAGAATAAAAAAGGTTAAATACATAATATATATAATATATTACATATATAAATATTGTTTCCATCATAATTGACACCATTATTGGTGGTATTGGAGAAATGAACAATCATCATTTCACAAGGGAGTAGTTCACCGTACATAGAAAAAGTATGTTCAACATCCATTAGATGGAGGTGTTTGTAAGTGTAGGTCAGAAAATGTTCATAAAAAATCATAGAATATAGAAAATATGAGTTTTTCACACAATAATTTAATAAATATATTGGGTAGGGAGGATAAGTAAAATAATGGAAAGGAGAATAAGAGAATACATTACCTCTTAATTGGGTAACTCCTTTTGGTTTGTGCCAAAAATACTCTTTGAGAGGGTTTCTATCCACAGGAAGGATTCAAAGAAGAAGAGAGGATTTTTTAGAGGATAATTGGGAAGATATTGGATGAAATAAAAAGGTTTTATAGGTGTGAGTAATGGGTATATGTGGTTCCCTTATATATAAAAAGAAAATGACTCATGTTGAAGTTTTAAAAACAAATTAGGAGTTTACAGGTTCTTACCAAAAAAAGGTCTTACCAAACAAACCAAAATCAAGATTGAAGGGTTTATAGAAAAAATATGGATTGAAAATGGGTGTTATAAATGTTTATAGGTCATTTGTACCCTTCATTATAAGGTTTAGTCCATAATTAAGCTTAATTTGACCGTAATTATTGTATTTAATTTAAATCCATTTTACTATTCATTTTTGTCAAAAATTAACCTGGAGATATTATACTCTAAATATTAGACTGAAAAAATGTTTTATGTCAGATTATTGAAATTCTTATCACATAATTGTAAAAATTAAGATTAGTTCAAATCCTTCTGATAGGATGAAATAACAGTGTTTCAAACTAGGAAAAAGATCAGAAGTTGGTTAAGAGTTTTTCATTTAGTTTCAAAGTGAAATTGATACAAATGAATTTAATTGTATTAGTAGATGTAATATTGATATAATTTGAACTTAAAACATTAATATAATATCATTTATAATTAATAATTAATAATTAATTAGACAAAATGTAATTTTTAACTAAAAAGTAGTATCTTTTTACTATTCATCAAAAAATGATGTTTCTCAGAAGAATCCCAAAAATTCAACATAGGATAATTTCAATGTTCTAAATTAAAAAATTAATTTTATTTCATCTAATTAAATTTCTAAATGTTTCCAAAATGATATTTATTATCAAAAGTTATTCTACAAGGAAAACAATATTTTTAACATAAAAGGACATTACTAAAAATATTATCATTAATTATAAATATGTTTTATTTATATAAAACAATTTTAAACAATATTTGAAAATTATTTATTACTATTCATATTAATAATTCTAACATATAGGATATATTTATCTTATTTAAATAAATAAAAAATAAATGTTTCATAGAAACTCAGTGTTACTTACATCATACCCCTAGTGGATATTGCTTGTAGTGGAAGCCAACTATATTTTTCATGTATCAAAAACCAAGTTGGTATTAACTGTGAAAGGAATGTTTGAATTATTATTTTAATATATATATATATATAACCATTTCCAGTATCTTGTGACATGGAAAATATTGAAAAGTTAAATTATTTCAAAAACAATAATTCTAAAAATCTCAGGTTGTTACATTCAACCCCCTTAAAATGAATTTCACCCTCAAAATTAATCAGGGTTATCAAAAGATTAATACTTTAAATTTTCATTCATATAAACCCACATCATAACAAATTATTCAAAAACATCCCTTAAAAAGGGAAATTATGAACCATAATGGTTACCCAAAGTAACACATAACTGGGTTTCCACATATGAGAACATAGGTTGGGAGTGAAGATTGGACATAGAGGAAAAGTATAGATATTCATAGGGTGTCATTGAGATCATCACTCACAAACAAGTGAATGATCAAAGGAAAGTTGAGGGCCTCAAGTTCATAAATCCATGATGATTCAAGAAGCCATTGGTTCAATAAAATTGAACATATTTGGGAAAAAAATTTATATCTCTTTCAAAAAATTGAGTATTTCTGGATAAATTTATATAAAAAATTTCATTCTGGAATTTTTCATTGAAAAATTTCCAATAAAATCATTACCTCATAGAGTTAATGTCAAGATATTATCTTTTATGATTAAGTAATGGAAATATGCTTTTAACGGATTTTAAGGCCCCTAATAGAATAACAAGTCTAATTATTTCTCTCTAAAAACATGAATTAATCTATAAAAACAATCACTAATAGTTCATCACAAAAATTTATTTATTAAAAATAAATATACATTAACCAAGAAATCATATAGGCCTATGGTAGGTGTGAAACCCTTACTGTTCTTCAGTCAGGGGTTCAAGACCCGCGACCTTGCAAGACTTGATTGGTTATCACCCGACATACCTGATATCTTTTTTTAAACCACACTAATATAATATATAATATGGAAAATGTTTAAATAAGGTTACTCTCTAATTATAATCTTAACCAAGGTTTTTAATAGAAACTTTGTGCCCAAATACTCCCTATGAAGTCGAACTTAAACATTTAATGAACAGATAACCTTATAACCCTTTATAAAGATGAAAATCCAAAACCATAGAAAGAGTGTCATGAAATCAGATTAACATTGATTCACATGTATCAAAAATTATCTATTGGTTATAACATTCCAAAAATGTGAACACCCTTATTGTATATTCCGTTGAAACATGGTAACAACCTGAATTACCATAAATCATTTTGGAAAACATGCACGCTTCCGCATTCCAAATTATATATGACTTACTCCATAAAACAAAAAATGTTGTAAAATTAATTAGTGGTAGAATAAAACACCTATAAATAGGTCCTTACTTAGTCCCAAGGTAATCAACACTGTCCAATTTACTTATTCATATCATACTTATGTAAATCCATACAATATTATCTTAAAATAAATAACATGTTATGGGTTACCTTCCCTTTGTCAAAATATTAAATTTCATGAGATAACATTTCTATTCCATCATGACCATTCAACATATTATTTTAAATACTTATCAAAACATAAACTGAAAAATCCATACATAATTCACCATTCATAATTATGGATCCTTAATCCAAAAACAATAATACCTATTTCATTTCACATTTAATCAGTATTCTCATCATCATCCACAATATAATATTTACTCACACTAACTTGCATATTCTCTTTAGGAACATTCCTTTTGGGACATTGGGTTTCATAATGACCATTTTCTCTACATTTAAAACTCTTAACCTTTAATGAAGACTTAGGGAGGCCAAAATTACCATCCATTTCATTAACTAAACTCTTCAATTTTACCTTGTAGTAACATGCTTTATGTCCTTATTTTCCTGAGTCAAAACACATTCTTATTCCTAAAAGACATTCACATGGGTGAATATTTCCACATTCTTGACACAACAAAAACCTAATTTTCTTTCCACCATGATCACTATTACTTGAACTCTTAGTGAGATACTTATTTTACTTCTTCGGTGAGTTCTAGAGTTGGTTAAAGTAATCATTTTTATCATATTCTATGAAAACTGAGTAGGAATGATCATGACATCATTCCCTCCAGTGATCATCCCAATTGACTACTCATCAGAAAATATCCTATCACATTCAATATTAATCAAGTTCCTTCTGGTTCCGTCCATTGACTAAAACCAAAATAATAGTTTGATAATTACTTATCATAGCATAAAACCACATAGTCATGAAAGGACTTACTTATAGGGCATCTAAATCATGAAGCCTTCCATAATATATGAACCTTGAGTTTATCATAGGTTATTCACAGGTAACTTAATCCCAAATATTTTCTGATGGTTTGTGAAGAGTTTCTGAATTCCCACAACATATCCCCTAGAAGTGTCAAACCATATGTGCAACAAGGCCTTTTGTCGTCTACCATATTACCCCGAGTGAAGAATGAAACATCTTTTCAGAGTTTTTACACCTAGGTATATCTATTACAGAGCCACGTCCAATTTTAGTATCTAGATGAGGATTTGATTCTAGGAAACCATTCACTATATCTTTTACCAAAATTCTATGACAATTTCCTAAACATTAAATCATCCTTATAATTATATTTAGAAATATTTCTAGCGATCTCACTAAGGTTTTCTCACCCTAGTTTCTAAAGGTTAACTATAACTTTGCTCTGATGCCAACTATAGAGACCCACATTATACAAACATAGACATTAAATAACCTTTTCGGAATACATAAACTTTATAGAAAAAGACTCCCAAAGATCATAGATGGTAATGTGCCTTTGGAATCATGGAAACATAAACATTGGTACATAAGTGAGATACATTATCTCCCACTAGGTTCTCCTTGACTAGAAACCTTCTTAAACAAATCAAACATATTATACATCATCATAACCTAGGGAAACAAAACAAAAAAGGGGGAGATCAAATACTCATTAAGTGAAAACAAGGGAGACATGTAAGCATAAACATTAGTATAAGGGCATGATAATATGATCTTGTAAATAAAATATCATACCCTATATATCAAATATCATAACACAGATCATTTCATAAATATTGGATGTTCATAAGACATAAATAATATGAAATAAAGAGCATAAGACATGAATGTATAATGTGGGGACAAGACATGGAATTGTGGTAACAAATAAGTAAATAATATGATTTCTATAGTATAAAAGGCATCACTTCCAAGAACTTCTTAGTGGAAAAGTCTTTTACTAAACCGAGTAACCCCTATTACAGCCCTGTATTAATGAACCAAGTTACCCTCGTTCCCACCATGTATTACTAAACTGATTAACCCTCATTCCAGCTCTCTATTACTAAAAGGAGTGACCCTCGTTCCATCCCTATATCACTGAAACGATTAACCCTCATTTCTGACTTGTATTACTAAACTGAGTAACCCTCATTCCAGCCCTATATTTCAGAATTGAGTAACCCTTATTCCATCCTTGTATTACAGAACTGAGTAACCCTTGTTCCATCATTGTTTAATCTCATGAGATATAAATCTTTACCTAATGCATTAGAGGGAGTTATAGGTACCACCCATATAATAATAAAATCATACATTCATGTGCCAAAAAACATACCATAACCCATAAAATGAAATTTTTATCATAAACATGTAAAAATATCATATCTTGTGGAAAGGGTTACATGTTTCTTAATCAATTCATGAAAAACACGACTTGTAAAATAGAAATGTATTTCATATAAATATAATCCATGATGGAGAAATTGATTTCATAAATATGATGACATTAATCATAACTATTTCATATAATGAATTTGAATGGAACCGTTAGATCATTTACTTGAAGGAATGAGTAACTACAATAGATGCAATATTAGATGGAACATAATTTTGAAATATCCTCTAAAAATGATTCTTGTGGAAAATAACCTTTCTTGTTTGAAAAAATGGCTTTTAATATATAAAACCATTTGAAAATAATTTTCATATAAAATACATTGAAAAGTTATAAAGAAACCATTAGATCAATTTAAAAACCTTTTTACTTAAGAACTTCTAAAATAAGATTCAAAAACTTTTAAAAATATTTTTCTTTAAAAACACTTGAAAACATTTAAATAATGCATGAAAATGTTTTGGAAACAAATTTTTTGAAAAAAAATTGAAAAAATATAAATAAATCCAGAAAATGTTTTAAAAAAATTTCATGGAAATTTAAAAAGAAGCTTGAATGTTTTTTGAATACCATTTCTTTGAAAGTAGTTTCAAAAACTATGAAATAATAATTAAAATTTTTTGAAAAAAAATTTCCAAGAAAAAAATATAAAAGAAGTAAAAAATAATTTTAATACAATTTTAATTTAAAATTACATTTAAATTTTTTTTCTTAAAGTTTAAAATATTTAAAAAACAAAAGGGATCATCAATGAAATGATGGTGGTTAAATTTGTACATATCATACATGGTAAAAATAACATTACCTTTTCTTGGTAAAAATGGTATTATGAAGGGTTCCACTATATTTCATTTACATTCCTGTTTCATGGTAAAATGGATAGAAAATAATCTTTAGAGGGTTCCACCCTAATAACCTAAGTGATAGCATAAGTGAGCTACTAAGGTTTGCTCATCCTAGTTTTCAGAGGTTAACAATACCTTTTCTCTGATACCAACTGTAGCGGCCCTTGATCTACAAATATAGATATTACATAACTTTTTTGGAATACAAAAACATTATACAAAAAGGAACCCAAATATCGTAGTTGGTATAGTGACTTTGGAAACATGGAAACATAAACATTGGGTACATAAGTGAGCTACATAATATCCAACTAGGTTCTTCTTGACTATGAACTTTCTTAGAACTATAAAAAATTGTAGATATCATCATAACCTAGGGGAAATGAAACATAAAAGGGGTGAGCTCAAATACTCATTAAGGGTAAAAAGGGATGAATTTAAGCATAAACAAGAGAATAAAAACATGATATTGTAAATAGATGATCAAACCCTATATATCAAAGATCAAAAAATAGATCATGGCATAATGATGGGAAGTTCATAAGACACAAATCATTTTAAATAAATTGCATTAGACATGAATTCAAAATATATAAGTAATAAATTGAATTGGGGAAACAGATAGGTATATAATATGATTTCAATATAATCAAAGGAATCATTTACAAGACTATTTTTGTGGAAAAAGTCCTTTACTAAACCAGGTAACCTCTATTCTAGCCCTGTATTTGTGAATTGAGTGACCCTTATTCCAGACAAGTATTACTAAACTATGTAATCCTCATTCTAGTCCTCTATTACTGAACTGAGGTACCCTTGTTGCAGCCCTATATTACTGAACTCAGTATCCCTCATTCCATCCCTGTATTACTGAACTGAGAAACCCTCATTCCAGCCCTCTATTACTGAACTAAGTAACCCTCATTCCAACCCTGTATTATTTAAATGTGTAACCCTCGTTCCATCCCATATTCAATATCATGACATTTAAATCTTTACCAAATGCAATGGAGGGAGATGAATGTTCTACCCAACACATAATAAAATCGTTCATGAATGTTCCAAAAAACATATCATAACCCAAAAAATGGAATGGTTATCGTAAAAATGTAAACACATCATATTTGTAAAGATTTACATGTTTTGTAATACTTTCATCAAAATCATAACCTGTAAAAAATGGATTTTATATATTAATAACCCCTAAAGGATGAATAGGTTTCATAAGGAACATGGCATTAAAAATAACTCACTCATATAAAGTATATGAATGAACCATTTAGATCATTTCCAATATGGTATGTATAACATCAATATATGTCATAAAAGATGGAAAATAATTTTGAAATATCCTTTAAAAATATTTATTAAGGAAAATATCCATTATTGTTTGAAAAAGGAACTTTTAATACATAAAACGATTTGAAACTAATTTTCATAGAAAATAACTAGAAAAAATATAAATAATACATGAAATCACATTCAAAACCCTTTTATTTTTGAAAACATTTAAAATAAGCATCAAAACATTTTAAAAACAGTTTTCTTTTAAAATACTTGAAAACATTTAAAGATATAATGACAATGTTTTGTAGACCACTTTTTTCTGAAAATAAATTTAAAATATTTAATTAAATCTCAAAAACCTTTTGAAAACAATTTTTCTAGTAAGATTATAAAATAATAATGAAAACCTTTTGAAAACCATTCCTTGAAAACAATTTGAAAACATGTAAATAAGACTTGAAAACATTTTTCCATTTATTTCCATGAAAAAAATATAAAATATTTTTTAAACTATTTTGAAAACTATTTTACTTGAAAATTACATTTAAAATTTTTTTCTAAAATGTCATATTTTTTTAAAATTAAATGAGAGCTTCAAAGAAATGTAGGTGGGTAAATCCATACATGTCGTACGAGGTCAAAAGAACATTCCTTTGGCACAGTAAAAAAGATAGAAAATTACCATATTTAGAAAGAGAAAAGAATATTCCATTTAAGATATTACTAAAAGTTAAAAATGGTAAAAAAATTATTTAAATATCATAGGGGAATAATATAATATTTTGGGAAACTCTTTTTAGAAAACATTGATTTCTGATCGAAGAGAGAGTAAAGTAAGGCTTTCCAAAGAACAATTTCTTAACTATATTATGTACCAATGTGTATAAAATTTTACCAATACATGAGAATATCATTACATAACATAGGATAAGGAAAATCATGAATATTATTAAGATATATATCATAATATTTCATCAAAGGAAGCATAAACATAAACAATCGTGAAATGCAATGAGATTGTCTTAATAAACCATTATAACATAGTATCATGGGATCATGCTATCCATGTAAGTAAAGTTAACTAAATTAAGAATATAATATCATAAAAAGTTCAATATTCTTGATATTTCTTGTAAAATGGAAGAATATGTACCCCAAAAAAAGTTTATGTGCAAAAAAAACATTAGTATAAAAGAAGAAAAATTGAGAAACAAACATTTTTACCAGTTTGGTAACTTTTGAAACATAAACACAATGAAATAAGAATTATAAAATGAAAATTTAAATAACCATAAATTTATTTACATGATACCTAGAATAAAATCACGTTTAGTACACACATCACACAAAATTAATGAGTGGAAAACATAGCTTGTATCTCACAGAAATTTAAAGTGAGATAAAATGCCCTTACCTTGTGTCTGGACTATCTCTATAATCGTACAACATTCCCATATAATAGATATAAATTTATTTAGAATCCTTTAATGAAGAATATTATTATACATAATAACATATGTGGTATTATTATGAACCTATACCACCTTCTTTTTAATGATCATATGTTAAAGTTTCACTTCAGGTAATATTCGATTTGTTCTTCACATGTGTCTTAATATGTTATATGGTTGGTCCTTATAATTATATCATGATTCCAGAATGTAGATAAAGATCTAAGTATAGGTTATTAAATTTATATTAATATTATAATAATTTATAGAATATAGAAGTATGAAATGGAATACACCTTTCCTAGAGACGGTAAGCCATACGTACGCATGTATGGTATTTCCATTTTTATTATCATATTGAAATAATTTATGTAAATGACATATGTATATATACGTATGTATATGTAAAAAATTATTAAAGTATCATTAATATATCATATATATATTATTTATGTTTATAAAACTCCTCCTTAATACATTCCATGCGATGTGTGAATGAATCACATCGCTTTGAGGGGGTGGTAGTCCACACATCCTCAAACGAGATTATCATATTAACACCAAATGAAAGGTAAAAAGATGTGAGTTAAAATAGTAATAGGGAATCTTAAATACTTAATAAATATAACATATTAGATATAAAAATATATTGTCTATCATTATTTCAATCATGATTAGTGGTAAATAATAAATGAACAATCATTGTTTCGTGAGGTAGTAGTTCACTGTAAATAGAATCAATATGTTCAACATCCATTACATGAAGGTGTGTTTAATTGTAGGTAAAAACAATATTGTTTAAAAATACTAGAATATTTTGTATATTGTTGTAGAACATAATAAAGTAATAAAGATAGTTGAGGGGGTGGAGAAGGAAAATAAAAGAAAGAAGGTTAAGAGAATATGTTACATCTTAATCAGGTAACTCCTTTGGTTTGTGAAAAAAGGCTTCCTTGAGAGGGTTTCTGAACAAAGTTAGGATTCACAGTATATGTTAGGATTTTTTTAGGCTAATGTTTTTTATGTTGGATGAACTCAAAATGTTTTATGGGTGTTAGGAGTGGGTAGAGGTGGTGGCATTTTATAGGGAAGGAAAAAGACTCACATGGAATTTTTAGAAACAAATCAGGTGTAGAAATTTTCTTACCTAAAAAAAGTCTTAAAAATAAAATACCACAATACTGGAAGCTTTATTGAATAAATATGTACATAAAATAGGATTTAGACAAGTTTATAGGTCATTTGGAAACATACATTTCTGGTTTAGTCCCCAATTAAGCTTAATTTTGACTTCATTGTTGTGATTGATTTTAATCACTTTTACTGATCATTTTGGTCAACAATTAACATGGAATTATTATAATCTAAATATTATACTAAATAAAATGGTGTATGTCAGATTTTTGAATTTACAATCATATAATTGGAAAAATTAAAATTTGTGTTAATCCCTCAGATGAGATGAAATAACAGGGTTTTAAAGTAGGAAAAGGATCACAAGTCTTTCAACATTTTACTTTCAGTTTCAAATTTAATTTGGATATTATGAATTTAATTGAATTATTTGATGTAATAATAGAATAATTTTTCAATAAAACATATTTAGAATATAATTTAACATTAATAATTAATAAGACAAAAATTCAGTTTTGAACTAAAAAGTAGTATTTTCTACTATTCAACAAAAAATGATGTTTCTTAGAAAAATATGGACAGATCATCCTAGCCTAATTTAGACAATCTGAATTCAAAAAATAATTTTATATTTTACAACTAAATTTATAAATGTGTCTAGAATTACTTTTATTGTAAAAAGTGACTCAATCAAGAAAACAATACTTTGAACAGAAAAGGACATTACCAAATATATTATCATTCATTATCAATATGTTTTATTTATATACAAATTTATTAAAAAAAATTTAAAAATAGTTATTATAATTAATATTACTTTTTTATTGTCTAGGTTATAATTTTCTTATTTAAATAAATAAAAATAGATTCTTTGTAGAAACTCAATGTTTTGTGCATCATATGCCATGTTGGTGTTGCTTGAAGTGCATGCCAAGTTGGTATTGCGTGTAGCACAAGCTAAGTTTGCATTCAATGTGAGAGGAATTTTTGAATTAGTGTTATAATATATATAGAACCATTTATATTTTCATGTGATGTGAAAAATATTGAAAATATAACTTAATACGAAAAAAATAAGTGTCAAAATCTCAGGGTGTTATAGTTCTATTGAGGTAGCACATTGTGTGACCATATATAAATGTCATTTAATTTCCCTAAGAACTTATAACCAATGTATAACCTTTTATGAAATTCAAATTTGGGTCCACAGGTAGCATTTCTTGAGTATCATTCCATATAGAATATGATGGTGGCCTTCGTTTTGGTATCAGAGATGCAACATATAGTGTTACAATCATGACACTTCCCATAATGGAACTTGGATGATGATTTCATTATGGTTTAATCATCATCAATATATTGGTGTTAGTACTAACAAACCACACCAGATCATGTCTCCCCTATAATCTTTATATAGGTTGAGTCAATATCCCTATACTATAGTGGGCAATTGTTCTCTATATACAATGTTTTACTCCCACATCACCGAGATCCAAGAGGTAGTGGGTACTCCAATAGAGTTAGTGATCCCTCAGCTATGGAAAAAAATAGTGAGGAGAGGTCCCGACACTCAGATTTTTATTGTATTGTGGATGGTTATGGGCAGTAGATATGGGACCTTTTCGGATACAGGATGATCATTGTTCTTAGCTAGCTGGTAATATGGAGATACCCATTGTCTCATCTCTTGGATTTCTTTTTCAGTATATATGATTCTGGGTCCCTTTAAAATTTATCCTTATATATTTAGAAGATCATATTATTCTATTTACTCCCAATTACATTTTGCGTCCTTATACTAGTTATGTATATAATCACCCTTACCTGGGATATGCCCAAACCTATTACGCCTTATGTAGAAGACATTAATATTGATGGCGACATTGGTTGTCATAGTATTAGAGGATCATAATGCTTGATTGAGGTTCTTTATTTGTTTAGTAGTATATCGAATTTTGTTTTGATTTTGGCTCTATTTATCTCCCCCCTTTCCCAACAACTATCTATATAGGACCCCATTTATGGTTGGCTATGTATCTTACCCCTTTATATCTTTCATATTACTCTAATTCACATCGATTTATTTTTTCATGGAGGTTTTTGAATTCATTAATAAAACAAGAGATGTTTTAGTCATTTATTATATCCCCACACTAATTCATGGAGCATTTTACTTGTGCACGTACTTGTACTTTTTGATAAGGCCTCCGATTTCAGTGATAAGACTACTAGGTAATTGTCGCCATCCCCTAGCCTACAAAAGGTGGTCTTGGGTTATCACCCATGGATTATTTACAGTCCAAGAAGGATCCAAATGGGTTTGATTGTGATAGTATAGAAATGATCACGTTGATATAATTTTTATTACGTATAATTATGTTTATAATGAATTTAAATAACAGAATTTTCTAGAAGCTAATATATAGAACCACTTGATAAATGGCCTTTGTTTAGTTTAAATATTATTTATAATTAATAAAGTATCGCATAAGATTTTGATAAATTTTACTTTATTATATAACTTTTAATAGGTTCTAGAGTATAAATTTTTTAGAATCATTGATTATTAATAGAATTATAGAATTACAAAAGAAGAAAATCATAGGAATATGAAGAAATTGATATTATGGTTTCTTAGAAAACATCATGATATAGAAGGAGTGTTTGGTAGTATAATAAATTGAAAATAGTGGATGTATTGATGCAAGAGAACATAATAATGTATATTACTTCAGTTTATGTAAATATAAAAGTCTCAGAGTGATGAATGTTTGATTAATTGAACCAGAATATAAAGAGTCCAAGAATATAAGTTAAGTCTAGAGGATTCACTGATGTGAAGGACTAACTATGGAACATCTAAAGTTGTAAAATAATGGTATTGAGTTAGCATCGAAGGAGTTTTATGAAGATAATATTCTGAAGTATAGAATCATAAAATATGAGGAATATAGAAACCAAATTTTGAAGAAGAATATTGAGATAACTTAAAATAGAGATTGGGTGTTGAGTTGGAGAAATGAAAAAATTACTCTAGATGCTTAGATATACATCCGATTATATTCTAAGGTCTACAGGATTTATAAGAACTCTCTGGATATTTCAAAGTATCAAATTGATGTTATAGAGGGATGATTTATTGAGTTTAAAAATTCAATATGTGGACAATGAGTTATACAAAACATATAAACATAAAGAGAAAAAGTCATGATCATAGTTGAAATTAGTAGAGTCAGTGAAGAAGATTCATAGAGAGATGAATGTGAAGAAATCATAGTCAAACAATATTTATACCAAGCATTAAAGTTGGATGAATAATAGTAAAGCCTAAAACCAATTATTTTTTATTTTATAGTGTCTTCAAACATGAGTAATGAATATAAATAGAATAAATCTCATTTACAGAGAGCTTGTAATGATAATAAGAGATTATGAATATAGAGAAATGTAGATATACACATTCTACTAGATCACAAAATAAAAAAATTATTTGTAATAATATGTTTATTAATATTAGTTGAATTTGATAAGTAAGTGTTTTTGTCTATCCAATTATAGAGTATTTTTTGAGTGAAGATGGTAGTTATTTTACCTCACTATGTCCTTCTAATAAAAAAATTATATGTAGTCGTGATTTATAAGTCAATGGATTTATAATCCTAATTAGATTCCAAATTTGAGTTGATTTTGAATAATGAGTTAATTATGAATATTAAATGTTAAATAAAAGTCTATATAGAGTTACTTGATGATTCTCAAGTTGATCAGAATGATGAAAAAATGTTTACGGATATATTCCATGGAGTTTACGTTATACAACCATTGATTATTTAATATGTAATATTAAAGAATAGTATTTATTATTATGATAAAGAGTCAACCTAGAGCTTACTAAATATCTTGATTATGAGAAGTCAATGGAGAATCATCAGAGACTTGCAGATCCAGTATAATACAAGTCGAATATTTTGAAAGACCACATACTGCAATGAGAATATATAAAAAACCTACTTTTGTATAATGAATTTTCTTAGGGAACTATATGTTAACCTTAAAATGTTGTTTCCATGGAGAAAAAATCATTAATTTTAGGTGTTATGTTAAATATGAAACCTTCTCTCCCATTTTAATAACTTATATATAGTAGCTATAAAATTTTTGTGTCAAACTAAACCTAAAAATAATAATGATTTGATACTCACATTGGGATAAAACATTATAAAAATATCATGGGCTATATTATATTTAATTTTTTCATTTATTTTGGTATGAATTTATTTCTAAAAAATGATATCCATTCATAAAAACTATTGAGACTAGGTTAGTTGAGTACCAAAGGTGGGTGGGAGTAGATTACTGGTCAATGTTTTATAATTTCTTGTAAAATTAATATATTTTACTAATTAATGTAATATTCCACGATATATTAAACACTTACTCAATCATATTAAGTAATAATGAAATGAAACCAGCACATATTAATTTTTTATTAGGTCCAACCTCTAGTTGATAGTATATTCCATTCCATGTTCAAATCCTCTTGTGATATGGTTCTTATTTTCACTATAGAACCATAGAGATTAAAAATGATGTTCTAGTTACAAAAACCGGTTGAAGAAAGTATCATCCATGTCTCAAACATGATGAATGTATTAATTTTGACTGGAACCACAAGTTCTTTAAGACTATCCACAGTCTTGATTGTGAAGAAGATATTTAGTCCTCCACAATATTACTTTAAAATAAAGATAATATATTATTACAGTAAAATCTCTGAATTCCTAAATAGATTTGATGTAGTAAAATTATCATCATCCAATACATATAGTTAATCAATATAACTTTCTCATGTATGAGAGAATGAACGACTGATATGATCTTCTTCCTCTTCACAAACTCGACATCGAATGATTGACACCAGTATCTACATTCCTTAAAATCATTAAGAAACAGAGATGGAATAAAGTTTAATGTTCTTCTTTTCAATCATCTATTGATATGAGAATCAACTTCATATCAATTCTTGAACAATTGACCAAATATATCCATCATTTTATAATTTAATATTCATGGAATATTGTGAATATTATTTATATAATTGAATATGGACACCCCTATTGATTTTTAGTTTCACAATAATTACCTAAAGAATATTTTTTTAGGATGAGTAAAAATTAGAAATAATTTAATTTGAAATTCCTAGGATTATCACCCATTATACTCTTCATTATATCTATATTTAAATATGAAAAAAAACTAGTATTGGTTCATGTATTTGAAAAATTGTAGTGATATTTATGAATTTTAGTACAAAGAAGAATCAATTAATTTAAACTCTCAATTTCCATATTTATCAGAAATTATTTCATCATTAGAGAAAAATCATTATATTTTCTTTTTTAGAATTATTAAATGAATCTTATAGTACTATTAGTTATACTCAATATGATATTTTTACACTTATTGTGGTATTTTGAAAGGGTAGATGACTCTTATAATATCTTCATCATGATCTTTATGGTGGGAAAAAATAACTCTTACATAGTTGAAAGTCATTCTTATGAAGCCATTATGAACTTTCTGATGTTAGAGGGTGATATTTATTCATTTTATTATCAACCTTATGAAATTTGTAATCATCCTTTCCAACTCAAGGATAAATCATACAATTTTCATAATCATCATCTTATAGTTAGGAATGATTGTTATGAATCTTCCATTACTTTATAAATTTTTATTCTATGAGTAAAATGAATCTTATGAACTACTATAATAACTCTTACAGAATGAGTAACCATCCTAATGAAACATTATTTCCTTTAACAAATTTCTATTATAGAGAGAAAACAAATATTCCAGAACTCAATGATAATAATTTATTCTATGATTATACTTAAGAAATTGGAATTCATTTTCCTATTCTCTAATAGATAACTTCAAACATCTTCACATAAAACAAAAGAAACTCCAATACATCTCATACCGTTCCCAAACACTCCAAATCAACTCCCAGTAATTCCATTATTGTTTCCAATTATCCACACATACATTGTTTACAATAGATACAATGTTACAAAATTCCATTGGGTACTTCCCTAATAGGTTAAGAGGTTCAAATACTAAAATCAGTAATAGTTAAGTGAAAATAAGTTAGTAAAACATTTTTACATCGATTCAACCACACATAGTGGGATTTTAATATCCACTCATCACATAATAATTTATTAGAGTTCTAGGTTATACCTTATATTGTATCTATATTTCTTTCCTATTCAATTTTTACTACTTTACAGGAAGTGATTATTTGTGGAAGTTAGTAAAATATCTTAGTCAAATAATATGAATTATATCCCTGTGAATACCAAGAAAGAGATTATTACTAATAAAACATTAAATAATAAGATGAAAAATAAACCTAATATGTTATGGAACGTAACTTCTCAAAAACAACATAAAGATGATACATTTCTATTTAAAGTGAATCTAATTGGTATATTACCTCCATATCTATTAACAAATATCCTCTAGAAGAATCAAGGTTCATCAATGAAGAGTATGAGTCTTTAAAATAAATTAAATAAATATTCTCTACAGCTAATAATTATTTATAGAATATTTCTATTGAATTTTTCACTTATATATATTTTATTTTATCAAGGAACTACATAATATAAAAAACAAAACTGATAATATATAAATAATCTTCAAAAATCTATTAATAAAAAATTTAAAAGTGTGTAAATATATCACTAAACATGTTAATTATAGTGAATAATCCCTATTAATTTTGTATACAACATTCACGTTGACTGGAAAATCATAAAAATTTGATTATAATCTTCATATTTATAAAACCATTAAATAAAAGTTTCATGAATTGATTTAATTTATTTGTTGTAAGGATTATAAATTGGAAATCAAGGATAAAATGAGCTTGAATGTTACATATAAGAAATGTGTGGGTTTCCTGAAAATATTTTTGAGAAGATAATAATGGATTATAAACATAGAGATAAATATCATGAATATTAAAATAACACTCTATGTCTTAATTTTTTTAATTATAGGTAGATTTTATAAATATTAAATTAAATTAATATGAATCTTCATATGATGCTATGATAAAATAAACTTCAATGAATGGTTTTGAAAAGTTTCTTATCTAAAAATAATCACCCTATGATAAAGAAGAGTTTCGAATTATTTAATGACAGTCCATATAAAAGATCCTAGAAAAAGGTATCCTTTACTATAGAAAACCTTATTTCCATTAATATTGTTTCTATGAAGTGTATATGTTACAAATTAAATTATATATGTATATGGGAAAAGATAAATAGTGAAAAACCCACCAATTCCTCGAAGGTATATATGAACAAGAGGATAAATCTTCATTCCCTAAAATATTCTCAAAAGGAAGTTTTATTTACAATAAAAAACAACGATATAAAGTTGGTAATAATATTTCACAAAGGAATAAATCATGTTTTATTGGATATAATTTGTTTTGGGAGATATTGAGTGATAATTTGAATGATATTTCATATAACATGTAAATTATTGAAACAATAAGACCTATATTAAAGGAGATAAAATATAATTTTTATAAAAATCCTTCTATGTTCAACCAATTTACATAGAATAAGGTTAATTTTTTTACTTATAACATATTTGAATATCTTAAATTTTTTTAAGTCATAATAAAAGTGTTCATTGTGATGATGAGTGATAATTTACACCTAGAAGGAATGATTCATTTACTACTAATATAATAGACACACAAAATGTTAAGAAAAAGAAAGGGATAAAGGATGTTGAATTTTCCCTAGTATTATAGAGAAATGAATATTATAAATACACACACCCAAGAAGATTATAAAAGAATATTTTATGCCAAAGGAGAGATGCTTCTATTAGGGTAAAAAATGTCATATCATGTAATATTTAAATTAATATATGAAAACTAAAGTCAATGGTTGTAACGTAGAACAAAAATGTAATTAAATATAATAAAGAAACCGAAGGACTAGTTTTTTAGAAGAAATATGAAAATAAGAAGATTAAATTAATGAGAAATTTCTTAAAGTAAGTAACATAATTACTCATGGGAAAATGTGTGGCTAATGAACAAAGTTGGAAACAACTCTAGAAAAATACAACACGTGGATACCAGGATAGAGGTTGATGATGAAAATAAAAAAAATAATAGTATTACGACATGTGAAAAGAAACCAAAAATATAGAAATGTATATGTGAACTTTACAAACCAATCCGAAAAAGATTTATAGAAGGTGAAAGATAAAGGTAACTAGAATTCCATTATACATATGAAATTCATGTTCAATAAATAAAAAAGCTGTAATCACTGAGAGTTTTCATAAATATTGAGTTAAATTGAATATAGTTTCTATTTGATAAATATCTTTCAATCTTGTTTGACTCTATAAAATTTGGAGAAACCAACTTATTTCTATATATAGAGGTGATATATGTCTTTAGGGGGTGGATGATAAGTAATGAGTATCGCTAATGTCATCTAGTAACTAGGAATATATCAATCATGGAGTATTTTATTTCACTAGATATCTGGAACAACATATCATTTGGTTTTTCCCATGATGAATAAGATGGATAGAGTTTACCTACTAAGGGTGAGTTGAGATGAAAAACTGCTAGATATCTATATCTCATGAAAATATTAAAATTTTTTTGTTGTAGAAAATGTGATTATATACATTTATTGGTAAATATTTAAAGATCCAAAATTTTGGAAAATTATAATAATGGGTTCTTGGAAATTATAGTTTTAGATTCTTGGAATGTAGACTAAAAGATTTTAGTTTACAATGACATTTTCAAAGATTAAATACTAATAATTTTTTATAGTAATTAATGAGGTTTATCACACCATTTGTTTGTGGTATTTTTCATTTTTCTCTACATTTTTATGATTTTTTAGTCTCAGAGAGACATTGGTAGGTTTCTTGATGTGGTTAAGAGTGTTTTGGATATTTGGGATAAACCACATGAACCAAAACAACATGGAGGGCTAGAATGGTGCAATGGAAGTGTACCTATTCAACATGGCCACACTAAAAAAACCTTTTTTGTTTCTAGTAATTGGGTGGATTGGCATGCTTCATAAGGACGATAGTCTTCAAAACATTACCTAAGGGGACGTCACTAGGATATGGTCCATCGCATGGTGGGTTCCAAATTAATAGGGTGTTTTCAATACACTATAGTGGATCACTATGGTGGGTTCCTGTACTTGGTGTGCTCAAAAAAACCATGGTCACTACAGATACCACCAAACTGTGATGATGGTCAAACTAGTTCTTTTTGAAATTCTTATAAGAGAAATGCTTTTGGTTACAAAGTTATAAGATTTTAAGGGAGATCACATGTGAAGTTGTGGCGGTATTAAATTCAATCGCAAATCTATTTTACCATAGAATAATTATTGTTCTATTTATATACAACTTTTCTCTAAATTTACAGTTTCTTGATAGTGTTTATGGATGAAATTTTACCCTATTAAGAAGCTTACTTTTTCCAAATATACTATGTGATTGGTTCCATGAATGAGTATTCCTTATTCCTTATGATAGAAAATTGTAAGAGGTGGATTTAAAAACTATTTTCTATACTTGTTTTATTACTAGAAAAATTATATTTTCATATATTATTTTCATGGATTAATCAAATAAACATTGAATGATTTCCTTTTTGGAAAACCCTTTTGGGTGAAATAGAAATGGTAGATTTTAAATTGTTTTGGAATGTTCTTATTGATTCATGGTTTTCAATTTTTGTTTTTTAACTCATAAAATATGGCTAATTAAAGGATTGATAATTAATTTATTTTTTATAAATTAATGGGTGTGAGACCTTGGAATACACTAGAGTTATGTGAGTTATATTGCATTGGTATATGTCTTGTTGGGTCCATAAAAAGGTTTCATTCTAGATTATGGATCCTTGGATTCATGTAAACGTTATGACTTGGATGTTAGGAAAATAATTTTCTTTCAAATATGGACTGATCCTCGTCTAGTCCATGCATGTGTGTGTGTGTGTGAATGTAAAATTGGTAGTCCAAGTGAATTGAATAAATAAAATATTTATTCTATTTAAATTTATTTGATATAAATGGTAAATTTATTTAAATTTTCTCCCATTTAGATGGTTTGTATTTTGAACTATGAGGTTAATAGCTTTTATCCTAGAGGTTTGTGTTGAGATATTTTGGTAGATTGCCTATTGGTTAAGACTAATAACCCCCAATATATGAACCGTTTTTCATATGATGACATTTTTTCAATTATATATGAAATAGGAAGATTTCACATTTCTATAGTGGTGCTTATTGATGTAGGTGTATGGAGTTAGATCCTTGGAAATTAGTCATTCACCAATTCATGTCGTGGATAGAAATGATAATTTATTGTATGGAAAATATTTCTTAATGGTTTGAGTATTATTAAAACATAGTGAAATTTGATATGAGACATGGGAAGAGTAGAAATAGATATGAGATCAATATTCGAAGCTTCTCTTATGTACCAAAATCTCAATCATTCCAAGGATAGAAAGCCTTATGATGGGGAGAATGTAACACCTTGATTTGAGGTAATTTCAAAAATCTCATAATTTTTTTTCATAAATTTATGGGTTTATTTGTATTTGTGGAGATTTGGTAGTTTTCATAGAGTTATTGGTAGTGTTTAAAATTTTTTGGATACACCATTGACACCATCACACCCTGGTGGGGGCATGATGGTGCGTACTTGTGCAACACAGGGTCACCAAACACCTGAGGAAATGGTCCCTAGGTGGCCTTGAGAATGGTTCATTAGTGGCCATTATATGAAACCCATCATAAGGATACATTAATACTCAATGAATAATGTTACACCCCTCTAGTTTAGAATATATTTCTCATTAAATGAATTTTATGCATTTGAGAGTGTTATCATAGTCTAAGAGAATTATTATTTTAATTATCACAGATGAAGTTTTTTATGATTCTAAGGAATTTAATATTCTTTGATAGTAAATTATATTCGAAATAAATTTTCAAAATTGGGTAAGTGTGGATATAATTTCTCCATCTACTGCTATTTATAATGAGCTACCATTAGTTAAACAAAGATACCACTCAATGTTATAATTTTTAAAACAAGCTACCATGAGCTTTTATTTTTTATTGCAACTATTTACAATTAAGTGATCCTACCATCCCTTGAATTTACCTCCACTAAAATGTGTATCTAATGCATCTAGCTGCTACCATTTCTTGGTGCCACCGCTAGGTCAACTATGCTATTGGCATATCAATGATGTTATTGCTAGATGTTTCTAATGATAAGTAGAGATACCAATATCTCTAATTGGATCTACCACAATGAGTTTAAACTGCCAAAGCTATCTATCATCTCATGGTGCTACCGCTTAGTGAATAAACTTCTAGTTCACTTTGTGCTTCCAGCTTCAGATCATCTACTTCCAAGAAGAGTTACTATCAGAAGAGCTACCATAACTATGAAGAATTAATTTCAAAATTTATTCTACAATAGTTAGTTGATACATTTAATGTTGAACACATATATTTCTATTAAAGAATTATTATTTTATTAAAAAATCCAAAACTATCATAAAGATAAAGTCACAAATTTTCAAACTTATCTCTAAGTATGAGGATCCATATTATTTTATTATTATCTTGTAATAGATAATTTGTCATAGAATACTATAAATTTAGAGAAGCTCCCTAATTCACTTATTATATAGTGGAACAAGAATGTACGTAGAATTATAGAACCTCATATGTTATACCAAAAATAAATACAATAGGATAAATATGTGTGGAAGAATACAGACTGGAAAAAGATTAATTTTCTAGACTTCCGTGACCTAATGTTTTCCAGAGTTTTTTATGAAACATGATTAAGATCCTTTCAAAGATAGATTCAAGAAAACATGAACAGATGAATCTATTTTAATTCAATAGAACTATATTTTATATTCTCTAATATTTTTGTCTTTCTGTTTATACTTTATATTTGATATGCATTTTTTTAACATATGTATCTATAAAACAAAATCTCTTGAGCTAAACTTGATAGTTCTTGACACAGTATCTCATATTTATTAATTTCTATTCCCACTTACAATTTTGGAAGAGTTCCCATGTGGCACATATTTTTTTATCCCATGTATACCTATATCAGAGGTTGTGTGTCTGTACAACCTTGTGTGATGCTTATTCAAAAACCTCAACCAAGTTTGTATCAGTTTATTTTATAATATAATGTTTGGATGTATGTGATTTAAAAATAGAGTGGATTATGTCTCAACATGATATCAAACCACTTGTTTAATATTTTTTATACCTTATATGATATAAATTATGAACATTTTTTGTTTTATTTTTTTAATTGAAATAGTATTTGTTTTCTAATTTAGGAAATAGAATTTCTCTATGCTAGTTACATCAAATTATGGTTTTATATTTAGTTTTTTATATAAATAAATTTTTTAAAAAAGATAAACTATTTTCAAAGGTATTTTAACTGAGCTAGTATCTAGATTTTAGGAATACTTTTGAAACATAAAATTATATAATTCATTTTTTGTTAACATGGTTTTTTATTAAATAAGGGGATATATGTTTTAAAATTGTTTTTAAAAGAAACTTCATGGGAATACAAATCCACCCCCTCTTGAGTTTTCCACTATGACCATAATTTGGTATTAGAGTACTTCAAAAATATTTTTCACATTGATCAAGTTGTTTTTAAAGATATTAAATTTTAGTTAGTTTTAATTTTCATTATTCATGGGTAATCATTGAGAATAAGGAACTTCCACTACTCCGAAAAATTATTTTATTGTAAGAGATTATGATAAATGTTAAATCATGATGAAAATACATTTATAATGTATGAGTTTTGATATATGGACTATTATTTAAGATAAATATGAAAAACCTAAATCTTATTAATATTATTGATGTGATGCCATTAAGGAAGCATATGATATTAATTATAAATATATGGAGTCTTCATAATGTGATTTAGGAGAAGAGGATTTTTATAAAATATCATCATATTATAATGGTGTTTAAGTAGGGGATACTCATGCTATATCATAGGAAGTAACCACTAATGATAAAGAAATGATATTAAATACATATACTATTAAATGTGAGACCATTAAGATGAATCATGAAGAATAATTTTCTAATATGTATCTCAAGTTCAATGATATTGTCAACATAATGCATGAAATGGGAAATAAAATTGATAAAAGAGATCAAGTCATGAGACTTCTCAGATGCTCCCCAAAAAGATGTAGAGGAACATCCATGCCCATCAGTGAATCATGTGACATCATTATAGTACAAATGAAAGAAATAATCTTAAAACTCATGATGTACAAAGAGGAACTAAAATTAAAAAAAATATGAAATAGATAAACCAAAGGGGATGTATCCTTCAATACATCTGAGTAAAAAATAAAAGGGAAGATCAATTATCAGAGTTCGAGTAACGGTGAATCTATATCTGATCGTGATGAAGAAATGGATACCCTAGATAGATAAAACAAGAAATTTAATATGAATAATATGTTATTTAACAAATTGAACTATGTAGGTAATTATGATAGAAAAGGAAATTAGATAAAGTAATAGAAAAAGGACGATTCTAAAAACTGAAATAATCTTCTGTGTGTAAAAGGAAATGAAACATCAAAGAAGACTATAATAAGATCAAATATATGAATAATTATGAGGAAAAATAATGAACAAATGAAAAGTATTTGAAAACCACATGAAGTGCCTCTTAAGATAGTTAATGATTTTTAGATTCTAGCAAAGGTGATTAGGATGATATGGATAATATGTGTTTCATGAAAAAAAAATATATGTTATCAAATAATTTTATTGAATCTATTGTATATACTTATATTCCTTTTGAGATTGATAAAAATGATGAAAATATGACCAGTGATGATATATTTAAATACAATAACATTTTGTAAGAGACACTTCATGAATTGAAGGATAAATATGAATCTTTAAATAAGAAGAATGTAATGTCCACTCACTTTAAAACTAATATCACTATAGAAAAGGATAAGAATTATAATATGTTAAAAATATAATGAACTAAAAATGTATAATGATTAACTATAGAATGATATGTATATATTTACTAATGGGGTAAAAAATCTCTCCTAGATTCAAGGTAACAAAACTTCTCCAATGTATACTACCAGAATTGGTTACTAATTAGGACAAAAAATGAATTATAAATATAAATCATTCAAATATTCTAGTTATGTTAGTTCAATTCGGGGTTCTTATTCTAATGGACCTAATAGTGTTTTTATTTCTGAAATTCTACATTATACTGTTAGGAAACTAGTTAAAGAGTTATATATTAGTAAATCACTTATTACAAACATCTCTGAACCCAAGAAAATATGGGTTCCAAAATCATTTCTGTTTCTAACCTCTTTTGAAAAAAACATCTTCAAAAATTCATCAAATAAATTATAGAAGCTAGATAGTGGATTTTCAAGAAATATGAATAAGTACTAATCGACCATTAAGAACCTAATTAATGTTTATGGTGGACATGAAAATATTTGTGACAAAAGAAAATGAAAACTAACAGAACTTAGTAAAATTGGTAACTCTAGAAATATATAAATATCAGAATTATTATTTTTAGATGAACCAAAATATAATATTATTATAATTTGATAATTTTGTGACGATGGTTATTATTTTGTGTTTAAATAAATGATTTAAATGTATTTTATGAAGAATATGATTTATTTTTTTTATTGATACATGAAATGATAATGTCTATACTGTTGATTGGAATTCCTTATTTTACCAAAATGTTTGATGATTAAGTACCATTCATAAATCATCTTATATTTGGAATAGGAGGCTAGGATATTAAAATATAAACTCTCTTATAAATATAGCTGGGAAAGAATTATCCAAGGATCTACCTAAACTATAATTACCAACATAAAAGTAGATAAACCCTATCAAAAGGGAAATCATAAAAAATCTATTTAATACCAAATAATAAAGTCTAAACTTATGTAGATTTATTGTTGGTACACATGGATTTTTTTGGACCTTCTAGAGTTTATAGTCTAGTAGGAAAACATTATGCACATGTTATAGTGGATGATTTTTCAATATATAGTAGATTGTTTCACTTTTATCATAAAAGTGAATCTCATTCCCATTTCTATATATATGCTAAATCTGCAAAACATTTAAGTGGAATTAAAATAAAATTATTTCATAATTTGTTGTGATCTTGATTTTAAAAAAAATATTTTCAATATTTAATATCACGGAAAGGATATAGTCACTAATTTTATGCTTCTAGGACCCTATAGTAGAATAGTTTAGTAGAATGAATAAATAGATCCCTTAAAAAAATTTCCAATAACATACTCAATGAGTATGATTTACGAGTTAATTTTAGATAAGCATCTATAAAAATAGATTCAATATAATTAATAGAGTACTAAATAGAATACTTTTAAATAAGATTCTATATGAATTATAGAATTGTATAAATACAAATGTTAATTAGTTTAGTGTTTTTCATTGTAAAGTATTTATAATAAAAAAATATGAATTTAGAAAAGTTTTCATGCAAAATTGATAAATTAATATTAATTTGGAAATTTTACAACAGTTAAATTCAATAGGGTATTTAATAAAATTACTATGATTGTGGATGAGTCTTTACATGCCAATTTTGATGAGACAAATCCAAATAAACCTAATACCTCTTTATAAAATATGGAAGATGATCTTTTTAATTTTGATATTAATTTTAAACATAGTAACAATTATGTCAGAACACCTATAGGAAAGCATCCCATTTCTTAGGAACTTCGTGAAATTAAACCTATGGACAAAAATGAAATGTCAAACACTTATAACCCTAGGTCTGTTGGGACTCATAAATTTAATTACTTAGATGTATTTGTCGGAGACCTAGATAAAGGAAGGAAGAATATAGATTATCTTAGAAAACACTTTTAACATAAATATTTTTTTTCACAAATATATCGTAATAACATCAATGATGTAACTAATTATGAATTATGTATAATTTTAATAAAATATGAGTAAAACATGTTTGAATAAAATAGAGTTGGGGAACTAGTTGAAAGACCCATGGAATACCCAACCATTTTCACTAAATTGGTGTTTAGAAACAAGGTTTGTGGGTTAGTAATAATAATTAGAAATATATAAAGGATGGTTTCACAAGGATATAGTCAAGAAAAAGGTATTGACTTTGAATAAACCTATTCTCCTATAGCTCGACCTAAATCCATCAATATGTTTCTTTCCTATATAGAAAATCATAATCTCAAAATATATTAAATGGATGTTAAGAGAACATTATGAATTGGTTATATAGTTGAGGATGTTTTTATTGAAACCCCCCTAGATTTTAAAACCCTTACTTTAAAAATCATGTTTCTAAATTTAAAAAATAATTATACGGTTTAAAATACGATTCTAGAGCTTGGTATGATAGGCCCAGCACATTTTTGATTTCAAAATGATTTAATAAAGGAGTAGCTTACCCTACATTATTTATTTAATGAATTTCAATATATATTTTTGTTATATATTTCTATGATGATGATATTATTTTTTAATCTAAATGAAACTATTTGTGTAACAAATATTCAAAAATTTAGAAAAGTAAATCTTAAATGGGATTGATTTGGGAAAAAATATTTTTTGTTTTTTGGTTTTCTGAAAATAGATGTGGCATTATTTTAAATCAATCTAAGTACAATAGAGATCTTTTAAAATGATTTTTTATCGATAGTACTAAAGCCAATGATACTCCCATGAGTACTTGCTATAAATTAAATCTTGGTAAATTAGTAATTCATTAGATCAGACCACATAAATAGGTATGATTGGAATATTACTATAATTATATACTAGCTGGAATAATATAATTTTTAGTGTTTTTATGTGTGACCATTTATAATAAAACCGAAAAAAATAACATTTACTAAAATTCACATGGATTTCTAAATATATATTTTGTAAAACGATTTTAGGATTGTTCAATTCTAGTAGAAATGTGTTTGAATAGTGAGTTATTCAAATTCACATTTTTGTGGTTGTATGTTAGATAGAAAAATAACCCCTATAACATGTCATATTTTGTAATGAATCATATTTTCCAAAAATTATTTTTAGATATGTTATGGATTATTTGTGTGACAAGGCATTGAGACTGAATAAGATTCTTAAGCCCCAAGTTCCTGAAATAAATGTTCGAAACTTATAAAATATATTAAATAGAACATGTGTGAGTTTTCTTGAAAAAATAAAATAAAATTTTACTTGAATCCAAGATCATAAATCCAAGGGCACTATTGAGTTTAGAATGCGGGTTTTACCCTAGGTGCAATATAACCTTGTTTGGTGTAGGGATTTTGTATAAAACTTATCAGAGGCATAAAATGCATAAAATAATTAGTTAAATTGACTGATTTTTATTTCTTTGTTATAGGTCATATCATGTATTTAAGTAGAATATTATGATAGAATTCTATGGTTAGCCACATAACCCTAGATCCATTGGATAGAATGTTTGATGATCTCACTCTGATGAGTGATAACCCAATCTTATATTGGTGATTGGGAAAAAATAAGGTTCTAGATCTCTTTGATGATGAAGAATAATAATCATTCTTCATAAATGAACTATCCATCCCAAGGTAGTATGATCTTTCTTGGATTTTCCCCTATTATTAATTTCTACATTGAACACAGATCAATCAAAAAAAATTGATCTGTGGATCAGTCGTATGCGGGATGTGATCTATTTTAGGGATTTTATTCCAAGAATTATCTTTGTGATTAAATTGTTATCTGTTATTTCATTGTTCCAATAACAATGAATAGAGGTTGAAAAAAGATCAACTGTGGTTCCTTCCTTAATATTTTTCTTTGGTTTTTCTCACATGTTTCTTCATTCGTTATGAGCATTCTTATTTTGGCACATGGTTTGACGTTCACCATAAAATTGATTGTTTCACAAATGTATCTTATCAAAAGGATCTAATATTTTTGATTCATGTTTAGAATTAAAAAATTATGGTGCAACAATGGAGGTGGTATCAGGTTATATGAAATTGTTTCCAAAGATTCTTTTTCTTTTAAAGTCAATGAACCACGCTATTCTAAGGCTTCTTACAAATAAATCATAGGGGAAAAATGTGTTTTCATTAACAAAAAGGCTTCTATTACATGGATATTGAGTTTTTATGAGAGGTGTGTGGCTTGATTGATGGCTGGAGGTGCAAGAACCTGCATAAAATCCTTATTTGGGAATCTAAAAATTTCTACACTACATGACATGTAATGTCAATCCACACGTTGTGTGGGAACCTCCTATTAGAATCTATGATTATGTAAAGAGATAAGTATCCCATGGTTTGTGACATTGTTACATGGAATGTGGTCCCCTTTGGTAAGATCGGGTTGAACCTCGGATGATAGACATACACTTTCTAGAGTACACAGGCATGGAATCATTGTTTACACCCACAAATACATGGAATGGAAACAATTTATTTGGGTTAAGTTGTGTATTGGTACCCAGGAAGAAGTACATGTACAACAGTATGATATGTACTTTTACATGGAGTCATTCATGGGTCATTTTACCTAGGAAGGGAACCAGTTCAAAGGTACATGACGTGTAACCCTAGTACATTCCATGAATTTCTTAAAAGTTGTATTGAGGGCCATGCCCTATGCATCTTAGACATGTTTTTTTGGGTAAACTCCCCATATCCATTACATAAGGGTTTGTATGTAATCAACACATACTCCTTGTATAATTATATATTCATTATGAATTCTTAGATAGTGTTGTTGGAATCCTTCTACAAGGCCCAATGTGAGATCCTCTATTCAACTTAATTCCCTAGGTGGAGATCTTGTTATCGTCATGGACAAAAATATGTGGGCGTTGATCCTCAACTTAGTAGGTTAATCCATATTGATTTTTTGTATACCCCATGACCTTGGAAGTTATCATCATTTGTGTATCATTTCTTCTATGACCTTCATCACATACTTCCTTCTAAAATAATCGACAATAACTGCATATTGTATGGACGTCATTATTGTCATCTAACTCAGGAGTATGTTCCCTCGGATGAGTATTATGTAGAAAAATCTGGCTAGAATCCTAGGATGGAATTATGATGGTGATTTAAATTTAGAATATTTTTATGTATTTTGTATATTAATACCTTTTTATTATATGTTCTATAAACATATAAATGTGTAGGTAAGACTGTATTATTTTGTTTGATGCTTATGGTTTTGAGGTGTCTTGCCATGTATTTTTATACTCACCATTGCAAGGGATTTTACCACATGTCTCATTTCTTGTGTAGATGATTGAATGTTTGACAAACACCTTGACAGAATATGACCATATGGTTCTTTGTGAGACTAGATAGTCTGAGGTGTGTTCCATTTATATATTGAAAGCAATCTCAATTTTACTCTCACGTTATCCTTTTTTCAGACTCTTTGATGTGGGCCTTTATTTTGACATGATTAATTTCAATTACTTCTTATCATACTCTAGTTGTGTAATTTAGTTTTATGAATGCATGGTTGAATATTTTTTTTACATTTCAAAATTGTACGGGCTTGGAGATGTGTGTATGTACAAGTACTTAGGATAAGGCCTCCCATGTCAGTGATATTCTAACTCAGTGCTAGTCCCTAGCCTATGGACTATTTGAAGTGGAATTGGGGATTCGTGACACATGCCCCATTGGGACGGATCATGATAGAGTGTTATCAATGGAAGTCAGTTCTGCCATTGGACCAAAGACTTTGAGATTTTTTTGGAGAAAATGTTAAGTGTTTCGAATTTGGATTTCATGATGGGGACTCCAGTATTGGTGGAGTGGCTGGCATGTCTATACACTAGGACTATGATCACTTAATTATCAACTCAGTACATGATAACACTAGTTATAGGAAAAATATGTTTCAATGATCGTATTAGAATGGGTAGTGGTTTTCATGTCCTTTTTGAGTCAACTCTTAGGATATAATCATTTACCATGGCACATCTTTTCTACTTTCAAGATGCCACCGTAACAAATTTCAGATGGGATTTAGCATCAGGATCATGGGGATGATCCCCACGGTTATGAGGCCTCGATACAGGGGCTAGATCTAGGGATATTATGTATAGGTGGTGCACCATATATACCACCACATGTAGAGAAGTATATGGTACCCATAGTACCAGCTTATGTGGTGAGTAGACCGAGTACACTACAAATTTTTTAGCAATAGAGGCCCCTCGGGTTTTGATGTGTGCCTGAACTATAGGGGGTTGTGGGAATAAATTGAGGAGGTGACACATGTTTTCCATCCGGTATTGGAACTAGCAGATCAGATGGTTGTCCAGAAGGTGAGACTTGTCCATGGATCATTAGGAAGATGGTGGGAATTAGTGATGCAGTATTACGACGAGGTTACTCTAGTGTGGTCAGATATTGAGTACATTTTCATAGAGGAGTTATCTCCAGCCACACAGAGGGATGTGCATATCTAGGAGCTTATGTGGATCTAATGGAGTAGCATGATAGTAGCTGAATATTTAGAGAGGTTTTCTAAGCTCTCAAGGTACTCGATGGATGTGTTTCATGAACAGTTATTTTTTTCTCATACATTAGAGCTAGGACACATTATAGACCTATGATCTACTATTATCTCTCAATGAATTCTTACGTATGTTGTGGTTATAGAGGAATATTTTTTTTTGTGAGTTTCTTATATGAGGAGATACAACTATTGGTTTTTGGTAGTTGGAAAATAAGGATTAGATCCATTTTAAGAAGGTAGAAGATGTCAGTTTTAGGGACGCAGACATGCGAGAAATTTCTGGAAAAGGTAATAAGATAGATGTTTCTTAGTTCAGGGATCTTAGGATGGGTCCAGTAATCCTAAAGATATGAAATTATACTCATGTGATGTAATGGTACATATTTCCTAAGATTATCTGACCCATAGTATAATTCATAGATAGAGAGTGTATGTGCCACTGAGGAAGAGACTATAGTAGGATCAGGAGGGTCTGTAGGGAAGTAGACTTGGTAGAGGATATGGGATAGTATTAGGAGGTGGTAGACACTTTAAATTATTACCACCACCACCCCCAGGTGGTCTATTCCAGGCATATGAAGCCGGGGGATAGGGGAGGGGAAAACTACAAGCGATTGAGGAATACAACCCAGGGGCTCTAAGAATGATCCAAGGTATGATACCTTCTTTTTCTACTACAGTTGATGTAATAATAGACACAGGTGCTAGTCATTAATTAATGGACACATATCTTTTTCAAGAATTCGAGATTCCAATTGAACCCTTGGATCAACCCTTGTTCTTGGAAAATCCTTCTAGTGGCGAGTCAGTGATAAAAAACATGTGCTGATAGTGTGACCCAACTCTTGGAGGTGACAATTTGTGTTGCAATATTTTAGTTGCAAGGATGAGGCCATAAGATATCAACTTTGCTGTGGAATGGTTATCTAATGTTCATTCCCATATTGGATGTTTTATTGGGGGGATGTGATGTTTCCATTATGATTGAACTATTTTTTCCTTTTTGGGTAAAATGGAAACCCATGAAGCACATTACACAATCATGCATATGACGGTGATGCCAATTACTCAATAGTTGGCTAGAATGATCCTTATTGTATTGAATGTAATGAGTTCTCAATTTTGTGTATTGGTTGCGGAGTATAAGGAAATATTCTCTAAGGATGTTCCGAGTTTATATCCCCATTGAGAAATAGAATTCATCATTTATATTAACCCCAGGTTGGAACATTAATATATTCTATCAAAATGGATGGATCCCACAAATATTCAAAAGAAAAGGGTGTAGTTGGATGAATTGAAGATAAAGGTATTTGTTTGAATCAGTGTTTCACCCAGAGCTGCCCCAGTTTTGTTCGCCATGAATGTCGAAGGGAGCTTGATGTTATGTAGGGAATACCAGCCCAAGAATTAGGTGACCATGAAGACCATATATCTACTAATGAGGATCAATTGACTTTTTAATTAGTTGAGAGGGGAACAATGATTCTCGAAGGTTGACCTTAGGTCAGTATATCACCATTTGGGAGTAATTGATGATGATATACCTAAGAAGACATTTAGACGTTACTACAAACACTATGAGTACTTGATGGTTCACTTTATCATGATAAATTCCCCCACAAATGTTTATTGGACTCATGAACCATGTAATTTTTTCTTTTGTAGACCTGTTCATGGTAGTATTCATCGATGATATCCTTGTGTAATCGGTGTTGTAGGAGGAGCACACAAAACACTTGAGAATAGTTATAGATGTACTGTGAGTTTACCAAATTTATGTAACGCTCTCAAAGTTACAGTTTAGGATTCATGTGCTCTATATTTTGTGACAAATTTTCTTAGTAGATGGTGTGGCATGGACCCAACAAAGGTTTAGGAAGTGTTATCTTGGGAGAAACCCAAGAGTGTGACTAGGGTGTCGATCTTCCTTAGCCTAGTAGGTTATTACTAGAGATTCATACCTGATTTTTATTGGCTATCAGCACCCCTGATATCTTTGACCCAAAAAGGGGAGCCTTTCATGTGGATGGAGAGGTACCTTCAGGATTTTCATTTGTTTTGGTAGATATTGATAAGTGCTCCCATCTTGGTATTTCCAAATGAGGTTGTCAAGTACATAATGTTCTACGATGCATCCTGAAATGGTCTTAGGTGTGTTCTTATGCGTAGATAGGTGGTTATTTACTATGGTTCATGTCATTCGATACCACATGAGAATAAATATGTGTCCCATAATGATGAGTTAGTATTGGTAGTAATTGCACTATATATGTATTGATACTACCTGATGAGAAACAAATTTATCATCTATTATGATCACAAGAGTCTCAAGTATAACATTTCTCATAAGGATCTTATCTTGAGATAGAGTTTATTGATAGAGTTCCTCTAGGATTATGAATTCGAGATTATCTATACACTTGGGAAGGGAAACATTGTATCATATTCTATCGGTAAGAGATCTTGTTTGCTGTTGCTGAATGATGTATCAGGGTAGTTAGACTCATTATATATACATTTTTGTGGATCAATACTAGAAATTTATGCTATATTCATAGACATATAGCTATGGTTCTACAGGTACTTGGCTATAACATGTTTTTAAAGATGTATTAATTAAAAAAACTGTGGATGAAATTTTCCATCATTTTTTTCCAAAACCCATCAGAAGCCTCCTCAATCCTCCTCATGAACCTCCACCATCATCCTCTATCATGGAATCCTCATCCTCCTCCATAATCCCTCGATCCGTGACCCTACTCACTCATCCTCTATAATGGACGTACCCTCCTCCTCCATCCTCCCCCGATCCGAGACCCTCCTCCCTCAACCTCTCTCACAACGACACATTCACCCTCCATACTCCCCTGATCCATGACCATCCTCCCTTAACCTCTCTCACGGCGATACCCTCATATTCCATACTCCACTGATCTACAACCCTCTTCCCTCGACCACTCTCAAGGCAACACCCTCCTCCTTGATACCCTCTGTGAATGACCCTCCTAGCCCAAGGGTTCCCATCACGACCCCTCTCACCTTTTCTTTTCATTTAAATCTATGTCCACAACTTTGGAGATTTTATCTATTTTGAGGAATATTATTGATTTTGATCAGTATATCCATCAATATTAGATATATAGGCTCATATAAATATGTGGTAGGTGGTACCTTGGTTTCTTATTCAATTTATATTAGTGGTATGTGATTTATGATGTGTGAGTCCTAAAAAGAATGCGAAAACATCTTGAGATTAGACTGGATTGAATTTATTTTGATTTAAAGAGTGAAATAAGAATATTAGGGTTGTGAGAGGTCCTTCGGGTGATGTGTTTTACTGCATGGACATCTATAACAATGTGCATACTGTAAAATATTATATAATTATGGATTGATAACTTAAGTGGGGTTTCCTTTGATATGTTTGACTTTGTAGAACAAGTTAGGTTCCCTTGAGTTCCCCTTGATGATTGGGAACTCTTATATGTTATAGGTTATCATGGGGCTTACCTAATGGTATGATTTTGTTTATGATTGATCAATTAATCATTTGTATGTTGTGCCAAATTATGGATTTATTATGTTTGGTGCTCCATTTTTTTTACAACAATACATTTATGGATTTTTTTTATTTCCAAAACCGGTTTTGGGGGATTATTTGTAAAGTATTTTGAATATCACGTATAATGTTTTTAGTATTAGTTATGTTTAAAAAGAAACTAGGAAACAAGTTGAAATAAAAATGCATATAATTAAGTGTTTTAATTTGATATCCTTTCAGTGATCAACTTTAAAATGGTACTCATGGATGTCTTGGCATAAAAAATTGGTTTTATGATCTCTTTACTTTCACATGATGCATTGAAAGTGTTTGATTACATTATATAATTTGGGAAATGATTTAAAATGAAATAGGATTTCATAATATTTTTTGGTCTTATGATGAAATTCATGAGGTGTTTTGAAAATAGAGGAGAACTTTATGATGTTTTAATGAGATTTTATTTTAAATAAGTTCAAGATTATCAAATTTGGTGTTAATATTTTTTTAAAACTCTATATTGGGGAAGTGGTAATTTTACCCTATGAAATGGATTTTTGTATTTTTAAGGAAATGATATTCTATTAAATGTTCTTTTCTTTTTGAAATGATTTTTTATACCTCTTTTTTAAATGATTTATCATACTTCTTTTTAAAATGTTGGGACTTTTAAGAAATAAATTTTTCCATTTTGTTCTTATTTAAGTGATTTTATTTAATCCCTTATTTCTAAAAGAGATTGTTGTTTTTTTGGGTATAAATCATATATGTTTTGGGACCATGGCTTGTGATATTTTAATTTTTTTTCCTATAAAGAGGTTACTAGAAGGTATAGAGTGTGTCTCTTTGGATGAGCATGAGGATGATTATTCTAATCATAGGGTGTAGCTATTCTAGTTCTATAGTATTCCTAGACATTTAATAGAGTGGTAACATTGAACCATTCCTTATTTTTAGGTTTCTAGAATCATTGCCCTCTGTTTCACAGTGACTGAGGTTTACATTATGTGAAAGAGTAGTTTGAATCTGACTAGGCATATTAGAAAGTTAATGTCTAGACCTTTCCTTTTTTGTGGTTATTAATATTTGAGTGATCAATTGTGTTAGGTCCTATTACCATCTTAACATTAGATATAACCTGAGAGGGGGGATTGGGGTATTCCAATCAAAACAAATTTAAACACATTACCATTAATATATCACAACCTTATTTGGATCTTTACCTCTTAAAATTTAGGTTCACTCTTTTTTATCTTATCATTAAATTTATCCAATTACCAATTCAGATGACCCCTTATTACTATATACTCAATAAGTTTTCTGAACTCAATTTTGGTGTACACGAAGTGGCCTGTGTTGTTTGAGCATGCATAATGGGATACTTCATAAAGAAAATATATTGAATGAGGGAGAGGATTGAGACACATAAATTAAATGTTAAGAATCTTTATAAATTTTATATATCATTAGATAATTATTATGAAATAATTTTAGTGTATTATAGGTTCTCAAGAATCTATAAATGGGGGATGGTTGATGATAGGTGGAGTGGTGGAAGGGGGTGTATATGGGAGGGGTGTGCAGGGGGGGGTCGGGGTGTGTGATGGGGGTAGGGGTGCAAGGGAGAGGGGTGATGGGGGTGCTGGGGAAGGGGGGGTGTGCAGTCTGGGGGTGCAGTGGGGAGGGGGCATGGGAGTGGGAGTACAGGGTGAGGGGGAGGGGGTGTGTAGTGATGAGGGGGTAGTGGGTGGTGAAAGGGGCATGGGAGGGGTGAAATGTTGAGAGAGGGTGTGTTAGGGGTAGTTATGGGTGAAATGTGGGAGGGATGGGTATGGGGGGTGCTGGTGTAGAGGCATGGGGGTTTAAATAGCTTATTGATAAAAAATATAAATAACTTCATGAGTTTTTAAAAATAATAAAGATGATGTTGATTCGATGCTTGGGTTATTTATCAGAGCATAAATCATTGTGATTTGAGATGAATGAGTGATTTTTGAAAAATAAATAGCTTTATTAACGATCATGTTATTTAGTATTAGGATGTACATATCAATCTGAATACTATTTTTTCATTGTTGGTTATGGATTCATGGTTCATTTGTCATGTACAGTTGACACACTGATCACATATATATAAGAATTAGTTTTATCTCATTTCTTTTCCCACTATTTTCTTATAGGATGATTCTTATGGCGAGGTTTGTTCTATCCACCACCATCAAAGATAATGACTGCAACCTCAGATTTGGGTAAGGTTTATTCTGTTTTTATTCTTTGGCCTAATTTTTATTAGGTCTTTTTTTATTTTTGGGTTCCTTATATTTTTGTAGTGCATTTTGGATTTTGGTGAGGTGGATTCGAGTCACCGTTGACGATGGATTACATATGTATGACTAGGTAGGCATATTCATATATATGTCCCCCCTTTATATATATTCACTCATAGTAATATGAATATATATTGGGGCTAGTAGTGCTTATATATAGACATGAAAAATGCCTACATGTGTAAGTGTAAAGGGGTATATGCAAGTATAAACATATATCTAAGGACCCCCATGTGCATTCTTGGACATTGAATTATGTACATAAAGGCTAGGTGTCTTTATATATATATATGTGTGTGTGTGAAGTTTCATATATGTGAAAGCAGAAAAAAGAAGATTCGAGTTGTCATCATCAAAATAAAATGCGCCTTGAAGTTGGAGTAGGTTACGTCTATGTAAACCTATAATTTTAATTCTATAATTTCCAGATCATTTTGAAAAATTGTTTCCATAATTACTTTATTGTTTTAAAAAATGGGTTTCTATTAACCACTTTATTTGTTGAGGAAGAATGTAAAAATAGCATGTGAACTTATTTATAGACCTTGTTCAAAGTGGTTAAAAAATTCTAATAGTTTCTAGAAACTTAAACAAGTGTTCTAAAATCCACACATTTATCTTTCATAGATACATTCATTATCTCAATCAAGTTCCCATAAATTAATCTTAAAAGACCACTACTTAATTTTGGGATATATTAGTTCCAATACCAAGCTTCCTGACATCTTCTCTAGTATAATTTAACTCACCCATAATATTCCTCTTGAAATATTTGATATGGAATTGTGTGAGAATATCGCACTATATGGACAAAATAATTAAAGATAAATAGTTCAATTTTTAAGGAAAGTAATCAAATCCACTCTAAAAATGATAATAACTGAAGGTTCTAGGGTGGGATTTATATCGGGTTGAGAAATTTTGATGAACTCAAACTAGCCTTATGAAACACTTTAAAAAATGTGTAGGATTCCCTTCATTTCAGACCTGAAATAATTAACCTCATCGAGAACATCTTGAGACATGTCTACTTGCACCATTGGATGATTTGGAAATGTGTACCTTTGAGATACAACCATAACAAAAAGATCATTGATCTCAGACATTTTCATATAAACATCCTTAAAATATCTAAATTGTCTATTCACATCCTTATTCTATTTGAAACTTACATCAGAAAAAAACATTACCCATCTATTAAACACTTTACAATATCCTATTTTGAAAAAACTTGTAGAGAACTTCACTAGTGTGTTGGGTTATTTTTCAAGTGTAGGGGTTGCATGTCTGTGCAAGGGGTGTGCAGGGGGTGCACAGGGGGAGAAGGGGGGGGGGGATGGGCTATACTGGGGGTGAAGGTTGGTGTGGAGGGGGTTCATGGGGTGTTTAGGGGAAGCAGGGTGTGTAGGGGAGAGGGTAAGGTGGTGTGATGGGTTCTTTGTAAAGGGGTAGGGGAGGGGGTGTGCATGGTATGGGGCCAGCGGGTAATGAGTGTGTTGGGGGGTAGGGGTAGGGGTGTTTTGGGTGTAGGTGGAGGGGTGTGTTGGTGGGGTTGGGTGGGGGGGGGGGTGGAAAGGGGTGTTCTAGGGGAACTGGGTGTCCATGAGGTGCAAGGGGTTCTGTAGGGGGTGCAAGGGGGTCTATAGGGGCGCAAGGGGGTCTGCAGGGGGAGGGGATATGAACTTCACAACTTTGTTTCCTTCAATATACATCTTCTGCATACTTTTAGTAATCATAAAAATTTGTTTGGGTTGAATATATTTGGTGAAGATCTGTTCATGGGGGTATGGAAAGGGTGGGGTGGAGGGGGATTGGAAGGGGTACTTGTAGGGGAGAACTGGGAGGGGATATCCAGGAGGGTTGGTGGGGGTGGGGGGAAGGTGGGGGGAGGGGTGGCGCTTGCAGTGGGTGGTGGGATGGGGGGCTATCAGCTGGGACTAGAAGGGGGGGTGGTATCCAAGAGGATCTGTAGGGGGAGGGGGTCAGTAGGGGGGGCAAGGGGGTCTTTCCAGGCGTGGTAATCTGAGGGGGTTTGTTTTGGGAGGGGGGTGTCTAGGGTGGAGGGGTGTCTAGGAGGGTCTGTAGGGGGAGTGGGGAGGGGGTGTAGGGTCTCTCTAGGTGGGGTGGTGGGGATATAGTGGTTCAGTAGGGGGAGGGGGTGCAAGGGGGGTCTGTAGGGGGTAGGGGTGTCCAGGTGGGTCTGTAGGGTGAGAAAGGAGGTATTTAGGGGGGGAGTGGGGGTGTGTAGTGGGAGTAAGGGGGTCTGTGGGGGTGCAAGGGGGTCAGTAGGGGTGGGGGGTCTGTGCATGGGGTGTCTAGGAGGGAGGGGTGCCCAAGAGGGTGTGTAACTGTGATTTGGGGGTGTGTAGGGAGATAAAGGGGGTATGCAATGAGGGAGTGGGTGAAAGGGGGTTAGCAGGGGGTTCAAGGGGAGTAAGTATGGGGTTTTTCTAGGGGGTGCCCATAGGAAGGTATGGGCTGCAGGTTTAGTGGGGGTGTATGTCCGTCTGTGGGGTGGGGGGTAAAAGGGGATATGTGGGGGGGGGGTACAAGGGGCTATGTGGGGGGGTGTCTAGGGAATGTTAGGGCACTGTTGGGGGAGTGTTGGTGGGGGTGGGGATATCCAGGGAAATGGAGGGGGTTATCCAGGTGGGGGGAGGGGGCTACTGGTGGAGTGGTGGGGGTGTCAAGGGGGAGGGAGGGGATGTCCAGTAGGAGTAGTGTTGGGTGGTGGGGATACCTCGATGGGTGTGAAGGGGGGATTTGAAAGGGAGATGGGGATGTCTGGGGGGAAGGGAAGTCCAGTTGGAAGAGGAATGTGTAATGTTAGGGGGTGTCCAGTGGGGAAACCTTAGGGGCAGGGTGGTCTGTCCAGTGGGTGTGGGGGATACTGTAAAGGGATTTGGGGTGGTCTATTTAGGGGAAAATGTGGGTTTTTTATGGATTTCTAAACCCTTTAGAAATGGTTTCTAACCCTGGACATAGGACTATTTCCACGGTTTTTAACCATGGATGTAAGTCTAATGCCATGGTTAGATACGATGGAAATAGAGTGTGTCTGTCGTGTGGTATAGTGAGGGTTATAATTTGTGGCTATACAAATATTACCACAGTTTGACCCATGGCTATAGACATACATCTAAGGTTCCAAATCATGGATGTATGGTTAGGCCTATAGTCACACCAAACATAGCCACAGTTTGAGGACCTATAGCCATGGTTTTGAGCTGTGTCTATAGCATGAATTTATTATAGTGGATGGAAGTGAAGAATCTTACATCTAGTCGATGGTTGTTACCCCTCTAATCTTGTTGTGAGCCAGAGAGTCATAGTGTGGGGATGCAAACTATGAGATCCTATGTACATAGATATCCACTGAACAATCACCTGATAGATTTTTTGAATGTGGGGAGCATTTATTTAATTTTAGAGGATTCCTGATGGTACCAAGGATGTTGTGGGAGAAGGTTTTGAGAGAGTTTCACACGTTTCCATTATTATTACATCCAGGTGTGGAAAATATTTAGCAATATCTATGATGTTAGTTTCTTTAGATGGGGATTATGAAAGGAGTTGAAAATTTTATCTCATGATGACTTACTTGTCAGCAAGTGATGTTTGAGATCTAGGTTCTAGTGGTTTTAGCATAACCCCATGGGTTTCCAAAGGGGAATTGGTATGGGAGATCCATGGAATTAGTTATGGTCTTACCATGTACGTTCTGGGGACATGACTCTATCTGGGTGATTAAGGATTGACTCACCAAGATTTACCACTTCTTACCTATGCAAGAGTTGAGTTTAGTAGAGAACTTGGGACACCTCTACATGAAATATATTGTTTGGATCCATGGAATTCCATCAATGATCATTTCTCACCATGATTATCACTTCACATCATGGTTTCTGAAAGGATTTTAGGAGGAATCTGGAAATCAGATATTCTTGAGTGAATTATTTCACCCCCAAAATGATAGAAATATGGAGAGGAACATTCTAGTTTTTGAGGCCATTTTATGGGATTACATGTTAGACTTTGTCTGTAGTTGGGAGGATAACTTACAACTAGGGTATTTTTCATACAACAACAACTACCATTTCACCATTTGCGTGTCACCATTTTAGGATTTGTGTGGGAACTCTATAGGTCACCAATTTTCTGGACTAACCAAGGGGAGTCGAATCTTATGGGCCTAAAGTTGGTGCAGCAAACTACCGAGAAGTCGAAAATCATACAGGAGTGGATGAGGACTAAAAAAAATATTTTAAGACTAATGTTGATAGGAAAAAGAGGCCTTTGGAGTTCAAGGATAGAGGCCATTTCTTTTGATAGGTTTCAAATCGATGTGTATTACAGATATTTGGATGAGGTGGAAATCAATTTATGAGATTCATTATCCCTTTCTTGATATTGTGTTGAGTTGGAGAAGTGGTATACCATATTGATCTACCTCAAAAACTAGAATAAATACATGACATCTTTTATGTGTTATATTGTATGTGGTATATATATGATCCATCACATGTTATCGACTAGGGAGAGATGGATATCAAGGATGGAGATATCTTTTATGAGTACCTATTAGAGATCAAGGATCAGTAGGAAAGGATACCATATTGGAGAGAAAATCATTTTGTGTGTGTCTGGTGGCAGTATGGGAACTTTCAAGAGAACACATGGGAGCGGGAGGTTTAGATTCATGCTTAGTACCCAATACTATTTTTGTAGTGATTTTTTTGACTATTGGGATATAAATCCCCATTTTGGGGAGAATTTAATGACTTGGATTCTCCATGTATTATTTTTGGATATTTTATGGATTGGTTTCAAGACCAGTCACCGTGACAGCTTGAAATTCCAAGTCTCAGTGTGTGTAGAATTTTTTTGACATATATTAAATATATTAAATAGCACATGTGGGATGTTTTATATAAAAAGTAGAATAACTTTTCAATAGGGACCCAAATTATATATCAAAGGTCATTGTTGAGTTTAGAATGTGTGATTTACCCTAAGGGTCACATAAAAAAAGATGGTGTGGGGAGTTTGCAGAAAAGTATCCTTAGTAATAAAGTGAATAAAAAAATTAATAATTTTTTTATTTCATGGTTTAATTGACTAGAAAGTATTTCTATATAGTTTTATGATATAATTATAGGATTATCCACATAAACCTGGAGATATTGGAGATATTAAAGGAGGATATATCTCAGAAGACTGATAACCAGATCATAGATCAACGATCAGTGAACAATGAGGATACAGATATCACCAATGATGAAGACACAAGCTCATTAATCTTCAAATATTGATCCATATTGAGGTATTATATTTGTTTTAATTGGTATTCTTTCCATATTCATAATTTCTATAACAAACACAGATCATTCGACAAACAGATTGATCCACTGATTAGTCGTTTATGGGATGAGATATATTGTGGGGATTTTGTTGGTAGAATTACCTATATGATTAAATTATTATATATTCATTATCTATTGTAGTAGAAATGAATATTGATAAAAAAATATACCAATTTCCATTCCAAATTATTATTCTCACTTTTTATCACATTTTTCTTTTTTCATAATAGGTGTTCTTCATTTGACTTGTGGTATGATATTTACTATAGAATCGATAATTACACACCCATTTCTTGGTGAAACAATATAATATTGTATATCTAGCTTTTTCACGACATTAAGGTGGTGTGTCAATGGAAGATATATCAAATTAGATAATGTAGGTACCCAGTTTCCGTGATCTTAAACAATAAACAAATAACACCATTTGAAAGAATTTTCCAAACAAAATAAAGGGAAAGAATGTATTATTCATTAATGTAAAAGCTTGAAAGGCATGGATCCTTTGTTTTCTATAGTGTTTCATGAAATAATCGATTGATAGAGGCTCAAGAATGAATGGGGAATCTATATATGGTAAATTATAAACATTCACACTACATGACATGTAATGCGGAGAAACATATTGTGTCGGACACTCTTAGTAGTGGCTAATGTTTAGGGAAATAGATAAGTATCACATAGTGTCTGATCTTGTCACATGTTGTGTGGTCACATTTGGTAATCTTGACATATACCTTAGAGGGTAAATAGACATGGGATGGAGTACACGGGCTTCAACGCACTGTGTACTCCAACACTAACATGTCCTTAAAAAAATATACATGAGCTATGTTGTATAATGGTACATGGGCTAAAGTACATAGGCAATAGAACATTGTATACCTATACACGGACATAGACATGTGTTTTTTTACATGGTTATGACACGCGGTCGAAGTTACCTGATGTGTAACCCTACTAAATTAAATTTACATCTTAAAAGTTGGTTTGAGGCCCTTGTCCTCTACATCTTGGACTAGTTTCTATAGGGTGCATCCCCCATACCCATTCCCTAATGGTTAGTATGTAATCAACACCCACACATAGTAAAATGATCCATTTAGCTATACTTCTTAGATAGATTTATTGCAATCCTTCCATGAGACCCAAAGTGAGATCTTGTATTTCATTTTCATTCACTCTATGGAGTTGTTAATATCATTGTGACAAACACTACGTGGTCATTGATCCTCTATTTAATAGGTTAATCTATGCTGAGTTGTAGTTATACCCCATGTGCTTGGGAGTGATCCTCATTTGGGTAGCACATCTATTAAAACATTTACTATTTACTTACATTAAAGAGACTTGATGAGAACTGCCTATTAGAAGGAAGTCATCGGTGTTATCAAACTCAGGAGCGTGTTCTCATGGATTATTGATATGTGCAAAATTCTAGAATGAATCCAAAGATGGAATTATAGTTTTCAATTACCAATATATAGTGTGTATTTGTTATGTATCCCTGGATATTCTTATTATATATTCTATAGAAGTATACCAATGTAGATATGAATTTATTATTTTGTTGTATCCTTGTGGTTTGAGGGGTGTCCTACTAGAAATTGTTTTACTCACGACGACATAGTATTTTAACACACATGTTGTTCCTTGTGTAAGAAATTGAAATTTTGATAGAGTCCTTGATGGACCAGGACCAAATCAGTCTTAGCCAGACCAGAAAGAGCAAAATTTGTTCATGTGGTATATTTGCATTAGTGTTAGTTTTACATTTAGGATGGACTTGTTTTCAGACTCAATATGGTGGGCTTGTATTTGGTCTTGTACAATTTCCTTTATTTCCTGGCGGACTCTGGTTCTGAGATTTATATTTATACATTCACGGTTGTTGAGTTATTTTTTAAATTTCATCATTTTATGGGCTTTGAGATTTGTGAATGTGTATAGGTAGTTAGGCTAAGGTCTCCCTTATTAGTGATTTGTACACTCGATGCAAGTCTCCAGCCTCTGGACTATTAGAGGTTGGCATAGGGAGTCACAGAATTGGCCCCATTAGGAAGAGTCATGAATCTTTTTGGGAACGTCTCTAGTTTCATGGGGTATTAGGAATCATAACTCGGTTCATTATCCACTGATGTCGTTGAGTACATATCTAAAGTAAGTTTTCGTGTATAGATTCTATTAATTAAACACACTTTAATAGACTATGGATATCATCTTTGATATGTACCTATAAATGTTGTTAATTAATGTTCAATAAAAATTTCATGAATACCTTGTCTCACACTAGGGGAAAATTATTGGTATAAGGCATTACTTTTTGCGAGAGAATTTTTTAAAATTTGATATAACTATTGACTTCATTGGGACTGAAAAACATCTTGTTGACATATTCAAAAAGACTAATTCTGAGAGAATGAGATATATTAGACATTAACTTGGAATTATTAGTTTTTTAGTTTTATATTATTAAATTTATTATGGTTCTATAAGAGGAAAATAATAGGATTGGTACTAAAATGCCTGATCTATAATTGGTATCTACCATGGTTGATCTAGAATTTGTATCTATTTTGGATGATATGAAATTGTTATCTAAAATGGATGACCTGCCATTGGTATCTACTTTCAGTCATGTTACCTTGATGATTGACCATTTCATGCTACCATTTCTATACTAACTATTAGAGTCTACAATGACCCGGTACAATGAAGAAATATTGTTGGATGATATTGTGAGAATCTACATTTAATATATATCATTCTTAGATATATTATTTCTGTTATCTGTAATTAAAAATTAAAATCTATTTTATTTATTTTTTATTATTCTAATTATGATTATTTAATTTTTTATATTTATTCTATAAATGATAAAATTTTAGCTGATATTAGAGTCTCCTCCTTTGAACCATTTCACTTCTCTCTCAATTTGTGACCATCTATATCCTTCCTTAATCCATAAATCTAATATAGAAATAAGTTGAGTGTAGTATCCCCATGAATTTATTGATGAGTCACTTCATTATAAGTAATAAATAAAAGAATCATTTCATATTTTATAACCAATGAATCCCAAGCTCGCATCTTGTGTTACTATCACTAAGAAATAAATAGATTCTGCATTGATGTATTCGATAATGTTTCTCATCTAGAATATGATCGCGGACCAGGGATGGGTCAAATAGTTCTCAAAGAATTATATACCATTCTATTATAGGATGGTTCATGAGTTCTATCATTTTTTAGTGTATGAGTTTGTAGAAAATAAGGATGTTGACAAGATAGTGACCATTGTAAACGAGGTTATCTTTTCATTAAATGAGTTATAAAGATGTTTTAATTTTCCTCACTAAGGAATATATAAGTACTATCAATATTATTTTCCCATTATTTTTGATAATTTTGTGTTTAATGATTAATGGTTACAATTGAATGGTAATTCCACTATGAAAAGTCCTACAACTATGGAGCTTGATTGTGAATGTAGATTTCTATTTGGGTCAAACAATATATGTTGCATACCAGGAAGGGGGATTTTAGAATATTGAGGCATCATGAAATCTTTTTAAAATTTATTATCAAAAGATGATATTATATTAATTTATATAGATATTTTATGGCTTATATGGTGGATATTTTCAAGACTTCCTAATGGTCAAACTCTTTGGCCTATACTATGTTGATCTATGTTATATTGGGTGATATAAGTATTATGCCTAAAGGTGAAGAAAAAGTGACTAAGTGTAGTGGTTTCTACCTATGTCAACTAACTTATAAAATGATGGCGGTTCGTTGGAACCCATTGATGAAAAATTGGATGGATGATAATGAAAAAATATATGAGATGTTTTTTCTAGTATGGAATCCTACTAGACCAAGAGATATAGTTAACCATGAATTAGGGAAGAATTATTTTAGGGAGTATTCTTTAGAAGAAGAAGTTGAGGTTGAAGTAGAAGAAGATCCACATGAGAAAGAAGAATTAGTTTCTATTTTAGTGGAATTGGGAAGTGACCCTATTATGGATAAGAGTCCCAATGGGTAATGTGGATCATATTTTAATCCACTTTCCCTTCCTGGTAGAGAATATTTTCTGAGAGAAGATGATGATTTAGTAGAGACTAATGTCTCTAATGTTGATCATATTGAGAAGTATTCTTTAGATAAACTAGTGAAAAAAACTTGATTTAACATTGATTTTTCTCAATTTTAACATCAGTTTTTAACAGATATCTATAAAGGTGATGTTAAAAATAAGGGTTTTAGAATTTGTTTTTAAAAAATGGATGCTGAATTTTCTTTTTCGGTGTCAATTTTTTATGAAACAAACAATACAAACCGTGGTATTTTTTTCATAATGATTAGTTGTTGGTTTTTTAAAAAAACTAAACCCAATGTTAATTTTTTTAGAAAATTTTAAATATTACCCCACCAAAAAAATCAGAATCATTTAATTGAAAAATAGTATACATCCATCAAAAAACATGAATCATTGACTAAAAAAATATAAAAACAAACAAACATTTTACAAGTTAATAAAACAATTATCTATGAATTTTTAATATAAAGTAGAATTAAATAAAACATAATTGAAATTTACAACATTATCATTATTGGTTATTATGGAATAATTAATTTGAAATCATTATATTCAAACACCTATTATAACAAAAGAAATTGTTTTTGAATGCTATTTATTATGCAAATGTAACATTGATTGGAACCGTTAGAATATACATACCTTAAAACATAATCAGACTTAATGAATAGTTCATAAACAATGATTGAAGATGGTTATGTTCGTCTTTCATGTATGAATCAATATCATTGAGCATCAACAATAATTTTTAATGATATAATATTAAAAAATATATAATATAAAATATAAGATCATTAATATGACTAACCTGATCATAATCAGTTGTTACCTTGGTTGTGATTATCTCATACATGAATCATATAACATAATAAACATAGTCAACATTTACTTCTTGATGATCATAGTTATGTGAATAAGACATTATCTTGACAATAAAAACTAATATATATATATATATATATATATATCCAAAAATAAAAATAATGTCTAATATAAAAAATAATTACCTTTACTTTCACTTAGCTGGTGACATTTTTCTTCATTATTAACAATTTATCTGTGTTGAATTATTTCAATGGCCTATAGATTCATATATATGAACTAACAATGCATGTATAAGCTTTCGAAATTAAACATAATTATATTATAAAAAACAAAAAAACTTACTTTTCTATCAAGGTGGAAAATTTTCAATTACCACCATATGATAAATATAAAAACCAATATAATGTGTAATTACTTGGGTAGAATATTACTAACATCCAATACCCCCTAAAATACAAAAAATTAAAATTTAATGACATTATAATGAACATTATTTCATAATTATGTTTTTGTTCTTAACCACCAGGAAATGAAGAATAACCAACACCCAATATTTGTTTCTAATAACCCCTCACAAATATATTCCACTCTATTTTCAGTCGACACATACTGCACAACCGTTGAAATGTATTATGGATCTATAAAAACAAAAATTTCTATGGTGTGATTTGGAAAAATCAGCATGTTAAGATACCAAAAACAAAGAGTAATATAGTTATTAAATTTAAACAATAATTAATTAAAAAAATAAAAAATAAAATGTTAACTTACTTATATGAAAAACAACTCCAACACAAGCATGAAGATACGTTCAGAATTAATTAGATCCATGATATTTTTTTTGAATATTCTCAATGGATAGTCTCTTACACATATATCAAATGACATCTAAAACTCATAGATATTGGCCAAGAAAGAAGAAACCTGAGATAATCTTTCTATCCCATCAGAAATACCAGATGTATCTAAAGTTGTTTGTTCATGAACATTTTGTTTCCTTTCTTCCATATATATTGATTTTAGATACTGTTATATAAGTTAAATGAAAGAAAAAATAATATATTTTTTTCAATTAGATTTAATTAATATTTAAAAAAATACATACCTCATATGCAAGATGACAAAGAATGAAATATGGACTAAGTAAGAATTAACCAATACAATCCCCAACTATGGTAACCTCCATGTTAGGGAATGGTAGCAGAATATTAGGATCAATAATATCATGTATTGACACACTAACCTAGCCCATACGAATAGGATAGTGATGTATAGAATCCCCCAAGAAATGAAGGACTTTGAACACTATAATATGTACATTAGAAACGCATGCATACAACTCAGAGTATAAGGTCTGGTATGAGTGAGAGGGTGGAGGATCTGAGCAGGCGGGATGGGAATGCTAGGCAGACTGTGATTGTCTCATTAATTATTTTCACACAGCTTTATGCACAGTTTCTTGAATTTGATCACCCATATAGAATTTCATTACATTTAGATGATCTTTTAATGATTCAATATTTGGGTATATTTATTGTTTACTTTGATAACCAAAAACATTATGAATAATAATACCCGCCACATTTCCTCTTATACGGTCGGGGTGTTCTGGATTTTTTAATGAACTGGCTAAGACATTCATCCTACACTTTGGGAAAAACATTCCGTGTGTCGATTGCTCCAGATGTTTGTGCAGATATAAAAATGAAAATGGTATATTAGTGTTGTTAATTTATAAATTACAAAAATTCATGAAAAGTAATAATTATTTACATACAATCCTTTTATCTACTTTCGTATCTTTATTTGTAATATACACATAATTTTTCTGTTCTTCTCTCTCTTTTCCATTTCTCATCGTCGGTGGGAGGAGATTGTGGATTGAATTGTTCTTTATCAGAACCACTAGTGGAATGAATTTACATTACTTCAAAATTTTCTTTAATAAATTTTTCTATTATACATTATACCCTCTATTTGATAAAATAAGAGGATATACATTATACAACTTGATGTCTTGAGTGGATTTCATGGGGTCATGTTATTTAAAAAGTAGACTAATAAGTAATTAGGTACATATATTAGAAATTTTGTAATATAATATAATTATCATACCTAAAATGTTTCATCATTTTGTGTTCAAAAAAATTTCATCCATGTATCATCATCTAAAAATTGAAAATCAAGGCATGGGATTTCATTATGAATTCTTCCAAACACATAATTTTTTACCAAATTTGTTTTGAAATCCTTACATCGAACCACCACTAAAGTAAGACATATTTTCCTAATAACAATTGTTTCATTTAAATTTAAATCATTACTAATTTCACAACATAAATTTTAGTCATTTAAAATATTTCATAAGAAAAAATGATATAAAATAAATAAATAGAGATTTCATAACATTACGGCCTCCCAAATCTGATCTATTATCATCTTATAGATAGAATTCCAAGTAAGATTTCAAATTATAGTCCTCCAATGGATCTTTATGCTGATATGGATGATAAAATGTGTTGCATTTAGGCTAGTTTTTTTTATTATTATCATCATCAAAATTGATATATAATTTATCCCTTCCATAGGAAAGTGATAGTTTTTGGAAAATTTGTAATTTCACATTTAAAATCTCGAGAATTAAATTTCCGAATACTATAATTCCGAATACTCTCCCACCGAAGTCTCATCACCAGTCCTGTAATTTTTTTTGTAAATTAAATATTTTCTTTCATTAAATAATTATATAAGATGACTTTTAATAATATGAAAAAAATAAAATACCTTAGTGGATGCTCCTCTATCTCAATATCAGTTTTTTTCATTTAAATAGATAAATATAATTAAATTATTATGTACATGAATATTATTAGAAATGTTGGTGATTAGAAAATACAAAAATAGCAACATGTAGGTACAAAATGTGGTGCGTATGTGTAATTATGTTTTAAAAAATAATGATGCTATCATTATTACCAAAAAAATGATAGGTGAACTATTAAATATAAAAATTACATCTAAGAAGATATAAATATTTAAATATCAAAGTTCATAAAGGTGTTATCATATGCATAAATTAAATGAAAATATAATAATGTACATCTGGTATTTCAATGAAAAAATTATTAACCATAACCATGGAATATCAAAATTTTACATAAAAAATAAAATAAACAATCAAATATATATAATTACATATCCAATCGTTATTAAATAATATAGTTTTTGCATAAGTAAATTTAAAAATAACATAATATAAATAACTATAAATTCATTGAGGATATTAATTTAGTGTTTTATTATATCCCTTCACCATGATCCTTTCGCATTGCATGTAATATGTCTGAATTATAGTCATTGGTATCCGGAAATAGAATAATAGACAAAGAAGTCCCGTATAAATCAATAACATCACCATCATCCTCATCCGCCAAATGGATTCTTTTACATTGAAATTCAATGGACCACTAGTCATTCAATAGATCAACGACATAAAATATTTGTTTTACATGTGTGGCCATGATAAATGGTTCTTCGTTGCAACTAAATATTTTAAAATCAACCAGTTTAGACAATATTCATCATGTTTCACACAACTATTACATGCATCCCAATTACACTTAAATAAACTGAATTAAAATTTAATGTAATCAATTCCACTATGTTCTCAAGAACTACAAAATATGGAATTAATTCATAAATTGGGTTTCTATCGTTTGCACTCGAAAAATGCAGTGCTTCAACAACGACCATTACGAAACTTTTTTTAATGGTACTCTTGTCATATAGATTTTTTTTGTAAAATGCATACCCATTAATATCAAAACCATACCATGTGATCATAGTAAGATATTCCCCCTACTAATAATTTCAATGTTTTTGATGCATATATATCACTGATTCATTTCTATTAAAACCATGAAACAAAGGATTTTAATGCTTAATCATCAACCAATTTTAATTTCTATTCAGATATCATAACATTAATTCTACAATATGTGATGATCTATAAGATTGGACCTCATTTGTGTTGTTCAAAATTTTTAAATGTGTATACATCACTTCATCACATGGAATGAAGTTTACCTTTAAGCCTTGAATCCATCTACCATCAGAATCAACTGTCTTATGTCATAATATATGGAGACCAATATTCTTCACTACATACATATAATTAGTACATAACTCAATCACCTCTTCTAATACATTTTTTTGAACAATAGAGGCCTTTGTTCAATAATGATTTTTAACATAACCCTTTAAAAATTTCAAATATCTTTCAAATGGATACATCCATCCAAAATAAATAGGACCACATATTTTTATCTCACACACCAAATGAACCGCTAGAAGAACCATTATTTCAAAAAAATATAGGTGGGAAATACATTTTTAGTTAAAAAATAATAAGAGAAGATTAATTCTCCAACAAATTTTAAAAATTTGGAACTATGAATTTTCTACCAATGCATTTGAAAAAATTACAAAAAAGATGATAGTCATTCTGATAGCTATGAATAATATACCACACATTGTGACTGGTAGAAGATGTATCATCAATAAATGATAATCATATGGTTTCATACCTATTAACTTGCAATCCTTAAATGACTCCAACACTATAAAAAATGATTATAACCAAAGAAATTTATGGACAGAAAATTTATCTATTGGTAAAAATGAGTAATTCCAGCAGATATTAAGTTTTATTGGTATAAATTAAAAATAAAAACACTCATTTTAACCAATAGATATATCTGTTCATATTGTTCATTTAACACCAAAAAATCTTATAATGACAGTTAAATATATTACTTTATTATATAAATACTATCATTTTTTACCGAAAAATGAATCTATTACAATTAGTTATTATTACTAACATATTTTTTATTATTATAAATGGTAGTTGCAATAAATTATTCAATAATAGAAAATATTTTACCAAAGAAAGACTATATATACACACATATATATTATTTTCAATAAATATTATAAATTATAAATATTTTAATAATCCAATATAATCATATGTTTTCATTTGAAAATTATATGTTTCTGGTATATAATATATATATATATGATATAATATGAAGACATATTATTATATATATGATAACATTATATGTATATACTATACTTTTTTATTCAATATATATATAAATTAAAAAAACCAGTATACCTTCCTTCCCCTCTGAACTGCGACCCTCTTCCACCACACTGACCCACTCGCAATGCAACCCATTTTTCAGACTCTCCTCCACGCCTCCTCGTAGAAAATCAATGAGCTTTAGTCTATATTTTCATCCATTTACCAACAAATCAGTAGTAGGTTTTTCTTTACAACATAACATCCTTATTCTGTAGGACTAAGGTTGGTGTTGTGCTTCCATGGCATTAATATCACACCGGTACACCTAAAATTCAATAACCATAGACATCTTCTCCTCTTCTTCTTCTATGTATCAGTTTACCGGTATTTTTCCTCTTTTATTGCAGGTTCTATTTTGTATACCACAGTACATAAAACCTAATATTAATTCCCAAATTTCATTCCCTGATTTAATTTCCTCTCAATTATTGGTTGATTTTGGTAATATCTATTCATTTTCTCTTGTGTTTTTAGGGTTGTTCCATTTTTATCTTCTCTACCAGTATTAAATTTTTATTTAAATAAATCCGTTAAATTTAAATTCAAATCATATATTATATAATCAGCAGTTAAATTCAAAAAGCATCATATTTCCAACATGTTACGTGCATTTCTAGTTCTTTCCTCTCCATTACCAGTCTATAATAATTCTGAGAATACCATACAATTACTTTTGTACCTTCTTTCACTATTTATTACATTTATTTACTCATAATGCTTTATTTTTCCTAATAGATTATACTTTGAGACTTATAATCATCTTGATTGCGCTGTACTCCTTGAGATACTACTAGTATCCCCTTTTTCATCGGCACACATTTCTCATCTTCTCAGGTATTATCTTCTCATACTGTGAAGCTATGATCCTTATTCTATATTTTCAACATGAAATTATATATCACAGTGATCTGCTACTAATAGGCATGTTCCCTTTCCTCCTTTATAACATTAAATCATACTGTAATTTTGAAATCCATGAGATGCATTATATTATTATTGCATACTGTAAAATATGGATCTTACATATATGTCATATGAAATATATAAACATTGTATATGCACACCATAAATTCGCATATAAGGATTATTTATTCTGTATATGATAACTATATATGAACACTTAATATACATAATCCATATACACTATTAACCACACCACAACTAGCTTTTTTCATACCATGCCTACGTTGTACTGTTTATCATACCACAATTCAATTATGTCACATATGGATTTCAACTACCAAAACTATTTTAAAGAGGTCAATTTGTAATGAAAATTAACCAGGTTGCAAAAACTAAGTCACAACCTGACTGGTTGCAACAAAAATATGATTTTTATACAAATTATCTAAAATTATTCTTTTATAATAAAAAATTGTTTCATTATTTATTCAATTTCTTCCATTATTAACTGACTGCTTTATGTTTAGGTATTTAACAACCGACTGGTACATGTTTCATTCATTATTTAATTACTTCTACTTAAATTATTAACAGATATGTATATGTTTTATTTTTTATTTGAAAAAAAATGATTGGTTCTTTAATTTTCTTGTATCTGGCTGAACTTCAAGGAATAACATTCGAGAAGCCGAACCCATTATTATATCTTCCTCAACTTGAACAACTAAGGTACAATATTCTATTATCTTCATCAATTCAAAATCCTTATTATTCATTATCTTTTCTAGTATGCAACATTTATGTTTTCATTGAAATATATTATAAGCACATATCAATTAGTTACTTATATTCTCACACTTGAGAGAGTCTTATTACTCAATACAGAATGATATATAATACTATTACATATTAATCTACAATATGCAGACATTTCCATATGAACTTTGTAATATTTATATAGTGAAAAATTTCCATAGAACATGCAATGACATTGGAAATATGAGAATTGATATAAAAATTCATATATTACAAACAATGTGAGAAAGACAATTGTAGTGGTATTTTTTTTCAAAAAAAGGAATATATTTATATGATTTTCCTCAATAAAATAAATAATATTATGAAAATTTAGATAAATAGGCACCTTAACATCAACTACTCAAACTGATTCTGAAATTATGAACTAATTTAGAAAATCTAATAATAACAAACATTATTTTTTTGATCTGAATGATGAGAAAAATAAAATAAAATATTGATAATGACTTTAGAATGAAACTGGATACCTACTCTCTTTTGTTCCATGTTTTTTTGTTTCCTTATATTCAATTAAAAATACTCAAATTGGCACGATTTTATGGAATAGGTCTGACAACCTGTTTCCATCTAAATCACTCGAAATGAAATTGTTTCTATCCAAATCACTAGAGACGAAAATAAACAATATGAAAACAATCAACTGTCAATTAGAGTACATATATTAAATTATTTGAAACACTTAATGGTATTAAACTTTAGAAAAGCCCCTAATTTTTCTTTGGAAATATCACTGATAAGATGTTTTCCCATTACAGTTCAATAACATGTTAGTAATTATATTTTCATGGTCTAAGATATACACATATAATTTTATCATAGGAGCTTTATAAAATTTGAATAAAAAACATATTAAAAAACAAATAATTTGATAAAATTATCTGTAAACAAGTTTTATATTATGAATCCATTGATATAAATTGAATTCATGTATTAGCAATGAAAAAAATGTCCACCTATAAGGTTTGTTATTCCTTTAATTCACCCCCAAGAGACCAACTAAATTATAAAATGTTATAGAACTAATATGTATTTATCAGAACTAATATGAATTAATCCAATCGTTAGTTTCAGAACTAATATTTGTTCAAAAAATACATTTATTATGTTCAATACATATTAGAAAATAGGTTATTTATGTATTTTTATAAATATATGTCAATTATGAACTAATACAGCGATCATACATAGAGAAGTAATGTGTATAGTGAAAAAATAGTTATATTTTGATCAATATAGGTATTAGAACAATTATTAATTTTTTTATAGAAAATACAACTTCATAGTAGTTGTGAATTAATATTATATTTTATATTTTTATATTTCAGTTTAGAAATAATATGTAATATGTAGAACTCATGTGCATTTACTAGTACTATATACACTAATCATTATAATAGTTCAGAACATGTTTTTATTTTGATCAATATAAATTTGAAATCAGGTCAATTATGTATTTTGTTTAAAATACGGATTAATTCTTAACTAATAAAGGGATCTAAAATATGTTATAGCTAATATTGAGATATAAAAATATATGTATTTCATCACAAATATGACAATTGTTTCTTATTAAACAAAACATATGATTTCTTATATTTTTTGAAGATGGTCACTGTCATAGATTTACACACACTGGTATTTCATGATGCTTTCAAATTTGACTAATAACCTTATGAGATAGTATTGTAGTGGTGGAAATTTAAAAATGGTATGATTACATAAGACCTCATACATATATTAATAGTGAAAATTAGCTTGAGGTGTTCATAGTGGGAATCATGATTTTATTGATACACATTTTCCCTGCATTAGTATATTTGTTTTTTTTTGTTTTTTGGCTCACTCAAATTCTTTGTCTTGTTTATTTTCCCATTGAACTTTAAAAGATATAATGTTGTTTTGGATATGGTATGGTTGTTCTAAAGTGCCGTGTTCATGGGTATTGACATAATTTTTCTTATCTTGGATAGTTCATGCATGTTGGTTGTTGCTCTTCAGTTTTCTAGCTGATGTGTCTCCTAATGGAGGTATCTTCATAACTTTGAATGATTTTTTCACACATTAAGAAGCTATTTTAACTTATTTTGGTGAATTATAAGTTTATGTGATGATGTTTTTGATAGAGTTTTATGGTGCAGGCTGGCTGTTCACATCATATGCATTTATCAACTATGGATATTTATTCTCATGAAGACATTTTTGCCCGTGAATCGTTAATGAAGTGTGAATTGTTTTGGTTTTCTACTTGGTATATATACTTCTTCATGATGGTGTTTTGGAGCGACTAGATCCAGTGTCTTCTTGGATAAATGTACGCTTTCTTGAATAGTTTGAATATGGTTTGACAGTTATGTACCTATTGGCTGCTGATCATAGAGGATGTTGTTACTTATGGAAAAAATCTTATCGATGTTTTATCTGTTATGGACCTTTTGATATATTGTTTTTCACTATAACATCGTTTTCCCTGATCTGGTGGGCAATATTACATATTTATTGTGTTTTCAATCCAGGATGCTGTGAAAGATGACCTAGTTCTATTAATATATTTTTCCCCCGTAATATTGATGGTTATGGAGATATCACACAAGATTCAATGGTTTTAAATGGTCCTTAGATGTCTTTATAGGGCATCATTCTTCCAAATGCTAATGGATGGATTATTTTGGAGGTAAATTGTTTTAAATTTTGTTTTATTTATCTATATCTATGTGCAGTCATATGTAATTTCTTTTTTGGGAAATCTCATTACACATCCTGTATGCCTTGTAAATTTTCTTTCATTAATAAATTATGAAAACAATATTTACCATAAAAGTGGAAATGATATTTTGTGGAAGGATAGAATTTGGGATGATGTTGGCATATTTTTAGGGAAATGATTCCTCAAAATGAGTCATTCGGACTACCGATCCTTGAGATGTCAATAGGTATCATGAAAAATTATCATTCTGTACATATTTTTTTATACATTATATTTTTTGTTTCAATTTTTACAGATATTTGGTACTGATTTTTTTGTGTTTTCTTTGGTTATTAATGATGTAGATATTCAGGTTTAAGGTTGTGACAAAGATTGGAGTTGACTCAATTAATTTCATTCTTGTAATGGATTTGTCTTGTTTTTTGGCATGTTCTTTGGTTTTGTGAGGAGTCATTTCAGCTAATGGTCTTATTATTAAATCCACATGTAGTCTTTCTAGAGATGACTTGCTAGTCATGGGGCATGGATGAGTCAACAGCGGTGGCTTTCTGGCATGGATGAGCTGGTGATGTAGCTGACTCACTAGCATGGATGGGTCTTTGGTGCTCGCTGGTCACTGGAGCTGGCTCATCAGTATGGATGAGTTGAAGCTTCTCGTGCTGGAACTACCTTGATCGCAATGATGGGATGGGGCTATATGTGTTGGAGCTGACTCTCTGGAGATGATGGTGTTGGAGATAACTCGTTTGGGCAGGAACAAGGTCACTAGGTAGAAAAGGTGGTTGAACCTATTTGGGGGATCTAGTAAGGGGGGGGGGGGGGTACAACATTTTTTTATAGATTGATTTTGTAATGAATTTACTTATCAATATAATTAATCTTTTTTTTCAACATTTGACATGTGTTAACATCTTATGCATTTTAATAATTAAAATATATTTATTATTTATGATAAATTAATAAATATAATATTAAATTTTACGAGAAATAATGTAATTTATAAACAAATATTATATATTGGTAATATTATTACCAACAAATAAAATTGTCACCCAAAACTTTTGGTAAACACTTTAACCAAAAACTATAATATCTGTTGGTATTATTAAATTTTCAATAAAACTATTTTATCTATCGCAAATACATTTAGATATAGAGTTTTTACCATTTGTTTAGTGACATAGACGTATATGCTGGTAAAACATTTCACAAATAGATATGTCCCCGTTAGAAAATGTGAAATATTTAGTAGTGAAAATTGTTCACATTTTAAGAATAACCATTAAGTACTTTAATATAGTAAATGCACTGAAAAACAATTATCTTCTCAATCTCTCTTAAAGTGTGACAAGCTGAAGGTAAATATTTTTTATCTCTATTCATAGTGGGAGTTAACAACAAACATATTCCAGTTGATATCAAGTCTAATATAGCATGTATTAATCTTTTGTCTTTCCTTTTATGTCTAGAAAATTTCCAATAAAACTAGAACATGTTTTTTTCTCAACATACATAACATCAATGTTCAGTTTATCTCTAAAAATATCCCATAATGTAGTTAAATTAATATATACTATTTTTCAAGATATTATTTTGAAGACCATTACTTCTTTTCCTTCCAAATGTCGTACCAATATTTTTCACCCTATCTTAATATTATTGAATGGAAAATGTTCATGGGGAAATATTGTATTCTTGTAAACTATTAAATGTTTTTTCACTATATGATAATAATGATCGATTTTCAAAAATATCTAACGTACCATGCACACAATCTTTATTTCATTTTGTAATTGATGATATGTAGTATCTTATTTACAAATTGGAAAAGGTTTATGTATCTTAAAATTGAATCTAGATATGTTTCTAGATGTTGGAAGGATCTTTATAGTTAACATTATCATTACATACAAAAGAAAATACTATTTCTTATATTAATTGAAAAATGTAACACCCATATACTATAATAGTTTCAAATTATCAATAAATGGTGAAAGATACACATCAATATCACTTCCTAGTTTCATTATTCTATAAATGAATAATATAATTATAAAATATTTTTTTATTATACATATATGTTGGGAAAGGTGGTATACTACCAAATAAAAAGTCTATGAACTATATTGGATACATAAGCTTCAATATGGATTCATTCCAATAGTACAAAATCCAATTCTATGATTTTTAACTTCACTTAAAAAATCAAATAATTTTTTATCAAATATATTCCACAGTAGTGAATCAGTAGGGTGGAATAATTTACAATCAGATATGTGGTCATCTGAACGGCATCTTATCCTTTTTTCATCAATTTAATTTTCAAATAGGCCCATCAAATGAGGAATTATTGGAAGATACCGAATTTATTTTGCAGAAGATTCAATTATGGTACCTAATAATGAATGATTGTTAAATTATTAGTATTGTATCAATGAATTATTGGATGATATCATTAAAAAGTAAAAAAAACTATTTTTTTCATTATTTTATATGTTAGTTCCTATAAATTAATCTCAGTTGACATTTTCATCCATTTTATAGTGTGATGTCCCACATTTAGTAAATCTTTAAAAATATTTATATACTTTCCAACAGAACACAAAATCATTGGGGAATGAATGTATATTTTTATACCCAAATCCCATTGGGAATAAAATTTTCATTGCCTCATAATTGGAATCTAGAAGCTCGTTTCCTTCTATAAGTAGCTCATTTAAAAGATTAGGTAATTTGGAGAAAAAATCGTTCTGTAAGAACATGGGTTTTGAGTCTGTATAAAATTGGATTTTTTTTCTTCTTGATGTTATTCTAGAGTAGGACATTCAGACGGCGTGTGATTCTGAGCCCTGATGTGGTCGGAATTAAATTTTATGTGCGTTCACACTAGACACGCCAAATAAAAAAGAATAACTCCTAAACGGTTTTTTCGGATGGAAATACTGAGGGCACCGTTGAGTCTGAATCGTGTTGTTTACCCTAGGAGGGGTGTAACTTTCGTGGGTGCGTCCCTTCAATGGAAAATGCCCGCAGGGGCATTTTCATAATTTAGAGGCCTCGGGAATAAACTTTATAACTTCTGAATGGAGGCTCAGATTAAAATTCTAAAACCATGGTTACACTCAGAACATGGATTTTACCCTAGGAGCAGCTTAACCTCGACTCTATCAAGAGTTCGGGTACGGGCCTAATGGTCGGTGTTTAAAATTAATTAATTTTTAATTAATTTTGTACCTACATAATCACATCCACCCCTTATTCCCCCATACAATATCTCTGGCAGAGGATCTCCTAAAAAAGAACCTCCAACTTCTTCAAGCTCCTCTCCCCACCTCTCCAAGGTGGTTGCAGCTCCGGAAAATCATTTGTGAAGTGACGGGATACGCCTTACGAAGTAGGATCATTGAGTTTTGTTTTTAAATTCCCACATCTTCTTTCAACGATTCTTTCGGAATAAAATTTCGACTCCTGTGGTGTCCAGGGTGACACAGGGATGTTTTCCGGCCAAAAACCCTATTTTCCGTTGGTTCTAGGGTGGTCCGGCGGCTCCGTGCGGTGGTCCGGCGAGTCCCGGTGGTAGAGTCTCCTCAGGTGGTCCGGGAAGGCGGCGGAGCGGCGTCCTCTAGCGGTGGTGCGACTGGCTACAGGAAAACGGATGCGGGCGAGCGGTAGTGGGAGGCAGCGTCAGCAGCGCATGAGGGAGGCCTGGGACGCAGGTCAGCATGCAGCGGGAGACCGAGGTCTTCGTGACCTCGACAGTGGATCAGGTTGCACAAAACACGGGTCCCATGGAAAAGATCCGGAAAGGCTTAAGCCAGTATGTGTTATGCGGGGTGGCCCGCGCGGTGAATCGCGTGCTGGGTTAGACTGGGCGGCCCGGGCGGCCGGGCCGTGGACCGATGTTTCCAGGAGAGGGTGGGCCGGCCGAACTGGCCCGACCCACCCCATTTCTGACCATTAGTATTAAAAAACCTATTTTTTTCAAACTGAGTGTCAGATTCACATGTCGTCTTCGGCAACGTGATCCTCGGATCGAGATAGAGGTTTTTAGATTGTCTCGGGAATTGTTTCTAATTCTCAAGATGGGGGCTCAGTGGCGCGACATGTATGTTAAGTAGTTTTAACACTTTTCCTAAGATTCTTCTTTCAGATGGAATGACCATATCTATAGTCTATTTTCAACGCCGTTAGTGGCATTTTGAAACTAGTATCGAGATATAGTTTTCCAGGGGGTTTCAGGTATTGAACCAGAGTTGAGGCATGGGACCCACATGTCTTCTTTTAAGCTGTGCACATCATTTTGAGACTTTTTCATCAGATATCCATTCAGGGAAAATAAATAGTCATTTTGGTGTGTTTTTCTGAGAGATTCGCAAGGGCTCAGTTTGACTGACCTTTTTTAGGACCGAGATGTGGGCCCCACGAGACGTCGTATGGGCATATAGTGGTGTTGAATAACTTTTTTTTTCAGGAGTCTGTTTAAAGTGATTAAACAGTATATCTCGCATGTTATTATGTGAGGATTGAAACAATGTAATTTTTTTGGGCATTCAGAGCCTCATTCAAGATCTCATTAGGTTTGGAAACATGAAAGGGAGTTGGTCGGAGGTTCTTTTGACGCACTCCAAACCAATGCACGATAACGATGTTAGTGACACCCAGTGATGGCACATGCAGTGCGGAGTTAACGGACCAGTTCTGGGTTTACCCTCTAGCAGGGCTGGGCAGTGGGATACACACCGGCGTATCAGGGTTTACCCCAAGTGGGGCTGGGTAGTGGGTTACCCGTTGACCTTAGGGTTTACCCTCCACCAGGGTCGCGTAGTGGGTTACCCATTGACCTTAGTGTTTACCCTCCAGCTGGGCTGGGCAGTTGGTTACCTGATGACCTCTTAGGGTTTACCCTTCAGCCGGGTTGGGTAGTGGTTTACTCGACGACTTCTTTCAGACTCATCCCTTTTTATGAGGCTAGTTAGTGACATTTCTCTGTGATTTCCAGAGTATGTCCCTTGGTAGTACGGTTCCACGATGAGACAACTTTGCGTCCATGATATTTGGGCATCAGTGATGGGTATCCTTAAAATTTTTGGTGACTTTTTCGGGGTTGATCTTGGAGATGAAGATCCTCTTACACACTCGTTCAGGTTTCTTATTGAGTATATATATATAAACCCTACAATTGTTCCCACTCCTTGGGTTCAGTTACTCTGTTTCTAGGAGGGGCGAAGACGCGTGGGGTATGCCACATGCTTTCCATGTCTAGATCATCTTGGTTAGATGAGTATTCTCTCCTTCTATAGGTAGCAAAGACTCGGTGAGAAGTTCGTCATCTCACCATTTCTATATCCTTGAGTTTGGACGATTCTACTTCATTTCTCTTATTGGGTTAAGCTGCACTCTATTTACCATAATCTTTTAAAAGTCTTTGTTTTATCTACTACTCACCTATTTATTGCCCCCTTTGTTGCTCCCTCGAGCATTAGGGTAATTCTACTGAGTATCTTTATACTCACCCCTTCTTGGGAATTGCCTGCACTTGGTGTTCCCTTACAGACGACGAAAAGGCCGATCGAGACTACGGAGGGGTGTAGAGGACACAGGAACATGGGCTACATTCAGTGGTCATAGTAGGACATTCAGGTGTGAGACTCACCAGCTGTTTACTCTCGTTACCTGTTGTCGGGTTGTGGGACCATTCTAGTTGGGCATGTGTTTTACCATTTAATGTTCAATTTACTTGTCAGTCTACTTTTTAGCACTTTACTTGTTCTGTTTTAGAGGTCGATGCATACTTTGGTTAACATACTGTAGTCCAAACTTTGGTTTCATTTTTCCTCTGCACTTCTGGATTGAATGGGCTGTGTGTTTGTATAGGTACTTAGGTTAATGCCTCCCCAAGATTGTTATGCTTTCGACACTTATCTCTTGCACCTGGCCTATGGAGGTGGGCTTGGGGTAGTTGTGGCTCGATACCAGTAGGGTCAGGTCATGAAAAAGTGGTATCAAAGGATGGATCATTCTTTGAGGTAGTGTTTCGACATCCCTAAAAAGGAATTGGTTGGGATTTAGGGAAATAGTGTCGACATGTCTCGAGACCATCTCTTAGGCCAGGGAGTCCAGTGATGTTACGGGCGGACGACATATCCATTCACTAGGACCCTGATAGCCCGGTTGTCGACTCAGCACACTGAGACACTTGTCGCAGGGAACTTTGGAACATGCATCCAGTAGGATTGAGTCTTTCACTATCCTTTTTGAGTTATCTCCCCTTTCTTATTACTGTTATATATATATGCTCATCTGATCACAGTAATCCTTGATAATTTTCAGGATGCCCCCATGATAGCAGCCAGCCAGGTTACCCTCTCCAGTTCATGATGATGACCTGGCGAGCGACAATGCGTCCATTTAGGGACCCTCACGTGATCCCCTTCAACCCAGTGGTTCAGCAGGATCCCCTCCATTTGGAGAGCGGCAGTTAGTACTGGCAGCACTGGCTGAGGTTGAGTGCAGGCTGAGTGCGCTCCAAGACTTCTAGCATCAGCAGCCGCAAAAGTTCTGCGGGGACCCTGGTCCCCAGGCTGTGGAAGACTGGCTAGAGTCCATGGAATGACTTTTCAGGCTGGTACGGACACCATAGGACTGGATGGTAGCCCTATCTACCATCCTTTTCTTTGGGATGGTTGGGCGTTAGTGAGGGTTGGTTATGCAGACCCACGACGAGTCGTCTCTCATGTGAGATAGCTTCCATCAGCTCTTCCGGGAGGAGTAATACCCCTCTTGTTTACACTCCACTAAGATTCAGGTGCTTCTGAAGCTGAGGCATGGGGGGATTACCGTGGTACATTACTCGACACGGTTTACCAAGCTGACACGCTACATGTAGGATATGATCAGTGATAGTTACTTCCAAGAACAGAAGCTCGAGAAGGGTCTTCGTTGGGAGATCCATGCTAGTGTAGTACCCCTGTGAATCCCTACTTATGTCAGGGTTCTAGATTTGGTGCTCGTGATAGAGAGATTCTTGGATGAGGTATGCCACCTTGAAAGGCCTAGCAGTGGTCGCTTTAGAGCAGAGTCATCGGTAGCAGGGAAGCGGTAGAGAGTAGAGCCTCAGTCGAGGAGACCCTTCTATGAGCAGACTCAGGGGCTAGGTCATACACTGCAGTGGTGGCATAGAGCACCGGGGAAGTCAGGACAGATCCAGTGCTATGCTTGTGATGGATGGGGTCACCTAGCATGAAACTCCCCGACCAGGAATACTGAGCAGTCGTGGCAGGCAGTGGGCGCACCGCAGTGGTAGAGGGAGCACCGTGACTAGGGATCTCCTAATTAAGGACATGGTGATCCTTAGGGAGGTAGTGCAGACAGAGTGGTAGGAACTGGAGGTGTGGGATGACGTTTCATGATCCTTCCACGACCACCACCGGGAGGCCCACGCCAGGCTCAGGGAGTAGGCAGTAGAGGCCACGAGCAGCTTCGGTCTATGGGTGTTCGTGACCCACAGCACACGAGATGGTCCGAGGTACGCTTTGTGTTTACTCTATAATTGCTTCATTAATAGTAGAAATAGTCACCAAACACTCTTTTATATCGCTGCTTTCGATATGGGAGTTGGAACTCCAATTAGAGGAACTGACACACACGCTTAGCTTCGTGGTTCCTACGTGAAGTACCTCATTGGTGACCTTTATATGTAGATAGTGTGAAATGAATTTTAGAGGAGAGAGTTTCACATGTGTCCTACTCGTCATCACAATGGAACCTTATGATGTTATCATGGGCATGGATTGGGATTTCATGGTTCACACCCAGATTGGCTATCACCGTATAATAGTCAGATGCATCTTTTCTAATGGGATGAGGTTCACCATTCTAGGTGAATGAGACCTCTTGGAAGAGCAGACGTGTACTCTAAACAGGGGACCACAACTTTTTTCTCACCATTTGGCGAGCGTGGCTATCGGAGAAGCAGACGCTACATGCAAATGGATCCCTACTATTGTAGATGACTATATGGACGTTTTTCCCAAGGATGTCACAGGACTACCTCCGAGGTGAGAGATGGAGTTTTGTATTGACATGCCGCTGGGGACTGCCCTGATATCATGTGAAGCATATCGGATGGCACCCACAGAGCTTCTGGAGCTAAGAAATCAGTTGGAGGACCTTCGTGAGAATGGATTCATCAGTCCTAGTGTGTTCCCCTAGGGAGCTTTGGTTTTGTTTGTGAAAAAGGCATATAGGATTCTGTTATGTTTTGTGGATTATCATCTCCTAAATCAGGACATGATAAAGAACAAGTATGATTTTCCAAGGATTTATGAACTGTTTGACCGGTTGAGAGGTGAATAGTGGTTCTCTAAGACCGATCTTTGATATGGCTAGCACCAGTTGCGGGTTCGTGAGGCAGACATATCGAATATGGATTTCCATTTTCATTATGGGCATTACGAGTTTCTAGTGATTCCCATTGGCATGTCAAATACCCCCGCCGCTTTCATGGCTTTCATGAACATATATTAGAACTGTACTTGGACCGATTTGTGGTTGTCTTTATTGACCACATTCTCATCTACTCTGTGACGGAGGAGGAGCATGCGGATCATTTGAGGATAGTCCTAGACTTACTCTGGGAGCACCAGCTATATGGGAAGCTCTCGAAGAATTAGTTCTGAATTCATGAGTTTCACTTTCTGGGGCATGTCATTATAGAGAAGGGATTGGCTATAGATCCCACAAAGATAGAAGCAGTGCATTCTTGGGAGCCACCTAAGAATGCATCAGAGGTGCATAGCTTTTTTGGTTTTTCAGGGTACTACAGGAGGTTCGTGGAAGATTTCTCCAGGATTTCTGCCCCTTTGACTGCATTGATGTGGAAGGGATGACCGTTCACCAAGATTGATTTACTCCAGAAGGCCTTCGAGGAGCTGATGTGAAGGCTGACTAGTTTTCCAGTGTTGAGGCTGCCAGAGGAGGGCGTCAAGTTTGTGGTATATTGCGAGGCTTCAGGAGCTGGGCTCGGGTGCGTGCTGATGCAGTAACGGGTAGTGATTACATATGGGTCGAGGCAGTTGAGACCCCATGAGAAACATTTTGCAACTCATTATTTGGAGCTGGTGGCGGTAGTCTGAACCTTGAGGTTATGGAGACCCTACCTTCTGGGTGAGCGTTTTGTGGGCTACTCAGACCATCGGAGCCTCAAGTACACATTCACTCAACGAGATCTGAATCTGAGGCAGAGGTGCATAGTGGAGTTTCTATAGGACTATGATTTCGAGATAGTCTACACTCCTGGGAAGGGAAACGTAGTAGTAGATGACCTTATCAGAAAGTCTCAGGCTCACTGAGTGTGGGAAGCATCAGAGCAGTTGGATTTTCTATAACTGACCTTATTGGATCAGGAGGGTACGTATTTTCAGCAGTCGATGATGTTGAATCCTTTTCTCCTTGATCATGTGAGAGAGTCGCGGTTGGGGGATGTCAACAGCGAGGTACTGCGTGATTAGATATCCACGGACGACGCGCCCAATGATTATTCTGAAGGCGGGAATAATGAGATCTTGTTCCAGGGGACATCCGTAGTACCAGTGGAGATACAGTAAGAGGTGATGTTGGAATTCCACACTTCTTCATTGGCTGTACATCCTAGGGTGGGGAATATGCATAGAGACCATCAAAGGAAGTTTTGGTGGTTTGGGATGAATCAGAGTGTAGCTGAGTTCGTTTCTCGGTGTCTTACCTGTCCACAGGTGAAGGAAGAGAATTAGGTTCGGGCATGGTTATTGTAGCCCCTTGATATCCTGGAGTGGAAGTAGGATGGATTATCTATGGACTTCATCACAGGGATTCCACACACAGTGAAGGGCCATAATTCCATTTGGGTGATAGTGGACCAACTCACGAAGTCGACACACTTCCTTGCCATCAGGTAATAGAACTCGGTGGAGACACTAGTGCAGTTGTACGTTCGAGAGATCGTCCGCCTTCATAAAGTACCCTCGACGACAGTCTCCGACTGCAACACATGGCTTACGTCACATTTGTGGCAAGGCCTACATGAGGAATTCAGGACTCGGATGTAGATGATTACAACATTACACCCCCAGAATGATGGGAAGATGGATCACACTATCTAGGTGTTGGAGGATATACCCAGGGCGTTGGTGTTAGACTTTGTCCTAAGCTGGGAGGTTCACCTGACCTTGGTGGAGTTCACATATAACAACAGTTACCACTCTACTATCGACATGAAACATTTTGAGGCCCTCTATGGGAGACCCTTCAGTTCACTGTTGTACAGGACGGAATTTGGGGAGACCTCCCTCGTGGGCCCATAGTTGGTGTGGGTGACGACGGAGAAGGTGAAGGTCATTCGGGAGCAGATGAGGATAGCTCAGAGCAGACAAAAGTCCTATGCAGACTGTCGTCATTGGCCATTCGAGTTCGAGCAGGGGAACCATGTCTTTTTGAGAGTCTTTATGTGTCATGGAACATGGAGGTTCGGCCGGGGGGGGGGGGAGCATTCCCCAAGGTTCATCAAGCCTTTTCAGATCACGGGCAGGGTTGGCGAGGTTTCCAAACATCTTTATCTACCCCAAGAGCTGGAGAGAGTGCATGATTTCTTCCACATGTCGCAGCTGTGGAAATACGTGCACAAACCCATGCACGTCATCGATTGGGGAGAGGTGGACATTGAGGATAGAGCCACCTTTGATGAGCACTGGTGGCGATTGAGGACCGACAAGAGCAGACTCTGTATGGAAGGACCAATCCTTTGGTTTGAGTGTTGTGACAGTATGGGAGTGTGTAGGAGAGCACTAGGAAAAGGGAGATCTAGATGCGGGCTCAGTATCAGGAGTTGTTTTTGTAGTTTTTTTTCGAGGATGAAAAACATAATGGATCGAATGATGTTAGAACCCGGGTTTTGAGCCTATAAGACTTTGGGCTTTTTTCTTCATGATGTTATTTAAGAGCAGGGCATTCAGACGACATGTGATTCCGAGCCCCCGTGTGGCCAGAATAAAATTTTAAGTCCGTTCACACTAGACACACCAAATAATGAAAATATATCCTAAACGGTTGATCGGATGGGAAACCCAAGGGCATCTTTGAGTCCGTAGCATGTCGTTTACCCTAGGAGGGGTGTAACTTTCATGGGCACGACCCTTCTGTAGAAAATGCCACCAGGGGGATTTTCGTAATTTAGCGGCCTCAGGCGTGCACATTTTATGATCTGAATAGAGGCTCAGATTAAAATTCTGAGACCACCGTTGCACTCAAAATGTGGTTTTTACGCAAGGAGCAGATTAACCTTGACCCCGTCAAGAGTTAAGGTACGAGCATACTGTGGGTGTTTAAAATTAATTAATTTTTAATTTATTTTTTCCCTACTTAAACACATACACGCCCTTCTTCCCATTTAGAATATATCCGGTGGAAGCTCTCCCAACAAATAACCTCCACCTTCTTCAAGATATTCTCCTCACATCTTCAAGGTGGTTGAGGCTCCAGCAGATCATTTGTGAAGCGACGGGCTATGCCATACGAAGTATGATCATTGCGTTTTCATTTTAAATTCCCATAGCATCTTTGAACTGAATTTATAGCATCAAAATTATTTTTAATTATCGAGCGAAGTCCATATTTGAGTAGGTCTTGGTCTGAGCTTTCCAACGATTATTTTGGATAAACATTTCGAGTCACGGGGTGTCTGGGGTGGCCTCGGGAACTTTTCCCTCCAAAACCCCTATTTTCCAGTGGTTCCAGGGCAGTTCGGCGGCTCTGCGAGGCAGTCCGGAAAGTCTCGGTGGCAGCGGCTACTCAGGTGGTCCGGGATGGTGGTGGCACCATGTCCTCAGACAGTGGCGTGGCTGACTACGGGCGAGGGGCATCGAGAGGTGGTGTCAGCGACACATGCGGGAGGCCACGGGCATGGGTCAGTCGTCTTTTCTGGTCAGAGTGAAGTGGGAGACTGGGGTCTTCGTGACCCTGAGAGCGGACCGGGATCTATGAAACATGGGTCCCCCGGAAAATAGCCGGACCAGGTCAAGCTGGTCCAGGTGAAGCGGTGTGGCCTGCGAGGTGAACCATGTGCCGGGTTGGACGGGTGGTCCGGGAGGCTGAGCCACAGACCACAGGTTCAGGGAGAGGGTGGGCAGGCTGAACCGACCCGACCCTCCATGTTTCGGTCCATTAGTATTAAAACAGCTCTTTTTTTCAAACTGTGTGCCAGATTTATGAGCCGTCTATGGCGACACGATCCTCAGACCAAGACGCAAGTTTTGAGATGGTCTCAGGAAATATTTTAATTCCCGAGATGGGGGATCATTGGCGTGACACATATGTTTAGTAGTATTAGCGCTTTTCCTGAGATTCTTGTTTCAGATGGATCGAGCACATTTGGAGTCCATTTTGCGTGCTGTCAACAACATTGTGAGCCTGGAATCAGGATTATGTTTTCCAGGGAGTGTTTCAGGCATTGAATCTGGAGTTGAGGTGTGTTCCCCAAAGGCTGTAGTTGAAGCTATGCACAACGTTTTGTCACTTTTTCCTCAGACGTCCGTTCGGGGTGAATGAATAGTCATTTTTCCATGTTTTTCCAAGATCATCGTGATGGGGCAGTTTTCCCGAACTTTTTTGGCACTGAGGTGTGGGCCCCATGAGATTTCATATGGGCATAAAGTAGTGTTGAATCATGTTTTCGTTGGGTGTCTGTTTCCAGCAAGTAAATAGTATACGTTGCGTGTTTTTTCGTGAGGATTACAATGATGTAATCTATTTGGGCATGCAGACCCTCATTCAAGATATCAATAAATGTGGAAACATGAATGGGAATTTGTCAGAGGTTCCTTTGATGCACTTAAAACCAAGGCATGCTAGCAATTTTAGTGAAACCCAGTGATGGCACGGGTAGTGCGGAGTTATCGAACCAGTTCCGAGTTTACCCTCCAACAGGGCTGGGCAGTGGGTTACCCACCGGCGTATCGGGGTTTACCCTCCAGCGGGGATGGGCAGTGGGCTTCCTGTTGACCTTAGGGTTTACCATCCAGCAGGTTTAGGAAGTGGGTTACCCGTTGACCTTAGGGTTTACCCTCGAGCTGGGCCCGGCAGTGGCTTAACCACCGACCTATTAGGGTGTACCCTCCAGGTAGGCTACCCAGTGGGTTACCCGATGACCTATTTCAGTCTCATCCCTTTCTATGTGTCTAGTCAGTGAGTTTTCTCCGTTATTACTAGAGTGGGACCCTTGGTTGTACGGTTCAGCAATGGGACAACTTTGTCATGCGAAACATTTGCGCCTTAGTGATGGATATCCTTATAACTATTGGCGACTTTTACTAGGCTGAGCATGGAGATGGAGATCCCCTTACACACTCGTTCGAGTTTCTTATTGAGCATATATTTATATATACACCCTACTTTTTTTCCCACTCCTTGGGTTTAGTCACTCTACTTCTAGGAGGGGTGAAGACACACGAGGTATGCCAAGTGCATTCCGTGAGTAGCTCTTATTAGTTATATTAGTCTACTATCATGATATAGGAAGCCAAGACTCGATGAGAAGTTCGTCTTCTCACTATTTATAGCTCCTTGTGTTTGGACGATTCTACTCCCTTTCTCTTGTTGGGTTGAGCTGTAGTCTATTTACTGGACTCTTTCAATACTCTTTGTTATGTTTGCCACTCACCTCTCTAGTGCCTCATTTGTTTCTCCCTCGAGATTTTAGGGAATCCTACTGAGTATCTTTTTAATCACCCCTTCTTGGGATTTTCCAGCACTTTCTGTGCCCTTGCAGATGATGGACAGGTCGATCGAGACTACGAAGGAGCGTAGAGGACATAGGAGGTTAGGCTACATTCAGTGGTCATATTTGGACTTTCAGGTGTGAGACCCACTAGCTCCTTACTCTCATTACCTGTTGCTGGGTTGTGGCACCTTTCTAGTTGGGCGTGTGTTTTTCCCTTTACTATTCAGTATACTTTTCAGTCTACTTTTCAGCAGTTTACTTGTTCTTTTTTAGAGTTCGATGCATTATTTGGTTGGGATAATGCAGTCCATACATTGTTTTCCCTTTTACTATGCACTTCTTTATTTAATGGGATGTGTGTGTGTACAACTAATTAGGATAAGGCCTCTCGGAGATTGTTATTCTTTCAGCACTTATCGCCTGCCCCTAGCCTATAGAGGTGGGCTTGGGGTAGTTGCGGCTCAAGACCGGTAGGGTCAGGTTGTGATAGTATCACTCTTTCCATTTATTGTTTTGAAGTTATCTAATCTCAAAACTATTGATAACAATACATGTTTACTAAAACATGTTGATAATGGTCTCATCAAATCTCCATAAATCGATCAACAATCGTTTTTTATGGTTTCAATACCTAAGTCATGAATTAATTATTTAATCTAATTTTTTTCCTCATTATGAATATTTTCATCAACATTAGAGGTTGAATTTTTAATTATTTCACCACACCAGATCCAATATATATAATTAAGGATAAAACCATAACGAATGAGATGATCCTTAATTTCTAATGAGTTTAATATTCTCATATTCAAACACTTCACATATCAAAAGAAAATAAAATCTATGTTTTGATTATTTCATTTAGAAAATTTTAAGAATTCATCAACTCCTTTTTATATTCACTTGTGGTTCTGCATAAATTTATCCAATTACAATCCTTTCAATACATGATATCATAATATAATTAGTGAATATACTAAAACTTATAAGCTTTTGAAAAAATATATATAGATAAATTTTAAACAAAAATATTTCAATAAAAATGATTGGTAATCAAATAGGAAACATCAATGAAATATGAAATTTAATTAATGATAATATATTATTTCAAAAGAATATGACCATCTGAGTATTTATTATTTATTAATATTATTTCAGAGGAATATGAATATTAATTAATGATAATATAGTAGTTCATATATAGAAATATTATTTTAATCATTTTAAAGTGGTCAATTTATTTTATTAATTTTAACATATTTTATTTGAAAAAAAATTGTATTTTAATATAAATTATATATCTTCTGAATTTAAAAATAGTAAAAATTTTATTTTAATATTATATACATTTGGTTTATTGATATTATAAACAAATTATTTTCAATAAAATAAGTTGTATTAGTCAATGTCACATAGTTTTTATATTAGATCAGTGTTACGTGTGTCAAAAATGTATTGAAGACTATATTAATTTAATGGGTGAAAAACATGGACTCCTTACAAGTGATGTAAATTTTATTTTTGAATGATGAAATAATATATCATTGTTCTCTGCACAATAAATATCATCAAGAATATTTGATAATTTTATCAAATATGAAATTTATCAAAAAAAAATACATTAAGAACAATATTTATAAATAAGAATCAAATACATACAAATAATTGAAATACTAACATAATAATATAACTAAATGATAAATAATTTTACTTCCAAATTAAAAATATATATAGAAAATTATGATTTCATGAATGAAAGTGGATTCATAATTTTAATGTTCTCCATCAAATTCATTAGAAGAACACAAACAGTAAGATCTAATTTAAAAGTTTGTAGAAATGAACAATAAACAAGAAAAAAATAAAATCAAGCCGTAGATGATGGTGGTTGAAAAATGTTTTTTAAAGAGAAATACTTATATAGATGATAAAATGATGATCGATAATGAATAATAAAGACAAGATTTTATTAAATGTTGATAAAAATTGAAGAAAATAAACTAAAATGGTCGTTGGGATCACCGAGTCACTATCAGGATCATCACGAGTTGAGCTAGGGTTTCACAAATCTAGAAAATAGGGGTTTCATAGTCCCATATTTTTAAAAATGTTTTTGGTGGAGTTTTTTCAGAAATTGACACCATTTTTTTCATTTATGGAATCGTGTTTTTTATAAAAAAAGTAACACTATATGTTATTTCGATGTTGTTTTTTGCATTTGTTTTTTTAAAAAAAGGTGCCAAAAGTAAATATAAAAACATTTTGGTGTCACTTTATGATAAATAAAATGCCAAAAAGATCTCGTAGAAAAAAATTTGATAGTTTTATAAAAATACAACTTCATATATTCTTACTTTAATACACTATTTCTACTAGTGAAACTCATAAGGATATAGTGGTGATTTATGGGGATTATGAGGTTGATTCTAGTGGAAGAGATAAGAACAACAGTCCAATAGTTTTCAGATTTCAACTGAGTTCATCTGGTCTCCTATTATTGATTATAATGGTAAATATCAATCTTCTTCAGCTATACAAGAATATAGTGATAGAGATAATATATATTCTTCATAATTATAGGTTTCTGGGATCCATTTTCATCTAATAGAGATGAATGTGGAGATCTATGTAAGGGGAAGAAATACCCATGATCTGCTAATATTTGATTGGATTATTCCAAGTGAGATGATGATGATGATGATCAGATAAGATCACCAGATCATGGTAGTCCCACCATTATTTTTCAGCGTATAGATACTAAGGGATCATTTTTAGAGAGTATTGACGCAGAATATATTTTAGAAACTTTTTATTTAAAGGTATATATTTTTGTGATCATGCCTGGGGATAATTTTATTCATAACCCGAAGAGAAATCCTACTCTTTATCCAAAATATCCTCCGCATTATATTTTTGTGACTAAATATTATTTTCATGACTTTGATGAAGGTTTTTTGTTAGATCTTGGTGGGATTATTCTGCCTTCTTCAGTTCATGAAACCAAGATCAGGGAAGCTAATACAATATTTGTAGTGGCTTTGGTAATTTCTAATATTTGTCCTAAAATTTTCATAAATATGGAACATTTTTAAATAGAAAATAACATGGTATTAAGGAATATGAATTTCATCTTTATCAGTATAAAGGATATGAGTTCATGTTTTACAAGGATAGAGCTATCTATTTTAGGGAGACTGTAGTCTTTCTCTACCCTAAGGGAATCATCTTCTAGATCTCAACATTTTTCTTATCCTACTTTAGTGTATGATGATATGATCCCAACCATAGTCATAGAAGAGATTCATGATGTTATGGGTGATATATCTACTTATCACGTGGATAATATTTTCTATATTAAATATCATGGTTAGAAAATTTATAACATGTTTAGAGGATGCTTGAATGAGGATAAGAGTGATAGAGAGAAAATCGGGAAAAATATTAATTATTATCCATCATGTATTTATACCAATCATGAAATTAAATCCTATTTTATATTCTTGTATTATAATATGAGAATACCTCCAAAAATTTTTAATTCAAGTACAAACTTACCCTGTTGAAGACCTTGGAACCCCTGATCAATTTGTTCATGGAAGTGAATGCTTGATACATCAATGATATAGAACTTGTGGCCCTATGATTACTCAAGTTTTGGATTTTATGGATCCATATTCATACAAAACTAGGATATATTTCATTAAAATTATTTCCATCCCTTTGATTACTCCCCTTTTTGCACGTACATCAAACAAATTTTTATACTACCGCTATTGTGGTTAGTCATTTTGGACTTACCTCTATTGAAGTTATGAGGTTATTGATACCAGTGAAAACTTCTATAGTGTTTCTACCTAATTAACCTCCTACTCCTTATACCCCCTCCTATTTTTGGAAAAGGAATGGATCCATAGGATCCTATTTCTAGTTGAGCTATTGATATGTCATCTGACTCAGATTAGAGTTTTGATAGGGATTTTAATTTCTCTTTTAATCTATTTATCAATGTAATATTTTGAAATTTATATAAAATTATTAACCTCATCTTTCTCATCTTTATGTATTTTATTCCATTTTATATTATTTTTATCTTTTTTATAATTCCAAAGGGGGAGTAATTAAACCGAAATTCATATAGATACTAATATAAAATGAAGGAATAACAATGCCTCACATGAATAATAGAGCTAAATAGATTATGTTCATTCAATTAATCTATAAAATATTTTCTATGTTGTTATGAATTCCAAGATTTGTGATCTTATGAAAGAGCGGTATCTTTAGTTTAGACCAAAAACATAAATATTTTAGAAATGAAAAATCATGTTTAATATGTTTCTAATGAATTTATTTTTGTATGATAGCAAACAATATTTTGGATAGAATGTGAAAATTGTATAAGTGTTGATCTACCATCGCTATACAACGCTAATAATAAGTGGATAATATATTATATTAACATTATTTATATGGTTCATTTATAGAATTAAAATAAATTTATATTGAATTGATTGGGTCTAAAATAAATTACAAATAAGATTGAATCTATGGTAAGAGTTTCCTTGTCTCACTTTTCTTTTTGGGAGACATTTTATATATTCACTAATTGTTTCATTCACATGGAATATATATTGTCACTTTGATATATTATATCATTTATCCATTTATATTCAAAATATTTATATTTTTATTTGAAGTAATTTATTTCATGGGTGTTATGATTCAAAATATACCAAAGCAATAAGGGATTCATGTTACAATCTCACTGTTTACTAGGATTATTTATGATTATGTTTTTGATGATAGAATTTTATGATCCATATATCAATAAAATAATGATTTTATTATCCTATGGTTATTTCTTAAGATTACATGTTTTCCTTCCACATTCCTCACTTTAAGTATTAATAATTCCAAAAGAATATTTTTAATGAAAAATGACTTTATTTCTCTCTTAGGTTGAAAATATTTTTCCTTACATATTTATATTTTCTAAAAATGCATTAAATAATGTTGAAAATATTATCCAATTATATTTTAAATTACTTTTTACCCTTGATTTAACATTTTCCAATATTTTTTTAATGAAATATTTTTTTTTGTAAAATGATATATTTTCTTTTTATTGAAAATTTGAAAAGAATCCTTGTTTTAAAATATGCGACACGAAACAAAATTTTCAGCATAATTAAAACTCAATGTTATAAGAATATTTTAACAGTTTTCAATGTTCTTGTCAATGAAAAAGTTTCTTTAATATTTTAATTTTTTTTTATATTTTTATACTTGATTGAAAAATAAAAAGCTTATATTTCATTAATAAATGTTCCAATGATATTATTAAGGTAATTTAACTGAGGAAACACCCATTTATGTTATGGTGTATATGATCCAATGATACCATCTTTATTACTTCTCTGGATGATATATGATAATGAAGTACAGATGTTTCATATTCTTGATTCAATAATGATAATTTTTGACTTATAAGAATATTTGAGAATTAAATTTTTGGATCATTAATAAATATGAGGAATGTATATGATGTGAATGTAATAGGGGGACCGATTGTAGATATCCCTTTGATGCACTGATGTGTCTCATGAGACAAAATAGTTTAACATGCTATACAGTTTGATACTATAAGATCAGATCATAATACTTGGGTAATTTTTATATGCCAAAACATGTAATGATAACGTCTAGGTTGAGAGGACCTAATGGATTGACAATGGATTAGTTGTGATTGATTTATGGTAAGTTATTCCACCATGATTCAGTTCATTATTTCACCCTTTCATCATTATTTTAAATTGGTTTTGTATTGAAATTTACAAATATAATAACTTATATCACTTCCCATTTGATTAAATTATTCAATTATTATGAATATTGAAAAGGGAAATTTTACTTTTTTGGTGATTTCATTGTAGGAGGAGGTGATTTGGAGGGCTAGAGATGATGCAGAAGGAAAATAGGCCAAACTACATAGAAGACCAAGGATATATGTACACAGTTTTATATGTCCCGAGAAATCTACGAATCCAAATGGGATAAACATTTTGATATTATCCAAAAATCAGTGGGAGACAACTCATATCAATACATCCAAGAAAATTCATTCATTTATAATCCCAAATTAACTAATTTGTCCAGAGAACTGAATATGCATGAAGTAAAAAAATTAGGTTCGGTATTCTTAATATATCTTCGCTTCTAAATGTCTGGTGGCCACCAAATTTGACATAGTGATATTAAAAATTCTGGGAAAAAAATTTTATATTCTTTTTTTCAAGATAATACCATTTACTAACCCAAAACTAAGAAACAATTAGTATGAGGATATATGGGTACCCAAAACCACAAACTTTTTTCTATAAAAGGGAACCATGTGTACCTCATTATGGAGTTCGACCATAAAGTGAATAGATACCATTTTAGTGTTCTATAGGTCTCCAATCATCACCTCGGTGGATCTATAACTCCCACTACTAATAGAAATAACACTTTAAGAAATGTCCCCTTCATCAAATCCTTTATCACATTCTCATGTTGTAATGCCTATGATTGCGTAATAAACTTATTATTTCCTATTATATTTATTTTATTTCTTCAATATTATTAAATTTTATTCCAATCTAGTCTTTCTATTTGGATTATAAATCTTGATTATAAAAATTAATGGGTTATACACTTTACAAAACCACTGAGAATGAATAATATTTCTATGATAACTACACCTCCCATGGAAGAGTAGGTTTCTTTGTAATAAATCTACCTATAACCTTATTAATTAATTTATTTTTAATCAATGAGATAATTTAATTCATATAATATAATCTATTTATTGATTTTTTAATTTAAATGAAACCAATAAAAAAATTTAACCATTAACCCATAACATGCGGAGGTTGAGTGACGTGTGAATTATGAGAGGGAGATCTTAATCGGTGATACCAAACCACAATGGATCAATTTGTTTTTTTTTAAAAAACTGAGATATGGGTTGGTCTCCCAGCTCATATCCCTAAATTTTATTTAATAAAATAAGAGTTACAGTTAACACATGAGGTGTAATGTGCTTACACCAGCAGAGAGTTGGAGAAAAACAATCATTTAAGATAGAAAAGTAAAAACGATGTAGGAGCACACTAGCATCATTGGCTTGAACCTCCTCTGCCAAACTAGATCATCAAATCATCTTCAAGTAAACAGATCCTCATTACAGCTACAGGGGATGATCCTCAAACTGTATAAAGAGCAGTGTCAGGCACCACATCAGTCCTCATCACCGTTTTCAGCATTTCCCTCACCAACCGCATTCCTGTCCAACAGGTGTTCTACTTTGAGAACCAATTCTGCGACCATATTTATCACATTCAACACCCTTTTCTCGAGAACCAAGTGATCTGTAGCATCATGCAACTGGCCGACAAGCATACCACATAGCAACACTTAAATGGAACCATAAAGCATCCAAAATGTCATGCTTCCAAACAGCATCTCTAGTGCATAGCTCTCAGGAGTAGCGGAATAGACTTCCAAAAATGGGGGGGAAATCTTCAATAAACATTGTATTAGGATATAAACAGGGTCCCTTTTGCTCCAAAGAGAATCTCAGGCATCAATTGAAGAAGAAAAACCAACAAATAGTGCATCCCTGTTGCATGCCATCTCAAAAAATCCAGAATCACATTTGGCAGCATGACAGAAAATGATTGAAGAAAGAAAATAAAATCCTTCAGAGAAATCACTAAAATAGATCCATCAAGACAGTAGGAAATATCAAATCTAGTCTTCATAGAGAAACAAAGTCATCCAGCAGAAAAGAATGAACACAAGTGGATCAAAGATGGAAATTAGTCTTCCGAAACCTGATCAGTTTAAGAAATATTTCCTGATTCTTTCATTGAATATTTCCTACTTTTCAGCCAAATAGGCGCTCTTATTGATCTCTCCTTTCCTAAAAGAATTGTATAGGGTTTTATCACTGAGTCCCACTGAATAATCAGGAGCTTCATGAGATGGCATATTATATTTATCAACCCTTTTAGCTTGTTGATCCTTCTATACATGTTGATTTTCAATAGGGGAAAATACATTATTTCTAGCAATTTCTAAGGAATGAGTGACAATAGTCCTCTCCACATGTGAAAAAACCCTGCATTTTTTAGTTTTTTTAGGATTGGGTGTAATAAACCCATCTACATCCACTATTGGTTTCTTACATTTCATGGCCATGTCCCTTAGGTATTTCTCCTCAATATTGGTAGATTTTTCTTCCTCATCACTTTGTGAGAGACTATCTTCAGATGCATCTCAACTCTCCTTTTCATCATCTTCATGAGTGGCTTATTTTATTTTCACTATTGACCCATATTCAAGTAAGGGTGAGGGACTATATTGGAAATTTTCATTCACTACAGTGGGTGAAATCCCCTTCTCACCCATATCCAGAGAAGAACTTACTTTAGAAGTCCTGGGGGCATCCTTGGCAATAGGAGTCACAATATCATTAGCAGGGTTTGATTTAGAAGGATCCAAGTTAATTTTAGCATTAGTTTTTTCTACCCAAACTGCTTTGCAACGAGGTTGAGGTGGTTCAAATTTTTTTGACTCACAATCCTCTATAGTATGACCCACTTTGTAATAGCAATTACAATAAGGTGGAACATTTTTAAATACCACCTCTTGAGGACAACCATTATCACCATTCTGGAGCCAAAATCTAAAAGGCAATTCTTGTTATATATCAATCTCAGTTAAGATCCTTGCCACTGAGGGACGAGATAAGTTCAGGGTGGCAAAATCTAATCTAATCGGACTTCCAAATTGACTTGCAATGGGAGTTAGAGCACGCTGATTAAAGAGATGTAGAGGCAAACCTGGGAAACCGATCCAAATTGGAACAATAGGGGGCTCAGAACCTATTTCAAAATCTAGAGACCACTTGAAGACCTTCATAGAAGCCCCCCATAAGACCATGAACCTCGAATCCAAAATCGGTAATAGTCATTATCCGAGGAGAACCGAAACACAACATTCAGAGAGTTTAGAAGTCCATTCTGAATGTTTGTAAAACCTATGTTCTCAAGAGTTTTGCGTAAGAAGAACAGAGAAGGGTGATTTTTGATAAAGCGGCCTACAAGAAAAAATCGTAGGACTGAAGCAAGATCGTGTACCTCATCCTTGGAGAACTCAATCACCGATAGACCTATGTGTCTGTAGGTTTTTGGAGATATAAAGCCGGAGGCCTTCGATTCTATGCATGGGATTCTACCTGAGACCACATATGTGAAGGATCTCTCATCTTGGAACCCTTGATCAGCAAAGTTAGGGTTAACACACCTATCGCCTGAGAGAATCGCCTTCATCCCGCCCCCCTAAACCATCTTTTGAAGTGAATCATCATCAATTTGTTGTGTTAAAATATAATCTATAAACTCAATTAAACATCATTTATGGGGTGGATATATTCCTTAATTTACCACTAACTATTATTTATCCTTATACCAACAATCATAATATTGTGTTACGATTGCACATTCCAAAGATAACCTAGAGATTAATTAATTCCATCATGGTGGTTAAGTTAATTTTCATAGGGTTTAGGGGTTAACAAATTTGGGGATCATAATTAATGGTTAATTAGTTTAAATGAAAATTATGAATAAGTAATTCAATAGTTAGAGTTATATCTATTACATCTTTTAAAATATTTTTCAAAAAACAAACATCTTATCATTGCATTTTCTCAATGTCATTTCAAATAAAAAGAAAAAAGAAAATCCATTCAAACACACTTCTTATTCCATTATGAATAGAAATCCCCATTCTTTTAAGTAGTGTTTTTCATCTCTATTTTTTTCAAATTAAATTTTTTGTTAAATTTACTTTCTCCATTGAGAGACTAACTTGGTCGGCCACTCTATCACACCTAAGATGTTAAAAATTACACATCATTTGAAAGTATCCACAACAACGCCTTTCAAATTATTTACATTTTTTCGAACACAAGTAATTTTTTTCATCAAATTAGAGACAGTTATTTTTTTTAAATTTCATCATCTTATCTCTTATTTATTTCTCCCACCCCATTCTTAGATTTTTCTTCTGCTTTTCTTCTTCTTTTTTTGGACCATTAACAAAAACTTATTTTCTTTTTTTTATAGACCAATTATTTATATCTCAGTTTTATTTTTTATTTATTTATGACATTAAATAATCATATGTATCTCTTATATATTGACACTTAGATTGAATTTATCTTTAGAGTTGAATCATAGAGTTTCAGTTTACGAGATGTTTCAACATTAAACTAGTTGGAAAATTCCTCCATTCTAGGAATACTAAAATTAGAAACACATATAAATCAAAAATAAAGCAACAAACAATATAGGAAAATAATAAAAAGGAAACTAATAGAACCATTTGATAATTTTATGCCCCAGATATTAACTATCAACCAAATTTTATGGCATACCCAAGTCTTGAATTTGAAATTAAACTAAAATCCTAGTTAATTCACCTTCTTCCAATGTTTCATGGATTATATTGTGAGGATCAAAAATAACATTTAAAATAAATAAATGTGGTTTTATCAACCCTAAAACTTCGAAATTACTCTGAAGATCAAATAAAACCAAGATAATTCCCATTCTCACTTGATGGAATTGTACATGTCTGAATATATTTTAAAAAACATGAACATGTAACTTGTTGGAATGATTTAAAACCTCTTTATTACAAAGAGTTTTTCCAGAATCAAGGACCACTAATAATAGAAAAAATATATTAGGGATCAAGAAAACATAAGGGATGTCAATGTATGAGTACAAAGAGTGATTCAAGAAGTTGTGTGCATGTTTCCCATATCCCCAAATCAGTGAGAAACTCTTCATACAAAAATTATGAAAAGGACTCATTCCTATGAAGATGTGTATGGTGAATTACATAGATGGAGAGGCTTTGGACGACAAAACATCAATAACCACATGTGCATTGATCAACAAGATGACACAGAACTACCTGTTATTTGACGATCAAGGCACAACACATGTTAGAGAAGTACTTCACGTAAGTTGTTCTTCTATTGAAAATAATTTCATTGATACAAAGTTGGAACAATTCATCGCTATGGTGATTAATATTTACTTGCCTCAAAAGGCTTCCCAACCATCTTTTATGAGGCCTTGTGGAATTTTCACTCAAAAATTCCACCAAACAAATTGTTTCCCCCCAACTAAAATAAAGAGAGATTTGTGCAATAGTATTCCCTATAATACCCTTTCAGAATCTACAACAATCACATCCCCAAAAGATGTATGATTCCAATTCAACAACATACATCCAAGGGTGGAAGGATCGACAAGATATAAGGTATGGTTATAGATGAAAACAAATGCCCCCTTTTCAACAAAACACCATGAAGCCTCCACCTTACCAAAAGGTATTCCAAAAACCCCAAAGGTTATTTGATGCTCAAGCATCAATAAGACAAAAAAGAGGTAATTATGAAACAAATATATATTCTAACACTAATGATCTTTTTAATTAAATTTTTCTTAATCAACATAATGAGATGAAAACACAAGGTTCCGAGTTGAGAGTGTTGAAGACTCAAATGAGCTAGATTGCCTTAGACCTCCATGAAATGGTAAATAAGAACTCAAAAAAACTTCCATCCCAACATACTCAAAATAATAAGGGGAATCTTAGTTCCAATTGAGAAGTGTGAATAAAATTACCGATACATCTACACCTATCATTCCATTGGGATTCACCACAACTCCATTGAAGCCTCATTCAAGACCAAACGAAAAGATTCTCAAAGAGAAAGTAAAATGTAATAAAAAGTTGTATGATGTTCTTCATAAACCCCTTACCTATCCAAATAGAGTTGTTAAAACAAAGAATTTGGATTAAAAAGAAATGAAAAAAGTGGTTTTGGGAACATTCAAGTGTAGGGAGATAAGCATCCTTGTTATTTAAGAAATTTGTAAAATCCTAAGGTATTCCAAATCCATCAAAGAAAATTTCACTAGTCAAAAAGGGATCAAGTTCCATGAGAGTATCAATATTAGATAGATTGTGTTAGATATCATTACACCAAATCAAAAAATTTCAACAAATTGAGAGGATATCAAGACATTCACCATCCCAAGAACCATAGGGATGTTACATTTTTTTGATGCATTGTGTGAATTGGGAGATTCCATAAATTTGATTGCTCACTCTGTACTCTCCCCTTTATAGGTTGATGAGTTAATTTTGCTGAGATTAGTAGTGAAGTTGGTTAATAAAGCTACAAAATATCCAATAGGAGTCCTTAAAGATGTAATTGTTTAAGTAAGAGACATGATCTTTCGATCATATTTATACATGATTAATATGTAGGAGGATTAGGTAAATTCTCATGATCTAATTACCTTAGGTAGACCCTTCCCCAAAACTATAAAAATTATCATGAATATCCATGAAGGTAGACATTCCATGAATTTTGGGGATGATGTTGTGATATTTAATGTTATAGACTCCATGGTGTACCACGAAGAGGACAATTCTATATTTGTTTTCTACCATTATGAACCTCCATGTAAAAGATACATGGCTACTCCATCGATCATAAAACCCCCACAGTTGGATCTTCCATTTTAGACTATGTGTGATACTTCAAACTTAACAATTGGAATTTATTATCACAGTGGCTGGAAGTATATTCACATGTTATTTCATATAGTTTGAGGACATTGAATTCAACCTAATAAAACATCACAACCACAAAAAAATGTGTTTCTCAACATCATATTTTATTTAGATAAATTTAGTTCATATTTATTAGGTTCAAAAGTAGGTGTATTTTCTGAACATATAACTATGTGATACCTATTAGAGAAGCTATATGTAAATACCAAACTTATCCAGTGGACACTCCTTCTTCAATAATTCTATATTGATATAATGGATAAGAATTGTTCATAAACATTGGTGGCATATGACATGAGTAGGTTTAATCACACACTAGTGGATGACACCAAAGACTATTTCCCACTCTGGTATACTTTCCCTGATGTGTATATTTATTCAATATTTGGTACACATCCTTGGTTTTCTAATTTAGTTAAATACCTTGTTTTATACAAAATTATTGAAAATTTAATGAAACATCCCATCCAAAAATTAAACAGTGAGTCTGGGTTTTACCTGTGGAATTATTCCTACCTCTAGTGCATGTGTAGTGATTAGGTTTTTGGGAGGCATGTTAGTGATGATGAGTTTGAGTCTATTCAACATTTATTCCATATTATTTCATGTGGATTACACTTTGGACCCCTATTAACAGCTAGGAAAGTATTCGACTCTCATGTATATTGTCCTATATTATTCAATGATGCCCAAGAATTTTGTATGGCATGCTCATGTTACCAACACACTAGAAATATTTCAGGGAGGTACGAGATGCCCCAAAAAACCTATATTATTCATTAAAATTTTTTATGTAGGCATTGATTTTATGGGTCCTTTCCCAATTATTTGTTTTTGAATATTTTGGTTTTCGTTGATTATGTTATCACATTGGTGGAGGTTAAGGCCATTGGGACTGATGAATCTCATGTTATAGTCAATTTTTTCAGGGCATAATTTTTCAATTGGAATTTTTATTACAATCTTAATAAGTATGGGGTGAAATAGAAAAAATAAACACCAGACCACCTAAAAAAATGAATAGATTGAGCTTTCAAATAGAGGGTATATTTTTTTCTAAAAACTATGGTCCCAAATAGGATGGGTTATTAAAAGATCTTGGGTGATGCACATTGGGATTATTGGAAGGAATAAATAAATCCCACTATTACTTCCCTATTTGGGATTATTTTTCAGAAATCTTGTCCTCTCCCCATAGAGGTCTAGCATCGGGCATATTGGTAAATAAAGAAATGAAACATGGATTTGGATTATGTTGGGATTCATAGGAATCTAAAAATTCAATAGCATGATTTGATACGATTATCATAATATGAGAACCCAATTCTCTACAATTAATGATCAAAAGAATATCATGATAAAATGATCTAGAAAAGGGAGTTTTATGTAGGAAATAAAATCTACTCTATAGTTAATGATTGAAGATGATGACCAGTATGTTACATTACAAATGGTCATGACTTTATGTTTTATATAATGTATTTCATTATGGTGAAATAGATATCACACATGAAGTAACATGAAGGAGATTTACAGTTAATTAAAAATGTTTGAAGAAATAAATAGAGAGACTTCCTACTCATGTAGTTGATTTCATCACACTGTATAAAACCATCATCACTTGAGAATATTAGGTTGTTCTTAACCCTTTCAATTCCATATTACTATTCCTATTTCAAATTTTAAAATTCATGGGAATATATCATCTTATATGATCACATTGGGGACAATTCAAAATTTTATGTGTGTGGGAGGGGACGAAATTTTGGGGTACCATATTTATTATTTTAATTTTTCTATTTTGTGTGTGTTTTCATTTAATTTTCATTTGTGTGTGTCCCATTCTTTATAAAAAATTTTCATTGTACATGTTTTCATTGAAATCTCCACAAAAAACATTACACAACCCTCACTTGTGAAATTCTACGTACTCAAATGAATGTGTATCATAGATAGGTAAAAAAACTCATTTTATATCAATGGTTGATCAATACATTTGTTTCACTTCTGATCAGTTTCATTACTATACCAAATTGACCTATGCGAGTATACCTAATATTTGATAGTTTTATTGCCTAAAAAAAATAAAAATTGTTATCTTAATAAAGAGGGGGGTAATGAATTGTACAATAGGTGGGGATATCTAGGTTTAGAGCTAATATTTTGACTTTTCGGAATAAATAAGTGAGTGGGGATTGAATTTTGATTAATAAATAAAATAGAATCAGTTCTAAGAATTTAACCAAGTAATAATACTATTTTAACATAACATTATTATACTGAATAAAGGGTGGATATGAGCTTGAAATGGTTGTCACACACACATGTGAGAGATTAATGGAATGTAGACCCATAAACCTTTTCACTATGATTAGTGTCATTAATCTCACTACATTTTATTTTGATATAATTTATAAGACAAAAAATTTTAAATTCATTGATTTTTAATATTAAAGGGATTATTTATTTTCCTATATTACCACTATGTATTCAGATATGTGAACATGCATACCTTGCCACAATTTTTTGTAATACATGATATGAGGTTTTTCTTAGGACTAAAAAAGGATAAGTGTAGGGGTGTGATCACAACAATATTCACTATATTAGTTCACCCATACATCTCTATTTAATAGGTTTTTTATTGAAAATTACCAATATAAAAACAATTTTCAATTATAAATTGAATGATTTATTAAAATTTTTTCACTATTAAAAACCATTTATACATTTTTTGGCCATTTCATTGTAGGAAGAGGTGATTTAGAGGGTCAGAGATGATGTAGATGTGAAATGGGACAAAATGCAAGGAAGCCCAAGGACATATGTACAAATTTTAACATGTCCTGAGAAATTAATTTTCTTTCAAATAGGATAAAATTTTGTGAACTAATATAGAACTCAGTGTGATACAACTCATCTCAAGAAAAACATACCCAATTTTTCCATTTCCTCCCCAACAAAACTAATCTATCTAAATAACTGAATCATCATGAAGACAAAAGATATGTCAGTATTTTGGATATATATATATATATATCCAATTTTAGATGTCTAATAGACCCAAAAAATTTCTTGGTGATTGTAAAAATTCCAACACACAACTTTAATATTTTGAGATAATTCCATTTACTTATCTAAAACTAAGTCACAATTGGTATCTCGAAATATTGGTTCCTGAAACCACTTACCGATTTTTTTATAAAAGTGATCCATGGGCACCTCATTTGGGAGTTTGACCAAGAAGTGATGTTCTTCAATTTTAGATTTCTAGAGGAATCCTCTAATTACCTTGGATATTTTGGAACTCCATGTATTCATAGCCATATCTCATGAAGAAAATTTCACATCATCAAACCCTTCATCTCCTTCTCATATCCTAATGTTTGTGTTTACAAAATAAACATATCAGTTCCTATTTTATTTATTATATTTTATTAAATTTTATTCTTCTCTAAACTTCCTATTTGGTTTGTAAATTAAGAGTAAAAATATTATTAGATTGTACCCTTTCAACGACCTTTGTGAAAGGAAAATGTTTCTGTGATGACTACACCACCCAAGGGAGAGTAGTTTTATTAGTAATATATCGACCTGTAATCATATTCATTTATTTATTTTGAATTAATGAGATAATGTAATTAATTAAATATGATATGTGAATTGTTTATATGATTTAGATGAAACTAAACATGAAATTGAACTATTAACATAAATCATGTGATGTCGAGTGATATGTGAATTGTGAGAGAATAATCTAATTTAGTGATATAGAACCACATGGGATCAATTTTTAGAGTTTGAATACAGTCCATAATATCAATTAATTTTCATTTCCATAGCGGATATGTCACCAAATTTACCACTAACCATAATCTAGACTTAGATCATCAATCAAATCATGGTATTGTGACTTCTTTTTCCAAATCTATCCTAGGGTTTAATTAATTTCATCTTTGTGGCTAATTTGATTTCCATAGTGTTTCTGGGTTAAAAAATTGGGAATCATCATTATGTTGATATTAGTTTAAATGAAAATGATTCATATTTAAGTGAAGTGGTGGATTTATATTGATTTTGGCTTTTAAATTTTTTTATAAAAAACATACATCGTCACATCGTATTTTCTAAATCTCATGTCATAAAAAAAACAAAATACAATATTATTTCATCATACTTCTTATATATTTGTAAATAAAACCACCCCATTATTTTAAGTAGTGTTTTTATTAACTTTTATTTTATTTTCATTCTACCTTTAATATATTTTTAATTTTACTTCATCCTTTGAGAGACAACCTTGGTAAGTCACTATGTTGTATCTAACAAGTAAAAGACTAAACATCATTTGAGAGAATTCATGACAACGCCTTTAAAAGTAGTGCTATTTTCAAGTAAGAAAGTAATTTATTTTCAACCAATTGAAGGTATTAATTTATATTTAATTTTATTATTTTATTCTCTTCTATATTTATTATTTCTCCTTCTCAACTTTTATATTTTATTCTTATTCATATTTGTTGATTAATTTTTTTTACCATTAACTAAGACTTATTTCAATGGTCCATATTTCTCTATCAAATTTTCCTTATTCATAGAATTGTGACACAAAATAATCATAAGGATCTCATAGATCTTCACCATGATGTTGAGTATAGCCTTAGGGCTCAAATCAGACAGTCTCAATCTATACGATGTTTCAAAATTGAACCAGTTAGAGAATTCATACATTATAGAAACACTAAAATTGGAAACACTTATGAATCAAACATAAAACAAGAACAAATGGATGAAAATAATAACAATTAACTTAATAAAATAAATTGAGATTTGGTTATACCATATAGTAACTATCAACTAAAATGTGTTTCAAAATAAAATATGAAATTAGACATTGAACTAAAATATGTATTAATTCACCTTCTTCCATTATTTCATGCCTTATTTGGTTAGGACCCGAACAAAAACATAAAATTATTTAATGTGGTTTTATCAACATTAAAAATAATAAATGTCTCTATATATCAAATAAAACATAGATCATTCCCATTCTCACATAATAGAACTAAAAAAGACTAGATTTATTATTTACAACCATAAGACATAAGTTATTGGAATGATTTGAATATCATTTTCTTGTAGAGATGTTTTCAAGAACCAATGACTAATTCCATTCAAAAGTTGATCTTAGGAATCTAAAAAGAATAAGGGGAGTCAATTCATGAGTACTAGTAGTGATTCAAAATGTTTTGTTCAATCTACCCACATCACCAAATTAGTGAGAAACTCTTTATCCCTTAATTTTATAAAGTCCTCACACATATGGAGAGGAATATGATGTATGCTGAAGTTTGGGGGGCATTGGTCAAAAAAACCATAAGCTATATATACTCTGACCAACATGATGGAAAAAAACTCTCAATAATTTTTAAATAGAGGCACACCACATATTAGAAGATTACATCCTGTAATTAGTTATTTTGATGAAAATAATTTCATAGATACTATGTTGGAATAGTTGAAAACTATTATGAGGTAGACTAATTTGTCTCAAAAGACATCCCACCCCATTCCTACGAGGCCTTGTGGTAGATGCATTCAACCAGAACACCCAACTATTATTTCTCCCAACTACAAGAAAGGGAGGATTTCACGGTTGTATTTTGTAGGAGACCATATTAAAAAAAATACTTTCCCAAAATAAGTGAGATTCATTTTCACCATCATAAAACCAACAATGTAAGGATCAATTAGACATTGGTATTACTCTAGAAAACAATAAAGTTCCACTTTTCAACAACATTTCCACCATCCTCTGCCTTAATAATAGGGTTTAGAACAACCCCAAAATTGATTTGATGATCAAGCATAAACAATACAACAACAAGTTAATTCTCAACCAAATGTAGATTCTAAATATAAAGAACTTTTGAAACAAATTGTTCTTAATAAAAATAATGAGATTAAGAGTAATGATTCTGATTTGAGGGAGTTCAAGACAAAAACGAGTTATATTTTTACCACCCTTTATGAACTAGTATGTAAGAAAACCAAACATTTCCCATCTTTACCTACAACAAATCCCAAGGGGAATTTATGTTCCATGACATTGAGAAGTTGAAAGAAAATGGATGATACATCTACATATATAACTCCACCAAAATTCACTATAACACCAGAGAGGCCTCATTTAAGACCAACTATTGAGCTACCCAAGGTGAATAAAAAAGGTAAGACAAATATTGAGGATGTTCCTCCTAAAACCCTTCCCTTTAAAAATATATTTTTCAAGTCATGATGATAGTTGTACAAGAAATTCAAAAAGAGGGGTTGGACACAGTCAAGCACACATAGATAAACACCCCATTTATTGACTTAATTTAGAAAATCCTAGGTTCTGTGAAATTATTAAAAGAATATTATATCAATTGATTGTTGATCATGTGAAATGAGACGATAAATCTTTTATGGAATGTTTCATCACTCATTACACCAACTCAATAAATTTCGACAAAGTGAAAGGATCTGAGGACGTTCACCATTCCATTCACCATTGGAGAGTTACATTTTTTGATTATTTATTTGATTTGGTAGATTCTATAAATTTGATTCCTCATTATATATTATCTTCTTAATAGGTTTGTGATTTCAAGATGATGAGAGTAGTAGTGTAGTTGTAGAATAGTGCTACAACATATCCAGAATGATTCCTTGAGGATTTACTAGTTGGGGTAAGAGACATGATCTTTATAGAAGATTTATAATTTCTTAACGTGGATGATGATTAGAAGAATTTTCATTCTCCCATTATCTTCGGTATTAACTTCCAAAAAACTGAAAAAATAGTCTTAAATATCTACGAGGGTACACTTTATATGGGTTTTGGTGATGAATTAGTGACATTTATTGTTATGGACTCTACAAAGTACCCCATAGAGTATCGTTAATAATTTTTATCTCCAATTTGAACCACCAAATAAAAACCCGATGTATATTCATTTTCTAATTATTATGAAAATTATGTGCATTGGTTCTAGTAATATGTATAAGAAAAATTATATCTACACTTTTTTTAATGCACAAACATCTCTTAGATTTTATTTTTATATAGATTAATATTCTAATTTTGATAATGTTCTCTCTGATTATGACTTGTTTGTTGACTATTCTAATGGATTTGGTGCATTATTACTTGATTTTGATGATCTATATTCTAGTATGAATGTTCAATGGGGTCATATTTTATTTCCTTCAATTTATCTATCCATATCACTCCCCCTTAATTGGAACTCAATACATTTCCACAAAATCTCAATTACTCATATTTTTTTGTGGCCAGAGATTACCTATTATAATTTCTAACAATTTCCCTTTTGATCATGAAGAATTTTTTTTAAATATTTTGAGGTAAAACATTAGAGAAATTCGGTGGACCTTGGTTGACATATCAGGTATTAGACCCTCCATTTTCATTCATAGTAATCTTTTAGAGGATGAGGTTAAATCAGTTAGGTTTCCATAATGGATATTGAATCCAACTCTTTTGGATTTTGTTAAAAAAGATGTTCACAAATTGGTTGAGGAGGGTTTAATTTATCCCATTTCAGATTCACAGTGTGAGATTCATATTCTGGTGGTGCCTAAGAAAAGTGGTGTTACTGTTGTTAGGTTTGAGAGAGAGGAGTTAGTTCCCATGAGGTTGTAAAACTATTTTTGTGTGTGTATTGATTATAGGAAACAAAATCAATACACTAACAAGGACTATTTCCACTTCTATTTATTGATCAAATTCTTGATATACTAGCTAATAAAAAAATTATTGATTCTTGGATAGATTTTCTAGATATTTTTTGGTTCATATAGCACCAAAGGATCAAGAGAAGACAACATTCACTTGTCCATCCAAAAAACTTTCTACAAAGGGATTCCATTTGGTCTATGCAATTACCCATGTACCTTCCTAAGATTCCCAGTGAGTATTTTTTTATATTTCATTGTGACCTACATGGATGTATTTATGGAATATTTTTATAGTGTTTGGATGTTCAATTGATGAATGTATATTTTTTTTGGGAAAGGTGTTGAATTATTGTATTGAGATTAATCTAGTTTTGATTTTAGATAAGTGTAATTTCATGGTAGTGCATGTCATAGTATTAGGGCATGTAGAGTCCAAAAATGGAATAGTGTTTGGTATATCTAGGGTAGATATTATTTCATCTTTTCCATATCCTTCATGTGTGAATTATGTAAGGTCATTATTAGGGAACGTAGGATTTTATCAATACATCATCTGAGATTTTGGTAAGATCTCTAGACAGTTATCTCGATTGCTTTAGAAATACATTGTCTTCATTTATGATGATTTATTCAGGTTATTATTTAATGATATAAAAAATCATCTAACCACTCCACTGATCATAAAACCCATGTAGTGGGACCTTCCATTAAAGATTATGTGTGATAATTTAAACATTGTAGCTATAGATGTCATATCACAGAGGGTGAAGGGATGTTAACATTTGATTTCCTATGCTTTGATGACATTGGATTCAGCCTAATCAAACTACACAACCATATAAAATGAGTTCTGTGCCTTCATATTTTCTTCAGAAAAATTATGTTCACATTTCTTGGGCTCTAAAGTAGTAATTTATTCAGAACATACATCCATAAGGTACATATTAACGAAGCAAGATGCAAATCCAAAACATATCTGATGAATTATTCTTTTTCAAGAATTCTATATCGAGATATTGGAAAGGAAGGGTTTAGAAATATTTGGGGTGGACCACATTATTAGGATTTATCATACATTAAAGGATGATACCTTGGACTAGATACAACTCCAGGACACATTCTCTGATGATAATTTGTATTCACTCTTAGGTACACATCCCTGGTATTCTAATTTAGTTAACTACAATATTTCATATGAATTTGTTATATATTTAATGAAACATCATGTCCAAAAATTAAATATTGATTCTATGCTTTATTTCTGGGTTGATATCTACATCTGACAGTTGTGTAGTGATCAATTTATTAAGTGGTGTATTTAGGATCATTAGTTTGATTCTATTCTATATTTCTTCCACAAAATTTCATGTAGAGGAACATTGGACCCCAATCAAAAGCTCAGAATGTCTTGGACTATTAGTCATATTTTCACATCTTATTCCATGATTCTCATTCATTTTGTAAGTTGTGTTCATGTTCCTAATCCACGGAAAATATTTCGAGGAGATAGGATTTGCCCAAAAATTCATACTGTTCTGTATGATTTTTGATGTCTAAGACATTGATTTTTTTGGTCCATACCCAAGTTCATTTTGTTTTTTATATTTTTTCAATTGATTATGATAGAAAATGGGTGGAGTCCATAGCCACTAGGATTGTTGAATTTCACTATGTAATCAATTTTTTCATGGGATATATTTTTTGAAGGTTAGGAGTACCGAAGGGTATCATCAGTGACCAAGGGACACACTTTTTCGATCATAAATTAGCTTCCCTATTTCATAGTTACGAGGTGACACAAAAAACATCATCCTCACACCACCCCAAATATATGACCAAGATGAGGTTTACAATCGAGAGTTGAAACAAATTTTGTATAAAACCCTGTAGTTGAATAAGATGTTTTGGAGTAAGCACTTAGATGATACACTTTGGGCTTATAAGACAACTTAAAAGACCCCTGTCAATATATCACCTTTTCTGATTCTTCTTGGGAAATCCTTTCATCTCCATATGGAGGTCGAGCATTGGGCATACTGGGTAATAAGGAAATATTACATGGATTTGGCCTAATTTGGAATTTAAAAGAATCAATAAATTTAAAGGCATGAGGAGAATAAATTTTCATCATATTATAACACATGAATCTACTGGTAATGATAAATAAAACATCATGATATAATAATTCAAAAAATAGAGTTTCATGTAGGATAGAAATTACCACTATACAGTTCACAACTAAAGAAGATTCATGGTAAGTTGTATTCCAAATGGTTAGGTCCTTATGTTGTGTTTGATTTATGTCTATGTGGTTAATTGGAGATCAAAAAAGAGGACACATTAAGGATCTTTACATTCAATAGGAAACATTTCAAGTAATACATTTAGAGACTTACTACTAACATAGTTGAATTAATCACACTATATGACCCAATAATCACTATAGAATATCATGTGGTTTCTAACCCTTTCACCTTTATATTACATGTATTTTTTAAAATTCTAAATTTCATGTACCCATATCATCCTATAGGTTCACATTGAGTAAAATTATATGTTTTAATGGCGGGGAGTAGAAAATGTTTTGTATAAGTTTCATTAGGATTTTCATTTGTGTGTTTTGTGTAATTTTCATTAATTTTCATTTATGTTTGTCTCATTCTTTGTAATATTAGTTCATGATAAATTTTATATCTGATATCCCCAGAAAACATTTCAGAAAATAAGGACTTGTGGATGTTTTCTCACTCAACTGAAATCATGACCATGTTAGGTAAAATATTATCTTATATCAATGGTTGAACCACAAGTTTATTTCTCTTGTGATTAGTTTAAACACAATTCTAAATTTAACTATGTTTTTGTACCACATATCTGATAGTTGTATGCCCTAAAAAACTAAAAACAATAACAATAACAAAATATAAATTTTTTCTGTTCTTAACAAAGAGGGGACTGATGAAATATACAACACATTGTGATATCTTGGTTGAGATCTTATGGTTTGAATTTCTGAAATTCTAGAGTGAGTGGGTCTTAAAATTTGATTACAAAGGAATGTAGAACATTTTTAGTGAATTAAAACCTTAGGATGAATTGTTTTATTTAACCTAAACATACTGAATAAACGGTGGAGATATGAGCTGAAAATGGTTTTCAAACATAGAATTGGGGGAATAAAGATTACAAATTTGTTTGAGTTATATCATTTCCATAACCTTTTCGATTGTAAAATGTTTCTATGACTACGCTACCCATCAAAGATTAGTTTTGTTATTAATATATCTACCTCTATCCTTTTTCATTTATTTATTTTAAATCAATGAGATACTGTAATTCTCTAAATATTTTATATGAATTGATTTTTTAATTTCATATAAACTATATAACAATTGAACAATTAACAAAAAATACCTGAGTTCGAGTGATGTTTGAATTGTGAGACCATGATCTAAATTGGTGTTAACAAACCACAAGGGATCAAGTTATTGGGTTCAAATATATTACCTAAACTTAATTAATCCTTATTTTAGAGAGGATATGGGCCCTAATTTTCCACTAACTAGAAGTTATCCTTAGACTATCAATCAAATCATGGTGCTCTGATTTCATGTTCTGAAGCTATCCAAGGGTTTAATTAATTACATATTGGTTGTTACATAAATTATCATATAGTTTGGGGGTTAATAGACTAGAGGATCATAATTAAGTGGATATTAATTAATTTGATAATGATTTATATTTAAGTTAAGAGGTAGAGTTAGATTGATTTCTCCTTTTAAAATGTTTTCTAAAAAAATAATCATATTCTCATTTTGTTTTCTAAAATTCATTTAAAAAAAATGAAAAAAATACAATCTTATTCTTACACACATCCTCTAGATTTATAAATATAACACCTATCATTATAAGAATTTTCTTTCTTCCCTTTTACTTTATTTTCAAAATAAATTTAATATGTTATTAAATTTACTTACACCATTGAGAGAAGACCTTGGTTTGAAACTCTACTACACATAAGAATTCAAAATAGAAACATTATTTGAAATGACCATGAAAACACCATTCCGTAAGATTAGTGCTTTCTTAGTTGAGATGCCTTTATCATGAATGTATAAAATTATGAATTGTTTTTAGAATTCAGTTTTTTTATCCATATGTTTTATATTTTGATATTATCCATGTATACTGATTGGACTCTATATATAAATTAAATGAGATGTGCTTTAATTATCCAATATTCCATGTTAATTTTTTTTATTTACTCATGATATATTCTACTATATATTACGCTTTATAAGAACATGCAATTATATTTTATTGGTTTTCATTTCTTACGATATGAAGGATGATCTTATAAATTATATCAACGACGAATGAATTTTATAATGTTATGATTTTTATTTTTTGAATGTAATATGGTATTTATTGTTAAATATAGTTTACCTAGACTAATAAACTATTTATTCATTTAGGATGTGATCAATTGTATCTTGTGCCAATGTTATATGGTAACCACCGATTCAAGGATACTAGGTTTGGTGTATTTAATGTTTATGGCATGGTGGGTTCAAATTAGATTTGGTATTTATGAAACATTATAGTGTCATACTATGGTGGGTTCCTAGATTTGGTACAATCATGGGAACCATGTCCCTAGTGGGAACCACTAGGTAGTGGTGACGGTTATACCAGTTTTTTTGAAATAGTAATTCAAGTGCTGATTAGGGGGCGAAAGTTATATGATTTGAAGGGACATCACATATGGTCTTGTGAGGGTATTAAATTATATTTTTATTCTAATTTACCTTGGATAAAAACATAGTTTTTTAATTATAACTTTTAACCTGATTCAATGTTTCTAGTAGGTGATTCTGTACCCCCCCTCTTATGAAGTTTATTCATTCTAACTACATTGTATGATTAGTTCCATGAATAATTCTTCCCTATTTTTTATTTTTAATGAAAGGAAGATGTTAATGACTTCTCTATTTTCCCCTTATTCTAGAATATTATGGATTAAATTTCTATATATATTTATCATGTATTTTCTAATTGTAATTTTTTTTGATTTTATTTTAAAAAAACCTATTGGTTGAATTGGTAATGTTTTATTTTGGATGTTTTTTGGGAAAACCCCTTTTGAATCATGGTTTTAAATTATTTTTGGTTTAAAACATGAAAGATATATTATTTAATGTTTTTAAAATTAATTTATTTTCTTGAAAATAATGTGTGTGGTGAACTTTCATATAGTAGAATTTCTTGATTTCATATTTCAAAACAATACAACTTGTTTAGTTTAAACAACATGATAGTTATAGATAAGGGGACCTTGGATTCACGGATGAGAGATGACTTGAATTTTTGAATTGGATTCCTCTAACAAATTAGGACTACTCTTAGCTAGATTCTTCCAGGTGTGTGTGTCGGTGAATGTGAAATGGGTATTCTAAGTCAATTTAAAAGATAGAACATTTTATCTATTCAATTTTAATTTATTTATATATTTTAAGAACTTAAAATTTTCTCTCAAATTTTTTATTTATATTTTTAACTTTTTCCCAAACTGTTCTTATCCCTGTGGTTTGTTAGGGATTATCTTGGTGGATTTCATACATGTTATGATTAGTTACTCATTTTGTATGAACATTAGTGAATATAAAGACAATAGTATCATTGATAAAATAAAATATATGATTTTTTATTTCTTTAGTGGTTGTTCTTGACATAGATTTATGGATCCAGTGCCTTGAAGTATGTCATTTCCTTGGAGTCTGGAGTCATTCCACCTTAGTTCCCAAATCAAGATTTAATTTGGTTCCAAATATGAGGTATCTCATTTTTCTACTATATATTATTTGTTATTAGAATAGTTTTTTAGTTTTATTTTTTATATTTACTGCATCTTATATTTATGGATTGGTTTTATTTATTATTTTAACAACATGTTGTGTTTTTCTAAATGGAATATCATATCTAAATTTTTTAGTAATCCATTGGAATTTACTTATAGAATTTGTTGTATGGGGTATTCCACCAATGTTTAGTCGCACCTTGGAACCTTTTATTCTACAGGTTTGAGTTAGTATGTTACAAATAGCATCATTTTGGTCGGTCCATCATATTTATATAGTAGCAAGGATATACAAAATTTTGAAACATGAAATTTATAGGATAAACATACATATCTATCCTCTTTAAAATAAAAATCATGTTTCTATAGTGGCATGAGTATAAAAAGCTATTTACTGACACCTATATAAGTGTCATCATCTGATTACCATGGGTTTATCCTATGTGTATAGAGTATCATGAATCAATAATTATACTTACCATTTGGCCGACATTTCTTATATGAAATTCAACAATTTCTGGAATTTTTCTATAATTATTTTTTATTTTGACAATTTGGAATAAATTATTATTATTGTTTACTAGTTAAGTGAGGATTATGAGGTTTTTTTGTTTCGACTATCGAGAAATATAACTAGTTAGGTGATCAAGAAACCTACACTAAGAGTATGTAAGGAATGTGATTTCACTTGAAACAAAATATAGGAATTATCTTGTCAAAATAATTATTCATTTATTTCAAACTATTGATAATGGAAATCATAATGACAGACAACTATATGTAGATCTTTTTATCCAGTTACAAGAAATAGAATCCACCAATCTATTGAGAGGGATTTAAAACCTGAAAAGAGAAATGTGTAGCATAATAGAATGAAAGAGATAATTGATTTCCTTTTAACCTTGTCTGATATAATGGTGAATTTAGTTTTGTATCTGTAGGAACTTATTGTACAATAATGGTGGGATTTATCTATCCAATATAAATTATACAAATCTTACATGTGGTTGTGATTAAATAAAATTTTCAACAAAAAATATTCATAAACACATTAAAGATAGATATAATGATTTATTTATTTTGGTTTAAGTAAGAAAATCCACAAAAAATGGAATTCACAGCTTTTTTATGAACATAGATTAATTTTCTCTAGAAGAAACTGTTATCACATCCCTGAAGGTACATATATTTCATTCATGTTTATGACACAAAATTTATTCTAAGGTGGTTATTCTCTTTATTACTAATTATTCATTAATGGTTAATATATATATATAGTATATTATTTATATATAACTATGAATATCACTAGATAAATCATGTTTGTTTCCATGGGAACATGTGGGAACTCTAAATCTGGGATAAAACAGAAAAAAGATACCAACATCCAGAGAGATAAAACACCCCAAAATCATCTCACTAGATCAGTTAAGATTTATCCAAACCCCATAATAAAGACCAAATTTTTTCAATGTGGTTTGTTAAAACATAAGAATTTGTATTATATGAAACCATAAAAAATGTGTCAAAACTATTATTAAATGAGATATTTATGATGTTATTTACCTCATTCTCTAATTTCACTTTCGGGGAATACCTCTTATGTATCTCACACATCTTATGATTTGAATGGGTAATAACTTCAAGTTATTTCTCTTCCATAGAACTGATTATTCTAGGGTTATTAAAAAAATACAAACTCCCAAAACAATGAATCCTCCATAGGAAAAAGGAACAATGGGAGCGAGTAATGAGTTGTATGGTGTTGAGACAATGATCATAGATGATCAATTAAGTCATTTTATTGTATGATGTACCATCCTTCTTAACTCAACTGATATGTATTTTTTAATACTGGTGAATCCCACTCATTTATTAATCCATGTGTCAATAATCAAATGGGGTAGGATATTGAGATGATTCCACATGAGATGTGTATCTAGACAAATCTCTATAAAATAGAGGGCATGGGGTATAAATGCAATTATGTTTCTAAAACCTACAATAAATTCAATTTTTGGGGACATTTGTGTATTAGAAATGTATATATTTGAATTAATTATGGGAAGGGATTGGTTAGTTTCATTGAATGAGCATACCAAATATTATTTGTGATAAGAAAATTTTAAATATTGTAATGGGATGGTATATCTCTTTAAAGAAGCCTAGGATGTGAATTATAGAAGATTAATACATTTATCACTGATTTTTGGAAATATTTCTTTTCAATTACTGGTCGTCACATTGGGTACTAATGACTTAATTGAGGGTAGATTGTTTATATCATTGTTGATTTATATCCAAATATATTTCCAAAAACTATAACTAATTTTTACTTAAAAAGGAGGGGTTGTTTTTATTGATCATTTTTTTGTAATAAATCTTATTTCACTACTATCATATAGAATGAAACAAACATAATTGAGTGAATTGAATATATAATTAGAGGAATTGGAATGAAAATGTTTCGTACGACTTTGAATGTCACCTTGGGCTACTTTAGTCTATTTTGTAATGAAGGAAGATAGTAAGATATTATGCTATATAGACTAATGTAAGGGAAATCAAGATATGACAAATAATATAAATCTTATTCAATGAATTGATGTTCTATTTGACCAATTAATGGGGTCCAATGGTTATAAAATACTTTTTAATGGTTCAGGTATCACTAACATTAGGTGCGTAAAGAGGATATTCTAAAAATAGCTTTTAGGAACAATTATGGTAATTATGATTATCTGGTAATTCCTACTGGTCTTATATATGAACCTATAATTTTCTTGGAATTAGTGAATTGTGTTGTTAATAATTACCAAGAGTATTTAGATTTGGTGTTTGAGGATGTTATTTTGGTATATTACCAAACCTGAAAAGTGTATGAAGAACATTTAGAGATTATATTAAGCATCATTGAAGAGTAATATTTTTATAAAAATTTATCTAAATTATATTACTGAATACAATATTTTTTCTTGGGAATTTTGTAACGACCCGAAATTTTGAATAAATATTATTTCCTAATTTTATGTGTTATTTTATTTTATTTTTATACTCAACAAAAATGTTTCATTTGATAACATGAGTATAATTAAAATGAGACTGTTGGGTTTTGACTATTATTTGACCATTGGTCAATATGACCGTTGGAAACTAAATGTTTTGATTACTATCTCTAAATACAAGCAATCTTGGTTAATTAATATAGAAATAAGATTCGATGGCCTCACCCAGTAGTCTTGGACCGATTGAAGCCCATCTAACAGAACTTGGGAAGGAGGTAGCACCACTGGGCTTTGCTCTGGACCAAACCCAAGCTGAACTTCATCGTGTGAAGCTAGAACGGGATCGCCTTCGCGAAAAGTTCAAACTAATAGAAATTACGACTCGTGCGATGTTGGCCGAGCCTCCCTCGGATTCTCTCACCTTAGCACACCTTACACTTAGGTCCTATGCTGGTGTGATAAGGGGCTATGTAAGGAGACCGTAATTGCCTTGTGTAATCCTTTGTTTTAAATAAAAATTTGGATTTCTTCTTATGATGATGTTTATGAATTTTCAAATGTCCAGAAAAATATAGTATGCATATTTTTGATAAATTTTAGAGAAAGGATATTTTAAAAATATTTATGTAAACCTTAAATAAATAAAAATGTGTAATGATTTTCAAAAAATGGTCTTCTACAATTATGTTCACTACGAAATTTCGAGTCTAATAAGATCAACATGATTTTTTATGAATAGTAAATTATGAATAGTGATTTTACGCTTAGGATTAGTAATGTGACCAAATGGATTAGTAATCTCACTTAAAGAAAGTATTAATATAATCTAGGCACTTTGATTAAGTAATGTTATTCAATAAAATGGTTAAATAACGGTTTCATAAATTATTATTCAAGTATTAGTTTTTTCGTGTGAATAGTGTTTTTTAATTAAAAATTTAATTAAAAATATTTAGAAAATTATTTTTATAAAACGGATTTCATTTTTGAACTCAGAGCACCGTTATTATGCTATGGTAATTTTTGGGGTTTTTTCAGGAAAAATGAATTTTCGGTGAATAGTGTTTTTATTTAAAAATTAAATTAAAAATATTTAGAAAATTATTTTTTATAAAATCAAGTTCATATTTGTAATCAGAGCATTGATATTTGGTTAAGGTGAAATTTTGGGATTATTCTGAGAAAGTTGAATTTTCGATGAATAGTGAAAATACAGTTATTAAGTTACAGGTGTCTAATGACATCATTAAATGATGTATTAAGTATATATTCAATATGGTCTAATTGTGAATAGTAAGATAATGTATGAGGTGTCCCAAGTGGCAAATACCATGGGCAAATACCATGGGCAAGCCCATGGTTTTGCCAAAACCACTAATGAGGTGTCCCTTGGCCATTAATGCCTTGTCCCCTCACTTTCCCTATTAATACCCACCCATTACTCCTTTGGTTTTCACTCCCAACTCTCCCCCAACGAATTTCTGGTCTCCTTACGTCCCAAGGAGTCCTCCCAAGGTGCCCCCAAGCCCTCAAGGTCCAAAACTTTGTGTTTCAAGAGTCACGTTTTAAGGTAAGGGATCCAACCTCTCTCTTTCATTTCAAGTAATCTCTTTTATGTCATTACTTTTATTAAACATGTTCTTATGTTGGAGGATGTTCTTTTATACTCCTCTTACTGACCTTTTTATGTTAATATAATGAGAGATCCCCTCTTACTCTCATTATTTCGTTTTATGAAGTTTTAAGTGGCGTCGTTAAGCTGCCGAAATTTTTGTAACGGACTCTTTCTCTCTTCTCATTTTTCAAGATTTATTTTCATGAAAAGTATTTCAAGTTCCTTTTTATTATGTTGGGGTATGATCTCTAAATTTATCATACTGATCTTTTATGATCATATGATGAGAGACCCCATTTTATCTCTTCAATTCAGTATTTTGATGTTTTAAGTGGCGCCGTTAGGCTGCCGAATTTTTTAGTGGTTCTTCACCCTTCTCGTTTTGATGTTCTACTTTCATGTCAATTCATTCAAGTTCCTTTTTTGTTATGTTGGGGTATGATATATATATCTATCATACTGGACTCTTATGTTCATATGATGAGAGACCCCATTTGATCTCTTTAATTCAGTATTTTGAAGTTTTAAGTGGCGCCATTAGGCTGCCGAATGTTTAGGGGATTCTTTCACCCTTCTCATTCTTTTCAAAGTTCTACTTTAATGTCAAGTCTTTCAAGTTCCTTTTTAATTATGTTGGGGCATTATCTCTATATCTATCATACTGAACTCTTATGTTCACATGATGAGAGACGCTATTTTGATCTTTTCAAATCATTGTGTTTGAAGTTTAAGTAACGTCGTTAGGCAGCCGAACTTTCATAAGAGAAATCTAATTTTTGTCTTTCTTCAATGTTTTTCATTTCAAATGATATGTACTTGAAATTTCATTAACATTATCATTTATTCTTCTTATTCTGTCCATTTACTGTTTTATGGGTCATTTATGAATGTTAGACCCATTTTCCCTCTCTTTTCAATGTCTTCTAAAACCTCGTAACATAGCCGTTATGCTGCAGAATTTCCATCTCAAAATGTCTCTCTCTTTTTCTAAAGTTCTTTTATATTATTAAGTGAATACTCAAAGCTCTTTCTTATAAAGGGGTATTTACATATATACCAAAATGTTCTACTTTAAATTATGAGATTTATATACATGAGACCCACCTTCCTTTTCTGTGGGTTTTAAAGTGATGTAAAGATCATGTCTTTAAAGCAGTTTTTAAAAAGTTATGATTACGAAATGAAACCCATTTATTTTGTGCTACATGGGTTCTTTATGAAATGTTTGATGATGATATATGTGGCTCACATGACAATAAAGGCAAATTTAAGGGTGCGCCCTGATAGCGCTCCAATGCATTGGGTAAAGACTTAATCTCTAGAGATGACCATTTTTAACGACGCCTTGGTGAATAACCTGGGTAATTTTTAATGATACCTTGGGGATGGACCTTGGTGAAATGAAACGATTGTCAAGATTAAATGTTGCATCCACATCTTCAAGTTATGAAAAATGTTATTTTTATTATGAAATGCCTCATGATTTCTTTCTCATGCCTTAAAGTTCTTTTCATGTCCTTATTGAAGTATCTCAAGTTCACATGTAAAATGTTCATCTTGTTTCCCTTACTGGGCATTTTGCTCACCCTTTCTTTTGATGTTTGTCCCCAGGTTATGAGATGAAGTAATGAACCTAGGATGAACATAAGGAGAATCCTTTCAAGTGTTTAAGAGGAATGTTTTATGTTGTTTTCATGTATTATGTTCCTAGTTTCCAAGACACTAAACCTTAAAGATCCTCAATTTTGTGTAATGTAATGAAAGTTTATGTTATAAAAAGGCGGGATGTTATAGTTGGTATCGAAGGATGGTTAAGTTATTTGTGGAAATTAGGATATGAAAACTCTAGGAAGAACCCTATAGAAAAGTTAAAAAAATAAGAAATATTCCTGGTATTTTGGTGAGTATTGAGTAAGGGGTTGCCAAGCAAATAAATCCCTGTCTGGATACGAGCAGGTAGAGGTGGCTCTGGCACAGATGTACATAGGGGTAAAAACCAAAAACACCTCTTTGAGCTAGACTCGAACGGGAACTGGTACACGACAACGGGCCTTGCTGCACTCTTGGTTACGACACTCCCGGGGGATATGCTTTGGAAAATTCATAAGCTTAGTATAAACCATTTTTAAAGGAACAAAGATAAAATAAAATAAAGATTCACATAGGAATATATGATCATGGATAACCTATATGGTAACCTAGGGGATCACAAGTTAGGGTATACTTTTCTTCTACAAGTTATCCTTATATGCTTTCAGTTCTTTTTCATGATTATTGGCTAAGTACTTAAGCCCCTAATTATGCTTTCTCTTCATAGTTAATGGTGGGAAATGGAAGAACATGTCCAAACAACCAATGTGATAGGAAATGCGACGATTGTCATATTAATATGACAGGGATGATTAGGGGATTAAAATATGATTATTATTTTGGAAGATTTTCACTATTTTGGGGACCCTATATGATCGAGGTAAATAGATTACCACAGTATTTTCATTGAAGAGTAGGGTTGACTTATATTTTGAAGAATCGATGAATTTAAGGTGGAATTATAGTAATTTAGGTTACTTATGGAAATTATTAACCTATATTGGGGTAAATATGTTTAGGTTAGTTACTTTTTTTATAAGATGTTAGGAGTGGTTGATTTTGTTTGGAGATGAATGATAAAGTTTACCTTGGAAGACTATGTTATCAAATCCTTCTTGTATTTGGGTTTCAATCTTAGTTTGGTTTATTTTGGGGATTTTTTTAGGACAATTATTTATGGAATGGACTATGATGAACTTTTGGTAGTACCATGGAACTTTGAAGATTTAAAAGTAGTTTCCATTCCTATGGGATTATTTCTTTTTGAAGAGTTTTTTTACCTTACCCTTTCTGTTTTTGGGATAATGTTTAAAGATAGAAGAAATAGATAGTTAATCTTTTGTGGATTATGAAGATGATTCTTGTGTTTTGATGAGACCAAGTAGTTTTGAATGCTCATAATTTGGAGAAAAGATTAGTTTTGGGTAGAAAATTATTAAAGGATGAAACTCTACATGAAGATAGGTATATTTTATTATGTTTTTGTTTTATGTTGTAAATGAATTCCTAAAAATTATGAAAAGGAACGTGAAACAAAAACGTTGTTGGTTTACGTTTCCTACTTGGTAATCAAAGACCGTTTACACACATCATAAGTTTGGTATTTTCTTATAGTTAACGTTCTCCTAATCATGTTCTCTATCACTCTCCCCCAGAAATTGACCCTTTGTTTTTCTTCCATGTCCATGTTTTCCTCCATGGAATCCTAGTATGGGTTAACTCGGGTGACCTTTGTACTTCCCTTTATTTCTTTTAAAGTAATAGTTTTACTAAATCCTTTTCCGATGTGGGACTTTCAATGAAATTTCAAAACCCAATTTTAAAATTTGCGAGGACGCAATTTCATAAGGGGGGAAGATTGTAACGACCCGAAATTTTGAATTAATATTATTTCCTAATTTTATGTGTTATTTTATTTTATTTTTATACTCAACAAAAATGTTTCAGTTGATAACATGAGTATAATTAAAATGAGACTGTTGGGTTTTGACTATTATTTGACCATTGGTCAATATGACCGCTGGAAACTAAATGTTTTGATTACTATCTCTAAATACAAGCAATCTTGGTTAATTAATATATAAAGAAGATTCGATGGCCTCACCCAGTAGTCTTGGACTGATCGAAGCCCATCTAACAGAACTTGGGAAGGAGGTAGCACCACTGGGCTTTTCTCTGGACCAAACCCAAGCTGAACTTCATCGTTTGAAGCTAGAACGGGATCACCTTCGCGAGAAGTTCAAACTAATAGAAATTGCGACTCGTGCGATGTTGGCCAAGCCTCCCTCGGATTCTCTCACCTTAGCACACCTTACACTTAGGTCATATGCTGGTGCGATAAGGGGCTATGTAAGGAGACCGTAATTGCCTTGTGTAATCCTTTGTTTTAAATAAAAATTTGGATTTCATCTTATGATGAAGTTTATGGATTTTCAAATGTCCAGATAAATATAGTATGCATATTTTTGATAAATTTTAGAGAAAGGATATTTTAAAAATGTTTATGTAAACCTTAAATAAATTAAAGTGTGTAATGATTTTCAAAAAATGGTATTCTACAATTATGTTCACTACGAAATTTCGAGTCTAATAAGATCAACTTGATTTTTGATGAATAGTAAATTATGAATAGTGATTTTACGCTTAGGATTAGTAATGTGACCAAATGGATTAGTAATCTCACTTAAAGAAAGTATTAATATAATCTAGGCACCTTGATTAAGTAATGTGATTCAATAAAATGGTTAAATAACGGTTTCATAAATTAATATTCAAGTATTAGTTTTTTTCGGGTGAATAGTGTTTTTTAATTAAAAATTTAATTAAAAATATTTATAAAATTATTTTTATAAAACGGATTTCATTTTTGAACTCAGAGCACCGATATTATGCTATGGTAATTTTTGGGGTTTTTTCTGAAAAAATGAATTTTCGGTGAATAGTGTTTTTATTTAAAAATTAAATTAAAAATATTTAGAATTTTTTTTTATAAAATGGAGTTCATATTTGTAATCAGAGAATTGATATTTGGTTAAGGTGAAATTTTGGGATTATTCTGAGAAAGTTGAATATTCGATGAATAGTGAAAATACAGTTTTTAAGTTACGGGTGTCTAATGACATCATTAAATGATGTATTAAGTATATATTCAATATGGTCGAATTGTGAATACTAAGATAAGGTATGAGGTGTCCCAAGTGGCCAATACCATGGGCAAATACCATGGGCAAGCCCATGGTTTTTCCAAAACCACTAATGAGGTGTCCCTTGGCCATTAATGCCTTGTCCCCTCACTTTCCCTATAAATACCCACCCATTCCTCCTTTGGTTTTCACTCCCAACTCTCCCCCAATGAAGTTCTGGTCTCCTTACCTACCAAGGAGTCCTCCCAAGGTGCCCCCACGCCCTCAAGGTCCAAACATTGGGTTTCAAGAGTCACATTTTAAGGTAAGGGATCCGACCTCTCTCTTTCATTTCAAGTAATCTCTTTTATGTCATTCCTTTTATGCTACATGTTCTTATGTTGGAGGATGTTCTTTTATACTCCTCTTACTGACCTTTTTATGTTAATATAATGAGAGATCCCCTCTTACTCTCATTATTTCGTTTTATGAAGTTTCAAGTGGCGCCGTTAGGCTGCCGAAATTTTTGTAACGAACTCTTTCTCCCTTCTCATTTTTCAAGATTTATTTTCATGTAAAGTATTTCAAGTTCCTTTTTATTATGTTGGGGTATGATCTCAAAATTTATCATACTGATCTTTTATGATCATATGATGAGAGACCCCATTTTATCTATTCAATTCAGTATTTTGATGTTTTAAGTGGCGCCGTTAGGCTGCCGAATTTTTAAGTGGTTCTTCACCTTTCTCGTTTTGAAGTTCTACTTTCATGTCAATTCTTTCAAGTTCCTTTTTTGTTATGTTGGGGTATGATCTCTATATCTATCATACTGGACTCTTATGTTCATATGATGAGAGACCCCATTTGAACTCTTCAATTCAGTATTTTGAAGTTTTACGTGGCGCCGTTAGGCTGCCGAATGTTTAGGTGAATCTTTCACCCTTCTCATTCTTTTCAAAGTTCTACTTTCATGTCAAGTCTTTCAAGTTCCTTTTAATTTATGTTGGGGAATTATCTCTATATCTATCATAATGAACTCTTATGTTCACATGATGAGAGACCCTATTTTGATCTTTTCAAATCATTGTGTTTGAAGTTTAAGTAACGTCGTTAGGCTGCCGAACTTTCATAAGAGAAATCTAATTTTTGTCTTTCTTCCATGTTTTTCATTTAAAATGGTATGTACTTGAAATTTCATTACCATGATCATGTATCCTTCTTATTCTGTCCATCTACTATTTTATGGGTCATTTATGAATGTTTGACCCATTTTCCCTCTCTTTTCAATGTCTTCTAAAACCTCGTAACATAGCCGTTATGCTGCAGAATTTCCATCTCAAAATGTCTTTCTCTTTTTCTAAAGTTCTTTTATATTATTAAGTGAATACTAAAATCTCCTTCTTCTAAAGGGGTATTCACATATATACCAAAATGTTCTATTTTAAATTATGGGATTTACACACATGAGTCCCACCTTCCTTTTCTGTGGGTTTTAAAGTGATGTAAATATCATGTCTTTAAAGCAGTTTTTAAAATGTTATGATTACAAAATGAAACCCATTTATTTTGTGCTACATGGGTTCTTTATGAAATTTTTGATGATTATATATGTGGCTCACATGATAATAAATTCAAATTTAAGGGTGCACCCTGATAGTGCTCCAATGCATTAGGTAAAAACTTAATCTCTAGAGATGACCATTTTTAACGACGCCTTGGTGAATAACCTTGGTAATTTTTAATGACACCTTGGGGATGGACCTTGGTGAAATGAAACGATTGTCAATATTAAATGTTTCAGCCACATCTTCAAGTTATGAAAAATGTTATTTTTATTATGAAATTCCTCATGATTTCTTTCTCATGCCTTAAAGTTCTTTTCATGTCCTTATTGAAGTTTCTCAAGTTCACATCTAAAATGTTCATCTTGTTTCCCTTACTGGGCCTTTTTCTCACCCTTTCTTTTGATGTATGTCCCCAGGTAATGAGATGCAGTAATGAACCTAGGAAGAACATAAGGATAAGCCTTTCAAGTGTTTAAGAGGAATGTTTTATGTTGTTTTCATGTATTATGTTCCTAGTTTCCAAGACACTAAACCTTAAAGATCCTCATTTTTGTGTAATGTAATGAGTGTTTATGTTATAAAAAGGTGGGATGTTATAAATTTCATTTTAGAGAAATGAATATGAATAAACCCTAAAAAAATTGAATATTTTATCTCTTAAAAACTTCTAAAGAATGAAAATGATATACATCGCATCAACGTATTAGCAGGTTACTATCATCACTTCATTCATAAATTCTGATTTCTCACAAATCATATAATACATTTAATGATAAGGGTAACTCCATTATAGTTGAGTGATGATGGTTTTATATCATTTTCAAAGCTTAAGTCCACGCTCACCTCGACACAAATTATTGGCTCTTGAGAACCTGAAAAAGGTTATGTAGTTTATTCAGACATGATATTATCTGAAACCAATAGTGTTCTCATGAAAATAGATCATATTATAGATTATGGATCATGAAGGTTTTTAATTCATGAAAATAAATATCCAAACCATAACTCAAAATTAGCTACGGTGCTTCATGATTTTAAAACATGTTGTAATTACCACTTTGGTGGGATGTTTATTGTGGCCATAGATTATAAAGTATGGAAAAAATCATTTCATAAAGGGATTTGAACATTAGGAAAAGGTGATAGATATAATATCTCTAGATGTTTTACATTAACTTAGATTATAAATTGGGTAAAAGAAATTATAAGGATGTTGATCTAAGCTAAAATTTATATAATAAAATTGTTAGGGAACCCCGTGTTTTGTGGAAATTGAAGAGTATAATTATGGATATCACTTTGGATTTCACTATGTATAATGAATTAATAGTTTTCCTTCTGATAAATATTATCATGGATTTGGTTGAGTAAATCAGGGATGCTCAAATATTATATTTTTATTTTATTACCATTAAATCAAAAATTAATTATTAGGAGACCATTGATACATGGAAATAAGATATGAACTCAATGTGAAATTTTCAATAGTAGATAATAATTTTTCTACCTTGATAAATACAAATTATTTCTTATTTGAAATTTAAATGAGTGACTCATCCACACATCCTAAATAAGTATATAGTTCTAAGAATATTTTTTGTTGTAAAGTATAAAAAATTGTGGTTAATTGTTTGATTAGATTTCTCTCCTATCAATAAGAAAAATATGAGGATCATTGCCCAGATGGTATATTGAAGTATTTAGAAATACATAGATATAAATGGGAATAGATTTATATATTAATTATTATATGTTTACACTGATTTATTTGGAAGCATTAATGAATATGTGTGATTTTTGGATGACTCAAAAAGTCCTGCAACTTTATCCTTATATGTGAATCTAATATGGAAGAATACATTTAAAAGATATATGTTTATGAAGTCGTAAAAATTTAGGGAATACCCATTTTGAATATATATTAATATGACCCTAAATTTACCTATTTTTTGTGATCAATTAACCAAGATTCTGGTACCTAGTTTTCCATGAGTATAATGTATCATTCCCAAACACATGAGTAGTCAAAATGATAAATTTAGACACTAGAACAAATTACCCATGTTTTTGTTTTGGATTTTGGTGGCTCATTAGAATATTATTTACCCTATATAGAGTTATCTTCTAACAATAGTAATTTTTCCACTATAAAAATAACTTATTTCAAGGCATTGCATTACTACCCATGCTAATATACACTTTATTGGGTATATAACTACATATGATTAAGAATTATATGGGTTAAATTTAAATATTTCATAAATATTATTGGGATCATCATTGAAACCTTTTATCCACTGTGGTGGGAAATTATGTATTCTTAAAACACTCTCCTAGGATTGGGCATTATCAATTGGGTAAGAAAAGATAATATTCTCCTCAATTTAAGGACCTTTTGAGATTCCTAAATGAATCAGTACCATTTCATATCGATTGGGTTCACTGCTAAGATTTATTTTGGTTCATAATGTATTTCATATATCTTAACTAAAGAAATACAAGGTCAATCCCAACCATTTGATTTGATGGGATCAAGTTGGTCTAAAATAAGATGTAACATTTTTTCATGCATTATTTTATAGGTTGTATTGAAAAGGCAATGTCTTACATAGAAAAAATATTTTATTTGTCAATGTATTATAGAAACATTGTCAAATTCAATGGGAGTCATGGTGATTTGAGAAAGAGATATGAAAATACTGTACATAACTCTTCTAAATCACCACCAATCCCAAAAATTCCAAGGATATAAGACTAATGGAATAGGGAATGTAATATTACTTGTTTGAGGTTCATTCAGTATTCTGTTACTTTTTTGAATACATTCATGGTTTTATTTGGGTTTGGGGAGATTTAGTAGGTTTCTCAGTGTTTTTAGGAGTTTTAAAGATTTTATGGATACACCATAGTCACCAACACACCATGGTGGTGGAAGTGGGGCGATATGAGTGTACTAGTTCAACATAGGTGCACCAAAATCACAAGGGAGACCATGAATTCTAGTGAAATTGGGTCTCCCATGATGGGGTCTAGTTACTGAAGCGTGAACTAAGAAGACATATTCGTACCGTGGTTCAGAGCATGGTGGGTTCAAAACAACTTGGGTCTTTTTGATATTCCATATGTTATTACTATAGTGGGTTCATAGACTTATTTTCATTGAAATAACTAATGTTTTGTAGGACACCACTAGGTTTTGGGGACAGTTAGATCATTTTTTTGAAATCCTAATTTGATTGATGATATAAGTGAAAGAGTTATCAAATTTTAAGGGAGGTCACAAATGAGATTTTGGGGGTATTATATTTGATTTTCAATCTGTTTTACCCAATATCAACATAAATTTTCTTTATCTGATACTTGATTTTTGATTTTGGGTTTCTAGAAGGCGATTCTTAAAAAATATTCCCCCATCGATAGATATTCATTATTTAAAATTTATTATGTGACTAGTTCCATATATTATTCATCTATCATTGTTATTATTGATGATCATAATAGTCCAGAGGATATCTATTTTTTTAAAATAAAATTAGTACATGCATACTTAATTTTTCATAAATTATTTTCTTATACTTACAAAAGAAACCTTAAATGATTTTTCGAAATAAGATTATATCAATTGGAAACATTTGATTTAGAATGGTTTTTGGTAAAATACCATTTTATTCATGGTTTTATATATGTTTAGGTTTAATGAATAAAAGATGTTTGATTAAATGTTCTTAAGATTAATTTATATTTAAAATGTTATTTAATGTGAGACATTTTCATACACATGAATTTCATGTGTTCATATTGCATTAGAAGACTCCCAATTGGTTTTATATAAGGGGTTAAAGATATATACGTGAACCATGGATTTATGGAAATGTGAAGACCACACTGGTAGGATAGGATTGCCCTCATGATTAAGAAATGATCCTATTTAAATTCACGAATGGATGTACGTGTGAAAAAAATGGATACTCTATTTGAATTGAATGGATAAATTTTTTTTTATAAATTTAATGGATATAAATTGATAAAATTATTTGAATTTTATCCCAGCTGTTTTATTTATATGTTGATGTATGATACAACCTGTTATTATCATAATGGTGTGTTTAACATGATTTTGGTGGATTTATAAATATGTATAATTATTCACCCCTGTATCTATACTTTGGTGCATATAAAAAATCTATTTTTCCATGAATTAAGAAAGGGGAAGATTTTATATTGGTTTAGTGGTTCTTATTGATGTATCTATCTGGAGTTAGATCTTTGGACATGATCATAAAATTAGAGTCTAGAGTGATAAAACCATGGGTATCTGTGTCATTTTTGTTGTATTGTTTTCATGTTTATCCTTTTTTTGTTACTCTGATATTTTTGGTTTTTGGTCTTGCTTTTTAGTTGTACTATTTACATTTTATGCATCATATATCTTTGGATTGGTTATTTTATTCTTCATGTTTTTGGTTTTTCAATTGGTAAAATAACCCCTATGGATTTATTAAGGCTTTTTAATTTATTTCCAACCTTTGGTTTCTAGGGGATGTCACATAAAGTAAGTTTCTTCTCAAATATTTTAATGATAATTGATTGGGTTATGATGTTATTGATTTTATTATTACATTCTATTTTCCTAATGTAAAGAAAAAAATACAAAACATTAAGTAGAAATCTTAATTTTTTGATAAAAAGGATAAATGTGACTTGAAATGGTAGAAACATTCTTTTATATCATTTATTTTAGGGAAAAACATAAAATATTATCAGCGTAATTTCTATTCTTATATAAATGTGTCATATTTTGTAATATTGTAATATATTAAACACATAGACCACATTATAATACAAAAATAATAATTGCAATTTTTACATTTCATTTAGATAATAAATATATCCTTAAGAAATTAAAATATTACAATTGGATAAAAAATAAAATAAGATAACAGTGATATGGAAATTTGGATATGCTCCGTCCATATAAGTAACTATACTTAGGAAAATTAATGTTGAAATGAAGCAGAATATTCATATGGAAATATTAATCTTTAAAATGATTATATATATAACATTTATATAAAATATAAGTGAATTAAGAAATAATAAAATATGAATTATTTATAGTATTTAGGTATTCAATATGACCATTACAAATCTAACAATGGGAATTGTAATATTACCATTAGGATTAGTTCTTGGCCATTATAATAGTATCCAGACCTATTTACTTGTAAAATAATATTTATTTATCGTATAAAATAAAATTACAACATATATGTATCATTATATAACTAAATAAATTCTTTCAAAATGATCAAATAATTATTTTTAGTTTAGTTTAACATGATTTTTTTATTCTTATGTTTTAAATAATATAATGATTTAAAAGGAATTGTATTTTCATATAATTTGTTTATAAATTAATGTGATGTTTTACTATAATTATAATTTCATTTTATGTGAGAAAATTTAAATTTTCAATGGTTCATAAAATTTATCATTATATTAAAATTTGTATTTTTGGAATAAATAATGATTTTATTTAACAAAAATAAAATTATGCTAATTAGAAAAAAAAGTATAAAATTTATTTAATTTTTGTAATATACACTTTATAAAATGGGTAGGGTTATTTGTTATTAACAAATAGATTATTTTTTGGTGAATAATGAAATATGACAGAATACGATACTTAACATTATAAGATTAAAACATGAATTTATGAGTCATGGATGATATAAGACCCATTATATCAAAATAAAATGCACCATTTACTATATATAGTGAAAACATTCACCACTATTGTAAGTCTTGAGCCAAAATAATAATCTAATGAATATAATATAAAAAACCCTCTCATATGGTTATATATTCCACCCTCAACAACCATTATTCTCACACATTCATTGCATTGGATATTAGCCAAAATCTACCATAATCTATCCTAATATTATTAACCATGTTCCTAAAATTATTACTCTCACAAAATTAAATTCAAATAAGAATTATGTAGTATCCTAAGAAGAGATGGCCAAAGGGAGACATAAACTCACAAAAAAATATATTTTAATATTATTATTCTACTACCACCCCATAAGTTTTCCATCCACATAGAAATAGTATCATCAGTATAAAAAAATATAAATATATTTTGTTCTTATGTTGTAATATCTATCTTCTACACTCTTTTCATTTTTTTCTAAAATGAATACATTCTTCACATTATGGTTGGTTCACTACCATGAAAAAAAATATTTTATTTTTGTTCACGACTGTAAAGGATTGTTATAGAAGAAAAATTGTTATTAAATATGATAAAAATAATTATATGAAAACTTATTTCATAGTTTTGAAATTTATTAATAACATTTAATTTAAATAAAACAAATTTATTTCACGATGGTTGGTAAAACCGAAAAAAATAACTAATTGTATATTGTTATCATCTTTAATGAATGAATCAACCCGATTTCAGAACACATATTGAAATTTAAGACAATTGTTTTTAAATACATGAATATAATTTCATTTAACTTTTGGGGTTATAGTCACATATAAAAAAAACTCTAATAATTTTCCACAAGTGATCCATCCTTTGAATCATGAAATGTATGTCCTGAGAACAATAAAGATAAAGTTTATATCTCATTGAAATGATTTTAAATTAATATAATATAATTATTTTCATTAAAATATATTTTTAAAAGGTTATTAATTTTGTAATTAATAAATCTAATTTTATTATTCAGGATGTTATGTAAAATTATAGAATTATTCTAGATATAAGGAATGGGATCTCTCTAAACCACCCTATTTCATTTGGGTTATAACTTTTATCTCTCTAAAATAAAATTATCTATCTTTGATTTTATGTATTGATCGATAATTACTTATATATATATATCTTTTATATAGACATTTCTTATTATACCTTCATTTTATGGGGTTACACATGTGTTAAGTTCATTTATCAAATGATTTATTTAAAATAAAACCTGATTAAGGGTAACTTTTCTATATGTTATTCTATTTATGTAAATATATATTAAAACATGTAACCTAATAAATTATTTTATGAAAAAAATGAATATTTTAGGTTTAACGACCTTGTTTTACCTATGGTTTTCAAATGAAATTCTAAATTTATTCTTTATTCAAAATACTATAACACATTCCTTAATACACCATTTTGAAAGTTCAATTTTATATCCAATTATTTACCTTTTGTTATGAATTTTTTCTCAAATAAAGCCCATATTTTTAGACCAGAACATTTTTTTACATATGGAAAACCAAAATATTAAATTCCTTTTTCCCTTTTGAATCTATATGAAATATCCTTTTAGTGTGATATGAGGCAGTATTACACAACCCATTTCATTCTAAGGGAAATTCTTATGTTTATTCATTACAATTTATTTCTATTTATGTAACTCACATAAGCATGTACATGTTATGATGGGTGTTCCAAAATAGAAATAAAATGAACTGGGAAACATTTATGTCTCATGAGATGATATGTATTGGAGTAGTGAGTAATCCTAATCATCGATGAGTCTTTGTAAACTATGTGTAATTTTATTGAAAACTATCCTTGACTTATGATAATATCATGTTTTATTTTTTCCCGCATTCTAATGTTTCAATGACCATATGATTCCATGTTCTTTCTATTATTCTCCCTTTTGAGTATTCATGATTTCTGTCTTTATGATATCATGTAATGCCTTTTGACTCGTATGTTATGCTCTATTATCATGTTTATTCCCTCACCAGTATTTATATATCATCTCATTTTATATGTATTCCCAGGGTTATCCATTTCAGTTTTATTAGTTCAAGGGTATTTAAGAGCTAATTATGGTGATTAAAATAAATGTGTTTTATTTTAGTTTTATTTTGATCTATTGGGAACCCTTTTTATAAAGATACTAGGTATTTCAATATCTGGGTTGTGTTTAATGGAAATTTATGTCAAAATCATGTAATAACGTGTGTAAAAGGCTTGGATCTGTATATTTAATCTGATTTTTAAATTTTATTGAAGATATGCAATAATAAACTTTTGAATGAACCAAAAAAGAATATTTTTGAGTTTGTATCATAAGATTAATTATTTATGATCAAATTTGATGTAAAAATTTATAAAATCCGAATCTAATCATATCATTATTTTATATCATTTCCATAAGAAAATCATTAAAACTCATAATTCATCTCAGAATCCCAAAAATATAAGTTTTAGTGTCTTTGAGGATCGATTATAATATAAAATTATTTTATGATACTTGTGAATATTTTTCCATAATCAAACCACAATAATCACCACTCTAGAAAACTCACAAGTTATGTTATTATTTATACATAGGGAACTGAAACATAAGAAATAGGTTAGGTAAAATTATCTATGATGTACCAATTATCAACATCCCATCATGAGCTAGATCATAAGAATTTTAGGAAACAAAATCAAGGGAGAAATATGTTATTAAAATAAAATGGATCAATAATAGTTTTCCATAAGTCCTAATGGAAGGACATGGAATCTCAAATGAACAAACCTATAAAATAAAAAGAGGGTGTAGAATCATGAGATAATAAAAATAAGATAGATCATTATCATATGAATATGGGATGAAAATGTAACATGCACATGAAACATAGTATAAAAAATGGTAACAAACATAAGAACATGGTATCATTATATTATTTGAATATCAATGTTATCCCACCATTAATTTCTGATCATATCCAAGAAGACTCTCCCATTAACTTGTGAAAATACCCAAGAAGTCATATTCTATATTATCTAAATAGATATAAAATATTAACCAATGCATTTGAGGGAGATGTAGGACCCCACCCATCATCATCCATACATATGACTACCCCATAAAATCAATCATATCCATATCTTAAGGAACCCATGGATATAAATCGGGGTTTTTATCCCTTTAAAATAGAATCATATGAGGAATATATTCATAATTACATCAATAAATATAATAAACCCATGGAATGTAAATGGGTGTCAATTGATACAATATAGAATTATATTTACACATCGTTCAATGAAGAATAAGGTATTTAACCCTTATAGATAAGTTTATATGGTTTAGTTAATATTTTCCACACTAAATTGATATATGTCATCTAGGGGAACACCCTTTATTCAAAGAAATTGAAAATAAGGTATTAAAAATATATATGAAATGGAAGAAATTTTATGCATATTCGCGGTGGATGTTTGAGAAAGGAATAGTTCGTGAGGGTTCACACATATAAATGTAATGAAATTTTAATAATCCATCCAAAGGAAAAATGTGTATGGTAACATTTTAATAATATGCATGATTAGTTAAAAAAATATGTATAACTTTGTTGAAATAGGTGAAAACATTTTTAGTAGCTTCCGAAAAATCACTTTGGGAAAACGAATATACTTCAACTTTTAATTTTTCATAAAAAAATAAATATTTTACAAAATATAGATGATTATAATTTCTTTTATAGATAAATTATGTGTATAGAGGAAGTTAAATTGAAGAATAAAAAATGGTGGAATTATGTTTTCATAATGAATTTATTAAAAAGATATTATTTTCACATTTTGAAGAAAATGAATCATATATAAATTTGAAAAAAATTAATTAGAACTCTTTAATGAGGGTAAAAGTATTCTAAAATGGTCTTAATAAATTATTTAGTCATGGATAAGGAAATTTAAAAAATCATCCAATGAATACAGACTAGTAAAAAGGGAGGTTCCTCACCAAAATATAAGAGACGTGGTCACATTCATGTAATATAACATTTCAGGTAAAATATGTTTCATAGTGAAATTGAATTATGCGGGTATATTTCAAACCCTATGAATAGTAAAATAAAATTATGAGGGGTTTTATAAATTTCAAATATTCCCAATAAGGATTATATTTATAAAAAATCATGATTTAAAGTTATCATTGGCAGTGAAACACTTATAGTTTGGTTAATATTTTAATTAAAACCCCATTTAAGAGTGACCTTGATATTGAATTTAAAATACCATGATAAAAATATAAATCATGATTTAACATATAAAATGAGTTGTGTATACACCAAATAAAATAAATAATTGTGCTCAATATCAAACACGTATCATCAAATTGAAAATAGAGACAAATAACCCTCACAACCTCAATATATTTTGAATCAAAATCCATTTAAATAAGAAGAATGATATCATTATTAAACCCCCATAAATTACATGAATATTTAAAAATAAATTAATTATCCTATAATAACATCATATTTAAGATATCATTTTGCATAATATAAAATATATCTCATGGAATTAAATTAGTGACAAAGAACTCCTTACCTTAACTACTAATTTACAAAAGAGTGCTTGATTCTCTTATATAGAAAATAACAATATTAATAACCTATTTAAGAGCATTATTCACATATATAACAATTTATACTATTTATTTAAAATTATTCTCTACTTGATAATTAGTTTTTTATTTTCAATGTTCAATGTCGATTTTGAGTAATTTTGATCATTCTAAACTAGCTTAATAGTAGAAATGTTATTATTCATTCTTCAGAAATGGATTTTCATCACATGAAAACAAAATGTACTAGAAATTATATTTTTTAATTATTTATAATGTTAAAGTTTCATTAAATTGACGTTTCAGTTATAACCATTAAATATTAAATTAATGATTGTAACATCCACGACCTAGAATCCCTTAAACTGGTTCTCTAAGCCGAGTCATCACATGACATCAAGCGCGTCTCCCCATAAGCCAAAGGTTTCCAACTAGCGGAGTGGTTCTAAAGAGTCAAATGGGAGACTACACCCTCATTACTAGAGTAAGACTCAATAGTAGACAATATTAATAGTGGGAACAATATAAAACAACCAATATACATGGATAAAAAAATGCTTCCCAAATAGGGTACAAACTACAAATCAAATACAAACATTCCATGAAATACTATTAGTGCAAGGTGAATAAATCGCAAAATAAAAACAACAGAGAAATACCCAAACAATTCTTGTCTCTATGTCCAGGTCCTTCTCCACAAACATCCCAAGCCCAACTCAATATCCAAGAGTAGGGAATTTTCCCTTGTAATGGACTGCAATAAATAAATTCACTCAGGTACCCAATGGCGGCCTGAGTAGGGTGTGAGAACAATCTCAGTAGGCCACCACCATCAGTGTATACAAAATATCTAGTATAACAGATAGTACATGCAAGTAAAAAATAAACAGTAAGTTAACAAGGGACAATTTTGTTTCCATAAGTTAACAAAGTTTATTTATTTAAGGACTAGTATTTATCCCAATTCCAATTCTTATACCAACTTCATTACATAATTCATTTTTATCATATTTCCCTTGGGTTAGGAATAAATATTATCTACCCATGGGTATACGGTAATCAATCACAATGAATAAGGTAAATAACTCAAATTCCTATCTCAATAGGGATACACATATCATATCAACACATTTTCCTCACCTGAAATACTCAGTCCAGCTAGAATGCAATGTTATGGGAATAGATCCTATGTCCCCTTCCCTACCCTATGCATTTTGGGGTGGAGTTTATAGCCTTAGTATAACATGACCCATCGGTGTAGAACCTCAAGTCAATACCCCACATTACCAATCCATGTGCACATGATTATTTATCAAGTCACCACAACCATACCATAACACAATATAATATAACTAATTCCATAGGAAATGACAATGCATAAAAACAACATGGTAATTAATACTATGCTATAACCCATTAACACATATACCAATTATAATTCATAGCCATTTTGAAAAATTTTCATTCTCTTGACTTACCCCTTTATGTTTATTCGACAACCACTATGACATAGCCAATATTCATCAATGACCATACATTAACCCATTTATCCCACTTATTATTTCACGAGCATTTACCCACTTAGACATTTCAAGTACATTTCTTATATCTCATAACGTAACCATTTATTACATTCAACCATTTATGTGTACCATGTAATTTTTAGGTATTAACTTATTAGAAATATTCAACCATTACCTTATTACATCTCATTAACATATTTCTCATTTCTCAATTTATTACCCAACTAATTTTTCACCATTTACCGTGCACTAATCTCTTTAGTCATTTGTAACCAAAATTCATTAAATAATCAACATAATTTATTTCAACCCAATTACCAATTTCCAAGTCCTTCCCACAACACCTCATTCCATTATCACCTAGGGTATATCTATCATCATTCCATTTAAAACATAATAAACCATTAATATATGTTCTATATAGGCTTCCCACATTACTCAAAAATCCTTCACATAACCCTGCAAATCTCCCAGTGCAGGATTTCTAATGCACCCCATGGGCGGCCCTAAAATGGTCAAGTCTTCCTCAATGAATCCATATTGATGTGGGGGTTTTAATTGGTCACTTAGACAAGCCTTCCAATATAATGAAGAACACAAATAGTGGAAAAATACAAAATTCTATTCCCAAATAAAAATAAAACACTTGTATAATACTTTTATACCAAAAAACTCGATTCCTATGATGAATACACTATTAATCATGGCCTTAGATTCAAATTCAATCACACCTTGAAGACTGAACCTAACACTCACTCGATAAAAGAGAGTTTTAGAGTATTGTAAGGATATGGGTGAAAGATGAAAACCCAATGAGAAAAGATGAAGTAAGTAGGAGATTAGACTCACCCAGGGCTTCGATCCACAAACAACGATGCTTCAAACGGACATGAATTGAAGTAGAATTACTTCATAGAAGATTTGGTTCTCAAATATCGTCACTAGGGTTATAGGGGGTAGAATAGAATAGAAAACCGAGTTGGGGTTTAAAATCTTGTAATGGAAATTTTGTAAATTTTCTATCTTTTTTGGGCCGCATGGTTTCCCAAATCATGTGAAAACCTTGATGAAGCTATTGCTCATAATAACCCCTTTGTATTGTTTCATGGGAGTCCACTTAGTTTTCCATAAACCTACACCAACCATTCATAGGCCTCTATCCAAGGCTGCATGGTTATATGGTATGGTCCGTACGGGTTATACTAACCGTGCGCAAACCATGCAACATACCCAAAAACCCCTTTTTCATCCTTTTTCATTTCCCGAACCCTAGAATTCCTTTAAGCCTTCCCATAAAATTGGGAAACACTTATCTAGAAAAAAATAAGAGGTCCAAACAAAAACATAAACAAAAACACCTTAAGAAAAATCAGTGAACTTACAATGATGAACTGGTTTCAATGATTTTTAATGGGCATGCATTGTTATCTTAATTATTAGGTTTAATGGCAATCATACAATTTTAGAAAAAAATATTTAATTTATTATATAATATACTATCATTAATTATTTCATCATTTCTATCCATGATATTATTTTATATCATCTATCATAAAGTTAGTTTGACGAACCCACCAATGAACACACCATAATTAATAGAATTGTACGGTTATGAAAGTGGTTTATTTTGTCCATAATATAATTATTATAGAATATTAATAAAAATATTTAGATATTTTTAATATGTTTAATCATAAATTAATATATTTTGAAAAATAATAATAAACCTATATGAAAAACGAGATACGTTACTTCGTGGATGCGGTAGTCTGCACAAATACATGAATATAATTTTTGTTTTTCTTAATAAGAAAAGGGAAAGGTTCCTAATGGTTATTCCAGAAATATAAAAACATTATGTCTACTATAAATAATTAATCCATTACATAATATTGAGACAAATATATTTGATTGGGAATGATATAAAAGGAAAAAGATTATATAAAAGTTAGTACTTATATAGAGAACTTTTGGATTTCCCTCAGATATCTCCTTAGAATTGTATAAAATAGTTTGAAAATTTGTGGAAATAATATTCATGATGTAAAATAGGAATCTATGTAATGTATAAATGGTATAATTTCAAGTGGAAAATAAAATTTGGATTGGTCTTGAAGGTGAGGTACAAATCCCCATTTATAAAAGGTGAGAATGACATTTATATAAATACACCATCTTATAATTAAGAGAGATCATATTTTAAAGGTCAAGAATATTAAAAATGTAAAATAATGGTGTTGGTATATGTTTTGGTTTCGTAGAAACTTAACCAATCAATTAGTAACTTATTTTTAATATGTTTTCCCTTTTACAACTTTTTTTAACAAATTTTACCCTTTTCTCTTTTACCACATTAACTAATTTTTACATATCTATTTTTTATGATAAAATTTAAAATGGAATTTATCACATAATATGAACTGTATAGTTACAAATTTAAAATTAATTTTTTTTATTCATTTTCTTAAAGTTATAAAAAATATTTTTAAAATAATAATTGTATAATCTATTATAACTATATAGTGAAATGTGTAATTTAATTTATAAAATATAAAACATAGGTTTGAAAAATAAAATAAATTTTTTAAAATCTAAAATATCTCTTATAAAAAACATATTTTTTCTAGATAATGGTTTCTTAATTTTTGAAGACAAACTCATATGTAGATAATGTCGTAAAATTCATGGGTTTTTAAAAAATAATAATTTTCACGCTTCACATAAAATAAATTATTTCTGAAAAATATAATAAAAAACTATAAGATAATATTGACATTATTAATAAAAAAAATTTCTTTTTTAAACATTATATTATAAAATATAATAATTAAACCTTTAAACATAAAAATATTATGAAATTTGTTTTTATATTATCATTTTTAAAATATTAACCATTCTTACTTTTATTTACTATCATGTACAAATTTTATTTAGTGTTAATATAGTATTAATATCATAAATATATATATAATCTATTATATATTTATCTTCATTAAATTATATATTAAAAATTTGGTTGAAGTATTTATCACTCTACAATTGAGAGATCCTCTCTCCTCCCGATTTCTCTAAGCATCATTGTTTGGTGCAGAATGCTTCAATAGATATTATTGGGAATTTCGAGTGTTTGTTTCATGTATCAAACATAATTGGGAGAAATGTGAAGAAAAAAATATGATTTTTCGTAGTCCCTGCTAGGATACTTGTCTTGTTAAGAAGGACATGATCTGGGATCCTCAACAGGATGTCCTAGGAAAGACCTCGTATTCAGGGGTTTTTAAAATATAGAAGATTAAATCTTGATTTCATGTGCCTACACCAATTGGTAGGAACGAAGAGAAGGATGGAATTGTATTTTGTGTGGGGATGATATTGTGAGCATGCTGGATTGTGGGTCAGAGACAACCTATGTGGTACTAGTCAGGGTTGACCTCAGTCGATGACATTGGGGCCAATAGACTAGCAGTTAATGCGCAGATAGTAGTGCAAGGATCTTGCGGTGACATCGGGTAGCTTCTACGTGAAATCTAGGATCCTGATGCAAGGATCTTACTAGTGGTTTTGGTTTTCTGTGGATCTGAATTCTACCATATTAGGTTGTTGAGTGCAAGGGAGGAGATCAGCACTCATGTCCCTAGATCCGGCCAAAGACAATAGTTTCAAAGAGAGTGCTAGTAACGACTAGAGCAGACAGTGAAATATTTATGTCGATGAGATGAGGTTGACCACATGAGACGTGGAGGAGTATGGTCTCATGATAGATGCCTAGTGAGGTGATAAATTGATGTTGGGTGGTGTTTTAATTATTATGACAACTGATATCTTAGTGAGCTATGAAAAAGAGATTTTCCCACATGTGGTTGATGTGTAGGGACAACACATGGATGTGACGTCCTTGAAAGAACTGGTGATGGTGGAAGATTTTATAGGGGCGTCCTTAGAGTGTTGGTGATGACATTGATGGGGATAGAGGTAGGCCCCTTAAAGGCCTGTTTTTGCGGTTTATAGAGGTTGGTTCCTTACGGGTTTTAGACTTTCGATCCTTTTATTGTGGGTTCCGGGATATTAAGTCATAGACCTGATTTTGTGGATATTTGTTGGTGTGTTATCTTCCATATGATTATATTCCATGTTGCTTTTATTTTCAGTAAAAAAAATTAGGTATGCGTTTTCTCAATACCTGAACCTTTTTGGTATATTTTCTTTAAATAGTGTGCATAAAAATTCAATTTTATAATATATATATATTTTTCATAATAAAATGATGTTTTTTATTTTATCAAGATACTTTAAAATCAAAATTATTTTTCTAAAAAAATACATATGATATATAACATAATACATTAATAGTTACATGATTATTTCATTGTAATTTATAGTTACATATCCCCTCAAGATCTCCACATAAAATCATAGCATAAGGTAAGCTCTAGTGCCAGTACTGTGTGGTGATTCTACTAACACGGATAGATGGACCCAACCATAAAAAATCTATAAAATTATTTATTTTGACATTGATTCATTTTACTTAATTACTAAAGGTATTTTAGGTTTTTTGGTTTATAGAATAAATTTATTACTCCTAAATAAATAAATATTACATTATAAATTGGACCCTTCCACTCAGTATCCATTTTGTCAATAATAAAAAACATTTAGGTAATAAAAATTGTTTTTTAAAAAATATCTTAAACTTTTCATCATGATCTAATCCTTTTCTCAACTCATCCTTAAAAACATGTGAAATTTTCTTGAAAATTTTGGATGAGGGGAAAACTCAATAAAGGATTACAAAAATAAAGAAAGAAACATGTTAGTCCATGAATACTCATAAGGATTTTAATTTATCAAAATAACATTGAGCTCAAAATAGACATTTTCTTACTGAAGAAGAAAATTACCCTAGAAAAATATATTCATAAAACATTTTTTAGGAGATATTAATGTGAGAATAATTCCCATTAAATTTTTATTGAAATGCTAAAATATTCATGAATTCTTTTTCATAATTTACAAATTTCACCCTTAATAAAAAGATTACAACTTCCCTTTAAACAAAATCTCATTATCTTACCTAGTGAAATCCTAATATTTTCATAAAATCACCTAAATGGCATAGATTAATTATGTAAGTAAATTGGGGCAAATTTTTCAATTTAAATCCTCCAATAATGCTTACAAATTGAATAACCTTCTGGATAAATTCCTATAATATCTTAAAATATACCCAACTAGTTATGTTCTTCCCCTTCTACAATAAATTAGAGGGATATATTTTTTTCACCCATCATCATGAGTTATATTAGCTCACCTATTGTCAGGAGTTATATTAGTTCACCAATCATCATGAGATATAACGATATCACCCATAATGATAAAAAATTCCCAATAACTATAACAAAATTATAATACATTAATGTTTCTGTTTTCATCTTCATATTAAAAAAATATTATTTTCACCTATAAGAAAATATTTTTTGGATATCAGAATACTCATTACATTTTACACCATTTTTGAAAATAAATAGAATAAAGGGGTGGTGGGTTTTACTTTGAATAAAATGTGGAATATTTTAATGAAATCAATATATCAAATAATTGTTATAGTAGTGGGAAAAACATTTGATGATATATAAATTAAAATTTAACATTTCTTTTCCTCTTTTCTAAAATATTCAATATTCAATATATAAAAATATTCATTCTAACAAACATTTATAGAAAGTAATAAAGTTACATAAATTTTCGGTAAAATTTATGTAATTCTTTGTAAATAAATTAAAAAAATAATTGTAAGAAAATGAATATGGAAGAATAATATTTATAAAATAAATAATTAAAATAATTAAAATGTGGTTTTAAAGTAAAATGCCCCTTACCTTGATTCTGAATAGTCACATATGTTCTTTGTATTCTATAATAATAAACTTGTATTGATTCTATTATTTGTATATTATATTTATACATTTTATTATCAATGTTATTTTATATATTAAAATTTTATATACAATTACTTGTTTATTTAAGTTCATTTTTTGATGTTTTGATCATATTTAGATCATATGTAAAAAATTACTTTAGTAAGTTAACTATGATGAAATAAGAAATTATTTCATCATATAAGTAATTATAATTATGAAACAATTATAATTTTTATATTTAAAATATTATATTAGACCAACTATTAAAGATGGTTAGGAGAAATTAATTTTTTTATAGTAATAGAGAGGGTTGGCTAAACGTATGTAAGAGTAACATGTCCTTTTTTCAAAGAAAAAGATTGAAAGAAGATTACTATTATATTATAATTATATAATGATGAATATATAATAAAAAACATAATTAAAATTTTAATAAACTTATTTATAACGACGATGTGATGTTTTTATGAAAAATGAGTCACATCTCTTCATGAAAGTGATAATCTACACGTACACATAAGCGTTATTATCATTTTTCAATGGTTCGAAATGTAAGAAAACAGATGATATAATATATTTAAATAATTTTAATTTTTTTATGAATATCATATATGTAAATTAAATATATCTATATTACCATCCATGAGAGGTGGTGATGGAAAACGATTTACATCGGTTCGTGAGGCAGAAGGCCAACATACACACAAATAATGGTGTCACTTCCCATTTAATAGAAGAAGGTAATAAATATAGGTTATTACATTAACATAAAAAATCTCAATATTTTGTGGTAATTTTTTATTTCATCATCGTTGATGAATATTTAAATGATGTAGAAAAATTAATAAAAAACTAATCAGTAAATAATAACACATTTTATTCAGACAACTTCTTCATGGGTATACATACATCCTTCAGAGGTTAGTTTTATGATCAAACCACGACCTCTAGGATGTGCATCGGGATTTGAGTAATGAATTTTTCTGAGTATTGGCATAATCAAAATACTTTTGCTGTGTAGGGAAAAGTGGCGATGGGTTTCCTTTTATATGTGGGGGAGATGAAACCCTTAGAATTTTTAAAAATATTAAAATATATTTATAGCATCCCGTCTTTTTATAATATAAACTTTCATTTCATTACACAGAACTGAGGATCTTTATGGTTTAGTGTCTTGGAAACAAGGAACATAATACATGAAAACAACATAAAACTTTATTCTTAAACACTTGAAAGGCTTCTCCTTAAGTTCATCCTAGGTTCATTACTACATCTCATATCCTGGGGACATACATCAAAAGAAAGGGTGAGCAGAAGGCCCAGTAAGGGAAACAAGAAAAAACATTTTACATGTGAACTTGAGATACTTCAATCATGACATGAAAATAACTTTAAGCCATGAGAAAGTAATCATGAGATACATCATAATAAAAATAACATTTTTCATAACATGAATATGTGGCTGCAACATTTAATATTTACAATCATTTCGTTTCACCAAGGTCCATCCCCAAGGTTTCATTAAAAATTACCAAGGTTATTCACCAAGGTATCAGTCTAAAAAGTCATCTCTAGAGATTAATCCTTTACCCAATGCATTGGAGCGCTATCTGGGCGCACCCTTGACATGTCTTTATTATCATGTGAGCCACATATATCATCATCAATCATTTCATAAAAACCCCATATATCATAAAAGCAATGGGTTTCATTTCATAATCATAATGTTTTAAAAACTGCTTTAAAGACATGATCTTTATGTTACATTAAACCCACGGAAAGGGAAAGAGGGTTTCATGTATGTAAATCCCAGAATTTAAAATAGAACATTTTGATATATATGTGAATACCCATGTAGAAAAAAGAGCTTTGAGTATTCACTTTATAACATAAAATAATTTTGAGAAAAGAGAGAGAGGCACTTTGAGTCGAAAATTCTACAGCATAACAGCTATGTTTCGGGGTTTTAGAAAACATTGAGAAGAGAGGGGACATAGGTCAAACATTCATAAATTACCCATGAAACAGTATAGGGACAGAATATAAGGGATTTAAGAACATTGTAATGAAATTTGAAAATATACCATATGAAATGAAGAACATGAAAGGAATAAAAAATAATATTTCTCTTGTGAGAATTCGGAAGCCTAACGGCGTCACTTAAACATCAACAAAATTGAATTAACAAGGTCAAATAGGGTCTCTCATCATATGAACATAAGAGTCTTGTATGATAGATATGGAGATCATACCCCAACATAATATAATAGAAATTGAAATAATTGACATGAAAGTTGAACTTCAAAACGAGAAGGGTGAAGAGCCACTTAAAAATTCGGCAGCCTAACGACGCCACTTAATACTTCAAAATACTGAATTGAAGAGATCAAATGGGGTCTCTCATCATATGGCCATAAAAGATCAGAATGATAGATATAGAGATCATACCCCAACATAAAAAAACAGGAACTTGAAATAATTTACATGAAAGTAGAACTTCAAAATGAGAATGGTGAAGGACCACTTAAAAATTCGGCAGTCTAACGGCGCCACATAAAACATCAAAATACTGAATTGAAGAGATCAAATAGGGTCTCTCATCATATGATCATAAAAGATCAGTATGATAAATTTATAGATCATACCCCATCATAATAAAAAGGAAAATGAAATACTTTACATGAAAATAGATCTTTAAAAATGAGAAGGGAGAAAGAATCCGTTACAAAACTTTCGGCAGACTAACGACGCCACTTAAAACTTCATAAAACGAAATAATGGGAGTAAGAGGGGATATCTCATTATATTAACATAAAAAGGGCAGTAAGAGGAGTATAAAAGAACATCCTCCAACATAAGAACATGGAGCATAAAAGGAATGACATAAAAGAGATCACTTGAAAAGAAAGAGAGGGGCAGGATCCCTTACCTTAAAATGTAACTCTTAAACCTCAAAGGTTGGGACCTTGAGAACTAGGGGGCACCTTGGGAGGACTCCTTGGGAGGTAAAGAGACCAGAACTTCGTTGGGGAAGAGTGGGGAGTCGAATGGATGAGAGGAGGGCTTTGTATTTATAGGGAAAGTGAGGGGACAATGCATTAATGGCCAAGGGACACCTCACATGTGCTTTTCTCAAACCCATGTGCTCTCCCTTGATATTTCCCATTATGTTAGGCCACATGGGGCCCCCAATACAATAATTCATCACCCTAGGCCAGCCAATCCTTAAAATATCTCATGGCATCATCATGACACAGCTATGATTTCATTAAACATACTGAAACCCTAAAACTGCATTTTTACTATTCACTGAAAATTCAACTTTCTCAGAAAAATCCCAAAATTTCACAATCACCAAATATCAATGCTCTGATTTCAAAAATGAACTCCATTTTATAAAAATAATTTTCTAAATAATTTTTAATTTATTTTTAAATAAATACACTATTCACCAAAAATTCATTTTTTCAGAAAAAACCCCAAAAATTACCATAACATAATATCGGTGCTCTGAGTTCAAAAATTAAATCCATTTTATAAAAATAATTTTCTAAATATTTTTAATTTAATTTTTAATTAAAAAACACTATTCACCCGAAAAAACTAATACTTGAATAATAATTTATGAAACCGTTTTTTAACCATTTTAGTGAATCACATTACTTAATCAAGGTGCCTAGATTATTTTAAAACTTTCTTTAAGTGAGATTACTAATCCATTTGGTCATATTACTAATCCTAATCATAAAATCACTATTCATAATTTACTATTCATCAAAAATCATGTTGATCTTATTAGACTCCAAATTTCGTACTGAACATAATTGTAGAAGACCATTTTTGGAAAATCATTACACATTTTTAATTATTTAAGGTTTACATAAACTTTTTTAAAATCTCCTTTTTCTAAAATTCATCAAAAATATGCATACTATATTTATCCGGTCATTTGAAAATTCATAAACATCATCATAAGACGAAATCCCAATTTTTTTTAAAACAAAGGATTACACAAGGCAGTTACGTTCTTGTTACATATCCCCTTATAATACCAGTATAGGACCTAAGAGTAAGGTGTGCTAGGGTGATAGAATCTTGGGGCGGCTCGGTCAACATTGCCCGAGTAGTAATTTCTATCAGTTTGAACTTCTCACGAAGGCGATTCCGTTCTAGCTTCACATGATGAAGTTCGGCTTGGGTTTGGACCAGAGCAAAGCCCAATGGTGCTACCTCCTTCCCAAGTTCTGTTAGATGGGCTTTGATCGGTCCAACACTACTAGGTGAGGCCATCGAATCTTCTTTCTATAATAATTAGCCAAGATTACTTGTATTTAGAGACAATAATCAAAACATTTTGTTCACAGTGGTCATATTGACCGATGGTCATATAACAGTCAAAACCCACTGGTCTCATTTTAATTATAATCATGTTTATCAAATAAAAAATTTTTGTTGAGTATAAAAATAAAATAAAATAACACATGAAATTAGGAAACAAGATTTATTCAAAATTTCGGGCCGTTACAATCTTCCTCCCTTATGAAATTGAGTCCTCGCAATTTTTAAAATTGGGTATTGAAATTTCATTGAAAGTCCCACATCGGAAAAAGAGTCAGTAACACCATTACTTTAAAAGAAAGAAAAGGAAGTACAAAGGCCACTCGAGTTTACTCATACTAGGATTCCATGTAGGAAACATGGACATGGAGGAGAAAACAAAGGGTCACGTTCTAAAGGAGAGTGATAGAAAACATGATTAGGAGGAAGTTAACCACCAGAAAATCCCAAAATTATGATGTGTGTAAGCGGTCTTTGATTACCTAATAGGAAACGTAAACCAACAACGTTTTTGTTTTACGTTCCTTTTCAAAACATTGAGGAATTCATTTACAACATAAAACAAAAACATAAGGAAATATATCTACCTTCATGTAGAGTTTCATACTTTAATAAGTTTCTACCAAAACGAATCTTTTCTCCAAACGATGAGCATTCAAAACTACTTGGTCTCATCAAAACCCAAGAATCATCTTCTAGAGAATCACATAATCCACAAAAGATCAACTATCTATTTCTTCTATCTTTAAACATTATCCCAAAAATAGAAAGGGTAAGGTAAAACAACTCTTCAAAAAGAAAGAATCCCATAGGAATGGAAACTACCCTTAAATCTTCAAAGTTCCATGGTACTACCCATAGTTCATCATTGACCATTCCATAAATAATAGTCATTATGATTCCTCAAATTAAACCAAACTAATATTGAAACCCAAATAAAATAAGGATTTGATAACATAGTCTTCCAAAATAAACTTCATTGTTTATCTCTAAACAACATCAAGCACTCCTAACATCTTATAACAAAAGTAGCCAACCTAAACATAATTTAACCAAGATAGGTTAATCATTTCCATAAGTAACCTAAATTACTATAAGTCCACCTTAAATTCATCTATTCTTCAAAATACAAGTCAACCTTACTCCTCAATGAAAATACCGTAGTAATCTATTTACCTCGATCAAATATTGTTCCCAAATTAGTGAATGTCTTCCAAAATAATAATCATCTTGTAATCCCGTAATCATCTCTTTCATATTAATATGAAAATCGTTGCATTTCCTATCACATTGGTTATTGGGACATGTTCTTCCATCTCCCACCATTAACTAAGAGGAGAAATTATAATTAGAGGCTTAAATACTTAACCAATAATCATGAAAAGGAGCATAAAGCATATAAGGATAACTTGTAGAAGAAAAGTATACCCTAACTTGTGATCCCCTAGGTTCCAACCTAGGTTATCCACGATCATATATTCTTATGTGAATCTTTGTTCCTTTAACAATGGTTCATACTAAGCTTATGAATTTACCAAAGCATATCCCCCGGGAGTGTCGTAACCAAGAGTGCAGCAAGGCCCGTTGTCGTGTACCAGTTCCAGTTCGAGTCTAGCCCAAAGTGGTGTTTTCAGGTTTTACCCCTATGTACATTTGTGCCAGAGACACCGCTACCTGCCCGTACCTAGACAGGGATGTATTTGCTTGGAAACCCTTTACTCAATACTCACCAAAATACCAGGAAGATTTCCTATATTTAAACTGTTCTATAGGGTTCCTCCTAAAGTTTTCATATCCTAATTTCCACAAATAACTAAACCTCCCTTTGATACCAACTATAGCATCCCGTCTTTTTATAACATAAAATTTCATTTCATTACACGGAATTGAGGATATTTAAGGTTTAGTGCCTTGGAAACAAGGAACATAATACATGAAAACAACATAAAACATTCTTCTTAAACACTTGAAAGGCTTCTCCTTAAGTTCATCGTAGGATCATTACTGCATCTCATAACCTGGGGACATACATCAAAAGAAAGGTTGAGCAGAAGGCCCAGTAAGGGAAACAAGAGAAACATTTTACATGTGAACTTGAGATACTTCAATAAGGACATGAAAAGAACTATAAGGCATGAGAAAGTAATCATGAGATACATCATAACAAAAATAGCATTTTTCATAACTTGAAGATGTGGCTGCAACATATAATATTGACAATCATTTCGTTTCACCAAGGTCCATCCCCAAGGTTTCACTAAAAATTACCAAGGTTATTCACCAAGGTATCAGTCTAAAAAGTCATCTCTAGAGATTAAGCCTTTACCCAATGCATTAGAGCGCTATCTGGGCGCACCCTTGAAATTTCTTTATTATCATGTGATACACATATATCATCATCAATCATTTCATAAACAACCCATATAGCATAAAAGAAATGGGTTTCATTTCATAATCATAACGTTTTAAAAACTGCTTTAAAGACATGATCTTTATGTTACATTAAACCCACGGAAAGGGAAAGAGGGGTTCATGTATGTAAATCCCAGAATTTAAAATAGAACATTTTGATATATATGTGAATACCCCTATAGAAATAAGAGCTTTGAGTATTCACTTTATAACAAAAAATAATTTTGAGAAAAGAGAGAGAGGCACTTTGAGACGAAAATTCTACAGCATAACGGCTATGTTTCGGGGTTTTAGAAAACATTGAGAAGAGAGGGGACGTGGGTAAAACATTCATAAATGACCCATAAAACAGTAGAGGGAAAAAATATAAGGGACTTAAGAACATGGTAATGAAATTTGAAAATATACCATATGAAATGAAGTACATGAAAGGAAGAAAAAATAAGATTTCTCTTGTGAGAATTCGGCAGCCTAACGACGTCACTTAAACTTCAACAAAATTGAATTGACAAGGTCAAATAGGGTCTATCATCATATGAACATAAGAGTCTAGTATGATAGATATAGAGATCATAACCCAACATAATATAAAGGAACTTGAAATAATTGACATGAAAGTAGAACTTCAAAACTAGAAGGGTGAAGAGCCACTTAAAAATTTGGCATCCTAACAGCGATACTTAATACTTCAAAATACTGAATTGAAGAGATCAAATGGGGACTCTCATCATATGGTCATAAAAGATCAGAGTGATAAATATATATATCAAACCCCAACATAACAAAAAGGAACTTGAAAGAATTTACATGAAAGTAGAACTTCAAAATGAGAATGGTGAAGGACCACTTAAAAATTCGGCAGCCTAACGGCGCCACTTAAAACATCAAAATACTGAATTGAAGAGATCAAATGGGGTCTCTCCCCATATGATCATAAAAGATCAGTATGATAAATTTATAGATCATAACCCATAATAATAAAAAGGAAAATGAAATACTTTACATGAAAATAGATCTTGAAAAATGAGAAGGGAGAAAGAATCCGTTACAAAAATTTCGGCAGCCTAACTGCGCCACTTAAAACGTCATAAAACGAAATAATGAGAGTAAGAGGGGATCTCTCATTATATGAACATAAAAAGGGAAGTAAGAGGAGTATAAAATAACATCCTCAAACATAAGAACATGGAGCATAAAAGGAATGACATAAAAGAGATCACTTGAAAAGAGAGGGGTCGGATCCCTTACCTTAAAATGTAACTCTTAAACCTCAAAGGTTGGGACCTTGAGGGCTTGGGGGAACCTTGGGAGGACTAGTTGGGAGGTAAATATACTAGAAAATTGTTGGGGAAGAGTGGGGAGTCGAATGTATGAGAGGAGGGCTTGGTATTTATAGGGAAAGTGAGGGGACAAGGCATTAATGGCCAAGGGACACATCACATGTGCTTTTCTCAAACCCATGTGCTCTCCCTTGATATTTCCCATTATGTTAGGCCACATGGGGCCCCCAATACTTTAATGCATCACCCTTGGCCGGAAAATCATTAAAATATCTCATCACATCATCATGACAGAGGTATGATGTCATTAAACATACTGAAACCCTAAAACTGCATTTTTACTATTCACTGAAAATTCAACTTTCTTAGAAAAATCCCAAAATTTCACACTGACCAAATATAAATGCTTTGATTTAAAAAATGAACTCCATTTTATAAAAATAATTTTCTAAATATTTTTCAATTTATTTTTAAATAAATACACTATTCACTGAAAATTCATTTTTTCAGAAAAAACCCCGAAATTACCATAACATAATATCGATGCTCTGAGTTCAAAAATGAAATCCATTTTATAAAAATAATTTTCTAAATTTTTTTAATTTAATTTTTAATTAAAAAACAATATTCACCCGAAAAAACCAATACTTGAATAATAATTTATGAAACCATTATTTAACCATTTTATTGAATCACATTACTTAATCAAGGTGCCTATATTATTTTAAAACTTTCTTTAAGTGAGATTACTAATCCATTTGGTCATATTACTATTCCTAATCATAAAATGACTATTCATAATTTGCTATTCATCAAAAATCAAGTTGATCTTATTAGACTCCATATTTCGTACTGAACATAATTGTAGAAGACCATTTTTTGAAAATCATTACACATTTTTAATTATTTAAGGTTTACATAAAAATTTTTAAAATATATTATTTCTAAAATTCATCAAAAATATGCACACTATATTTATCCGGTCATTTGAAAATTCATAAACATCATCATAATAAGAAATCCCAATTTTTATTTAAAACAAAGGATTACACAAGGCAGTTACAGTCTTGTTACATATCCCCTTATAATACCAGCATAGGACCTAAGAGTAAGGTGTGCTAGGGTGATAGAATCTTGGGGCGGCTCGGTCAACATTGCCCGAGTAGTAATTTCTATCAGTTTGAACTTCTCCCGAAGGTGATTCCATTCTAGCTTCACATGATGAAGTTCAGCTTGGGTTTGGTCCAGAGCAAAGCCCAATGGTGCTACCTCCTTCCCAAGTTCTGTTTGATGGGCTTCAATCGGTCCAAGACTACTAGGTGAGGCCATCGAATCTTTATTCTATAATAATTAACCAAGATTACTTGTATTTAGAGACAATAATCAAAACATTTTGTTCACAGTGGTCATATTGACCGATGGTCATATAACAGTCAAAACCCACTGGTCTCATTTTAATTATAATCATGTTTATCAACTAAAACATTTTTGTTGAGTATAAAAATAAAATAAAAAACACATGAAATTAGGAAACAAGATTTATTCAAAATTTCGGGCCGTTACAATATTAATGTATTACTCAAGTAAAATAGAACAAAAATGGAAACATTATTAGTATTAGAAGATATAAGGTAAAACTATTTTTATATAATATAATTTAGAAAATATTTTATGTCATTTTTACATTGGTTAAACTAATTTTATCCTTAACCATGGAAATATATTTTTACAGTTTTTACTATTCATTATAATAAAAAATTGTGTTGGATTTATTAAATAATATTAATTACTATAATTCCAAGTATTTAATCCATTTTATCATATTTTATTTACAGAATTTGTATAATTTAATTTCAAAATTGAACCCGTAAAATGAGATTAAAAACTGTTTTTTGTGAAACATTTCTTCTTAGGTATGAAAATGTTTCTATTCCAAATTCAAGTATAATATCAATTAAAATAATATTTACTGGATTAATATTAACTGAATTGAAAAAAATATCTAAAATATAATTTTACTATGTAAATACTTGAAATGAAAACACGATATTCAATAAAATTTAGTATTTTTTTACTATTCATTGAAATATAATTTTTTTAATATTAAAAAAAATTTAATAATTTTTAAATTTGGAAGTATAAAATAAAGTTATTTTTTTAAAATTAAATTTTATTATTTAGAGATAATTTTTTTTAAAAAATTTATAATGCATGAAAAACTAATTTGGTTAGAAATAAGCCTTTTTACTTTTGATTGAAAAGATAATTAATATTCCTATAATAAAGATAAATCTATAAAATATAATAAATAATATTAATAATAAGATTTATCTTAACATTACTTAGGATTTTAAAATTGATTTCATAGATATTTCCATGATTTCAGACTTTTCTTGCTTATAATTTCTCTCATATCATAATTTTCAGTGTTTAGAATAGGATTAGTCTAGTGAAAACCCTTATAAAGATAACTCCTTTTGAAACATATAATATTGAGATTCATAATGGAGACTTCCATTACCTGTTGAATTTTCTTCCTTGATTATTAATAGAATTGATATTTTCGATACTTCCTTTTATACCCACTAATTTAGATTTTATATTACAAAGGTAAAAGTTTATAATTCTACATTAATGTATAATTGTTTCATTTTTGTTGGAATTTTGGTTTAAAAATTATATCAAATATATAATTAATTTAGATACTAAAATATATTCTAAACACATAGAGTGTTACAAAATTAATCACTTTTGTTATGACACCTATAATTTATCACATATACTTATAGATGATTAATTTATATCCAATTATTTTAAGAAAAGTGATGTTATCCTTATATAATGTGAATCAGGTTTTACTTTTAATAAAAATGAATCCAAATGGGATAGAATGAAATTTCAAGTCATGAATGGATAATTATATGAATTTGAATTAATCTTACAAAATGATTCTAAAAATCATGATATTAATGGGCCATTAATTTTTTTGTAAATAATGGGGGACTATAATATGTTTGAGAGAAAAGGATAATGATATTAAATTTATAATTTAAATGGTTATTAAAAACATATCCATAGTGGTAGACTGAAGTACTCAATTTATTGTGATGAACAATGTCAATTTTGTTCTAATAATTAAAATCAATGATATGTAAAGTCAATATGTACTAGGAGTATAATATGAATTTTTGAATTTAACACTTTGGAAGATGTGGACAGAAGTAGAATTGAATGTTATCAAGGTGTTTCAAAATTTAACATTGGGATGTACTGTAAGATTCAAGATGTAATTCAAGAAGGTAACACTAAAGGTGATTTCATAGTGATAATTAACCGGTAAAATGGAAGCTAATTTATTTCCCTATGAATTGATGCTGAGAATAAATTGAATATTAATTTAATGTTATTTCCAAAGGAAGATGGATATTTCAAGAAGTATTAATATGTGATGATTATTGATATATATTTTTTGGAATCAATAAAAAGTGTTAATTATTAAAAGATGAACAATATATTACAAGTTCTTATAAATGTTTTTGGGAATCCATCCTTTTGTCAATAAATCGATAATGGATTTTTTTGATGTTTACCTAAATATGGATGATGTGAAAGTGTTATTTTAGAGGAAAAAAGATTCTAGAAGCTCTATTAGAATGATAATTCTATAAATGAAACACCCAGGATATAGAAATATCTAGATATAATGTTGAGAAATATTATTTATGGAAGAGGTATGTATTTAAGGTGGCCTGCAACTAATATCATAGGACACTATTATTAATCTACATGATGATTTCTATATACTGAGGTGAAGTGTATTAAAATTAAAAATAATGTTGAAGAAAAATGTGTGTTTTTATGTTTCACGAATCTAGAAGCGCTTTTAGATTTTATAGAAATGAGATGGAACAATGGATGAATAAGTAAAGGAAGTACAAAAGTTTGAACATAGAGGATATAAACTTTTGGAAGAGTTATCTCATAAATTACAAGATACATTAGATTATAAAATAGTTTTAAAAGGATATATTAGTGTGATCAAACACTTATGTAATTTTTATCTTATTAAGAAGGAAAATATATTTTTAAAGTTGAATTTGGAATAAAACTCAGATGTTGTTATGATTATCTTTCAAAATAATAAATATCATGGTATTTTTAATACTATGATTTCTTCATAGTTTGAATGATTAAGTTTCACCAACACTGAAGGTGAAGTATTAGAAAGATGTATTGTTGTGAAAAATATTTGAGGGTGAGATAATTGGTAAAGAAATATGAATATGCTTACAAATATTTTATAAAATGGGACTGATAAAAAATATGAAATGTATAAGTACTTGATATGATTTCCTTTGCTGAGATTGAACAAGATTAAGAATTGATACTATCATACATATGATAAAAATATGTTTTAATTTTTCATGAAATATTTAATAAGAAATTTTTGAAAATAATTTAATATGAAATGAACTTAGAGAGAGTTATAGACATCTAGAAGAAGAAAATTATAGGATGATAATGAAACTGATGTTAAGGATTCTCTTGAATCATCATGGTACATAAGTCAAGTCCAAGAGAAGAAGATGAAAAAGGAGAGAATTTCAAGAGGAGATATCAGTTAGTATTACCATAAAATTTAGTTGATAAAAATGTTAAAGTGTTAGAGTGGTTATGTTTAATTAGTTTTCAAGGAACTAATGTATATCATGATCAGATTTTAATTCCAAAGGATTTATTGATCAAAAATAATAACTATAAAAAATCCATAGTTATAGATGAATAATGTTGAGTTACTCTAGAAATAGTTTCTGGAGGATCAAATACTAAATTTTATTGGTTTCAAATATGGTTAAAAAATAATCTTATTTCTGTTAAATAATTATAGGAATTTATAAGGAAGAGTTTTGAAAATGAGTTAGTGATATGGAATAATAAAATTGGAATCTTATGAGCTATGTCAAATTATGTTCAAAGATCCAATTTCTATGATACAATGACATAATGATATAAAATACTCGCAAGGTCAACATAATGTTATAGTTGAATGATTTTTTAGCTAAACAATTTATTGTAATGATAAAAAGATACATTTAATGATATAAATATAATGAATATGATTTCATGATTCCAGTTGAGTTTTTTTAGGCAGTAAAAAAGTTTAAAAGATATTTGAAATTAAAGAAGCCATTTTGATGCTAGATTTATCATAATCAATAAAAAATTATTATTGTAAATAATTTCCATAGATTTTGATACCGTATTTTATATATGTTTCAGCCTTTAATTATGGTTGTAAAACAAAAAGATTTAATTCATATAGAGATTATTACGAAGAGAATACAAATAGAATTTTTAGAAAATCTATCATATATATTTTGAAAGATAATTGAGTTGAAGAAGTGAGTTAGACAATCATTGTTTATAAGATCAGTTGAAGAAGAAAAAGTGTGTTTTACTTTCATTTTCTAGAGGATTTACTCAGCCATATAAGGAAGTATGTTAATAAAACTATATGTTATCCATATCAAAAGAATCAGAAGGAGAGTAGATTTTGATGTTAAGGGATATTGAACCAAAAGAAGATTATAAGTTGGTTTTTTTAAAAATGAGTTATTCATTAATATCTGGATTTATTCTAGAGTATATCTTGTAGTTACATATTGATTCTTATGATTATAATTATATATATGTAGATTACAATGCTGATATGTTTGAATTTGAAGTTAAAATTTCAATGGTAGTAAAAGAACCACTATCGAGGAAGTTGATATTTCATTATGATGTTCAAATATCATGATTCCTGATAAATATCATGTTCATGGTGAGTTCAATAAATACCATTGGAATCTATAGGGATTAAATATAATCTTATACAAACTTCTCTAGGGATAGTGTAATAAAAATACCTATTATAAATAACATATCCAGAGATATTTATTTTTTATATGGAAGTGGACATTAACCTTTTTCATTAGTTTCCACTAGAGTATAAAGAATCAAGTGTTGGTTTTTGATTTAATAATGATACCATATTATCTGTTGAAACTAATTTTATACTATAGTGATATGATTTATATCACAGACAGAAACTAGACATTATAAAAAGATGATACCCACAATGGGATTGAACATTTTTAAAATATCATGGACTATGATCTGTTTTCTTAATGTATTTCATGTGATATTCTTGATTTGGTGTAGTATATGAGATCCATTCATCCTAACAAGTATAGAGATTCATATACTAAATGGGAAATAATTATGTAAAAATAATTTAGTAAAAATGAACTATACTAATTGAAAATCTCCTAGTGTGACTACATGATCCATTGAAAAGTTTAGTATACTTATCATTGGAATCGTGATAGAATTTTTGGATGAATTAAATAATCAATTACTCATGAATGGGTTTTTATAACAAAAAAATTTTATTTCTTACATTAAAATAATTATTAAGTTAAAAGTGTATGTTGTTTCTTACATGGAGCTTCTCCTTTCAAAATATTTATTTCAATGAATGGTTTAATGATGAGGATGATGTTTGTCTATGATTGATGCTTTTATCAGATGAGTATCATGTTTTATAAACATTTAATAAGGAATTATATTTAACAAGATCCCAATAAAATAATGACACATTTTTAATCCATTATATCAAATTGTGGATCCTGATTTATCTATCATAATGAATTATAATAGTTAATCAAGTAAATAATCACAGAATATGTCTAGTAAAAAACAATTTCATTTATAACATATATGACTCTTGGACATCTGAGGTGAAAAATCTTGGAATAATACTTCATATGGATTTTTTAAACTCAATTGGTATATTGTCCAAACTGTAAGGGTTTACCAGCTATGTGTTACGGAAAAACATATTCCAATAATATAGAATATATCAATTATATCAACCTCATCACTTACTTTCATTACATAAGATAACCCAGGGGCCACATATATTAAATGGCCAAACTAGTTTGATGATCATGGTTTTGAAAATTGTAGATTTAGAAGGAATCTGATACTTAGTAAGTTATAAAGGTTATTTTGTCTCTCCATGTTATCTCTTGTTATTTACTTCATATGTATTCATACATATAAATATTTTGTTTGTAATCCATATTCCCTCCACCAAATAAATATGTTCAAACCATATTTATTTGTAACTCTTTACATAATTCATTCTTTGTGTTACTAACACTAATTAAAATACAACTATATCCATACATAGCCAAATGTATCTCATGAATGAATTACATGATACCAATTTTTTAAATGTATTCAAAACCATATGAAATCTAATACCCCTTCATGAGTAAGCTTGAAGAAATGACGTATAACCCCCACTTTTTGAGAAAAGGAAAAGGATTTAAGGATAGTTAGTATTCTATCCTAAAGTTTGAATGTCCAAGCATAGTTTTCCCAATATTGGACTCAATTCCAGCATAATTATAACATGTAATACATATGAATCATAATTAACTACATTAATTCAAGAAAATAATCTATTAAAATCCATGTTAAAGGTAAAATAAAACTAATTAAATATTTATACCTGGACTATAAATCCTTAAATTCATGAATGAAATTTTAAAATATATTTAATAATTAAAATCAAAAACCATAAAATAATTCACAATATAATTATTTATATTTATTAATATTAAGTTATGTAATAATTTAAATATTTAATCATGAGATAAACATTAATGGAAATTTTATAAAAAAACAATTATAAACACTTCATAATATTGTTGTACATTTTTGACTCTCCCTAATTAAGTCAATATAAACTTTTTATATTCATTTATAATACGAACATCATCATATTATCTTTTGTATTATATTTTTCTTAAAAAATATGATTTAAGTGAAATATAATTATTTATTCAAAATATATTATTGAAACAATTTACATAATTTAAATATAACATATTTACTATTATTTGAACCTTTATAATATAAATAATCAATACTCTTTTTGATATTTTTTAAATAATTTATAAAATAAGGCACTTTTAATTTAAACAGGTCAAATTAAATGTTATAGGGAATTCATAATATTATGCATAAACACTTTTATATATTTGACTTATTTTTAAATTCATAAACCCTTTATCAATAAAATATTTAATTTTAATATAAAAAAATTGTATATAAATTATACGTCATTCATTGAAATTTTGTGAAATTTATTCTCATATAAATAATTAATATTTATAAATATTTATTAAATAAATATTTTATAAACATTTATATATTTAAATATAAACACTTTATAATTTATTTAATCATAAAAACCTTTATAATTTAATAAATATAATAGAATACATTTTATTATGATATATATATTTTGTAAACCATTAAATTCAATTATAAATTAAAATAAATGAATTTTTTATATTTATATCATATTTAATGAAATAGACCACAATTAATTTCAGTGATTTCAATAATACAAAATTATTAATAATGTGGATTGTATGAGGAAAAATTCTATAGGGAGGTCAGTGTGTGATTAACTCATGCACTTCAGTAGTTGTAGCCTACATAAAGCATCTATGTGAGATGAAAATAAAATTTCTTCACCTATGTAGGTGTAAATAAAAAACCATTGAATTAAGGGGTTATAACAATCTTCCTTGTGGTATTTAATCTTGAACTATGTATCTTTTAATGGAATTTTGTTTGTTCCTAGACCGATATAGAAATAACCTCATGTTTCTAGTAGTCACTGTCTACAATATATCTTGAATATGATTTACCCAGCACACCAGGAGTATACATTGGATTAATTAACATGTAATTATATCTACATAATATTAAAATGTTCTAGTTAATGTCCAAGTCCATTTGATGTTAATCCTAAAGCAAAATGGCTAGAGTACTATTAATATGGATCACTATAAATCATTTGTTATGATAATTGTTATGAAAGGTTAGTCTTATATTACTAGGATTATGTAATATTAAATCCAACATGTGGGACAATATCAGATTAAACTCATAGTTATTAGATATAATGTATATAATATACACAATGAAACGCTCAATTTTCTTCAATTTTCAACATTATTTCATGAATCAATGAATATGGTTAATCTCTGATAATAATAATGGGATTATAAGGATAAAAACAGGATTATCACAATCAAATAAATTAGAAACTAATTTTATAATGATCTAAATTATTTGAATACATAAAACATTCTATATAAAATGAATAGCATAACATTTTTACCATTCACGGTCAATCACTGGTTCTTTTGTCTTTGTTCATGCAGTTGATGAAGAATGATAAGAGGTTGTCTGAGGACTCAATATTAAATGGTGTATCTACAGGATGGGATGAATCACCCTAGTATATATATGATCCTACACTATCCATTGATATATCGGATAATCATATTATAAATATAGGATTAGGAAGGAAGATATTGGTAAAATTGAATTGTAGGGGATTAAATTATCTTTGTCTCATGGTGAAGCTTACTTTACAAAGGACATTGGGACATTATAAAGTTAACATAAATTAATTATTTTTCTATGATTTATGCATGAAATTAAATATTGGTTATGACCCTTAAAAATTTATATTATCTATATAATTTAATAAAATACAAATTCAGTTTATTTTACTGATATTCATATGTTAACTCAATAAAACTTATATGGTAGTAATGTGATATCATATATCATGATTTGATGATAATCATAACACCAAGGCATATGAAATGACTTCAATACATGGATTTCATAACTTATGAAATTATTATATTTTATCATATGATATATGATTTTGGGTATATATCGTATAGATATTGGGTCACCATGGAATGGGTAAACAAGGGAAGTTAACCACTAGTTTGTTTGGTCTTTAAAGATTGACGTGTGATTTGTAATGTTTTATAATCAGTTAGGCCTGACCTAATTTTTTTTGTTATGAATGACACCTTTCAAATTTCACAATTATCAAACAATGTAGCTGGAATTAATCATGTAATTTTTTCTGATGATATCGAGCTTGAATACGATGCATCCTATAGAGAACATTCAGTATATGTTATGGTTCTATGACATAAGTAATAGGTAGCTAAATTGATTCCTTTTTTCTAGGATAGGTGATATATGGAATTATCCAATATGAAACATGAGATTGATATGTTTAAGTGAAATTAAAATGGATAAATATGTTTCCTTATAAATATATTTGAAGCTTTTTATGGATGAGAATCATGATGATTGGGATGTTGTAAATACCATGATGTCTATCATTTAGTAATCACTCTTAATAATATCCATTAAATTCCATTATATTGTTTCTTTAATTCAAGGAAATGTTTGAGGTATTTTTTGGGAGAAATAAAATAGAATGAATAGTTACCTAGGTACTATGATAACACTGAGTACCTCTTGGGAAGAAACCAAGTACCTGTTGGAATCTTAGTGGTTATGGGGACACTCTCAAAACAACTTTGTTCCACACTATACTACATGTTATTTTTTAAAGTGGGGGTAAAATATTCCTTTCATCTTATAAGTTTTACCACTAAATATAGTGGTTTTTTATATTACCTCTCATTATACCCTTTTTCATCTTCTATAAACCCACACTCTTCTATCCATCTTGTTAATAAATTCTCCCTTAAATTATTTCCTAAATCAATTCCATGTGGTTAAAGGTTCTAGTTTTTTTGTTGAATATGTTGGTTCCTCCTTCATCCTTAATCATTATTTTATTTATTCATATAAGAAACCTATATTACATTTTCCAAAGTTTTGGGATTTTGAATCTCAATTATTCATTTTTTAATATATTAAGTCATTACGGGAATTGTGGTTATGTGAATCAATAGTAACATTTTCATTTTCACTCTATATTCACTATCGTTTTATTATTGTTGTTATTACCATATATCCTTTTTATTTTTGGTTATTCAATGGGTTATAGTGATGATATATAATCACCCTCTTCTCTTGGAATACAAATTAGACTTTTTTATATATTTTGGTAGGTAAATCCATTCATCCTCTGTTATTTAGAATGATTTTTTTAGTAATGATTTGGGAATTATTTAAAAGGATTAAATTTAGTATGTAAATTATTGCATTAATTATAAATTTTATTATCTTATGGGCATGTTATTTCGGTCATATAAATTTCTTATATCAAGATTAATTTATTTATTAAACATATTATATGACTAATACAAGTATGTAGAAACATGAAATAAGTTATATAGTTATGTATTGTTTCTATCCACCTTAGTATATATTAAAATTTTTGGTTTCATTGTTGTAACGTCCCAGTTCTAGGTGGCACTCAACGGGTGCCCCGAACCCGGTTCGCTATGTGACCTCAAGAGCATTTCCCCAAACACCAGAGGATGCCGACTAGAAGCAAGGGTCGAGGTTTGATAATCGGGAAACTATGCCATCATTTGTCAAAGTCTAGCGTAGCGGAAAAATAAAAACATAAAACAATAGCAGAAGCAATAAACCATACAAAATTAAAATGAACAATAACAGTAAAAGATAACCAACAGTTATATAAATAAAGATGCAACATGTCTCGTGTTCTATGAAAACAACCAGAACATGTTACACAATAATACAACACAATACAATACAGAGTACATAAAAAAAACAAAACAGCTTCTGGCATCGCTTGCCTAAGCCCAGTCCCATGCTCCCTTACTCCTCAGCAGCAATCAAGTACCTGTATAGGGACCCTTTCCCTTATCCACACCTACAGAAATGTAATCTATTTTGGCTGAAGACCTGAACCAAACAGAGTGTGAGAAATAAATCCTAGTAGGAACCCACTAAAGGCCCGTGCTCAGCTGTGTGTAAACATGCAACAAAAATGTGCAAAAGTAAATGAAATAAGATAAGCAGTACTCAAAAGTAACTAAATTTACCAGTTATATTGTTATTTTAATATTCATTTAATAATTAATTTATAAGAAAACCACCACAATGAATATCTATGTAAATAGTCAGTGTGACCAGACAAGCAAACCCTTACCCTCAGGTAATCAGAATCAAAACCCTCAGGTAATCAGAATCTTTCCCTCAGGCGGTGCCCTTAGGCATACGAAGTGTTGCCCTTAGGCACAGAGTCTCTGTCCTCTAGCATAAAAAAAGATTCCCTTATGTGAAATAGAATGTTTCCCTCAAGATAAGCAGTACCTTGCCCTCAGGATAAACAGACAATGCCCTCAGGCTAAAAAGAACACTGCCCATAGGCGCAAGTAATCGGGCCATGCCCATTATGTGAACAAGAAATTCACATACAATTCCTCACAAGGCAATTAAATAAACATTATTATAATGGCATACCCTCGGGTATCCTGTCAAAATGGATAAACAGAGGAACCCACCCCTAGGGTGGTCCTGGATCCAAGTACCAATCCCAAAAAATAGTTTATTATCATAATTAATTACCTATACAATTTTAGGTATTTAATTCAACAAGGCCATAGCCATATGATACCCCATTCATGGGCGCATATTATAACGATACACAAAAACGCACAATAGATGGAATTTAAACACCAAGAAACCTACCATACACCCCCAAGAATGGTTTACTCGAATGACGACTTATGAAATATCCAAGAACGTCATATATCTAAGCTAAAAGAATTATCATTCAACCACAAATGACATCTATTAGAGGAATAATTGGTAAGAACTACGTAAGGAGAGGGGAGGTCTTACCCGTGCAGTTCCAATGTGATCGACGGAAGCGGAAACAGATTCCTGACGCTTGATCTGGAGATCCACGAAGGTTCAGCCGTCCTCTCCCGAGCTCGTGTCCGATTCTAGGGAAATCATGTGAACAGTGTTGGATACTACCCATTTTAATCTAAAAAACTAAGTACATGGCATGTACTTTTGATTACACAGCGTGTACATCCCTCATTTAACTGTTCCTCTGGCGGCACCACCAAATTGTTCATCAGTCGACATGAGTACACAACGTGTATTCCTCTATACACGGCGTGTACTATCGCCCATCTGGCCACCGCCTTACTATTATCCTACTAACTGACTACACGGTGTGTAAATACCTACTGAACGGCATGTAGTATGTTTTTACACCTTTCATCGCCGACATGGCTACACGCCCTGTGTACTCATCCCACACAGCCAAAAGTACACGGCGTGTAGTCCCAAAATTTAGGATTTTTCCCATTTTCCTTATTTTCTCAAAAACACTTAAGGAAAAGAGAAAAGAAGAAACCTATAACTCAAAACTAAGAACCGGGTTCTTACAAACATCCCCAAGTAAAGAAATTTTTCCTATAATTTCCATTCCAAGGGTGGTGAAGATATAGCCATGAATAACTCCGACCACTGAGTACGTACGTCGGTCTCCCACTCCTAGGTTTCATCCTACACTCGGCCATGCTGCCATAACACCCATACGAGAGGAACTGACCGGCCTCAAAAAACCTTTGTGCTCCTATCAGTGATATTAATCAGATGCTCCTCAAAGGACACATCTGCCTCAAGCTCAACCTCCTTGGGCTGAAAAATGTGAGACGAGTTTGAATGATAATGGCACAACTGAGATACATGGAAGATGTCATGCATGGCTTGGTAACTCTGTGGTAACTGCAACTGATAGGCAACTGGCCCGACCCTCTCCAAAATCTAAAATGGCCCCACATACATCGGTGAATGTTTACCCTCTCTCATGATCCTCCTGTGCCCCAACCTCGTTGAGGCACTTAAGAAAACCAGATCCCTGACCCCGAACTCCATGGGTCATCTTCGGTGAGCAGCATATGATTTTTGATGAGACTGTACGGGAGCCATCCAATTTGGAATCAACTAGACCTCCTCAGAAGTCTCCTACATGAGACATGGTCCAAATAAAGCTGCCTCACCTGCCTCTAACCAATACAAAGGTGATTGTCATGGCCCACCATATAAATCCTCGTAAGGTGACATCTCGATAGTTACCTAAAAACCATTATTATAGGAAAACCTGACTAAGGGTGTATGATTCTCCCAAGAGCCCTCAAAGTCTAGGATGCATGCACACAACATTTACTCAAGCTCCTATATCGTACGCTCTAACTGACCATCGGTCTGATGGTGGTAAGCTGTGCTCAGAATCACCTGTATGCCCAGTGCCCTCTAAAAACTCTGCAAGAAACAAGACGTAAAACGGGTGTCCCTATCTGAAACGATAGAAACAGGGACCCCAAGAAGACCTACGACCTCTTGAATATTTAACTTTCTATGCTCGTCAACACAGAAGGTCTTCTTGATTGGAAAAAAGTGAGCTACCTTCGTGAGTCTGTCCAAAACAACCCACACAGCACCATTGCCTCAAGGTGACCTCAACAACCCAGTCACGAAGTCCATTGCGACATCATACCATTCTAACTATAGGATGGGTAACTGATGTAACAGTCTGGCTAGCCTCTAATGCTCCGCCTTCACCTATTGTTAGGTGGACCATCTCGTAACAATACCATCTATCTCTCTCTTCATACCTGGCCACCAGACCTGACGCCTCAAGTCACAGTACATCTTGGTAACTCCGGGATGAACTGCCCAGACTGAAGAAATAAACTCCCGCATCAGCTCCTCGCGTATATCCCCTAGAACCCACACTCTTCCATGTAAATGCAAAACTTCATCATCTCCTATCATCCACCCAGGAGGAGGGTCCTCACATTCCACTGACTCCAGTAGAACTAGGCCTTCTGAATTGGATAGCTGTCTCATCCTCACTCTATCCAGGAGGGTAGAGGTCACAACATAAGATGAAAGATAGGTCTGTTCCTAACTGTCATTCACCTTCAGATGCATCTTAGAGAACAAATCCATCAACATCCATTCACCACTGGCCTCCTTTACTGCCTGTATCTGAGTCTTCCTGCTCAGTGAATCATCTACTGCATTACCCTTACCAGGTGTATAGGCAAGCTAAAAATTGAAGGACTAAAGGTATTGAACCCACCTTCACTGTCTCAGGTTCATGTCACGCTGGGTAATGATTTAATGGAGACTTTTGGGGTCCGTGAATACCACAAAAAGTTCTCCCAAGAGATAATGTCTCCAATATCACAACGCATGAACAACTGCAGCCAACTCGTGATCATGAATCACGTAATTCCTCTCATGTGGCCTCAACTACTGAGACCCATATGCAACTACGCGAGCGCCCTACATCAACACAGCTTCTCTCTCAATACTTTATGCATCACAGTAAACATTATATCTCTTCCCCTGCTATGGGAGTATCAGTATCGGTGCTGATGTCAACTTTCCCTTCTGCTCTTGGAAGTCTTTCTCGCAAGATTCTGACCAAACAAACTTCACACCCTTCTTAGACTAACCCGTCAACGACACTGATATGTGGGAGAAGTATTGTATGAAGCATCTGTAGTAACCAGCCAACCCCAAGAAACTCCCTATTTCAAACACATTCTTAGGCTGCTCCCAGGAAACTACTGCTCTCACCTACTCTGGGTCTACTGCAACTTCTGCCTCTAAGATGATATGACCCAGGAAGTGTATCCGGTTTATCAAAAAGTGGCACGTAGAGATCTTAGAAAATAGCTAATTCTCTCTCAGTGTTCTCAATATGATCTTAAGATGGGTGGCATGGTCTTTTCGAGTGTGAGAGTACACCAAGATATCCTCCATGAATACTACCATAAAAGAATCCAAATAGGGATGGAACACACGATTCATCGTATCTATGAAAACTACTGGCGCATTTGTGAGTCCGAACGACATACCCATATACTCGTATAGACCATACCTGCTCCTGAAAGCTGTGAGGTATATTAGATGGTCTAACGCACTGCTGATGATATCCTGATCTCAAGTTAATCTTCGAGAAAACTCATGATCCATGAAGTTGATAAAAAAGATAATCAATCCTTGGAAAGGGATATCAATTCATAACCGTCAACTGGTTCGGCTTCCGATAATCCACACAGAGTCTGAGAGTACTGTCTTCCTTCTTCGCAAAAAGGATAGGAGAACCCCAAGAAGATGTATTGGGTCAGATGAAACCCTTTGCCTATAACTCCTCTAACTATCTCTTGAGCTCCTAAAACTCTGGTTTAGCCATCTCATAAGGAGGAATGGACACTGGTGCTGCTCCTACCACAAGCTCAATCGAAAAAACCACCTCACGCTCTGGAGGAAGACCAGAAAAGTCATCCAGGAAAACATCCCTGAAACGGTCAACCAATGGAGGGAAATCCTTCTAACAAGTCCCCTAGTTGTCCAGATGTAAGCTCACAATCTGGGTTGTGATACCAGCTCGCCCATGATGCTCTAGTCCATCTCGACTCGCCTAAACATCCCACTCGCCCTTTTATAGAAACTCTCTACACTCAGGTGACGTGAAACTCACCCTACGATGGTAGAAATCCACAAAGGCTCAAAAGGGAACTAACCATTCCATCCCGAGAATGACATCATAGCTCGTCATCTCTAAGACATAGTGGCACCAAAGGATGTGACACCCACCAACCTGAAGGGGGAACTCCTTACACTGATGCACACCAGCCGTTCTAGTCCCCAACGGAGTGTCTAATGTCATAACTATAGAAGAAGAAGAAACATAGAGCCTTAGGCTCTCCACAATGGGCACATATATGAAACTATGTGTAGTAATCGTATCAAAAATTACTGATGATAAAACAGAAGCTACTAGAATAGTACCTATATCTGTAGAAGGTCCGGGATCCTGCTCCTCTTGGGTCTGCTGCACTGCATATGCCTGCCCAGTGCCGCGGCCCTGTGACACTGCCTGGCTACCCTGATCTGTCCCGCCCTGCTGCCTCTAAGATACTAGTGTCTGTCTATCATAGCCACGACCACCATCCATTCCTTCATTCCCTAATGTATTCTAGTTCCCCGACTGGTAAGAAGCTTCTGGTCCTGTCCCCACACACGGAGTCTACACAGAACCCCTCTCACTAGCCACTGGTGGAAACACCCTACAAAAGAGTTGCAGATGACCCATCTTGCTGCAAGCTCGACACTCTGCTGGGTCTTGTGGACACTTAGGTCTCTCATTCCTCTCCTTGCCACACTGGTAGCAAAATACTGGGCCACCTAAAACATTCTTCTAGTTGGTACTTCTACCATGAGAGAAGTCCATCTTTCTCTTCCTCTTACCAGTTGAAATAGTACCAGAAACTGGTGCTGAACCGCCCTGGCCCACACCACTAGCTTCCCGCATGTTTCTCTCTGTAATCAGCACCTGGTTCACAATAGAATGTACTATAGGAAACCTGAAAACATTCACCAGTGATCGAATGTCATATCGAAGACCATCCTCAAAGCGTCTGGCACTCGACATCTCATCACCCACCAGAACGGGTGCAAAAAACTCAAGCTCGGTGAAACGAGCAGAAAAATACATCGCTGACATAGAGCCCTGCTGCAGATTCATGAACTCTCGAGATCAATCTAACCTCAGCATATCTGGGAAGAAGAAGTCATAGAAGGATATATGAAAATCTCCCCATTTCATGTCTCTGTGATGCTACGGCTCGGTGGTAACATCCCACCACCTCTTGGCGGAATCACGTAGCATATAAGTTGTGAACTTAACCCTCTACCCTGGAGGATTCTATAGGTGCTCAAAAATAGTCTTCATAGACCCCAGCCAATAATCCACAGCATGTGGTCCACCATCCGCTGAAAACGTAGGAGGAGGATGCTGCTGGAAGATACGAGACAGCTCGGCCATAGATGTGGCAGCCGGCGGTGCTCCATGAATGGTCTTCATGAACCGTATATAGCCTTCATGGATTTGGGACTTCGTGCCTGTGTCCGGTATAACGGCTGGCGCCACATCTGGCTCTACTGGAGGATCCACTAGTAGCTCATGTTCTACCATCTCCGGTGTATACTCTTTGCCGCTCTCCTGGCGAACAATGCTTGAACGTCTCAGTGGCATGACACTACAAGGTTAAACGCACTCCTTAGATCAAGATTATCACAGTATGAAAATGAAGGAACCAAAAGGGGAATAGGAGGAAGAATGCATTCAATATTTTCAAAACAAGACTACACGGAATGTATACTGACTACACGACATGTACCTGACTTCTCTTCCCTGTTCGGGTCCTTTTACATGGCCAAGCCACATGGCTCCCGTTGAACAAAACTACACGGCATGTATATAGTATACATAGTGTGTATATTGTAATTTTCCAACTGCCCCTGTCATTTGTGATACGACTGACTACACAGCTTGAACTACACGGCATGTTACACCCGTTCACGGCATGTACACTACCCCATTTCCCAGCCACACGGCTAAGTCCACACGGTCTGTCCTTGGTTGAGACTACACGGTGTGTCCCATAGGTACACAGTGTGTACTAGACAAGCTCCGACGACCCGTGTTGTTAGTTACACGACTGGATACCCAGCTAACACTACACGGAGTGTTTTGTATACACATAGCGTGTACACGAAAGGATTTCACCGACCTGTGTTGTTAGTTACATGATCGGATCCCATGTCAGACTACACGGCATGTTCCATAGTGGACACGGCGTGTATGTCTTAATGTCTCCTCCGTCTGTGTTTGTTAGTTACATGGGTGGACTCCGGGTCAACAATACACGGCATGTACATACGGTACACGATGCGTTTTCCCCAAGTATTTCCCCTTTCCCATGTCCTTCCCACACGGTCTATGACATGGGAAGAGACTACACGACATGCACTTAGGGTACACGGTGTGTACTCAAAAAGTTTTCTTTTATTCCTAAACAGAAGAACATACACGGCGTGTTTAAGGTACTACACGGTGTGTATACTAGGTTTCTGGACATTATTCTTCAAAAACTACTTTGTAACCTAGAAAATTCTGAAAAACAACACCTAAGTGACAAATTCCGATCCGTGAGGGCCCATACTCCCAGTGAATCAAAGTTTGACATCTTATATGTGTTATAACCAGATAAACCGTCAATGATCCACCAAATTCCGGTCAATGAGGGCCCATACTCTCCAAAAAACCATATTTTGGCATCTATTCTATAAACAAGCTCACACAATAATACCCTTTCAAACATAAGGTATCTATGAAAGAAGATATCACAACATATTTCATCTTCTAGCACAAAAACTATCACAAACACATGCAGTTTCTAATGCACCTACATGGCATGGAAACTATGCATGATATGTGATTTCTACCACGTTCCTAAATGATGCATGAGATGGAAAACCCTCATCTCATTGGGTTGTAACTAGATTGAACTAGTGAATAAAATATAAACAACACAATCACAAGTGTGTCACCCTTCGGTGAAAATTAAATCAACTGTAAAATTTCAAAAAAAAACGTGCAACACGAGGTAAATTGGATTTTCACTTTACATGGGTTAGCTACGCCCGAGAAAAACTTATTACCAACTACCATTCTCGTCCTATCCCTGACTAAGGCTCCAAATAGTAATTCAATGAAAAGAACTCCTCCGATACCACTTTGTAGCGTCCCGGTTCTGGGTTCCACTCAACGAGTGCCCCAAACCTGGTTCGCTACTTAACCTCAAGCTCATTACCCCAAACACCAGAGGCTGCCGACTAGCAGTGAGGGCTCAGGTCTGATAATGGGGAAACTATGCCTTCATTTGTCAAAGTGTAGAGCAGTGGAATAATAAAAACATACAACAATAGCGTAAGCAATAAACCATACACAATTAAAATAAACAACTGCAGTAAAAGATAACCACCAGTTATATAGATAATGATGCAACATGTCTCATGTTCTATGAAAACAGCCAGAACATGTTACACAACAATACTACATAGTACAATATAGAGTACAACAAAACAAAACAAAACAACCAATAGCATCGCGAGCCTCTGCCCAGTCCCATGCTCCGTTACTCTTCATCGGCAATCAAGTACCTGTATAGGGACCCTTTCCCTTATCCACACCTACAGAAATGTAATCTCTTTGGGATGAAGACATGAACAAAATAGGGTGTGAGAAATAAATCCCATTAGGAACCCACCAAAGGCCTGTGCTTTAATGCATGCTTACAACGATGCAGTTGTTTAAAGAAAGTCAAACCACCAAGAAACCACGAGTTCACTCCAAAAAACATCTTTTTAAATCTCATTGGATATTTTGGAAAAACAAAACATGTCATTACGATTTTATAACTAGACCATATGAAAGGCCAAATTCTCTTAGAAATATTCATTTCCAATTCATAACCACATAGGAAATTATTTTTCTTGGAAAGTCACTTAAGACCGAAAGTGCATTAGAAATACATTTCATTTTTCAAAATGAAGGCATGATCATTTCTTGAAACCACAATCAGATTTCATAGCATGTGTATACTGCATAAATATATAAAATGTTTTTAACAAAATCAAGAAATCATGGGATTCAAATTAAAGGCATAATAACTGGGGACCTACCTCAAGGTGTAACCAAACTGAACATTCAACTCTTGGTGCTTTATAAGTATAAAATTCTACTCCCCCAGAAAGAATATTCACATTCACATACATATTTGGACACCTATCCCCTATGAACAAACCCACACAGCCATGTACATTTGTAAGGGGATCCTTACATATAGGCTTATATGCATATACCACTCACCACTCAACTATGTATGGATTGTCATATATATACATGGGTACACCCAACCCCATACACCTATATTAACTTCCTTGGAAGACTATACATGTAACGAGGGAACCCAAATATATATATATATACTTATTCATGTGTAGGTGATTTTCCTTAGACTTGATTACACAAAATCGTAAATAAGGGAACACACACTACAAAAAAAATTTAATAAATCAATTAAACACTTCATAAAAAAATTCAAAATTTACACTTTGAATTTACCCCAAAAATACACAAAATTTATTATCCATAAAATCCAACACACAACCAAATAATTTTTTACAAAATTTATTCTTATCACATGAATAATTTAATAAATCACTTAATAAATTTCTAAAAACATTTCTAAATAGTATGTCAAGGGTATGAAACAATAACACAAAAAATATATACATATCCTTTACTAAAATTCATTTCAAACACGTAGGCATGATTACCACTTTAAAATACCAATTCACACCACACCATTATGGTATGGAACATGAAAAAATTAATTTAACAAAAAAATTAATCATAAAAAATATTAGGGCATGGAACCACCATCCTTTGGTTTCTAAAACCCTTAAACATGGGGAGAATGTTCTTCCCTAACCTAGATGATCCTCAAGAAACCAACATTGTGTTGTAATCATGAAGATTAAACCGAAATAACTCAAAATCGAACCCCTAAAATGGAACCCTAGATGCTTAAAAAGGAAACCCTATACCAATATATGTAATGAAATTACCAAAGGGATAGGGTAGAATGGTGGGGTCAGACGAGGAAGGAAAGCATATTCCCAGTCACTGGAGGAGGAGGCTGGTGGGTTCGTTGTACCTGGAAGAGGAGGCCGACGAGTTTGGGGAACTGCATATGGAGGAGGGAGGTTGGTGGGTTTGGTGCACTACAAAGGGAGGACACCATTTGGGGGAGTCACAACCGGGTGGAGGTGGGAGTACTAGCGGAAGGGGAAGAAAACCACGGGAGGAGTGCTGACTGAGTATTTAGGTGGCGTGACGTGGGTAGGGGGAGGGGAGACATGGAATGATAAGAGTGGGGGAGATGGAAGATTTGTTGATGTAAAAAAGGGGGAGGAACCCTAATTTTTTTAATTTGTTTTAAAATAATAACTAATAATAATATTTTTAATAATTATAATAATAATCTTAATAATAATACCAATAATAATAATAAAAATAATAATATTAACAATAATCAAAATAATAATAATATGATTATTATTAATAATATTAAAAAACTATTTTTAATTTATTTCATTTTTTTCATATTGTTTTATTTTTCAAAATCGTAGATACCGCCCATGATTTGGCTAAAAAGTTGGTCAAACAGTGCACCATCCATGCACCTCTACTAGAGAACCCCAAAATATTAAATTTAAAACTTGTTCGACCCAAAACTCAAAAGAGAATACCAATATAACTATATAATTGATAAATCATGCTTAGGGTGTGTCATTTCTACCAACCAAAAACACTTTATTCCCCTATAAATTCGCTAAACAAAATGGGGAATCAAGCTCGAGATGAAAATTGAACAAGGCCAAAAAAATCATGAACTCAGTGTGACTTGTTACTCCACCAGTCACACCTAATAAGCTCTAAGGGAAACTACAATGAGAAGAGACATAAGGAAACGATGATGGTTCTCCTCACCATAAGAACCCAACTAGCATAACCAACATCTAGACTCCCATCACAGACTAACTCTAGAACTAATAACATGAACCAAAGCAGAAACCACCCACAAAGACAAAAAATCTCGAGCAGACTAACTTTTGAAGAATCAACAATAAGATCCATAGTGGGTCTTCCCACTAGTTATGAACTTAATAGCTTAGTCCAACTAGAATGGACAGATATGAGAATCCCAACACAAACTGACCCACAAACTCTCTACATAAACCAAACCCCCACCACATGGGGTCTCGGATGAAAGACCACAATCCAAACGGCCGACCCAACCCCAATTCATTATTTCCCAAGACACTTCCATCTCCAAAATGAGCATGTCCTTGAACAAAAAATGTGTCACAAAAGGATCTAACCACATAAGAGATACAATAATCTTGAGACTCACATCCATAAAGAGAAACCCCCCAAAGGAACACATTTAAGGAGGAAAAAAATACTAGAATTACAAGTAAATAATATCATCATGAGTTCTTGAAACCGTATAGGAACTTTCAAAAACAAAGACCACAATTAGAAGAAGAGGCCTTTAAGACTATTTCAACAAAAAGGATCCTTCAAAAACCATAGAAAACTACAACTTAGAATCTTAAACCATACACATTCTAGCACCAGTGACAAAATCTAGACCAAGGTCCCCACAACCAATGATTCCTGAATACATAAAAAGATTCACTCTGATACATGTGCCTCGAACTCTGAGGTATTGAAGCATACAATGCCCCACAGTCAAGAGCTGATAATATTTAACTAAAACTTCTCTTTCAGTTTTGTGAATCATAGAACCCCTTCAAAAAAAAAACAAGCGACCACAATGAGTAGATCATATTATTTCTTATGAATGAAACAATATTATCTTTGCCACCTAGAAAAGGTGGGAGACAAACCAAGAAGACTCAGGTGTGGTCAACAATCAAGAAAGGATACATCTCTAGCACTCAATTAAGTGTCTGGGTAGAGTAATCAATGAAAATAATCAATGAAACACTTGTTTATAATTTCCTTAAAAACCTTAAGCACCTTAGTTTATACAATTTCATGCCACTAAATGAAAAACCACACCGATGGAAATCATTCTAAGGATGAAAAAAATGAAAACATAAAGTAATAAAACTGACTGCACTTGAAGAATATAAGAGAGTGGACTGACAATTAAAAAATTTAACTGACAAGAAGACTTGTGAAAAACAGGTTCCTCTGGTTCACTTTCCTCAGTGGATGGGGAACCTTCCCAAATTCCAAAAAGGAATCATTTATTGAACCTTGTAGTGGGTCCCCACACAATTGAATCTTAATCGGATTTTGTGACTATATTTTTAGAGAAAAAATAAACCAACTCCTTGAGATTCCAAATATAGGCCACCACTCTTCATTATTCTTATTGGACACTCATGAGAAGGAAGACTTTCCTTGAATTCACCTCTTTAGTTTTATACCATCAAAAGAAAGTGGTCATAAAAACCTTAAAAGACATCCCATCATGAAAAAATGATGGGATGATCTCTTTCACCAATCCAATGTTGAACCTTGAAATGAACTTGAACTAGCAAGAGCTCTCATTGCATTGGTACTTTCGAATAACATGAAAACACTAACAATTCCAGGATGCCAATCCACTACCTTCAATAGATCCCAATCTTCATGGAAGAGAGACAAAAACTACAAAGAACTCAATTAAACAACTCTACTAAGATTTTGGGTAGAACCAACAACTTGAAGAGACTCACTAGCACCCTATGGGACTTTTTTGGGTAGCATACACTAAAATACGACATAAGAAGCTGAATCAAAATTTGTCATAAATCAAAATTCCCCACTTCAATAATACACCAAAACCCAAATTTAAATTGCCCTTATGACAACATTCTTAGCATGAAAAAACCAAAAACCCCCAAAAATGGATATGAAACATGAAAAGAAAATGTTAAATTATTTCCCACTCACTATTCAAAACATGGAATTTACCATTTTTTAAAACTATTTTTTCAGAAAAAAAAACAACATACATATCACCACTGGTAATCCATGAAGTCTCTCTCTCTCTCTCTCACACACAGATATATATATATTTATCCATGTTCTAGATTAAGCAAACAGCCACACATACCACTAATTATCCTTATGTCACATATATACCTCAATATATGTAATCACTCATGGGAATACCAAGTTTCAATTCAAAACACTTCTCATTTTCAAAATAAATCATTGAACATAAATCAAAAATTCCCAACCAAATTTCATTTCATGTTCCAAAAAAGTCATTCCATGATCCCAAAACAATTTCCAAAACACCTCTCATTTTTTCCATTGAAACCACAAATTCCATCTAACGAACACAACTTCCATTTCATAAACCACTTTTCCACCCAAAAAACAAAATCAATTTTGAAAACCCCATTTTCTTTAAAATATTTTCATTTTGGAAATACACTCAAGTCAGCACAAAACTAAGAAAAAAAAACACAAATCAATACTTACCAAAATAAGGGAATATGGTCTATGCCAACCAAACCACATGGCTTTGTGGAATATTCTCTGAGTGGGAATCAACGATAGGAAGTATCTTGAATCATGCACTCTGGTAGTACATGGGTTGCTAATCCATTAAATCTCATCACGTAACACCAGCTCAATCCTTTTTTCATCCCTTATCTACACATTCAAGGAAAAAGAAAAATTTACATCTTGGACTACCCATAGACACTTGATACTTAGGATGGTAAAGGTTTCATTAAGCCTTTCCTGCACCTTCCTCTAGATTCTAGAAAACACTAATCTCCAAGCTAAATGACACACCAAATAAGAAGGGCCTCCTATGATACCATTTTTTCACAAACCAATATGGGTCACCAACTGACCTGATGCCCAACCTAGTTTGCGGTAATGACTGAAGGGAATTCCATATCCCCAAGGTCTCGCAACTAGTGCTAGGTACCAAATTAAGATAGTTGAGAATTATATTTTACATAAATGAAAAAATTAAATAAATAAATAAACATAAACTAATAAAAATAGGTAAATACTATTGGGAGAAAATAAAACAAATATGTCCAACTAAACATACATCCAGGTGACCTCATGGGTAACCACCAAACACAGAAAAACACCAACTGTAAGAGAAATCTAGAACTAGAACACGAAACTAAAATGATGATGTCAGCATGTGCACCGAGATGCTCAGTAAGAATTCCTATTACAAGAACACCTTGTTCCCTTTAATTTAATAAGAAATCCAATCATGCAAGGTTGAGAATAAGACATTATAAAATAATGTTTTCACTCTTTCCAAATTAAAGTAAAATGTTTTCATATTTATGGGAATCACTTTCATGCCACTATATTTTAAAAATAGTTTTTAAACATGCATTAAAACTCCAAAAAAAGGAAAATAGTTCAAATTAAAAACACAGATTTTACAAATAAAGAAACAACCTTGATGAAAAAAATGGAAGTCATTTCACCAACACTGTGTCATATGCAAGAACCATGGTCAATCTTTATAGGTAACTGTAAAAAATGAGACCCTAGGAACCTCGTACGTCACTGAAATGTGGTATTGAAACCATGGAAACCAGTATTCTCATGGACTATTCACTAGTAGGGGACAACCCCATATCCCTAGTGGTCTACCATCATCATCCATAATCATTTATTTAGTGTTGTAGTTTCAATCCTACTAGATGGAACTCAAATGAACCACCTATAAATCATCTAGCATACTAGTCCTTGTCCTCCCACCAAGGTACCCTAGTATTCCCAAGTTCTCTATTTCAAGTGGTGGTGAGTTTTCATTAAAATAACATATATGAACATATCTCTCTCTTTATTCAAAAACACCCTCACCCTCTTACCACTGATCTCCCAACTTGAGCACATCCACCCAACACACAATAATACACAATAACCTTTACTAGGCACGTATCATAATCCACTCATTCAACATTAATATCATTTTTTAAACAAGGGTGAATGCCTTAGGATGGGTTATCATTTTTTCACAAACCATTCTTAAAGAGTCAAACGAGCTTAATTATTTACAAGGAAATATTTACATTTTAGAACACATAATCACCAAAAAAATTTAAGTATCCAAAAAATACATAAATTCTCAATTGAACAACAAATTTAATACTCATTTAAAAACAAGCTTGAACCCATGCATAAAACAATGCAATTCTTTCAAGAAAATCACACTACTATTTAACGATGAGTTTACACCAAAAAAGAATTTTGAAAATCACATTGGATATTTTTTAAAACCAAACATGTCATTACACTATTATAAATAAACCAAACGAAAGGCCAAATGCCTTTTGAAATATTCATTTCCAATTCAAAACCCCATATAAAATTACTTTTCCTGAAAAGTCACTTAAGACCAAATGGGAATTAGAAATAAATTTGGCTCTCCAAAATGAAGGAATGATGATTTATAGGAATTACAGCCATATTTCATAGCATGTTTATATTGCATTAATATATAATATGTTTTAATATAATGAAAAAAATCATGAGACTCAAATTAAAGGCATTTGAATAAGGGACCTAACAAAGGGTAGAACCAAACTGAATTATCAACTATTGGCACTTTCTAACTAGAATTTTCCCCCCACTATGCATATGATCTTTCAAATGCATATAAGTACCCATATCCCCTATTCACACACCTACTTGTCTAATAACATGCACTAGACGAACCCACACACACATATATATATATACATACCTATGCCCATCTAGGCGAGTCTCTATAGACCCGACGACACAAAACCAAAAATTTGGGACCACACACTACAAATATAATTTAATAAATCAATTAAGCACTTAATAAAACATTTCCAAGATGTGGAAGAAGTCTTTACCACAAAAATACACTTAAAAACATTCCTTTAAAATCCAACCCACACTAAAACATTTTATTCCAATCTTGTTTTTCATCACATGCATAATTTAAAAAATTACTTAAACAATTTGTAAAACATTTCTAAATGGAAAGTTAAGGGTTTTCACTAATAACACAAAAAACATAGCCATATCTTTTACTAAAATTCATTTCAGACACATATTCTTGCTAACCACTTCAAAAAAACAATTCTTACCACACAAATAATGTATGTAACATTAAAATTTTAATTTAAAAAAAATGTTAAATCCGAAAAAAATATTAGGGAATGTAACCACCTACCACTAGTGTCAAAAAAGCCTTAAAATTGGTTCAAAGATTCTGTTGTTCCATCACCACACCTCAAAAAACCAACAACGTACTCTATTCACACAGATTATAATGAAATAATTCAAAATCTCACTCATAAAATGGAACCCTAGATTATTATAATAGAACTGCATAAACAAGAAGGGGAAAGAAATTATCGGAGGGAGAGTGCATGGAGGTGGGGCCACATGTGGTAGGGTGGCAGGTTCATGTTCACCAGAAAAGGAGGCCGACAAGTTCAATGGTCAATGGAGGAGGTGGTTGGTGGGTTCAGTGCGATGCGTATGGAGGAGGGAGGTCGGCCGATTTGGTGCACTGTGTAGGGAGGGTGCTGGCTAGAAGAACCAAAACCGGCTGGAGGTGGGAGCACTGACATAAGGGGTAGAAGGCCATCATAGGAGCATTAGTTGAGAAGCAAGTCATCATGACATGGGTAATATGAGGGGACATGGGGAGTGACAGGAGTGGGGGTGAGCTAAGGGGGTGCGACATAGCAAGGGGGAGAAACCCTAACAATTTAAAAAACTAATAATAATATTTGTAAAAATAAATATAATAATAATAATAATAATAATAGTAAAAACAATAAAAATCTAAATAATACTATCTTTATTATTATTAATATTGAAACATTCTTTTAATTTTATCTCTTTTTATTTCATATTATTTTTTTAAAATCTGGGAAACCGTGCATGATTTGGCCACACGGTTGGTCAAACTATTCGTTGGTCATGGCCCTCTAATAGAGACCCCTAAAATTTAATATTTAAAACTAATTTGACCTGAAACTCAAAATAAAAACCATATATAAATAAATAATTGATAAATCATGGTCAGGGTGTGACATTCAATTAATGTTTGTTCCATAAATATCTCTCATTTTAGGTCATCTTTATAGATGTTCAAAATGGAGTTAAACAAATTAAAATTCATACCCACTCCTTGATTATATCAAATTTATGTATAAAGGGGGAGTGCTAGTAGATGTGTTATATCATATTAATAGGTAGACTGTTATTTTAGCACTTGAAATTTATGATGTGATTAATAAAGGTTTACAAGAGTATATGTTTCATGATACGTAAATGTTTATATATCGACCATTGGAGATATAATTATGTATTGGGAATGATATAACATGCATGGTCGTCAATGGATTGCATAGACAATCTTGTTTTATCTCTCTTGTTTCTACACATGTTTAGCCCATGTGGACATAGGGTAGACCAACTAAGGTATCTTAATAAGATAATCATGCGGGGATATCCCAATTTCTCAAAAAGATAAGAGAATCCAAAATACATTTAAAGGTATGAAAAGAAATGATAAAACCCACACATTGATCCTTTTTATTTATTATCATTACGGGGGAGATGATAAATTGACATTATTTAAGAAAATGGTTTGAATAACAAATCAAAAGGGGGGGGGGGATTTAAAATCCCATGTGGATGATTGATAAGTACAGTTGTATTTGTTTTCAATGTACAAAAAGGAACAAATTTAAATGTATGGTGAATTCATCTATGACTAGTGATTATTCATGGAAGGAGAAAGATGTAAAGGCCTTGAGAAATATTGATGAATGCGAGTAATGGTTCTTGGTGATTTGTTATGGATTAATGAAATGGAATTGGATTTCATACATGTGAAATTATCCCTCTCATCCCAATGATTGATAAACTATTATAAAGTTTAAATTTTTTTTTCTAATTTTACAAGGAGAGTGTACATTGTCTAAAAAAATTTACAAGGGGAAGACCATGAAAATATTTATTTGTGTGAACAATGTTTTTGATGAATGCATGAAATACCTTATTATTGCATGAAATTTTTGAAGAAGTAAAATTTTAAGGCCAGGAAAAATATATATTTTTCATGAGGTAATTTTATTAAATATGATTCATACAATGTTTTTTATGATTTTATGGAGTACGAGGAAGTTAAAGGAGTTTATTCAAATAATTATTACATTAGGACCTCACTTGAACACCACATGAATAAAATTAATTACATGAGGGAATTAAGATGTTTTCTAAAAATATAATCCCATAAAAAACTATATTTTTTCATGAGAAATTTTAGAGGGATCTATTATATGAATTATACTTATATCTTTTATGTATTATTTATATTAGTCCCTATCCAATGAATTTTCCAACCATTAACTGGCTAACCAAGTTAGCTCAACCATGCTCATTTAGGATAAAGGTTCAACCATTCATATGAACCATCATATCCAACCAACAATGTTAGTATGCATTACGGTGAGAACCATTATTGGAAATAGTGAGATTATGTGGGTTCATAACACCATTTTGGTGTGCATGGTGGCCCATAGTGGGGGAAAGTGGGTTGGTCCACCACATATGTGTGTGTGAATGCGTTTTAGCTGCCATCCCTAGTACTGAAAAGATGGGGTTTTATCATGGAAAGTCTTATTAAGGAGATTGGACATGTGTGAGGAAATGAGGTGGGATGGGAGCATTGTATACACTATTTATCAACCATTAAACTATATGTAATGAAGACTTCCAATTCGATATGTTTCATATGAGATATATGATCTTCATAGATGTTGTCTTATTCCTTAAAAACTAATGTATCTTCATGCATCATGTGTTTCTCCATTATAATTTTTCTGAAGATCCACTTGATCTTCTAATTACAATTTCATAAAATTAATGTTCCGAAAATGATAAAAATATAATGAAACATCATTTTTATTATTGAACTGAAGCTAAAAATGATTGGTACTAATGGAATCAATGTTGAAGAAGGTTATTAGAGTATCCAAGACTTTATGTGATATCTTATTATGGTGTTTCATATGATCCTCATTAGATACACATGATTCTTATAAAATGGAATGTGTCCTTATATCATACAAAGTTAATCCATGATTTTTGAAATCACATGAAACCAGGAAACATGCAATCAAAGGAATAAAATAACCCAAGGTATTTGGGTATTCAAAATGAATTTACATGGTATCATTCATTATGTTTTCAATGAAAAATTAGATTCATATTGAAGGCAGTGATTGAGTTAGATAAAGGGAAGATCACACATAAACACCATGTTACACATCGTATGAAATTCTACAATATAGTAATTCGTGAATATCACACTAAGGAGTTTTATAGAGAAACATTTATATAATCCTCTTTAGAAAATAATGTTAAAAGAATTAACATCTATGTATGCTGGTACACAAATGTCACTCATGTTTTTGCGAAGCAACCAATATTCAAAAAAAAAGATGATCACTTACACTGTAATCGTGAAATATATTTACTAGTAATATATCAGTGTACACCCATTCATGTTTGAATCAATGATATGATAGTGTTTCATAATACATGAAACATGCATGTGTGTTTATTAAGTGAAGGGTGACATGATGTATAAACACAAAAAGTATATAGTTGTTGTGAAAATAATGTTTATGAGTACATAAAAAATGATGAAAAACATGTGAATTCTTATCTGTATAAAAAGAGTATAAAAAATTCCAGATAATTGAGATACCCAAAACAAAATAGTTAGAATAAATTAATATAAAAAGAATAACTAAATAGATTTTAATGGGTTTTTGAGAATCGAGGATGAATATAGAATGGAATCGTTGATATTCAACAAGTTATGATTATTATGACTGAGGGAAAATATAGTAGGAATGAAAATCATGAAATAGATTTGATAATTATTTGGCTATAAAGGATCCATTTATTGATGAAGAATATCTTATTTTATTTGATAAAGTGACATCATTGAGCTGACTGAGAGATCTTGTTCAGAAAGTGTTGAAAGAAATATTTGAATAAATGATGGTTCTAGTATAATTAAATCCATTGAAGTCCAGTTATTCTAGTATAAATAACTCCATCTATCCATTATAGGTTGTTGATATAACCTGTTAAACTTATGTGTGAATTTAATTTCCCCTATAATCAATTTGAATTATAGTGATTATAATATTGCAGAAATAGTGATACGTTGATCAAGGAAAGGAGTAGGATCTATAATTGTGGCCTAAAAACTCAAAATATATATTCCCTTTTTATATTTTTTATTTCATTTTCATGTGATTATTGAGAGTGTATATCAAATCCAATCCTTTTAAATAGGGTAGAGGCTTGAGTGTAAGAGCGGTTTATTGAAAAGAATGTACAAACTGGAAAAAAAATTGGGTGCACTGATTCACCACCATATCAATGTCTCTACATGATCTATCCAGGATTTTTAATGTCACGTCCATATATATATATATATATTGATGATATATCTCTATATGAATTTTTATAGGAAATCATATCCATTTTTTTAGTTACGTAAAATAAGAACAATCAGTTATTTAGATAAATTCCAAATAAATTATTATTCTAATATAAAATGAAAAACTACTTTTTCATGTTTCATTTTATCAATCACACAAAAGTTTGAAAATTTCTTGTGAACCTATATTCAAAAAATGATATATGAACACCAGACTATTGCCACCATAATCTAAGAGAAAACCCATAAACAAATAACTCAAAAATCATATTTGAAAAAAATAACTCATCTATAATATCAAAATGAATGAAAAAATATGAATCCATAAATATTTGTACTTGATCTTAAGAAGATGATGAGTATGAAGAAATAGAGAATCCATCAAAAGTTCTGACTAATCAAATCACCACATACCATATCCTAAATATTATGTTAAAGAAAATAATGTTTGATACAACTCTGTAATGTCCTTGTAAAGGTCACTATCCACAGACCTTATTTGGGTTTCAATGTGACCTCAAGCATGACGCCTCATATTCCAAAGGCCAACAACTAGTAGTGAAGGTCAGATAAATCAGATATTAGGACTATACACTATAGAAACATAATAAAAATAACAACTAATAAAATTAACATCCATAACAACTTGAGAATAAATGTAAATAAAATAGATATATATTGGAAGGTGTACCATAAATAGATCGAAAGAAACACCATGCGAAAATAAATATACTCATATATTTTACATAGTCATAAAATATATGAAGATCACATAATTGGACAGTTATATAGAAAATATTAAAATGTAAATTAACAAACAGAAGCACACAATGTCCTTTGAATCACCTAAAACATCTCTCCAAAACACCATCAGGCTCCACTAGTTCACCCCATATACCCGGGCTATCCCCCAAACATGAATGTCAAATATACCATCTATAAAAGCAACAAGGTACCCCTATATGATATGAATAATTAACTCATTAGGCCACCAATAATGGTTTCCCTGATAAAAACTAGTGTATGTAGTCATGCATGTAGGCATGAGATAAGGGTAGTAACAACTCATATTCATACCCTTGCTAAACCATTAGGTGGGGAATAAACACTCATATGGTTAACATATGATTATATCCGCTTGTTCCAGTTTATGTTCTATCAGTAGTGATACCTAAAATGTATTTTCCATATACATAGCAACACATCTCAATATTAAGGCACAAGTACAAAAAATAGTAGAAGTGTATCCACCTGTAGAGGGATGTCATCCCACCTAGCATGCCTAATCATCTCCAGATGCCTCAAGTCCAACCTGTATCAAAACATTATCATGGAGATTCAAGTCTCACCCACATCATAATAAGCTTGGTAGGCATAATCTATATCCCGTGTCACATCAATCTTGGGAGGCATCATGTCAAAACCACATCATTACCATCTCGATAGGACACAACTCCAACCCACATCATAGCCATATATGGATTTATTAATTTCAATCTTTATCACAACCATATTAGAAGTCATCACATCTAACCTATATCACAAGAATCTTAGGTAGAATTACATCCACCATCACTAGGATAGCATTACACCCAAACACATATCAAAGAATAACTCAGGTTGTCATTACAATGAACTAAAAACCAAAAAAACTTAAGGCTGGATGTACAACCAAATGAAAATTGAAAAATAATATAGGATTGAATAACACTAAACATTATCAACCAAATTCCTAAGGTTTAAATTACACCCAACTATATAACAAATAATGTCATGAATTGGAATTATACCCAACCACTTTCTAAATAACTCTACATAACATCCCAATCCATAATGGTGATGTAAAAATTTTACACATTACATGATAAATTAATAAAAATGTAATGTCATATATTAGTAATTATAAGCTATCCCACTGAATGAAAATGTAATAAAAAGTCAACATGTTAAGTATTTCCTTCCTGGAAATGAATTTTATTTACAAGAACTCATCTATCAACAATGGTTTGTGTTATAATGGGAACTAATTATACCATTTCCCAAAAATTGGATAGATAAAGACTTTAAATAACTAATAAATTAGTTGAAATCGGCATGGGACACCCAACAATGAAATAAAATGATTATTTTTTATGATAGGTACAAAGACAACTAATCATATTATAATTATCTATGTATCATGCTACTTTTTAAATAAAAATTTTACCTTATTAGTCATATGTTAAACACATACTATTTTCAGTACCCATCATAGTATAAATAGACAATATTAATTACTTGACAAATGAGGAAACCACTATTGATTTAAATCCGAGACATACCTATATACATTCCTATATACATACAGTAATCATCTAGTACCATAAAAACAACAATAGAATCACATCAAACCATCATTATTGGTGTGTTCTATTTATAAAACAAGACATCTATATTTATCCATGACCCTAACATACATATGAAAACCATCTTGGTTACCAAATATCCTTTTTAGTATACTTTTACATTTGTAACATAACCATCAATGACCATGTAAAAATTTATAACACTCTAGGAATTTCTTGAGACTAATAGGACTACTTAGTCATTCCTAACTCAAGGTAACCCACTAAAATTTCCATCATGAGTCACTCACCACTAATTATATGATTTTAAATTCCATATAACATATGCATGACCATAAAATGTGGTAATATAAGCTGTAATATATCATAAAAAATGATTTTCTCCCTTAAGTAATGCTTAGTAACCATCACACAACTTATACAATCCCTTTCAAAACATCAACCATGAAACACCATAGGGATGGTGATTGTATGTTTTGTCACATGGTATAGTTCTAACAATTAATACCATGATTAAAATGTGATTTTCTAGGTGATAGATTATATCTGGTGTTTGTATAAGTTAACTCCTATACACTATGGGTAAAGAGTTTTTATAGATGCTTTTGTAGGATATATAATGTGAGTCTCACATGTTGGAGAATTAAAGAGGTGATTATTCATAGAGACCTTGATGGAAGTATTTATAAAGTAACTTATAGTTTATATTATTAAAAGATATTTTCTTTATGATTATGATAAGTAAATATGTGTATGAGTACTATGTATGATAGAAGTAAATTTAAAGAGTTGGCTTGTGCCAGCACATATACCAGAAAAATTAAACAACTGTGGATAAAAAGTGTAAAATTATATCAATGTTTAGAGATGAATCTAGCTGAATATGGGGTTTTGTGAAAAATCCCTAGATTAAATATCCCTATATACATGTACATAAATGATACTAAAATCAGTTCTGAAATTAATGTGGATAATGGATAACCTAACATGTGAAATAGGAAGTGTAGTGCCTGAGATTGAAGAACTATAAGAAGAGAGTTTTCAATTACTATAAATTTCTTGAGAATCATTCTTTTGTTCTTGAAATGTTTAATAAATTATAAAAGGTATTTATGTAGTGTTTACGTGTGGTTAATAATTTCTAGATACATATTGGGGTATTCCTAGTTCAAAATTATGGAAATATAGGAAATATTCTATGTCAAGTTTCCACGTATGAAAATTGTCACATACAAGAATTTCAACACATATGTGAATTCACGTAACATAAGTCACCATGTTTAAAAATATTCATATATGTGAAGATTCATACTGTTAAATTCAGTGACACAGAGAAATTATTAACATATGTAGTTTGAATGGTGGATCTGAATTTCACATAGTCAAGGTCTCCTACATATCTAAACTCATATTAACACACTGTAATGAAGAACCACATTGGAAAATTGAAATTAAATAACAAAAAATCAGAATTCAAATAGGTGAAATTCATATAATAGAATTATCACTATAATCTTGGTGAATGATAATGAATTTATAAAATTTTCAAACCTTAGGATTTATTAAAATAAGTCAATGCTTATGATGATATTTCATTATTATAAAATCATGAATTTTATTTAATCAATGATATTATACTATTTCAAGAAATGAATAATGAGATGTTGACTACACATATTATTTGACGATGAAAAAATAGTTATTGGTGATTCAAAAATAATACAGATAAAACACCGTCGAACCTAGAGTTTTAATTAATCATTGCCTATGTTATTTGAATATATTTTTGTTTGAGGTTCATGGAGACTAATACTAATGTTTGTGATTTTTTTTCAATATTTCATAAATGTGAGGACATAGAAATTTACTATATCTAGAAATGTATAACAAAATTAACTTACCATCAATGAAGAAAAAGTAAACCTATTGATCGGTTTGATGTATGATTTAAATATATCCTTAGAAAAATGATTCAAGATTATTATTTTCATTGAGCATTAATGGTTTTATAAGATGAATTTTATATGGGATATTGAGAAAAATAATATGGAATATTCTAATCCTTAATATTGTTGTTGTTCCTCATAGATCAGGGAAACCACACTGGGGGTGAGTCGGTGCAAATGAATTTTAAATAATTTAAACCAATTATTTTTACCACTATACCTATTAATTAAATAGATCAAAACAATATTTTTATCTCACCTGGTTTTATTCAATTAAATGATAAAATTGAGACTAGATAACATGTATTATAAGGATTTGATAACATGTTTCATCTTCAACGTGTATGACTATTTCCCCTATTGTGGTGGTTCTTATCTTCTAACACACAACATCTATTCTGTTATAAATATGACGTTCTAGAAAGGTTATATCCTTGAATATGTATAGTGGTTGTTACCCCACTCACACACAATATCTCTTCTCTCATTTTTCTTATTTACCAAATAATGTATGATCTCTTAAAAAATTTGGATCTATCTTTTTATTAGACACACTAAAGATATTAAATCACAACATCATTGGGTCAATCCAAGTATACCCATCCTCAATGATAATAGATTCATCATAGAAACATCATCATTTTAATAATATTATCATAATAATATTTCTAATATTATTCTACCTTTAAATACACATTGTTATCACATGAGATATTTTCTATAATTTTAAATATTTAAATCACATTAAAAAAATATGACATGAACTTTCTTTGATCATGATATTTTTTAATGGAGCTAGACTTTAGAATTGAATCTATTTTATTCTCACACAAAATATCTTCCCAAATCCCCCTTTAATTCATAATTTAACTTCCCTCATTTATTTCTCAATATTTTTCATCTTTAAATTTATCCTCATATTCTATATAATTTTTATAGTTTCACCATTTCATTAATTATCCAAAAAAACCCAAATTCATAATCCAAATTAGTATAAAAGTATTCATGAACAAGAATATCATGGTTGTACAATATTATATTTCAAGTAATAATCACTTTTACATTGATTTCATGAAATACTAACACTATCAAATGTCATATTTTATTGTTATATGACTAAATATCCTATATTATCTCAATGTTATGCCTAAATTTCAGAACATATCACTTCAACATGAATCCTTATTACAATAAACTCTTCATCATGAAATAAATCATGGATTTCTGATCATGGTGTGACTATATATCAATTTTATGAAATAATTTGTATGTATTTTCATCTAGAGATAAATTTAAAGCGTGATGTTATTCTCCACTATTCACACTTCATATTCTAGAAATTATTTTGTATTGTGATCCTAATGTTAAACCATGATGTTTACTCTACTAAATATTGGTACAATAATATTATTATATATATATAAATTGGATCAGGGTTACTCAACATAACTCTTAGAACATCAATTTATATAAGTTTTATGAATTTTATGTAGCCTTTAATCCCTTTAAAAGAATCTTCCACGAATATGAATCAATATTTTATAACAAATATTGTATCTTACATGATCTTTTGGAACTATAGTTTCATCTAACACATATTTAAGTAATTGTAATCATTAAAAATATAAAACCATTCTAACATAGCTTGATTTTTTTTGAGTTTAATCTAACATAGTTTCATTGTTCTTCGGAGTTAATCATATGTAGTGAATATTTAATCTTTTGTAGTCCATCAATTGTGGTTTTAATCTTATGAAACGTAAAATTTATAGATTTAATCAGACAAAAGTAGTTGATAGGCTAAATTAATTTTACACAACTAAAAAAAATCAATATTAATATAATTAAACTCATAATTTCATAACATTTTATAAAATATTCAACTCAATATCAACTTTATAAATTTCTAATCTTATTTTAAAACATTTCAAACACTTCCAATCACTTTGGAATAGCTTCAAATCATATTAAATAATTACTCTAATAATGTAAATGTTTATTCAACATTTAAATACTTGTTATATAATTTTGATATTTTTCAAACTACTTCAATAATATCTTCATCAACCATATTTCATATTCATTCATAGAAACATATTGTACCCCATGTTCCATGGACCAACTCAACAAATTATTCTTTATTTTCCACATGTGAATGGATCTCCAATAATTTAATTGTAGTTTATTGATTTCAGCTTCATCTGTAATGAAAATATTTTTATAATGAATCAATTTTGATGGTACTTTAAACACTAAGAATTATGTCATTATCCAATATGCTCAAATCAACACATAATGATTTACTTTTTTTGATCCTCTGTTTTCATCTAATCTTATTCCTCAAAAATTCATGGGTCCTTTACATTTATTCCAAGATTATCTTATCAACACATATTGGTATCATTCTTATTAACAATGATTGAAAATATCACAAATTGTTTTAACTATCTGTCTCATTATATTTTTTTATTAATAAAAATATTAAAAAAATACATTAAAATATGATACCTTATATCTCCTTCTGCATGCCGCTTATTGAAAATAAAAACATCTGAAAATAGGATGGTGTCATTTACCTTAGATCTATGATTCATTAATTATTCCATACAAAGTTTACGTGAGATATTCTCAGTGTAAAAAACAATAGGGTAAAATTTAGGCACTAATGTTTTCCATAATGAAATCATGTGATGATACCAACTAAACATTCATTTCTGAGGGTATGTTCAGATATATTTTCATCCAAATACTAGTTATTGAATATATTCTCATAGTATTTTCATCTTGAATTCCTACACCCATCACAACAATGGATTACAAACATTCAAAAATATAGTTTTCTTAGTTTCAAAAATCACCCCATGGATTTCTCCATTTCATGCCATTGATAAAATTCATAGAAACAATTATATTAAAATTTTATATTTGAATAATAGGTATGATATAATATACACTCATACCTTTTCATTAACACTTTCCAAGAACTTTTTCAAGAATTCCATATTTACCTACTATACTAAATTCAAATGGATTTCAAAAACATCTCCCCATTAATAGGTGAAAATAATATTAACATCATTGAGGTTAATCTCTCTATAAAATATGATTCAATATAGAAAATTATTGGATGATAGATTTGATAGCCTTTTAATATCCTCAGTTCACCCCGAAAATCATCTATCACCATAAATTTCCATCAATGGGAGAAAAATATAATATGTATGGGGATGAGGTAGAATGTATTTTCTCATTAATTAGAGAAAAACATGATCATTTTTTATTATCTTACAAGATATTCTATTAATTTTAGCTATATATTTTCTTATAACCCTTCATATATGTACTTTTAAACTATATGATATGAGTCCTTATAAGAAGTGTTGTTGTATAACTTTTCTATTATATCTACTTGTATAGAATTACATTCCTTCAATCATTCAAAAAAATATAAAAACCCTTGTGCTTACTATATCTTTCTTATAATTTCCCTTTGGTTTGGAAGAATGATTTTATAATCCTTGAAATTATATCCAACTGACTTTCAATTTACACATAGATTCTTAAAAAATATTTTGGCCATTTTTTTTACAACCACTTATTTAATTCAACTTATTCTTAGAATTTTTTTTATTCAATAACTCTTTCATTCTATTATGATTTATCTAATTTTATTTCCATCTCTAATTAGGGTTTATAGATATCCATTATCTTTTTAGAAAAATTTCCAGCTACCTTGGGTCTTCTAAATGGTTTCTTGAGAAATTTGACCACCAATTTAATCATTCTATTTTTCTCAAACATTTATTTTCCATTCTACTCTATATTTATCCCATAAATACCAATACACATGGTTTTTTTTCATTGGTCCATTGTTTGTATGTTTCTTTCATAGTTGAAGAAGATCCTTATCCTTGTTGTTGTATTGTTCTTTATCTTCGTGGTGGTACTTTACTTGATTGTTATAAATTCGTAAACCACATATATCTTTGATCATAGTATAATCAATGAATTATCATTTTTAAATACAGGGTTACCCATTTTTTCCATGGTATACATATTTTTAAAATGTCAATTTTATTCATGCTTCTCATGAGACCATTTCAAAAATCTCGATAGAAAAATAGTTAACACTTCGTTGACCAGATCCAAAAATTTTCAAACATATATTGAATAATTCATAAAATCCATTAAATAATTCATATTTTATCATATTAATGGAAATATTCCACCACGTCTCCTAAAATAACAAATAACTCATCATTCACAGTATCTAATTTTTATATAGTCCACAAACTCTCTCTCCAAAAGCACTGTTAAAGTTATTTTTTTCAAAAGTTCCTCCTTTGAATTCTTCTCGATCCCTCACTTATAAAATCAAGATATTTTATAAAGCATTTCATATTTTTTTTTTCATTTGTGTAAGCTATTTTATGTAGTTATACTTTATTATTTAAAATATTTTCATGGGTGTTCTCACTCATAAAATATTCAACATATAATTCTATGTTACGGCTCTTAGATATGGAATTGTAAACTCATGAAAAGCTCCCTCAATAAACATCGTAATACCCCAGTCATGTAATTATCCCATTTTTTCAAGTTGTTCTTTTACTGTTTCTGGTGTTACAAGAATTATGATCTCATGAAACCTTTTCAAGATTTTCCATGTGGGTCAAAACATGTTGGATTCCTCCAATTTCAATCTTAACATCATGGCCTTGCAATCCAACTGTTTCAATATGTAAATTTTAACTCAATATCATAGCTCAAGATGAATTCATATTGATTTTATTTATACTTCCTCTCAATTCTCCAACATTTATCATGTGTATCTCTATAATAATTTTTACTATGCACATCTCAATCATCATTTGAGGTTAGGATTGTTGGAATTTCACACTTTATGTAGGCTTGATTCATACGGTAATTTTATTTTTGTGGTTTACATAGGATTCCATGTTTTTAATAAGGTTTCTAGATCATAATCTCATCCAAACATGTTTTAGTACATCAAAATGGTAATTTATAGTTTTCATAAATACAGGATCATCATTGCCTGAAAATCTATACATTTTGAAAAAGAAGTTATTCTGATTCGGGTTGTGCATCAACATTTAAAAATTAAAAACACTAAAATTAAGAATAAATAACTCACTAAAAACTTAAATCATTAATGAAATATTTTGCATAAATTTTAGATTTCAAATCTATTGCAGCCCAAAATTTTATAAATAAAATTCCCTATTGTGACATAATTAAATGTGTTATTATTTATTATGGATACATAAAAAATAATAAAGTATTTTGTTTTACTACATACATTTTAAAAAAACCAATAATTTTCATTACCATTGATAATATATTCCTTTAATTGTGATCATATGACTAGTATAAATATAGGGTTTTGACAAATCCAATTGACACAGAAAAAGGAAGTGATAGTCTAAACTAGTTGGATCATACCTAATAAAGGCCATTTAATAGATCCTCAAAGGTAGATAGAGTCACTGGGATTTATCATTGACTAGGACCAAGCTATGATCCCACAACTTAATCTTGAGAAAAACATTTTATGAGAGAAGTTCAAGTTCATTGAGATCACAGACCTAACCATGTACACCAAACCACCCCCTGAAAGAATCGCCATCGTGCACCATACCCTTAAAGTGTTTTCTAGTGAATTAAAAATATATTTTTAATATAATAAGAACATTATTATTTATATTTCATTTTAAATATAATAATAGTAATATTTACTTTATATTATTACATTATAAGTGATTTTTATCGTTATACAATAAAACAAAAATTTTATTTTTAATTAATTTTCTATTTCAATAAAGATTTTTATTTTTATGAATTAAATTATTATTGAAATAAATTATATTTTCATAAAATATTATTAGTAAATCATTTTTATTAAATTTAAATAATCATATAATTCTTATAATGTGAAATGTAATTTTTATAAGGGATCAAAAACTGTAATAGTAAAAAACCAAGCATTTCTTATTAAATGTTGAATCTATTTCAAAATTTAAACATCATATATTTAGAAAATTATTTTGAAAAAATGAATACCAATTTTTTATAATAATTTAGAAATTATCATATGGTGAATGTTTCATAATTTTCTGAGATAATCATGTTTTCGAGTAAAAATTAAATATAGTATAAATATATTGTGTTTATTATGACATTAAAATGACCCAAAAATGATGTAATAAACACCATAAATGGTATTAAAGAAAAAATATATGTTTCCCCTTTAAAATAATGTTATTTTATATTTATTTTATTAATTTTACAAAGCCTTTATAAATCCTCCAAAACCTATAATATATATTATGGTTTTAAAATCATTTCCTTAAAGATGTGACTCAATTCCACACAACCAAGGGTATAATTTCCATAAGTTATTCCCATATCCTTATAAAATAATTAATACCCCCTCAAAAAATTGTATGAAACCATTATAAAATAACCATGGAATGATTTTTGGTTTTTTATTAATTTATTATATAAGTCCAAAACCTATGTTTGAGAAATACTAAATATTTACTCACTCATTTTCTATATAAATACACCCATGACACCATTTATCATCACTAAAAACCAATAGATTACATAATTAGTAGACACATAAAATTTTATATTCCTAAAAAGGTTCGACCAAGCTCTAAATAATCTTCTAAAAAGCATTTGTAATAACCCTATATAGGTAAGGGATTCCTATCTTCTTATTTATTCAAGTAACTCTTTTATGTTATTCCTCTTAGTTTATATTTGATATTGTTTGGTTATGTTCTCATAAAAACATATTACTTTAATTTTTATTATCATTTTATTAGAGACCCATTTCCCTCTTAGTAATCCCTCACATGAACTTTATGTACACTCGTTAACATGTTGAAATTTAGTATGAGATCTCCTACTCTCCTTTTTTATTAGGAAGCTATTTTATATTTTATCTCTTAATTTATTTGTGTTCATGTTGGTTTATTTTCTTCCATATCACATTTACAGTCCATTTCACTAATAATTTTAGATATCCCCCTTTTAATCTCATTAATACCTCTCATGATCCTTTATGCACACCTTTTACCATACTGAAATTTAGTATGGGATCCACTTATTAATCTCTTTATTCAATTATATTATTTATCTTATGTCTTTTATATTCGTTTAATAACATTTAGATAAGTTATTTAACATCCATATTACTATAGATAATATGTATAAATTATTATATATACATTTTAATCTCGTAAATCCCTCCTGTGAACATCAATACACCCCCATTATGCAGCTAAACCATTACCGTAATTTTCCAAGAAAAACATCTATGTAATGAATACCTAATCTTCTTTAATATCAAGGGTGTTCACCTTTATGAAATTATATTTATTTATTTAAGAATTATATGTATTTATTCCACACACTTTTATTGTGGAATAAAATTTGATGATGAATGAATCTATATTGTATTATCTATATGGTACACTTAATCATGAAAATGTAATGAAAGTGATGGGTGCGCCTAAAAAATATATAGCACTACAATGCATTGGGTAACATTTTAGTCTTATGAGACATCATGAAATATATTTAGGAGTGGAAAAAATAGATCATGGGTCTTTTTCCATCATTATTTCATGGAATTTATCCATGTCATATTTTTATAATGCAGTTTTTTAAGTTGACTCAACATTTCCTATGTTCCCTTTATGATTATCATGTTATATCATGCCTCATTGTTCATGTTTATGTTTATCACTCCATTTATGCTCCATTAATATTCATATTGACCAATATATATTGATTTCTACATGTCATTCCATGATTATTCCCTTACTCGACTTTATATCTCACCTTTTTCTTATGTATCATCCCAGGTTATCCCATGCAATTTTTATATATGGTGGAATAAAATGATCGTGTTAAGTATGTTTTCAAAAATGTTGTTTTATACCTTGTTTTAAGTTGTTATATAATTTACATAATTCTAAAAGATACTATATGGATTGATATTTCATGTTTTATCATGTGTAATCTTATGTAATAAATAATGAATTAATGTGTAATAAAGAGAAGGCTTGTTACAGTTGGTATTAAAGGGAATGTTTAAAAAAATTGGATTGAGATTAGAAAATTCTAGAGAAAGGATTAAGGATAAAAATATGCAAAAGAAAACATCCCTAAATTTTGGTAATGTATAGATTAATTTATTTATCAAGAAAATGCATATCTTTCTGGATACTACAAGTTGATGTGGCTCTAACACATATGTACATAAGGGTAAATACTGAAAACACCGCATTGAACTAAACTCAACTGAGAACTGGTGCATGAAAAAAGGACCTTATACACACCTTATTTGAAAATCCTAGGTGATATGCATTGGTAAATTCAAAACATCATTATGAATCATATTAAGGGAATAAAAATTTCCATAAGAGTATTTATTAAAAAATAGATCATGAATAACATTGATTGTAGCCCAAAAATTCATATGTTAAGAAATAAATGTCATTTATAAGGAATCCCTTTTATACAATTGGATTCCATTTAATGTTCTTAATAGATTTAAAATTATCATCCTTAAATTTTATCCTTTATTCTAGTAAATGGCCAAAAACAAGAGGAATCAGGTAAACAACCAATGTGAAGGGAAATGTGATGACTGTACAAAGGATATTCCCAACATGATTGGATAAGGAATCATGGAAATTGTGTTGATAATATCTCAACTACATCATGTTATGAATATAAACCTGTATGAAGAGGAGTAATGAAATATCCCTTATAAAGAACAATCTACGGTTGAGGTCTTTATGCGATAAAGGCATCCAACTTTCAATGGATCATATGACCCTGGAAAAAATGGATCAACTCCATTAAGAGAATACACTCCATAATTAATTGTTCAGAGAAAGAGAAGGTTCTACAAGATTTTTATCAAATAGAGGGTTAAGTTGACCAGTGGGGTAAATTGATTAGAATACCAAGCCTCAGGAAGAGATCAATGTGATGGGGTGGAAAGAATTCCAGAAAATATATTACAATAATTATTTTCATCACACTCTATGAAATAAAATGGAAAAGGATTTTCATAATCTCAATAAAAAACAATGTTGAATCTAGTGGGGAAATATTAGTAAAACCTCACCAGACTTACCTGATATGCATCCATCTTTGTCATTACCGTCAAATGAAAAGTTTACCGCTTCTTTTATGGGATAAAACCTAGAAAATGAAAAGACCTAGTAATATTATACAATAATAGTTAGGAAGAAATTTTTTATGTGAACTCATATTTGAAATTATGAATGGTGAATCTCAATGGTATTTTGAGGATAAGAAGAAGAAAGTGGAGTTTAGATCTAACAGTCTGATAAATAAATTTAACAGAGTTAATAAATTTCAACATCCCACTTATCAAATGTGTAGAACGAATCACCGAAGAAATTTCGTAAGGGGGAGATTAAATGTTTTAGGTGTTGGATATATGGAAAAATACCTAGATATATCTTACAAGAGGAACCCACTGATGAGATAGAGGAAATGAATTATCCAATAAACCCTCAACACATTGTTCATTATTTCAACTGTAGGTAAACATGACACTTCTTAAACCAATTCTCAATGATAAAGGTTTTTAGAGACAACCAACAACCTCTAAGGCATAAAGGGTTATATTTTCCCATTGAAAACACTGATGTGGATCCTGAAAATGAAGAATTGATAGGTACTCCAATTATTCATTCAAGAATATCAATCATACTTTTTGAGTCCAGTTCTATGTGTTCCTTCCAATCACATAAGGTTAGTAGAACTATTCAAACACCACTATAAAGCATGGAAGTAGAGATGTTGGTGAAGATGAAAAATAGGGAAATAATTGAATCCCATGTATATAACTCCTACACTATCAAGATTTATAGGATGAATTTTCCAACAAACTTTGTAATAATCCCTTTAATTAAATTTTATGAAATTATGGGTATGTATTGGATTTCCCTATATTGAGCCAATATAAATTGTCACTAGAAGGAAATAGCTCTCTGCATTATGAATCACCCACCAATTATGTACAAGTATAAGTAATATGATGAATCTTCTTTGGTGCCAACATCTCAATCATGGATATTATTACCCTGTGAGTAAGAATATCCGGCTCAAATGATTGATTCTAAGGAAAATATCATTCTTTATGACATTCCCATTATGAAGGAATGTGTTGATGTGTTTCTATAAGAATTTTCTTGCCTTATTTATAGTCGAGAGGTTTAGTTTTCAATAAATATTATACCTAGGGTGTTTCCATTATTCAATAATAAATATATAATTGTTGTTTTGGAACTTGAGAAGATGAATAAAAAACTATTAGAGAATCTGGATAAAGGGTTTATATTCCGAAGTGCTTCACCTTGGGGTGCACTAGTTTTCTTCTTCATGAAGAAGGATGGGTTAATTCCATTTTCCTTAATTATCAAGAATTCAATAAGTTCGTGATAAAGAACAAGTATCCACTTCTATGAATTGATTAATTGATCGATATTTTATGGCTAGAAAAATAATTATCTAAGGTGGATTTTCAGTTGGGATATTATCAAGGGTGAATAAAGAGTATATCCAAAAGACTGCTTTCTGAAAAAGGTTAAGGCACTATGAGTTCATATTAATTCCATTCTAACTCACTAATGATCTATAAATATTAATGGAATTGATTAATATAGTCTTTAAAGAATAACATGACAAATATTTGGTAGTATTTATAAAATATATTATAGTATACTCGATTAGTGATGAGGAACATCTGACCACAGTTCTAAAGACCATACCAAAAGAGAATATTTATGCATAGAATATAAAATTTCAGTTCTTTTTTAAGGAATTCTCATTCTTGGGGCATATTATAAAAATAAATTAGATATATGTGAACTATTTTAAAATTTTAGCAATTGAAGGATGACTGAGGCCAATATGAGTGATAGATATACGTAATTTTCTTAGATTATATGGGTATTATCATCGATTTGTGAGATATTTATCACGATTGTCAAAACCTCTAACCAAGATAACGTCATAGACTATAAAGTTTTATTGAAATAATGAATGTGAAGAGAGATTCATGGAGTTGAGAAATAGGCTTATCACTCTAGTTGTACTCACACAACCCATAAGCGGAGAACATTTTGTTGTATTTAGGGATACTTAAAGAAGGGATTGGGTTGTGTGTTAACATATAATGAAAAAGTGATAGAATATGCCTCAAGGAAATTTAAATTTTATGAATAGAGCTACCCAAATCATGATATAGGGTTTTCTTAGTGATATTTATTCTGAAAATATGGAAAAACTATCTCTTTGGAGAGATGTTTGAAATATATATGGATCACAAGTGACTTAAGTATATATTCACATTGAATGATCTGAATTTTTTCCAAAAAAATGTGTAGATCCGATCAAGGACTATGAATGCTCAATCCACTTCCGTCCAAATGAAGAAAATAAAGTATCATATGATCTTTGTAGAAAGGATCTAGAAATTTTAACATTGATGAGAATTGACAAGGATCCAATATTCTTATATTTTAAATGGATGTACATGGAAATCAAAATAGAAGTAACATTATAAATCCTTTCACAAGTTATTTATCAACCATCCACTTTGGAGAAGATAAAAGTTTCTCAAAGAGATGATGTGGGAATTTAGATGATAGTGTAATCGATAAGGATAGGTAAATCTTTGGAAATAAATGTTAATGAATATGGAGTTGGGAGATTTGGTTCAAGAATTTGTATACCCCAAAATCCTGAGTTAAAGAAGTATTTGATGGATGATGCATATATCTCAACCTTATCTATCTATCCAAGAAGAAAAAATATGTGTCGATATCTATGAGATAACTATTTTTGGGAAAATATGTACAATGAGATCTTGGAATATAAATCATGATGTATTATATGTCAGAAAGTGAAGGAATAATGGAAAATATCCAATGGGATGATGCAACCATTACCCATATGTACATGGAAGTGGGAAAGAATCCCAATGGGCTTTGTCATTAGTCTTATGAATACATCATGAAAAAATAATTATGTACGGGTTTTTTTGGTTCATCTTATAAAGACCACTCACTTCGTTTTAGTTATAGAGGACTTCCCACTCAATCAACATGAAAGGATATACATTAGAGAAGTGGCATGGCTTTATGGAACACCATTATAAATTTTATCTGACCAAGACCCAATATTTACCTCAATGATCTAGAAGAGTCCCAACCATGCTCAAAATACTGATTTGAACATCAGCACAGCTTATCACCCTCAAATTGATTACCAATATGAGTGTAATATCAAGACACTTGGGGAACTTTTGAGAGCATTATCAAATGACTTCATAGGAGGATGCGATCAATATATTCCTCTGTTCTAATTCTCATACAATAACAGTTTAAACATAATAATAAAAATTGATCCCTATGAATACATTTATGGGAAGAGGTGCAGAACACCTACATGTTGGTATTAAGTTGGGCGAAGAAAACTATTAGGTCCTGAAATGGTTGAGGAGATGATGGAAAAAGTTCAAGACCATTCATTGGCATATGGAGGCTACTTAGAGTCAAGAAAAGAGTTATGATGACAATCATCTATGAGACCAAGAGTTAGATCTTGGATACATGGTATTCCTCTACATATCGTCATGGAATAAATTCAAGATATTTGGGAAGAATGGAAATCTTATTCCATGATACATCGGTCCCTTTGATATCTTTAATCGCATTGTAGAAATGGCCTATCAAGTGACACTCCCACTATAACGTTCTCAATTATATGATTTATTACATGTATCCCTATTAAATAATTAAAAACGAAACACCTCACATGTACTCTATCCATTTGAGGTACCATTGGAGAATGATCTTTTCTATGAAGAAATGTCAGTGAAAATATTATATCATAGAGAAACATTTTATATGAAATAAGACAATACACCTAGAAAAGGTACTATAGATAACCCAAATGTTTGGATAAGTAATTTAGGGGCCAAATGAGGTGATTAAATAGACTTAGACTCATCGTTTTTAGTTTTTTAATTGATAATTTGAAGTCCAATTTATTAAATGGGGGAATATTGTAACAACGAAACTTTTATAAATAAAATTTTATTTATGGTTTTATTAAATGTATTATTATATATTATATATATATATATAAAATGAAATTATTAGGTTTTATTATATCAATTTCTAAAAAACCATTAACTATCATTATTATTGAAAATATTGTTATTCAATAGTGATCATATTATTTATATAAATATTAGGTTTTGAAAAATCCAATTGACATGGAAGAAGGAATAGATAGCCTCAACTGGTAGGATCATACCCTATAAATCCCATTTATTATTTCTTCCCCGAGAGATGGTATCACAAGGCTTTTACCCTGACCAATCCCAAGCAGAAATCTGACAACTTAAGAATGATCCAAATTGTTTATGAGATAAGTTCGAGCTCATTGAGATCAATACCCAAACCATGTTTGTCAAACCACCCTATAAAAGTCTCACCATCATGCCTTTATACTTATGAATTTTTCAGGTGTATTAAATAGACATGTATTATAAACATGATAATATGAATATTTTTATTATATTTTCTTTATATTATTTTTTGTATTTACTTCATATTATTACTTTACAAATGATTTTTATTTTTATAAAATAAAACAAAAATTATATTTTTTATTAGTATTCAATTTTAATTAATATTTTCATTAAGATGAATTAATGGATTACTAAAATAAATTATATTTTAATAAAATTTGATCTTTAAATATTTTTTTAATATAATTGATCATTTAATTTTTATAGTCAAATGTAATTTTTATAAGGGTTAAAAAATAGTTTTTGTAAAAAACAACATTAATCAATAAATATCAATTATATTTTAAAAATTAAAAAATCATATATTTAAAAAAATTATTTTGATAAAATGACTATTATTTTTGGAATCATAACATCAAAATTACAATATAGTTATTTTTTCAAAAATTTTAGAGACAGTCAAATTATTGGATAAAAATTCAATTTTTTATAAACATACTGTGAGTATTATGAAATCAAAATGACCCAAAAATTTTAAAATAAATAACATATATGGTATAAATGACAATATATATTTTCTAATTTGATAAAAATTTTACTTTATGTTTATTTGATTAATTTTATAAATCCTTTATGAATCCTCCAAAATATATAATTTATTTTATGGTTTTAAATTAGTTTATTTAAGGACATGACTCAAGTCTACATTAGAAAGAGTGTTATTTTACTAATATTGGGCCTCATAATTTTTAAAAAAAATCAACCATCCATCATTGGAAAAAACCATTGAAAAACCATGGTAATTGTTGTGGTTTTGGTAAAATTATTATATATATTCTAAAACCAATTTTTGATAAATAATAAGAAAATTCCCCAAATATTTCATAAATAAAACCATCCATGTTCCCATTTCTCTTAACTAAAAAAATTATATCACATCATTCCTCTGAAATCCAATCTATATAATGCTCCCATGGTTCCCACATTCTCTTAAGAAGCTCCTCCAAAGCATTTGGAATCACCCACTCATGGTATGCCTCTTAGTTCCCATTTGTGGTTGTTTGGGAATGTTTTCCAACAACCATGTTAATTTAATTGTTATTATCATTTTATGTGATACCTCTTTCACTCTCATAAATACATCCCATTAACCTCTATGTACACCCATTAACATGCCAAAATTTAGTAAGGGGTCACCCACTGTCAACCTTTTTATCAAGTCCATATTTTATGTTTTGTCTCTTAAAATCCATGTGTTCATGTTTGGATATGTTCTTTAATATCCATATTATTATCCATTTGATTTATAAATGATGATATAACACATTCACTCTAATTAATTCATCCTATAAACCTTTATGTACACCCATTAACATGCTGAAATTTAGTAAGCTATTCTCTCCTTCTTCTCTTTATTCAAGTATCTTCTTTATCTTATATGTTTTATCTTAATTTTTTAGTGTAGGGATATGTTATTACATATATCAATTATTAACAATTTTATGTATAAATTATTATATAACCATTTCACTCTCATCCACCTCTCCCATGAACATTCATATGCCCCCGTTATGCTACCAAAATTTCACAGTGATTTTATATTATAAACAATTGTGCAGTGAATACCTCTACCCATTTTCTATCAAGGGTGTTCACGTTTATGAATGTAAAACTATTTATTGGGGACTTAAATTTATTTATTCCACACTCCATTATTGTGTAATAAAATATAGTAATTAACGAATCTATGTTGTGTGATCTATGTGGCACACTTAAGCATGAGAATGAAATGAATGTGATAGGTGTGCCTGAAATTATATAGCAGTCACATTCATTGGGTAATGTTTTATTCTTATGGTTCATCATGAAATATATTAGATATTGAAACTAATTAATCACAATAGTTTTTTACTCATGATTTCATAGTTGTTAACATTTTCCTATGTTTATGATGTAGTGTTTTAAGTTATTTCCACATTTACCAGGTTACCATTGTGATTATCCTGCTATATCAGGCCTCATTGTTCATTTTTATGTTTCTCAATCCTCTTATGAAAATTTTTTAGTCCTATTGTATTATATTTATTTCCTTTTAAAAGTTATTCTATGTTTATTCCCTTGTTTTTCTTTATATATCACTCTTTCTTAAGTATCATCCTCGGTTATCCCATGAAGAAGTACGATGGAATAATATGAGAATGTTAAGGAATTTTTAAATAATGTTGTTGTATCGCACATTTTAAGTTGTAATTTAATGTACCTAATTCCCAAATACACAATAATTATTGATCCTCTAGGTTGTATTATGAGTAATCTTATGTAGTAAAACACCAATTCATGTGTAATAAAGTGCAGGTTTTTATAAAATAACTCCAAACATGAAATCTTTATTGTACTCCGGAAAAAAAGCTCCACATACCTACAAATAAAATATAACTTATATATGTTTTAAACACCATATTATGAAAAATATTATAATTAAAAATGATGGAAAACATTTATGCCTCACATAATAACATATAAATACATAAATTTCTATGAAAATAAACCAAACATGTATTTATCTTTTCCACTTGGGTTGATGATACTTATATTTAATTTCATTCCCATTATTGAACTTATTATAAAATTCTTAATAACTTATGATCTAACATACTAGAAAAAATTTTCACCCACCATTCAATATCATACGAAAACAAGGGTTACACTCACTCATACTTATATTCACTCAATCCATAGGATTGTATGATATATAATTAAAAAATATAAAATCAAACCAACATTAATCACGGGGACTTTAAATAATGTTTAATAGAATCCATGGTTAAGGTATGGTTAGTATTGATGTGAAAAATTAAACATTAATGATTAAAAATTAGTTTAAACACAAAATTAGAATGCATGATAAATAATATAATTCTCAATGAAAAATTCCACCTCCAAAAGATAACTTTAAAATATAACACCCATCAACTCCTATTGTTTTTATATCTTATAATCACAAATTATAAATCTAATAAAATTGATATAAATTCAAATCATTTAAACATATATATTTTTTGTTTTATTCTATTATATTTTTTCACTAATTTTTTCTATTGAGGGTAACAGATGTTGAGTTTTGAAAAAAAATTGAAACTTTTTATACTTCAGCTAATGACATCACCTCACATTATCATTTTTATTGAATATAGAACCAATTAATATCCTGAAACTACTCCTCTTATATACGTATTCCATTACAAAACATGAAAAATAACAATATTAGGGTATGATGGATAATTAATCTTGAAATGTGGCTTTCCATAAGACAATTCAACGTTTTTAAGGATTTAAAAGTGATCAGACATAAGGTATATCTCAAATTTATAATGGATAAAAGTAATAATAAATTAACTTCCTCAATAATTTTAATGTGTTTTAATGTATTCATGTTTCTAAAAGCTCAAAATTCATGTTTTAATATTGATACATATCTTGATATTCTCTCAAAAAAGGGGATATTATAAAGAATATATTAAATTTGATTTTTGAATACCTATCGAGTATGGGATTTATAATATTGGAAGATCAATCTTTGTATGAATAATAAAAATAAATCAAATAACATAAAATTCAAAAAATAAAATAATAAAAGTGCTTGATTAATTTTATCAGTATAAATCAAAAATATTCCCAAATCCTAATTTTCAAACTCTATATTTTCATGTCTATCTTTACTCATTATACCATCCTCTTAAACATTCAATTATATAAAAAATAATGTTTAAAATATGTTATGATGTTATTTATAAGAAACTATTTACATCACATGCCAAAAATATATTAAGAAATATAATTGGGCCATAAGATTCCTAGAAACTATCCAGAAAAACAAATCAAATATAAAATATAAATAATTTAGAATAATAATCCCTTATGTATTGAACTTGTATCCCTTTCTCTCATCCTATAATAATTTTCCTTTATAAAACATCAATTTAGACCCAAAAATTCAAAATAACTTAATAAAAGTACAAGTTCCATTTTTATAATTCTAAAAAACTATAAGATAATTGAATTTAGGCACCATAAAACTAGTACTAAGAAGTAATTCCCACAAAAAAATTCAGAAAAAATAATTTCCATATGTCTAATTCCTTAAAAAATTTGGGTTTCCTAACACAAGTTCCTTGTTTAATGTCTTTAAGAAAGATATGACCTCACCCGGTCATGTGATATAATATTAGAAAAAAGTCACACAATTTAAATCAATGAATGGGTTGAGTTGAGATTACATATTATAAATAGGTATTCTTAGATTCTCTTATGTAAAATCTACTCTTATTTAATGTATAATATTCTCCACTTACATAGGATCAATCCACTAATTTTTAGTTAATCTTGAAAAATAAAAAGATATTTTTTAGAAAACTAAACATGTTGGCCCTCTTTGAACTCCCTTTTCTTTGTAACATTCCCATCATCCTGAAACCTCTCAATATGATATATCCGCATTTTCATCAAATTATTATTTTTTATATCATATTTGTAGTATCTAATTGTTTTTATTATTCAAGGGGAGATAATACAATATTTATATATCATTTTCCTTACTCATATCCTTATCTTCTTCATCGAGATTCTTTATCACTCAAGAATTCATTTTTTACCACCAACTACTACAGATAAATCCCAAATTTTTACATTAATTAAGAACCTACCTATTTTAAAAAATGTCCTAAAAATTATAAGTGGGTATGTTTCTATCCAAACATATTATGAACAAGTAAATACACTTAAAAAATTTCTACTATAAAAAAATCATCCTCAATAAAACTGCATGAATAAGTCATTGTTGTGTCTTCTTATTTAAGATAACCTTTGATAGAATTTAACTCCTCTAACTTCAAACTATTGAATGTTGTTAATGAAATTATTCTCATACTTATACTAAGATAACTATAGGATTTTCTAAAAACATAATAAAAAATATCAATAAAAATTTAAATACTACTCATGGCTTGTTACTTCTTTGATAGACTCGTCAAAACCGCAGATGAAGATTGTTTCATGAGTGGTATTATTTCCATCTGAATAATATTCCACTTGTTTTAAACCATATTTTAATAAAAATTTTATATATGGTAATATTATCTAAATATTCAATCAAATGTAATGTTATTATGATGTTTATTAAAAATTTCTAGAAACTTACAGTTTTTTTTCTCAATTTACCCTTTCATAATCCTTTTAGGGAATATTGGTTCTAGTTTGTAATGTGGTGGGGATTCTTCTCTAACTTCATTATCAAATTTTATTTCCTTATACTATGTATTTTCTTACTCGTTAATTGATTTTTAATCATTATTATATTTTTTAATCTATTCTATTCATCTCTTTATTCCATGGTTTTAACACTTTTAAGGATGGTAACTTTAAATTATTCACAATTTCCAACCTTTATGCCATTGGAATGTACTCCTCATTGCCTCTCCAAGATTTGACTTAAATTTTACTAACATGATATTAAATATTTATCACAAATTCTAATTGATCATTGAAATGATTATTAAATTCAGTTATAGTGGATATTATGGTTATCATGAATGCTGACAAGGTCTCTTATAGTAAATTGATTTGAAAATAATGATATGGACCTTGTAGTTTTTGGAATAGTATTCTTTTTATTGAAATACTATATTTTTTTGTGCCCTACAACCGAAGAAATTATTTTTATTGGTTAAAATTATTATAAATAGGGAATTTGGTTTACATATATTGGGGGTGTTGCATAGCCATTATTTTACCCACCTTCCATGTCAACGATTTCATTTATACATCCATTTATCCTTTTTTATCTACAATGTGAACTCCTTTATTTTTAACTCCTTATATTTTCAATTGAAACCTATTACAAGACATTAAGTCCAACAAAACATATCTTTCTATAGTTATTTTTTCATCGACATACCTAAAATAAAGTCACTGATGTTAGACCTATTTATTTGAGAAAACCCCCTTTAAATTTATTAAATTAGTAAATATATTTGTATACCATGGAGGGGGTATTTATTTAAGTTGTATTTAAACCAAATTCATGTAGTGTAACATAATTCCCCATATAACTTATAATGAATTTTATTTTACCTATCCTTTACTAGGGTTAGTTTCTCATTCCTCAAGGGTTTATTTAGATTTTAATGTTTGAGAATTGTTTGAGGGTACCATATAAAAGGGACCAAATTTTATTAAACCCATCCAATATCATTTCATGGTTTAGATTAGAGTTTATGGAATTTTGGGGGTAGTTATGATCAGAGGGTTGGTTATACTGTAATTTATGATATATAATGGTAATTACCTATAATAATCCATGATTGAGATTTCCCCTAATGATTTACACATATCAACCTTGATTACTATTATGTATTACCTTTATCACAATGATGATTCTTATATTTTTCCCTTCTAATATGGAATATATCGTTCTTACATGGATTGATATCTTCCAAAATGAATCTATCAAATCTCAAATTTCAAAATATGTTATTCATACATGAGACAATTTTAATTTTACATGGTATAACATGTAGAATAAGATATTATTACAAGGGATCTATAATTCATGTTTAATTCTATACAAGATAGTTCGCATTTATTTAATCACATGTGACACTTGTTTATTTTAATATATATCATTGATATATTATTAAAAAACATAGAGCCTCAAAAATTAGTCATACATAGATACATACACTATTATAATTCGTTATTTAAAACCATTGTTTGTTTCGGAATTAATATTTTGTTGATTCTGATTTAATCACACATATATTGAGATTTTACCATTGTACATGTAAAATATTGCATTTCTTCATATGCAACATGTTAAGTTTTATAATTTATATATATATTTCCTCCTAGTGCAAGAATAGTTTATTTTCTTTCTTTTGACCAAAATCATATTTTATGATTAATAGGGACATTATTAATAGTAAACAATATTCAATTTGGAACCCTTTACATAAGAAAATCCATTGTAAACTATCTCAAGTCTACATTATTATCCTCAGTGTGGATTTAAATGTTGTATCATGGTAACCATATTGTAACACTTTTCAAATATATAAAAATTTTAAGGGGGGAAAGAGAGAAAGATAGAGAGAGATATAGAGATATTTTATTAGGTCGTGAATGGGGAATTTAATTCCATGAATTGGAATTTTTTTATAAATTCCAGGTTCCCTTTGTAACATCCCAGGTAAATAAAGAATAAAACAATTTCATATTTATTAATATTTTTTAATTAAAAATTATTTTTACTTTAATGGGGTTTCTATGTTCGATAGCCTACCCGATATGCAACAAATAGATTCTTTGAAATCTTACGTTGCACACTAGTAATAAAATAATTTTATTTTAAATGGTAGTTAACACGTAGTCATTGTATTAGCAAGAATGAATATAAATAACTAAATTATGACTATATATGTTTGTTAAATGTTTTTACATTTATCTAATAAAGGATAAAGGCTTAAAATACGAAAAGAATTTAATTTTAGGCATATATACTCTAATATTCACTAAAGGTCCACTTATCACCTTCTGATGGGGAACCGTCATTAAATATAGTTTTTTTACTCTTATACATTATATTGGACTAAATAAAATTCTTCTTTATAATTGGGACATCAAAATTTACTTTGTGTAATTTGTTGGTAATTTTCCGATAAAGTTCATTTTTAATGAATAGTGAAAAATGTTGTATTTTAATTAAAAACCTCTTTTTAATCTAATTTATTTATATGAATATATTATCTTTTAAATTGGTATTAAAGTGAAATTAGAATATATTTTTACCATTTAATCTAATAGTGGTCGTTGGAATTAATTTCACTTTGAAATTGGACTTAAACTAGTGTCAATCTTTTGATATATATTATTTCATAAAAACACGCTATTTGTCCTGATAGTGGGAATTAATTATGAAATTTATTATTGTAACTTATATTTTTTGAATTTTTTAAAATATACATCATTTTTGAATTCAAAATATCAAATATAGCTTAGGGTGAAGTTTTGGTAGTTTTCTGAAAAACTTAAATTTTTGATGAATAGTGAAACCACTAAGTGGTACTTTAAAAAACTGATTTTTCGTTTAAATGAAATTTTACCACCTATGTGTTCTGAATTTAAAAAATCTGACATACATGGTCATCATTAGGAAGTAAAATTTGGTTCAATGGGATTAAAATAGATTTTTTCTGAATAGTAAATTTTAAGTTTTTAATCGCGATTAGAGGTAATTAGTGTAATCTAAGGTAAATATAATGTTTTAATAATATGAAATGACCTTGAAACATGAAATACCCTTATTGTGTGAGTCATTTCCGACCATTAAAATCCATGGGTTAACTTGGGGACCCCATGGAGCCACTTTGGTAGGAAAATGACATTAATAAATTTTTATTTAATGTTAAAATTAAAATGTCACAAACATGTATTATTTTACTAAAACAATTTTTAAATGGAGTTATACAAGTCATATTTTTTACTACATATATTCATTATAAATATAAAACTATTTCCTACATCATGATATTTTTTCTATAATTTTAAGACATTACATAAATTAAATTATTAATGACACCATGATGATGCAGCGATTACCTCATTATTTAACGATTTAAATAAAATGAAAAGATAATGTAAAATATAAGCCCTAAAATTGTCAAAAACATATTAGATGGGTGTATGTATAACTATTATCATCTTATACTTTAAATATATAATTTAGGGACCTTTAATGACAGATACTCATTATATAATAAAGTAACATTTTATAACTTTCCAAGAGTGCCCCTCCCCTCCTCTTATAAGAGGCACCCACCTCTACCACCTTACCCACACCTCTCAAGCCTTTCTATCATCCAAACCATGCCCATTTTGTCTCTAAAAATTTATATAGTACTCCTAGAATCCTCACTTTGGGCATATGTCTTTTCAAGGAATCCTTTGATCTCAAATAAAAAAGAGTTACCCGATTTAAAGGTAGGGTCTTCTCTTGTGTTCTTATGTGTTATTTTGTTTCTATAACACCCTAAACGCTTTTTATTCATTTATTTTGTAACAACACCAGTATATTAAATATACTAGGATGTTTTTATGAGAAGTATTAGAGCTTCACCTACACACACATTCATCTAATGGTTAAAGAAAATATTGTTTCTGTGGTTGGCGATTTTCTGCCTCACGAAATGATGATTGTTTAATATTCTTTTAACACCTTTAATGGTGGCCATTAAGATGTCACCATATTTATATATGATATATATTATGTTTATGTTTTACTTAAGCATCTTTATTTTTCATTTGTGGCATAGATTTATGGTTTCCATTGTGGGTGAACATGATAATTTCATTTTAGGAAGTGCAGACTACCACCCCCTCAAAGTTATTTGATTCGTTAATGCCATATGTGGGATGTATAAAGGATGGAGTTAATGTTATTATATATGATGTTATACTAGAATTATAATATACCCTTATATCATAATGATTTCACTCCATTAAATATGAAATAGAAATGAATGTAGCGTTCATGCGTACGTACGGCTTACCGCCTCCATGAACGGTGCATTTCATTTCTTACCTCTAAATGTGATGTACTTTTACAAATACCTATATATGCTGGATATATATGATATATATGATATCCAAATCATGAATATTATTCTGGATATAATGAAACTTTGAGCACATAAACAACATGTAATTGTAAGAAGTCCATTTTTGACTTAAGTAACAAATATCGACAAAACAGACATTATAAAATTAAATGATTACATAACGTTTATAACATGGAAATAAGTTATATAAAAGGAATAATAAACATGTAAAAGGTTCTTAAGAATGTATAAATTAAATTTAGTTTATTATTCATGAGATTAAAGAGAAATTGAGTCACGTCGGACATGAGGTAAGGGACTTCGCCTCAATCTCCTTTCATTGAGGCATATTTTGTTCTAATACAAGGCTTTCTTTTATATGGTGTATAAAACCCTTTACTTTTAATTTTATACAAAAGGAATGTTTTTCTATGAAGTGTTTTACAAAACGACAAAAAGTAATGTTTCTTTTAACTTATGCGGTGACAATGACCTTTTCCGATGCCGTGAGTATTATTTGGTCTTTGGCTTCCTCAACAAGCTGTGATGTTTTTTTAAAATAAAATAAATAGCATATACTCTTTTATGTATTTTGGTATTGAAAATGGTTTTTATAATGGATTTGTTAGGTCAATATATTTATGTGATATATTGTGTTTGAAATGTGGAAATTTTTTCATTCCATTATTTTTGTTTTATGTCTTATGATTTTATAATGGTACTTGGACATTTGACGGGTGGTTATGTGATAAACCATATGAAGAGTGGTTCCATGAATACCAGGACGGGTGGTTACGTTATAACCTCCAATGCATTGGGTATGGGAGTCGGCCGTATGGATATTCCATTAAGTGATATGTGTGGAAGTTGACCGTATGGTTATTCCATTTAAGTATGTTTATGTCCCAAATTACTTTTATATGTTATGTGTTCTTTATATGGGTTTTATGGTAATATTTTAGTTTCAAAAGGGTATCTAATGATATTTTATCCAGTGAAGAGTATTTACTACTCCATAATGGTTAAAAGTCTTACTTTGATAAATTATTCATGGTTTACTTGTTGTTTTGAAAAACTAACAGTTTTCCTTCTTTGTGTATCCCTTACTGAGGTTTTTATGCTCACCCCAAGTTTTTTTTGAAATGTTTTTCACAAGACATAATGTGGAATAGGGTCAAGGATGGGATCAAGGAAAAGTCAGGCTTTCTTAAACAAGGAACTAGAAATGACTTTTTTGAGTTCATTTTTTGAAAAAAAGGAAACCTTGTAGAAGTGTCTACTGTGTAATCTTTTGTGATGTAATAGTTATGGTATAATTCTCAAAAACTCTAAACCTAAATAGATCCTCAATGGGAATTATTCATTTAATACAATATTAAGTAATGTTTAAGGTCGGGTCCTTATAGTTGGTATCATGGGTTGGCTTAGACAACTTTAGGAGTTATAAAATTGTTAAATAAGAAATTAATTTATGGTATGATCAAAATGATATAGCATTTAAATATTACCATGTTTCTTCACCTAAGATATTTCTGTGTTAATAATGGTTTTCCGCAGAGGAAACAAGGTAGCTATGTTGGGACGACATCAGGAGGAAGACAACCTTCGAAATCAGCAACCTGAGATGGTCAGAATTGGATCTGAACAGTTTGTTACAGTGATGACATAGTTGACTCAGGCTATAAATGGTGGTGGTATCCATGCACAAGATCAACCAGATCAACCATAGAGGAACATGTTAGTGGTGGAACATTTCATGAGGCAATATCCCCCATCATTAAGATGATCATCTGACCCTGTTCTAGCTAAAGGGTGGATTAAAGAACTGGAGAAGATTTTTGATGTCATGGGGTGTTCAGAACATCAAAAGGTTAGTCTTGTTGTTTACCATTTTTAAGGTGAAGCAGATCAGTGGTGGTCGATGATGAAAAATATCAGGGATAGTGATGAGATTGATGATCTTCACAGGGACGAATTCAATGTTATGTTTCTTGAGAGATATTTTCTTAAAGTGGTTCATCTTTGGATGGAAAAACAATTCCTAGAATTGAGGAATGAGGATGACTCAGTGGCAGCTTATGAAGCAAAGTTCACTCAACCGGCAAGGTATTATCCAAACTTCATATGAGATCTTGATAGTAAAATCAACCATTTTTACTTAGGTTTAAAGCCAAAGTATCGAAGGGATTTAGATTCTCATGACTTCAAAAGTTATGAAAAACTTGTTTGATGTGCGAAGAAGGTGTAAATGGAGTTTTCCGATGATTAGGTGTTCTTTGACAAATAATAGAATAAGAGGTCTAGTTGGAAGGAAAAGGGGAAAATTCATCAAAGAAACAAGGAGGTAAGATAACCAAATATCCATCATGTGAGAAGTGTGGTAAAATGAATCATGGAGAATGTTAATCCATGTATGGAAAGTGCTTTCGGTGTGATAGGTATGGTCATATTGCTCGCAACTGTAAGCAAAATGATCAAGCAGGCAATGAAAATCTAGAAATAAGATGTTTTAAGTGTAATGAAATGGGTCCCTATACAAATGAGTGTCTAATGAAGAACTCAACTGGGTAAAAGCAGCCAGACTACAAGCAGAAAGGGATGGTGAAATCCTTTGCAACTACATCATAAGATGTTGGGCCATTGAATGAAGTAGTATCAGGTACACTGTTTGTTTGTTCAGATTATGCCAATGTGTTTTTTGATTCAGGGTCTACACATTCTTTCATTTCTGAGAAGTTTTCTAGTAAATTGGGAATTCCACCTCAAGATATGAATCCTGAACTTATGGTAAAAACACCCGGAGGAAATGTTGAGACAAAAAGAAATTATAAGAACCTTCTCATCCTTGTGTGCAGAAAGAATCTACCTACAAACCTTATTTTTTTTACCTCTAGTAGAGTTTGATGTTATTTTGGGCATGGATTTGCTTTCTGTTTATCATTTTAGGATTGACTTCAAAGATAAAGAGGTTTTTTTAGAAAGATTTTCATTTTGTGTACAAGAATGAACCCTTGATTTTGATAACAAATCATGAAGTTGAGAAACTAGTAAAATATGGAAATGAATGTTATCTTGCACATATTGTTGAAAAAAAGGAACTCTTCAGATTAATGATGTACCAGTGGTAAATGAGTATCTTGATGTTTTTCCTGATGAGTTGTCTGGTATCATTCATGATCGGGAAGTTGAATTTACTGTTGACTAAGTTCCTGATTCTAAGCCAATTTCAAATCCCCCTTACCGAAGGGCTCAAGTTCAACTTTTAGAGTTAAAGAAGCAATTGCATGAGTTATTAGATAAATGTTTCATTCGACCTAGCACATCACTATGGGGTGCTCCTGTCTTGTTTGTTAAAATGAAATATAGTTCAATGAGACTTTTCATTGATTATATAGCCTTGAATAATATCACTGTTAAGAACAAATATCCTTTGCCTCATATCAATGATTTGTTTGATCAGCTCCAGGGAGCTCAGTATTTTTCGAAGATTGACTTGAGGTTGGGGTACCATCATTTGAAAGTGAAAGAAGAAGATGTTTCTAAGACTACGTTTCATACTAGATATGGACATTATGAATTTGTAGTTATGACTTTTGGGTTATCCAATGCACCTGCTGTATTCATGGACCTTATGAATAGAATTTTCCATGATTTCTTGGATAAGTTTGTGGTTTTTTTCATTGATGATATTTTGGTGTTTTATAAAAGTAAATAGGAGCATGAAAGTCATTTAAGGGTTATCTTGCAAACATTAAAATAAAAGAAACTTTATGGAAAATTTAGCAAGTGTGAGTTTTGGTTTCAAAAAATTTCTTTCCTTAGTCACATTGTTTCAAAAAATGGCATAACAGTTGATCTTGCTAAAACAAAAGTTGTTGAAGAATGGCCAAGACCCAACAATGTAACCCACATATATAGTTTTCTTGGTTTGGCAGGTTACTACTGAAGGTTTGTTGAAAATTTTTCATGGTTATCTAGTCCAATGACTAAGCTAACTCGGATGGGTGTTAAGCTTATCTGGACAAAAGAATGTGATGATTGTTTTTAGGAGCTGAAATGAAGATTGGTGAATGATCCAGTTTTGGAACTTCCTTCCAGGAATAATGAGTTTGTTATATACAGTGATGCTTCGTTGAAGGTGTTTGGCTGTGTCCTTATGTATAATGATCAGGTAATTGCATATGTTTCGCGTTAGTTGAAAACTCATGAGGTAAATTACCCTACACATGACTTGGAATTATCTGCTCTTGTTTTTGCTCTAAAAATTTGAAGGCATCATTTGAATGGAGTAAAGTGTGAAATATATACTGATCACAAAATTTTAAAGTATATATTCACTTAGAATGAATTGAACATGAGACAGAGGAGATGGCTAGAATCAATCAAGGATTATGATTGTACAATTCATTATCATCCGGGAAAAGAAAATAAAGTGGCTGATGTTTTGAGTCGAAAAAGTAATTCTTCATTAACCATGATACGTTTGGAATGAGATCCTTTGGTTTTTGATTTGATGAACATTGGCAAAAAAGTTGTTAGTGCAGGAAGTTCTTCTGTTTTGTCTCAGGTATCAGTGAGATCATCTCTCTCTGACAGAATTAAGCAAGCGCAGAAGAAAGATAGTGTGTTGCAGAAAAAGGTAGAGCTGGTTCAGAAGTGTAAGTTGCCGAAATTTAATATTGATAATGATTTTGTTTTGGGGATTGGGAAGTGATTATGTGTTCCTAGTGATTCAAAGTTGAAGAATGAGTTGTTATATGAGTCTCATAGTTCCCTGTTTTCAGTTCATCCTGGAAGTACTAAGATGTATATAGATCTTCTGGAGTATTACTAGTGGGATGTTATGAAAAGACATATTACTGATTTTACTGTGACGTTTTTGAATTGTCAGCTGGTTAATTAGAGCGGCAGTAACTGAAAGGGATGGTTCAACCTTTACCAGTGTCGTAGTTGAAATGGGAAAATATATCCATGGACTTTGTTGTGGGATTACCAAAGACATCTCGACGTAATAATGCAACCTGGGTTATTGTTGATTGCTTGACTAAATATGATGATTTCCTTCCTATTCGAGATACTTTCTCTCTAGATCAACGTTCTCGATTGTATCTTAAAGAGATAGTCAGGTTGTATAGGGTTACCATATCCATTGTATCTGATCGTGATCCAGAGTTTACTTCTAACTTTTGGAAAGGCCTTCAGAAGTCGTTGGGTACTGAATTAAATTTTAGTACAGCTTTTCATCCTCAATCAGATGGGCTGTCAGAATGAACAATTAATACTTTGGAGGATATACTACGTGCTTGTTCAATGGATTATCAGGGAAGTTGGGACCAAAATCTTTCTTTTGTTGAATTTTCATATAATAACAGTTTTTATTCTAGTATACAGATGGCTACTTTTGAGGCATTATATGGGAAGCTGTTTTAAACACCAGCTTTTTGGGATGAAGTGGGTGAAAGGAAGCTAATGGGACCAGATTTAGTAGAAGAGATGGTAGAAAAAGTTCAGTTGATTCAAAAACACATGAGAATAGCTCAGAGAAGACAAAAAACTTATGCAGACAACAGGAGGAAGGATCTATCTTTCGTGGTAGGTGATCATGTTTTTCTCAAAGTTTCCCCGTGGAAAAGTGTGATGTGATTTGGTAGGAAAGGAAAGCTGAGTCCAAGGTTCATTGGACAATATGATATTATAGAGAGAGATGGATAAGTTGCTTATCGAGTGGATTTACCTCTGAGTATATCTCAGGTACACAATGTTTTTCATGTTTTGATGATGAGAAAGTATATGCCGTATCCATCTCATGTTTTGAGCCCAGAGGTAGTTAGGTTGGAAGAGAATCTCTCTTGTGAAGAACAACCATTCCAGATTCTTGACCGAAGAGGGAAAGTGTTGCGAAATAAGGTAATTCACCAGGTAAAGGTTTTGTGGAAAAACCATATTGGTGAAGAGTCAACGTGGGAATCTTAAAATTCTATAATGGATAAATACCCCCACTTATTTTGATAAGTGAATAAAATTGCAAGGACGCAATTCCAAAAAGGGGGGAAGGATGTAACATCCCAGGTAAATAAAGAAGAAAACAATTTCATATTTATTAATATTTCCGAATTAAATATTAATTTTACTTTAAAGTGGTTGCAATGTTCGATAGCGTACCTGATACGCAACAAAGAGATTCTTTGAAATCTTACATTGCACACTAGTAATAAAATAATATTATTTTAAATGGTAGTTAACACGTAGCCATTTTATTGGTGGGAATGAATAGAAATAACTAAAATATGATTATATATGTTTGTTAAATGTTTTTACATTTATCCAATAATGGATAAAGGCTTAAAATACGAAAAGAATTCAATTCTAGGCATATATACTCTAATATTCACTAAAGATCCACTTATCACCTTTTGATGGAGAACCCTAATTAAATATAGTTTTGGTCACTCTTATAAATTCTATTAGACCAAATAAAATTCTTCTTTAGAATCGGGACATCAAAATTTACTTTTTGTAAATGTTTGGTATTTTTTCGATAAAGTTCATTTTTTTAATGAATAGTTAAAAATGTTGTATTTTAATTAAAAACCTATTTTTAATCTAATTTATTTATATTATTATATTATCTTTTGAATTGGTTTTAATGTGAAATTATAATATATTTTTACCATTTAATCCAATAGTGGTTGTTGGAATTAATTTCACTTTGAAATTGGACTTAAACTATTGTCAATCATTTGATATATATTATTTCATAAAAACATGATATTTGTCATGACAGTGGGAATTAATTATTAAGATAATTAATGTAACTTATATGTTTTGAATTTTGTAAAATAGACATAATTTTTGAATTCAGAATATCAAATATAGCTTAGGGTGAAGTTTTGGTATTTTTCTGAAAAACTTCAATTTTTGATGAATAGGGAAACCACTAAGTGGTACTTAAAAAAACCGATTTTTCGTTTCAATGAAATTTTACCACCTCTGTGATTTGAATTTCAAAAATCATACATACATGGTTGTCATTAGGAAGTAAAATTTGGTTTAATGGGATGAAAATAATTTTTTGGTGAATAGTAACTTTTAAGTTTTTAATCACGATTAGAGGTAATTAGTGTAATTGAATGTATAATAATGTTTCAATAATATGAAATGACCTTGAAACATGTCCTACCCTTATTGGATGAGTCATGGCCGACCCCAAAAATCCATGGGTCTACTTGGGGACCCCACAGAGCCATTTTGGTAGGAAAATGACATTAATAAATTTTTATTTAAAGTTAAAATTAAAATGTCGCAGACATGTGTTATTTTACTAAAACGATTTTAAAATGGGGTTATAAAAGTCATATTTTTTTCTATAAATATTAATTATAAATATAAACATATTTCATACATCATGATAGTTTTTTTATAATTTTGAAACATTAAATAAATTAAATTATTTATGACACCATGATGATGTAGTGATTACCTCATTATTTAACGATTTAAATCAAATGAAAAGATAAAGTAAAATCTAAGACCTAAACTTGTAAAAAACCTATTGGATGTGTCGATTTCGAACTCTTATCAACTTATCCTCTAAATATATAATTTTGGGACCTTTAAAAACCGAAACTCATTATATAATATTGTAACATTTTATAACTTTCCAAGAGTGCCCCTCCTCTCCTCTTATAAGAGGCCCCCACCTCTACCACCTTACCCACACCTATCAAGCCTTTGGCTCGGCCATACCCTGAAAATTTTGTCTATCCACATACCTATCTTACTCTTATAAGCCTCACTTTGGGCAGAAATCTTTCCAAGGATGCCTTTGAGATCAAATCAAAAAGAGTTACCCGATTTAATGGTAGTGTCTTCACTTGTGTTCTTATGTTTTATTTTGCTTCTCCAACCACCTAAACTCTTTTTATTCCATTCATTTGTAACAACACCAGTATATTATGTATACTAGGATTTTTTATGAGAATTATTAGAGATACACCTACACACACCTTCATCTAATGGTTAAAGAACATAATGTTTCTGTGGTTGGTGATTTTCTGCCTCACGAAATGATGATTGTTCAATCTTCTTTTAACACCTTTCATGGTGTCCATTAAGATGCCACTCAATTTATATATGATATATATTATGTTTATGTTTTCCTTATGCTTCTTTATTTTTCATTTGTGGCATACCTTTATGGTTTCCATTGTGGGTAAACACGGTAATTTCATTTTAGGAAGCGCAGACTACCGCCCCCTCAAAGTGATTTGATTCGTTAATGCCATATCTGGGACATATGAAGGATGGAGTTAATGTAATTATATATTATGTTATATTGGAATTATAATATACCCTTATATAATTATGATTTCACTCCATTAAATACGAAATAGAAATGAAAGTAGCGTTCATACGCACGTACGGCTTACCGTCTCCATGAACGGTGCATTTCATTTATTACCTCTAAATTTAATGTACTATTATAAATACATGTATATGCTGGATATATATGATATATATGATATCTATGTCATGAATATCTTTCTGGATATAATGAACCTTTGACCACATAAACAACATGTAATTGTAAGTAGTCCATTTTTGACTTAAGTACCGAATATCAACAAAATGAACTTTATTAATTTAAATGATTACATTACGTTTATAACATGGAAATAAGTTATAAAAAAGGAATAATAAACTTGAAAAAGGTTCTTAAGCACGTATAAATTAACATTAGTTTATTATTTAGGAGATTAAAGAGCAATCGAGCCACGTTGAACACGAGGTAAGGGAGTTCGTCTCAATCTCCTTTCATTGAGGCATATTTTGTTCTAATATAAGGCTTTCTTTTATATGGTGTATAAGCCCCTTTGACTTTTAATTTTATAAAGAAGGAATATTTTTATACGAAGCATTTTCAAAACGAGAAAATGGAATGTTTCTTTTAACGTATGCGGTGACAATGAACTTTTCCGCCTCCATGTGTATTATTTGGTCTTTGGCTTCCTCAACAAGCCGTGATGTTTTTTTAAATGAAATAAATACCATATACTCTTTTATGTATTTTGGTATTGAAAATGGTTTTTATAATGGATTTGTTATGTCAATATATTTAAGTGATATATTATGTTTGAAATGTGGAAATGTTTTGTTTCCATTATTTTTGTTTTATGTCTTATGGTTTTATAATGGTACTTGGACATTTGATGGGTGGTTACTTGATAAACCATATGACAGGTGGTGTCGTGAATACCATGATGGGTGGTTACGTTATAACCTCCAATGCATTGGGTATGGAAGTCGGCCGTATGGCTATTCCATTAAGTGATATGTGTGGAATTCAACTGTATGTTTATTCCATTTAAGTATGTTTATGTCTCAAGTTACCTTTATATGTTATGTGTTCTTTATATGGGTTTTATGGTAATATTTTGATTACAAAAGGGTAATTAATGATATTTTATTCAGTTAAAAGTATTTACTACTCCATAAAGGGTACAAGTATTAATTTGATAAAGTATTCATGGTTTTCTTGTTGTTTTGAAAAACTAACATTTTTCCTTCTTTGTGTATCCGTTACTGAGCTTTTTATGCTCACCCCCAAGATTTTTTTGAAATGCTTTTCATAGGACATAATGTGGAATAGGGTAAAGTATGGGATCATGGAAAAGTCATTCTTTCTTGAACATGGAACTATAAATTACTTTTTTTGAGTTAATGTTTTGAAAAAAAGGAAACTTTGTAGAAGTGTCTACTATGTAATATTTTGAGATGTAATAGTTCTGGTCTAATTCTCTAAAACTCTAAACCTAAAAAGATCCTCAATGGGAATTATTCATTTAATTCAATATTATGTACTGTTTAAGGTCGGGGTCTTATACCCTTCTCATGTTATTACTTCAATATTTCCTATTAATCATCCATAGGGCACTGTAATTGTGGTTTTTTAGAGTTGGTGGGATTATATTAGATGACACGAAGTGGGATTCTGGAAGAGTCCCAAAGAAACATTGGTGATTGTTTCAATTTATCTTGATGGTGAATTGATCATCTTTATTTATGTAGAGTAATTATCATCTTTACTTCTTTCTTCTATAATTTTTTTATTGATGAAATATAGAAATTTCTATGTTATCCATTATAAATTTTAATTTCATTTGATTCTTAGTCTCTTTAAAAATATATTATAATTTTTTTCATTCTCATTTATTGAAACCCTCCCATCAAACGTTAAAATCTATGAATCTCTATATAACATCAACACCTGATTAATCTACCCTTGTAAATACTCTAGATACACTTTATAATGGTATTTTAATACCCTTTACCCATGTCTAGAATATATGGTTTGTTCTTAAGAAATGGTTTTCTATTTAATTTATTCATTATATACTCTTCAGTTAGCCTCAAATTTTTTTAGTTCGGTCTATGGAAGAGTTTTTTTATATATTCTTACTTTATTTTAATAATTTTTAGATTTATTATTTCAAGGTCATATTCTTCTTTTGTCACTTCAATTAAATTTGTACTTTTGGATTGTATTATCATTATGTCATTATTTTTATAATTTAGATATATTATTATGGTGATTCTATTATGAGTTAGCTCATGTAGAATATAGAGTATTATGATAATGAAATATAAAAAAGAAAACAGAAAAGATAATAAATAATATAGATATATGAACATGTTTATCTAAATTCTTCATTATTAAATTAATGATTATGTATTGAATGTAATTTGTTTTGGTGTGTGATATTACTACGAAAAAATCATATATATAATTGATAATTGTAATAAATTGGATATATATTTGGTATAGAAAATAAAACCTAATATTTTAATAACAATAAAAAAGAAATTGATTTAACTCCGGTGCTTTTAGTTTGGGTGTGTTGTCTTTGAAGTCACTCTTTAGATTTTTATTAACTATTTTCATCATGAGATTGAAAAGTGGTTTGGTTATTTATAAGAGGGATATTTCATTTATTATTTCAAATAGGTTTTTATATATATGTTTTGGTTATATTATTTAGTTATGTTTGGGTATATCGTTAGTACTGCAAGACTAGTGTATTTCTTTCAAGTCTTCACATCTCTAAGATTATGTCTATGTGTTTTGGGTGGGATAATGAGAAATAGTGAGTGAGAAAATGTTTTAGGATAGATTCCTATAGTGATTCCATTATTTGTGTCTTCATTTGATAGGTTATGATTGTTTTTCGTTTGAGATAGTTGGGAAATACATAGGAATGGGGTCATGAGAGATTATGGTTTGTTTAGTTGGGTTGAGGTTTGGGTAGCTATTATTATTTTTTTAACACTATCGTAGGAGTTGGTGTATGGAATACTTGGGTTAGGTTATGGTTGTTTCATAATTAGTCATTATTTTCCCCATATGTTTAATTAAATTATTAGTGTAATAGTGTAAATGAATTGAATAATTTACATTATGTTATTCATAAATTAAAAATGAAGTGGTAAATTGAATGTGGTTTAATTTATTGGTAATGTGTTTATGAATGAAATAATTGAATCTTGATCAAATAAATGTAATGATAATTGTATCATGGGACTAAATTATGAGTCTAATAAATGTTTAAGCTATTTAATAGTCAAGGATAAAGGATATGAATATTTATGATATGCTAAAATTATAATTGAACATATTATGTTATTCGAACGAGTAATGTAAAGTGTAAATGAATTAGTTATTAAGATAAACTTAATCATGGTGTAAGTAAACATTACACTGGTTATGATATATTATACGGTATTATAATGATTCTATTTCTCTATTATTAACATGATTCTTTATTTAGTGTATATTTTTACCATGGTTATGATAATTATATATTGTGTACAATGATATTTTATGTTATTTGATATTTGGATCATATTATTTCGTGTTTGGTGGAAATGTACTACGACAGATCAAGACTGAAATTCAATATGCCTCCAATGATATGGAGATAGTAAAATGGATATAGTTATGATGATGAGTTTTGGTTTTGATGAAATGATGATAAACTGAATGTTTTATTTATTTTATTAACATTCGTTCTCACTTCCTGGACATTTAGTAAGTTGTTTTCCTACTAGATCACTACTGGTTTGAGTTGGAAGAATATCTAAAATGAATTTTTTTAGAAATGGTAAATTTTTAAATACATTTTTACTTAGAAAATTAATAATGATATTTCCTTCGATGATTGATGGATATGATTTACTAACATTGGAATATGGTTTTAAGTGATATGATTATGGTGAAAATGTATTTATTTGGTTTTTATGGGGATATGTTTATGGGATATATTTGTTTGACATCACATTCATTAATATGTTAATTTAATTAGGTGGTTACAAGGGATTCAATTAAGAATTGCGACCGAAGTTTCCTTCGACTATGATTGTTTCAGATCATTAAATTTATTTCCATCTTTTTCTTACTTGGTTTTTTTCAAATATATATATCCTTGAACATTTTTACACAATGATATAGTATTAATCAGAAATATGATCCCATTGAGTACTCAAAAGTACTCACCCCACTATAATTTCATATTTAATTTGTAAGATAACTCAAGGTATATAGGGTATGCTACTTTTTAGATTATTGTAGTGGATCTCTAAGTGGATAGTCTTACACTATCCCTATTTTTAGTACGTATATTAACATGTATAGTTAGTTTGGGATTGATAACTATTAAATATTTTTATTATATTATGTTTATTGGTTATCTTTTTTCATTTTCATGGAAATTATATGATTAATTCCTCAAATACACGTGAAATATTTCTTTGGTGTTAGTCTATAAAGTTTAGCCTATTAGGCGTAGGGTTTTAGGGTTATGCTTTTCATCACTACCTTATTGGGTGGGTTTCTAGTGGAGGATGGTTATAAAAAAGTTGTATCATAGATTTTGGATGATAGATATGATAAAATTTGGAGATAATCACATCTGAGGCATGATTGGGTTTGGTAGGGAACCATGTCATTTAACCTAATAAATAATGATGGATGATGATTGGTTAGAACAAATAAATTTAAGGACCTTTCTTAATTATTTAAAAACCCTTAATCTTAAGGATACACACTAGGAAATGTTTATTAGTGCCATAAGGATCTGATGTTAGGACCATGAAACCAATTAAATGTGATTATATAATAATGTATTTAATTTAGTGTAGAAATATTTAGAAAGGGTGCATGAATTATTACCATTAGTTTCATTCATGTTAAATTTTGATTTATGATTTTGTTTTTTTGTGGTTATTTATACAAACACATAATGATATTATGTGGTCTCTATAATTATGTTATGTTTATTCTTAATAAAATGGTACAGTCTAGTTTAAAGATTCATTATTATAAATTCATAACATGATATTATTCTTAAATTCATTTTCATAATATACAATTATTTGCTTGATATTATAACTTTCAATCTATGCTGACTAAAAAAAATGTAAGATAATGTTATTAATTATAAGTGTTATTAGCATGATAATATTTTTTTTCATTTATGATAAATCTTGTATAAGTGATTTTAAATTCTATAAATAACTTCCAAAAATATTTCTTTATTTAGAATTCCATTGATGATTAATTATATCTTAAGATAAAGTATTCGAAAATAAATTTTTTAGCAACATTACATAGATTCTATAGTTTATTAATATGAAATTATTTCCATGTGTTATGTTGAACAATTGATTTATGATTCTTTTTGGTATTAAATATAGGTTATATGTAAAATTTTATTTAATTAAAGAGCATGTTAAAGTTATGGATTCTTGTTACATAACATGTTTTAATCATAAAAATGTTGGGCGTAGTTCCCAATAAATATTTTACTTGGAATGAATAAATGAATTATAATTTAAAATGAGTAGTAATGTTAAGCACATGAATTGATTATTGTAAATAAGATATCCACGATTGTTGAATTATATATGTGATTTTTTATGTATGAATGAAAATACATGTGATGTGTAAAATAATATTGTTTCTATGATATAAAATTATGAATTCATTTTTTAAGAAATCTCATTTCCCAATGATATAGAATATTTGACTAGAGGGGGTGAATAGTCCTCCTAAAAATTTAATCATTTAAAAATAATTATAAAAGTGATCAGTATTGTTAGTTGAGTTAAAAAATCTAAAAAAATAACATTGTATGGTTTTTATATTAGTTCAGATAACCAAGATCCTAGTATACTCTTCAATATTATATACTCATTAAGAAGACTAGTATTCAGTAATTAATTAATTTTTATAGGGAGTAATAACCAATATACAGATTTTCCTTTTTCTCACCTAGTATTATAAGCCTCACTAACGTTTTACAAGAGTCACAACCCACCTTTATTTTGCAATGGAGTCACGACCTGACCTTCCTTTTAGATAGGATGAATAACATAGTTAATCATATTTTGGATGTGAAAATTATAAAATTACTCTACAATCAAAAAATAGTATATTGATTAAATATAACAATAAAAACTATAATGAATTAATGTTCATCAGTAGATCAGATGATATTGAATGTCAATGAAACTCAAGAACTTCGATCACTTTAGTTGTGGATGATCAAAATGATGAATTCCTTCTTGGTCAAAAATAATGTAGTAGTAGTCATATAATAAATTCATAACGTTTAAATTATCATTTATATATTTAATTCTTCTCTCTATATGATTTCATATAATTTGCGTTATCAATATTATATATGAATAAACTATTTCATGTTTTTTTTCATTTTTTTATTTCATTCTAATGGCTAATCCAAAGTCAAAAATCATATAAGATCCTATTTAATTATAAATTAGTGTTTATATAACTAATCATATAATTCCATGTTATTAAATGGTTAGAATAATATTTTTACCTATAATTTGAATTATCACGCTCATAATCAGAGTGTACTCATTAATTTTATTCCTATATAAAAAAGCTTTGAAACACTTCAAATATGATCGTTAAGATAAATGAGAGTTATTCAATATAATAGAACACTAAAAACATTTAATTTTTTTTAGTAATTTTATAATTCAAAATATTTGAAAAATACATAATAAAGAAATTATTATAAAAAATATTATTTCCCTAATAATTTATTTGATATTTTCTCTATCAAATAATTTAATCATAGTCGTTATAATATGTTACTGTTTTTGTAAACAGTATAATGGTTAAAATAAGTTTAATAAAAATACAATTCATCAATTAATAAATTTAATGCGAAAAATAATAATAATAAAACATATATATTTTATAAAAAGTTAGAAAATTGATGAACTAATCAAGTGAAATTAGTCTTATAGTAGTTATACTGACCATGAAAATAAATTTTATCATGTGGTTGGTATACTAAACATATGAAGATTTTTTTTCATCTTGTTAGTATAATGACATTGTGAAACAATTTTGTTATGTGTTCAGTATACTAGTTATTTGAACACATTTGAATGTAATTCAAGTTGTCACTTAAAAAAATTATATGGTCAAAAAAATAATCCATGTGGTAACTAAAAATACTTGCATTGATACTATAAACTAACTTATGGTATTATTAGATTTGACATCACGAAAGGTTCATATAGACACACTCACAATAGGTTTATTTACCCATACTCACTGTAGATTCGTAAACATGCATAGTAGGTTTGTGGAAAACTCATGGTAGGTTGGTAGACTTACTCATGATGACTTCAAAAAAGGACATCATGGTAACATTGTTGAATTCCTTCACCTTAGGTTCATACATCATGTCAAACAAGAAACTTATCCTAGTTAGATATGATTCAACACTATTGATATGATCCACTAATGTAGATGAGGATGCACTAGAGTGAGAGATATATTGGCGTTGAACATGTAATCTATGCATGGATATAATGATCGGATGAAGAATTACATATTATTGATCTAGAAAAGAAAAAAATGTCCATATTAAAAAGTGCCTTGAATATGGTGGTTGTCATACCACACTACGATTCTAGTCTAATTACTATTTAGATGTTGTTCTACCATGGTGTTTTTCATGGATGCTTGGATGAAGAACTAGGGTCATGCTACATGTATTAGAGATATGTGGAAATCCCCAGTCATGATACTAAAGAGGATGAGTAATATGATTGTGTTGAAGCACTGCCAATGTGTGGAGATATTGTGTTGGTGTCAAGCCATGATAAAGGGGAGAAGGTGAGTATGTTTGTCGATGAGGGTACTGATGTAATAGTTCATCCATAGACCTCGAACATGGTTGAGCTTCCATGGAGAAGAAGACATGCTTATATGGTGTTTTTCCTAGATAAAGAAGATTGTAAAAGATATACAATGTATATTATTTATATATTCAATACACTTAAACAAATATATAGATATTTCCAGAAATATATATTATAACATCTTGAAAATATATAAAGTTCTTAATTAAAAATTATGAAAAAAAAACATAAAAAAATTAAAATCATAAAGAAGAAAAATTCAATATATTTATATAGGTAATAAAATATTAATACAATAATTAAAAATAGTTTATAAACATAATTATATAGAAATAAGTATTAAAATTATTGAAACATTAACACATGTTAGAATTTGAATTTGAAATAATGGAAATAATTAAATGTTGAATTAACAATTAAAATATTTTAAAATTGATATTTTTAAAATAAAGCATTTAAATTTAACCAAACAATAAAAAAATAAAAATATAATCATAGACAAAAACTCATTTTAAATTTGTTAAATTATTTATTATGTAATATTTTTATTTTGTATTAGAAATAAAAGTAAAACATGTATCATATAATTGATTAATTAAAATCATGATAAGATGTTAATAAATAAAATATATTGGTGAATTTTATTCAATGAAAGTATCAATATCATGTAGTAATTATGAAAGAATTAGACATGAATATTTATATGAGATATTCATGTAGTTTTTCTCCTAATTATGGATCAATATTATGCATCAGTTTTTAATCCTTTCCTTGAATGAAGGAATATTATCATTCCCTATTTATGATATATATTCTTTAAGCCTCAATATAGATTAACGTGGTTATTGATTTACTATTTCTCATTAATGTTTTTTTAAATGAAGAATTATATTGTTTTTTTATCTTGGTAATAATTTAATATGATTTTATATAGAGGATTTGGATAATCATGGTAAGGTATAATGGATGAGGATATATGTTTTGATAACATTTTAATGGTTGTGGGAGGTGTTTATCTATTAATATATTATTTTATAGCCATTTTGTGCTTATTTTTTAGCAATTGATTGTTATTTTCTAGATGACTGTTTCTTATTTTTTAGAAAATTCACTCTAAATTTCTTGATATAGTTGGGATTAATATTTTTGAATGATTATGTTTAGTCCTTTTTTTCATTAAAATTTCATTCTCTAGTTTAAGTAATGTTATTTTTTTGTTTCCATGCTTACTACTAGTAATATGATTATACTCTAATATGTTCAAGAATATAGAACCTTTTCAATATTCAAAAACTATAACCCAATTATAGTTGGTTAAAACAATTTCATACTTTCTATATTATTAATATGATTCATGTGATAAGTGTTAACTATATGTTTTTCCTTAGATGTGCCTTTGAGATTATGGGGGATGCAACATGCACCCCCTAATGATGTTCCCTAGAGATAGGTTCTTTAAATGTTACAAAATTATTTTATTCTCCTTGTGTATATAGATGATTTTGTGAAGAATATTAAGGAGGACTAGTATGAAATCAATGTAAATGCCTCCGGTTACGAATCCCAAGTATTAGTGTAGTGAAGTCCATGAAAATCCAATAGTTATATGTTGTAGATTTGTGCCTTGACCATGAACCATTATACGTGTCTTGAGATATGTTTGTTGTTCATACATTTTCACTTAATGACAGGGTATCATTATTATTATTTTATAGGGTGATTTATCTCTCAGCCTTCGGTGTGTAACTAGTTATGGTTTTGGTATTGAGGTGTCATTGGATTGTAAGTATTCTCCTTACTTTATAAAATCCCAATGTGGAATTCAATGTTATTCTGAAATCTTTTTTTCTATAAAATAAGGGTATACATTGATTTGTTTTAATATAATTGGATTACCCCATTCAATAATTAGAAATAATTACCCTAAAAAGTTTTTAAATAATTCATTTAAAATAACATAGATAATTTTAATTGGATATTGTTTTATTTCAAAGGTTTATTTATTTGAAAATGAAGACTTTGAGGAGAAGGGTTAGTCAGTGAGAGATCAGCTATGTGTCATTACGAATGAAACTTTCTTCCATTTCCATTTCTAGATTCCCTTGATGGATATCCTCATTTTTTAGATGTATTTTCTTAGTTTATATATATATATATATAATTTGTCACATTGAAAGTGAGTTGGAGAAAAATTAAAGCCTTTTCCTAGAGAGTGTTGGTAGTTTGAAATTTTTTTGTAAGTATATCCCCATGTTCATATGATTTTTATTCTATTTATTTTGGGTTTGGTTTGGATTCATAAAGATATAATTGTTTGATAGATATTTAATGTGATAAATTTGGGTTCCCTATCCTTTATTTGGGTTATATCATCTTTCATTTGTTTTTTATTTTTATTCTGAGGGATGTGAAATATTTTAGAAGTATCTGAAATAGTGGACTATATTTTCTCAAACCCTTCCCATATCATTTATTGGGTAAAAATGGGGTCTGGGTAAGTATAGTAGAAATTTTTTGTCGATGGTTAGTTAAATTGTACTTTATGGTAGATAATAGGTATTACCTAATGTATGTTTTTATTAGTATTTCCCCGGATGATAATTTCATATCAATCATGATGATTCTTCTAGATTCCCTTCATTTTAGGGATTATTCTAATATTTTTTCCTTTTCCAATTTGATATTTATCATTCTTATATAGATAAATATCTTCTAGAATAAATTTCACCAATATTAACATTCTTAATATCTTATTCATATATGAAATTAGTTTAATCTAATGTGGTTTTTCATATATGTCCCACTATACTCCCCAAGAGGGTGTATAGTTAATTACTTTAATGGAACTTTTTATTCTTTTGATCAAATTAGATATTTTATTCAAGTTGTAAAATATAAATTTAATATTTCTTTAATCATTACAAAATTCAATAAAATAAATATCATGTGGACACTGATTTTTCATGATTTACCTATAAAAGGATACTCCATGTAGAAAATATAAATGATGTGTTGATATGTCAATTAAAAAATTCTATACTTTGTGATTAAAACTTTATAAATATATTACTAATATTACAATGTCAACAGACTCATCCTCTATTCCACTCACCACTCCCAATATGGAGAAAAAAGATATGATCAACATAATAATTAATCTTATAAAATTTCAATACAAAATTAAATAACTTGCAGTAAGGGTGTTATCCACGTTTCTCTTCTCCTCTATAAAAAATCATTAATGGTAATTTTTTTATCAAGCTTCACTACTAAATATTTAATAATAAATAATTTAATCCTAGAAGATACTCTAATATATGATCTTAAAATACTCTTTATTCTCTATTCTATATTATTCGGTTATCAATCACAAAAAAGTATACTATGCTCCAAAAAATTTGAATTTAAAATTTGGAATTAAAAAATAATAATCATATTCTAAATTCTTAAATTTTAAATCCATTAATTGGATCTTCCCTAATTATATATCATTTATTCAAAATGACTTGGTAGTTTAAAATATTTATGTAACCACAAAACATCTATGTGATGGGAAAATCACAAACTTTGTTCATATTTTTTCAGAATCCATATATTATAGAATATAATACCCCTTTTCTATAGTGATCATATCCTTAAAAACACATTTTTCAAGATTTTTATCATACTTTACCAACATATACAAATTGATGATCAATATGACTAGTGTATTTTAATGATTAAATACATAAATACATCAAATTAAATGTGAAAACATAATCTTTATTTAATACTTAATATTGTTATATTAACTCCCATTGACCATATATAATTCTATAGGATGCCTTGGGAAAATTAATAAGATAAGGAGTGATATAAAAATCCTAGTATTGGAATAAACATGGATATAAATAATAACATGATAGTCGAGAGGAATAACTTATTATCATATAGAGAATTATCTTAATCATGGAAAATGGAACAAGGAAATGAAATCATAAGATCATAGAATTATGAAATATGTGGAAACAACCTAATAAATGACATCATAATATTAAGTAAAGTGTTACTCAAAAGACTATCATTATAAAGTTAGAAAAGTCACATAGTGGGTTACGATCACTCCCAAATCCCTTACTTATCATATCCTGAGATATAAATATTTACCCAATGTATTTTTGGGTTATATAATTCTAGAAAACTCATCACATAATATATGGTTCTTAGGATTACCACTCATGCACCATACATAGTGTACAAAGTCCCATACTGGATTTAGTTTACTCCCCAATCTCATACATAACATCTCATAAGATATAATGATTTACCCAATGCATTGGAGAGATAAATAATTTTGATACCACCCATTACATAAATACAATTATACTTATGAATCCCACATTGGTAAAATAAAAAATACCTAAACCATAATCCTGATCAAGCCCATGAGAAAGAAGTGTGTTACATAATTATTATTCAAGGCATAACCAAAAGATAAATTATAAATATTCCCAAGATAAGGAGTAATTAAAATTATTTTTGAATTTCATCACAAAAAGAGGATATATGTCTTATAAATGGAGTTCCACTATATAAAATACATGATAAATATCTGGAGAAGAAATAATAAAAATGAACCACCTAAGTGATGATTTATGAATTAAATAAACAATATTTTTAAAGAAGGAATTGGGTTATTATTTTCCATAAAACCATAATTGTATTAATAGGGTTATCCATAAATTATAATTTTTCTTAATCTTTTCACATATTAATAATATTTAATGTAGTTTTTATTAACAAGGGATAATAAATAGTAAAGTTCTTATAGACCAGGTTTACATAAAAATATGAATTTTGAAGGGAACTAAAATCATGTTTAACACTAAAAATAAAACGTAAGGGACAAATATAAATTAAGTGAAATATATTTAACTAGGTATATATTTATGTTTTGTATATAAATAAATTATATATGTTCTTGAGAATATGATTTAAAAATAGAGAAAAAGAAATTGGATGTGTAAATGAATAGTTAGGAGGGTGGTACAAGATATCCCTTACCTCGTGTCTAAATGGATTATACACTAGTTTGTAACTTCTTGAATAATAATAATAAATTCATTAAATACTTAGATATGAAATTTATTAAAATTTATTTCATATTTCAAGGTACTTTAACAATCATATATTATTTATTTATAATATATATTTTCTATATACGTCGATTACGTGAGGTTATTCAGTCAATTTTTTTTGTAACTCCTTATGTATGGTGATCATAGTTGAAATAATTATAAAATAATTTCATAATATAAATAATATTAATTTCAATATTAAAATAATTATTATATATCAAATATATATTTAAATTCATCCATGAGGGGTGGAAATGAAAAATGAAATTCATTTCTCGTTGATGTGGTAGTCCTCATGTACGCATGATTAATATTTTAATTTGACAAAGAATTAGAAGTAATGACAGTAAATAATAATTTTGAAAATTAAAAAACATATTTATATTATATATATCATATTTATTTGTCTATTTCATCCTTTTACAAGCCATTGATAGAGGTGATGAAAAATGGAAGATGATACTTTATGGAGGTTGTAGTCTATACAATTCATGGACGACACTTGTTTTTGTTACGAGATAGAGAGGAATAAAAAATTTCAATTATATTAATTAAATAACATCTTATTATATTATTAATAATTATTTCATTATAGTTTTTTTGGACATAATATATTGGGAATAGTATAATTAAAGATATGATTATGAAGAAGGTAACACTTACATTAGAGTCATGGTCTTCTCTTAGAGATATCCTCAGAAATGATGGACTTAGTATAACGTCAATAGACAACGATATTATGAAAAATATATAATTATAATAGAGGTAATTTTGGGAAAAAAATAATGGAAATTCAATGTGGAAGTGTAACCATGGAGGTGTGGAATTGATCCCATTTTATATATATGAAGAAAATTTCAACTTTGGGAATAACCATTACCTTCCATGATATCATTACACTATTTGTTGGTTAATGGCTCCAAAAGATAATAATAATGGACTTTGGTGTGATTTTGGTTCAATAAAATATCAACCAATACATTCCAAACATGTTCTAAACATCCACTGAAGACTTTTCAATAGGTTATTACATTTTAATATTTTGATTATTTTACCTTGGTTACTTTTTTTAACAAATAAATATTTAATTTTCATAAAAATATGAGTTAAAACATATTTAAATTTTTTTATTTTTTTAACCTATATTAAAATTCCAAATAATATAATTAAATTTCTATATAATATAGGAACTACTTTTAAATTAAAATATATTATATAAATTTTTTTTTGAAGAAAAACTACTTTTAAAGTTTATGTGTTCTTAATATTATTTAGTTTTGATTACTAATTTAATGAGTGTTAATATAATTATATATATGTTAAGAATTAATATTACATTTATCAGTTAAACTATAATAATTTATTTTATTAGATAAGAATAACAATATTTCAAAAAAATCATTTAAATAATTATTCCACCAATATCACAGTAAGTAAATTTAATCATACTAATATTATCATTATGACTAAAATAAAATTGAAAATATTAACTAAAATTTATGTATTAAACTTAAATATGAAAAAAATTGTATTTAATTTCTAAAACTGATAAAGTCTATTTTTTAATTTAATTACCTAGATAATGAGTTTTAAGAGAGAAATATTTCTTCAGCTTTAAAATTTTCAAACCAATTTTTTATAAATTCAATATTGTATCTTTAAATTTTAATATTTATTATTAAATATATATTTTGTAAATAAATCGATTTCTAAATATTTTAATTCATTCTTTTATTATATTAGTTATGTTTTTATCCAAAATAGTATTTTTTACTATTTATCTAAATAATGATTATTTCAAAAAAAATTAATAAAAATTAATATTACGTTATTATTTCATGATAAAAAAGAATTTAATTTTTTCAAATTCAAATCCTAAATGTTATATTTTTAATTTTTAATTAAAAATATAAAATATATTAAAAATATTTTTTATATGAAAATAAATTTTGTTATATTAACTATCATTTTTTACTATAAATTACTAATTAATCCAATGTTATGTTATTGTTAACACAATAAAAATATATTTTTAGTATTCAATCATAAAAAACTCGATTCGTTAAAAGAAAATGTTATTTTCTGGTAATTACATTTCTTTCATAAACTGAAATGAGAAAAAATTAAAATTACAGACATTTATATATATAATTTTTTTATTATGTGTAAATATAATACTGATATCTATCCATATATCCCCTTATGATATATAGGTACTAAATAATCATCATATAAGATATGATTGTAGTTTTAGGTGGTGGTTCAGCATGCATGGATCATGTGGAAATCCCCACGAGCTTGAACTTTTCTTCTATATGTTTTCTCTCAAACTATAATTTTTTAAGTTAAATTTGGGATTTGACTAGGTTAAACCCTAGAGAATATATCTTCCTCTCAAGGTTACAAAAAATGGTCTTAATAAGGATAAATTCTACATCTAGATTCCATATCTTCTAACATTATTTATTTATTATTTAGTATGGTCAGTTAAATGAATACCTACTAATTTAACCATAATGTTTTAATTCTCATATTAAATATTCAAAATATAACATGGTATTTTTTCATTTTCATTTGGTTTCCAATGTAAATGAATTTATTTGATTTTATTTATTTAAGGGTAATAAACCAGGATACATTGATTGGTTACATTTATGGCATAATGAGGGAGTTTTGGATTAACTTTTTTTGAGTGGAACAATAATTCGGGGTACAACTCCGATTATTATTGGTGATATCCACTACTTTCACACTTCTAAATATAGACCACCCATTACTCAATACACTTTTATTTTATAGAATTATCCAAGTTTATCCTAACTACACCATGATCAATAACTATATGAAGTGGGTTTTTACTGACTCTTAAAATCTCATCCTTCCACATTGGAAAATAAAGACCTGCTACAACATAGGTAACACGTTTTGGTGTGGTCCTCACACATTCCTTTGTGTAATTTAATCATTTTAATATATGGTGTGTTCACCTGGCTTACAGAATAACTAAATTTGTCTTATATAGAACCCCTAGATCTGCGCTCCTGGATCTGGTGCTGAAAACACATAACATACAATACTAGCCTTTATTATATTATAGACATTTAAAATCCAAGTCCCTTTTAGTTTAGATTTTTATAGAACTATGAAAAATCTCTAACTCATAAATCTGAAGTCTTATAATTAAATTAAAATTCTTTCATCCATTATATAAGAAGATGATAAATTTAGAATGAGTCTTTAATGTCACCCATAAATTATATATACAATATAATCTTCTTGGATTAGAATACTTAAAAATTTCATTCATAACATTGGGAAAATGAAACATAAGAATGGTATGAGCTCGAACACTTAGTAAGGTAAAACATAATAATAATTAATAACATGAGAGACATCTTTCATAACATGATATCTTAATGAGAATAACTAAAAACATGATATCATTAAATAAAGTGATGATATCACAAGGGTGTGGATTGAACAATGATCAGAACATAAGATCATGTAATCATAGTAATGTAGAGACAATATAAACAGGACATCATAATCATAAGCCAATGATCTCTATCTCATTAACATAACATAGTTGGCTAGGATAACTAGCCATTCACCATTATTGTGTTGGCTCACATTCCATGCACCATGAAATCACATGATATTAAAAATATCCCAATAAATTAAATGGATATATAATTATAATCCCACCCTAAAAAAAATTAAAATAAAAATTATGTGTTCGAAATAGTTTCAATCAACATATCATAAAAAATATTAGGAAATAAAATGTGTTTATATCCTTTTCAAGTGGTTATATAACCAATAATTCATCATCTGTTCAATAAACATGAAAGGATAAAACCATTGAAAATAATTGTGTAATAAATGACTTGAATCATCATTCGCGGAAAATACTACTCAATAATTATGATTATGAATATGATATTTAAATCTTATAGGAAATGGATATAAGTTTCAAAAAAATTATCTAATCAATCGATGTGTTGGGAATCTAGGTGAACACATTTTAATCAAGTAATAGAACAATGGGAATTCATGTAAATAAATAAATATAAGTAAATCATTCCTATATAAGTGTATGATTATGAAATAAAAATTATTTATGGAACATACCATGGATTAAAAATATAATTTCATAATTCATCTATTAAATATGGTGGATGGTATTATTTAAAGAATACCATTGAATAATAATATAAAATTGTGAAATAAAAATTTCATAAGCATTAGGAAAATTTCATTAAAAATAGTAATTTCCCTTACCCCATGAATGAATTTAAAAAAAGTTGATTTTATTAAAACATTATAATAATAAATTATTTTATTCTACAAATATTAAAGTATATAGAATAAGCCTATTATAAAATGACAAAAGCAGTGGAAAGAGATATTCACAGGGAAATATGTAAAGAAGATTATTTTTGGTAAAAAATGATCTTTATGTAAGAATTTAGAATATTTCCTATTAATTTTTTTTTTAATAATTTCAAGGTTGATAAAAATTCTCCTTTTAATCTAATTTTGAAATAAGGCATTTTAGAATATTTTAGAACATCACTTTGAAAGATTGTTTTTAAAACTAACCATGATGAAAATGTTTGAAGCCCGTTAAAACCATTCAGTGAAACTCACATCATAAAAAGAATGATAAAACCATTGAATGATAATAGCTTTATAGAAGTATGATGTTATAATACAAGATTATGTTAAATAATTCTGATAGTTAAAACATGGATATGGATGAAAAATATTCATTGGAAAGTATATGAGTTATCCGTATCCAAATGATGATTTTATTTGAGGAACCATTTCAAAAAAAGGGAGTATACTAATGAAGATAAAAAATATTCCCAATTAAAACGTAAATCTACCATTTCAAAAGATAATGTTAGGAAAAATAGACTTGAAAGACCAAAATTGAGAAGAGGTTTCCAAACTTATGGGAAAAGGTACTTGCGTTGAGAAAATAATTATGATTTCAGTAACATTTTAATTAAATCCCATGAAGAATAAATATATTAAAAATTAACCTAAAATATAATTAATATAATATATTTGGTTATAACATTAAAATTTGAAAACATTTACGTCATATAAACATAAATTAGTGTATAAATTTAAAAATGTCTCAAAGAAAGGGAGTTTGAGACAAAAATCACATACCTTATTTTCCCTATTAGTTTACCACAACATAAGTTCTTCTAAAGAAACCAAAAATGTATTAATAATATATTTCATAACTTTATTTGTCTTCATTAACCTTTTATATACTTCATTTATAGTTATTTTGGTTTAATATAGTGGTCAATTTTAGCTTATTTTTAATATCAGGTGTTAACAGTTTTAATTTTCTTGCACATTCTTTGTAATATTAATGTTGATCCTCGATATTTGATACAAATTTCATAATTACTATATTATCTACAGATCATAAAAATTTATCCCATGATTATTTATAGTATTCCATTTTCATCCTATGATAGTTTTTAATTATGACTCATGAATTTGATGTTGGAGAAAAAAATTTCCAATTTTTAATTAACATAGATGGTATATTATTAGCATGTTTATATATTAATATTGTAAAACCATAAAATAAAAAATATATACCATATTATTACATGTAATTAATTTCATATTAAATTACATAATAATTAACTATATAAACATTACAACATCACTCAAGTAGGTGGTAAACAAAACAAAACAAAAGTGTGTCATAGTGATTGAATGAGTAGTAATTTTCAATTAATTATTATTATTATAACATTTAAAGAATATTAAAAACATAATATATTTCATATATTGTAACACCCCAAGGTTTTTAATAAATAAATTGAACTAAATGAAACTTTTTTAAATAGATAGTTATAAATAGACTTTAAACATAATTTTGCGGGTTATATGATTTGATTTTCAAAAGGCGGCCACCTATGGTTGTGATCAATATGTTATTTGGAGTCTGATAGAACCAACTTATTTTTTGGATAATATTAAAATACCATTATGAATAGTATCATAGACCTTAATAATCATAAATCATATTATTATTTTATTTTCTTAATGTTATATGATAATGAGACTTCGATTAATTTTTCAAGGTGTTAAAAATGAGTTATAGATTTAAATTGTTATTTTTTGAATAAATTATTATTTTATTTAAAAATTTAATTAACAATATTTAGAAAATTATTTTCAAAAATGGAGCTCATTTTTTCATCCTACATGTGAAAAAATGGTTATGGTGAATTTTTGGTATTTTTCTCAATTTATTGAATTTTTGATGAATAATAAATTATGATAAATTACAATAAATTATAAATAATTGTTTTACTACATCATAGGTGATGAAAGGATGATGTAATCCCACTTCGTTAAAAATCACATGAAATTTTACTATTTGGGGTTACATAAATTAATACTATTCATAGTCTTGAGAAAAAATATTATAATAATGTTTAAAATAATGTAAAATCCCTCCACTTCTCCACTATAAAAACAACCCTCATTCCCCTATTTCTCACAAACCTCTCAAGACATGAGAATTATCAAAGTTCTAACAAATATCCTCCTCAAAGATCATCCCCACGTCCAATACCTTCTGGCCTCAACAAAATTCCAAAACTAATGGCCTCAAGGAGGATCTCAAGGAGAAGAGATCAAGAGGTTTGAATCCTCTTCCTTTTTTCATGGGTTTTCATTCCAATTCCTTTCTTTTCTTATACTCTCCTTCCCTATACTTATCTAGGAGGTGTGAAATATCCAGAATCATATATATTATTTATTTTATCATGTTCATGTAAATGATTCATCATCATCATTCCTCTCTTCTGTCTCTTGTTCTAAAAAAACAACATCCACGATGTCCCAATTTACAAAAATTGTGTACGATGTGTTTACAATATCCATTATATCCTTCAAATATTATCATAAAACCCATCTAATGTTTGAAATATAATGTCATTTGAATCTTGTAACCTATTTTATGTTATTTAATGAACTTATATTCAATGGAATTAAATTAATGAAACTAGTTCATGATTATTGAGGAACCGCTAAAATGATCTAAACAAACATCATTAATGTATTATCTAATGATCCATCGTCATATATGATAAAAAATGATTTATGGTATCATTATATATTCTAGAAACATATTAATACCATTTCATTCCACTTTTGTGATTTTATCTCTATATGGAAAAAAATCAAATACAAACCGGCCATTGAAATCATGTAAAGAACGCACCCAAAACAATGGAAGGAAAAAAATTCAAATAATTAATTGGTGAAATGTTGTTATGAAATGATCATATAATGTGTTATAAACATTAATATGTTTTTTTAATATATTAATTACACTCTTTTATCCATTATATATGTGTTTTAAATGAGTTTTAGGTAAGAAAACCCCGACGTAAGGGAATTCATAACCCGATTTCCATTCTTTGGGTTAAAAATCGACATCATTATTTATGGGGTTTTAAAATTGTTTGTGAGATTAATTTTATTTATATTATGTTTAATTATGTGTATTTATAGTGTTTATACAAATTCCATCCACTATATTAAGTTTCACTTTAGTTATATGATATTTATAAGGGACTTGTCTTTTAAAAACCTGTTAAAATTCTGTTTTACAAAATTCAAAAGCAATGTTTTTATGCAATTATTCATGTTGAATAATTGTTTTTTGGTTATTGTAAATTGTTTAAGATGAATGGTGGGAACTATATCTCCCTCCAATTCATTATATATATATATATGATTGAGGTTGTCTGTATGGTTACTTGAAGTGTAACTGTGATGGGTACACAAATTGTAAGGTAGTAATGAGGGTTACAAATTATAAGGTAGCCGAGAGGGTTACAAAATTATGTAAGTAATTCCCCAAGATACCTTTATGGTTCTATTTTTGTAATATATGTTTTGTTTAAATCTTATGGAAGTATCATGCTTAACAAAGTAAGTTTATATGGGTAACTAGTATGGTTTTTTTTTAAATGATTTCATACATTACAAGTATTCATGGACTAATGTTATCTTCCATTATTTTTATATCTCTTACTGAGATTTTTGTGATAATCCTGAGTTTTTAAATAAATTTCAAAGGTTATATAGATATTTATGAAAAATTAGAAATCTGAGTTAAATGTTATGATGATTTGTCATATAAAACATGTTTTATTTAAATAGTATTATATTTTGGAAGAAATGGATACTATTTTAGTGGTATCTTCTCTATATGGTCATAGAATGTTATTTATGTATTATATCCAATTATTTAAAACTATAAACTTTAAATGATCCACAATATTATTATAAGCGATTTCTTGACTAAAATTCAAGATTATGTTATGTAATTAGGTTGGGTACTACTAGTTGGTATCAGAGGATGGTTTAAATAATAATAGGGGTTAGGATAATTTTAATAGAACACCATAATTGAATTTTAATTTATGGTAAATTTGAAATTTTGAATCATTCAATGATTACCATGTTTCTTTGACTAATATATGTTTATTTAGAATGGTTTTCTACATAAGAAACATGGTAAATGAAGAGAACATGCATCGAAAAAATGACATCGTCCCGAATCGGTTGCTTGGAATTTTAGGGATTGGATCTGAGTAGTTTGTGATATTAATGGCTCAGCTAAAGTATGTAATAAATGGTTTTGGAATACATAAATGAGAAAAAACATAGGTACCACAATGGAACATGATGATAGTGGAACATTTTATCAGACAACACCCTCCTGCTTTCATTGGATCTTATGACACGGTAGTAGTTGACGGATGGATTATATGCATTGAAAAGATATTTGATGTTATGGGCTGTTAAAATAATCAAAAGGTATGTCTTTTCATTTATCATTTTGAAGGTGAAGTTGATCAGTGGTAGTCAATGGTCAAATACATTATTATAGATAAGAGATTGATTCCTTAGAGTGGGATGAATTTAAAAGTCTTTTAATTGAAAAATATTTTCCTAAGGTGATGTGACATCAGATGGAGAAGCAATTCCTTGAATTGAATAAAAAGAAAGAAGTTTTAGTGGTTGTGTGTGAATAAAATATCACCTGACCAGTGAGGTATGCTCTATGTATTATTCAGGATCTTGATATCAAAATCAACAACATTTACTAAGGATTAAAACCAAGGTATCGAAGGGAATTGGCCTCCTTTGAATTCAAAAGTAAATAGAAACTTGTCTGGTGTGCTAAGAGGAAAGAGATTGAGTTTACTGATGATCACATACACTTTGACAAAAAGGATAAGAAGAGGTCCAGATGGAATGTGATGGTCATTAATCAACTAAATAAATCTAATGGTAAGAAATTATAGATTCCAATTTGTGAAAATTGTGGAAAAAAGCACCATTGGTAATGCCTTAACAAAAAAAGTAAGTGTTTTTGATGTGATATGTTTATAAATATGGACTTAGATTATAATGAAAATGATCCTAATACTAATATAGATAAGAAAATTAATATGAGTTTTAAATGTGAAGATATGGGTCAATATGCAAATGCATACCCAAAGAGAGATTAGAATAATTTAAAGAAGTCAGACTATAAGAAGAATTGTGTAGTGAGATCCTTTGTGACAACATCAGTAGACATTGGACCATCCAACGAAGATGTATAAGGTACCTTGTTTTTTTACTCAGATTTTTCTAATGTTTTTATCAATATGTGGTCTACACATTCCTTTATTTATGAAGAATTTTCTGGTAAATTGGAAATATCACCTCAACAAATGAGACTAGAACTTATTATTAAAACACTTGGGAGAGATATTATAGAAAAGATGAATTATAAGAATCATTCTATTATGGTATGTGGAAATACATTACCTATTAACCTTTTTCCCCCATAGTAGGGTTTGATGTAATTTATTATGAGTAAATAGGATCATGAAAAACATCTAAGGGTTGTTTTTCAAACCTTAAAGGAAAAGAAACTGTATGGATAATTCAGAAAGTGTGATTTTTGGTTGTAACATATTTGTTTTCTTAGGAAAATTTTAAATAATTATGGTATTACAATTGATCCTTCCAAAACAAAATTGGTTGATGAGTGGCCAAGTACTAAAAAAGTAACAGTTATTCATCGTTTTATTTTATTACATGTTATTACCGATGGTTTGTTAAAAACGTTACGTGGTTATCTAGCCATCTAACTAAGTTAACTTGATAATGGGTTAAATTTATTTGTATAAAAGAATTTGATGGTTGTTCTCTAGAATAGAAAAAGAGATTGGTGAATGCTTGAGTTTTGGCCTTGCATTCCCGAAATGAGTATTTTGTCATCTACAGTGATTATTAATTGAAGGGACATGGTTGTTTTATGATGCAGAATGATTAGGTAAATACATATTCTTAAAGAAAAATAAAACCTAATGAGTTAAATTATCCCACACAAGATTTGGAATTGGCTGTTATGGTTTTTGCTTCGAGATTTCGGAGGAATTATATATACAGAGCTAAATGTAAAATATATACTGACCATAAAAATTTAAAGTATATATATTCACTCAGAAGGAAATAATCATGGGGTAGAGAATATGGCTTTAACTGATAATGGATTATTATTTCATGATCAATTACCATCCAGGAAAGGAAAACAAGTTCTGGATTCCTTAAGTCAAAAAACATCATGCATCATTAATCATGTTATATTTGGACCATAATCCCTGGATTAATGATTTGATGGATTTTGGTGCAGAAATTTTTGGTGCAACAAATACCGCTATTTTGTTTTAGGTTTCAGTGCAGTCATTGCTATTAGAATGAATTAAGCAAGCACAGAAGGAAGACCATGAACTACAAAAAAGGTATAATTGGTTTAAATGGTAATGTTTCTAGATTTTAACCTTGATAAAGAATATGTTTTAATATTTGGTAAAAGGTTTTGGGTTCCTTGTGATTCCCAGTTGAAGAGTGATCTTTTGTGTGAAGCTCATAGTTCTCTATTTTCAGTTCATCCTGGCAGTACTAAGTTGTACAATGACCTTTCGGAGTATTATTTTTGGGATGGGATGAAAAGAGATATTGTAGATTTTACCATGAAATGTTTGGAAAGTAAATAGGTTTAAGCATAGTGGTAGTTACCAAAGAGGATGATTCACCCACTTCCAATGCAAGAGTGGAAATGAGATAATATATCCATGGACATTGTGGTGGGGATACCTAAGGCAAGTTGAGGTAATAATTCCATTTTTGTTGTTGTTGATTTACTAAAAAAAGATTTACATTTTCTTTATATTTGAGATACAAATCCTTTAGATAAGATTTCTCGATTGTACCTTAAAGAGATTTTCAGGTTACATGTATTTCCTATTTCCATTATATCTGATTGGTATCACAGGTTCACTTATAATTTTAGGAAGGGCCTTCATAAGCCATTGGGAATATAATTAAATTTGCGTACTACTTTTCATCCTCAATCATAGGGTTAGTCAGAATGAAATATTAAGACTTTGGAGGGTATTCTTCAAGCTTTTTGAATGGATTAACATGGAATTTGGGATCAACATCCTTCTTTATTTGAGTTTATTTATAATAATAAAATTCATTCCAGCATAGAGATGGATCCTTTTGATGCATTGTATGGGAAGCAGTGTAGAAGACCATCTTATAGGGATGAAGTCAATGAAAAGAAGTTGATAGTCCCAAAATTAGTAGAGGAAGTGGTTGAGAAAGTGAAGATGATCCAGAAACACATGAGGATAGCTAAGATCAGGAAGAAAAGTTATGAAGACAATAGGAGGAATGACTTTTCTTTTTGAGGTAGTTTATCATGTTCCTCTTAGAATCACACCATGGAAAACTGTTATGTGTTTTGGTAATAAAATAATGATAAGTCCATAGTTCATTGGACCTTATGAAATCCTAGATAAAGTTAGACCAGTCACCTACCAAGTAGCTTTGCCTCCAAGTTTATCTTAGAAACACAATGTTTTTCTTTTTTTATGTTAATAAAGTATGTTCTCGATTCAACTCATGTTTTGATCTTAGAAGCAGTTCAGATAGAATCGAACCTTTCTTATGAAGATTAACTTGTTCAGATGATTGACGAAAGATAACAAGTATTGTGGAATAAGGTAATCCACAAGGTAAAGGTTTTTTTGGAGAAACCACATTGTTGAGGAAGAAACATGGGAGTCTGAAAATGCTACGAGGGAAAGGTACCCGCACTTGTTTAATAAGAAAATATAATTATGAGGACACAATTTCCAAAAATATGGTGAAAATGAAACACCCCTAGGTTTTTAAAAAATAAATTGAAATACATGGAACTTTTTTTAAGTACATTCTTATATCCCGCCTTTAGACATAATTTTCCAGCTTCAATGATTTGAATTTCAAAAATGGTTATCTACGGTTGTGATTAGTTAGTTATTGAGTCTGATAGAACCAACTAATTTTTTTTTGGTGAATAGTAGCATACCCTTATGAATAGAAATATGAAGAGTAATATGACCATTATGAATATTAAATCGTAATATTATTTTATTTTCTTAAGGTTATAAGATAACGAGATGTTGATTAGTTTTCAAAGGTGTTGAAAAATGAGTTATAGATTTAAAATTGTTATTTTTAAAAAAAATATGATTTTACATAAAAATTAAATTAATAATATTTAGAAATATATTCTTAAAAAATGGAGTTAATTTTTGAATTCTACATGTTGAAAAATTGTTAGGGTGAATTTTCGTATTTTTCTGAAATTCTTGAATTTTTGATGAATAGTAAATTACAACAAATTACGATAAATGCTACAAACTTGTTTTACTGCATCATAAGTCATGAAAGGATGATGTAAGCCCATTTGAATCAAAATCACATGTAATTAATACTATTTTGGGTCACATGAATGAATTATATTTATAGTCTTGTTCAAAAACATTATAATAATTATTAAAATAATGTAAAATCCCTCCTCTACTCCACTATAAATACAACCCCCATTCACCTCTTTCTCACACAGCTCTCAAGTCTTGATCACTATTTAAGTTCTTCCATATCCCCTTCTAAAGTCTCTTCCCCACTTCCAAGACCATTGGTCTCACCAAAAGGCCTAAAACAAAGGCCTTAAGGAGGATCTCAAGGCGAAGAGAAGAAGAGGTAAGAATCCTCTTCCTTTTTCATGTGTTGTCTTTCCAAGTCCTTTCTTTTTTTATACTCTCTTCCCTCCTCTTATCCTGGAGTTATAAAATATCCAGAATGTTGTATATTTTTTATTTTATCATATTATTGTAAAATAATCATCATACTCCTTCCTCTCCTCTCCCTCTTGTTCAAAAAATAAAAACATTGTCCATGATGTGCCGATTTACAAAAATCATGGATAATGTGTTTGTAATATCAATTATATCCTTCAATGCAGATCATAAAACCCTTTTAGTGGTTGAAATAGAATATAAAGTGTATGCTTTAACCTATTTAATGTTGTTGAATGAACTTATATGAATGAAATTATGTTATATAATGAAACATGTTCATGATTATCGAGGAACCACCAAAATTGATCTAAACTGACTGAAAATTCATTTTTTATTTTTAAAAACACTTTTTGATTAAGTGAGAACTGAAAACATGAAGAAAACTAAGATAGTGTGCCCAAGGGAATCCACCATTGCAGACACATGCCAGACCAACCCAAACTAAACCTGAAAATGTAGTGGGTCCAAGGGAACCCACCATTGTAGACACAAGCCAGACCAGCCCAAAGAAACAGAAACCACACCAAGCACACAATAATCTAGAAGAAAATAAGAAAAAGTACCTTCAATAGAGTATTATCTATGGTGAGGGATTCATCTACAGAGTTCCATAATGAGTAACTATGAGATCGTCATGTCGCCATGGAAAACGAAACCAACCAAAAAGCATCTGAATGGTTCAACATTCACCAAAGTCACCAGCACCATCCAAAACATCAAGGAATTAATCAAACATGACCAAATTGGAGTCATTCATGAACGATCATGATATAATTTAAGATCAAACAAAAAGGACATGGAAAAATCCAAATGAATAAAACTCAACAACGGTCTTACCTCTATCGGCTGTGTATGCGCCTATGAATGATTTGTATCACGACTGCCCATGAACACACTAGGACGATCCTGGTGGGTGAATCTGTTAGGCAAAGCTAGAGGAAATGGGGTCACATTCTCTGAGTGACATAACACACCCCATACATATGATCTTGGGTCCTAAGGTCACTCTCAATGGCATCAGCCTCGCAACATTGGGAACAAGGTGAGGCGTCGTCATTATCACAGACATCACTAAAAAACATTAGTAATGTTTTATCTAATGATTAATCATCATATATGATAACAAAATTATTTATGGTGTCATTATATATTCTTTAAAAATATTAATACAATTTCATTACACTTATGGAATTTTATTTCCATACAACAAAAATACCAATTACAAATTCTCCATGGAAATCATGTAAAGAACGCACCAAAAACAATAGAAGGAACAAAATACTAATAATTAAAGGGAGAAATGATGTTACTAAATGATCATATAAGGTGTTATAAACATGAATATATTTCTGTAATATATTAATAAATCTTTTTAATCATTATACAGCAGTATTGAATGAGTTTAAAGTAATAAAAACCCAAAGTATGTTAATTCATAACTTGATTTCCATTCTTTGGGTTAACATTATACATCAAGATTTATGTAGTATTAAAATTGATTTTTAGATTAATTTTGTTAATATTATCATTAATTATGTGTATTTAAAGTTTATATACATATTACATACACTCTATTAAGTCTCACTTTTGTTATATGATATTTATATGGGACTTCTATTTTAAAAACTTCTATTAAAATTCAGTTTTACAAAATTCAAAAGTAATTTTTTATGAAATTATTCATGTTGTACGATTGTGTTTTGGTTCTTTTGAGTTGTTTATGATGAAGGCTGGTACATATATCTCCCTAAAATGCAGCGGGTATGTGTATGTTGGAGGTCAAATGTATGGTGACTCTAAGTGTAACTATGATGGTTACACAAATTGCATGGTAGATGTGAGGGTTTCAAATTATAAGGTAGTTAATAGGGTTATAAGATTATGAAAGTAATAAACCAAGATACCTTTACGGTTATATTTATGTTATATATGTTTTTTATATATATCATGGAAATATCATGTTTGAGAAATTATGTTTATAGGGCAACAGGTATGTATTTTTTTTAAAGGATTTCTTACATTACATGTATTCATGGACAAATGTTTTATTTCCATCTGTTTATTTCCCTTACTAATATTTTTGTGCACATTCGATGTTTTTAAATTTTTTTCACAGGTTATAGGTATGTATAAAGAAAATAAGGAATTGAAGTTAAATTTTATGAAGTTCTAATAAAGAAAACATGTTTTATTTAATATTTTATTTATTTTAGTGAAATTGATATTGTTTTTTTGGTATTTCATCTATATAAATAAGGATTGTTATATATGTATTATATTCCAATTCTCTAAAACTATAAACTTGAAAAGATTATAAATATTAATGTAAGTGAGATCTTGAGTAAAATTAAATATTAAGTAATGTAATAAGGCCTATTGAAAATATATTTCACCATAAAATACATTATTTGGACCATTAATTATTGGTTGTGTTGAAAAATGAAATATATTGTTCATAGAGGTGGTAGCCCAAACGAACGCACAATTAATAGAATTATTTACAAATTAATTTATGGGGTAAGGGTATATGAAAATTTCTGACTTCAGGATTATAATAATTTTATAAAACATATTATTTTATTAATTGTACTTTTATTCCATCCATGTTATGTGGTTATGAAAAATGAGACATAGTCCACACATATGCTTGATTAACAGTCACATTCCTTTAGGAATAGATTAAAAGATAATAACTGTAAAATATTATAATTTGATAAATTTATAAGTGAAATAGATAATATATATTTTCATCAAACCCATCCTTGATACCATCCATAAGATATGGTGATGGAAAACAGACCATATCAAGCCATGGAGGTAGTAGTCCAAAGATACACATGATCGATGCGTTTTTTTTTAATAAATGATGATAAAAAATGAATGAAAAATTGATATTACATAAATATAATTTCATTAAAGAATATAGAATATAAATAATTCATTAACTTATCATATTTAAGTATGATCAAGAAGAGTAAAATTTATATGAAAGACTAAGTGGATAGTAATACTCACCACCGGAACACTAGTCTTCCATGGAATCTTTCATGGAAATGAATGGATTGGGCTAACTATAGAATTTAAAAACGATATTTTTTATGGGTGGTAGTTCTGGGAGGAAATTGGAATTTTTAATTCATGTAAAATGAAAGAAAGTGTTTACCTTGAAGGGACATGAGTTCTCCCTTTTATAAGAGAAGGAAAGAGAACTTACCATTGAAAATAACATAAAGTATGGGGAATGAATAGAATGACAAGAATGTTAGGTGGGGTAGGTGATGAAAGTATGGTAATAAAAGTATCTAATTCTTTAAAACCTTAAAATTTACTTCTATAGGTTATATATTTCATAAAAAATTAGTAAAATTTATGCCACATTATATTACTCTATTAAACACTAATTAGTTTAATTAAATATTAATAATTATCATTACTATATTAATAAAAATATAAGAGGACCATTCCCAAAAAAATAAAAATTTTGAATATAAAAAGTTCCTCTATTTAGTACAATAAAATATCTACAAACTACATCATTTACTTTTAAATTAGGACATATAATACATGGAAAAAAGTTTTTATAACAAAAATTGTTTATGTTAAAAAATGTTTATCATAAAATTTTAAACATGATATATAATAAATAAACTAATATAAATATAGATAAAAATTATTTCTTTAATATTTAATTTATTCTTATGTTATGATAATATCGTAAATAAAGATAAAATTATACAAAATTGGAATTTTACACCATTCACATAAAAATTTAATATTTCTTAAAAATACAAAATATAAATATTAAAGTGATTTTGATTTTTTAAATTCAATTATGATGTTAATTTTATCTAATTATATTTCTAGATATTATATATTTACATTTTAATTGAAAACAAATAATATAAAGATAAAATAAATTTATTTAATAAAAGACCTTATTAAACATTAAGTTGATCTAATATTATTTCTTAAAAATTATCCAATTTAAATAATTTAAATATTTTATATAATATACAGATATATCATATAAAGATATATTATATGTTATCATAATTTTATATCAAATATGTTTAATTTAATTTACTCGTGTATCATGAATTTCGTTTTAGTTTGTCCGAAGAAAGATATCACACATATAAGAATTTAATGTAATATACATATATATATATATATTCAAATCATGAGATTTCACATTTCCCCATTAAAAAAATTGAATCCTTGTGATTTCTTTAGGAATACCTTAATTAATTATGGAAAAAATCTATACATGACTTAAGATAAAATTTTAAATGAAATGTCTATATTAATATATTTAGTAAAAAATAAAAGAAAAAACTTCATCCTCTATTGAGTTAACTAAACTCTTCATTTCCCTTGAAATGTAAATTATTTATGTCATTCTTTTGAAAATATGAAAAATTTTCTAGTTCCTTTGATACATTCGCTTTTTCGTTTCTTCACAAATTTTTTACATCAAATAAATTTTTTTTCCTATTCATTGTACTCATCACTTACATTATCGTGAGTCTCCATCCTTCTCTTCTTTAGTATGATTTGAAATTCAACTATGTTCACTTTTTAAATAAGAATTATTGATAGTTTATTTGATGTAATAGAAATATTTTTAACCCCATTTGTTTTCTTAATAGTTTTTAAGTAAATACAATCAACTAATTTTCCATTGCATCCATTATTTGCTTAGTTCTTTCTTTCTATAGCCATTGTATTAAATGACAGTTTACTGATGAGGATAATTAAATTAGTAAATATGTATAAGGAAAAATATTGGCTTAGAAGAAAAAATTCATAAATTTTCTTCATACATTATCTTTTTATCTTTTATATTGAATTTAGTTTATCCATAGTCATCTTACTATTAGGTTATCTGGTACATATAACTTTTGAAAAATAATGTGTTCAAATCCTTCATAATTTTTTCTAAATAGAATTTTAATTAACCTTGAATATTCCATGGGATATTTAGTTTAGGTGTGAAATTAAAGCCCATTCATCGTTATCCATAATGATGAATGAGATATACCCCAACAACTATAATTAGTGTCCTTACCCATAGATGCATCATTACTGAAAATGCATCCACTTACCTATCTCCAAATCAAGATATAATTTCTTATAAAATCATATAATATCTATATTACCAAAATTTCCGGATTCTCTCCTATACTCAAACTTATACATATCGATTCCACTACTTTTCTCTTATCATAATCCTCAAATAACATAAAATATTCATCACTTTCAACCTAAATTATTATCTATAAAATTAAAACCAAGTTTATCCTTAGCTCATAAATCCTTGATTTAAATTCCAAAATATTAAATCATCTTCAACTAATAACATCTAATCTTCTAAAGTTATCTAAACACTACTTTAATTCCAACTTTATTTCCCCAATACCTCCCCTCACAGATTCAGTGGCAAATACACATAAATTACAACATTTTATGTGAAAATTAAATATAATTAAAATATGTTTCACACATTTATGATCCAAGTACCTTATAGTTAAAAGTTTTACTAAATTTGGAAAAATCATTAACTAATAAGTCTTAAGAATTCTCATAAAAAGGAATCTTTTTTCTTCCCCCATATATGATGATAATAAATCTATGATAACTCTTCAATATCGCACATAAATTTTCCACACAAGATACTCTTATAAGATTTGTATACTTAATAATTACTTTCATAACTTGGGGGAAAAAAGCATAACAAATTTTTAATCTCAAATTCTTAGTAAGATTAATCACAATAATAAATTAGAACATGAGATATGTGATACATAAAATGATATCATTATGAGAATGAGCTTAAACTTGATATCATGGGGTAAAGATATGAGATCGTAAAGACCTGGATTAAACAACGATCACAACATAAGTTCATGGCATCATAGGATTGTGGTGAAAATATAAATATGACATCATAAAAAATAAAAGGCTCTCTACTATGTTATCATAATATGATTGTCTAGGCTAATTTCCTATACACTACAGTTGGTTTGGCTCATTGATCATACACTATAATATCTCATAAGATGAAAAAATTACCCAATTCATTAGAGGGATATATTATTATGGGACCACCAATCACATAATTATATTAATACATTTGTGTATTTCATGGTTTAAATAAATATATCATAATAACTAAAGGAAATAAAATAGGCTTTATATTCATTTCAAGTGTTTCTCTAAGGAATAATTCATGATTTCATAAATAATCTTGAAATGATAAACACTTGGAAAATAAATTGGTGTCAAATTATTTTAATCATCATTCTCGGTAAATTACACTCAATAAATATTATTATGAATATGAAATTTAAACCATATATGAAATGAATATGTGGTTTAGAATAATTTCCTTAATCTATCGATGTATTGGGAATCTAGATTAACACCCTTAAATAAAGTAATATAACATAGAGAATTTATGGGAAAATAATAATTATAAGTTAATCATGCCTATATAAGTGGTGTTTAGGGAATAAAAAAAGAATTCATGTATCATAACATATATCTAAAAGAGAATATAATAATACATACTGATAAATAACGTGGATGTTATCATTTAAAGAATTTCCTTGATCAAACATATGACATAGATGAAGAATAATATAATAATAATTAGGAATATTTCTTTGAAAATAAGAATTTTAAATATCCTTTGAAAACATTTTAAATTTAATATCCCATTAAACCATGAGAATAATAATTTTTTTAAAAAAACTAGAAAGCATAGGGAATATGTCTCTTGGAAAATGAAATATGTGGTAGAAATATACATTCAATTGGAAAATATAAAGGATATTAATTTTGGTTGAAAAATAATTTTTCTAAAACATTTAAAAAATTAATATTTCAATATAATTTATAATAAATTTATGGACTCAAAAAATTCAATTTTTAAAAATGTAAATAAGGCATTTTGGATTATTTTAAATAATAGATTTAGAAGAAAAGAATTTTAAAAACTAGTCATGCTAAAAATATATGAAGTCCATTAAAACCTTTTAATGAAAATCACATTGTAAAAAGGATGATAAACCATCCATTTATAATATTTTAATATTAATATTAAGGTCATATTGAAAATTATAATAAAAATTATTTTGACATGTAAAACATGGATATGGATGAAAAATATCTATTTAAATGTACAATGGCTATTTTTATAAACGTCATGATTTTATTTGAGGAAGATTTTTATCACGGGGGAGGATACTAATGAATAAAATAAATATCCCTAGATAAAAATTAAATGTAACCATTTAGAAGATAATGGTAGTAAAAATATACTTGGAAGATCATGACCAATAATATCTGTCAAAACTCACTAGAAAAATGACTTGAGTCAAGATAACATTTACAATTTGAGTAGAATTTTAATCAAAACTATTTAGTGTTGAATATCTTGAAAATGAACCTAAACCCCAATGAATATAATATTTTTCATGATAAATTAACACTTCGGAATAATTTACACCACATAACAGTAAATTGTTACAAAAATTAAAATGTGTCTCAACAAAGGGAGTTTGAGCCAAAAATATATTACCTTATTTCCCCACTTATGTGATCACAATATAAATTCCTAGAAAACAAACATAAATACTTTAATAATATATTTATTAAACGTATTCATCTCTATAATCCATTTATATACTTCATTTACAATTATTTAGTATGAATATAGTAGTTCATTACAGTTTTTTTAACACTGGGTGTTAACACATTTAACTGTCAACCAAATTCTTTGTAATGTTAATATCAATACATCTCCTTTGATAAATTTTTTATCATTAATATATTACATAATTTTTTATAATATATATCCCATGATTATATATAATATTCCAATTTCATCCTATAATAATTTTTAATTATGACTCTTGAAGATGAAGTTGGAGACATACTTGTTTGAATAGTTTTTAATAAATGAAGATGATATCTTTTTAACAACTTTATATATTAATATTATAAATCCAGAACCTATAAAAATTTAATAATTTAATATTACATGTCAATAATATCATATACCATTTCTTAATCATTCACTATATAAACATTAAAACATCACTCTAGTAGGAGATAAACTAACAAAAACAAAAGTGTGTCATACTGATAAAATGAGTAATAAAGTGTTATTACATAATGCTAATATCACATTTTTAGAATATTATAAATTTATTATTTATAAAAAATATTCATAAAATAATTTCTTAGAACCATTAATTGTGGTTGGTGGTATCAAATGAAAATTTTCATTCATGCAGGGGTAGTCAGCACATATACACGATTAACGAATCCATTTCCCAATGGAATGATAGAGGGATGGTATATGAAAAATTATCAATTAAAAATTATAATAACTTTACTAAAATTATATTAGTTCATTAATTATAACTTTAGGTCCACACTTGTTAGGTGGATAAAATAAATGACCATTGTCATTCAAGGAGGTGGTAGTAAACACACACACATGATTAAAAAACTCATTCCTTTACAAATGGATGTAGAATGGGTAAATAAAAATTGTGATCATTTATAAATTGTATTAGAAATATAGAAGAAATAATTACTCATCATACTAATCCTTGATACCATCCATAAGATACAATGATGAAAAAATAACCTCATCACAGTGTGGGGGTAGTAGTCCACACATAGGCATGATAAATACATAGCTTTCATAGATTACACTATAAAATGAATGAATAATTTATTTTATATTAATATAATTAAATTTTATTATATATTTAATAAATTAATCATTATAATACCAAATTTTGGGAAAATTTAAAAGAGGAAAATAAAAAATAAAGACTAAGAGGAGATTAATACTCGCATAAAGAAACTTAATTTTTCATGGAATTATACATAGAAATGAAGGTATTATGATAACTTAATAAGAAAAAAGGATGTGGTAATTGGTATGGGGATATATGTGGATAAGATGGGAAAACATTATCTTAATAACCAAAGGAAATTGTATACCATGAAAGGTTGGTTGTGCTCTCTTTTATAAGTGGAGGAAACGTCACTTTCCATGGAAAAAAGTTATATTAGGGGAATGAATGCAATGTAAGGAATGTTTGGTGAGGTATGTGAGGGAAAATATGTAATAAATTTATTAAAACGTTAAAAAATTAAAAATTAATTCTATAAGCTATATACTTCATGTAAACTATGTAAAATTCATTCAACATTATATTACTCTCTTATACACTAATTACACATAATTAAATATCAATAATGGAAATTAATTTGTTACTAAAAATATTATAGGAACCTTCCCAATATAATTTTATGTTCTGAATAAATTTCTTTCCATATTTAAAGTAATTAAATTACCAAAATAAATCATATAATATATAGACAAACATCTTTTATAATAAAATCTCACATATATTAAAAAATGATAATCTTGGGTTTGTAAACAAGATATATTATAAATAAATATATATAATTGTAGGGAAATAGTTTTCCTAAATATTTAAGTCATTATTATGTTATTGTATTATCATATTTAGTGATAAAATTTGTCAAAACCAGTTTTTGTACTATTCAATTAAAAATTAAATAGTTCAGAAAAATCTCAAAAATTCATACTAAATAGATTATGGTATTATAAATTCGAATATGAAGTTAATTTTATCTAATTATAATTATTAAAACTATATATTTTAATTTTAATAAAAAAATAAAAAATATAAAGATATAATTCAGTAATTTAAAAAAATCCTTAATTATTAAGTTTTTTTAATATTATTTCTTTCCAATTCCATAAATTAATGAATTTTAATATTTTATTTCATATATAGAAATATTATATGTTATCATAATTATATTTTAAATATGATAAATTAAATTTATTACTATATCATGACATTCATTTTAGTGTACATGAAGAAAGATATCACACTCATAATTAATTAAAAGAAAATATAAATACTAAAATCTAGAGATGTTATAGCATAATTTTACATTGAAAATGAATTTAAGAGATATATATTTTATTAGCATGTATATGTTTACACTACTTCATAAAATATCTTAGGTAGAAATCATTCCAGGTGGGTTTTTTCTACCCCACATGATTATATTTTCCACAGCGCCACCCTACGTCATAGTCCCCTCATCACAAATATCATTCACCCATATTGGGTGATCAGAACCTTTACCAATAGGCATGGTATTATAGATGAGATTGGTGTTCTTTATGGTAGAATAATTCTCCTATAGAGCTATCATCTTATCCTTATTTTTTAAAACATAAAAAAACCATTGTGGCATAACCTAGTATGGCAGCTTGAAGCTCCTCAAAACTGTAGATATAGCAAGGTGTGTGCCTTTTCAAAATGTTTGAACAAAAACTTTTATATTGACGTTATATAATACATTTCTCTATTAATTTAACATGATTATTATATAATTCTATATTCTTCCAAATGAAAATAAATAAATATTGACAAAAAAAATAAAATCAGTTAATACATATGGTAGCATTATTCTCCCCCTATGGATTTTTTTGGAAATACTCGATATTCTAGATTTATGGAAATACTCACTTTGAAAACATGGTAATTTTTTATCACTCCATAATTTAACATAAAGAAAAAGTGTTTTTCGACCTACCACAACTTTAAAAACCAAGAAAATTGATTTTTATATTTTTTTTCTAAAACTATGTGAGATAAATCTCAGTTTATCAAACAAGAGAAAGTATTAAGTACTAAAATAATGTATATGATTTTTTGGACAACATTCATCTCTTAAAAAACTCACCTTTTATAGTATCTTCCCCTATATTTGACACTAAATATATCATATAATCCTATAAGAACAAAAACATTATAGAAATATCATTAGAAAAAATGTTTAGAATGACACTTTGGAACCTCCATAGTTTGATTAAATTGGTTGTACTCCAAGTTCCAACCTATGCCTCTAAAATAAATGAATTTCAAATGGATATTTAAAAACATTAGAAACTTTATATTGAGTTCCAATACATTATAGACTCAATTTTTTCCACACATTCTCCTTCATGAATTTGTACCAGGTCTCAGTGTGCCTCATGGGAGAGTATTGAACCTAATTGTTTGACATCTTAAATAAAATTTTAAAGTTACTTTTAATTATCTTTGGTTATTGAAAATAACATCCTATTTATTACAACTATTACACCATTTATATAATTGTTTTATAATATTTAGGGACTAGAATATTTTTTTTATATGTTGTTCTTAATGAAAAACAATCCTATATCTTTCTTAGACAACATAAACAAATATTCATAATGTCAAAAATATCCTACATTTTGAATTTTTTATCCATAAAATCACCAAAATAATCAATATCGGGATATAACAAAAACGTTTTCTTATAAAATTTAAACAATAATCTATAATGAAATTTTCTTAATCATACCTCATTACTCTTAACAGTATCATGATATGAACCTTATTATGACATCTTTAAAACATGATTGTGAAGAATATAGACTATAAAATATCAAAACTGGTTGAAGAATGAAAAAAAAGAATATATATTATTAAATATAAAGTTGAGTCTATCTCATCATTGTTTTCATGCCCACCATGTTTTGTTCCAAACACTATTAGAGTTGACAGATGCCTACACTCTTCTATTTTAAAGTCATTTCTTTATACCATTGTATACATCATCTATGAAATTAATTTCTTCAATTATTTTTTACAAACATTCCATCCCAACAATTATTTCATCTCTTCGATCAGTGACATTTAAAACTCACAATTTATCAATTTTTTAAATTTATAAATATATTTCTACTTTATATCACCCAATATGTTGTCGTGTACATATACTAACACCATAAATTGATTATATTTTGAAACCTGTGAATAAATATTAGGATCAATCCCTCATTTTTCAATTCCATTTAACTCAAAAAATAATCTAGCATTACATACAATGAAGGAGGTTCTATCTTAGGAAATATAATGATTTTCTCAACCTATAAACTTTAGAATCACAATTTCCATAAAATATACAAATAGTTGTTTGATGTATTCCTCTTCATTCATGAATCCATTTATAAATGTAGTATTCCCATCCATATGAAACTATATGAAGTTTATATGGAAAAACATTGTAAAAATGCGTCTAATAGTCTTCATCACCAGTTTGCATGTATATTTAATATATTTGTATTCAACATGAGAATATCCATTATAAACAATCCTTTATTCTAGGTAAATTTTTTATTTTTATATAGCTTATTCTTAAATACACACTTTATACTAATAACATTATGATTTTAAATTATATTAATAAGCATCTAAGTTTTATTTTTATCGATTTGATTAAATTTTTCATTCATGGACTTGACTTATGATTCCAAATTTTTTTATTTTTCAGATGAAGTATGTTCAATTTTGAAAAGTAAACATGTGGTCTCAACTCTCTTTATCCTTTGATTCAGAGTTATAGAATATTTATCACCAATGATATTTTTAGGATCAACTTAATCCCTTTTCTTATATGGGGGAATAAAAGGATGGATCACTTATTCACTTTTTTCTTCTACAAATTCAGTCAATGAATCATCATCATCCAAAAGATATATAGTTTTCCCAAAGCAATATTTTTATTCACCTTCTTCAAAAAAAATTTAAACAAAATTAATTCCAAAAATTCTTAGGCTTCATTTTCAATCACTTTTATGTCACTACTCTCAATTATTTTGTTGAGCATGTCATTAAATCACTAGTATGCCTTAATCATTTTTAATTAGTCTAGTAATATTATATAATGAACTGGATCACTATAAATTCCTTTATTTCATTTTTTATGGAACAAATCATTCCAATTACTCTAATATTTTTCAAAGTGGATTTTCATCCTTACTACAGTCTATGTTAAATAATCTACAATTATATATTAATTAATAGTCTATTTTTAGTACATATAGTCACACAGAATGATTATTTTCCATAGCGATCATTTGTGATGTAATATTCTTCTATCTATCAAAAAGTATTTTCCATATTATTCACTGTGTGATTTCTTATCTTTATACCTCGATTTTATTGAGGGGTTCTAAATGAATCCATTTTATGATAAATAGTACATTTTTATATATGATTTTTAACCTCATAAATTTTTTAAACCATTTTATTATCAGATAGTAGAATTTTCATTATTACTCTAGGTTCATTTTCTACTCTCATTCAAACCCATTTTATGAAATCAAGCACTTAAATTTTTAAATTTCGAAACATAAAACTTCCCATACTAAAATAATTATTAGGAAATATGATGAAATAATATCCACCAAATGTTCTATCCAGCCCTATTAGACCACACTCATCAGTATGAATCAAATCCTTATAATTATATTCCCTTTTCTTCTTTGATGGATATATATTTCGAACTATCATTCCTCACATGAAATATTTACAAATACTTTTTGGATATTGCTTCATTTTAAGAATATGAACTACTTCCTTGAATCATAATTAGTTATTTATACATTGTATATTAACATGGCGTAGCCTCTAATTGAATAATCTATTTTCTTCTCTTTCCATTAATATAAATGTGTTTTCCTTAATATATATTTTTATTAGCTCTCTAACTTTTCATAAATGAATTCCTAGATTTGACTTTAATGTAAAACCCCTTCTAACAAAATGTGACCTCAAAACCTAATAATTACTGTGTATAATAGTTAATAAATTATATCATAAACCATTTGAAAAAACTAAATTAGTGTTTCTCAACTCATAACAATCAAATCAATTCTTTCAATTTCCTTTTATCTTCAAAGATCCATCACTTCCAATGTGTAATATTTCATAAAATCTACCTTTAAAATTCTTCAATAAGTTCATATATCTTATCATATGAGATAGACAAAAATTTTCCAAAATCTCTTTGATATTATTATTTGTAGATTCTATATAAGTTTTACCCAAGTTTTACTTTTTGATCTTCCTTCTTCCCTCCCATGAAATTCTAAAATGAGTTGTGGATTTTTGGGTCTCCCCCTATCTTTTTTTAACACAAGTAATTAAGTAAAATTATTCTACCTCAAGAAGATAAAACACATTCTTCAAAAGAACTAAATTATAAAGGATTGCATCAAATTTCATTTATCTTCCATATGAATATGTTTATATTTAATACCTACAACGAAAAGTTTTATACTTAATGTTTAAATAATTAATACAGTAACCACTGAAAAAATGTATTCCCTGATATAAAGAGTATTTTACATCATTCCTTTTATGGAATCCAATATCTTATCCTCTTAGATAGATATAATTTTCACCATAATACAAAATTTTATTCCTAATAAAAACACAGAACTCAGATCTCATCAAAGGATAAATTTTATTACTTTCACTTCTCCACAAATATCTAACTTTTTAAAACTTCCTTGATTGTAGGCTAGCTATTTATGATTAGAAATATTATTCCTTAAAATTATTCCATATTTTCTTCATGATTATATAATATTTCTATGATGTTTCACCATTAATTTCAATAAGATTATTTCCCTTCATACATATCATTTATGTACAAAAACATTTATTCAAGTGTTATTTTACCTAATTAAGTTATCTCGTTCAAAACTTCTTTTAAAAATTACTCAAATCAAATATTCTTATTTTAACCATCTATTTTGATCATAATTTCAAACTTATTTCAAAACTAAAAGAATTATCCTAAAAAAATTTAATCTTATTGAAATTATCCTTGAATAGTAAGTTAAGGTCATCAATGATCTTAATTTGTTCTTAAATCATCAAATTTTTTCTCATAGCTTATTCATTTTTCACATGATTCTTTTAAAAGAATTATATAAATTTCCCAAATTATTAAATTTAGCTTCATGTTCATAAAAATTGATTGAATCATTGTTCAATAAATATATAATTTTCCTGTTCTATTTCGTTGTAAATTAAACTCTTCAAGAGATCCGTCAAATTCTATTCTATGGCCTAAAACTCCTTCCATTTGATTATTTTCTGTTATTTAAATTTTAAATTTATCCACTCAATCCATCATTAAATAATCTATATCTAATATAAACTCAATTTAAATTCTTTATTATTCCTTTTTTTATCATACTCTTTTACATTTCTAACAGAAAATTTCTTCTATTAGTTCTTCCCAAATAGATTTATAGAATTAAAGTTACATCTATATTGAAACTTATTCTATTTTTTGTGATAATACATATTCACCACCCTCTTTATTAAAATTATTATGTCACTTACTAGTGAAATATTGAGCCCTTCCAAAATGAAAAAAATAAAGGTATATTTCCTTAAAATATTACTTTTCCTCTTTTAATATTCTTTATAATAAGTGGTTAGAAATAATCAAGTATATCATCTTCATTTTCAGACTTATAAAATTCTTCTTTCTCAATAGATTTAAATTTTATTTATTTAAAAATTAATTATAAAAATATTTTTTTATTCACCCAAATTTACTAAGAAACCAATTTTCAATAAAATTCATCAAGAGACAACTCACCTAGATTAATTTCATTAAGAGATATTACTTTCAGATTGTAGATAAGAGGTAATATTCTGATAACACTGTTTAGTGTGTAATAATAATTTCTTTTTTGGCCAATCCCTTGAATATAACCAACAATATCAGTAATACGATTAAAGAAACAATATCTTTTTTTAGTATAACTCATATTTAGGTCATTAAACCCATTTATGTAAGACCTACGTCTTTTCCTCCTTCACATTGGTGTCACCTTCAAAGATATTATCTTATTTATACCATATACCTTTCAATTTTTAGAAGTAAATTATATTAATATATATCTAATTAGAAAGTTATCTTGATAAATAATTATAAACCTTAACATCACCATTCAAAATTTATTTTTCAACTTTCATCATTGACCTTCCAGAAGGATCCCGTAGTTGCATCCCACATACTGTAGTGGAATACACATCAAGTGTAAGAGATCATATAAGGAATATCATATTATTATTCTATATTTTTAGTTGAATCTTTTAAATAAGGAAAATCCATTATAATTACTAATGTTGACATTGATTTCATAAATCTTTCAGCAGATTCAATAAAAAACTAGCAGATCTAATACCAATTATTATATTGTGGTCCGACTATACACCCTAAGGGGGGTAAATTTGGGTGATATAACTTATTCATATTTCGATTGAAATAGATCTTGTCCTCACATTGGGAAAAAGAAAAATAATTATATTGTTAATCAAAAGCTAATATAAGAAAATAGATGTCATTAGCACACAGATTTTACTTGGTTCACCTATAAAAGGATACTCCCTTGATAACATATTAAGGATGTATTTATACACATATTAACAACTACTTAACTATTATATGATTGAATATTTAAAAAATATCATTACTCAAATATGGTATGTGAACTCTCCCTTGCTTCCAATCACTATTTATAAGAGGGATACATCAGATAGAGTTGACACATAAGTCATACTTATAAAATTTCAATATGATATTAAATAGAAAACAAAAAGGGTGTTGTGGGGGTACAGAATCAAGGAATCACATAGAGTGGTTAAATCCATGGTTCTATATTTTTAATTTTTCTTATTTTTTAATTAACCTTATCCATTATATAGAGCGATATTTCATCTTAATCCCAAAAAAACACACATAGTGAGAGAAAAAAAATTATAAGGTTTACTAATCAATGTGGGTAGCTAGTCCATGGCATGATCTGGTAAAACTTGTGATCATATAATCCACTTATAAATATATTTGAACCACCTTTAGTAAGTAAAATCCTTATAACTCACTTAAAAATATACCAATTGTTTTTGAATCCTACACATCAAGTTAGTATTTCAGTGATAAAAATTTCAAATGATTAGAGATAATAGATATGTCTTCCTCATATAGACAGGAATCTAGTTGTTAAATATGTTGAGATCTTCTTCTTCTCTTCCTTCTTACTGATGAAAGGTTCACTTCACTTTAAATTCATATCACTACATAAAACCACTAATTATTTTACAATAACACTATCTCTAATTTCACACTCACATGTGAAACAACTTATTTTAATTTTAAAACATTCAATATATATGAATATGATAATAACTTATAATTACTAAAGTGTTGGTTTCTTCCTCACATGATCTTCTCATTTATATTTCTTTTTATTTCTAACATTTACTATATCACATATTATATTTATACTAAATCTAATTGAAACATAAAATATTGTCACAAAAAATGACTTCCATGGGAAATGGGTTCCATAATAATTTGTATCTGTATTGGATCTTGTAGAAACGAACACTTTATTCTTATTCAATACCGCATTTCTTAAAAAACAAAACCATTTTTAAGTGTCAATTCATGCATTATATAGAGATGTATCAAAACAATATTCAATATTATAATTATTCAAATTAAATCCAAACCACCTTCAATATCTTTTACATTTTATTTCATCTATAGTTGAATTCCATATGTGAAGTATTCAACTACGTGACTTAATCAGCCACATCACTGAAAATTGTGGTGTGAATCAATTGACTACATTACTGAAGATGGATATGAAACTCAATTATAAACATCACTAAAAATTGGTATGTGACTTAATTGGACAGATTTATGAAAATAGTTATGTGACTTAATCAACTATGCCATTGAAAATGGATATGTCACTTAATCAGGTTCGTTGATAACCTACATCACCATTTGGATATGTAGATCGCCGATGTGACCATTTAGCTATGTGGATATCCTTATTTAAAAACAAAATTCAAGAAAACATCCTAGGACTCATGATAACTTTTATCATGTTATTTAAACATTGAACACTTATTTACTTTTAATTGAATAATTTTTAAAAATCTTTCTTCTTATATTGATTCCTCCAAGTGGGTGATCATGTAGTTACTTCCTCATGGTCACATCAACATTCAAAATCTATTGACAAAAAAATAAAACAACATATCCAAAACAATTTCTTACTTACTAGCTTCTTCACCTCAACCAATAACACATGACTGTCATGTCTCAATAATCTCACCCTTTAGATTTTCTTATCAACCGAGGATCATAAATCACTACTTATTAATAAACTCAATAAATTTATACCTATACAATAATTATAATCCAATGAGATTGTAATTAGGGTTTAAAACAAGAATTAAATAACAACAATTCCATTATTCCTATTAAACTATGATTGATAACCAAATAAGTTTCTTTAATAGTAATTATCAAAACTGACTCAATTAAACATGTATAAAATAGTTCCTACAAAAACATCAAATAACTATGAAAATAGTTCACACATGCTGAAATAATGGCTTACACCTTTTAATGAAAACTCCCCTAAATATATTCTCTCCCTAAAAAAGGAAATCACATATCAATGGATATATTATGATTCATTTTTTCTCACCCTTTGATAATAATATCCAAAAACAATAATATATAGGTGAAATAATAGACATACATTAGCCTTGTATAGTTTGAGGTTAAACACCAAGATTTAAAATCTAATTAAAGAAAGAACCATTAGACAATGTTATGGTTAATATATTAGTAATCTATTTTTTTTGTTGGAATAAATTCCTTGTTCAATTCATTTCTCTCTAATAGAACCTATTTAAAGTGATGTTTAATATCATTGTTTTTTATCATAAAATGATGAACCATATTATTTGATATATTGATAACACTCTAACTATCAAATCTAAGAGGAAGTGTCATCTTTACAGCCACATTTAGATTGTCCAACTATGTTTTTATCCAAATCTACTAAGTTATAACATTATTTGTAGGTACATATTTTTCCTCATTAGTGGTTAACATTGTATAACTTTTATTATTTTTTTGAAAACACCCACATCTGTTACCATGAGAGAAAAATCAACAAAATGTGGATTTTTTACATTAGTACAACCTTCTCAATCTATATTTTCATAACCAAATATATCCAAATTATCTGTATTTCCATATTTCAAACTAAAATATATTGTACCCTTTAAATAATAAAGGATCCCTTTACCTATAAAAAATGGTATTCTTTTGGAGAACTATGATATTTTGGATAAAGAGAGATAATATATAGAATATATGCTCTTAAATTTATAAGGTATAACACACTTCCAACCTACTGTTTAAACCCCCTTCGATTAAATTCTATTCTTAGTTCACATTTGAAAAACATTTTTCAACTATAATTGGTGTGAAAATAGATCTTGATTCCTTTATACTAAATATTTTTAAGAGTTTATTTTCATATTTATATTGAGAAATAAAATTAACTTTCTATTGAGAGAATAATAGACTATGAAAATACCCCATCTCTCTTAGCATGGACATTTAAAATAAAACCATAATTTATTTAGAAAACTTCTCACACGTTTATTTATCATTTCTTGAAAATATTATGTCATATACAATAATAATAATAATAAAGAAAAATAACACTTTATCATCTTTGATATAGATATGTTTTTCTACTTTTCCCTTTCTGAAATTATACCACTTCAAGAAGGTCCCGATCTTATAATACCATGATCTTGGGGAATCTTCTTGACCATATGAAGCCTTATTTAACCAACAAATGGAAGTTTCATCTTCTACAAGAATAAACCTACATGGTCATTTAATGTAAACCAATTACTCTAATTCTCCATTGATAAATGTAGAATTTACATCCATTTGGGAGATCTTGTAATACCATTTCAGTAATATCAAGGAAAATTTTAATAATTTCAATCCTTTTAACTACTGAAATGGAATCATCAAAGTAATTTCCTCTAATCTTTGGATAGCCTTTACAAACATGTAATTCCTTATTTCTAACAACTTCACCTTTTTCATTACATTTATTTTAGAACACTCACATTATCATAATGATATTTTAACATTAGGATTAGGAATAAGTTCCCATGTATCATTATTCTTGATTTGATGAAATTACTTATTCCTAGAATTAACCCAATATTGATCCACCATATCTTCCTCAATATATTAATGATCCACTTGAGAAAAAAAATAAGTATGAGATGTTGTTCTTAGAGTTCTTCTAGTTTTCACCTTTTTTCTATATTTAAAATAATGTTTTAATTATGAAACATTATTCTTGGCCTATGATGGGTATAATGTATTTTTTTTCATAAATTGTGATGGATGACTCTTATCCTTAAGTATATAAATCTATAAAAAAATTCACCATTTTATATTACTTCTTCTATTTATTCAAAGGAATCAAAAATAATATAACTCCCATAACCAGCTTCATCCTAAATAATTTCCATCATTGGAAATTAAAAAATATTAAAATAAAAAGTATCAATAATTCTACAATTATCATTTTTATATTAGTGAAATCCTCTTCTATTTGGAGGGTAACTAAGAAATACTCCAGCGGCACCTCTTAACTAAATCTTACCAAGATTTTCACCTGTAATCTTGATGATATGGGGGTTTCTAAATACTCTATGATGATTCAATCTTGTATTAATCATGTAGAAAATCTCATATAGAATAATATATAAAATTATTCTATAGTAGAAGCCATTTTAAACATGTACTTATACTCTCATAGTTTTCCTAAAAATGACTAGAAATAACTTTTTCTGTCAACATTGTTCATTCCATATCTACCTTGATTATTTTCTTTCATTCTACTACACCAATAATTTTTGGGGTGTATGATGTTCTGATTTCATGAAGAATACCACAATTTTGAAGATAATATTTAAAAATGTTATTTGTGTATTCCATTCCAGTATCTGGAAAAAATATCATCAGGGAGAAATCCCACTCTTTTTAGTAACTTCTGATGAATCTTTTGAAATTAATTAATTCCTTGGATTTATGTTTCAGAAACATAATACATATAATGTGAGTAAATTACCCAATTAAGTACATAAAATATATATATCTCATGTTTTTAATTCCTTCTCATGGGCCCACAAATATATAAATAGACGAGTTCTGATGGATTTGATGTCTATTTCTTAACCCTTTTGTGTGAAGAATTAGGAATATTAGCATTACAACATGCAAAAAAAATCTAGTAAATATCTCTATTGATTTTGGAAAATTAGAGGACACTTCCTATTTGAGAAATCTTTCTCATATTCCTTTGTCCAAGATGACCAATCCTTTTATTCTAGAGTTTATTTTCAACTTTCATTTTTTAATAGCATGAACTCAAAGTGTCACTAATTAGAAATAAATTTACTTTTTTCAATAACCTTTTATTAAAACCATTCCATTTAAAATACACTTTTCATAAAAAAATAATCTCTGTTTAATATTGACTCATTCCCTTCATCACAAAGCTATAAAACCCATAATAAGTTGCATTTCATCCCCTGGAAAAAAAAGTTTTTTATTGGATTTAATTATTTGTTTTCCAATATCATAAAAATAAACCGCTTTAATCATGAGTGACCCATCTTTCAAAAAGAATACCAAGACTTATTTTCAATTAATAACATTTTCTAATAACATTAGTTTTGCAATCATATGTAAATAGAACCAATTGTCCAATATTCATAGATATTAGTGTTTTTAATAATTAAGAGATACTTATCAGAAAAGAGCCTTTTCCTTACCATTTTCTTGATTCTTTTTCCATGTTGGGGAATATGTATAGTGAAATATTATTTTTTAGGATGACCTATAAGAAAAAAAATTTCTCACACTACTTATAACACATAAAATCTATTTTCAATCATTAAAATAATTTTCAAGGTTTAATCTAAAAATATTTCTTCTTAGAGCGGGTTAAATACCCCTAAACTTTTGTCTCCAAAATATTTAGAATAATTATTATGATGGTAATTAATCCAAAACATCAATAATGTGTTCCTGAAGACTCTATAGTACCACAAATATCCCTGAAATTTATATCTACCTTTGCAAGTAGCGTGTTTTCCAGAAACATATCTATGAATTTCTCCTTTACTTTGTTAAATAATTTTAGTTTCTTTTTGTGATCTAAGGTATGGGTAAACTCTTTAAATAATTCTCACCATAATAAACATAATATATACTTTTTTAGAATTACCATAAGTAGTAGTTTCTGAATCAATTTTAATAATCCCAGATCATCCATATTTTTTGGACTGAACATATTTAACCATAGATGTGTTCATTTAACATTTTTCCACTTTGAATATTTTATGAAATTATTAATACAATTCTAAAATATAATTTTGGAAAGGATATGTTCTTCCATTACTCTATAAATTTTAAATTGAATATGATCATTATATTATCAAAGCCTTTAATATATTCTATCACATTGACACTGTTGACGCTCCTTTCGTCACAGAATCGAAAGATCGGAAAAGGGAATATCTGAGCTCAAAGTGATTCATCCTTTGAAGAAAACATCAAAAAATCGAAAAAGGCATGAACACAGGATCCAAAGCAACTGCACCGTGCAAGTTATCTCACTGTCGTGCAAGTGTACTTGCGCGGTGACCTTGGTCGCGCAAGTGACTTGCGCGACCTAACTGATAACCGCCCTGTTACCGCCCGGGGTCTTCTCCTGCCTATAAATAGACCCTGTGGGCCCCCCATTCGAGAGGATCTTTTTTCAGAAACTCGTATTGAAGCTCCCGACGCCCAAGTCTCTTCTCAAAGCTTCCGGAAGACTTCTAAGGTAATGTTTTACCTATAACGGAAGATCTAAAGAGAAGAAGGAAGGCCTAAGTGTTGAAACTTATCAACACTTGCGCGTCGACTTATTTCCTTCAATATAACTTGCGCGTCCTTTTTCTGGAAGAACCTCAAGAGGATTCTAAAGGGTTTAAAAAAGAGTCGCTCAAGCATTTCAATGCTGGTTGAAAATCACGCAAGTGCCACTCATGTCGCGCAGGTATACTTGCATGACCAATACTTGCGCGCCCACGCAAGACTTGCGCGCCTTCCAAGACTTGCGCGCCCATTCCTTTTTGGGTTCCTTTTCTGCCCATTTCACCCATCTTAAGCCATTTCAACTTTCCTATTCAAGATTCAGTCTTCAAGATACTCTTCAAAGCCATTTATGGCATGATTTCTTGATTTGACTTCCTTATCTGAAAGGAATTCTGTGGAATATCTCTCAAAACCTAGTGATTTAAACATCTTTATGTCACCAAAGATTGAGAGTTCATTCATTCGACCTCATCCTTTAAGATGAGAGAATCCCCCTTAACCTGGGTCTCCTTTTTTAGGAATAATCCCCAGTTATAAGTTCTTTAATCTGGGCATCCTCCTTAGGAGTAAGCCCTGAATTCTTAAAGTTCTCAAATATGGGCATCCTCCTCAGGAGTAAGCCCCAAACCTTAATTCCTTAACTTGGGCATCATCTTTAGGAGTAAGCCCCAATCCCTAAATATGGGCATCCTCTTTAGGAGTAAGCCCCAAACCAAGTCCCCTAACCTGGGCTTCCTTCTCAGGAATAAGTCCCAGTCATAAATCTTGGGCATCCTTCTTAGGAGTAACCCCCAAGTACCCTAATTTCTCTTTAACCAGTCCTAAATTACCCTTGATTTGGGTTTCCTTTTCAGGAGTAAAACCTAATCATAAGTCTCCTCCTAACTTGGGCTTCCTCCTTAGGAGTAAGCCCCAAAATTAGAGTATTCAAATCTCTATAAAGCACATATACCTTAATGGACCCTGTTCCTGGATTTTCTCCCTAAAAGTGAATCATAAACCTTCATCTATCTGGGCAGTTATACATACATAAGCCCTAAACCATTTCTTATGATTGCATCTTTTCATGGCACAATTGTCTAAATTTTACTAATACCTCTTGTTTCTCAAACCGAGCATGACTCACGTGAGCTTAGAGTGTAAAAGTAATTATGACATCCTGCTTTGAGCCATTAATCATAAACATCATACCCTTACTCGAACTACGTGGGTTATGATTCCTTTTCCAAAACAAAGGATACGTAGGTAGCCCATTTATGGGTTCGATCCCAACTTTGAAATAATCCTTGTCCTTCTGAATGATGATAAACGTCAAGTGCCCCACTGAGTGGCTTTAAAACCAGCCTGGTCTTCATAATGACCAAGAGACTTTTATATAAATGTTTTGAAGGATACCATTGACCAAGAATCTCTAAACAGATATAGATGATTCTCTATTGATGAAGAACCTCGAATACATATAAAAGATTCTCTAAATTTTTTGCATGTTTAATCATTGATTGTTAAAACTTAAGGAAAGCTCATTTTATACTTGTTAATATAATAAGGATTCACGAACATAACTTAAATCTATAAAGAGAGTCCCGGAGTAGACAATAATTACCCTCAAAAAGGTGTGATGAGTCCGACCTCCCTTCCTCTCGACCAATGCAAATTCCTAAGCCTCATTAGTTCACAAGCTAATGAGCACCTACCTTTGGAAAGTAGGTCCAATTGGATGTGGAATCATTGGATGTTTCCGGTTCTACGAACAAACCCGCTAGAAACCGATCGGAACGTTTGAATCTCCCATCCAGAAGGTCATCCCCGGATTCCGTGCGAAACAAAAATGGTGAACCTGACGTGAATCCTTAACCAAGTTAAAGTGATGTTTTTCTTATTTGTTAGGCCCCTTGGGCCAACAAATCAATCATTGACATGTGCTCATCCAAAAGATGCAGTGGCCGGATTCATCTTGATTATGTCTGTTATATGGAACATGCACTCTTTTCTCAAGATCTTCTGCAAAATGGCTTTCCTTAAATTCACCCCTGTGAATACTGCTACTGTGAACACCTCTATTGTGAGGTCTGCTGTTGTGAAAACCAATGCTGCTACTCCTGCTGGAACGTCGTCCGCTTTGAGGATGACATCACCAACTCAGCGTCTTCAACGCTGGGTTTCTAATGCACTGGTTAAGGAGTACCGTCGCAACGGTACTATCCCAACTCTGGAGGCCGCTCATCAAGCCCTCCAAGTTAACAACTCTACCTGGTCGTCCGGACAATGGAGGCCAGCAATCAAGAAGCAGGCGGTGCTAACTACCGTCTCCAACCGTTTCGGGTCGTTATCCCCGGAACGCAATTTCCATTCACTCCCATACTCTGAGGAAGTGAATGAGCAGGTCCCTCAGGGCCTTAATTCAAAAAGACAGGAGTCCTTCCCGAGGGCTCCCATCAACAATCGCCGCTAGACTCGTGCGGTAGTGCGCCCTCAACATGATGAGGGTACCGACTCCAGGCATTCAGCTCAGGTTCCTCGAACCCGAGTAGGCAAGATGAACCGCCAGAGACGGAATCCGGTTAACAATAGGCAGGTTGTCATCCCTGCCATCTCCGGATAAGTCCACCAACCTAACTTGGTGGCAAATAACGAGCAGGCACAATCACCTGTCCGTTTTAATTCTGCTGTCCAGCAGACTCGTCTGGTAGCATCACGCCAATCCCGCCAGGCAATTCCGGCGGAGTACTATAGGAAGGAACATACACCTGCTTATGCATCATCAGTTAGTCAGCAGGCTCGCCTGACTACATATGATGGAGTCCACCAACCTAACTTGGTGGAGAACAACGAGCAGGCATACACACCTGCCCGTTTTAATTCCGCTGTCCAGCAGACTCGTCTGGCAGCATCAAGCCAATCCCGCCAGGCAATTCCGGCGGAGTACTATAGGTAGGAACATGCACCTGCTTATACATCACCAGTTAGTCAGCAGGCTCGTCTGACTACATATGATGGATCTCGTCAACCACATTTGGCGAAGTGTAATCAGCAGGCACATACACCTGCTAATACTAATCAAGCCTACCAACAGTCTCTCTTGGTAGCGCATGGAGAAGTCAGTCGGAAAGTCCCGACGACAAACAGGAGGCAGGCTCAACTCTCTTCCTCCACACATGAGTACTGTCAGGATTCCCTAACAGGAAAAGGAGGACAGGAGCAGGCACATACACCTACTCCAAGCCCGGAATGGACGTTTATCCCCGTTCCGGCGGCAGAAGTCACCAAACATATTTTGTCAATGGTGAAAGAGCAGAAGCAAATTCCTGCTCATATTCTGGATGCTTTCCAGGATATCATAACAGCTTCAGTATCATCTCTGGGAAAGACTCATAAATCTATCCCTAGCAGTGGAGTGACACATCAACGATTCACTCCGGAACAGATACACGCATCTGTTCCAGTCCAAGAGGGTTATGGGGCATACTCCCCCATATCATACGGACAACCAAGTCAGGAACATACACCTGATTTGAGTGGAGATCGTCAGCCTAACCTGACCATCTATCCTGATCAGGCACATACACCTGCTCAGAGCAATCACTTTCATCATCAAGTGGTTTCTAAAGCGAGTAAGAAGGCATCTAATGAAAAGATCCGCCCAGCACAGTCAGGAGATCAAAGGCCAATCTGTAACCAAACCTTGCTCGATGCTGGAGTTCATGAAGCCCTCAGACATTTATCTGTTGGAATTCAAGATTCTACTCCCTCAGTTCCCAATAACGGGAACATTAATTCTGAAGGTCTTCAACAGACACTTCCTCATGAAGACTTGATTCATGAAAATTCGGTCAATCTTGAAGTTTCTTCTTCAGATGAGAGCCACAGGAACCCTCTGTGTGGTCAGAAGACCAAGGAGCAAGATATCTCATCTTTTGCTGTAACCCATTATGGTGGTCCTCCCCATGATGATGAATTTCGCTGCGAAAGTCCTCTCCGCAGTAGTGATTCACATTGCCTGGAAATACTCCAGTAGACAATGTAGTACCGAGAAATCCCTCTTATCTTGAGGCACTTGCAAATGCGAAACCAGTCATGTCTGATGCTTTATCACTAACAAGTGAAATACTTTCTCAATCAGAAGATAGCCCAGGGTGTAGGTCATTCTCCGAACCACCCCTAAGTCATGCATCTTCTAGTTTGATTAATGATCTCTCTACCAATCTTGTTGAATCCGATAAAGCAACAAGGAAACACCAAATCTGGTCAAAACAGGTAGAAGAATCTTCATTTAATGATAAAGAGGAAATGCTAAACATGAGAAAAAACTGGAAAAAGGTGAAGTACCAGTCATGTTTTGGCCTTTGGATGACTCCCAGTATGACATTCCAAAGATGTTGACGGATGATGGAATCCATGATATTCGTCTCAACATATGGAAAACTCTTTGTCAATTAAAGAAGAAGGTATTATCTTACGATGAATATGAAAATCATCTTAAGATAATAGAAGGGCTACAACGTCAGATTGATTTGGCATCTCTATCAGTCTCTCGGTATCCGAAGGCTGAAAAGCAACAGAGAACCCTTCAGCGTTCATGCCTTGGCGCACTAAGAAAATTGCATCAGTTAATTTTCAATGCTCCATCTGATGTTCATATCAGAGGATGGGGTGTTCACGGAGCATTACATTTCAAAGTGCTTTCCAGTCAGCAAAGCCCGCCGAAAATGGTCTCATGCAATGTTATTGCCCATGGCCGGCCACAGTCAATGGGCTTTGTTCATAATCAAAATCTTGCTCAAGAACAGGCTTCAACTAGTTCCTCTCAAAATCAAGTATATAGAGAACAAGTTGTTGAATTTCTCTTACATCAAGCAGGCGAGAATATTGCACAAGCCTCTCGTCTGGAGCAAACACGTCATCAAATGACAGATGTTTCGGAAATCATCCAACGGTCTGTTGAACCAGGTGATAAAAGTGGATACAGGTTAATGCATCCAGCTAATTTCCGAACTAAGATTCTCAAGATCAAGAGAGAGTTTAAGAATATCTCAGACATAGCATGTCAAGAGACACCCCAGCTTGTCAGACTGGGGACTTCTCTAACCCAACCCTCAGAGTCAACAAATGGGATTCGAGGAGGTGATTGGAAACAGCAGGAACATCCCCAGTCCACCGGACTGGGGACTTTTTCAAATCCTCAATCCCTCCCTCAGAGAAAGTCAGTATTCTCTCGATTAGGGAATAAGCCTCAAGAGGAACGAAGAGACAAGCTATCAAGAGATTCTCTCCAAGTGACGGTTCTCCAAGAAGTTCCTGAGGGATCAAGTCAACGGAATTCCATGTCTCATCAAGGACATGGAAGAAGACAATATCACAGAAATGCTGATAGAAAGGATTCCATGAAATATGCATCCATTAATGTCATAAATGTCGTTGCTGCTGATTCACCAGATGAGGCTCAATCAGAGGGATCAGACGAAGAGGTTCCTGCTCAAGAAGTTGCGCACACAGACCTAAATGAAGAAGGTGTGCGCACACGTAATCAAAGGCTTACCCAAGATCTGGGTATTCCTTCAAGTAACCCACTTCCCCCTCTCCGAAAAGGATCCAATAAGGGGAAAGGAAAGAATCAGGTTACTTCTCACCCTTCATCTGAAGGAGGTCAATCGCTCTCATTAGAGCAAAGGTTTGCACAACAGGAGGAAGAAATGAAAGAATTAAGAAGGTTGAATGCAGAACTACTTCAGAGTAGTCTTCTTCGTAAGAATGATGAAGTCTGACAGCCGAAGGAATTTGTTGTAACTACTGAGATGGATCAGGAATATCCTCCTTTATCAGTACACCCTCAGAGGTATAATCCTACGGGTCAAACACAATAACGGTTGGCAGCACTACCATCAGTTGCAACACCAACCACCACGTCTGTCCAAGCTCCATTCATTGCACCTGCCAAAAACCAAGTTCAACCTGATGTTTCTCAAAAGTTAATAACTACTATTGAGTCATTAATAGCTCTGTTAGAAACTATGGAAGGGAAACGGGCGCAAGTTCAACCTGAAAAGAATGTTTACCCTTAATGGGTAGATTCAATTTCTCCTCCATCCAGTTTTGGAAACCCTGTTTTCCCTACTTTCAATGGATCAGGCGATCCTGAACAACATTTGACGTATTACGTGTCTTGTTGTGATCCTATGATGGGAACTCCAGAGCAGCAAGAAGAAGTGAAACTCAGATGCTTCATGCAAACCTTGCAAGGACCAGCTTTTGTCTGGTATACAAGCTTGCAATCCCGGTCAGTAATCGGATGGGAGGATCTTCGTCAAAAATTCCTTCTTTAGTTTAGCTCAAATTTTCCAAAAACGACAGTTTTCGATCTTACAAACTGCAAGCAAAGGGAAAATGAAAGAGTCTCTGATTTCATTGCTCGTTGGAAGGGATTAACGTATTCCCTGAGTTTAGCACTCCCTCAGGAGGAATTGTTGCCAATCTGTGTGTCAAATTTGCGTGACGAATTACGCACGCCATTGATCCCTGTGAAATACACAGGAGGGTTTCGAGACCTTACTTCAATCACTCAGAAGATTGAATATTCCCTTATACAGGCTAAGGTTAAATCTCGTGTAATTCCATCAACTCCAGGAAGAAGAATGGGTAAAGCAGAAACTGCTACAGTTATGCTTAAACAAGCACCTGTACCTATATCTACTTCAAAGCCTTCATCTTCTCGAAGGACTTCACCTCCTGAACGCCAACAACAAAGGCCGTTTCGTCCAAATGATCAAAGAAATCAACGACGACAAAAATTTGAGGATATGAAGAGTAAAACACACTCTTTCCGAAATGAGCAAGTTCCTGGTTACTTAATTTCAGCTTTGGAAAATAATTTGGTTCAATTACTAGTGCCCAAGAGGCCAAACAAGGAAGGAGATGAAGACCGTCCCAATTATTGTCCCTTTCATCAAATGTTGGGGCATCCCATCCAGGAGTGTTTTGTCTTTAAATACCTCCTGCAAAAGATGGTCGACTTGGGACAAGTCAAATTGAAGGGTTCTTCAGATCATGTAGCGTGTATTACCGCTACAGATCCAGAGGAAGGAGGCGAGTGGCAGGAAGTCCAAAGCAAAACCGTGAAAAAATATGATGATTGGATGGTCAGAAAGACAATCAATCGGACCCATTCCATTTTGCGAACACAATTGAAGAAGCCAATTGTGTCTCCTACAAAAGCTGCAGTAAAGCCTCCATCAAAAGACAAATCCTCAAAAGGGCAACACAATTCAAAGAAGAAAGAGGAATCAGAAGAAGATGAGTATGTATCAAAGCCTAAATTGTCTTTGACTCTGGCAGATTTCATGCCATCTACTTCAAAGCCACGGGCACCGCTCCATCAAACGGCACAGCCTAGACTGGCTAACCAGGCAGAGTCTTTATCAGACGAAGAGTTAATCTTTGGTTCTGTTAATATGATTCAATTAACAGATCCATATTCCAGTCTTGATGAGCCTGAATTCCCTGTATCAAATAATGGAATCCGAGGAAGTTCTAGAGGTTCAGGATATAAGGGAAGACATGGATCTTTCCGAAGCCACTACTCTAATTTTACCCCTGCTAGCACTGTATATGCAGCAGAAACTCGTGGTAGAGCCCTTTAGTGAGCTCAAAAAGAACAAGAAAGTTCTTCTGCCAATGGCCAACTCAGTTTTGGCATAGTTATTTTGGAAGACCGATTAAAGGTTCCATCTTATTTATCTCAGAAAGTAAATGGATCTAATCAGTCTAACCTTCCAAAACCAAGGATGTTGCCAACTTCAATACAAGATGCATCAGCTTCCAAAGCATCTGCTTCCAAGGTACCTGCTAAACCGCATATTCCTATTGGGAAATGCAGACCTCTAGATCAAAAGTATGATATATTGAAACAATTGGCCCATGTACCAGCCAAGTTATCAATTTTGGATTCTTTGAATCTGTCAAAAGATCTTCGGGAAGCACTTATCGAAGCTTTGTCAAGTCCTCAGGAGATTGAAGCTGAAATTGCTGCAACTGAAATCTATCACATAGAGAATAATCCTGCAGAATTCCATGCAATGATATCTTTTACTGATAAAGATGAAGATGATGTTGTGAATGGGTACATAAAACCTTTTTACTTATCTGTCAAAGTCAATGGTGTAGATATTCGAAGAGCTTTCATTGACAATGGTTCGGGAGTCAACCTCATGCCCATTCGTACACTTCGTCGATTGGGCCTCACGGAATCTGATTTATCTCCTTCTACCATGATGTTACAAGGATATGATAAAAATGAACAAGAACCACTGGGAGAAGATACACTCAGAACTCAGTTTGGAGATCTTGTATCCAATTCGGATTTCATGATTGTTGATCAAGACTCAGCTTTCAATATCTTGCTTGGAAGACCCTGGCTACATCAGAATGCAGATATTCCGTCATCATACCATCAATGTCTCAAATACTGTTTCGATGGTCAAGTTGGAACATTGTATGGTGATAAGGCCCCGTTCAAGACATGTGAGTCTCAATACATTGAGGCGGAATTTTATCACATGAAGGGAAGAGAAAAATATACAATGAAAGAAATTACCAAAGTTAATGCTCCATATGGTTTGGAGAAAATTCCAATAAATCCATTTTCACATATGAGTACAGATTATGTGTTACCTATCATTCAAATTGACAAAATAGGCCCAAATCAAAATACTCTTATGGAATGATCCATAATGTCAATTACGGCAATCGATCCAGACAACATGGGAGAAATTGGTAACATACCAAGCAGTGATGAAAGCATAAGTGGTGACGTTTTCATTTCGTCTGCTGAAGTCCAACAAGTATATACATCGCTAATCAGGCCAGAAGAAGTTATAGCAACACCAGAGGTGAATAATGATGTCGATTCTCAATCCATCATCTCCTCTTTATTTCCCAAAGAAGACCCTTTATCATCAATAGGGTCGGAAATGGAAGCTTCTTCTTCAAAATGTGAAAATTTTGATATCTCTTATGATCATGAGAATTTCGTTTTTTCATCTACTTTGCAAGTAGAAATGGAAGAAATAACACATGATGAAGAGAAAGAGGAAGATCTTAGAGATGCTCCTCCAGCATTTGAAGAGGGTATCTCTACCACTGTGGATGAACTCGGAGAAGTAAATCTGCGTACAGAGAAAGATCCACGCCCCACATTAATTAGTGCGGCCATGACCCTTGAAGAGCAAAAGATGTATATTTCTTTTCTAAAGCAAAATAAAGATATTTTTTCTTGGAATTATACAGAGATGCCTGGCCTTGATCCTGATGTTGCCACCCATCATTTGGGTTTGCCAAAAGAACATCGAGGATTCAAGCAAGCCGCGAGAAGAACACACCCAACCTATGCTTCCAAAATTGAGGCTGAAGTGGATAAGCTTATCAAAGATAACTTCGTCATAGAAGTTCAATATCCCAAGTGGTTGGCTAATATTGTCCCTGTGAAGAAGAAGAACGGTCAAATTAGAGTTTGCTTCGATTTCAGAGATCTTAATCGGTATTGTACTAAAGATGATTTCCCTGTTCCGATTACAGAACTCTTAATTGATGCGACGGCTGGATATGAAGTAGTTTCTTTCATGGATGGATATTCCGGATATAATCAGATGTGAATGGCCCCAGAAGATGAGGAATATACAGCCTTCAGAGCTCCTCAAGGTGTGTTTTGTTACCGGGTGATGCCCTTTGGTTTAAAGAATGCAGGTGCAACATATCAACGTGCCATGCATCGTATCTTCAAACCTCTTTTAGGGAAGTTTGTTGAATGCTATGTAGATGATTTGGTGGTTAAATCCAAACAACGTTCTAATCACTTGGCTGGTTTGGAAGTCATATTCCACAAGCTTCGACAACATAATTTGAAGATGAACCCCTTAAAATGTGCTTTTGGGGTACCCTCAGGAAAATTCCTCGGCTTTGTTGAACGCCAACGTGGTATTGAAGTCGATCCTGAGAAGACTAAATCAATCCTTGGTATGTCACCTCCTCAGAATTTGAAAGAATTAAGAGGACTTCAAGGACACTTAGCCTATATTCGGTGTTTCATCGCCAATTTGGCAGGCAAAATTTTACCCTTTACCAAATTATTGAAGAAAGGAGTCACTTACCAGTGGACTAAAGAATGTCAAGAAGCATTTGATGTTCTCAAGAAATACCTCTTGAGTCCACCAATACTCATTCCACCTGTTGAGGGTAGACTGCTTATCCTCTATGTGATAGCTTTAGAGAGATCATTGGGTGCCTTTCTCGCTCAAAAGAATGATGTTGGGAATGAAAATAGTCTCTACTATCTTAGTAGAACTATGCTTGAAGCAGAAACCCGGTATTCAAGTATTGAAAAGTGCTGCCTAGCATTAATCTTTGCAGTTTAGAAACTGAGATACTACCTGCAACATCATGAGGTCCAATTGGTATCTCGTAATAATCCACTCAAATTCATCCTTAGTCTTCCAATGCTTAAAGGACGTCTGGGAAGGTGGGCGGTTATTCTACATTAGTTCGACATTCAGAATGTGTCTCAAAAGGCAATTAAAGGCCAAGCTCTGGCTGATTTCCTGGATGAACATCCTTCAGTGGAAGACACGTATTCAGATATCGAACTCCCTGATGAGGAAGTTTTCTCTATTCAAGAGAGTCCAAAAACATGGGAAATGTATTTTGATGGTGCTTCTAGAAGTCCAACAGGGAAGAAAATGGAAAATTCTAAATTCAACAAAGTTGGTTTAGGAATTGTACTCATTTCTCCAAATAAGGCAGTGTTACCTTATTCCTTTTTGTTGTGGGAAGGTGGTACCAATAATGAAGCTGAATACCAAGCTCTCATTACAGGCTTGGAGTTAGCGCTTCAAGCACAAGTGAATCACTTAAAGGTGAAAGGTGATTCAGACCTGGTAATCAAACAAGTCAATGGGGATTATTCCATCGGAAAAGAAGAATTAATCCCTTTGTATGATTACGTCAGAGAGTTAATGTCGGAATTCCCTTCAGAACCGACGTTTTCTTATGTCCCAAGATCACAAAATGCTCAAGCTGATGCACTGGCTAATATAGCCACAGCTTTAGCAGATCCAAATCGGGACGAGACAACCATCTGTATTGCCCACCATCGTGCAATTTCACCTTATGTTCAAGTCAGAATAGAGGAAATTAATGAAATTAGTCCCATTTCGGAACCGTATGGTCATACTACAGGATGGATGTCACCTATCAGGGAATACCTTCAAAATGGAACACTTCCACCTGATAGAGCCGAGAAAGAACAAATCCGGCGACGTGTGGTCAATTTTACTCTTTATGATGGCCCAAACCACCTTGAGAAAATTCTCTACAAACGTGGTTTTGATGGAAATCTCTTCAGATGTATTGATGGTGAAGAGACAATGACTGTCATAAAAGAAGTGCCTGCAAGAGTCTGTGGTGCCCACCAGTTTGGACATAGACTGTCTGATCAAATTCGAAGGCTTGGATACTTTTGGCCTTCAATGATAAAAGATTGTGTTAATTTCACAAAGAAGTGTCATTCATACCAAGTATATGCCAACTTCATTCATCAACCTCCTTAGTTGCTTCATACAGCTAAATACTCATGGCCATTTTCCACATGGGGAATGGATGTGGTGGGACCTTACCCTTCAGCTACGACCAAGCAGTTTAAGTACATTCTTACTGCTACTGATTTCTTTTCCAAATGGGCAGAGGCGGTACCTATCAAAGAAGTTAGTTCTAAAAGCATTGTTAGCTTCATCAATTCTAACATCATTACTAGATTTGGTGTCCCTCATACCATATTGACCGATAACAGCACCAACTTCTGTTCTTCTGAGGTAAAGAAATTGTATCAAGAATACAACATTAAGTCCAACCATTCATCTCGATATCATGCGGCGGCTAATGGCCAGATAGAAGCCTTCAACAAGACTCTTTCAAATATACTGCAAATGATGGTGGATAAAGATAAGAGGTCATGTCCTGATAAACTCTTTCATGCTTTATGGGCTTATCGGACTACCACTCGCAATGCAACGCGGTCAACTCCATATTCATTGGTATATTGAACAGAAACAGTCTTGCCAATTGAATTTCAATTGCCCTCACTCAGAATAGCCATTTGTGATCAGTTATCTACAGATGAGAAATCCCAAAAACGGTTGAATGAATTGGAACAGTTAGATGATAAAAGATTGTGCACTTTTTACCACTTGGAAATCTATCAGAATCGAATAGCACGAGCTTTTAACAAAAAAGTGCGTCTTCGTTCATTCATTCAGGGATAATTGGTATAGGTTCTCAGAGCACCAATGATACCAGGAAAGAAGTCTCCCAAGCTTGAAGCAAAATGAGAAGGACCTTATTCAATACATAAGGTCTACTCCAATGGAGCGTATTCTCTAATCTCAATGGATGGAGAACACATCACGACTCCAACTAATGCCAGATTTCTGAAGAAGTATTTTGTATAAACACAAAATATTGTTCCCAGAGCCAAAACAGTCACATTAGTTCGTCCTTGCTATATGACGTTAAACTATACAGCCATATGTCCGAGATGACATTAAACTATATTATGTCCTACATGACACTAAATTGTATTATGTCCGAGATTACATTAAACTATATTATGTCCTATCTACATGACATTAAACTGTACAGAAGTTCCTTATTTGTCCGAGATGACATTAAACTATATTTTGTCCGAGATGACATTAAACTATATTTTGTCCGAGATGACATTAAACTATATTTTGTCCGAGATGACATTAAACTATATTGTGTCCTAGCAACATGACATTAAACTGTGTGGAACTTTCATCGTCCAGCATGACGATAAACTGTAAAATGTTCCCAGAACTGATATCATCATATTGGTTCACCTTAGTCCTAGCTACATGACTTTAAACTGTACAGAAATGTTCTACCGTCCAACATGATGATAAACTGTATGACCTTTTTTTCGTCCAACATGACATTAAACTGTAGAAACGAAGATGTCCCTGCAACATGACACTAAACTGTGCAGCACCAGTTCGTCCTTGCTATATGACATTAAACTATATAGCCATGGTCCAGTATGACTTTAAACTGCAACTTCGTCCCACACGACATTAAACTGTGAAAAAGTTCCCTAAACCGTCCAACATGACCTTAAACTGCATCATCCCTGGTCCATGTATATGACCATAAACTATTTTCAAATCCCTTACGTCCAGCAAGACGTTAAACTGTGACGTCCTAACTACATGACGCTAAACTGTATAAAAGTCCCTTACGTCCGGAAAGACGTTAAACTATATAATCTCAAAGGTCCAGTATGACATTAAACTGCACCATTCACGGTCCATGCATATGACCTTAAACTATTCGCACTTTCGTCCGACATGACGTTAAAATGGTACACTCTTTTGTCCTTACAGCATGACAATAAACTGCACAATCCCCCTTTCGTCCAATATGATGTTAAACTATATTGTCCCCATCGTCCTAACTACATGATGCTAAACTGTACAGAAAGTCCTTGATATGTCCTACATGACATTAAACTGTTATTTTGTCCCTGCTACATGACACTAAACTGTGTAGCACCAATAGTCCTAACTGCAAGACTTTAAATTGCATAGTCCCTGAATATGTCCTACATGACATTAAACTGTGCATAGTTAAGGTTGTTATTACCTCTTGTTTCTCACACCGAGTATGACTCACGTGGGATTAGAGCAAACCTCAACCATAACACTCTCTTTGGGCCCCTAACCATGTGTAAGTCCCAACAACATTTTAATTAGATCGTTGTTCCCAAGAACAACTTGATCATTAATTCATTCTTTAATCAAACTACACGGACTTTGATCCTTGCCCTCCAGGCTGGGTATGTAGGCAACCTCCCAGGGTTCAAGCCCAAAAATAATCTCTTCACATCGGTTCACCACCATCTCTTATGATGTTGATTCGTGAAACCGCCCCTGGAATCAATATCTTTACATTGATTCATTTTCTTCCTTGTTATACAACGTTAAACTATACAACACTTTTGTCCGGTATGACAATAAACTACAATATTATTTGATTTCCTCATTTGAGAGAGAACTATTATTGACATTGATTTTTCAATCATGGTTTTCATTTTCAAAAGACTACGTGCATACATGGTAATGGCTAAATTTTTTTATCTTAGGTTTAACCATCATTGCACTAAAGTCCCCTTTCACCCTTCACATGTACAAACCAAATTTGTTCAAAGGGTAGTTCTAGAACTACGTGGACTTGATTCCCATCCTTATGGGATACGTAGGAACATTCGAGTGTCCCTCGAATCCAGTCCCAAGTCTTTTGGGCCTAACCCCCAAATTTCACTTTCAGTCCCTTGGCTGAAAAGTCTTCATGAAAACACACACTGTGTATTCATTATTATGGTCCGAATTCTATGACCCTAAACTAAGATCACTCATACTTTCGTCATGCACGACGTTAAACTGCATTTTAAGAACTACGTATGGCTTGATTCTCATTCTTATGAGATACGTAGTGAAGTCCAAGTTTCAATTCAGGACCCAGCCACAACATGATTATGGTTATCATTGACCTATGTATCTCTATATACATTGGATAATACCCATCTTTATGTGTTATAATCCTAACCTTAAATATTTTCAGATCTTCATAACACTTTTCATGACTTCTAATCACAAAAATGTCAAACTTCTGAGAGTTCTTTTGCCTGACTATGAAGCACGTGCCCATAGGTGGCCTTGCATAAACAGTCCACATAAAAGACTTGTCAGCCAAAAGATGCGATTTATTTGACCATGAAGCCAATGCCCTTAGGTGGCCCGGAATATTTCAACCCCCTAACAGGTTTTGTTAAATAATAGTAACTTCATTCTTGGGAAGAATGCCTCTTTTGTCCTTATTTGTCTTAAACGCCAGTATGTAGGGATCCGCAAAAAATAGTCATCCTTAACATATTTGTCCCATATCCTTTTTCATGATCTGAAAGTATTCAAGTCTATGGTTTATTCTTCTTCCCTACGTTTGGGTCAGACCTTCATAGGAGTGATGTTCATCCAGTTCTTCGATATTCTTGTTCGGAAATATCTTCTCCATATTCAAGTACCTCTTTCCATACAACAAACTCTATACTTTAGAAAATTTGAATCTCCATAAACTTTCACTGGATTTTAGCACTAGGAAAGTAAATTTCTGGGAGTTCTTTTTCCTGACTATGCAGCCCGTGCCCATAGGTGGCCTTGCATAAACAGTCCACATAACAGACTTGTCAGCCGAAAGATGCTATTTATTTAACCATGCAGCCAATGCCCTTAGGTGGCCCTGCATATTTCAACCCCCTAACGGGTTTTGTTAAATAATAGTAACTTCATTCTTGGAAACTACTTCTTCTAATGCCTTTTTAGCTCTTTTTCATATCATTCCTCAGATTCAAATATTCTTAAGCCATAGTTTACATTTTTTCTCTCATACTTGAGTATGGTAATATGTTTTCAGATAAATTTTCAAAGAATTGAATCAATTTTAATCCATTTTGGTCAAAGCTATTTCGACCTTAAACATTATCCCCTTTATGTCCGGCATGCATGACTTTAAACTGCCCACAAAAGACAAAGTAACTCTGAATAAAAGTCAAGTTCTAGCTCACTAAATATACATTCTTTGTATGATTTAGGTAATATTGAGCAATTAATAGATTCAAAGTTTATAGGATTATTTTTAATAATCCTAGTAAAAATCAAACTATGCTTACTAGGCCCATTGGATTATGTAAATTTGAAGCAGGTAATGAAAGAATGCAGGTACAAATGATTGAAGAAAAAAGTGTTTTTCATTGATACACAGGAGATAGAAAGACATCCACAAACTGGAGTCTCTTCTCTTTTTTCAAGAAATTACAGAAGATTGTCAACATAAGTCTTCATTTGATGTATAGCATCTTGAGCTTTATCAGCAGTTATTTGAAGCTCGTGCACTTGACCAGCTTCACACTTTTCAGCCTGATGAAGTTCCTTCTTAGCATCTGTGATGGCTTTCATGCCATTCATATGAGTTTCATCCAATGATTTATTAAGCTGATCAAGTTCCCCAGTAACAACATCTAACTGTTGCTGGAGTTGCACCTGCTAGACGACCTTTTCCTTGATTTTTTGCTTTAGATCCTTTATCTTGACAGCATAATCAGCCTCAGCTTGGGATACCGCAGCCTCAAATTCTCCTATGTTGACTGACAATTTCACTCTGGTCAAATCTTCGCGACTCGCCTGTGCTTGCTCCCTCCTGAAAATGATCTGTTTCACCGCAGCATGGATCTTTTCATACCCAAAACCACCAAGTCCCAGTATAACAAATTGGGAGGACAATCGAGAAATTTTTGATGGTAGCTCTTCTAATGGCACCCCAGATATAATGTTCCATATATTGTTCCATGCCTTACATCGTGAAAAACTGAACGCTTTGAGCATCTCTGGATCTGATTCAACATCATCATCGGAGGGGGGTATGTAATCTGGAATTAACATGCTTAAGGAAGTGCCTTGTCCTGCTCTTTCCCCCCTAACTTGAGCTTCTTCACTTTCAATTCCCGTTGGGGCAGAGGCTGAGGCCCCATCTCCGGATCTAGCCATTACAGTTGATGGCCCTACATGATTAATTGAAAGATTTAGTTATCCTTAAAGGATAATAAAAGAATGGATTGTCTTGCAAATAAATTACAATCACAAATATTGTTATCCCTTACCCAAGTGTGGTTCAGCAACCTGAGAAGACTTCTCCCCATATTTCCCGGTTTCAACAGGATTTTCAAGATGAGTCGCAGGAGGGTTTATTGGGTTTAGCTCTACTTGAGCTAATGTTTCTGCAATGGTAGGATTGACATCAATGTCCACACCCTCTTCAGGCATTGGCAGTTCAGCGGCTTCTACGGAAGAAACTGCATATTGTTTTCCGTCATGGTTAGAAGTATAATTTTTTAAAGAAATTTTGGGCGAAGGGTAGCACTCACGCCCAAGGTCTTCTAAATCATATGACAAATTAGCATGATCATAAAATTCTTCAAAATTCATTCCTTGATTCATCATTTCATCCAGTGATACTTCAGAATCTTGATTAGTCTCACCAGTGGGAGCATTTTCTACATCTTCTTGCCGACTTATGTCTTGCAACCCCTGACCCTGGATAGCATCTTCAGCAGTAGGAGGGATACTGGGAATGGATGTTAGCTCTTTTTCAGGAGCAACCAAGTCAGCTTGGGTCTGTGATTGTTCTACAGCACCCTCCAAGGCCTTTGAAGAAGGATCAGTCCCTTCCCTCAAGGGGGAAATTGAAGAAGCCCCTGCAATCCTCAGAAATATGAGTAACCATATGATTATGGGTATAAACTCACGATTGTTCGAAGGACTTACCGCTGCTAATGAAACGTTTATCTATGGATTTCCTCCTTCGTTGCCTTTGCTTATTTTGTTTTTTTGGAGTATCAGTGGTCTCCCTTATAGGCACTTGCATTGGCGAATGGAAGGCTGTGTCCAGTGCCTCATTCATGGCCTGCTGGCCTGGAGATATCTCACCTGGTTCGCGAGGAGAATCAGCAGCAGCCCCGATAGCAGTACCACCAGGGCTATACTGTGGCGAAGGAACCCCAGTTCCTTTCTTTGCAAGCTGCGAGATGAAGAAAATAACATCCTTAAGTAACAAAGCTTCAACTGAAATCAAGTTGCAAAGAAAATAAGGAAAGAAAACTTACATCTTCAGGAGACACGTACTCTTGCCATTCCTCATCTCCAGAACCACCAGCACCCTCAGTGGTGCCACGATCAATCATTTCCTTCACCCACCTAGTGATAGGAACCGAGTCATCAGTGGCATATATGAGCATTTCCAGCTCTCTGATGTAAGCTCACACTTCATTGGGGTTATCTTCATATTGAAGATTTTTAGAAGCTACAAGATTTCCTATTCCAGGAAGTTGTAGGCCCTCACACAAATCCAGCCAGGCGGTCTCAGTACCGCAGTATAAGCTCTGCCATAGCTGAACAGCCTCTGGTCTTAGATATAAAGATTGTGAGGAAGGTCCTACAATTTTTGATTTTAATTTCTTCCCAGCTCCTCCAACTACAGATAGAGAATAAGAAAGTAAGACTTATTACTTTATAAAGTAGCAGTGATTGAAATTACTACAATGAAATAACTCACCGGGAGTTGATGGAGTGGGTCTTTTAATTCTGGCCGGAGGATTATATCGGGCACGAAACCGCTTTGCTGCCGGTTGTGCCTCATCATCCCCATCTTGATAATCCGATGAATCAGTTCTAGAAGAGGAGTCTGTTGAACCTATTTCAGGTGGAGAAGCGTCACCTTCATGAGGAAGGGTTTCTTTCTCTACAGTCCTCTTCCTCTTTCCCACTTGATATACTGGGTGATTCAATATCCCTTTGGGGTATGATGCTATCCAGTGTTCAGCATAAAATGTAGTCAGATTATGTGCCGCTTTTTCAACTGGTAGATCAAATACTGCCCCAGTCTTCTCTCTTGATGTCAGCAACCATAGTTGTCGAGCAACCATCGGATGTTGCTCTAACCTGACATGTACCAGAGGGGATACAACAATCTGTTGCAAACATTTGAATTGGCATGCAAATCTATATGGAGAATAGGCCTCACATATGATTTCTCCGTCAATCCAGGCTACTAACACGCCATTCCTGCAAGCTAGCATGTATTCCCTCAAATCCAAATGGGTTGTCCCATCATCAACAAACCGCCCGGATGGCGGACTTCCATAAGGATAGAAGTTGAATTCCTTAAACATGCTCAGTCTTACTTTCATGTCATAACCATTAACATCTAATGGAGCAATTCCAGAGAATGCTTGCACTGACGGTCTGAAAGAGCTTTCAGGAATTTGTAATCCATTCTGTACATTGTAAGTCCTGAAGTGAGTGGCGATCCATCCCCACAAAACCTGGAATGGTCCCACTATTCTTAAAGGAGATTTACCCTAGAAGATGTGAAGTAAACTCCTGTGAATATTTGCTAAAATGGGGGTAGCTAACCCAACCATTTTTTCCTCAGCCGACTTTGCCGCAATGACGAAGGTCCCTGGCCTAACACCTCCCTTCGAATCCCTGACCGGCAAGAGATAAACACTGAGCCACATTGCCAAGAAACCCTCCAGATGAGTTTTCTTTGGAATTATTTGATTCACTTCATATCCCCACTTTTCAAACTCTCCTTATTCTAGAGTTGGCCAGAATGTGCCAGGAGCTCCTCTCTTCTCAGGTTTTGGACAAGTGGTAGGACGTCCGGGCCTGGTATCCTTGGATTTCTTTTTCTTGGATCCCTTTTCTTTTGGCTGCATCCCTTTCTTCTTAGTAATAAACACATTCATCCATTCTTCCAGATGAATATCTTTTCTAAAATGAGTTAATGAGGTCTCTGAACTCTTGAGCCTGTGAAATATTTTAAATAATTCTCGAGCTAAAGCGGGAGTCTTCTCTGAATCATTCCAAGTCACCTTGGGAGGAATGAATTCATCATACATATCGCCCAAGATTGGAGCTCCTGAAATCTTTTGGACATCCCACAAACTGATACCTACTTCTCCATGAGTCAAATGGAAAGAATTAGTTTCTTGGATCTAGTGGCTGAGTATCTCTGGCACGAAGTTATCATGTCTGTAAACATATGTTTTCCCAACCCAAACAGCCTCATATATTGCATCTCTATTAAGGTCCTCGATAAATTCTGCGCAAGTCTGTCGCACCCAGTATGCCCACATCCATGTTGGCTTCACCCCTCCCCCAGGACGGAAATCCCAACTTTTCTTCCAGCCTTTGGATTGATCCATTTGAGCATTTCGGAAGATTGAAGGATGGCAATGTGGTTGAAGCTCAGGTGTATGTTTTTTCAGATCTGGTGTGCAAGGGCTATGATGCATCAAATAATCCTTCTCCACTGTTCCAGCAGTTAGAAATACTCCTCCACCTGAGATATTTGCTGATGAAAAATTAGTATAATTCTGAAACCACGAAAATGGAAGATAATTCTTTACTTCTGGAATAATGACTTCTTGTAGATGACCATAGCCATACAAAGGTAGATAAGTGCAGTGAGGAAAGTTGCGATGATATTTCTTCAGATACTTAGCCAAATCTGGAAGAGTACTATCTTTGAAAGTATAGTAATCAGGGCCAATGATGTTCATCATATCATCTATCCGCTTGCTAGCCAGTTCATCAATTAATACGGGTCTAAGAGCCATTAATTCTGCACAAAGAGTTGCATAAATTAATGAATTTATTTTCCACAAACTTTATGGAAAAAATCAAAAAAATGGATAAGGTATTAAGGCGCGCAAGTATGGAGATGTCGCGCAAGTGTTACATGTGCCGCACAAGTTTTTGTCGCTCATGTATCACCGCGCAAGTCCTATTGCCTTTACAATAGCGCGGCAGCGAGGGAACAGTGGAAAAGAGACTTGCGCGGCTTGGGTGACTTGCGCGGCGAGAGCTCGAGAAGTTCGGATCAGATGCTTCACCCGGCCAAAGGCCATGTATTTATAGGCCAGGAGGCCTATCTGCGCGCCGTACCGAGAGCGCTTAAGGCCTGCGCGATGAAAACTTGCGCGCCGCCCTCTGTGCACTGGTGACTTGCGCGCCTCCCTTTTCCATGGGAGGGATTTGATTTCCTCAGAGTCAAATCCTCATTTCTCTCCGGATCCAACTCTGAGGGGGGACTTTTGTTGACGCTCCTTTCGTCACAGAATCGAAAGATCGGAAAATGGAATATCTGAGCTCAAAGTGATTCATCCTTTGTAGAAAACATCAAAAAATCGACAAAGGCATGAACACAGGATCCAAAGCAACTGCACCGCGCAAGTTATCTCACTGTCGCGCAAGTGTACTTGCGCGGCGACCTTGGTCGCGCAAGTGACTTGCGCGACCTAACTGATAACCGCCTGGTAACCGCCCGGGGTCTTTTCCTGCCTATAAATAGACCCAGTAGGCCCCCCATTCGAGAGGATCGTTTTTCAGAAACTCAGATTGAAGCTCTCGACGCCCAAGTCTCTTCTCAATGCTTCCGGAACACTTCTAAGGTAATTTCTTACCTAGAACGGAAGATCTAAAGAGAAGAAGGAAGGCCTAAGTGTTTAAACTTATCAACACTTGCGCGTCGACTTATTTCCTTCAATATAACTTGCGCATCCTTTTTCTGGAAGAACCTCAAGAGGATTCTAAAGGGTTTAAAAAAGAGTCGCTCAAGCATTTCAATGCTGGTTGAAAATCGCGCAAGTGCCACTCATGTCGCGCAGGTATACGTGCGCGACCAATACTTGCGCGCCCATGCAAGACTTGCGCGCCTTCCAAGACTTGCGCACCCATTCCTTTTTGGGTTCCTTTTCTGCCCATTTCACCCCTCTTAAGCCATTTCACCTTTCCTATTCTAGATTCAGTCTTCAAGATACTCTTCAAAGCCATTTATGGCATGATTTCTTGATTTGAATTCCTTATCTGAAAGGAATTTTGTGGAATATCTCTCAAAAACTAGTGATTTAAACATCTTTATGTCACCAAAGATTGAGAGTTCATTCATTCAACCTCATCCTTTAAGATGAGAGAATCCCCCTTAACCTGGGTCTCCTTTTTCAGGAATAATCCCCAGTTATAAGTTCTTTAATCTGGGCATCCTCCTTAGGAGTAAGCCCCAAATTCTTAAAGTTCTCAAATATGGGCATCCTCCTCAGGAGTAAGCCCCAAACCTTAATTCCTTAACTTGGGAATCCTCCTTAGGAGTAAGCCCCAATCCCTAAATATGGGCATCCTCTTCAGGAGTAAGCCCCAAACCAAGTCCCCTAACCTGGGCTTCCTTCTCAAGAATAAGTCTCAGTCATAAATCTTGGGCATCCTTCTTAGGAGTAAGCCCCAAGTCCCCTAATTTCTCTTTAACCAGTCCTAAATTACCATTGATTTGGGTTTCCTTTTCAGGAGTAAAACCTAATCATAAGTCTTCTCCTAACTTGGTCATCCTTCTTAGGAGTAAGACCCAAAATTAGAGTATTCAAATCTCCATAAAGCACATATACCTTTATGGACCCTGTTCCTGGATTTTCTCCCTAAAAGTGAATCCTAAACCTTCATCTATCTGGGCAGTTATACATACATAAGCCCCAAACCATTTCTTATGATTGTATCTTTTCATGGCACAATTGTCTAAATTTTACTAATACCTCTTGTTTCTCACACCGAGCATGACTCACGTGAGCTTAGAGTGTACAAGTAATTATGACATCCTGCTTTGAGCCATCAATCATAAACATCATACCCTTACTCGAACTATGTGGGTTCTGATTCCTTTTCTAAAACAAAGGATACGTAGGTATCCCATTTATGGGTTCGATCCCAACTTTGAAATAATACTTGTCCTTCTGAATGACGATAAACTTCAAGTGCCCCACTGAGTGGCTTTAAAACCAGCCTGGTCGTCATAATGACCAAGAGACTTTTATATAAATGTTTTGAAGGATACCATTGACCAAGAATCTCTAAACAGATATAGATGATTCTCTATTGATGAAGAACCTCGAATACATATAAAATATTCTCTAAATTTCTTGCATGTTTAATCATTGATTGTTAAAACTTAAGGAAAGCTCATTTTATACTTGGTAATATAATAAGGACTCACGAACATAACTTAAATCTATAAAGAGAGTCCTGGAGTAGACAATAATTCCCCTCAAAAAGGTGTGATGAGTCCGACCTCCCATCCTCTCGACCAATGCAAATTCCTAAGCCTCATCAGTTCACAAGCTAATGAGCACCTACCTTTGGAATGTAGGTCCAATTGGATGTGGAATCATTGGATGTTTCCGGTTCTACGAAAAAACCCGCTAGAAACCGATCAGAACGTTTGAATCTCTCGTCCAGGAGGTCATCCCTGGATTTCGTGCGAAACAGACACCCAAGGTCTTCTTAGTGTCATGTAGTTTCACTAGATTATCAATCTCTAATTTTATCATAGATTTGTATTATTCATGGTTTATTCCCATATTATTATTAGACATATTTAAATTTGTAAAGTTATTATTCTCCATTTCTTGTTTTTAATTTTTCAAGAGTTGATTTCTCAATACACTCTTTAGAATAAAATCTATTTTTGTTTCTATATCTTCACTACTAGAGTTACTTCATTTATCACAAGTAAAGTCTTCATCATTAAAATTAGAAATAATTGTGGTTTTACCAAAATTGATTTCAATATAAAACTATTCACTTTCCTCATTACTACTTTCACTTTCCATATAATTAGATAAAAAAATTCCCTTCTTTTCATAGGTAAATTCTTGCCCTTTATTTTATAACAGAATTTTGTTCTGGATAAATTTTTATTTTTGAAACATTCCACTTGTTCTTAAATAACGCAATATTCTCTTAGTTTGGGAAAATTTTATGAAAAATATCTATTAACCAAAACATTAAAACATTTATTGGAATCATACCTTTGAAATTTCATTTTGTTCTTCTAACATTTCTTTCTATATAAGACATAATTTTATATAATTTCAGATTCATTCTAGAGTATGATTTTTTTAAAAAAAATCTTCATTATCCTTCAAAGAATTAATTTTCCCTTTCTCAAATTTGAAGGCTTTAGAATAAAATTATTTTTTACCATTCCCTTTTATACATAGATTCAACGTTCCTCATTAAATATCAAATTATAAAACAATGGAGATCATCAATGGGAATACCACCAAGCTATTTTTCTTCCACATAAATAATTTTAGCATCAATTTTTTTTGGTAATATGTGTAAAATCATTTCAACAAATACATAATCTCATAACTTATCATGATAGCCTCTTATGATACACACAACATCATTTACTATTATAAATAAACTTTTAGGAGTCTCGTCATCATTCATTCGAAGATATTCATATTTAAATATCCATAACTACAACTCATACTGATTCACCTTGGTCTTTCTTTCATAGATATTTTGGAGTTTATCCCATATATATTTTTTAGTTTTTAGACCTTTAACATTCAAAATTTCAACTTATGGAAGAGAAGATAAAATGAAAATCTAAGCATGTACATAATTTTCTAAATAAATCTTATCTTTTTTAATAATGGTATAATATTCATAATAGGGAATTAATCAATCAATTTTCAATTCCATAACATCATAAAAAATAGACATAAAATAAGAATCATTTTTTCCTTCTGTATATGAAAAACATTAAAATAAAATATTAGAATTACATTTATATTCATTGTATTTAAATTATATTTTAAGAATATAAAAAATTAATACTCCATGTATTAAAAAACACTAATAAAGAAAACATTTTATGATACAACTAGTGGGAGAACAAGATCAATAAATCAATGAGAGGGGATGAATTAGTAATTAAGTAATTTAATGTTTTATACTTTATGAGAAAACCTTCACCACTAGTTAGAGTGAATTTTGATGTTAATACAAATAAATCACACATGGACAAAATAAGATAATTTACAAGATTCACTACTCAATGTGGGTATTTAGTCCTTGGAAGGATCTGGTAAAACATAGGATTATACAATCTACTAATAAATATTTATGAATCACTGTGATCAAGGAAAATATTTATAAATCATAGTATCCAGCATATTTTCCCAGTATTCCCTAATAAAAAATTAAAATAATAAGATACAATAGATAGATATTCTTCCTATAGATAGTAATTTGGTTGTCTAGTGTGTTGAGATATTCTTATTTTTCTTCTCTTCTTACATAGGTAAGACATCACATCGATTAACATGCATGGAAGTTCTTGTAATGACGATAAATTCTCCAACACCTATCTATCAAATTTCACACTTTCATTTGATACAACTTATTTTTCTTTAATAATATATAATATATATGAATAATATAATAACTAAAAATTGTTTCAACATTGTTTTCTCAATCACACTATCTTCTCTTTTCTCTTTTTTTAATTCAAATATTTATGATAATGTTTAAATATATTTTAATTAAAACTCTGAAAAACATCAGATCTTGTCAGAGTAATAAAATTCATTGGAAACAACATTTATAACTATTTTTAACTACATCTATTTTTATATAAATGGCCTATTAATTTTTCATTAAACCTGTATTTATTCAAAATTAAAACCATCTATGAGTATATATTCATCCATAATACAATTATGTGACCATGCCAACATCAATATTGGAATTTTTCCTCTTAATGATAAACCACCTTCAATATTAGATCAATCATATTGCATGTGTATCACAAATCCCAATGTAAAGTATTCGGTTATGTGAATTAATTAAACGTGTCACTAAAAATGGTTACATGAAGCAATTGGTTACGTCGTTGAAAATTTATTTGTTACCCAGTTAGATACCTAACTAAAATTTTTGTGTGTGACTTAATTGGATACATCATTGAAAATGACTACGTGATGTAATTAGATACATCATTCAAAATGGCTACATGACTTAATCAACTAAACCAATCACCTACCTGAATATTTTACTTTATAGATCATCTATGTGACCATTCATCTTTGTAGATTTCCATATTATTTTTTTCCAACATCATTCAATAACACTTTACTGGAATCAAGATAAATTTTATCATGATCATTAAACACGTGAAGGAAATTTTACATTACGTAGACTAATTTTTCAACTTTCATGGAATGAACCATTGAGGCCCACATAGATGAGAGAAAACTAAATGCGACACCCCAAGACCACAACTAATAGGATGAGGTCTCGTGGCCATCACAAAGAAAGAATACCACTCACATGGGATGATTTATCCTAAGGTTCATTTACAAATGTACACATCTCCAAATACTAATACAATGTTAGAATGAAAAATAAAATTGATAACATAATTCATGTTTATAACTATATCTCATATCATAGTACAAAACAATTACTCTAAAAAACATGGTACAAATACAATCACATAAAAATTATAAAATAATTCCAACATACTATGAAAGAGGCGACTGGTGTCAAATACAAAAAATAGTATAAACCGTGGTCATTCTTGATCATTATACTCTTCCTACTCCTTGTCTTCCTAAGACATCATCAAAAGGCATGTCATCTTCATAAGACATGACATGTGTGTGAGGATCCCATGAAGGGGTGTGTATATAAATACCCAGTGGGACAACTAAAAATTAATAAACATAAACCATAAAGCGATTATTCATATCATCATCACAAATACATCTAAATCAAAATATGATACCACCACACAATAAATATTTATATTTTAAAAGGACACTTTTAAAGAAAATGTGTAAACCCAAAACCACTCCAACCGGGTACTAATCCAGAAAAGATATCCCCACCATAGCATAGTCAAAAGAAAAAGAACCGCACATGATCACAAATTTTATAAAATTCAAAAGGATTTCATAATTCTCATTCTCAAACCAAAAGTTGCCCACATCACACATTCCCTATCAGTTACGTTGCTACCAAACACTATCACCATCATCGTCAAAGCTGAAAACATCCTCATCAGAGTGGAAAAAATACTCGCCATCATGGATCAAAGAGTTTTCACTTTCAACTACCTCGTTTTCTTCATCTAATCAATATCGGTATGATCGACTACACCGTAAAAATCCCCCAGGTCTATAAAAAGTACCACCAGCCTCACTGATCAAACATTCTAAAAAAACACTAAAACCCATCAATAAAACAATCTAACTCCATTGAATCATCTTAATTGTAAAAATAACCAAACCAAAATAGAAATCCTTGATGACAACAACCACCACTAATAATAAAGAGGACCAAAAAAGAAGAAACATCACTAGGTATGAACCCCTAATGAATGTTGGGGATGAACCCTAAAATAAAACATCATGACCGCTTAATTGTATGGCCCAAAAATCATGTGTAACCATCACTCCAATTCCATCCTAGAGATGAGTGATGTAACCCTATGTTAGAGCATGTCCTTTCTTCGGAAGAGAAAAATCCACAGAGAAAGACCACAACAGCGACCACCAGAGGAGTGGACGAGGCTGGGAACAAATCGTATAATCCAAGATCCAAGGGTGAGGCCAAAAAATGGATGAAAAACCTATATGGTAGCATAAGATGAGTTTAGAGAGTTCTCTCCATAGAGAGTTCTCAAAATAAATGATAATGATCAAAATATAATACTTAACAATAATAATGATCCTGGTATACTTAAGATAGACTTCAAGCCTCATGGTAATATCACAACCATACTGCCAGCCTAGGATTCCTACTATATATTTCATGGTAATTCTAATACTAGATTACTCACTCCGTGGATCTTATAACACCAATGGATCTCTTTTGAAAAGTCATTCTTATTAATCACCTTTCAGGGTGTCGTATGTTTTGGAACTCAAGAGATATCATTATACAGATAGGGGATATCACACAGGGCCTATGGTGGATTCATAAAACTAACTGTTCAACCCTTTAATTAGGGGATCAAATTCCTTGGTATGCCAGTCATGTGAATCCTGAACCTAATTAGGGAGAATGAAACTATAGAGGATCACACTCTAGACTGCAAGGAGGGATTCTTGAACTCTTTCTCTGACTAATCCCATAAAGAGAATATCATCCTATAACTAGGATGTGATAAATCATTATACCCTCATGGGTATAAAATAAGGGAACTCAACCTAGAGATATTGTTCCACAATGAAGAGAACGAGGGCCTAAAACATCCCTAGAAAAAGTACATGACAAGTATAGTCGTATAGATGGTGTGTCTTAGATACTCTAGCTATACCCATGTATATAGGCCCGTTTTAATGTACTACGAACCATTCACATGTACTTTATCCATGCCCATGTACTTGGACATGTTTGGGTACCTTGGACATATCTACATACTAGGTATTGCTCTTGTACTTGGATATATCAGTGTACTAAAGTCAGTTTCGGGTACCATGTTGTTCTCATCTACTTAGGATGAACCTAGTCGGGCCCGTGTACCTGGGAATGTTTATACCCATGTACCCCAAGGGTCATTCTAAGTTTATTGGAATACGTCATATGATGTCTGGTAGGTCCCACATGGCATGTAATATTTTATTTTTCCAAAACCATAGTCATTATATCCAGGGGACTACATGACATTTGTTATTTAAACTACACGCTGTGTGTGTTGGGTGTTTCCAAACCCCACTAGTTTTTCATGAGAATCCACTCACACCTCCACTACCTTTTATTATACCAACAAATATTCTAATAAAAACATATTTGGTCTTTTCCTAGCCTATATGTTGCTTTTGGACATATTCTGGCCACCAATTTGGTCAAGAATCACTTTTCATCATAGTGCATCAGCAAAACACCAAACCCAGAAACTGATCTCCTCTGATCCATCACAAGATCATCCATCATCGTCATCACACCATAAACATATCATCAATATTGAACCCATAAACTTAAAAATGACATTTTTTCCAAATATTGAATGCTAAATGATCAATATCTGAGTATTTTTCAAACCACCGGCTAAATGGAATTTCATTGATGAATGCAGAATGAACATGGGGAGAAATGCACAAAATCCAAAAATTGAGAATGAACGTCAACCACTTTTGTATTTTTTTCATTGGTAGTTAAATTATGAATCGGAAAGAATAAAGAGTGATCAATGTAACAATATCAATTCCAAATTATTGGTTGATAAAAACATCAATAGTAATTAACCATCGATCAAAAAATCAATTCATGCGAGGTTAATTGATTTGAATTTGTCGTGGGATAAAAAGATAGGATTAATAAAAAACTATCTACCTAACGATTGGATTTATCACTATTTAAAAATTTCTCCATATAACTATCGTTGGTGAGATCGAAAAACTCCATTGGCACACAGATAACTATAACACAGTCCATTATTGTTCATCTAAGAACTCTTCTCCAATGATTCTTCTCAAATACCATGGGTTTTGTGTATAACCCTAGGGTTTCTTCAAAAGTGGTATTAAATATATGATTATATATTTTTTCATCAATTACGAAATAATAAATTTATTTAGTTATTTATATATTAAATAATCTACTGATTATTACACTTATGTCAAACACTCAACACACATAAAGTTCATATCCACCCAGGGTAAAAAAATGTATTGTGAATTTAATGGTGGTCTCATATATCCTATATGAGACTCCATTTCATAGTTATTATATTATTTTTATAGTCATAATTCATTCATGATATAATATATTTAATATTTTTATTATATCAATACCAAGACTCCCAAGTTCCTAGAATCCCACGTTGACTTGGTGTCTAGCTTCGAAAGTATTCTTTAAAATATTCATATGTTTTACAAAGAAAAAAATAGTGAATTTATATTATCCCCACCATTTATCACAGTAGGTAAAAATCTACTAAATCATGGGAGGTTACTAAGCTCAAATATTGTTTTCCCACTCTAAGGAGATTTCTTGAAGACTCACATGTTAGCACTAGAAAAAAAACCAAATGAATAGATCCCTCATAGAGGATCTTATCCTACTGATAATTGACCTCTACTAGTTAATATGTGAAGGTAGATCCATCCTTTATGTTGATCTCACCCTATTTAATAACATGTAAGGGTTTGCCTACATACCTTCTTGGATGTGAAATGTGGATGAAATTGTGTACCCAGTCTATCTGCAGTGGTTGGTCCAAGTGTTAAACCACCTCACCAAAACTATGCCATATATGGAAAGGTACAATGAATCCCAGATATAAAATTACACTTTGGATAAATATCTATAATAATTAATGAGTTTATGGCGCAATGAACACATGATCTCCTCTGTCAAGATCTAAAGGCCTTCTTCATTGGTCTGCAAAAGACTTCAGAGGGCTCTCGGAAGTACTCATCCACTCATGGATGGCCTGCACCTTCTATTTTATCACTTATTCCCTCTCAAGTCCCATCAGTGTAGAATCCCCTAGATTAGTTCAAAAAAATAGTTACTAGTAGGATCTCTCATACAAGAACTCGAATGGTTCAATACCAGTTGTAAAATGGTATGTATTGTTAAATGAAAACTCCACAAAGGCTAGGTGATCCTCCCAACTACAGACACAAAGTATAACATACAATCTTGAAGCATGTCCTCCAGAATAAGAATGGTCCTCTCTTATATAATTTCAATATAGGGGTAGAATTTTGATTTGATATAAAACTAAGTCCCAATGACCTCATGTAATCTTATCCACAATCATGATGTGAAGAGAGAGTTATGGTATGAAATGATCATCAAGGTAAATCCATGAAACTATATTATCACTTATATGTAAATGAATCCCAAATTCTATATTAAACTATACTCATAGATTAATATGAATTAGGATAACATGGTGAGTTGATCTATGATCACCTAGATAACATCATGTCTTATAGACAATCATGGAATCCCCATCAAAAATTCCATAGAGATACCATCCCACTTCTAATCCATCATCTCAAGGGGTTTAGCTAAACCCACTAAAACATTATTCTCATACTTTACTTACTGAAAAGTGAGGAATTAAGAATCATACTATAATATACACTTATTCATCCCTACCCACCAAAACTAACATAGAAGTTCTTGGTACATCTTCTCCAGTCCTAGATGTAAAATTTAGGGAATAATATGAAAAAAATCTCAAAACCTCCACCAAAAACGTCATGGATACCATGGTCCACCTTAAAAAAATGATGGTGTGCTCCCCACCTTTATAAAATCGATTTGGATAATGTCCAATGGATATTTTAAAACATACAGTCTCATAGTTAGTATCTCCAAACTGAACCTCCTTGAAAAACTGTATAAGAAGAGGGGTAACAACCATCGAATGGAGGTAAGATGCATCATCCTTTGCCACTAATAAAAACTTCAACAGGCCCAATTGTTCTGATACCTCTTCCAATAACTACAAAAAATATCTCCTACTAAGAGTATCTTCTTCCACACTCCACTTCCAAGTTGTATAAACTATATTAAAATCATAATCCTGGAATAAATTCTTCTATATCTTCTATATCAAGTTTAGATACTTGTATAAAAAGATATAATTATGAATATTATGGTAAAAATAGATGATAAATCACTCACCCATAAGGTAGTGTTTCCACATCATCATTTCAAAGACAATAACTACTGGCTAAAAATCACGTGTCACATAGTTCTTCTCTTATAGTGTCAAAAATTAGGAGACATGGGTAATCACAACCTACCTTTTCATCAAAACAAATCCAAACCCATTTATAGAGAAATTTCCAAACATATTGTACTCAACACCCTCCTCCTAATGTCTCAAGATGGTGGACTACATAAACCATTGTCAAACCTTATAAAAACTCATTTATCACCACTCATTCCAGACTAAAGGATAACCCTTTCACATAAAATTATTCAAGGGTTTCTCAACCCTATAAAACCTGGTATAAATATTTGGTAGTATACATCAATCCTAAGGAATCTCTGCACCTCAGTCTCAATCTTGATGGATATTAAGCTAGAACTACCTAAAACTTCACTAGTTCCACTATTACTCTCTATTTGGAGAGGAATTTTCCCAGGAAGTGGGCCTCTAGAATATAAAACAAACACTTCGAGGGCTTCCCATAATTCTAGTTCTCTCAGGGAATGTTTAAGATTCTCCTCGTGTTTCTTGTGTTCTCATCCTCTGCTTTTGAGTGCAATATGATTTCATCGATGAAGAATACCACAAAACAATATAAAAAAGGGTGGAATATTTGTTTTATAAGTCCTATGAATACTACTACGTAATTTTTTACACTAAAGGGAATCACCAAGTACTCATAGTGTCCATAGAGACATTGTAATGTTTCCTTCATTATATACTCATCCTAAACTCAGATATTGGGATAGTCTGACCCCACTTCATTCTTCAAGAACAATATTGGCCCTATCAATTGATCAATGAGTTCATTGATTCCGTGTAGTGGATAATTATTCTCTATAGTCACCTAATTTAGTGAATGGTAATCCACACACAACCACATGCTCTGATTTACCTTCTAGGTGAACAACACTAGGGCTTTCGAGGGGGAAACAATGGGATTGAAAAATCCTTTCATTTTCAACTCCTCTAACAGGACTTTTTATACCACCAATATATATGGGATCCATATAATATTTCAATGTAGTTATTATGCAATACCATAAGCAGATGTATATATAGAATTTGATCTATCAGTGTGGTGGTAAGCTTGGAATTTCCTCAGGGATGATATCATCATATTGTGCCACCACTGTAGGAAACTGTTAACTCTTAACATCTTCTAATCACATGTTATAATGACCAAATAATTAGTAATAAAAATTATCTTCTTGCACGTGATTATATCCATATCTACCTATACTTACTCCCCACCAATGAAGGTAATCCTTGTCCCATCAACACGGACACACTGTACCATCTGACTGAAATAATCAATTTTTACAAGTATTGTGAAGAGACAATACAAACATAGAATGAATTCATAAATCATCATTTACACCATGTTGTGATCCTAAATAAATCTCCCTCATCTATGGTTCCGGTAATTCCATTAGAAAAAAAATTTATCACTGAATCCCCTCTAGTAAGATTCTCTAAGAACAAGGGTAGAGGAAAAGGATCAACTAGAATTTTGAGATCTCAGATGAGGGATGTGGAAAAAAATAATGGTTTTTGAATGTTTCTATCTTTATTTTAGTTTAATTATAGTAGTTAAAGATCATAACTCTCATTATCCTTAGGTAATTTGGGTCATAGGAATCTACTACTAGTAGTTATCCTTGTCCCTAACCACCATCTCCAATAGCCTATCTAGGACCACCGAGAGGTGGTGGTGAAAATAGATCAAATAATATACCACCTCTTTAAACTCTACAACTCTTTTGTTACATTCACCACCCAAAAGAACTCCCTTATCTAGATGATACCTCAGTCTAGGAATTCTATCGACTGTATCCCTATCAGTTGTATGGTGGGTTAGAAAATCCTATATGAGATGTCCCATACCATCATAAGAGTAGCATTTCCTCTCCATCTACTGACTAGAACCACCCTTCCAAACCAGAACTATAGACCCTCAATCAATAAACCATATCCAGATATTCCTGTATCACTTAGATCCTTATGTTTGATGTCATATATCAGTTACCAAAGTCTCTTCCCTAGGGTGGCCACTATCAGCACTAACTTTTAGTGAGTGGTCCACCAAGAATTTCTCCACCAACAAAGATTGCTTGAGCACTCCAACAAAAGTATGAATTAAATAAATATCACTCAATCCCTATTATCGCTCTATAGGTAATGAATAAAGTTTCTTTCTATAAATAACACATCTCAACCATATCCATAGAGTGACATGATAGGTTAGTGAACCTTGACGAATACTTCTCAAGAGACATGTTTCCCTATAAAAACTGTAGAATCCCTAGAATGTGATCTTCTAAAAATTTGGCTGGATATAACTCCTATATAAAGAGACACTCAAATGAAATCCAATAGAGAGTTACCTAACTATATTTTTGAGTCACTAAACTCCACCACCGCTATAACGCCCCAACACCAGAAGCCTGGAGCTGATTCATTATTTTAATACATTGGCATGATTACAGAGAATCATATCCTGAAGGATTGAGTAGTTTAGTAGTTTTGGAAAAAAAAATACATACATATGTTCAACATTAAAACTTTAAAATAAATACTACATATATTTTTATTGGGAACATCCACCACTATATGATTATCCTTGTAGGTCACTCATAAAAAAACTTTTTCATTTTTGGAGAAAATGAAACATTAGAAAGGGGTGATCTCACAACTCTTAGTAAGCGTAAGAAATACAATAAAATATATCATAAACATAAACAATAGACATGGTGAATAATTGAAAAAAAAATCCTCTAAACTTGAACACATTATGGAAGGAATATAAGCTGTGTTAAAAATTCTATAATAAAACATAAACATGGGTATTCTACTAGTAGAATAACCACATGAACTTTCAATTACTTGCTTCATAATGATATAAATCCATATGACAGACATTTAAAAATATACCATCATGGCCTCAGACAAAATGTCTAAAAATTATAAAGGCATCAACCAAAACCATAAATATTCTTTTTTTCAAGGTCTCATTCCAAGACCGTAGTTTGTCTCATGAGACCTACCGATGCACCGAGGGGCTATAGCGGGCCTCACATCACACTTTCCATGACTAATTATTTACTCATATGAAAGGGGTGAAGATAAAAAACAAACAAATTCATATTGAAACCAACATATTAAATGAAAATAACATTCCCCAATCATTATTCTTAAACACAACCATTCGGAGTAATATGGTGAATGGTTTCAAGATAGCACATTTATAAAAAAAATAACCATAAAAAATTCAGTAAAACATGGTGGATGATATCATAGGATATAAAACTCATTAGGGACTAAGAATAAAAAATATACATTGACATAGATGAAGATACTTTAAAATGAGACAATTGAAAAATAATTAAGGAAATAATCTTTAAACAATCCAAAGTATCCCATACCACCTTTAAGTATTCAAATCTTAATCCCTTATAATATCATGAGAATAAATTGACTATTGATATGATATTACAAAGGGATGTGCATACAACACAATCAAGAAATAATTGGTTAACAATGCATATATCCCATAAAAGTTAAACTGAGATGAGATAAGACCTTTTTACATTGGAAAGAGGAGTTCTTTTAGAAAGTCATTCGTATTTTTCATAAATATGGTTTTAAACATGTATATCCCAGAAAATAAAATTTAAGGTCATTGAAATTATATTCGAGGCATAAATAAAGTCTTATTGTTGTAAAATCTTTAAAAATACTTTTTAAACTAGCTTTAGAAATAAAACCTTTTGGTGCGGTTTAAGGAAAATATTAAATGATTTTAAAGTGTAAAGGCATGTTTGATTTCATAAAACCAGAAATGAACCAAAACAGATTTTTCATTATAAAATTTGTGTTTTTATGAAGATAAATATGGCTTAAAAATATTAAATATTGAACATCAATATAGGTAAAAATGTGAGAAGTTCTTTGAATCGAGCTTTCATTTTGGGATGAATTTTTTAATAAACCTTTTAAAACATAATCCCCCATAAATTAAAGTATAATTCTGGTTGGTACAAATATATTGAAAATTAAAACATAATTTATGAGGAACAAATAATAATAACTAATAATATCATTGAGGTTAGTAAAGAATAAGAGCAACCCGAAGGAAAATAGCGATTCGGGTAGATTAAACATAAAACTTTGTAAAAAATTGAATCGTATTCCCCAAAATTAATAATCATCTCGGATAAATTTATTATTAGGAAAATAAATCAAATAATTGTGTGAAACATCAATGGGATGTATAAATAAACCTTACAAAAGTATTAAAAGTGAATATAAAATATCTCACAAAAATTGAAGTGATATGAAGAAACCCATAACCTTATGTTTGATGGTGTTCTTCACTTGGTCTTAGTGTCCTGGAGAACCAAATTAAATTCATTAATTAAGATTTACAGAACCTGTTATATATTTAATTGATTTATTATAACCTTATTAAGTTCATTCATGATCTTTTTGATGGGTGAAGAGGTTCAAATTCATTGTTCAGGTCTGTTTGTTTCATGATCGGTATACTTATATGCATGAATGGTAAATCATGTAAAATGAGGATTGTTGTCCATAATTAAAGTTAAATTGTATTAGTGAACATATATAAGGTTACATGGTTGTAACATTCATTTGGTTACTTGGAGTGAATATGAATCATTATATAAATTATTTATTTATAACAGTTTTGGTTAATTAGTAGTTTTTGAACACCATGAACTCAATTTGCATTATAAATCAAAAACATTTGTAAAAAATATTACTGAACCACTTATGATACATAATAATTATATTACAGTCCAGTTCAAACAAAAAAATGGTATCATGATTAGTAATGAATGAGAAATTGATGAACTAAACTTCGTCGTCCACGAAGGTTGTAAATTGGAACCCCATAGATGATGATTTCGATTAAAAATAAAAGAGATTAAGAGCAATAATATTGATGAAAATTATCTAATTAAAATGATATAATTAAATTATATATATTATACAAGAGTAATCATGGTCATCTGGTCAGATTAGGTTGGTATAGAATAAGAAAAAAAAAGATAAATTAAAATGAAACTAAATGAAAATAGAAAATGATTTACCTCTTATAATAACCTCCATGATAACCACCTTAAAAGAACCAGTTTTGGTATTTTGGAAAGAACGAGTGCTTCTTAGAAGTGGTGAGTGACTAAGGAAGGGTATTTGGGAAGAACTTTGTGGAGCTTCTAGGCTTGTGAAAGTTAAGAGAAGAGGGAGTGGGGGTTATGTGGAGGAGAGGAGTAAATTTTGAATATTTTAGTCATTATTTTATTAATTCCCTCAAGAAAACCAATAATCTTGTTTAATATGATCGCTAATAGTAATAAGTTCTTGTGAGTTTGAACAAATTTTCCTTATATCACTCATGATTTCATAAATAGTGTATTTGACTGATAATTTGTATATACAATATTTTACCATATTTCACTATTCATCAAAAATTAATTTATTTCAAAAAATACAAAAAATTCACCCTAACAATTATTCAATGTTTAGAATTTAAAAAATGAACTCCATCTTTTTAAAATATTTCTATATATAGTGTTAATTTATTTTTTTAAATAAAATCATAATTTATTTAGAAAAAAACAGTAAACTATAACTCCTTTTATAACACCTTGAAACATTAATCAAGGTGCATAAAAAATTTCATATACCCATAAGACAACAAAATAAAAATTTATGACTAAACTTTTTAAAACACATTTCCATTTTAAATTATTAAAGTAATAATAAAATTTTAATAAAAATATTTATTACATAAAAAATCCAATACTTATACTATGATCTTTTTTAACATTTAAGATATCTAAATTTTATATATACATTCATGGTTGAAGTTTCTAGTTTTTGGCCAATTTAATATTCATTACTATTCAACATTATTCATAAGGGTATGTTACTATTTATAAGGGTATATCACTATTCACCAAAAATTAAATCTGTCTTGTTAGGCTATAAATATATTACTAAATGCAACTGTGTAAGTCATTTTTTCAAAATTCAAATCATAGTGGTGTAAAAATTATGTTTACTTGGCTAGGTTATAAGAAATTGGTGTTTGTAGAGACTCGATGTTCAATGTATTCTATAATAAATCTATTTTAAAAATTTTAGGGTGCTATATGATCCCCTCCTTACAAAAAAATTATACTTGAAATTTGAAATTGAACATTTAAAGTAAATGGTTGATACTTGAAAATTCCCTTACAAGAAGCCCACATATAGAATATGGTTAAAATATGCTTTTCATAAGAGGAAATGGAAATGCATTGGTTACTACAAAACAATGCATCCTTATTGAACGACATGGTATGGGAAAAATAATTAAACTATTATGTAGTGACATTAAACTCCAAAACCTCATACATGTATCAACTTAAACCATTTTATAAATGGTAAAAAATATCTAAAATTTATTGATTTAACAAATTATAGTAAAGGTCTCTAAATTTACATGATGAACTTATCATTAACCCTTAATCAACAAGAAGCGGGTATAAAATTCACTTTCCAAACGTGTGAATAACTTTATCAAGTATCCTCTGGAAATATGATAAAAACATTAATTACCATAAAACCATATTGGAAACACACATTCTTACATGTTATTTAAGTAAGATACAAGTAATTGGATATATTCCTTAAATAAAAGAGTGTTTTAAACTCCATGGATGATATCATAGTTCACTTCTCAACAAGTCAATAATCAGTTCTGAGGTAGTCCGTACTTATCTAAATCAAATATTTCTTCAACATTATCTCAAAATCCAATATATATTAAGGGTTTTATTTCATCAATCATGTTTTCCCCAGAAAAATTAACTTTATACTGAATCACATTACCTTTAAACATTTCCTTATATGATCAAAAATCCATAAATAAATAGTACTGAAGTACAATCCTTATATAACTCATAATTATTATAACCAGTAAATTAGTGGAAAAATATTCAAATGACATTATTCTTGACATGGCATATTAATCATTATACTTCATCTACTGTAGCATCATATCTTGATCATTATCCAAAATCAACATTTGGTGTATATTCCTTTGATGCTTGGATATTGATTCGCATAGTGTCCTATCTCCCTATAGTTGAAGCATTAAATATAGGACAATTCTTTCCTTTTCTTGAAATTATGAGAATGGTGGCCATTTTCTCCACATATGAAGAAAACTCCTTTTCCTCTCAAGCATATACCATGGTGTTTTATTCCATAGCTATGATATGTGGAAAATCCATTCTTTCCCTTCGTCCCTTTATCCCCAAATTTCTCTACTATCCTCTTATTATTTTTCTTCCCTTCAAAGAAATATGACTCATATATGTCTTTACCTACCTTGTAAATACATGATACTATTTTCTCATTTGATGAGGATACTTGGGAGACAATATTAATTTTAAATGATGGCTTAAGACCAATAGAGAAATGATCCTTCATACTCTTCAAATCATGTGCATTGGTTAAGTTATACATCCTTATACTAGGTTCCATTTATAATCAATTTCATGTTATATATTAAGTCATAAAATTATGAACTCTCTATATCTATAAAAATGGTATAACACCTAACTGAAATTTATGAATCATAAATCCTAGTATCGTATATTTTAGTTACCTTGGGGAAGAAATCCTCCATAATTTTTTTGTTATAAGCTTATGAATTTTCCAAAGCATATCCCCTGAGAGTGTCAAACCAAGAGTGCAGCAAGGCCCATTGTCGTGCACTAGTTCTCATTCGATTCTAACTCAATGTAATGTTTTTGGGTTTTACCCCTAGATACATCTATTCCAGAGCCACCTATACTTGTTAATATCCAGACAGTGATGTATTTTCTTGATGAACCACATAATATACTCCTTACCAAAATTATAGGACGTCCTTGTATTGTTATCAACAAAGTATATCTTTTGTTTTTGTTCACTAATCTGCTTTTTCTATATCTAGCTTCCAAGTTTTCAACAAAATATCCTTTGATACCAACTTCAACACCTTGACCCTAGAATCCCATAGTTGGTGCATTATTATAATACATTGTCTTGATTATAAGTAATCATATCCATAAAGAACGAGTAGTTTTGTATATTTGTAAAACTATATACATATATATGTTCAAAATTACATCTTGAAAATAAATACAACATATAATATTTATTGGGAATTGTAAAGACCCGAAAATTCTATGTAATTGTTTCTAAATATTTGGGATTATTTGAGTCTTTGATAATTAACTACGCGTGATTATGATTCCCTGTGTGCCCCAAATATAATTTTTTACTTTTTTAAGGTACATTTAGTAACCGTACGGGTGGAATTATCTAACTTTTGAATCGGTGCTCGAAATTGAAATCTGAGAGCACCATTAAATCCACTGCACCGGAATATGCTTAAGGGAGGCTTCGATTTGACCGTAGTAGGTTGGGAAAAAAATTTAAATTTTGGACATTACAAAAATATAATGAAATAACATAAAAAAGTTATTTTATTTTTCTCTAGCTGTTGAGCGGTGGTGGCGGGGCCTCTGTGTTGTTAGGACATTAATGGAGTCACCCCTTTTTTTATAACCACTCCGTTGAGAGATTATAGGTGAATAAATTAACTTATTAATGAACCAAATTAAAGCTTAGTTGTGTTAAACAGTCATCCTATATTTTAATTAATTGTGGATTAGGTTGTAGTTTTTACACATCTTCGTCTAGAGAGGAACCTCTGACGATGTGACGTGATGTCTTCCATCGACGAGGAATGGAAACTTGGACGTTGTTGGAGGGATCGACGAAGAATGTTGGCGGCTTCCATAGACAAGGATTCCTCATCCACCACCGCAATGTCCCCAGCGAATCAGAAGATAGGGGGTTTATTTTTGGAATGGGTTTTATAATTATTTTAATGTGATGTATACATTACTCCAATTTTTTATAATGCTAAGGTGGAGGGCGCATGTCAAACAAACAAGGCTCGGACACTACGCTGCTTGATTTTCATTGCGTTCTTCATGGGAAGATTTTCAACTCGATGGAATGAGGAAATCAGGAGGCATGCAATGACAGTGGCATCTAGAGAGGGCCTTAGGCATGTCCTGAAGGAAGAATGAACAACGAACCCCACCCGGTGGCCCATAGAAGCTCCGCCGGTGCGACACCGGTGACCGGCGACAACATCGATGTTGGTAGCCCGCGATCGCCAGCCGCAGAAGAGAGGCGGCCCCCAAAGGCACCATGACAGACTAAAGAGGTGTCCATTGGGGGTCAACCATAGTGACGATGAGGCGGAGCGCCGTTGCGCGCAGTGGTGGTGCAGGCCATGACATGGAAACTATGACGAAGGGAGGGGACCTGTTCTTTGTGGATCCTGCGGGCAACCAGGTGGCGCCATCTGGCGCCGCCAATCAAATAGCCAAATGAATTATTGGTTCGTTCGAGAGGCAGACCACGCGACCCCCAGACGGTTGACACTGGTCACCGGGGAGAGCCGCTACGGCCCCTCCCAATCGGGGTGGGCCGTGCCGGTCCCCAGCCCTACGGGCTTAGCCTGCTGCAGCCCCGCCAAACTGGGCCAGATAGACCCGGACCGGGTTGAGCCGGTGTAGGTCAGGTCGACCTAAACCTGGTTGGGTCGACCTAAACCAGGTCTGGTCGGCCGAGACCGGGTCGGGCCAGGTCAGTCCGACTAGGCCGAACTGGACCCAGACCCATTTGGGCCCATTTTCATTTAAAGATTCATTTCTCGTGAACCCGACATCCATTTGACAAACCTTCCATGTTGATGGGATTATTGGAGTGAGATGGTCCATTTGATATACTCCACATAGGTTTTGGATAATATTGGGTACGACCAGGTTGGATCGATCCCGAATACAATCGGGCCCTCGACACTAAAGTGCCAATAACTTACGGACCGGATGTCCGGTTAATGTGCCATATGTTTCATTGGAACCCTTATAATGTGAAATATATTTGGGAAACATCTCCGTGGGACTTCATTCCTGTTGAAAAATGATTGATGGCATGAGTGGCGGTTTCTCCTGGAATCAAGTGTGTTTTGAGCGGGAATTCAGTGGTTGGTTGAGAGATGCAGGTTAGAGACATATCATATATAGATTAGTACTGAGTGATCCTATGGGGGTCAACTCCTATCGATTCAATGTGGATTAGCACCTAGAAATACTTTTTGGATCAACACCTAGTGACCCTATGTGGATCAGCATTCTAGCGACCCTATGTGGATCAACATTCTAGCGACCCTATGTGGATCAGCACTCTAGGCACCCTGTGTGGATTCGCAGTGCGTGAAACAATTTGTACCAGCCATAGAGCGTCCCGTCATAGATCATCGACATACCGGTCATCTGAGGGTCAGATCCTATGTTGGTCTTGCGGGGGTTAGTTCCTATAGATCATGGGCGGGTCGGATCCTGTGTGGGTCAGTAGGGGTCAGTACCTATCGATCCTGGGCAAGTCAGAAATTTTGTGGGTTAGCAGGGGTTAGTACCTATCAATATTGTGTGGCTCAGACTTTGTATTATCAGCAGTAGTTCCTCTTGATAGAATAATATGTTCAAGATTTTTGATTAATCATCTGTACTTATGTACTTTAGTTATACGATATTTTTCAGCTGAGTATTTTTCTTTGTGCTTTGTGATTGAAATCATGATTTTTGGTTTTCATTTGTGTAATTCTAAGTGACCTTAAAGGGTATTAGGGTACCTAATGGGTATTGTTATACTCACCCATGCCTGGTCTAGGCCAACACCTTGTTGTGTCTTGTGCAAATGATGGGAAACTTTGACTGGGACTAGGGGAGCTAGGACCTGACGGTGGACGATGGTGACGGTTGATGTGGAGAGTTGTGGAGACAAGTTGTAACTACCCTTAAGGTGGGATCCTCAGTGGATGATCTCAGGATCTGTTTTCTATTTTCAGTTGTAGTTGTATCAATTCATTTGGGATTGTATTTTGGACCCCTTTAATTTCTGTACACTCCTTTACTTCTGTAATTTTACTTCGTGGTTACATCTTGTTATTTTATTAGACTATGTGTTTATACTGGATTAAAGGCAATGCCTTTCTGTTTTAGGGATACTCCATTTCGGTGTTAGTCACCAACCCCTGGCCAATAGATGGTGGGCTTGGGGTAGTCATGGATCGGGCCCTAGGAGATGGCTCGTGAAAAAGTGGTGTTAGTGGAGTCAGTTCCACTGAAAAACTAGGACTCTGATCTTTTTAATGGAGAAATAATTTTACGTGTTTTGAGTGTGGTTTTTAGTTCAGGTAGTCCAGTGTTGGTGGGGTGGCCAACGTATCCATGCACTTGGACCCTAAATTCTGATTTCCAACATGGTGCATGAAAACACTGATTGCGTGTTTTTTTTTGAAATGTTTTACTTTTGATCACTTTTGAGTCATCTCACGGGGTATAACTTATTGACTAGGTCACGCCTATTTATTTTCAGGAAGACACCACATAGACAGGCAGCCAAGTATCCTAAGAGAAAATGATGATGGTCCACTGAGCGATGAGGCTTCTATGTAGGGCCCTCTTACAGTGTTAGATCCTTCGAGTGGTGCACCGGCACCACCACCACCTGTTGGGTAGCAGTTTCCACCATCCCCATTTGAAGATGGTGCACGAAAACTGAGAACATTTCACAAGTTCCAAAGATAGAGGCCTCCTGGGATTCAAGATGAGACCGATCCCCAGGTAGCTGAGGACAAGTTGGAGGCTGTGGCATGAGTTTTCTGACTAGTTGGGACAACATAAGAGCAGAGGGTGATCTTAGAAACTTATCTTTTCTTGGGCATGATAGGAAGATGATGGATGTTGATGCTCCAGTTACATGATGAGGTGACCCTCACCTGGAAAAACATTGAGAGCCTCTTTACGATAGAATTCATCCTATTGACACTATGCTCTGTGCGTAGTCAAGAGCTTCTGCACTTACAACAGGGCATCTTATGAGTGGCCCATTACCTAGTGAGATTCACTAAACTATCGTGTTACTCCACTGACATAGAATGTGACCCATTCTTTAGGTCCCAGACCCTTGAGTAGGGTCACTAGGGAGAGATCAGAGCGTCGATGATATCATTGAATATCCTGACGTAGGCTACAGTGCTCAAGTGAGCATTATTGGTAGAGAGCTTCTTAACTGAGCAGTAACTGACAGTGAGAGCCACCACCGTATGATAGGTAGTAGATTCATCTTTAGAATATAGTGGGAAGATGATGCAGAGGTCCAATCAGGCCAGACCCTCCAGTGGATGACCCCTGGACGTAGGTTCAGCGGTGCGGAGCTCGTGAGGCATAGGAGGTTAGCTGGGAGGCATAGTGTGCCTCACGTTCGGCTGGAAAGGTTATAAGGATCGTGACTGCCCAACCCACTACATCGATGATCAGCAGACGGTTAAGGGTGTCAGGACCCATCCTCAGGGCCCGTGCTGTGACTACCACAAGCTCGCCTTCCATAGTCCAGTAGCTGGAGAATAGCTCCAAAGCCTTAAATCCTGATAAAAGGGAAGGCATTTCCTTTATATAAGAAAAAAAACACAACAGAGTACACAAGGTGAAGTAAAAAGTCAGTAAACTGAGTACAAAAGTAAGTACTGAAAATTAAATGGGCCAGAAGACAAACCCAACTGAAATACAGTACAACTGAAAAGAAAGTACAATAGAAGTAAAGTAAATCAACAACCACAGAGTCATCCTCCAGATATCCCACCTGAAGGGTGGGTACAGAAGATCTCCTCAGCTCCTCGAGTCCGGTCATCAGCTCCACGTACGTCCCGCCTTATAGTCCACCACCGGATACCATTCCTCTCCACAATCCTCAACCACGATCAGTGTTGTCTGTCTTCTGCAACCAACTCAAATAATTGCGGGCATAACCCATGTAGGGATGAGTATACGATACTGAGTAGGGACCCCGAGACCCCCGAAGGTCTCCCAGAATCCACAACGGATAAACCACAAAGGAAATATACAAACATGAATTATCAACCAACTCTACTTAGGTTTATGCACATACATATACCAAAGTCATCAATTCCAGTTCGGCTCCAACTCAAGAGCCCATGTATAACCCATTCCACACAGTAAAACACAACCCAGTCCACACAGGAAAGCAAGAAAATCACATCGATGATAATTATTGAAAGTCAAGACTCAGCCCACAAAGGTATACTACTCACAAAGATGGGTGGAGATGATATATGTAGCCTCTAAATCATCTCCCCTTCCAAACCCACGTAGGATCCAGGTATAGAAGTCGTCGCAGCCGAACCCACGTAGGATCCTAGTATAAAAACCTACACTGCTGAACCCACGTAGGATCCAAGTACAGTCATCCTCATTGTCGAACCCACATTGGATCCATGTACAGTTGTCATCGTCGTTGATCCCATGGAGGATCTCATCATGGTAGTCGTCGCAGTCGCAGCCAGCTCTAGGGTTCCCACACACAACATACTCAATTCCTGGAGGGTCCGCTCCTCGAGTCAAAGGGGTGGATATATAAATCATCATGAAGACCAGATATGATGTATCCCAACTTTCCATCCCATGTCATAGTTAAAAAACCTAGCAGAACGTGTCCAAGATGCAGAGAAAAATATGACAAAGTCATTTCCCAAAAAGTACACGACGTGTAGGTAAAAAATACATGTCGTTTTATCAGACACCAGGTATTGCCCGTGTAAGAAGCTCGTGTCATGGGGCTGGTCATGTAAATAAGTACACATTGTGTGGTAAGGTTACAATCCATGTCTCCAGTCCACGGGTACTGTCCGTGTACCACAACCAGTGTCGAAGGGTTGTTCGTGTAAAAAGTAAGTACACGGCATGTGGTATGGTTACACGTTGTGTCTTCAGTCCAAGGGTATTGTCCGTGTACCACAACCCATGTTGAAGGGCTGTTTGTGTTAAACTAAGTACATGGCGTGTGGTATGGTTACACACTGTGTCCAAACATCTGGGGTCGGCTCCGTGTACGCTGGCCATGCATGGCCGTGTGGTTATGCCCATGTTTGTTTATGTCTCGGATTACACGACGAGTCGTCACGAAGCCTCTTCTTCCATGGTGAAGGAAGTACACACCGTGCCTCTTGTCCTTATGTTTCTATCCATGTCTGTGTATTTTCCTTGAATACACGCCACGTCCATTGATGTCTCCTCTATCAAACTTTGTGGAGAGCACATGCTGTGTGTTTAGAGTCACACACCATGTGTTACTTTTCTAACGTCCTAAATAGAAGACACGGTTCACTTTTACTATACGGCATGTCCTTCTGGAGTACATGCCGTGTATTCTGGAATTTTCCAGAAATGACGCATGTGGCCAGCACGCCTCCTGTGGCATCCGTTCTTCGTTCCGATGATCCTATTTCTACGAAACATCCACTTCTAGGTCCCTCCCGATGCTCTAAGGCCGTTTATGTTGTTTTTAGGCCTCCGATGAGCTCTGAAAAAACAACATGATTCAATGCTCAAGAATAGTTTAAGGTCTCCACTTATTCACAAGAACAACAGAGGAATCAGACCGTTTTAGTTTGGTCCAGCCCCTTCTGCATTAGTCTGATAACAAGTGATTTAAGAGGAACGACAACATGGAATAAAAACCAGTATTTTTCAATCCAAAACACACCCCTACCTCAAAGGAAGTTCACAGATGTCAAGCGCTGCGGATGATGGTGTCGTTTCCGTCGTCGTCGGTGTCTCCTCCCTTGTCGTAGAGGAAGAAGAGAATAAAGAAACTGGGGCCACCGAATCGACGTTCCTCATCAGAGAGTTGGCGTTCTTTGTTGAGCATGAAGTTCTTCAAAAGGGACAAGACCTCCCTCCTCCAATTCCCCACACATCAAGCCAACCAACAAATAAAATATTTCTCCTTCTTATTTTATTAAAACATGCCATGCATTCAAAAACTGAAAACTTTAACACTTAATTCACTTAATTGAAGAGGATAAATTAATTAAATAAATGTGTGTTGGCATTATTAAAGTGGGATAGTAGAAGTCAACCAATTAATTACAAGGGGCTTAATGGGGGGTTTCATGAAATGTGAAGGGTCGGGGATCGTGCAGGCCCAAACTCACATTTATCCTCACATATGTAGTCAGTATGATTCTGGTTCCCACCCTAACTCCCCCATGTAGGTTAAAACTACCATATGAAAAGAAATAAAATTGTAACAGAATTTTATTTTACTTTTCATTTAATCCACATTTTTTAAAAACTCTTCCCGATAAGAAGCATCTTCGGTAAAGGTCCTATTAACCAATTACCGGTGATGCGGTTCCATCAGTGACCTCAAATTTCAATTCTGAGAACCAGTTTGAAAGATATGAAAACCCGCTCATTCATTCACTGAATGTACATGATCTAAACTTTGGAAATTGATTCCAGGCACACCGGTCCTCGGAATCATGTGCTGTCATAAACTGCATACTCGTAAAATCCCAAAGAATTTAAGAAAAACTTTCCCTTGAAATTTACAGGTCTTTACATTACTCCGACCTCAGGGATTTATGTCCTCGTAAAACAACATCAAAAACTATGAAACAAATGGGGGTACTGTGCATGAATCTGAGCCTCGCGCTCCCATGTGCTCTCCTGGAGGTTCTCGTGCAGCCACTTGATATGCACTAGAGGAATCGAACGTCAATGTAGGACCTGCTCCTATCGATCCTCGATCTCCACCGAGACCACCACAAATGTCACCCCGTCATCGATGTCCAGAACCCTGTGATCAAGGATATGTGTCGGGTCACGTGTGTATCTCCTCAGCTGAGATACGTGGAAGATGCCGTGCACCCGGTGCAATTGAGGTGGAAGAGCCAGGAAATAAGCCACCTCGCCTATCCTACTGAGAACCTCGAATGGTCCAATTAATCATGGAGATAACCTGCCACCCCAGCCAAATCTCCGTAGTCCACGTCGAGGTGAGACCCATAAGAAAACGTGGTAGCCATTCTTGAACTCTAGTGGTCTCTTCCTCCTGTCAGCATAGGACTTATGTTGGCTCTGAGCAGTCCTCATCTTCTTCTGGATGATCTGTACCTTCTTTGTCATGGCCAAAACCATCTCTGGTCCTACAAGTGCTAACTCCCCAGGGTCAGTCTAGCACAGATGTGATCTACAAGGGCGTTCGTACAATGCCTCGTATAGTGCCATCCCGATGGCGGAGTGGTAACTGTTGTTGTATGCAAACTACACCAAAGGTAGGTGATCCTCCCAGTTGTGACCAAAGTTGAGGACACATGCACAGAGCATGTCCTCAAGAGTATGAATGGTCCTCTCCATCTGGCCATCTGTCTGAGGATGAAAGGCAGTGCTCAGGCGTAGCTTTGTCCCAAATGCCTCCTGCAACCCCTTCCAAATCCGAGAAGTAAATAGAGCATCTCAATCGGAGACGATACATGATGGCACACTATGAAGTCATATGATCTCCAGAATGTAGAGGCGTCCCAAGATCTCCACTGATCCCTACTCTCTGATAGGTAGGAAGTGGGCCGACATAGTGAGTCGGTCAAAAATCACCCAGATGGAGTTGTGTCTTCTGGAAGTACGTGGAAGACCCGTAACAAAATCCATGTATATCCCATCCCACTTCAACTCTGAGACCTCTAAGGGTTGTACCAAGCCTGCTGGTACCTGGTGCTCTGCCTTCACATGCAGGCAGGTGACACATTGGGAAACAAACTCAGCCACATCCTTCTTCATACGCGACCACCAGTGCTGTCATTTGAGGTCCTAGTACATCTTCACTACTCCTGGATGTACCGCCAAAGGGGAAGTGTGAAACTATCTCAGCACCTCCTCCTATAATGCAGCTGGTACCATGGTACTTCCCCTGAAAATGATGACGTGCTCTCCTCCTACAAAAAATCCATCCGGTGCCTATCCTGTGGATATCTGTGCATGTCGCGTCTCATAGTCAACGTCCCCACAATGTGCCTCTCTGACCCGCTGAATTAGTGGAGGAGTGACTATGAGTGGATGTAGAAAGGTTGCTCTATCTCTATCCACGAAGGATATATGCAATTCGACTAGTTGCTCTGTCGCCTCCCCAAGTAGTTTAATTCTAGATCTCCTACTAAGTGCATCAGCTACTACGTTCCCCTTCCTAGGAGTATATACTATCTCAAAGTCATATTCATGGAGGAACTCGAGCCATCGCCACTGTCTCAGGTTCAAGTCCTTCTACAAGAAGATATACCTAAGACTTTGGTGGTCAGAGTAGACTTTAAAGCGCTTGCCCATAAGATAGTGCCGCCACATCTTTGAGGTAAAGACCACTGCTACTAACTCCAGGTCATGGGTAGTGTAGTTCTTCTCATTCTACCTCAACTTTCATGATCCGTAAGCGATCACAACCCACTATTGCATCAGGACACACCCAAATCTTATCCCTGATGCATCTCAGTAAACTACGTACCCTATGTCCTCCTTCGGTAGCCTCCAGATGGGCACACTGGCCAATCTTTGTATCAGCTTCTGGAAGCTCTGCTGACATCTATCTAACCACACGAAGGGTTTCCCCTTCTTCAGCAAAGCTGAAAGTAGTGCTACAACTCTGGAGAAGTCTGGCACAAATCTCCTAATGTACCAAGCAAGAACTAGGAAACTCCGCACCTCCGTCACACTCCTGGGTTGCTCCCAAGCAAGTACTACCTCGATCTTCACAGGATCCACTGCAACACCCACCTCAGAGATGACGTGCCCCAAGAAGTGGACCTCTCGTATCCAGTACTGACACCTCGAGAGATTACCATAAAGTTATTTCTCTCAGAGTGTGTCCATTACAACCCGCAAGTGGTAGGCATGCTCCTCCTCAGTGGTCGAGTAAATCAATATGTCGTCGATGAAGACTATGAAAAATCGATCGAGGTAAGGCTGGAAGATCCTGTTCATGGGAGTCGTGAACATTTTCGGAGCATTGGTTACACCAAAATGCATAACCAAGAACACATAGTCTCTATACCGACACCTGAAGGTCGTCTTCTTCACATCCTCATCTCGAACTTTGAGGTGATGATAGCCTGACCTGAGGTCTATCTTAGAGAATCATCGTGATCCCTTGAGTTGATAAAAGAGGTTATATATCCTCAGAAGTGGATAATTTTTCTTCATGATCACCTGGTTTAGGCAACGGTAGTCAACACACAGTCGCATGCTCCCGTCCGCCTTCATGGCGAACAAAATCGGGGAAGCCTTGGTTGAAACACTAGGTCGAATGACTCCCTTTCCCTACAAGTCCTCCAGCTGTACCCGTAGCTCATAAAGCTCAGTGGGAGCCATCTGATATGCTGGAGTAGATATTGGGGTTGTCCCAGGGTACAGGTCAATAAAGAAGTCTACCTCTCTGATGTCGTTTACAATGTTTTTGGGCCTCCGATCGGATCCGAAAACATAACATGATTCGCCGCTCAAGAACAGTTAAAGATCTCCACTTATTAACAAGAACAACGGAGGAATCGGAGCATGTTAGTTTGGTATGGTCCCTTCCACATTAGTCCGATAACAAGTGGTCTATGAGGAAGGATAACATGGAAGAAAAACCAATATTTCTCAATCCAAAACACACCCCTACCTCGTAGGAAGTTCACGGTTGTTAAGCACCACAGACGGTGGTGTCGTTTCTTTCATCATCAGTGTCTCCTCCCTTGTCGTGATGGAAGATCATAATAGAGAAACCGAGGCTGCCAAATCGACGTTCCTCGTTGGAGAGTTGGAATTCTTCATTGAGGATGAATTTCTTCAAAAGGGATAAGAGCTCTCTCCTCCAATTCCCCACACAACAATCCATCGAAAAAATAAAATAAGGCTCATCCTTATTTTCTTAAAACATGCCGTGTATTCAAAAACTCAAAACTCAAACACTTAAATCAATTAATTGAAGAGGTTCAATTAATTAAATTAATGTGTGTTGGCATTGTTAAAGTGGGAGAGGAGATGTCACCTAATTAATTACAAGGGGTTTAATGGGGGGTTTCAGGGAATGTGAAGGGTTGGGGCTCATGCAGGCCCCACCTCACATTTATCCTCACATGGGAAGTTAGGATGCTTGTGGTTCCCACCATAACTCCCCCATGTAGGTTAAAACTACCTTAGGAAAATAAATAAAATTATAACACAATTTTATTTTACTTTTCATTTAATCCACATTTTTTAAAAACTCCTCCCAAGTAGACGTATCTTCAGTAAAGGTCCTCTTAAGAAATTACTGGTGTTGTGGTTCCATCGGTGCCCTCAGATTTCAATTCCGTGAAACGATTAAAAAGATAGAAAAACCCGCTCGTACTTTCACTGAACGTACCCGAGCTAAATTTTAGAAATTGATTCTGGGCACACCGGGCCTCGGAATCAGGTGCTGTCAGAAACTACATACTCATAAAAACCCAAAAATTTTAAAAAAAATTTCCCTTCAAATTTACAGGTCTTTACAGAGGGGCCGCTAAGGTAGAGGTAGAGATTCGAGCGAGGAGGACTATTGGTCGACGAACATGGAAGAGGAGAAGGTCGTGCATAAGATGGTGGGTAGCGATTTGAGGTTCTACCGACACCACCACCAGGTTGTCCACCCCGACCATAGGGATCTGGTGGATAGTGGCGAAAACAACTATAGGCAGCAGAGGCCTACGACCACAACACACCAGAGATGATTAGTGGTATGATCTGGTTCTATTGCACCCTAACTGTAGTATATATATTCACATGTTCTAGTCACTCTTTAATTTCCATGACACTTATTCGGAGCTCAGAGATTCTGACAGAGTCGTTGGCTTGATCGATGCGATTAGAGACTCCTATGGGAGAATCTTCGACCATTACACACTGGTGCAGGTAGTGTGATTTCACTCTATGAGTTGAGATCTTCAGCTGGGATCTCCTTATAGTAGTGTCAAGCCCTTACAACATCATCTTGGGTATGGACTGGCTATCCATAGTCCATGCTCAGATTGACCGTTTTAGTAGAAAAGTGCGGTGTGTCTTCCAAGATGGGATCAGGTTTACATTCACCAGTAATGAGGGTACCTTTGCAGCACAAGATGTACTATCTTAGAGGAGGGTGAAACCAATTACTGATCTGATGGATATCCTCCCCCTTAGAGTATTTGATGTGAGGAGTCCCAGTTATCCTGTAGTGGTGGACTAGTATGATGATGTCTTCTGTGATGATGTTCTAGAAATATCACAATTCAGAGAGGAATACTTTCACATAGTCCTATACTCAGGGATGACACTGATATCTATAATATCATATATGATGTCTCTCGTGGAGTTTCGTGAGATGAGGGTGTAGTTGCTATACTTTATATGAAATTGGTTTGTAAGGCCCAGTGTTTCTCTATGGCCATACCTGATCTTGTTCACCATGAAAACATATGGTAGTCTGAGGCTTTGTGAGGAATATTAGCACCTAAACCATGTGACCGTGAAGAAAAAGTATACTCTTCCAAGGATTGATGATCTCTTGGGGCAGATAAAGGAAGCTCATTGGTGTTCAAAGATAGATATCTGATCAGGATATCACCGGCTTAGAGTACAGAATGAGTATGAACCAATGACCTCCTCCAGATGTCAGTATGTCCATTACGAGTTCTTGGTGATATCTTTCGACGTGACCAATTCTCCATAAGTGTTCATGGGGCTCATTAATATGATATTCTAGCCATACCTTGATCACTTCATCGTAGTATTCATTGATGACATCTTGATATACTTTGTTTCAGATGTAGAGCATGCCACACACCTGCAGATAGTTATTGATACAATCTGATAGTTCCACCTTTAGGGAATTCACTAGAAGTTTTAGTTCTGGATACATGAGGTCCACTTCATAGGGAACATTATCTCAAAGGTTGGAGTTGCAGTGGATCTGGTAAAGATAAAAGCAATGATTTCTTTGGATCCACCTTGGAGTGTGTCTGAGGTGCGGATTTTCCGGGGATTGGCTGGATACTACAGGAGGTTCTTGCCTGACTTCTCTGGGGTAGCATCACCATTGTAATCCATGAAAAATAAGGGGTAGCCTTTGTTGTGGATGGAGAAGTTCCAACAGAGTTTTCATGAGTTGAGGCAGAGACGGACGAGTGCCCCCATCATGAGGCTACCAGAAGATGGCGTCTGGTATGTAGTCTACTACGACGCATCGGGGATCAAACTAGTTTGTGTCCTGATGCAATAGTGAGCATTGATCACCTATGACTCATGGCAGTTTATAAAACATAAGATGAACTATGCAACCCATGACTTGGAGTTAGCAGCATTTATCTTTGGGCTTAAGATGTGGCATCATTTCTTGATTGGTGAGCGGTTTACTCATTACTCTGATCACATGAGTCTCAGGTATATCTTCTCCCAGAAGGACCTAAACCTGAGATAGCGACGATTGCTAGAGTTCCTCCAGGACTGTGACTTTTAGATAGTCAATATTCTAGGGAAGGGGTATATAGTAGTAGATGCAATCAGCAGGAGGTCTAGTCTACATCTACTGGGTGAGGCGGCATATTAGCTAGCAGTGTTGCAGATATCCTTCATGGATAGAGATGGAGTAGCTTACCTCCAGTCTATGACTGTCACTCCCCAACTTCTATAGAGATCTTCATAGGCACATCATGAGGACATTGACTATGGGTCCCGACGTGTTCAGATATCCTCATGATAGGCTTCTGAATAATTTTATAATGGTGGGGAGCACGTCGTCCTTTTCATAGGACACACCATGGAACCAATGAAGCTACGAGAGGATGTGTTGCGGGAGTTCCAAACATCCCCTTTATTAGTATATCCTGGAGTGGTGGAGATGTACAAGGACCTCCGGTATCATTACTCATAGAAGAGGATGAAGAAAGAAGTGGAAGAGTTTGTATCCTGATGCATCACATGTCAGCAAGTGAAGGTCGAGCATCATTTACCAACAGGCTTAGCTCAACCACTTGAGGTACCAGATTGGAAGTGAGGTGGTATCTCCACATACTTGATGACAGGGATACCACATACGTCTAGGGGAACGATTACCTCAGGGTGATCATTGACTGAATCATCAAAACTTCCCACTTTCTACCAATTCGAGAGCATGGATCAGTAGAGGGATTGGGACACCTCTACATGCAAGAGATTGTGTGACTACATGGGGATCCATTGATAATCATCTTGAATCAAAATGCATGCTTTACATCCCACATATCAAAGGGATTTCATGAGGTGTTAGGGACTTAGCTACACTTGAGAACCACCTTCCATCCTTAAACAGATTGTAAGACGAAGTAGAAGATACAGACACTCGATTATATGCTTCATTCTTGTATCCTTGATTTTGGTTGTAGTTGTGAGGACCACCTACCCTTGGTAGATATTGCATACAATGATAAATATCACTCCACTATCAGTATGGCTTAGTTTGAGGACTTTTATGGATGACCATGAAGATCACCTATTTGCTGGGCATACCCATAGGAGTCAGCATTTATGGATCTAGAGTTGGTTAAGGAAACCAAAGAGAAGATTAATATCATCGAGGAACAGATGAAGACTGTACAGAGCTAGAAGAAGTCTTATGCTGATAAAAGATGGAGACCCTTAGAGTTTGAGGAGGGATACCATGTCTTCCAATGGGTCTCACCCCTTCGAGGATTACAGAGGTTTGTCTAGGGTGGAAAGTTATCTCCAAGGTTCATCGAACCATTCCTGATCCTCAGTAGATTAGGCGAGGTGGTATACTTTTCAGCTCATCCTCCACAGATGCACAAGGTGCATAATATATTTCTCATGTCATAGATAAGGAGATACCTGCATGATCGATCACACGTTATCAACTGGGGTGGGATGTACATTGACGATGGGGAAACGTTTGCGGAGTTCCCGGTAGAGATTGAGGATCGAAAGGAGCGGGTACTTCGTGGGCAGTCGATTCCACTGGTGCGAGTTCGTTGGTAGCATGAGAATATATAAGAGAGCACATGGGATCAGGAGGCTTAGATACGTGGTCAGTACCCCCATTTGTTTCCCTAGTTTTGCTGTAGATTTCAGGGATAAAAATAGGTGGGAGAATGTAAAGACACGAGAAATTCCATCTAAAAGTTTTTAAATTATTTGGGACTAGTATGTGTCTTTAAAAATTGACAGCGCGTGATTATGAGACTTGGTGTGCCAATAATGGAATTTTTAACTTTTTTTAAAGTACGTTCAGTAAACATATGGGCGGCATTTCCAATTTTTGAATTGATTCTCGAAATTGATATCTGATAGCACTGTTGAATCCAAAGAGCTAGGATTCAGTTAAGGGAGGCTTCACTTTGACCGTAGTAGGTTGGGAGATAAATAAACGTTTTGGTCTTTATAAAAAAGTAACTTAACAAAGTTGTTTTATTTTTCTTCAGCAGTTGATTAGCGGTGGTGGGGCCCCTGATATGTCAATCCATTAATGGCTTGACGCAATGTTTTCATAACCACTCTATTGAGAGATGAGAGGTGAATTAATTAACTTGATAATTAACATCATTAAAGATTCATTTTGTTAAACTCTCATCCTCTATCTATTTATATGACACTCCGGTTTGAGTTTTGACACGGATTTATCAAGAGAGGAACCTATCACGAAGTGACATGATGTCTTCCAAAGACGAGGAACGGATTCATGGACATCATTGAAGGGATCGACGACAAACTCTAGTGGCTTCCACGAAAAAGGATTATCGATCCGCCACTGTGATGTCCCCAGAGAATCTTGAGGTAGAAGGTTTATATTTGGAATGGGGTTTATCATTATTTTAATGTGATATATAAATTACTCCCACATGTTATAATGCTAACCTGGAGGGCACCGGTCAAACGAACAAGGATTGGACCCTCAACCACTTGATTTATATTATGTTACCTGTGGGATAATTTTCAACTTTTCAGGAAGAGGAAACTGAGAGGCACGTAATGACGACAACATCCCGATAGGGCCATATGCACATTTGTAAGGAAGAACGGACCACTAGATCCCTCCTAGTGACCCCCAGAAGCTCCACCGGCATGACACTGGCTATGATGGTGGTGGCTAGCACTCGCCTGCTGAAAAATATACATGGTGTCACAGTGGACCGAAGGGGCGGCTGGAATGGGTGAATCACGATTAAGGTGAGGTGGCATGCTATCGTGCAGTGGTGTAGGTTGCGGCTTCAAAGTCGCGGCAAAGGGATGGGACCCACTCCTTATAGGTCCTGCAGACAACCAAGCAGCGCCATATGGAGCCTCTAATCAATGATCTAGATGACTGTTTGAGCTATTAGGGAGGCGGACCATGCGACCCCCAGACAGGTCGCACCAGCCGACCGGTCGGGATGGTCCGCGACCCCTCAGGGTGAGCCCTTCACGGGCCGAGCTCGCTGCTGCCCCACCCAACCGGGTGAGCCCAGGCTGGTTCGGGCTAGGCTGAGTCAGACCTGGACCGGGTCGAGTTGAACCAATCTGGGAAACGGTCGACCCGAACAGGGTCAGTTTAGCCCAAACCAGGTCAGACCGGACTCGGACCCATTCATGCCCAGTTTCTCTTAAAGAGTTGTATCTTCTCAACCAGATGTTCATTTGATGAACCATCTATGGTGTTGTGATACATGGAATGAGAAGGTACTTTTGAGATACTCCACTAGAGTTCTTGAGAAATTTGGGTATCATCGGCTTGGATCGACCATGAATACAATCTGGAACATGAAAATAAAATGCCAATAACTTACATACCGAGCATCTGGTTGATGCATCATCTATTGCGTTTGAACCCTCAAAACATGACAAATTATTGGGTATCTTCTTCAAGGGAATTCATGATGGTTGAAAAATGGCTGATTACTTAAGCTGGGGTTTCTCCTGGAATAATGTGTGTTTTGAGCGAGAATTCAGTGGCTGGTTGAGATATGGAGGTTGGAGAGAGATTATATGGAGGTTAGTACTGAGTGACCCTATGTGGGTCTGGAGCTAGAGATCCTATGTGGATCATCACCTAGAAAGCCTATGTGGATCAGCACCTAGAGACCCTGTGGGGATCAAAATTCTAGCGACCATGTGTGTATCTGCAATCTAACGACCCTGTGTGGATCAGCAGTGCACAACCCGATGAGGACCAGCCATTGAGAGTCCCATCATGGATCAGCAACATACTGATCATGTGTCGGTCAGATCATGTGTCGGTATTGTTAGGGTCAACACTTATCGATCCTGGGCGAGTCGAATACTATGTTGATCAGCGGGGGTTAGTACCTATTGATCCTGTGTGTGTCCGACTCTATATAGTTAGTATTAGTGCCTCTTGAAAGAATAAGATGGTCAATCATTATGAACTATCATCTATACTTATATACATTAGTTATAACTAGTTTTTTATATGATTATTTTTCTTTGTGCCTTTTGTATGAGATCATACTTCATATTTTTCCTTTCTATAATTTTGGGAGACCTTCGAGGGTCTTATGGTCGCTACTGGGTATTATTATACTCACCACTACATGGGATTCGTCTGCACCTTGTTGAGACTTTTGCAGACAACAGGCAGCCTTGACTGGGACTAGGGGAGCTAGTACCTGATGGTGGACAGTGGTGACTATTGATGTAGAGAGATGTAGAGATAAAATGTACATACACTTCAGGTAGGATCCTCGGTGGATGATCTTAGGAGCTGATTTTTATTTTCAGTTGTAGTTGTGTCTTTTCCGTTGGGCTTATATTCTAGCCCCCTTTACATTCAGTACACACCTTTACTACTATAGTTTAACTTTGTGGTTACATCTTGTTGTGTTGTTTCACGGTGTGTTTGTATAGTTTTAAAAGAAATGCCTTCCCATTTTAGGGATACGCCTTTCTGGTGCTAGTCGCCAAACCCTATCCTATGGAAGGAGGTCTTGGGGTAGTCACAGATTGGGCCCCAGGGGGACGGGTCATGACAAGAATATCCACCACTCTAATATTATCCTTGTAGGTCAATAATAAAAAAATTTCTTCATGTCTGGAGAAAATGAAACATTAGAACAGGGTGAGCTCAAAACTCTCAGTAATGGTAACCAATACATGCAAAGATATCTTAAACATAAAAAATAGGCATGGTGAATAATTGAAAACACATGCCTCAAAACATGAACACATTATTGATGTAATATTACCCGAGTAAATAATTCCATAATAAAACATAACCGTGGGTGTTCAAATAGTTAAATAACTACATGAACTTTTAATTACTAACATCATAATGACGGAAATGCATATGCTGAACATTTTAAAATATACCATAAAGGCCTCATCCAAGACATCTAAAAATTATTAAGTCCTCAGCCAAAACCATAAATATTCATCTTGTGAAGGCGTCGTTCCAAGACCATAGTTTGTATCATGAGACCTACTGATACACCGAGGGGATATAACAGTATCCACCCGACACATACTAAGTCCTATGCATTCCCTATATGAATGGGGTGAACATAAAAAACATACACATTCATATTTAAACTGACATATTAAATATAAATAAATTTCCCCAATAATTAATCATAAACACAACAATTCAGAGTAATATGGTGAATGGTTTCAAGATAGAACATCCATAATAAAACTAATAAAAACCATTAAATGAAACATTGTAGATGATAACATAGGAAATAAACCTCAATGAGGAACAAGATTCAATATAGTAAATTGACATGAATGAAGATACTTTTAAATGAGACAATTGAAAAATATTTGAGTAAATAATCCTTAAACATTCCAAAGTGTCCCATACCACCTTGAAACATTCAAATAATAATCCATTAGAATATTATAGAAATAATTTGACTCTTGATATTATATACCAAATGGTCGTACAAACACCACAATCATGAAATAAGTGGTGAACAATGAATATATCCCATAAAAGTTAATGTGAGATGAGAAGAATCCTTTTTTACTCTACAAAGAGGGGTTCTTTTGGAAAATCATTTGTATTTGTCATAAATCTGGTTTTAAACATTTATATCCTAGAAAATAAAATATTAGGTAATTTAAATTATATTTTAGGCATAAATAAAGTCTTATTGTCATAAAATCATTTAAAAAGACTTTTTAAAGAATCTTTATGAATAGAACATTTTGGTGTTAATTAAGGAAAATATTAAAAGATTTTATAGTGAAAAGGCATGTTTGCTATCATAAAAAAAGAAATGAACTAAAATCGATTTTCAAATTAAAATGTTTCATTTAGAATGATAAATATGGCTTAAAACATATTATATATTGAACTTTAAATAGGTAAAAATTTGAAAAGCTTCTTGAATCGATCTTGTATTTCGAGAAGAATTTTTGATAGATCCTTTTAAAACATAAAACTCTTCATAAATTAAAGTACCATTCTGGTTGGTAAAAATATATAGAATACTCACACAGAATATATGAGGAGTATATAAAAATAAATAATAATATAATTGATGTGTGTAAAGAATAAGGGCAACCAAGAGGAAAATGGAGGTTCAGGTATATTATACTTCAAACTTTCTAATCAATGGAATCGTATGCCCCAAAATTAATAATCATCAATGATGAATTTATTATCATGAAAATAAATAGATTCATGATTTGAAACATCAATGGTAAGTATACATACACCATCCAGAAGTAGTAATAGTGAATATAGAATATCTCACTAAAATAGAAGTGAGATGAAGAAACCCCATACCTTAAGTCTGATGGTGTTCTTCACTCGGTCTTAGTGTCCTGAATAACCGAATTAAATTCATTAATTAAGATTTATACAGCCACTTATACATTTAATTTATTTATTATAACCTTTTTAAGTTCATTCCTTCTTTATGGGTTAAGAGGTTCAATTTTATTGTTCGAGATTGTTTGTTTCATGATCGGTATACTTATATACATGAATGGAGAATAATGTAAAATGAGGATTGTTGTCTAGAATTGATATTATATTGTATTATTGAACATAAAGAAGGTAACATGGTTGTACATTTAATTTTTTTACTTGGAGTAAAGTTGAATCATTATATAAATTATTTAATGATAACCATTTGTGTTAATTGGTGGTTTTTGAACACCACGAACTCATTTTGATTTATAAATAAAAACCATGTGTAAAAAAAGGTTCCAGAGCCATAGATGATGAATAAAAAATATATTTTGGTCTTCTTCAACCTGAAAAATTGTTTCAGGACCAGTAATGAAGTAGAAATTGATGAATGAAACTTCACCATCCATGAAGGATGTAAATTGAAACCCCACGAATGATGATTTAATTTATTATATAAAGGAGAGAGAGAGTAAGAATATTAATGATGGTTCTTCCATTAACATGATATAATTATAGAATATATATGATACTCAATTAATCCAATTTATTTGTACGTAGGTGATTGGAAGAGAATAAGAAAATAAGATAAATGGAAGTGAAACTAAATAAAAAAGAAAGACGATTTACCTCTAGTAATAACCTCCTTGAGAACCTCCTTAAGGTAAGGGGTTTTGGTATTTTGGAAATAAAAATAGCTAGCTAGGCATGGGGAGTTACTATGGGGAGGGTATTTTGGCAGAACATTGAAGAGATTCAAGGCTTAGAGGAGTGAATATAAAAGTAATTGAGGGGGGGGGGGGGGTTTATAGTGGAGGAGAGGAGTAAATTATGAATATTGTATTAATTATTTTATTAATTCCCTCAAAAAACCAATAGTGTTGTTTAATGTGACCCCTAATAGTAATAAGTTTAGGTGAGTCAGAACCATATTTCCTTACATCACTCATGATGTCATAAATAGTATATTTAACTGATAATTTATATATACATTATTTTGTCGTATTTCACTATTCATATAAAATTCATGTTTTTTAGAAAAATAGAAAAAATTAACCCTAACCTTTATTTTTCATGTAGAATTGAAAAATGAACTCCATTTATTGAAAATAAATTTATAAATATTTTAATTTTAATTTTTAAATAAAAATTATAAATTATTCAGAAAAAAAACATTAAATTATAACTCATTTTATAACACCTTGAAAAATTAATCAAGGTCCCATAAAATTATCTTATAACCATAAGATAATAAAATAATAATCTATTATTACATTTTATGAAAATAAATTTACAATTTAAATTATTAAATTATTCATAAAATGGAAATTAAAATATTTATGATATAAAAAATGCCAAAACTTATACTATGATCTTTCTTCAATTATAAGATGTCTAAATTGTATATATACATTCATGGGTAAAGTTCCTATTTTTCTGGGAAATTTAATATTAATTATTATTCATTACCATTTATAAGGGTATGTTACTATTCACCAATAATTAAATCTAGCTTATCAGACACTAAATATATTACTGAACGCAATAGTGTATGTATGTGTTTCAAAATTCATATCACAGAGGTGTAAAAAATATGTTTACTTAGAAAGTTTATAATATAGTGGTGTTTGTAGAGACTTAGTGTTCCATGAATTCTATAATAAATATATTTGTAATTTCTTGGGGTGTTATATTATCTCATCCTTAGAAAAATTTCTTCACTGAAATTTGAAATTGAACTTTCAAAATTAATGGTTCATACTTGAAAATTACCTTACAGGAAAAACATATCAAGAATATTTTTAAAATAATATATTAATTAGAGGAAAGGGAAATTCATTAATTACTAAAAAAAGGCATCCTCATTGGACGTCATGGTCATGGAGAAATAATCAAACCATCACGTAGTGACATTAAACTCTAAAAACCTATACAATTATGAACTTAAACAATTTCATAAATGGTTAAAAAAATAAAAAATATAATGATTCCACACATTATAATTATGTTCTATAAATTTCCATGATAAAGTTATCATTAACCCTAAATCAACAAGAACCGACTCTATGATTCGCATTCCAAACATGTGAATAACTCCATCACGTATACTCTTGAAATTTGGTAATAAATTCAATTACCATAAAAACCATATTAGAAACAGGCATTCTTATGTATTCTTTTAGTAATATACATGTAATTGGATATATTCTTTAAATAAAAAAGTGGTGTAAACTTCACTGATGATAGCATAGAACACTTCTCGAAAAGTCAATAATCAGTTCCATGGAGGTCATTACTTATTTGAATCAATAATTTCTTTATCATTATCTCAAAATCAGATATATATATATATATATATATATTAATGGTTCACTTTCCCTCAATTGTGTTGTTTTCAAAAAAATAAAATTTCTATTGAATTACTTTTTCTTTATACCATTCCTTATATGAACAATAATCCTTAATGAAATAGTATTGTAGTACTATCCTTATAAAACTCATTATTCTTACAACAAGTACATTACTAACAAAATATTCAAATGACATGATTCTTGACTAGGCATATTAATTATTCTACTTCATCTATAGTAGGATCATAACTTGATCATTATCCAAAATCATCATTTTCAGTATATTCCTTTGATTCTTAGGACATTGACTCGTATAGTGTCACAACTCCCTACATTTGTAGAATTGAATATAGGAAAATAATTTCCTTGTCTTGCAATTATGAGAATGGTGACCTTTTTCTCCACACATGAATCAAAATCCTTTTCATCTCAATAATATACCAAGGTGTTTCTTTCCAAAATTATCACATATGGGAAAACCCTTATTTCCCTTCTTCCCCTTATCACCATATTTATCTGCCATTCACTTATTCATTTCCTTCCCTTCAAAGCCATAGGCTTAGAGAAGTCTTTACATACCTTATCAACACATGATACAATTTTCACATATGCTGATGATACTAGTGAGATAATATTATTTTGAAATGATTTCTTAAGAACATTAGAGATATAATCATTCTTACTCATCTCATCACGTGCATTGGTGAAGTTCTCATTCCTTTAACAAGGTTCAATTTCTAGTCAATTCCATATTGTATATTTTCACATAAAATTATGAACTCTCTATATCTATAAACATGGTATAACATATAACATAAATTTATTCATAATAAATCTTATAACCCTATACTTTCGTTACTACGAGGCACAAATAAATCATAATTTTTTGTAATAAGCTTAAGAAATTACCATATCATATCCCCCGGGAGTGTCAAACCAAGAGTGTAGTAATGCCTGTTTTGTGCACCAATTCTTGATAGAGTCTATCTCAAAGCGGTGTCATCATGTTTTACCCCTATATGTGTCTATGCCAGAGCCACCTCTACTTGTTTGTATTCATACAAGGATGTATTTTCTTGATAAATCATATAATCTATTCCTTACCAGAATTCAAGGATGTCCTTGTATTCTTATCCCAAAAGATAATATTTGGGTTTTTTTCACTAATATACTCTTTCTATTTCTTGGTTCCATGTTTTCTACTAAATTTCCTTTTATACCAACTGTAACGCCCTGACCCCAGAAGCCCGAAGCCATTGCATTATTTTAATACATTGGAATGATTATGATAAATGATATCCCAAATGACCAAGTAGTTTCGTTTTTTTGGAAAACTATATACATACATATGTTCAACATTATAACTGGAAAAGAAATACAACATATAATTTTTATTGAGAATATCTGCCACTCTAAGTTTATCCTTATAGGTCAATCATAAAAAAAATCTTCCTATCCTAAGAAAATGAAACATAAGAAAGGGTTGAGCCTAAAACACTAAGTAAGAGTAATCAATACAGTGGAAGATATCCTAATCATAAACAATAGTCATGGCGAATAATTGAAAACACATGCCTCTAAACTTGACCACATTATGGAATGAATATTAGCTGAGTAAATAATTCCATAATAAAACATAACTGTGGCCGTTCTACTAGTCAAATAACCGCATGAAATTTCAATTACTAGATTCATAATGATGTAAATGCATATGCTGGACATTCTAAAATATATACTTAAAGCCTCATCCAAGAAGTCTAAAAAAGAATAATTCCTTATCCAAAACAATAAATATTCATTTTTTGAATGCCTTTTTCCAAGACCATAGTTTGTATCATTAGACCTAACAATGCACCGAGGTGCTATAACAAGCCCCACTGAACACTTACTAATTCCAATGCATTCCACATATTAATGCGGTGAAAATAAACCACATACACTCTCATATTGAAACTGACATATTAAATGTAAATAACTTTCCCCATTCATTAATCATAAACACAACCATTCAAATTAATATGGTGACTGGTTTCATGATAACATATAAATAATTAAACTAATCATAAGCCATTAAATGAAACATGGTGGATAATAACATAGGTGATAAACCTCAATGAGTAACAAGATTCAACAAATTACATTGACATAGATGAAGATAATTTTAAATGAGACCATTGAAAAATCCTTGAGAAAATAATCCATAAACATTACAAAGTGTCTGATACCACCTTGAAACATTCATATCATAATCCATTATAATATCATTATAATAAAGAGACTCTTGATACGATATAACGAAGGGAAGTACATACACCTCAATAAATAAATAAGTGGTGAACAATGCATATATCCCATTAAATATAAAGTGTGATGACAAAAATCCTTTTTACTTTAGAAAGGGTAGTTCTTTTGGAAAATTATTTTTGTTTTTTATAAATCTAGTTTTAAAAATATATATATCCCAGAAAATAATATTTAACATCCTTGAAATTATATTTTTGGCTTAAATAAAGTCTTATTGTGGTAAAAACATTTAAAAATAATTTTTAAATTAGCTTTAGAAATAAATCATTTTGTTGTGGTTTAATGAAAATATTAATGGATTATATAGTGAAAATGGATGTTTGTATTCACAAAAAAAGAAATTAAACAAAATTTAATGTTCACTTTAAAATTTGTGATTTTATAATGATAAATATGACATAAAATATATTATTGATTGAACTTCAAAATAGACAAAATGTTGAGATGTTCTTTGAATCGATCTCGTATTTTGGGAAGAATTTTTGAAAGATCCTTTTAAATCATAAAACTACAAACAAATGAAAGTAGGGATTTTTTTGGTAAAAATATATAGAACATTGACATAGAATAAATGATTATTACATAAGAATAATAAGAATAAGTGCAACGCAAATGAAAATAGATGTTCGATTAGATTATACTTAAAACAATGTAATCAATTGAATCGTATGCCCCAAAATTAATAATCATAAATGATAAATTTATTATCATGAAAATAAATTAATTCATGATGTGAATAATTAATGGGAAGTATACATACACCATACACAAGTAGTAATAGTTAATACAGAATATCTCACAAAAATTGAAGTGAGATGAAGAAACCCCTTACCTTAAGTCCAATGGTGTTTTCACTTGGTCTTACTGTTCTGGTAAACCAAGTTAAATTCACTAATTATGATTTCCAGAACCTCTTCTACATGTAATAGATTTATTATAACTTTATTAAGTTCATTCATGTCCTTTTTGATGGGTTAAAAGGTTCAATTTCAACGTTCAGGTATGTTTGTTTCATGATTGGTATACTTATATACATGAATGGAGAATCACGTAAAATGAGGATTGTTGTCCAGAATTTAGTTATATTTTATTAGTGAAAATACAGAATATTACATGGTTATAAATTTAATTTGGTTACTTGGAGTTATGATGAATCTTTATATAAACTATTTAATGATAATCGTTTGGGTTAATTGGTAGTTATTGAACACCACAAACTCATTTTGATTTGTAAATTAAAACTATATATAAAAAAAGATTCTAGAACCATAGATGATACATAATAAATATATTAGATTCTAGTTCAACCATTAAAAATTTTTCATGACCATTAATGAAGGATAAATTGAATAATGAAACTTCGTCGTCCATGAAGATTGTAAATTGGAATCCCACAGACAATAATTTCGTATATAAAATAAGAGAGAGAGAGAGAGAGAGAGTAAGAATATTGATGATGGTTCTTCCATTAACATGATATAGTTCTAGTATATAGATGATACACGAGTAATCATTTTCATTTGGATAGAGGAGTTTGGGAGAGAATAAGAAAAGAAGATAAACTGAAATTAAACTTATTGAAAAATAAATATGATTATCCTCTTGTAATAACCTCAATGAGAACCTCCTTAAGGGAAGGGGTTTTGGTCTTTTGGAAATACCAAGAGCTTTTTGTATGTCAGGAGTGACTAGGGAAGGTTATTTTGGAAGAACATTGAGTTTATTAAAGGGTTAGAGGAGTGACGAGAAGAGGAAGTGAGGGTGGTTTTATAATGGAGGAGAGGAGTGAATGTTGAATATTATATTCATTATTTTATTAATTTACTCAAGACAACAAATAGTGTTGTTTCATATGACCCCTAATAGTAATAAGTTCATGTGAGTTCTAATAAAGTGGCCTTACATCACTCATGAGTTCATAAATATTATATTTAACAGATAATTTGTATATAATATATTTTATCGTATTTCACTATTCATAAAAAATCATGTTTTTTAGAAAAATACCAAAAATTCAACCTAACAATTATTCGATGTTTATAGTTAAAAAATGAACTCCATTTTTAAAAATATTTTCATAAATATTTTTAATCTAATTTTTCAATACTATCATAATTTATTCGGGAAAAAACATTAAAACTATAACACATTTTATAACACATTGAAGTATTAATCAAGGTCCCATATAATTGTCTTATAACTATAAGACACTAAAATAAATGTTTATGATTACATTTTATGAAAGGAAATTTCCATTTTAAAATATTAAATTAATCATAAAATTGTAATTAAAATATTTATTACATACAAAAATATCAATACTTATACTATGATATTTTTTCACTTTTAAGATATATAAATTGTATATATACACATTCATGGGTGAAGTTTATATTTTTTTGGCAAATTTACTATTCATCAAAATTCATAAGGGTATGTTTTTATTAATATTGGTAAGTCATTATTCACCAAAAATTTAATTTTCCTTTTCAAACATTAAATATCTTACTGAATGCAACCATGTATGTCATTTTTTCGAAATTCAAATAACAGAGTTGGAAACATTATGTTTACATTACTTGGTTAATATAAAGTGGTCTTTGTAGAGACTCAGTGTTCCATGCATTCTATAATTAATCTATTTGTAAATTCTTAGGCTATTTCAATCTCCCTATGGAGTGATGAAAAAGAGTCACCATAATAACCACCATCTAATCTTGATGTGTCTTAATTTAAAAGAAAACTCAGGTAACCTCCTCAAGATAGTCCTCAGCTTATTGGTGGTCTATCTCACCATGAAACATGAATGACATCTATCATTGAAACTCATGAAGTGCGCTCTATCCTGGCACATCCTTAGTCAGTACCGTCAGTGAAACACATTTGTTAGTTGGTTGAGGTGAGAATGGAAAACCGTATGGATCTTACATCTCTCTAATGGGACCATGTACTAAAGCCCCATCACTTGAGAGATCATCCACACAATCCTGATATAAGATTCCAACTTGTTTTTTCCATGGTGGCATCATGAAATAGAAAAAATTATTTGTAGTTAAATATTATATCAACTGATATAACTCAAAAAGGACATGGAAATGACAACCCATTCCAATATTATACATGTACTAATGTTTTCCCTAAATCTGGTGTTTACATATACCTAGTCAACAAATTTTTTATCAGATTCCTATTGAATGCATATATCATATGCCGCACTAGTAATGGATTCTTTGTCTAGAGATCCATACTCAAAACACTTTAACATCATTTACCTAGTTCCCAATCAAAACCTTTTAGCTAAAAAGTCTCAAAACTCTAATCCTAATACAACCCCTATAATACCACTCTATTAAAACCCAACCCACTACAGTCTAATTGACCTAGGGAAAGCCAAATGTGACACCCCAATCCTGACTCCAATGGGTCAAGGGATGGAGATCAGCACTGAGTATCCATATCTCACATATGGAGGCATTAGTCTAAGGCACTTCTATACATGCGAACATATGTAAATACCCATACAATACAGGAGGTAAAAAATACAACTGATACCATATTGATTCATACATTTATATCCCACATTAGAGTATGAAAAAAGTACATGAAATCATAAAGGGAAAAATAAAATCCACCCGAAATTATAAAATGAATCCAACCATTTTGGGAGTGGACTACTATTAAATGAAACTCCAAGTATTAACCATTATAAGTTTAGGTGACTATTATTTTCCTACTACTAATCAACTTAGGACACCACCAAAATTCCTGTCATCTTCATTATACATGTCATGTATGGGAAGATCCCATTTAGGGGTGATTATTTAAAAACCAAGTAGGACACACCACAATCACAAAGAATACAACATCAAGAGAGTAGTAAACTCCTCATCACAAAAAAATTTCAATCATAATGTGAGACCTAACAATAATAATACCATAAATACTTAATACAGACTCCAATTCTCAGAGTAATTTCACAACCATACTGCCATCCTTGGATTCCTTCACGAGGCTTCTTGATAACGCTAATTTGGGAGAACTCGCTCCATGAGTCTGATAACTCTGATGGTGATCCACCAAGGGGTCATATTCATTCAGCCTCACTTTGAAGTAGTACACACTAGATCTAAAAATATTAGGATACATAGATAGATGATCTCTCCATGAGCCTATAGGTTATTCCTTAACCTAACTAGATAACCTACTAGTCTACGGATTGAATGCCCCGATACATCATTCATGTGATTCCTAACCATTCCTAGGGTGGAATAGATAAAAGACTATCACAATATCTAGCATAAAGATGGATTCATGAACTCCATCTGAGACTAATCCCATATAAGAAAACATATCATATGATCAGGATGTGATTACCCATTTTAACATCATAGGGATGAACCAAGGGGACACATCCTAGATATATTATTCCACAATGAAGAGAAAAAGGGCCTCCAAATTCCTTTTAAAAATCACATGGAATGAATAGGGGTATAAATTGTTTGTATTCACTACCATGGGTATTCCCATGTACTCTGGCCCATGCCGTACTACATCTTATGCCCGTGTATGTTGGTCATTCACTTGTACCTGGTCGTGTCTGTTTACTATGGTCGTGCCCAAGAACTGGGTTGTGCCTTTGTACTTTGGTCTTGCCGATATACAAGGTCATGTTCAGGTACTCTATTTTTGTTCGATTTTTAGGACATTCCTATGTACACTAATCATGACTGTGTACGTTTTCGTGCCTTTGTACATGGTTGTGTTTGTGCCCGTGTTACATAAGGGTATAGTCTGAGTCACTAAGAAAGAGTCACATGGCATGTGGTAAGTCCAATACTGCATTTGTTATATTATTTTTCTGAAACCATATCCACTATATCCATGAGACTACATGACTTTTATTCTATAGATAACACATTATTTATGTTGGGTTTTTCAGAACCTTTTAGTTCTCTACATGGTTCCCCTCAAACCATAACAACCTCATATTACACATTGAAATCCACTGATAAACAATGAATTGTTCTTGACTGAGCCTATTCATTGTTGGTGGATGAATATTATCCACTAATTCTCTTTATAATTTTTTATCATATATCTATATTACCAAACTACCAAACCCACAAACTTGTCTCTTATGATCTATCACTGAATCATCTATCATTGTTATCTCACCTTGATCATGCCCTTAATCCTAAAATCATACCCATAGAAATGATCCATTTCTCAAAATATGAAACACAAAATTATTATTATCTAAGTATTATTTTAACCATTGAATAAATAGTATTTCGGCGATGAATGCAGAAAGAATGTGAGGAGAAAAGCAAAAAAATTTCAAAGTGATAACAAATTCATTTAATATTTTATTTGATTTCTCTTTTTTATGAGTTAAATGGAGAAAGATCAATAATAAATAGGTTTTAATAATTAAATATCAATTCATAATTCTAGGAAGATATGAATTTCAACCATAATCAACGATGGATCCTCGAATCAATTATTGGTAGGTTAATTGATTCATGTTCAAAATGGGATTAAAAAGATATTAATCCAAAATAAAAAAAATCCCTGCCTTGAGTTTCAATATATCACTGATGAATAATAGTTCCACATCACTTTCATTGGTGATATTTATGAACTCCTTTAGCACACCAATCATTTAAACATTATCCATTGTCATTAGTCCAAAAACTATCCTTTAAAATCTAATAAAAAAATATATAGGGTTATGTGGATAAAACTAGGGATTTCCCATAAGCTAAATTAAATAGTGGATTTTATGGTTTGGTCCATTTTATAAATAAAAAAATTATTATTTTAATTATATATTTATTAATCATCTGATAATTTCACTTTATCAAAATACACAACGTGCACAATGGTTATGGAATTCCTAGGGTAAAAACTGAATTTTAGATTTAATAGAGGTCTCATATTTCCCATATGAGACTCCATTTGGGATTTCGTCCATTATTTTTGTGTGTGTGATATAATATATTATTATTATTATTATATGAATATCGATACTCCTTGTGGCCTGGAATCCCATCCGGACTCTGAAACATGCTCTGAAATTATTCATTAAAATATTCCAAAATTTTATAATTAAAAAAACTAATGTCATTTCATCAAAAAAAACTTCTTATTCTGTCGATTTCTCAATGAGGTTGATTGTTTTGTCACTTCTGTATGATCACTTAAATATTCATAAGATATTGACAATGAAAGCCAACAACATACCCCAAACCATTTATTTCTTACCAACTTCTTCCCGTCCACTAACAATAGAAATCCTCTTAGTATAAAATTGTGTTCTTCATATTTATCTTCTTCTCTATAACATATCATCAATGATACATTAGTCTGATCAAACTTCACTTTCAAATAATAGATAATCAATATTTTTATTATAGTAAATCCTTTAATATGTGATTTTTTAATCCAATCCATTATATATTCTATGTAAAATTCTTCTTTTACATTGTAGATTATATTATATTCCTAATATTTTTAATTTCAAATTTTAAATTCAAACTATAATTTAGTTACAAATTTTGTTACATTAAATACTTCATTTGGTTCTTCCCCAATTACTTATCATTCATTCAAATTAAATTTGATAGTTTAATATGTTTATGTAACTAGTAAAACTAAAAATATATCCATATCAAAAATGTAGTTCTAATTATATATAATACATATATCATAGCTCAACATACCCCTTTGTTTTTTAATGTGACAGTTTTGACATAACTATATTTCAAAACTTATGAAGGTTGTTTAATAATGCTATACTTTTTATTTGAACTCCCTATGCTCTTGGTGAGAGCCTCAATTGTTTCACTACAATATATATACCTGATTTGGTGAAATCATCTTATGTGGTGTAGAAGTCTTCATCTTTATCCTAGATTTTATGTCGTCACTAACTTTGAATAGTGGATTTATATAGACTCTAAACATCTCAACCCTTATCACTGCCAAATAAAGACCATCCACGATGAGAAAAACACGACTTTAATTATTCCTAGCATATTTCATTATGAAATTGATTATCTATTCTATTAGGTATGGTCACCAATCTTTCAGCATCACCAAATTTGGTCAAATCCCACATATAAAATGAAATTTGGTGAACACTAATTTATTAGTCTACATGTTTTATCAACACCCCATAAAATACATTAAGGGCCAAAAGTCCTTGTTGGACCATTCCGTCTCACATAGTTCTCTTTTCCAGATCACCACCATGTATTGGGGTCCTCTTATGATGCCCAATGTTAACCAGTGTTGTTTTCTTAACACATTTTCTACCCCATATTTTATTTTGGTTGAGATTTGTGTTTCCTTATAATGGTTCCTTCCTCTTGTGATTCGGCAGAGTTGGGCCTAATTTTTTTAAACTCTAAATCACCATTTTGGAATATCCTAGTATGGTAGAATAAATATCCTCAAAGAATAGATTCGGAAAGGAATATCTCATTTCTAAATGTTCAAAAAACAAATCTGGTCAAGTGGTGGCCTATTTCTTTGTGATGTAGTTTCAATTTTCTTCTCTTAGTATTCCAAATTCTTATAAATGATAATAAATATATATTGAAAATAAATATCATTAAAAATAACTTTGGTACCTTTATTTCTAATATACATCATATCATATAAAATATTTTATTATTTACTAAGATAAATAGTTCGTATTTAACCCTATGAGAGAGGGTTTCTATGGATTTAATCTCCCACAACTTGTTTTTTCTGATATAGCTGACTGATCAATTCTTACGTAACATATATTCCATAATTATTCTTACATAGCTATAGATAATTCAAGAATTTATTATTATGATAAAATTTATTTTCTAAATTTAGACTTCCATGACAAAATTGTTAACCGTGTATAGGTAGAGTTTAATCCTACATAGCTCTAAAATCCTTGATTTATTCATGTGCAACAAGTAGAGTTCCAGAATTCATCTCCAAATTTTCTATTACTATAGGAATATTTTCCTTTTTCTTCTATTTGGACTTAATCATATTTTATAATGTATAGGGATACTATCAATCATAAACCATGTGTAATTTGAAACCTTATTATGAAATTAATCCCTTTTTTCCTTTGTTAGTAATACTTTGTGATCCTTGTAGGATTCCAAATTTATTATATAGTGATGAAATTGTAACCTCCATCAGCCAAAATTGAAATTTTAGAGAGCGAGAGAGTGAGAGAGAGGGAGATAGATATTTGACTGAGTTTTAAATAGGGGGAACATATGATCCCATGGATTGGAATATTATTATAAATTATAGGTTCTATTCATGTCTTCATTCATTATTCCTTCTTATTTTTATTCTATGGAGAGTTACCACTGAAATCATTTTGGAGTTACATGATTGATGTTTAATTATGTGATGTATATTTCAAGAATATTATCATAAACTCATTTGTTATCAGTTATAGTTCTCACAATGTTGAAGTTCTTATTTTCATTGAGTAAGTGGATTTCTAAGATTTAATTCCATATTCCAAAAATTTTAATAATATTGATGTGTTGTAGAATATTCTATGATACCCTTTTTGAATTATAAAGTATTTTGATTGATATACACTTAAAATGAAATATTGTAATTACCCTTATTCTTCTTTATTGAAACCCTCCCATTTAGCCTTAATATCTATGACTCCCTAAAAACATCAATTCTTGAATAATCCGCCCTTTGAAAAAAATATATGGATGCATTCTAATGGTGAGTTCATAATCGATATTTCAGTCTAAAATTTATAGTTTGGTCCATGGAAATGGGGTTTATTAACTTTATTCATTCTATACTCTTTCCTTGATATCATTTTTTTGGTTTCGTCCAGAGGAAGGGGTTATTATATGCTTATTCTTCCATTAATTTCTATAGGTTTAGTTTTATCATGTCTTGATTCTGTAGTTATTTTCTCTCTTCCTTTAATTTATAATTTATGATTTTATAATCATTATTTCATTTTGATATGATAATTCAGATATATTCATACATTTCTGATACTATGTGGTATCCTATGTGTAATTATTAGTATTATGGAAATGAAATTGAAATGGAGGACCTAGAATAGTAATGATTAATGTGAAAAAATGAACATGTTTAACTATACTATTCACTATAAAATAATTTATTTTGTGTTTATTATAAACTACCATAATATGTAATATTACTATGATAAAACCATACATTAAAATTGGAAGTTTTAGAAATTTCATCTGTATTTAGAATAAAAAAAAAAGAATCCTTGGAAATTTTAAGATTAATGAAAAAAATAACTTAATTAAATCGGTAGTGTAAGGTTCATGTCTGTTTCTTCAGAAGTGTCTATTCAATTCCTTGTTAAGTATTTTCATCTTTATGTTGATGTGTGAGCTATATAATCATTATATGTTTATTTAATTTTATTTATTTTTGAACGTTTAGTATAACTAAGGGGTCTTTATATTATTTAGTTAAACTAGGTTCTGTTGTTAGTACCTTATGAGTAGTAGATTCTTTCCAATTATACCCTTCTCCAATATTATGTCTTCAAGTTTTGGGTTACATAATGAAATTTTAATAGTGATATGAAGGGTTAGGTATTAATTCCTAAAGTGATTCCTTTTTTGTGTCTTTATATGAGATGTTTTGAGGGGTGTTTGTTTGAGATATTTGGGTTTGTCTTAGTGATTAGAGACATGAGAGATTATGGTATAGTTAGTTAGATTGAGTTATCGGGTGGCTGGTTGTTATTGGTTAGAATTATATTAGGATTTGGTGTACGAGATTCTAAAATTAGGTTATAATTTTTCATAATTGATCATTTTTATGTGGTTGCGTTTGAATAACTAATCAACAGAATATAATAAGTAAATTAATTGTATACTTTTAATTATTTTATTCCTATATTTATATATTAAGGGGTAACATAAATGTGTTTTTATGTACTGGTAATTTTTTAAGAACTAAATAATTAATTCTTGACTAAATGAACATAGTGGTAAATCTAACATGGGATTAAATTATGAGTGTAATAAATGTAAATTTTATTGAATGAATTATGCTAAATGATATGAATAATAAATTGATGCTTAAAAAATAATGGAATAAATTATTCTATATGAATGATTAATGTAAATTGTAAATTCAGTAATTTTTATTATGAATTTAATCCTGGAGATTGTGAACATTGCATTGGTTATGATATCTTTCATGGTATTATTACAACCATAGATTCTTTATTATCACCATGATTTCTCATTAATTATATCTTTTTTTCCAATTTATACTAATTATATCATGTGTAAGTTGATATTTAATATGATATTATGTTTTGATTATATGATTTGGTGGTGTGTAGAAATGGGTTTTTATGGCTCAACAATTACATTATAAAGGACTTCGATTGTATAGATATATTGAAATAGCTATAGTGATTAGAATTAATGATGATAATATGATGATTGGGTGGTTTTTTATATAATTAGAATTTATTCTTACTTAATAGTTAGTGTTGATAGGGGTTCTTCTACTAGTTTGCTATCGGTTTGAGTTTGAATGTTCACTAAATTGATATGTTAGAGTAAAGGTAAATTTTATAATCCCATTTCTATTTCTATATTGATAATTATATTTCTATAAATGATTGATGGTTATGATTTTTTGAAATGGGATGATGGTTTAAAGGGATATGGTTATGATATAAATGTGGTCATTCGATTCCGATGGTGACATGATTTTGGGATATCTTTATCTAATATCAACCTTGTTTATATATTAGAGTAATGAAGTTGTTGTGTATGATGTAGTTAAAATTCTTGATTAATGTTTCCATTAGATACGATTCTCTCCATATCCTTAATATTATTTCAATAATTAACATTATATGTTATTGAAGTTATTAATATTTTAATATCTTTTTACATACTCTCTTTACTGATTTTATATGAAATGTGCATAATTTTTGTGAAATATTAATGTTTAAATATTAAATATAATTATTGAGCACTATTTGAATTTATCCAGATTCAAGTATGTTTAATATTTTAACAATACATATCTCCCTACGTATCCAAATTGCATGATTCCTGCTTTTTAGGGTTCCCAATTCCATTTCTAACATTTCATTAGAAGTCACCTTTGTCAAATTAATCCATTTAGAGGGTCATATGGACCACATAAGAAGGCCCAAGGAAACTGTAAAGAAACTGGACCATATATGAAGGCTGAATTACTGGGCTCAATCCAGAAGTCCAAATACCTTAATTCTCCTCCCAAGTTCGGATTACATTTCAAGGCATCCATGATAAAAATTTCAGAACCCAATCACAAATAAAAGGGGCCCAACTGATGAATTTAAGTCCAGCCCACCATTCTGGCCGGGAATTAAAAACATCACACCAATTTTTCGATTTCTCCTAATGTAGAAATCCATTAGAGCTGATATATTTTAGTATGAAAGAGTATATTAGGGCGGCCAACTTTGTTGAAGAAATTATTTTTATTTGAGTGCATCTTCCTATTCAAAAACTCATTCACATTATGGTCTTCGAAAACGTCTGTATTGAAATGGACAAATCAGAATGGTTTACTAAAACCGTCTTACCTTTGGCTCACTAAGCTAAATGGACACTGAATTTTCACAGTGAACAGAAGACATTTTTATCTAAAACTTTGAAGAAGGCGTTTTCTCAATGATTCGGCTGTCTGTATATACATATCGGTGATCCAAGTTGAGGTTTATTTCTGGAATGTAAATAGTCCACCACCTTGGGATATAAATACATACCCTCCTCTCCTTTCAAAAGGGTTGGCATTTAAGAAGAGAGGAGAACATATTGGAATGACCAAAGAATTTCCAAAGGCTTGGGAGGACCTGCCATACTCATGTTTTCACTTGAGAGACCTTTCCTTCTCTCTTTGTTTTCATTTAATTTCGTGTTCTTCGTTTTTGTAATCTTGTAAGTCGCTTTATTTGTAATTCGGTTTTAATGAAAGTTTCTTCTTTAATTTCTCTTATTCTCATCCACCTTCTGTATATTAATATTAATTTTCTTAAAATAGTTCATATATAGTTGAATCCCCTTCCCTTCTTTTGTTTCATCATTCAATCAAAAGTTTGTTTTTTAATTATCATCGTTGTTCGTGTGTGTGTGTCGACGTACCACTCTTTTCTTATCCCTTTGTTTTTGTTCTCTTGTTAATTTATAATCATAATAATTATAACCATATTATTAAACTCCCAAATGGCTGAGTAAATCTCTCATTGGGGTGATTTATAATTCGGGGATGTTAAGTGATTGAGAGTTTTTCTCGATGAGTATTCTTTAAATTAATATTGTCTATGTTAAACTTAATATGTCATGGATTAATGATATGTTTTGTTTAACGAGTGGTTTCCATGGATTATTGGAACCATAAATACACTACCATAAATAATTTTTGATTGATATTAGAACCCTAATCCAAGTTAAGGCTTGGATTAAAGCCTTAACACCTAGGAATTCCAATCAACGTCAACTTATGACATGGGTGTTAATTTAATGCAATAAAAAGTAAGGCTCAAGGATATCACATGCTTAACTCCCCAATAATGAACTCACCCCAATCTTTATAAATTTTTTAAATCAATTATAGTCAATCAATCATTTCAATTATGCTCTGCAAAAAAAGTCCCCTAATCAAAATACAATCAACTAAAAACATTCGACTATTATAAAGTATCATCACCGAGGATTCGACCCAAGTGCTGCAATACACATTAGCAGAGCACTGGAACATTGAATGGTCGATAGGTGATAATCGGCCGTGCATTTAAAATGGAGCCGTTGCTGGGGATGGTTCTTTAAGTAGTCATTAGTTTTTGTTTATTATACAAAAACACAAAAAAAAACAAATTTAAATTTTTTTTGAAAAAAACACAAAGAAAAATCCGTCTTCTCATAAAAATCATAAATGGAAAAAAAATACAAAAAAACCCAATTTCCTCTTTATTCCAACATCTCCCTAAATTCCATGTAGTCTTCCAAACAATACCTCGGATTTTTTTGACCTGTAAATTTAGCGAACACTTCGCCAACTTAGTATGAACATAAGAGATAATCAAATAATTCAAGAACCATTCCTTGTCCAACCATTTGAATTAGATATGGACAATCCTAGGGAACAAAAAATTAAAGAACATGATGCCCCTGATATGAGTTACCAACCTCTTGGTAATCAATATCCAAACATAGAGGCTGACTTCGAACTCAAGTCAGGTTTGATTCATCTTCTTCTTCATTTCCATGGGCTAGCCGGTGAAGATCCACATCTCCACCTTAAAGAGTTCCAAGTAGTGTGCTCTACCATGAAGCCTCAAGGGGTTTCTGAAGAACAAATCAAACTTTGAGCATTCCCATCCTCTCTAGATGACACTGCTAAGTCATGGCTCTACTATCTTCCTCCTGGTTCCATAACCACATGGAATGACATGAAGCGACTCTTCTTAGAGAAATTCTTTCCTGCTTCTCGTACTGCTTCTATCCGAAAGGAAATAAGTGGTATCCGTCAATTCCCAAGTGAATCACTCCATGAATACTTGGAGAAGTTCAAAAATCTTTTGGAAACCTGCCCACATAACCAAATCCCTGACCAACTCTTGATCCTATACTTCTATGAGGGGTTATTGGCTATGGAGATAACTCTCATTGATGCCTCAAGTGGCAGTTCTCTTGTTGATAAAACTCCCACAGCTACAAGAGATCTCATAAGTAACATGGCTACAAACACACAACAATTTCATACTCGAGCACATGCTCATGTCAAACAACCCCATGATAATCAATCAATTGAGCTGAACAAAATGACCGAGTGGATGAGTGAACTTACAGGTCTTGTGCGATAGCTAGCTGTGGCCACCAAATCCCCAACCTCGTCTTCTCCGTAATCAATGTTTCCTAGACCTGACAAAAAATGTGGAATTTGCAACTCTCCATCTCATCCAACTGACACATTTCCACAAATTCAAGAGGATAAATCTGATTCATCTGGACCAATGGAGCTGAATGCAGCATATGCTCAGCGGAACACAAATCCTCAACTATCAGGTCAATTTGTTAGAAACTTCAACCAACCTCACTCTTAGCCCATCTCTTCTTCATATAGCCAATGCCTGAGGTATGGTAATCCCGTCTCTCATCCCCCTGAATTCCCTCCTCAAAACCCAAACCAGTTTCAATATGGTCATGGTGTTGGTAACTTCTAACAACCTTATCCTTTTGTCCCTCAACCTCAAAGGATCAATCCTCCTCTTCCTCCTCCTAGATTCCACTATCCGAGTGAGACATCCAAATTCCCAAACCAATTAAATCGCTTTCCCAAGAACCAAAATCAAGGCAATCCCAATCCGGGACAAGATACTTCTTCCAAAGAAACCATGGGAAAGTGCTATAGAAGATCTTTCCTCTTTCACCCGTTTTAGACTTAAAAACATTGAAACTCAAATAGGTCAACTTACATCCCACTCGAGCCAGCAACAACAATCAAATTCTTCCCAACTCCCAGCTCAACCATTATCCATCCCCAAGGGTAATGTAAGTGCAATTTCACTTCGATTAGGAAAGAATCTTTCTATGCCTCAAGATAAATCCTCAAACCCTCCTTTGAATGTTGACCTAGAAAACGAAAATAAAAAGAATATTGAAAAGGAACCTGAATCCATTCCCTCACCTCCTTCCATTCCACTTAGGAATCCAATTACTTTTCCACAAGCTATTTCTAAACCAATGAAGTCCTTTGTACCCGATCCTGAAATGCTCGACATGTTTAGATGTGTTGAGGTCAAATTTCCCCTCTTATATGCCATTAAACAAATTCCTATGTATGGAAAGTTTCTTAAGGAATTGTGAACCCACAAAAGGCAACTTAGGACCATCGAAAATGTTTCCACCTAGTAGTCTATTCCCATAAAGTGCAAGGATCCTGGCACCTTTACGGTCCCATGCCAAATTGGATGCTCGAACTTTGATGATGCACTCATAGACCTAGGAGCCTCAATTAATGACATTCCCAAATCTATCTTCTCCAACCTTGGTCTACGTACCTTACATCCAATGAGTGTTATCATTCAGTTATCCAATTGAAGCACAACCAATACTGAGGGACTAATTAAGGATGTCCTTTTCCAAGTCAATGATCTTATCTTCCCTGCTGATTTCTATGTCCTTGACATGGAAGGTGAGAATAACTCTTCTCGATCTCCCCTAATTCTAGGAAGACCATTCCTCATGACTGCGAGGACCAAGATTTATGTCCATTTAGGCATCCTATCCATGGAATTTGGTGACCAACTGGTCATGTTCAACATTTTCCAAGCCATGCGATACCCATCTGAGGATCACTCTACATTCTCAATCCATGCTCTTGAGGACACTTCTAAGAGTCAATTGAACCCCATTCCATCATGTTCATCTTATTCTAAAGAGGTAGGATCTTGTAAAATCTGCACTAGGGTTAACCAAGTCATAAAAGGTGAAGTTGATGTGGACCTTTCATTCATAAACTCCATTAATTTAGAGGATCTTGAAAACTCTCTTGAATCCCATCTCAACTCTGATCTCTACTGCAGCACCTTCGACAGTATTAAGGAAAATGAACCTGATGCAACTGAAGTACCTTCTTCCATTCCCGAGTTGTCGAGCCCAAAATTAAAATATGAGACTAATCTAAAACCCCTTCCTGTACACCTAAAATATTCATTCCTCTTCCATGATCACTTGTATCCTGTCATTATCTCTGCCACACTTACTGAAACTGAGGAGTCCAAACTTATTCAAGTGCTAGTGGAAAACAAAAATGCCTATGTTAGACCCTAGATGACATACCAGGAATCAACCCAGCCCTTTTCATGCATCACATCCATCTGGAGGAGTCATCCAAACCAATTAGACAACCACAATGAAGACTCAATCCACTCATACATGAGGTAGTTAGGGAAGAGATCACCAAGCTTCTTTAAGCTGGTATTATCTACCCAATTTCTGATAGTGAATGGGTTAGTCCAATTCAAATTGTACCAAAGAAGGGTGGGATAAGTGTTATCACAAATGAACATGGGGTGGTAGTCACAACTCGAGTTAAGAATAAATGGTGTGTATGCATAGATTATCGAAAATTGAATAACGAAACACGAAAATATCACTACCCTCTTCCATTACTTGATCGAATGCTAGAAATATTAGCTGGAAATTCACACTATTGATTTCTTGATGGATACATCGTCTATTTTAAAATCCCAATATCACCTCAAGACCATGAAAAGACTACTTTCACATGCCCCTTTGGAACATATGCATATAGAAGAATTCCTTTTGGACTTTTCAATGCTCATGAAACATTCTAAAGGTGTGTGATGAGTATATTTTCTGAAATCATTAAACACTACATGGAAGTCTTCATGGATGACTTCACCATTTAGGGTGAGTCATTTGAATCTTGTTTGAATTCACTGTCCCTTGTCCTCCAAAAGTGTGTCAAGTGAAACCTTGTGTTAAATTTTGAAAAATGTCACTTCATGGTTTCAAATGGGATTGTTCTAGGGCACATAGCTTCAAAAGATGGTATTGAAGTCGATCCTGCCAAAATCGAAGTGATCCAATCACTTCCTCTACCCACTTCTGTTCGAGACATCCGTTCATTCCTGGGTCATGCCTGTTTCTATCGGAGATTCATCCATAACATCAGTAGGATTTCCCTCCTAATCACTTGGTTTCTCCAAAATTATGTAACTTTCCATTTTGATGAGGTTTTCAAGAGAGCCTTCATTGAACTCAAAACTGCTCTTACATCTTCCTCGATAATCCAAACCCCATATTGGTCCTTACCCTTTGGGTTAATGTGTGATGATTCTGATAGATCCGTTGGGGCTGTTCTTGGTCAAAGAAGAGAAACAATTCCTCATGTCATCTATTATGCCTCAAAAACATTGGATGAAACTCAATCTCACTACACTGTGACTGAAAAGGAACTTCTAGCAGTGGTTTTTGCCTTAGATAAATTGTGGTCCTATCTCTTAGGTTCCAAAATCATCATCTTCACAGACCTTTCTTCTATTAAGTTTTTACACAAGAAAAGTGATTCTAAACTCTAACTAATAAGATGGATACTAATGCTCCAAGTGTTTGACCTTAAAATCAAAGATAGACCTGGAAAAGAAAGCCATGTGGTTGACCACTGGAGTATAATTTCTAATTCTTCTCATTCAGAAATCATTGATCTTGAATTCACCATTGAGAACCTTTTTTCTCTCACTCCAAAGTTACCATGGTATGCCCCAATTGTAAATTATTTAGTTTCTGGTGTTTTTCCTGAAAGGTTTTCAAAAGAACAAAAAATGAAGTTGAAAAGTGATTCAAAATACTATTTTTGGGAAGAAAATAAACTTTGGAAAACTGGGGAAGACATGGTAATTAAGAGATGTGTTGAAGAAAATGAGCATTCTTCCATCTTAGAATTCTGTCACTCACTTCCTGGAGGTGGCCACTTTGGACCACAAAGGACCTCCCGAAAGGTCCTAGACTCTGGATTCTTCTGGCCTTCACTCTTCAAGAACATACATGATTTCTGTCAATCATGTCCCACTTGCGAAAAGTTTGGCACAATTTCCAAGAGAACTGAAATGCCCCAAAAGCCTTTAATTTTATGTGAGGTCTTCGATGTTTGGGGTATCGATTTCATGGGACCATTTACGCCTTCCAATGGATTCTCATACATTCTTCTTGCAGTCGATTATGTTTCAAGGTGGGTTGAGGCGAAACCTACTAGGAAGGATGATGCTCATACTATTAGTGAGTTCCTAAAGAACCACATCTTCCGAAGATTTGGCACACCATGTGCCCGGATCAGGGACTTAGGAACCAATTTTTGTAATATAACCATGGAAGCTCTTCTGAAATATAATGGGGTTGTACATAAAACATCAACTTCATGTCACCCCCAAACAAATGGCATTGCAGAAGTTTCTAATAGAGAAGTGAAAAGAGTGCTTGAGAGAATTGTAAAACCCAACAGAAAAGACTGGCCTGAAAGACTTGGTGAAGCACTTTGGGCTTATCAAACTGCCTATAAAACTCCCATTGCGATGTCTCCTTTCAGGCTAGTTTTTGTTAAAGCATTTCATCTACCATTTGAAATCCAACATAAGTCTTTTTGGGCTGTGAAAACCTGTAATTTTGATTCTGAAAAATCTGGTGAAGAAAGATTGTTGCAATTGGCTGAACTGGAGGAGATTCGACTTGAATCCTATGAGAATTCCAATCTGTACAAAGAGAAGGCTAAGGTAATCCATGACAAACACATCCTTAGAAAGGTATTTCATAAAGGTGAAAAGTTAATGCTCTTCAATTCTCGATTTTGGCTTCACCCAGGTAAGATTAATTCTTGTTGGGAAGGTCCTTTTGTTATTACTAATGTTTACCCATTTGGTGCAGTGCAAGTCCAAGACCCCTCTTCCAAAAGGACATTCAAGGTTAATGGACATCGGTTAAAGCATCACCAAGAGAGGACACAAAATCTCGGATCATTATAAACTTCCCCTAGATCTCCAACTTCTCCAATCGACCAACCACTAGATGGAGATGTCGACCCACCAAATCCAAACAAGGGGCACCTCTTTACCTTTAACTCTCTCTCTATCTCTCCATCTCTCTAAATCTTTATTCTTCTTCTCTCCTTCATTTTTTTACTACTTTTTTTTCAAACCTTTTTTTCTTTCTTGTGAGGGTGTGTATTTTAAAAATCCCTTAAAAACTAAAATAACCAAAAAACACAATCACTTAAAAATAAATAAAAAAAGAGTCATGCTTACTCACTATCGAGTTTTGAAATTTTGTCCAACCATTTTGGGCAGTTAACAGAACTGTTTTCATCTCAAAAATTTAGTATTTTCATCATGATTTTGGATAAAGAATTTTTTTGTCAAAATTTAAAAACTTCGAATGCTCAATTTTTGATTTGGAAAATTCTTTTCCCAAACCATGAGAACAAACATTTTCTTTCATTCCAAGGCCACCTATGGTCATCTTTTCAAAATGTGTGTTTTCACCCCCAATTGCGAGTCTTGAGTTTGTGGACCTTCGAGCTGAATTTCCAACCTTAGTGTGTATTAATATGACAGAGGCATTTTCTAAACCACATGAGAATCACAATAGACAAATAGCCTCCCATTTCCCTTACATTAATCCTCCTTTTAAAATCACCTTAAAGCCTATGAAAACCTTTTCTTTTATAGCCACATTACAAGCCCAATACCTTATCCCACCCAATATCAACATGGATTTTCATTGAATAAGTTTTTGAAATTTAAGTGTGGGGGAATGGATTTCATTTTTGGGGGTCATTTCCTTACTTTCTGGTGTGTTATCATATGCTTGAGGGCAAGCATCCATTTTAGTGTGGGGGGAGGTTGTCATTCAGTGGGATTGGGGAATGTATTGTAAAACTGATATTGAAAAGTGTTCAAAAAAATCAAAACAAAAATCAAAATAAAAAATGGATTGTGGCTTGGGTAGGTAAAAAATCACTCTTACTCAACCTTTGATCTTGTTATAACTATCAAAATTACTGTCATGAGGAGATCAATCATGGGCTGGGTTATGATTGTGAGATCTTTTCCAAGTTCAACTTTCAAAAAAAAGAAGAAAAAAAAGAAAAAAAGGAACACTTGCATTATATTCTTTTTGGGAGAAGTTTTGTGTTTTGTAAATATTTAATCTTCTCATTAACTTCATATTTTCTTCCTCTATTGTGTCTTTATTCACACAATCATTCCCTCATAAATATGTGTTTTCATTTCCTTCAATGTTTTATTTCAAAATAATGTGCATTGATTTTTCTATGTTGGTGGTTTACCCCTCTTCTTCTCCCTTGGACATTATATTCCTACCATCCCATAGCCATAGAAAAATCCCTTAAAAAGACATCTTGATTATTGTGCACTTTGGATAGGGATTTTAAGCTGAGAGATCTTTTCAAACTCTATGATTTTCACTTTTGGTTGGTGAAAGAGTGAACCTCCACAAATGAATTTTATCATCTTGAGAGGTGTGAATTTTGAGTGTCCACATTTTCTATTTCTAAATTTGAGAATGAAAAAATAAATTAGTTTAGGAACATTGTTTCTATAACAACTTGTGGTGGATTTCAAAATGGATGAGTGAAATATTCTAAACCTCCCCTGATTGGAGAAAACAAAATTTTAATATTTTTTGGTGAGTGAAGATGATTTTGTCATGTTTTCCTATTAATTGCAGATGAGGACATGCACAAAAATAAGTGTGGGGGAGTTGATGTTATTAATATTTTAATATCTTTTTAATACTCTCTTTACTAATTTTATATGAAATGTTCATAATTTTTGTGAAATATTAATGTTTATATATTAAATATAATTTTTGAGCACTATTTGAATTTATCCAGATTCAAGAATGTTTAATGGATTAACAATAACTATCACCCTACTTATCCAAATTTCATGAATCCTTTTATTTAGGGTTCCCAATTCCAATTTCAACATTGCATTAGAAGTCACCTTTGTCAAATTCGTCCATGTAGAGGGTCATATGAACCACACAAGAAAGCCCAAGGAAACTGTGAAGAAATTGGACTATATATGAATGTTGAATTATTGGGCTCAATCTAGAAGTAAAAATACCTTAATTCTCCTCCCTAGATCGGATTACGTTTCAAGGAGTCCATGATAAAAATTTCCTAACCCAATCACAAATACAAGGGGCCAAACTGATGCATTGAAGTCTAGCCCACCATTCTGGCCGGGAATTAAAAACAGAACACTAGTTTTGCCCTTTATCCTGATGTAGACACCCGTTAGAGCTGAGATTTTGCATTGTGAAAGAGGAGATTCGGGTGTCCAACGTTGTTGAAAAATGATTTTTATTTTAGGGCATCTTCCGATTCAAAAACTCATTCACATTATGGACTTTGAAAAAGTCTGTATTGAAATGGACAGATCCGAATGGTTTACTAAACCCGCCATACCTTTTGATCATTGGGTCCAATGGATGCCAAATTTTCATAGTAGATAGAAGACATTTTTATATACAACTTGGAAGAAGGCTATTTCTCATGATTCGGCTGTCTAATATACATATCAGCGATCCAAGTTGAGGGTTATTTCTGGAATGTAAATAGTCCACCACCTTGGGCTATAAATACATCCCCTCCTCTCCTTTCAAAAGGGTTGGCATTTTAGAATAGAGTAGAACATAATGGAATGACCAACGCCTTGCCAAAGGCTTGGGAGGACCTTCCATACTCACGTTTTCACTTGAGAGACATTTCTTTATCTCTTTGTTTTTGCTTACTTTCATGTTCTTCGTTTTTGTAATCTTGTAAGTCTCTTTATTTGTAATTCGGGTTTAATGAAAGTTTCTTCTTTAATTTCTATTATTCTCATCCACCTTATGTAGATTAATATTAATTTTCTTAAAATAGTTCATATACAGTTGAATCCCCTTCCCTTATTTTGTTTTCTCATTCAATCGAAAGTTTGTTTTTAATTATCATCATTGTTCGTGTGTGTGTGTCGACATACTACTCTTTTCTTATCCCTTTGTTTTTCTTCTCATATTAATTTATAATCATAATAATTATAACCAGATTATTAAACACCCAAATGGATGAGTAAATCTCTCATTGGTGTGGCTTATAATTCGGGGATGTTAAGTGATTGGGAGTTTTTTTCAATGAGTATTCATTAAATTAATATTGTGTATGTTAAACTTAAGATGTCATGGATTAATGATATGTTTTGTTTAACGAGTGGTTTCCATGGATTATTGGAACCATAAATACACTACCATAAATAATTTTTGATTGATATTAGAACCCTATGTTAAGTTTAGGCTTGGATTAATGCCTTAACACCTAGGAATTCCAATCAACGTCATCTTATGACATGGGTGTTAATTTAATGCAATACAAAGTAAGGCTTAAGGATATCACATGCTTAACTCCCCAATAATTAACTCACCCCAATATTTATCAATTTCTTAAATCAATTATAGTAAATAAATTTTTTCAATTTAGCTCTGAAAACAAACCCCCCTAATCAAAATACAATCAACTAAAAACAAATGACTATTATAAACTATCATCACCGAGGATTCGACCCGAGTGCTGTTATACACATTAGCAAAGCACTGGAACTTTGACCGGTCGATATGCGACAATCGGCCATGTGTTTCAGTTATTCCCACACATGTCTATCCGCACACATTTATTCCACATGGATTTTTTATTTCTCATAAACATTAACCTATTTAGTAATCTCAATTTCTCTCTCTTCTATAGTTTCTAAGTATTTTAAAGGATTAATTGAAAGAGATTGGTTAGTTTTTTATTTAGGTAGAAGGAGTGGAGATATCAGTGAATGGTTTTGAATATTCCATAATTATATTATTTATATTTACATGTACAGTAAATATAGGAATAGTAATTACTGCCTTTTTTATTATTATATAGCATGAATTGGTGGTTTTATCTCATTTTAAGGTGATTTTTAGGGGAATTTCATCCCATACATGTGAAAGATACCATCAATGATTGTTTCATACCCATTAGCTATCGGTAATGTGAATTGGGGTTTATTAATGTCTTAACTTCCTACTTGGGTGAGGTTATAGTGTGTGCGGATCATGAAAAATTAATTAAAATTTAAAATATCAACATGAATATTCATTGATTTTGAAGAAGGAAATATTTTTTTGGAATATTATTTCCATTTCATCACATTTAGTGATAGAATGTGGGTTCAAGATTTGAATCGACTCTCTTTATTTAACTATTTACAAATTTTTTCAAAAAAATGATTTACCATATCACCAAAAAAACCATAAAATTATAAAGTATGAAAATATTCTTATAAACATCACAAGTGTGTGTTTGGATACTCTTGTGGTATCCCAATGAATTAAATAGAATTTTATATCATTACGATGATCATGAGACTTATTTTGAAGTGGGTTTATTTAACAAAGTAACATAAATTATAGGTTGTACCCACACTCTTGATGGTATACCAAGATCTATTAACAACATTTTCTTCATCTATTTTCCATTAAGAACTTGATCTACCTCTTAATATTGTTCTAAACCCACTATATTATGTTACATATTATGTCTACACCATATATTCTCTAACTCTATATTGAAACCAAAGATTTTTTTTTAGGATTCCTCATTCAATCATGTAACACTTCTGGTTTAAGGAGATATTTTATTTCTATAAACTACATGTCCCTAATTCCTAAAAATATTTTATATTCATTCACTAGAATTAATCGTCAATATAATATAATTTATATAGGACATGATTCAATATAACAACACTTTATTCAATTATAATTTAACATTACAAAAATATTAGGTGAAGATTAGTATAACAATCCATAAATTTTTAAATATCATGGATGATTTCATCCATTAAAATATCAAAAATTAAAAAAAGAAAATAAATATAATAGAATAATATATTTAAAACAAGGTGATCCACTGGATCATCTTCTCCCTTGAGGAACACAATCAGTAGAACTAAACCTCAAATGATATAGAACACATTCAATTTAAAAACCATGTTGTGAAATAAATATGAAAATTATGTGAATTAGAAGTGTGATTTAGTAGGTTATAATTTAATGAATTTATATAGAGTATTGGAAGTAATATAGATGTTATAAAGAGAAATATGGTCATTGAAAATACGGTCATTATATATACATTTATTTGATTGGTACACTAAATAGTTTTTCTGTTAGTAACAAATTTAGAAAAATATAATGCACAAATAATATAATATTAAAAAAATATAAAATTTTATTAAAATGTTTATTTATGAAAATATTTTTATGCTTTACATATTTTTATTATTATATATTTAAATAATATATTTATAAAAATAAAATATTGATATTAATATCAATAGATTGATAAAATTAAATGATTAAGATATAATTATTTAATTTTAATGCTATTTAGTAATGATTATTTATGTGACATTTTTAAAATAGATTTTTTAGTGTTGAGTATCTTTATATAAAGTAAATTTATCATTAATAAAAAAAATTTAAAAGAAATTTCCTTTATATTATATTTAATAAAATAAATTAGCATTCTTTCCAATAGTAATTACTTAGAAAATAGTAAGAATAAATTTATTTTATGCATAAAAATTAATTTTTTTTAAAAATTATTTTTATGCATTATGGGTGCCTATATTAAAATTATTTTATCCCCTCTAGAAATAGATCTTCACAAAATGATTTTAATATTTTCAATAAGTATATCACAATTTTGAAATTTGGTCATTTTTATTTTTTTATCCCAAAAATAAATTACCATGATATATATTTTTAACCCTATAATACAGATATTTTTCATTGAATTTAATTTTTTTTAAGTATTGTGTATTTTCAAGAAAATAAAATTTATATAGTTTTAAAATAAAATAAATTCAAATTTTAATAAAAATTTATTCAATTAATTTATCTAAACTACTAATAAAATCAATTTATGTCTAAAATGGATTTTACTAAAAAAAATAATTGTTTTTTATGCATTATGACTTTTATTTTAAGAAACAAAATATACTATGGTGAAATGATGATTTAAATAAAAAATGTTGTTGATATAAATAATATATTAACACTAATTTAATTATAAATATTTTGGAAATAAAAATAAGAACATTTAATATTTTTCTATAAAAATTGTTTTTTCTATATAACTTATATTTTAATTTAAATCGTAATTTTATCATATTTAGAGGATGAATTTGTTTAAGTGGAGTAAAAAATATAAATAATAATATTAAAATTAAAAAAGCTTCATCTCAATTTTTTATTAAAAATATAAATACCATATTAAATATTTGATCAAGTTTAAAGGGTAAAAAGGAAGTAATATACCATAGATCGAATTTTACAAAATAAACATCACATTTAGATATTTGATAAGAAATGTTTTTGGTTATTAATTTAATCCCACATCTATAACCAATATTCCATCACTTAAAACAAATAACTCCCATGTTATTATATCTTTACCCATCACTTAACTTTAGATTCTATCAAAATGACCCTCTTTTTTTCTAAAAGGTTCTCACTTCCACCCACTCCAAAACACTCATAAACATAATAATTATACTAAATATTGAATCTTTTACCCCCATATATTCCTATTATAAATTTTTTTAACCCAAGTTTCAAGAATGTTTCCCAATTACCTTATTTACAATATGGTTTTTAGAGAATATCCATGTCCTCAACATGACTATTATCCACTCGCTAGCCTTTTCCTCTATATCATTCTCATCCACTCCACATCTGAACATATTTTAACCACATTAATAATATTAAATCAGTATATTGTGTATAATTAAATGTTATTATTTTTATTTAAAACCCATTATCTATCTCCCACCCATCCATTGGAAAATGAAAATGTTACCCATGTTTGGTGTGAAAAATCACCTCCACGAATGACCTATTTTATTTATCATCCATACCTTAAATGGATAGGTATAAGAATATATTTAATGAAGATAAATGATATTTATTTCCATATTAATATTCTAGAAATATATATTAGTAATCTTATTAATATTGAAACCATTCATAATATACTACCATTTCTTCATTTAAAATTATCAAAATAAGCTCTCTAGCGATTTCATCTTCACAAATAGAAACAAAAAATTACAAGTAAATAAAGTATAAACTTATACATCATTATGGAATATATATTATATAACATTCAACAATATTGTAATGATGATCTAGGTATCAATGGATGCAGATCAACCTTGACATTAAAAAACATGTCAAAAATGTAAAAATTACTAACATCCGATGAGGAAAATAAACAAAACCTATTTAATAAATGTTTAATATATTATTATAAGTAAATATTATAAAATATAATTGATTTTAATAATATTTTAAAATAATTAATTAAGATGGTTATGTTTATCAAACATTGTTTTTACAATACTTACGACCAAGAAGGAATCTAAGGTAAGGGTTCTGTTAACTGAACCTCCATTTAATTGATTCATAGTTTTTCTCACTTTATTATTCTGTTTTATGTTTATAATATTATTATATTGATTTTATTAATTATTAAATTTCAATTTTTATCTGGGTAATTTATATTTTCTCATCAAAATATTTTTCTTTTATGTATTTATTTCTTTAATAAAAAATGTTGTTAAAAATAGTTATCATCCTCTATAATAAGATATGTATATCCCATGTCCAAATTATTTATTTCCAAAAAAAATTATTTTATTATTTTGAAACATAAATAATTATCATCTCCTTTAATCATTATTTTTCTCCATACTCATTTTAAAATTATTTTTTATTATCATTTTTACAATGTGGGTTTCAATAAAAGAATTTTATAATATTAAAAATATTTTTCCATTCACAATCATATATTTCATCTTACACTTCACATTATATCTATATAAAATTTATATATTTTTAAGGGTTATGATACTTGGATTTAATTCTAAATAATTTTTGAAAAACTATTCATTCCAACTTCTCAAGATTGATCTTTCTAAAAGTGAATCGTAACTTCATATATTAACAAAAAAGTTTAGAAAAGTTTTCTAAAAACATTTTTACGTTTTTCTTCAATTTAACTATTTAACTCCAAAATATAAATATCCTTAGGAGTAATGTTTCATGATTCACCATTTCAATTCCATTATGAAATTAATCATTCGTGGTGATTAAATTTTGGTATCAACTTATCAGAATATTATTTTCATTCTATGTGATACCATTTCTAAAGAGATATGAATCCCATTTTATTTCCTTGTGTTCTTCATGAGATTAGATATAAATGATTTAAAATGGCACAACTGTGTATGGATAATAATTATTGGATAGTATTGTCTTTTATAACCCTCCAATTCATTGGGTAAATATTTCTATTTATTTAGATAATAATGGGAATTGAGTAGTGATCTTCAATCCACTACAAGAAGTATAATGTGATTCTTAATCCAATATTTGATGGGAAACACATAATTATTCATGATTCACTATGATATAATTCTCTAGGTAGATATCCATGACATATGTTAAGATTTTTTATACTTTTAAATGTTCTATACTATTATTCCATGAACATTGTTTTACATAATACTCTTTGGATCATTTTTTCACATATTTCCATACAATTATTCTTTGGTATATGAAATCTCATTTGAGGTTACATGTCCTTCTATAATTCCTATGGAAAATTCATATTTCTCCCATGTTTTCATATATTATTTGGATCTATCCTATACCCTCCTTGATAATATTTTTTCTTATAGAGAATTTGAACTCACCCCTTTTTTGTTTCCCATTTCCACAGGGAATTTAATGAAGGATCATGTGTAAAAATAAGTCTTATTTAATATTTTTGATGGAGATATTGAATTAGTTCTGCGAACTAATATTTTTCATGTAGCTAATATCCAAAGACACTAAACCTTAAACTCTTGAGGTTATACGATTATTTATGAGAAATAAGTTTTAAATTATGAAAAAAATGAAAAATATAAACAATGTTAACATAGGTAATCTTAATTGGAATCAATGTTGTTATGTAAGGTCTGTGTTTTTACCATCAGACCCAGGAGTGTGGGAGTGGGGCATCTCTGAGTACTCTTAAATCAATGATGTGACCTAAAAATCTCAACAATGGGTCATTATTTGTTGAAATGAAAATAAAAAATCTAAAAAGAATGGGGAAGAGAATAATATTTTCCAAATTTATCAATCATGGGTCTCTACAATCTTCCATGTACTAGAAAAATATAAAAAATATTGATATCAAATAGGGTGTCAACAATTCCAATGGGGTATCAGGTTTAAAATTTATAAAAGTAACACCTAAACATTTTAGTATGTATTTCTATTTAAAACAAACATGGGTGTTCAATAGGTTAGGTTACACACAACTCTAAAATAAAATGATCAATTCCTTATTTAATTATGGTATAGTTTTAAAATAAAAAAAATTAATACATTACCAGATAACTAAATAAAATATAATTTATAATATTACTATAGTAATGAAACCCAAAGAAAATAGAAATATTACAAGATTGAAATTATATTCATCATGATCTACCATGAAGTCCATTCCATTAGTAAACACTATACTAACAATACAAAATTTTAGAAATATGATAAAAATATTGAAAAATAAATTATATAATATTATGAATGATTTTTCATATGTGTGTAAGGATATATATTTGAAAGTAATATAACTGTTGAATAGATGGTTGTTTATTATACGACCATTGTACATTGGTCATTAGATATATGACCATCGGAGATATGGTTGTTTAATATACTTATATCCCATAGGTATACTAGTGATGTGTAATTATTATTAAAAAGTTTAAAAATCTATATAATTCACATATAATAACTAATTCTAGAATGTAATAAAATGATACAAATTAATAAAAATACTTTATTATAAAAAAGTTTATTTTTATTCATCACATATTATTATTATTATTATTATTATTATTATTATTCAAAGAATGATTAAATATTTTTATAAAATTAAATTTAAGATTATAGTTCCAAATTAGTGATAAATTAGTTTTATTAATATTTAAATAATTAATTTTAATAAAATATTGTTAAAATAACTTAATTGTTAAAAAGGGATATTTTTCAATGAATTGTATTTTTTAATTGTCTTGTATTTTTATCATAACAAATTAAATCATTAACTTATATAGGGTGATTCTAATAAAATATAATGCATGATTTCATAAATAAATGCACTAACTATAATTTAATTAGCAATTGATGTGAAATAAGATTATGAACACTAAATGATTAAATTTTATTTTTTTATAAACATTTATTTTCTAATATATTGATTTTTTAATTTAAATAGTTAATTTATTATTTTAGAAATTGAATTAGATTAAATGGTGTCTAAATGTTTAATTATAACATAAAAATTTGGTAATAAGATTAATTTCTTTATTTTACAAAAAAATAAGTTACATAGGTAAAAAATGAGTTAATAAAAGTAAAATGAGTTAAATTAGTAAAATTGAGGGTTAAAGAACTAAAATATCTCTCAAATTTTATATAAACTATGTATATGAGGGTATTTATGACTCATATTCATTATCATTCTACTTTGGATCCACTTTCCACATAAAAAGTCATTTCTAACACATTAAGGAATTGGAATTTGTGGAAATACCACTAAAACACACCTCTAAAATTATCCCACCTAAACCACTCCCACACCACTATTTTTTATATATTTACTATTTAATATCATTCCAAATTCTATCTCCTAATGTCTTAGTATATTTTTGGTCCCCTTTGGTACCCATTAAGAGGCCTAAATTATAACAACTCTGGTCTTTATTTTTCACTTAATCATAATCCATTACATAAAATCTTCACATGATACAACATAGAATATCGATAGGTATAGTGTATTTGGGTATTAAGAAAATTTCATAACAACATAAAACAGGAAATACACATATTTATTTAAAATTTATTTTACAGTACCACACACATTCCTTCGTAATTAGAATTACTTGGGATAATGTGATGACATGCATAAGAAAAGGGTGATCTATAAAGCATAATAAGGGAGTAAGTATAGAATAACATGAAGAATGCAATACAAGTTAGGGAAACATGAATATCAATGGATAATAATAGAAACTTGAACACAAAGGAATGATATAGAAAGATTATCATAACATGAAAATGCGGGAACAACATTTGACATGATATTAGCATGAGATATGTCTCACCGCACATGAAGCATGAGTAAACCCTCATTGGACTTAGATTAGAATGATTAAACCCTTATTTCACTTGTATTAGCATTATTAAACCTTCATTTCACATGACGTATCATGATAGTAATATTTACCCAATGCATTGGAGTACTATCAGGGCACACCCTTCTTAATCATATCATTTCATGCATAAGTTGGCCACATAGATCATACAACATTGATTCATTAAAAATCAGAATTTATTCCATGAATAGGAGATGTCTAATAAATAACTGTATGTCCTAAATCAACTTGTACATATTCTTAAAGGTTAATACCCTTGATAGTGAAATGGGTATGGTATTCCCTTATTCAATGATTTTGGCATGGCATATTTTGGTGAAACTTCGACAGCATAACGACCTCAAATATAAAATCTAAAATGGTTTGATGAGAGGGAAATTGGTATATAATAATTTATAAATCAAATGGATAGTATGTGGGTAATGGGACATAATAACCCAACACATGTAATGGAAATTTAAACACATAATAAAAAAGAATTGATTAAATGTAATTGAGGAGAGAGATATTTCTTATGGAATTTGTGCATGGTAATGGGTGTACATGGGAGGAATTAATGAGAGCGAAAGAGGTCTCTAATCATTTAAACATTATTATGTAAGTATGGTGGATGTGTGAACTCTTAAACCAACATTTTTAATTGAAAAAAGGGTATAACAATACAAAAATGTTGGACAAAATTGAGAAATGAAGAAATCCCTTACATGGAAGTACGATCCCAAAGGTTTGGTAGGGGATTGATAAATGATTCATGGGAGCTTGGGGAGCCCTAGAAGGATACTAGAGATAGTAGGTTAGAGTAGGGACATGATACATGTGTTTTTAGTGAAGACAAGTTGGAGTTTGGGTGGGATTATATATGAAAAGAGAGTGAATTCTTTATTATTTTGGTTTTGGACACCACACATTAAACTAATCAAACCCACAAACCAACCCATGGGTATTGCCTATTGTTTTTTCCAAATAGGAGTGTAAAACATTATTTTTTAAGTCTAATATCCTAACTACTTAAAATATTAGGCCTGTTTATGTGGAGGTGATTCACACTCTCAAGGAAATCATTTTAAAAAGTTGAAAGGTTTTATAAGTATTGGTGGGTCCACTAAGTTACCATAAAAATATTCAAAAAAATAATAAATCACATTATTTTAACAGTAAAACATATATTATCCAACACCCCATATATATTATTTTATTACACCACTATTGAGTGATTATGATGTCATCAGATATATTATTTAATTAAACGGAATTTTATTTTTATCCAAAAATTCGACTGCCTCAGAAATTTTTTAAAAATTCACCATTGGATAATTTAAACATCCTTATTCCAAAAATAATATTCATTTTATCTAAATAATTTAAGAAATATGTGAATTTTTAATTTTAATATAAAAACCGACATTTATCGGAAATTCAAGGGTTTTGACGAAAACAACTTTCAAACCATACGAAAAATTACAATTGTATTCATAAACACCTATTTGATATTTTATATTTAATAACAATTAATTCAGAAATAATATTTAATTTAAATATTTAACAATTCAAAATTATATTAAATCATCAAAATAGATTTGTTAATTGAATATGAACTAAAAATAATATTTTGGATTTAAAAACTGTTTACAAAGTAACAATAATAAAATGAATGAATATTCCCTATAAAAAAACAATTTTCAAAATCATAGTGCTAGGGAGTTTTTACAAAATCCCTTTAAACACTCCCATAAGAAAAAAGGGTAAGGTTCACGATGGTGACAAACTCTTGGGGTGGCTTAGATGACATCTCTTGAGTGTTAATCTCTATTAAAATCCACTTCTCACGTAGGTGGTTCCGTTTGAGATTAATGTATTAAAGCTTGGATTGGGCTTGGTCAAAAGTGAAGCTCAATGATGCCACCTCCTTTCTGTGCTTTAATAAATGGTCTTCGTTTGGAGAAACTCTTCTGGATGAGGTCATCACTTACTTTTTCTGAGTAAATTGGATTTGTTAAAGACCAATATTTATACTAATTATTTGGTCATTATTCAATGACTCTATTAGAAATAGTAATAATTATTAACAGTATTTCAAAATCTATATAACATAAAACCATGAAAGTTCATATGTTATATTACTATTTTATATAATAAGAAATTTTATTAGATCAAGAGGATTTTTCATTAATAAAAGTTTTGGTCATTACAATATTGAAATTTTGCCCTTGAAATTTCATTTTCCCACAAAAAAATAGATGCGGGCAACTCTACTTCATCACTTCCGATGATTCCCATGTTGCCTCTTAAAATGTGTGGTTTCTCTACAACACTTTCTTGAGGGGAATTTTATTATTTTGTATGAAATTTTCCCTATGATCTAATATATTCACCTGCTTCCGTTCAAAGGATAGGTCATTCCACAATGGTACCACCTTTAGATTGAGTACATGTGATGGTTCAGGTATGTACATCCTCAAGAGTGATACATTGAATAAATTGTGTACTTGAGACAGGTTCTGTGGGTATTCAAGTCTATAGGCCACTACTCTAATGTGATCAAGGAACTCAAAAGGGACAATGTAACTTGGACTAATATTTCCCTTCTTCCCAAATCTCATAACTCTCTTCCTTGGTGATATGTCAAGGAATGACATGTCTCCAAAATCAAACATTAGGTCTCATCAATGATTATCAGCGTAGAACTTTTTTCAAATTTGAGTAGCTTTAATGTGCTACTGGATGGTCCTAAACTCCTCCACCATTTCTTCGACCATTTTGGACCTAGGAGTTTTCACTCCCCAACTTCATCCAAACATGGTTGTGTTCTCCACCTCTTCCCATAAAGGGATTCCTAAGGTTCTATTTAGATTCTTGAGTGGAAACCATTGTTGTAAGAAAAATCAACTCGAAGAAGATGTTGATTCTATCCTCCTTTGATGTCCTTGAGCATGATCTCAACATATCCTCAAGTATTTGGACAATTCAATTAGATTGGACATCAGTTTGAGGATAATAAGTCGTACTGAAGTTCAGATCAATATTCAAAGAATGTTGAAGACTCTTCCAAACCTGAGAGATGAATCCTTGATCTCAATCATATACAATATATTGTGGTAATCCATGAAACCATACCACATTGCTGATATATACCTATTTTAGTTTTTCCAATAAGAAATCCTCCTGAATTGCAATGAAGTGTGCAGTCTTTGTAAGAAAATCCACAACAACTGAGATAGAATTGTTTCCTTTGGATTTCTTTGATAGTCTAGTGAAAAATTCCATGGTGATTTTCTCCCATTTTCATGATGGTATGGGTAATGGTTTCATCATCCCCTTAGAATTCTTCCCCTCAGAATTCACTTCTGAAATACTAGACACTTTTATGTATACTCAGCAATATCCTTCTTCATGTTTTTCCACCAATAATGCTCTCGGAGATCATGATACATCTTTGTGTTTTCTGGGTAAATAAAGAAATTCGAACTATGTGCATCATCCAAAATTTATTTCCTTAACTCTTGATTTTATGGAACACATTGTCCTGGCCAAATTCTCACAATTACATCTTCATTAACACTGAACTTTGAGGATTTACCTTTTCTAATAGTTTCCACATTCTTCTAAATTACCACATCATCTTTTTTAGCATCATTAAACCTTCCCAAAAGATATTATTAGGCAATAATTTGTAAAACGATTGATGATGTTCCCTTATTTATGATTCCCAACTCCATATTCATCAAATATAAGAAGATTTAATCCTTTTCAATTCTCATCAATGAAAGAGTTGTTATAACCTTTCTACATAGAGCATCTTCCACTTTCTTCACTTTCCCTGTGTGATAATGGATTAAGCATTCATAGTCTTTGATCAGATCTATCCATCTTCATTGGCGGTTATTCAACTGTTTTTATGTGAATATATACTTGAGGATTTTGTGATCCATTTATATTTCACACTTCTCCCAAATGATGTAATGTTGCCAAAATTTTAAAGTGAATATTACTACAGCCAACTCCAGATCATGTGTTGGGTAGATTTTCTTAGGAAATTTCAATTTCCTTAGAGCATAGGTAATGAACCTTTCATTTTTCATCAAAACACAACCTATGAACTTTTTCAAAGCATCAGTAAATATTACAAAAATTATCCACTTGTGCGTAATGTGAGCACAAGCATAGTTATAAAACTCTTTTTCAACTCCTAGAATATCTCTTCAAATTGATCACTCTAATAAAACTTGACTACCTTATGTGTTCGCTTGGTAAGATGGTTTGACAATCATGAGAAATTTTTAAAAAATTGGCGACAATATCCAACTAACCTAAAGAAGTTATAGATATTTGTCATCGATGTTAGCCTGGGCCATCCCTTAATTGCAGCTGTCTTGGAGGGATCCATAGATATCCCATTGATGTGATGATATATCTCATGATTGATACTTCCTTCAACCAAAACTCACACTTGTGGTACTTTTCTTAGAGCTTCCCCTTTCTCATGTTAGTACAATTCTTAGATGCTTGTCATGCTCCTCCTTGGTTTTGGAGTATATCATAATATCATCTATAAATACTACACAAGATTTGTTGAGGTAATCTATAAAGACTATATTCATCCATTCCATAATTATTTCAAGAGAATCAATGATACCTAAAGGCATGACTATGAATTCACAGTGCCCGTATCTTGTACAAAAAGTTATCTTGGTGATATCCTCTTTCTTCACCCTTGCTTGATAATATCCTGACCATAGATCCACCTTGGAATAATATTGTGATCCACACAGATGATAAAAAAAGTCATCAATTAGTGGCAGAGTATACTCATTATTTATTGTTATTTTATTGAGCTCATGATAATCAATGCAAAGGTACATTGAACCATACTTTTTATTGCTGAAGATGACTGGTGCACCCAATAGTGAAGCACTTGGGGGAATAAACCCTTTCTCCAGATTCTCTTGTAGTTGTCTCTACGGCTCCTAAAGCTTCACAACAGCCATTCTATATAGAGTCTTGGATATTCTCAATGCCCCATGTATAAGATAATTTGAGAATTCAACATCTCTTCTAGGAGGAAGACCAGACAGTTACTCAAGATTCACTTCAACGAATTTCCTCACAGTCGGCATGACTTCAAGGATGGTTTCTTCCCTAGACTCAATCATCTGAGAAAGATACTCATGATCATAGGGGAGTAATATCCATGCTTGAGATGATGTTTTTAAGGAAGATTCATCGTCCTCCTTGCACTTGTACAGAATCAGGTGTCAATTCTCTATATGGATGGTGATGTCACTCTCATGAAATTTTTTGTTGGATATATATAAGGAAAGTCAATTCATGCTAGGAATTTCATCAAATTCTACCAGAGGGAGTATGATGAGGTTCTGTGAGAAGTTAAATCCACAAATTGTGATAGAAAAGGACATATATAAATGGGGTGCAATGATTCCTGATTTTTTTGTTCCCACCAACATCTTTAAATCCATAAAATTTGGTGGTATTGGGATTGTTCTACTAAATTTTCAATAATATAAAAAAATGTATAGAAACATAATAAAAAAGTACATTCACTATTCTTGAATGAATAACTAGCATACATGTCACCATTTCATTTTTTCAGTTCTCTTTGGCAGTATTGATTGAAAAAGAAAACCCTTGATACCTTGGAGGTTGTTGGTTGCCTCAGAAAACCCTTGTCTTAGGGAACTTGTTTGCGAAGTGCCCAGGTTATTTACAACTGATGTAATGAACAATGTGTTGCGAGTCGAATAGAGTGTTCCTCTCCTCTTTTGCATCCACATATTTTTCTTGTCGGCAGTTAATGACTGGGTTCCCTTCTCTTCAACACCTAAAGAATTTCCTCTCCCCCTTCAGGAAATTTCAAGGGTTCTTTTTTCCACACATTTGGAAAGGGGGTTTTTTAGCTTTTTAGCACTATTGGATTTATCGACCAGACCGCTAGAATTAAATTAAAAATTATACTTCTTATCCCCCTGATACCCCTAAGATTTTCTGATCTCCATTTAGAAATTGAGGGCACATCAGACAATTTCTTCATGTCTCACGAAGTGACAGATCTCTAGGTATTTCTATAGTCTTGGTTTTTTACGACCAAAGATGAGGTCAACCTTGAACTTGGGGGTAATGGGAAATATGTAGGCATATCGTGCAATCCTTATGATGTTTTCCTCATACACTCCAATATATTATTTATCTTTTTTTCATGAGTTCAAGGAAGTCCCTTTCCATTTTATGTCATAGGGTGTGCAAAAAAATATTTATTGAAAAACGATTTCTAAAAATATATCGACTCAAACTCCTTGAGATCCTCCTCAGGCTTCTTATTTTTGATCAATGCCCACCATTGATCAGATTCACCCTCTATAGGATAAGAATCCTAAAATAACTTTTCCTGTTCAGAACATTGAAAGACAGAGAAGATCTTCTCAACACAATTGATCTATTGTTCGGAAATTGAGGGATAGGATGATCCATTAAAAGTATGAGACATTTGCCTCATAAAGCTCTCTATTGTGAATTTTTCTTTCTGGGGGGTTGAACGTTTCTCTTGACCCCTATTTCTATTCAAAAATTGAGTTAACTAAGAGATTATCATGACAATGTTTTTGATTACCTCTCTTATCAGATTGGTCATCTCATTTGAATAGTTATCACAATGATCTTCACATCATTTATTAGCTCGGGTCCCCTATTACCAGTCATTAGTTGTTATAAAAGGAACGTTATGGGTAACACCAAAAAGGGGAATCCAAATAATAAAAGAGATAACTTATAATTTACATTTATTTCCTTAACTTATCAATTTATAGGTTTAAATCTATGTTTTCCACGATCTACTTCTCAAAAAATATTCTTAGAGGCATTTTTTTAATTCCCTTAACAATACTTCATAATATTATTGTGAATTTACAAATTCATATCCCTCAAGAGTGTCGTAACCAAGAGTGCAGCAAGGACCATTTTCATGCACTAGTTCCGTTTGGATTCTATCTCAAAGCGGTGTTTTTAGGTTTTCCCCCAAGATACATCTGCACTAGATCTGCCTCTACCTGCTCATATCCATACAGGGGTGTATTTTCATGATAAACCAACTACTCATTACACGCAAAAATTTATGGATGTTTTTATTATAATTAGTCTTATCCATAAGTCATTCACTAGGTTTTTCTAATCTTAATCCCAAATATAACTAAACCTATCCTCTGATTCCAACTATAACAACCATTCTCATTATTTCACACATAAACATAATTTATTACATAAAATATTCACTTGATACAACATAGAAGATCAAGATGTATAGTGTCTTTGAGGATTAGGAACATTAAATAATAAATTCAAATAATAAATACACATAATTATTGAAAACATATTTTACATGACCATAGACATTCCTTCGTACTTTGCATTGCATGGGATAACCTGAGGAATTGCATAAGAAAAGGGTGAGCGATAAACCCAATAAAGGAGTAATAAAGGAAAAACAAAAAGAATACAATACATATTACGCAATATGAATGTTAAAAGATGATAATATAAATATTAACATAAAATAATGATATAGCATGATTATCAGAATATCCAAATGTGGCAACAAAAGTTTACAAGATATTTTCATAGGACAAGGATCACTGCCCATGAAGCATGAGTAAACCATCATTGCACTTGTATTAGCATGATTAAACCCTAATTTCACTTGTATTATCATGTTTAAACACTCATTTCACTTGACGTATCATGATATTAATATTTACCCAATGCATTGTAGCGCTATCAGGTTGCACCCTTCTTAATCATATCATTTCATGCATAAGTGTTCCCCACAGATCATACAACATTGATTCATTAAACATAATAATTTATTACATGAATAAGAGATGTCAAATACGTAAATTTAGGTCCTAAATCAACATGTACATGGGCATTAAGGTGAATACCCTTGATATAGATATGGTTATGGTGTTCACTTAGATGATGATTTTGGCATTTGAAATTTTGGTGTAACCTCAACAACATAACGACGTCAAATAGAAATCGTAAAATGGGATTATGAGAGAGGAATGGGTATCTCATCATTTATAATTGAAATGGAATGTAAGGGGGACATGTAACATAATATCTCAACATATGTAATGTAAATTTACATTCATAATATAAAAAGAATTGATTGACTGTAAATGAATAGATTGAAATTCCTTATGGAATTTTGCATGGTAATGGGTGTACATGTGAGGAATTAATGAGATAGAAATAGTTATATCATCATTAAAACATATGTAGGGATATATGGGGGAGGTTTGAAATCATAACCCAACATTTTAATTGGAAAAGGAGTATATTAATATAATGAGATTTGGAAAAAAATGAGATAGGATGAAATCCATTACTTGGAAGTGTGATCCCAATGGCTTAGGAGGGACTTGAGAGAGGCTTCTTCAGAACTTGTGGAGCCTTGGCAGGATAATAGAGACATTAGGGAAGAGTATGGACGTTATCCAAGTGTTTTTAGTGAATCAAAGTGGGAGATTTTGTGGGTTTATATAGGAAAAGACATGGAATTCTTTATTATTTAGATTTTGGACACCACACATTAAACTAATAAAAACCACAAACCAACCCATGGTTTCTGCCTATGGGTTTTTCCAAAGTGGAGTATAAAACATTATTTTATATGTACAATGGCCTAAATTCTTATAATATTAGGCTTTCTTGAGTTGAGGTGAGTCACACTCTCAAGGAAATCATTTTAAAAGTTAAAATGTTTTATAAGTCTTAGAGGGTCCACTATGGAAAGATTAAATTAATAAAACAAATATAAAATCACATTATATTAATGGTAAAAAATATATTTGCTGAAAACCCCTTTTATAGTATTTTATTCCAACAGTAATGGTCATTATATTGTAATAAAACACATTATATAATTAAACAGTATTTAATTTTTAACCAAAAAATCTATTGCATCAGAAAATTCTGAAAAATCACTATTAGATAATTTTTTTGTCATGATTCCAAAAATAATATTCATTTTATCTAAATAATTTTCTAAATTTTTGTTTTTTTTATTTTAAAATAAAAATCAACATTTATTGAAAATTCATGGGTTTGACAAAAAACGGCTTTCAACCCAAAATAAAAATTACAATTGTATCTATAAAAAATTATACGATATTTTATATTTTATAAACATTAATTTAGTAATAATATTTTATTAAAAAAATTTCTGATTGAATTATCCATTAATTCATCAAAATATATTTCTTAATAGAATATTTACTAAAAATACTATTTGTTCTTTAAAACTATTTACAAATTAACAATAATAAAATGAATGTATATTCTCAATAAACAGTAATGAACATAATCATAGTGTTATGGTTCTCTTACATAACATCCTTAAACACCTTCATAAGACCTAAGGGTAAGGAGTGCAATGGTGAAAGACTCTTGGGGTGGCTCGGATAACATCACTCGGGTGGTAATCTCTATTAACATCCACTTCCCCCGTTGGCGGTTCTGTTCGAGCTTAATGTGTTGAAGCTTGGCTTGTGATTGGTCCAGATAGAATCCCAGTGACACCACCACCTTTCTGAGATTTGATAACTGGTCTTCGGACAGAGAAATTATACGAGATGAGGCCATCACTTCTTTTTTCTGAGAAAATTATATTTTTTAAGCCTTATATTTATACTAATCAATTGATCACTATTCAAAGACTACATTAGAAATGATAAAAATTATTAACCTTATTTTGAAATCCATTAAACATAAAACCAAGGAAGTGCGTATGTTATATAACCATTTTACATAATAATGCATTTAATTAGATCTAGAGGAATTTTCAGTAATAAATGCTTGGGTCATTACATAAATCCTTCATTTCAATGGAACGCATTTCTTGGAGCGAATTCATCTAAGTATCTAGGTGTTCAAAATATTTTCAAAATACCTTCTCATTTATACTATTTATCAATATTATCAACCAAATATAATTATTTTACATTAAAACAATTATAATTCTACAATAAATATTATTACTATTATATTACTCGATACTCCTACTCATTTATTTGTATAACATGTTCATGTTTGGTCTAGTTCAACCACATTCATGAATTATGATATACTAACACCACAATTCCATAATTTATGGGTTTTTACACATTAATAATAGAAATATATGATACTAAATATTAATTTATTCAATTAATAAGGTTTTTTTATTAGTGAAAAAATGTGAATGGGTATTATAAAGTAACTTTTTTTTATTTTTAAATTACTCAAACAATTATCTTCATGAATTCAATTCTCATGAACTATACCCACAACTTCCATAAAATTAACATGGAACTAAAAAAAAAATTATAAAATTTATACCACTATATTTAATTATTTTTTATTGATGAACTTGTTATCCAAGAATGAGTAACAACATTACCCTTACAAATCATGCATGAAACACTAAAAAATACTAACATCCTATGATGAAAAAATAGTAAACAAATAATATATGTGTAACAAATAATTATAATTAGATCGTATAAAAAATAATATATTTGAATAAGGTTACTAAATATTTGATTAATATAGTTATATTTATTGTAAAATTGTTTAAATCATTTTAATGAATGTTGGTAGTAATGGTTAGGGTTCCTCATCTCAATTTCCCTTCCTTGAGATATTCTCCATATTAACTAGTTGGTGTGTTTTATGTTGTGTATATACTACCCCATGTATGTTGATTATAAAAAAATTTAATATGATTCTGGGGATTTAAAATTATTATCAGGTTCTCTCTTTCAAACTATTTTGATTCAAAAGCAACCAAAGATGTAAGGGTTTTTTTTAATTTCACTTTGAAATCATTATTGTCCAGGTCTAAATTAAAATTTAGGGAAATTATATTTAATATATATATATAACCATTGATTTTATTATTATATGGTTATTTACAGAGACTATATATTCTACTACCATATCACCTCTATTTGGTTAATAATTCAAATAAAATGATGTAGGTAAGTGGAGCTGACCTTATATCTTATTTTCTATCAAGAATATTACTACTCCACGCCCATGATTGCCAGATGATCTTATGGATTTCATTATCCTAAAATATATGATTTCTTAAGGTCGCTTTTATTCCTTTAGTTTTTTATAATAGTGTAAAATGAATCACATTTAACATTCTCTACATAATCGATGTCTACTATATTTTTATTTGGTTTTCATTATGAATCATCATTTTTAGGTTTCTATAATTTATAAAATTAATTTTTATTTAAATTATAATTATTTTTATAATACTATTATTTTATATATTTTTTCTTTTGAAAAAGAAAATAAAAAAATATAAGAAAATAAAAAAAAATATAAAGGATATTTCTTTTTATATTTCAACCAATTATCTCATATTCATCAAAAGTGTGTTTTATCTATGTTTAAAACTATTAGTGTTTATTATGATTCAATAGGTATATTATTAATAATATTATCCAATTTATTTATTTAGATTCATTATGTTCATTTATTGTAGAAAATTTTCATGAAATCTATTTCTTTCATAGGGGTTAATTAAGATATGGTAGAATTATGAATGTTTTCATGTTCAAGTAGATAAAATATATAGGGTTTTTCATTATATGAAAATTTTGATTTGAATTATATTTCCTTTCATCGTATTTGGAAAAAACATATATCTCATGATATAATATGTTTCGGATTGAGGAGTTTATCGAATCCACTATGCTTATGGGAATGGTGAGAGAACCTATCCCACTATATTATGGGAGTCTATCAACTATGTGATCATTTTATTAATGGTGAGTGTTGATATAAGAAATAAATTTGGATACTTATATTTTTGAAACAATTGTATTGAATGATTCAGGGTGGAGGGGAAGAATTTAGGTCCATGCCCAATAATCTATTTCATTATTTTATTTGGATAAATCCATATAATAAGATGATAGGAACCTCAAGAGATTCTAAGAGATAATTATTTCACATATATATTATAATTAAATGATATATAAAATAATTACCAATGCATGAAATTATTTATTCATTTCCAAATTAGTTGACCTATTTATATTTTTTTCATTTGTTGTGATGAAGGATCCAAGCCTATAATCCCCATAGTAGTATCTAGATGTACTCCAAGAATATTATAACTATTTCATCAGAATTATAGTTTCTTGCATGGATGATCTAAAACACTTTTTTTTGTTTGTCATTAATTGAAACAAGAATATTTACACAATTGAAAAACTGTATATATTTTTATAAATCTCTTTAGAGGGTGGAGTAGACTTGTCTCTCTATTATTGGTAGAATTCGTGAGAATTTCCCTCTTAATTTAGAAATAATTCTCTTGGGAAATTATTTTTCACAATAAAATCCCAACATCATAGAAAATGATATGATCATGTTTATATATCCTAAAGTGAACCATCAATAATTTCAAAAAATACCTTATATAATTTTTAACTCAGAACTCACCCCATCTCAAATAATAATAATAATATTATTATTATATTATAGGGTATACACCAAACTAAAAATTTATTTAAATATCATTTCATTTGGATCCTTTAATCCACCCATCAATACTCCACATAATTCATTAAACCTTTTGTAATAACAATTTTATTTAAATAAATAAATTTTTTTGTATTATTTATTCAATAAATTTATATTGTATTTACAAACTAGTGAATGGATATTTTTTTAATATTTACAAAACAAAATAAATAATTATATATTACCTTAAAAATTAACAAGGGATAATGAAATATAACTTATTCATATAACTAAATAAATAATTACCTTGAAAATAATTTTTTAAATTTTCAACTCATATATATATATATATATTGGAATTAATAGTGATTGAATTTATTAAATTAATAAAAACTAAATAATTATTAAAACACAACTTGGGTAAAATCATTATTCAAACTATTAACATTAAATATAATTTAAATGAGACTCTAGATATATCTATTTTATAACCCACGTAGACATTTTCTTTGTGTATTTAGGTAAAGTAGACTAAATTCTATGATCAATGAATATCAACATGTCAAGGAATCCATAGTGAAAGAAGTTAATGTATTAATGGAAAAAAATTCCTAAGAACTCTCATTATGTCATATAATCTCTTTGTCTCAATATCTCATCAAGAAGGATTCACACTTCATGTCATTAACCTATATACTTGATTTACATTTATTTTAGTTCCTCAAATGAATATGTTGATATAATACCATGGTCATGGATTTATCAGCCCATTCAATTTCAATAAATGGATTAGAGATATATTTTCCCAATAACTCAGAAGGGACAAATCCTTTCATAACAAATTCATTAATATCATATCACTTGTGATGCACTTAAGATATCATACCTTATTATGAGAATATGTTGTCACCATTTTTTTCAACACATCAATGTATATTATTCAGGATATATATTAATAATATTTATAATTCAATGGACTATTAAACACACTTACAGATAGGAATATCCAAGGAAAATTATAAAATATGGAATTACTATTGGTGGGTCTGTTCTCATAACCACCTCTCTTGGATATTACCTAGTGTCAACATTATAAGAAGATGTCTCAATTTATTTATGAATATTTTCATAAAAAAATAAGGTTCTCATCATAGTAGGGAACTGCAATGACATTTCGAAAAAATAGATACTCTATGTAAATCATCCCAATGTTGTAATACAGAAAAATAATCATCATATGATAAAATGTTTATTAATATTCTAGTATTTTAATTTATTTATAATTTAATGTATAGCGTAGTTGGTTCTAGGGAACATAATTCAATAGACTCCCACTTGAACTAGATTCAATTACTAATTAATAAGTTATCCTGAAATGAGAATCCTCCCTATATTGATTATGGATATAGTTGTTGGGTCTACCACATTTTGGTGGTTTTTCTTTTTACTATAACATTATTTATATGAGAAAGTACAACAATAGATGATATCCTAGAGTATTCCTTTTTAGTCCTTAATCAATATTTAACATATTACCTAAACACCATAGTATGGATTAAACTATTTCTAAACCCACTTCTTAATCGGTATAATAATTTGCAACGTACTCAATTTATATATATTTGGAAACCACTGGCTAGAATAATTTTTTATCGTACATATAACCCTATAATAGATATGATAATATATCAATATGATCTAAATAAAGAATAATTTTTTATCCACTTAATAACTAGTATTCTCGTTTCTACAATTCCCATGAACTCTTCTAGGTTTACTTTCTCAAGTACTATCAGATAGTCTTAACCAGCCACCTTTGTAGTTTTCCTATATTTATTCGGTATTCAACTTTTATGAATTATACATAATAAATATCAAACCTCATTACATATCATGCCATATGAAATAGGGTTAAATATTGTTCTTATTTATATATACTATATTTATCACATGAATAACCTCATGTGTTTTCATATATCATACTAGCGATATTTCATTCCATGTGACATAGAAAATGAATTATTTTTAACAAATGTGCTATGTCTTGATCTTATTGACCTCGTAGATATGTGTTTATATATTTTATTCCAGAAAAATTGGACTATTAATTAATTAATCCATGGATAAATTATTTTCATTATTCCAAAAATTGTATGAATAAATATTATCATTCCATATATTATCAATATATATTCTTTAGAAAACTATATAGCTCCCACTAACCTCCTTTAAAAATAAATCACATGTTCATTCCGAATGATTTATTAACAAGTTAATTATGTTTATTTTAATATATTAATTGATATTTGAATCTTTAACTTCCCATTTGATTAATTTAGTGTCACTAACCCTTTATGGTTGCTTCTTATAGATATCGTCCAAAAACGTTCCTCCATGTAAGGTGGTCTTGATATCTAATACCCAATATAATGATCATTGAATGTTATTATAATGAGTAAAGTAGATTTTACCATGATTATTGGTGTTATGTTTTGTTATAGACTATGTCTATACATCTCTTAAAACTTTTGTACTAAATAGAGATTTATTATTACCATAATGTATCATCCATAACAAATTTCTATTGAAAACCCACCAATGACTTTACATGAACTATAGAAACATCCAAAATACAGAAATAGATTTTCGTATATTTAATCCATCATTACTATGTTTGAATATTACATTAAATAAATTTTTACATTTATTTCTTCTCTATAAGATTAATTAATCTTTTAAAATAATATAACATCTCCTTTTAGTGAATATAAAACCGCATATTTGGTTTTAACATTCCTATGTAATATATATCTCTTTGAAAATTCTTCCCACTAAAACTAGTAGATATTCGGGTTCATATACCTACTCACATGCATCTAGAGCCTAAAAATAATCAAATTCTTGCTTTCTTCTATTAGACCTAGAGTGATGTAATTTATTTATATGTATAATTCCTCTTGACTAATATCTTTCTAATAATAAGAATGTAATATCCTATGTTTCTATTGGACAATTAACTAAGATACATATTGTGTTTCCTTTAATATAATCTTGTAGCTATAACCAACTTTAAAAAATAACATCAAAAACCTAAGGGTATGAAATAATGGTCCCCCACAGTATCATAACTTATAAGATAAACATAATTCAATATATTTGGAATATGGTTAGATATTGTGTTTCTATTTGAAAAACATGTTACGAAATATTGTGGAAAACTGGATATACATATAATAATAATCATCTTTCAACTTTATACTAACAACATATATTTTATTGAAATAAATTAATGTATTTATGTAAAAACCTTCACTATATATTTACGTGATCAATTAATACTTGGTTAAGATATAATATGACAATACCAGCCAAATAATATTATCTGATTTACCAAGTGTATTACTTTCTCCAATGAGATTTCCTAAAATTTATTAAATTAATATGATGAAGTATTTGAAATTACCCCAAGATTTTATTTATAATAGTCTACATGATCATGATAAACTAACTTAAGAAGCTCTATGTATTACCTTTATTTATAAAGGTATACTTTTCTAAAACATAATATGTATGTCAAATAAAGTTTTAAAAATTATCATTAGTTTTATTTTAATAATAATTAAATTTCTAAAACATGGTATTTGTATGAAATTTTATATTCATCAACCATTTTCGACGGTTCAACAATTAATATTTTATTAGTTATGTTTGAAATTCCATAATAAAACATTTTTCCAAAAAAATAAAATAATTTCCATCAATATATAAGGGACACTAAGGTAATTGTTTTTGAATAACATAGTAAAAAATAATAGTTTCAGGATAATCCATATACTTACTAAATTGAAGGTATGTACTTCTTACTTATGAAATAGGAATAACATTTTCTCAACTACTGTGAGAATTCACCTTTCTTCTTATAATGTTTATCATATTTTTTGGCTCTTGTATTTGAATAAAAATATATAAATTTTATATTATATTTAATACATAAGAAGTCAAAGGGAAATAATACATTCAATAAAGAATATACCCGAAGTAGAATATTCTAATTGCCTTTTCATTAATATATTATAGTTCTTCTTCTACTGACCTTTCTAGACACATGAGAATAAAAAAAATCCTACTATTCATTTCTCTCCCCATGGATCTCTTTTCTCTTTAAAAGAATTTTTAAAGGCGTCATTAACTTTGAACCCGTTTTGGTCTCTTCAGCTTGGTCATTAAATTTGTTTAAAATAAGATATTAAGAATGGCGTTCCCTATCATCCTTATCTTTCTAGTTAATCATAGGTAAAATATTACTAAGCGACTCATCTATATTGTTAAAATTGTAATTCTTGATCAATATAGAAAAATTGGGATGTAGGGATTATAATATGATATTAATACATAATTTATAATCATATGAAGGCCTAAATTTAGTAAATTATGAATATAATATTTTATTCTGAAGGTATCATCACTAGCTAGGTCAATGCATTCCAATTTAACCTTGTATAGTGCAGTGACAATATCATTTTTCATAAGGCACTCATTCTCTTTTTCATGTTTATGTAGATAATATTTCATGGTGTAAGTGTTTATATCCATATATTGTATTATAAAATCCCTGAAAATAGTTTACAACGTAATGTAATAGACATAAGAATTTTCCCCTGTGAATATAAGGTAGGATTATTTTTAACCCTTTCTAGATCAGTAAGGTGGTCGAATAAGAATAGGGGACTCCAGTCAATAGTAACAAAATTCTTGTAGTAGTGTAGTGTGTAAAAAATAGCACCGCTAGGAAAAAAATGGAGAGGAAATTTTCATTTGTTAGTAAATGATTACATTGTTCCTGTGGTTTTATTTTCCATATTATATATTATATAAATTCATATTTTAGTATTTTATTTTGATTACCAAAATATGACATAATATACATTATTTATTAATCTCCCATTACTTTATAAAATCCTAATATCCCTCACTATTTGGTTCAAATTATATTATCACTTGTATATTTCAGTGGAAAGGGTCCATATTTCCCTCATAATAATAAAGACATGGTCTTAGTTAAATTACGCAACAATATTTAGGTATATGGTCTTTCCAAATACTTTAACTTGATGTTCCTTGAATTGTTGAGTGCATTTATATTCTTAAAATACAGTACTCATATTTTCTCAATAGAAGCCTCAAAATTACAGTAAGTATTTTGAGAGAATCATCTCTTGATTATAACTAGGTTTTTTCTACCTAAAAATTTCATTACAAATCCATAAAATAAGGATGCTTCCTAATGAGGGCTAGAACAGTACTTAGATATTTTTTTCATAATAAATAATGTATGTGAATGTTTTATATGTATTTCTTTAATGGGTTTTTTGTCTTCTTCATAAATATTATTTATTTTATCCTTTTTTATGCTTATTGATATTATGTATAGTTTATATAATTAATTAATAATCTATGTATAATCCATTAATTTTATTCCATCTTGGATTATTATTAATTTATTTATTTTAGGTGATAACATTTAAATATCAAATAAACAAAAATAGTTTTTCATGTAATGGATAGAAATAAAATAAATATGTGGAATGATTAGGAAATTTTACAACCATTAATTTTGTCAAGATTATTATAAACTAACCCTTAACCTTAGGGTAAAAACATCATTAACCAATCTTGGTTCGAGTTGAAGCATTCCACCTATCACCTATGTATCTTCTTGGTTGGTTTTACCTAATCTCTTCCAGAAAAAATATCTTCTAAAACAGGAGATCCTTCTCTTATATATGTTTACACACACATGGGTGAACAGTATCTGGGATATAGGATTAAATGAATGAATCTATGGATGCCCATGACCATACATAACAAATAATGGGGGATGATTCACATATCATAATTTTAATTTAAAAATAATTATTATAAATCCATCCAATAATAATTAAATAACAAGAAACCCAATATATTCATAGACCATTCTATCTCTTGATCAGCCATGCATTCAATGATTATGCATTAAAAACAATATTACATTCATTTCAATCCATTATTTAATAAGATAAAATTGAAAATTTAATAAATTAATTATCATATTTACTAATTCGTTAATTTATCATTATTTTCCATGTAAAAACTCTTGGATATTATCATATACTATAATTTTCAATAAATAATGTTAATTAATTTAAAATTAGTTAATTAAATTACTTATACCAAATGTGGACTGATGGGTACCATTCACTTTATATTGAAAATAATTTATGGTATTTAAGAGTAACATGATGTGTTTTATAACACAACATGGTGTGCAACTAAAGTTGTGTATTATCCATGTTGTGTAAAGTGTACTTATTTAACTTATATAGTTTCATGATGTTTCATTATGTACACAACATTTTTTCTATGATTAAATCGACATGATAATCATGATATTTGTTACCACACAACATGCCTTGAATATACACATAATGTGTTGGTGGAAATGTTCAAGAAAGTATATAGAATGTACAATGACCATACACATCACATATAATTATAATAAAATTGATATAATTAATTCATGCATCAATTATTATCACACAGACATTCAAAATTCACATTTATTAATAAATGTAGTAAACAATATTAGACTATGGGTATGGCCAGATACACACTAAATAGATTGGTTCGAATTAATTATTATTTTTCATTTCAACCTACAAAACATTCCCTTAAACTTTTTATTCTTTTAGTGTGGGTTATTATGTGTTAAATGTTGTGTAAAACCCACTACATGTTGTTTACTTCATGTATTTTTGCATCACTCATCTCACAATCAACACTTGATGTGTATTAATTAAATTTACTGTACTTTGACACCCCAAGGAGTTATAAATTAATGTTTGGTCAATTCATGTGGGGTTACACGACATGTATGCCATCTACACACTATATACACCCAATCAAACCACATTCAAACTGGTGGATAAAACACGGTGTTTATTGAAACCACATACAAAATCGTCACATGACGTGATATGATTTTCATGGATTTTCCAAGTGTGGTTGACCATGGGTGCATGGTGTTTACATTTCTACAACACACCTTGTATTTGTTTCATGTTTTCAGAATATTCAGATTATATGGATGGGATCTTCAATTATTCTTCATTTTTTTTGTTTCTTATTCTAGTTCATATGAATGTGAATGGTCATGTTATCTCACTTTTGAATAAAAGAATTAAAAATTGGAAATGGAAAACTGACTAAAAATGTTTAATCCATTCGATGATTGATAAATTATTAAAAAAAATATTATGTGACTGTTTTTCATATAACTTAAAGGTTCCTAGGTTGATTGTAATATATTGGTCCCATTCTATATAATATATTTCTTTATAATCTTTGTATAAATCATCTGAATCGGGTTATATAAACCCAATATGGTCTGAAGAGATGATACTTTCCCATCTAATTTATAATTAATTTTTATAGAAAAGAATCACATCTAATTAGATTTATATCTTATTTTTTAATTCAATTAACATGTTAATGTTTTTAAATTATTATAATCAAGGATTCAAGGTTAGAATCTTTATAGAGGCCTCCACACATGTTTTATAAACCTCATAAAATCACTATTGGAATTTTGGGTGCTAGAGTGGGGGATCCCAACCTCATGCTTTGAAGACCATTAATCACAATAAGAAACTTTCCATACATTGAAGATTCAATCATGTTCTCTTGATCTCTTAAGATAGAATAAGTGAATCTTTTCCCTCTTTTCTTGAGAATGTTCTTGAGAATTTTTTTTATGTTAGAGAGAAATAAATTGGGAGAATATATTATTCCTAACCAATCACTAATTAACAAAATGATATAGTTAGTTATATATATCTATATATATAAATTAATTAATTAAAAAGAGTCCCATATCATATTTTTAGCTCTAAAATTAACCCATGAAAAATATTTTTAATTATATTAATAAATTCAAAGAAAATTATTAAAATCACATATTATATAAATATCATTTCATCTAGACCCTTAACTCATTTTTGTTAATCAGCCTCTGAATTTCTTAAGCCTTGATTAATAAAAATTAATTTAAATAAATAATTTTCACTCCATTATTCATTAAAAAAATAAATGAAATAAAATATTCACAAATTAGCGAATAAAGAATTTTTTAATATTCTTGTATTCAAAAGATTTATTATTTTTTATGTAGAAAATTAACAAAATACAAAAAAAATATTATACATTTTCCTAAAAAAATGAATAATTACCTTATTAATAAATAATTATTTAACATCCAAATAACATATATATTCTTTAGAGTAGTATTTTATTGAATTTATGTGATAAATTTGACCTGAATAGTTATTAAATCAAAAGCCTAGGCTAATCCATATGCAAACTATTAAATTCAATTAGTATTTAACTAAGATTCTAGATACATGTAGTTTGTTATCTTTGGGTTTATTTCTTAGTAGCATTAAGAAAAATATCCTATAGTATATGATCAATATCTAGAAGTATGTCAAGGAACCAATAGTTAAAGAAGTTAATTTCATAACCACAAAACCTCTTATAGATGCTCATTGTGTAATATAATCCATTTGTCATGATATATCATAACGTTGGTCACATACCTCATGTCATTAACAAATATACTTCATTTATCTTCATTTGAATTCATAAAATGAACTTGATCATATACATCCATGGACATAGATTTATTAAACCATTCCATTTCAATCAGAGGGATGAGATATCTACTTCCAACAACTCAGGAGGGACCAATTATTTCTTGACTTATACAATAATGTTACATCCCTTGAGATTCACTGACCATATCCTAAGTCAACCATGGGTTATGTTTTCATGGGTTTTATCAACACATAAAATAATGGGACTCATTATATTTATTAATAATTATCTCAATTAAAATGACTAATATAAATTTAAGAGATATGAATATCTAATAACACACATAACATGTGGAATTACTGCTGGTGGGACTATTCAAATAACCTCTTATCATTGAGATTACCATGTGAAAACTTTATGAGAAGAATTAACAAGGAATTATAATCACCACACATTTAATATCCACGCATCATCTATGTAATTAAAGATAAATTTCATCCATCCATTTAACATATATTTAAGATTATTATCATATCTCTTCAATGTTGTTATCATGGAAGGGTACTCTTATGAACTTTTGATGTGACAGATATACTATAGACATTAAAAAAATGATGTTATATAGAATAAAAATCATCATATTATAAGATATTTAATAATATTTAATTATTTGAATATACAGGTAATCAGAAGTATAAATTAGTTGGTTCTAGGGAGCTAACTCTAAAATCAATGTTATGCCACATTTCTATGTAATACATTTATGACTTAAGATAATTATCTCATGATTCCACATCCTTAATCCTTATTTCACATTTTATTTTGAAATATTTATGTAATTATTACTTATTTATGATGTATTTCTTATTATTTATGATGTACTTATATTATGTTTACATACCATGATTAAGTTCTCATACCCACACATCCATCTTATTCTCACTTATGATCATCGGTTTATATCTCATATGTTCACTCCTAATTAGCGATTGTGCTCGCCCTTTCTTGTGTTTTCATTCCCTCGGTAATGAAGAATAGTATAATGTATGATATGTCTAGAAGGGTATCATGTGTAACGATAATTTTGGGAATATTTTGAAGAATGTTTGTATTATAATTTGGTTATGTATTTATTCTCCAAATAAACTAAACCAAAAAGTTATAAAGTATGATTTATTTTTAAATGTAATGACTATTCCTGAAAAATGATGCAATATATATTCATGTTATAGTTGGGTGGTATCAGTTGGTATCAAAGTATGGTTTACTTGATTCTGGGGATTTTGTTGGGAAGAATAAGAGGATAGAACATAAATCAATATATATTGAACCAATAGTGTTATAGTATGAACCAATATTTCCATAAGTTAAATTTAATGTGATATAAGATGAAATAACTTTTTCATAATTAGAGACATATTATTATTTATTTTCATTACCATTAGAATTATTACTATGGAAAACGTAATTATTTTTCCTAGTGAAAATGTAAGATAAATAGAATATATATTAAAAATATCAAGGCCATGCTTAACCAAATATTTCAATCTATGAATAATAAAATTAACCATGATGAACACAAAAAATACACTCTGTAAGGAACAACTCTCAATTCATTCCTTTATTTGTCAATGACCACCCTCCTTTATTTAGTCTTCTAATCCAGTAAATACTGACAAATGGATCAAAAAATAGAAAATATATTTTAGGTTCTCAAATTCTCATATCATGAAAAAGGTTGTTTTAGTTTTTTATAATTTTTAAGGTAAATTTGATCAATGGTGGTCACTTATGAAGAATACATGGAAGGAGGAAAAAGTAAATTTCATGGAATAAGTGGAATTTTAGAAGACATTTTCTAATAAATATTTTCCTAGAACTCTAAACTAAAATAATGAAAAAAATTCCTAGATCTAAAACCGCGGGAGGATAAATAAATTGTACTTATAAGTAAAACTTCATACGACTTTCAAGGAATGTTTCTGGTTTTATCATTGACTCGGAAATCAAAATAGATCAATTCTTCTTTGTCTTAAAACCAAATTTCAAAAAATTAATACTAACAATATACTTTTGTTCTTATGAGTGAATAATTTTATATGTTATGAAGGTTGAAATATAAATTAGCCACTCGTTATTCTTGTGGTTTTGAGGAAAATAAGATAAAAATTTAGTTCCATGGAAATTAGAAATGAAAAAAAATTAAGTCCCCAAATGGATTTGGAAGCGGATGATTACTCTTATTGTTAATAAATGTTAGGTGAAGTTAAAAGTAAATATTTTTTCATTTATGGTATTGGAGTGAGATACAAACAAACCAAATGAAGGTACAATGATATTTCCCTTGTCATTGGTAAATTTGATGGAAGTTGTATTTCATGGAAGATACTTTGTAAGGAAAATAAAGAGTTGTTTTCATGGTGAATATTCCCTTAAATCAGTCATTTATTGAGTTGAATCTCATGATTAAAAAAATGCTTAGTTTATTTACTTAATAAATTGGTTCTTTCTTTGAGTTACGAGTTTCTTTTTCTTTTAATTTTTGAGTTGTTTTTTAGAAAACTAGGAAAAATGGGAAGTTCTGGAAATTTTAAGGTTACATGCCATGTACTCCTAAGTACACACCGTGTACCCTTGGTCATGTTTGGATGTGATATATGGAGTGTGGGATTGTTGGTTGGGTATAATTGTTAAACCAAGTACACATCATGAACTCTTTGTACACACCGTATAGTCTAGCCATGTATAAGGGACATACATGGAATGTAGGGAAGTTGGTGAGGAAGAGATGAAAACCCAAGTAAATCCCATGTACTGTGTGGTACACGTCGTGTACTACCAATTACACACTGTGTAATCATGTCAGAAATATATGGAAATATATTCAGTAGAAATAGGCCTCCAAATGAATAGTAAATGAAGCGACATGGTGTGTAGTCCCAAGTACACGGTGTGTAGTTTATTTTTTCACTTAAAATGGACAGTATCCTTGTTTTGAGGTAGAGGGCATAGGGAGTCACTGGGTCTTCCGAACCAGGCAACTAGATCTTCAATCTCTTCCCAATCCTTTGTCTGAAGTCTGGTTTGAATGTCTTCTAATCCATTGGAACCCCTCGGTAAGGCATTGATCCCCCCTTGAGTCATTCTTCTTGATTTTTGTTCTAAATCGAGGTTTAGGGGTTTGAGAATTTATGCTTGTTATGTAGATTTACGGTGTTTTAGACCAAATTGGAGGTTGATACCAGAGGATGATCATCATTCTAGTTTAATGTAGGTGGTGCATAATTTGTTTCATGTTTAATCTGGATTTTTGGGTGGCGCCTCCATAAGCGCATATTTGGGTATTTTTAAAAAAGCAATTTTATACTTGTTTTAAAATGGTAAATTGAGTATGAGACCCATGGGATGCATTTGGGCAGACCCTATAGCTATTTATCTTGAGCGAGGCTGGGTTAAGGGTCATTTGTCAATTGTGAAATTTTTTTTGGGTATGCCAAAATGGTGTTAAAATGAAATGTGATTATTAAACAATGGATTTTAGATTTTTTAAGCATGATGAAGTTTACTAGTGGATTTCAAGACCTCATTGTTTGTATGGCGCAACACATTGCTAGTGAAATTCAACTGTTTTTTTGTTTACCTATTTTTAAAGTTATTATTTTATTATTTATGTAATTGATGAATTTTATATGCTCGAACACATTAGGCTGTGTTGTTCATGTCTTGAATACTTCTAGAGTGATAACGATCACAGGTTGGGCTTGTCCCAGATTACTTTTTTTGGTTTTGACCACACGGTTGGGCATCATAAACATCAATATTTAGGTAGTGAGACTCTCAGGTTGGGCATGTCCCAAGTTACTTTGATGGCAAGGCCGTCAGATACTGAGCGACATGGTTGCAAGGGCAAGAGGTGCCAGAGATTTTTTCGCCAGGGTACTATTTTGGTGATTACCGGTCACCGATGATTTCAGTAGTGTACAAACAGAGAGACTCCATGATGTGTTGGTTTTGACCACTCATGTGGATGGAGGCCCCCGATAGTTTCTGTTTAGGTACTATTGGTTTGGGTGTTCTTGTTGTAGGAATCCACATGGAAGGTTAGGAGCCTTCAAGAGATAGCGATGAGGCTATCAGGTTAGGGACTAAGGCTCACCATGATTAAGGCCATAGTTGGGATACATTATTTGAGGGAAGTTATAGCTGTCCCGAAGGGTACATTATTTGAGAGAAGACATCGATGTCCCTCTGATTACTTTATTTGAGGGCATAAATTGTTGTCCCTCTGGTTACTTATTTGAGGATAGTAATCATTGTTCCTCAGAGTTACTATTTATTGGGAATGCCTTCGAGATGTCGGTACCTAAGACATGATGTGTCTGGAGGCACCTGGTTCCAGGTTTCTAATGCTTGGGTATCCCTATGGGATGTCTGTACATGATACACATGGTGTCAAGAGGCACATGGTGTTGGGTTACGTGGTGGAGATTCTAGCATTGTTCGAAGAAGGTGATACTCCATGGTGGCTGCCGAGCACCAGTGGAGGTTGTGTTCACGTTGTGCATTATGCTATTTATTTTTCTTAGGGATACATGTCTGTATAAACACTTATACTAGGTCTGGAACTTTGGGTGTTATCCTATTGAGATTCATCTCACACCCTAAACGGGCCCTTCAGGTCGCGTGTAGACTTTATGGATACACGTATAAGAAATATATTGTCTTTAAGAGAATGATCATGTTAGACATTGAATGGAGATGGTATGGACCTTGGGATAATGCTTAGCTGGAGTTTACTTTGTTTTTATTTCTTTCATGTACCAACATGCTTACTTATTTCGTAGCTATTATTGGTTATCCAGGGGACCCATTGTTTATTGAAATGTATGACCGGTTGTGGATGAATTCTCAGTTTTTTAGTAGTTACAAGTGATTTTCAACATGTTGTTCTATTTATATTCTGCTGAATATTTTGTTTATTTCTTATGCTATTTATTTGATATTTTGGTGCTTCCATTATGTGGGTCAGGTTCGAGTCTTCTGAGTCTTTATTACCACTGTAGGTTTTATTATTATAATTTTAGTAGTACCTTATTATCATCTGAGAGGGTATAGCCTCACCTATATACCTTTTCACACCCCCACTTATAGTCATAATCCCTTTTCATTCGAGGAGGTTCACCAACGATTAGAAACACCTGACCCATTTAGCCCTGTTCGGATGGTTGTTCAGGTATAGGATGTTACAAAGTGGTATCAAAGGAGTTCTTCATAGGGATTTAATAGATATGTTTTACTAGCAACTAATGAGATTGTGAATTCTCTGTTTATTTTTGTTAGTTTACTAATTGGGATATGGTAGAATTGATATAGGTCGTTATTGGAACTATCTTTCTAGATTGTGCTTGGGTTCATGCAGCCTAAGGTATGAGGGGTGGACCAAGTTGCCTTTGGTGGGAATTGTTGTTAGTTGTTTTTATTTTGCTCATATTACTATTTATATGATTTCCACCATAGTGTATCACTTGGTTTGTGATGATTATTAGCCATGATATGTGACCCTTAACCAATTGTGGTAATGGAGAATTGGTCCTTGGCACGGTATGGAAAGGCGACGTTTCATGGATTTTTGATAGGCACATTTTTAGTGTATTTCAAATCAGAACTACACGTAAGATTTTGGAATCAATAATACCTTGTGAAAATTTCAATTTTCATGTTATAAATGTTGTGTAAATGTCAAAGGTGAAAGTAATAATATAAGTTTTAGTTTATTGCTATGTACTATGCCATGATTTATATATTTTGAATTTAATGTGGCAGGAGATTTGTGCCTAGCTCTTGCATGAGCATGAAGGTACTATATTTGAGGAGATTTTGGTCACTAGGATCATGTGACTTGGTCATTGGTTTGAGGGAACATTGGTTGTTAGGACGGGCATGTCCCAATTTACTTTTGATACTTGGCTCAGTTGAGGGCAGGTAAGGAGGCCATGAGGTCGAGATACCGTGGGTATGGATGCGGTAGGGGAAAGTAAGGGTAGTATTAATGTGCTATCTCTTAATACATTCCTTAGCTATGATATATATATAAATATATATATTGTTATATATTTGGGTTTTTTGACCATTTATGGTATTCAGCGGGTTCCTCGCAGGTGGATCGATAAGTCATCAGGAGGGTGGGGGTACAGTGTTTCAGGAGCACAATCAAGATAACAAACCTTAGGGGTAGGGAGATCATGAGCTGCAGGTACAAGATCGGGTAAAGGATCAGGTTCAAAACCTAGTGTGTATAGGGAAACTGCCGAGTTTGAAAGTGTTTGGTTTGTGGCTTGATAAGAAGCTTCGATCTAGCCTGCTATGTGTTTTACTGGGGATCGACAGAGGTGTGCAGGGTACAGAACCCTCAATGGAATATTTGATGTGGGAGTTCCAGTTGTAGATTCCACCACATTATTTGGGTGAGGGTTGTCCACAATTGGGTAAGAACTAGATAGAAATTATGTAGATGAACATTGAGTATTTATAGACACCTCCTGGGTGGAGGGTCATGATGGCGACATACATTCTTAGAGGACCAGAAAAGTTTTGGTGGGATGTGCAGGTTCAGGCTCATGGGCACAAATGAATCATTTTTAAGGACATAGAGGATAGGTTCTTCATGTACTTTTTCTTGGAGGCGCTGAGGGAAAAGAGAGATCAGGAGTTCTTTAGCCTTTAATAGGGTGAATTTTCTATAATGGACTATGCACCTACTTCCACTGATATGTCTCACTTCGCACCTGGTATGGTAAGCGATGACACCTCGAGGGTGAGGCGCTTTGAAGATGGCTTACGACACCCCATTTGGGTATAGGTGAACATATTTAGATTGGTGTCATTCTCATATGAAGTAAATCAGGTGCTCATAGTGGAGGGAAACCAGATGGATAGGCCCCAGGTTACTCGGGTGAAAGATTCGGGTGGCGGTATAGATAGCCGGAAGCAAGGTTAGGATGAGGTCCATCAAGGTAGTCAGGACAATGAATTAGTTATACCACATTTTGGTAGTTCAACAGTGATTTTATTTCAGTGTGGGAGGCCATGGCATGTCCCGAATCAGTGTGATAGGCCTCCAAAGGAGTGCCAAGTATGTGGACAGGTTGGGCATCATGAGAGGTTCTGCATGAAACATTATAATACCAGTAATCAGGGACTAGGAATGATCGTGGATTCTAGAGTTGTATCAGGTTTGATACAATGAGAGGGTAGCCAAGTTTTAGTTGCACAGGGGGGACATGGAAGGGTTAGTGGGACCCATATGAGGGGTCAATTTGTTGTGATTGTTGCAGTACCGCATGGATGATATGATTCACGCAGTCTTATGTCAGGCCAGGTGAACATCGTGGAATACCAGGGTATAAACACACTGGTGAGCCAATGTCAGTTTTAGGTACACTGTGTGTGTGGCCAGGATCTATTTTGTTTTTACTTACATTGGCATGGCCTGTTGGGGCATGTCCTTTTAGAGTGCTCGAGGTACATAAGATATATATGGACTGTCCAGATGCTGGTAAGTGGGATTGACACCAAATTGGATGTTTGATATATATATATATATATATATATATATATATATATGTGTGTGTGTGTGTGTGTGTGTGTGTGTGTCTGTGTCTGCGGTGCGATGGGTATCAGGGCATCCATGGGATTCATGTTTCTTGAGGTGTTGTGGGCATCAGGTCATCGAGGATACAGGTTACTTGAGGTGCATGGTACTATGTTTTGTTTTGACCATCCATGGGATGAAAGACATTATTGAGGTGGACGACAATGTGGTGTGGATATGTTTGGATGTTGGAAGTAACATGGGAGAACCTAATGTGGTGTAGGGGTGATGATTTTTCAAGAAAGGACTATGAGTCTGGAAACATGTTAGTGATCCTTTTCTTGAACCGAGTTTTAGACTACAGTTGTCCAAAAATATATTCTTCACCACCCTTATAAGGGAAAATCATGAATGACTTTCTTGTATGTGGGAATTTTAAAAGAACTTTGTTCTTCCTTTGATTTATGAGTTTCTTTCTCTTTCAATTTTTTTTGTGTTTTTGAGAAAACTGGGAAAAATGGGATGTTCGGGAAATTTTAGGGTTACACGTCATGTACTACAAAGTACATGCCGTGTACCCTTGGCCATATTTGGATTCCATACATGGCGTGCGGGCATGTTGGCTTGGAATACCTATTAAACCATGTACATGTTGTATAATCCTTGTACATGCCATATATTCTATCCATGGATGAGGGATATATATGGAATGTGGGGAAGATGGTGAGGAAGAGATGAAAAACCAAGTGCACACTGTGTACAGCCTAGTAAACGTCATGAAATCATGTTGGAATGATATGGAACGTATGTTGGCAGAAAGTGTCCATGAAATGAACAATAAAAGTATCCACATGACATGTAGTCCCAAGTTCACATGGTGTATTTTCTTTTTGGTTTTTCTTAAAATGGACTCTAGCCTTATTTTCAGGTAGAGGGGATAGGAGTCGTCGGGTTTCTCCAACTAGTCCTTCGGGGCTCAATCCCTTCCCAATCCTTCATCCAAAGCCAGAATCATGGTAGGTGGTGCATACTTCATTTCATTTTTTTACATATTTTTGGGCGGCATAACCCTTGTCTTGTATTTTTGTATTTTGAGAAAGGCGATTTTATACATTTTTTTAATATGTTAAATTGATTATGAGACATTTAGGATGCCTTTTGGCATGCCTTACAACAATATTTCTCGAATGAGGTCGGGCTAGAGGTCGTTGCTCAAATGGGGCATTTTGTTCAGGTTTTCCAAAATTGTTTTAAAATGAATTGTGATGATTAAACTACTAATTTAAGATTTTTTAAGCATGATTAAGTGTGCCTGAGTATTTCAATACCATAGTGCTGGTATGGGACAACACCTGGCTAGTTCAATTCAACTATTAGTCTGGTTCCCTATTTTTAAAGATATTCATTATTTATATATGTAATTGACGAATTTCTTTTTCCGGAACCCTTTTGGTTGTGTCGCGAATGGCCCGAATATTTCTTGAGTGATGATGATTGTAGATTGGGTTTGGCCCGGATTAGTTTGGAAGGTTTTGACCATGAAATTGGACATCATGGATGTTGGGATTTTGGTAGTGAGACTGTCATTTTGGGAATATCCCAAGATTCATCGATAAAAAATCCATTCGATACTAAGAGACATGGTTGCGGGGGCATGAGGTGCCAGAGATGTTTTGTCTTCGGTATTATTTTGGAGATTACTTCTCACCGATGATTTGTGTAGTGTGCACATATAGAGTCTCTGTGATGATTTTTTTGACAACTCATGTGGGTAGATGCCCTTGATAGTTGCGGTTTAGGCACTATTGTTTTGGGGGTTCATTTCGTAAAAAACCTCGTGGAACGAAAAGAGACTTTGAGAGATAGCGATGAGGCTATCTGGTTGGGGACTAAGGCTCACCGAGATTGAGGTTGTGGGCCAAGACACTTTATTTTTGTACAGATATAGTTGTCCCACATGGTACTTTATTTGAGGGCAAACATCATTGTACTTCTTGTTACATTATTTGAGGAATATATCATTGTCCCTCCACTTACTTAATTTGGGATAGGCATCATTGTTCCTCTGAGTTACTATTTCTTGGGCGTGCCTTCGAGATTTCTGTACCTGAGACACAAGGTGTTAAGAGGCACATAGTGTTGGGTTTCTTTTTTTTGGGCATGCTTATGGGATGTCATTACATGAGACACATAGTTTTAGGAGGTACATGGTGTTGGGTTACGTGATAGAGATTCCAACATTGTCCAAAGTAGGTGATAATCCACAGTGGATGCTGAGCACCAGTGGAGGTTTTGATTACAATGTGAATTGTATTGTTTACTTTTATTATGGATTCATTCCTGTATAAAAACATATACTAGGAATTCCCCTTTCATTGGTATCCAACTGAGATTCATCTCACAACCAACATGAGCCCTTCAGGATGGGTGTAAAACTTTATGGATTTTTGAGCAGGAAAGTGATCAACATCAGGATCTGAATAATTATATCCATTATATGGAAATGGTATGGACCTTGAGTTCATGCCTAGCTAGAGTTTACTTTATTTTTCATTCTTTCCTATATCATCGGGCTTTCTTATTTCGTAGAAAAGTTTTGTTAGTCAAGGGCCCCATTGTTTATTGACATGTATGAGATGCTCTGGATGCATGATTGTTTTTTAAGTAGTTACCCGTGATGTTCAACATAATGTTCTGTTTATGTTTTGCTACTTCTATTTTTTTTTCTCTTCCTCTATTTATTTTATGTTGTTGTGCTTCTTTTATGCGGGTCTGTTTTGACTCTGATCAGTCTTTGTTACCTCAGTAGGTTTTATTATTATACTCAGAACAGTACCTTATTATACACTGAGAGGGTATATCCTCCCCTATATACATGTTTACACCCTCGATGTTAGTCATTGTCCTTTCGAAGTTGGGGAGGTGCAGGCAATTTTAGTAACACCTGACCCATTTGGCATGGTTCGAGTTGTTGTTTAGGGCTGAGATGATACAAATTGGTATCAAAGGAGATCTTGACATGGATTTAGTGGCAGTGTTTTGATGGTTACTAATGATATTGGGACTTTGATTTTTATTTTTGATGGTTTACTAATTGGGATATGGTATATTATATATATATTGTAATGGGAATAAGGTTTCTAGCTTGTGCTTGGGTGACTATAGCCCCAAGTACAAGAGATACACCAAGTTTCCATGGGTGGGAATTATTATAAGATATTTTCCTTTTTCCTAGATTACTATGTATATGATTTCCAACTTATTTTATCACTTGTTTTGTGATGATTATTGGTTGTGATATGTGACCCGTGACTCGGTGTGGTAAGGGAGAATTGGACCTTGTCTAGGTATGGAAAGGTAAGTTTTCTTGACTTTTTGATAGGAACACTTTTAGGGTATTTTATCTTCAGAATTTCATGTATGCTTTTTGAATTGAAAATACTATGTAAATAATATCAATTTCAATGTTATAAATGATCTTGAAATATTAATGGTGAATGACCTGATAGAATTTTTAGTTTATTGCAATATACTATTCCATGCTTTATATATTTTGAATTACATGTGGTAAGGGATTTGGGACTATCACTTGTATAAGTAGGAAGGTACTATGGTTGATGTGATGTTGTTCACCAAGATTGGGTGACTTCATCATCGGTTTGAGGAAATGTTGATTGTTAGGACAAGCATTGGCCAAGGTACTTTTAATACTTGGATTTTTTGAGGGCTGGTTAGGATGTTAGGAGGCTAGGATTCTATGGGCATGGTTTCATTAGGGGAAAGTGAGGGTAGTAGTTATGTTCTTACCTTTACTACTTTCATTATCTGAATTATATATATATATATTATATATGTGGTTTTTATGGCCATTTATGGTATTCAATAGGTTCCTCCAAGGTGACTCGCTGGAGAATCAGGCGGGTGAGGGTACAATGTCGTAGAAGCATGATCAGATTTAGAACCCTGAGGGGCAGGAAGATCATGACCCATATGTATAATCATATGTTTAGGATCGGGTTCAAGACCATCTGTAGACAGGGTAGCTTCAGGTTTTGACATCATTTTGGTCATGGCTTGACGAGTAGCTTCAATCTAGACTGGTATATGTTTTATAGGGGATTGACAGAGGTGGGTAGGGTATAGAGTCCTCTATGGAATACCTGAAGCAGGAGTTCCATTTGTAGCATCCGCCTCTTTTTCAAGGTGAGGGTGGTCCACAGCCAGCTAAGAACTTGATAGAGAGTATGCAGATGATCTTCGAGCAGTTAGAGACGCCTCTATAGTGGATGGCCATACTGGAGACATACATGATGAGAGGACTAGTGATGTGTTGGTGGGATGTGCATGTTCAGGTTTTTAGGCATGAAGGACTCATTAGGAATGACTTCAAGGACAGTTTATTCAAGAACATTTTCTCGGAGACGATGAGGGAGGAGAGATCTCCGGAGTTCTTGAGTCTTCAGTAGGCTTACATGTCTGTCATTGACTATGTAGCCACATTCAACGAGTTGTCTCACTTCACCCCAGGTATGGTAAGTGATGACATATTGAGGGTGAGGTGCTTTAAAGATGTTTTATGTCACGCCATTTGGGTGTAGGTAAACATCTTTATAATGGCCTCATTTTCAGATATCATTAATCAGGCACTCAAAGTTGAGGGAAACCGGAGGGATAGGCCCCCGGTTGGCCGGGTGATAACTTTTGGTTATGGTACAGATTGTAGGAAGCGAGGTTAGTATGATTTCCAATATGGTAGTTAGTCCATGGAATCAGTAAGACCACCTCGTGGAATTTCAGATGTGGTTTTATTTTTAGTGTGGGTAGTTCGGGAATGTCCGGACTCAATGTGATAGTCCTCAAAAGGAGTGCCGAGCATGTGGAAAAGTTGGGTATCTGGAGAGGTTATGCAGGAAACCTTCTCAGATGGCCATTTATGAGGGACCAGGATAGACTGGGGAATCAAGAGTTTGTTTAGGTTCGGTACCAAGATAGGGTAGCCGAGTTTCAGCTGCATGTAGAGGACATGGCAGAGATAGTAGAACCCATATGAGGGGTCAATGGTCAGTGACTAGTGCAGTACTGTAGTGAGGATAGGCTTCAGGTAGTCATGTGTCAGACCAGGTGCATTCCTTGGAGCTTCCAGGTGCTGAGCACACTGGTGAGCCGACGACAGTTATAGGTACATCGCAAGTGTGGTCATGATCTGTTTTCTTTTTTAATTGCTTTGGCATGTCCTGATGGGGCATATCCATTTTCATTGCATGAGGTGTACATGATATACGTGGACTAAACAGATGCTGGTAAGTGGGATGTGTACCATATCAGGTGCATGATATATATATATCTGTGTGTGTGTGTGTGCGCGTGCGCGTGTCTGAGGTTCCATGGGCATCTAGGCATCCATGGGATGCAGGTTTCATAAGTTGTTGTGGGTATCGGGTCATCAAGAATATGGGTTACTTGAGGTTCAAGGCACCAGGTTTAGTTTTGAGCATCCATATGATGCATGACCTCATTCAGGAGGGCACCAATGCAGTGTGGATATGTTTGGGTGTTGGAAGAAACATGAGAGTACCTAATGTGGGGCACGGGTGACAATGTATCATGAGAGGACTATGAGTCTAAAAACATAATAGTAAACCTTAGCCGGAATTGAGTTTTTGACATCTTTTGTCCTGAAATGTTTTCTTTTCCACCCTTGGAAGGGAAATTCGGAGACAATGTTCGTTAAGGGGGAAAGTTTGTAAGTACTCAGTTATTCCTTTGAGTTACAAGTTTCATTTTCTATCAATTTGTGATCTGTTTTTGAGAAAACTAGAAAAACAGGATGTTCTAGAAATTTTAGGGTTACACACTGTGTACTCTTAAGTACAGACTGTGTACCCTTGGCCATGTGTGGATGTGATACATAGCGTGTGGGCGTGCTAGCTGGGTAGGAATGTTATACCAATTACATGATATGTACTCCTTGTAGACGATGTGCAGTCTATCACTGTATGAGTGATATACATGGCATGTGGGGAAGTTGTAGAGGAAGATATGAAAAACCAAGTACATACCATGTATTTCCTTGAACACTCTGTGTAATCATGTCTGCAAGATATGGAAATTAAATGGTAAAAAATAGTTCCTTAAATGAATCGTAAAAGAAGCCACATGATGTGTTGCCCGAAGTACATGCCGTATATTTTCTTTTTTCTTTAAATGGGTAGTAGTATCACTTTGAGGTAGAGGGAATCAGGAGTCACCATGTTTTGTGAACTAGGCCACCAGAGCTTCAATCCCTTCCCAATACTTAACCCAAAGTTGGATTCGAACGTTTTTAAATTCATTGGAACCCCCTCAATATGGTCTTAATTCCCATTAAGTCATTATTCTATGTTTTTTTCTAAACCTTGTTATATGGGTTTGATATTTTATGCTTGTTGTATAGATTTACCGTGTCTCAGACTAAATTAGAGGCTAATACCAGAGTAGGATTGTTGTGATAGTTCAAGGTAGGTGCTGCATACTTCGTTCCGTGTTTTTTGTAGATTTTTTGGTTGGGTGGCCATTAGCGCATATTTGTGTATTTTGATAAAGACCACTTTATACTTGTTTTAATATGTTAAATTGATTATAAGAAATGTGGGATACTTTTGGTCAAGCCTTGCACCAGTTTTTCTTGTGCGAGGTCGAGCTATAGGTTGTTTCCCAAATGGGGCATTTTCATCAGGTATGCCAAAATAGTTTTAAAATGAATTGTGATGATTAAACTGCTGAGTTTATATTTTTTAAGCTTGTTTAAGTGTACTAGAGGCTTTCAAGACCTCAGTTCTGGAATGGGCCAACACAGAGATAGTGCAATTACACTTTTAGTTTGGTTGCCTTTTCTAAAAGTGATTCTTTTTTATATTCATGTAATTTATAAATTTCATATGCTCGAACCCTTTGGGTTGTGTGGGGCTTGGCCCAAATATTTCTTGAGTGATGATGATCATAGGTTAGGCTAGGCCTGGATTACTTTTAGTGGTTTTGGGCATGGGATTGGGCGCCAAGGACATCGAGATATATGCAGTGAGACTGTCAGGTTGTGCATGGTCTGGGTTACTTGGACGGAAAGGCCATCGGATTCTGAGCAACATGGTCGCAGGGGCATGGGGTGCTAGAGATGTTGTGTCTTGTGTACTATTTTGGTGATTACCACTCACCAATGATTTTATTAGGGTGCACACAGAGAGTCTCTGTGATGAGGTGATTTTGACCACTTTTGTGGGTAGAGGCCCCTCATAGTTGTGGTTTAGGTACTGCTAGTTTGGGGTTCTTGTCATTGGAAGCCACATAGTGGGTGAGGATCCTTCGAAAGATAGTGATGAGGCTATCAGTTTGGGGACTAAGGATCGATGTGATTAAGTCCATGGGATGGGAGACATTATATGATGGTAGATATAGCTATCCCTCTGGGTACTTTATATGAGGGAAGACATCGTCGTCTCTTCAGTTACATTATTTGGAGGAAGTCATAGTTGACCCTCCTGTAACTTATTTTAGGATATGCATAATTGTTCCTCTATGTTACTATTGCTTGGGTGTGCCTTTCAGATGCCTGTTCCTGAGACATGAGGTGTCAGCAGTCACATGGTGTCAGGTTTCTATTATTTGGGCATGCATGTCGGATGTCGGTACTTGAGACACATGGTGTCAGGAGGCACACAATACTGGGTTATGTGACATGGATTTTGTCGTTGGCCGAAGTAAGTGATACTCCATGGTGGATACTATGCAAAAGTGGACTTTGTGTTTAATTTTTTGCATCGTGATGTTTACTTTTCTTATAGATGCATTCCTAGATAAACACTTATACTAGGTACGCACCATTGGGTGGTATCCTATTGAGATTCATCATACACCCTGCATGAGACCTTCGGGACACGTGTATAGTTTATGGGTTGACCTATAATAAAGAGATCAGCTTTCGGAGCTGGATTTTATTAGCCATTTCATGGATATGGTATAAAAAATGATGTCTTGGCTAGCTGGAGTTTACTTTTTTTACATAGTTTCCTATATCAGCATGCTTACTTATTTCTTTGCTAATATTGGTTATCCATGGGAACAATTGTTTATTAACATGTATGACCTTTTGTGGACACATGATTGGTTTGTTTAATAGTTACAAGTGATGTTAAAAATGAATTTCTATTTATTTTCCTCTACTTCGGTTGTTTATTGCTTCCGCTATTTATTTTATATTGTTGTGCTTCTATTATGTGGGCCTGGTTCGAGTCAGCCAAGTCTTTATTACCACAATAGGTTTTATTATTATACTTGGACTAGTACAGTATTATCCTCTAAGAGGGTATAGCCTCCCCTATATACCTGTTTACACCCTCACTGCTTGTCTACAACATATGGCATTTGAGGAGGTTTGCCTATGGTTAGTAACACCCGACTCATTTATCCCTGTTCAGGTGGTTTTTTGGGTCCAAGATGACACAATTTAGTACTATCTACATGAGTTAGAATAACTATTGGGTGAATATATTTAATAAGTAGTAATTTTCAATTTCCATGGTGAGTTAATGTATGAAATGGATGTTTGGAAGTATAGAGAAACCATATCTATGTTAATTTTTCACAATTTATACCTAATATGATAGAATATACATGGATTAAGGCTGAAATTTACTAAAGTATTAAGAAAGAAATTATATTCAGTGGAGTTTCATAAAAATATTCTCAATTGAATGTTTTAATTGGATGCAAGGACTACTAATTAAATGAAAGTTATATGTAATTATTCTCATAATTTATAAATTCATTTGGAACTATTTGTCTTTATTTGAAGGGATTAGGATGGTTGGTCATTATTTTAAGGAGCCTTGTATTTATGATGATGAATTATGTATTTTTTTGGGTGAACCTAATATTTTGAAAAAGGCATTACAGCATAAGCATGAATCTCTTCAAAAAATAAAACTCATATTTCCCTGTGTAAACATCATTTTTATGTACTGCATATGGATGATACACTAAATTTTACATGGATGAATTAATTTTTATGTATCATTAAATGTTTGTATAAACATGATCTTCACCCCCAAGAATGAAGGTGGGTAATCATGAAGGCTATCGTAATAATCATCTACAAGTTGATTTGTGGGGATAAACTACATAAGTATAATCCTCCACATAAATAAGGATCATCCAGGTTTCATAAGTATGAGTCCTCTAAATGTAATCATAAATCTAGTCCTTAAGCATAGACTCCAAATCAGCATGAATACTATGTAATCATTATCACTAATAAGCATGAATATATACATAAGAATCATGTCTTTTTAGAATTTGGGGATTTCTACCAGTTAAAAACTGAGTTTCTTGAATTTAATTTTTTTAGTAATTAAACTGGATGTTTCTTAGACCTGTTTTATTTAAATAAAAATAAATAAAACTAATTTTATATAAGCTCTGAATATTAGAAAATATAATCTTCAACCATGGAGAACAAATATTGAAGAAAGATATGTTTGAGTGGATTTTCAAGTCTAAAAATACAGAGTTTTTTAAAATTTTATATCATAAAGAAATAAATATGATGAAAAAGATAATTATATCATGATTTTGGGTGATAATTATTATATAGATTTTATCATTATGTGGGTTTCACACCTACAAACCAAATTGATGATTAAATGGAGATAACTCATTCTTATGCACACTGGATAGTCCTTACTAAGATTCTAGGAATGTTTCTAATCTTTTGTGTCAATCCCTTTAGTCTGTAAGAAGATACTAGATTATTGAATATCATAGGATATCATGTTTAAGCTAAAACAATTTGGATAATAGGTTTTATTAACTATTTCTGGAGTTTATATGAGACATATTGTTGGGAAAAATCCTTCAAGGAAAAATTTAATCATTTTTTGGTTTATTATTTTTGTTGACAAAGAGGTTTTCCTTTGTTAGTTGTGGAGTTCCAGACATTTTTTAAAATATATTTTTATAAAGAACCATGAAAATGGAATGGATGATCTAGAGGTTGTACAAAAAGAACATATATAAGTTGGCGCTGTTTTCCAGTACCTATCAAATTTTTGGGCCTCATAATCAGAAAATGGATAAACGTGTTTTTAGAAAAGGAAGTTGCACACAAGATTTAAGGTGGTTTGTAAACATGCACAGAAGGTGTGTTTTAGAATCAGAACATTGAAATATGGAAAAGTCATGATGTTTTTGAACTATTTTAAAATGTGCATTAAATATGATTTTCACGAAAGAGGGTTACACGCCCAATTCGACATCAAATGGGGTTTTGTGTGATTGAGGAGGATCTTGAACAACACATAAAATCTTCTACATTGGGGTCATTTCTGCCTATAAATAAGAGCTAAACCCCCTAATTCTAATTATCTCAACACTTAGAGAGAATACGAGCTCAGAATCGCGTAATATTTGTGGGCAATGGGAGTTGTGCGAAATAATCAAAGTTGAATGCTAGATAAGGATGTAGTGAAAAAGATTGAAGTTTCATATAAGAGTAGGTTTTGAGTACAAAGGATAAAACATGTATGCAAGGACAAGTAAGGGTTGTACGAATGATTTTATGTTTCCTAGTACATGTGAGGTAAAACTATATTCATCAGTGGATTAAAGTGGGATATCAATAAAGTATCCATATATAGTGGAGGATGCATCCAATATAGACAATGAAAGGAAATACAAGTCTATAAATAATGAGTGGATATTCTTAAGAATTAGTGAGCACACTTCATGTGAGAGAGCATTGATCTTTCAAATTGTGATTGTTTGTAGACCACGAGGGATAGTGAGTCCACTCCAAACATTGTAAAAGGTACTATTATTTTAGAGGATTTTTTACATTGGCACATCATCGGTGTATGCTCCTTGGTCATACACTAGTGAGGGTGAACCATGTAAAATCGATGTGTCATGTGCATGCTTTAATTTCTACTCATACCTTTGTATAATAATGAGAGAGAGTAGAGAGTTTTTTTTTACAATAAAACAAGATAAAAAGGGGTAGTTTTTTAATATTCCATACCCTAATTCAACCCTAGGGTATTTGACCCAGTAGACCTAACACATAGAGATTGAGTTATAGGTTGTTATTTATTTAAAACTACTAGAATTTGAAACCACTATTATTGAGAGGAAGGATATGTATTCTGAGGATATAGAGATCCTTATATTGATCAGTGGCCTAATTAAAAAAGAGATATAAATAAAACACTTTAATATATATAGTGAGAAGATATATAAGCTGTGTGACTTGATGTATTAAAGTACAACATAGTGAAAAGAAATTATTTTAGTGTCAATCTATGATTGTGGAAGTCCATTTTGAATAATGAAAGTGTATACACAATGATACTTTGTGTATGTGTGATACTCACTAACCCATTATAATCATAAATTGATTATTTGTAGATAATTTGTGATTGGGGATAATAACCAATCTTGTAAAGGATGAAGACTTATTTCTAATCCTTATAAAAAAGTGTTCGTTTTCCTTTTTTAATTTTAATTAAGTTTGAGTTGAAAGACATAATGTTTTATGGATTGAGACTAGAATCTGATTAAGAAATTAAATTCATGGGAATTATTTGTAAAAAAGTCCACAGATTCCCCCTAGTGGTATAATGAACCATGGATACTTTAATTAATATAAAAAAAAATATTGGTTGCCTCTAAAATATCAAGGATGACTATGATTTTTATCACTGTTGATTAAGAGAAATAGTAAAGATTATTGTAAAAAAACATCATCTGAATGAAGAATCAGTTTATATTCCACTTATTACACAAGTGGATTTCTCTAAAAAAAATTCTACATATTAAAAATAAATAATCCATGAAGCTGAGGATTATTTCATGAATGAGTGAAGAACCACCACTAACTAAATTCAAACAGAGTGGTACTAAATTATTAAGATATGATGAGACCGAAGGAATTAAATATACTCATAGTTTATACTATGAGGTTGGGGGAAACATGAATAAATATTAAGATAATGTTTTTACTCATTTTTTTGTGTTTATTAAAGAGATTAATGATGAAAATCATAGCTGATAAACCATTCTAAAGTAATTCAAAAGGCATTACCCTAATAGTTTCAAAAAAGGAACTATCTCATAAAAGAGAATAAATATAAGGAAAATTCATAAAGATTAATAGAGATAAATTTTAAATTATTGGGGGAAACATTTAATTATAAATTTATAAGAATTTTATGGTTAGTAAGATCATTGAAGAGAGGTTCCATGCACTAGAAAAATCGGACAACAATATACTTAGTATTAAGGAAGCTAATTTAGAAATAAATATTAAAAGAATAAAAGACCATTAAAAATCAAAAATATTATTATATAAAATTTAATTAAGAAAAATTTCATAAGATAAAAACATATTGTCGAGGTAGGATCATTTTAGTTGATTTTGAGAAAGTTTCCATCCAAATGAAGTGTTTAGAGCTAGCGGTAATGTTAATAAATCTAAAAACAAGACAAGATTGATATTCCAAAATAGTTATGAAGCATTTTAATTTGAAAAAAACTTATGAGAAGGATATTTCACTTTTGAAAACTATAAATGGTTTAAGATCTATAAATCAATACATTATAAACCCATAACCAGATCATGGAAGAAAGTATCCCATAGTAATGTTAAACCTGTGGGCACTAATTTGATTTTGATGAATAAAGAAAGAGAAAAAAGGAAATATTTGTAAATATAGAAGTCCAAAAATGATTCAAAATCAAATAATGTTTCAATGGTGGATAGTATAAGGTGTATGGTGATTAGTTCCTAAAATTTACCCCAAATAATGGTAAATATACACAAAGATAGAAAAGTGGTAAATATAGATAGATATTATCAAATAAATAAGGATTGAAGTTTATTGGAAGAAGTTAATTTTTTCAAATATATGAGAATATGTACATGGATTTTTATTATAATATAAAAACATATTCAAGTTATAAAATGATTAATAGTAGGGTGAGATGAGTTATAAACATAAGAAAATGTATTGAAATGAATAAGAAGGCACAAATAAAATATAATTTATTAATTAATAATATATTTGAATGACATGAATCATTTTTTGAATATTAAAATATATATGGGTACTATTAGGGGTAATTTTAATTTATACAAACCAAACATAATCAATTTTCTGATCAGAATAGGGTTGCATTGTTGAAGGTGTAGGTTCCAAAGAATGAAATGTCTGTCTTGGTAAAAAATCCACTGAAGAGAGTTATTGAAAATGATACTCCCAATAATACAGTGAAAATGGTTTTGAAATATTTCATACTAGAGAATATAATATTCATTTATTATGTTTGGAAAATATATATCATAGACCAATGTAAAATATCTGGGAATAAAAATGTTCAAGGGAGTAATAAAAAACCAAAAAGGGAGTCAATAAAATAATAACATGAGTTTTGGCATGGTGTATGACATTAAAAATGATAGGTTTGAGATGTATCTCAATAAGGGTAACACAAAATCTTATGAAGTGTTTAGAAGGTGAAAATAGGTTATTTATAGAGTTACACATGTTTTACTTGTCTTCATAATAAAAATAAGCTTACAAAAGATAAGTAAAAAGCATCAATTACTCCCAATATAAAAATGGATTTTTGGATGAGGGAGTCTACACAAAATAAGGATAAGAGTGTAAATAAAGAGTGTTTAATAATATATCCTACTAAATCAGAAATGTATAAGAATAAGGACTAAACTAAAAGCAATAATAGTGCTCTGGTTTCTCAAGTAGAGAATATATTTTTAACTGAGAATAATTTTGTAAAGAAAGGTGATTGAATTCTACCCAAAAAGATTATTAATTACATGAAAAAATATTATACAATCATTAAGAGTCCTCAATTTCATGAAGTTATAAAGAAGTTGTTTTATGGGTTGACAATAAGTGTCATCCATAGTGTTACAACTGAAGAGAAATGGAATACCTGACTTATTCTCATACTTTGATTGTTATACAAAAAAACAAGGGAATTTAATATGAATAATGAAAAGATGTGATGGACGATATGATGTCATTACCATATAGAATATACTCCCTTATAGAGAATATGTTTAATTTTTATAATGATATTTTCTTGTAACTCATTATTTTACTTATTTATGTTGGTATTATACATCAATAGCTATCAAGACTACTTTGAGTACGTTTATGGAGGAAATTTTCCTTGATAAAAGGTTATAGATAGAATCCCTTGAGGGGAATCTATAAAATAATACAAAGATAATATTTATTTAATATATTCATATAAATCTAGAATCAATAAATCACCCCCTCCCAATATTAATATTGAGGTATTATATTTACTCTCCTAAATTTGTTGTGGATTGTGCTTTTTATAATAACTAAGGGGGAGTGTCTTCAAAAAATGGGGAAACAAAACAACTTTCACTTGAATGTTTTAAAGTTTTCTTGTATTTAATTTTTTATTCATTGAAAAATATGGAAAATATATCTAAACATACCCAATGAAGTTATTTTTTAATTTGTTCCATATTTAAACTTATATATAGATAGTAATGACAATTTGGTAAAAAAATAAATATTAGGACACCCCATATAGACTTAGGGCTGACGTACCTAAGGAACCTAGATAAGAAATTATATGGAATCATCATCCTCTCAATAAATTAAGATTTAATCAAAAGTAGAAGATTTTTTTAGTTTAAGGATGTTAAAATGATTAGATGTCTTTCAGTTTTATTTATGGTTTCAATAATGTTGTGTAAAACCCTTACATTTTTTAATTCTTATCAATTTGGGAGAGAAGTAAACGTTTACCTCAAATCAAATTGGGTAATGAAAAAAATAAAAATGTGGACTTTGAAGTTTCTTAAATCGATATGGAATATGATGATTGAATTTTTTTGATCAATGTTGTGCAAAGGTGAAAGTCATTGTGTTTGAATTTAGGGTGATTTATTGAGATTATACCGAACAAAATGAATTAAAAATGATGTTTCCATGACTTGGGTAAATCATATTGATGTTTTATACCATGGTGCATAAATTTAAAGGAAAATGAATAATTTTTTACTTATTATGCCCCTTGAATTAGTATATTTTTTATATAGTCTTTGGGACAAAGACATGTAAAAATATTTTTTTTGTGTTTTCCAATTTTTTTAGAATGCTGGTTGGGTGGATAACATAGAGAAGTTTTTATTTTCAAAGTTAAAAATTTTCTTATATGTTAAATCGAAATGATGGAGGATGGATAATGAATCCATCTATTTATTATGCTCAATAACTAGTGAATATAAATTAATACACTTAGATAAATGCGTAAATTTGTTAAATAATCAATTTTAAAATTAAATGTAGTGGAGTTTTCTGAAAATATTATAAAATGAATATTTTAATTATTTTAAATGCTTAGTAATTGAATATATGTGGTTTTGTAAATTTTCAAATAATTTAGGAAGTTATTTGGAGAAATTTTAGTTATGTTAGAGGTGATTAGCATGGATTGTGATGCTTTGAATGAGCCTTAGATTTAATTTCATGAATTCTAATTTCATGTGGTGAACCAATTTTTTTGATAAAGTCGTGGTTGTATAAGAATGGATCTATTCACTATATAAACATCCTATGTCCCAACGTAAAAATCATTTCTATATACTACATAACCATGATAAACTAATGTTTTCAAGGATGAGGTACTTTGAAAGGATCATCAATCTTTTAAGTAAACAAAATCATCACCCACAGTCATAAAGACACATATGTATGAAGAAATGCATAAGAATCGAATGCATGCTAATTCATAATGATAAATTCCATAAGTGTCATCCTTCATGTCTATGAGGATCATCCAGACAATGTACAGATGATTCCTCTACATATACCCATTATTATGGTCCAGAATCATGAACCCATGTAATTATTAATGTTTCATGAACATTAATAAACATAATAATTAAGATCAATGTAATAATCACGCCATATAAGAATTTGATTAACTCCACTGGTTAAAATCTATGGTTTTATAATTTTATATTATTAAATAATTAAATACTATGGTGCATGGAATGATTTTAATGGACTAAAAAACACAAAAGTGATTTGATACAAGATATAAATTTTGTACAATTTGATCTTCATCCTCAGAAAGTGGAGATCAAATAAATATATATTTGATAGACTTTCCAATTCGAAAAATGACAAGTTTTCAAGAATTCTATATTCTAATGAAATACATCTTATGATGCGGATTTAGTACATCATATATCAAAAAATAACAAAATTAAATGTGATTTAATCATAGTTGATTGTGAAATTAAAAATCAAATATAGATACATTTCTAATAAATAGATAAACACGAATGAAATAAATTCTAGATTAATTAATTCTAGAAATAATTTATAATGATGAAAGTACTAAGGTGAATTTTTTAAATATTACATGTGAATTCATTCATGAAAAATAAGATAAAGAATGTTGAATATGGGATGTTCATTTATGTTAATATATATTAGATGAATATGTATATATTTAAAGTGAATCACCCAAGTTGATAATGAATGAGAAAATTTATAAGGGTTCCACTATATAATTTATCATAAAACAATGAAAGTTGAGGAGTTGAATTTTTTGTGAAATTATTTTGATAAGATGAGGAAGTCTCATGAAATGAAGGAATATTGGTATAATATTCTAGAAGAACTATTTGGTGATTGAAATTTGAGGAAAAAAGGGTAATTCTAAGAAATTAATTGGTGATAACCATTGAGATGTAAAATGATATGATATTTTAAGAGAAATGTCATATATAAAAGATAATGTGATTATGAGAATCTATTTTTAAGTTATATATTCTAAATAATGATTATAGATAATAATAATTTCTATTAGCATGCATATAAAAATATACATAAGAAAGAGAGTGATATGTCTGAAAACTATAACTGAGAGCTAGAGTTTGGTGAAGAATTTATAATGCCAAAAGTAGAAGTAGAAAAATAGAAAGTTGATCCTAAACTGAAGTGAATATCATCTTGGAACATAGTTGAAAGAAGAATTAAATCATTTTAAATTAAATATTAAATACATTGGGAAGAAGAAATTATTGATATACTAACATCCTACACATGTTTCTAATCATTAGCGTCGATCGTTTTTGTGTGTGAGGATATTCTTGATTATTGAAGATCTTAGGTAAACATGTTTTAGATACAAAATCAAGGTGAATATGTTAAATTAAAGATATTTGAAACAAATATGAGAAATAGAGACCAAATTATAAGTTGGTATTCTTGAATAATATGAGTAATTTGAAGAAATTATTGGGATGAGGAAGGATATATATTCAACAGATGTAGATGCATCCCTGTTATGATTAGTGAACTACTTAAAAATGACCCAAAAAAAAGAAAACCTTTTTCAATACATTATGAGAAGTTACAGAACATATACGACTCGAGGTATTTAAGGAAAACATAGTGTGAAGATGCGAATTTAGTGTGAATATGAGCATAGAAAATCTTATGAGATGAAAGAAAGTTTATTTACAATGAGACTCTATGTATGTGTGAGAAGCACCCACCCATTATAATCAAATATTGGTTATTAGTGGATAATCTGTGATTGGGTAAAATAACAAATCATTGAAAAGAGTATAGCATAGAGACTAACCTTATAAAAATATTTGGCTTCTTGTACCTTTATTTATCCTTCATTCATGTGAGGTTAAGAGATATTTTTTTATGGGTTAATAATGGAATCATCCTAGGAGGTTTAATTCAGAATAAAATTTATAAAAAGATAAAAATGATTCTCCCTATCCCCATTAAAGATGAACATTGAAACATTGGAACTTCAAAACCAATGGATAAAAGAAGAATAATATTATTACAAGCTAAAAATGTGTTAGGAATCGTGGTGGGAATTGAATAAAAGGAAGAGGGAAATGATTCAATTATGGAAGATAAATCCATCAAGAACTATAATGTTGAATAGATATAAAGAGGAAAACCAAAGAAATGGTTGAAGACAAAAGTCAACCTAATACACCACCCACACTTCAATGATTTATTTATTAGAATTGTATAAATTACTCACACTAGTGTGATGTACCTATCATAGGGTGGTATAGAAGATAATTTATTTTTCCTAAAGTACCACATAGCCCAAAAATGTTCATCTCACTTAAGGACCATCACAGTTAGTTCAATCACTAATTCTATTACAAATAATCTACTTTTTTAGTAGTTTTTATTATTTAGTAAAATGATAGTTTTGGTTTTTTTTTAAACATTGAATTAAAATAATACAGTTCAAAATTAAAACATATATGCATATCATGATATAATGTAGATTCGTAAATAATGGTTTGGTTATAGGGTTTTTAATGTGTATTTACTAATTATTTATTTTTTTTAAAATTCAATTTATGAATCCTTGTAAATCAATTACATTCCTTTGATTTATTGAGTGTGGGGTTTTAAAATGCCTTGTAAAATTCATTGTTACACCAAATCTCACCTCTTGTAATATCTAATAGGACTACAACTCAACTGGTTGTGAAATTAAAAATAGAATCATCTCTATTTTATGTCATTTAATTTCATTATGTATCCTCAAATCCACCACTTGAAGAGTTTAAATGGGAGAAGGGAGGTAAAATAACTCTATCAATGAAAAGTAATGGATTTTAAAATAATTTTATAGTATATGATTCACACATCCGTGGAATACTAGTTAATCCACCAAAACTATAATTTAAATATAATGTGTGATAATTAATAATTCTATGAAACCTCCCCCGATTAAAGGCCTTGGGATAGTCACTTTCCATTTCCAAAATGAAAGATATCATGGTGGAGTGATGGAAATAGAGAAATAGAAAATAGGGTTATAAGAGAGAGAGAGATAGATAGATAGATAAATAAAGGGAATTCATATTGAAAGAAAAAAACACTTGAATTAGAAATAATAAGTGTTAAAAATAAATGAAATAGACAAAAAAATATAAAATATGAAATAAAACATCAAGTATAAATATCCCTATACCACAACACAATAAATGATCCTTCAGAATCAGTCTCATTTTCTTTCCACTTAAACATCTATTTATAGGTTTCTGTTTGTGTAGAGGGAATCATAAAAGGATAATTGAATTATTTTGAGTAAATCCAGAGGTTCTTCATTGTTCTAGATCAAACAATATGGAACTCATCATTATAATGTCAAACATGGAAGAATTTGGGTCTTTTAGGCAATTTAACTTTATGAATATAATTCAAAACTTGTGATTAGAGAGGTCTTGAATAGTTTTTATGATAAGAAATTATTTGTGGGTGAGTGTTGGTTAGGGCATGGCATGACCATATGGGCCATGCCATGACACATTTTGGCTTTGACTAGATCACTTTTTTTCTTTAAAAACTTGTATCCCTTAAAGTTACATGTCATGAAAGAATTTCATGATGTGTAATGTTCTTTTCAAGAAGAATCCTCCAACTTTCATCTCAATTATGAACATTGAAGCCTTCATCTTGTTCCTTGACTTTCCCTTTTTTGTGAGATTACATCTAAATATGGAATTCATCCCACTCTATCTAGTTTTAGGTCAAACTCTATTCAAGATTCTATATCCATCATTTTGGTGTTACACCGAACTACTTTATGTCGTGTCGTGAATTACCTTTAGCCTACTAAATTATTTATTTCTTTCCATAATTTTTGGTATTCTTCCATAAATCATAAAAAGAAATAAATATTGTCAAGAATAATCAATTAAAGTCTAGAAGAATTTTTTTTATAATTAAATAAGCATGAAAAATATATCTCTATATAGTGCATTAATCCATGGATTATTGATAAAAATCAATATCAATAACCTATAAATCCAAAGGATAAATTTAAATTATAGGAAATGGAAACTCTAAAAGTAGGCTAAGAAAACAATGTGTTTAAATATACACTCATTATTCATTCAAGAACTAAATTTTTTTATTTGATTCTGGTTCCACCAACTCCATCAAATCTACAATGTTTTCTAAGAGAATAATTTCACCTCCCTAATGATTTGATATTGAATTATCGATGAAGTCTTCTAGTAGTACAATAATCTCATCCCAAGTATATAAATCCTCTCCAATATATTTTTATCGTAATACCCTTCCTAAAATCATATTATTATCCCTTTAGATGAATTTTATGGAATTTTAGTCATGGATTAAATCTCTTGCATAGATACCATATAAATATCTATGATAGGGGAATGATATATTATATCCCAAATCAACCAATGATCATCAATTAGTGAAATAATTACTATGAAATCCACAAGGAACATACTTCCCATGAATTTGTGTTGTCAAAAAATAATGAGGGGTATTTTTCTCCAATGATTATAGAATAAAAAATTATTTAATATAGGCATATTATTAAATAACATGTTGATGTATTTGTAAAAAAGTTTCTTAGTCTTCCCCTAGACCACGAGGTTTGATTTTCTAAAGAACTCATACCTTTTTCTATTCGAATATCAAAAAATCCATGTAGATTTCCCTAATTAAATTAGAGTAATTGAATAAGCAATTCAAATAGAATTTAGAGAATGGTTTTATATACAAAAATTTATTCACCATGCTGTGCACCAGTCATATTTATTAATAATTAAGATATATTAATGAATCTCTACATATATTATTCTAAACTTAACAAGTTCACAACAAAGAACAAGAATCATATATCTCATATTGATGATTTTTTTGATCAAATATAAGGGGATAAATACTTCCCAATTATAGGACTTAGGTTTGGATATCATCAATTAATGGTGATAAAGGAATATATGTCCAGTAAAACCATTAATATAAGATATGGACACTATGAATTCATAGTGATTCCATTTAGACATACAAATGGACATTCTATATTCATTGATCTAATGGAAAGAGTCTTTATAGATTACCGTGACCATTTTTTATATTCATTGTAGATGATACTCTCATATATTCCATTATTATGGAAGACCATCAGGATCATTTTTGGATTATGCTAGAAACCTTAATAATAGAAAAAATGTATTCCAAAACTAAAAAGTCCAATATCTAGCTATAAAAATTATCATTCATAGGTTAGGTAATCATATGTGTGGTTATATTTATGGATCTTTTAATGCCATATTTGGTAAACTAATTTATCATACTAACAACTATAATAGATATTTTTAGTTTTCTTGTATTATATCGATATTATCGATGTTTTTTGAGAAATTTATCATGATAGTAAAATACATAAACCATGTTAACTCAAAATGGAGTGAAGTTCCTATAGATAAATTAATGTGTAGAAAATTTCAAGGAATTTAAGATTCATTGGGTAAATAAATCTATACTCACGCTGCATTATAGTGAAGAAGGTTTTCTAATATATAATGATGCATCAAATATGGGATTTTTATGTGTCCTCAAGAGAAATTATATGGTGGTTTTTTTCCTCCCATAAATTAAAGGATAATGTGAAAAATTACCTGAAATATGATTTGGAGCTAGTAGAAGTTATATTTGGATTAAATATATGGAGTACTTATCATTATTGTGAAAACTGTGATATATATACTAATCACAAGACTATAAAGTGTAAATGTACATTAGAGTAGTTGAACAAACCCCAAAGGAAATGGTTGGAGTAGATCCAAGACTATGAATACTATTAACACAAAAATGTCTTCCATTCACTTTTCCATGGAATCCTTTATACATCCCTCACTTAAATGACCCAATAAAATTACAATAAGACAAGTACATTTCTATATAAATAATTTTAAAATGCTATCTCCATATGGTTCATGATTTATCACATGCCAAGGGATAGATATTCATAAAAATAATTACAATTTAAGTGACATGGTGGTGAGAACATTCCACTAGGAGTAGTCCATGTATTTCATCTGTGTTTAATGGAAAGAGGCATTGAAGACATAAAATCCATTTTTAGGGTCTTATATGCACTTTTTGGAAATGGAAAACACTTACTATATAAGAGCCAAATATTCTAGTGGGTATCTATTTTTACCAGATCTTATTTAACTACTTATGGATCAAACATTATTTAAATAAAAAGATATAAACATTTGATGTTGGAAAGAATTTGGAAGAATTTTGTATTCATTCTTAGGTCAACATGCCCATTTATCATGAACCCAAGTACCATTCACTCAGGATCCATTTATTAGGTTGAAAAGGTGATGAAATGCACTTTATATTATGGGGTTAATAGACATTATAATAATTATAAAATCTATTAAAATTAATTAATTAAACAACAAAAATAAAAATGATAGATAACACAAAGAATTTTTATAGTGATTCAGTCAGATTAACCTAGTCTACTCTTACTTCCCCAAAAGATGGAGTATGACATCCGCAATGAAAGATAGAGAGATAAAGAGATAGAGTTAGAGAGTTATTGAGAGATAGAGTGAGAATTTAGAATTGAAGAAATCAAAACCTAAAATTTTACAATGGATTGAATCCAAACCCAGGACATTGTGAGGAAAATCCCCAGACTTAAAAACACATCCATTTGTAAGAGTAGAGAGAAATCCAAGATTTTCTATAGGAGTTGTTTCAACCTAAGTGTTGTACTTTTTGATTAGGTAAGTATAACCATAGGAATAACATTTATAGATATAATAACCTATGTGAGAAAAGATTCATGTGATGAATTCAACATATATTAAAAATATATAATAAATATTTAAACATGATCGAAGAAAAAATATATCTAGTGATGAAAAATATAATTGAATTTATTTTGAATAAAGTAGAGAGTGTACATAGGGCATTTCAGAAAAGGTAATATTCATCTCTTCAAGATGAATGAAGTGGAAGGAAAAATGTTCCACATTAATATATTGTCACAAATGATATAAATAGTTGATTATAGGATCACTTGAAGTTTTATAGAGTATGTTCTCCTTGTAATTATTATGTTCAGATGTGTATCTTGTCATAATCATAATTTTTTTGTGTCTTCCAAACGTCCTTGATTTCTTTATATAGTAAACTATTTGTTCTATACACTCAAGAAAGCTGTTAGAATAATTATAATTAATAATAATAGAGTCAACCTGAAAATCCCATAAATATAAAATATTTTCATGTTATATTGAAGAAATTTAAAAAAAATTAAATATATCATTTGAAAAAAGTAAAAAAAGATAAATAAAGTAAATAAATCATTCAAATTAATTCCATAATACTAAATCAAATAACTCCATGAATATTTCATGTAAAGTTCCTACAAATAAAAACTTTTAATTACCTTATATATTAATGAAAAAAATATGAAAACATATTTAAAATTAATTTAATACATTAAAAACACTTTGAAAATTTTTATCAATATTAATAAATAATTTAGAAACTACTAAAAATTAATATAATCACAAAAAAATTTAACAAATATTGTATTTTTAAATGAGTGTGATGAATAAAACCATTATTAAAAACATGCACAAAACACTTCAAAACACATTTCATAGACTGGATATTAATTAAAATTAATTACAAAACAAAGAATTCGATTAAAATAAATGTTAAAAATATATAGAAAATAAAATATTAAAAAACATGAAATAAGTACCATTAAAAGTATTTCAATAAAGTAAATTTATATTTAAGAATGGTAGTAGAAAAAGGTAAAAACTAGCTGTAATATAATTTTAAAACCTATTTTCATACATTTTTATAGCTAAAAATAACATATTTGAATAACTAGTGGTAGAAGGAGTCTGATACCCCAATTATTGATAGAAGAGCTTCCACTACCACTACCTTTAATGGATGGAGAACCTATTACCATTAAGATGATGATAATTTTAAATGTTCATTCACTAAAAAGAAGGATAATGTTATAATTAAAGCTCCAAGAATGTTATCATTGTCTCTATTACTATCGAAAAGGAGGAGCCACTACCAACTTCAGTGAGAACAAATGAGCTATTGTTGGTGGGGGAGTATGATTCCATTGAAGCATTGTTTATTAAGTCTAATTCAATTGATAATATTTGAGGTAATATTAATATAAAGAAACAATATTAAAGTTGTGATGAATATGGTTATACAATCGAGTGATATGATATCATGGATCAAAAGTGCTACTTTTGATAAAGGGATGCTACTTCTTCTATCAGTTCCATGTACGATGGAGGAATTTTCTACCATTAATAAAAGGATTTAGTATTTTGTCATATGAAGAGGGGGAGTCTCTACCATGATGTATGTTCATAACATTGTAGTTTATAGTGTACCATACTTTTCACACATAAATATCACATCTTATTGTATAAATATTCACTATAGAACATTATAATCCATTCCAGAACCATATTGGTTTTGCGTCATTGAAACATGGATACATAAACAACTGGTTCATAATATATTTACACCATATCCCACTTAGGTATTCATAAATGAAACCCTTATTGTACACATGATACTTAAACATTTATTCACATCCTAGGGAAAAGAAAATATAATAAAGGGTGAGGTCAAATTCTCAGTACGCGTAAAAAAGGGAAATATCTATGATCATTTAAACATAACATGATCATAAAGACTATGATAACATGATAATAAAATTTGAAAATAATACCCAGAAACTCTTAGATCATAACATGATTGATGGAGTAAATCTTAGAAGTGCATATGACATGAATCATAAAGAGAACAATGAACATGATCGATGAGAATATAGCAATGATATAATATAATGATGTAAAAGTGCGGAATAATGTGTGGCATATTCAAAATCAAAGAAATAATATGTCAATGATTCCAAGAAATACATTCAAAACATGTTAGTCATGGTATAATCATCCATATACAAACATCAGGCCAGTGATATCATCTCATATACCCTCTTTGTGGCTTGGGATAACCTCCCATGTGTACGACCCCATAAAACCCCAAGAGGGGATGGGAGAATCCAGGTTTCAAATTGTTCTTTTAATGTAATGGATCTTGTTCCCATAATGGTAGGAAAAAATTAAACCTGTATGATGGATTCGATCAAAAACCAAAAATTCACATTCATAAAGACAACATAATATTTTTACTTAGTATACCACTAAGGGCTATTCCAAGGAGCATACACTGACAGTGTGTCAGTCATACCTAAATCCACTAATTTTCACGAGTTTCAGAACAAAAGTTTTTGAACATAGTCACTCTATTCCAGGAACACTACCTTTATAATATTTTGGGGATAAAACACTACATCCATTAGAACATTTATATTTACTCACACTAGCTTGCTACCTTGGGTGATGTCTATGTCAGTTTATCGACTTTAATGTCGCTTTAATGGATCGGAATTAAATTATTGGCCAATGTCTGGAATTATAATCTTCTTACACCATAGGCATGAGTTGATGCACTCAAGATGAATTGGTCACTGAAAAACTGATGTTCAGAACACCATTTAATGAATCTCCACAGTGAAGCTCAACCCTTTATGAAGCTAACTGCATTTGCAGAACAAACTATCTTCAAAAAGTTCACTGAGTGAACACAGAATAACCCATCATCATGAAGAAACATTTACATAGATGAATTGGAATTATTGCACACTAAATTTATATTTTCATGATGCTCAAGCTCTCGTTTAAACCCATATTCATGGAGCACCCCTACCTTCACAAAATAAGAGTAATTCTTGATTTTCCCCAAAGAATTTCATCTTGGATGAAGAGTGGAGAGCCTAATATTTATAGGCTCTCTTATTCGCGATGCTCCACCCACTCTAGTGCATTTTATAGATTAATAAAAAAAAATTTTTGGTTCTCATCAAGTCGCGAAGCTCCATTTAAATTTGACGTTTTCATGAATATGTCATCAAACCATCTTGCACTCATGATGCTCCAATTCTTGTAATCTCAAATAACACCATCATCATTCGTGATGATCCACATCATTGCAAATATCAACCTAATCATCATGAAACCGATTCATTTAACATTTTCATGATGATTTGATTCTAGAAAACAACGTTTCTCAATGCTATCCTCTTCCTCCATATTTTGTACCCCAAAAATATTAGAAATCACTAGGAAATGGTGTCACCATCAATATTGTAGTCATATTGAACTATAAGATCAATTCCCTTGGAAACTTCCTAATCTTATATGTGATGATTGACAATGAAACAAAAAATATACTCTATTTACATCAATGGACATCCTTGGTTCCAACAATATCCCCCTTTGGATATGTTGGAAATCTGTTGATATATTCAACGTAGTACTAGTTGCTATCAAGACCTGGTACAACATAAGATAATAATCCAAAATTGTAAGTATACATGAGAAAATATCAATGTAAAAAACAAGAGGGGAATCAAGAATTGGGTTCTCATATTTTTTAATTCTTAATGATGTCCAAGCTAAGATCTGATCATGTCGCAGATGCATTTCATGGTTTGTTAAAGACATGAATCTAAATTCTCTATTATCCATTCTCCTACAACCAAAAAACCATAAAATTTACATTCTCCTACTTTATACAATTTAATTTATTTTCTCCATTCTCCCCCATTGGATATAAATCTGAAGAAATTTATTTTCAGTTATAGATAACAAAAACACACTCCCCGTGTATCATATCTCCCCCATAAACTGACATCACATCCACGAATAGATTAAAATAGTTATCACAACATGGGAGAGGGGAATAATCATAACCTTATTATGCATATGGAGGTGGCTGAATACTGAGGTTCACTTAATGTTTCTGAAACACATGTGCTTCCAATGGATTGGTCAGAATGTCATTCACTTTGTCATCACTTCCAACACAGTCCATTTTAATCACACCTTGCTGAAATTTTTCCTTGATGAATAGATATCTGATTTCAATTTGTATCTTATGATAATACTAAATAGGATTATTTGTAAGAATAATCTAACTCTTTATATCATATTTAATCAGCATTGGTTGTTTCACCACATCACCAATATCATTCAGTTATTTCTTCATCCATAATAGTTGAGTGAGAGCCTATGTATGAAAAATATACTGTCCTTGAGAAATACTAATATAATTGATTTCTTATTTCTTATTAAACCAAACCACACATTTCTTTCCAATAATCTCCACCACATGTGTAAATTCTATCCACCTTATATCTATCCTATTCAGTATCAAAAAATGCCGATATTTCATGATTTCTTCATGTAGGAAAAAATATTCATTATTTGGGAGTACATAAAATGTACCTCATGATTATTTTGACTGTTACTATATGTTATTCATTCAGATTATGTTTAAATAAAGACACAAAAAATGTTTCAAATACAATATCCATCCTTTTTGTAGTCAAGTACAATAATCCCCCAATGATTCTTCTATACGTGGAGGGATCCCAGAAGTCACATACTCAGGCTTTCAATGTTTTTTTCAACCGAAATCAGAGTCAACATTGGTCCGGAGTTTTGCATGATGAATTTCATTAAAAAAGTTCTTTCATATTTAGTAAACTAAATGAAACTATAATCATCATTATAGATCACCTGCAACCCTAAGAAGAATGTCAGTTCACCAATCATAGGCATTTAAAATTATGATTTCATGTGATTGGGAAATTATTCAACAAATCAATACCTGATTCCACTAAATATAACCTCATCCACATATAAAATAACTATAAATTGATCTTCCATTGAATTATTCAATTATAGGTTATGGTGAATGCCTCCTCTTTTAAATACAAGATTCTTTATATAAGAGTCCATATGATGATACCATTCCCTTGGTGTCTACTTCAGATTATATAGATCCCTTTTCAATCTAAAAACCTTAATTTCATCATTATAAATTAGAAGTCTCACTATTTGATCAATACATACATATTCAAGAATGCCATTTTAGAATGTTGTTTTTGAAATCCATATATTTAAATTTGTATCCTCTTTTGATTTTCATTTCAAGGAATAACCTGATAGACTCTAGTCTCGCTACTGAAGAAAACATTTCATCAACATCAATTCCTTCAATCTATGTATATCCTTTACACACTATTTCAGAATCTGAATATGTTCCTTTTTCCACTGATCATGATACCATATGAGATGATAACGCATATACTTTCCTTCATGTGTCATTCAATTTAATTACAATTTGAATTTTCTAAATGTGATATGAAACATTTAAGGACAATCATCCTAAAATTCCATTGTCAATGAAATGATCTTCAAGAAATTTATAGAATAATAAAATTTGATTATAATTCAAATAACAATTCTGTATTCTTTTTCATCATTCTTCATTTGTCTCCCCCATATGGGAAATACTTACCAGCATCTTCATAATGGTGGATCTAATCAAGAATGTATTTGAAGAAAATTCAGTATGGAAAATACGCTGGGATGGTTCATCATCTTGTGGATATCCACATTGTATAAATTTCACAACTTCACCAACGATAATCTTCTTGGAAACTTGTTCTCCAAAATTCAAAAAGTAACAAAAATCCAAGATGGTGACTTATGTATCCTAGTTTTCAATGGTAAAACATCTTCAGCTTCAAAAAAGAATGATGCTCCGTCATGTTTATACATGATTACAAAATTGAGGAATCATTCAAAGATGGTGACTTCTTCAGATTAACTATATAAAAAATAACAATTCTCACTACTTCTAAGGTTATCCCCTTGAGAACATACTTCACATATCAATTCCCTATATTATAATCACAAATATAATAACCAATTATTAAGGAAATATGTAGTCTCTTCCTTGATTCATCAAACATTTCAGAAAGGTTGAGATGTTTTTATCAACCAAGTTACTCTATTTACTCAAATATTAATTCTTTCACCTCTGAACATACATTCTAATTTATTATTTTGTGGAATGTATTCCTTCACATTATTTTATTTTTTTATGGAGAATTTTTCCTTTTAACATCCATCATGGAAGACACATTCTTACTCATATTAAGGAATACATCTTTCTCTGGTATTATGGTTAAACATCCTTTTACGATGTGAGTAGATTACATACATCTCTTACAAAAAACGTCATTAACACCTGATTTCCCTTTTGTTAGTAATATCTCATTCAATTTGTCTTCATCGCGTGGAAGATTTTCCTTTCCTTTTGCACCATCCTTGGCCTATGAATCTTCAAGGTTCCTCATTCTTTCAAAATATTTTTTCTAAATAACTAACATGCCATTAGAAACTATTGTATAACGTTTGGATGTTCTACCTAGGTTCATCTAAGTGTCATTTCTCTTAGTAGATATTTTGGATGCACTACCCAACAAATTCGTGGATTTGGAATCAAGTGTCTTCTTAACTTCTTTACATGAGATCTTATTAGGATATTTTTTGTTCACAATATTCCACTAATTTATTCCTAAGGTATCTTCTTCAAACATAAAAAACTTTTTTGGTATTATTTCCTTATAAATAATTATTTCATGTCGAGATAAGCATGTACCTAACATGTTACCACTACTATTGCATACATCACAGATGTAATCAAGATTCCCAAATCTTTTAGCAGTATACCAATTCATTTGTATAATTAGTTATTTCTTATTATTATTTGCACTTCTCCCCCTTGAAATAGGATTCCTTTGTTCGTTTTAATTTAGAGGATTATACTAACAATCCAATACACAATTCCCAAATTTGTTTTGGCACCAACATTGACCAAAGAACTTTAATCTCCTTAAATTCTCTGTATAAGGTATATTGACCTTCATAATGACTTGTTGTGAACTAGGTGGGTAAGGTGATTCCATACTATTTCTCTTATCCACTATAGTCATGGTGTTATGTTTCGTATCAATTATATCTATCATAATTGTTCATTATTTATCTTACAACCTATACTCATCGTGATAATTGGTTTTGAAGCATTAACACATTTTATTACGGATGGTACTCTTTTCTACTCAAAATGTTGAGATAGATCAGAAAATGATTTCATCTTATTTTGATTTCATGTCGGTGGTATTTCAGGTTTATAATCCTCCCATGAACATTGAGTAGCTGCAGTAATTGTTTTCTTCTATTTTGAAGTCTCAATATATTTCTTTCTAAGACTGGCCAACTGAGATTCCAAATCTAGACATTTCATATTGATGATTATTTTCTGATTTTCAATACTAATAATATTTTCTTTGTAGGACTTATTCAATTTAACAACTTATTCTCATAAAAATTAATCTTAGTCTTAATCAAAGAGTCAAGATCCTTGATCATCTAGGATATTTAATAAAATTGTAATCCCTTTGATATCAGTGCTATTTTTCAATTTATCTTCCAGCACATGGATATTTTCTTCAATAGAAATTTTGAATCCCTCTTTCTCTTCAAATTAATTGTGGTATTTTGATGAACTTATTTCAAAGTTCCCTATTTCCTACTTCAAAGGTTCTAACTTATCTAGAGAGCATTAAAAATTCATGATGTTTTTCTAGTAAGACCTTTTCCAACAAATCAACTTCTCCTTCTAGATGAATGATCTCTACCTACTTGTATTGAATGAGTGCACAAAATAGGGAGGATATTTCTTTAGGAATATCATGTAGAAAATTTCTTAATCTATCAACTGAATATTCTTTGGAGTTTATATATTTATCATCATCATCACTTGAGCTGGGATCCTTATTTTGAGGATAAATTTCCAGCGTTATAACACATTCATCCTGATCACTTCAATATATTAATTTACATTGTGTTTAAAGGTTGCCATTTTAATTGGAGAATTCATGATCCACCTACTTCTTACATTTCATGTTGGGTAAATCTTCAATTTCAAAAAGGAATGGAGAACTAGATACTACATCTTCTTTAGATCAGAGGGACTTCTTCAAATTTATCTTATCTGTCTTTTTCTCATTCATCATGGTATTGGTGCATATAGACTAATGCACGAAGATAACAACATATTTATCAAAACTACACTTCATTATTGACTCAAGAAAGATACTCAAATCATCAAAAGTGAATATATTTTCTAAAGAAAACCCAAGATAGGTTAACCATCACTCTGATACAACTTGTACGACCCCAGAACACCCTAAGAGGATAGGGGTGAATCATAGTGTAAACTTTTTCTTTTAATGAAATGGATATTATTCTCAGGTTGGTAGCTACTCTTTAAACCTCTATGATGGATTCGATCAACAATAAAACATTCACGTGTAGAAATAAAACACAGCAGTTTTAATTAGTTCACCACTAAGGGATATTCCAAGGATCATACGCCGGCAGTCTATTGGTTGTGCCTATATCCACAAATAATAACTAGTTTTGGAATATATTCGATAAAAAATATTCACTCTAATCTAAGAACAATTCCATTAAAATAATTTATGGACAGCTCACTGTGTCCCCCAGAACAATTCCATCAACTCCCCCTAGATCACTGCCTTGGGTGAAGTCTATCTCAGTTTATCAGCTTGAAGGTCACATCAATGCATTGGTATTAAAGTATTTTTCCATGTCTTTTATGAGACTCCTATTACACCATAGACTTGATTTGATACTCTCTGTAAGCACTGATCACTGAAAAACTGATGTTCAAAAATACATTTCATGAAGCTCAACCCTTTGTAAAGGAAACAATCTTTATGGAAAAAACTACCATCGTGAAGCTAATTGAGTCAATGAAGAATACCCCACCATCAAAAATCCCCATTTAATTAAATTAATTTTTCACCATTCAAAAATATTGTATTATTTTCACGATGCTCAATCATTCATAGAAACATAGATTCGTAGAGTTTCTATAGATTCTGGAAATTAGGGCGATTCTAGATTTTCCCTGAATAATTTCATCCTAAATAAAGTGGGGGATAGACTTATATTTATATGCTCCATCATTAGTGATTCTCCATATCCTCTATCACATTTTTTGTATCAATAAAAAATATCTTTGTGGTTCTCCTCAAGTCATAATGTTTCATTAAAATTTGATGTTGTCATGAAGCTTTCTGTCAAACCATCATGTACTTAAGTTGCTCCAATTCTCGTAATTGCGAAGAACACTATCTTCATTCATGGTGCTCCATATCTTCACTAATATCAACCTAGTATTTGAAAAATCTATGCCTCTGACATTTTCATGATGAGTTGATTATTTAAACAACGTTTCAGGATGTTTTCCCCTTCCTCCAGATTTTTAACGCTATAAATTTGGAAAACACTGGGAAATGACACCACCTTCAATATTATAATCAGCATGAACTGTAAGACCCCTTAAAAAAACTCCCAGATCTTCCATGGGGTTGTTGATAACAAAAACTAACCATACCACATTTATAACAAAGAACAGGCATTGTTCCAATACCGTCAACTGTCTTCTGGTCCTGGGATAACATCCTGATTACCATATTTTTGAGCTTGGGATTACCACTTGTATACCCTTTGATCTCATAGAAAATTAATCTTTACCCAATACATTTTAGAGATATATAATTTTGGTCCCAACCATCTCATGATCATAAATACATTCTATTTATGCCATAAGATCATATAAACTTTCATAATTAAATAACCCATGGAAATGAAAATGGGTTTCATTGATATTTAATCATCATAAAATTAAACCATATAGTGAAATAATAATGGTGGAATCATTGGATAATATCAAAAATAAATCTTAAGTAACATAAAAGGATGTTATCATAGAAGAAAAATCCCTTTAAAAGATCACAATAATATTTCTTGAGTAAAATAAGCTTTTTATTTTTAAATCACATATTTAAATTAAAACAAATCCAAAAATATTAAGGAAAAATTATATATTTTAAAAATAACCTAGTAAATATGTGATTAAATCATTAAATTATTGAATGGCACTGGAAACTAGAAATTTTTTATCTGCTGTGTACATTAAAACAAAGATTCCTTTCAGATTTTCAATAAAAATTCAAAAGTACTTCATTATGAAAATGATAAGAATAATCCTTTCAAAAAATATTATAAAAAGTAAAAAATGGGGAAAATAAATTTATATAATCATTTTATATTAGTAAAAATATTCTTGAAATAAATTTTGAAAATATGGGTATGGGATAAAATGGATTTTATGTCAAAGAGAGAATTAAAGTGGGTTTTCTTTAAAACCATTCTTTTGGACTCTTGAGTAAGTAATATGAGGAAAATTAAAAGAAAAAAAATTTAATATTAAGATATCACTAGAGGAAAATAAAATTATACTAGATTATCAAAAAATTACCATATAATTATCTTCAATTTAAATTCAAGAATAAAAAATACTGATTAAATTTTGATTGAAACATAAATCTCTTACCACTTTAGTAACCTTTTAATCAAAACATTATCAAATATAGAACCATAGATGGGCTTTTATGTAACACCCCATGCTTCCACGGTATGTTTCCCTTCGAATAATGCGATAGCGTGTGTTGTACGCAACCTCGAGTTCTAACACACACCACAACTAATTAAACTAGCCGTTGTGAATAGTAATACCTAGTTTTTGAAATCATATATATTTTATATTTCAAAATGGACTTCATTTTTGGATTCGGAATATCGAAATTAGCCTAGGGTGAAATTTTGGTACTTTTCGGATAACTTTTATATTTTGATGAATAATGAAAATTACTAAATTTTAATTAAAAACAACTTTTTTAATCAAAATAATTAATATTGATAAATTATGAATTCGAGTGGTTTTAAAGTATATTTATAATATATTTTTACCATTTAATTTAATGTTTGTCATTGAACATAATTTCACAATTAAACCAGACATAAACAAGTGTCAATCTTTTGATAGTTATTATCTCTTAAAAACACCCTTTTTATTTTAACAACGGGAATTAATTTTAAATTAATTTCTTCCACTTCTGTGTTTTGAATTTGGAAAAATGGATTACATATTTGTAATCAGGATGTCCAAATTATGTAAATAAGTAACTTTTATTTTTACACATTTTGAATAATTACTGCGGTAAATATTTTATTTACCATGGTTAAAGGGTAAATCTGGTAAATAAGGGTTAAAAAATAATATTATAATAATACAAAATTACCCTAAAACGTGTCCTAACTTTATTGGTGGACACATACCCGACCATGGGCATCCTTGGGTCGATTTGGGGACCCCTTGGAGCCACTTGTATGTGGTAGGGACACATTATATTAATAAAGTTAAAATAAAAATAAAAATGGCATAAGCTTACATCTTTTAGAAGAACAATTTTTACATAGGGTTATACATGTTGGATTTCCGATTATAAATATTCATTAGAAATCTAAAAAGATTTCCTACATAATTATATTTTATTTATAATTTTTAGATATCAAATAAGTTAAATTATTAATGACACAATAATGATACAATGTTTACCTCATTAATAAATCATTTAAATAAATAAGATTATAATGATTAAAATATTATCTAAAACCTGTCCAATTCTTATTGGTTGATTTTATTTAGAATATGAGTCATCTTAGCTTCGACCTAAATGATTTTTGGACCATTATAAACCGAATATAATTATATTATAAAGTAATACTTTCACTCTTTCCTAATGAGCCCCTCCTCTCCCTTATAAAAGGAGACCACTTCTACTCATTCCTCACACCTCTCAAGCCACTTGGATCGTCCAAACCCTGACCAAATAAACTCCCCACATCCCTATCCTCCTCCTAGAATCTTCCCCTTAGGCAGAAAGCATTTCAAGAAGTCCTTTGGTTCCAACCAAACTGAGTTACCTAAATTAAAGGTAACGATTTCTCATAAATTATTTTCATTTATTTTGCTTCTCCAACCCCAAACTATTTTTATTTCCTTTATTTTGTAACAAAAAAAGTATAATAAATATACTAGGATGTTTTTATAAGAAGGATTCGAACTACACATACACACACCTCCATCTAATGGATAATGAACATAATGTTTCTGTGAATGGAAAACTAACGCCTCACGAAACGATGATTGTTCAAATACATCTTACAAGTTCTCATGGTGGCCATTATGATGGCACTGTAATTAAGTGTGATATTAATGATACATATTTTATATATAATCTTCTGTAATTCCATTTTATTTCATACCATTATTCGTTTCATGTTGTATATACATACGATAATTTCTTTTGAGGAAGTACGGACTACCGCCCCCTTAAAATGATATGACTCGTTCATACCACACATGGAACATATAAAGAATGGTGTTAATGAACATAATTAACATATATAAAATATTATATTATACTGTAATAATAATATACCTATGTATCATTTGGATTCAATTCTTTTAAAATGAAAAATTAAATGGAAGTAGAGTTCGTGCGTACGTACGGACTACCGTCTCCACGAACACGGTGAGATCTATCCTCCATTGTATCCATTCACGTATTATTCTCATTTTAGGGTTAAAAATAATTTTAATATCATTCGGATTATGAATAAGATATAATCTATCCATTACAAACATGTCTTACGTAACCAAACATTTAAGAAGAACGAATCGATTATCACCCGAAACGACGATAATACTAAGATATTATTAATAAAGCAATGTTAAAAGATCATATATGATATCATATTGATGTATATGATTATTGTATAATTTAATAACAATGTTTTAATTATTATACAGGAGTTTAACATACCATCAACTAAGGGAAAGTTCAAGGTAAGGGATTTTCTTATCTCACTTTCAATTCCGTGAGATTTCCATTTTTCGCCACTAAATTATTGAAAGTGGTGTATTGTGTACTGCCATTTGATATATATTCATGATTCTATTTATATTCATGTTATTCTGTAAATCATTTGGTGGTTATTAACTTTTGTCCATACGACTTAGTTGATTAACGTGGTAAGGGATTTTCTAATCTCACTTTCAATTCCGTGAGATTTCCATTTTTCGCCACTAAATTATTGAAAGTGGTGTATTGTGTATTTCCATTTGATATATATTCATGATTCTATTTATATTCATGTTATTCTATAAATCATTTGGTGTTTATTAACTTTTGGCCATACGACTCAGTTGATTAACGTGGTAAGGGGTTTCTTATCTCACTTTTAATTTCGTGAGATTTCCATTGATCACCACTTAATTATTGCAAGTGGTGTATGTGTACTGCCCATGATTGTATTCATTGTGTAATATACTTTAATTTATGGGTATTTACATCATCATGGTATGATACTTCTTTCATGGGTGTATGTTTCGTATGTTACCTAATCGATAAGGGAATTTGAGATTTCAATTCCCACTCATTTGGCTTTACGCATATTTCATTGATTATATTACTCCATGATTATGTGTGGAATCACTATTCATTTGATTATGTCATAATTTCCACTCCCCTTCCTGTGGATATAAGTTTGATACACATAATCACTCATTGGTAATTCTCAAGTCATTGATATGAATTTGATAAGAGTAATTTTAACTCATTCGCCATTTGTTGAGTTAAACATCCAATTCGTTGGTGTTGTTTTTACAAGAATATGTGTGAATATCCTTTGATTGTTTTACACTGAATATCCAATCATATTTAGTTTATTTATATTTGTCACACATAATTATGTCGTTGATTTATCCTTAACCTAAGGATACTACCTTTATGAGAGATTTCATCTCAATTTACATTCCATTGAGACTTCTTTGTTGATATACACCAAATCACTTTTATGTAGTGTATATAATGTACTTTGACATAGTATATCACGAATCCCTTTATTCTCATGATATTACAAAGTTTTGATTACCTCAATCATTTGTATTCAAGTGTCTCTTTTGGTTAGAATCTCTAACTAAAATACCATTTTTAAATGTTTTAAAGACTTATTCTTATAAATCTTGCTCATTAATGTCCATGTTTTAAAAATGGTTTTAAGGATTTATTTATATGGACATTAAAGTTTTAAAATAAAAACTCCTTTTAAAAGTTTCAAAGTGGTATGGGACACTTTGATTCAAAAATCTGTTTTTAAATGGCTTCTTGACAAATAGTGTGACTTTTAAATGATTTCAAGAAAAGGGGGATATTTCCCTCAAATAGTTTTGATGATTATTTTCATCTATGTCAACATCCTTCATTATTCATGATTGAGGTTAATGTGATACAATAAAATCTTCCATATTGTATCAAATGAGTTATATTTGACTGTGGATGTTCTATTTTTATACCATTCATGGTTTGTGGTAGAAGTATTGACATTTCGTATGCTATTTTTAATACGAATGTTTATGTTATGTTTAAACTTGTTCATATGAGGAATGCATTGGACTTAATAAGTGACGGGTGGAGCCCACTATAGCTCCTCGATGCATCGGTAGGTCTCATGAGACAAACTAGTGTCTTGGCACAAGGCCTTGGCAAAATCTTATTTGTAGTCTTGGCACGAGGCCTTGGCTATGTGGTTATGATAGTCTGGCATTATGCATTCCATCATTATGAAAGTGGTTATTGATATTGCATGTGATCATTCTACTAGTAGAATATCCATGTGAGTAAGTAAATGGCATTATTTCATTTTACCTTTGCCATTTTATGCTGAAGTTCAAGTTTAAAAGGCTTTTGTTTTAGTTATAAATTGTCTTAAGTGTTTATGCTTATTTATGAAAGCTTCTACTATAATGTTATCCTTACTGAGCATCTGAGCTCACCCCTTTTAATGTTTTATTTTTCCCAGGATTATGAAGAAGTAATTTATGAATGACCTGCAGGGATAGTATGAGGCGATATGAAGACAAGATGTTTTTTTTATGATGTAATGTAAAAATTTATGGATGTATCTAGTTATTCCAAGGCTACTAAACTAATCAGTCTTTCGAGACTTGATCATTCTCGTGATCATGCCAATGTTATGTAATAATGCACCGACTCTAGGTAACTAGGGTCGGGGCTTTACAGTTGGTATCAGAGGAAGTTTAGTACAAACCTTGGAAGCTAGATTTAGATAAACTCTGATTAAAGCACGTAGACCTAAGATGAACTTTGAGGATTAGTATAAAATAACTTCCTAGAATTTTGGTATTGTAGAGATTTTGTGAGTTTTCCGAGCAATACATCCCTGTCTGGATACGAGCAGGTAGAGACGGCTCTGGCACAGATGTACCTAGGGGTAAAACCCGAAAACACCACTTTGAGCTAGACTCGAATGGGAACTGGTGCACGACAACGGGCCTTGCTGCACTCTTGGTTATGACACTCCCGGGGGATATGCTTAGGATAATTTACATTTTCTTTACAAACCAATTTAAGTAATATATACATAAGATGAGAGTAAATGACCTTGGTTAATCCTAATATGTTTGAAGTTGAGAATATGGTGACATTTTAATCTCTAAATGATTTTACGACTACTATTACTCACACAATGCTTTCTGGTTTTAGTTAATGGCTGGATTCCAAGGAAGTCATAGTGACTTTGATAATGATGTACAATGTGGGAACGGTGGTGGCAATGAGCAATAAAATGGAATGTTGATAAGCGTAAAAGATATCGTCTTTATGCCAAATCAGTTTTCCAAAAATATGATCAACAACATATATATTAACCAACTCCCAGACTCAACAAGGAAGAGAAAGGTGATAAATGATAAGAGCTCCAGCAATGGAGGCCATGGAGAAAAGAACCCTCAATTTTCATCATGCAGGAAATGTGGAAAGAGACACCCAGGAAAGTGTCTCAACGGGACAACGAAATGTTTTACGTGCGGGAAGGAAAGACATAAAGTGAAGAATTGCCGAAGAAAAATGAAGAGTACTATGGAAGAAGATAAAAATGGTCCCAAGAGTCCATTTACAATCATTTGCCGTAAATGTAGGGGACCTGGCCATTACCCGAGTGAATGTCCTATTCTATAGGATATTTTCTTGGTCAAAGAAGAAGCTATGTGGAAATAAATGGTTGGAGAAAAATTAGCACTACTTGTTGATGGGTTTACTTTGGAATAATTTTCTCTTGTATTTGTAACCCCGCAGTTTGCCATGTGAGAATGATATTTGAGGAAGAATTGTCTCTTCTCTTTTGGATATAGGTATAAATAACCATTTGGTTTTATATGATCATTGGGGTTTGAGAAAATGATAAGTTATTATAATTTGGGATGAAAATGAAAAGTATGATATAACATTTGTGGTTAAATTATGTTATTTTGAGGAATTTATCTCATTTTGGTAATATTATAAAATATAGTTTTTGAAAAAGGACAACACGTAGACCGTGTGACAACCCGTCGCGTCGGACAAAGCTGTGGGAATCGAACCCACAACCAAAGTGTGATTGGGATTTATCTCCTACCACTAGACTACGTGAAGTCCCTGGTTAGTGTGACTTTTTTTTGTTAAATGATTTTATTGATCAATAATAAGATGATTTGGGTTCTTATGTCTTATCAAATGAATACCCTTGGTATAGGAAAATGATTTGGTGATTAAGTGATAAATGTTATTTTGGAAGATGTTCGCTTTGTTGGGAACACTCTATGCCCAAGGAAAATAGAATACAATGGGGTTTCATTTGTAGAGTAATGGTGGATTTTTATCTACGTTTTTATTGTTGATTTATAGTGATTTGGGTTATTTATGGAAATGATTAACCTATAACAGAGAATATGTGATAATGTTAATTACTTTTAAGTATGTGACTTTAAGAGTATTTGATGTCATTTGGAGATACAATGTAACATGGGAGACTACATAATAAAATTCTTCTATGTTTTGGGTTTCAATATTAGTTTGGATTATATTAAAGGATTTTAAGGACAATTGGTTATTGAATGTTATCTATTTATCTTTGGGGTATTGTTGGTTTAATTTTAGAAATTAAGATTAGTGCATATTTATCTCAATGAATATCCTTTTGGGGGATCATTAGATCATTCACTAACCATTTTGGTTTTGATTAATCTTCAAAGACAATGTAAATATATGGTTTATCCTGCATGGATCATGTGATTCTATAGAAGTTTATTCTAGCTCTTCCAGTGTGACCAAGTCTTCTTGAATACTCATCGTTTAAAAAAAATTGAGTTAGTGGTGGAAATTTATTAATGAATGAAAATCTACTTAAAATGTAAGTATATCTCATAATATTCTTAGTCAATATCATAAATGAATTCCTCTTCCTTATGTAATGTAACTTGAAAAAAAAATGTTGTCCGTTTACTTTCCTACTAGGAGACTAATGGTCATTTGTCCCAACAAAAGTTTGTGGTTTTCTCATTGTTAACTTTCTCCTGATCATGATTTCTATCCCTCTCCATCAGAACTTGACACTTAGTTTATCATCCATATCCATGTTTTCTTACATGGAATCCTAGTATGGGTTATCTTGGATGACCCTTATACCTCTCTTTCTTTCTTTTAAAGTGATAGTTTTATTGGCTCTTTTTCCGATGTGGGACTTTCCATTATATTCCCAAGAAAAATTTTAAAAATTGCGAGGACGCAATTTATTGAAGGAGGGGAGAATGTAACACCCCAAGCTTCCACGGTACGTTTCCCTTCGAATAATGCGATAGCGTGTGTTGTACGCAACCTCGAGTTCTAACACACACCACAACTAATTAAACTAGCCGTTGTGAATAGTAATACCTACTTTTTGAAATCATATATATTGTATATTTCAAAATGGAATTCATTTTTGGATTTGGAATATCGAAATTAGCCTAGGGTGAAATTTTGGTACTTTTCGGATAACTTTTATATTTTGATGAATAGTGAAAATTACTATATTTTAATTAAAAACAGCTTTTTTAATCAAAATAATTAATATTGATAAATTATGAATTTGAGTGGTTTTAAAGTATATTTAGAATATATTTTTACCATTTAATTTAATGTTTGTCATTGTACATAATTTCACAATTAAACCAGACATAAACAAGTGTCAATCTTTTGATAGTTATTATCTCTTAAAAACACGCTTTTTATTTTAACAACGGGACTTAATTTAAAATTAATTTTCTTCCACTTCTGTGTTTTGAATTTCGAAAAATGGATTACATATTTGGAATCAGGATGTCCAAATTATGTAAATAGGTAACTTTTATTTTTACACATTTTGAATAATTACTGCGGTAAATATTTTATTTACCATGGTTAAAGGGTAAATCCGGTAAATAAGGGTTAAAAAATAATATTATAATAATACAAAATTACCCTAAAACGTGTCCTAACCTTATTGGTGGACACATACCCGACCATGGGCATCCTTGTGTCGATTTGGGGACCCCTTGGAGCCACTTGTATGTGGTAGGGACACATTATATTAATAAAGTTAAAATAAAAATAAAAATGGCATAAGCTTACATCTTTTAGAAGAAAAATTTTTACATAGGGTTATACGTGTTGGATTTTCAATTATAAATATTCATTAAAAATCTAAAAAGCTTTCCTACATAATGATATTTTATTTATAATTTTTAGACATCAAATAAGTTAAATTATTGATGACACAATAATGATACAATGTTTACCTCATTAATAAATCATTTAAATAAATAAGATTACAATGATTAAACTATTATCTAAAACCTGTCCAATTCTTATTGGTTGATTTTATTTAGAATATGAGTCATCTTATCTTCGACCTCAATGATTTTTGGACCATTATAAACCGAATATAATTATATTATAAAGTAATACTTTCACTCTTTCCTAAAGACCCCCTCCTCTCCCTTATAAAAGGAGACCACTTCTACTCATTCCTCACACCTCTCAAGCCACTTGGCTCGTCCAAACCCTGCCCAAATAAGCTCCCCACATCCCTCTCCTCCACCTTGAAGCTTCCCCTTAGGCAGAAAGCATTTCAAGAAGTCCTTTGGTTCCAACCAAAGTGAGTTACCTAAATTAAAGGTAACGATTTCTCATAAATTATTTTCATTTATTTTGCTTCTCCAACCCCCAAACTCTTTTTATTTCCTTTCTTTTGTAACAACAAAAGTATCATCAATATACTAGGATGTTTTTATAAGAAGGATTCGAACTACACATACACACACCTCCATCTAATGGATGATGAACATAATATTTCTGTGAATGGAAAACTAACGCCTCACGAAACGATGATTGTTCAAATACATCTTACCGCCTCTCATGGTGGCCATTATGATGGCACTGTAATTAAGTGTGATATTAATGATACATATTTTATATATAATCTTCTGTAATTTCATTTTATTTCATACCATTATTCATTTCATGTTGTATATACATACGATAATTTCATTTGAGGAAGTGCGGACTACCGCCCCCTTAAAATGATATGACTCGTTCATACCACACGTGGAACGTATAAAGAATGGTGTTAATGAACATAATTAACATATATAAAATATTATATTATACTGGAATAATAATATACCTATGTATCATTTGGATTCAATTCTTTTAAAATGAAAAATTAAATGGAAGTAGAGTTCGTGCGTACGTACGGACTACCGTCTCCACAAACACGGTGAGATCCATCCTCCATCGTATCCATTAAAGTATTATTCTCATTTTAGGGTTAAAAATAATTTTAATATCATTCTGATTATGAATAAGATAGAATCTATCCATTAAAAACATGTCTTACGTAACTAAACATTTAAGAAGAACGGATCGATTATCACCCGAAACGACGATAATACTAAGATATTATTAATAAAGCAATGTTAAAAGATCATATATGATATCATATTGATGTATATGATTATTGTATAATTTTATAACAATCTTTTAATTATTATATAGGAGGTTAACATACCATCAAATAAGGGAAAGTTCAAGGTAAGGGATTTTCTTATCTCACTTTCAATTCCGTGAGATTTCCATTTTTTGCCACTAAATTATTGAAAGTGGTGTATTGTGTACTGCCATTTGATATATATTCATGATTATATTTATATTCATGTTATTCTGTAAATAATTTGGTGGTTATTAACTTTTGGCCATACGACTCAGTTGATTAACGTGGTAAGGGATTTTCTTATCTCACTTTCAATTCGGTGAGATTTCCATTTTTCGCCACTAAATTATTGAAAGTGGTGTATTGTGTACTGCCATTTGATATATATTCATGATTCTATTTATATTCATGTTATTCTATAAATCATTTGGTGGTTATTAACTTTTGGCCATACGACTCAGTTGATTAACATGGTAAGGGGTTTCTTATCTCACTTTTAATTTCGTGAGATTTCCATTGATCACCACTTAATTATTGCATGTGGTGTATGTGTACTGCCCATGATTGTATTCATTGTGTAATATACTTTAATTTATGGGTATTTACATCATCATGGTATGATACTTCTTTCATGGGTGTATGTTTCGTATGTTACCTAATAGATAAGGGAATTTGAGATTTCTATTCCCACTCATTTGGCTTTACGCATATTTCATTGATTATATTACTCCATGATTATGTGTGGAATCACTATTCATTTGATTATGTCATAATTTCCGCTCCCCTTCCTGTGGATATAAGTTTGATACACATAATCACTCATTGGTAATTCTCAAGTCATTGATATGAATTTGATAAGAGTAATTTTAACTCATTCACCATTTGTTGAGTTAAACATCCAATTCGTTGGTGTTGTTTTTACAAGAATATGTGTGAATATCCTTTGATTGTTTTACACTGAATATCCAATCATATTTAGTGTATTTATATTTGTCACACATAATTATGTCGTTGATTTATCCTTAACCTAAGGATATGGCCTTTATGAGAGATTTCATCTCAATTTACATTCCATTGAGACTTCTTTGTTGATATACACCAAATCACTTTTATGTGGTGTATATAATGTACTTTGACATAGTATATCATGAATCCCTTTATTCTCATGATATTACAAAGTTTTGATTACCTCAATTATTTGTATTCAAGTGTCTCTTTTGGTTAGAATCTCTAACTAAAATACCATTTTTAAATGTTTTAAAGACTTATTCTTCTAAATCTTGCTCATTAATGTCCATGTTTTAAAAATTGTTTTAAGGATTTATTTTTATGGACATTAAAGTTTTAAAATCCAAACTCCTTTTAATAGTTTCAAAGTGGTATTGGACACTTTGATTCAAAAATCTGTTTTTAAATGGCTTCTTGATAAATAGTGTGACTTTTAAATGATTTCAAGAAAACGGAGATATTTCCCTCAAATAGTTTTGATGATTATTTTCATCTATGTCAACATCCTTCATTATTCATGATTGAGGTTAATTTGATACAATAAAATCATCCATATTGTATTAAATGAGTTATATTTGACTGTGGATGTTCTATTTTTATACCATTCATGGTTTGTGGTAGAAGTATTGACATTTTGTATGATATTTTTAATACGAATGTTTATGTTATGTTTAAACCTGTTCATATGAGGAATGCATTGGACTTAATAAGTGACGGGTGGAGCCCGCTATAGCTCCTCGATGCATCGATAGGTCTCATGAGACAAACTAGTGTCTTGGCACAAGGCCTTGGCAAAATCTTATTTGTAGTCTTGGCACGAGGCCTTGGCTATGTGGTTATGATAGTCTGGCATTATGCATTCCATCATTATGAAAGTGGTTATTGATATTGCATGTGATCATTCTACTAGTAGAATATCCATGTGAGTAAGTAAATGGCATTATTTCATTTTACCTTTCCCATTTTATTCTGAAGTTCAAGTTTAAAAGGCTTTTGTTTTAGTTATAAATTGCCTTAAGTGTTTATGCTTATTTATGAAAGATTCTGCTATAATGTTATCCTTACTGAGCATCTGAGCTCACCCCTTTTAATGTTTTATTTTTCCCAGGATTATGAAGAAGTAATTTATGAATGACCTGCAGGGATAGTATGAGGGGATATGAAGACAAGATGTTTTTTTTATGATGTAATGTAAAAATTTATGGATGTATCTAGTTATTCCAAGGCTACTAAACTAATCGGTCTTTCGAGACTTGATCTTTCTCGTGATCCTGCCAATGTTATGTAATAATTCACCGACTCTAGGTAACTAGGGTCGGGGCGTTACATTTTATATCACATTAATTTCCATGAGAATAATAATAAAACACATTCATGGGAAAAATAAAAACCAAATAATATAAATAAGTGGTGAATATGGAATGTTTCACATATAAGTAAAAGTGAGTTGAAAATCCATTATAATTTTTGTAACTTTTGAATCATAATCCCCATGAATGAATAAATTAAAATGAAAATGAAAATATAATTATTATAAGAATAATCATGATATAAAATTAATAAATTATTTTATATACACCTCATAAATATACATAGGTGTGAAACATAACATATTTCCCATTGATGAAAATTTGTGATGACAAACCCTTACCACAAATTTGACTTTCCTCAAAAGAAATATAGCATAATTTATAATAAATTTAAATTTATTATAAATATATACTAGAGTAATATAAATAATTATAATTTTATATATTATCCACATAAAATATTTCAATTACCATTATTAATAATTCTTTATTTAAATCATTGTTTTCTGGTGTTAACTATTTCATTTTTCATGACAATTTTAGTTCGGTAGTTCAGGTAATTTTACTTTGATCATGGTTACATCATATCCAGAATTATGATAATGATATAAACATAATATATATTCATTATTTATATATTTATGTCCATAAATAAAATTAATATATAGAGAAATTAATTACATCGTTCATGGATACGGTAGGTTGTACATACGTGTGAACATTCTTTTCACTTTTCAATGGATGAAACAAAAGAAAGGTAAATAATAATTTACCATTAAATAATTATTATAATATATTAAATATCATATTTATTCATTAAATATTTAATTATTACCATACAAGTAAATCAATGATGAAAACAGATAACATTTCCTCATGGAGGTAGTATTCCACTTGTACGCGCGACAGATGTTATCAATTTCCAACATATAGGAAGGTAAGATGTTAGATATGATATTATAATTTCTGAAGACTAATTTTTTCATAAATATTATATATTTCAATTATTTTAATTTTTATAACCATCCAAATAAAATATTTATGGAAAATGAATTTCAATGTTATATGGAGATGGTAACTTGTACATACATACACGCACACACACAGAGCGACAATATTTTTTCACTTTTTTAGGGAAGAAAAATAGATGGAAAATGGTTATCCCATAATAATAATAAAATTAAATTATATTGATTATATTGTATTACCATTTTATTATGGGTACAATAAAATTATTTTAAGTAGAAGAAGAAGTAAATTTGAAAGAGTCAGTAAAGTCAATTACCTCTTCTTCAAAAGACTTCCTTTAGATCCCTTCTTAAAGACCCTTTTAATGGTATTTTAACTATACTAGAACCTCTAATTCATGGAAATAGTATTTGATAATATAAATTGGTATGGTTTGGTTAAGATATATTTTTAAAAGGGTGTGAGGAAGATAAGAGAGGATGTACCCTTTTATATGTGAAGTGTGGGGCACTCTTGGAATTACATAAAGTATTGAATTAATCTAAATTAATTATAATTTTTTTGTGGATCCAAATTGATATATTTTGTATATAGGATGGTTAAGAGTCAAAATATTATCATCCACTAAAATTTTTATGTGTATAGGTGATTTTTGAACCATTAACATTTTACTTTAAACCCTCTGTTACCCATTTTAAAAATTAACAAAATATCAATGTTTTTTACTCTTTAAGGGTCAAGAATGTTACCATAAAAATATAAGAAAATTATAAGTGGGTCAGAATTTATATTTTAAACCATCTCCCAATTAGTTATATTAATATTATATTTTTATTAATTTTATATCATTCTGTAAAATATTTTTTATTATAAAATATCATTAATGTAATTTTTTAATTGCATGAAATATTAAAATTTAATATGTGTCTGACTCATATAAAATGGTTTAAAAATATAATTTCATATAATATAAGGATTATATGGTCTTAATATAATTACCAAATACAACCTTAAAAGGTTTCAATATCATTTTATACCTTATCTTTTCGATTACGCCATTGGTTTTTAACCTTAACTACGGTAACAATTTTTTCAATATGAAAGGGTTATAATTTTACTTATATAGTAAATATTGAATCATAAATGGAAAACAGATAACATTTTATACTATTTATCATCCTAATTGTTGTATTTAAATATTTTTTTAATATTTCTAAATAATTTTATATAATATTATTTTTCATAAAACACTATTAATGTCATTTTAAGAACAATTAATATAATTTGACTTTGAAAATAACATGATAGAAATATAATTAGAATATAAACATTTCACACATCTATAATATGTTATATTGTTCAAAACAATTCATGGAGCACATTAAATTACCCAAAAAATATTAATTTTTGAGTTTTTGAAATTATTCACTTTATTTTTCTACTGCTTGAACAAGCTTTGAGTCAGTGCTGCGTAAGAATTTAAGATAATTATTTTATCACTAAAAAAATAAACAAAAGTAAAATTATAAAATAGTATATCTTCTAAATAACCATTTAGAACCAATATTTTTTATTAATCCCTATCACAAAATTTTATAGATATTGAAAGAAAGAGAGTTATATTTTTTTACTTCATATTTACTAAAAATAATATATGAAATGTTCAAATAAAAAGTGGAAAAAATTCCATAAATTAAAATCTTGGATGAGAATGGTATAAATACACCCATAAAATTGATTAAAAATATGTTTCATGGTTATTTTTAGTGTTTATCATGTCATATTAAACCTTAATTACCTGATTTACCCTAATCGTGGTGGAAATATTTTCTATGATAATAATTCATAATGACAAAAAAATAAAAGGAAAATATTTACCAAATATAAAAATCCTAATACAAATTTTGGAACCCATTTTTTCAAGATTAAATTTTTATAATGAGAAGAAATAAATTTTAATATAAATACATAAAAGGGAATGAAAATGAGTTTTTAGAAAAAATTTGTTTTTAATCTAAAAAATGAACATATACAAAAATCATGTATAATATTAATTTGAAATTTAATTAATTAAATATTATATAATTAGATAAAATTTATATTAATTTAAGATTAATTTGAAATCGCAATGAAATTTTTGAATGAAAATAAAATACAAATTTACAAAAATTGGTATTTTCATTATTCACGGAAAAATTAAAATTTTAATAAAAATACAAAAAATTCACCAAAATATAATTATGATATTATGATTTAAAAAGTGGTGTTAATTTTAGAAAATAAAAAATTTAAAATTGGAAAACAAAATTATTATAATTTCCATACAGAAAATTTAATAAAAATAATTTTTGAAGAAAATACACTGTTGAAGCATAAATGGAATTCCATAAAAATTGAGTACTTTTTTCCTAAGAATTATTCAATACATTTGTATTCAATAGGAATAAAATAAATATATTTCATAATGTGTGTGTAACGTCCTCCAATCTGGAACTCTCTCATGTGTCTAGAAATGGTTGGTTACGAGACCTCAACTACACCTCCACATACGACAAAGGTTGTCGGCTAGCTACGGGGGTGTGAATAGTATCATGGGGAGACTATTCCCCCTGATATGAAGTTTCATAGTAGTGGAAAAAATTCATAAATATATGAAAATAATCAGAGAAAATACATTGTGGAAGACAATAAAAGTGAATTAAATAGTATAAGAAATAAATAAGGAAAAGTGAAATGAGGTGCTAGAATGTAATAAAATGTCATAATACTACAATACAATAAAATACAAGTAGACTTAAATAAAATACTCAGGGTCCAACATCTAAAACCCTATATCAGTCCCTTCTCCAAACTCCATCCCAACAGCAAACAATCAATCAACAACAAGGTCCTTTTCCATTATCCAAATATACATCCTTGAAATATGATCTTGTAAGAACTCGGTTGTTCACTCATGTTTGGATTCTTAATCATTAGTATAAATATATAATTTGTACCTAATATAGATGCCTAATGAGTTAGCAAAGGTTCTAAGGGTTTACGAGGCTTGTTTGGAGCTCAATAGACCTCTTTTTGAAAAAACATGCCAAATCACATGGTTTGTGCATAGTTACCGCACAGTTTACCTAACCGTGCAGATTGTGTTTTTAAGAATAGTGGCACCTCACATGGAATGTGCATAGCCATGTAGACAAACTGTGCAGATTCCCCTTTTCCCAGGTTTGAGCAGAACTATCTCGCATAGTTTGCGGACGCTTTGACAAACCGTGTGCAGGCTAAAAACCTGTGTAAAATGTCTAAAATTACCTTATTGATCTATTATGACAACCCCTTATTCCCTAATCCAAGTTTATGTGGTATTGACCTAGTTTTCTCTCACATTGGATTATTTTGAAGATCAAAACATGGAATCAATAGATCTCCTTCATCCAACATTCGATCAAGCTTTTGTTCGTCACGTTATATTTACAACGGTAAGTAATCGAGTAATATTTATCCATTATTATTCTCTTTCTCTCTCGAACTATATATCTCCATGTGAATGTTTTTTACCTTTTCATTGATCTACTATGATCCAAGGAAAATCAAGGGTTGATACCGGAGTAGAATGATCATACAACCCTAGGGTGGGTGGTCTATAACTCATCCCTAATGTTTATTGTTTTTTGAATGTTCATGTGGGGACCACCGGTTTCATTGGAATTCGTTTTGTAAATTAACATTCCATGATTATACTAATTATAATTTTACGGTTATGTTCTTTCCAAATATGTGAATAGTTGTTAGTGGTTTCACCGATAACTCAATCCACCTCATGTCAATGGTTATGCCATAATTTGTTTTTAGTGTTTCAGCACACTTGAGCCACCATTAAGGTGTGACTTTACTTGACCTTCCTAAAGGTGATACATATTATAATAAAATAATTGTTATTGACGAGGATAGAATAATGGCATGTACAATGTATGCTCACCACTTGACCCGCCTAATGTAAGTGCTTCAAAATTTTTATTGAAAGTGTAATGTGAAATGTAAAATGGAAAGTATACTAGCTACATAAATTTACCTTATTTGAAGAGATTGTATAAAGGTTACATGTTCATAGCACCCCTTTCCAAGTTGATGGAAGGTTGCAGAGTGAACCTAAATATTTGAAGATGAATTAATGACTAACTAAGACTTGATTACATTGTTGCAACGTAACGTGGCCTATCCACACTAATGGAAGACAAGTCTTGGACCAATGGTTTCAAGTCTACATGACCTATGAACACTAATGGAAGGAAACACATAAACCAATTAAATTATTACATGATTAAAATATCGAGTAAGAATGGTCTGACTCGTGATCACCTTTGATTTTGAGAGGGGAATAAATTGGGTCTCGGGAACCCCATTCTGATTCAAGGATATTGTTTTCTAAGGTTGATACCCACCTAAACTCTGATACCTTTCTATTCTGTGGATGCCCGAAATACTACCATTGGGTCCCATTCATTATTATAGGATTCCTCGGATAAACTCCTTGGATCCCGCAATAACTAGTATGTGACAGGGTTAAAGCCCATAGGGACCTATCTTTTCTTATCCCTGTTTTACCTTGGTCGATCACCTTGGAATCGATAGGCACCTTATTGTGTAATTACATGGATTACGCTCCGTGTATTACACTCCTTACCCTAAGCTAGACTCATATACTACTGAGTTAGATTTATGCGAGTTTACGTTACCTTGGTTTTTTACCTAGAACCCCTCACTAGATGTCATTGTCTGGTATCCTTATTATTCCTTGGGCCATCACTACTTATAATATCAGGAAGTGATGTCAATATTGGATATGCCTCACATGACCTATTAACAGTAAAGGGTAATTGATTAATTAATGAACTGATTACATGTTCAGACACCAGTCGAGGGATGAAGCAAGAACATGGTTATTTAGTTATTTTTTACTAATTTCATTAATTTACATATATGTCTAAACACTACTATATTCTATTACAGAGGTCATATGTTATAGACACCATTGGTGGTGGCCCATTAAGATTTATCTCACACCCTCTCTAGGTGCCATTTGGTACCCAGAGTAGATTACATGGTTGTAGGTATTGGTAGAGGGAAGAATGCATCTTCAAATACATGATTGTGTGCTGATAGGATGGATCTTGATAGTAGATGACAGAGTAGGATCTCAGGATTTTTGGAGTAGACTTTTTATTCTTTTACCTTGTGTAATATATTATGCTAATTTTCTTCTATCCAGGCTTTCCGGTTTTCTAGTGTCATGACATTACATCATCATTGTACCAATTGATACAATTATTTTTATTCTTGTTAATCTATTGCATCTGTTTCATTCCATTATTTATTCATATTAATTCAATTTTTAACTTTTCATTTATATCTCCTAGGTTGTGCTATTCTCTTCTAATGAAGGAATAGTCTTCCCACGGACACACCCGAGGACCTTTCTACTAGTTAGTAGCCTTTGGCATTTTGGAAGAAGCGCTTGAGGCCAGGTGGCCCACTGGGCTCGGGGCACCTGTTAAGTGGAATCTGGATCCGGGTTGTCACAAAGTGGTATCAGAGGTGGTTTCTTTTATTAACATACTATTTGGAGACAATATATTAGAGAATAAGAATTCTTGGGAATTGTTCAGAAGTCATTCTTGGGCGTCATGAACCCATGTTCAGGGTAATATCCAGGTTACCCATAATGCAATTGTTGTTATATTTTTCCTATTACAGTTGATATTATTTCACCATTGGGTGACTCACATGATGTGTGGTGTGGTCGATTATTACTCAGTTCGAGAATTTATTTCATCCTTGGCCCAATGATACGAGGTAAATAAGTATTTCAAAATGCATCATCATAGACACCTAGAATTCACATGTCACACATATTTCTATTCCACATAGTTGTATTTCACTACTTTTCGTTGCTTTATATGCATGTGATTGTTCAGTGAGGTTGTGATAGTTTCTTGTACTTGTCTTACTTTGTCTTGGATTGAATGATATTTTATCTCAATTCATTATGTTTATGGGCCCTCATTGGTTGGAATAAGTAATTTACCATGTCAAGCCATTATGCTATAATTAAATGGGTGTTGTTTTTTGTGATAGGTGTGTGGGCACTGATTCATAGAAAATGACTATCCATTATAAATTGAATCTTGAAACATAAAAAGAATTCATTGAACAAACATATTCATCCTCTTCATGTTTATAAAAGTTATAGGAGTGAACCTAAGAATTAACTGCATACTCACATTAAACTTATACTTGAGAAATTACAGATACATGGATGTATAAGTGGGTATGTTGCGTAATATACCTTGGGTAGTGAATTTTCTTACATTCATCATCCATTAGTGATGATACCTCCCAACTTATATGCTTTTTAAAAGATGTGTGTTTGGAATTTTTAAACCAATTCCACTGCATCGTCCTCGTGTCATTCGCCTGGAGGGTGGTGAGGACCATGCTCAGACATGGTGGGCCATGTGCTACCAGTATTACTTATAGGAGTTCCACTTGGGGCACCGCCTGTTGTACCAAATCTGGGAACTGTTTCCCATGTCCATGATATTCTATTACATATGATGTAATCAATGATTGGTGTTTCATGAGTTGCACCTACGATGGCTGATCTGACCCTTGTGTTTTAGCAACAACATCCTCCAACTTTTTCAGGGGATGGCGGATCTCCAGTTGCTGATTCTTGGCTAGAGGCCATGCTGTCTATCATTGGGCATCTGAAAATTCCTCCAGAGAGGAGAGTCAAGATTGATACATACATGCTATGGGATTCAGACTAGTGTGGTTAGGATGTCGTTACCCAGGCCATACGTTATTAGGGCTTGTTATGGGTTGACTTCTAGACTACCTTCTATGATCATTTCATTCCTCCGCCATTGAGAGCTGATAGAGCCAGAGAGTTCATGAATCTCGAGCAGGGTTATATTTCATTTATGGAATATTCAGCATGTTTCACTGATTTTCACTTCTTTTCAACACTTATATCTGGTGATGAGCATTCACATGCCAGAAGTTTTGAGGGATGGGATTTAGTTCACACATATGAACTCAGGTGAGTGTCTTTCACCTTACTACCTTTTCTACAATAGTTGCTCAGACCCTTATCACTGAGCGTAAACTAAGGGATGGAGTGAGTATGGGGTTTAAAGGATCGGTTCCACGTCAGGATAGTAGTTCTTCCAGTGGTAGGAAACGTTCCCTTGAGCTTTATCATGAGGGAAGTGGTTTCCAGAGAATCTTGTTTGATATCTCTTTAGTGTGTTGTCAGTGTGGAAAACCAAGGAATAAGAAGCCCCAATGTGATAGAGACCATATGGAGTGATGGGATTGTGGTCGAATGGGTCATCTTCAGTGATTTTATAGGACCTTCCCACCAACTTTTAGTGGAAAAGGATCAGCTTCAACTCCACCTTCAGGAGTGAGTTCTTTGGCACCGTGTCAGGCAGGGAGTTGGAGTAGCACCAGTTGGTCTACATGAGGATGTGGTCATAACCATGGTAGTCTGATCCCTGATCCCCAGCAGCGCTAGTAGAGCAGTCATGATCTTGGTAGTCCATATATTGCATAGGGTCCTGGATCAGGTCCGTTACACGCCTTATTACCGATACCCGAGGATTACTATACGGGACCATTTATAGTATGAAGTAATATTCTAGTAGCCTCTAATATTGTCTCTAATGTTTTTGATATATGTCCTTTAAACTCTTTTATTTATGTATCTATCATGGAAGGTCTCAGACTAGAGAAACAACATCACTATGGTGTAATGACCCTCAATACACCATTGGGAATACAGACGGATGGCATACACAAGTTGAGGGACTATCCCCTTGAGTTTGGTTGTTACCCTTTATTGTGGAATCTCTTTGTTCTCAAGATGATGGTATTCGATTCCATTCTTGGGATGGACTGTTTAGTTCACTATCACATTGTTTTAGAATGTTGTCGTCGTAGGTTTTATTTTACATAACCAAATGATATCTGTTATATTTTCAAAGGAGACTTGGATATGAAGGCTGAGAGAGTGGGACAAAAGCATCATGGGATAGGTGAAGTGACGACTCAAATTTGAAATCATTTCATGGAGTATTAAGGTTTTCTTCTAACTGACTTCCCTCCAGTAGTTGATTATTGCAGGAAAGCCTTTCCAAAGGACTTTTCTGGCTTACCTCTTAAGAGAGAGGTAGATTTTACAATTGAGATTGTTCCCGAAACAGCTTCATTATTCATTCCTTCATACAGAAATGCACCTAATGAGCTTCTGGAGCTCAAGAGGAAGATTGAGTACTTAGAGGGCAAAGGCTTTATACAGCCTAGTACATCATCTTGGGGTTCACCTGTGCTTTTCACTATGAAAGGGTATGGAATGTCCGTTAATGTTTGGATTACAAAAGGTTGAACTAGATTACGTTCAAAAACTGGTATCCACTTCCTCAAATAGATGATCTCATTTACTAACTCCAAGGAGAAAAGGTGTTCTCTAAGATTGACCTGATATCAGATTATAATATGTTGTAAGTCAGATCATCAGACATACCTTGTACAACTTTCTATAGAAGGTATGGTCTGTATGAGTATCTTGTTATTCCATTCGGTCTTACGAACGCACCATCCATTTTCATGGATTTGATGAATAGAGGTTTCCATCAATATTTAGAATCTTTTGTCGTAGTCTTTGTGGATGACATCATGGTGTATTCGCGCACTCAAAATGACAATGCCAAACATCTTGAGATCATTTTGAGTACAATGAGAGACAATATGATTTATGCCAAGCTTGATAATTGTGACTTGTGGATCGAAAAAGTACACTTCTTTGGTCATATTATTTCAGAATAAGGAGTATCTGTTTACCATAAATGGTTAGTGTTGTAGTCTCCTAGGAGCATCCCAAGAATGTGTTTGATATCTGGAGTTTATTGAGGCTGGATGGATATTGCATAAGTTTCATATAAGACCTTTCAAATAATTTTTTCACCTCTTACTAAGATTAAAAAGAAAGGTGTCAAATTCATATGGTCATAATAATGCGAGAAATCCATTCAGGAGCATAATTAGAGGCTTGTCTCGACACTTATTCTGATTCATCCAGAACTTGGTAAAGGCTATGTTTTCTTCTGTGATGCATCATGCATTGGAATATCAGCAGTGTTGATGTAGGAAGACAAAGTCATTACATATGGATCTTGGAAGTTGAGGCCTCACAAGAGAAATTACCAGATGCACAACCTCGAGCTAGTAGCAGTTGTCCATGACTTACGTTGTTAGAGACACTATCTGTTGGGTTAGTGCTTTGTGGTGTATACAAATAACAATAGCCTCATGTATATATTTTCTCAGTATGACATGAACCTTAGAAAACAAATATGGGTCAAATGTCTACAATCCGTTGGTTTTGAGTGTTCCTATACACCTGGAAAAGGAAATGTGGTTGGAGATGAATTGAGTCTGAAAACTCAAATGTAGGTTGTATAGGAATCTAGTAATGAATGGAAGTTAACGGACCTGTTTTATAAGATTCATCTGGAGTACCATGATAGTCACAAGCAATCTTACCTCTCATCCTTAATAGATTCCTCTTCCCTCCTTGAAAAGGTGAAGAGTGTGTAATTTTCATATCATGATGGTTTGGTTCCTTGTGAGAGTATATCATGAGATAACCCACCTCCAAATAAGTCTATGGATAGATATGAAATCTTGGATCTACGTGGAAATTACTGGGTTTCATCCGATGTGAGAGAGGAGTTGATGAAAGAATCCCATGCCTCCTAGTGAGATGTTCATCCAGGAATCTCAATGATGTATCAAGATATACGATGCCAGTATTGGTGGCCTGGGATGAAACATCATATTTCAAGCTTCACCACTAGGTGTTCCACATATCAGTAGGTGAAGGCGGATCACCATACACCTGCAGGCTGGTAACAGCCACTTCTAGTCCTGAAAAGGAAATGGAAAGATGTTTCTATGATTTTTGTTATCGGCATACCTGGGTCTCCGAGGGCTAGTGATGCTATCAGGGTAGTCATTGACCAACAAACAATATCATCCCACTTCATTCTGATTAAAGAGAACTTATCAGTTGATTAGTTAGGAAGACTCTATGTCTATGATATCGTATGACTACATGGGTTTCCATGTACAATCGTTTTAGATAAGGATTCTTGTTTCACTTAACTATTTTGGGAGGGTTTCTAGAATGCTATGGGAGCTCAGGTTATTCTAATCATATCTTTTCACCCTCAGACCAATGGACAATTAAAATGGAAAATACATGTTTTAGAGGATATTATCCAATAACATGTCTTAATTTCGATGGTTCTTGGGAGAGACATATCCCTATCATCATGTTCTCTTATAACAACAATTTTTAGGAGACGATATAGATGGATCTATTTGAGGCCTTATATGGTAGGCCATGTCGTTCTCCATTGTGCTGGCTAAAGGCCGATGAGGTAGCCCTACTAGGTCCTCGCCTCGTTCCAGAAACTTTGAAATAATTCTAGCTGGTGAGGAAGAATATGACTACTGCTCAGTCCAGAGAGATATCTTATGCCAATAAACATTGAAAACCTCTTGAGTTCGAGGTTTGGGATCATGTTTTTCTTCAGGTATCGCCCATTCTAGGGTATAGATGGTTAAGGAATCATGGAATGTTGTCTCCTCATTATGTCAGGCCATTTCAGATTCTAGAGAGAGTCGGCCTGGTAACGTATCGGTTGCTACAACCACAGAGTTATCATTCTATTAAGGACATCTTTCATGTCTCATAGTTTTTCCAATTTCATGTTGATCCATCTCATACCTTTTATCCTGAGGAAGTTGAGTTTGATGATGATGCTACCTTTGATGAGTATCCAGTACGCATCTTTGACCAAAGCATGAAGGTCCTCCAAGGAAAGTATGTCCCTCTCATATGGGTGTCATGGATTCATGGATGAGTATGGGATAAGACTTGGGAGAGGGATGCTTATGTACATGCTTGGTGGCCAGAGTTATTCTCAGACAATGTTTCTTTACAATTTGAAGGAGAACTCATGGACAAGTTCTTTTAAAGGGATAAGACTGTAAGAACCCTATTTTTACATAGGTTTGGATCCTTAATTTTTAGTCAGGATCTTTACTTCGTACATAATATACATTCCAAATGATTTAGAAAAGATTTTGAGGGTGTCTAGGGCTTGTTTGGAGCTCGGAACACCTATTTCTGGGAAAATAGACCATGCCACACGGTTTGTGCATGGTTAGCACACGGTTTGCCTAACCATCCAGATTGTGGTTTTCTAAATAGTAGAACCTCTCACAGCTTATGCATGGCCATGTAGAAAAACCGTACGGACACCCCTTTTCCCCAGGATCAGGTAGAACCATCTCACATGGTTTGCGTGCGGTTTGACAAACCATGTGGACAAAGCATGCGTAGGCTAAAAACCTGTGTAAAATGTCTAAAACTCCCTTAATGATATATTTAGCTAACTTCTTCCTCCATAATCCATGTTTATGCCGGATTGACCTTGTTCTCTCTCGTTTTGGAGTATTTTGAAGCCCCAAACATGGAATCATGAGATCGCCTTCGTCCAAAATCCCATCGATCTTTCGTGAGTCTTGTTGGATGTGAAACAGTAAGTACTCGAGTACTATTTATCCATTTTTCTTCCCTATTATCTTGACCATGATATCACCATGTGATCATTTTTCAACTTTTCTTTGAAATACTCTGATCCGAGGAAAATCAAGGGAAGAAACCAGAGGAGAAGGATCATACAACCCTAAGGTGGGTTTTCCATAACTCATACCTAAAGTTCATTGTTTTTTGAATGTTCATGTGGGGCCTATCGGTTTCGTTGGAAATCATTTCTTAAATTAAAATTCAATGATTATAATTGTTAGAATCATACATGTATTCTCCTTCAAAATATGTGATTAGTTGTTCGTGGTTTCACCCACAACTCAACCTGCCTCATGTCAAAGGTTATTCCATAATTGGGTTTTAGTGTTTCAGCACATTTGAGCCACCTTTTGTGTGTGCCTTTATATTACCTTCATATAAGTGAGACTTATTATAAGAAATTAATTTTTATCGATGAGTATTTCATAATGGAATGTACCATGTATGCTCACCGCTTGAACCACCTAAGGTAACTACTTCCAAATGGTTATTAGAAGTGATATGTGAAATATAAAATGGAAAGTATACTAAGTGTATAACTTGAACTTATTTAAAGAGATTGAATAAAGGTTACATGTCTATAGCACTCCTTTCCTTGTTGATGGAAGAAACTGAAGTGAACCACAATAATTGAAGATGCCTTAATGACTAACTTAGATAAGATTAAATGGTTGGAATGCTAGATGGATTATCCACACTAATGGAAGACAACGCTTGGACCAACGGTTTCAACTCCATTTGACCTATCAACACTTATGGATGGAAATAATTGAACCAAATGAATTATTACATGATTACAATATCAAATAGGAATGGACAAGGTCATGCTCTCCTTGGATTCTGAGAGGAGAATACCTTGGTTATCTGGAACCCCGTTCCGATTCAAGGATATAGTTTGCTTAGGTTGATACCCACCTAAACTCATGCTCTTATATTTACCATGGATACCTAGTATACTACCCATGGGTCCCTTTATTTTTAATAGGATACCTTAAATACACTCCTTGAATCCCGCACTGACTAGTAGGTTCCTTGGTTAAATCTCATAGGGCACTGTCTTTCCTTAGCCCCATATTACCTTGGTCGATCACCTCGAACTCGATAGGCATCTTTTTGTGGAATTACTTGGATTACTCTCCTTAGATTACACACATACCCCTTTTCTAGACTCAGATACTTTTGAGTTAGCTTATTGTGAGTTTATGTTTCCTTGGTTTTTACCCGGGCACTCCCTCACTTGATATCAATGTCTGGTTTCCTTATTATGACTTTGGACCATCGCTACATATACTATCACCAGGGGATGTCAGTTTTGGATATACCTCACATGACTTATTAAAATTAAATGGAAATTGATTAAATAATGAACTTATTACATGTTCAAACACCATCCGAGGGATAAAGTGGTAACTTGGGTATTTAGTTATTTTGTACTTCTTGCTTTACATTAAATATATGTCTGCAAACTGCTATATTCTATTACACGGGTTGGATGTTATAGACACTGTTGGTGGTTGCCCACTGAGATTTATCTCACACCCTCTTTGGGAATCACTGGGTACCCAGAGTAGATTACATGATTGCTGGTATTGAAAAATGGAAGAATGCATCTTCCAATACTCGTTTGTGTGTTGATAGGATGGAGCTTGATAGCAGATGATCGAGTTGGATCTCAGGATGATTGGAGTAGACATTATTTTCTTTTACCTTGTGGAAAATTTTATGTTTATTGTATTGTATACATTATTTCTTGTTTTCTAGTGACATGACATTATATCATCACAGTTCTAGTTGATACAGTTATTGTTATTCTTGTTTATCTATTGCATCAGTTTTCTTCCGTTATTTATTCATATTTATTCCATTGTTTAATATTAATTTATATCCCTTTTGTTGGGATACACTCTCCTAACAAGGGAACAATATTCTCACATAAACACCCTAGGCTCTTTCTGTTAGTCGGTAGCCTATGACATTTGGTAAGATGCGCTTGAGGTCATGTAGCCCACTGAGATCGGGGAACCTGTTAAGTGGAATCTAGGTCCAGGTCATCACAACTCTTGTGCCAAATGGTGGACCAAATAGGGTGTGAGTATAACTCTATTGGTTGACAACACCTTGTATAAACAAAACCAGTATGATAAGAAGTGTATGCAATAAATAAATAAAAATGTGTATTAATTAATTCATCAATTAATAAATTACAATCATAACCTTATTTGGCTCCATGCAAAAATATATCTGAGCATGTCTTAAAATCATGATAATCGTAACCATATAACCAATGTAAAATAACCTAATTTAGCTCCATGATGGAATATATCTAATCTTGTCTTATATGAATAAAAATCACATCCCGAAAACCAATTTAAAATAATCTTCATCAGCTCCATTCTGGAATATCTCAGAGCATGTCTTATAACCATGACAACAACAACCATATAACCATGGAATAGTCCCAACAAATAATTATTCCCATTCAAATCCCTATGAGCTTTACAACATTTCCATGTCAAACCCCTATATGAATTACCACATGGGACTGGTCATTTCCCATGCTCTATATGTATTACAATGTGGACTGGACCAAGCCTGCTTAATATCATCATTACATCATATAATTGTGAAAGTCCTCGGGCCATCCCGATATATAAGCATTACATAACGGAACACAATTCCTATCATACTGTTTGGATATCACAATATCACATCATATATCTCACTGGTGAATTATGTGTATTACTATTCTTCTTTCATATGCCACTTTCAATTAAATTCACAATTAATTAACAATTATATCAATAATATATAAGGCACATTTTAGGAATTCTATAACAAGAAATCACCCAAGGTCACATGTCATGAAAAACATAATTTAAGCCATTATAAATTTATAATCCATTTTGAACCAAGGGAATTCAAAGAATAATCTCATCAAATTAATTAATAGATTGAGAAACATGTTATGTTTGTGTAATCACAATATTGTATAAACCTGGAAATTATAAAATCATAAGATTAATATTTAAACCCCTACCTTTAAACAATGATCAAAAAATGCTTACACTATCCAACTCTCACAAGAAAGAAGTTGAGGATGAATGAAAAGAGGTTCCTAGATCAAAAATGATCAAGATAAAAACTAGAAATGCAATCACATGGGGGATTTAACTGCAATGTTCAGAGAATCAAGGGGAATAAAGAAGAAACCTATCCAAAGAAACTTATCAGGGATTGAAGAGGTTAAACGGATATTTGGAAAGAAGGTTGGAACCCCCAAAATATCCTAGATATTTCCTTAGGTTTGAGAGGGGAGTTCCTGTAGTGAAATAGTAAAAAATTCATGCACACAACATGTTTAAAATAGTAGGTCAGGAATTTACACGGACTGTTATGTGATTACATGTCATGTAGATGATTTTAATGGAATTTTACAAAAAAACTCTTCACTTTAGATTTATTTTATTATATGAAAACTCCATGAGTACCATATTTTTCTCCCATGAACCACCAAAATAAACAGCACAGGCTCATAACATATCCTCTAGAACCTGAATAGTCCACTCAGATTAACCATCAGTCAGTGGATAATAGGTTGTGCAAAAAATAACTCATAATCCAAAGGATTTATAAAAACCCTACAAAAAACTTGATTTAGAACGATGATATGTGTATGTAATGATACTCCTTAGAACATCAGGTACTTGAACCACCTCACGCACGTAAAGATTTCTCAAATATTTAACATTGAAGATTTACCTAATAGGTAAGAAGTGGGATAACATAGTCAGTAGATTCATAATAACCCAAACAATATACTTCTCATTGGTCATCAATGGTAATTCTGTCATTAAATCCATTGTGACATAATCTTATTTCCACATTATGATGGGTAAAGGCTACAAAAGCTCAGATGGGCTCTAATGCTGACATGTTAAGAATCTAACTAAGATGCTTGGCACATCCTTCTTGATTCTTGACCACTATTACTAACTATAGAAATCATGATAAATATTTTTTAAATTGGGATTCACTTCCCATATAAAATCACATAACTCCTTCATCATATCCTCAAGAAATCCAATAAGAACCCATACTCATCCAAATATATTTAGAGAATTAACACTACCAAGAGACCATCCTAATGGAATCCCACCAGCATATGATTTTTCTCTTTGAATTGAGCCCTTTGAATTATAGAACTTATCATTATTAATTCAATCCGAAAGAATAGGTATAACTGATTACAAATTCATAGCTACTTGTCGCTAAGATTACTAAACATATATATTCATGTATATAAAAAGGAACATTATCCTCCACTCATCACAAGACCCATGTACTTCCTTTGTTTGTGTATTCTGGCTCAAAGTGTTAGAAACAAAATTTCCCTTGCCCTGTGTATAATCCAATTCAAATTCAATAGGATGAATATACTCGATACACCTCCTCCATTTAAGGTTTATGTCTCACTGAGAAAATATGTACTTGAGGATCTTGTGATCTATGTCTACCTAAAACCTATCACACAAGAGATAATGTCTTCAACATCTCAGGGCATGTACAAATGTTTCAAACTTTAGATTGGGAGTTAGGTAATTCATCTCATGCTATCATTGTTTCCTATATAAATAATAATTCACATGATCATCCTTCAAAAGAACTACTCCAATTCTAACTCCAGATGCACCACAGTACACGCTATATACTTTACCCATCATAGGTAAAGTGAGGATAAGTGCTGAAGTTATCATGCCTTTCATCTCTGGAAAATATATTTCTCAAGAATCAGAACCAAAATAATTAATCCCTTTCTTTTTTAGTCCCAATATTTGTAATTCCAAACAAGATAAATCTTGGATGAAGCACTAATAATAAATAACTAAACCTAGAATGCTTTGAATTTTGAAGACGTTCTTGTGTTATTCACAAGATATCATGGACACAATTTTCTCTAGGTCTAATAAAATTCTTTCCTCTGAGATGACATGGCCCGAGAAGTGCATTTTAATTATCTATAAACTATATTTAATAACCTTGGTGTAAATCCCATGCTCTATCAATATACTCAGGATGATGTCAATATGTTTGGAATGATCATCTACTGATTGGAAGCACACTGTGATATCGTCGATAGAAACCACCAAAAACTACTCCATAAAAGGATAAATGATCATATTCATAAAGGATAGTAATATCACATGTGTATTTACCTAACCAAATAGCATCATTACAAATTCATACAAACCATACCTACTCTTAAAAACAGTACATGGTATGTCTGGTGGTCTCACCCTTAATTGTTGATATCCTGGTCTCAAATCAACCTTGAAGAAGATATTATCACCTATCAAATGATCGAGAAGATCATCAATGCATGGAAGAGGATACCAGTTTATGACCATCATTTGGTTCAATATATTATAATCCACACAAAAAGATGACGATCCATCATCATTTTGGGAGAAGATAATTAGAAAACCCCAAGGATATGTATTAGGTCATATAAAGCCTTTAGATTCTATATCCTCCAACTAAACATTCATTTATTAAATCATTCTTAGTTCCATTCGGTATGGTAGTATATAAATTGTCTCTACTCATGGAATCAACTAGATTGGGAACCTGATCCCTCTCTTGTGTGGTAATCCATAGAACTCATTAGGGGAAATATCCCAAAACAGTCTAGAACTTGAAGAAAGAATATTAATACATTCCACCATTATATATATAAATACATTTAATCTTATACATGAGACAATCCAATATACAGTAAATTGGTCCCGCTTAACCATTCTGAAGATCCCACTCACACTAGTGAGAATCTTTGCTTCCTTCTGGAGAAAGGAAAGTAATTTTCCTCCTATAACAGTTGATTTGATCATTGTATAGAACTAACAAATCAATACCAAGAATATAGTTAGATCATGCCATTTCAAGAATGAATGGTTCCCAAAATAAATAGTAACCACAAATCTCTTGAGAACACGCCTTACAATGTTTGATATTATCTAACTGGACACCCAATAGTGTGTCAATGGTTAAAAAATAATATAATATTTCCACATCCAATCCCAAACCATTTATAATAATAAAAGATAGAAAATAATTTGATTCTCATATATCAAAAAAACACAAGCTAAGTTAGATGATACAAGAATCGTACTTCTGATAGTATGTGTCCTTGCATCCACATTTTCTAGAGTAGTCTTCATAACATCCAACGGATTTGTCCCTCTACCTTGGGCTCTAGTCTGACTACCCTGAGCTATTTCCCTTGTTTGGTAATACTGCTCTTGCACTACGGTGCCACATCCCCTACTATGACCTAAATGGTCTATAGAACTTCAAATACCAACCTGTTGAGGAGTATCCCAACCCCTTCTTGACTCTGCTTATTTCCCTATTCCTCTACCACTATTCTACTACATAAATTTCATATCGAACCTCTAAATGTGACCCAATATTCCATAGATTTGGCACTAGACTATGAGGAAAGTAAACTATGTTAACTTTTTAACAAAAATTCCACATTAATATAAATAAAATAGAACACGGTCTTAAGATATTATTCAATTTTCTTGACTACTATTCTCAATGTTAATTTAGTGGAAAATTTTATAACGAGCTTCTTACCACTCAAATATGAACTTTTAGATCACCCTGCCGAAACTACATGGTAATTGATGGGGGACTATTTTAGATTCTCTTCTTTCATGAGTGTTTGGTTCATCTTATATTCAAAGAGGCTTAAACTAAAAATGTTTACCTATAACCTGATCTCATAACGAAGACCATCGAAGAAACATATATCCCAAGTCATCTCATCAATTTCCAAATATGGCTAAAAAACTGTAGGTTAGTAAAACATCCAACATAATCCATCACTGAAAAACCGTACTATGTCAGATGCATGAACTCGTGATATTTTTCATCCCCTAAGGTCTTAGGATAGAAATCGATAAGGAACAGTATCTTGAAGTCATTTGAAGATAGATCATCCTACTTCCCATCTTCCTCTAGAATATCCCACCAATGCTTGGTAGGTCCATAAAACATATACACATCATGATTCACCCTCCCATTCATAGGTGTCTCAAGATGATTGCAGATTATCTAGACTGACTCAATCCTAGACTTGAATACCTGGGGTACCCCTTCTCCAATAAAAATAGGTGGATGTTGAAGCTGAAACTCTCTTTTCATCTTGAACATCGAAGGAAATGTATGAACAATCTCACCTTCCATGGATTACATGACCCTTGAGAAATGCTCATGAAGATAAAAATACATATACTCCTCATAGACTATAGGAAGTTTCGATTCCATTTTGTTAGGAGTGTGATAATTTCCACTCTCCTGACAATCAAGTTGAAAATGATGATGAGTAATTTTCTCTACAAGACAAATGCACAACATAGAGAACTGAAAAACAAAAGGTTAACCCAATATGTGAATGTGATAGAGAACCACTGACTCTTGGTCTCTCTATTCATGCCTTGTAGGTATTTTAGCATGACACATCAACTAATTTAATTTATCAACTGAGATAGATATCTTATATTACAGTTCAACAGGCATGTATATATCACATGAAAAAATAGATATGCCCATATCATGAACAATGCTTGTCAATATATCCCTATGTACCTATTATGATACATGTATTATTATATTTCACCATAATGGGAAACGAGTATAATCTCTTGTAAAAATACCCAAATAACAGAATATCCACACACAACATGTGATTCACCCATGGTGAAATAACATCAACTATAACAAGAACACAACAAAAACAACAATCTCCTCCTTGGGTACTCGGATTTTCCCCTATATATGGGTTAGATACTCCCATTTACAATCTTATTACCAAGTCACAACACATCCTAATATCCTTTCTATCGTTCATAAACTATAAGGTAAAATAATGTAAAACATTTTCCTTTGATACCACTTTGCAACATCCCCCAATCCGGAACTATCTCATATGGCCGGAAAGGGTGGGTTACAAGACCTCAAACATACCTCCCCACACACCATAGTCTCCTGACTAGCAGTGGGGGTGTGAATAGTATAGTGGGGATACTAGAAACCCTGGTATGAAGTTTTATAATAGTAAAAATAATTCAGAAATAAAAATAAATAAATAGAGTAAATACTTTGTAGAAGACTATAACAAAATCCAAATAAATAGTACATTAAATAAATAACGAACAGTGAAATGATGTGCTGGAATGTAAATAAATTTCATGATGGAAAAATATGAGAAGAGACTAGTACACTCAATTAAAAGACTCAAGGTCTTATGTCCCTAACCCCATGTTGGCCCTATATCCAAAATCCAACACAAAAGCAAACAATAAATCAAAAAAAGGGCCTTTACCCATGTACAAACCTAAAACTGGGAAATATTCTTAGGTGATAAATGGATTATCAAGTAGGTTGTGAGTATAACTTAGTATGTCAACACCACCGTATCTAAACAAAACCAGTCTAATAATATGTTTTTACAATAAATTTGATAAAAAATTGTATTAATTAATTTAACTAACAATAAATTATGACCACAACTTGATTCCACTCTATGCCAGAATATCTCTGAGCATTTCATAAAACCATGTCAACCATAACCATATAACCAAGGTAAAATAAACTACATCAGTGCCATGTCAGAATATCTCTGAGCATGTCTTAGAACCATTACAACCACGAACATATAACCAAGGAAAAAAGAACCTTCTTCGGTGCCATGTTGGAATATATCTAAGAATGTCTGGAAACCATGCCAACCACAACCATATAACCATGGTATTTTCACAACAAACAGTAAAATCGGGTCAAAAAAACTATAAGCATTACAATATTTCTTAGTGAAATCCCAATAATCAGTAAAGCATTGGACTGGGAATAGACCACACTTTATAAGAATTACAGCATATAATGGGATGATCCTGCACAATATTAGTATTATAGCATATAATTGTACAAGTGTCTGGTATATGCTTGATATATAAGCATTAAAGCATGGAACCCAATTGTTTTCATACAGTATGGATATCATAAAATCACATAATATATATCAATGGTTAATTATGTGAATTACCATTATTCTATCATATTCCAGTTGTGATTCAATTCAATATTGATTAAAAATTATATCAATAAAAAAGAAGACATAATTGAGGGATTATATAACAAGAAATAATCCTACGTCACATGTAATTCTAAACATAATTTAATCCATTAGATATTTATAATCCATTGGAAATGAAGGGGATTCAATAAATAATCTCATTTAATTAATTAAATGTTTCAGATTCATGTTATAGTGGTGAAATCACAATATTTTATAATCTTGTAAATTATCAAACCATATGGTTAAGATTTTACCCCTACCATTAACCAATGATCCAAATTGATTCCAATATCCAAACCCATGAGGAAGATGGTGCAGATGATTGAAAAGAGGTTCCTAGATCAAAATTGATTATGATAAAAACCAATAACATAATCAGCTAAGGAATTTCACCACAATAGTTGGATAACCAATGGGAATAAAGAAAAAACCAAACCAAAGGAACATACAAGGGATTTAAGATGTTAACAGGGTTTTAGAAGGAATTTTGGCACACACAAATTTCATGGATATTTCCCTAGTTTCGAGAGGGGAGGTTTTGTAGTGAAATAGACCAAATTTCAACCGTATGGAATGTTTAAAACATTATTTTGGGAATTTACATGTCGTGTAATGTGATTACACGTCATATAAATGTTTTTAATAGAATTCTCCAAAAAACATGTCTCCTTATATTTATTTTATTAAAACCATTGGACAATTAGATAACATGTAATCCCTTTACATGACATGTAAATGTCTTATTGCTGGTTTTCTAATCCATTTCCCTTTTTAAACAACCTGAACCCCCCTTAAAGCATCTCAACTCACCAAGAACCCATGAAAAACTTAACTCATTTATTCTCAAACTCCATTAAATCCGAAAACATACATACCAAAACATAATATCATTTTCTTCAACAAAGGATCTCAATATCTGAACAATTCTCAGCCACAAAGGCTCAAAAAAACACATAGAGAAACATACCTATAAAAATTTGGGATCTTATAGTGTGCATTTGTTAGTTCCTTGGAACGTGTGTTCTAATTAGGGACCACTACTTTTGGGCAGTTTCCACTGAATTTTTTTATTCAATAGAAAACATTAAATAGTTCTTTATCCAAAATGGAATTGCTTTCCAAAGGTAGGTGTTCATTGAGTTTGAACTTATGATACATAAGAATAGGCATTGTTCAAGAGGATGGGATGTAAGACTCATCACACCCTTTAGGGGTAATTATTGTATACTCTGGGACACTCTTATAGATTTGATATATTTTCATGAATCCTTATTGAATCACCATGTATGACATATGTTTCCCTTGGAATTTTGATCAATTATTAACATGTATGAAATAGATAATCATCTATATGTATTCTAGGTTATTTGTTAATGGAGAAATCCATATGTATTCTAGGTTATCTATTAATGGTATCCTCTCATGTACGAGTTATATATTCTTTTAATCATTATTATGATGATACTTATTTTTAACCCACTCATTGGGGAACTCTATAATATATTGTTATCCAAGGAGACAAAGGTTCTTTTTTTGATTTTGGGATTGTACCCATAAATGGGCTACCTATGTATCATTGTTAATGGATTAAAAATGATCATAGTTTGGTTCCTCTTAATGGGACACATCATACCTTTCAAGATCATGTGATAGGGACCAATCCATACAGTTTAATGTCATGTGGTAACGACATATAATAAAATGGTTCTTAGTCATGGATTTATGTGTGACTTATGCCTAAGAATCCCAAGGAACTTTTAATGAATATGAGCATCCAAGTTGGGTTAGACCCTCTTGGGAATATGGATCTGGAAGAAAAGGGTTGATTTGATGTTTTGGGTTTTAAGCTTATAGATGCTTCCCATGTATCCCATTTGGATGAGAATCAAAGACTATGTAGTTCCTTAAGTCTCAAAGGAGAGTATAGTCTATTGAGAGAAATTATTTTTGGCTTACTACTTTAAAAGGAAGACTTTGTGATTTGGGGTGTTAATTTGGGGCATACTCACAAGGAGGATGCCCAATTATGGTTGAAATGAGATGGAGATCGGGCCTTTGAAAGGCTTCCTATGTATCCTTATTATGGTGAGAATCAGAGTTCTCATAGTTAAAGAGTTTAGGGGGGAATAATTTGGGGATTAAATATAAAGATGATGCACGTATTTAGGAAATTGAGGTTGGATTCCTTACGAGGATATCCAATGAGCTCGGGCCTTGAGAATACTTCCTACATATTCAAATTATGGTGGGAATCAATGTTCTTGTAGTTCATTCACCATGGGTTTTTGTACAAATGTTGTTATCATCACGAATATCTAATCCCATGTGAGTCATGCTCGGTGTGAGAAACAAGAGGACGTGAAGGATTCAAAAAGTTCACCTACACTTTTCCTCCTCCACTGGTGGAAGAGGATGTGCCTATAGGGGCAAGGGTGGACGAGGATGAGGAGACCGAGGAAGAGGGAGAGGCAATGATCATTCCCTCTATTCTCTTTACATTGGATAGGGGTCTGATGTAAGGAATGAGAGAAGCTGAAGTAAGTAGAGAGGAGAAATACCGCAACCTCCTATGTGAAAGCATAGGGGATTACACCATGATGGCTTCCATAAAATTGGTCTTTGTAGGGGGGAAGTCATCACATATTCTTGAATTGAAATGAAAGTGTGAAATATACCTTCCCTACTAGAGACCTGAGGTACCAGGTTTAAGAGAAGAAAAGGGGAGGATAGAACCAAAACCATAATCCTCCAAACCTGGAGCTTCCCAAAATTATTCCAAGGAGAAACGTCCCTAGGGTTACAGATATAAAAACCCATAGACATGCCATGAATCCTAACCCTATTGTGAAACAAATGTTGGAAACCTATGACTATGGATATACAAACCCAAATAGGTGACATGTTGATGAGCCTTTCCCAAAGGTTTTAAAATTAATGATTTTTTGTTGGAGGATTCAACATAATCCCTTTCAGACAAGGGATACAATGAAGAAGAAGCCTTTCCATGAATGGATTTGAAGAATGATTGATGGGTTGTAGACTGATTGGAGTAGGTGAATCAATGAAGGGATCCCAAGTAAGTATCTAGCATACAAGTATGGGTGTGCAAGTATGCTTGGGCGACCTTATGTTTACTTAATTGACGAACAACCTGGATGTTAATATTTGGGCAAGCCTTGAATCAAGCCTTCACGGGTATTCAGAGGTATTCCAAAAATTTGGCCACTCAAGTTCCTTTGGGTGGAATAGATGGTGTTCCAGTGCTTCTGATTCAGGGAGTTTGGGAGATTTAGGCATGCTATTGTTTTGGATTTCACACACTAAAAGGAAATAATTCATATGATCCTCCTTCAATTCCTCCGGTCTATGTGTTAAAGAACTACCTTGAATGTTTCACAGGACTTGGGAAAAGCATTAGGGAGACCAGAGAAGCAATTAGGGTTCATGGAAATTCATCCATACAAATGAAGGCTCTAGGGGTCTATTTATTGGAAAATATAGGACCCTATGTGAATAGAGATTGGGCATGCAAGTGGCTTTTGTGCTTGAATTGTAGAAACCATGTACCTTGTGCACACGACAATGTTTTGGATAGACTAGGGAGACCCTTTGAGGACGTAAAAAAATAATTACTTCATTCATCTCCATCATGGTGGTGCACATGTATTTTAACGTAGGTACATTGGGTGCCACATTGAGGACATAACCAAATTTATAGATCCAGACCATGGGGTCTACGCCCCCACACCCCTACTTGGGATCAATGTTGTGCTGCGGTCGTAACCCTTCAGGTCAGTGCCTTCACTTCTGTAACTCACCCCCCATGAAAAATGAAGAGTCAAACCAAAAACATTTTAAGCCCGATTAAGAACATTTTGCAGAAAAGTTCTTGGAAGACATTTCATAGTGTCTACAAAATCCCCCACATAGAATTTGATGCATTCAAAATGAAAAGAATCGTGTTATAAGGTACAATTAGGTAACTTTGAGGCATTCCAACATACTTTCGTGAGATTTGGATCTACGTCAAGTTTGAATGGATGCTCTAATTTTTTCCTAAGCCATGTGTCCTAGCGAGCATACTTTTATTTTTTTCTGGGATTCTATAGACATCCCCACAAACATTGTGTCTTTTTATTTTTTTATTTCTCAATTTTTCCTAAACCATACAAAAATGTATTTCTAGAAAGATGAGAATAGACTTTTTTCCAGAGTCTCCATTTCAGGCTTTCAATCTGGTGAGTACTATTTATCTTTATTATTGGTAGTATGGATTTATGAATTTTGGACTCAAAATGTTAACATTTACGCTAAAATAGATTTGACCATTAATTTTGAAATTAGATCCCAAACAAGGCTTAGTGGCTTGGAATTGCTATAATATTCTTTAAATGCTTCCAATGGGAATCTTAAATCATGATTTTAATGGTCCCAAAATATAAAACATGTTTAAAAAATAAACAGGTTCCCTTCTAAGAATGTGTCTATCATTTTTTTATGACCTCATTATGGGGGTTGTATTATGCAAGGAAAACTAGGGAATATGCTGCATAGACCAATAGTGGAATTTCTTGATTGATAGTCCTGTTATGTAGGAACATTTTATCCAATGCCTCAGGGGGAACCTACTGCATATTCAAGCAAAATAGATCCTTGGAATTTAACATTTTATTGTTGATTGACCATGAAAAATAAGATTTGAGTGACTCAAGACCACAGTGGGTGGTTTTTCCAAGGAAAGGGATTATAAGAATGAAGGTTTCTCTATGACGACATATGTCATGAATGGGAAAATCACTTCTACACAAATTTTTTGTATGAAGAATTGTTAAAATGTTTTAGAAAGGGGGTTTCTGATATCATGCTCTGTAGTTTTATGCCATGCAGTGAGGATATTTTTCTGTGTAGTTTTTTTCATTCATTGAGGAAGTTAGGTTGTTTAAATTTATTTTCATTAGCTTTGACCAAAGGTTTGAGACTCCAATTTATTAATAATTTTTTTTCAAATAAATACTACCATGTTCAAGTATGGAAGGGAAGAATTGGAAATTGTGATTTGGGAATTTTTTGATCCAATGAATGATATGGAAATATGAATAAGAGGAATTTGAGGAAGTCTTTACTAAGAACAATGTTACCATTATTTTATGAACCTGTTATAGGGGTTTTATTATGCAGGGAAAACTATGGAATATGCTACTTATCTAAATAGTGGCATCTCTTGACTAACAAGAATGTTATACTGGAAACTTATTCAAGGCCACCTAGGGGAACATACTTCATAGTCAGAAAAAAGATTTCTAAAAAAATTTCACATTCTATATCTAAAATATGATGAAAGTTTATGGATATTTAGGTTTTCCACAACATAGAGTTCGGTTTAAAGATAATGGTACTTAAATACGGATAGTGTAATTCAAATCATGATTTCCAAAGAACTAGAGGAATAGTATTTCGATAAAGGTATTACCCAAATGTAATAAGTATGGTGTTTGTAGTATTAGGTAATACAACTGGAACAAAAATAGAAACAATATATGATATGTGGTCAAATGATCCAAGGTTATTTTAAATTTCGTTGAACCCATAGAGAGGGAAACATGTAAACCATGGTCTTGAAGGCCTTTAGATCGAGATACGGTAAATGGGGGAAATATACATAGACAAATGCATTCAGATATAGGTTCTTTTATATGGTCATCAATGTTTTAAGGGGACAGATGATGCTTGTACCATGAAAAAAGTTACCATTTTTGGACGAACCAGTTATGGGGGTTATATTATTCAAATCTAACTAGGGCATATGCTTCATGGCCAAATAGTGGCATCGTTTTACTGACATTCCCATTATATAGGAAACTTATGTAAGGCCATATAGGGAAACATATTTCATAGTCAGGAAAAATATTTTTCTGATATCAGAAACTCTGTCACCAGAAACTATTATAAATATTATGAAGATCTAAAAATATTAAAGATCAAGAGTGTGAAATATAAAAGGGGTTAATGATCAATGCATAAGAGAAATATTTGTAACAATATTATCCATTAGTTTAGAGTCACATACATAGATCTTCCACATATGTAAAATGAGTACATTCTGGTTTCCTTGGTGGGATCTCTAAGGAGAGAACCCAAAATGAAAACTCCCACATAGATTTTTCATTATATGTGGAAGAGAGATAAAAATTTATCATCTGGCTAGGACTAAGAGTTGATTCCTAGAATTCACTACATATCTCAATGGGATGAGAATCAAGCCATATATTGTTCTTTGGGTGCTTTTAATTTTAATGTCATGTAGTTAGGAATTTGTGAAGTGCAGTTTAGGGTCATGCAGCAATGACATGAAGTGATTTCGACGTAAAAAAAATATTACTGCAGGACTATGGAATTAAACTCAGCTGTCACTATATATCTCATATGAATTAGAATCAATCCATACGTAGTTATTTGAACATTACATATGCAGGTTTGATTCATACTCAGGGAATAACGGGTTTCTTATTATTTTTGGGCCTTATATTGGATATCTAGGCATCTCTACATGTCCTATTAAAATGAGAATCAAGCCCAAAGTAGTTCTTGAAAAAATCATTTCCCACATCAATTGAGTTTGATGTAGAAGAAGAAGGATTTTAACAAATTCTATTGGAATTATTAAACTGAAGACACAAAAATGGTATGAAGATAAAACCATGTATCATAAAATAGAATTCTATATAGATCTAGTTCATATACAGGGGGAGAAAAAGGAAAAAAATTTGTTTCAGTTGGTCCCCAAGATTGGAGATCTCGTCATCTCTAGGTATCTCATTGAAAATGGGAATCTAGCCATACGTGGCTCTTGAAATGAGGCCCCTATGCAGATCTAATTCAGACATAGGGAGAAATTGAACTTATGTATTACTAATGAGTAGCAATGATGTCAATGATCCTTGCATATAGAAGATCTTAATGTCAAATAGAGAATATGTTAACCATAGAGTTTAATGTCGTGTAACGAGGAAAAATTATGTTATGTAGTTTAACATCATATGATAAGGACAATGATTCTATGAATTTTATCATCATGAAACATGGACGCTTATAGTTGTTATGAAGTTTAATGTCTTGCAACATAGAATTTTTTTTTGCAGTTTAGAGTCATACAACAAGGATATATGATGTGCAGTTATACAAAGTACTTATTCAAAAATCATGCATTGGTTGGAGTTGTAATAAGATCTCCATCCATTGAGATTAGGGAATAAGTTTCATTTGATTACCACTTATGTGTGGAATAAGGTCCTTCCCACTTTGGATCAAGCTTTAGAGGCTTCTTTCTGGGTATCATTGGAGTCCTGAGGACCAATACCAATTCTCCTTGAAGAAATTAGTAGAGGTGATATTTATTGATAAATCCTCATGCTATTCTATTCTAATATACTTCTAAGAGAAGCAAAGTATGAAATTGCTATTCGTCTAATCATTCCAACTCATCAAACTATTTCTGAGACTTTTCGTATTTAGATAACTGATAATATATTTCAACTGGGGGTGATGGAAATTGAACTTCAATTAGAAAAAATATGTCTATGTCGTACACTAATGAGTATAGAGTTTTTGAGTGGCTGAATGAGTAGTACTCCAATATTCCCATAATGTGTGAAAAAGTTTATCAAGCCAATATTTCTTATCATTTTTCAGCATCTTCTAGAGAATATTTTATAGGGTCTTATTTAAAGCCTCTATTTGTCAATTTTCCACTTCATGATAGCAAGATGAATGGATGGATTTGATTTTTTTCTCTTAATATAACTTCATTACCTCAACAAAATAGAAATTGGTTTCATTTCCCAACAATATAGTATGACAAACAACAAATATGGTGGTGATATTAGATTTTAAAAAACTAAAAATTCTTTTGGATCTGACTTCATTGAGAGGTATTGCCTCATCCCATTTGGAGAGGAAATCAATAGAAGTAAGAATATAATTGAATTTCTTAGACATAGTTGGAGAATGAGGTCCTACTATGTCTATTACCTGGGTGGAAAATGACCATGAGTGTTTAGTTGTATGTAAGAACTATGGGGGTTGATGAATGAAGTTGGAATTCACATGTAAGGTATGACATTTCATGCTGAAATCTATGTAATCTTGCGTCATTGAAGGCAAAAAAAATCCAATCCATCAGATTTGATTAAAAATTCGATACACAAACTAGTGACCACCACAATATCCTATATCTACTTCTTTCATAACAACTGTATTTTCTTCTCCGTAAATACACCTAAATATAATTTCATCAAAGCCTCGTTTTTTAGAGGATCTTATGGTGATCTAGAGTATCAAAAAGATTGAAATTGACCACTCATCGTTGGTTCTATTCTTTTTCAGTTCTATCAGGTGGAAGTAAGCTATTATGAAGGTATTCCATGATGGGTGTCATCCATTCTATGGCATGATCAAATAGATCAGAAAAAGTTATAAGTTCATTAATTTCATCCATTCTAGTTTAAACAAATGGTGAAACCACATGACGATGGGAAATAATGATGGTTTTTTCATCCCAGTTTGGATCTTCCGGGGCGGTGGCACCATTAAGTAGTGCATCAGCTTGGGTATATAGTGATCGCGGGACATAAGACAATGTTGGCCTTGAGGGAAATTAATACATTAACCATTTGACATAATCGCACAAAGGGATCAACTCTTCTTTTTAGATAGCATAATCCCAATTTATTTGTTTGATTACCATCTTTGAAGCACCTTTAACTTTCAAGTACATAAATTGTACCTGGATAGCCAATTCCATGCCTGCAATGACAGCTTGATATTCTAAATCATTATTGGTATCGAATTCTGATAACGAAAAGGAATGTGAAAACACTACCTTTTCTGGTGAGATAAGTACAATTCCTAACCCAACCGTTTTGAGTTTTGGTTTTTCAATTCTCTTCCCTATTGGACTTCTGGAAGCACCAACAAATTACATTTCCCATGTTTGGGGATTATCTTGAAGAGAGAAGACCTCTTCATTAACTAGTTCAATTATTCAGCGATGTATCTTCGACATATGGGTGTTTAGTAGGTAAATTGTCCAAATCTTGTCCATTTATTGCCTTCTGAGGAAAAAACTGGATATCAAACTATTTCAAAAAAACTGTGCACCATGCCAAATGTCCTATAATCATATGATGACTGAGGATAAATTTGAGTAGGTTATTGAGAGATACCAATTGAACCTCATGGTGTTGTAGGTATAGTCTCAATTTCTATACTACAAAGATTAATGCTAGGTAGCACTTCTCAATACTTTAATATCGAGTCTCTGTGTCAAGCATAGTTCGACTGAGATAGTTAAGACTATTTAAATTCCCAACATCATTATTTTGGGAAGGTAAGGCCCCCTGTAATCGCTCTAATGAAATCACATAGAGAATAAATGACATTCCTTAAATAGGTGGAATTAATTCTGCTGAACTCAAGATATATTTCTTGAGGGTACCAAATGCCTCTTGGCAGTCTTTGTTCTATTCATAGCTGACTCCCTTCTTTAATAACCTAGTGAAGGGTTAACACTTTCCTACCAAATTAGAAATAAAGATATGAATATAGGCCAGGTGTACTTGAAATACTCTTAATTACATAAAATTTTGAGTAGGTAATATCCCAACGATTGATTTTTCCTTATTAGGATTAACTTTGATGCCATGATGGAATATAATGAAGCTTAAGAATCTTACGGAGGTTAACTTGGAAGCAAATTTCAAGGGATTCATCTTCAAATTATGTTTTTGAAGTTTACTAAATATGGGCTCCAAATCAGTCAGGTGATTATAACGTTGTTGGAATTTAATTACCAAATCTTCCATAAAACATTTGACAATTTTTTCTTATGAAGGGTTTGATGATATTGTGCATCACACATTGATACGTTGCACCTGCTTTTTTTAAGACAAAGGGCATTTCTCGATAGAAAAACACACCTTGAGGGGATCAAAAGGCTTTATATTATTCATCCTCTAGGTCCATTCATATTTGATTTTACTCATAGTATCCAACCATGAAAGAAAGATATTTGTATCCCACTATTGCATCAATTAAAAGTTTTGAGATCAGAATTGGAAATTCATCCATGGGACAATGCCAGTTAAGATATCTGAAATCAATGAAATCTCTAATTTTCCCATTCTTCTTTTTTTACTGGGATAATTTTGGTTATCCATTGGGAATATTGAACCTCCCTAACAATGTTAGTCTGGGTAAGATTATCTACTTCAATTTCAATTTTAGAGGCATGATTTGGGTGTGTTCTTGTTGCATCCTTGAATCCTTGATGATCTTCTGGAAAACTCAGGTGATGAGTGGTTACATTAGGATTAAGTCCTAGAATTTCTATATAGTTCCAAGAAAATATATCTTGATGTTTATTTAAAAATGAATCACATATCATTTTCTCTTCAAAATTCGTGGTCGCACTAATTAAAGTGTGGCGTGGATCTTCATATGTACATAGATTTATTTCGTTGTGCTCAATAACAGTGGTGGAGACACCGTCCTAAAATTATAGAGGGCCATACCTGAGATCTTCTTCTTATTCATCCTTATGTGTCACTTCTTATATTTCTTCTTTCATAGTAGGTGATGGAGAAAAACATTCATAGATTGGGGAAGTGTCAGTAGTTGAATATTTAGGAGAAGTGGCAACCATTTATGACCCTTATGATAATGAAGGGTCTTCCTATAGTATTGAAGACGAGATGATTGGTTGGAAATCAACTTCTTTTTCTTCTTCTAGTATTGTGACAACTTATTCAAGCCAGAATAATGAAGTTCATACTTTTTGATGTTCAGTGGATGAAATGAACACATCTCCATTTAACCTTTCACCACTACTCGGTGAATCAACAACTTCTCCCATGCTCTCACGGTCGATTTCCATGATTAATATTGTGGAAGTCACTAGAGGAGTACTTGTATTTGGGTATACAATTTTTATTTGATTGATACGAAACAAATAATCTATACTCAAATGCTGGAATGGGTTAGCTTGGATTTTTTAAAGGCCATTCAGAGAATTGATTCCTGTTATATCTTTTGTCATAGCCCTTGTTCACTTTGTGTGATAGAATTATGATTCAATATACTAAGATTTGCATGTTTTCAATGGATCTGTGTCACTGTATGCTGTATCAATTTGACCATTGATGAAATACTTGAGACATTGGTGATATGACGAAGGAAATGCCACATTTGGATGTAGCCAAGGCCCACCAAGAAAAACGTTAAAGCCAGTGTCCTGAAGCACAACCATAAAATCAGAATTTCACACAAGATATACAAACTGAGATCTAAGTGTATTCTCTCTTAGTGGTTCTTGATCATTCTTGTCTTAACCTTGCAACATTATGGTGAAAGGGGATAAGTTTGATTTAGTAAGGCCCAATTGACAAAGCATTTGTATGAGAATGAGGATGACTCTTGATCCATTATTAATGAATGCTCGTCAGATGATTGTATCTTTAACCCGATTAGAGAGATACAAGGGCCTGATATGTCTGTATACAATGTCATCTTCATCTTCATCTGTAAAAGAAATAACGACATGAAATTCATTAGGATCATTCTCTATATAGTAAATTTCTTCAGTAGCTACTTCAATTTCAAACTCTTGAGGACTTGACAAAGCCTCAATAAGTGCTTCTCAAATATCTTTTGGTAGATTCAAGGCATCCAATATTGACAACATGGCCGGTACATGTGCTCGCTATTTCAAAAAATCATACTTTTTTTTCTAGAGATCAGCATTTCTCAGTAAAGATATGTTGATTTAATTGTGTCTTGGAAGTAGATGTTTTGGTTGTGGATGTACCCTGTGTCGGGGAAAAAGCTGGAAATGCATCTTTTTTTGGTAGAGTAGACTAATTAGGTATATCTAATTGCAGAGAAAATGATGGTACAATTTCTAACCAGTTCCCAAAATTAATTAGGACCAGACCGATGCTTTCATGTGCGATAGAAATTCTTTGTACTTATTGAGCCTGTTGAAGGGCTTTCCAACAAGTTTCTTCCACATATACGGTTCAACAAATAGTAGAGTTAAAATAATGGTTTCTATAATACCCACAAATTCCCATGTATCCTAGACCTTTTATTATTCCTCTAGTTCCCCAGTTATGTACATGTAATTCATGCTCATCATAACTAGAATAATCATTAGCATAGGGATCCATTAGGGGGATAACGTTGATGGAACCAAATATCCATTCTTTATCTGATGATGATTCTTACTGACAGGTTGGTTCTGGTTATACCCTTTGGTAGGGTAGTGCTCGTTCTTTTGAAATAGATGGCTTGAAATCTTATATAGGAATGGACATCTTTTCCATTGACATGAGCTTGTCCTCTTCTAACTTCTCTTCATCATTATTATCACATAGATTCATTGATGATTAACCTTTAGAGGAATGATCCTTTGGTGAAGATAGTTTTGTTGTGGCAGAAGGGTCACAAGACATAATTGGGTTTTTTAACAGTGATCATTGAATGACCTGAGTTTGACTTAACATTTTTCTGATCATCCAATCATCATATTTCTATACATTTTTTCGTTTGACTTCCTTCCACTTGACTTTTCTTCTTTGGATCAGTAGTAGTAACACATTATACTTGGGCTGATGAATTATTCAGTTTCACTTGTCCAGAGTCTACCATTTTTTGTATGAGGTTATTGAAAAAAATCACTCATTAATGGGATATGCCAACATTTGGTGAAAGGGACAACAATTCAGGAGATCATCATCTCATTCTTTGTTCGGCTTCTTTGGCCTTGGAAACTGAACAAAATTATTTTCCGTAGATGAAATAATGTAACTGATAATCTTTTCATTCTGAAATGAATAAAATTTGTTCTTAATTACTTCAAATTTCTCTACATTTTATCTTTTTATGAACTTGATGAGGTGTTAATTATTTCTAATTCTTGGGAGGTGGATCCCTTTGGTATGATAAAGGTTTTGAAGTTGAATAAGGTATAGGTGATTATTTTAGTGTTACTATAGAAGCCTCTTCATTCCCTATTCTCCTTCCCAGATCAGATGGAATAACATGTGGTTTAACTTTAGTTTCCATAATGGAATTCTCCACCTATTTTTTAATTGAATAAAGGTCTCAAAATACTCCTATATATTTCACAGGGATCAGTGGTGTGCATAACACATCATGAAAATTTAAAACACAAATTGGTAACAACTATTACTGGGGGAGTGAAAGATATAAAGAATCTCTTAATCATTTCCATTGAGAAATGAAATATGAAACTCTTTAATGTTCCATTTTTTTGTAATTTGTTAGATAAAAAAACTATTGTCTTTGGCAGCATTGAGCTGAATTGAAGACGGAATTTATAATGGGGATCTTCCCATCTAGTAATAGATTTATACTATAAGCTTGTATACCTAACATAAGATGGTCCCTAAAATGATAGCACAAATCATCTGAGCTTTAATGATTCTTGTTTTTCAGGGGTCCCCATCATAGATTCATAATGACAAACAAAATGCATTAATTGGTTCTCCGGACCTCCCAAACTATTAAATATTAGGAATGTGGTATTCACACAGTTTGGTGGGGGAGGGATCAGATCCACCCATTCGAGGTAAGATTTCTTTTTCAGTTGTACTGGCACACACCATTCTTCCATAGCTTCTAATCGAGCTGTTAAAGCCTCAATTATGTTCATAATAATTTGTGTAATATCCGGATGAGTTGGGATCTATACAATTATAACCATTGGAGCTTGAATCTGTGTGATGACTAAAAACCACCAGTGGTGGTGCTCCTGGTATTTTTCTTGGACAACCCATGGTGATAGTCCTATAAGCATGTGTTTTATCTTACCATGGATATGTACCCAATGAAGGAAATTCATTATATTCATCTGTAGTTGCAACAAAACTTCTTTTTTGAGAAGTTTCTTCATGATGTGCATGTTGAGGATCTTCCGGGGAAGTATGTCTGGAAGAAATGTTGCTTCAGAGTAACTCTATATTGAGCCTTTTCAAATCCTTCATCTCCTAATATTTTTGGGGATATATTTCTTCAAGAGAAATAGGTTGACCATCTTTAGTGGGAAAGTGATATGTGACCTGACTTTTACCCTTCCCCTTGTTAGATTCCTTTCGAAGGGGTGGGAGTTGTCTACTTGAGGGCATACCTAGATTCTAGCTAAGACTCAGATTTTAGGTATGCACACTTAGTTCATTTAATTTAGTTTGTACCACGTTATGGATAAGAATATAATCTTATGACTCCCCTAAAATAGACTCATTCTCTAGAGAATATTTTTCCCTGGTATTAATGAAATTCACTGATGCATAATTAAATGATGGAATTCTATCAGTATATTTGTAAGATCTTCCTCTTTAGTATCTTCTATGAGACACTATTCTCCTTTATGGGGAATTCCCGAGAAATATTTTGAAGATATTAACCCAAAAGGAATCCATGGATAGTTCAGTTGTGCATTAACTTTGTGGATTCTTCCTTAATCGGGTGAAAACTAGCTCTTATTGAGGAGGGGATTGTAAATGTAAAAAACACCCAACTCTATGGGATGGGGTTATTCCTGTCCTTCTTTTTCAAACCCTCAAAATTTATTTATTTAATTCAAAAGTTGAATTAAACAAACCCGCAACCCTGCAGGATGGGGTGTCTCTTGAACTAATATAGTTGATATTGACCCAGCTACTCTTCTAATATTTCTAATTTTGGTCTAGACATTGGCTAGGAGCATTATCTAACAACCACTCAAATCACCTATTTCGGAAGACAGTTGTGCAATTTTAGAAATTTGCGCAATATGATGGCTGACGTCCTCTAAGCCAGAGGCCTACTTAAGATTCTTTCATGATTGGTGAAAAAGTATCTCAGCATCTTTCATTATTTGGGCATGCCTATGATGAGAACTAGTTGAGGCCTACTCTTGAGTGTATACCACATTTTTTTAGCAGGCTCCCTTGAATGTAGTCAGACGATCCTACTGACTGGCTAATAGTTTTTAAACCGGTGTATGTTCTTGTTCATGGTACTCCACTAGATTTTTAGGTGGGATTGGTGGGTCACTATTAAATGAGTCTGTTGGGATGTGAAATTGGGATAGATAGCTGTATTTTCATGTTTATTATTTTCCATCAAGTTAGATTGATGTACTTATCTGGAGGGGGAAAAGGTAAGAATATGTTCCCTATTGGAAAGACTTTTTCCTCGATGGTTCATCTTGTGCACCTATATATGATATACTTGCGTTGAAAAACTAGAGTCAACACCCCATCATGTTGGGGGTCCACTACCACACGATTCTACTGATAGTGATTGTTTGTGGGAGTTATCGGGAAGGAATCATGTATCTTTGAGTTGAGTCCATATGTGACATCTTGATCCACCTCCCTATAGTATGAGAGGGACTGTTTGTTTAATTCTGGTGATAAGGACCTAAAACGTTTGAAGGATTTGGTTGGAACCATCTACTTCTTGACCATCAGTCATCACTGACTGAAAAATTGAGTCTTTTTGTTATCTTGGAGGGCCTGTCTGGTAGCCTCAAATGTTGGGATAGTACCATGTTGATGATATTTCCTTACTAGTATATTGGAGAACCAGCGCTGAAGATGCTGAATTTGTGATTACATCTTTCCAGTGGATGATGGTCTAGCTTGAGGAATGGCCAAGGCATTCATGGGTGAAAACATGAAAGAATTCATTTTCAGTGAAGGGAGTTCTGAGAAATCCTTAAAAAAAATTAAATCTATTAAAAAACATCTATTAGATGGGTACAAGCATGATTTATTCCTTCATCTAGCCTTTCATTATTAATTGATAGGGTACTAACATATAGATAACACTACTAACTTGGTTGGATTCATGTCGAGTTTACCATTTTTTTCATTGTTACTTGTACCATGTGTTCTATTTAGAAATCACTATTTCTATGTAGTTTTCAGTGGATTTATTTATGGAATCAGAAACACCCAATTGTTCCTTATCCAAAAGAGACATGCTTTCCAATTGTAGGAATTCTTTGAGTTTAATCTTAAGATACATAAGAACATGCATTGGTCAAGAGGATAGAAGGTCTGACTCATCCCACCCTTTTGGGGGGAATTATTTTCTACTTTGGGACCCTCTTATAGATTTAAGATATTTTCATGAATCCTTATTAATTCACCAAGTTTAACATAGGTTTCCCTTGTAATTTTCAATCAATTCATAAGATGTGTGAAATTTAGAATCATCTGTATGTATTGAAATTTCTTTAATAATGGAGAAATCCATCTGTATTTGAGGTTATCCATCAATGGTATCCTCTCATATACTATTTAGAGATTCTTTTATTCGTCATTACGATGATACTATTTTTTAAGCCACTTAGTGGGGCACTTATGAATTTATTATCATCTAGGGAGATGAAGGTTTGATTTTATGTTGGGATCATAAAAATAAATGGGATACCTATGTATCCTTGTGAAAGGAATTAGAAACCTCATAGTTCTGTGCTGCTTAATGGGACTCATCATACCTTTTTAGGTCATGTTATATGTTCATAGCCATACTGTTTAATGACATGTGGTAAGGACATATAAGATAAAAGTGATTATTCAAGGTTTGGTGTAATAATTTTTCTTAGGAATCCCAAGGAACATGGAAAGAATATGAGTTTCCATGTTGGGTTACACACTCTTAAGAATATGGCCTAGGAAGAATAGGGTTGATTTGTCATGATGATATTGAACCTCGGAGAGGCTACCTATGTATCCCATTTGGATGAGAATAAAAGCCAACGTGGTTCCTTAAGTCTCATAGGAGAGTATAGTTCTTTGAGAGAAATGATTTTGGGATTACTTTCTAAAAAGTATTCCTTGGTGATTTGGGGGTCTAATTTAGGGCTTCCTCCAAAGGAGAATGCCAAATTGTGGTTGAAATGAGATGGAGCTCGGGACTTAGGAAGGCTTCCTGCGTATCCCTCATTATGGTGAGAATAAGAGTTCTCGTAGTTTAGGAGTTTATGGGGGCTTAGTTTTAGGCATACTCCAAAAGGGTATGCTCTTATTAAGGGAATTGAAGTTGGATTCCTGAAGAGGATATCCAATGAGCTCGGGCCTTGAGAAGGCCTTCTACGTATCCCAATTATATTGGGAATCATAGTAATCATATTTCATTCACCAAGGGTGTTTGTAAAAATTTTGTGATCATCACGAATCCCTAATCCAACGTGATTCATGATCGTTGTGAGAAAAAAGTGCATGTGAAAGATTCAACAAACGCACCCACACTTTTCCTCTACCTCTATTGGAAGAGAATGAGACTACAACAATGAGGCTAGATGGGGTTGAGGCTACCGGGGAAGAGGGCAAGGTGACGATACATCCCCATGTTCTCTTTAACTTGGTAAAGGGTCCAATGTAGGGAAGGAGTAAAGGAGAAAGAAGTAGAGAGGAGAAATATTGAAACATCATACTTGAAAGGTTATGGGATTACACTAAGTTGGATTCCTAAAATTGTTCCTAGTAGGAGAGGAAGACTTCCCATTTTCATGAATGTGAAAGAATGTTTCAATCGCATGTTCCTTACCAGAGACCTGAGGTTTTGGGTTTTAGAGACGAAAAGGGGGGGAAAGAACTGAAACCCTAAACCTACAAACCAAGAACATCCCAAAACTATTCCTGGGATAAAGGTCCATGTCACTCCATATATACAAACCCACAGACACTCCATGAATCATAACTGCATTATGAAAAAAATGTTGGAAAACCCTGACTATGGATATACAAGACCAAATATGAGACACACTGATATGACTTTCCCAAAGGTTTCATAATTCGGGAGGTTTTAGTGGCGGTTTAAACATAATTCCTTTCAGATAAGGGATAAAATGTTGAATAAGCCTTTCCATGAAAGTAATTCAATAGGGATTGATGGCTTCTAGACTCAAGGGAGTGGGTGAATCAAATAAGAGTGCCCAAGAATGTATCTGGCACGCAAGTATAGTCATGAAAGTAAGATTTGGAGACCTGATATCTGCATAAGTGATGAACAACCTGGATGTTAATATATGGGCTAGACTTGACTCAATCCTTCAGGACAATTCATAGGTATTCACCGAAGTGGGGCGTTCAAGTTCCTTGGAGGGGAGTAGATAGAGAATAAGTGTTTCTGATTCAGGGAGGTTGGTATCTTTATGCATTCAAGTGTTATGGATTTCAAACACTAAAATGAATTACGTCCTATGATCCTCCTTCAATCCCTCTACTCTAGGTGTTGAATAACTACCTTGAATTTTTAGAAGACTTAAGAGAAGCATTATGGTGACCCGAGAAGCATCTAGTCTTTAGGGAAATTCGTCTACACATAATATATCCCCCAAGGTTCTATTTATATTCATAAATTAAAACCTTGGAGAAAGGAGATTGGGAACACAAGTGGATTGCACGCAAGAATTCTGGAACATAAGTACATTGTTCACCAACAGTGTTTTAGCTAGACTGGGGAGACACATTTTGGACTTAGCCAAAATTATTACTTCATTCAGCTCCGACATGGTGGTGCACATGTATTTGGGTACATGTATCTTGGGAACCACATTGAGAACATAGCTAGATTTGTTGCTCCGTACCATGGGGGGATGTGCCCCTGGCCCCCTACTTGGGATCAGTCCAGGGTTGTGTTCCTTGCCATTTGGGCCGGTTCCTTCGCTACCAACACTGCCCCCATTAAAAATGTTGTGTCGCACCGAGCACTTTTTGAGCCCAGTTAAGGAAATTTTTTGGAAAATTTATTGAAAAACATTTCATGGTGTCTACAATGTGTATTCATATTCATACCTTTAAATTAAATACTTACGTCAAATTTAAATAAAAATATTTTTATAATACAATTTAATTTACTTAATGATCATTATTACTTGTTAAGAAAGATATCGGGCTTATTATTCTCTGAAACTAAAATTTTAGTGTGTTAAATTCTCCTCCCTTAAATAAATTTCATCCTCTTAATTTCAAATTATTTCTATGAAATCAAGGGGTTGACATTTGAATATATTATTTTTGAAAAACATCATTGAAAAAAGGATTAATAAAAAATAATCTTAAAAATAGGGAAAGTGAAACCTGAAGGTCATATCAAATAATACATAACTAAGTTACCAAATAGGATAACATTAGTGGGAAGTAAAAACATAATCATGGAGGAAAAATAAAATATTAAATAATAATAAATAGTGACATAAAACATGGTCATGAAAAAATTAATGACCAAAAAATCATAAATTAGATATAGGTGAAAATACCATCAATTCATCAGAAATAAAGTTAAAAAGACAAATAAAATTCTTCTAGATCCTTTTCCTAATGTTTATGGATTCATTTTCTATCACGATATAAGACAAAATAAAATATAATAACTTTATTTAATTCTATTTCATCTTCCCAATTTCATACTTTGGTTGTGATTTGAGGAATTTACACTACAACTCTTATTCTAAGGTATGCTTTTCTTACCGAAAACACTAAAATTAACTATTAATGGATCATAAGATCCCTAAAACAAGGAAAAATCATTACTTATTTCTCTAAATATTAGAAAAAAACAAAATAGTTAGAAAATTTTAACTAATATAAATACATTATTTTCTATAACCTCAACAATAATCCCCAAATTGCAACATAATTCACTCTATAAATGGATAACATTAAGACTCCTCTAAAATGTGTTTGAAAAAATTCAAAACCCAAAAATCCAAAATATTTGATCAATAAAATTACAATATCATCTTTAAAATTTATACCCATCATCAAATTTAGAAATTTTAATTAATAAGAGTGAAATGTAAATGGAGAAAGAGAGACATAGTTAAGGAGGCTTGAAATAATTCAGACTAATGGAATCCATCCAAAAAATCAATACAGTCACGAGGTAGGAAGACTAAGGAAGAAAAATAGTGAGATGATCACAATGGTAGCCTCTGGATATTGGGAAGTCTCATGCCATGTTTTATTTGAGTTCTCCTGATTAATGTAATTCATGCATCTTCAAATAAGATAAATAATGGACCAAGGAGATCCATTCCTTCCCTATAAGAAGTTTCAATTAATTGAAGATTCATTTTGGATTTCATTGGGGATAATATTCCTAGCAAGAAAATATTTATCCCATTGAGAATCACCTTGGAAAACATAATAAGTGATACACCTTTCACATAGTAGTTTCTAAAAGTGATGATAACTAATCCAAGGGGGTCATGGACAACAATACCCCCTATGAGACCATTGTATGCAGTGATCCAACAAACTCGTCTTCCTGATTTATACCACTATGAAATAGGAATAGTAACCATTAAAATCAATATTGGCCTCATAAATGGTTCAGTATCCCAACACATCAAGAGAGTCCCTAGATCCACCACTGAGCATCTGGCTCGAGACTATAAAGATCAACATGAGCTTGTAGCACCATACACCCTTTTCTTATTTTTGTCATTAAAAATTGTGCTACATCCATCAAATATTAATATGGATCTTTCCTTTCACTCCACACCATTAGCCTATATCCCATGAACCAAGTACTAATAAAATGATCACCATTGGCATCCATCATAGCAATTCCCATGAGACTTTTGAATCCCACCACACTGCATATGCCGAATCCCCATAAAAAACAAGTGATTAACTGACTCCTCCTTGGAACTACAAGAGCATAAGCACTTAGATACTACATTTATACCTCTACACTAGATCATGTCATCCATTGTAATATCATAGTACCATATATTTTATACAAGGATGGTGTATTTAATTGAAATATATTTTCACCAAAGAAACTTTAACTCCTAATTTCACATACTAAAAATTTGAATACATTGATCATATATTCTCTTAAAACATATTTATAGCTCAAATCACTATAAAACTCCTATGAAAACATATATTATTCACAAAATAAAACAATCCATATTACACAAATAAAATCATATAATATTGATTATATTCCAAAAACCCAAAAAATACAATAAAATTCATTAAATATGACTCAAATCACTTTTTCATCAAATCACTAACTAATTTCAAGGTCACCAATACTATCACATTTAAATTATTAATGAAAATAATCTCTTTATATCAACAAAACAGTATTATCTCAACATTGGGAACATATTAAGTGTTATCTTTCCATCAATCATGTGTTTTCCCAAAAATATATCTTTATCACATAATCACTTTTCAATTTAATTAGTACCTTTTAACATATTCATGAAAATACCTAAATAAAAACTACTAGTTAACAATACTTAGTAGTTTCATGATTCTAATAACAAAAATATCATTGATAAACAAACTTCTAAAACATAATTCTTGAATCCAAAAAAAAAATTAACTCATTTCAGTTAAATGATTATCATAATATATGTCCTTCCTTGATTTAGGAGTTAAACATTAAAAGAGGGAATTGACTAGGATAATTCCCAAGTTACTCAGATTTAGGACAAACATCTATAAATGAATACATAGGATTCAATTAATTTCTATCCACCAAACAGCTCAATTTTTATGGAAATTTATTTTCTCTATTTTTTTCTTTTCCATGCATAAAACATTATCCTATTCCTTTCTGACATTCTCTGGGGTATCTATTTCCACGTTTTAGACATGAAGAAAATTGATCATTATTTCCTCCATGTTATCTACCACCTGAGATCTCAGTGAACTTTATTCTTATCTTATTTTTTGATTATGAGAGTTTTCTATGTTATTGGTTTTTAATAATATATCATGTAAACATATTAGGAATAATCAAAATATCTTTCACTTCAGTTATCATTATATTGACCCAAGCCCAGAAGGCCTGGACCTGGGGTCTTCTATCAATTACATTGTCAAGATTACATTGAATCAAGTCCTAAATGATTTATAGTTTAGTAGTCTTGGTAAACTAGATACATACATAAGTCTGATATATCACAAACGACTATACTAATTTCAAAATATTTTTTTATTATTTCTAAATAAATCCTTAACACCAACGATAACTTTTATCCATATAGTAAATATATGCATATATTTCATAGTACACTAATTGGATTCATGGGGATAGAAACATAATAAGGGTGATCTCAAATGCTCGATAAGGGTAAGTAAAATGGAAGAAATTATAAATCAATTAACAAAGGATACACTCATGGAGATGGTAGGCCATACATACGCATGATTAACATTCCCACTTTTCAATGATCGTTATGGAAATACGGTAAGTAATACTATTTATTTTTATAATTATCATTATAGTGAAAATTACATATTATTTAATCATATATACTTATATATTTAATTATTGTGATCTTAAATTAATTGCATCGTGTTGAGGAGGTGGTACTCTACATGTCCATGACAGGCATTAACACTTTTTAGTGTGTGAAAGGATAATAAATACAATGATATGTATATATATATAAATAAAATGTCATTAATATCATATATATTGTTTATGTCTTATATATTTAATTATAATCACCCTCTATACATTTCACAGAACGTTGAATGAATCACAACACATTGAGGGGGTCGTAGTCCACACATCCTCAAATGATGTTATCATTTTTATGTAAAATAGAAATTATAATGATATATATTGTAAATAAATTAAATATGTGTAAAGATATTATAAATATCATATATAACATATATAAACATTTTTTCTATCATAATGGCCACCATGAGAGGTTGTAAGGAAAAATGAACAGTCACTGTTTTGAAAAGTTGTAGTTCACCGTATACAGAAAAAGTATATTTTTTAACCAATAGATAGAAGTGTGTGTATGTTTTGGATAAACACATAGATTAAAAAAAATTTAGTATATTTGGGATAATAGTTTTATTATACCAGCATATAATAGGAATATTTTAGTGTTTGGATAATGGAAATAAAATTAAAAATCTACAGATTGTTTATTACCTCTTAATCCGGTAACTCCTTTTGGTTTTCTCCAAAAGGATTCCTTGGATTTATTTCATACCAATTATTGGTTTATAGGATTATGGTATATATTTTGGAGATATTTTTGGGAAGATATTTTTTTATCCAAATTTGCATGAGAAGTGTGAAAATATGGGAGTAGGGGAGGTCCATTTATAATGGAGGAGCAGTGACACTCTTGTACTATTTTATCAAACAAATTCCATGCACATTTTCACATTGAAATTGGATCCAATAATAGACCCAATTCGATAAAAAAGAGTATATGGTTGATATATGGCGAGAAAATAGTATTTTTCATGTGTATATGTAATTTTGGGGCTTATGGTTAAGGTTTAGTCCCTTATTAATCTTAATTTAACCTTAATCGTTGTAAATAATTTCAATGACATTCACTAATATTTTTGGTAAACCAAATTAGCATTATTAGAAATTATAAAATATTTTAATTCCAAATTTTAAATCCAATTTTTCAAATTACATTCATAGAATTGGTAGATACTGATTAAAATTTCATCATGCATGTGGGATGTGAATGCAGGTTTTTAAAAGTAAAAACCTCCAAAAAATTTCTATATTTTTAGAGTCTATTTTAATGAGAAATTAATTCCAATGATGTAAATTGGATTAATTGATAAAAATATCATCTAATTAAACATTAAAACAAGTTATAAATATAATTTATCCTTATAAATAAATTATATGAAAAGGCAATTTGGAGTTAAAATTTCGTATTTTTAACTATTCATTAAAAAATTATATATCTCCGAAAAATATAAACAATATACCCTAACCTAATTTTTATGTTTATATTTAATATATGAAGTTTTTTTTTAAAATATTATATCAATTAAAGTGTCAAAAATCATATTTTAAATGGGTTATCCCATAAAAGGCTGTAAAATCACCTTTATAAAAATATAAGTTTTTGTGTGTGAAATTGTGTTTGTTCTTATATTATTCCTATAAAACCTATTGGATTAATATCAAAAATATTTTATCAAATATAATATATATATATATATCATTAAAATCAATAAATAATTTTAATTAATTATGTTTTTTGAGACAAAACTCTTTTGAAATCATTGAAATAATAATATTTTTTGTATGTCCAATTTGATCTTATTTTTATTTCTAATTAACTGGTAACAAATGAATTAATTTTTTATTTATATAAAACATAAATTTTCCATATTAAATAATATTCATAACCTCTAACATAACTTCTAGGTTATATCATATTGTATTAAATAATAATATTTCAATAATAAATTGTTATTTGGTGAAACAATGTCTTGCATGTAACAAAGGTCATTGAGAAGGTCACTCTTTTGTGTAATTCAAGATAACATAGTGTTGTGTTCATTAAAAGATATAGAATATATTATATTTATTTAATATAGTAAATATATTGTAATGTATCATGTTATTATATTCCTTTTTTACACTAGGTTTTGTGTGTCATACATGACATTGAATACAAAGTTATACTTTAGAATTTCAGGGTGTTATATTCTAATTAAATAGAATCCTCACAATTTAAACTTAATATTGTTAATATATTGTTTAATATTTCCTAAATTTCAATCCCACATCATTATTAGGGTTAATAAAACATCCTCTAGAAAATGGATATTCGGAAGTTCAAAGGTCACATGGACTACCATGTAACTATGTTTCTAAGTAGGAGAACATTAGTGGCAAGTGAAAATACATTCTCGGGGGAAAAACTTTAACATTTATAAAGAGTTAATGAGTTAATAAATCATAAATAAGTGAATGAAAAATCAAAATTTTAGGGCCTTAAATACATAAATATTTTATAATTTAAGAGACCTTTGGTTCAACAGAAATTAAGTTATTGGGAAAATATTTTATTTCAAAGTCATTTTCCAAATGTAGGGTAATTATTTTACTGATCAAGAATATAATGAAATATTCTTAAATGGTTGGTTTAAATTTCATATTAACAATTCTTAATTTTGTAAATGCTTCAATACAATTATAATTCATCTTTTTACTCCCAAAAATTTATTACCAACAATGAATTTTTTTATGCTTGAAGGACTAAATTTTTTTTAAAGGATTATAAGGCCAATAAAAGAGTGAAAAGTCAAAATATTTGTTTTTGAAGATCTTTAAAAACAAAATTTTTTAATATATTTATCTTTAATCCTCAAAAGATAAATTACTAGCTCATCATTATCATTTAATCCTAAAATTGTTAAATTAATTAAAATGAAAAATTTATGTAGGCATTGCATAGGTTAGTGGTTGGTGTTTATCCCTCATCTTCCTTCAGTCATGGGTTTAATATCTACAGCCTATTTGGACATTATTTAATTTCACCCTCCTTATAGTCTATCCTTTTCTAAAACCAAATTAATATAATTTCCAAAATAAATATGATTTAAATACTTGAAATTTCATTTTAACAAAAGTTTAAAATTGAATCCTAATACTTAAATAGTTTATCCACTTATTTTCACATATATACTTCCTTAATCAAAATTTTAACCCTTATAAGAGGGAATTTTATTGATTAATTTATATGTTCCCCGCAATTTTGATAAATAACTATAATGATTTCTTAGAATGAGCTTCATTTCCTTAAATTTTTCTGTTTATTTTTCCCCATCAATCCTTTTCATTATCAACTTATTTCTTACACACAAAGCATTTTCTTGTTCCATTAAGTCACTTCCATGGGTGTCTTTGTCCATACTTCTCACATGTCAGAAATCAAACCTTCTTTTCTTTACGATCACCACAAATCAAGCTCATAGAAACCTCCATCTTTCACTTATTTTGTGTATTTGGGATTTAGAAAAGGTATATATTATTAATCATATTTTTTTAAAAAAATGATTTGGAAAAATAGGATATATATCACTTCGGTCAACACTTCATTTGGATTCTCATTTTCACTACCTTTTTCTTTATGATTGATGATTACTTGAACCCTTTGGGTTCTAGAAAATGAATAAATCAAGAAAGAATAGGGTGAGATACAATAGTCATAGTGGTAAAAGGGAATAATTATCGATAAGATACATAAATCATGACACCTTATTATTTAATCTAAAACACATTAGTTTTAACCTTGATTACTCATTTTCATTGCCTATTTAGAATCTTCATAATGGATTACAAATAAAAATTGGATTATCATAGGCATATCCCCCGAGTGTGTCAAACCATGTGCAGAGTAAGACAAGTTGTCGTGTCCAAGGTTACATTGAGTGGGGCTCGACACACCTTATTGGAGTTGTTACTCCTAGGTACATTTGTTTCAAAACCATGTCAACTTATAGTATCCATATTGGAATATATTACTAAGAAAACTACATAATCTCTATCGAATCGAAACTTTATTATGTTATTCCATACATATCCTCAAATTATTCCATAGGGACATGTTACCTAATCTAGTTTTTCTTAAATCCAGTTCCCAAGGTTACAACTAAACTTCATTTGATACAAATTGTAGCAACCCAACCCCATAAGGCCTAGAGTCAGCATCAACTATCAATTACATAGGCATGATAAAAAAGGAATCAAGTATCAATGGATAGATATTTTAGTAATCTTTGTAAACCAGATATATACATGAGTATTTTATTACAAAATACTACACTAATTACCAAATAATTTTTTTATTCTTTCTAAATAAAAAAATAAAATCAACGATAACTCTAATATATCTTGTAAATGATTCTTGGATTCCAAGGGAAAGAAATATAATAAGGTAAATCTCAAATGCTCACTAAGGGTAAGTAAAGTGGTAACACTATTGAATCGATGAGAATAAATTATCATAGAAATGTAAATAACTGGTAACAAATACCATTAAAATAACTAGATAAGGAAAAAATCAATATGTAATGGTATGAAACAAAAACCCCTGTCATTTAATCAATGAACTAAAAATGAAATGTTTCAAACGATATTTCAATGCAAAATCTAATGGATAAATAATAACTAAATCAAAATGTGTGAAATTCTTGATTATTGGATGTCATGTTTCTTAGGTACATGGTACCTTTATCGTCAAGAATTTTCACAATATGGTTTAAAACATATTAGGTAGAAACCTATATAAGTCAGCTAACCAAATGACTTGTCCCATGAGACTATCGATGAATCTAGGGTCTATCTATAACCGGTCCTCACCTATGTTATACCAGTCCAAAAAATTCTTTGTATATCGAATAATTAATTTAACAATGTGTCTTATCAAATACTTGTATGGAGTAAGAGATAGAAATTTATCAATATTTTCCCCAATAATCAAATAAAATTCAAATTAAACAACATTTAATCATTATATAAGGTTTCTAAAATGAAAATATCCATGATAAATTATATCTGTAAAATTGGGGAAATTTAATGATCAATGAAATTGAATATTTCAATGGGACGAAAGGAATAAAGAATGTGAATGTGAATACTATCCTTGGAAAAATCCATCCTAAACCATCTAGAGGATGATTAAGGATTCTATCAATACAACATAACCCATGTGTAAAAAAATAATGTTTTTTTTCATTGATGAATAAGAAAACTATAAAAAGGTCTTTTAAAAAAAATGGAGAAAAATATCATTTTTTAAACATTTTGAAATACCTTTTCTTTTAAAATCAATTTATAAAAAATAGAAATTAATATTTTAAATATTCAATTTAATATTTTATGGAATGGAATTAGGTAAATCTATACATATTGTATAAATTAAAAAAACATTCATTTTGCATGGTAAAAAGGTATGAAAAATTCCTTGATTGAAAGAAGAGAAATATTCCATTTAAAACATTGGTAAAATAAAAAAAGGGAAAAAATTTATTTATCAAATAATTTTGAAAACAGTTTTGAAAACATTTTATTAAAACATTGTTTTTATAAGAAAGAAGGTTCTCCCACTAAGATAGGAATAATGTCAGGTTTTCTGAAAAACATTTTCTAAAACATTTTGATAACCAAATAGTTGAAAAATTGTACTAATACTTGAAAAATGTCATGAATAAATAGAGATAAATATTAATGGTTTTATTGATCAATGTTTAAAGATTTCCCTCAAATGTAAATTCTGTTAAATAACATTAAATTTATTGTTGAGAAAAATAAATTTTAAACATTTCAAACTGTGCCATTCCACTTTGAAACATTTTAAATAATAAGTATCATGAAGGAATAAAATTTAATGAAAGTTATAATATCATGAAAGTAATTATATTAATTATGTTTCATCAAAAAGGTCAGTACATACACCATATGAAATAAACTATGTGCATAAAAACAAATAATCCTCAATGGGATTTAAATTGAGATTAAATCCATTACCTTGCAGTTTGATTTCGAGTGAATATCCTTTAAATTCTTATATAATGAACTTATGTTACTTATTTAATTTATTTTGAACATTATTCATGTTTATAATTAATTTTATTTCACTTATTATCAAGTTGTATACAATTACTTAAACAATTATGTTTACATCAGTTGTTTTGACTAGATATGTTTTATGTGTCAAAAACAACTTTTATTGGTCAACTATAGTCAAAGGGGTCATTATATAACATATCTAGAATAATAATCATGACATAATTTTTATTTTTATATATAAATTATACTTTTAAAACTAATAAATAAAAATTTTTATGAAAAATGAACTAACGTTGCACTCATGGGGACGACAGGTCGAACGTACGCATGAGTAACATTCTCATTTTCCAGTGATCATTATAAAGAAGGTAAGAAACACTATAACATTAAAAATGTTAATTATATCATAAATACCATATTATATAATCATATATACGTGGATATAAATATATATAATTATTGTGCTGTAAAAGGAATCACATCATATCGAGAAGATGGTAGTCCACACATCCATGAACGACATTATCACTTTTTAGTGTGTGAAAGGATAATAAAGAAAATGATATATATATATATATCCATAATGGTAATTATTTCATGAATATCATATATATGTTTTTTATATCTCATTTTTTAATTATAATCATCTTTTATACATACCATGTATCATGTGTATGAATCACATTGCTTTGAGGGGGCGGTTGTCCACACTTCTCAAACGATGTAATCATTTTTACATAAAATTGGAAGTATAAATATATGTTTTTTAAAAGAATTAAATATGTATAAATAAATTTTAAATATCATATATAACATATATGAATATTTTTTCTATCATAATGTTAACCATGAGAGGTGGAAAAATAAAAAATGAACAATCGTCATTTAGTGAGGCAGTAGTTTGTCATACATAGAAACAATATGTTTGTTACCCATTATATGGATGTATGTGTAAGTGTAAGTTGAAACATTATAATAAAAACATCCTAGTGTATTTAGGATACTTTTTTATTATACAATCATATAATAATAATATTTTATGGGTTGGAGAATTGAAATAAAACTAACAATCATAAGAAAGTTTGTTACCTCTTAATGAGGAAACTCCTTTTGGATTGCACCAAAGGGCTTCCCTGGATTACATAATTTCCAAGTAGTTGATTAAAAGATTAGGGTATGTATTTTGTTGAACTATTTGGTCTGTGAATTTTCAATCCAAAGTGGCTTGATATGTGTGAGGAAGTGGGAGGAGGGGAGGTCCTTTTATAGTGGAGGAGTGGCACTCCTGTAATATTTTCACAAAATAATTCCATGCACATTTTTAACATTTCATGTTTCTCCATTAATGGTCACAATTATATAAAATAGAGAATTGGGTAAATTTATGGCCATACATTAGCTATTGGAAAAGTTTATAGGTCGTGTTGGGGCTTATGTTAAAGGTTTAGTCCCTTATTAATCTTAATTTAACCTTGATCATTGTAATTAATTTTAATCACGTTCACGAATAATTTTTTTCCAAAAAAATATGTTGGTGTAATTAGAAATTATAAATTATACTGATTCAAAAAATGGGATCCATTTTTTCAAATTCTAAGCATATAATTGGCATAAATTGATTTAAATTTAATCCTGCGGATAGAATGACAATGTAGGTTTTAAATGTAAAAACATCAAAAAGTTTTCTATGTTTTTATTGTCAATTTCATAGAGAAATTGATTAAAATAACCTAAATTGGATTAATTGATAAAAAAATTATCTAATTAAACTTTAAAATAAATTAAAAATATATTTAAGACTTATAAATAAATTAGATAAAAAATTATTTTTGAACTAAAATTCATAATTTTTACCTATTCATTAAAAAATGATATGTTTTCAAAAAATATACCCTAACATGAATTTTATGTTTTTTATTTAAATGATGAAGTTTATTATGACAAATTAAATCAATTGTTGTTCTAAAATTCAGATTTAAAATAGGTTCCCCATTAAATGCCAGTAAATTTTCCTTTATAAAAATACAGATACTTCTGTGTGAAATTGGGTTTGTTCTTATCTTATGCCTATCAAACCAAATGGATGAATATAAAAATAAATTATTGAATATATAACATATATATTTAATTAGAATAATTATATAATTGTAATTAATTATGTTTATTAAGACAAAACTCTTTTGGAAGCATAAAAATAATAATATTTGTTTTTATATCCAATTGGTACTTATTTTTCATTTCTAATTAATATGTAACAAATGAATTAATTTTATATTTATATAAACCATAAATTTTCATAATTTAGTTAATAATAATCCTAAATAATAACCTAATGTCCTGGTTATATCATATTATATTAAATAATAATATTAAAATATTACATTGTTATTTGGCGAATCTTAGTCATACATGTAACGTAAGTCGTCGAGGAAGGATGTTATTGCATGTAACACATGCTAACTATGTGTTGAAAGTATTAAAAGATATAGAATATAGTATATTTATTTAATATAGTAAATATATTATACATTATCAGGTTATTATATTCCATTTTTTCACTTGGTGTTGTGTGTCATACATGTCATTTAATACAAATTTATACTTTAGAATTTATGTGTATTACAATCATCCCCTTAGGTTGTTTGGAATCACTATATTTTCCATCATAGTCAGTGTTTACTTGATTCTTATTGGTTCCATCCATTGACGTAAACCAAAAATAGATGTGTGATAAATGGTAATCATAATCATTAAAAATCATTTATAGGATACATAAATCACGAAAACTTTTTTTCAATCTATGAACCCTTAGGTTTAACCTCGGTTATCCATGATCATCATCAATTCAAATCCTTCATAATGGATAAAAAAAATGTGAATTAACCTAATCATATCCCCTTAGAGTTTGAATGTGGATGCATAGTAAACACAGACTCACCATGCACTAGAATAATGTTTGAGATATAATCAACCAACTCCATTGAGGGTTATTACCTCTAGATGCATTTGGGTCAATATCATGTCCACCGATAGTATCCAGATTGGGATATATTACTATGAAAACCACATAATCTATTTCATACCAGAACTTTAAGATGATATACAATACATAGACTTATCTCTAGGGTTTTTATAAAAGTTATTTAATCCTAACAATACAACAAAATAGACACTTAATAGCAATGGCCTTCATCACCACTAGAAAAAAGTGATGATAAAGGTTCGATTTATAGGCGTTTTTTTAACATTGATAAAGGGTAACATTTATCAGCGCCTTTCGTTAATGTTGATAAACGTTACCCTTTATCAGCGCTTTATTTTTAGTATTGAAAATGGGAACCTTTATTAATAGTTATTTATCATTGATAAAAATCCCCTTTATCAGTGTCTTTTAAACACTGATAATGGTCCCAAATGAAATGAAATAATTAAAAAATAAAAATTGAGTAAATTAAAAACAATTAAAATTTTATTAATTAAATAATTATTGATAAAAATACCCCACTGTTTGTGGTGGGAAGTATGGTTTAGGGTGGGGTGAGGGGAAGGTCACATGCCATGTCCCCAGGCATGCGATTTATTCCAATTTTCTTTCTTGTGTTGTGTTCTACAGTGGTGGATATAACTGAACTAGTAAATAATTATTTATAAAAATTAATAAATTTAATATACATATATATATATTATAAATACTAATAAATTGTATATATTAAATATATAGATATGTAAAATGAACAAAAATAATAATTAAACAAATAAACGTTAAAAATACATAGATTTAGAAAAATTTTAAACATTTTTAAATTAAATAATTATTTATAAAAATTAATAAATTAAATAAATTAAATATATATATATATTAATAAATAATATATATTAAAGATATATATAAAATGAACAAATTGTAATGATTAAAAAAAATTAATAAATTGTAGTAATTAAATTAATAATTAAAAATGAATAAATTATAATAAATAAACAGAAAAATTAATAAACTAATAAATTATTAAATTATTAAAAAAATTATTAATGAAAAAATTATATATCAAAATGAATAAGTTTAATATATATATATTAATAAATAATATATATTAAATACAAATATAGAAAATGAATAAAATTTTATAATAAAAATATATTAATGTCTTATACATTTTTAATGGTTTTTATACATAATTATTCATTAATATATTTATCATATAAATATATCCATGTGTGTGTGTGTGTGTGTGTATATGAATTTATATAATATTTCCTAAAATATGATTTATATAATAAAAAATATTTATGTTTTACATTAAATAAGATATATAATTAGTTAAATAATGGTTTATAATTAAAAGTTAATATTAATTAAAAATACTGACTAATTGAATCGAGTAATGGACATAATTGAATGTCATTTTATATTTAAATTTATCATATATCAAATGTGTGTTACATTGATTTAATAGACATATACACAATTAATGCTTTTTTATATATATCACACACACACAAATATTTTCATAATTAATGAAATCATATATATAAAGACATACACATAATATTTATGTTATTTATTCAAATTTTAGTATTCATTTTAGAATTTCATTATAACATGATATATTTAATATATTATTTTTCTAATCAGAAAATTTTATTTATTTATTTTTAATATTATTACACTTAGGTATTAATTCATTTTTAATATTTTTTAATATTTATTAAATATTTTTGGGAATTTGAAATTTTCAGATTATTTATTTATATTTATTTATTTACTTTATTTTAATATTTTCTATAATTATTCATCTTTATTCCAATGCATATCCATATTTTTTGATAATATTTATATTTAATTAATAAAACTTATCAATTTTTTCTTTATTTTTAATGTGTACTCGTTTTTTTATTATTTAAATTACCTCGTTTTTAACACACATTCATATTAATAAAGATAATAATAAATTATTAAATTAATATTTATAAATAAGTATATTTATAAACATATATTTACTATATTTATAAATTTGAATGTTTATAATTATAAGTAAATAAATATTATTTTTCTAAAATGTATTTATATAATTACAAACATATAATTATATATATTTAAAAAATTATAAAATTAAAATAAATTTATCTAAATAATTTATATATTTACTATATTTATATTTATATTTATATTTATATTTATATTTATATTTATATTTATATTTATATTTATATTTATATTTATATCTATATCTATATTTATATTTATATTTATATTTATTTAATAAATATATATAAATAATCATATATTTATATATTATTATTTTTAAAAATTATCTCTATAATTATAAATAAATAATTATATATTTCAATAGTTATAAAATTATAAAAAATATATTTACATAATGAATATATTCAATATATTTATATTTACATATATTTATCAAATAAATATATAATTATATTTATATATATAACGATATAAATATATTTATAATTATAAATAATAATTATAAATATATTTACAAATATATTCATAACTGTATAATTAATTTATTCATAAAATTATATATTAATAAATATAAATAAAAATATAATTTTTTTTAAATTTATTGAAATAATTAAAAACAATTAATTTTATAATTAAATTATTATAAAATTTTAATAAATATATATATTTATAAATTTTTTATATTTATAAATATAATTATAAATTATTTATTAGTTCATAAGTTTTAGCACCAAGAAAGATGTATTTGACTGGTGCTTCATTAGTATTGGCAAAGATAGAGATTTATCAACACTTAACATGCACTAATAAAGATGGCTTTTATCAACACCTATCAAGTTAGCACTGATAAAAGGTATCTTTATCATTACTTTTTTGAAAGCACAGATAAATGTGTCCTCGGTCTATTTATGAAACCCTCACCGAGATGGTATCATCGTAATACCTCAAGCTTTCCGTGGAAGCATGATTCTTCCACGGCTCTCTTCATCAAATACAAGATCAAATAATGTCTCAAACAAATCCTAGGCTTGAATGAATCAATGATGAAATGAATTCAAGGGTTGAAAGAATCCATGCTTTGGTGATATCTCTAATTTGTATCGAATGAATCAAAGCACGAATCCAAGGTATGTTATTTTATCCACCTCCTCACTCATGGATTGCTTGTTTGGCGATATATTTTTGTGTTTTTCTATTCAATATCTCTTAATATTCTTTACCTTTTTTCCAATCTAGTTCTATTACTACTTTCACTTCTTCTTTAAGCATTCCACTCGTTGTTGTTGAAGGTTTTTCATCATCTATGCTATCCTTAGGTAGATGTATTTATGCTTCATCTATTCCCTAATTTGATTCAAGTTCATGGGTGTTTGAAAATAGTTTCTCTAAAATTATAATTGTTATTTAGGTTTAACTTTATTTAGTTATGTTTATTGCTCATGGTTTTTACGGGATTATAATTGATTTATAATTGGGTTATTTTGGATTTAGACTTCTTTTTCACCATTCAATGGATAAATAATATTTTTGTCTAATAAAAAATTTAAGATGGTTTTCATAAATCATTTTGGTGTTTTAAATTTATTTGAGGTTTTTTATAAAATCTATTTGTTATTTATTTACAAAAGTTTTTTGAGGTGCATGTCATGGCGAGAGGCATTGTGAGGAGAAGTTGTATCACCTTTCCACTATCAAGGTGAGTTGATCTCACAAAGTCATGCTAAATTAACATTCCACACATTCCATTCCTTTAGGTGATTAGGCACAAGGCATGAATGTGGTTCCCTGCAAAAATATTTTACCAAATTCATGATTCATTTATAACTACATCATTCATATTTTTATTTTTTTCATAATGTCCTTTTAGTATTCATGAATTCATGGTAAGTTAATTTTGAACGTTGTATAATAGTGTTGTCGCTGCTTTCCATCATAGAGTCCAATGAATGGAAAAGGGGAATACATTAAGCATAAAGAGGGTCACCCTTTGAAGAAAATCAAAAAAATTGACAAAGGCATAGACTAGGCGATCATTTGGATTATGGCAGGAAAGTCACTTGTGCGCCACCTATGGGTCGCACAAGTCACTTGCGCCCCCTATCTAATTTTTCACCCAAGGGGAAAGATGGCCTATAAATAGCCCTTCTGAGCCCCCCATGTCAGGGTCGAATTTTCCAAAACTCTTATTCAAGCTCTGGTCGCCCAAGTCTTAAACTCAACTCTTCCAAAAGCTTCTATGTTAAATTTTTACCTAGAATAGAAGACTTGAAGGATTAGGATGAGGCTAAGTGTTTATAATTCACCAAAACTTGCCCACCTAAGTATCCAAACCTCCTTAAAAGTGGAAACACTTGCGCACCGCCCTACCCTTTCAGTGAAACTTGTGTGCCGCCCTTTTGGAAACATCTCAGGATAATACTAAATGATTGAGTTAAGTCTTTCCCAAGTATTACCCTACAGATTCTTCATCACCCAAATAAACCTATGTCATGCATGTACACTTGTGTGGCCAATATTTGTGCGCCAAATGATTTGTGCGGAAATACTTTCACACCTATTTCATTTGTGTGTCTCTCTCCCAGTCACCTCTCCTCTTCATGATATTAGCCCTCAAACCCCTTTTCAAATCCATTTATGGTATGCTTCCTTTATTGTATTCTTTATTCAAAAGGAATTTTGTGAGAAACCACTCCCAAAAACTCATGGCTTAAATGATTTATGTCACCATATTTAGGGGCTTCTCTTATATTACCTCATCCTTTAAATATGATAATATCATTTAATTTATGGTGTCCTCTTCAGGAGTAAGCCCCATGTTCCCTTGGTTTGGACCTCCTTCTCAGAAGTAAGCCCCAAGTTACAATTCCCCTTAACCTGGTCCTCCATTTTAGGAGTAAACCCCAGTCATAGTTTCCATAATAATTGGGCATCCTCTTCAAGATTAAGTCCCAATCTTAATTTCTTTTTATTTGGGCCTATTTCTCAGGAATAAACCCCAATCATCAGTACCTTTTAATTTAGGCCTAATTCTTAGGAGTAAGACCTGTATTAAAACTCCACATCTTCATAAAGTACAAATACCTTTATGGACCTTGCTCCTAGGCTTCTTTCCTGATGTAATTCATGGTCTTCATTTATTTGGGTAGTTATACATACGTAAGCCACACATCATTTCTCAGGACTGCAACTTTCGTGGCACCATCGTCAATTTTACTGGTTACTCTTGTTTCTCACACCGAGAAGGTATCATGTGAGCTTAAGGTGTAAAAGTAATCACGACATTTGTTTTTAGGCCATTAACCATGAATAAACCCAATATTTATTTACCCAAACTATGTATACTTTGATCTCTGCCTTAAAATTAGAGTATTTAGGAAGCCTCTATAAAGTTCAAGCCCATATTTCATTAATTATTTTCCATCCCATATGACGTTGAACTATATCTTTCTTATCAAACTACATGGGTTCTGATTCCTTTTTAAACAAGGATACATATGTAACTCATCTGTGGGTATGATCCCAACTCTGAAATAATCCCCGTCTTTCTGAACGATAATAAACTTCAAGTGCCCCACTGAGTGGCTTTAAAACCAGAATGTTCATCATAATGACCAAGATATTTCCATATAATGTATTGAAGGATACCATTGACTAAGAATCTCTTATACATACGGATGATTATCAATTGATGAAGAACCGCAAATACATAAATAGGATTCTCTAAATCCCATACATATCAATCCTTGATTGTAAATTCTAATGGAAAACTCATTTTCATGATTGGTGAATTAATAAGGATTAGTGAATATAACTTAAATCTATAAGAGAGTCTTGGAGTAGGTAAAAATTTCCCTAAAAATGTGTGATGAGCCTGACCTCCCATCCTCTTGACCAATTCAAATTCTTCAGCCTCATCTGTAAACAAATAATGAGAGCATGTCTTTGGAAAGTATGTTTATATGGATATAGAATAATTGGATGTTTCTGGTTCTGCGAATAAGCCCATTAGAAACCAATTGGAATGTTTGAACCTTAAACAAACAAGGTCATCCCCATTTCCTGAAGAAACAAAAAACGGTGAACCCGATGTGAATCCCTAACCAAGTTAAATGATGTTTTACTTATTTGTTATGCCCCTATTAAGCTCAATACGAGGGCCAACAGAGTAATCAACAACATATGTGCTCATCCAAAATATTTAGTTTGGAATTAGTCAGCATAACCTGACCATTTCTCTAGATTAGGCACATAAACGTTCTCATAATAAACACTTTCATCAACAAGTGGCTTCCAAAGTGAGTAAGAAGGCATACAAGAAGAAGACCCATCCAGCATAGTTGAAAAATCAAGAGCCAATCTGAAATAATGCCTTGCTCAATGATGGAGTTCTTGATTCCCTTAGACAATTGTCTATTGCAACTCAAGATTCTACTCTCTCATTTCCAGATTCTAGAAGCAACAATAATAATTCTAAAGCTCTTCATTAGAAACTTCTTCATGATGGCTTGTTTCATGAAAATTCGGTCAATATCAAAGTATCATTTTCAGGTGAGAGCCATGATAACCCTCCATGTGGCCAAAAGACCATCAAGAAAAAGGTTTTATCTTTTTCTGTAACCCACCATGGTGGTCCTCCCCCTGATGATGAATTTAGATGCAAAAGTCTTCTCCACATTAGTAATTTTCCTTAACTGGAAAAAATTTCCATTGATAGTGCAGTAATGAGAATGCCCTCTTATCTTGAGGCACTTGAAAATGTGAAGCCAGTCATGTCTGATGCCTTACCGCTTCCATGTGAAATACTTTCTCAATCAGAAGATTTCTCGGGGTGTAGGTCATTCTTCAAACCACCCCTGGGTCATTCATCATCTAATTTGACAAATGAATTCTCTACCAATTTTGTTGAATCTGATGAAGCAACAAAGAATCACCAGCTTTGGTCCAATCAGGTAGAATAATCTTCATCAAATGACAAAGAGGAAGTAATGAATATGAGAAAACAATTGACGAAAGGTGAAATACCAGTCATGTGTTGGCTTTTGGACGACTCTTAGCATGATATTCCAGAAACGTTGATAGAAGATTGTATTTACAATATTCGTCTCAACATGTGGAAAACTCATTTTAACTTAAAAGAGAAAATATTACCTTATGATGAATATCAAAATATTTTTAAGGTAATAGAAGGGTTGCAACGCCAAATTGACTTGGCATCTCTCTCAGTTTCCCTACATCCAAAGGTTGAAAAGAAGCAAAGATCTCTTCAGCATACATGCCTTGGCGTATTAAAAATGATGCAACAGTTAATAACCAATGCCCCATATGGTATTCATATCATTGGATGGGGTGTTCATGGAGCATTGCATTTCACTTTGCTCTATAGTAAAAAAATCCCGTCAAAAGTGGTCTCATGCAATGTTATTACCCATGGCTGGCCACAGTTAACTGGTTTTTTGGGTAATCATAGTCTTTCGCAAGAACCGGCCTCAACTAGTTCTTCCCAATGTCAGGAATATAACGAAAAAGTTGTCGAATTAATCTTGCATCAAGAAAACGAGAATATATAATAGGATTCTTGTTTAAAGCATGCACATCATCAGGTGATTGAGGTGTAAGAAATAATCCAACGGTCATCTGATCCAGGTGATTTGAGTGGATGTAGGATGATGCATCCTGCCAATTTCCGGACTAAATTACACAAAATCAAGAGGGATTTTAAGAATTTTCAGATGTAGCAGCTCAAGAGCCAGCTTAGCTTTCTAGGCTGGGGAATATTTTTAATCCAACCCTTTGGATCAACAGACATGATTCAAGTAGTTGAGCAGGAAAAAACAGGAACAACCCCAGTCCACTAGACTGGGGACTTCTTCAAATTCTCAATATCTTCCTCAGTGAAAGTCAGTATTCTATCGATTAGGGATGAATCCAAAAGATGAACGTAGAGCTGAATTATCAGGATAATCCCTCTAAATTAAGGTTCATCAAGAAGTTCCTAAGGGATCAACCAAATAAAAGTAAATGTATCATAAAGGACATGGAAGAAGATAGAATCACAGATGTGCTGACAGAAGGGAATAAATGCATTATGCATCAATTAATTCCATCAATTTCATTGTCACTAATCCCCCAAAACATGAGGCTCACTTAGTGGAATCAGATGAAGAAGTTCCTGTTCAAGAGTCTATACACACAGAAATGAATGAAGGAGTTGTGTGTACCAGAAGACAGAGGGTTACCCAGGGGTAAGACATTCCTTTGGTTAATGCCCTTCCATACTCCAGAAAGGAACATGCCAAGGAAAAAGTTAAAAGTTGGGTTACATCCCACCCTACCTCTAGAGAAGGCCAATCACTCTCATTATGGGAAAGGGTCGCACAACATGAAGAATAAATAAAGGAATTAAGGAGGTTAAATGCAGAACAAATTCAAGGTAGTCTTCCTCCTAATCATGATGGAGTTAATCAATCAAGGGAATCTGTTGTAGCTACTGGTATGGATGAAGAATATCCCCCTTTACATGTAAGCCCTCACAGGTCCAATCTTATGGGTCATACATGACAACAACTGGGAATACTACCATCAGTGGCAGTACCAGTCTCAACACTCGTCCAAACTCCAGTTGTTACACCCGCTCAGGTCCAAGCTCAACTAGATGTTTCTCAAACATTATTGACTACGATTGAGTCATTAACGACTCGGTTGGAATCTATGGAAGGAAAACATGCACAAGTTAAACCAGAAAAGAGAGTTTACCCTGAATGTGTTGATGTAATTCCTCCCCCATAAAAGTTTTCGAATACCACATTCCCATTTTTTAATGGTTAGGGAGATCTATAACAAAACATGACACATTTCGTTTCTTATTGTGATCTTATGATTGGAACTTCTCAACAACAAGAAGCAGTTAAGCTCACGTGTTTTGTGCAATAATTACAAGGACCTACTTTTGTCTGGTATACAAGATTTCCATCTCGGTCAATTGCTGGGTGGGAAGATCCCCATCAGATTTTCCTTCTTCAATTTAGCTCAACATTGCCAAAGACGACAGTTTTAAATCTTACCAATTACACGAAAATGGAAAATGAAAGAGTTTCAGATTTAATTTCTCTCTAGAAGGGATTAACATATTCCTTAAGTTTAGCACTCCATCAATAAGAGTTGTTTCCAATCTATGTGGAAAATATTCTTGATGAATTATGAACACCATTGATCCATGTGATATACATAGGAAGGTTTTGAGACCTTACTTCAATCGCTCAGCAGATAGAAGACTCTCTTATAGAGACTAAGGCTAAAACTCATGTAATTCCATCAATTCCGAGGAGGAGAATAGGGAAAGAAGACACTACTATAGTTACACTTAAACAAGCAAATGTGCCTTCTTTCACTTCAAAAAATTCATCATATTAAATGGCTTCACCTCTTGACCATCAACAACAATGGCCACCTCGTAAATATGATTAATGAAATCAAAGGCGGATAGAGTTTGAGTATTTACAGAACAATGTTTATTATTTCCAGAATAAACAATTTCCTCGCTACTTCATCTCTACTCTGGAAGACATTCTGGTTCAGTTTCCAAGGCCCAAAAAGTCGAACAAGTTAAGATATTAAGTCCTCCCCAACTATTACTCATTTAATTAGATGTTGGGGAATCCCATTAAGAAGTGTTTTTTCTTCAAAGACCTCCTGCAAAAGATGGTGGACTCTGGAAAAGTAAAACTGAAAAGTTATTCATCCCAGGTATAATGTTTTACTGCTACTGATCTAGAGGAAAAGGGCAAGAGGAATGAAGTCAAAAGAAAAAATTTGTAGAAATGTGATGATTGGATGGTCAGAAAAATGATCAACTAAACACATTCCATTTTACGAACACAATTGAATCAACCAATTGTGTCTTCTGTTATGTCTTCCACAGCAAAACCCCCATCATCAGAAGGAAAAGCCTTAAAGAAGTAATGTAATTTGAAGAAATAAGAGCAGTCAAAAGAAGACGAGCTCGTTTCAAAACCTAAATTGTCTTTGACTCTAGAAGATTTTATGCCATATGCTTCAAAAGAACGGGAACCACCCCACCAAATGGCACAGCCTGGACTAATTCATCAGGAAGAGTACTCATCAGATGAAGAATTGATATTTGGTTCTGTTAACATGATTCATTTAACAGATACCTATGCCAATGATAGTTTCGATCATGATGATCCTAGGTTCCCTGTATCTAAGAGAGGAATTATAGGAAGAGACAGAGTTATAGGATACATGGGAATATGTGGATATTCTAAAAGCCACTATTTGAATCCCACCCCTTCTAGAAATGTATAAGCGGAAGCAAATCGGGGCAAATCCCTTCATCAGGCTCAAAAGGAACAAGAATGTTCTTCCAAACATGGTGGATTCGGTCTTGACATAGTTATATTGGAAGACCGGTTAAATGGCACACCTTATTCCACTAAGCAGATTGATAGAGCTAGTTAGTCTAATCTACCGAAGCCAGGAGTGTTTCCAATTCCTACCCCGATACGGGATGCATCTAATGCCAAATCATCAACATACAAGGCACCTGCAAAACCACATTTTTATGATGGGAAACACAGACATTTGGACCAAATGTATGGTGTCTTGAAACATATGGCCCATGTACCGGCCACGTTATCAATTCTGGATTCCTTGAATCTATCAAAAGATCTTCAGGAGGTGCTTATTGAGGCTTTGTCAAGTCCTCAAGAATTCAAAACTGAAATTGCGGAGGTTGAGGTCTTCCATATAGAGAATGATCCTGAAGAATTCCATATAGTGATATCTTTTACAGATGAAGATGAAGATGATGTTGTACATGGACATATCAGACCATTGTATCTATCTGGAAAAGTCAAGGATATATACATCCGATAAACTTTCATTGGTAATGGCTCAAGAGTCAATCACATTCCTATTTGCAAACATCGTCAATTGTGCCTCACCAAATATGATTTCTCTCCTTCTAATTTGATGTTTCAAGGATATGATAAGAATGAACAAGATCCTCTGGGCGAAATTACACTCAGAATTCAGTTTGGAGACCTTGTGTCTAATTCATATTTCATGGGTGTTCATCAGGACACAGCCTTTAACATTTTGCATGGAAGAACCTGGCTACATAAACATGCGGTTGTACCTTCTTCATACCATCAATGTCTCAAATATTATTTCTATAGTCAAATTGGGTCATTGTATGGTGATAAGGCCCCATTCAAAACATGTGAATCTCAATACATTGAGGCAGAATTTTATGACATGGAGGGAAATGAAAAATCCACGGCAAAGTAGGTCACAAAAATTAATGTTCAAAAATGGTTTTAAAAATATTTCAGTAAACCCATTCACACATGTGTGTACAGATTAGGTTTTCCCTGTCAGTCAAATTGACATGATAGACCTAAATCCAAATACTCTTATGGAAACTTCAATAATTTCAGTTACGGCTACCAAGCCAAACAACATGGGAGAAATTGTTGATTCACCAAACAGTGATGAAAACATAAATGGAGATGTGTTCATTTCATCCTCTAAAATCCAGAAATTCTATACTTCACCATCAATTCCATAATAAGTTATAGCAATACCATAGGAAAACAATGATGTTGATTCTCAATCCATCATCTCCTCTCTATCACCCAGGGAAGACCCTTCATCATCAATAGAGTTAGAAATGGTAGCCTCTTCTTCAAGATGATCAAATTTTAACTTCTCTCATGACCATGGAAATTATGCTTTATCATCTACTATGCAAGTAGAAACAAAAGAAGTAATACATATTGAAAAATAAGAAGAAGATCTTAGGGATGCTCCTCTGTCCTTTGAAGAGGGTATCTATACCACTATGGATGAACTCTGAAAAATAAATCTGGGTACAAACGAAGATCCATGCCCCACATTAATTTGTGCAGCCATAAATCTTGAAGGGAAAGAAATATATACTTAATTTATAAATAAAAATAGAGATGTATTTTCTTGGAATTATATTGTAATTCTAGGTCTTGATCCTAATGATTCCACTCATCATTTGGGTTTTCCAGAATAACATTGTGGATTCACGCAAGCCGCAAAGAAGAACACATCCAACTTATGCCTCCAAAACTGAAGCTGAAGTTGATAAGATTATCAAGTATTACTTCATCAGATAATTTCAATATCCCAAATGGTTGGAAAATATTTTCCCTGTGAAAAAGAATAATGGAAAAATTAGTGTTTATAATAACTTCAGGGATCTTAATCGGCACTGTCCCACGGATGATTTTCTAGTTCTGATCACAGAACTCTTAATTGATGCAACAGCTAGCTACAAAGCTCTTTCCTTCATGGATGGTTACTCCGGGTACAATAAAATAAGAATGTCCCCATAAGAAGAGGAGTCTACAGCCTTCAAAGATCTCCAAGGTGTGTTTTGCTATCGGGTAATGCCCTTTGGCCTGAGGAATGCAGGTGCAACTTATGAACGTTCCATGCACCATATCTTCAAACCTTTTTTAGTTAAATTTTTTGAATGTTATGTGGATGATTTATTGGTTAAATCCAGACAACATTCTAATCACTTGGCCTATCTGGAAATCATATTCAACAAACTTCGATGACACAATTTGACGAAGAACCCCTTGAAATGTGCTTTCGGGGTAACCTCAGGAAAATTTCTCGAATTTGTTGTATGTCATCTTGGTATCGAAGCTCGTCCTGAGAAGAAAAAATCAATCCTTGACATGTCACCTCCTAGAAATTTGATGGAATTAAGAGGAATTCAAGGACACTTGGCCTATATTTGGCGTTTCATTGCCAATTTAGTAGGAATGTTTTTACCCTTCACCAAATAAATGAAGATGGGATTTACCTACTAGTGGATTGAAGAATGTGAAGGATCATTCGATATCCTCAATAAATATCTCTTTAGTCCACTAGTATTAATTCCACCTATTGAAGGAAGACCACTTAGTCTCTGTGTGATATCTTTATAGCGATCATTGGGTGCCTTCCTTTCCCAAAAGAATGTTGTTGGGAATTAAAAGAGCCTTTAATATCCTAGTCAGACTATGCTTGAGGAAGAAAATCGATATTCATGTAGTGAAAAGTGATGGCTAGAATTAATCTTTGTAGTTCAGAAATTTAGACACTACCTGCAACATCATGAGGTTCAATTGGTATCTCACAATAACCCGCTCAAATTTATCCTTAGTCGTCCAAAGCTTACAGGACGTCTAACATGGTGGGAAATTATTTTGTATCATTTTGATATCCAGTATGTGACTTAAAAGGCAATAAAGAGCCATGATCTGGACAATTTCCTTACTGAACACCCATCTGTAGAAGATACATCTTTAAATATTGAACTTCCTGATGAGTAAGTCTTCTCTATTAAAGAAAATCCTCAAACATGGGAAATTTGATTTCATGGTGCCTCCAAAAGTCCAATAGGGAAGAAAATGGAAGATCCTAAATTCAAAAAAGTTGGGTTAGGAATCATGCTTATTTCCCAAGAAAAGGTAGTAATACACTATTCATTCTTTTTATTGGAAGGTGGTAGAAACAATGAAGAATAATATCAAGATCTAATTATAGGCTTGGAATTGGCCCTTCAGGCACAGGTGAATCACTTGAAGGTAAAAGGTGATTCAAATTTGGTAATCAAATAATTAAATGGGGTTATGCCATCGGAAAGAAAGAGTTAATCCCTTTGTGTGATTATGTCATAGAGTTAATGGGGGAATTTCCCTCAGAACCAACATTTTCGTATGTCCCGTGATCACAAAATGCCCAAGATAATGCAATGCATAATGTAGAAATAGCCTTGGAAGATCCAAATCATGATGAAACCATCATCGATATTGCCCACCATAATATAGTTTCACCTTTTTTCCAATCAGAACAGAGGAAATCCATGAAATCAGTCCAATTTCTGAACTATATGGTCATACTACAGAATGGATGACACCTATCAGGGAATACCTTCAAAAAGGAACACTCCCACCAGATAGAGTTGGGGAAGAACAAGTTTGGCGATGTGTGGTCAATTTTACTCTTTATGATATCCTAGATCACAAAACAATTCTCTAAAAGAGTGGTTTTTATGGAATTATCTTCAGATTTATTGATGGTGAAGAGATAATGGCTATCATGAATGAAGTACACATAGGAGTTTGTGGTGCTCACCAGTCTGGACTTAGACTGTCTGCTCAAATTCGAAGGATTGGATACTTTTAGCCTTCAATGATGCAAGATTTTTTTGATTTAACTAAGAAGTGTAATTCTTTCCAAGGATGTGCCAACTTCATTCATCAACCCCAAGATTTGCTTCATACGGCTAAATAATCCAGGCCATTTTCTACATGGGGAATGGATGTAGTAGGACCTTATCCTACGGCTACAGCTAAACAGTTTAAGAATATTCTTACTGCTATTGACTTCTTTTCCAAATGGGAAGAGGAAATACCTCTAAAAGAAGTTCTTGCTAAAAGAATTGTTATATTTTTCAAGTCCAACATCATTACCAAGTTTTGTGTTCCTCAAACAATATTGACGAATAATGGCACCAACTTTTGTTCATCTAAGGTAAGAAAATTGTATCAAGAATACAATATCAGATCCATCCATTTATCTCAGTATCATGAAGTAGCCACTGGTCAAGTAGAGGCTTTCAATAAGACTCATTCAAACATAATTCAAAAGATGGTGGATAATGATAAGAATTCATGGCCTAATAAACATTTTCATTCTCTATGGGCTTATCAGACTACCACCTGTACTGTTAAACGATCAACTCCATATTCGTTGGTATATGTAATGGAAGTATTCTTCCCTATCGAAGTCCAATTACCTTCACATAGATTATCCATTTGTGATCAGTTATCTATAGATGAACAATCTCAAAAGCGATTGGATGAATTTTAATGACTAGATGAAAAACAATTGTGCACACTGCACCATTTAGAAGTTTATCAGAATCCAATAGCATGAGATTTCAATAAAAAAGTTCATCCTAATTATTTCATTGAAGGAGAATTGGTATTGGTCCTCAGAACCCCAATGATACTGGGAATGAAACCTCCAAATCTTGAGCGAATGATGGAATGAACTTACTCAATACAAAGGTTTTACTCCAATGGAGCTTATTATTTAATCTTAGTGGATGGATAAATCATTACAACTCCAACTAATTCAAGATTTTTTAAGAAGTATATTTTGGAACAAAAATACACCCATTGTCCTTGATGCAGGACATTAAACTGCATATCTGCCTCTATCTTCCAACATGATGTTAATCTATGTCCCCTTTATCATCCAACATGACGTTAAATTGTGCATCGTCCAAGATGCAATACATTAAACTACCAAGAACCTCATGTCTGTGACACTTGACATTAAACTGTGATCGATGCATGAACAATTGTCTTTAAAACTCTATTTCCATGCGTGCCCCAGGTAGCTAACCATGCATTAGCCCCACACCATCCTTCATGGTTGCATATTTCATGGCACGATCATCATGTCTATTGTTGCTTCTTGTTTCTCGCACCGAGCATGACTCAATTGATCTTAGAGTAAGCTTCGACCGTGACATCTTCTCTGGGCCACTAACCACGCTTATGTCCCAGCATCATCTTCAGGTCGTTTTCCTCAGGTACACCCCAATCACCAAATTCCTCTCAATTTAACTATGCAGACTTTGATCCTTTCCACCTAGGCCGGGTGCATAGGTAACCTCCTAAGGTTCATGCTCGAAACCACTTTCTTCACATCGATTCACCTCTATCCCATATGATATTGATAAGTGAAGCCCCCATCAACCGTCCTATTCATATTGGTTAACTTTCTTCTTGCATGACGTTAAATTGTGTATGTCCAATCATCCTAGATATATGACATTAAACTATATAGTTCCCCATTGTCCTTATTGCAAGACATTAATCTTCATAGAACTGGTGCATGCATATGACCTTAAACTATTTGTACTTTTGTCCTATATGACAATCAAATACAACAATCCTTGATACCCTCACTCGAGAGGAATCTCGTTGACATGGTATCCAACCTTGTCATGTTTCAGGAACTATGTATGGATCGATTCTCATCCTTATGAGATATGTTGTGACACCCATGTCTTTAATCTTGGGTCCAACCATAATTGCAAAAAATTCTGCTTTACCCCTCATATGTACAAACCAAATCTGTACAAAGGGTATTTCAATAACTACGTTCAACTTGATTCCCATCCTCATGGGATACGTAGAAACGCTCGAACATTCCTCGAGTCTATCCCCGAGCCTTTAGGCCTAACTCCAAACTACACTTTAGGTCCCTTGGCTGAAAAGACTCTGTGAGAGCACATGGTGTGATGTGGAACACCCTAGTCTTTATTCGAATCAAACTTATAACAAATGCATGATGTGTCTCCTTCACTATAGTCAGAGCTCTATGACCCTAAACTAAGACCATTTATGCTCTCGTCCTGCATGATGTTAAATTATATTTCATGAAGTTCAAGTGGCTTCATTGTCATCTTAATGATATATGTAGTGACATCCATAACCTCAATTCATGAGCCATCCGAATCATTATACAAATAATATTCAGGATCTCCATAACCCTTTTCTTGAATTCTAGTCGCAAGATGTCTAATACCTAAGTAGTCTTTTTCCTGAATATGCAGCACATTACCTTAGGTGGCCTTGTATAAGTTGTCTACATAACGGACCTGTCAGCCCAAAAGATGCTACTCTTTGACTATGCAGCTTATTCACCAGTCAAACCTGCATAATTCAACCTCCATAATGGGTTCATCAAGTAGTGGTAACTTCATTATTAAGAGAATCATATTTTTTCCCTATTGGTCTTATGATGATATATAGGGATCTACAAAAAAACTACCATCCTTAACATATTTTTTCCATACTATTTTTCATGATCTGAAAATATTATTTCTTATAATGTTTCTATCTATGGTTTTAGTCATGTGATTTAAAACCACATATACTTTTTTCCTACATTTGGGTAAGACCTTCATAGAAGTCACATTCCTCTAATTCGTTGACAATTTTCATTGGAAATATCTTCTCTATATTAAAGTACCTTTCTCCATAAATAAGACTCTATGATTTGGAAAATTTGGATCCCCATAAAACATCCTTCAGATTTTATCAATATAAAGTCAAATTTTTGAGAGTTCTTTTGCCTAACTATGCAGCACATATGCTTAGGTGGTCTTGCATAAGTTTTCTACATAACGAACCTATCAGCCAAAAGATTCTACTATTTGACTATGCAGCTTATGCCCTAGTTGGTCCAACATAATTCATCCCCAATAGTAGGTTTGTCAAGTAGCGGTAACCTCATTCTTAGAAAAGAATTCCACTAATTCCTTTTAACTATTTTCCCATGTCATTCCTCATATTAAAAATTTCTCAAGTCACATTTTACAATTTTCCCCCTTCATACTTGAATATGCTAATATGTTTCCAAACAAATTATCTGGAGTTGGGTCAATTTCATCCATTCGGTCAAATCCATTCGACCTAAAATATTATCCTTTTTATAGTCCAAAATGCATGACTTTAAACTGATAATAAAAAATGACATGGTACTCATTAAATTGAGAACCTATAAAGGGTACTCTGAACAAAAGTTGAGTCCTAGATCAGTAAACATACATTTTGTATGATTTAGGCAATATTGAGCAATTAAAAGAAAATGTCTGTGGGGTTGTTTATATAACCCTAGTAAAAATCAAATATGTTTACTTGGACCATTGTCTTAGGTAAAAATAATATCAATTATCAAGAAAATGAAGGTGTAGATGATTGAATATGAACTATTTTTCATTGATGAAAAATATTAGAAGAACATCCATAGACTCGAGTCTCTTCTCTTTTCTTTTTTTAGAAAATTTTAAAGAAGACTTTCAACATGATATCTCATCTATTTCATAGCATCCCAAGATTCATCATCAACCACTTGAAGTTCATTTTCTCAACCAAGTTCACTCTCTTCAGCTCAAAAAGTGCTTCTTTGGAATATTTGATGGCTTTTATACCATCCGCTTGGAATTCTTCCAACAAATTATGAAGCTAGTCAAGCTCCCCAATAACAAAATCTAGCTCTAGCAGAAGGTGCAACTACAGGATAATCTTCTCCTTGATCTTTTTCTTTAGTTCCATCAGCTTTGCAGCATGATCAGGCTCATATCTGGAAAGTACAGTATGAAATTCACTAATATTGATCAGCAATCTAGCTCTGATCAGGTCTTGATGACACATTTTCTCTTCCTCTGTCCATCGAATGAATTCATTCTCTGCGACAAGGATTTCTTGATATCCAAAACTGCCAAGTCCGAAAATGACGAATAGGGATGAGAGTCTTGGAATTTTTGAAGGCATCTCTTCATTAGGAACCTCAGATATTATCTTCCATATATTTTTCCATGCCTTAAAATGTGAGATTTGGACCACCTTTTGTACCTCTCAGTCTGATTCAGAATCCCTATAACATAGAGGAACATAATCTAGGATTAATTCACTTAAAGAAGTTCCCTGTTATGCTCCTTACTTGACCCCGGTTGCTTCCCCTTCTTCTACTATTTGGGCTGAGGCTGAGACTTCACCTCCAGACCTAGCCATTGTAGTTGACAGCCCTGTTTGGTCAATTTAATGAATGGTTAGTTTCAAAGGGCAGTAAAAGTTGATTGATTGCTTTACAGGTTAATTTGGTTACAAATTTCATCATCATTTACCTAATAGTATATCAGAAAATTTTCATGAATCTTCCCCATCTTTCCTTGCTTCAACAGGATTTTCAAGATGGGTTTCAGGAGGGTCTACCATGTTATGCTCCACCCGAGCCAGTGTTTCTACAATAATAGGGTTGACATCAATGTGTACACCCCTTTCAAGCACAATTGGTTCAGCAGTTTCTTTAGATGGAACTATACATTTTTAACTAAACATGGTTAGAAGTGTAATCATGAGAAGATTAATAGGACAAATGATGAAACTCACTTCCAGTTGATTCCATAACCAGAACTCCAAAGTCTTCTAAATCACATTGTAATTTAACATGTTCTATATTTCTTCAATGGACATGCCAAGATTCATCATTTTATCCAATAATGTCCTAGATTCCAGGTTAGTCTCACCATTGGGAGCACTCGGCATGTCTTCTTCATGACTTTCATCTGGAAATCTCTAACCCTAGATAGCTTCTTTAGAGACAGTTGTGGGGTCAGCTTCGGCAGTTTCCAAATGTTATGGTGCATGTGTTGGACATAAAACATCATATAATAGAAGTTAGTTGTTGTATCATTTGTGGTTCTATGAAGTACTATTAATTTACCAGAAGTATTTTCTCTCCTAGCATCAGAAATAGGAGCAGTGTTGGGAACAGACACCGGCTCATCTGCTCTCAGTATTTCTTCAAGAACAGCTGTTTGAGCTTGAAATTGCGGTTGTTCTCCAGCAACCTCTATTTTACAATGAAGATGGTTAGTCCTTTCCCTTAAAGGATAAATTGAAGAATCCCCTACAATCCTGACAAGTTTGAGCACTTTTTCATATATTATGATTCATGACTACCAGAAAGACTTACCACTATTGATAAATCATTTGACTGTGGTCTTCCTTCTTCGATGCTTTTGCTTCTTGGAATTTTTGGGTGGATTGACGCCATCAACTTCGAAAACAGGTATTAGAGACAATAACACCATTTATAATTCTTCATCCATGACTTGATGGCCTCGAGATACTTCGCCCGGCTCACGAGGAGATTCATTGGTGCCAAGAGCAGTGCCACCAGGGCTATACCGTGGTGAAGGGATTTAAGTCGTTCTTTCCATTACAAGTAGCAGGATTAAGAAGATTATTTTCCTTAATTAAAAAATTATTTACTCAATTAAAATTTCAATGCAAATATAATTATGAGAATAAAGAAAAACATACATCTTCCGGAGCCACGTAATCATGCCACTCTTCATCTAATGAAGGACTAATCCCCTCAGTGGTACCACAGTCCAACATTTCCTTCACTTGATTAGTGACAGGAACTGACTTATTAGTGGCATATATGAGCATTTCTAGCTCTTTGACAGAATCCCTCACTTCATTGCGGTTTTCCTCAAAATGGATGTCAGAGGAAGCCCGGAGACTCCCCACTTCAGGGATATCCAGCCCTTCACATAAGTCCATCCATGCGGTTTGAGCATCCCAATACAAACTCTGCCATGTTTGAATAGCCTCTGGTCATAAATATTCAGAATTTTCTGTAGAATGCCGCAAGGAGGGTCCTACAATCTGGGACTTCATCTTCTTCCTAGCTCTTGCAATCACTGATAAAGGATAAGAAAATGAAACTTGTTGCTCTTCAAAATAATTTCGAATAAGTTGCCTAAATAATGTAACACACCTGAAGTCTATGGAGTAGGTCTCTTGACTCTGGCATGTAGATTATATCTGGCACGAGGCTGATTTGACACATTTCGTGCCTCATCATCCCCAACCCGGGAATCCGGTGAATCAGCTCCGGGTGAGGAACCTGGTGAATTTGCTTCAGGTGGGGAAGAATCGCCCTCCAAATGAAAATCTTCCTTCCTAGTGGTTCTCTTATTTGTCCCCACCCAAGGGACTGGCTGATTCAGTACCCCTTCCAGATATGATGCTACCCATCTCTCGGCATACCATGTAGTCAGTCAACTTGTATCTCCAACAGCTGGTAGATAAAATACTGCTCCAGTCTTCATCATAGTTGTTAGCAACCATAGTTAACGAGCAACCGTTAGATGCTACTCTAACCTGACATGCACCAAAGGGGATATGATAATTTGCTGCAGACATTTGAATTTTCATGCGAATCTGTATGGAGCATAGGCCTCACATATAATTTCTCCGTCAATCCTCAAGGCCAGTGTTCCATCTCTACATGCCATCATATATTCCCCTAACTCCATGCTAGATGTTCCATCATCAAAAAATTACCTTGTTGGCAGATTTCCATAAGGAATGAAATGAAACTCCTCGAACATTCTCATCCTTATTTTTATATCATAACAATTGAGGTATAAGGGAGAAATTCCAGAAAAGGCCTTAACAGATGGCTGAAAAGAACTTCCAGGAACCTGTACCCCACTTTTTACAACATATGTCCTGAAGTGGGTGGCGATCCATTCCCATAAAACTTGGAATGGTCCCACTATTCTTATAGGAGACATACCCAAATAAAAATGAAGTATGCTCCTATGAATTTTTGCCAAAACTGGGGTGGCTAACCCACCCGTTTACCTTTCAGTCAGCTTGGATGCAACGAAAAAGGTCCCTGTCCTCACACCTCATTTTGAATCCCAAACTGGTAAAAGGTAAAAAGTGAGCCACAAGGACCAAATGCATGCCATAAGGGTCTTCTCTGGAATTTTCAGGTTCACTTCATACCCCCACATATCAATCTCTCCTGCTTCTAGAGTTGGACAAAATGTACCCAGAACAACCCTTTTTCTGCTCTAGGGAAACTAGTAGGATGAGTGGAGGAAGGTCCCTTCTCTCTATTCTTAATCAGAAACATGTCCATCCACTCCTCTAGATGAATATCCTCTCTATAGCGGGTTTTCATGGTGGTGTTATTCTTAAAATTGTAGAAAATTTTCATTAACTCTCGAGCCAAAGCTGGAGTCTTCTCCGAATCATTCCAGGTCACCTTGAGGTGGAATAATTCATCACACATATCTCCCAAAATTGGAGCTCCTGAAATCTGGTAGATATCCCAAAAACTGATACCTACATCTCCATGAGACTGATTGAAAGAATTCGTTTCCGAGCTCCAGTGGCTGATTAGCTCCGGCACGAAATTTTCTTTCCAGTAGAAATATGTCCACCCAGGCCAGACAACTTCATATATTGCAGATCCCTTCATATCATCAAAAAACTCTGCACATGTTTGTTTCACCCAATATTCCCACATCCATGTTGGCATAACACCTCCTCTAGGATGGAAATCCCAACTCTTATATCATCTCTTAGATTGGTCCATATGAGAATTTAAGAAAATAGAGGGATAGAAATGTGGTTGTAGCTCAGGAGTGTGAGACTTCATATCTGGAGCACATGGGCTATTATGAATTATATATTCCTTATTCTCTATCCCAGCATTGTAAAATGATCCTGAAACTGAGACCTTTGCTGAAGAAAATTTGTTGTAGGTATAAAACTAGGAATGAGGGATGTAATTCTTTGCCTCTTGAACATTGGATCCTTGCAGATGACCATGACCATACAAAGGAATGTAGATGCTCTGTGGAAAATTTAAATGATATTTCTTTATGTGCATAGAAAAATCCAAGATATTTCTTTCATAGATATTATAATAATCATGGCCGATGATGTTCATAATATCATATATTCTCTTGATATCCAACTCATCAGCTGATCCAATTCTTTTTGGAGCCATTGAATCTATACAATGATCGAACAATCAACCTTAAGTGAGTTTGTCTTGTGAAAACTTTGATGAAGGAAATCTAAAAAAAATGGCAAAGGCATTAAGGTGTGAAAGTCCCATGATTGTCGCACAAGTCAGCCAGGTCGTGCAAGTATTTCCGCCCTAATCATGGAACGCAAGCCAAGTACCTTCTCCAGAAGTGCGATAAACATCCATAAAATCAATTCGCCAAAGACCAAGGTACATGTGCTATGAGATATGAAGCTACTAAAATCCAAATGAGTTCACGCAGGAGTGATCTAGTTTATATAGGTGATCCAGACCACCTGCGCTCCATACTTGCATGCCCCCGCACCTGTGCGCCGAACATGTGCGCCATAAACCCTACATTTTTTAGGCTTTTCCTCAGAGTCAGATCCCCTTTCCTTTTAGGATCCGAATATGAGGGGGGACTTTTGTTGATGCGCTTTTCCGTCGTAGAGTCCAACGAATGGTAAAGGGGAATACCTTAAGAACAAAGAGGGTCACTCATCGAAGAAAATCCAACAAAATTGACAAAGTCATAGACCCAGAGTTCATTTGGATTGAGGCTCACAAGTTCCTAGCATGCCGCACAAGGCACTTGCGTGGCACCTATGGGTAACACAAGTCACATGCGTGCCCTATCTAATTTTCTCCCCAAGGTGCACGATTTTTTATAAGTAGCCCATGTGGGCCCCCCATTTTGGGGAAGAATTTTCTAAAACTCAGATTCAATCTCTGGTCGCCCAAGTCTTGTACTCATCTCTTTCGAAAGCTTCTAAGGTAACTTTTTACCTATAATGGAAGACTTGAAGGAGTAGGATAAGGGATAAGTGTTCATAATTTATCAACACTTTCCTGCCTAAGTGTCTAGACCTCCTTTAAAGTGGAAACACTTACACGCCACCCTACCCTTTCAATGAAACTTCTGCGCATCCCTTTTGGAAACATCTCAGGATAATTCAAAAGGCTTGACTTAAGTCTTTCCCAAGTATTACCCTATGGATTCTTCATTGTCCAAGTGAACCTATTTCGTGCAAGTACACTTGCATGACAAAGACTTGCATGCCAAATTATTTGTGCAACCATACTTGCGCACCAATTTCAATTGTGTGCCTCTCTCCCATTCACCACTCCTCTTCAAGATAATATCCCTCGAACCCGTTTTCAAAGACAATTATGGTATGTTTCCTTTATTGGATTCCTTATCTGAAAGGAATTATATGAGAACCCTCTCCCAAAAAATCGTTGCTTACAAGCTTTATGTCACCACGGTTAGAGGCTTCTCTTATATAACCTCATCCTATAAAGATGATAAGCTCATTTGATTCAGGTCATCCTATTTAAATGTAAGCCCCAAGTTCTCTTGGATTGGGCCTCCTTCTCACGAGTAAGCCCCAAGTTACAAGTCCCCTTAACCTGGGCCTCCTTCTCAAGAGTAAGCCCCAGTCATTTTTTTCTTAAACATTGGGCATCCTTCTTAGAAGTAAGCCCCAATATTAATTTCTTTTGATTTGGGCCTCCTTCTCAAGAATAAACCCCAATCCTAAATCCCTTATAATTTAGCCCTTCTTCTATGGATTATTCCCCAGGTTAAAACTCTAAATCTCTAGAAAGTACAAATACCTTTTTGGACCCTGCTTCTGGGATTCTTTTCTGATGTAAGTCATGTTATTCATTTATTTGGGCAGTCATACATACGTAAGACCCACATCATTTCTCATGACTGCTTCTTTCGTGGCACCACTGTCAGGTTTACTGAATCCTCTTGTTTCTCACACAGATCATGACTCACGTGAGCTTAGTGTGTAAAAGTAATCACAACATCTCTTTTTGGGCCATTAACCATGCATAAAAACCCATATTTCTTTACCCGAACTACGTGGGCTTTGAACACTTCCTTAAAAGAAGAGAATATAGGAAGCCTTTATAAAGTTTGAGCCCATAATTCATTAATTATTTTCCATCCCATATGACATTAAAATATATACTTCCTATCAAACTACATGGGTTTTGATTCCTTTTTAAACAACGATATGAATGTAACCCATCTGCGGGTATGATCCCAACATGGAAATTATCACCGTCATTCTGAACAACAATAAACTTCAAGTGCCCCAATGAGTACCTTTAAAACAAATATGGTCATCATAATGACCATGATATTTCTATATAATGTATTGAAGGATACAATTGACTAAGAATCTCTAATACATATAGTTGATTCTCCATTGATGAAGAACCTCAAATAATTATAAAGGATTCACAAAATCCCATATATTTCAATAATTGCGTGCTAAATCTAAAGGAAAACTCATTTTCATTCTTGGTGAATTAATAAGGATTCGTGAACATAACTTAAATCTATAAGAGTGTCCCGAAGTAGGTAATAATTCCCCTTAAAATGGTGTGATGATCCTGACCTCCCATCCTCTCGACCAATGAAAATTTTTAATCCTCATCGGTCCACAACTAATGAGCACCTACCTTTGGAATGTAGTTCTAAAAGGATATATAATCATTGGATGCTTTCAGTTCTACAAATAAACCCATTAGAAACTGATTGGAATGTTTAACACTTAAATAAACAAGTTTATCCCCATTTCTTGAAGAAATAGATAGTGATTTAAAAAAAAACCTATTATGTTGTTATATAGATATTTAGTTTTATATGTAATTTCATGTGAAATATATATTAAATGAATTATTAAATATTTTTTCCACTAAAATTATATTTTATAGGGAATTTATATCATTAACAATTTTTTTATTTAATTTCCTGATTATCGTTATCTTATTTATAATGTAATAAATGATTTTATATGCAAGGTTGGATACATTCAAACATTTCAGTAATGGTTTTGTCACATGTTTTTCACCCAAATGATATTTTTTATAGTATATTTTATTTTTTATTAGAAACTAATGTATAATATTTTAAGGGTTATTATCTTAATATGGATATAAAATTATGAGAATTTATTAATTATAATAATAGGGTTATTACAGGAATGAAAATATACATATTTTTAGTCAGAATTTTAAAATTAGATAATGGATGTAATATGAATTTTTTTAAAACAATAAAATATATTAATAAATTGGAGAAATACGATATCATACTATAAATATAAAATTCAACATATTGATGAATGATTTAATTTAAAAATTTTGTCCTATTTTCATTATCTTTTTACTAAAAATTATAGTCGAGCCTTAACAGAGGTACTGGGGCACTATGAGTGGAGTGAGTCACTTGAGATAATGGAATGATAAAATACTAAATAATTAATTACATTGGATTCCACTCACCTCACCTATAAATACGCATCATGTCATCTCATTTATTAAAATATAATGCTAAATTTCACCCTTTATTGATCTATCAATGATCCTATCCCTTATATTTCTCTTCAATTGTGAATATTTTTGGTCGATAGAAGATCTAATTTAAGGAAAAAATTTCATAAAAGTTAATGGCTCATATTCATATCCATTCCTTTTCCAATAGCCATTGGTTTATTAAAATAATCATTAAATTCCAATTTAATACGTTTATATCATTATAATCTTGTAAATTATATCCACAATAAAGTATTTTTCATGATGGATTATTCATTCACTATAATAATTCGGTTTTATGGAGCCACTACTATAACGATGTAGGGATTTCTAATCATTCCCAATTCATTTCTAATTACATCTCCTTTATTATTTTATGTTTTAAACATCCTCTTAATACATTGAAATGGTTCTTTTTTTATGATATCATCATACATTTAGTTTATTTTATATTATATGTTATTCATTCCCCTTTATCAATCCCATTTTTTAATCAATTGCCCTGCTGAAGTAAGGGATCCATCTCCTCCATTCCTTCCAAATTGTTTTTATATTGTTCTAGACTCTCTTAAACATCATTTTAATTTGATTATATACTTATACATTTATTATATTATCATCCATTAAATTTTTTTCAAGAGATATCATTTATTGATTCTCATTTTTTTCCTTTCCTAAGGCATTACCATGGAAATGTAAAGAATTTATAATAATATTTTTTCATTCTAAATAAAATGATGCTTTTTAAAAATGATTGAAAATAATTATTTACATGATTTCATGAATACAATTATATTTTAATATCACCCCCATAATCATTTATCCCTTAGGGGACATATATTCACTCTTTTTATACAATTTGCAAGGGCTACATCATATAAAATTCAAATATTCATGTTCATTTCCATTTAGTTTCATCTTGTGATTATTTTGTTATAATTTATTTTAAAAAATTAATTTATATTATTATAAATCGTTTTATTTGTTATTATAGAATAATTTGAATATATTTTTGAACGTTATATTACCAATTTTATCTATTTTTTACTTCTTAGAATCCTTTACATTGTTAATGTAGTATAATGAACCAATTTCCATTTCTCATATTCTTATACACGTATGATTCTATGGAAATAAAATCACTTTAAGTGGATCGACACTACTCAATATTTTTATTTACATCATAACAAACAATTATGATTATAATGTTTTCTACCAATACATTCCCATGTAATTAAATCATATGAAAAATCCTTGTAATCAAAATTCTCATATGTCTCTATAGTAGAACTTGTGGGAATGTAGTTAAAAACTTTTATTCCATGTAAGTGTGGGGGTCACTTGACATATTTAAATTTCAATAGAAATATCACTAGTCTATGGATTTTTCTATTGTGACACTAATTATATCATGACCTTGGATTCTACAACTATTGTGATATACTTAAATGTGACATCAAAAATCCATTCAAATGAATCCACTGAGTACCATGATGTAGAAGTTACCTTTATCATATTCAATTCAAATGATTTTAAACATTTAATTTATTGTTAATTGTATTTTAATATGTTTTTTAAATTTTTTACTTGATGCTAATAGTTTTTATAGAAAAGGGGGTTTGTATCCCCTTAAGTTTTTTGAAAAAAAATTGGTTGATTTTCATGTGGAATATAAAAAAAATTCAAGTGGGCTTTAACATTTCAAAAAGCAACCGTTTTATTTTTAAAGTTGTTTGGAGATGGGATTTGAAATTTTAAATTAAGGTGTGGCCATTAAATATTTTTAAGGATATAAAATTCATCCTCTCCATGTTTATCTTTTAAATAATTATTATTTCATTTTATTTCTTTAGATTCATCCCCCATATCTAATGGAGATGAACCTATATTTCTTGAACTAATTTGAGTAGTACTAATCAAATATTGGGTACCAGTGATCATTTTGGATGAATAAATAGGATAAAACCTACCATAGTGGATTAAATATTTTCTTAAATTCAATTACAGATTTCCTTCAAATAATACTAAAATTATTTAAAACAATCAAATGGTGGGTTTCAATTATTAGAATTATCTATAACTTTCAAATTTGATAATGAATATATTATGTGTATTTATTTATTTTTTATACAAAATAAAAATTTTATGAACCTAATATGATGTATATGAATTTAAAATGGATGCACACTAATAGTTTGAAAAAAAAATTATGAATATAGAGTTAAAGATTTCATCACGTTTGCAATAGAGCATGCATACAACTCTTATCAAATCTTTTGTTTCTGTTTTCATTATTGTTATTCATTAAACATTAGTCTATAAGAGTTTTAAAAACATTTTATTTGTCATGGAATATATCAGAGCTATAAATATTGGACTAAACATGGGGAAAATATGAATGTGCACACCCACTGGGATGATACTTTGGTTTATTAATCATTTGATATGAATAACAGTGTAAATGATGATGGATATCACATGGAAGACATGACAATGTATATTGAAGATGACCTTCATGATTGTACGATGTTTTTTGATAAGTTAAATATTTATTCTAAGAGACCATTGTATATTGGTTATACTAAATAAAAATTATTTTTTGTTGTATTAATGTTATATAATTTGAAATCTGGAAGTAGATGGACTGACACTAGCTTTATAAAACTACATGGTCTTCTAAATTATATGTTAAAAAAATAAAATGAACTTATATGACAAACATATGGTGTTAAAAATGATATTTTCTATTTTAATGGTCTCTAGAAGAATACATTCTTTTCCAAATGATTTCATATTGTTTCACAAGGACCATGAATAACTCATAAAATGCACTGAGTGTGGCGCATATCAAAATAATGAAAAATGAATAAAGTCGTTCAAAATATGAATGGAAATTTCTTATAATTCCACAGTTTAGAAGGATATATAGTGGTTAGGAAACCATGTGAAAATTAACATGTTATACATATATAAGAATTAAATATGGAAACCTACATCATCCAATAGATTCTACGTAGTTGAATAAAATTGATTATGAGTATCCTAAATTTGGAAATCATCTAAGAAACTTTTTCCTAGTGATATCTATAGATGGAATAAATCCTTTTAGTGTACTGAGTAGTACTCACAGTGTATGAACCATCATATTAGTAAATTATAACTTGTTTTCATGGTTATGCATGAATTGAAAATATATTATGTTGTTTTTTCTAATATCTAGAATAAAGAAACCCATTAATGATACTGTTTTCTATTTGGATCCATTGATCCAAGTTTTAAAATTGATATTGGATACAACTGTTATAATGTACGATGCTCATAGAATTGAATAATTCACATTTAGGTCCATTTTGTATATAATGACAAATAGATTTACTTCTTATGGGAATTGTTCAAGCTATAGCATTAAAGGAATATTGGGGTGTCCCATTTTTCAATAATTCACACATTTAGTTCGATTGAAACATTCCTAAAAGACTTCTTTTTAGGACATCAAATTTTTTTACCTCGGAGACATAAATATAGATCTTGGACAAAAATATTAGATGGTAATACCAAACAAGGTACAACAATGTCACCAATAATGGTTGATAAACTATTGGATAAAGTAAAAGATATTTTTCACTATCTTTGGTAAATCATTTTAGAAAAACCGTACAAAATAAGGTTAGAAAATGAGATCAATTTTCTGTGAATTAATGTATTTGTATTTTTTGTCTGTCAGACATTTTCTTGATGTCATGTATGTAGAAAAAATATTTGATAATGTTTATATCACATTTTTAAATGTTCTAGAAAAATTAATGATGGAATCAAGGTTATGTTGGACATAATTAACATGGGGATAGGGTAAGATTTGGAACTGGAGAAGGGTAAAGGGCAGGCCTTTATTACTCAAAAAATGCACACTCATTCCAGACATGAAAAATTACAATTTATTATTTTTTTAATGATGTAAAACTTTTGGAGGAGTATTCATAAAATATTAAGAATGTTGTGTCAATGACTAATTTGAAGTTACAAGAACTAAAATCACACACCAATAAGTTTTTATGAAAAATTAGATTCCTAATCCTTTTCTGTTCCATTCTTGTTAAAAATGTATGACATATATTAACTACAGTCTTCCTTTTTTTAAATCCATATGAAAAAATTTTAAATACACAGTAAAGTTACCAATCCTTAATAATGTAGTTTCAGTCTTATTATGTTAATTAGGGATGTTCTTACCACCATCATTATTTGATATAATGGTCCACCTGATGATTTAATTGGTTAGAGAGGTTCAACTATGTATTCATGTATATTATAAAATGATATATTTTTGAAGAAGATATTGATTTCTATACTGATTACATATCAGTTTTTGACAGCATCAGTCTCCCAAAGTCTTGTCATAGTATATTCCTTAAGGGAGAAGGGATTTCTGGAATATATATTTTTATAATTACTATCACCGAGTGGGAGAAATCACTCATTTACATTATACATAATAGTAAATAAATTGATCTATACATTGAATCTTATAGAGCAAATCATAATGATCTGAATCCATTAAGTGCTGAAGAATGGATATCAAATACACATAATCAATAGTTTATAAGATGGTTCTAACATAAAATTTATAATGAGTTGTCTAAAAACCCTAATTTAATTGTCAAAATACTTTGATGGATAACTAGGGGACCAAATAAAAATGTTATATCTTAAACTGTTTTTTTAATCAATGTTTATATGTTCTATAAAAATGTGCACCCTGGCAGAAGTATGATAAAAAAATAGTGGACTTATGCTTGTGGTGAAAATGATGCACATATCTAGTTCTAAGGATAGAAATAAGATTTCTGGGAGTATTTAATATTTTGGTTTTATCAAACAGATATAAGAGTTAGAATATACAACATTTCAAGTACTTGTTTTCTATTGAAAATGAGTTGATAATAGTAGTTCAGTGAAAGATGATGAAATGGGATTTCTAAAGGTGAATTTTAGCAAGGAAGGGGAAATGGATTAACCGTTCATAATGAAATCACAAAAAAGTGGAAGTATATTATGTCTTAGATAAAAAAATGATAATTGGTTGATTATCATATTGGAAAATAAAACAATTTTAGGGTCATATGAAAATTCAATCGAGGATAACCCTTTCATTGGTACATGACAACCAGTTCATGTCAGTCCCAATGTAGACAATGTCATGTACATTATCAGGGACCACAAAGAGGGGATTTGGATTCACAATAGAGTATCCAAATCCAATAAAAATTTAAAAAAATAGAGTTCATTGAGAAGATTAATGTTTTTTAATATATTATTTTTTTCTTCATAATATTATTTATTCTCTACTACATTATCATAATCTTACATAAATGTTTGAATACTCATGCAGACAAACAATTTCTTCTGCACATGATGATATTACCAATCATGAGGAAGAATAGACAGTTGATGATAAAAATATAAAATTATTAGGGGATAAACAACATGTTGATGAAAAAAAGAACAATGAAGTATCATAGTGTTAAAAAGATTATCACCAAAAAAATAAGGTTAAATTTGTTTAGGTTGGTTGGAATCAACACAGATAAAATTTTCACACCATTAAGTCAAATTCATTTTTTATGTTGGGGTCACAATGAGGATGAATGTGCCCATTGATATAAATTCATGGAATTATGTACAACCTATAATAAAGAAACCCCTTTGGTAAGATATAAATTAAATGTTATGATATAATTTCTTTATTTAACTAAAAAATTATATAATGAAAATTGGATTTACTTTTCATTATTCCTTACAGATTTCATTTATTTTACATGATTTTTATAATAAATACATCTTAATGGCCATTGGAAAAACCTATATAGGAATCCAAACTCTTCTGACCAAGTTACATCATTGGGATGTTGAGGGAGAAGTAAATCCCCACCCATCAATTAGTTATGCACACATTATAAAGTATGAATCATGGAATTATTTCATCCGTTTTTGTGATGAGAAATCATTTTAGGTGCATTTTATTCAGAAATAGATTATTTTACTTTATTTATTTTATCCAATTTGATTCAATTTTGTTAATTCATTAAATATAAAAGTGTGTTTAAAATAAAGAGCATGCATCAAAACCAATGTACCCCTATCTAAAAGTAAGAATGGGATATGCTTCACCAGAGAATATATTGGTATGTGTTTTAAATAAACAAAAAAAGTTTTTTGTGATATGAAACAACATTGGATCCTTTGTTTCTTTGAAAATTGACGAATCAAAATCCAAGGCCACGTCCATCCCACTTCATCTTCTATTGAAGGAGGCACCCATAAATAAATATGGTAAAATAGTTGATGAAAACACAAAAATATTATAGGAAACATGTGTAAGTATGAAGAAATAGTAATTTTTTATGATTTATAATATTATTAATTAAACATATCTATTTATTCACATATTTTTTCTATGTGGTTAAGGAACAATAATCATAAGTGACTATAGTGGAATAAAATCTACTTCTAGTAGCGTTTAATTGTGTAGAAAAATATGGTCACATTAGAAGATTAGGTTTGGAGTGTCTCCTAGAACATATTTCGAGAATAAAAACCACAAGATTCATATAATATGATTATATAATTACAGAAAAAAGTAGATTCTATGAAATATATTATTGTCCGGTCTAGTTTGGAAGACCAGTATACAAGAAAGGATCAAAGTGAATCGTGAGTGGAAAAAATATTTTCACATAGAGAAAAAAATAACCCCACTATATTTGAGGCTAGTCATTCCACTCAACATCATTCCTTACCATTGTTAATAAATTTTTTCATTACTATTTCTCTTAAATTTGAATCAACAAACATTCTCTAACTTTATATTACTAAAATTATGTAGGGTAAGGTTGTATGTGATTTATATTTATCAACACCAATGCACTGCCTTGTTGTGAGGAGTGCAGTGTATAATATTCTATGAGATAAGATACACAATAAATAACTCCAAAAATATCAAAATAGAGTGTGGATTGAGGTAGCATAGGAACTGACCACTGAATTGCCTCTTCCAATTGATGATCTGGATATTACAATGGTCAATTATATTATTGTATCTTTTATATCATGGTTGTATAATCTTATTAATATACATGTGGTATGTCTTTAACAATTATTTATTATGAATAATCAATTTCAGTTGATCAAAAAATGTTGGAATTGAGGTATGCTATTACAAATGGATAAATAGGTGGATAAATGGAAGGTCAAATCTAGACAATCTATTAAATCAACCTATAAATCAAAAGGACCGTCTGGGGGTACCCTCTCCCCGCATGTTCCACGTAAAAATTTATTATGAATATAAATTAATGAAGGGACCACATTTAAGGATAAAAATATGTCTTACATTCTATATGAATAAAAAATATTTGGAACTGTCATTATAGATGTAGTTTGTCTCAAGAGTATAAATGAGATTCTCATGTTTGAATGGTTGGTAGTCTCAATTATGAATACATATATACGGTACATTTTTATAATATGAATTTCTAAATAGTGATATAATATCTTCATTAATGTTAATAAATATTAAAATTTTCTATATGAATTTATATCACTACAATATAAACTGAAAATTGTGCAAATCATGATTTGGGTTCATTAATCCTTGTATCATTTTTACTTGAAAAACATCTTTAGAGAATGAAGTAATTGGTAATAAGAAATATGAGCTATAAATTGCGTTTGAGAAAAAATATAATAAATGGCATAATCTTTTTTATGCTGATAATTTAGGAGTCAAGCTGTACAATCTAATCCCATAAAACATATTTTTATTTTTCCATTAATTTTTTGTTTTTTAAGAATCATTGAATGTTTATCGCTGTCAATATGGATACCCAAATATTCCTTTTGATATAATGCATGGATATCCATCAAACCAACAACACATGATGTGTATTGTGAATTTATAATGCATTGCAATAAATATTTTATATATAAACCTGCAATTATATGTTTCATTCTATTTTGTAACAAAAAGTTTTGTATAATAGGGTGGTCGCTAAATTTAGGTATTTTTCATGCCATGAAGTTGGTGATAAGAAATAAATATATTGGGGTTTAATTCAAATAGAAAATATAAGGTATATATAGAAAATTCTAACTATGGAAACATATTCAATAATAATATTCTTATTTTGGTAAATGATTCTATAGTCTCTGAAGCAAGATAATGTCAACAATTATGGATATTATGTTTGAAAATTTATGAGAGAGATCATAAACCATGAAAATACTAGCATCCCCAAAGATGTTATTTCCAAAGATAATTAAATTTAATTTAAAATATTTCTTAATAGTTTGGTTTTCTATATTTTCTCAATACTACCAAGATTTTCGACATCCTTCATACTCAAAACAATATGTATATTTATTTATATATGATTGGAAAACATACATGGTGTCATAATTTTTTATAAAAACAAATTTAGGTGATTAGCTTATATTTTTATGATATAGTATGGAATATGACCTTAGAAATATATTATAGTGTGAATAATCACTATAAAAATTCTTATATATCATTTTTTATTTGATTCTCAAGGAAATGTATAATGTAAGAAATAAATTTTTTAGATGCGTTGGCTTGTAAATAATTAAAATTTTGAGAAATGGCAGAGGCAGATGTGAAGACAGATATGGAGACAGAGGCAGAGATGGAGGTGGAGTCGGGCGACTGAGTTAGAGGAGGAGGTAGAGGCAGAGACCAAGTCAGAGGAGGAGACGAAGTGTTAGAATGAAACCCATAAAATTTTTGGGAAATAAATGAAAATGGGTATCATAACTAGGTATTTATTATAACAATTGTTGAAAATTTCACACAACACTTTTCACTTAAGATAAGATCCATTATGGAATTATTTGAGGTTTCTTATTGAATTTTTTCACCACATATTTAAGTGATTTTTATGGGAATTAAGTGGGGGATTTGTTTTTATAAAGAAAACAGACACCACTTGTATTTACAAATGATTATCATAGGCGAAAATTTCTATTATCTCATTATATGTAATTTCAAATAATACTGATGTATGAAAGAAACCCACTCTGAAAAAACTAAACATCAAAAAAACAAATGAAGTTTCTTTCCCATGGATTCTCTATACTGTAAATAAAGGGTATTAGTATATACAATAACCAAAATAATCACTTGTTCGATATTCTTATATAGGAAGTTCCATGAAGAATATAAGGATTCATAATCTATAGGTTCCATAATTGAGGCAACATCATAAAAAATCAGAATTATATAAGTGGAATCTTAGTAATAAAATATGTGTATAATAATGCATGTGTGCATGAAAAAAAATGGAATGGTTTTTCCTTACTATATTTCAACAATCCTTTCATTTTACTGAGGATAAAGAGCTATCATAGTAATTAAAGAGCTCACACTTTCTAGCTGTAAAGAAAATAAATGTAAAGAAAACAAATAATTCAACATTACAAAAAGTTGGAATATACCTACTATATATAAACCAACCATGTATTAATTATTGTATCAATTAGTCACATGATATTCATACATCACCAATCCAATCAATAAATAGGTATATAATCCAGATCAAATGTTTGAATAAATATTTGTGTAATCAACCACCAAATCTAGTAGGTGTATGAGAGAACTATTAAGGGACAACCATCATTGAGATATCATGGTCATCTAGGACAGACGGTGTCAAATAAAACATGTTACCAAGTGAAAAGAAAATTATTTTTGAAGAAATCCATTAAAATGATAACCCTGATTCAAATGAAATCATGAAGCACTAAAAAACCAAATGAAGTCCCCTTTAAAAAAGAAGCTAGTATCTTAATCCAAAACCTCTAAAAAATAAAAAAATAAAAATTTCATCGACTAAATCATGAATTTTCGTAAAAGAAAAAATGGTGGTTTTACTTTGTTTGGTGGTAGAATTATTTAGGCTATTTGATCACCAATTATATTCATGATATAATATCACAAATTCTTGTGAAATCCATACACTTAACACATGAGGTTTTTAATGTACCTAACCTTTTCGGTCCATTACATTGCTAAAAACTATTGTCTGAGGTGTTTTGGGAGAGGAAACTTATTCCCAGCAGTAGGCTATTCTTAATTGCAGGCTGTTTCTAATAGTAATATCTTTCCAACAACAGGCTCTTTCCAACTGCAGGGTGTTCCAAATAGCAGGTTGTTCCCAATAGTAGGTTTCTCCCAAATGTAGTCTATCCCAACAGTAGTATTTTCACTTTTTCATATTTAAACTTCATGAATAGTGTTTATAGACCGGTGAGGTTTCCAGACCAGTGAGGTTCTACAGTGTTTCCAGGCCAGTCAGGTCTCTAGAACAGTGAGATTCTATAGTGTTTCCAGACCAGTGAGGTTTCTAGACCAACGAGGTTCTACAGTGATTCTAAACTAGTGAGTTTTCCAGACTATAGAAGTTCTATATTGTTGCTAGACCAACGAGGTTTCCAGAACGGTGAGTCATCCAACACTTTGTCAAATTTCATGTTTGGTGTGCAGTGTTTTTGGCTTCCTAAAATTTCACCCATTTAATGTTTCCTTTGACATAAAATGCATTAAAATACTTGTTTTAAGGGATTCAATTCTGATTCAATTTACATAACTCCTATATTAATTTTCCTAAGGCTTGGTATTTATTTAGTTGGTCAAACTGTGTGGTTTAATGCGATCCGATTTTAATGGAAAATCCAGCATATTTTAAACCACTGCTCTGTTAAATATTCTAAAGGGACAAGATATCTTACTCCCTTGTTCTTCCTCCTAGTTCTCTAGTGTGAGATTCTTGAAACTTTCATTCCTTTCTGAAGTAGTTGTGTGATCAAACATTACTCCTTGGATTTGTTCCCCATGAATTTTTTCTTGCTACAAGTGCACCCTCTATTTTTGGGGCAATCAAGCAGTATCGATCAATGTTCGATATAATGAATGATATATCGTCAATGTGTTGGGTTAATATCATTCCTTTTCTCTATTCAATGTTATGTCCTATGATATCCATGATTCTAATAAAGTTTTTTGGGCTATCGGATGGTGCGGTCATGTCATGGGGTCCTCGGGACGGTGCAGTTGTCACGTGGGAGGAGATCGTAATCCGTTGTGTGGATTATCCTCATATAAAGAACTTCAAGAAGAATTTGAGGTGGTGGATTCATTTCTTCTCCTTTATTTTATGTGAAATAGTATATTTAGAATGTTTTACCCCACTAGATTACAATGGAATGGACAAAAATAATTATTTGACCTATATAAATAAATTAATATCGATCGTACGTTATTACCACTAGTTTTCCTAGATAGTGTTATATCTATTATTTCATTGTTTAGATTTTTTTTCATGAGGGAAATTGGTAAATAATTTAATTTAGGAATTAATTGATTATTTTTTGGCTGAAGATAAAGCATAATGTAAATGAATCTTGTGGTTGTTGTTGTAATTTTATGTTAATCAAATTGATATAGTAAGAATGTTTAATAAATTAATGATAGGTATGAAATCTTGTTGTTTATGTTACCCATAGTTAAAACCTACAAATAATAAATCACTTGATTGTAGATGGATTAAAGAATTTGTTGTTTGAATAAAAGATAATTCCTCATAGGGTTCTGAGTTACCCTCTTGATTGTAAAGTCCAAGAGCCTTATGCATGTAGCAATGAGAGCTCATTGGGTTGGAAGGATGGATGTCTTGTTTATGATCCAATATCCCAATTGATATGATGTTTGTTCTCCAACTTCTTGTGTTGTGATGTGATCCTGGAATACTGTTGGGATATGTCGGTGTAGGGAGGCCTATTGGTTGTGGAAATAGTCGCTGCCTTGAGTGGCGAGATGAATTGGTTTATGCATATGGGTGTCGTAGAGGACAATGAAGATGATGGAATGTGTTGGATGTGAATGTTTGTATGATTTCTGTTTACTTTTGTTTTTTATCTTCCATAATTCCCTCACTTCACAAGGCAGTTGATTTTCTTACCCTCATTCCAAAAGGTGAGAAGACATGCGGTGTATGCCAAATGATTTCCGTGTTTAGCTTCGTGAGGGAGGATGGGTCTATTCTTTTTAATATAGGAGGAAAAGATTCAACGGGTAGTTCATCTACTCACCATGTTGATCCCACTTGTGTTTTTTAGCTTAGAATATTTTTATAGAATGCCCAATAATATGGTAAAGTAATAATGTTGTTAATAAATGATTTAATAAATGATGTTAACCCATGGGGTTGGAACTTGCCGGGATGAAATGATGGGGTTGCAATTTAATGTAACAATGGACTTTGGGTTTGATTATAATGAAATATATTTTAGAAATTATTAATATTTAAGTAATGTTTAAAGAATTAATGAACGTAAAGTGCAACTGATAAAAATTTAATGATGTAATGTAATCAATCTCTTTAAATGGTTGTGTTCTTATAGGATAAATAGTCTTAGAAGTGGTAGAATGGAGTCTGAGAGATGTTTGCTACAGTTGGTTATAAGACTAGGTTATTCCAATAGTGTGGTTGTGAGATATAACATATTTAGTACTTTTTGTGTTTCCATATGCTACCCCACCCCATCAGTTAGGGAAACTAACACCCTGGGGATTCTGAGCCCTAGGGGGTGTACTACCCAAAATTTCGGTTGAAGGATGGATGGTTGACTACTACCTTTAGCCCCACTCTCTTATATTGGTAGTTACTTGTGCTGGTAAGCACAATGGTTATTTTTCACATATATGTTTATAGATAGTTGTAATGGCTTCTGGTTATTGACACACATATATTTTGAATATATTTTATTATTGACTAGTATTGGTGAAACATGTATTAGATGTTATGGCTTGAGGATCCTTACTCGGTGTGTAGGCTATAATGGCTTTAGGTATTATTCCTAACATATGATACACATTATGTTAGCTATGGCGGCTCTATGAAACTACCGGGTTACATTTCTTATGTTGACATGGTGGTTTTTTTACATGAGTTTCATGTTGGGGTGCTTTGCCCAGGTGTGTGCAGGAAAGCATTTTTGGAGAGAGATGCTTAGGACGTGCAACATTGGGGAGAAGAGGTAAATTGGGGGGGAAGTGGTAGCATGGTACCTTTGATATTCTTTATTATATTATATAATATTTTATTAAATAATTTGTTAGAGGTTCCATGGTGAGGCTGTGAACATAGAATACATGTTTAGGTGATGAGTTAGTTTCACTTTTTGTTCACTATGCTTTAGCGTGTTCTCTTTACTTTTGCATGAGAGGATTAGGGGAGGATCGTACTTAGTATACTTTTATACTCTCCCTATTTGTATTATTTATTTTATAGTTCACTTGGAGCAGGCTGGTGATCAGGCTGGTTACTACTAGCTTGGGGTAGCAGGAGTTGTTCGGGATTTTTGGTTACTGTTGTTTTTACTTTGTTTGAGTACTTACAGTTTTTCCGTTCTATTGTAGTAATTTTGTATGATCTTAATTTTGTGTAATTGGGTGTTTATTTTATATTTCTATTCCATTTTGAGTTGGTCGGTTTGTATCTTATCTCTATTTTTCGCATGTGTTCACTTAGAGGGTAACGCCTCCCATTTGTGTGTTTATTATACCCTTGGTTCTATTCTCCATCCTAGGGCCTACTGGAGGTGGGACACAGGGGTCATTATCTCTCTTCTCACATTTCTGACCTAGGAAGAGTAGAGATTTTGGGGAGGGGGTTGTCAAAGACTGGTATCAGAGGCTTTGGTTGAGGGATAGTATGGAGTTTGGTTTTAGGCATTGGTGAGATTGCATGGGTTGTTAGGGAAATGGTGTCAGTCATGTATAGAATGTGATGTAATCATTGGATAACAGTTGAGACATAGGCATTTAGGGACCCGTGTGATTTGATAAATGGACCTTTAAGAAAAAAAATGGCTACTAAACAAGGTGTTAATAGTAATAGGGTTGAGACCTAGGGAAGGATCATTCATCATTCATCATTGTACATGTGTTTGAATGGGTAAAACATTGGATAGGTTAACCAAAAATGAATAAAATAAAACAATTAATTAATTAATTAATGTTGAGTCTTCTATATTGCAGGTTTAGGATATCTAAATATTTTTTATTTTGTAGGTATGGATATAGGTCAATGTCCTAATCAGGTTCACGCAGAAAATTTCCAACAGGTTGTGCCCACAGATCTCCATAGGGTTAAGGTTCACAATGATGAAACATTAAATTGGACTCTCCAGGAGTTTCAACGCCAGAGTCTCCCAAAGTATGAGGGCTCTATTTTAGATTCATTCATGGATGACTGGTTGGAGGAGTTTGAGATAGGCTTCAGTTTGTTCTGATCTCAGAAAGAGCACTGGGTGTCTTTGGTTGTGATGATGCTGCATGGAGTAGAGATGAAGCGGCGGTTCTTGTTCCTAGGGGATCGCTAAGAGTCAGTGATCTCATGGGATGAGTTCTGAGAAAAGTTTAGAGTCGAGTATCTTTCTTCAACCGCGAAGGCGTCTAGTCTCTAGGATCTTCATACCCTTCGACAAAGGAGCTCTAGTGTGCAAGAGTTTGCAATCTGTTTCAGGAAACTTTTACAATAATCTTCCTATCTATTGACAAATGAGGAGGTTAGGGAGCGGAATTTCGAGGAGGGTTTTCATCCAGAGATCTAGTGCCAGGTCACCCCATTTATGCTGAAGACATATCTTGAGGTGCTGGCGAGGGAAGAGGTCATCTAGAGGACATTAGACAGAACTGGATCCTCATGAGAGGCGAGTCTTCATGATTCCTCACAAAGCATAGTTGTGGTCTGGGGTTCCCGGATTTCAGGGCAGAAGAGTATTCATTCATTTCGGGGTAGTTCCCAGCACTCAACCTCTCTTTTCTACAAGGTCGGAAGCTCTCAGGCCTATGACAAGGGATAAGGCTCTTGTTTTTATTATGTAGGGTGAGGTCATTAGCAGCAACAGTGCCCGAAACATCAGAGCATTTAGTGTGCACCAAGTGTTCTGCTCTAGGTTCCTCTGTTGAGGTAGTTTCAGCTGAAGCATTAGCCATATATTACACTAACTTTGGTTTAGCAGAGATCAGATGGGGAAGATAGTGGAAACCCCTATGATGCTCCTCGTCCTCAGAGAATAGAGCGCGACTGTGGTGGTGGTCTTCATCAGGGTTATAGAGATCATGGGGGAGGTCGTGGACATTTTCATGCTTTAGCATTTCCAGTGCTAGGTGATCCAGACATCGTTCGTGGTACCCTATTCTTTCTTTATACATGGTTGTATGTCTTTTTTGATTCATTATCAACACACTCTTTCATATCACCATCCCTTGCCCTTACTTTTGGACTCGAGGTAGAGAGTCTTCCAGTTCCCTTGGCATTGACTACGCCAGTTGGAGGTCGAGCTAACTTTTTTGAAGTATTTAGAGATTGTGATATAGTGATTGGGAAACACCACTCTTGGGGACATTTCCTATATTTACTTATGAAACCATATGATTTCATCCTCGAAATGGATTGGTTGTATTCAGTGCAGACTATCGTGGATTTCTTCTGAGGCAGGTGATGTTCTTTGATGCAGATGGTGATCTAGTAGTGTTTGTTGGTGAGAGGGACACTCGGATGGGTTAGATTCATGTTCCTTCTTTATCATCCGTTATGGCTGAGCAGATGCTGAGTTCTTCACGGGTTCAGTAGTTGTCATTTCCTAAGTTCTTAGAAGAGTACTCTGATGTTTTTTTCAGAATAGGTGTTAGCATTACCCCCACAATGAGAGATTGAGTTCAGAATCATTCTACAACTAGGAGTATCTATTATCTCTATGTATTCATATAGGGTGGCCCCTTATGAGTTAAGAGAGATACATATATATCTTGATGGTCTATTATAGTGTGGTTTTGTTTGGCTGAGTCTGTCACCATGGGGCACACAAGTTTTCTTCATGAAGAAGTCTAATATTAGTTTGTGGTTGTGTATTGATTATCATCACTTAAACAAAGTGACAATGAATAATATCTATCCTCTTCCATGGATTGATGATTTATTTGATAAACTAAAGGGTATTTGTTGGTTATTAAAGATCGACTTGCGGTCAGGATATCATTAGATGCGTGTGAAGGATGGTGATATCTTAAAGACTGCATTCCATTATTGTCATGGGAATTATGAGTTCGTTGTAATGTCTTTTGGTGTGACCAATGTTCTAGCTATGTTCATGGGATTGATGCAATCTATGTTCCATGAGTTCTTAGATATGTTCTGGGTGGTTTTCATCAATGACATCCTTGTCTAATCCACTTCTGAGGAGGAGTATGCAGAGCATATACACTCTATTTTATGAGTTCTTCGTCAACATCAGCTATTTGGGAAGTTTTCAAAGTGTGATTTTTGAGCTCTAGAAGTCTGTTTCATGAGGAATTTTTTGTCCTGGTAGGTACTATCTATTGATAATTGGAAGATAGAAGCAAGTGTTTCTTAGTAATCCCTCAAGACAGTGGCATTGTTGTGAAGTTTCCTTGTTATTGCAGGCTACTATAGAAGGTTCATAGCTGATTTCACTCGGGTTGTGACTCCTCTTAAGGAAGTAACCCACAAGGATCATTTATTCATGTGGACTGATCAATGTCAGGTAGCTTCCAAGTATCTGAAGGAGAGGTTAGTAAAAGCTCAATTTTTTTTCTACCAAAAAAGGGAATTTAGTTTGATGTTTTTTGTGATGCTTCACATATTTTCTAATGTAGTAAAAATCAGTTGATCTTTATGGGTCTCAGCAGTTGTGTCCCCATGGATGTATATATGCCACCCATGATCTTGATTTGTAAGATGTGGTGTTTTCTCTAACTTTGTGGAGACATTACCCCATTGGTGAGAGATTTTTTGGTTTCCACTGATCATAAGTTCCTGAGGTATGTTTTATCCCAGCATGAATTAAACATGTGACAACATCAATGGATGGAGTTCTTACAGGAATACAACTTTGAAATATCTTATACACCTATAAAGTGTAATGTTGTAGCTGATGTACAAATTTGGAAGTCATGTAGTGATGTAGGGCATGAATCTAGTGATTCTTGGAAAGTAATGTAAGAACTATCAGCATTACATCTTGATATGGGAGAAGTTGGTGGTAGAGGTTGCCTTTTTCAGATGATGGTGAAGTCATCTCTGGAGCATTTGGTGGAACAGAACCAGCTAGGGGATCTAGAGGTAGAGGTCTGGAGAGACCGAGTTGTTTGTGGTGAGGCCCCTGATGGTTGGTTTGAAGATGAACAACACCAAGTGTTATAACACATAAGGATATTTGTTCCTTTGCATACAAGCGATATTGTTCTCAGAAAATTTCATAGTTATCCTTTAGCGGTGCATCCTAGCGTGATAAAGATGTACTGAGCCTTGATGAGTTAGTTTTGGTGGCCGGGGTTGAAGCCTGCAGTTTCAGAGTTTGTGTCTCGATGTTTGGTCTGTCATAAGGTTAAGGTTGAGCATTGTGTCTCCAGTGGTTTTCTCCATCCATTAGATATTCCTTAGTGGAAGTGGGAGGACATCCCAATGGACTTTGTTACTGGTTTACCTTGAGGTCCAGAAGTACATGATGGAATTTGGGTGGTATTGGACTGTTTAACGAAATCATCCCACTTTATTGCAATCAAGGGGTCGAGATGAGGTGAAGTTTTATCGAGGAAGTATCTGGAATAGGTGGTGAAATTCCACAGAGTCCTGAGGGTGATCATTTCTAATCGAGATCCTCTTTTTACATACAGGGTGTGGAGAGGTCTCCACCATGATTTTGGTTCTCATTTATGCCTTAGAATTACTTTTCATCTGCAGACGGCTGGTCAGATAGAGCAGACTATCCAGAATCTTGAAGACATGTTATGCTCTTATGTCCTAGATTCTGGAGTTTCATGGACGAGGAACCTACCCCTAGAGGATTTTTCTTACATCAATATTTTTCACTCCACCATTGGTATGGAACCGTTTTTAGAATTGTATAGCCTACTTTACAGTTCTCTGTTGTGCTGGACTATGGTCATAGAGTTAGCAATTCTTGGACCAGAACTATTGTAGAATACCGCAGAGATGATTGGGGTGATTCGTGAGAGGATGAAGACCACACCGGATCGTCAGAGATCATATTCCTATTTAAGAGGATACCTTTAGAGTTTGATGTTAGGGATCACATGTTTCTGAAGGTGAAACCCTGTCGTGGGCATCAAAGGTTTTTTCATGGGATTAATCATTCTCCCTAGTTTATTGGGCCTTTAGAGGTGTTTTCTTGTGTTGGAGCCATGGCGAATAGAGTAGCACTTCCCCCCAAAGATGAGACAGAAACATGTTGTTTTTCATGTATCACAATGCCATCGTTATCTTCATGATGACTCACACATAATCGATTGAAGCGAGATCGATTTTGACTATGATGTGAACATTGAGGAGCGGCCAGTAGAAATCCAGGACCATAAGGAGAAGGTGTTGTGTGGGAATTCAATTCCCATGGTTTGTGTCCTGTGGTGACACAATGGCATCAAGGAGGTTACTTGGGATCAGGATTCCCAGATGAGTATTCAGAACCCAGAGCTATTTTATGTTGTTGTGCTGAGTTTTTTTTTCTTTGATGTTTTTTATTACATTTATGTGATGTTATGCATGAATTATTTGGATATATAGTTATGGTTATCTTGTTCTCCGATGTCGATGTTCTGTTATGGATTTTGAACAAATCGGGGTGTTTTTCTCCTGAGACATATCTTACGGGGTGGTTGTTCGGACACCTATTTTCTTCTTGGATGGTTTTTAATTCTTAGGGACGAGAATGTTTTGAGAGGTATAAAATATAATGGCTTAGACCTCTCTATTACATTACTTTGTTGAAATCTGGAGTTTGAGGTGTTATAGGGGAGATTACTTATTCCCAACAGTAGGTTGATCCTAATAGCTTGCTCTTCCCAACAGCTGGATCTTCCCAACAGTAGGCTCTTCCAAAAAGAATGCTATTTCCAACAGTAGGTTGTTTCCAATAGCAGGCTGCTTCCAATAGTAGGTTGCTTCCAATAGAAATCTCTTTCCAACAATAGGTTGTTCCCAACAATAGACTATTCCCAACAGCAAGTTGCTACCAACCTCAGGCTCATTCCAATAGCATGTTGTTTCCAAAATTTGGATGTTTCCAACAGCTGGCTATTTCCAACAGCTAGTTGTTTCCAATAGCAGACTTTTCCGTTTTTCAAATTTCTAGTTCTTGTACAGTGTTTTTGAACTGGTGATGTTTCTAGACCAGTGAGGTTCTGCAGTGTTTCTAGACTAGGGAGGTTTCCAGACCAGTACGATTCTGTAGTATTTCCACACTAGTGAGGTTTCCAGACCAGTGAGGTTTTATACTATTTTCAAACAATTGAGTTTTCCATACCAGTGAGGTTCTATAGTGTTTCTAGACCAGTGAGGCTTCCATAATGGCGAGTTATCCAAAACATTGTCAAATTTCATGTTTATTGTATAGTTTTTCCATCTTCCTACAGTTTCACCCTATTGAAGTTTCCTTTGACATAAAATGCATCAAAACCCTTTTTTAAGGAATTTAAGGCTGATTCAAATCACATAAATCCTATATTAATTTTCATAAGTCTCAGGATGTCTTTACTTGGTCAAACCATGTGGTTTAATATGATATTCTTTTAATGGAAAATCCATCGTATCTTAAACTGTTGATCCGTTAAATCTTCTAAAGGGACGAGATATCTTCCTACCTTGTTCTTCCTCCTTATTCTCTAGTGTAAGATTCTCAATCCTTTCCTTCCTTCTCGTAAGAGTTTTGAGATCAAACATTCCTTTTTGGAATGGTTCCCCTTGAATTTCTTCTTTGCTGTAATTGCACCCTCTATTTTTTTGTTCAATCAAGAAGTATCAATCAATCTTCGATATAAGGTATGATATATAATCTTTTATGTGTGTTCATATCCTTATATTTCTCCTTTCCATGTTATTTCATGTGATATTCTTTCTTCTAATGGTGTTTTATTTATTTTCGAATGGTGCGGTCATGTTGCAGCATCCTGGGTGGATGCAGTTGTCACAAGGGGAGATCAATATCCATTGTGTAGATCGTCCTCATATAAAGAATGTCAAGAACCGTTTGAGGTAGGAGATTGATTGATTTTATTTTATTTTATGTGAAACTATAGAGTTATCATGTTTTAGCCCACCAGATCACAATGTAATTTACATAACAAATATTTGATATGGATAAATAAATTGATATCGATCATATGTTATTTCCACTTTTTTTCTAGATAGTGTGATATCTATGTTTTATTAGTTTAGTTTTTTTTCATGATGTATATTGGTAAAGAATGTGAAGATAAAATTAATTGATAACTATTTGGCTAATGATAACGAGGCATGTAAATGAATCTGGTTGTTATTGTGGTAATTTTATGTTAATCAAATTGATGCAGTAAACATGTTTAATAAATTTTTTATAGTTATGATTGCTTGTTGTTTAGGTTAACCATAGTTTAAACCTACAAATAATAAATGAGTTAATTCTAGATAGATTAAAGAAATGTTTTTTTATAAAAAGATAATTCTGCATAGGGTTCTGAGTTACCATCTTTCTTGTAAAGGCCAAGAGCCTTATGATTGGAGCTGTGAGAGCTCAAAATGTTTGAAGTATGGATGCCTTGTTTAAGGGACAAGATCCCAATTGATATTATGCTTTTTTTCTACTAATTGTGTTGTGATGTGAGCCTAGAAATATGTTGTCATTTTTGGGGGAAGGGAGGGATGTTTTTTGTGGAATCAGTTGACGCCTAGCGTGGTGAGATGCATCGGTTTATGTATGTGGGTGTCAGGGAGGACATTGGAGAGGATGGAATAGGTTGGATGTGAATGTTTAGGTGCTTGATGTTTCTTGTTGGTTGTTTATCTTACATACTTTCCACACTTCTCAAGGAAGCTATTTTTCTTACCCTCCTTTCTAAAGGAGCGAAGACGCACAGGGTATGCTAAGTGATTTTGGTTTTTAGCTTCTCGAGGAAGGATGGGTCTACCCTCTTTCTATAGGTGGAAAAGACTCGACGGGTAGTGCATCTACTCACCGTGTTGATCCCCGTTGTGTTTATTATCTTAAAATGTTTTTCTAGGATTCATGTGAATATGGGAAAGTAATAAATTTGATAATAAATGATTGAATAAATGATTGAATAAATGATGTTAACCCATACGGTTAGAGCTTGTAGGGACACAATGCTGAGTTTTCAATTTAAAGAAACAGGGGACTTTGGGTGTGATGCTAAGGAAATATAATGTGGAAATTGTTAATATTTAATAAATGTATAAATAATTAATTAACTTAAAGTTAAAATGAGAAAATTTGAATGAAATAATGTAATCAATCTCTATAAATGGTTGTGTACTTATAGGATACCAAGTCTTAGAAGTGGCATCCAGGAGTCCGAGAGACGTTATCTATAGTTTAGTTTAAGACTAGGCTATTCCTACAAAGCGGTTGTGAGCTATTGTATATTCTGCACTTTTTTGGGTTTCTATACAATACCCCACCCCTTCAGTTAGGGAAACTGACACCCCAAGGATTCAGAGCCCTGGGGGTTTTTTCCCCAACATTTTGGTGGGAATATAGATGGCTGACTACCCCCATTGGCCCCACTAACATCAATTGGCAGTTACTTGTTCTGGCAGTAACATCTGTTAGTTTTCCCCATATATGTGTGTAGAGGGATGTAATGGATTTTTCTTATTCACACACATATATTCTGGATATAGTTACCTATATAATACTATAGGTGTAACGTGTATATGTTGTGATGGCTTGAGGATCCTTACACGGTGTGTGGGTTGTAATGGCATGATGTATAATGATCGATGTATGATACACGTTATGAGAGCTATGGTGGCTCTTGGAATCTACATGGTTACTTTTCTTATGTGGATGTGGTGGTTTTGTTACACAAGGTTCATGTTATGGTTCTTCACCCAGGTGTCTGCGGGAAAGCCTTTTTGGAGAGAGATTCTTATGACATGTGATGTTGGGGCAATGCAGCAAACTAGTGGGGAAGTTATAGCGGGGTACCCGTGATATTATTTATTATATTATATACTCTTGTATGTGATACTTGGTGAGTGTATCCATTGTGATGATTAGAATATAGTATACTTTTTTAGGTGATAAGTTAGTTTCACTTCTTGTTCACTGTGCATTAGCATGTTTTCTTTACTTTTTCATGAGAGGCTTTGGGGAGGATCCTACTGAGTATACTGTTATACCCACCCTATCAAAATAAACTGTTTTACAGGTCACATGGAGCAGGTTTGTGATCAGGCTGGTTGCTACTAGCTTAGTGTTGCAAGAGATATTCGGGCTTTTTGGTTGCTGCTGTATTTTATTTTGTTTTGGTACTTTCTATTTTTTTGTTTAGTTGTAGTAGTTTTGTATGACATTACATATGTTTAAATGAGTTTATCTTTTATATCTCTATATAAGTTAGAGTTGGTTGATGTCTCTCATATCTCTCTCTTCTGCATGTGTTCTCTTAGAGGTTAATGCCTCCCATTTGTGTGTTTATTAAACCCTCAGTGCTAGTCACCAACATAGGGCCTACTAGAGGCAGGACTCAGGGGGTCATTATCTCTCTTCTAATATTGCCGACCAAGGTGGGGGTACACCTTGTGAGCAGTGGGTCATGAAAAAGATTATATTTGTGAAATGGATTATTTTGAATTCACATGATGTAAAATTAAATCATCTCAAAATTATATCACATAAAATATAACAATATTTACATGAGTAGAGGTGTTTAACCTATAAATATTATGCATATAGACACTTTTTCACCGAATCACCATTAAAAAATGTGTCCACTAGTTTTTAACTAATATGAATGTGCACATTCATTTTTTAAAATGATCCATGTTCACAAGATCATTAATAAAATAATCATAATAATTCACAATAAAAAAACATGTGAATATGGATATTTTCATTTTTATGAACAAATAATAATGATGTTATGTTAGAGTTTATCATCACCCAGAATATTGAAACAGATATACTTATATATATCATAATCCAGGAATACTTGAAGGATGTTCTAGATTTTAGTGTCATTTGGATTCTATAATTTTCTATAATTGTTTTTAATACTATCAAATAGGGGTAAATAATCTATAATGGGGTTTAGTTTCTTCTGAAAATACATAATGGGTCACAAAGTTATATAACTAGAAAAAAATCCTTTAACATTATTTGATCAACTTTTTATCTACCATTTTTAGTTAATTTCCTCATCATTTTTATCAAATAATTATTATGTTAATTTTCATATAAATCACGAATAAATGAATTCATCAACATAGAAGAGTCACACATTTAAAATGATCATGAAAAGGTGATTTCATACTACCTATTTCAAAAACATTTTCTCTTATACAGGATTTCCAATCTTGATGTTTTCATAGTAAAATAATTTTCCCTAGAAGTAATTTAATATTTTATTTTTATATTTATTTTATTTATATACAATATTATGAACATATGAATTTTTTTCCTTATACAGATGGATTATTTTGTTTGATTTGGGTTGGTTTATTCAAAACAATTGATTCTAGTGAGATATTAGACTTCATATGTATAACTGAGAAAATGATAATAAGGAAATGGGTCAAGAATGTACCCAACCATCATGAAAAGGTACATTCATAGTACTAATTTAATTAATTTTTTCATCATTTTATCTATTATTTGTAATTTAATATCCTTATCAGTTATATCTAATACTTATTTAGTTTTTTTCAAAAGTCTTTTTGGAATTCATATTTTTCTTTCAACTATCTACAACAAGCTATAAAATATTGAAAATGTTCATTTCTGATGGAAGAGAAAACCCCCCACTACAAGAAACATGAGGTGTTTCATAAACCATAGTGTTTCTATTCCATCATAATGGAAAAAGTAATATTTTTTTATGACTTTTATAGATATTTGAAATAAAAACACATACCACATGCTCAGTCATCTGCAAATCAATGTGATACCCAGTGTGCTTAGTATGACTTGGACAATATGTTTTTAGTTTATAATTTATATTTTAATTCAAAACACACAACACATACTCAAAAATAAGAAAACACATTAATATTGTTTTTAGAATTTATAAAAAATCTATATAATATTTTTTAAGTGTAGGAATCAACCACACCACAATCTGATACACGGTGTGCCTGGTGTTACTCCAACTGTGTCTTTTTATTTTAAATTGATAATAATTTTAGTAAGAAAGAAAATTGGCATACTGAGAACTTAGAATGTGCACTTGTAATGTCTTGATAATTTATTCAAACAATTCATAATTCCTTTTTATCATTTAGAAAACATTTTCATGTAAAACAGACACACGATGTGATTGGTATAATAAAAAGTACATGTTTCCGATTTAAAATGACATTTCATAAGAAAAAAATGTGACGTAGTCAATACATATAAAATGTATTAAAATTGTTTTGATAATTTAGTAAAATGATCCATAACTCATTTAGGATGTGTGAGAATCAGTCACACCACAATCTGTCACATGTTTTGACCGGTATGAGTCAAAGTTCTCAAAACTAAGAAAACATATTTATATTGTTTTTATACATTAGGACAATAGCCCATAATATATATTTGATGTTTATAAATAATATGAACCTCAATAAAGTTTCTTATGTTCCCATTATGACTAAAACTATTCATTATCAGTTCAAAATGAACAATTTAGTTCAAAAAGAGTCACTCACTAAAAATTGAGAAAACACACTCATATTTTCATGATAATTTATGACAAGGTTTAATAATTAATTTTTGATTGTAAAAATCAATCACACATCACATCAACATATAATGTGACTGATATTACTCAATGTGCATGTTTCCAGTTTAAAATTACATTTTAGTAGAAAACACAATTGATGTACTAAAGATTAAGAAAATTAATTAAGATTGTTTTAATACGTTAGTAAAATAATTAATAAGTTATTTGGGATAGTTAATAATCAGACAAACCTTAATCTAAATCATGTTGTGACCTGTATGACTCCAAGTGTGTCTTTTTATTTAAATTTGACGTTATTTTTTGTAAAAAAGACAAGTTCCATACTCAAAAATGAGAAAACACAATCCTATTATTTTTATACTTTATTAAAATTAACTATAGGTCATTTGGGGTGTGTAAGAATCATCTGAATCTCAATCTGATACATGATTTTTTTGGTATTACTCAATGTGTTCGTTATTAGTTTAAAATTAACATTTAAACTCAAAAAGTGTCACTCACTGAAATCTAAGAAAATATTATCATATTTTTATCATAATTTGGGAAAATAAATAATAATTACATTTAGACAAGCATGAATCATTTGACATCAAACGGACAAATGATGTGGCCAATATGGCAGAAATTATATGTTTCCTGTTTAAGATGAAAATTTAATAAAAAATAAAAGTGGCATACTCAAAACTGATAAAACACATTTATATTATTTTTATACTTTATTAAAACAACACATAAGTCAGTTGGGATATGTATAAATAAACTTTAGCTCAATCCAACACACAATGTGATTGTTTTGACTCCAAGCATGTCTTTTTATTTAAAATTGACAATAATTTTAGTATAAAAGACAATTGGCCTACTCAAAATGAAGAAAATTCATTCGTATTGTTTTTATAATTTATAAAAACAATCAATAAGTCATCTGGGATGTGTAGGAATCATCTATACCTCAATATGATATTGTCATCATCTAATAGGTAATCCGTACAAAATTCAATAGCTTATTAAACAATATATCGTTCTACAATTCAACCTTTTGGTCGACTTCAATTCTAAACAAAACCTTTAAAAATCATTATATACTATTTAATGGTGTGCATCCATCTATAATGGAATGGGCTATATAGTTGAACCTCTCTAAATAATCGCATCATCTGGTGAACCATTACATCAAAGAATAATGGGGGGGAGAGAACATATCTAACTCACATAATCTGACTGCAACCTCCTTATTCAGGATTGGACACTTTATCAGGTCTATAATTTTACTACATATGGCTTGGAAATGGAAGCAGAGTTTGGTTAATTTATCTCGTTCATTTTGTGGAAGAATGCAATAAAAAGTGACATGCAACAAAACATTACAGTTATGTGATTTTAGTCCTTGTAACTTGAAAAATTTTATTGACATTACATTCTTGATATTTTATGAATACCCCTGTGGAAATTCTACACTATTAAGGAAAAGTCAAAATTATAATTTATTATATATGGATAGATTATAAATTTCTAGAGGAATAAAATTCCATTTTTACTCTTCATTGGTGCCAACTCTTCCTTTATCCCAATTTCAATCAAGTCCAGCCTAGCCTTGATTCCATCTTTTATTTTTCTAGGAAAATTTAGTAATGTTCCATCAACATTATCAAATATATTTATTTCTACATGTATGCCATCACGAAAATGTATAACATAAAAAAATTCCAATATGGTAATTCAATGAAAATTGATCTTTTCTTCCAACCTGATTTTGTAAGGTTTTTCAAAAATGGATTTCTGGAAATAGTGTCAATATATTTAACATTATTGTACACTAGATCTCCTATTACTGGAGATGATTTTGTACCTTATTCGATATTTTCATCGAATGTTTTTATCCAGGATCAGTATTTATATTGTTGGGGTAAAAATTTATAATGTACTAAAAACACAGTCATCGAGGAATGTTTCAACTGAATTAAGTAAATGTATTTTTCACAAATGGGACACCCCAAATTTCATTTAATATTATATCCTTATAAATTTCCATAATTAGGGAATACATTTATCATCTCGTAAAACATGGACCGAAATTTAAATTCTTCACTTCAATGAGCATCATACATTGTAACACATGTATCCCTCATCAATTTTAGTTCTTCTATCAGTGGAGCCACATATACATCTGTATCATTACCAGGTAGCATTGGTCCTGATAGAAGAAGAGACAACAAAATATATTTATGCTTCATGTATAACCATGGAGTAAAGTTATAATTTACCAACTTGATGGGCCATGTACTATGAGTCTACTCTTTTAAAAAATAGTATTTATTCCATATATAGATAACACAAGATAAATGTTTCTCGACTCATTTCAAAATTCTGGATACTTGTAATCAATTTTTTCCATAGAAGAGAATCTACTAGATCATGTAGGTTCTTATATTTAATTCTTTTATCTTCTTGTCATGTCAATTGTCTCATAGTTACTTGACATCCATATAGTATGTGGAATGATGGTAAAGTATCACAAAAATTTCAAAGGACTTGATTCATTTTTATTGTATCGATATAAGCCACACATAAAGAATTTTATGAGTGATTAATAGTCATTGTGAAAAAATATGCAGTCATTTGGATAAACATGATTTTTTTAGAGATCATTACCATTGAACATAACATTCATTTTGTATCGTATGTTCAACATGGTAGTACATTTTCTTCGAGTATCATATCATCCAGGAGACCATGTAGTTCTAAAAGATGGTGTCACTAAATCTTATGCTAGCTTTCAAATAATATAACTTCAATACAACTGACAATGTTTTGTATTCAGTATAATCGATATACAATGGTCTCTCAACACAACTATTTAACTTCTCAAAAAACATTGGACAATCACAAAAGTCATCTTCAATTTCCATTATCAATTCTTCTATGTGATATCCATCATCATTTCAACTCATATTCATATCAAATGATCCATAAACCGAAGTATTATTACCTTCAGTGGGAGCATTCATATTTTCTCCATGTTTAGTGAAACATTTATATCTCTGATCTATTTCGTGAAAAATAAAATGTTATTCTAACACCTCCTGATTAATTTTTCTTGAATAAAAAACAACATAAACGTGAAAAAAGGATCTGAGAACGTTCGTATGCATTCTCTATTTCAAACTTGATGAACTATTTAACTAACTATTCATTCTAACTTGTCCATCAATTAGCATGAATCCATTTTCAATTCATATCTATCTTTTTGGGTACATTAAATATTGATTTATTACAATAAATAAATAAATACACATAAGAAATTCATTATCAAAGAAGAATTCTATAGAAAATTATAATAAGGGAAACCCCTCATTTGATTATTTCAATGAATTTTAGTATTTTTTGAAGAAAATGGGTAACTAAATTTAATAAAAGAATTACTCCACTATAGTCGGTTTTATCCAATGAATTCATTCTAAGGTTAAATTTATAGACAACTGTCATGCTCATCAGCTCATATCCTAAACATTTATCATTGAATTTTATTGTTTGAAACACATCATCCACCAATTGTGGACATGCACCTATATTTCTTGAAATACTCTAAGAAGTAGTCATCCTACTTTATAGAGTATTACAAGAAATATAAAATAGATGTAGGATGAGTCTTATGAGAAAATTTAATAACTATACAAGATATGAAACTGATGATAATGAAAGATGCCTATAAAATAGATGAGGGATGGGTCTTAAGAGAAAAAATCAAATAATAAATATATTTTGACACACATCGTGTCTTTCTTAAATCCCTTGAATAAATAAAAATATAGTATAGGAAATTATGGAGTTATAAGAAACCCAAAAATAATAAACAAGTATAATAAACTCTCATGAAATCAACTATAAGATATTAAAAATTATTGATAATACATTATAATAAATAAAGAGCTATTTTATATACATGGATGTTAATTAGGGATTTTTATGGGGGAACCGATACATGTAGGCCTAATATGAATAATTCCTAAAAATAATTGCTAATATATAGATTTTTATAAATTATATTCTTTTTTTGAACAAGTGATCTAAAAAACTAACGAATTATTAAATTTAATTTTAATGGTATATAAGATATTTGAAAACATTTCAAGACACTTGGGATGTAATATCACCACACTGACCCAGAACAAGGATTCTAAGAAGGGTCATCACATGAGATATACCCATCAAAAGGATTATAAAGAGGCTATCTAATACATATTGACCCATCCTTGAGATTCTAGGGAGGTTCATAAAAATGTTGGCATAAATAAATAATACACATCAAGAAGATATATAACAGACAAGGGAGAAAAAGACACCAACTCCTCCAACATCTATCCCATAAACACTGACCACTTCTAAGATAGAACGACTCTTGTGAGGGCACATTTTTAACATAGAATACCATTAATTCACATAAATCTTCAAGGAATCTCAAATTAACGTATCTATAATACACCATCCCCCATAAAAAGTCACTACTTCACAAATACTAAAATAACTCGTAAGTTTAATTTTCCATGAAGCAATATCATATCCTACCCAACCCCCATCATGAAAATTGATACATACAAAATTTTATAGACGATGTAAAATGGGATGGTACTTCTACCATATAGTTAATTAAACTATTTATCCAATGAAAATAAATCATTATTCATCCACACTTTCACATAAATAAAAGAGTAGATCACAAATACACTATATTAAGTCACAACTATAATTGATAAGAAAGGAGATTTTCGTACGGCTTGGGAGCGAAGCAGGGAAGGCTCACAGTATAAGTGTTTCACACCCTGAAAATTACAAGAATCAAAATAGACATTCTCAATGGTCAAATCTCCAAAAAGGCTAACTGACCACACTCATAATTGAAAAATATCCTCCACCATGACCAAAAACATTGATATTTTACACCTTGAATTCCCCAGGAGAAAGTAGAGAATGAGTTATATTCGAGTGAAAATAGAAAAATACTTTGGTTTAAGACTTGGATTCATTCAAAACTAAAATCATTTTTGCCTTGGATTTATTTGATCCTTGATTAAAGCCTTGCTTCATGCTTCGATTCACTATGGATGAGCACTAGTAGTGGGGGGCTTCTACGGAATGATATTAATATCACCACAAGTTCATAACTGGTTAGGTTTTTTAAATTGATCGAGTCACTTTTACCAGTGCTTCCAAAAAAGTGTTTATAAGATAATTTTTATCAATGCTTAAGTAAAAAATCATTGATAAAATGCATCTTTAGTAGTATTTTCTAGCATTGATAAATCTCTATCTAAATCACTGCTAAAAACACTTACAAAAGATCATTTTATCAGCACTTATTACTTGAGCACTGATAAAGGATGTATAATTATAACTATAAAAAAATTAAATATATATAAATATAAATATATTAAATATATTCTTTATTTAAATATATTGATTGTAATTTTTTAATTGTTTAAATATATAAATATTTATTTATAATTATATAAATAATTTTTTAAAAAATAATATTTATTTATTTATAATTATAAATATATAAATGTATAAATATAGTAAATGTAAATTTATAAATATATTTATTTATAAATATTTTTTTACACATGCATGTTAAAAATGAGATAAATTGAATAAATTAAAAATAAGTTCATATTAACAATATAGAAAACTGGATAAGTTTTGTGTGTGTGTTGTATATAAAAACACATTCAAAATTTACACATGAAATCAATATAATACACATTTGATCTATGTTAAATTGAAGATAATGACATTCAATTATGTCTATTACTCTATGCTATTTACCATTACTTTTAATGTATATTAATTTTTAATTATAATCCCTTATTTACTAATTAAATATATGACAATTTAATGTAATGCACAAATATTTTTTATTATAGAAATCATTTTTATATAAAGTCATATATATATCAATATATTTAATATATACAATTTATTAACATTATCAATAATTATCTAATTAATAAAAATTTTAATATTTTTATCAATTTAATTATTTTTAATTTTTATTTGTTTAATTATAATTTTCTTTATATCTATATATTTAATATATATACTATTTATTATTATATATAATTTATATATATTATACTCAATTCATTCATTTTTTATCTATAATTTTTTTAAATAATGATATTTTTAATATTTATTTAATAAAAAAATTAATTATTTCATTATTTCATTTTAATCAGAATTTTATCAGCACTAATAAATTGTTGATAAAGGATCCCATTATGAGTGGTAAAAATGAAGTGCTCATAAAGAGTACCCTTTATTGATGATGAAAAAAGTGTTGATACAGACTAGCTCTATTATATGCCATTTTTTGTAGTAGTGTTTACATTGAGTAGGTACTATATATATATGTTATAATTTGGATAATATTATTGAATCCTTCAAATTCAATATATATTTTATAACAAATGTATTTAAATAATAAAATTTATTGGTTTTTTAAGTTTGATGTTTTCTATCATATATAATATCAAACAATGTTTTCTTTTATAATCATAGGGTGTTGCATTCTGCCAACCCTCCTTCAGTAAATTTCAACCTCACAATTGAACTTGTGCTCAATAATCATGGGGTTTTCAATTATAAATTCCTTTGTGTAAAACCCATTCCATAAAAATGGTTAATAAAACTTCTCTTAAGAAAGAGAGAAATTGATGTTTGAAGGTCACCAAAAAACTGAGTTTCAAAATATGTGAAAATAATTTTGTAGTGACAATATTGATGTGGAAGAGAAAACTAACACCCACAAATTAATATAGAGGCATAGAGAACATGGTGATGAGAAATTTAACCATCCCAAAACCATAAATCTGTAATGGGTTAAAAAACACATTTTTTGGTAAGAAAAGTAAATAGATGCTGTTTTTATATCAAGGTCCTTTTCCTAAATTCAAGGGATTCATTTAATATTGAGTTAAATACCTCAATAAAAAACATAATTCATTTATTTCCATGTCATAAGAACAATTTCATCCTTTGGTTATGCTTCGATCAATTTCCACTATATTCATTTCAACCTGAAATGAATATCGAATAATATTTTTTATACCTCATGAAATTTTAATTAATCATAAGATCCATAACTCATTCCTTTGGCCTCTAAATATTTATCGAAACCTAAATGGTTATCACATGCTATCTAATATAATAAATCATACTTTAACCTCAATTAATAAAATACAAAGTTCAAATTAATCCATTCCATAAGTAGTTAACCTTAAGACTCCTCCAAAATATTTCCATCCATATTCAAAACAAAAAGCGTTGATGAAAAATTATTTTTAAGGACACATAAAGTAGTTCATAATTTCAAATTCTAAACATGTGAATACCATGATCATATATTCTAAAAACCTGAATCACTATTAACTTTATCCTTATTCTATATATCATATCAATCAAAAAATGTAGTAAACTCCATCAGAAATTATTTTTTCATCAAATCACTAATCATTTTCAAGGTCACTAAAACTATCCCATTTAATTCATATGTATTAATTATCTCTTTATCCCAAAAAAACATTATTAACCCAACATTAGGGACATATTAAGGGTATTCTTTCCCTTATGTTTTCAACAAAAATACCTCTTTTCCAGTAAATCACTTTTTTTGTTATCAGTGCCATTGAAAATATACTTTCAAATCCTTAAATAAGAATAATTTAGCACAAACCTTATATATTTATTGATTCTTATAACAAAAATAACATTTATATAATTCATAAATCAAAATACACTATAACATTGATCATTTTTCATTGGATTTAGTAATAAAAAGCTTAACATTCTCCCCTTGGCTTCTTAGGTGGTAAGTTTCCAAAGATCTTGGAGAACTGGTTTGAATATTTCCCTATATATTCATAGTTAAAATACTAGATAGTAGTGCATTCCTTATTTTCCCTACATTCATTATATAGAAGACCCTTATATCCACACTTTTAGAAAACTCCCATATGCTCCTAGAATTTTCCAATATTTTTCTTTCCAATGGTTTTAGATGATGGAAATTACTTAGTTCCCTCCTTCTTCGTTAACATTTTAACTTTTTCATGGTGATTAGAAAACCGATTCTTCTCTTTATTTACCTTGAATATATAGTATATGAAAAAATTACTTCTCCATATTAATGGTACTTGATAATATATCATGATGTGATTAAAATGTTTTTGAAACTATTTCTTTTCAAAGACTCAACTTAATTCCATCAAAGAAATGGATAATATTTCCTTTTAGATTATGTATGTAGTCTGAGTCATGTCTGTATAATCATGTAAATTTATTCTCATACTCTTCCAGGATTTCTTATTCCTTATACTTTAAATTGAGGATCTTACTCTCGATTTCAGCTTATTGTTCTGGAGGTAACTATTTTTCCAAAAAATAAATTTAAAAGTCATCCATTCCATAATTTCTATTTCTTTAGAATATTTAGTATTCTAGATCAGTGAACAGAACTGATCAGAATCTCATTTCAAATGAAAAACACCACAACAATATTTTCTTATTCATTACATCCCAACTCATGGAATATATTTTCAAGATAATTAATTCATTTCTCATCTACCAATGGATTATTAGTTCCACCAAAACAAGGAGGATTTTCTAACCGATATAACACAGAAGAATCACACAATGGAATAATAGGATATTCTATAAAGGAAATTATTTTTGTCAAATCCTAAGTCAATTTCCCTAATATAGTTATGATCTAATCAGTTCCAACACGATCTATATTGGTCTGGTCAACAAGGAAATCCCTAGATTGTCTACAAGTATTAATTCCCTTTTATCTATTATGATTCATCACTAAATAATGTCTCACACTAAGTTATCTCATTACATTCATGAATATTGATCTAGTAAATTAAATACATATAACTGTAAAATATCTCAAATACTATAAGGTATTTTCATAATTCTCATATTAGTTATGTTTTATTTAATATCTAATTCCCAAGGTTTTTATTAAACTTGTTCTGATACCATCTATAACAACCCTAACTCCTGTAACCTAGATATGATGCATTCTATATTACATTGACACTGTAGAAAAATAATTACATCCCAAAGGATATAATTTTTTCGTATACTTGAAGAACAAGATACATACTTTATTCCCATATTACATTATAAATATAAAATACATATGTCACGACCTGACCCAAGTCTGGGTTTGAGCCACAACTACCCCAAGCCCAACTTCATAGGCCAAGGGTAGAAAAATGTGCCAAAGGCACACTAAACTTATGGAAGAGTTTTCCTAAATACCTAGACACACACACACACACACACATCCAACTCAATGAAAAAGGTTAGAGGGAATGAAATAAACGATGAAACACTTCTATAAATATACCAAATATGCATGGACCACTAAACTAAACTAAGTAAAGTAGTGTATACTGAAAATAAAAAGGATAAAAATACTCTCCCAGCTAGAAATATGTTCTAACCAGACAAAACTGAAAAAAGAAAACAATTAAGAGCTCATCTATTATATCCCAATCTACGACCACTGTTTGCGGTCCAAGTAGCTGGTATCCCTAAGCTCTTTTTAAGTCATGATCAACATATCCTCCGTCTAGAAAATACACAACAGGTGTTGGAAAACTTATATAGAGTGGTGAGTATATACATACCCAGTATAATGAACTAAAAAGGGTGAAGGAGGAGTAGTAAGAGATATAAATGAAGTGCAAAGAAATAGATAGAACAAGGTATTGTAAGAGTATAGAATAACCCAACAAGAAGGTGAGTGTAAGATCATACAAACACAAGGAGCTCAAAATGGTGAGAATATTAACGTCTCATAGAGTCTACACTTCCAATATTAGAATAGTAGACTCATCCAACCATGACAAGCTGACATGGAAATAACATGGAATTACCCATGCATCTCCACCTCTCCTAGAAGGAGAGTAACCCAAACCCATGGAGTGGGTCATGATAAAGGATATATATATATATATATTCCCATTAAAAATCCAAAATGAGAGAGAAAGTGGATCTCCATCTCATAGCTCATTCTAATATGAAAAGTATCGAACAATTCAAAAGAAATCCCGTCTATTATGCTCATCACCTCATGCGTATTTCATGGTCAAACAAGTCAATGGGACTCAATCACCAAAACATGATAAAATTCGATTTGGGTGGCACTGACTCACCTACATGGTTTTAGGTCATGTCACAAGAACATGTATTGGTCGGGAAAGCATCCCACTTTCTCATGAGTCTAAAGGTACGTAAAACCATGCCTTGTCACAGTGGAAAATAGTTAATGGGTCACCAGTTTTAGGAAGGTATCTTATTCCCTGGTATGATAAAAAGGTCCTACTCTGGTAGTCACCGAGGAATGCAACTACCCAGTCCAACTGGAGGGTACCACTCAAGATGTTCATCAGGTAATGCCACATCCTAGTCTTGCTGGAGGATAAGCTTAGTGAGTCATCAGGGATACAACACGGACCAACTTGGCAGGAGGTTCATTCCTAGAATATTCCATTGGGGAATGCAACTACACATCCGAATAGGAGGGTAATCCTGGAACATCGAGGAACTCCACTGCCCAGTCCTATTAAGGGCAACTTGGAAAAATCATTGGGGAATGCCATTTCCCGGTCATACTAGAGGGTATTCCTAAAACTACCATTGGGGAACACCACTTACCCACTTAGCTAGAGTGTAATACCAATACTACCATCGAGGAAGACTAATTCTACCATCAGGAAACACCACTACCCATCCCAGCTAGAGGTTAAGCCTGGTACTGCCATTGGGAAACGCCACTACCCAGCCCAGTTGAAGGGTAATCCTAGTATTTATCTAGTGTTTCTGTGGGATCACTATCATCATCAAATGTTTCCTTAGTTTGTTCCAAGCCCAAAAAATTTTACATTATATCTGGATAAATTCTACTAAGAAAACCATCAAGTTCTATGTGGAAACACTTAAGAAATAATATTTTCATGCTAAAATACAAGTTCAAATAAAGGAGATCTAGAACCTTTATGTTTCTTCAAAAAGAGGTACACAGCGTGTCTAGGACCCACAAATTTTGTGGTACCACTCTACTTTCTGGCCATATTATTTCCATCACATATATTTCTCTCTATATTCTAATACATGGAATGTAGGGGGTACTATATGACGTGTCTCAGCTACATTTCTAACCAACACATGAGACTCATCATTGATCTGAAGTGTAAAAACATAATTTCACTAATATTCCTCTCCAAATATCCCTTAATGGGAATACAGATCATACCATTAAAATCATAATGGGAAAATGTCCAAGATATACTATTCAGTTGCCTCAATTGGACACCTGGTGAAAAAGTTACATTTCATTGCATCATGATCAAACAGTGCATCGTGGACCCAAACCAGGAGTCTGAATTGAATACCTAAAATAACTCTTGAAACGTCTGCCTTAATTTTAGGGTCACAAAGCTACTGATAGTTCCTTAATAAAATATTATACAGAGAAGCTATGTTAGATAAAATATTTTAAAACAACAACAACAAAATTATTATTATTATTATTATTATTATTATTATTCTAAGTAATTTAAGACATCCAATCCATGAGACATAATTAATTATCCAACATTGGTATTGAAATGACTGTCTCATGTTCATGGACTCACTACCACAGATGGCATGTCAATTGATTGTCATATGAGGGAGTTATGACTGATCAATGGTTTAATAGTAATAATAAAAATATTATTATTATCAAATGCTATAAAGAACCAACCCATGTGTCAGAAGAAGGTACTCAACATGATTCTAAAAATGACCATCTAAAAATCATGGTCACGCTACCGCTGAGAGCGCATAAATCATACCCTCTATGAAGGTTTTATGGTGGGTAAACTATTTTGTTAATAATACTAATATAATTATTATAATAAATTTAATTAAAAACATAACCCCCCCTAATTATCATGTGGTGCCCCACCCAATAGGACACATGACTCTACCTTAGCCACCACTCTTGGAGTCGCATCGGACTGCCACCACATGCTACCTCCGCCTGGAGCGTCTCGCCAGACAGTTGTCCCTGCCACCTCGAACACCCCACACGGATTTCTACTGCCTTCTACTCCCCATCACACCTATGTTCCAACCCAAAACAAGAAATCATTATATATCTATGATCCTCAGAACTTGATCTACCCTGATCCTGTCTATTTTTGTGAAACCATTATCATTTTTTCAATTTTTCGTGCACCCAGAGGTCCAATCAAGTTTTGTAACACCTGTCAATGTTGAACCTGGACAGCATGGATCCAACAAGTGAATAATGCAAAGTAAAGAATATAAAAGAAATATAAAAAATTATTATTAAATTTTGTCCAAATTTTCTTGTCCAATTACTAACAACAAAGATATATAGGTTTTGATAAATATATCAAATAAATTGAGATCTAATAATCGTGCATATGAAAAGGCCGTAATTGGAAAAGATCCAAGAAAGTGGGTGGATCTTCCAAACCATTTATTCAAATTGTGAAAACAAAAAATTGATGAGTACTAGCTAGATATTTTATTGTTCATCATCAAAGAAAGTTCCTACCAACAACGGATGGAAGTGGTTGCATTCGCTACATTCTGATCTGCCATGATTAAGAGTTTCATCGTGATCCATAAATGGAGGGAGTAAGAGAGTTCTCAATGGATATTTTAGGATTAGAAGGAAAATCCTAGGAATATTTCCATACCAGAACACATATAGGGAATTTTTGGTTAGGTCAAAAATCAAATATTTAAGAAATAAATATTTAATTATTTAATTATTCACCCATGATGGCACATAATCCAAACACCTGACACTGACTAATGTTATACACCACATAGGGTAAAACCTACAGTCCAAACTCAATATTGTTTTTAGATTTCCCATATGTGTCCCATTTTTATGTTATTTGGGTTTTAGCTATTAAATGAATGAATGAATTTATTTATTTATCGATTTAACGTACCACCAATGAGTGAGGGGTCCGAACGTCATGCACCAACAAATTTAATGTTTTTCTAGGGTAAAAATCATGTTTCGAACCCAATCGTGATCTCTAATTTCTAATCTGGGTCTCCATTTATGATATATTACAATCTTTTAGTAAAAATATAGATGCGTAATAAAAATATATTAAATATTTTTAGAAAATTAATTCTGGGAACACTGGGCCTCAAAATTTCACATCGCCTTAGCTCCTGGCTCTGAATGTATTCTTAGAAATTTATCAAAGTCTTACACAACAAAACTAGAGTATCTACATTATTATCTTCATCATTTTTTTCATCCATGAAAAGAACAACTATGGAGAAATGTGAATATCCATAGCTCATGTTTAGTTTTCCATACATCTTACCTATACCAGGATATACGTCCAAAGAAGAAGTGTGAGTCTCCCTCATAACCTACTCTCGTAATGTAACTGGAATCACCATTCATCCCTAAAAAGGAATAAAGTGATTCTCTTCTTCAAAAAATCCATCATTTGAAACTCATAAGGATATCTTTTCATGAAAGACCTCACGGTCGATGTCCCCCAAGATATAGTGCCCCTACATCCTCATGGAGAAGACTACTGATGCCAGCACCACGTAGTGAGTTGCGTAGTTCAATTCTTGGGGACTCAACTAACTTGACCTGTATGTGATAACTATTTGTTGTTGCACCAAGGTTGACGTCAAGCATGAAAGGTTACCAAAGAACAAGGCATGTGAGTATACATATCCAATCATGAAAATCTAGACACAGAAAGCTTGTGGTATACCCCTCTTTTCTTTGCCTCTCTGGGAAGAAGAGTAACCCCATCCCAGAAACGTTATCGCACCCACTAGTGGAATCCGAAGAAAAATGTTTCCTGCAGTAAAATACCACTAGAAATACCAGGACATGCTCTGACACTCCATCGTAAATCCTCACCCTGAATGGACAAGTAAAATGAACTCATCCATGACACCTTGGTATTATCCTCTTTGGAAGGTACAGACTCACCCTCGCAGTTTTTCTCGCATCACAATAATTCATCTAGGTGGTGGATGAACCCCTATTCCTCATGCATTTGAAGCTATGTAGAACAACACCAACACAAGCTTATAAAGATGACTTGTGACACCTCGATTGATCCTTGGTAAAATAGAGGAATGAAAATAGTTCCTCAAAAAAATCTATACATATTTATGCTGCAAAAGGTAGAGGGACACAGATCATGCCTCTTAAAATCTAGTTCACTGTAGGGTCATAAGCCTCTAAATCTTACAGTTGTCTGCAACCCCAACCACAAGCTCTCTGAGCCTGAAATGGGTCACCTAGTGGAACCTCTACCATCGGGACCACCATGAACATGCCTATAAGATTCTTGATCATGGAACTACCTCTACCATGGTTGACCATCATCTATCTTCTTATACTGATCAGTACGTTTGGTTGCGCAATCGCACACCATCTGATCTCACACATAACAATTAAATCGCTGCCCATCTATGGGATGTCCTATTCCTTTTCATTTTCTCTGGACACATGCATGAGTCTGATCATGGGGAGGCCTCCAGCATCATGATATTGTCGACTAGTGTTTTCTAGCTATCGTAAACGTCATAGATCTATAGTGCTTACTACTAGATCCAACTACTAGGTGTACCTCATACAATAATATCTCAGACACCAATGCCCAATCCATAACCTTAGAATAGTAGGGGATAGATAAGAGTACTATGTTGGAATAGATATCACTATAGAGTCCCTTCTCGAACTTCTATGCTTACAAGTAGTTGTCGCAGATCATGTCCAGAGAGTATCGAGTAAGGTCGGTGAACCTCACTGCATACTCATCCAGTTTCATCCCTCCCTTATGTAACTCTAGAAGCTCCTAGATCTGAACTGAGTGAAAGAAGGATGGGTATTACAACTCAAGGAACAACAACTGTAAGTCACCACACAATATTGTCGACTCATCGTGCATATTTGTGACAAGGCTCCACTAATATCCAACTACTCTAAGGAAAAAGGATATGTTTAAGCACAACCAGCTGATCTACCGGTGTTCGGATGAGCCTGAAGAAATGGATAATTGACTCTTTCCAATCCTATACTACCTGAGGATCATGCTCATTGTAGAACCTCAGTAGCCTCTGGTGCTAGATCTCACATAGTGTGCTAATCCTACACACATCTTCAACCAGCCCTTCTAGGATGATCTACAACACAATAGGTATAGGTGCTACTACCTACCCACCATGAGGAAGGGGATCATGGGATAGACCCTGAACTAAGTCCACGTCACTCATAGGATCATCATCAGAGACTAGAGCAGGTATCCTAGCTAATTGTCATCATGGAGCCATCTTGAAAGTTGTAAAGGAGGTTTGAGGTCAGATGGCCGTATATATATATATATATATATATTACAATAATGGGGAGATAACTCAATAAGGGTAGTCAAAGAATCAATTATATATGATTCATGTACCATTAAACCCTACAACAACTTTTTCAGCATGTCAAGTCAACAATTAGGTAGTCAAGGTCTCGGTGAATGGATATGTCAGCCACCGCACCACTACTGGACTCCCTAGTCTGAGATCCACAGTTGAGGTACTTTTTAATTATTTCCATAAACCCAACCGAAATATTTTAAGGTAATATCCAAACAATATCCCAAGGGTAGAATCACCTTTTATATCAATATTCCATGACCTGACCCAAGCTGGGGCTCGAGCCCCAACTACCCTAAGCCCGCCTCCATAGGCTAGTGGGTGGAAAACAACACAAAAGACACACTAAAATTGGGGTGGACTTTACTTAAATATTGTTACTCATTAATGTATCCATCTCAATAAAAAATTTCATAGGTAATGAAATAAAATATGAAATAGTGGTATTATTATACCTAATATGCATGGACCACTAAATATAATGAAGTAGGGTTGTGTATACGGAAAATAAAAAGGGAAAAAATACACATCCATCTAGAAAAATATGCCAACCTGAAAAAACTGAGAAAATAAACAAAATAGAGCCTAGATACTATATCCTAATCTATGACCACCATACACTGTCTATGTAGCTTGTATCCTTAAGCTCCTATGAAGTCACGATCGACCTGTCTTCCATCTAGAGAAAACATGACACGTGTTGGGAAAATCCAATGTAGGGGTGAGTATATACATACCCAGTAGAATTCAATGAAATGGTTGGAGTGGTATTAGCGAGAGAAACAATTGAATAGGAATGTAGTATATAAAACAGTGTATGGTAAAAGTATATCTCAACCCGACAAGAGAGTGAAAGTAAGATCATCCAAACACAAGGAGATCCGAACGGTGGGGAGATAAACTTCTCATTGAGTCTTCAATACCTATAGTTGGAGAGTGGAATCATTCAACAACGATAAGTAGACATGGAAAACATGTGTACTACCCCACATTTATTCACCTCTTCTGAAAGGAGAGTAACCAAAACCCAAGGAGTGGGAACTGAAGAATGAAATATATATATATATATATATATATATATATATATATATATATATGCCCAGTCAAAGAACCCCAATTGAGAGAGTAAGGGGATCTCTATCTCATAACTCATCCCAAGAAGAAAAGTAGCCAATATTTCCAAAGAATTTCCATCTATGATGCTGAGTACCCCATTTTTCTTCCTTGGACACACATGTCATAGGGAATCAATCACCACACATTGATACTATCCACTTTTGGTGGCACTGACCCACCCACACAATTTAGGTTGTGTCACAAGAACATGTCTTAGTGGGGGAAGAATCCGCCTCTTTTTATTAGTCCAAAGGTACATCAAACCATGCCTCATCACTATGTTACATAGTCTATGGGTCATTGATTTTAGGAAAGGATCTCATTACCTTGTACAATAGGTGGTTCCTGCTCTAGTAGTCACCAATAAATGCCACTACCCAGCTGAACTGGAGGGTTCCACTTGAGAAGGTCATAAGAAAAATCCATTGTCCAGTCCTACTAGAAGGTAAGCCCTGTTAGTCATCAGGGAAATGCCACTGCCCAGCCCTATTGGAGGTTTATAACTAAAATATGTCATCGGGGAATGCAACTACCCAACCTAGCTGGAGGGTAAGACCAGAATGTCAAAGATCTCCAATGCCTAGTCCTATTAGAGGGTAACTCAGAAAGACCATCGGGGAATTCCACTACCCTATCCAACTAGAGGGTAAGCCTAAAACTAACATCATGGAACACCACTTCCCAGAATAGCTAGAGGGTAAGCCCAGTATTTCCATTAGGGAATGCCACTACCCAGTCTTACTGGATGGTAAGCTCAGTACTTCAATCGAGGAGCACCACTGCCCAACCCAACCGGAGGGTAATCCGAGTACATATCTAGTGGTTATGTATAATCATTTCCATCATTGGGTGATGTATCAGTGCATTACAAGCCCATAACATTTTACTTCATATCTCAATAGCCACAATTGGGGGCATCATCATGTTCTACATGGAAAAAAACTCAAGATAGGATATCTATAGGCAAAAATCTGAGTTCAAATAAAGGAGATATGAAACCTATAAGATTCCTAAAAAAGTGATACATAGAATTTTAGTGACACACACATTGTGTGGCCCAGCTATACTTCCTATTTGTTTCATTACCCAAACATGGATTTCTGGATATATATTAATACATGGCATGTAAGGATATTACATTTTGTGTCTTGGCCAAAATTCTAAACAACCCATGAAGAGTATCATCTGTCCAAAGTGTATAAATTTCATTTCACTAATAAGACACTCCAAATTGCCTTGGATGGGAAAATGGATAACAAAATTTTAATCCTCATTGAAAAACACCCGAGATAGACAATTCACTTGCCTCAATCGGACACCTCGTAAAAAAAGTTGCCTTTCATCGCATCACGCAAAAACCGTGCTTCATGGGCCAGAACCATGAGTCTGAATTAAATACCCAAAATTGGCCTTAAAACATCTACCTTAATATCAGAGTCATGACGTCTCTAATAGTATTTCAATTGGACGTCATAAAGAAAAACTATCTCAGAGACAATATTTCACAATAATGAAATTATTATTATTATTATTCATAGACATTTCATGAATCCAAGGCATGAGCCTGAATTAAGTATCCAATATTGGTATTGAAATTAGAATCTCATGTTCATGGTCATGATGTCATAGATGACACATCAATGGAATGTCATATGAGGGAGTTATGAGTGATCAACGGTTTAATAATAATATTATTATTATTATCATACACTTTTGAGAAATGACCCCTGTGTCATAATAAGGTATTGAACATCAGTCATAAAATGACCATCTCGAAATTAGGGTTATGCTACCGCAAAGGACACGTCAATCAGACACTTCATAGAGGATTTATGGTGGGTAAACCATTTTTTTAATAATAATAATAATATTATTATTATTATTAATATAAATTTAATTAAAAAATCACCCCCATGTTTTCAAGTGGGTCACCTCTCGCATGGGGCGTCGCATAATCCTCGGCCACCTCATCGGACCAACTTCCCAGCAACCCGCTGCCTCACCTAGTGCCACGACGGATCACCTCGGCATGCTGACTTCGCCTGGAGACACCCGCCATCCCAACCAACTCGGACGCCCTGCAAAGACTGTCTCCACCTTTTGCTCACTATCACACCTCAGTTCCAACCTAAAACAAGAAACGTTCACAAATCTGTAATCCTCGGACCATGATCTACCCTAATCCAGTCTCAATTTGTCAACCCATTTTCATTTTGTCCATTTTTCGTGCACATTGGGGTCTGATCGGGTTCAGTATCACCCCACAATATAAAATTGTGACTGGAGGGATCCAATCAATGAATAACATGAATCAAAGGATAGAAAATCCCTCCAAAAAGGATTATGCAATGTTATCTAAGTGTTCTTTACCAATGATCAAGAATGGGGATATCCATGGTTAGATAAATAGATCAAATGAATTTAAATTTGATACCTGAGCAAACGTAATGGCCACAATTAGCGTTGATCCAAGAAAGGGGGTGGATCTTCTCAACCATTTAATATAGGGATAAACAACCAATTGAATCTTACTACTCGGATATTTGATCATTCTTCATAGAATAATGTTCCCACCAATGATCGAACGGAGTCATTGCATTCTGATCTACCCCGATCTGGAGTTTCAACATGATTTTCCAAAAAAAGGAGGAAGATAGTTATCACCAATGATTTTAGGATAATGAGGATAAACTTGAGAATATTTCCATAATAATAAACTTATAGGGAATTTTATTTTAGGTAAAAAATTAAAAAATTAAATAAATAATTAAAAAATTATTTAATTATTCACCCACGATGTTACATAATACAAACACCTGACGCCGACTAAGGTTATACCCCACCTAGGGTAAAACCGAAGTTCCAAACTGTATGTTGGTCTCATATTTCTAATCATAGTCTCTTTTTTATGTGTTTTTTGGGTTTTATCTATTAAATGAATGAATGGATTTATTTATTTATCCATTTAACATACTTCCTATGAGTGGGGGGGCCGAACCTCTGGAACTAACTTATTTTATGTCATTCCTAGGGTAAACACTGCATTCCTAACCCCAAATTGTTCTTGGATTTATAATCAAGGACTCTATTTATGAGATATTACACTTTTTTTGGAAAATTGTTCACGCATAATAAAAATATATTTAATATTTTTATAAAATTAATTTTGGGGACACCGGGCCTCATAATTGCACACTGTCTTAGTGAATGGTTCTGAAAATATTCTAAAAAATATTCCAAATTCTTACATAGATTATCCAAAGTCTCTACATTATATCATAAAGACATTCTTGCAACATCGATATTATTCATAATATCCTTCTTTATAACATTTAAAAATAAAACAAATAAAATAGTGAGATCATATTCTTAATAAGGGTTACATAGAATGGAATATATCAATGAATAGATAAGTCATAATCAATATGGAAAGGTAAATAACTAAAAACACTTCTCATTTAATCAAGAACTTCACCATAATAAGCATACATGGGAAATATCAATGTAGTAATCTCATGGATGATAATTCTAAATTATGGAAATGATTAATATCAGTCTCTATGATCTCAAACATCATGGAATCTATACCATTGAGGCCCTGTTCCATGATATTTTTTAATTATAAATCGGCGTACTACAAAATTCCATTTAATTTTTTTAATAATTTGTCTCATGAGATCCATCTATGCATCAATGGGATATATAATTTTAGGTCCCACCAATAACTGAATGTCCAATTCATTTCTCATATATTAAATAATATATTTAATTCATTAATGGTATGCATTATTAAAAAATATATGTATTATGTAATGAATATGAATTTATCATGGTTTTCCAAAGTCAATTAAATAACATTCAATGTGAAACACTGAGTGTACAATTTTATAAGATTTAGGAAATAATAATATCGATGATACAAATAATATTGTTATTTGACTCAAATTTAATGTCCAATGATCCCAAGAATTGGAATTTTTCAAGATAAATTTAATATCCACAAAATAATTCAAGAGGTGAGTTACGGTCATCCAAAATTAGATTTTATAGTAAAACTAATTCTTCTAAACATTATATGAAAATGACAAAAATTAAAAACAAATTTTATAAATGAGTTTTCTTATAAAAATACACTGCGAACTAATAGAATAATATAAAGGTAATAAAATATTTATGGAAGTGGGAGAGTCCATTAAGACTGTAAAACATAAAAAGAACACTCCTTTTGACTTTTTTGTAACAAAATTAAAAAACAACTCTTTTTGGGAAACAATTATAAGGAATAATTGCATGATATTTTAAAATTTAAGGATGAATTAAAAAAGTCATTAAAAAATTAGAAATATAAAGTATTTTTGTAAACCAATTTTGAAAAATATTGAAATGGAAGAAAAATATACCTGGTCAATAAGATAAATAATATAATCTTTTATTTTAATCATTTATCATAAAATAATAACTGTTATCGAATCATTAATCATCCTGAATAAATATATATTAACTTTAAATACCTAAAATGGGTATTATATACACCACATAATATTAATAAGGTGTATATTACCAAATATGTCTCAATGGAGTGGATGTTCAAAATAAATCCCTTACAAAGCTCATATCTTTGAAATGAGTTTTAGTATATGAAGAAATTATGTGTAAAAAATGTATTAAAAGAATAAAAATTAAAAATAATAAAATATAATTTCGTTTCATACATAATCATGTCAAAATATTATCAATGAATTAGAATTATAACTTAATAAATAGAGATTGAGTTAAGAAACCCCTTACCTCAAGTTTAACATTTATCGTAGGTTCTCCAACATCCTATATAATAAATTTAAATTTATTATAATTTTATAAAATAACCATATTAATATCTATAATATGATATATGATCCATTTATGTCATTTTATAACCTTTTTGTTAATAATATTTTATTAGTGTCATTATTTTGGGTGTTAACTACTTTATTTTTATAGTATTATAGATTTGGTAGTTTTAGTCCTGGAATATTTCTCATGGTTAGATCGTATATGAAATTTTATTAAATATATAAATATATTATATATTCAAAAAAAATATATATATATATATATTCATCCATAAAATATAGATATAAAAAAATGAATTACACAATTCAGGGAGATGGTAGACTGTATGTACACATGAAAATTGTTTTCACCTTTTGATGAATGGAAAAAAAGAATTTGAATAATAAATAATATTTATTGAATTATTATTATATAATATATATCATATAAATTCATTAAATATATTCTTATTTCCATCCATGTAAAACATATATTAAAAAAAGATCACATCGCTTCGTATAGTTGGTAATCCACACTTACGCACGACCAACATTGTTGTTTTTAAATGGATTTATATGTAAAAAGTTATGTATGATATTATAATTAAAAAATAATATTTATTTAATAAATATCATATAAATTCATTATTTATATATTTATAACCATCCAATTGAAATATTAATTAAAATGAATGTCATTGCTATGTAGAGATGGTAAGTCTACGTACGCACGAGTGATGTTTTCACTTTTTGTAAGATATAAAATAGATGGAATGTGATTGTACCATAAAAATAATAATATATAATTTTATTCAAGATACTTGATTTATTATCTTAGGATAGGGACACACTTAAAGATGAATTATAAGAAGAAATAAACCGAAATGTCTCGGTAAATATGATTACCTCTTTTTGGTAGACTTCCTTTTGATCATGGTTCATTTTTAAAACCATATCCCATTAATTTTAAAATATATTATTATTAGGAATTTTAAATAATTTAATAAAATATTATTTATTATAAAATATTATTAATGTAATTTTTTACACTAGTCAATTAATAAGACTTTAAATACATCAAGACTATGGGAGAATTAGAATATAATGATTTCGTAACTCACTAACATATCATACATATCTCTAAAATTTATGGGACACATTAACTCATTAAAAATATATTACTTTTAAAATTTTTAAAGTCATTTATTTTATTTTTCCATTAATTAAATAATTAATGCGTCAGTGTTCTGTACGCATTTGAGGTAATTATTTATTAACTAAAAATGAAAAATAAAATACCATGATAAGTATTAATCATTTATATTTCAAAAAAAAAAGTATAACCAAACATATTCTCTAGTTATCCCCATGTTAAAAATACTATAATTATTAAAAACAAGTGTGACATTTTTTAGTTTTCCTTACAAAAAATATTATAAAGGTCATATTAAAATAGAAATGAAAAAAGACCATATATTCATCCTTTGGATTATTATGGATAATATATAATCATAAAATAAATTTAATTCATGTGTTATATTCATTTTTTAGTCCATATCATTTTATTTTTTGACTTTAATTACCTGATTTACCCTTTACTATGGTAAAAAAATTACAAAAGTTACAATGAATATTGACTAAAAATAAAAGGGGCCTTTTTATAAAATTTTAAACTCTCAATTCTAAATATGTTATTAATTTTATGAAATTAATTTTTTATAAGTGACATAAATTAATGATAAAATAAACATAGAAATCATGACGAAAACAATTTTTTAGAAAAATGCATTTTATGTATAAATCATGAAATTGATTTCAATGAACATAATTGGAATATTCATATTATATAAAAACTAATTTTATATTTAGATAACCTAAAAAATATAACATTTAAAATTCTTTAAACAAAAAACTATTTCAAATTAAAATTGTTATTTTTCATTATTCCATGGAAAATCAATATTTTTAGAAAAAACAAAACATTTAACCCTAAGAAAATTTTGATATTCTGATATGAAAAATGAAATAATCTTTACAATATAAAATTTATTAAAATTCTAGAAATTAATTATAATATTTTCTAACAAAAATCAATAAAAAATATTTTTGAATAAAATATATTTCTAAATCATAAAATAACTTTACTGAAAATTCAGTAGTTCTTTCATAAGTTTTATTAAATTAATTTGTATTGAGTATCTACATTATATATATTTCATAATTTTGGATAATACTATTCATACGCACAAATTCAATGGCTATGTTATTACAGTCATATTAAAATAATAATATTTTGTGGTTTGTTTAAGCTCGATGTTGGGTGTCATATATGCTATCAAACATAGTTTTCTTTTGAAATCTCATGGTGTTACACCCATGTGTGGAGATGGTGTTTCCATTAAGAAGATCAAGCCTCTAAAGAAAATGTTGTATTTTTCATATATAGACACACACATTATACTGTGTGTGTCTATATATATGTAAAACTATATTTAAACACACACACACACACACACATATATATATATAACGTGTGATAAAGTTAGATAATGATAAAAACACCTGTGAAAAATGACTAAGTGAAATAATATAAATTGAACACTTCAAAAAAATACTCTATAAAATAATTAACATTAACATAATATATTTTTAAGAATATAAAATTATAATATGTATAGAATATGACATTAAATTAAACACTAAATATTATTGTGCTAAAAAAAAGTAATACAATTTAACAATTACACATGTCATAGAATTTACATAAATTAACAATTATGATAAAAATATATTTCATAAAAATTAAAACAATATTTTTTTAAAGATAATTTAAGATAATAAAACACAAGAGAGAATGTAATAAAAAGAAAAAAACAAAGAATTTACAAGCACATGCACATGTAATACAATTTCCACCCTTTCTTAATTACAACACCAAACAAAAAAATCCAATATATTCTCCCTATTTTTATATGTTATTAAAAATATTAAAACTAATTCTATTTAAATTTATTATAACTAACTAACTAATTTCAACATTTTTCACTTTAATAAGGTAAAAAATATTACTAAAAAAAATTAACTTTATGTATATGGAGATCAAGATCAAAAAACAAACTCCATCTAAAAAAATTACAATATAAAAATAATTATCACATGCTAAAAGAGATAAATATCCACCTAAAAGGAATAAGAAAATTTTGAAAAATAAGATCTCCACCTAAAATTATTCTTTACATCAAAACAATAAATCCAAATATATAATATACTTAGAGCATATAAAACAAAATTTAAAAACATACTATATTATATTATTCTTACTACATGAAATAAAATTTTAACCACTTGATTAAACATTTATGTACATGTTTTAGAGTCATTTAAAAATCCAATACACACATTTTTTTACCCCTAATATTTAGGGTCCAATTGGTTATTACCATAATTTTGTGTTACCCAATAATATTTAAAATATTTATTTTATGGTAAATGAGAAGAAAAAAAAATATAGAAATTGTAGTGATACTCATAGATTAAGGGAAACTGGGAGAACATTCATTTGTATAATCTCTATGAAACTGGCATATGAAACATGTAACTGTTGACAAATTCTGTATAGAACTATTTACTAACGAATTTTTATACATATTAGGAATATGATGAGTATAAAGAAAACAAGTCTTATCTCTATTTCTTTGAATCATATCTACCATACTATCATATTTATCATTTCCATGAATAAAAATAAACACAATTTCTTTGAAATTGAATTTTTTTCAGATTAACATTCTCTTTATGATTAATCTCGTGATTATCATATAATGTATCTTTAGTATATTGAGAAGAATTTCATAAAACATGATTTTGCTTTTCAAGTTAATGTCCAATAATCTTTTTAGTTTTATAAAAGCTAGTTTTAGGGTGTTTAGTGCCAAACATACAACACCAATCAAGTTAAAGAGAACCAAAACAACAAACAACACAAAACAACATAGATTTAAACATAAAAATAGTCGTAGTCATTCCTATATTCATTACAGGATTCGTCTTCTCCAGTAGCCGATTCCCATTCCGGATTTCTCCAAAAAAATCACTTTGAACCCGATTGATAGGCATGTCCAGAATAGTCATAACTGATGATTCTTTCTTAACCACACTCCCCTTTTTGATAGCAAGAACCACCTGGATATTCCTTTTGGAAGCAGACCTTGTCTACATTGGATAGTGGAGATATGAGTAGTCTTTCCTTGTCCTCCTTGATGAGGTTGTAGATATGGTTTTATCACCTGGAGACCCCTTCTAATTCCCATTTTGAACAATATCGCTAAATGAATGGTTGTCAGGGGTACTCCAATTCTCCTTTCCTCCCCTATAGAAATCCTTTCCTACCCCAAACCGTTCCTTCAACCCAGCCTCATGACATCCAGTGAAGTCTCTCGGCCTCTGATATGAAGGGTTACTTTTCATCAAGGGTTGTTGCCCCTCCTGTCGGGAAAATTCCTCCCCATCTATAACATCTTCCTCCTACCCCTTACCCTCAAATAGAAGGGCCTCAGAAGTATTATCCCCCCGAAGAAATTTCTTAGAAAAAACCTTATCATCATTCTCTTCCTCATGACCTAAAAATAGTTCCTGTCCCATGTGATCCACTTGCATATCCTCCACAATCACAAAATCACCCTCACCCCCTGTAATGACCTCCTCCTCCAGACCCTCAGCCAAATTACTCACTCTAAGGACTTAAAACCTGTTATTCAAAGCCATAAATGGTTTTTCTAGAGGGTCCAGACCTTTAGACTCCTTCGATCTGTCCGTGTTAACCACCTCCACAAAACTGCATCTCCGATCCTTTTCAACTTGTTCTGGACCCGCAACATTAGAAGGTTGAACAACCCTCTCCTTATCCAGATCCATCACAATGCTGGTATTTCATACTATTTGACCTTCCTCAAAAACAATAACAAGATATCCAGAGGCGAGATCCTCCCCAGGTGAAGCATTCAGATGAGAACCCATCCATCCTTTAATTAACCCCTTCGTTGGAAAATCCAAACCCACCTTCATATCTTTGACCAGTTCATTATTCCTTACACCATCCTCAGTTATCATCATAGCATCCTTCCCACTGTAACAAGCCCCCATCGCTTGTAAAACTTCAACCGAATGTCCCATGTTCTCGTAAAAACCACAAAAATCCTCCAAACCTTTATACACTACCATCTGTTTGTATCTATACTCTTCCCGACCGTAATCAAAATATAATAAAAAGGGATGCGTGATGCATCCATTACAACACACACCTAGGGGTTTACCAGATGGAAAACATCCACTGTTCCACAATCATAACATAGGTATCTGCCTACCATGTTACCCAATAAACTATTAACAAAAGGGTTTTGAAACGGTAAAGGCAGTTTAAGAAAACATACCCAAACAACGATAGAAGGTGAATCCTGGTTCATATATAGATCAAAAGACCTGCACAAATGCACAAAACGATTTCCATTGAATATGAGAGGCACCCTAGCCCAAGCCTAAATGAGATCTGAATCTGAATAAAATCTAATCATAATTTGTTTACTATCCAGTAAACCCACAACCTCTCATTCGCAAAGATCCCACAATCCAAAAACAAATCGATCAAAGTCATCCATCGAATGTTTTATGTTATTGAAACGAGCCACCAGGGTTAGATTCAGCAAGGACTAAGACTCTGTGAACTCAGATAATGAGAGAGGAAGATTCGGTGCTCCATAAATTAGGCCAGGAAACTTAGGGTTAATTAAAGATTTCTGAAAAGGAAGAAGATACCCCGGGTTCGAGAAAAGCTGAAAGGACCTTGAAATCTCATGATACAGTGATTCCCGCTCCCCCACCAAGGGGGAGGAGCTGGCACCATGTTCACTGTCATCACTAGAGGGGAGAGAGCATCATGAGGTCATGGAGCAGCTCCAGGTTTTTTCTTCATTTCATTATTTTATTTATCAAAATTGAGAATAGAATTTTTCAAAATTTTCCTTTCTAAAATAATAGTATTATTTACTTTAATAACCTTCTTATTATCCTTAGATAATTTTTTATACATTTAAGAAATATTTTCAATTTCCTCTTGAAATTCATCATAGAATTCACTTAATTTTTTTAAATATAGATTTATCACAATCAAAAGTACAAGTGGATTTTGAATTAGAGTCACAATTATAAGTATTTCTAACATTTATTGACGCATCCATAAAACACATACAAGAATGTTTTAACATGTATTCAAAGGTATCTATTGCTTGAGGATAATTTCCCATCACTGTAAGGTTACCAACATTATTTTCACTTCTATATTATTCACTATATTCTGATTCTACAATGCAACTCAAACCAGTATGATAAGCTTTATTATAATCTTTATTCACTTTTTATCTTTTATATTTTAATCTTGGACACTCATATTTAATATAGATGGATTTTCTACATTCATGGTAAATAATAGTGTATTGACCTTTCATACTATCTATTTTTGAAATTCTTATTATATCCCTTTATTTTCCCTTCATTTTTTCTGGTTGTATGCTTTTTATATGTGAGTACTTGAATGAATTTTGAAACTTGATTTATATCATCATCCTTCTCTGAGCTAGAAGAATATGAGGAATCAATAGATGATTTAGTAAAAACATATTTAATTTTAAAAGAAAGTCCCTTTATTTTTTTAGATGAATCAAGATCACTATTCTTTAATTAAAGATCATATTGAAATAGATATCTAATCAGATAATCTTAATAATATTCTCCAAAATATTTTCTTTTGTTAATATATACTTCCTTTGAATTCAACTTCTTTGGTAAGGATCAAATCATCCTTTTAATCATAACTTCATTCATCATAGTTTTACCAAGTTTAAACATACTATTTAAAATATTTATGAATCTATTGAACATATAATTTCCACTTTCATGAATAAAAACTCTAAATTATTGAAATTCAAACTTAATGATTTCAATCATAGTTATATTAAATTTTTAATTCCATGATGAGTTACTTTTAATTTTCTCAGAAAGTAAACACATTTTTTCAATAAGAATAATATTACTATGATTATGTCTACATTGAGTGTAATAAAGATAATTCATCTCTTTGTAATTCAAGTCATATTGTGTGGCATTTTTTATAGTTAACTAATAAAGATTACCCTTTGGTATTTTACAAATTCGGGCCCTGATATTCGAATATTCATTAACTATATTTTTTCAAAAAACATCCATCATGTCATTCCATATCCATAATCACTTCCATTGAAACGAGTTTGTCTCACCAAATTTAATAATTCAATCTCATGATTTTCCATCACTGAAATAGTTATTTCCTTAGTCTTGTTAAGGAATAGAATAAAAATTATCTTAAATAATCACAAAAATACAAAAAAGTGAAAACTATTCTTGTAAGGATATCTTATGGTACCAATTGATGAAATCAGTAAAAATAAAATAGATTTAAATAGAAAATTACAAAAAGGGCATCCCTATGATATCAATTGTTGGTATCATAAAAAATAGTAAAAGAGTTGAGTAATACTTAAGAATTTTCACCATTGATACGAAGTTTTTTATTAGAAAGGTGATGTAAGATGGTCTAGAGGGGGTTAATAAACATTCTAAAAATTAAAAAGTTATTACAATTAATCAATAAATTAGTGGAAAGAAAAAACAATATAGAAATAATATAATTTTTATAGTGCTTCAGTCTTATTCACCCAGTCTAGTCTTCACAACCCAAAAAATTGAGTATGGTACCCACTATGAAATAGAGTGATGATTTTACAAAGGGATAAATCTAAATCCATAATATTTCAAAGGGATGAATCCAAACCCATTACTTTTTGAGGAGTATCTCCAAACCTTACGACATAGCGATTTGTAGGAGCAGACAGAAACTCAAGCTTATCAACAAGTAGCATTCTCAACCTAAGTGTATTGTTTTCTTGTTTTATATGCATAATTAGAGGAATAAATTTAATAGGTTTTATAACCTATGTGATAAAAGATTCAAGTGAAGACCTCTAACCATATAGAAAAGATGGAACAAATATTACCACTGGATAGAAGCAAAAATATTACTGGTGATGAAACAGTTCATGCAGACCCTTTTGAATGATATAGATAGTGTACGTCATGAATTCCATAAATGGTATAGTACATACTTTCAAGGTAAATAATTTTTAAGATTAAATGTTCCACATTGAGAGATAATTAAAAATAATGTAAATAGTAGAGTATAGGATCTCTTGAAGGTTCAACGAGTATGAGCGGTTTATATTTCTTTTAGTCGAATGTTTATCTTTATAGTAATAGTTATTTTTGGGTTTGTCTTCCAAACATCCTGGAGTCATTTATATAGAAAACTATTTGTGTTATACACCCAAGTAAGCTATTATAAAAATTGAAAATAATAAGAATAGAGTTATCCTAAAGTCTCATGGTGATAAAAACAATTCATATAATATAGATGAAATTTAACCTTATTTAAATATATCATTTGAAAAATTTTAAACTATTAAACAAAATTAAATAAAATTTAATTATTATTTCTATAACACTCAGTCAAATAATTTCTTGAATATCGCATGAAAATTTGTTGTAAATAATGTTTTTTCAAATACCTTCGGTATTAATTAATAAAATAAAAAATCATATTTAACATAAATTTAAAACAATAAAAATACACTGAAAATATTTAAAAAAAATTAATAATTAATTAATATGTAATTAAAAAAAGAAAATAAATATTAATAATATTTTAATATTTTTTTGTATGTCTAATGAATAAATAAAAAAATATTTAAAACATGATTAAAACCCTTTAAAACACTTTTCATAGGTAAAATAGGATTTAAAATCAAATATAAGACAAATAATACAATGAAAAAAATTATAAATAAATAGATAATAATATATTTAAAAAAAAATAAAACATAAAGTTAAAAATATTCTAAAAAAATAGATTTAAGAATGATAGTAGAAAAATAAAGAACCTAACGATTGAAAATTTGTAAAACTAATGGTCACACATTTTTATAACTACTTGTTGTAAATTGGAATAAATAAAAGTGTAAAATGTTTTACTTCCACTACTAGAACTTTCAATGAGGGATAAAGAACTTGTTGTGAGGACCACCCCCAATTAGGGGAGTTAATTACAGAGGATGAGTTCATGGGAGTCTTTTGTCGGTAAGGATAATTCTATTTTAGTGGATACCCAGTGTAGTGGAGAAAACATATTCATTTTCTGGTAAACAAACTAGGTGTCATCGAATATTTCAAGGGTATATAAACTACCAAAATAACTGGTGAAAATTGGGTTTTTTTTCTTCCTCTATAAAATGAGATCAAATTTCATGGAATTGATACCTTTAAAAACCATTTGTAATTGTTTTGTATACTCCAAATTTTTATCTAAAGAGTAGAAATTTAGAACTAGTCCCCTTCTCCCATGGACATAGGAAATATTTCTTAACCATGTATATCTTTTGTCTCCACCCATTTTTTTTTTGTTTGATTTCATCTATAGGGAGTCTCGCAACACCAAAAAAGTGGTATCAGAGTCATTAGGGTTGAAATGGATAAGGTATAGATAGATTTCTTGATGACTAGAAAATTGAATGAGGTCATAAAAAAATTTAGGTGAGATTAGTGAATATCTCATTGAGGCAATTCCAACAAAGAAAATGGCATAAGAAACAGAGCTGAAATGATGCTGATAGAGGCAGTCCATGTTCTGGTCAACTTTCCAGTGCTACATTACTCACTTGGTAGAGTAGATGACATAATTCATTCTAGTGGTGAATTTATTGTGGGTTTCCTAGAAGTTGTTCTTCTGACCCACGCCATCACCACCTCATTATTTTATCAACAATGTTGAAACTATTTCGGCTATATCTTGGTCAATCGAAATCTGTTTTCAAAAATCCAGGAGTCATTTCCATCTATTTAAACCATTCTGGATGCATCTATGTAGTTTTATTTTTGATATTATAATTTAATAAATTGAATAAAATACCAATAATATGATTAATCTCACAACTTTTAATTATTCCATCAGGAAACCCAAAATGGTGGATCTTTTATATATTAACGATTTGTGGAAACCAATAGTGGAGACCACAAAGCCCATTGTAGTGAAAGTTGAGGAATCTCCCAAAAATGGTCAGTCTAGTGAGAATATGTAAACCAGTGCCCTGTCAGTTGATGTGGAGTGGGTCATGCTTAATAGGAAGTACGCTGCCCAAAACAGATAGTGGATTGATAAGAGTATCTTCTTGAATTTTCCCAAAAAACATGATGCTTCCATTATATAGAGAAAATTGATCAAGTTGTATGCAAGAACAACCACATAGGAAAAAACCCAATACACTAACTTCTCAACTTGAAGTACAATAATGAGACCAATGTATCAGAGAACAGGAGGGCATCCCAAGATACTATTTATCATTTTATTTCCATGAAAATGATGATTGATAATGAGTTTCAAGATTTTTTGATGTTGAGTTATTTACCAATGACGTGAGATACACTAGTTTTATCATATAGAAATTCAAATATGGATAGAACCCTTATCGTGGAGACGGTGTAATAAATAATTTTGAATGAAGAGTCCTGAATAAAAGATGATGGATTCACACATGAATTATAGTCTCTTTTTACTAAAATACAAGGGGAGTGGAAATAGAAAGTAATAATTAGGGGAAGTTAATCTCGTGGCCAAGTTATACAAAGGAGGAAGTGATTGAAATCCTAATTGAGATGTGAAAAGATGTTCCACCACTATGGAAAAACCAAACGCCTCATCCGATAAAGTAAGAGGTTGATGGAAAAGTAGAGGGATCCGGAGAGTAAGACACAAAATAATTATATTGCATTTTCCAATTAAGTGGTTTTTATTATTTGGGAATATAATCAGGTCAATCTTGCAATGAAAGACTCAGAAAGAGTGATTGATTTGGAGGCCTAATACAATGTTAATTTCAAAAAGATTTTTTCTCATCTTACACTTCATGGAATTTTAGAAACAATTAAATGGGAAATTATGGTGCTTCTAAAATCACAAGTATAGGTAATATTTTTCTACAAACTAATATTGGATTCAAGTTATTGTTGAAGGATATGAGGCATGTTCCTAATATTCTCCTCAATCTGATATTCATAGAAATTCATGATGATGATGGATATTTCAGTTCCTTCAGTTATAGGAAATTCAATATTACTAAATGTGACTTGGTAATTTCTAAAGTAAATAAATATACATCAATTTATCTCATAGATGCTGAACAGTGTGGAGGAAAAGTCAATGTAACTAAAAAAGATGTTCTTGTAGAATTTTGTCATAGGAGGCTTGGTCACATTCAAAAGATAGAAATAAAAATAATCCCTTGGGAGGATCTATTACTCAGAATAAAAGGTACCAATTTGGATACTTGTTTTGATTGAATAATGGGAAAACAACAGAAAGTATCATTTCATGGTTATTTACCATGAAAAAAAGAAAATGTTTTAGATTTGACTCACACTAATGTCTTCATGATGAGCACTAAGTAAATGGGTATCTATTAATTTTGTTACCTACATAGATGATGATTATAGAAAAGTTATGGATTTTTCGTAGAAAATAGAAGATCAGGTAGAGGATGTGTTGGGGAAGTTTCATGTGAAGGTGGAAAGAGAAACAGACAGACGATTGAAGTGTGTGTGAGAAGGAAATATAGGAGAATATCATGGTCCATTTGAGGAGTGTTACAGGAGTTTTGGAATAAGGATAGAAAAAACAGTACCCAATCTTCCTCATCATAACGGTGTTGCTTATAGGATTAATAAAAAAAAATTTGTGAGAGATTCCAATGTATTCTCTCAAATGAAATGTTGTGAAACAATTTTTTTGGGTAGGAAATAAAGTCAATAGTTGGTATTATCAGCCTTTATCCATCTGTCCCACTAAACTATGATGTCCTAGAAATGGTTTTGATATGTAAATATTTTTCATACAAACAATTGAAAGTAGTTAGATATAGGAAATTTGGTCACATATCAAAATATGAACAAGTGAATCTGGATAAAAAAAGAAAATATTGTATCTTTTTGGGATATGCTCATGAGGAGTATGGATATTGACTCTAAGATCCTATTTGTAGGAGGATCATAAAAACCCTATATGTGGTGTTTTTTGAGGATTAGATAATTAAATATTTCAGGAAGACATAAAATGTAGAGAAGTTGCATTATGAGAAAATTCCACTCAATATGGAACCAGTCTCACCGCCATTAGTTCCATCTATTATGAGAGAGTTATGTGATAGTGATGATACATCACTAACAAGTAATATGTCTCCATCTACTAATACGTCTCCATAATATGATATTCTAGAATATATTCCCCCTAAAGTGCAGTGGAGGAGATCCACTAGAGAATGGAAACTAAGTCATAGATACTCACCACATGAGTATGTGATGCTCATTAATGGGGGAGAGCCAGAAAGTTATGATAATGAAATCAGGATTTAAAAGAATATTGAATGAAAAAATTCCATGCAATAGTATATGATATCATTGCACAAGAACAACACATTTTATTTAGTAGAGTTACAAAATGTAAAGAATGCACTCAATAATAATTTGGTGTATAGAATCAAAGGAGAAATGGCAACTAATAGTCACATTATAGAAAGAGAACGGTTATGAAGGGATTCATTCAGGAAAAAATGTATTGACTTTGATGAAGTTTTTTATCCTTCAATTAAAATGTATTTTATCGTAGTTGTATTGGGATTAGAGGCTAGTCTAAACTTGGATATTCAACAACTGGATGTGAAGGTAGAATTCATACATGGTAATATTGATGAGGAGATATACATGGAGACGTTGGAGATATTTCTAGTGAAAAATAAATAAAATCAAATATGAAAACATAATAAAAGTTTATACGGTTTGAAATATACACCTAGGAAATTGTACATGAAATTTGATTCATTCATTTGTAAAATGAGTATAGGAGGGTGATTGTTGATCATTGTATTCTAATAAAACAATTTTTTGATTGTGATTTCATTATCTTATTGTTTTATATTAATGATATGATGACTATTGGTAGAGATGTCACCAAGACTGATAGTTTTAAGAAGTATTTAGACAGGTATTTTGAAATAAAGTAATTCAGTGATGCAACTCAAATTCTTGGTATGATGATTACTCATGTTAAGAAGAATCCTAATATTTAGGTATATTAGGAGTGGTAAATTGAGAAGATTATTGAATGGTTCAACGTGAATATGGTAAAACAGATTAATACTCTACTGATGATTCACTTCAAGGTTACTATGAGGCCAATTTCACCAACATAGGATGGGAAATCATAAATGGAAAAGCTTTATTATCAGTCAGCAGCTGGCGGTGTTTTGCATTCCATGGTGTGCACCAGATCCAATATTTCTCACTCTATTGATGTTGTTAGAAGATTACTGTCAAATCCAATGAAGGACCATTATATAGAATTAAAAAGGATATTGAGGTATCTATGAGGTTTATCTATTCATTATTTATGTTTTGGAATTGACATAATGTTTTTTGGAAGAATATATATATACCGATATTGCTAGAGATGTAGACATGAATAAATCCATATTTGGGTACCTTATATCATTTATATGGGGTGGATTCTCATGGAAATCAAGAATTTATAAGTTTGTTTTACTATATACTATAGAAGAAGAGTATATTGCAATCACTGAAGTCTATAATGAGATGTTGTGGATGATGAAGTTTTTACAAACAACATAAACAATGTTGGGAAAAATATATCCTTTATTGTTATATTTAAAGTTCTATTCATCTTAGAAAGAACCCAACATTACATTCCATGTCCAAACACATCAAATTATGATTCCAATGAATCATAAATGTATTATAATAAATATTTTTGAAGGTTTACAAAAGACACCCCAATTAAAATGGGGCATACATGATGGAAAATGTTCTACCGAAAGAGAAACTGGAATCCATTAAAGAGACTGTAGGTCTAGCTTCTACGCCAAATTGGGCATGAGGGGGATATTTATGTGGTAAAATTATAATTAGGGGATTCAATTACAGAGGATGAGTTCATGGGAGTCTCTTATAGGCAAGGTGAATTCTCCTTTCAAGGGAATCCAATGCGGTGGAGATGGTGTTATTGTGAAGAAGGTCACGCCACCGAATAATATGGTTCACTATACAAACATATACATATATTACTCTATATATAATGATATGTAGAAATACATTTAAACAAATAAATAAATATATATTATGTGATAATCAATGTTAAATATAACAACACATTTGAAAAATAACTATGTGAAATAATATAAATTGAACACATAACGCATATGACATACAAACAAAATAAACATTAACACAAGATATTTATATGATTAAAAAATTAGAATAGTTATAAAATTATATATAAAATTAAACACTAAATATAATTACTCTAAACAAAATTATTACACATAATCATCAACACATGCAGTAGAATGTACATAAATTGATACATGTGATATAAAATAATAACACTAAAAAGAAAAAAAATATTTTCCATAGTATATTTAGAAACCTTAAAGAATGTGGGGGAGTATAATAAAAAGAAAACAATGAAAATGAAAATAAATTTAAATCACATTCATATGAACAACACTGGCTCGAATACGTATCTCTCTATCACACATATCATTAGTGTGCATGTGTCATGTGCCTAGGTCTCTAGAGATCATGATGCCTCTAATTTTGTTAACACACATATAAGATGAAAATAGGTATGATATCTATTTTCCCTAGTTATTATGGATCCCTTTTAATAGGTTTATATGTTCCTCAGTAATCTTGGGGATCATATACTTGGGATCCATATGTCCAAGTAATCATTGGAGATTTTAACCTACATGTGAATTCTCCCAGGTCTCCTACTTGAGTAAAGTTTTGCATAGGTCTCCTACCTAATTGAAACTTTACCCAAACCTTCTACCTAATAAAAACGTTACCCAATTATCTTAACTAATAATAACATCATCCAGGTCTCCTACATATGTTCCCATTCACCCAAGCCTCTATACTAGGGAGATCCTTTGCTCAAGTACCCCCTTTAGGGTGACACTTCACCCAAGTACCATCATTCAAGTGACACTTCACCCTATTAACATCATTAGGGAGACACTTCACCTAGGTGCCTTTATTTAGGCATAATCTCCCCCTTATTCCTCCATTAGGTTGATAATTTACCCTAGTACCCCCACTAGGGTTTCAATTTTCTTTATCCCCATAAATAGGGTACCAATTCACCCAAATACCTATACATGATCTCTAATAAACCTTGTTTCCTATCTTTGGTCTCTAATTTTCCCAAGTATCATAGCTTGGATCCAATTCACACAGGTCCCCTACCTGGGTGATAATCCCAACGTTATATACCTTGAGTTGAGATACCTATCTTAGTGTCTATATACACCTTGAGTTGAGATACTTCTCCTGGTTATTATAAATACCTTTAGTCAAGATAATCCTCTTAGTTACCTCATCTTTTACTTGAGTTGAGGTACTCCTATTACATTCATAATATATGGGTGTCTTATATAGTTGTAATACTCAACCATTCTATTCTACCTTACTCATTTATTTTTCAATAGAAAATAAATTTACATAACTATATGAGACTCTTACTAGGTGTATGTCCAAAACATACCTTATCATCTAGTTCCATTAACAAAAGATAGGATGCAATGTTATGTGACACTTGCAAGGAATAATCTTGACCATATCCTCCACTACATTGTTACCAATAGATAGGATGATAAATAAGGGAATTATAATGTGTAATCCACTCTTAGTCTCCTACTTTCATGCCTTTTACAGCAAATACATAAACACATATACCTTCTACCATGTGTAAGACCCAATCATTTCAGTCTTCCTTCCTTGTCTAGTTATCGATAAATAGGAGTAAAACATCTATGCATGGGAATCCTACTTTGTGTAAGAATCAACCATTACAATCTTACCTCCTTGCTTAGTAACTAATAGAAATGAAGTGTACATCAATATATGGGATAATAATAGGTGTAAGCCTCAATGATATATTCTTATTCCGAGTTACCAACAAACAGGATGATCCATTATGGAAACTAATGTGTAAACCCTGGTCAGTCTTTTTTCTCTAATTTTATGGCATATACATTTAATATGGTCCTCCTCCTTAGGTGAAATCCCAACCTTTAAAATCTATTTTCATTTACTAGTTACTAATAAACAGAGGGTAGACATTCATACCAAAGACGCCTATTAGGTTTATGCCCCAACCAAATCCTCTCATGCATAGTGATTAATAGATTTGATAAGTCATAATTGTATCTAAGTTCATAAACCCCACTTAGTCTATTGTTTTCACACCTTTTACGACACATGCATACTAACATGATTCTCCTACTAGGTATAATCCCCAATATTTCCAGTTTTGTATCCCTATTTAGATAATGGAACATCATATTACATTTTTTTCAGTACTCTTCAAATCCTATTTTTTTATAAATCATTGAATGGGGATCATCTCAAATTGTTTTCCAGAATAAAGTTATTTTTTTTGAAATTTTTGGGTTGTGCATTTTTGGTGCATGGTTTTTCCAAACCATGCACCCACCCAATATAAACCATTAAAACTCAAATAATATGGGAATTCATGGTTATAAAATGGGTTGATAAAATGTTCACACATAAAGTATAAATCATGAACCCCATTAGCAGGGCACATGGTTAGGGTGCACAGTTTGACAAACCATGTGGCCATGCCCAGCTAACCATGCATGTAGGAATTTTTATTTCCAAAAATTAATTTAAAAATTCATGAACCCCTATTTCTTCAACTTCTCAATCGTAAATTTGGATTATGAAAAATCCTAGATCTTGGAGTCTCTTAAGAACCCATTTTTTCTCCTCCAAACCCCTTCCATGGCTGATTGAAGCCTGGAAAACCCCATTAAATCACAGTCCAATAAGGGATCTTCTCCCTTTCCTTATCTCCCAAACTATTCTTCTTTCCTATATAGGGATTTTTAGATCATATTTATTTTATGGTTATAAACTCCGTTGTTTTGAATCTTGATTCTATATTCATTTTTGAGATCTATGTTGTTGTCGTTTGTTGTTTGAAAATCCTGTTGCGAGTCTTGTGTTGCAAGATCTTTGTGATAAAACGTAGGTGGTTCTGTTGAGATTTTACATTTAATAAATCATTGATTTTCTTTATTTATTTATATTTATTTCAATTAAATTGTAAAAACTCAATTCAATGAAAATTGGAATTTGAAATTGGATTGGCATTAATTTTGGAGAAAACCCCTCCAATTCAAATTGAATTGAAAATTGGGGTGTGATTTGAAATTTATGTAATGGGAAAAAAATTTGGATATTTGTTTTCAGAAAATTGGTGTAAATTAATTTTATATGAACCTATAATTTTTTTATCCTAAAAACAACATGAATTGATTAACCCCCTTTATTTTTAGTGGAAATTGGCATATTGAAATGACAAATGGGGAAATTGTATTTTAAATAGTTTTGAAATTATTTTCCATTTGTTGACTGATTGATTAAGAAAATGTGATCCTGGGTAATTATGGGTTATTTAGAACAAACATGCTTGGATGTAAATGAAATAGAAATAGATTGATACTTTACCACTATGACAAAAACCTATTTAGGATAATATTATCCCTAGTGGGATGTTGATGGGTCCTATTAAGCTTGATCCCGAGGGATGTGTGTGCACATTATTGTGATGACATATATGAGATGTGTGAGGATCCTATAACTTTCAACTATCTTACCTGGGGGAAGATGTCCATAGTTATTTTTACTGTAATTTTATTGATACATATATATATATATATTCCAATGATTCTGTTAATATTCTACTGATTCCAAGTGATTTATATAAACTATTTTATATAAAATGTTTATTAATCCATTGTTTGAAATATTTTCATAATTTGAACTAAAAATCTTGTTTTGATTTAAATATAAAATTTACTTCCATGCCTGTTTTTTTAAATTGAATGCATGATTCGGTTTTTTATTTATGGAATCTTGTTATGGAACACTTGGCGAGACCCTACTGGAATTCTATCTCACACCATAACTTTACCATCAAATGTTTGTAGATTTTCTTCTTCCAGGATCAAGTAAAGGGAAAAGCACCATTTGTGGAGGTGGATATTCATGACCTTTAGGCTTTTTGTGAGGATACCTTCAGGATAATTTAGTTTTATCTCACATATTTTTGATTACATTGATGATGTTCTATTCAGGTTTTTGTATACCTATTTGGATTCTTGTAATATTCCCCCTTTTGAGTTTCCTTTTTAGTATATTGATATATATCTGTTTCTTTCATAATTATTTTTGGAGAAAATCATTTCTACTTTCATATTGTATGATGTATAGTGCTAGTCTTCAATCCATGGGGACCGGGAATTCCCTTTGGGCTATTTAATTTCCAGTTTGGGTTTCATTGTACTAGGTTATCCAGGTTGATTCATGAAAAAGTTGTATCAAAGGAGGTTAAATGCCTTTCCATGTGGTTAGAATGTAGTTGATATCTTTTCAGGACTTGGGAGGTAGCTACGAGTGAGTGTTTTCCTACTTTCATTGTAATGAGGCTTAAGACACCAAGGGTGGTTTGGGAAATATTTCTTGATGATTAGTTATAATCTTTTCTCTAATTTTTATTTCAATAGATTGAAATCCAAATAATTGTAATATATCTGACATGATTATTTTCTTTGTTGTTCTTATTTGACTGTTGATATGAGTAATTTTCTAATATATTCTTTATTATTTTCTGATGTTGTGTAGCATCAGGAATCTGATAAGATGTGTGAGTCAGATCACCTAGGAAGCATATGATGAACCATAGCGATAAAATATAGATGTGGACCATAATCTGGTTGAAGTTATTTTGTGTTCTATCAAGCTAAAGGACAAGCACATGCTCCCATTTATCTTCAAGCCCCATCTATGGAACCACATAGGGATGCTTCATAGAATCATTCTTTAGATATTCTTCATCAAAATATACAAATATTCCATATATCTAATAATCCTCAATAGGATGAGGATTGGTTGATCATGATTGATATTTTTTTTTACTTAGAAATGCCTCATGAGATCAAGGTGAAATGTTCCACCTTCAAGGTGGAAAGACCTAGTAGGAGATTGTGGGACACAATGGTGAGAGAAATGAATCATGAGGGATTAAAGTGAAAGGACATCAAATTTATTTCCAGTAAATAGTTCTACCGAGAGTAAATGGTGTTTGCTAAGGTTGTCTAGTTATTCGAACTCAAGAAGGCTGATATGAGTGTGACTGATTTTTCAAATTGCTTTGCTGATCTTGTGCATTTTTACCTGAGATTGTATCAGAGTAGATGATGAATATTTGATGATTTGAGATTGGAATTTGAACTGATATTCATTGTAAAGTTTTATTTATGAAGCTATCTTTGGATGATAATGAACTAGATATGGCGTTGATGGTTTAACTTGACCTAGATGGTAATTCGAGGTTGATGGGAGTTCTTTTTTCACTAAGTGGTGAGTTACCATAAAGAGAATAGAAAGAATGATGAGTCACATGGTGGATCTCAATAAGAGGGTTTTTCTAGACCTAAAACAATACCTAGATGAGGCCCTTTGATTTGATACCTGTGTGGAATGGCTAAGTACTCAAAATGGGTTTTCACTTAGGCACCCATGATATGTGGTTCCTACAAACTCTCAGGTCACGGGTAGAAGTTTTTTCATTTCTATTCTTCTCCACATAGTGGCATGGGATCATCAATGCCTAAATGACCTGAAATTCAATAAGATTATTTGTGAACGTAGGGGTTTCAGCCACACACATCAAGATTAAAGAATATTCATGCAGTAGAAGTTTCTCCAGAAGAAGAAGAAATAGGGCCATTAACTATGAGAAGTACCATAACTATTGGTTCATCTTTAGTGACTAATTTATTTTATACTGGTTCATATCATTTGATGATTTTTCCTTGTATTATGAATATGATAAATCTTTATATGGTTATTTTATCTTATGAGATGGATACTACTTCACCCCTTAGAATGAAAAGAGAGTATGGTCTCTATTTTCATTCTTATGTTTTCTCATGATCAGATGTTGAGCTTACTTTGGATTTTATGGTTATCAACATAAAACCTCTTGATATAATATTTTTTATGGATTGAATCATTTCTAATAAATCATGAATTAAGTTATATCTTTTATGAGTCTCTTTTAATGAACCTGATGTGGTGTTTCCTATCTTTTAGGGAGAATAGGACCTGGGGTCAAGCAGAGCCAAACCTTCTTATCCAGAGTTGGGTAAAGTAATATCAGTGTTTTTTTATCTAGAGTGGGAATATTTGAGTAGCAACCTCCCTCCAATTATTTTTGAGTTTCTCAATATTTTTTCTTTTGACGTCTCTAGTTTTCCACTAATAATAGAGGTGGAGTTCACTATTGATTTAGTTTTGGGTACTCTGATGATATATATATCCCTATTTACCACATGGAACTAGATATAATAAAAGAGTCTAAGACTCAGTTGGATAATCTTGAAGAGAATGGTTTTATATGACAGAGTGTGTCAACATAGGCGATGACTATTCTCTTTTATAATAAAACTGATGGAACAATTCACCTATGTGTTGATTACCAAAAATTCAATTGAGTTATAGTAAATAACAAGTATCTGTTGGAATAGATTGAGGACCTATTTGACAAGTTTAAAAGGTATAAGTGGTTTTTGAAGGTTAATCATCAATAAGTTTATATCCAATTGAGAATAAAAGAATTTTACCTTCATAAAACCACCTTCCAGAGTTGGTATGGCCATTATGAGTAACTTTTCATGATATTTGGTCTAAGAAATAATCCTTAGGACATTATGTTTTTGAGAAACAGAATCTTCCATGATTGTATCAATACTTTCATGGTGGTATTTTTGGATCACATCATTTTTTCCCTAAGCCTAAATAGGATCATTTACATCATTTGAAATAAGTTACGGGATTCTTAAAGAATCAATTACTTTATGCCAATATTTAGAAATGTGATTTATGGATTCAGAAAGTGAATTTATTTGGAAACGCGGTGTCAGAACATGGTATCTTAGTTTATCCTGTTAAGGTGAAAGCTATTGTGACATGGGAGTAAATACAAAATGTTTTCAAAATTTGGATCTTATTTGGTATATATTGATATTATTACTTCTTCATAAAGGAATTCCCAATGTTTACTTCTCTGGTGACTTCTCTTACTCAGAAGGAAGTGTTGTTTTCTTGGGATGAGAAATTTATAAGTTACATTGTTTAATTGAAACATATTATTACTACAAAATTGGGGTTCAATATTATAAAGGATGGGTACAGGCTATATGGTATTCTGTGACACATCAGGTTCAGTTTTGAGTCATGTTCTTATATTGGGTGATCATGTGAGTTCCTATGGGTCTAGGCATATTATTCCAAATGAGAATAATTATCCAGCCCATGAACATGATCTTGTAGCATTAATTCATGCACTTAATATTTGGTAGCATTAACTTTTTAGAGAAGGGTTTACCATTTATTCTAACTATAAGATCCTGAGTTATATCTTCTCTAAAAAATATTGGAATATCTTCTAGAGGTATTGGGTGTTATACCTGTAATATTTTGATTTTGATATTTCTTATACCTCAAAGGAAATTACTTTCATAGAAGAATCATTAAGTAGGAATCTTCTGACCTGGACCAAGAAAGGATCATTGAATGAGAGGAATTTAATGGATCTTTTTTCATAGTTACATATTGGATTTCCAGAAATAGGGTTTGAGGTTTTCTTAGAAAGTTTTTCATTTCCCTCAGCTCTTCTAAAAATGATTCTTTAGGAATATCATCTTGATGATGAATTCCATAGAATTAGAGACTCTCCTTGTTGTGGGGAGACCATTGCTTGGTGATCATACACCACAAAGGGTTTCCATTGTTTTCAGAACTGTTACATTGTACCTTTTATAGTTAGGAAAGATGTTATGGGTTATTTCCAGAATTCCAAGTATAAAGTTCCCCTAGTTACCAGAGAGATGTTTTATGACATGCGATGATGATTTTGGGGTCCAATTATGATATAGTTCATTTCTGATATTGTTTCTAATTATTATATGTGGGAACATGTTGAGGTTGAGCACTAAAGACTTTTAGGATTTCTTTAAAAACTTCTACTGCTAACTTGTAAGTGGGATTATATCTCTATGTATTTTTTGGTTGGGTTTCCACATAGTCAGAAAAAGAATAATGTGATATGAGTTCTGATTTATAGGTTAACCAAATCGGCTCCGTTTATACCCATTCATGATACAACCAATGTTGAGGAGTTGTAAAATAATTATGGGAGATATATTTTTCCATTTCATGGAGCTCCATATATTATAGTCTTTGATATAGATCCCCATTTTACTTCTCTCTTTTGGATAGGACTTTAGGAGGCACCAGGATCTTAGGTTCAATTGAGTTTGGCATACTATTAGTAGATGGATGGAAAAATATAATGGGATGTACATTTTCATGAGGATACTCTACAAGCATGCATCCTTGATTTTTTCAGATCTTGGGATGACCATTTGGGACTGTTTGAGTTTGCATATAATAATAGTTATCATTCCATGATCAGAATGGTTCCTATTGAGGCCTTATATGGCCATCCCTATATGTCTCTATTATGTTATTCTGAGATCAGTGAAATTTCCTTGATTGGACTAAGCTTGGATGATATAAAATATTTGGTTGATTTATCAGAGAATGTTGACATCATAGAGCCAGTGTAAATCTTAGGTTTATGATCATCATAGATCACTGTATTTTTTAGTAAGTGTTCAGGTGTTCTTGAAATTTTCACCTTGTTTGGGCCATTGATGACATGGTATGAAAGGGAATCTTGATCCTCGTTTTGTGGGACCTTTTTAGGTTGTTAAGTAGGTGAGGAAAGTGGGTTAAAATTTATCACTTATTACATAGTTGATGTTGATACATAATTAGTTCCATTTATCTCTATTATGAAAGTATCTTTCTGATCCATCTCATGTTTTGGGATTTAGTGATCTTGATGTTAAGCCTAATTTAACTATGACTGAGTATCCAGTTAATATTGATGATTTTAAAACCAGGGTAATTCATTTTGTGATGATACCTTTGGTTTGTGTGATATAATACCATGGTTCTGATACTCATGAGACTTGGGAGAGAAAGGCACTGATGAGAGAAGAAAGACCTCTTCTTTTTGATATGGATACTTCTTGATAGGATTTATGGGGATAAAACATTCAATTGTGGGGAGGTTGTAACGTCATGTGTCTATTTTTAGGTACTCATAAACCCTATATTTTTTTATTTTTTAGGTAGGGTTCATCTAAGGTTGTTTTGAGAAAAAAAATCTCAAAATTTTTGGAAATTTATGGGTTGTGTATGGTTGGTGAACGGTTTTCCAAAACTGCGCATTCACCCAGTGAAAATCATGCAAACCCAAATGGTAGGGGTTTTATAGTTTGGTGCATGGATTGAAAAAACATGCTACCAACTAGTAGAAACCATGAACCCCATTAGATATGCGTTCATTTAGGGTGCATTGTTTGATAAGCCCTGTGTTTCTACCTAGCTAACCCCACGTGCGGGGCTTTTTATTTCAAAAATTTAATTTAAAAATTCAGTAACACCTGTTTCTTTACCTTTTTAAATCCAAATCTAGATTCCTCGATATTCGATGTCTTTGTGGCTCTCAATATCCCATTTTTTCCCTCCAAAAACCTTCCAAGGAGGTTCAAATCTTGATGAACCTCCTTTGATCCATCTCTGGGAAATGATCTTATATCGTTACTTCTCTCCCAGTATCTTCTACTTTCCTCAATAGAGTTTGTTATATTGTCTTGTCGTTGATGGATCATAACTTTTTTGTTTTGAATCCTAATTATAGATTCATTTTGTAGATCTCAATTATCTTCATATGTCATTGAAAAATCGAGTTATTAGTTTTGGGATACTGTTAGGACAGAAAGTCTATGACAAAGACACAAGAGGGGGGAGTGAATTTTGTATTTTAAAAAATTTCACTATTCTATATATTCATATCAACAGTAGATAGAGTTGGTGGGATTTCTTTATGAGATTATGTGCAGCAAAAAAATAAAATATAGTGCATAGAAATTTATTCTGGTTCGGGGAATGAATATCCCTGATTGCATCTTACCCCTAACCCTCTCTATAGGCTTGGTGAATTTCACTAGCCAAATCCTCTTCCCAAAAAACTGATCCACAACTGAGTGAAAGCTGTTTTCACAATTACAAACAAGGCTAAAAACTAAGACTTTTGGTTATTTTACAGGGATCGGAAATATCCATATCTTAGAAAAAGAAGATAACTCTCCACGGTGACTGAAACTGAGAAGAAGATACTCAAAGGAATTAATAGAGATTGATATGATAAAATAGTCTAAACAACACAGTTGCAACAAAATGCAACTAACAGAAGATGGATCATCGACTATAGAAGAATAATAATATTTGAAATTATTCTGAAGAGATCTAGTTTAACAAATGATCATTGATTTTAAGAACATCAAAAAATAAAGAGCATCACACTTCTAGGATTGAACTTGTATATCTCCAAAATTTAGTCCTCGTTTCTGAGATGCTCGATCGTTTTAGCACTAAAAATTAATTTTCACAAGAAAACTCCAAGAATAAAAATTATCAATATAGCTGAGAGATATCCAAAAAATATGATGTATAAAGATATATATAACTTTATATCTTTCATCAAAATTTAGATCCACCAAGGATCTGTAAGTTTCTTTAAACATGATTTTTTCTTTAACAAGCGTAAGGTTTCATTCAAATGTAATGTTATTTAACAATAAATTTCTTCCAAAGTAATTTTGAAAAACCATATGTGCTAATTTTTTACCATAATATTTAATACAAACGTATGGTATGTTCCTTACGTTATGTTCTTCAGCGTAGGGAATGAATAGTGATTTTACAAAACAAAAAATATTGAACAGTGTTCAAAGAATATGCTTAAGAGTGTTCCAAACACTTAAACGAGTATTTCTCACGAATAAATACAAGAATATTATTCCAATATAAGAATTATAAAAAATATAAAATTCCTAAAATACACTTAAAATAATATCATTATTAAAAACAATGGTATTTGTGAGCATCGAAATCAATAGTATTTATAAAGTATTTTTGTGACAATACATGCCCAAAAATCACCCCTTTTCTGATGATCACAAAACCCATAAATTTAAACCATAAATATTGAAACAAAATTTAGAATTTTTTAATCATAGAGTGATATAAATTCAATTTGACAGAATTATTTTGATAAAAAGAAATGTTATGTTTATCCAACTTTTACCCAGATATTTCAAAATTTATATGAAATGTTGTGTTTAAATTTCTCCCCCTTTTTTGAGATGAAAAATAATGTATAAAATCACATTAAAATACATTTAAAATTTAATATATTAGAAAGTGAATTGTATAATAATCTGATATATATAATGAAGACTGGATGTCTGGCTATTAGACTAAAATATAGAAGAATATATAAATAAAGTATATAAAATAGAAATGAAGACAATCTCATTGATTAGAAAATGTAAGAATACAATTAGGATACAAAGATGAAATAGAATAGTCATTGTACTAATGAGAATAAAAGGTTGGTTAGGTATTGGTTTAGTTTCTGACAAGGTAGAAAAAAGGTTTGGGATTTTCTATGTTGGAATTCTGAATGGATTGAAACATATCCTTCAACTCAACCATCTATGGCCATGACTTTTTCATAAGACTATCACCCAACTGCATTATCAGAAGTATGAAATCATTATTAACATGGAAATACTCTACCAGATTGACTTTAAAGAAGACATGTAATATTATTTCATTATTTATAAATTGTTCCATATTTTTGTAAACAGATTCCGTATAAATATGATATAGGGTTCACTCTAAGTCAGTTGATCAATTAGTAATTTCTGATTGTCCAACTAAACTAATAGAGGTTAATTTTTGCATTGAAGGTCCTAAATAATATCATTCAGGCCTACTAGAACATATTCAATAGACTAAAATATTCTAATTAAACCTGGGTTGGTAGAAAGAGTAGAAGTAGATGTACTTGTCTGATTTATTGAACTTTTCACTGATTCAAATTGAATACCCATGTTCCACTTTAAATCTATAAAATATTTCTTAGAATGATCTTTAGATCTAATTATCCAAATCTCATTTACCATGTCTCTCTTGAAGGCCTCAAAATCTCTTCTAGAAATTGTATTCTCATTATGTTCGTGGATCTTTTTCTTCAAATTTTCATGCCCCTACCGCATAGTGGAATTCTCTTCCCCAGACTTGTTAAACTTCATTAATTTTAATTCAACTTGATGAGACAATAAATCAGATGTCCTTTCATATGAATTCATTTTCTGATCAACAACAATATTAGGGAAAATATTTTCTAATAATCTCTCCCCAAATTTTTTAGATGAATACGATTGATTATCAAGCACTTCAGTCTATCCTCCTGAAACAAGACCAGATTGTTCCAAAGTTTTATTCACAACCATATATATATCTTCATTTACTAATTTCTATACAATTTTTTCTTCTTGAGCTACATATTTTTGAACATTTTTTCTTGAATATCCACTTTCTCTTAAATATTCACTTGTACTTGATCACTGATTGTTGATACAATATTAATCTCTATAGCTTGACTATATACTAGTATTTATTCGTCAAGAATCGGTACATCTAAATGAACTGAACATGTTATCTATCCAAAATCGAACAATTTCTCTTCATCCATTTGAACATATCTATTTCTAGTTTTTATAACAAGTCCCTCATGACCTTGTCCTTCCTCAACTTCCTCTACTTTGAGATTAAATCTAATCCTTCTCTTAGATTGATAAGAAACTGTATCATTTCTTGATTCAACAACACCCTCCTTTCAAACAGCTCCTTCCTCCCCCTAAGAAAAATCTTATGAGCTATGTTCTTCATCAGTAACAACTGGTAAAATCTTTTCATTCACTATACTCTAGAAAAAAAATCATAATTTCCATAGAGTTTTAGCATTAATCACATTACTATAATGGAACTGAACTCTTGATTAGACAAATTGAATCATATCATTTTTAACAGAATTCTTGAGATTATCCATCCATATAGATAGAAATTCATCCTAGCATCCAATTGATAGAAGTAATGAAAATAACGAAACATGTATTGTGGAAAATTAAGCTTAATTTCACGTAGAAATAAAAACATGATGTACATATCAAGGTACAAAATTTTATCCATCTCTACCGTCCTTATTTCAATACACATCAGAATGAACTTAACCAAGATCTTATGATATTTCTAGAGATCTTTCTCAAAAAGTTTCTTAATATGAATTGAGTTAAATTAAAAATACACAATTTTTTTTAAAAAGTTATTCTTGTCTCTAATTGATCAAATATCGAAGTGAAAAACTCCTTCATGTGGACAGTCTAAGATTTATTAAACTTCAGTTGAAGAAATCAAAAAATCATTATCTTCAATACTTGAAAACATCGTATCCTTAGAATCACCGAAAATGAACCGTACACTCTTATAAAGATAGATCAGTTCTACCTTGTAACGAAAATTTAAATTGATGTCACTAAAAGTAGTCTAAAACCCATGAAATTGTAATCCATGTTTCTAGAGTAGATTCATAAAATATAGCGAATGATAATCATCCACTTTTCATTGACGTATTTTTCTTCCTGTAACACGAAAGTTCTTCAGATCACTTGTGTCTTCTTCTTCAAATCTCTTGGTTTTCTTGATTTCAAAAAAAAATCTGAAATCCTAATGTTTTCAGCTTCTAGGGTTTGGATGGAAAATTGATTGTTTTTGGTCAGATGAAATGGTTTTGGTAAATGAAGGGTATGGAAGTTGAATGGTTTCTCACAGGTGATGGATATTCTCGTTTCCCATTTCACATAGTAATTATGACAAAAATTTCAATAATTATGTCGTGTAAATAAATTTAAGATTAAATAAAATAACAAAAATATTGTATGATAAAAATATGAAAAAGAAATTAGATTTATAGTAATAAACATAATATAAGATAAGATAAAATAACTTAAAATAAAATAAAATAAAATAACTTATTCAAAAATTAAATAAACTTATCTCCCCCTTAACAAAATCAAAACTTATAGAGGGATATGGTATAATTAAAATATTAGCTAATTGATATTTAGTGTTAATAAATTCTGAAGATATATCCTTTTTAAAAAAATGATCTCTTAGAAAATTATGTCTAATATCAATATATTTATTTCTAGAATGACTTATTGGAAATTTTTAGTAATATTTATAGAACATTTATTATCACATAAGATAGGTGTGTTATTAAAATTATGTCCAAATTCCATCAATGTTTTTTCATCCACAACACTTGCACACATCAACTTCCTGCAGATACATATTCTGCGTAGGTTTTTGATAAGTCAACTGAGTGTTGCATCTTACTTGACCAAGATACTAAAGATTTTCCTAATAAGTGATAGGTTCCTAAAGTTATTTTTCTATGTAATCTACAACCTCAAAAATATACATCTAAATATGATATTAAATTAAAATAATAAGATTTGGGATAAAGAATACATCGATAAACAGTTACTTTTAAATATCTAAAAATACTTTTGATACCAAAAAGATGTGATTAATTAGGATTTGTTTGAAATTTGGCACATAAAGATACTGAAAATATAATATCATGTCTGCTAGTAGTAATATATAATTAACTACCAATGATACCTCTATACAACTTGGTGTCCACTGGGTTTCCAGATTTGTCCAAATCAAGTTTAATATTAGTACAAATGGTAGTTGAACATGTCATGTTGTTCTCAACACAAACGTTTTTCAATAAATCAGTAATATATTTTCTTGGGGTTAATACATTTCCATAATCTTTTTGGTAAATTGTATGTCATAAAAAAATTTTAATTCTCCCATCATGCTCATCTCAAATTATTTTTGCATGAATTCTGAAAAATAATTACAATTTTTTTTATTTATTGATCCAAAAATAATGTCATAAAAATATATTTTAACCAAAAATAAATTAGTACAAACTATTTTCTTAAAAATTGTTAGATCTTTTAAACCAATAATAAAACCATTTTTTAAGAGAAATGAACATAATCATTCATACCAGGCTCTGGGTGCTTTCTTAAGGACATAGATATTTTTAGTAAGTTTGAAAACAAAATCTGGGTTTTGAGAATTTTGAAAACCATGAGTTTGTTCAATATATACTTCCTCCAGTAAAAAACTATTTAAAAAGAAATATTCTACCTCCATCTAATATAATTTAAAATTCATATGAGATGATTAAGATAAAAAATTCTAATATCTTCTAATCTAGTTATGGGGGAAAAGGTTTCATCATAATTTATACCTTCTTCCTGATTATATAATTAATCTACTAATCTAAATATATTTCTAGTTAGAGTCCCTTGATCATCTTTTTTATTTCTAGAGACGCATTTTTTTCTGATATCTAGATAATTTGATGGCCTTTCAACTAATTCCCAAACATTATTTCTTTTGAGCTGGTTCAATTATTCTTGCATTTCTAAAATCCAAATTTCATCTTCTAAGGCTTCTTTAAAAGATTTAGGTTCAAGTTGTGATAGAAAATCAGATAATTAAAGCAGGTTACCAATATTTTCCCATGTCCTTATTTCTTTTTCTAGGTCTCCTACAACAGTTTCAAAAGGGTGATACATTAGGGATCTGGACTTTCTAGGAAGAAAACATTTAGAATCATTAGTATCATGTTCTTATGAAGTGGAGGAATTTTATTTTCAAAACCATTTTCATGTTTTCAAGTATCATGTTGTCAAAAGATTCAATAGATTAATCAGTTTTATCATTCTCTTTATTAAAATATTCAATTTCATCAAACATCACCAGAACTGATTCTTCAAAAATAATTCACTTTTTATTAAAAAGTCTATAAGCTTTAGAAGTTACAGAATATCCTAAGAATATTATTTCATCAGTTTTTGGATTGAACTTACCAAAATTATCCTTAGTGTTCGGGATATACACCTTGCCAAAAAACATTAAAGTACTTTACCTTATGATTTCTATTGTTCCAATGTTCATACGGTGTCTTTTAGAAAATAAGCTGAATTAAAACTCTATTTATTATATAACAAGATATGCTTATAGCTTCTACCCATAGATATGTAGGAATAAGGTATCTATTTCGCATGGTCCTAGCCATTTCATGAAAAGTTTTTTTATTCTTTCGATAATTCCATTTTTTAGGTGTTCCTAGTGCAGAGAAGGTGTGTTTAATACCCATGATTGAGAACAATGAATTTAATTCTTGATTCTCAAAATCTCCACCCTGATCACTTCTTAAGGAAATTATTTTGAATCCTTTTCTATTTTTAAAACTTTTGAAATAACATTCAAAAATTGTAAAAGCTTCATTTTTGGGTTTTAGAAAATATACCCAGGTAAATCTAGAATAATCATCAACTAAAACATATACATATAATTTTCAAGAAAATCATTCTACTCATGATGGTCCAAATAGATCCATGTGGATATGTTCTGGGGTCCTTGATGTAGCAATTTTGTTAACAGATTTGAAAGAAGAATTGTGTTGCTTGCCAATCTAGCATGAATCATAGAATCTATCACTATCAAACTTGTGACTAGCTAATTCTAAAACTAATTGTTTCTTATATAATTTATATAAATCATAAATGTTGCAATGACCATGTCTTTAATTACAAATCCATGATTCATTTATCTAAGCAGTTAAACAACTCACTTTCTGTTTATATAATCAATTTAAGACTAAGGTGTGAACATTATCAATTCTGGGTGATCTAGATTTAAGAAAATTATCTTTAAATACATAATATGAATTGTTATAAAAATTAACAAAGTATCCATCATCATAGATTTGAGAGATACTTATCAGTTTATGCTTCAATCCTTGTAAAATAAAATACTTTATTGATTGAGATAGACTTTGGATCTCTAATTGTTCCAAGTCCAATTATATTTTTTTAGAATTATCACCAAAGGTGACAAGACCCCCATTAATCCATGACAATGTATTGATGTTCAATGGATTTCCACTCATGTTTATAGATCAGCCTTTCTCAATATACCATACAACTTTTCCTTTGTTGTGACCTATTACCTACAAAGACAGTTTAAACAAAACAAATTGGTACCCATATCTTTTTGGGTTCAAAATTGTTAGCTAGCATGGATATATGAATCGAAATCTGAATTATTTTTTCATGACCTATGTCATTAACTTCTAATAAACGTTTTATAATAAAATCAATTTTAATTCCACTTATTTGAGGATTTCTCAAATAACAATTGTTTGTTAAAATTTATTCTCTTCCAAAAAAATGACAAATAGATTATTTTGTATTAGGAACAAAATAATTCTTATATAGTTTGGATTTTTCACCTTTACTTCCTAAACTCAATCATTACAATTTAATTACACTCTTACCAAGAATTTAATTTAGTATTTTTTAACCATTTGTAAAAACAAGAGAAGCATTTTTGTAAGTTTCTACATTATCCTGTAGTGTTTTAATAATAATTTCATGAGTAGTATTATTAGTGGTAGGTGAGTTAAATTTATCCACTAAATCATGATGTTGTTTATGTAAAGTATCCCTTTCTCCAAAAATTTCATTCTGAATATTCTTTAAAGATTTATGTTTCTTTAATAAGGATTAATATCTTTCTTCTAGCATAGTATAGTAGGAAACCAATTTATAATTTGAGTAATTAGAATTAGAATCTGACGAATAGTAGTGTTATACCTTATCTTATTCAGCCATAAAGCACAAATTAGCTTTCGTATTTGATTCTTCCTCCATTGAGTCAGAGATTGATGAGCCACTAGAGTCTTTAAAAACACCCCATGTTTCCTTCGTAGCTCTTTTTCCTTTGTTTTCATATTCATAAATTTTTTGAAACTTATTTTCTATATTTCTCTTTTCACTTTTTTAATTAAGTATAGTTAGGTTTTATATGACCCAACTTTTTTCATTTATAGATTCTATATTACCTCAACTTTTTGAGATCCCTTTTTAAGGGTTTTCTAAAACCCCTCTTCTTCCTATAAAACTTGCTAAACTTTCTGGAAAATTAATACAACTCGATATCAGAATCAGATTAGTCTCAATTTTATTCTTCTTTGACTTCTTGTTTCATTATTCTATTCTTCTTTTGAGATGTATCCTTTTAAAGTAGTGTTATACATTTTCACTTGGAATTTGTGATCTTTAACATCATCTTACATTTTAGCTTCACACATCATTAGATTTCCAATCAATTCTCTCATTTTAAGATTCTTGATAGGTGCTGGTTGGTAGATTATAGATAAAATTCCCTTCCACTTGTTAGGTGGTACTCTCAGAACTTTCAACGCTTGATCAGATGGCTTAATAAGATCACTTAAGTCTATAATGTTGTTTACTATTTTATTGATCCTTACATTAATTTTTGTAATAGTTTATCCATCAAACATTTTGAATGTATTGAATTTCAATTTTTTTGTGGCATACCTTTTATGTCTTACAATGTTCATACCTTCATAATAAACTGCAATTGTTTGCCACATTTCAGAAGTCATAGGGCACTATCATACATGGTTTAATTCATCTGGTCCAAGACCACATATGATAGCGTTCATAGATTTCAAATTCAGGCCATAGTTAGCCTCTATAACACCAGTCCAGGATTGAGGTTTTTCATGGATTTAATAAGGAGTAACGATCATTGAGTATACTTTAAATCCATGTTATTTCAAATAGATTATCATACATGATTTCTAGCATCTATATTTCTCACGATTGATATATGGACTGCAAACCATTGACCTTTACACTTTGAGATTCTTTATTGATATTCATATGAATCACTAACTCTAATGTGTTAGAACCAAATAAAATATGTTGAGAACAACCTTGGATACCAAATGTCAAGTTGGAAAGTATATGATGAAGACACAAGAGGGGGGTGAATTGTGCCTTTTAAAAAATTTAACAATTCTCTCAATTCATATCAATAGTAGATATAGGTGCTGGAATTTTTATATGAGAGTATGTTCAGTGGTTAAATAGAAAATAGAGCATAAAATTTTATAGTGGTTTGGGGCACAAAGATCCCCAAGTCCACTCCACTAATAACCCTCTTTTCAGGTTTGGTGAATTTCACTAGTCAGGTCCTCTTCTCAAAAGACCAATCCATAACTGAGTGCAGGAAGTTGTCACCCTTACAAAAAAGGGAAAACAGAGCCTTATTGTTCTTTTATAGGGAACTATAATATTCACACTTTGGCATTTGAAGATGATACTCCACCATGACTAAAACTGAGTAGTTGACACTCAAAATAATAAATAGATATTGATTATATAAAACTATTTAAACATCACAGTTACAGCAACACGTAATTAATAGAAGATGATTCTTCGACTTTAGAAGAATAATAATTCTTGAAATATGTATGAATAGATCTAGTTTCACAAAAGATCGTCAATTTTAAGAATAGTAAAAAATAGAGCATCATATTTAGAGTATTGAACATGTATATCTCAAAAATATAGTCCTCAATTCTAAGATGCTTGATCATTATAGCACTGTAAATTAACTTTCATAATAATACACAAAGAATAAAAATTACCAACACAGCTGAGAGATATCCAAAACATCTCATGTAGAAAGATATATATAATGATATATCTTGTAGCAAGATTTCATATCTTCAAAAGATGTGTATGTTGGACGGAGAAGTGATGGCAAGAGGGGGGGTGAATTTCCTTTTAAAAAATAATTAACAATTTAAAATCAAAGTTAAAAGTGCAGCGGAAATAAAAGAGGCAAGACACAAAACTTGATAACGGAGTTCGGCTTAAATCCCAAGCCTACGTCTCCGCTCCCAACTCAACCGTTGAGAGATTTACTACCGCTTTCTTTTTAATGGTTTTAGCAAGAAACCCACTAGAATTTATGGTTAGTCTAGAACCTATTATAGCTTGATTTTAATGGTTGAGCAAAAACCCACTAGCTTTCTTACAGGTGAAGGCTAGCTCACCTTTGATTCAAGCCTTTTAAAGGGAAGGCTTGACTAACCTCTTCACACCTTGAAGGTGGTGTGAAAACCCAAAGAAGAGAGGATGAGAGAAATGGGGGGTTTGTAGGCACAGACCCAAATTTATGCTCAAAATAGATAAAACAAGAAAAACCGTAATGGGAGAAGTCTTGGGCGCGAATGGATTGAAGTAATTGATGAAGAGCGCTCCCAAGCTTCTTTGGTGGTGCTCCTTGGATGTGGAATTGAGTTGGAGCAAGTGAGGGTTCCTTGAGGGAATGCGCCGGAGGTTCGCCAAATGATCAAAAATGTGTCTGTGGGCTTCCTTGTGTTTCCGGGGCTTCCTAGTCCTTTATTTATAGAGGGGGAACCCTCAAATGGCCTTTGGGGGTCTTCGGAGCCGTTGGAGAGGCCTTCTGAGCCGTTGGGAGGCAAGTGGACAAGTCTGGTCAAAGCCCAATGGCTAGTTTGACTGGCTCCACCAGCTGACTGGTGCTAGGCCACCGGTTGGACGGTGCTTTGAAAAAGGGAGAGGGCTCGGGCTCAGGCACCACCGGCTGGCCGGTGAGGAGGCCATCGGTTGGCCGGTGCTGAGGCAGTAGCTGACCCATTCTGTCTGGGTTCCACCGGCTGGCCGGTGGTGGGACACCGGTTGGCCGGTGGTCTGGACAGAAGGATGCCTTTTGTCCAGGCTCTATCGGCTGGCCGGTGGGCATCCACCGGTTGGCCGGTGGACTGAAAATCAGTCCACTTTTTCCTTCTTTCTTTCCTGGCCCAATTACTTGGCAACCTGAAATCATTCCTATCATCCAAAAACACTTAAAACAAGATTAGATAAATAAGAGAGTGATTGTGATCATGAAAATTAAACCACGAGGGGTATGAGAGGTACAACAATCTCCCCCTATTTTGATGATCACAATCACCAAAACAAACAATGTAAAAGATTGAAATGAGGCATGCTTTAAAAGATAAATTGAAAAGAAAAGCAAAACATGAGAGAAAGATTTCTCCCCCAATCAACCAAGAATTTCTCCCCCTTTGTGATTATCAATATAGCACGGGGCATAAAACTTGATTGAGGGAATGAGTTGAAAAACAAGATAGAGATTTTAAACCAATTGAAATTTTTGAAATTGAATTGAAAGTTTTGAATTGAAAGTTTTGAATTGAAAGTTTTGAATTGAAAAACGCAAAAAAGCTTAAACAATCCTATCTCCCCCTAAATAAAAACAACAAATCACCGGGGAGAGGTTTTTGAAACCGAGACAAATTTTGGTCCGGTGAGACTCGCTAAAAGGGATTTTTCAATCCATACTTGTCTAGTGGCGGGTCTTCTCCTAAGAAATTCATCACTAAGGGAAATGGTTTTAGGCCTTCCATACCGGGCATTTTTGCAATCGCACTCATAAATTAAGTGCCCGGGTTTTTTGCAATAGTTACAAAATTTAAATTGGGAGCTCCCCCTTACAAAAATAGTTGGAGCATGGGAAGAGGAAGCTTGCTTGGAATAGCCAAGCCCTTGGGTGGTTCTAGATACGCATTGGGAACCTAGAAATTTGGTCAAATTTTGTTCACCTTGGGTGAACTTGGAAAGAGATTCCCTTAAATCTTTGATTGTTGATTCTATAGAATCAACATCGGGAAGGTTTTGGATCTTGAGGGACAACTCCTCCTTTTCTTTGAAAAGTTGTTCCTTTTCGGAAGAGAGTTTTTTGAAATTCTTTTTTAAAGAAACAAATTTGGAAGAAAGTTCGTGAAAACCTTCCTCCAATTGATCTCTTGCATATTGGAGATCCTCATAAAACAAATGATTGAAAGAATTTGAAGAACTGGAGGAAGAGGAGTCGGAAGAGGTTACCTCATGAAATTCCATTAGGCATTTTTTACCGTTGTCATTTGAGGAGGAGTAGGAGGAGGATGTGGAGCTATCACTCCATGTGGCTTTGAATGCCTTCTTCTTTTCCTATTGCTTGGCCTTTTTCTTGTTGAGTGGGAAATCGGGCTTGTAATGGCCTTTCTTGCCACACTTGTAGCATGTTACCTCGGGCTCGGATTTTTCGTTGGGTTGAGCCTTGCGGGATTTCTTCTTCTTGTGCTTCTTCATGAACCTGTGCATTTTTCGGGCAAGGTTCTCCATTTTGGAATCACCGCTTGAAGAGGAAGAAGATGAGGAGGAGGAGCTTTCTTCTATTTGAACTTTGAAGGCGATGTTCTTTGGAACATTGATTGGTTTGCCTTCCTTTTCATCTTGCCTCCTCATGGTGATCTCGTAGGTCATGAGGGATCCGATGAGCTCTTCGACCGGCATGTTCTTGATGTCTTTTGCTTCTTGAATTTCCGTGACTTTCGGTGCCCATGTGCTTGGTAGGATCCAAAGGATCTTCTTGACCATCATTTCTGCAGACACATCATCACCAAGGGACTTTCTCCCATTGCAAACATTAGTAAAACGTGTAAACATTTCAGAAATAGATTCGGATGGATGCATGGTAAAACTTTCAAAATATTGACGGTACATATCCATTCGAGTGTCCTTGACTTTGTTGGTCCCCTCATGGGTAACCTCCAATAGTTTCCAGATTTCATGTGATGAGGTGCATGTGGAAACTCGATTGAATTCATTACGATCAAGGCCGCAATGAAGAGCATTCATGGCTTTGCCATCAAGCTCGAAATTTTTAATATCGGCTTGAGTCCATTTAGATTCATCGGGAGAAGAGAGAGAATAACCATGCATGACAATTTTATAAATAGGATAACCAATGCTTCTAAGAAAAGTGGTCATGCGGGTTTTCCAATAGGTATAGTCGGTTCCATCAAAGAATGGAGCACGACCCAAAGAATAACCTTCGGAGGCGAAAGAAGATGAAGCCATCACAATGGATCTTGAATTTGAAACCGGTTAGGGTATTACTCAAATTTTGCCTCTAATACCAATTGTTGGACGGAGAAGTGATGGCAAGAGGGGGGTGAATTGCCTTTTAAAAAATAATTAACAATTTAAAATCAAAGTTAAAAGTGCATTGGAAATAAAAGAGGCAAGACACAAAACTTGATAACGGAGTTCGTCTTAAATCCCAAGCCTACGTCTCCGCTCCCAACTCAACCGTTGAGAGATTTACTACCGCTTGCTTTTTAATGGTTTTAGCAAGAAACCCACTAGACTTTAAGGTTAGTCTAGAACCTATTACAGCTTGATTTTAATGGTTGAGCAAGAACCCACTAGCCTTCTTACAGGTGAAGGCTAGCTCACCTTTGATTCAAGCCTTTTAAAGGGAAGGCTTGACTAACCTCTTCACACCTTGAAGGTGGTGTGAAAACCCAAAGAAGAGAGGATGATAGAAATGGGGGGTTTGTAGGCACAAACCCAAATTTATGCTCAAAATAGATAAAACAAGAAAAATCGTAATGGGAGAAATCTTGGGCGCCAATGGATTGAAGGAGTTGATGAAGAGCGCTCCCAAGCTTCTTTGGTGGTGCTCCTTGGATGTGGAATTGAGTTGGAGCAAGTGAGGGTTCCTTGAGGGAATGCGCCGGAGGTTCGCCAAATGATCAAAAATGTTTCCGTGGGCTTCCTTGTGTTTCTGGGGCTTCTTAGTCCTTTATTTATAGAGGGGGAACCCTCAAATGGCCTTTGGGGGTCTTCAGAGCCGTTGGAGAGGCCTTCGGAGCCGTTGGGAGGCAAGTGGAAAAGTGTGGTCAAAGCCCAACGACTAGTTTGACTGGCTCCACCGGCTGACCGGTGCTAGGCCACCGGTTGGCCGGTGCTTTGAAAAAGGGAGAGGGCTCGGGCTCAGGCACCACCGGCTGGCCAGTGAGGAGGCCACCGGTTGGCCGGTGCTAAGGCAGTAGCTGACCCATTCTGTCTGGGTTCCACCGGCTGGCCGGTGGTGGGACACCGGTTGGCCGGTGGTCTGGACAGAAGGATGCCTTCTGTCCAGGCTCCATCGGCTGGCCGGTGGGCATCCACCGGTTGGCCGGTGGACTGAATATCAGTCCAATTTTTCCTTCTTTCTTTCTTGGCCCAATTCCTTGGCAACCTGAAATCATGCCTATCATCCAAAAACACTTAAAACAAGATTAGATAAATAAGAGAGTGATTGTGATCATGAAAATTCAACCACGAGGGGTACGAGAGGTACAACAGTGTAGAGTTCTTTAACCATACTTTTTCTCTTTGACAAACACAAGGAATCAATCAAAAATAATGTTCTTTAACCATATGTTTCTTCTAACATAAGTTTTATAAAACATACCTACTGATCCTTTACCATAAGCTTTAATACTAACGTATGTTATGTTCCTTACTTTACGTTCTTTAGAGTATGTAATGAATAGTGATTCTGGAAAATGACAAACTGTGGGAAATGTTTCTAGAATATACTTAAGAGCATTTCAAATAGATTAACGAATATTTATCATGAATAAATACTCGAATATTATTCCAAAATAAGAATTATAAAGAATATAAAATTCCAGAAATTCACTTAAAATAAGATCAATTAGTAAAACAAAAAGGGTATTTTTAAGCATCAAAAGAAATAATATTTTTAGATTATCGTTGAGACAATACATGCCCAATAGTTACATGATCTCAGTACTACAAAATAGGCCTTTAACAGCACTAAAAATGGTCTTTATCAGCTCTAGAGAAGCATTGAATACCAGAGAGAGATTAAAAGCCCAAGTCTTTTATCAGCACTGATAAAGGGGAATACTCTCTTTTACTGTAACAGCACACTACAGCACCAGTATAATGTGTTGTAATAAGAAACCATAGCACTAAAACACCACCAGATATAAAAAAATCAAGTACCAATTTAAATTGAAATAAAATGAAATTTACAACACAAATACAAGAAAAAACACTATATTATAGATATTTCAATAATTAATTTATACAATTACATAAGTACATATTATTACATACAATAAAAAACATCAATCTTCATTTGTGTTTTGATATTGACCCCGACTCATGCTATTTCCAAAAAAACCACCCATGCTCGACCAAAATAAAACACTTTTATAATAATAAAAATCTTTTTTTATTTATAATATAATGAAATAAATTAAAAGAAATTGTAATTTTTAAACTAAACTATGAGTCATATCAGGAATACTATGTATCAGATTGAGTTGTGGTTGATTATTCCATGTCACAACATTTCTTGTTATTCTGAAATAATTATCTCTGTGAAAATTAATTAAATAATTATAAGATAAAAATAATAAGTAAATCAATTAATTAATATCATATTGAATTTCTTTTCTATGTTTTGAGTGTGTAACATGTATTTTTTACTAAAATGAAATTTTAAACTAGAAACACAAAATTTGACTCATACTGGTCACATCGTGTGTCGTTTTAATGTGAGACCGATTCTAACATGTCACAAATAATTTATGATTTTTCCCAAAATTATTATGATAATCGGAGTGTGTTCACAGGATTTTCAATGAGTGACACTTATACTAGGAACATTATTCATAGGATTGAGGTGTGGATGATTCCTAAACATCAAAAATGAATTATTGATCATTTTTCTAAAATATCAAATTAATCTAAATTTATTTTCTCAATTTTGATTACATCATTAGTCTTTTTTACTAAAATTGATGTCAATTTTAAATAAAAGATGCACTTAGAGTCATACCAGTCACACGGTGAGTCAGATTGAGGTGCAGATAATTCCCAAACATAAAAAATTTCTAATGAATCATTATATTATAGTAAAAAAACAATCTTAATGGGTTTACTCAGTTTTGAGTAGGTCAGTCTCCGTTTTTATAAAAAATGGTGTCAATTATAATGAAAAAGATGCATGTGGAGTCATATAGGTCACGTTATGTGTCAAATTGAGGTGATGTTGTTTCCTAGAAGTCTTAAATGACTCATGTATAATTTTAATAAGGTTTTAAAACAATATTAATGTGTTTTATCATTTTTGAGTACATCACTTGTCTTTTTTACTCAAATGTCATTTTAAACTGGAAACACGCATTTTTTCTCATACCGGTCATATCATGTATCAGTTTTATGTGAGGCTGATTTTTACATATCACAAATTATTTATTAATTTTTTTTATAAATTATAATTATTATATACGTGTGTTTTATTAGTTTTCAATGAGTAAAACTTTTGAAATAAAATATCAATTTTAAACTGATAACATGAACCTTGAGTCTTTCTAGGAAGATTGTGTATTGGATTGAGATGTTTCTTATTATTTCATGTAAAAAATGACTTATGGATAGATTTTATAAATTATAAAATCAATACAAATGTGTGTTGTTAGTTTTTGAGTTCAACACTAGTCTTTTTACTAAAATTGATGTCAATTTTAAATAAAAAGGTGCACTTGGAGACATACAAGTCATGTGATGCATAATCTATAGGCAGACCAGATTCATGAACAATTAAAATGACTTATAAGTCATTTTATGAAAGTATAAAAACTATAAGAATGTATGTTCTCGATATATAGTCGGTTAGCTGTCATTTTTATTAAAATAGATGTTAATTTTATATAAAACGATGGACTTGGAGTCATACCAGTCACCCCTGTGTCAGTTTGAGGTGAAATTGATTCTTAAAAATCTAAAATAACATAAGGGTAATTTTACTAAATTATCAAAAAAATCTAAAATTTTTTCTTAGTTTTCAATACATCACTTTTTTTTACTAAACTTTCATTTTAAACTAGAAACATGCTCTTTAACTCATAACGGTCACATACTCTATAATATTGACATGAGACTGATTCCTACCTGTAAAAAATGACTTATGAATCATTTTACTAAATTATAAAGACAAAAATAGCATGTTTTCTTAGTTATTGATGAGTGAAATTTTTTGAACTAAAATGTTGATTTTAAACTGATAACGGACACTTTGAGTTATATAGAGCACATCGTGTATCATATTGAGGTGTTATTGATTCCTATATGTAGAAAATGACTTATGGATATTTTTGAAAAAATATCAAAATAAACTGAATGTGTTTTCTTAGTTTTGAGTAGGTCAGTTGTCTTTTTTTCTAAAATTGATGATAGTTTTAAATAAAAAGACACACTCTAAATCATATCGAATACACCGTGAAAAGGATTGATGTTAGCCTAATTCCTTCAAGTCCAAAATGACTTATGGACCTTTTCCCTAAATTAATAAAACAATTCAAATGTTTTTTCTTGGTTTTGAGTATGTCACATCTCTTTTTATTAAAATGTCATTTTAAACTGGGAACACACACATTGACTCATACTGGTGACATCATGTGTCACTTTTATGTGATACTCATTCATACATGTGAAAACTTATTTATAAATAATTTTAATAAATTATAAATAAATCCATTTTTGATTTCTTGGTTTTCTAGTGAGAGACACTTTTTGAACTAAAATTTTGATTTTAAAAAAATAACCGACACTGTCAGTCATACCAAGCAAGTCATGTATCTAATTGTGGTGAGGCTGATTCCTACACGTAAAAATGAATTATTAGTCATTTTACTAAAGTATAAAAACAATTTAAATGATTTTTCATAGTTTTTGAGTAGGTCAATTGCCTTATTTACAAATATTTACTTCAATTCTAAAATAAAATATTTACTTAGATTCATACCAATCACACATTGAATCAGATTCAGGTGTGGTTGATTCCTACACATCCAAAATGACTTTTTGATTGTTTTTCTAAATTATCAATACAATATATATTATTTTTCTCACATTCGAGTATGACACATTTCTTTTTACTAAAATATTATTTTAAACAAGAAACACGTCCTTTGACTCATACCAATCACATCGGGGGTTGTTTTGATTTGAAATCGATTATTACATGTCACAAATAATTTTTGAATCATTTTATTAAATTATAAATACAATTTGAGTCTGTTTACTCAGTTTTTAGTTAGTGAAAAATTTTGAACTAAAATCCATATTTTATACTAATAAAGGACACATTGATTCATACTGGGAATACCATGTATCAGATTAAAGTGTGACTTATTCCTACACATAAAAAATAACTTGTGTATTTCTTCCTTAAAGTAAAAAAATAATATAAATGTGTTTTATTGGTTCTAATAGTGTCATTTTTCTTTTTTACTAATTTTATTTGCAATATTAAATAAAAATAATCCCTTGTAGTTATATCAGTCACAATATATTTGATATTGAGGTGAAATTTATTATTACATTTCCCAATGTCTAAAAAAATCCTAAATGGTAATGTTACCATGATTTGAATTGGATTTCAATGTCAAACATAAAACAATACATATTGACCATATGTTCTTAGCTAAAAAAACTTTTTCAACTAATAACATTGAATTAATATGCAATGTTGCAGTTCAAAAAATAAATACAATGTAAATCATGGTAAAATTGGCAGAAAGTAACATTTATCTCTTTTATAGAATGTTATAGATAGTTGAAAGCAAAATATGAATTCCCAAGAATCAAACTAAATACATTTTAGATAAAAATGATACAAAAATTAACATATAAATAGTTGAAAAAATGATGAGAAAATTAATTAAACAAGTGGTATAAATTCACCTTTTCATGATGGTTGTACGAATATTTGAATCATTCCCTTATTTTAATTATCATACTCATAGGCTCAATGTAAAATCTCTCATGATCATCAGTAGCTTTGAACAAACCACCCTAACTCAAATAAAATAATCCACCTATATAAGAAAACCATTTTTATATGAGTAACACTAAAAATAAATAAATTAAAAATAAATATGGAATAGTAAATTAATTATATGGATAATGATTTTACTGTAAAAACATCACGATGACCTCTATAATTGATATAATGTAGTTTCGTTTCTCTTCCTGCAAAGGAAGTGGAGGGAAAATGAAGGGAAGTAATAAATTATGACACTGCATGGGTGAAAAGGATTTGAGGGAGAAGAAATATATGGAATATTTGATTCAAAACGGATTTAAATGTAGACTAACCACCCTAAATCGAACAAAATAATACACCTGTATAATAATAAAAATATTATGTAAGTAATAATAATAATAAATAAATAAAACATATATATGAAATTATGAATTAATTACTTTTACAATGATTTTACTATGGAAACATCAATATTACCTCTGTGATTGAGTAGAGGTATCATCATTACTCTTCCAGCAAAGCCAGTGGAGGAAACTTGAAGGAAATTGATAAGTTCTAACACTACAACGGTGAAAAGGTTTTGAGGGAGAATAATTATGTGGAATATTTGGTGCCAAAAGCATGAAATATGGATATAAATATTCTAAAATAAATGAAATTTATAAGGAATGGTGAAAATTACATCACTATTTCATTATATAATTTTTTGGAAAAATAGTGCAAGTATACCATAACATTACCTTTACAGTTTCCAAAAGGATTCCTTCATTATAGTTTGTTCTTACACATGACTAGTAAAATCATCATTTGTCTAAGTCATTGTCTTAATGAGCTGTCAGGAAATTTATTTAGATTATGTTGATACAGTAGATAACATATAATATTATGAGGAAAAACATGGAATATTAAAAAACACTTTTACTTTCTCAATGAAATATTTGTAAAGTTATTATGTATTTGTTTCCTCATTCAAGAATCTAAATCCCCTCTTTATGGTAATTTCTTATATACAAGACATTCTCTACATTGGGACTAGTATGAACTAATTGTGATCCCCAAATGAATGTTTCACCCTTGATTGAATTTTCATCTTACTTGACATTTGTTTTAGTCACTAGTAGGATAATCGAACAATTTTTGTTTATTGAATATGAGACATAAAATACTTTCATTGCTTGTAATTCCATTATGAATTGATCTTCTTTTCCCCTTACATAATTAAATTCACCTTCATGAATCCCATTTCATTAACATTCATTGAACTCATATCTTCAACCCATTTGTAATGGAAAATTGGCACTTGAAATGTTTTATAATCAAACTCATATATATTTTTGATAATGCCAATATATGACATATTTTCATAAATTGGATTTCTATCCTTAGAACTAGATAAGTGAACCACTTATTCCATATGCATAACACCACTATTTTTCATCATACTCCAATGATTTCATTTTTTTATATAATTTATAACCATTGATTACAAAACCCTTATAAGATATGAAATTTTCATTCAGTATCTTGGCTAGCCATTGATTTCTTTATGCAATTGAATTTGAATTTTTAGATGAATACTTATAAATTTGATCTCAAAAACATCCTATAACCTATTGACCATGTGTATTTGATATCCATCCTTCATCCCGTGATGGATTCAAATAACTAATAATTTGTTTATGGGATTCAATGTATGGATCAACATCATCACTATTATGAAAAAAGTAAAGGTTAGATTTCCCCATATCTATCAAGGTAATTGTAACAACTTCTATTCTGGAAATCCCTTGGCTCATAAGGAATTCACTATAAAAAGACTTTTGGAGTCCAATTTTGTCAACATCTGATAGGTAATCGATACAGAATTTAGCAGTTTATTCAAAAATATATCATTCTACAAGACCACATTCTCGATGACTTCAATTCTTAACATACCCTTTCAAAATATTCATATATCATTCAATGGGGTACATCCATTTATAATTTATAGGATCACATAGTTTATCCTCTATAACCAAGTGAACTATCAAGTGGACCATTATATCAAAGAATAATGGTGAGAATAACATCTCTAATTCATATAATATGACTGTAGCCTCCTTATTCATGATTATAAACATCATTGGGTCTATAAATTTACTATATATGGATTTGAAAAAGAATCATAGTTTGGTTAATGTATGTTATACATTTTTAGGAAGAATTCAACAGAAAGCATCATACATTCAAATATTGAATCAAAACATGATAGTCATTGTTCTTAGTCCTTGTAACTTAAAATTATTCATTGAAATTAAATTCTTTATATTTTATGAATATCCCTATGGAACATTGACACTATTAAAAAAAAGTAAAAATTGTAATTTTTCTTGTTTCGATAGAGTGTAAGCTATAGAAGGAAGAAAATACCTCTTTTCACCTTCCATCGATGTCAACTCTTCCCATATCCCCATGTCAATCATGTCCAACCTAGCTTTGACTCCATCTTTTGTTTTTCTACCATAATTTTGTAATGTGCCAACAACACTATCAAATATATATTTTTCTACATTCCTGACATCAAGAAAATTTATATCCTAAAAATAATTCAAATATATTAATTCAAATAAAATTGATCGCTCTTCCAACATGATTTCATAAGGTTTTTCAAAAATGGTTTACTGATAATAGTGCCAATATATTTTACATTATCATATAGTTTATCATCTGTTACTAAAGATGGTGCCGTAACTTGTTTGATTTTCCCATCAAATGTTGTCATCATGGATTAGTATTTATATCATTGAGGTAAAAAGTTCCTATTTATTAAAAACAAGGTATTCAAGGAGTGTTTCAACTGAACTGATTGTGTGTGTTATTCATAAATGGGAAACCCCAAAATTCATTTAATTCTATATCTTGGTAAATTTCCATAAGTGGGGTTGTCATTTATTATCCCATACAACACGGAACTCAATGTGAACTCTTTACTTCTATGATCATGAAACATTGAATCACTTATATCCCACATCAATTTTATATCTTCGATCAATGGAACCAAATAGATATCAATATAATTATCAGGTTGTTTTGGTTCAGATATAAGAGGAGACAACATAATGTATTTTTGCTTCATGCATAACCATGGTGTCAAGTTATAATTTTCCAACATGAAGGACCATGTACTATGAGTACTACTCTATACACCAAAAGTATTTATTCCATCTGTAGATAACGCAAGATGAATGTTTCTTTGCACATTTCCAAATTTTGGACATTAATAATAATTTTTCTTCTACATATGAGAATATGATGGATGATATAGGTTCCCATATTTAATTTGTGTATCTATATGTTATGAAAATTGTCTCGTGGTTTCATTAAATACATATAGACTTAGAAACAATGTAATTATAGGAAAGTACTATATAAATTTTGAATGACTTGATTCATTTTTCTTATATCGATTTGCACCACACTTAGGGAATTTTATGAGTGATTCATGGTTATTTAGAAATAATATGAAACAATTTGGAAAAGAATATATATTTTTAAATAACATATTTATTTAATTTGAAATTTTTTTAGTGTCATATATTAGAAATGGTAGTTCATCTGCTTCTGGAAGCATATCATTCAAGAGTCCAAGTAGTTCTTTAAATCTACTCTCACTCAATTTGGTTCCATAATTCAAAATATATATCATTAATATAGCTAACAATGTTGTGTATTTAGTACAACATGTATACAACGGTCTATTAGAATGGTTTTTTAACTTCTGAAAAAACTTTGGACAATCAGAAAGGTCATCTTAAAATTCTATTTTCATTTCTTCCATGTGATCTCCATCATCATTTACACTAGTATTCATATTAAATGATCCATAAATCATAGTATCATCCCAATAAGTGTTCATGTTCCATCATTTCCCATGTTTAGTGCAATATTTATAGCTGTGGTCTATTCTATAATAAATAAAATGTTCTTCAAACTCTTCCGGACTAATTTTTCATGAATAATAATAACATAAACATGGACAAAATATTTTATAAGGGTTGTATGCATTCTATATTACAAAGTTGATGAACTCGTTAACTTCATATATATACTCTTTTATCAAATGATTAATGTGCATCCATTTTAGATTCATATTCATCCAATTGTGTTAATTAAATTTTCATTTTTTTCAATAAATAAAAAAATATGCATAAGATATTCATTATCAAAGGTGAACGTTGTATATAATTCTAATAATGGAAACCAAACATTTGATTGTTTCAAATAATTTTAGTATGCTTTGAAGAAAATAGGTAATTGAATTTAAGACAATAACTATTCCACTGTGGTTGGTGTTATCCTATTAATTCATCCAAAGGTGAAAGTTATAGATAACATTCATCCTCATAATATCATCTCTAAAAGTGTTATCATTTTTTTGACACTCATCCTCCATATCTTATTAACATAAACCAATGGTTCTTGAAAAAATATAAGATGTAGTCATCCATGGGATTAATACTACTTAGAGTAGTACAAGAAACATAAAATGGATGAGGGATGAGTCTCAAAAAACAAATTTCAATTATAACTATTTAGGAGATGAAGTTTATGAAGATAATATTTGTACTCCATTCTGTTCCCTAAAGGGGGTAATGTCTCCCATTTTTCATAATTACTCCATTGTCAATATAGTGATTTTGGGAACATAGTATAAACATTCTATCATAATGAATAAATAATAGTAATTTTAAAAGATATAGATGTTTTATGTTAAAGGGAAGATGACCCTATCGTACAAAAATAGTTTTGAAGTGGGAAGAATCAGCATAAGGAAAATTGGATGATGAATTTCAACCGTTTAATGAAATCTATTCAACATGTGAAAAATTAAATGGTTATAAGATGGATTGTCAAGATTTTCTAAAAAAATAGATAAATATGAAGAAAATTTTATAAATATATTATATAAAAAATAATGTAAAGTAATAGGAATTTATTATTGATGTCACACTAAAGGATTTACAAAAGAAACACCCTTTAATATTAAATATTAGTTTCCCATCTCACAGATGATAGGTAAATTGATATAATTAAATATATTTGACAAGTTCAAAGGGTACTTGTTATTTTGGAAATTGTGGATCTCTTAAGATTAATTGTTTCCATTTAAAATAAGTTGAATATAAAAGGAAATTGTAAGAATGATATATTTTTAGATGGATTAATGTAAAACATACATAGTGATTATTAGATTAAGTAATTGTAATCAGAGGTGTAAACCTCAGAGCACCTTGGAGTGAGGTGAGGTGAGGAGCACCTGGTGTACCTCACCATTGGGGGGGCAGTGCAACCTCACTAAGGTGCACCAAAGTCACACGCCTCACACGCTAACTCAAAGTTGTTTTAGTACTAGGAATAGTAAAGGTGCACCATCGACTAACAAAATAGAAAGGAATAGGGTGGGAGAAATTGTGGATATAGTGGAAACGAAAATCAAGGGAGACCCGATAGAAATCAGGGGTGGTGGAAAAAAGAATGAGGATAAAAAATAAAAATAGATATCACCAAACATGTAATCAATGATTGAGGGGGAGGAGAAAAAAACCTTGGATTGAATCTTTGAATCATCCAAAAGAAAGTAGAGATATATCTAAACAAGCATTTTGTTCGAGCCTTGGATTTATTCGACCATTGAATCATTTGAGCAATGGATTTAAGCCTTGAAATTGTGAGAGCCTTGATTCTAGACTTGATTCGAGCTTGGATTCGACAACGAAGAGCACTGACAGTTAACGGATTCTATAGAAAGCATTGGATATTGCGAACTCATTCAAGATTGATAGGGTTCTTAAATTTGATCAGCACACTTGTATCAGTGCTTTCAAAAAAGTGATGATAATGATCTCAATTACCAGTTCTAAATTAATAAGAACTGATAAAAGGCCTTTTATCAGCACTTTTTAGCACTAATAAAATATTTATAATTATAATTATAAATAAAAAATTAAATATATTTATATAATTTTATACATATATAATAAAAATATATAAATATAAATATTTTAATATATTCTTTATTTTAATATATTCATTATAACTTTACAATTATTTAAATATATATTTTTTTAATAATAATATTTATATCATTATATATATTTATAACATTATATATATATATATAATAAATATTTAAATATATATATATAGTAAATATATTCATTATTTAAATAAATTTATCATAAATTTTATAATTATTAATATTATATATATATTTATTTCTTTTTAATAATATAAATACTTTTTTTAAAATAATATTTATTTTTTTATAATTATAAATACATATATGTATAAATATCGTAAAAATACATTTATAAATATTTTTATTTATAAATATATTTTACAAATATATTTTTTACATTATTAATAAATATTTAATCTTAAGTGCATACATGTTAAAAATGAGTGAAATTGAATAATTAATAATGAACACTTTAAAAATATTGAAAAAATTTATAAGTTTTATTAATTAAATATAATTTATTAAAACATATAGATATATATTGAAATAAAGATGAATAAATATTGAAAATATTAAAATATAGTAAATATATATAAATATATATATTAATTAAAATTGTTTAAATTCCTAAAATAAAAAAAACATAAAATATTAATCATGAAATAATACCTAACTGTAATAAAAATTATGATGAATAAAGACACGATATATTAAATGTATCAAGAAAATAAGAAATTATAAAATAAATACTAAAATTTTAATAAATTACATAAATATTAGGTGTATGTGTTTCTATATAAGATTTCTTTAATTACCTAAATATTTGTCTGTGTGCATTATATTTAAAAATTCATTAATTTTGTATATATGAAATTAATATAACCCATGTTTGATCTATATTAAATTGAAAAATAAAAATACATTCAATCATGTCCATTACTCAATGCAATTGGTCAATATTTTTAATTTATTTTAATTTTTTATTATCAACCATTATTCACTAAATATATGACTATTTAAGATAAATCATAAAAAAAATTATAAATCATATTTATAAACATTAATATATATATCTATGTATCTATATATTTAATATATATTATTTATTAACATTATCAACAATTTTTTAATTAATAAATTGTTTATTATTTTTCTCAATTTACTTTTTTTTACTTTTATTCATTTAATTTTTATTTTACATATATATATTTAATATATAAAATTTATTAGTATTTATAATCTATATATAGTATAATAAATTTATTCATATTTATCGTTAATAATTTAATTTATAATTTTTTTTAAAATCATTTTTTTACTTATTTAATTATTTCATTTTTTAGACCTTAATTAGCACTAATAAAGGATACCATTTATCAGCACTAAAAATGAAGTGCTGATAAAGGGATATTTTATTAGAAAAAAATAAACTGCTGATAATGGAAACCATTATCAATGATTTTTTCTAGCGCTCATAAAGGTCATTACTATTAAAGGCCAATTTTGTAGTAGTGTCTCCAAGATAAAAGGTAGATAGTTTTTTGGAGCTTTTCCATTTAATAAACCCTTGATTTTATAGATTTATTTTCATTGCTTCCAACTAAATTATGAAATCCCAATTCGGTGTGAATTAGATTTTGAAATTTGATTGGACTGAATTTTGTTGAAAGACCCCAATTCCAATGGAAAATTGTGGTGTGATTTGAAATATATGGAATTATAAAATTGGTTTGTGAACTTTTTTTTGAAAAATGTCTCAAATTTAATTGATAAGAACATATGATTGGTTTTATCTTGAAAAGGGCTTAGTTTATTAAAGACTTGTGTTTTGGTTTTCAATGAGAAGTTAGCATACTGAAACTGGAAATGGGGAAATTGTATTTTAAACTATTTTGAAATGATTTTTTCGATTATTGACTAAATTATTGAGCACATGTGAGCTTGGGTCATTAGTGGATTATTTGGCATAAACATGAATGAATGGTAATTCCCTTGTAATGGATTTATGCTTTACAACTCCAACAAAATCCTAGGTTTGCGGATCTTATCCCTAGTAGGATGTTGATATGTCATATTCAGCCTGAGCTTGAGGGACATGTGTGCACATTGTTGTTATCACAAATATGAGATGTGTGGGGATCCTATAACATGGAAATATCACAGCTCAGAGATGATGAACATGGTTCTTTTTTTTTTGTGATTTTTTGATATATTTATATTCTAATGATTCTGCAATTGTTTTACTCTTGCCTAAATATTTATATAAACTGTTAAATATAAAAAATTTATTAATCTATTATTTAAAATGTTTCCATATTTGGAACTGAAAAAATGTTTTGATTTAAATGTGAAATTGTACTTCCATGTGTGTTTTTTTTAAAACTAAATGATTTATTTGGTTTATTTTTATGAAATGTTATTATAGAACACTGGGTGAGACCCTACTGGGATTTTATATCACACCCCACATTTTGCTTTCAGCATTTCTAGATTTGTTTCTTATAGGTTTGAGTAAAGGGGAAGAACCTCTCAGATGAGGTTGATGTTCTTAACCTTTAGGCTTCAAGTGTTTATACCTTTGGGATGTTTGAGTTTTATCTCACCGGTCTTTGGGTACTTTGATGAGGTACTATTTCGGTTTTGGCATACCTATTTCGTTTCTATTACTGTTCTACAATTAGAGTTTTCTTTTAAGCATTCTGATATGTATCTTCTTTTTCCACTATTTTTGTGGATGAAATCATTCCCACTTTCATATTATATGATGTCATGTGATAGTCTCCAGCTCATGGGTATCAAGAACAACCTTAATTATATGTCAGTGTTGGCTCAGGTATTAGAGTACTAGGGTATCTGGACTAGTTCGTGATAGTTACCATCATATAGGATGTGGACATCCATATAAGGGCCTCCAAACTAGGTGTAATACCCAACCCTTCTAGTCATCCTTTCTTGTCTAGTTACTAATATACAAGATTTTGGAATCCATATATGAGCCTCCTACTGTGTGTAATCCCTGACCATTTCTTCTCCTACATAGTTAACAACATCTATCATAATTTATTTGGGTAGGTAATGCATAAGCCCTAATCAGTCACTTATTGCCATCCCTTTTAGGGTACATTCATTATATATTACACTCCTCCTTAGTTTTAAGCCACAACCATTCTAGTCTCCCATACATACCAAGTTACTAGCAGATAAGGGGTGACATCTATACCTGGGACTTCTACTAGGTGTAATACCCAACCATATCCTCTACTGCATAGTTACCAATAGAAATGATGATCTATAAGAGAACCCCAATGTTTAATCGACACTTATTATCCAATTTTTACCCATTTTATATCACATGCATCCTGTTTGGGCCTCCTAGTAGATGTACACCCAAACCTCTTCCTCTCTTATCGATTTAAAAATAAATAGAATGATCCATAAAAGGATATCCCAATGCATAATCTCCACTAAATTTCCTATAGTCACCCCATTAACAATACAAATGTCCTTACTATAAGACATTAAACTACATGGACTGGTAGAGACAAATGATCTTAAACAATTAAACCCAAACTACATGGTTTTTGATTCCTATGTACTAGGATATATAGGACTCCTCTCCTTTATTAAATCATAATAAGAGATATGATTCTTTCATATCAAAGTAGGGATCTTAGGCCTCATATTAACAAACCTACAATTAAGGATGTTCATGTTACCATTAATGGGATTTTTTTTCTTGGTTTTTCATTTTCTATTTGGGTTACATTACTAAATACTATACACTTTTATTTTTTATTTTTTATTTATGGGATCTTACTCTTGGTCTATGGTGGAAATAGGGTGTGTGTTCATGCATCATATAAAGACTTTAAGATTCACATTACATCCATGTGCTTTACTATGATTTTATACTATAATGATGACTTAGGGGTCGATTATTTAATGTGTTAGTAGATAATTATATAGTGTTTTCCTATATAAAAATAGTGAAATATTATTTAACCAATCTTGGATATAGTTTTTTTATTGTTACCTATTGATTGATTTTGATGGTCTTATATATATTGTTCACCCATAGAGTGGATATACAGGGTAAGGGAGAGTGATTGATTAGTGAGACCTTTGGTTATGAGATGTGTATATAGAGTAGTGGGGTACTACAACTCTTATTTTGTGCCTTAAACTATAATATCAAGATATATGATAGATATGTGTTGTGAGGTGAATGTTTAACACTATAGAGATATTTCATTATGATGAAATCTAATGGAGAATTATGTGGTAATGGAAAAGCTTTCCCTACCAGGAGTTGAGATGGAACCCCCTATTATCTCGGCACTATATGTGGATGATTACATCCAAGTGAGTTTATTTTGGGTTATTTTGTTGATGGATAAAGTGATTACATGAGTTACAACTTCTATGTTTAAGATGAATCAATAGTTCTAAACACAACATCCAATTATTCTCATGTGTCATGGTGGTCCCCAAGTGAATTATTTCTATGTGAAGATGATATAGACTATATTTGATCATATAAGGATACCCATTGAGAGGAGAGTTAAGTTACTACCTATATTTTATGAGGGATATCTAAGAGTAAGTGGGATATCTATGTACAAGTAGACTATTATATGGGGTTATTATAGGAGGATATTCAAGCTTGGTTATATGATCATTTCTTCCCTGAGACCCTGAGGTTAGGTAAGGCTTGGGAATTTAACCATCTTACCTAGTGTTGGATGTCAGTTATATAGTATGAAAAAATATTTATATATCTATAATGTTTTACCCTGATATTTGTTGGGGATGAGGTATCTGGGGGTATACCCTTTGGGAATGGTTTGAGATATGTGATTTGAGTATAGGTGAATGTTTATCACTTGTATTATTTTTCTATGGTTGTGAATTATCCCCTCATATATGATAGGAAACTGAATGGGGATAGAGACTTTGTGAATTTTCCTTGTACTGAGGGGAATGTTTTTGGGTCTTCGGGAAGTCAAAAGAGCCACTTTGATGGTTATCACCATAGTGGTGGTGGGATGAGTATCTAGGGAAGTGATTTATCTCATCCACCTAAGAGTGAAGGTTCTATTGAGAGTTATTGTTGTGGAAATCCTATTCACATTCATTTTTCATATATATGGCTTCCATTTGAGTGTTAATTATTTGGGAATATGGTTCACATACAATGGTATTAGAAAATCTCACAACATTTAGCTAATGGAAGATAACCTATATAGATGAAGGCATGGTTCATGTTCTTTTTAGGTATGCAATAGTGGAGTGGAATCTAGAATTCTTTGGGTCGTTTCGGTTATGGTTGAGGATGTGGTTACCAAGGGAAACAACATCAGTAGGGAGGTGATTTTCAAGGGAGTTAGGTAGGAGCTCAAGGGAGTCGTTTAGTCTAGTTGTATGGTATTGAGCCTACTCAATCTATTCATTATTTTGGGAGATAGAATTTTTGATGTAATTTTTTGGTAGCTTCCACCATGACATATGATTTATTCTATATAGGTTCATCACATTATTTAATCTATTCACAGTTTTTTGATGGAATGGGGATAGAAATTGGGATGATTTTGATCAAAATAACTTTAGGGGAAAATTCTAGTTGTATTTGGATGTTTTGAGAGTGTTATATAGTGATTTGTAATTATAGCTTTCCTTAGGTTTTCTTTATGATATAGATGAGTAGTTTTTATATGATTATTAAAATATATTTTACAGTTTAGTATCATGCCCATATAAACTATTATATTTAATGGGTATCATTTATATTTATTGAGGGTGACATTTATATCTACATTTGAGACTGGTATATATTGGAAGTCAATTGAGGACCTAACCTTCAGAAGATGTCTGGAATCGTGACCCAATTTTAAAATGTTATTCAAGATGATGAGTGGATTAATCAAGAAATATTTTCACTAATAGTTGATTAGTTTGAGTTTATCTTTCAAAATGTATTCTCAGGGGCTCTATCTGATAGATTTATTGAGTTCATGATTGACCTATGGATTGATATATAGCCCATATTTATCACAAAATATATGATGGATACTATAAATCATCAAAAGATGAAAATTAATAAAGAGTAATTAGAGGAGATGGGTTTTATACAGGTGAATGTTTCTCCTTTGGGTGCTCTAGTATTATTCTTCATGAATCCAGGTGGTTCATAATGTTTATGTGTGGACTATTGGGAGTTGAACCTAGAGACTGTTAGGATCTTGTCCTCACTTCCACATATCAAAGTACATTTTGACTATATAAGGGGATGAATTGTTATTTGTGATTTATTTGAGAACAATTTATCATCATCTAAGAGTGAGTGCTTATGACATGACTTGTACTACATCTAGAAGAAGGTTTGGCGTGTATGAGTACCCCTATGTTGCTATTGAGATTGAAAAACACCCCAATAATGTTTATGGAAAAGATTATTATGATCTTGATTCATAATTAAATTATTTTTTGGTAACTTTTATTAAGGATATTATCCTATGCTCACAATTAGAGGAGTAATACAATAGACATTTAGGATTTTTTGGGTACACTAAGAGAGCATCAGTTGTATACTAATCTCTCAAAGTATCATTTTTCGATTGATAAAGTGTTTTTCTTAGGACATGTGATACATAGGATAATTTATTAGTAAAAATTAAGAAGGATGAGATTGTGGTTTCTTGAGAGTGTCCCAATAATATTTTTGAATTATTTATTTTCTTTGGTTTGGACCGTTACTATAAGATATTTATATATGACTTCTATTAATTAGAAGCAACAATGATGGCCTCGTCCAAAAAGGGAGTGAAATTCGTATTTTTTAATACTTGGGAAATTGGATTCCAGGATATAAAAAGGATTTTGAAAACTAAATTTATCATAACATTAAATAATAAATGTAAGAAGTTCATGTTGTATTTTAATTTATTAGGAGTTGGTCTTGGATAAATTATAATATAAGAGGGTCATATAGTTTATTATTGGGCAAGGAAGTTAATGATACATGGATGGAACTATCTGACATATGATTTATATCATGAAGTGTTATTTTATTGTTTTTGATGTAGGAGTCACTATATTTTATACAAGGGACTCATAGTACATTCATATCATAAGTTCATGAGATATATTTTCTCATGGAATGACCTAAAACATTGAAATACAAGATATGTTGAGTACCCACAGTCATTCAATTTTTAGATTTTGTATAATTCTGAGAAGGGAAACATTTTTGTTGATGTTCTATGTAGTATGACTCAAGACTAGGTGATTAAAGAGCCGTGTAGTGAGTGGAATATGATGGGATGGTTTACTAAGATGTTTATTGGTGTTTAGAAGTATCGGGCCCCAGTAATCCTTACCTCCTTGACTATTACCACCTCGTTTCCCAGGAAAGTGAAAAAGATCCAGTTGTTAGATTCAAATTATCTGGTGATGAGGGAAAAATACTTATTGGTTATCCTCCACCTAATTGGTTTCTAAATGTTAATGAGATTCATTATATCTAATGAAAGGTTGTTGTCTCTACAAGCAAGCATGAGGTGCTTATGAGGGACTCACAAACCTCAATATGGTAGGTAAACTAGTTTATCCAAGATGTTCCATGAATTAATAGACAATAATGGTGGATCATAAAAAATAAGTTCATAGTGGGTTTTGTCACATTGTGCTCCACATTCAATCACGTGAAGATCAATCCTCAGTGGGTGATGGTTGAGTACTAGTGGCTCACTAGTCTTATCCAATCCTTATGCATTACTCTGTGTAAGTGGGGTGATGTGGCCATGGATTTCATGATGGGGTTTTCTAAGATAACCCAAGTTAGTGATTCATTTTGGGATGTTTTGGTCTAGTTGACTATGGTTTATAATTTTCTACTGAACTGAGAAACATCCTTTGTCAATGATAATGGCATTCTCTATTTTTACGAGACAATATGTCTTCATAGGGTAGTTCAAAGTATTTTCTGGACATGGATACTCATTTTAAATTAGTATTTTGGAGAGTACTATAGATGTATATTGAAATATTGGTGAATCTGAGCATTATTTATCATCCTTAGTTAGATTAGAATTTAGAGCATAAGATCAGATTTCAAGATCACATGTTATGAGAATTCATCCTTGATTTCAGGGGATCATGGTAAACCATTTAGTTATTGAAGTGTTTTCCTACAAAAATAGTTATCAAGAATCAATTTAGATGGATCCTTTTTAATATTTATTTGGTAGTCCATGTATATCACTATTATGTAGGATAAATGTTGTGGAGTTTATAATTATTAAGTAAACATAATTACAAAAAATCATATTCCCACAGTTTAAAACCCTAGAAATAGACCAAAATCTCATGGCCTAATCTTATGTACATGGTTTATACAAACTGTGGCCCCTATAACCATTCCAATAGGTTGCAAACTATGACTACAAATTAAAATAGTGGTTTTAGGTTATCTATTTTCATAGTCCACATGGATCATGTCTATATGATTTTCTATTGGTGGATACTACCACAATTTATTAAAATAAGGGAATTTTCTCTTTATCTCTATGGTCTATTTGGATTGTAAACAATGGTTATAAACAACACACCTATTAACAATGTTTAATAAACCATCGAATATTTTTGAAAAAAATAAAATATACCTCTAGGATTTGACCACGCGACTACATCCATATTACACCGAACACTTTAAGACTACCCTACACACTTCTATTGGAATATTTATATTCATATATAATTATGATTATTAATATTTTTTAAAAATTAAAATCTTATATTTAAAGGGATGTTCTATCACCACAGTTTTAAAACAATAGTCATAAGTGATTCCACATTTGACTTTTTCCATAGTTTCCTCTAACTGTAGTTGTAGTTGGTCATAATGCCATGATTTTTTAATATTGTTACCATACGTGTTTTTAGTAACACATATTACCATGATTATAATGAACTATTACTATAGTTGGACTTAACAACCTAGTTTTTCAAATTATGGATATAGTTGGACGTATGACCAGTGTTTTTTCGAACCGTGGTCGTACATATTCTAATAACACCTTTTTCACACTCTGAAAAAAACCCACAAAAATAAGTGTTACCGCCAAATCACCGCAAAAAAAATTGTGGTTCCCATCACTTCCTTATGTGCCCCTATTATCATGGTTTTAGATAATATTGATTATAGGTGCAGATATAGCTATAGATTGAGTAATATATGGATATAGGCTATCCTAAAGAGGCCTACGACCATGATTTTACTATAACTATGGTATTGGACCCCCTAGAGTCATGATTTTCAAAAATATGGCTACAGAACCATGGTCATAGGTTCATTTTATAGTTGTGAAAAGTCCCATGCATTAGAAATTATCCAATATTTATCTAATTAATAAGTTCTTTGAGACTAATAATAGAAGGAAAAGATCATATATCAATTAGTGATTTCATCCTCTAGAGTTTGAAGTGGGAAATCCAGTAATCCTATAGGTGTCACCATCATTGGTTCCTCTTCATATTAAGAGGTAGGTAAAGTTGGGGCCTAATTTATGTGTCCATCTGAGATCATAGAGAATATCAATATAGTGGTGTATTGGTCAGATCATTCTTAGATTTGTAGTTCAATTCACAACCTGTTTCATGTACAAAAACAATAGAGATATCAACCCATCCCCTCTCATGTTATTAGTGTGGGTGAAGTTGATCTCAAGGATGTTGCATTTTTTGAGGAGTTCCTTGTTCATATAATAGATCAGAGTGAGAAGAGTTTATAGGAGAAGATAGTTATTCTAGTATGATTACAGTGGAAACATAGAAAAACTAAAGATGATATTTTGGAGTGGGAGCTTAATATGTTATCAAAGTGGTTAGAGTTTCTCATTGATGAGGATCATTGACATATGGGAATGAATCTTGTGGATGACAATTTATATGGTGGAGAGTTTGTAACACCCATAGAATTATTAAGGTAAAGATATATTTATATTTTGGATGAAACCTATTTATTTTAATCTTTTTGAATTTTTAGAGGTGTTAATTAGGTCTTGAGAGTTGGTTTTTTATATTTTCCTAGGATCATGATATTATTTTTCAACAAACTCCACATTGCACCACGATGGATGAGGAACATGACATGAAATGTTCTAAGAAAGTGACCATCACATTGCAACATGGGGTGGTAGCAACATGAATGTTTTCTAGGTAAGATTAAATATTTTGAGAATCAGGAGAGCTAAAATCATGGAAAATGTTTTTATAGTATATTGATTAAATTGCATGATTAAATTATTGAGGTCGGTTGAGGACCACTCCATAGATAATGGCTTTATGGAATGTTTATTATCTATATAGTAAGGAATTCATATATCATAAAAGTGAATTTTTGTTGGGATTTTCGGATCGTGTTGTGGTGGTAATAGTTAAATTTCTTGATGGGGATACATAGTATTATGCTATTTATGATTTACTATGGTCTTATATGAGATTAAAATTGATGGACATATAATATTATCAATATTATATGGGGGAAATTTGGGTCACTTCATGACCCCTTGATCTATGTTGTGAAGGCTTGTCCAAGGGGAGGTATCACAACATGGTGTGTGAGGTTTGGGTTATGGGTTTAGGTCCATGGGGGAGGCCTTACCATGTAAGGGGTAGCCATGTCTTGAAGGTCTAGAGATAATAATTTGTATTTAACCTGGAGGTGCGATGTCATTTAATGGGAGAGGAGGCCCTGATGTGAGGATAGCCTTAGAATTTTGTTGCAATCTGACCTATATGGTTATATTGAAATGATAAATTTGATCATTTTTTAAATAAATTTATTAATTAAATGATTTACTTCTTAATGGTAGCTAAAATAAGTATTCAACATTTTACGAGTAGAATCATCTAGACCCTCTCCACTCATGTGTTATTCTCATCCATGTAATATCACCCTCATTCCTAAATGGTTTAACATCCTATTCATTTTACTGTATGAACCATAGTAATTCAACCTCTCATATTGTGTTATTCCTTTATATCACTATTTTATATGCTTATTCTGGTTATGGCCATTTTTTCATATTTTTTTAGGTATTTTCTATCATTTCTTGATTATGTCCATTTGGGACCAAATAAGCTAATGATATTGAATGGGAATATTCCTATAGGCATAAGGTAAGTAGTCCTTACTTTATACCTATGGTCAAATATACTTTTTATGTGTGTATAATGTGAGATCATACTATTTTATTATGTTCCTTGCCTAAAAATAAAATAAATGGTTTCCACCATTATCTCATGTGAGAATTGCCTTTTATTGGTCATAGGTGGTCTACTAATGATTGAGAAACCAAAAAATTGTTACCATGTGAGGAATTCTTTAAAATAATTAAATATGAAATGTTTTGGGAAACTTGATAGGTGATCTTGATGGGAATTCTAACATAGTATGTTGAACATAGATTCCTAGTATGATCCATAGGTTTAGAATCTATGGAAATGTTGAAAAATAATGTTGTTATCACTAGATGAGTATATTTTAATACTTTTTTGGGTTATTATAGTGAAATTATGAACTATAATGTTAACTGTGCATGTTGATATGTGAGATGGTTCTAGGAAGTGATGTTATTTACCTCTAAGTGTTGATTGGTGAGATGATTCTAAGAAGGGGTACTATTCCCCCTGGGTTTTGATATATGATATGGTTCTGGGAAGGGGTTATATTCCCCCAAGGGTGTTGATATATGAAATGGTTTTGGGGAGGGAAATTATTCCCCCATGTTTATTGATATATGATATGTTTCTAAAGAGAGGTGTTTTTCCCTAGTTTATGAAATGTGAGATGGTTTTCTTGATGGTTGATATCTCCCCCGACTTGTGTTTATATATGATATGATTCTAGGGAGGGGAGTTATTCCCATTTTGGTGTTGATATGTGATATGGTTCCTAGGATGGTCACTCCCCCCCATGTATTGATATATGAATGGATTTGGGGAGGGAAACGTCCCACCTTGGGTATTGATACTTGATATAGTTATTGGGATGCTATCTACTACTACTAGTGTGTTAATGTTATTTAATGGTACCATGGTTGGGCACCATCCTTTTTATGTGTTTGGATGATATAGATGATGTTCTAGGTGGGGACTATTCTAATCATTGTGTTGGTTATGTTTTGTGTTTATAAACACCATAAAACCAAAAAAAGTAGGTATGGTTGACCTTGGGTGTCACTGGAGAACCCAAATACTGATTATGATTTAAATTATTGTATAACTAGTTATTTATAATAGCTCATTACAAAGTATTATATTTATAATGGATATATTTAGGGACACTATTGGTGGTAGCCTATAAATTATTACTCACATCCTGCTTGAAAATCATGGGTACCCAAAGAGGCTTCATGGTTTCATGTTAATATTGGGGAAAGGGCCCTATGATAGACAGTTGATACGTTTAGTTGGGATGGAGTATGGGGTATGGGACCAAGCTAGGAGTTGGGACTAGGTTTTTTGAACTCTCTATTTTTTAACATTAGATTTATTTTGGATTTTATTGTATATGATCCAAGCTTGGGGGATCTTGATTACATAAGTACTAATTGTATGAAAAATTATAGTGTTCTTATTATTATAGCATGCCTTAAATAGTTTAATTTTATCATGTATCTATTATGTTTATTTATTATAACTTCATTTAAATGTTTTTTATAATTACTACTTCCAATTTTTTTGGTTAACTAATCTTGGAGTTATATTCTCCACATGTTATTACGAGACCCCTTTTTTTTGTTGGCTACCTCTATCATAAAAAGAGGTGAAAATGAGGTATGTAATAACCCCATATAGTCAATGTGGAGGTAAATCATATTTGGGATATTATAGAAGTTACTATGATAGTTTAAAATTCCCATTTATCATGGATATATAGAGAATTTATTTCACGTATCTCAGCTAACGTAGACCCTGAAAAAGGTTTTTGATATGAGACTATGGCATAGTTGGTCGAAAATAGTCATTTTGTAGCCCATACATGATGTGGTGATTTAACTTCTTAAAAAATTAGTTATTCGGCTAGTTTTAAAATTTATATTAGGTGGATTGAAATTACATATGATCAAGAAACTTGATTATGCATGTTCAACCACACCCAACATATGAGAGACGTAGAGTTTTTGAAAATCATGAAAGAATGTGACATGATCCTATTCATTAGATTAACAGAGTATGTTTTTTGTGAAATTTATTATGTGATATTGCAAAAAAATATATTTCTATGAATGGAAGACAAGTATCCAAGTGATAAAAAACCCCAAATTGATATTTATATGTAAGGAGGAAGAAGATCATATCCATGAATTTTGTTGGATATTTTTCTTTTCCATAGTGATAATTATTCAAGAATTTTTTTTCTTTGGTTACTCATTATAGAAATTATGTGATTACAATAATTGGTTGGTTCTAGTATTTTTAAGGGTTCAAGTTCATTCCCTTACCCTTGGTTATTCATGGTAATTAGATATTATCTTTGTGTGTGGGAGACAAAACCCATCATACATCAGGAATATAGTCACCCTCATTGGGGATTAACCTAGTTAAATCTTCTATACAATTTATTAATTTTATAATCATTGTTATTTTGATAGTTCATTTCTAAACCAAAACAAGATAAATTTAGTTTGAAGAATAAAATTAATAAACACTTATTCACACCCCTATATTGAGAATTCATTCAAGTAATCCTAATTATTGCTTACATAGATATGGTTCACTCTTAAATATTTCTCATGGAAGACTAAAATGGATCATCAAAATTTTTTTAAAAAAAATGAAAGACATCTTTTAATGAAAAAGGATTATGTATATTTAAAAAAAATAAGGATTCCTTAATCAATATCTCATGAAATTAATATTATTGAGTCAACAATTCAAGGTTTCACGATTCTAAGTGATAATTTATCATAGTCCATATCCAATAAAAAGAATTTTTAATGTGAAACAAAGGAACAGAATAAAAAAATTTCATCATTATATAGGAAATAGTTAACTAATGTTATCGAATGAAAAGAATCCATGGATATATCAAAAAAATTAAAAGTGTCTATGAATGAGACAAAAAAGGGAAATAAAACGATATGATTATATTGAATCCAATTTTAAGATATAATAATACAAGAAGGTGAATCCATTATTAAGTTCCTTGCCATAGATAATATATTTTTCCACACAATTATAGGATATGTAATAAACACTTAAAGTTTGCACAATGGAAATGAAACTAATGATAATTCCTCTAGGAAATTTTGATACCAATATGTTAGCTTTAAAATATAGATAACTTAATGAATTAATAATTGATAAGATTAAAAGTAAAATTATATACTAAAAGATGTGAAAAGGAACTTCTATGAAAATAAATTGTAATACAGATATGGATATTTAATTTAAATCATTAAAAGATATTAATATTGAAGATGGAATACTGGTTTGAATGAAGATGAAAACATGGAATCCATTGATGATATTATCTCATTACTATCAATAAACATCAAGTGGAAAATATAAGTACCAAGGTTAACTACATTTATATTGTTTTAAATATGGTAAAAAATCACATTTCTACCATGAATTAGCAGGTTTAATGAAAATAAAGATAAACCCAAGGTTCCATCAAGAATGGAGAGTCTATATAATTATATTATATTCCCTAAAACTAAAAGAATAATGTGTCATCAACATTCTTAAAAATAAATTATCTATCTATTAAGGAATATTTTTATGATAGTGATGAGGTAATTGTTGACAACGATAGTTCTAAATAACTTCTTAATAAGTTTTTATGGCTTAATAACATGAAAAAAATGTATCTTTAGGTAAAAACACTCAAATTCAGAATACGTTTTCATATAAATAAGGTTAATTTATTAAATAATACACTATGATAATTGATATTAATATGTGGTTAAGAATATTAGAAGGATAAGAGATGAGAATTAAAATCATAAGGAGAAACTTGATGAAAAAAAATAAATAAATACTAAAAAAGTAAATCTAGTCAATGATATTGATAAGTCAAAGCATCATAATTAATAATAAAAAATTATTAATAGTGGCATGACCTCTACTATTATCATTAGATATAAGAGGTTGAAAATCTTAATATGAAAATTTTTAAAGCTTGGAATCATGTGAACAAATTCAATTTTAGTTACATAAAATCTATCAAATTATTTTCTAAATGTTATAAGCTATATGAGAAGAAAATCTTGGATATATATTAGTTTAACATGGAATAGAAGAGATTGGTTATAAAGGTGAGTATTTTAGAGAAACATCTCAAATGAATATTTTATTTTTATGTGACTATAAAAAAATATTGTCCCTTATGTAGAATTTTAGGAAAAGTAATAATTTTATCACATTTGGTGGGAAAATATCTAAGAAAACTCTATGTTATCCCAAACTACTCGAATAAGATTATAGTAAAAGAATATAATGAAATAATTATATTAATGGTATAAAAAAGAGGTTAGATATTGACCCATACATGATAATAATTTTTATTAAAGAAGAATATTTTAAGGTTATTGTTGTTTTTGGGGATTATTTTCTCACAAATATTATAGTTACAATAAAATACGTCTCTACATGAAAAATTGAGAGATTATGAGCCAAGGGGTAGACCTCGACAATAAAAAAATAGGTTACTATGTTGAGAATAATGTTGAGATGAAAAATAGATTTGGTGAATAAATATAAGTTTATGGAAGGTGTTATTAGTACAGAAACATCTTGAATATGTGTATAATAATGACACCATATCAATTGATCCTAATGTTGATGTTAGAGAACGTATAAAATAATATTGAATCTAAGAAACAATCACATGTTTTTAAAGTTTCCTACAAGGCATTCAAAACTGAAAATCCATGGATTATGGATGGTGTTTTCTCATTACATATGATAAGTTATCTGAAAAGACTAAAAAGTTTAAAATTATGAAGGTTGAGCTATTATTTTTAGTAATGACAGCTCAATGAAATTCATAAGTGTTGGAATAGTAAATATTAGCTAAAAGAAATTAAATTCCAATAATTTCTTATTTTTTCTTAGGATGAAACAAAACATAGTGAGCATGTAACAAATTTATAATTATGGAGATGAAGGGATATTTTTTATTAATGGGTTATTCATGAAAAGTTTAAGGGATAAAGAAATTATATCAGGATGTATGAGAATAAATGGTAATTCATTTCACGTTAGAGAAGTAGAAACTGATTTCTACATGAGAATGAAAGCTAAAAAACATTTGTGGAATAAAAGTCCTATCCATTTTGTAAAAAATATATTAATAATCTTAATTAAATATAATTAAATAATAAATGTTCCTTTTTAAAGTAAATACATGAGAATAATTTTATAAATGTGTCAAAAAAAGGATGTTGGTGAGTAAAATCTAAAAAGGGACTGAATCCAAACCCTAAGACCATTGAAGTTGGTCCAAATAGATGTTTTTGGGGCCATGAGAATGAATTCAATAATTTGAGATTAGTATTTATTTACATTCATATATGAATTTACTATAATGAAATTTATTATATTTATATCTCACAAATCCATATCTTTGATCATTTTTAATGGTTTTTAGAGACTAATTGAAAAACAATTAGTTCATGATTTAAAAATATTGAGATTTAATAAATGGGGGTGAATATAACAATAGAAAATTCATAGAATATAGTGATGAACATTTAATAAGGAATGGGTTTAGTGCATTATACATTTAACATCTCGTTTATATATTACCATTATTAAGTTTTTATTAAGGTCTTAAGCATGGAATCTGGAGGGTTAAAAGTGTTGGATTGTTTGAATTTTTGGTTCTACATGATGTTATGATTTTCATTTGAGGATTTGAATATGATATTGGGTGTTTAAGGATATATTATAGGTGATTTTAATGATTTTTTTATTTTTATGTGGGTTTGGGAGTTCACTTGGAGAAGGGGTGGCCTCAAATACGATTCTAGGACTATAGGATGTCCCTTGCACTCAACAGATTCGGTAGAAGACTATGTATTCTAGAGTTTTCAACTAGGTTCTTAGGGTCCATAAAATGGGGAATTAGTTTCCTAGAACTATTTTCCTTTTAAAATAAGGTAACTTTATCCTTTTCCCCTTTATTTTATCATCAGTTTATGTCTCATTCTATCCAAAATTCTCTTAGCCTCATGGAATCCCTTACATGTCTAATTCAAGGTCTTATTATTACCTTATTTTATCCCCTGGGTTCAATAAGGATTCATGATATTTTTTCAAGACAAAATCCATGTTATCATTCCTTTTTCCTCTAAAATTATTTGTTATTAACTTTTATTATAATTTTTCATAATAGATTAAGGGTTTTGGGTTTAGGGTTTAATTTCATCAGATCATGGTGGAATTATCCTATGTATTGGTTATTTCCCTTATTTTTCTTCATAAAGGTTTTTTTGGGTTAATTATTCTTCATTCATCATTATTTTGATTAAAGGTGTATAAATTGTGATTCACTATAATGATTTCTTGATTTATGGTGGTTGTTTAGGGGAGTTTTCTTATATTTATTTTGTACTTTAATCTATTATATTTTTCGGTTAGTTTTAGTAGTTGATTACCTTGGTTTTATTTTGAATTTCGTATCTATATATTTATGGTTATTATGTAATTTGTTTTCACTAATGGTGTAATTTTGTTTCTATTTATAGGTGCTCCAAAAATATATTTTTATAATTATAATTTACAAATATGGATTCATTTTGTGGTCTCAAATCATTGAGTAATTTATGTGTTTTGCCTACACATTCCTACCTATAGTTTTTCCTAAATTAACAGATAATATTGTATATATTTTAACTATATGAAAGTATGGGTTTCCACCATATTTTATATATAAGGATTTAAAAGTTTTCAATTATGTTTTTTATCTATAAGATGAAACCCCTTTATCTTGATTACATTATAAGTATCCTTAAACTAGTTTGTGTTTTGAATATACCTTTCATGTTTGTCCTTTATTGTAGAAGATATTACTCTAATATGTGTGTTGGGAAACCCATGAATAAAACATGGAAATTATATCTACTAACCAAATGTGTTGGAAACTTTCCTTGATACAAATCATGGGAAATAATAGATAACCTTATCTAGTCATTAAACATAAACCCTCTTATCGAGAGCTTGTAATAAAAGATGCATATGCAACCCAATCCTTTTCAGTTTTTTAATTTAAAAATAGAGTTCCATTCCATGAGTTACAACTATATTATATAATGAAAATTTTATTTTCCCACTTAAAAAATGGACTCTAAGTAAATTTATCATACTTACCTTGTAGTTAAGATTGTTCTTTGGTTGTCATATTGCATCTAAGTTTATAAGGTAGATAGAGGTCAATTGATGTATATAACTAACCGAAGATGCCAGAAATTTTACTCACGCTAGCCTACCACAAGGCCAAAAGGGTGGAGTGGTAGGCATAGTCTAGTGACATGTCAATTCAGCTTAGTTCATTTTGTTATGAATGTTATTAGAACCTTGGTTTTCAAAAAATCATAGTTTCAGGAAATTCTATCATGTTTTTTGGGTTTTCATTGTATAATAGGGATTAGAATTATCATTGGGACTTTAAAGGTTGATCATGTGAAGGAGATTATTCACAACCATTAATGAAAACACTTGAGTTTCCAAGGGTGGTTGGGATTTGGATTCCACTTTTATTATTTTTAAGATTTTGATTTGCGGTACTATTGTTATAATTGAAATTGGAATATTTTGAGCTACGTTGGGGTTTTATTATGTTTTGGTATGATTATAGAGGAAGATTTAGTTGTGAAAAGTTGTATCACATGACCCAGGAAAATAGACCAATGTCAGGTACATGATTCTATAGCTATTTTTTAGGTTATTTCATGATTGGTTCACAATTTTCAAATCATTCATCAAGTTAATTCATGGGTTTTCATCCCATTTTAGCTTGATATTTGTATTTACCTTGGGTGATACCTTGAAATGGGGTTAAAGGGATTTTTATGGTGTGTTAATGATCTGGGCTATATATTTGTTTTATTTTTTGTGTTTTTTATGAGATTTTTATGAAAACTAGTTTTTTTGTTAAAATAGGGGTTTCATGATAATAAATTGGTTTAAAATGAAACTTTTGGTATAATTATAAAATGGATATGGATTTCATGAGATGCATTTGGAAATGATTGATTTCATAATGAAACATAGAAAAGTTTTTCGTTATAAAACCACATTGGTGGGTATTTGAATAATAGTTTTACCCTATGGGAGTGTATTTTTAAGATTTTTTAGGTTTAAAAATGGAAATCAAGAAGATATTTTAAAATTTTTTATGGGTGGAATATTTTCAAATAGAAAGTGATCTTTGAAGAAATATTTTTGAAATTAAGATGGGATTTTTGAAGATCATATTGGTTTTCCATTTTAAAGAGGTTTTAGTAGATTATAAGGATGGATTAAACATTGCAATATACCCTAGAGGAATTCAATAATTTTAAATTAATAAAAAATTAAATTGATTGGTTATTTTAAAATCACATTTGTTATGGAAAAAGGATTTTTGATTCTATGAGGAATATTATGAATTTAGAAGAAAAAGATGAAATATTTTTATGCTTTTTTCATTGATATTTGGGTTATTTTAAAATTTTTCTCCTCATGTGTTGGTATTAGATTTTGTTTTTTTAAAACATGAATGGGTTGGATTCATGTTTAGTGTTTTTTAAGAATTATTTCTAGAAAGGTTTTGAAGAAATGTAGGAATCCTATTACATTGGATGAACCTTATGGTTAAATCCCTTGTTTCTTGAGTTTGGTCATCTTAGTTTTTATCATTAACCAAGATCTAAATAAAGAGGAATAAGTCATTTTTACATCTCATCATGTGTTGGTGAGTATTGAATAATTATTCAAGATGGTATTTTTATTGTAATTATCAAGAGATTGTGTAATTTTAGAGTCCATTGACTTATTTATCCTTTTCAGGTGAGTGGGTATGGGTGTTCCTTGGATCATTTTTTTGTTATTCAAAGGAATACATTATTCAAAACATAGATCTATTCTTTCTTCTAGAATGAAATCCTTGGAATTTTAAGCCCTATTGGTTTTGAATTCTTATAGATTTATAATGGTGCAAGATTGGGTCACCATTAGTAGATCATGAGAAGATTATGTGGGTATCATTTGGTTGTAGTTATGATTTGGATAATGATATGTTTTTGGTTTCTTTCTATATGATATTATGGTGGTTGAGGTTCCAAGGTGACCTTTATTTCATTTATCTTTTGGGTGAACTCATTTATGTCTCTTCTATGAGTGCTATTGTGTCAGTATTTTCTCTCAAGATCACCATGAATAGGTTTCCCATGATTTCGGTCCCAAGTTTCCCTTTATGTAGTTTTTTAACACAATGATATAAACATGATGAGTAATGTTCATGATAGGAGTGTTTCCCCTATATTATGGGATGTGTTGGATTAGTGATCTAGTTTGGTGTCCTTTCTTATGTTTTTTGGGGATGTTCCTCTTTTATATAATTGAGATGGTAATTTTTAGTTGTCTCTGGTTAATTAAATATTATAATCTCCTTTTATTATTGCTGGAAATGTTTGTTTTTGTGATATTTATTTTCATGGGTGTGCCAATTTATTGTCTCGTCATTTTGGATAAATTCAAAATAAGGGGGAGTCCTATAATAGGTCTCTATTTTCTGAGAGTTATACATTGGTTGGTTGTTGTTTGAATCTTACTAGAGGTTTTTGATGATGTTTATTGAGCATTTTTATTTTTTTGAGGATTTTTTTGAGTGGTGTTTTATTTGTGTAAGATTTTCCTCTTGTTGATTCCTCTAACCCACTTTTTTATGGTGATGAGTTTTTGGGTTTTTATTGGTAATAAATTTGACAATTAATTTTTAAGAGAGATTGTGGAATAGTGGGGAGAATTGTGACACCCACATTTCACTATTTTGTGCATGTTATTTTATTTTGGTATATTTTGAGGTTTCTGAGTGTTGTTAGTCTTCAGTTATTTCAGGAGTACTGTGGAGCTATAGGTATAAACATATATTAGGTCGTGCCATAAAAAATAGATGTCAAAACATAACATGCTCCATGTTTTATCTGGAGTTCTATCTAGGGTGTGTCGCATCGTAACTATTGATTCACGCTAAAAGACATCTTAGGCAATGTTGGTGTTTTCTAGTGGGCGTGTTGTGTCATTTAAGAAGGGTTGTTGTTTGAAAATGAGTCCTAGGTAGTCAGCCTATTTTTTTACCAAGATTAATCACTCAATGTAGTGTGTGGTTCACACCATGACCTAAAATAAACAATCATATTTTGTTTTGAGGGGTGGTGTTTCATGTCATGATAGGGGTTTTTTCATCATGATCTGGTCTTCCCCTGTGTAAATTGTGGTGAATTTATAGGTTTCCATATATTTAGTTTTAGTGGTTTTGACCCCCATTATCCCATTTATATATATCTCTCTATTTATCTATCTCCTAGGATAAAACATAGAGAGAAACCTTGAATCCCCTCCCTCCCTCCTTCTCCTACCCCTCCCTTGGTTCTTGGATCCTTCTCAGTATATTCCAAGGAGTCTATCATTGGATTTTATTTCTATCTTCTTCTCTTCTCCAACCCTTCTCCTTTCCGCCTTATTTTCCTTTATCCTATGAACATTAATCATAGTGTGGGTAAATTTTAGGGTTTGGGTGCACTTTAATCATGGGGATTTATATATTTATGACTTGAGGAGGTAGTATTCATTCTATTTTTTATTCTTTAGTTGAAGCCTAAATTTCATTTCGTATTTTTTCATATGTTGAGGTAGGTTTTATAATGTTTCTTTATATTTATTCTATGAGATTATCAATTATTTTAAGATAATTTTATTTCCACACTATATCTATTTTTGTTACCCATGATGGGTTTGAAATGGTTTTTCAAATATTTTCAATACTTGTCATGGAATTATCACATGTAATATGTTTGTGAAAATGAATGAGAGACCCTTGGAAACGAATTAATGTGTTTTGAAGGGGTATTTTACACTAGTTTTATTTTCAAAATAATTTGTTAGAGGATAAAGTATTTTATTTTTAAAAAAAAATCTTGAATTTGATCTAGTTTTATTTATTTTCAGACCATTAAGACTTTTTGATGACTTCATGTTATTTTATGCGATTTTTAAATGAAAGCGTTATTTATAAGTGGTTTTTAAAGGTTGTTTTCTAAATAATATTTTATAAAGTAATGGAATGTATTAGAATTACAAGTATTTTTTTAGAGGCCTGTCACAAAAAAATTTAAAAATAGTTGACTCAAAATTATGACTACCCTCACTGTTGAGCCCCTATGTTTTTATTATTCCCATTATGAATTGTGGAACCATACGGGATGTTTACTATTACTTCTGATGCATCAATGTGAAAGTATCTATTTCATGTGAGGATATTAGATGTGATATTAGGTTTATTACTTATGTTGTAACTCTTTATTTATATGATGATCTTGTGACTCATTTATTTTACACACCTCCTTTTATTTATATCATGGGAACCCTAAGTGATTAAGTATAAGGTCTGGATGCATGTTAGGATAATTTAGTTTTTGTGTAAAAGAAAATTCCTTAAATAATTTATTCCCTCCAAAGTGTTTATTTTCTACTAAATGACCTAAAAGAGTTCTTAGAGGGATGTTCATGCATCATATAGGGAAACCCTAGAGATAATCATCTTACAATGAAGTGTTTTATTATTCATGTTAGAGCCTATTAAATTGCCCATGTTTCTTAGATCCAAATGGGGATGACTTAGGGGATCCATATTTATATACATTATTTTTATCCACTAGATTTTGATTTGGTTTCATGGAAACGTGGCTTGGATATGGGTTTCCTTATTATTATCTAATGATTTTATAGTGCATGTAGTGTTTATGCCTTGTATTTGAATATAGTTTTGGTTTACTTTAAAACTTATTTAAAAATTGTTTAGAAAGTATCATTTTTTAAAATATAAAGTGATGTTTTTTTTAAAAGGGGATTTGAGAATTGTTTTTGGGAAATGAGTAAGGAATAGTTGTTTTATTGATGAATTTAAATGTCATATTTCCATGGTTTTGACAAAACTATTAAAAGAAATTTTTATTTTACCTATTGTGTTTAAAATAATGGTTTTATGTCAGATGAGCCTTTTTTTAAAAAAATTTTATCATGGTTTTCAAAGTAAAAAGATAATGTAAAATAATTTTATTCATTTTGATTACTCATGTGAAAAATCTATTTTATAAATTATTTTTAAACTACAATTTATGGAAATTATTATGAAAGGAACTGAATGGACTCTTTATTGAAATCTTATTATGCATGTTTGGATCACGCCCTTTATATACAGTAGTGTTTGTGTGTGTTGTTCTTATCTTTTTAATAAAGCACTGAGTATTAGTCCTCATTTGTTAATTTTTTATTTGGTATGTGGTTAGATGTGGTGGTATGTGGTGAGTAACTATGGGACACTCAAAGGTTTTTTGAGACTATTTGAGTTAAATTTTTTGGGATGTTGTATCTTCAAACTCAGTATGGTGTATTTTTTATTTCGTTTTCATTATATTTGGTTCCAATGTATTTTGTTTGGTGATCTAGTTATTTATATTTTGGTTGTAATTTTCCTTTATTATTCCATGTTTGGTTATCTACTTTATCTATTTTTGTTTATTTTATATGTGTGGATGTCCACAATCTAGATAGGTCATCTCGAATTCTAGGTAGTTTTCTAAGCTTATTTATATACTTATATGAAGGTGAAATCATTTCCAAATGTGCATTTATGATACCTAATTACTATTTTCCTACTCATGGGTATTAGGAACGTATATTGGTCCGTGTGGTGGGATGGGTTGAGTGTATTTTCCTGTCAACATAGGTTCGTTCATTACACTTAACCTAAAAAATATTAATTTTTAAGTAGTCTATTAACCTTGTGATAAGACCAAATTGTTTTTTGTTTTACTTTTGGTCATTGTGCATCAATATGTTAATGAAGAATGAGAATAATATCATCTTAGAAGATAGGATTACTTTCCAGGAAATAATGAGAGAAAGAATAGCTTAGAAGAAATGAGGAGTTCCCAGGCACGATGAGGAATGGTTTGAGATACTAACTTGAATATTGTAAGTTGGAACTTCAATTAGATTAATTCAAATATCCATTCATATTGTAAAAAATATAGAATAATTTATTTAATTTTATTTGGATGAAGATGAAGTTGATGTTAATTTTGGTGATTGGTGGGATACTCTTTAAAGTAAAAAATAAGGGCTAATGCAGTTTAAAGTTCAATACAAAAAATTTATATTTTTCTAGTAGAGGCATATAGATTGGTAAAAAAATTTATATTAGAAAAGAGTTTTACCACTAGATATGTCAATGTCGCTAAATTAATAGTAAAAACATTGTCACTAAATGTTATTGAAAAATATAAAATGATTCTATTGAAATTACAATAATAAGAACATATAATATTTATGTAATTAAAAAATATTAGTAACAAATTTATATATTAAAAATAATAATACCAACACATTATAATTATTAGTAATATCATTATCCATAAAAATTTATTAGTTATTTTGAAAAATTCCAACAACTATATTTATTTGTAATGTATATATATATATATAATATTTTTATTGTAATACTTATTATTAATCATCATATCATATCTATTAATATAATTATATCTCATATAATTATTATATAATTATTTAAAAATTAATTTGATTGACTCTAAATAAATATGACCATATTTTTTAAGTCATTTTCTATCATTTCAATTAATTATACTTGTAAAATAATCAATAATGACCAAAACACTTAAAAACATACATTTCCACCCAAACACAGTAGTTTTACATCCCACTCCCTAACACAAGTTCATGCTGAAATCTTAACACAACATGCAGTAGGGTGGAATCTTGGCACAACTCGCAGAATGGAGTATAAGATCATAGTATAATATTTGATAGAGCTATATAAAGACGTTATTTACTAATTGATCCCATCATGGAACTTGTATTTATCTCCATCACCAACCAAACCATATAATAAGGGGGTTTCTTTCTAATTTATCGGTTAAGAGAGTTATGGAGGTAACCATAATGAATACATCAACAAAATTTCATTTAAAATAAATGTTTTACAAGTTATTTATCAAAATATATTTTTTAAAACTGTATATAATTATGTATAAAATTTATTAATTTTTTTTAAAAAAATATATATAAAATTTCATATAAAATAAATCAATTATCAAATATAAATAAAGATAATTATTGTAATTGGACAATAAAATACTAAAAATAATGAGTCTTTTAAATAAAGAAAGTGCTTAAATCCTAAGTGGTAACTTTCTATAAGGAAAGTGTGGTTTCATATACCCTATCATTATTCTTCGTAAACCCAAATATCTTTGTATCTTTACCATCCAAAACCTTTAATGCTTCATCTATACAAATAATACTAGGAATCAAGTCCTTTAGAATGAGAGAAATGGTTTTGTGGTGTTTGATGTAATACCATTTCTTGGAAAGCCTCACCTCCACCAATTGGTTATCCTCTGAATAGTTCCCTAATGTCAAGGGGAATTACAGAAACTCAAGGACCATTTCCATATCTATATAGATCGCATCCTTAATTTGAGAAATACTAGTCATTTTGGGTGAGTTCTATAATGACCCGGACTTTTTAAATGAAACTTTTTTTTTATTAAAAATATGTATTATATAATATTATACACAAAAAACCAAATCTATTTAATAATGAAGTGAATATAAAGGGAAATTTGACCATCTGGATTAGGATTTTATATGATAATTGGTAAATTATGACTATTATTCAATATGTACATTTGGAACTATACTCTTGGAATTAATTTTAATGCTATATTTAGTGTTTATAAGTACAAATGAAAATGGGCAATTAATTCATAAAGAATAATTGAATGTCACAACCAGCAAAGACATGTCCTAAGAATCCCATTTTTCATAAATTTAGAGGGAGGTAGCATCACAAGGGTTCTCTATTGATCAACCACAAACACAAAAAATTAACAAGCACATCTTGAACAAAATCTCATGTGGGAGAAGTTCAAGTTAGTGGAAATTACTACTTGGTCGATGTTAGTCCAGCTACCCCATGAATCTACCACCACCACACAACTTACCCTTAGGTCATACATAGCTGTTATAAGGGGTTACGTGTCCCAAAATTAGTTACTTAATGTTCAATTCCATTGTATAAATAAAATTTTTAGTACGTCGATTCCATTTTAATAATAGTTTTTCTTGACAAAAATCGGTTTATTTGAGATGGAATTTGATAAATTGACTTTTTGGACCCAAATTGGAATTTTTAGAAAAGATATAAATCTTTATAATAATATATGTTATAATAAATAATAAATATTTTAATTAAATATTTTTATAGAATCACTTTTATATAAATATAAATGATAAAATAATTTCATTATGTCCTAAAAAAAATTTAAGTGTCGGAAATTTTACTAAGCATATTCAAGCTGCTAATTTTTAAAAAAAATATTTTTATATTTAAAAGTTATAGATGTTATATTTACGTAATTATTAAAAAATAAACATTATTTTTTAAATAATCGTATTTAATTTATGTTATGGTGAAATTATCATAATTTTCTAAAATACTTTATTTTTTTATGAAAAGTAAAAATACAGTTTGACATTTTTTGTATATTTAATATCTTCTTGATTATTTAATAATGATGTAATATTTATTTAACCACAACACATGACCTAAAATGAGATATTTTATTAATATCAAGTATTCTAATAGATTTTAATAAATTTTCAAACCTATAAGTTACTTTCCAATGTCTAAGATGGAAACTTTATCAAAAAATATTATTTTTTTAGAACATTACTTTTTTTCAAAAAGAAGTAATAAAATATTATTTTAGGTTATTTTGGTAGAAAATAAAATATAATATGTCCCAAATTTCCAAAACCATTTAAAAAACAATGGTCAAGTTCATTATTTTTTCTTTTTCCACAACCTATATTTCCAAGTCCAATATTTGAAAATTTTTAAACAAATACTCACTTTTTTATAAAAATATACACCCATTTATCCATTTCCCTTCACTAAAAATCCATCATCCACAAATATACGGTAGTTTTGCCTCCAATGAAGTCCCCAAAAAGTTGTTATCAGGCCCCCAAGGTCACAATCCTCATGTTTTAGGTGTAAATATTCAAGGTAAAGGAATTATCCTTCTTTTATCTTTAATTCAAGAACATCTTCTCATAAACATATTATAAATGTTATGGTTACACTATTATATTACCCTTCTTATCATAACTGTACTTTTAATTTATGTTTTATCAATGTTATACCCCTTTCCCCTCTCTTTTTTTTTTCAAAACCATGTTTTATACCTGTTATGATTCTGAATTTAATTCTCAAAATTTCCCTCTTCCCCTTAAAAAATTATATTTTATTTTATTTTTTTGAATACCCAAGACTATTTATTTTTCAAGGTTATTCACCTAGATGTAAAAATGATTTATTTTATTATTCTATTAACATATATGAAACCATAATTCCCTATTATTGTGCTGAATATTACATAATGATCATGTTTTTATGAACTTTTTAAGTGCCTTCATTTTGATACGAAACCTTTTTTTAATAGTCGTGTTTTAGTCAAAGACCAAAACACTAATTTTTATTGAAAAAAATGATTACACAAGTCTGAAATAAGGTATTTTCTTAACATCCCTAACATAGAGTGGGATTAGCTCAAGAGCAAGAACATCATTCCAATGCATCTCGTGAGTAACACCCATGTTCGCAAGACCATCAGAAATCTTGTTAGTATCACGATAGGTATGAGTGGCGATGACGTTTATATCTGAAAGAAAGTTCCAGAAGTCAATCCAATGCGAAGTGAGCGTCCAATCCAGGTGAATGGAACCATTCCAAATGGCCTGAATAATAGTAGTGGTGTCACTCTCTATCCAGATATTTCATCAATTATGAAGCCTAGCAAATGAAGTCGCATGAATAACGCTCATCATCTTAGCTTCCAGGGAGGAAGAAACATCACAAGAGCTATAGAAGCATCTAAGCGTCTTGTCTATGTTATTTCTGAAAATTTCCCCACAACCCGTTGGGCTAGGGTTGCCTGTGGATGCTCCATCCACATTGACTTTAATCCATCCTAGAGGTCGGGGTCACCAAAACACTTCAACGGTATGCTTCGGACTAGGGTATTTCCCATCCACCCTAATACGTCTGAGAAACCCAAAGTTACAAACGGAGTTGTTTCAATGATATTTTTGAATTGAAGTCACCTCAAGAATGGCCATGAGGATTCTGGTTTTCCCTGCATTAATCTTGAATGAGATGTTACGAAAAATACAACCATTGCTACCATACCAGATTACATGAATGAGTTCCGCAATAGTTGTGATAAAGATATTTTTTATTTGCTGAGAATATGAAACTTGCAAACACCATTGTATCTACAAGATAGTGGAACTACAATGAAACCATCTTCACTCAATGATGTCAAAGATATAATGCCAATGTGTGGTTCTCGTGTCACAAGAAAGAAAAAGGAGATTAAAATCCTCTCTATTCTGATTACACATATGGAATTTGGAACAACGATTAATCCCAAAAAATTAAAGTTAGGTATCCGTGGGGATTATATCATGATTAATCCTCTAAACTGCCTTGAATCTCAAAGGTTTAAACCATACTTTATTGAATCTTTTTAACCAGGAAATTTTTTTATCTACATTGTTGAAAACATGATTATAATAACTTTTAGAATTTAGGATCCCATTATGCACCGGTTTCAAAATAATAAAATTACTCATGTTAGTGAAGGGATAATTCTAAACAATCTGGGTGACATTCTCAGGAAGGGAGGGGTTCTGCATTTGCAAGACATTTTATTCTCCATAGGTTCTTTAGGAATCTTTTGATCATGATATATGTGGATCAAATTAAATAATAAATATGAATGGTTCACCCTTGTATCACTCTAATTATTTCGGTAAGAAATTTAATCTCTAAAGGTGACATATTTTACGATACATTGGTGAAAAACCTTGGTAATTTTCATTTACAAATCCTTGGTGATTATCCATGGTGATATGCTTATGAATGTATTAAATAATTTTTTTATCCACATTTTGATGTTATTACAAATGTTATTTTTATTATGATATGCCTCTTTTTCCATTTCTTATACCATAATGATAATTCTTGTGTTCTTATTGGTATTCCTTGTGAATATATGTAAATTGATTCCCTTATTGGGCCTTATGCTCACCCCTTTCCTTTAATGTATGCTCGTAGGATATGAGATTTAGATAATGTACTTAGGATGAACCCATGAAGAACTTATTCAAGTGTATTAGACGAATTTTATATATTTTCAGGTACTATGTTCCTATTTTCTATGAATCTAAACATTAAAATAACATCTGCTATATACCATATAATGAAAATTTAATTTAAGAAAAAGGCAAGATATAAAAGGTCGTATCAAATGATGGTATAGTTATTTGATGAAATTAGTATATGAAGATTTTAGGATGAACCCTTGGGAGAAGTTTAAATATAAGAAAATATATTGGAATTTTAGTTAAGTATTAATTAAGTGATTTCTAAGAAAATAAATATCTACCTGGATACGGACAGATCGATGTGACTCTAGCATAGATGTATCAAGGGATAACACCAAAAAAAAATCATTGATCTAGACTCTAATTAGAAATGGTTCACAATAATGGGCCTCGATTCACTCCTGGTTTAAAACTCCTCAGGTATTTTTTTAGATAATCACAAGATTTTTTGAACCATTATGAATGATTTATAGAAAATTTATTTATTGTCAATGAAAAACATATTTAAGCAAGATGTTTTATGATATAAAATTTCTTGACAATTATAAGATTCGTAAAAAAACATGTTTCTCAGTAAGGTTTTCTTCTTTTAGGAGAAAGAGAGAAGTAGGAGGAATCGTGAAAAGGATGAGCACGACAGACCAAGTGTTAACATCCCTCTAATGGAATCCAGAATAGAAAACTTCATGAGAGTGATAAATCAACTGACTTGAGTTATAAATACTAACATGAATCAAGTCGAGAGGCCAAATTCACCTCCAAGTTAACAAATTTCAATTGAGTTCTTCATGTATCAATGACCACCTTATTTTCTTGTATCTACATACTCATTTATTGATGAGAAATGGATAAGATCTATAGAAAAGATCATTACTATACTCTATTATTTAGAGTAAGATAAATTCACCCTGGCTATTTATCTCTTAATGGAAAAAACTGATCAGTGCTGGTCACCGATTAAAATCATGAATCCAATAATGAATATTTATTCTCTTGTGTGGTAAGAGTATAGGGGAATATTTTTCAATAAATATTTCCCCCATTCGATATGAACAAAAATGGAGAAGGAATTACTAGAGCTCAAGTAGAAGGAAAATAAATTAATGGGAAGTTTGGAGATGAACTTTACAATAATTTCTCATTACACCTCTAGCTTTATTGTCATGAACCAGGTCAGGTCACCATTTGACCCGATGCCTGACCCAGTCCGTCACATGGCCCGAAGGTCATTCTCGATCCCCACAGGCTGGCACAAGTGCCCAGGTATCACACATTACTTGGGAACGATTTACCCAAAATAGTAAACACAAATCAACTAACAAGATAATGAAACTAAAACTGAAAATAGACAACCAAACAAGGCCTTAAACTAAAAACAAATTTATAGGTTTACAACTTGAACCAAAATCCAAAAATAAATGACAATGAAAGAAACTAATATTCTAACTCAAACCTCCAAGAAACAAGAGAGGCAGAAAATTAACACTACACAACACCAAGCTTCATGAGAAGACCATCAATAACCAAAACCACCATCGCTGAGCACGATGTCACAACCAGTAATACATAAGAAACAAAGTCTACATACACCCAATGATGTATGTAGGGTGTGAGCCAAAATCCCAATAGGACTTCACCCAATAAAAAGGTTCCACGTATAAACATTAAATGAAAAATACATTTGTAGGATAAATAAATGAAAACACACTAAAGCTTAAAAAACATTAAAGAAATAGTTTCTATGAAGAAAACACATAAATAAAACAAATTAAATAAAAATATAACACCCTTGAAGTTAAGAAAACTCAAACCATCAATAGAACCCAAATGCTACATCGTATGCCGATGGTGAGTGTATAGTAATCTAGGAGCACTAAAAGTGGGAGCGGCCTTTTAGGTACTAAAGCTATGTGGGGCCCTAGAACTTGATGTCTCGGTGTACCAAAGAATCCATATCATATGTTAACTTGCACGAGCAAGTAGTAGGTAAACACCTCCATATCCTAGTGGTCTCCCGTCATCATCCAAGGTTTAGTTAGTGTTGTAAGAGTCAATCCAGCTAAGTGAAACTGGGTCGGGGCCAATCCTAAATCACTAGCATGCTAGTCTAGTCCACCCACCAAGTACCCAGGCTTCCCCTTTTTGTGCTCAACGTTGTTCCAATTTTACATTTTAGGTCAAAATCAGACAAATAAAACAACCAGGGTGTTACATAAACCAAACACCACACTTTCACACACATATAAAACCATTTGGCAAAGTATGCACGCCAAAACACCTTACCCAACTCAATTAAAACAATCATTTCATTACTAATAATTATTTATTAAAACATATTAAATTCTTTGTCAACAAATTATTTAAAATGAAAAATAACACGGCTAACCAAAAAGAAACAATTCATCCCTCCTTCTTGACCAAACACATCCAACGCCACGTTAAGAACAGAAACTACACAACTCACATCATTTAATAACCAAACTGCATGGTTAAAAGACCACTTTCCTGATTAAACAAGACACCAGAAATTCTATTAAGAAATTTTAGAATATGACACAGGACTTTAAAAAACATAAGTCCACTCAAACCCTTTTTTTACAAAACACATATGAACACTACACCAGAACATAAATCGTACACTTTGCACATTTTGAAAAAACAAACACACACTTTATGAAAAACTAGTAGACAACTCAACAAATGTTTTCACCGCAATAGCCTACTCAGCCAAAAAAAATACCATAACTTATGATCAGACCTATGTGACTCCATATCGACACACAATTAACACCACTTGCACGAAAGAACAGATAACTGGACTTATTATTAAACACTAACAATTGAAGAAATTTGTTATTTTAACCAATTAACGCCCCAATCATTTTAACATACTAAAAAAAATCTATCACATGAAAGAATTCATGAAAACAAAATCCACAACCAAAAGAATCAATCAAAGAGCGCTATAAAAAAATTAATCCAGAAACTAATTTATTAAATAATGTTTAAAAGCGGAACCACCTACCTCAAGTGAAGGAATTCTATAAACTTCAGTGAGTGACAAAAATGTTTATCAAACGCATCAGAACAAATTCAAGATGAACCTTGAAACAAGATATCGAAAAAATCACTAACATTGAACAAAATTCAATACAACTTTCACCCCAACCAACATGAAAATACTCTTGAAACTCTACCAAAAATGGAAAAACAACCAATTGACATAGAACGCACCTGCGGCGGAGTTAGAGAAGGTTTTCTGAGCATGTTGGAGAGGTGAGAAGGTACGTCGTGATGGGAAAAAACCATCTGAGAAGGATTGAACAGCCAAGGGGATGTGCATGTAGGTTTTTCAAGGGATGTAGGGGCCGACGCGTGGATATCTTTCAAGTTTGATGGTGTCTGTTAGGAAAGACGAAAGAAGGGGGGTCTCGCATCTGGGAGAATAGTGTGGGGGATACGGGCCGATGGTAAGGAGAGGGAAAATAAGGGTCGTGATGGGGAGGTGAGGAGGTCCAGTGGGCAAATCTGTTGGCCGAGAGGGGATGCCGGTGGACAGCGACAGTCGCAACATGAGTAGGGAGGATAAGCAGTTTCCTGGAGGAGAAACTGGATGGGGGGTCACAGCGCCGGAAGAGGGAGGTGGGGTTTCGGACTGGAAACTATAGGGGAGAGAAATAGCGGTCCAGGGATGGTGCGCGCATGAGGAGGCCGACGCAAGGTGGTCTCTGGGTGGGAGGAAGGCGGGGCGGCTTTTCATGGGGGTGGCACTGAAGTCGGCTGGGTCTTAGCGTTAGGGGTGAGATGGGATAGAGTGGTGGGAGGAAGAGGGAGGGAAAGAAAAGAGGGAGAAAAGTGATAGAAGAGATAAAATAAAATAAATTAAAGAATAAAAACATTGATATAAAATAGAACCAAATATATATATATATTATAATAATAATGGTGAGTTAATAATTTCATTGTTATCCCCATAACTTGATAATATCAACCAAATTTAAATGTTAATCGAAATAATAATTATAATAATAAACACATAAATAACATTAACAATAATAACAAAAAAACATAATAAACTAGATAATAAATGATACAATGATCAGCCTAATAAAATGATATAAATAAAAAAAAAATTCTCTAAAATAATTATTATCCAATATAATAATAATAATATTCTCTAGTGGTATTGATATTATTATTATTATTTAAATCATTCCTAAATCATTTTATTTCAATAATTGAACATTGTCAAGGCGTGGGGTGATCCGGGTGAGGTCGCACGGTGACCCATGCGAGCCCGCACGACTTAAACAACAGTGTGATGGATATGCTCAAGGCCAAAACACACGTTTTTAAATAAGAATTCAAAAATTTTATGTCGGGCCTCGACCCGAACTACCCGATACCCAAAAAATTAATAAAATAAATAATGTGAAAGTTAAGTGGGTGGAAATTCTCCCCAAAATAATGCTTTCTGTCCCTGGAAAGCCACAACTAGAACCAAAACCCAAAGCAGAAAACCACACTACCTTAAGTTTCAAAGGGGATCCCCAAGAACATAAATCAATGAGAGGAAAAAGTATCATGCTCAGAGAAAGTGACTTAAAGTAAACATAAAAATGTGTAAAAAACATTCTGATATGTGTTGCTCGCCACAAAGAGGTAGAACACCTCCAGTTGAATAATCAAGTAAAGGAACTCTCGCACTCGCGAGAACCAACTTCACAACTCGAAACATCACAAGAAGCATTGAACAAAGACAACATTGTTTGACTGGAAATAACAAACAAGGCCCAACACATTTAAGGAGCACTCTTATCAAATATCACCAACCCATCTTTAGAATCAAAACCAAAAGGTCAACATGGGGAAGCCCGAGGGGCTCCCCACCATTACAAATTAACCAAAATCCACGAAAGGACTGAAAAAATGTCACGAGGAGGCCCAGATGAACTCCCCCCATTATGGAGAAGGGATAACCCAATTCACTCCAAATACTTTTGAGTGACACCCGACATGGGTCTCCCCACCATTAGAGATGAAAGAAGATACAAAACCTTGAAAATTTTCCTGACAGTGACCAAGCACCCCACCATAAGGTACGAGGAGGGTAGGGACCAACTACCAGGCGTCACAACCAGAACCGAAGATAGACCTACATATTCAAATCCCTAGATGAGCACTATCAACATTTGAGAATGATCTACCCAACAAACCACATAAGGACCACCAGAAGAAATTACATTCGGCGGAACGTAACCATCGGAACATGAAGGTAATAAGACGACCACACCTCCACATAGTCAATGAGTCCTTATGCACCTATATGGTTTGCTCAGAACAGAATAACCACAAAAAAATATAAAATGCCTTTACTTTAAGAACCAATGACAGAAATAACGTCAGAGCCTCATACACTTCAGGGGTTCCTGACCACGTGCCAGCTTCACTCCGAGGCCTATGGCTGGAGGCTTGATGTTTGAAGCATATCCTGCCTCGTAGACAGGCATTGAAGACTCCTGAACAAGGCTTCTCCTTTTGGTGTCACACACAACCAAGACAACACCAGAAAACACAAACATTATGACATCCAACTGATCATACACGGAACATTCACCAATACAAGAGCTGAAATAGTGCAAGCACATCACCCTTTGTCACACTAAATGAGAACACGGCACCACAAATCGTCACCTGAACATGGAAATTGCGGTTGAGAGGAACATTATACGAGGAGGGACTTCAAACTGAGTCTTAAACAACACCTGATTCTTTCAATTTACCGTAGCATCCCCATGTGACTGGGTCCACCACACTAGTGGCCTAACGTCGACCCTTTCTTAATTGAAACCAACAATGGACCAAAGGTCATTTAGAATAGTGGCCAACACCGACCACTCCAGGATGCTCTCACCTTTCCCCACTAGAAGCTCCTTCACCGTTTCCAAATATAACATTCAAATTAATGAGGTCAAACTTCACCCCTGACAATCAAATATAACTCACACTATAAAACGTCATCGAACATGACCCTTGAGCTGATGAAAATACTACAAAGCCCTTAAAGACACTGGTCAGCACTGATAATTTGGAACCGCCTTCACCCTTCCCCACTGGAATTCATTTCACCGTTTCCAGAGTGGGCACCATAAAAAACGGTGTCAAACTTCATACCCGATGTGCCAGACACTCAAAAGACCAAAACTCCCTTCAACTCCCCCCCCCCCGCCGCATCTGTAATCCCGCTATGAGAGTATCTGCTTAGTTGAAAAAAGGGAGAGGTTGATTCAATTCTATAATTCAAGAAGAGATTCCTTTGATCAACTAGAGGGTCGGCCAATGGCGATTTTCCTATGGCCACACTTCAATCACATGACAATGCTTTATGGGGGGCATACACTAGTCATGAAAGAAAACCATGGACCCAACCGAACTGATCCAATGGTCAAGACATACCACAAGAGAACACCAAATGTGCTGGGGGGGAAGCACTACAAGGGCTCCTTGATTTACTCTTCAAAAGAATTCACTAACCACACGCTTGTATACCAACTTTTAAATAATAATTCACACTCCGGACACAAATCAGTCAAAAATGATTCTCCTCTCGAAATTCCACACATCTAACCTTTCAAAAAAACATGGACACACCACCCAAACACCAGTTATATTAAAACACCAAATTTTCCTTTAACAAACCATTTTAAAAATAAGAAAATCCAGTGGGTTTTACAAACACCAATGGTGTCCCATGGGCCTCGCACATTCATATTCCAATGCCACACCAGCACCCACCTCATATCCATCTAGGCACTCATCGTCTCATGCCATTAACCCTTTCTATTTCCATATACACTCATGCATGTGGTTTCCCACGAGAACACCAAGGCTGAAAACCAAAACTTTCCATTTTTCAAAACCAAAACATCCAACCCACACTTTTCAAACCTCATACCTCATTTTATTTTTAAATTTCTTTATTTCAAAACATTTTACAAAACATTTTCCAAGACTAAATCAATTTTTTACTTAAAAAACAAATGTCCACAATTCCAAATCAAAGAAACAAAGAACGGTGCAAGAGAAAAATAGTTTCAGCGGGTGACTAAAACATATGGTTGGTGGCCATATACCAATCATGCCACTGCCACAGAGGGTATTCTAGGACAGTGTCCCTGGCTCTACATGGCTTTCCAGACCCTGTGAGATCACTTAGACCGCCGACCCTACTCGCTTTTCATTTACCCTAGACAAGATTAACTGCAAGGACCAAAGAGTCAGGAAAACCTCAATTTACTTTTGTAACTCAAGTCCCACCATGAGGTGTGCTAGCCAGGAACCTTACTCGTAGCCAGGGCGTCAAGTGCCGACAACCTAAACTTTGGTCTACACTGACTCTATCCCAAAAGAACATGACCCCAGAGAGCAAACCTTCCCTCTTATACCATTTTTTCATGAATCAGGTCGGGTCGCCGTCTGACCCGGCACCCGACCCGGTCTACGACATGGCCCGAAGGGCATTCCCAATCCCTACGGGCTGGCACAAGTGACCGGGTATCAAACATTACATGGGAACGATTTCCCAGAATTATTAAACACAAAACTACTAACAAGATAAAGAAACTGAAACTGAAAATAGATAACCAAACAAGGTCGTAAACTAAAAAAATTAGATGTTTACAACTTGAACCAACATCCAGAAATAATCAAAAACGAAAGAAACTAAAATTCTAACTCAATCCTCCAAGAAACAAGAGAGAAGCAACATCCACACACCACGACACCAACCTGCATGAGAAGATCATCAACTACCAAAACCACCATTGCTGAGCATGATGTCACAACCTGGAATACCTAAGAAACCAAGTCTATATACACCCAATGGTGTATGTAGGGCATGAGCCAAAAGCCCAGTAGGACTTCACCCAATAAAAAGGTTCCATGTATAAAAATTAAATGAAAAATAAATTTTTAGGATAAATAAATGAAAATACACCAAAGCTTAAACAACATTAAAGAAACCCTTTCTATAAAGAAAACACTTAAATAACACAACTTAAATAAAAATAAAACACCCTTGTAGTTAAGAAAACTCAAACCTTCAATAGAACCCAAATGCTACACCATAAGCCGATGGTGAGTGTATAGTAATCCAGGAGCACTAAAAGTAGGAGAGGCCCTATAGGTACTAATGTTATGTGGGGCCCTAGAACCTCACATCTCGGTGTACCAAAAGAATCTATATCATACGTTCACGTGCATGAGCCACTAGTAGGGAAACACCGCCATAACCTAGTGGTATCTAGTCATTATCCAAGATTTATTTAGTGTTGGAAGCATTAATCCAGTTAAGTGAAACTGAGTCGGGGCTACTCCCGAATCACTAGCACGCTAGTCTAGTGCGCCCACCTAGTACCCAGGATTAACCATTTTGTTCTCAAAGTTGTTCCAATTTTACATTTCATGTCAAACTCAGAAAAATAAATCAACTAGGGTGTTACATAAACCAAACTCCACACTTTTACACACATAGAAAACCATTTGGAAAAGTACAAACACCAAAATACCTTACCTGACTCTATTAAAAAAATCTTCTCATTACTAATAATTCTTTATTAAAACATATTAAATTATTTGTCAACAAATATTTTAAAATGAAACATAACACGAATAACACAAAAGAAACAACTTTTCCCTCCTTCATGACCAAACACACCCAACACCACGTCAAGAACACACACTGCACAACTCACATCATTTAATAACTGAACCGCATGGTTAAAAGACCACTTTCCCGATTAAACAAGACGCTAGAAATATTATTAAGCAATTTCATAATATGACACATGACATTGAACACCAAAAGTCCACTCAAACCCTTTTTGTTTGAAAAAATGCATATGAACTCTATACCAGAACATAAATCATTCACTTTGCACATTTTCACAAAACAAACGCACACTATATAAAACACTAGTAGACAACTCAACAAATGTTTTCACCACAACATCCTACTCAACCAACACAACACCATAACTTATGATAAGACCTATGCGATGCCATATCGAGACACAATAAAGACCACATGCACGAAAGAATAGATAACTGCACGTGTTATTAAACACTAACAATTGACTAAATATGTGTTTTCAACCAATGAACACCCCCACTCATATTTACATACTACCAACAAATCTATCACATGAAAGAATTCAATAAAACAAAATATGCAACCAAAATAATCAATCAAAGAGAACTATAATATAATTAAACAAGAAAATAATTTATTAAATAATGTTTAAATGTGGAACCACCTACCTCGGGTGAAAGAATTTCAAAAAATTTAGTGAGCGACTCCAAATTCTTATCAAACGCATCAAAACAAATTCAAGATGAACCTTGAAACAAGATATCGAAAAAATCATTAATATTGAACCAAATTCAATGCAACTTTCACCCCAACCAACTTGAAACTACTCCTGAAACTCTGCCTAAAAGGGAAGAACAACCAATTGAAGCAGAACACACATGCGATGGGGTTAGAGAAGGTTATCTGAGCACATTGGAGAGGTGAGAAGGTATTCCGCGATGGGAAAAACTATCTAAGAAGGATTGCATAGCCAACGGGTTGTGCACATAGGTTTTTCAAGGAACGTTGGGGCCGGTGCGAGACTATTCGTCAAGGTGGATGGCATCGGTCAGGGAAGACTGAAGAAGGGGGGGTCTCGCAGCCAGGAGAACAATGTGGTGGATACGGGCCGTTGATACGAAGAGGGAAAATAGGGGTCATGACGGGGAGGTAAGGAGTTCCAGCAGCCAAATTTGTTGGCCGGGAGGGGAAGCCAGTGGACAGCGGCAGTCGCAACAGGAGCTGGGAAGCCGAGCGGTTGCCTAGTAGGGAAACCGGAGGGGGGGGGGGGGGGGGGGCAGCGGGTCGCAGCCTCGAAAGAGGGAGGCAGGGTTTCAGGCTGGAAGCATAAGGGGAGTGCGATGATGGTCCAGGGACGGTGCTCGCGTGAGGAGGCCGACACGAGGTGGTCTCTAGGCAGGAGGAAGGCAGGGCGAGGTTTCATCGGGGTCCTGCTGATGTCGGTCGAGTCTTATGCTTAGGGGTGCAACGGGATAGAGAGGCGGGAGGAGGAGGAAGGGAAATAAAAAGTAGGGGGAAAAGAGAAAAGAGAGAAAATAAAATAAAAAATAATAATAAAAAAAATAGAAAAAATAGAACCAAATATATATATATATATATATATATTATAATAATGGTGAGTTATTAATTTTATAATTATCCCCATAACTTGATATTATCAACAAAATTAAAATTCTAACTGAAATAATAATTATAATAATAAACACATTAATAACATTAACAATAATAACAACAAACTTAATGAACTAGATAATAAACTATACAATGATCATCCTAATAAAATTATGTAAATAAAAAAAATAAAGATCTCAATTAAATTATAATCCATGATAATAATAATAATATTCTCAAGTGACATTGATATTAATTTTATTATTGAAACCATTCCTAATTCATTTTATTTCAGTAATTTAACATCAGCAAGGTGTGGGGTGATCTGGGCGAGGTCGTGCGGTGACCCATGTGAGGCCACATGACTTAAACCATGGTGTGATGGATACGGTCAAGACCAAAACACATGTTTTTAAATAAGATTTCAAAAAATTTATGTCAAGCCTTAACCTGAACTACCTGATACCCAAAAAAATTAATAAAATCAATAAATGAAAAGAGATGGGTGGGCCATTTATTATGGATCATTACAGAAAGGTTTATATATTTTTATTAGAATAGAACCCTATATGTAGAGGAATCTATCCAATTGAGACTATGATAGAATTAAGTTATATTGTGGAGGGATATGAAGGTTGACCTGGATTTCAGAGAGACTTAGTGGTCACATAAATCAAATGAAAAGAAGAGATATTTTAGCCAAACATAGAGATGAACTTTTATCACAGAAGAGTAGGAAATAAAGTGAAACTTTCCATATGAAAAAATGTGGGAAGAATCATTTGGGGAGCTTCTTTCTCAGGAGTATAAAATGTTACAATTGTGGAAGAGATGATTATATAGATTGAAACAATCGTAGTGAGGTGAAGCCTCAACATCTCAACACTAATAACAATGGGAAGATGGTGTAACCCAACCTGAAGCCCAATGCTATATGTGTAGATAGATTGGTAACTTTTCCAATCACAATCTAATTACGAATGTAATAGAGGGGAATCAAAATTAAACTCATCATAGGCCAAGGGATAAAGGTTGGGAATTTTCAATCACAATGGCTGATGTAGAGTCACAATATGATGTAGTGGAAGGTACTCTCATTATTCTCTCAAATTTAGAAAGTAGTTTTTTTATTCTAGTTCTATAAAATCTTTTATTTCCCCCATGTTCTAAAAGAATATAAAATAAACCCCTAAACTTCTAGAAGTATATTTATTATTCAAGACTTCTTGGGGGATTATCGAAGCACCAAAAATGTATAAAAACTCTATTATAGGATTTTTCATGAACAATCTCATCTCAAATCTAGTTGTCATTCCTATGGAAGAATTCAAAATTATACTATTGAAGGACTAGCTCATAAGGTATAATGTAAGATCAACTACATAAGCAAATAAATATAAGTAGTCTTAGCTAAAAAAACTACAATTATTTTCAAGTGTGAGATATCTCAACATGATCTTTGTCTAGATGCACCTATTTTGGCCTTCTTTAAGAAGATTATCAGTGAAGTGGAAGAACTAAATGAGAGTATAAGAATATAAAATTTTCCCACCATTTAGAAATTCAATGATGTATTTCCAAAATATTTACACAGACCTCCCCCAAAAAAAGAGTCCGAGTTTTCCATTGAACTCGTACATGGATCCAAGCCGATATTAAATACACCACATAGAATGGAAAATGTGGAGCTAGAGGAATTAAAAAAAATAACTTCAAGATCATGGGGAGAATGGTTTTTTCTAGAAAGTGTGTCTCCTTGGGGAGAACCTGTTCGCTTTCTGAAGAAGTAGGATTGATCAATGGGGCTATCAATTGATTATAGAGAACTTAACGGGATCATAGTGAAGAACAAGTACCCTCTCTCAATGATTTAGGATTTATTCAACCAGCTTTATGGGGATCAACTCATCACCAAGATTGATCATTAATATGGTTTTCATCAATTGAGGTTGAAGAAAAAATATATTCCAAAGGAAACCTTCTAATCAATATATGGGAATTATGAGTTTTTTTATATTCCCTTCTGCTTGACTAATTCTCTTTCTATATTTATGTATTTGATTAATACAATCTTTAAGGACTAACTTGATAAATTTGTGGTAGTTTTTATTAATTATATTATGATATATTCAAAAATTCATGAGGAGCATGAGAATCATATTAGGGTTATATTGAAATCCATGATGAGGGAGATAATATTTTGAAAATTCATAAAATTTGAATTTTGGTTAAAATAAGTTTCTTTCTTGGGGAACATTGTAAATGAGTAAGGAATATCAGTTGACCCAGCCGAGAAAAAGGTTGTGTAAGAGTGGCCTCATCCTAAAATAGTTACTAAGATTTATAGTTTATATGGATTATGAAGATATTATAGGAGTTCTGTGAAAAACGTTTTATGAATTTCTAATCTAACAACCAAGTAAAATCAAAAAGGGTTTATGTTCATTGGGACAAAGGAGTGTAACTAATGTTTCCAAGAGCTGAAGAAGAGACTGAAAATTACACCCTTGTTATACCTACCCCTTATCGGAGAAGGATTTGTTATTTTTAGTGATGAATCTATGAATGAGATTGGGTGTGTCCTCATGAAAAAAAAGGTGATTGTTTATGTCTCTTGGAAATTAAATACTCTTGAGTATAATTATCCTACACATGAACTGGAGCTATCTATGGTTATTTTTTCTCTGAATATATGGAGGCACTATCTTTATGGAGATAAATGTGATATATACACAGACTGAAAAATTATGAAGTATATTTTCATTCAAATGTAATTGGACATGAGATAGAGGATATATTCGGAACATCTTAAATACTATTATTGTTTGATTCATTATCACCCTGGAAGTGAAAACAAAGTCATTGATGCGTTAAGTAAGAAAGACCTTGTTCTTTTAAAAATGATGTGGATTCAAGGAGATCCACTGATCAAGGACCTAGTGTGGTTGGACACGGTAATCATGAGGGAAGTAACATCATAAATACTATCCCAAATGAATTCTCAACATCATTACTAGAGAATATTGAGAAAGATCAAATCAAAGATCTTTTTTTATAAAGGAATGTATAAGATGTGATGAATGGTAAGTTTCTTGAGTTCAATATTGATCAAGAAGGTGTATTGAAATTTCATACAGGGATATGTGTCACATATATTCCATAAATAATGAAGGACCAAATGGATGAAACTCATAGCTCTGCATTCTCTATACATCATGGAACCACTAAAATGTAAAGGGACCTTTATGATCATTATTAGTAGGATAAAATGGAAAGGGGGATTTATGCCTACACTAAAAGGTTCGTTGTGTTTCAATAAGTTTCGGTGGGGTGAAAACTTCCAAAAGGGATATTGCAACCACTATTCATGCCAACATGGAAGTGGGACAATATCACTTTGTAATTTTCCACTAATCTCCCAATATCATCCACAGGAAATAATGAAATATGGTACATAGAAGACTGACTCACTAACACTACCAATTTAATTGTTTCTTGGGAATAATTCTCTATTGACCATCTTTCCATGATCAATATAAAAGAAGTGGTGAAGTTTCATGGATTCCACTTTCTATCATTTTTTACCATGATCCAAGGATCAAATAAAAATTTTCATAAAGTCTTCAACATGATCTTAATACCGAATTGAATTTTAGTATGTCCTATCACGCGAAAACTGATGGCTAATATAAAAGAACTATTGAGACACTTGAGGAAATGATATGGAAATGATCAATGAAATTTAAAGGTTGATGGGATCAACGACCCTCATTAGTTGAGTTATCAAATAACAATATCTTGTACATGAGTATTCAAATGGAAACCAATGAAACTCTATATGGGAATCAATTTTGAACTTATATATGTTGGGTTGAAATTAGTGATAGAAATCTTCTTGGGCCTAATCTTGTGCAAGAGATGATAGAAAATGTTCATTTAATCCAACAATACGTAAAGGATACTCAGTGTCATAAGAAGAGATATGTTGATAACTATCAAAGGGACTTGGATTATGGTGTTGGTGACAAAGTGTTCCTATGAATATCATCATGGTAGAGAGTTCTAACGGCACGTGTATTTATAGAATAATAACTTTTCATATATATTAATATTTATGAATAAGATATAAATTTTCTGTTAAAAAGGACACTTATATTGATAGCATACTCGACATGAAAGAATGGTTTTCTCTAAAATCTTGTGTAAACAGGTAACTTTTATTTTTAGACATTATGAATAGTAACTTTAGTATGTATTTTATTTACCATGGATAAAGGGTAATTCTGGTAAATAAATGTAAAAAAATAATATTATAATAATATTAAATTAACTTAAAACGTGTCCTAACCCTAATGTATGATACTTGTATAACCATGGGAATCCGTGTGTCAGTTTTGGGACACCATGGATCCACTTGTAAGTGGAAATGACATTTAAAAAAATAATAATTTAAAGTTTAGTAAAATGTAACATAAACATATATCTTTCAGTAAAATAATTTTTATTTGCGGATATATAAGTGATATTATTTACTATAAATAGTTATTATAAATATAAAAATATTTCATACATAATGGTATTTTAATTATAATTTTTATAAATCAAATAAATAAATTTATTTATGACACAATTATGATGTAGTGATTATCTTTTTAATGAATGTTTAAAATAAATGAGATTATATATATTAAAATAAATTTATTCTAAAACCTGTTATTCCATCCATGAAATTTAGGGATAGGAATAACTTTTTATATTTGAACAAATAAATGTTTTTTGAAATAATTGAGTTCTTATATATTTTTAAAAAGTCTTGATATGAATATTTTATAAATTGAAATAAATGAGTTTATTAGAAAATTAATATTTTAGTAAATCATAAAGTAATTATAAAATTAATAGATTCATACAACTAACATATATGATGTTAGAAATGTCATTAATGATCCATTATGAATCTCATGAAATTTTATAGTAAATATATTAACCATATTGTATGAATATACAAGAGGACTTGGTAAAAGATAAATTAGTTAACAAATGGTTAAAGCTAAAAGATAAGGATAAATTTATGCCCAAAACTTTTCTAAAACCCATTTACTAAAACTATTTATAACAATACTCACCTTATAATTGAATTAAAATATTTGGGGACCTTTTGAAATCTAAATTCAGTTTATAATAAAATAATAGTTTTAAACATTCCTAAAGAGCACCTCCTACCCCTTATTAAAGACCATCACCTCTAATCCATTACACAAAACTCTCAAGCCCCTAGGGTCATCCAAAATCTACTCCAAGAATCACCTAATATCCCCTAATTACACCTAGAAGCCTTAATTTTGGAAGAAGGAAATTCAATAAATCATTTTGGTTCAAACCAAAGGGAGTAACCAGATTTAAAGGTAACATCTTCTCTCATATTATTTTCTATTATTTTTCTTCTTGAACCCCATAAAATATTTTTATTACATTATTTTATAACAACAATAGTATCTTCAATATACTGGGATGTTGTTATAAGAATTATTTTAACTAAACTCCACACACCTCCATCTAATGGATGCGAACATACTGTTTCTGCGGACGGTGAACTACTACCCAACGAAATGATGATTGTTCAATTATATCCTACCGCCTCTCATGGTTACCATTATGATAGAAAATAAATTATATATGATATTTATGATATTTATTTAATCTATATTCTTCTTTAATTCTCATTTATAACACACCATTATACTTTTCATGTAGTATATATATGATAATTTAATTTTTGGAAGTTCGGACTACCGCCCCATCAATGGGATATGACTCTTTCATTCTATACATGGAACATATAAAGGATATAATTAATGAACATATGTAACATATATAACGTATATATTATTCTGGAATTATAATATACATATGTATCATTTTCTTTTCATTCATTTAAAAATGAAAATAAAGAAATGAAAGTAGCGTTCATGCGTACGTACGGCTTACCGTCTCCATAAAAGGTGCATTTAATTACATATATCCAAATGTTATGGACTATTAAAAATAAATATATACAGGATACATATTATAAATATGATATTTATATATATATATATATGAATAATATTTAGAGATAATGGACTTTTTACCACATGGAAAAATTGTAATTTTAACAAGTTCATTTTTTACTCAAATTCCTAACATTGAATAAATGTCTGATATGAACTCAAATAATTAACTAAGTGTTATTTAAAGGTAATAAGTGATATAAAACGAATAATAAATTTGAAATAGTTAATGAATCAAGTAGAAATTCACTTATGTTTATTATTTAGGAAATTAAATATCTAATGAGTCATGTCAGGCACGAGGTAAGGGAACTTCTTACCCCAATTTCCATTATTTGGGTTAATCCTCTAATTATTTGTTATGTAATGCTATTATTATGTGAGAATTAAATATTTATTTAATTTTTTTTTATTTATACATGATTAATGGGTACTTATATTCTATACACATAATCAATCTATTTTATTTACAAAATTATCTTTGTAATGGAAACTTTCACCATCTTCTTTTTGTCAAATAATTATTTTATGCCATTTCTTTAAATTTAAATTTTAAAATATTTATATATCTTCTTATATATCCTTATTGTTGTAAATTTTATTTCCATGTGATGAGATACCCTTTTACTCTTTCATCAACTCATTTTCTAAATTTTTAAATGACGTCATTAGGCTGCCAAATTTTTGTAAGGGAACTTCTAAACCCAATTTCACTTATTTGGGTTAAAGTTATAATTCATGATTATGTCATTCTATGAATCTGTGTGAATGACCTAATATTTTTTTACACTTAATATCCAATTATATTGGGTGTATTTATATTTTTCACACATAACTATTTCATATATTTATCCTTAATCTAATGGAAGAATCTTTGTAATGGACTACGTCTCAATCTCCTTTCATTGAATCATATCTTAATATTGTGCACCTTTATTATCCTATAAGGCGTATATAAAACCATTTTGACATTTTATATCATGAATTTCTATATTATCATGATATTTTTAGTTTTCATTAATGTAATTATTTAATTATTTTTATTCAAGAGTTTCGAAATTGGTAAATGATTCTTTAACTAAAACATCATTTTAAATGTTTTAAAGATTAAATCCTATAAATCCTTCCTTTTAGAGTCCATGTTTTTTAAATGATTTTAAAGATTTATTTATATGGACATGAGAGTTTTAAAGTTTAAATTACTTTCAAAAGTTCCAGATTGTTATGGGACACTTTTATTCCAAGCTCTTCTTTTCAAATGTTTTGTATGTATTGATTCTGTCCATACATTGAAATGATAACTTGTGATTGCAACATGGAAATGTTATCTTCCCTATATTATTGTTCATGTTTTCGGATTATGTTATGGTTTTTGGGCATTGTTTACGTATACGGGTGGTTTGGTGATAAACCTGGGGTTGCTGAGCCTGAGATAGCTCTCTAATGAATTGGGTAATGTGACGGAGGTAAAAATTAATGTTTCTCCTAATAGATTTTTGGAATATATTGTGATGGTTATTCCAAACATAACTCCCTACATAGCTGTCAAAGATATAATTCAAGTATGTTATGTATGCCACAATTCAACTTTATGATTTATGATTTTTGTGTGTTATTCATAAATCTTATAATTTTATTAGGTATATTAAGATTAAAAACTACGGTTTCAATGATTTGTATTTACTGATTGGATATGGTTTTTATTCCCTATTTTATAACCCTTACTAAGGTTTTCCTACTCATCAAAAGTTTTTGAAATGTTTTTCACAGGTTATGAGGAAGGGTAAGAGAAACGAATAATTCAAGAAGATTTATATCAAAAAAAAAAGAATTCTTGTTTTCTTTTATGATTTTTTATTTTATGTAAAAATGGATACAGAGTAGAAGTGTCTAATTTGTAATATTTGAGATATAATATAATAGTTATGACCATATTTTATAAATATCTAAACATTAAAATATCCTCAATTTTAATTATTAACTTAATTAAAGATTATGTAATGTTTATGGTCTGGTATTTATAGTTAGTATCATAAGTCAGTTTAGATAACATTAGAGGTTAGGGTGTTATTTAAGCACAAGTGACATAACCATAATTGTTAGCATACTAGAAAGAGTCGTAGTTATTTTAGATAAATAAAATGACATTAATATATCATTAATAAGTATATCTTAGTGTTTACCCTCCTCATAATATAATATATGATGATTTTTCTGATATACTCACACTGACCTTTTTGGTTTTTGTAAATAAATGGATCTAGCAGGTTCCAAAAAAATAATGGATGTGAAGAAACCTATGACAGTTTTATGAATAAGAAACCGAATGAAATGGGAGCTATAAAGAAAACTCTAGTGGGTATTATCAACAAACTATTTGGATTCATGATTGGCCACCTAAACCTTTGTGTTTTTTATAAGGAATCGTATATGTGAGAAAAATATCCCTACAAAAGTTTAGGTAATAGTCATAAAGTTAATTATATTAAAAAACCTATGTGTTATGGATGTGGAAATAAACACCTAGTAAAATGATTTAATGGGATGGTAAGATTATATAGATTTGGTAATGAATGTCATAAAATAATAACCTACTGTAGAAAAAGGAAGCATCTAGTTGACTCTATGAAAGGGAAAGAAGTTCTTTCTGAGGGATAAATTGAATGTTGTAAATGTGGTGTGCTTGGTCATTATACAAATAGATGTCCTACAAAGAAGGTTTGGTAATGGGATCAGTAGGTTTGTACAAATATATGTTTACCAATTCTTAATTCCATTCTAATTGAAGATGAGGAAGCTGAAAAGGACCGATGAAAGGTATGGATTATATCTTAGCTCATGATTTTAATTTACAGAAATCTTAGTACATTAGGCATGATTTTTTTGGAAATAATTATAAAGGAAGAAGGTAAAAACATGGATAAAGGATCATGAATAATATTCGATGATTAAGATGTCGATATTTTACGAATTGAAGAGTTATGTTGGATATATGGATGATAATATGATTAAATGTATTAAAGATAGGATTAATTTGGATGACTTTTTATATAGTGTATAACCCTAGAGATTGATATGTTAAAATTTTATTCAAGGAGGAATTATCTATTCTTTTATGGATATAGTTATAAATATCCATTTGGGTTAATATGATCCTTGAATTTGAGGTAATTACAGGTTTTTTCTTTTTGGGATGAAAAGGCCAGGTATGAGATAAAATTTGTGGTTAAAATATGTTCTGGATATTTTTAATGATTTTATCTAATTTTTTAATGTTATTAGAATTTAATGGTTTTTGAAAAAGTACAACATGACGAATGTGTGACAACCAGTCATGTCTGAAAAAGTTGCAGTAATCGAACCCATAACGAATGTGCGATTAGGATTTATCACCTACCATTGGACTACGTGAAGTCCCTGGATAATATGACTTATTGTTTTTTAGTTAAATGATTTTATGGGTCAATAATAAGTTGATTTTGGGAAATATTGTTTTATCAAATGGATATCCTTATTATATAAAAAAATGATTTGGTGATTAAGTGATAGATTTGGAAGACATTCTGTATTTTGGGAACACTATATGCCTAAGGAAAATAGAGTACTATGGGTTTTCATTTGAGGAGTAATGGTGGAATTTTATTTTTGAAGATTTTCTATTTTTTTGTTTACATATAGATATTTGGGTTATTTATAGAAATGATTAACCTATCATAGAGAATATGTCATTAGGATAATTACACTTCAGTATGAGACATTAAGATTAGTCAAAGTTATTTTGAGATAAATTATAGGATTTATTGTGGAAGACTTTGTGATTAAATCCTTCTAAGTCTTGGGTTTCAATATTAGTTTTGAATAATTTTAAGAATTTTAAGGATAGTTGTTTATTGAATGGTCTTTGTTGATCCTTGGGTATATTTTTTAAATTTTCAAGATTAAGAGTAATTTTTATTTTTATAAAGTATTACACTTTTTAGAGATTATCTGATCTTGTACTATCCTTTTTTGTTTTGGTTAATGTCTAAAGATAGGGAAATATATTGTTCATCTTTTTTGGATAATGTTATTCTCATGAAGTTGATTCTAGAACTTTAGGAGTGACCAAGTTATCTTGAATACTCATTATTTGGAGTTAAGATGGGTTTTTGGTAGAAGTTTATTAAGGGATGCAACTCTACTTGAATAGTTAGTATATTTCTTTACATTCTTAGTCAATCTCATAAATAAATTCTCTATCATTATGAAAGGGAACTTAAAAAAAATATTTCCATTTACTTTTCCTACTTGGAAATATAATATCGTTTAACCCATCACGAATTTTTGGTTTTCTTGTTATTAACATTTTCATAATCATGTTCCCTTTCACTCTCTATCAGAACATGATGGTTAGTTTCTCTCCCATATCTATTTTTCCTATATGTAATCCTAGTATGGGTTTTATTGAGTGACCAATATAAATATCCTTCTTCATTTTAATGTGATAGTTTTATTGACACTTTTTCCTATGTGGGACTTTCAATGAAGTTTCTGAAGACAATTTAAAAATTTCTTGGATGAAATTTCCAAAAGGGGGGATGGATTTAATGACCCTGGTCTTTATAGAATAATAATTTTTCATATCAATAAATATTTATGAGTAATAAATTAATTTTATGTTTTATAGGAAACTATTTTCGATAGCGTACTCGACACACAACAATGGGTTTCTCGAAAATCTTATGTTGCACACAATTCTGAGTCCTACTGAAAATAATAATAATAATAATATAATATTATTATTTTAAATAGTATTTAACGCCTAGGTGTTCTATTGGAAGGATTGAAAAAAACTAGTTAAAATATTATTATACTTGTTTTTAAATTTCATTACATTTATCCAATAAAATTTATAGGACTAAAATAAGAAAGAATATTATTATAAGCATAAAATTATCTAATATTCATTAAAGGTCATTTTACCTCCTTTTGATGGATAACCCCTTTTAAATATAGTTCTTATCACTTTTATATGTTCCATTGGAAAAAAATAATTTTTTTCTTTAGAATAGGGACATCAAAATTTACTTTGGGTATATTTTTGGAATTTTTCTAATAAAGTTTATTTTTAATGAATAGTGACAAATACTGTATTTTAATTCAAAACATCCTTTTAATCTAATTTATTTATATAGTTAGATTGTTATTTTTATTGGTTTTAAAGTTTAATTGTATGATATTGTTACCATTTAATCCAATGTGGGTCATTGGAAGTAATTTCCATTTAAAATTGTATATAAACAACTATCAATATTTTTGTAGTTATTATTTCTTAACAAACACACTTTTTGGTTTTGACAATGGAAATTAATTTTAAATTAATTTATAAAAATTCTATGTTTTGAATTTGGAAAAATGGATTCAAAATTTTTAATCCTGAGGTCCAAATTGTGTAAGTATGAATCATTTATTTTTATAAATTATAAATAGTAACTTCAGTAAATATTTTAATTACCATGATTAAAGTGTAAATAAGGTAAATAAGGGTAAAAAATAATATTATAATAATATTATAATAATATTATAATAATATTATAATAATATTATAATAATATTATAATCATATTATAATCATATTATAATAATGTTAAATTACCCAAACACAGTTCCTAAACCTATTGGTTGATACATGTCCGACCATGGGTATCCTTAGGTTGATTTTGGGATCCCATGGATCCACATGTAAGGGAAAATGACACTGTATACAAATTAACTTAAAGTTAAGGAAAATGTAACATCAACATATATCTTTTAGTAAATCAATTTTATGAGTTATATAAGTTATATTTTCAACTATAAATAGTCATTATAAAGATTATAATATTTGATACATCATGGTATTTTATTTATAATTTTTATACATAAAATAAAAAAATTTATTTAGGACACAATAATGATGTAGTGATTACCATTTTAATGAATGTTTTAAATAAATGATATTATGAATATTAAAATAAATTTATTTTTTTGCTTTTTATGAAATACACAAATTCTGGGGATGTGAATTAATTGTTATCTTTGAATTAACGATGGTTATTATAAAGAATCTAGTTGTTATACACTTTTTTAAATTCTTGATATGAATAGTTTATGATTTGTCATAAATAAGTTTTTAAAACAATTAATATTTTATTAAATGATAAAATAATCTTAAAAATATAATATTTGTCCAAATGAAATATATGATTTTACAAATTTCATTAATGATCCATTTTGGGTTCCTTGGAATTTTATAGAAAATATATTAACTATATAGTTATAATATAAAATAGTACAGGTAAAAGCTAAATGAGTACCCAATGGATGAGAGGATTTTAGAAAATACTCACCTTATCATAGAATTAAATAATTTCCGGACCTTATGAAATCAAAATTTTGTTTATAATAAAATAATATTTTTCAGACATTCCTAAAGAGCCCCTCCTCAGCCTTATAAATGATCTTCACCTCTAATAAATTACACACAACTCTAATGCCACTTGGATCTTCCAAAATCTATTACAAGAAGCTCCTAATATCCCCCTATTCCACCTGGAAGCCTTACTCTGGGTAGAAGGCAATTCAATAAATCCTTTGGGTTCAAACCAAAGGGAGTTACCAGATTTAAGGTAACATCTTCTCTCATATTCTTTTCTATTGGTTTCCTTATACAACACCATAAACTCTCTTTATTACATTAATTTTTAACCACTACATTATTTTCAATATACTAGGATTATTTTATGTTAATTATTTGAACTACACTCTACACACCTCCATTTAATGGATACGAACATACTGTTTTTGTGGATGGTGAACTACTGCCCCACGAAATGATGTTTGTTCAGTTATATCCTACCTCCTATCATAGTGGACATTATGATAAAACTGAAATCATATATGATATTTTATATATTTATTTTATTTATATTATTCTTTAAATATTATTTAGAACATACCTTTATGATTTTCATGTTTTATATGTATGATAATTTCATTTGAGGAAGTGTGGACTACTCCCCCCTTCAAAGTGATATGACTCGTTCATGCTATAATGGAACATGTAAAGAATCAAAATTAATAAACATAGGTAACATATATAACATATGTATTATACTTTAATTATAATATACATATGTATCATTTCGTTTCCATTCCTTTAAAAATGAAAAAAAAGAAATGAAAGTAGCGTTCAAGAGTATGTACGGCTTACCGTCTCCATGAACGGTGCGTTTCATTTCTTATATACAACTGTTATGGATTATTCAAAATGCATATATACTGGATATATATGATACATATGATATATATATATATATGAATAATTTTTAGGAGATAATGTAATTTTGACCACATGGAAAAATTGTAATTATAACAAGTTCATTTTTTAATCAAATTCTATTCATCGACAAAATGTACGATATGAACTCAAATAATTAAAAAAAATTAATTAAATGTAATAAGTGATTTAAAAGTAATAATAAACTTGTAAAAGGTTATGAATAATGTTTAAATTAACTTAAGTTTAATATTCATGATATTAAAGAACAAACGAGTCAAGTCGGACACAATGTAATGGAACTTCTTTACCCAATTTCCATTAGTTGGGTTAATCTACTAATTAATTATTATTTCATTCTAAGATTTTATGAGAAATAAATATTTTATAAATTTTTTTATTTATACTTTCTTTATGTTTACTTAGAGTAAATACTCATAATTAATTTATTTTTTTTACAAAATGATCTTTGTAAGGGAATCTTTCACCGTCCTCTTTTTGTCACAGACGTTATTTTATGTTTTGTCTTTAAATTTCTATTTTAATATGTTGGGATATGTTCTTATATATCCTTGTTGATTTAATTTTTATTTACATGTGAAGAGTGAGGCCTTTACTCTCTCATCAACTCATTTTCTGAATTTTTAAGTGATACCTTTAGGCTATCGAATTTTTGTAAGGGAACTTCTTAACCCGATTTCAATTATTTCGGTTAAACTTGTACTTCTTGATTATGTCGTGAGATTAATTTGTGTGAATTAACTCTGATAGTGTTACACTTAATATTGACTTATATTTCATTCATTTATATTTTTATCACATCATTATTTCATGGTTTTATCCCGAATCTAATGGTACAATCATTTTAAGGGACTACGTCTCAATCTCCATTCATTGAGGCATATCTTAATATTGTGCACCTTTATTATCCTATAAGGTGTTTATTAAACCATTTTGACATTTTATATCATTAATTTATTTATTCTCAGGATATTTATTGTTTTCTTTGATGTTATTCTTTAATTATTTTTATTCATTATTTTCTCAAGTGGTAAAAGATTCTTTAACAAAAACATCATTTTAAATGTTTTAATTATTTAATATTCTAAATCCTTCTCTTTCATTTCCATGTTTTAGAAATGATTTTAATGATTTATTTATATGTACATGAGTGTTTTAAAGTATAAATTCCTTTTAAAAGTCTCTATATTGTTATGGGACACTTTGATTAAAAAATCTTCTTTTCAAATGTTTTAAATGAATTGATTATGTCAATATCCTGAATACAAATCTTGTGATTTCAATCTATAAATGTTATATTTCCATTATTCTTGTTTATGTGCTATGATTATGTTATAGTTTTTAATAATTTTTTATGTATACGAGTGGTTCTAGGATAAACCTAGGGTGGTTGAGCCAGAGATATCTCTCCAATGCATTGGGTAAAATGACATAGGTAAACGTTAATGTTTCTCCTAAGATATTTAGGGAATATACTGTGATGGTTATTTCAAACGTAACTCCCTATGTAACTGTGAAATCTACAATGTAAGTATGTTATGTATGCCACATGTCACCTTAATTATTTATGATTTATATGTCTTATTCATAAATCTTATGATTTCATTAGGTATGTTATGATTGAAATGTATTGTTTCATTGATTTGTATTTATTGATGGGATATTGTTTTCTTTCATAATTTTATAAACATTACTGAGTTTTTTATTCTCATCCCATGTTTTTGAAAAAAAATCATAGGGTATAAAGAAGGGTAAAAAAATTAATAATTCAAGAAGATTTATATCATGAAAAGAATTTTTGTTTTATTCTTTGTGTTTTTATTTTATAAAAAATTGATACTGAGTAGAAGTCTCTACTTTGTAATATTGGAGATGTAATCTAAAAGTTATGACCTAATTCTCTAAAGCTCTAAACCTAGAAAAATCCTCAATGTAAATTTTTTACTTAATTCAAGATTATGTAATGATTAAGGTGGGTTCTTTATAAGATTCATGTGGTTTGGGAAGAAAGGAAAATTTACCCACGGGTATATTGGCCCCTACGAAATCCTTGATCTCATAGGAGTAGTTCCTTATTAGAAATAACTTACACTAAATATATCTCAACTTCATTATGTATTCAACATATCTCTCATGAGGAAGTACATCCATGGCCCTTAACAAGTATTGAATCTAGAGGTGGTTCAAATGGAACATGATCTCTATTCTAAGGAGAATTCAATGGAGGTCTTGGACTATAGAGACTAGGTTATATGTAATATGACTTCCAATATCATCAATGTATTGTATATAAACCAAAAATATGTTGAAGTGATGTTGGAATAAAAATATACAATAAGACAGAATTACCCATTTATTTTCTTAGCTGAGATAATGAGTTGAACATTTTAGGGATGAAATTTCATAAAGAGGGAAGAATACAACAACCCAAACTTTTTAAATGATAATTGGCTCCTAAATTTTTTTGTTGTATCATATTATACACCAAAAAACTATATATATTTAATAATGAAGTGAATATTAATGGAAATGTGACAATTTCGAATTGAATTTTATATGACTATTGGGAACTATACTCTTCGTAATAATCTTATTGTAATAATTAGTGTTTATAAGTAAAAAATGACAAATGATAATTAATGAAAAAAGGATGCGTGATGGAATAAACTTGTAAATTCATGTCATATTAAGAACATTTTTCAGAAAATGGGAGGGATGTAGAATCACTAGGGTTCACCCTTGACCAATACCAAGCCTACCTTCAACAAGTGAAGCTGGAATGAAGTTCCCTATGGGAGAAGTTCATGTTAGCAGAGATTACCACTCGTTTGATGTTAGTCGAGCTTCCCCGTGAATCTATAACCATTGCACACCTTACCCTTAGGTCGTACGTAGGTTTTATAAGAGGTTAGTTGTCTCGGCCTTAGTTAATTATAGTGTAATTACATTGTATAAATACAATTGTTATTCCTTTAATTCTATTTTAAGAAAAAATTTTCTCAATAACAATAGGTTAATTTGAGATGGAATTTGATAAATTAACTATTCGGATCCAAATTTTAATTTACAGAAAAGATATATATCTTTATTAAAACTAAGGTATTATAAATAATACTTATTTTAAAGAAATGTTATGATAAAAACCCTTTTATATTAATATAAATGATAAAATAATTTTTTTATGTCCTTAAATTTTTTTAACTATCATTATTTTTACTATGCATATTCAACCCTCAATTTTTTAGTAAATAAATATTTTTATAGTTAAAAGATAAATTTCACATATTTAGATTATTATTATGATACAATAAACTCTATTTTTTAAATCAAAACATTGATTTTAGTTTAGGATGAATTTATGTGAATTTTCTAATATAGTTTATTGTTTCAGGAATATTAAATATATTGTTTGAGGTTTTCGGTATGTTTAATGACTTTATAATTATGTTATAATGATATAATAATTATTTAAACAAAATAAATAACCCTAAATGTGTTATTTTTTTATTGTAAATTATTTTAAAAAAATTTCATAAATTTCCAAACCTATAAGTTACTTTCCAAATTCTAAAATGGGTACTTATCATTAAAAATATTATTTTGTGAAAAAATTTCATTTAATTGCCAAAATGAGTAATATAATATTATTTTAGGTTATATTGAGTCAAAATAACATATAATATGTCCAAAATTTCCATGTTCATGAGAACAAACCATGGGAATTCCCATGGTTTTTCATTCTCCACAACCTAGATTTCAAAGGCCTGTATTTGGAAATTATTAAACAAATCTCCCAATTTTTCTATAAATACTCACCCATTTATCCATTTCACTTCAATAAAAATCCATCATCCATAATTCTTAAATATTATTACCTCCCAATTAGTCCTCCCAAAGTTTCTTCTATCACCCAAGGTCCCAATCCTTATGTTTTAGGAGTGACTATTCAAGGTAAGGGATTTATCATTCTTCTCTCTTCGATTAAAGAACCTATTTTCATATATGTCTTATATATATTATGGTTACTATTTTAAATAAACCTTTTGACCTTAAACTTACATTAAATTTATGTTTTAATAATGTTTGACCCTTGTACTCTCTCATTTTACCCTTTCTCAAAACCATGTTTTATACCCATTATGTTGTCGAATTTACTTCTTGAAATTTCCCTCTTCTCCTCAATATATTATATTTTATTTTATTTTTGTTAATACCGAAGACTCTTTATTTTCCAAGGGTATTAACTTATATGTTATAATGACTTATTTTATATTTTTATTAACACATATGTAACCCAAATTTCTTTTATATAGAATGAAAATGATATAATGATCATGTTTTTAAGAACTTTTGAAATTCCATGATTTTGATACAAAACCCATTTTTTTATTCTCTAAAGGTTATTTATGAAATGTTTTATTATGATATATGTGGATTAATTTAACTAATAAATATTATGGGTGCACTCTGATAGCACTTAAATTCATTGGGTAAAGAATTTAATCTCTAGAGATGATATGTTTTACGATACGTTGGTGAGTATCCTTGGTAATTTTAATTTATGAAACCCTTTTGATTAACCATGGTGATATGATTATGAATGTATAACATAATTTTAACATCCACATTTCCATGTTATGAATCATTTTTTATTATCATGATCCATTTTCCATTTCTCATTACACAATGATATTTCTCACGTTCTTATTGGAATTCCTCACGAATATATGTAATTGTTTTCCCTTATTGGGCCTTATGATCACCTATTTACTTTTATGTATGTCCCTATGATATAATACGCAATAAGTTCCCTTATTATGGACCCATTGAAAATCATTTCATGTATATTAGAATAATTTTTTTATATTTTTCTGTATTATGTTCATATTTCCCAAGAACTAAACATTAAATGATCTTCTATTTTGTACCATGTAATGAAACGTTTATGTAATAATAATGTGGGATACTATATGTTCCCTTTCTTTCTTTAACCAAGATATGGATAGAATTCATAGGGACCATTATTTAAAATAATCTTGTCATTGTAACCAGGGTAAACACCCTGAACTTTCAGTTCAACTGAATTAGTGTCATTCTCAGTAACATCGTCATCATAGTTAATTTCCCAACTATTTAATTTCACTTTGGGTATTGATCACATCTAATTAAATACCCTAAAATATACATACTAACCTTGAATCTTAAAGTTCCATTTATATAACAAAAATATTTCCTACATTCATTGGAAGAAGAACAAAATAAAATTTCCCCAAAAGTTTCCACCAAAATATTTTCAACCTAATTAACGTCAAAAAAACATAAAATATCAAAATTATAACTAAATATCTTTTAATAAGCATCAATGAGGATTCTCCATTGAGTTTTACCATTAGAAACAATATCATGCTCAGCCTCCATATTAGCTTTGAAGTTGTAGTTAGTGAATTTAGAAAAATGGTTCAAGTGATATGTAGAAACCATGTTACCATAAAATTATGATTATAATTCTATTTTTTCAAAGACAAATAAATCTAATGAAACATAAACCAACCCATTGGTTAATGAAACATTTTTTAGACTATTATAAAATTAAAATAAATTATATGAAACATATGAAATTTTGGATCTTACTGTAATTTCCCAGATTTTTTCCTGTGTAATGTTTAAATATTATATGGATTATTTTCGTGACTATGAAATAAGATGGAATGCTATTTAGATACCCGATATTCTTAGAAACAATTATTTAAATGTATTAAAATATTAAATAGAACATGGGAACATGGCTATCTGGAAAAAGTTAAATAAATTATAAATGGGTGTTCTGATCATAAATCCAAGGGTACCATTATGTTCAAAATAATAGATTTACCATAGACATGACCTAACATTGGTAGGTGTGGATTAGTTGGGGAAAGGTCATCACGAATGTTTAGAAAAATATATTTAAGAAAATTATTTTATTCCAATTATTGATGCAGTGTGGAGGTTTATCTTTAAATAAGTTATTTTTTCATAAATCCATTGTTATCATCGTAACCCTAGAACTCTCTGGAGATGTTGGAGAGAGAACCCAGGGGGGATCCTTTCGAAGGACGATGAAGAAGCCTCTGATAGACGATCGGTGCACACTGATCTTAACAGACCTCACCGACGATGACACGGTTATCAATCTACATCAACAAAAAATGCAACCTAAGGTTGGATGTGTGATTTTGGTTTTATATTCACCATTCTTGATTCCTATGATGAACGCAGACCAATACACAAACAAATTGGACCGCGCATTGATTGTTATATAGGTTGTGATATTTTGTGGGATTAATTTGTAGTTATATATTGAAATTTATTTTGATTCATTTATTATTATAATGGTGAAAAACCAGGATCGACACAAGAATCAATCTAGTTTCATACCCCATGATTAGTTTTTGCTTTTCTCCATTGATTTTTTCATTCTTCATTATTCTCCGTGATTTCAAACCCTTTGTGAACAATCGATCTTTGTGCCTTCTATTCTTGGTGAAATAACCTGAAATTTTAGATCATGCATCAGAACAACTCGATGGGGATGTGATGGTGGTTGTAGTAGTGGATCAAATGATGGTTGGTGCCGATTTTATATTCTTCTATGTATAATGATGAACATAAATTATCACTTTTTCCATGAAAATTGAAGTCCTGAATCATATTGATTCTGTGATGGCACAATCGAAAGACCTTCGATCTGAGTTTCGAGGCAAAATGTTCACCAGAGTGGAGGGTGGAATATTGACGACATTGGTGAGAGTAAGAGGATGGGTTCTAGAAAAACCTAATAGACATGGGGTGTAGTCCTTGACTATATGTCATGTGTCCCCCTTTGATGAACTTAGTGTGTACTTGGGAAGTACACTAACATGGGGTAGACTATACAGCTAGTATATACAGCTAGCCTATACGGCATGTACTCCCCCATATGACATGCCTCAGACTAGGTACATGGGATACCTGATGTGCTGGTACATAGATAGGGATCCACGGGCTATCGTCGGGTACTGGCACTTGGCTAGAGTACATGAGCAGTTCTCAGATATAGGGACATGGCATGTAACCCCTCTACGTGTTATGTACCCCACTTCTACATGACATGATTAAAATGAATTGAGTCATTGTACACAAGTAGTACCCAGGGTCAAGGGACATGGTTTGTTCCCCTACTAGACATTGTGTACCCCTTTTACATGGATTGATTCTCTTGTCCTCTATATCTTGGACAAGGTTCATTAGGTTATGTTTCCTTTATTGTTTCCCTGAATGTCTATTTGAATTGTTTCCCACTCATAGGACTATGATCCATTTAGTAGGAGTTCCAAAATAGATATGTTAAAATCCCCCCAAGAGTGTTAGAGTGGGATCCTCTATTCATCTTTGTTCCCTAGGTAGAGTTATTGGTATCAACATGAACAACACTACATGGGAATCGATTCTCTACATAGTAGGTTAATCAAGATTGAGTTGTTTGTATCAACCTATGGCCCTAGATATTTTCCTCATCGGTGTATTGTGTTCTCTTTAGACTATCAGCATATCTTGATCATGGTATGACCCCATGAGAAACACCTCTCAGATTGATATCATTAGTGTTATCAGACATAGGAGTGTGTTCTCCTAGATGAGTGCTTCATGGAATCATCTAATAGAAATCCTAAGGATAATATATTGGGGTTGTGTCTTACCTTTAGAATGTGTTCCTGGGATTGAGTATTTCTGGATATTTTTTTATATGTGTTGTTGACATAAACTTGGATATAGTTGAGTGTACTTTCCTTTGTTATATATCTTTTTCAGGGTGTCCTACTAAGTATTATTATAATCACCCCTATACAGCCTTTTCATGCACGTGTTGTGTCTTATGAAGATGACTGACCTTTTGATGGATTCCTAGGTGGACTAGGACTAGATAGTGTTTTGTGAGACTAGAAAGATCGAGGTGTGTTCCAAAAGCTTTCAGACAGGAGTCCATGTATATTTACTTATAGGATAGACTTGTGGTTACTTAATCCTTGTGGTGGTATTGTATTTGGACCTGTTTACTTTACATTACTTCTTATCATACTCAGTTTGGGTAATATAGATGTATTCATGCATTGGTTTCATTATGGGTTTTAAATTTCATCATTTTGTGGTCTTGGAGATGTGTGTGTGTAAACAGGTACATAGGAAATGCCACCCACATTAGTAATATGTCTACTCGGTGCTAGTCATATGCCCTTGACCTATTGTAGGTGGGCTTGGGGACTCACATCATGGGAACCACTAGTACAGGTCAAGATAGATTGGTATCAGAGAGGTTGGTTTTACTTTAGTACAAGGATTTTGTAATATTGTTTTGGGGAAATAGTGTTTTGTGTTTCAAGTTTGGATTTGAGGCCAAGGATTCCAATGTTGGTGCAGCAGCCGATGTATCCATACACCAGAACATTTATAACCTACTTTTCAACATTATACATGAGAATAGTAGGTTTTAGGAAACACAGTGGTGCATTCATCATATAGGAATGGGATGTGCCTTCCATGGCCTTCTTTATTTAGCTCTCCAGATCTACTCATTGACCGTGGAACATATTTTGTACTTTTAGGATGTATCTATGATGTATGTCGTCTAGGATTTTGTTTCTTAATCATACGGTTAACCCCCCTCAGGGAAGAGGGTTCGAGTTAGGGACCATTTCCCCAGAAGTTACCTCCAGGTGATGTACCAGTCATACCACCACCTATAGTGCAACATGAAGTTCCTAAGGTGCCAAAAAATGCGCAGTACATGATATGTGTGCTTCACATGTTTCAGTGAAAGAGACCCATTAGTTTCTAAGGTGATCCCAACCCTCAGGTGGATGAGGACTTTCTTGAGGTGGTGACCCACATTTTCTTTCTAGTTAGAAAACCTATAGAATAGATGGAAATCCAAGCGGTAAGCCTTCTACATAGCTCAGTGAGAAGATGGTGGAGTTTGGTTACCCATACTCATGATGATGTGACTCTTTTGTGTATAGAGTTTTATATCCTCTTTATAGATTATTTCTCACGATCTACATTGAGGTTCGTGTGTATTCCAGAGCTTATTTAGCTCTAGCAGGGATATATGATAGTAGATGGTTATTCATCAAGGTTCACCAACCGTTACAGGTACACTATAGATATTGTTCAAGATTAGTACTTCTGCGATAAGACTTTTGAGTGAGCTCTATATAGAGACATATGATCTATTTTTTCCCTCTATGCATTCCTACTTATTTTGGGGTTCCTGATAGGGCTTTGGTGGTTGAAGCCTTTTTGGATGAGTAGATACAGCTGGTGATAGTCAGTAGTGGTAAAGCAGGAGCATAGACCTCAGAAGTAGGAAGCCAATGTCAGGCTCAGGGACCTGGACAATGGAGATGATTCAAGAGGGGGTCCTAGGACAAACGATTTGATGTTCAGGTCACACAGGGTGGATCAATTCATCCTTGAGATAGGCGGTGCTACTAATGTGACGGTAGGAGACATGTGGCACGAGATTGTTCGACGCGCTGTATAGTTGAAAGAGAAACTATGGATGGACCATGAATGTAGAGAAATTTATAGGAGTAGGTAGATTCGTAGGGAGAAAAACATGGTAGAGGATCTAGGAGGGCAGTAAGATTTGGTCAATGTTTCGACTTGTTACCACCTCCACCCAATGGTGGTCCATGACAGGATCAGAGAGGTAGAGGAAAAGGGTGTGGAAAACTAAATTTTGTTCAAGATTATAATCTAGGGGATCCTAGAATAATTCATGATATGATCTATGTATTTTCTAATTTATCAATTGTACTAATAGAAACAGGTTCAAGCCCTTCCTTTCTCACCATATATCTTGTACAAGACCAAGAGATTCTGGTTGAACCGTTGACTCAACCCTTTTTCTTTGAGGAAACTAGAAGAGACGATTCAGTGAAAACACACCTATGATGACATTATGACCTGAACCTTGGAAGAAATAGTTTTGGTTGTAACCTCTTGGTAGATATGTAGAGGCATTATGACTTCATTCTTTGTATGTTTTGGTTATCTACAGTCCATGCCCCAGTTGACTGTTTTAGGAAAATGGTGTGATGTGTCTGCAGTGATGGAACAAGGTTTTCTTTTGTTGGTGAAAAGGAAACTCAGGAAACATATGATGGACTCATACATATGAGGGTGTAGACTATTACTCATCACTTGGGTATCTTAACCCGTGGTGCAATAGATGTTATGAGTTCCCAGTTTCCAGTAGTGGTGGCGGATTAAGAGGATTTCTTTTTTGAATATGTTCTAGGTTTTTCTACCAATTGAGAGAAATACTTCTATATTGATCTAATCCTCGGGATGACACCGATATCTATGCCAGTATATCATATGCCTCCCATAGAGCATCGTTATATGAGGGTGTTGCTAGAGGATTTGCAATGTAAGGGCTCCATGAGACCTAACATTTCTCCCTAGGAATCCCCATTTTTGTTTTCCATGAATGAAGAAAAGGGATTGAGGTTTTTTGTTGGATACCAGTGCTGGAACCAAGTGAACATGAAGAATAATTATCCTCTACTGAGATTTGATGATCTCTTGGATCAGTTGAGAGAGACACGATGGTTCTTGAAGGTTGTCCTCAGATCAAACTATCACTAGTTAGGATTAAAGGATGACGATATACTGAAGATGGAATTATGATGTCTCTATAGCCACTATGAGTACTTGGTGATTCCCTTTGGAATGAAAAAGTCCCTAGAAGTGTTTATGGTACTCATGAACCAGATATTTCTACCTTACATAAACTGGTTCATGGTGGTATTCATCGATGAAATCCATGTGTACTCAACGCATGATGAGGATCATGCGAGACACTAAAGGATAGTTCTGGACGTACTCTAAGAGTACCATATTTATGGAATGTTCTTGATGTTCTAGTTCTGGATTCATGAGGTCCACCTTATGAGACATGGTATCTCATCGTATGGTGTGGAAATAGACACATCCATGGTCAAGGCGGCATTATCATGGGAGCCACCTAAGAGAATGATGGAGGGGTGGAGATTCCTTGGGTTGGTAGGATATTATTAGATATTAATACCTAATTTCTCTAGGATATCAACACCTATGAAAACATTGACTCAAAATGATAAACCATTTGTGTGGATAGAGAAGTGTCGGTAGGGATTTAAGAAATTGAGGAAGAGTTTGACGAGTGCACTAATATTGAGATTGCTGGAGGAGGGTGTTGAATATGTTGTGTTATGCGATGCATCAGGAACTGGGCTTGGTTTTTTCCTGATATAGTGTCAATCAGTGATTTCCTCTGGTACATGTTAGTTGAGAACACATGAGAAGAAGTATGTTACCCATGATCTAGAGTTAGTGGCGGTAGTCTTCGTTTTTAATATGTTCTGATACTACTTGATGGGTAAGTGGTTTATCGTATACTCAAATCACAAGAGTCTCATGTATTTCATTTCTTAGAAGTTTCTTAACATGAGGCGAAGGTGATGGCTAGAGTTCCTATAGAACAATGACATTGTGATTTTATTTAATTACGGGAAGGGGAATGTGGTGGAAGATGCTTTCAGCAAGATTCCTTGTTTGTAGTTGCTGAATGAGGCATCAGATCAGTTAGTCTTATTATAGTTATCCCTTGTGGATGGATATGGAGCAGCTTACCTCCATTCGATGGTTTTCACCCCTCCACTCTTATAGTGGGTCAGAGAGGCATAGCTTGGGGATACCGACTAAGATACCCTACATACTCATCTGTCCACAGGGCATACTCCTTATGGATATTCAAAAGGTGGGGAGCACATCGTTCTTTTAAAAGGTCACATTGTAGTAACAGTGACATTGCAGAACGAGGTTCTGAAGGAGTTTCATACATCCCCTTTGGTGGTACAGCCAAGTGTGGAGAAGATATACTAGAACCGTCAGTGTCAATTTTGGTGGCTTGAGATAAAGAAAAGAGTTTCATAGTTATTCTCTTGATGCCTTACTTGTTAGCAATTAAAGGTTGAGCACCATGTTCAAGCAAGTTTGGCTCAACCCCTTGAGCTAACAAAATGGAAATCTGATGGAATATATATGTACTTCATGAAAGGATTACCATGTATGTCCAAGGAACATTATTCTATCTGGGTGATCATTGACTGACTCACCATGTCAGCCAACTTCTTAGTTATTGTAGAACAGTGTTCAGTAGAGGGCTTGGGATGCCTCTACATGAAGGAGATAGTTTGACTCCACGTATTCCTATTGTTTATTGATTATAATCATGAAACTCACTTTACATCCTCATTTTAGAATGGATTGAAGGATTATTTTTGGACCCAATTATAGTTGAGCATAGTGTTTCACTAACAACCTGACATCCAAATTGAGTGGACCATTCATGTTATGGAGGACATACTATGCGCTTCCTTGATAGACTTTCTCCATAGTTGGGAGGACCACCTACCACCAGAGGAGTTTTCTTAAAACAACAACTACCATTCCACCATCGGTATGGAACCATTTGAGGATTTTTACGGGCGAATCGATTGGTCACCACTTTACTGGAATAACCCAGGTGAGTCGGCACTCATGGTCGAGGAGTATGTGTGAACTACTATAGAGAAGGTTCTTATCATACATGAGAAGTTGAATACCGCATAGATCCATTAGATGTCTTATGGTGATTAGTGATGGAGGCCTTTGGAGGTTGAGGAAGCAGACCATGTGTTATTATGTGTTTCACCTCGACATGGATTTTGGAGATTTGGCCAGGGCAACAAGTTGTCTTTGAGGTACATAGGCCCTTTACGGATTCCATGTAGAGTTTTCAAGGTGGAGTACCATGTAGATATACCCCTATAGATAGACTAGGCATAGGACGTCTTCCACGTGTCAAAGATGAGGAGGTATGAACATGACCCATCGCACGTTATCGACTAGGGCGAGCTGTAAATCAAGGATGGAGATACTTTTTCTTAGTACACAGTAGAGATTGAGGATTCATAGGAGAGGATACATTATGGGTGATCATTTATTTTTTTCATGCCTGGTGGAAGCACAGGAATCTCCAGGAGATCACTTGGGAGTGGGAGGTTTAGATTTGTGCTCAATACCCACATCCTTTTTAGTAGGCCTTGTTTGGGATTTATAGAGATGTAAAGTCCCAAGGTGGGGATAATTTAATGTCTCATATTTTTTCTTGTATTATTTTTAAATATTACATGGATTAATTTCAATAACATACACCGATACAGTGTGTGATATCAAGTCTCCATGTTCCCAAAAAAAATATTTGAAAAATATTAAAATATTAAATAACACATGCACACACAGTTACCCAGAAAAAGTTTAATATCTTCTATATAGGTGAACAGATAGAAATATGAGGGCACTCTTTGAGTTCATAATAGTGGCTTTACCCTTGGCACGACCGAACACTGGTCGGTGTGGGTCGGTTGTTGAAAATTCATCATGAATGTTAAAAGAAATAAAATTATTTAAGAAAATTATTTTATTCTAATTTTTGACACATCGAGGTGGTTTATCAGTAAATAAGTAATTTTTCAAAAATATAGGGTTATCCTCATAACCATGGAATTATATGGAGATGCTGGAAAGAGAAACATTGGAGGATCCTTCTGATGGATGACGAACAAACCTCGAATCGAATATCTACGCACACTAAACTTGATGAGTCTCACAAATGAATATGATGCAATGATCTATCTTCCTCATTTATCAATCCAACCTGAGGTAGGACGTGTTATATTGGTTTTATATTCCCCGTTATTGATTCTTATGATGAAGGCAGACCAATCCATGACCAAATTTTCCCACAGATTGATCGTTATGTGGGATGTGAATTTTTTTGGGATTTATCGAGGATTAAATCTTGAAATTCATTTTTATTCCCTTATCATTAAAGGTGAAAAATCATGATCAACAAAAAAATTGACCAAGGTTCGTCCCTCTCAATTGGTTTGGGATTTTCTCCCTCGATTTGTGTGTTGTTTATTCATCCTCGTGTTTTGAAACCCTTTGTGAATAATTAATCATTGTGCCTTTGATTATTGTCTTAATGACCCAAAATTGTAGGCCGACATAGAAACAACTCAAAGGAGGTGCGACGGTGGTAGCGGCAGTGGATCGAATGATGGTTGGTGTCGATTTCACATTCTTTTCCATGTACCAAATAGTCCCAATGATCTTGTTTTCTATGAAGATTGAAGGCCCAAATAATACCGATTTAGAGATAGAATGACCAAATGACCTTGGGTTTAGAGTTTAGAGGCAAATAGATCATTAGAGTGGAGGTTGGAAGATCGAAGATGCAAGTGGGAGGGAGAATACTGGTTCTGGGGAAACTTGATATACATTGTGTGTAGTCCTTTACTATATAGCATGGGTCACCCCTGGATGAACTCGACATGTAATTGGTAAGTACACAGACATGGGGTGGACTAAAAAGTTGGACTATGTGGCATGTACTCCCCCACATGACTTGGCCTAGACCGAGTACATGGGCTACCCCGTGTACTGGTACACGAGTAGGGATATCTGGGTTGATGTCGTATACTCGTACACAGACGAAGTACACAAGAAGACACTAGATATAGGGATACGGTGTGTAACCCCTGTAACACACCATTTACCCCTATTTTACATGACATAGTTTAAATGACATGGGATATTGTACATGGGTTTTACCCAGCATCAATGGACCCAACGTGTTACCCTACAACACATTTTTTACCCCTTTATACATGTATTGATTCTATTTTACTCTGTATCTTTGAAAAGATTCATTAGGGTTTCTTCCATTTATCGTTTCCCTGAAGGTTTTTGTGAATGGGTTCCTAATCCTATTCCTATGATCCCTTTTGACGGACTTCCTAAATAGAGTTTTTGGAATCCCCCCAAGGGGCCTAGACTGGGATCCTCTAATCATCTTCATGCCCTGGGTGGAGTTCTTGGTATCAATGTGACCAACACTATATGGGTGTCAATCCTATACATAGTGTGTTAATCCAAAATGAGTTGCTGGTATCACCCCATTGCCCGGTTATGATCCTCATCTATGTATCATGTTATCTTCATACTATCAATGTATCTTTCTCATGGAGATACCCGATGAGTAGCACCTCTCGGACAGACATCATCAGTGATATGAGACTCAGGAATTTATTCTCCTGGATGAATGTTATATGGAATCGTTGAACTCAAATCCTAAGGCTGGTAAACCATGGTTGTGGATTACCTTTAGACTATGTGTCTTGGATTGAGTATATAGGTATATTCTTGTAACATGTGTCGTAGATATATACCTTTATAGATATGACTATAATTTCCATTGTTCAATTACTTTATGGTTTTATGGTGTCCTACTGAGTATTGTTATACTCACCCCTGCACGAGCTTTTCCCACATGTGTCATGTCTTGTGAAGACGATCAACCTTTTGATGGAGTCCTAGGAAGACTTGGACCAGATAGTGTTTTGTGAGACTAGACAGACTAAGGTGTGTTCCAACAGCTCTCTGAAAGAAGTCCCAGTAACTTTACATGCACGTTGGACTTGCGGTAACACACTATTTGTGGTGGGCTTCTCTTTGGACTAATTTAATTTACATTACAACATATCGTACTCTGGTTTCAAAATATAGACTTATTCATGCATTGGGTTCTTATTGGTATTTATATTTCAATATTTTGTGGGCTTTGAGATGTTTGTGTTTGTAAAGTTACATAGAAAATGCCTCCCATGTTAGTAATATGACTACTCGGTGCTAGTCACTAGCTTCTGGAATGTTGGAGGTGGGATTGGGGAGTCACGGCATGGGCCCCACTAGAATGGGTCGTGACACTTACCATTTCGAGTCCATTATAAAAAATAAAAGACATTGAAATAAAATGATACCCTATCAATGATAATTAAATATAATGAAACATAACATGTCTTAATATTTTGAATTATCCTTCTTCTTACTTGTAAACAAAATATGGAATCCAATTTTATTATTAATTTTTTTCTCACTGGTAGAAGGAGTGACAAAAAGAAAGATACAATTTAAAATAATCTACTTGATCACTAGATTCAATGTGCTGGGAAATAACTATTTTTACCTTCAATAATTAAGTACTAATCAAATTCTCACAACTCAAACATAACATACAAATAATGAAGTGAATAAATAAAATAAAGCATGTTGGGTTGAAAAAGACATTTTTCTTTTTCTTTTTCTATTAAGATACTTTACATCAAGGGAGTAGTGAATGAGATATGATTTGGCATCTAGCCATTAAAAAAATGGTAGGATAAATGAATAATAAGTTAAGTAATAACATGTCTATGCAGGTACCTCATTGCTAGGGAATATTGATTTTACTTGGAAAAATGGAATGGTTTACCTATGAAAAGGTAATTAATTCAAAAACATTCAATATACTTGTATATCAAAAATCGCGGATTTAAGTGGTCAAGAAATTTATAATTTTAAAATAACTGAAAGGTTCTCTAAGTATTTTTCATTAATTTTTTTCAGACACTATGCTGTTTGAAAAAATAAGAAACAAAAATCACTTTTAAGTAAATAATAATGTAATAATGTAAACATTATTCTCATATTTATTACATCCCTAACTTTATCCTGAACCAATTAGCGTCCAATATTAAAAATACTAATACAAAATCAATGAAGTATGAAGGTAGTATTTTCCATTATATAAATGAACTTCATCAAAGGTACTATGTTCAAGTGAAGAATAAAATAACCACACTCATCTTGATATTATTAAAAAATTCATTAATATGTTTTATTAAAAGTTTCCATGTTTAATATAATTTCAAAATATTAGTGGTTATTAAATCCAAAATTTTGAATTCATCACCTTTTTATCATGTATAATAACCCCAACTTCACTCTGTACCATTAGTTCAAGATCCATGGTGATGTAAAATCATATAAATTGATACATGCTTAAGAATGGAGGAATTCATTGGTATCCAAATAGCCCTACATGAATAAATAAATGGAGTAGTGGAAATTAAATTCCCATTGGATTCACATATGATTGTTACAACATGTTGGTGTTGTTTTCTTCCTGAGACCTGATACCCTAATAGAAAGTAAATGGTAAGATAAGATAAAGGGAAGAATGATAGGGATAAAACCTTGAATAACATTTAACACAATATGTCTTGAAGAATTTAATTACAAAAGATCAAAAAATAAAACTTGTTCTCTCAAATAAATTCCAAAATTAAACAAAAAAATTATACCAGTGCTCTAACAAAAATTTGAATAATTAAAATATGAAAATATTTTCATTAATATTTTGAAGCTATATGTGATAAAAAAATATACAACTAAATTAAAATAATAAATAAATACGTGTATTTTATGTTGTTTTCTCAAATGATTTCATGAATCCATATTAAAATTTAGGGGGTAAGAAAGTGGATGTAATCCATAAAAAATAGTAAAAACATTATAGTTAATTGACTTCCCTTGAATATAACTAAAATAATATAAATAGGAATAAATAGATGATAGGAAGGAAAAACCATTCTGTTAAAGGTAAATAACATATAAATTTGGAACTCTTCACTCACCTAGATCTCCTTCCACTCAAGATCCTTGTTTTTGTAAAATCAAGAGCACATAAAGGAAGTATGATTCACCCAAATAGTAATACCTTAACCCATAACTTGAGTGATAGATAATCAATACCCATTGACTACACACATCTCTATAGTAAAATGTTTGTGTTTTTTTCTTCTTAAGACCTGATAATAAGGTAAACTGTAAATGAAAAAAAAATCAGATCAGAAGATGGATATGAGAGGGGTTAATCCCTAAATCACTTTTAATATAAAAAGAATTATATAATTTAATTAAAAATAATCATAAAATGAAAATTTTATTTCAAATAACATATATAATTCAAAAAATCATAATACAATAAAAACATGTCACAAAAGTATCAAATAATTATATAATATGATGCTCTCATTTTAATATTTTTCAATATATTATTACAATCATGTTATTTCACAACATCAAAAAAATATTTATTATTGAACACAAAAAATAAATCATCGATCTTGAAAAAGGGACCAAGAATGTAAAATTTGATAATTTTCATGTAAAATGGGCATTGATAAAATACTAGATACGTACAAGGTCTGACTATAGGGGATTAGGTTCAGGTGAACAATATTCCATCAATCTTGTGTTATAGTAAGCTTTAAATAAAACCTTGTATCTCGTTAAGAGATGTATATTCATGTCCCTACAAATTTGAGCCTATAATATATTGATAAATGACCAAAATAACTCATTGATATCATTTTAGTTAAAAATTATCATCCATCAGTGATACTAAAACTCTCAAATAGAATAATTTATTTGATACCATATTCATATGTACATGTATTCATATTAAAATCATTTAAGTAATCATAGTTTTTTAGGATTGTAAGAAATTGGAAACCAAGTGTGTCATTTTCTCTCGTGGATGATGATTTCTAGGATTGAAGAAAATTTCTACCAATATATTCACCTTTTTCAGTTTTTTGTAAGATATCGTTAGGATATGAATTTTAATTTTTAATATTTCAAAAAAATCCATAATGAAACTATATTATAGAATTTTATCTTGGATAAATAAAGAAATAAATTGACTCACATGATCAGATAATTTCTTCTTTGGTATTCACATAAAATCCCCAAATCATTACCTAACAAAAAATATCTGAAACCCCACTTTACAAAATATAAAAATTATAGAGTGAAAAACACTTATGGAAAATAGGTGAAAGAAATTTTGAAAAAAAATTAATTATCCGACCTTCATCTATAGATATCATGTGGGACTTAACTATTCCACACACTCAATGACCAGTTGTTGATAAAGTAATAACTATCATCTATTCATGGTACACATTATCATGGAATAAATATTGTAAGAGTATTTGAGTCCCACGTAAAAAAATGGAATTTTTCATGTTCTTGTAAACATATTTGATGACATTCTTCTTCTCATATGAATCTATATGTAAAAACACTAGTAAAAACACCTCACTCCTATATCATAATTTTCATCACTAGACACATTAAATAGATGAATTAAAAAATCTTGATTTTTTTACTTATGCATAGAATCATTCTTCTCATTTTACTGGTAAAATTTGAATTTAATTCAATGTGTAGTTGTAAAAGTATTTTTAATAGTTGGGACCTTGAAAAGAATATTATACATGGAACATGATACAAAATTTAATAATATAATCATATCACCATTAACCATTCCCAAATGAACCATGATTCATAGTTAAATATTCTAGAAAAATGGATTGAATTAGAGGGTATGGCCTATTAAATAAATTACACTATCAAATTATGAAAACATGAGAAATAATAACACATTTTATGAAAATATAAGTAGATTACCCATCAGGTGGTCTGAATATTCTCACTGGTTTTTTTGAATTTCCCAATATTTTTACAAGTGACCAGTGTGTAACCCAATGTAAGTTTCTAATATTTGTTTTTTATTTACTCTAAAAAATTTCCATTCACTTTATATATGTTAAAAAATTAGTAACTGAAGAAGAAAATATCATTATCTAGTTTTCCCTCTGTTTCGTAATTGAAAACTACTTATAACACTTAACAAATAATTAGTGTTTATGAATACATATCAATTTAAAAAACATAACAAAAAAATATTTATAAACACCTACCTCCATTAATAAGTGATTATTAATCAGGATCAGTTTGGTGAATCTTTATTAATTATTATTATAGAACTTATCACTTTAAATAAGAGTGTATGTACAGGTTTTTGTTGATTTATTTCTAATACTAAACAAAAATAAATGATTTAAGATCATGAAATGATGAACAACCAATCCTCCACCACTTTCCACATGTGAGGTAAACTCATAAAATCATTGTCTTAGAATTAGTAAAGGAGAATAAAAAAGTAGGAATCATGATTAATTAAATAAAATTCATCAACACATTACATCATCTATTTCAGCATTGAAATCCCTAAAATTTTATTTACTTTACTCTTTATAGATATATTTTTATGAACTTATGGGGTCTTCCCATAAAAAATTAGTATTAAAAGACTGATTTATCTGTATTATTTTTCTTATTTTACATTAATTCATTACATACATTAACATTAGAATATGTTTTCTGAATCTCTACATTATCTATGCTATAAATAGTTAATACGTAATCTTTATTTTTTATCTTTTTTGTGAAAATTTTTTATGGTCTAATTTCACTCTCTAAAAATAGAACTATTTATCACCTTTTTCTAATATCACTTGTTATTTTAAATTATCCATTCATTCTATGTGTAAGAATATTTATTATTGAATAAGTGATTTTCTCCAACATAATTAAGCGATTTTTATTTGTCATTTAGATTGTTTGGTTATAAATAAAACTAAATCCACTAATTTTTTAGCAAACAAATTACAAGTGATATGGGATCCATCTAGTGAGAAGTTATATACAGGATGGTCATCCATGTCATAAAAATTAAAATCAAGTAGATAAGATGAGTAGGTTCTTTTAAAAAATCTTTAATTTGGCTTGTGCAATAGTAGGTTTTACAAAAACCTACCTCATATCAAATAAGAAATTGATATCATCAAACCAAATTACGTCATGACGGATAAATTGTTTTAAAAATGAATTTAATAAAATATAGATATTGTAATAAAAAACAATAATAATCAGATATTCATCCTATTTTCTCTATGAATCTTTTGATCTATGCATTGAATTGGAGGCTTTGATGGGTCATCTAGTCTTTTATCAAATTTTTGTGCAATTTTATTTCATGGTAATTTGAGTAAAATAAATATATAGTTATCTTGTATTAAATGTTGTGCTCTAGTAACAACACATTCAATTAAAAATATTACATAATTTAAAACCTAAGAGAAAATTTACTATGAAGGGACCCTTAGGAATACAAAAGATAGTTTAGAATCAAGTCTTAAAGGAACATTTAACATTTTATTAATATAATTTAGAAATTATTTAGAATTATAATTATATGATAATTTTATATTATTTTTTACTTCAATGAATAAGAGAGGTAAAACTAGAAAATTAGATGTTATGGTGAAGCTTGGTTCTAATACTGTATACAAAAGATAATATTCTTTTGATATATATGAACAAATTATATCAATTTTTCATAAAAAAAGATTTATTAATTGTTTATATGATGTGAAAAATTATTCCCAGTTGATGGATCATCACATTAAATTATTATAAATAATTCTAGACCTTAGTGTGCATCAAAAGTTTAAGGAAGTGAAGCTTAATGGATTGTCAAATTCAGTTTGTTTGATTTTTTATCAGTAACAAAAATTATATTCAAATGAAAATAGGTCTTTTAAAAATATTAGTGACCTAATAAAGGGTTCCAAAAAAATTAAAATTTTATCAGTATATTATTTGGATCTATGTTCTTGGTTAAATATTTTTGTATACCCTAAAATATAGTATACCAGAATTCATATTTATCTTTCACTACAACATGTGATGGTGATAAATATTGATTCTGAATTTTTAATGGAGATTTTTTCCGATGCTTTTATGCTGGGGCGTGCACGTGTGTCTGTCAGGCATGGGAGGATGCGCGGCTCGTAGCCCCGCATTCCAGCTTTCCAAAGGTAGGCAGCATCCGTTCCTTATTCAGGGACGCCTGCTCCTTGATCGAAACCGGGAAGATGGGATGTTGGATCTTCCTTCCATGGATTCCCCCTCGGAGCTCGTCACCTAATCCGGGTCTCCCTCGATGATTTAAGACAGGTTCTTGAAGCTCGTTCTCGGCACCATATCTGCATGGACACCAATTAAGTACGCTGCTTCCGTCGAGACGCTCCAAGGGGTCTTGTCGGGGCAGAAACCTTCGGTGAGGAGAACGATCGCGTTGGGGTGTCGTTGGCATGTATTGACACTGTGGATTAGCATATCCGTCTTCCGTTCCTTATCACAGGGCTTCTCAAGGGCACGGAAGCCTGATGCATCCCACATTGAACGCGGGGAACATATACCATCTGAGCTTTTCCTCAGATTCCCATGTTTAACACGGGGTATGACGTGAGTTTAACATCTTGCGGAGATGGATCAGACGGATCGAAACACTGAGAGTGGATCAGATTGAAGGACCCCCTAGGGGGAACACTGATGTTGGGGCCAGCACATGGGCGGCTTCCCGGATACTATGGAGTGGGGTGGAGTGGCATGATCTCAACAGGATGTGGTGGCCCGGGTAAGGATCAGGATGGATGATGGAGTGACGGGCATGAACTAGGTGGAGGCTTCTTATGTATCCCCATGGAAGGGAATCAAAGTCCGCATAGTTCGGTGATATGGTGGTACACCTGAAAAGGCGATGCATGAGAATGGACACATGGATTGAAGCCTAGATAAAGTAAGATCTCCGGGCTAGGGCATGAGCTTCCCAAGGCACGTGGGCTTGAGGGGGGGAAGTTAGGATGAGACGTGGATGTGAGGCATGGGGATTATGCTCTGAGATGACCCAAGTGGGGGAATACAGTTTAACGTCATGTGGGACGAGATACAGTTTAATGTCATGCGGGACGAGGGTATACAATTTAACGTCATGAGGGATGAGTGATCTAGGGATTACACTCTGAGGCGGCCCATGGTGGATATGGGGGCTTACGCTCTGAGGCGGCCCATCATGGTCAGGGAACCGATGTGGAGTGGTCGAAACAACCGGTTGGTGGTCTTGAACCTCGTGGAGGCTTCCTACATACCATGTGTTAGCACGGATCAAAGTCCAAGTAGTTCGCTGGTATGGTGCTTATGCTCTAAGGTGGCCCATATGATGATGTCATGGTTCATGCACGCTCTAAGCCCACGTGAGTCATGCTCGGTGTGAGAAACAAGAGGCAGCAGGGACCAGACGATCACGTCGCAAAGGGTGCTTCCGTGAGAAGCAGAATAGGGCTTACGCATTGAGCGGCCCGAAGAGGAAACAGGGGCTTACAGATGGTTAGCGGCCCTGGGTGCCGAGGGTTAATCCAGAGTGGTGGCCCGTGGTGCGGCAAAGCACAGCGGGAAGGGGACTCCACTGGCCTTGGCAAGGGGGAAGTACAAAGATGCACTGGTGTAACCTTATGTAAGAGAGGCTAGGGGCTTATGCTCTAAGGCAGCCCTTCCCCCGCGGACAAACGCCGCTCCGACAAGGAGGATCTCATTCCATGCGAGTAAGATTCCATTCCCTTGGTTATGAGAGGCGTAAATAATGTTCGAGCTGGGGGGACCCTGCGTGCGAAGCACAGGGTCGGACCACAGTTTAATGTCATGTGTTAAGGACGAGGTTCTTAGCAGTTAAACGTCTTGTAGCTTGGACGAGGTGGGTTCGCACCACACCCCTAGGGCTTACATGCCCAATACCCTCTACCCCTTGTGGGAGGGAAGGCATCGGCAAGTACGTAATGAAGGGGGGCCGCAGGGCGAACCATTGGGGGGTCCACATTAGTGTGGCTATGAGAAGAAGCAATAGACGTTAGTGTTCCTATGTGGAGAAGAATAAGGCAAAGAAACACAATGGGAAACACCACCCAAGGGACCTTGAGGTTACTTAGTACGAGCCTATAAGGCCGTACGGGAAAACAACGCATGGCACGCATGCCCAGTAGGGAAGACATCAGGTGAAGGTGCAGAAAGGCAACCAAGGGGCGTCAAGGTAAAGGGGTCCTGGGTGTTGCGTGCAAAAGGAAGGTTTGCGCGCAAGACACCGGGATGGCGCGCAATAGGGCCAGAGTATTGCACGGATAGGTGATTGCGTGCTAGGTATTGCGCCCGTAGAAGGTGATTGCACGCAAGGGACAACGATCGCATGCAAGGGAAGTACCCGGAGGAGGAGGCAAATTCACTTAATCCATTGGAGTTGTGCGCAAAGGCGAACCCCGGGGCAAGGTTGCCTGAAAAGGGGGATTACCTAGAAGTCATATTGAGCGCGGGGGGAGTCGAATTGCACACCCAAGAGCCGATCTGAATTCCTCAACCCCCAAACCGTCTGGGGTCGGCTTCTATTTATAGGCACCAGCCGGCGCTGAGTCCAGGCGGCGCGCGAACGTTTCCGCGACGGGAACCGTCGGTGCGCAAAGCTTAACCGCGCGGAACCGGGGTGCACAAAATTGCGCGCACCAGTGGCTTGATTACGTGAATCCTAGGAATGATTCCCACATACATATTTATTTCATGCAAACCCCCCTTTATTCCGCGCACCACTTCCCAGGCCTCCGGATCGGGCCTCTGATTTTGAATATGACTTCGCCTTGCCATTTTGAAACTTCTTCTAGGAGTTGTGGACTTTTTTGGAATCTACAAATCCCCCCCCCCCACGTGGAATTGGATCAGTGAGAGGTCGCAATGTCAGGTTCTGAGGGAAATGCCGAAACACTGAAGCAGAGCCAGTCTGAGGCGCTTATCACGCAAACAACCCACGCGGCGCGCAAAACGACGGATCGGCGTGGAATTTACTTTCCGCGTGGTTCGGAACCCTGGTCTCACCTATAAAAAGGGGCACTAGGTCCCAAATTCATACCATAGATTTTCCACGCGATAGGCTTAGAGATATCATGCGCGAAATTTCTCTCGCGGCTGCGCGTAAAAACGCTCTGGAAGCGCGGAATTCCTTCCGAATTTTGGCCGTCCTTGCACGCCTACTCAGGACATTCCGTGCTTCACCTGCCGATTGCGCGCTCAACTCCTGGATTTCATGCCGCCACTTCAGATTTTTCATAGCACTCTCCGATTCTGCGCACTACATCCCAGTTTCGTGCAACTCCCGAAATATTCATGATGGCCGCAAACCGAGTTGATGAGGGGGAATTCACCGCTCGTAGGACCGAAATGGAGGCGAACAAGGAGGTTAATGCCTCCAAGGTGATCGTTTCCGACAACCTGACCTTGTTCAATCTACTGACTCCAGTGCAGAAGACGTATCTATTGTCTGACAACCTCCCGCTCTGGGATTTTGGTATTCTGGAGGAGGTGCCCCTGCTGGGATTTGAGGTGGACACACCGTGGTCATTGGTGACCCGAGAGGATGAGCTTCCTCGTTACAACATCACCAACAACGGTCGTCCTTCCAGGGAAACCAGACATATAGACGTATATGTCCTGAAGCTGAGGATCAGGACCATTACAGGGGACGATCCCATCACAGATAATTCTCCAACCCTCTACGCGAGCACATTCTGTCAGAGCATCATGGATGACACGAAGGGCTGGCTGAAGGATTGGGACCTACGGTCCGGGAGAAACTTCACTAGCGAGTGGGCCTGGGCGTTCTGGGTTCACCATACCTATGACCAGTTCGGGGATGAACTGCGGTATATTGGCCTGTTCGAGGTGGTATTGACGTCGCAGTTCCACTTCCACCATCAACCTAAGCTCGGGCCGGAGCTCTTCGCCCGGTGGTCTCCTGACACCAATACATTCCACCTTCATCATGGGGAAGTCGGCATCAGCCTCTGGGATGTTCACTGCATCGGGGGTATCCCACTGGAGGGCTACCAATATGACGAGTTCGTTCCACCAAGGAACACCTGGGAAGACAGGTCATTGAAGTCCATGCTGACGTGGCACCTGCTGGAGCTGGCCAAAGACAGGCTGGGGGTCAAGGGCTTCTTGAAGGAAATTGCCTACAAGGGCTGGTTCAGCCAGTTCCTTGAGAAGGATCTGGCCGTCAAGATGCCAGGATGGGGTAAACGGTGTCCAACCATGGCTAAGAGGAGCATGGATGGGTCATACTGGAGGACCCTAGAGGTAGGGAAATACCAATCGTGGGGCTATCGGATCATCGAGGCCCGGGACTCGAATGTCCCGTATGCCGAGTTCCTTGCCGCCTTCCTGAGTGGGTGGATCCTTCCAGTGCAGGACGCGAGGATGGGAGTCTGTCCAGCAACACTGGTGATGGCAGGCACCATGGCCACCAACAAACGGTTCAAATTGGGCATCCCCATACTGGCTAAGATGTATGCCATCCTGGGATGCATCTGACGAGGGGGTCGCCTCGGAGAGTATGTGGCCCCTTCCAGATCTTCCATGGCTGGGTGGTGGCTCACCTTGGCAGGTACACTTTCCAAAATGTCATTTGTCCTCCGGGCAATGGCCTGCGACCGTCCTTGCAGAACATCACAGGGGTGGCGCCGGTGACGCTCAATGAGGAGGGTGTGAGAATCCTCATCGTCAACCACAACAACTTCCACTTCAGCCCATTCCCCACCTCGGTCGTCTAGATGGTGGACAATGGGAGAGGCTCTTTGGAATAGCAGGAATATTTCCAGAGCATTCGAGGCGGGGTGCTCATGACTCGGATCGACATGAAGGTGATCTGCGAGCCTTACATGCCATCCCAATTCTCCAGGAAGTTCGGGTGCCTCCAATGAATACCGAAGAAGGTATTAACAGCTTTCTGACAGGAGAAGAATCCCTGCGTTCTATGCTAGATGTGGTTGATGTTTACCACCTTCGGCTCTGGCGATGTCAATACTCTTCCTCCCACCGGGGTTGATGGTGGCCTAGCAACCGAGTATTCCGAACACTGGACCATCACGTACCCTGAGGAGATTTTATGCAAGCGAGTCCGGCAACTCGAGGTTACTCACGCGGAGACCGGGAGACGGGGGAGAAGGCAATGGGATACCAGAAGAGGGGAACAAGGGGTGCGTCAGGCAGCGAGGCCTGCGCAGGCTGGGACTTCATCAACGGGAACATCATGCAGCACCGCCGTGACCTCATTGCCCGTGGGGGGGGGGGAACATGACGCGGCCAGGGAACTGCCTGGGAAGCAGATATGATACCTTCTCGAACCTTCCCAAGATTCAATTTTCCTGGAACTGTGGTCGGCCTGGATGACCTTGCAGCAATCGCTGAGCATTGAAGACGTCTGGCAGAAGATCATGCAAAACGGGATCCATCTGCTAGAGGTCGGGCTCGTTCGAGTCACAGACCGCGTAAATTTCCATCAGTGGCATGCTTACCTGATGGCCATGGACACATACACGTTCCAAAGGGGTCGGCGTGTGGAGCCACCTTTCCTAGTGAAAGTGATTCTCAGCCAGGAGCATGATCTGGAAGTGATTCCTCCGGGAGAAGGCGACAGTGACGAGGAGTCGGAGGGGGAGGAGGATACTGGAGAAGATGAAGACGAAGGAGAAGATGAAGAAGAAAGAGAATCTGAAGATGAGGGGTCGCAAGAGGCAACCTACCAAGGGATTCTCCGAGAGAGTGGTGAGATTGTTGACTCTGATCTCAACATAACTGAGATACTCGAGGTTTGTCTCTATCTTCATTGATTTTCCTTCTTCATCCATTCTCCTTTCCAATTTCTGAACCATCTCTCTGACTCACTCAGGATCAGCTGAGTGTTGGACGGGCATCCCCACCAGAGGAGGGAGGAGAGGAACCGGTGGGACATGATGGGGATCCAACACCCATCATTGAATTAACGAGCGCAGAGGGGTCTCCTATCATGGCGACTCCTGCAGCGGCTGGAACATTAGAGACCGACACTCTAGACTCATGTAAGTCTCACGTTTCACTACTGGCACTTGTTATCAAAATATCCCAACTAATCAGTGTAAGCCTTGTGTAGTGATCTCAATATTGGAGGCTCGTCAGGATGAGGAGCCCGGGCCGTCCGTGAGTGGACCAGTGGCGGATATACTACCTCATTCAGAACATGCTCCCTACACTGAGTCAACCCTGGAAATTGGTGAGCAGGGGGTAGCGGGCATCACTGGTGCTATTCTTGAGGCGAGGTGGAAGGCTGACGGAGGCATCATCGCTTCTGGCGCGATAGAGGAAGGTCGCCCGGACGTCGAGGATCTTATTCCTCACGAAGACATCCCTAAGGCAGATCCTGTTGCCGATCTGCTAGCTACCTTCCCTACATATTGACCCGCTGACCCTGAGGAGGTAGATGACTCGAACTCAAAGGTATCCGAGGAGAGCTGGATGACATGACGCAAAGGGTGGAAGTGTATCCGACGCTTCCTCAAACAGCCCTAGTCGGATTGGCTGTGGAGGATGGGATCACTACAGACCTGGCTATGCTTCCTGTGCGCCGGAGGGGCTGACGCTCAGTGCCTTCATCTGACGGTCCGTGATTACATGGCCAAGAAGATACGCGAGAGCAGCCAACACGCCGACGTTTCCTATTGTTGGGAAAGATCGACGAGCGCTCGAGAATTGCTGAGGGTAGGGCAGGAGGACCGGCACCTCGATGGGCAGGCGGAAGATAAGGAGGCCTTCCTTGAAACATGCTCTGAGCTTGTGGAGCAACTGACGGCCCAGCTGGCTGATGCACAGGAACAACTGATGTAGGTGAGTCACCAGATGAATATACTTCGAACCGAGTGGGTGCAGGCACAAGCTAGGATTGGTGAGCTGTGCTCTGTGGAGGCCGATGAGGAGAGAGTCTTCGAGGAGCAAGAAACGGTCCTCGAGGCTACCAACCAAAGGGTAACAGTGCTGGAAAGGTCGATTCAGCGCGCCGATCCTTAAGGGATTTGTTTTGTCCATCTCATTAACATCTTTCTTACACTGCTCACCATCTCAATCCAATACATGGCCAAATCCATTCATCTTTACCCTTGGTTTAATATGCTCAACCATAATTCCGAAATGAATAACAACCCATCACAAAGCACTTGTTGGTTTCACCCAATGCGAGAGGCAAAGGATACTTGTGTCATCATCTCGTCCAACTATGGGGAATTGACCAAGCCTCAGGCATCTGAAATTGGGCCTGGATTTCTGAGGATGAGACCTCAAACCGATTGATACATCACCTTCTCAATGTGCTCTGACACATGAGTGGGGCAATGCCGGGGGCATTGAAATCCATCCGAACATAGAGATATGGAAAGAAAAGGTGAATCACACTACCCGAATTTGGAACACTGTGGGGTATGCCAATGGAGGATAACTGTTAGCAGTGGTGGAAACACAGCATCCATATCGTGTTGGCTAGGAGTGGGGACAATAAATGAGGGCTGACCGCTGACCATGTTCACAACACGGGGCCTAACTCAAATATCGCCAGTCAGTTTCCCGGAACGTTGGCCCAGGACAGCAGGCGGACAATAGGTCTATCATCCATATTGCTACAATAGGCGGACCAAAGGACTTTCATCCATATTGTGGCAGCAGGCCGACCAAAGTCTATCACACAAACTGTTAGGGGGTCCGGTAAAACATGACCAATCGTATAAAATGTTGGCCCAGGACAGTAGGCAGACCGTAGGTCTGTCATCCATAATGTTAGGGGGTCCCGTCAGACATGAAAGAGAATGAGGATCCGAATAAAGGGGCACACAAAGAGGGGAAGGTGGAGTGGTGGTTTGATCGAACAGAGTCCAACACTCCCGAAATTGCACCACCGTGGCTGAGGTGCATCAGGCGGACGTACCAACCTGGTCATGGGTCATCCCAATTTTCTGGAAAGACCTCTCTGGTGAGAGAACTAATACTTCCAATTACCACTACGGGGAATCCCGAACTTATTCGGGGTGGATGTCACGATTACACCACTTCCCACGAAGTCAGGCCGAGGGCCTGACAATAAGGAGGGACAGGGTTTGGTAATCCCTACGGCTGGACCCAAGACGAAATGTCCGAGCATTCCTACGTATCTCATTAGGATGAGAATCAAGCCACTCCTAGTTCTATAGAGGCAGTTTAATGTCATGCTGGATGAAATATAGTTTAACGTCGTGTGGGACGGGGGACACATCTCATTTGGGGATAGGCACGGCACGGCGGGTAACCCGACGTGAATGAGGACATGATCCCGCACCACACCGTACAATCCCACAAGAGAGACCGAGTCACAGAAATCCAAGAAAAGGATCTAATTTTTAGGTCTTAGAACTCATACCAAAGGATAATGGGAATGGGAGACACACGGTAAGGCGGCTTCCTGACCCAACATGAGTGTGGGGAAAAAAATCCATGCTTACTATGCCCTCCTGGGGACGCGTTTAGGCCGAGAGACCGAAAACAAAAAGTTAGGCTGGGCCTGTGGGGATGTTCCCAGGCACTCTTACGTATCTCATAAGGATGAGAATCAAGACATACGTAGTTCTTGAGAGGCAGCATGGTGTGATATGGCGCCTGCTCAAAGGACGAAGGATTCGTGCGGGTCTAGCCCCCGCACCAAAAGAAGCGACATTTGATATGTCTTGTTTATTCTTGAAGGTAAATGGTTTTTCTTTTGTGGGGTGACTGACCTAGGGTAGAAATTCCTGGCATCTCCACAATAATAAATCCATAGCATGCGTTGACAACCGGCATGGTAATCGACCAATACCTGGCGTGATGTCCCCCATGGGGAGGTCACCACAATGCAGTTCCATTTTTCGTCATGCAGCCAGGACGATATTATCACAGTTTATGGTCGTATGGTTTGGACCAGCAACATAGTTTAAGGTCGTATGTTTTGGACCACTAGCACAGTTTAAGATCATAAGGTTTGGACCAAAAGCACAGTTTAAGGTCGTATGGTTTGGACCAACAACACAGTTTAAGGTCGTATGGTTTGGGCCAGCCAGAACACACACGATGCGATAAAGCATACCTGATGTGGGTGAGGGTGTAATCCCATACCATCACCGCACGCGGTTCTGAGAGAGGATCCTCAAGCCAGAGGGGCCTACGAGTGTTCAACAATCATGGGGGAAGGAGATGCTAGCTCCCAGCTATACTGGGCCCAAAACGCAATGGCTGGGTGACTCCTCATTCCCCATGGGGATGAGGGTCAAGCTGAACGTAACCTGTAGAGAAGAGGCCCAAGAACATACTCTAGCGCTCAGATCGCGGGAGCCCCAAGAGACATTGTTACGCAGCTCAGTCTGTCTGATGTGCGGGGGTGTACTGAGGCTTAGTACAAGGAGTGTCGAGAATCCACCTTGACACGGTGGGGGCAGAACACAATGTGAATCATGCAACCAACATTCAAGGCCCGAGGAAGCCAGCATGACGACTGAGGATTACTGCAGACCATGTTCACAACACAGCATCCTATCGCGTTTGCCTAGAATAAGGGGAAAAAAAATAAGTATCAACCGCTAACCATATTCGCAACATGATATTTGTATCAATTTGTCACCCAAAACCCTCGGGGGCGTTGGCCCGTGACGGTAGGAGATCCCTTAGGCATTTTATCCAGGTCATTCTTGGGGGTCCCTCCGAGTGTGAAGGATGGTGGGGCCTGAATGAAGGGGAACACAAATCTTGACAAGTGGATGAAAACTTGTTATCTCGAATCTGACACTCCAGGTCCGAGACCAGAGTACTCTGAAAACATTAGCAGACCACTAGAAGGGTCGAAGGGCTCAGTCTTAGAGCGGCCAAAAGATGGTGGATTCTTGAGGGAAGGGCAGACCAAAAGACTGAGGCAACCAGGAGATCATGGGATCTCCTAAGAGATGGGGCTGGAGATGAAATCTAAGTGTTCAGGTGGTCCTACGTTTCCCATAAATATGGGAATCAAGCCACATGTAGTTCTAGATGGTGCCTTTTAATATCATGGGGAACATGACATAGGAGGGCTAATCCTGAGAACAGGGCGCCCGTGGTGCAGCTATTGCAAACCCGACGTGAATGAGGACATAATCCCATACCACACCACATGATCTTGTGGTCAAGGTCCCAAAGGCGATCCAGGCATGATGCATTTGCGTACCTCGAGCTGGACCCAAAGATGGAAGATATGGGCACTCCTGGGGCTGGACCCAAGACCAAATGTCTGGGCGTTCCTACGTATCTCATTAGGATAAGAATAAATCCATACTTAGTTCTAGAGAGGTAGTTTAACGTCATTCTGGACGAAATAAGGATCATAGTTTTAGGTCTTAGAACTCGGACCAAGGTGCAGTTTAGGGACGTTCTGGACCATACAGGTTAAGGTCATGCTGGACCATACAGTTTAAGGTAATGCTGGACCATACAGTTTAAGGTCATGCTGGACCCTACAGTTTAAGTTCATGCTGGACCCTACAGTTTAACGTCATGATGGACCTGAGGTAGGCTTAGGCAAAGTACTGCTTGAGGAACCTGGCGTTGGTGGGAGGAGTTATGCGCTCACCATCCATAGTCACCAGGGAATACGTGGCATTGGGATAGACCTCATGGACATTAAAAGGCCCCTCCCACTTGGGCTCCAACTTGGGTGGTTTCCTGATGGGAATCATTGGTGCTCTGAGAGTCAGCACCAGGTCACCTTGCAGGAAGGAGCGGAGCAAAACCTTCTTATTAAAAGCTCGATCCATCCTGCTCTGATGCCTTTCCATGTTATGTAAAGCACGAAGCCTATTTTCGTCCAGCGCTTACAATTCGGCTAGAAGGATTTCGGCAACTCTATCCGGTGCCTGCTGGTCGTAGACCACCGTGCATAATGAGGGAAACTGGATCATGATGGGCAGGACGACCTCAGCTCCGTATACCAGGGAATACAGAGTCACCTGGGTGGAGTTACGAGTTGTCGTCCTATAATCCCAGAGGTCGTTGGGCAGCTTCTCCGGCCAAGTTTTCTTATTCTAACCAACCATCTTTTGCAGAATGTTAGAGATGGTTTTGTTAAAAGCCTCAATCTGTCCATTCGCATGTGCGTGGTAGTAGGAGGTGTGGTTAGAGTGAATGTTGTACTTAGAGTACAATTTCTTCCGCTCAGCTGCTCGGAAGTTGGATCCGTTATCCGTGAGGATAGCGTGAGGTACTCCAAACCGATAGATGATATTGGATCTCACGAAGTCAGAGATAGAACAGGCCTTGACTTCCCTGAGCGGGATTGCCTCTGCCCACTTCGAGAAGAAATCTGTAGCGGTTAAGATGAACCGGCACTGGCGGGTCGTCGCCGGCGGGTAAGGCCCCATGACATCCAACCCCCAGACTGCAAAGGGACAAGAATACATGGTAGTATGGAGTGGATCTGGTGGCCGATTCACAATGTTAGCATGAACTTGGAACGCATGACACCTCTTTGCATACTCAATATAGTCGCAGATCATGGAGGGCCAGAAGTATCCCAGCCTCCAAATCTGGTGGGACAACTTCGACCCGGCCTGGTGGGTGCCACAGGAACCAGCAGGCACTTCTTGAATGACCTGTGGGATCTCGACCCCTTGAAGACAACGGAGGATAATACCATCAAATTTTCACCTGTAAAAGAGCTACTCAAGGCTGGGACCATTCAGAAGGGTGAACTGCGGCGCACGACGTCATATTCGTTCTCGCTAGGCTTGGTCCGGCAGAAGATTTTTGTGCCGGAGATATTCAACCAAGGGCGTCCTCCAGTAAGGAATTGTCCCGATTATCGCACCTGAAGCCCCAGAGGATCCTGACGTAGGGGCACCAGAGGTTAGATGGTTCACTCACAGGCCACGATCACCTTCCGGAATAATAGGAGAATGATTATCCGGTGCGCCACGTGGATGATTAGGTCATCCTGTTTAGGCTCCACGAGTGATGCGGCATGCTGGCCAAAGCATCTGCTCGACTGTTCTGTGACCAGGGAATGTGAACGACCTCTGGCTGGGAGGGGAACATAGCCATTAGATAGAGAGTGCACTCTAGAAATGGCACGAGTTCCAGCTTTCTGACATCATAGTCACCATTGACCTGTTTGATGACCATCTTGGAGTCCCCCTTTAAATACAGATGGGGTATGCAATCTCAGGAGCCAGCTCGAGGCCAGTAATGAGGGCATGATACTCTGCCTCATTGTTGGTGCAGACATCTGACAACAGAAACGAATACGGAAGAAAGGATTGCTCCGGGGTGATGAAGACGATACCCAAGCCCACTCTGTTAAGCCTAGGATCAATGAGCCTTCTACCGGTGGGGCTCCGGGAGGCACCGTCAAAGTGCATCTGTCATCATGGGATGGTGTGATCAACTGAGAGGATTTCCCCATCAGGAAAGCCTAGATCTATTGCCTGGTCCACGGAGGTTGGGTGGGCAGCTAAGAAGTCTTCCAACGCCTGTCCTTTGACGACCTTCTGAGGTACGAACCTGATGTCGAATTGTGGGAGGATCACCGCCCAGCGCGCCAATCGGCCGATCAACATAGGTCGGTTCAGGATGTATTTCAATGGGTCTACCCAAGAGACCAGCTGTACCTCGTGGTGCTGCAAGTAGTGCCACAATTTCTGCATGGCATATACGAGTGCTAGGCTTCTCTTCTCGATGGGGGAATATTTAATATCCGCGTAGAGGAGCATGCGGCTAGGGTAGTAGAGGCTATTCTATGTTACCTCGTTGTTCTTATGGGTGAGAAGTGCGCTGAGGGATCACTCTAGGGCGGTCACATAAAGGACTAGTGGCTTTCCGAAAATGGGTGGCATCAAGACTGAAGGTTGAAGCAGATACTGCTTGATTTCCTCAAAATCTACCTGACACTCCTCTTCCCATTCGTAGGTGGCACCATTCTTCATGAGCCAGGAAAAGGGATTACACTTTATGGCTAGATTCGCAATGAATCGGCGTATATAGGATAAGTGGACTTGAATTCCTCTCAGCACTTGAATATTACTCGGGGGAGGCATTTGACTGATGGCCTTGATCTTGTTTAGGTCGATCTCGATGCCTCAATACCTAACAATGAAGCTAAGAAACTTTCCGGAGGTGACCCCAAAGGCACACTTCAACGGGTTCATCTTCAAGTGGCAAGAACGGAGGAATCCGAACACTTTCTCAAGGTATTTGAGATGGTCCCGGCACAGATGAGACTTAACCACCAGGTCATCCACGTAACACTCCACAAGCATCCCGAGAATCATCTTGAATATGCGGTGCATGGCCCGTTGATAGGTGGCACCTGCATTCTTCAGGCCGAAGGGCATAACCTGGTAGCAGAAAGTACCCTGGGGGGCCCTGAAGGCAGTGATCTCTTCATCCTCGGGGGCCACCCAGATCAGGTTGTTCCCGGAGTACCCATCCAGGATGGAAAGGTCTTGGAACCCGGTCGTGGCATCAATCAACAACTTTGTCACGGGAAGGGGAAAATCATCCTTCGGACAGTGGCGATTGAGATCGCGGAAGTCGATACAGACCCTGATCTGCCCGTTCTTCTTCCTGACTGGCACAATGTTGGCAAGCCACCAGGGGTACTGGACTTCTTTGACAATTTTGGCCTTGATGAGCTTATCAACTTCGGCCTCAACCATGGTACCGTGAGTGGGGTGCATCTTTCTGGGAGGCCGCTTGAACCCGCGATGGTTTGATGGATGGCCAAGGCGGTGGACGGCTACCTAGGGATCTAGTCCTGGTATCTCATCATAACTTTAGGCGAACACATCACAGTGCTATATGAGGAAGTCTATGTACCGTTGTCGTTCCTCAGGGGGCATAGCGGTGCTGACCAATGTGGTTTTTGGGTCCGCCTTGCTACCGAGGTTCACCTGCACTAACTCGTCGACCGTGGTGGGGACTTCCCTCCTTAAAGGAAGGAGGAGCATTATCCATGTCCTCCTCTCCGCTTGTGGAAGGATCATCCACAGGGGGAGCCATCTCAGGGCTGCCAGACCCTGATGGGATGATTGTTCCGGCTTGGGCAGCATATTCCACCACGTCAAGGGACCCATCCACTGCGGAGACCATGGCGACAAAGGCGGTTGATCCAATCCCAAATGGCCTTTGGCCCAAGGGGCCATGATTTATGACATCAAAGCAGTGGTGGCACATTGGCTTGAGCCGATCGATTCCAGACCGGCAAAACAGACACGTATGACATAATTCTGTTTCCATGAGCCCAACATCCTGATATCGTACAGGGGTAGGAGGCTCGGGGTTCACCTGAGCCTAGCTGGTTTAAGAGTATGAGGTGATTTCCTGCTGTCACTTGGACCCGAAAATATGCCTTCCTCTGGTACCTGAAACAACAAATCATTTCCCCATTTCGGGGGCCGTGGCCTCCAACCGATGGATTGGGAAGACATATGCGTCGTCCAATCCTGCCCAGGGACCACTCGCAACAGTGGCGGGCTCGACCTCACCTACCAGGATCTGCTTGTCCTCTCTCTTGTAATAATCAACATCCAGATAACGGGCTTCACAGGAGGCAAAAGGAGACGCATCTCCTTGGATCGCGCCCACTCGACCCTTAAGGGAGTATTTGAGGCACTGGTGATACAAGGAGGGGACCGCTGCGTGAAGGTGGATCCACGACCTACCCATCAATGCATTGTAGGCAGTGTCCTGAGAGACAATCATGAATTCATTATTGGAAATTAGGCCGCTGAACTGGGTCTTCAGATGAATCTTGCCGAGTGGAGTTCTCTTGTTCCTGTCATACCCCTAGATCCTGAGGTTGGAGGGAGTTAAATCATTCTCAGACAACTCCAGTTTCCGCAATGTCCGAGTCGGGATGAGGTTAATCCTGAAACTCGTGTCAACAAGATATCGGCGATCTTCCACGCCATTGAACTGGCCAGTGACATACAGTGGGAGAATGTTCCCCTATATGGGAGGGTCTTCATCTTCACCATAAAATGACATAACTACCTGACATTTGGCGTCTTCAATCGCCTCGGTGTGGAAGGCTTCTGCAGCCTCCACCTCCGTCTCGAACTGGAGGGGGCTCTTTAGAGACTCGGCGAGCGCCTCGCGCATTTCAGACGACAGGCGATGGGCCTCAAGGATAGAAAGCCTTTCCGGAATGCCATCCAGGTGCTTCAGGACATCATACCTTCAAGCCAAATGTGAGCTTCTTCTTACAAGAGGTCACTCTGTGATTGGAGGCATAATGGGCCCTGCCGGTGGGACTGGTGACTGACTAGTACTAGGCACGTCTCATTGTTCACTAGTCAAAGCCCGGGAGGTGGCTGCCACGTTAGGACCGGATGGCTGTAGTCGGCCGGTGGCAGGGCAGGGCAGGTTGCGGCGCGGACGAGGTGGTCCCGCCTGATCCAGCAACACAAACGGTGGTGGAGACGAACCTGTCGACACTGTGTGAGGGGACCGCATGCGCTGATCTTTGTATCAGGCTACTTCCTGGTCTCAGTAGCGCACAAGGCCTGGCTGGAGGTGACGACTTTCGTTCCCTAGTGATTCATGTATCCTCGGCTCCGCCGACGTTGGTGCCGGCTGGGGACATTGGGGAATTCCACAAGGCGTTCCTCATCCTCGGGAGCTAAAAAGGGATTTACCAACTCTACGGTGTTAACCGAAGCGTACCCCGAGCATTCACTCGAGGAGTCATCCACTACCGGACAGAGTCTCACAGGGATCCCCATCTCTGGGGGCATATAATCTTCAAGCATGCGGGAAGATGATAGCACTGGCAGGTCGCGTTCTTTCTTCTTGCGTCACTGCTTGCTCTTTTGGGAAGAGGTAGGCTGGGACGATGATGCCAAAGCGGCACTCACAGACTCCGAGGGCTCTGGCTGACTCAGGCGGGCATGGATGATTCCATGGGAATGAGCGGCCGTCCTACGGGCCATCCAGTCGCTATACCTCCGGGAACCCTGGTCGGAAACATGCTGCCACTCATCCTCATTACAGCTACTTCCATATGATCTCACGAAGACACCTACCACCTGTGTCGGGGCTAGGCCCAACTTGACTATGTTGTTGTCAATCTGGTCTTGGAGCAAGTCTTTGAACACATAGCACCGCTGGATGGTGTGTCCTAGGATCCGGTGATAAGGTAAGTAGTTAGGATGATCAGTGAGACATGCCTCTTTTGGCTTCAGGCACTCAGGCAGTCGCACGATCCTCTGCTCTAAGGCGCTACGAAAATAACCGGGGACCTGGGCCTCGCAAAACGAGTAAGTACAATTCCTTCTGTCTGGAAAGGGGGATCTTGGAGGCTGACCTTGACCAGGGGCGGGAGGAGCATGCCAAGGAGGAAGATCCTAATTATCTCACCTAGGTAGTGGCGGTGCGTTACGCGGAGGCGCCTGCCGATTTTGAGGCGGTCACTGCTGGGATGGAGGTTGTGCCCGTGGTGGTGGACCCCTAGGAGGCTACTGAGCTGGCCTTACTGGTAACAACTCTAGATATCTAAGGGCCTCTATCTGGGCTACAGCAGTGGGCTCGGCTCTGGCGGCTCTCCTTGCAGGGATTACAGGAGGCAGCGGGCGTGCCTGACTGGCCTGTTGCAGGGCTTCTTCAAGGCGCTGATCCTTGTCTGAGAAATCCTGGAACCCTCTAGGGTAATTCTGAGTGATTAGAGAAGAAACCAGTTCTGGCTTGACATTACCTACAAACATTGTCAATAATTTCTATTGAGTTAGTGGCATGTCAAGGGAGTACATGAGCCCCTTCCACTGGGTGACGAAGTCCGCGACCCGCTCATCGGGCCTTTTTTGCACCTGAAGAGGTCTGCAATGTTCATCTTCCAGGTTGTGGAACTAAACTGGTAGAGGAATTTCTGGTGAAGGTCCTCCCAGCTAGTCACAGATCCAACAGGGAGCTGGCTGTACAAGACGAAGGCTGGTCCTTCCATCGTCTAAACGAAGCAATGGAGCTTGGTAGCCTCCTGCTGCACCGGAGTCCCCAAAATAGGCCCGCACCTCAACTTAAAGTGTCTCAGGTGTTGTGGTGGGTCTCCTTTCCCATTAAAGGGGGCAAAAGTGGGGTTCCCAAATCCCGGCGGGGCCGGCATATCATCCACCCAGGCTGGGTTTGGCTTGCCGTCTGGTGGGATTGCCACCTACCGAGTTTCCAGGGCCTCCAAGAGGGCGATGAGCACTTCCATTAGATCTTCCGGACACGGATTCCTGTCCTGAAGGGGATCTCTAACCACAAGCACATTGCCGGGATCTCCAATCTGGTTTTCAAGCTCAGCAGCTCACGGAGCGGCTGGCAGAGCGACTCTCAGGGCAGCAGTAAGAAACCGAGCATGGTCCCCCAGGTGATCCCGCCGCTCGGGAGGGTTCGATGAGACTTATCGCGCCCTCTTTACATGGGTTATGTCCTCTCCCCTATCGGTGAACGCGACATGGTTGCGGTTTCCCGGGGGAATCTCGGCAAGGGGTAGGTGCTCCTACCCCTACTGTCCTGGCCTAGGATTACCATAGTCAGGATGCCGCTCTGCGATGCGTTTGGCCAAGAGATCATCAACCAGCCTCTTTTTCTCAGCAAACTACTAGTGTAGCGTGTCTTTTTCGGAGTCTTCCTTTCCATTCTCTACCAAGGCAGATGGGTCGATGATCTAGACAGCCCTGACATGCTCTTTACCCTTGCCGATGTTTCGGCTCCATGTCTGTGCCTCAGTGGGTGTGGGGAGACCTAGGAGGCTCCTCTGGTGGATATTAATCCTCCCAGACAGGTCCAGTGGCAGCTTGTCCTTAGGGGGGTGAGTCCCCATCGAGGATATCCACACTGTTTCCCTCATCTGAAAGGTCAGCCATGTTGACCGCCACTACCTTTGGCGACATTCCCTCATGGTCTCCCGGTGAATCGGGTTGTCGGCGGATCGCACAGAAAAGAAGGGCATCGTACTGCCCCCATCCACAGATGTGCGTGTGTGGGGTGGATGCCTCGATAACCTTGCGGAGTACTTGAAAACTCTAAACAAATTGTTGCTGGAGGGCCCTACGGTGGCCAGGCGACTTGGGGTGCCGAACCGTAGGGAGCGCTGGCAGGTCGACCTGACGGCACTGCTCACCGTTATCCTCGAGATGTGCTTGACTCCTGGGATAAAGTGCTAGCTGATTTTGAAGACGGGATTGAGCCAACCAAAGATTCTGGCAGAAACATTCAAACTCTCCTGGGGTGAGCACCTCTTGCAAATCAAAATTCGACCCTACGACCGGCCAAAACTTCTCAGGGAAGTGACCCGCTGCGAGAACGGTCCAGAAGCTCCATGACTCTGGTTTGGGGTCTGGACCTTACTGCCCTGGCTCATCAACCGTGAATGGACGGGGAGCTAGAGACGGCGCCGAGGCAGGTCCTCGGGCCGGTGGGCTGGCCGGCAGGGAATACGGCGAACATGCCGATTGGTCGCCGATCCCCGAGTCGTTCTCGAAGGGCTTCAGTGCCCTAGTTGTCACGTCACAATAGGATGGGCCAGAAAATGGGTCTCCTGTCACAGCGTCGGTGCTTTCCGAGGGTGTTTCACCTTGTGATTCTTCCGTCATTCCCCATAAAAGATCCCCACCCTCCCTGATTGAGGTGGAAGGCGCTTCCAGGGAAGCCAGTGGTAATTGCGGGTTTGACCCCTGGGGGTATGCCAAGTCCTCATCCTCCTGGATATACCTTCGGAGGGAGGTGGGAATCATACAGATCTCACATTTAGGGAGTACAAGACTGACGCGTCGCATCCCCATCCCTGCCCTCGACTCAGAAGGTTGGGGGGGAGGTTCCACCGTCGAGTCGTACTCCGCCTCAAAGTCTGAGAAACGGACCGGTCTAATTTCCGTCCGGACTCCCCTGACATTCCTCCTACGGCGACGACACCCCTCCTTCCTACCCCTGGGTGGCTCCCTAGGGTAAGGATGATTTCTGTCAAGGAGTCCCCTGACCTCAATAGTGCTGGGTCAGAGGGGACTGAAGGCCGGGGTTCGGGAAGCACCGGGACAGATGTCGAAAGGGACATGGGGAGGACCTCCACGTGAGTGAGTGAATGGATACGCAACGGCTCCATACTTGTGGCTAGTGGTAGGGGGAGTGACCTCATACCCAGTGCAATGGGAGATGGAAGGAGTCGTACCCTGAGTGTGGCTGTCGCAAAGAATCCTTCAGCTCCCTAGATCAGTGGCATGGAATGAGACTTCATGGTGGGTGGCACTACCACGGATTGGTCCACAGTGGCCATTTCTTGTGCCCGCGACCGGGAGAGTCGACCCAACCTACCTATTGGGCTGTCGGGGCCTCGATCCCAGTCGGGCATGTGACTGCCCCTGCCCAACAAGTGCGTTGATTTGGTAGCAGACGTCAGTAGTGGCTCGGGCCACAGTGGCTGCTGAGGTTGGTGTCCCAGGATGTGCACTCTCTTCCACCCATGCCTGAAGATGGCATTGGGTCAGATGGGTTGGAGCCGGTGGCGTGGGCACAAAGAATGCCTGGTCCTCGACCTGGGGAGCCGGGCGATGACATCAACGCAGCCTGGCGGGGGTTCTTGCCGTTAACCCCTGGGATGGGTCTCTGATCGGGTAGACCCAAACATCCCCCATCTCTTTGGCGTAGGGGACGGATGTGTCAAGGAGCTATGGGGATAGGCTCCCGAAGCGGTTGAATGTCAGAGTGGGGAGTGGCAACTCTCAGCGCGGCCCTCGCGGGCGGCGACGATAGTGGGGTGCAACCGCCTCTAGATCCAAATGGGCCAGGCCCCTGGTGGGGATGATCCCTTCCTCGTCGTACCTGCGAACCAGGTCATTGATCACCCTTCGCTGGATGATTTCTGATGGGGAGAGGGGGCGTGAGTGCCCGACAGTCATGGAAATCGGAGCCGGAGTGACTGTGGAAAAGGCGGGACCGCACGGGGTAGCCGCGTCAGTACTTCCCCTACCCCTACGTCGGTGGGCAGGTGGCGATCGAGCTTCGGATGCAGTGATATGATTCCTGGAAGCAGGGAGATGGACCCATTAGTACTAATAGGAAAATAAATCGGCAACCAATAGCCTAGCGTCATCCCGTCTTCCGTGGTCGGCGAGAGGGATCCACGCTGATGATGTCGCAGAACGGAGTGCACAACATCCGGACTACCTCAACCCCTGGTGGGTTTAACGTCCCGGTGATAGGTACCCAGACCTAGTGACATGCTCATCTTCCGACATCCCGAACGCTACCTGTCCCTATATTGAGGAGAAGATCATCACATCGGGTTCACCATTTTCTGTTTCCGACACTTTTATGACGGGGTGCGTGCGCGTGTCTGTCACTCATGGGAGGACGCGCGGCTCACAGCCCCACATTCCCACTTTAAAAAGGCGGGCGACATCCATTCCTTATTCAGGGACGTCTGCTCCTTGATTGAAACTGGGATGATGGGATGTTGGTTCTTCCTTCCGTGGATTCCTCCTCGGAGCTCGTCACCTAATCTGAGTCTCCATCATAGATTTAATACGGGTTCGCTAAGCTCGTTCTCGGCACCATATCTGCATGGACGCCAGTTAATTACGCTGCTTCCGTCGAGACGCTCCAAGGGTTCTTGTCGGGGTAGTAACCTTTGGTGAGGATAAAAGTTGTGTTGGGGTGTCGTTGGCATGTCTTGATGCTGGGGATCAGCATGTCTGTCTTCTATCCCTTATCACATGGCTTCTCAAGGGCACGGTAGCCCAAGGCATACCACATCGAACGCGGGGAACATGTACCATCTGGGGTTTTCCTCATCTTCCCATTTTTTACACGGGGTATGATGCGAGTTAAACGTCTTGCGGAGATGGATCGGACTAATCGAAACACTGAGAGTGGATCAGATTGAAGGAACCCCTAGGGGGAACACCTATGTTGGGGCCAGTACGTGGGAGGCTTCCCGGATACTATGGAGTGGGGTGGAGCAGCATGATCTCACCGGGATGTGGTGTCCCGGGTAAGGATTAGGATGCATGATGGGGTGACAGGTTTGAACATCGTGGAGGATTCCTACATATCCCCATGGTAGGGAATCAAAGTCAGTGTAGTTCGGTGATACGGTGGGACACATGAAAAGGAAACCTGTGAGAATGGACGTATGGATTGGATCCTGGAGGAAGTAAGATCTCCTGGCTAGGGCATGAGCTTCCCAAGGCACGTGGGCTTGAGGGGGGGAAGTCTGGATGAGACATGGATGTGAGGCATGGGGATTATTCTCTAAGACGGCCCATGCGGGGGAATACAGTTTAACGTCATGCGGGACGAGATACAGTTTAACACCATGCGGGACGAGGGCATACAATTTAACTTCATGCAGGACAAGTGATCTGGGGCTTAAGCTCTGAGGCAGACCATGGTGGATATGGGGGCTTACACTCTAAGGCAGCCCATCGTAGCCGGGTAACTGACGTGGAGAGGTCGGAATGACCTGGTGGTGGGCTTGAACCTCTTGGAGGCTTCCTACGTACCATGTGTTAGCACAGATTAAAGTCCACATAGTTCACTAGTATAGTGCTTACGCTCTGCGGCGGCCCATAGGAGGATTTCATGGTCGAATCGCGCTCTAAGCCCACGTGAGTCATGCTCGGTGTGAGAAACAAGAGGCAGCAGGGACCAGACGATCACGTCACCAAGGGTGCATCAGTGAGAAGCGGAATGGGGCTTACACATTGAGCAGCCTGATGAGGAAACAGGGGCTTACTCATGGTTAGAGGCCCTGGGTGCCAGGGCTTACTCCAGATTGGAGGCCCGTGGTGCGACAAAGCACAGTGGGAAAGGGACTCCACTAGCCATGGCAGGGGGGAAGTACGGAGATGCACGAGTGCAACCTTCCGCAAGAGAGGTTAGGGGCTTACGCTCTGAGGCAGCCCTTCCCCCATAGACAAACTTCACTCTGACAAGGAGGATCTCATTCCATGCGAGGAAGAGTCCATTCCCATGGAGACGAGAGGTGTAAAACATTTCTGAGCTAGGGGTCCCTGCGTGCGATGAACGGGGTCAGACCACAGTTTAATGTGATGTGTTAAGGACGAGGTGCTTAGCAGTTTAACGTCTTGCAGCTTGGACGAGGTGGGTTCTCTCCACACCCCTAGGGCTTACATGCCCAATGCCCTCTACCCCATGTGGGAGGGAAGGCATCAGCAAGGCAGTAATGAAGGGGGGCCGCAGGGCGAACCATTGGGGGGTCCACGTTAGCGTTGCTATGCGAAGAAGCAATAGTCGTTAGCGTGCCTATGCTGAGAAGCATAAGGCAAAGAAATGCAATGGGAAACACTGCCCAAGGGACCTTGAGGTTACTTCGTACGAGCCTGGAAGGCCGTACGGGAAAACAACGCCTGGTGCGCATGCCCGTCAGGGAAGACATTAGGTGTCGGTGTAGAAAGGTACCCAAGGGGCGTCAAGCTAAAGTGGTCCTGGGTGTTGCGCGCAAAAGAAAGGTTTGCGGGCAAAACACCGGGATGGTGCCCAAAAGGGCTAGAGTATTGCACGGATAGGTGATTGCGCACAATGTATTGCACGCGTAGAAGGGGATTGCATGCAAGGGACAAGGATCGCGCACAAGGGAAGTACCCGGAGGAGGAGGTAAATTCACTTACGCCGTTGGAGTTGCGCGCAAAGGCGAACCCCGGGGCAAGGTTGCGCGAAAAGGGGGATTACCTTGAAGTCATATTGTGCGCGGGGGGAGTCGAATTATGCACCCGAGAGCCGATCTGAATTACTCAACCCCCAAACCGTTTGGGGTCGCCTTCTATTTATAGGCACCAGCCGGCGCGGAATCTAGGCGGCGCGTGAAAGTTTCCGCGACAGGAATCGTCGGCGCGCAAAGCTTAACCGCGAGGAACCGGGGTGCGCAAAATTATGCGCACCAGCGGCTCGATTACGCGAATCCTGGGAATGCTTCGTACGCACATCATTATTTCACGAGAACCTTCCTTTATTTCACGCACCACTTCTCGGGCCTCCAGACCGGGCCTCTGATTCTGAATATGAATTCGCTTTTCCATTTCAAAACTTCCTCTAGGAGTAGCGGACATTTTTCGACGTCTACAGAGATATTATTTCATTTCCAATTTTTTTTTTCATGTGCACCTGAAATTAGAATATACTTTCTCGATACTCAATAGGGTCTTTTTAGATAATAATTGCTAATAGATTATATATCCATGATTCAAACAACACAAAAACACTCGCTACTTCTATTGATAAAACATCCCTCCATAGAGGTCTTATGATGAAAACTTTCCAAGGCCATAAATGTTATATCAAATGAGAAACTTTATTGATGAGTGTCAAAGAAATTATGTATGAAACAACCAATATAAAAATTTGGTTGTGTATTGATCCCTTACCTGTAATTTTTAGGTTTTCTTCAATAAGAAAGGGGACAAGGTTATCATGTGAAAAAATTCAGTATTTTAAAAGAAAAAATCTAAATTATTGAACATATTAGTTTGACTGCATATTTCTCTTGAGAGTGACCATTAGAGTTCTAAAAACAAAGAGAACGTGCCTCAAAAACTCATATATAGAACCATATCAATACCAAAAACAATTATGTAACATAATATATACATTTAAACGAGCTTTACAATATAAATAAATGCATCTAGAAATATACCTTTAAATAGTTTTTTCTGAGCAATGGTTGAATATCTTGAAAATAATTTAAAAGAATATTATCCATGAATGGAGCATCTAAAATCGTAAACAAATCACCTACAAGATTGTATGTTTTGTTACTTTTTATTTTCTATCCTACAAATACATCATTCAAACTAATAAATATATATTGTGGGTATAGAAATAGTAATGAAATTAATCAATAAATTATTATAATATTCCATATATGAAGTTATATATCTATATAGATATATTTTTTTTAAATTTTTGAGAGTGTAAATGAAGTAGGTCATAGATAATTAATTAAGTATTTCTGTTTCATATAAAATTAGATAATTCATACTGGGGGATGAATCTAATAATTTCCATGATTGCATCCTCTGGTTCAACATTTTATTTCTATGATAAATTACTGAAATGTAAAATTATGAAAATATAAGTGATGGGTACAAGTGAAAATAACTATATCAAATAACATGTGGATCTAAATAACCATGTAATTATAAGAATAAAATCACAAAAAATGAACAAAAACAAAAATAAAAAATGAATGAAGTTTAAATGCTTTAGTCAAAGAGAGTGATTGTAAATCCAAATGAAATAATAAAACTTTTCATCAACACCTTTTAGTACATATGGGTTTTTGGAGTGAATAATTAGTCTAGGAATAATAATCCAAACTATATCACACATTCAGAAATGACCTCAACCAAAATAGATCATCCAACACAAGATAGGGATGGTTCAATTTTTACACCAGCATGACTCACTTGACCAAGAACATGAAAAATCCTCATTTTTAAAGATATTGATGCTCGTATTCTTGTAATCAATAATCCCCAAAGACACAATTTAAAGTAATCCCCAATTCAAGTTGAAATTATCCACAAGGGTCTAACAATGGAAGAAAGAAACATATTGAAACTTTGATATAGAGAGAAAAATATTTGGGGATCCCTTCAAAGGGGATAGATCCATCAGTGAGATATGAATCTATAGAAAACATAATAAGGGACAGAGGATGGAGATAAGGGCCCCAACATAAATATAAATAATGGGAAAGAAATATTCCTTCAACCTATTCTGTGAGGGGGTCTGGTGGTGGGTGTAAATAGCAGTGATCAATTAAGTCCATTAATATATATAGGGATATATGGTCTAATTAGTTGTAGGAGATGAAGGCAAGAAGGTAGGGGAGGTGTGGTTGAAATGTTTTGATTAGGGAGGGAATTTATTTTTCAAAAATTCCAATATTATTTATTGTTTTTTATTTATCTTTTATGACTCCATATTTTTTGAATTATTTTAGAAATTCAATTAAGATAACATATTTCATCCCAAATGAATGGAATTTATAATATAATTTCAATTATATTTTAAATATAACATATATTGGATCTAATTTTAAATTTATTCCAAATATTAGAAATATCTCATTGTTAATAACAACATAAATTTTTTAAATTATGTTATAAATTAGTCTAATAATCAATTTTATTTTTTTATTTACAATGATATTTTTTATAAATATTTAAATAAGAGTTGTAAACATTTTTGTTCATTAAATTATTTAATTTAATAGAAAAATAATTTCCATAAGATTATATGTTGAATGAAATTTCTCATAATAATAATTATAATAACAGATTGATTTATTGGTAAAAACATTCAGTTATAATATGATATATGAAAAAAATTATTGTTGGTACAGTTTTTGCCGATATTAATACATTAATAAAAACTGATATATATATATATATATATAAAGGTAAAAATAAATTTTTGTTTTTAAATTTAATATCAAAAAAACATAATATGTAATGGAATTGTTCATTTTTACCAACATATATATTATCTATCACTAGATTTATGTTGGTAAAATTCAATTTTTATAGTGGTTTTATATTGTGTACATCACTTCATAATCTTTTAAAGTAGGATTATAGATGAATAAGTTAAGGAATTTGAAGGTAAAATAGTATTTATTTAATGATTCACTATTTGGATGATGATTAAAAAATAATCATGTCAGAGAAGGTTGGAATTGGAATTATTATATGGAATTTACATTTTTTACATAGTTTATTTCAATGTTTTTAATATTGGGATTTATCAAAAAATATGTCCCTATATTGGATAGACATATGACCAAACCCCTCAATTTCATAGGTCAGAACCTGAGCCACATTAGCCAGCCTAAGTGGAAAAGGATATTTAGCTGAGAAGTTTTATAACAGAGGCATAACACCTACGCATGTAGGCCTACTCACATGGAGGTGCATATATGGTGTGCCAGCGGTTCATCGTAATGTGGTACCAACTCATGAGAGAAAGTGAATGAGTGTTTATGGGTATTGAAACCTAAGTTATGTCTGAGGGGATGATGTAATATTGAGTATTATTAATTGGAGGCTTGATTAATGTTAGGTCGATGTGGTACAATTCCAAAAGTTGCTAATATAGCTCCATGTTAAAAATGATTCACATAGAATATTGGTCATCTGATGAAATAAATCTAGTTTGATTGATCTCCATAGTTCATCATGTCCCTCTTACTGATCTCTCTCTATAAAAACACTAAAAGTGGTTGTGCCTTATTTTGATCGATCACAGTTGTTAAATTGGATTTATCATCCCCAGTTGATTCGGTTAACCACATGACTATGAGGAAATCATATTTTCAATGTAAATGATCAACCATACATGTAATATTTGACCATAGGAAGCATTGATAAATTGTGATTGTTTCTCGATCAACTGCAACAATATATGAACCACCTCATGCCTACTGAGCTTCCACGAGATCAACTTATAGATCAAACATGAACTGCAACTGGCCGTATTGAGAAACATTCTACCACAAGTCAAGATGAGTGACCGCATGAGGTTGATGGATTGACCACACATTCATCAAATCTATCATACATTAAAAGATGTATTGGTTTTATTCTCCATATGGATTGACCACATGATGGAAGCTACCACAAGAGAAAAGTGGAGCTACAACATGAGTATAAGTGGCCACATAAAGTTTAGAGAGAACACACACTTATTATCCTAGATCGACCGTGTACTTTGAAAGTTATGGATCATATCAATAATTCGAAAATAATAAAGAAGCATCATCATGAGATGCATGATAGAGATAAATTCGGAGTGAATGTGTGTTCTTCTATAAAATAGATGGCTTACTTGAAGCAGATAAAATTAAGCGTTTTTATATTTTAAGGATTTCTGTGAGTGGAAGGTTCTTCTAAATATAGTTGTTGAATTATGATGTTTTTCATGGATTAGAAGTAGGATTTAAATGGTACGTGCATTCATCTTCAAATTTCATGAATTTAAAAATAATGATAGAAAAAGCATAGGATCCACATGATGTAGTTGTATTAATAATGTAGTAATTTATCAGGTTCTCACCAATGTGAATAAAAAAGAGAAGTTTGTTCCAAGAAGAATAAATCATGTAGAAATGTACCAATATTGATTAATATGTATTTAAATAACTACCTAATAACATAGATGAGATAAGAAACTATAATTATTTTTTATTAGAAAAACATAGATTCCAAATTAATGATTCCTAAATGAGATATTCTGGTAGGTACTGAGATCAAGGTGAGTTTGAGACATGTGCACACAACATGCAGTGTCTGTGATATGACACTTCCCTGATTCATAAAATACATTAAAACAATTAAGGAAATTGAATTAATGCATATATTTATAAAGAATCACTCATGCATATTGTTATACATTCAAATATAGAATAAATTCAAATATATTCCTGAATTAAAGAAGAATAATGATTTATTAATAAAAAGAGTAAATGTATTCTATTAATGGGTTTAATGATGAAGCTGAGTAGTGACGAAAGAAGATAAAAAAAATTAGGATACATAAATGATTTTAAAAGAGAAGGAATTATTCATGTGATGTTCATAAATTAATATGTGGAGATATTCCAAAAATATTAATGCTACATAAAATGGTTCGTATTATTCATGAAACTGCTGAAAGAATGAATGTGGTATATAAAAGTGAAAAATAACCATGGGTTATGGGTATAATAATGGTGATTGAGATAAGGAGTTACTAGATATTATTAATTAATAATTTAGTCTAGTCATAAATTCATTAATGCATGTGGTGTATTTAGAAAACAACTGAGAGAAGGTTGTGATAATATTTAATTATCTTAAGAAATTAATTGTTGAGTTTACAAGTATATTTATAGTGAATAATCACAATGATATAAATGAGAATTGGCGACAAAGGCTAGAGGAGTATTGGGGAATTTTTAGTATTTTGTTATTATGAGATTTAATTGTGATATTATTCCTATGTAAATAAGAATTTAAGACTTCTTAAATATGGAAATATATGGGAATTTGAATATTTATAATAATATTCAAATACAATGAATACAAATATTAGATGAATGAGAATGAAAATTAGGGATTCAAAACTTTTATTCTTAAAAGAGAAATAATTGTGTTAAGATATCAATTTGATACAACATCTGTTGCAAAATTCGATATACCATAGAGAGAGAAAATTTGGAACTGATGTTTGAAATAGAATAATCAATCTGTTCATTGAAGAAGAAGAGATAAAAGAATAATAAGAATAGATTGTGAGTGTCACGCTATACTTTTCCAAGAAAATACCAATGATAATTAATATTGAGCCTATAATATATTCCTATATTATTGAAGTCTGAAGAACATTGAGGCATGCAATATAATAATTATAGTAGAAGAAAAAGATCAATTTTTATTTTCAAGGAGGGACTTGAGTAAAAAATTGTGATCTTTCTTCAAGGTGGTACAATCCCAATATTTTACTAAAAGGGAAAAAATCCCATTCTTTCATTGTATATGGTTGGTTATCGGATAATTAGTTCAATGAAATACCATTATTCATTATTTATGTAATGATAATAAGGATGTTGTGTGTGAATGGGACAAAACCCACCATACAACATCGATGTAGTCATCTATAGGGAGGTGAAATTTTTAAAAAATTTGAGTATTATCTTGTGATTCATTGTGATTCCATGTCTATATTAACACTAACAATAGATATGATAAAAATAGATAAAGAGAAATCCAATCACTAAACATGTGAGTAGGTAACAAAGGGATAAAAATTTAAATAGGTCATCTCATACTGATTCACCGCCCTCTTAGTATGGTGATATCATTGTGTATTACTTTTCAATTAGTATTATAGGGATATGTTCCACCTCTTTTGGATTCTAATATTTGGGAATTTCTATTTCTATTTTCAAAGGATTTATGAATTTAAAATTTTAAGAATCCTATAAATTCCCTATCTAAGAAACAGTGGAAGATATGTCTTCCAAAACAATGAAGTTTGGAAAGAAAATGGAAACAATAAAGTTGATTAATGCCTCATAGATGAAAGGAGATAATAATGACTATTTACTAAGTGAAAGTAATTAATATAGAGTCATATTATAATATTTCAATTAATAATATATCTCTAAATGAAGTAAATTATGAGAATCCATTCTTCTTATGTAAAAATGAAGAATAATATGTTTCCCCTGCTTTGTTTTTGTAAAAGAAAATCCATGCATAGAAGAAGATGGCCTGGTAGTTCAATATACTACTAAAGAAATTGGAAACCTTTCTAACTAACAAGTTGATTAAGTGAAAAATATTACCCATATTGAATATGAATATGAAAAAGTAGAGAGAGAAATGGAACAAAAAGTGATGATGTGGGTAAATATCACCAAGCATTGTCGTGTTAATGGTACAATATTCAAGGACCTTAAAAAATAATGCTCTATATTTGGAAGGGATTGGTTTGAGGAAATCCTAATGGAATATAAAGCCATTGAAAGACAAAAATAAAATATTCAATCACTATATATGAAGAAAAAGGAAATCATTGAAGTCAAAAATGTTCAGGTGGAAGTTAAGCCCAATAAGAACAAGGAACTTGAAAACTCAATATAAGAGTGAAATAAAATGAATGGTGATGAGCTTAATAAAATGAATAAATTTATTGAAGAAAAACTGAAGACAGTGATGAATTAAAAATACATTTTCAACATTAAATACTTAGATATTGAAATTAAATTAAAGAATCTGGAAATTTTTAAATTTATGTCTTCACAACAAATTAGAGGTAATGTTGCTACCGTACATACTAACATAGAGGATTATTATATTCAAATTCCTCTATCGGGTGGTAAAAACATTTTGAGACCATATTTTGATCAATCTGTAGTAGTCTAATAGAAATTGGTATCATCCAATCCAAAAAATATTGTTTTGACTAAATCTATTTTATTGAATAGTGCAGGTTTAAAATCAAAATTATCATAAGTGTGGATGAAGAATGATACTGATAAATCCACCAAAACCTCTATAGTGGAGAAAATAACATGTATGAGGAATTTGTCCCCTAAATGGGTCCATTTAGTGAATAATAAGATACAAAACAACACACAAGACATATCTGTTCACAGAGTAAAAGATTGAGAAGTGTGGGCTATTGTAAGTACTAAAACAAATTTGGGCACAAGGATGGTAATTGTTGGAATAATTAGCTAATATATGATGTTTAAAGAAATACTACATCAATAGGGAGTATAGTTGAAGTGAATTAAATACCACATGAAAAAATGTAAAAATAAGTTAGTCATAAATAGATTTTAAAAAGATGGATATTATTTCGTATTTACAATAATAGTGGTCATTATGAAGAAGCATGATAGAATAAATCATTAATGCATATAACTTAATAAACTGAGAAGAAAAGGCCATAAAGAAGAGCGTAATGGCGATAATATAGTATTTAAAAAGAGTCATGAGAAAGATATTGGAAATAATATTCCCAAGAAGATTAAAATGAATGGTGATGAGTTATTATTGGATTGTGTAAATAAAGAAAAATATATTCAAAAGATATCCAAAAAATTAATGAACGGTGTTACACAAAAGGGGAGAAGCTACCCCTTTTGTGGAAATATTTTTCACACCATTTAATTTTGAAAACAGTCCATGGAATATATGATTTCTGTAAAAAATATATAAATCAAAGGAATATATCAATATATGAAATAAATAAGAGGATTAGTATGGTGAATGGAATTTCTAAGAAGCCATGTCGAATGACCAATCCATAGGTACACATTCCAAAAGATTTCCTGGTTATTTTTCATTCAAATCTAGAAAGGTAAATACAAAGGGATAGAATGGAATATATTGGAAAATACAAAGGTATGTAAAATCTTTCACATGAAGAAACTTGATTTCATGAGTGGTGTTTACCAAATAATGACCATACAATTTCAACATTTTAGTGTGGGAGATGAAAAAAAGTTGGTTATAATTTTAAGTACTTTATAAAAATCACACTAGATTGAAATGTAATATTGAATAATATGAAATTTACACCTCAATATATATGTTCTATGATGGATTATTAAGAGGGTAATATTCTAAACAAGGAGAGAAGAAAATAAATCTATGGCCTAAGACTACTATAGAATAAAAAAAATTCACATGGTTGAGAAGAAATTATCAGCCATATTTCTCACACTAAGGAGAAAATGTGGTTCCACCTTATTATCTAAATCAATTGGGTTGTATTTATATGCTAACCATGTTGGAAATTGAAGATGATGTTGGTTCTTAAATCGAGAACTAATAAAATTAAGCTAAAATAAATATTCTTGATTTGAAATTATTCTATCATGGAATTCTTTATAAAACAATTGGTATATAAAATAATACTTACAGAAATTATCTACCTTAATGAAGAAAATAATGAATAATCCCTTGATGGGGGGTTACATGAGAAGTTGTAAGTCCTTTATAATTCAAAAAAAAATTTATGGGAAGTGTTTATAAGTTAGTCATAAATTTTTTTTATTGATATTCCCTTATACATGAAATTTATGAATTTATATTAACATCAAGGGTGAGAAAATTATTTTAGTTGATGATAAAAAAATGAGTATAATTTTTTAAATTCCATGATTGTACGAAAAAAATCAGTTATTTGTACATGAATGTTTTTAATATGTGTGCTATGTGGTGTAGTAATTTCAAGTTGAAAATCTCTATAAATATTTTCATTAATTTTCATATACATATTTGAACTAGAATAAATTTAAATAGACTCTATAAGGAATAATTATAAAATGGTAATAACTATAATTTGTTATCATTTTCTGTTTTATGTGGAAAATTTTGTTATCAAATTCTAACCATCATGTTTTATAAATTGAGCATAACTCACATAGACATTGATTGGAATGAATGATGAGATATTGATAAAAATGAATTCATTCCAACCTATCTCATATTCGTTGTATTTGTTATCAAGAATGTCGAGAGAGAACAGAATGTTAGTAGTAGATGATGAAGGGGGGGGGAGAGAAATCGTATGGGAAAATAATATTGGTGTGATTTTTTCTTGTAGGTATTGACAACTAATAAAAATTTTGGATTGTTGATCCCACATTATGTTTTGTACAAATTTTTTCAATGTTTTTCAATGTCATGAAGAATAATGGGAAGAATAAAATTTTAAAAGAAATTATGAGTTACTAAGAAATAATGGGATGAAGAACAACATTGAAGTTATTAGGAGTTCCCATGAATGTTGATGAAATATTTGAGATCCTACCCTGAATTGGGGAAGTTGAATTTTCCATTTTATAATTCAAATATCCATTTATATGTTAGAATATAAAAAAACTATCTAATCATATATGGATGAATATGAATTCAAATTTAATTGTGATTATTGTTGAGATTCTCTTTAAAGTTAAAAAACATGTTCTAATGGAGTTTAAAGTTTCACATTGTGTACATCAATTAAGAATACATTCAAGGATGAATATAGAATATTTAGTAAAGTAATTTTAAAGTAAAATGGAATATATATGAATATTCTCTATTTATATGATGATTAAACTAAGAATCTAGTTTGAAAATGATATCTTTTAAATTATTATATGGAATTTACATTTCGTACATAATATATTTCTATGTGTTTAATGTGGGGATTTATCAAAAAATATTGACCAACATGGGCCATCTATAGGACCAATCCCATCCACTACATAGGTTGATACCCAAAACATGTTAGTTATCCCAAGTGGAAAACGATGTCTGGCCAAGTAGTTTCATATTGGAGGCATAACTCTTTCATGAGATGGTTTGGGCACATGGAGGTGTGCACATGGAGTTCTATTGGTTCAGCACTGGGTGGTTCCAACTCATGAGGGAGAGTGTGTTGGTATGTTTGGGAGAAAACCTCAATTCCATGGCTGAGGGGATTATGGTAGACTGAGTATTATTAATTAGATATTTTACATATGTTTATTCTATGTGGGACAACACCAGAAGATACTATTTTAGCTTAGTGTTATAAATTTTATGCACAATATGTTGTTCATTTGAGGCAATCTATCTAGGATATTCGATATATATAGTTCATCATCTTTCTCCCAAAAATATCTTTATACACAAAATCTCCATGAGGCCATGCCTCATTTCCATAGACCACATGTGTTAAATTGGATCGATCATGCCTAGTTTTTTTAATCTACAACACATCTATCAATCAATCATATGTGAAAAATTAAATGATAAATCTTGCATTTAATAATGTAATACATTAAGCATTTATTTATCATGTGTTTTATTGATCTGCTACAAGAATAAATGAACCACTACAAGTTTACTGAGTTTCCACGATATTAACTTATGGATCAACCATGAACTAAAAATGAGCACCTGAAGCACAGTTTCATTGCATGTTGAGATGAGTGACCAAATGAGAGTGGTGGATCGACCACCATCCAAGATACCACACTTTCATATGTGCATCGTTTGTATTCTCTCGATGGATCGACACATGTGGGATGTTACTGTAACACCTTAAGATTTTATGAGAAATATTTTGTTTTTATGAAACACCAAAGGGATATTTCACTACACACAACATTGAATTTTCTTGCGTTACACACAAGAGAGACCCTCCTCAATAGCTTGTGTTGTACGCAATACCGAGTTTCACTAAACAATGATATGTTATTAAAATATTATATAAACTAGACATTATGAATAGTAGTACCCAATTTTTGAAAATTTATAAATTTTATCTTTCAAAATTAGCTTCATTTTTGGATTCATAAGATCAAAATTAGCTTAGGGTGAATTTTTGTATTTTTCCGAAAAATATCAATTTTTGATGATAGTGAAAATCACTTAGTTAAAGTTTAAAACCGAATTTTTATCTAAATAATTATTTATTTTATTTAAATTTATTTTATGTAAAATCAGATACATAATACCTATATAAGTTCAATTTAATTCATTGGAATCATTTTATTATAATTTTAGATATATAAAAATTTTATTGAACTTTTTACCATCTTTTACCCACCTCCTTGGAGAATTTTCAATTTTACATAAAACATAATTTTACTACTTCTATGAGTTGAACTTCAAAACTCCATGAGACACAGTTGATATCAGTAAGAGAAATGTGGTTCAATGATATGAAAATACTTTTTGGTGAATAGTAACTTTTAACTTTTATTTACCGCGGTTAAAAGTAAATATGGTAATTAAGGGTAAAAATGACATTATTATTACCCTAACACATGTACTATTTCTATTGGATAATTTTAATTCGACCAAAAACAACCTTAGGAATAAAATATGACCCTTTAGGTCCACTTGGATTAGATTAGGAAATTTAATATTATTTATTTCAAAGAAGATGTAAAAGAGTTAAAATAAAAGTTTAATAACTAAAAAATTTTTAATGTAGGGTTATACAAAAGATAAATTCAACTATAAATATTCATTAGAAAGCTAAAATTATTTCCTACATAATGTTTGTTTATTTATTATTTTTAGAAATTGAATAATTTAATTTATTTATGACATAATGATGATGCCGTAATTACCTTATTAATGAAATATTAACATAATTGATGTTATAAATAACCAAATAAATGTAATTTGAGAATTTTTAAGAATTAAAAAAATAATAGGTTAATATAACATATTATAATTGGTTAGATGAATTTTTTTCGATGTAATAATGTTGTTATGAATTTCACAAAAACAAAATACCAAATAGTGTCAAAATAGACATAAAAAAGTTTTTAAAACGAATATTATAATATTAATTATTATTATATTCCTAAAAATATAATTTTAGGCCAAAAGACTTATATAATGACAGATGTATAATTAATGAACCACTTGGGGTTTGCTTGGATGTATATAGTATATTTATTAATCATATAATATAAAAATACAAAGAGACAAGGTAAATGTCAAACTACTTAACTAAGAGTTAAATATAAATGATAAGTTTAATATAGTGACCCAAACTTATCTAAAACATTTTGGTTGACAGTATTTTGACCCATACCCACTTTATATTCGAAATAAATCAATATGTATCCATTATAAACTTAATATGACTTTATTATAAAATAATATTTTATATTTTTTCTAAGGTGCCCCTCTCCTCCCTTATAAAAAGGAACCTCCCCCCTCTCCTCATTATAACATTTGGAACCTCCATGCTCGGCCAAACCCTATCCATTTCCCTTATCCAATCCACAATAAAGATACTAGATGTTCTTCTCATCTTCAAAGACCAACTTTACTGTCCTAAGAGGAGGTTTAAAAGAGGCGCATCGAAGAAGAGGTAATATCCGTTACCGATTATTTTGAAATTATTTCTTCTTATACATCCTCTTATTTGTTTGTTTCATTATAAAGTAATAACATAAGTATCACACATATACTGATATGTTATTATAAAAATTAAACAACCCTATTTCACCATCTATCCATCCTACGGAAAATGAAATCACCGCCGTGTGTACGTACGGAATACCGTCTCCACGCCATGGTGTAATATGTTTTTCCACCACCACCTTAATTGGATGAGTATAATGGTGTAAAGAATAAATATAGATGGTTATTATGAAATGATTCTAATTCTGAGATATTCTACCATCCACTTCAATATAATTCCACAATCATTGGAATGATATCATCGCTCGTGTGTATGTACGGTCTACCGTCTCCACGATGTGATGTGACTCGTTCTACATAATGTTCATTGAATAATGATTATATAAATTAATTAAATGAATAAATATGATATATATTATACTAATACCATTTTTAAATTGATGTAGCTATATCCTAAAAATATTAATGATAATTTATTCGACAAAACACACATAAGAACATAAAGCAATGAACACCTGAATAACAAATATCAAAGAAATATTACTAATAAAGAGATAATAATATGACCATATATGATATCATTCAAATTAATATGATTCTGTAATAAGTAAATGTCATTATTCAAATCATTATACAGGCAGTTCGGATATGTACAAAGCATATTAGACTTAAGGTAAGGGAAAATCACACAATCTCAATTTTTATCTGAGATTGTTTATACTTCGGTGTTTAATGGGGCATATTTATCATCCACATTCATGTTTACTTAATATGAAATAGTATTTATATTTCCCTACAATTGTTTAAATCTAATTTTACCTATTGGTGAGTTATTGGTAAAATATATGAATGGAATCTTTTGCCATTTTCAGTACGAGATAATTTTTGACTTTTTTGGACAAAGTATGAGAAGAATTTTTTTTAACTTATACAGCATGAAAATATTTTTATGCTTTCATATAATATTATTTCCATGAAGCTTCCTTTACATGTTTTCATGTTTAGTTTCAATTAAATTCTTTTAGTTTAAATTTTTCTAATGTGTTGAGAAAGGAAGAATGTTTTTGATGTAGAAAGGATATTTTCCTCAGGAATGGAGTTCAAGCATTTTATAAAATTTATTTTTCATCTAAGATAATATAGGTTTCTATTTCTATCCCAGTTATTACATTGATTTGATTATTTTATGATTAAAATATTTTTAGGAAGTTCTTTTATCTTTCATGGATTGTGTTATGATGGCATGATGTTTAAGAATCCCATTTTTATTACATGGGTTATGCTATAATGTACGATTTATGGTTTTCTGGCACAAATAAGAATGGTTTAATTATGAGATGGGTGGGACCTATATCTCCCTTCAATGCATTGGGTAATGATTTATATCTCATGAGATAGACATGGTTGGAAGGACAAGTTAATCTGGTTCAGGGATACAGGCCTGGAATGAGGAGTGAACTCGGTTCAGAAATGGACTTTGTCCGCTATGATAGTATTGGAAATGAGTCATGGATAATATGAAATGATTTTCTATGATTAGGTGTGGATGACACAAAGTTTTATGTTTTATGTTATGATTATTGGAATTACATTTCACTACCATGATTTATCTCATGTCAGGATATTATGATCTCTTTTGCAGGTTAATATTTTCAAAATGTTATGTTCTTATGAATAGTATATGATTGATATTTCCTTTGTTTACCCTTACAGAGCATTTTATCTCACCCTTTTGTGTGTTTTCTTTTCCCCAGGTCAAGAAGAAGGGGATTATGTAGTATATGCTAAAAGGGACACTAGATATGATGAAATAAACGGGAGACAATGTAGATGTTTTATGAACCAGTTGTTTATATTTCCTAGTTTTGAAAGAAACTATACCTATACGGTCCTATCATGGTTTTTTTATATGTTGTAACAAGTATGCTTCAATTATGAAATAATAAAAATGTATGTAAAGTATGGGTTTTTGTATTTGGTATCAGAGGAAAGGTATAGTCAACCTTTGGAAAATAGGATGTGAAATCCTTAGTAAGAACCAGAATGATATGTCTAAGCATATAACACAATCTTAGTGTGTCAGAAATGGCCATGAGTAACCTATGATAAGACCTAAAGTGTGAAATTATAATACTAATTATGTTGTATTCCTTTTTTAATTAGTGTTTCTCACACTATTATTCTTATTTTTAATCAATGGTTGAATCTCGAAGGAACCGTGTTAATGCTGAATGTGATGGGAAATGAAATGATTGTCCCCCTGAGAAACCAAACGTTATGAGAGATTGAATGAAAAATCTTGTAGCCATGCTCACACAACATTCTCAAACTATGAATCAAGAAGGACATCCAAATGAGAAAAAGAAAGTGCAACATTCTTTTGAATCCTTCATGAGGTAGCGTCCACCCTCATTCAGCAGGACTACTAATCCATTAGTGGCTGAACAATGGATTAGTACCACTAAAAAGTTATTCTTTGTTCTAGAATTTTCTGAACATGATAAATTCATCTTAGCAGTATATAGTTTGGAAGTTGAAGCTGATCAATGGTGGAATATTATCCAGAATACAAAGCAAAGGGATGAAATTGAGTCCATGGAATGGGACAAGTTCAAGAACATTACTTTTTAATAAGTACTTCCCTCATATTCTTTGAACAAAGATGGAGATGGAGTTTCTTGAACTAAAGCAAAAGGATGATGAATCTGTTGGTACCTACGAAGAAAATTTTACAAGACTTTCAAGGTATTATTCCGGAATTATTATCCAAATTGAGATTAAGATTGATCAATTCTTTAGTGGCATAAAACCATGTCTTCAAAGGGCGTTATCCATAACAGACTTCAATAGCTATGAGGAAATTGTTCTATGTGCTCTCAGGGTTGAGATAGAGATTGTCATAACCCATCAGTAATATGGGTTTGATAAGAAGAGGAAAATGGAATTCAAAGGGAAATATGAAGACCACACTGAAAAGAAGATGAGTTTTCCCTTATGCTCATATTGTGGAAGGAAAAATTGAGGTAATTGTCTTAATGGTACAAGTAAATGTTTGAAATGTGGAAAAGAAGGTCATCAGGCATTTGAATGTCGCAGTGATTGGAAAAATATGTCTAGTGATGCGAACAAAGAAACAGCTACACAAAATGAACCTCCTACACTTCAATGTTACAAGTGCAAGGAAATGGGGAATTATGCTAGTCAATTCTCTAATCAAAGGGTTGTCGATGATGATTGACGTCAAAAAACTCTTAAGCCCAATGACAAAGGAAATTCACCTACAATTTCTATCGACGATGTGGAGTAAGATAACAAAGTGGTGAAAGGTACACTTACCATCCACTCTAAAGTAGAAAATGTTTTATTTGACTCTAGATCCACCCACTCTTTTATTTCTGAAGAATTTTCTAAGTGTATCATCGTACTACCTCAACAATTAGCTATTGCGTTAGTTGTGACAACTTCGAATGGCACAACGGTTGCATCAAAAGTTTATAATTCTTCTCCAATTGACGTGTGTGGGAAAGTGCTTCCTTCAAATCCTGTGATCCATCCAATAGGGTAATTTGATGTGATTCTTAGTATGGATTGGATTTCCTTATAAGGATCTCATATCAATTTCCAAATAAGGGAAGTCACATTTCATATTCTTGATCAATCTATGATCATATTTTGATGCAAGGATGAATGTAACCTTCCAGTTGAAATTTATTCTATCTTATGGGTCCTGATCGCAATAAATAAAGGTTATTTACCGCAAATGGTCGGAGAGAAACTCAAGAATAAGAATATTCCCATTTTACGATAGTTTGATGATGTCTTTCCAGATGAATTTCCAGGTCTTCCACCAAATCGTGAAGTTGTGTTTTCAATAGAACTCATTCCGGGTGCTATGACCATTTCAAAGACACCTTATAGAATGACCCCAATTGAGTTGCAGGAATTAAAGAAGTAACTCCAAGAGAATATTGATAAGGGATTCATACTCCCTAGTGCATCACCTTGTGGAGCACCAGTTCTTTTTGTTAAAAATAAATACGGATCTATGAGACTCTACATTGATTATCAAGAACTTAACAAGATCAATATCAAGAAAAATATCCTCTCACATGTATTGATGACTTATTTGACCAACTACGCGGAGCTCAATACTTTTCCAAGATTGATCATCGTTCAAGGTATCATCAAGTAAGGGTCAAAAGGGAGGATGTACCAAAGACGGATTTCCGAACAAGGTATGGATACGCGGAATTTATAGTGATGCCATTTGGTCTTACTACTGCTCATGTTATCTTCATGGATCTAATGAATAGAGTCTTTAGAGACTATCTTGATTAGTTTGTGGTAGAATTTATAGACGATATTCTTGTCTATTCAAATAGAAATGAAGAACAAAAAGATCATTTGAGAAATATATTAAAGACCCTAAGTAATGAGAATCTTTATGCCAAATTTACCTAGTGTGAATTTTGGCCTCAAAAAGTTTCATTTTTGGGTCACATAATCTCAAAAGAGGGGATATCTATGGATCCAGAAAAAATAGAGGTTATTGAAAGATGGTCGAGACCAAAAATAGTAACTGAGATCTAAAGTTTTCTTGGTTTGGCTGGATATTATTGACGTTTTGTGAATAATTTTTCATGATTACCCAATCCACTCACCAGGTTGACTTGAAAATGAGTTAAGTTCGTTTGGATGAAGGAGTGTGAAGATGATTTCAAGGAGTTAAAAAGAAGATTATCAAGTGCACATGTGCTCACACAGCCTTGTAGTGAAGAAAGGTTTATGATCTATAGTGATGCATCCAAGAAGGGATTGGGGTGTGTTCTCATGCAAAACGATATGGTGATAGCTTATGCGTCACAATAGTTGAAAATCCTTGAGCAAAATTACCCAACTCATGATTTAGAGTTAGCTGTGGTAATCATGGCATTAAATATTTGGAGGCATTATCTTTATAGTTTAAGGTATGATATTTATACTAATCATAAAAGTTTAAAGTATATTTTCACAAAAAAGGAGCTGAATATACACCAAAGAAGATGGTTGGAGCTAATTAAGGATTACGACTGCTCTATTCATTACCACCCTGGGAAAGTAAACAAGGTGGCAGACATATTAAGTTGACAAGACCATGCCAGCTTATCCATGATGAGGATCACAAAAGATCCAATATTTATGGATTTACAAAGGATGGATCTTGGAATTATAATGGAAGGGTAAAACTCTTATCTTTATCTAATAAATGTTCAACCATCTATACAAGTGAAGATTAAAGAGGCACAAAAAGAAGATGTAGAGATACAAAAGAAGGCGAGAAATGTTCCTGAATTCCACATTGATTGTGATGAAGTAATAAGATTCAGGAATCAGTTTTGTGTTCCTCCCACCATATAATTAAAGAAGGAAATATTGGATGAAGCTCATAGTTCTTCATTCTCTATTCACCATGGAAGCACGAAGATGTATAAGGATCTGAAGGAGTAATTCTAGTAGGATGGCATGAAAAGAGATGTTGTTGAATATATATCTTGATGTTTGGTTTTCTAGAAAGTTAAATATGAGAGACAGAAGTCTAAGGGGATGTTACAACCATTACCTATAACAGAATGGAAATGGTAAAAAATAAATATGGACTTTGTCACTGGACTTCCTAAAACATCGAAGGGAAATAATGCTATCTAGGTTATAGTTGATCATCTTACAAAGTCATCACACTTCATTGTTATTAGAGAATATTTATCTCTTGATCAGATTACCAGGATATATGTGAAGGAAGTGGTAAGTTTTCACGGAGTGCCACTTTCCATTATATCTAATCAGGTTATGATGTTTAGCTCAATGTTTTGGTGAAGTCTTCATCATACTCTAGATACATAGATGAGTTTCAGCACTGCTTATCATCCTCTGACAGACGGTCAGTCTGAGAGGACAATTACAACTCTAGAGGACATGTTTAGAGCTTGCTCTATGGATTTCAATGGTGTTTGGTATCAACACATACCATTGGTGGAATTTTCTTATATTAATATCTTTAACTCCAGTATTCAGATGGATCCTTATATAGCTCTCTATGGAAAAAAATGGAAAACTCCAACTTGCTGGGATGACGTTGGGGAAAGAAATCTATTAGGTCTTGATCTTGTGTATTAGATGGAAAAAAGGATAGATCTATTCAAACACACATAAGAGAAACTCAGATTTGAAAAAAAGGTTATGCTGACAACTGAAGAAAAGACCTAGAGTTTTAAGTGGGTGATAAAGTGTTTTTACAAATATCTCCTTAGAAGAGAGTAATGAGATTTGGAAAGAAGGGCAAGCTGAGCCATAGGTATATTGGTCCTTTTAAAATACTGGATCATGTTGGGAAGGTAGCATACCAATTGGTGCTTCAACCAAATCTCTTTGAATTTCATGTTGTGTTCCATGTATCTTTCTTGAGAAAGTACATACCCAATCCTTTACATGTACTAAGATTGGAAGTTGTACCGCTGGAGCAAGATCTTTCTTATGAAGAACATTTGATAGAGATTCTGGATCATAATGAAAAATTTCTACGAAACAATACCACTCTCCTAGTTAAAGTATCATGGAGAAACCACCAATTAGAAGAAGCTACATGGGAACTTGAGGATACGATGAGGAAGAGGTATCCTCATCTATTTGTTAAGAAGTGACAAATTTCAAGGGTGAAATTATTTTTAAGGGGGGTAGAATTTAACACCTTGAGATTTTATGAGAACTATTTTGTTTTTATGAAACACCGAAGGAATATTTAACTATACAAAACATTGTCTTTTCATGCGTTACACACAAGAGCAACCTTCCCCGATTTCTTGTGTTGTACGCAATACTGAGTTTCACTAAACAATGATATGTTTTAAAAGTATTATATAAATTAGCAGTTATGAATAGTAATACCCACATTTTGAAATTTTATAAATTTTATCTATCAAAATATACTTCATTTTTAGATTCAGAATATTTAAATTAGCTTAGGGTGATTTTTTGGTATTTTTCTGAAGACATTCAATTTTTTATCAATAGTGAAAAACACTGAGTTATAGTTTAAAAGAGAATTTTTATTTAAATAATTATTTATTTTATTTAAATTTATTTTAGGTAAAAATAAATACAAAATACCAAAATAATTTCAATGTAATTCATTGGAATCATTTTATAACAAGTTTAGATATATAAAAATTTTATTGAACTTTTTACCATCTTTTACCCACCTCCTTGGAGAATTTTCAAATTTACATAAAACATAATTTTAACGATTCTTTGAGTTGAATTTCAAAACTCCGAGAGAAACGGTTGATATCATTAAGAAAAATGTGTTTCAATTCGATGAAAATAATTTTTTGTGAATAGTAACTTTCAACTTTTATTTACCACGGTTAAAAGTAAATAGGGTAATTAAGGGTAAAAATGATATTATTATTACCCTAACACATGTCCTAATTCAATTGGATAAGTGTAATTAGACCAAAAAAACCTTAGGAATAAAATATGACCCTTTACATCAACATGGATTAGATTAAAACATTTATTATTATTTATTTCAAAGAAGAGTTAAAATAGTTAAAATCAAAGTTTAATAACTAAAACATTTTTAATATATGGTTATAAATAAGATAAATTAAACTATAAATATTCATTAGAAAGACAAGTAAATTTAAAACATAATTGTATTTTATTTATAATTTTTAGATATTAAATAATTTAATTTATTTATGACACAATGAAGATGTAGTAATTACCTTATTAATGAAATATTAACATAATTGATGTTATAAATACCCAAATAAATGTAATTTGAGGATTTTATGAATTAAACTAATTTTATAGGTTAATATAACATATTGGGGTTGGTTATGTGAATAATATTTGAATTAATAATGATTTTATGAATTTAACAAAAACAAAATACCAAATAGTGTCAAAATTGACATAAAAGTGTTTTTAAAACAAATATTATATTATTAATTGTCATTCTATTACTAAAGATCTATTGTTTGGCCAAAAAACTTATATAATGATAGTTGTATAATTAATTAATCACTTTGGGTTCTATTGGATGTATATATTGTGTTTATTAGCCATATAATATGAAAATAAAAAGAGACATTGTTAATGGCAAACTACATAACTAAGAGTTAAATATAAATGATAAGGTTAATATAGTGACCCAAACCTATATAAAACATATTTTTGGAGAGAATTTAGACCCATCTCCACTTTATCTTTTAAATAAATCAATTTGGAGCCATTATAAACCGAATATGACTTTATTATTAAAGAATATTTTTAGTTCTTCAAAAGGTGACCCTCTCCTCCCTTATAAAAGGGCACCTCGTGCCTCTCCACTTTACAACATTTTGAGCCTTAAATCTCGGAAAAACTTGTACATTTCCCTTCTACACTTCCCTATAATCATACTAGAGGTTCTGTTCTTCTTCAAAGACTATCTTTAGTGTCCTAAGTGGAGGTTTAGAAGAGGTGCGTCGAAGAAGAGGTAATATCCTTTACGATTATTTCACATTTATTTATTCTTCTACTTCCTCTTATTTATTTGTTTCATTATAAAGTAATAATATCAGTATCACTCATATACAAATATGTTATTATAAAAATGAAACAACCCTGTTTCACCTTCTATCCATCCTACGGAAAATGAAATCACTATACGTGCGTACGTACGGAATTCCGTCTCCACGCCGTGGTGTAATCTGTTTTTCCACCACCGCCTTACTTGGATTGGTATAATAGTGTCAAGAATAACTATAGATGTTTATTATGACATGATAATAATTCTGAGATATTCTATCATCCTCTTTAATACAATTCCACAATCATGGGAATAACGCCATCGCTCGTGTGTACGTATGGCCCACCGTCTCCATGATGTAACGTGACTCATTCTATATGATCTTCATTGAATAATGATTATATAAATTAATTTAATGAATAAATATGATATATATTATACTAATACCATTTTGTAATTGATTTATCTATAACCAAAAAAGAATAATAAGAATTTATTCGACAAAACACGCATAAGATCATAAAGAAATGAACACCCGAATAACAAGCAGCAATGAAATATTACTAATAAGAAGATAATAATATGACCATATATGATATAATAACAATGAATATGATTCTGTAATAAGTAAATGTCATTATTTAAATCATTATATAGTATGTTCTGATACGTTCGAAGCATATCAGACCTAAGGTAAGGGAAAATCTCATAATCTCAATTTTTATTCGAGATTGTTTATACTTCGGTATTTACTGGGGAATATTTATCATCCACATCCATGTTTCCTTAATATGTAATATTATTTATATTCCCCTACAATTTTTTAAATCCAATTTTACCTATTGGAGAGTTTTTAGTAAAAGTTATGAAAGGAATCTTTTGTTGTTTTCAGAATGAGATACTTTTTGACTTTTCCTCCCAAAGTATGAGAAGAATGTTTTTTAACTTATATGGCATATACAGATTTTTATGCTTTAATATAAAATTATTTCATTGAAGCTCCATTTACATGTTTTCACGTTTATTATCAATAAATTATTTTAGTTTAAAATTTTCTAACATGTTGAGAATGGAAAAATGTTTTTGAGGTAAAAAGGATATTTTCTTCTGGAATAGAGTTCAATCGTTTTATCAAAATTATTTTCCATCTAAGATAATATTTTTTTTCTATCCCTATTATTAAATTGATTTTATTATGTTATGATGAAATTATTTTTATAAAGTTCTTTTATCTTTCATGGATTATTTTATGATGGTGTGATGTTTAAGAATCCCATTTTTATTACATGGGTTATGCTATGATATATGATTTATGGTTTTGTGGAACACATAATAATTGTTTCATTATGACATGGGTGGGACCTATATCTCCCTCCAATGAATTGCGTAATGATTTATATCTCATGAGATAGATATTACTGGAATGACAAGTTAATCTTGTTCAGTGATATAGGACTGGAACGAGGATTGAACTCTATTCAAAAATGGACTTTTTCCGCAATGATAGTCTTGGCAATGAGTCTTGACTAATATGAAATGATTTTCTAAGATTATGTGTGTATGCCACAAATTTTCATGTTTTATGTTATGATTATTGGAATTACATTTCACTACCATTATTTATCCCATGTCATGATATTATGATGTCTTTTGCAGGTTAAGATTTTCAAAATGTTATGTTATAATGAATATGATATGATTGTTATATCCTTTGATTACCCTTACTGAGAATTTGACCTCAACCTTTTGTATGTTTTATTTTCCCCAGGTCAGGAAGAAGGGTATTAAGGAGTATATTCCAAAAGTTACTCTAGATATGATGAAATAAATGGGAGACAATGTAGATGTTTTATGAACCAGTTGTTTATGTTTCCCAGTTTCTAAAGAAACTATACATATATGGTCTTATAATGGTTTTGTTATATGTCGTAATAATTATGCTTCAATTATGATGTAATAAAAATTTATGTAATGTATGAGTCGTTATAGTCACCACATGAGATACCGTGAGCTATAGCATGATAAAAAAGCAACCAGATAAACATCAGATGGACTACACATTTATCATCCTGCATCGATCATGTGCTTTGCAAGGTCTTGAACATCACGACCCAACCGACCAAGTCCCACCTAGCTGGTGGTAAACCAAGAGTGACACCCCAATCCTACCTACAATGGGGTAGGAGTAGCAACAAGCACCGAGTAGGCATATCACACACAATGGAAGACTTAACCTTAGGTACATGTGCACACACACCCTTCTATCACCACCAATACAATGTTAAAAGATAATATAAAACTAATACCGAAATTCATGCATACAACTATATTTCACATAATAATATGAAACAAGTATGGGAAATCATAAATGGACAAATTCAAGCCCATAAAAATTATAAAAGAGTACATCCTTCTAGTAAGGAGGGGACTGTAGTAAAATAAAACTCCTAGAACCAACTATGGTCTGTCTAAATAAATTTTTATTCAATCACTCCTAGTCCACCTAGGACTCCATTAAAAAGAGTTTCATCTTCATAAGACACAATATGTGTGGGAAGAGCCCGTGTAGGGGTGATTATATTCATACATAGTAGGACACCCCAAAATCACTAAACATAAATCATCAAGAGAAAAGTTGGATCATCATCATGAATGTATTCCAATCGGAATATGATAAAAAAGTAATAACAACCTAGTTATACTCAAGATAGACCCCATATATCTATGTAAGGTCACAACCATACTCCAAACCTAAGGATTTTTCTCAATGCTTCAAAGTAATTCTCATCTAGTAGAACTCAATCCTTAGGTCTTGCGAACACTGATAGAATTTATCTGAGAGGCTGCAATCATAAGGAATTTCCATGAATAAGTACATGATAGAACTCATAATATGCATATTCATAGTTAGAGGATCTCACCCTAGCCTTATGGGTAATACCTAACCATGCCTGAAGCAATCTACTGAGATGGGGATCACATTCCCTGGACATCAGTAACGGGATTCCGGACCCAACCTAGGGGGAATGATAGAGGATCACACTCCAGAATGCAAGGATGGATACCTGAATCTATCCAAAACTAACCTATAGAGGGGATCACTTATCTTATTCTTCAAATGTAATGCCTCATATACCCATGTATGTGTGAACTAATGGGGTTTACTCAGTAGATACGCACCTATAATGAAGAAAATTGGGGCCTCAACCTAACCTAGTGAAAGTACATGGTGTGTCTTGGATAGTCCTGGTATGCATGTGTCCTCCAACTCATGTTTATATACTCACGAATATTCTGATGTACTATGGTAATTCCTTTTTATACTAATGATTCTCATGTTCTTTGGCCATGCCTATGTATACTAGTCACTCTCGTGTACTCTTATCTTGCTTGGGTGATTTGGTTATGTATGTTCCCATGTACCTTATAGTACACGCTGAGTTTCTGGAATCGATTCACACAACATATGGGTATCCCACATAGTGTGTGGTATTTTATTATGTGTTTAAACCCTATCTTTAATAGTATGGTACTACACGATGTGTGTTCTTCTGATGTACACAACATGTATGTCAGGATTTTCCAAAAACCCAGAAAATCCTAGGACTCTTCACCCATGTCGTCACTTCTTATGATTAATCTGTAAAATATTCCAAGGAACTCAGATATAATGTTGATCAGATAGGAATCATTACTGGTGGTTGAATTATGGTTGTCCAATCACTTGGGAAACACTTCATTTTGAACCACACTTCAAAACTCCCAATCCCATGAACAAACAGTATATAATCTGTGGTCTATCACCTGACGTTTTGCATCACACCTCCATTGTTACCTTGACCCCAAACCTAAACATGTGGAAATGATCTAATTCACCAAAGATCAATTGTTCAATAATCAATTTTCAGGTATTTTTGAACCACTAGTCAAACACAACATCGATGATGAATGCATGAAGAAATAGGGGAGAAAATTACAAAACAAAAGAGTGCGAAATAGACATCATCCATTGTTGGGGTTAGCCTAAATCCATTGATAATGAAAAACATAGATGTAGAATTTATTTGATACAATTATTCAAAATGATTTCATTAATTTAGTTAAGTTCCAATTTTTAAAATAGTGTTTTAATTGGTTAATTTAATTTTTTTATTTTTTTATTTAGTAAAGCTCTTAATTATATATTTATATATGTTTTTTATAAGTTAATGTTAGTTTTCAGGATAATTGTTTTTGATTGTGTAATTTTTAATTAATTTGGTTTGTGATGATTTTTATGTAAATTTTTAAAATAATTATTTTCTGTTTAATTAACATTTTATTGTTTTAATTATAATATTTGTTCAAATTTGATTTATTATTTAATTTAAATGTTAATTTTATCATCATTGTATATTTTAATATTTTGATACTTTAATTTTAAATTTAATTTTTTAATAAATTAGTTAATATAAGTTTAAATATATTTTTTAATCTGATAACATTATATATTTAATAATCTATACTTTAATGATCATTTTAATAATTTTGTAAATATTATTAAATCTTTTTTTATTAATTAATTAATTGATTGATGGATCGAATTTCATTTTACTATATTTATTTAGATTGATTTTTATAGTTATTACATTTTATGTGAAGATCTCACACCAAAATTATCATTCTACTACATAGTAAAAATGAAGAAGGATTCTCATAACTAATTTGCAATCAAATCTGAAATTAACCACATTGGGGATTTTGTATACCCATATAGCCGATTGGGTGTCCAACTAGAACATATTTGATTGTTAATGATCACTCACATACCAATTTCTTCACTGCTTCTCGATGATGCACGAAACCACTAAAGAAGCCAATGTCAGCACCACCAAAGAATCCAACTGACAATTCTTCCATCAAAGGCCTTCTTCATTAATGAATCCAATGAGGTGAGAACCATCATAAATTGAATCTAAAATTTGATGCTATTGCTGTTGAGATATGGACTGATTCATTGTGATGGATTGCTGAGGATGAAGATCTAATATATGAAATCCTATTATGAATCAATCAAGTCAGATGATATTTTGGGGAGACGATGATGAACATGATCCAAACCGAATAATCCTGAGTCAGTAGAGAATCCATATGAATAATATAGTTGTTTGAAGAAAATAAAAAATTAATTTGGGGATAAATTTATGGTTTGGGCGATGTGCAGTTCCATACTACCATTATAGAAGATGATCGAGCTCCTTTGTTATGAATAGAATCGAATCGAGCTTCAGGATGAAAGAGCTTATTGGTATTTGATTTGTGGCTATTTTTTAAATAAGAAAATAAAATATGAAGATACGATGATAAATATACAACTAAATCTATATTTTCATTTTGTGATATCTGGATTGAAGTTTTTTCTAGGAAAGAGAAAGAATGGAGGGAGGACATACTTTCCCTAATTCTATAGTCTCCACAATTAATATTAGTGTATTCTATATGTTCAACCTAAGAGAAGTTGTGAGTTTATTGTCGGTTCTTTTAATAAACATATCATAGAAGAACTAATTCTTTAATTTTCTAAATAATATAGGGAGTTACTTGTTTAGAGGGGTGAAACAAATTTTTTCAAGAAGTTTGTTTACTTTCGGGATATTGAATTCTGGAATGGGTTTTTGAAACCTTTTGACACATGGACTTCAGGATACTAGAAAGAGAAATAAAACATTTTTCTTTATTTATTTATGTAAATTTAATGCTATAAAAAAATTGTTTACTAGGTCATTTAATGCTCATGTGTAACTAGAACATAATTTTTTGGAGAGTTCTGTTTAACCTACAGCACCACTAACACAAAGATTGAAAATTAAATCTCTGATGTGTATGCCATTGTTGTAAGATAGTGTATTATAGATATTATTTGGATGGGAATTAGAAGTGGATATATGAAGAAAAGGGGTTGGACATTCTGTAAATTATGGATAGTAGTAGAACATTTTTTCGATTCAAACATAAATCGGCACTATGCACCAATAAATTTATGTCAATGAGAGCTGAGAGATAGCAACACATTTCTTATGATTTTATAGAAATGAATCTAGAGAAAATATAGGAGATTTATAGAATCTTTAAGAGTATCCATGACCGATCATACTAATGATGAAAGCGATCGGAGTGTTCTACGACACCTCGATCATAATCAGTTGGAATTTTTATAGTTTGAACTAATGTATTCCAATGGTTATTCCTTTATAAGTTTTAATCACTCATATTTTTTACAATTTTAATTCTCTATATATATTTAAACATTTAAAATCTGATTGTTAATTTATGTTTAAATCTTCTGTCATTTCACTTTTTCCTTTTCTTACATTCTGAGAACGACACATATCTGATTAGAGTGTGATGGTATTTGAATTTTGAATGTTTGTCTGAAAGTAGGATATTGTAAATTATTCACTCTATTAAAATTATTCAATCCTTGGTCAAGGACTCTAATTATAAAGGGATTCAGTCATTTCATTATACTTGGCGATCATCGAGTGCTTTGATCGACTCCTATAGAAAGGAGTTATTCTACTGAGATCTAGGATTTTTACCTCAATATAATTAATAGAATGAGATTATTGATTAGATATTTCAATCTATTCATTGAGAGAGTTTTTGTTTTGAAATTATTTTTTAACTATGGAGAAAGAATGAGCTTGTATAATAACTTCGAAAAGTCTTTGTTTTTAATTTAATTAAATTTACTTCATATTTTCTACTATTTTTATGACTCCTAGTTTAGGAAATTATTCTAGTTTCATTTCTTACCTTTCAAACCCCCATATAAAAAATAAATTAAATTAAATTAAAAATAATATATATTATAGATAATCTTCTTAAATGTAATATCATTATAAGAAAACCCTAGGTACTTATTTACAACAGTATTTGGGAGATGAAAAACATTATGTTAGGAGGTAATAACGACACAAAAAAACAACTCTCTTCAATTGACGTCATTATAAGGGAGGATTCTAAGGAGTTAAAATATATATGTATATATATAAACTAGAAAATAGGAAAAATTAAAAAGTTAATAAACTAAAAAAATAAAAGGAATAAATGGGATTTATCTCACGCTTGGATAATATTGTTGGATATTTTTTCCTTCAAAACTAGAAAGTTATTCAAGACTTTAAATGTAAATTATTTCATAAAAATGATGCACGAACTTAAAGAATATTTAAATCCAAAAGTATTAGGAGTTCAAGATAAGAAAATTAATGATTTTTGACATGTTTTCCCTATGTTTTATGTAGGAAAGATTATCTTCCAAAATTTTAATGCAGAAATCAATGTGGTTGAGTCCAAAATTAAAGAACATTAACTTCCAAAAATGATTGATTTTATCAAGTTTGTGGAAGATGAAAAAGGGATATTAATTGATTTTATTTAGAGGTATTTTTCCTATTTTGCCTTTTCATTTTTAAATATTTCTGAATCTGAAATTTTAATCCCATCCCATTGTTGAAAAAATGTTGAAACATCATCATAATTACAAGGACAAAAAGAGTTTGAAGTGTTTATTAAAGGTGATTTTTTTGGAAAAAACAATGAGGAGATGAAGCTGGACAATGAGATAGTCTATATTGAAGAGCATTTAGAGTTAGAAATAGGGGATATACAATCAATTTTAATACTAAGAATACTTTTTTCTCTTTGTTAAGGATTACCAAAGAGGACATCAAGGGAATATGGGACACCTATCCTCCTTTAGAGGAAGAAAAAGGGGCCCATTTATTATTTTTCCATCCCCATCTACCAATTTGTACAAAACAAAGAGGCTCGATACAAAAAACATTTACTGAGGGGACCTCCACAAAGGAGTTAATCTGATGGACTATGGAAAAGAAAATATGTGGTGATTCTTACCACACATACCTCATCCACCTATGGATTAGGGATACATAATGGGTTATCCAACTACAGATAATGTAAATTGAAGCTCCCCTTGGGGGGTTTAACCCGTGATTTATCTTCTCTTTACTCTATTTCCATTCACTTTTTTTTAGATTTTCAATTTCTATAAACCTTTTAATTTTTCTTATTTTTCTTTTTTGAAATAAAGTGTAAGGAAACGTTGTCCACAAGGATCGTAGTTCTCTTTTCACTATGAATAATTAACTTGGGACTACTCTCCATCATTTGGAGCAAATTCTTTTAAATTTTCATTATTAGAGAAGCAAGAATCTGAAGAATTTTTGAATCAAACACCTCTTGCATTCTAAATTCTAGTTTCCTTTTACATTAATAATAAATGTATTGAATCTAATCATTGAACTATTTTCATCTTTATGAGTTTAAAGTAGATTAATCGAGGGGCCTTTTTCAAAGTAAAGAAGGGGTGTTTTGAGTCTATGTAAAGAAAAAAGATCTTATAATTCAAGGGTGTTTTTCATTAAAACTATTCACATTTATATGAATTTAAAATTTTTCTAATTTTAGAAATGATTTGGAATTTAATAGTTTAAATAAAGTTGAAATTGGACAATATTTACATGCTGACTTTTGATCATTAACATGCCTATTACTGCAATAAAATGGATTATTTTGGGTGGTGAATAAGTTCTAAATAATCTTGGTTTTATTGGAAATTTATCTACACACATACATGAACATGCACTATTATAAAAAACTTATTTTACAGTTGAATTTTTTAAGTGGTAATAGTAGTACACTTCTATTCATATTGTGCGTCATTTTCAATATTTGTATTGTGTGGAAACTACTATAACAACCCAAAATATTATCAACTAAAATTATCTTCTTATATTTATTTCATATAATAGAAATCACATAAAATCAGATAACAAACACAAAAAAAATCTGTATAAATAAAGAATGAACAAAATAGTAAGTATGTATAGAAGGTAAGAAACTTATACCGATGAAATAATAACATAACCATTGGAATAGTAATATGACCATTTTAAATAGTAAACTGCCCAATAGAATAGTATCCTCACCCATGAAAGTGTATATAAAATTTAAGAATCTTATGAATGGTAATATGATATAATTATAACATAGTATAATTACATATATGTTTTATTAATTATTAATTAAGTGTTGATATTTTTTATAAAACATAAGTATTGGTTTTTTATTTTATAATCAATATAATGTTTTAAAAGAAAATTTACTTCCATAAAATGTACTCATAAATTAATATTTAGTTATCTTATGATTATAGGATAATTTTATGAAACCTTATTTAATTATTCCATGTGTTACTAAATGAGTTATAATTTTATAATCTTTATTTCTTCAAGTAAATTATGATTTTAAATAAAAATTAAATTTCTCATATTTCAGAAATTATTTTCATAAAATGGAGTTCATTTTTTAATTCTAAACATTTAAAAATAGTTAGGGTTAATATTTGGGATTTTTATGAAATACTTTAATTTTTGGTGAATAGTAAAATATGGTAATTTATGATATATATACATTATAAGCTAAATACACTATTAATAGGGTCATAGTTCATGTAAGCACAATAATCTACATCTTACATTAATTATTTTAACATATTTGGTTATAGTTCTCAATCTATTCATATTATTGATCAAAAATAATAAACTAATGAATAAAATAATGAGAAAACACTCCTCTCTTCCACTATAAATACCACCCCTCAACACATTTTCTCCTCAGACTATAGATGATTTCAGACTTGTCCAAATTCTACCCAATATGCTTAACAAGCCCCTTCACCACTTCCATGAGCACTTTGTCTCATTAAAATACCAAAACAATTTCCCAAAGAAGTCTCTCAAGGAGGAGGAATCCACGAGGTAAATTCCTCGTACTTTTTATTTTAATTTCGTTTAAGGTTTTTATATTATTATATCCTCACCTCCCCTCATCCAAATGGTATAATATATCTAGTTCATCACATATACTATAATTTTATTATTATAATTTAATAGTCCATCATTAAACACCTCTCTCTATTTTCTTCTAAAAATGAAAACATCGCTCATGACGTGTTAATTTATCACCTGCATGGACAAAAATTTCTCATTTTCCATTAACTCCTTGATGGATGATCATAAAACCATTTTACAGTTAATAAATTATTATATATTTACTACAACCTATGTAATTTTCTAGAAACATTATATACACATTATGTTTAATAAAAAAACAAAACATGTTTGTTGTGAGCGATAACCGCCCAAAATAATCCAAACAATTATCAATAACAAATTATATAATGATTCATCCCCACCAAAAATAACAAAATTACTTATATGATCATTTAAAATTTTTATGGTCATTAATAAATTATAACTTCAATTATGGATTTCTATTTCCATTTTATATGAACTTCCATACTCTTATACAAGTGAACCGATCATGAAAACAAAGAAAACGAGCACTTCTGAATGATGAAATTAAACATTATAACTCATCAAAAAGGATATAAATAAACTTAATAAAATTATAATAAATCAATTACATGTATTTAAGGTTATTAAATTATTAATTAATTAATCTAATTTGATTATTCAGGACTTTAAAATCAAGTGCAGAACTATTTCAGACAAAAGGTAAGAAATGCTACCCTAACCTCCATTTTTTTCTTCAGGTTACCCTTTCTATCTCTTTGATCCAATATAATGATTGTTTATTTTTGTGAATTTATTATATAGTATGTTTATATATTTCAAAATAATATATCTGGATCAGATCATCCTTCTTTAATGGTATATATCTGTTTTCAAAAGGTTCTCTTCTCAATCCTTCCCGGTAAGAAATCCCGATTCAGGGGAACTTCCTGATTTCCTACCCATTTTCAGTTGCACTAAATATTCTCTCTTAAGCAACCATTAATTTTTATAAAATCACTCATTTTTTCATTAAAAAAATCTTGGTTCATTTATTTTTTTATGGAAACAAATATTCGATTTCCACTTTAAATTCTCTTTAATACTTCTCTTACACAACACTAAAATGTATCATTTCTAAAGTTTCTTAAACTATACTTTTACATGTTTCCATTTCAATTGGACATCACTTATCATGGCCCATACATATTTTCCCTTATGAATGTCCATGTAATTTTTTAATCCAATATTTCATGGATACACTTATGATAAGCTCATTTGTTATGCCTTATGGAATGATTAAGATACCCCTTTCATTATATGGATAACCCTTGTGTTAGTTTGATTACTTATGTATGATTTTTCATGTGGAACACATATTAATGAACATGTTTTGATGGGACTTCCCAGATAGTGTTTCAATTCATTTGGTAATGTAGAGTCTTATGAGACATCATGTTGGGACAGGCATTGAACCTGATTCCATTATGGGACCTTGTCCACCATGTCATATATTCTTGGTGGTTAGACATGACTCATGTTTATGTCCTGTTATATATTGTTTCCACATTTTTATGATGCCATGATTATATGTTCCAATGTTATTCATATTATTCTTCCTCATTTTCCTTTATGTTTCATTTCTTTTATTCCATCCTGTTATGCCTTCTAAACCGTGTGCAATGTTTTATTCCTATACATATGTCCTTACTAGGATTTTTAGCTTATCCATTTTGTTCTTGTATTCTTAGGGTTATCCACTGTAGATATTGGAGCTAAATGGAATTTAGGATCTCAGTATAGATATTTAATAAAAGATGTTATTATGATGTTTAATTATGTACCTAATCTTTCAAAGACACTATACATTATGATCCTTCGCTTTTAATAAATGGGTAGTTATGTTTAAAATCATGTAATAATATGTGAAAAATGATAGGTTTGGTCTAGTTTGTATCGTATAAAGTTTTAGTTATTTTTGGAGATTAATACTAGAGAACTTTAGTATGAACCATATGGAAAAGAGTAAGTATAAAGAAACATCCCTAAATTTTGGTAATTATAGAGTAAGTGGTTAATAAATAAAATAAATCTATGTATGGATACTAAAAGTGGACATGGTTCTGGCACAGATGTACTAGGGGTAACAAATCTGACAAGGTGTACCGAGCTTTACATTAGGTAACCTGGTACATGACAATGGGCCTTACTGTGCACCTGGTTTGACACTCCTGAGGATATGATTTGGTAAATTCATAAGATAATTACAAACCATTATTTAGGGAACAAAATAATTTACCATATGTGTATATCTCAGGAAATAATGGATAAACTAAATTTAAACCTAGATAATCATAAGTAAGGATATAATTTTTCTATACAAGTTTATTCTATTATGTTTAAATATTCATTTTGTTAGGCTTGTTATTTAAGTATTCAAGTACCTAATTAAACATTATTGTTCCTAGTTAATGGTTGGAAATAGAAAAACCCATGCCAACAATAAATGTGATGATTTCCCAAATTATATTCCAAATATGATGGGAATGGGTGCTCAAACTTTATGACAGTACATTATCAATTGGATTAGGGTGTGATTAGCAACATTAATAATGAGGAACACCCTTCTACTCCATATAAAGAGTAAGTTTTTATCGAATCCTTCATGCAGAAAAAGGGCCCCCAGGTTTAGTAGATATTCTAAACTCATCCTTGAAAAAAATGGATTAACTCCATTGAGAAGATATTCTTTTTCCTCCAGAGTTCAAAAGAAGAGAAAGTTGCACTGGTAGTTTTTCATTTTTATGGGGTAGGTGATCAGTGGTGGACACTTATCTAGAACACAAAGTCTGAGGAGGAAATTGATATCATGGAATGGTAAAATTTAGAGAAAATATTTTTCAATAAATATTTTCCTCAAACCCTCAGTCATAAGATAGAAAAGTAATTCCTCAAACTGAAAAAAAGGAAGATGAATCTATTGAGGCATATAAAGAAAACTTCACAAGGCTCTCATAATACATCTTTGGGTTTATCAAGAACATCGAAAGAAATGTGGATCACTTCTTTAGCAGACAATTTCTAAGTCTATAAAAAACATTTGAAATTCGATACTTTGAAAACTATGAAGAGATTGTTTATTGTGCCCTTAAGGTTCAAATGGAGATTGGAGACTCTAAGTGGTCTCATGGGACTTGTGAAAAAAATACGAAAATGGAGTTTAATATGGTTGATAAATCCAATGATAGAAAGATGACCCTGCATCCCACGTGTCAAAATTGTGGGAAGAAGCATCCTAGAAACTACATAAAGGGAACCAAGAGAAGGTTCAAATGTTGTAGAGAAGGAAATATGGCTAAGAACCGTCGAATGGATATGAAGATTCCCACTAATTTGTAAGAATAAAGGAAGGTTCAAATCAAAACTCAGTTGATAATGTAGTGTTTCAACTACAAGGAACATGGGAATTATGAAACCCATTTCCCTAATACAAGGATTGTTAGAGGCAATCAACAACAAAAACCTCCAAGGAATCAAGGAAGTACATATTCTATCACAATTATTGAGGTGGATCTTGATAATGATGTGGTGATAGGTACGTTGTTTATTCATCCAAGAATAGAAATCATATTATTTGATTCTTCTTCTATGCATTATCTCATATCTTGAAATTTTAGTAGAAGTATTCAATCACCACCTCAAAAATTAGTGGTTGATTTATCTCTGAGTATAACAAACGGGGAAATTATTGCATCCAAATTTCATAACTCCTCTATAGTTAATTTTTATGGACTGAACCTCCAAGAAAATCTTATCATACTCCCTTTTGTAGAGTTTGATGCTATATTGGGCATGAATTTTATATATTTATATAAATCCAACATCGATTGTTAGCAAAGGGAGATCACTCTTCACATCCTAAAGCATCCTCCAAATCTGTACAAGTGTAATTAAGAGGTTGAATCTCATTCTGAAACATCATCTCAATTTTGGATATTTTTTCCTTATGAGAAAGTATATCTAGGTCGACTGATTGAGACAAAGGATAGAATCATTATCAAATACATTCCCATTGTGAGAGATTACACTAATGTATTACCTAAAATGTTTTTTTGGCTTCCTTATAATTGAGAGGTTGTGTTCCCAATTTAACTTATTCTTGGATATTTACCTATATCAAAGACACCTTATAGAATAGCCACCATTGATCTGGATGAATTAAAAAAAGAGTTACAAGAGAATCTAGATAAGTGTTTTATACACCTGAGTGCTTCACCATTGGGTTCTCTAGTCCTCTTCATCAAGAAGAAGAATGGATCAATGTGCCTCTGCATTGATTATCGTGAGCTCAACAAAGTCATGATAAATAACAAGTATCCCCTACCATAGATACACTATAGGAAAATAGTGTTTTAGTGGTGATTTTTTCACAAATGTTTTCAAAATCACAGCTAAATGTTTTTAAAATATTTTTTATAATTTGTTTTAAAAAATATTTTGTTTTTATTAGTGGTTTTTTTAAAACACAGTGAAATAAATGCAGATTTTTCAAATCTACAGTGAAATAGAAGGGAAAAAATAAAAAATTATAAAAAATTATTTTTTATTATTGACATTAATATATTGTTTATTGTATATAATTTTAATTAATTATAATTTTTTAATTAATTAATATTTATAGTTATTTTTTAATAATAAAATAAAACTTAAAAAAAATCGACAAAAAACTAAAATGAAGACTTTTGTATCAAATGACCATAAATTTTGATACGGGAGTCTGTTTCATCTCCATAGCTAGTCAAATCGAAGATTATGAAACAAGATAAAACCATATGAGATTTATAACATGTGATATTCAAAGGAATGAAATATATTATAGTTACAAAAAAGTTCAAAATAAAACTTCAATATCAAATGACCATAACATTTGATCTGGGTGTTCGTTTTGGATTAACCACGTATCAAATTGAATCATACAATAAGATCTATGATATTGATGTTCTCGAACTATGTTTTATGAGTGTTGTTCAATTTTTCATCCCCATAATGGCCCATAGGGCCTCCAAAACTGAGTTTTTTCTCATCGACCCTGGTTTCTTAAAATTCAAATGGCTATAACTTTTAATTCAGGTGTATGTTAGGATTTTAACCCATATGATATCAAATATAATTTCACAGTCTTCAATTTGACTAGTTGTAGAGATGAATCGGACTCTCGGATCGGAAGTTATGATTGTTTCAAGGTTTTTAGGGGTTTTAGGGTTTTCATAGATTTTTATCATTTTTATGTATTTTAAGGTTACCCCAATTTTTTACCATTCCATGTATTGTTAGCCTTGTTTAAGGGGGTATAATTTTTTTATAGAGAATCAATTTATTCTTAGGGCTTACATTCATATTGATATTATGGTTTTGAAACATTAGTGTTTTTTATAATGTAGTTTTATTTGTAATTAAATATATGCATATTTTTTTATATTTACTTATAATAAATAAATTTATAAATACATATTTACATAGAAATGTATTTTTTATTATATAAACCAAATGGAAATAAATATTTTTTTATTTATTTTATTTAAATTAAACAATTATTGATTTTATATACATTTGTAAATATTTATACGTATTTATGTTTATATATTTTCATATCATATATGTGTAGATATAAATAGAGAAATTTATATTTACCTATGTTTATATATATTTATGTAACATAGAAATGTGTTTATATATATTTAAGTAATTTTTTTAATCAGTATATAAATTTATAGATATTTATATCTATTTATTATTTTATTATTATTTTATTTTATTATTTTATTATTTGTTATTCATTATTTATTATTTATTAATTATCATTTATTATTTATTATTTATTATTTATTAATTATTATTTATTATTTATTATTTATTATTTACTATTTATTATTCATTATTTATTTATTAGTTATTTATTGAGTTATTATTTATTTATTATTTATTACTTATTATTATTTATTATAATCTATAATTATTTAATTTTTATTATTTACTATTTATTATTTATTATTTACTATTTACTATTTACCATTAATGTCAATATCATGTATGTATTTATTAATTAGTAATTTGTAATTAGTAATTATTAAATATTAATAATTATTAATTAATTGTTAATTATTTATTATTTATTATTGATTAATCATTATTCATTAATAATTATTGAGTTTATATATATTTTTCATGTACTATTTGTTTTTTCAATTAATATATATAAGTATATAAAATTTTGTTTATTCACTACATGAAGAGTCAGCATGAGTGTTAAAGTCTTCTGAGAATATATAGGAGGTAAGGGGTTCAAATCTCACCCAATGTAGATTTTCTATATATGGATTGTGCATGTGCATGTTCATTATAATAAAATAATAAAAAAATAAAAAAAATTAACAAATCATAAAAAAACACTGCTAAAAAATTGCCACTAAATGAATAGTGTCTTTAGAGATTACCTTGACAAATTATTCATAGTCTTTATTAATGATATTCTAATATACTCCAAGTGCAAGGAGGAACATGAAAAGCATATGAATATTGAGCTAAAGTATTTTATAAGGGTAAAACATTATTAAAATTATCGTAAATGTGAGTTCTGGATGAAGGAAGTATCATTCTTGGGGCATTTTATCAATAATAATGGGATATATGTGGACCATTTCAAGATGAAGGAAACTGAGGTGTGGCTCAGGCCAACATCTGTAATGGAGCTCCATAGTTTATGTGGTCTAGTGGGGTATTGCCAATGATTTGTGAATAACATATCATGATTGTCAAACCCACTAAGCAAGATGACTCAAAAGAATGACATTTTTATGGATTAGTAAATGTGAAGTCTTCTTCAAAGAGTTGAAAAAGAGGCTTATCACAACACTAGTACTCACATTACCAGTAAGTGGGGAACTCATTATGGTGTAAAATGATTCTTAAAAGGGATTAGGCTATGTAATGACGAAAAATGATAATGTGATATCCTACTCCTTAAGGCAGTTAAAGATCCATGAGAAAAACTATCCGACACATGATATGGATTTGGAAACTATGATCTTTTCATTGAAAATCTGGTGACATTATTTCTATGCGGAGAAGTGTGAGATATATATTGATCACAAGAGTCTCAAATATATATTCACAAAGAAGGATCTTAATATGTGCCGGTGAAGATGGTTATATTTCATCAATGATTATCACTTCTCAATCCACTACCATCCTAGTAAAGAAAATAAGGTGGAGGATGCTTTAAGTAGAAAGGATCCTGCGACATTATCAATGTTTAGAATTGAGAAGGATCCAATGTTCTTAGACCATAAATGGATGAACATGGGAATCATTATGGAATGAACATCATCAATCCTTTCTCAAATGATTTCTCAATCATCCCTTATGGATAAAATAAAGGATTCTCAAAGAAATGATGTGGAAATTCAAAAGAATATGGACGCCATGAGAATAGGAAAATACTCAGAGTTCAAAATGGATGAGGAAGCAGTCATAAGATTTGATTCATGAATTTTTGTACCACCAAATCTATAGAGAAAGAAGAATCTTCTTAATGACACACAAAGCTCAACCTTCTCTATTCACCCATGAAGCACACAGAAGTATTGAGATCTTTTATATCACTATTACTGGGACAATATGAGAAAAAAGATCACTGGTTATACATCAAAGTGCCTAGTATGTCATCAAGTGAAGGTTAAAAGGAAAAAATCATTGGGTATGATGCAACCAATACCCATACTAATATAGAAGTGGGAAAACATCATCATGGAAATTGTAATCGTACATCCACAAAAATCCATAGGAAACAATTCTAGATGGGTTGTTGTGGATTGTTTTACAAAGACAACTCACCTTATCGCAATTCGAGAGGATTTCTCATTGAATGAACTTGCACAAATATTTATATATCATAGAAGTGGTAAGTCTTCATCGAGTACCACAATCGATTGTATCTAATCAAGATCTATAATTAATCTCATTGTTCTGGAAAAGTATCTAACATACTCTAAGCACTGAGCTAGACATCAGTATGGCCTTTTTGGCCTCCTAGTTTTAATTATCAAAAAATCACGTTTTTAAAAATACTGATAAAATTCATGTTTAAATGTAAGTAATATATATTTTGATAATAGGTGATAAACATATATAAGTACCATCCACTATTGTCGATGACACACCGCTAGTATAAAAAATCTCTAAGTATGAGATACTGCCAATACATCACACCATCAGACTGTCATACCGCTATACAGAAGAATTGAGAAAGTATGGGACACTATTGATTGACACACTACCAGGATGTAATAATTATAGAACACAAATTTGACTAAGTATGAGATACCACCAGATGAGGCACTGTCAATGTCACACCTCCAGACTCACACCACCAACACTGTAAGAATTTTCTATGTCTAAGACACTGTCAGACTATACACCATTAGTTGAGGCACAACCATCATACTGAAAATTTGGCTAAGTTGAAAGAACTGTTAGTGTCATACTGCCAAAGCTTGATACCGCTATAGCAAGACACTACCAGAGCCTAACACCTCCGGAACTTGACACCACCAGATATTAAGACATTATCACTATCTTTATTACTGTACTTATTTTTAATTTAATTACTCTAACAACTATATTCATTGAATTTGATGTTATTTACTCTTTTATTTATTGTACCTTAAATGTCCAATAGAAATAATGTCAGAACATATAGAATGAGTTAGTAGTTGATTTAGATGTTATCGTTGTTGTTGATAAAAGTAGAAGCACACTCCCTCATACAATAAAAAAGGTTCATATACGAAAAGATATATTGAATAAAATAGAGGAAATGGTAGAAGCATAAAACGAGTGCAAAGGAAAAAAATCGAACTGTCTGAACTCATATAGAGTTGTACATACTTTAATGAGGAATTCAAAGAATTATAATATCAAGGGATTTCCTCCAGTCAAAAAACTAGAGTTGCAACACACTTTTTTCTGAATATTTTGAAAGAACCTGACTCAAGCCTCATTTTGGATTCAAATCAAGAGTCACAATCTACATTGAAAAAGACCAAGAACTTATAAACTTTCTACTCTTATATTTCTTGATTCTATTTAGTTTTATTACATTTTGAGTAGTGTGTGATTACTCTGATTTACCAGAAGCACACTGTCTCCTATACTAAACTAGAATATTCTTAATATCTTCTCAAACACTCTTATTATTTGTTTCTCCCATAGATAAGAGTGGTAAAGGTCCTTGTGTGACCTGATTTATGTTTACTCTCATGCATAACTATGGAAGAGGTTTTGAGTGACATGGATAGTTGTAAACTGTTGTATAAACCTTATCCATGTTGTGGATCATCTATTTTATTTTATATAAACTACTTGGTGGTAGGTTATCACCAAGTGGAGAGGACTAAGACTCTACTAGAGACTGATCCTATTATATTCATTTTTACACTATGTATTTTAATTTTGTTTTGTTTAATTTCCTCTTTAAGACTGAAAACTGTTTTAACTATAAAAAATTATATTTTGAAAATTTATCTTAATTTGTGGTCATTTTTTATTATGAGCAACTAAATTGATTTCAAATGATTGAATAATATTATATATTATACATCTGAGACCTAATAAATCTTTATATAAATATTTAGAAATATTAATATATATATATTATAATACTTATTTTGATAAACATGCCTCTATTTAAAATATGTGAGAGATTTCAAAATAATCTATAATTAATAGAAATTTTATTGAGTCCTCAATTCACCCCCTCTTGAGATACTCACTCCGACCAACATTTTCTGTCAAAGGATTTTCTTTCCTCGGTATTAATGTTTATAAATTTGTTTTAATTTTAATTTTTGTTATAAATTAATGATATTAAATTTATTCTAGTTCTAAATTTATTTATTTAATATGGATAATCATCAAAAAGGTTATTATACCAACAAACCTCTTTTCTTCAATGGAACAAATTATTCCCAATATAAATAAAGATGAAAATGAATATTCAAAATCATGAGTTTTGATATTTGCTCTGCAATAGAATATGAATTTTTTATACTTCATACTACTAGAAAAACTTTGGATGATGAAAAATGATTACCATAAAATAATAATATTGATGTTAATAATTACCTATACGGTTCTCTTGGTGATGAAGATTTTAATAGGATTTATAACTATATAACTACTTTTGAAATTTAGGACAGTTGTTCTTGTTCCCTGTAAGGGAACATATAATGTTAAATAAATGTTCCATAATACCTATACTATTAAATATGATTATTTTAAGATGAAACCTAATGGAACCATTTCTAATATGTACCTTAGGTTTAATAATATTTCCAATACCATGATCTCATTGAGAAAATATGTATCTGACAAGGACCAAATAATGAGGTTTTTGAGATGCCTACCAGAAATATGGAGAGGCACTTTTGTTTCAATAAGGAAATTATGTGATATAAGTGAATTACCTTTTAATAAATTAATTGAAAATCATATGATGTATGAAGAAGAACTAAAATGAAACCATTAGGAAGATGAAGAGCTTAAGAGGAATTCTATAGCCTTAAAAACTACTACCCAAGACAACAAATGGAAAAAAATGTCCAAGTTTTAGATTCATGTTCTAGTGAATCTGCCTCTGACGGTGATGATGAAATTACTCACCTAGACAAAAGGTTTATGAAGTTCTATAAGAAGAAAATATTTTTCATAAAACCAAACTATAAGAGAAAATAGGACAACATAGGGAATTGGAAAAAATGATGACGACCCAAAGGAAGTTTTCTGCTAAGAATAAAAAAGAAAAGGTAGCATAAAATATGACTTTCCAAAGATGAAATACAAAAATAAATATTAATTTAAGTATATAAGATAAAATAAAGCCATGAAATCAACCTATATTTCATCTAAGGAGAGCTCTGGTGACTCGAATTTTTAACCTAATGAAAATCAGGATAAATTAAATATGTGCTTTTTGACTAAATTCTGGGAGGTTACTTCTTTACCAAATGTTCATGATATTTTTTCTGTACATGAGTTTGATGGGTCTTATAAGTCTAATAATGAAAACCATGATGATGAAAATATTTCAAATGAGGAATTATTTTATTTTCTTATATGATATAAGACACCTTTAATGTGTTAAAATATAAATACAATGTTTTTATAAGACAACATGCTCTGACTATAAATTGAAAATCTTAATTGTCTATAAAAAAGGGGGAAAACGTTCAGTTGATAAAAAAACAATGAACTTAAACTTACAAATGATTAATTGAATAGAGTCATTGAAAATTTTAAAAATGGTACATGGACATTAATACAAAATTTGGTAATGAAATTTTCTCCCAAATATGTTACTAGAATTGGATATGAACTTGGAGAGAGAATAGTAACTAAATATAATTTTGTTCTTAATTTCAGACCTAAACACTCTATTTCTAAACATTTTTCAAATATACCCAACAAATTATTTATTTCTATGAGTATTAAATCTATTTATAGGAAACCCATGAGTTAAATTTGGGTTCCGAAATCCTTTATTACTAACATTTCTAGACCCAAACAGATTTTGTTACCAAAAACATTTCTTGTTTAAAACCTATTTTATAGGAAAAATACTTTAAGACCTCCAATATAAGTATATGGTACTTGGATAGTGGTTGTTCAAGACATATGAAAAGATTATATTTTTTCTTCACGAATCTTATCAAGGTTTATGGTGGCCATGTCACCTTTGGTGATAATGAAAAAGAAAACAACATCGGCCTAGGACAAATTGGTAACAACAATTTAGTTTTAATTTCTAAAGTTTTATATGTTGATGGCTAAAATATAATCTTCTTAGAATTTCTTAGATTTATTTTGATGGTTTTTATGTTATGTATGAGAATGATTATTGTAATGTTTTTTATTCCAAAAATGATTTAATTTTTACCATATTTCAAAATGATAATTTTTATGTTATAGATTTAAATACTATAGTTTTTTATAATGTTTCATTCTTGAGTCCCTTTAATAAGAAATTTTGGATTTGGAATAGGAGACTTGTCCATTTTAAAATTCACTCTCTTATGAAGATAACTAAGATAGTGTTAGTTAGGGATCTACCTAAACTTGAGTTACCATAAGATAAAGTATGTAAACCCTTTAAAAAATGGAAACAACATAAAATTTCTTTTAAACTAAAGAAATAAGTGCTGATTTCTAAACCTATCGAGTTGGTTCACAAGGATTTTTTAGACCTTATATATTTTCTAGTATTAATGGGAAGCCCAATGTTTATGTTCTTGTATATGATTTATATAGTTATATTTGGGTCTATTTTCTAGCTCACAAAAGTGATGACTACTCTTACATTACCATGTATGTTAATTTTGTAGAAAATATAGTGGACGCGAGATTATAACATTAAGAAGTAACCATGGTTGTGAGTTTGAAAATAAAGATTTTGAATTATGTTTGTCACAAAAATGGTTAATCTCATAACTTCTAATCTCCTAGGACCCCTCAATGGAATGGAAGAAGCTGTATAATAATATGAAACCTAAGGTTAATTACATAAATGTTTTTTGTTTCAAATTCTTTAAATTTAACACTAAGGATAATTTGGAAATAATTATTCCCAATGTGATGAAGTAATTTTCCCTGGTTATTGAATTTATAGTAAAGCCTATAGTGTTTTCAATAAGATGTCCAAAACTATTGAAGAATCAGTCCATGTCAAATTGGATGAAACTAAACCAAATAAACCTAAGACCTATTTATAAAACCTTGATGATAATTTATCACCTTTGAACTTAAATTCCAAACCGTTATATTATACTATAAAATAAGAAAAAATATTGTCTACTTCTAAAGAATATCCAAAACATCCAGAAATGGAACCTCAAAATCCAGAGGTGACCAATCCTTCTTTCTCTACAAATGTTAGGACCATCATGTATCATTATATAATTATTGTTGTATGTTATCTAAATAGAGGGACTCAAACTAGATATTCAATTAGAAATCAGCTTAAATGTCATGCTTTCTTATATTATCTTGAACCTAAGAACATCAATGAAGTAATTAAGGAGGAATTTTGGTTAATATCAATGAAAGAATAATTAAATTAGTTTGAAAGAAAATAAGTTTGGGAACTTATAGATAGACCTAAGGATGCCTTGACTGTTGGTATTAAATGGGTATTTAGGAATAAATTTGACAAGTTAGGAAATATAGTCAGAAATAATGATAGACTTATTGCACAAGGTTATAGTGGAGAATAAGGATTTTATTTTGAGTAAACCTATTCACCTGTGGCCAGACTTGAATATATAAGAATCGTACTTGCCTGTGCAACACATCTAAATTTCAAATATTATCAAATGGATGACAAGAGTGCATTATTACATGGTTTTATAGTTGAGGATGTTTTTGTAGAACTACACCTAGGTTTTCAAAATCCTCATTTTACAAATATGGCTTTCAAATTAACCAAATCATTATATGGTTTAAAACAATCTCTTATAGCATAGTATTATAGGCTTAAAAAAATTATGATTTTAGAAGTATTTTTTAAAGGAAGTGGTTGTTCAACCCTTGGCATAAAAAATATTTCAAAAAATGTATTAGTAGTAAAAATCATTGTTGATGAAATTTTTTTTGGATCTTCAAAAAAATATATTTATATTGATTTTTCTAAAATTATGCAAAATGAATTTGAAATTAATTTAATTGGTGAACTCAAATTCTTTCATTGGTTTCTGTTTTTTCAAAAAAATGAATGAACTATTTTGAATCTATGTAAATATACAAAATATATTTTAAAACATTTTAATCTGGATAGCACTAAAAGTAGTGATACTCTTATGAGTACCACCTATAAATTGGATGTTGATGAAACTCGGAAACTAATTGATCAAACTAGTTAAGAAAGGTATGATTGGAAGTGTTCTCTATATGAAATCTAGTCAATTGTTTATTATTTTTAGTTTGTGTATGTGTGCTCATTTTTGTGAAAACCCGAATGAGTCACATATACATTTTGTTAAAAGAATTTTCAAATACCTCAAATATACAACTAATTAAGGATTGTTTTATCCTATAGGACAAGAATTTGATTTTGTATGTTATTCGGATGCTGGTTTTGGTGGATGCATGTTACAAATAAAATGCACCTCGGGAACATATCAATTTTTAGGAATGTATATAGATTCCTAGTGTGGTAAAAATAAAACAAAATTGAATTGTCTATTGTGGAAGTTGAATACATAGTTGTAGGTAGTTTTTGTGTACAAATTGAATGGATAAAACACAATATAATATACTAGGGAAATAAAATTCAACATCTCATCGTAAACTATGACAATACAAGTGAAATAAATATATCTAAAAATATTATTTCTCATTCTCGGAAAAAACATTGATATAAGACATCACTTTTTGAGAGATCATTTTCAAATGAGAGATAACACTATTGAATTTATTGGAACAGAATATCAACAAGATGATATATTCACCAATCCTTTGAATTATGAAATAAGGAATTATATCAAATATGAATTAGGAATGATAAATTTTGATTAATATTAATGTCATTCCATTAGCTTTTCATTCCATTGTCTTGTCACGTAGTTGAGTTATCATGTCATTGATTCTATTCCTTTGTGATGTTTTTTTGTTTAATATTTTGAACTGCTGGTTTATTTGCTAATTTATTTCATTGATTGAAACCCAATGTGTGTTTTTATTAATTTCTATTTCAATTTCATGTATAATTTAATGTTTAAAATACCTAATGTACCAAATTATATGAAAATGGCATAATTATTTTCCCAATAAACCTTGATCCCCATGTGATACTCATGTATCTCTCTCTCTCTCTTGAGCCCAGTGCAACCCTTTGGACTCTCATTGTTCAAACCATCAAATTACACTCAACCAAGTTTTCCATGATGATATGAATGACATGAATGAAGAGACCTTTATGTCATCTTCTGTTTATGTCTAGATCATAAATGATGTATAAGAAGGAATCGAGTGAACCTGCTCTGATTTCCCTAGTTAACACTGAGCTTGCTAGACGAGTTTTTTTACCATAAAAGGAAGTATAATCGAATTGGATGCTATCATATAAGTCCCTGGTACTTGAGGTTTTTCAAAACCCAGGATGGTTGGAATTTGTTTTGTAAAATAAGAGGAATTTCTACCTAAAACTGGTATATTACTTTTATTAGAACATAGAGTTTTCATTTATTAAAGATGGTGAAAATTGGATTAAAAGTATTGTCAAAGGATATGGGTTTTGTTTTTATTGAAGAAAATGGGATAAGTGTTTGAATGTACCTCATTATGGGGTCTATGATGACTACCAAGGTAATATTCAAGAAACCAGTTATTTCTTTATCTATGAGGATGCACTATCCATACTAACAGGAGATAGCACGTCCAAAATTATTTTTGCCGCTAAATTGGATAAAGAATATATGTTTTTGTTTAATTTATTATAGAACATCCATTTCCTGAGGAAGGGTGAATTTTTAACCCTTAGATATTAATATTTTTTTCTTCTATCTCTTATGATAAAAGGCCACAAGATTAATCGCTACAGATATCTAAGAAATCATATGTGTGAGATGGTAAAACCTTCCTCCTGATCAAATTTATTGATATATACTAAGATGATGTTTTCCATGTTAATGGCCAAAGGCCTAGTTCAGGATGATGAAGTTTCTGTAATTGAATGTGGTGGTTTATTCATTACCAATGCCACATATTGAAGAATGAAAATAAGCTGGAACCCATGGAAGAAACAACAGGATTGAGATTATGATATGTTTTCTATTGAATGTAATCTGACTGATCATCCAACCAGAACTAAGGACGAAGTGTATTCAATTTTGGAGCCTAAGGAAGTTTTAGAATACATAGATAAGGAATAATTTGTTAATGAATAAGTGTAAAAGGAAAAATCTATTGATATAGGGAGTGATCCTGTAATTTCTCCAAAAACATCTCCCATCACCCATGGAGCTCCTAGTCCACTTAATTGGTTTCCAAAAAGGGAGAATTTGGTTAAGAGTGATGTAGAATAGACTGAGGTCTCTAGAGAGGATTAATATAAAATTTCAAGATCCACTGATTATGATGAGGAGGAGGAGGAAGGAAAAAATGAAGAAGAATATGGTAATTAAAAAGAGATTGCATATGTTGGAAGTGACGATGGAAGTGATTTTGAACTCGATGATGCTAGTGGACGAATCAAGAAGAAAGATGTGGAAGTTCCTCTGGTTCTTAAGGATATATTTTTTGAGTGGGATAATTCCCCATCCATGGATATCTTTCATTAAACTCCACATTTTGATGTTGTTGAGGTTAGTTCAGTTTCCATTGGCTAAGAAGTTTTAGATTTTGCTACGACTGAACAGATGAAAGTCATAGCTGTTGTTGAACAATGTGTTGTCAAGTAAGAGAAAAAGGATCTTATTGAAGAAGAATTTGTGAATGAAAAACTTTTTGATTTTCATAATTCCCCTTTGGAAGGAAATGTGGAAGTTGATTCAACTACTATTGATGCTAAAAAGGATGTTGAAATGTAAGATGCACCCAATATTGATGCACAATTGGAAGTCGAGCCTCCCAGTGTTGAACACACATTAGCTGCTTCAAGTTCATAAGGTTAGAGGAATATAGATATTTTATTTTTTTCTTCCAATGTGGTTCCTCTTTCCATAGTTTTTGTCCCTAAAAGTTATATTGAACCATTTTAATATTAGTGGGTAATGTTCTCTTATGTTTCAGGAATCCCTCTAATGAATGATAAACCTGAAGTTAGTGTTGATGTTGATCATAAGGGATCCATGATAGCCTAGGTTAGTCATGAAGTCCTTCTTGAAAATTTTAGTTATGTGAGACCTCATGTATTATCTCCATCACCTCAAGTTGTTCAAATGGATATAGTCACTCAAACTGACATAAACGTTATTGGTTAAAGGCTGATGCTTGAGTTTCACAAGATCATAAGGAATCAAACCCCTCTTTTGACAATGATCGGTGAAAAATAAGCTGTGTATTTATTTTCATTGTTTTTTCAGCATATCCCACCAAAAATTATGAATTGCATACATGATGTGAAAATTGAAAATAAGAGGAAAAGTGGTGAACTGGAACCTCTCAAATCTTTGGTTGAGGAAATGAAATCTGAGATTAGATCTTCTTCGGAAGGTATCCATGAAAGTCTTGGATAGACTTCCTAAAATTCTTTTGATGATGTTGTTCCTCCTCCAGTTCTTGATGTTGATTAGTTGAGATTAGCTATAAGATATGAGCTTATAGTCTCTTCTTCCAATGCTTCAGTATGTGTAACAGATCATTCCCAAGAGATATTAAGAAAAATTTGGTATAACTCTGACCATGTTCTCAAGTTGATTTCTAGCTATGAAAAATATATTCATAATTATAGAGATACTATTAATAAGTCTATCAAGATTAAACTCTCTCATATTTAAACCAATCATTCTATGGATTCCAATTTTAAATTATTGGTTGAGAATTTGAGACTTCCTTTAGTGAACCAAGCCTTCAAATATCAAGTCAGATAGCTTAGGGAGAAGGCCCCAGTCTTGAACTGTTTCATGGAAGAGATGTTTGATTTTGTTAGTACAATGGATCAGGGTGTCAAAATTATCTAGGATTTCAAAAATATCATGAATCAATTTCGTCATGTCCATGTCCAAGTAGTGTTTCCATAGGATTTTTTCCAATTAATCCCCAGCTATCTCTCAAACCTAGAGTTTCTCAGGACCCTTTATCTCCATTACCATATCCTTTTCAACCATTTCACATGTCTCTTACTCAACTCATGAGACACCTTGGGCTTGTTTTGATTATGGAAAACTATCTTTAAACTATCATTGGAATCACTTCTGCTGTTCCGTCTATTTTTACTTGAACTGATCATGATTCCTCAGATAAGGAGAAAGAGAGAGCCAAGGCTAAAGGAAAAGACCTGATGAACCCTTCTAATAAACTATAACATTTTAATTTTGTTGGATTAGACTATAATGTATTTGAAGTCATATATGCTGTAATATCTTATACTTATAAATTTTAATATATTTCTTGTCTCTTATTATGTCTGTTTAATGTGGAATATCATTCATGTCTTTTAATTTGTTTATTCTTCCTATATTTCTTGTTATTCAATACATTTTTTATAATCCCAAAAGGGTATAATTTTTATGGAATACGAGTTTAGTTAATTATTATGGAATACATGATTTTATTTTATGGAATAATGTTTCTATTTATTTTATGGAATAATGTTTCCATTTATTTTATGGAATAATGTTTGTAAGTTTTATAACCATTTTAATTTTATTTTCATATTTTGTATTTGATACCATATACAGATACTGTGAATTATGTGTCTTGATTTATATTTGGATCTTACCTTGGATATCATGTCTAACATTTTTTAATATATTTGATGGCCTATTTTTACATTTATAATATTCTCTTGTGATTATAATTTGTGATGATTAAAAAGGGGAAGATTATTGACCTCCTAGTTCTAATGATTAAAAAATCATGTTTTTTATAATAATGATGAATTTCATGTTTACCTATAAGCAATATTTGTTCTAAGAATAGGTGATAAATCTTTCTAAGTATCAGACATCATTGTCCATGAAACACTGCCAACATAAAAAATCTATAAGTATGAGATACCACCGGGACATCACACCATCAGATTGTCATACCGCTGGACTAAATAATTTACAATGTATGAGACATTGTTGATCGACACACCGCCAGGATTTCATGTCGCCAGAACACAAATGTGGCTATGTTTGAGATACCTCCAGATGAGGAACTTTTAATGATACACCGCTTGAATCATACCACCAACACTACAATAATTGTCTTTCTCTGAGACACCATTATACTATACACCATTGGTTGAGACACTTTCAGTATACTGAAAATTTGGCCTCGTCTAAGACCCCATCAGTTTCATACTGTTAGAGTTTGATTCCACCAAAACATGACACTGCCAGAGCTTGACACCACCATATCGTAAGACAAAGTCGTAATCATTGTTACTTAAATTATTTTTAATTTTCTTACTGTAATGTCTATATTCATTTAATCTAATGACATTTACTAGTTTAATTATTTTTCCTTAAATGTATGATAGAAAGAATGTCAGAACATGTAGTACAAGGTAGTATCTGATTCAGATGTTCTTGCTGCTGCTAATAAAAATGCAAGCACACTCCCATGTATAAAAAAGGGTGTATATCTGAATATATATATATATATAAGAAAATAGAGGAAATAGTAGAATCATAAAACTAATGTGAAGGAAAAATATTGAACTTCCTAAACTCACATAGATTTTTACCTGGTGGACAAAGGGAGTCAAATAATTATCATATCAAGGGATTTCCACTAGTTGGAAAATAATTGTTTCAACACTCTATTTTCTTAAATATTTCAAATGAAACTCACTAAAACCTCATTATTGATTCAAATAATGAGTCACAAGTTGCATTGAAATAGACTGAGCACTTCTAAACTCTATACTCTTAGATTTCTTAATTTTTCATTGTTTTATTACATTTCGATCTGTGTGTACTTACACAGTTAACCACATGCACATTTTATCCTACAATTAACTCAAAGATACTTAATATCTTCACAAATGCTCTAATTATTTATTTCTCCCATATATAAGAGTAGTAGAGGTCCCTTTGTGTCATGTTTCATTTTTACTCCCATGCATATATGTTGAAGAGGTCGTGTGTGACCTAGATAGTTGTAAACTATTGGATAAACCTGATCTGGGTAATGGATCATCTATTTTATTTTATATAAACTTATTGGTGGTGGTTGATCACTAAGTGAAGAGTACAATATCTCGACTTGATACCGAACCTCTTGTATTCATTTTTTCATTGTGTGTTTTAATTTTGTTTTATTTTATTTTAGCTTTAAGACTGAAAATCAGTTTAACTCAAAACAAAATTTATACTTTGATAGTTTATCTTAATTTTTGTTCATATAGTATTTTGATCAAGTAAATTGATTTCAAATGATTCAATATTATTATATATTATACTTACATGACTTAATAAATATTTAGATAAATATTTAGAATGATTAAGATATATATCATATTACTTTTTTTGATAAACTTTGTAATATTTAAATCATTTAAAGGATTTAAAAATAATCCATATTTAACAAAAAATTTATTGGTTACTCAATTCACCCCTCCCCCTCTTGAGATTCTCACTCCGGCCAATAGATCTATCATCCTCAAACTAATTCTAAATCTGATAGGAATATACAAACATTGGAAGACTTGTTGAGAGTGTGCGCTAGTGACTTCAAAGGAGTGTCGGACCAGCATCTACATCTAGTCGAGTTTTCTTTTAACAACAGTTTCCAATAAAGCATCCAAATGGTTCCATATGAAGCTCTTTATGGGAAAAGTTTTAGAACACAGACATGCTTGGATGAAGTTAGTGAATGTAGGTTTTTAGGACCTGAAATGGTCAATGAAATAGTGGAGAAGGTGAAAACCATTCAGCAACACATCAAGGCAACCGAAAGTCAAAACGAGTTCTATGAAGATAATCATCAATGATACCTTGAGTTTAAGGTCAGAGATATGGTATTCCTTCACATATCTCTAGGGAAGTGGATCATGAGATTTGGGATGAAAGGAAAGCTACGTCCCAGGTACATCGTCCCCTTCAAGAGTCTTGATCATGTCAGAGTTGTGGCCTATCGACTAGCACTTCCCCCAACCATGTCTCATGTACATGATGTATTCCATTTATATCCCTTGAGTAAGTACAAACTGGTTCTTTCACATGTACTGAATTCAAAGGTAGTATTGTTGGAAAATGATCTCTTATATGAGGATCAGTCAGTGAAGATCTTGGATTTTATAGATAATGTTCTATGCAAAAAGACTACTCACCTAGTAAAATTAATATGGCAGAAGCATATGTATGAAGAGGTAATATGGGAACAAGAGGAGGTGTTGAAGAAGAATCACTCTCACGTTTTTCACCATAGTTTGTAAAATGAAATTTCGAGGGTGAAATTTCATAAGGGGGGAAGAATGTAACGACCCCAAATTTTATCAAATGAAATTCCATTCTTATAATTATGTCATATATATAAATCACATAAAATCATATAAATAATAAAAAAAACATTATAAATTAAGAATGAATGAAATAAGAAGTATTTCTAAATGTTAAGGAACATATTCCGATTAAATAGTAACTTGACCTTTGGAAAAGTAATATGACCCTTCTGAATAGTAAACTAGCCAGTAGAATAGTAACCTCACCAATGAAAGTATTAATAAAATTTAGGCATCTTATAAATGGTAATATGATATAATTATATCATAGTATAAGTAAATAATTTTTTTTATAAATTATTAATTAAGTGTTGATATTTTTTATAAAACATAAGTATTTATTTTAAATTATATAATTAATATAATGTTTTAAAGAAAAATTATTTCCATAAAATATACTCAAAAATTAATATCTTCTATTGTAGGATTGTAAGATAATTTTATAAGACCTTATTTAATTTTTCAAAGTGTTATAAATTCAATTACAATTTTAAAATCTGTATTTTTTAGTAAATTATTATTTTAATTAAAAATTAATTTTTTCATATTTAGATAATTATTTTCATAAAATGAGGTTTATTTTTGAATTCTACACATTGAAAAATGGTTAGGGTGAATTTTTTGGATTTTTATAAAATAGTTGAATTTTTTGCGAGTAGTAAAATACGCCAATTTATGGTATATATATATATTATAAGTTAAGTACACTATTCCTTGTGTCATCACTGATATAAGAAACATAATCTAGAACATCCCTTCATTATTATAATTTATTTTATAATTCTCAAACTATTCGTAGTCTTGATCCAAAATAATAAACATATGAAAAAAATAATGGGAAAACAATACTCCCCTTAACTATAAATACCACCCATCACCACGTCTTCTCCTCAAACCTTTCAAGAGTTTATAATTGTCCAAATTCTACTGAATACTCTTAAAAATAACCTACTCCATGTCTAGGATCTCTTGGTATCATCAAAAGACTATAAACCTTTCCCAAAGGAGGCTCTCAAGGAGGATAAATCCGAGAGGTAAATTCCTCTTTCCTTTTCTTTTAATTACTTTTCATGTTCTTTTTTTATTCTCTCCTCACCTCCCATAATATAAATGGTATGATAACTCCATTAAATTACATATACTATAATGTTATTATGGTAAGGGAATAATATATCATTAAAATACTCTCCTCTCATTTTTTCAAAAAATGAATACGCCGTTCTTGAGTTGTTAATTTATCGCCATCAATGATGCAAAATTTTTATTTTCCATTAACACCTTCAAGGATGATGATAAAACCATTTTTATGGTTAAAAATTTATTATATATGTATTAAATCCTATGTAATGTTCTAAAATAATTATATACACATGATATTAAATAATAAAATAAAACAAATTCATTGTGAGAAAAAAACTTCCCAAAATAATAAAAATCGTGATCACTAACATCTTATCTAATGATTCATCCTCACCCAAAATAATCACATGATTTATATGATCATTTAACCATATGTATTTTCATTAATAACATAAAACTTCAATTCTATATTTCTATTTCTATTTTACATTAACTTCCATAATGTTATACAAGTGAACTGATGATGTAAACTAAGAAAACAAGCACTCCTGAACGATCAAATTAAATAATATAACTCATCATAAAGACCATAAATAAAGTTAATAAAATTATAATAAATCAATTACATGTAGAAAAGGTTCATCAATTATTAATTAATGAATCTAATTTTATTATTAATGACATTAAGATCAAGTGAAGATCCATTTCAGACATAAGATAAGAGATTCTACCCGAACCTCCATTTTTTTCTTCAAGTTACTCATTATCTCTCTTTTCTCAATTGAATACTTCATTATTTTTGTGTATTTATTATAAATTATTTTTATATGTTTCAATATTATATATCCAGATAATACCATCTTTCTATGATGGTAAATACATATTTTAAAAAGCTTCTCTTTTGAATTCTTCTTGACAAGTAAGCCAGATTCAAGAGAAGTTCCGGATTTCTTACCCATTTTCAAGTGCACTCCATAATATTTCATAAGACAAAATTAGATTTTATAAAATTACTCATTTTATAATGAAAAACAATCTTGATTCATTTATTATTTTATCAAAACAAATATTTTGTGTCCTCTTTAAATGCTCTGTAATACTTTCCTTAAATTACACTAAAATGATTCATTTATAAAGTTTCATAAACTCTCTTTTTATGTGTTTCTACTTAAATTGGACATTACTAATCATGTTCCATGACTATTTTCCCTTATGAATATCCATTTATGTTTTTAATCCATTCTTTCAGGGACATATTTATGATAATCTCATTTGTTATGCCTTATGACATGATTATAATACCCATTTTTTTCATAGGTAACCCATATGTTATATTCGATTCCTTATGTGTGATTCTTCATGCGGAACACATATTCGTGAACATGTTATAATGGGTGAACTCAGATGGTGTTCCAATGCATTGGTTAATGTTTAGTCTCATGAGACGTCATGATGGTAGAGAGAGTAAACCTGATTCCTTGATGGGATTTGTCCACCATGTAATATAGTCTTGGCAGTTAGCCTTGACACATGTTTATGTCATGTTTTATGTTATTTCCACATTTCTATGATGCCATGATTATATGTTCCCATGTTATACATGTTATTCTTATTTATGTTTTTTCATGTTTTATTCTTTTTATATAATCATGTTATGTCTTCTAACCCATGCTTTATGTTTTATTCCTAAGCTTATTTTCTAACAGGGATTTTTAGCTCAACCATTTTGTTTATGTGTTCCTTTGGTTTTCCTATACAGATATAGGATCTCAATTGAAGGTAGGAGTTCATTATGGATATTAAATAAAATATGTTTTCATTATGTTTAATTATGTACCTAATCTTAAAAAGTTACTAGAATTTACAATCCTTGGCTTGTAATCGATGACTAGATATGTTTAAAATCATGTAATAATATGTGAAAATGGATAGGGTCACTATAAAAACACTGTGATATATCTTGAAAACCATTCATACATGATTTCTAATCTATATGATTTCAAACATTGTTTTAAACTGAAATGTTTAACATACATGTTTCTTAAAAATGAATTCAACATTGGGGACAATGTTGACTTTTTCTGTGGGATAAAAGGTCATTCAATGTGTTAAACTATACGACAATGAGAACTCATCATAAACCCCATTTTTTTTTAAATTTCACTATTTTTCAAGTTTAAATGAATCATTTTCATTGATTTTAAATTTTTCTTATGTTTGAATGTTTTGTACCCAATTTATGATGGTTAATTAACTAATACCCCTTAGATATAGTTTGGTAATTCATTTTTCATTACCATTTGGAAAATATATTGACTTACGTAAAATATTTAATAAATGTTATACAATTATCACCCCCTTTTGAATTTTTTAATTTGAATTCAAACTCATAAAATATGCATTCATATGAAATGAAAAATATATCCATATTGAACTAATTCTTTTATTTTTTTAAGTTAATGCATGAGTTATTTATAATCACTTATAAATTATTGAATTATCGCATCCAAATACAGTGTATAATTTACTTGGTTGCTAATTTTGTGAGTCTATTCTTCTAGAGGTAAAGAGAAGTTTGAACTTTCAGTTGAATGAAAATTGAAGATGGTTTATTCTAATTTAAAATTTTAAGGTCAATTATCTTTGTAAAAAAAGAATAAGTTTTTCACTAGAAAATATTAAATTTATTGAGATTAAATTTATACACTACTTGAATAAATTCCAAAGGGGAAAATCAATTTGAATAACAGTTTTTAATGGTCCCCCAATATTTCAAATTTAGGATTTATTTCATTATTTTTGAAGTTAAAATGAATCATTTTCAATAGTTTAATGGATAATTGATATTAATTGAGTAATTTTTGATTAATTTTTGGTGTGCTAGTTTTTTTGTATTTTTTTAAAAACAATTATTTTATGTTTAATTAATGTATTTAATGTTTTAATTGTGATTTTTGGTCAACTATGAGTTATTATATAATTACAATATTAATATTAGCGTCATTATATATTTTTATGTTTTGTTAATTTAATTTTTCGTTTCCTGGTTTTGTTTTTAATTAATTAGTTAATAGAAATTTAAATTTATTTTTTAATATAATGATATAAATTTTTTCAAAATCAGTAACATTAATTTTCAATTTAATAATTTTGTAAATTTTATAAATTCTTTGTTTAATTAATTAATTAATCAATTCATTAACTAATTATTGGATTTTCATTTTATAGATTTTATTTGGATTGATTTTAATAGTTTTTTCATTTTATATGCAGATCATGTAGTAAAATTATAATTTGGCCCTGCCACTGTTTAGATCGGGACCGATTACGTCTGATCATGAGTTACTGGAAGTCAATGATGTGGGAGACTACTGAATCTTGATCGATGAACCGAATCCACTAACCACTAGGGATCTGATCTATGACATTTCCAATTGTGATTCTGGATGACAAACCAATGGGAACTGTGATTCATAGCTATTTGTTTTGAAATGAGGAAATCATAGATGATGATCAGATGATGAATCTCTGAACAAATAAAATTTTTTATTTTTTGATCTCTAGATTGGAGTTTTTTTTTACAAAATGATAAATAACAGATTACTTTACCTATTTATAGGTCCCCCACAATTAATTTTAGTGTATTTCATAGATTTTATGATTTTATTATTTATAGGAGGTTTGTTTATTTTAGGGAAAGAGTTTTCGGATTGGATTCTAGTCAAATTGAATGCGTGTTGGAAGTCTTTGACATGTGGGGTTCATGAAGCTAAAGAAAATATTTTTCCTTTATTTCTCTATGAAAATTTAAAATTACTAAAAAGTGTTTACTGAAGCATTTAATGTTCACATGCAAGTGTGACATAATTTGTTAGAGAGTTTTGTTTAAACTATAACACTGGTGAGTTTTATTTAGGCTATAGAACTAGTGACTCAAAGAGGGAAAATTAAATATCTGAGATGGGTGTCATTGTATGTAGATGGTGGATTTAGGTGGAAGAAAGTTAAAATGGAATAAGAAAAAGGGGTGGAATTCTGTAAATTATGAATGACAACATATTTTTTTGATTTAGACAGAAGCAGACAATGATCAACAACTTATTTCTGATGAAGATGGTATATCAACACCAGAAACACACTTCTTACAATTTGGGAGCATAGAATTGGGATAATATCAAAGAGATTTTTTGAAAGCTCGGAGAGGATCCATGACTGATCATTCTAATGAATAAGGATATCAGAGTGAGGTCCAATGCCTCGATCATGCTCAACTGTACTTTTTATAACTGTAACTAGTGTATTGAAATTGGGATGTCTTTCTGAGTTTTCATATCTCATATTTTTATAAATTATAATTCTCTCTAGATATTTTAACATTGATAATATGATCATTAATTGATGTTTAAATATTTTGTCATTTTGTTTTTGTTTTTCTTCCATTTTGAGAACTTAGACATTACTTATTGAAGTTTCACAGTCTTTGAATGCAGTCTGTTTGTCCAACCAGAGTATGAGATTGAAACCGATTCTCTCTATTTAATTTTATCAGTCTGCAATTGAGGACTATGAGTAAATAGGGATTCAATTATGTCATTATACATGGGTTTTGTTAAGTGATTTGATCAACTCTCACATAAAGGAGTTATTCTACTAAGATCATAGCATTTTTACCTCAATCTAATTAACTTAATGAGACACATGATTAGAGATATAAATCTATGAATTAATAGAGAGTTAGTTGTGAAATCATTTTAAAATGATGAATAATGGCTAGACATGTACATTCACTAGGAAAGGTCATTTATTCTACATTTTGTTGAATCTGCTACCTATTTTCAAATGTTTTCATGACTGTAATTTTAGGAAATTATTCTACTTTCAGTTATTGCCTTATAAATCCCCTTAAATATAATAAAACCATTACAAATACTAGTAAAATATGTGACATGAAAACTTCTTAAATGTAGTCTCATTGGAAGAAAAATATGGGTGCTGCATTACTATAGTATTTAAGAGATTAAAAACTTATTGTTAGGAGATAATAACAACACACAAAAACCTCACTCTATAAGCATTTATCACATGAAAATAGCAAGGATCAAAATAACATTATTAAATCATAATTATAAGAATATATACATCAATTGAAAATCAAACATCATCCAATGAATTAATCTAAAAAAGATATTGTCTCAAGTTTGATGGGGGATAATCAAATAGGGATAAAATCCAAGGAAAACAAAATCTCACCTCATGATTGGATTGATCGCTGACAAAGAACAATTTTATTCTACTATCTTTAGTCCGGTCCAAGAACTTTGTGGGAAAAGAAAACTACTTATCAAAACAATTATTTCTAAATCATGATCTTGTTGTCATTCATCATAAGTTCTCCACGAATCCACTCAAATCATTAGGGTTTTTCATATAACCCTAGGGTTTTTCCATAACTGGGTTTAGAAATTGAAGTATTAGGTTTATCCATTTAATAAACAATAAATCTATTAATTAATTTTTTAATTTATTAATCCTCCCACAAATACTCCTAAGACAGACACCTAACACGCACAAAGGTTATGTCGCACTAAAGGTATAATCCATATTTCAAATTTAATGGTGGTCCTGGTATCTCCATCTGAGGCTCCATTTGGTATTTATTCCATTATATTAGAAATAATACACATGTGTGACAAAATATATTAAATATTTTAATTATATCAAAACTGAGGAACATCGAGCCCTGGCTTCCCACACTGACTCATGTCATGACCTGAACCAAGCTGGGGCTCGATCCAAAACTATCCCAAGCCCACCTCTATAGTCTAGAGGGTGGCGACAACCAAAAAATTCATAACTAACATAGGGAGGCTTTTTCCTAAGTATATGTATGCACACACACAACCATCTTGATGCCGAATTATAGAGGAAAAATGTAAAAGACGCAAGACACCTAGAAAGTAAACCAAGCATGCATAACATCTAAGGTGTACAAGAGTACGACAATGGAAACTGAAAAAAAGGACCAAAATACATGCCCAACCATAAATATATCTCAACCTGACTAAACTGTAAATGTAAACTGCTAAGAGAGAATAGTTCCTAATACTATATCACTCAAGCAAACTATTTTTCCTTAAAATATAGAATAAATTCAAATACATGCTTGAATGAAATAAAAAATCACATTTCATGAATCTAAAGAGTAAACTTTTCTATCAATGGGTTTAATGATTAAGTTGAGTGATAAATAAGAAAGATCTACATATTTCAAATATATAAATTGGTTTAAATGAGGAGATAGGGTGCATGAAATATTCATACATTAATATAAGAAGATATTTCACAAGGATAAATTCTAAAATGGTGCATATTATTTATAAATCCACATGAAGAATGAATTATGCACATAAATGGAAAATAATAACCAAGGTTTTGGGTATAATAATGGTAATATAAATGACGATGTACTAGATATTGTTGAAGAATTATTGAGTCTAATTATGATAACATGAATGCATTTGATGTATTGAGATGAAATAAATGAGATAAAGTTATGATAATATTTAATTATCATAAGAAACTAAATACTGGGTTTACATGTGAATTTATAGAGAATAATTATAATGATATAGATGAGAATTGAAGACGGAGGTTGGAATAGTATTGATGAATGTATAATACTAGGGATTAAGGATATTTAATTGTGATATTATTCATTAGTAAATAAGAATTAAATAATCCTTCAATATGGTGATTTATGTGCATTCAAATATTGAGAATAATATTCACATATAGTGAATATAAATATGAGAAGAATTAGAATGACAATTCGGGGTTCGACACTATTATTCTAAAATGAAAAATAATTTTGTGAAGACATAGATCTGATACAACATCTTTTGTAAACTTTGATATATAAAAGAGAGAGAAAAGAATAATAAGAAGAGATTGTGAGTGGCACTCCAAAATTATTAAATCATAGGCCAAAGATGATAAGTATCTAGCCTATAATATATTCTTATATTTTAGATGTTTGAAGAAAATAAAGTCTGTTCATCTGATTATTGTAGGAGAGTAATATGATCAATTCATATTATCTAAAAGGTACTCGAGTCAACAATAGAGATCTTGCTTCAATGTGTTACAAGACCAATCTATTGTACAATGGGATAGCAAACTCACTCTTTCTTTATAATTAGTTAGATCTTGGATTATGTGTTCATGGTCATACCCTTTCCTGTGTTTTATTTGATGATATGAATGAAGTTATGTGTGTGTGGTATGATAACCACCCTACAACGGGGATGTATTCATCCTAAGGGGGGTGAACCTCGTCAACAATACTAGTTTTCTCTTATGCTGATTTCCAATTCCAAAATCTGAATTTAAACTAACCAAATATAAGATAAAAAGTGTTAAATAAAAATCTAATCACTAAACAAGTGAGGTGGTAAATGATCGATACAAGTTTTAATAGGTCATCACACAATGATTCACCCTCTCTCAATGTGATCACATCCATGTATAGTTCTCTGTCAGCTTGAAACATTCTTACCACTATAGCTTTAAAAATGGTTTTAAGCCTGGTGATTTTCCAAAAAAGAAACCTTATTTTAAAAGTTATATCTTTTTGAAACACAATATTAATTAAAATATTATTATTCCTCCTTTAATTATTCTATAAAAAAATTAAAAGGGATTTGTTTCCATGGCCACTAATCTTTTTTATTTTGAAACATTACCATTATGAAAAAAATAATGTGGGTATAAGTGTCATTTTAAAATCATTTAGTGTGGATTGAGTTAAAAAATGGATCTAAAAATAATCGCAAATAATTATGAAAATTAATATCTTATAAAATCTATCCTCTTTTATCGGTTATTCAATGTCATATCAAACAGAGCACCAATAGAAGTATGCCTTAGTTTATAACCATTGTTTCGTTGTGTACGGTTTGTTTGGGACTTTTAAATGAATTACTTTTCCATTATATGGTATTATCATTGTATATATTAAGGGTTGTGTTTATCACACCCGCATGGTTCAATTAGTCAAATATTAGCTTGTTTGATTGTTTTAATGTTACATTATAATTAAAGAAGTACATTTTTCTTTTTCCCATGATTGTAATCCATACTAGTTGATTTCATATTCATGTGATTTTATAATTGAGCATACAAAGCATGAATAGTATTTTATGTTATAGCTAGAATTTTATTTTTTGGATATGAAAATAATAGTATATTTTTTCATTTGTTATGTTTACTTTAGCATGGATATGGTTTTATGGATATTGAGAATGATAAAAGGGTCTATTATCTACTTTATTAATTTTAAATCGTGCTATTTTTTTCTTAAAGGATTCCCATTAATTGATTAATGTATCATATGGATGCTATTTTATTTATATTATTATAAATTTATTAAGTGGTTATATCTCATGGGATAGATTTTGTGACCGTACTAAGTATACCTCTTCCCATATTCCACAGTATAGGAATTGGACCTGACTTAGTATAGATCTTACCATTCCCATTGGACAAGATTATTACAATACTCTGGTGTATACTGCTCTAGGTGTGATGGGTTCCAATATTTCACAACCTCCAATAAACTTTTCTCATATTCTAGGTGTAGGCCCAAAATTAGGTAGTATCGGTATGGATCCTTCTGGTAAAGGGAGTTACTAGTGGTAGCCTGCGTGGATTCCTTAGTTGCATCACTGCTTTCCTACTTCTATGCCTTGTTTGTGGCTACCAAAACTATTTTATATTATATTTATATAAATTTGTATACATGTTTATGACTGATTGAAAATTTAAAATTTATTATTATGAAAAAATAAGATAATGGGGGAAGGGAATGGGAGGTAAATTTTTAAGGAGGCCTAAAATGGTGAAGACCAAGGGAAACCCATGGATGATATTAACAAAGTCCATAGGTTCCCAACACCACAGTCTGGTCAACTTTAGAAACTAGGATATCTGAATCCATGTTTCCATCTCACAAATTATGTAGAATTTTAACATCTGAAATAGGCATACACTAACATTTCTGGATGATATAGGTGATTCTTCAGTGACTTGGATAGGATACCAAAAGTGAGTTGACAAGCATGGATAAATAAACATCAAAAAAGGTTAAAATTATGTTTTTAAAACTTTAAATATTAATAAAAGTATAACCTGATATTCTACATGAATTGATGTTCCCAATCCACTGTAGGCTAGTAAATCCATGAGGGATAAACCTAAACCATCCCAGAATAGGCCACCTCTATGCATAATTCCAGGTTTAAATGGTCCACCGGTGTTTAGTTTTAAACCCTACCACATATAATTCTAACAAAACCAAGCACAACTAGTCCTTATACCATTTTTATAACCAAATGGAATAATATAGGGAATCTAGAACATGACAGCATGATGTAGGATGACCTCCTTGCACTGTGTACTAAGATAATAGAACTTGGAAAGAATTGTAGTTTTGAGATACAATTTTTTAGGGATGAGGACTTAATGTCAGACTACATTATTAGTGTCCCAAATCATCAAATATATTTCATCAATAATAATGGGTTGTCCTTTCTTATTCAAGTTATTAACAATATTAATGATGAAACAATAAAGAATAAAATGATCCAAAAAATTGAAGCTTCTATAAACCCCCTTGAGATACATCCAGATGAAATGGACCCAATATCCTTCCATTAATATATGATAAACTAATTTAGTACTTTCATTCATACAATAGAGTCAGTTGGAGGTTTTTCTTAAGCCTTTCCTTTAGATATCTAAATATTTTGAGAAAGAATGATTTTTGAGACACAAAACAATGAAGTTAAATTTGGTAGGGATGTTATTACACCATAGGTTGTTATCTAGGGAGATATATATATGTGGAACATGGATCTTCTCATGAATCGATGATTATATGAAGGATCTAGAATGAGAGGTATTGGAAATGTAGTATTCAGGATCCTCAACCAGTTTGTTTATTTTATATAGGTCGTTTTGGTAATTATTGAGAACCAATTCCAACAAATGAGGGAAAGAAATAGCATACCAAAAGCTGAGGTCTAAAGGATGGCATATAAGGAATTATAATGGGGAACCAGAATACTTATCCTACTAGAAATAAATTTCACCTATTGTAACACCACAGAATGATAAAGGGTAAAATGACTAAATGATATGAATCATGTCAACAATGTGAACCTTCCTTTTTTAGGATCCTACCTGATTATAACTTCATAGATAAGCGTGTTTTGCATGTAGTAGTTATTATAATGGGTGAAATTCTCATATTTTTCTCAAGGTGTGTAAGAGTTAGGACAAAGCACACAGGGAAGGATATGTGTTGTCCTATGGGGACTGTCAACTGTAAGATGACTCATTCGAGCATGTGGGTGGGCCCCAGGATGGGGACCACATGCCTTCGGGGCAACTAGTGGTACCTGGTGGGCCAGGACCCAAAAACAATGTTATGGTGGGCTATTTGTCTTATCACTAGGGCCTAGTTTTTACATTTGGTATCAGATCCAGTACCATGCCTAAAAGTTGCTGCAGTGCCTGGGTTGAGATGTAGGGCCCACAATGAGGGAGTTGTGCTCTAGGGGGGGATATAACACCCCAAAATGAGAAAGGATTAAATGAATAAATGATACGACTCATGTTAACAAGGTGAATATTCATTTTCAAGAGCCTACCTGATTAGAACTCTACAGTTAACATGCTTGATCTAAAGTAGTGATTAGGATGGCTGGGCTTCGGGGAAGTTTCCCATGGTGTGTGTGAGTAAGGAAAAATCACATTGGAATGGATATGTGTTGGTCTGTGGGTATTTTCTTTAGTCAAATAACCCGTTCAGGCACATGGGAGGGACCTAGGGTGGGGACCACATGTCGGTGGGGCCACAGGTGGTACCTGGTGGGCCAGGACCCAAAGATCATGTTACGGAAGGATGTTTCTGCTATCAATGGGACCCATTTTTCACACCTATACCAATAATTACTAAGAAATAATAAAACAAAGATTCTATCCACACCTTTGGTAAATAAAAACTCATTCAAAAAATAGAAAGAACATTTATTTTAAACCTCTTTAATGAAATTCAAAAATGGGTAATAATTAAATCAATCAATCTATGGGGGTGTGTGGGAGTGAGTAAAAATGACACTATAAATGGCACTTGTTGGCATGTGGGGACTTTCATTAGTCAAACGAACCATTCAAGGGCATGAGTGGGCCCGAGGTTGGGGACAACATGTATGTGGGGTAACTAGTGGTACCTGGCAGGCCAGGACCCAACGACCATGTTGAGGCGGGTGTTTGTGCTTCCACTATGACCTAGTTGTCACACCTATACCAATAATCCAAATAAATTTTAAAACAAAGATTGTATCCACACCATTGATAAACTATAACTCTTTCAGAAAATAGAAAGAACATTTATTACACCTCTTTAATGAAATCCAATAATTGGTAAAAATTAAATCAATATATCTATTTAGAATAGTAAAAAAACATTCATGAAAAAATTATAAATTAAATATGGACATGGAAGAAAAATATTCCCAACCAAATAAAAATAATTTCTTTTTCCTTAAAATAGTTATTCCAAACATTTGAGTACTCAAAGAGAGGATAATTTAAGAAAAACATGTAATTTATAGAATTAACCAGAGGGGAAGAAAATATATAATATTTTTGAGAGATAGATCATATAATTTCATCATCAATCTCGATAAAAAGTGATATTGTAATATAAAATCACTACAAATTTGGTAGCTTTTCAATCATAAACCCCATGAAATAGTTAACATCAAATTCAAAATTAAAAACCAAGAATAAAAATTTATTAATGATATAAAACATCAAAGGTTAATTATGTAAAACATATTAATGAAATAGGTCATGAATATGACATCGATCTCACAGAAATAAAAGTATGATGAGAAACCCTTACCTCAGGTTTGAATTATTTAGAAAGGGATTTTAACCTCTTGTATAATAAATTTAAATTCATTAAAATTCTACATGAAAATTACATTCATAATTATAATTTACTTACAACATCATATCACTCATTCGCTGACAATATTTCATTATCATCGCCATTTTGGTTATTAAATACTTCATATTTCATGTATTTTTCAATTAGGTGGTTATGGTCCCTGCATCTTGATCATAGTTCCATCATATAATTTTTTTAATAATGATATAAATATCATATGAATTCATTATATAAATATATCTAAAAACTTCCATAAAAGGTATAAATAAAAAAGTGAATTACAACGTTCATGGAGGCGGTCGTCTGTACGTACGTATGAATGATATTTTCGTTTTCTAAGGAAAAAAGGATAGTATAATCAAAAATATTTTGTCATTAAATAATCATAATTATATCATAAATATCAACAATATTTATTGAAATCATACTTACAAACAACCAATAAATATAGTGATGTAAAATTAATCTTATCACTAAGTCGAGGTAGTAGTCTACATGTATGCACAAGCGATACTTTCATTTCTCATTTGGTGGAAAGGAGGTGGAAAATGGTTATCCAGTAATCATAATAAAATTTTAGTATATTTTTTATACTATATACATTATTTTATGAAGGATACAAAATATTAAGGGTAAGTATAATAAGAAATAAACTTTGAAAGAATCAGGTAAGATGGTAACCTCTTCTTTAAGAGACCACCTTTGGCTTAAAACTCATGGCTTCATTGGATATTATTAATGTAAGACTAGAAGATAAACAACAATGAGAAGGAATATAAGAATTTTTTTTAGAAATTATTTTCCTATATAGAGAGATCAAATTTTGTGAATAAGAGAGGATAATAGATTTCCTTTTATATGTGAGGGGTGTGACACATATGGATTTACTAAAAAGATTTAAATGATATAAAGTTCCATTCACATGAAATTAGAAGAAAATGTACAAGACAAAAATCAGATAATATAATGTATAAATTTCTTAAATAAATAATATTTATACAAGTTTATGTGGAATTTTTACCCTTATAGCTTAGTTTCACCCCCTAAGTAAACCCGATTTATACCTAACCATGGAAACAGAGTTTTATAGTTTATAGTATCCATTATGACAAAAAACGAATGTGAAATAATTTTGACATGTTGATTCCAAATATATAATTCATTTAATCAAATTTAAATTTTATAATTTACATAAATAAATTATTAAATAATCACGCAAAATGCAATGAAAACCCATTTTTTGATTAATGAATTTTAAGCGAAAAATCAAATTTATTCTCATTAATATCTTATTAAGTACAATTAGATTACTGTTAAAACATTTTATTGAATGTAAATTATAAAAATTTCATTAACATAATTTGTAAATAATTATTGATTTAATTTTTTAAGACAAAGACACATTTAGCACATAAAAATAGTTTTAAGAAAAAAAAATATTTTCACCTTAAAATGATTTTATATTCATTCTTAACCATTATAAAAATAATTTATGAGAGATTATTCATAAATTATCAATAAATTTAATTAAAACTATTTTTAAATAGTGATTAATATACTTGTTTATATAAAAAATTATAATAAATAGAAAAAATATATTTCTTCAAAGAAATAAGTATTTTAATCATGAAATGATGTTAACAATATTTAAATATTATTTCTGAGGAATTAATCAAAACATTTGAATTAAAGAAGCCATATATATATATATATATATATAATGTTTTTAATCTTATTCTTACCCACTGATCCAATTACTAGGTTATAAAGTATAGAATATATCATGGTTTATTTAGACTCAGGATTTCATGTAAAGAAAGCTATTAGATACTTCAAATTTATTTCAAAGGAATAAATATAAAACATTGGGGTGATATACCCTCAACGCCCCATAAAATTAATTTCACCCTCAAAATTACCTCACTTAGACGTAAATAAATGACGAGAGGTCTACTTCATTACATCCTTAGGTTTCCATGTAGCTTCCTATAATTTATAATTGCTCAAAAAAAACTTTAACCAAGTGAGTAATATAATTTTATAAAAATTTATCACTATGATCCAATATTTATTCTAGTTGTTCTTCATAGGAAATGTCATGCTCAAAGGGTATAACATATCAGTTCAGTACATGTGAAGGATCATGTATTAACTTCTTGAAAATAGATATTTGGAACACATCATGAACATGAGAGAGGGTCACTAGAAAACCAAGTAATAATCTACCATCTATATGCAATAATTAATCCAAATGTGGCAAATATACATAGGGATAAAATTTCCCTTCTTTATATATATCATAATCATCTTCTGTGGGGATATTTTTTAGAATACTTTCTCAAAAATTTGGAACACCAAATATCGCTAACGGTTTTCAACATATTTGTTTTCGGGACTATGAGATTCCATGATGTGTTGCTGAATGAATATAACCTTCTTTTCCATTTCCTCAGTTTCTCAGGTCCCAATATCATTTTCCCTCCAACTTTATCCCATTATCTTGGAGTTCTATACTTTCTTCTAAGAGGTCATTATAATGATTCATCTGAATGCTTGAGTGAAATATATTATTATAAAAAATTTGACAAGAGTAAGGTGTTGATCCCAACCAACTTTGAAATTTTGAAAATAAGATATTATAATATCCTCCAAGGTTTAAAAGGTTCTCTCAGACTAGATATATTTTTTATACTGACAAAATTTATATAAATATAATATTATATCTATATCCTTGTGATGAATTATCTAAAAATTTATCGTAAGCCTCAAATATCGATTAGATACAATATAATGTGGTACTCAATATAACATTAACACTTATTTAATGTATATCCTAGAAAACATATCAAGAGGGAAATATTATTTAATAGTAATTAAATGTACTTACTTTGTAATGTGATCAACTACAACCAAAATTGAATTATTCCATTTATATGTACTGGGGAGTCCTATGACAAAATACATGGCGATGTTTCCCATCTCAATATAGGTATGGGTAGTGGTTGTAATATCCCCTTAGACTTCTACCACATGGACATAACCTATTGGCATACTAAGAACCAGGATACATAATCTACAATATATATCTCAATGTTATCCCACCAAAAATTATTCTTAAGGACTTTATACATATTATCACTTATAGTATTAATAGAGAACGATAATCTATTAAATTTTTCGAACAACTCCTTCAATTAGGGTATAATAAAGACACATACATTATTCCTGAAACTTATAATTCCATAACAGTCAAGGTTGAACTTAGCATCATTTCTCAACTTCATTTAATTATCTACAACCTTAGTTTTTCCAATTCAATATTCATGTGGACATATAATTGAATACTAAAATGTTAAAGATCATATTTCTCCCTTTATATTATTATTTCATGGTCTATCCGTTGAAAATCCAAAGATATTTGATCTTTTTTTATCCCAATCTTAAATAAGATAACATTATTCTTGTTCATCAAATTATTATCCACCTCATTCAATTTCCAAAGGTGGTAAAGTATTGAGAAGTCATAATCATCAATAAAATACAACCATCTTCTATGGTGCATATTAAACCATTTCTTGGTGAATATATACATTAGTATTTTATGATCATTATATATGCCCCACCTTTCTCTGTAAATATAATGCATATGTTTCCTTAATAAAATAATTTTCATTTATAACTCTATTTCATGGGTCCAGTGATTCTACTCAAGCACCTTAGTTAATGGGAGGCATAATATATCACCATGTCATTCTGTATAAGAAAACTTCCATGTCCCTTTTTAGATGCATCGTTATAAATTCCAAACCCTTTCCCACTATAGGGTAGTGGGAGTACATGTGCACTGACCAACCTTCTCTTTAAATACTTGAAATGTTATTCACATTAATCATTTCAAAGGAACATGACTTCATTTCATGATAACGTGGTGATTGTATTAGACATCCATGAGAAAGTATTCACAAATCATTGATAATATCTAGGAAATGCAAGAAAACTATGAGTATCAATCAAAATTTTTAGTTTCGGCCAATGTTTAATGACTTTCATCTTTGAAGGATCACATGATATACCGTCTCTTGAAATTATGTGTCCCAATAATGATACATTATATAACCAGAATTCACACTTACTGAATTTCTCATGTATTTTCTCCTTCCACAGGATCTTGAATATTACTCTTAGGTGATCTTCATGCTCTTCATTTCACTTGGAGTATATAATAATATCTTATATAATGTTTACCACAAATAGATTAAGGTAAACTATAAAGACTATATTCCTTAAATACATGAAGATAATAGAGGAATTAACAAGTAAAAATTACATCAATATAATTTCAAAGTGATCATACATCATAGAGAAGGATTTCTTAAGCATGTATTATATTTTAATGCTCAGTTTACAGTATCCAAAATGAAACTAAATCTTTGAGAATTATTGATCTCTATGTAGTAAATAAAAAACATTTAATATGTGGAATAGGATACTTATTCTTGATCATGATCTTGTTATGTTTCTAATAATAAATGACTAGTCATATTGATCCATCATTTTTCTTATCAAAAAGAACAAGTGCACCAGATATCTTTATTTCATGCATGTATTTTATGTTGTTTTAAAAAAATGATTTCTTTATTTAAATTATAATTCTTACCAATTTTTGGAATGGTTTAACTCATTTATTTTTTATCATATGAAACAACAAATAATTGAAAAAGGATAAAAAAGGCACTTTATTCCATGAGCTTCACTCATGATTCGACATAATATTTTTTAGGATGATCATAGAGCACTTCCAGGGCATGAAATTGAAGAACCAAAGAAAAAACCTGGCTTACAGAGTATAAAAATTACATTACACATCGTTTAATCATTAAACATCGTGAACTGGTGATTTCATGAATGAGATACATGATTTGAAGTGGAGTAAAGTGATAAATGAATTTACACGTCTTGTAAATCATTATACATTGGGTAAAACGTTGGGATGAGATTAAAAATCCCAGATTATTCATATCAGAAATTTTTGACCAGTTTTAACACCCAGGACCCGCCTTTAACCAATTTACGACCTATCATAAATGCATTTTAATGATAGAAGTTCTCTAGGGAAGTCTATAAATAATATTATAGGCTACCACTCCATGGATCATTTGAAGATCTGCCGCCGCTGGGATTAAGGACCGCCACTACTATGATGCATCAAATAGGATATTTATTTTCCTACCCCCTTGTGGATGGAATAAAAGGGTAGAACTTGTGAAAAGAAACTATAATGACTGGGTATTGATTATATTAAGGTATTTTATTCTTGAATTCAGTTCATCTTGGTCTTTTTCCTCAACCCTAAACTCTCAAATCTCTTCTTCCTTCTATCATTCATGACCATTGCGTGATCGGCAAGGCAGAGATTTTTTTAATGGATTGAATAGAGAATGATTCAAAATATAGACATTGGGTGTATTATTTTCTATTTTTACATGTGGTTCCATATTACCAATTCATTAAATACCCAAGGTAACATGACCGTTTTGAAAAGGGAATGTTAGTGATTTTGGGGTTGTCTACCATGACCATTGGATTTGACTAAACATGGTTACGACACCATATGATTACTATTTAATTTTATTTTCCCCTAATCAATCACAAACAAAAATTTACCACTTTTGTTCATGTTTAATATTTTTTTTAAACCAAATTATTCATCATCTATTATTTCATTCAATTAGATGAGGTTTCTTTAGTAAAATTGTTAGTTTTTATTTTATTTAATTAATATTTTCTCCAACCCTATCTTTGTGGGTTCGACCTTGGAATTTTAATTTATATACCACCTTATAGTTTATTTTTTTGTTTGTTTCTTGTTATAAATTTATAAATCTGGTAACCATGTAGGAATTAACGACACTCATCGGGCTATAAGAACCCATGGTGATTCACATGGTCCAATAAATATATTATGTTGATTTTCCTTGAGTTACTTCATCACTCTTATAACTCAATCAAGGACATTCTGGTAAGAGACTTTGGAATAGGTGTATCACTATGTATGAGATATATTGAAAACTAAAATTCACAATTCATAGGAATACAGGGAAACACTTTTAGAAATATATAATAAACTCTCATACCATAATCATATATTTGATGTTGAGATTTTCCAAAAATATCTAAGATAATTACCGCTTATAAATAGGAACCAAGACCCATAAAATGGGTGTAATCTCCATTGGAATCTTTTATTCATCCTCGCATCATTAAAAAATCATAGTTTCGTTCAAAATATGAAATGAAAATTCCATTACTTTTCCATTGATATAATCTATAGAGAGAGAGAGAGAGAATCCATCCCCAAAATAACATCAAATTCAACCATATGGAGAATAAAAAGATTTGTAGGAAGAAAAATCCCATAAACATAAATTGGAGGATAATAATAGAATTTAGATTTTGTCATCATAAAATTAAGATTTTATACTGTTAAATCAATATAAAATCATTGAGGTGTTAATATGATCCCCTTAAAAAATTATTCAAATATAAAATATTGTGTAAAAATAGAACCAAATAATACATTTACATCTCTTGAATGGATGGTAAATGTACGTTTCACCACTTCATTCTCATAACCCACAATTATAATAGTGATCGCATGAGATTTACCTTTCTCTCTAGGATTAAGTGGTCTATTATATCAATCATCATCCTTAACCCCAAAATTCAATAACTGGTTAGCATAATAAAAATAATCATTATATTTGAAACAATAGAGTGTGGGTGGTACAATATATGGAGTTTTTTCTCCATTCAAATCATTAGATAACTTCTTCTCATCAATTCATCATTCGATTTTATGATGTAATTCCTTTCCACAATTAAATCATTTATTATCCCCCTTAATAAATTTTTTTCTATTATTTTTTCCACACCTTTTTCATAAAGGATGAGTCATATTATTTCTTCCATGTTTTTTATTATTATTGTTTTCTTTGAATTCCATCTATATTTTCATACTAAAACTATGAGATAAATGGGTCACTCTGATATCTATTTATACCTTAAGATAACATCAAGTGATTTATTTATATCTATTGAAGTCTCTTATGGATAACTCCATTTAAAAACATGTTTTTAAGCCACTGGTGAATTGATCAATCTTGATTTCAGGTTGGATGATAATACCATAAACATACCCAACATGTATTGTAAAATTTTCATTATAGGTATTAATGGATTCATCACCCAATTCTTTAACTAGAGAAATAAATTATCCGTTCTTCTATCAATAATATAAGTAAATTAATTATTTAAAAATAAATTCCTAAACTCATTCCACTCTGTAGAGTCAATTTAGTATTTCTGTCTTTTGTTATTGATAAGAGTCCACCATTGATTTTCTTCACCTTCTAAATGATAAATATAAAAAAATCATCCTTTATGCACCAGATAATGGAAAATAAATTTTTATGGTACTTTTATATTTCTCAATCATTAGTGGATCAACATACCCACAAAAGAAGGTGGTTGTTCACTCATAAAGGACTCAATGGTATGTTGTTCCCTCCTTCACTCATTTAGAAGCTAAGTATGTTTCATTCCGACTCCCATAACCTTTTTTTACATTAGACTAAAATCATTTCATTATCCATCAATTTTATCATTAGCATGGTTTCTTCTAGTTCCAACCATTAACAAAAATAAAAAATAATATCTTGAGAAACAATAATACTAATGATAAATCATATAATAATGAAGACTCATTCAATGGATGTCCAAATCATGACACCTTATTTTAAATCCGTGGCACCTTAGGTTTAACTTAGATTATCCATGGACATTATATATTCAAATCCTTCATAATAATTCATATATAAATTTGAATTAACCAAATAATATCCCCCAAGAGTTTCAAACCAAGAGTTTAATATTAGGCCCACTCATCATTCACTGGTAGAAATCATTTTAAAACCCAATATACCCCTTTAAGAGTTTTTACCCCTAGGTGAATATATACTACATCATTGACATCTATATTTCAGTATCCACACTAAGATGTATTTTCTAGGAAAACCATAATCTTTTTTTTCCATAACTAACACGCCTTCACATTTCGTTTAATTCACATAGGATATGGTAATATTAAAATTTCTATTTATCCTAAACTACACTTGTTATAATGAAGTAGTATAGTGATAGTGAGAGGTTGATCCCATAAGTAACATTTTTGCAGATAATGAAACAGAACTTCAAACCCGTTTTGTAGGATTCCTCAAAAATTGCTTTCAGTTTGGGATTTAATTAAATATATAGAGTTTGTTATAAGACTCAGAAATAAGGTAGGTATCAGGATCAATTTTAGGGTTCAGGTAAAAAGTATATTCTCTATCCTAACATAGAATGGTCTTAAGTCTTAGTCTGGGAAGTAGTGCATAGAGCACTATTTGATTATGTTCAAAAAAACTAGATCTATATAAGATACAACTATTGTTTAGTCCAAATATATCTAACAACCAAGAAGAATTAAGCCTATCTTATATGGAAGAAAGTATCACATGCTAATGGTCATTTCCTAATCTACTCCAAACAGGTCAGGTTTATTCATTTAATCTTATTGGGGTTGGGGTTGCTAAAAATAATTGAACAAAAAATTATTATGGAACCTGATTAGCATACTTAGGGTTACTGAGTTACAATTTATTTTTTCATTAAGTTTAGAACACCCCTACTCTTGACCCTTACCCTAATAGGGTTATCTTCTCATGATGGTAATAATCAAGAATGAAGAAATAATTATATACATGCTAGGAAGATTAAGAAAAAAGTTGAAATACGATAGTTTCCAAGGGTGGATTCCAGAATCAAGAAGTTCAGAACCAGATTAAGTACTAAATTAATCAACCACTTACTTGAAATTGTAATCAAGAAAGAATGTATGGCGAAGCTGCCGTTGAATGGAAATGATAATGTTAAAAGGATGTTAAAATGGTTAATGAAAATTAATGGAATATAGGACAAGTATATAACAATAAATGGCACTCTAATTTAATAAAAATGGTAAAAATAATTTTTTAGAGTTGAGTTGGGAGAGAAGGGAAAGGAGAAAAATTAGAGACAATGAGAGAAAATTGAGAGAAAGAAAATGTCTTTGCTGTTGTTCATGAACTCTAATGTAAACAGTTAGGATATTACATGATTTGTAAACATACCACATCATGTAATATTTATCCATGGTTTTCTCTAATTAATTGGGATATGGCATGAATCTTGGATTATATTGGGTTTTTGAAGATTTGACTCATCTCACGATGTGTAATTGGTCTTCATGACATGCTTCTTCTCAAGACTTGATCTTTAAGCATGAAGTGCTCTTTGAATATTACACAACATGAATCAGAGAATCACATAGTGTAATATTTTCATGAATTTAATTTTCTTCATGGATTACTTCATGTCTTGTGACATGATGTGAATGATTGCTACATATCGTGTAACAAATTCATGATGTTTAATATTCAATTTTGGAAAGTTTTCATAACTTTTCATTTAGAGTATTGGAAACCTATTCTATACAATAATCAACACATACCTGGTGATTTATCATGTAAAATATGAATAATAATTAATTGAATGTATCAAAATTATATATAAAACCTCATATTATCAAATTCCCCCACACTTGAACAATTTCTTATCCTCATTCAAAAAACATATCAATAGGGATTTTAAAAGAAATTTTTTTTAAAACAAGTATCATCCATTTCAACCAAGAAAATAAAACTAAGTGTAAGCATAAAAAGTAGGTCTTAAATAATCAATCAAGTAAATAAAATCATTCATGCCTCATAGTTAAGTTCTTTATTCAAATTCTCAATATTTTAGTTACAATATCAAAACTGTTTCTTAAATTATATACCCATTTTTCAATTTACCACACAATAAGTTTTCTCTCATCACTTTAGGTGAAATTTAATTGGAGTTATGCTTATACCCTGAATGTATGTTCCTAACCATTGGATTTAATTTTTCTATCATCTCCAAATTGTATAGAAAAATATGAAATTAAACAGGAGGGCTTCAGGAAAAAGGGTTAAAATGACTCTAAGGATGAGGGAAGGTGGTTAAAAAGTGAAAATAAATATAAAAAGTTAATCTATAAAGTTTAATGCATGATAAGTGGTAATAGTGTAGTGTTGTGGTCACTTTAAGATAAATTAGTGTCCATACTCCAAAAAAACTCAAACTGGATCCATAAGTGTATCAAGTATGTAAAAACAAAGTAACATGTTCCTTAATTTTTCTTTTAATTTTATTTATTTTTCAGAATTAATGTTTAGACCAGATCCCACATCCATACCCTGACCACATATAATCCTTAAAGGGTTTTATTAGTCTAGGAATAGTAATTTTTAACTTTCCTAATAGATAACCAAAAAATCATTTTCCTTTTTCATTTTTTAGAGGAGCAGGATAATAGAAAAATTCTAAAAAATTAACACTTGGATCACAAAAAATAAATTTGGTACAGTACCATATATACCTTGTTAATCAAAACATTTTGTGTCCATTAAATGAAAATTCCCCCACACTTTTTCAAAGTATAATCATGCATAAAACCAAGATCTGGGTAGGAAGGGGTAATCATCTTGGAATAGTTGTATCTTAAAAAGGTTATTCATGGAAACTATGGGATAAATTAAGAATGAAATGTAAGGTGGGTATTGGGAAAAAGTGTCTCAACAACAATTTACTATATCATATTAAAATTTTATTTTTTCAGTAATATCCTCAATAAGGTCTCAAAGAATTTTTTAAAATATTTACATGTCCCATGTGTTAATCCAGAAATATACTCAGAAAAGAAAATGAAATCATAGGCTCAGAATCCTCTCATGAATGGGAGTATATAAGAAAAACTAGAAATCACTCAGGGTTTAAAATAAAGTAATATGTCAATAAAAATAAATTTCAAAAATCATGAATTTGAATTTAATTAATAAAATTTGAAATCATTCTAAAAATCTAAATAGGATCAGAGAATGGGTTTCAAAAAATTTCAAATTAAATTTTTCTTTTATTTATATGGGTTCGATGAGTTTTCAGGTTTAAAACATGCTTCCAATGAAAAATTTCTTTTAAATAAATTAATATAAGAAAAGATCCAAGCATATCAACATTGAATCTTAAGAAAGACTCCTCCACACTTAAAATGATACAGTTTCTATACTATCCTGAAAATAACCTTGGGTCAGATATCATAGATATAGAAAAGGTAAAATGATATATAAATTTTGAAAATGAATGTTATGGAATTGAGATCTCCCTATAATGAGTGTCATTCCATTGTAAAATTTTATAAATCTTGATTTTGAATTGGGAAAACTAAATAATGGGTTATAAAGAAAATATTAAAATTGATAAAATATTAGTCCACAGGGTTTAAATATTTTGGAAACAGTAATTTAGATAGGTTCACATAATAAATAGAAATTAAATACATCTTAGAATCATGCAAATATATGGGTATAATGTTGTTCATGGAAAACTGTGATAAAAATTGATAACAAATGAAAAAAAAATCTTATATACAAGAATACAATTGATGAAAACAAATGAAATATGTTTTTCCTCCCATATAGTGATAACAAAGTCTTCATTATCCAAAAATGTATACAAAGGTATTATATTGTGTGGTCCATATGCTCAAAAGTCCTCTGTCGCCTGCAAGAATTTGTGGTTGTGTCATTGAGCTCATACAGATATTGGTGGGATTAACCACCACATGAGCATACTGAGTATAAATACGATGTTGAAGGAATAAAATTTGTGCTCATTATGTTGGTGACTACTTCTAAGCATGCATGTATAGTGAAATACACTCAATATAGTGCTAGAAATTATCCATGTGTTGAGTCACCCATAGTACGAGGGTATATGGTGATAGAACAGGTGCATTGATGACCCTAGAAGAGGTAGAAAAGAAGACATGACTACTATAATAGTGTAATGAAATGAAAAATAATCCAAGAACCAATAAGTAAAAACCAGTATCCCATGTATATAATAAGTATAACAATACATCATTGATATATAAAATAAACAATACAATGATTTAATCACCAAGACAGAGTACAAAAATAGGGGAGGGGACTAGGATATACTAATAAAAATAAAAATCATCTAGCTTCTCATCTAATGCCCTCTACCAAATAGAGGGTTCTTATAGCTAGCTCTCCAGATCAATTGAAAAAATAGAGGAATGGGTTGGTGGATCACTTATTGTACTGGGTTCAATTATGATGGAATCTTTATTAGTGGCTCATGGAGGTGAGGTACCAATCTGGAGGGTGGTCATGGATCTGGATGGTAGATCAACGAATGATACCTTAGTAGATGGTGTTAGGGCTGGGCCCTTTTCCAGTCGGTCCTGATCTAGAAAGAACTCATGATGGGTAGCATGGTCTATCATCTCATAGGGAAGGTTGGCCAAGGTGGTGGGTGGGGAAAGAATGTTGGAGGATGATGTTTTTACTAGATGTATAGGCTGAGTGACCATAGTAACAGATGGGGATGAAGGGGTGGAAAATAGATAAAAATCGATGTAGGGGATACCCAGTTGGTGGGTAATCTGGTAAAGATTATATTGGATGAAAAGTTGTATATCCTATGTTCTACTAGATAATATGGGGTGGGTGGTGATATATGAAAGGTGGTAGTGGAAGGGGAAGGAATATGGGCAGCTCTATGGGTGGGTAAAGTAGTGGTAGCAGTAGGGGTTGGGGTAGAGGTGGAAGTGACATGGGTGGTGGATGGATCTTATGTGGCAGGAGAAGGTGTTGGGTCAACATAATGATCTCTGTGTGCCTCATTATCACCCTCAATGTATCCTAGCACCCATAAATAGAAGTCACCATCCTTCACCAGCAGTTTCATCTTATGTAACTGGAGTATGTCTATTAAATCCATGGTACTGGGAGAGGTGAGGGGAAGGGAGGTGTCGAAAATTCCAAGATGACGGGCTAAATGAGTAATGAAATACCCTCCTATCAGTTTACCTCATGTCCTCTATGCATGTGTCCTGAAATATAAGGTGAAATGTTATGTCTTTTTTAGGGTAGGTCCACCCATGGAAACAAAAAGGATGAGTAAATATAGCTTGATGATGCTATTATATGACTCTACAAGAGAAAACCATACATGAGTTAATTACCGATAGAGAATCTAGAGCACTAAAACTCCAAGATATGTGGATTTGGTAATATAAGGATCGGGATCACTCTAAGTGTCCAAAAAATCATTCTCTAAATTCATTTTTCATCTAACATTCATTATACAAGATTTAAAGTCGAGAATACATTATAAGTGGGGGTTTTAGAAGAATACATACCAAGACCAATGCCAAACTATATGAATAATAGCTCATGTGGTCATCTGCCTAGCCGAAATTGGAGGCTATCAACAAAAACATTGAATGTGGCCTGTAACTCGAGGAACAACTCCCGTTTTGTCTCCTCATGAACATCAACAATGAAAGTGATGTGCAGGTAGTCAAGGAGTTGGAGGACCTCCTAGATGATGTGAAGGTGTGTGAGTATGGCCAGATCCAACATTTTGTTGGTCAGTATGGGCTTCTCTTACAAATAGATCAATGCTACATAGTGATTTCTGTTTGAAAAATGAATTATGGGTGGAGGTGTGGGTGAGAAGCATCCTACAAACTGTTGGACATCGAGTGGGATTCATTGGTGGCTGATAGTGATGTGGAGACCAAAGTAGTGGTTTTGGAGGATGAAATAGGGGTTTTGGAGGTGTGACAACCCTTTAGTGCTTCAACAGAGGTGAGTCATCATGCACAAGTGTGGGATCAGTGGGAGGAGTGTGCACCATCTTTGTGTGGGCCATTTCTGGTGTAATAGACATGATGGAGAGGTGTAAGTGATGAGGATTCACATGTGAAGGGGAATATCAGTGGGGGTGAGGTGACGATGGAGGCAGGTCATACAAGACAGGGGGTGAGGGGGAATTGGGAGAGGGGGAGTGAGCTTTGTGAACATTGGGTTCACGACCAAAATAATACATCAAATTAAATGACATGTATTTGGTTACATGATATTTAATTCAAGAATTAAATTATTTTCCCCAGTAAACCTCACACATCATATGACTTATTAGATGATGTATAATTGGGGATCTTTTCACATTTTTAACCAAATCCTTGCCCTTTTCTCTTAGCATTCCCCAAGAAACCATAAATTTTATTCTATCATATTATAGCCTATGGTGACTTCTACTAGGTTTAGTCCCATCCAATAATTCTTTTAATATCGAGATCCTGACTCGGTGGTGTTCATCTTAATTTCAAAGTGATGACACATCACTTACGGAATGGTTCCTGATAAATCTTCATTCTCTAACCATTGACTTTGAATGGGGGTTCTCATCCTTTTATAGATTTTATATTCCCATAGAATAATAATTTTATGACCATGAAGGGTCCTGGCCATCTTGATTTCATTATCCTATGGAATGGTATTAATCAGTAGTTTAATAAAAAGGGCTCAATCTTTGGTAAACAAATTCATCATAGGATGCACCAATCATTCCATTTCTTAGTTTTCTCTTTATAAATGATGTAATTATCATATAAGTCCTTTCTTATCTCGTATAGTTAAAATATATGAAGAAAACTAACTTCTATAGATTATTGAGAAGCCATATTCAACTTTTTTATTTCCCAATACGAGTGATGATCTGGTTCTACAGGTAAATAGAAACGTTTTTCGTACACTAATCGGAAGGGGTAGTGCCAATGAGTGTTTTGTATGTAGTGTGTTATGAACAGAGTACATTGTATAACTTTATACTCCAGTCATTCATATTTGTGTTAACAATATTTTAAAGGTGTTTATGGATTTTCCTATTAGAAAAGTGAACTTTAACACTTTTTTGCAGGTGGTAAGGAGTGCATGTGTTATATCGTATTTCGTGCTTCCCCATTATTCCTTTAACAACCTGATTGGTAAAATGTGTTCCAAGATCACTAATAAGTAATTTGGGAAATCAGAATTTTTAAAAAACATTTTTGTAACAAAATCATGACCACTTTTTCCATTTTATGACTGGTAGCTTTAGCTTCTACCCATTTCAAGACGAATTCAACTCCAAAAAGGATATAAAAGTTTCCATGTAAATTAGGGAATGAACCCATTAAATATAATACCCACATGTTGAATATTTTAGCTTCTATGATCGAGTTTTGAGGCATTTCATTTTTTCCCAATGGTTCCCATTTATTGGCACTGATCACAGTTCTGACAATAATTTCATGCATCTTGGTGATGTGTGGTGGAAAAGATTATAATTTTTAGCCTTTTTTCTACTGTGCATTATAAAGCATGATTCCCTCCACATGGTGATGTGGGAGACATTTCTAACAGACTTTGGATCTCGTCTTATGTGATGTAGCAGTGCATTAATCCATTAATAAAATGGTTAAAAAATTTCAGTCATCCCAGTAGTAGTGATAAGTCTCAAAAAAAATATCCTCTTTTGTTGGTAAGAGAGTTTTGGGTAAAGGAATCCTGTGGAAATATTGTTTTCAATTTTGAAAAACTAAGGCCATTCCTCTGCTTTCGGGATAAAAAGAGTTTCATTGGGTAATTCATCCTCGATGTATAGATTATCATCTTCTTTAATGAGGGGTAATGAGAGTCTGGATAGATGATTAGAGACACAATTATCCATACCTTTGGTGTCTTTGATGTTGATGTCATATTATTGCAGCAATAAGATCAAATAAATCAACTTGGTTTGGCATCCTTTTTACTCATTAAATATTTTAGGTCATCATGATTAGTTTAAAAAATCACCTTTGACAAAAATAAGTTGGAATGAAACTTTTTAAATGAATAGATTAGTGCAAGGAGTTCTTTTTTGGTGGTTTTTTAGTTTACCTGAGCATCCTTCAAGGTGTGATTGGAATAATATATAGGACATAATGTGTGGTCGACCCACTTTCCTAAGACAATGCCTACCAGAAATTCACATTCATTGTACATCAACTCAAATTATTTACCCCAATTTGGTGAAATGATAAGAGGAGTGGCCACCATGATTTTATTTATAATTTTGAATGTCCATCGACACTCTCATTAAATTCAAAAGGGGAATCCTTTTTTAATTGGTGAGTAAAAGTGTGGGAAATTTTTGAAAAATATTTCAGGAAGTGTTGGTACAATCCTACATGTCCTAGAAATATCCTTATGCATTTAACTGTTTAGGGATTGGGAAAATATTTAATCAGATTGATTTTTGTGGGATCAAATACCATTCCATACTTGGATATTTATTTCCAAGGAATATGCATCCTTGAACTATAAAGTTTAATTTTTCCATGTTTAAAACTAAACACTTTTCTTCACAACATTGTAGGGCTACTTCATATTTATTTAGCATGCATCGACATATATTCTATATACTAAAAAATATTCAATAAAATTTTTTAAGAATTCCTCCACCATATAATGTAACATATGTTTCATAAAACTTTCAAAGGTCACAAGTGTATTACACATATCGAATGACATGAGTTTTTAAGATAAGGTACCAAATGGATATGTGACTGTTGTTTTGGAGTAATCATCTGGGTCAACTAAAATATGATTGTATCATAAATTTCCATCCAAGAAATAATATAATTCATGTCCTATGAGTCTTTCAAGAATTTTATCCATGAAAGGAAATGGGAAATTATATTTTTATATTTATGTATTTAATTTTTCTAGTCCACACATACTCTCTATCTAGTGATGGTGTGAGTCGAAATAAATTCATTTTTATCATTCATAACATCTTGCGCCCAACTACTAGTAGTGGACTCACCCATTTTCTATCATAGTGGGAAAAAATTATTCCAGTGACAAAAAGTTTTAGTACATATTTCTTATCTACCTCCTATACTGGTGGGGTGAGTCACCCAAGGGGCTAGTGTTTAAGTTTCACATTTTCTTCTAAAAAAATTATGAGTGAATGAATCAGGTATAATCCCTTTGATGTCATCCAATCTCCAAGAAATTTACTTTTTATGTATTTTTAATACTTTGATCAACTTTTCCTCTTGTTTATGTGTCCAATATGAGTTAATGATGATTAGAAGTGCAGTTCCTCTCTTTGGAAAATAATTCCTTAATGTTCTTGGGAGAGGATTCAGCTTTAGTATTAGTGGCTTAATGACCGATGGTATGAAAAGAAGGATCATGCCCCTTGCAAGAGGTTCTTTATAGTTTTTTTCCTAAAGCTCATACACCACTCCTTTAGTAGGATACAATTCATCACTATCATCCTTTATGTGCATGTGCTCATTTTTCACTTTAGTGAGAAAGATATCTTGATAGTCAAAGGAATAATGTTTTTATTTTGCAGCTTTTAGTAGATCAAACACTAATTGTTCATCACCAACTTTTAATATCAGTCTCCCTTGATTCACATAAAAAAACTCATCTCCAGTGCCTATGTATGATCATCCTAGGATAATGGAAATGTCTCTTTATTTTTTCAAGTCTAAAATTATTATTTCTTCTAGGAAATTGAATTTACTTATTTTAACTAGGACATTCTTGAGTAGTCCTTGAAGGTAATTAACCAATCTTGTAGGTGATTAGAGTACCACTCTAGTCATCTTGAGTTCCTTGAGTCCCAACTTTTGGAATACACTCATCTTCCTAAGGTTAATGTTGTCTCCTAAGTCTCATAGGTATCTTCTGAAGTTACATTATCTTATGGTACATGGAATTGTGAAACTCCTAGGATCTCTCTTTTTTGGGGGAATTTTCTAATGAACAACAGTGTAGAATTATTTATTTAGACAAATTAATCCCAGGTCTTTCATCTTCCTTTTATTGGAAAATAGTTCCTTGATAATTTTTTTATAGGCAGACATTTGGTCAATAACTTCAGTAATTGGGATATTGATGTGTAATTTATTAAATATATCCAAAAATTTATTATATTTACCTTTGATCCTTCCTTCCCTCATTATTTCTATAAAAGGTAGATGTGGCCGGTAAGATGGTTGTGCAACCTAAATATCCTGTTTGGGTTACTCTTATCTCAAAGCTATTGCAGGCGGTGGTTATTCTATAGGTTTCCCTTGATCATTTTGATTTTCTCTTTTGTTGTCATCCTCTTCAATGATTGTTGTGGGTTTATTAGGTTCCTCATAACGTTTCTATTTTCCTCCACATGTTTGTTAAAATACAACACTTTTCCCCTCATTAATACCACTTCCTTCGCATCTTCCTTTGGATATGATCTGTATTACCAGGAATCATACCTAAAAATATATTAGAAAAGGTCTTTGAGATTTGAACCATTTCATATTTGAGATTTCGGAAGGAAACCCATTGATTTTGACCTTTTGTTTCTTGGGTGGTCATCCTATGATATTATTTTTGAATTAAGGTCATGAGAATATTTTTTAATTTTTTTGAAGAGGTGTGGCCGATTGTGGTGGTCTTCGTAAAGCCGATTTAAATTTTTGTTGGCCTCTAAAAGGGAAAATCTATTGGAGATATTTTTCAGGTGGCCTCAAGAAAAGATTCATAAGTATATATCATGGTGGTCCTTGATTCCTAAATTATTCTTCACCACTTCCCTACTGGTAGTACCCTTGATTTGTTTCTTCAGATATTGAACTCACCTCTATTAATAATATTATTTTGGTCGCTGGTATTATTGGTTTTTCTAATTGTAATTAAAATAATTATAGTCTTGTATTTTTTGTTCATATAATCCTACCATGTAGTCTTGATATTAGTGTTGAACACTAATCATTTCATATAATTCAATATCCATTACATGAGAAGGAGGGGGAGGTGCTGCAGTAGGTAACTGAAATGATTCCATCTTATTAGTTAGATCCACTACTTGTGTAGCTAGTCAAGTATTTTCTTCAATGTGGTGGATTCCATGTCGAGGTAGTCCATGATCACACTTCCATATAATGGAATTTTTTGTGACCTCATCTAGAAATACTCAGCCTATTTCTGGTATTTTCACCATTAGTTCTCCATCTATGGTAGTATATTCAATTGTACGAGTGATAAGTTGGGGACCTTGATACAAGGTTTATAGATGTAACCACACATCCAATCCATGATGTGGGAATTTCCTCGTATGTTCTTAAAAGTGATACTAGGCCTCCCAGGTTGATTCTCCATCTATTTGAGTAATGTTTGTGATGTTATTTCGAAGCTTCCAAGTCTGTCTAGATGGAAAATATTTATCTATAAACTTTTTGGCACGTTCATGTGATGTTTTGATTAACTTAGTGGAATGATTCTTTATCCAATAGATGGATCTATCACATAAAGGGAATGGGAATACCCATAATAATATTGAATCAGAGGATACTTATGGGTTTCTAAAGGTATCACAGACTTCCAAGAAGTTGGATATATGCTCATGAGGATCCTCACTCTGACTTCCACTTAATTTATACTTGTTTTGGATCATACTGATGAGTCCTAGTTGGATTTCAAATGTATGTGCATGGACTGGAGGGTGTACAATATTGGGTGTGGAAAAATTGTTTGAAAACAATCTATAATCTATAATGGCATGCTCCAGATTCATGTTGGGTTAATCTCCTTGAAGTATTGGTGGACCATATTGCATATTGGATGGGTAAGGATTTTCCAGATTTTGACAATCATCCTTAATTAAACAGTAGTGTTCAGAAAGGTACCATTTGATTTCTGGTGTAATGGTATGTGGTTCTTGGGTATGAAGGACCTACAAATGAATTGGGGGAGGATGAATCATGAAATAGGGAATAATAATAAGGTAATAGTGGCATCCAATAGAAAGAGGAAATAATGAAAAGAGAAAGGGGGATGGGTGAGGTAATCTGAGATTTGTGTTGAAGGTTCTTATTCCTAAGCACAGTAAAATGTATCCCCAAAAATGACACAAAAATTTTATTTTGACACATACATAATTTAATTCATGTGGCGTGTGGTCAGATTAAATTTTCTATATATCCCAAAAATACACATACTATAATGATGTAGTATAGTGATAGTGTGGGGTTGATCCCATGGGGAACATTTTGGAAGACCAGGAACTGGAACATTGAACCTATTGTAAATGAGTCATCCTGAATTGTTTTGGGTTTGGGATTTAATTAATGTTATTTAATTTGGTTTAAGATCTAAGAAGATGTTCAGGATGAAGATCAATTTTAGGGTTCAGGTAAAAAGGGTAATCTCAATCCAATGTTAGAATAGTCCTAGGGCTTATGCTATGAAGCAGTGCATAGAGCACTATTTGATTATTGTAAAATTTACTAGATCCATATAAGATGCATATATTCGTTGCACTGGATATTTCTAACAATCTAGATGTATTAAGCATAACTTCTATGGAAGAAATTATCACAAGATAATGGTGACATCCTACAATACTCCAATCAGACCAGGTTTTTTCATTTAAACTTCCTCTCATCAGGTTATACAAAAATAATTGAATAAAAAATAAGTATGGAACCTAATCTATAACCTTAGGGTTAAAATGTTATGATTTAAAGATTCATTAAGTTTATAACACCCATACTCTCGACCCTTAGCCTAAGCGATTTAACTGATCATGAAGCAAACAATAAAGACTGACGAAACAATTATAGAAACTCTTGGAATATTAAGATAAAATTTTAAATACAATAGTTTTCAAGAAAGGGTTCAATAATCATAAAATTCACAATCATATTAATTAATAAATTAATAAACCACATACTTGAAATAGTAAACAAGCAATAATGTACGGAAAAAATGATTTCAAATGGAAATGACAATGTTAAACTGACTTCGAAATGGTAAATGAAAATGAAGGGAATGTAGAATGAATGTGGAACAATTAACGACACTTTTAAATAATCAAAACGGTAACAGGAATTGTTTGTAGTATTGTGTGAGAGAATGGAAGGGAGAAACATATAAGAGAATGAGAGAAAATCGATAGAATGAAAAGTTCATTTATGTTATATACACGTTGGAATGTAAATAGTCGGTATATTACATGACGTATAAAATTCTTGTATAGTGTAATCTCAATCCATGGTTTTCTCTGAGTACTTTGGATCCTGGATGAATATCGGCCAATATCTTTGTGTTTAAAATATTTGACTCATGTTATGACGTTTAACTGGTCTTCATGACAATATTCTTCTTCCAACTTGATCATTAAGTGGGATGTGGCCATTCACTCTTAAAAGAAATGTATTAGAGATTCTTATCGTGTAAGATTTTCCTTAATTTTATTTACTTCATGACTTTCTTCATGACTTTTGACATAATTCGAATGATTCTTACACATCCTGTATCTAATTCACGATGTGTAATCTTCAATTTTGTCTAGTTTTCACATATTTTCCTTTGGAGTCTTGGAAACCTATTCAATGAAACAATCAACACATAACTGGTGAATTATCAAGTAAAACATGAATAATCATTAATTAAATTACTCCAAAATGAATATAAAATATATGATTATCAATAACCTTATATGTTCTCCTCTAATTAGGCTTATCCTAAGTTTTATCACTATTATTTTCTGATCCTAACATCAACAAATTACTAAACCTCCCTCTAATACCAATTGAGATGACATGAGCATGACATACATAAATATTTCATCATTTTAGATCAATATTCAATACATGAAAAAATAAACCATGGATGATAACTATAAAGGTTTGTATCATTGGAGTATAGACACACAATCATCTTATTTCGTGAAAAAAAATTATCAAATCCCATAAAATTGGTCAAACCCTACTTAATCTTATTATTCATAACCTAGGGAAAATAAACATAATAAACTATGTTCTTTGATACTCAATCTGAGTAAACATTGGAGATATATATCAATGATCATAAGTTATCATAAGATTAGCATAATGGTGAGATAGAATGAGATTAACATTATAAAATCATACCTAAAAATTCATATATTGTAAACATGAATAATGGAATAAATATTTAGCAGTTCGTAAGACATGAATCATAAGGGAATCATAGATCATAGTCCATGAGAATATAATTTTGTTACAATAACATTTCATAAGAGAGTTAAAATTGTGGTATAATCATAATCATTGAAATCATTTTTCAATTCTATCTACCAATACATTCATCACATGTTGTGATTAGGTTAACCGCATGTGTACCCTCTTTAGGATTGAGATAACCTCTCGTTTACCCTATTTAGGGCTTGGGATAACCTTTTGTAGACCCATTAAGATCATAAAATGTAAACATTAACCAATATATTCGAGGGATATAACATAACCACCCATCAAATAATCATAATACATCCATATGCATGCCCCAATATCATGAAAACATTTATCATTTCATTGTAGCATAACCCATGGAAAAGAAAATTTATTTTATCAATATTTCATCATTATAATCAATTAAAATCTAGAGAAATATTAAATTTGTTGAAATTTGATCATGTGCGTAGTGAATATTAAGAAACATAAAAGGATGTTTTTATAGATGAAAATACTTCTAAAAAATCTTTGGAATATGTTTTTAGGAAAATACCTTTTCATTTTAAAATAACATATTTAAAATATAAAAGTTTCTAGAATATTAGGGAAAATTGTATTTTTAAATAACCATGGAAACTTATAATGGAATATTTAAAATCAAATATTTTTCATGAATTCTATAAAATATGTTTGTGCAATAAATTTTAGAACAAATATTTTTTTCACACCTTTGGTAAAAAGTACCTCGTTTAGAAAATGATAAGAAGATTCATTTTAAACATTTTTATAGAAAGTAAAAAATTGGTAAAAATGAATTTAATAAATTATTTTATAATATTAGAAATCATTCTCTAAATCATATTGATGAAAATATTAATGTGGAATAAAAATATTCTATACCAAATATAAAAATGATGTCGTTTTCCCTAAAAACGTTATTTCGGACTTTTGAATACTTTGAGAAACGAAAATGAAATAAAAATATATAGTTTCAAAAAAAAACATTAAAAATATAAAACACATACTATTTTTGAGATATAGATCATATAATTCCATCATCGGAAAATTTATGTATAAATAATCATAGTAAAAAGTGACATTTTAACATAAAATCCATACCGCTTTGGTAACTTTTGAATTATAACCTCCTTGAAAAAAACATTAAATGAAAATATAAATATCATGAACATAATGAGATTAAATATATAACATATAAAATGGGTATTATATACACCACATGAAATAATTAAATCAGGAATATGGAATATGTCTCACATATACAAAAGCGATATGAGAAACTCTCACCTCTAGTCTGACTTCTTCGTAAGTGACTTTAAACTCTTATATACTAAATTTAAGATTGTTATAATTATATAAAAGAATAATATTTTTACTTATAATACCATAAATTATTTAATTATAACATCTTATCACCCATTCATTTATAACCTTTTATTATCATCATCTTCATTTTTAATGTTAACTGCTTCATTTTTCATGTATGTTTCGATTCCACGGTTATGGTCCTTACATCTTGATCATGGTTCCATAATATAAAGAATGTTAATAATGATATAAATATAATTAATATTAATTATATACATATTTATAACCATATATAAAATCTATTGATAGAAAAATTCAATACACCATTCATGGATAGGATAGTCTGTACATTTGCATGAACACGGTTTTCATTTTCTAATGAAAAGAATGAAAGAAATATAAATAAAATTTTTCATTAAAAATACATATTTATATCATAAATATAATATATATTTATTCAATAAATCATTATACCAACTATTAAATATGGATATGGAAAACAAATCATATCGTTATATGGAGGTGGTAGTCCCCACGTACACATAAGTTATACTTTCATTTACAATTTGGGAAAAGGAGGTGAACAATGGTTATCCCATAATCATAGTGACATATCAATATATTTATGATACATGATTAATTATTTTTGGATGGATAAAATATATTTATAGGTAGTATAAGAAGAAATAAACTTCGTAAGAGTCGGGTGAGATGGATGCCTCTTCTTTGAGAGGCCTCTTTGGGGTTAAACCTTAATCCATCTTAAGGTGGTTTCAAGGTATGTATAAAACCTCAAGAATAAATTTAATAAATCTAGTAGGGTTTTTTTATAGGTATTTTTTTCTATTTATGGCTAAAAATGTGTGAATTGAGGAGGAAAATAAGTGACCTTTTATAAGTGAGGGGATGGACACACGCATAATTACTTATAATTTTAAATGATATAAAGTCACTTTAATGTGAATGAAAGAGAAATAGAAAATTATTATAAGTTTATATAATATAATTTCAAAATTTATTCATACAATAATATTTAGGTCTGTTTAATTTTCTTATATACCCATATCTCTTAGTTTAACCCCCCCCCCACACACACACAACCACCACCCTAACTGCGGTGACATATTATTATTATTTTTACTATTCGTTATGACCAAAATTAAAATTTAACTCAATTAAAACATTTTAAATTATGATTTAAAATATTTAAATCAATTTATCAAATTCAATTTTATAGTTGATGAAAATAAATTTTAATATAATCATTCTAAACGTAATGAAAAATTGTTTAAAAAAATTCATTGTAAGAATAAAAAAATTTATTCTCATTTCATCGATAGTAAAAACTATTAAATGAATGATAAAATATTTTATTGAATTTATATTCTATAAATTTAATAAACATCATTAACTAATTGTTATTTATTTAATTTATGAAGATAAAGACACATTGAGAACATAAAAACAATTTTCTTGAACAAATAACACTTTTTACCTTAAAATGATTTTATCTTCATTCATAACCATTATATAAATAATATACTAATGATTATTAATTCATTATCAATGAATTTATTTAAAATAATTTTTAAATAATTATCATTTTACATTTTTATATAAAAATTCAAAACAACCCTAAAAATATAGTTCTTTAAAAAATAGGTCTTTTAATCATGAAATTATATTATTAAAATTTAGTGATTATTAATTTCTAATTAATTATTTTAATTGAATTAATGAAAACATCTATATACATGTTTTATACTTTGGTTAATTCTATTCATACCCTCCAATATAATGTTTAGGTTTGAATGTCCATAATATAGAATAATTCATTTAATCTAAGGGTTTCATGTAAAGAAAGCAATTGAATAGTTCAAATTTATTTTAAAGGAATACATATAAAATCTCAAGGTGTTATAGATATAATTTCACGATCCAATAAAATTTCAGTTTAAATGTTCCTACCTTTGATAAAGTTGTGCTACTCATCATAAATATGAGGTCTCATGTGTTCAAAAATCCTTTTTTTAGAATGGTGGTTGGAATTTTATAAAAGAAGTTTCATATGTTTATGGGGGAAAATTGGAAAAAACCATTTGGATTTCTCACTTTGGGTATATGGAAATGGAATATGGAAAAAAATATTGGGGGTTACCATATTTTTAAGAAATATTTAAAAACATTAGTGACATAATATTTAACTTATTCCTAAGCTACTATATTAAAGGAATCTATAAATCCATTCGAGCCCAGTGAACTATCTAGATTGAGGATTTTGACTACCTATTTAATATGTTCATCATCTAGTAATATCAATATTAGGTATATATTTGGATCTTCAATATATATAATGATTTTATTTAAAAAATCATTAAGTTATATGAAATTATGTTCCTCCCTTGTAAGATGGCTTAGACCTAGAAATAAGTTTGAGAAGTGGGAAACAATAAGGGGGATAGTGAAATTGGTCTCACTGGAGTCAGATCCATCTTCAAGAATCATGTATGGTTTACAAAAAAACTCCATGTACCGAATATCGATATGGAAATATGTCACATTTATATATCCCTCACTCGATAATTTATATATAGATCTCTCTATGTCCACGTGATCTTCTTCCAACAAACCCTCCTCTAAGATGTTTAGTTTTTAGGATATAAGAAAAAAATGAGTTTCCATCCCATTGTTCTTGTAGATAATTGAAAAGCTATTGATTTCTACATGAATCCCTTGGATGAAAAATTTCGGAGTAGGTTGGTATTTGTTATGTCTAATGACGACCCTTTTATCTCTAAATTATATTTTATAGGATCACCCATGAATGACCCTATATTGGTGTAGGCTAGAAAGAGTGAACCATATCTATAAAACTATTATTCTTCATATATATATTGGTGAGAAAAAAATTATTTCCTCAACCATCATGAAATTGATTTAGAGTATCATATGTGAGTGGTTGGAGAAGGAGCAAGACAATTTCTTAACATTTGAATTGAAGAAAGTATGAAGGAAGTTAATATTTCCAAAAAAACTATCTATCATACTATAAATTAATATACATACATTTTTGTTGTTTCACAATAAAAAATTATTTCCAATCAATCCTAGATATTAAAATTTGGTTTGGAATAGAAGACACCTAAAGTCCCTCACAGCTTTACTCGATTAAAGGTCTCATCCCATTTTTGAACTAATAAAAAATTCTATTGAGATCACCCCTAACAACCAAGTTATATATCCAAGATTGTAGGAAGATATATTATGCCAAATTGATTCCATTTCTATAACTTCACATACGGTATATATGATAGATATAAATAAATAAATTTGATGCCTACTGACCTTAATAATAATGTTCTAAGAAGATTCGTCAATATATTCCACTTGAATTTGATACTTTTATAAAATACCTACGTGAGAGTTTATCAAACTATTATGCATGTTATTGGACATATGATGTCTGATGGAATAGTATTTAATGGTTTAATCTCTATGTTTGGATCCAAAATTTATTTGAGATAAATATCATTACTTCCAGTTACATTGAGAATATATTTTATTTTGGTTGGGTATCCAATACCCCTATCATTACATATCAACAAGAAAATAATTAATAATTCTTAAGGTTGTTCTAGAGGCCTAAGAAAAAATTATGATGGGAAGAAGAGTTAATATCTTTTTGGTTGAGAATAGATTGAGTGACCATACTGGTGGGAGTGGAAGGAAGGGATTTTCTATTATTTTTCGTAATTTAAGGAGAGATTTAGGGAGTTCTTCACCAAATTCTTCAAAAATGACAATGGAATTATGAGACTGAATAAAATTCTCTATCGTATTAGAAGGTGAGACCAATATATAAATTTAGACTCTTTAATGAATGAAATTTTTGAAACTAGATAAATCGAATTCTATGAGGGGGACTAAACACCAAACATTGGATAACTAGAAGAAAGAGAGGGTTGAAAAAACATAATGAGATGACGATATAACTTTTTATGGATGGTTATGAGAGTCAAAATCCAAACCCGGTGGATTAGGATTCAAAATTATAGAATCTAAATCCTCTAAATTATCCTAATTCTTGGAGACCTGCCTCTCATAAATATTCTTTATTGGAGGAGGTTCCAAATCATTCACATTATTCTCCCCCTACATAAGAGTACCCAATTTCATATACAAGATTACTATGGATAAGGCTTCAATGGTATGTAAAAAACCCTCCGTGTAACAAAAATCCCTTAGACTTATGAACATGATTCTCTTTGATATCCTGCCCCAATGGTTAATGAGAAGGACCAAGGGATGAACACCTCAATGGACTCTTTGGAGATTGGACGAAAAATAAAGCTGCGGAATAGGGAATACCACAATGATTCCTTCACATAGAATCTTTATATCCTTAAAACTAGCATAATGAACAAAATCTAATAGAATTTGAGTAGAAGGTACTTTTACAGAAGGTTATGTCATTCCTTACTTGTAATTGGATTCTTCAAGTGAGGGGAGAGGCCAAATATAGCTCAATAAAAATATGGGTGATCACTATGTATTCCATCTACAGATTGGAATCATCATCACATAAGAAACATCCAAAGGAATCCCAAATGTTTTTCAGAAGAAATGGGATTTTAGAATAGAATCTATAGGATATTAAAAATAATCCAAATAGCCTTAAGTGATTGTTATTTACATCGATGAACATCAAAGGACCATCAAATAAAAAGGAATCTCTAATGATCGCATTTGGTTCCCTCCCAAGCACAAGGAATGATGAAATTTTTCTCCCAGAAAATATGTATGCATAACACTTTAAGTCACATAATGGAAATAATATCTTGTTTGTAAAGTCCCTATAAATCAATGAAGTTAGAGGAAATCTACAAGGAAATATTATTAGAACCAGATTTAGTGATCAGAAACTATAGGTGGTACTGTGAATCCACTGTAATCTCAAAATCAGAAATAGAGAGGGATGGACTTACTTTCATCTATTATCGAGCATTCACATTTATGGAAAAAAAGGAACTAAGGTTAATGGGATTCAAAGATGCAAGTAAATCTCTCCCAACACTACCAATTTAAATTATTATGTAGAAGGGTTGGATGAATCTATAGGTGATGGGCCTCTATGGGGTTGGTTCATTATAGGTGGGACCCTATCAATAGTGGATTCCTGAAATTATACTAGAGGGGTAGGAAAAAGGCAAGGAGAACAAGTGGAATGGCCATGAATTTTACTTCTAAAGGACCAATCACTATGAGAGTTGAGTCCAGAGAAAACCCAACAGACATTGGGGTGGTACCACTATTAATGTACCAATAATTTGAAAAGGGATGAGGTGCCTAATGTAAGTTATTTCACTAATATATTCATTCCATGTATGATTAATTCCAGAAATATATATAATTTTCTAATCCATGTTTAGGCATACTCCCATTTTTCACTATTGTGTTGAGACACCATTTGTGGTTCCTTGCAGAGTATTACATGCTCATTCCCTGTGTAGAACCCTCAGTGGACATATAGCATCTCTTTTTTATTTTATAGGAACTTATAATAACTCATGTATCTAGTTGATAACCTTTACAAGTATCATGTTTTTGATAAGTGTGTCTTGTTCCCACTTTAGATCTTGAGTTATAAAAATGGATGGAGGTCTTCAGTGGCACGTATCCCTTTCATCAATAGTACCCATTCCTTAGGCCCTATTTCACCTAGAATTTTATTTCGACCTATTCATATGTTATGTGCTTCAAATTATTTATTTTTTTGTGAATTCATTTATAGGGTTGTAATATATTTCCATTCATGTTTATTATCATATGCCCTTTTTGGATTCATGTTTTATTTTTTGGACATCCGATCATTGGATGAGTCAATCTGTATTTTCAATATGATTCAACCATAATTTTTTATTGTGATAAAGAAGGTAAATAAATATCTAATAAAACTTTTATACCGATGGTAATAGTGACTATTTTTTTGGGATTAGAAAGCACCACTAGGGTAGTATTTAATGTGATTCAGGTATAAACTGGGAACATGGGACACATAAATTATAAAATTGTATCAAAGTGATGTTGAGAATTATAGGACTTTGGATTTTTCATAATCATGATTTAATACCATTAGAACATGAGAAGTAACTCATAAAAGTGAATCATGAAGCTCTTTATGGTGGAAACTCAAGTCAGTAGGAAATGTTTGGGTCTATGTAAAAATTATATTCCCGATTAAGGATTCTCTTTTTTATCTAAGAAAATAGGGTATGGGATACAATATGTGCATCTAGGACTTGACTGTCAGTTTATGTCAATTTTGGTTTATGCATCATGATAGGTTTCGATAGGTTGGTACTAGGAAGTAGTCATAACATATTGCGTGGATATTTTCATTTTTAATATTATAGTTGTAACTAAATATGGTTTTTATTAATTGAAATAAAATAAATATATATAAATATATTTTTTTCTATATATAGATATATATATTATGATTAGTATAATATAAATATTTAGTTGGTTCCTCAATTGAGATAGTTCTTCTTAATGTTGTGATAGATGGACTTTTATATTTAATGTTTCACTATTGAGTAAGCTCTTTGATTTCCATTTACATTTAATTGTTAACCATATCACTTATTTTATAAATATTTTTATCTATCAGAGTTTTTTTTTATTTATATTTTAACTACTGGTAATGTTTCATGTTTTCCATCTATTCCTTATCACCAATCATGATACATACTCATTGATTTGAAATGTTTTCCAAGTATGAAATTCATTTAGTTTCTAATTAATTAACTATTATGATCTTGATATTTGTTTTTATATTTTTTTACATCACATACAATGTTGATATATTAATAGTGAGCATATTTATTAGTTTATATCTATTAATGTGTTACTATAAATGTTTTTGAAATTAAGTAATCAAATGTTCTAGTCACATTTATTTTTACTTTCCTAAATGAACCTATGCTATAAGTTGTGGTTAATTATGAGGAAGATTTTTATAATATTATAAAGTGAACAACATGACCATAATATTCAATGTAAAAATAAAGTAACTATTTAATAATTTTATCTGATCATGTTTTAATTAGAAATAATTTCTTTATGTTTCAAATCCTATTTTCATTGAAATGAATTTCAATCTTAGTGTTGAACTGAAAATGGTTTTGTAAAAAATAATTTTATCATTATATATGTTTAAATGGGGGAAATAGTTTTGAATGTAATGTTTATTTTAAAAAATGAATATTTTTTTAATGTAATTCATTTTTTTGAAATGAAATATAATTTAATACGAATCTTTTTCATAATGTATCCTTTTTATATTCATGAGGCTTTCTAATAAATGGAATACCAAGTTGGGTGTTTCCCGAAACTAAGGTTTAGTAATGAATTTTTTATGTAAAATTTGGTATTTCTAGAAATAATTTGGTATTGTATTTTTTAAATAAATAATTTTTTCATGTATGTTTTTTTGGTGAACATCTTTAATAAAATAAAACATAATGGAAGTTCAAGCATAAATAGCCCATGTGTACTCCTATGGTGGGGAGTATTCTATCATCTATTCTAATTGGATAGTGGTATATATTATATTATAATGGTGATGCTATATCTTTTAGTATTTGTAATATCTCGTGTTTTTGGATAGGGTTGAAATCCTCAACCCATTTGCTTTTTTATTATTTTTTGAGTGGTCTAATTTGAATTCATGATTTAGGAAATTAATTCTGAGATTTTCCTTTACCGATGGAATTTTTTATATGGGTTTTAGTGATCATATAGTTCCTTGGGGTTTTGACTGGGTTTTGGGTGCGTCAGAGGCTGAATACCCACCATTTCTAGGTGCGTAGACCAAGGCACACAATTTGGACAAACCGTTTGTCCTCCCAAGAGAGACCTTGCAACCATCCTTCTTAATTGTTCTTGGTTGGAAAAACCATATAGGATGGTACACATGATCGTGTAAGGAATTCTATTGTTTTTTGTAGAGGATCACACACAGTTTACACATGGTTTGGAAAACCGTATGGGCCAACCATATGTGGTGTGGTTCCTGGACATTGGGTTTCACACCATTGGTGCACTTTTATCCAGCCCATGAGGCCAAACCATGCATGTCACTTAAATTGGTGAAATTACTAATTTTATCCTCCTTATATTTATCTTATTTCCTCCTCTTTTCCACTCCACCCGCACACATAATAGAGGGGAGCTCCTATTTTCTTCCTCTCCTAAGAATTGATGGTTCTTCCACATCCAAGCTCTGGTCTGAGCTTCTTTGGTCTCATTGGAACCACCTCGATAATACCTTTAATCTACTAGCCTCTTTTTTCATTTGATCTCTCCATATAGTTTGCTAAATCCATGAAATCCATTTCACTCTATTTTTAGGTCATTAATCTAAAATGATTATTTATTCCTAATAATATCAATTTAGAGGCTAATATCAAATTAGATAATGTACACCAGTATGAGTTAGGTGGTGGTAATATTTCTTATTGATTTCACGGTATTTTAGGGGGTGCGTTCTTGAGTACGCTATTGGGTTGTTCGAGAGAACCCCTAATAATTTAATTCTTGCATTTTAATTAATAAATTGAACCTGTGAGATGTCTATGGGCATGATCCTCCTTGACTAAAAATGTTATGATCCAGGTGAGAGGCTTCAGGACACTTGGGAATATTAGGTCGGATGTGTTTATTATTTTAAATTTAATATATTATATTGTTGTACTTGGTTCCCTGGGAACGTTATTGGATTATCCTGAATATTCAGGTGGCGATTGACCATAGGGAATGAGGTGATATGATTCACTAAGTTGTTCCTGGTATAGATACTTGATATGATGTTAATCTCCAGGTTAGGAGAAACTGTCATCAGTTTTTTGTGACAAGGTCGTTGGGATATGGGCACGAACCATGAGTGATTTTAGAGGGTGTTGACCATTAGGTTTAGTGACATAGTTTCTGGGGAATGAGGTGATGGGATGTTTTGGATTAGGAACTTTTTTGGTGATTTCCGCTCACCGTGATTGGAAGATTCATTTTGGAGTTGTGTGTACACAAATAGGACTCAGATGATGATGTGGTGTTGACCACTAATGTGGGTAGAGACCTCTATTAGTTATGGATAAGGATGGTGTTGAACATTTGTGTTGTAGGATGTGTTTTCCAAATAAATACATGGGGATGGTGAGGATCCATTAGTTGATGGTGTTTGATACCATCGATTGGGTGATGAGTCTCTCCATGTTTTGAGGTTGTTGGGATGATATTATTTGGGAGGATGAATATCATTGTTCCTCGAGACATCGGGTGTTGAGACAATGATGTTTATTATTTGGAGGAAAAAAATTGTTATGCCTCAAATGTCGTTCTTTGAGCCAACAAGCATTTCGTGATTTGAGTTCTGAGTGACTAGGTACTTTTTGGGTCATGCCTTCAGGATGCTGGATATATGATTAAGACAAGGACGGTGTTAGTTGGCATGAGGTGTCAGTGATATGTTTAGAGGTGGTGCTAGGGGGCACTCTAACTTGTTACTCGTCAGGGAATTTTTTAGGATTTATGATAAGAATCCTTGTCACTACAGTAATATATATAGGCATGTAACCATATACCATATATATAACTGGGGTCACATCAAAAATCAGTGATGTATGAAGCAGGTGATTGCTTCCTTATGCATGATGAGCATAAGGAAATCATGTTATTTATATTATATGCATTTGTTGTTTTCATTTTTATTTAGAAAACGTGATTATTCATAGATGTAAGATAGAAACACATTTGTGGTTTCCCTTTGATATTATTCTCACACCCTATATGGGACCCTCAAAACATGTGTAGACTTTATGATTTCATAATCAGTTAATAGTTTGGGCTTGGGATTTGGACCTTATTGATTGAGTCATACTTTTTAGCATGGGATGGATGAATGGGGCATTGTAGGTTCCTGCATCGGCCAGAGTTTTTTTTGGGCATTCCTTTTGTTTCATCATGCATATTATATGTATGTACTGAGGTCGGCCATGGGAAACCTTTTTTTATTTCTTTGTATGACCTGATGGGTATGCATGATTCTAAAAATGGTATAATGTTTAGTTTTTTTTCTAAAAATAGTTTGTTTGGATCATTTATTTATTACTACTACTGTCTGTTTATGCTTCTTCTACTGACCGTTATTGATTTTTCTACGACAGGTTAGTGGTCCATCCTTTTTATGATCTTTCATTGTATTATATATATATATATAGAACATTATTATTATCACCACTAGACTGTATAATATTCCCACTATCACCTCTTCAAACCCTAACTGATAGTTTAATACCTTTGGAATATGGGGAGGCATGCCTAAGGCCTAGTGGAAGCCTAGTATTGAGCATTGTCCAGGTGGAAAGACATGTCAGATCACTACAAATTCTATCATAGTAATTCTTGATTGGGAATCAGTAATAACATTTGACAGACTACTAATGGAATAAAATTATTTTCTAATAATTTTGTATTAATATTTGATATATGGTGGACTATAGACTAGGATTTAGTCTAAATTGGTCAAACATATCATGTTTGGGTGTGTGTGGCCCCATGCATGGGTGGGGGGACCAACTTGAAAAGGGTGGGAAATTATGGATCTACATTACTCTTTTGATGGTTGATTTAATTTCCACCATGAGTGGTGAAATTTGGTGTGATTATTATCAATTAGGATATATGACCCTTGGCATTGTATATAAACGGATGATATTTGGACCCTTATCCAAGTATGGAAAGGGAGGGGTGATTATGATTTGTGATAGGAACATAGGATTAATGTGTGTGTGTGCATGAGATTGAATTTATTCTGATATTCATTTGGATCCTGAATTATACTAATAGGGGTTGGGTTATTTAAAGTGTCAAAAAAGGAAGATAAACAGTGTTTTCCTACTTAGCCTCTCTTTGGTGGCATTCTACTCAGCCAGTCCAGGCACATGGTTCTTGTGAAATATGTGTGTGTTTCTATATGTGATATGTGATGCAATTTGTTTATATTCATGTGATATATGGGAATGAATCTCGTACAAGTAAGCAGGGTTGATGATATGGGTGAGCTGTTTAAAGTGTCAAAAAATAAGCTAAACAGTGTTTTCTTGTATAGTCTCTTTAGTGGAATTCTACTCAGATACCTCATGTTATATATGATGTATGACTTTTTGTGGGAAGGTGATAGGACATGATTCTGGATGATATTTGATGCATGACTCTAATTTGGGTAGGTAGGGGGTCATGATGTTGGGTTAATTTTGCTACCTAACTCTTATATGGGTAGGTGACGGGCCATGAGGCTGGATTTCATGAGGCAAGGTACAGTAAGGGAGTGTAAGGGTGGTGAGATGAACTACTTCTTACAAATTTTACTATCTATAGTATTTAAATGTATTATTATTTCTGTTTGACCATTTTATTAGTATTCATTGGGATGCCACCTAGAAAAACTATAGTAGAGTGTCATGAGGGTAGTGATTTGGTTCTACATCAACGTACATAGAATGAGGCCTATGAGGGTCAAGATGAGGCCCTACAGGTCTTGGAAGATCATGAGCTTCATATACAGGTATAGGTACAGGCTTCAGTATAGGTGGGAAAACAGTAGGATTTGATAGATTTTGGGTTATGGCTAGATGAGAAGATTCGAGCGAACTCAGTATGTGTCATATAGAGCATCAACATGGGAGCTTATAGATCTAATCCATCGATGGCATACCTAACTCAAGAGTTCCAGTTGTAGAACCCACTACAATATTAGGACGAGGGTAGAACAAATTCAGTATAGAACTAGATAGAGTCAGTGAAGACCATATTATAGGATCTTGAGACACCCCTTAGTTGGAGGGTGAAGCTAGTTATGTACATGCTTGGAGGACTGGCCAAACACCTAGTTGGATGTATAGGTTCAGGCAGGCAGACATGAGAGACTACACTATAAGGAATTCAAGGCCATGTTCTTCATGAACTTATTCTTAGAGATGTTGAGGGTAGAAATAGCTTGATAGTTCTTGTTCCTATAGTAGGGATACATATCCATCATGGACTATGCTATTAATTTCACTGACTTGTCTCATTTCTCACTCGGTATGGTGAGTAATGGCATTGCAAGTGTGAGGCATTATGAGTATGGTTTATGGAACAACATCATTGTATAGGTAAAAATCTTACTATTATCCTCATTATCAGAGGAAGTGAATCAGATGTTGATATCTAAGGGTAAATTGATGGATTGGGAGTACTAAATCCTAGTGGTGGATTCATGTGATTTCAGCAAAAATGCTTTAGATTGAAGGAAGCGAGACCATGAGGAGTCTGAGTAGAGAATTCAAGATAGAGACTCAAGTAGAATAATAAGGAGTGTATCTTCAATGGTGTTCTTCTAGTGCAGGTAGCTTCTATATGTGTCGATGCAGTGTGATCAGGCACCAAAAGAGTGTCAAGCACACAGTCAGGATGGGAATCTTGAGAGGTTATTTAGGAATCCTCCTTATATAGCTGATAGTCAGGGAATGGGTAAGACTCATGAATCTGAGGTCAAGGCAAGATTAGTACAAAGAGATGGTATTTGTGTTTCAATTGCATAGAAAGGTTGTGGCAGTGACAGTGGGACCCGACAGTGGGATCCATGACTGGTATCTAGTGCAACTCCATAGTAAGGCCACGCGTCAATTAGTTGATCTTCAGGTCAGGTTCATGTAGTGGAGCTTCCAGATGAAAAGACATTTAGGGAGATGACTATATTTAAAGTTACTTCGTGGATGTGACTGTGGCATTTTCTATTTTGGAATATCCATTTTTACAGCATGTCGGGTTTTGGGTGCATGAGGTGTACAAGATGTAAATTTGGCCTAACTAGATGTTGTTTAATAGGTTAGTATCAGCTTGGATGTGGGATATATATATATATGAGGTGTGTGGAACCAGGATTTATTATTGGAATCGAAGGATGAGTGGATTTTATGAGCTTTGTAGGCATATGGGTATTGATACGATGTAGGTTTTATGTGAGATGTGATGCACTAGGACTTATTTTTGGCGTCTAATGAGATGCATGACCTCATAGGTGTCATGTATGACATGGGAATGACGAGGGAATTTGCTGAGATATGGTACTTGGTTGGTGTTAGATATCAAATGGGCACTACTTTAGAACCTGATGAGGTGAAATATTGATGATGCATCATAGTAAGACTTTTTCATATGGGGATGGTTGGTGGACTATTGGTTTATTTTGTGTTTGGGTCATGACGTGACTGGGGTAGGTATCTCCTAAAGTGGGGAGTGCCTTAAGAGAGATGAATTGAGAGTAAATGATCAGGGTGGAATGGATTGATTTTAATAATATAGGTATGTTTGGTACAACCTTTGGGTAATGATTTATAGTTAGGGGGTGAACTATGTTAAGGTGGAGAGACTGTAACATCCTGGGTTTTTAGAGCGAGTTGAAATCCTCAAAACGTTTTAATTTTGTTGTTTGGTGTGTGGTACAATTTTAATTCCTGATTTTAGAACTCAATTCTAAGATATTCCTCTACCCAAGGCATTTTTTTAGAATGTTTTTAGTGATCGACAAGTTCCTTGGGGTTTCAAGTGCATTATAGGTGGAAAACCCAACTTGTATAGGTGTGCAGATAGGGGTGCACTGTTTGCAAAAACCATGAAACCACTTAGGAGAAACCATGAGACCATCCTTCTTCACTATGCACAGTTTGAAAAACCGTGTATGAGTAGATGCATGGTCATGTAGGGAATTGCTCAGTTTTTAGAAGAGGCTCATATATGGTTTTCAAATAGTTTGGAAAATCACATGGGCCAACCATGAATGGTTTGGTGAATATATAGTGTGTGTAACACATTTGACGTACGATTAGCCAAACTGTGTGGTCAAACCATGAAGGTCTCTTAAATAGAAAAAATTACCAATTTTACCCTCCTATTTATCTTTTTTCATCCTATTTTCTTCTCCAAACACATGCACATCAGAGGGGATCTCATCTTTTCTTTCTCCCCTAGGAATTGAGGGTTCTTCCTTGTATGAGCTCTGATACTAGCTTTGTTAGTCTCATTGGAACCATATTAGTAAGAACATAAATATTCTAGCCTATTTTATTCTTTTCTCTCACCATATTGTGTGATAAATTTTTGTAATCTATTTTTCCCAATTTTCAGGTTATTCCTATAAAATGATGATATTTTATGAATCGGCTCAGTTAGAAGACAATATCAAATGATAGAATGTCTACTAGTACAAGGTAGGTGGTTCTTATATTTCTCTTTGATTTTATGGTGTTTTAAGGGGTATATTCTTGAGCGCATTGTTTTCTTATCCAAGATAGACCCTAATTTAATTATTTTATTCTAACTAATAAATTAATCCCCTGATATTTCTATGGTAATTATCCTACTTGAGTAAAAATGGTATGATCCTAGTGAGAGGCTTTAGGACCCTTGGGCAGATTAGGCCAAGTGTGTTTATTATTTTAAATTGAATTGATTATATTGTTGTGCTTGGTTCTATGGGAACTTAACTATCTTGGATAAAGGATTGAGATTGTGATTTACCACATGGAATGAGGTGATATGATTCATCGGTTTGGTATTTTCCTAGATATTTGAGATGATGTTGATCACTAGGTTGGGCGACATGATCTTAGTTTTGATAAGATGAGGTCTTTATGATAAATGCCTGGTCTATGAGTAATTTTAGATGGTGGTGAACATCTGGTGGAGTGACATGGTCGTTGGGGTATGAGGTTCCGAGATGATGTGTCTTATGTACTTTTTTGGTTATTACCGCTCTTTTTGATTGGATGACACGTCGTTGGAGTCATGTTCACACTGATAGGACTCATATGATGAGGTGGAATTGACCACTCATGTAGGTAGATACCTTCATTGGTTGTGACATAGGATGGTGTTGACCATCAGTGATGTTGGAGGTGATTATTATAGAATGGAATAGGGATTTTGAGGATCCATCGGTTTACGGTGTTGTGACAATCAGTTTGGGGCTAAGGATCACCATGTATTGAGGTCGTTGGGATGGGATTATTTGGGAGGAAGAATGTCGACATTCCTCAAGACATCATATATTGAGCCGAAAATGTTTAATATTTGCATGATATACATATTTATGACTTGGACATCGTACTTTGAGTTAATAGGTATTTCAGGACTTGAGGTCAGATGGACCAAGTACTTGATGGGGTGTGCCTTAAAGATGAGGATATTTTATTAAGAGACAAGAGGTTTCGATTGGCATGAAGTTCTAGAGATACTTTTATAGGAGGTGCCTGAGGTCGCTCCATCTTGTTACTCATCAAGGTATGTATTATGATTTATTCTAAGGATCCTCTCCACTACAGTTATATATATGAAGATGTGTCACCATGTGCCATATATATAGCTAGGACAAGTCAAATACCAACGATCGTTGAAGTAGGTGATTGACTCCTTATGGATTTTAATCATAAGGGAAGCAGGTTATTTATATTATTTGCGTTTTCTATTTTCATTTATATTTAGAAAACCTAATTATTCAAAGATTTAATATAGGCACATGTTGGTAGTGTGCTACAAAGATTATTCTCACACCCTACATGGGCCCCTCAGGATGCGTGTAGACATTATGATTTTATGATCAGGTAAGGGTTCAGGCTCGGGAGCTTGAAATTATTGATCAAGTCAAACTTATTAGCATAGGATTTATGGAAGGTGACCTTAGAGGTTCCTGCAATAGCCAGATTTTAATTTTGTGTTTTCCATTTGTTTCAGCATGCCAATTATATGTATGTACTGTGGTTGGCCACAGGTAACCCATTATATTCATTTATTTGTATGAAGTTACTAGTATGCATGTTTCTGCAAATGATATATAGTTTTTTTATGATAAAAAAGTTTTTTGGATCATTTATTTATTACTATTTCTTTCTGTTTATGCTTCCACTTTTGCAGGTTGTTGCATCCTCTACGGTGGTTTACCAGTCCTATCATTTTATAGTCTTTCTTCTACTAGGTTATATAAATATAAATATAGGACATTGTTATTATCACTAGTATATGTTATAGTCTTCCCACTATCACCTCTTACACCCTCACTACTAAATGGTATCCTTTCGCATATAGTGAGGCACTCATGAGGCCCACTGCCACACCGACCTTGAGTACATTTGAGAGGAAATATAGGTCAGAGTGATATAATATTAATACCTTATGTTGGTATAGTCCTTTTTGGGTTTTAGGAGTCATTAATCATAAATTTGATGGATTTTTTATTGTGTGTTAGTGATTTATTTACAGTACATCATCTACATATCGGAATTTGAGGGTTATGGAAATGGAATTTAGAGTTTCTTAAGGATTCAAATCTGATTTAGGAACTATGAATTAGAATGGTATGGATGATTTTAAAGCATGGTTTAGGTAGAATATTATGTTTTATATTAGATATATGATATTATTTCAGTTATTTGGGATTTGAATTTGGTTGAATTTGGTAACATGAAGTGGATTTACAAGTGTGTATTAGGAATTTAGTAGATTATTTGGGTATATATTAGAAACATAGAAGTAAGGGACCATTGGGTAAATTTATTTAAGGACTACTCAGGGATGATAAGTTATATAGTGGATTGGTTTTAATGGAATTTATCTTTACTATCATGATTAAGGTAACATTAAGTACCTTAGTGGGAAATTCTTATGGTTAAAGTGTGGGTTCATTCGAATTTTTTATTTTCGTTGAGGTGTTAATTTTATTATGATGATTTCAATCCAATATTATAAGTTTTAGGATATATTATAGGTGATTTTATAGATGTTTTATATTAATAAGGGGAATCAGGAGTTTGGGTGTCTATGGGGTGGCACCTCCTGTAGTCTTAGGACTACAGGTGATGTCGAGTCCTGGTGGAATAGGTAGAAGTCCCAGTTTCATGGGGGTTACAACCAAGTATTTGGTGGCCTAAACCTATTATCTTTTTAAAACGAGGGAATATTGGTCCATTTTACCTTTCTTTCATCCCATATTAGGGTCTCTTTTGAGCCATATTTCTCTCAGCCACATGGAAGTCCTCCCAAGGCCACTATAATGTATCCTTATTCCTTTACTTTTACCCATTGATTAAATAAATATTCATGGGTGTTTTTTATGAAAAAATTAAAGTTATACATCCCTTATACTCTCTTATTATTTATATTTCCATTTCATTCTATTATATTTTGATGAATTTTGGGCTTTGACTTGAATTCCACCAGATTATGGTGGAATTCACCCACGCTCTAGGATATTCTTCTTTTTCGGCTTCACGTAGGATTTTGTGGGTTTATTTTTAACCATTCCAAAATATTTCGATTGAAGTTAGAAAAGGTATGTTCTCCCATTGTATTTCAATAATTTTTTTAGAATGTTTGGGGTTTTTTGTTAGAGTTACTTGGGGATTTAGTTATTTATATATTTGGGTTAATATTAAAAGTTGTTGACCTTGTGTTTCATTTAGATTTTGTATGTGTTGGTTATAGATATTATGGAATTAGGTTTCTTTGGTGATGGAATTTGTTTTATATATTTTGAGGTTTTCTAAGAGAATATTATTAGTTGTAAATACTTTCTATGGTATCAATAGGTTGTCTTCACTCACCAAGTGATTCTTGGGATATTCATGCACATATATGCCTACAGTTTTTCCTAAATTAACAAAGCGACTTATATATATTTTAGATATATAAAAGTATGGTTTTAAACCATATTCTTTATATAATGAGATAAAAGTTTTCAATGAGGTTTTTTATCTCCATGATATAAAAACCATATCATATTGATTACTTTATGTACTTATTTAAAGTAGTTTTTATTTTGTAGATACCTTATAATTATTGGCACTTATCATAGGTGGGTTTCCTTTTATATATGATTTTGGAAAACTAATTTTAATACGTGAAACATATCCCTTTTAACCCAATATTTTGGAAAACATCCTTGATACTACTCATGGGTTGAAATAGATAAACATAATGGGTCTTTAATCAGAAAATATGTTATGGAAAACATGAGATTTAGAAGGTTTTTTAACTAAACCTTATAATATTGTTATTTTAATACTAGAGTTAATTCCTTGATTCAAAACCAAATAATATAATCAAAATCACCTATGGCCACTTAAACATGAATGAGCTATAATTCAATGTACTACACTTAGACTATGGTTAAGATAGTTCTTTATTAGTGATGTAGTGGTTAGGATTATGAGGTAGAAAGAAGCGATTAAACTTAAAAAACCCAATCGTTTAATAGTTTTATAACCATAAAACATAGAAACTACCGTGGTTTTAAAAATTGTTTTAAATTGTGAGGACTTTTATAAAAAACCTTTTTTAAAAAATTATTTCTTCTTGAAACACTTTTATAATGAAATTCCTCTCTTTTCTCCGTTACTTACTAAATAAAAAGTTTAAAAGTGTTTTTAATGGACACTTATATTTATTATTTTGAAAAATTACCATTTAGATAAAAATCATATTTAACCAAGAGATATTTTAAAATAATTTGGTGTGGGTTAAGTTATAAATTAGGTCCTAAACTATTATAACAAGTAATTCGCTAAAAAGTTCACCCACTAGATATAGGTTTTTGGATTCTATGTAAAACTCAACACCAATGAAAAAATTACCAAGTTTATTACGTTGATTAGTTCATGTACACCTCATTCGATAATTTGTAATGAATTAAATTTTCACTCATTTGTTATTATTTAAGAGTGTCTTGGGATGCCATGTTTCAATTGGTCCAAGACTAGCTTGTTTGATTATTTTCGTGTTTAAATATACTTTTGGAATAACTTATTACCATTTCTCCTTATGTTAATCCATATGGGTTTATCCTATATTCATGTGATTATACAGTTAATCATACCAAGAATAACTAGTATTTTATGTTATAAAATAATGTTATTATAATGATATGAAAATTATGGTATATTATGTCATTAATAATATTTACTTGATAGTGGACATGGTTTGATGGATAGTGAGCATGATAGAATTGATTCTTGTATGATTTATTAATTATAAAGCATGATATTTTTTGCATGAAGAATGTATATTTCTTGAATGACATAACATGTACATGTTATTGTATTTTTTCATATTATAAATTTCTAAATAAGTTATATATCATTGAATAGATTTTTGAGCCTTGACTGAGTATACCCCATCCTCTATCCCATGAGATGGTCTTTTTCCCGGGCTTAGTATACAAAATCCCTTTCAAATGGGTTGAGATTATGTCCAGACTCTAGTATATGCTGCTCTGGATATTGGGGGACATAATATTTCCCCACATCCAGTTATTTAATACCATATTTCGATTGAACACCAAAATTAAATAGTAGAGGTATCAAACCTCCCAATATAGAGTGTTATCTGTGACATCCTATATAGATTATTCAGTTGCATCACTGCTAGCCTACTATTATTCCCTTTTTATGACTAAATGTTTTTTAAAAGTTTATATATATGAAAATGTGTAGATTTTTTAGGAATACACTCATTTTTCATAGTTGTGTTGAGACATTGATGGGGGTTCCCTACTAAATATTACGTACTCACACCTTTCATGAACACCTAGTGAATATAAAACTTTAATTCTTCTATTTTACATGTGATTATAGGTAATATGGTAGTGTTTAGATCACCATTATTTGTTGCACATTTTTAACATAGAATTGGGATCTGTTCCCACTTCATCATTTGTGTTAGTGATATAGTTAGAGGTTTTGAGTGGCAAATCTTCCATTGTTCCTTGGTACCCATGCCCCCTATTTGGACCTAAATTTTATTCTAAACTATTCACACAATGTGTGTTTCAGGTTGTTTACTTCGATGTGAATTTATTTTGAGGGAGATAATTTATTTCCATTCATGTTTATTTTCTTATTCTGTGTTTGTATTTGTATTATTTTTTTAGAAATCCAACCTAGGGACATGTCATCCCAAATTTTGGATAAGATCTATCCATAAGTTTTAATCATGATAAAATATGTAAACTATTCCCTAATTAAATTTTGAGACATACAAATCTATTCTCTGTCCCTAGTATAAGAAGAATCCAAATAAAAAACAATATAAAGTGTTTGGGAGTCTATAGTTAATCAAGAGGATGGGAAAAGGAGGTGTAAAATTTTATTATGGGATGAATATGGAATATTTATTATCTACACACCAAATAATAGTTTTTATCATGAATAAAAAAATAAAAATATTAATCTATCTGACTATGATGATGTTACAATGATTGATAATGAGGATTAGATTAAAAAATCATTCATGGAAGATGATAAGATTGATTAAATCACTACAAAACATTTTATTTGAAATGAAGAGAATAGAAAATCACTTAATGAGGATTTAGATTCATTTATTTTAGTGATGATGCTAAGAGTCTAAAGACTAATGGTGAAAATGATAGAGTGAGAAAGCATGTTTATACTTGAAACATCATTAGATATCACAATAATAGGGTTCAAACATGAATAAAAATAAAAACATCTAGTAATACAAGATTACATAAAATGTTTTTACACTAAGAATTACTGATTAACATTTAGAAAATAAGGAATGGATTGAATCTATGAATAAATAACTCAATTAGATTGAAATGAGTGAGAAATTATATATTGTTCCCAATACTAAAGATAAAAACATCATTAGCACCAAATTGGTTTTTAGGAACATGGTAAATGAAAAAATCAGGGTTGTAAGAAATAGAGATAGATTGGTTTGAAAGGTATATTCATAAATTTATGTAATGAAATTTGATGAAACATTTTACCTTATATTAGTACATGAAACTATTGGGTACTTTCATTCATTTACAACATAATGAAACTATACAATTCATCATATTGATATTAAAATAGATTCATTATTGTTGAGATGAATGATGATGTTCATATCAAGTAACCTGTGGTTTTTTAATGATAAATATAGAATCAAGGTATATAAACAAAAAAGGATCTCTATGGGTGAAACAATCCGAAAGAGATTAATATTTAATACTTGATGTGTATTTGAATAGAATAAAATTTAAAAAAGGGTATTTGGACACCTAATGTTATGTGTGAAATAACAAAACCAATATTAATCCCAGTGGACTTTGTAGTCACCATAAGAAATGGGGAGGGGATAAATCAGGGGTGAGAAACTTTTACCAATTTTATTTAACATTAAATTGTTCTCCCATTAAGTTGATTGAACCTCAATCATTGGTTATGATGTATGTTTCTTTGATATATTCCATCCACACTTACTCCATAACATAATGTAGATCATGTAAAGGAAACAAAAAACATGGATTTTTTTGTAAGGATCAACCTTAGTGTGGGAAACATAGTCCTTACTACATTTTATAATTATCTTGATCAGTGGATTTTCACTATTCTCATAAGTGTTATAACTAGGGAAGTTATTATCCTTTTCCTAAGAGCAGGGATAAAAAAATTATGATTCCTCTATATTACACAAGATAATAATATATATCCTAAAAATTATCTTACACCTTTCAATAGTTATGATGGAATTTTTTATACTATAACTAACTATTTTCAAGGGTTCTTTATATACTTCCTCATGGATTGATCTTTGAACAACTCTTGAACTTCCACTATAATCATATAAAATTCATCATATCCTATGATTTTAGTAAACTGAATCCAAATATATCACTTTATATTTCTTTTATATCAAAATGTACTGCATTTTTCCACATGATGTTAGTCTGAATTACAACTTCTATTCTTCTGAATCTGGATAACTAACGTAACTCATCAGAAATGCTTGTTCTGGTATTCTCAACTCTTTAACCTAATAGATTATCTAAAATGTTCTTAGTCATCAATTCCATATCTTTTCATATCTTTTTATCAAAATATCTATTATATTCTCAACTCATATCACACCTCACCTGAATTTCCCCCCTTTATATTGTCATTCAACCTTCTCCAATTTTGTGAAACACGTGAGATTTAATTCAAACAACCTACCTAGTCATTTTTTAGGGTACCACCTATAATATAATCCAAATATGTGAGGATATGACTTCATCAAATATCCCACAAAATATGGAATCAATAATATTCTATTAATCAAAAAATATCAGTTTAAATCACAAACATCCCATCATGAATATTAAAAATTTGAACATCCTAATCAGCATCATCACAATGCTTTGACATCACATGAATGAAAATTCCTATTAAATTTTATGATAAATTTATATTCATAAAACTAAATAAAATAATTCTGGTTATTCTATTTCATTCACTTAATATTCTACAATATTCAATACTTTGAACATACTCTGACTTAAATCGTTCAATTCTAGTGGTCTACATACATTGCACCTTTATTTGTGAAAACTTCAAACTTCAACCTACAACATATTACTCTAATCATCTTATATCCATTTTTCATATCTTACAATCAGCTCAACCTCTGTCATCTGAACTTCCACTCATCCTTTTCCTTTTAACTTCTTCAATACTAATAATGATAATTCAATAATTCTACACCTTTTCCTTATCATTAACTAGATTCATCAGCATGTATTATTGTATGAAATTATGATGCTCTAAAGTCTTTCACATCTTCTCTCTGACATAAAATTCAACCATCTCAGCTTAAATCACATTTTTTTTCTTATTTATAATTAATTTTATTCTATTTATCATATAATACGACATCATATAATTAATCTTCAAGCCTGTAAGTCTGCTTGGTAATATAAACTCTATTGGTAGTGTAATCTTCCAAAGTTGTTTTAAAATGATTTTTAGAATATCTTATCGTGATTTTTCATTTAAATGTGTAGTTTGGATTATACCTCACTTCCTTCCTTTAGCATATTTTTTAAAAAAAACTCTCTCTATAAGGTGAAGTTCTCCTTAAATTCCATGGGGATCAATCTTAAAGACTATTATAATTATTCAATGTGTATTATCTTTTTGATCATCTTGGATTCTTATTTCTTCTATAAGTGACTTTTATCGTCTAATATTTCCATATTCCAAATTCAAAACTTCTAGGAAGATTTTATTTCTTCAGAATTACATTGTGTAACTTTTGATCAACCTATATTAGTTATATTAAACATAGATCTTTAATCTCTCTAATTGGATATTCATTCTTCTCATCTTCCAGCTTCGCCTTTTAATGTGATCTTTTTAATCACCAATTGATCTTCAATTCAAATTACTTACTATATATTATACTTATTAAAACATTAAAAAAATATTTCACTTTACGATCAATTAAATAATTTCCACATTTAGTTTATCTTCTAGATCTCCACTTCCAAAAAACATAGCTTTTTAAGTCAATATATAGATGATAGTTCTTCTTTATCCATTAGAACGTGTCATGAATACATTGAAATTTCTCTCAATAAATCACCTGATGTGTAAGATAATTATGGATATAGTAGTCTCCAATAAGGAAACCTCCATCCATCAGTAGTAATCCCTTCACATATCTTCATTACATATAGAGGCATGATTTCCTTCTATAACCTGAATAGATTATTCAGTCTTCTTTAGTGTCCTCTTCTAATAGTAGAACCTTATATCTAAGGTTTTACTTCATCTAATGTTTACACCTTATTGAGTATGAACTTTGGGTTGTATTACTTCTGGAACATCCATAAGAAACTTTAATTTCAACTTACTAACTGAATTTTCCACAGCCTATTGAAAAAAATGAAACACTTCATCATCACCATCATATGATCTCTTTAATCTATAACTTTTCATTTTTTGTTAATACCCATCCAAAACTAAATTCAATGACATTTCTTCCCTTTATTGATAATAAATTCTAAGTGTCTTCTATCTCCATATCTTAAGAACATTGAGTGGGGGATATTCATCATTTTCCTTTTTATCCCATTATTTTTCATTGAATATAAAATTAATCTATAGATTCCATGAGATATGGATTACATCACTTTGATTAGATAAATAATCCATGAATCAACCAACTCTATATCTACATGATCTATGAATAGTGTATAAAACTGGAGTGATTAATATAGACATCATATTTTTTCATAAAAATTCACCAAGTGATAACAAATAAAATAACCTATTCCAGGGGTAAACTCAAAGGATTTCATGCAACTTATTTCTACACCCATCAGAAAAAATAAATCAAAACTATTCAACTCAAAAAGAAGGTCAATTCCCATTGAAAAAATTCTTTTCACATTATCATATAATGATAAAGTTCTCCACATGAATTCTATTATATATTTTTCTAAAATTATATGATATATTATCAACATACATTAAAGATGAACTAAATTAAAATTCTTTGGATTTTCAGTATCCATAACTTTTTAATCATCATCTAAACCATCTTCCTCCCAATACTTGAATATTCAATTCATGGGATTTTAAGAACATAGTTTCTTTGATAGTTTCTCATCCAAAATTTGTCTCTTAAATATTCAACTAATCATTTCTCTAGAACCATGAGTTCTATATTCACTCACCCAAAAGGGTTTAACTCTATCATACTGGGATAAGTAGTATTTAATTAGTGAAATTGGGATAAGTAGTATTTATCAACCCAGAAACACCATTCACTTTAACCTAATTTTTCTTCATTCTCTCACCCATGTTATTCCAAGAACATCTCTTCTTAGGAATCATAAACTTATTAGTTTTACATTTACTTTTCTCTTTATGTGGGGTTTCTTCTTAACTTCCCCTATCAAGGAACATAAAATTTTATTTTTATTTTATTCCAACTACCTAATTAATTTAATATGTTATGGCCATAAAATGATACAAAACTTTATAACATTATTCACTTTATCTTTATAATGAGAATGAACTCTTCTTAGAAACTTGTGCGGCACATATATTTTATAAATCAAACTTCTATTTTTTCACCACATTCTCCCAACTAAGAAGTATATTTATTCATTTATTAGTAGTCTGACAAGAATTCTTACACCTTACACACATATTCTTGTCTTAATATAAGTTACCCTTCTGTGGTAACTTTTTTGTGAACCTCATCTTCTTCATCAAATATTTTTTCAACTATTTCAATCCTCTCTGTTGGATTGATTCACTTTTCTTCCTGATCTTGCTTCCATTAACTTTAAAATATATGGATTTCTTACAATTTTCTATGAGGTGGAATTTTATTCCACAAATGAAGCATCTTTTCTTTGGTTCCAAATCTTCCAATTAGGTTATTTCTACTTGATTCCATAAGATTTTTTACACATTATGGGGGACATAATATCCTTCTTCTGATCAATTGTATTCAGTTATTTGAGCTTCCTTCTGTTGGTTGTAATAGAGTTTAAATGGGTGTTAGAAAAGTAACACCCTTTATCATTATATCAATTTTTTTGCAACTTTCACAAAAATATCAAAGATGTTAAAATCTATTTGATATAACCATATTTTTTTTCTTCTATAGGGATTGATCGTACTTAGATAGATTTATATTGTCTTTAATTTTTCTCCCCTTTTCTGTATGCCTTCTCTATTTATTGGTATTTGAAAAATTATTTCAAAAATCATTGGAATAGTGTTCAAACCTTCCACAACACTAGTAGTAGCCAAAAAATAGACTCATATTATATTGCGTATTGATCTAGCTAGTGGAATGTTCTTCCATTTTCTAGATATTAGTGTTTTTTCACCAAAAACCTTGAAGGAACCTCTATCTATTCATGTTTTCTTTATCCTTTATAAAACTGTTGGGTTCCAATATTTATTTATTCACGCATATTCATCTAAAAATACAACCTAAATTATTCAATTTATCAAAATTAGTGCATAAATATTCATTTAAATGTGTATTTACCTTCTTATTTAATCTATCAAAAGATGTAATTTTTTATTTATTCAATATTCTTCTACCTGAATAATGATTCTTATGAGATGTAATAATCTCCATAGAAATTCTATATATGACACTTTTCTCATCATTATATTAAGTTTCAACCTAGGTAAGTTCCATATTTCTCAATTTTATCTCTAACTAAAGACACATTAAATATATATATTTTTCTTATATTCAAATAATTTCAAATGTTCTTCACCTAAGGTTTTTATCTTCTGATCCTTATATTAATTTAACTTATTTTATTCTAATTGTAATTTTTTTAGTTATTTTATTCTTATGGCTTTGATATACAACTGAGAGTTCATGACATTAACTGTTAATTTTGATGTATGAATTAGTTCCTTAAAAACATATTTAAAATAATCTTTATCACAAATATTCCTCTGTAATTCCTCGTCTACCAAGGGTAACTATTCATTATAGAATGATATGTATTGTTCCTTTGGTTCTATGAGTTATATGAGATATCTTCAATTTCAAAAAAAATTGACCAATGAATCCTCTATAGTGTTGTCTTATGATTCTAGTAGAGTTGTTTCATATTTTTTCCTTTGTTAAATGCAATTATATATTCATGAACCTCAATAGGGTCATTATTCAAATATTCCTGTATTTTGAAGTAAAATTCTTCAATAGTTTCAATAGACTCTTACTCATCCTAGTATAAACATACTTCATCCTAAGGATTAATTCTAACAGTTTTATCAATATAACTTTTCTTTGTTTCCTTTATGTAGTAGAAGATCCTTCTTCAACTACTTCTGTTAGGATAACTTCTGTTTCTTTTTAGTTTCATTCTTATTCCAGTTTTTAGGGTTTTGGATGAAACCTCCTTGTTTTTATAACTATGAATAAACTATATGTTATTTCACTCATGTATACCTTTATTATATTCCAGTAGAGGCATCTCTGTATATTTTGGATGTATGTACGTCATAAAAATTATTGAGTAAAAACCAAGAAAATAATTATGGATCCAAATATATGGATCTTGTTTAGCTTGAATTCTATTTATTAGTCCTAGTAGACCATGCAGTCACCTAGAGACAGTGGGTGAATCGAGTGTGGCCAAATTTTACCGATTATATTAAACATAAATGTTTTCTTCCTTTATATTGATAAAAACTCTAATTAGTTATCATGTATATATATTTGATAATTTCTCTCAATAGTTACTCCATTATGCAACAAAGATGAATTAAAGTAAAAAATAAACAGGGTTTTTGTACAAAGTTTGACCCTAGTGTGGGAAACCTACAACTTTCTAGATCTGGTTATTATCTTGACCTGTATATTTTCACTATTCACATAATTGTTACAATGGGGAATGTTATCTTCCTTTACCCAAGGGTAGGGATAAACCTAACCTCAAATTAAACTATTATACACAAGTGGAAAATTTATCTACTGAAAATATTATTTTAACCTTTGGTAGGAATGATGAAATTATTTATACTAGACCCACGAGTCCTAAATGTTTCTTCATAAAATTCCTCAGGGATAGATCTTCAAATTCCTTTTAAAATTCTACTATAATCACATGAATTTCGACATATCCTCTTCTTCTAGTAAACTGAATCTGGAGATCTAACTTTATATAAAATCAATGTTTGGATATATTTTACATCATCTGATAAACACTTGGTTAGTAACAACCTCTCTTTTTCTCTCTTCTTCTCAGTAGAACTCTCAGCATCTAGATTCTCAGCACATGATACTCAAATGCCCCCCTCTATATCCATCCAGCCTCCAAAAATTTTGGAGAACACATGGAATTTAATTCAAACTTCACTCAAACTCATTTTTCAGTCAACCGCCTTTAATATCTTCTAATGGCATTGGGATAAAAAATCATCAAAACTCTCAGAAAACATATTATCAATGATATTTAACACATCAAAAAATCTCATATTGAATCATTAAATCTCCTTCATGAATATTATATCTATTTACATCCAACTCAACATTATCAAATTGTTTTGACTTCACATGAATTCGATGTCCCTCAATATCATCTGGTAAAAAAACTTCAATAAATTCAGTCATCTTCTTCTAGTAATTACATTGCCTTTATATAATATTTTTCATCCTTAAATATTTCAAATAGCCTCTTACATTAATCTTGTGCTTATAATGGTCTCCATCTATTTTTACTTCATTTGGTTTGAACATTGATATGCAATGTCTTCTCCTGATCAACTTATCTCATGATCATAATATGTTTTGTGTTGGAACCAAGGTTGTTCATTGCTAGAAATAGAGTATGGATTGTGGTTATTGTAAATACTCTAATGGATTATTAGGTAGATTTTCCAGAAAGGGATCATAATAGTTCTAGTCATAATCAGTATTGAAGGTGGTGTAGTTTCACCATGTTTTCTAAATTTTTGGGCTTCAAAATCAGGAGTTTGGTGTTGTCAAACAAAGGTTTTTTACATTGGAGTAAATGGTATGAGAAACGAAAAAAAAATCATAAAAATAATGGAACCTCATACCATGAAATAAGGACTGTGTACCATGTTTCGTAAATGGTCTACGGCCGCGTACCTGGCTGCGGGAACGGTATGTGGAGTGTTGTGCAAACTTGAAAATAGTTTGCATCAATGTTTTGCAGTGAAGGCATGGAATATGCAGAATGATGTGGTTTTTGTAACATGAGAGGTATGCAGTGGAGGATAAAAATTCACAGATAGAGTTTAGTATAAGTTGAATATTATCCAACATTGAAAATTTGGGAAAATTAGATTAGTGAAATTTGTGAAGTTCTTTGCCTATTTAAGGAGTAGAAATCCCCTTCGTCAATGAACGAGATTGGATATTTAAATCTCGAGAAGAAATCCGGTGAAGTCCAAAGTTGATCATGGAGGAGAAGACATTATGTGGATAGAAACATCTATGTTAGGAAGATAGTCTACAAATGATGGTTCAATTCACGACAGATGCTCTCATAGTACACGGCGAAGCAAGGAAATATGTGATGCAAGACGATATGCGGAGGAGTGGAGAAGTACGTAGAGTAAGGCAGTATACAGAGTAGGGAAGTTTTTAGTGGAGCTAGAAGGTACACAGAAACAAAATTGGTACATAGAGTAGGTGATTGGCAAACTATACATGCTACTCAGTACACAGAGGTGGTGAAGTGGTATGTGGAACATCCAAGGAAGCCTGAAAAGTGACCAAATTAGTTTGAAAAATTAATTACCATAACCTATCTGTTTGTGGGAAATTAAATTACATATTTGAATGATAACAGAACTTGAAAAGATAATCCATTTACAGTTGGGGATGCATGATTTAATGATAAACCATCAAAGTGACCTTCAAGTCGATAAACTAAGTGAAGATTCTTCCAACACAATGGGCAAGGGGAAGTTAGTAGAAGTGATCTGAGGGATGCAGTGTGCCCTCCCTAAAACCTTATAAAAGCAGTGTGTTTAGAATAGAGTGACTATGATAAACTATTGAAGTCCACAACATATAAATATTAGTGGTTTTTTGTATGGCCAAAACACTTTTGGCGTATTCTCCTTAGACGTGACCCTTAGTAGTGAACCAAGTAAAATTCATGTGTAAATATTTGGCAGGGGATTGTTTGTTTTCTACACTTCCTATTCAGATAGGTTTAATATGTTCCTACCAATGTGGGAACAAGATTCATTAGTTTAAAAGAAAAATTTGACACACTGATTCACCCCTCCCCTCTCAGGGTGTTCTAGGGTCCTTCATTTTGATCAACTCAACCTTTGAAATATGGACTTCCACTAATCATTTTATCCTCAACGTCTTTTACACTCTAATTAGTCATTCAATATTTCAACACTTCATCCATTTCATCAACCTGATTCATCCACATGTATGACATTATAAACTTATGATTATTTCAATTACTCCTTATCTTCTGGTTGACTTAACATTCAGTCATTTTACCTTGAATCACAGTTGGTCTGGTGCCTATGTGATGTTCTTTCACTGATTTAACATTTCATTACTATCTAATAAATCTTTGAGAGTATAAGTCCTATTGGAAATTACAACTCTCTTAGTAGATTTGTATTATATAAATAATTTAACTTGTCATTTCTACCATTTCATCTAGTGAGGATGCTTTCGTAGGTGTATTTTAGACTACACTATAAATTATGTATTTTCTATATTATTGGGAAGCAAATCTCTTTTTATTGTGAAGTTGAATTTATATTCCTCATGGATCAATATTTGGTTCTTTTTTTATTATTTAGTGTGGTTCATATTTTTGATCATCTTCTATTATTCTTTATTTACTGATTTACTTCCAATCATCTCATCCTTCCATCTTCTAGATTCATAACTCATTCAAGAAACTCTTCTTTGTTTAGAAGTATAATGTATAACTTTCAGCCATCCTATTTTAGAAACTTTAACTCAAAAATTGAATATCACCAATTGGGTATTCATTCCCCCCTCATATTTTTTTTACATTTTAAGGGGTGTTTTCAGTCTCCCATTGATCATTAATTTATATTACATGTTGTAGATAGTTCTCCTTCAACCATTATCCCATTATCTTTCACTTGCAGATTAGTTCACCAGTCATCATATATATTCCATCTTTTGAATCTTCACATTCATAAAACTTATATCTTCCCCTTAATAGGTGTATTATTTTTCTTCTTCATCCTTTATCACTTATCATGAATACATTGAAGTTAAACTCAATCAATTGTATAATGTGTATGAAACTTTTCAATAAAATAGTCTATAGGAATGCATCCTACATATGTCAATAGAACCTTCTTTACTTCTCTTCATTATTTTAGTTAATATGATTTACTTCTATCATCTAGTTTTAATTTTTAAATTTCTTCTGGTATTATAACATTTCATCTATACTCTTCCTTCATATGATGTTTCCACCTTTCATAGTGTAAACTTCTAGTAGTCTTACTTCTGGAACACACATAGGAAAATTTACATTCAAATTACCCTTAAAATTTAACAAAATCTATTGAAAACAAATATAATACTTCATCATCACCAACTGATGGTCTTATTAATCTCCACATATAGATTTTGTTTCAATGCATATAAAAAACTAAAGTCAGTGATATTTTTTTCATTATTGATAATAAATTAAAATAACTTTTATATCCATCTCTTGAGAACACTATGTTACGTACCTTTGTTAATTATTGTCTTCTCCCCTTATCTTATATTAAACTAAAAGTAATATTTTAATTCCTTAAGAGATTGACATAATCATATTAATTAAATAAATAATACATAAATCAAAAACTTTAATTATATGTGGGCTATGCTCAGTGTATAAAATATGAGTGATTAACTTGTAAATTAATGTTTTCTATAAAAATTCTCTAAGTGACACCAAATCCCAAAATACCTTCTTTTTGTAAATTTAATGGATTCTAATGAAACTTATTTCATTCAAACATCTCAATCAACTGATTAAAAACATTAAACTCAAAAGGTAGTTCTCCCCACTTTATTAAATTGTTTTCACTTTTTATAGACTAATAATGTTCTACCCCTTAATTATAGAATCAATTTATATTCAAGGATAATATATAGTACCAATGTAACACCCACTATATTTTAATAAATATTTCTCTTTAAATAATTACAGTTCTTCAATAGCTTGCGTTTCACACAATTGGGAGTTTAAATGAGCAGCGTAATATTATATGTCTGTTATATCCTAGATATTAAATTACAGGGAATAAATATGAATAAATAATTTTTTAAATAAATATATTTTTTCAAATCAATATGAATGTATTGGTATGTTCTTATAAAATGATTACACAAATTTTAGTAATATCACTTTGTTCTTTAAAAAAATATGTGTTTTCGACAAAACTGAATTTAAATTGTTTTTTTGAATATTAATTTTTAGAATTTATGGAAATGGATATAAAAAAAGAATTTTATTTTTGAATTTGTAATGTCAAAATTATCTTAAAATTGTGTTCTAAATAAATTTTTTTAGGAATAGTGAAAATACTAGTTTTTATTAAAATTCATATTTTCATTTAGAGTATTTATAAGGTCAAAAAATGTTTTGGATTAGTTTTAAATTTTAATTAGTTAGTTTTAATTTAAAATAATTCAATTATAATTTTTAAAAATATTTTATACATGAATTTATTATAAAAACATTTTATGTTTTAAAAAGGAATTTTTCTGAAAAAACTTTTTTTTCATCGAGTTTTACCGGTTTAAGTTTAAATTAAATTCTGAAAACTCTGTTTTATGAATTTTGAAAAATTAATTCAAATTTCTGATTTATAAGTTAAAAATTTATTGAATATTTCCCTTTTATTTTTGGTTGAAATGAATGGTAACCTTGGTAACACAATTTACCACGATAAAGAGTGAATTGGGTAATTTAGCTCAAAAATAAAATGATAAGGACTATAAAATGACATTAACACATTCCAAAATTCTAATGGATGAAGAAAATTATACCGTTAATACCTAAGGATCTAAATTATTTTTGAAATGGACACATGTCCAGGAAAATAACTTATATAATATTTAAATCAAAGAAAGTCACAAAATGTCACTTTCTTTTTCTTAAATATCTCTTATGTGTCCACATAGGGACAACGGTAAGTTATGAATGAATATAAATGTAAATACTTTAATTAATTAACATATATTTATGATGAAAATTTATTTTTTCCTTTTTCGGCCACTTAGACGAGATTATGATATTTATAATATTTTATTTAATAAAAATTCAAAGATGTCACGTTCATATTTTAAATAATATATAATTTTTAATATAGTGTTATACAAAATAAATATCCAAATATAAATATAATTATAATATATACAATATTTATATTCATCTTGTTATTTTATTTTTAATTTTTACTAAATAAATAAGTATGCTAAATAATTACACAACGCTGATGAGGTAATTATTTTATTAATAGAAATATCAAATTAATGTTACTAAAAATATTAAAATAAATATAATTTGAGATAATTAAAATTTAAAAAGAAATTTATAGATTATATTTACCTCTTTAATATAATAAAATATTTTTTTAGAGTTAAATTTTAATTATGATATTTTTAAAAGTTCGTGTAATGAATTGTATCAAAATTGACACTGATTATATTCAATCAAAATAATATTTTATTAAATTATTTAAAAATCATAAAATATATTTCAAAATAATAATACTAATATGTTATAAAATTTTATAAATATTTCATTTATGTTCCAATTTACATGACATAAGTAAATATTACAAACTTTTAATATTGAAATTTTTTGTTATTGTAGTTAAAATTAAAATAGGTTAACTAAGGGTTAATCAAAATGATAAGGTTTAAAATAATACTATAACTTGTATAAAAAATATTTGATTTTGAGATTAAGAATATATATCATTTTAAATCTGAATCAATTTACTTTTCGATAAACATGGAATGATATTTAATTTATTATAAATTATTATTTTTCGAAATTCCCAAAGTGCTCCTAACCTCAATTATAAACGGGAACCTACTTCCTTACTTATTCACGTAATAGTAATCCTTCAAGACTGGACACACCCTACAAATTTATATTCTAAACATTACTAAACATATTATGGTTGGGATTTTATTCTCAGAAGACCAACCCTAGTGTCCCTAATAGGAGAACTAAAGGGAGTTCTCCAAAGAAGATGTAATCATCTTTACCGACTCTTTCAATATTATTTCTTATTCTACTTCCTCTTCGTGTGTTTTTACATTCTAATTTAATAAATATAGTTTCAACTATATCATCATAAGTTATTATGATTATGTAAAAACCATATTCAACCTTTTCTTATCCTATGAAAAAAAAGCATCACACATGTGTGCGTATAACTTACCATCTCCACCTCATGGTGTATTCTGTTTTTCGTCACCACTTTATTTTGATATGTATAGTGATGGAAATAATATATATATATATATATGATAATTATAAAATTATATTTATTTTGAAAAAAAATTAATATACCATTCACTTCCAAACCATTTCACCATTAAAGAAATGATATCATCGTTGTGCGTACGTACGACCTATCATCTCCATAATGTGATGCGATTAATTTTCCATTAAAGAACGCTTATATAAATGTATATAATGAATAAATATGAAATATATTACCTTAATACCATTTTTTATATGACATAACTATATCCTATGCCCAACAACAGAGACTTATATGATAAAAAATGCATAGGAAAATGAAGCAGTTACCACTAGAAAGAAGGGTAATAATGAATATTATTAAACAATTGGGGATAAGATGATATAATAGGATCATATATGATATAATAAATAAAAATATGGTTATATTATAAATTAATAACATTATTTAAACCATTATACATGATTTTCAAATACATACAATGTAAATCAGACCTAAGGTTAGGATTAATTTCCACAATCTCATTGTTATTATGGATTGTTAAAATGTATGTATCTACTGGGGAATATTTCTCTTCCAAGTCGATGTTTCCTAAAAAATCAATTTTTTTCAATATTATTCTAAAATTATTTTAAGTCATTTTTACAAATGTGTGAATTTTTACTAAATTTTTTGAAAGGAATCTTTTTGACATTTTCCAAATGAGGTCCATTGTGACTTCTAGAAAAAAGTATGAAAGGAATGTTTTCTAACGTATGTGACATGAGAATAATTTTAGGATTTCATGATTCCTTAATTACATTAAGCTTACTTTATAAGATTACATGGTTTTTTTCAAATAAAAGTTTTTCTTTTAAAATTAAGGGGAATTTAAAAAAAATTCAAAAAAGAAAGGATATTTTCAACAAGAATTATATCAAGTGATCTCTGAAAATTATTTTACATATGAGGTAACATTAATTGATGCCACTTATTATTTACTGGAGATATTTTTCAATAATAACATCCTTAGTCTTTTTGTGGGTTGTTTATGTATATTATGGCATGATATTTATGAAACCCATTATTTCCATGGGTTATGCTACGATGAAATGATTATGAAACCCATTTCCTTTAATGGATTATGATATGATAAAATAATTTTGTTATTATGGTACACATATGTATGGTTTTCATTATGTAAAGAGTGAGACTTATATCTCCCTTCAATGAATTGGGTAAATATTTATATCTCATGTGATAGATAGAAATGTAATGGAAAGTGAACTCATTTCTGTAATACAAGAGTAGAATGGGAGTAAACTATGTTCAGTAATACAGGGATGGAATGAGGAGTGAACACAGTTCAATAAGTGAATATTTCCACTATAATGGTCTTGGTAGTGAGCCTTTACTGATATGAAAATGATTTTATATGATTGTGTGTATGTCACAATTTCAGGTCTTCTGTTATACTCTCATGAATTATGTTATTTTATTATTATATAATTCATGTCTTATGAACTTATATGATTTATTCTATGACTCAATATCATGATCCTTGATATAAAAGATATAATTTTCAAAATTTATTTTCATGTTCTTATGCTCTTATGCTTATCTTATCTTCCTTCATTACCTTTAGTGAGAACATAATCTCACCCTTTATGGTGTTTATTTTACCTAGGTTATGAAGAAAGGTATTGTGTAGGATTTGTCTAAAAGTGTTGTAGTTATAAAGGAATAAGTGAGAGACGACATAGATGTTTTATGAATTAGTTGTTTATGTTTCCAAGTTTCCAAAGACACAAACTTTTACGGTTCTAGCATGATTTTGTTATAAAATGAAATGATTATTATTATTTTTAGATGTAATATCTATTTATGTAAATTATGAGTAGTTATAACCAACAAAACTCAAATTTGGAAGTAAAAAAATCTACATATTTTCAGTATCCATAAATTCATCCTCATTATTCAGAGATTCAACCTATTGGTACTTCAATCATTGATTCTCCAGATTTATAATACCTGGGTTCTCTATTCTTTAGTTATCCAAAATTGGGATCATTATTATTTAACAAAATAGTTCTCTAGAAACACTAGTAATATATTCAATACCCCTAAAGGGGTGACCTCCATCTTTCTTCTTTTTAGGGATCCCCCTAAATTGTATCACATTTAATTCTATTATCATTCAATGAAAACAAACTTTTTGGGGGAATAAGGTAGAACATTAATTGTCAATAATTATATAATTATAGATGGTAATTATTTATCAACCCATAAGCTCCCTTCACCATAACCTCACTTTTCATCATGCTATCACCCTTATTCTTCCAATAACTTATCTTCTTAATAAGCATGGACTTCTTCCATTCACTTTTACATTTCACATTGTCGGGGGGGGGGGTTCTTATTAACTATTTCAATCAAGGAACATGAATCATTTCTTTCCTTTTATTCCAACAAACTTTTTTCCTTAATATGTTTTATCCACACAAACCTTTGGAACATGTTTCACTTTCTCTTTTTGATTTCATGACGTCCTCACAAGACATTTTATAGCACATATAGATAGAAAATATTAATTCCCTTTATTCACTATCTTCTCCAAACAAGGTCGTATTTTTTGTGTATTTCGTTGAAGTGTGACCAGACTTCTCATACCTTCCACAAAACTTCTTAACTACCAAAAAGTTACCCATACTATAGTAATATCAATTAAACCTCAAATTCTTCATCAGAAATTCCTTACACCATTCTAATCATCTTGGGTCTTTCTTGTACTGATTCAATTTGTAACGTGATCTTTCTTTTCTTATATCTAACATTTATGGATTTCTTGCAACCATTCATGAATTTTTCTTTCATTATACAATGATTCATATTTTCTTCTACCTGACATCTTCCTTTACATTCTTCAATGGTGATTTTTATTTGATTGATTCCAATTTTTTCACCTTAAGGAGGACTTATAGTTCTTCTTCCAGTCATTTACCTTCAGTTTTTTGGACTCATTCCATTGGTTTAATATTTTTGTTCTTGGTATTTTAATATCATAACCATTTACCATTATGGACACTTTTATTTCACTTTTCAAAAAAACTCCACGATGTTCAAATATATTTGATATATCTATATTTTTATTCTTCTCTAAGGAATGATTGTAATTAATTAGATTTATCTTGTATTCTATTTTTATCACATTTATTATAGGAAATATAAATTTAATATAGGTTTATAGATTATTTCAAAAATGAATGTCCTAGTTTCCTAATTTTTCACAACATCGGCACAAGCCAACAAATATACCCTTATTCCATTAAGATTAACTCTGGATGGTGGAAGGTTTTTCTATTTTATGATATTATCATTTTTCTTCTAGAAAAAATGAGGGTAACTCCTTCCTTTAATGCATTATTCCACCTTTATAAAAGTGGTGGGTTACTCTATTTCTGTTTTCACCCATCTCTATCTAGAAAAGAAATCACTATACAAAGTATAATTATTAGTGCATAAGGATTCATAAAAATGAGATATTACCTTCTTCTTCAGTCTATCAGAATATGTGACATCCAATTTATTCAACATTATTCCAATGCTAGAATGATTTTTCTAAGAAGTATGAATCTCCATAGGAATTCCAGTAAATCTTTTCTCAACTTTACGTGAAGTTTCAACCTGAGTAATATTGATTTCTCCCAATTTTATATCCAACTCAATATGATTTAAATATAATTTGTTTTTATGATATTAAAATAATTTCATCTTCTATTCACATTTAGTTTTTATCATATTAGCCTTTTCTTTATTCATATTCCTTTCTTACAATAGTGATTTTTCAATATATTGTAATTTTTTATCTTTGATATCCAACTGAGAGTTTTTTAAATTAACTAAAACATCGGATGCATGAATTAGTTTTTTAAAAATATATTTAAAAATAAATATCAAACAAACATTTTCATCAATTCCTCTTTTACTAAGGAAAATTGTTCATTCAAAAGTGATGTGTATTTTTTCTTTTCCTCTATGATCTCTGTGAAATTTTTAGCCTTTTAGAACTTTTTGGCCAACGCATTCTCCAACTCATTGGATTTTTATTCTAACTATGTGATTTTTTCTTATTGTAGCTTGATAAAATTAAGTATATATCTAAGGACATTATCGTGGTATTATTTATATAATATTTCATTTGTATGTAAATTTCATCAATAGTTTCAATAGACTCGTACTCATCACAACTTCAACATACTTTATTCAAAGGATTAATTCTATTAGTTTTACAAATATAAATTCTATTTTTTTACCTTTAGGTAGTATAAGATCCTTTTTATGATTATTATGAGAGGGTAACTTCCACTACTTATAAGATTATTTATTATTATATTTTTTTCAAGGTTTTGGATGAAACCTCCATGTCACTATAACCAGGAATAACTTATATTTTCTTCAACTCATGAATAACTTACTTATATCCTGGTAGGCGCATCTATGTATCTTTTGCAATTTTCTACATTATATAACTCATTGAAAAAAATGATACAAAATAGTACATCCAAACATTGGGGACCTAGTTAGCATAGATACCACTTATTAGTCGTAGAAGACCGTGTAATCACTTTTATTGGGGTGTTAATTATGGGTGAACAACTTTTACCAATTACATTCGACATAAACATTTTCTTTATATATGTTTTTCAAACCTCCTTCATTAATTTGGGTGTAAGGATCTTTGATATGCACCCTCATCACTAACTTCCTAAGGTAATGAAGAAAAAATAATGTAAGTAACACACATAGATTTTTTTCATGGTTCGGACCCAGTATTGTTAATAAATTCCTTGTTATGTTTTGTTATTAACCAGATCCATTGATTTTTATTATTCTTATAAGTTTTAAAAACAAGAAAGGTATTATCCTTTACCTAAGATAAGAGATAAAACTGAACTCTGATTACATTATATTACACAAGTGGATAGTATATCGCCTAAAATTCCTCTTCTATATTTCATTATATATGGTGGAATTGATTATATTGGAAGCAATAGTCTTCAATGGTTCCTTATGAACTTTCTCACAAATAGATCTATGACTGCCTCTAGATCTTCGGCTAGAATCACATGAAAGTTGTCATTTCCTTTGCTTCCCAAAAACTGAATTTAGAGCTCCCAATTTACTGATATTTTATGTACATAAGTATTATTGGTTTTTACCTCATGTCATTATATATCTCATCTATTGGTTTTCTAAATCTAGAGAACCCTCTCAACTCATCAGAACTACAAGTTTGGGTATTCTCAACTCTCCGACCCATCAGATTTTCTGGTAAACACATGTCCAATAACACCAACTATTTTTTATCTTCTTTTTAATATATATATCATATTCTATATTCTCATCACAACTCATTCAAATTTTATTAACCATTTATATATCTACATGGACATTGATGATTTTTTGGAATTCATGGGCCTAAATTTGAACTTCCTAGCAACTCATTTTTCAGTCGAGTGCATTTAATTTCGTTTAAAAATTTTTGTATTTGGCTTATTAAAATATCTCAAAAAAGTAGATCCTAAAGTATTAAACTCATTAGAAAATATTAAATTAAACCCTGAAATCCCCTTCATAAATATTGGAACTTTGATCATTTAACTCAACAGCATCACAGTGTTTTGACATTGTATAAATGCAAAGACACAAATTATTTTCCAGTAAATGAACATCTATAGAAGGAAATAATATCCTTATGGTTCTAAATTTTCATTCAAATAATCATATATAGGAAATAGTAATTTAAACAACCTCTAACATGAATCATGTTCTTACAGTGTTCTATATTTTTTTCACCTTTATTCTGATCAAACTTTGGCATATAGATTCTTTTTCTGATTATCTAATATTCTTATCATCATAAATTCTTATCAACTCAACTGGAGGCATCTAATATTTGACTCATAATGTTATCCTTAACGCTTTCAATACTCATACCAAACATGAAGTATTTTTAATCTTTAGCCTCAACATCATATAAAGCCATCATCATATTTGACAACATGATCTTCCCATGCCATTAATTATTCCTCATCTTTAAACTAACTTAACATTCGATCTCCTCACCTTTAATCACATATTAAGTTATAATTATGTAACATTATTCTTTTAATTTATAAATACAACATTTTATTATTAATATTTAAACCTTTAATTCATCTTAACAATCTCAACTCCGATAGCACCTTTATATTCAAGAGATATTTTAAAAACAATTCATCATATCATCTGGTGATTCTAATTTTACAAGTGTAGCTTAGACTACACTAAAAATCTTTAATTTTATTTATTCATTGGTAGAAACTCTATGTGTAATCGGAATTTCACCTTACATATCCCAGCGATAAATCAAATGGAGTTTTTCAATTCATTGGTGCAGTTCATCCTTCTGATCATTATGGCTTATTATTTCTTCACTAAGTGACTTCCGGACATCTCAACATTCCATCTTCTAAATTCATGGTTTCTAAGAAACTCTAATTTATTTGGAAATATATTGTTTAAATTTTTGACAACCAATTTTATCAAGATTTAACTTAGAACTTGAACCTCTCTAAATGGGTCTTCAGTCTCCTCATCTGACAAATTCACATTTCAATGGGCTCTTTTTAAATTACCATTAATCATCTATTTAGTGTACTTATTGTTGAAAATTATCATTCAGCCTTCAAAAAACATTATTTCACTTAAATATTACATCAACAGTCATTAAATTTATTCTATCTTCTAGATCACAAAATTTGGAAAACTGATGTCTTCAAATCAATATGCAGATGATAGTGTTTTTTCATCCTTTATCACTTATCATGAATACATTGAAGTATAGCTCAATGAATCATTTGATATGTAAGTTGCTTCTAGATAAAATAGTTTTATGAATTCATACTTCTTCCACCAGTAGTAAACTTATAACTTCACTTAATTACATCTAGTGACATGAGTTCCTTTCATCATCAGGTCAGATTATCCATTCTTCTTTAACTTCATCTTCTGATAGTAAAACATTTCATCATGGGTGTTCCTTTATCTGATGGTTCCACTTTATCGAGCGTGAAATTAGAGTGGTCTTACTTCCAAAACAATAATAGTAAACTTTACTTTAAACTTATGCATTGACTATGCCATAACGAATAAGAAACAAATAAAATTCTTCATCATCACCATATGATGATATTTTCAATATTTCCCTTTTTATTTGTTATTATTTCCCATTCAAAATAAAATTCAATGATGTTTCTTCCACTTATTGATCATAAATCAAAATACTCTTCTGTCTCCATTTCCTGATAACTTTGAGTGAGGTACCTTCATAATTTATCTTCTTCTCCCCTTATATTTTATTAAATTGAATGAAATCTTTATATCCCATGAGAGGCAGATTAAATACCTTTTCTAAAATAAATAATCAACAAATAAACCAAATATTAGTCTATATGAGCCATTCTTGGTATATAAAAAACTATTGATTAAATTAGACATTAAATTTGTCCATAAAAATTCACTATGTGATACTGAATCATATAATTTATTTCTAGGGTAAACTCAATCAATTTGCATGAAACTTTTTTGTGGTAGCCATCTTAAAAAATAGATCAAATATATTTAACCCAAAACAGTCGGTATTTTTTCCTTTAATAATTTATTTTAGGTTTATTATAGAATGATAATGTTCTCCCATCTAATTCTAGAATATATTTTTATACAAGGATAGAAGATAATACCAACATACCTCAAATATGACACCAAAAGAATTTATCTGGAGTTTTTGTATCCAAAATAACATCATCATCATCATTCAGAGTGTCTGCCTCCAGGTAACTTAATAATTAATTCATTGTATTTTAAGCACGGAGTTTCTCTATTCATTTGTCTTCCAGAATATGGATATTTAATATTCAACTAATCAATTATTTAGAACCACCAGTTCCATATTCACTCCCCATAAATTGGTGAACTCCATATTTCTTATTTTCATTTATCCCCCTAAATTGTATCACCTTTAATTCCCATTTCAAAAAATTCGAACATAATATTGGTGAGAATAATGTATAACTTGTATTTTCTTTAATTAGAGAAATACGGATGAGAATTCATTTTCAACTTAGAAACTTCCTTCACTTTAAGATCACTTTTATTCAATAACTTCTTTTCTTAGATTGCATATAATTATACCTTTCCCTTTTAATTTTCACTTTATGTTTGGGTTTTATATTATATTCTATTATAAATTCAATTACACTCTTCTTTTTTCCTTTTCTTCTAACTCCCTTGATAATTTAAGATGTTTTTCCAAATAGTCATACAAACCTTCATAACATGTTTCACCTTCTCTTAATGATGGGATGAATTCTTCATAGTAACTTTTTTAGAACATGTATTTATCAAAGACTACTTCACTTTACTCACCAAATTCACCTTAATAAAAAGTATTGATATTCATTTCATAAGAATTTGGCTCTCCTTCTTACACTTTCCACATTGGTACTTAACTTCTAGTATGTTAACCTTCTATGGTAAATTTTGGTGAACCTAACCTTTTTTATCTAAGAATACATCCACCATTACAATATAATTATATATTTATCAAATTTATTCACATTTTTGTTTGATCTTTGCTTCCATTAACTTACAAGTTACTCTATTTATGTGGCATTTTATTCAATAAAAGAATAATTTTTTCTTCAGTGTGGAATCTTCTATTACATTCCTCTTGAGTGTTTTTTATTGATTACTTATGATTGTTTGAACCATATGGTGGAATTTTATTCTTCTTTTGATCTTTTTTCTTCATCTATTTTGGCCTCCATCCATTGGTTGTAGTAATTTCTTACTTGGTGTTTGAAAAAAATTACCCATTATCACAACTATCACTTTTAATGAACATTTTATAAAAATCTTCATTGAATTCAAATATATTTTATGAAACCATATTTTTATTCCTTTATGAAAACTGATTATACTTAAATGGATTTCTCTTATAGAATATTTTTCTATTCTTTACTATAAGTGTTCTCCGCCTATTGGTAGATGATAGATTATGCCAAAAACAAATGTCCTGGTGTCCAAACATTCAATAACACCAAGAGTGGACAACAAATCTATTGTTCATCCATTGAGATCATCTCTTGCAGATGGAAGCTTCTTCCATCTTTTGGATATCATAGTTTTGCACCCAAAAACCATAAAGAGGACTCTCTCCATCCATATATTCTTCCACATTCATAGAAGTGGTGGGTTCTTCCATTTCATTATTTACTAATATTTTCCTATAACTATGACCTACACTAGTCACAATATTTTAAATATTTCATATAGATTCATTAGAATGTGGGATTAAAATATACTTTAATCTATCATAATATTAAACATTTGATTTCTTAAAGCTTAATAAACTTCTTTAATGAGTTTTTAAGAAGTAATACTCTTATTTGGAATTTTTGAAGTGACTATTTTCTCAATATTATGTGAAGTTTCAACCTAAGTGACTTTGATCTTTCCAAATTTTACCTCCAACTCAAGACACATTAAACATAGTGTTTTTTACCTTCAAATAATTTCAACTTCTATTCCCATTAGCTTCAATGGCCCGAAGGCTTTCATTTTGTTATTGATTTTTATAATCCACCTTTCAAGGGGTGAGGTGGATCCCTTATAAGGCCTTTCGAGTTATGTATTACATGGCCCATAGGACTTAGAGGAATAAATTGCCCGTCGGCTTCAAAAAATACATATAACCCAAACTAACTACTTGGAACTTCTCCTCCCTAGCATCTTCATCGTGAAGTCATCTCTCTACCTTCGCATGGCAGTTCAGCTAGGCTTTCCCATGCATGTATAAGCTCGTCCTGATGGCAGGTTCCATACCCTCCCATTCTTGCAATTTTATCAGCTTCTACTATGGTGAAAGCTCATTTCTCATCCTCTTTCTAGAGCTTGTTCATTGTAGGTTGTCTTGTTTGCATCTTCACTTAAGGTGTCCTGAAGTCATTGGGGTGGCCCGAAGGCCTTACTAACCTGAATTCCTGGGCGGCCTAAAGGCCTTAAAGGACGTGGGGACAATATCGGTGGCCCGAAGGCCAAAATAGGGGAATTTTCTTGGCTTTTAAAGTGCCAAATAGTACCAGCTACAGTGCTGCTGCAGTTCCCTCTACAGTACCTGCTTCATTACCTACTACTGTACCATAAATATTCTTCCACCTGGATTTGATCCCAGGTCGCCAGGATAAACTTAAGGAGTCCTCACCAACTAGGATGAGGCTCAAGTTAACTTTTATTCACATTAAGTTTTCATCTTCTAACCCATATACTCATACATATTTCTTTATTCCAATATTGAATTATCATGCTCTTTTATATTTATAACTTTGATCTCTAACATAGATTTCTTGACCTTTGATATATATTTAGATACATGAATCTGTTCATTAAAAACCTTTTCAAAAACTTCTTTAAAAATAAATTTCCTATATACAGTCCTTTATAATTACACTTTAATAAAGGAAAAATTTTCATTGAAAATTAATACATATTGTCCCTTTTTCTTCATGAGTTTTTTGAGGGATTTTCAATTTAAGAACTCTGTATTCAATGTATCCTCCATCTCATTTGCTTTTGATTCTATCTATTTGATTTCTTCTTATTGTCCCTTTGGTAAATGAAATTTATTTTTTAAAATCTCAATATGGACATTCCTCATGTAATCATTTATTTTTGAGTAAAATACATCAATAGTTTCAATAGAATCATACTCATCATAGATTGAACATAATTTATCTAAAGGATAAATTCTAATACATTTATCAATATAAATCCTTTTTTATTTACTTTCATGTAGATAAAGATATTATGTTTATTTCTTCTGAGATACTAACTTTCACTTCTTCTAACCTTTTTTCTTCATTCAATTTTCCAGGTTTTGTACAAAACCTCCATGTTTATATAATTATGAATAAATTGTGTGTTATTAATCTTAAGTATGCATGTCTTATCTTATGGTATAGGCATCAATATATTTTCTACAAATCAACACTTAATACGAATCATTGAAAAATAAATGAGGAAAAAACATTGGATATAAATAGATGGCACTGAATTATCACTTATACCCCATGTTAGTCCCAATGTATCATGTAGTTGACTTTAGGGGGAGGTGAATTAGGGGTGAAAAACATTTACTGATTATGTTAAAATGAAACTTGTTCTTCCATTACGTAGATCAAACCTCTATCATGGGTTAGAAAGTATGGATCATTAATATACACCATCAACACTTACTTCCTTATGCAATGCTGAAAAAGTAAACAGAACATGAGGATTTGTATACAAGATTCATCCCCATTGGGAAACCTACCCCTTGTTGCATCCAATTATTTTCATAATCCATGGATTTTCACTATTCTTGTAAATGCTAAAATGAGTCAATTAATTATTCTTTATCCAAGACCAAGGATCAACCCGAACTCTAATTATAGTATATTACACAAGTTGATAGGCTATCTCTAGAAAATAAACTTCTAAATTTTTGTAGTTATGGATGCATTGTGTGTAATATAACCACCCTTATTTAAGGGATATTTAGGAACATCCTTGGGGATAGATTTTTATTACCTCCTAAACATTTGATATAATCATAGGAAATCCAACCCATCCCCTACTTCTGGTAAACTGAATATAGAGATCTCACTTCATAGAACTTTGATGTCTAGATATAATGAATGTTTTTTACTTGACATTGGTCTAGATCTTGAATTTCGGTTTTCTGAATTCGGATAAATAAATCAACACATTAGAACTTCAAGTTTTGGTCTTCTCAAATCTTCAAACCAATAGGTCTTTTGGAAAGCTCTAGGTCAGAAACTCCCTCTCTTTTATTCTCTTCTTTACAAAAAATAAATCAAATTAATGATTATCAGCTATCCTCGTTTGAATATTGTCCCCCCTTTATATATACATTCAACCTATGATAAATATGGGGAACATGTGGGCTTTGATTCTAACTTCTCACAAACTCGTTTTTTATTTGACCTCGTTTAATATCTTTTTAGGATATCATGATTTGACTTTGTTAAATCTCCCAAAAAATATGGTGTCAAATATCATTAATTCATCTATAAATATCAACTTGAATAAAAAACATCCCTTCATGAATATTGGACCATTGAAAATCTAGCTCAGCATTATCACAATGGATTGACTTCATATAAATGAAAAGTCTCTCCACATTTTCTCATAAAAAAAATCCTATAGAATTCAATCAAATCCTTATGGTTTTACCTTTTCATATACTCAATCTTTTGTATCCATTGGTACTTCAAAAATACTCTAATAGGAATCCTTTTATTTTTGTGGACCCCAACTATATCACCTTCATTATGTTCGAACTTCATCTTGTAGATTTTTATTCTTATCATCTTATCTCCTTATTGTCATATCTTAAGATCATCTTAGCTTCCAACATATGGATTTATAATCACCCTTATTTCCATAACTTCATTAGAACTTATATCTGTCATTTGTGCTTTTGAAACATTAACCTCATCATCATCTATAGTCATTATCATGTTTGACCCCATGAACATCCAATGCATTCAATTCTTCTTCATCTTCTGATCAAAATAACATTCAATCATCTCATCTTCAATCATAGTTGGTCTTGTGAATATACGATGTTCTACAATTGATCAAATAGTACAACATCGTATGGTTAATCTTCATGACATTAGTTTAGCTTGACAATCTCAACTCTCTTAATAATTTTATCAACTAGAGATCATTTGGATTGTTGTCTTTTAGAGTATCTTATGATGATTCTACTTCCATGAGTGTAGAATTGACTATACTATAATCCTTGACTTTTTCATATTATTTGGAAGCAACTCACACTATATGGTGATGTTCACCTTAAATTCCTCAAGGATCAATCTTGGGTACTTTTTAGAATCTTTCGTGCGGTTCACCCTTTTGATCATATTGGCTTCTTATTTCTTAAATGAGTGACTTCTGATCATCGCAACATTACATCTTTTTGATTCACAACATTTGAAAAATTATTCTTTCTTCATAGGTACATTGTGTAACTTTCAAGTTCTTATTTTGGTAGTAGAACTTTACATTTACAATGTTCCCTAATCGAATAGTTCCACTTTATAGAGTGCGATCTTTTGGTGGTCTTACTTTTGGAACACCTATAGGCCACTTTACTTTCATCTTACTCATAGACTTTACTACAATTTATTATTAACATATAAAATATTTCATCATCATAATTTATGGGATCTTTAACAACATCACTTATCGTGATTGTATATGTTGATGATATCATCTTTTCTAGTGATAAAAATGTTGTGAGGAGTTTTCCCTGCAAATGAAGAATGGATTTGAGTTGTTCTTACTTGGTGAGATGTATTAATTTTTGGGTTAACAAATTACCCAAGCTACTGGCCATGTGTTTATCTTTCAAGAAAACTATACCAAGGAGATGTTGAAATGATTTGACATGGAAGTGTTAAGAGACGTGTCTACATCAATTATATTTGGAAAAAATCTAAGCAAGGATGGTAGAGGGTAGGTTGTGACTAAGAAATTAATATGGTTTTAATTTGGTACATGTTTTCTGTAGCAACGTAGGTGTGAAAAGAAACTATGTACGAGTGAATATGTTCCATTGTACGAGTGAAAAGTAGCAACGTGTGAGGGAAACTAAACACAAGATAACGTTTTTTTAAGAAATTGAGCGTAATATGAATGATTGAAATCATTGAATGAACACAACATAAGCATTTTCAAACACCTGAAGAGGGAGGTCAAGACTTAATACCAACTGATACCTAAAATAAAGAATCTCGATTAAAAATAGGTAGAGATTAACTATGGAAGAGTGCACCTAAGCTGTACAATTGAAAACTGGTTGGGGTTGTGATCTGGCCAAACCCAAGTGAAAGGAAGGTCTAAAACATGATGTCGAGCCTCATCCAAACACAAGGGAATAAGAATCAACTGATCATGATGATAACGGTTGATGAATCAATGAAAACCAAAACAGGGAACCGAGAGAGAGTTGGGATAAAGGAAACTTGTGGATGTCGATGAAGAGTCTGACTAATCTTGAAGAGGATATGCCAGATCTCGATTGAAGAATACAACCAACTATGTACAATTCAGGAAATAATTTTTTTATTGATCCACTGTTAGAAAATAGATAGGCAGATGGAAAAACAGATTGAATCTCGATGCGTTAATTTAATTAATTTTCCAAAAGAGTTTGACCAACCCCAACGTTAAAAGTGTAGGATTCTCAGTGGAAGTTTACCTCGAGGATATCATCAAAATTTGCAGGAAATCGAACACCAATTTTCAACTTCCCAACAACACTGATGTTGGAAAAATATCTGGAAAATTTATTGTATTAAAGACTAATTAACCCATAAGCGATTTCATCATTGAGTATTTATAAATCAAAATTGGTGTGAATCATACTGATTCAATATCACTGTTTTGGTCAAAGAAGAAATTGGTTTGACCAAAACGAAGCAACTTTTGTGGAGGGACATCTGTTCCGATTTCGAAAAAACTAAAATCCAATTTTTACGACCAATCATGTGATTAGTCATTTTTTATAAAATATTTTATTATAATTATTTTTTTGTTTTGTTATATATATTTATATCTATAAAAAACATTTTACTAAATATCTATTTTTATAAAAACTATAATAGAATTTATAAAAATATATATTTTATTGAAAATATTAATTTCCAAAGCTACTTTTATAAGGGATGAGATATAAAAATTCAACTTACATTTCTAACACTGGATTCCCATTTTTTAGTTCACTCAATCAATCATATCAAAGTAAGTTTTAACCAATCAAAACAATCTATTAATTTTGTTAAATATTTTGAATAAAATAATAACATCTACAACACCATGGTTGTATTTCAAGGAATAACTACTGCTTGACAGATTGAAGTCGAGCGAGCCTGTGTTGTGTTTAAATCTAGAAAGGAAGTTGTGATCGCTAGTGTTTGTTCTGTGTTTCAGGTTTGTATTGATGAAAATGTCACGAGACTCATCTCTCCATGATGCTATGACATCAAGAATAATCACAGGTGCACACTAGGTGCTCAAGGATATGCCTCTAGGAACTTTCAGTTAATTAGAGTTGAGGAAGGTTGAGCTTGTTGTCTATGGATGTGTATGTTGAGTGTGTTGAAATTGTTTTCAAGTTAGACAAGCCCAATCCGAAGTCTGAGAGTTATGGTAGTGTCATTTTCATGATCCGTGAAGCCCCTAGCTATATTTGGAACTCATCTGGGTGACTATTGCACTATGTTTAGTGAGAGTTTAGTAAAAGAAAAGGTATGAATTGATATTTTATAAAAGAAAAGAAATGAAAAAAAATGATCTTGGTTTCTCTCCATGCATTTGGATCAATAACATAGTAAAAGTAAAGAAATGATTTGGATTTCTCTCCATCTTGTTTGGTAAATATTTTTAAAGTAAGATAAAAAACATTCTATTGTGATACATGTATAAAATAGGAATAAATTTGGAATTTTAAAATATTAACAGCCCTCCACCATCATTTCATTCCAAATCATCCTAATTGTGGTGTGATTTAAAAACAATAGAAGGAAAGAAATTTATTTCTCTCCATTTATCCTCTTATATTTTCTATCCCCTTAAAATAATCTCGCCAAACATGAGAAACCCATTTCTCCTCCCAATATCATTTCTTTTCTCTCTATATCATCCCTGCCAAACTAGCCCATAAAATGCTTTGATTAACTACTTTGGTTTGGTTCGGCCCTATAGTGGAATGTTGGATGTAATGAGATGGTAGTTGGGTGTTAATGAGATTTCAAATTTGGAGGTAAAAAAACTTATAGCTGAGCTGATCAAATTTGATTATGGAGTTCCATGTCAGAGGTTATGCTCAGGCTTTCTAAATATGCCTTGCATGCCTCCTCTTGAAACTAGTTTGGCAAGGAAGCAGGAGACCGAAGAGTTTATTCTGTATGGTGCATTGATAATGATGTCATGATGAAAAATATGATAGATGGGGAATTTAATTTTGATGAATGTTTCTTAAAGAGTATTTTTATTTCTACAAAATTGGTAATAGAAAGACTAATCAAAACTCTCCCACTCCCATTTAGTAGTCAAAACTCTATGATGGTGGATTTTTTTTCTATCTAGTGGAGACTTATTTTAATAGAAAGAAGCTGCAGGATTAAAGTGGGGGTTATTATTCATTCTTGAAAAGAAAGGGAGAAAGATAAGAAGCATAGGGAAGCATTCTGGAGAAGGGATATAGAGGAACTAGAGCTGGAGAAAGTGGTGATCTTGACAGTGAATCTTCCTATTTTCTTATCTCTTTTTTCTTTAATTTTATTTGTTTTCATGAATTATTTCTTGAATTTATTTGTTGTGATTAGAATGTGTAACTAAATTTTCTAGAGGTTTGGACTGTACTAGATTGAACATTTTCACTATTTCTGCTCTTGTTCTACTCTTTATTGCATGTCCCCCTCTTTTACTTCCACATTCTGCTGAATGTTCCATAATCTCTGATGATAATTCAACAGAATAAATTAGACCTGAAGCATTTTTCAAGCAGTGTGTATTTCATTCATTCTTCACCAAGTAATTGATATATTTATGTAGGTATAATTAGGGAATGGTAGTGTGATCTTGTTGATTTAGTATTTTGTTTTCATTCATCAAGGTTATTTTTTTACACCATTCTATGTACCAAAGGGTGACATAGAGTGGACAATCATTCCATCAAGTAAGGACCATTGTATTTAATTTAGAAAATGTTTGTGCTTCTCTTATCTAATATTAAATATTTATTTTTCTCTGAGTTTAATGGGAAAATAATTTTTGGAGTGAGTTAATTGAGCTAAGTTGTTTTCCAAGTGGTAGCTAGGTGATTTGATTCCCATCTTTCACAGCTTTGTAACATTTTTAATTAGACTTATGGCGAGAACATAAATCCCTAATCAATACATATCAAATCGATTTCCCTATTCATTCATAGTTCACCATTACTCTCTTTTTCCCTATTTTCATTATTTTTATAATGTCACCACTTATTTATATCACCTTCAATTTATTTCATCCTCATATCTCTTTAACTCTTTCTTCATTGTATTCTTATTTTTGTTTGTTTTTTCTTTGATTTTGGATTTTACACAACATTCATTCCATGTAGTTCAACCCTTCTTATCATAGTACTAGTCTTATATGTCATTATATATAATTAAATTTAAATCACATCAATCATTGCGCTATCAAATTTTTTTCAATGTTGCCTAGGAAGACACATGTGATCAACATAAAAAATATAGGAAAAGAAAACAACAACAAAAAAGAAGGAATAAATCTATTTATAAAATCTGCTTTTTATTCATTGTTGTGTGTTGATTTCAAACTATGTTTTCACACATTGCATTCAGAAAAGGGAATCTTCAACATTTGAGCTTAATCCTATAATACGTGAAATTGAAAAACACATCACTACCATAAGAAGAAAGTAAAAAAGATGAAATGGAAATTTGTGAAATTTAGAGAGGTGAGAACTAGAATAAAACTCATATTTCACCTCAACCTAGGAATCATAATGTTTAGAGGGCTAGACTTAGGGATTTCCATCCTCTATCAGTTTCATATAATCCATCTTGTATACAATTTTACCCAAGGTATTGGAATTATGAAATTAAACAATCTCACATCTCCATGTTACATTCCTTTAAGGGTCATCCCAATGGGTATTCTCTTGAGTTTATTCAAAAAAATTATAGTACGGTTCAACAATTGCCTTTGCAAGAGCTTAATGAAGATGAGATTTGGTTGAGATTGGATTAGATAACTCCTTAAATAGTTTCCTAATCACTAGATGGATCCCCATGTTATAATGGATACATTTTATAATGGTCTCACCCCTTATAACCAAACCATAGTAGAGTGGTGATTTTTATAATATGAAAACCAAGAAATTGAAGGAAAATTGAATTTAACTTGCTCAAAAATCTCAACATAAAAGTATTATGAAATGAATTATTCATAGGGGTGGTTTCCATCCTCAGGCTGTTGTAGTTTATCGTGAAAATGAGGATAGTTCACTTAGGGAGAATTGATAACATTGTGGCTTGTTTAGGCACTCTAGAACTTACTTCCCTGACATTGACTAACCTACTCAGCCCTCTGAAAATTCCAATTTCACTGAGTATGGTCCTAGAAATCATGCTATAGATGACCCATTTTTTAACAATATTAATCTAGGCTATAGGAATCATCCAAACCTTTCTTGGACAGACCAAGGTGTGATATAAGAATCTACTGCCTTTGAGTACTCAAATCAGCCTAGAAATAAATTTCAAAACACTATTGGATATTCAAATTCAAACACAAATTTAGTGTATTTTATTAGGTAGCTGATAACCAAGGGAGTTTCTCAATAATCTAGAATTCATAATCTATATACCCAAATGATCCAAATGGAAAGCAGCCTAGGTGGAGTAGATAATAGAAACATTCCCAACACAACAGAAAAATAAACTCCAAAGAAAATGTGATGGTTGTAACCATAAGATCATATTTGAAAACAAAATAAAATTTTATGGTGGAGCAAAGGGAATATGAGTTAGAAATCTTAGGTGATTCTGAAAATGAAAATTCAAAAACTAAAAATTCTAGAAAAATTGACAGCATGTTCTTAACCAATATAAATGATGATTCTCCACATAACAAAAGACAATGACCAGAGGAAAATAAAGTGGAAACTAATCCGGGAAGGGAAAAATGAAATTTGGTTTCAAGGATAAGGAGAAAGAACATCCTTTTTTTAACATTATTCCCTTTCCCCAAAGAGTTAATATAAATAATAATGAACCAAACTATTTGAAATTCACTGTGATTCTTAGAACTTTTAACTTTAACATACCCCTTATTGAGGCTATAAATAAAATCCCATCATATATGAAATCTTTAAAAAGTTTTTTTTCTAATAAAAAAAATTGGAAGGTATGGCTACCATAAGGGTAACCGTGGAATGCAGAGTTGTCCTACAAAAAAGGCTTCTTCAAAAATTAAAATACCCTGGATTCTATGTTATTCTATACATAATATGACAAATTAAGGTGGAATTTTTATTATGTAACCTAGGAGCTAGTTTCAACCTTATCCCTTACTCATTTTTTAAGAAATTAGGTCTGGTGGAATTGAAATCTCCTTTTTTCTCTTCAGTTGTCTTATAATTTCATTACTCAATTCATAGGATGTGAATATGAACTATTAGCTAAATTAGGGAAGCTTAAAGTACCCAACAATTTCCTTATGCTAGAAATGGAGTGTGAACAAAGCTTTCTATCATTCTAGGAAGACCAATCTTCGCTACTGGTGGTGCAGCTATTGAAGTTTCTAGGGGAAATTGGGTTTTCTTTCTTTTGATGATCAATAAGATTTTAATGTTTTTATGTAATCCACATTTGATTTGGTCTTTACATTGATTGATGTTATCTAAAAATTGTTTATAGTTGATATTAGGAAGGATACTCACTACCCTTATGAAAATTTAATCTGGGAATTAGTTCATGAACATTTTAATGTCAACTATGAAGAATTTGAATCCATACAGGATTTTGAAAGAATATAGTGACTTGAGATTTGAATTAGAAAACCAATTACTAAGGATCATGAGGCGATCCATCAAGAACAAAGATGTTTCGTTACTAAGAAATCTCAGGCTGGTGAGGGAATCTCTTTATTCCAAATCTAGATTCAATCCATATACCTTTTATCCTAAATAACTATAAGTCTTATTTAGTATGAATGTTAGCTGATAATGTGTGGTTCATGGGTAAAGTTAAGTCTAAAGTTTACTTCTCCCTTGTAGAATTTGAAAATAAGTTTCCTCAGCTTTTTGAGAGTGTTAAAGAAGAGAGTATGAATAATTTTCTTGATAAGTAGAAAAGGTATGGTCATAATAAGATAAGCTATTTAGAAGATGAATTTTTTGTCTTTGTGTATATGGAATTCTTAGGAGAGCTTGGGGATGATTTCCCTACTTCAAAAAGTATTTTCACTATGAGGGTGGTGCTTTGGATGATAGTTGGTAGGTTTCAACAATCATTGCACATGTTTTATGAGTGTTTAAGATCCCTAAGTGTGGGGGAACACTATATATTTTCTAGTGGAAAACCTGATGACTTTTTTTGGATGAAGTATACTATTTTTTTCTAGTTTAAATTATTATAGGAATTGAAACAATAGTATACAAAAATATTTGTCCATGGTCTGTGTAATGTTTGAGGGGAATGTTGATATATGGTGGTGTTCTAGTAATTCTGAAATAACATCATAAAGTCTTCTCATAAAATAGTGAAGTGATAATCATCATGAAATCGTATAAACTCTGTGATTATGGAATAATTTTATAGGAAATGTTTGGTTTAAGACTCCAAACTTAGTTTCACATGGGGGGGCAACCCATGGTCTTTCAATTTTTACTTGTAAATTTTCTTTTAAATAAAAAAAATCTATCACCCTATTATTGTGCAACCCCTCATTTTTTCCCTAAATATTCATTGACATATACTCTAACATTTACTTGGTTATATATTTTGATTTTCAATGGGTTTTTCTAATGTTCATTTGTTTTAGTCTTATAGGAACATCAATGGAGAAACCTAGTAGAGAGGTAAATGCTATTAAGGTGGCTGCACTTCTTATTACATTTGAGAATATAGAAATAATTTTTTAGTGGAGTAAATTGTTGAATTCTTTCTCATTATATTTTGAATTTTAATGCTGATTTAACTAATGCATACTTACCTACAGATTGATTTCAAATCATTCTATTTTTCTAAGAACTTCTCATGGCTAGAAATTAAGTGTGGGGAAAAAAGGTGTTTGTTTTGAACTAAATTTAAGTGAATCTATTCTGAAATTGATTGGTGTTATTCTTGATTTAATCTAGATTATCTAATTTATTTTAAACATGTGTAAAACCTTTCTTAGTAATCTGAATTTTTCTTTGATTTGTTTTTATAGTGTTTGAATGTATTTTCAAACCATTGTTTTTGGGATGAAATTGCTTAACATGATGATTTTAAGATTTATATTGAGAATCTCTTTGTTATGTATGTAAAAAGTATGTACATATTAATTGTATTTTGGATGGGCTAGAATTTGTGGTAATAATTCTTTTTTCAAATTCATTGTGACCCTTTACATTATTATAGCTTTTTGAATTGAAAATGTATTTGAACTCATCCGTTTTTATTATTCTCCCACATTGAGTTCAATATTGGTGGAAATAATGAGATTTAACTGTTTGGGATGAGTGTTTTATGTGATAAACTAAAATACATAAAGCTCATGTCAGAGTATGCTGAAATTTTGAAAAGATTGACTATTTTTCAAGATTTGTTGATCATTATATTGAATTTAAAAAAAAATACTGATTTAAGGGGTTTGTATTTTTCTATTCAACCTTGGATTCAATCATGTAACATCTTGGACATTTCTCTCTTAAATTTTTTTTTATTTAATCATTGAGTGTAATTTTTACAATTTTTAATGAATTTGAACTTCTTATTTGAAGTTAAATTAATAAGTCTTTCATTAAAATGGTCTGAGGATGAACACCAAATCATGGTTGGGATTTTTAACCTTTAAGATAAAACCTATGGACGAGTCATTTGTGCTTCCTAGGTTATTAACCTTAAACATCCATTCAGTTGTGTCTTATTATTATGTTGTGCTAAAATATACACATTTTTAACCATAGAAAGAAAAATTGAAATTTATAGAACATTTGAATGAATGGTGAAGTTTGTTTAGTTAAATTTTTTAAAAATTAATCATTTTTGTAATACAATAAAAAAATGTTTTTCTAATTTTTTTGAGATGATCGATCATTTGTTTTACATAAAGAAATCCATGGGGGGAAATAATTTTGAAAATCACTTCTTAGTGGGCAGTACAAATATTTTTTTTAACATTATATAACATCTATTATTTTTCTAAATTTATTATTTGAGGAAAAAAATTAGTTAAGTTTGGGGAAATTTTATGTTTATTTATTTTGGTACATGCTTTCCCCATATTTTTTATGACATTATTCTTTTTCAATGTCAAAATTTGCATTAATTTATAATATATTGAATCTTTTCATTTTGGGTGAAAATTCTAGTTCATTCAATAATTGAATGATAATGTTCTTTTTTGGGTGCTTGTTTGAATAAAATTTCTTAATTTAATATTTCTATAATATTTAAACAATTTATATGATTGTTTTTGGTGAATTCAATTGAAATAACATTTTTGAGAAAGTTTGAAATGTTTTTTGTATTTGTGTTAATTCTTTCAGTGTTTCATGAATTTATCTTGAAAATGATTTTATGGAATTATTATTTTATTATTATATTGAAGTATTTAAATTCATTTCTTAATTATGTTAGAAGTTTTATTTGATGTTTTTAATTGATAATTTTCACAATTATTAAAAATTTTATGTTGTGGGTATTTGAAATTTGTAAAATTCCCATTCTACATAAGTGAAAATTGTAGCTTAGTGAGAGTGAAATGAATGCAACGTTGGGGTGATTTCCACCCAATGTATGTGACATTAATCTAGTGGCATTGGAGTGAAAGTTGGGGTGATTTACACCCAACGTATTTTCCACTACTGTAGTGGAATCAGAGTGAAAAGAAATTACATGTGAGTGAAGATGTTCCAATGTGTTGGATTGGTGTAACTCGATCCATTTTGAATGATGTTTGGACCAAATTATTTAGAATCATACTGCGCACTAGACTCCAAATTTTGTGGGTTGAGCTCCATGGTGAACTCGTTGGGGGTTACAGGGGGCCGAAGGCCTCCGATTCAATTTTTTTGGGAACTGCAGAAACACTGACCACTGTAGAAAAGCTGACTGACTAACACCAATAAGGTATTGTAGCAGCATGGACTTTGTAGCCCGTAGTACTGTAGCTCCTTGGACTTTCATCCATAGGTCACTATAGCACTGTTGTCTTGGGTGACCACCTTTTACTGTAGCGATGCAGACTTCATGTGCATTTGGTGGTATAGTGGATCATCTTGCTTCTTTTTTATCCCATTTCGGGTTAAAGTTTTGTTGGTGATTGAGAACCCTAAAACTTCCAGTAAAAATTATGCTCCCGAATCATTGTGAAATTCCACCACTCAGTGGATGTAGGGATTATTCTAGAACCACATAAATATTTATGTCTAGTTCCACCCCCTCCCACCCACTTTTATTCTTCTGTGATCTGTTTTTTTCCTTCATTTCTCTTAAAGTTTTTTGAAACACAATGTACATGTGAAAAGCGGTAGTGTATGAGTGAAATCAAACATGAGAGAGAAATTTTTTAAGAAATTTTGTCTGAGTAGAATTATTTAATGCTTCAAACAAACTCAACATGAGATTTTTTAAACCCTGAAAGAGGGATATAAATAGAAAATGCTAACTGAGAGCTCAATCGAAGAATATCAACCAAATGGAGGTCGAGCTTAACTATGGAAGAATGCACTCGAGGTGTGCCAATGAACACTGCCTGGGGATATGAACTGGTCAACCTGAGTACAATGATGATCGATGACATTGATGAAGAGCACCATCCAAAGATAGAGGAATAAAAATTAGTTGTGCATGAAGATGATGGTTGATGAATTGATGAAAACTGAAACTAGGAACTGAGACTAGGATATGATGATGGAAACTCACTGCTTGAGGATGGATAGTCTGGATGAGATTAAAGAAGATCTTCACAAGATTAATCGAAGATGGACCTCTCAACTATGTACATTCGAAGATAGAATTTATTTACTGATCTGCATTGCTGCTAAAGAATTTCCTTGAACTACTACTGCTTGACAAACCTAAAGCAGTGGAAGTTGGATTAAAGCTGAGTAAGCTCAAGTGGTGTTTGAAACTAGAAATCAAGTGGTTCTCACTAGTGTTTTCCCCCTATTGCAGGTTCGTATTGATGAAAATTATGGGGTCCTCGACTCTCCCTAAGGCTCTGGCACCAATAACATACACGGGTGCATGCTTGGTGCTCAAATATATGTCTCAATGAAAATTTGGTGAATTTGAGTTGAGGATGGTAAATATTGTTGTCCATGGATGAGTCTGCGATAGTGAGGCAATCTAGACAGAACATTATATTACAACATTTAAATAAGTTAAAAATTATATATCACAAATAATCACACAATTCCAAGGACGAAAGGTTTAGTGTCTTTGAGTACTAGCTACATAAGTAACTTATTCTACCACCCTTTTGAACATTTTTATAGAGACTTTGATTTTGACTTGTGGTAATTTAAAATATTTCTACATATATTTTTGGAGATAGACCTTGAGGCGATGTGTGATTCTGAGGTCTGGTGTACCCAAAATTAATTTTATGAAAATGTTAAATATATTAAATATTACACGCATGTAGTTTTAAAAAAATGACATAAATCTTAAATGAAATCTCATATCAGAAATCTGAGGCCACATTTGAGTTTGGAACACATTATTTATCCTATGCGCAATCTAAAATAGGTTAGTGCAGGGCGTTCAGATAAAAGAAGATGTGGGTGGGTGCGTTTAGTTAATAAATAATTAAATTTATTTGTTTAATTAAATAAACCTAATTCCATTTTCCTATTTAAACATCATTTTGGTAAGAACCCCAGGGTTAGCCACATGACCCTAGTATCGTTGCGCAACAACTTCTTCCTCCTCTAGTTGAAAAATTGAATTCAGATGATGACGAACCTCTGGATTCAAGCAGATCGATACACAATGAACACAACAACTCCTCTCATTCATTGGTGAGCTCATTATTCAATGAAAAATTATCCAATTATAGCTATAACTAATCATTTGTGGATTCTTCCTCATTTGATTAAACTATTGAGCAATACCACCATCTTATCTTTGATTTGCATCAATTTCCAAACTTTGCATGAATTTGTGAGCAGATGTAATTTATTATTCATTTGTTTCTCACCCCGGATATCCACTATTGTGTTCATTGGTCAAGAATGTTTCTCCAGTGATTAGTGTACCTATGTTTCTTGTGAATTTCTCCAATCGTTCATCATGTTAATCATCATTGGACCATAGGGTAGCGATTTGACTTTTTCGGGTAGGACTGAGCCCGATAAGCGTGTGGATGGGTGTACCCAACATAAATTTTACCATTAACAGTGATCAATCTGAGGTATTTCACTATAATAAAATGAAAAATCATCCGAATAGAATGAAAAATTAAAAGGAAAGACGGATGTCCCGGGACAAAGAGAGTATCATCATATGTTGGTTATAATTAATTTAATTAAATGACAAGAATTGCCTTGATGGAATTCTCACTTCGATGATGCTTCTAGTCACCATCCAATGGGATCCTTCATTGAATCATAGAAGCCTAGAGTAGGATTTCTCTATCAGTGATCCCCACATGTTCCATGTATCATTGGACATCGCAAAAGGGATCGCTGGGTGCTATCAGAGAAGATAATTCGCTGGCAATGTCGGCCTTTGATCTCCTTGAGAGATGCTTCCAAAGTGCTCTCCTTGATCCAGTGGAGGGGGATCTATCTAATAACTTGAGAGTGTTCTTACATAAATTGAATTATCTTTTGTCTTGATATATTTGTCTAAATTTATTATGTACAGCCACAAAGAATGACTAGATTTATTGAGAATAATGTGATTGGGATTTATATTACATAGAATTATAAAATGAATTAATTCCCAAAGACATTTATTCTTTTCATTTGATTCTTAGTAATAACATTTGACTATTATTATCACTTGACATGCATCTAGAAAATTACACCTAATATTATGTAATTAAATAAATAATATTATTTCTCACAAAGCCTCAGAAAAACTACATGGCATGTATATTAATATACATGGCCTGCACTTTTGTTTTTTTATTTTCATTATTTCCTCCACCATATTTATTAGAATTCTAATAATGACTACTTATTTATTAAATAAATATCACTTCACTATTCTATAATAAATATATTGTTTCTCCCATAATATATTGTTTCGAATAACTAGTGTCGAAATAAATGTGATCAGACATCCTTGAATAATTTTTAAACCAAAATTGGGAATAATATTTATTCAACTAGTTAAATGAATATTTTACTGAGATACATGGATACACTTAGTGTGTCACCCTCTAGGCCTCTTTCTTAGTGACATTAGGCGGAGCCTACTTAAATCCAAGTTTAGTGTCTATCAACATGCCAGGACGCCTGTAAAAAAAGATGTTAACACCACAATGATGTGTCACCTCCTACAAACGCTTTGCGTGTAATGTAATCCATTTGTCTCGATATCTAAAATAAAACTGTTTTATTACTAGTGACATCAACCCATGTGTGTGATCACTCTTTCTATGACTGTTTAGAATTTAACTTGTCAATTCCTCACCATGGCCATAGATTTATTTAGGCTATATCAATTTTATCAATGGGTCTGAGATATCAACTTCTGTTATGGAATAAAAAGGAAAAATCCTTTCTCACATTATCTATTAATGCATTATCACTCGTGACACACCCAATACATCCTACCTCACTGCAAAAAATGTGTTTTCACATTTTTCATTTATACATCTGAGTGTGAGAGTTTTAATAACCATTAATAATAATCTTAAAGTCCAAGAACCAATACACATGTTCGAATGTAGGAACATCCAATTACACTATGAAATGTGGATTTTCTACTAGTGGGCTTCGTTCTCATAATATCCTCTGGGATATTACTAAGGTCCACACTATGGGAAGGTAGCTCAAAATTTTATGAGTCCTCAACCCTAATGACCTGTATTATTTTTCCCTCAAATAACATCATCCGACCATAGAACATATTTTCAACAATAGTGTTATGACACTTTCGGGTTCACATCATAGCAAGGATCCGCTATGACCTTTTAGTGAAACAACTATCCTCATGATATTATCACATGTATTTTAACGCCAAATAAAAATCAATATGTGATAATGTATTTATTAATATGAAAATCCATGAATACAATTTTATCATAAAGTACATAGTAGTTGGTTCTAGGCCACCAACACCAACAAACTTTCACTTGGACTAGAGCCAATTTCTAACAACCTTTAACTTTCTAGCTCTCACATGATATTCATGCTTATGCTGAGATAGATCTTCAGTCATGGGGTCCACCACATTCCCTTTCGTTGAAACTATGCTCACTAAAAATTCACCCCTTTGATAGAAATATCTCAATAGGCGATACATCCAAAGAATGTGTGTTTTCTGTTGATGTGACATTGGTACTTTTTCCAGAACCACCGCTGCAGTATTATCACATTTCAAAGTGATATGGTTTCTAATTCTAGGTACCACGTCAATCTCCTAGATAATGTTCTGAATCCAAATGACTTCCTTGGTTGAATCAGAAGCCGTTATATATTCGAACATCGTTATAGAATCGGCAGAAACAGGCTGCTTTGAACTCTTCCAGCTCGCAGATCCTCCATTGAGAAAAAAAACATATCTTGATTGTGACTTCATATTATTTTGATCTGTATAAAAACCATCATCAGCATACCCTCTGATGAAAAGATCATTGTTTCTTCCATACACCAGGAACATGTCCTCAGTGCTTCTCAGATATTTAAGGATAGTTTTGACAACAGTCCAATTCTTTTCTACTGCATCTTCTGGATATATGCCTACCATGCTCAGTACACAGACAACATCAAGCCCGGTTCTAAACATGACATACATGATATATCCTATAGCCAAAGTATATGAGATCTTACTCATCCTATCTTTCTCATGTTGTGTCTGATGAAACATTCCCTTAGAAAGAAGTATTCCATGTGACACTGGAACTAATCCCGTTTGGATTGTTCCATACTAAATATATTTATTATCTTGTCAATGTATATACCTGTACTTAATCCAAGCTGCCTATTAGATCTATCAAGAGTTATATCGATCCCTAAATGTAAGCTTCTTCAACTAAGTCATTAATTTAGAAACACATGTTTAACCAGACCTTAATTGACTACCAGACTAGTACGTCATTTCCAATAAGTAATATGTTATCAACATATACTACTAGGATAAAAACTGCATTCCCATTAAACCTCAGATAAAAAAATGTCTCACATTCATTCTTAATGAAACTAAATTACTTTATGGCTTCATCAAATCTAATGTTCCATGACTAGGATGCCTGTTTTAATCCATAAATGGATTTTTGTAATTTTCAAACTCATTTGGATTCACTTGGTGTCACAAAACCTTCTTGTTGTCTAACATAGACATCTTGCTGAAGATTCCAATTAAGGAATGCTGTTTTGACTTACAAATTCGAAATCTTGTAGTCATGGTAAGTTGTTATGGAATGTATGATTCTTCTTGATTCAAACATGGAAACTAGCAAGAATGTTTTATCGTATTCAATTACTTGATGTTGTCTGAATCTTTTAGCCACTAGCCTTGCTTTATAGGTGTTAACTGGACCTTTCATGTCTAACTTTCTCTTGAACACCCATTTGCATCCAACATGCTTTACATCAACTGACGCATCAATCAAAACCCAGAATTGGTTTTGATACATGTAATCCATCTCAGAATTCATAGATTATATCTATATTTCATCCCATGATCTCACTAATGCTTCTTTGTAGGAGAGAGGTTCATCATTGTCCAACAACAATGATTCACCATTCTTGGTGACTAGGAAACCAAATCACTTTGGTTCCCTTACCTATCTTGAGCTCCTACGCAGTACTTGTGTTTCTAGAACATCTTCCATGGGGACCTGTGGAACTAGTTCCTATACCAACTCATGTGTATCTTGAGCATGAACTTCATTTAAGTCAATCATTCTCCCATTATCCTTTTTGAGGATGTGCTACCTCTCAAGGAATACAGCTTGTCTAAAAATAACCACTTTCATTTCGGAAGGATTATATAGGCAATATCCTTTCATTTCCTTAGGATATCCTATAAAGATACAACTCATGTATTGGGGTTCTAGTTTGTTATCTGATAATTCCTTAACAAATGCCTCGCATACCCATACACATGTGCGCGATAAAATGAGTTTCTTTCCATTCCATAACTCAGAGGGAATCCATTTGTCACCATAGTTGGTACTCATTTCTATGTGTATGCTGCAGTTTGTAATGCACATCCCAAAAAAGGATAATGGAATATCTGCTTGACTCCTCATCGACCTAACCATGTCCAACAAGGGGCAGTTCTTCCTTTCACTAACACCAATCCACTATGTTGTATAAGGAGGAGTTAGTGGAGATGGAATCCCAGTCTCCCCTAAAAGGTCGATGAACTCTTGATTCAGATATTTTCCACCTCGATTCGATAGAAGCTTCTTTATCTTCTTACCAAGATGATTCCCCACTTCATTCTTGAATTCCTTAAATTTATCCAAGGATGCTAACTTATATTTCATTAAGTAGATATAGCCATATCAACTACAATAATCAGTAAAAGTGATGATGTAAGAATATCCACCTATAGATTTTACTGGAAATGGTCCACATACATCAGTGTGTAAAAATTATAGAATCTATGTCACTCTTTCACTCTATCCACCATAATGCGACTTGGTCATTTTCCCTTGTAAATAAGTGTGACATATATCATGTGGTTTTAGCTCAATAAAGTCTAAATAACCATCTTTGTAGAGATTTTTCAAGTGCTTCTCATTTACATGACCGAGATGGTGATGCCACAACTGGGTGTTGTATGAGTCATGTGATTTTGTTTCGTTTTCGATTTCCAACACTTGGTTTTCATAATTTAATACATACAAACCATTATTTAAATGCACCATACCATAACATGCATTATTTTTATAAAACAAACAACCCTTATTTCCAAACTTGAAAATAAATCCATCCATATCCAAACATGATACAACAAATATGTTCTTGGTAACACTTGGTATAATAACAGTTATGTAAAACCAACAGCATCCCAGTTGGTAATGCGAGATGGTAATCACCAAAGGCCAATGCAGCCAGCTTCATGCCATTGGATGCTCAAATATCGACCTCTCCTCTAAAAATCTTTCTAAATCTATTTGGTTCTTGAAATTGAATACATATGTGAGCCCCGCATGGTGTATCAAATACCAAATATGTAGAAATAGAAAGATTACACTTGATAACAAATTCATCATTAGCGTACCCACACTTCTAGGTGCAGTTGGTATTCTAATGGACTAACTTGACACATAAAAAACATAAAACCTCACATTCCTTGCCCTGCCTTTGGATATTACCCTTCTTGGAGGGATGATGCTCAGGAGCTTCAGACCATTCATAAAACTGTGGCCCCTTTTCCTTGTATTTTCTCTTCCTATTCACCATAAGGACTATAGGTTTGTCACGCCCCATGTCCTTATCTACCTGGTGAATCAAGGTCAGAAGTTCAGATAGACTCTTCTTATTATTTCTCATTTTGTAGTTAACAATAATGCTAGAGAAGGTCTTGGGCAGTGATGATAGGATGATATCTATATGTGAATCATCTAGGAACTAAATCCCTAAGATTTACAGGTGTGCAATGTAGCCAATAAGCTTGACTACAAGAGGCCTAACTTGCACGAACTCTCAAATATTTGTTTTGAACAATGATTTTAAGATCTCATATCTCTCTTGTCTCGCCTTCTCTTGATAGGTATCTTTAAGGTGAGATATCATGCTATACACGCCCATGTTTTCATGTTGCTACAAGAGTTCATTAGACATGACCGATCACATGAAATATTGTACATCTGTGGCATCATCCAAATGATTCATATAGATAGATATTTCCTTATCCATGGCCTCGTTTCTAGGTGAAACTGGAACAAGCTCCTCCAGCACATACAATTTTTTCTCGTGGTGAAGGATGATGTGTAAACGCCTCTACCACTCCTAGAAATTGGTACCGGTGAGAAGGTTATTCTTCTAGAGTATGGTTTGTAATGATATGTTTGAAGTCATTTTTCTTGTCATTTCTACAATTATGATGAGAAAATATTTATTAATTTATCATGATAAAACTGAGACAAATAAATAAATTAATACTTATTAGTCTCCCACTATTTTATCTAAATCTAATAGCCCTCACTATTGATTTTAGACTATATTTTTTCCTGAATATTCTAGTGTAAATGAACCATATTACCCTTCACATTACCCACAATAGGTTTGGTCATGCAACATGAAAGGATTTAGGTAGTCAATCCAAATGAAAAATTCATTAACTGGTAGCTCCTTGATCTGTTGAGTGGACTCCCCAATCCTGAAATCATTTTATTTTGGATTTCCTCAACATTTTCCTCTTGGTCACACCAAGTCCTGTTGTGGCAGTCAACCCTTGATGTGAACCAAGTCAGGTAAACCCAAAACCTCAAATTATAATTCCCCGATAATTGAAAACCCTCCAACTGGGGTTGGTCAAACACTTTGAAATATGGTTTGATTATAACCACGATTATGGAAGGCTATACCGACTTATTATTTCTTTGAGGTAATCCTTATATGTCAATTTCCATTTTATTGTCATTCATACATTATTTTTAATATTCAGTGAGATATAGTTAAGTGATTAACCATGTTTAAGATAATATTTATGCATAAGATGATTTTATTTTAGTTCCATCTTGCACGCTTGTTTAATTCATTAATAGTGTGATCATAACAACACACCCTCAATAAAAAAATAATGAAACTGATAGAAATAAAATAAATGGCATGATCATGAGCTTGTTTTGTTGGTTAGTTTATCTAGCAGTTGATAAAATACCCCATGACCTAGAAGATAAACACCTTGAACCTTTTGGGTTCATGTTTACGACTTTCCACATGTCCACCTCTGTATCTCCTTGGATTGGTTTCACCTTGGCTACAAAATTGAGCTGCCTCCACTAGCTTGTGAGCTTCAACCATTACATATGATTTTATCTCACATTCTGGTGAGGGGTAAAACGTGGTTTTACATAAAAGAAACTATTATCTCCAAAATGTTGGAAGAAAATAAAGAAGAGAAAGAGGAATCATGGACGACTTCACAAAGCCACCTCACGGAGGCCCCCCATGAAACGCGGCCGCCGCAAAGCAAAGGAGGCGTTACCCTTTGAGAATGCCCCTAACATTCGCGAGCCCTCCGCGAAGCAAAGGAGGTAGTACCCTCCACGAAATCCCCTGACGTTCGCGAGCCCGCCGCGATGCAAAGGATGTGGTACCCTCCGCGAACGCCCCTGACGTTCGTGAGCCCTCCACGAAGCAAAGTAGGTGGTACACTTCATGAATTCCTCTGATATTAGTGAGGCAACCGTGAAGCAAACAAATCCATCTTCGTCCCATGTAATCTCTTCTTCACGATGCCTATTGCCTATAAATACTGAGCTCCCCCTGATCCCACAAGATGGACAATCCAACCCTGCGGCTTCTCAGATCCCAAATCACGAAGCACCCTTTGCTCTGCGAATCATGAGCTATGAGCATTATTTTTTCTTCGTGAGATGCCTCCGCCTTTCCTCATTCTGATCACCTATTCCGAGAGGGATACCTTTTGCGAAGCCTAAGGGCCTTCGCGAAGGAAGGGGATAGCCATGGGGACCTGGGTTTTCGCGGAGCATTTATGGTTCGTGATGCACCCCTCATGTACATGTGATCTGCATGCCAAGGCAGGATCACTGTACTTCGAAAAGCGCCTTGCTTCACGACACATTGCTTTGCGAGGCGCCTGTGCTCCACGAAGCAGTGTCCCGCGAACACCTTTCCACTTCGCGAACCACCTCCCATGTGCACCTCCACTCAATTCTAAGGCAACGACACCCATTTCATGAAGCACACCCCTTCGCAAGTTCCCTTCACCACACAGAGCAACTGAGCTCCAAAAGGCCCTGCCTATGGACTCCTCTGCTTGGCAATTCCTTTTACCGTGCGACCCTCCATGTTTGCACGATGTGACTTCAAATTCTCCCGGACAATACTGCCTGTGGCATTGATTTTCCTAATGCTTTTTCACATATTCACGGTAATTACTATTTCTTCTTCACATAGCCACGCTAACGTGGAGCCCTCGATGGTTCGCTCTGTGACCCCCCTTCAGTTCTGCATTGCTGGTACATTCCCTCCCCCACGGAGCAGAGGGTACCGATTATGTAAGTCCTAGGGGTGCGGAGTAATCCCACCTCGTCCGAGCTGCCGAATGCTAAACTGCCAAGCACCCTAGTCCTCATCACATGACGTTAAACTGTGATATCACACAGTGCCTCTCACGCGGGTTGTCCCCACCTTGGACATTCTCCACACCCCCTTGGTCTCCACATGGGATGATATCCTCATTCTGGGAGTGGCGTTTGTCCATGGGAAGGGTAGCTACCTTGGAATAAGACCCCTAGCCTTTCTTGTAGGAGGTAGCACCCATGAACCTCTGTACTTCCCCGGTGCCAAGGACCAAGAGGGGAAATGGACACAGGGGTACCCTTTCCCTCTCCCGCTGCGCATTGTTGCCATCAGGCCTCCACCCTGTAGTAAGTCCCAATATCCACTTCTCGGGCCACTCCATGCGTAAGCCCTACTTCGCTTCCCACAAACGCACCTTTCGTGACGTGATTGCCAGGTCTCTACTGCCTCTTATTTCTCAGACTGAGCATGACTCACGTGGGCTTAGAGTAAGCACCAACCCTGACCCCAAAATTTTTCATGTGAACTACATGGACTTTGATCCATGCTAAGGTATGGTACATAGGAAGCCTCCGCGTGGTTCAAGCCCAACAACTGGCTGTTCCGACCCCCCGTCACGTCGGTTCACCAACCACCATGGTCCATCTCAAAGAGTAAGCTCCATTCCAACCTGAATTATATGGACTTTTATCCATTCCATGGCATGGTAATTAGAAAGCCTCCACGAGGTTCAAGCCCATCATCCATCGGACCAAGGTATATCTTCACGTCGGTTCGCCGACACGCATCCATTATGAACAATGTGGTAATTGATCCATGTTAAGGCATGGTACGTAGGAAGCCTCCACGAGGTTCAATCCCACCATCCACATGGATCAAGGTCCATATTCATGTTGGTTCTCCGACACTGCCCCATCCCGTATGACATTAAACTGCATCCCAATCCAGCGATAAGCCGTTGTGATCCCACCATCCAGTCACCACTTCACGGTGGTTCAACATCCCCTTCCCATCGGACCAAGGTCCCTATTCACGTCGGTTTGCCGACACCCATCTCCTGAAATACATGGACTTTGATCCATGCTAAGGTATGGTAAATAGGAAGCCTTCACGAGGTTCAAGCCCATCACCCATCGGACCGAGGTCCATCTTCACATCGGTTCACTGACACCCATTTCATGAACTATGTGGGATTTGATCCATGCTAAGGTATGGTATGTAGGATTCCTCCATGAGGTTCAAGTCCATCACCCATTGGACCAAGGTCCATCTTCACATTCATTCGCCGACACCCATTTCTCAAACTATGTGGACTTTGATCCATGTCAAGGCATGATATGTAGGAATCCTCCATGAGGTTCAAGCCCATCACCCATTGGACCATGGTCCTCATCTTCATAAGTTCGCTGGAATCAAAACCTGAACTACAGGGTCTTGGATCCATGCTAAGGCATGGTACATAGGAAGCCTCATGAAAATCAAGCCCACCACCTGGTCATTCCGATCTCCTTCACGTAGGCTCACCAACACCCGGGAAGCCTAGAGTTTAAACCCCACACATCCATTCTTGAACTATAGGTACTTTGATCCATGCTAAGGAATGGTACTTAAGAAGTTTCTTCGAGGCCCATGACCAAAACCATTGTGCATCCTGATTCTTGTCTGGGTCGCCACATCCAGGTGAGGTCATGCCCTCCTCATTCCCATTCATAGTATTTGGGAAGCTGCCCACGTGCTGGCCCTAATATCGGTGTTCACTCAAGGGGGTTCTTCAATCTGATCCACTCAAGATCGTGTTCTGATCAGCCCAATCTGTCTCCGCTGGACGTTATACTTGCGGAATACTCTGTGTTGAACATGGGAAGCTGAGAAAAACCTCAGATGCATGCATATGGAATATTATTCCCCACGCTCTATGTGGGATGCCTCGAGCATCCGCGCCCTCGATAATCACTATAATAAGGGACAAAATATAGACATTCCAATTACCCCACCTCCAGATACACCAGTGATGCCTCGACGTGACTACTCCCCCAATTGAAGGTTGTTGCCCTGACCGGATCCCTTGGAATGTCTTGACAAAATTAGCCTAATTAATGAGTGTCCATAAAAGTATGGTGCTCGGAAGAGTTTCAAAAACAACATATTAAATCTATGAGGGAGACCCGTACTAGGTGACGAATTTTGAGGAGGAATCCATGGAAGGAAGAACTGACATCCCATAAACCTGTTTCGATCAAGGAGCAGACGTCCCTGAACAAGAAGTGAATTCCATCTGCCTTTGGAAAGCAGGTATGTTGGGAAACAAAAGTCGCGCCTATCTCACTCAAGCAGAAGGACGCGTGTTCCCTGGAGAAAGCGTCAGAAACAGAAATGATGAACTTGACATGAATCTCTTATCCTCATTATGAAGATTAGTAGCACTCGAGACATCAGTAGAGTGACGTGTCACCGGATTCAGATATCCAATGCTGGGTACTACAATGAAAATTATGGGCCTGGCGTGAAACTCACCGAAGGTTGGGGTAGTCAAAACATTGAGCATCTCGGTTTATGACGTTGCCAGTGTTGATCCCTCTTACCGACCATGGAAAACGGAGTGGCGCTGGGGCACTAGGTGTCGATTTCTTTTTATGTCAGTACTAATGAGATGATCTCCCTACCTTCAAGAGCCCAGTCGCTGCATTCAGAACCTGGTCACCCCCATCCCACCGATGCAGGGGCAAGGGAAATCTGAACGTGGCTACCCCGCGCGATTCTGCCTCTTTGCGACAGCCTCGACTGCCGTGACTAATGGGTGCCCATTCCCCCTCTCCCCATCTGAGATTATCCAATGGAGAGTAATCAATGACCATGTATGTAGGTACGAGGAGGAGGGGGTCATCCCTACGAGGGATATGGCCCGCCTGGATTTAGAGGCATCCATGCCTCGCCATCAACGTCGCCCCTGAGGGCCACGTAGGGAGCCGCTGCTCCCCACTCCAACCTTCAATCATTTCGAGGGCCTCCCCCCTGAATTCCTCGACGACTCCATGCCCTACGCCGATGAGGTAGGTGATGTTCTGGCCCACCCGTACATAGTTCTATCCCAGGGGTTCCCAGTGAGGGCCCCCACCAGGCTGTGCTAGCGCCGCCACCTGGTTCCCTGATCTGAATAGCAGGTTGACTACCTACCTGTACCATAGGTACCAGCAAGACTGACTTGACGCCAGCATCAGGTACAGGTCAAGGAGGATGTCCATCAAAGGGCATCAATGTCAGTGGCTACTATGTCATGATCCATTGCTGACGTGCATCATCAACCCCCTAAATAAGCCTAGCAGGGGAAGTTATATGCCTGACCTAGATCGAGGCCCCAACAACCCCATGGGCAGGCTGGGTTGACTCTCCTGGTTGCAGGCGTGGGCAGTGGCTACCACAGACTAACCCACAACAATTCCACCCACTATGGGGCCCTCCCTGTGCAACGACCATGGAGGACGCTGGCCTTTCCCGCTCCCAGGCCCGACTCGGAGATATTCCTCGTGCCACCTTCGACCCGAATGAGGGCCTTCCCAGTGGTAGAAACACCTCATATGGGAGCATCTCCCATTCTCATTACACTGGATACAGATCCATCCCTTCTACCACGGATCTCCGGGGTGGAGGAGTTGTACATCCTGTCACTCTCCTATATGAGTACCCTCTTCACATCCTTGTAATAGCCAACGAAGGCCCTATTTGTCCTATCAATCAGATGGGTAGAGAGAAACTTCACTTCGCCAGCACCCAACATGGAGGCCCTACCCGTGTTCGAACCAATCAGTATGGGGTCCTGCCTCACACTGACGTTACCAAGGGAACCATACATGAAGGTCCTACCCATTCTCCCGTTATTTCTAGATGGGGTCCCACCTGTACCAGCATCCAATACGAAGGTCCTCCCCATGTATCTTTTGAGATCTCCCCCAGTACTCCTCACACCCTGGCCCACTCAGGTAGAAGTACTCCCCACCCAAAAACTAGCATGGCCGAAGGACTTTCTCGTGATGGGAATTTTTCCTTCCCTGAAGATCCATCCTGGGGTAGGAAGGCGGGTCATCACAGCCACAAGAAGAATACCGAAAAGCTTCAGAATGAGATCAAATAGTTCTATTTCTCGGATTCTGAAGTAGAGCATGACTCAGCGGTGGAACCCTCCCCTTAGTCCTCTGTGTCCAGGACTGGGGCAGGAACAAGGTGTATTAGCCTCATCCTTCCAGAGTGCTAACTCCACTAGATTCCCACCTCTCTTCGTAGGTACATCCAGGTGGAGGAAATTATGGGAGTCCCACAGATTCTGATCAAGCAGTCACCACCACCATCACTATGGGTTCCCTCTACCTCGACCAGAGATCACTGAGAGATATTTTGGTGATAGATGGTGGTTGAGAAACAGTGTGACCCATTGGAGGTAAACGTGATCCCTACATCAAAATATGTGGCTGTCAGCCCATCATATCATGAATTTTGGGTCAGATCACCACACTCCTCGGATGATTGCCCAGAATTTGGCAGCCAGTCAGCTCATTCTCCATACTCTCTGCCGCCCAGTTTACTGTCTCAAAGGTCCACCTCAGTACCACTACCAGTTCCTCAGCCACCTCTAGTTGATGAGTGGAGTATTATTGGGCCAAACCCTGAATCTTATCCCAGGATCTTCTGGAACATTCTTGCAGCTGATCACTTCTAGGAGAAGTTATGGCCAGAAGCAGCATCGAACTTCTATGCACCGAAATCCCTCACCCTAGAGGAAGTCGAGTTCTTCTGCCAAACCCTATGGGTGATGCACTTATGTCTTTGTTATCATTGGGTGGTGTACCCCAGGAGCCAAGTGCACTTCGAAGAAATCGGCGAACAATGTCGTCTGGTCGATTTGGTCGCACTCCCTGTGGCCCAGTGCCCTGAGTCACCATGTCGCCAAAGGACCCTCCAACAAAAATGCATTCAGAGTTTCAGAGTACTCTGAAAAATCATCAAGGAGGCTACCCCCCCCCCCCTCCCCATGTGAATGTCTATGGATGGGGTAAGTACGATGCCCTCATCTTTAGCCTTAATCGAAGGAAGCCTGACTCGATATGCGATATTGAAGGCATGTCCCTAGGAAGAGTCACGGTCCATATGGCTGATGTCGTGGAAAAAGAGGATGACCTGGAATTTCATGATAGAGACTTACCCCATAAGGATGTTCCACCATTGTTGAACACATCAGGGAGGATTACTAGCCAGTAGAGGAACCTCCTAGGTCTCCTTGGGCCCACTGAGTCGTTGGTACTCAGTTGGAATACTGGTAAGGGAAAAGAGCATGTCGGAGCTGTCAAGTACTCCGACCCGTCTGCCTCAGTGTAGAAGACAAAGGAAGACCACGAGAAGTCCATGTTGCGCCAGCAACATACTGAGCATAAGAGGCTGGTCGACGAACTCTTGGCTGAATGCACTATAGAGAAATGACCCGACTATAGAAATCCTAGGCTGGGGAAGAAGGGGCAGGAACAAATCCACCCTGGTGAGATGCCTCTAGGAAACCCTGATCATACCGCTACCACGGACAAGGTAGAATCCAGAACTCACAGAAACAGGGCGCGATACGTCTCACCAAACCCTCCCGAATGGCGTGGAAATCCAAGGAATCTAGTTCGGGTTCCCCCAGCTGCCCTGCATGGCATTTCGCCAATCTCTCCATGAGCCGCTGAACCCATCTACCATGTCAAAGTGCCCAACAATGCACTCCTAGTTCGGGATACCCATCAAGACAGGGACCCCCACCTAGACGATCTAATGGCGGCACTCATCGCCGACCTCGAGGCGTTAGAAACGCAGTAGGTGGCAGTCCCACCAGATGGCAAGTCGTATCCAACATGGGTGGATGATATGCCCGCACCCCCTGGTTTTAGAAATCCCAAATTCTCACCCTTTAATGGGACAGGGGACCCACCACAGCACCTGGCCCACTTTTCCTCCAGGTGTGGCCCCATGTTGGGGACTCCAGCATAGCAGGAAGCTTCCAAACTCCGATGTTTTGTGCAAACATTGGAAGGCCCTACATTTGTCTGGTACAACCAGCTCCCTATTGGATCAGTGACCGGATGGGAGGATCTTCGCCAGAAATTTCTATACTAGTTTAGCTCCACCATGAAAAATTTCATCATCGTAGACCTCTTCAGGTTCAAGAAAAGCCCTGATGACTGAGTCGAAGACATCATCGCCCGGTGGAAGGGGATCACATACTCCCTCGACATGCCACTAACACAGGAATAATTACTGACGATGTGTGTGGGGAATGTCAAAACAGAACTTGTTCCTTCCCTGATCACTCAGAACTACCCCGGAGGGTTTTGAGACTTCTCAGATAAGGCCCAGCACCTCAAGGAAGTTTTACAACAAGCTAGTCAGGAACGTCCACTGCCCCCTGTGATCCCAGCAAATAGGGATTCTAGATCCAAGACTGCCGCAGTGGCCCAAATAGAATCCCCCAGGTAGATATAACTACTACCAGTAGCACCAGCTTTACAACATCACATAGGCCCTCCACCTCAGGCACAACCTCCTACCCAGTAGCAACCGCCTCAGAATCGGTAGTTTCCCCCGTGCAACGCTCTGTCGCCACCTAGGAGATAATCAGGCCCCACCTCCTCGGCAGGATATTCTAGCCCCTAATCAATGTTAGGCTCCCAGAGCCCCCTATCATGAGAAAAGACACCAGACTTACTCATTCAGTGAGGATCAGGTCCCTGGTTACTTCTGTAGTTCCCTAGAGCAGGGGATTGTGTGCTTACCTGAGTGTAGAAGGTCGGTGGAGGAAAATATCATCGATCTCCCCAACTAATGCCCCTATCATCGGATTATGGGAAACACCCTTAAGTAGTGCTATGTGTTTAAAGACTCTCCCCAAGACCAGGTTGAAAATAACATAGTTAGGTTGGGCCCGTTCCCGGCACAAGTGGAGGGTTTCTTTGTGAGGTTAGAAAGCAGTAGCGAGGAAGAAGGTGAGTGGCAGTAGGTTCCCAGCAGCGGATCCTAGAAGTACGACGAATGGATGGCTTTTAAAACAGTCCCTCACACCCATGGTATTATTCAGGCATGGTTGAATCAACTGGAGCCTTCAGAAGCTGCAACTAGCTCCTCTCTATCATCATCTCAGCTGGCCTCTTCCCAGAAGAGCAGGCATCAGTGGCACAAGAAGAAGCAGCGTGCTCCCCCAATGTCATCGTTATCCCGCACTCCCGGTGACTTCATGCCCCCTGAGATGGGGATTCCTCCCAGAATCTTCCCAGTTGAGGATGATTCCTGACGAGGGGAAATTCTAGGCGAACCTCCCCAATGTTGCTATCCGAAGACAACGTCGGTAGAACCACGTCCACATGGGTTGTCAAGGCATGTTAGCTAGTGCTTTCATCCAGGACTTGCATGCCAATAAAACCAGATAGAAGGCCTAGCGCAGAGCTCAGAAAGTGCAACCTCTTTATCTGGTGTCCTCATATCTACCTCCACCGCTGTTTGTGCTACTAGATCAGGCAGAGCTGCCTCGTCCATACCATGTCCAGTCTCACCCTACTACAGGCCAATATCAGTTTTCCTATCCTCATCTGGTAGCTAATCTTCAGGCCCCAACTAGTGAGCAATGGGATGTGCCTATCACTAGCCAACCACAGGTCCAGCCGGCATGGCCCGTCGTGCCTTCAATCACAGATCGGCCTCCTGTAAGTAGAAGCTCTCGCTTGGCACGAAAGTATGACGTCATCAAGAACCTTGTCGCCATTCCAGCAATGCATTATATTAATGAGGCTCTTCTTCTATCATCAAACATGCGTGAGGCGCTTGTCAAGGCCCTAAGGGGACCCCTCCAGTTTGAGATGGAGGTAGAAGTTGCATAATCCTTCCACGCTAAGGCAATTGAGAATTCCGAATGAGAGTCAGTTATCACGTTCTCTAGTGAAGACGAAGACCCTCCCATATAGAAGAAATTATTCCACTATACATCACTATCCAATTTAATGGTGTGGAAGTCCTCCACTATTTTGTTGACACTGGCTCTGGGATTAACCTAATCATGACTCGGACACTGCAGAAGTTGGGGTTGTATGAGGATGATTAAACTCCCTCCGATTTAAGGATCCAGAGATATGACAGGATAGATCATACCCCAGTCGGCAAGATCCATTTGAAGACTCAGTTTGGTGGCCTAGTTGCTAGTACCGAATTCATGGTTGTCTCCCAGTACACCGCGTACAACCCATTGATGGGCAGGCCATGCATCCACCTGCATATAGAAGTCCCTTCATCGTATCACCAAAGCCTCAAATACTCCCTCAATATTTGAGTAGGCATGATCCAAGGAGATGCATCTCGTTTCGCCTCTTGTAAAGCTCGTTATCTAGACGCTGACTATTACAAGAGTAAGGATAACCAGATTTTGGAAAGTGATGTTGAACCTTCCCCAGTCACAAGTGATCCCTGGGCAGGTCTGGATGACGCTTATGTCTTCCCAATCCATCAACTGGAGGCCACGACCCTAAAAATGGGGCAGTGTTTTGTTGTTTTAGGTATGAGAGGAAGGCATATTCTTATGTCCAAGCGACGGAGAAAAAATCACCTCATAATCCTACCCCAACAAGGCTCAAGTTATCCCGGAACCTATTACCCTTGTACGGTATTAGGATTTCTACCCCATGGAAATAGAAAAAGGTCATACATGTTTGTTTTTCCAGGCTGGGATTAACTGGCTCAAGCCAATGCGCCACTATTGCTTTGACATCATAAAGCGTGTCCCTATGGGCCGAAGACTAGATGAGATTGGGTCAACTGCCTTCATCACCATGGTCTCAACAGTACATGAATCTCTTGATGTGTGGACCACTACCGCTCAAGCCAGCACCAGCCTCCCATTAGAGTCTGGTGGCTCAAAAGTGACTCCCCCTGTAGAAGATCCCTCCAAAATTAGAGAAGATGATCTAAGGTATTCTCCCCTAACATTGAAGAAGGCGTCTCTACCACGGTTGACGAACTGGTACAGGTGAACCTTGGTAGTGAGGAAGACTTGGGGCCCATGTTGATCAGTTCCTCCATGTCCCTTGAGGAGAAATAGCGGTACGTGGACTTCCTTAAACAACAACATGACGTGTTCTCCTGGACTTATGGTGAGATTCCAGGACTAGTTCCTCAGGTAGCCATCCACCACCTTGGTCTCCCGTCAAACCATCACGGGTTCAAGCAGCCTCCCAGAAAGATTCATCCTTATCACGGTGTTATGGTTGAGGCTGAAGTTGACAAGATCATCAAAGCCAACTTCATCAAGAAAGTCCAGTACCCCAGGTGTCTAGCTAACATTGTGCCAGTCAGGAAGAAGAATGGGTAGATCAGAGTCTGTATTGACTTCCTTGATCTCAACTGCCACTGTCCGAAGGATGATTTTCCCCTTCAAGTGACAAAGTTGTTGATTGATTCTACGGCTGGGTTCCATGCCCTCTCCTTCATGTATGAGTACTCTAGATACAACCACATCTGAATGGACCGAGAATATGAGGAGTCCATCGCTTTCAGGCCCCCCAAGGTACTTTATGATAACAGGTTATGCCCTTCATCCTGATAAATGCAGGTGCCACCTATCAGCAGGCCATGCATCTCATATTCAAGCGGATCCTGGGAACATTGGTGGAGTACTATGTGGAAGATCTGGTGGTCAAATCTCACAAGCACCAGGATCATATCAAGGACCTTGAGAAAGTGTTTGGTTTCCCTCATTCTTGCCACCAAAAGATGAACCCATTGAAGTGTGCCTTCAGGGTCACTTCCGGGAAGTTTCTTGGATTTTTTGTTAGGTACCGAGGCATCGATATCGACCTCAAGAAGATCAAGGACATCATCCAGATGCCTCCCACGAGAAATATTTGAGAGCTTAGAGGTTTTCAAGGCCACTTAGCCTATATACGCTGATTCATCACGAACCTGGCTAGCAAGTGAAATCCCTTTTCTCGGCTCATGAAGAAGGGAACCACCTAATAATGGGATGATGATTGTCAGACCGCATTTGAGGAAGTCAACCAGTATCTGCTCCAGCCTCTATTCTAGATGCCACCTATCTCTGGGAAGTTGCTAATTCTCTTTGTCGCTACCCGGGATTGATCTCTCGGTGCCCTTCTTGCCAAGATGAATAATGAGGGGACAGAGAATAGCCTATACTATCTCAGTATCATGCTCCTCCATACAGAGACTAGATACTCCCCTATCGAGAAGAGATGCCTTGCTCTCATAGTTGCTGTACAAAAGTTGAGACATTACCTACAGCACCACGAGGTACAGTTTGTCTCTCATGTATTCCCATAGAAGTACATTCTGAACCACCCCATGTTGACTGGCTGACTAGCACAGTGGGCGGTAATTCTCCTGCAGTTTGACATCAGGTTCGTGCCTTACAAGTCTATCAAGGGGAAGGAGTTGGCAGACTTTCTAGCTACCCATCCTACCTCTGCGGATCAATCCATAGACCTCGATTTTCCTGATGAGGCAATCTTCTTGGTCGACCATGTCGTCTCGTGTTGGAAAATGAACTTCGACGGTGCCTCCTGGAGTCCCACAGGTAGAAGGCCCAACGATCCTATGCTTAACAGAGTGGGCCTGGGTATCATCTTCATCACCCCGGCGCAAGCTGTTCTGACGTACTCATTCATATTTTCATAAGGTTGCACCAACAACGAGGCAGAGTATTAGGCTCTCATCACTGGCCTCAAGCTGGCCCTTGAGATCGATGTGCCCCATTTGCAAGTGAAAGGGGATTCCAAACTAGTCATCAAGAAGTTCAATGGTGACTATGTTGTCAGGAAGCTCGAGATCGTGCCATTTTTTGAGTGAACCCTACATCTAACAGCCTAGTTCCCTTCTCGACTGGAGGTTACCCATGTCCCTCGGTCATAGAATGGTCAAGCAGACGCTTTGGTCAGCTTAGATGCATCACTTGCAGAACCCGAGTAGGATGATCTTATTATACATATAGCACACCGGAGAGTCATTTCTCCCGTCACCCCAGAGGATGACTACGTCTCTCAACTAAGCCATCTTACTACTGGATCCTCCATGTCAGGAGGCCCAGGTTCTTTAGATGCAGTGGTTGAAACGACTCCCGTCTGGAGAGCACCTTTTGTTAAGTATCTCCAAAATGGTTTCCTCCCGTCTGATCGGGCCGAGCGCGAGAGAATCCAACGCCGCGCACTGCAGTTTACCCTACAGAGTGGTCCCATCTTTGAGAAAATCCTCCACAAACATGGTTTTGATTGTTTTCTACTCCGTTTCATTCAAGGAGTCAAGATTTATCAGGCCATGCAAGAGGTTCATGTCGGTTCCTACAGTGCCCACCAGGCTGGGTCAAATCTGCCCCATCAGATCCGGAGGCTGGGGTACTTATGTCCCTCTATGATCGACGATTGTATCGGGTCCACCAAGAGAAGTCATGTGTGCCATGTTCATGCTAATTTCCTGCATCGGCCGCCAGAACCGCTTCACTCCACCATGTACTCTTAGCCATTTGCAGTGTGGGGACTCGATGTCATGGGACCCTATCCACCAGCGACACCTTGCCAGTGCAGGTTTATCTTGAACGCTATGGATTTCTTCTCTAAGTGGGCAGAAGCAGTCCCACTAAAGGAAGTCAAGGCTCGATCCATTTTCAATTTTGAGATCTCTAACATCATCTACCGATTTGGATTCCCTAACGTAATCCTCACCGATAACAGAACCAACATCAGAGCAGCTGAGCTGAAGAAATTGTACGCCAAGTACAACATTCGCACCAACCATACCTCCTGCTATCACGCGCAGGAAAATGGGAAGATTGAGGTGTTCAAAAAGAACCTCTCTATCATTTTGCAGAAAATTTTTGGCCAGAACAAGAAGAGTTGGTCGGACAATCTCTCCAACACCCTTTGGGCTTATCGGACGATGACTCGCAATTCCACCCAAGTGACCCCATACTCCCTGGTGTATGGGGAAGAGGCCATCCTGCCCATCGAGATCCAGCTTCCATCATTACGCACTGTATTCTATGACCAGCAGGCGCCAGATATGGTGGCCTAAATCTGTCTAGCTAAATTGGAAGCGCTCGACGAGAGTAGGATACGTGCCCTGTTCAATCTAGAAAGGCATTAGAATAAGATATCTAGAGCCTTCAACAAGAAGGTTCTCCTCCTCTCCTTCCTGAAAGGTGACTTGGTATTTTCCCTCTGAGTGCCAATGATCCCTAGCAGGAAACTACCCAAGTTGGTGCCCAAATGGGAAGGACCTTACATCATTCATAGGGTTTACCCCAATGGAGCATACTCCTTGGTGACCATGGATGGTGAGCGCATAACCCCTCCAACCAATGTCATGTTCATCAAGAAATACTTTTCATGAGCCCTATGGTCTAGAATGACCTTAAAAATTACGGTCCTGCATGACCTTAAACTGAACAGTCCTGTATGACTTTAAACTGTGCATCGTCCTGCATGACATTAAAAAACATTTTTAGAACTACGTGTGGCTTGATTCCCATCCTCATGGGATATGTAAGAACTCATAGACGCTTCATTTTGAGCCCATCCCCAAACTCCTCTCTTCGACTATCCCCCATGGGTATCATTTTCTCGGAGAATCCTCACATGATATGGTGTAGGCTTCCTTAGCCCCACTCATACAAGGATTATAAGGGTCGCACCATGTGCCCTCTCCTGTTCTCCTATCCTCCAACGTCTTCACCATACAATGTTAAACAGCTTGTCCTTCTATAACTACATGCGGCTTGATTCCCATTCTAATGGGATACATAGGAATGCCCGGACATTTCATCCGTTGGCCCAGCCCAAACGCCAGAATCTTCCCTCCGGGTTAAGATGTATGGTGAGGGTGCACTTTTTCCTTACATCGTGTTGAGCTAACCTCGATCCAGCCGTACGTCCCGCTCCCTGGAGACGTTCGCCTCTTTGAGATATGGGTACAGATATGCTTCACCCGCTCCTTAACTGGGATTCCACCACCTTCCCCACCCGGAAGGGCCCCTAAATGGTATGAATGCTAGGCTTAAGGGCTCTCTCTTACCAATTCAGGCCAATGCCCTCGAGGATTTCGAGAAAAAAATTGATACAAATCTCACGTTCCGAATATGGTCAGTGGTCTATGCTCACTTGTTTCTCCTGACAACATGTTTCGAACGTGGTCAACAGCTGTCCTAGATCTTTTGGTCTGCACCAAGTTTTACAAAACATCGAGCGTAGTGGTTCATTCTACCCCGTTGTATCTCCAAGCGATGAACTTCCTGACCGAGGCCCATCCTCAGGCCCCTTGGCCTTCTTGGGGCCCCGGCCTAGGTTCTCTCTTTTGGGATTATACGATATGGTGTGGGATTATGTCCTCCTTCACATCGGGATTCTTGTCGTGTTGTACACATCCCCGGATGAGATAAATTACCCCGGCCCTCATCCTTATTTCAAGACGTTAAACTGTGAGCTGGTCAGGCCTTCCTGACCGAGGCCCAGCCTCAGGCCCCTTGGCCTTTTCGGGCCCCTGGTCCAAGTTCTCTCTCATGGGATTGCGCGGTGTGGTACGGGATTATATCCTCCTTCACGTCGGGGTTATTCTTTGTGTCATACACCTCCCTTGTTTGGGGTATCCAACTCCCCTCCTCATCCTCACTGCAAGATGTTAAACTGCGAGCTGGTCTGGCCCTCCTGACCGAGGCCCAGCCTCAGGACCCTTGGCCTTTTCGAGCCCCTGGCCCAAGTTCTCTCTCAGGGCATTGTGCGGTGTGGTGCGGGATTATGTCCTCATTCACGTTAGGTTACTCTCCATGCTGTACACTTCCTCGTTAGCATATCCTACCCCCCGGTTATCTTTAAGAACTACGTGTGGCTTAATTCCCATCCTTATGGGATACGTAGGAACACCCGAATGTCTTGACTTCGGGTCCAGCCCCATCTCTCAAAAATCTCTATTTCACCTTGGCCCCTAGGCCTACTTTCTCCTTCTTGGACACCTTTGTCAACCCTCTTTGGAAGTTCACTTGTGTGCTTAAGGGTACACTGGTTTAGTAACTGGAATGTCAGACTCTGCTCGAACATGCTTCCACCCGCTTTTCAGGCTTTGTGTTTCTCTTCATTAGGGCTTCCATCACCTTTAACACCCAAAGTGACCCCCGAGTGGCATGGATGATAGGCCTAAGGTCTCTCATCCCATTATGGGTCAATTCCCTCGAAGGTCACAAACAACAAATCGATACAAATACCACGTTGCGAATATGGTCAGTGGTCGATTCTCATTTTTTGATCCCATTTCATTCTAACGCGATATGGATACTGCATTTTCGCCACAGTTAACATTTATCCTCCATCACCACGCTAACCCCATTAAGCCCAAAATCTCGGTTACATGATTCACATACTTCTCCATGTCATCATTTCCAAGTAGAACTTCAAAACTCTTGGTATTATTCCTCAGTGTGCATGTGCATGTTAGGAGGACTAGAGCCGCGATAGGGGCTCCGCACCAATTTCCCTTTGGTGTTTGTTCCATGTATTGCAATAGACATCATCCCCCCGTGTTCCCACACTGAGTTTGACTCACGTGGGATTAGGGATCGGGTCAAGGTATCTTCTTACTTGTAAGGTTTCCATCCCCCTAGGGTCCGAGCTCTAAGACCATAAACTAAGATCTCCTCAAAACTACGTGCAACCTGCATTCCCATCCCCAAGGGATACATAAGAATGCACGGACCTATTTTCATTGGGACCAGCCTGAGTTTGCTAATTTGTATTTTCTATCCCTCCTTCTAGACTTTGACTATGGGACCGCGTGGCATGGTACGAGATTATGTCCTCATTCATGTCATGTTTTCAATAGCTACACCACGCGCACCCCGTTCTAAAAATTAGCCCTCTGGTTTCATGTCCCTCTTGTCCTGCATGACATTAAAAGGCATCATCCATAACTATGTTTGTCTTGATTCCTATCCTCCTGTGGTATGTAGGAATGCCCGACCACTCTGCTTCGTGCCCAGCCTAATTCTCACTCTTAGTCCCTCGACCTGAAGAGTTTCCTCTCGTAATTTCATACGGTGTGATGTGGGATCATGTCCCCATTCACGTCAGTTATGTTTCATTGAACAGTACACATTCCCCGCCTAGCATCGTCTTTGCTACGTCTGCGCTGCATGACGTTAAAATGCATGATGGGTCCCACCACATGACCCTAAACTGTGATATTATCGTCCTGGATGCACAATGAAAAATGGAACTGCATTGTGATGACCCCATCATAGAGGACGTCATGTTGGGTATTGGTTAGATGCCATGCCATTTGTCAACGCCTACTACGGCTTGATTCTTGTGGTGATGCCAAGGCCTGTTACCATAGGCTTGTTGCTTCACAAAAAAACCCACTCACCTTAAAGGATAAACATGATTTATCAAATACTTCTTATTTTGGTGCAAGGGCCACGCCCACACAACCCTTTTCTCTGGCAATGGTACCTTACCATGCCACCTCAAGAAATACATGCAACTTTATCCCCATCCTCATGGGGTATGTAGGAATGCCAGTGCACTTCGCATCAGGACTAGTTCAACTCTCGTTTTCGATCCCTTAACCTAAAAACTCTATAAGGAAAATGTGGTTGTTGGAACCCCTAGTTCCCATTCACGTCGGGTATTTGAGTTACCCCACCAGGTGTCTCCTGTGTTTCCTCCCATCCATGGTCCGAATTCTATGACTCTAAACTAAGATCTCCCTATGGGAAGGGACTCGACTCCCTCTATCTAATAAGTCACATTGTCATATTCAAATGCTTTTTTACAAAGATCCCTAAGTGTGGAATCTTCATGGAGACATTCCTCTTGTTCCATGTTCAAGATTTGTGAGCTTGCTATTTGGATCATCATCCTCTTCTACATCCAAAAGGACCCTCTGACGACATGGATTCTAGACTTAAGGGCTCTCCATGGATTTTGGGCCTATGGGCTCTCCAATCGTTTCAGGCCAACGTCCCTACGGGTCTCCGATGACATTTGCGACATTGTATCGTGTTTCAAACATGGTCAACGGTCGACCCTCATCTGTCTGTCCTTATTCCAGGATAACGTGATATGGATACTTCATTTCGACCATGGTTAACGGTTATCCTCCATCATCACGCCACCATCATTGTGGTACAAATTTCAATCTTCATGATTCACACATTTCCACTCTCACATGTTCATGTAGAATTCCGACATACTCAGCTCTATCTCCTCGCGTGTCTAGGTGTGCATCATGGAAAGTTTAGCATCATTGGGACGATATTTACAGAGTGTCCCTTCGTTATACCATGCCACTTCCTATGTCGAGAAAGTCCCACCATTACTTCTTGTTTCCCACATCGAGAATTTCTCACGTGGGATTAGTAGTTTTGGTAGGATGCGTACCAACACGGCCAGTCTTCTCATCATCTCGCATGATGTTAAACTATTCTCTCAGAACTATGTATGGATTGATTCCCATCCTCATGGGGTACTTAGGAACTCCCAACCACTTTACCTCAGGCTCAGCCTAATTCTCACTTTTGGTACGTACCTTGACCTGAAGTGTTTCCTCAGGGGATATGTAGTGTGATTTGGACTCCAAGTCCTCATTCACTTTGGTTTCATAGCTACTGCACCACTTACCCCCTGGGATCTTTCCTTTCATTCCATGTCCTATCATATGTAGTTAAATTGTAGGAGTCCATATGTCCTCAATGCATGACACTAAACTGTGGTTCTACCCTGAACATGTTCGGGATGCCCCATGTTAGTCATGGGATGCACCAGAGCCTCTTCTAGAAGGGAAATCACCTATCAATGTTGGTATATGACTACACTGTGCTTTTAGAACTACGTACGGATTGATTCCCATCCTCATGGGATACGTAGGGACACCCAGGCATTTCACCTCGGGTCCAGCCTCAGGAATAGTAAGATCCTGTTCCCCCCAATTTCCAGCCCATTTCTTGACCCCTCGTGAGGGACCATGTAACTGAAGCTATACCCCGAACAAGTCTGGGATGCCCCAAGATGACATTTGGAAGAAATGAATCCATCTCCAGATAGGTCCTGTCTGAAATAAGGAATGATCTATGATCAAACTGATGCATACATCTGGTGTGCTCCCACCACGATGGCGTAACTTTGAGAGTGTTGGATTCTATTCGAACGAACCCTACCTCCATGTTACACACTTTGTGTGCCCCTTATTTGGACACTCGTCCTCTTTCATGTCTGGAGGAACCCCCTAACAATATGGTTGGTCGACCTATGGCCCATCTACTCTCCTGGGCCAACATTCTGGAAGACTAATGGATAGCATTTTGATTCAGGACCCATGTTTCGAACATTCTCAATGGCTGGCCCTCATCTGTTATCCCCATTTTAGGATAACACAATAAATATATTGTGTTTCAAACATGGTCAACAATTATCCTTCATTATCACACCACCCACCATAGCATTCCATATTTTTGGGTATCATGATTCAAACCTTCCACTTCCCTATGTTCGAACTAATCCCAACTCCCCTGGAATTACCCCACTCGTGCACGAGATCACATCAGAAGAACAACTCATCGATTGTTCTAAGGTCCTAATCCTCTGATCGAGCCTCTCCCATGTCTTCCCGAAAGATCCAGATAGGTTAATTAAACCCCGGGTACCCCAATATTGGTCAATGCATTGTATTCAGATTGAGTAGCATAGTTTCTCACATTGGGCTCAATCCACATGAGCATAGGGACTGACCACCGGTCATTTCCTGAATATAACAGACGCATATGAATCCAACCACAATAATGAAACTCATTCATGATCTGACATCAAATAAATCAAAACAAGAAATTACGTTTGAGATTTTTCGATCCTTACAACACTCGGGGGTTTATCCCTCCCATTGACGGGTTGACCCCATCAAAAGAAAGTTGCAGTTCTGCGACCCTTCAACTTGTTTCATCCCAGCGTTGCTGCCATCGGATCAACTCCCACTCCTCCTCAGCAGCGATGGGGCACAGTTCATTAGCCACAGTTTGGGCCCGCTCTATGTCAGCATGAATGACAGCCATTTCTTTAGAAGCCTGCCTCATGCGCATTCCTTCCTCAACCAGCTGGTCCATCAATAGAAAGATCATCTCCAATTGTTCATTAAGAGAGGTTGAGTTCTCATCTTCCTGGATCTATAGCCACTAGACTTCATTTTAAGCCTCCTTGAGTTTCTTGATGTTTTTCGCCTTGCTCCACTACCATCCCACGCTGAGGCCGCGATCATACTCCCGAATCTTCTCTACCATGAGATCTCGGATGAGCAGATGAGGGCGCTGGGCATCCCCTCCCCCAGCACACAGTTCACGCAGTCGTGAGCGAAGTTTTTCCATCTCATCCAGTCATAATGCCTTGGGGTCTTTTCGTTAAAGCGTATGATCAGCTTCCATGATCGGTAGTGGACTATATCGATGTCTTCTTCGTCAGAGGCCGTCTTATCCAAATCTACATGGTTGGTAGGCTCGTATGTGGGATACACCCTCAGGAAATATTCATTAGGATCTGTGTCTGGCATTAGATCAGGTGTGGCATCTGGCATCGGATCACGCATGATGGGACTTGGGTCGATCGTTCGATCCTCATCCTCGGACACCACCTCAATGACCTCGGGCACGACCCCGCTGGTGGTCCCGCCAATGATTGGGGGTGCTACATCTCGGGTGGGATCAGTAATTATCTCCACAATTACTATCATGCCCCTAGGAGGGCCACCACTAGAAATACCGACCAACCTCACCGCAGCGGCCCATGCCAGTCAATGAACTATGCGTGATAAACAAGGGAATGGACGTCAGTTGGCATGATCAGTGTGTGACAGCAATGAATTCAGTGGAGAGGAATTACAGAGATTGAACTCCTGGTACTTCTCCTGAGTTGATATTGATGGGACCCCAAAGCGTGGCCCTCTGTATATTGTCGGAAGGTCAAGATATTCTGGAGGAGCCACCTTGAATGTCCTAGCACCACCAGACACAGAACTGGACATGGCCACAGGTGCGTGTTCTAAGGGTTCTGCATCATCACCCACCGAGGGGCGAGAATGAGGTCTATGCACAAGGTCCTCCTACATGGTTCAGATGTTGGTAAGAAATCAGTAATGACCTGATAGAAGACCCCGGAGAATGAAACTTGGTATGTTACCTTGAGAGCCTCCACGAAATCTTCGAGACCTGAGTCTTGATCGCCGAATTCACCTTCCTCCAACAGGCTCCCTTCACCGGCCTCCTCCCCTAAAGAGGATTCGTCTAATTCTTCCTGTTGGGGAAGTGCTCTCTCAGCTTGGCGGCCGACAGCTATGTGGGAACCGTCCGATCCAGCTGTACCTTCACCCGGTCTATCATTGGACGCGGGGCACCACTGGAATGTACAAAGTCCTTCAGCTCATCCAGATATTGCTCCGCCTCCACTGGGGACACTGTGAAACTGGCCCGAACAGGGCCTATACCCTGTAAATCCATCCCATGGTGGTTCAGGTGTCGCCAAATCTCAGGCGGGAAGAGGAATTGCCGGTTGACATCCCAGATGGCCCAGTCTTCTGGAAAATAGAATCCTCTGGCATGTCGATATGGCATAGCCGCTTCCCTGGGGCCTGAGTGGATATACTACGGAATCCCCTCGGTGTCCACCCCTCCATATGGATCTTCTCTCCTGGGACCATAGGGTCCACTGCCACTATTAGATCTACCGCCACTACCTCCCCCTCAACTGGTACAGGCCACGCCACCAAGGCAGTCTGCCACCGCGAGAGGCCCTTGTCGCCTTCTGATCCTGACCTCAAGATATGGGAGGCCCGCCATCACCAGATCAAACAGTTGGATGCTTCAGTATTTCCCCCAGATAAGCTTCCTCCCAGCTTATGGCATACTCCTTCACCAGTCCAAAGGCGGTTGTAGGAAGAGGCAATGTATTTCTCATTTTCTTGTCTTCCCATGTGAACATGAGACACAATTTCCTCATCACATGTGGGTGTTTCTCATGGCACAACACCCAGTAGACCTATTAGTGTCAGCCGTTGCAGGCACCAGAATTGCCTTCAGAACTGGTGTGGGGTGTACGTCTCACATAGAGGCTTGCGGTCGACCCTTGTCACCAAGACTCCACATCGTAAGGCTAGAAGATAGGCTGGATGTTCTTCCGTCCCCTGACCGTTGTCGGTGAGTACACACGTCGGCATCAGGAATGGGTGGAAATTAAACTCGTCTGCCTTCCACACCTGGTCCAGTACCAACAGTACAGTTAATTTGGCTAAAACGCTCTCGGCAGCATTCAGAATGGATGGGTGGATGTTTGACCCCAGGGGCGAGATGGTGTTTAAATATTCATAAACCCCCTGATGTGCGCCGCGATCGACCCATACAGAAGATGGAAGGGCCCTCATATCCTCAGTGGTCTCTTTCCCTCGCTAACATTCTGTAGCATCTTGTACAATCTGGAGAGCATCAGAATCCCAATATTGACCCTCCCTCCTTTTTCCAGCATGGATACCTTGATGAATGATCTGGGCTGCACCCCCATGTTTGTATCCCTCACTGGTAGGATCCAACCACAGATAAGGGCAGTGATAAATGCTGCCAGTCTGACTATCGCATACTACTTGGTATTGACACTAAAACCCCAGGTCTTCCATTGGATATCCTCCAAGAGCCGCCAATACAAATTCTCCTTGCCCCTTTGAGCACCCTTCGGGAAAGTTCGACGCCTCGCGGGGAACTCTTTATCCTTCGGGAAGTTCAGGAACTGCTTAAACAACTTCTTAAATTGGACATCCCTCACTGCTTCTTTATCTTCTCTGGGGACCAGTCCCATCAGTGCCAGCACCAGCCACGACATCTGCTCTGGATCCTACCATGCACTCATGAAAGGGAGGAAATCATCATACATAGCCCCCATGATCAGGACCCTCGAAATCTGATGGACATCCCACACACTGATGCCAACCTCCCCATGGTGCAGTTGAAAAGTGTTGGTCCTAGATGACCATCTGCTCAACAGCTCCAGCATCAGCTGTTTTGGTCGGTAAATGTGGAATTGGGAGGCCCATGCCGCCTCATACAAACCCACTCTCCTCAGATCACCTCTAAAATCCTCATATGAGGCGCCTACCTAGTAGTCCCATGCCCAATCACTTGTGAAGTTGTCGCCCTGGCACAGGTCCCACTCATTGGACCACACCTTCTTCGAATCCCTCAAGGGCACCTTTAGTATTGTGCGGTACATGGGAGGGGACGTCTCCGACTGCAATGGATTCCCATCAACATTGTTCAAATGATTGTAAAGGCAGTCTGCGGTGATAGGTGTGAAGTACTCCCATGCATGACCATCAGCTGCCCTAAACCATTGGTGCTGGCATGGTGTGCTCCTGAATCAGTAAGTCGGTTCATCCCGACTCGCTTCAGGAATGAAGACGGCATCCCTCATCCTGATGCCATACAAGGGCAGCCTCTTGCACAACGGATAGTTCTTTTGGCTCTCTGATAGCAGATCCATCAATTAATTATGGTCTGAGTGGCTACAGTCCAACTCTCTTAAGCCAAGACAATTTTACATCTCATCCCTCTTGGCGGCATCTGCGAGAACCCCTAGCACAGCTTCTTGATGGGCCATGGGGTTTCAGAACTCTGACAAATTTTAGGCCGGATCGTGAAGCCTATTCGCAGATCTCGTTCGCAAAGACAAATCGTGGAGCCTGGATTCGTCCTACAGGCACACGTTTACTTGGAAATGTCTCGTAGTTGGAGACTCACGGTTCGTCGTGAAGCCTGATTCATGGAGAGCAGGCATGGAGTACGCGGAGATTCTCAAATCGAGAGTGGAAAAGGACAAAATCGTAGAGTAGGGAAAGGGAAAAAGAGATGGTTGGACCCCTATTTATAAGTGGCGACATTCGGAGTTTCGCGGGGTTTCCATTTCGCATGGAGCTTCACAGCGCACCTGGCCCGCGGGATCCCTATCCGCCTCATGCACCCTCTTCGTGAGTGAGCACCACGAATGGATGATGATTTTGTTGATATCCCTCATACTTCGACCCTTGATCCCTCCGCAGCTCCAAGTCTGCAGGGGGGAATTTTTGGGGCAAAAATGTAGGAAGAAAATAAAGAAGAAAAAGAGTCCCCATGGTCGGCTTTGCTAAGCCACCTCGCGGAGGCCCCCCAAGCAATGCGGCTGCCGCAAAGTAAAGGAGGTGGTACCCTCCACAAATGCCCCTGAAAATCGCGCGCCCGCCACTATGCAAAGGAGGTGGTACCCTCCACAAACGCCCCTAACGTTCATGAGCCTGCTGCAAAGAAAAGGAGGCGGTGCCCTCCACAAACTCCCCTGACGTTCGCGAGCCCGCCACAAAGAAAAGGAGGTGGTACCCTCCACGAACACCCTTGACGTTCGCGAGCCTGCCGCGAATCCACCAAATCCATATTTGCGCCATGTAATCTCTGCTTCATGGTGCCTCTTGCCTATAAATACTGAGCTCCCCCTGATCCCACGGGATGGAAAATCCAACCTTTCAGCTTATCAGCTCCCAAATCACAAAGCACCCTTTGATTTGTGAATCATGATATACGCGATGTATTTTTTCTTCACGAGATGCCTTCTCCTTGCCTCATTTTGATCCCCTCTTCCGAGAGGGATGCCTTTCGTGAAGAATAATTTCCTTCTTGAAGGAAGGGGATACCCAAGGGGACCCCAGTTATCGTGGAGTGTTTATTCTTCGCGCAGAACCCCTCATGTACATGTGATCCGCATGCCAATTCAAGATCATTGCAGTTCACGAAGCACCTTGCTTCACGACACTTTGCTTCGCGAGGTGCCTATGCTCCGCGAGGAAGTACTCCGCGAACACCTTTCCACTTCGCGAAGCACCTCCCATGTGCACCTCCGCCACATGTTAAGGCTAAGACACCCCATTTCGTGAAGCACACCCCTTCGCAAGTGCCCTTCACCACGCAGAGCAACCGAGCTCCACAAGGCCCCTATCTATGGAATCATCTGCTTGGCAATTCCTTTTCCCATGCGACCCTCCATGTTTTCATGATGTGACTTCAAAGTCCCCCGAATAATACTGCTGATGGCATTGCTTTTCCTAATTCTTCTTCACATAGGCACGCTAATGGATATTGCTTTTTTGCATAGCCACGCTAACGTGGACCCCTCGATGGTTCGCTCTGTGACCCCCCTTCAAAACAAAATTGCTAGTAACTTTCCTACCACAAGGATCAGAGGGTACCAGTTATGTATGTCCTAGGGTTGTTGAGTAAACCCACCTCGTCCGAGCTGCAGGACGCTAAACCTCCAAGCACCCTCTTCCTCAGCACATAACGTTAAACTGAGAAATCTCCATGTGCCTCTCATGTTAGGTGTCCCCACCTTGGACATTCTCCACGCCCCCTTGTTCTCCACATGGGATTATATCCTCCTTCTTGGAGTGGCATTTGTCCACGGGGAAGGGCAGCCACCTTGGCATAAGCCCCCTAGCCCTTCTAGCATGAGGTAGCACCCATGAACCTCTGTACTTCCTCGGTGCTAAGGACCAAGAGGGGAAATGGACATAGGGGTATCCCTTCCCTCTCCCTCTATGCTTTTTCTCCATTGGGGCTCCACCCTAGAGTAAGTCCCAATCTCCACTTCTCCGACCGCTACATGCGTAAGCCCCACTTCGCTTCCCACGGACGCACCTTTCATGACGTGACCGTCAGGTCTCTGTTGCCTCTTGTTTCTCACACCAAGCATGACTCATGTGGGCTTAGAGTAAGAACTGACCCTAACCCCAACCTTTTTCATGTGAACTATTTGTACTTTGATCCATGCTAAGGTATGTTACATAGGAATCCTCCATGAGGATCAAGCCCAACAACCGGCCGTTCCGACCCCCCTTCACGTTGGTTCACCAACCACCATGGGCCGTCTCAGAGCGTAAGCTCCATTCTAACCTGAACTATGTGGACTTTGATCCATGTCAAGGCATGGTACGTAGAAATCCTCCATGAGGTTCAAGCCCATCATCCACCGTACCAAGGTCCATCTTCACGTCGGTTCGCCGACACGCATCCATTCTGAACTATGTGGTCTTTGATCCATGTCAATGCATGATACATAGGAAACCTCCACGAGGTTCAGGACCACCATCAACATGGACCAAGGTCCTTATTCACATTGGTTATCTAACACACCCTCATCCCGCATGACATTAAACTATATCCAAGTCCAGTGGTAAGTCGTTGTGATCCCACCATCAAGTCACCTCTTCACAGCGGTTCAACAACCCCTTCCCATCGGACCAAGGTCCCTATTCATGTCAGTTCGCCGACACCCATCTCTTGAACTACATGGACTTTGATCCATGCTAAGGTATGGTACGTAGGAAGCCTCCACGAGGTTTAAGACCATCACACATCAGACCAAGGTCCATCTTCACGTCGGTTCACCAACGCCCATTTATTGAACTACGAGGACTTTGATCCATTCTAAGATATGGTTCGTAGAAAGCTTCCATGAGGTTCAATCCCATCACCAATTGGACCAAGGTCCATCTTCATGACGGTTCGCTGACACCCATTTCTCAAACTACACGGACTTTTCTCCATGTCAAGGAGTGTTATATAGGAAGCCTCCACGAGGTTCAAGCCCATTACCCATTGGAACAAGGTCCTCATTTGTGTTGGTTCACCAGCATCCAATCCCAAACTATGGGGTCTTTGATCCATGCTAAGGCATGGTATATAGGAAGCCTCACAATGTTTAAGCCCACCACCTTTTCATTACGATCTTCTTTACATCGGCTCACCAACACCCAGGAAGCCTAGAATGTAAGCCCCACACATCCATTCTCGAACTACGGGGAATTTGATCCATGCTAAGGCATGGTGCGTAGGAAGTCTCTTCGAGGCTCAAGACCAAAACCATCATGCATCCTGATTCTTACCCAGGCTGCCACATCCCGGTGAGGTCATGCCCTCCTCATTACCCTTCACAGTATTCAGGAAGCCACCCACGTTCTGGCCCCAACATCAGTGTTCCCTCGTGGGGGTTCTTCAATCTGATCCACTCTAGCTTGTGTTCTGATCAGCCCAATCCGTCTCCGCTGGACGTTAAACTTGCGACATACCCTTTGTTGAACATGGGAAGCTGAGGAAAAACTCAGATACATGCCTATGGTATATGATTCCCTATACTCGATGTGGGATTACTTGGGCTTCAGCGCCCTTGAGAATCCCTATAATAAGGAAAAAAAGACAGACACGCCAATTCCCCAACGTCCAGACATGCCAGTGATGCCTCGACATGACTACTCCCCCAACTGAAGGTTGTTTCCCTGACCGGGCCCCTTGGAATGTCCTGACAAAAGTAGCATAATTAACTGGTGTCCATGAAAGTATGGTGTCGGTACGAGTTTCATGAACAACATATTAAATCTATGAGGGAGACCTGAACTACATGAAGAATTTCAAGGAGGAATCCACAGAAGGAATAACTAACATCCCATCATCCCGTTTCGATCAAGGAGCAGACGTCCCTGAATAAGGAGTGAATGAAACCCAACTATGGAAAGAGGTGATGCGGGGAAAAAAAAGCTGCACCTGTCGCACTAAGGCAGACAAACACGCGTACCCCGATGAAAGCATCGGAAACAGAAACCTTGGGCATGCAGATCCTACATATTAATGAAGAGAAGGCTCATAGGCCAACAAATTTAATTTAAATAAATAAATTAAAAGAAATCATTAACATACAAAGGTCTTGATCTAGATCATGACCATCCATACATGAAACGATATTTACTCATAAATAAAACCATCATTCAATTATTTAATCATTTTTGTTTCTGATAAATCACAATTGAATCAATTAATTATTATCTTTAATTAATCAATCCTTTTATCTTAAACATTTTTTCTAAAATTTCCATCAGATTCCCATCCATCATAATTTTTAAAAAATAAATTCATTTAAATTTATATTTGTACGTAACTTTTACCTTGGATGCAACCAGGTGAATTCTTGTTCATAACTACCCAATGAGTAGAATTCAACATTACGCATATGTTAAATTAAACACATATGTATAAAACACCTATAACGTGTTGTTCCCATGATTTATGCCCACACCATGGTATATGTCTCAAGGGTCTGTATAATATAATAATAAATTTTAATAAATTTGTGTAATTTGGATGAGTACACGTTGTTTAGTTCCTACTACACGGTGTGTATTATTGTTCACCATCTATCAGAATTACACGCTCGGGGATACTACGTGTTGTTGTATATTAGAAATTTCCAGAGTACACGACATGTCTAGTGGGCCACACACCATGTAGTATCTACATTACATGATTTCCAGCTTGAAAAGCCACCTACTAGGTACACGGTCCACCCCTAATCCTATGGGACTACATGTCGTGTCTAGTGGGCCACACGCCGTGTAATTTGGAAACTATGTGCCACCTATTCCAAGTCAACAAATAAAGTCATAGAGGATCTGATAAACTTAAACACATGGCTTGGTTTGGAGGACTAGTTCTACTACATTGAACCTTGAATACACAGTGTGTGAGGTAGAATACACACCATGTGAGTCGAACTACATGGAGTGTGAGTCCAACTGACACACTGTGTGTTCTGGTGTTGTACGGTCAGGAACCCTTGGCACCTCCAGATGAGATCCTCTAATTTTTTAATCAAAATTAGAAGAAATGAGTGTTTCTATAAAAGGAATGAGAAACAAAAGTGGAGGAAGAAATCTCGAGATTCAGATTTACAAAATGATTAACTTTAACTGAAACGACTAAATTATTAAATGCGCAAATCATTAACAAAAAAATAAATAATTATATTCAACGATATGACAACTATGATACAACTTGTTGTAAGAACCCGGGTTTTTAGAACATGTCAAAATCCTGACCCTATTTGAATTTTTGACTTGTTCTGAGGAAACTGGATAAAATGGGCAGTTTCTAGAAATTTTTATACTATACACCGTTTACTTTAAGTACACGCCATGTATATGTTAAGTGAGTGATCGGCCGCGTGCTCACCGAGTACATGCCATGTGATGATTGTGTAGAAAATATATTATTACACAACTGTTTCCTGTGGAAATGTGGATGACCTTAATTGTTTAAGGTTAAAACATTCCAATCAGTTTCTAACGGGTTTATTCGTAGAACAGGAAACATCCAATGATTCTATATCCATTTGGACATTCTTTCCAAAGGTAGGTGCTCATGAGTTATGGACTGATGAGACTTAAGAATTTGTATTGGTCGAGACGATGGGCGTTCGTATTCATCACACCTTTTTGGGGGGAATTATTGTCTACTATGGGACTCTCTTATAGATTTGAGTTATGTTCGTGAATCCTTATTAATTTACCAATTATGAAAATGAGCCTTCCTTTAGACCTTGCAATCAATGAATGATATGTATGAGATTTAAAGAATATTTTATATGTATTTGAGGTTCTTCAATGATAGAGAATCATTCGTATGTATTGGAGATTCTTAGTCAATGGTATCCTTCAATACATTATATAGAAATCTCTGAGTCATTATGATAACCATACTGGTTTTAAAGCCACTCAGTGGGGCACTTGAAGTTTATTGTCATTCAGAAGGACATGGATTATTTTAGAGTTGGGATCGTACCCGCAGATGGGATACCTACATATACTTGTTAGAAAAGAAATCAGAACCCACATATTTCGGGAATTAAGATATATTTTAACATCATATGGGATGGATGAGAATAAAGGGCGATGATCTTGAACCTTAGAAAGGCTTCCTATGTACTCAACTTTTAAGGTAGAGATCAAAGTCCACGTAGTTCAATTAAGAATTGTGGGGCTTACTTATGATTAACGGCCCAAGGAAAGTTGTCATAATAACTTTTATTCTCTAAGCTCATGTGAGTCATGCTTAGTGTGAGAAACAAGAGGTATCAATAAAACCTGATGATTGTGCCACAAAAGATACAATCATAAGAAATGATGTGGGGCTAACGTATGTCTGACTACCCAAGATAGATGAGAATTGGGATTTACTTCATAGAAGAAACCTTGGAATAAGTTCCATAAAGTATATGTGATTTATGGAGATTTGGATAATTAAATTAGTACTTACTCCTGATAAGGTTTCACAAATTAGAGGGGACTTATGATTGGGTTTTAATCCTAAAAAGGAAGCCCAAATCAAAAGAAATTAAGATTGTGGCTTACTCCAAAGGAGGATGCCCAGGTTAAGAGAATTTGTGAAGGTGGATTACTCTTGAAAAGGGGTCCCAGGTTAGGGAACTTGGGGATTACTCCTAAAGAAGATTCCCAAATTAAAGATCTTCTCATCTTAAAGGATGAGGTTGAATGAATGAAATAAGTAACCTTAGTGACATAAAGATTTGTAAATCATGACATTTTTTGAGAGATGTTCCACAGAATTACTTTCAGATACGTAATCCAACAAAGGAACCATGCCATAAATGGATTTGAAGAGGGTTATGAAGGCTATATGTTTAAGAGGAGAGGTGGATTTGAAGAAAAGAGTGAAATAGGCAGGAGGGGCACCCAAAAAAAGGCAGGCACGCGAGTCCTTTTTGGGTGTGCAAGTCCTGGTTGCGCAAGTATACTTACGTGACATGGGTGTACATGGGAGACGGTTAACCCATAAGGTAATACTTGGGTGAGACATGGCTCAAGCCCATAGTATTATCCCTAAAGGCTTCTAAAAGTGTGGTGCGCAAGTTTTGTTGAAGGGATAAAGCGGCGTGCAAGTGTGGCCATTTCCCTTAAGGGTTTGACACTTAGGCATGCAAGTGTTGATGAATTTCAACACTTAGGCCTTGTTCCCCCTCTTTAGATCTTCCATTCTAGGTAAGAAATTACCTTATAAATCTTCGTAAGACTTCAACCAAAGACTAGGGCACCGAGAGCTTAAATCTGACTTTTGGATGTTTTCCATCCCCGAAATGGGGGGACCACAAGGGGTATTTATAGGCCATTGAGGACCTTCAGCAAAAATAAAATAGGGCGCAAAATTCACCTTTGCGACAAATATGTGGAGCACAAGTATACATGTGCGACCATGGTGAAACTTGCGCAATCCATGCATAAAAATATCCTTCTTCATGCCTTTGTCAATTTTTGATGTTCTTCAAATGATAAATCTATTTGTGCTTAAGTTATTCCCCTTTTCAATTAATTAAACTCTGTTACGGAAAGGAGAGATAACAAACGTCCCCCCTCAGAGTTGGATCCGAAAAAGGAAGGAGGATTTGACTCTGAGGTAAAGGAGAAAACCAAGGAATTTCGGCGCGGAGGTTTGAGCGCGTAAGTAGCAGCACACAGGTGCTAGCCGCACGGGTTTCGGCGTGCAGTGGTATAACCTTGCCTATAAATATGCGGCACCACTTTGCGCAAAGAACATGGCTTTGAAGAGATTCTTTCTCTCATTGTTCAAGTGATCTTTCATTCGTGCAAGTGGTGTTGTCTGTGGTTCATTGTTTCTTTGTGTTGCGCTTCTACAGAGGTATCTGGACTTGTATGGTGATACCTGTGCGCCCATACATGCATGACCGGATTAGACTTGTGTGCCAACATGTGAATTGCGTGACTTAATGCCTTGTCCATTTTCATAAATCTCTTCACAGATCTTTTGAAAAATCAACTTAGTTAAAAGTTAATTATCAAATGTTTGTGCAGATTCAATGGCTCCCAGAATAATTAAATCGGCTGATGAACTGGCATGCAAGATAATTGATGACATGATGAACATCATTGGCCATGATTAATATAATATATGTGACAGAGATCTCCCAAATTTAGCCATGTACTTGAGGAAGTATCATCTTAATTTCTCACAGAGCATCTTCCTGCCTTTATATGGCCATGGTCATCTGCAAGGAGTCAACATTCCAGATGCAATGAATTATATGCCTGAGATGGGGCCACATTGATACTCCTCTATTTCGGTTATGTTGTACATTAAGAGCAACAACTATTGTGTGAACTTTCAAATTTTTCCTCCATGCCATTTCCTTGCAGATATGAAAATGGGAAACCCATGGGATAATATATTTCCCACTGCTGGTTGGTGGAGAGAAGACTATCATGACGTTAGAACAATATCTGAAAAGAGTACTCTCTTCAAATGGATCTTTACTTCCAATGATCCATTCTCAAATCCATGTATCCATATTCCAAGTCTTTTGGATAGAAACAAATTCACTGTTTGATCAGCAGAAAATTTTATCAAACCGCACTCAAGAACGTTCTTTTACAATTGTTCCAAGAATAGCCGGTTTCATTGTGTCTCCTATTGTATCCAGTTGAATGAATGAATTCCAGGTGGCTGATGATGAATCTCGGGATTCCATAACTCAAATGAAGAGTTATGTTGAAAGACTCTTGTAATTCTTGAAAAAGACAAGAGACTCCAATCTGTGGATTTCCTTCTATCTCTTATGCATCAATGAAAAACAATTTCATCTTCAATCATTCGTACCTTCATTCTCTTGCTACTTGCTTTAATTAATTTTACCTATGCCAATGGGCCTAGTAAGCATAGTTTTATTTTTTCAAGGATTAAAAAAATAACCCTACAAACTTTTCATCTTTTAATTGCTCAATATTGCATAAATCATAAAATATGTACATTTAGTGAGCTACGACTTAACTTTTGTTCATAGTTCCCTTGTCTTTTGTGGGTAGTTTAAAGTCTTGCATGTCGGACATAAAACGACTAAGGTTTAAGGTCGAATAGATTTGACTGAATGGATTAAAATTGACTCAATTCTTTGATAATTTATTTGAAAACATATTACCTCATCCATGTATGTGGAAAAATATGTAAACTATGACTTAAAAAAATTTTAATCTGGGGAATGATATGAAAAAAGGGCTAAAAGGCATTAGAAGAAGTATTTCCTAAGAGTGAAGTTACCATTATTTAACAAACCACTTAAGGGGTTGAATTATGTAGGGCCACTTAAGGGCATTTGATGCATAGTCAAATAATTGCATCTTTTGGCTGACAGGTCCGTTATGTAGACTTCTTATGCAAGGCCACATATGGGCACGTGCTGCATAGTCAGGAAAAAGAACTCTCAGAAATTTTACTTTTCTATTGCTAAAAATCCAGTGAAAGTTTATGGAGATTCAAATTTTCCAAAGCATAAAGTCTGCTGTATGGAGAGAGATGATTGAATATAGAGAGGATATTGCCAATCAATATTGTCAACAAATTGGATGAATGTCTCTCCTATGAAGGTCTAACCTAGACATAGGGAATGGAAATATAAACCATAGACTTGAATATTTTCAGATCATGAAAAAAAGTATGGTACAAATATGACATGGATGGTTGCTTTTACGAATCCCTACATATTTTCATTAATACCAATAAGGGAAAAAATAGTTTTCTCCCCAATAATGAAGTTACCACTATTTGACAAATTTGTTAGGGGGTTGAATTATGCAGGGGAACCTAAGGTCATTAGCTGCATAGTCAAATAATAGAATCTTTTAGCTGATAGGTCTGTTATATAGACTATTTATCCAAGGCCGCCTAAGGGAACATGCTGTATAGTCAGACAAAAGAATTCCTGAGTATCAGACATTTTGTGACCAGAAGTCAAGAAAAGGGTTATGGAGATATGAAAATATTCAAGGTTAGGAGTATGACACATCAAAATGGGCATTGTCTAATGCATGAAAGAGATACATAGATCAATTCTGACCATAATCATGTTGTGGTTGGGTCCTGAATTGAAATGATGGACTTCGCTACGTATCCCATACGGTTGGGAATCAAGCCATACGTAGTTCTTGAAATATAGTTTACCATCATGTGGGATGAGAGTGTAGGAGATCCTAGTATAGTTTCATTGAGCTTGGATCATAATAAGGAATACACATTGTGTGTTTTATAAAAATAATGTGAATAATGACTAGGGTTTTCATACCACATTCATGTTTTCACAGGGGAACATTTCAGCCAAGGGACTAAAAGTGGAATTTGGGGTTAGGCCCAAAGACATGGGGTTGGATTCAAGGGATGCTCGAACATTCTTATGTATCCCATAAGGATGGGAATCAACCCGCACGTAGTTCTTGAAATACCCTTTGTACAAATTGGTTCGTACAAGTGAAGGGTGAAAGGGTATTTCAGTGGAATGATGGTTTGACCCAAGATTAAAGGTTCAAGCATTACCATATATGCACATAGTCTCTGAAATATTACATGATTGGAGATCAATGTAAAAAACGATTCCCTCTCATGTGAGGTTGTCAAAGAATGTTGTAGTTTATTGTCGTACATGGAAAAAAATTGAATAGTTTAAGGTCATATGCATGGACCGATGCTGCATAGTTTAGAGTCATGTAGCTAGGATGTATGGCTATGTAGATTAATGTATTGTAGTGAGGACAATGGGGGATTGTATAGTTTAACATCATATAGCAAGGACAATGGTGCTTCACAGTTTAGCTTCATGTAGCAATGAAAAAAGGGATGTACATAGTTTAACATCATATGAGATGAAGGTGAACCAACATGAAGAAATTGGTTTTTGGGCTGCTTCACAGATCAAAATTGTATAAGACAGAGGTGAAATGATGTGAAGCAATTGGTTTTGGGTTGATTCACGGATCAGCGCCATATGAGACAGAGGTGAACCGACGTGAAGAGATTGGTTTTGGGATTGAACCTAAAGAGGTTGACTATGCATCCATCCTAGAAGAAAATGATCAAAGTCTGTATAGTTTGATTGAAGAATGAATTGATGATCAAGTTGCACTTGAGGACAACCCAAATAATGGTATTGGGACTTACGCATGGTTAGTGGCCCAGAGAGGGTGTTATGGTTGTTGCTTACTCTAAGCTCACGTGAGTCATTCTCGGTGTGAGAAACAAGAGGTAAAAACAAACCTAACGATGCACTGTTTAATGTCATGTAGGACGAATGAGAGGACTCTACAGTTTAAAGTCTTGCTGTGAGGACTATTGGTGTTGCATAGTTTAGTGTCATGTAGCAGGGACAAAAATACAGTTTAACATCATGTAGAACGTATTAAGGGACTTTTTTCAGTTTTACCTCTTGTAGGATGAATATGTGAATAGTTTAATTTCATGTAGGACAATACTATTTTATGTCATGTAGGACATTGGGTTTTACAGTTTAACGTCGTGTAGCTAAGATGATGGTTATGCATTTTAACGTCTTGTTGGAAGTAAGTATTCGTGTTTCACAAAATACTTTTTCAAGAATCTGGCATTGGTTGGAGTTGTAATGAGTTCTCCATCCATTGAGATTAAAGAATAAATTCCATTGGATTAGACCTTATGTATTGAGTAAGGTCCTTCCCACTTTGGCTCAAGCTTGGGAGGTCTCATTCCTGGTATCATTGGAGTTCTGAGAACCAATACCAATTCTCCTTGAAAGAATGAATGAAGATGAATTTTTTTTGAAAGCTCGTGCTATTCGATTCTGATAGACATCCAAGTGGTGCAGGGTGCACAATCTTTTTCATATAATCGTTCCAATTCATCCAATCACTTTTGAGATTGTACATCTGTAGATGACTGATCACAAATGGATACTCTGGGAAAAGTTAATTGAACATCAATGGGTAATACTACCTCTGTTCCATATACCAATAAATATGGATTTGACCGCATAGTAGTGCGGGTGGTGGTCCAATAAGCCCATAAAGCAAGGAAAAGTTTATCAGGCCATGATTTCTTATCTTTATCCACCATCTTTTGTAGTATGTTTGAAATAGTCATATTAAAGGCCTCTATTTGGCCATTGTCCTCTGTATGATACCAAGATGAATGGTTGGATTTGATGTTGTATTATTTATACAACTTCCTTACCTCGGATAAATAGAAGTTGGTTTCATTGTCCGTCAAAATGGAATGAGGGACACCAAATCTGGTAATGATGTTAAACTTGATGAAGCTAACAATGATTTTAGAAATAACTTCTTTTAGAGATATTTCCTATGCCCATTTGGAAAAGAAGTCAGTAGCAGTAAGAATATACTTAAACTTCTAGGACATAGCCCAAGGGTAAGGTCCTACTACATCCATTCCCCATGTGGAAAGTGGCCATGAGTATTTAACTGTATGAATCAACTCTTGGGGTTGATGAATGAAGTTGGAACATACATAGAAAGAATGAAACTTCTTAGTGAAATCGACATAATACTGTATCATTGAAGGCCAAAAGTATCCAAGCATTTGAATTTGATCAGACAGTCTTTGTCCAGACTGGTGGGCACCACAGACTCCTGCATGTACTTCTTTCATGACAACCATTGTATCTTCACTATAAATACATCTGAAGAGAATTCCATCAAAACCCCACTTGTAGAGAGTTCTTTCTAGGTGAGCTGGGTTATCCTAAAGAGTAAAATTGACCACATGTCTCCGGATTTGTTCTTTCCTGGCTCTATCAGGTGGGAGTGTTCCATTTTGACGGTATTCCATGATAGGTGTCATCCATCCTGTAGTATGACCATACAGTTTAGAAATGGGACTAATTTCATTGATTTCCTCTATTCTAATTTGAACATAGGGTGAAACTGTACGACGGTGGGAAATAATGATGATTGTTTCATCCCAATTTGGATCTTCCAGAGTTGTGTCTACATTACCCAATGAATCAGCTTGAGGATTTTGTGATCGCGGGACATAAGAAAATTTTGGTTCTGAAAGAAATTCCGCCATTAATTCTCTGACGTAATCACAAAAAGTGATTAACTCTCATTTTCTGATGGCATAATCCCCATTGACTTGTTTGATTACTAGGTCTGAATCACCTTTCACCTTTAAGTGATTCACTTGTTCCTGAAGCGCCAACTCCAAGCCTGCAATGAGAGCTTGATATTCTGCTTCATTATTTGTACCACCTCCCAACAATAAGAAGGAATAGGGTAGCACTTCCTTTTCTTTGGAAATAAGCACAATTCCTAACCTAACTTTGTTGAATTTAGGATCTTCCAATTTCTTCACTATTAAACTTCTGGAAGCACCATCAATGTACATTTCCCATTTTTGAAGATTATCTTGAATAGAGAATACTTCCTCATCAGGAAGATAAATATCTAAAGATGTATCATCTACTGAAGGGTTTTCAGTAAGGAGACCAGCCAGATCTTTGCCGTTTATTTCCTTTTGAGACACATACTGAATATCAAACTGCTACAAAATAACTTCCCACCTAGCCAGATGTCCCGTAAGCATCAGACGACTAAGGATAAATTTGAGTGGGTTATTGCGAGATACCAATTGGACCTCATGATGTTGCAGGTAGTGTCTCAATTTCTGAACTGCAAAGATTAACACCAGGCAACACTTTTCAATACTTAAATATCTATTTTTTGCCTCAAGCATAGTCCTACTAAGATATTAAAGGTTGTTTTCATTCCCAGCACCATTCTTTTGGGCAAGTAAGGCACCCAATGATCGCTCTAAAGCTGTAACGTAGAGGATAAGTGGTCTTCTTTCAACAGGTGGCATTAATACTGGTGGACTCAAGAGATATTTCTTGAGGATATCAAATGATTCTTGAAATTCTTCATTCCACTGGTAGGTGACTCCCTTATTCATCAATTTGGTGAAGGGTAAACATTTTCCTGCCAGATTGGCGATGAAACGCCATATATAGGCCAAGTGTCCTTGAAGTCCTCTTAATTATTTCAAATTTCGAGGAGGTGATATACCAAGGATTTATTTTTTCATCTAAGGAAAAGCTTCGATACCACGATGGAATACAACAAAGCTGATAAATTTTCCTGAGGTTACCCCGAAAGCACATTTCAAGGGGTTCATCTTCAAATCGTGTTGTCGACATTTATGAAATATGATTTCCAAATCATCCAAGTGATTAGAACATTTTCTAGATTTAACCAGAAAATCGTCCACATAATATTCAACAAATTTCCCTAAAAAGGGTTTGAAGATACGGTGCATGGCACGTTGATATGTCGCACTTGCATTCTTCAGGCCAAAGGGAATTACCCGATAGCAAAACACACCCTGAGGAGATATGAAATCTATAGATTCTTCATCTTCTGGAGTCATTAGGATTTTATTATAGCCAGAATATCCATCATTGAAGGAAAGTGCTTCATAGACAGCTATTGCATCAATTAAGAGTTATGTGATCAAAACTGGAAAATCATCCTTGGGACAATGCCGATTAAGATCTCTGAAATCAATGGAATCTCTAATTTTTCCATTATTTATTTTCACAGGGACAATATTATCCATCCATTTAAGATATTTAACTTCTCTTAAAAAGTTAGCTTTGATAAGCTTATCCACTTCAGCTTCAATTTTGGAGGCATAAGTTGGGTGTGTTCTTCTTGCGGTTTGCTTGAATCCTTGATGTTCTTATGGAAAACCCAAACGATGAGTTGCAACATCAGGATCAAGCCCTTGCATTTCTGTATAGTTCCAAGAAAATATATCTCGATTATGCTTTAAAAATGAAATATACATTTCTCACTCTTCCATAGTCATGGTCATACTAATTAAATTGGGGCTTGGATCCTATTTTTTACCCAGATTTATTTATCTATGTTCATCCATAGTAGTAGAGATACCCTCTTAAATTCTGGAGGAGCATCCCTGAGATCTTCCTCTAATTATTCAACTGGTGTTATTTCTTCTATTTCTACTTGCATAGTAGATGATGAAGTAGAATTTCCATGTCCAGGAGAGATGTTAAAATTTGACCATCTTGAGGAAGAGGCTACCATTTCTGACCCTATTGATGAAGAAGGGTCTTACTTGGGTAATAAAGAGGAGATGAGGGATTGAGAATCAACATCATCATTCATCTCTGACATTACTATAACTTCTTCTATCCTGGTTGATGATGTATAGAATTGCTGGATTTCAACGGATGAAATGAAGACATCTCCATTTGAGCTTTCATCATTGCTAGGTGATTCACCAATTTTTCCCATGCAATCTGTCTTGATTTCCGTAATTCACATTATGGAAGTTTCCATAAGAGTATTTGGATTTGGGTCTATCCTATCAATTTGACTAATAGGAAAAACATAATATATACTCACATATATGAATGGGTTTACTGGAATCTTTTCCAAACCATATGGAGCATTAATTTTCGTAACCTCCTTTGTCGTAGATTTATCCTTCCCTTCCATGTGATAGAATTATGCCTCAATTTATTGAGATTCACATGTTTTAAATGGGGCTTTAACACCATACAATGTCCTAATTTGACCATTGAAACAATATTTGAGGCACTGATGGTATGAAGAAGGTACGGCCACATGTTGATGTAGCCATGGTCATCCACGAAAAATGTTGAAGGTTGTGTCATGACGAACATTTATGAAATCTGAATTGGATAAAATGTCTCCAAACTGAGTATTGAGTGTAATCTCACCCAGAGGTTCTTGTTCATTTTTATCATATCCTTACAACATCAAAGTATAATGAGATAAATCAGATTCGGTGAGGCCCAATCGACAAATTATACGAATAGAGATGAGGTTAAATCCCGAACCATTATCAAGGAATGCTCTTTGGATGTCTACATCATTAACCATGACAGATAAATACAAAGGTCTAATATGTCCATGCACAACATCATCTTCATTGTCATCTATAAAATATATCACTCCATGGAATTCTGTAGGCCCATTCTCTACATGGTAGACTTCACCGCAACAATTTCAGTTTCAAATTCCTAAGGACTTTATAAAGCCTCAATGAGTCCCTCCTGAAGATACTTTGATAGGTTCAAGGCATATAGAATTGATAACATAGCCGGTACTTGGGCCAAATGTTTCAGGACATCATACTTTTGGTCCAAAGGTCTGCGTTTCCCAATAGGAACATGTGGTTTTTCAGGTGCCTTAGAAGTTGATGCTTTTGAAGTAGATGCATCTTGTGTTGGGGTAGGAGTAGGAAATTCTCCTGGATTTGGAAGATTAGACCAAATATGTATATTTATTTTCTAAGAGGAAGAAGGTGTAACTTCTAACCAATCATCCAAAATAAATGTGCCAGGGTTGAATCTTCCATATGTGGAAGAACTTGATTGTTCTTGTTGAGCCCGCTAAAGGGCTCTACGATGAGTTTATACTGTATATACAATTCTAGAAGGGGTAGGATTGAAATAGTTGTTTCTGTAATATCCACGTCTTCCTTTGTATCATAGACCTCTGGAAATCCCCCTAATTCCTCTGTTTGATACAGGGAAACTTAGTCTCATCAAGGTCAAAACTATGATTGGTATATGGATCTATTAAATGAATCATATTAACAGAACCAAAGATCAACTCTTGATCTGATGAAGATTCTTCCTGATTAGCCAGTTTAGGTTGTGCCGTTTGGTGGGGCGGTGCCCATGATTTTGAAGTAGATGGCATAAAATCTTCCATAGTCAAAGACAACTTAGGCTTTGACATAAACTCATCTTCTTTTGATTGTCCTTCTTTCTTCGAATTATGCCGTATCTTTAAATAATTTTCTCTTGATGAAGGGGGTTTTGCTGTTTCATTCATAGTAGAAGACACAATTGGTTTCTTCAATTGAATTCTTAAAATGGAATGAGTTCGGTTGATCATTTTCCTGACCATCCAATCATCATATTTCTGCACATTTTTTCTTTTGACTTCATGACACTCTCCTTATTTCTATGGATCTATAGAAGTAAAACATGCTACCTGGGCTGAAGAACCTTTTAGTTTGACTTGTCCCGAGTCCACCATCTTTTATAGGAGGTCTTTGAAGACAAAACACTCCTGAATGGGAGGCCCCAACATCTGATGAAATGGGAAATAGTTGGGAAGGTCTTCATCTCCTTCCTTGTTTTGCCTTTTGGGCCATGGAAACTGAACGAAATTATTTTCTAGAGCCGAAATGAAGTAACCAAGAACTTGTTCATTTTGACAAGAATAAACTTTGTTCTTCAACTCCTCAAATTTTTACTGTCGTTGATCTCTTTGATCATCTTGAAGAAATGGCCTCTTTTTTTGATGCTCAAGAGGTGTATCCCTTCGACAAGATGAAGGTTTTGAAGTAGAAGTAGGTATAGGTGCTTGTTTAAGCGTAACTGTAGTTGTCTCTGCTTTACACATTCTCTTTCCCAGAACTAATGGAATTACCCGAATTTTAGCCTTAGTATTTATAATAGAGTCTTCAATCTATTGGGAAATTGAAGTAAGGTCTCGAAACCATCCTACGTATTTCACAGGGATCAACGGTGTGCATAATTCATCACAAAAATTTGCCACACATATTGGCAACAATTCTTCTTGAGGGAGTGATAAACTTGAGGAACATGTTAATCTATTCCATCGAGAAATGAAATCTGAGACTCTTTCATTTTCCCTTTGCTTACAATTTTTAAGATAAAAAACTGTTGTCTTTGGCAACGTTGACCTGAATTGAAGAAGGAATTTTTGACGGAGATCATCCCACCCAGTAATTGACTAGGATTTCAAGCTTGTATACCAGACAAAGGCAGGTCCTTGTAATGACTGTACAAAACACCTAAGCATAAATACTTCTTGTTGTTGATGTGTTCCCATCATAGGATCACAATAAGAAACAAAATGTGTTAAGTGTTGTTCTGGATCTCCCGAACAATTAAAAATTGGGAATGTGGTAGTTACAAGATTTGATGGGGGAGGAATTGCATCTACGCATTCACGGTAAGCTCTCTTCTCCGGTTGAACCAGTTCATTCTTTCCTTCCATAGCTTAAAACTGAGCTGTTAATGACTCAATGGTAGACATTACCTTTTGAGAAAAATCTCGTTGATCTTGGACCTGAGCAGATGCAATAACTGGAGCTTGGATAGGTATGGTGGCTAGTACTACAACTGATGGTAGTACCACTAGTTGTTGTTGTGCATGACCAATTGGATTAGACCGGTGAGGGTGTACTGGTAAAGGATGACATTCTTGATCCATCTCAGTAGCTACAACAAATTCCATTGACTAACGTACTTCAGCATTCTTAGGAGGAAAACTACCTTGAAGTAGTTTTTTATTCAACCTCCTTAATTCCTTAATTTCTTCCTCTTGTTGTGCGAACCTTTACTCTAGTGAGAGTGATTGGACTTATCCAGAGGAAGGGTGGAATGTAAATTTATTCTTCCCTTTCCCCTTGTTGGACACCTTTCGGAGAGGGGTAAGTTGGTTATTTGAAGGAATACCTAGATTCTGGGTAAGCCTTTGATTTTGTGTATGCACACCTTCTTCATTTGCCTCTGTGTCTACAACCTCTTGAGCAGGAACATCTTCATCTGATCCCTATGAGTGAGCCTCATGTTCTGGAGGATCATCAACAACGTCATTGATGAAATTTATTGATGCATAATGCATTGCATCCCTTCTATAGTAATTTCTACGATATTGTCTTCCTACATGTCCTTGATAAGACATTGCCTTTTGTTGAGTTGATCCCTTAGGAACTTTTTGATGAACTGTAATTTGGAGGGAATATCCTGATAATTCATCCCTACATTACTCTTGTGGCTTCTTCCCTAATTGAGAGAAGACTGACTATCGTTGAGGAAGAGATTGAGGATTTGAAAATGTCCCCAGTCCGGTGGACTGGGGCTATTCCTGCTGTTCCTTCTAGATTCCTCGAATCTTATTTTTTGATACAAGGGTTGAGGTAAAAGAGTCCCCAGTCTGGAAAGATTGGGAGTTTCTTGGGTAGATAAATCTAATAATTTCTTGAAAACTCTCCTGATTTTGTGGACATTAGTCTGGAAATTGGCTGGATACATCAAACTACATCCACTCAAATCACCTGGCTCAAATGACAACTGGACGATTTCTGACACTTCCATTACCTGATGATGCGCATGCTCTAAACGAGAATCTTGTTTGATATTCTCATTTTTCTGATTCAAGAGTAATTAGACAACTTGTTCTTTGTATGCCTCACTTTGGGAAGAACTAGTTAAGGCATATTCCTGAGTAATCCATTGATTACAAACAAAACCAATTGGCTGTGACCGGCCATTGGAAATAACATTGCATGAGACCATTTTTGGTGGGATTTGTATACCAGAGAGTATAGTGAAATGTAGTGCTCCATGAACACCACATCCCATGATATGAATACCATATGGGGAATTGGTATATAACAAGCGCATTATTTTTAGGGTGCCATGTCATGAATGCTGAAGGGCTCTTTACTAATTTTCTACCTTTGGATATCGTGGAACTCAGAGAGATTCCAAATCAATTTGGCATTGTAACCCTTCTATTATATTGAAATGATTTTCATATTCATCATAAGAAAATATTTTCTTTTTCAACTGACAAATAGTTTTCCACATGTTGAGATGAATATAATGAATACAATCTTCCTTCAACATTTCTGGAATATCATACTGAGAGTCAGCCAAAGGAAAAAACATGACTGGTACTTCACCATTTTCCAGTTGTTTTCTCATATTCAGCACTTCCTACTTATCACGTGATGAAGATTCTTCTACCTGATTAGACCAAAGCCGGTGCTTCTTTATGGCTTCATAAGATTCAAGAAGAATGGTAGAGAATTAATTTATCAAACTAGAAGATGAATGACCCAGGGGTGGTTTGGAGAAGGACCTATACCCTGAACTATCTTCTGATTGAGAAAGTATTTCACCTACTAGCAGTAAAGCATCAGACATGACTGGCTTCACATTTTCAGGTGCCTCAAGATAAGTGAGATTTCTCATTACTGAATTATGCTTTGAATATTTTCTAGGCAATGCGAATTACTATTGCGGAGAGGACTTTAGTAGCTAAATTCATCATCATGGGTAGGACCACCATGGTGGGTTATAGAAAATGATGAAATCTTTGTCTCCTTGATGTTCTGGCCACACAGAGGGTTATCATGGCTCTCATCTGAAGATGATACTTCGAGAACGACTGAACTATCATAAAGAAACCCTTCATGAGGAAGTGTCTGATAAAGACCTTTGGAATTATCGTTCCCACTATTGGGAAGTGAGAGAGTAGAATCTTGAGTTGCAGCAGACACTTTCTTGAATGTATCCTAAACTCCAGCATCGAGCAAGGCCTTATTGCAGATTGGATCTTGATTTATCAACTATTCTGAACAGGTATTTTTCTTATACACCTTCTTAATCACTTTGGGAACCACTTTTTGACGATAGTGGTCATTATGGGAAAGTGTATGTGCCTGCTAGGAGAAATGGTCAGGTTAGGTTGATTATCTCCATTCAAATCAGGTGTATGTGCTCGGATTGATTGTCCATATGATATGGGGGAGTATGCCCCACAACCCTCCTGGACTGGGACAGGGGTATTTATCTATTTCAGAGTGACATGTTTATGAGTCACTCTACTGGTAGGGATAGATTTATGTTTCTTTCCCTGTGATGCTGCTGAAGTTGTTATAATATTCTGACAGGCATCCAGAATATGGGCAGGGATTTGATTCTGCTCTTTCACCATTGTCAGACTGTTCTTGGTGACATCGGCTACCAGAATAGGAATATATGTCCATTCTGTGTCTGGAGTTGGTGTATGTGTCTACTCCTGTCCTCTTTTTCCTGTCAATGGATATTTACAGTACTTATGCATGGGGGTAGAGAGGTGAGTCTTCTCCAAATTTGTAATCGGAGCTTTCCGACTGACTTCTCTGGGTGCTACCAAATGAGACAGTTGGCAGACTTGATGAACATTGGCAGGTGTATGTGCCTTCTAGATGTTCCCTGTCAAGTATGGTTGATGGATTTCCTTAAATACTGGCAGACAAGAATTCTGATAGAATTGTTGATTGTGAACAGGTGTATGTCCCAGCTTATCAGTTTCCACTATATTAAATTGGTGAGCTTATTTGGGTGTATTCAGACGAGCCTACTAACTAGATGATGACTTATAAATAGGTGTATATGCCTGCCTATAATACTCCGCTGAAATTGCCTAGCGGGATTGGCGTGTTACTACCAGATGAGTCTGCTGGGCAGTAACATCAGGATGGATGGAGGTATATTCCCACTCATTGTTTGCCATCAAGTTGGATTGATGGACTTCTCTAGAGAGGTCAGAAATAAGAACCCACTCCATGTTGACCAGATTTCACCTCTAGCGGTTCTTCTTGTGTGCTCGGGTCTGAGGAACCTGAGCCTAACCCCTAAAGGCGATACCCTCATCATGTTGAGGGCTCACTGCCGCACGAGTCTGACAGTGATTGTTGATGGGAGCCTTCGGTAAGGACTCATGTCTCCTTGAATTAATGCCTTGGGTGACCTCTTCATTCACCTACCCATAATATGGGAGGGACTGGTGATTGTGTTCCAGGGATAATGACCTGAAACGGATGGATAGGGTGGACGACACAACCTGCTTCTTGATCGCTGTCCGTCACTGTCCAGACAACCATGGTGAATAATTGACTTGGAGGGCTTGTCGAGCGACCTCCAGAGTTGGAATGGTACCATGTTGACAGTATTCCTTAACTAGTGCATTTGAGACCCAGTGTTGAAGACGCCGAGTAGGAGATGTCATCCTCAGAGCGGACGAGGATCCAGCCAGAGTAGCGGCAGCAGCATTCATAGGTGTGAACTTTAGAGAAGCCATTTCTATAACGCAAATAGATCTTGGAAAAGAGTGCATGTTTGATATAAAATACATAATCAAGATAAATTCAGACACCTCATCTTTTGGATGAGTATATATAGTATTGATTGCTTTGTTGGCCCTCACATTAAGTTAAATAGGGGCCTAAGAAATAAGTAAAACATCATTTAACTTGGTTAAGGATTCACGTCGGGTTCAACATTTTTGCTTCCACTGGAAATGGGGATGAACTTGTTTGTTTAAGGTTCAAACATTCCAATATGTTTCTAACGGGTTTATTCATAGAACCAAAAACATCCAATGATTCTATATCCATTTTGACCTACTTTCCAAAGTTAGGTGCTCATTAGTTGTAGACCGATGAGACTTAAGAATTTTCATTGGTTGAGAGGATGGGAGGTCAAACTCATCACATGTTTTTAGGGGGAATTATTGTCTACTCTGGGACTCTCTTATAGATTTGAGTTATGTTCGTGAATCCTTATTAATTTTCCATGTATGAAAATGATCTTTCCTTTAGATCTTACAATCAATGATTAATATGTATGAGATTTAGAGAATCTGTTATATGTATTTGAGGTTCTTCATCGATAGAGAATAATCCATATGTATTGGAGATTCTTAGTCAATGGTATCCATCAATACATTATATAGAAATATCTTGGCCATTATAATAACCATACTGGTTTTAAACCCACTCCGCGGGGCACTTGAAGTTTATTGTAATTCAGAAGGACATGGATTATTTTAGATTTGGGATCAAACACGTAGATGGGCTACCTGCATATCCTTTTTAAAAAAGGAATCAAAACCCACGTATTTTAGGAATTAAGATATAGTTTATAGTCATATGGGACAGATGAGAATAAAGGGTGATGAGCTTGAACCTTAGAAATGCTTCCTACGTACTCTACTTTTAAGTTAGAGATCAAAGTCCATGTAGTTCAATTAAGAATTGTGGGCCTTACGTATGATTAACGGCTGAAGGAATGATGTCATAATTACTTTTACGCTCTAATCTCACGTGAGTCAGGCTCGGTGTGAGAAACAAGAAGTATCAATAAAACTTGATGATTGTGCCACGAAATATACAATCATAAGAAATGATTTGGGTCTTACGTATGTATGACTACACAAGATAGATGAGAATTGGGATTTACTTCAGAGAAGAAACCTGGGAATAAGGTCCCTAAAGGTATATGTGCTTTATGGAGATTTGGATACTTAACTTAGGAATTACTGCTGAGAAGGATGCCCAAATTATAGGGGACTTATTATTGGGTTTTATTCCTAAAAAGGAATCCCAAATCAACAGAAATTAAGAATGGGGCTTACTCCAAAAGAGGATGCCCAGGTTAAAAGAATTTGTGACTGGGGATTACTATTGAAAAGGAGGCCCAGGTTAGGGAACTTGGGGCTTACTCCTAAGGATGATTCCCAAATTAAAGATCTTCTCATCTTAAAGGATGAGGTTGAATGAATGAAATCTCTAACCTTAGTGACATAAAGATATGTAAATCATGAGGTTTTTCTAGGGATGTTCCATAGAATTCCTTTCAGATAAGGAAGGGAACAAAGGAACCATGACATAAATAGCCTTGAAGAAGGTAATGAAGGATACATCTTGAAGAGGAGAGGTGGAATTGAAGAGAAGTGTTAAATAGGTAGGAAGGGCACCCAAAAAGAGGTAGGTGTGCAAGTCCTATTTGGGCGCGCAAGTCCTGGCCGCACAATTATACTTGCACAACATGGTTTCAGTTGGGCGATGGTTAACCCATAAGGTAATACTTGAACGAGATTGGATCAAGACATTATTATTATCCCTAATGGCTACCAAAAGGGTGGCGCACAAGTTTTGTTGAAGGGATAAAGTGGCGTGCAAGTGTGGCCATTTCCCTTATGGGTTAGACACTTAGGTGCACAAGTGTTGATGAATTTCAACACATAGGCCTTGTTCCCCCTCTTTAGATCTTCCATTCTAGGAAAGAAGTTACCTTAGAAGTTTTCGGGAGACTTCAAGAAAAAACTAGGGCACCAAGAGCTTAAATATGACTTTTGGATTTGTTTTCTGTCCTCAAAATGGGGGGCCCACAAGGGGTATTTATAGGCCATTGAGGACCTTGGGAGAAATTAAAACAGGGTGTGCAAGTCACCTGCGTGACTAATATGTGGCGTACAAGTATACTTGCATGACCATGGTGAAACTTGCGTTATCCATGCTTAAGGAAATCCTTGTTCATTCCTTTTTCAATTTCTAATGTTATTCAAAGGATGAATCTCTTTGTGCTTAAGTTATTCCACTTTTCCATGCATTAAACTCTGTGATGGAAAGGAGCATTAAAAACAGCATGTAGTTATAGACATGTTGTGTACCCTCCACCGTGTGGAGGCCATACATGCTGTGTGGGCTTGTTGACTGGGGAGAATCAATGAAACTAAGTACACGCCATGTTCCCCTTGGACACTCCGTGTAGTCTAGCTGTGTATAAGAGATATACATGGCGTGTGGGTATGTTAGCATGGAATGGAAGAAGAACATCGTACACACCTTGTACCCCTAGGCACATGCCTTGTACTCATGTTGGAAGGTTCTGGAATGTAAGTCAGAGGAATTCCAGCCGTCAAATGAACAATTAAATGATATACATTGTGTGCAGTCCTAAAGTACACACCGTGTAGTTTTTTTTTTGCGTTAAAATGGGAAGTAGCCTCATTTTGAGGTTCTGGAGAGAACCTCCGCACCTAAGGCATCTAGATCTTCAATCTCTTTTTGGTTCTTCATCCAAACCCTGATTCGAACACCGATTGATGTGTTGGTACCCCCTCGGTACAACCTAGATTCCTCTTGATCCATTTTGATTGATTTCTGTTCTCGAACATGTTATAAGGGTTTGACCAGTTTGGATTATTTTGTAGATCTACCATGTTTTAGACTGAATTGGAGGCTGTTTCCAGAAGAGTAGCATCGTATCAGTCTCAGGTAGGTGGTGCATAACTCATTTTGTGTTTTTATGGTCAATTGGGTAATGATGACTTTGGCGCGTTTTCGGGTATTTTGAGCGGGAACTATTTTATCTACTATTTCATATCGAATTGTATATTGGACCTATGGGATGCCTTTGGGTATGCCTTGTTACTAGTTTTTCTTGAGTGGGGCTGGGTGAGGGGTCGTAGCTGATCGGGGAATTTTGGCCGAGGGATGCCAAAATGGTTAAATTTGAATTATATTGTTATAAACTATTGAGTTTAATTTATTAAGCCTGATATAAATTGTTAGAGGCATTTAAGACCTCAATGCTAGTATGGGAAAACACGTTGCATAGTGCAATTCACTGTTTAGTTTCATTTTCCGGTTTATGTTTTCTGGTTAAATATGTTATATATGCCACTGTTGAATTGCATCTGTTGGGCCCCTTGGGGGGTGTTGGGAATTACCCGGATATTCTTGAGTGATACAGATCATAGGTTGGGTTTGGCCCAGGTTACATTGGGTGGTTTTGACCACGAGATTGGGCGTCATGGATGTCGGTTTGAGGTAGGATGACTGTTAGGTTGGGCATGGCCCGGGTTACTAGGATGGAGATGCCATCAGACTTGAGTGACAAGGTCATAGGGACATGAGGTGTCAGAGATGTGGTGCCTTGGGTACTATTTTGGTGATTACCGCTCACCCTGAAATTTGAGTAGTGTACACATAGAGATACTCCATGATAAGGTGATTTTGACCACTCGTGTGGGTATAGGCCCCCGTTAGTTGCGGTTTAGGTACTATTGGTTTGGTGGTTCTTATTGTAGGAATCCATGTGGGAGGTAAGGATCCATCAGGGGATAGCGTTAAGGATATCATGTAGGGGGCCGAGGCTCGCCGTTATTTGAGGGAAGATATGGTTGTCCCTCTGGATACTTTGTTTGAGGGAAAACATTGTTGTCCCTCCAGTCATTTATTTAAGGGCATACATCGTTTTCCCTCTGATTATTATTTGAGTACAAGAATCATTGTTCCTTCAGGTTACTTCTTGGGCATGCCTTCGGGGTGTCGGTACTAGAGACATGTGGTGTCAGGGGGCACATGGTTCCAGGTTACATGATAGAGATTTCGTTGTTGGACGAAGTAGTTGACACTCTATGGTGGATGCTAAGCACCAGTGGAGTTAGTGTTAATTTTTGAATTGTTATATTTACTACTTTCCTTATAAATAAATTCTTTCTTAAACACTTATATTAGGTACGCCCCATTGGGTGTTATCCTACTGAGATTTGTCTCACACCTTGTACGGGCCCTTCGGGACGCGTGCCGACTTTGTGGATTTACGTGCAGGAAAGAGGCCAGCTTCAGGAGCTGGCCTACGTTAGTTGTTGCATGGAGATTGTATAGACCTTGAGTTCTTACCTAAATGAGTTTAATTTTTTTGTTTTCTTTTATGTATCGGCATGCTTAATTATTGTAGTTATTGTTGGTTAGCCATTGGTGCCCTTTTTATATTCAGTTATGTAGGACCTGCTTTGGATGCATGTTTTACTGTTTAGTAGTAGTTACATGATATCAGCATGCTATTGTGTTTATTTTCGATGTTGTGGTTTATATTTAATACTTCCACTGTTTATCTATATTTATTATGCTTCTACTCTATGGTTTTGGTTCGAGTCTGCTGCATCTTTTATTTTGCTGCATCTTTACTATTATACTCAGACCAGTACCATTATTATTATCCTCCAAGAGGGTATAGCCTCCCCACTATACCTATCAGACCCTCACTACTAGTCGGAATCCTTTGGCATTCGGGGAGGTGCACCTAAGGTAGTAACAAATGACTTGTTTAGCACTGTTCAAGTGGCAGTTCCGGTTCGGTTCATTACAAAGTGGTATCAGAGGAGTTCTTGACAGGGATTTAGTATCAGTGATTTACTGGCTACTGATGAGATTGAGGCTTATTTTTTATTTCTGTTGGTTTTACTATTTGGGATATGGTAGACTAGAGATTGGTTATAATTGGAACTAGGTTTATACCTTGTTCTTATGTGCCTCCAGCCCTAGGTACGAGGGATGGACCAAGTTACCTTGGGTGGGAATTGTTGTTTTCTTTTTCCTCAGATTGCGGTTTATATGATTTCAACCTTGGTGGATCACTTGTTGTGTGATTTTATTGATTTTGATATGTGACCCTTTACCAGTGTGGTATGGGAGAATTAGACCATGTCCCGTTATGGCAAGGCATGTTTTCTTGTCTTTTGATAGGCACATTTTTAGGGTATTTCAATTTCATAATTGCACGTATTCTTTGTGAAGTGATAATACCATGTGAAATAAATCAATTGTCATGATTTCAATGCTTTGTAATGTAAAAGGTGAAATTCCCGATATAATTTCTTGTTGTTAAAATGTGTATCCCATGCTTTATTTTTGTAGAATTGCATGTGGCAGGATATTTGGGTTTGACTCTTATGAGAGCAGGCAGGTACTATCGGCTGAGGTGATTTTGATCACCAATATTGGGAAACATGGTTTTCGGTTTGAGGCAATGTTGGTTGTCATGATGGGCAAGGCATGAGATAATTTTGATACTTGGCTCTTTTAAGGGTTGGTAAGGAGGCCATGAGGCCGAGATGCCGTGGGGAATTTGTTTTAATGGGGGAGAGTAAGTGTAGTAGTTATGCACTGCCTTTTACTGCTTTCTTATCTGTATTGAATATTTATTGTTATATATACGTATGGAATGTTTGACCATTTCTGGTATTCAGTGGGTTCCTCCTACATGCCTCGATGGATCGTCAGACAAGTGAGGATACAGTGTCATGGGTGCAAGATCAGGTTCATGATTCGGTACAGGTAGAGCACGAACCACAGGTATAGGCTCAGGGATAGAATCAGGGACATGATCCAGTGTAGGCCGGACAACAGCCGAGTTTGGCATCGTTTGGGTCGTTGCTCGATAGGCAGCTCCAAGTGAGCCTAGTACGTGTCTTGCAGGGGATCGATAGAGGCGCATAGGGTACAGAGCCATCTATGGCGTATCTGACGTGGCAGTTCCAATCAAAACACCCACAACTTTTTCAGTGTGAGGGTAGTCCGAATGTGGCTGAGAACTGGATAGAGAACATGCAGATGGTATTCGAGTAGCTCGAGATGCCTCCAGGGCGGAGGGTCAAGTTGGCGACGTACATGCTGAGAGGACCGGCGAAGCGTTGCTGGGATGTACAGGTTCAGGCGGGTAGGCATGAGGGACTGGCATGGAAGGACATTGAGGACAGGTTCTTTGAGCACTTCAATCAGAGACACTGAGGGAAGGGAGATCTTGGTAGTTCTTGAATCTTCAGCAGGGAGACATGTCTGTCATGGACTATGTAGCTACCTTCACAGAGTTGTATTTCTTTGCAACTGGTATGGTAAATGATGACGCGGCTAGGGATAGGTGCTTCGAGTATGTCTTAAGACACGCCATTCGGGTCCAGGTAAACATCTTCAGGCCGGGTTCCTTCTCTAAGGTGGTGAAACGGGCACTTATAGCAGAGGGAAACCAAAGGGATAGGCCCCAAGTTGGTCGGGCGATAGCTTCAGGTGATGGTTCAGATAGCAGGAACCGAGGAAGGTATGAGTTCCAGCATGGCAGTCAGGCTAGGGATTCAGCTAGACCACCTCCTAGTAGTTCTTCATTGATTTTATTTCAGTGCGAATAGATTGGAAATTTTAGGATTCAGTGCGATATGCCTCCAAAGGTGTGTTGGGCATGTGGATAGGTCAAGCATCTGGAGAGGTTTTTCAGGCAGCCTTCTCAGACAGCCAGCAGGCAGGGACCAGGACATATGGTGGCATCCGGAGTTGGTTCAGCTTTGGTACTAGTAGTGGGTAGCCAAGGTTCAGATGCAAGCGGAGGACGTGATAGAGACAATGGGACCCAGCTGAGGGGTTAGTGGCCGGTGACAGTTGCAGCACCGCAGGGAGGTCAGGCATCAGGTAGCCGTACTTCAGGCCCTGTGCACACCATGGAGATGCCAGAGGCTAAGAAGACTGGTGAGCCGATAACGGTTAGAGGCACACCGTGGTTTGGCCGTGATCACCATGTTTCCTTTTTGGCATGACCTGTAGAGGCATGCCTATTTTTAGTGCACGTGGTTTACATGATCTATGTGGACTAACTAGATGTTAGTCGGTGGGATTGGCACCATATCAAGTGCGTGATATATTCTATATATATATATATATATATTTATGAGATGTGTAGCATCAGGGCATCGAGGATGTGAATTACTTGAGGTTCCTTGATCATTAGGGAATCGAGGTTGCGGGTTACATGAGGTGTCGTGAGAATTGGTTCATCAAGGATGCGGATTACTTGAGGTTTCGTGGGCATCGGGTCATCGAGGATGCAACTTACTTGAGGTGCTAGGCACCAAGACCTTGTGGAGGTGGACACCAATGCAGTGCGGGATATGTTGGACGTCGGGAGTGACATAGGAGCACCAACGAGGTGCAGGGGTGATGATGTGTCACGAAAGGACTATGCATCCAGAAAACAGGTTTGTAAACCATGGTTGAGTTATGTTTTGTTGGGTTGAGACCGAGTAAGGAAAATCATAAGGAGGGGAGCCCTTAAGGTATTTCACCAGGACCTTGGAGATCAGGGAAGTCTGGGTTATTTTGAATGGGGTGGTGTGTTTGGTGCCATCTCCGGGTTTTGTTTGATAGCTCGGGGGCGAGCTATGTTAAGGTGGGGAGATTGTAAGAACCCAGGTTTTTAGAACAGGTCAAAATCCAGACCCTGTTTGAATTTTATACTTGTTTCTTGGAAACTAGATAAAATGGACTGTGTCTGTAAATTTACAGACTACACGCCGTGTACTTTAAGTACACACTGTGTATATGTTAAGAGAGTGACTGGCCATGTTCTCACCAAGTACATGTTGTGTGATGATCGTGTAGAAAATTTCTTACTACACGACATGTAGTTATAGACACATTGTGTACCCGCGACTGTGTGGAGGCCATACATGTCGTGTTGGCTTGTTTTTTGGGAAGAATTGTTGAAAATAAGTACACACCGTGTTCCCCTTTGACATTTACTGTAGTATTTCCATGTTTAAGGTATATAAAATGCATGTGGGTAAGTCCGCGAGGAAAGGAAGAAGAACGACGTACACGCTGTGTACCCCTATATACACGCCATGTACTCATGTAGGTAGGTTCTAAAAAGTATGTCGACGGAATTCCAGCCATCAAATGAATAGTTAAATGATATAAAAGGTGTGTAGTCCAAAACTACACACTGTGTAGTTTCTTTTTTTTTTGCGTTAAAACGGGCAGTAGCCTCGTTTTGAGGTTCTGGACAGAACCTTCACACCTTAGACGTCCGGATATTCAATCGCTTCTCGATTCTTCATCTAAACCCCTATTTGAACACCGATTGATCCGTTGGAACCCACTTGGTAAGGTATCGATTCCTCTTGAGCCATTTTTATTGATTTATATTCTCGAATGAGTTATAGGGGTTTGAGCGGTTCGGATTATTTTATATATCTACTGCGTTTAGACCAAATTGGAGGTTTTTTCCGGAGGAATAGAATCGTACGAGCCTCAGGTAGGTGGTGCATACCCCATTTCGTGGTTTCGTGGTCATTTGGGTAATGCAGCCTTCAATGCATTTTCAGGTATTTTGAGTGGGACCCATTTTATCTTCTATTTCATATTGAATTATTTACTGGACCTATGTGATGCCTTTGGGTATGCCCTTTTATCAGTTTTTCTTTAGTAGGGTCGGGCGATGGGTTGTAGCTCATCGGGGCATTTTGGATGGGGATGCCAAATGGTTAAATTTGAATTATATTGTTATAAACTATTGAGTTTAATTTATTAAGCATGATATAAATTGTTAAAGGCATTTAAGACCTCAGTACTGGTATGGGACAACACCTTGCATAGTGTAATTCATCTATTTAGTTTGTTTTTCCAGTTTATGTTTTCTGGTAAAATATGTTATATATCCAATTGCTGAATTGCATCTGCGGGACCCTTTAGGTGGTGTTGGGCATGGACCAGATATTCATGAGTGATTTGGATCATAGGTTGGGTTTTTCCCGGGTTGCATTCGGTGGTTTTGACCACGGGATTGGGCGTCATGGTCGTCAGTTTGATGCAGGATGACTGTCAGGTTGGGCATGGCCCATATTACTAGGATGACAATGCCATCAGACTTGAGCGACAAGGTTGCAGGGACATGAGGTGTCAGAGATGTGATGGCTTGGGTACTATATTTTTGATTACCGCTCACGCGAAACATTGAGTAGTGTGCACACAGAGATACTCTGCGATGAGGTGGTTTTGAACACTCTTGTGGGTAGAGGCCCTCATTAGTTGCGGTTTAGGTACTATTGGTTTGGGGTTTCTTGCCGCAGGAAGCCACGTGGGAAGTGAGGAGCCTTCAGGGGATAAAGTTAAGGCTATTTTGTTGGGGGATGAGGCTCTCTGTTATTTGAGGGCAGATATCGCTGTCCCTCCAGATACTTGGTTTGAGGGCAGACATCGCTGTCCCTCCAGCTATTTCGTTGAGGACAAGCATCGTTGTTCATCCGGGTAACTTATTGGGCATGCCTTCGGGACGTCGGTACTTGAGACATGTGGTGTCATGGGGCACATGGTGCCGGGTTACATGACAGAGATTCCGGCGTTGGCCGAAGTAGGTGACACTCCATGGTGGCTGCTGAGCACCAGTGGAGTTCGTGTTTATTTTTGCATTGTTATATTTACTGATTTGCTTATAAATAAATGCCTAATTGAACACTTATATTATGTACGTAGCATTGGGTGGTATCCTACAAATATTTGTCTCACACCCTACACGCGCTCTCCAGGACACGTGCAGACTTTATGGATTTACGTGCAGGAAAGAGGCTAGCTTCAGGAGCAGGACTGCGTTAGTTGTTGCGTGGAGATGGTAAGGACCTTGAGTTCTTACCTAGATGGGGTTTAATTTGTTTTGTTTTGTTTTCTGTATCATCATGCATACTTGTTGTTGATACTATTGGTTGGCCATTGGCACCCTTTTTATATTCAGTTATGTCTGACCAGCTTTGGATACATGTTTTACTCTTCAGTAGTAGTTACATGTTATCATCATGTTGTTGTGTTTATTTCCATTGTTGTGTTTTATATTTACTACTTCCTCTATTAATCTATATTGATTATGCTTCTTCTATGCGGGTCTAGTTCAAGTCTGTTGCTTCTTTTATTCTGCTGCATCTTTACTGTTATACTCGGACCAGTACCGTTATTATTATACTCTGAGATGGTATAGCCTCCCCACTATACCTATCAGACCCTCGCTACTAGTCGACATCCATTGGCATTCATGGAGGTGTGCCTATGGTAGTAACACCTGACCCGTTTAGCACCGTTCGGGTGGCTGTTCGGGTCCAGGTCATTACACAGGTCAGGTCTGGGCATAGTGGAAGCATGTGGATGGGTGATCCCAATATTAATTTTACCGTTAACAATGATCAATGTTGTAACACCCCACAATTTCATAGTAGGTTTTTTCTTCAATGTAATTCAATAACTTGCACTAGGCGGAACTCCGAGTTCAAGCACATCACAACTTACCAAACTAGCCGTTCAAAAGAGGATATGAATAGTATTAACTAAATTTTGAACTTTATATAATCCTTGTAATTTTAGAATTCATATTATGAGTTTCTTAGACATAATAAAAAAACAAATTCTGTTTTTTCAGATAAAGGAAGAATTTTTGTTAAATGCAATTTTACTGCCTTTTAATGGAGATCCATTTTTAAATCCAATATTTGAAACTTTTATATATTTAATTTGACAAAATAAACGTATTCATTAGAATGAAGACATATTATTTTAGTTTCAATAAATATTTGGTGTTTTTTTGATAACTTTCATATTTGGGTGACTGGTGAAAAATACTATATTTTAACAAAAAAACAACTTTTTAATCAAAATAATTTGTATTGTTAAATTATACATTTTAATGGTTTGGAAGTATAAATTGATTATGTTTTTACCATTTAATCCAATTTTATTCAATGGAAATAATTTTACATTGAAATTGAACATAAACAAGTATCAATCTTTTGTAAGTTATTATTTCTTAAAAACATGCTTTTTAGTTTTGACAACGGGAAATAATTTTAAATTAATAAATTAAAATTATATGTTTCTAATTTGGTAAAATATAATTAATTTTTGAATTCAAAATATCAAAAATATCTTAGGGTGGAATTTTGGTATTTTTCTGAAAACTTTCAATTTTTGGTGAAGAATGGAAAACACTGAGTTTTGGGTTAAAACTGACTTTTTATTTAAATAATTATTTATTTTATTTAAATTTATTTTATTTCAAAATATATACATAATACCTATATAAGTTCAATATAATTCATTGTATTCATTTTATAATATGTTTAGATATATAAATTTTTTTTTGAACTTTTTATCGTCTTTTACCCACCTCCTAAGAGAGTGTGTAAATGTACATAAAACATAATTTTACAAATTTTGTGAGTTAAATTTCCAAAATAAGAGATACATGGTTAACCACAGTAAGTAAAATTTGGTTCAATAAGATGAAAATAAATTTTGGTGAATAGTAACTTTTGACTTTTATTTACCAGGGTTAAAAGTAAATAGGGTAATTAAGGGTAAAAATTATATTATAATTACCTTAAAACATGTCCTAATTCTATTGGATAAGTGTAATTCAACAAAAAACACCCTTAGGAATAAAATATTACCCTTCAGGTCCACTTGGATTAGATTAGGACATTTATTATTATTTAATTTAAAGAAGACTTAAAAGTCTTAAAATTCAAGTTTTCATAACTAAATTTTTTTTAATATAGGGTTATACATATTTATATTCTAAATAGATATTATATAGAAATCATGTTTTATTTTTTGGAATTTTTTAAATCATGATCTATTTGATACAATCAAGAGTAACAAGTTAAAACACGCACGATAAAGAAAGAGATTATTACCCGAAATGTTAATTTAACATAGAAATTATTATTAAATGGGTAGTATAAAGTCATAATTGAAAGATTTAGGATATAATAAATATTAATATGGTTCTGGTATAATTTAATAACATACTACGGTCTTCATAGAGGAGGATAAAAGTTCCCTCGACTAAAGGAAAGTGCAAGGTAAGGGTTAATTTCACAATCTCTTTATCCGAGGTTGTTTTTACCTAAGTATCTAATGGTACATATTTATTATCCATGTCCATGTTTCATAAAATAGTTTTCAAAGGGATTATTTTTAAGGAAATTTTTACTAAAACATCATTTTAAATGTCTTAAATATTTATTCTTCTAAACCATTCTCATTAATGTCCATGTTTTCAAAATGGTTTTAAGGATTTATTTAAATGGACCTGAATGTTTTAAAATTCTAATTAATTTAAAATGTTTCAAAGTGGTATGGGACCCTTTGATTCAAAAATGTCATTAAATTTCTTCCTTTCTAAATTGGGTGACTTTTAAATGCTTTCATTAAAAGGGACATTTCTCTCAAAGAGATTTACAAATCATTATCATCTACGTCAAAATCCTTTAATGGATATTAAACATGTTTGAAGTTGATTTGTTATGATACAAATCTTCCATATTGTATTCAAGGTTCTCTGATATGTTTGAATATGGATGTGTTATTTTTATACCATTCATGATTTATGGGTAATGTATTGACATTTTGTATGTCAGTTTTAATACGAATGTTTATTTTATTTTTAAATCTTTTCATATGAGGAATGCATTGGACTTAGTAAGTAACAGGTGGAAGATTCTATAGCTCCTTGATTCATTGGTAGGTCTCATGAGAAAAACTAGGGTCTTCGCACAAGGCCTTGACAAAATCTAATTTTTAGTCTTATCACAAGTCCTTGACTATGTGGTTATGAAGTCTGGAAATATGAATTCTATCATTATGAATCTGGCTATTGATATTTCATGTGAATATTCGACTAGTAGAATATCTATGTGAGTAAGTGAATAGCATTTTTTTATTTTTATTTTCCATATAATGATGAAGTTTATTTTGAAAAGGATTTTGTTTTTTTATACATTGCCTTAAATTTTTTTTCTTATTTATGAATGTTTCTGATATATTATTATCCTTACTAAGAATTTGAGCTTACCCCTTTCTATGTTTTATTTTTCCCAGGATGTGAAGAAGTATATTATGAATGACCTACAAGGATTGTCTATGGGATCTCCGTGTTGTCTATGGAAACAATGTTGTCGTAGTTTTCCATTTTATTATGTAATGTAAACCTTATGAATGTATCTAGTACTTCAATGTCTACTAAACTAATCGGTCTTTGGAGACTTGATGTTTTGTGATCATTCCAATGATATGTAATAATGCACCGAATATGGGATTCTAGGGTCAGGGTGTTACAGTTGGTATCAGAGGATGTTTAGAAAAAACCTTAGAAACAAATTTAGTTAAACTCTGATAAGAGAACATTTCCCAAAGATAAACTTTGAGGATTAGTATATAAGAACTTCCTATAATTTTGGTACTATATATATTCTGTGAGTTTTCTAAGAAATACATCCCTTTCAGGATACAAGTAGGTAGAGGTGGCTCTGGAATAGATGTACCTATGTGTAGAACCCAAAAACAACACTTTGAACTAGAATCGAACGGGAAATGGTGCACAACAATAGGCCTTGCTGCATTCTTGGTTACGACACTCCCGGGGGATATGCTTCGGATAATTCGCATTGTCCATACAAGCCATTATGAAGTATTAAGGAATAAATAATTTCTCAAAGAATACATTTTATGATTATATATCATATGCATAATCTTTTCAATTTATGTTAGATATTTTACAAGTTTGGAATTATGCATTGTGATTCATACACTAACATAGTGTATACCATTGTTTAGAAATGGAACCTAGTGGAAGGAATGAGACCTCCAGCAATACATGTGATCCAAAGAGTAATAAGGATCATATCTTTCACAGTATTAATCCAACATTTAGAAAGGAAATACTCTCCCATGTATTATCATCATATGAAGAAATAGTATCATTTGTTAATAAGATAAGTAAAGAATTCTCTAAGTCTTGTGACTTTGAAGGGAAGCCAGATAAGAAAAGGATGGTAGAAAGAAAGGTGGACAAAGGGAATATGGGAAAGAATGATTTTCCCATATGTGATAATTGTATAAAGAATCACCTTGGTAAATTCTTGAGGGAATAAGAGTTTGTTATAAGTGTGGAGAAAAAGGACACAAAGTATGTGATTTAAAGGGTATGAAAAAAGATTCAAATGTAAAATTCTTCATCTACAAGGCTTTGGGACACTACGTGAATCAATGTCCCAGTCATCAGAGTATACCTTAAATAATGTTATTTGATAATAATAAAGTTATGATACTACCTCAGATTAAGAGTAATGAATAGTGTTCTTATGTTTTTATTATAAAAATATTTCATTTGAGTGTTTTATCAACAATATACTAGTTATATGAAATATAGATATAAATAAGGATTTTACTGTAGTAATATTTTATTGAGGATCTGAGATTATATGGTTCTATGAAATGTGACTTAATAATAAGCTACACTTTTTGGAAAAATACATGGATGAAGGAAATGTAATCCTTAATATGGTCCTGATAATGAGGTTGTGATTTTGGAATAAGAGATGGTTGATTTGGATAAATTATATTGGATATTCTTGACTTACTTGGAACTGATTTATAGTTTGTTTATTTCATCATTTTTGGAATATCCAATATTTTTGGAAATAAGGAATATATCCAGTATTATATAAAGGATAAGGGGGTATGAATGTGATCAATAAAGTATTATGGTAATTCATGGTTGTTTCTGACGCTTTCTTCATGGTGCACACATCCGTTTTCTTGAGTACGACAGACACAGCTTTGTTACCCCGCATTCTTACTTTCCAAAGGCAGGTGACATCCATTCCTAATTCAGGGACATTTGATCCATGATCTAAATGGGTTGATGGGATTTCGGTTCTTCCTTCCTTGGATTCCTCCTCAGAACTCGTTACCTTTTCCGGGTCTCCCTCATAGATTTAATACGTTGTTCAGGAAACTCTTCCTGGATCCATATCTTCATGGACACTATTTAATTACGCTGCTTCTGTTATTACATTCCAAGGGGTAGGTTCGGGGCAGTAACCTTCGGTTAGGGGAGTAGTCATGTTGGGGCATCACTGGCGTGTCTTGGTTGCTAGGGAATTGGCATGTCTATCTTATGTCCCTTATTATAGGGCTTCTCGAGGGTGCAGAAGCCCGAGGAATCCCACATCAAATGTAGGTAATCATATGCCATGGGCACTTATCTAAGGTATTCCACAGCTTCCCATATTTAACCCAGAGTATGCCGCAATTTTAACATCTAGCGGAGATAGATCGGGCTGATCAGAACACTGACTAGAATGGATCAGACGGAGGAACCCCTGTAGGGAACACTAATATTGGATCCATCACATGGGTGGCCTCCCTAATTTTATTGTACAAAACAGGTAATGGAATGGCATGATCCCAAAGGGTTGTGGTGGCCCGAGTAAGGATCAGGATGGATGATGGAGCAGTTGATGGGGATAGTGAATGGGATGAGGCCATCATGAAGATGATGGTAGTGTTGGTCTTAAGCCCCAAAGAGACTTCTTACGTATCCCGGTGGTAGGGAATCAAAGTCTACGTAGTTCATCTGGCAACGGCTTACCGTCGAATGAGGTTGACAATGGCTTATCGTTGAATGAGGTTGCAATGGCTTACCACTGGATGGGGTCACAACAGCTTACCACTGGATGGGGAACAACGGCTTACCATTGGATGGGTTCAAACCAACGTGAAGGAGGTTGGAACAACCAGGTGGTTGGATTAAACCTCAGGGAGGCTTCCTGCATACCATGCCTTGACATGGATCAATGTCTATGTAGTTCAGATGGAGAATACAGTTTAACGTCATGCGGGACGAGGGAGCATCGACGTGAAGGGGGTCGGAGCGACCAATGGGTGGCAGGCTTGAACCTCGTGAGGCTTCCTACGTACCTTGCCTTAGAAAATATCAAATACTACGTAGTTCAGATGGTGTGGGGGGTTATACTCTAGGCTTCCCAAGTTATCGGTGAACCGACGTGAAGATGGTCGAAACGACCGGGTGGTGGTAGGCTTGAACCTCAGGGAGGCTTCCTGCGTACCCTGCCATGGCAAGGATCAAAGACCACATAGTTCAGGGAGGGTTGGGGATTGTAATATAGGCTACCCAAGGTGGTGGGTCTCGAACCTCATGAAGGCTTCCTACGTACCATGCCTTGACATGGATCAAATTCCTTGTAGATTGGGATGGGGTGTGTCGGCGATCCGACGTGAAGATGGACTGGGGGTCCGATGGGTGTTGGGATTGAACCTCGTGGAGGCTTCCTATGTACAATTCCATGACATAGATCAAAGTTCACATAGTTATGGAAGGGAATATAGTTTAACATCACAAAGGACGGGGGTGAACTGATGTGAAGGGGGTCGGAACGACCAAGTGGTGGTGGGCTTGAACCTCGGGGAGACTTCCTACATACCCTACCTTAGCAAGGATCAAAGTCCACGTAGTTCAGGAAGGAGAGGGTCTTACACTCTGGGGCGACCCAAGGTGGTGGGGTTTTGGGGCTTTAACCTCATGGAGGCTTCCTACGTACCATTCCTTGACATGGATCAAAGTCCTCGTAGTTCGGGACGGTATGGGGCTTAAACTCTGTGGCAACCCAAGGTGGTGGGGTTTTGGGTCTTCAACCTCATGGAGGATTCCTACGTACCATGTCTTGACATGGATCAATGTCCCCATAGTTCAGGATGGGTTGGGTCTTACACTCTGAGGCGTCCCAAGGTGGTGGTGAACCGACGTGAGGATAGTCGGAACGACCGGGTGGTGGGATTGAACCTCATGGAGGATTCTTACAAACCATGTCTTGACATGGATCAAAGTCCCTATAGTTTGGGTGGAGAGGAATACAGTTTAACATCATGCAAGATGGGGATGATGTCCTGGTCTATGCTTACTCTAAGCCCATGTGAGTCATGCTCGGTGTGAGAAACAAGAGGTAGCAAATTCTTGATGACCACGTCGTGAAAGGTGAATCTGTGGGAAGTGAAGAGGGTCTTACGCTTGGGGAGGCCCGGGGAGAGAAAGACTGGGACTAACTCTGAGATGGAGGCCCAATGGTGACAAAGAATAGCGGGAGAGGGACTTGGGACCTAAGAAAGGAGGATCCTCGTTCACTATCATGCCCTCTGATGGCCTTGGGGACTGAAGATGAAAGGAGGAGCGGGGATGCTATGCTGCCTCTTGGAAGGAAAACTAGGGGCTTACGCCAAGGTGGTTGCCCTTCCCCCATGGACGAATGGCACTCCTATAAGAAGGATATCATCCCCTGTGGAGACCAGGGGGCGTGGAGAATGTCCAAGTTGGGGGCACCACACATGTGAGGCACGAGGCGAGGTCACAGTTTAACGTCATGTGCTGAGGACAATGGTGCTTTTCATTTTAACGTCCTGCATCTTGTATGAGGTGGGTGTGATCCACACCCCTAGGACTTACAAAACCGGTACCCTCTGCTCCTTGTGGGAGGGAAGGCACTGGCAACGCCGTGGTGAGGGGGTGTCGCGGAGCGAACCATCGAAGGATCCACGTTATCCTGGCTATGTGAAGAAGCAATAACCATTATCATGTCTATGTGAAGAAGCATTAGGTGAAGCAATGCAATGGGCGGTATCATCCAGAAGACTTTGAAGTCAAATCGTTCAAACCTAGAGGGTCGCACGGGAAATGGAATTTCCCAGAAGAGGGGTCCATATGTAGGGGCCTTGTGAAGATATTTTTCTCCACTTAGCGAAGGGCACTTGTGAGGGTAGGTGCTTTGTGAAGTGAGGTTCCTTAGCCTTAGCATGGGGCGGAGGTTCATATGGGAGGTGCTTCGTGAAGTGTAAAGGAATTCACAGAGTACAGCCTTGTGGAGCAAAGGTGGCTCGCGATTCAAGGTGTCGGGAAGCAGTGTGCTTCGTGACGAATAGTGACCCTGCCTTATCATGTGGATCATGTGTACAAGAAGGGTGTTTTATGAATTATAAATGCTTCGCGACAACCCAGGTCCCCTTGGGGATCCCCTTCCTTCACGATGACCCTTTGTCTTCGCGAATGGCATTCCTCTTGGAAGTGGGGATCAAAACGAGACAAAGGGGAGGCACTTCGCGGAGTAGAAGAACCTCGCATAGCTCATGGTTTATAGAGAAGAAGGTTTCTTCATGATTCGGGAGCTGGGAAGCCGAAATTTCAGATTGTCTGTCTGTTGGTATTAGGGTGAGCCCGATATTTATAGGCAAGAGGTGTCGTGGACCGGAGCTCATGCGGCGGGAAGAGGTACTGGGTTGCTTCACTACGGGCTCGCAAACGTCAAATGAGTTCGTGGAGCCTCCTTCCACCTAGATTCGCGGTGGGACGTGAACTTAAAATGCGTTCACGAAGCCTCCATCCTCCCTGATTCGTGGCGGGCTCGTGAACATCAAATGTGTTCGTGGAGTGTCCCCCCTCCCTTCTTCGCGGTGGGTGCAGTTCTTGAGAAACTCGGGGAAGGAGCTTTGCATGGTAGTTCATTGGGACTTCTTTGGTCAACTTCTTTGTCCCGAATTTTGGTTCTAACAAATTCCCCCCTCAGACATGGAGATGCGGAGAGATCAAGGGTCGATGTCTGAGGGAAATTGCAAAAATCCTCAGCCGTTCGCGGTGATGATTCACGAAGAAGGATCGCGAGGCGAATAGGGGATGTGCAAGACAAGCACGTCGTGAAGCTCCATGCGAACTAGAAGTGGCGTGAATCTTAGAAGGTTGTCGCCTATAAATAGGTGGTGGACCCTCTCTTAGGTCCTTTCCCTTCTCTACAATTTTTTCTTCTTGCCCTCTCGATTCACAAAGCTCTGTGTACTCCACGAGTGTTCTCTTCGAATCGAGTCTTTGCAGTGCCCAATGAGTCCTCGACTTCATGTTTTCGCTCTGTGATCCAACTTTGAATGCCTAGGCACGCTCTGCTAACAGCCTTCGCAAGCGGACTTCGCGAACGTTCTTTGCGAACAATCTTCTCGGACTGGCCAAAAAAAATGTCCAAGTTTCAGAACAGAATGGCCCACCAAGAAGCTGCCCAGGGGGTCCTTGAAGATGCCGCCCAGAGGGATGAAAGGGTGAACAGTCTAGGGACTAGAGAGTTAGTTTTGAGCCACTCGGACCATAGTTCATTGGTGGAGCTACTGTCGGAGATCCAGAAGAACTACCCACTATGTATGAGGTTTCCCTTTTATGCATTTAGGCTGAGGGATGATGTATTCATCCCTGAAGAAGGTAGGGACGAGCCATCTTATTTGTTCTGGAGCGTGCTGTGTCAACACTGATGGTTTTGGGCACCCGATGGTCATGCTCGGGCGGACATCACACCTTTAATTTATGACTGCTTATACAATCATCTTAAGAATGTCGATGGGAAGGCATTGTTGCTGGAGACCTCCCCTCCTCTACATTGAACCATCCCCACGGTGGCGATGGGGAACATGAAGAAGGGGTGGTCTCAGGAATGGGACCTGCGGTAGGGAAGCAACTTTACAGATGATTGGGCATGGCCCTATTGGGTAGGTGCCTCATTTGAGGAGTTTGGAGCGGAGCTGAGAAGAGTGGGCCTGTATGAGGTAGTCTGGGCTTCCCAGTTTCACATCTACCATCTGAAGTAGCTAATTCCATAGTTGTGGAGCCAGTGGTCACCGGGGACCCATACCTTCCACCTACATCACGGGGAGGTTGGCATCAGCCTATGAGATGTGCATCAGATCTCAGGGGTCCCAATACTGGGGGTGATGTATGAAGAATTCCTCCCATATATTGGTGCGTCGGAGGATCCGGAGCAGATGTCGTGTCTAGCGATGGTAGTGATGGAGCTCGTTCCTGGGGAGGACAAGGAGGCCGCGAGGGATTTCTACTTCCGGTGGTGGTTTAAGCAATTCATAAATTTACTGGAAAATAGGCAGTTCCCGATGAGGCCTCGAACTTGCCCAAAGGGGGCCTGGAGTAAGGAAAAATCATACTGGCGGCTATAGGAGAATATCTAGTGGAAGACCTGGGGGTTCAGTGTTAGCACTGAACAACAGCCAGTAGTCAGGTTGGCGGCATTCATCGCAACTCTCATCTGTGGTTGGATTCTACCGGTGAGGGATACAAACATGGGATTGTCTCCAAGAACTTTCATCATGGTTCCCACATTGGTGATAGGAGGGCGGGTCAACCTAGGGATCCCGATGCTCACCAAGTTTTACAAAATGTTGTGGCACATCAGCGAGGGGAAAAGGACACAGAGGGTATGCGGGATGTTCCATCTCCTGCATGGGGGGATGGTGGCACACATCAGGGGGATCTATAGGTATCCAAACCTCATATCTCTTCCAGGTTCAAACTTCCATCCCTCGATCTTGAATGTCGGAAGGAGCTTTTCGACCAATCTCACCGCACCATCGGTTCTGAATCGGGTGTGGGGGTGGAGGAATTCAATTTCCACTCGTTCCCATTACTAACAGGGGAGTTCACTGATGATGACCGAGGGACAGAAGAGCATCACGCCAATATCCTGGCCTTTCTAGGTGGAGTCTTGGTGGCTAGGGTGGACCATGATCATCTCTATGAGCCATACACCCCACACTAGTTTGCAATGTAATTACGATGCCTGCAATGGCTGACCCCGCAGGTCTACCTAGGAGTGTTCTATGAGGAGCACACGTGTGTGATGAGGCAGATATGGCTCATGTTCACATGGGAATATGGAAAGATGCGGAATGTAATGCCTCCACCAACCATCGTCCATGGGATGGTAAACGAATATGCCTATAGCTGAGAGGTGGCCTATCCAGGGGAGATGCAGAAGCGGCCAACCGTCTTGGTCAGTGAGGGTGAGCTTCCCCGATCTCAGGGAAGAGGCCAGAAGGTGACAAGGGAATCCGGCAGTGGCAGGGCTACTATAGCGGCGACGCCCGCACCAGTTGAGGGGGGAGCAGTGGTAGCGGATCTAGCAGCGGCAGCAGAGCCAGTGGTCCCTAGAGGCCAGATTCATCTTGAGGGGCGGCCACTGAGGGGATTCCACAGGATTTCGATTCAAGCCCTAGGGAACGGCTGTGTCATATTGACATGCCGGTGAATGCTATTTTCCCGGAGGCCTGGGACATCTCGGAAGTCAACTGGAAATTCCTTGGCCCATCTGAGTTATGGCCTCACCATAACTGCCTCAGGATGGACTTGCTGGGGATTAGCCCTACTAGAGCTGGTTTTGCAGTATCCCAGGCAGAGGTGGAGTAATACATAGCCGATATGGAAGACTTTATCAACTCCCGGGGTGCCCTGCACCTAATGACAGACCGGGTCAGGGTACTACTGGGTTGTACGGTCCCTCTGCAACTGTCAGCTGCTGACCTGAGGGAGCGCTTCCCTATTCCGGAAGAATTAGACGAGTCGTCCTGGAGAGACGAGGCTGGTAGAGAGAGTCCGCCAGAGGAGGGTGAAGTTGTCGATCAAACCTCGGATCTTGAAGATTTCATGGAGGCCCTCGAGGTAAAATCCCAAGTTCCTTCTTCAATGTCTTCCCTTAGGTTACTCTGGATTCCTTATACGTGTATGAACTGTGCAAGAGGACCTTGTGCATAGACCTCGTTCCCGCCACTCAGTGGGTGTCGATGTGGGACCTTTGGGATCTGCACCTGTGGCTACATCAAAATCCGTGCCTAGTGTGGCTGGGACACTCTAGGTGGCTCCCCCAGAGTCTCTATACCTACCAACCATATACGTGGGGCCGTGTCTTGGGGTTCCGATGACATCAGCCCAAGAGCGAGACCAGGGATTTGACCTTTGTAAGTCTCGTCTACTAAATTTATGACTTCCATCCCCTGACCAGGTTAACTGAAATTCACGCCCCCCTTTTTTGGTTTGTACAGTCCTTCAATTGGCCTGGGCTGTAGCAGCGAAGTTGGTCGGGTCTTCGGTCAGTGCCTTTCCTAGAGGCATGTTAATGGTCGTGGAGGTGGAAATCCAACTTGAATGAACAGCGGTGCTCCTAATTACTGGAGGGAATTCCTGTGGGAATGCGCCTGAGATTATCGAGGTGGGATCTGATGATGAGGATCAACCAGACAGTCCAGGACCTGCCACAACTGATCCAACGCTAGATGTGGACACGACTGAGGAGTTCCTGGGGGAATTCCCTACATACGAGCCTACCAATCGTGCCGATTACGATGATACGACCTCTAACGAGGAGGACAACAAAATAGTCTGCCGCCAATCATGGAATCTGTTCATGCGCTTCATCAATAACACCCCCAAACTTTATAGTTGGATGAGATGGATAGAATTCACTTGTAGCTACGCGAGCTGTGTGCTGGGGGAGTGGATGACCAATGCACTCACATTATCATCCAAGATCTTATGGTGGAAAAGATTTGAGAGTATGATCATGGCCTCAACGTAGGATGGTATAGGAGGAAGGTGGTGAACATAAAGAGGATCCGAGAGACTGAGAAAAAGGTGGAACGGTTGAAGGCCCTTATAGATGATCTTTTCGCTTCTCTTGATGTGAAATCAGAGTTCGTTTTGCGGCTGAAAGGCTAGTTGGTGGAGGCAGAAGAGGGAATGAAGTGAGCCTCTAAAGAGATGGCCATTATCCAGATTAGTGTGAAGTGGGCTTAGGTCACGGCTGGTGAACTGCGCCCTCTCACCGTTGAGGAGGAGTGGGAGGTAAACCAGCTGCAGTAACTCCTGGATTCCACCAGCTGGAGGGTGGCAGAGCTGCAACCTTCCTTTGACAAGGTCAATTCATCCATGGGGGGAGTCAACCCCTAGGTAGTGTAATGATTAAAAAAACATAAATGTACTTTCATGCATTTATTGTTTGAATGTTGTAGCACGCATGAGTTCTATTGTTTACATTTGTTTACTACATCCTTATGATCTTCACGGAGTGTCCAACGATCATTCCCTAAGCTCACATGGGCCAGGCCTGATGTGAGAAACAAGGGATGACCACCATATCACCCCATCCAAACGTAGGAGTGAAATACAATCTTCAGGCATCCAGGTTATGGACAACTGGTCTAGATTTTCGGGAGGAAATGGGAGAGACCTGACTGGAGAATTAAGCTCTAAGAATAGCAGAATTATCGTCTTCCTAGTGTGCTCTTGTGCACAAATGGGGTAACTCTAGGGGCGCTGAAATCGATCCTAACTGATGGGAATGGGAGGTGTGAATCATGATACCCAAGATTCGGAACATTGTGGGGGTGGCATTGAAATAAAGAATAACTTTTTACTGCATTATAAACATAGCATTATTATTGCATTAGCTTGGAATGGAGATAGAAAACAAGGGTCGACCGTTGACCATGTTCGAAACATGGTACCAGACTCAAAATGACATGTGTTTGTCTTCCAGAGCATTGGACCAGGACAATAGGTGGGCCATAGGCCAAGAATCCAAACTGTTAGGGGGTTCCTCCAGAAGTGAAAGAGGATGAGGGTCCGAATAAGGGGTATGCAAAGTGTGGAATGTGGAGTGAGGGTTTGTTTGAATAGAATCCAACACTCTTGAAATTATTCCACCATGGTGGAGGCACACTAGATGGACGCATCAGTTTGATCATGCATCATTCCTTCTTTCAGATAGGGCATCTCTGGCGAGGGAGTCATCGCTTCCCAATGTCATCTTGGGGCATCCCAAACTTGTTCTGGGTGAAGTTGCAGTTGCATGGTTCCCCACAATGTGTCAGTCCAGGGGGCCGAAGGAGGAACAGGTCTTATGATTCCTGGGGCTGGACCCTAGGAAAAATCCTGGGGTGCCTCTACATATCCCATGAGGATGAGAATCAAGTCGTACGTAGTTCTGAAAGCACAATTTAACGTCAAGCGAGACAATGAGACGCCTGGCCGCGCCGGTGCATATCCTTCCAAAACTTCTATTTCCATGTGAGTCATTCTCGATGTGGGAAACAATAAGTAGTGGTGGGACTTCCCGACATAGGAAGGAACATGTTATGGAAAAGGGACGCTTGGTAAATGTTAGCCCAACGATGCTAACCCGTCCTTGTAGCACACCTAGACACGTGAAGAGACAATGCCAAGTATGTTGGAATTCCACTTGAATACAAGGAAGTGAAAATAGGTGAGTCATGATGCTCAAAATCTGGATCACAATGATGGTGGCATGACAATGGAGGATAACTTTTGACCATTGGGGAAACGCAATATCAACATCACGTTAGCCTCGAATGGGGACAGACAAATGAGTGTCGACTGTTGACCATGTTCAAAACACAGGACTTCTCACAAATGTCATCTGAGATCCTTAGGGACGTTGTCCCGAAATGGTAGGAGAGACCTTAGGCCTAGCATCCATGCCATCCAAGGGTCCTTTTGGATGTTGGTGAGGATGATGATCCAAATAGAGAGCTCTCGAAGCTTTGACATGGAATGAGGGGAATGTCCCCATGAAAATTCCTCACTTCGGGATCTTTGTCAAATGCATCTAAATATGACAAAAAGACGTAATGGATAGAGGGATTCGAGTCCCTTCCCATAGGGATATCTTAGTTTAGGGTTTTATAACTCGGACCATTGATGGTAGGAAATACTGGAGACACATAGTGGGGTAATTACAAAAACCTGACGTGAATGGGAACCGGGGGTTCCGACCACCACGTGTCCCATGGAGAGGTTTTAGGTCGAGGGACCGAAAACGAGTGTTGAGCTGGGCCTAAGGCAAATTGCACAGATGTTCTTACGTACCCCATGAGAATGGGGATCAAGCTGCATGTAGTTCTTGAGGTGGAATGATAAGGTACCAGTGCCAGGGGAAAAAGGGGTTTAAGGGCGTGGCCCTCGCAAAAAAAGAAGCGGTATTTGATAAATCTTGTTTGTCCTTTAAGGTGAGTGGTTTTTTTAAGCGACATTACTAGGGTTACCGGCCCTGGCATCTCCATAAGAATCAAGTCATAGTAGGTGTTGAAAAATGGTATGGCATGTGCCTAATAACAAACATGGTGTCCCCCTGAGTGAGAACATAATGATGCAGTGCTGTTTTTTCATTGTGCGACCATGACGATAATGTCACAGTTTAGGGCTGTGTGATAGGATCAGGCAACATTGTTTAAAGTCATATGGCTTGTACATGAAGTAATGTACACGATGTGGTACATCTTACCCAATGTGAATGATTAAATAATCCTACACTATACTATAAACAATTCTGAGAAAGGAGCCTCAGACCAAGGGTCCCACATAGAGGTAAGAGGGCAAGGGGCAGGAGAAACTAGCACCCAACTGGGTTGTACCCGATAAAGAGACATCCAGGTGGTCCTACATATCCCATAAGGATGCGAATCAAGCAACACGTTGTTCTAGATGAGATCTTAGTTTATGGTCTTGGAGCTCAAACCATGGATGGAGTGAAAGCCCTCTAAGTATGTGCAGACCTCAACCCAATCCCAAATCCCATGTGAGTTAATCTCGGTGTGGGATATAAAAGTGGAAGATGTCTATTACAATACCTGGAATGCACACCGAAGGGAAATCGGTTCAGATCCCCGAATGACGCCCCTATATCTCCATTGGTCCTCCTAACTTGCGGATGTGCACTGAGGAATAATACCAAGAGTTTCGAAGTTATACTTGGACATGATGAGGTGGAGAAGGATGTGAATCATGTAACCGAAATTTTGGGCTTAATGGGGTTGGCGTGGAAATGGAGGATAACTTTTGACTGTGTTTGAAACACAATATCCATATGGAATTAACCAGAAATGGGAACAAAAAATGAGCATCGACCACTGAACATATTCACAACGCCAGATTTGTATCAGATTTTTGTCCACGACCCTCGAGGACGTTGGCCCGTAATGGTATGAGGGCCCTTAGTCCTAGAATCTTTACCACTCAGGGGACCTTCTAGGTGTGAAAGGTAATAGAATCCTTAATGAAGGGGAACACAAATCCTATAAATTGGGTGTAAACATGTCTGAGCAGAGTATGAAATTCTAGGTACAAAACCAGAGTACCCTTAGGCACATTGATGAACCGCCAAAAAGGGTCAATGATGGTGTTTATGAGGGAGTGTCAAATGGAGTGGTTGTTAAAATCCTTATGTAAATGATGACATAATCCCGGACCACACCATACACTACTGGTAAGAACTTGGGTCGGGGACCAATAAGGCCATGGGGCCTGAGGCGGGGCCTTGGTCAGGAAGGCCCAAAAAGTTTTCAGCTTAACATCTTGTAGTGAGGACGAGGGCCAAGGTCCTGAGATGGACAAGGGGCCTGAGGCTGGGCCTCATTCAGGAAGGCCCGACGAGTTTCCAGTTTAACATCATACAGTGAGGACGAGGGTCGGGGCCTGAGAAGGCCAAGGGGCTTGAGGCTAGGCCTCGGTCAAGAAGTCCTGACCAGTTTGCAGTTTAATGTCATACAGTGAGGACGACGGGGGGGGGGGGGGGGGGTAGGATACCCCAGACAAGGGAGGTGTACGGCTTGGCGAATAACCCATTGTGAATGGGGACATAATCCCACACCATATTGTACAATCCCATTATAGAGAACCTGGGCTGTATGCCTAAAAAGGATAAGGGGCCTGAGGCTGGGCCTCACATGGGAAGGCCCAACTGGTTTGCAGTTTAACGTCGTGCAGTGAGGACAAGGGCCAGGGGCCTTAGAATGCCAAGGGGCCTAAGGCTGGGTCTCGGTCAGGAAGGCCTGACCAGTTTTTTGTTTAACGTCTTGCAGTGAGGATGAAGAGAGGATAAGGTGTCTCATCCGGGGATGTGTACATCATGGAGAGAGACCCAACGTGAATGAGGACATAATCCCATACCACGCCATACAATCCCAGAAGAAAGAACCTGGGCTGGGGGCCTGAAAAGGCCAAGGGTCCTAAGGCTGGGCCTTGGATGGGAATTCCATATGCCCTATTATACGGTTACTACCTCATCACAGCTCTTATGCCCATGTGAGTGGTTCTCACTGTTGGAAACAAGGAGCCGATTTCCGCTCTCCCTGCCATATGGGGGACTGAAACCGAGATTTTCCCAAAGAGAGTTTGTTGCTTGGAGATACAACGGGGCAGAATGAACAACTACACTCAATTTTTGGGACATCTTGGGGTGGTCCTAATGATCCGGGACATCTGTTGACCATGTTTGAAACAGAACGTCCCTATAGTGACCTGAATTGGGAACAACAAAAGAACATCGACTGCTGAACATATTTGAAACGCGGGATTTGTATTGGATTTTTGCCTGACATCCTCAAGGGAGTTGGCCCAAAATGGTAAGAGAGCCCGTAGGTCTGGCATCCATACCATTTAGGTGCCCTTCCGAACGGGTAAGGTGATGGAGTCCCTGTCAAGGAGTCAGTGATGAATAGTTGTACCCATCTATGATAGAGTAAAACGTCTACAAGGAGTGGGATATATGACCAGATTGAGGTTAGCTCGACATGAATTGGGTCAAGAGTCTACACCCCACCATATGTCTTGACCATAGGGGAATATTCTGGCATTTGGGCTGGGCCAACAGACGAAATGTCTAGGCATTCATATGTATCCCATGTGGATGGGAATCAAGCCATACATGGTTCTTGAAGGGCATGCAGTTTAACATCATACGGTGAAGACGAGAGAGGATATAAGAACAGAAGTCGGCACATGGTACGACTATTACAAGCCTTGCATGAGAAGGTCTAAGGAAGCCTACTCTATATCGTGCAAGAATCCTCCGAGAAAACTATACCCAGGGTGGATAGTCAAAGAGAAGAGCTTGGGGCTGGGCTCAAGACGAGGCACTTGAGAATCCCAACATATCCCATGTGGATGGAAATCAGGCCATATATAGTTCTCAGAACACAGTTTAACGTCATGCTGGATGATGCACAGTTTAAATTCGTGCAGGACTAGATAGTTTAAGGTCATGCAGGACTGGCGTGCAGTTTAGGGTCATGCGGGACCATTGTGCAGTTTAGGGTCATACAAGAGTATAGAATTTAAGGTCTTGCATGACCATTAGGCTCAGGAACTGTATTTCTTGAGGAACATGGCATTGGTGGGTGGAGTTATACGCTCTCCATCCATGGTTACAAGGGAGTATGATCCATTAGGGTAAACCTTGTGGACTATGTATGGTCCTTCCCAGTAGGTCTCAAACTTGGGTGGTTTCCTACCAGGGTTCATTGGCGCTCAGAGGGCCAATACCAGGTCGCCTTGTGGAAAAGAGTGGAGGTGGACCATCTTATTGAAGGCTCTAGACATCTTATTCTGATGCCTTTCCAGATTGTGAAGGGCATAGAGCCTATTCTCATCAAGTGCTTCCAATTCAGCTAAACGGATTTTGGCCACCTTATATGGCACTTTCTAGTCATAGACCACGGTGTGTAATGAAGGTAGTTGGATCTTGATGGGAATAACGACCTCATATCCATACACCAGGGAATATGGGGTCACCTGGGTGGAATTGCGAGTCGTTGTCCAATAAGCCCAGAGGGAATTGGGGATCTTGTCTGGCCAACTCTTCTTGTTCTGGACAACCATTTTTCCAAAAAATGTTAGAGAGGGTTTGGTTGAATGGCTCGATCTTTCCATTTTCTTACACGTGATAGCGGGAGGTATGGTTGAACAGATATTGTACTTGGCTACAATTTCTTCAGCTCAGCTGCTTGGAAGTTGGTGTCGTTATCGGTGAGGATAGTGTGAGGGACCCCAAACCCCTGGATGATATTGGAACTCAAGAAGTCAATTATAGAACAATCTTTGACTTCCTTGAGAGGAATTTCCTCTACCCACTTGGAAAAGAAATCAGTGGCAGTCGGGATGAACCTGCATTGGAGAGCTGTCACTGGTTGATATGGTCCCATGACATCGAGTCCCCACATCACAAATGGACAAGAGTACTTGGTTGTGTGGAGAGGATCTGAAATCCAATGTAGGAAGCTAGCATTAACTTGGCATGTGTGACATCTCTTGGAAAACATGATAAAATCAGGGATCATAGAGGGCCAGAAGTACCCTAGTCTCCAGATCTAGTGAGACAGTTTTGGCCCATCCTAGTGAGCCCCACAGGAACTGGTGTGAACCTCTTTCATGACCTGTGGAATCTCAACCCCCTGAATGCAACGGAGGAGAACACCATCAAAACTGTGCTTATAGAGGATTTTCTCAAGGCTGGGATCGCTCTGGAGGGTAAACTGCAGCGCGTGGTGTTGGATTCACTCGCACTCGGCCTGATCAGCTGGGAGGCAACCATTTTGGAGATACTTGAAAAAATAGGCTCTCCAGTCAGGAGTCTCTTCAACCACTGCAACAGAAGAGCCTAGCGGTCCTGATGTAGAGGATCTGCCGGTAAGATGGTTTACTCGAAGGTCTTCGTCATCCTCTGGGGTGATAGGGGAAATGACTCTTCAGTGTGCCACATGTATAATTAGATCACCCTGGTTGGGATCTGCATGTGATGCAGCTAAGTAGGTTAAAGCATTCGATCGAACATTCTGTGATCGAGGGAAATGGGTATCCTCTGGTCGAGAAGGGAACTGGGCCATTAGATGGAGGGTGCACTCCAACAAAGGTGTGAGCTCTGCCTTTCTGAAAACATAGCCATAGTTGAACTGCTTGATGACTAGGTCGGAATCCCCTTTCACATGCAAATGGGGCACATTGATCTCAAGAGCCAGCTCGAGGTCAGTGATAAGATCTTGATACTCTACTTCATTGTTGGTGCAGCCTTCTGAAAACATAAATGAGTATGACAGAATGGCTTGGACCTTGGTAATAAAGACGATACCTAGGCCTACTCTATTGAGCCTATGATCATTTATCCTCCTACCGGTGGGGCTCCAAGAGGAACCATCGAAGTTAATTTGCCAACATGAGATGGATTGATCGACTGAGAGGATTGCCTCATCAGGAAAATCCAGGTCCAGGGACTGGCCTATGGAGGTTAGATGGGTAGCTAGAAATTCTGGCAATTCATGCCCCTTAATAGGCTTCTGAGGCACGAACCAGATGTCAAAATACTGGAGGATTACTTCCCACCATGCTAGATGGCTGGTCAACATGGGGTGATTCATAATGTACTTCAGCGGGTCTACCCGAGTGACCAGCTATACCTCATGGTGTTGCAGGTAATGTCGCAACTTCTGCATAGAAAATACAAGCGCAAGGAAGCTCTTCTAGATGGGGGAGTATCTCGTCCCTATATCGAGGAGCATGCAGATGAGGTAATAGAGACTGTTCTTTGTCCCCTTGTTGTTCTTCTGAGCGAGAAGGGAATCGAGAGATCATTCTAGGGCAGTCACGTACAGGATTAGCGGCTTCCCGGAGACAGGTGGCATCAAGACCGAAGGCTGGAGAAAGTACTACTTGATTTACTCACAGGCGGTCTGGCACTCTTCGTCCCATTCATAGGCAGAGCCGTTCTTCATTAGATGAGAAAAGGGCTTACACTTGCTAGCCATATTTGCAATGAATCAGAGTATGTAGGATAAGTGTCCTTAGAATCCTCGAATCTCTCAGATATTTCTCAGGGGAGGCATCTAGATGATTTCCTAGATCTTCTTTGGGTCGATCTCAATGTCTCGGTACATAAAAAAAGCCAAGAAACTTCCCGGAAGTGACTCTGAAGGCACACTTCAACTGGTTCATTTTCAAGTGGTGGGAGCGGAGGAAGATGAACACTTTCTCAATGTCCTTGATATGGTCCTAGCACTGGCGAGATTTGAATAATAGATCATCTACATAGTATTCCACCAATGTCCTGAGGATTGGATTGAATATGTGATGCCTGGCCTGCTGATAGGTGGTACCTTCATTCTTCAGGCCAAAGGGCATAACCTAGTAACAGAAAGTACCTTGGGGTGGCTTGAAAGCTATGGACTCTTCATCCTCAGGGGCTATCTGGATCTGATTATATCCAGAGTAACCATCCATGAACGAGAGGGCTTGGAACCCGGTCGTAGTGTCGATCAACAATTCTATCACCAGAAGGGGAAAATCATCCTTCAAACTATGAAGGTTGAGATCTCAGAAGTCAATATAGACTCTAATCTGTCCGTTTTTCTTTCTGACTGGCACAATGTTGGATAGCCACTTGGGGTACTGGACCTCCTTGATGATGTTGGCCCTGATGAGATTCTCAACTTTAGCCTCGACCATGGCACCGTGAGATGGGTGAATCTTTCTGGGAGTCTTCTTGAACCCGTGATGGTTTTTCGGGATACTGAGGTGATGGACGACTACTTGGGGATATAGTACATACATATCGTCATAGCTTCAGGTGAATACATCATGGTTCTATTTGAGGAAGTTCACATACCTCTGCTATTCCTTGAGGGACATGGTGGCACTGACCAATGTGGGTCTCGGATCTACCTCGCTACAAAGGATCACATGTACTAGTTCATCTACCGTGGCAGAGATGCCTTCTTCAAAGGTGGGGAGAGCATCCTCCAAATCCTTTTCTTTGCTTGCGGAGGAAGGATTCCTAGCGGGTGAGGCTTTCCCTTGGTCGAAATAACCCGACGAGAGGCTGCTACCTGACTGGAGAGTAGTGTACAATGCATCAGCAGATTGACATGCTGCTGAGACCATAACAATGATTTTAGTCCATCCAATCCCATCTATCCTTCAGCCCAAGGGGCCACGCTTGATGATATCAAAGCAACAGTGGCACATCGGCTTGATCTAGTTAATACCATCCCGGTTAAATAGACACGTATGACGTACTGCTGTTTCCATGGGGTGGACATCCCGGTATCGTATGGGGGTAGGAGGTTCCGAGATCACCTGAGCCTGGTTTGTGTAGGAGTACGAGGTGATTTTCCACTGTCGCTTGTGTTGGATCAGATTATACAAAATATACACAAGAGGGGGGTGAACTGTGTATTTTAAAAAATCTATTCGAGATTGTGTTCTACCCTTTAACTTTAATAAGTTGAATTAATGCAGCTGAAATTTAAATAGTAGAGACACAAGATATATATTGGTTCGGGGAACAGAAAGCCCCTAGTCCACTCCACCAACACTCTACTCCATGATCTTGGTGATTTTCACCAATTGGTCCTCATTTCAGCAGTCCGTTTCAACAACTAAGTATATGCATTTGACACCATTACAATCGGAGGAAAAAAATCCTTCTAGTTCACTCCAGAACCTACACAACTTAGTATAAGAATTCGGTCACTCAAGAATAGAAAAAAAATATTTCGGTATTCTGAAAATACTTTCCAGATGTTCTTCACAATTGAAACAGAATGAAATTGACAATAAATGGATCGTCACCTTCAAAAATAATGATCTTCACAAAAAGATTCATTCAGAGTTGATCTCGTTGCAGTAGATATAGAAATATAACTCACAACTTTAGCAGTAGAATATTCAAAAATGATTTTCGATGTAAAACAAATGAATCTTTTATCTTGATTTTTCTTCTTTAGAAAATAGAACTTTTTTGTTCTCTTGAATCAGCAGATCTGAATTTTTTATAGTCTCTGTTTTTCTTCCCTTTTCTCAGAATGATCGAGAGATCACATAAGACCATTAGTTTCTGTTTGAACCAAAAAAACTCATATATATATATATATATATATGATAAGTAATTTTTCCTGAAATTTAGATCAAAAAATGTCGCCTTTTGACTCGCAACATTCAAACATTTGAATTTACAGAGAAATCGCCAATTCCCTAAAGACTTGGCATAAAAAGATCCCTTTAATTCGATATTTAAACCATTGATTAAACAAGTTTGAATCATTCAAAGTCACACTTTAAAATCAACTTTAAATCCAGCTTGAAATCCACATAATAATCAGCTTTCTGACAGTTTCAAAAAAAATATCGACTTTAAATTCTCCGATGCCAAACATAAGGTTGAGTTGTACTGTATGCATCCCAAGAACGTAAGGATGATGAAGTAGTCTTCAAACATTGGGTTGATAACGTATGGTTGATTACAAACGTAAGGTTTAACATAAACATAGGGTTGATCATCCATACCTTTCTCTTCAAATTTCAAACATATGGTAAAAGATCCATACTATAACTTTATCCATACTTTTCCAAGAACGTATGATTGTTTACAAAAGTAAGGTTAATGAACCATACTTTTGAGAAACAAATGTAATGTTTAATACTTACGTACAATTCTCCTTCCACACTTTTTATGATATCCCAAACATAGGGTTCTTTTTCATACTTTTCTGATAACATATGGTTGATTAACCGTAATTTTCACATATCTCATAAAGAATACGCTGCATTTTATCCTTACGCTACATTTCTCCATGTAGAGTATGAATAGTGTTTCCAGAACACGCTAAAGCCAATCCCGAATAAGTAGGGTATGAACGGTGTTTCCAGAACACACTAAACACAAATACATTATAAATAAAACCTCCTTAATCAAGAACTTAAATATTTCATCCAGAAAAAAATATAATGAAGAATAAATTCCTGAAAAATACATAACACATAAAATCATTAGAAAATAATTATGGGAATTTTTGAGGAAACAAAATTGTCATAAAGAGATAGAGTATTATTCTCAACATACTCCCCCTTTAAATAAAACATTCTGTATTATTGAAAACAACACTTGCTCAACAATATCCCCCTTTTTTATGATCTCAAAACCCATAAAATAATTATTGAAATTAAGTTACACAAAAATTAATTAATTACATATAGTTATGCTTTTTTTTAACAAGATAAATACAAAATTAGATTTAACTTAACTTCTCCCATTAAATTATCTATTTTAATTTCTCCTCCAATAAAGAAAAACAAACAAAAATGTTGTGTTAATCCAAATTTCTCCCCCTTTTTGTGATATCAAAAATAATGATAAAAGATGGAATTTAAAACATTTAATGTTGCACTAAACATAAGTAAATACTATAACTAAGTGTTTGGAAATAATTAAATCTTGATTACTGGCATATCAAAACAAAGACAGTAAAACAAAACAAATATAAAGAAACATAATTTCATTAAAAGAACAAAATTTGATAAATATAGGAATCAAAAAATTTCATTGAGTTTTTGGAATAGATACAATTATAATGAACACAAGAATCAAGGTTTGGTCTGGGTATAAAATAGGGTCAATCTCCTCTGAACTGCAGACTTGATTTCTGTCAAATGCTCCCTGAGTCTTTGCGTCATTCCATCTCCAAGATTAATAATAAGATCTTTGGCCTCTTGAGTCATATGAATTTATTCAATGAGATTGACTCTTAAAAACATGTGAAGTCTTTCTTCCTTCTCCATAAACAAAGACAACTTCTCTATGAATTTATTTAAGACATATCTGATTCCTGGTTCACTGGATGTCAACTGATCAACCAAAATTTTCTGATTGTCTAACAGGACTGATAAAGGGGCATTGTTGCATTGAAGATCATGTAATCTGTCACTCATATTACTCATTGCAACTATGATATCCTGAAACTTTCTGAGTAAATCAGGTGAAGTGCCTCAACAACTAGCTGCACTAGTTCCGACAGATATTAATTGTGTCTCCATAAATAATTTTAGATATGATAAATCTAATTTCATAACCATTTCTGCAATTAATTTGAAAACTGCATTCAGCATATCCTTCTTAAAAATTTCGACTTCTTACCTTGAAACTGTACTATCCTTTAGTCTCTGAAATTTGAACTGTTCTGATTTTAAGGCTCTCTTGAGAGTATCATTTTCAGATTCCAATTGAGACACATTTATATACAGATCTTCATTTTCCTTATTCCTTGAATCAGAGGCACCATGTGCTTGATTCTCATTCTTAGGTCTAGTGTGATGCAGCCATACTAAAGGTAGCGAATATGCATCAGACTTGTCTTTTTCCTTTTCATGAGCAGGTTGGTCCACATATTTATCTTCAGAGCCTTCTCCAGACTCCTATACAGAAAAATCCTCTTGAAGTACTTCTATTTGAGCATCAGAAACATGCTCATCATGAAAATCATCAACTTGTTTGTCCAATGGATTTTCTAAGATAATATCTTATGGAGTGTCCTGAGGTCTGGCCACTTCCTCACCAGGATCTGCCTCCTTTTCCTATTGAAGTGTAACATCAACAGTAGCTACAACTTGAGATTCTATTCTTTCAACTTCAATTATTTTAGGGTCATGTTCTGTAATAGCCACATTCTATTCCTGAGAATGTTCAATAACTATTTCTCTGAAAATATGTAAGATAATAAATCTCTTGATGTCAGTACAGGGGAAACATATTCCTAATTAACAGTTATTTTTCTCTGAGTGTGAAGTCCCTCTTGAATTATTTCTTCCTCAGTGTCTTTGATTTCAAATCTTATTCTCCTTACAGTAGTGCTAACTCTCGATTCAGCCTGTCCCTCTTTGGACTTAGCAGACTGATCTTGAGCACCCTCTGTTTCTTCCTCAGCTACTACTAGAAAGAGTTTTCCTTTTATAGTACTCCATAAATAGACAATATTTCTTAAAGTTCCATCATTAAAAACATTACTGTGATGACATCTTACTCTAGCATCCACTAGTCTCACCATATCCTTTTTGAACATTAGTTTGGAAATGAATCTACCAAAAGGGTAGAAGTTCATTATAGCTTCACTGTGACAGTAGTAATTCAGATACCTCACCATGTACCTAGGAAAATTGAGTTTCATATCATTGAGAAAAATATTCATTATATACATGTCGGTATATAATATCTTCTCCATCTTAGACATCCTCAGTGCAATCCATATGTGCACAAATTTTACTAAAATTTTATGATCGGGCTCCAGGTCCTTTATGAACATTTTCTTTATAGATGTAGAACAAAAAATAAAATACATAATGTCCTCATATTTATGCATAGAATCTACTATATTTTTCAAATAAAAATGGAAGACTCCCTCATGGGGGAAGTTCAAAATCTGACTAATTTCAACTGAACAGATCGAAAAATCCCTATCCTCTATCTTATCCAACATAGTGTCCTCATTATATCCTAGAATAAATTGTACAGACATGAAGAAATATCCAAGTTCTACCTCATACAAAAATTTCGTATACTCACAGTTGAAAGTGTGTTCGAGATTCTGAAATGACAGTGCTTGTTTTAACAGGAGATTCGTTTGAAATATCCATTCGAGATCAATCACCTTTCCCTGTAAGATTTTCCTTCCATCTGAGCACTGCTTCTTGGCATTACTGGTCTCAGCCTCATCAGCTCCTTTAGTCTTATCCATCTCTGCGAGAATATGTGATGGATTAAAGGTTAGGGTTTTAGAGGTTCGAAAATTAGGGTTGATGAGAAGTGGTGCGGTTTCACAGGTTCGAAAAGGTTTTGGTAGAAATGAAACGGTTCAGAAGTCCAAAGGGTTTCTGATAGCCTTGATTCCCATTTTTTCATTAATTATTACATAGATTTTGTATATAAATAAAATTGATTATGTGGAGAAAAGAAACTTATTCTATTTGAAAATAAAATATCCAAATTATTTTAAACAGAATTAAAATAAAGAAACAACATAGTAAAAAAATATTATTTAAAAATAAATAAACCTATATCCCCCTTAATATAATCAAACCTTGTAGTGGGAAGTGGTTTAGTAAAAATATCAGCTAATTTAATTTCAGTAGTTACAAATTCCAAAGATATATCCTTTTTAAGAACATGATCTCTTAGAAAATGATGTCTGATATCAATATGCATAGTTCTAGAATGATTAATATGATTTTTTGAAATATTTATAGCACTATTATTGTTACATAAAATAGGAGTATTATTAGAATTTAGTCCAAAGTCTATAATAATAGTTTTCATCCACAACACTTGTGCACAGAAACTGCCAGTAGAAACATATTCTGCCTCAGCTGTTGATAGGGAAACTGAATGTCGTTTTTTACTTAACCATGACACCAAGGATTTCCCTAAAAAGTGAAAAGTTCCTAAAGTTCTTTTCCTATCTAATATACAACCTCCAAAGTCTGCATCTGAATATTAAAATTAAATTGAAATGAGATGTTTTGGGATAAATAAGATATTGGAAAACAGTTCCTTTTAAATATCAAAAAATTCTTTTAAGAGCAGTTACATGAGATTAATTTGGATTTGATTGAAATAATGAAAAAATACATACTAAATACATTATATCTGGCCTTCTAGTAGTAAGATATAATAAAATACCAATCATACCTTTATATAACATGTTGTCAACTGATTTTCCAGTTTCATCTAAATCATGCTTTATATTAGTACACGTAGGAGTTGTATATGTCTTTCTATTTTCAAGTCCAAACTTCTTTAATAAATCAGTAATGTATTTTCATTGATTCAAAACATTTCCAAAATCTTTTTGATAAATTTGAAGTCCTAGGAAGAAATTTAATTCTCCCATCATACTCATTTCAAATTCTTTTTTCATTATCTTTGAAAACTCTCGACAAAGGGTTTTGTTAGTTGATCCAAAAATTATATCATCAACATAAATTTGAATGAATAAAATATTAGAATTTACATTTTTCTTAAAAAAGATTGGATCTTCCATTCCAATAGTAAAATAGTTTTTCAATAGAAAAGAGCTTAATCTTTCATACCAAGCTCTAGGTGCTTGTTTAAGGCCATAAAGAGTATTAGTAAGTTTAAAAAACGAATCAGGTTTTTTAGAATTTTCAAAACCAGGAGGTTTCTCAACATACAATTCCTCCATTAAATAGCCATTTAAAAAGGAATACTTAACATCCATCAGAAATAATTTAATGTTCATATGATATACATAGGTTAAAAGGATTCTAATGGCTTCTAATCTAGCTACAGGTGCAAAGGTCTCATCATAATCTATACCTTCTTCCTGATTATATCCTTTAGCTACAAGTCTATCTTTATTTCTAGTTATTATTCCTTGATTATCTTTCTTATTTATAAATACCCATTTGGTTCCTATCACTGGATAGTTCTGTGGTATTTCAACTAATTCCAAGACTTCATTTCTTTTGAACTGGTTTAATTCTTCTTGCATTACTATCATCCAGCTTTCATCATCTAATGCTTCTTCTATAGACTTGGGTTCTAATTGGGATTGAAAGTCATTGAATTCTACATGATTATCTATATTTCTTCTAGTTTTTATTCCTCTGTCTAAGTCACATATTATAGTCTCTAAAGGGTGATTCTTTAGAGTTTTAGTCTGTCTAGGTAGCACACTCAAAGGTTCTTCAGTATCATGTTCTTCTGAAATGGAATAAATTTCATTTTTATCTTTTTCAAAATCATTTTTCATGTTCTCAAGTCTCATGTTATCGTTTGAGTCAGATTCATCCATTTGATTTGTACTTTTCTCAAAGGGATCAGATTCATCAAACTTTACATGAACCGATTCTTCAAAAATCTTTGACTTCTTATTATAGACTCTATAAGCCTTGGAGGTAGATGAATATCCTAAGAAAATGCCTTCATCAGATTTTGGATCGAACTTACCAAGATTGTCCTTGGTGTTCAAGATGTAAAACCTGGATCCAAAAACTTTTAAGTAATCTAATTTAGGTTTTCTGTTATTCCAGTGTTCCTAGGGTGACTTTTTTAAAATTGGTCTAATTAAAACTCTATTCATTATATAGCAGGTTGTGCTTACAACTTCTGCCCAAAAATCGGTAGGAAGACTGTATTCATTTAGCATAGTCCTAGACATTTCTTGAATAGTCCTATTTCTTCTTTCAACAATTCCATTTTGTTGAGGTGTTCATGGTGCAGAGAAGGTGTGTTTAATACCCATATTTGATCAGAAGGAATTAAATTCCATATTCTAAAATTCTTCACCATGATCACTTCTTAATGAAATTATTTAAAAACCTTTTTCATTTTGAACAGCTTTACAAAAACTTTCAAATAAAGTTAATGCCTTATTTTTTAATTTTTAAAATAAAATCCATATAAATATAGAATATTCATCAACTAAAACATATACATATGATTTACAGTCCAAACATTCTACTCTTGAAGGTCCAAAAAAATCCATATGGATAAGTTATAGAGGTTTAGATGTAGCAATTCTGCTAACAAATTTGAAGGATGATTTGTGTTTCTTACCATGTTGACATGCATCAAAGAATTTGTCACATTCAAATTTGGGACTAGGAAAATCAGAAACTAAATGTTTCTTAGATAATTTTTGTAATATATATATATTAAAATGTCCATGTCTCCAATGCCATATCCAAGAATCATTCACTTTAGTAGTTAAGCAATTTACTTTTTGTTTTCACAAAAAAATTCTGTCTAGGGTATACACATTGTCAGTTCTAGGTGCTCTAAATTTAAGCAATTTATTTTTGAAAATAGAACAGCTATTGTTAAAAAAATCAACAGCATAACCATCATCACATATTTGAGATATACTTATCAGATTGTGTTTTAATCCTTGTACATAAATTACTTTGTTGATTGAGATAGCTTCTGGATCTCCAACTGTTCCAATACCAATGATTTTTCTTTTGGTATTGTCACAAAAAATTACAAGTCCACTATATTTATGAGTGAACGTAGAGATATTCGATGAGTTTACACTCATATGCCTTGAGCAACCACCGTCCATATACCATATGTCCTTTTTTCTTTTGTGACCCACTCCCTGCAAATGAATTTACACAATTTGCTTTGGTACCCATATTTTGTTGGGTCCAGGGGTGTTAGCCAGCAAGGATCTGGGAATCCAGAGTTGCTTTTTTTTTTTATAATTTCACAAGACTCAAATAAATCATTTGAAAAAAAGGCATTATTAATACCACTTATTTGGGGTTGTCTTAAGAAAAAAAATTAGAAATATGTCCCCTTATTCCACAGTAATTACAAATTAGTCTTTCTGCACATGGAATAAAATAATTTTTGTACAGTTTGGGTTTTTCACCTTTACTGCCAATTCCAAATCTTTCCTTTTTAATGACATTTTTCCAAAGAATTTTATTAAAAATATTTTCTCCTTAATAAAAAACAAGTACTGTATTTTTATAAGTTTCCACTTCAGTTTGAAGTGATTTTATCTTTGTTTCATATTCTGTATTTTTAGTATTAATTGAGTTAAAAGTTTCAGCTAAATCCTAATATTGTTTCATCATTTATCTCTTTTATCAGAAACAGCCTTATGAACATTATTTAAAGACATATTCTTCTTAAATAGAGAATCATATTTTTCTTCAAGCATATTGCAGTAGGCTTCCTGTTTTTCATTAGAGTAACTAGATTCAGAACTAGAGTCAGAAGAGTAGTAAGATTGTACCTCATCTGTTTTTTCCATAAAACTCATGTTAGCTTTCAGATTTGCTTCTTCCTTCTCTGAGTCTGATTCGGAAGTGCTACTAAAGTCTTCAGATACACTCCATGTAGCTTTCATATCATTCTTGACTTTATGCTCATAATAATTTCATTTGAATAATTTCTTTCTCTTGTCTTCTTTTAGATGAGGACATTGAGGTCTGATATGTGCCATTTTCTTGCATTCATAACATCTGACTTCCTTGTCATCATTTTTGAAGGATTTTCTAAAGACCATCTTCTTTTAATAGAATTTAGTGAATCTTCTGGCTGGCTAAGCCAGTTCCACATCATAATTAGGTAAATCGGAACATTCTAATTTCTCTTTTATACTTTTATTCATCTTTCTATTTTTGCTCTATGATAATACTTTCAAGGAAGTGTCATCTCTTTTGATAACCACTTTATGTTCATTTGCTTCATCATTCATCTCAACTTCATACATCATTAATGTTCCAATTGGTTCTATCATGGTTAAATCTGTGACAGCTGTCGACTGTCTGATTGCTGCAGAGATTCCATTCCATTTTGTAGGCAATACTCTCAGTGCTTTTAAATCATTATCAGCTTGTTTAATGGGAACTACCAAGGCGGTTATATTATTGAAAATATCTGTCAATATTTCATTCATTTGAGTAATACTCTCACCTTCAACCATTCTAAAAGTATCTAATTTAATCATAGTAGCTGCATATCTCATTTACCAGATATTGTTAGTTCCTTCATAGGAAACATCAATAGTTTTCCACATTTCATATGTTGTTGGGCATTGAGATACTCTATTAAATTCATCAGGTCCTAGAGCATATATAAATCAATTCATTGCCTTATAATTCATGTCATAATCTACTTCAGTAGCTACACTCCATGTTTCGGGTTTTTCTGGTATTTCATATGGAGTCAGAATCTTAGAATATACTCTGTATCCAAGGTTTTTTAGATATATAATCATTCACGACTTCCAGCATCCATAGTTTTCTCCATTGAAGTTTGGTGCTCTGACCATAGACATTCCCTCTCTTGTATCAGTCGTCTTGATCTGTTTATAATCACATTTAGCTTGTTAAGGCTTTATAAAAAAGATCAACTTCTGATACCAATTGTTGGATCAGATTATACAAAATATACACAAGAGGGGGGGGGGGGGGGGGTGAATTGTGTCTTTTCAGAAATCATTGTGAGATTGTGTTATGCCCTTTAACATTAATCAGATAAATTAAGGCAGTGGAAATTTAATATCAGATACACAAGATATATAGTGGTTCGGGGAATAGAAATCCCATAGTCCAATACACCAACTCTCTACTCCACGAGCTTGGTGATTTTCACTAACAGGTCCTCATTTCAACAGACCGTTTCAACAACTGAGTACAGGCAGTTGACACCATTACAATCTAAGGCAAAACAAAGCCTTCTGGTTCAATCTAGAACCTACACAACTTAGTACGAGAATCCAGTCACTCAATAATTTAAAAGAAAAAAAATTTTCTGTATTCTGAAAATACTTTCCAAATGTTCTTCATACTTGCAACAACATGCAATTAACAATAGAAGGATCGTCGCCTTCAGAAATAATGATCTTCACAAAAATATTAATTTTGAGTCGATCCCGTTGTACTATATATAGTAATATAACTCACAAATTCATCAGTAGTAGATTCACAAGTGATCTTCGATGTAGGACAAATTAATCTTCTATTGTGATTGTTCTTCTTCAGAAAACAGAGCTTTTTCATTCTCTTGAATTAGTAGATCTGAATTTTTGATAGTATCTGTTTTTCTTCCCTTTTCTCAGAATGATTGAGAGATCACATAAGACCATTAGTTTTTGTTTTAACAAAAAAACTCATATATATATATATAAATGATAACTTCTTATCCTGCAAATTTAGATCCAAAAAAGTCACCTTTTGACTCGTGACATTCAAAAATTTGAATTTACAGAGCATTCATAACTTCCCTGAAGACTCAGCATAAAAAGAACCTTTTAATTAGATTATTAAACCATTGATAAAATGACTTTGAATCAGTTAAAGTTGCACTTTAAAATCAGCTATAAATCTGGCTTGAAATCCGCATAATAATCAACTTGCTGACCGTTGCATAAAAATATCGACTTTAAATTCACCGACGCCAAACGTAAGGTTGTGTTGTACAATATGCATCCCTTGAACATATGTTTGATTATGTATTCTTCAAATGTAGGGTTGATAACGTATGGTTGATTACAAATATAAGGTTTATCATAAACGTTGGGTTGGTCATCCATACCTTTCTCTTAAACATTCAAATGTATGGTAAAAGATCCATACTTTAACTTGATCCATACTTTTCCAAGAACGTATGTTTTTTACAAAAGGAAGGTTGATGAACCATACTTTTGAGAAAAAATGTGACGTTTAATACTTACATACAATTCTCCTTCCGTACTTTTCTGATATCCCAAACGTAGGGTTCCTTCCTAACTTAGGGTTCTTTTTCATACTTTTCCAATAACGTATGGTTGATTAACCATACTTTTCACTTATCTCATAAATAAGTCAATGCATTTTATCTTTACGCTATGTTTCTCCATGTGGAGTATGAACAGTGTTTTCAAAACAAGTTAAAGCAGATCTCGAATAAGTATGGTATGAACAGTGTTTCTAGAACATGCTAAATGCGAATACTTTAGAAATAAAACCCCGTTAATCAAGAACTTAAATATTTCATCCAGAAACAAAAATATAATTTATAATAAATTCCTAAAAAATAATTAACACATAAAATCATTAGAAAATAATTAAGGGTATTTGGGAGGCATAAAAATTGTCATAAAGAGATAGAGTATTCTTCTCAACATACTCCCCCATTAAATAAAATATTATGTATTGTTGAAGACAACACTTGATCAACAACTTGGACTTAAGAATATGCCTTCCTCTTGAACAAGAGACAACAAAGCATTGCCCCATGTCAGGGATCATGACCTCCAATTGATGGATTGGGAAGACGTTGGCATCATCCATACCTTCCGAGGGGTCACTTGTGACTGGGGTGAGCTTAACCTCACTTTCCAAAATCTTCTTATCCTTCCACTTATAATAGTCATCGTCCAGATAAAAGTCTTCACAAGAGGTGAAAGGACATACATCACCTTGGAGTATGCCTACTCATCCATTAAGGGGGTACTTGAGGCATTGGTGATATGATTAGGGGACTGCTACGTGTAGATGGAGCCATGGTCATCCCATCAATGCATTATATGCGGTGTCCTGGGAGACGACCATAAATTTAGTACTGGAAACTAGGCCAATGAATTGGGTCTTCTAATGGATCCTGCCAACCGGTGTCTGATCTGTCATGTCATATCCGTGGATACTTAAATCGGAGGGAGTCAAGTCTTCCTTCGATAACCCCAGCTTCTGCAGTGTCCACATCGAGATAAGGTTGATCTCGGAGCCGGTGTCAACGTGACAACGGTGAACCTCCACTCCATTAAATTGGCCAGTGATATACAGCAGGCATATTTTCCCCTATATGGCGAAGACTTCATCTTCTCCTGAGAATGAGATGATGTCATGGAATTCAGCACTCTTAACTGATTCAACATGAAAGGCTTCTGCGGCTGCTACCTCTGTCTCTAACTGGAGGGGGCTCTTTAAAGCCTCGGTGAGGGCCTCACGCATATCTAACAACAAGCGGAGGGCTTCAAGGATGGAAATAATTTCTGTTATACTGACAAGGTTCTTGAGGACATCGTACTTCCGTGTCAGGTGTGAACATCTGCTTACAGGAGGCCGCTCTGCGATTGGAGACATGGCGGGCCCTCCCAGCTGGACCGACGACTGTCTGGTGTTGGGCATATCCCACTACCCACTAGTCAATGCCAGAAGAGTAGCTATCGGATGAGGTTTGAACGATTGAGGTCAGCCTGTAGTGGGGAGAATCTATCACAGGATGGCCAAAGTGGCTCTGTCTGATCTAGTAGCACAAATGGTGGTGGATGCGGTCCTGACAACACCGGATGAAGAGGCTGCGAGTGTTGAGCTATACATTGGGCCTCCTGTCTAGTCTCAGTGGCATGCACAGCCTAGCTGTAGGTGCCGAATGATGAGCCTCAATGAACTATATAGCCATGACTTCACTGATGGTGGCGTCAGCTGGGGATGTTGGGTAGGTTTCCCTGGCGTCCCCCCTTGTCAGGAGTCATATAGGGGTTTACCAACTTGACGGTATTAACCAAAGCGTACCCTTGACTATCACTAGAAAAATCATCCACCATTAGGTTAATTATGGGGGAAATCCCCATATCAGGGAGAATGAAGTCGCCGAGTGTGTAGGACGATGACATCATTGGCGGGGAACGTTGCTTCTTCTTGCGCTGTCGATGCTTCCTCTTCTGGGAAGAGGCCGACTGAGAAGATGATACAGAAGTGGTGGTCGCAGCTTATGAAGTCTCAAGCTTATTTAGGCATACCCAAATGATGCCATGGGAACGAGAAACCATTTTACGAGCCATACAATAATCATAATTATGGGATCCGCAGCTGGGGACCTGCTGCCCGTCACATTCATTTTCGCTACCGCTGCATGAACGTGCAAAGACACGCGCTACTTGTGTCGGGGTTAGGCCCAACCTGACTATGTTGTTATCCACATGGTCTTAGATATAGTTCTTAAACACATAGAACTTATTGAGTTTGTTCCCTAGAATCCGATGATAGGGGCAGTGGTTGGGAAGATTAGTGAGATTCACCTCTACCAGCCTTCTGCACTCAGGCAAGCGTACAATCCCCTACTCTAGGGTTCTACGGAAGTAACCGGGGACCAGATTCTTTTTGAACGAGTACGTCTGGTGTCTTATTTTTGGATAGGGAGCCCTTGGTGCCAGGCCCTGACCAGGAGCCATAGGGGCCTGTTGAGGAGGTGGACCCTGATTGTCCCGCCTGGGCGGGGATGATACATTACGCGAGAGCGCCTACCGATTTTGAGGACATTGTGGAGCTGGAGGGTGTGCCTGAGGTGGAGGAACTCTGTGTGGCTGCGGGGCTGGTGCAACTGGTAGAAATTATAGTTGCATGGGGGCTTCTATTTGGGCCACTTTGGTGGGCTCATGTCATGACCCGACCCAACGGGGCTCGAGCTGCGACTCCCCAAGCCCGCCTCCAGTAGGCCAGGGGCTGGCGACCAGCGCCGAGTAGGCTATCTCACACATGAAAGGCATTATCCTATGGTACCTATATGCACACACCCACAAAGACCTCCATGAAACAATGCAGAGATATATAAAAATGAATAAGAAATGCATGCATACATCTATCCCAAACCAGAGTACAGCAGAAGTACAAAAGGGCAAAACAGGGCCCACCAAAAGAAAACTACAAAAGCGCATCCATCCTGCTCTGAAGAAGGGGAACACTGCCACAAACACCCACCGTAAAGCTCCCTCGGCACAGCTCCAGTAAACACCCCGGTCAACACGCTCACTAAGCTCCTCCTGCTCCGGGATCTCCTGGGACTCCGTCGAAAGGCCTGTGGCCTGCAAAAAGACAAAAACATGTGCGGGAAAAGCCCGTGCAGGGGTGAGTATAAACATACTCAGTAGGCACCCCAAAAACCCAAAACCCAAGGGATAAACTGAAAGGCAACAGTCCACTCAACCCAGCCAGAGGGAACCCAGACGAGAGAGAAACTCCATCTCGTGACCATCCTCGGCTAAACACAACCGGTCAACTGAGCTCAGCTCAGGTGTATGCCCATACATACACCTTGAAGAATCCAGATATACACAGCTCGCACCACAAAGCCACAAGAGGTACCGACCTCATCACCAGCAACTGCCCCTAACCAGGAGAGTACACCGCAAGAACACTGTCATCCCAGATGATACTCATCCGAGAGATACACTCCATCGGGTTTCTCACAAACCTCTCAGACGCTCACCCAAGAGATCACGTTCGTCGGATAGCATCACTGAGGAAACCTCCATGAAACAACAGAACCACCAAACTCCTCGGATAGGAGATCGCTCCTAGGGTCCGATAGGGGATACCAGAACCCACTCCGGTATACGAAGCTCACAGATAGGGGATCACTCCTAGGGTCCGCTGGTTGATACCATGACCCGATCTGGCATACATAGTTCTCACACATAGGGGATCACACACAGGATCCGTTGGGGGATACCACTACCCGATCTGGCGCTAGACAGAAGCATGTCTCACAGATAGAGGATCATCGCCCATATAGAGGTGGTCACGATGATACCGAAACCCTACCTGGTATAACTCGCGATGTAGGGGATCGAACAGACGATGCCGCAACCCTACCGTCACCAAGCGCTGTGTAGGGGATTGTATAACCAATTTTACCGCAACCATACTATAAACCTCATGATGAGTAGGGGATCGTACACCCGACGATTCCACAACCCTACTGGGCACGACCCACCACATAAGGGATCATATTCCCGATGATGCCACAAACCCTACGGGGTTAACCTACTAGATAGGGGATCACCGCCCGTGAATAAGCGGTCACAGCGATACCAAGAACCCGATCTAGGGTAAAGATGCTAGAGGATCCGCTCCGGGCCCACCGAAGGGATGCCATAACTCTAATAGTTTAAACATCCCATCGAGAGGATCACAAACCCATAAGAAGGTTTTGATGCCACAAGAACCCTCGTAGGAACAAACCAAGGGAGAACCCTCAACCACTGCTGGTCCAAACATCGCTAACCCGAGCGACCCGCAACAACACCTCACTGCGCACCTCCAAGGCCAAAACCGCGGACACCATCGCGATCTACGTGGAAAAACACACAGGATAGGCTGCTTACTTGCCCGAAATGGACTACTGGTGAAAATAGCACTATTCACCATAGCTAACACGTGTGGGGCCCACACAACGACCCCAAAACCCAATGAGCGGATCATACCACGACGATCCCCTCGGAAAAACAAGCGGAATCGACTACTCGCTCGTCTGAAACGGACACCCGGTGAAAAAGGTACTATTCAGCGAAGGCCAGCTCGGGTGGGGCCCACGCCTGGATTCCGAAACTCATCAAACGGATCACACCATTGTGATCCTATCAGAAAAAAACACAGGATCTACTGTTCATCCGCCAAAATTGGACTCCTGGTGCAAAAGCTGCGTTTCACCGCGAACGCCAAACCCCGGCCTCGTGGGGCCCGCACCCCATTCTCAGTCCCAACACCCAGAAACCATCTCTAAAAGTCCGTCCTACCATCAGGGTCTCAACGCCAGTGACGGCCCGTCAATCGAACGCTCCGGGTAGAAGTTACAACGGCCCGAAGTCATAAAATAATAAAACAGTATTATTTTTTACGACGTTTCTAGCTCCCAGGCCACGATCCCGAACCTTTAAACCCTTAAACCCACACCGGAGGGTTAGACTCATCGTCAGGGTTGCGTCGCCGAAAACGGCGCGCGAATCCGGCTCTCGGATTGCACGTTACGGGGGTTTAAAGACTCTCGTATGGTAAAAGAGGCCGGACCGGCCTGGACCGGCCGCCGCCGCCGGCCTGCCCTGGCCGGCGGCCCTCCGCCGCGCCGGTGGATCTTCCGCGGACCGTCGGGGGCACCCCGGCGGTCCGTTTTACAATCCAGAGGCATCTACACGACCCTCGGGACCCGATATATACTGGTACGGCTTCAATTTGCAGAAAAACGCAGAAAAAACGGGATCGGGGGTTAAAACTCAAATCCGCCTACCTCGCGGGCGAAACGCCGACGTTCTGCCTTAGATCCACACTCCAGAGATTCCACTGCGCGCTCATGGAACGTCTGCCGTCGAATTCTGAGATCATGGGCACTTCGTTTGCTCGATTCAGCGGAGCGGCGGTGAAGAACGGCGAAGAACGTCGAGAGGAATGATAAGGGGGGGGGGGCGCTGATATTTATATCAGTTGCCCGCCGGCGCCAACCCCGCCTCGGACCCGACGCCCAATGCGAACAAAAGTAAGGTCACCCGTAGGGTAAATGAGCTGTTCTGAACGCAACTGCGGTCTCAGATTTTCCATCTGATACCCCGTTCAGAAGTTATGTGAGCCGACGCTCGCACACTAACTTTGCTACTTATTTACGAAAACGCCCCTGGTGGCGTTTTTCACCGCTGGCCCGCGCCCGCAAAGTTTACACCCCACCTAGGGTAAACGGCACGTTTCGGATGCAACCGTTCCCTCGGATTTCCGTTCTGAGCTACCATTTATGAGATACCACACCCTGCCACGTTCATAGTATAAAAACACTTAATATTTTTATAAAATTAATTTCGGGCACACCGGGCCTCAGAATCGCACGCCGTCTTTGCGCCTAGCTCTGGAATTTTTCCAAGAAATATTCCAAAGTCTGACAGGACCTAAAACCCGAGTCACTATATCCTCCCCCCCTTAGAACTTTTCGTCCCCGAAAAGCCCTAAGTACAAGGAAAGCGATCAGACTCTCAACTGGGTCTCACACACTAGCGATCTCACCAAAAAACACCCATGCACGAACGTATAAGTCAGAGGGACTCATCCGAAACACCTCAATACTATCCGCTTTGGGCAGCACTGACTCGCCCACACAGTTTTAATCGCGTCACAAAAACGCGTCTCGGTGGGGGAAGGATCCCTCTTCCTCACGCATTCAAAGCATGTGGAACAACTCCCACACAAGGTCTTACCAACACCCTAAACAAAACTCAAGCAAGCAACAAAAGGAATGAGTACCGCTAAACAGTGTCAGACAAACTACTGCAGTAAGTAGAAAAGACACAAGGCGTACTTCTATCCATCTGTGGTGCCTCTGTGTCGACTGCCTCCAGGGCATGCAGCTGTCCTCGCCCTCGGCCACCAGCTCCCTGAGCTTGGCGTGGACCACCTGGGGGTGGGGGTGTTGGCAACTTGTACTGCCTACCACCGCCTCCTGCTGCACCAGCTCCGCCGCCACATCCGCCACCCTACGGACCTCCTTGCTCGAGACGCTGCCTCTGCTAAGGCGGTCCATCGACTGGCTCCCTCTCAGCAGCATGTCAGGTCAGACAATCTCTAGAAAGATGTCCCCGACCATCGCAAGCGTAACACCGCCTATCTTGTGGCTGACCAAAACTGGACTGCGAGCCCTGAGCCTCAGATCCTCCATTCTGGGGTCGCCTCCTGAAACGTTGACCACGTCCTTACCCCTGAGTTTGTCGTCGGCTACCAGATGCCAATCCGACTGACGAAGTCTCAGCTCTCGAGTGCCTAGCACTAACAGGGGAAATCTGCCCAGCCAGAAAACTCTCCACCACCAATGCTCGCTCCAGTACTCCATCATAGGTGGCCAGGCACAAGGAAACCACACCGGCTCGGATGTCCCTGCGTAAGCCCTGCTCGAAGGTCCGAGCCCTAAAGAATGGGTCTCTAACCATATACAGGGAGTAGCGCGACTGGTCTGTAAACCTCATTGAGTACTCCAACATAGTCATGCTCTCCTGTCGAAGATGAAGAAGCTCCTGGATCCGCACTGACCTCAGCGTCACCGGATAGAACTCTTGCATGAAGATCCGCTCAAACTCTGCCCACGTGAGCGTCTCCTCGTCATGGGAATGCATCACCAAACTCCACCATCGCCCGACAGAACCATGCAGAAGGCTCGCCGCTAGGACCACCATTTGATCTGGAGGTGTTCTCACTAGGAGGAAAACTCGGGTGACTGCCTCAAGCCAGTCATCAGCTGCCTAGGGGTCTGGATCACCCCGGAACCTCATAGGTCGCTGCCTCTGGAACTCGTGCAGTGCACTCAGCCTGCGCGCAACCTCGTCCTACACCGCCGGCACAAATAGCTCCTCGACAGGTGGTGGCTCAACCGGCAGACTCCCTAGAGGTGCAACCTCAGAACCCGTGCCCTACTCCACAACCTATACATGGGGCGGGTCGTCAGCACAATCCCATTGTGGAACCCTCGCTGGCTGTCATCGTGGAGGCATCCTGAAATACATTCATGATGCACCACGGTCAAAGAGTATATCTGGAGAGCTGACCCAAGAAGGACAAGGAAAACCCAAAAACCCAGTCCTATATGATGCATGTACCATTATGTCTATGTGACCAGTGTACGAATGTCTCGAGTCGAAAGAAAGGTTATCAGAGTCCTGGTGTATGGATAAGTCGGACTCTTCCCCAACACTGGAGTCCCTGGCCTGAAATCCGAACTCGAAACATCCTAACACTGCCTCTATGCAACCCAAACCAAGATCACAGCTAGACCAGCTACGCTATGAGATCCCAAAGGTGGAACCTGCTCTGATACCACTCTGTCACGACCCGACCCAACGGGGCTCAAGCCGCGACTGCCCAAGCCCTCCTCCAATAGGCCAGGGGCTGGCGAGCAGTGCCGATTAGGCTATCTCACACATGAGAGGCATTAACATATGGTACCTGTACGCACACACCCACAAAAACATCCATGCAACAATGCAGAGATATATAAAACTGAAAAGGAAATGCATGCATACATCTATCCCAAACCAGAGTACAGTAGAAGTACAAAAGGGAAAAACAGGGCCCACCAAAAGAAAACTACAAAAGTGCATCCAACCTGCTCTGAAGAAGTGGAACGCTGCCACAAACACCCGCCGGAAAGCTCCCTCAGCACAGCTCCGGTAAACACCCCGGTCAACACGCTCACTAAGCTCCGCCTGCTCCGGGTCCTCCTGGGACTTCGTCGAAATGCTTGTGGTCTGCACAAGAAACAAACATGTGCTGGCAAAGCCCGTGCAGGGGTGAGTATAAACATACTCAATAGGCACCCCAAAAACCCAAAACCCAAGGGAGCAACTGAAAGGCAACAGTCCGCTCATCCCAGCCAGAGGGAACCCATATGAGAGAGAAACTCCATATCATGACCATCCTTGGCTAAACACAACTCGTCAACTAAGATCAGCTCAGGTGTATGCCCACACATACACCTTGAACAATCCAGATATACACAGCTCTCACCACAAAGCCACAAGAGGTACCAACCTCATCACTAGAAACTGCCCCCAACCAGGAGAGTACACCACATGAACACTGTCATCCCAGATGACACTCATCCGAGAGATACACTCCATCGGGTTTCTCACAAACCTCTTATATGCTCACCCGAGAGATCATGCTCGTCGGATAGCATCACTGAGGAAACCTCCCTGAAACAATAGAACCACCAAACTCCTCGGATAGGGGATCGCTCCTAGGGTCCGCTAGGGGATACCAGAACCCACTTCAGTATACGAAGCTCACAGATAGGGGATCACTCCCATGGTCCGCTGGGGGATACCACGACCCGATCTAGCATACGTAGTTCTCACACATAGGGGATCAAACCTAGGACCCGCTAGGGGATACCACAACCCGATCTGGAACTAGACAGAAGCATGTCTCACAGATAGAGGATCATCGCCCATATAGAGGTGGTCACGACGATACCAGAACCCTACCTGGTATAACTCGCGATGTAGGGGATCGAACCGACGATGCCGCAACCCTACCGTCACCAAGCGCTGCGTAGGGGATCGTATAACCAATGATACTGCAGCCCTACTATAATCCTCATGCTGAGTAGGGGATAGTACACCCGACGATGCCACAACCCTACTGGGCATGACCCACCGCATAGGGGATCATATTCCCGATGATGCCACAAACCCTACGAGGTTAACCTACTAGATAGGGGATCAACGCCCGTGAATAACCGGTCACAACAATACCAAGAACCCGATCTAGGGTAAAGATGCTAGAGGATCCGCTCTGGGACCACCGGAGGGATGCCACAACTCTAACAATTTAAACATCCCATCAAGAGGATCACAAACCCATACGAAGGTTGTGATGCCACAAGAACCCTCGTAGGAACGAACCAAGGGAGAACCCTCAACCACTACTGGTCCAATCATCGCTAACCCGAGCGACCCGCAACAACACCTCACTGCGCACCTCCAAGGCCAAAACCGAGGACACCATTGTAATCTACGCAGAAAAACACGCAGGATAGGCTGCTTACTTTTCTAAAACGGACTACCGGTGAAAACAACACTATTCACCGTAGCTAACTCGTGCGGGGCCCACACAAATACCTCGAAACCCATCGAGCGGATCATACCATGGCGATCCCCTCAGAAAAACAAGCGGAATCGACTACTCGCTCGTCCGAAACGGACACCCGGTGAAAAAGATACTATTCACCGAAGGCCAGATCGGGTGGGGCCCACGCCTGGATTTCGAAACTCATCGAACGGATCGCACCATTGCGATCCTCTCGAAAAAACACATAGTCTCGACTGTTCATCTGCCAAAATCGGACTCCAGGTGAAAAAGCTGCGTTTCACCGTGAACGCCAAACCCCGGCCTCATGGGGCCCGCACCCTGTTCTCAGTCCCAACACCCAGAATCCAAATCTAAAAGTATGTCGTACCATTAGGGTCTCAACGCCACTGACGTCACATCAATCGGACGCTCTGGGTAGAAGTTACAACGGCCCGAAGTCGTAAAATAATAAAACAATATTATTTTTTATGACGTTTCTTGCTACCAGGCCACGATACCGAACCTTTAAACCCTCGAACCCACACTAGATGGTTCATCTCGTCGTCAGGGTCACGTCACCCCAAACGGCGCACGAATCCGGCTCCCGGATTGCATGTTACGGGGGTTTAAAGACCCCCCGTATGGTAAAAGAGGTCGGACAGGCCTGGACCGACGAATCTTCCGCGGACCACCAGGGGCACCCCGGTGGTCCGTTTTACGATCCAGAGGTGTCTCCACGACCCTCGGGAACCGATCTATACTGCTACGGTTTCAATTTTCTGAAAAATGCAGCAAAAACAGGATCGGGGGTTAAAACTAAAATCCGCCTACCTCGCGGGCGAAACGCCGACGTTCTGCCTTAGATCCGCGCTCCTGGAATGTCCACCGTCGAATTCCGAGCTCATGGGCGCTTTGTTTGCTCGATTTGGCAGAGCGGCAGTGAAGAATGGCGAAGAACGTCGAGAGGAACGATAAGTGTGTGTGTGTGGGGGGGGGTGCTAATATTTATATCAGCCGCCCGCCGGCGCCAACCCCGTCTCAGACCCGACACCCGATGCGAACAAAAGTAAGGTCACCCCTAGGGTAAACGCACAGTTCGAAACGCAACGGCGGTCTCAGATTTTCCATCCGAGACTCCTTTCAGATGTTATGTGAGCCGACGCTCGCACAATAAATTTTCTACTTATTTACAAAAACGCCCCTGGTGGCGTTTCTCACCGCAGGCCCGCACCCGCAAAGTTTACACCCCGCCTAGGGTAAACGGCACGTTCTAAACGCAACCGTGCCATCAAATTTCCGTTCTGAGCTACCATTTAGGAGATACCACACCCCCGCCATGTGCATAGTATAAAAATACTTAATATTTTTATAAAATTAATTCCGGGCACACCGGGCCTCAGAATCGCACGCCGTCTTCGCTCCTAGCTCTGGAATTATTCCTAGAAACATTCCAAAGTCTGTCAGGACCAAAAAACTGAGTTGCTACAGCTCATGTATGGTGGTTCTCGTTGCTGGGATTATAGGGGGAAGCGGACGTGTCTGGCTAGCATGTTGCAAAGCTTCTTTGAGGCGCTGGGCCTTATATGAGAAGTATCAAAACCCTCCAGGATAGTTCTGAGTGATCAGGGAGGGAACCAGTTCTGTCTTGACATTTGAAACACACTACCGATTGTCTCTTATCGACTGGTCAAGGTTTCAGTGCTCTGCTAATGTGTGTAGCAGCACTCGGGTCGAATTCTCGGCGATGATACTTTGTAATAGTCATTTGTTTTTAGTTGATTGTTTTCTGATTGGGGGATTGTTTGCAGAGCTTAAATTAAGTGATTAATGATTGGTTTTTTATTTAAAAATTTGATAAATATTGGTCTGAGTTCATCATTAGGTAGTTAAGCTTGTGATATCCTTGATCTTTGCTTTATATTGCATTAAATTAACACTCATGTCACAAGATGGCGTTGGTTAGAATTCCTAAGTGTTAAGGATTTAATCTAAGACTTAACATAACTTAAGGTTCTAATCTCAATCAGATCTTATTGATGGTGGTGTATTTATGGTTCCAATAATCCATGGATTCCACATGTTAATCAAAACAAGTCATTAATCATTAATTTGTTAAGTTCAACATACACAATGTTAATTCGAAGAATATTCATCGAGAAAAAGCTCTCAATCACTTAACAAATATAAATTATAACTCACCCCAATGAGAGATTTACTCATCCATTTGGGTGTTTAATAATCTGTTTATAATGATTATAAATATAATTTATGAAGAGAAGAAAAATAAAGGGATAATAAAAGAGTGTTGCGTCGAACACACACACATGAACAATGCTGATAATTAAAAAATGGACTTTCGATTGAATGAGGAAGAAAAAGAAGGGAAGGTGATTCAACTGTATTTAAACTATTTTAATAAAATTAATATTAAACTACAGAAGGTGGATGAGAATAAGAGATATTGAAGAAGAAACTTTCATTAAAACAGAATTAAAAAACACAAACTTACAAGATTACAAACGAAGAACAACACAAAAGTGAAAGGAAACAGAAGAGGAATGGTATCTCAAGTGAAAACCTGAGTATGTAAGGTCCTCCCAAGCCCATGGAATGTATTTTGTCATGCCAATATGTGTTCTTATCTTCTTAAATGTCAACCCATTTGAAGGAGAAGAGGGGGATGTATTTATAGCCCATGGAAGTGGACTGTTTGCATTCCCAATATGTCCCTCCACTTGGCTCACTGGTCAGGACTTACAAATAGAGGAATCCTGAGATATCTCTTTCCTAAAAGTTGTATATAATAATTTTGGAAGACTACTCTCAAAATTTTGAGGCATTTTTACATGTCGATCCAATGTTATGGCTTGTTGATTAAACAATATTAATCTTTCCATTTCAATCCAGTCTTTTTGAAGTCCAAAATGTGAAAGGGTTTTTGAATAGGACTATGCCTTAAAAACCAAATTATTTCATCAGAAAAGTCTTCCACCTATATCTCATATTTAACACTGAAAAATCTCAGCTCTATTTTATTATTACATCATGAGATATTCCATGAATAATGTTTAGAATTTAATTCCTATCCAGAACGGTGGGTTGGACTTCAAGGAATTAGTTGGGACCCTTGTTCTTGTAGTTGGACCTTAAAATTTTAATCCACGATTTCGTTGGATAATCTAGAACATATGGTGGAGTTTCATAAAATTTGGGCATCGGGCTTTAGACCAATAACTCGATCATTATTGATAGTCCAGTTTCATCACAAATTCTTTGAGTCTTCTTGTGTTGACCATATGAGCCTTCAAATGGAAAAATTGTCTCATGATTATTTATAATGATATGTGGTAAATTGAATAAGCAAACCTAAAAAACAATATCCACACAATTTGAATCAATAGGGTGAGATTTATAAATAAAATAGTCAACTGACTCAATTGGACTACTTCTAAAAATGCTCAAAAATTATACTTAGTGTTAAAACATTAATATTTCACACAAATTATACACATTTCATATAAAATAATTAAATGGAGTATATAATAAGAAATTAAAATATTAATAACATCAACTCCCCCACACTTAGTCTTGTTCACGTCCTCATGTTCAACAAATATAAAAACATAACAAACTCATTTCCACTCACCAACAAATAGTGAATTTTTTTTTTCTACAATCAGGGGAGGTTTAGACTATTTCACTCATCCATTTTGAATTCCACCACAAGTTGTTAAAGAAACAATGTTACAAAATTAATTCATTTTTTTCATGCACTAATTTTGAAATGGAAAATGTGGACACTCAAAACTCACACCTCTCAAGATAATAAAATTAATTTGTGGAGGTTCACTCTTTCTCCAACCAAAAGTGAAAATCATAGAGTTTGAAAGGGATCCTAGATTACAATACCTATCCAAAGTGACAAATAATCCAGAGGTATTTTTAAGTGGTTTTTCTGTGGCTATGGGATGGTAGGAATATAATTTCCAAGAGAGAGAAGAAGAGGGTTAAAACACAAACATAGAAAAAGAAATGCACATTTTTTTTGAAATAAAACATGGAAGGAAATGAAAACACATATTTACAAGGGAATTATTGTGTGAAGAAAGTCACAATAGATGATGAAAATTTGAATGGGACGAGAAGATAAAATATTTATAAACCACAAAACTTCTCCCAATGACATAAGAATATAATGCAAGTTTTCATTTTTTTCTCTTTTCTCAAAAGTTGAACATGGAAAAGTTATCACACTCATATCCAAACCCACGATTGATCTCTTTAAGACACTAACTATAATAATTATAACAAGATCAAAGGTTTAGGAAGAGTTTTTTTTGACCTACCCAAGAAACAACCTGTTTTGTTTTTGTTTTTTTTTTATTTTTTTTTATTTTTTTTTGACACCATTCAATAACATTTAAAAATGACATAAATTAAAGTACATTACATTCCTCAAAACACAATGAATGACAACATCTCCCCCACACAAAAATGGATTCTTTCCCTTAATCATATGATAACATGGTGAAATCAACAAAGGGTAACCAAAATGAAATCCATCCCCCCCCCCCAAACTTAAATTTCAAAAAAAAATTATGCAATGAAAATAAATGTTAATATTAGGTGGGAAAAGGTATTGGGATTGTAATGTGTCTATCAAAGAAAAGGTTTTCATAGGCTCGAAGGGGATTTCTAAAAGGGATTAATGTAAGGGAAATGAGAGGATATTTGGCTATTGTGATTCTCATGCGGTTCAGAAAATGCCTCTATCATATTAATACACACTAAATTAGGAAATTCATCTCGAAGGTCAAAAACTCAAGGCTCCCAAATGGGGGTGAAAACACACATTTTTAAAAGATGGTCCATATGTGGCCCTAGCATGAAATCCAATGTCGGTTCTCACGGTTGGAGAAAATAATTTTCAAAAATCAATTTTCAAAAATCAATAACCGAGCATTCAAAATGTATTATTCTTGACACAAAATTATTTATCCAAATATCCGAGGAAAATAAAAAAATATTAAATGAAAAAATTTCTGTTAACTTCCCAATATTGTTGGAAAAAATTAGAAAATTGGAAGGTGAGTAATCATGAATCTTTATTTTTTGTATATTTTTTTGTTATGATGTTTCTATTTTTGTTTTCTTTTTGTTTATGTTTTTTTAGTTTTTAATAAAGTTAAACCCACAAAAAAGAGAATGTGAAAAATAATGTTTTCGATAAAGAAAGTAGTAAAAAATGAAAAGGAGAGGAAGAAGAAGAAAGAGGTAGATAGAGGAAGAGATAAAGAGAGAGTTAAAGGGAAAGAGGTGCCCTCTAGTTTGGATTTGGAGGGTTTCCATCTCCATATATTGGTAGGTCTACTGGAGAAGTTGGGTATCCAGTGGAAGTCGATGTTGATCCAGGATTGTGTGTCCTCTCATGGTGATGCTTTAACCGATTCCCATTAACCATGAATGTCCTTTTCGAAGAGGGGTCTTGGACTTGCACTACACCAAATGGGTAAACATTAGTAATAATAAAAGGACCTTCCCAACGAGAATTAAGTTTACCTTGGTGAAGCCAAAATCTAGAATTGAAGAGCATTACCTATTCAACTTCATGGAATACCTTTCTTAGGATGTGTTTGTCATGGATTACCTTAAACTTTTCTTTGTACATATTGGAATTCCCATAGGATTCAAGTCAAATCTCCTCCAGTTCATCCAATTGCAATAATCTTTCTTCACCAGATTTTTCACAATAAAAATTACTAATTTTCACAGTCCAAAAAGACTTACGTTTGATTTCAACTGGCAGATGACATGCTTTACCAAAAACTAGCCTAAAAATACATCCCAATGGGTGTTTTATAGGCAGTTCGATAAGCCCGAAGTGCTTCACCAAGTCTTTCAGGCCAGTCTTTTCTGGTGGGTTTTACAATTCTCTCAAGAACTCTTTTCACTTCTCTATTATAAATTTCATCCATTCCATTTGGTTGGGGGTGATATGCAGTTGAAGATTTATATATAACCCTATTCTTTTTCAAAATAGATTCCATGGTTCTATTATAGAAATGGTTTTCTAAGACACTTATTAAGGAACATGGTGTTCCAAATAGGGGGAAGATGTGTGTCTTTAGGAACTCACTAACAGTATGTGAATCATCCTTTCTAGTGGGTTTGGCCTTGACCCACATAAAAACATAATCAACCGCAATAAGGATGTATGAGAATCTATTGAAAGGGGAAATGATCCCATGAAATTGATTCCCTAAACATCAAATATCTCACAAAAAATTAATGGTTTTTGGGGCATTTCATTTCTCTTTGAAATTGTGCCAAACTTTTGGAAAGTGGGACATGATTGACAGAACTCATGTGAGTCCTTGAAGAGTGAAGACTAGAAGAATCTAGATTCTAGGACCTTCTAGGAGGTCCTTTGTAGTCCAAAGTGGCCACCACGATGCATTGAGTGACAGAACTCTAATATGGAAGAATGTTCATTTTCATCGACACATCTCCTTATTACTATGTTAGCCCCAATTTTCCAAAGTTTATTTTCTTCCCAAAAATAATATTTTGAATCACTTTTCATCTTCATTTTTTTTCTTTTGAAAAAATTTCAGGAAAAACACCAGAAACCAAGTAATTTACAATTGGGGCATACCATTGTAACTTTGGAGTGAAAGATGAAAGGTGCTTAGCGGAGAATTCAGGATCAATGATTTCTAAATGAGAAGAATTAGAAATTCTACTCAGGTGATCAGACACATAGTTTTCTTTTCCTAGTCTATCTATTATTTCAAGGTCAAATTCTTGGAGCATTAGGATCCATATTATTTTCCTCGGTTTGGAATCACTTTTCTTGAGTAAGAACTTTATAGCATAATGGTATGTGAAGTTGATGATTTTGGAAGCTAAGAGATAGGGCCGGAATTTATCTAAGGCAAAAACAACTGCTAATAGTTCTTTTTCAGTGATAGTGTCCTAAAATTGAGTTTCATACAATGTTTTTGAGGCATTATAGATGACAAGAAGAATTTTTTCTCTTCTTTGACCAAGAACAGCCCCAATGACTCTATCAGAAGCATCACACATATACTAAAAGGGTAAGTACCAATCGAGAGGTTGGATTATTGGGGCAGATATTAAAGAATTTTTGGGTTCAATAAAGGCTTTCTTGAAAACCTCATCAAAATGGAACATGGCACATTTTGGAGAAACCAAGTGAGTGGGAGGGAAATACAATTGATGTTATGGATGAATATCCGATAGAAACCGGCTTGACTGGGAAATGAATGAATGTCTCAAACCGAAGTGGGTTGAGGAAGTGATCAGATCACTTCAATTTTGGCAGGATCGACTTCAATACCATATTTCGAAAATATGTTCCCTAGAAAAATCCCAATTGCAACCATGAAGTGACATTTTTCAAAATTTAACGCAAGGTTACACTTGACATACTTTTATAGGACTAGAGAGAGTGAATTCAAACAAGATTCAAATGACTCACCATAAATAGTAAAGTAATCCATGAAGACTTCCATGAAATGTTCAATGAATTTGGAAAAGATACTCATCATACATATCTGGAATGTTTCAGGAGCATTGAAAATGTTAAAGGAATTCTTCTATATGCATATGTTCCAAAGGGGCATGAGAAAGTAATCTTTTCTTGGTCCTGAGGTGAGATTGGGATTTGGAAGTAGTCGGTGTATCCATCAAGAAAGAAATAGTGTGACTTTTCGGCTAATCGTTCCAGCATTTGATCATGTAATGGAAGAGTGTAGTGGTCTTTTCTTATTTTAACATCTAATTTCCTATAATCGAAGAAAACATTCCATTTTTTTCACCCAGGTTGTGACTACCTCTCCATGATCATTTGTGGCAACAGTTATCCCACCCTTTTTAGGTACAAATTGAATTGGACTAGCCAATTCACTATTAGAAATTGGGTAGATAATACCACCTTAAAGAATCTTGGTGATCTCTTCCCTAACTACCTCAATTATGAGTGGGTTGAGTCTTCTTTGTGGTTGTCTAATTGGTTTGGATGACTTCTTAAGATGGATGTGATGTGTAAAAAAGGGAAGGGATGATTCCTGGTATGTCATCTAGGGTCTATCCTAAGGAATTTTTATTTTCCTCTAACACCTGAACAAGTTTAGACTCCTCAGTTTCAGTAAGTGATGCAGAAATAATGATAGGATATGAGTGATCACAGAAAAGGAATGCATATTTCAGATGTTCAAGAAGAGGTTTTAGATCAGTCTCATCTTTTATTTTTGGGTTAAACAACTCCGGAATGAAGGAAGGGACATCATTTGATTCAGGTTCATTCTTCTTAATACTATCCAAGGTGGAGCAGTAGAGATCAGAGTTGATGTGGGATCCAAGAGAGTTTTCAAGTTCCTCTAGATTGTTGGAGTCTATGAATGATAGGTCCACATAAACTTCACCATTTATCACTTGATTAATCATGATGTATATTTCACAAGATCCTTTATCATAAAAAAATGATCATGATAGAATGGGGTTCAATTTACTCTTAGAAGTGTCCTCAGAAGCATGGATTGAGAATGTAGAGTGATCCTCATATGGGTATCACATGTCTTGTAAAATGTTGAACTTGACCAGTTGGTCACCGAATTCCATGGTTAAGATTCCTGAATGGACATCAATCTTGGTTCTCGCAGTTATGAGGATTGGTCTTTCTAGAATTAGGGGAGATTGAGAAGAGTTTGTCTCACCTTCCATGTCAAGGACATAGAAATCAGCAGGGAAGATAAGATCATTGACTCGGACAAGGACATCCTCAATTATTCCATCAGGACTGGCTGTACTTCAGTTGGAAAATTGAATAACAACACCCGTTGGATGTAAGGGACCTAGAACAAGGTTTGAGAATATGGATTTGGGCATGAAATTAAATGAGGATCCTAGGTCAATGAGTGCATCATCAAAGTTGGAACTTCCAATTTGGAATAGAACCGTAAAGGTCCCTGGATCTTTTCACTTAATGGGAATGGACTCTTGGGTTGAAACATTTTCGAAGTTCTTAAGTTGCCTCTTGTGGGTACAAAACTCCTTGAGAAACTTGGGATAATTAGGAATTTGTTTTATGGCATCTAATAGGGGAATGTTGAAATAAACACATCTAAACATGTAGAGAATTTCAGGATTGGATTCAAAGGACTACTTTGTCTTAGAAATGGCTTTAGTAAAATTAATTGGGTTCCAATGTGGAATAGAAGGAGGTGGGGGAATGGATTTAGGTTCCTTTTCAAGTTTATTTTTCTTTTCATTTTCTAGGACAACATTTAAAGGTAGTTTATATGACATATCTTGAGGTATAACAATTTTCTTTCCTAATATAAGTTTAATTGTACTTACATTACCTTTGGGGTTGGGTAATGGTTGACCTGGATGTTGGGAAGAATTGGATGGTTGCTGCTGACTAAGGTGGAATGCATGTTGACCGATTTGGGTTTCAATGTTCATGAGGCTGGAACAGGTGAAGGAGGTAAGATCTTCCACTGCACTTTCCCATGGTTTCTTGGAATAAGAGGCTTGTCCCGGATTGGGATTACCGAGATTTTGGTTCTTGGGAAAGTGGTTGTATTAATTTTGGAATTGGGAAGGGTCACTAGGATAATGGAATCCAGAAGGAGGATTGTTCCTTTGATGTTGAGGAATAAAAGGACAAGGTTTTTGGAAGTTACCAACAACTTGACCATATTGAAACTAGTTTTCATTTTGAGGAGGGAATTGAGGGGGTTGAGATATGGGATTACCATACCTAAGGCCTTGGTTATAGGAAGAAGAGAAGGGCTCAGAGTGAGGTTGGTTGAAGTTTCTAACAAACTGACCTGATAGTTGATGGTTGGTGTTCTGCTGAGCATATGCTGCATTGAGCTCCATTGGTATAGATGGATCAGATTGATTCTATTGAAGTTGTGGAAATGTGTCTATATGATGAGATGAAGAGTTTCAGATTCCACAGTTTTTGACAGGTCTAGGAAACATTGATTGAGGAGAAAATGAGGTTGTGGATTTGGTAGCCACAAATAGTTGTTGCACAAGACCTGTAAGTTCACTCATCCACTCAGTCATCTTGTTCGGCTGAATTGATTGATTATCATTGGATTTTTTGACTTGAGCATGTTCTCAAGTATGTAATTGTTTTTTGTTTGTAGCCATGTTACTTATGAGATCTCTTGCAGCTGTGGTAGTTTTATCAACAAGAGCACTACCACTTGCGGCATCAATGAGAGTTCTCTCTATAGCCAATAACCCCTCATAAAAGAATTGGATCAGAATTTGATCAGGGATTTGGTGGTGTGGATAGGTTGAACCAAGATTTTTGAACCTCTCCCAGTATTAATCGAGTGATTCACTTGGGAACTGATGGATACCACTTATTTCCGTTCAGATAGAAGCGGTACGAGAAGCATGAAAGAATTTCTATAAGAAGAGTCGCTTCATGTCATTCCATGTGGTTATAGAACCAAGAGGAAGGTAGTAGATCCATTTCTTAGCAGTGCAAGCTAGGGTGAAAGGAAATGCTCAGAGTTTTATTTTTTCCTCAGAAACCCCTTGAAACTTCATGATAGAGCACACCACTTGGAACTCTTTAAGGTGAAGATGTGGATCCTCACCGGCTAGCCCATGGAAATGAGGGAGAAGATGAATCAAACCCAATATGAGTTCAAAGTCAGCCTCTATGTTTGGATATTTAATAACAAGAGGTTGGTAATTTATATCAGGGGAAACAAGTTCTTTAAGTGTTTGTTCCCTTGGATTGGCCATATCTAATTCAATTGGTTGGACAAGGACTGGTTCTTTAATTATTTGATTTTCTCTTATGTTCCTCCTAAGTTGGTGAAGTGTTTTCTCAATTTTAGGGTCAAAAAAATCTCAGAGATTGTTTGGGAGGATACGGGGCATTTAAATAGATGTTGGAAGGAAAAGGAAGATGAGTTTTTCTTTGTGTTTTTTCTATTTATGATTTTTTTGAGAAGACAGGGTTTTCTTTGTGATTTTTTTAATAATTTTTTAATAATTTTTTTTAATTTTTTTACAATAACCAGAAACTAAGAACTACTTAAAGAACCATCCCCAAAAAGGGATCCATTTGAAATGTGTGGCCGATTTTCTCCTATCAACCAGTCAGGGTTCTGGTTCTCTCCTAATGTACATAGCAGCACTCGGGTCAAATCCTCGGCGATGATACTTTGTAATAGTAATTTGTTTTAGTTGATTGTATTCTGATTGTGGGATTGTTTGGAAAGGTTAAATTAAGTAAATAATGATTGGTGTTTGATTAAAAAAATTTATAAATATTGGGGGTGAGTACATCTTTAGATAGTTAAGATTGTGATATCCTTGATCTTTGCTTTATATTGCATGAAATTAACAACCATGTCACAAGATGGCGTTGATTAGAATTCCTAAGTGTTAAGGATTTTATCCAAGCCTAAACATAACATAAGGTTCTAATCTCAATCAGATATTATTGATGGTGGTGTATTTATGGTTCCAATAATCCATGGAAACTACATGTTAAACAAAACAAGTCATTAATTCATTACATGTTAAGTCCCACATACACAATGTTAATTCAAAGAATATTCATTGAGAAAAATATCTCAATCACTTAACATACCTAAATTATAACACACCCAAATGAGAGATTTACTCATCAATTTGGGTGTTTAATAATCCGATTATAATGATTATGATTATAATTTAAGAAGAGAAGAAAAAGAAAGGGATAAAAAAAGAGTGGTATGTCGAACACACACACAAGAACAATGATGATAATAAAAATAACGAACTTTTGATTGAATGAGAATTCAAAAGATGGGAAGGGGATTAAACCATATTTAAACTATTTTATGATCATTAATATTGAACTACAGAAGGTGGATGAGAATAAGAGATATTGAAAAAAAAACATGCATTAAAACATAATTACAAAACACAAACTTACAAGATTACAAACGAAGAACAACACAAAGTGAAAAGAAACAATGAGAAGAGTAATGGTATATAAAGTGAAAACATGAGTATGGAAGGTCCTCCCAAGCCCTTGGAAAGGATTTTTTCATGAAAATATGTGATCTGATCTTCTAAAATGCCAACCCCTTTGAAGGAGATGAGGGGGATGTATTTATAACCCAATGAAGTGAACTGTTTTCATTCCCAATCTGTCCCTCCACTTGGATCGATGATTTGGACATCCAGAAAGTAGAATCTAGAGATATCTCCTTCTTTAAAGTTGTATATAATAATGTTGTACGACTACTCTCAAATGTTGGAGTCATTTTCACCTATGTAGACAAAGGTATGGCCGGTTTATTAAACAATTTTAATCTGTCCATTTCAATCGAGTCTTTTTGAATTCCAAATTGTAAAAGGTTTTTTGAATAGGATGCTACCTTCAAAACCAAATTATTTCTTCAAAAAAGTCTACCTCCTATATCTCATATTTCATAATGAAATATGTCAGCAATATTTGATTATTACATCATGAGATATGTCATGAATAGTGTTCAGAATGTAATTCCTATCTAGAATGGTGGGATAAAATTCAAGGCATTAGTGGGGCCCCTTTTTCTTATATTTGGACCTTTAAATTTTTATCCATGATTCCTTTGGATATTCTAGAAAATATAGTGGAGTTTAATAAAATTTATGCTTCAGGATTTAGACCAATAACTCAATCATCATTGATGATCCAGTTTCATCCCAAATTCGTTGGGTCTTCTTGTGTTGACTATATGATCCTTCAAATGGTTAAATTGGTCCATGATTCCTTCTAATGATATGTGAAAAAGTAAATAAGGATTCTTAAATAACAATAAAAATAGAATTTTAATCAGTAGGGATAGAGTTATAAATAAAATAGTAAACTGACTCAATTGGACTACTTCTAAAAATGCTCAGATATTATAGTTAGTATTAAAACATTAATATTTCACACAAATTATGCACATTTCATATAAAATAAGTAAAGGGAGTATATAATAAGTCATGAAAATATTAATAACATCAACATTTCGTATGCAAATCATCAGTAATTTCTCTAGAGTCAGTGGCATGTTGAGGGAGTATGTGAGCCCCATCCACTGGGTGATAAAGTCTGTGACTCGCCCATCAGGCATCTGCATGCACTTGAAGAGGTCTGCAATACTGGTATTCCGGGTGGTAGAGCTGAACTGGTAGAGGAATTTCCTGTGAAGGTCCTCCCAGCTGGTCACAGATCCGACGGGGAGCTGGTTGTACCAGACGAATGTCGTCCCCTCTACCGTCTGGACAAAATAGCAGAGCTTAACAGCCTCTTGATGTGCTATCATCCACAACATGGGCCCAAAACGCGAGTTAACGAGGTATAGATGCTGTGGAGGGTCCCCCATACCATTAATGGGGGAGAATGTTGGATTCCCGAAACCCGGTGGTGTCGACATATCATCCACCCATGCCGGGTATGGCTTGCCACCTGATGGGATTGTCACCTGCGGAGTTTCCAATGCCTCAAGGCGAGCTATGAGTGCCACCATAGGATCATCCAAGAAGGGGTCCCTGTCTTAATGGGGATCCCTATCCACGAGTGCGTTGCCAGGATCTACAACATGGTAGATGGGTTAAGCGGCTCGTGCAGCGACTGGTGGAGCGGCTTGCTGGGCAACTGGGGGAACACGAGCCGGATTCCTCAGATTCTCACGCCATTCGAGAGGATTTGGTGAGACATACCGTGCCCTCTTTCCGTGAGTTCTAGATTAAACCCTATCAATGAATGCTACATGATTAGGGATACCCAGAGGCATCTCGCTGAGGGGTAGTTGTTCCTTCCCCTACTGCCCCAACCTAGGATCACCAGTGGGTTTGTCGCTCTACATCACGTTCAGACAGGATTTCATCGACTAACCTTTTCTACTCGGGAAGTTGTTGTCAAAATGTGTCCTTATCAGGGTCCTCCTCTATCTTCTACACTGAGGCAGATGGGTCAAAGTGCTTCAAATATGAGACATTCTCTTTTCCCTTACGAGCATTCTGGTTGAGTACCAACGCCTTAGTGGGCATAGATAGACCTAGGAGGTTCCTCTACTGACAAGTAATCCTCCCTGATGGGTCCAGCAGTGGTGGCACACCCTCATGGGGTAATTCTCTATTGAGAAACTCTAGCTCATCCTCCTTGTCCTCTATGTCTTCCATGTTGATTGTGACCCTTCCTGGGGGCATGTCCTCAATATCTCATAGTGAGTCAGGCTGCCGCCTGATAGGGCTGAAGAGGAGGACAACATACTACCCCCAACCACAGATTTTCACATGGGGGGTAGCCTCCCTAATAATTTTACAGAGTACCTTGATACTCTTAACACATTGCTGCTAGAGGGCCTCATGAAGGCTTGGTGACTCGGGGCGCTGGGCCATAGGGAGTGCGGTCAGATCGACTAGACGACACTGCTCATTAATGTATTCAAAATGTGCTTAGATCCTTGGAAAAACTACATGCTGATGAAGAAGGATGAAATGAATCACCCATAGGGTGTAGCAGAAACACTCAACTTCCGTTGGGGTGAGGGACTCGGGTATGTAGAAATCTCGTGCTGCTGCAGGCCAGAACATCTCGGGTAAGTGGTCCGCTGCTAGGATGCTCCAGAAGATCATCAGCTCAAATTCAGGGTCTGACCCTTGATTTCACCACTCACCAACTAGGAGTGGTTGAGGAACTGGAAGCAGTACTAAGGAATACCGCTGGGACGGTAGGTTGGCTGGCGGGGAATACAGCTAACGGGCTGACTGGCCGCCGATTCTCAGGCTACCCTCTGAGGAGTGTAGTGACCTGGTTGCTATGTCGTGATAGGATGGGCTGATGGCCACTATTCTTGAATCAGGGGCTATGGCTACTGGTGGTGGGTTGCACTACTATTCGCCTGCTACTGGTCCCCAGAATAGCTCTCTATGATCTCTTGTGGAGTTAGAAAGTGCTTCCAGCGATAATGGTGGTGATTGAACAACCGTAACCTATGGGGTTGCTAGATTTTCATCCTCCTGGATAAACCTACGAAGGGAAGCAGGAATCCTGTGGACCTCGCATTCTGGGAGCACCAGGCTGATGCGCCTCGTCCCTGCCCTGACCCTTGACACGGATGAGCAAGGGGAGGGTTCCCGAGATGAGTCATACTCCACTTCAGAGTCTGAGAAGAGGACCAGTTTGATCTATATTAGGGATTGTTTCCAGGATTTATCTTGTGGTGGTGACGACCCGCCTTCCTACCCCTAGGTGGCTCCTCAAGACAGGGCTGATTCCTAACATGGGGTCCTTTGACCGCTTTGGTTCCAGGACGGAGAGGGTTTCCACTCGAGACATCTGAGGTGTGAGGAGCACCAGGACAAATGTCGAAGGGGACATAGGGAGGACCTTCATGAATGATGTACCCAATTTATGTATACATTTCCTCATATATAATTGAAGATAAAAGTATGTTTTCAGCAAATATCTGTGGTTTCATGAACATATTCTTTGATTTTGGTGAATCTGTTTACTTGCAGGAGCTTTCTGGCTTAATACACAGATCAAGGGAAGTTTGCGAATTTTTTTTGAAACTACACGGCATGTACTTTCTATACACGCCGTGTACATCCAGACAAGGACACAGACCAAAGCAGAGAGTACACTCCCATGTCTCCAGGAAGAGATGCACGTCGTGTGGGTCAGTGCTACATGCCGTGTACCACCTTCTAGAAGCGGTGGTTGTAGAGAAAAGTCCACACGCCCATGTGGCCGTTGATGAAGACACGATGTGTATGAACTTTTACACTTCGTTTCTGCTATTCTAGAAGGGTCTAGCGGCACTAAACGTTGTGTATGGTGGCGCTACATGCCGTTTCCACTCAACTTGCAGGCGGCGCCGTGTGAAAAAGTCAAGAACGGCGTGCTCGGCCACCTGCCAGTGGAGAAAATGGCGCCAAAACGTGTTGACGAAAAGTACACAGTGTTTACTTTCTATACACGCCGTGTACTTTATTTTTCTATAAAATGAGGCCTTGGCCTATGAATTTGAGGAGTTCAGAATTTGGAGAAGGGAGAAGCTCTGCTACCACCATTCCCAAAGCCACTGAAGTGCCGTCATTCCGATATTCCACCATTCCATCCACCGATACTCTACCCCAATGCCTACACGGTGCATCCGTCAGGTATCACGTGTGTCATTTATCTCCTAAATTATATGTGTAACTAAACCCCTCGTGTTGGGGCTTTGGATGATGGGATTATAATTTTTATATTGTTTTATATAGTTATGTTTGAATCGGTGTAATTCATATTACTTTTCTTAAGCCACTGTCTAATATAACTGAGCATTCTTAGCCGGACCAAGGGAAGGATTCTCAGCGATACAAAAGAAAAGTAATGGTGCAAACATCCATGACCATTGGAAGGTTTTCACCGATTCATGTAATGGACTGGACGTAATAAATAATTAAGGACATTGACTACCAGCCCAAGGAGTCAACTGGTCTAATACCAAACAAGAGGAACCGGACCAAGGAAATATTGTAACAAATTGAAACCCTGAATGATTGAATTATTATGAACAACACAACAATTTAAACAATCTGCATAAGAACTCCTTATTCACCATAGTCATGAAACGTCTTTTCTTTCCATTTCAAAGAACTTTTTAAATTTACCCTCTGTTTTCCTTCAAACTGTATCCATTCTTCAAATTAAATCAGTTTAGTTTAAATCAAAACACAAAAATCAACCCAATCTTTTCTAAACATTGCATACTTCACCTAATTAAGTATTAACTCAATTAAATTCATGCACACCACGGTTCCCTGTGGATCGACCCCGAACTTAAGCTATACTAAAGTTCTAAGAACGGGTAATTAATTTGGGATGCATAAAACTTCAACCAACTACAAGCGTAGAACAAATTTTGGGGTCGTTGCCGGGGAACCCGTTTAGTGATGAAATTTAAATTGTTTTAATAATTGATTTGAGTGAACATAAAACTCAAAAATCAAAAATTATAAAAAATCTTTTTTTAAATCTCAATTCGAATTTTCTTTATTTTTTCCCTTTTACGCCTGGTGTTCATTTTTGTGTTGTGTAGCGCTTCAAGTGTATGTTTCGACTCTTTACACGATCCAGAAGTGCCGAGTCGTCGGAATTAGTTCTGCTTGACCCAGAAATCGAACAGACCTTGCTTCATCATCGGCGTGCACAGACAGAAACTCACAACAATCTACAAAGCCCTATGGCAAACAAGGAAGAGGGAGCACCAGCCGTAGATGCTGCGACTGAGCATCAGTACCAAGATCAGCAGCCTCCCGCTGCTGGTCTACCGGAACAACCTCTTGGAGCCTTCATGGAATTCCTCCCAAGGGATTACCAACGACCACCGCAGTAACTCTTACCATGGCCATACTTTGCCCCTCAGGAGCAGTTTATGAAAGCTCTACCCCATCAACAACAACCTCCAAGACGTACCCTTATGGAGTACGGACTTACTTCGATTCACGGAGCTGATATGGGCATCGTCCGTCCTCCGGTCCAGGCCCAGCACTTCGAGATCAAGCCTTCTATCATGCAGCTGATCCAGAACATAGTCCAATTCGGAGGCCTATCCAGCGAGAATCCGAACGCCCATCTCTCCAACTTTCTAAAGATCAGCGACACCTTTCCGTACCATGGCGTGTATGAGGATGCCATCCGTCTTCACCTATTTCCCTTTTCTCTATGGGATAAGGTGAAGGACTGGATTAAGGGGCTGCCACAATGATCTATCCTCACCTGGGAGGAGCTAGGCCAGGCGTTCCTTTCCAAGTACTTCCCGCCATCCAAGAGGGTGAAACTCCAGAATGAGATTCATAACTTCCAGCAGCACGACTCCGAGTCGTTGTACGAGTCCTAGGAATGCTTCAAGGAGATTTTAGGAAAATGTCCCCATCACGGACTCCCACTCTGGATGCAAGTCTAGACCTTCTATGGAGGACTTACCACGAATACCAAGTCCGTGGTGGACGCTGCTGCTGGAGGTACGGTGATGCGGAAGTCCCCCGAAGAACTATTCGAACTACTGGAAGATATGTCAGCCAACAACTTCCAGTGGCATTCCGAGCGGGGGACTCAAAAGCGAGTTATGCACAATATTGATGCTACCTCAATGTTGTCTTCTCAGTTGGACGCTGTGTCCAAGAAAATCGACGCATTGAACCTCAAAGGAACATCTCAAGTTCATGCGGCGCACCACCCCGTATGCGGCGATTGTGGTGATATCCACATCATGGGAGAATGACCAGGTTTGACTGGAGGCACCTCGACGAGCGAGGTGAGTTATGTTGCCCACAATCGAGGGCCCAACCAGTACCAGCAGTACCAGAACCCGGCATGGCGAGATCAACAGAACACAAGCTGGGGCCAACAACAGCAGAATCCTCCACCCCAGCGACCGCCCAACTACAACCAACCTCCATACCAGAACCAATTCCAAAGGCTGCAACAACCCCGGCAGGGTCTTTATCAGCAACAAGTGTATCAAAACCCTCATCCACAGCAGCCACGATAGTCACCTCCCCCACCGGCTCAACAACCTCCTCAGCAGGAGAACACTTCTAGGTTAGAGGATCTAATGACTAAATTCATATCTACTGCTGAGACTCAGTTCCGGAATCAGGAAGCCTCGATTCGAGGCTTGGAGAATCAGATTGGCCAGCTGGCAAATCAACTCTCAGGGAGGCAGCCCGGTACACTACCAGGGAACACCGAAAAGAACACAAGGGAGGAGGCCAATGCTATTATGCTCCAGAGTGGAAAAGAGCTCCACCAGAACCAATCAGCACGGCAAGGTGCATCCACACCCACTGTTGAAGAAAAAGGTACCAATACCGACCCATCCTCTTCCAATATCCCACAGAAGGAGGCTTTACAAAATAAAGAAAAGTAAGTAATCCAACCATTCAAGCCTGCCTTACCCTTTCCGGAAAGATTGAAGCAGAGAAAGCTGGAACACCAATTCAGCAAATTTATGGATGTTTTCAAGAATCTCCACATCATCATACCATTTGCGGAGGCTCTAACACAAATGCCAACATACACAAAATTCATGAAGTAAATCCTCTCAAATAAAAGGAAGATGGAGGATTTGGGCGTTATTGCACTAACGAAGGAGTGCTCAGTGGTGGTTCAACATTCCATTCCTCCCAAACTCCAAGATCAAGGTAGTTTCACCATTCCTTGTACTATTGGATCCTGCAAATTTGGGAAGGCCCTCTGCGACTTAGGGGCCAGTGTGAACCTTATGCCCCTCAGATTTTTCATGAATCTGGGACTCCACAAGCTCAAGCCTACCCGCGTCGCCCTTCAACTTACTGATCGATCCATCAAGCACCCGAAGGGACTACTTGAGGACGTAGTGGTCACGGTGGGTAGGTTGATTCTCCCTACTGATTTCATCATCCTCGACATGGGGGATGACCAGGAAGCACCTCTTATACTTGGAAGGCATTTCTTGGCAACTGGGAAGGTACTGATCGATGTGCACCAAGGGGGTCTTATTTTTCGGGTAGGTGATGAAAGGGTTTCCTATAACATCCTCAAAGCCGTCAAACATGCTTCTTTATCAGAGCATGAGGACTGTTATGCAGTTTCCACCATGGATAATAATTTTAGCGACAAAGGGGATGAACTGGTATGTTCTTTTATTTCGAATAATTTAACTAATCCAGATATTCTATTAGAGGACGTGCCAGAAGATTTGCAATTCATAGAAGACAAGGGCGCCCACTATTGGCAGCGTGCAGTTGTTCCTGATAGTTTGGAACGAGATGAGGTGCAACCACTTGTGCCTTCGATTTTAAAGGCGCCTGAACTCGACCTGAAGCCTCTTCCATCTTCTCTCAAATATCGGTATCTAGGACCCAATCAAACTTTTCCTGTTATACTTAATGCATAACTATCACAGGAGCAGGAAGATGCACTTCTGCAGGTTCTCAAACAACAGAAGCATGCTATTGGGTGGACAGTCGCTGATCTGAAGGGCATCAACCCTACCACTTGCACTCACAAGGTGCTACTTGAAGGGGGTGCCAAGAAATATCAGCAACCAAAATGGCGCTTGAATCCTCTCATGAAGGAAGTTGTAAAGAAGGTGGTGATCAAATTATTGGATGCAGGCATCATCTATCCCATCTCGGATAGTCCGTGGGTGAGTCCTCTCTAAGTGGTACCCAAAAAGGGGGGTATCACTGTGATTTCAAATGACAAGAACGAACTCATCCCTACACGCACTATCACGGGCTGGCGAGTATGTGTGGATTATCGGAAGTTGAATGATGCAACAAGAAAAGATCACTTCCCCTTGCCATTAATGGATCAAATGCTAGAGAGGCTAGCAGGGCACAACTTCTATTGCTTCCTCGATGGTTTTTCCGGGTACAACCAAATCTCCATTTCTCCGGAGGATCAGGAAAAGAGCACTTTCACTCTCCCCTACGACACATTTTCTTATTGAAGGATTTCTTTCGGAATGTACAATGCCCCCGCCACCTTCTAGCGCTGTATGCTGGCCATCTTCCACGACATGGCAGAATGAATTATGGAGATATTCATGGATGATTTTTCCGTTTATGGAAAATCATTTACCATTTGTTTACGACACCTAGAGCTTGTTTTGGAAAGATGTGAGCACACTAACCTAGTTTTGAAATGGGAAAAGTGTCATTTTATGGTACAAAGAGGCATAGTCCTTGGCCACAGAATTTCAGCGAAAGGGATAGAGGTTGACCCGGAGAATATTGAAGTCATTTCACGACTACCAATACCGACTTCTGTCCGCGCCATCCGCAGCTTCCTGGGGCATGCAGGATTTTACAGGCGGTTTGTTCGTGACTTCTCCAAAATAGCCCAAACCCTCACCAATCTTCTAACCAAGGATGCCATATTTGAGTTCGATGACCATTGTGTCAGATATTTTGAGAATCTAAAGCAGCGCCTTGTGGACGCTCCAGTTATGATTTCTCCCAACTGGGAGGAACAATTTGAGGTGATGTGTGATGCGAGCGACTACGCAGTGGGAGCAGTCTTGGGCCAGCGCCTTGACCGGATTTTCCGACCTATCTAATATGCCAGCAGGATGCTCAACGAGGCACAGATTAACTACACCACCACAGAAAAGGAGATGCTCATAGTGGTTTTCACATTTGACCGGTTTCATTCTTACTTAGTGTTGTCTAAAGTTATTGTTTATACTGACCCTGCTGCACTAAAGTACCTACTCAACAAGAAAGATGCGAAGCCCCGATTGATCTGCTGGGTACTCCTCTTACAATAATTTGATCTTGAGATTCGGGACAAGAAAGGGAGTGAGAACTTCATTGCTGACCATCTCTCCCGCCTCGAGCTACAACACTTAGAGACGGAAGAAGATCGGGAGATCAGGGAGGATTTTCCTGACGAGAACCTCTTTTCGATCAGTGAAACACCTCGACCATGGTATGTTGATATCGCTAATTTTCTGGTTACAGGTGTCTTTCATCCCGACCTCTCCTTCCAGCAAAGGAAAAGATTTTTCTCTGATGTGAAAAGGTACTTCTGGGAGGATCCTCTGCTATTCCGATCCTGTGCAGATGGAGTGATCCGTCATTGCATCCCGGAGAATGAAGTTCACAGTGTCCTGGAGTTCTGTCATGCCTCACCAGTTGGAGGACATCAGGGCCCGGACCATACCATAGCTAAGATCCTGCAGTTTGGATTTTTCTAGCCCACCATGGATAGAGATGCTCGAGCCTTTGTTTCCTATTACGATCGGTGCCAGAGGACGGGTAATGTGGGACGTAGAGCCGAGATGCCTCAGCACCCCATCCTGGAGGTTGAGATTTTCGACGTCTAGGGCATAGACTTCATGGGTCCTTTTCCCCCATCTTTTGGGAACACTTACATACTGGTCTGCGCCGACTAAGTCTCCAAATGGGTGGAAGCTATTTCTACAGCTCACAACACAACCAAGGTAGTCACAAATTTCTTAAAGAAAAATATTTTTAGCAGGTTTGGAGTTCCTCGAGTACTGATCAGCGATAGAGGGACCCACTTCGACAACACACTAATGAGAGGAATACTATCAAAGTATGGAGTAAATCATCAGATGGGGACACCATATCATCCCCAGTCCAGTGGATAGGTTGAGCTCTCCAATCGAGAGCTCAAGCAGATCCTGGAAAAAATAGTGAACACTTCACAGAAGGACTAGTCCAAGAAGTTAGATGATTCCTTATGGGCATATCGGACTACTTTCAAAACCCCACTGGGAATGTCCCCATTCCACCTCGTCTATGGAAAGCCCTGCCATTTGCCAGTAGAATTGGAAAACAAATCCTACTAGGCCGTCAAAGCCCTAAATTTTGATCTGAAGACAGCTGAAGAGAAACGAAAGTTCCAACTATCGGAACCAGATGAGATCCGATTAGAGGCATACGAGAATGCCAAGTTGTATAAAGAGAAGACAAGAGCCATTCACAACCAGATGATATCACGAAAATCTTTCCAACCTGGTGATCAGGTACTTCTCTTTAATTCTCATCTACGCTTATTTCCAGGGAATTTAAAGTCACGCTGGTCGGGACCATTCCACGTTATCCGCGTATTCCATCACGGTGCGGTAGAAATTTTTGGAGAACATGGTCAACCATTCAAGGTAAACGGGCAGCGGTTGAAATCTTACCATCCTACAGATAACATGGTGGGAACGTTGTCCACCATACTCCTCTGGTATGCAAGGTAAGTTGGTCGAGCCGACGACCTAAAACAAAGGCGCTTCTTGGGAGGCAACCCAGAGGTTACACGCCGTGTCCCACTTATATACACGGCGTGTACTAAGTCTTTTTAATTTATAAACTTAATAGTATAAATCTATAGAATAAAAAATAACTAACTAGGGATGATGCTTGTGCCGATGGTAAAGTCATTGGAGTTTATTCGAGTCGTCCTTGGTTCGAATCCTCCTGACCTACATTCGGCACGAGGTTCCTCCTTTTTAATTACACGACGTGTGTGGTAATGTCAATATATATATATATATGTACATGTGTTTAATAAAACCCATGGTGGGGATGGGCCGGTTGGCAAGAATCGTGATCCGGTTTCAGAAGACCCAGGTTCGAATCCAGACAACTGTCCCATTTCTATCATTTGTTCTTTTAATAAAACCACAAAACGTGTACTCCGATATACGCTGTGTGCACCATGAGTTTTTAAATATAAATCAAAACGTTTTTAAAAATAAGAAATTACATGCAGGTGAAGTTGGCGAATTGGAAAAGTCTCGACACCAGGTTCACAAGACCCGGTTTCGAATCGTGCTAATCTCCCCGCTTCAGCCCCATCCATTCCTAAATAAAAACCACACGCCGTGTTTTTCTTTCTTTCTGTGTGTATAAGCCATATATAATAAATATATATATAAAATAAACATGAACAGCAGAACAACCTTTTCCCCAGTGGGTGAAGGCATCCGTTCGAATCAGCTGATCGCTAGTTCGAATTCCGCCCCAAGTAGCAGACCAAAGGTTGTACTACTCTTTTTCTTATTTTAAAATACACGACGTGTATTTCCCAATATACGTCGTGTATATGCTTATGTATAATAGAATTTGTCAATATTTCTATTTTTAATAATTATTATATAGTTTACTATAATAATTAAATTTTGTACTTTTCCTAAAAAAAATACACGGCATGTACTTTCTATACACGCTGTGTACCTCGGCTATAAAAGCTGCGGGCCACCCGGCTTGAGGCCATGTTGCACGGCTGCCTGATTCTTCCCCTTCATCCTGTTTCTTCTCCCAAATGCCGTCCAAACCCCTTTTTTCCAAATCCGTCGATTTGGGGTGTTTCAAGTTCTGATTCCTCTCACATTGTGATCCTCGATCCAGGTACACCATTCTAAACCCTCTATTTCAAATTTTTAGACTCATTTAGGGTGTTTTTCAGATCGGCCGACCGTTCGGCTTCGGGCAATACACGACCATGAAATGAAGAACACACGCCGTGTACATCTGCACACGACCTCAGAATGAATTTTCAGAAATTTGAATATACACGGTGTGTATGTTCGTTACACACCGTGTCTGTTTCATCGTGCTCGTGAACACTTTTACACACTGTCTCACACACCATTTTCTTTTACATGGCGTGTGTTTTTGGTACACGCCGTGTCCGTTGTTAGTGTTGGCCCCTCTGTGTATGGCACATAACAAGGCTTGTAACCCCATGTCCAGAACACGACGTGTCTGTTCGGTACACGCCGTGTCCTCCATATCTGTGGTCGGCCCGTGTCTCACCCTCTGCATGACCATGTTCTTCGTATATAGTCCACGCCGTGTCCAGACACTACACGGTGTGTATTGTGTTTTCTGAACTGTTAAAAAAATGGTCGTGTCATTTGTTACACGACCACCTGGGCTTTGATGTGAACACGGCGTGTATGTTTGGTACACGCCCTGTCCTATTACATGGTCTCTTTCCACCCTCGACATGTCTTTCCAGAGAACACGGGATACCTTCCAGCTGTGAGTACATGCCGTGTACTATAAGTACACGCCGTGTACTTTTATTTTCCAATTTTCTCAAATTTTCTTTGTTTTATTTTCTTCTTTTATTTTGTTTTCTTTTTCATTTTCTTTCTATTTCAGGATATGGCAGATCATGATCATTCGCACGGGAAGCGGCCAGCCTCCACCACTGAGGGCGAGGAGTCCAGTTATCATTGGATCTGACTCCGACCACCTACTCAGCCGAACCTCAATGCTCCGGTCTTTGAGCTCCCTCCATTGGCCACTCTGCCGCCACTCACTCCCTCAGATGAGGCGGGGCCTCCTTCTACTACACCAACTTCCACTTCCGCTGTACCATCATCTTCAGCAGTTGGTCCCTCTTCGAGCACCCCTTCCACCGAGCCACCTTCTTCTTCGGCGGATCCACCTCTAGATCCAGATGCTGCTGCTGCACCGGAACCTGGGCTGGGACCTGCAGGTGCACCCTATCCCTGCACGGTATTCCTGGTTACCAACCTCGCATACGACAGGCTCCGACGCTTTTCTCGTCGGCCGATACCATTGAGCGGCTGGTACCTTGACATCAGCATTCCGAAGCAACTCGGTATTTGGGAGGAGTTGGAGGTACTTCTCAGGCACACCGAACTCCTTGAGATTTTCCAGGTTAGCAATCCTGTGTTCCAAGATTTATTTTTGGAGTTTGCCTCCTCCTTTGAGTTCGATGGAGCGGAGTACCGAGAGATGCATGAAGATGTGGTGCCAGTGGTTCGATTCCGGCTAGGCGGCCGGCGTTTTTTTCTGACGATGACAGAGTTCGGCCGAGGGTCTGGCTACTACCCCCATCCTTTCGCCCCACCCCTCGTTTTTTGACTTGACCCGGCCCGAGCGCTCTGACCTCGTTGCCATGTGGCGGGAGATCGCTGGGCCTGACCACCGGTACTCCCCCACTTCTCAGAAGAGCACTCTAATAGCCGACCTCGTCCTTCGCTTCACCCACCGGTGCTTCAGCGCCATACTCTTCCCCCGCCATGAGGATATGGGGGTCGTGACCGGCCATGACATGGAGCTTCTTACCTGTGTCATCCGGCACGCCTACCCGAACCTCCCCTTTCTTGCCGCCTCCTATTTTCACACCATGTTTACCGGCCGTCCGGGAAACTTGAAACGGCGTGTTTTACACCACCCATCTTGCCCACCACTTGGGGGTATTCGAGCCCTCATTACCTCATTACTTGTTAGGTTCACCCCAGCGGATGGACTTCCTCATGCTCATTCGCATGGGATTGGTCCAGAAGCAGGGGGTGCCTACGTCCTTGCTCAGGCTCGAGCCCTGCCACCTGCTGACCCTGCCCCACCTGCTGACCCTGCCCCTCCTTCCCCACCTCCTCCAGCATCTCCCCCTCACCCACCTTCTAGTGACCCTACTTCTTCTGACCTTCCTTCTTCTGTCCCCTCTCCCATCCCACCTACCCCCGCACCCTCGGTCGATCCGACCATTTTCCTCTGCCTAGCCACAATGGACCAGCAGTTGGCCCATATCATCGGCCTCCAGGACACCATTGATCGCCATTTGATTCGTCTAGATGGCCACCAGGACTGGATGGAGCATATATTGGTACATATTGCTCAGCATCTTGGTGTTCCAATGCCTCAGCCACCAGCCCCTGCCTCCGTTCCTGGCCCTTCTGCTGCTGCTCCACCGTCGTCTCCTGCGTCAGCCACAGCTTCTGTTCTAATGACTACGGTGAGCTCTGTTGCTGCCACTTCTTCCGGGCCAGGGCCTTCTACTGAGCTTTCGATCCCGAGTCTAGCACATGCGGCTCCTACTTCTTCAGCTACCCTTCCTGATGCTGAGTCGGAGCCTCACCCTTCCACGGGTCCTACACCATCTCTCCCGGCCGATTCTGTACTGGATGATGCCTCCCCTGAGGCAACCCCATGATAGTGACATTTTTTTCTCTTATATATCTCTTCTGTCATTTTCTATTCTGAGATGTTATACATGGTTGTAGTCTTCTTTCTTTTTCTCGACAGTCACAGGTACAGGCATGGCGCACTTTGGGCATCACTTTTCACGAGGGGAGTAATTTTACATTTCTGTTTTATTTCTTTTTGGATTTACTTCTTCCACTACTTTCCCTCATTTTGTCCCCCATTTCTCCCTGTTGCCTACCCTTTACCATGGTGTTGCACTTGGTGGACCATGTGCAGTGTTCAGTGTGGGGGATCATCTATATCTTTCACCTTAGTCTTTGCCCTTAAACTAACCTAAGAGACATCATTATTGGACTCTATATTGGTAAAAGTAATGCAATTTTTGTTAATCAGTCTTATAAATGCTAGAGTTATCAGTAGGAACTTTTGTAAAGGTTACATGCTTTTTAGTTTTTATGTATTTTAAAATGATTGCAGATATAGTTTCAATTACAACCTGTCATCCTTGATTAAATTACATTAATTAGGCTAATCATTTATATGCATGTCATGACCTGATTGTCTCTTTATTATTTTTTCACTCCTGATAGGTATTCTAAACCCTTTTTCGTATTTCTTTTTTGATACCCTCTTTCTTGAGAGATTCTTAGGATATGCATCACTACCTGAATTTGAAATTTTTTCTTTTCGAAATATGAAGAAATTTTTGAATTACTTTAACATGATTGAGGCATTGGATTGTTTCAACCCCTTTATCTTGAGACCTACCCTACATTTAATCTTCATTAAACCCATTGAAGCCATGAACAACCTTTAGAGGAAGCCACATTACAAGCCTATTTCCCTTCCTACCCTATTTCTTTTTACACTTTGCATGATAATTCATTTAATCTTTAAAGAGGGAGTTGGCAATACATGGCATATTTTTGTACAGCCATGAAATAAAGTGTGGGGGAGTGCCTCTTGATTATTTGGGGCAGAATGGGTTCCAAGCATGTACTCATTGTATTCATTAGTGATTCCCTTGTGTTTTGTTTATAAAAAAAAGAACAAAAACAACAAACAAACAACAAGGGGACCTTATACTTATTTTCTACTTATTCGCCCATAAACCCTACTTACCTAAGGGAGTTGGTAACGATTACAAAAGATTTTGACTAGGCTTTTGAAGGATTTATTTTTAATGAGATTTAATTTGAATATCATGCAATGTTGTTTAAAGGAATTATCCATCCTTTTTCAAGCCTTAGAATTTGTTTTCACATCTGAACCTACCAACCCTTAGCCACAGAAACATCTAAACCTTATAAACAAAGCCCTCATGATTTTTGTAATTCTATTTTTCTGAAGTGGAGAACAATATATCTTTCAAACCTATGGATAGAATGTATATGAATTGGATTGAGCATAACTTCGATTAAAAACATCTTGAGTGTGGAGTGTTATTTTAACTGGTAAGGTAAATCATCAAGTGGCATGCTTATTTTTGAAAGGTTGAACAATATGTTGAAAGAGGATGAGAGTAGTTAATTATATTATATATGAGGCATGATATTAATATCTTATGAATTAAATTTGTTTGTGCCTTTTAGAATTTTTCCTCAGTAACTTTATCAGTTATACGTTTGATTAACTAAATTCCTTCCTTTTCAAAGTATAGGCTCTCTTAATTAGATGTTGAGATTTTGCTTGAGGGAAAGAAAATGACTAAGTGTGGGGGAATTTGATGCACCCAATTTATGTATACATTTACTCATATATAATTGAAGATAAAAGTATGTTTTCAGAAAATATATGTGGTTTCATGAACATATTCTTTGATATTGGTGAAACTTTTTACTTGTAGGAGCTTTCTGGATTAATACACGGATCAAGGGAAGTTTGTGATTTTTTTTGAAACTACACGGCGTGTACTTTCTATACACGCTGTGTACATCTAGACAAGGACACAGACCAAAGCAGGGAGTACATGCCCATGTCTCTAGGCAGAGATGCACGCCGTGTGGGTCAGCACTACACGCCATGTACCACCTTCTAGAAATGGTGGTTGCAGAGAAAAGTCCACACGACCATGTGGCCGTTGATGAAGACACGATGTGTATGAACTTTTACACACCGTGTCTACTATTCTATAAGGGTCTGGCGGCGCTACACGCCATGTATGGCAGTGCTACACGCCGTTTTCACTCAACATGCAGGCGGCGACATGTGCAAAAGTCAAGAACGGCGTGCTCGACCACCTGCCAGCGGAGAAAATGGTGCCAAAACGCGTTGACGAAAAGTACACGGCGTGTACTTTCTATACACGCCGTGTACTTTATTTTTCTATAAAATGAGGCCTTGGCCTATGAATTTGAGGAGTTCAAAATTTGGAGAAGGGAGAGGCTCTGCTACCACCATTCCCGAAGCCACCGAAGTGCCGTCATTCCGCTATTCCACCATTCCATCCACCGATACTCTACCCCAATGCCTACACGATGCATCCGTCAGGTATCATGTGTGTCATTTCTCACCTAAATTCTTTGTGTAACTAAACCCCTCGTGTTGGGGCTATGGATGATGGGATTATAATTTGTATATTGTTTTATATAGTTGTGTTTGAATCATTGTAATTCATCTTACTTTTCTTAAGACACTGTCTAATATAACTGAGAATTCTTAGCCGGACCAAGGGAAGGATTCTCAGCGATACAAAAGAAAAGTAACGATGAAAACATCCATGACCATTGGAAGGTTTTAACTAATTCACGTAATGGACTGAACGTAATAAACAATGAAGTACATTGACTACCAGACCAAGGAGTCAACTGCTCTAATTCTAAACAAGAGGAACCGGACCAAGGAAATCTTGTAACAAATTGAAATCCTGAATGATTGAATTATTATGAATAGCACAACCATTTAAACAATCTGCATAAGAACCCCTTATTCACCATAGTCCCGACATGTCTTTTCTTTCCATTTCTAAGAACTTTTTAAATTTACCCATTGTTTTCCTTCAAACTGTATCCATTCTTCAAAGTAAATCAGTTTAGTTTAAATCAAAACCCAAAAATCAACCCAATCATTTCTAAACTTTGAATACTTCACCTAATTAAGTATTAACTCAACTAAATTCATGCACACCATGGTTCCCTGGGGATCGACCCCGAACATAAGCTATACTAAAGTTCTAAGAATGAGTAATTAATTTGGGACGCATAAAACTTCAACCAACGACAAGCGTAGACCAATGAACAACACCTGAGCGGGCAAAACCTCCACTGGAACTAGCGGGAGCATGGGGAGGACCTCCATGCTTGGTGTAGGTGGAGCAAGGCTGGCCTTCACCACTCTTGTTGTCGGAGCGAGGAGGACCTTCTCCAACTATGGATAGGACATAGGGAGGATCCCCAAGTTGAATAGAGATCAGATGGGTAATGTCCCTACACCGGCAGTCGGGAGCAGGTGGAATGACTCCATACCCAGCGTAATGGGCACGAGAGAGGCATTCGTGCCGAGCATAACAGTCGTGGGCCAGACCATCATTTGGATTGGGGGTATCATGGGGCAGACCTCCATGCTGATCCTAAAAGCGGGAAAGAACCACACACTAAGTGGTAGTGGTACGGGGAGGACCTCCGTAAGGGGTGGCATCACTGTGGGTTGGTTCGCGGTGACCACTACTCGCGGCTGAGACAAAGAGAGTCATCCCATCTTGCTCATGGGGTGGTTGGGGCCTCGATCCCGATTGGGCATATAAGCGCCCCTACTCAGTGTGTGCAGGGACTTGATGATATGCGTCAGTGGTGGCTCGGGCCACAATAGCCGTTGACGTTGACGCCCCTTGGCGGGCGTCCTTAGTTTGTGCCTGACTCTGTCATTGGGTCGGGCGAGTCGGTGCTTGTGGTGCAGATGCATAACATACCTGCTCCTCTGGCAAGGTCGGGCGGCAGCACTAACACGACTGGGTGGGGGCCCATCCTGGGAGCCCCTGGACTGAGACTCTAACCGGGCTGAGCTGGACGTCTCCCACCTCATCAGTGTAAGGCAGGGGGACATCAAATCACTTTGGGGTTAGGCTCTCGAAACGATGAATGTTGGGGTGGGGAGTAGCGGATCCCTTTGCGGCCCTCGGGGGTGGTGTTGATGGCGGGGCCTGAATGCCTCTAGGTCCAGGCGAGCAATATCTAGGGGTGGGATTATTCCCTCCTCCTCGTAACGATGTATGAGGTCGTTAATTACCCTTTGTTGGATAACTTCCGAGGGGGAGATGGGGCATGGGTGCCCCATGGTCGTGGACGTAGAAGCCGTTGTAGAAGCAGTGAAGCCACACTGAGTGGCTATGCTGGTGTTTCCCCTTCCCCTGCATAGGCGGGAAGGTGGTGATCACATTACTGTGGAAGCAACCTGATTCATGAGAAGAATAGAGACGAAATCGTCAGTGCTAAAAGGAAAAAGGAATCGATGACCAATGCCCCAGCGCCATCCCATCTTCCATGACGGGTAATATGGATCCATGCTGACAACTTCAAAAAACGGGGTGTCCAACATTCTACTGCACCTACTTCTAGAGAGTTTCATGCCAGGCCCTCTATTTTCGTTGCAGGACCCGAAGCTAGTTAGCTGGATCTGGTGACACATCAATCCGTTGATTCCACAAGCGCTATTAATCTCTATTTTTAGGAGAAGATATTCTTGTCGGTTTCACCATTTCTATTTCTGATGCTTTCGTTGGAGTGTGTGCATCCGTCTTCTTAAGTACGATAGGCACAACTTTGTTACCCCACATTCCCGCTTTCCAAAGGCAGGTGACATCCGCTCCTTATTCAGGGATGTTTTATCCTTGATTGAAATGGTATGATGGGATGTCGGTTCTTCCTTCAATGGATTCCTCCTCAGAACTCATTACCTAGTCTGGATCTCCCTCATAGATTTAATACATTGTTCGTAAAACTCTTCCTGGAGCCATATCTTCATGGACACCAGTTAATTAGGCAGCTTCTATTAGGACATTCCACGGGGTTCGGTCAGGGTAAAAACCTTTGGTTAGGGGAGTAGTCACGTTGGGGCATCACTGGCATGTCTTAGACTCAGTGGAATTGGATTTTATGTCTTATGTCCCTTATTATAGGGCTTCCCAAGGGCGCGGAAGCCAAAGGAATCCCACATCAAATGCGAGGAATCATATTCCATGGGAATGTATATGAGGATTTTCTTAGCTTCCCATGTTTAACACAGAGTATGTATCAAGTTTAACACCTAGTAGAGACAGATCGGGCTGATCAGAACATTGACTAGAGTGAATCAGATGGAGGAACCCCCTGCAGGGAACACAGATATTGGGGAAATCATGTGGGCGCTCTCCCGAATTCTATTAGACAAAATGAGGAATGTAATGGCATGATCACTACAAGATGTGGTGGCCTAGGTTAGGATCAGGAAGGATGATGGAGTGGTTGATTGGGATGGTGAATGAGATGAGACCGTGATAAAGATGATGGTAGTATTGGTCTTGAGCCTCAAAGAGACTTCCTACGTATCCCCGTGGTAGGGAATCAAAGTCTGCATAGTTCAACTGACGATTAATTACCATCGATTAAGGTTTGAAAATGGATTACCGCTAAATGAGGTTGAAATGAATTACCGCTGGATGGGGTCACAACGGCTTATCGCTAGATGGGGTCGCAACGGCTTACCGCTGGATGGGGTCGAACCGACGTGAAGGTGGTCGGAATGACCAGGTGGTGGGATTGAACCTCAGGGAGGATTCCTACATACCATTCCTTGACATGGATCAAATTCCACATAGTTCAGATGGTGATTACGGTTTAATGTTATGCAGGATGTGGGCGAACAGACATGAAGGGGGTCAGAACGACCAATGGGTGGTGGGCTTGAACCTCGTGAGGCTTCCTACGTACCCTACCTTAGAAAGGATAAAAGACCACATAGTTCAGATGGTGTGGGGTATTATACTCTAGGCTACCCATGGTGTCGGTGAACCGACATGAATATGGTCGCAACGACTGTGTGGTGGTGGGCTTGAACTTCGTGAGGCTTCCTACGTACCCTGCCTTGGCAAGGATCATAGACCACGTATTTTAGGGAGTGTTGGGTCTTATACTCTAGGATTCTCAGGTGGTGGGGCTTGAACCTCATGGATTCTTCCTACGTACCATGCCTTGACATGGATCAAATTATTCATAGTTCAGGATGGGGCATGTCAGTGAACCGACGTGAAGATGGACTGGGGGTCTGATGGGTGTTGGGATTGAACCACGAGGAGGATTCTTGCATAGCATTCCTTGACATGGATCAAATTCATCGTATTTTGTGAAGGGAATACAGTTTAACATCATGTGGGATGGGGGTGAACCGACGTGAAGGGGGTCAGAATGACCAGGTGGTGGTGGGATTGAACCTCGAGGAGGCTTCCTACGTACCCTGCCTTAGCGAGGATAAAAGTCCTCATAGTTTGGGAAGTAGAGGGTCTTACACTCTGAGGCGGCCCAAGGTGGTGGGGTTTTAGGTCTTGATCCTCGTGGAGGCTTTCTACGTACCATGACTTGACTTGGATCAAAGTCCCCATAGTTTGGGATGGTATAGGGCTTACACTCTGATGCGGCCCAAGGTGGTGGGTTTTTAGGGCTTGAACCTCATGAAGGATTCCTACGTACCATGCCTTGACATGGATCAAAGTCCCCATAGTTTAGGATGGGTTAGGGCTTACACTCTGAGGCGGCCCAAGGTGGTGGTGAACTGACATGAGGATGGTCAGAACGACTGGGTGGTGGGCTTGAACCTCATAGAGGCGTCCTACGTACCATGCCTTGACATGGATCAAAGTCCCCGTAGTTCAGGTGGAGAGGAATATATTTTAACGTCATGTGGGATGGGGACAATTTCATGGTCGGTGCTTACTCTAAGCCCATGTGAGTCATGCTCAGTGTGAGAAACAAGAGGCAGCAAAGGCCTGACGACCAAGTCGCGAAAGGTGCGTTCGTGGGAAGTGAAGAGGGTCTTATGCATGGGGGGACCATGGATAGAAATATTGGGACTTACTATGAGATGGAGTCCCAATAGAAACAAAGCATAGTGGGAGATGGACTTGGGACCGAAGAAAGGAGGATCCACATTCCCTATCATGCCCTCTGCAGGTCTTGGGGACCGAAGATGAAAGGAGGAGCAGGGATGCTATGATGCCTCCTGGAAGGAAAACTAGGGGCTTATGCCAAGGTGGTTTCCCTTCACCCACGGACGAACGACACTCCCATAAGGAGGATATCATCCCCTTTGGAGACCAGGGGGCATGTAGAATGTCCATGGTGGGGGCGCCCTGTGTGCGAGGCACGAGGTAAGGTCCTAGTTTAACGTCATGTGCTGAGGACGATGGTGCTAGGACATTTAACGTCCTGCAGCTCGGATGAGGTGGATGTGCTCCACACCCCTAGGACATACATAACATGTACCCTTTTCTAATTTTGGATGGGAAGGCACCAGCAACGCCATGGAGAAGGTGTGTCGCGGAGCGAACCATCGAGGGGTCCATGTTATCATGGCTATGTGAAGAAGTAATAGCCATTAGCGTGCCTATGCGAAGAAGCATTAGGCGAAGCAACGGAACGGGCAGTATCATCCAGGGGACATTGAAGTCACATCGTGCAAACCTGGAGGGTCGCACGAGAAAAGGAATTTCCAAGAAGAGGGGTCCATAGGCAGGGGCCTTGTGAAGCTCTGTTACTCCTTATGGTGGAGGGCACTTGAGAGGGGAGCTGCTTCGCGAAGTGGGGTGCCTTAGCCTTAGCATGGGGAAGAGGTGCATATGGAAGCTTCTTCGTGAAGTAGAAAAGAATTCCCGGAGCACAGCCTCACAGAGCAAAGGTGCCTCACAAAGAAAGTTGTCGGGAAGCAATGTGCTTCGCACAGTACAGTGGCACTGCCTTAGAATGTGGATCATGTGTACATGAAGGGTGTTTTGCGAATCATAAACGCTCCATGACAACTCGGGTCCCCTTGGGGATCCCCTTCCTTCGCAAATACCCTTAGGTTTTGTGAAAGGAATCCCTCTTAGAAGAAGGAATCAAAACGAGACAAAGGGGAGGCACTTCGCAGAGAAGAAGTACCTCACATAGCTCATGGTTCGTAGAGCAGAAGGTTGCTTCGCAATTCCGGAGATGGGAAGACGAAAGGTCAGATTGTCCGTCTGTTGGGATCAGGGGGAGCTCAGTACTTATAGGCAAGAGGTGCCACGGAACAGAGCTCACACGACATGAAGAGGGACTGGGTTACTTCATGGCGGGCTCGCGAACGTCAAATGATTTCACAGAGCATCCTACCTCCTGGCTTCGTGGAGGGACATGAACTTCAAATGCATTCATGGAGCCTCCCACCTCCTCACTTTGTGGCGGGCTCACGAACATCAATTGTGGTCACGAAGAGTCCCGCCTTTGTACATCGCGATAGGCGCGGTGCTGGGGGAACTCGGCGAAGGGGCTTCTTGAGGTAGTTCTTTCGGCATTCTATGGGCCTCTTCTTTGTCCCAAATTTTGGCAACAATAATGGTGTTACAATGTTTTAAAATAATTCACAATAAATTTTTTCACATGTTATTACGTGGAAAAAAGGATCTTCATTGTGTTTAACTTTCAAATAAATTTTGGACTGTGAGTTTGTCATGAACCGTCCTCAGGGCCCGTGCCGTGACTACCCCAAGCCCACCTTCCATAGGCTAGGGGATGATGACTACCACCAAAGGCGTAAATCCCTAAGCAGGGAAGGCATTTCGTTTATAAAAGTAAACAAACACAATAGATTATTCTATTGGAAGTAAACACTATGTAAAACTGAATACATAAGAGTGTGCTGGAAAGTAAATGGGCCAGTATACAAACCCAACTAAACAACAAGTACAAGTAAAAAGGAAAAAACAGCTGAAATTAAAGAGAAACTCTTGGATCGTCCTCGGAGGATTCCTACCTGAAGGGTAGGTACATATGGCCACCTTAGCACCCACGTCCGTCCGTATCCTCTGTGTAATGACTCTTCACACGGTCTACCTCAAGTAACTGTCCAGTCATGGTGCTCCCAGCCTCCGTCAGTGCTGCCCGTCGTCTACATCCAACAAAACGAGGTGAGGGAATAGCCTGTGAAGGGGTGAGTATAATGATACTCATTAGGGACCCCAAGACCCACAAGGTCTGACAATATCCACTAAGGATAAAAAAAAGAAGAATGATACAACCACAAAGTATCAACCTACCCTACTTAGGTATATTCCCATACATATACCTATGTTACCAATCTCAGTCTGGATCCTACTCTCAATCCCAAGCACAATCCAACTCCACAATGGAATTAAAGTAAAAAACCACTATGATAATGGATGAAAGACAAGACTCAGCTCACACAGGTATTTCACAATAGTAGTGAGATATAGATGATCAGATGTAGCCACTGGATCATCTAAGCTATCAGACCCACATAGGATACAGGACCAGCTAAGCTGTCGGTCCCACACAGGATACAGGCCAGCTATCTCATCTAAGCTGTCGGACCCACACAGGATATATGCCAGCTATCTCGTCTAAGCTGTTGGACCGACACAGGATATAGGCCAGCTATCTCCTCTAATCTGTCAGACCCACACAGGATACATGCCAGCTATTCTGTCGGACCCACACAGGATACAGGAACAAAAGTTAGAACTTTCGAACCCACACAGGTTTCCGGTACAGTAGTCATCGTCATCGAACCCATAGAGGATTCCTGTACAGTAGTCATCACTGTCGAACCCACACAGTATTCCGGTACAAAAGTCTTCATAGTCGCAGCCAGATCTAGGGTTCCCGCACACAACACGCTCGATTCCAGGAAGGTTCGCTCCTCGAGCAAAGGGGATTATACATCAACTATCACTGAGTCCTGAGTTTATGTATCCTGAAGTTCCTTATCATCAAAATAATTCCAACATGACAAATGACGCTTCAATCAGACACCTGGTCTGAGAGTTACTGGCTTTACCGTTCCAAGGTCCTGGTTGGATTTACGCTCGATCCAAACCCAGACATTTCCCAAAGTCGTCCAAAACTCACTAAGAGTATCTCAAAAGGACCGCCTCGTCTCAAGGGTCCCAATTCCACAGACGGCGCCTCATTCAGACGCGCGGTCTTGATGATATTTTCATTTAGGCGATGTTGGGCCCGACCCGTCAAGCCCAGCGGGTTGGCGGGTCGGCCCAGACTGGTTTGGCAGGTCTGACCTGGTTGGGGGGTCGGCCCGGCCTGGTTGGGCACAACCCACCTTCAGGCTGGGCCCGTGGAGCGGGCCGGTCCGGTTTGTCTGGCTATGCCGAGCGACACCGCCTCTCCTTGCCCGGCCGAATGAAGCTGTCCGGTTCTGTCTGGCACGAGCGGCCCGCACAGTGGGCTGCTATTCCTCCCACACGGCCAGTGCGATGGCGTCGGTCCACCACTTCCATGGCCCAGCCTGTCCGTGGACTTTTGTCATCACCACCTTCGGTCACCACCGCTTTCAATCGCCGTCAACTCTTCCGACCACAACAGCCTACATGGTCGTGGCCTCCTTTCTCTGGTGTTGTGCAACGACACCGCTCCCTTCCGACTCCACCTCCATCACCAATAAAACCAACTAGTATGGGGGAGGTTTTATCCATGTTCCTGCGGCCTGAACCCTCCTCATTACGACATTAACATTTGGCTATTTATATTCCTCAATTAGAATGATGAGGTTCAGAAATATAAACAACTCAAAACAACCCCTACCTCGTATTTCGTCGTCGAACGTTGACGAACCACGGAAGACGGTGTCGCGGAAGTCGGGCGTCGTGGAAGACAGACGTCGATTTCATTGTCGACATTGAAAAGACAGAAGAAGTTGAGGAAAGAAGCATTGCTGGCATTGGGTGACACTTCCCTTTCTTGCCCCGGTTGAAAGAAGGAAGAAGAAGGCGTTCTTAGCGTTCTTCACGTTCTTCGATGGAGAGTTCTCCAAAAGATTCTCCTCTCCTTAATTCTCCCCAACCCTAGTTTATGACAACCCCCAGAATAATAATATACACATCTTATTATTGTGTTGGAATAATTAAATTGAAGGAGTTCAAAAGGATTTTAATTAATTAATTGTAGGAGCTATGTTAATTAATAAAGAGGAGTTGGCACTTTAATGAGGGAAGACCAAAATCCTTCCCCCACTTAAAGAGAGTTACGTGGGGGTTTAAGCTCATGTGGATCCCCCCAATTAATATCCTCCCAAGGGAGGTTATGTGTGGTTGGGCCCCACCTCAAACCTCCACTTGGAGGATTTAACTGCTACAATTAAAAATATGTTGAACAAATCTTTGTTTAATTTATTTAGTAAACCCCCCAAAAAATTAACTTCCACTGATGCCAGAATGCAACTATGATAAAGGTCTCCTTAAACGAATACCAGCGCTGCAAGTTCAACGGTGCCCTCATATTTTAGTTCAAAGCACCGGTTCAAAAGATATAAAATCCCAATCATACGTTTACTTAACGTAGTCATAAAAGTTCGGAAAATCATTAATAGCCACCCTAGACCCACTTCTATCGAGGATAGGCTCTACCTTAGTGAAACATGGCCTAACGAACCCAACGGTACCCTCATATTTCTAATCTAAATTACCATTTAAAAGTTATAAATTTTACAATAAAAATAATTGTTACTTAATTATTTTATTTGCGGCCCAAAACTAACTTTCTCTAGTTTCCCTCGCCGACCCAAGTTACCATCTTCTTAAAGAAATATTACCCTCACGAGTTCAGCAGTGGTCTCAAATTTTTAATCCGAGTTACTGTTTGTGAGTTATAAGCATTTGAAAAATAAAATAACTTTTTTTAATTATTTTATTTACGGTTATGCCATTTTCGGGTTTTCTCAGAGGATGCCCGCGACAACAAAAATTATGTCATACCTAGTGTAAAACCGACATCCTGAGCACAACAGTACCCTCAGATTTTTGATCTGAGTAACCGTTTTAGAGTTATTCCACCTTTCAGGAAAACTGCATATGCACGATAATTTAAGCTTAACAAAACTTCGACGGATTATTCCGGGAACTCCGGGCCTCAGAATCATGTGCCATTAGAAACTACAAACTCGTAAAATTCCAAAGAATTTAAGAAAAAAATCTCCTTGAAATTTAAGTGTGTTTACATTTCCCCCACCTCAGGGCTTTACGTTCCCGTAAGCTACAACACACACTAGGGAAACAAATGGGGGTACTGAGCACGCTTCTGAGGCTCCCACTCCCATGTGCTCTCCTAGAGGTTCTCTTGTTTCCAGCAAACGTGCACCAGTGGAATAGACCATCCATGCAGGAACCACGCCTATCGATCCTCAATCTCCACTGGAACCTCCGTGAATGTCACCCCGTCATCGATATCTAGCTCCCAGTGGTCGATGATGTGGGACGGGTCATGCACGTATCTCCTCAACTGAGATACAGGGGAAACGTCATGCACCCGGTGCAACTGAGGTGGAAGGGGAAAGTTGTACACCACCTCGCCTACCCAGATGAGGACCTGGAATGGTATGATGAATCGTGGAGATAACTTGCCTTCTCGGACAAATCTCCATAGACTTGTTGATGTGAGACCCGTAGAAAGACGTGGTCGCCATCCTCGAACTCCACAGGTCTCCGTCTTCTGGATTTATGTGGAAGAACCACCACAAATTCCATGGATATATTATCCTACTACCACACTGGGACCTCTAAAGGTTGAACCGAGCCTGCTGGTACCTGCTGTTCCGCCTTCACTTGCTGAAATGTGAGGCATTGTGGGAGAAACTCTACCACTTATTTCTTCATTCTCAGCCACCAGTGCTGTTGTCGAAGGTCCTATTAAATCTTCGCTACTCCAGGATGTACTACTGAAGGAGATGTGTGGAACCCCCTCAACACTTCCTCCTGAAGAGAAACTGGTACCATGGTACATCCTCTAAAGAGAATGGAATGCTCCCCACCTTCAGAAAATCCATCAGGTGCTTTCCCTATGGATATCTGAGCACATCACATCTCACAGTCAATGTCCCCACACTGTGCCTCCCTGAATCGCTGAAGAAGTGGAGAAGTGACTGTGAGAGACTACAGAAAGGCTACCCTACCTCTATCCACAAAGGATATCTATAACATGGCCAGCTACTTTGTCACCTCTCCTAGAATCTAAATGTCTGATCTCATGGTGAGAGCATCTGCTACAATGTTCCCCTTCCCATGAGTATAGACCATCTCAAAGTCATAGTCCTAGAGGAACACAAGACATCGTCACTGTCTCAGCTGCTAAGAACTATACGCGATCACTGATCGCTCATACATCAGGACACAAACGAGTCCGATCCCTGGTGCATCATAGTAAACCACGCACCGAATGCCCTCCTCCGGTAGCCTCATGATGGGCACAATAGTAATCCTCTGCCTCAGCTCCTGAAAGATCTGTTGGTATCTCTCTAACCACACGGAGGGTTTCCCCTTATTTTTCAATGCTAAAAGCGGTGCTACATCTCTGGAGAGGTCTAGTACAAAGGTAAGTCTCGAGGACTCATGAGTGATCGACTGCACCCACTTATGCATGATTCCATCCTGTGTTGTCTAGGGTTTCCTTTTTTCCGACCAAGGAAAACCCATCCCAACATTGTAGGTAAAACACAACCTTTTTTCCTAATAAAATCATTTTGTGTATGAACTATGGTTGCCCAGTCCATACCCAAACTAATGTCTTAAGGCCTCGACGCTGCCACTAAGAGTTTCCAACCGAAACTCTCACCTCAAGGGTCAGATCACACCGTCGGCGTAAGTGTGATTATCGAGTCTCCCTCCAATGGTATCTCCAGATGTGAGGGTCAAGTCAACGGTTTAACTGGAAACTCTTGGGATGGGACAAGATCCATGGAAGGAAGCACTTATTGGTACCCATGTCTATTGATACGACAACTAGGAGTAGACATAGACCGTACCTCTAATCATTCCTATAGCCCTTGGGTCACACTCCTTGAACACATGCAGCTACTCTCTTCCCATGTCCTCCTGCTCCCTGAGCCTGGTGAGGACTACAAAGGAGGGTGGTTGTAACATGTCGAAATGTACATCACCACATGCTTCCCTCCTAACTCTGATTCCATGTCTACTGCTCTGAAGATTCACATATCTTTAACACTTACTCTTCTGTAAACATTTTAAATGCCCAAGTCTCTAAGACTATCATCATTTCCCTGCTTTAACACTGCTAACATTCACTAGTTGTATCCATTCAGCCAAAGAACATTCAACCACAAAGGTTCTCTCTAGTACCCTAGCATAAGTAGGAATGCATAGAGGAGAAGTGTTGGCTCAGATATCCTTTAAACACATCTCGTTCAGTAGTACGAGCCCCAAATCACCGATCGTATCGTATTCATCAAGTACCCATAATGATTGGCATGCCTCGATGAATACTCAACTACAGACATGTCATCTTGACAAAGTTGTATAAGTTCTAGAGAAATCTCAGCCACCTCCTTAAGCCAGTCCTCAGTCGCCTGTGAGTCGGGTTCACCTAGGAACCATAGGGGTATCTAATTCCGAAACCCGTGTAAGGTACTAAGCCTACATGTGTCATCTACCGGTACCGCCGGTTGTAACTGCTTACAATAAGGCAGTGATATAGCTGACACACTACCTGAGGTACAATCTTAGGAAACGGTCCACGTACCAAAGACTCATCACTATAAGGACCATCCTCATGGTCAATAAATGAAAAAGACTAGTAGCTAAGATCACCATCTTCTCTACTAGTGTATCAACTAGGCATACTCCAGGAATCGCCTCCAGCCAATCCTGTGCTACCAGGGAATTTGTCTTGCCTCGTAACCTCAGAGGACTCTGTTGCTGGAACTCGTGAAATGCGCTCTGTCGACGTGCACCGTCTGATAGTATAGCTGGTGGCATCTGCATCCCAACAGGTGGTGGTGCTATTGGTACACCATCTAAAGGTTCCATCATAGAAAAAGGGCCCTACACCAGAGCCTCGTCACTCGGTGGGATGTCATCGTGTACTCTCTCGGGAAACCTAGCTGGCTGTCTTCGAAATGACATCCTAATAAGGAATAGGTGCGCCACGGTCAATAAGTTATACATGGTGAGCTAACTAAAAGATTTTACAAAGAAGACTCTTGAAAAAAAACTCACAATCAGTGTTTTCATGCACTATGTCAGAAATCAGAAGTCAGGGTCCTGGTGTTTGGATACATCAGCCACCACACCAACACTGGACTCCCTGGACTGAAAAACACTATCAACACTTTTAACATAATTTCTTCATAGTAAGACAGACCAGAGGCCTATGTTCTGCAGTAGAACCGACTCCTCGGATACCAATTTGTCACGACCCATCCTCGGGGCCCATTCCGTGACTACCCCAAGCCCGCCTTCCATAGGCTAGGGGCTGGGGACTAGCACCAAAGGTGTAAATCCCTAAGATCGGAAGGAATTTCCTTTATTAAAGTAAACAAACACAATAGAGTATGATACAGGAAGTAAGCACTAAGTAAAAATGAATACAAAAGAGTGTGCTGGAAAGTAAATGGGCCAGTATACAAACCCAACTGAACAACAAGTACAAGTAAAAAAAGACAAAAAACTGAAAGTAAAGGCTAGCTCCTGGATTGTCCTCTGGGGATTCCTACATGAAGGGTAGGTATAGATGGCCACCACAGCACCCACTTCCGTCAGTCTCATCTGTGTGCCAACTCGTCGCAAGGTCCACCTCCGGGTACCATCCAGTAGTGGTGCTCCCAGCCTCCATCAGCACTATCTGTCGTCTGCATCGAACACAACGAGGTGCGGGCATAACCTGTGCAGGGTTGAGTATAGTGATACTCAGTAGGGACCCCGAGACCCGCAAGGTCTCACAATATCCACTAAGGTTAAACAAAAGAAGAAATATACAATCATGAAGTATCAACCAACCCTACTTAGGTATATGCCCATACATATACCTAAGTTACCAATCTCAGTCCGACCCCTTCAATCGATCCCAAGAACAATCCAATTCCACAAAGGAAGTAAAGTCAAACACCACTATGATAATTGTTGAAAGACAAGACTCAGCTCACAATGTTATGCCACAATAGTAGTGAGATATAGATGATCAGATGTAGCCACTGAATCCTCTAAGCTGTCAGACCACCACAGGATACATGCCAGCTATCTCGTCTAAGCTGTTAGACCCACACAAGATATTGGCCAACTATCTCGTCTAATATGACATACCCACATAGGATACAGGCCAGCTATCTCGTCTAAGATATCGGACCCACACAGGATACACACTAGCTATCTCATCTAAGTTGTCAGACCCACATAGTATATATGCAATCTATTCTGTTGGACCTACACAGGATATAGGAACAGAAGTCAGAACTATCGAACCCACACTAGATTCTGGTATAGTAGTCGTCATTGTCGAACCCACGGAGGATTCCAATACAGTAGTCATCACTATCGAACCCACACAGGATTCCGGTATAGAAGTCTTCATAGTCACAGCCAGCTCTAGGGTTCCCGCACACATCATGCTCAATTCATGGAGGGTCCACTTCTCAAGCAAAGGGGATGATAAATCAACTATCACAAAGACCTGATTTGATGTATCCCGAAGTTCTGTCTCATCAAAAGAAACCCAACGTGACAGATGGCGCGTCAATCGAACACCCGGTCTGATAGTTATTGTCTCTTCCGTTCCAGGGGCCCGGTTCGATTTACACTTGATCCACACCCTGTATTTTTCCATATTTGTCAAAAACTAACTAAGATTATCAAAAAATAACCGCCTCATTGCAAGGGTCTCAGTTCCATATATGGCGCGTCGTTCAGACGCACGGTCTATGGGATATTCGCTTTTAGGCGATGTAGGGCCCCACCCGTCGAGCCCAGTGGGATGGTGGGTCGGCCCGACCCGACTCGATGTGTCCGACCCAGCTGGGGGTCAGCCTGGCCCAGTTTGGTGGGTATGACCCGGCTAGGGTTTTGGCCCGACCCGTGGAGCTGGCCGGTCCGTTTTTCCCGGCGGCGCCGCCTCTCCCTGCCTGGCCGGCCGAAGCCGGCCGGTTTTGTCCGGCACGAGCGGCCGACACAGTGGGCCGCTATTCCTCCCACGTGGCCGGCGCGACTATGCCGGTCCACCACTACCGCAGTCTAGCCTTTATACGTCCTTCGGTCTCCACCACATTCTATAACCACCACCACTTCCAACCACCCCAACCTACATGGTCGTGGCCTCCTTTCTACGGCGCGAGGAGATGGCACTGTGCCCTTCTGGATCCACCTATGTCGCCAATAAAACCAAATAGTATGGGGGAGGTTCGGGCCATGTTCGTGCATCCCGAACCCTCCTCGTTATGATGTTAAGAGTTGGAAATTTATATTCAACAATTAGAACCCGAGGTTCAGAAATATGAACAACTCAAAACAACCCCCTACCTCGTATTTCGTCATCGAATGTTGATGAGCCGCGGAAGACGGTGCCGCGGAAGTCGGGTGTCACGGATGACGGATGTAGATTTTATCATCGACATTGAAAAAAAGGAAGAATTGGAGGAAAGAAGCATTTTCGTCGTTGGGTGACGCTTCCCTTTATTGCCCCAGTTGAAAGAAGGAAGAAGACGACGTACATCGCATTCTTCGCGTTCTTCGCTAGAGAGTTCTCCAAAAGCTCCTCCTCTCCTTAATTCTCTCCAACCCCAATTTATTCCAACCCCAAAATAATAATATACACATGTTATTATAGTGTTGTCATAATGAATTCTATGGAATTCAAAATGGTTTTAATTAACTAATTTTATGAGTTAAATCAATTAATAAAGGGGAGTTGGCACTTTAATGAGGGAAGTCCAAAAGCCTTCCACCACTTAAAGAGATTTACATGGGGGTTTAAGCTCATGTGGGTCCCACCTACTAATATCCTACCAAGGTTGGTTATTTGTAGGTTGGACCCACCTCCAACCTCCACTTGGAGGATTAAACCGCCACAAATAAAAATATGTTGAACATATTTTTATTTAATTTATTTATTAAACCCCCCAAAAATTTAACTTCCACTCACATTAGAACGCAACTCTGATAAAGGTCTCCTTAAGCGAATATCGGCGCTGCAAGTTCAACAGTGCCCTGAGATTTTAGTTCCGAGCATTGGTTCAAAAGATATAAAATCCCAAATGTATGTTTACTGAAAGTACATGAAATAAAGTTTGAAAAATTATTAACAGCCACCCTAGACCCACTGCGGTCGAGGTTAGGCTTTTCCTAGGTGAAACTTGGCCTAAAGAACCCAACAACACCCTCAGATTTCCAATACATGTTCCCATTTAAATGTTATGAATTTTACAATAAAAATAATTGTCACTTAATTATTTTATTTGCGGCCAAAAACTAACTTTCTCTAGTGGCCCTCGCCGACCTAAGATACTATTCGCTTAATGAAAGCTTACCCTCATGAGTTCAGCGGTGCTCATGGATTTTTAATCTGAGTTAACATTTGTGAGTAATAAGAATTTGAAAAATAAAATAACTTTATTTAATTATTCTACATACAGTTATTCCATTTTTGGGTTTTCCCATAGGAGGTCCGCACTGACTAAACTTAAGTCACGCCTAGGGTAATACCTCCATCTTGAGTGCAACGATGGCCTCAAATTTCTAATCCGAGTAACCATGTAAGATTTATTCCACTTTTCATGAAAACTGCATAAGAGCATTAATTTAAGCTTAACAAAACTTCGACGGATAATTCTGGGTCCGAGCCTCAGAATCACGCGCCGTCAGAAACTGCAAACTTGTAAAATTACAAAGAATTCAAGAAAAAATTTCATTGAAATTTCCTGGTCATTACAGTGTTTGGATAAATGTATATTGGATATGTTTAAATGCTAGAATGGATTATGTTTGAAATTGGATACTATTGTTATGGTTATTTTTGAATTTTTATGAAAAGGACAACATGCAGACCGTGTGACAACCCGTCGCGTCGGACAAAGCCATGGGAATCGAACCCACAACCATAGTGTGATTGTAAATTATCACCTACCACTGGACTACGTGAAACCCCAAGATTCTATAATATAGTTTTTTTAAAGGGTCTGATAGGTGAATTATAAATTCATTTTTTGGAACCCTATACGAATAGGATAAATAGAATATTTTTTAAATTCTATTATATTTTGGAGTGAAAGATGAGTTTGTGGTAGAAATTAGTTAATGGATAGAACTCTACTTGTGAAGTATATATTTGTTTCTTCTCTTATTATATGAAATAATTAATTGTTAAACATTAGGTAAGGGATCTTAAAACTAAAAATATGTTATCCGATTACTTTATGTTTTTTGAACCGATGATATTTTAAATCATCATAGATTGATGGTTTTGAGGCCCTCAATTCTATAATTGTTTCTGACTGATGACCTCAACCACTACCTATAAATATTTACGTTTTAACTCCAATTATGTTTCTTTAATTTCCACCAATGTTCCCCTAATTGAGATCCTAATTTGGTGTTTACTTTTTAATTCCCATTTTCCTCTTATTAAGACTAAATTTTATTAACCCAATTTTCGATGTGGGTTTTCCCACAAAGTTATTATCTATTTTAAAAATTTAATTTTCAAAGAACAATTTCAAATTTCAAGGATGTAATTTATTGAATTAGGGAAGAATGTAACACCCCAAGATTTCATAGTATGTTATTTCTTCAATGTAATTCAATAACTTTCACTACACGCAATACCGAGTTCAAGCACACCACAAATTACCAAACTAGCTGTTAAAAAGTGGTTATGAATAGTATTAACTAAATTTTAAACATTATATAATCCTTATAATTTTAGAATCCAAATTATTATTTTCTTATACATAATAAAAAAAATTCTTTTTTTTTCAGATAAATGAAGTAATTTTTTAAAAAATGCAATTTTACAGCCTTTTAATGGAAAACCCTTTTTACATCCAATATTTGAAACTTTTATATATTAAAATTAAAAATATAAACGTATTCTTTAGAATAGATATATAATAATTTAGTTTCAATAATATTTTGGTGGTTTTATGATAACTTTTATATTTGGGTGAATAGTGAAAATACTATATTTTAACTGAAAACAACTTTTTTAATCTAAATAATTTGTAGTGTTAAATTATACATTTTAATGGTTTGGAAGTATAAATAGATCATTTTTTTACCATTCAATCAAATTTTATTCATTGGAAATAATTTCACTCCGAAATTGAACATAAACAAGTATCAATCTTTTGTTAGTTATAATTCTTAAAACACGCTTTTTGGTTTTACTACGGGAATTAATTTTAAATTAATAAATGTAACTTCTATGTTTTGAATTTGGTAAAATAGACCTAATTTTTGAAGTCAAAATATCAAAATTAGCGTAGGGTGAAATTTTTGTATTTTTCTAAAAATATTCAATTTTAGATGAATTGTGAAAAACAATGAGTTATTGGTTAAACCTGAATTTTTATTTAAATAATTATTTATCTTATTTAAATTTATTTTAGGTCAAAATTTATAGTGCTGGCACTCCTTTCCATCATAGAGTCTAATGAATTAAAAGAGGGAATACCTTAAGCACAAGGAGATTCATCCATTGAAGAACATAAAAAATTTACAACGGCATGAACAATGAACTCTTTAAGCATGGGTCACACAAGTTTCATTATGGTTGTCCAAGTATAATTGTGCGCAAAATATGGGTTGCGCAGGTTACGTGCGTGCCCTATTCTTTTTTTACCCAAGGTCCTCAGATGGCCTATAAATACCCCTTGTGGGCCTTCCATTTCGGGGACGAAAAATCAAAAACTCAGATTTAATCTATGGTCGCCCAAGTCTCCTTATGAAGTCTTCTGAACACTTTTAATGTAATTATTTTCCTAGAATGGAAGCTCTAAAGAGTAAGAATAAGTCCTATGTATTAGAACTCCTCAATACTTGCACGCCTAAGTGTCCAAGCCTTAAGGGAAATGATGATACTTGCACATCGCCTTTCCCTCTCAAAGAAACTTTTGCGCCACCCATCTCAAAGCCTTTAGGGATGATACTAAGGGCTCTAATTAAAAGTTTCCGAAGTATCACTTCATAGGTTCTTCATCTCCCAAGTGAACTCATGTCCCACAAGTATATTTGCACGACTTGGATTTGTGCGCCAGACCAGTACTTGCACGCCTCCTTCCAATTCACTTCCTTTCCTCAAATTCACCTCTCCTCTCCAAGATTTAACCTTCAAATACCTCTTCAATTCCATTAATGGCATAGTTCTTTTGTTGGATTCCCTATCTGAAAAGAATTTTTTTGAACATCTCTCAAAACCCTGTGATTTACATAACTTTATGTCACTAAGGTTAGAGATTTCCTTCATTCAACCTCATACTTTAAATATGAGATGATCTTTAATCTGGGAAATCCTCCTTAGGAGTAAGTCACATGTTCCCTAAACTGGTCATCCTTTTTATGAGTAATCCTCAATATTATTTTATTTTAATTTGGAATTCCTTATCAGGAATTAAACCCAATCATAAGTCCCCTTAAATTAGGCCTCATTTTCTAATGTAAGTCCCAATAATAATTTCCTTTTGATTTGGGAATCCTTCTCAGGAGTAATCCCCAGTCATAATTTAAAGTCCCCTTTTAATCTGGGAATAATCCTTAGGTGTAAGCCCCAAATTATGAATCTAAATCTCCATAAAGCACAAATACCTTTATGGACCCTGTTAATGGGCATCCTCATTAAGAGTAAGCCCCAAGTCCCCCTAATTTGGGCATCCTCCTCAGGAGTAGGACTGAAGTTAATTATCCAAATCTCCATAAAGCACGAATATCTCTATGGACCTTGATCCTAGGATTATTTACAGGATTAAATCATAGTCCTCACCTACTTGGGTAGTAACACATGAATAATTCCCAAATCATTCCTTGTGACTGCATATTTCATGGCACAAATCGTCAAGTTTACTGGTACCTCTTGTTTCTCACACTGAGGATGACTCACATGAGCTTAGAGTGTAAAAGTAACCACGACACATCTCTTTGCTCCGTTAATCATACATAAGCCCCAAAATTCTTAATAGAACTACATGGACTTTGATCTCTTCCTTAAAAGTAAAGTACGTAGGAAGCCTTTCTAAGGGTCAAGCCTATCACCTATTAATTCTCATCTATCCCATTTTATGTTAAACTATATCTTAATCCCTGAACTACATGGGTTATGATTCCTCTTTAACAAGGATACGTAGGTAGCCCATCTGCGGGTACAATCACATCTCTAAAATAATCCATGTCCTTTTGAATGAAAATAAACTTCATGTGCCCCACTGAGTGGCTTTAAAACCAGAATGGTCATCATAATGACCAAGAGATTTCTATATAATGTGTTGAAGGATACCATTGACTAAGATTATTTAATAAATATGGATGATTCTCTATCAATTAATAACCTTAAATACATATAAAATATTCTCAAAATCCCATAAATATCAATAATTGATTACAAGATCTAAAGGAAGAACTCATTTTCAGGCTTGGTAAATTAATAAGGATTCACGAACATAAATCAAATATATAAGAGAGTCCCGAAGTAGAAAATAATTCTCCCCATAAAATGTGTGATGATTCTGAACTCCCAACCTCTCAACCAATGTAAATTATTATGTCTCATCAGTTCACTACTAATGGGCACCTACCATTGGAAATTAGGTCCAAATGGATATAGAATCATTGGATGTTTCCAGTTCTACGAATAAACCCGTTAGAAACTGATTGGAAAGTTTGAACTATAAACAAACAAGTTCATCCCCAATTATAGAAGAAATAGATACATAATACTTATATAAGTTCAATATAATTTATTGTATTTTTTTATAATAAGTTTAGATATATAAAAATTTTATTGAACTTTTTACTGTCTTTTACCCACCTCCTAAGAGAATTTGAAAATTTGCATAAAACATAATTTTACCACTTCTGTGAGTTTAATTTAAAAAAAATAGAGACACGGTTAACCTCAATAAGTAAAATGTGGTTCAATAAGATTAACATATTTTTTGGTGAAAAATAACTTTTGAATTTTATTTACCATGGTTAAATGTAAATAGGGTAATTAAGGGTAAAGATGATATTATAATTACCCAAAAACATGTTCTAATTCTATTGGATAAGTGTAATTTGACCAAAAACAACCTTAGGAATATAATATGATCCTTTAGGTCCACTTGGATTAGATTTGGCCATTTATTATTATTTAATTTAATAAAGAGTTAAAAGTGTTAAAATTCATGTTTTCATAACTAGAAAATTTTTAATATAGTGTTATACATATTTATATTCTAAATATATACGATATAAAATTCATGTTTTATATTTTGGAATTATTTAAATCATGATCTATGTGATACAATCAAGAGTAACTAGTTATAACACGTACGATAAAGAAAGCGATTGTTACCCGAAATGTAAATTTAACATGGAAATTATTATTAAATGGGTAGTATAATGTCATAAATGAATAATGTTTGATATCATAAATATTAATGTGGTTCTGGTATAATTTAATAACATACTACAGTCTTCATATATGAGGTTAAACGTACCATCGACTAAAGGAAAGTGCAAGGTAAGGGTTAATTTCACAATCTCTTTATTATCTGAGGTTTTTTTACATAAGTATCTACTAGGACCTATTTATTATCCATGTCCATGTTTTATAAAATAGTTTTCAAATGGATTATTTTAAGGGACTTTTTACTAAAACATTATTTTAAATATTTGAAGATTTATTCTTCTAAACCATTCTCATTAATGGCCATTTTTTCAAAATGGTTTTAAGTATTTATTTAAATGGACATGAATGTTTTAAAATGTTAATACATTAAAAAGTTTCAAAGTGGCATGGGGAACTTTGATTCAAAAATATTTCTAAATGTCTTCCTTTATAAATTGTCTGGCTTTTAATTGTTTTCATGAAAAATGGACATTTCTCTCAAAGATTTTTACAAATCATTTTCATCTATGTCAAAATCCTTTAATGGATATTAAACTTGTTTGAAGATGATTTATTATGATACAAAACTTCCATGTTGTATTGATGGTTTTGTGATATGTTTGACTGTGGATGTGTTATTTTCATACCATTCATGGTTTATGGGTAAAGTATTGACATTTTGTATTCCAGTTTTAATACGAATGTCTATGTTATGTTTGAACTTTTTTATATGAGGAATGCATTGGAATTAGTAAGTGACGGGTGGAGCCCGCTATAGCTCCTCGATGAATCGGAAGGTCTCATGAGACAATCTAGTGTCTTGGAACAAGGCCTTGAAAAAATATTATTTGTAGTCTTGGCACAAGGCCTTGACTATGTGGTTATTAAGTCTGGAATTATGCATTACATCATTATGAAAGTGGCTATTGATATTTCATGTGAATATTCGACAAGTGGAATATCCATGTGAGTAAGTAAATGAAATTTTTTTAATTTATATTTTCCATATTATGATGAAGTTTAAATTGAAATGGATTTTGTTTTAGTTTTATACATTTCCTTAAATGTTTATGCTTATTTATGAAAGTTTCCGCTATATTTTTATCCTTACTGAGCATCTGAGCTCACCCCCTTCTATGTTTTATTTTTTCCATTATGTGAAGAAGTATATTATGACTTACCTGTAGAGATAGAATATGGGATCTCATTGTTGTCTATGAAAACAATGTTGTCGTATTTTTCCATTTTATGATGTAATGTAAACCTTATTAATGTATGTAGTACTTCCAAGGATACTAAAATAATCGGCCTTTTGAGACTTGATCTTTTGTGATCATGCCAATGATACATAACAATTCACCGACTCTAGGCTTCTGGGGTTAGGGCGTTACAAATATGAGGTCTGTCATGATGATAAAATTCCAGTTCTTCGGAATAGAATAAAGAACGAAAAGGAAAAAAGGGAAGTCCCGAAACCATAGAGAGGATCATCATATGTTGGTTATAAATAATTTAATTAAAAGAAAAGAATTACCTTGATGAAATTCTCTCTCCGTTAATGATTTTGGTCACGATCCAATGTGATCTATCATAGCATTGCAGAAGCCATGTGTAGACTTCTTATAGTGGTGATCCACATGTGTTCCACATATCTCTATACGTCGTCGAAGGTACATCTGAGAGCTAGCTCAGAAGATCCTTCACTTTCAATTTCCACATTCGATCATCTTGAGAGACACTTCCAAAGTGCTCTCCTTGATCTGGTGGAGGAGGATCTCTCACATAACCTGAGACCATTCTTAGGGGAAATGAATTCTCTCTTAGCTTGAGAGATTTCTCCAGATCCACTGTACACAACCACAAAGAATGACTATATATATTGAGAAAATTGTAAATGATATTTATATTACTTAGAATAATAAAATGAATTAATTACCTAAATAAATTTATTCATTTCATTTAATTCTTAGTAAGACCCCATGTTTAATAATAACATTCCACTCTTATTATCACTTGACATGCACCCAACGAGTTACACTTAATATTATTTAATTAAATAAATATTATTATTTTTCAAAAATACCTAGAAAAAATACACGATGTATATATTAATATACATGAAGTGTACATTTGTTTTTCCATTTTCTTTATTTCTTCAAAAACATTTATTAGACCCTGAAATATGACTATTTGTTTTTTAAATAAATATCACTACATTATCTTCTAATAAATATATTATTTCACCCACAATATATTCTCTCAAATAACTAGTATTGAAATAAATTCCATCAGATATCTTTGAATAATTATTAAACCATAATCGGGAATATTCTTTATTCACCTTGTTAAATAAATATATACCAAAGATACTTGGATACACATAGTATGTGACCATCTAGGCCTCTTTCTCAATGAAATATTGCAGAGCCTACCTAAAGTCCATGGTTAGCGTCTAGAAACACACCAAGGCACCCATAGAGAAAAAAGTTAACACTTTAATGACATGTAACCTACTATGAACACTTACAGTGTAATGTAATCCCTTTGCCTTGATATCTCAAATCAAGAGGGTTGCATGCTGGTGTAATCAACCCATGTGCTCGATTACTCTTTATCTGACCTCCTAGAATTTAACTTGTCCATTCCTCACCATGACCATGGGTTTATTTAGGATATATCAATTCTATAAAAAGTTCGGAGATATCAACTTTCATTATGGAACTGAAGAGAAATATTGTTTCTCACATTATCTATTAATGCAATATTACTCGTGATGATCCCAACATATCATACCTCGCTGTGAACAGTGTTTCATAATAGTTTTCATCAATACATCTAAGTGCATGAGTTGTAATACCCATTAATAATAAACTTAAAGTCCATTGACCAATACACAAGTCCGCAGATAGGAACATCCAATGAAACTATGAAATGTGGATTTTCCTACTAGTGAGTCTTGTTCTCATAATATCCTCTTAGATATTACCAAGAATGCACACCATGAGAAGGTGACTCAATGTTTTATGAGATATCAACCCTAATAACATGTATTATTTGTGTCCCTCAAATAACATCATACGGCTATAGAACATATACTCAGGAATTGTGTTACGGTACTTCTAGGTTCTCATCATTGCAGGGATCCGCTATGACCCTTTAGTGCAACAGTTATCATCAGGACATTATCACATGCATTGTCATGCAGAAAAACAATCAAGATGTGACAAGGTATTTATTAATATTCCAATCCATCAACACAAGTTTACCATAAAGTTATAATTTTTTGGTTCTAGGCCAATAACTCTAACATATCAGACCCCAATATTTTCAATGAAATCACATGTGATGAACAAAATGGAGAATCAGGGATGGATTTGGGATGATTGTGGGTTTTAGGTGACCGATTTGATGACCATAATCCAAAACGGAGATGGTGCGACATGATTTATGTGTGTGTGGAATATGAGAAGCTTCAAACCAAATGAGAATTTCATTTCTAGTGGCCGGATAGTAAAAAATGATGAATAGAGGCAAGATACTTCGATTTTGGGAGGCCTAGAGGTGAGATCCGAGGCTGTGAGGACAGATCTGGAACGCCAGACAAGATTTGTATATTCTATGAAAAACTCGACTAACGCCATCTGACCTTTGTGCTGGGGACCCAACACGTACACTGAGATTACATGGGAACAAGTACGGGTAGATATACGTTTTGTGCCAGAGTACTTCGATAAAAATAGGATACATAGACATGACAAGGGATCACTACAGGAAAATCAGCCTATACCCACAGTTCAAAATCGTGGGTATAGCCCCCAAAACCGTGGGTATAGGCTATACCCACAGTTTTGGGAACCGTGGGCTGGAACGACGTCGGTATAGTTCCCCAACCTATACCCACGGTTTTCCAAAACCGTGGGTATAGGTGTTCTGCTACCGTGTCAAAGAAACATACACAATTGCCACGGTGTCAAAGGATTTTCCCCACAGTTTCAAAACCGTGGGTATAGGTTCTAAAATAATGTGGCCGACGGGTTTCGAACCGCAACCTCTCCATTGCAGACGAAGCACCTAACCACTACCCCCACACCGCTTTTATGTATATATATTTATTTTCAGTTAAATATAGTTATATAAACCATGGGTATAGAGGGAAGAACCATGGGTATAGGACTCCTTCCAAAAAAAATTTCCTTCCCGCGGGGAAATTTTTTTTCCGCGCACGCACGGGAAACCTATATCCATGGTTTTTCATAATCGTGGGTATAGGTATTTTATCCCAGACCTATCCCCACGGTTTCCCCCAAAACCGTGGAGATAGGTACTGCTATACCCACAGTTTTGGAAAACCGTGGGTATAGGTAAATTTTCAGTACCTATCCCCACGGTTTTGGAAAACCGTGGGGATAGACCCCCCTATACCCACGGTTTTTCAAAACCATGGGTATAAGTCTTGAAACTTTACCTATACCCACGGTTTTGGGGAAAACCATGTGGATAGTTCCAATTTCTAGTAGTGGATCACAAACATGACCCCAAGTGGTTGAGGCATTCCGTGTAGTCCACCAACACGCCATTTATGGATACATGGGTAGTGATCCGTGTACATATAGAGACACGACTGGATGATGGAGCGGGACCACATGCTATGTGGGTCCACTTACACTTCGTGTACCCTTACACGACATGTAACCTTACACATCATGTATCCCTTATTTCATTTTGAGGAAACTTCAATATCTTGTATGTCCTTCATTTGGAATCTAATTTTGGTCCGTGAGTAGCCTATCATGAGTTCTTTTCTATATAGAATGTTATTGTGGCCTCCATGATGAAATTTGAGATAAGATGTGAGATGTTCCAGGTGTGACACTTATTTAGGCGATGTCTGATGGTGGAAGTGATCAGACAAGATCATCAGAGAGATCAAAGTGACCCTCTTGACACCTTCTTGCTGGACAAGGCATGAGTCCTCAATCAACTATTAGAGTGGTACCCTCCAGCTGGGTTGATCATGAGTCTTCAAACAACTATTAGAGTGGCACCCTTGTATTGGGATTGGGAATGAGTCCTCAACCTATCCACTGAGTGGCACCCACTTTCAGAGTTAGGGAATGGGTCCCCAACTACGAGAGTGACACCCTCTAGCCCAGATAGACATGAGTCATATATTTGCTATCCGAGTAACACCCTCGTATTGTATTAGGGAATGGGTCCTTGACTACTAGATTGGTACCCTCCAGCTCAGTTAGGCATGCGTCCTCTACCATCCACCAGAGTGGCACCCTCCATCTAGGCTGTGCATGAGTCATATAAATATCTATTGAGTGACACCCTCCTGTTGTACTAGAGCCTGAGTCCTCTAACTAGAGATTGTTGCCCCTAGATTTTGCGACATAGTGATGAAGTGTGACTAGACTTGGATGTTTTCTGTTAGGCATACTTTCAAGATGGTTGGTATCATTGATGGACTTCTAGAACTGTTGGATATTTTTCTTGAGTTGGGCTATGAGATGGAGATCTCCTTCTCCCTCGTTTGGGTTTCTTTGGTTTGAGAATATATATATCTGTATCCATGTTGTTGTATTTTTTTAATCTCTTTATTTTGGTTGAGAATTCAATCTATTCTTACCGTGTCTCTTACTATCCCCCTTCAGCTTTTAGGGGCATCCTACTGTGTATGTATATACTCACCCGTAAAAGGGTTTGGTATGTACCTATTTTGTCTTATGCAAACGAAATACAAGTTGGCAGTGACTACAAACAAGATTAGAGATACCTGGTGCATTGGACCACATACGGTGGTTGGATCTTGGAAATCATCGTCTTTTCTCTCTCCGCACATTTACTTTTCAGTTTGGTTAGGTTGAGATAACTATTTGGTTGGATGTTTATTTTTCCCCTATAAATTTCCATTTGCATTGATATACTCTTGTAATCCCCAGTGTTTTTTATATAGAAGGTTATATTATAGAAATTTTATTTTTTGATTATTATTAAGAACTTATGATTTGAGATAGTCAGATGTGTGAATACAATTACATTAGACTATGGCCTTCTATGTTAGTTATTCCTTTTGATGCTTGTCTCCAGCCCTAGTCCTATGCAGCAAGGCTTGAGGTAGTTGCAAATCGAGCCCCATTGGGTTGGGTCATGATATATGGGGTATCATTGGTGGTTCAATAATTAAATTGGTGTTTGGAGTATCCCACTTATTATTATTGTTTTGGGATAATAGCAACAATGTTTAAGTGTTTCAAGTGTGGATTTCAGGTCAGAGAATCTAGTGCTGGTGAGGCCCCCCTCAGTCGGTTGGGGCGGTGAGGGTGGGTTGGGGTTTGGGGCGTGGATGCGGGGTTGAGTCCATGAGACAATGGTTTATTTGTAATTTTATTGTAGTGTCGTGTGTCGCACTTGTGGTGGTACCAAAATTTTATAAAAAAATCTACTATTGGTGTGGCAGTCGACGTATCCATTTACTTGGACCTTGACTACCTACTTGTCAGCTCGACATACTGAGACATTGGTTGTAGAGATAAATGGTACATGCATCATATAAGATTGATTCTTTTAATTTACTTCCTGATTCAGCTCCCCATTGTTTATATATATTCTAATTTGACTGTGGTACATCTTGATTAAATTTTCAAGATGCTTCCATGATGAAAACTAGCCAGGTTACTAGTTTCGGATTATGATGATGATCCGATGAGTAATGAGGCCTTGGTTCAAGGTTCATCTCGTGAGATCCTTCCACTAGGTGAATGGGTAGAAGCACCCCTCTAACATCATATTACTATATTAAGGTATTCTTAAACCCCTAAGTTTCCATGCTTTGGTTGGGTTTCATTTAAGGGATCATTAGGTGAAATTTTCAAAATTTGGTAGGGCTTTTGGGCTATGCATGATTGGAGAATGGTTTTTCCAAACCATGCGCCCTTCCAGTGAAAACTGTTCAAACCAAGGAAGTGAGGGTTTTCATAATTGTCACAAGATTTGAAAAACCATATTCCCATTAAGGAGGAACCATGAAACCCCATCATTCAGGGCACACAGCTAGGGCACACACTTTTTCTAATCATGTGGCCCTACCTAGGAAATTGTACACGTTATTTAATTAACCCAAAAATATTTTTTTAGAATCTTGAAACCATCTTTTTAGATTCCTGATGGACCTAAATCGACCTCAAATGACTTCTTCTTCCTTGGAGGCTCCCAATTGGTGATTTTATTCCCTCTACATCCTTTCAAAAGTAGATAAAATCTAGGAGAATGATGTTTGATCTTTACCCAGTTGGTTTCCTCTTCCCATTCTTTTTATCTCACTCGCTCCTCCTTCCTCCCTAGGGTTTTGTAGATCTTTGTTTTATGGAGGATCTAATCCCAAATATTTTGGATCTTGATTCTCGGATCCTCGTTCCAAACATTATTTGTTGGAATTTACCGATTAGGCCTTTGTATTTCGAGATCCCATGATCCCGAGGTAGGTGGTTCCATTTATTATGACCAATTGGAATAACCATAATTTTCTTGATTTAATTTCAATAGTTTGATTCAAATTAAATTTCTTGATTTCAATTAAATTGCATTCAATTAAATTGTGAAAACCTAATTTGTAGGAATTGGGGTTTTGAATTGGTGTTGGTATGAAATTTAGGAAAACTTCCAATTCTTTTTAATTGGGGTGTGTTTTTGGAAATTTATGGAATTTTTAGAATTTAATTTGTGAAATTAAATTGTGGGATTAAAATTATGTAATTTAAATTATGAAACTGAATTTTGAAATTTATTTTTCTAATTTATTTCAAATTGATATTTGAGAAAAATGGATTGAAATGATTTTGATAAAAACCAATTGGTTTTATCTTGAAAAAGACATTATTTGATTAAAACCTCATTTTGTTTTTTAAATGGAATGCTGTGATATTTGAAATGGGGGAATGTGATGAATTTTATTTTAAATAGTTGTAAAATAAATTTCACATCATTGTTTTCTCTTAGAGCACATGCAAGACTAGGTAGTTAGTGGGTTATTCATGACCACACTCTATCTCTTTACAACACTAAAAATACATAAATGCAGTAGGTCACATCCCTGATGGGATGGTGACAGGTTCATCCTTTTCCAGTATTAGAGAGGATGTGAGTACACAACTTATTGTGACAACTATATAAGTGTGAGGGAGTTTTATTGCCTGGAACTATTGTACCTTTTGGAAGATGACCATGTTACTTGTTTGTTTATATTTGAAATATATATATATATATATTCTAATGTTTGTAAACTTTTTACCATGCCTTATAAATTTATATAAACCATTTTATATAAAATGTTTGTTAAACCATTTATTTTAAGTATTTACATCATTTGAAATGTAAAACATGATTTTTTTAAATGTTATTTTGAAATTCCATACCTTTTTGTGTAATATTGAAAGCACTATTTAGTTAATTAAATGTTGATATCTTATTATTAAATCCTTTATAAGACCCTATAGGAATTTTAGATCACAATATACCTGTGTATTTGTGTGTTTGTAGATTATCTTCTTTTAGGTTCGAGCAAGGGTAAAGCGCCACATGGAGGTGGTAGTAGCTGTTGATCCTTAGACATATATAGTTGTGTCAATTTAGACTTGAATTTTAATCCTATTTTTCTGGTACTTTTAGTTTTACTTTTGGTTGTTATTGTCTATTTTACTTTTGGTACACTTCTCCTTGTGGAGTATTCTTGTATGATTACTGACTTGTATATATTACTTCTTTTGTGTTTGTGGAAAATTTGTTCCCACATTAATATTGTATGTTTTTAGGTGCTAGTTTCCAACCCATGGGTATCAGGAATGCCCTTTGTTCTATGTCAGTACTATCTTAGTTATTAGGCTACCATGGTACCCGGAATGGATTGTCACAAAGTGGTATCCGATCCAGGTTAAGTATCTTTCCTGGATGTTAATATGCAGTTGTGTATTCTAGTTGTGACATAAGAGGTAGTTTCTACTGAGTGTCTGACCATCTCTCACCGTAATGAGTCTTAAGTCACCAGAGGTGGTTTTTAGAATTATTTCATAAGGATTAGTTTTAGTCATTTCCTTACTTTTGATTTAGATATGATGAAATCAAAATCATGTGTTCTTATATGTTGGGATTAATTCTCCCTTGTTTCTCTGTTCACACGCTAATATGATGTCTTCAATGTTTGATGCTAATGTTTTGTAGCATCATGACTCTGAGAAGACATCATAATCAGATCCATGAAGAAGTTGTTGATGAACCTCAGCGAGAAAATCCTCTTGTGGACATGAGTCTGGTTGAGGTGATTATGTGTACTATCAAAGTTATGAGATATGCATCTCCATTAGTTATTGTTCATGATCCAATTGTGAAACCTCAGGGGGATGTTCTATGGAATTGTGCTCATGAGTTCATTTTCTAGAATCCACCAGTTTTCAAAGGATCTAATGATCCATAAGAGGATGAGGAATGACTTAGCATGATTGAGCATTTATTTATGTTTTTGGAGACACCTAATAAAATCAATGTGAAGTGTGACACCTTCGTGCTGGAGGGACCTAGCAGGAGATGCTGGGATATGATGGTGACGAAACTGAAGTACGGGGGATTTCATTAGAAAGAATTCAAAGCCCTTTTCATCGACTATTTCTATCCATATTTGATGGTTTTGGATGAGGCTATAGAGTTTTTCAAACATGATCAGACTGACAAGGCTTTGAAAGAATATGAAAATATATTTGCCATTATTGTCATGTTTTAAACTGAGATAGTATCCAGTGATAAGAATAATACTCAAAATTTTGAGAAAGGGATCAATATTCACTCTCACGTTTTATTACAAATGTTGGATTCTTATGTTGATGTGTTGTATTGAGCGCTGATGGATGAAATGGACTTGGATCCCAAGTCAGGGTTGACAAGATTTCCTTTTTATCCCAGGGGCAGTGTGAATTATTCTAAAAGAAAGTGGAAGTGTGATGATTGTTTTGGTAGTTCTTGATAGAAATGTATTTTCTAGACCCTTTGTAGCATCTGGAAGATGCCCTTTGATTTGCTTCTAATGTGGCAAGACTGAACATTATAAGCATGTTTGCACTGAGGCACCCAAGGTATCTGGTTCTTGCGGATGATCAGGTCACTTTCAAAAGTTCTTCCATATATGTTACACTCCACATAGTGGAATGAGATCATTGGAACCTACTAAAACGGAGGCAAAATTAGATTCTTCAAGGACAAAGGGATTCCAGCCACAAGCATCTGTATTGAAGCTTTTTTATGTAGTAGAAGAGCCTATATAGGAACCAGATACAATACTAGTGACCGTGAGAGGTACCATCACTATAGCTTCATCATTAGTGATTGTTTTATTTGATACTAGTGCATCTCATTCATTTATTTCAACACATATTGTCATTTTTTTAATCTTCATATGGAGCATTTTTTAATGTGATAAATTTTACTACACCCCTTGGATTTAAGAGTGAACATGGTCATCATAGTCTCACTTGTTCTTTATCTTTATCAGATGTTGAGCTTGCTTGGTATTTTCTATTTGTCGACATGAAATCTCTTAACATCATATTTGTGATGTATTGACTCATTTAAAATATAGCTCAAATTGATTTTTATATTTGACGAGTCTCTTTTACTATACCCAATGGGGTTTCCTGTATCTTTCAAGGATAGTAAGACATAAGGTCGATTAGAGTAGAAACTTCTTATTCGGAGTTGGGGAAAGTGATATCTTCTTTTTTTCTTTTGATATGGAGTGGGAATATTTGAGCGATGATCTCCCTCCAGTTGTCTTTGATTTTCCCAATGTTTTTCTTTTCGACTTCTCTGGTTTTCCACCAGTAAGAGAGGTAGAGTCTTCCATTGATTTAGTTACTGGTACTCAACCATCATTTATTCCTTCATACCTCATGGCACCAGCTAAGATGAAAGAGTTTAAGAATCAGTTGGATGATCTTCTATAGATAGGCTTTATATTCCAAAGTGTATCAACCTGGGAGGTACCATTTCTCTTTGATAAGAAAGCTGATGGTTTACTTTTCCTTTGTGTGTATTATCGAAAACTCAATGGAGTTACAATAAAGAACAAGTATCTATTATCACAGATTGATGATCTGTTTGATCATTTTAAAGGGGAAAAGTTGTTCGTGAAGATTTAACTTTGATCTGGTTACCATCATTTGATAATAAAATAATGTAACATTTAGAAAACCATATTTCAGAAAAGGTATGACCATTATGAGTACCCTGTCATGTCATTTGGTTTAACCAATGATCATATAGTTTTTATCGCTCTAATGAATAGGATTATACATGAGTATCCTCATACTTTTGTGGTGGTATTTACTGATGACATCCTTGTTTACTCTATGTGTAAAGAGGATCATGTGTGTCATCTGAGAGCATTTTTGGAATTGTTGAGAAATTTCCAGCTTTATGCCAAGATTTTGAGATGTGATTTTTGGATCCGAAAAGTGATGTTTTTGGGACTCATTATTTCATAAAATGGTATTTCGATTGATCCTAAAATGGTGAAATCTGTTATGATATGATAAAAACCACAAAATGTTTAAGAAATTCATAGCTTCTTGGGTTTAGTGGGATATTATCACTGGTTCATTAAAGACTTCTCAAATATGGATTCTATGATGTCTACTCTAACTCAGAAGGAGGTAAAGTTTACTTGGGATGATAAATGTCAAAATTACATTGTTGAGATGAACTAGATTTTGACTACTATGCCAGTGTTGACACATCTAGATATCGGGTAGGGATGTGTGGTCTTCAGTGACACATCAAGTTTAGAATTGGGATTCGTTCTTATGTAGGGTGACCATGTCATTTCTTGTGTCTCTCGTCATCTTAGGTCACACAAGAAGAATTATCCAACCCAAGACCCTGAACTTGCAATTGTGATGCACGTGCATAAGAGTTTGTGACATTACCATTTCAGAGAAAGGTTTACCATGTATTCTGACCATAAAATCTTGAGTTATATCTTCTCTCAACAAGATTTTAATCTCCACTAGAGGCATTGGGTGGAATACCTACAATATTTCATCTTTGACATCACCTATACCCTAGGGAAATGGAATGTCATCACAAATGATTTGAGTAGGAAATTTCCGACCCAGGCCATGAAATAATCTTTGGAAGAGTGGAAATTGATGACCATCTTTTCATAGTTGCATATTGGAGTCCGAGAATCAATTATTGAGGTTTCCTTGGAAATTGTTCAGTTGTCATATACTCTTATCAGGATTATTATTCAGGGACAATAGCTTGATGATGAGTTCCATAACATTAGAGACTCTCTTTATGGTGGGGAGACTGTACCCAACTGGTCATTCTCCACCGATGGAATTCTATGCCATCATAATTGTTTTGTTGTGCCGTTAGCAGTGAGGAAAACTATGATGGGGGATTTCTATAATTCCTAGTGGGCAGTGCACCTAGGAACCACAAAGATGTTCTATGACATCATGCAACAATTCTGGTTCCTAGGTTTGAGATGGAGCATTGTTGATTTTGTCTCTTATTGTTATACGTGCCAACAGGTCAAGGCTGAGCACAAAAAAGCTTTGAATTTCCTTTAGCCACTTCCAGTGTCCAATTGTAAGTGAGATGAGATCTATATGGACTTTGTGGTAGGGTTTTATTGTACCTAGAGAAAGAATAATTCATTATGGGTTGTGATTGACAGTTTGACCAAGTCAGCTCATTTTATACCCATCTGTGATACAACCAATGTTAAGGATTTGAGAAATGTCTATGTGAAAGAGATTATTTGTTTGCATGGAGTTTAATATGATTTATTCTATGACAGGGATCCTCAATTTACTTCCCACTTTTGTAAATTCCTTTAGGAGGCACTAGGATCTCATGTCTGTTTGAGTACGACATATAATATGCAGTTGGATGACTAGACAGAAAGAGCATTAAAAATTCTCTAGGTTATGCTCCACATCTGTGTTCTTGAATTTGGATAAGTTTGGGATGATAAATTGGGGCTAGGTGAGTGTTCATATAACAATAGTTACCAGTTTTCGATCAGAATGAATCCTTTTGAGGCCTTGTTTGTTTGGCCTTGTAGATCCCCGTTGTGTTGGTCAGATATTGGTGAAAGTTATTTTGTTGGACCAAGTTTGGTTCAAGAGACGACATCAAAGATTTAGATGATTCATCAGAGAATATTGATGGAATAGATCCAATATATGTGTTATGATGATCATCGTCATAGACCATTGGAATTCTCAGTCGGTGACCAAGTGTTCTTGAATGTTTCACCTCAGTTGGGTCATCAACAGTTTAGAAGACAAGTGAAACTTATCCCACATTTTTTGGGACCTTTTGAGGTTGTTGAGTAGGGGGTGGATTATTTTTTAGCACTTCCACAACATCTGATGTTGATACAAAATGTGTTTCATGTATCTCAGCTATGAAAGTATCTTTATGATCAATCTTATGTTCTAAGCTAGGGTGATCTCAAGGATGAACCTGATTTATCCGTGACTGAACATCCAGTCATGATAGTGGATTCTAAAACCACATTGCTTCATGGAAGGGCAATAGATTAGGTTCGAGTTCTATAACTACACATTTATGATTCTAATGAGATGTGGGAGGGGAGGACATAGATGAGATAGCATTGAACTCATATTTTTGACAAGGAAGATTCTTAACAGGCTTTTTAGGGACATACATTTTCTAAGGTGGGGAGGTTGTAACATCATGTTACTACTTTAAGTTATTCCAAACCCCTTTTTTTACCATGATTCGGTTGGGTTTAGTTTAAGGGAGATTTGGGTGAAATTTTGAATTTTTGGAAGGGTTTTTGGACTTTACACGGTTGGCGCATAGTTTTTCCAAGCCATTCGCCTTGCCAGTGAAAACCGTGCAAACCTAGGTAGTGAGTGTTTTCATGGTTGGTGCATGGTTTGAGAAACTGTGGACACACCAAGAAGAAACCAAAAAACCCCATCAACAAGGGTGCATGGCTAGGAAGCATAGTATATCTAATTGTGAAACCCTACCTAGGAAACCATGAAATAGATTTAATTAATCTGAATATATATATATATATTTGAAATTTTGAAACCTTCCTTTTAGATACCGATGGACCTAACTCGATCTCATAAAATTTATTCTTCCTTAGAGGCTCCCAAGAGGTGATTTTGGCCCCTCTATACCTTTCTAGAAGTGGATCGAAGTTAAGTGAATGATTTTTAATCTTTACTCTGTACATTTCCTCTTCCCGTTATCTTTCTCCCACTATTTTCTCTTTCCTCCATAGGGTTTTTTAGATCTCCATATTTTTGGAAGACCTAATATCTGCAATTTCAGATCTTGACTCTAGGTTGATTCTCGGATCCTCATTATCGACTTTCTTTGATGGAGTTTCCAGATTAGGTCTTTCCATTTCAACATTTTGTGATCCGGAGGTATGTGGTTCCATTTATGATGACCAAATTGATTAACCCTAAATTTCCTGGTTTAAATTCATTTTTTGGTTAAAATGAAATTTCTTTCTTTCAATTAAATTTCATTCAATTAAATTATTAAAACCTAATTTATTGGAATTAGTGTTTTCAATTGGAAATGGTTTGAAATTGGGGAACACCCCCAATTCCATTGAATTGGGTTGTGTTTATAGAAATTGATTGAATTTTTTAAATTTAATTTGTGAAATTAAAGTGTGAGTTTTAAATTATAAAATTTAAATTGTGAAATTGATTTGTGGTATTGATTTCAAATTGGTATTTGAGAAAATATGGTTTGAAATAATTTTGATAGAAACCCATTGGTTTTATCTTAAAAAATGGAATGGTTTGATTAAAAAACCTATTTTTTATTTTTAATGGAATGTTGGCATATTTGAAATGGGTGAATGGGAAGAATGGTAGTTTAAATATTTTTAAAATAAATTTTCCGTCATTGTTTTGTATTAGAGAACATGAAAGTCTAGGTAGTTAGTGAGTCATTCTGGAATTCACTCTATCGCTTTACAACACCAACAATACATAAATTTAGTAGGTCATATCCCTAATGGGATAGTGATGGTTTACTCCTTGGTCTGTATTAGGGAGGACGTGTGTACACATATTGCTGTAAATATTATTTGAGTGTGAAGGAGTCCCATATCCTAGAACTATCGTACCTTTTTACAGATGACCATATTTATCATTTGTTTATATTTAAAATATATATATGTTCCCATGATTCTAAACTATTTACCTTGCCTTATGAGTCTATTAAAATTGTTTTAAATAAAATATTTGTTAATCCATTTGTTTAATGTTTTTCCATCATTTAAAATGTAAATAATGATTTGTTTTAAATATAATCTTGAAATGTCAAAACTTTTTATGTAAAATTGAAAGTTATATTTGGTTATTTAAATGTTATCAACTTATTATGGAATCCATGGTGGGACACTATTGGGATTTTATATCACACCTTACCTGTGCATTCAGATGTTTTTAGATTATCTTTTTCTAGGTTCGAGCAAGGGTAAAGTTCCACTTAGAGGTGGTAGTAGTTGTTGATCCTTGGGCTTGGAGAGTTTTGTCCACTGATACTTGAGGTTTTATCCTATTTTTCATGTACTTTGAGTTGTACTTTGGGTTGTTATTTCCAGTTTGAATTCTGGTACACTTATACATGTGGGGTTTTATTGTATGGATACTAACTTCTTTATCTTTATTCTGTTGAGTTTGTGGTAAATTCATTCCAAATTTCATTTTTTATGATTCCAAATTCTATTCACTAACTCATGGTGATCAGGAATGACTTTTGGGATATGTGAGGAATGACTTGGTTATCAGGCTACCAAGGTATCCAGGATGGTTCGTGAAAACCCCACCTATTGAGTAATAGATCATAAAAATAGGGTAGGATAAGGATGAATGTAGTATTATAGCATTCCAAGAGTTCTTACATGAAAGACCACTGAGGTTCCACGATGAACTAGATCCCCTCGCAGTAGGAGATTGGCTAGAGTAGTTGGTATGTGTTTTCAGGCTTATCCAGACAGTGAGAGATTTGGTGTTTGCACTGATAGATAGCCTTTTCCACAGAGTATATGGGCGCTTGTGGAGTCTTGTAACACATATGCACGATGAATCGACACTCTCATGACTGACATCGACCAATTGTTCAGTGATGCGTAATACCTCTCCCATTTGTGCTTGGTTCAGATTCAAGAGCTTATAAAGATGCAGTAGGGAGAGATGACAGTGGTTGAGTATTCTTCAAGGTTCAAAAACCATATGTGGTACTCCCTTGACATGATCCAGGATGGATACTACAGAGCACAAAAGTTTTAGTAGAGACTCCACACATATATCTATACCTGTGTGACACCCTTGTGCATTCTCACCTATACTGGGGTGTTGGAGAGGATGCTGATGACAGAGAAATTAATGTCAGAGGGATGCCAGAATATTGAAGCTGGAACCAAGAATTATAGTGTTGAGTCATTTGCATCATCTAGAAGATTCTAGTTGACCAGATCTTGGTGCATGAGATCTTCCGAGGATCAAGCTTGGGCACGTGGTCAGGGACAATACATAGGACCAAGGCATCCCATATAGGGGTGGTGTTATTCTTGTCATGGGAAAGGTCACATGTTGTGTGACTGCCTGACCAGACCTGCCGAGGAGCGCATGTCGATAACATATGGACGACCACAATAAAAATAATGTTGTGATTCGGGATCTCCCAGACGAGGGTAGGGTGGCCCCTAGGGAGGGGGTGATGGAAGAAGAGCAGGATGAGCTCTAGGAGGAGGATCTGGGGGGGGGGGGGGGGTGGTGGACGGCACTATGAGATCCTTTGACCACTACCACGAGAAAACTCATGTCAGGCTCAAGGAGGTGGCTACCGAGGCCGTAGATAGGTGCATGCTATAGAGTCATACGACTCAGCGGCACATGAGATGATTAGATATACAATCTGTGTTTATTATACTCATACCTAAATTTTAGTAAACACAAGGATGAGTCATTGCTTTATATCTTTAATCCTACTATGTGATCTAGAACTCCATGTTGAGGTGCTATCCCAACAAATTTGTATTGAGGTTCCTACATGGAGTGTTTCTTCTATATATTTTATATGTCGATAGTGCAAGTTATCTCTTGGTGGAGAGAGGTTCACGCAATACCTTTTGGATATCATGATGAAACCCTATGACATAATCTTGGGTATGGATTGGTTACCACAATTCGAGCCCAAATTGACTATCACTGTAGATGTGTCAGATGACTCAACACTGATGGTACAAGATTATCCTTTTTGGGTGAGATAAATCTCATAGTGGGATGAGTGGGTTTTGTGAGCAAGAGACTTCGGCCCATCACCCATCAGTTGGAGAGTATAACCCTTAGTGTAGTTGGTTCTTTAGGAATTTAGATTCCTTCAGTCATGGAGGATTCTAGAGATGTCTTCCCCAAGGAAGTCCCAAGACTACCTTTGATGTGAGTGATGGATTATTGTATCAACTTGAATCCCAAGACCACTCTGATATCTTTTATGGTATATTAGATCTCTCCTACCGAGATCTAGGAGCTATGGTTTTCGTTAGAGGACCTTCAAGAAAAAGGTTTTATCAGGTCCAATGTGTCCCCTTAGGAAGCTGTGATATTGTTCATGAAAAAGGTGGATGCGAGTTTATAACATTTTGTGGATTATTGTAAATTAAATCAGGTCACAATAAAGAATAAGCACCCCTTGCTGAGGATTGATGACCTCTCTGACCAGTTGCGAGGTGCAAGATTGTTCTTGAAGATTGATATCTGGTTCGATTACCACATTACTAGAACGATCGCCGACACCCATGATTTAGAACCACATGTATAGCCCCTAAAACTATGGGTAGAGCCTATACCCATGGTTTTAGAAACCGTGAAAATAAGAGGAATCAGTATAGAACTATACCCACAATTTTTGTAGAAACCATGGGTATAGCCTAAGAGGTTATCACCATACCCATGGTTTAACACAAACCATGGGTATAGTTTTTTTCAGTGATATATATATACCCATAGTTCTCCAAACCGTGCGTATAGGTAGTGTCCCCATTTGGCAGTAGCAACTCTTCCATCCCCTAAACCTATAAATAAAATAAATAACACAGTATAAATTCAGTGCGATACAAATATTTTATATTTATCATTTAACCAACTGTTTTTCAAACCTTTTAAAATACTATAAAATACAAACAATCCATACCACCAAACAATTTAATTCATTAAACAGCATCCAAATGTCTCTTTATTGCTAAGTCAAAAAATGAAGGGGATCAATATCTCTCCCATCGCCAACATCCTTAGCCTTATCACCATCTACAACATCCTCATCACAAACAACATTTTATGGATCACCATCACCACCACCACCACCATCATCATCATCATCGCCACCACTATAAGCTAGACCGCCATTAGGACCCTCATTGGTATCACTTGACCCATTATTCAAAGAGTGCATGGATGCCATATATGAATCAACTATAGTAGTATCCTATGATGAAAGTGATTGAATTATAAATGAAAAATATTTGAGGAAGTGTTTGGTGACCAATTGACTTCTTTCAAGCTCTTGTAAATCTATTTTTTGGCCTCTAATTCTTCTACATGATCACTTTGCAGTTCAGTGGTCTAAGAGGTTTGAGAGGAGCCTGATGAGAACCAATACCTAGTGGGGACAAATTTTTTCCTAGGTCAACATAAAACTCTCCCATGGTTATCATCACCTAATACCCAACTCAAATGATCATTTGGCCTCGAGTTGTCATATTCTTTATCATCAAGGGACTCCAAGGCAGACAGTTTAAAATATAAACAAGATATTTAATTATGAATTTTGTATATATTTTTGAAATATAAATAAAAAAACATATAATATTTTCTTATGTTTTTTCATCTACTACAATTGTATCCTTTTTATTTCTACTCAGGAAAAATAATTTTGCTCTAGGTACACAACAATCGATGCCTAATACAGCTTGCTACAAATGAAATTGATTAGTATTCACATATTCACAATATAAATATTCTATTATCTTAAAACATAATAAAATGGAATAACTTTTAAATGAATGATAAATTCATAAATGTAAACATGTGATACACATTGATGAAAAATTCATATATAAATGTAATCATAAAACCCTTTAAAATTTTAGCTACTCATCATGAACATTTAATAATCTTGAAATTGAATGATTTATATTAATTTCTTAATATAGACTCCATATTATTATTTATATGTTCAATTGGACTATAAGCCTAATGTCCAATTTTTCTATAGGCCTATATGCCAATTGGACATTAGGACTATATGACAATTGGCATCTAGGCCATTAAACCATTTGAAAGGGGTATTTCTAGCCTTATATTAAAGGGATTAATGTCAATAAAACTTAAAATTAATCATTAAAAGATAACTAATTAACAATATAAACCAAGATATTATTTAAATACAGATTAATATATCTGGAACATCTCATGATCGAGAATTATAGAGCACCCCAATGTGTGCAGATATGTCATTGAATCTTTTTTTTCTTTCTGTTTTCCATTGATGCTTCCTAAAAAAAAAATTCCATACAATTAATAAAAATTTAATTTTATATACAAACCATTAGAGATTGAGAATACCTTATACTTATGAGACATACAATATTCAATTATTTTTTGATATTGTACAGTTTGACAGTTAGGGAATATGGGTACACACTCTAAATCAAAACTGACTCTACTCCTCCAATCAACATATAACTCATGCTTATATGATCACCCAAACTTCCCAAGATCCATCAACCTTGAAACCATATCATTTTTACCATCAGGAAAGGTAAATTGACATTGAAAACAATATGTTAATTCATATAAGTACAACAATAATATTTATACAACATTAATAAATTTTCTTACCCATATCTCCTCCCATGTTTGATCATTTATGTCATTATTTATATGTCTCCATGACACAAGTTCCACCGGAATAATATTGTAGTACTTGGATAATATTGAAATGAAACTTCTACTGTCATGACCCATCCTCGGGGCCCGTTCCGTGACTACCCCAAGCCCGCCTTCCATAGGCCAGGGGTTGGCGACTAGCACCAAGGCATAAATCCCGACAAACAGGGAAGGCATTGCCTTTGTAAAGTAAACAACCACCACAGAATAAGCAAACAGAAAGAGAAAACACTAAGTAAAAACTGTAACAATCTGTACTGAAAGTAAAAGGTGCCGGAAATACAAGCCCAATTGTAAAGTACAACTGAAGGGAAAAACAGAAACTGAAAAGAAAAGCTGCAGCGTCGAGTCGTCCTCTGGAAGTCCCACCTGAAGGGTGGGTACAGATAGCCTCCACAACTCCTTGGTCCAGCCATCCGCTCCGAGTACGTCCCGCCCAATGGTCCACCTCCAGGTACCGTCCTGCTCCGCAATCCTCCACCACGGTCAGCGCTGTCCGACGTCTGCAACCAACACAACGAAGTGCGATCATAGCCCATGCAGGGGTGAGTATAAGATACTCAGTAGGGACCCCGAGACCCCCGAAGGACTCCCAAAATCCACAAAGGATAAAACAAAAAGGAAAGATTCAACCACAAAGTAACAACCGACACTGATTAGGTATATGCCCATACATATACCTAAGTCATCAATTCTCATTCGGCTCCAACACCCAAGACCAAACACAGCCCAATCCACACAGGAAAGAAAAACGTAAATTCACACAGGATAGCACAACGCAATCCACAAAGGAGAGTAAACAGTAAATCCACATAGGATAGTTCAACACAATCCACAAAGGAGAGTAACACAAGATTCAGCTCACACAGGTATACTCTTTCGGATGACGATAAAGATGATCATTAATCCATCTAAGTTGCCGGACACACAAAGGATCGATAGGTACTAACCCCCGCAAAGACCCACACAGGATCGGGCCCACACAGGACCTGTAGGTGCTGGCTCACACAGAACCGCTGAGCGTTGACCCACATAGGATCGGATCCACACAGGATCTGTAGCACTGATCCACGTAGGATCGCTGAATGTTGTAGTCGTCACAGTCCCCTGAGGATCTCTACACAGTCGTCATCGCAGTCCACTGAGGATCTCGGCACAGTCGTCGTCGCCGTCCACTGAGGATCTCCGCACAGTCATCGAAGTCGCATTCCACTGAGGATCTCTGCACAGTCGTCGTCGCGGTCCACTGAGGATCTCCGCACAGTCGTCGTCGTGGTCCACTGAGGATCTCCGCACAGTGGTCGAAGTCACAGCCAGCACTAGGGTTCCCGCACACAGCAAGCTCATTCGGGATGGTCCGCTCCATGAGCCGAGAGGCTGATACATCAACTGACACATAGTCCGAGGATGATGTATCCAAAAGTGCCGTATCGTTAACAGGAACTCAACATCGCAGACGGCGCGACAATCAGACGCAATGTCTGAGAGTTATTGGCTTTTTCGTTCCAGGGGTCCGGTTGGTTTTTAAGGCAAAAACAACCTGACCATACTCCACATGCATCCAAACCTCGAGTGGAGTGAGCCAAAAGATCCATCTCACTTATAGGAATTCAACAAAGTTGACGGCACGACAATCGGACGTCCGAAGCTCAAGATATGAGCGTTTCTGCTTCGAGGGCCCGGTTGGTTTCGTGTACGAACCAACCTAGCCGAACCCAAAGTATTCCTAAACCTTGAGTGTGATATAAAAAAACGACTGTCTCGATCCAAGGATCGCATCATTGCTGACGGCGCGTCATTCGGAGGCACGTAGCTCAAGTTACGTGCAAAAGACCGAAAACGGTCCGAAGACGGGGGTCTGGGCCAGGGCCGACCCAGCCCGACCCCTCCTGGGTCGGCCGAACCGGGTCGACCCGACCTGGTCCGACCCGGCTAGACCCGGTCTGGTCTGGCCAGGGTGCGGCCCGGCCCGGCCGGTCGGCCCAGCTCGGCTCGGCCGAGCGGCCAAGCGAGGCAGCCGCGGGGTGCTGCCCCCGTGGGAAGATGGTGTCGCGACCCTCGAGGGTCCGTGCTGGACTTCAGCGGACGCGGCTTTGGCCACATCCCGTGCGTGGGAGCCGGACCCGCGCGGCCGCGGGTCCGCTGGCCGCAGCCGGCGCGGCTTCCGTCGCGGCCGCCCTATCCGGAGACGCGCCAGGGCGCTGCCGGTAGCTTCCGCGGGCCCCCGGAGTTGCTCCGGTGGTCCGTTTTCCTTCCTGTCTGCGCCGCTGTTCCTCCCAGGTTCCGTTCTTCACTGCGGGATCATTAAATTGCCTATGTGGCTTGTTTTTTCATCGCCCGCCAAATCCGCACAACAAGTAAGAACTGCGGAGGGTTGTCGGGCCGTGTTTGTTTGTCCCGCACCCTCCGTGTTAGGCGATAACAATCGGGAGAAATAAACAACATATCAAACAACAATTTTAATAAATTAAAATTGTTCTTATGAAACTGGGTTATTTATTTTAAAAGAAACGATCACAGGAATATTAAAACATTCAAATTAAATCCCTACCTCGTAAATTCGTCGCACGCGCGTTCTTCTCGGATTTGATCATCGCGGAAGGAGGGGATCGTCGCGTCGTCGCGGTATTCGGTGTTGCGTCGAGGAACTCTGAGGACCATGAAACAACAGACTTAATTACAAATAATTAAATCCGTGTGTTGTTTTAAACCACAAATAAGTTTTAAAATAAACCCGAAATCACTTACCTCAAGCAGTTGGTGACCGAAGATCAGGGCGGGGTAGAACGTCTCAGAAGAAGCGTCGTCAATCTCCGAGGGTGACGGCGTTTTTCGCGTTCTTCACGTTCGTCGCGTTTTTCCTGTTCTTCTCGAAGGAGGATGAAGAACTTGAGGTTTGTCAAATCCTCTCAACGAGAATTTTTCCAGAAGTTGTGCGTTGGTCTTATTTTATTATTACGCCAACAGATTTCAAATAGGTTACGAAACGAATAAATTAATTCGTAGAATTAATTCAAGGAAGAAAACTGCCCAATTAATTGGTGCGTTAAGAAATTAAGAAAATGTGTCAGTTGACTTTTATAATGACGGGTTTTCGCGGGTGCGTTACTTAGAGGAAATGAAACGGTGGGGCTCGTGCGGGACCCACCTCACAAATATCCTACCAAGGGGGTAGGCTATTTTTAGATAGCACCCTATCCGCAACAACTCAGCTTAAGCAGCTTTAAGTGGCTTTCAAGTGGCTTTCAGTGAAATAAAATAAAGTTGTAGTACAAATTATTTTATTTCTTAACTTTAAGCCCAAAAATTAAAAACCACACCCGAGAAAACGCAACTCCGGAAGAGGCATTTCTATGAAAATACCGGTGCTGCGATTCCATCGGTGCCCTCAGAATTCCATTCCAGGCACTGGTTCAAAAGTTAGAAAAACTCGCTCATCCGTTCACTGAACGTACCCGAGCGAAACTTCGGAAAATGATTCCAGGCACACTGGGCCTCAGAATTAGGTTCCGTCAGAAACTGCGTTCTTGGAAAATTCCAAAGAAAATTAAGAAAAAATATTCATTGAAATTTACGGGTCTTTACATTACTCCCACCTCAGGGCTTTACGTCCCCGTAAAGATACATCACAAACTAGGGAAACAAATGTGGGTACTGAGCACGCATCTGAGCCTCCCGCTCCTAAGTGCTCTCCTGGAGGTTCCCGTGCTGCCATCTGATGCGCACTAGAGGAATCGATCATCCACGTAGGACCCACTCCTGTCGATCCTCGATCTCCACTGGGACCTCCGCAAAAGTCACCCCATCATCAACGTCCAGCTCTGCATAGTCAATGATATGCGTCGGGTCGTGCATGTATCTCCTCAGCTGAGATACGTGGAAGACGTCGTGCACCCGGTGCAACTAAGGTGGTAGAGCCAGGCGATAAGCCACCTCGCCAATCCAGCTGAGGACCTGGAAAGGTCCGATGAAGCGTGGAAACAACTTGTCGCCTCGGCCAAATCTCCATAATCCACGTCGAGGTGAGACATGCAAGAAGCTGTGGTCGCCATCCTCGAACTCTAGTGGCCTACGCCTCCTGTCAGCATAGGACTTCTGCTAGCTCTGAGCTGTCCTCATCTGCTCCTGGATGACCTGGACCTTCTCTGTCATGGCCCAGACCATCTCTGGTCCCACAAGTGCTGACTCCCCAGGGTTTGTCCAGCATAAAAGAGATATGCAAGGTCTGCCATACAACACCTCGTATAGTGCCATCCCGATGGTGGAGTGGTAGCTTTTGTTGTACGCGAACTCCACCAAGGGTAGATGATCCTCCCAGCTGCGACCAAAGTCGAGGACACATGCGCGGAGCATGTCCTCAAGAGTCTAAATGGTCCTCTCTGTCTGACCATCCGTTTGAGGGTGAAAGGCGATGCTCAAACGTAGCCGCGTCCTGAATGCCTCCTGCAACCCCTTCCAAAGCCGGGAATTAAAGCGAGCGTCCTGATCGGAGACGACAGATGATGGCACACCGTGAAGCCGTACAATCTCCTGAACATAGAGATGCCCCAAGCTCTCCACTGAGCCCTGCTCTCTAACGGGTAAGAAGTGTGCCAACTTGGTGAGTCGGTCTACAATCACCCAAATGGAGTCGTGACCTCTGGAAGTGCGTGGAAGTCCAGTCACGAAGTCCATAGATATCCCGTCCCATTTCCACTCTGGGACATCTAAGGGCTGTACCAAGCCTGCTGGTACCTGATGCTCTGCCATCACCTGCTGGCAGGTGAGGCATCGAGAAACAAACTCTGTCACAGCCTTCTTCATGCCCGGCCACCAGTGCTGTCGTCTGAGATCCTGGTACATCTTCGCCACTCCAGGATGTACCGCCAAAGTAGAAGTGTGAAACTCTCTCAGCACCTCCTCCCGTAAAGCAACTGGTACAAAGGTACGTCCTCTAAAAAGGACGTCGTTCTCTGCTCCACGGGAGAAACCATCAGGTGCCTGTCCCGAGGATATCTGTGCACGCCGTGTCTCACAGTCAGCGTCCCCACGCTGTGCCTCTCTGACCCACTGTAGAAGTGGAGGAGAGACTGTGAGAGACTGAAGGAAGGCTACTCCATCCCAATCCACGAAGGAAATCTGCAATGCGGCTATCTGATCTGTCGCCTCCTCAAGTAGTTGAATGCTCGTCCTCCTGCTGAGGGCATCGGCTACTACGTTCCCCTTCCCAGGAGTATAGACTATCTCAAAGTCATAGTCCTGGAGGAACTCGAGCCATCACCGCTGTCTCAAGTTGAGGTCCTTCTGAGAGAAGATTTACCTGAGACTCTGGTGGTCAGAAAAGACTGTAAAGTGCTCTCCCATCAGGTAGTGTCGCCATGTCTTCAGAGCGAAGACCACTGCTGCTAACTCTAGGTCATGGGTAGCGTAGTTCTGCTCATGCGGCCTCAACTGACATGATCCTTAGGCAATCAAGGCCTACTCCTGCATCAGGACACATCCAAGTCTGGTCCCTGATGCATCGCAGTAGACTACGTATCCAACTCCCTCCTCAGGCAACCTAAAGATAGGTGCGCTGGTCAATCTCTGTATCACCTCCAGGAAGCTCTGCTGACATCTGTCTGACCACACAAAGGGTTTACCCTTCTTTGTGAAAGCTAAGAGTGGCGTCGTAACTCTGTAGAATTCCGGCACAAATATCTGATAGTATCCAGCTAGTCCCAAGAAACTCTGCACCTCCGTCACGCTCCTAGGTGGCTCCCAAGCTAGCACTGCCTCGATCATTGCGGGATCCACTGCAACTCCCGCCTAAGAAATGATGTTCCCCAAGAAGTGGACCTCACGTAACTAGAACTGGCACTTCGAGAGCTTGCCATAAAGCTGGTGCTCTCGGAGTGTGTCTAGTACAACCCGAAAGTGGTAGGCGTGCTCCTCCTCCGTGGTCGAGTACACCAAAATGTCGTCGATGAAGACCACGACAAATCAATTGAGGTATGGCTGGAAGATCCTCTTAATGAGGCTCATGAACACTACTGGAGTGTTGGTTACGCCGAAAGGCATAACCAAGAACTCATAGTGGCCATACCGACACCTGAATGTCGTCTTCTGCACGTCCTCGTCTCGAACTATGAGCTGGTGATAGCCTGACCTGAGGTCTATCTTCGAGAACCACCGTGCTCCCTTAAGCTGATTGAAGAGGTCATCAATCCTCGGTAGCAGATACTTGTTCCTCACTGTCACCTGGTTCAGGAGACACTAGTCGACACACAATCGCAAGCTCCCATCTGCCTTCTTGGCGAACAATATCGGGGAAGCCTAGGGTGAAACACTGGGTCGGACGAACCCCTTGCCCTGCAAGTCCTCCAACTGTACCTGTAGCTCTTGAAGCTCAGCGGGGGCATCCGATACGCTGGAGTCGAAATAAGGGCTATCCCAGGGTGCAGATCAATGTAAAAGTCTACCTCTCTGTGAGGAGGTAGTCCTGGAACGTCGTCAGGGAAGACGTCCGCATACTGATCCACCACTGCAGGAAAACTAGGACTCCGCACGTCCACTGCTCCTAGGATGAGGCTAGCCAACTGATGAGTGATGGGATATCCCCTCCTCTGCGAGAGTCCCTCCTATGCTGCAAAGGCTCCCTTATCGCTGGTGAAGGTGAAACTACTCCCATCGGTGCGTACACATCGCACCTTGCGCCTAAAATAGTCAATCTGAGCTTGGACTATAGATAACCAATCCATGCCCAAGATGACGTCGTAAGGCCTCAAAGCCGCTACAAGAAGATCCCAGCTGAAGCTCTTGCCTCCTAGAGTAAGCTCACACTGCCGGCACCAGTGTGTAATCGTCGAGTCTGCTCCCGGAGGAGTCTCTAGCCGTAAGGATCGAGCCAACAGCTATGTCGGAATCTCCGAGCTCTGAACAAGGGCAGCGGCTATGAAAGAGTGACTCGCTCCTGTGTCTATAAGAACTGCGGCAAGGGTGGAATAGACACAGATCGTACCTCGAATCATCTCTGGCGCACCGTGGTCGTAGGCCTCTGCTGCCTGGAGTTGTGCCTGTCTCTACCCGCCAGCTCCCTATGGTCGGGGCAGACCTCCTGGTGGTGGTGGTGGCAGAGCCTCAAAGCGTCGCCCACCACCTGCTTCTCGGCCAGCTCCTCTGCCTCATCCGCCTCCTCCCTGCGGACCGGCACAGTCGACCCTCTGCCTCTGCCTGGGTGGCCCCTCCACCGTCTGCTGCTCCTCGGCACGGCGGGTCGGGCAGTCACGAGCCATGTGGCCCTGCCCGCCACATGCGTAGCACTGCCTGCCTCTCAAAAGACTGGCTCCACGCTGTGTGCCCCGCACTGCTGAGCCAGTTCCCTGAGATCGTCTGCGAGAGGGTCTAGTCTGCCTGGACCCCAGAGTCATCTGCCGGCTGCCTGTTGCGGAAGACTCTGCTACATGCCGCCCCGCAGTAGGTCTCGCTGCTGGAGAAGTCTCAGCAAGAAAATGCTCGATCAGAAGGGCTCGATCAAGTACTCCTGCCTGAGTTGGAATGCTGAGGGAGATCAGTGATGCCCTGATATCGTGTCTCAAACCCTGCTCAAAGGTCCGGGCCCGAAAGAAGGGGTCCCGTACCATGTCGGTCGAGTAGAGAGAAAGATCGGTAAACCTCACCGCGTACTGGGTGACCGTCAAGCTGCCCTGCCGCAGCTGAAGAAGCTTCTGGATGCGCACCACACGGAGGGTGGCCAAGAAGAACTCTGAGCGGAAGAGGCTCTCGAAGTCCGTCAAAAGAAGAGATGCCTCGTCGTGCACCTGGAGCATCAAGCTCCACCATCGGCCCGCTGCTGCATTCAGTAGGCTCGCTGCGAGGATCACCATGAGGTCTGCTGGTGCCCTCACTATCCTGAAAACTAGAACGACCGGCTCCAGCCAGTCCTCGGCTGCCTGGGGGTCCGTCTCCCCACGAAACCTGGGTGGTCACTGGCGCTGGAACTCGTGCAGAGCTCCGAGGCGACGTGCATCATTAGATGTCATGGCGGGGAGCATCGGTAGCTTGGCGGGTAGAGGTACCGCTGGTGCCTCCGCTATCAAAGGGCCCTGCACCGAGGCCTCGTCGCTCGGCAGGCTGTCGTCGCACTCTACTCTCGGAACCCTAGCTGGCTGCCATCGTGGGGCCATCTTGAATAGGAAACAAGTGCGCCACAGTCAGAACAGTATACCTGGTGAGCTGACACAAGTAATCACAAAGAAAACTTGAAACACACATGCAATCAATGTTTTCGTGCATTAAGTCGGAAATCAGAAGTTAGGGTCCTGGTGTACGGATACGTCGGCCGTCGCACCAATACTGGACTCCCTGGACTGATAACCACACTCAATACGCTAACCACTATTGCTTCACATAGAAGAAAGATCAGAGTCTATGGTAGAACCAACCACCTCTGATACCAATTTGTCATGACCCGTCCTCGGGGCCCGTGCCGTGACTACCCCAAGCACGCCTTCCATAGGCCAGGGGCTGGCGACTAGCACCAAGGGGTAAATCCGGATAAACAGAGAAGGCATTTCCTTTTTAAAGTAAAAAACCACCATAGAGTAAGCAAGCGGAAAGAGAAAACACTACGTAAAAACTGTAAAATGTTGTGCTGAAAGTAAAAGGGGCCGGAAATACAAGCCCAACTGTAAAGTACAACTGAAGGGAAAAACAACAACTGAAAAGAAAAGCTGCAGCGTTGAGCCGTCCTCTGGAAGTCCCACCTGAAGGGTGGGTAGAGATAGCCTCCACAACTCCTCGGTCCAGCCGTCCGGTCCGAGTACGTCCCGCCCAGTGGTCCACCTCCAGGTACCGTCCTGCTCCGCAAGCCTCCACAACGATCAGCGTTGTCCGTCGTCTGCAACCAACACAACGAAGTGCAGGCATAGCCCGTGCAGGGGTGAGTATAAGCTACTCAGTAGGGACCCCGAGACCCCCGAAGGTCTCCCGAAATCCACAAAGGATAAACCAAAAAGGAAAGATTCAAACACGAAGTAACAACCGACACTGCTTATGTATATGCCCATACATATACCTAAGTCATCAATTCTCAATCGGCTCCAACACCCAAGCCCAAACACAGCCCAATCCACACAGGAAATCAAAACGTAAATCCACACAGGATAGCACAACACAATCCAAAAAGGAGAGTAAATAGTAAATCCACACAGGATAGTTCAACACAATCCACAAAGGAGAGTAACACAGGATTCAGCTCACACATGTATACTTCTTCGAATGACGATAAAGATGATCACTGATCCATCTAATTCATCGAACCCACAAAGGATCGATAGGTACTAACCCCTGTAATGACCCACACAGGATCAGACCCACACAGGATCAATAGGTAAATAACCCCCGAAAAGACCCACACACGATCGGGCCCACACAGGACCTGTAGGCACTGGCTCACACAGAACCGCTGAGCGCTGACCCACACAAGATCAGATCCACACAGGATCTGTAGCGCTGATCGACATAGGATCGCTGAGTGTAGTAGTCGTCGCAGTCCACTGAGGAACTCTGCACAGTCGTCGTCGCAGTACACTGAGGATCTCTACACAGTCGTCATCGCGGTCCACTAAGGATCTCCGCACAGTCGTCGAAGTCGTAGTCCACTGAGGATATCTGCACAGTCGTTGTCGTGGTCCACTGAGGATCTCCGCACAGTCCTTGTCGCGGTCCACCGAGGATCTCCGCATAGTCGTTTTCGCGGTCCACCGAGGATCTCCGCATAGTCGTCGTAGTCACAGCCATCACTAGGGTTCCCGCACAGAGCAAGCTCGTTCGGGACGGTCCGCTCCATGAGCCGAGAGGCTGATATATCAGCTGACACATAGTCCGAGGTTGATGTATCCAAAAGTTTCGTATCGTCAATAGGAACTCAACGTTGCAGACGGCGCGTCAATCGGACGCCCGGTCTGAGAGTTATTGGCCTTTCGTCCCAGGGGTCTAATTGGTCTTTAAGGAAAAACCAACCCGACCATACTCCACCTGCATCCAAACCCCGGGCAGAGTGAGCCAAAAGATCCATCTCACTTAGAGGAATTCAACAAAGTCGACGGCACGTCAATCGGACGTCTGAAGCTTAAGATATGAGTGTTTCTGCTCCAAGGGCCCATTTGATTTCGTGTACGAACCAACCAGGCTGAACCAAAAGTATTCTGAAACCTTGAGTGCGATATACCGAAACGACCGTCTCGATCCAAGGATCGCATCTCCGCTGACGGCGCGTCGTTCGGAGGCCCGTAGCTCATGTTACGGGCAAAATACGGAAAACGGTCCGAAGACGGGGGTCTGGGCCCGGGCCGACCCGGGCCGACCCCCCCTGGGTCGGCCGAACCGAGTCGACCCGACCCGGTCCGACCCGGCTGGACCCGGTCTGGTCCGGCCAGGGCACGACCCGGCTCGGCTGGGCCGAGCGGCCGAGCGAGGCAGTAGCGGGGCGCTGCCCCCGTGGGAAGATGGTGCCGCAACCCTCGAGGGGCCGCACTGGACTTTAGCGGACGCGGCTTTGGCCGCGTCCCGTGCGTGTTAGCCAGACCCGCGCGGCCGCGGGTCCGCTGGCCGCCACCGCGCCGGCGACCCGCACCGCTGGTAGCTTCCGCGGGCCACTGTAGTTGCTCCGGTGGTCCGTTTTCCTTCCCGTCTGTTCCGTTGTTCCTCCCGGTTTCCGTTCTTGACTGCGGGATCATTAAATCGCCTCTGCGGCACGTTTTGTCGTCACCCGCCAAATCCGCACAACAAGGAAGAACTGCGGAGGGTTTTCGGGCCATGTTTGTTTGGCCCGCACCCTCCGCGTTAGGCGATAACAATCAGGAGAAATAAAAAACATATCAAACAACAATTTTGATAAATTAAAATTGTTCTTATGAAACTGGGTTCTTTATTTTAAAAGAAACGATTATGGGAATATAAAAATATTCAAATAAAATCCCTACCTTTTCAAGTTGTCGCACACGCGTTCTTCACGGATTTGATCATCGCGGAAGAAGGGGATCTTCGCGTCGTCGCGGTATCTGGTGTTGCGTCGAAGAAACTCCGAGGACCAAGAAACAATAGATTTAATTATAAATTATTAAATCCATGTGTTGTTTTAAACGAAAAAGAAGTTTTAAAAGAAACCTGAAATCACTTACCTCAAGCAGTTGGTGACCGGAGATCGGGGCGGGGAAGAACGTCTCAGATGAAGTGTCGTCAATCTCCGAGGGTGACGGCGTTCTTCGTGTTCTTCGCATTCTTCGCGTTCTTCGCATTCTTCGCGTTTTTCACGTTCTTCTCGAAGGAGGATGAAGAACATGAGGTTTTTCAAATCCTCTCAACGAGCATTTTTCCAGAAGTCGTGCATTGGTATTATTTTATTTTTACGCCAACGGATTTCAAACAGGTTAAGAAACGAATAAATTAATTCATAGAATTAATTCAACGAAGAAAACCGCACAATTAATTGGTGCGTTAAGAAATTAAGAAAACGCGTCAGTTGAGTTTCATAATGACGGGTTTTCGCGGGTGAGTTACTTAGCGGAAAAGAAACGGTGGGGCTCGTGTGGGCCCCATCTCACAAATATCCTACCAAGGGGGTAGGATATTTTTAGATAGCACCCTATCCGCAACAACTTATCTTAAGCAGCTTTAAGTGGCTTTCAAGTGGCTTTCAGTGAAATAAAATAAAGTTGTCATACAAATTATTTTTTTTCTTAACTTTAAGCCCAAAAATTAGAAACCTCACCCGAGCAAACACAACTCTGGAAGAGGCGTTTCTAAGCAAATATCAGCGTTGCGATTCCATCGGTGCCCTCGGAATTCCATTCCGGGCACCGGTTCAAAAGTTAGAAAAACCCGCTCGTCCGTTCACTGAACGTACCTGAGCCAAACTTCCGAAAATGATTCGGGGCACACCGGGCCTCGGAATCAGCTGCCGTCAGAAACTGCGTTCTTGTAAAATTCCAAAGAAAATTAAGAAAAAAATTTCCTTGAAATTTATGGGTCTTTACATCTACACCAACTGACATGTTTACCTATCATCTAATTTTCTTTCTTTTATTCCACCATTAGTTGTATTTGGTGATTCTAGGTTTCTCGCATATGTGTTCGCCCACATATCCTACTAGAATATCCCACTAAATAATTTAAAAGGAGAAAAAAGAAAAATTAAGTCACTACACTACAAGAAAAAAATTATGTGATATAATTCTGACACACATATCATAAAAAACCTGAAGATGATTTCTCAATAGGCTTTGATGGGTCTTTGGGCTGTCCTGGATCAGTATCCTTTAAAGGATATGTCTGTTCCAATGCATGCTATGGGTGATCAATATGCACTAGGGTGGAAGCTGAAGGAACAAAATCATCAGATCCTAGATGGATAATAGGAAATGAATTTTGTGTAGACATGACATGATATGGGTAATAGGGTTGGGGATACATCAAAGGATATGGATATTGAAAAGGTGGAAACAACCCTAGAGGAAGCATAGGTATGGTATGGGAATAAGAGGCTAAATGAGATGATGATGATAAAGGCATGGGTTGGAATATCTTTGGAGGCTCAAGAGGAGGATGAAAAATCTTGTTATATGGGTTTTCCGCTGTGTTAATTGGGGTGTCCGCTGGTGGGTCAGGGTGGGAAATTGTACAACAGGTGCCCTATCTAGGTCTAAAATCATCCTTGGCCGGACCCATGCTAGTAGGATGAGGAGGAGTCAACTTTAGTGAAATTGAAGGTTCCTAAAATTTTTATAAAGAATATGAACTTGACATCATATGTAATGAAGAAGAAAAATATAACAATTATTATACTCACCATGGGAACTAGAGGTGGCAACCCACCCTCGCACATTTGTTGATATACATCAAATAATTCTTCCTTCATTGTTATTTAGTATTTTTTATAATCTAAAAAATAATGAAATGTAACATTTTTAGAAATAGTTTTTAAAAATCATGCATACAATCTCAAATCCAAATAAGTTATAAAAAATGTCATAACATGTTTTAGTAACAATAATTTAAAACCATGTTATACATTTCTTAAAATCCAATTTTAAACCCAGTTTTCTGAATTGAAATAAATATAATGAAATTAAATTAATCCAAAAAATACTTAGACAAACATATCATTCCAAACTAAAACTCAATTAAATTAATTACAATGATACCAACCTGAAAAACCCATTTCAAGGTAAATTAAATAAACTATGAACATATATGGTTTCTTTTATATATTACCCACCACTACTTTAGGTTCAACATCAACTCTCACAATATGAAAATTTCAGTCTTCCAATGCAATATTTTGGTTAACACTAATGGGGGAATAAATGGTGTAAATTTCACCACCAACATCATGAAAAATATGTATTGGTATTTTTTAATTAATGACACCGTAATCAAGTCTCGTATGATCTCTCACATAAAACACTTGTTTTTCCATTGATGCCAAAATGTATTGTTTATCAGTATCCAGAAATCAACTTATATCAAAATATATGAATCCAAAATCATCAATAAATGTACCACATCACGTCATTGAATCAAACCATTTTGATTTCATCTTTGTGACTCGACCTTGATAGTAGTAATCTAATAGTAATATTTTCTCAACAATTTTATAATAAGTCACATTTTCATATTGGGGCTAACTATCTGATGCACTGACATAATAGTTTGTTGAGGAAGTTAACACGATTCTACTGTGCTGTGTTATCCTTTTCACTGTTTGATAAGTTGTAACAAATTTATACTCATTGATCATTAAATATTTTCGTTAATGAACTAAAACATTGGGACCAAATACAACACTCCTAATTCTTGAGAAACATAGTCAACAGGTAAACTCAGTACCTGAAATATATATGAATAATAAAATTAAATAAAAATATATATATTATGTTAATTTAAATAATGATCATACCTTTTATTTCAACAAAACATGAAACTCTTGGCTATGAGAATCCCCTATCCTTCTTAAATGTAAAGATTGATGAACACTAATTCTAATTTTTTTATGTCTCCTACATAAAATAATAATGAAAATTTAAGGTATATATGAAATGACATAATATGAGAACACATGTAAATATCCTAATTACTAACTTGATATTTTCATAAAAAAATCACAGTTAAACAATATTGTGTGATGTGCCATATCCCGCTCTACATGGCTCAATTAGCGAATTTATATAACCTAGAAATTACTCTTTTTTGGGGAAGTGATGGAAACAAAGGCTCAATACCCCATATTTATCATCTCCATTTCTTATTGTCCAATTATGTTTTGTTCTCACATCAAACAAAAATATTGAACACAAATCTATATATTATCGAGCCATATAACCACTCATAGTGAAACCTTTAGGATGATTCTTCTTTCAGATATAAGACTTGATTACAAAATTATTTATTTCAGTATGATACATCCATCGAAAAAATAGGTCTCCCAAGAATTGTTTCTATTAGAAGATGAATTGTAAAATGCATCATGTAGGTGAAAAATGATGGAGGATTTTTTTCCAAATAACAAAAATTTAATTACACCTCTTTCTATATTTTTTATCAAGAAAGACTTTAATAGACTTTTAGCACAAAGGTATCTAAAAAATGGCACCAGAAAATCGATTTCACCCTTACATTATTAAATATCAAATGATAGATTTCTATTGGAATCAATTTATGAATAAAGATATGATAATCATGAGTTTTTAGGGATTTTAGTTACAAATCCCTTATGATGAATTATTTAGACATGTAACTGGAATAGCTATTAGGAACTTTGATATTATCCAATACTTCTAGAAATTAATTTTTCTCTAAATGTGACATCACATTGGAAGCATAATGAACTTTCCATTTGTTTTCACTAATACACACAAGATGCAGTTCTAGTCAAATACCCCAATCTAATAAGTTACGGTGAGATCGGAAGTCATCTTTGGTCTTCCCCTTGATATTTAGTTGAATTAAAATCAATATTTGACATATATTTTTCATAATGTGCCTTATGTATAAACAATGATGTAACAAATTGTTAGGAAAATATGGAAACTAAAAAAATATAATTCTCTTTTTTCAATTGTAAGTGGATTAAGTGTCAACATTTTTCCTCTATTTAGATTTCATCTAACCTTTCCCTAATGAGAAACTGAAATCTTTCAATTCAATAAGCACATTAGTTCTTGACATACGTTGACTTGCCTGTTCAATGTTAAAAGTATTATCAAACCTATGATGATTCTTCTTGTACTGATGATCCATTCTGAAGAATCGCTGATTCCCTATGAAACTGAAAATGTGATGATATTTAAGCCCTCTCGATCATGTGTTATTCATAAAAATAGAACATGATAATTTTCACTTCATGCTCCAACCAGACATCATTGCATAACCAGAAAAATTATTTATAGTCCATAGAGAGGTAGCATGTATATGAAATATATTTTTTTAAAAATCATCGAATGTGTGAACAATCATATCCAAAAGATGCTTCAAATCTCTTATTAAAGGTTTCAAGTAGACGTCTACATCATTTATAGGATCAGAAGGTCCAGATATTAGTATACTCAAGAAATTGAAAGGTTTTTTCATACAGATTAATGAAGGATGATTATAAATGTGAATAAAAACTAGTTATGTTCTATGATGAGTAAGCATCTATCCAAACAGAGTAAACCCATTACCGGATAGACCCAACATGACATTACGTATCTATGCTGCAAAATCAAGATGTTTTATATCAAATGTCTACCATACTAATCCATCTGCTGGATGAACTAACTCACCATTAACTTTACTTCTCTCAAAGTCATTCCATCACATATTGGATGAGATTTCATTAGACATGAATAGATCATGAAGCTTGGGAATCAATGGAATGTGACATATAAATTTCCATTGCACACAAGATGGTGCTGCATCTACCTTTGTCATCCATCGAGATGTACCAACTTCTTTACAATCATTAAGGTCAGCTATTACATCCCAAAATAAACATGAATCTTTCAGAAAAGCGTGATTTTTATTAGTAGAAAATATGATATGCTAAATTAACTTTCACGACTTGTAACGATTTGAGATAATATCTTCACTATTAGGAAAAAATTCCTTCTAAAAAGTAATAATATAATCAATGGCAGTATTGGAAATTCCATACATAATTATTTTTTGATATAACATCATTAAAAATTCTAAACTTTTCATTTTAGTACATTCTTAATATATAGGAGTTCTAGAATAATCAATTAGAATTTTCACTCTTTCAACATCATCATCTTCAGTATTTTACTAATGTGTATTAATATCATTATCTTCTTTCACTAAGATACTATCTCTCTCACAACAATGCACAAATAGAAACCTAACAAATATCAAATTCTATACCACTTCATTCTTTTCGTACATGAATAGTATAAGACCTTCTCATCTCTCCATTGCGATACAAAACTTAATAGTTTCTTTTAAATCCAACATTAATTATCTGGAATCTAACTTCTTCCCAACTTAACCATGGTCCTCCAACATAAGTATAACATGAGGATTGTACATGAACACTATCTAAAGCATTGTGGAATGAAAAATATAAAAAAGTTTACAAATTCTCTCAAAACCCAGTTGAAACCTGGTTGGGTGATACATCCAGATTCAATCCATTCTATTATAGGGGGAAAAATTATGTTCCATTCAATAATGTAAACCATAATTAAAATGGTATGAAAATTTAATTAAAAATTAAAAGTATAGTGTAGATGAAATTAAAGAACATAATGTAAGGTTAAACCAAAGTTATGTAAGGGTAAAACAAAGTTAATTAAGAGTAAAAAACTGGTATATAAGGTTAAACTAAAGCTATGTAAGGGTAAAATAAGTTAAGTAATTTTAAAATGAAGTTAATTAAGAGGTAAAACAAATTTAACGGTAAAACAATGTTAAGGGTAAACTATACTTAAGTAAGGTAAAACTAATGTTAAGTAAGGGTAAACTATAGTTATGTAAGGGTGGAAAAAATTTATGTAAGAGTAAAATAATGTTAAATAAAGGTAAAAATAATTCTATGTATGGGTAAACTAAAGCTATGTAATGGAAAACAAAAGTTAAGTAGGTGTAAACTAAAACTGAGTAACTGTAAAACAAATCTAATTATGGGTAAAACAAAGTTACTTAAAAGTCAATCTAAAGCTAATTAAGGGTAAAATAATAATTATATTTCATCACTTTTTAAATTTCATTATTCAATTATTAACTTTTTACAGAAATATTATTAATGTTCTTTTTAATATATAAAAAATAATAATCTTATTAATCTTTTTTTTTGATTTTTAATCAAATAAATAAATTTTTTATCCATAATTATTATATTTAATTGTTTATTTATATATATCCATAATGAAATTTATATAATAATAATCATATAAAAAGATATATATGGAGAGAAAAATAAAAAATTAATAGAGGATATAACGTGAATTAGTGAATGTGAACAACCATAGAACACCTTGAATATAAAGGATCAAAAGGAGGGAGATGATGGTCAAAAGAAGAGCTTACCCCACTTGTGATAATAGACAAGAGATACGAGGGAACATGGAAACCCAAAGATGAGGTAAAATAAATGAAACAAATTGGATTAAGTGTCTTACATTAAAAATAATTACACATGGTGATACTAGGAACGTAGTGGGAATCCATCATCTATCTAGTTATATTCAAGGGAGTTCCCCATGCATCAAAGAAATTATCTTATACCACTCATTGGGGAAAATATTCGTCAATGTTGAAACCATTATTATTAAACTAATAATATAAAAATTGAATTTATAATAATAAATGAAGCACTCTTATTAATAAAAAATTTAATTTTATTTAAAAAATTAATCAATCAAATTAATTTATAGTTTTTTTATTATTCAAAACAAAACATATAAGATAGATGGAATGGAATAAAGATAGAGAAGAAGATATTTATTTATTTAAATTCCACTTATTAACCTTAAATATATGAGTCCCATTTGATCTCTCAATTTAAAAATCTCTATTATCATGTACATTCACAATCAAAAATGGTCTTTACAGTAATAAATGAGTTTGGAGACCCAAGTAAGGAGAATTAAACTAGGTTCTAATATAAGTTAAGGCACACTAACCTAATCCCTAGTGGTTTAAAACTAGGGTTGAGTGATTAAATAAACCATTGTGAAACTTTTTTCCCTCAAAATAGATAAAATAAAATTAGAAATCATGTATATGAAATGTAAAACGATTAAAAATATTTAAAAAATATAGCGAAAAATAATTATTTTTTAAAATATAAAAAAATAATTACAAAGACACATGTTGAATCAAACTAGATTTATAAAAGTGACTCAATACCATGAGAATTGAGAAAGACAAGATAATAAATAAGATGGAAGGAAATCATACATCTCAAAGAGTGAAACAAAAAAATTGCCACAAATGCTAGAAGAACACCTATCAATGGGTACAATGACACTAGTGGGAATGCCAAATTCTCATGAGGAGGGTAGGGGAGGCCAAAATCGCCTAAGGAGGGGAAGTGGACACCAAATATACTTGAGGGGGGAAGAGATGATGCCAAAATCTACTGAGGGGAGAGGGATGCAAGGATGTACAAGAGGAATTGAGGTTCGAATGAGGAATAAGAGAGGATGAGCCCAAGAAAGCCTCCCTATCTAAAGGAATATAACCAAGGTTTTTATAAAACTATTGGTATATATCAACCTATACCAATGATTTTTTAAAACATTGGGCTTAAAATATATACCCACAGTTTCTCTAAACCATGAGTATAGATCTGTTGGGCTAGAGGCAATTTCCAATATCTTCACTAGTTGAGAGTTTGTGAGATTAATATTCTAAAGCTAAAATTACGATGTTTCTACAAAAACAATGAGTTCTTAGTGATTCCCTTTGGTTTAATGAATTACCTCATCGTGTTTAAAGATTTGATGAACCAGATCTTCCATCCATTGTTGTGCCATTTTTTCCTTCCTTGATGACAAACTCATATAATCTGTTTCCAAGGAGGAACATTCATAGAAACTTGAGGATGGTATTAGATAACGGTACTTGGGTCATAACAGATGCTGGTGGACTAAATATTTTAAAATTGTTCATCATCGGGATGATGAGACTTGTTTTCTATGATGATCTGATCCCCAATACAATCCTAGGATCTCATGTAAATTAAACAGAGCACAAAAAAGAAAACCTACAGCATAAATTTTTAGATCTGAAGATTTGGTTGACATATAATTGTCGTCGTTGATCGTTTCACAATGGATCCGAAGCCGAATCCCTCTAGATCATCTACACATGATTCAAAAATATACTATAATGACGATTGTAAGATTTTGGGTGCTAGTGTAGAGATCTGATGATACCTTTGACATCTTGATGATCAACACGTCTCTCTACCTTCGATGCATGGAGAAGAACTCAACCAGAATATCTGGATTAAGAGTCTCTCTCTCTAGAATGTGGGAAAGGAGAGAGAGGCTCCAGAAATTTTGCAGAGAATCATACGCGGTGGGATCCTATCTCCTCTTATTTATAGTGGCTGTTAAAAATACCTAAAAGGGTTCCTCAACCCCCATTTATGTAACATCCACTAAATAAATAGTTATGAAGAACTAAAAAACATCATAAATATTATAGCTATAATATATATAAAATATATTATGTGATAAAATCAAGCCATTTAACACAACTTGTAATTTCTACATAATATTAAACAAACCTAAAATATTAAAATAATATTTGTCTGGTTAATATTATTCCTTGTATTTACATAATTGGAAAATAATTTTTAAAAATAAGTTCATCCTAATTATTATTTACCAGAATAATAATGACTTTATTTATTTATCAGTGATCGATAACCTGGAAAACACTCTGACCCCATGGTGGGGCCCACCCAATCCAATATACCTATTCAACTGAATAAGGTGGATTCTTGAATAAACTATTGTGTGTGATCCTATAGGCCCTTATCTCGATAGTAGTGAATAGAATTCACAGACTAGGAGTGGATTCTAGTAACCCATCAAGGGACCTAAAGAGATAAAGATAGTCATAACAACAATAAAAAAAATGGTATACTATAATCTATTTATCTTTAAATATCTCATAATATAGGATGCACACTTATGTTATATCCCTTTTCATAAATTATTAATTATTGATCTACCCTGATGAATTTACTCTCGACTTCCTTGGACAAGGAGTTATGAATGTACTACCATTTTGATCAAAAGGCCTGAGATATATTACTTACTTAACCCAGAAGAGAAAAACCATTTCTTGACCATTCAACAATATCCCAATGACACCCAACACAAGATACATTGCCACGATTTCATTACCATTTTTTTCTCCTTACATAAAAGAATGCGATCAAATGACACACACTGGTAATATTCTCAAGTCAGGAAACCAATACACATGTCCATAGATATGAACACACAATGACACCCAAAACATGTGGTGTTCCTATTGGTGGGCCTGTTCTCATCATCTCACTACAAGAGATCTATAGGTTCCGGGCGCAGCGGAAGTGTGTTGGTGGGTTTGCCCATCTTTAATTTTAACATTAAACAACGTTCAATCCGAGATCTGTCACGATATAAAATGCAAAATCTTCACAATAGAATGAAGAACAAAAAGAAAATAAGATTCCTAGAACACTTGAGGAGGATCATCATATGTTGATTATAATTAATTTAATTAATGAGTAATAATTACCTTATTGGAATTCGTTCTTCGTTGATGTGTCCGGTCACGATTCGGTGATCCATCATTGCGTCGTAGAGTCCAATTGTAGGATTCCTCTAGTGGTGATCCACACGTGTGTCATGTATCTTCGGACGTCACCGTTGGGATCTCCTGGTGCTAGGGTGGAAGAACCTTTGCTTGTGATGTCCGCCTTTGACCGCCTTGATCCAGTGGGGGATCTTGCTCTCGTAACTTGATGGTGTTCTTGGTGGAAATGAAATTCTCTCTTATCTTGAGAGTATTTCCAAATCCGTTGTGCACAACAATGGATCTTCAAAATGTTGGGGTTGTGGGGATATTTATAATCAGGTTTGAGGTTAATAGAGTTATGACAATAAATAAATGCGTTACACGTTTTATTTATTTCATTATCTCTTATTGAAAACCCCCATGTCGAATTATTAATTCCTTGACATGCGCCCACGCTGATTATAATAAATATCATTTTATAAAACAATATTAAATCCTAAAAATCCCAACTGGAAAAACTATAGGGAATGTAATAATTAATACACGTCGTGTACTTGTTTTCCATAAAACTACATGGCTTGTATATTTAATATACATGGCATGTACTTTTATTTTCCATTTTTCTCCACCACATTTATGAGACCTTGAGTAATGAATATTTATTTCTTACATAAATGTAACTGCATTACTCACTAATATATTATTTCATCCACAATATATTCTCTCGAATAACTAGTGTCAAAATAAATGCGATCATACATCCTTAAATAATTATTAAACCACAGTCGGGAATAAAATTTATTTAACTTGATAAATTAATATTTAACTGAGATACATGGACACACTTAGTGTGTGACCATCTAGGCCTCTTTCTCAGTGGCATTAGGCTGAGCCTTCTTGAACTCCAAGGTTAGCGTATAGCAACACGCCAATGCACCCATAGAGAAAGAAGTTAACACCTCAATGATGTGTCACCTCCTACGAAAGCTTACTGTGTAATATAATCCCTTTGTCTCGATATCTCCAATCAAGCGGGTTTCATGCTAGTTCCATCAACCCATGTGCTTGATTATTATTTCTTTGACTTCCCGGAATTGAACTTTCCCATACCTTACCATGGCCATGGATTTATTTAGGCTATATCAATTCCATCAAAGGACCTAAGATATCTACTTCTATTATGGAACAGAAGGGACAAATCCTTTCTTGCATTATCTATTAATGTGGTATTACTCGTGATGCACCCAACGTATCCTACCTCACTGCGAATAGTGTGTCGTCACAGTTTTCATCAATACATCTATGTGCGTGAGTTGTAATACCCATTAATAATAATCTTAAAGTCTAAGGACCAATACACACATCAGCAGATATGAACATCCAATGACACTATGAAATGTGGATTTCCTACTGGCGGGTCTCATTCTCATAATATCCTCACGGATATTACCAAGGGCGCACACCATGAGGAGGTGCCTCAAAGTTTTACGAGTCCTCACCCCTAGCGACCTGTATTATTTGTGTACCTTAAATAATATCATACGACCATAGAACATACATTCAAGAACAATGTTATGGCACTTCTGGGTTCTCATCATAGCACGAATACACTACGACCATTTAATGCAACAACTGTCCTTAGGACATTATCACATGACATGTCACACAGAAGAACAATCAAGATGTAATAAGGCTTTTATTTAAGGAATAAAGTACAAAGTAGTTGGTTCTAGACCACTAACTCCAACAGACTCCCACTTGGACTAGAGCCAACTGCTAACAACCTTTAACCTGCTAGCTCTCACATGATATTCATGATTCTGCTGAGATAGGCCTTTAGTCATGGGGTCCACCACATTCTCCTCCATGGACACTCGGCTCACTACAACTTCACCCCTTTGATATAAATACCTCAAGAGGTGATACTTCCAGAGTATATGCTTTGTCTGTTGATGTGACCTTGGTTCTTTTGCAAGACCCACCGCTTCAGTATTATCACAATACAATGTAATGGGATCTTTACTGCTAGGCACCACATCATGCTTTTGGAAAAAGTTTCGAATCCAGATGGCTTCTTTGGCTGCATCAGAAGTCTCTATATACTCGGACTCCACTGTAGAATCGACGACGACTGGCTACTTTGAACTCTTCTAACTCACAGCTCCTCCATTGAGACAGAAAACATATCCAGATTGCGACTTCAGATCATTCTGATCTGTTTGAAAACTAGAATCATCATACCCTCTGATGACAAGCTCCTCATCTCCTCCATACACCAGGATCATATCCTTAGTTCTTCTCAGATACTTAAGGATAGTCTTAACAGCAGTCCAATGCTGTTCTCCTGGATCTGCTTGATATCTGCTCACCATGATCAGTGCATAGGCAACATCAAGCCTGGTACATAACATGGCAAACATGATGGATCCTATAGCCGAAGCGTATGGGATCTTTCTCATCCTATATTTATCCTATTGTGTCTGGGGACACATTTTCTTAGAAAGATGTAATCCATGTGACACTAGAACTAATCCCTTCTTGGATTTTTCTATACTAAATCTTTTTAGTATCTAGTCAATGTATGTACTCTGACTTAGTCCAACCAGCCTCTTGGATCTATCACGAATGATCTTAATCCCTAAAATGTAGGCTGCTTCTCCTAAGTCTTTCATGGAGAAACACTTGTTCAACTAGTCCTAAACTAAATGTAAGGATGGTACATCATTTCCAATAAGAAATATATCATCAACATATACCACTAGGATGATGACCACATTCCCTTTAAACCGCTTATAAACACATGTCTGACATTCATTCTTAATGAAACCAAATTCCTTTATGGATTCATCAAATAGAATGTTCCATGTCCTAGATGGTTGCATCAATCCATTAATGGATTTATGCAACTGGAAAACCCGTTTGGCTTCCCTTGGTGTCACAAACCCTTCTGGTTGTGTCATATAGACATCTTCTTGAAGGATCTCGTTAAAGAATGTTGTTTTGACATCCATCTGCCAAATCTCATAGTCATGGTAAGCTGCTATGGAAAGTATGATTCTTATGGATTTAAATATAGAAACTGGCGAGAAGGTTTCATCATAGTCAATTCCTTGATGCTGTCTGAATCCTTTAGCCACTAGCCTTGCTTTATAGGTGCTAACTTGACCTTCCATGTCCATCTTTCTTTTGAATACCCATTTGCATCCAACAGGCATTACATCAACTGGCTCATCGACTAGAACCCAAACTTGGTTCTGATACATGGAATTCATCTCAGAATTCATATATTCTATCCATCTTGTATCTTTTGAGCATTCTACAGCTTCCTTGTAGGAGAGAGGTTCATCATATTCCAACAATAATGATTCACCATCCTCGGTGACTAGGAAACCAAATCTCTCTGGTTCCCTTACCTCTCTTGAGCTCCTACGCAGTACTTATGTTTCTGGATCCTCTTCCACGGGGACCTATGGAACTTGTTTTTGTACCAACTCATGTGTATCTTGAGCATCAACTTCGTCGAATTCAATCTTGCTCCCACTATCCTTCTTGAGGATGTGCTCCCTCTCAAGAAATACGGCTTGTCTGGCGATATTTACTTTCTTTTCTTGAGGGTTATATAGGTAATATCCTTTCGTTTCCTTGGGATATCTTATAAAGATACACTTCATGTCCCGGGGTGCTAGTTTGTTGCCTGATAAGGCCTTAACAAACTCCTCACATCCCCATACACATGTGTGCGACAAAGTGGGTTTCCTTCCATTCCATAACTCGGATGGAATTCCATTTGCCGCCTTAGTCGGTACTCAATTTAATGTGTATGCTGTAGTTTGTAATTCATATACCCAAAAGGATAATGGAAGATCTGCATGACTCATCATTGACCTCACCATGTCCAACAAGGTGCGGTTCTTCCTTTCACTAACACCATTCCACTGTGGTGTATAAGGAGGAGTGAGCTGAGATAGAATCCCAGACTCCCGTAGAAGATCGATGAACTCTTGGTTCAGATATTCTTCACTTAGATCCGATCGAAGATTCTTTATCTTCTTACCAAGATGATTCTCTACTTCATTCTTGAATTCCTTAAATTTCTCTAAGGACTCTGACTTATACCTCATTAAGAAGACATATCCATATCTACTCAAATCATCAGTAAAAGTAATGAAGTAAGAATATCAACCTATAGCTTCTACTAGAAATGGTCCACACACATCCGTGTGTACAAATCCTAGAAGCTCTGTGGACCTTTCACCTTTTCCACCAAAAGGTGGCTTGGTCATTTTTACTTGTAAACAAGTGTGTCATCTATCAAGTGGTTTTAGATCAGTAGAGTCTAAATATCCATCTTGGAAGATCTTTGTCAAACGCTTCACGTTCACATGACCAAGGTGGTGATTCCATAACTGGGTGATGTGTGAGTCATGTGAGTTTGTTTCGTTATTGATTTCCAACACTTGGTTTACGTTATTCAATACAAACAAACAATTATTTAAATGTTCCATACCATAACATACGTTGTTCTTATAAAACAGACAACCCTTATTTCAAAATTTGAAAACAAATCCATCCATATCCAAACAAGGTATAGAAATTATGTTCTTGGTAACACTAGGCACATAATAACAGATATATAAAACCAAAATCATCCGAGCTGGCAATGAGAGGTGGTAGTCTCCAATGGCCAACGCAGCCAGCCTTACGCCATTGGCAGCTCAAAGATCCACCTCTCCTCTGTCGATCTTTATAAATCTACTTGGTTCCTGTATTTGAATACATATGTGATCCCCATAAGCTGTATCTAATACCCAATGTGTAGAAATATTAAGATTTCACTCGATAACAAACACACCTTTAGCGTCCCCATGCTTCTGGGTGCAGTTCCTCTTCCAGTGGTCCTGCTTGCCACATGCAAAACACACTGCCTCCCGTTCCTTGGCTTGCCTCTGGATCTTCCGCTTCTTGGAGGGATGGTGCTTGGGGGCTTCAGACCATTTTTTAGTCTTTGGCCCCTTTGCCTTGTCCTTCCTTTTCTTGTTCACCATAATGACCGCGGGTTTGTCACGCCCCATGTCCTTATCTACCTGGCGAATCAAGGTCAGAAGCTCCAATAGACTCTTCTCATTTCTGCTCATGTTATAGTTGAAAATGAAGCTAGAGAAGGTCTTGTGCAGTGATGATAGGATGATATCTGTACACAACTCATCTGGGAATTTAATCTCTATGATTTCCAGGCATTAAATGTAGCCAATAAGCTTGACTACCTGAGGCCTAGCTGGCGCAGAATCTCCAATATTCATGGTAAACAATGCATTGGAGATCTCATACCTCTCCTGTCTCGCCTTCTCTTGGTTGAGATCTTTAAGGTGAGATATCATTCTATATGCATCCATGTTTTCATGTTGCTTCAAGAGCTCATTATACATGGCCAATAGCATGAAACACTGGACATCTGTGGCATCATACACGTGTTTCATGTAGAGAGATAATTCCTCATCACTAGCCTCTTTCTAAGGCGCAACTAGAATAGGCTCTTCCAGCATATATAATTTCCTTTTGTGGCGAAGGACGACACGTAAATGCCTCTTCCACTCTTGGAAATTGGTGCCGATGAGAAGGTTTTCTTTTTCGCGTATGGTGCACAATGATATGTTTGAAGTAATTTTCTTGCGGTTTCTACAAATTAAGATTAGCAAAGGTTTAGTACTTTATTACAAAAATTGAGACAAATAAATAAATGAATACTTATTAGTCTCCCACTATTTTATCAAAATCTAATATCCCTCACCATTGACTTCAGAATATTATATTGCGTGAATATTCTAGTGGCAAGGATCCATATTGCCCTTCGCATTACCCCAACTAGGGTTGGTCAAGCAACTTGAAGGCTTTTAGGTAGGCATCCAAATGCCAACTGCATTAACTCACAGCTCCTTGATCCGCTGAGTGGACTCCCCAATCCTGAAATCCTTTTTGGATTTCCTCAACCTTTGCCTCTTGGTCACACCAAGTCCTACTGTGGCAGTAAACCCTTAATGTGAACCAAGTCATGTTAACCCAAAACCTTGAATTAGAATTCCACGATAATTGAAAGCACCCCAACTAGGGTTGGTCAAGCACTTTGAACTATGGTTCGATTCTAACCAAGATTATGAACGGCTAGGCCGACATAATATTTATTTTGAGGGATATTATCTTTATACATAAATTTCCATTTTATTATCTATGATTACATTCTTTCTAATATTAAGTGGGATATACTTAAGTGATGAACCATGTCTAAGATAATATTTACCTATAAGCTAGTTTTATTTTAGTTCCATCTTGCATGCTCGTTTAATTCATTAATTGTGTGATCGTGACAACACAACCACAATAAATAAACCATGCAACTGGCATAAATAAAATAAATGGTATGATCATGAGATTTTCTATTGGTTAGTTTATCTAGCGGTTGATAAACTAACCCAAGACCTAGGGGAGAAACACCTTGAACCTTTCGGGTTCGCGTTTACAGCTTTCCACCTGTCCACCTTTGTACCTCCTTGTATTGGTTTCACCTTGTCTCCTGACTTGAGACGCCTCCACTAGCATGGGAGCTCCATCCATTACATATGCATTTATCTCAGACACAGGTGAGGGGTAAAAGGGGTTTTTACAAAAAAAATCTATGGGAGCACAGGCCCTACATATTAATGAGGAGATGGCTCGCAGGCCAACAAATTTAATTTAAATAAATAAATTAAAAGAAACCATTCACATACAAAGGTCTCGGTCTAGCTCATGATCATCCATACATGCAATTATATTTACGCATAAATAAAACTAGCATTGAATTCTTTAATCTTTATTGTTTAAGATAAATCACGCTCGAATCAATTAATTATCTTTAATTAATCAATCCTTTTATCTTAAATCCCTTTTCTGAATTTCCTTGAGATTCTCATCCATCATAATTTTAAACAAATAAAGTCATTTAAAATTATACTTGTATGTAACATGTACCTTTTAGGCAACCCGGTGAATTCCCATTTATTACATAGATGTTAAATTAAACACAGATATATAAAACACCTATCACGTGTTGTGCCTCAGCTTTATGCCTGAACCATGGTACACGTCTCAAGGGTTTGTATAGTATAATAATAAATTTTAATAAATCTTCATAATTTGGGTGAGTACACGACACATAGTTCTGACTACACAGTATGTAATTTTTTTCACCGTCCATCCGAAGTACATGCCCGGGGACAGGGCGTGTTAATGTACTTTGGAAATTTTCAGAGTACACGACGTGTACAGTGGGACACACGCCGTGTAGTTTCCGCGTTACACAGTTTCCAGCCGGGCAGGCCGTGTATGGAGTACACCACCCAACCCTAACCCGAAGGGACTACATGTCGTGTTCATTGGACCACATGGCATGTATTCTGGAAACCGTGTGCCACCTGTTTCTGGTCAACACACGGTGTCTTAAATTCTTAGAAAGAATCCAATACACCGCCTGATTTGGCGGACCTGTCAATGCATTGAACCTAGACTACACGACATGTACTTCCGAATACACACCGTGTATTCTAGTGTTATACGTCCAGAAACGTTTTGCTCCTCCGGATGAGTTACTCTATTTTATTTTAATCAAAATTAAAAGAAAAATTCATTTCTGTGAGGTGAACGAGAAACGGGGGAGGATGAATAGATCTTGATATTATGATTTCTAGAACTATTAAACTTGAATTGAAATAACTAAATTATTAAATGCGTAAATTATAACGAAAATATAAATAATTATAATCAACGATATGACCCCCTATGATACCACTTGTAGGTTCTGGGTGTAGTGGAAGCGCGTTGGTGGGTTTGCCCAACTTTAATTTTAACGTTAAACAACGTTCAATCAAAGATCTGTTATGATATAAAAAGCCGAATCTTCGGAATAGAATGAAGAACGAAAAGAAAAGAAGAGTCCCAGAACCTTTGAGGAGGATCATCATATGTTTATTATAATTAATTTAATTAATGCATAAGAATTGCCTCGTTTGAATTCTTTCTTCATTGATGTCTCCAGTCACGATTCGGTGATCCATTGTTGTTTCGTAGAATCCAAGTTTAGGATTCCTCTAGCGGTGTTCCACACGTGTGTCATGTATATCTGGATGTCACCGAAGGGATCTCCAGGTGCTAGCACAGAAGAACCTTCACTTGCGATATCCGCGTTCGACTGCCTTGATCCGGTGGAGGATCATTCTCTCGTAACATGAGGGTGTTCTTGGTGGAAAGGGAATTATCTCTTGGCTTGAGAGTATTTCCATATTCATTGTGCACAACAATGGCTCTTCAAAATTTTGGGGTTGCGAGGATATTTATAATCGGGGTTATGGTTAATAGAGTTATGACAATAAATAAACACGTTACATGTTTTATTTATTTCATTAACTCTTATTGAAAACCCCCATGTAAAATTATTAATTCCTTGACATGCGACCACGTTGATTATAATAAATATAATTTAATAAAACAATATTCAATCCTCAAAATCCCAACTAAAAATACTCTACGGCGTGTAATAATTAATACACAACATGTACTTGTTTTCCATAAAACTACATGGCGTGTATATCTAATATACACAACGTGTACATTTATTTTCCATTTTTCTCCACCACATTTATTAGACCTTGAGTAATGACTATTTATTTCTTACGTAAATGTAACTGCATTACTCGCTAATATATTATATCATCCACAATATATTATCTTGAATAACTAGTATCAAAATAAATGCGATCAGACATCCTTAAATAATTATTAAACCACAGTCGGTAATAATATTTACTTAACTTGTTAAATTAATATTTAACTGAGATACATGGACACACTTAGTGTGTGACCCTCTGGGCCTCCTTCTCAGTGGAATTAGGCTGAGCCTGCCTAAAGTCCAAGGTTAGTGTCTAGCAACACGCCAAGGCACCCATAGTGAAAGAAGTTAACACCGCAATGACGTGTCACCTACTACGAACGCTTACCGTGTAATATAATCCATTGGTCTCGATATCTCCAATCAAGCGTGTTGCATGCTAGTGCCATCAACCCATGTGCTTTATTATTCTTTCTTTGACTTCTTGGAATTGAACTTTCCCATACCTTACCATGGGCATGGATTTATTTAGGCTATATCAATTCCATCGAAGGGAATTAGATATCTACTTCTGTTATGGAACGGAAGGGACAAATCCTTTATCGCATTATCTATTAATGCGGTATTAATTGTGATGCACCCAACGCATCTTACCTCGCTACGAACAGTGTGTCGTCACCGTTTTCATCAATACTTCTAAGTGTGCGAGTTGTAATACCCATTAATAATAATCTTAAAGTATAATGACCAATACACACGTCCGCAGATAGGAACATTCAGTGACACTATGAAATATGGACTTCCTACTGGATGGTCTCGTTCTCATAATATCCTCCTAGATATTACCATGGGCCCACACCATGAGAAGGTGCCTCAATGTTTTATGAGTCCTCACCCCTAATGACCTGTATTATTTGTGTCCCTTATATAATATCATCTGGTCATAGAACATACATTCAAGAACAGTGTTATGGAACTTATGGGTTCTCATCATAGCAGGGATCCTCTACGACCCTTTAATGCAACAACTATCCTTAGAACATTATCACATGACATGTCATGCATAAGAACAATCAAGACGTGAAAAAGTTTTTATTTAATGAATAAAGTACAAATTAGTTTGTTCTAGACCACCAACTCCAACAATATTATCATGTCTAAACTTCATGAGAAGAATTATCAATGGTCATGATCCCCCATCATCTGATAGTCAACCATCATTTGTGTCCAATCAGTAAGATATATATAGACCATAGGGCCTCTGTTTAATGTTAATGTCATATTATCTCTAGGTTCTCTTTATATCCTAGGATATGATATATCATATAGATACAACAATTAATATTGGAACATTACCATTAAATAGTGGATGTAGAAATATCTACACTATAATGTTAAGTAGACATCATGTATATCTAAATGTATACACAAAATGGTAGTCAAAAGTACTGTTCATGTTGGGTCTATGGAACCCAGTATTACAACATTGTATTTACCTCAAGAGAACCAATATAATAATAAAATCTTAAAGTGAATGTTCTGGATTCACGAGGTGAACTTCTTGGGAATTTCGTTTCTGGGTATGGTTTAGCCATGGAAAAAATGATGACCGATGCAGTTCTTTCTTGGGAGGCACCCAAGTGTGGGTTTGATGTGAAGAGTTTTATTATCTTGGAAGGGTACTACATGAGGTTTGTGTCAAAATTATATAGGATTGTATCCCTCTAACCACCTTGATACAGAAAGGGTAATTGTTTACCTAGACTGAATAGTGATAGAGTGACTTTGAGGAGTCAAGGATGAGGATGAAGATTTATCATATTTAGAGACTACCAGAGAAGGGTTGAAGTATGTAGTGTATTGCGATGCCTCGAGATCTGGGCTCAACTGTGTATTGATGCAGATAAAAGAATTTATTGCATATGGGTTGATATAGTTTAGACCCAGAGAGTAGAAACACTGTACTTATGACCTAGGTCTTGCAGTGATAGTCTTTTCTATGAGGATTTCAGGACACTATCCTCTGGGAGAGCACATCTTGGTTTACTCAGACCATCATAGTCTTAGTTATTTTATCAGGTAGAGTGTCTTGAACTTGATAGAATAATGTTGGTTGAAGTTCCTATGGGACAATGAATTTGATATATTCTATACTCCAAGGAAGAATAATGAAGTATCATAATCCATTAGCAGGAAGTCATAGACTCGTTTGGTGTAGGATGCTTCTAAGAAGTTGGCTTCCTTGAATATGACCCTAGTTCAGCAGAAGGTTGAAAATTTTCTTTAGTCGATGATGTTGAATCCTCTACTCCTTCAGTATGTGAGAGAGTCCTAGCTAGGAGGCATTGACTATGATGTCTTATGTGCCAGATATCCAAGAAGATTGACATGATGGATTTTCTATTGTTGGAAACCACGTCATTCTAATCCACGGATGAACGATGGTCCTAGTCACAATGTGGGAGGAGGTGTTGTGGGAGTTTCACACTTATCCTTTAGCTATAAATCCATGTGTGGGGAAGATGAACAAAGACCTTCAGCCATAGGTTTGGTAGGATGACATGAGATAAATCATGGCTAATTTCATTTCACAGTACCACACCTCTTAATAGGTGAAGGATATGAACTTGGTTTTGGAAGTTTTTTTGTATCTCTTTGAGATCTTTGAGTGAAAATGAGAAGATATATCCTCGGAATTATGATAGATATTCTTTAGACAGTGAAGGTCCATGATTCCATCTAGGTGATAGTTGATCTACTAATGATGTTGGCAAACTTTTTTACTATCAAGGAGAAGATTTCAGTGGAGAATTTGAGGAAGATGTACATACGATGGATTTTTCACCTTCATGGGGTGATCTTGACTATTATATCCAATCATGATGTGTGGTTGACATCATAGTTGTGGGGAGGTATGTAGGATTAATTTAAGACCAAGATGAGAATGAGTACAACATTTAACCTCAAGAAAGACGAGTAACTCAAGCGAACTATCCATGTGATAGAGGATATGCTGAGGGATTGCATGTTAGATTTTGGTCAGAGTGGGAAAAATAACTTTTCCATACTAGAGTTTCCAAACAATAAAAGTTACCAGTCTAATATTAGTATGACATCTTTTGAGTCTCTGTACAGTAGACCTTGAAGGTCACCCTTGTGTTGGATAGAGATCGGCAACACATCTCTTGTGGGTCCAGAGACAGTTCAAGAAACAAAAGAGAAGGTCTAGGCCATCAATGAGTGGATTATGAAAAACCAATAAAGGTAGAAATATTATGTAGATCGATGTTGCAGCCCCTTGGAGTTTGAGTAGGGAGACAATATTTTCCTAAGAGTCTACCCACGATGAGGATTTTAGAGATTAGGATGAGGAGGCAAGCTATCCTCAAGGTTTTTTGGGCAGTTGGAGATCTTATAGAGGGTTGCCGATTTTTCTTACCATCTCAACCGACCCACAAAGTTGGAGCGGGTGCACATCATCTTCCAAGGATCACAACAGAGTTGATACATGCATGATCCCACACACAACATTAACTAGTCTCGAACTAGACATCAATAATGGATCAACCTTTTTTGAGCACCCAGTGGAGATTGAGGATCGATAAAAGAGTACCCTATATAGATAAACTATCCCATTATTTCATGTTCTATGGTAGCATGGGAGCATGTAGGAGAGATCTTGAGAGTGGGAGAGCCAAATACAACTCAGTGTCTTGAATTTTTTTATCTTTACTTATCAGGGTTGAAAATCTTGATGGAGGGAATAATGTACAGACCCTATATTATTCTTGTGATACATTTTAACATTTTGTCATATATTTTTGGAGTTATCTGTTAAGAAAACATGCGATTTCAAGGCCCGATGTGTCTGAAGTTTATTTTAAAAAAATATAAAAATATTTTATATCATGCACATATTTTCTTAACGTAAATAAGATAACTCTTAAAAATAATCTCAAATCAGAAATTTGAGACCACGATTGAGTCAGGAATGTGATGTTTTATCTAGGAATGTCTTAAAATAGGTTGATGCGGCGTGTTCGCTAAAAAGAGACTAGTGACAGGTTCATTTAGTTAAATAAGTAATTAAATTTATTTATTTTTTTTAAATTACCCTAATTAAATTTTCATATTTAAACATTGTTACAGAAGGATCAATAGGGTTAGCCACATAACCCTGTGATCATTGAGCAATGACTTCTTTATCCTCTCATTGGAAAACAGGATTCAGAAGATGAAGAACATCTAGATCTAGGAAGATCGATGCGTAGCGAACCCAATGACTAATCTCATTTGTAATAAATCATGTTCTTCTATGAATAATGATCCAAAACCATGTAGGACTAATCATTTCTAGATTCATCCTCATTTTATTAAACTATTGAGTATGATCACCTTCTTATCTTTGATCTACTCCAATATCGAGACTTTTCATGCACCCATGTACAAATTTAATTGATTATTCATTTTTTTCACACGCTAGATATCAATGGTTGTGATCATTGCACAAAAATGCTTCGAAAAATATCATTAATCCTATATTATATGTCCATTTATCCCTCCGTTTTTTACGTTAGTTTATATTGAACTATGGGGTCACGATTCGACATTGTCAGGCATGACCGATCCCAATCACATCCCTTTATTCATGACAGAACCATGTATGAAAAATGAAATGAAGAATCAGGGACGGAATTTGAATGATTTATAGTGGTTGATTTGATGATCGGAATCCCAAACCGAGATGGAAGGGCATGGTTTATGCACACAGTGCGTTTGGGATGCTATGAACCAAACAAGAATTTGATTTCTGACCATGGGATGGTAAAAAAAATGAATGAAGGTAAGATAATTATATTTAGGGAGTCTTGGAGGTGAGATTTGAGGTGTATATACTGGATCTAAAATACCATAGTGTAACTGTAGATTCTATGATAAACTCGACTACACATCGTATAGTCTTAAGCATACACAATGTGTAGGTCTATGACTACAATAACTTGGTTTTTGTGAGATTATAAGTATCACGTGCCTTGTGGGACCCCCACATGCTATGTGACCCCTATACGAGTGACCTAGGGCATACTCCAAGAGTTCACAGGCCTGTGTACTTCTAGGTACACGCCATGTGTCAGAGTACACAAAAATGGGAAGGATATATGAACATGACCAGAGAGTATGGAAAGGACCCTGGGTGGCTGAGGAACATCATGTAGTCCACCCACATGTTGTATAAGGATACATGGGAAATAATACATGTACCTTAAGGGACATGACCAGACAATGGATCAGGACCACACACCATGTGGGTCCCCTTACACATCATATACCCCTTCTTTGTTTATAAGGAAACTCCAATATCTAGTATCTCCTTTGTTTGGACTCGTATTTTGGCCTGTGAGTGGCCTATCTTGAGTGTTTTTATATTTAGAACTAGATGGTATCCTCTGTGGTGGATTTGTAGATGTTGTACGAGATGTTATGTGTTAGAAGCTTATTTAGGCGACGACAGATGACATCAGTTATTAGGGAGCACCATTATAGAGATCAGAGTGTCACCCTATTGATGAGAAAGACAGGGGTCCTCGATCAACTATTAGAGTGGTACCCTCTATCTAGGTTGTTCATGAGTCCTATACAAACTATTAGAGTGGAAACCTATTACTAGGGTAGGGAATAAGACATCTACCTATACACCAAGTGGAACCCTCCTGTATAGTCCGGGCATGGGTCCTCAACTATGAGAGTGACACCCTCTAGTTGGTCCAAGTATGGGTCCATTATCTACTATTTGATTAGAACCCACCTATTGAATTATAGCATGGGTCATCAACAACTAGAGTGACACCCTCTAGCTGGGTTTGGCAGGGGTCCTCTATTGATTGCTAGATTGGAAATCTCCAACTAGACTAGGCATGATTCCTGTATCAATTTACTGATTGGAACCCTCCTAAAGTACAAGGGATTTATTCCTTTACCTAGATATTGTTTCCCCTTGAATTTTCAACATAGTGGTGAGGTATGGATTGATTTGTATGTTTTTTAGGGGAATATGTGCAAGATACTGGGCATCATTGATGGACTTCTGGAACTATTATCTCTCTTTCCTAGGTTGGGATTTGAAATGAAGATCCCCTTATCTCCCATTTGGGTTTACTTAATTTGAGTATATATATATATCCATGTTTTTGGATTCTTTTTAGTCACTTTATTTGGGCTGATCATCTATCTATTTCTATCGTGTCTCATTTTACAACCCCTTAAGCCTTCAGTGTGTCCTACTATGTATGTAAATATTCACCCCTGCATGTCTTTTTACCTAAACGTGTCATGTATTATGTAGATAATAGATAGGTTAATAGTTAATATAGAGGAGTTTAGAGATACCTAGTGCATTGGACCATGTATAGTGGTTATAGTTTAGAGATCAAGAGTTGGTCTCTATCAATACATTTACTTTATATTTTTTTAGGCTAAGACATCAATCTGGTTCAATGTGTATTTTTTCCCTTTACTTTTCAGTTTTCACTACCGTGAACTTGTACACCCTAGAGGTTTTTCATATGCATGGTTATATTTTATATATTTCATTTTTTATTATTCATCTTCACTTATGCATTACGATTGTCGGATGTGTGCGTACATGTATATTAGGCAAAGGCCTCCTATATTAGATAAGCCTTTCAACACATATCACTAGCCATTGGCCTATAGAGGTGAGCTCAGGGTAGTTGGGGCTAGAGCCCTCTAGGTTGGGTAGTGAACTTTCTCTATAATTTATACATATTAGACCCCTCATATACTTCATATATGTTATAATCATCTTCATAACCTAGGGAAATAGAAATATAAAAGGGTTGAGCTTATATACTCATTTATGGTAAACATAAATGATAACAATAGAATATAATTAGTGGATATAATATGATCATATGGGTATAATAAAGATACATAAAAAAATAATACCCAAAAAATTATAGATCATAAATCATGGAATTGACTTTGAATAACATAAGACATGAATCAAAAGTGTGTGTAAACAAGAGAAAATAAACATGATCCATGATATTTTAACATAGTCAGGAGAAAAATCATAAAACATTGAAACATATTATAAATTTGGAACAAAAATTAGTATAGGGAACATTACATTCATAATCCACAACATGATTTTCCACACTTATGAGAAACTAAATTATACTCATGAATACTTATCTCATGAGATATAAACTTTAAACCAATAAATTAGAGGGTTATATATGACCCCACCCTCAATCATCCATAATTATGAGTTCCAAATGAAATTAATCACTTATTTCATCATAAATAACCCATGGAAATAAATTTGGGATTTGTAACACATTCTAAATGAAAATCATTCACTTTTATAGCATAAAGAATCCTTGAAATGAAAATGTCTTTCAATCAAAACAACATAAATAACCCATGAAAATAAAACAATTTCTATATGGATTCACATAATTAAATCCTTAACAATTTAATCAATAATCATAACATGATAAACCCTTGAAAAAATGGATATCAAATGAAATCAAGTAACTTTTTAGTTAAATACTATTCTATTAAGATAATAAAGCATATTATATTTAAATTAAATAGTAATGGGTGTATAGATAATTCAAGAATTTTACCAAATTAATTGATTTAAAGAATCTAGGTGGAAACACTTCAATAAAATGTATCAAAAAAAAATATTCACAAAAGAAAGGCATTGGTTGAAAACTTAGGATCATACATTATGGATGATTTGGCCAAAAAAATATAGTGATGGATCATTCCACCAAAAGAGAAGTATATTACATAGGATATACCAATAAAAATGGTTAATGGTTACATTATAAGAATATAATTGATAAAACATAACTTATGTCAATGGGTTTGGATTTAGATGAAAACCATTTCTAAGAGAATTAGGAAAAATCACTTTGGAAATAAGAAACATCTATGATTTTTTTGAAAATAAAAAAATAATTTATAAATAACGGGGAATAATTTTTTATTTCAAAAAATCATTAAATTTCATAAAAGAATTATCATAGGAAATATATTCCCTCATAGAAAATTTTAAAAAGATATTCTTCTTACACTTTGATTAAAATAATTTATTTGAAAAACATTTAAAATTTATTTAATTTTTTTAAGAATATTAGTTATTTGAAAATGGCCTCAATCAATTTTAGATTTAAAAATAAGGACATTTTCACAAGCATCCAATGAATTATGACATGTAAAAGGATGGTTCTAACCCAAAAAGAATATATGGGGTCAGTTTCACTTATAAGAAACACTTCAGTTAAAATATGATCCAAAGGGAAATGAGATATTGAGTGAACAAAAAAACCCCATCAATATAAAAGGGAAATGATGTGAGGTTTTATAAATAATACAAATCCCCAAGATGGATTATCATCCAAATACAATCTTAATTTGAAAATATGATTAGGAAGAAACCCTTATGATATGAGTAACATTATGATCAAAACCACTTTCATGTTGGGTATCTTTTGAATAAATGTACATTTAAATAAAGTACATAATATGGATCTTCAAATACCAGGATTATAGTAAAATAAATTCATTATCCAATAATCATAGGATTTTAAATATATTATGGTTTACATTATGAGAAAAATCTAATGAAATAAAATATGAGACAAAGAACACCTTACAATATATGGATATTTTGATTAAAAGCCTATTGAAAGAGAGAGATTTAAATTGGACTTAAATTACCATAAATAAAATTATTTCATGATAAAATTTATAAAATAGGTATTATATGAACCACATAAATTGAATTAGGTTCATAATAACAAACATGTCTCAAAGAGATTTTTTTTGAGATGAATGCCCTTACCTTTATTCCTACGTAGTTGAATGCACTCTAAACCCCTGTGAAAAAAAATAACTATATTAATATAAAATTTATAACCTTATTCACAATCATTAAAATATCATATAATTCATTTATTATCATTTATTGTGAATATATTTGTTAGTTATCACTTATTTTTACCATCGGTTGTTATAATTTTTGGATGTTTTTAACTTACAAACATCATGAAGATGGTATAAATTATCACTAAGTCGTTTAAATTTAATTATTCATAGATAATTAAATATAGAATAATAATTGTGTTTTACTAATTTATTAATTCCAATTTTCATTTGGTGAAATATATAAATACAGGTTGTGAAAATGTAAATCACGATGAACTAGTTTTCAACGTGTTTAATAATCGAAAGGTGATACATTAATAAATATTTTAAACATTAACAACACATTTAAATAATAATTAAAAAATTTAAATTTATCATTATTACATGGTATTACCATTATATTACACCCCACAATCATTTATGTCATAATTTTTATAACATTGTTTACATAGGCGATTAAATCGACCCAAATGGTAATGTGTTATAATGATTTATAGAGTAAGGGGAGGTTTTTAGATAATAATAATTTGAAGTTTTAAAAATATTAATAATGTAATAAAAATAATATATCCTCATTTTATCCATTATAGAAAACATCAATTGATGGGTTGTGATGAAAAATGAATTTTATTTCTTGTGGAGCCAGTAGTTCACATGTATACACAAGAAATGATTTCACCTTCTTTAATGGATGAGATAAATGAATATATCATGATAATACCATTAAGATAACAAAATTATAGTATATAAATGATACTTATATAATTATATTATAAAGGCTTGAGTAAATTTTAATAAATATAATTATAAAGGAAAACTATGTAGTTGATTACACTCACATCGAGGACTTGAATTTTCTTTGAAATCTTCCTTTGAAATGAAGGAACTATGATAAATAAGGGTGACTTGAAAATTTTTAAAGATTTATAGGGTTATAATAGGAGAAATTTGGTTGAGTTTAAATAATAAATTTTATGGAAAGGCTGGTATTGATGTGTTGGAACTCTTACCCTTTTATAAGTGAAGGGAAGATAACTTTGGATGTTACCTTTACATTTTCAACAATTTAATCTTTATATTCAATTTTAAATGGATAAAAATGGATAAAGGTGGAGTGTATGTATGTCTTGAAGATAATATCCTCATCCACTCATTTTAGGTTCAATAGTAAGTGTTTTTAGGATTTTTCTTTAAACTTTTTAACTTTTACACTTATTAACTTTTCCCAAGATAATTAATTTTTAACCATGGTAATTAATATTAAAAAAAATTCATATTTTTCATTCTAACTAATTTTTTTATTATGATTTAAAAATTTTAAATCACTTAATATTTTGAAGAGTTTGAAATGTTAATTTATGAATAAATGTACATAACACGTAGAAATAATTTTTTTAGGAAAAGAAAGTTTAAAAATATATGTAAAAGATAAGACTATAATACATACTTATTAAATGAAATAAATTGGTTTATTATAAAATAAATAAAAGTTATGTGTCTTTAAAATAAAACCAAAACCGAATTTCACCACAAAAAACACTTAATTAGAATAAAATATTGTATTTTTTATGGAAGAAACATTTTAATTTAGTTTTAAAAACATTGAACATAGGATTAATAAGTTCAAAAAATATTCTAAAATGAATAATTTTTTTCCTTAAAAACATATTTTATTTTTTAAAATTGTTTTAATGATTTTAGGATATGATTACATAATGATAAAATCAAAAAACATTATAATTTTCTCAAACCTGTATTTTTCGACTAAAAATCAACCTTTTCAAAAAAAATAAAAAATTTAATACCAAGAAATTTTTAACACTATAAATCAAAAAATGAATTTATTTTTATCCTATTCAAATTCCAAAATTTATAAATTTTAATTTTAGAAGAAAATAAAAAATATAAATAAAAAATATTTTATTGGAAGTTGATGATTATAAACACCAAGCGTTCTAAATTTTACTTCATATCAATTTCAATTTTAATAGATTTTAATATATTAGATAATATATAATTATATTTTAAAGGTATTAAATTTAATATATTATGGATAAATTTTCAATACATAAAATGAAATTCATTGAAAAAAATTACTTTAATTCGAAATACGCTTTAAAAAATACCATTAAAATTATTTAATAATATTATATAATTTAATTTTACTACTACATTGATATTAAAATCATTATTTTAATTTTATAATATCATATTTTATTGATATTGTTAATATTTATACCCGACACACACACACACACATATATATATTCATAATATTTTAATATCATATTTTTATTTCTTTATGAGTTTTATTATTTTAAATTTTCTACTTATCCACATATGATTTCAATATACCTATTGAATATATGGAAAATGACCATATTTTAAATGAAAATATTTGAAAATACAATATTTGTAATGACCAAATATATATCTTATATATATTTTTACTTACTAAATTATTCATTCATTCCACACTCACTTCGCAAGGCATGGTTCTTATTTCATGTCATAGATTTTGCATAATGTTTTATCCTTTCATGGAGATCATTCTAATCATAGGTTTTGTTTGGATATTTGTGATCCTAACGTTTGATGATGATCTAGGGGATTTTCTAGCCATGATGATTTTATTCTTTTATACATATTATCCTATATTGATTTATTCACTTTTAATTGATTTAATTTATCCATGATGATTAATAATCCATAGTGTGAAACACATAGATTGGTGTTATTTTTTAGTAACATTCCATACATTAATGAATAAAGTGTTATTAATTTTAATTAATATAATGTACGAATTATTTCATAATCAATTTCAATTCCTTTAAAAAAATTAAAAAATATAGTTTAGAATTATTAACATATAGTTTATGGAAAATAAATCTTCTTAAAAACCTGGGGTCTCACATTCTAACCCCTTAAATAAATATCATCATCTCATGTTTAATTATCATATACCAAGAGAAATAACTTAGCAAATATAAATTATAGATATGACTTAAGATATAAATTCTAGAGAGATATCAACCTTAAAAGCTTGGGAAACATATATCTTTATTAAAAATAGGTTTATCTATAATGTTGTGTTTTTCTATGACTATTTGGTCCTGGATTCTACTATTGTTTTGTATCAACACCCACATTGTATAATTTTTTTCTATAGGGTGTTTATTATTATCTTTTTATTGATATAATACCATGGGTTAATATGACATGTATTTTCCTTACTCTGTATAATTGTCTCTCTATGTGGAGGGAATCAATCCATCACTAGAATATCAGTAAATTTATCTAAATGAAGGATGATAATATTTCCATAAGACACATTTCTATAAACATCAATTTGGAATACAATTATCATACTACTATAATATTTTTCCAATAATCAAATCATCAGGGTTTTGATTTAATAATCATAGAAAACTTCATATTTATATTAGACTTCCCAGAATAAAATTCCAACAAGAAATCTATAACTTCAGATTAGAGGGTATGTGTACTTTCAATATCAGGATCCACATTGGGAGTAGTGCTTGCATTGGTATTCCATTTTACTCTTAGTGGTTCACATCAACTTGGTTATTCCATGAATTAGGGCCTTAATTTGGATAATTCCCATGTTCCTTACACATAATACATTTAATTATTAATGGAACCTTAAGTTGGACACTATTTCTGTAAATAATATTAAACAAACTCTTTATTTTCTTATAGAAGTTTAATTCTAGATTCCCTCCATTACCAAAAGTAAAGCATATTCCTATCCTATAGAAGAAATTCACTTGGTGTTTTTTCCACATATTTGACATGTAGAAGGTTGAATATTCATTACCTCATTATCTCAATTATCAGAATTTTCATAAGACACCATCCTTCTCTTTTTTGAAATATTTTGGCATCTGACAAAATTTCACTTTGTTAATCATAATTCATGATAGTTGGTTTAGAATAATCATAACATTCCTCACTCTCGCTCGTATCCCATTAGATTTCTCAAGGGGAAAATCTCCTCATTGTTTATGGAATCACTTTGTAACCTGGTTCCTTCAGGCTTTAACCATTACTAAAACTATAAGGGGTTACCACGAGTTATTTAGACCATAATAAAATTATTGTAATATTCTTATATGAAGAATTTAACCTCCAAATATCCTATTATTACACAAGATTTTAGTTCAACCTAAATTAATCTCAGTTTAATTTAGGTTTATTTTGGCTGGGTTCTCTCATACATTATATCCTAATTCCTTAACATAACTAATCCTTCGTAATGGTTTATAAAGAGAATGTGATTAACCAAAGTTTATCACCTAAAAGTGTCAAACCACGTGTGCAATTAGTCCCATTTGTTTGAGCACCAGGTGATAAATAGGTTAATACCCAACATTCTATTTTAAGGGTTATTATCCTTATATACATCTGTAACTTATAATACCAATACAGTGATGTTATTTCATGGAAAACTAGACAATATCCACTTTACCAATATTTTAGGATGTTATCCTATACTTAGAAATATCCTTTAAAATTATCCCTTGGGTTTTCACTACGTTTATATCACCCTATACCCCAAAAAAACTAAATAATTCCTCAAAAAATAATTCAACTTTTCTATAATACCAACTGTAACAACCCATGTGATGGGCGCCTGTCATGGGACACTTAACTAAATAAATTTATAAACCTAAGAAAAATGTAGCAGAGTGGGACTGGGGTTTTCTCTAGAGAAGAAAATGTTTTAGGTGTGTTGAAATCTTGTTTAATGGGTTTGAATTTTTGAAAAAATATATTTAATTGATGGATTGATTTTAATATCAATTTTAAGAGTAGTGTTAGAGCCTTATATCATTCCATCATTCTCATGTTAAATAATTATTCAATTGTTTCCAATTATTCATCTTATAAATTGAAATCTCAATGAATAATTTTTTCTTGTTATTTAAGTTTTGAATATATAAAAACAATTATCTCTATCCCAATACTTACCTAGCCTAGTGATTTGATATCATCAATCACCGTTGAATTATCCAACTGCTTGCAATCGCATGCAATGATTTAAGTCTGAGTGTATTGTTTGTATAATTTTGATAATGAGTAGAATAACTAAAATGCTAAAACGAAAAAATATATAACTGATTAAAACTATTATGATTAATAGAGGAATTAAAATGAAAATTGAGTGATTAGAATCCATCAACATGGAGTATTTAGGGAATTCTTCTTGGTACACCCACAAATGGCCTAGTGTTTCATCATTGGAGTTATTATAATGAAAAATAAAAATAAAATGAGAAACATTAGTGAGAAGTGAGTGAATAAAAACTTTTAGAGAAAGAAAATGTACATTCCCCAAACCAATGAAACATACGAACATAAGTCCTTGTATCCCTTTGAAAATCTCCACATGAGAACCACAAATTTATAGAGTTAGTTTATAGTCGACCGCTCATCTTCAGAGAGGATCTTGACAGTAGATAGTTCTTCATGGTGTTCAACCTCTCATCTTCTTCCTTGTTCGATGATAGTGATTCATTTGAGGTTCATAAGAAGCGTGCGTAGGTATTCTCTATAAGGCAGTGTGTGTTATTTCAATAGTGTACTCAGATTAGGTTTGATGCTTAAGAAATCCATGCATCAAGGATGATCAGTGGTTTCAGATGATGTTCTTCTCTGATAGTGGATCTCATATGCAACATTGGTAGCTTCAACAGTATGGGATATGGGTTTTGTGGAGCTCTTCTTCAGATCTTGTCATTACTCTAGATTATATTCCAGCACAATGATAGTCTTTGTTCCTTGAAAATATGGTTATCGGCTCATGACATTACAAGCAGCATGTCAGGTTGTCTCCTTCAATTCCTCACCGATAAGGGTCTTCATCAATGGTGCTAGGCAACTTCTAGGGGATGATAGTACCATGGGGCTGTGTCTTGAGGACTCATGGTGGTACCGGGAATAGAAGTAGTAGATATAGAAACAATGAGTCATATCGAGGAAGGGGAATAATAAGATCATGCTACTATTGTAGGGTTTTGGCTACTGGTAGAAGCATGGCGAGATGCAGTAGAGGCATGTCACTATATCTGGCATGCTACTATTGGTGAGTGGCAGTAGGTCACGATAGTAGGCATAATACCATTAATTTTTTTGATTGTAGTATTATTTTCTTATTGGCACTGAGAATGATATAGGTAGCCTAGTAGGTTGATAGTAGAGTGCTACCATGGAGCGGTAGCACTTAGAGTGGTTTCATAGCCCTAACAACATGAATTTGACTTAAGAATCAATAAAAATAATTTTCATGAATAATTTTAAAATAAATTAGAGAAATGATAAAATAATTAAAATTAATGTTTCAAATTTCAAACAATTATGTTCAATTTCAAAATCTATTTAAGATTTAAAAACTACTCAATAAAAAATATTTATTTTCCAAAACAAACAATTTCCATCATTTAATAAAATAAAATCCTTTTCAAGATGGAACATTAAAATTCAAAATTTCTTTAAAAAAAAATTAATTTTATCAATTTTTCATTAAATTAAAAAATTAATAAAACAGAAAATATAAAAACAAAATAATTTCATTAAATAATTTCATTTCCATATTGATTATTTTCAATTACCCAATTTTTATTTTTAATTTCAAAAAATTTATGGCTTTGCAATTTATATCAAAAAGTGAATAAATAACTAAATATGAATAATTGATCCAATTACATATTATCTCCAAACAACACAATGTTCACAAAAGAAACCATTTTACCTTGTATTTGATTGAAATAGAGGTAATTTTCAATTAATAACAGACAAAAAATTTCAAATATTTTAGCTCACATCACCCCCCATACTTGAAATGCTGCAATCTTAAATAATTTATAAATGGATTCAATTTATTCCAAAAGAATAACAAAGAAAGACATCCTACCTATATTTAAATGTAACATCCAGAATTGTATGTAATCACAGATTCCTCCAATGTTCAAACTATCATGCCCTATATGTGAATAAAATCATTATTTCACTTTAATCAAATTAAAGTCCCAATTTAGGAGTGGATAAAATGATATTTAAGTGGAATAAAAATTTAAAATAGAGGAAATTATATTTTCCCTCTCTCATAAGTTTTCTCAAACCAAAGTTGAAATTTCAACTTTATTGATAAAACTCAAATGAATTTTTTTATAAGTCAATTTTCCTCTTCATGGGTTCAATATTCACCTCACCTAAATGAATTTATTTTTGACATAGAAACATTCATTTTTTATTCATGTTTAAAATTTTTCCTAGTTATTTATGTTCAAGTCACTATAAAAAAACTTATTAAAATTTATGGATGGATACTCACACACATCTTTTCATTGTCTAAGAGATACATTGTTGGTTTCCAATTTCTCCTTTTAATCCAAGTTCAAAGGAATTATATCTTTTTTTAGTTTGATATCTAAGGTGTTATTTCTCATAGAGGTAAACTTATTTATTATTAAGTTCAAATCTATTAGTTAACTCAAGTTATAAAATTGATTCCAAAAAAAAATTTCACTCACACTAATTTTTCTTGTTCTTAGACCAAACTTCTATAAAGGAAATAACTGATTTCACTTAGTAATTATTTATGTCATACAATTTCAAAACCAGTGAATTACTTCAATTATTACATAATATTTTCCAACTAGGAAGGGTAGTGATAAATTTAAAGAAAAATTTTGGAAAATAAAAATAGAAGTGGTACAAACGATCTATTAACAGTATTCGAAAAGTGTTTTTTGGTTTTTATTATATATATTTTTTAAATTTTCTTTTTAACATTTTATTAATTTATTTATTTACACTATAGGTTCTATAAAATTTAAAATAGAAACCTATAAAACTATGTAGGGGTTCATAAAATAGAATTTATTTTTTGGGTTTTTTTGTTTATTATTTTTTTTATAGTAAAATAAGAATAATGATATTTACATCCTAAAACAAACTTGTACGTGTCCTACACACTCTGTTCAAACATACTTCTAGTTGAATTCCTACATGAATTTGTTCAAGAAAAAATTTTCATTATAAAATAAGCAACTAGGAAATTATAAGGGAAAGAGACAACCTAGTTGTGTTCCATTTATCGGCAGTAGGAAAGTGTCTAGACTCCTCCAAAAGTCATTTCCAAAAATCCTCTTGGTACTTTATCACTTGTTGTTCATTTAACTTTAATGGTTTTTTGACCCTTCTTCTTCATTTTAAACTTCACCAAAAAAAATGTTTTAGTTACTATTTATGTACCGGTCCACATGGATTGAAAATTTTTGAGGAATAACTTCATCCTTAAAGAAAACAACAACACATTGTCTCCAAATTAAAAATCTCTCTTCCATATCAATTTTTCATGAGTAGATTTACTTTTCTCCTTGCATAACAGTGATATTTCATATCATTCCCATCACTCACTTAGAAAGGCCCAAAGGCCTTCTTTTTTATTTTTATTACAGATAATCCCCCTTTTAAGGGTTGAAGGGGAACCCGCACATGACTCGTAGGCTCAAAGCACAAGGCCCGATATGACCCGCAATACAGGACCCGAAGGCCCAAAGGCATACCATGCCCATAACATGACCCGTAGGCCCAACCCAATAGAACTTCCCCTCCCCCAGAATCTTGCATCATTGATCGCCTTAGCTCCCCACCTTGCATTGCTGATCGGCTAGCATTGCCCTGTATAAAGCTGCATGGTGCCTAGTCCTGATGGCAGCTGCCACACCCTCTCATTCTTCTAATCTGGTTAGCTCTGAATCTGGTGGTTGCTTCTCCTATTTATCTAATACACTTCTGGGGCCTGTCCTGTTTGAACTGGGCTACTCCATGGCCTGCGTCACCTGAACGCCCTGTGGCCCGAAGTCTATTGATGACCCGAAGGCCCTGGAGACTTATAGGCCCAAACCGGTGGCCCGAAGGCCCAAATCGGGTGAATAGTTCCGAATACTATAGTACCGAACAGTAACTGCTACAGTACTGCTACAGTACTGCTACAGTCCCCGGAAATTCACCTCCACCCGATTTTGAACCCGGGTCTCTTTGATGCCAAGCAGGAGCCCTTACCACTCAGGTACGATCTCATTGGATCATTCCCATCTCATATATTTAATATCCATCATATGTAGGTTACTCTATTATTCAACCATTCTAATCTCTGAGTTCAGCCTTTTGATAGAATAGTAGGCATTATGCCTTATCTTAACAAGAATTTGTTTATTTTTTCTTTAAAAAATAATGAAGGGTGACATACCTAAGTGGAATTTTTAGTCATTTATATATTACCATAGTCTATCTTCTCATTTCATACCCCAGTATCTGTGGTTGGGCTATATTTTATTCTCTAATTATTTTTGACTTTTATATTGGATACCATATTCATTGCTTTTGTCTATGGGTGGTAGGAAGTGGATGTTTATAGTGCACTCTATATTTTGTTCGTGAGGTACTACATGTTATTTTTATAAAAGTGGGTTCATTTGTTATTTATTATAGCTTGATGCATTCTAAACCAAAAAAATTGTTTAATTTCAAAAACTCAATCATTGTTTTTGAATCACCAATTTGAGTTTATTTTTCTTCAATCCACTTAGAAACATAGTCTAATGATAACATAATATAGGAAAATATAAATGAAATAGGAAATGGGTCTTGGAATTCAATTCTACATAAATCAAAAATCTCACATAAAATCAAAGGTTTTTGGGTCATCTCATGGGTTTTCGAAATTCCATCAGTAAACTAGAATTTTTGACATTTTTTTACAAAATTTAGGTGAATTTTTAAAAATCAAGGGATAAAACAATCCAACTTCCAAAAATATTATAGGGGATCTTTGATGTTTAAAATTTCTTCCACACGCAAGTGTATAACAAAGTGGAATCACATAGTTCATTTTCTCTTCATGAATGATCCTTCTAATGAACTGGTCATTACAAATGTTTTATAAATAAGGGTCCTCCCATGCATAATATTTTGATTCATATTTTATCTTCGAATCTTGATGTTTAGAAAAGAAGAAGGGTACCTTTTACATAACCATAAAATTTACTATGTTAGAATACCTAATCACTTGGGTGAGGTTGTATAGATTCTCACCAGAGAATGAATTATCTAGAATGGTTTTGGGGATTGGTTCTACCTCAACAGTATGAGGTAGTCTTCTCATGTGGTATACCAACATATTTTCATATAACTTATTATCCTTAATCTCCAAGTAAATATCTCATAGTAGAAACATTCACCTCACTAGTTTGAAATTCTCATAAATTTTCTTAATCAAATATATCAATGTTTCATGATCATAAAAAACAATAACTTTACACCCTAAAATAAAAGAACATAATCATTCTAAATCTGCAACAATAGACACAAACTCCTTCTATATTGTTCTATAGTTAGTATGGGATGTGTCTATTTTCTATAAATTATAGGATATCACTTGATTAATTCTATGATTCTTCTTATAAATTATATCCCTTGCATATCTATTAGAATAATTTTATATAATCTCAATGGGGTGTCTCCAGTTTTGTGAACAGATAATGGGGGTAGTGGTCAATAACTCTTTCAATATATTAAAATCTATCTTGCATGAATAATAAAAAAGTTAGTTTCCTTCATTAGTAGGTTAGTTGGGGTACATTTTTTAATGTCCCTAGTAATCCTTTAATAAAATCCAACATTTCCTAGGAAAGATCTAATGTTCCCAATAGCGGGAGGGGGGGTAAGGAAGCATGTAAATAAAATAAACATTGTCCTTTTCAACATTAACCAAGTTTTAGAAATAAAATTTACAAAAACCTTTCCTTTTTCTACAATAAAATTACACTTTTGAAAATTTAAAACCATGTTTTTTCCAATACATAATTTTTAAACCTTTTCCAGACTCTTTAGGAATCTTTGAAAACAAGTATCATACACAATTAAGTCATCAAGGAATACCTAAACCCTATTTTTAATCATGTTGGAGAAAATAATTACCATACAACACTAAAAGGTACTCGAGGAATTGAAAAGATCAAAATGAATTATTTAGTAGGAAAATATAATAAAGGGACATGTGATGGTGGTCTTTTCTTAGTCAAATGGAGATACTAGAACATAAAAATACCCATAAAATCCATCAAGGAAGTAGTAAAAACCCATTTTATCTAGTCTCTTTAAAATTTAGTCTACAAATGGTATGTGGAAGTTGTAATTTATAGTCACACGGTTCAGTCTCCTATAATCTATGAAAACTACACAATTATTAATTATCATGGGAACTAACTCATTATTCGCATTTTTCACAATTGTGTATCTAATTTTCATTGGGACAATTTAAATATAACTCACCCATTGGGTGTACAAGATGAAATATATTATTCTAGCTCCTTAAATTATTTCTACCACTTTTTTTTAATACTTCTAGAAGGGTCGAGTTGAGCCTTTTTTGGACTGTCTCACTTGTTTGGATTCACCTTCTAGAAAAATCTTATCCCTTAATATGGTTGGTCCAATCCTTGGGATGTCCCCTAATGTATAGCCTATTACCGTAGAATTATTTTCTATAATTTTGAACATTTTTTGTTTTTGTATAGGATCATATTTACTTGAGATTTTGACTAGTAGATTTTTTATAAAGGCATATTTTAATATTGACGGTAGTAATTTTAATTCTAACTTTGGGGGTTTTCTAGATATTTTTCTTACTTAGTGTTCTTCATATTGGCAACCTGCACATAAAAGGTATAAATATTAGTATCATATTTTAGTAACTCATCAAAATAAATCTCATAAATTTCCTCAAATTTTTAAACACTAAAAATTGTCTCTATATTAAGTTAATTTTCAAAAACAATTTTATTAAGAAAGTTGGTTATTTAAAAATCTTATTATAATCAATTTATGTCATCAAGCATTTCAATTTACTCTCTAGAAGAACAAGGTAATTTAAAATGTTCTAATATAAAAACTATAATTCTATTAATGTTGGTGTTTCATTGAATCAAGAATGTTTAAATTGACTATTTGTTCACTAAAAGTCATGGAAAGGGTTCTTTCATTGATATTTATTATGGTTTTAGAAGTCTTTAATGATGGTCTTCCTAGAATGATTGGAGGGTGATCTTTACCTTTCAATTCTTCCATATTGAGAATATTGAATTCATTAGTGAATGGGTAACTTTGTACACATACCATGAAATGTTCATGAATTCATACTAGGTAGGCAGTGGCTCGGTTGGTGAGTTTTACAACCACTCAAGTGGGTTTGAGTTCTCCCATATACAAAGAAGAATAAATAGTAAAAGGCTTCACATTAATTTGACCTCCTAAATCACACAATACATTGAAAAAATTCATCTTACCAATTAGGTAGGGGATAGAAAAAGTACCTAGATCTTGAAATTTATTTTGTATTTAGGGGTAACCAGAGTAAAAAAAATTCTTACCCAACCTTACCTCTTAATTGTTTCACATTATCCTTCTACCGGTGAACATGTATTTAATGAATTTTTCATACCTTGGAATTTGGTGAATGACTTCTAGTAGTGGGATATTGATATATATATTCTTGAAGGCTTCCAATATTTCCTATTGTACATATTGGTCCATGTTTTTTCTTGGGCTCTCGCATCCTTATAGGGAAGGGGGTGGGAGTTGTTTTGGATCTTCCATAAAATCTTTTCCTTTATCTTTCATTATAGAAGGAGACTTTATAGATTCTTCTAATGGTTATTTTTCTTCTGAAGATTAATCATAATTATCACTACAGTAGTTTTATGTTTGGTGATGGGAGTCTACTGTTAATAGACCATCATAGAAAAAAATGTCACAATTATATGTTTTTTGCGATGATCCTTCACATAAAATTATTATTTTCAATGGATGAAGTGTCTATCAAAAATATTAGAGTTATGTTTTTAAAATACCAAAAAATGTGACATCCCCATCACAAATAACATTATTTACTATGGTCACTTTTCCTTTATCAAATAAGTAATAAGTTTTATTTAGAACACATATTTAGAAAAATATAGAGTTCCATTGGAATTTATATTTTTTTCAATTAAAAAACAAAAAAGATCAATAATTAAAAAATCAAATTTATTTAAAAAATTTAAATATAATAAAAATAAGTATAAAATTATTAAATCATTTAAAAAATAATATGTTTATAAGGAAAAAATACAAAGAATTCATAAAAAACTTCTAATTATCAACTAGAATCAAATGGAGGTGGATCACTCGAAGGGTCGGGGGAGGAAACACCATACCAACACCACACGCAATCCATCACATATACTCCAATATCTACTCATCTATCAAATATTGCTTCTTATGGTCCTCATACCTCTCTCTCAATAGTAGTCATATCATCTCTTCTCGAGCTCTCAACCACTCCTCATACAATGCAATAGATGATGATGATGACTCTCTATGAGCTTCCTTTGATCTGACTATTGACTTCACAGAAGTACCATAATAACTAGTATGAGTTAGTCATAATCCAACACTGATCACCCAACCTTTCTCACCAGCATTCATAGTTTCCCATATCTAAGCATATTAATTTAAATTTTACTACCAAGTGGAATCTACTTCACTCTCAGCCAAAATCTCTAATAAATGAGAAACCACAATATTATATGTTTCCTTAAAATATAATTATATATAATAATAATAATAATAATATTCGTAAAATTTAAAAAGAATACCAAATACAATATGGAGATGTCTGTTACTGAAAAAATCTAATATGGTGACCTCTGTACATCTTCTTATAAACTTGAAACTCCATAATAGAGTGTTCAGTAGCGGTTTATACAATTTATAAAAAAATTATACATTTAAATTACATATAAAATAATAAATAATATCACTTATCAAATGTTGTCTATGTTTACCAAATGTACAACTACCAAACCTATGTGTGACCTCCTTCCTCCCCTAGTTATGTCTTCTATATGATTAACTCCTCCTTAAAGTATCTCCTAGACAATAGGAGCACAATCAATCCCATTCCTGAGCTAAGATACATTCAGGTTGACAAGTGATACAATACTCGTCAAAAACAGTAGCTAAATAACTATCCATGGCTCACTTTCAGATGCTGTGTAAAAACTGATGAAAACATTCATGTATATGAAAAATCATGCCTCCTAGATAAGAGGTCTCAAAATATCATCAATCTGAGACCATAAATTCTAAAATAAAATTAAAAATAACATGTTACCAATTAAATAAATTTAAAATAAAATATATTATTTAATAACATATAATACAGTGGTCAAACACCAGCTAATGAATGATAATGGGAACCTGATCCCATGGCACCCATGCATCAGAAAAATAATTTCATAGAATAAATTTTTCCATCCCAATAGCTAAATTTAAATAAATGTGAAAATAAAAATAAATAATAGAATATTATTTCCAAAATTAATAAAAAATTAAGATACAATAAATACCTTAAACAATTGAACATACCTATGTGAACAAACGTATAATCAAGAGAAGAATGTTTCAATGGAACATGGTCTCAAACCATGAATCAAGTAATTCCACACCCCCTACTAATAGGTGAAACATCATTCTGATCAGATGAATCATGATCATTAATGGGAAGTATGACATCATCTAGTAAACAAAATAGATCATTCAGAACATCTCTAGTAATATGAAACAAATAATATTATTTATAAAAATTTGTTAATACAAAAATAAAATAAAAAAACTAAAAATTTAACAATATATAATATTATTACCAATAAATAATTTTTAATACGTAAATCAAATATAAAAACTAATAAATACCATGATATAATAATTACCTGTAGATAAATAACATAATATAATAATATAACCTACATAAAATTGTCAATATAGATATCAAATATAAAAAACTAATAAATACCATGTAAAATATAATATTCTTACCTTTCAATAATGGTTGATAAAAATATAAAATATAAAAAACTAATAATTAATATTATAAGTGAAGGAATAAAAAAGATCATCAGGTCCAACCATCTGAAACAAACCATCATACCTATAAATAATTTCTAATAAACATATAAAATATAAAAACTAATAAATACATAAATATAATACACCAATAGTTATCTTTTTAAACATATTCACTAGGAAATATTATTTTATATTCATCTTTAACATCATAAAATTCCTTTTGACTTTCAAATTCATCATCCCCTATTACTTTATCATCATTATAAATATCATCAACCCTTAACAGGGGAGTTTTTGTAACATCCTAGGAATTTTAAATGATATTTTTTTCTTGAGATAATGTGTGATATATTATAATACATGTAAAAAAAATATATTAGAACCAACAAAACCTTATACTATTAATAAATATAATTACATTAGTCATCTATAAAACCAATGAAAATTCTAAATGTTATAATTGGAAAAAATTAAAAAATATAAAAGAAAAAATTGGAAAATATGGATCAAACTAATCAAATAGAATCATCACCCCCAAAACTAACACTATATAAATGAAACAAAATATTATTAAAAATATCAAAATTTTATAAAATCCAAATTTTACCTTAGAAGGAATTATAATAAATTTTGAGTGAAAGAATGAAGTAGTATTTATAAGGAGCAATCTGACCATTGGAATATCAATGTGACCATAGGTAAAATATGAACATCGATTAATATAACTGTTGACATGATTTACTACTGGAAACTATATCCATTTTAAATATTTTTATCATTATTATTAGTGTTTATAAGTTGTAATGACAAAGGATTGTTGATGTAGAAAGGAAAAATGAAAAAATCAACCATTAGAGTCATGTCGTTTGAAGAACGTTTATCAGAACATGGTAAGGAGGTACTATCATTGGGGTTAAAACATGTACAAGCCAAATATAAACTTCAACAAGTGTGTATTGAATGAAATTTTAAATGTGATAATTTCAAGTCATTGGAGATTACCACTCGGTCAATGTTAGCCGAGCCACCCCATGAAACTACCACCATCACACACCTAACCCATAGGGTGTACATGAGTGTAATTAGGGGTTTCAAGTTCATGACATAGTTACATAATGTTTAATTTAATTTTATAAATAAAATGGTCGCTATATGAATATAATTTTGAGAATAAATTTGTTTAATAAAATATATTTTTTAAGTAAAACCTATATGATTAATTGATTGTTAGATGCAAATAAAATATAATTGTATTTTTAGAAAATATATACACTTTTATAATAGTATTAGGTATTATAAATAATATTTATTTTAATTAAATTTTATTTTGAAACACTCTTGTGAAAATATAAATGATAAAATAATTTTATAATGTCTTCAGAAATATTTTTATGTTTAAAAAATTTGACTATGTATTAAAAACTAATATTTTTCAGTAAATATGGATGTTTATATTTAAAAGTTAAAATTATATTATTTATAGATTTTTTACATAAAAATATTATATTTTAAATCATCACATTTAAATTATGCTAGGGTGAGGTTTTATAATTTTTTGAAATGCTTTATTTTTTAGTGAATATAAAAATTTAATTTTGTGTTTTCGTTATGTTTTATGAATCAATATTAATTTTATAATGATGTAACAATTAATTAACCAAAATATACAATCTAAAATATGTTATTTTATTAGTATTAATTATTTTAAAATATTTTAATAAATTTCAAAACCTAAAAGTGACTTTCTAAAGTCTGAAATGGAAAATATTCTTCTAAAAACAACATTCTGACGAAAACCTACATTTACATGTCCAAAGACGTATTAAAAAATGATGTTCAGTTATAATGTATTAAAATATTATAAAATGTGGATCATGTTTCCAATACAATGAGATAAAATAATGGGAAATCTAAGGGTTTTTCAGGTTCCACAACCTATATTTCCAAGACCTACAATTTTAAATTATTAAACAATTTCTCCATTTTTTCTATAAATACCCACCAATTTCAATTTTCCCCTTTCACTCCCAATCAATTTTCATAAAATTTTTATTCATTAACCCCATAATTCCCCCATGATTTCTTTAAGACCCCATGGTTCCATACTTTTTATTTACGAGAAACTCTTTAAGGATAGGTAATCCCCCACTTCTCTTTCCATTCAAGTCCCCTTCTTTATGGTATGTCTTTTAATTTAGTAAACGAATTTATTTTAATTAATTTTTTATTATTACATTAATTCAAAAATAGTATTTTATTAATGGTATAAATTATTTTTTACATGTTTTTTTTATCATTTTTAAACCATGTTTTATACCCATCATGCTACCTAATTTGTTTCTTGAATTTCTTACCTTTTTCATTAGAAGTTGTCATATCATGAATACCAAATCATATCCTTTTCCATTGGTATTCACCTAGTTATAAAACGTATTTATTTATTCATGTATTTACATATATAAAACCCATATTTCCTTTTTATGGGTTAATAATGATGTAATGATCATGTCCTTAAACACTTTTGTATTCCATGATTTTGATAACAAATATATTCTTTATTCTTCCCGGTTTATTAATGATGTGATTTATTATGATATATGTGGATCACAATAACTAATCCATATGAAGGGTGTGCCCTAATATCACTCTAATTCACTGGGTAAAGAATTAATCTCTTGATATGACATGTTTCATAATACCTTAGTGAATAACATTGGTAATTTTTATTTATGACACCATGGTGATATGATTATGAATGTATCATTTAAATATTGTAGCCACATTTACATGTTATGATTCATGTTCTTTTTATTATGATGTTTGTCATGTTCTCTTGATCATGTTATATTATTATACCTTATGTTCTTATTGATATGCCTCATGATCACATGCCAAATGTATTTCTTTCTTATTACCCTACTAGTCTCATGCTTATCACTTTTCTTTGATGTATGTTCCAAGGATATGATATTCCTTAAAATTAATTTAGGGTGAACCCAAGAAGAATCCTTTTATGTGAATTAGAAGAATGTTTTTTTGTTTTCATGTATTAGGCTCCTAATTTCCAAGAAACTAAACTTTAAAGAATACTATGTTTTCTTCCATACAATGAAAAGTTTATGTAATAAAAAGGGGAGATGAAATAGTTGTTATTGAAGGATAGTTTAGTTATTTTTGTAAATTATGACTTGAAAATTATTGTAAGAACCCTAGGTATAAGTATATATATAGGATAAATCCAAATATTTTGGTGAAGTATTAAGAGGATGGTTTAAAAGAAATGAAATCCCTTTCTATATACTATAAGTGGATGTGGCACTGGCATAAATGTACCTATGGGTAAAAGACCAAAAAACAATATATTGAGATATAATCGGTTGGGAACTGGTTCATGAAAATGGGCTTGCTACACACCTAGGTAGACACTCCCAGGGGTATGTTTTCTTAATCAAAATGTTTTTAAAAACCATTATGAAAGATATATAGAAAATGTTATTATTATTAGAGGATATTAATGAATAACATATTTAATCATGATGTTTTAAGACATTAAATCCCTTAGAATTATATTATTCCTAAAAGTGACTTGTTTCTCAATAGGGTTTTATTCTATTTGAAAAATTGTTGAAAATATAATGAACCACAGAAATTATGAGTGAAATGGATGATTCACTGACGACCATCCCAATATGATGGAAGTTGGAATGGAAAACCTCATGAGGATAATGAATCAATTATCTTCAGTTATCGATAATAACCTGAATTAGGCTGAGAAACTAGATTCACCTTGAAGGGAATAACTTTTCATTGAGTCCTTTATATATCAATAAACACCTCCTTTTAGTGTATTTACTAATATATTTATTATTGAACAATAGATTACCTCAATAGAAAATATCATTTAAATAATTCACTATTCAGTGCTAGAGAAAGTCACCCAAGAAGTATACCACATAAAAGGAGATGTTGATCAGTCGTGGACACTAACTAAAAGCATGAATCCAAGAAGGGGAATTGATGCTATATAGTGGGAAGAGTTCATTGGAATATGTTTTAATAAATATTTTTCCATTCATTGTGAAAAAAAATGAGAAAGAATTACTAGAGCTAAATCAGAAGGAAAATTAATTAGTGGGAAGCAATGAAATGAACCTTACAATACCTGGTCAATACACCTCTAAAATGTTTTATAGATTATTTAGTTTACTGAGACCCCGTATGTGGAGGAATTTAGAAAATTTAGAATATGAACACTATGAGGAGTTATTACAGAGTGATATGAAGGTTTACTCAGGGTTTGGAGAGTCATAATGGTCAAATAGGTTGAATCAAAGGTAAATAGAAAAGACACAAAACTCATGGAAGTATTTTGATCATGAAACTTGAGGAACGAAAGTGAAACTTCCCATGTTAAAAAAATGCAGGAATAATAATTTAAGGACCTTATTTCATGAGAGTGGAAGGTATTAATAGTTTATAATATATGAGAATATAGATCAAAACTATTTTTATGACGTGAAGCCTCATCTTCTCAATAGTAATGACAAAGGGAATATGGTTCAGGCCCATCATGAAGTTCATTTCTTTAACTATGAAAATATATATAACTTATCTAATCAATGTCCCAATCAAAATACAAGGGAGGAAAACCACCATTAGCCTTATTGTGGCCTAAGGGAGAAAGTTCATGAATTTTATATCACGAATGATGAAGTAGAGGCTCTAAACGATGTGGTGGAAGTGTAAACTCATGGTTCTCTAAATGATATCTATTACTTTGTCTTATTTTAGTTATAATATTTACTTTATTTCATCCATGTTTGTAAAGAATATAGAATAAATATCAAAGAATCTATAAGTATAATTATATATCAAGACATCTGGAGGGATTATCCTAGAATCAATAGTGTATAGAAACTATAGTGTTAAATTTGGTGAGTACAATCTCATCGCAAATCTAATAGTCATTACCATGTTGTTATTCGACACAATATTAGGGATAAACAAGATCTCAAGTATAATGATATAATAAACTCCTAGATAAAGTAAATTTCACTAGTATTAAATAGAAAACCTATATTTAGTTTCAAAGGATAGATATCTCACCTGATCTTTATCTAAAATAAATACCATATCCTTTTTTATAGGGCCGATCAGTTAAGAGGGAGAAGGAAATAAAAGTATAAGTATAGAAAATGTCCCTATAATTAAGTAATAAATTGATGTATTTCTTTAAGAGTTACCCAAAAATCCTCCCAGAATGAGAGGCATAGTTATCTATTTAAATCATACATAGATCAAAGTTAATATTGAAGAACACATTTATAATTGAAAATGTGGAGTTGTAGGAATTAAGGATAAAAATAATGATCTTTTGGGGAATGTATTTATTCAACAAAGAATGTCTCCTTAGGGAGAACCTATTATCTTTGTAAAGAATAAGGGTAGATCAATGTGGCTATGCATTGATTATAGAGAACTTAATGATATCACAGTGAATAACTAGTACCATATCCGAAGAATTAATGATTTATTTGACCATCTTGGTGGGGATCATTGTTTCTCTGTGATTGACCTCCAATGCGGGTATCATCAATTTAGGTTAAAGAATGAATATATTACAAACACTAATTTCCCAAAAATGCATGGTTATTCTGTGTTTGTTGTTATTCCATTTGGATTGACAAATTATCCTACTATATTTATGGATTTGATGAATAAATTATTTAAAAACTACCGTGATAAATTCATGGTAGTTTTTATAGATGATATTATGATATATTACAAAAGACATGAGGAGAATTAGGATAATATAAGGGTTATATTGAAAACTATGAGGAAGGATAATCTATTTGGGAAATTCATAAAACGTGAATTATGGATATAAAATGATTCATTATTGGGGAACATTATAACCAAAGAAGTAATCTTAGTTGAACCTACCAAGTAAAAGAATGTAAACGAGTGGCCTTATCCTAAAAAAATAACTGAGATTTTTATTTTACTTGGTTTATAATGATATTATAGGATGTCTATGAATAATATCCAAGAATTTATAATCCACTAATATAGTTAAATTGAAAAGGAGTTAAGTTCATATGGACAAATGAGTTTGAATAAAGTTTACATAAAATATAGAAGGGATTGGTTACTAGACCTAGGATAATGCTACCCTTTGTAAGAGAAGGAATTTTTATTTACTATTTTTCATCTCTAAAATTTATTGGGTGCATCCTGATGAAAAATTACAAGGTGAACACTTATGCATCTTGATAGTTAAATCCATATGTGTAAAATTATCCTATCCATGAACTAAAGTTTTTCTATAGTAAATTTTTGTCTAAATATATAGTGTAACATTCTTTATAGAGATAAATATGATATATATAAAGACCACAAATGTTATATATATATATTATTACAAAATTAATTGAACATGAGACAAAGTAGATGATTGGGGCTTCTTAAAGACTATGATTATTCAATTCATTATAACCCTGTAAGAGAAAAAAAAAGTCACTGATGCATTAAGTTGGAAAGACCCTATTGTGATAAAAATGATGAGGATTCAAAGAGATAGAATGATCAAGGAATTATTAAGGTTGTACATGGAAAAAATAAGGGAATAGAAACTGGTACAAAAACTATTTATCATGTCGGTTCTCAATAACAGCTAGGAAAAAGAAATTTTTGTAGCTTTTTCATATCAGTTATAATATAACCGAAGTAAAATATCAATTAAAAATTTATGAATTTTTATGTGGAGTAATTTAGGGGTATTTATTTCTCATGACCACAGTCTTGTTTCCCTCACAATAAATCCCAAAAACATCATTTCCCTAATTCTGGTGGACTTGAGTCTTTCATTACTAGCTTCATTGACCCTCACCTATCACTGGCCACCTTTGGAAATATCTTTGAGACGTATTCCATTGACTTCGTCTCCCCATTCATCTGCCATCACATTTATATTTGAGTTTTGGGTTTAATTTTTTTAATGTTTTGTGCAAGAAGGTGTGTTTTAATTGATACATATTGATTTTGGTTTATTTCTTGTATCATATCCTCCAATGCTAATATATTTTTAATTGGTTAATGTTCTGCTTCTCTTATTTAGTGATAATATATATTTATTAGCAGATTCATGTATTTTCAATTGATTTAATGTCATATTATGAGGAATGTGAATTATTCTTTGACTTTCTAACATATTGATGAATAAGATATAAAATGAATCCTAGTAGAATTTTTAACATTGTTCCAATAAAATGAATAAGATATTTTCAAATCATATAATGGTTCCCAAAAATTTTATTTCTCTAAATTTAGTTATATCAAATATATTAAAAGATTGGACAAATAGAGAAAAAAATTAATTTAAAAATGCATATTTATGTAAGTAAATTTATTAAATTTTTAAATTATTCACTTCTGAAAAATCTAATGTCAAATTATGGTGTAAGAAAAAAAATATAAATTTGAGGCTTTTGGAGTTACTAGACATTATATTCTAAATTATTTAAAACTTAAAAATTTCATCTCTATTTGTTAATAAAATAATAATATTTAATTTTATGATTAAATATTATAGATCATTGGAAAAATAATAATCAAATAATTATGATAATTTTGATTAATGAGTTAATTTTTTTATATAGTGATGTAAAAACAGCGTTTGTTATAGATTAAAAAAAATTAATTCATTCAATGGAAATATTTTCTAGGAAATTATATCACTAAATGTTAAAAGTTTCATTCAAAATTTTTGATTATTAACTAATATTTTTGTTTGAAACTTGATTATATTTACTGTTAATGTTAGAAATTTTTTCTCAGTGATTCTCTTAACTTTAACCTCCATATTATTTTTCTAGAAAATAATACTTCTTACAATAATTATATACTTAATTTCTTATCTTAAAATTGAAATTCAACAACATCTCAAATTTTATTAACTTATTTAACATTATATTCTCTATTATTGAATATCATAGCAACATTTTACAAATGAATAAAACCATAAGTGTGTCTTTTTGATAATAAATGAAATAATCAATTATTCATTCCTCTAACTCACATTTAGCACCACTATATTATTTTGACAAGATATTAGTTTTTGATATTTTTTATAGATAATAATGAGTTATATTTTGATTAAAACACTTTGAATAAGTGATGAATATGAGTAATTGTTTGATATTTTTTTGGAATTTTCTAAATAAAAATTTTTAAACAATGACATGTTTGTTTTACATGACTGAAATGTTTAAATTTCAAGAAGATGAAAAGAATAGAGAATAAAGATCATTTAATTTTTCATGATTTTAATCTCTGTTACAACCCTGGCATTTGTAATGTTGAAACTAGGAATATTTTAAGATCAATTGATGATGATGCATTGTAAGATGATAAGTATAATCAAATTGAAGAAATGATTCAGGATATTTAAGTAGAGAAATTGAGTGAAAACTAATAATTTACCATCTATATGTTGAAGCTGTAAAACCATTATATCTAGGTTGTTTAAAATTTATGGTTTTATTTACGGTGTTAATATTTATTAACTTGACAGAAAAAATTGATGTAGTGAAAATATTTTTATAGAGTCGCAATAATTGTTGAAATGAATTTTTCCTAAAGATAATGATCCTCTATATTCACATTATGAAGCGAATAAAATATTATTCTTGATTAGATTGGTGTATAAAAAAGTACATTCCTACCGGAATGATTGTGTGCTATATAATAAGGAATATGAATTTCTATAAGAGTGTCTTAAATGTGGGACATCACTGTATAATTTGAAAGAAAAGTCACAGGTTGATTCGTTGTAGCAGTCAATCTAGCAGTACTGTAGCATTTATTGAATGTTACTATATTATATGTATCTATTCACCCGATTTGGGCCTTCAGGACACATGTTTAGCCTACGGGTCTCAAGGGCCTTTGGGACATCAAAGGCCTTCTGGCCACATATACCATGGAGTAGCCCAGTTCACACAGAACAGGCCCCAGAAGAGGTTCAGAGCAATAATAGTAGAAGCCACCAGAAGTAGAGCTAACAACATTAGAAGAATGAGAGGGTATGGAAGCCGCCATCAGGACCAAGCACCGTGCAACATTGTATGAGTAAATTATATTCGATCAACAATGAAAGGTGGGGAGCTAGGTGATCAATGATGCAGATGATGGGGAGGGGCTATTCTAGTGGATTGGGCCTACGGGTCATGTAATGGGCATGGTATGCCTCTACGCCTTTCGGTCATGAATTTCGGGTCAGTTGGGCCCTATTCCTTGGGACTACGAGTCATGTACAAGTTCCCCGCCATCCCTTAAAAAATGGATTATCCATAATAAAATAAAAAAAGGAGTTCTAGCCATTCATGTAAAATGATGAAAAAAAAGGATAAGATGGCAGGAAAATGATTGGATTTGTGATGGAAAATTATATCATCCATTCGATTGTCCACAGTGTAATAAAATAGATAAATAGTTTCCTACATTAACAAAGGTGGTTATAAGTCTTAGACTTAGACTAGACACATTTGGAATGAATTCATATCTGAACCTTAGTAAAAGACACAGTTCATGTCCTATTTTATTTTTAATTTAAAATTTATCTCCTAAATCTTATATGAGGTGAAAATATGTCATGTCGAGTTTAATAATATATGGACCAAAATAGCCTGAAAATGATATTGATGTTTTCTTATAACCATTAATTTATGATTTGAATATTTTAGTGGATAAAGGTATTAGAGTGTATGATTATTATCAAATGAAATATTTTCAACAGCATGAAATTATTATGTTCACTATAAATGACATCCCATCATAAGGAAATTTATCTACATATAGTGTTAAGGGGAATACATATAATCCAATTTGTAAACAAAAGACTTCATATTTTCTACTCTAACATGAGAGAAAAAATGTATACATGGTTCGTAGATGTTTTTTCCAATGGATCATTAAAAGGCATTCAATGTTTCACAAGAATTTTATATTTCTCCAAAAACATTTTCCACTGATCTCTATTTTGAGAGGGAAAAAAGCATTTATGTGACATTAGGAGAGACACAAAAATATGATAATGATAAAAATATTTAGAAGAAATAATAAATATGTTTCAAGCTACTATATTAGAGATATCATGAAGTTAAACATAACATTGATGTCATGAATGTAGAGAAGAATATTAATGACATCTTGATTGGAATATTGTTAAATATTAAAGGAAAAACTAATGATAGGTTAAATGAAATATTGGGCTTAATCTTAATAATAATATGTTTCGAGTTAGATCCTACTCCTAATGGAAGGAGATCATTACTACCCCCATATTTTCATACATTATCCAAGATGGAGAAAATTATATTTTTTAGTGTCTTCATGATATCAAAGTCCCACATGATTATTCTTCAAATGTAAAACATTTTTTTTTCTTTAAATAATTTGAGGCTGAAATGTATGAAATACCATGATTGTCACATCATTATACAATAGGTTCTATTAGTTTCATTGTGTGGAATATTACCCATCCATGTTATGATGACTATCCTGAAGGAGTTTTATTTTTCAATTCAATTTGTATTAAGGTGATTAATTAGAATTATTTGAACAATTTTTAGAATGTAGTAGTTTCTATACCGTGTCAATTGAAAATGTGTTTTACTCAATATTTTTTTGTTATCGTAGTTCATTTAATGGTTTATTTAGTGTGAGAAATAATGCTTTGTAGATGTGTATATCTATGCTGGATGTATCCTTTTGAATGGTATATGATGATATTGAAGGGGAATGTTATGAATCCATATCGACCAGAAGCCTCCATTTATGAGAATTATATTTCTTAGAGGTTATATAGTTTTGTACAAGATACTTTTCTTTAGTGTAGAACATCAATTTTTCTAGATCTACATATGAACGATTCAATTTTGGGTGAAAGGGGATTTGTGGATTGAATGTAACATAATTAACATGTGAATAGATATAGAAAGTACATTTATACTTCTTGAATAACATAGATGATGATTATATGTTTATAAAATTAAACATTAATGAATTAAAACAATTTTATCTAAAGAATAAGGATATGTGGATTTTAAATGATTATAACAAAACATTTTTCCACGGGTTAAAGAGATCGTGCATGGTAGATCATATGCATCAGAAACATTGAAATGGTTAGTGGGAAGTCCAAGTTTAAATTTGATAACATGGTATGAGTATGAAATTAATGGCTATATATTTCATATGAATGTTTAGGAAAATAGATGTTTAGTTCAGAATAGTAGTGTTTTCATATTCAGAGAAGCAATACATTTTTCGAGTTTTGATGAAAAATACCCAATCTATACATCAATTGCATATTATGAAGTTGTTAAAGAAATATGGGAGGTTGATTATATTAAATATTTAATTCTTGTGTTTAACTGAAAATGGTTTATCAGTAACAAAAATATCATACACAAAGAATTTGGAATAAAAAAAGTTAATCTAAATAGATTGGAATACACAACTGATCCTTTTATCTTGTAAACACATACGAAACAAATTTTCTATGTTTATGATCAATAAAATATGAAATAGTCTATTATTTTACAAGAAAAATATATTATATTGGTGATGATAAACTTGAAAAAGATTATGGTTTAAGTGATATCCCTACTTCGATCAAAATATTATTAGATAATATTAATGATCATGTTATAGACGTGGTTTCTTCAATAAAAAATGAACATGATGAAGAAATTTTAGATAAAAACCCTTTAGTATATTCCTAATATTACAAGTAACATATGTTTATTTCTGGTTTACTTTTTAAATATTATAAAATGTTAGATATTTTATATTTATTTTATTTTCTAAAACATGTATTGTAACTAATTAGTTAATTTTTCTGTTTATATTTCTTCATATTTGTTACCCTTTTCATATTTTTCCATGTATACCCTTACATAACATATCTATTTATTGGATTTTATTAAAAAAATATTCTAAATCAATTATGTTAAATAAAAACAAAAATATTTTATAAAATATTATATTAAAAAAATATTATTTTTGGTGTTAAAAATGATTTATTAGGTTGGATCATTTTTACTATTTAGACACTATTTCAGAATTTGTTTTCATTATTTTATTTCTATTCATCTCTGATTAGTATTATTAGTATTTTAGTTAACCACTATTTCAAAAATGAATAAAAATGAGGTCAATTTAGTTTACTTTTTATGATCAATTTTCAAATATTCAAAGAATATTATTTTTGGTGTAAAAAATAGTGTTATACGTTGGAGGAGTTTTACTATTCCAACACAATTTTTGGATTTGTTTTCATTTATTTATGAAATTTCAACTCTCGTTAATATTTTTATGAATTTAGTATCTATAAAAAATATGAATAATTTGTTTTCATTTTATTTTACTTTTTTTTATAATTTTTCATTAGTTATTTACATGCCTATGTAATAGTTGGATATTTATATTTCTATATTAATTATGTATTACATTAATTTGTAGGATAATAAATGATCAAACATCTGATCCACCACATATTTCTAGAGAGGAGTGTACCCATACCTCTAAGGGGGAAGGTACACGTGCTCCGGTCGATAAGGGTCTTTATCCCTCTTTACAAGATACATCCACCACTATGGGCGAAAAATATGCCGAGGGTCGCCAAACAAGGCTGAATTTTTTTTAAAAAATTATAATTTTTCTTATACCAAGGGGCAAAGGATACCAGTAGAATTTAATGAAGATGATGTTCCAAGAGGTCCTAATTCAAAATAAATCAATATTTTTATTTTCATATTGGATAAAATCAAATTTAGTATTTTGATTTATTATTGTTGAAGTGTTGAAAAAGTGGAAATATGTCAATTATGGGAGACCATTTTGGTAATATAATTTTTTATTATTTTACCTATCATGAAATCTTATAGTAATCTATGTTTTCTCCCTTCTTATTAGAGGAAATATGATATACCTAACACTAGAGAAATGAAGAGGAAATGTTTATCATGGTTTTCTAAGAGATGGATGGATTCTAAATCAACCCTCACATTATATTTCATTTTTGGGGATATAAAACATTATAATCCATGTCATATATAACCATTTATAGATGAAGATACATGGAAGTAATTTTTTGAAACTAGACAACAAGAAACATTTTTGGTAAGTGCAATGTTACCTTTATGAAATTTTTTATATTAATGATCATATTAGTGATTTATTTATTCTAAATTTACAGTAATCTATGATATCTCATCAGTATATCCAATCTATAAATGTATACCCTCATACTTTATCTATGGGAGGGTATCTGTTATTATAAGAACAAATGATGACTGAAAATTTTAAAAAATGGAGAGATGTGTCTTAAGGATCCACATAGTATGACCCTACTTCCCCCTACTAGGCATGAAAAATGGAAGAGATCTCATATGAGAAAAAGGAAAATATCTTATGGAATATTTGAGGGTTTGTAGCTGAGAGGATTGTAAGATGTTTAATTCATTTATTTATTTATTTTCAATAAATTATTTATATATTTTAATTCATTATGGATTTTTTCAAATATTCTATATTGGATTCTATTAAAGAGTAAAGTAAATAGAGGGTGTTCATAACTGAGGGTAAGAAGGATATTTTAGTTACAACATTGGGAAATCCTAAACTCCCACATTTTGTATGAGGATACCTAGAAGGTATGTCGTTAAAAAAATCATTTCCATATTTTGAACCCTCTTTAACAGAGAATGTTTATAAAAAATAAAATATTTGGATGTTGAAGTTTGGTATATTCATATAATAATGGAGAAAAGTATTAGAGATTTATTATAGTCGATGTTTGCAGAAATGAAAATACAGTTTCAGAATACTAATCCCACTCCTCCACCTCTGCCAACAGATCTCACTCATCTACCTCCTCCAGCAGATTCCCTTACTACATATCCTACTAATACACATTCACCTACATATCTCATTCCTCCTCCTTATCCTACTCCTACAAACCCTTCTTTTCATCTGTCCATTTATTGTGAGTTATATGTTGATGATCCCCATAATCATATTGTTTCATATTAAATGATATATTAATTTGAAGTAACCATTCATCATCAAAAAATAGAGATAAAGAATCATAGGGTTACTATACAAGATATTATAGATAGATCAACATAAATACCATTTTGTATAGATGATGTGAGTACAGTTGGACAAATTGTTATTCATTTTTTAGTATGGAAGTCTCGGCTTTTTTGACAGATTAACATAGAGGTATGCATATATTATGCCTTTTATTTAATTTTTATATTAAATTTATTTTATAAATTTAGAGTTTATATTTTATAGATATTTTTTATAAGAATAATTTTAAGGTAAAGAAATACTATATTAAAACACAAAAATACAAAGTGTTATCTATTTTAATACAACTCATAATAGTATTAGTAGATTTTAAATATATTCAATTTTTTTGTTGGATGATTATGACATTCCAGTGGAAGAAGGAATTTTTGGGTGTGAAATAACTGTGGTTATTTTGAAAACAAATAGCATGGAACTTGTAAATGGATATCAGTTGGGAATAAACACGATGCAAGTTTTTTCCATGGAAGTTGATAAAAAACTTCTTGTACATTTAATTTATTCAAAATTTATACATATGTTTGTTTTGTATTATGTATCTTTATAAATTTTGTTAGATTAATTAAAACAAATATGTATATGAGTTTATAGGCCCACAACATATTTCCCCTTTAGCAGAGATAATGACATATTCAGAAAGAATGGTTAATATTTTTGAAAGATTTCAACAGAATGAAATTATTCAATGCGAGATGTTTACTTATCTTCAAGAGTATGAAACATATATCTCTTAAAGTGTTATTATATCTTAACATAATAACTACTCACTTTAAATTTTATTATATATTAGTAACCATTTTATGTTGGGTATTTTATGTCTAATGGAGAAGACACTATACTGGCTTTCCTCTATCTGTGTTGAAGTGATATAAAATTTTAAGACTATATTGAACACATAGTTTGATTATTTTAATACATGATTATGTTTATAATACATTAAAAATTATTTTATTAATATTTTTTTCAAGTAGTGAATGGGATTTATTTAGAGAGAAATAAGAAATAAGATAGGCATGTTCAAATATGTATAATCAAAGGTGATTTTTCATTAATAGTTACTAAATTTTTTGATGCATAACTTTAAAATGGAAATTATGAATTGAAAATTTATTTTGAAAAAAAATTTAATAAATTAGAATGAGTAAATTAATGTAGATATTATGTTTTAAGATTTATATATGAAATAATTTCAACTGGGACAATAAAGAAGTTCCAAACAGTTATATTTATTTATAAACTTTTCCTTAATATTTCATTTATTTTTTCAGAATACATATTAAAAAAAATTCCTTAATTTATAGATTTTTAATGGTCATATACCTTACACTAGAAAAGAATTGATACATTTACAAGATAAATGGGAAAAATCATTTCATAGGTTTGATTGAGTTTTAGTTTATTTTCAATAATCATTTTAATCAATACAGTTAATTTTATAAGTGTGTTTGTGAATCTAATTTTATACTGGTGTTTTTATGGTTTTTATATTTTTCCACTATTATACTTCCACTAGGGAGGGGATGAATTTTTTTTAATTAAAAAAAATTTTTCAAATTAGTTATTTATAAATGGATATGAAAAATGTTATATAATCATTTTTCACATCTTTTTTTCTAAAACACCTACCTGGAAAATGATTATATACAACTTTTCACATCAATTTTTAAATAACTGACTTGAAAAAATTCTTCACAAATCTATTTAAAAACAACTATTTTTATTAACCTACATTAAAAACATATTTACAATGTTACTCAAAAGGCTCTGTGTATAAATCGACGTTAAAAGGAAAAAACGATGTGAAAACCCATATTTTGCACAACTGAGACATCATCAATCTTATCCAAAATGATTTCTGAACCAACATTACTAGATAAGATAAATATATCACAAATATATGATCCTTTGATACAAAAGAATATATATTCTGTGAATAATGGGTTGTTTATTGAGTTCCATATTGATCAAGACGCTATAGATTAGATTCATACAAGGATCTGTGTCCCCTATATCTTAGATATAAATAATGAGTTTATGGATGAAGCTCATAAATATACATTCTCAATACATCTTATAAGAAATAAAATCTATGGGGACCTTTGTGATCATTACTGGTGGGAAAATATGATAACAGAGATTACCAAATACATTTTAAGGTGCTTGGTGTTTCAACAAGTGAAGGAAGAGTGAAAACTTTATAAAGGGGTATTGCAACCCCAACCCATACCAACATGGAAGTGGGAAAATATCACTATGAACTTCATCATTAGTATCTAAATAACATCCAAAGTAAATAATGTGATATGGATTATAGAGGATCGACTCTCCAAGGCTTCTCATTCATTGCTATCAGGGAAGATTTATCTCAAAGAAAACTTTCCCAAATATATGTAAAAAATATGGTGAGGATGCATGGGGTTACACTTTCAATAATGTATAATCATGATTTAAGTTTCACATCTAAATTTTGAAGAAGTATTTATTTGGATTTGGCATCCTAGGACTAACTATTTTTACTTTGATTAAATGTATATTCAATGAATTGAATATTAATAAAACCTCTTATTATATATTACTTATTATTCTTCACGACTCTAATTTAATAATGTATTACAGTATAAGTCGCATTTATATGGTTATAGAAGATCCCCAATATGATGAGATCATGTTCTATGGTGATATTATCAAATAATGTCATGCGGTTTGATAACATACTATGATGGGACACAAAGTACATAGACTGTCTAGGGTGAGTACTCATAAAAAGATGAGGCTTCTAATCATGATTTTTTCACTTAGTAATCTCCAATATGGGATATTATGAGAATATAACCACCAGTAAGAAGTACATATGTTTTGGTGTCATCAGATATTCCTATCTATGAGTGTTTGTGATGGTCCTTAGGCTTTAAGATTATTATTAATGCATGTTAAAACACACTTACTTAGATGTATTTTGTAAACCATAATGATAAGAGTTCCTAGAGAATTTAAATACATTGGGTGCATCACAACTGAAATTTCATTAATTAATAAGTTGAGGAAGGATTTTTACCTTCCATATTTATGAAAGTAGATATCTTTACCCTTTGATTTGAATACAACCATTACATTAAATTCCATGGACAATATGTAATGATGTGTTTATTTCAGATAGTCAAAAAAAGTCATATTGAGCATATAGGTTGGTGACAAAATTGTGAAACATCCTTGATAATTTATTGAAACAATGGGATTATATTACATGGTGAGTGTTCATATGTTGTTTTTAATGTTGCGAAATTATGTTCTTTCTCTTGGGTGTCTTGACGTGTTGCTAGACATTAATCTTGGACTTTAGGCAAGCCCACCTAATACCAATGAGAAAGAATCCTAAAGGGTCACACACTATGTGTTTCCCATTGATCTCGATTAAATTATATTTGAGTTTAATTAATGGAATTAATGTTATTATCAATTTTTAGGTATAATTTTATTCAAGTTATACCAATCGCATAAATGAAATAAATATTTATTCACTGGATTGTAAATAAAATATTTATTTTATTTATTGAATATTTTATTAAATATTTATTCTCTAGATTGTGAATAAAATATATATTTATCAATAAAATATTTATTTGGTTGTTTAATAAATTCTAGATAAGTTTGAATGGACTAAGACAAATTCCAGTGACAAATATTAATTAATAAGACGATTACATAACATTTGTTATTGGGAAAGTTGGAGCACACCACAAAATTATAATGATATAATTATTATAATGCGGCATTAGGTTTTTTAAATCTAATAAATATTATTTTATGGGAAATATTGAATACATAATATTTTAACGTAAATCCTAACTCTATAAATAAAAAACTATGTCTATTGTGTAGAGCATCCAAAATTGAGAATAGAGAATTGTGGTGTAAAATGAATTCTCTCTCAACTACTCCCTCTCACTCCATCTCCAGAATGAGAAGTGTAAGATAGATTTATTAAATATTGAAGAATGAGTGGTCCATAAATATCAACACAAGATATTCTACTCTCTATACTAGCACCTTGAGATCGAGTGGTGTTTCTTGAAGATCATAGGAGCACGTGTGGATCAACGCTATAGGGATTATATCCTCAGATACTCACAGTTCAATGAAGGTAATTAAAAAGGGTCTTTTAGGATGATCAACATTGACCAACAAAGAAAATTCTTATGCCTAGGTATTTATTTATTAAAATATTAAGTAAATTAATTATAAAATAAACATTCAAGATCCTCACTCTTGGTTTCAGGAAATGATTATTAAAATACATTTTATTATATCGCCCACCTCCACATGCTTCCACTGCCCCAAGAACCATCATATTCAATAAGATATGAATACTAAATTGAATTTTAGTATGTCTTATCACCCCAAAACCGATTTCCAATCTAAAAAGAATATTTATATAGTTTAGGATATGCTATGAACATGGTCAATGGAATTCAGAGGTGGATTGGATCAAAACATCCCATTAGTTGAGTTCTCATACAAAAAAAACATCCAATCAACTATTAAATTGAACCCCTATAAAGATCTATATAGAAAGTCATGTAAAACTTATTCTTTCTTGGATGAAGTTTGTGAGAGAATGATAATTTGGATCTATCTTCTACAAGATATGACATAGAAGGTTCATCCAATCCAACAACATATAAAAGTAGCTATGTATTGGCAGATGATCTATTTTTAAAACCATCAAAGGGAATTGGAATTTGATTTTGGAAACAATGTTTTCCTTCAAATAACACCATAAAATAGAGTCATGTTATTTGGACATAAAGGGATGCTTATCCCTAAGTACATTGGACCTTTAAAAATCTTTGATCTCATAGGATGTGTGGTTTATTAACTAGTAATTCCACCAAATGAATCATTATTTCACTATAAAATCCATGTATCTATCTTTAGGGAGTAAAAAATGGATCCCTCACATGTACTAAATCCAATAGTGGTACAACTAGAACATTACCTCTCTTATATGGAGTGGAAGGTAGAGATCTTGGTTTGTATAGAAAATTTCTACACAATAAGAAAAATCACCTTGTCAAAGTGTTGTGGTGGAACCATAAGTATGAAGACGTGACATGGGAACCAGAAGAAAAAATGAAACAGAAGTACCCTCACCTATTCTCAATTTAGAATATGAGTTAATATTTCTGGGATGAAATTTCTAAATGGGGTAAGAATGTAACGACCCATGATTTTTTAATGATATTAATTTCCTAATAAAATGTTTGATATATTATAATATATATAAAAAATATATAGGAACCTACAAAACCTTATATATTTAATAAATATCAAGACATTAGTCAGCTATGAAACCAATGAAAATTCCAAACATTACAATTGGACCAAAAATATAAAATAGAAAAGCTAAAATAGAAAAATATGGATCACCCTAATCTACTAGAATCATTTCTCCCATGACCAAAACTACATAAATTAAAAATATATATTATTAAACGAAAAAATATAATAGAAATTAAAAATTTTAAATTAGGAGGAATTTTAATTAATATTTAGTGAATGAATAAGGTTGTATTTACAAGGGGGAATGTATCTATCGAAATAGTAATATGACTACTAGGAAATATAACCATTGGTCTATTTTACCGTTGGTTACTCTACCCATTGGTAATAAATTTACCATTATATTTATTGTTTATTAGTAAAGATAAATGTTAATTGATGTATAAAATAGAAATTCTGACATCAACTAGTATATTGATTCTATTTGAAGCCCATTTTCCATAACATAGGTTGGAGGTAGCATCACTGGGTTTCACCATTTAACAATCCCAATCAAAAATTCAATAGGGGAGGCTTGAACAAAATAACATATGGGAGAAGTTTAAGTTAGTAGAGATTACCACTTAGCCAACGTTAGTCGAGCAACCCCATGAAACCACCAAAATCAGACACCTTACCCTTTAGGTGCATGCATGTGTAATAAGGGGTTCCGTGTCCATGATTTAGTTACTAAAAGTGCTATTTACTTTATATAAATAATTTTTTTATTTAATAAATACCATTTTGACAATAAATTTGGCTATTAATTTATATGTTTCAGTAAGACCAATTTGATAAATTGATTATTGGACGCAAATAATAAATAATTGTAATTTTAGAAAATATAAACACTTTTATAATAAACTGAAGTATTTTGAATAATATTTTTTTTAATAAAATTTCCTTTTAAAATAATATTATTTAAATATTAATGATAAACTAATTTTATAACATACTTGAAAATTTTTACAGGTGTCAAAAAAATTTCTATATTAAAAACTACTATTTTAAATAAATAAGGATATTTATATTTAAATGATCAAATTTTTATATTTTTGAATTATTTTGATAAAATAAATATTATATTTGAAATTAACACATCTAAATTAGGATAGGGTTAATTTTTTATAATTTTCTAAAATATTATATTTTTTAGTGAATAGTAAAAAAATGTTTTGGGTTTTTTTGGTATGATTTATGACTTTATATTTATTTCATAATAATTTAATAATTTATTAATCACAATTCATGGCCTAAAATATGTTCTTTTATTAATATTAAATATTTTGATGGATTTTAAACAATTTTAAAACCTAAAAGTTCCTTTCAAAAGTCTAAAATGGAATGTTTTCTTTTAAAAACAATATTTGGTGGAAAATATACATTTCCATATCCAAAGTGTTGAGTTATAAGTATTACATATTACTTTTATATTACTTTAGTTTTTAAAATTGAAAAATACTTTCTTAAAACATGTTTGCTATCTTTTTAGGTCCCATGTGTTTTATCATGCCTTTGTAAAAAAATTACTTTATATTATACATAGGAATATTATAATTTTATTACAAATAATAAATTTTTAATCATCAATATTATAGTTGGAATTAATGTGTGTTTGATAGATCAGAATGAAAATTGTTCTTACCAGTGGTTGGAATTATATTTTTTGTATATAACTAACAAACGTAATAACCATCAGAGTGATCATGGCACTAATTAATCAGACTAACATTATTTAGTTCATCATATTGATAATAAATAATGAAGTCGATCAGATTGAATGATGTTTATAATTAGAAGTATATAATAATTATTTACATTTAAAAGAATATGTTTAACACTATAATGGTGTTAATCAATATGACATCGAGCATTCAGTTAAAGATGATATTTCCAGTGCCAGTTGTTTGAGGACATTGAAAAAAAACATAGAAATATGACTATAGGGATATTGCATATAAATACTGAGTCACTTGAAGAGTTTTTAGTGGCCTATTACATTTTATCTCTCATGTCTTCTATAGAATACTTTGTATAAAATTCTCATTGTTACTCTTTGTAATTCTATAGAGATTTGTAGTTCCAAGGGATCCCTGTTTGGGATGTTTACATATAAACAATTGAATTTTTATTCTACGTATGATCATTATTACGATCTATGGATTCCAAGGATAGGAAGATGGTGAATTAAATCCATCATATCGGGGGATTCTAGGGATAGGAAGACATATGTTGATCATAAAATCTATGTATTCTGGCAATAGTAAGTTAGTGCTATTCTAAATATTATATCAATGGATTTCCTGGTAGGAAAATACATACTTTACTATAATTATAAAATAGTGTATACCTTTAGTCAAGTTTATTAAATACATTAATATTAAGTTTAAGATAGGTAACTATTTTAATTATAGCTTGTAAGTCATTTTTACTCTTATATAACTACTACATTTCTTGTTTTTACAAGTTGTTATCCTACTATTTATATAATTGAAAGATAGTCATCATAAATAGATTTTAATAAAAAAAAATTATCGATGTTACTCTTATTATTATAAGATAAATACCTTGATGTTAATAATATCCATAGTTATTATGATTCTTTTACTCTAATATAATTAGACTATTTAAAGTTCTTACTTGGTGACTCTGATAATCAAACTGAGTCTAAGTCTAATAAAGTTACTTCAAGAGGATTTGTGTTTTGTTTAGTTTAAATATTTTAAACTATGTTTTTAAACTAAAATTCACCTCCTCTTGTAAGTATATCAATTTAAGATCATTCTTAGGATCCTACAATTGGTATTATATTAGGTTTCAACTACTTACACATTTTATGTTTTCAATTCTTCAATTAATTGAATGTTCTTTTAATTTTTGATATAAGCATCCTATTTATAAACTTTGTTACACTAAAGTGTATCTGTGGAAAATGATTTCTATTATTTTTAAGATAGAAGGTCTTAATGTTGTTTATATAGATAATATAAATCCAAAAAGAACAAAAAATCTTTGATGATGCTGATTATGAGTATTGTAGAGATAGGATGAAAAATTTTGTTATTAATACTAGGGTTGATAGTTTTTTTAAAATTATTAGAGACTAAAAGATTCCTGATAAAGAAGTCACTTATTATAGACAGAAAAAAAGAGTTTTAGTTAAATTATAGAATTTGGAATACTATTTTTTGTTCCATGAAAAGAAGTATATATAGTCATATATCTTCATGTGAAGCTGAAAATAGTATTGGGAAAAATATTGAAGTCACACAATTTTGCACTTATAAATTTTTTGAGACCAGATGAGATATTCTTAAAGCAGGCTATCACAACATTGATTTCATACTTAGAGATTCATTTTCAAATATTCTATAGAAGTTCATGAAAATCATAAATAGTTTACAATATATTATTGAAAAAGGTCTTGATGATGAAATTATTGTTAAAAAGGATTATTGATATCATGACCAATGAGTAAGAATTCAAAAGATCATATGTGGATGAGACAAGAAATATTAATAATCTTACCTTGGATTATTTTATTAGAACCTTTATGTAGTATAAGGTATGATTAAAAATAATTTCTAAGAATGTAAAAATAAAAGAAAAATGGCAGATTTTCTTTTGGTACAACATCTACCTCACATTATAAAGTTCATTCATCTGAGAAAGCTGTTAAGTATTTTAGGGAGAAGAAAGTTATTATTTAGTCTGATTCAATTAAATCATAACATTATATGAATTAATATGATTATATTTCAAGAAATATAAATAATATATTCAAAAATAAATATTTTCAATATCAATATAAGAAAATTCATAAAAGTAAAGGTGATAAGAAAGATTCGGAAGTCACTGGTTACGAACATAAGAACGCTAGATATATATGACCTAATTTTCCAAAGATGAAAAGAAAATACAAGAAAGAAAATAATTCAGAATAAAATTCCAAAATGTTTTAAAATTATAATGGAAATAAATTCTTGAAATCATCTGATACAAGGAGTTCCAGTGGTGGTGATTCATCTAGAATTTCATCAAATAATGAAAGTTATAAACAGAAGAACATATGTATTTTTTCAAATGTACCTGTTGTAAATCATAGTATCATGGACAACATACATACAACTTATTACCTTACTAACATGTCTTTAAATGATAATTATCCTGGTGAGAAAAATTATAAATTTTATGAGGAATAATATTCTTCAGTAGAAGATATTACCCTTCTAATTTATGATGATGTTTCCCATTTTTCAAAACTATTAGAAAATGAGAATTGAAAACTTTTGTAGAAATCATGATGATGTAAAACCTAAACTTACTAAGGTATATTCAAGGATATTTATTTTAAAAAATTAAATATCCAATCTTTGTAAAGATCTTTATAAGAATATATTTTTAAAATAAACCATATCAAAATATTTTTAAATTTTGATTAGGAGGAAAATGTTTTAGAAGGAAAACATAGTTCTATAACTAATATTGGTGAGGCTAAAAATTTAGTCATAAAACTAAAATCCAAAATCTCTAATTTGATGAAATGTTTATCAAACTTTACCACTAGTAATGAAATTTTTTATAAAATGTAAAATAAATTTCACCACATGGTAATTGTTCTAGAATGGGTTTTACAAATAAAAAAACTATTTTCAGTATCAATTATTTTTTTCCAAAAAGTTCAAATTTTTCCCTAAGTGATAATGTGGTGGGAACTGGAAGAAAAATTGTCCCTTAAATAGATTTCAATCTTTTGGTTTTCACAAATCTTATTTTTCTTAAAATATGTGGTTACATAAAGTTCTAATTTCTGAAAATACCCGACCCAAGAAGGTTTGTGTTATGAAAATATAATCCTTTTATTTTTAAAATAAGAAAGATAGTACAAAAAAACATATGGTACATGGATAGTGGATGTTCGAGGAATATAATTGGAAACAAAGACTTCATCAAGAATATAATCAATATGGAAGGTGGAAAGGTAACATTCAATGATGACGCTCAAGGAGAGATTATCTAATACGTAACATTGTTCTTCTTGAAAAAACTATTAATTAAAATGTTTTATTTGTTTTATGTATTAATCTTTATAAGAATAATTATATTATGTGATGAAGGTTAACTTGTGATATTTAGGAATGATTAATGTTTTGTACACTATTCCAAGGATGAATTTATTATTTTTACCAATCAACATGAGAATGTTACACAATTAATATACAACACCATAGGATCCAAGAACTTACTTTCCATAGTAAAATGAATGATCAATCGTGGTTATAAAATATAAGGTTATACCACTATAACCTTAGAAATTTATCTAAGATGACTATGAAAGGAATTTTTATGGATCTACTAGAACATATGTCTGATACATCAAAAGTATGCACTACCAAAAAAACAATTTTTCTCAGCGCCACACTTTTATCAGCGCTAACGAAAAAGCACTGATAAAGGGGGTACCTTTATCAACGCTAAAAAAAGTGATGATAAAAGTACCCCTTTATCAGCGCTGATAAAGGTAACCGCTTTAACAACGCTTTTTTTAGTGCTGTTAAAGGTGCCTCCCTTTATCAGCGCAATTTGGTTAGCGCTGATAAAGCAGGGTCTTTATCAGTGCTTTTTTTAGAAGCACTGATAAAGGGTCTACTTCCAAAAAACTTTAATTAAAAAAATACCTTAATATTTAAAAATATAGATATAGTTATATTGATATAAATATAATATATATTTTTTAAATATAATTTTAAATATATTTTAGATAAGTATAAATATACAGTTACACTTAATATATAAGATATTTAGTGACAATGGATTATACAAAAATTTAAAAAATATTATTAATTAATAATTTGATAATTATTGTGTATTAAAAATCATTTAATAACAAATTTAAGACAAAAAAATAAAAAATAATTAAGAAAAGATCCAATATATGTTGAAAACGAATCTTGAACATCAAACAACCATAAATTTTGATCTGGGTGTCCGTTTGAGCTCTACCACATATCAAATCAAAGCCTACGACGATCTCTACATCATTGTGAGCTAGGCGGACCACATTCAAGGTTTTATCAAGTCCCAAAAAGGCCTATAAGGCCTCCAAAACTGAGTTTTTATTCAGGGTGCCTTGATTATTTAACATTTTATGGATTTTCAGCCCCGTTTAAGGGGGTATTATTGTCTTTTTTGGGTGGGGAATGAATTTATTCAAAGGTATTAAATTTATATTGATATTATTTCTTTGAAATTTTATCATTTTTTATAATGCACTTCTATTTATAATCAAATATATAACAATATATACATAATTTTTACATATTCCCATATATAAATTTAATTATAAATATAAATAATAAAATATATTTACATATAAAATATATTATCTTTATCTAAATAATAACTAGTATCCATTTTATTTAAATTAAAAATATATGAATATTTATATACCTTTATATTAATCTAACTATATATATATATATTAATATAACTATATAATATATATTAATATAACTACATATATATATATTAATATTACTATAAATATATATATTAATATCAATACAAATATATATTAATATCACTATAAATATATATATTAATATAACTACACACATATATATATATATTAATATAACAATATATATATTAATATAGATATATATTACTATACGAATAAATATAACTATACATATAAATAGAGATATATATTAATATAACTATATATATATATATTAATATAAATATATATTATTATACAAATAATTATCACTATATATATGTATATATATCACGAAATGGAAAAAAAATCAAAATAGAGGAGTGGTAAGGGCTTATGCGTGCAGGGGGGAGGTCTTGAGTTCAAAACCTGGTAGAGGCAGGTGCGTGTGTGCATCGGGGAATATGGGAGATAGCACTGATAAAGGGTGGAGGGGTGCGTGGGGGTGCTGGAGGGGGAGTGTGGTGCAGAAAAGTGATGTAAAAGGGGGGGGGGGATCAATCGCTATAAAAGTCCCCCCCCAATTGGCAGGATATTTTTCTAATATTTTTATTTTTTTTTAAATTTTATCAGCGCTTTTAAAAAAGCGCTGATAAAAGGGGTGCTTTATCAACTCTAAAAAGAAAGATATGATAAAGGAAGTGTGGATAAATGACAATTTTATCTGCACTTTGTTTTAGCACTGATAAAAGTCCCCTTTTATCAGTGCTTTTTTTAGCGCTGATAAAAGCGGTCTTTATCAGCGCTTTTTGGAGCTCTGATAAAGGGCCCCCCCTTTATCTACACCGGCTTTAACAGCACATTTCTAGCACTGATAAAAGGTATTTTTAGCACTAATAAAAGGGGTATTTGTAGTATTAATGTGACTCTTGTCAATATGGTATGCAACATAAGTCATGTTTTAAATCTATTAGTGAAGTCTTGTCTTCTGATGCTTTTTAGTTAGTGCACATGGGCTTATTATTTCCCAATGAAACTGGAATTATTAGTTAAAAATACTATGCATATGTTTTAGTTGATTATTACACTAGAAATACATATGTTTATTTTTTATCAAGGAAATATAAGTCCTTTTTTATTTTATAACTTTTATATCTAAATTTAAAAATGAGAAAAAAATCTCCTAGATAAATATTCATAGTGATCATGGTGGATAATTTTTAAATTCTGATTCTGAAACTTTTTCTAGTAATTAAGTTATTGAACATAAATTTTTAGATTCTAGAACCCCCCCATAAAAATGGTGTAGTTAAAAGAAAAAATAGAATTATTCTGGAAATAAATAGAACCTTGCTGAGTGAATACTCATTTTCTAATTTCTTTTGGTTGAAATAGTTAAAATTGTCTACTACACTATAAATTATGTTTTTGTTGGAAATTTTCTTAATAAAACTAATTTGTGAGTTGTCTACATTAAGAAAACCAAAATTTTCTTACATAAAAATATTTTTCTGAAAGGTATTCATCCTAAATAAAAAAGACAACTTACATAAATTGACACCAAATCTGATGAAGGAATGTTTTTTGGTTATTCCACTACTTATAAGGGTTATAGTGTTTTTAATAAAAATTAAAAATAGTGAACTTTATGTTTGATTAAACTGATCCTTTTGTTTTCAGAAAACCCCTACATAGATCCTCATATGTTATTTCTAAAATAGATTTTCAATATTCATTAAGAAGTTCTTTTCAAAAAGAAATAAGCCAAGAATTATTTTTTTGAAGTTTTTTTTTGGAATATTTTTTATCTAATATTTAATAACAAACTTTTGTAAATCCAAGATTTTAGTTATTTCTTAGGAATCATCCTACTAAAGGAATCATTAGTGATGTTGATCAACTAGATAGGACTAGAAGTTCCTTATGAAATGAAATTAAACATCTAGATTTTTTATCCTAATTTAAACCTATAAATATCAATTAGGCTTTAGGTTATGAGGATGGGATTAAGTAAATTTAGTATGAACTCAATGAGCTTGAGAGGAAAAAAGTTCATAATTTAGTTAAATGACATAAATAAACATTTATAATTGGAGTAAAAGGAGTTTATTAGAATAAATGTGATGAAAATGGAATAATATTTAGAAAAAAACTGGACATGTTTCTAAGGGATATAATCCTCTAGAGGGAATCGATTATGATGAAAATTATTCTTCGGTAGCAAGACATGAAACTATAAGAATACTTCTTGACTTTATAGCATTATTTAATTTCAAATTTTTTCAAAAGGATGTGAATTTAGATTTTTTTAATGAATACATTCTGGAGAAAGATTATGTTGAACAAAACCATATTTTTGAAAATAAAAAACATTCAAAACATGTTTATAAACTTACTAAATATTTATATGGACTTAAATAGTCCCATATAGCTTGGTATAATTGTTTTACCATATTTTTTACAACTTTTTTAAAGGAGATAAAGATCCATTTTTTTTAGAAATAAGTAAATAAAAATATTATAATTGTAATAATTTATGTTGATGACATTATATTTTATTCAACTCAAATATATTTAATATATTACTTTAAAGATAATATGAAATCTGTGTATTAAATGAGTATGATGGGTGAGTTAACAAATATAATTGTTTTTTAAATTTCAAAAAACCAAAAGGAAAATTTGTATCTAAAAATAATTATATAAAATATATTTTTAAGAAATTTAGATACAACAATACTAAATGTATTATTACTCCCATTGGTACCTTTAATACATTAGATATTGATGAGGATGGGAAACCATTTGATTTGAAAATTTTTATTAGAAAGATAGGAAGTTTACTTTACTTAATAGTTAGTAATCTAGAATTAATCTTTTCAATATGTTTATGTGTTATATATCAAACTAAAACAAAATAATACAATCTAAAAGTTGTCAAATTAAATTTTTTTATCTTAAGAGAAATATAGATTTAATACTTTTTCTATTCTTATAAAAGTGTTTTTGTTTTAAAAATATTATTGGATAATTACTTTAGTGCATGTAGAATGGATAGAAAAAGTACATCTAGAACATTTCATTTCATATGAGATTATTCAGATTCTTGGTAATTTAAGAAACAACATTCAGTTACAATTTTTACTGCTGAAGCTGCATATATGGAAGTTGGTTGTTTTTGTGCTCAAGTGTTGTGGATGAAATACACACTCACTGACTATGAATTATGTTTCAATAAACTCAAATACTTTGTGATAATACAAGTGGCATTGGTTTATGTATAAATCAATCATTTCCCAAATTTACTAGGAACATAGATATAAGACACCATTTCCTTTTGGATCACAAACTTAAAAGGAGATATAATTACAAAATTCATTGGAACACCAGATCAACTTACTGACATGTTTACTAAACCTCTTAGTTATGATAGATTTGAATATATTAAACAAAATTTAGAAATAATAAATGTAAATTAATCATTTATATATACTTATTGTTTACCCATATACTTACATTAATATACTCCTTTTTATAGTGGGGGTACATATGTTTTATGTTTTTCAAAAAACATTTAGTTCTCTAAAATTGTGATTTTTTCTGAAAAATTTATCATAATGAGTTTTCCAGACTCAAAATTACTATAAACATTCTAGATTCATAATTATCAAAATGATTATTAGATTCAAAAATTCTTATAAATGTTTCAAACTCAATTTTTTTCTAAAAACATTTTTGGATTCAAAAAATTTCATAATCGGTTATTTTTCTTTAGAAATTTTCATAATTATTTTTATAAAGAAAATTTTCATAATCTATTTTTGTTTTCAAACTATGATATGAAAGTTTTATTTCAAAAATATCGTAAGATATTTACAAAAAATCCAGAAAAATAGGTTAATATCATAGTTGATTATTTCCACTCTGAAAGGTTCTATTGTATTCTTTATTTTTTCATTATTACATTACTTTATTTTATAACTGTTGTTATTGTTATATTTTCACTTTTATAAAAAATATTTTTTTATTCAATGATTTCTAATCAGAAGGATACTTAATCTAATGATAGTATTAAAAACATTAAGAGTTCAGTTTTCTAAAATCTTTCTTCGAATCAATCATGACTGTTAGATCAGAATTGTTTTTAATCTCAACCATTGGTAATATTATGGTATTTGAATCATCACCCCAAAACCTATATAAATTAGGGACTCCCCATATCCCACAATAGTTTTCCAAAGAAATAATTCTTGAGCATCTTCACCCCTCAAAGGCCTTAGTCCAAAAACATTTCCTTTAATCCGTTCACCATTTTTAATTTTAGATCTGATGGAGACAAAGGATCATTTTTAAAAATTGTTCATATTAATGGAAAGGATTTTCGAAATATCATGGTATGAAAAATATTATTCAACACATAAGAAGATAATTTCTTTCCAAGGATGGGAATTAGAATGTGTTGAAAATCATGAGAAGGACTTGAATATTTGTTATCCAGAGTTAGGTCATGACTTGTATGCCTCATTAAAGTTTGTGAAAGATGATTTAAAAGATAAAGTTTCTTTTTCTATGTATGGGAAAATATATAAGTTTTATTACAATAAAATTTATAATAATTTTGGTTTACCCCCAAAAAGTAGAGGGTGTTTTCCTTCTGAAAAACATCCAAAGGGTCTTGGTACATTTTACAAGACCAAATACAAAGAATTTTCTTTCTGAATATGAAAAGTTCAGGAAAGTATCCCCCCTAACATCTGATAATAGAGTTGTTTCCCTGTAGATTCAAGGGTACTTAATTCTGATAAAGGGAGACTGAGATAATTTAAAAATATCTGATGTTTTTGTATTATATTATCTAGTTAATATAAGGAAGTTTGACATGCTGAAGGTTTATTTTTCTAACTAAAGAGAATATTAAAATAACTTTAATAAAATATAAGTTAATCATGTTTCTTGATATGTTAAGTAAGATGATTGTTAAATGTGTGGTGATCTTTAAAGTGGAAAAAATTGTATCCAATGAGAGAGAATATTTCTTTTATAAGTGACGATACAATGTACATGATGAAATTGATTTTTGATACGATGTCCAAGAATTTTCTTGAGAAAGTTGATGGGGCTACCTCCAATGATCATCAATCAATAAGACTAAATTATAATATGAAAATGAAAATAAAGGCAGAGACTCTCCTTATGAGGAATCAAAATATTTGAGAATAATATGAGAAAAGAAGTATATTATGATTTGATGGAAAATAATTTTGAGAAAAAAACCTAGGGATACGACGTTTAGAATCAACCCTGCTTAGGATGAGGCTTTAAAGGATTGGGCCTCTAAACAATTATAAAAATAAGAAAAAAGGAAGAAACAAAATAAAAATTTTCAAGAATCTAAAGATTATGAATTTTTTTTGAAATGATTAGAAATATATTCAGATGATATAGTCCTTCAAGTATCCCACAACAATCATATTAATTCATAATAAAGAATAATTTTTTAATAAAATATAGTGCTTCATGTATCAATTCTTTCCATGGGTAATAAAGGAAAAAATAGTTAAAGAAGCAATGAATCCAGTTGTCCTAGAGAAAAAATCGACATCGGAGTCCGCTCGCAAGGGAGATCTCAAAACTATAAGAAAGATCAAGGATGATCTGGATAAATAAGTCAATGTAGAAGTTTATGGAAAAGATAAAGAAGGAAAAGAAGAAGAATATATATAGTATTAATAAATAGAAGAAGAATTTGAATTTGAATAAGAATAAGAGGAGGAAGAAGTTAAATAAGGGGATGATAGTAAAAAACTAATTCTGATAAGGAATCATTAGTGTCAAAATTATCCTCATCAATTTTTCCTTCCATGACCGATAAAGTGGAAAAATATATATGTTCTCCAGAAGAACCACCATCATCAGAACAGAAATCACAATCATCATCCAAGAAATAATTAGAATAGAAAAATTATAATACAGAAGTTAATGATAAATTTGAGACTGATAAAGATATTGAAATTTATAATTTATCAGATGTTAAGATTTTTTCAAATATAATTGATAAGAAAGGGAAATAAGTAGAATCTAGAAATAGAAGAAGAAAACCTCATGTTTTTGAGATCGATGAGTTGTATTCATAGGGTAAAATAGCACAAAAAGTTTTTTGATTTTATTTTTCAATCCTTGAAAACATAGAGGATACAATTTCTTATTTCCTAAACCTTGAAGGATGGTGTCAGTTGATTAAAAATTGTTTAAGTGAAAAATCAGAATAAATAAATGTTCTAATAGAATTAGTCATTCAGATCAAGGTAGGGTTAATTTTTTTTCAATAAAATTCTCAAACTCACAAAAGATCGTGTAATCAGATAGTGAAGTGTTCTCATCATGTAAAATTTGATATTTGAAAGCATGATAAATAATTTTACATAATAAAGAAACTTATTGTAGAATAATGAGTTATTTCAATCATTTATCTTCATATATGGTAGATAGAGAAAAGTTAGTTGAAGAATTTAGGGATTCCACTAATGAATGTACTGAAGATGTCAATTCATTGAAATAAAAGATCTAATATATAGAGTTGGAGTTGATTAGGCTGAAGTTAGGTGAATTTAAAGTAGTCATATAGAGATATTAGAATAAATAACTGTATGAAGAAGTAAAAAAGATTAATTCTCAAGACTTGACTCTGAAAAAAAAGGTTGCAAATCTTGACAAGGATCTCCACATGTTCAAGAAGATGAAGGTGTTTCTCAAAATCTTAATAAAGAATGACTGTTTTTTTTAATTTTGAAATCTCAGATGTATTTTTGTAAAAAATTTGTATTGATTGTTAATGAATTATCTTTTCATAAAATCTAATCATTCATGAATTTTTTCTAATTATGATTGGTTAGATGTTCTTTCATACTTTTATGGATGAATATCTAGATCAAAATTGTTTTGTATTTTGTTTTTCTAACATTTTATGAAATATTAGATTCATTCTCCATTCCTTTTTGAAAACCACAGTGGGGGAAATGTTTTTACCAAATTGGAGAAAGTATTATCAAACTTGGAGAGGTTTTTATAAAAAGGGGAGAATTTTATTTTATGGGGAGAATATATTATGAAGGGAAGTTGATTATAAAGTGGAATACATTATACAAAAGAGAGAAAGTATTCAATATTATATTCAACATTGTACTCACCATCATATTCAGATAATTTATAAACTCAGGGGGAGTTAAGGTTTAAATAATAACCCTAAATATGAAGTTATTCAAAGAACAAATGATTGTAAATTTTCAAGTTATTTTTACATTTAAGCCTTGTAGTTTTTTTTTCAAAAAAGGGGGAGATTTTTGAGTCAGAAGAATGAATTATTACCTTTTAGTTTTGGAAATCATAAAATACATTCTTAAAACATATTTTCTAGATTTTTATGTTCAAATAGTTTTATAATATTTTTGTAGAAAACATTAATTTCTACCATACATAGAAATATTCTAATTGTATTAAAAATATAGACTTTTTAATTACTCAATACGAAAATCATAATTATGGTGAAACTGATAGATCAGAATAACCTGTTTTTTATACCAACCATTAAAATTATGTCTTTTCTATCCGAATAAAAAATGCAATGTCCATTAGACCAACCTTGGTATCAATAAATCAAAATAATTGTTATATAGTTCATCATATTGATAATCAATAAAGATATCCATCACATTGATTGATGTTTATTATTGGAATTACATACATATTTTTTCAATCATAATTAAAAATTTTAACACTATAATTTTGTTAATAAATACGACATTGAACATTAAAATTTAGATGATCTTTCAATTTCTAGCTGTCCGAGGCCATTACAACAAACTTGAAAATATGACCATTGGGAGATTTACTCTAAATATCGATTCATTTTAAGAGTTTGGAGTTGAATTATTATATATTCTCTCTCAATTGTTTTTAAGATTTCATAGCATGAACTTCTTGTTCTTAGTCTTTGTAATTATTTAGAGATATTCAGTTATAAAAAACCTATGTCCAGGATGTTTCCTTATTAACAATTTAATTTTTATTCTATGTCTGATCATTTTTATGATTGAGGGATTTTTGGGATAGGAAGACGAGGAATATGATCCATCAGATCAAGGACTTGTAGGTATAGGAAGAAAAACATCAATCATCATATCGATGACTTTCGGGGATAGTAAGATAAAGCTATAATGATTATTATATTGATGGATTTCATGGAAAGGAAAGAGATACTTTACTATAAGTATAAAATAGTGGATACATTTTGTCAAGTATATTGACTACCTCGCTCTTAAGGTTAAAAGAGCTAAATATTTTAATAAAAGCCTAAAAGTAATTCTTACTTTTACATAGCTATTCAATTACCTATTTTTACACGTTATTATTCTTCTATATATACAATAGAAATATAGTCATTATACATAGTTTTATATACAATTATTTTTTCAGTGTTACTCTGATTATAATAATTACAATAATTAGATATTAATTGGATCCATAGTGATTATAATTCCTTTACCCTAATATAATCAGACCTTTTCCAGTTTCTATTATCTGAATTTGATAATTAGGCTGAGCCCGAGTATAATAAAGTTACTATAAGAGTATTTTTGTTTTTTTAGTTTAAATATTTTAAACTAAGTGCTTAAAATAAAATTTTCCCTCCTCTTGTAAGTATATCCATCGAAAATAATTCTTATGATCAAACACAAGAAGTATTAAAAAAATGGTGTTCAGTTCTAATAGATTAAAATATCATAAAACATGACTCAAATGTCTAAAAACATGGGTAATAAAAGGGTTTTTTATTTTTAAAATCATAGATTTCCAGGAAATATATTTTGAAATTATTAAACAATTCCTCCACTTTTTCTATAAACACCCACCCATTTCATTTTTCCCCTCCACTCCCAATCTTTCCTAAATGAATTTATGGTCATTTGTTCACCCAAAGAGTCTCCCCAAGGTTTCCTTAAGCCCCCATATTCCGATCCTCAATATTTAGGAGCAACTCTTCAAGGTAAGGGAATCCTACACTTTACTTTCCATTCAAATCCCCTTCTTTGTGGTATGTTTTTAATTTGTTAAAATAATTTATTTTAATACATCTTATAATATTTAATTATAGAAAAATGTTTTTTTATCAATGGGGGCCTTAATTTTCCCCAAATTCTTTCACTTTTCTTAAACTATATTTTTTACCTATCATATTTCCAATTTCATTCCTTGAATTTCTCTCCATTTCATAAGAAATTATCATATCATGAATACCCAAACCTATCCATTTACATGGGTATTCACTGACATGTAAAAAATATTTTTTGATTTAAGGATTTAGAAAAATAAAAACTACATTACCTTTTCAGGGGTTAAGAATTATATAATGATCATGTCTTGAAGCACTTTTTATGCCATTATTTGGATAAGAAACCTATTATTTATTCTTCATGGTTTATTAATGATATGATTTGTTATGATCTATATGCATCACATTAGTTAATACATGTGAAGGGTTTGCCTTGATAGAACACCAATACATTGGGTAAAGAATTAATATCTAGATATGACATGATTTATGACACCTTGGTGGATAACCTTGGTAATTTTGATTTATGAAAACTTCGTGATAAACCTTGGTGATATTCTTATGAATGTATCATTTAAATGTTGTATCCACATTTACATGTCACGATTCAAGTTATTTTTATAATGATATGACTCATGTTCTACTCATCATGTTATATTGTTTTACATCATGATATTATTGAATTCCTCTTGATCACATGATAATTTTCTCCCTTTCTTATTACCATACCAAGCTCAAGATCACCCTTTTCCACCGATGTATTTCCCCAGGATATGAGATGTAGTAAAAGAATCCTAGGGTGAACCCATGAAGAATAGTTTGACATGGATTTGAAGAAAGTTTTATTTCCTCATGTATTAGGTTCTTAACTTACAAGAAACTTAACATTAAAATATCCCTTTATTTGTTCCATGTAATTAAAATTTTATGTAATAAAATGGTGAGATTCCATAGTTTCATCATCGATATTTATATCTCATTGAGTAAGAGATATATTTGGGGCTGTTTCTTGAACAATTTCAATATGTTTCACTACCAAATAACCATTTTCATTTTCTATAAACTTATTGTCATGAGATTTCATTTTTATTATACTCCGTTAGCCATTTAAATATCTCAAAACATCATAGTAATTTGTATAATAATATTGATGTGTTTAATGTGAAAACATAAATGGTTCATTTTATACTAGAAGATTGATATATTTAATATTAATGGATTCATATCATGGATAAACTCGCAACCCTCAATTAGTATCAAACCAATGGCATTTAAATATTGTTACATAATTTGGTCCCACATACCACAAAAGTCAACCTCACTTTTATTATGATGAGAAAATTTAAAAAAACCCCCCATTATTCATTGGTTTAATTGATTCACCATATATGTGTGTATGAAATAAGTGTTCATTAACCATATACCCATTATAAAATTTTAGCAATTTTGATGGAGGGGTTTTGAACATGCATAACCAGTTATCAATTTAATATTCATGTTGTGTTTCTTCCAAACAATAAAAATTATTAATAATTGATATCATAATAAAATTTATTTAATGATTATTCTAAATTTTTTTACTTACTAGTATTTAAAACCATTATGAAAAATTCTGTTGAAAAAATTCTTCAAGAGAATCAGGGGTAATTCCTATAAATTATTTTTTGGCATGATCATCATATATTCTAAAAAGAAAATAATGTAAATAAATTAATCTATTATAACTTTTTAATAATAATTGGTGTAGTTACTAAAAAAATATTATAATTTCTTACAATTTAGTACAATATATGTATGAGTTGTGTATAACTCTTCATTTCAAATCCATCATTCATGATAACCACCAAAACTAAGCTCCGGCTAATTAAAAACAGACAATTGATGGTCTGTGACATCATCAACATTTTTCTCATTGTGACCCATGCAATTATATTTTGAAGGATATTTTGATTGAAAATAATAATAGATTTTTTTTTAAAGTTCCACATGCATGTACACTTCTGCAACCATACCTTCAATTAATAACTTGTTATATAATTTATTATTTAACTTTTTCATACACCTCTTAAAGGGGTGTGGCCATTAAAATTGTACCATCCCTCCACATTTAGATTCATGTGGATAATGAAATACTAAATATTCCATTGAGTTAAAGAAGGACGATGGGAATATTTTCTCTAATTTACATAAAATTAATACAACATATTTTTACAGTATACTCAATGCATCATAATATTATGTTTCTATACAAATATATTGGAAGAAATATTATATTTAGTTCATCATGTCCCATATTGAATAATTTAAACTCCTTATAAGACAAACGAGCAATAATATTTTCATTATGACATGGAAATCATGACTTGTTATACCTGTAACATGACCATTTTTATGCAATAATAAAAATTAGAAGCACAAACATCTGGTAACATCAAATATCTAATATATTTATATAATGATAAATTAATTTATTTAAAAAGTACACAATATGATTTTGGATTCATTAAATTGAGTGATATTTAATATTAAAATAATTTAAGTTCACGACATATGTAAATTTTGGAAAAATCTAACCGTGCCTTTACATTATCTTTGGTCATACTGAGTGTGTCCCAAACGATATAAAATATGTTATCAAAAAAATTATTATCAATATTCATTACATCTAATATGCGACAAACCAAAAAATTAAACCAATAGGGATGATACTAAAAACACGTCTCTTTATCAAATTATGATTTCTCCCACAACCATTTATTTTTTGTTTATTTATGGTCAGTCTAAAAGTAGAAGGAGGTAATGCAAAGATGATCGATTTTACCTGAATACCTAATATCACTTCTGGTGGTTCATCTCTTTCAATTCTAAATTTTGTAATAATATTTTTATTCATTCAAAAAGGGTGATCCATGGGAAGATACATCTAATGAAAGTAAAAATAACTAGTCTGTCCATATTGTTCCACTTTATACCTCGATTCCCCATATGTTGGAAAATTAACTATTGATTTATAATCACCATAATGTAAGATGCAGTCATTTGAAAAATAATGAGTCTTATAATAACTAAGACCAAAATTATGGACCAATATCTTACAATGAATTAAATGTTTAGGTAATTTATTTATGTTAGGAAACAATTATTTAACCAAAAAAATATTTTATCAAAACACCTATTTTATATTCAAAATTTTGATTTAATAACCTTAAATCTTGTAACAACTTCAATTTTTCTCATCTCACATTAAAAATATAAGGTCTCCTAATTACATTAAAAAAAATTGTAAAATTGAGAAGGCTGTGTTTCAAGATTTGGAATATCATTCTATGTTTTTGTTTCCTGAATATATATAACATCAGTATCATACAGTAAATTCTAAAATGATTGATCCAGCTTTTTTTTATTTTATACTGAATTAAATTCACCATGTTGATACCAAAAAATATAATCCTTCTGAAAACAAAAATGTTTTATATTAATTACAACATTTTCAAATTTTTTCAATCTTATAATATAACATTTCATACATGGACATTTAATTGTTCATTCATAATCAGATTCTAAATTCAATCATTCAGAGGATATAAATGTTTCAAAACCCGTATTGTAGATTGGATTTATACTAGATCCATTGGGATTTTTTGATTATTTTTCTAATCATGATCACATAATAAAAATTGGTGTCTACTTTATGATTCCATAATTATCTAAGAAAACAATTTAAATAAGAATAATTATAACTCCTTATGACTAATTACAAATTATTATTATATTTTAACACCTTTTAATATTCTATAGAGTATATTTGGAGTGAGGCATTGAGTTCTCATGGGATGTCAGGGCTCGTAGAGGTCCGGTGTAGATAGAATAAAAATATTAAATATATTATATCATAAGCACACTATTTTCACGAAATAATGGAATATCTCTCAAATAGTATCTTATATGAAATATATGAGACTGCCATTAGTTCTGAGATTTGGGGTTTACTATAGACATTCCATAACATTTGTGTGCATTGAGTGTTTGGTAACAATTCATGCAAGGTCAATTAATTTAATATTTTATTATAATTTTTTTACAGAAAAAATTGAAATATCTCTTGAATGGTGTATCATATGTGAAACATGAGACCAAATTTTGGTTTGGGATATAGGTTTTATCATAGGTGTGACAAAATTTTTGCGTGCATTGGTTGTTTGGTAGCATTTCACATCAGAGAAATTTACCTAATATTTTAATATATGTTTTTACAAAAAAATTGTAGTATCTCCCAAACAATGTATTATATGATAAATATAATACCATTGTTTAGTTCAGGATGTTTGGTTTACCCTAATCATTACATAAAAATTGTGTGGGATGTTTTTTTGGATCATCACATGTGAGGGTAATTCAATTTATATTTCTATTATAAATTTTTACAAAAAATTGAAGTATCTCCCAAATGGGGTATCATATGAGAAATCTGATACAACCATTATGTATGGGATGTAGAGTTTACCTTAGGTGTGACATAAATTTTGTTCACATCATGTTTTTTGTAACATCACATTATAGTTTATCCTTTTTAGTGTTTTATTAATATTATTTATATATTATAAATTATAAAAATTTAATAATATTTACTAAATATTACAAATATCGCGTAATTATTCACGAACCACCATAAAATATTTACATGTCTGAATATGTTTTGAATTAACCAGTAATCATTATATAAATATTTTTTATTATATATATATTTTTCTTAAAATAATTTTAATAATTTTTTTTAAAATGTTTTTTATAACAAAATTTTAATAATTTATTTTAATAATTTTTTATTTAAAATGATTTTCTCATCATTATTGTAAATCAGTGATTTCCTATTTATTTCATATTATATATCTATATCTATATCTCTATATATTACATGATTTTTTAATCACATATATATACATCCAATATATTTTTACATATTTTTTTAAACAAATGTGCATATCAAATATAGACACACACACACACACTCATATAACAAAACCCTTACATGTTTTTTTTAATATTTATATGGGCATATTATCATGTTAATATATATATATATATGTATGTATCTATGTATATTTCATGATTTCTTAACAAAATATATATACCTAAATTATATTTTTATATGTTTTCTAAACAGATAAACATATAAAATCAATATATAAATAATTACATACTCGCGTATATATATTTATATAACCATACACATTTTTTTAAAAGTTTGTATATGTATATTCACATGTTAATATATATATATATTACATTATTTCTTAATCAAATATATACACAGAAAATATATTTTTACATGTTTTTTAAACAAATATAAATATAAAATCAACACACGCACAAACACATAAAACCTTAAATTTTTTTAAAAAATATATATTTGTATATTATAATGTATATATATATATATATTCAAATGTTTACAAAACTATATTCCCATGTTTTAAATAAATGAAAACTAATCATAATATGACAATCCAACTTGGTTAAACATCATGACCACAATCCAAGCATTATCATCATTCATCAAAAATTACATCACCAGAAGAATGAAATATAATTGGACAATTAAATTGATTTATATAAACTATGAAATATTTATATAAATATCAGACATCCCTATTAATAATTTTCATAATAATAATATTTCCTACAATAACGTAAAATAATAAACTTTTCATAACCTAAATACCAAACAAAAAATCAAATAAATATAAAAGTTAATCATTGATAAAAATACATCAAATCAATTATAATCACCCTATGTAGATATATTAAGCACCCAAATAGGTAATAATAAACATAATGTAACTGAAATACTAAATCAAACCTAAAAACTCGTTATTTTTTAACCTAGGGTTTTAGTAAACTAATTTTTTTACAAGATTGAATAGGTAATCGAAAAATTAATAAAATAAGAATAATATGATTCCATACCTGGGGGGATTTATACCCAAATATACAAGAAATTGCAAGACATGGAAGATTTATGGGAGTAACGTTTGGGGGTTTTGTGATGGTTACTACGAACGAAGTGAAATTGGTAAGGAGGGGAGGAGAAAATAGATCATAAGTTTTTAATGAGTTTTTAATTATGACGAGTTAATAGAGACAATTTTTATTTTATCAATAAAAGTTAATGTTTGATAACCTTTTCTGATAGGCTTCATTACCTGTTACAAAAGGTCTAAGCATGAAAGATAATAATGATAGATTTAAAAATCCATCGTTATTAACCATCAAAACTAATGTTTCCTATGGGATGATACCCATTAATAACAAATGTATTTGATATGGGATTCATTTTTCATTGAAAGTAACACTTATTTTTTATGAAAAATGATGATTTTTGTAAATAGCTATTTCTTCAAGAAAATTATTGAGGGTTATCTTCCCCATCTCAAATGTCTCATCAAAAGTATCCTTTTTTCTAGTAGCGCATGCTACTGTTCACTTCCAGTTTTGATATATATGGTTGTTCCTTCATTTGATTCCATCTCATTTCCACTCCTTAATCTAATATCACAAAAAGTTTCTTTAGGGTTATTAATGTTTTTGAGAAGGAAGATTACCTGAGCCTTGATTTACCCAATTATTGAGGGTGGCCATGAGATGTATAATGACATAGGATTTTTAAATGAAATTTATTTCCTGATAAATTTTGTGATATTTTATAATACACATATAAAATATAGAGGAAAAAAAATTATCTCATTAATAAATATAATTACATTAGTTTTCAATAAAACAAATGAAAATTCCAAACATTATAATTAGACAAAAAATATAAAATAGAAGAGCTAAAATGGGAAAATATGGATCAACCCACTCTTCTAGAATCATTTCTCCATGAAAAACACTATAGAATTAAAATAAAATATTATAAAACCAATCAACATTCTAAAAAATTAAAATATAATCTTATAAAGAATTGTAGTAAATATTTAGTCAATGAATAAAGTTGTATTTATAGGAAGAAATGTGACCATTAAAATTGTAATATGAACATTGGTCTATATAACCATTGGTCTTGTTGATTTCTGGGAACTACACCCATTGCAACAAATTTTACCGTTATAATTAATTTCTATTAGTAGTAATAAAAATGGATAATTGATGCATGAAGGGATAAAATGGCCTCATTTAATTGATTCATACTGTTTGAATCCCATTTTTCAGAATGTGGTAGGTGGGTAGAATAACTAGTTTATACTCTTGAACAATACCAATATGATATTAAAAAATTTAGGCTTCAACAAAACCTCCTACAGTAGAAGTTCATGTTTTTGGAGATTACCACATAATCAATGTTAGCCAAGCCACCTAATGAAAATGCCACCATCACACACCTTACGCTTAGGGCGTACACCGAAGTAAAAAAGGGGTAACGTGTCTAAGCCTTTTTTAATTAAAGTGTAATTTCATTTTTATAAATAAAATGGTTATTCCAACAATCCAATTTTGAGAATAATTTTGTGTAATAAAATATATGTTTAAGTAAGACCAATTTGATAAATTGATTATTCGATAAAAATAAAATATAATTATTTTTATAAATTATATAATTTTTCATAATAAAATCATGTATTATTAATAATATTTGTTTTAATTAAATAGTATTTAAAAAACACTAATTTAAATCGAAATGATATAATAATTTATTTAATTACATAGGAAATATTTATAATTGTCTGAAATTTAACCGTGTCTTAAAAGATGATATTTTTCAATAAATAATGGTGTTAATATTTAGAACATAAAATTTTCATATTTATAGAATTAGTTTTATAAAATAAATATTATAATTTAATTTAGCCAGTTGAAATTAGGTTAGGGTGAATTTTTGATAATTTTCTAAACTACTTAATTTTTTTTTCATGAATAGTAAAAATACAATTTTGAATTTTTGGTATGTTTTATGACTTCATATTTATTTCATAATAATTTAATAATTAATTAAGCACAATATATGATGTAAAATATGATGTTTTATTAATATTATGAACTTTAATAGCTTTTAATGAATTTTCAAACCTATAAGTGACAATCCAATGCCTGAAATAGAAATTTTTTTTAAAAAACATTATTTTGTAAAAAATAAACATTTCCTTGCCCAAATAAGTATTAAAAATAGTAATATATTAAATTGGATTAAAATATCAGAAAATCTGACTAAAATTTCCAAAAAATCAGAAAAAAACTATGGGTAAGCTAAGGGTTTTTCAGTTTCCACAACCTAGATTTATAATACTAATATTTGCAAATTATTATACAGTTCCTCCACTTTTTCTATAAAAAATTACCCATTTCACCTTCCCCCTTCACTTACAATACATAATCCATGAATTTATGGTCAATTTTCCCTCAAATATTCCACCAATGTGATGTTAAACCCATAAGGTTTCATCCATAAGATTTAGGAGAAACTCTACAGGGTAAGGGAGACTTCCACTTCTCTCTCCTTTTAAGACCACTTCATTATGGTGTGTTTTCAATTTGTTGAAATAATTTATTTTTATAGAATTTATTATTTTTCATTACTGAAAAAATATTCTTTTATCAATATAATACCTTCTCTTTCTAATAATTTTCAACTTTCCTTAAATGACTTTTTGTACCCACCATGCTGCTGAACTTGCTTCATTAATTTTTCGCTTTTTTATGATAAATTATCATATCATGAATAAAAAAACACTACTTTTCCATGGGTATTCAAATATATGTAAAAAATATTTATTTATTTGTGGATTCAAAAATATGAAACCTGCATTCCCTTTTCATAGGTTAGTAATGATGTAATGATGATGTATTTAATCACTTTTATACACCATGATTTTGATAAGAACCCCATTCTTTATTCCTTATGGGTTATTAATGATATGATTTAATATGATCTATGTGAATAAAATTAGTTATTACTTATTAATGGTTCACCATGATAGTGCTTCAATCCATTAGGTAAATAATCAATCACTATAGATGACATGATTAACGATACCTTGGAAAATAACCTTGGTAATTTTGATTTATAACACCTTAAATATATTCTTATAAATGTATCATTAAAATGTTTTAGCCACATTCCCATGTTATGAATCATGTATTTTATATTTTTATATGCCTCATGTTCTCTTTGTCATTTTATGTTGCTATATCTCACGTTCATGTTGATATGCCTCATGATAACATGATAAATGTCTCCATTTCTTATTCCCTTACTGGGCTCATGCTCACCCCTTTCCTTTGATGTATGTCACCAGGATATGATATATAGTAAATTTAACTAAGGGTGAACCCATTAACAGGACTTTAATGTGGATTAGAATAATGTTTTATTTTTTCAATTATCATGTTCATAATTACCAATAAACTAAACCTTAAATATCTTGTGTTTTGTTCCATGTAATGAAAAGTTTTTATAATAAAAATTCACAAATCCATAGTTTGTATTAGGGGAAGGTTTAGTTATTTGTTGAAATTAGGACATTAAAACTTTAGTAATAACCCTAGGTAGAAGTTTAAATATAGGAAAATATATTATAATTTTGGTGATGTATTAAATGAGTGGTTTACAAGAAATGAAATCCCTATCTAGATAATACTATTTGAGGTTTCTCTAGAACAGATGTAACTATGGGTAACAACCCAAAAAACGTTTCATTGAGATAGAATCGATTAGAAACTGGTGCACAAAAATGGGTCTTCAGGCACATACAATTTTACACTCCTAAGAGATTTGTTTAGTTAGTACAATGTTTTTTATGAACCATTATGAAAGATATATAGAAAATGTAATATTTTTTAAATAATATTAATGAATAACATATTTAATCATGGTGAATTAAAAAATAAGCACCCTAATAATTATAATATTCCTAAAATCAACACGTTTCACACTGAGGTACTCTTCTGTTCAGAAAATTATGGGAAATAGGAGGAACTGTGCAAATGATAAGTGCAATGGATGATGCACTGATGACCTTACTAACATGATGGATGTTTGAATGGAAATATTTATGAGGATGATAAATAAACTATATCATGTTATGGATAATAACATGAATCATGCCGAGTAACTATATTCACATCGAAGGGAACAAATTTCCATTGACTCCTGTATGCATCATCAAACACCTTATTTTAGTGTATTTACTGATCCAATGATTGTTGAATAATGGATAACTTTATAGAATAGATATTTTATGTAATATATTATTTATATATAGAAAAATTCACCATAGAAATATACCTACGGAGAAGATAATAAGTAGTCAAAATTGATAAAAATCACAAATCTAGGGGAGATTTTTCACGAACTGAATCTGGTCCCCATAAAAAAACAGAACCAAAACCAGCCGGTGACAAGGCCCAAAGGGCCTCCCCAATCCCCATGGGATGGAAAAAGGTCATTGGTATTATAAAATGAAAATTGGGAATGATTTACTTGAGTTTATAAAAATAAAATGACAAACAATTCCAATAAAACTAATATGGACTTTTCAAACAAAACCATCTTTTACAAAATTTCAGAACTTAATTACATGGTTTAAAAAAATATCAAAGACTACAAAAAATTAATAAAACCAAAAAGGACAGACCATGAAAATACACATGGTGAGAGGCACCACCCTAAATCCATCTCCATAACACCGCATCCCGATAGAACGCTAAAATGACAAACTATTGGTACAAAATATATACCCAATCCTACAGAAAAAAATAACCAAGTTTACTTACACCCAAAGTTGTAAGTAGTGTGTGAGAAAAACCCCAGTAGGATAACACTACCAAGAGACTCCATTTGATAAACATTCAAATATGAAAAGCATGCATGTTTTCAAAACATGATATTCTAGTAATAATTTCTAAGGAAGCTACTTAAAAAAAGAATTTTTCATGTGGGATATTTTAAAAAATCAACACTTTTAAAAATAATGTCAATTATAATAAATTTTCCATCTAAACATAATGTATTCCAATGTTAAGCACAACTTAGCTAATGATCTCAAGCAATGGGAAAATAACCCCTAGGCACTAGCTCGCTTTGGGTCCCAGGTATGTCGAATCTCGATGAGAGTAACCATCACAATAACAGTTCTCATACACACGAGCCACTAGTAGGGTGAATACCCATAACCTAGTGGTCCTCAATCATCATCATCATCATAGTTTATTAATTTATGTAAGCATAAAACTTTCTACATGAAATTGAGTCCAAACCCCATGGGATCACAAGCATACAAGTACACATCCAGCCAATATGATACCTGGGTTTCCCTATTGTGCTCAAACAAGGTAAACAAGTCAAGAAATATCATTTTCACATGTAAATACCACTTCCAAATAAAAAATTCACCCAAAATTACACATTTATATCATCTAAGTCACATAATCAACTTTTTCATTCAGATGCATTTTGAAATCATACTCACCCAAAAATAGCCCACAACACTTTTAACATTTTGTTAACACTTCCACAAATCCTTTAATTTTTTTTAAAAAACCCTTTCAAGATACTCTAACACACATAATATCCTAGACACATATCACATAATACTTATTTCATCAAAAAATTCATTTTTCACATCACACTAACGTAAAATAGCCCACAAATGTGTTTTTTCCACTCTTTCTTTTTAATAAAACATTTCAACAATTTATAAGAATTATGAAAATGTTGGACATCTTAAATCACAACATTAACTTTAAAAAACTGATATTAGGTGAACACACTCACCTAAATAGTAAATATACACCCTTTTCCCCTTTTTTAACCAAATAAAACATTTACAATTTTCACAAAACAATCCCAAAGGGTATAACTATGTCTTGCACACAAAACCCATTTCAAAACCCCCTTTTATGGAAAAAATCACAATAAGGCCCTACCAAATAATAATTGGAAGAACTTTTAACATTTATTAAACTATTCTAAAGTAATATAAAATCACCTAAAATTATACCACAAAATATACACATGAAAAACACACATTTTCATAAAACACCTTCAAGTAGTGAAACAACAACAAGTTTCTACACATAAAACCTCTTAAAAATCCCTCTATTAAACCCTTAATCACACCAATACCCTTAGAAGATATATTTGGCTTCCCAAAAAATATTTAACAAACTAATTACATATGTTATAACATTAACCCAAATATTACCACATGGTTTACACCGGTAAAAAACCTAATTTGAAACAAAGTGAAACTATAAAATTAACTTCTTAACAAACTGAATCAAAAATGATTTTCACACAATGAAACAAATATGAGGAAACTATGAAAATAATGTAATCAAGCATGCTAACTCATCAAAAAATTATTAAACTTAGATTCACCTACTGAAAGTGTCAAAATCTTCAATACTTGGTGTGAAACATCAACTGCACCATCGCCGCACCTCAAGGAAGTTAAATCCAACATAAAACCACAATATTTGACAAAAAAGACACCAAATCAACCCCTATATACGAATAAAACCTTCTGGAAATGAGGAACTTGAAGAAAGGGTGAATGAAACTCTAAGTGAAGGGAAGAAATCAAGGAATGAAATACTGACTTAAATGATTTTGATGTTTCCCCCATAAAATATCCTTTCAAAGTTGAGGTCCATAGGAGGGGGAGTGACCATGGAGGCTTTACATGGAGGTAGGGCATGATATAGATAAGATAGTGGAAAATTTGGTTTATTTCTGGAAGGGTAAATGGTCAAAACACTAAAAAATTTAATGTTCTAGACACCCTGCATGGTTTGGCTACACGGTTTAGTAAACCATGCGGCCAAACCTTGTGGCCTCGTCTGGCCACAAAAAAGTAATGTATTGCCTCAAATTTTAGTAGGGTCCAATGGGAAAACCTAGGGATAATGATAGGCCAAGTATTGGGGAGAAAATTTCCAAAATAAACCACCCTTTTAACCCAAAAGCTCATCCAACTCAAGGGTACAAACCAACTCAACAACTTACCCCTCAAGTGGTGCCTCTAGGAGTGTAAAAAAACCAACTAAAACCCACCACAACCTCACACCATCCATTTGAAAAAAATAGTGGGCCAATTACCATCCAATACCCCAAGACCAAGGTCATAGATCATGAAAATAAGAGACACCAAAATTTCAAAACCAAAACACTGGAAAACCAAGACAAATGTATGAATAGAAACCAGATTTGAACCAAAGTGTGGAATTGAAAATATGGGTGTGATAGTTCTCCCCACCATAAATATTTCCACCCTTGAAAAGCCACTGGAAGGAAAAAATCAAAAACCAAACCCAATCGATAAACCAAGATGCACTAACTTGCAAGTTTCACCCCTAAAGGCCAAAACACCTATATTGATCAATTAGGGAAGGAATACACTCACAAATAAAAACATATATCACATCCCTAAAATGATAAATCACATATGGATTTTATCACAAAATAAAAACCCTCAATCAATATTTAAACATTATTCCATCAATTTACCCAAATAAACAACAACGAAGAACACGTTTACATTTACTTTACTTTAACCAGACTGTTGGGAGTTCTCCAATCCCAACGTTTACCCAAGGAAGATATAGGTAGTTAGATAGCTCTAAACAAGAATACCTACCACCAAGACAGGACCAATGACTAATATGAGTTACTAGTATAGAGATATACAAATAGGCTCCCACCATAAGAGATAACTCAAATTTTCCCAAGATAGGATCAGGACACTATTAGGGGGAGGCCCGAATAGACTCCCTAGTACAAGGGGTAGACTTCCATTCGAAATTTACAACGGAACATACATGAGAATAATAGTTGGTCTCCCGACCATAATAACTAACCATCTTAACTGTCCATCATGGGATGACACAAGAAGAACCCAAATTTAAAGAGTTGGGACGACCGAACAGTTAATCCGCACTATTTGAGAAATTGTGCGCTAACCATGTGTATCCTTCTACTAGCATGGTTTTTTGGGGTATGGTTACTACTAACCATGCACAAACCGTGCAATAAACTTATATAGACATGTTCCCCACTATACTCCAACATCTTGATGAAAACAAAATGGGAAATGAATGACATTGGGAGATAACATGGGCATGAGGCCCTCCACCTCTTTACACCAAACAAGAACTATAGAGGGAAGATGATGACAACAGAGGTTTAAAATATTCCCATATTTCATACTAAGGATAGGTATTTTTACAAGGATTTGAATAAACACCTTCCTCTAAAATAGAGGATTTTGATATTTTTTCATGGGAGACATTATTCCAACATAACAGATACTCTCAAAGGATTGCACCACCTTCACCTTTATAGTCAAACAAGAACATGACATCACAATTCATCACAAAACATGACCTTTGAAACTGATAGAAACAACACTAGGGAAGGGATATTATGCCAAGTGTAAGGACTCGAACCCAGTTACCCAGAATCGGTGAATTATTACATATCATTGGAATGATATAAGGAATCATGTCCCAAAAGACCGATCCGTTTAGTATCTTTTGATTTATTAGATACATATATAAGTTTTATATTACAACAAGAAATAAAAAAACCATTGTGTCCCCTTTGAACACTCTTATATCCCTTAGCTTATTCTTGAAGGTTAATATTAATATACTTATTTTCATCCTAGAAGAATAAAACATAAGAAAGGGGTGATCTCAAATGATCAGTAAGGATAACAATATAGAGAAAACTCTCATAAATACGAGCAAACATTTAAGGTAATGTATAAGACTAGAACACAAAGCTTTTAAACTTAAACTTCAGTGTAATAAGAAAAAGATAAGCCAAATAATGCTATTTACTTATTCACATAGATATTCTACTAGTCGAATAATCACATGTAATATCAATAGCTAATTAAATAATGATGGAATGCCTAATGCCAGACTTCATAACCACATAGTCAAGGCCTTATGACAAGACTAGAAATAAGATTTTTTCAAGGCTTGTTCCAAGAGACTAGTTTATCCCATTAGACCTACTGATGCATCGAGGATCTATAGCGAGCTCCACCCATCACTTACTAAGTCAAATGCATTACTCAATTGAAAAGGTTGAACCATAACATAAACAACCGTATTAAAAATATCATATGAAATGTTAATAGCTTAACCATAAACCATGAATGGTATAAAAATAACACATCCACAGTAAAAAATATCACAAAACCTTCAATACCATTTGGAAGATTGTATTATAATGAATCAACTTTAAATAAATGTAAACCCAATGAAGGATGTTTATATATATGAAAATAAACATTAAAACCATTTGAGAGAAATATCCCTATTTCTTGAAAACATTTAAAAGTCTCACTATTTATTAAGAATCCATTTAAAAGAGATTTTTTAATCAAAGTGTCTCATACCACTTTGAAACTTTTAAAAGGAATTTTAATTTTAAAACATTCATTTCCATATAAATAAATCATTAAAACCATTTTTAAAACATGGACATTAAGGAGAAAAATTTTGAAGATTAATATTTTAAAAAATTTAAAATGATATTTTAGTTAGAGTTCTTATCCAAATGAGAGAAGCTTGAATACAAATAATTGAGGTAATAAAAAATTTAAAATATCATGATAATAAAGTGATCCATGATATACTATGTCAAAGAATAGTATATACACAAAATAAATGTGAATTGGAGAAGAACAACAAAAAAGTCTCAATGGAATGTAAGTTGAGATGAATTACATTATAAAGATCGTATACTAAGGTTAAGGATGAATCAATGACATAATAATGTGTGAAAAATATAAATACATTCAATATTATTGGATATTCTGTGTAAATAAATGGGCGGACATTCACAAATATTCTTTTAAAAACAACACCAATGACTTGGATATTTAACTCAACTAGTAAAGATTGAGTTAAAATTACTCTTATCAAGTTCATATCGATGACTTGTGAATTTATAAATGGATTTATTATGCATATCAGATGTATATCCACAAAATTGGAAGTGAAAATCACTACATATGTAAATAAATTGTAATTTCACACATAATCTTGGGGTAAAATAATCAATGAAGTTTGCGTAAAACCGAACGAGAGTAAATTGAAATTAGAAATTCTATTACCGATTTGGTAACTTAAGAAACATACACCCCATGAAATAAGGATAATACAATGATGGTTTAAATCCCAACACGATAATTTATATTATGAAAACCATACAATCATGGGTAGTACATACACCACAAAAAAGGTAATGGTGGTAAATTTGCTTGAATCTTACGAGAATAAAAGTGAGGTGAAAACCCCTTACCTTGTACTTTTCCATAGTATAGGGTAGGTTAACCTATTTTATAATATAGAAATCATTGTTACTAAATTATATAGAAACCAAATACATAAATATGATATCATGTATGATCTTCTAATATTTCTTTGTTTATGATATTTCAGTAGTATCATTGTCTTGGTTGTTAACTTATTGGTTTTCCTTTATATGTTTTCTTATGTAAGTCTTGTTTGTTATGTATAGTCTGTATTTGATTCATATACAGAATTATATTAAGTTCATAAATGTTATTTTTAATTATAAACATAGTCGTCGCATTAATTAATTTAAAATTAATTCCTGTTGTCAAAACCGAAAAGCGGGTTTTTAAAAAGTAAAAACTATCAAAAGATTAACATATGTTTACGTAAACTTTAAATGTGAAATTACTTCAAATGACCTAAATTTTATTAAATGATAAAAATATAATCTAGTTATACTTACAAACCATTCAAATTCAGAATTTAACCCTATAAATTATTTTGGTTAAAAAAAATTTTCTATTAAAATTTAGTATTTTTTAGTATTCATCAAAATATGAAAGTTATCAGAAAAGTACAAAAATTTATCCAAAATAGTTTTATAGGTCTTGATTATAAATAAGAATTTAATTTCAATAAATTTAATATATAAAAGTGTCAAATATTGGTTTTAAATAGGGTTTTCCATTAAAAAGTGGTAAAATTTTATTTTTTGAAAAATAATTCTTTTATCTGAAAAAATGAATTTGTTATTATATTATGTCTAAGAAACACATAATATGAAATTATATGGAATATATAAAATTCCTAACTTTGTTAATACTATTCATAACCACTTTTTTAATGGCTAGTTTGGTATGTCATGGTGCGCTCAAACTCGGTGTTTCATGTAGCGCAAGCTATTGAATTACTTTAAAGAAAATAACTTACTATGAAATAATGGGATGTTACATTATTACCCCCTTTTAGAAATTTCATCCTCACAAATTTAAAATTGGGATTGGGAACTTCATTGAAAGCACCAAATTAGAAATAGAGTAAATAAAACTATCACTTTAAGAGGCATAAATAAAAGTACAATGGTCACCAAAGATATCCCATACTAGGATTCAATATAGGAAAAAATGGATATAAAAGATAACCTAAGTGACATGTTCTGATGGAGAGTGATAGAGAAAAATGATCAGGAGAATGTTAACAAGAAGAAAACCAAAAACTTGTGATGGGATAATCGGTCATTAGTTTCCCAATAGGAAAAGTAAATGGATAACATGTTTTTTGTTTTATGTTCTATTTCATATATATGAGGAATTTATTTATGAGATTTACTAATAACATAATGATATATACTTACTTTTTAAGTAGTGTTTCATCATTTAATAAATTTATAACACTAACTAATCTTTTTTTTCAAACAATGAGAATTCAAGATGACTTGGTCATACCTGAAGTTCTAGAATCAATATCTAGTGAATCAAATTATCCAAAAAGGATAAACTACATATTTACATTTTCTTTAATGATTAACCAAAACCAAAATGGTTGGTAAATGATCAGATGATCCCAAGAAAGGATAATCCTTTAGAGAAAGAAATACTAATCATAATTTCTAAAATTAAACCTCCAATACTAAAAGTTCGATAAATACCATTAAATAAACAATTGTAATTAATATCCTTCAGTATAATCCAATCTAATATTGAAACCCCAAAATTTTTAGAATTTGATTATGTAGTCTTCCACGTTAAATTGAATATCCAAATAACATCGACTACTGTAAAATTCACATACTTAAAATTAATTAACCTAATCACATATTCACTATGATAGGTTAATAATTTCCATAAATAACCAAAATCGATATAAAAACACAATAAAAATAGAGATTCAAATCCACCATTACTCCTCAAATGAAATCACATAGTATTCTATTTTCCATAGGCATATAGTGTTCCCAACAGAGTGAACATCTTCCAAAATAACATTTATCACGTAGTCACCAAATCGTTTTCCTATAATAAGGATATCCATTTGATAAGATATAAGATCCTAAATCTACTTATTATTGATCAATAAAATCATTTAACTAGAAATAATTAGTCACACTAACCAGGGAATTCATGTAGTCCAATGGTAGGTGATAAATCCTAATCGCACTCTTGTTGTGGGTTTGATACCCACAGCTTTATCTAATGTGATGGGTTGTCACACAGTCTGTGTGTTGACCTTTTTCAAAAACTATATTTTATCATATTACCAAAATAAGGTAAATTTATCAAAATAACCATAACATAAATTCACCACCAATGTTATCTCATACCTCGCATTTTCATCATAAAATTTAAAATCTTGTAATTTCCTCAAATTCAAGGATCATATAAACTCAAATGGTTCTTTATAACTATATCAACAATAGAGAAGATAATTCTTCCAAAAATATCATTTTCACATAACAAATTGCAGGGTTATACAAGAGAAATTTCTTCCAAAGTTATCCCTTCAACAAAGGGCACTAATACTTTTAAAAAAAATTCATCCATTTATTTCCACATATGTTGTTCCTTGACTAAGAGGATTTCTTATAGAATATAGAATTTACTCATATAATTCCTAGATCCCCTACATTTGTGGAAAATTACTGTAAATGGATTCTTAGGATAATTTTAATTTTCTTCCACAGTACTCTTCATTTTTTCTCTGAAATTAGTTACTTTATGTCCTTCTTTCCCACACATAAAGAATTTATATGTTCCATTGAGAAAAATTCCTTAGTGTCTCCCTCCACAATTATTACATGATGGAAATTGAGATTTCTTTTCTCTCGGGTCTCCACTCCTAGAGCTCTTATCATTCACCACCTTTCTCTTCTTTTTAGAGTCTAGGATTTGGTTAATATATATTTTGTAGCTCATATTTTCAGAAAACTGATTCGGTATGAACAATTTATCTTTTACACCTATCAACATTAAATTTCGTTGACCATTTCCACCATCATGAAAACCTTATACATCATGTTTACTATTACTATGACTTCCTTGAAATCAAGCCATTGACTAACACAAGAAAGCATAGTGTGAGTCATTAAATAATTTAGAGAATATCATAACACCTTATTTTCAATCAAAAATACCTTAGGATTAACCAAGGTTATTTATTCTCATCTTATATTAAAATCCTTCAAATCGTTTTGAAAAATATGTGAATTATCCTGAGCATACCCCCAGGGATCATCGTAACTTAGAGTGCAGCAAGGCCCATTTTCGTGTACCCGGATACACTAGGTCAAGCTCGAAACTGCTTGTCAGAGTTTTCACACCTAGGTAAATCTATGCTCGAGCTGCCTCTACCTGCTCGTATCCAGACAAGGATGTATTTCTTGTAAAAAAACATAATATTTACATTACCAATTTTTTTTTATGATCTTCTATACTAATCCTCAATGTCTATTTTAGGTTACTATTTCCTAAGAAGAGTTTTTTCTAAATCTAGCTTCCATGGTTTGTACTAAACATTCTTTGATGCCAACTGTAACACCCCGAACCTAGTTTCCTAGAATCGGTGCATTATTATATAACATTAGCATGATACAGGGCATCTTGTCCCAAATGACCGATTAGTTTAGTATCCCTATAAGTACTAGATAGATACATAAGTTTTACATTACATCATGAAATAAAAAACAACATTGTGTCCCCTTTGAACACTCTTATATCCCTTTAATAATTTTGGTAGGTTAATCATAATATTATTTTTTTCATCTTGTGAAAATAAAACATAAGAAAGGGGTGAGATTAGATGCTCAGTAAGGATAACAATATAGCAGAAACTGCCATAAATAAGAACAACCATTTGTGGTATTGTGTAAGACTAGAACACAAGCCCTTTAAACATAATCTTCAGCCTAATATGGCAAAGATAAATGAAATATTTCCATTTACTTAGTCACATGTATATTCTACTAGTCAAATAATCACATGTAATATCAATATCCAATTTTATAATGATGTAATGCACAATTCTAGACTTTATAACCATAGAGTCAAGGCCATGTGCCAAGACTACAAATATGATTTTTTCAATGCCTTCTACTAAGACACTAGTTTGTCTCATGATACCTACAGATGCACCGAGGAGCTATGGCAGGCTCCACATATTACATACTATGTCCAACACATTCCTCATATGAAATGATTGAAACATAACATAAACATTCATATTAATACTAGCATATGAAATATTAATACCCTAGCTATAAACCATGAATGATATAAAAATAACAAATCCATAGTCAAACATATCACAAAACCTTCAATACCATTAGGAATATTGTATCATAATGATTCAAATTTAAACAGACATAAAATCTAAGGAAGGATGTTGACATAGATGAAAATAATCATTAAAACCATTTAAGAGAAATATCCATTTTTTCTTTGCAAAATTAAAAAGTCTCACTATTTTTCAAAATAACATTTAAAATAGATTTTTGAATCGAAGTGTCACATGAAAATTTGAAGCATTTAAAAGGAATTTTAATTTTAAAACATTCATTTCCACATAAATAAATCCTTCAAACTATTTTTAAAACATGGACATTAATGAGAAATATTTAGAAGAATAAAATTTTAATACAATTAAAATGATATTTTACTTAGAGTTCCTAACCAAATGAGAGACACTTGAATAAAAATAATTGAGGTAATAAAAACTAATAATCTCATTTTAATAAAGGGATTCATGATATTCTATTTCAAAGTACAGTATATACACCAAATATATGCGAATTGGCGCATAACAACAAAGAAGTCTCAATGGAATGTATGTTGAGATGAATTTCCTTATAAAGACCGTATCCTTATATTAAGGATAAAGAAATGAAATAATAATGTGTGAAAAATATAAATACACTCAATATTATTGGATATTAAATGTAAATCAATCAGAGTACATTCCCATATATTCTTGTAAAAACAACACCAATGACTTGGTTGTTTAACTCAATGAATATGGATTGAGATAAAATTACTCTTATCATGTTCATATGGATGAATTAAGAATTTATCAATGGAGTGATTATGTGTATAAAATGTATATACACACAAATTGGAGTGGAAATTATTACATAGGTAAATAAATAGTGATTTCACAGCTAATCTTGGGGTAAAATAACCAAAGAAGTTTCCATAAAACTGAATGAGTAGAAAATGAAATTTTAAATTCTCTTACCGATTTGGTATCTTACGAAACAAACAACCTGTGAAAGAAGGATAAAAAAAATGATGGTTTGAATACCCATAAATTAAATTATATTACACAAAAAATACAATCTTTTGTAGTACATACACCACAGAAAAGATAATAATGGCAAATATAGCTTGAATCTCATAGGAATAAAAGTGAGACGAAAACCCCTTACCTGGTAATTTTCCTTAGTATAGGGTAGGTTAACCTCTTCTATAATGGTGAAATAATTTTTATTAATGTATAAAAGAACCAAATACATAAATATGATATCATATATGATATTCTAATATTTCGTTATTAATGATATTTCCATAGTATCAATGTTTTGGTTGTTAACTGATTCATTTTACTTTATATGTTTTGTTATTTAAGTCATGTTTATTATGTATAGACTGTATTTTATTCATATACAGAATGATATTAAGTTCATAAATATTATTTTAATCACAAAAAAGAAAATTATTCTTGAATTATTACGATGGGGAATGAATCTCATCGCATTCGTGGAGACAGAAAGTTGTACGTACGCATGAGCGACAATATCATTATATTGATGGTGAAATCGTATGTAATTGGATGGTATATAATTTATACAGAATCATTAAAATGTTATATTTATTATTTACATCAGTTATACACATTATTATACCCATCCAGATAATGAAGTGTTTGAATAACAAACTACACAATGACGTGAAGACGGTAAGTCGTACGTACGCACGTATGGTGACTTTGTCATTTATAGGATGGATAGAATAATGAGTATAGTTGTACAATATTTATAAATACATGAATATATGTATGAGGTACATGATTTATTATTTGTTTAGGGAATCAAAAAAGGAAAAAGGATGTGGGAGAAAAAAATAACTTTAAAGAGGGTGGTGGAATTATTACCACTTCTTCGAGTGTTTCCTTTTGAGTTGATCAAAAGGGCCCCTTAAGATGGCTTTCCGATCAAATTAAGTCGTTTAGGATTAAGTAAGGGAAGTTGGGAATATATTTGGATAGGGTTCGGCCGAGCCAAATGGATTTGGAGGTGTGAAATTAAGAGAATGGGAAGTACACTTTTATTAAAGAGGTGAGGGTCACTTTATGGAATGCTTCAAATATTATTTTATAATAAAAAAATTTTCGGTTTTAATTGGCTCCGAAATGATTTATTTCAAATATAAGGTGTGGATGGGTCTAAAAACTCTCAACAAATAGGTTCTATAAAAGTTTTGGTTACAATTTTATCCTTATATTTTAGATTTAACTATGAGTTAAATTGTTTATCTTTTACCGTGTCTTCTTGTATTCTTACACTATATGGTCAATAAACATTCTATAAACATACAAGAGAACAAAAATTGGTTCATTAATAATATATTTAATATTATTTAATCCTTTTTTATGAACCTTAGACTTTTTAAAATATTATATCAACCAAAATTATAGTATTTTGGTTAAAAACTAATTTATGTCAATTTTGACACTATTTGGTATTTTGTTTTTTGTGAATTTCATAACAACCTTATCAATTCAAACAAAATTTATCTAATCAACCCTATCATGTCATATTAGCATATAGAATTTTTGTATGGTATCAAAACTTTTAAATTCTATTTATTTTAATATTTATAATATAAATTATTTTAATATTTCATTAAAAATGTAATAAATGCATCAACATTGTGTCATAAGTAAATTTAATTATTTAATCTCTAAAAATTATAAATAAAATATCATTATGTAGGAAATATTTTGTATCTTTCTAATGAATATTTATAGACTAATTTATCTTATGTATAACCCTATATTAAAATGGTTTAGTTAATAAACATTGAATTTAACACCTCTTTAAATAAAATAATAATAAATATCCCAATATAATCCAAGTGAACCTGAAAGATTTTATTTTATTCCTAAGGTTGTTTTTGGCCTAATTATAATTATACAATAGGATTAGGACATGTGTTAGGGTAATTATAATATCATTTTTACCTTTAATTACCCTATTTACTTTTAACCATGGTAAATAAAAGTCAAAAGTTATTATTCACCAAAAACTATTTTAATCTTATTTAAACACGTTTTACTTACTAATATTAACCATTTCTCTTGGATTTTTGAAATTCAATTTACAGAAGTAGTAAAATTAATTTTTATGCAAATTTTCAAATGCTCCTAGAAGGTAGGTAAAGGACGGTAAAAAGATCCATATAATTTTATACATCAAATTTTATTATAAAATTACTCCAATGAATTGAATTTAATTTATATAGGTATTATATATATATTTTGACTTAAAATAAATTTAATTAAAATAAATAATTATTTAAATAAAAAGTCAGTTTTAAACTATAACACTGTGCTTTTCACTGTTCATCAAAAATTGAATGTTTTTAGAAAAATACAAAAAAATTAGCCTAAGGTAATTTTGATATTCTGAAATAAAAAATGAATTTTATTTTAAAAAATTAAAAACATTTAATTATCTTAAATTAATTTAAAATTAATTCCTTTTGTCAAAACCAAAAAGCAAATTTTTAAAAAGTAAAAACTATCAAACGATTGACTTGTGTTTATGTCAAATTTAAATGTAAAGTTACTTATAATGACCTACATTGTATTAAATGATAAAAATATAATCTAATTATACTTACAATCCATTTAAATTCATAATTTAACCCTATAAATTATTTCGATTAAAATAGTTGTTTTCAATTAAAATTTAGTATTTTTCGGTATTCATCAAAATATGAAAGTTATCAGAAAAGTACCAAAAATTGATCTGAAATAAATTTTTATGTCCTGATTATAAAGTAGAATTTAATTTCATTAAACTTAATATATAAAAGTTCCAAATATTGGTTTTAAAAATTATTTTACATTAAAAGGTGAAAAAATTTCATTTTCTGAAAAATTCTTATTTATCTAAAAAAGAATTTGTTCTTATATTTTGTCTAAGAAACACAAAATATAGATTCTAAAATTATATGGAGTATACAAAATTCAAAATTTAGTTAACACTATTCATAACTGCTTTTTGAACTTGTTGTTTGGTATGTCGTGGTGTACTCAAACTCGGTGTTGCATGTAGCGCAAGCTATTGAATTACGTTAAAGAAAATAACTTACTATGAAATCTTGGCGTGTCACACCAAGTCCTAAACAACACATGAATCTGGAAAATGTCCATAATCTTTAATCATGACCAAATTTCCTACACTGGTGGTATAACCTAAACTCTTGCTTCGAAGAGACCATGAAGGACCCAGAGGCCCCCTAAGACACCATCTAGATACTAATCCACATGAACAACCCAAGACTACTTCGACCTTCGATGAATCAGGTAACATAATAATCTAAGGTTTCTTTAAACCATCCATGAGAACATTCCCACTACTAGAGGATCCTCCAAACCAAAATGTAAAGGGTGTAGTCTCATTTTAAAAATCTCAAGAAAATATTTCTTATATTGATCAACTGGAGGATTTTCCAATGACGAAACAATCTGGGATGCACCTCAGTCATGCACTAAACCTTAATGGGGGTGTACCTTATCCAACGATAAAACCCAAGGACCCAACCAAGATGATCCATTGTTCAAGATGTGCAACACACCAGATCTAAACACATGAAGGGAACCACCATAGAGGCATCTCGAATCATTTCTCAGAAGATACCACTTACCGAACCTTTAACCCAACTCACCGAGCCAACACAAACCCCAAAAAAAGTTCAAACAAGAGGGGTTCTTAGACTCAAAACATCCCACACCATCAACATTTTCAAAAACACATAATACACATCATAAAAAACAAGTCATCAAGACATCATGCTTTCCTTTAAAAACATTTCTTTGAAAACAAAAAGTTCAACGGTTAGCGTATCCACTAATGGTAACCCATGGTCCTCACAAAGGCATGTTTTAATGCCACACTGGGAACCCTCCTCATATCCATCACAAAACTCATCATGTCATGCCATTAACCATCCATCACCCCATATAACCCTATGCATGTGGTCGCTTATAGAATACCAACGGTTAAAATAAAAATTCTTTCCACTTTTCAAAACCAAAATAATCAACCAATACTTCTTATTTCTCAAGACCTCTAAAGAATAAATCAAAATACCAATAATTCAAATGAATACTCACTTTAAATTTATATAAATCAATGTTAAAACATCTCAACCCATTAAAACACCTTTCAATAGTTTATAAAACTCTACTGAGAACACTTTTTCAAAACCAACTTTAACATAATTTCCTACTTTCAAAAGAGGTATAAACACGCCATTTTCTATTTCAAAATAATTCTGAAAATTCATTTCAACCGTTTGACAAATCAAAACATTCCCAATTTATTAGAAAATTATTTCACAGAAACTTTACACTTTTTAAAAGCAATTCATTTTTTCTTTAAAACCAAACTTCTAATATTTCAAAACTAAAGAACAGAAGACAATGCAAGAGGAAACTACTTTCAGTGGGTGACTTGGACATATGGTTGGATTCCATATACTAATTACTTCACTATCACGAAGATTGATATAGGGAAATATCTCCCTCTTCACATGGCTTGCCAGGCCCTGTGATCTCCTTAAGACTATTAACCCAACTCTCTTTTCATTTCCCCTTATTATCATCAAACCAAGAAAACCGAATCACTCAGACAAATCCCGACTTCCACAGGTGACTCGAATCCCATCATGGGGTGTGCTGGCTAGGAACAGTACCCATAACCGGAATGTCATGTTCTTATAGTTCTAAGTCCTGTATATCCTGACTGTTCCCCAAATAACATGACCCCAAAGAGCGAACCTCATCTGATACCATTTTGTCATGAACCGAATCTAGTCACCATCAAAACTGGCACCAAAACCAGCCCGATACAATGAATGAAAGGTTTTCCAGATCCCCATGGACTGGCACAAGTTCCCACATATCCTAAAATAAACATTGTGAATTATTTACCTGATTTTATAAACATACAATGACAAACAACTCCAATAAATCCAATCTGAATTTTTTTAAAACCATATTTCACAAAATTTCAGCACTAAATTACATAGTTTAAAACAAATCTCAATGAATATAAAAAATTAATAAAACCAAAAAAAATCCCAAGAACCTTCATGTTAGAAGAGGCACCACCATCAAGCCATCTCCCCAACAACGCATCACGATGGACTACTGAAAGCATGAATTGTTGGAATAATAGTTTTTCCCAAACCTGCGGTAAAAAATAACCATGTCTACTTACACCCAAAGGTGTTAGTATACTATGAGCCAAATCCCAGTAGGATACCACAACCAGGAGATTACATGGTATATACATTCAATTACTAGAATCATGAAAGTTTTCTAGACATGAAATGCTAGTAAATATTTCTAAAGATACAACATAAATAAACATATTTTTCAAGTGGGCTATTTTAATGAATCAACAATTTTAAAAATAATGTCAATGCTACTGAATTTTCCATCCAACCATACCGTAATCCGATGGTAAGCACAAATTAACTAATGAACACAAGCAATGAGAAAATAACCCCTAGTAACTAGTTCATTGTGCATCCAAGGTACCTCATATCTCGGTGAGAGTAACTATCAAAATAATCCTTATCTGGAACATAATCCACTAGAAGGGAGAATACCCATAACCTAGTGGTCCCAAATAATAATCATCATCATAGTTTAGTTAGTTTTTTATGCGACAAAATTGCTACATGAAAGTGAGGCCAAATCCCACAAGTAAACTAGCATACTAGTACACGTCCACCCACCTAGATACCTCGGTTTTCATATTGTGATCAAACAAGTTCAACAGGTCAATAAATATCAATTTCACATGAAAATACCAATCCGAAATCAAAAATTCACCAAACATCCCACATGTATATCACACAAGTCACATACTCCACTTTTTCATTCAAATGCATTTTGAAATCATATTCACACCAAAATAGCCCATAATACTTTTCACATTTCTTTAACACTTCCAAAAATCCTTTAATTTTATTTAAAACATTTCTAACATAGTAAAACTCACAAAAAAGAGCACACACATATCATGTAATACTTATTTCATCAAAAAAAATTCATTTTTCACATCACACTCATACAAAACATCCCACAAACATGATTCACACCTCACTTTCCCATTGATAAAACATTTCAGCAATTTATAAATCATTATGAAAATGTATAAAATATTAAATTACAACTTTACCTCTAAATACACATATTAGGTGAAAAAACTCACCAAAAAAGTACATATAAACTCTTTTCCCACTTTGTTTAACCAAATAAATCATTTTCAATTTTCACAAAACAATCACAAAGGGTATAACGATGCCTTCCACACAAAACCCATTTCCAAACTCCCTTTCAAGTCCAACATCACACCAAGACCCTACCAAAGCATAATTAGACACCCTTTAAACATTTATTAAACCATTATCAATTAATATAAAATCACCTCAAATTATACAAAAAATGATACACGTTGAAAACACACATTTTCATAAAATAACTTCAAGGACTAAAACACGGTTTTACACATAAAACCTATTTGAAAACTCTCTTTAAAACCCAAAATCACACCAATACACTACTAAGACATAATTGGAATCCAAAAAAATATTTAACAAACCACATTCAAAGGTTATAACATAAACTTAATGACTACCAAAAATTTTACACAGGGAAAACCCCCAATTTCAAACAAAGTGCAGAAATAAAATTAACCTCTTAACAAACACCAACAAAAATGGTTTTCTAACAATAAAAAACATATTAGTAACTTTAAAAATAATTAAATCAATCATGATAACTCATCAAAAAATAATTACACATGCAATCATCAACCAAAAGTTTCTAAACCCTGAAAACATGGTGAGAAACATCAACCGCACCATCACCGCACCTCAAAGAAGTAAAATACAAACTAAAACCACAATATTTGATCAAAAAGAACCCAAAATAAAACCCTAGGTACGAACCATAACTTTTTTAAATTAGGAACTTTAATAAAGGTTGAATGAAACACTAAGAAAAGGGAAGAAATAATGGAATGAAACAATTACTGGCATGATTTTGAGGTTTTCGCCATCAAATCTCCCATAAAAGTTGAGGTCCAAGGGAGGGGGAGTTACCTTGGAGGATGTACATGGAGGTAGGGAAAAAATAGAAAAGATAAGGGTGGATTTGTTTTATTTATATAATAGAAAAGGGTTCAAAACACCCAACATGTTAATGTGGTGGGCACCTTATACGGTTAGACTATACGGTTTTGCTGCACGACTTAGTAAACCGTGCAGCCAAAGAGTGAAACCTGTTCCTGATTCCCAAAATTTAATGACTTGCCTCCAATTTCTGGGGGGGTGGTCCAATAGAAAAACCTATGGGGAATGATAGAACAAGGATATGTGAGAAATTCCAAAAAGAAAATATCCTTTTAACCCCAAAACTCATCCAACTCATGGGTACAAACCCCCTCCAAAACTTACCCTACAAGTGGTGCCTCTAGGAGTGTCAAAAAACCAACTCCAAAACTCCACAACCTCACACCATCCCTTTGAAAAAAGAGGAGTCCAATTACCATCCAATACCCCAAGACCAAGGTCATAGATGAAGAAAACAGGAGACACCAAAATTTTAGACCTGGAACACTAGGAAACCAAGAGAAAGCTGAGAACCGAAAGTGGATTTAAACCAAGGCATGGAATTGAAAATCCGGGGGTTGCTAAATTGATGTTATGGAGTGAGAAGAATTTAGGGGAATAGTTTTCAATAAATATTTTCTATGTGTGATAAAAAAAGGATAAGGAATTCCTAGAGCTAAAGTAGAAGGGAAATAAATTAATGGTAATACATGGAATGTAATTTACACTAATTTCTCGATACAACTCTATCTTTTGTTGGATACCATGTGAATGTTTGATAGATTATTTGGTAGTTTGAGACCCCATATGTTTATGAAGTTAGAAAATCATGAATATGAAATATATGATAAGATAGTGTAAGGTGATATGAAGTTTGAATTAGAGTTTGGAGAGATGTAGTGATCACACAGTTCAAATGAAAATAAAAGAGAAATGGATCCAAAATCCAGGAAGAATATTGATCATAGAATAATAGGAAAGAAAATGAAACTTCCCACATGAAAAAATGAGGGAAGAAGAAATCAGGTAACTTCTTTCATGGGAGTGTAATGTTCTATAAGTGTAAAAGAGATTGTCATATAGATTAGAAATCTCATGATGAGGTGAAGCCTCAACTTATCAATACTAATGAAAAAGGGTAGATGTTATAGTCCCAACCTGATGTTCAATTCATCATGTGTGGAAAACATGGGAACATTTCCAATAAATTTCCAAATTAGAAGATAATGGAGGAAATCCTCTATAAACAACATTATAGGCCAAGGATGAATGGTTTGAAATTTTATATTATGACTAATGAAGTAGATGCTCTAAATGATGTGGTGGAAGGTACACTCATTATTCACACAAAGCTAGAAAGTACTTTGTTTGATTTTATTTCTACACATTCATTTATTTAATCCATGTTTTAAAAGAATATAGAATCAATGTCTGAGATTCTAGAAGTAGAGTTTTCAATCAAGACTCATTGAGGGTTTATCCAAACATCAATAGTGTATAGAAACTCTAGTATTAGATTTGGTGAGTACAATATCATCGAAAATATTATAGTTATTACCATGGTATAATTTGATACTATACTTGTGGTGTACTAGCTCTCAATGTATAATGATAAATTCCATTGAATGTGAAAGGAAATTTCAGTAGTCATATATGGAAAACCTATAGTTATTTTCAATGGAGAGATATCATGGACTGATCTTTTCCTAGAAGCACCCCCATAGCATTATTTATGGAAATGATCAATGAAGATGAATAAGGAAATGAAAGTATAAGGATAGAGAATATCTCCATAATTCCAGAATACATTGACACATTTCTTAAAGAGTTACTTGAATCTTCTCTAGAAAGATAGATAGTGTTCTATATTGAACTCATACCTAGATCCAATATGATATTAAAGAACCCATATAGATTGGATAATATAGAGTTAGAGGAATTAAATTAATAACCTGATCATATTTCGGAGAAGGAATTTATCTGGCCAAATGTGTCTCCTTAGGGAGCCACTGTTATTTTTGTAAATAAAGACATATAAATGTATATAGGAATTGATTATAGGGAACTTAATGGTATCAAAGTGATAAAGAATTACCATATCCAAATGATTGATGATTTTTTGAATAGTTTTATGGGGTTCTATTTTTCTCCTAGATTGACCTATGATATAAGTATTATCAATCGAGGGAGAATAAAGAAGATATTCTAAAGACCGATTTATGAATAAGATATGGGAATTATGAGTTTGTTTTTATAACCTTCGGCTTGACTAATTCTCTTGATATATTTATGGATGAGATGAATTGAGTATTTATGGAGTACCTTGATAAATTCATGGTAGTTTTTTGATGATATTCTAAAATATGCCAAAATTCTCTAGGAGTTTGAGGATCATATAAGGGTTGTATTGAAAAATATGAGGAAGTTGGAAAATTCAGAAAATTTGAATTCCATTTATAATATTTTACATTCTTCGGAAAACATATAACCAATAAAGGAATCTCAGTTGACTCAGCCAAGATAAAGGATATTAAGGATTGGGATCATCCTGCAAAATTAATTGAGATTCATAGTTTCATTGGTTTAAGAGGATATTATAGGAGGTTTGTGAAAAATATTTCATGACTTTATAATCCACTAACCAAGTTAACTTGAAAAATAGCTAAGTTCACCTGGATAAATGAGTGTGAAAAAACTTTTGAAGAACTAAATAATTGATTTGGTACTGCATATATGTCAACTCTACCCTCTATCTAATAAGGATTTGTTATTTACTATAATTATTCTTCAAAATGTATTGGGTATATCCTCATGAAAAATGATAAGGTGATCGCTTATGCATCTCGACTGCTAAATCCTCATGAGAAAAATTATCCTACGCATGGCTTGGAGATATTTGCAGTCACTTTTTCTATAAAGATATATAGGAACTATATTTATGGGGAGAAATGTGATATATACATAGACCACTAATGTTTTAATTATACATTCATTCAAAATGAACTAAACATGAGGTGAAGGAGATGGTTGGAGCTACTTAAATACTATGATTATTAAAATCATTATCACCTTTGAAGAGAAAATAAATTGACTAATTAATTTAGTAGGAAGTACCTTGTTTTTCTTGTAATTATGAGTATTTAAGGAGATAAAATGATAAAGTAACAAGTAAGGTTGGAAATGGGAATAAAAAGGTAAAGGACATCACCAATCCTATCAAAAATGATTTCTAAATCATCGTTACTAAAAAAGATACAGATATATCAAAGAGGAGATCCTTTGATACAAAAGAAGATAGAGGGTGTGAATAATTATAAGATTCCTTTATTAAATTTTGATTAAGAAGATGTAATGAAATTTCATAGAAGGATAGGTGTCCCATAAATCCTTGAGATAAAGACATATTTGACGGATGAAACACATCGTTCTACATTATCTATACATCATGGAAGCACTAAAATGTGTTGGGAGATTCATGATGATTATTGGTGGGATAATATAAAAATGGATATTGAAGACTACACTACAAGGTTCTTAGTGTGTCAAAAAGTGAAGGTAGAGTAACAAGAATTTTCCTTTATTCAGTATTTATTGAGAATATGTAATGAAATTTCATATAAGGCTATGTGTCACATAATTCTATGAGATAAAGAAGGATTTGATGGATGAAACTGATAGTTCTACATTCTCTACACATCATGGTAGCACTAATATGTGTAGGGAGATTCAAGATCATTATTGGTGGGATAATATGAAAATGGATATTGAAGAGTACACTAAAAGGTTCTTGATGTGTCAAAAAGTGAAGGTAGAGTAACAAATTCCTAAAGGGTTATTGAATCCACTACCCATACCTAAATGGATGTGGTAAAATATCACTATGGACTTCACCACTAGTCTCCAAAGAACATAAAATAGAAATAATGTGATATTGGTTATAGTGGATCGACTCACCAATACTTCCCATTTCATCTCAATTTGGGAATATTTCTCTCTTGAGCAACTTACCAACATATACATAAAGGAAGTGGTGAGAGTTAATGGGTCTCTACTTTAAATCATTTTTATTGTGATCAAAGGATCACATCTAAATTCTATAGAACTATTCAACATTTTATGAATACTAAATTTAATTTCAATACGACCTATCACCCTTAATCTGAATGATATATTAAGACACCTGAAGACATACAAATAACATATTTTATGTAATTTAAAGGTGGATGGGATCAACACCTCCCATTAGATGATTTCTCATACAACAAATAATTCTACTAAAGTATTCAAATGGCACATCGTGATGCTCTATTTGGGAATAAATGTATAAATAATATTTTTTGGGATGAATTTGGTGAAGGAAAGATACTTGGTCATAATCTTATACAAATATTATAGGAACGGATCATTCCATCTAACAATATATAAAAAGATTCTCAGATTTGGTAGAATATCTATAATGAAATCCATCGAGGGGAATTGGAGTTTGATGTTGAAGAAAAATATTTCCTTTTAATATCACTATAGAAGAGATTCATGTGGTTTGGAAATAAATATAATCTTATATCTAGGTATATTGGACCCTTTGAAATCATTGATCACATAAGATCAGTCGCCTATAAACTAGCACTTCCAAAAAATCTGGCTCAAGTTCATGATGTGTTCCATGTATCTCTATTTAGGAAGTGCATATGTGATCCCTAACATGTAATAAATTTAAAGGTGGTCCAACTACAACATGAAATCTCTTATGAGGAGCAGCCAATTGAGATATTTGAATGTAGAGACGAAGTTCTGTGCAAAAAGGCAACTCAACTTGTCACTGTTTTATGGAGGAAACATAAGTATGAAGAGGTAACATGGGAACCATAATAAATAATGAGACATAAGTACCCTCACCTATCTCAAGTGAGAATATGAATTGAATTTTTATGGATGAAATTTATAAATGTGGGAAGAAAATAATGATCATTATTTTTAAATTATATTTGTTTCCTAAGAAAATGTGTGATATATCATAATACACATAAAAAATATAGATAAAACAAAATAACCTTATCATAATAATAAATATCATTACATTAGTTAGGTATTTAACCAATGAAAATTCCAATCATTATAATTACAAAATATAGAAAATAGAAAAGATAAAACATGGAAGTTTGGATTGTCCCAATCTTCTAGAATCATCACCCCCATGAATAACACAATATAAATGAAACAAAATATTAGAAAACCAATCAAAATATTATACAATTAAAATATAATCTTACGAGAAATTGTAGTAATTATTGAGTGAAATAATGAAGTGGTATTTATAGGGTGAAATGTGAATTTTGGAATAATAATATGACTATTGGTCAAATATGACTATTTTTCAATATAACCATTATTCTATATGATCATTGGGAACTATACTCATTGGTAATAATTTTACCCCTATAATTAGTGTTTATAAGTAGTAATGAAAAAGTAAAATTGGTGAAGAAATGAGAAATGATGGGCTCACATTGTAGAATCAAGCCGTTTGAAGACCATTTGTCCAAATATGAGAGGGAGGTAGTTCCATTGGCGTAATACCTTGAACAATATCAGGTAGAGCTTAAACAGGTGGGTTTTGAATGAAATAACATATGGGAGAAGTTCAAGTTAGTAGAGATTACCACTTGGTTAATGTTAGTTGATCCATCTAATGAAAATACCACCATCGCACACCTTACCCTTAGAGCGTATGCTGGTGTAATAAGGGGTCATATATCTAGGCCTTAGTTACTCAAAGTGTAATTTCCTTTATATAAATAAATTCTTAATTTCATCAATCCCATTTTGAGAACAATTTTTTTAAATAAAATATATGTTTAAGTAAGACAAATTTGATTAATTGACTATTGGATGCAAATAAAACAAAAATATATTTTTAGAATATATATAAATTTATTTAATAAACTCAGGTATTCTGAATAATAATTTTATAATGAAATATTCTAATAAAACAATCTTTTTAAATTGAAATTATTAAATAATTTTATAATGTGTTAGGAAATTTTTATAAGTTTCATGAATTTTATTATGTCTTAAAAAATTCTATTTTTTAATAAATAAATATATTTATTTTGAAAAGTACAAATTATCATATTTTTAGAATTATTTTGATAAAATAAACACTATATTTTAAATTAGCTTATTTAATTTAAGTTTGGGTGATTTTTTGAGAATTTTCTAAAATAATTTCTTTGTCTGTGAATATTAAAAGTACAAGTATGGGTATTTAGTATGTTTTATGACCTCATATTTATATCATAATGATGTTATAATTAATTAACCTCAATAAAAAAACTAAAATATTTTCTTTTATTAATATTAACTATTTTAATATCTTTTAATTAATTTCAAAATCTATAAGTGACTTTCCAATGTCTAAAATTGAAATTATTCTTTTAAAAACATTTTTTATGGAAAATTTAATTTTCCATGTCCCAAGAAGTTTTATAATAAATTTTGTTCAAATAAATTAAAATATCAAAAATTGTGACAAAAATGTCAAAAAAACATGAGAAGAACGATGGGTACACTAATGGTTTTAAATTTTTAACAACTTAGATTTCAAAGACCTATAATTTGGAATTATTAAACAATTCCTCCACTTTTTATTTAAATACCCACCCATTTCATCATTCCCCTTCACTCCCAATCCTTCTACTAGGAATTTATAGTAATTTTACTTCCCAAATATCCCCAAGGAATCCTTAACCCCGTAAGGTTCTATCCACAAGATTTAGGAGAAACTATTCATGTTATGTGAATCCTATACTTCCCTTTCTATTCAACCCCCCTTCATTGCGGTATTATATCTATTTGTTAAACAAATTTATTTTCATCCGATTTATATTATTCCATTACTATAGAAATAGTCTTTTATTAATGGTATATCTTCATTTTCTCATTTTTCACTTTCCTCAAACCACATTTTAAACCTATCATGATGCTGAATACATTTCTTAAATTTCTCTCTAATTCATGAGAAATTATCATTTAATGAATTCCCATAAATATCATTTTTCATGGGTATTAACATAGATGTAAAAATTATTTATTTATTTGTGGATTTACATATATGAAACCCACATTTTATTTTCATGGGTTAATAATGATATAATGATAATGCCATTAAGAACTTCTTTATGCCATGATTTTGATAAGAAGATAATTCTTTGTTATTCATGGGTTATTAATGATATTATTTATTATGATCTATGTGGGTCACATTAATTAATAAATATAAAGGGTGTTCTGTGAGAGCATTTCAATGTATTGGGCAATGAATTAATCTCTAGAGGTAACATGTTTTATGATACCTTGATGAATAGGTTTAGGAATTTTTATTTATGACAACATAGTTATAAAAACTAGTGATATGACTATGAATGTCTAATTTAAATATTGTATCCACAATTACATGTTATGATTCATGTTATTTATATTATGATAATCCTCATTTTATCTTGATCTTGTGATATTGTTATATCTAATTTACTTATTGATATGCCTCATGATCACATGTTATGTTTCTACCTTTCTTATTCCCTTAATGGGATCATGGTCCACCCTTTCCATTGATATATCTCATTTGGATATGAGATACTAAAAAAGTATCATAGGGTGAACATGTGAAGAATAATTTCATCGGTATTAGAATAATGTTTTATTTTTACATGTATTATGTGCCTAATTTCCAAGAAACTAAACTTTAAAAGATCATGTGTTTTGTTCTATGTAGTGAAAATTTTATGTAATAAAAAGGAGGGATTCCATAAGCTGAATAAACTTCCTTTTCAATTCCTTCAACACTGATCTATGAGTGGTGAGGGTGTTTTGTTGAATATTTTAAAATTTTATTACCTATCTCATCAATTCCTTAAAGTAAGGCTCTTGATATTGTCCTTTATGGTAACTTATAAATGGTTAGAAAAACTATAACTAAAATGGAGGGGGTTATATGGGCTATTGAGAACCCTATTGGAATGCTTGCTAAAATAGTGACCTTTTAGGTTATAGGATCCCAGCTCGAAATTTATTGGTTGAAAAAATTTGAATCCTTGGATTCCACTTGGCTAGTTTTGTAACTAGCTTTAGAACATTGCAACACAACATTCAGTACCTGGAACCTGAGGGTATCCATCAATAAAATTCTATTGGGAATAACACTATTAGCAGACCTTGGGGGTGTAGTGGGTGATGATTCTTGTACTTTTTTCACAACTATCTATCTGACTAGAGATGATAGTTATTTAATTTTAATTTCTAATTAAGGTAAATTGAAACTTTTTATCTCATGCATTTCTTCGGTTATAGTTCTATTACCAAATTGTTAGGAATTTTGAGAGATCCTATCAATCAATTCTCTTACTTCAAATAGTGACTTATCAATCAGTTCTCAACTTGAATAATTTACTAGTAGGTTTAGATAATTTACAATTAATAATTAGTAAAATAATACCAAAAAATTATGTTCTCTATATTTATTGGTTAGGAATGATTTGTTTAGTTTATTGAATCTTCCCTATAAGTCATAAAGAGTTTCTCCCACTGTTTGTTTGATTCCATAGATCTCCCCCCTCAATTGAGAAATCCTTGAAGTAGGAAATAATTTATAGAGGGAGACACTCTATAATTCATCACATGAGGTGAATTATATAGACCAAATTTTTAGATCCACTCATTTTTTCCCCTTCAAGAGATAAGGGGAAAGACATTCAGTTATTTTGAGTCTTGGAGACTCGTATTGTTCTGAATACATTGAAAACTTCATTTAATTATCTCAAGTGTCTCTTAGGGTATTAAATTGGTAGTCAATGAAACTTATATAGTATTCTAATTATTATAGTTTTGAGTTCATAGTATTTTTCATTCAAATTGAAAAATATTAACAATAAAATATAGTACATACATTTCCCTCATAGTCTAGTTGACTTCAGGAAGTTTATTCTCCATTTCATCACTTATTATTATAGATCTGTTGGGAAAAGAAGCTAAGGGAGAAGATTTAGTAAATGGAATGGTGAAAAAATATATTCCCTCTCGTTTAGTGCTTTTTAGAGTTCTGAGTCTAGTGAGAATCGTTATCTCAACCTATATATCAAGACCAGTGAGGTTAGAAGAATAGATCTTGTCATTTGAAAAAATTTAAAATAAAATTAAAACTAAACATTTCCCTCCATGGAAACATCACCCAATTTGATGCATTTATGTCATGGAGAGATGAGTAAAATGAATTTATGATCCCATGAAATATGTATTAGAGTGGGACTTGGGTTGTCTCTGTATAATACAGTGTTGTGGGTATGTTAACATATTGTTTAATGGTTTCATATTGTTTGACATAGTAGATGTGATTGATTGATTGCTTTTAATATCAATTTAAAGAGTAGTGGTATAGACTTAGATAATTCTTACATTCTTTTGTTAAATAATTACTCAATTATATACAATTATTCCTCTTATTAATTTAAATATCATTGATTAATTTCATCTTGTTATTTGAGTTTGGATAGAAAAATACAATGATCACAATATCCTCAATCCTTACAAAGATTGGTGATTTAATATCTCTAGTCACCCTAAAAGTTGCTATCCACTTTCTATCACATTAAATTATTTAATCTCAAATGTATTTTCTGTGTAACTTTGGTAATTATTATAAGAAATTAAAATGTAAAACCAAAATAAATCTCAAACTAATTAAAATGATCAGGATCCTCAGAGGAATTGAAATGAAAATTAAAGGACTATAATTCATCAATAAGGGGAATGAGGTAATTCTATTTGTAATGACTATAAATGGCCTAGTTTTTTATTATTGGTGGTATTGGAATGAGAAATAAAAATAAAAAAAAGAAAAATTACCGAGAAGTGAGTGAATACCACCTTCGAGAGTGAAAAAGATTAAGAGAAAGCATATGTATTTCCCTGAAAAATTGGGTGAAATTTATAGAACGACTACATTTCCTTATTTCACTTCGAAAATATCTATATTAACCTTATGAATCTCATTAAGTAATTTTGGAATGTCCTTAAATTTCAATATAGAGTAGTTAATTCTTCCATATCGGTTGATCGACACATGTCTAGAATTGAGGGTCTAGACGACCTTTTTAAATCACTGAGAATCTTCTGAGGGATTCTCCTTTGATCAAGCTATGTGTTCTTTTAGAGGTGAAGTACTTCAGTGATTCAAAACATAGTGGAAATCATCTTTTGTTAGGAGGAATATGGTGAATACATTGGAATTGAGACTGAGATTTCATTATAATTATTCTTTGAAAATTGGCATACATCAGTTCGAACCAAAATCTGTAAATATAAAAAAATATACTACAATAAATTTTTATCATTATTATTATTATATATACACTTAATATTATTATTTTATATATTTATATTTTTTATTTATATTTATATTTTTACCATTATATATATACATATTATTTTGTTTTATTTTTTTTCTTTTTGGATCTCAAAAGAAGAGGGTTCTTTGTAGTGGTCAGCCTCTCATCTTCTTACATGGTCGACAGTAGTGATGGGTTCAGAGTTCATAAGAAATGTGTAGGGGTCTTCTCCTTCAGGTGGTGTGCACAATTTCAACAAGAAATTAGACTTGGTTTTGGTGGTTTATAAATCTACAAACCAACAATCTTTGGGGGTTTGTGGTGATGAGCTTATTTGGAGTTTGATCTTGGATGTTGTAGTGATAGGTTTGAAAGTAAGGGGCAGAGATTTTCTTATATCTCTTCTTCAAATCCAGTCATCAATCCAGATTCCAGTCCAGAAAATTGGTAGTCTTTTTTCTTATTGTATATGGTTCTCAGCCCAAAACATTACAATGAGGCACATTAGGTCATCTCCTATGATTCTTCATTAGTGAGGGTTTTTATTGGTGGTGGTAGGTGAGCTCAAGGTGGCGATAGTACCATGGGGAAATAGAATTATTTTTTTATTTTTTTATTATTTAAGTTTACTAGTTTGGTTAAATATAAAAGTATTGTTTTAATACTTTATCAATTATATAAAATATATTTGTATTTTATTTGTTTCATGTAGTTATATTTTTTTCTAAGTGGGTTTTAGTAAAAAAAATTGAGCCAACCATGGAACGTCCCAAGAGAAAGACACCCAACCACATTGGTTATGGGAACACTTATTCTATTTGAGGAGCTTGAGTAGTTCAAATCATGTCTTATATTGGCTATAATGTGCCTCCTAGAATGGTCTTAATGAATGTTAGAGTGATAATAGTATGGATTGTTTAATTTTCTAGAATTGATATTTTACATTCTCAACTATCCTGATATTCCACATGGATTTGGGGGGATTTAGAGCCTAATTTTTAATTTACAGGTTCTTGTGTTAGTTCCCTTTTACTCCATATGATGGGTTTGTGAAAAAGGTTTGTAGTTTTCTTCTGGTGATTTCCTTCTTCGAATGTGGCTTGGTAGTGAAGCCTTTTGGTTGTTCTTAGGGGATCCCATGTGGTTTCCTTGAAGGTTTTTTTTCATTCAGAGACTTCTTTTGATATAAATTTTGTATTCTAGAGTCATTGTAATATGGTTGGTAATAGATTTAAAGACCATTGTGTTGACCTTATGACATGTGATGATATATTTTAGGTTTTGAGATTTAGTTCATACCTTGATGTTCTAGTTACCTTCCTTTGAGGATTCTAGTGTTATCTTGTTTTGTGGCCATATTTAGGTTCGTTTCATATGAGGTTGAGCATGGGTGATCTTTTAGTTAGTTATTGGGTAATTAGTATAGATTTTTCCTTTATAATGATAAGCACTGAGTATTTTTATCTTGGTGGGGTTCACCATGTGAAGGTGTAATAGGATTGATGTCCTAATTTACTAATTGAATATAGTGACCTGGGATAAGATATCATGTCATTTATTATATTGGAATACTCACGAATTATCCCTTATTTATGTGATGTTTATTTATATTGGTGATGGATTGATCCTTACAGATATTGGCTTCCTCGAGGTTTTTTTCTTTAAGGAGGTGTGAGTTGGTAATTTGGATGGTTCCTAGGTGTTATTTGTAATTTTTAGAGATGTATTCTCATAGAGGATGTTTCTATTTAGGGTGTTCTATCATTTTGATACAACATTTAAGATATTTCTAAATAGTGGGGAGACAAATTCTTGGAATCCATATTAATTTGAACTTATACCCATGATCATGGATGAGCGTGACTTAAATAAATCTCAATGTTTTATAGATTTTGTGGTTTGATATGGGGGAATAATTAGTGTTTGAGAGTTTCCTTCCTTAGATCCCTTCATGTTATTTTTCACTAAATCACCTAATTCAATGGGTTGTGATTTATAAATCATTCTAGTCATTTTTATATTTATTAGAGAATTTATAGGTGAAGAATGTGAAATGGTGGGGATATTATAACACCCTATGTTAATGAATAATGATTTCTAACTAATTTTTGGATTTTTTTGAGGAATTTAAAAGCTTGTGAGTTGTCTATTTGAGTTTTAACTTTTATATAATTTTTATTTTACACAAGGTTTGGGGATTATAGTTTAAGTGAAACCATAAGGGTATCCTTATGTGGGGATGTTTCCATTTTATTTTGAACATGTATGGTTTGACCTACATGGGCAGAACATGTTTAGATGACTCATAATAGTAACCATGAAACTCTTTATTTTCTTGATATTTCTTATCACAAAACTTGCACATGGTTTGGAAAACCATGAAAGAAAAGATTGATATGTATCTATGTTTAGGAAGTTCTATTCTATATGGTTAACATATAGGTAGATGAGACACATTAGAATCCTAGGAGAAACTGTGTGTATTCCTTTTACTTAGGTAGTTCCAACTACATGATTGGCATATGGTTTACCAAACATGTGTCTTAACCATGTGAGTTTCCCATATTCACTTAAAAAGTGAATTTCATTATTTTATATTACAATTTTATGATCCCTATGGTATTCCTCCTCTCTCTCTTTCATTCATCCATGCTAGGAGGGAACCTTAGAATATTCCTCCCTCTATTACCTTTGATTTTGAGGCCATGAAATCATTTTTTTACATCAAGTTCTTAAGGTAATATCATCTCATTTATCTTGGTTTCCTTATACATTACTCCCCTATACCCTTTTACCTTTTATTTAACATCTCACTTGAACCATAGGTATTTTGGGGTTAATGTTATAGATTCAAAATGTGTTATTCATAGATATTTTATTATTTAGGGATTAATAATGATCCATTGATTCTTGTTGGAGAATTCATCATCATAGGAAATAAATTTTCTCTTGTATTCCACTGAACTGAGGTTGGAGTTTTGTGATTTTTCTTAGATTATTATTCCATCAAGTTATAGATAGTTTAAAATTACCTATTTAATAAATTAAAATAATCTGTGATGAATTGGTGGAGTTTTAAATGGGTTTGAGGTGTGTTTAATCTTGGAAAAATGGTTTTACTTAGCATTTAAAGTGGGATTTGAAATACCATGGGGTGATAATTTCTAAAATTTTGTTTTAAGTTAAATATAGTATCTTATATGTTCTTTTACAGAATTTGGGTCATGAAATAAAATAGGAAGTGTAGTTTTAAGTTTTTCACGATTTTTTTCTTAGCAATTCAAGTTGATATTTAAAATGAAAATTATTTTGGGAATTTTTAAAAGAATCATTTTAAATAGAGTTCGGTGTTTTAAAACTCATTTTCCCTATTTAGTTTATGTCATTAATTATGAAAGATTATATTAATCATGTTCATGATTTTTCATGGATAATGTTTTGATTATTGAGAAGGTTCTTTCAAACGGTTTTTATTGAGTTATTTTGGAAGAATAAATTTAAATAGATTTCAAGAGTTGGATGTTAAATAATGGACTAGAGTGAGAATTTAAACCATTGAGAAGTGACTTATCATTTTGAGTCTTTTTATAAAGGGAATTTTCGAACTTTTTTTGATGTATAAATGGTATAGGAGAGTGTGAAACTATATATATCCCCTTGTTGTATTATCACCTCGAGGGGGGATTTATCTTATTACTTGATGTGATTTGAGGCCGAAGGGTCACATGGTTTATTTCATGTGTCATGGATGAAATGTAATGGAGAAATTGAATTCGAGGATGTTTGAGGTGATATGTGATTTATTTCTTTGATATATTTACACATTCCATTGATCACATCTTTTTGATATATTTCATGGGAGTAATAGTAGACTAAGTAGAGGTCTAGTTAAGTGCATAACCTAGTATAGAATGTTTGTAGACTAATAAGTTTATCCCACTAGACCAAGTGATCTAGTCAAATTGAGTGTGGTTTTTAGATCTAGGGAAATAAATTGAGAGATTTTTTTGCCTTTGGTTTCATTGTGCACGAGGGATGTTTATATCTAGTTATTTATATGAGACTACCAGGGTCATGGCAGATTCATTAATATAGGTATAGGGATCATGTCACCATTTTAAACCATTATATATAAGTTATAATTAGTTAACCATGATTTTGATATCCTTTCCAGCATTACTTTGTGGATTCTAGTATTTTTGACTTGTTTATTTCCCATAACTTTTATTAGATTATGGTATCTTTTTTTGTTTGGATTTATTGGATAGTTTGTTTTACTATAATTATCATTCTTGTTTACACTTGTTTGATTACTATTTTTATTCACTTTAATTTTTTTTAAAAATGTTTTAGAATGTTAATTTTAAAAGGAAGGTATTTTTATTTTTAAATGAGTATTTGAGAAGAACTCTATAATAGGAAAAGGGTTTTTAACTTGTATTATATATTCTAAAATGTGTATTATTTCGGTGTTTGAAATGTTTCTGGAAAAATGTTTTGTGTGAAAATTTTATTTCATTATTAACAAGGGGGTATATTTTATTTGAATAGGGGGATGATTCATAGAATTTGTTTTCAAGTAATTATTTTTATTTAATCCAAATAAAATAATTTTGTTAAATGGGTGGGTGATGATTTGGATTTTTAACACTCATGGATTGAAAATTATTTTCCAATTGTATTTTATATCTAGTGTAAGCTTGAATATATTTTATAATAATTTCACCAACTCTGTGGTTCTTACCAACTGGGCATGGTCTCATTCACATCTTGAATACACCACTTGATGTATACATCTCTTATACTTTCACTTCATGTTACTTTTAATTAGTATCCATTGAGTAGGGATACTGGTTGTTTAGGATGATTGGCCTGGGATAATGTTAGTGATTGTGGGTAACATAGAGATCACATGTAGGGGTTGAATTTTAGTTTTCCCCTAGGTAATTATTTTTTGTGTAGGATATTCTTCCTCCTTTATACTTATGAGGATTTTATGTATATTAATTTATGTAATTTTTATTTATGCATTTTATGGTACCCTCATTTTTGTTCATTATTCATCTTCTTACTTTAATTTATGATACCTAAAACATTGTGAACGTATTATCAATGATCTGGTACTTTCATTAAGGGTGAAATCATTCACTATGAGTATGTTATGATACCCTAGCATTGGTTTGTATCCCAGAGTGATCGAGAAAATGCCTAGGGTATGTCTCAGACCTATTTGAGTGTTCCATGGATAGACGAATTGAGTTGGTTCATGACACAGGCACCACCCACACTACAAAAGGTGTTTTTGTTATTTATATTTCTTGAAATTATTATAAACAAGGAGCTAGAGTGATATCATTCCACAAAGGATGTCATTTTAATTATCATATTTTACCGAGTTGAATAGGTAAAAACATAATTCCCTGTACCAGGGAAATTCAATGGGTGTTTTACCATGAGAACCATAAATTCATGGTTAGTAATGCCTATTCAATGGTCAAATGATAGGTAGTTATGCATGGAGTTTGAAATGGCAGAAAAGTTTGGAGATGTAAAGTTCTTATGTTGTGGATCTTAGAATATCTGTTCCCAAAGTAGACACTTCAAATGAAAATATTTCATATTCAGCCTAAAATAGTCATTTTTATTCCTATGCATGTCATGGGGACTTATGTTCTGAAAATATGGGGAATTTAGTTGGGTTTCAAATTCATTTTAGGTGGATGGAAAATTTTGAAGATGGAGAAAAATTATTAGACACTATAAACCATAAAATATTTATGGAACAACTAGTTTGATATTATAGATTTAAGAAACAAGGCTTCTTCCAATCCATTGGATTGAGAGATTAAGTTTTTTGAGGTTTGTTTTAGGGTATAACTTAAAAAATATTTTTATATACATGAGTGAATTTTTTTTCAGTGATATATAAATCCAAAATAGATCAATATGAAATGTGGAAGTTGATAAAATACATTAAATCCTTTGGAGAATTGTGTTTTTATTATTGATTGTTCTTCAAGATGTTTTTATTTGTTTACTCATTATAGAAATTTTGTTCTTATAAGAATCTGTTGGTGATGGTATTGTTAAGGGATCAATGTCATTATATTAACCATGGTTATTATTGATATCCATATGCATGTGGGATAGAAAACACCACACACCAGGTATATAGTCACCCTTATTTGTGATGAAACTAGTTTAATATATTGTCGACCTTTTTTAATTTCATCACCTTTTATGTTTGAGAGGTCATTTATTAACCAAGGTAAAGAAACTATGTATGAAGAATAAACGTTTTCAACACTTACCCACCCTCCCTCTTTGGTTGTTCATTTATTCAAGTGATACTTATATAATTGTTGTTGGTTTTAATGATTATATATTTCGGTTTTGAATTTTTTTTGATATCTAAATTTATAAATATATATGTATTTTCTTCTTATTAATCCTTTCTTTAGTGTTGGGTAAATACTATTGGAACAATTTATTTAATTTAAAAGAGAATAGTCATTTAAACCACCATGATATATAATGAAAATTTCTTAGTGGTTTAAGCCATCACCAAATAATGTGAAATAACTTGTGGTGGTCTAAACTACTATTATTAAATTTACCAAAATTTTGATGAAACCACCATAAAATATATAAAAACCTTAATTAAATATTTATTTTTAAAATTTAATTTAAAATTACCACGAATATATTAAAACCACTACTAAATGTTTGTCGGTAACATATTTCTTATTGGGTTAGATGAAATAATTTAAAACCATTTCATGATGATTTAAACCCTAGATAAAAATATTCTTCTCAGGATATATTTTACTATAGTGCCACTTTACATATCAAAAACCTTTTGAGATACCAAAATATCTTAAACATATTTATGGTTACAACATTTTTTTGATTTAAGTGTGAATTTTTTTCTAACATGTTTACTATGAAAGATTTTAATATCTTCCCCTCCCTCTTGAATATTTTCTTCCAATGGTGAATTCCTTTCCTATCTAAGGAAATAATTTTAAATAAATTAATGATAGGGATCACAAAGTCAAGTGTAATGTTAAAATTTCATATCTAAATGTATGGATTTTTTGGAAAATTAATAAATGCTTAATATATTTATACCTTTTCTAATTATATTGTTTTCATTGTTTTCATATTTAAAAAATTTATACCATTTCATGAAAATATACTGGTTAGTATCCTAAAGGGTTTCTTAGTTGGTATGAAGGAAAATAGTCAAAGTATATTTTACTATATTATGTTATAATAATTATATAAACAATATTTATATCATTCTTAATAGAGTATTATACTCACATTGAATTATGGTGACAATATATTTGATTATAGATTTTCTGTCAATGTTTTTGGTTGTGTTTTTAAGATATCATATGATTGGATAAAGTTATGAGGTCACGAAATATGTTAATGAAGTGTTGGGTGTGTCTTTGAATTTATTCGAGGTTATTTAAAGATTATTTGGAAGAAGAGCAGAATAATATTTCATTGTTCATACTTGTGTTCCATGAATTTATTAAATTTTTATACGTAGGATTCTTAGATGAATAAATAATAAAATGGTAAGTTATTATAGTTTATGATTGACCATGATTTGGTGGGAATTAAGAAAATAAAATCATAGAATAGTATTCATGTATTTAAATTTTTAGATAATTTTTATGTCATGATATGTTGACTAGGTATTTGTTACCTTAATTTCATGAAATTTTAATTATTTAAATTGGTAAACCAAGACCAGATTATAGGGTGAAAACAATTAATTTTAAGCAATATTGGTGAAAATTGTTAATGAGAATTATTTATCATAATGAATGTTATATTTAAAATTCCTAATATTACTTTTATTTTATATGATTATAAAATATATATGATTTTTTGGATCTGAAATCATTTTCTTAGAATATATGTGGAAGTCATTGGATGGAAATAACAATTTAATGATTTTTATTTCATGCTATAAAGTAGTGAGTTATATTTTAATAAATTAATTATTTCCATTACATGATTCAAAAAGAGGTGTTGAATATTTTATCTTACAAGAGAATATAAATAATGTTACGGTGAGTAAAATAATTTTTTGTTTATTGATATTTTGATATGAAAATAGGTTATTATTTTTGGGGTGATTGTAAATTTTGGAAATGATCCTTGGGATTTTTCATAACATGGAAAACCATGCATATGGTTGTATTTCACCTAATGGTTTACATTTTTATTAGTATTTTTTTTCAATTTTCTATACGATATGAAATGTTTTTGAATTTAATTATACCATTAATAATGACTTAATTGGTGATTAAGAATTTATATTTATTGAAATATTTCTAGGGACACTTCTCATCATCTAAATTTCCTATATAAAGATTATTTAATCATGATCCTTGGATATCCTAATATAAATGTGGTTTTAATGATAAATATAGAGTATAACCCAATTTATTACCTAGAGAAGTGGTGTTTAATGAATTTTTTTCTAAAAATTACTGAAAATTTATTTAATAAGAATTTATTTTGAATTGTTATTGAAAGGTTATTTTAGTACCAATCAAATAAATTTATTTTTCTTTATTATATTTCATTATTTTTTAAAAAATAATAATGGAAACAAGTTATCATTATAATTAGTGTTATGCCTCATTAGAGTGTTCCACCTTTTAGAAATGTATAAATAATAAAATTTTAGTGATTCTTTATTCATAAACACTTAGTAATTCATTTTTTTAGTAATGAATCATCCATAAACCGTATATTACTATCCACATTATAGGTAAACCTAGTAAATTGGCGTTCTATTCATGATATTTCAGTATACATCAAATTTCAATGATGATTGTATCTCTTAATATATATATATATATATATAAGAATTATTTATACTAGTTGTGGGATTTTTGGATATAGAAGACTATTACTATTTTATTAAAATTAATCATACCTTGATTTTCACCCACCAAGCCACCTGTCCCCTCTTAATGTATCTATCTCATGGTCTAAATAAGTATCATTAAATATTTTCATTCATTATAATATATCATCAATATATTATTATATATTGTTGGGTATTACTGAGGCTAAAATGAATTATAAATAAATTTCTAATGAGGCCCTGGTTGAGATATAAATTAATTGGAAAAGTAGAAAATTCATATATATGTTTCAATATTCTCAATACTTTTATGATTATACATGGATAAAACTTTAAATTTCAATTAGATAAATCTTAACAAATTAAATGAAAGGCTATTAAAAAATTAAAACAAAATCATCAGGTAAGAAAATAATAATTTACGTAGTTAATCTTTTAATATAAATTACTACATCCTCGGAATAACCTAGAATAATCTATTGTCACATTTTCCACTGTAATCACATACTAGAAACCAACGAGAAATTAATTATCCTTGAACTTGTAATATAATCAAAGTCTTTGGACATTATTGAGAGTATTACTTCAATAACATAAATAAATTGTTTCAATCAATGTAATGAAAGATAATATTCAGCCACTATTAAATATACAACAATTATATAATCTTACTTCATCAATAATTATTTCTCTATAACTCACATGATGAATTATAATATTTAATAAATACAAGTTTCGTCAATCTTTAACACCAATTGATCCTAATTTAGTTCTTGTTCACTGAATGAGATAAAAAAATAAATTCTTTAAGTGTTTCTAAGATATACATTATTATATCTTACTTTTTTATATTTTAAAATACTAAAATAAACAATGTAACACTATTTTAAATTTTATTACATAAATTATGACTGTTCATGTTTTATAGCTTAAAATTGAGTTCTTTCACAACAAAATTTGAATAATGATTTTTTTCTTAACATTTTATTCTTATTCTGAGTCTCCTTGATTAATTATTATTATTACCTCTTTCAATATCTCAAGTATTTTTAAATATTATCAACCACAAATAATGATATAAAAAATATTTAATTTTTTTGATCAAAGCATGTTCATTGTTTTCCTTTAAAATGACATGGAAACCTTGAACCAAATTACGGAGCATTCAAATTATTTTAATAATTATTTATCAATTCAAATAACACATATGTATAATTCTAATTAAAGGGAGTTTTATCAATCAATGATTAAAATGACAGAACAACCCGATATTTTAACACATCATTAATTATTTTTCAATAGGGATAATATATTCATGTAACTAAATTGTGATTATCACCTCAAAATTTTTCATCCTCTGAATCCATCTAAAATCCAGGCATAACATTTTTACACAAAAAAATTGGTAAACTTCCATGACATTATATTATGAGTCTAAAAAAGTTATTCATTCCCAAAACTACATCCCACTAAGATGTTTTATAAATAAATATAATGTGGTTCAAATAGAAAATATGTTTTATAAAAGTTTTTATCTTAATTTAATTTCTTAAAAATCATTTTCATCCCATTTTCTTTATGAATGAAAATTGTGTTTCACTATAAACCAAAATGTTGATTACAAAGATCATGTGTTATGTCTAATTTATTCTCATAATTTCCTTTCTCTAAAATGATATTAAGCTCATTTTTTCCTTAAAATATCAATAAAAATGAAATTTCATCATTATATATAGAATTTGGTTCCATATAACATATTTGTTTTAGGTTTACTTGGATTTCAAAGCTCCATCCACTGAACCAAACTTTGTAAAAATACATGGTTCTATATTACCAATCAAAACTATGTTTTATTCAATTATATACACTCATTATTATTTTGTAAACTCAATAAAATTACATTAATTTAATAACACAATGAATATTTAAAAATTAATAATGAATACAACACTAAAAATGTTAATTACTTCAAATTATTAAAAATTATTATTCATCTCTTGAATCACCCCTTAGTCTCTTCAATAAGTGCCTTTAGATTTTTTATCTACCATTTTTCATAAATATAACCAACATTATTCATTAATAAATTAGAAACTATATCTGATACCAATTAATATAAATTTTCTAAACTTCTCAAATATCTCATTTTTAGTAAAAAATATTTAGTTAATATACTATATGATAGGATGGGGAAGTTCATTATAAGAAATATGTGTGTTTGGTTAATCATTCAATGATTCATACCAATTATCACTTTCCCATTATTCTAACCTCAACCCATACTAAAATAATTTAGTTACTTATAAATACTCATGTATACATATTTTATTTCCCTTATAAATATAATCATATATATATATTATGATTAAAAAAATAATAATAAATATCTAAGATCATATATTTTCCATTAATATTCAACTCATTTTTAGGTATTTTTTTATGAATTTTAGTCTAGATTTATGATTTATTTATTTTCCATTGATAATATTATCTAAAGAATTTATGTAAGGTAATGAGAACATAGTCCAAAAAGTAAATATGGGAGAGGGTTACCTCTCACCATTTACGTAATATTTTGAAAAATATCCATTTTTAATGGTTTTGTGAACATTTTTGTTACATTATACTTTATAGAAAAAACTCAAAAATTAATAATCCTTCATCTTTATTATAATTGATGAAATTTCACTTGTTATATATGAGATTTTATTATTAATTAAGAGATATATTCCCCAAAATATTTGTGTCACTTATCACATAGATAAGAAAAACCTAAACTAGACCAAATGATCAGAAAAATGTTTCTTTATCCACATCATTTCAGTAATTTATTATTTGAATGAAAAATTTTCTTCTTTAATAATACTCAATTTCAATAAATTATTTTTATTTTTAATCCAAAAGAAAAATAAATTTACAAATAATAAAACCCCCTAACGTGTACTCCTGATCATAAATATTTTCATTATAATTTGTATTTACATAATTATATAACTCAATATTCTTGTTTTCTTTGCAATGAACAAAAAATCAATAGTATCTTTGACATAATTTGTAATCCTCGCATATTCATTAAAATTTGAGTTTTTAGGTTCTATTTTTAAATGAGTATATAAAATTATAATAGAGATGATATTTTCTAATAAATTTTCAAAATAAAAGATATGTCATATATGTTTTATAAAAAAGTTTAAGTGGATTCCATGTATTCATAATCTTTACAAATATTTTTATATAACATTTATACTCAATATATTAACTCAAAACACACCCTAAGATGATCCCAAATGATAGTAAACCATGTAATCATCCCCCAACTACTGAAGGACTAGTGTGGAGGTATAAAAACTAATGTAAAGTAGAGGGAACAATTTGAACCCAAACAAAACCCTTAAAAACACCCCTGAAAACAAAGTACCCAAAATAATATCATACATGTAGATGAATAAAAAATAAAACATAAACCAAAAACAACATATTATGAAATATCAAATAAAAATACAAACTTATTCAAGAGAACCAACCACTACCATCTACCCATTCTCTAATATCCATAACTATAAAACACCATTATTTCTTCCAATCCAATGTAATATTAATTCAAAAAACCTACAACTCAAAACCCAATGTATGCATAGGAACCAAAATATCCATGTATGGGGTGACTACATGACCTAGTAGGATTCCCCAAAAACTCCCCATATACCACATTCATGTAAAAATCAACCATGATGCAAATGAGTTTTATACAATAAGATCCAACCCTTGATATTTTATAGAAATATTTCAAAGTTCCTAATAATAAACATACCTACAATAAACTATATTACATTTATAAATCAAAATAAGAAATATGAATATCAACCATCAATATGATTATAATAAATCATATCAAAATATCAATAACAACACATCTCTAAAACTAACCCACACACCCATTTTCCGAACTAAAGTCGAGGTAACCCTTATAACAAGATAAATATCCAATAATGGGTATCATCCACTTGTGAGTAGATCAAAATCCCCAAAACCTAATATTTACATTACCATCACGGTCATGATACCCATGAAAGAGATTAAAACAACCTCATCTCATTATTAATAATGAGTTCCCAAAAATTAAGTGCTAGGTTTCTACCGCATCATATTATCATCACCATTATAGTCTTCATACCCAAGTATGAGTTTTTTAAACTCGTATCTAAAACTACATAAAAAATAATCAACAACATCAATACTAATATCACAACCACATGTAACTAAATAAAAACCACTAAAATAACAATCTATGAAAATCTCAATAAATTTAACAATAAAAAATAATAATATAAACACTCCACACCATAAATAATAAATAATTAAACCACACCAATTGACCATTTAATAAACAAATACATTTCATAATACACCTTAAAAATCCACCAAAATGTTTAAAGACTATAAACCTACTTAGAAATCCACAATTTCCATTATTAAGTGAATAACTTACAAAAAAATGTCCTTAAAAAAGATAAAATCACTACTCTAACAAAATTATTTTAAATATATAAAATAATTTTCTTAAAACCCAATATTGAAACTTATGAAAAATATCATGAGAATTTGAAACACAATAGTGTGGGTGATATTCCACCCACATCAGTCCTGATTTCATATTGAAATTATACCAATAATACTAAAATACATGATATTTATTTATTTTATTATGACCTAAAAACAAAATTTCCATCATTCAGGATGGGTTTTTGATGACTTAGTGAACCCCCCAAGTCAAAACCCTAGATCTAGGGATAAACAAAACCAAGGGAGACTAAGGAGAGACATAACTTTAATTAATCACTCCAAATATAAAATATTTAAGGGAAAATAAATATAAAGGGGTATATTTTTTAAAATCACCCAACATGGGAGCACTCATATGTGTGAGTGAAAATAAAGGATATATGGTGGGTTTTATTTTAAAATAAAATGTTTTGCAGAATATTTTAATTATAGCAAGGCCTGAATGCACAATACTTGAGACAATGAATCGACCATGAAGATCCTTTTTCCCAAATATCCAGGTTTAAAAAATAAAATACATATTTTTAAGTAACCATTGATCAACCGTATATATTTTGTTACCTACCCTCTATACTATACAAACAAAATTAATGGTCCTAGGGATTATTCATTGACCATGAAACTTATTTTAGATAGCTAGTTTCTACCTCTAACCTCTCCAAACCCCTTCAAACTCCCCAAAATAATTCCTTATAATCTCAAACCCATATAATGAATATATAAAATGTATATATAGTCTAAATGCAAGTATGTTTTCCTTTTATCCAAAACCTAGTCATTATAATTTTACCCTCCTAAAACATTTTTCATCCTTAGAAAAATAAGTATAAGAGACACCGATGAAGAAATACTAAAAATCAGAGTATTAAAACTCTCCCAATCACTCTTTTAAACCACATAATGTTGGTGTAATTATCGAGATAAAAGATCATTTATTGGGAATGAAAATAGAGAATGTCTTATCCACAACAAAGAAACCCCTATCATTACCAAAAATCCACTAAATCAAGCATGATTACCATCCTATTACCAATAATTACTAATAGAATTATAAAATACCATAGTGGTTCATATTTTTATCCCTATATATTCCCAATAATTCATTAAATCCCCTATGTATATATTTTCCCCATCTGGGAAATAACTTTCCCTTAAGCCTAATATTACAAACAATGAAGTCATCAACAAATGAATCAGATACAAATTCACAATCTATAGAATACCATTTAAATAAAATTTGAACCACCCAATACTCTTGTAATATAGAACCATTTATTAAAATTTAAATCCAAGAAGATCATAAAACTCTCCCAAAGGATATTTATTCCACTCATCCACCCAATGCTGAAAAGAAATCATAAAACTAAAAAAGGAAGTAGCAAACCCTTTATCCATAAAAACATGAATTCTATACAGATCTAATATCTAAAATGTTGATCCCATTTATTCATATGTCTAAAATTATATTTATATTTCTCCTCTTAACCATGGTATATAGTCACCCATTTACATATTTATCACCCAAAGTTAAATATTCAAGGCCATTTGAGGTGGACTTTTTCAATTTCACTATACCCAATTGGGAAACTTACTGAAAGTAAAAAATCATTCATACAAATAGTTAATTTCCAATTGATCTAATCTCAAAAACCATACAATATAGTAGAACCACAAAACTAAAATTTAAATAGTCTTCCAAATTGATCATTGATATGAAAATCGCACTATATAATTTCACAATTCCTAGTATTCTAAAAACCAAAGGCCATTACAGATCTATGTTTCATTGCTTCCCAAACCATTGTTTATAAAACATATAAAACCATTTATTAGCTACCAAACACTAAGAGATAATCCCTACCTATATTTATTCATGTGATTCAAAAACATTACACTTCCTTATTCAAATTTATAAGAATAACCAATCATTTCTAAACATATGTTAACTGGTACCATTATCCTAAAACCAATAATCATCTACCACAATAACAACCACTATGTTAATACCACTATTATTATCTTACAAAACAATCTTTTATTATTAAATATCACAAAATAGTATATATACACATACCTCCATTAAAACACCAAACTCTCAACTTCCTTTCAACCTCACATAGAAATTGTAATGACCCAAACTTTTATAAATTAAATTCCCTTTTTAATGAATAAATTCCTTATTAGGTAATGTAGTTATAGAAAAAATATGGACTATATTTCAATTGTTATTATAGACTATTATAAAATATATCCAATTGGGTTTAAATAATTATTAAGTATCATAACTATTGATAATATAGGAGCTGCATAGTAACCACTAATATTAATACATTAAAGGCAACGATGAAGTCCAACTGACAATGATAGATGAAGCATGGTCTCAACTAGTAGTATCATAGACTTTGATTCTCATTTATTATAGCTTTCAAGGGAGATGAACTCAATAGGATTTCTCATTGGCCAATTGCAAGTTTAAATTAAATAAATAAAACATGAACCAAACTATTTATTAGATAATTAAATATTATCTAGATCACGACCCAAACCATGTTCACTGAACCACCCCTAGATATCATCAATATCATACACCTAACCCATAGGGTGCATGCTAGTGTAAAAATGTTAATGTATCTAGACCCAAGTAATATAAATTTATATATTATCCTTTTTAATGAAATAATAATTTTATTTATCCATTTAATAATTAATTTATATATATAATTATATATGAATTTATGAATCTCATATTTTGATACAGATAAAGTAAAATTGTATTTTTGAAAAATAAATGGTTTTAATTAAAACACTATTTTGGATAAATTAAATAAATTTTAAATAAAGTTTACTCTAATAAAATATTTTTATAAAATTATATTTATTTATATAAAAATGATAATATAATTTAATTAATTAAAATAAAATCATTATATGTTTTAGAAAACTATTTTTGTCGCAAAACCAATACTTTTCAATAAATGAGGATTATGTTTTAAATGTGATAATTATCATATTTAGATAATTTTTTATATAATAAATATTATTTTTTAAAATCACTATGTCGAAATTATCCACTTTTTAATTTTCCTTAATTTTATGAGATAGTTTTATTTTTGGGTAAAAATTAAATTTTATTTAAATATATGGTATGTATTATGACATCATAGTTGACCAAAAGAAATATAATAAATAATATAAAGGGAATAAAAACCCAAAATATATTTCCCCTTTAAAATTATATATTTATTATGTTATTTAATTAATTTTATAAACCCTTAATGTATCCTCCAAAACCAATATTATATTTCAAGGTTTTAAAATAAATTCTTTATGAACATGACTCAACTACACAAAACAAATGGTATTATTTTATTAACTTGGGACCTTGGAATTATAAAATATTGAAAAAAAGTATCTTTGGTAGACAGAATGGTGAAAAACCATGATAACGATTATGGATTTTTTAATTTATCATATAGAGTCTGAACCCTAAGTTTTGAAATTAATAAATAATTCCCCACTTCTTTTCTATAAATACCCTCCCAACATTATGGCCCTCTTTAATCAAAACCAATTGAACATGTGTTTACTCCCCATATACCTATCTAAATATCATTCAATTTTTCCCAAATCCCTTAAGAATCTATTCCTATGATTTTAGAAGTTCCCTCTTAAGGTAAGGAGATTCTATCCTTCTCTACTTTATTCTAGAACTTTCTTTCTATTATTCCATTTTATTTACAAATTTTCATGTCAGAATGTGTTTTTAAACATAAATTTTATTGTAAATATTCTTTAAAAGTAATAATATATGAAATTGAACTCTCATTAAACCCTTTAAATATTTTTAATATACACCTGTTATGTTGTCAAAATTATCCTATGATTTCCATTGCCAAACATTTGAATAGTGAATACAGATCCCCATTTTTGCTAAAGGGTATTCAACTTGATATAACTATCCTTAATGTATTAGGAAATTTAACTTATATAACCCACAAAACAAAATATTGGGATTAAAAGTGATTAAATTCATTTTTATATTGTATGATCAGTGTTGTATAAAGATATATTCACTTGATATGAAATGTGATTAGTGAGACTAAAATTATAAAACCCTCTAATTCAATGGGTAATATTTTTATCTCATGATATTCCATGAGTGTTTTAGAATATGTTATCCTAAAAACACTATTATTATGTATTGGTGGTTAGAATTGACTTATTCTTTTGATGTCGTGTTTTTTATTGTTTCCTCATTCTTATATTGCCTTGATGTTATCTACTTATATCATGTTTCGATGTTCATGTTTATGATTATCACCTTTTGTGTCACCTTTATATTAATATTTAATAACATTTATTACATTCATTATGTTATGACTTGATTATTCCCTTACTGGGATTTCTAACTCACCCCATTCTTATGTACATCCACAGGCTATCCCATGTAGTTTTAGAAGATCAAGGGAATTTGAGTTCATGATTTGGAGTTTTTAAGTAATTTTATTATAACAATGTTTCATGTTTTTATGATATGCACCTAATTACCCAAATACTCTAGGATTATCAATCATTAAGTATTGTATTATTTGGGAAGTTATATAATAAATCATGAACTAATTTTTATAAAACACATAGGTTGTCATAGTTGGTATCATAGAAAGGTATAGTTTTTTTCTTCAAGAATTTGGATTAGAAAACCTCAGTGAGAGACATATGGATAAGTACAAAAATATGAAAATGTACCCAAATTTTATAATTTATATATTATTATGTTTCTAAGAAAAAAACCATGTTTTGATACTATAGGTGGATATGGATTTGACATAGTTGTGCCTATGGGTAATAACCTTGATAAGGGTGCATTGGGTTTTCACTCAATTATCAAATGGTGTATGATAAAGGGACCTTGCTTCACACTTGGTTTGACACCTACGAGAGTTATGTTTTGGAAAATTTATAATATCCTTTTGGACCATATTTTAGGGGAAAAATGACCAATTTTTTTAGACAATAGATCATGGTTAACAGAGATTAAAACCTTTAAATTCATAGGTTATGGAATATATGTCATCCCTCCAATTTTCATATTTTCTCTTTTATATTATTAATAGTTTTAAAATCATAATCCCTAATTTTCTAGTTATTTTTAGTTGATGTATCTAAATAAGAGGAACTGAGTCCACAAAAAAATTTATGGGAATCACAATGACTACCCAAATGAGATTCTCAACCATATGGGATCAAGAGTTATTAATTTCATCAAAATAATTTCTTAATTAACTCATGTTTTGAATAGAATCTTTAATTATGGGAAAACCCACAGCCCCTATGAAATAGAATGTTTTATTTGAGACCTTTATGTGAAAAAATGCCTCTATATTTTAGTAGATCTCCCGATCCTTTAATCATAGAACGATGGATTAACTCTACTGAAATGATCATCTACACCATTTCATTATTTGAGAAAGAGATCTTTGTCCTGGTTTCTTATCATATGGAGGGAGTATCTGATCAATGTGGATGTTTAGAAAACTATATGAAGCACGAGGGTGAGGTCAATGTGATGGAGTGAAATTATTTATGGATGATTTTTTTCACTAAATATTTTTCCCACACTATCCAAATTAAAATAAAGAGTTATTTCCCTGTCCTCAAAATAAAGGAGGGAGGATTCATTAAGCAGTACAAGGAAAAATTTATAAAACTTTCATGATATGCCTATTAGTTTTACATTGACCCTAAAAGTAAATTTGACCACTTCATTAGTGGGATAAATCCGATTCTATGAAAATATTTGGTGATTTTAGAGATTGAGAGATATACAGAAGTTATCTAATGCTTTCTCAAAGTAATAATGAAGATCATTAAATATTAAGGGAATCATAGGTTGAGTGATGGGAAGTGGATAATGGAGTGTAATTATAGGGTAGTTATAGAGAAATATTATAGTGTAAAAAATATTCAAACATCCAAATTTTCAAAATTATGAGAAGAATCACCCATAGAATTTCTTAAAGGGGACAAGAAAATGATTTAGGTTTGAGAATGGAGGGAACCTAGCTAGAAATTTTTGATGGGAGAAACCCAAATATGTGATTAATAAAATGAATACTATATTAAACCATTATCCTTATTTTCAATGTCTCAACTAAAATTTATAAGGATGTTATGTGAATCAATGCTCTAATCTAAGTGATTTCCCTGATAACTAACAATAATAACATATAAAGACTAGACAGTAACAATGATATTATTCCACTATAACTAATGAGGTGGATCCTAACAATGGTGCAGTGAAAAGTAAATAATTTATTCATTTATGGATATAAAAATACTTATGATTTTTAATTTATTAATTCGTTCATGTCACACAAGTTTAGAATAATTATTTAAACACCACCTCAAAACATGGAAGTGGAGTTATCAATGAAGATGAAAATGGGAAAATTATTACATCCCAAGTATATAAAATTTCCCATTTACATATTTACCGGATTAAATTCCTAGAAAACCTTGTGATACTCCCTTTAGTGAAATTAGATTTAATTCTAGGTATGGATTGGATTTACATATATAGAGCCAACATAAATTTCTAAGAAAAGGAAATGTCCTTATGTATCATGAATTTCCCTCCGATTCTATACAAGTGTAAGGAGGTGGATGAAACTTTTTTTTTGAAATCATTACATAAATCATGTGTATTAGTTCCTTATGAGAAATTGTATAAATCTCAAATGATTGAGACTAAGAAAAATCTCACCCTTGAAGACATTCCAATTGCAAGGGAATATACTGATGTGTTTTCTGAATAATTGTATTATCTTCCTCCAAGTCACTATGTTGACTTCTCATTTGATTATATTCCCATATATTTACCAATATCCAAGACTCCATATATAATAGAAACAATTGAAATTTAAGAACTAAAGAATCAACTAATGTAGAATATTCATAAAGGGTTTATATGCACAAGTTATTCACTATGGAGTGTGCTGGTCTTCTTTATTTATAAGAAGGATGGGTTGATGTGCCACTATATTAGATATTGTTGTCTGAAAAAGATCAATATAAATAAAAAAGTATCCTCTAAAACAAATATATGAATTATTCAATCAATTAAATAGATCCCACTACCTATCTATGGTGGACCATTGGTCAAGATGTTATCATGTAAAGTTTAAGATGGAAGATATCTTCAAGAATTATGTTCATATAAGGTACGAGCACTATGAGTTCATTATAATTCCATTTATTCTCACTAATGATCTATTTATCTTCATGGAAATAATGAAAATAGTTTTTAGTGATCAATTTTACAAATTTGCGGTAGTTTTTATAGAATATATCTTTATCTACTCTAAAAGAATAGAGGAACATGATGAGAATTTGAAATATATACTAAATACCTTGAAAAATTTAAAGTTATGTGAAAAGTATATCTAGTGGAGGTTTTGGATAGAGAAAATAACATTCCTTGGGCATACTATCCGTATTAAAGGGATATCTATAGATCTTTTATAAATAGAGGCAATTTAAAGATGACCTAGACCAACATCTATGATTAAGATATGTAGTTTACATGGATTAACATGGTACTATCATCAATATTTGAGAATTTATCACTATTCTCAAGCCTAATAAACAAGATAAATTTAAAGGGATTGAAGTTTTCATAGATTGGTGAATACAAAGAGAGATTTAAAGAGCTAATGAATAAGATAATCATTACACCTCTTCTTATATTACCCACTAGCGTGGAATGATTTATGATCTACACATATTCATCTAAAAAGGTATTGGGGTTTGTACTAATTCAAGAAAACAAATATCATATTATAGCCTCTCTAATTAATGATCCATGATAAAAACTACCCAAACCATGATCTATAATTTGTTTTAATGATCTTCACATTAGTGATTATTGAGAAATTATATATATGTTGAGAATTGTAAAATATATACATATCATAAAATCCCTATATATGTATTAAAATAAAAGTATCTTAATATGAACCAAAAAAGGTGGTTATATCTCATAAAGTACTGTGATTGTTCAATCCATTATCATTACAAAAAGGTGAACAATGGAATATTCTTTGAGTAGAAAGGATCTTGTAACCCTATCCATAATGAGGATTAAAAGTGATCTAATATTCTTTGATAAGTAAATGATGGGAATTGGAATAATAAAATGATCTTAATACTACCTTTCGTAAATAAATACTTAACCATCCATCTCTGAGAGGATCATGGAGTCCCAAAAAATAAAATTGAAGATATAATTTAAGGTAATGAATATTATGGATTTCCAATATAATAAGTATGGTATTTTAAGGTTTGTAGCATAGATATGTGTCCCATAAAAACCAAATATGAAGATGGAACTTATATATGATGCATATAACCCATACTTCTCTATTAATCTAGGAAGTACAAAGATTTATATATATATCTGACGCAAAACTTTTAATGGGTTAACATGAAGAGGTGGATTTAAGAATTTGTCTCTCGATGCTTGGTATTCCAATAAGCCAAGTCTGAGTAATAGAAGTCTTAGAGTGTGATGAAACCATTGCCCATACCATCATAGAAATGGTAAAACATAACCATGGATTTCATAATAGGACTCCCTTGGACATATAAAGGAAATAACACCTTATGGGTGGTAGTCAATCACCTTAAAAAGTCGGTATATTTCATTTCTATCAAGGATGATTTCTATCTTGACCAACTTGCCAGGATATACATAATATAAGTGGTAAGAATTCATGGAGTTCCACTCTACATTGTATCGGATTAAGATCCAAGGATTACAATGATGTTATATATAATCCTTCAGTAAGTGTTTTATATAGAGATGACTTTAAATACTTCTTATAACCCTAAAATGGTTAGTCAATCTAAAAGAACCATTAAAAATAGAGAGATTATTATAGGATCATATTCAATGAATTAATATGGATAATATGATCAACATCTTCCCCTAGTGGAGTTCTCATATAAAACATTTCCATTCTATCATTGAAATGGAACCTTACGAGGATCTATATGGAAAGAGGTGTCAGACTACAACATCCTTGCATGAATTTAGAGAGTGGAATCTTATGATAACTTATCTTTTTTTAGAGATGATATATAAGGTTAAAGACATTAAATATCATATAAAATTTATACAAATAGGGAATTAAAACTATACAAATAATTATTTATATGACCTATAGTTTGAGGATGGTGATAAAGTGTTCCTTTATATATCACCTTGGAAGAAATTCATGTGTTTTGGGAAGAAGGGAAATCATGGTACATGATACATCATACCCTTTGAAATCCTTGATCACATAAGAACTATAGACTATCAACTATCACAACTAATAAATATATCTTATGTGAATGATGTGTTTCACGTATCCCTTTTAATGAAGTACATACCAGGCCCATCACATTTATTGAATCCAGAGGTGGTACCATTAAAGAAGTTTCATATGAGGTATATCTGTTAAATATCTTATAACAAAAAGACAAAGTTCTACAAAATTAGATAACTCACATGGTTAAAGCATTGTGGAGAAACCATAAGATTGAGGATGAAACATGGGAACCAGAAGAGGTGATGAAAGAAATTACCCTCGTATATTCTAGTACATGAAATAAAATTACAAGGGAGAAATTTCTAAAGAGGGTAAGGATGTAACAACCTAAATTTTTGTTAATTAAATTCCCTTTTTAATGAATAAATTTCTTATTAGATAATGTAGTTTTTGAAAAACATTAACTATATTAAAATTGTTAATATATGACACTAAAAAATATAACTTCTTTGATTTAAATGACCATTAAAAATCATAAACATTGATAATATATTTATTATATAATTAACATTAAGAGTACATTAATTGTTGTGATGAATTCCAATTGATATAGACAGAATACACAATAAACTAGACCAATAGGATTGTACCATGTGTAACACATTTATGAGAGGTTCCAATAGAGTTAAAATCATTGGGAATTGCTGTTGACAAATCCCAAGATGAAATTCTAGAACTGAAATATAGAAAAACCATTTATGGGAGAAGTTTAAGCTTATCAATATCACAACCCGAACCAAGTTCATAGATCCACCCAATGAAAGCACCTCTACCACACACCCTATCCTAAGTGATTATATTAGTGTTATAAGGGGTTATGTATCTAAAAACTTTTAGTATAAACTTTTAAATTTTCATATTTAATAAAATAATAATTATTTTTCCCCTTTAATTATCACATTATATATGAAATTATAATTTAATTTATGAAAATTAGATTTTGATATGAAGAAATCAAAATTGTATTTTCGGAAAATATATGGTTTAAATTAAATTTTTTTTATAAATTCCAGAATTTTGAAATAATATTTATTTTTATATAATAATTTTATTTAATAATATTTATTTATATAAAAATGATAATATAATTCATGTATGTCCAATATAATATTTATAAGGGTAAAAACTATTATTGTTGTAAAAACCAATATTTTTCAATAAACAGGGATCTTAATTTAAATGTGATTTTTTTATTTAGAGAATTATTTTGATAAAATTTATACTATTTTTAAAATTATAATGTCAAAATTATTAAATGATAATTTTTTATAATTTTCTAAGATAGTCAACATTTGTGGTAAAAATTAAATATGGTATAAAAATATGGTATATATTATGACATCATAATAGTCCCAAAGTGATATAATAAATAATATAAGGGTAATACACGATCCAAAATAGATTTACCCTTTAAAATAATGTATTTTTTAATTTAATTGATTAATTTTATAAACACTTAATTATTCCTCCAAAACCTATATTATATTTTATGTTTTAAAAGTCAATTATGTATAAATATTGCTCACTTCCACACAACCAATGGTATTGTTACAGCATGGTTTATTCTTGTACTTAAATAATATTTAAAAGCAATGTACTTTGGTATTATCCATAAGGAAAAACGATTTTATGGTTTGTGGTTTGGATTCTTTTATCATATAGAGTTCAAAACGTATGTATGGAAGTCGATAAAGAATTACCCTATCTTTTTACACAAATACTCACCCAAATTTCCTACTCATCTACAATAAAAACCCATTATTAATGAATTTAATTTTTTTATCCCTCTATAAATACCTCCCAAGTTTTCCGTAATCTCTTAAGAATCTCCTCCCAAGATTTTATAAGTTCCCTCTCAAGGAAAGAAGATTCACTCCCCTTCCGCTTTATTTATGCTATATCTTTGTATTTTTTTCATTTATTGTCTCATATTCAAGTTATAATGTGTTTTTACACATACATTTTAGTACACATATGATGTAAATGTTATTATATACCCTGTATCACTCTTATTAAACCCTTCCATGAATCTTTATGTACACCCATTATGCTACCAAAATTATCATGTGATTTTCGATGGAAAACATTTGTGTAGGGAATACCCATTACCATTTCCACTAAATGGTATTCACAAATATGTACCAATACTTAATTTTTTTGTGACTTCCATGTATATATCCCACATTGATTAATCATGGTATTAAATGTGTTGAAATAAATTATCATATTGTTTGATCTCTGTGGCACACAAATGAATGTACATGATATGAAATGTTATAGGTGTGACTAGAATTATATGATCCTCCAATGCTTTGGGTGATGTTTTTATATCATGATATTCCATTTGTGAAATATAGAAGGTTATCTTAATCACACTATTTTATTGTTTATCAGAGGTTAGAATTGAGTTATGCTTATGATTTAATGTTTTATGTTGTCTGCACATTCTTATGTTTCCTTAAAGTTATCAAATGATATCATGATTTTATGTTCATGTTTATGATTATAGAATTTTTATGTCACCTTGATAAGTATCTTGAATATAATGTATTATTTTCATCATATTATTTTTTAATTATTCACTTACTGATCTTTATATCTCACCCCTTTCTTATGTACATCCCCAAATTATCCCATGTAGTTTTAGAAGATCAAAGGAATTTAATGGAATGTTTTGATGTTTTTAAATAATTTTTTTATAACCATGTTTCAATTTACCATGACATGTACCAAATTATCCAAATAAACTAGGTCTATCTATATTTTGGATTGGATTATGTGTTTATTTATGTAATAAATCATTAATTATTTTTTATAAAAGATATCAATTTTCATAAAAAGAAATTTATTTCCATGGGGAAACCAAACTATACCATTATGATAACATGGTAAACTAATTAAAAACTATCAATCTATTCCTAAAAATCATTCATAACAATGGAAAATGAAAACACCTAATAATGAAACCCCTTTTATTTACTAAAATAATCCTTTTCCACCATAACAACTCTATAAAACAATCTAACAATATAAATAAGATACACCCAACTTACACAAGAAATTTAAAAACCTATAATTCATATTTTGTTTTAGATATAATTTGTTTTTTAATCACAACTAAATGTAAAATACTTTCCCAAAGGGTCTATAGATAACTAATAATATCTAACCTCTAATAGGGAAATATATTTTCTATGACTTCCTATAACCCAAACATAGGTTATCACCCACCAATAAATTCTAAAAAACCTCCATTTACAAAGTGATATTAAAATTATTTATCAAATTTGATGCATAAAAAATATCCATCCATTGATAACCCACCCACTATCAATATCCATCTAAGTAAAAAAATCACTCAACCCTGGTATAAACTTCCTTTTAAAACCCAGTAACATTCCATTCAAGGAATTCCCCCAAAATTGATTTATATCATTCAAGGATGAATGGAAACTAAAAATTTCATGCACTAAGAAACTTTGGATACACAAAACTACATTTTTTAACCCAACCATTGTAAATTATGTTCTAGATATAATTATGTTTTCAGTCACAACACAATGTGAAATCCTTCCCTAAAGGGACCCATATATAACAAATAATATTTAAGCTTTAACTAAGAAAGAGATTTTCTATAACTTCCCATAACCCAAACCCAACTCCTCACCCACCAATAAACACTAAAAAATCCTCTATTAATCATGGAATATTCAACTTATTAATGAAATTTTATGAGAAAAAAGCTCAATCACAAGGATAACCCTCTCACTATCAATATCCACATGAGTAAAAACCAAACTCAACCTTGGGATAACCTTCCTGTTATTGACCAATAACCTTCCAAACAAAAAATTCCCTCAAAATTGATCTCTATCATTCAAACATCAATTAAAACTAAACATGTCTTGCACAAAAATACTTTGGATACCCTCAACTACATTTTACAAACCACCCATTATGAAAACTATTTTTGAAATATTTTTTTATTCAAAAATAAATGTGCAAACCTTTCTAAAAGGGACCCATAGATAATGAATAATATCTATCATTAAATATGAAAATATAATTTCTTTGACTTCCCATAACCCAAAAACAGGTTTTCACCCACCAATACACACTAAAAAACCCTCCATTTACAAAGAAGTATTCAAATTATTTGTGAAATTTGATGAGTAAAAAGTCTTCATCCCAAAATAAACCCCAACTATTAATATCCATCTAAGTATAAAACTCACTAGACATTGGGAAAAATTTTCTTTTATTAACCAATAATTTTCCATTTAATGAATTCTTCAAAAACTGATCTCTATCATTTAAAAATAAATTAAAACTAAAATTTTCCCACACTAAAAAACATTGGATACCTAAAACTAACTTTCCTATACCACCCATCGTGAGAACTGTTTTCTTGATATTTTCAAAACCAAAAAAATTTTCACAAATTAAATGCCAAAAAACCATGAGACATCTTTTAAAAAAATTCAAATCCATTTTTCTTAAAATAACACATTTTAAAAAATTAAAAGTTTGCAAACATCCTATCACATGTGTTTTTAACAAAACCACAAACATTTAATCAAAAAAAATTTATCCCAATACAATGATTTCATTAAAATGGTTTTATAAAAAACCATTTTCAAAAATCACCTTAACACAATGGGAACTCACGCCATAGGTATTAGGAAAACTATTAATGATAAAAAATCATTATAAAATACTTTACACTAGAAAAAGTTTACAAAAATCGCATAAAATAATTTTACGTTTTCAAAAATATATATTTTTTACCCAAAAAATTAAATCATTAAAAAAATTATTTAGAAAAATAAGACATGTTTCCACACCATTTTAAAAACCAAATAAACCCTATCATAAAGGAAAATTCATCTTTTCCTTGAATAAAGCTAAATTATCCAAAATAGTGGAATTGTTATTCTTTCACTTAAAATACCAACATACATTAAAGTCATTTGAAATCACCATTTATGAATATATTAAAAAAACATGTTTTATAACTTTATAAAACCATGTTAACACACTAACACTTTACAAAATTAATTTTCGAAACCAAAAAGAATAACATTATTTAAATCTCATTTGATAATTTACCACCCATTTAATGCTTCAAAAAAATTAAAAAGAAAGGATTTTAATTCCAATTATTGTTTCCTCTTTAAAAGAATAAACCAACATGAATAAATTTTATATAAAACCATTCCTTTCTTAAAAGGTTTATTTTACAAATTTAAAAATAATAGATCATTTTACTCACTCAAAAGGAAATATGACAATTCAAACAAAAAACCCAAAAGAAAGTATACACATCCCATAAAATGGAATGCCAACAATGGCCCAATTATACCATTATAAATAAAATTACATATCTTTACCTATTTATTCCTTTGTTAAATTTTAAATTATTCAACGACGAACACATTTTATAGAATTATTTTATTAATAACTAAGTCTCAATGCTAGTGACCAAGATAAATAAAATTCAAATATATAATTGTATTAAAAAAATAAAAAACAATCAACTAAATTTCATAAAAAACAACAAAATAATCAAAAAAAATTCAAATATAGTTACTTACATTAGTTTTTCATTTCCAATATTTATCATAACACAACCACAATCAACACTCTACATTAAATACTTTTATTTTAAAAATGTTATCAAAAAAATATATATTCCTTACCACAATTAAAAATTTTATTTATATCAGATACTCATAAAAAATCAGACAAAGTCAATAATAATCCATAAAATCCATATCATGGTATTAACTGAAGCATGAGATGTAATTCCCATCTTAGTACACTATGTCCAAGAAACCTAACCTGGGTAAAACAAATCCCAATTTCCTTTTTTCGAGTCAAATAACTCCCAAAATTCTAAAAAATTCATGAAAATTGATGTGTCTCTATAACTATATTGATTAGAGATTTTTATTAGTTACCTACCTTGTTTTGACATAACTTATCTCCATACCCATTGGAGCTTGACTAAAAAAAGAAATGATAAAATATGCAACATTTATACCCGGTCTGACTTCTAAAACATAACCCTAAGATAAATCGAAATACTACTAGTTCTTTAGTGCAATTCCCAATCAATAAAGGCTTAGTGTGGATGTAAAAACAATAATTTAAACAAATTTAATGGTAAAAAAGTACAAAACAATTGTCAACCATATTCCTCTAAAACATGGTATATAATTGAATACCACAAATCAACATGTATACCATAACAAAACCTAAATACAATAACAACATACTATAAAATTTATGACACTTATACAACTATATGAAAGTGACCTAGTCACCTCTGTTGATCAATCCTCCACTAGACACCACTATATAGTGTAATCTATAAAGAAATGATCCTGAATACCTATAACTCAAAAAAACATAATATGCACAAGAACCCATATTCCTATATAGTTGGCGAGTACAACACCCAATAGGATTTCACAAAACCCTCATGCATATATTCCATGTGAATTCCAACATTTCCACAAATTAATTTTATAAAACATTATCTAACAACTAAGAATTTATATAACTTTTATAAAGAACTTAACAATCAATACACTTTTAATAAACCATGTGACCTTTTTAATTTGGAATAATAAATCCACATATAAACCATAAACATGCTTCAGAAAATTCATATCCCAATATCAACAACACATTATAAAACAAAATAGAATTCCCATTTCCACAACCAAAACTAAGGTTACCCTTAGACTATGAGTAATACCCAATAATGGGTATCACCAAATTGTGAGTGAAATGACTATCCCAAAATCTCATATTTCCCTTACTAGAAAGGTCCCCACACCAAAGTGGGATTTTATCACAACATCACCATATCATTAATAATGTGGTCCCCACACCCATGTGAAAGTTTTAAACCAAATAAACTTTTCATTACATAAAATATACCCATGTAATGGCTAGAGTTTTCTAAACTCATGACTAAATCCTTATCCAAAATAAATCAACAACATAAAAAAAAATATCAAAATCTCATACAATTGAATGTATAAAAAACTATAATAACACCCTATATGAAACTCATTGAATGATACAATAACAATTATGAATCTAAAAACTCCACACCATAAATCATAAATATCCAATCCATGATAAGAAACTATTTATTCATTAAATAAAATTAAAAACACACCACACAAATCCCAAGAATTCTTTAGAAACTATACACCCACCTTGATATACACCATTTATTTTTTCAACAAAGCGCTAACATAAAAAAGATTCCTTATTAATAAATATCAAATAAAAACCATAAAAAATAATTTTAAATTAATATAATTATTTTCCTAAAGACCAACATTTAATATCATGCGATTTTTGAAGACAATAACATGAATGAGAAGCCACATACCTCAATCCTGACAATAGAATGAAATCCCACCACCAATAATAACATTTTTTATCTTTATAGGATAACAAATTATATAGAAACAAAACAATAATCATTTTTAGTGTTTATATATTCCTTTAAAATTCCCCCAAGTTAAAACCCCATATATGAAGAGAAACAAAATAGAGGGAGAATAAGGAGATACATACCTTTGATCTGAAGCTCTGAACATCAAAGATTTTAGGGATAATAAATATAGAGGGATATATTTTACGAAATCACTCTAAAACCACAAAACGGTGAGATCTATGTTGTAAACATCAAAATAAGGGAGACCAAGTGGGATTTTGGATAAAATAATAAGTTTCAGGTCACTTTTTAAAGGTTAGGTGACCAAACTGCATCATCCTAAAGAATAAGTTTTGACCATGCAGACCCTTCTATCCAAACCCCCAAGATACATAGACCAAATACATGCTCTTAAGTGGACATGAATTGACCATATATATTATAATAACTCATATATATGTTTTATATCCTGGTTGTATGGTCTAATTGACCATGTATCAAACATGAAACATTTTCTAGACATCCAATTTCTACCTCCAACCATTACAAAATCCACCAAGCTTCCACAAAATCTTCTTAATACTCATGAAAACGATAAATACTTTATAACCATGTATCCAAAAGTCATATCTCATAAAAATAAAATTATTTTTTTCTTTCTATCCCAAACAGGGTCCCTAAATTTTCATTATTAGAATTTGAGTATAAATCCTCTTTGCATCCTCTATATCAAAATTATTTAAAAACTATCAGTTGTATTTCTCATGATATAAAAAATATGTAATCCTATCCATTAAATAAGAATTATTTAATCTATAAAATCATATAAATCTCAATTAAATTCCACATTAGAGTTTAAAATTCCTAGAAATCTTTTTCTATACTAATTTTAAAGATAATATCATCCACATAGATGGTAATGATTATTGTGTTCCAGAAAAATCTCTTGATGTACATGTTATTATGAACTCTTCCTTTTATACAAAATTATCTTAAAACTTGTACATAATTTGTAATACCAAAATCTCAGTGTTTACTAAAAAACATATAAATGATTAATAGATTTTCAAACAAAAGTTTCTTCTACACCAATTAGAAATATATCATGGTGTATAGTGTAAACCTCTTCGTTTAGATTTTTGATTTGGTAATTGTTAATTTAAATTAATTTAAATTGTTTTTAGTTCTTTAGAGTCACTATGTCTTGTAATATTATTATTTTGTGAATACATTATATTTTTTATGGAAATTTCTTTAAAATAAATCACTAAAACATGTGCATAACTTTTAAAAATTAGACTTACACTATTGTTAAATAATTCACTTTTCCCAATTATTTTATTTTATAACACTCACTGTCATCAAATAATATTACTATTTTTATTCTATAAAACCAATTATTTTTTATTGTTACATTCTTTTTAGTAAAAATCCTCATTCAAATCCTCCAAAAAATCTTTACGCTTAATTTCTTCATAAACACTACTTGGTTTAACTTGAGGAAAAGACAATGTGTAATTTTTTTCCTAATAAAATAATTATTTGAATAAGTGATCCATGTAATTAAATGATATTTAGGGACTCAAATATATTATAATTGTTGGATAAACTAAATTATATTATTATTATTTTACTATATATTAGTTAAAAATCATTATCAAAATAGTCGTCAACAAAATATTCATGAATTTCATAATTAACTACTTATATTACAAGTAGTTCAATACCTTAATCATAAATACTTTATACGATTTTTATTATCCATAGCGATTAAATAAGTATTCAATAATCTTAACATAAAACTATTAATAATCATTATAATATTTTTAGGAAAACTATCATTATATCATCCAATTGATCTATATCAAAGAAAACTCTATTTTCTCTTTGATACTCATGCTTTCCAATATTTATTCCCTTTGTTTGGATAAGGAACAAAATACCAAACCCAGGCCTCTTATTTTTTAGGTATTAATGTGATAATGGATGAGTGGTTAATAAGGGGGTGAATTGGCTCTTTTAAAATATTCAATGAATTATTATCAAATTTAATAATTAATGAAAAAAAAGTTAAATAAAAATAATTATTTTTTTGTAGTATGGATCTAAATGATCATACTCCTTTCTTAACCCCTATTAAATGACGAGATAGATGAAAATCACTAAATATGGAATCTATAAATTTTTAAGGGAGATCAAAACCCTTTATATTGTCTTTCTAAACCCTGGACGCACAACACATAACCTTTTTTTCACACTTGGTGGATTAAACCAATAACCCTAACTTTTTTGAAACTATAGGAATGAAAAAAAACCTTTATTTTAAAGTAGAATTAGAAACAAAATAGTGCTTTTATCCAGACCAAGGCATAATATATTCCCTAGCCTTTTACTGGTAATGGAAAAACCCATACATTTTTTGAGGTATTATAATCACATTCTTAACTTTAATGGGTGGTGTAACCCAAATAAGATTTATTATATAAAAGAAATATATAAGGACCATATAATCTATAAGATCAAGGAAACAAATTCGGGTCAGGCAAGAAGGTTCTCTCGAACAATAATATATCAAAAAATTGATGTTCATCTGAGAGTAGTAATAAATTACCAATGTGTATCACATAAAAAATTTCAAGAATATTATAAACCATGTTACATTACTAATTTAATTGAACTAATATATATATCTCTATTATTCACAACATATTCCAAAAAAAATAGATTTATTTCACTTCCTTCTTCTCGATGTAGTATGTTATATCTTAGTTGAATACTCTTGAAAATTATTCTCATGTAGTTTACTTCATTAATATATAAAATTAATATAGGTTTTATTTTGGGGCATCTTATAATTGCTAATAATACACTAATAATATCATTAAAGTCTTTTGCAACATTCTCATAATTTATATGAGAGAGACTGTTCAAATTACAATAATTTGAATTCGAATATTGTTCATTTCTAAGAAAGAAACATGAGAATTTAATCCAAATGAATAGAATTTAATAATACATATAATTCTTCTAAATATATTTCATTATTATTGAAATAATTAATATGAATGTAAGAAATCATTTTATTAATGAAAATACTTAACTAAAATTTGTTGTAAATCAAAATATAAGAAAATATAAAAAGTATGAAAAAAATTTCATTATATAATATACTCCCTTAAAGGAATGGTCCATTTATTATGGTAGGTTATAACACATGTTAATTCATACCTTGTGGTTGGTAATAGTTTTTTCTTACAGTCAATCATAAATGATCTTATGGTTGATCTGAATTTCTCCATGCGGTTCATTGAAACTTCAATATGATATTGATTGAAAGTTCAACATATTGTTGATACAATAGTTAGAAAAATTTGAACTATTTACCATACAGTAAATCTATAGTTATGTGGTTAGTATATTTTCTTCATGAAGTTGGTTCAATAGTTTTAAAAATTCCAACTTCCTCTCTTACGGTCACTTGACCTTTGTTCATGTGGTGACTTTAATAGTTAGAAAAATTCAAACATCTTATCATATAATCACTCGACTTTTGTTTATGTGGTTGATGAATTTGGTCATGTGGTCACTTTTACATCCTACATCATGGTAAAAATAATATGTAGTCATATTTAATAAAATAAAAAATATCATACTTATGAATTTAATCCATATAAAGACGAATTTGTTCATGAAATACATAACATACACAATTATTAAAATAGAAAACTGTATTAACAATAAATCATACTTATGTGATAGGGAATAAATGATTTAAATAAAATATGTTATAGATTTTAATTATGCGATAAATAATAATTGTAATTATAAAAACATAAATAAATAAAGTGGATAAGATCAACTTAAATGTTGTTCACTTTTTGGATAATTACAAAACAAGATCCAAATTTCTCCCCCTTTTCAAATTTGATTAAAAATATTAAAAAATCAATCTTTCATAATTATTCCAACTATCTAAGATAGATTACCAGGAAAAAAATAACCCTTTTAATTTTAACTTTGAAGATAAAAATCTCCCAGAGAATGATTATTAGGAAGGAAACTAACCCTTATAATGTCAACATCGAACATAGAAAGCTCCCCCAAAATGATTATTGGGAATGAATCTGACCCTTATAATGTTAAACTCGAACACATTAATATCCCTATGATTGATTACTATATTTATACTCTTATATAATAGTTAAAAATCATTTTTGAAAAATATTTTAGATGCCTCAAGAATCCATGAAAAAATTAAAATATATTAAATAAATGATATGATATTCAGTGAATGAAGTAGTAACCAACTATTAATGAATGTGTTAGTGATCCAGATAATATAAGTGATAAACATGAATAATTTATATAATTAATGAAATATCTTAGAAGAATAATTTAACTCTCCTTAAAAATAGTTTTATAAAGTTAATTGTTCATTATACCATGTTTAATTTTGATTTTATAAACCAGAGTTAAATATAGATGTTTAGTAAAAATATCAGAAAACTGATCTTATATAAAGGTAGATTTCAAAATAATATTTTATTTTTGAATAATATCTCTAATAAAGAGATACATATCATCAATTAATTTATTCATAGGGTGATATAGTGGATTTTTAGAGGTAAAAATTACATATTTATTGTCATAATAAATCAGAGTCTTTTAAAATTTTAAATTAAATTCAGAAAGTGTTTGTTTCATCCATAAATTTTGAGAAAAAAAACAATAAATAATAACCTAATAACTCTAAATATTTGACTGATACAACAACTTTTTTTAGAAATCCATGTAACTAAAAATTTTATAATAAAGATTCACATATCTATTGTGTTTTTTATCAATTTTGAAACCACCCAAAGTAGAATATGAAAAACAAGTTAGTTCAAACAATGTAATTTGAGTTTCAAAAATCATTTATCAAAATTAGTTACACTTTTAACTACCATTAAAATAATTTATTTGGGATTTTATTGTAATCTAGCACATTTATATACTGAAAACATAAAATCTGGTCATGATGCTGTCAAATAAAGTAAGCTTCTAATTATAGTTCCAATGATATTATTATCATCATGTTTTATAGTTTCATTATAATATAAATTACAAGTAGTAATAATTATAGCATATTAACCTTTTCAACCTTTAATAGCAATCCGTTTGAACAACTATTTAATATATTTTGATTTATTAATAGAAATAATCTCTTTCCTTTAATGTATTTTTAGTCATAAAAATAACTTACCATTACCCATAAGACTCATTTGATACTCTAAAAACATTAAATTTGAAAATTAATTACCAAAAAATTTACATGAGTGAATAAATATAATATCATTAACATATATTTTAATAATTAAATATTTTTAATCATTTTTAATAAATAAATTTGGATAGATTTTTCCCATATTAAAAACATTATTCAAAAGAAACAATGAAAACCTATCATACCAAGTTCAAAGAGTTTGTTTCAAATTATAAAGAGATTTTGAGTGTTTCAAAACATGATTAGGATTATATTTATTCTAAAAACATGATTTTTATAAAAAAAATAAAAAATATATCCATTCAAAAATGAACTTCTAAAATCTATTTGAAAATTTTTAATTTAACAATGAGACACAAATGGAAAAAATAATTCTTATAGATTCTAAACCAGAAACTGTGGAAAGTTATTATTCAAAATAAATTCCTTCTTTTGGATTGTAACTTTGATACACTAATGTATATTTGTTTATTTTTCCAGATTTATATAATTTAATTCTAAAGATCCATTTGGTTTCGATGACATTTTTATCATTAAAGAATTTGAATAAGTTACGAACTTTATTACTATTAAAAAAATTAATTCTAATTTCATTGAAAAATTCTATTTTGAAGAAAATAAATATTTATCTACATTTATAGGAACAAAATAAGAAATAAAATCATGATTAGAGAAAATATTTCTTAAGGAATTTACGGTTTTAACACAAGGAAGTAATATAACAAATTAATTTTTCAATTAGTTGAAATTTATATATTTTTAAAGTTTATTCAAGAGAATGATTCTTACCCTTTATGGATACATCCATATTTGAATTTTTAGGTTCACCAATGTTGAAATATCTTGAATATGGTGACCCATAGTTTTCATACATATATATTATATCTTAATAGCTGAATATTCATTTTATAACATTATGATCCTTTCTGAAACCCGACAACTTTAGTATATTTGGATATTTGGACCCATAAATAAATTTTTCATAAGTGATATACATCATATTGCACTTTAGTATTCATAACATGTACCCTACATAGACATATCATACATAATACCTTTATTTATAACCTTGGGAAACTAATCGTAAGAAAGGGTGAACTCAGATGCAGTAAGGGTGAAAAAGGGAGATATCAAAGTTCACATAAGCATAACATGATCACAAGGGTATGATAACATTATAATAACACGTAAAAACAAAACATAACATATCATAGATCATTATCTAAAATCATGTCATACAACATGGCTGTTTATAAAACATGAATAAAAAAGGAATCAAGGAACATGGAACATGAAAATATAACATTGTCATATGATAATGTCATAGAAGAGTGGAATAAATTGTGTCATAATCATAAAAATAGAAATATTATATCAAGGATTTACACCAATATATTTATAACATGTTATGAACGGGATATCCACCCATGTACCCGTTTTGGAAGGAGGATAACCTCCCGTGTACCCTCTTGTTTTGGGCTTGAGATACCCTCTTATGTACCCCCATATTTTAGGATTGGGGTAAAATCCCATGTACCCTTTGATATCATATAACATTAGTCTTTACCTAATGTATTGTATGGATATATAATTCTAATCTGATTAGTTATATAATCATAAATCCATTCATATGTACTTCAAAAGATCATAAAAACATTAATTATAACTTATATCATGGAAAAGAAGATGAGATTCATCAATATTTAACCACAAACCATCTATAAAAAGAATAAAAGTAGTTTCATTGGATCATATCCCCAAGAAAGAATAATTGACGTAAAATGATGTTATTATAGATGAAATTTTCCGTTAAAAGATCTGTGGAATATTTCTTAAGAAAATATCCATTTAATTTTTAAATCACATGTTAAAATATAAAAATTTCCCAAATACTATGGAAATTTTTTTTTTTAAAATAAAATTATAAATTATATTATAAGAATCAAAGTATTAGTTATTAATGATGAATATAAATTCCTTTCATTCCATGAATTCTAAAACAATTATTCTTTTCACAATTTTGGTAAAAATTCAAAATTACATCGCTAAAAAAAGACAAAAAGTTTCCTTTTTAAACAATTTTATAAAAATTTAAACATGGGTAAAATTTATTTAAAATAATCATAATATAATATTAAAAAATATAATTGATAAAATTTTCAGAAAACATGGACATTGAAGAAAAAGGATTTTCAATTGAAGAGAGAAATAAAGTATATTTTTCTTAAAAACACTCTTTCAGTATCTTCAGTTGTTAAAGTGGTGAAAATGAAATGAAACCATGTAATATATAGAAAAAACATAGAATAATAAATTTCATGAGTTTATTGATAGATAACTCATAATATTTCACCATTATAAACTCAATCATAAATAATCTCGATAAACAACAATATGGTAACATAAATCCCTTGCCTCAATATTGATTTGATTTAAAAGTGATTTGATATCCTATATAATAAATTTAAATTTATTTTAAATCTCTACAAAATTCACATACACGATTATAATATCATATATGATCTAATTATGACATTTAAACACTCATTTATTAATAATTCCTTATTAAAATTATCGTTTCTGGGTGTTAACTGTTTCATTTTTCATGATAAATTTGTTGCACTCTTTACAGTCGCTATAATTTGTTCATTTTTACATCATCTATATAATTTTAATAATGATATAAATATCATATATATTAATATTCATACATTTAAGTGGTGTATAGAATATTAATTACACCATTCATGGAGATGATAAGCTATATGTACGCATGAACATTGTTTTCACTTTTCGATGGATGAAAAAAAAGAAATAAAAGTAATAATTCACCTTTATAGAGTCATTATTATATCATATATATAATATATAATCATTAAATATATCATTATTACCATCCATGTAAATAATAATAAAAAAATGAATCACATTGCTTTGTGAAGGTGGTAGTCTACAAATACATACGAGCGACATTATTATTTATCAACAGATTAAAAGGGAAGATGATAGATATGATATTGAAATTATTGAAGAATAATTATGTCATAAATATTATTTATTAACATTAAAACCATCATAACAACCATTCATGAAATATGGTCATCAAAAATGAATTGTATCGCTTCATGGAGGTGGTAGTCCACACATACGCATAGGCGATACTTTCACTTCCCATTTGATGGAAAAGAGGGTGTTTAATAGTGGTTCAAGAAAATAATAACAGTGAGTATATTTTTGATATATAATTTATTATTTTATGATTAAGTCTATACATTTAGATGAGGTAGAAGAGGAAATAAATTTAAAAAGGTCAAGTAAGTTAATTAACCCTTTTTTGGGAGACATCCTTTATATCCTTTCTTAAGGACCCTTGAGATAGTATTTTAAGAAAACCAAAACCTCTAAATTGTGTATATGGAAGTTCAATTGAGAATTTTATAGGGTTTTTTTGGAGATATATGTCTCAAAGTAGTATAAATAACATATATAAGGGGTGTTTTTATAAGGGAGGTAAATGATACACTTAAAATTCAAAAATGATTAAAATATAATTAAGTCATACTCAAGAAAAATGATTACAAATAGATATATATTTGAAGGTAAATAGGATATGTTCTAAATATCATCATAAAATAAAATTTAGAAAGATTTTGGTTTTATTTAAAACCTTATATTTTTTATCCCTTGGTTAACAAATTTTAATCTTAACCTTGGTAATCACATTTTATTTTTAAAGGGATATAAATTTACTTAAAAGGTAACATTCGGATCATAAATTATCAAGGGATGAAATTTAAGACAATTTATTTTTATAATTTTTCTATTTTTTTAAAAAAAAATAATAATATATTATTTAACATAAAATAACATTAATGTAATTTTTTAAACAATTCATTTAATTTTAATTTAAAAACAACATGATAAAAAATAAATTCAAACCATAAAATTTCACACATGTTCAATGTTTTTTATCAATATTTAAAATCTAATATCACAATAATTCACCAAAATTGTATTTCATTTAATAATTTTTAAATCAATTATTTTATTTTTCTGTTAATTAAATAAATATTATGTTAATGTTGTGTAACAATTTTAGGTAATTATTTAATGAATAAAAATTATAAAAAATTACCATGAAAAAAAAATAATTTATCATTCAAATAAAAATTTATATTCTAACATATCATATATTTAACCCTATGTAAAAATTTTAGATATATTAATTTCAAGAGAGTGACATTTTGAATTTATTCTTTCCATAAATTAATGTAAAGGAAATAATTAAAAAAATATGGCACCAATAGACCATATATTCTATAATTATATGTACATTTATAAACTAAACTCATACAATATGATCATTCAAGTTTTAGAGAAATTTTAAAGTCTTAGTCCAAAGTTTTAATGATATTTTACCTGTTTTACCCTTACAGACATGACAAAAATTTACCGAGGATACAATTCTTAATGAACAAAAATAAAAGTGAAATATTTAACAAATTTGATCTATCTAATAAAAAAATTTGTTCATTTTTCAAGATTCAATTTCTATAAGTGGACAAAATTCATTTTAAAATAAGTGCAAAAACGTGACAAAAACCATTTTTTAGAAAAATATATTTTTAAAAATAAAATTGGATATATATTTATATCTCATGGCTAAAAAATAGTATCTTAATAATAAAATTTTCATTTAATATAAAAAATATATATTATATTAAATTAATTCTCTAATCATGATTAATTTAATTTATAGAGATAAAAGCACTTTGTGTGCATAAGAAAAGCATTCCGAAAAAATTTTGTTTTATTTTCAAATGATTTTTATTTTCATTTCTTATCAATTAATAGAAAATGATTTAATTTTATACATTTGGAAACCATATTTATTCATAATTTAGTAAGTTCTATTCATACCAACTAATCCAATGACTAGGTGATAAAATTCAAATTAAATAATAATATTTTAATAGTATATCGTGGTTCGTTTAAAGTTAATGTTGTGTGTATCATTAGATATCGAAAAAATAAACCTTATCTAAAAATAAATATTTTATAAAATATTCGGGTATTACATTCTATCCCATTAAAATTAAATTTTCCCTCTAAATTAAATCACTTCAATAAAAAAAATGAGGATATCTCCATTTCCTCGTATCCTCAGGTTCATAAGTAGCTTCTTCAGATGTCTAATTCCTTTAGATAAATTTAACTATGTGAGAAGTCTAGTTCCATAAAACCTAATATCTATAATCCTAGATTTCTATTATTTTTTATTCATATTAATGATCATGATTTAGTGTTATAACTTATGTGTTCAACATATATGATGGATTAGGTATGTAATTCTTCGTGAAATATATATGAAACACATTGTGAACTTGAGAGGGGTTGATGGAAGCATCAAGATATAATCTACCATCCCTACTTGATCAAAAATCATGAAGGGGGAAATATACCTAGGGATAAATATCATTTTTTCCAAATATCATAAACTTATTCCATAGATAAATTCATTAAAATACCTTCTCACCAACATTGAATTAGAGATTTCATCGATGATTGTTAGCATAACTTTTCTGTCAAATATAAGATGCTTTGGTATACGACTAAATGGATTTGAATTTATATACAATTTCTATAGAAATACGATGTCCTAATATCTTTATTTATCTAAATTAATCCTATAATTTTGGAGTTTTACACTTTTTTTCATATAGGACTTCATAAGAATCCATCTGAATGCTCAAGTTAAAGCTATTTTTGCAAGAAAACTTGACTAGAGGAAGGTGTTGATCCCAACCAACTTTTAAATACATTTAATAAGATCTTATCATATCCTTAAGATTATTAAAGTTTCTCTTAGACTAAACATTAATCTGAGGATGATAAGAAGTATTATAACTCAACTCGACATCCAGATCCTACTAAAAACATCAAAAGGACTTCAAGGTAAACCTCATATCTTGATTGTATATAATAAAATTTGGTACTCTAGGTAACAGTTTCACTTATATAATATATATTCCAACAACAAGACCAACAAATAAATATTATATGATATTAATGAAGTGTGTTGACTTTATAAGGGGATCAACTACAACCCATATAAAATTATGTTCTTTAAACATTTTGGGGTGTCTGATGAAAAAATTCATAGTGATGTTTTGCTATTTTTATTCTTGTATAGGTAATGATTGTAATATCCCATTAGACTTATTCATCTCAGCCATAAATTGCAGACATACCATGAACAAAGATACATAATCTATAAAATCTCTATTTAGGTTATCCCACTAAAAGCAGTCTTTCATATCTATATACATCTTCATTCTTCCATGATATATAGATAATGATAAACTGTGAGTCTCATCCAACAAAACCTTCCTTGAATTAGGTATGGAAGAAACAAATACACAGTTCCCAATCATTATCAGTCCATCACCATCAAGATTGAGATGAGGAGAATTTATTACATTCTTTTATAGTTCCACATATTTCTTATGTTCCACTATATTCCTCACATAGATCGATGTTTGACCACTCATTTGAGAAACATAATATTTATCCCCTTTTTTCATGATTTCTTGATCCATCCTTTGAAAATCTAGAAACATTGGTTCTTTTTTTATCCTCATCAAAGACAAGCTATCATGATCCTTTTAACTCAAATCATCTACCACATCATTCACTTTCCTAAGGTAGTAATGTACCAAGCAATCATAAACTTTAATCAACTTCAACCATCTTCTCTACATAATATTTAGATATTTTTGAGTAAATATATAATTAAAAATATTATTATTAGTTTATATATCACACCTATCTCCATAGAGATAATTACTCCATATATTTAATGAAAAATTTCCTTAGTTATCTCCAAATCATGTGTTGGGTAATTTTTCTCGTGAACCTTTAATTATCATGTGTCATAAGCTATCACCATATAATTATGTATGAGGAATAATCCTGATTCTTTTTTCAATGAATCACTATTGATCACAAAACCTTCTCCATTTTAGGGTAGTGTAATAGAATGTTCACTCATGAAACTTCTCTTTAGTTACTTGACATTTTCCTCACATTCATCATTCCAAATGAACTTGGCTCTATATTGAGTTTACGTGATGAGTGTATTTGATCTCTATTACACAAAGAATATATAATATCTAGATAGATCATTAAAACTATAGATCTCAATCTTACTGGTTAGTTTGGTCCAACATTTAATAAATTCTATCTTTGATAGATCTATCTATATACCCTTGTTTGATATTATATGGCCAAAAAATTAAACTTTTGGTATCCAAAAGTCAAACTATTATATTTTTTATACAAATTATCCTTCCGTAGGGACATTAGTACAATTTTCAAGTGATATTAATTCACTTCTTTATTCTTTTTATATATAATATTATCATTTATAAAGACCATAAAAAACTGATTAAGGTAATATCAAAAGACTATATTCATTAAATACACGAAGATAATGGAGAAATTTGTAAGACCAAATGTCATCACTATAAATTCACAGTGTCCATACATTGTATAGAATGTAGTCTTGGGTATATTATTCTTCTTGACCCTCAATTTACGATATATATAACAATGGTCAATCCTGGAAAAGTATTGTACTCCACATAGTTTATCAAATAAGTCATTAATGTGGGATAAAGGATAAATATTCTTGATAGTGATCCTGTTAAGTTCTCTACAATCAATGTAGTATCAAATTGATCGATACTTATATTTAATAATTATAATAGTTTCTCCCCAAGGTCATATAATTTTCCAAATAAATCACTTGTCAAGATTATCCAAGAGTTTTTTCATTAATTATTATTAATCAATCCAGTCTACTCTATATAGAGTCTTCGAAATAGGTGTAGCACCAAATATGAATTATATTCAAAAACAAACTTCACGATTCTGTGAAAGGCTGGGAAACACTTCTATAAAGACACCAAAAAACTCACTTACAATAGGCACATAATCAATGTTAAGTTTCTCTATAAACATCTAGAAAAATAACCATTTTGAATAGGAATGAAGACCTATATAATAGACATGATTTATGTCGAATGATTATATTTATCCTTTCACTGATATATGATCATAGCTTGGTTAGGAATATAAAACCTAACTTCCATTGCATGAAATTTGATTTGGTATTTATATAAAGGAATAAAATCTATCATAAGATAATATCAAATTCAAATAGAGGGAGAATAATTTGGTTTTTAGGAATTAAATTCCCAAAAACATCAATCAAGGAAGAATTATAGACTTGAGATGTGATCGTCGTACCATTATGGGTTTTTTGCTAATAAATAAAAATATAATAAATTAGGTGGTTTTACGATACCCTTAGAAAAATATTATGATATAAATGTGTGGTTAGATCCATAATCAAACAAGACATTAACTATTATATAGTGGATTGTATGCGTACCTTTCACCACATTATTATCCAACCCCTCATCAGTAAAAGTGATCACATGTGATTTACATTTCTCTATGGAATTAAGAGGTTGATTACATAAATCATCATAATTAAACTATTGGTTGAAGTACTGGATATCATAGTACACATACTTCTTAAAATTTAAAGGATTTTATATTCTTAATGTTATGGTGCTTTTATTCCATCATTGGCTAACTTCCTTCCCTCACTTCAAAATTTGATATCTCAATAACTTTAATTTTTACTATTAATTAATTAAATAGATGCCATAATATAATTTCCTCATATTTCCCTTCTAAACTTCTAGAAAAATGGAATTCTTACTTTCATCTGTCCATGGTTTTTATTATTATAATTTTCATTGAGTTCCATATCTATTTTCTTATCAAAACCATTAGACCGATGGGTAAATACAATATCCATTTCTACTTTGGTACCACATCAAATGTTTTTATAAATATTAAAGAACCTTATGTCTAATTCCCATCAAAGACTTTTTTTAATTCATTGAATAATTGATCAATCTTACTTTCTGGTTCAAATATAACACTAGAAGCTTGCCTCATAAGTCCTCTAAAATTTACCTCATATCCAGTAATGGATTAATTAGTATTCTTCATTTACCTAAGGTGTTACTTTTCCATTTTAATATAAATAATACAAGTAATGTACTTATTAAAAAATAACCTTATAAAATATTCCCACTTCATAGAGTCAATTTATTCATGTTGCCTTGTGTTCTTGATGAGATCCCTCCATTGATTTGTTTTTCCTTCCAAATAATAATAAAAAAATGAAATTTTATTTCCCAAAAATTAAGGAATAGAAAATATCTTTTTAATAGAACTGATATATTGGTCTAAAACTAGTGAATAAAAATATCCCACAAAATAAGTTGAATATTACCTCATGATAGACTCAACATAACATTTTTCCCTCCTATGCGCATTTGGAAGCTCAACATTCTTTAAAGATGGAGAACGTTTCATAATAATACCTATAATATTTTTTATTTTATGTCCTATAACATTTGATTTTATAGGAGTATAATCTTTAAATTTTCTATCAAATTCATCATTAACACAGTTCTTTCAGGTTCCAATCATTAATTGAAACCAAAATGTATAGTTTGACTAGAAAAAATCATAGCGGGAAACCACATAATCGTATAAAATAATTTATAGGATATCCAAATCATGAAAAATTATCTTCCATCAATGAAACCATTAGATTAACTTAGGTTATCCATGATCATTATCTATTCATGTCCTTCATAATGGTTTATAAAGAAAATTTGAATTAACCAAGGATATCACCTAAGAGTTTCAAATCAAATGTGCAGTAATGGAACAATCACTGTGAATTTGAATGATCGTCGAGATCTAATATACCTATTAAATTTAGAGTTATTACCCCTAGATTCATCTTTTTCAATACCACATCCACTTGTAGTATCCATACAAGGATTTTTTTCTATGAAAATAACACTCCTTTATTTTCCATAACTTATGTAGTTCTCGTATATATAGAATTATATTAATGTTTCCCACTAAATTTTAATCATTCGAGATTCCAATTGTAAGTAAAACATTATCTAAAACTAAATATAGTGACCCATACATTTCATACATATGTATTACATATTAATAAATGAATATAATTACATGACATTAGGATCTATGAAAGAAATATTTAGGTTTAGTATATTTGGAAACTTGGACACAAAAACACTAGTTCATAAGAGGTATACATCATATTCAACTTAGTTATTCATTACTGCAACCATTATTAGACATATCATACTCAATACCATTCTTCATAACTCTAGGAAAGGAAATATAATAAAGAGTGAGCTCAGATGTGCAGTAAGTGTAGGTAATGAAGATATCAAAGATAAGAAAAGAATAACATGAGAAAAAGGGTGTGATAACATGATCGTAACACTTGAAAACTATTCCCAACATATCATAGATCTTAATCTTGAATCATTGAATAAATTATTGAATTTCATAAGAGTTTAATCATAAAGGAATTAAAGAACATTATCCCTGAAAATATAACATTGGTATAAGATCATTTCATCAAAGTGTGTAAAAAATGTAGAAGAATCATAGTAATGAAATAATATTTCAAGGATACCCATGAGGACATTAATAACATGTTAAGAAATGGATAACATCCCAGGTACCTATTTTGGGCTTGGGATAATCTCTCATGTGCCCTCTAGTTTTGGGATTTGGATATCCTCCAATATGCCCTATTGTTTTGATCTTAGGATAATGTCTCGTATACCATTAGAGATCATAAAACATTATTCGTTACCCAATTCATTGTAAGTCTATATTTTTAGTCCCACCCATCACATAATAATAAATCCATTCATATGTGTGACAAAAGATCATAATAACATTCATCATAACTTAACATGTGGAAAAGAAAATGGTTTTCATCATCATAAAAATAAACCATATAGATAAATAATAAATATTTATTCATTGGATCATATACATAGTAAAATAATAAGTGACATCAAAGGATGTTATCATATATCAGATTTTCCATTAAAATATCACTAGAATATTTCTTGAGGAAAAAAACCATTTAATTTTTAAACCACATATTAAAATACTAAAATGTCCCAAATATTAACTAAAATGAAAGTAAAAAAATGTAATCTTTAGAAATAACTAGAGGATAATACAATTCATGAGTTTCTTGAGAGATATATCATAAAATTGAATCATTATAAACTTTATCATAAACAATCCTGATAAACAATGAGATTATAATGTAAATCCCTCGACCCAAGTTTGACTTACTTTGAAATCTATTTAAACTCATGTAAAATAAATTTAAATTTATTATAATTTTATAATATATTCATTTAAATAATTATAATATCATTTATGATCTACTTATCACATTTTAGCAACCATTTATTAATAATTATTTATTAAAATTAATGTCTTTGGGTGTTAAATGTTTCATTTTTCAGGATAATTTTGGTTTTGTATTTCTAGTCCTTGTACTTTGTCCATGGTTACATCATCACCATTATTATAATAATGATATAAATTTCATACATATATTATATATATACAGTCACCCATAAAGAAAAGTTTTATTAAAATGTATTTCACCATTCATTGAGACGATAAAGTGTTCGTACGCATGAATGTCGTTTTCACTTTTCAATAGATGGAATGAAATAAATTTAAATAAAAATTCAAATTTAAAAAATAATTATTTTATCATATATATAATATATATTCATTACATATATCATTATTACCATCCATGTCATTAATAATCTAAAGAACTAATCACATCGCTTCATGGAGGTGGTAGTCCATATGTACGTCTGAGCGATGTTATCAATTTCGAAGAGATTTGAAAGTAATAAAGTATATATGATATTATAATTAAAAAATAATTATTATTTCATAAATATAATTTATAAATATTAAACCCATCATAATAACCATCCATAAATTTTGGTGATGAAAAAATAATTGTATCACTACGTGGAGGTGGTCGTCCAAACGTGCACATGATTGACACTTTCACATCCCATTTGATGGAAAAGAGGGTGGTTAATGGTGTTTTCATGAACATAATAAAATTTATGTAAATTTAGGATACATAATTTATTATTTTATAATTAATAAAATATATTTTTAGGATCTATACGAATAAAGAAATTGAAAGATGTCAAGTATGATGATTACCTAATCTTCTGGAGGCCCCCTTTAGATCCTCTATTAAGATCCCTTGGAATGGTCTTTTCAGAAGACCAGAACCTCTAATTTATTTAAGGAAATCATAGAAGAGATTTTTATGGGTTTTTGGAGCTATATGGTTCAAACTTTTTTAATGAAAGGAGATAAGAGGTGTCCTTTTATAAAGGAGGGAAATGGAAAACTTGGATTTTTAAAAGCATTTGCAATATAATTATGTCATTTTATAGAACATTTCTTCCAAATGTCCATAAATTTGAATAGAAATAGGATATGGTCTAAATATCATTATAAAATTAAATTTATATTGGTTTTAGTCTCATTCTATACCATATCGTTGGGTTTAACCCATTGGTTTACTAATTTTAATATTAATCATGGTAATGAATTTTTTATTACTAAAGGGTTATAATTATAATTATAGGGCAAATATTGGATCATAAATGACAAAAGGATGAAATTTTATTCCTTTTATTATCCGAGTTTTATTATTTCATGATTTTTTTTATTTTTAAATAATTTAATAATATATTATTTAATATAAAATAACATTAATGTCATTTCCAAAACATTCACTCAATTTGAATTTAAAGATATTATGAAAACAAAAGAAATAAAATAAAAACCATTAAAACATATAAAATATTTTATATTAATATAAATATTTTTTTGATCAAAATAATTCAACTAAATTTCATTTTTTTTATTTTTTAAAAAATATTTTTTTACATTTACTGAATAAAGAAAAAATCAACATTAAATGTAATTATTTAATCAATAAAAATTAGAAATAAATTTACATGATAAAAAATAAGTTATATTTTAAATAAAAATTTAAAACAAAATTTATCCTCTTTTTATTCTTATATAAATTTTTTAAAGATATTAAATTCAAGAGTGTGACACTTTGTATTTTTTCTTTCTTTAAATTAATATAAAGGTCATAATAAAACAAATATGCTACCAAGTGGCCATATATTTAGGAATTGTATTTAAACGGACAAAATAACTAATATAATAGGATAATTTATGGTTATAGACTTATTTTAAATCCTCAACTCAATGTTTTAATCTAGTTTTATCAGTTTTATCCTTACTAAGGTGACAAAAATTTATCAAGGTTATAATTCATGATGAAAAAAATAAAATAAAACAATTTACCAAATTTATCCTCCTAATTCATAATACGAAATCCATTTTTAAATATTCAATTTATATTCATGGTATAAATTCATTTTTAATTTAGTGTACAAAACACGACGAAATCAATTTTTTTAAGAAAATATATTATAAGCTTAAAACTAGATATATATCATTTTCTCATACCTATAGAAGATATTATATAAATGTTAAAATATTTTATTGAATATATAATATATTTATTTCATTATAATCTTTCATCAATAGTGATTAATATAAATTATTCATATTAAAACACATTCTGTGCTTAAAAATATTTTTTTTTTCAGAAAAACAACTCTTTTAATTTAAAATGAATTTTATTTTCATTTATAATCAATTTATAACAAAAAATGAATTTTATACTTGTGGAAACCATGGATTTTTTATGATTTAGGTAGTACTATTTATTCCATCCAATCCAATAGTTAGCAGAGAACTATCTCAATAAAGAATAATATTTTAATAATATATCATGGTTTGTTTTAACATTATGTTATGTATATTATATGATATAAAATAAATTGAAATTACTTGAAAATTAATATATCAGATAATATTTGGGTGTTACATAAAATCTTCCTCTACCTGGTCTAAATCATATTTTCTTTCCATTAAATAAATTCCATCAAATTTACCATGAAATAATTCATTAAAACCAAATTTTTTTGTATAAAATCTATATGCTTTACTAGAATTGGAGTACCCTATAAAAATATCATCATAAATTTTTTAGTCAAAATTTTCCAGTGAATATTTTGTATTAATAATGAAAATTTACATCTAAATACTCTAAAGTTACCAATTCTATGCTTTCTTCCTTTAATGATTTCATAATGTGTTTTATTTAAGTATGTGATAAGATATATTATTTTATAAACATGAAAAGATGGTTTAACAACTTCTTCAAAGAAATATTTTAAAAAATAATTCTAATTTAATATTTTCCTAGGCATTTATTATTAATTCCTATTTTTAATTTCAACAACTCCATTTTTTATGGGGTCCTAAGAGCTGAAACATTATGATTATATGTATTATATTCAAATAATTTATTAAATTATATATTTGAAAAATCACCACTTCCATCACATGTAACTAATAAAATTAAACATCTCTTTTATTTTTATACCAATCTATAGTAGGTAATAAATATAGAAAGACTATATGTGTAACTTCTCGAATCTGGGTGCTGCCCAAATGTGCCCCAAACCCGGTTGGTCACATAACGTCAACCACATTTCCCCAAATACTAGAGGCTTCCGACTAGCAGTGAATAATAATGTGTGATATTAGGGAAACTATGCCCTCATTGGTAGAGTATACACAGTGAAAAACAGATCTGAAGAAAATGGGCTACGATGCAGTATGAATGCCTTCTCCACTGTTCCGGCATTGGAAAATGATCCTACAATTGAGAAATTTTCCGAACAGAAATTGGTGGAAGTCTGAAACTAGGAATTAGGAATATAACTCCTTGCCTCTGGAACGTTTACTCCTTGAAGATGACCATAGACATATAAAGGCAAGTAGATGCTCTGTGGGAAATTGGCATAATATGTCTTCAAGTACTCATCCAAATTTGGGAGAGTTCTATCGTAGATATCATAATAATCATGGCTTACGACGATCATCATGTCATCTATTCTCTTGTTGATAAACTCATCAGCTGATCTACTTCATTTTGAAGCCATTGAATCTGCACAAAGATCAAACAAATAACTTTTATGTAAGTTTTTTTTATGAAATATTTGTGATGAAAACAAAAAAATGGCTAAGGAATTAAGGCATTCAAGTTTTGTCGCGCAAGTATTGTCACACATGTTTTGCCACACAAGTATTGTCGCAGAAGTAATGTCGCCATATTGATGGTACGCAAGTCAAAATCCTTACTAGAGAAGCGCAACACAAAGAAGGGCGATCGACTGAGACAAGAAACACACTTGCACGACGAGAGCTCAAAAGCTTTGGAGGTAGGATGGTTTTCGCGAAGTGACGCCCATATATATAGGTGATCCTGCAACCCTGCATGCCTAAAACCTATGCGCCGATGAACCCTGGTTTCTCTTTTTCCTCAGAGTCAAATCCTCTTTCCTTTTTCAGATCCAACTCTGAGGGGGGACTTTTGTTGATGCTCCTTTCTGTCACAGAGTCCAACAAATGTCAAAGGGGAATACCTTAAGAACAAGGAGGGTCACACTTTGAAGAACATAAAAAACTGACAATGGCATGGACCGGGAACCCCTTTGGAGGGAGTTGTGCAAGTTTCCTGCATGCCGCAAAGGTCAATTATGTGCCACCTATGAGTCACATAAGTCCCTTGCGCACCCTATTCTTTTTTTTTTGCCAAAGTGTCTAGTGGACTTTAAATAGACCCTGTGGCCCCCCCATTTCGAGGATGAATTTTCTAAAACTCATATTCAATATCTAGTCACCCAAGTCGTTGCCTGATGTCTTCCAAACACTTATAAGGTAATTCATTACCTAGAAGGGAAGCTCTAAAGAAGAAGAATAAGGCCTAATTGTTAGGACTCATCAATACTTGTGTGCCTAAGTGTCCATCCCTTAAGATAAATCAAGACACTTGCATACTACTTTTCCCTCTCAAGGGAACTTGCACGCCACCCATCTGGAAGCCTCTAGGGATGATACTAAGGACTTGAGTTCAAAGTCTCCCATGTATTACACTATAGATTCTTCGTCTCCCAAGAAGACGCATGTCGTGCAAGTCTACTTGCGCAACCAGGACTTGCGTGACAGAATGATATTTGTGCGCCTCCTTCCTAGTAACCATCTTTCCTCAAATCCACCTCTCCTCTTCAGGACATAGCCTTCAAAACCCTCTTCAAAGCCATTTATGGCATGGTTCCTTTAATTTCTTCCTTATCTGAAAGAAATTATGTGAGAAACTCTCCCTAATCCTTGTGACTTACAAGCTTTATGTCACCACGGTTAGGGGTTTCCAACATAACCTCATCCTTTGAGATGATAAGATCTTATGATTTTTGCCTCCTTCTCAGGAGTAAGACCCAAGTTACAAGAACCCTTAACAAAGGCCTCTTTCTCATGAGTAAGCCCCAGTAATAGTTTCCTTAAATAGTGGGCATCCTCCTTAGAAGTAAGCCCAAATATTAATTTATTTTAATTTGGGCTTCCTTCTCAGGAATAAAACCCAATCATATGTCCCTCTTAATTTGGGATTCCATTTTAGGAGTAAGTCCTGGGTTAAAATTCCAAATCTCTATAAAGTACAAATACCTTTATAGACCCTTATCTTGGGCTTCTTTCCTAAGTCTTGGTCTTCATATACTTGGGCCATCATACATACGTAAGCCCCACATAATTTCTCATAACTGGATCTTTTGTGGCACTAATGTCAATTTTATTGATACCTCTTGTTTCTCACACCGAACAAGACTCACGTGAGCTTGGAGTGTAAAAATAACTACGACATCTCTTTTCTTTGGGCCATTAACTATGCAAAACCCCATATTTCTTTTACCGAACTACGTGGAATATGATATCTGCCTTAAAAGTAGAGTACGTAGGAAGCCTTTATAAGGTTCAAGACCATCTTTAATTAATTCTTTTTCATCCCATATGACGTTATACTATATCCTTCTTATCGAACTACGTGGGTTCTGATTCCTTTTTAACAAGGATAGGTAGGTAGCCTATCTGTGGGTATGATCCGAACTTTAAAATAATCCCTGTATTTCTGAATGACAATAAACATCCAGTGCCCCACTAAGTGGATTTAAAACTAGCATGGTCACCATAATGACCAAGATATTTCTATATAATGTATTGAAATAAACCATTGACTATGGATATCTAATACATACAGATGATTCTCCATCGATGAATTTCATCAAATACATATAAAATAGTCTCTAAATACCATACATATCAATCATCGATTACCAATTCTAAAGGAAAACTCATTTTCATGATTAGTGAATTAATAAGGATTCGTGAACATAACATAAATTTATAACAGAGTCCCAGAGCGGGCAATAATTCCCCCCAAAATGGTGTGATGAGCCTGACCTCCCATCCTCTCCACTAATGAAAATTCTTAAGCCTCATCGGTCCATAACTAATGAGCACCTACCTTATGAATTTAGGTCCAAATGGATATAGAATCATTGGGTGTTTCCGATTCTACAAATAAACCCGTTAGAAACCGATTGGAAAGTGTGAACCTTAAACAAACAAGGTCATCCCCATCTCAAGAATAAACAATGGGTAATTCATTTTACTTCTATTTTAGTATCCTTTAATTATAATCCCTTAGGAAACTTGTACAATTTTTTCTTTTTAAATATATAAAAATTCATAATCAAAATATTAAATAGTAATATGCATACTTTATTTAAAATCATTACCTTTATTTTTTAATTTTTTTATTGAGTAATAGTTTTCAATTATAATTCATATAATATTAAAGATATGATAAGCTCATCTAATTTAAATTTCATTAAATTTATACTTTTATAAATATCAATATTTTTATTATTTTATTTATTCGGTTTCACTCTTAAGACTATTTCATGAAAAATTTAATTTTATTTTGTTTCTCTTATACCTCTCTTGTTATTCAAAATAATTAAAAATATATGAAACATTTGATTCAATATTTCTTATTATTCCGTTTTAAAATCTTGTAACTTAGTTCTTATAATGAAAAATTTGGTTCTTACAAGCTTATCCAATCCTAAATGAGTAGCTTGGAAAATTTTCCATATTTTATGAGATATTTTACATGCAGATACACATCTATAAAAATTATACTTATTATTAAATATAAAAGTTTTATTACCTTGTAATTAAAAACATATCAAATATAATAATTAACATTAAATGACACTAGATTAAATAAAGGTAGTTTTTTTAGTTTCACCATGATTTTACAGTTTCCAATTCTGAATTTTTTAAGAATATCATCCGTACAAGAGTTCCAATAACCATAATTGGTTCTATTAAAGAATGGAGGCCTTTATTGTGTCCAAACATCATTCACATTCATTCCTACCAACTCAAAATAGTTCATTTTCACATAAAAATTTATCTTGGGATTTGATTAGCTCAAATAAAATATAAATATTCCATAGTTATAGAACTCCATTTGATACCAATTAATATAACTTAATGTGAGAATGATATAGTGGTTGGGGGGTAAATTGAACCATTTAAAATATTTAATTAATTATTATAATAGTTAATAATTAATTTAGAGGAAATAAATGATATTTGAACATAGTGATTTTATTGTAGTTCATATCTAAATGATCTTACACTACTTTTCACCCCTTTAAAACATAGAGAGAAATAAAATCCAATAAATATGGAATCTATGAATTTTGATGGGAGATCCCAAACATTTACAGTTCCTTTTTAAGCCCCAAAGGCACAAACCATAAAAAAATTTGCACACTTGGTCACTTAAAACGATCACCCTTCCTTTTTCACACCTGGAGGCATAACCAGGAACATATCTTTTGATGTGTTGGTAGAAACCAATCTCTACCTTTATCTAAACCAAGTCACTATTGATTCCCTTTCATTTCAATGGTATTGGAAGAGCTCGTAAGGTTTTTATGGGGTAGTATAACATGATTCCAACCTTTTATGGGTAGTATAACCCAAACATAAATAAGTATATAAAATAGAAATACATAATAACCATAGAAACCAAAGGAAATATAAGAATCTTAGTATCAAGGTCGTAAGGTTATATCCACTTATAATGGATAATAATAATTAAATTTCATCCAGGAGCAGTAATAAACCACCAAATTGTATCACACAATATAGTTCAAAAATATCCTCAAACACATAACATTACTAGATCTGTAATACTCAATATATATATTTCTTTCATGCACATCTGATTCAAAAGAATATATCTGTTTTAGTTCATCATTCTCATTATAGAATGTGATTTTTTTATTAAACACACATGTAAACTATTACCATGTGGTTTACTTTGATAATATATATGATTAACATGGTCTTTATAGTGTAACATTTTATAATAGTTAATAATCACATAATAATATCATTAATGTATTTTTGAACATTATTATAATGTATGAAAGTGTGATTGTTCAAATTCGAAGCAATTTAAACTCAAATCTCACTTATTTCCAAAATATAAACAAGTGACTTTAATCTACATGATATGAATTTAGTATTATATATAATTATTATAAATAAAATTAATTAGTATCAAAATAATAAATAAGTATTTAATAAATCATTAGATTAATAAAAACCCTTAACATAAATTTTTAGTAAATTAAAATGTATAATATATAAAAAAATATGTAAAAAATAGTATCATACAAAATAATTCATTAATGGAACTATCAATTTATCATGGTGGATCATAACTCACTGTAAGTCATACCCTGTGGTAGGTCACACAGTTTTCATACGGTTGATTAGAAATGATATTATAGTTGATCTGAATTTCATCATGCTATTGATTAAAAATGAAACATGTAGTCGATTAAAACATCATCATGCATTCAATCCAAATGTTTAAAAATTTTAGACTGGTTTCCATACAGTCAATCCATATTCATGTGTTTGACCAATTTTCTTCATTTTTTTCATTCAAAAAATTGAATAATTATTACTCATTATCATTTAGTTTCTAGAACATTGTTCATATAGTCATTTCAATAGTTATAAAAATTATTACTTCCTTTCTTATAATTTCTGGAATTTTGTTGATGCGATCGATGCATCTAGTCATGTAGTAACTTGTAATTCCTACCTCATGGTTACTTAAAGAGTTAGAAATATTTTATGAAATTTATAAATATCGAACCTATGGAATTAACCCATATAGAGATGAAATAATTCATGAAATACACAATATAAAACAATTATTAAAATAGTAAAGAATATTAATAAGCATTCCTACTTATGTGAGAGGGAATAAAGGATTGAAATAAAAGCCATGATAAATTATTATTATGTAATAAATAAGTATTCAAAATATCAAAATATAAATAAAAAATCAGATAAGATCCACTTTAATATTCTTATTATATATATCATAAGGGAAGTTGTCTGAATTAGGATGAAAAAAGTACTAGTTTTAGATATAAAACTCTATTTCAATTTCTTGTCTCCAGAATAATGAAATATACTATTTTAATTTTCATCATTACAATATTCTAAAATAGAATTTGGGTTCTTTCTTTCAAAAACTTAATTATATTATACAATTTATGGATATTTATAATCATGAAGAATATTATGTATTGAAATATAAGAATCAATCTTTCAACTTGTGTATTCATCACCATTTATTATTAAAAGTAATTCCAATAGAAATCCATTATAATTCTCAACACTTCATGAAAAAAATTTAATTCATTGAGAGCGTCATATTTATTTTTCAAATAAATAAAGAAAGTAACTTGCTTAAATCCATCAATAAAGGAAATAAAATATTTATCTATATTTTTTGGACCTTTTCATCACATAACTACATATATAGTAATTTATAATCTCTTAAATATTTTATTCTTGAATATTTTTCCGCTTATCTAAATAATGTAAAATTTTTAGTTCTCAATAGTTTTGGAAAACAACATTCCCCCATTTAAAAATTGAATATATAATCAAAAACATATTTATAAGTTATTTAATTCAAGTTATTCATTATAACATGGCCATGAATTTTATTCTATAAATAATTTTCCTCTTTCATTCTAAAATAACATGAATTAATAAATTTACGCACTTGATTAAATTTTCCCTTATTTTTTATTGTATTTTTTTAACGCTAGGAAATATTTTAATATATTATTTTGGAATTTATTTTATTTAAAAATGAATGTATCCTCATCATCGCATGGTTCAAACCCACTAAGTAGATTATGACATAAACCATCCATAGACAAAGTGTTCATTGACTTCATCTCTTTCTCCCAAATTTTGGACAATCAAAATCCTTTGATCTTGATCAATTTGTCATTCCCCAATTTGAAAAATACTATCATAAACTTTTCAAATATATTTAGTAGTTGATATATCTTTTTATATAATATTAACATTATCTTTACAATTTCTAGGGACTATATTGTTGGGGTTCCATTGAATGAAACCATAATAATATAAGTTTATTTCATTTATTTATTCAAATAATGAAAAAATTTTCTACCCATTTTTATATTGAAATAATATGGAAGTTTCTGGATTAAATATTCAACCACATGACTTAGTTGGAAATATATCCCACACAATTTATCAAATAGATTATACCCATTCAGTTATTCTATATCTAGTTCAGCATCATGTTTTCAAACATATTTTAATTATATAGTTTTTATACACTTCAACACTTAATTTCATGATCATATAGAAACTTTTTAAGATCGTGAAGTGAATCAAAATTACTCTTTCATGTACTATATCCTTAAGAATAGAAAAAATATCCAAATAAAAAAATATTTTCGTAAAAATTCCATGATAAAAAAACTATTAAACGTGGGTTTTCATTTTTTAGGGAATTGTCTTGATATTAAATTTTGAACCAAAATTCATACTATAAATTTTTTACCAAATTTTTTTCCTTTAAAGTTTTACTAATTATTCCTTCAAAGTATTTCTAGATAAAATATATTAAAGGAAATTACATATTTATGTGATTAATTTTATTTATTTATTTTATTATTTAGTACTACCTTTATCTTCAATATAATGAAGACCCTTGTTTACTATTTAATGTGTTCTTTTATAAAAAATATATAAACCAATAATCTTCAAATATTAAGTGAATATTTCATTATTATTTTAACTTTCAACAATCACTTGCATTCAATTTTCAATATCAAACATGGATTTCTTCAAGTAATTTTCAATATATAAATAATTTAATCATGTGTTTTAAAATTCATTTTAGTTGATTTTTTTCATTATAACCTTATTTTAGTTTATTCTCTTCAGTAGTTGGTGTATTTAATTAATTAATAACTTTACATAAAGATACCTGATTTTAGGTATAACTATTTTACCAACACTTAATGATTATAGTAATGTTCTCAAAATTTAATTCTATATTAACGACATCTATTTTTTTGAAATAAATTCTTTAAATATAAATTAAATTTAAGTATAAATGCTATTTTTATCTATTTATCTTCTACACCAGATATAATTTCCTCATCACTTGTGAAAACATCATCATTTAGTTAATAAATGAAAATTTTCATACATTTAGTCTAATAAATATTTTTATCAACTTCACTAAATTTTTCCACAATCTAAGCCATGAATTTTATTCTTATAAATTTAGAAAAAAATCTCCCCCTATAGAAAATAACAAGGTATTGTTAAAAAATATTATTTTTTATGAATCATTTTTTGAGGAATATTTTCATCAATATCATATTCATTTATCATTGGTTTATTTAATGAAAATTGTTAAATAACCTCATAGTTGAATCATTTTTAGATAATTTTACTGTTATAATTACACTTTCCTTTTTGGAAACTTATCTATACGAGAGACAAAACTTTTAAAACATAAAAGATTCTCCTATACCTCAAAATATGTACTTTTATCCTCAAGATTTTATATAATAAATTTCACACTATTATATGATTTTAAATCCATTTTTTTCACAAAATCTACTCTTATTAATTTTTTTACCTTTCATAATATTAACAAAAGATTATGTAATTCATCTAGAAGAAACATAAATTCTTACAATGTTTCTCTAAATACCCTTATATATCTTACAACCACATTCACCCTGATCAAAACACATTAATAATTTCATCTTCATACATATGGATATCCTCAAACTTTGTTTCTCAAATATATATATTTACTTCATTGAAATTATTTTCACCATCCTAAATATTCTTGATCTTTCCCCAGATACCATTGGTGGTCCTAATTCCCATCACTATATTTAAATCATTTATTCAATATAAAAAAATTTCATTCAATAATTGACTATCATTATCTATATTATAATTATCATTTATCTTTATAAAATATTTTTATGACAATAAAATATAATTGATCCTATTAATATCATGAACATAAAAGTTGATTGATAAAAAATATGGTATCATGTGTTCGTTAAATATGACATAATTCTTTTGATCAAATATCATACTTAATTTTTTTATTCACTAATTTTATGTGATCTATAACAAAAATAAAATCCAATAATAAAACTAGAGTAAAAAAACAAAAAATCATAAATTTATTAACATTTTATAATAAAAAAATGGTCTTTAAATGATAAATCAGTCTACTCTAATAATAAAAGATGAGGCCAATGTATTTATTTTGACATTATCAATTTTTTTGTGAATTTAAAGAATAAACCATTCTATATTGTTTAAACAAACCTTGATCTATTCTATAAACAAATTTTGTTAACAATAAAATAAAATCATCAATTAAGAACAAAATCATTTATAAAGATCATTATTTATTGTTAATAATTACATACCTAGAATGACCTATACTAATACGTTATCACATGATCCACTATAATCACATATAAAATTGATGAGGGTAATATCATTAAGATTATGATATAATGAAAGTCTATTGATATTGTTTTGAGTGCTAATGTGTGGTGACCCAAAGATAACATACATAAATATTACATCATATTAGATTAATATTCATTATAATCTATGAAAAAATCATAATGTTTTAGTGTCTTTGGAAACTTGGATACCTAACCAATTCGTACATAAAATACCTACATCATATCTCACTAAGTTCTTCACAACTAGAATCTTTCACAGATATATTATACTTATAAAGTTTTCTATATATCTTGATGGAAAGGAAACATAATACAGGGTTAGATTAGATACATTGTAGGGTAAAAAAGGTATATATTAATAAATAATCATTTTTAAGCATATAATGAGAATATTTGTTTGTGAACATGAGATTAATATTTGAAAAATTATACCCAGTGATTCATATTTTATAATAATGGAATGAGACTTAGGAAGTTCGCAATACATGAATCATAAGAGAATCAAAGATCACTATCCATGAAATTATACAATAATAATAACTACATATCACAAATAGCCGTATAAATTTGTGGCATAATCATATCTATAGTAATTATATGTGAAGTCCACCCACCAAGACATTCATAACATGTTAGGATTGGGTAAACAACTCATGTACCCTATTTTATATTGGGATAACCTCCCGTATGACCTTATTTGAGCTTTGGATAACCTCTCCTATACCCTTCGAGCTCATAAAAATTAATCATTACCCAATTAATTGGACGTATATAATATTTAAAAACATTATATAATCATAATGCATTCATATATATATTCCACAAGATCATGAAAACATTTATCATTTTTTCATATATTCACCCATGTAAAAGATAAAATGTTTCATCAGGATTTCACAATCATAATAAATAAACACCCAAAGAGAGAATATATAGTGACCCAATCCATAAAAATACCTTATTTCATTATTTTTTACATAATTTACCAATAATACATTCAAAGAATCTATTGGTCTATTGTATTTGGTATATTATATAAATAAGTACACCATCTTAAATAAAAATACAATATCTTTATTTAAAACTACACCTAGTGATATAACATCAATAGATATTTTAAAACTATACAAGATACCTTAATAAAAATACATAAGGAAAAGGGTGAGCTAGAAATCCCAGCAAGGGAATAAACATGGAAATAAAACATAGCATGTGTGTTATGAGGGATAACATGATATCATAAAGATAATGATCATAAGCATAGAAATATGGCATAATTAAATGAAATCATAAGACTATGGAATCATGAAAAATTTGGTAACAACATAAGACATGACATCATAATCATTAGTCCAAATTCACTTCCAAGATAATCATCATAAAGTGGAAAAAGTCACATGGAGTATTGGGTTCAGCCCCCATTCCAATAAGAATAGTGGAAAAAGGATCTTGGTGGATTAGGGTAACTTCCTAATCCCATTCATAGCATATAATTTGATACATTTTGTTACCCAATGCATTAGATGTTTATATAATTTTGATCCCACTGGTCATAAAAAATAATTTTCTTAGGATAACTGTCTATGAACCATATATGGTATCTCATGAGATTAAAACATTACCCAATTAATTTGAGGAATATATAAGTATGGGCCCACCCATAACATAACATAGTGTTCTTAGGGTAATTGCTTGTGCATCATACATGGTATCTCATTAGATGAAAAACATTACCCAATGAATTTGTAGTATATGTAATTATATGACTGCGTACTACATAATGAAAATCATAAATATTAATTCCACATGATAAAAAGAAACAAAATATAAATTATAAGAACTATCTAACCCATGAGAAGAAATATGGTTTCATAATTCTAATTTAAGGCATAATTGAAGGATAAATCAATAGGATTTCCAAAAGAAGAAGTATTTTTTTGGGAAATTCATAATTTAGAAAGAAACATAGGTCTTTGATATTATGTTTCATCATAAAAAATAAATGGTAAATATGGAGAGAATAAAGAATAAAAATGAACTACTTTGGTATAGATTTTAAAAAACTTGAAGGATAATTTAAATAAAGAAAGAACTTATTATTTTCCATAGAACCATAATTTAACCAAGAGGGTTATATATTTAATAATTATGGTTTTTAGAAGTAATTATAGCTTTCATAAAAAATTATGGGGTTGATGCTTGATATGAGATAAGAAAAAGGAAAGTACATTTAAATTGATTTACTTAAAAGGGAGAATTTAAATGGAAAATAAACTCCTTTGTAACCCCAAAAATGATAAGGTTATTTTAATATATATATATATATATAAGGTAAACGTATAAAAAATAGGATAATTTTATGTGAATAGTATTTCATAAAATGGATAAAAATAAACAGAGCGTGTAATTAAAAGGTAATGAGGGTGGTATGGAAGATCGAAAAAACAATCATCAAAGGAAAATATTTTTAATATTTTAAAATAAATTTGTTTCAAATGCCAAATAATAAAAAGGGATAATAAAAAATAATTTATAGAATGTAATACGTAAAAAAATAAAGGTTATGTGAGATAATAAATAATTATATTTCTAATTAAAAAGGATAATTTGAACCGGAAATGAGATCATAAACAAAGATTAAATACCATCATAAAAATGTGGATTGGAATCAAATAGTTTCATTTTCAATAAGGAATATAAATCATAAATAATGAATATTTGAATCAAAATTGATCTCAAAATTTAAAAATAGGGTATACTATAAGAAATTAAGTATTAATAATAAAGAGAAACATTATAACACAAGAAAGAAAATCAAGTTATAAAAAACCTTTATATGTTAGGGAAGATATAAATCATAGACCATAGAAATGTGGAGAATGAATGTTAGTGAATTTTCAAATTTCGATAAAAATTTATGATATTATAAGTCAAGGTTCTAGTATTTATAACATACAAATGATAATCGGTGAATAATATCAAAGCATGCCTCGATGAAGGGTGATTAAGATAGAAACCTTTACAGCTTAAGAAATATTCTATAAAAAACCACTTAAAAGGGAGATATATTGAATTTGAATTTCAAATAAAATAAATAGAGGTAATAAAAGATATTATATACCTTATCGGTAGTATACACACCATTTAAAATAAATTGTGTGTATAAAAGAAAATGCATCTTAAAGGAAAACAATTGAGACAAAATGCTTACCTTGTGTCTAAAATCACTCTTCACTTACAATTCACTTCAAGAATTATTAAATTAATTTCATTATATATATAAATAATAACCTTATCCAGATATATTTAATTTTAAAAGTTCCATATATTATCTCTTGGTATTTATTTTTTATATAGTTTTCAATTATATTTATTACTCGAGGTTGTCCGGTTAATTTCTTCATAACACATTCAATTTGTTGACCATGGTAAAAGGGGTTGTAAAATAAATTCATTATATCTAAAAAAATTTAGTTTTATTCAATTTATTATTCTATTAGGATAATACTTATAAACCTTCATACTTTGTCCTAAAATAGATCAAAATTAAGAAGGGTAAAGTGATTAGAGGATTTAAGGTGGTTAATATTACTATGACCTTTTATTGTCAATCAAATATATGGAATGACCAATATTATTATTAAAGAATATTAGTGGTGTAAAATATCATATTATTTAGTTAAATAATATTTTAACCTAGAATTTATTTTTTATGGAAAAATAAACTCATCTTTCAAGAAGGTGGTAGTCCACAAATACACACATGACGTTGGGATCATTTTTATTAATGAGTTTAGAGGAAAGCATAAAATAGATATTCCATTACATTAATAACACTTAATAATATTAAATATTATGGTGTTATTATTCCTTCATTTATAGAGGGTATTGGAGGGGTGTTGAAGTAGAAATTAGCTAGAGAAGTTGGGTTGAGACTATTACCTCTCCCTTAGAAGTTCTCCCTCATATAACTCCCTAAAAATACTTGTTTTGGTATTTTAATTTGGAAAAGTATTAAAGATAATATAGTGGAGTGTTTATGATATAATATGTCAGTGTTTTGGTTGATCCTAGTCTTTATTATTGGGGGATAAATGGGGAGGAGGTGGTCTCCTATTATAAGTGAATAAAATGGAACTTTTGTAATAAATTTATGTTTTCTCAATTATATCACTAAAATATTCAATGTAAAAGGATCCAAAAATGACAAATAATGGTGTGAGGAAATAGATAAGGTTTACCCTACCTCCATAATTTAATATCAGACATTGTTTTCACATGTTTTAACCTTTTTCACTATGTTAAATCACTTTTACCCAAATTTAATTTTATAATGGTATCTACACTTTCACTATTGGTAACTAATTTTAATTCCCAAAATTAAAAGTAAAATAATGTAATAATTTTAACATGTTTATTTTAAATACTTAAATCATTTTATAAAATAAAATTTCAATGAGATAGAAATTAAATATAGTATTAGCGCATATAAAACATAAAAAAAAATTCCTAGAAAATATTATCTTTAAAAATAAAATTTAAGTGTGTGTTAAGGTTATAAATGTAATGACCCACATCCTTATAGGTTTTTAATTTTGGTGGTAATGTAAACTATTCATATGGTGGATAAACCATTAAATGAAATGGGTTGATGAATTGAGATGTTTCCTTTTGGAACATCATAAAGGGTTCAATCTAATATTTAAAGGAAGATTAGTGGGTGACTCAAATTGTTGGTTTTTAGATGATGATGATCAAAGAAGCTAGGGAAACTGATGCATGCACTATATATCCAATTCTGTAGGATGTTTCCCTACTTCTTAGTAGTACTCACTAGCAAACCAGTGGGGCACCATTGGATGGTTTTATTAAGGGTTCTTTTGGTCCTTTTTTCCAATGAGGACCTTATGTGTTTAACCTCTATTACTTGAAATATTTATTGTTATTCATCTAATTAACTTTATTACCATACCTCGATAAGATAATTTTTATGTGGTATGTATCTATGTGATATCCATTTTGAAATCAAATTGAGATCTTGTGTTCTTCATCGATCATGTCCCCCTTCTTCCTTAGGGGGTGGTGGTTCATTATTCCAATCATCATTGATGATTCTCATAATAAGTATTTTTCTTTGTGACTCCCTAATGTCTCAATTAAAATTTAATTATCTCCCTTATTTTTCATACTAATCATCTATTTATTCTTAACATGCTCTCAATTAGAGAGTTAGATGACACTTTCATCTGATCTTGAAGTAATTGTATTGGAATGATGGGGCTTTGGATCCAAATGGCTAGAGGATATCCCATAATAGTGAAATCATGTCCTTGATTTGAGTTTAAACAAAGTTATGTTTCTTGGTATTTTATTCTAGGATTTTTGGTTGAATGGAGTCAAATTAGCTATCAGATCTTGAAAATGAATTGGATTTTTTTATACTTAAGATCTGGGAGTGTGCTGGGAGTGAATAAACTCCATTGGATGACGTTCCAACTAAGTTTCATTAATTAGTTTAATAATGGTTATAACTTAATTTTATTAAAATGTTAATTGTTTTATTATTGTGAGATATGAATTTTTCTTGGAATAATATCTAAAGGTCGAGATAAAACCTCCATGGGTGGTTGGTCTTACTTCTAGCTTGGTGGTGATACATGATGATTCCTTCAACATGTAATACATTTTACATGATTATAAATATGATTTTAATCATTTAATTAATTTTAATTTTTTATAATTTACTATATTAGAATTTTGGGGCATGAGTTAGAAACCTCATGGTGATCAATAGAGGCCAAATATAATTTGATAGGCTCAGACAAAGATGATGAGATTTTCTTGGTTTGGAGTTGACCATGATTAAGGTAGGTGGTCATGTGTACACTACACTATATTATTATACATGGTTTATTAGGATGTGGTATGAGGTTCTCCACCTTGTTTGAAAGAACTTAATTTTATAATCGTGTTATGAAATGAATATAATTCTTATTTAGTTTAATAAAATGAACATATTAACTAATTAAAAGAACTATTCCCAATGGACTAAAAAAAGTGTCAAAGGACACAACTAACCCTTGTGAAAATTCTTAAGACCGACATTTGACGAACATGTATTGGTAAAAAATAAGGTCATTATATTACATTGATCCCCTTGGGTGTGTGGTTGTGCTACATGATACTTATATCCTATGAGACCATATGTGATGTTTGATTACATGTGGGTTCACGTGTATCTCATGAGACCATGTTGGATGTATTGATCGCATGAGTGTGCATGTGTAGATCATGAGACCATGTCTGATCTATTGATCACATTTGTGTGTGTATATACCCAATGAGACTATGTTTTATGTTTGATAAATTGTGTGTTCTTTTGTAGCTGGTGAGACAATATTTTTTGTTTGATTGAATTTGGGTGCATGTCTAGACCATAATACCCATATTTCATTCTTGATTCCATGAGCGTACTTATATATATTGTTATAACATTTTTTATAAAGATCACATGTATTTGTAGGTTGATACTAAATACTCATGATTATATTTTATGCTCTAAGTTTTTATTCTCTACCCTATTATCTGTTATTGCCTTAACTTTAGAGGCATGCACAACTGGAAATCTAACTTTTCCAAATAGTTTCAACCCATTGGGAAAGGACCTAAAACCATTGGGATAGATTATCCCAATGGGTTCACGAACTATTGGGACAAGGGCCGTTGGGATAACCATATACCAATTTTTCAAATTGAAATTTTGTTATAGGGTAGTTTGGATCTCAATATGCCAATGGTTCATGATGATCCATTGGGCTAAATTGTTCCAACGGTTTAGTTAGAACCTTTGGAATAAAGTACTCTGGGAATTATGTTTTCCATCAGTTCAGATTGAACTGTTGGAATAAAGGTCCCTAGAAATTATGTTGTGCCAACAGCTCATCTTGAACCATTGGAACCATAGCTTCAAGAATTATACAGAGGTATGCCAACGGTTTCGAAAACATTTGAATATCCCCCACTCATTTTAATGAACAACGCCTACAATCAAATACATGGATTCAACCTACAACTTTCAATCATGTAGGAAAACACACTGCAAACACACTGTAAACAACATGAAACATTAAATCCCACAAAAACACACTGTAAACACTGAAAACATGTAGAAAAAAGAAAAGACGCATGCAACCAGCAAACTAAAATTAGGAAAAAACACACTGCAAACCTAGAAAACACACAAAAAACCTGCAATCACAAAGAAAACACAGAAAAACTCACTAAAACACACACATGAAACTCACTACAAACACAACAAAACTCACAAACAAACACTGTAATCACTTGGAATCACACAGAAAATGCATAAAAATCACTACAATCAAACAAAGAAACTCACTTTAATAAAACACAGAAACTATGAGGATGCACAGATTTAACCTTGATTCTGATGAGTGTGGAATTATTAGGATTCATAGAGTCAACCTTGATCCTAATGAGTTTGTAATTATTAGGATACTGGTATTCAACCTTTAATTCTATGTAATTCATTTTTTAATCCCCCAGGATTTGATAATGTGACTATAGATGTGGTAATTCCCAAGATGTCTTGTAATCGACTCAATCAAAATTGAAACTCTATTTCCCTAGGATCATAGTAATTGGATGATACTAGATGAATTTTCACATCCTAGTACGTCTAGAAATTTACCATTATACCTGATAGAATTTTACTTCTTTGGGGGCTTTAGTTGGGGGCTTGCTACAATTATATTTCCTAGGTCAATTCACCTAGGAAACAGTTCTTGAACATACTACTTTGATATTGTATTTCCCCAATAGGATGGGAATTGGTTTTAAATTTTATACTAGTTGGAAAATTTTCATGACATGCTCAAAGACACTTCAACACAGGATGAGGTAGATGTGGTCAATCACAAGTGTCACATTAGAGCTTGAAGATCAACAGTGATTTATTTATTTATATTAAATAGTATATAAATTTACTTATCTATGAATATCACATACACAAACACAAATTTACTAGTTATGTATCAAACTATATTAGTGGTTCCCTACTATGTTGTACTCTCACCATGCTCAGGAGGACATGGCCCTTTGGTCCCCAAGAAGAATTATTACTTTCATATGGATAAAATTGGGTAAAGGACCATTATTACATGATAATGATGGATTAGTTTATATTATTTGGTGATTGAGATGATGTAAGACTCTAGGATGGATTAGAGTCTCTTTTTCCTTTTATATTCATTTTTTATACATGGGGCTAATCTAGTGGGAGACCCCTGTGTGTTAATTTTTATTTATTTACTTTTAGTTTAGTTTTCTCTTTTAATTTGTGCTCTAATGTTTATATCATAGATGTTTATTGGTTTATTTTCATCTATTGTTGTGAACTCTGATATGGGGTATAGTTTTCTAATGGTACAGCCCTAGAACCTCATTGTTAATCGATATTCTCAAGTGTATGGGAAGGTGTGTCAATGGTCCAGTTGTGACTCATTGATTCAGGCACCACTAAGTGGATATGGTCTAGGGTAAGGATGATACAAGGGATTAGATGCTCAAGAATTATTAAAGTACTCTTAGCGTTACACCTTCAAGCATGTGGATTGGGTATTCAAAAATTGGATCTTGGTATGATTTAGTGGTCAGAAGAAGGTTGATCCAAAAACATCTTAGTTTATGGTCTTATAACATTAACCAAAGGGGATAACTCTTAAGGTCATATAGCCTAGAGTATAGGGACATAAATTTTAAGGACTTTTTGCAAGGAATAAGGGGATATATAACAAATAAATAAATAGGTGGAAAATAAACTTATCATATTTTCATAGTCTAGGGAATATTACAAACACTTCAGGGGTGATTGAATAGATTTTATGGTCATAGTGTTTGGACTATCATATTTATATAATGATCATGGTCATGTACATAAGGATGGGAAATGCTATGATGGGAAATAATAACTTAAGTGAATTTAGTATGTCCTTATCACCCACGAAAAACACGGTGAAACTCTCACACAGATATAGCTCATACTCAGAGGAAGGCGTTTCATCTAAGAATTAGTCTGGTTAAGGGCTCCACTTGAGCCTATCAAAATCCCTAAGATCTAGGATAGAATGAAATTTTTATTTGTAGCTGGGTCCCAGACATGATTTCTAGACATTACTATGTATCACGTATAGTGGTTATCAAGCCATACATTTTTCTAGAGGGCAGTGTGGTAGGATACCAATGTCATGAAAGGATTATCCTCTTAGGTGGGACTAAGGTATCACATAGTTTTAGTAAATTAAATAGGGATAACACTATATAGTTTAACATATAATGGAAAAGAGGTCGAAAATATTTGTTTAAAAACTGATAAAATCATCCTTAAATGGAAATATTCATAATACTCATCCCATTTTAATTGATCCCTATTGTTTGTTAGCTACCCTTCCCCAGTGTTCCATGTTTAATCCAATCCATCCTTCCTCAAATGGAAATATTCCTCATGTGACATGTCTTAATGGACTATATTCCTAGAAATACATTACTTCCACAATAATTCTTATTACCTAAAATCAATTGAAGTAAATGTATAAATTCTTCCATGGTATCCCTTTATAATGAGTTTTAATTTTTTTAAATATTTTTTATACTATTTATCATTATCATAGTTTGTAGGTTTATATTTGGAATGTCTTTGATTATAGTAGAAAATTTAATGAAATTTTATAACGGATTGTTTGATGGTAACCCTTCCCCCAACAAATTAATTCTTCACATACCACTTGTTTGAGTAATCCAAATGATATCCAAGATGATGATTATGATGTTAAGACACTCAAGGGTTAGGCCCATTTTTATAGTTCGATGGTAGAAGATATAGATCTTATAGGACATTGGTGTCACTACACCTGTAGAGTTTATACATTCATTTGCATGGAGAGTTGTCCATAATAAAGGTATTTTGTATACTTGAAGGCTTTAAAAACTAAACCAATGATCATTTTGGATGGTTTCAGTCAAAATACATGAGACATGTTAATAAAAGGAGACATTGGAAGTAAATTCGAAGCCATGTAAATTCAATTCAAGGATAATCTTCTTGGACCAGATGATCCTAACATAGAAGGTACATTTTGTAGAGGTTCCATAAATTCCATAGGTGGGGGAGGGTGGATATAAATGAAACCAAGTGTTTTCTAACCCATATAAATTCATGGAATTTTGACTACAAGGCTCTAGTCACCAAATTTATAGAATGGGAATAGATATATCATACAGAAAACTAATGGTTGTAGGAGTTGTGGTTATATACGATCAAGGGAAATGAGTAGTAGTGTTGCTGGATCCTGGTTCATCTAAATATTGATTTGGGGATTAGCTAAATAATGGTACATTTGTCATAAATCATGGGACTCATGTTATGGGGATGGGGATGTGGGTTATGGGGGGTATTAATATCCTCCAGTTTGGACTTCGCAACGAGACTTATAAATGTACTTTAATAACTTGAAATGAATTATTGTATGGATGAGAATGGTTAATTTATATTTAATTCATGTAAAAAATAAATGTTATGGGATTGTTTTATTTGGGAGGGGTTGTAGGTTGGGAGGGAGGAGGTGAAACATTGGATGCGGGCTGTAAATTGGGAGGGGAAGAATAGGGTGGGAGGGGGATGGATGTTGGGTGGTAGGGGTGAAAGGAAATAGGTTGGGAGGGAGGGGTGCAGGTTGGGAGAGGGGCTACAGGGTGGGAGGGGGGAAACAGGTTGGGAGTGGGGCTCCATTTTGGGAGGGAGGGGGTGCTACATGTTTGTATGGAGGGGGATTCAAGTAGGGAGGGGGGAAATAGGCTGGGAGGGGGCTGCATATTGGGAGGTGGGGGGGCTGCAGGTTTGGGGGTGTTTCCAGTTGGGAGGGAGGGGAGGGTCGGCTGGGATGTAGGTTGGGAGGGAGGAGTGAAGGTTTAAAGAAGATTTCAATGGGACTACATTTCCAATTATGTCTGACATTCCAGTTGTTAATAGAAGGGAGTCCACTTCATAGTTATGAAGGTTAATGGAGGGGAGTTCACATTATAGTTAGGAAGGTTACTACTTTGGACTCCAGTAATATGGAATGTGCTCAAGGTATTTAGGGTAAATGGACAAAGTAGAGTCTAACCAATACTGGGATGAAATTAACTGTGGATGGAACATGAATGTATTTGGAAATGAGGGGGAAAGACTATTTAGAGACAAAAAAGGATTAGTGATTCTTTGTTTTTGTTCCTTCAATAATCTAGGTAATTATCTTGGGGTAGAATCCTGAACCATAGATACAGATATCATGTTCTTTAGGATTTATAATATTACAATATTTTACATAAATTATTAGAGTTTTAGCAATTTTCAGAAGAAGGGGATGTTAAAATATGGTGATGTTAGCTGGGTGTTTATCTAATGCCATAAAAAATAATCTACTGATGCCTTCTAGTAATTAAACATCATGATCAAGAGATTTGATATCACGTTGGTGGTTGGGAATGATTATTTATAAGACAATTTAACTAGAGGGTGATATACCAATGTTTTTATATAAAACTTGCTTTGGTAAGCTGGTAACTGTATTGAGATAGTCAATGGACCATTGGGGATACATTATTGATAGGTGATTCCTGTGATGCAGACCACCATTTTTTGGAATTGATTTGTATGATCCAAGTATTATGGTGGGGAGAACTATATGTTTGGGGATGATTGGTTTATGATACAATGTTTTCTTGTGAAAGATGGACGTGATTTCATGTTTTCTTGAAATTAATTATGGTCATCAGTAGAGATTTTGATTTTTGGTGAATACTGGGCATTGGGGTTTCTAGTTACAGAGCCAAAAATCATTTGATATTACAATATAAGATTCAATGAGTTGTCTATAAATTAATGATCTTGGTAGGTCATGATTGATGGCTAGATTATCACTATATAATATAGGTAATCCTTGAACATCTCTATATGGTTTATGCATGATGTTCATATGAACTTGATATGTGGTCTGACCATGGAAGGGATGTATGCCTCAACCAGTTCCACCTAAAACACATAAAATGTCACCCACTTCTGAAGTAATTCCCTCAAAGAATACATATAATAGGAAATGTGTGAGGAAGTCAGCTAAGAAACCTCACCCATAGTCATCAAGTAAGTAGTGTGTTTTGTAACATTAATCATAAATTTTTTTAGTATCTTTTACTGACCTAGTTAATTGTGTTGTTTCTCTTCAGGTTCTTTAGAGGGAAAAAACGTATATATCTAAGAAAGATACACCTTCCATCCCTTCATTATGCCCCCAGGTATAGATAGGGTCAAAGGAGAGTATAAAACAGCTGAGGTCCAAGAAGGGTTTAACTTGATATCTGATATTGGAGCAATATTCCTCATAAACGTTGATCAGAAATGACTGTGAACACTCTTAGAATATCTTGATATGCGTAACTATTCTCCGACAGACCTAGCTAGGATAAAGGAATTACTGGTAGATGGTAAGAATTTATCCTAAAATTCAATATTCCATCAGGTATGTATCAAATTTTTAGACATTTTTTTATGCTAACACCCCATTATGGTGGTGGTGTCCCTAGAATTCTCCTTGAATATATTGTGTCAGTGGAAGTGGCATCATTTATGAATCAATTATGCATGTAATAAGAACACATTTCTATCATCCCTTGGTTCATGGTTGAGGTGAAAGAACTAGCAACTACATTAACTAAAAAAGGTAAAACCTTAGCGGTTAACATAATTTATATTCATTTGAAATCATTATTTATATTTATTTAGCAATAGGTCTTATCTGATTAATTATGGAAATGCCGCCTCAAGTATCAGAGATCACAGATCATTTGGCCTCAGTATCTCTTCCCATAGAATCCATCTATACACCATGCTCACCAAGGGATGCGAGTACGAGTCCCTCACTCACCACCTTGTTCCTAAATACATCTATGTTCATTTACTAGGCCTAGGATAAGGTTCAAAGTACTCTACATTTAAATAAAAAAAATTAGGTAAAAGTTGTGGAGATATAAATAATTATCTTAGAGGGGCTCTTTAAAGAGATCAAGGATCATTTGGACCAATTTTGGTACATGTTCATAACCGTCAGCTCTAGTGGGTTTGAATAATAAGTACTACATGATAGGGTGAAGGAGGTGGTCACCATTAGGGTGGATAATAGGGACTTTGAATTGAATATATCAGTTGTGTGTATTCAATTTTTTTGATTTACAACATCAAAATAATTCCCTAGAAAAATTCTCTCATTATGAAATATAATTAGTGACTAACAAAAATTCATTCAATGCTGGGAGTGTTGAAATTGATAGGATTAAATAAGAGTTTTTTCACCTTTTCTAAAAGCTTAATATTGAAAATAAGATAGTTGGAGAAAAATATAGACTTCCTGATGTGGTAGAGCATGACAGACATGATGTTGCTACGAAGGTAGAGGCACTATGAAAGGCTGTAAATGCGGGGACTACATCATTTGATTAATTACGCAAAGATGTAACTTCTCTAATGTAAAAGATATCAGATCTTGTTGAGTATTTTGAGAACATAATATCATTATTTTATATTCATAGTAAATCACTTTTAACTAGTTAATTATGGGAAATATTCTAAGGTGTGGATATTCCTCCATTATTTTGAATTATCGACATCGAAAAACATTTTAATTCCATATAAAAAAAGTATTAAGAGCCCATATAGAACCTTAAAAACTAACATGATTATTTGGTCATAGAATTCCAAGGGACTTATTATAACTATGTTCCATGGGAGTCATGGAATCTAATGATAGTAAATGAAATAAAATAGATTAACATAGTAGACCTATAGATATGGTGTTCACAAGACTCCTAGGTTTAGAGAAGGATCTTTATTGATTTTATGGAAATGAAATCACCCTGTCACTAGGTCTGCAAGTGGATAATATGTTGATTGGGATATGAGTGGTATAACATATTTATTGTAATTGGGTTGATATGTATATGGAATATATGAAGGTTTAGTTCAAGTAAAATAATTCTTAGAGGATTGGGCCTTGTAGTGATAGGTGTGGAAATTGTACATCTAGCATTTTATGAGAAAATACTTATGAGGATGGATTAGAATCCAGGTGGGTTAATAGAGTGGGATGGTCCATCTTAGTATATTAAATGTATTATGAAAGGTTTTATTCCATTTAATGATTTACGAGTTCAACTAAGGAGATGAAGGATGAGATGCGGGTTTGGGTATTGGGTATTGTCGGACAGATTGGCATTATAATGCCAAGAGGCTTGGTGTGATTTTTCTCAGGATGGAACCTGGTTAGTGGGGCTGGGGTATAATACATGATTTTTATGAGGTTCTTGAACGGATTTTTGAGAATATAATTAAGGAACATTCGACATGCCGAGAGAATAATATAGTGTGTGGGATGAGGATTATGGTCAGAGAGTACCAACTAGGACGGGTCTGAGGGATCGTAGAAGATTCCCATGTGGATGAGATAAGAATATAGATGGGTTCGACATGGGGTGATTTTGTGAATAGGATTATCATGAGGTGAATAATTCCCTTTGTTTATTTGTATGATGAGATGTGCATTGAGGCATGGGATAATCCTTGAGAGATAACTCTAGACTATGTGACTGAGAGGATAGACTATGATATGTTTGATAGGTTTGGGTGAGTGGACAACCCATACGAGGAAAATACGATGTATGGAGACACTTGGAGACACTTGGGGGTTTTTTATTCTATCTCATAGAGACACTTTGGGTTATTTCATGACTCCAAAATACTCTAGAAATTTTCCCACACAATGTTTTAGAAAAAAATTCCATATCATGGAAGACCTAAGGATACTCTAGCTTATAATGTTTCATCACACTCACACATCATGGTATTTCAGTATACAAGTGATCTATGTCAACTAGTCAGGCTAGAGTCACTACCCTTTGTCTATAGAAAATAGTAAAAGGCCTATGTGGCTAATGAGATAAGGAAAATAAAATAAAAAAATAAACCAAAACATTCCTATATCCTGTGACTATATATTTCCACACACAATATATAAGAACTAAAATGCTCCATGGGTCAATTCATGTTCCTTTATGAAAGGGGGGAAACATATCCACGTTTCAAAGTGATACTATCAAATAGAACATTCCTATTACTTAAAAACTACTCTTCCTTTTAATGGTATATACACTACTGGGAAGAAGGTTTTTTCCAACACTTGTATACCAATGGTTCACCAGAACCGTTGGTATAAGTGTTTTTTACCAATGGTTTTAACACACCGTTGGTAGACAATGGTTTTGTGAATGCTTTCCCAACGGTTTGAAGAAACCGTTGGGAAAGCCTATGTTTTTTTATCTTTTCCCAACGGTTTTTACAAACCATTGGGACAATTCATGTTTCCCAATAGTTTTTACAAACTGTTGGGAAAGTTCTCCTCAAATAAATCCAATTACAGAGGCCCCCCACACAACACAGCATTCCCCAATTTGCAGAAGCTGCGGTGCCCAGTGAACCCTAACCTGATTTCTTTCATCCGATCGGTTGCAACTCCATTATCCAGGTTAGATTATTTAAACCTCTTCCCAAATACAAGCTCTCTTCCTCCGATTTCCACATTTATTTCAATATCTCGAAATATCACGTCATTTTTTCCAATTTTAGGTATTTTAAAAAATTTTAAGATTCACAATATTTGATATTGAATCAATGACTAATATTTGGAAATTGATGTTTTTAACAAATTTCTTTGAGTTGTGTATAAGTAAATGTTGAGTTTGAGTAATGTATTAAATAAAACCATAACGTGGCATTAATTTTTTTGACCTTCATTTAAGGTATGATTAAATTCTTCTATAGGTAGATTTATCAACCTAATAACATAAAATTATTTCTAATTCTATATGAATATTTTCAACATATAGGTGTCATTATAATACCATTCATACCATGTGGGAGTTATTTTTTCTAAAATGACACCATTGATTTATGGGTCCCCATTTTAGAAATTGAAACTACATAAGGATTATAGCTTCAGGGAATTCATTGATTCTGTGAGTTATACATTCCTAGGGAATGGTTGAAAACATAGAAGGTTACATGAACCTTATTATTAATCCTTGATTGATGAATCAAGAAGTCATTATCTAGATTAATAGTCATAAGTTTTAATCAAAATCTAGAGAAAATTACTTGTATGGGATATTATATACTTGGCCTTATAGGGATGATGATCCAATAGAATGTACTAATTGGTGTGAAACTATGATAGTGAAATATAGATCTAGAACACATTTGTTCATGTGGAACCTATCATGTTGTTAAAATATTGAAATAAATTATATTTGTTTGGTAGATTTTTTTTATATGTGAGATGTAAAATGACATTCATGGGTTATTTATAATTTATAAAGGTCTAAATGTATAGATAATACATAGTTTTTCTGGTATAGGGGGGATTACATTACAAAAGGACCATGTAATCTAACACTCTTAATTAATTTATTTTTTATATAATATTACTATTTAAAATGAAGTGTGTGATGTGACTGGAGATAACATCACACATACATCTAGTGTATATATATTTTAACATAATTTCAAGTTGTTTCATTCTCCTCTATATTCATTTTGGTGCCTGGTAAATGTATTTTTTGGCTACATCTGCAACTCATCTTCAATAGTGGGTTGAGTGTGCACCTTGGGATGAGTTATCCTCCCTAGTAAATAAAGAACAAGGCACTTATAATATAGGGAATGTTCTATAGAATGTTTACTAGTGAATCCTTTCATTTGAGGGATCATAACCAAAAAAATCAATTGAATATGGTTAAAACATTTTATTATAGCTCGTGATGATATCAGTTCGGAATCCTATTCATTCAGACAATGATGATGATAAAACATGTTTATAGGTTGTCATTGATCCCCAAAAATATTCTAAGGATTTGAGTGTGTGATAGACCCATAGGTAATAATACTTCTGGGGAATCTCATTACTATAAATTAAGTATAATGTTTTAATATCAAGATACTTAAAAAATTAAAAAGAATTCGATAATTAGGATTGAATTCCCTGATTTATCTAGATTTATCATAGTTTTTTGTGGTAGTAGGAAATTATGTTTGGATAATGCTGACATGCTAGTAGGAGAATCTATTCTATTTCAAAATAACTCATCTATTAAAGGTTTGACAATTCCCCTTGGACAGCCCATACCCCCTGGACAGCCCCCCACCCTTGTTGATAGCCCGCCCACCCCACCCCAGGACACCCGCCCACCACCCCCCGGACACCCCCATCCCCCCGGACGCCCCCACCACTTGGAAAGCACCCCCCCCCCCCCCCCCACACCCCTTGACACCCCCGACCCCACTGTACAACGCCGCCACCCCCGTGGATAGCCCCCCCTGGACAGCCCACCCACCCCCCGGGACACCCCATACCCCTTGGACAGCCCGCTACCCCAATGGGTAGCCCTACCACCCTCTGGACACCCCTTACCCCCCGGTCAACCCCACCCACCCCCTAGACACCCCACTCACCTCCTTGGACAGCCCGCCCACCCCCCTGGACTCCCCTACCCCCTTGGATAGCCTCACCACCCCCGCGGACAGCCCGCCCACCTGGACACCCCGACCCCCCTAGACAGCCCCCACCCCCTGGACACCTCCGACCCCCCAGATAGCCCCACCACCGCCTAGACACCCCACACCCCCTTGGACACCCCGCACCCCCCTTGGACAGTCCCGCCACTCCCCTGATCCTCATCCTACTCCTAATTTTGATCTCCCAGAAGATGTTAAAGTATAAAACTCATGTACTCCCAACAAGATCCTTAAGGATTATGTATTCCTTGATCCACTTCAAATATCTTACTGCGCAATCCTTGAATATAGGTATTAGAAATTCTGTATCTTATTTTCTTATATACACTGAATTTTGTTGTATTTCTTAATATGATTCTCATTTAGATTAATGTGTCAGTTATGCTTTTATATAAAGTAAAAAATTGTCATTTACTTAAATATTTTTTTGATTAAACTTAAATATTATTGAATTGCTTTGAAATGACTTACTGCAATTTATTTACAGAATGGATAGAATTTGAATGTACGAAACTGATCGGATTTCAACCGATTTTCAAAATAATTTGAACAGATTTCTAGATTTTGCATTTTACAAGGCTTTATATAGTGGTCGCATACACTGCCCATGTTTTGATTGTGTTGGAAGACCTTGGTTGATTCGTGAAGTATTTAGGTATCATATAACCAAATATGGTTTTCAAACAAAATATTATGTGTGGTATCACAATGGAGAGTAAATTGAATCTCAAAATGTTGATGATCCAAAGGATAGGACTGAATTGGAGTGTTTGATATATGACCGATTTCCATTTAATTGGTATCATGAGAAGGAAAGGATGTCCAACCAACAAGATTTAAAGACAAGCACACATGATGCATCCAATGAAAATGATGACGTTGATAGGGTGAAAAAATTGAATGATTCTGCGACGACTCCATTATATCGGCAATGTGGTAAAATGAAAAAGTTAGAATTTTTAATCCGACTGTTTCATGGGAAAACTATGTATGGGATTTCAAATACTTCAATTGATAACATTCTAACCTTCTTGAAGGACTTACTTCTAGATGATGCAGATATTGCCTCAAACCACTATATGGCATGGAAGTTAGTTGATGAACTTGTATTCTCAAAAAAAAATCATGCTTGCCTGAATGATTGCAGCTTATTTTGGGAGGAAACTGCTGAAGGAAATGATTGTATCAAATGTGGAACCTCCCAATGGAAGCCAAAAGATGATGGAACACCATCTCGTGTGCCACAAAATGTAATTTGGCACTTTCCATTGATCCCCAGATTACAGAACCTTTTCATGTCTGATGAAATATCCGTAAAAATGTGATGGCAAGACACCAAGAGAAAAAAGAATAATAAAGAGTTGCTTCACCCTGCAGATGGATTTGCATGGCTGAGATTTGATGCTCGATATCCAGAATTTGTAGCTGACGTGTGTAATGTGAGACTGGGTCTTTTATGTGACAGTTTTAATCCATTTGGGCAGATGCTTACTTCGCACAGCACATGGCCAGTTTTCAAACACATTTATAACCTTCCCCCTTGTTTGTGTATGAAAAAGCCTTACACTTTCTTGAGTATACTGATATCTGGCCCTTCTGATCCCAGAAATGATATAGATGTATACATGGAACCTTTAATAAAATAGTTGAAACTTATTTTGGATGTGGGTGTGCCCACATACGATGCATGTTCGAAAGACATATTTTAGATGCGTGTTGCGCATATGTGGATGATCAATGATTTTACTGCTTATGTAATGATGTCTGGATGGAGCACAAAAGGAAAATTGGCATGTCTTGTTTGTATGAAGAGTACTCGATCGAGAAGACTGAAATATTATCATAGTTTTAGTTTTATGGGACATCGAAGATTCTTTCCAATGAACCATCCATATAGAAACAATCGTCGAAGATTTGAAAATACCATAGAGAATGACGATCCACCTCAGCGTATGTCTAGAACTGAGGTGCTTAATGAATTGAAAGATTTTAGTTATTTATTTGGGAAGGGTGTAATGAAATCTATAAAGAGGAAAAATGTTTCCAATGATACCTATTACAATTGTAAGAAGAAGAGTATATTCTTTGAGTTGTCGTATTGGTCATCCAACTTCTTACGTCAATGCTTATATGTAATGCACATTGAAAAGAATATATGTGAAATGTTTCTTTCGATTCTTCTAACTGTCAAGGGGAAGACAAAAGATGATTTACTATCTCAGCGTGACTTGGTAGATTGGGGGATCAGACCAGAATTGCATTCTGTTTGTGTCAGTGTAAATAAATGGAAAGTTCTATGTGCTTCTTATGTGATGACACCTACTGAAAAAACTAAATTTCAGGATGTGCTAGAGACTATTAAAGTTCCTGATGGCTATTCAAGCAATATATCAAAATGGGTCAAAAGAAAAGATTTGAAGATGAAATCTTTGAAGACTCATGATTATCACGTCCTTTTGCATGAGTTGATTCCAATAGAAATCCATCATCTCTTGTCCAATAATGTTAGAGTCTTAGTTATTCGGTTGTTCTATATTTTTAGAGATCTTTGTAATAAGAAGTTATCCAAATCCTTCTTGCAGAAACTATTGTTAGAGACACCATTAATTTTGTGTGTGTTAGAGAGAATATTCCCTCCATCATTTTTTACATGCATGTTGCATCTGACTGTCCATATTCTGATCGAAATACTTCTTGGAGGACCCGTTACTTTCCGTTGGATGTATCCAACAGAAATAAACATGTGCACATTGAAATCATATGTTTGGAACAGGAATTATCCCGAAGATTCTATTGGTGACGGTTACTTGGATCAAGAATGTATGGATTTCTGCGCAATGTATTTGTCTGATCTTATTACGAGAATAAACAGACCAATGAGAAATGAAGAAGAACAATATGGGCAAATTGAACCCAGTTTTTCATCACTTCCTCATACAGGAGGAATTCCGGGATCATATACATTGACGAAATCAATCCTTGAAGAGAAAGAGATGGAACATCGCACAATGTTGTTCAATTGTGATTTGTTCGATGAGTATATCAAGTAAGTAAATTTTACATGTATCTCTTATCTTATCTCTTGTAATTTTAAATATTTGTTAAACTATTATTATTTTTATCTATAGGGAACATAAAGAATTGATATATAGAAAGCGTTGTTCTTTATCTTTGTGAAGGAAAGAGACTTTTCATAGCAAAGGGTTTTCTTCTTGGTTGAAATTGAAGGAAAAAATATTTATGTAATAACTAAATAAAAATAATATTTAATTAACTTTACTATTTGTTTATATTTCAGGTATCGAGTTTGCCTGCAGACTCTGTTTCTGAGGAAATAAGTGCTTTGGTTTTTGGTCCTAATACCATGGTTCGTGCTTGTAAATCACTTGTAATCAATGGATACAAATTTATTATCACTGAATGAGAAAGAAACATGAGAACACAACATAATGGTGTTATGATAACTTCCACAACAGACAGTTTTGACAGTTCATCGGATACTAGACCTTGTTCTAAAAATGTTTCTTATTATGGAGTCGTGGAGAAAATAATAATTTTGGATTATTACTCACATGGTCGAGTCACAATGATGAAATTTCAATGGTTTGATTCAATGACGAGGCAAGGAACCTTAATTGATGATTGTGTATTTCGAGTTATTTAATTGACTTACACTCTTTCCACCGATGAACCATATGTATTGGCATCAATTGTGAAACAAGTTTATTATGTCAAAGATCATCATCATCCTAAATTCAGTGTAAATATTGAAGTAAATCCCTGAAATGTTTTTGATGATGGTGATGATGAAGTTGAAACTATCCCTACAGCAATTGGAAGCAATCCGTTTATTACTTATGATGATTCCAATAGATCAATTGTCAGAGTTGATTGTGAACCCGAAGTTGTGGTGGGAAATATATAGAATCATACAGTTGTGTTCCCACCTACATGTTTCACCTACATCATTCAGAGTGTGTATCATAGTACTTACCTTCAAACCACCATAAATGTTCTTTTACTTTATGTTTTTTTATCAGAATGGTTTTTCTATAATTTTTTGGGTTACACATTAGTTATTTATTCCTAATTAATTCCATATTTGTTTTCATTGTAGGAAATGACACACATTGAAGAGAGGTGACGGAAAAAGATGACAGATAATAATCGCCGCATGATACAGAAGGGTGTTCCTCCACTCATCCCTATTGTGAGTATTTTATTTCAAATATAAATACTTCAATAACATATAATATCATGTGTTTAATTTTGTGTTAAAATTTTTTTCATGATTGACCCACTAGATGAGAGATATCTGACGGGGAGCCTAATATTGCTCCCAGTAGAGAGGCTGGTGGTAGGAGGGGGGGGGTGGTGTCAGAGATGGACAATCATCTAGTGGTCCCTGTTCTGAGGCTGGTGGTACGAGGGCTCGTGGGGTGAGTGTTAGAAGATCCACTACCATAGATGTATCTTCTTCGTCCCATTTTGATCCTGGCGTGTCTTTAGGGACACATGGGATATTTAGACCTCCGATGTTTACACTACCAGTTGGTCAGACGTCTATTCCATTATCTTTTTCTTCTAGTTCATTATTTCCGAGCTATTATATTCCACCTTCTTCGACTCCTGCTACGACACAGTATGTGGTTGAGGAGCGTACACTGAGGAACACTCCAGCTGCACATGATATTCCTTCAGCTTATGCACATCCAGTGACGCCCATTGATCTGACTACCAGAGGTATATTTATATAACTCTATCAAAAATTTATACCAAAATTTATTTTATTATAACTTGTACTGATATTATTTTTCTTTAATACCAGATTCATCTACAGATAGGAGGCAGGGGAGGGGGTGTAATCACTTGTGTGTGGTATGGAACCGCTTGACACAGTTGATGGTTGAATACAATGTTGATGGACAAATGATTGAGAAATCTGGGCAGGAATGTCAGGGTTTTTTTGGCTACGCTAGCAAAATAATCTGATATCATTCCGGTTCAGCCTTCTCTCTTGGAGACATCTGCCACACGAAGTCAAAGATAATGTGTAGGCACAAATATTGGTCAAAAATATATTGTATTTAATGTAGTTTTTTATTGTATTTATATGAACTAATCTATTGGATTTCAGCTTCGGTTTAACTTCCCTGATGGTGAAGGTACACGACCAGCGCATTTAAAAGAGTTAGGAGAGCATTGGAGAACTTGTAAGCATAACCTGTATGTTGGCTAGTGTGATAGAGTGGGCACAGAGTTAGAGATATTACCAATTGTGGATTATTTCCTGATAGAGCAATATCTCCAATTGATTACCCATTAGGCGACTGCCAAATTTAAGGTATTAATCTCATATGAGGTATTTAAATGAGAGTTTTCATATTTTTCATTAATATAATATTATTTATTATTAAACATTATTTAGGAATCTTCTGAAAAAAACAAAAAAACCATTGATTCAAAGCAATGCCTCCACACTTTGGGGCGCACAACTATGTCAAATCATGAGAGGCAGCTGGTACGATATAATCATTTATAATTTTTTTAGGACTTTCCCTTTTTATTGTTTCCTACTAAAATTATGCGTGGAATAATAACATGAAAATAAATGTGATTTTTTAAGTCATAATTGTACATTATTTATTATGTTCTTATTTTTGTGTTTTTGAAGTGAATCGTGCTATTTTTGAATTTCTATTCTGTTTTGAGTATGATTTTTGTTTTAGTAATGGTGGATCTTCTGGGGGAAGAGGTTGGGAAGGGGGGAGGGGAGGGGGCTTCTGGGTGAAAAGGGTGGGTAGGAGGTGAGGGGCAGGGGGCTGCTAGAGGAAAAGGGTGGGCAGGGGGGAGGGGAGGGGAGGGAACGGGAGGGGGAGGGGAGGGGAGGAGGCTGCTAAGTTAAAAGGGTGGGCAGGAGGGGAGGGGAAGGGGGCTTCTGGAGGAAAAGGGTTGGAAGGGGGGAGGGGAGGGGAGGGGCTGGGTGATGGCAGGAGGGAGGTGGATGATGGGGGAAATGGTTGGGCAGGGGGGAGGGGGCTGCTGGTGGAAAAGGGTGGGCAGGGGGGAGGGAGGGGCAGGGGCTGCTGGAAGAAAAGGGTGGGAAAGGGGGAGGGGAGGGGAGGGAAGGGGAGGGGGAGGGCAGGGGAGGGGGATCCTGGATGAAAAGAGTGGGCAGGAGGGGGAAGGGGAGGGGGGAAGGGCAGGGGGAGGGGAGGGAAGGGGCTGGGGCTGGGTAGGTTGGAGGGGAGGGTTGGGAAGGGGAGGGGAGGGGAGGGGAGGGGAGTGGAGGGGAGGGTCGGGGAGGAGCTGGGTGATGGCAAGAGGGAGGGGGCTGCTGGGGGAAAAGGTTGGGCAGGGGGGGAGGGGAGGAGAGGGGCAGGGGATGGGTTGCTGGGGGGAGGGGCTGCACATGGGGTGGGGGGGGGGTTCTGAGGTGGGAGGGGGAGGTGCTACATGTTTCATTGATTTTGTTTCCTTTTATTATTTTAATTGTATGTTACTTTAGGATTACTATTTCAATTTGTTGAGAATAATTTTTTCAATCCTGTTCCAATATAATTTATTCTTTCTACTGTTTCTTAGCTGTGCAGATGCGTGGGGGAAAATTATTTAGGGAAATCAATAGTTTTGTTATTATGAAGTTCAATGTCTCTTTTGTGATGTGTCTTCTCTTAATGAAAAGGACAGCTTTCTTCTTTTGGGATTTATGATATGAAGTCGGCACAAAATGTTAATTTCTAAAGTGGAATCTCATTTGGTCCAACTTGTGAGTTTTAAACATGTTATAAAAAATTCTCCTTGGTTGGAAAGTAATATTGTTATAAGGTGCATAATATTGATCATTCATGATGTCCTCTTCAAACAGACCTTTAGAGAGGGTGTCTTTGTTGCAGATGCATTTGGTTCTCAAAGTGTCTTTCTTTTGTTTAAAATGGATGCGCTATTAAGTACAATAAACAATATACGGAAAACTGGTCAAGCACATTTAGATTATGTTGATACTTTAGGAAAACTATCCATGGGTCATTTTTTATGTGTACGTGTCATCTCTGCCTCAATCTGAGGAACGGTGTGGCCGACATCACTCAAAGTGTCTCACTTTTCTTCGAAATGGACAACAGTTTAAGTCAAAACAACAACTGACATACGGAAAACGGACCAAACGCATTCGGATTTTGTTGATACTTTAGGAAAAGATTCCATGGGTCATTTGTGACATGTACGAGTCAACCCCGCCACAATCTAAGGCACGGTGTGGCCGGGTACCACTAGAAGTGTCTCACTTTTATTTGAAATAGACATGATTTTAAGTGAAAACAACAATCGGCATATGGAAAACTGACCAAACGCATTCAGATTCTGTTGAAACTTTAGGAAAACGATCCATGGGTCATATTTGACGTGTACGAGTCTACCCTGCTTCAATACAAAGGAGCAGTGTGGACGGAAGTTCTCAAAGTGTCTTTCTTTTGTTTAAAATGGATGCGCTTTTAAGTAAAATTAACGACATATGGAAAACTAACCAAACACATTCATATTGTGTTGATACTTTAGTAAAACAATCCATGGGTCATTTTTGACATGTATGAGTCAACCTTGCCTCAATTTGAGGCGCGGTGTGGCCAATACCACTCAAAGTGTCTCACTTTTCTTTGAAATGGACAACAATTTATGTCAAAACAACAACTGAAATATGGAAAACAACAAATACATTCAAATTTTGTTGATACATTAGGAAAAGTATACATGGGTCATTTGTGACGTGTACGAGTCAACTCCACCTCAATCTGAGGCACGGTGTGGCTGGTACCGCTCAAACTCTATGACTTTTATTTGAAATGGACACGATTTTAAGTGAAAACAAAAATGACATACGGAAAACTGACCAAACACATTTTTATTCTACTGATACTTTAGGAAAAGTTTCCATGGGTCATTTGTGACTTTTTCGAGTCAACCCCACCTCAATCCGAGAGCCAGTGTGGCCATTACTGCTCAAAGTGTCGTTCTTTTGTTTAAACTGGATGCGCTTTTAAGTAAAATAAACGACATACGAGAAACCAACCAAACACATTCGGATTGTGTTGATACTTTAGGAAAACTATCCATGGGTCATTTGTGATGTGTACGAGTCAACCCCGCCTCAATTCAAGGCACAGTGTGGCCGACACCACTCAAAGTGTCTCACGTTTCTTTGAAATGGACAACAGTTTAAGTCAAAACAACAACTAACATATGGAAAACTGACCAAATGCCTTAGTATTCTATTGATACTTTAGTAAAAGTATCCATGGGTCATTTGGGACGTGTAAGAGTCAACCTCTCCTCAATCTGAGGCACGGTGTGTCCGATACCACTCAAACTGTCTCACTTTTATTTGAAATGGACTGGATTTTAAGTGAAAACAACTACCGACATACGGAAAACTGACCAAATGCATTCGGATTCTGTTGAAACTTTAGGAAAAAGATCCATGGGACATATTTGACGTGTAATAGTCAACCCCGCCTCAATCTGAGGCACGGTGTGGACGGAACTGCTCAAAGTGTCTTTCTTTTGATTAAAAGTGATGCGCTTTTAAGTAAAATAAACGACATACGGAAAACAGAACAAACGCATTAGGATTCTATTGAAACTTTAGGAAAACGATCCATGGGTCATATGTGACGTTTAAGAGTCAACCCCACCTCAATCCGTGGTGCGGTGAGGACGAAACTGCTCAAAGTTTCTTTCTTTTTTTAAAAAAAAATGGATGTGCTTTTAAGTAAAATAAACGACATACGGAAAATAGACCAAACACATTTGGATTGTTTTGATAATTTAGGATAATGATCCATGGGTCATTTGTGAAGTGTAAGAGTCAACCTCGCCTCAATACGAGGCACGGTGTGGCCTAAACCACTCAAAGTGTCTCACTTTTCTTTGAAATGGACAACAGTTTAATTAAAAACAACAACTGGCATACGAAAAATGGACCAAATGCATTCGGATTCTATTTATACTTTTGGAGAAGTATCAATGGGTCAGTTTTGACATGTACGAGTGAACCCCACCTCAATATGAGGCATGGTGTGGCCGGGTACCACTCGAAGTGTCTCACTTTTATTTGAAATGGAGAGGATTATAAGTGAAAACAACAACCGGCATACGGAAAACCAACCAAACGCATTCGGATTCTATAGAAACATTAGGAAAACGATACATGGGTCATATGTGACCTATATGAGTCAAAACCACCTCAATCCAAGGCATGGTATGAACAGAAATTCTCAAAGTGTCTTTCTTTTGTTTAAAATGGATGCGCTTTTAAGTAAAATAAACGACATACGGAAAATAGACCAAACACATTCGGATTGTGTTGATACTTTAGGAAAACGATCCATGGGTGATTTTTGATGTGTAAGAGTCATCCCCGCCTCAATACGAGGTGCGGTGTGGCCAACACCACTCAAAGTGTATCACTTTTCTTTGAAATGGACAACAATTTAAGTAAAAAAAAACAACTGACAATCGGAAAATGGACCAAACGCATTCGATTCTGTTGATACTTTAGGAAAAGTATACATGTGTCATTTGTGACGTGTACGAGTCAAACCCTCCTCAATCTGAGGAACCATGGGGCTGGTACCACTCGAAGTGTCTCACTTTTATTTGAAATGGACAGGATTTTATGTGAAAACAACAACCGGCATACGGAAAACCGACCAAATGCATTCGGATTCTGTTGAAACTTTAGGAAAACGATCCATGGGTCATATGTGACGTGTACAAGTCAACCCCACCTCAATACGACATGCATTGTGGATGGAACCGCTCAAATTCTTTCTTTTGTTTGAAAAGGACATCATTTTAAGTGAATACAACTGAAATTTACACTCATCAGTGATAGTTGCATACTCTTTTTCATGAGTTGGGTAGTTTCAATCATGGGGTCATAAGTGAAGAGACTCCTAAGAAAATACCTTTTCACCATATATTATAAACAATACAGGTTCAATGCAAAATTCATTACAAATCATTATTTACCCAAATCTAGGATCAGAAAAATAAATGGGATATGTGCCAATTTCAAACTCTTATTCAACTCTAATAGGTATTTCTCATACTATTATACCTATTAGAATTTGATGGGGAGGTGGGGAGGCTGTGCTGGATTGGGGGATGTGTAGGGGTGAGGTGAATTACTATCGGATTGTAGAGACCCGAAGCTTATCGTACATGGACATTACATTACTTTTGCGGAATACTTAGTACATAACAAAAACACACACACAAGGATCGTAATAGTTTAGTGTCTTTGGAAACTCGGAACGTAATCTTCAAATCGTGGAGAAAGATCATCAATATCTCCCATAAAGATCTTCTTTTTTTTCTACCTAAAACCTTTCTTTATATCCTGGGGAAAAGGAAACATAAAAGGGTGAGCTCAAATGCTCATTAAGGGTAAAGAAAAGAAATATCAATCACATAATTTTCATAAGAACATAACATTTTTTGGAAATCTTAACCTGCAAAAGAGAGCATAATTTCATAACATGGGATAAATCATAGTAGTGAAATGAAATCATAACTTAAAACATTACTCATTGTGGCATACACACATAATCATAGAGAATCATTTCTTGTTAGTCAAGACTCATTGCCAAGACTATCTTAGTGGACAAAGTCCCTTTTCTGAATCGAGTAATCCTCGTTTCAGTCCTGTTTCACTGAACCGGTATAACCTACCATTCCAGCCATGTCTATCTCATGAGATATAAAATCTTTACCCAATGCATTGGAGGGAGATATAGGTCCCACCCATCTTATAATGAATCCCTTCTTATATGTGCCACATAATCATAAACCATACATCATAGCATAACCCATGTAATAAAAATGGGATTCTTAAACAACATGACATCATAAAAAAATTCATATAAGATAAAGGAATTAATAAAAATAATTCCATCACAACATAGTCAAATCAATGTAAAAATATGGATAGAAACAGAACCATTTATTATCTTAGATGGAAAATAATTTTGAAAAAACACTTGAAATGAAATCTTGAGTAAAATATCCTTTCTTCTTCAAAATCAATTTCTTTACACAAAACATCATGCAATTTTAAAAGAAAGAGATTTTATTAAAAATATTCATGAAATCTTTTGGAGGAAGCTTTATGAAAATAAGGCTTTATAAAACCGTAAAAATCCGTTCGTGCCGTTTAAGTTAAAAAAAACATTCTTCGTACTTTTGTCGGAAAAGTCAAAAAGTACCTCGTACGAAAAACGACAAAAGATTCCTTTCATATATTTTACAAAAAACTTACCGAAGGGTAAAATTGGATATAAACTATTTTAGAATGATGGAAATAATATTACACATTGAGGTAAAATGGATGTGGATAATAAAATACACCCCAGTAATTACCAAAGTAAAAACAATCTCGGATAGAAGTGAGATTGTGATATTTCCCTTACCTTAGGTCCGACTTGCTTTGTAAGTGTCCGAACCTCCTGTATAATGATTTAAATCATGTTATTGACTTATTACAGAATCATATTCATTGTTATGATATCATATATGGTTCACTTATGACATTATATTACCCGTTCTTTTGTAAATTCCATGTTAAAGAAGCGTTTTGGTTAAAATCGTTTCATTTATCGTAGGTGTTTTGACTTGTTGTTCTTGACATCATTATTACTTATATCATGATTTACTTACTTCCAGAATATAAAATATGATTTATATATCATATATATTCAGTATATATATATATATAATAGGTAGATAAATAAAATGAAAAACACCGTTCATGGAGACGGTAGTCCGTACGTACGCATGAACGCTGTTTTCCTTTCCTTATTGTCTTGAAATGGAAGTAAGTAGATGACATACATAGGTATATATATAAATAAATCCAGTAGCTTTATAATTTCATATATTTCATTATTATTTCTTATATATACATTATAATCATTCTTAAATGGTTAACATGGAGAATGAATCTCATCGCGTCGTGGAGACGGTATTCCATACGTACGCACGAGCGATGATATCATTTCTATAAATATTGAATTGAATTGGAGTGGATTATACAATATATCAGAATCAATATGATGTTTTAATAACTATTTATAGTTATTCTTTACACCATTATACCCATCCATGTAAGGTGGTGGTGGAAAATAGATTACACCACGGCGTGGAGACGGTATTCCGTACGTACGCACGCGCGGTGATTTATTTTTCCGTAGGATGGATAGATGGTGAAATAGGGTTGTTTCATACTTATAATAACATATCATTATATGAGTGATACTGATGTTATTACTTCATAATGAAACAACCTAAGAAGAAGAAGTGGAAGAAGAAATAAAGATGAAAGAATTGGTAACGGTAATTACCTCTTCTTTGAAGTGCCTCTTTGAGACCTCCTCTTAGGGCACTAAAATTGGTCCTTGAGGAAGACCAGAACCTCTAGAATGTTGCTATGGAAGTGGAGAGGAGAAATTGGCAGGGGTTGGCCGAGATTGAGTGCTCAAATTGGTGTGAGGAGGAGGGGGAGGAGGTGTCCTTTTATAGGGGAGGAGAGGGGTACCTTAGGAATATTTCAAAATATTATTTTATATTAAAGTCAAAATCGGTTTATAATGGTTCCAAAGGGTCTTATTTCGAAGCTAAAGTGGGGATGGGTCTAAATCCTATCAACCAATAGGATTTAGACAAGTTTAGGGTATTATTTTAACCTTATCAATTAGATTTAACTCTAAGTTAAATAATTTAACTTTTACCGTGTCTTTTTGTTTTCTTTCACTATATGGTTAATAAACTTACTATAACATGCCAAAAGAACCCCAAATTGTATGGTATTAATACATATATCCTTATCTAAGTCATTTGGCCGAAACTTAGATTTTTAGGAATAAAATAACAATTAATAATATAATATTTGATTTAAAAACTATTTTGTGTCAATTTTGACAATATTTGATATATGATTTTTGTGAAAGTCATAACAGAATTATATGTTCAAAACAAGTTAATTAAATCAACACTAATATATCATAGTAACCTAGAAAATTAGTGGAATTCATAAAAAGTCTTAAATTACATTTAGTTTGGTATTTATATTATAAATTATGTCAATATTTCATTAATAAGATAATCACTGCATCATCTTTGTGTCATAAATAAATTATATTATTTGATGTCTAAAAATTACAAATAAAATACCATCATGTAGGAAATCTTTTTAACTTTCTAATGAATATTTATAGTCGAATTTATATTATGTATAACCCCATATTAAAAATTATTTACTTATTAAACTTTGATTTTAACTATTTTAACCCTTCTTTAAATAAATTAATAATAAATGTCCTAATCTAATCCAAGTGGGCCTAAATGGTCATATTTTATTCCTAAGTTTGTTTTTGGTCGAATTACACTTTTTCAATAGAATTAGGACATGTGTTAGGGTAATATTAATATCATATTTACCCTTAGTTACCCTATTTACTATTAACCGTGGTAAAAAAAGTAAAAAGTTACTATTCACCAAAAAAATTATTTTCATCTCATTGAACCACATTTTAGTCCTTGATATTAACCGTGTCTCTCGGATTTTCGAAATTCCATTCACAGAAGCGGTAAAATTAAGTTTTATGCAAAATTCAGTTTTTAACCTACCACTTAGTAGTTTCACTATTCATCAAAAAATTTATGTTTTTCAGAACAATGCCAAAATTTCATCCCAAGATATATTTCATATTCCTAATTCAAAAATGAAGTCTATTTTACCAAATTCATAACATAAAAGTTGCATTAATTAATTTTATAATTAAATCCCGCTGTTAAAACAAATAGCGTGTTTTTAAGAAACAATATCTATCAAAAGATTGATACTTGTTTATTTCTAGTTTAAATGTGAAATTACATCCAATGACCAAAATTGTATTAAATTGTAAAAATATATTCTAAATATACTTTAAAACCACTCAAATTAATGATTTATCACTATTAATTATTTCAATTAAAAAAGTTGTTTTTTTAATTATAATTTAGTAATTTTCACTATTCATCAGAATATGAAAGTTATCCGAAAAGTACCAAAATTTCACATTAGGCTGAATTCGATACTCCGAATCCAAAAATGAAGTCCATTTTGAGAGTTAAAATTTCTAAAATTTAAAAAGTGGTTATTACTATTCATAACGGCTAGTTTTAATAATATTTTAATAGCATATCATTGTTTCGTGAAACTCAGGATTACGTACCGCACACGCTATCGAGGAAGGTTGCGATTGCGTGTAATGCAAGGCAAGTCAAGGATGTGTGTTGTGCAAGCTCCTTTTGGTGTAGCGTATAACACAAGACATTAGTAAAATAAAAAAAAGAATATTTTTCATAAAATCTCGGGCTGTTACATTCTACCCCTCTTAAAATGAATTTCGCCCTCGAAATTCGTCGGGGTTATAAATGGTTTACTATTCGAAAGTTTCTTTAATAGAAACCCATATCGTAAAAGGGAATACCAAAACATGGCTTTAAAAACTAAAGTATGAAATGTAACGATTACCCAAATAAACTAATCACTGGGTTTCCACATAGGTGAAAATATGGATATGGAAGAGAAATCTAACCATCATGTTCTGATGGAGAGTGGTAGAGAACATGGCTATGGAAAAGCCAGTAATCACAAATCCATAAATTTGTGACGATCTAAGGTACCATCTGATTGATCAGGTATAAGAGAACTAGGACAACATTTTTGGTTTTCAAGATCATTTCCCTAAAGTTAAAGAATTTGAATTAGAATAAATACTTACTTTATTTTGGTACAATCTCACTGTTGTTCGTGCCTTTAACAATTTCCACTTCATCTCTTAAATAAATGATGTTGAATTTGTTATTCGTGAAGTGTTAGCAGATCATGTGATAGAATGACGGTTCATTCCATCTGTTTCAAACAAAAGTTTAGAAAAATTATATACATAAGTCGATCTATAGTGAGATTAATCACATATGGTTTCTAAAATGGACTTATACTTCATATATCATACTGTTTAATATAATAAAACTAGTTTCTACTAAACAGGGACTTCCTGTAGGTCAGTGGTAGGCGATAAAGGCCAGTCGCACTTCGGTTGTGGGTTCGATTCCTACAGCCTTGTCCGAAGCGATGGGCTGTCGCCCGTCCTGCAAGTTGTCCCTTTTTCTAAAACTACGTTACTATAACATCCCATCAATAATATCTAAAATGTTCTATCCTTAAACAATACTAACTTATGTCCAACATAATTCAGTCTAATCTTTAGGCTTATACATAATACTGTAGTCCACTCTCATAATATAGTGACAACGATCACCAGAGATTTAATACTGTCGTTGATCCCCACATATCATAAGATATGTCTTGTTGGTCACATTCCAAACATTCAAAGTCCTTAATCGTGTATTCTCTTGAATACCTTAGTGAAAACATGAGTGCAGTTAAAAGTTAATACTTTCCATATACCAAAATCCTCAAAATTCTATATACTCAAACCATGATATCACTTTGTCCTTATATCAATCATGAGCTCATGAATACTATCAAACATTTAATTTTCTCCTTATCCCTTCATTATGCGCATATCATCTACATTCCAAAAATATCTGAATAACCTTTCATGGATACCGGTAACATTAATCATATACTTTCAAAACACAAGGAAAGACAACAGTGTAACAATCCATAGATGTCTCTTTATTCCAAAATTACACATGATAAACATGTAATCATGCCACTACATTCTCAAACCATTGACCGAGCTTCAAAAATTCTTTCATCTCACATATCATTTGTAGTCTCTTCATTATCATCCACATAAATACTACCCATATGACCAAACTGATTCTCTTCACGAGTCTTTCCCTTAGGGCATTTGTTTGCATAATGCCCATACATTCCACATTTAAAACACTTAACCATTTTTGATGTCGTAGCAATACCATTATCCTCATCCATGGTGTTAACCGACCCTTTTCCTTTGCACTTACATGCTTTGTGTCCTTCTTTTCCACACCCAAAGCATCTTCCAGTTCCCTTGAAACATTCTCCTTGATGCCTCTTCCCACATGATTTACATAGGGGAAATTGAACTTTCTTTCCTCTATGATCATCATGGAACTCCATCTTTCTCTTATTAGTCGAGTCAGGAAACTTACCAAATTTTACTTTATTGATCATGTTGTGAGATTGCTGATTCGGCATAATAATGATGTTTGGACATCCAAATCCCATTTCATTTGGTTGCTCAGGAAGAATATCATTCCATTGTCCATCATATCCTCCATTATTGTGAATCATCTTGTTTCCAGCCATTTTCTAAAACCCAAACATAATAGTGTTAGATGCAAAAATCGTAATAAAGGGAGAGTAACTTAAATATCTATCATCTTTGGTTTAATCTAATATCGTTACCATAGTTCTAGAACTATATCCTATACGTATACTTATCCTTAGGGGCATCCCTAGACATACCTTAGAAATATCTCTAGGGATCTCACTAACGTTTTCGCATCCTAGTTTCCAAAGGTTGACTAAACCTTTCCTCTGATACCAACTGTAGAGACCCGAAGCTTATCATACATGGACATTACATTACTTTTGCGGAATACTTAGTACATAACAAAAACACACACACAAGGATCGTAATAGTTTAGTGTCTTTGGAAACTCGGAACGTAATCTTCTAATCATGGAGAAAGATCTTCAATATCTCCCATAAAGATCTTCTTTTTTTTTCTACCTAAAACCTTTCTTTATATCCTGGGGAAAAGGAAACATAAAAGGGTGAGCTCAAATGCTCAGTAAGGGTAAACAAAATAAATATCAATCACATAATTTTCATAAGAACATAACATTTTTTGGAAATCTTAACCTGCAAAAGAGAGCATAATTTCATAACATGGGATAAATCATAGTAGTGAAATGAAATCATAACTTAAAACATTACTCATTGTGGCATACACACATAATCATAGAGAATCATTTCTTGTTAGTCAAGACTCATTGCCAAGACTATCTTAGTGGACAAAGTCCCTTTCTGAATCGAGTAATCCTCGTTTCAGTCCTGTTTCACTGAACCGGTATAACCTACCATTCCAGCCATGTCTATCTCATGAGATATAAAATCTTTACCCAATGCATTGGAGGGAGATATAGGTCCCACCCATCTTATAATGAATCCCTTCTTATGTGTGCCATATAATCATAAACCATACATCATAGCATAACCCATGTAATAAAAATGGGATTCTTAAACAACATGACATCATAAAACAATTCATATAAGATAAAGTAATTCATAAAAATAATTCCATCACAACATAGTCAAATCAATGTAAAAATATGGATAGAAACAGAACCATTTATTATCTTATATGGAAAATAATTTTGAAAAAACACTTGAAATGAAATCTTGAGGAAAATATCCTTTCTTCTTCAAAATCAATTTCTTTACACAAAACATCATGCAATTTTAAAAGAAATAGATTTTATTAAAAATATTAATGAAATATTTTGGAGGAAGCTTTATGAAAATAAGGCTTTATAAAACCGTAAAAATCCGTTCGTGCCGTTTAAGTTAAAAAAAACATTCTTCGCACTTTTGTCGGAAAAGTCAAAAAGTACCTCGTACGAAAAACGACAAAAGATTCCTTTCATATCTTTTACAAAAAACTTACCAAAGGGTAAAATTGGATATAAACTATTGTAGAATGATGGAAATAATATTAAAAATTGAGGTAAAATGGATGTGGATAATAAAATACACCCCAGTAATTACCAAAGTAAAAACAATCTTGGATAGAAGTGAGATTGTGATATTTCCCTTACCTTAGGTCCGACTTGCTTTGTAAGTGTCCGAACCTCCTGTATAATGATTTAAATCATGTTATTGACTTATTAAAGAATCATATTCTTTGTTATTATATCATATATGGTTCACTTATGACATTATATTACCCGTTCTTTTGTAAATTCCATGTTAAAGAAGCGTTTTGGGTAAAATCGTTTCATTTATCGTAGGTGTTTTGACTTGTTGTTCTTGACATCATTATTACTTATATCATGATTTACTTACTTCCAGAATATAAAATATGATTTATATATCATATATATTCAGTATATATATATATATAATAGGTAGATAAATAAAATGAAAAACACCGTTCATGGAGACGGTAGTCCGTACGTACGCATGAACGCTGTTTTCCTTTCCTTATTGTCTTGAAATGGAAGTAAGTAGATGACATACATAGGTATATATATACATAAATCCAGTAGCTTTATAATGTCATATATTTCATTATTATTTCTTATATATACATTATAATCATTCTTAAATGGTTAACATGGAGAATGAATCTCATCGCGTCGTGGAGACGGTATTCCGTACGTACGCACGAGCGATGATATCATTTCTATAAATATTGAATTGAATTGGAGTGGATTATACAATATATCAGAATCAATATGATGTTGTAATAACTATTTATAGTTATTCTGTACACCATTATACCCATCCATGTAAGGTGGTGGTGGAAAATAGATTACACCACGGCGTGGAGACGGTATTCCGTACGTACGCACGCGCGGTGATTTCTTTTTCCGTAGGATGGATAGATGGTGAAATAGGGTTGTTTCATACTTATAATAACATATCAGTATATGAGTGATACTGATGTTATTACTTCATAATGAAACAACCTAAGAAGAAGAAGTGGAAGAAGAAATAAAGATGAAAGAATTGGTAACGGTAATTACCTCTTCTTTGAAGTGCCTCTTTGAGACCTCCTCTTAGGGCACTAAAATTGGTCCTTGAGGAAGACCAGAACCTCTAGGATGTTGCTATGGAAGTGTAGAGGAGAAATTTTCAGGGGTTGGCCGAGCTTGAGTGCTCAAATTGGTGTGAGGAGGAGGGGGAGGAGGTGTCCTTTTATAGGGGAGGAGAGGGGCACCTTAGGAATATTTCAAAATATTATTTTATATTAAAGTCGAAATCAGTTTATAATGGTTCCAAAGGGTCTTATTTCGAAGCTAAAGTGGGGATGGGTCGAAATAATATCAACCAATAGGATTTAGACAAGTTTAGGGTATTATTTTAACCTTATCAATTAGATTTAACTCTAAGTTAAATAATTTAACGTTTACCGTGTCTTTTTGTTTTCTTTCACTATATGGTTAATAAACTTACTATAACATGCCAAACGAACCCCAAATTGTATATTATTAATACATATATCCTTATCTAAGTCATTTGGCCGAACCTTAGATTTTTAGGAATAAAATAACAATTAATAATATAATATTTGATTTAAAAACTATTTTGTGTCAATTTTGACACTATTTGATATATGATTTTTGTGAAAGTCATAACAGAATTATATGTTCAAACCAAGTTAATTAAATCAACACTAATATATCATAGTAACCTAGAAAATTAGTGGAATTCATAAAAAGTCTTAAATTACATTTATTTTGGTATTTATATTATCAATTATGTCAATATTTCATTAATAAGATAATTACTGCATCATATTTGTGTCATAAATAAATTATATTATTTGATGTCTAAAAATTACAAATAAAATACCATCATGTAGGAAATCGTTTTAGCTTTCTAATGAATATTTATAGTCGAATTCATCTTATGTATAGAACCATATTAAAAATTATTTACTTATTAAACTTTGATTTTAATTATTTTAACCCTTCTTTAAATAAATTAATAATAAATGTCCTAATCTAATCCAAGTGGGCCTAAATGGTCATATTTTATTCCTAAGTTTGTTTTTGGTCGAATTACACTTGTCCAATAGAATTAGGACATGTGTTAGGGTAATATTAATATCATATTTACCCTTAGTTACACTATTTACTATTAACCGTGGTAAAAAAAGTAAAAAGATACTATTCACCAAAAAATTATTTTCATCTCATTGAACCACATTTTAGTCCTTGATATTAACCGTGTCTCTCGGATTTTCGAAATTCCATTCACAGAAGCGGTAAAATTAATTTTTATGCAAAATTCAGTTTTTAACCTACCACTTAGTAGTTTCACTATTCATCAAAAAATTGATGTTTTTCAGAACAATGCCAAAATTTCATCCCAAGCTATATTTCATATTCCGAATTCAAAAATGAAGTCTATTTTACCAAATTCATAACATAAAAGTTGCATTAATTAATTTTATAATTAAATCCCGCTGTTAAAACAAATAGCGTGTTTTTAAGAAACAATATCTATCAAAAGATTGATACTTGTTTATTTCTAGTTTAAATGTGAAATTACATCCAATGACCAACATTGTATTAAATTGTAAAAATATATTCTAAATATACTTTAAAACCACTCAAATTAATGATTTATCACTATTAATTATTTCGATTAAAAAAGTTGTTTTTTTAATTATAATTTAGTAATTTTCACTATCCATCAGAATATGAAAGTTATCCGAAAAGTACCAAAATTTCACCTTAGGCTGAATTCGATACTCCTAATCCAAAAATGAAGTCCATTTTGAGAGTTAAAATTGCTAAAATTTAAAAAGTGGTTATTACTATTCATAACGGCTAGTTTTAATAATATTTTAATAGCATATCATTGTTTCGTGAAACTCAGGATTACGTACCACACACGCTATCGAGGAAGGTTGCGATTGCGTGTAATGCAAGGCAAGTCAAGGATGTGTGTTGTGCAAGCTCCTTTTGGTGTAGCGTATAACACAAGACATTAGTAAAATAAAAAAAGAATATTTTTCATAAAATCTCGGGCTGTTACACGGATGATTGTTTTCATATGAATATTGAAATAGGGATTTGTAGTACATTACATGGTTGGAAGAATTTGATGGTTTTTTGTGTTTTTTGTGTGGGCTATTTTAGGTGTTTTTATACTGTTTTAAGTTTGTATGTGGTTTTTGTGATATTTTTTATGTAGGTGTAGGTGTATAGTAGAGGGGCTACTGGAGGGGGTTGTTCTGCACCAGTTCTGGAAAAACTCAATACCAACGGTTCTAAACTGTTGGTATAAGAGTGCTGGAATTCTGGGAAAACACTATACCAACGGTTTAGAACCGTTGGTATATGTGTTCTGGAATTCTGGAAAAACACCTATATCAATGGTTTAGAACCGTTGGTATATGTTTTCTGGAATTCTGGAAAAACACAATACCAATGGTTTATAACCGTTGGTATATGTGTCTGGAAAATCACATTACCAACGGTTTTCAACCATTAGTATAACAATTCTAAAATGCATTACCAACGGTTATAAACCGTTGGTATACATTGGGAGAAATTTAATAGAACAATATACCAACGGTTTAGATCAAACTGTTGGTATAAGGCTTTCCTCACGGCTTACTAACCAACGGTTTGGAAAACCGTTGGTATAGGCTATACTAACGGTTCTCCAGCCTATACCAACAGTTTTAAATCGTTGGTATAACCTTCTTTTCCAGTAGTGATAGTCATTTTAGCTCAAGTTTCTGTTTACTTTGGTTTTGTTATATACAATTTTATTTGGGGAATTTTAATTAGATTTAGTTTGTATTTTTTATATTAGCTTATAGAATTTAATTCATTTGGGTTCTTATTGATTCAGTTTTATTATATTTGGTTAATATATATTTGGTTTAGTTTAGTTTAGTTCATGTTAGTTGAGGACAATAATCTTAGAACCCAATATAATAATTTTATATTTTGGATAAGCACAATAATTTTAGAATTTGAGAATTAGAAACCATTAGGAATGGTCCTGAAATCTTTGACATGTCAATCATGTTTAAATTTTGGGATAAGCACAATAATTTGAGAATTGGAACCCATAATAATGTATGATGTGATAAAAATTCCACCACAACAAGATATACATTAGAATGATCAACATCCACTAACTCATGAAAATCCCACTAACTCATGAAAATTATATTAATGAAACCATAAAGACCATGGGTGATGTCTTGATTGGGGAGGGTATCCTTAACCTAATCATTAAATAGATAATCAATTAGCTTATAGTTTTGAAAATATAATACCAAATATGGAATAACATCCATTAGTTTAATGTTGTCCTTGTAATCAGTAAAATTAGTAAACATGCATGTAAAATGATCTATCAAGAACAAATGAAATATTATTATCATTTGAGTAAAAATTCCATGTATGAAAATTGATGATATTAAAATTTTAACCTTCTTATCTTTGTCAAATTTGTGAATGAATGTTTTGTTCATGTCTCCATCCTTGAGCCACACAAGTTGGATTCATTCCATGAGAATATAAGAAAATCCTATAGTTTACACTATATGAGGAACTCAACCTCTAATGAAAACTTATATTCTGTACCTTGGAAGATCAAGAAATATTTCTTCATTTAGTCTTATTACAATATCTAAATCACTATATCTATCCATATCCTAGTTTTAAAGGACTAAACTGACTGACTTGAGTTTTTATGAGATTTTATGAAAGGAATATCTTATATAACAATTGTTAAATTTCATTAATTTTTTATTATACTTGGCTATAGCGATCTAGGTGTCATTAAATCTCAATATCATAGGATGATTCTTTTCTAGTATGATATGTTATATAAAAAAGGGATTATGATTCAAGTGAAATTTGGGAAGAGTATAAAAAGTAACTGAATAAAAAATATTATCACCATTATATAAGATAAATGAATGGTCAATCATGATATCTTTTCTCCTATTAACATTCTGTATAGACTAAGTGAATCTAGAACCCAATATGTTTATTTAAGAAATGTAGTTTCTGTTAACAAAAATATGAAAAGTCTGTAGTATAAATATTGACGAAGGTGCTTCCAATCATCTCATTAGATATTATAATATAGTTAAAATACTAAAATCTAAGTCATGATAAATTTAGTTTAGGATTCTTTAGTTGATTCTAGGGTAGATAAGGTTTATAAATTTTTATCCCTCAACAATTATAAAAAAATCATTTTTAAGAGGAGTATTATAATGACTTAGCCTTAATACATTTAATAATCGTGAATTTAGTCAGGAAATCACTTCCTTTAACATTAAGGATATTTTCAAGTTTAGATCTTTAGAGAATTGGGACATAATACATTAATCAAATTACACATTATTAGAGAGTGGATACCATAAAATAGTGTTCATTTCTTGCAAAATATAAATCTTTTCAAATAAAACATGATTTCCTTGAGAAATATTAAACCATTTAACTAGGCATAATTCATTGTTTTACACATCCTTATAACCTGTGAAAAAAATTTAAAAACTTTTTATGATCACAAAAATCATTGTAATGGATATAAAAAGAAGGAAGCATCACATTAGTCCATGAATACTGGTATCATAGGAAATCATTTTTAAAAGATAAACATTTAACCCATATATACTGACTTTGTGAAAAATGAGATTTCTAAAAGATTCCCACAATACATAATAACATAAATATAACCATAAAGGTATATTGGGGAATTACTTACAAAATCTTGTAACCCTATCAACTACCATATAATTTGTAACCCTCGTGGCTACCTTACAATTCATGTTACCATCACTGTTCCACTTGGAGTAAACATATGTACGACCACCAAAATACACATAACCAATGAATTTGAGGGAGATATAGGTCTCACAACTCATCATAAAAATTTCCCAGGAACCAGAACATAATCATTAAAAATGAATAATTTTATAAAAACATTTCTTTTGAATTTTTTAAAACAGAATTTTAAACAAGGATTTTAAAAGAAAAGCCATTTATAAATATCATAATATTTATGAAGGAATTAATAGAGTTAATGGAATATGTATATACACTATAATTAGACATAAATTAACATAATATAAACAAAATAAATTACACAAACAATTTTAATACCACATAAATAATGAAGTAGAAGGTTAACCCAAAAAATGGAAATCAGGTTAAGAATCCCTTACCTCAGATTCTTCTTACTTAAAATGTGTTTAAAACTCTTGTATAATCATTAAAATAGTGTTATTAATATATTAATGAAATAAATTATTGTTTATAACACCTTATATGATCATTTGACAACATAATTTGACCCATTTATTTGTAATATTTTGTTATTTCCATTGTGTCGGGTACGTTCTTTACATGATTTCCATGATCGATTCATGACAGATATTATTTTATATTGGAATTGAGACTACTAAATTAGAATGGAATTGTTTTTAAATATTTAAAAAACCATAAATTATACCATTTATCATTTTGAATTCTGAAATGAGGATGATTCATATGTTAAAACATTAATGATGTTCCTTTAGATCATTTTAGTGGTTTTTTGATAATAACGACCTCATTTTGTATTATAAATTAAAACCATGTGTAAAAAATAATTCTAGAACCATGGATGAGACATTATAAATATTTTAAAACTCATTTAAACCATAAAAATAGTTTCAAGACTATACTTGAAATAATTAAAGCAAATTTAAATCACATCGTTCACGATGTTGGTAATTCGACACATCACAGACAATGTTTTTTATTCCTTGAAAGTGGGAGAGGAGAAGCAAATGATGGGGAATTTTCCATGAAAATGAGAAAATTCAGAATATAAAAGATTTATGGATATTTAATTCTTCTTGGGTAATATTAGGTGAGGAAATATAAATAAATCTATGGAATCATGAAATAAAAAAAGTTGAGAAATCCCTTACGAAAATTCGGTAGCCTAACGATGTCGCTTAAAATTTTACAAAATATTTTGAGGCGATAAAAGGGGTATCTCATCAATATTACATAATATGGGATGTAAGGGGAATAAGGAATAACATATCCCAAAATAATCCAAAGGAAATTTAAAAAATTTACATGAAATAAAAGAAAATAATGAAAATAAAAGATGATGTTTACCTCTTGATATCTTCTCCTTGAGATCCTTCTAAAGGCCTTTGGTTTTGGCCTTTTGGTGAGACCAGTAGCTATAGGAAATAGGAGAGAGACTTGGGAGGAGTATTGGATAGGACTTAGGTAAGCTCATGGATGTAGAGGAGTGGGAGTAAGAGGAAAATGAGGGTGGTATTTATAGTGGAGGAGAAGTGGTATTTAACATTATTTTATTCATTATTATAATATTTTTTTCTCAAGACTGTGAATAATATTAATTAATGTGACCCAAAATAGTATTAATGGAATGTGAGTTTGAATAAAGTTTCCTTACGACACTTATGATGTAATAAATAGTTTATTTTACTCATAATTTGAATATACAGTATTTTATTATATTTCACTATTCATCGAAAATTCAAGAATTTCTGAAAAATCCCAAAAAATCACCGTAACCATTTTTTGACATATAGAATTATAAAATGAAATCCATTTTTCAAAAATATTTTTTTAAATATTATTAATTTATTTTTTAATTAAAATCAAACTTACTTCAAAATTTAACAATTTTAAATCTATAACTACTTTTATATCACATTGAAAAATTATCCAAGACGTCATTATCTTAAATACTTAAGAAAATAACATAATAATAAAATATACTATTCATTAGGGTCATATTACTATTCATACGAGTATGTTACTATTCACAAAAAAAAACATGTTGGTTCCATTTGACTCTAAATAACTTACTAAACAAAATTTTAGATTGCTATTTTTCAAAATTCAAAACATAGAAGAACCAAATTATGTTTAAAGTAAAATTATAAATATCTACATAAAACAATGTTTCAAGAATTTCATTTATTTTTTTTAAAACCTTGGGTTGTTACATTATCCCCACCTTCTAGAAATTGTGTCCTCACAATTTTATTTACTCATTAAACAAGTTAGGGTACCTTTCTCTAATAGCATTTTTAGATTCCCATGTTGCTTCTTCAAACATGTGGTTTCTCCACAGAACCTTTACCTGGTGGATTACATTATTCTGCAATACCTATTTCATTCAGTCAAGAATATTAATTGGTTTCTCTTCAAAAGAAAGGTTCTCTTCCAGCTGAACTGCTTCTGGACAAAAGACATGTGATGAATATGGCACAAAATTTCTCAATATCATAACCTAGAAAACATTAAGCACCTGAGATAAATTAGGTGGTAGAGCTACCCTGTATGCAATTGGTCCAACTTTCTACAGGATTTCAAAAGGACCGATAAATCACAGACTTATCATTCCTTTCTTACCAAATTGTATCACACATTTCCAAGGATAGATTTTAAAGAAAATATAGTCACCTACCCCAAGAGAGAAGTCTTTCCTTATATTATATTCATAACTTTTCTACCTACTCTGAGCTGCCCTCATGTGCTGCTACACCATCTTCACTTTCTTAGCCACTTTACTAATTTTGGACCCATCAACATTCTTTCACCGATTTCAACCCAAAATGATGGAGTTAAACACCGCTTCCTATACCAAGCCTCAAAAAGTGACATATGTATACTAGAATAAAAAATTTTATTTTAATAAAACTCAAACATAGAAATATTTTGATCCCAACTTCCATGTTAGTTCTTTGAACATGCTCGAATCATATCCTCCAATGTCTGGATCATTCGTTTTGACTGCCCTTATGATTGAGGATGAAAAATTAAACTGAAATTTAATTATGTACCCAAAGACATCTTAATCCCCTTCCAAAAGTTACAAGTGAACCTAGGATAACATTCAGATACAATGGAAAGAGGAAATCCATGAAACCGAACAATTTCTTTGAGGTAAAATCGAGAAATATAATCCAAAGAAATTGTATCTCGAATAGAAATAAAATGTGAAGATTTAGTCTGCTGATCAACAATAACCCAAATTGCATTGTTACCTGGAGAAGTCTTAAGTAGTCCCACCACAAAGTCCATGGATATATTCTCCAATTTCCACTATATCATTAGAAAAGGGTGAAGCATCCCCTTTGATAACTACCGCTCTGCTTCAACCTATTGACATGTCAAAAATCTCAAGGTAAAATCAGCGATATCTCTTTTCATTCCATCCCACCAATAATACTTCTGAAGGTCTATGTACATCTTAGTACAACCAAGATGAATTGAAAATGGAGAACTATGAGCTTCACACAACAAATATTTCTTCAAATGATAATCACAAGTCACACTCAAACTTTTTCCATAATTTAACACCCAATCTTTATCAAGACTAAATTATTGAAACTTACCCATTTTATCAAATTCTACCTTTTTCTATAGATCACATTATTCCTTATATGCTTTCTTAATTCTGTCTGATTATGATGTTTGCACAGAAACCTGAGAAAAAATAGAGGTGTTTCTTGTACAGACAACTTCTAAGCCAAAATTCATCAAATCAGTAATCAGTTGATCATGTTCCAAACATAACATGGATAATGATGCATGATGCTTTCAACTCAAGCCATCTTCCACTTTGTTTGAATTTCATAGATGGTATTTGATTGTGCAATCATAATCCTTTATAATTTCAATATATCTTCTCGTCCTTATGTTTAATTCATGCTTAGTGAATATATACATCAGACTTTTAGGGTCAGTATATATTTGACATTGGCTCCATATAAATGATGCTTCCACATTTTCCAAGAAAAAACCGTAGCTGCCAATTCCAAATCATGTGTGGGATAATTTAACTCATGAGGTTTTAGTTGTCTCAAACCATAAGAAATTACCTGATCATTCTGCATCAGAACACAACCAAGTCCCTTCAATGAATCATCACTATAGATGACAAACTAACCATTTCAGAAAGGCAAGGACAAAATAGGAGCATTCACCAATCTCTTCTTCAGTTCTTGAAAATAAACATCACATTCTTCTATCCATATAAATTTAACCCCTTTTGTGTTAACTTAGTTAGTAGGATAGATAACCATGAAATGTTTTTAACAAACCATCGGTAATAACCTGATAATCCAAGAAAACTACAAATATTTATTACATTTGAAGGAATTTTCCATTCATGAACAACTTTTCTTTTGGAAGTATCAACTGTTATTCTATCCTTGTTTAGAATTTTCCTAAGAAAATAAATCTGTTGCAACCAAAAATCACACTTTCTGAATTTTTTATACAGTTTCTTTTCTTTTAAGTTTTTCAAAACAACCCTTAGATAGTTTTAATACTCCTATTTACTTCTATAATATACCGTAATTTCATTAATAAAAACAATAAAAAACTTATCCAAAAACTCATGAAATATTTATTCATAAGATTCATGACTACAGCATGTGCATTAGATAACCAAAATAGAATAACAAAAAGTTCATAATTCTCATATCTAGTATGAAAATCTATTTTTGGGATTTCATCTTCTTTCACCTTCAGCTGATGGTATCTGGATCACAAGTTAATCTTTGAAAAGTATTGAGCTCCCTATAGATTATCAAACAAGTCATCGATAAGAGGCAAAGGATACTTGTTTTTAAAAGTGATGTTATTCAAAACTCTATAATCAATGTAATGTTTTCTGGAACTATCTTTATTAAAGAACAAAATAGAAGCACCCCATGATGAAGTGATATGATGAATGGAGCCTTTAAAAAGAAACTCCCACAACTAATTTTTCAATTCAGGATGTTCTATTTTTGCCATATGATATGGGGGTTTTGAGATTGTATTAGCATTACGAAACAAGTCAATTATGAATTTGACTTCCCGAGCAGGTATGGCACTAGGTAACTCATCAAGAACAATGTCTATGTATTCCTTTAATACCGGCACATTGTTAATCTGAATAGTTCCCTTGTTTTTTACAATTTGAGCTAGATAAATTTCATTCCCATCTTTCAATAGTTTCTCATCTACGTAATATGTTATAAATTTTATGGGTTCATTCTTGTATACAAATTGAAACTATATATGAAAAACAACTTCTTTATCTCTACAATAAATATTATCATGATAAAAAAACAAATCTATTCCCATAATAACATCAAAATTAACTAAGGAAAAAACAACATAGTTTGTAGGAAAAGTCTTTCCACAGACCATAATAGACAGATTATTATAATTCCTCTTTTTTATAATATTTCCCATGGTGTTTTAGAGAAAAATCCGGTCACATTTGTTGAGGTGATATTTCCAATATACCAGAAAATTTCTCAGAAATTAAGGAATGTGTAAAGCCCATATAGAACAAAACTATAGAAAAATATGAGTAAATAAACAATTTAATAGATACAACTTCATTGAATATCCAGACATCTATTGATGTAGTCGCAAAGGATGTAACACCATGCCCCTTTGCCATTGGCATGAGGAGGCGATGAGGGTTACTTGGCATTAAGCGATGTTCCTGTGCCACCAAAGACTGAAAATAATTTTCGTGATTCAAGAATAAATTGGGGAACGAATTTTCCTTAAGGAAGAACCAGCCAAACCATCCACTATCAACCACTATATGATGCATGTCAATAAACCACTCAAGCATGTATTCTCAAAAGACAACCAAGTTGTTCCATAATACAACCCAAAACTGATATAACCAATACCATATCAGAGTACTATGTGGAAGACTCCACAAAACACCCAAAATAAGACAATACACACTCTATGGATCCACACCTCGCTCCATGCTTCAAGATCCACCCAGACATCACGATGCACCACTAAAAGAGGGTGATGCCTTATCGTTTCCCATGCCATGATACACAACATCTTCAAAGACACCAACATGCCAAAGAAGGGTGTCAGTATAACTGCATAGTAGGATTTCCCGAAAAGACTTCCCTACACACACCACTAGAATAAAATAGTTATTACATTTATATAAAACAGTTTAAATAAAATAACCACAAGTGAAACCATTACCATAAACCAAACACACCCTTACCAAACCATATCACAGAAACCAACCCCCAAGGTAATGCCAAACAAACATGCCACGATCCATTTCATCATTTACACTTATCACAACAATTTCCATCTTGAAAAACAAAGCACACAAAGAATCCATAACGGTGGAACATCTGTCCAACCCGTTCACCCATACACAACTAGCGGTACTTCCCAACCACTTATCTTTTGATGGTGGCCCTTCCGTCCACTATCCATCCCAATTTTAAGTCATACTTCCCACCCACTTCCACACAACATTCCAATCAAGCCATAAACAAGCACATAACCCACCAAGGACATAACAACATGCAATCAACCACTTCCATTACATGTCAACCACTTCAATAAATCACCCATTTATTGAAACCACCCTTAAATCATTTTCCTTACAATTACACTTTTCAATAAAAAAACATCTTTATTGAAAACCCATTTTCACAAATCATTCTCAACAACCCATTTCAAAATCTCTATTTTAATATCCACAACAAGAAACACTTCACCAAAAAGCCCACCTTTTCTAAAAAATCCCCAAAACATCTCCCAAGGCATTTCTAATCAAATTCACACATCAAAAAAAAAATTAATTTCAAGAAAACCTAAATAATTTTAATCAAAATCAATATCTCTAACCAAGTGGAGTCTAGATAGCATCCACATACCTATAGGGTTCCCAAAAAATCACCCCACAATAAATTGCACCTCAAAACTGGCGAACGAACCACCAAAACCTTTCTAGATCTCCTGCACTAACATTCACAATCCATAAAATTAACATCCAAAAAAAACACAGACCTAGATCTACAAAAAATTGGTGTAGATATAGAAAAATGAGAGAGAGGGAGATTTAGATCTAGAGAAAAATACAAAGAACCCAAGAGGAGAGACTTACCCAGGAGAAACCACTATCAAACCACCAAGAAACCTCTTCAAAAATCTTACAAAACGAGTGGGAGAGCACCCTCAAACCCTGAGAACCTGAAATCCTGAGTGAGGATCGAGTGGGAGAGAATTTGGAGAGGAATGAGGCAAGCCTGAGTGAACTTGGATTTAATAACCCTACTTTTAAGTGGCCGCTGGGTTAGCCCGCATGGTTTGGAATACCACGCGTTAATCGTGTGCATGCTACTACCACAAGAGAAAGGGTCTGCACGGTTGCCTCACACGGTTTGGAAAACCATGTGCAGGCCGTGCGAAGCCTAATGTCTCCCCCTGCATGGTTTCCTGGATGACCCACATGGTTTCACCAAATCATGCTCAAACCGTTCTCCCTAAGAAAATCAATCAAACTTATCCAAAACCACTCCAAACTCTCCCAAACTCTACCCAACTCATCCTAAGCACATTAAACACATAAAAATCATAATCAAAGGCTATGTAACTCAAATTGGGGGTACTAAATTCTCCCCACCATTGGACATTTTTTCCTCAAAAAGTAGTGAACCCTCCCTTTGTCGAAAGAGCTCGGGCCACTGCTCGACCATTTATTTCTCCCGCTCCCAAGTCTCCTCTTGGATCTGGCCATGCTACCACAAAACCCGTACCATACCGATGCTTTTACCTCGCAATAATTTCTCTTGCTTAACCAAAACCCCACACTATCATGTGAACCAACGAAACATCCGGCTCTAACTCAGCATGGTCCCATAGAATAATATGGCCTAGATCTGGTTGATACTTTTTCAAATGCGACACATGAAACACATTGTGAACCACATTGAACCTAGGTGGAAAAGACAAATGATAAGCCACCTCACCAACCCGCTCATGAATCTCAAAAGGTACAATATACATTGGAGATAACTTTCCCTACTTCCCAAACCAACGATGTCACAACATAGGAGAGATCCTCAAGAGAACATGATCACTCACCTCAAATGACAACGGTCGTCAAATATAATCCGCATACGATTTTTGAAAACTAAGATCCATCTACATTCTCTTCCTGATTAATCTGATCTTCTCCGTTGTCTCTTGAACAAGGCTTGGTCCAAGCATTGTGGACTCTCCCGTTTCCACCCAGCATAGTGGAGAACGACACGGCCTCCCATAAAACACTTCAAACAGAGACATATGTATGGATTCTTAATAACTATTATTGTATGAGAACTAAACAAAAGAAAAGTTCTCCTCCCACGATCCACCAAAATCTATGACACAAGCCTGCAACATATCATCCAAAGTATGTATCATCCTCTTGGATTGACCATCCATCTGAGGGTGATACACCATGCTCATCTTCAACTTTGTCCTGAGGGATTTCTGTATGGATTTCCAAAAACAAGATGTATACCATGGATATATGTCTGATAAAAACAAAACTGGAACACCATGCCTCTTTACCACCTCTCAGATATAGATTTTGGACAGATCCTCCACCATATGAGACTCAAGAATCGGGATGAAATGGGCCAACTTTTCTAGCCAACCCACTCTCACCCAACTGAAATCGTGCATCATGACCGTACTTGGGAGACCTATGACAAAATCCATCGTTATTTTCTCCCAATTCCAAATAGGGATTGGTAGTGAATGCAACATTCCTGCTGGCCTCTAATGCTCTACCTTGACCTGCTAGCAATTCAATCCTCTCGAAACAAACTCATCCACTCTTCTTTTAACACTGGACAACCAGAATTATGCTTTCAACGCTTTATACATTTTCTAAATTCAAGGATGAATAGTCCACCCGGAATGATGAAACGCCCTGAGAAGATCCTCCTGACAATCAATTAGTACAACTATCCGATTCTAAAAACACAAATCTGAATCTCTGTTCAGTTTCCAACCCTCAATGGTCTCCCCACCATTGATTTTCAACCTCATTTTTAGACACATAGAATCAGATATTTGTGCCTCTTTAACCAGGCCGACCAAGTCATGAATCAGCATGATCGGAAAGAAGACCGCTCTATTGCCCTGGTCCCCACATTCAAACCGCCTGTCAGCTATAACCAACATAAACTGCCACTAGTGTGATGCTTGTTTAACCACCTGAGCATATAATTTTATACTTAATGCATCTGCCACCAAATTTCCCTTACCCGTGGTGTACATCATGTAAAAATCAAACAACTGGAGATATTCCATCAATCTCCTTTGCCTCAAGTTCAAATACCTTTTTTGAAAATGTGCTTCAAGCTCTTATGATCTTTTTATACCGTGAATTTCTCAGAAAAGAGATAATGACACCACACTTTCAAATCATGGACCACTACTGCCAATTCCAAGTCATGAGTTTGGTAGTTCTTCTCATGAAACCCCAACTACCATGAGCAATATGCAACCACATTATTCCCTTTCATGAGAACTCACCCCAACCCTGATCTCGATCCATCACAATACACCACGTACTCTCATCCTGGTTCTGGAAAAACAAAGATTGGTGCTGATGTAAGGTTAACCTTTAGATCTTCGAATAACTATTTTCATTGTTCATTGCACTGGAATGTAACATTATTTCTTGTCAAAGTTGTCATCGGTGAAGTCAAACGTGAAAAATCACAAACAAAATGCTGATAATACCCAGCTATACCGAGGAAACCATATACCTCAAACACATTCTTTCATGGTTTCTATGAGATAACAATCTCTATCTTTTACGGATCCACTAAAACACCCCTTTCTGAAATCACATGGCCCAGAAAATGGACTTCCTATAACCAAAAGTCACACTTTGAAAATATGGCTTACAACTGATGACCTATCAAGATCCCTAGCACTGTCGCCAAGTGCTGCTCATGCTCCACCCTTGTCTCTGAATACACCAGAATATCGTCTGCAAACACCACCACAAATGAATCTAGATATCTCTGAAATATTTGATTCATAAATTCCATGAATACTATTTGTGCATTCGTTAGTTCAAAGGGCATAACCACATATTCATAATGACCATATCTACTTTTGAATTTTTTTTAGGAATATCGTCCATCCTCACCCGCAATTGATCATATCTCGACCTTAGGTCGATCTTATAGAACCACTGGGATCCCCTCAACTGGTCAAACATATCATCAATTCGTGGAAGTGGATATCTGTTCTTTATCGTAAGTTGGTTAATTCTACGATAATCAACACAAAGCCTCAAAGTTCCATCTGCCTTTTTCACAAAGAACACTGGAGCTACCCATAGAGACATGCTAGGCTGGATAAACCCTTTGTTTTCTAACTCCTCTAACTGGACTTTCAATTCCTGTAATTCACTAGGTGCCATCCGGTAAGATGGGAGTGATATAGGATTGGTCCCAGGAAGGAGATCAATCATAAACTTCACTTCTCTTAAGGGAGGTAACCTAGGTAATTTGTCAGGGAAAACATCCATGAACAAATCCATAACTGCCGGAAGAAAACATTGTTCAACACCCTCTACCAATTCCAATGACAACACCACCAATTGATATGACAACGTGCCCACTGCTGGTGCCATAAACTTGTTTCACCCTACCTTTCATGCCTCTATCCTCTAGAGAGATGTCTAACACCATCTTGTGTCATAAAATCCACTATCCTTGTATTATAGCCGATGTGGTCCTTAAATGCCACTAGTTAATCCATTCCTAGGATTACATCATACCCATCCATCTCAAGAACTGATAAATTCCATGTTAGCTCAACCTTTCCCACAACGATACAACATACTCTACACAAGAAGGCTCAACACTCTCTTTGACCCAAAGGATTTTGAAGTTTCAAAATTTAGGGCATCATTTCTACCCTTAAACCTATCAACTCAACCACACGTTTAGCAATAAAAGAGTGTGGGGAACCCGTATCAAACAACACTTGCATCCAGGTAGAATTTAAAAGAATAGTCCCTTGCACTGTGGATGGTCATGACTGATCATCCACCACATCTTTCTTGGCTCCGAACAACGCCTTGGTTTCCACACTCGGCTCTTTATTTCCCTGCTGAGGAGTTATGGTGTTATGGAAGTCAACATAACAGACTTTTCTCTGCTGATGAGGGGTATACTGTTTTCCCCGTCTCATCGATGCGTACAACCTCTGCGATCCCTGAAGAGTGTCATGCACACCCGAACTTCTTACAATTATGAAATGATAGAGGTTGTTCTATATAATCCCACTTGATGTGGCTCATATAACCACAGTAAAAAAATGCTGGTTTGTTCTAGGAATTTTGAGGAAGATTTACCGATCCTGCCCTCAGATTTTTTTCCATATTCCCACCGTGGGAATAAGTTTCCCTCCTCCGCTTGATCCCATCATTAGAGTTCCCACTATTCCCCAGGGGTACCACCATATGTCCTCCACCGGAGCTCCCAACAGATCCCACTCATCCTCCAAGGCTATATTCACCATCTCTGTGTAATAATCTACACACAGCACTGCAATCTTGGAATGAATCTTTTGCCTCAAACCAGATTCGAAGATATGTTCTTTCAATGATGTACTACCTGCCACCTCGGGTGAAAATCTCACTATGTTCATAAACTTAGTTGCATACTCCATTACCGAATTTTTTTCTGTTTCAAACGGATGAAATCTGTTGTGCGCTGAATTATAAAGGTATGTGGGTAGATTTATTTATTAAAAAATTCTTCAAAGCCTTCCCACATCATACCCTAATCTGTTCCAGCTTGGAATACCAACTCCCACCACTGAAGGGAAAGATCATCCAACATATACATGGAAAATTTCCCTTTTAACTCTACCAGTGTTCCCAAGAATTTGAAGATCTTGTTCATTCTTTTCAATCACGCTTCTGCCATATCTAGCTCTGAATCACCCCTGAATATGGGTGGATTTTGCTTTTGAAACTGAACCACATGATCCACATGCCTTGGTTCATCCTCTTTATTTCCACTTTCCACATCTTGGAAAGAATGAACTATACTTTTCACTAACAACTGGTTCACCTTAGACTAATGTGCAACCATGTTCTCATCGGCCGCTTCTGGTTGGTCTCTACGACGCCTACCTGGTGCCATTTCTATAAATAGAAAACAAGAAAACCATGAGTCTCACTTCCGTATAAATCAAGAATTCCCATTTCAATTTTCATTACACAACACTATTACATCAATTCTTTCCATCTTTTTCACATTTACATGTTTCACCATTTTTGAAAATCAAACCATTTTCAAAATACCACCAGTTTTCATGTTTCAAATCCTTCTGTTTTGAAACCCAATTCAGATTTTTTAAAATACACACATTCATATCACAACATAAACCATTATATTCCAATGAAATATGCATCCTAGAGGGAAGTCATTTCTACCATGCATGCCATGCTCATCTCATTGGCTACACCCACAACAATGAGATATCCAATGCCTATAAGTTTCCCCAACCACTTATGTACCCAACTCCATGGTAACTTGAAGTTCATCATAAAAGGGTTATCTACATCCATTTATGCTATACATTCCATGTTCCGACATTCCTACACCTTGATACCATACCGACTCAAGGAATACACCACAACATATGGAAACTCCAAATCTGAGAATCAACTCCAATGGACCGAACAAGATGATACCACTTATAACACCATGCACCTACCCCATTGGCTTGAGGAGGCAGTGAGGGTTACATGGAATTATGAGATATTCATAAGGTGCCAAAGGCTGGAAATAAATGTCGAGGGCTTCAAGAAAAAATGGGGGTACAATTTTCCCTTAAGACAAAACCAAGCAAACCATCCACTATCAACCACTATATAATGCATGTCAATAAACCATTCAAGCATTTATTCTCAAAAGACAACCATGTTTCTCCACAATACGACCCAAAACCGAAACAACTAATACCATATCAGTGTACTATGAAGAAGACTAAAAAAAGACCCAAAATAATCCAATACACACTCCATGGCTCCACACCAAGCTCTTTGCTCCAAGCACCACCCAAACATTATGATGCACCACTAAAGGAGGGTGCTTCATTACCTTTTCCCATGTCATAATACACAACATCTGCAAAGACACCAATGTGTCAAAGCAGGGGGTGAGTACAACTACTCAGTAGGATTTCCCCAAATCACTTCCCTACACACGCCACTAGGATAAAACTGTTAGCACATTTATATAAAATAGTTTATATAAAATAATCACAAGTGCAACCATTACCAAAATCCAAACACACCATTACCTATCCATCTCACCAAAACCAAACCACCAAGTGAAATCCAAACCAACATTCCCCAAGCCATTTCATCATTTACAAAATAACACAACAATTTTCATCATGAAAAACAATGCATACAAAGAAACCATAATGGTGGAACTTCCCTCCAACCCGTTCACCCATTCATAACTAGAGGTACTTCCTAACCACTTATCTTTTGATGGTGGACCTTCCGTCCACTATCCATCCCATTTTTATAGTGGTACTCCCCGAACACTTCCACAAAACATTCTAATCAATCCATAACCAAGCACATAACCCACCAAGGCCATAACAACATGCAATCAACCACTTCTATTATATGTCAACCACTTCAATAAATCACCCATTTATTTAAACCATCCTTAAATTATTTTCCATGAAATTACACATTTCAATAAAACAACATATTAATTGAAAAACCATTTTCACAGATCATTCACAACAACTTATTTTAAAATCTTTATTTTAAATCCACAACAGGAAAAACTTCACCACAAAACCTACCTTTTCCCAAAAATCCCCAAAACATCACCCAAGGGATTTCTAACCAAATTCGACCATCAAAACACAATTAATTTCAATCCAACCAAATTTATTATAATCAAAACCATTAACTCTAACCAAGTGGAGTTGAGAGAGAATCCACCTACATTTAGGGTTCCCTAGAAATCACCCCACAAGCAATCGCACCTCAAAATAGGAAAACGCCCCACCAAAACCTCTCTAGATCTTCTTCCCTAACATCCACAAGACTTTAAATTAACATAAAAGGAAACCAAAACCCTAGATCTGCATGCAAAGTGTGTAGATCTAGAAAACTGAGAGAGATAGAAATGTAGATCTAGAGGAAAACACAAATAACCCAAGAGAAGAGACTTACCCGGGAGAAGCCACCTTCAAAACACCAAGAAAACTCTTCAAAACACTTCCAAAATGAGTGGGAGAGAACCCTCAACCCATGAGAACCCGAAATCTTGGGTGAGGCTCGAGTGGAAGAGAATTTGGAGAGGAATGAGGCAAGCCCGAGTGAACACAGATTTAAAAAACCATACTTTTAAGTGGCCTCACTGTTAGCCCGCACAGTTCGGTAAATCGTGCTCTAACCGTGCACACACTAGTGCCTTGAGAAAAACGTTCTGAATGGTTGCATCACATGGTTTGTAAAACCTTTCGTAGGTCATGCGAGCCTATGGTCTCACCCTGCATGATTTCCTAGAGAACCCGCATGGTTTCCCCTAACCGTTCTCAAACCTTTCACCCTAAGAAAAGCCTCCAAACTTATCCAAAACCATTCCAAAATCTCCCAAACTCTACCCAAATCATACCATGCTATTTAAACACATAAATATCATTCAAAAAGTCTACATTCCTCAAATTGAGGGTACTAAAAAGGATCTCACTACACCTTTCTTCTTATTGTCTGGCTTCTTTGCTACATTCGAATTTCCCTTTGGGCAGACATTTTCATAATTACCCATCTCACCACATTTAAATTACTTTATGGTTTTATTATCATGATTAGTCTTAGGATCATTTTCATTACAATATCAGGCCATATATCCCAACGTACCACATCTAAAACACTTCCTAGTTTTGGTAAGAAATTCCTCAGGGTGCTTATTGCCACACTTTTCACAAAATGGAAACTAGATTTTATTACCATTAGATTTATTTGGTTTATTCTTACCCATATCATTCCGTCTAAGCCTCTTATTCTTCTTGTTTCCAAAATTCACTCAATCATTAGTAAACTCCATCTCTATCCCTGGTATTCCTATCCGTTGACCACCACTGATCGAATTCACCGTGAAAGAAATAAATGAAAAGACATACCTTTTGAGTATCTAAACATCCCATAAGAACAAATATCTTTTCAAGGTATTTAATCCATCCTTCAGCTACTACTGGGTCAGAAGATCCATTGAAAGAGTGAGAGTTTTGTCTCATAAAATGCCCCATTATTGTCATGTTCTATTGTGATACCATTGGTTGTTCTCTTGGATGGATTCCACCACCATTTATTTATATCATTATCTAAGACGTTACTATCAAAAACTTCTCAGTTCCAATCCCTACCATTCTGGGCAGCAGATTCCGAAGGATGTCCTTATATCGGTGCCTCTCCTCTTCAACTTCCCTATTTCTTCTGTGAAAAACCATTCTAAAAAAACATATCTTACTCGAAGAAATATGGTAATCTTAAAATTTATTAACATTTCAAATTAACCGTTGAGTAAAAAAAATTGTGGTATTATATTAACCTCATCCTAACCTCTAAATTAATCTAAATCGTCCTCTGATGCTAACTATAAGGACCCAACCTCAATACATTCCATAATATTTAATTTAGTCAAGAAATAAATTCATTTCACATTAAAAGTCTTTTCAGGTTTATAGATTTAGATAATTGGGACATAATACAATCATAGAATTACACATTATTACAGATTTAATACCATAAAATTCATGTTTATTTTTTTTCAAAATATAAAACTTTAAAAAAACAATTTCCTTGAAAACTCTTCAAACATTTATCCAGCATTCCTTGTTTGTCTTACGCATCCGTATAACCCATGAAAATCATTTAAAAACTCTACATGAGCACAAAAATCTCACTAAGGTATATAAAAAAAGGAAGTACCACATTATTCCATGAATACTTGTAACATATGAAATCATTTTCAAAAGATACAATTTTCACCCATATATACTTACTTTGTGAAACATGATTTTTCTACAAGATTCCCACAATACATAAGAACATAAATAGGTCCATAAAAGTTTATTGGTGAATTAATTACATAATCTTGTAACCCTCTCTACTACCTTATAATTTGTAACCCTCGCGGCTACCTTGCAATTTGTGTAACCATCGCAGTTTCACTTAGAGTAACCACACCGTTGACCACCAACTTACACAAACTCAATAAAATAACTGGATATATTGGTTCCAACCTTCATCATAAACAATTTCCAAGAACCAAAACATAATCATTCAACATGAATAATTTTATAAAAACATTGCTTTTGAATTTTGTAAAAATGAATTTTAAAAGCGGATTTTAAAAGAAAATCCACTTATAAATATCATAATATTGAAGAGGTGATTAATAGAGTGGATGGAATATGTATATAAATAATAATTACCCATAAATTAAAATAATATAAACCAAAATCATCACATAAACAATTTTAATACCACATAAATAATGAAGTAGAAGGTTAACCCAAACAATGGAAATCAGGTTAATAATTATATTACCTTGACTTTTTCGTACTTAAAATGTGTTTAAAACTGCTATATAATTGTTAGAAGAGTGTTATTAATATCTTAATTAAACAAATTACTGTTTATTACACTCTATATGATCATTTTACAACATCCTTCAATACATTTATTAGTAATATTTTGTCATTTTCATTGTGTCGGGTGCGTTCTTTACATGGTTTCCATGATCAGTTCATGATTGATATTATTGTCGATTGGAAGTGAAAATACCAAATTACAATGGAATGGTAGTTAAAAATTCGAGAACCATAAATTATACTATTTATCAATTTAAATTCTGAAATTATTTTGATTCATAACTTAAAACATTAATGATGTTCGTTTAGATCATTTTAGTGGTTTTTTTGATAATAACAACCTTATTTTGTTTTATAAATTAAAACCATGTGAAAAAAAGAAATACAAAACCATATATGAAGTATAATAAAAATATTCTATCCTGGTTAAACCATAAATATGGTTTCATTACCAGACATGAAAAAATTAAATCAAATTGAAATCACATTGTCCATGATGTCGTTAATTCGACACATCACTAAAAATGTTTTTTATTCCTTGAAAGTGGGAGAGGAGAAGAAGAATGATGATGAATTTTCCATGGACATGAGAACATCCTAAATATACAATATTTAATGAGATTTAATTCCCCTTATATAAGTTTCTGTGAGGAAATAAAAATAAAATAAGGGAATCTTGAAATCAAAGAAAAGTTGAGAAATCTCTTATGAAAATTCAGCAGCCTAGCGACGTCACAAAAGGTTTCTTAAAATATTTTGATGAGAGAAACGGGATCTGTCATCATTATTACTTAATATGGGAAGTAAGGTGAATATGTAATGACATATCCCAACATAATCAAAATTAAATTAAAAATAATAAAATAAAATGATAGAAAATAAATAAAACAAAAGAGGATGTTTACCTCTTGATCTCTTCTCCTTGAGATCCATCTTAAGGCCTTTTGTTTTGGACTTTTGGTGAGACCAGTAGCTCTAGGACGTTGGAAAGAGCCTTTAAGAGGAGTATTGGTCAAGAAATAGGTAAGTCTCAAGGCTTTAGAGGTGTGGGAGGAAGAGGGAAATGAGGGTGGTATTTATAGTGGAGGAGAAGAGGTATTTTACATTATTTTACTCATTATTATAATATTTTTCTCAAGAATATGAATAGACATAATTATTATGACCCAAGATTGAAATAATGGAATGTGAGTTCGAAAAATATGGACTTAAATCACTTATGATGTCATAAATAGTTCATTTTACTAATAATTTGAATATACGATATTTTACCGTAGTTCACTATTCATCGAAAATTCAATAATTTCAGAAAAATCCCAAAAATTCACCATAACTGTTTATCAATGTGTTGAATTCAAAAATGAACTCTATTTTTTTATAATAATTGTGTAAATATTATTAATTTAATTTTTATATAAAACCATACTTAATTAAAAATTAATAATTATAAATATTTAACTTTTTTTTATATCAAATTGAAAAATAAACCAAGATATCATTATCTTATAGCATTATGAAAATAAAATAATAAAATAATCTATTATTCATTAGGGTCATATTACTATTCATATTACTATTGATAAGGGTATGTGACTATTCACCAAAAAAAGTTGGTTCCATCAGACTCTAATTAACTTACTGAACACAATTGTAGATGACCATTTTTCGAAATTAGAAACAAAGAAGCATCAAATTATGTTAAAAAGATAGTTATAAATATCTAATTAAAAAAATTCATGCATTTAATTTATTTATTTTAAACCATGGGGTGTTATAAGTATCCCCTAATTTAGGGCTTTATTTGGTTCTCTTTTAGGGGTTTAAACTTATTACCTCAATCATTCCTACCAATCTTGGTATTCAATTTAAATTTGAGTATGGGAGCATTTGATAAAACTTTTTACAATGAATGTTTTAGAAATATTTCATATAGATCAATACTATTTATCTTGAATAATGGATCCCTTGGAGGATATTTTAACTATCCAATGGTCTTTGAATAAGGAAAACCCTAATCATCACTCCTTTCTTGGATGGAAAATATTATATTTATCGATATATTCATCAATCTACCAGTGCATTTTTTAGTTATACTAATAATTTTTCCTCGAGTTTTAGCTTAGTTTGGTCTTGTTCGAAACAAGTTAGTTTGGTACATTTTCATTAGATTTTGTTTTTTTTATATTAGCTAATACAATTTCATTCGTTTAGGTTCTAATCGATTTAGTTTGATTACATTAGGTTCATATTAAATTGGTTTAGTTCATTTTAGTTCTTGTTTGTTGTGGTCATATAGGTTTTAATTCATTATATTTTGTCTTTGTAATATAAGATTATTTCAAGTTATATTAGTTTGACTTGGTCAAATTTAGTTTCATTTAATTTTTTTCTTTTTGAATTCTATTTCTCTAATTTTGATCATTCTTGATCTATTTTGGTTGATATAATGTAAATATATACCAGTAAGGTTCGGTTAGTTTGTGAATGTTTTTTTAATGTTTAATTGTATTTTATATTTGGTTTTATTCTTTCTGTTTTGGTTTTTCATAGTGAAATTTTTTTTAGTTCAACTCATTTTGCATTTACTCTTCATAATCATATTTGGTTTGGTTTCCTTTGGTTCATCTTGGTTTGTTATGTTTGATGTCATCCTAATTTAGGTAGGTCACTGATTATGTATGATTCACTTTGATACAACATGATATAATATGTTTTAGATCTATTTAGTTATAATTTATTTGTTCGGTTTAAGATAATTTAATTTATTGTAGATTCATTTAGGAATATACAGTTTTACTCTTTATAAGTGAAAACAATTCAGATCCTTTTGATTTTTACTACTTATACTATGTCATACTTCATTCTATTCAGTTTGAATGAGATCATGTTGGTTTTATTTAAATTGTTTTGTTTTATCCTCAAGACTATGTTAAAGGCATTAAATCAGTTATTGAGAATATTTAATGGGTCACCCGTACATTGGGCTTCCATGAAACATCAAATAAGTTGAAGTAAAAAAGATAAATAACCCAAATGAGATAAATATAAGTGGCATCAATTCAAAATTAAAAAATGAATCATAAAAATAATACTCAATGAAAGTCTAATCAAACATACACTAGGCCGAGCTCAGAAATATAATAGCACATACCAAAAAAATAAAAAAAATCAATTATACCCATATTCCCATTATACAATATCATGTTTCTCATCATATCCCCACTCACCCATCAATAATCAAACATGAAATGATTATAAAAAATAATGAATCTTGAACATATACACATAATATTATCTATAAAGACATAAAAAGATTTTTAGGCTATAAAGTAGTCTTATTCATGAAATTCATACCTAATATTGATTTGTCATAGACACATAAATCACTAAAATCACCAAATTAAATTGGGCCAAACAAAGAGAGATGAATAAACCAACATCAAATGGTGGCGTATGAACCAAGACTATACAAAATGCTTTACCTTTATCATTGGATGCCATAATATGCCCTGAGGTGACTTGAGAGAACCATGATACCCTCTAGAAATAGGGATCAAAGTTAGAATCAAGGAACCTCAAAACCCCTAGGGTCCAACTGAATGAAACCGAGTAACCAGAGATAGTAAACTCTATGAAAATGAGAAATTAAGGAAGAAAAATTCTTATATGTATGTACTGAAAAAAAAACCTCATGAAATTTGAGAGAAATGGTGGGAAGAGAGGGATCTAAGATAGGGGGATGCCATGCAAGGTGTTTGGCCATGGGGGGTCTCGCGCGTGACTATAGAGGGGTTCAGAGGACATCTTTAGAGAAGATGTATCCAAGAGGAGAGGGGGGATGTTTCCAAGAGAAGGAACCAAGAGGGGAGGGGGAGCATTACGGGAGGAGAGGGAGCTGGGAGCCAATAAGGGAGGGGTATGTCATCGCTGGAGAGAAAGCTAAGAGGGGAGGGGGGAACGTCACAGGAGAAGAGGGAGCCGAGAGGGGCTGGGGGCTAGGATGGTTCATCCGGGGGATGAAAAATCTAGAGGGAGCCTGATAAAATTTGAAAATCAGAAATGTATACGGACAGTTTTAGCCAAACTGTAGGAATATACCACAATCTCCCAAAGGTTCTTGTAAACCGTAGGCATGAATGCATGGTATAGATCCATTTTCCACCATTGATTTATCAGTTATTCAAGATAGGTGGACCATCATGATATGGATATCCATTAGAGGGAGAGTGCACATGGTATGCGATGATGATAGACCTGAACACATGGTAGGGGCATGATGGTATTGATTCCAAACCCATGGCCATGAAATTGGGGGTACAGTGGCCTTGTATCATGACCCAAGGAATATATAGGATATAAAGACCTTGAGGAATGACTTGTGACTAAGATCGGTTTCGACAGTTGTGAGGCCTCATCCATGATGGAATCGGGTTATGGAAACATTATGGTCCAAACCAAATTTATTCACTGAAACTACCAAGATACATGTTCACCATCTTTGAGGTGAGTTATTGATCTAATTTTGTTTCCTTGCAATTATCCTTACAGTAGGAATATGAAACAGGGATATCCTAGGATTGTGGAATATTGTAAGAACATTATCTCTTGGCACATGGGTATTAGTTTCTAATATGTGAATTAGTGATTATATGTTATTCTTTCATAGTGTATGTGTTTCCTGTTTACCTTCTATTGAGCATATCACATGCAGATACACAGAATTTAATGGTTTAGTATTAGATCATGTTGGCTGTTCCTTATTGAATTGTACTTATACCCTACTCTAGTGACCGAAACACTTGGGTACAATGCAACTATCACATGTAGTATATACATTTTGGGTTGATTCTTAGGTTTTATAATCTAGTGAAATAACTCACTACATGTCTAGAGACAAGGATAAATTGATGCTTGGAGTTGGGTGCAGATCCTCTTTGTACTTTTATTCTTTTTTATCTTTTTGTGTAATTTTCCCAAAGGGTGATCATTTCTTTATATTTAGGTATGATGTTTCATGTCTATTGTTTTGGTATTCATTAATTAAATATAGAATATTAATTTATTTCACATACTCTAATCATATATTATTATAATTTCAGTTATTTATCTATTATTTGGAACTCTGATTGATAGTATATTCTCCATATGATTTCACTTTAGACCCTTACTACTTTTTGACAGCCCCTGGAATATGGGGAGGCACGCCCTAGGTTTTGTGGAACTGTATCTTGGACCTGTGGATTTTATTTAGGGACTTATAAAATGGTATCAATGGTATATTTCATTCCAAATTTGGTAATTTGATAGATGGATAGAAAATAAGTGTGTTGGATATTGTGATGGAACTCAGTCTACTGTGTTTTGAAACCCTTTGTCATGAGATGTCTAGGTTAACCGGGAATGAGATTTATGTTCTCAGTTTATGCTATTATGGTTTTAGGAATTTACCTTGTGTGATGCACATGGTTTTTTAGGTTTTTGATTTCATAAGTATTTTCCTCTTTTCCATATCGACAAGAGGAATCTGATGCATCATATTTTGCATGTAGGCTCTGCATCACACATATGCTACTTGTGTGTGATCATATTGACAATAGAGGACTCAGTTTCCATAGTGTCTACAAATTGTACTATATTTTACATATGATTAATTGATGACTTTATATTTAGTTGAACCCCTATGAATATCTATTAGTGATAAAAGGTCACATAAGACTACATAATGGTTCTTCTAAGAGATGATGATGGCAATGATGACAACGATGACGATGCAGTACCTCTATGTTTGGGTGGTGAAGTGTACCTTGTTTGGTCATTATCAGTCATTAATTTCCTTAGTAAGGATCCTTTTCTAGTAAAATTAGACACGTTTGGTTATTTAATGTCCCAACTATAACCTATGTGGAGTTATCCATATATGTCTCAGTGGAATTATATTAACAAAACCAAGTGTTTATATCCCCTTGATATGGATAGTCTAAGGGTGAAGTTTTCATGGAATGCCTTTGTAAATGTTCATCGATGACATTTCGTTAGTAGTGACCCTTAGTGATACCTTTCTTCGAGTTGTGTATAAGACCTCATGGCTTTATATATGTGACTTTTTTTATTAATGAGATTCTGTCCAATGCTTCAAAAAGGTATCCTAGGTGACTATATTCAAGATGAAGGACTAGTCAAGGTTAATTCCTTAGGGGAAATTTTCACTAACAAAAATGACCTATTTATATGAATGAACATTGAAGTATTTGGGTGAGTTCCTAAAAATATACCTAAAACCTTGGGGTAGGGAGCACCTTAACTGATATTACTCATTATACATGGTTGGGTTTTGGAGTGCTTAAATGATTATGTCACTGAGGGAAAGACAGAGGATTTCCTGGACTATTAGTTCGGAGTGCATCTCTTGTTGGATTTTAGATAAAGATACTAGGGGGCCAAACTTATGAGGGTCAGAGCATGGATGGATTCTTAGAATCTTGAAATGAAACTCATGTGATGAATGGTGTGTGGTTAATCTGGCCAGAAAAAGAATTCCAATCTTAAATAGGAGTGTTGAGTGTACTTAGTATGGTATAAATGACACCTTGTTGTTTGAACAACAGAAGAGACATGTGAGTCTAGGCTCTAAAGTATATGATTCCTAGAAAAATCACTCAATTTGGAATAAAGAGTGGTGTTTTCATTCCTTTCTTGAAAATCATTAGTGTGTGAGCTTTCATATATTTGGTTATGCACAAATTTAGTTGAATTAGTTGAAACGGGGTGTTGAGATGACCATTGAGAATGTTTTTGGTTTTATGGATGAACCAAAAAAAGGAAGGAATAGTAATACACTTATGAATTTAGATTAGGGTCACACATGTATATAAAGAGTGGTATGTTTTTTGTAAATCTTGTAGGACTTGGAAACCCTGAGGTTGATGTGTATAGAGATGTTTCTATGGTTTAATAATGTAACACACCGAGATTTTATGCGAAATATTATTTTTAATTACTTTGATGTCTTGTTTTGTATGCTACACCAAGATTATATTGCACTATACGCAATACTGTATTAGCATGTAGTATATGAAAACACTATTATTGGCTTGTGTTGCGTGCAAGATAGACCTTCCTTAATAGCGTGTGTTGTACGCAATACCGAGATTCACTAAACAACGATATATTGTTATAATATTATAATGAACTATCCATTATGAATAGTATTAACCACATTTTGAATTTTATAACATTATAATTCATCTTACACATATTCTACAACATGGTATGAAAAAAAGTAAAATTTTTGGGTAAAATAAGTATTTTTCAAAAAATGCAGTTTTGCCACCTTTTGATGGCACACCCACTGTAAATCTAGATTTTGACACATTTATGAGTTTAATTTGACAAAATAAACTTATTAAATGCAAAAGGTATATTAAAATTTACTTTGGATAATTTTTAAATATTTTTATGTTAACTTTCATATTTTGATGAATAGTGAAAATATGCTAAATTTAAATTAAAAACAATTATTTTCATCAAGATAATTTATATGGTCAAATTATAATATTGAATAGTTTTAAATTATAAATATGATAAATTTTTACAATTTAATATAATGCAAGTCATTATCATTAATTTTACATTGAATTCATAGGTAAAAATATTTCAATCTTTTAAAATGTTTTAACTTTTAAAACCGGTTTTCTTAATAGCAGAATTAATTTTAAATTAAATATTGTAACCTATATGTATTGAATTTGATAAAATGGATTCCATATCTAGAATCAATATGTCCAAATTATGTTAATAGGATAATGTTTTATTTTTGGACATTATGAATAGTTACTACGGTTAATTTTATTTACCACAGTTAAAAGTAAATCGGGTAATTAAGGGTAAAAATAATATTATAAAATTACACTAACACTAGTCTTGAAATAAATGGTTGATAATATTTCACTATAAAACATAATTGGGTTGAAATAAAATCTATTGGAACCCACTGGGATGAGATTAAGAACTTTAATTTATTTTATTTAAAGGAAAGTGAAATATGTCTCACTCAAACTTTATTAATTAAATTATTTTTAATATAGGGTTATAAAGAATATAAATTTGATTATAAATACTAATATAAAATATACAATGTTTTTCTTCATCATGGTAATTTATTTGTAATTTTTAAGGAATATATAATTACTTTAATAGCTAATACATTAATAATGCAGAAATTATTTACTTAGTGAAAAATAAATAATATAGTTTAAAATAATAATACCCATCTTAAGGACTATAAAATTTACCAAACCTAATTGGTCATGTATATATATATCCTAATAATCTAAGGGTCGACTTTGGGATCCTTTAGATTCTAATAAAACAGATTATGACATTTATATTATTTTATTTTAAATGATGTCAATGTTTTTACCTTTATAATTCAATAAACATATCATTTTAAAATTAGAGTTTTTTAGAAGATAAATTCTACTAAAAGTATTCTAATAAATTATATTAGACTTATATTCATCATAGTAATTTATTTTTAATTTTTATGAAACATATAAGTATATTAAATAATCATACAAAAATGTTGTGGTAATTAATTTATAAAGAGAAATATCAAATAAATAGTATTAAAAATATTAAAATGAATATTATATGAACTAATTAATAAGATACACAATTTTTTAGAGGAATATGAAATGTTAGAAATCTATTAAATATTTTTTTTGAATATATCATCTATGTGGATTTTATTTAAATTCAAATAAATGAATAGTGTCAAAATTGACACTATTGATTTCTATAAAAATAACATATTTTTATATTTCTTAAAAATCACTAAGATATTTAAAGATTATAAATTGAAATTTATATGGTCGATGATGTAATAAAGTATCCAATTATTTACAATTTACAACACATATGTAAATATCTATAACAATTCAAAATTTAGAAAATTATTACCACAAATAAAATTAAATATATTAAATAAGGATAAATCAAATTGATAAGGTTTAAAATAAATTCCCAACATGTATAAATTTAATTTTTTGATTATATTACAACCCTATATCATATCATATTCTAATTTGAGTCATTTTGGAGTTTTTTAAGGTGGGTTTGAGTTTATTATAAATTAATATTTTGGAGGTTCCCAAAAGTGCCCCTCTCCTCTCTTATAAAAGGGAACCTCCTCCCTCTTCTCTTCACTCCATTTTAAGCCTTCAATCTCGGACAAAAAATAAAAATACCTCTTCTAAACCTCTCTAGTCATATTATAGTGGTTCTGGTCTTCTCAAAAGACCAACTCTAGTGCCTTAAGAAGAAGTTTAAAAGAGGCACGTCGAGGAAGAGGTAATCTCTTCAACTGATTCATTAAAGTTTCTTTCTTCTTCTACTTGTTATTATTTAGTTGTCTCACTATAAAGTATTAACATCAGTATCAATAATATACTTATATGTTATTATAAATATGAAACAACCCTATTTCATCTTATATCTATCTTACGATAAATGAAATCACCGCGCGTGCGTACGCAGGACTTACTATCTCCACGCCATGGTGTGATATGTTTTTCCACCACCACCATACATGGATGGGTATAATGGTGGAAATAATAACTATATTTTATTATAATAACATCATACTTATTCTGATATTTTATATCATCCACTCCAATTCCATTTAATAATTATGGGAATGTTATCATCGCTCGTGCGTATGTATGGATTACCGTCTCCATGACGTGATGAGATTCATTCTCCATGTTAACCGTTACAAAATGATTATAAAGTAAATATATTAAATAATCATGAAATATATGACATAATAAATATTATTTATTTATTTATTTGTTATTTACTTACTTACACTCAATTTAATAAGGAAACAAAAACTTTGTTCATGCAAACGTACGACCTACCTTCTCCATGAACTGTGTAATTCATTCCATTTATTGATCTATTATATATATATATATTATATTATAAATATATTATATATATAAATCAGGTTTCACATTTTGGAAGTAAGTAATAATTATCACAGTAATCATATGAATAATTTCAAGTCAGAACATGTACGATAAATGAAACGATTTTACCCAAAACGCTGCTTTAACATGGAATTGACAAATGGACGGGTAATATAAAGTCATATGTGAATCACATATGATATAATAAATATTATTTTAGTTTTTGTTATAAGTTAATAATATTTTTAAACCTACTATACAGGATCCTCAGACATAGATGAATGAAATTGGACATAAGGTAAGGGATAATTATTCCAATCTCGTTCCTATCTAGGATTGTTTATTCATAAGTATTTATTGGGGATATGTTTATCATCCATGTCCATGTTTTATAAAATTGTTTTCATAAAATGTTTTATTTTATTTCATGTATGTTTAAATTAATTTTTACCCTTTTCTAATTTTACCATGTGGTGTGGAAGGAATCTTTATTTTTTTACCATACGAGGTAGTTTTTGACTTTTCTGGAAAAAGTAAGAGAAGAATGTTTTTTTATTTATATGCCATGAATGGATTTTTACGGGTTCATAATGAATTATTTCCATGAAGCTTCCTCTACAATATTTCATGATTATTTTCAACAAAAATATTTTCTTTTAAAATTGCATGGCATTTTGAGAGATGAAAATGATTTTGAAGAAGAAAGTATATTTTCCTCATGAATTCATTTCATGTGTTTTATCAGAACTTCTTTCCATATAATATGGACTCCTTTAATATGGTTATGTTTCAAGTATAATGTCCCTATTATTTACATGTATTGATTTTTTTATGATGAAATGATATCAATTTATTTTATATGGATTATTTCATGATGGGACAATATTTCGGAAACCCATTTTATTAATTGGGTTATGATGACTGATTTATGTTTATTTTGTGGCACAAGAAATATTGTTTTCATTATGAGATGGGTGGGACCTATATCTCCCTACAATGCATTGGGTAAAGGTTTATATCTCATAATATAGACATGGATGTAATAGAAAGTAAATCTCGTTCGGTATTATCGGGCTGGAACGGCTGGTAAATTTGGTTCAGTAATGGACTTTGTCCACTATGATGGTCATGGAAGCAATGTCCTGGATACTAGGGAAATAACATAATGTGTTTAATAGTTTTACACAATTTCATGTTTTATTTTATCACGATTAATTCTCCTTTATGATCTATTCTTTACGTACTACCAAGATTTATTTCACAACTCATGATTTTGATATTTAAAATTTATGCTCATGTTTTTATGTTAAAATGTATAGGGTGTGTTTTATTTTCTCTATGAATACCCTTACTAAGAATTTTAGCTCAACATTTATATGTTTTCTTTCCACTCGGATATAAAGATATGTTTTAGGTAAGAAATAAAAAAGGGGAATATCTTTATTGGAGATGTTGAAAATCATTCAGCATGATTAGAAGATTATGTTCCGAGTTTCCAAAGACACTAAACTTTTACAATCCTTGGGTGTATATTTTTGTTATTTATTATGTATTCCACAAAAGTAATATAATGTCCATGTACGTCATGTTTGGGTCTCTATATTTGGTATTAGAGTGAAGGTTTAATCAACCTTTGGAAAGTAGGATGTAAAAACTTTAGTGAGATCCCTAGAGATATTTCTAAGGTATGTCTAGGGTTGTCCCTAAAGATAAGTTTAAGTATAGGTTATAGTACTAGAATTATGGAAACGATCATAGAATTAAACCTATTATGTTAGATGTTGATGGTACTCCCCCCTTTATTTTGTTGTTTTCCTATCATGATTTTTTCCTCTCACACTATTCTTTTTTGGGTTTTAGAAAATGGATGGAAATAGGGAGATTCATTATAATGGAGAATATGATGGACAATGTAATGATATTCTTCATGAGAAACCAAATGAAACAGGATTTGGAAGGTTAAACATTGGTAATATGCCAAATAATCAATCTCATAACATGATCAATAATCTATACTTTGGTAAGTTTACTGACTCGGCTAATAAGAGAAAGATGGATTTTCATGATGATCATAGAGGAAAGAAAGTTCAATTTCCCTTGTGTAAATCATGTGGGAAGAGGTATCAAGGAGAATGTTTCAAAGGAACTGGAAGATGATTTGGTTGTGGAAATTAAGGACACAAATCCAGTAATTGAAAAAGAAAAGGTTCAGTTAACACAGTGGACAAGGATAATGGGGTTGCAAAGAAATCAACAACAGTTAAATGTCTTAAATGTGGAGTGTATGGGCATTATGAAAATCAATTCCCTATGGTAAAATCTCAAGAAGAGAATCATCATGGTCGTATGGGTTGCATTTATATTGATGATGATGAAGATACTATAAATGATATAGGAGATGAAAGAAGTGTTGAGGAAAAAAATGATGAATCTCTATCAATGGTTTAAGAAGGTAGTGAAATTATTGCATGTTTATCAAGAATAATGTATGGTACTATGGAATAAAGAAAAATCTAAGGATTTTTAGACTATTGTTTTTCCTTGAGTATTTGAAAGTATATGACGAATGGTACCGATAACCATGAAAGGTATTTAAAATATTTTTTGAAAGTAGATGATATTCACATAATGATGGGACAAAGAGAAAATAATATTTTTGATAATATTAAGGAGCTCATGATTGATATAAAGACTAAGTGATATCATGGTTTGAGTACATTGAATTTTTGGCATTTTGGTATGTGGAAAGAGTTAACTTTTAACAGCATTCATATTTTCACTAAGGTTCTATGGTAATTTTTGTTTCAAGAGAATACATGATTAAGGTATTCACATGTTTTGAATGTGACCAACAAAATATATCTTATGATATATTGGGGATAAATGATGGTATTCACATGCTTGTTATATAACCTTTCTAGTAATCTTTTTCTGGGTACTTTGAGCTTGGACAGAAGTATTTTGGATAAGCCTAAAGGTTGGAATTGATTAAGTTGGACATCAGATTGTATTAATTAAGGCTAGGATGTTATTTCGATATTATTTCTAGAATGTTATAATAGTATAGTTTTAGAAAAAATACAACCTATAGGACGAGCGACAACCCATTACGTCAGACAAGGCTATGGGAATCGAACCCACAACCGATGTGCGACAGGCCTTTCTCACCTACCACTAGCCTAAATGAAGTCCCCAGTAGTAGAAATAAGTTTTATTTTATTAAGTAGTATCATTAATGAAGTATAAGTCCATTTTAGGAACCATATACAATTAATCTCACTATATATGGACTTATGTATATTTAATAACTTGGGCTAACATTTTTGTGATAAAGACAGATGGAATGACCTATAATTCTATTGCATTATCTTCTAACACTTCAAGAATGAAAAATTCAACTTCATTTCTTTAAATAAGATATGAAGTGGAATTTATTCATGGAATGACAAACAATGATAAAACACCAAAATCTAGTAAGTATTTTTCCTTATGAAAAAATTAATCAAATTCAGGGAAATGATCTTGAAAACCAAAAATGTTGTCATAGTACCCTCATATCCGATGAAGCAGATGGTACCTTAGATCATCAAAAATTTATGGCTTTGTGATTGTTGCCTTTTTCATAGCCATGTTCTCTACCAGTCTTCATCAGAACATGATGGTTAGAATTCACTTCCATATCCATATTTTCACATATGTTCTCTTATGTGGAAACCTATTACTGAGCTACATTAGGTGACCATTATGTTTATAAATTTCCATTCTAAAATTACATTTTAGTATTAATTTTTACGATGTGGGATTCTATGAAATAAACATTCAAGTAGTAAATGATTTATAACCCCGATGAATTTTGAGGTTGAAATTCATTTTAAGGGGGGTGAATGTAACACCCCGAGATTTTTTGAGAAATATTATTTTTATTTACTTTGATATCTTGTGTTGTATGCCACACCAAGATTATCTTGAGATGTATGCAACATCGTATTAGCTTACAGTATATGAAAACACTATTCTTGGCTTGTGTTGCACACAAGAGCGACCTTCCTCAATAGCATGTGTTGTACGCAATACTGAGTTTCACTAAACAATGATATATTTTATAATATTATTATGAACTAGATTTTATGAAGATTATTAACAAAATTTTTAAATTTATAACATTTTCATTAATATTACACCTATTCTAGAACATAGTATAAGAACAAATTAAATTTTTGGAGTAAACTATGTTTTTTTCAAAAAAATGCAGTGTTGCCTCCTTTTGATGCCACACCCACTGTAAATCTAGTTTTTGACAAGATTATGAGATCAATTTGACAAAATAAACACATTCATTGTAAAAATTATATAAACATTTAATTTGGATACTTTTTTAATATTTTTCTGTTAACTTTCATATTTTGATGAATAGTTAAAATAAAGTAATTTTTAATTAAAAACAACTTTTTTCATCAAGATAATTATTATGGTTAAATTATAATATTGAATGGTTTTAAAGTATAAATATAATATATTTTTTAAATTTATTAAAATTTTATTCATTATCATTAATTTTACATTTAATTCATAGGTAGAAACATTTCAATCTTTTGCAATTTTTTAACTTTTAAAACTCGTTTTCTCAACAGTGGGATTAAATTGAAATTAAATACTGCAACTTCTGTGTATTGAATTTGAAAAAATGGATTCTATATTGGGAATCAGTAGGACCAAATTATTTTAATAGGATACTTTGTATTTTTGGGAATTATGAATAGTAATTACAGTAAATTTTATTTACCACAATTAAATCTAAATCAGGTAATTAAGGGTAAAAATAATATTATAAAATTACACTAACACTTTTATTGATATTCCTGGTTGATTATATACCTCTATAAAACATAATCGGGTCGAAATGAAATCTATTGGAACCCACTTGGTTGAGATTAAGGCCTTTAATATATTTTATTTACAGGAAAGTGAAATATGTCTCACTCAAACATTATTAATTAAATTATTTTTAATATAAGGTTATACATAATATAAATTTGATTATAAATATGCATTTGGAAGATATAATTTTTTTATTCATCATGGTAATTTATTTGTAATTTTTAAGAAATATATAATTATATTAATAACTTATACATTAATAATGCATAAATTATTTATTTAGTGAAAAATAATTAATGTTGTTTAAAATAATAATACCCATCCAAAGGACAAGAAACATGACCAAACCTTTTTGGTCGATTATATTTATATCCTAAGAATCCAAGGGTCTACATGTGGACCATTGGAAGCCTTATAAAACAGATTATGAAATTTATATTATTTTATTTTAAATGATGTCAAAGTTGTCACCTTCATAATTTAATAAACATATCATTTTAAACGTTGGGTGTTTTAGAAGATAAATTTCACTAAAATAATTATAATGAAATATATTATATTTATCTTCATCATAGTAATTTATTTTAAATTTTCATTCAGAAAAACAGTATATTAAATAATCATTCGAAAATATTGTATTAATTATTTTATTAAGAGAAATATCAAAGAAATCATTTTAAAAATATTAAAATAAATATAATATGAACTAATTAATGTTATAAATTTTTTTTCTAGATTAATATGACATGTTATTAATTTATTAAATATTTTGGTTTGAATATATCCTCTCTTTGGATTTTATTTAAATTCAAATAAATGAATAGTGTCACAATAGTCACTATTGATATTCTATAAAAATAACAAATTATTAAATTTCTTAAAAATCACAAAGATATTTAAAAATTATAAATTAAAATTTATGTGGTTTAAAATATCATAAATTATCCAATTGTTGACAATTTATAACACATATATAAGTATTTATAAAAATCTAAAATTTAGAATATTATTACCACAAATAAAATTAAATTGATTAAATAAGGATAAATCAAATTGATATGGTTTAAAATAAATTCCCAACATGTCTAAATTTTATTTAATTATGATATTACAACCATATATCATCTCATATTCTAATTTGAGTCATTTTCTAGTTTTTTAGATGGGGTTTGAGTTTATTATAAATTAATATTTTGGAGGTTTCCAATAGTGCCCCTCTCCTCTCTTATAAAGGGACACTTGCTCCCTCTTCTCTTCACTCCATTTTAATCCTTCATTATCGGCCAAACCCTGCCAGTTCCTATTCTAAACATATCTAGTAATATTATAGCGGTTCTGGACTTCTCAAAAGACTAACTCTAGTGCCCTAAGAGGATGTTTAAAAGAGGCACGTCGAGGTAGTGGAAATCTCTTTTACCGATTCTTTCAAGTTTATTTATTCTTCTACTTCCTCTTATTTAGTTGTTTCATTATAAAGTAACAACATCAGTATCGAAAATATACTGATATGTTATTGTAAATATGAAACAACCCTATTTCACCTTATATCCATCTTACTAAAAATGAAATCATTGCACGTGCGTACATACGGCTTACCGTCTCCACGTCGTGACGTAATCTTGACCACCACCATACTTGGATGGGTATAATGGTGGAAATAATAACTATATATGATTATTATAACATCATAATTATTCTGATATATTATATCATCCACTTCAATTCCATTTAACAATTATGGGAATGATATCATCGCTCCTGCGTTCTTACGGATTACCGTCTCCATGACGTGATGCGATTCATTTTCCATGTTAACCATTACAAGATGATTATAAAGTATATATAATAAATAATCATTAAATATATGACATAATAAAGATACTGGATTTTATTATATGTTATTTACTTACTTCCATTCAATTTTATAAGGAAATGAAAACCGTGTTCATGCCTACGTACGGCCTACAGTCTCCATGAATGGTGTATTTTATTCCATTTATCGATCTATTATATATTTATTATATTCTGAATATATTATATGTAAATCATGTTTTACATTATAAAAGTAAGTACTCCTGGTCTAATTAATAATATGAATAATTACAAGTCAAAACACGTACGATAAATGAAACGATTTTACCCATAACGCTGCATTAACATGGAATTGACAAATGAAAGGGTAATATAAAGTCGTAAGTGAATCACATATGATATCATAAATATTACTATGGTTCTATTACAATTTAATAATATGTTTAAACCCACTATACAAGAGCCTCAGACACATATGGATGAAATTGGACATAATTTAGGGGATAATTATTCCAATCTCATTCTTATCCAGGATTGTTTATTCGTAAGTATTTACTGAGGTTATGTTTATCATCAATTACATGATTTATAAAAAAAATTCATAAAATGTTTAATATTCTTCCATGTATGTTTAAAGTCATTTTACCTATTTTTCCTTTTACCACATTGTATGGAAGGAGTCTTTTTTTACCAAACGAGGTACTTTTTGAATTTTTTGGCAAAAGTACGAGAAGAATGTTTTTTTATTTATGGGGCATGAACTGATTTTTATGGTTTCATAATGCCTTATTTCCATGAATCTTATTCTACAATATTTCATGACTATTTTCAACAAAGTTATTTTCTTCTAAAATTGCATGGCATTTTGAGATAAGAAAATGATTTTGAAAAAGAAAGTATATTTCCGTCAAGAATTAATTTCAAGTGTTTTATCAAAACTACTTTCCATCTAAGATGGCATACTTTAATATGGTTATGTTTCAAGTATAATGTACCTATTATTTACATGTTTTGATTTTGTTTATGATGAAATTATATCTATTTATTTTATATTTATTATGTCAGGATGTGATGATGTTTATGAAACCCATTTTATTCATTGGGTTATGATGAATGATTTTTGTTTATTTTGTGGAAAATGAAAGAATTATTTCATTATGATATGGGTGGGACCTATATCTACCTCCAATTAATTGCTTAAAGATTTATATCTCCTGAGATAGACACGTCTGGAACGAAAATTAAATATGGTCTAGTATTACAGGGCTGGAATGGCTGGTATACCCGATTCAGTAGTAGACTTTTTCCACTATGATGGTCTTGGCAGAAATACCTTGGCTACTATGGAAATCATATCATGCATTTAATGGATTTACATAATTACATGTTTTATTTTATCATGATTAATTCTCCTTTATGATCGATGCCTTACGTACTACCATGATTTATTTCAAAACACAAGATTTTTATGTTTAAACATTATGCTCATGTTTATATGTTCAGATGTATATGGTTTGTTTTATATTCTCCATGCATAACCTTACCGAGCATTTGAGCTAACCCTTTATATGTTCTTTTTTCCCCATGATATAAATAAGGGTTTTAGGTCAGAAAAGAAAAGGGGAATATCTTTATTGGAGAAGTTGAAGATCTTTCACCGTGATTAGAAGATTATGTTCTGAGTTTCCAAAGACACTAAATAGTTACGGGCCTTGGGTGTATGTTTTTGTTTGGTATTAAGTATTTCAAAAAAGTAATATAATGTTCATGTACGTCAAGTTTGGGTCTCTACAAAGAAGGCATAGAAAATGGATTAACGTACTGTTGCACAGTCAACTCAAGTTTTTCTCTCATGGAGGTTTCATAGTTTTGTTTAGAGAATGAGGTGATGATACATGTCTGGGTTAGATTCATAAACCATGCCTACACTATTGGAGGATGTTATGAACACAAATAATGGATCGTTTGATGAATTTAATTACATTCTAAATAATCTAGGTGTGTGTGGCGCATTGTGTCTTTCGTGGAAATCAGGTGTAAATATGAAGTCACTTTTAGTCATTTCATTCTGATATAGACTTGTCAGGGGAAATATAGACCAATGTGTTCTTAATGAGGTGACTATAAGGACACTCCTATAGTGGGGACCATCAATCTGGTAGCAAGTGAATGACCCTCTCATGGGAAGTCTTGAGGTTCTATGTAAAACCAACCATTGAATGATCGTGGTGAGTCCATAAGACTGATGAGTGGTGGACCCAATAGTATCTTGTTACATGAATAATTCATGATGTTTGATTCATATGTGGCATTAGATGGATACTAGAAGAAGAAATCAAACTTGGGAAAATTTGTACGCACTAAGAGAAATTTTGATTATTAGTGCATTGAAGCATGGATGAGATATTTGTAGCTAGTGTAAAAATACAAGAAATTCATTCAAAGTTGATTTAATTTTAATTAAATTTTTCATATAGATTTCATAATTCCTCTAAGTATTAAGGTATCATGATCGGTGGCTTCATGGATCATTGGTTGTTAAGGTCGAGTAAATTTGTAGGAATTCATCCAAGAGGGAACTGACTGGTGTATCTGTGAGAAGTTGAATGTGGTAGATTGTAACTTCATTGAGATCATTATATCAAGTAAAAATGAGGTGTTAATGATTTTTCAAGTCCATTGGTCAGTAGATCCAAATTAGTTTAGATCGGAACTTGGAACACATTCTAAGAATCAACTTTTAACCCTTATTTTGTGTTTTATTATGTGGATCACTTTGATGATTTAAGAATAATATTTTGACTTCACCTTGGTGGGTTGAGTTAAATGGATGTGGTAAAAATGGGCTTGATGCTGGTCTATAGTGATATTTTGTCTTCGCTTATGGTGTTTATTCTTGGAGTCTTGTTAGAAGAGTGTGATGAAAAGTTAAGAATGAGTATTCCATTAAGGTGTATATTTTGTGTTTGAGGATGGAATATAGAAAATACCTTTTGTATAATGATTGTGGCAGAACAGAAAGTGTGGTTCATGTGCTACCATAACTTTTCGAGGATAAGAAGTGCTATGGTAAGGAGATTGTAATGACCAGTGTCATTATAGGTCCTAAATTTTGAAAGGAATTGTTTTTTTGATCTGGTGGATAGATCATTCATAGAACTGGGTGATGAACTGAGATTCTACCTATTTAACCATCTAAAAGAAGTGTTTTTTACACTTGGAAGGAATCTTGGAGTGAGTCTAAAAGAATTATTTTTCAGAGGAGGAGTCCCAGAGTAGTTAGGGACATCGTTACAAAAAATGACTAGACATTGGGGTAGGAAGGATCCCTTATACCGAACAAGACTCATTGGCCAATTGGTGAGCCAATATTAGGTGGGTAGTGGACTTCGACTCGCTATATAGTGGGGTGTGCTGGGTAGGTTTTAATAAGGGTGATTTCTGTCCTTTTAGCCACTAAGGTCCCCTTAGGTTTAACCTATCTTTCTTGAACATTTGAGGGACATATGACAATTTCCCCCTCCTGTCCTCCAATCATGAGTTTTCAACAAAGTGGAATGGATATTGGTGAGATATTTTGGAAACTCTGTGTGAGATCCATTGTCCTTCATCAATCTCAGTGCCCTTATTCCTCATGTGGTGGTGGATCATCATTCTTCTCATCGTAGATGATTATCTTGGTATGTATTGTAATTTTTGATTTTATAATTTATCAAATATCCTTTAATTATATTAGTTATTAGTCACCTTAATCATCTACCGATTCTTTGTGTGATCTTTATTATAGAACTAGAAAAAAAAATTCATTTAGATCTTGAAGGAATTGTTCGAGAACGATGAGGATTTGGATTAGTATAGATAGAGGATGTCATATGATTATAAAAAAATGTCTATGATGGGTGTTTCTTTAAAGGAATTTCCCTAGGTATTTCATTCTATGTTTTTTATTTAAATTGAGTTAAATCAGCCATAAGATCATGGAATTGAATTGGGTATTTTTCATACCAGAGACTTGAGAGTATTTTGGGAGTAAAAAAAATTCATTGTAATACATTATAAATAATGTAAATATCTTGGTTAAGTTATGATAATTGTTCAAATTTAAATATACTAAATTGGAATATTTTTTTTCACATGATAGGTATATTTCAAGGAATATACTAGGAGTGTGAGATGGACCCTCCATGGGTGGTTGGTTATGGTTTAGAATAGTCAGTTATATCCAATGATTATTTCAGGAAGTATGAATTTTTACTTGGTTTGAAGTCTACTTTTCATCATTTAATTAATTATAATTTAGTTATAATTAGTTATTTTATAATTCATGGGAACGAGTTAGAAATCCATGGTGATCAATGGTGGCTTAATGGACTTGAATAGCTTTAGACAAAACTATTTGGAATTTCATGGTTTTTATTTGACTCTATTTAAGGTAGGTTATACTATATAATCTACCATATGGTATTATGTATTGTTTATTGTAATGTTTATGATGTTTACACATTGTTATAATGAAATTAATTTCATAATTTTGTTATGAAATGAAAATAATGTTGAGTTAGTTTATTGAAATCAACATATTAACTAATTAATGGAATTATGCCCGAATAAATGAACAAGGTGCTAAGGTCCATGGTAGACCCTTTTCCACTGGCTTGATGTCAACCGCCAATGGTCAAGGATAGATGAAAATGAATGTCGTAGATTATTTAGACCACCTTTGGGTGTGTTGTTGTTTTATGTTAGACCTAGATCTCATGAGGTAATGTTTGATGTTTAATCACATGTGGGAGTGTACATTTAGACCTTGATACCATGTTTGATGCATTGATCAAATGTGTGTGTGTCTATCTTATGAGACCATTTTTTATGGTTGATCACATGTGTGTGTATCCCATGAGTCCATGTTTTATTTTTGATCACATGTGGGTGCATGTGTAGCCTTTGAGACCCATATTTGTTGATTGATTCCACGAATCTGCTTATATAGTTTGTTATACTATGTTTGATGATGATCACATATATTTTTATGATGCTAATAAATACTCGTGATACCATTATATGATCAACCCTCGTATTATCTGACCTGTTATGTGTTATTACCTTACCTTTAGAGGTATTTCTTGGGTAATCAGGATAAGTGTACCTTCATGATATGTTTATCCCTTAGAGGGGAAGTGCATATGGTATGAAACGACGATGATGATGAACATAAAAAAAGGATAAGGGCATGATGGACTTGAAGATAGACTTATGGAAACATACCATATGCACTTCCCCTCTAAGGGATAACCATATCATGATGGCACACCTATCCTGATAACCATATGCTCAACCCTCGTATGATCTGACCTGTTATGTGTTATTACCTTACCTTTAAAGGTATTTCGTGGGTAATCAGGATATGTGTACCTTCATAATATGGTTATCCCTTAGAGGGGAAGTGTGTATGGTATGTGACGATGGTATCCTTTTGGCTAAACCCAAGTCACAGATGGGATATAAAGGACCTGATACCAAACCTATGAACAATACAAGGTTTGACAGTCTTGAGGCCTGACTTGTGATTGAGGGAGTTTGTTTTGGCCTTGTGGCCTGATCCAAATCGTTGCCTTGGGACTTCCAAGTGACACGTTCACCCAAATTGTGGATAGTACATTATCACATCTCATGTCTATATGATTATCCTTCCATCAATGATCCATAAAAGGTACATTTAGGGATCATGGAGGCTTAGTAAGTGAATGAATACTCAACACATGGGTGTTTGTTGATTACTTGTGCATTGGGGATTATAGGTTATTATTGTATAGTTTATTTATTTGTTGTATAATTTATTATAATCTTATCACTTGAATGTACACTTTATTTATTGGTTAGGTATTGGACCGTGTTGGTTGTTCCCTATTGAGTTGTACTCACACCTTTCTTTGGTGGTTATGGCACTTGGGTTCTCGAGTAGCCCTGACTTGTTATAGAAACAAGTGGGTTAAGGCCTAGGATTGATCATGTAGTAGGATAGATCACTATGAGTATGGAGATTGGGATAAGGTGATTCTTAGAATTGGTTAAATATCCTCTTTGTACTTTTATTCTTTTTTTCTCTTGTGTATGTTATTGGTTAGATAAGCGATCATTATCCTATATTCAGGTACGAAAATTTAGGGATGTTGTTACCACATTCATTCATTATAGATAGTATTATCATTGGTTCCACATACTATGAATGTATATTGTTGCATGTTTGGTTATTTATCTGGTATCATGTAATATGATTGAGGGTATAATCTCTATATGATTTAACCTTAGACCCTTGTTGATATTTGGTAGCATCAGACATATGGGGATGCGTGATTGAGGTCATGTGTCACTCTTTCTTGTACTCAGTGATTCAGTTCTGGGGGTTAGTTAAATTTTATTACATTCAAGATATAAATTGGTTTATTATAAAAAAATGTTATGAGGCTTTACAATCAAACGAAAACTGAATTTACCAAAATATTTAAAACAATTTTTTTTGATTAAAATAATACATTTTTTATAAGGTTAAAGATAGGTTTTATAAATTTAAAAATATATATTTAAAAAGAATAATTTTTTTACTTAAATAAATATTTTATAAATTAAAAGATTTTAAAAAATTATAAGTCACTCTTATATACTAATAAAGAAATAAATGTCACTATTTTTGGAAAAAATGTATGTTTAAACTATTCATCTAAAAATAAATTATTTTATGAAACTTAAAAAAATGAATCCTAAGATTATTTTAACATGATAAATCCAAAAAAAAGAAGTCTTTTTTTTATATTAAACTTATATAATTGTTTTAATTTATTTTAAAATGAAATATGAACAATCTATTAAAATTTTTTTTTTGAAAAATATAACATATGTTCTAAAATGTCAAATATGGGTTCATAAATTAGATCCATAATTTTTAAAATCTTTAAGTCACTAATAAAATACATATTTTTTCTTAAAAAATGGTTTCATGAATTTAAACTTCATAATTATATACTACTAGTGTCATAGTAGTCATGTTATTTATAAAAATGATTATTTTTATTATTCACCAAAAATCAATATTTTTTGAAAATGCCTAAAAATAATCCTAATTTAATATTTTCATTCTGAATCAAAAAATAAATTTTATTTTTTCAAATTTATTTTCTATAATTTTATATTTTAAATTTTAATTATATTTGTAAAATACCATTAGAAAATATTTTTAAAGGAAAATATATTTGTTTAAAAATACTGGTTGATCTTATTATTAATATCTTTAAAAACTAATAAAGATATCATTAATCAATAATTATTACATTTTATTAAAATAATAATTTATTAATAATATAATTTTTTTATTAAAAAGAAAAATACAATAAAGTAGAATCTTAAAAAAATTTATTAAGTAAATATGTATAAAATCAAAATTGTATATCTATATATATCTATATTAATATATTTAACATTTAATTTACTTATATTCATACCTACTAATTCAACAGCTTGGTTTTACCAATCTAAAAATATCACCATTTATTTTTTGTTGGGTATTACATGTGGAGAAAGTTATTAAACATATTTAACTAAATTAGTGGAAAACATACATTAAAACATTAGTTTGTTACATTCTCCCCTATAAATAAATTACATCTTTGAAATTTTAAAACTCATATGATGGGAGTAATTTTCACAGGTAGATCCTCATTTACCATACACAAGTAGTTGATCATGGGTCAATTTCAGACATGAAGTGATATTTCCCTATATGTAATTTGAAATTATCCCTTTATAAAAAGTGAGAGTCTATTATTTGTTGAATCTTAATATGTGATGAAGAAATGCATTTATAAGGTGTTACTTTACTCAAACATTAATCATGTTTTTTATACCATGGATATGATAATTATACCACCAATTTTTTTATCACTCAATACCTAATAGTTCAGGTCTACGAAAAATAATACATTGACTAATCTAGAGTGAAAATCATAATCTACCTGAACAATAGTAGTTGTATAGGATTTTACTTATTCTCACAATTTAGGAGTCCTTTGATATCAGTTTTCATATTTAACCCTTGTATTAGTGAGTTTGGTTTAATATTGAATAAATTAATCACATCTAGAATTGTTAGTGTATCCTTACGAAGAACATTATATTCCTTCATTGTATCCTTTTTTTTCCCTTAATGGATTGTTCCTCAATTACCTCTTTTACCATTGTTAAAGAATCTTCTTAGTACCCTTGAAGAAATTTCCATGGTTCGTATTCCCACATTGTCGATGTGTAAGCTTTCATATATTGTTTTACACATCATCTTCATTACCCATGTTCCCTCAGGACTCCATTATTCTTTTCTTTTGTGGGTTCAGGATTGAAACTATACTCACAAGGTTAATCATATTTCATGAACGTTAGTTTGGAAGGATCACTATATTTATAAATAAAACTTCCATTATAATGGGTTAATCATTGAAGTAATCACCATATTGTTCATTTCACCTAGGGTTAACTTGGTGTCATTTGGTTCCGGATATCATTAAAACCAAAAAGGGGTTAACATGAATGATTAACAATTATAATTATAATAAAAGTATCTTATATAACCAAATGAAAGTTTAACTTAAAGATTTATCACTTTATAATACTATCATGTTAGCCTATAATTATTTTAATTCAATGTATATCACTATTTTCATATCCTATATCATTAATACATTAACTAATATCATTATTAGATCAACTTATATCATCCTTGTTTCATCCTAGATCATTCATGTTTTAACCTAGTTTACCATAAGTTTCATTCCCCTATACTTATAAACTTATCCATCAATGTAACATGGAACTTAATCATTCATAGTGATTTTTAAAGAGTTTTTGATAAACCAAATAATATTCCCTAGGAGTGTCCAACTTGATATATAGTTAAGACTCTTTTTTATACACAAAGCGACATTCAAGTTAATAACCAATCCACCCTTTTCATAGATATTACCCCTAGGTAAATTTATACTGAATCTTATATAAAATTTTTATATCCATATGAGGACTCTATTTCTAGGAAATCCACATAATCTAATTTAACAAATCTTTAGTATGTCATCCTATAATTAGAATTATTATTTTAGAATTTCCATTATGGTTTTCACTAATTTTCTCTCATCCAAATCTATAAAAATAACTAGAATTTGTTCTTATACCAACTACAAATACTCAATCCTTAAACATACTTTATTTAATAATTTATAAAAATATTTTCCAAAATTACATGCTGAGGATAAAGAGTTATAGTTTAATTGGAAGATTAGAAACATAATTACATCATACTAAACATAAAACAATATCTTTATTTAAAACCCCACATAGTTCTCTTAACTCCCATCGATTGTATAAAAGTAAATAAAATACCCAGGGGAAAATATATAAGGAAAAGGGTGGGATAAAAATCATAGTAAGAGAATAAAAATTGAAGAAAAATATAACATGAGTTTCAAGAGGCATGAAATCATATCATAAAGAAAATGATTATAAGCATGAAGAGATGGCATAAGGAAATAAAATTATAAGATCATGGAATCATGGAATATGTGGAAACACACATGACATGACATAATAAACAAAAGTAAAGGGTCACTCCCAAGACAATCATAATAATGTGGATAAAGTCCCATAGTGGACTAGGTTCACTCCCTATTCCTATAAGTATAATGGAAAAAGTATCATGATAGATTATGTCTACTCCCTAATCCTCTACATAACATCTCATAAGATATAAATATTTACCTAATACGTTGCAGGAATATATAATTACAGGACCACATGTCACATAATATATTATTCATAGTTTACCCACCCATACACAATACATGGTATATCATGAGATGAAAACATTAACTAATTCATTAGAGAGATATAATTCTAGGCCCACTGTTACATAACATAGTGTGCTTAGGAAAACTACTCGTGAACCATACTTGATATCTCATGAGATAAAAATGTTTCCCAATGCATTAGAGGGATATATATTTTTGGGGACAAAAATAAAATAATTTAAATCATACATATTCATTCCACATGACAAAAATAAACCATACATAAATCATAATCATGAAAAAACCCCATTAGAAGGAAGTGGGGTTTATAATTATTATTTAATGAATAATTGAATAATAACTCATAAAGATTCCCAAAAGAAGAAGGAAATCAGTTTTTTTAATTTTATAATTAAAAAAGGGGCATAGGTCTTTGACATGGTGTTTTATCATACACAATTAATAAGAAATATGTGGATAAAAATAATAAAAATGAACCACTTTTCTGTAGCTTTTATGAAAAAATTAAACGATATTTTAAATAAGGAAATATCATATATTTTTATATAAAACCATAATTAAACCAAGAGGGTTCTCTATAAATAAAATTATGCTTCCTTAAAATTCATTAATTTTTTTAGAAACATTTGATGGTGGTGATTCCTATCATGAAATAAGCAATTGAAAAGTTTTCTATAGTTTGGTTTACATAAAAAAGGGTATTTAAAAGGGAAATAAAATCTTGTATAACCGTAAAAATGATAAGGATATTTAATTATATATATGCAAAAGGTAATTATATTAAAAATATAATAAGTTCCTGATAATATTATTATGTAAAATAGAGAATAATAAATAGAACCTGTAACTCAAAGGTAATAAGGGTGGTAATAAAAATCGAAAAAATGATCATGAAAGGAAAACTATTTAAATATTTTAAATTAAATTTCGTTCAAATACCACATCATAGAAAGGGATAATAAAAATTCTCTATTAAAATGGGAGAATGGGAAAATGAAGGTCATGTGAAATTATATATAATTAGGTTTCTAACTAAAAATGAGAACATTAGTGAGAAGGAAAATCATAGAAAATAAGGATAAACCATCATTAATTAGAATGATAATTATTAATAACATAGTTACATTTTCATGAAGTAATATAAATCACTAATAAGGAATTTTTGATCCAAAATTTATTTTCTAACATAGAATTAGGTCATATTATGTGAAATGAAAGATGAATCTTATAAAGAAACATCATAACTCAAGAAAGTAGATCGAGTTATAAAAAAGCCTTATATTTTAGGGAATATATAAGTCATAGTACATGAAAAAGAAGAACATGAATGGACGTGAAATTTAGAAGTTAAAAAATAATTTATGATATAATAAGTAAAGGGATAATTTGTTACATTATTAAAATTATGATTGGTGCATAGTATCAAATCTTGCCTTAATGAAGGGTTATTGATATAGGAACCATTAAAGATTAAGAAAAATTCTAATAGAAACTATTGATAGATAGGCATCCTAAATTTTAAGTTCAAATATAATTAATTAAGATAATATATATTATTATATAGATATATCTAATTGTTAGTATAAACACCATTTAAAATTAATTAGGTGCATAAAAGAAACTGTATATGAAAGAATAAGTTTAGGGATAAAACTCTTACCTCACATCTGAAAGTTCTCTACACATGAATTTAACTACCTAAATAATTAAACTAATTTAATATATATACCCAATAACCTTATTTACCAATATTCAATTTTCTAAATTCCCTCTACCATCCATTTTAATTTATTTTTAATATAGTATTTACTAATGCTGGTTACTCAGGGTTTCTTGGTTAATTTATTCGTAATAATTTCAGTTTGTTGACTTTGGTTATAAGTGTACAAAAATAAATTCATGATCACCAGAATTGTGGAGTTTTTTTCCTATGTTTTTCAATAGGATAATACTCATAATGTTTCAATGGATATCAAAAAATTAAACCAAATCAAGAAGGGTACATTGATAAGTCCATTTAAGGTGGTTAAAGTTACTATGACCGTTTCTTATTAATCAAACATATAAAAATAAAATAATTATTATGTAAGATTAATGATGTGATGAATATAATATTAGGTATGTAAATAACTCTTTAGATATAAAATTAAGGTGGTTATGAAAAATTGAATATGTCGTTCATTGATGCGGTAGTCTTCAAAAACCCATGATGACGTTTTCCATCTTCTTAATGATCATGGAGGAATGTATAAAATGGATATTAAATTATTATGATAAAACATAACCATATTAAAAATTAAATCTTTCTTTTACCTTTGTGGATAAAGGGGATTTTAGTGGAGTAGAAGAAGAAAACAACTAGAGAAGTTTGCTTGACAGTATTACCTCTCCCATGGAAGTTCTCCCCTGGAAAATTCCTTAAGGCTCTTTAGTTTGGAATATTGGTGAGACTAAGGATTCAAGTGAATGGGGAGGGTATTTTTGATAGAATAGGATATAGTTTTGGAAAAGACAAATCTTTGCAATGAGTGAATAAATAGTGAATGGGTGGTCTCCTTTTATAAGTGATGAAAATGTAACTTTTCTAAAAACTCTTTACTTCTCAATTATATCACTCCATTATTCAAGGAGAAAGGATTCAAAAATAAAAAATAATGGTTTGTAGAAATATATATGGTTGAGCCTCCCTCCAACATCCAATATATTACATTTTTTCACATATTTTATTTTTTCTCACTATGTTAATCCACTTTTACACTAATTTTATATTACTCTCGTAACCCCACATTAACCCTTGGAAACTAATTTCAATGAAAAAAGTTAAAAAAAAAATTTAATTTTTTTTTACACATACTAATTTTAAATATTAAAATAATTTTATAAAATAAAATCTCCATTAGTTATAGAAATTAACTTTAGTATTATCACATATAACCTGTAAAAATTGTTTCTTAGAAAAAGTTTACCTTAAGATTGAAATATAAGAGCAGGATAAGGATATCAATGTTTATTATTTTAAAAAATAAAATTAGTTTATTATAAAATAAGTAAAATTTATGCTTCTTTACAACAAATCAAAAACTGAATTTACCAAAATATTAAAAACCATTTTATAATTGGAATAAAATATTACATTTCTTATAAGGTTGAAAGTAGATTTTATAAATTTTAAAAAATATATTTAAAATGGATAATTTTTTTAATTAAATAAATACTCGATCAATTAAATTATTTTATAAAATTTTATCTCTCTCCAATATATTCATAAACCAATATGAGACACCATTTTGGAAAAAGATTTATTTTTTCACTATGCATCTAAAAATCAACTATATTAGAAAAGAAATATCTTAATATTATTTTATCACGATGAATACACAAAATGTAATTCATTTTATCATATTCAACTTGTATAAGTAATAAAGATAAATTTTAAGGTAGTAAATGTATAATTTATTAAACTTAATTTTTTTTAAAATATTACATAAGATCTAAAATGTCAAATATGGGGTTTTAAATTAAATGTTCCTTTAAAATAATAAATTCACTTATAAAATTAATATTTGGTCTTAGAAAATGGTTTCATGAATTTCCAATTCATACTTATATACAAATAATTCCATAAAAATCATGTTACTTATACAAAAGAAATTCCACATTATTTGTCTAAAAATCAATCGTTTTTACAAAAAACATAAAAATTCCTCTTAAACTAATATCAATATTGTAAATAAAAACAATGTTTCTTACGTAAAATTAAACTTCAATAATTTTCTATATTAACATTTAATTTAAAGTATACAATAAAATGAGAATTTGTTTTTATTAAAACATATCTTTTTTAATATACTAGTTGTTTTTATTCTTAATTTATATAAAACACTAATAAATATATCATTAGTCAATAAATATTATATTTTATCAAATTAATAATTTAATAATAATATACATATATTTTATTTTATAAAAAAATACAGATGAAAAATCAATTTTTTAAACAAACCCTTATGTATATATGAATATATTTAATATTTCAATTAAATCTATTCATACCTAATAATTAAAAGACTAGATTTTAATGATCTAAACATATCATGGATTTATTTTTTTTGGTATTTCATATGGAGAAATCCATCGAAAAAATTTGACATAATTAGAGGATGACATATATTAAAATCATAGTCCATTATAGAATAACGATGGTAACATTAGATCAAATACCCAATGAAGAATAAGTAATATTGATAGATGTTTCCATATATTAATATACCTTTAATAGATCATTATAAAATTTCATTATAAAAATACACTATTCATTTTAAAATAACTTATTTAAAATCTAAAAAAATTCAGAATAATAGGGAAAAATTTTATTTAAAAATAATCATGGAAATTTTTTAAGGAATATTCAGAAAAAATCATATTCATTATAGTTGTAAGAATAATTCATGCAGTACAAATTAAATAAATATTCTATCCACATATTTGGTATAAATAACCTCATTTGGAAAATGATGAGAAAATTCTTTTTAATCCTCTTATAGAAACTAAAACATGAGTAAAAATTAGTACAATAAATTATTTTATAATAGACTCTCAATAATTTTAAATAAAATATTGTCATGGAAGTTAAATATTCATATCCTAATAGAAATAAACATGTTTATTTTCCTTAAAAACATTCTTTTGGAATTTTGAGAACCTAGAGAGAGAAAATTTAAAGTAAAAATTATAATTTGAAGAAATAAATAGAGGAGAATAAAAAATATAATATTTTTTAAAGATAGAACATATAATTTTTCTAACGAAAATCTAATAATAATCAATCATAATAAAGAAATATATTGTAACATAAAACCTATGCCTTTTTGGTAAATTTTGAATCATAAACCCCATGAAATAAATAACTTAAAATGAAACTATAAATAACATAAATATAAAGATATTAATGATATAAAATATTAAATGGGATGTATATACATTACATGAAACAAACAAATGGTGAACATGACATATGTATCATAGAAAAAAATTAGATGAGAAACCATTGATGTACATATGATTTGATTCATAAGTGGCTTAATATATTTTATAATAAAGGTATATTTATTATTATTATATAATAAAACCATTTATATACATATAATATCATAGATGATCCAATTATATCCTTTCAATGTCCATTTATTTATAATTATTTATTAAAATCCTTATTTCCAGGTGTTAACTACTTCGTTTTTAATGAATGTTTTATTCTGATAGTTTTAGTCCTCGAATCTTGATCATTTTTTATTATAACAACCTATGATTTTGTGAACTATATTTTTGAATTAATTCAATCTTTTGATATTTTTCATTTCAGACAGCACTAAATATATATTTTGATATATTAAAGAACTAAGTTCAAATTCCATTATATGCAACACCAAGGAAATATTATGCTACATGTAACACATAGATTGACTTTTGGTATATGAAATGTTATGTTCCTCTTGTATTACACACAATGTCTAGTACCTTTAAGAGCTTGTGTTACACGCAAGTCCATGTTTCACAGAACTATAATATACTATTAATATTATTTTTAAAATATTATTAAAGTTACCATCAATCTATTGGAATATAAATTATGATTGATATTAACTAAATTATAAAAATATTATTTACATATGTAAATAAAATGAATCATTTGGTTATAAATTAGTTAGAAATGAAATTAAGAACTAATTGAAAATAATGATATTCCATTTATAAAGAAACTATTTTTATATGTATAGAGTTGTTTCATCATAATAAATTAAAAAAATACTTTTATGGATACTTTTAATAAAATTTATAAATTAGTTTTATATTCATACAATATATTTTATAGTCATAAGATAATAGTACATCCAATTATATGAATAAAAATAGGTATTTTTCTAAAAGGGAATTTTACCGCCTTTTAATTGAGAATAAATTTTGAATATAATTTTGGACACTCTTATAATTTTTATTTGAATAAATAAACTTCATTTTTGAAATAGGAATATAAAAATTTAATTTTTGTGATTTTTTTGGTATTTTTCATAAAATATTAATATTTTAATGAATTGTTAAAAAATGAAAACTTTTAATTGAAAATATTTTTTTTCATATAATATATTGATATAGTAAAATTAAATTTTAAATTGTTGTTAAATAATATTTAGATCAATTATTCCTAGATTAATCATATTTTAGGCCTATTTTTACCAATTTAAAATTGTAATTGGATATAAAATTATTTCATACTTTTGAAATTTTTACTTTAAAAACACGCTTTCCCATCATGTCTGCAGGATTAATTTTAAATTAATTTCTTCCAATTCTGTAATTATAATTTGGATTTTGTTTTCCATATTAGAAAATAGAATAATTTATAATGTCTATTAAATGGAAAGTTAGTTTTTGACCCAAAATATTATTGAATTTAATTAACATTAATTACCATGATTATGGTAAAAACGTGCTTACATAGTGGTTAAAATATAATTTAAGCAAAAAAATAACCATTAAACATGTAAAAAATCCATTTTATAATCATATTGAGACCATATAGCCCCTTTTATATAAATTGGAAACTTATTGTAGTTATATGATGTAAGGAATACCTCTCAACAGTGTTTACCATTTTATATTTACAAGAATTACACTCCACTATAAAAGGGCACTCACCCCAATCGCTTCCTTATACCTCTCAAGACACATTTTATAGTCCTAACCATGGAAACATATGCTCCCAAATTATCTCTTATAAACCTATAAGACACATTTTTTGTATAAATTCAATCAAGGAATCTATTTGGTGCAAACTAAAATGACTTACTTGAACAAATGAGGTAATGTTCTTCAACATTCATTTTTGTTTTATTTTCCTTACCCAACACATAAATTTTTCTTATTACATGATTATATAATAAAATAAATATCCAAAATATAATAAATTTCTTTATTATAATTGTCTTACATACACCTATACAAACATTTATCAGATGGGTAATAGAATTACCATTCATGTGTAAGGCAGACTACCGCCTCGAGAAAACATGTAGTTATATTTTCCTTTACCAACTATAATGGTTGGGAATGATGATGAAAAATACTATATTTATATGATATATATAATATATATTATGTATTTATTCTTTTTTAATTATTACATAAAACATAACTTGATGTTATCCATTTTGTGTAAATACGATAACTTCGTTTGTAGACATGTCGACTACCGCCTCCTCAATGCAATGTGATTCAGCCACACATTACATGGAATGTATTAAGGATGAGTTTTGTAAAGTTATATGAAATATATGAAACACTAATTTTACTGAAATTATAATAAACACACACACACACACACACACATATATATATTTCATTTACATTATTTCTTTCAATACAATAATAAAACTGAAGCTTTGTTTATGCGTACATACGTCCTACCATCTCCATGAACGATATATTCCATTTCATATTTCTATATTTTTTATATTATTATAAATATCTATATAATAAATATGATATTTACATCATGTTTTAAAATTTTAAAATAGGTAAATATTTTCAATGTAAGAGGATTGATAATAACAAGTCAAAACATATATGAAAAATAAAGCAGATATTACCAGAAAAAAACATTAACATGAAATTGTTAATAAAAGTTTAATATAAAGTCATAATAAAATCATATATGGTATTATATATGAAAATATTATTCTTTTTTAAATTTATAATAAACTTATACTTATTATATAATAGGTTTGAACATGTATAAAGAAAGTCAAGACTTAAGGTAAGGCTTTACCTCAACCACCCCCTCAATTGAAATTAGTATTTTATCATTTAGAGAGGAAGAAAAGAGGTATCGTCTCCTAGTTCAACCCATCTCATGATCTAGTCCCCTTATAAGGGAGTCATACGACCAGGCTTCATAAAGTTTCCCTCCATGTAACCCTTCACCAATAAGCCCGAAAAGGATCCCAGAAAAGAAGGGAGAGGTCCAAAAACGGACACAAACAACCCTCCAACTATTCATCACCTGGTACAATGCCTATGATTCATTATGAATCAATGAAAATTATGGATTCCAATACCTTGGAAGACACAAAAAATGATGAAAATACAGAAGAAAAATAAGAGGTTAGTTCCATCAAGAAACTGATCCACACTGATAATGAAGGTGTGCTTACCCAGAACCAGATAATCACCCTAGATATGGGAACTTCTTTAGTCATTCCCATACCACCTCCTCAGTGAACCTCTACCATAGAGAAGAATAAAATCAAGGTCATATACAACCCACCTCCTCCTATCAATGAGAAAAATATCCCTACACTCGAAGAGAGATACATTTCACAGGAAGAAGAAATGAAAGAGTTGAGGAGAATCAACACTGAGTTGCATGGTGGTAGCATTCCTATCGAGTACATTCCCCGATAAGAGCATCAACATACACTTCCAGCAGGTTTACCTCATCCAAAAGGGTTCATCATGGTAATTGAAGTGACATAAGGAAATTCTACCAAAATAGTTCTTGGAAAATCGGTCTACTAAGTCCCAATCATGAACAGGTACTAGGATTTCCCTCCACTACGGAGACAACCAGAACACGTTCAGGTAAATTCTCAAAAGATGTCTCCAACTAGATATCTTCCTGAGATAGTGGAAAAATCAGAATATAAAATCCAACCCATTGCTTCACCTATCTAATACCATGTTCAATAGAACACTCATCAATGAATTATTGACACCAAAGAGGTATTGAAATCTCAATTGGAAGACTTGAAGGAATGTTGTGAATCAAAGCAGCAGGAACAAAAAACATACACTAATTTGGGCGAGTGACACCCCACTATCACCAAACTATGGGAGTCTTGTGTTTCCATTTTTCAATGGATTATGTGCTATAGAACAACATCTGACCCACTATTTGTCCCACTGTGATCCCATGATGGGAACTCCATACTAATAAGTTGTGAAACTATAATACTTTATGTGAACCATGTATGGACCAGCCTTTGTATAGAACACCATCTTGTTTGATCAATATATCATAGGATGGGAAGAACTCCATCGACAATTCATCTTCTGGTTTAACTCGACACTACAAAAGATAACACTCATTGACCTCTCAAACTACAAACAATGAGAGAATGGAAGAGTATCATAATTAATTACCTAATGGAAAGGGGTGACCTATTAACTAAACAATATAATTCCCTAGTATAATATGATTACTATGTGATTTGATAACCACTGTGAAGAGTTGTGAATACCACTCATCCCAGTTAAGTATACAAGTGGGTTCTGGTATTTCTCTTTATTTTCCAAAAGAGTGGAATACTCCATACAATCTACCAAATCCAACTCCTAGATAACTCAAAGGTTCTAGGGTAATGGAGAAGGAAATCTGGAGGTGACATCAGTCACACTTATGCTAGCCCTACACTCACTCCAACTCTTAATCCTACAACATATCATGCATCACTCTCTAGGAAACAACAATGACCCCCTCCTAGATAGGACATAAAAAGGGGATCCAAGAGAAATAAATTCAATGAACTAAGGAATAAATGTTCCTCATTCCAAGATGATCATGTCTATGGATACTATATATCTGCTATGAACCATGATTTACCCTATCTAAAAAATCCCAAATTGTCCTATGAGGCATATCATGATAATTAGACAAATTACTTACCATTTAAATGGATACTGGGACACACCATTCAAGAATGTTTCATCTTCAAAGACCTCCTGTAGTAAATGATCAATTCTGGGAAAGTGAAACTGGGACCTCCACTAGCACAAGTGGAGTGTAGAGACCCAAATCTTGACGTACATGGATATTACATTACTTTTGCGGAATACTTTATACATAAAAAAACACCCAAAGACCGTATTAGTTTAGTGTCATTGGAAACTCAAAACAAAATCATCTAATCATGGTGAAAAATCTTCAACATCTCCCATAAAGATCTTCCCATTTTTTTTCTTACCTAAAATATTTCTTTATATCCTGGGTAAATGAAAACATAAAAAGGGTGAGGTCAAATTCATAGTAAGGGTAAACATGGAGAACATAAAACAAACCCTAAACATTTGAACGTAAGAACATGAACATGAACATAAAACATCAAAATCATTAGTAATGACAGAAATCTTGGTAGTGCATAAATCATTGATCAAATTGGAACATTAAACATGATTAAATAGAATTGGAATAGAACATGTAATTGTCGAAACCATTAATCGCATGTTACGATTTCCATAGTAGCCAAGGCATTACTGCCAAGACCATCATAGTGGAAAAATTCCTTTACTGAATCGAGTTCACTCCTCGTTCCACTCCTATATCACTAAACCATATTAACTTTCCATTCCACCCATGTCTATCTTCTGAGATATAAATAATTACGTAATACATTGGAGGGTGATATAGGTCCCACCCATCTCATAATGAAATCCTTCTTACTTATGCCAAAGAATAAAATGGGTTTCATAAACATCATCCCATCATAACATAATCCATATAAAACAAATTGATATCATTTAATAATAAGAATAATAAAACAATGGAAAAAATAGAGACATTACACTTTAAACATAATCATACTAAGTAATTTCATCTTAGATGGAAAATGGTTTTGACAAAACACTTGAAATTAGTTCTGACGAAAATATCCTTTCTTCTTCATAATCATTTTCTTTCCATAAAATGCCATTTGATTTTAAAAGAAAAGGATTTTGTTGAAAATAATCATGAAATATTGTATAGGATTCTTCATGAAAATTAGGCTTTATAAAACCATAAAAATCTGTTCATTTCGTTTAAGTTAAAAAAACATTCTCCTCGTAATTTTGATGGAAAAGTCAAAAAGTTCCTCGTATGGTAAACAAAATAAAGATTATTTCAATAACACAATGTAAAAGTAAAAGAGGGGTAAAAATGAATTTAAACATACAAGGAAGAATATTAAAAACTTTATGAAAAACATTTTTATGGATATGGATGAAAAATATAATCCCAGTAAATAATTACGTATAAGTGATCTTGGATAAAAATGAGATTCCAAAATTATCCCTTACCTTAGGTCCAATTTCTTCCATACGTGTCCGAAACTCATATATAGTGATTTTAAACATATTATTAACTTCTAATAGAACCATAATAATATTTATTATATCATATATGATTCACTTATGACTTTATATTACCCATTCTTTTGTCAATTCCATGTTAAAGTAGCATTTTGGGTAAAATTGTTTCATTTATCGTACATGTTTGGACTTGTTGTTCTAGATATTATTACTTATATACTGATTCACTTAATTTCAGGATGTTAAACATTATTCATATATAACATATATATTCATCATATAAATATATATGGTAGATCAATAAATGGAATGAAACACACCGTTCATGGAGATGGTTGGTCATACATACGCATGAACATTGTATTCGTTTCCTTATTGAATTGAATGGAATTAATTAAATGAAACATATATGTACATAAATAATGTATCATTATTATGTCATATCTTTCATGATTATTTATTATATATACTTTATAATCATTCTTGAATGGTTAACATTGAGAATGAATCTTATCGCGTCCTAGAGACAGTAATTCGTACGTACACACGAGCGATGATATCGTTCCCATAATTATTGAATGAAATTAGATTGGATGATATAATATCTCAGAATTAGTATGATTTTATAATAACCATATTCAATTATTATTTATTACATTATACCATTCCATGTAAGGTGGTGGTGGAAAAGAGATTACACCACGGTATGGAGACGGTATTCCGTACGTACGCACGCACGGTGATTTCGTTTTCCGTAGGATAGATAGAAGGTGAAATAGGGTTGTTTCATTTTTATAATATAATAACAGTATAATAGTGATACTTATGATATTACTTTATAATGAAACAAATAAACAAAATGAAGTATAAGAAGAAATAAACATGAATGAATTGGTAGAAGAGATTACCTCTTCCTCGACGTGCCTCTTTAAAACTTCCTCTTAGGGTACTAGAGTTGGTCTTTTGAAATTACCAGAACCTCTATGATATAACTTGATATGTTGATAAGGGAAATGGTCAGGGGTTGTCCGAGCTGGAAGGCTAAAAATTGTGTGTGGAAGAGAGGGTGGAGGTGCCCTTTTATAAGGGAGGAGAGGTGTACCTTTGGGAACATAAGAAATATTAATTTATAATAAATTCCTAACCCACTTAAAAACCTCCTAAAATGACTCAATTATAAGATGAGATGATATAGGGTTTTAATATCATCAACAAATAAAATTTAGAAATGCTTTGAATTTATTTTAAACCTTATCAAATTTATTTATCCTTATTTAATCTATTTAATTTTATTTGTGGTAATAATATTCTAAATTTTAAATTGATATAAATAATTACTTATGTGTTATGAATTGTCCATAATTGGATAGTTTATTAAATTATAGACCATATAAATTTAAATTTATAATTTTTAAATATTTTGTGATTTGTAAACAATATAATAATATGTTATTTTTATAAAATAACAATAGTGTCAATTTTGAGACTATTCATTTATTTGAATTTAAATAAAATCTAACCAGAGTATATATTCGAAGAAAAATATTTAATAGATTTCTAAAATTTCATATTCATCTATAAAATTAGTGGATAACATTAAATAGTTCATATAATATTTATTTTAATATTTTTATAACCATTTATTTTATATTTCAATCAATAAAATAATTTCAACATCACTATTGCGTCATCATTAATGATAATTATTTAATACCTAAAACTTATAAACAAATTCACATGATATAGATCAGTTTATTATCTTTCTAGATACTATTCATGTTTTAAGTTTTATGAATTTAATCACTAAATTAAAATTATTACACTTATAATATATAAGAGAGTGACATGTTGTCACTTTTTTTGGTTTTAATTATAAGTATATCATTTTCATGGCAAATAGACCATTAAACGAATATATTCTAACCCTTAGGTGATATGGGTTTACTTTTATTCATTCAATATAATTTTTTCAGGTGTTCGAGAAATTTTATAATCTTATTTTTACCCTTAATTTCCCGATTTACCATTAAGTATAGTAAATAAAAATTACCGTAGTTACTATTCATATTGTCAAAAAAATAAAAGTAACCTATTAAAATAATTTGGACCCACTGAATCCAAATATGGAATCCATTTTTCAAAATTCAAAACACATAAGTTGTAGTAATTAATTTATAATTAATCTCATTGTTAAGAAAATGGGTTCTAAAAGTTTAAATATTGTCAAAACTGAAATGTTTTTACCTATGAATTCAACATAAAATTAATGGTAATGACATGAATTCTATTAAATGGTAAAAATATATTCTATTTATAATTTAAAACCATTAATGTTTTCATTTAACCATCTAAATTATCTTGATGAAAAAAGTTGTTTTTAAGAAACAATTAGCGTATTTTTACTATTCTTCAAAATATGAAAGTTATCAGAAAAGTATCAAAAATTTATCCAATGTAAATTTTTATATCCTGATTCAAAATAATAAGTTTATTTTGTAAAAATGAACTTATAAAATTGTCAAAAATTATATTTAAAATGGGTGCACCATCCAAAGGCGGTAAAACAACATTTATTTAAAAAAATTCTTTTATCAAAAAAAATGATTTTGTTTTCATATCTCATTTTAGAAAATGTGTAAGATGAATTATAATGTTATAAAATTTAAAATTCAGTTAATAGTATTTTTAACGGCTAATTCATAATATTATAATAATATATCATTGTTTAGTGAAACTTGGTATTGCGTACAATACAAGCTATCGAGGAAGGTTTCTCTTGCATGTAACGCAAGCCAAGCATATTGTTGCGTATACTAAAAGATAATACGGTGTTGCGTATAGCGCATAATAATCATGGTGTAGCGTACAACACAAGACATCAAAGAATTTGAAAATAATATTTCTCAAAAAATCTCGGGGTGTTACATTCTACCCCCCTTAAAATGAAATTCGCCCTCGAAATTCATCGGGGTTATAAATGGTTTAGTACTTGAAAGTTTCAATCATAGAAACCCATATCTTAAAAAAGAATACTAAAAATTAATTTTAAAAACTAATTTATGGAACGTAATAGTTACCCAAATTAACTCATCACTAGGATTCCACATAAAATAACATAGGTGAAAATATGGATATGTAAGAGAAATCTAACCATCATGTTCTGATGGGGAGTGGTAGAGAATATGTCTATGAAAAATCCAACAATAAAAAATCCATATATTTGTGATGATCTAAGGTACCATCTGATTCATCAGATATAAGGGAACTTGGACAACATTTTTGGTTTTCAAGATCATTTCGTAAATGTTGAAGAATTTTTGAATTAAAAAGAAATACTTAAATTATTTTTGTACAATCTCACCATTGCTCATGCCTTGAACAATTTCCACTTCATCTCTTAATGAAATGAAGTTGAAGTTTCCTTTTATGAAGTGTTATCAGATCATGCGATAGAATGATAGGTCATTCAATCTCTCTCAAACATATGGTTATAAAAAAGTTATATACAGAAGTCCATCATATGGTGACATTAAGCGTATATGTTTCCAAAAATGTACCTATAGTTAAAATATTATACCACATAAAAAACTAATTTATACTAACTAGGTACTTCTTGTAGGCCAATGGTAGGCGATAAAGGCCTATCTCACTTCAGTTTTGGGTTCGATTCCCGCAACCTTATCCGATGCAATGGGTTGTCACCTGTCCTGTAGGTTGGCCTTGTTCTAAAACTACACTATTATAACATTACACAAATAATATGGTGAAAAATTTCTAGCCTTAAACAATACTATCTGATGTCCGGCATAATCCATTCCTATATTTAGACTTATCCAAAATACATCTGTCCAATCTCATAGTATAAAGAAAATGATTACTGGAAAGGTCACATAACAAGCCCATGAATACCATCATTTATCCACCCATATATCATAGGATATATCATGTTGATCACATTCCAAACATGTGAATACCTTATTCATGTATTCTCTTGAAACATAAATTACCATATAACCTTAGTGAAAACATAAATTCTATCAAAAGTTACCTTTTTCCACATACCAAAATCCTAAAATTTCTATATACTCAAACCATGATATCACATTATCCTTATATCAGTTATGATATCATTAATACTATCAAACATCTCATTATCTCCTTATCCCTTCATTATGTGAATATAATCTGCTTTCCAAAAATATTTCAATCAATTTTCATGTTACCAGTACCATAAAATTATTGAAAACAACAATAGACCAATACATAAATATTCCAATATTCCACGATACTATAAACAACATTATTTTGGAATACCATTACATAAAAACTTAATCATTCCACTACATCGTTGTCATAGTCAACATTTCCAATAGTGATCGCATGTGACATCCCTTTGTCCATTTCCTTAAGAGGTTGTTGATGTCGATCATCATAAACCCTTGGATTAGGGCATTTATTAGCATAATTCCCCATTTCCTTGCATTTGTAGCATTCAATTGTTGGTGGTGCGTTCTCTGTAGTCTTTAATCTATTCAAATCATTAGCTACATTTTTCCCATTACTTCAGCACTCAGTTGCTCAATGACCTTCTTTTCTACACTTCAAAAATTTTCTAGTCCATTTAAGACAATCTCCCTCGTGCTTCTTTCCACACTTTGAGCATAAATAAACATTTTTCTTCTTTTCACCATTGGTTTGAGTTTTTTCCTTGAACTCCATCTTTCGTTTCATGTCAAAACCATGAGATGGATATGTAACACCAACTTCCAGTTCTACCTTGATAGAACATAACCGAATTTTTTCAGAGCTACTGAAGTATCTTATAGCTAATGCCCTTATAAGACTTGGTTTTAAGCCATTGAAGAATCGATCAACTTTACTTTTAGGTTGGATGATAAATCCAGATACATACCTTGGAAGCCTTGTAAAATTCACCTCGTATATACCAACAGATTCATCATCCTTTTACTTAATCTCAAAGAACTCCTTTTCCATCTTTGTTTCAAAGAATAAGAGGTAAGTACTTATTGAAAAACATGTTCTTGAACTAATCCCATTCCATGGATTCAATTACACATTAGGTTCTTGTATTCTTAATTAGAGTCCTCCACTAGTATGCTTCAACTTATAAATAGTAAACAGCTAGAATGACTTTTTCATGTTCTGAACATCGACGTATGGAAAATATCTTTTCAATTGTACTAATTCATTGTTCAATAACAAGTGGATTAGAAGACCCACTGAATTATGGTGGATGTTACCTCCCGAAGGAATCAATAGAATATTGTTCCCTTCTATGCTCATTCGAAAGTCCAGAATGATTCAAAGCTTGTGTAAGTATAATAATAAAAATTTTCCCTCCATTCCCATAACATTGGTTTGTTTAGGAGGAAAATCATTATATTTACCATTACATTGATCAACATCATTCCTTCGGGTTCCATCCATCGTCTAAAACCCAAAAATAATAATATAAGAGGAAAAAATCATGTTGGAAAAATAACATAATAAAGGGGATTACTTTAATTCTCTAACATATTTGGTTTAATTTTATGATCATTACCGTAATTCTAGGTCTATAACCTATACTTATAATTATCCTTAGGGACATCTCTAGACATACCTTAGAAATGTTTCTTGGGATATAAATTTTTCACATCCAATAATTTCTAAAGGTTAACTAAACCTTCAATCTGATACCAACTGTAGAGTCCCAAAGCTTGACATACATGGATATTACATTACTTTTATGGAATACTTAATAAATAACAAAAAATGGCGAAATACCATATTAGTTTTGTGTCTTTGGAAACTAAGAACAAAATCTTCTAATCATGGTTAAAGATCTTCAACATCTACCATAAAGATCGTCCCCTTTTTTTTCTTACCTAAAACCTTTCTTTATATCCTGGGGAAAAGAAAAAATAAAAAAGGTGAGCTCCAATGCTCAGTAAGGGTAATCATGGAGAACATAAAACAAACCCTAAATATTTGAACGAATGAAAATGAACATAAAAGATCAAAATCCTGAGTAATGACATAAATATTGGTAGTGCATAATGAATAGATCAAAAAGGAACCTTAACCATGATAAAATAGTATGGGAATAAAACATGTAATTGTGGAAACCATTAATCACATGTTATGATTCCCATAGTAGCCAATGCATTACTGCCAAGACCATCATAGTGGACAAAGTCCCTTACTGAATCGAGTTCACTACCCGTTACAGTCTTGTATAACTGAACCAGATTAACTTGCCATTGTAGCCATGTCTATCTCATGAGATATAAATATTTACCCATTGCATAGGAGGGAGATATAGGTACCACCCATCTCATAATTAAATCATTCTTACTTGTGCCACAAAATAAACATAAATCATTTATCATAAATCAAAGAATAAAATGTCTTTCATAAACACCATCCCATCATAAGATAATCCATATAAAAAAATGGATATGATTTCCTCAAAAGAATAATCATACCATGGAAATAATAGAGGCATTATACATAAAACATAATCATAATAAATAATTTCATCTTAGATGGAAAATGGTTTTGACAAAACACTTGTAATGAATTTTGAGGAAAATATACTTTCTTCTTTAAAATAATTTTCTTTTCATGAGATTCCATTATATTTTATGAAAAGTGTATTTTGATGAAAATAATCATGAAATATTGTAGAGTAACTTCATTAAAATTAGGCGTTATGAAACTGTAAAAATCAGTTCATGCCATATTAGTTAAAGAAACATTATCCTCCTAATTTTTCTGGAAAAGTCAAAAAGTTTTTCGTTTGATAAACAAAAGAAATATTCCTTCTATAACACAATGTAAAATTCAAAGAGGGGTAAACATGAAATTAAACATATATGGAAGAATATTAAACAATTTATGAAAAACTTTTTTATGCATATGGATGAAAAATATAATCCCATTAAATAATTACGTATAAGCGATCTCGGATAAAAATGAGATTGCAAAATTATCCCTTACCTTAGGTTCAATTTCTTCCGTACGTGTCCGAAACTCCTTTATAGTGGTTTTAAAAAAATTATTAACATGTAAAAGAACCATAATAATATTTATGATATCATATATGATTCAATTATGAATTTATATTACCCGTTGTTTTTTCAATTCCATGTTAAAGAAGCATTTTGGGTAAAATCATTTCATTTATCGTACATGTCTAGACTTGTTGTTCTTGATATTATTAATTATATCCTGATTTAATTAATTTAATAATTTAAGACATTATTTATATATTTAATATATATTCAGAATACAAATATATATGGTAGATCAATAAATGGAATGAAATACACCGTTCATGGAGACGGTAGGCCATACATACGCATGAATGTTGTATTCATTTCATTATTGAATTGAATGGAATTAAGTTAATGAAACATATATGTACATAAATACAGTATCATTATTATGTCATATAATTCATGGTTTTTTATTATATGTACTTTATAATCATTCTTGAATGGTTAACATTGAGAATGAATCTCATCGCGTCGTGGAGACGGTAATCCGTACATACGCATGAGCGATGATATCATTACTATAATTATTGAATGGAATTGGAGTGCATGATATAATATATCATAATTAGTATGATGTTATAATAACCATATATAGTTAATATTTACACCATTATACCCATCCAAGTAAGGTAGTGGTGGAAAAAATAGATTACACAACAGCGTGGAGACAGTATTCCGTACATACGCACGCATGGTGATTTCATTTTCCGTAGGATGGATAGAAGGTGAAATAGGGTTGTTTCATATTTATAATAACATATAAGTATATTAGTTATTCTTATTTTATTACTTTATAATGAAACAAATAAATAAGAGGAAGTATAAGAAGAAAGAAACTTGAACGAATCGGTAGAAGAGATTACCTCTTCCTCGATGTGCCTCTTTTAATCTTCCTCTTAGGGAACTATAGTTGGTCTTTTGAGAAGACCATAACCTATATGATATAACTAGAGATGTTAATAAGAGAAATGGGCAGGTTTTGGCCGAGATTGAAGGCTCAAAATTGTGTGTGTAGGAGAGGGAGGAGGTACCCATTTATAAGGGAGGAGAGGGGAACCTTTGGAAACATAAGAGATATTAATTTATAATAAATTCCAACCCCACTTAAAAACCTCAAAAAATGTCTCAATTAGAATATGAGATGATATTGGGTTGTAATACCATCAACCAATAAAATTTAGACATGTTGTGAAGCTATTTTAAACCTTATCTAATTGATTTATCCTTATTTAATCTATTTAATTTTATTTGTGGTAATAATTATTCTAACTTTTAAATTGTTATAAATAATTACTTATGTGTTGTGAATTTCACATAATTGGATACATTATGAAATTTTAGACCATATAAATTTTAATTTTTAATTTTTAAATTTTTCTTGTGATTTATAAACAATTTTATAATATGTTATTTTTATAAAATAACAATAGTGTCAATTTTAACACTATTCATTTATTTGAATTTAAATAAAATCTACAAAGAGGATATATTCAAACCAAAATATTTAATATATTTATAATATTTCATATTCATCTATAAAATTCGTGAATCACATTAAATAGTTCATATAATATTTATTCTAATATTTTTAAAACGATTTATTTCATATTTCAATCAATAAAATAATTTCAACATCACTATTGTGTCGTCAGTATTGATAATTATTTAATTACTAAAAATTATAAATAAATTCACATGATGTAGATAATTTTATTAGATTTCTGGAGAGTATTAATGTTTGAATTGTTATGAATTTTATCACTAAATCAAAATTATTACCCTTATAAGATATAAGAGAGTGACATGTTGTCACTTTCTGTGGTTTTAATTATAATTATATCCTTTTCCAGGTCAATAGTTCATGAAACGAATCTATTATGACCCTTAGGTTATATGGGTCTACATTCATTCATCTAATAGAACATTGTCAGGTGTTATTCTAATTTAATAATCTTATGTTTACCCTTAATTACCTGATTTACCTTTAATTGTAGTAAATAAAAATTACCATCGTTACTATTCATAATGTCCAAGAAATAAAAGAAACCTATAAACATAATTTGGACCCACTGAATTAAAATATGGAATCATTTTTTAAAAATTCAAAACCCAGAAGTTTCAGTAATTAATTTAAAATTAATCATGTTGTTAAGAAAATGGGTTATAAAAGTTAAAACATTATCAAAGATTGAAATGTTTTTACCTATGAATTCAATATAAAATTAATGGTAATGACATGAATTATAATAAATGGTAGAAAAAGTATATTTATACTTTAAAACCATTAAATTTTATCATTTAACCATATAAATTATCTTGATGAAAAAATTTGTTTTGAAGAAAAATTTTGCGTATTTTTACTATTCATCAAAATATAAAAGTTATTAGAAAAGTATCAAAAATTTATCCAATGTAAATTTTTATATCCTAATTCAAAAGAAGAAGTTTATTTTTTAATATTTAACTTATCAACTTGTCAAAAATTATATTTAAAATGGGTGCGCTATCAAAAGGCTGTAAAACTGCATTTTTTGTAAAATACCAATTTTATCCAAAAAATTGATTTTGTTTTCATATCTCATTATAGAAAATGTGTAAGATGAATTATAATTTTATAAAATTCAAAATTCAGTTAATACTATTAATGAAGGCTAGTTCATAATATTATAATAATATATCATTGTTTAGTGAAACTCGGTATTGCGTACAACGCAAGCTATCGAGGAAGGTTGCTCTTGCATGTAATGCAAGCCAAGAATAGTGCTGCATATAATATAATCTAATATGGTGTTACATATAGTGCAAGATAATCTTGGTGTAGCATATAACACAATACATCAAAGAAATTGAAAATAATATTTCTCATAAAATATCAGGGTGTTACATGGAGTATGCCTCCACCATTTCCCCTAAGGAAGGAGGATAGTGGAAAGAAATTTTTAGAATAACGATATTTATGTTTGATACTTGGATGAATCAAAATAATATTGAGGAAGAATATGAAATTTTATAAGAACTTCTGAAAAAACCATCTATTCCACTAGCTGTTTCCGCTACAACCCATAGGACATCACTGACCCAACCAACTTCTATAAGATAGGATTTTAGAAAGAGACCTAGATAGAAATAAAAGGAAGAAGTTATAGAAGGAGAGCCTGTATCAAGGACAAAGTTATCTTGTCCCTCTAATATTCCATACTCTCATATATGAAGTAACGAGTACCACCCCACCAAACGATAAAACAAGAAGTGATCACACAAGCTGAATCATAACAAAATGAGGATTTGATTTTCTGTTCTATTAATATAATTAACTTAATGGATCCCTTCTCTAACGATGAGTATCACTATAAACAATAGATCCCCATATTCAAAAGGAGAACTAGAGTAAGTGGTTGTAGGATTCAAGGATACTAAGGAAGAAACATCCATGGAAAGAACCATACCTTTAGATGCACCCCTTCTTGGACTGTCAATATTGAAAAAAATCATAGAAGATCCCCCCTGTGGATCCAAAAGAACCAAGAAAATACATCTACACCTTATAGAATCCACTCAAACTTGATCACTCTGGAATATAAATCAGGAAAATAACATGTATCAAATCGCCTTTTCCAAGTAGGAAGACCTGCCCGAACCAACCCACCAAGACTGGAAACACCTCCAGATCTTATCCTGACGGATAATCCATATTCATCCAACACTAAAACCCCTAAATCCCATGTGAAAGTGAATCCAAAAACTAGGATGTTCTGGCCTTTAGACAATAATTATGACATTCAGAAACAATTGTCCTTGGTACCATCCAAACTATCAATCTTGGATTCCTTAAGTTTGTAAAAAGACCTCGGAGAAGTAGTCATAGAAGGTTTTATAAGCCCATAGGAGTTTGAAGCCGAAGTGGTCACCACTGAGGTCTATCAGATAGAGACCAATTTTGTATAATTCTCCACAATTATATATTTTATGAGTCAAGATGAATACTCCATCATATAGGGGAACATTAGACTCTTTTTTGTGTCCGGTTAGATAAATGGTGTTAATGTACATAAAGTTTAAATTGATAATGGTTCTAGAGTTAATCCCATTCTAGTGAGTACTTTTCTCTAGCTAGGATGTGATGAAAATAACCTAGCTCTATCCTTTATAACACTACAGGGCTATGAAATAAGTCAACCAAAGACATTGGGCCAAATCAAGGTCAAGGCACAGTTCATAGACCTCTAGGGAAAATAATAATTTCTTGTGGTTAAGTAGAACACAACCTTCAACATCTTTCTAGAAAGTCCCTGGTTGCACCAACACAAAATAATTCCCTCAGCATTCCATCAAGGGATCAAATAGTGCCTAAATGTACAAATCTTGATATTCTATGCTGATAAATCTCCATTCTAATACTAAGATTCAAATCATATCGATGAATAGTTATATCAAAAAAAAGGGAAACAACCCCTTGGTGATGGAGTTGAATTATTCACTTCCCCAAAGGGTATGGAAATAATCTTAGCTTACCCCTTTATGTAGATCGATGAATAGTATGTTCTACCTATCAACCAGATTGATCATATGAGTCCAAATTCAAGTTTATATTTACAAATATTCGTGATTTTGGTTATGGTCACCATGACCGATAGTGTTGAAAATTTTTTAGATTCCCAAAATAGTGGTGAAATTTTGGATGAAAATGACCTCATCCTATCCTCAGAGCTCCAAGAAATCCCTTCAGCACCAACTAAGGAAGAAGAGGTTGTCTTGTTGCCCAAAGAGGATAGAGACACTCCTCAATTCCTCACTAATTCCTCATAATAGTTTCAAAAAAATCCTCTACTTTCAATTGTATCATAGGAATTCAATTCATCTTTTGAATACCAGTATATCAACTCCTCTCCCATCTCTGGAGAACTCATACAAAGATTTGTTTCCCCATTGGAACAAGAAGAAGAAGATGAATATGAGGAAGAAGATTAAGACCTTAAGGACACCCATAAAAAATTTTGGGAGGGCATATCTACCACTATTAATGAGAACATGGATATAAATTTGGGAACAAAAGAAGATCCATGACCCACCTTGATTAGTGAAACCATGTATTCCATTGAGAAAGAGGTATATACCTCATTCCTAATGTATCATCAAGACATATTCTTCTATAACTAAATATAAATACTATGCCTCAATATCAAGGCATCCAATCACCACATGGACATCCTAGAGGACCATCGAGGATATAAACATGCATCCAGAAGGACGCACCCAACACATGCTTGCAACATAGAGTCTGAAGTTGACAATATCATTATATCCAACTTCATCTAGGAGGACTAATCTCCCAAGTGGTTTTCCAAAATAGTCCTTTTTGAAAAGAAGAAAGGGAAAATCAGATTCTGCATCCATTTCATATATCTCACTAAAACTGCCTGAAAGATGATTTCCCAGTTCAAATCATAGAACTACTGATCGATAAAAGATCTGGATACAAGTATTTCTCTTTCATGGATGGCTATTTAGGATACAAATAAATCCAAATGGACCAATAAGATGAAGAATCCATCACATTAATCCCCCCAAAGACTATTTTTCTATTAGGTAATTCCCTTTGTCTTGACGAATGTCGTCACTACATACCAACTTTCCATGCATAACATCTTCAAACCCTTACTGGGAAAATATTTTGAACGCTATCTTGATGACTTGGTGGTTAAATACCAATAACACTCAAAAAACCTAGTGGATCTTGAAACCATCTTCAACAAATTGTGATAACACATTTTAAAAATAAACCCCTTGAAATGTGTATTTGGAATTACCTTGAGAATATTTCTTGGATTCGCGTTATGATATCACGACAACAATGTTGACCTCAGGAAGAAAAATTCAATCCTTGGAATTACACCCCTTGCAACCACATAGATTTGATAGGACTTCAGGGAAAATTTTCTTATATTAGGCAATTCATAGCCAACCTTACAAGTAGAAGTTTTCCATTCACCATGTTAATAAAAAAGGGGTTATGTTTTTGTGGATTGATGATTGTTAATAATCATTAAAAATTCTCCAAAAATACCTCTTAAGACAGATAATTCTAATGTATATTATTAAAGGATGACCACTTATCTTGTATGTGATAGCCTTGGAGTGATCATCAGGTGCCTTACTCACACAAAATAATGACAACGACAACAAAAACATATTTTATTTCCTTAATCTAACCTTGATCGATGATGAGACTATGTATTTAGATATTAAGAAGACCTGTCTGGCACTAATATTTGTAGTTTATAAATTGAGGCAGTATCTATATCACCACAAGATCTATTTGGTCTCTCATAGAAACCCACTTAAATATATCATCTGTGATCCGATGTTGAAAAAGAATATATCAAAGTGGGAAGTCATTTTGTATCACTTTTACATTTAGATCATTCCTTATAAAGTGACCAATGGCTAGGAATTGGTAGATTTTCTAAAAGACCATCCCTTAGGATACATGACTTAATTGGACACTGAACTACTTGATGATGTGGTTTTCTTGATTCAAAAGAATCCCCAGATATGGGATATGAATTGCAATGGTGCATCTATGAGCCTGAGAGAAAAGGGATGGAAGAACCCAATATCTACAAAGTTGGGAGGGGAGTTGAACTCATATCTCTTACAAAGTTAGTCCTTCCTTACTCATTCTTGCTGCTAGAGGGGTCCACGAAAAATGAAGATGAATATCAATCTTACAATACAGGTCTAGATCTAGAACTTCATGTAAAATTCAAAAACTCAAAAATAATAGGATATTATGAAATAGTCATCAAGAAGGTTAACAATGATTATGATATAAAAAGGAAGAGTTAATCTCCTTCTAAATCATGTATGAGGACTAATGGTGGAATTCCATTCTGATCCAATATTGAATCATGTCCCATGGATGTAAAATTTCAAGAATGACACCTTGGAAAATATATCCACATCTCTAGCCAATCCTGAGATTGGTGAAATAGTCATTAACATCATGCACCACCAGATGGTATCACCCTTAGTTAAAATAAATATGGAAGAGATCGATGAGATTAGTCCCATACTAGAACGGTACGATCATACCAACAACTGGATACCATCAATTTTGGATTCCTTAAATAGTAGATAACTCCCACCGAACAGAGTTGGGATAGGGAATATCCAAATATGTGAAATTAACTTTGTTCTTTATGTAGTAAAAAACAATAAAATAGAAATTTTTATGAAAAGCCTCAGTGGGGTCCTTCTCAGATTCATTGATGGAGAAGATACCACTGTGAGCATGAAGAAATACATGTTAGACCCTATAGGGTCCACCATTCAGGACTCAAGATTTAACACTAAATCCAAAGGCTTGGGTACTACTGGCCCAATCTAACATAGAACAACACAACATTTACAAAATAAATTCTTTCCTTCTAGGGTCATTCCAAATTCATCCACCACCCCCAGAGTTATTACACAAAGCTAAATAGTCATAGCCATTTTCTATATAGGTAATGGAACTCATGAGACCATAACCTCCCACTACAGCCAAGTAGTTTAAGTACATTATTATTGCGATCGACTTCTTCTCTGAGTGGTATGAATTCATACCACTCAAATAAGTTAGGGAATGGAATATTGTCTACTTTTTGAAGGCCAAAATCATCACCTGATTTGGAGTCCCTCATACTATACTAATGGAAAAAACACTAATTTATTATCTACTAAAATGGAGAAGCTGTATCAAGTGTATGATATCAAGTCCAACCATTCATATTGATACTATAAAGTGGATAATGGAATGATAGAGGCCTTCAATTATACCCTATTGAATATACTCTAGAATATTGTAGATAAAAATAGAAAGTCTTGTCTAGAAAATATCTTATATTCCTTGTGGCCTTGCTAGACCATGACCCACATAGCCACATAGTAAACCCTGTACTTGTTAGTATATGGGATAAAGGTAGTCCTACCCATCAAGGTTCAATTTCCCCCATTCCATGATTCGATATGTGATCAATTATCAAAAACTAAGAAATCCCAAAAATGGATATATGAATTGGAGAAGATAAATGAGAAAATAATTCTTACATTGTATCATTTGGATGTAAAAAAAAGAATAGTGCATGCCTTTACCAAAAAATTTCAGCTCTGATCTTTCCTCAAAAGAGTGATGGTGCTGGTCCTCTGAACTCCAATTATACCTGAAAAGAATCCTCAAATGTTGGTACCAAAATGTGATGGACCCTACGCCATACATAAGGTCTATACCAATTTAGAATATTCTCTAATTACAATGTTTGGGAAGCTTTACACAGATCCCACTTATGAAATGTTTCTGAATAAATATTTCATATAATTATGTGATAAATCGTACTGACTACATGATGATAAAATACATGACACCTTTTTCCCGACAACAAGATGAGAAAATTCATAGTGCCTTTGTCTTGACAACACAATGATTAACTAAATGGTTCCATTATCCTAGATTCATGACATTAAACTACGTAACAACCATCGTCATGACCGCATGACATTGACCTTCAGGATGAATCATCAATTTAATCAATGATCTACTACAAGTGATCTGGATCTATGCATGAGAAAGGTGGAATTCCCCTTTTATCACATGATATCCAGATCCATGTTGGACATCTCTATCTCTATTTCCATGTGAGTATTGATTCTTATAATCATAGGATACGTAGTGACGTCCAGACCCTATGTCCTGGACCCAACCATGAACAATGGAAAAAATGACCTGTTTACATATGTGTGAGACATGCATGGAGAATTTCCATTCAGAACTATGTATGACCTGATTCCCATTATCACAGGATACATAGTGATGCCTAAACTTTTGACATCAGGAACAACTGTAAATTTTCCTCCACCCATGGGATGATTTTCTCATTAGGCTTTAGCCTCAAAGCCTCTTTTATTGTTGGTATTATGTTTCAGGATGGTCCACAAATTCATCCTTCCCATAACTAAACAACCTTCATCCTGATTTCTTGACGTTAAAATAAATGTTATACTGTTTGAATCAGAAGACAAGAAAATGCATAACACAAATGTCCTTGTGGTATGATGTTAAACTACACAACACCATAATTCCTACACTTGACAGAACATTTACCTCGAAATTGGTTATCTACCATTCCATATTAGAGAACTACACATGGCTGGATTCATTCCCAATGCATGATGTGTAGCGACGCATGGATTATACCTCTTGGTCTAGACACCCCAAAGAAAAAAATCCCCCATTAATACATATGTGTCATACCTACTTAGGGGGATTTCAATAAAGAACAACATGAGGCTTCATTAATTACCATTCATGATATGTAGTGATCCTAGATTTCTAATCTTGGGTCTAGGAATAATATTGGACAAAAATTTCCTCCTCTCTATGTACGAGTATGATCTGCATATGGATCTATTTTCATGAACTACCTGGGTCTTGATTTCTGTCATCCCAATATACATAGTGGTGCCTGAATATTTAATCTCAGGTCCTAAAAGAATATTTCAACTTTACATCCCTGAATTTATGTCCTTAACACATGACATTAAAAATCAGGGTTCCCTGAGAACTAAGCATGGATTAATTCCTATCATCAAAGGATATATAGTGACACTTGGGACTTTGGACCTAGTATCAGCCACATAAAAAATATAAAAAAATGTCCCTATAGTTTATATGGAAATATAGATCTATATAAGAAATCTCACATTTTGGTTCCTCATTTAAGACCCTAACAAGGAAATAAAAACGCCCCTATATTTGAGTGATATCAAGGTTGGGAATTTTACACTTCATGGACAATTATGGTCTGACTGTTTCTTGTATACCTGATCAAAACCCATTCGTTCATCAAACTCTATTCCCCAAGTGATTTTGGTTCTCCACAATCTTTCTACATCCATCAAAAATAGAGGTTAAAAGTCATAGGGGAACCTTTTTTTGACTATGCATAAAATTCCCTAGTTGGCTATACAAAAGTTTCCGATAAAAATTCTTATCGATAAAAGGAAAATTATTCCTTGGGGGATTCCATTTCCATATTTGTAAGCCCCAATAGATTTCATGCCCCATTTCATTTCTCCTGGTCTGAGAATCCTTTGTATTATGGTTTACACATTCTTCCCTCCCCACATATGGGGCATGTTGAAAGATGTTGGCCTAATTAGCCTCCAGTAAAACATTGTTTCGATATAAAATGGTCCTAGATATATAACCATAAAATATAGAACTCAATGTCATCCTGATCGAATGATGTTTAACTGCATAGCTGAGATCCTAATCACAGGACACTAAACTGTGTGATATTAAGAGAAACGTTTGGCTTGATTCCTGTCATCACAGGATATATAGTGATGCCTAAACCTCATGACTTTGGTCAAACCATCAAGTATAAATGTGCATTATTTTCTTGTGTATGGGACAAACTTACACCTGAACTTTCCAGATACAACAACAAAAATGTGTCCCGTACCCTGTTCATGGATCATACCTTCATGGGGGGAGGGAATATTACAACAACTATGCATGGATTGATACCCATTTTGATGAGATACATAGTTACCTCTGGATCCCATTTCTTGGACCCATCCACATAAAAAAATCTTTCCTATGCTTGGGACAGACTTGGGAAATGGGAATATCTCTATCTCTTCTTAGGAAAATTTTGAATTGTAAAACACCAATCATGTTTGGTTACCCATCTTTCACAAACGATACACTATTTTCGGAAAGTTATGAATTCTTATAAACCTACCTAACCTTCAGGGGTAGAGAGATAATGTCCTAGAGACACCTTTTTTGACTATGCAAAATATACCCCAGTTGGCTCCACAAAAGTTTTTCACAAAAAGGCCTATAAACCAAAGATAAATTCATCCCTAAGAGAGGCCTTTACTACCACATTATACCCCAAAGGACTTTTACATCCCATATCACTCCCCAGATTAGGAAACCTCATAGAATACAATTTAGAACCATCCCCACACCCCTTCATGCTTGAATATGATAAAGAATTCCTAGTCAGATTACCATGGAAAGGGATAATCATTTATCTCTTAGTCAATGAAAATAAATCTTAAGTTTTAAAAACACATCCGAGTAGTAAGATGATAAACTAATCCACTCATGTCTTAGATATATGAAATTATGGTGAACCATGATTTGACCATTCTTTTCAAAAACTAAATTCATGTGATATTTGTTTCACATTCATTATCAAAGACGATACATGTTCCCTCATAGTTTTCCAGCATCATTCCCTTGATAAGACACCCTTTTTGGTCTTGAGAAATCTGAATTTCCATAAAGTGACTTGGCCATCAAGAAGTTTAGGGTCAGTGTCATGGGAAAACCTTTGTTTCACTATTCTGAATATGTCAGGATTGCCTCTACATAAGTTTCCCCTTAAAAGGTCCTATCAATCAAAGGAAAATTCATACCTATGCAAGAATTTTCCTATCTCCATATTCCCCAACTATATAATATTGGTAACCATTCCTATGGTTACCCCTCACATGATTTACACATATCATGTTTAGGATTCTAAAATCACAAATCCCAGGTCAATAAAAATCCATGATTCATTTATGAAACATATTAGGGCATACATGGACATTAAAACCTATGAGGGTCCACACACCATATTTTTTTATCAATGATGTTCTACCTAAAACATCAGTGACATTAGTCAATTTTTGAAGACTCTAAAATACCCACAAATATAGACACAGAACTTGCCAGGTTGAATTCATGCAAAGGGTGCCCTAGGTTAAAGTTGAGTATCAGCTCGCTAGACCTATGATTCTCCTAGTTTAGGGAAAAATAAAATATATAAAAAACTAATGAGGTACAATGTTTTTTAGGTTGAAAACCCACAAAGGGAGGCCTAATAAAAATTCAATCTATGCCCACTAAGCCTACACTATAGTGGAGTTATGAAAAAATTAAGGTTATAATAGATAAGACAAAAATTTCATAGGGTTTTTTATTTAACCCTATAAACTTTCAAAACCATGCTAACTAAGTACCTCGACTAAGAAAAAAATTATAGCATTAAATTATCATGTCAATTTAACTATCCTAAATAGTAATTCAAATTGATATATAGTGACTAAAATATTGAAGTCATCTGACATATTTTCCTTTCAAATCATATTGAAAATTATGATTGATGGATATTGAAGGAAAATATGGAAGACACGTGTTGGAGAGAAAATTAGTTTTCATTTCATTAAGTGAGAATGGAGGAGTACCCACAACATGGAGTCTCTATATATGAGCAGGACATAGTAATTATAGGTGTCACTCAACATATTTTCAGAGTTTTAACAATGTCGGGTCTAGGTCCCCTAAGGATCGACAAAGCTCCAGTATGTTTATAGTCTTGACCTCTGCACTGACCCACATAACCTCCAACTCTATAGCTTCATCCAAAACTTCCTTTTCATCATCCTCCACTAGTTATTTACCTTCATCAATTGGTGCCTCAGGGTGAGAAAATTCTTGCAGGTGCCACTCCAGTTCTTGGATAAGTCGCTCCACCTCTTAATGAAGTAACTCTGCTGAGGCCCTGTACTTTTTACTTTATCTTTGTCACATCATAGGTATTATGGCAAGCCAAATAGATTCATTATAAAGGATCATGCTATAAGAAACAATATTATCCATGGACTATCAAATTAATAGAAAAGAGTGGACCATGCTTACCATCTTTTGGGAAGCAATCACCCGATTTACTATGTCATAAATGGCATGGTTATCAAATCTACCATACCTAATGAATAAAAATAGGAGATATATCTAGGGAAGTGTCTTCGAAAATTCTTCTTTGGGGGTTTGAGAGATCAACTTCCATATATCCTTACATATTGTTTAGTAGGAAGAGTCGAGGACATCCAATCCCTCTTGAATTTCCTCAGAGTCAATCTCATATGGTGGATGATATTTAAGGATTAGTACCACTAGAGAAGGACTTATCTCTGAAGTCTTGATATGTCTTTTCCCTACAGTAGTTGGCTCCCATGTAATGTTATAAATTTCACACATCAGGATATCAATCGTAACCACAGTAGTTAGTGACAACAATCTTGAATTCAGAAGGTCTAAATAGTTAATAACTGAGTCTAAAAGGAAAAGGGAATGGTTAGATATATGGATAAATCATCTCTACTCGATGGGACATAAAAAACCCTAACCACCATTGTTTCATCATCACCCAATAGATTGGGTGATGCATCCTCTATTTGAAAATCAACTTCAGATTCCTCTAGAAATACCCAGGGTGAAGAATCATGCTCTATGAGGTCAAAAATATCCAAAAGGACACTCAATGGTACCATTCATACCAATATAATCATCATGGAATTAGAGGATACATCTGATTCTGATTCTTCTTGAGCCTGGACCACTCCCTCTTCCATGGGTACACTCCCCAAAGGGGTAGGGTCAATATACTCAGTAGGAACATAGAACCCTAATGATACCCACTAAATAAGGGTCTATGTCATTTTATTAGGATAATTTGACCTCCTAAGAGCCAGGATATTCCCGATATATTCATTTTTTGGGGCCCCACATTCAATTCATCCACAACCAGTGAATTTCTTACACTCGTCTTTGCAGGAGCAGGTCCAAAACATTCAGTTTTAACCAAATACTCTGAAGACTCTTACACTACTATAAAAAGGTTATTTGATCTGAAATATATTTCCTACAAGGGCTAGAGATCCCCCTAAATCCATCAATTGGTTTGTATTTCTTATCCTTCTCATCTATAGCCGTCATCGATACCACCCCTACCTCCAATGAAGTAGGAGCTATAGATGTCTATGAAATTTCTACATGCTTTCTCATCAGACATGCACTATATTATTTTCATGATGATTAGTTGAAAAATTAAGGCTCATAGAATGATAAATAAATAAATAAATGTGATGATTACATATGATTCAGTATTTCAGATGTATCATTAGTTGCAATGCTTGCCGATGTTTGGTGGTATTCCACATAGATGGCACTATAGATAGAAAAATAGGTGGGGATGTAGGTTTAGATGCTTTGGAAGGATCCACAAGGGCCACCTCCATATGCTCTATTACCCCAGGTGATCCCTCTCCAGTGACTCCCATTTCTGATGTAATGTTCTCCCCTACAAAAGTGCCACTTGGGGTGAATTATAGGGAAGAAACTATCTGCCGAATCTCTCTAGACTCTTACAAGTATCAGGAGATGAGGTTTAAAGTCACGATAGTAAAGAAAAAAATTATTTGGTGAAAATTAAATCTTTATAAGTGTCATCTAGATAGGTCATGATAATCCCCATATGTTTTATCCAATTAGACTAATAAGTTTTTCCATTTAATATTATAGGTAGGTATCCATGTCTACAAAATATGTAGCAACCTCATGTGGTTTTTTGTATAATGAAATCCATATGTTAGTAGTGATTACTTCAAAGACAATAAGTTTAAGAGGCTATGATTTATGCTTCTCAAAGTTATCTTCAGTAGATGTATTTTACCTTAAGGTATCTTATGGTTTACAAGCCTTTGGGAACACCACAATATAGGGTGGTCAATACTGGGGGATCTGACTAAGGAAGAAAGGTAGGTTCTGATAGTCATATTTTCTTTCTAGGATCTTCAACTATGCTATACTCCTATAGGGATGCGCGCTTCTGAGATCCTTTATGAAAATGGTGAATCTCTCCCACTCCTGTTGTGATAGGAGGGTTTACTTCATCTAAATCCTTGAAGGTATGGCTATCATCCTCATCATACTCATTTACATCAGACCTCACCATGGAAAGAGCCCAATAAGTATATTTGTGTAAGTTCATCTAGAAATTGATATATTTTCAACGATATTAGAGATAAAATCCCACCTCCTCAGGATCACCATGATAAGAGATGGTGGAAGGCACTGACATGTATCCATATCCAATAAATGAGAACTCCTTATCTTATAGAAAGCACCATAGTGCGCGATCCAAATAGGTGCCCCTCAAAGAATCCCATTACCTCTAGGACCCTAGAAATGAAGATTTTAAAGGGATGGATGTGTGAAATACAATATTACTGGCAATATAATTATAGTTCGAGCCACAGGAAATCAAAAATTTCCTTGGGATTTTGGAAACAAGGGATTTCCATTGATTCCTTTTGAGCCTAGAATTATTGACTTCTTTTTCTTTCTTCCCTATATCCTTAGTACATTCTCAGGACTCAAAAATAGAAATTGGTTATTCCAATTGACCTTCTAGGTAAGATCGGTTCCAAAAGTCAGCAATAGAAACTCGTAAGTGCGGGCTCGAGACCCATGTACGGTGGGATCACGATCCAGCATCGGTTGTCCTCCAGAGTGAACATTGTCCACATATGTTGAGCTATCATTAAATTTTAATCCTAGAATGCATTGTTGAGTGTGGCAAAAAACCTCATGTGGATACCTGGAGGCCAAATATATAGGGTTAATATCCCTCACAGATAATTTCACCACCAATCTTGGAAAACAAAACACCTTCTCTTAAATGGACAAGGTATTTTGACTTGGAGAATTCCCCAAACCCAACATTCACCAATGTAATAGAAGGGGGAAAATATAGATCATAGGTGAAGTGGTCATGGAAATTGACCCATATCAACACTTCCAACTCATCCTGGTCCGATGGAATGACCCCACTTAGGTTTTAATGGTATGGCCAGATGGTGGCATCTAGGATCGACTGTGTATTGATGAATGTATATCCTACCATATGAGCTTCTACCAAGACCAAGATAATCTAGAAAGGAACCACTAGTTAGTGTTTTGGTTTCCCCTCACTAATACATCTAAAAAAATGGTATATAATCACTAATAATGGTACAATAAGATCAATATACCGACTGATATCCAATTGAGATTCCATGTTTAAAGTTCTGACTCTAAACGCAATACTAGAATCAAACACCGGTAAAAGATAGGTACTCAAAAACATTGCAAGAAAGGGGTCCAATTGAAATAGATATTCATCATTAGCGATGATATCATAGCCTCATTAATTGAACCGGCCTTCTTTCAGAGTGTCCAATAGGCACCCATGTTCCTTTGAGTTTCAATGGTTGGGAAATTCCTTGTTCTCTATACATAGGTATATTGGGAACTTTTCTTAGTGAAGGTGTTAATCCAATAAAAAAATGGAACATCATGATTTTGATAGGGGTCATCATTAAAATAGGACATTGTCTTGTCAATGATTTTCTTGAAAACAGAGGGAGTCCTCTTTGCATCATCCCAGACCAAAGAGGGTGCTAGAAATTCATCATATATATCACTGATGATGGGAACAACCTAAATCATCCAGACGTCCCCACAGATGATGTTGACCTCCCCATGTACCATGTGGAATTTGTTTTTGTCCAGGTTCTACCTAAAAAATATTTGGGATAAGTGTTTGGTTTTTGTGAGAAATGGTATGGGATAACCAGACTTCCTCATATATCCTTGTGTCCTACAAGTCAACTTTGAATTCCACATAGATCTGAAGTACCCAAAATGGCAACCCCCATTCCAAGATAAATTATCCCCCAGGGTGAAGGTCCCATTTTTATGACCACCCCTGTTGCTCTGTCATCATGGCCTTCCATGAAATTTTATGGTAACAATGAACTTTATCGTCTGATTCCCACACTGTTTACTCTAACGACCGAGGGGTGTCATTCCAAATGGACCTAATAGTGAATCTATTCTTAATAAATTACCCCTTGTATGAGAAATTGATCTAGGGGATATTACTATTATAAAGTCTCTAGGTTTCAGGTTGGTTTGTCGGGTGCGGTGTAGGAATCACTACGTTACATGGTAGCTCGAATAGATGGATGGAAATCCTATACAAGACTATAAAACCTATTTGGATGATACTAACAAGTCCCTCCATCAGTTGGTAAAGTGAGATGATTTAATTTGTATTGTCGATAGATTATATCGTAGCCTTCCTCATTTCTTCAGCATCTGAGAGGGTCGGAGCAGCAAAAACATGAGTATTTTGAGAAGGGTCCATCATTTTTTTCATCAAAATTAATAATTAAAGTAATTAGTTTTCAAAAAAAATTGAAAAGTAGAAAATTATGAAGTCCATGAACCCTATTTTCATGAAGGAATAGGCCCAAAAACCATCATCATGCAGAATTAATTCATGTTACACCCCAAGATATCATAGTACATTATTTTTTCGAAGTAATTCAATAACTTTCACTACAAGCAACACCGAGTTCTAGAGCACCATGACTTACCAAAAAAGACATTAAAAAGAAGTTATGAATAGTATTAACTGAATTTTGAACTTTAAATAATCCTTATAATTTTAGAATCCATATTATGATTTTCTTAGACATAATGTATGAACAAAAACATTTTTTCAAATAAAAGAAGCATTTTTGAAAAAATAGAATTTTACCGCCTTTTAATGGCGAACCATTTTTAAATCCAATAATTTAACATTTTATATATTACATTTTACAAAATAAACTTCTTCATTGGAATCGAGATATAAGAATTTAGATTCAACAAATTGTTTGTGTTTTTCTAAAAACTTTCATATTTTGGTGAATAGTGAAAAATACTATATTTTAACTGAAAACAACTTTTTTAATCAAAATAATTTATATTGTTAAACTATACATATGAATGGTTTGTAAGTATAATTAGATTATATTTTTACCATTTAATCCAATTTTGGTCATTGGATGTAATTTCACTTTGAAATTGGGCATAAACTAGTGTCAATCTTTTAATAGTTATTGTTTATTAAAAACACGTTTTTTATTATTGACAACGATAATTAATTTTAAATTAATAAATGAAACTTATATATTTTTAATTTGGTAAAATAGACATCATTTTTGGATTTGGAATATCGAAATTATCCTAGGGTAAATTTTTGGTATTTTTCTGAAAACTTTTAATTTTTGATGAATAGTGAAAAACACTGAGTTATAGTTTAAAACCGAATTTTTATTTAAATAATTATTTATTTTATTTAAATTTATTTTAGGTCAAAATAGATACATAATACCTATATATGTTCAATGTAATTCATTCGAATCAATTTATAATAATTTTTGATATATAAAAATTTTTATTGAACTTTTTACCGTCTTTTACCCACCTCCTAGGAGAATTTGTAAATTCACATAAAACATAATTTTACCACTTTTGTGAGTTGATTTTTGAAATTCAAGATATGCAATTAATATAAAGGAGTAAATTGTGGTTCAATAAGATGAAAATAATTTTTTTTGAATAGTAACTTTTAACTTTTAATTACCGCAGTTAAAGGTAAATAGGGTAATTCAATGTAAAAAGAATATTATAATAATTCAATATTACCTTAACACGTGTCCAAACCTTATTGGTTGAGTCATTAACGACCATGGTCATCTTTTGGTCTATTTTGGGACCCCTTTGAGCCACTTGTAAGTGATAATGACAGTTTAGATTAATTAACTTAAAGTAATGGAAAAAATGACAAAAACAAATATATTTTAGTAAATTAATTTTTACAAAAGGTTATATAAATTATATTTTAGACTATAAATATACATTGGAAATATTAAATGATTTTCTACATCATGGTATTATATTTATAATTTTTAGACATTAAATAATTAAATTTATTTATGACACAATGATGATGCAGTAATTACCTTATTAATTAATGAATCAAATAAATGGTATTATAAATATTAAAATAAATATAATTTTGAAGATTTTATGAAATTCACGAATTTTTTAGGTGCCTATGACATGTTAGGTCCGATTCAATGTATCTTGTTCTGAGTAATCAAGTTTTGATGTCTTTCACAAAAACAAAATATCAAATAGTGTCAAAATTGACATAAATTAATATTTAAAACAAATATTATATGATTAATTGATATTATATTCCTAAAAATATAAGGTTAGGACAAAAAAACTTATATAATTATAGGTTAATCATTAATGGACCACTTGGGGGACGTTTGGAAGTATATAGTAAGTTTATTAACCATATAATATAAAAATACAAAGAGACATGGTAAATGTAAAACTAATTATCTAAGGGTTAAAACTAAATGTTAAGGATAATAATGTGACACAAACCTATCTAAAACCTATTGGTTGAGTGGATTTAGACCCATAAACACCTTATAACTTGAATAATTAACTTTGTAGCCATTTTAAATAGAATATAAATTTATTATAAATTAATACTTTAAGTTTTTTCTAAAGAGCCACTGCCCCCCCCCCTTATAAAAGGACACCACTTCTAACCAATACATCATACCATAAAAGCCTTTTGGTTCAGCCAACCCCTGCCCAAATATCCTCTCAACATCCCTCAATTCAACCCAGAGGCCTTAGTTTGATCATAAATCCAACCTAATGAGCCCGTTGGATCAAATCAAAAGGAAGAACCTGAAGATGAGGTAATGATTTCACCACCCTCTTTTAAGTTCCTTTCTTCATCCACTTATTCATTCTTTGTTATTTCCATTATAAAATAATAAATCCAGTATATTCTATATAATGTGATGTTATTAGAAATATTTTACAACCAAATTCATTATTCTATCCACCCTTTGAATGACACGTCACCATACGTGCGTATGTATGGATTACCTTCTCCACATTGTGGTGTAATTGTTATTCAAAACATTATTATTTGGATGGGTAAAATAATGATGTGTAATTCATTCAAATAATAAATATAACATGATAATGATTCTGTATATATGATATACCATCCAATTATATATTATTTTAATATCAAAATAATGATATTGTCGCTCGTGCGTACGTACAGACTACGATCTTCATGAACGCGATGAGATTCATTCCCCATCGTATCCATTCAAGTCTAATTCTCATTTGATGATTAAAAATAATATTTAAGGACTTGATATAATTCTAGATATGAATAATATAAATCGCATCCATAACAAATACGGCTCATATAAGAATGAATATAAAGACAGAAAATCCATTAACACCTGAAACAATGATAATACTAAGATATTATTAACAAATCAATGTTAAAAGATCATATATGATATAATATTAATGTATAATATTCTTGTATAATTTAGTAAAAATTATTTCACAATTATACAAGAGATTAACCTACCCTCGACCAAGGAAAATTACAAGGTAAGGGTTTATTTCACAATCTCTTCATTATCTGAGGCTGTTTGTATGTAATTATCTACTGGGACCTCTTTATCATCTAATCCATGTTTCTTAAAAATGTATTTCAAATCATTCTTACTATTTTACAGAATATGGGTTAATGTCATTTATACGATTTTTTTACTTTTTATAAGAAGTTTATAAAGGAATCTTTTTGTCGTTTTCCAAACAAGGTCTTTTTTAACCTTTTCGACAGAATTAAGGTAAGAATATTTTTTTATATGGCGGGTGCGGCTATTTTACACTGTTATAAAATCATCGAAGCTTCCCTTACAAGCTTATAAGAATATTTTGAATGTAAATGTTTTATTTTATAATTACTTGACCTTTAAATGATTATAAAATTAATATTTTATGAATTTTTGAAAGGTACTCTTTATCTAGATCAGAATTTTAAATGTTTTAAAGATTTATCTTTCTAAATATTTTTAATTAATGTCCATGTTTTCAAAATGATTTTAAGGATTTATTTATATGGACATGAATTTTTTGAAATGATATTCCTTTTTAAAAAAATTTAAGTGGTATGGGACACTTTGAATCAAAAATCACTTTTAAATTACTTCCTTTATAAATGTGTGACTTTTAAATGATTTCAAAAAAACTGATATTTTTCTCAAATAGGTTTGATTTCATCTATGTCAACATACTTTGATGGATTTTAAGCTTATTTGAAGTTGATTTATTATGATACAAAACATCCATATTGTATTGAAGTTTTTGTGATATGTTTGGCTGTGGATGTGTTATTTTTATACCATTCATGGTTTATGGAGAAAGTATTGACATTTCATATGATAGTTTTAATACGAATGTTTATGTTATGTTTAAACCTGTTCATGTGAAGAATTCATTGGACTTAATAAGTGACGGGTGGAGCCCGTTATAGCTCCTCGATGCATTGGTAGGTCTCATGAGAAAAACTAGTGTCTTGCCACAAGTCCTTAAAAAATATTATTTGTAGTCCTGGCGCGAGGCCTTGACTATGTGGTTATGATAGTCTAGAATTATGCATTCCATCATTATGAAAGTGGTTATTGATATTGCATGTGATTTTTCTATTAGTTGAATATCCATGTGAATAAGTAAATGGAATTATTTCAATTTATTTTTCCCATGTTATGCTGAAGTTAAAATTAAAAAGGATTTTATTTCAGTTATGGATTTCCTTAAATGTTTATGTTTATTGACGAAAATTTCTGCTATATTGTTATCCTTACTGAGCATCTGATCTCACCTCTTTCAATGTTTTATTTTTTCCAGTATGTGAAGAAGTATTTTATGAATAAACTGCAGGGATAGTATGATTGAATATGAAGTCAAGATTTTATTGTAGTTTTTCACATTATTATGTAGTGTAAGACTTATGAATGTATCTAGTGTTTCCAAGGATACTAAACTAATCGGTCTTTCGAGACTTGATCTTTTGTGATCATGCCAATGTTCTGTAATAATGCACCATCTATAGGTAACTGGGGTCGGGGTGTTACAGTTGGTATCAGAGAAAGTTTAGTTCAAACCTTGGAAACTATATTTAGATAAACTCCGATTAGAGCACATAGACCTAAGATGGACATTGAGGATTAGTAAAGAAGAACTTCCTAGAATTTTGATACTGTAGATATTTTGTGAGTTTTCCGAGCAATACATCCCTGACTGGATTTTAGCTAGTAGAGGTGGCTCTGGAATAGATGTACCTAGGGGTAAAACCCAAAAACACCGCTTTGAGATAGACTCGAATGGGAACTCGTGCACGACAACTGTCCTTGCTGCACTCTTTTTGAGGACACTCCTGGGGGATATACTTAGGATAATTCTCAATTTCTTTACAAACCATTATGAAGGGATTCTGAGTATATACTTCCTTAATGAATTTTTTTTATGATTATGGATTATATCCATAAAATGTTCAATTTACGTTAGGTATTTTACAAGTTTGGAGTTATTCATTGCAATTCATAAACTGACCTAGTGTATGCCATTGTTTAGAATTGGCACCCAGTAGAAGGAATGAGAACTCCAACAATATGCATGATCCAATGAGTAAGAAGGATCAAATATTTCATTGTCCTAAGCCATAATTTATAAGGGAAATTTTCCCCCACGTATTATCATCATATGAAGAAATAGTATCGTGTGTTGATCAAGATATTTAAAGAATTCTCAAAGTCCTATGGATATGAAGGGAAGCCAGAGAAGAAAAGTATGGTAGAGAGAAGGACAGATAAAGGGAAGAAGGTAAAGAAGGATTTTTCCATATGTGATAATTGTGGGAAGAAACACCCAGGAACTTTCCTGAAGGGAATGGGAGATTATTATAAGTGTGGAGAAAAAGGACACCAAGTACGTGACTGCAAGGGACAGAAAAAGGTTTCAAATGTACAATGCTTCATCTGTAAAGAGTTGGGAAACTACGCGAACTAATGTCCAAATCATTTGAGAAATCCCCAAATGATTCTATTGGATAGTAATTAAGTTATGATAGTACCTCAAATAAAGAATAATGACAAGATTTCTTATGTTGTTATTTTAGGATTATTTCATTTGAGTGTTGTATCAATAATATACTGGTTATATGAATTATGGAGATAAATAAGGATTGTACTGCAGTACTATTTTATTGAGGATTTGAGATTATATGGTTCTAATAAAAGTGACTTAATAGTAAGCTACACTTTTTGTAAAACACAAGGTTGAAGGAAAGGTAATCCTTAATATGGTCCTGTTAATGAAGTAGTGATTTTGGAATAAGAGATTGTTGATTTGGATAAATTATATTAGATATTCTTGACTTCCTTGAAACTGATTAATGATTTGTATATTCCATCATTATTGGAGTTTACAACATTTTTGGATAGAGGGAGTATATCTATTATTCTACAAGGAATAAGGGAGCATGAATGAAGTCAATAAGGTTTTATCGTAATTCAGGATGTTGCAGTGTTTTAAAAGAATACATGATGAAGGAATTCACATGTTATTACGTGGAAAAAGGATCTTCATTGTGTTTAACTTCCTTATAAATTTTGGACCGAAGGTTTGGGTATAATTATTTTTGATAAGTCTAAAGGTTTAAATGGATTAAGTTTGAAATTGGATATTATTGTTGATATTATTTTTGGATTTCCATAAAAGGAAAACCCGGAGGTCTGGCAGAAACATGTCGTGTCTAGCAACGCCATGAGATTTGAACCCACAACCGAAGGGCGACAAGGGTGTATCACCTACCACTGGCCTGTGTGATGTCCTGGATGGTATAATGTAATTTTTTTTAAAAAAACTTCTAGTAGATGAATTATAAATTCATTTATTTGAACCCTATACGAATAGGATAAATAGAATATTATTTTTAAGTTATATTATCTTTTAGAGTGAAAGATGAGTTTTTGGTAGAAATTAGTTAAAGGATGGGACTCAACTTGTCAAGTATATATTTTTCTTCTTCTTTTATTCTATGAAGAAATTAATTCTTATAATTTAGTGAAGGGATCTTAAAAACAAATAAATGTGTTATCCTAATACCATATGTTTTTTTGAACTGATGGTATTTTAAATCATCATAGATTGATGAATTTAAGGCCCTCGATTTTAAACTTGTTTGTGATTTATGACCTCAATAACTACCTATAAATATTTAGGTTTTTCTTCCAATTATATGTCTTTAATTTCCACCAATGTTTTTCTAATCCAGATCATAATTTGGTGGTGACCCTTTCATTCCCCTTTTCCTCTTATTAAGACTAAATTTTATTAACCTAATTTCTGATGTGGGTTTTCCCAATGGTATATTCTATTTTCAAACATTTATTTTAGAAAAATAATTTCAAATTGCGAGGATGCAATTTATTGAAGGAGGGATGAATGTAACACCCCAGGATTTCATAGTACATTATTTTTTCAAAGTAATTCAATAACATTCACTAAACACTTCACCGAGTTCTAGCGCACCATGACTAACCAAACAAGCCGTCCAAAAGAAGTTATGAATAATATTAACTGAATTTGGAACTTTATATAATACTTATAAGTTTAGAATCCACATTATGAGTTTCTTAGACATAATTTAAGAACAAATACATTTTTTTCAAATAAAAGAATCATTTTATAAAAAATGCAATTTTACCGCCTTTTAATGGAGAACCCTTTTTAAATCCAATATTTTAAACTTTTATATATTCAATTTGACAAAATAAAATTCTTAATTGGAATTGGGGTATAATAATTTAGATTTAATAAATTTTTGGTGTTTTTCTGATAACTTTCATATTTGGGTGAATAGTGAAAATACTATATTTTAACTGAAAACAACTTTTTAATCAAAATAATTTATAATGTTCAACTATACATATGAATGGTTTGGAATTATAATTAGATTATATTTTTACCATTTAATCCAATGTTTTTCATTGGAAGTAATTTCACTTTGAAATTGGATATAAACAAGTGTTAGTCTTTTGATAGTTATTGTTTTTTAAAAACACGCTTTTTATTTTTGACAATGGGAATTAATTTTAAATTAATAAATGAAAATTATATGTTTTGAATTTTCTAAAATAGAAATCATTTTTGGATTTCGAATATATAAATTTTCCTAGGGTAAATTTTTGGTATTTTTCTGAAAACACATAATTTTTGATGAATAGTGAAAAACACTAAGTCATAGTTTAAAACTGAATTTTTATTTAAATAATTATTTATTTTATTGGAATTTATTTTTGGTCATAATTTATATATAATACCGATATAAGTTCAATTTAATTCATTGGAATCAGTTTATAATAATTTTTGATATATAAAAATTTTATTGAACTTTTTACCGTCTTTTACCCACCTCCTAGGAGAATTTGTAAATTAATATAAAACTTAATTTTACCTCATCTCTGAGTAGAATTTAGAAAATCCAAGAGACACGGTTAATATCAAGGGGTAAAATGTGGTTCAATAAGATGAAAATAATTTTTGATGAATAGTAACTTTTAACTTTTATTTACCGCGGTTAAAGGTAAATATGGTAATTCTAGGTAAAAAGAATATTATAATAATTCAAAATTACCTTAGCATTTGTCCAAACCTTATTGGTAGATTCATTAACGACCATGGGAATATTTGGGAAGATTTGGGGACCCCTTTTAGCCACATTGAAGTGATACTGACATTTTAGATTAATTAACTTAAAGTACAGGAAAAAATGACAAAAACAAATATCTTTTAGTAAAGTAATTTTTAAAAAGGGTTATTTAAATTAGATTTTCGACTATAAATCTAAATTGTAAATATAGAAATAGTTCCTACATTATGGTATTTTATTTATAATTTTTAGATATTAAATAATTAAATTTATTTATGACACAATGATGATGCAGTAATTACCTTATTAATTAATGAATCAAATAAATGGTATTATAAAAATTAAAATAAATATAATTTTAAAGCTTTTTTGACATCCACGAATTTTATGGGTTCCTATGACATGTTAGGTCTTATTAAATGTATCTTTTTCAGAGTAATCAAGTTGTGATGACTTTCACAATAACAAAATATCAAATAGTGTCAAAATTGGCATAAAGTAATATTTAAAACAAATATTATATGATTAATTGTTATTTAATTCTTAAAAATCTAAGGTTCATCCATAAGACTTATATCATGATAGTTGAATCATTAATTCACCACTTGGGGGTAACTTCGAAGTTTATAGTATGTTTATTAACAATATAATATAAAAATACAAAGAGACATGGTAAATGTCAAACTAATTAACTAAGGTTTAAAACTAAATGATAAGGTGAATAATGTGACCCAATCCTATCTAAAACCTATTGTTTGAGTATATGTATACCCATAACCACCTTTTACTTTGAATAATTCACTTTGGATCCATTATAAACGGAATATTAATTTATTATAAATTAATACTTTACGTTTTTTCTAAAGAGCCCCTCCTCCCCCTTATAAAAGGACACCACTTCTAACCAATTAGTAATACCATAAAAGAATTTTGTTTCGGGAAAAAACTGCCCAAATATCCTCTAAACTTCCCTTACTTCAACCTAGAGGCCTTAGTTTGATCATAAAGCCATCCTATGGATCCCTTTTGATCAAATCAAAAGAAAGAACCTAAAGAAGAGGTATTGATTTCACCACCCTCTTTCAAGTTCCTTTCTTCTTCCACTTCTTCTTTCTTTGTTATTTATATTCTAAAATAATAAATATAGTATCTTATATATACTTTGATGTTATTTTAAATATTTTACAACCAAATGAATTATTCTATTCACCCTTTTAATGACATGTCACCATATGTGCATACGTACGGCTTACCGTTTCCACGTCATGGTGTAATTGTTATTCAAAACATTATTATTTGGATGGGTAAAATAATGATGTGAAATTCATGTAAATAATAAATATAACATAATAATTATTTTTTATATATGATATAACATCCAATTATATATTATTTTAATATCTAAATAATGATATTGTCGCTCGTGCGTACGTACAGACTATCGTCTCCACGAACGCGATGAGATTCATTCCCCATCGTATCCATTCAAGTATAATTATCATTTTATGATTAAAAATTATGTTTAAGTACTTGATATCATTCTAGATATGAATAATATAAATCCAATCCATTATAAATATGGCTCACATAACAAATAATATAAAGAAAGACGAATCCGTTAACACCCGTAAGGATGATAATACTAAGATATTATTAAAAAATCAATGATAAAAGATCATATATGATATCATATTAATGTATATAATTATTTTATAATTTAGTAACAATTATTTCACCATTATACAAGAGGTTAACTTACCCTCGACCAAGGAAAAGTACAAGGTAAGGGTTTTTTCACAATCTCTTCATTATCCGAGGTTGTTTATACGTAATTATCTACTGGGACCTCTTTATCATCCACATCCTAGTTTCTTAAAAATGTATTTCAAATCATTCTTACTATTTTACATAATATGGGTTAAATTCATTTATACCCTTGTTTGAATTTTTATAAGATGTTTATAAGGGAATCTTTTCGTCGTTTTCTAAACAAGGCCATTTTATCCTTTTTGATAGAATTATGGTAAGAATATTTTTTTATACCGCTGGTGCGGCTATTTTCCACCGTTATAAAATCATTGAAGCTTCCCTTCAAAGTATATAAGAATATTTTGAAAGTAAATGTTTTATTTTATAATTATGTGACCTTTAAATGATTTCAAAATGAATATTTTAAGAATTTGTGAAAGGTACTCTTTATCAAGATCAGAATTTTAAATATTTTAATGATTTATCATTCTAAATAATTTTAATTAATGTCCATGTTTTCAGAATGAATTTAAGGATTTATTTATATGGACATGAATGTTTTGAAATGATATTTATTTTCAAAAGTTTTAAAGTGGTATGGGACACTTTTATTCAAAAATCTATTTTAAATTACTTCCTTTATAAATGTGCGACTTTTAAATGATTTAAAAAAAGAGATATTTCTCTCAAATAGTTTTGATTTCATCTATGTCAACATCCTTTGATGGATTTTAAGCTTATTTGAAGTTGATTTATTATAATAAAAAACGTCCATATTGTATTCAATGTTTTGTGATATGTTTGGTTGTGGATGTGTTATTTCTACACCATTCATGGTTTATGGAGAAAGTATTGACATTTCGTATGCTAGTTTTAATACGAATGTTTATGTTATGTTTAAACCTATTCATGTGAGGAATTCATTGGACGTAATAAGTGACAGGTGCATCCCGTTATATCTCATCGATGCATCGGTATGTCTCATGAGACAAACTAGTGTCTTGGCACAAGGCCTTGACAAAATATTATTTGTAGTCTTGGCATGAGGCCTTGATTATGTGGTTATGATAGTCTGGAATTATGAATTTGATCATTATGAAAGTGATTATTGATATTTCATGTGATTATTAGACAAGTATAATATCCATGTGAATAAGTAAATGGCGTTATTTCAATTTATTTTTTCCATGTTACGCTGAAGTTCAAATTTAAAAGGATTTTGTTTTAGTTATGAATTTACTTAAATGTTTATGTTTATTGAGGAAAGTTTCTGAAATACTATTATCCTTACTGGGCATCTGAGCTCACCCCTTTCAATGTTTTATTTTTCCCAGGATGTGAAGAAGTATTTTATGAATGACCTGTAGGGATTGTATTAGGGAATATGAAGACAAGATTTTGTTGTAGTTTTTCAATTTATTATGTATTGTAAGACTTATGAATGTATCTAGTGTTTACAAGGATACTAAAATAATCAGTCTTTCGAGACTTGATCTTTTGTGATCTTTACAATGTTATGTAATAATTCACCGACTCTGGGTAACTACGGTCAGGGCGTTACAATTCGACCATGAACCAATATTTCATGAAGTCTTCAGTCTGTGAATCGTTAGCCTATGAATGCACTAGAACATGGAGCGTTGTCTAGAAATGTGATGGATCACAAAATGTTTGAATTTGTGAGGTACCCACTCTCCATGTGGAGTTCCAAACTAATTGATTCACAACTAAGGTTTTCAATTCATTGATGATGAAACTCTATTCACAGAAGAGATGATTGCAAAGGAAATAGTTTGCACGTGTAATCTACAATTGAGAGAGTATGACAGAGCACCAAGTTTGTTGAGAAATCTAGTATCATACCAATGATCTAGGCCTCTATTTATACGTGTGGTCCCCTCTTATGGGTCCACATAAATACCATAAAATAATTCAAAATCAGATCGCTTTCAACATTAGAATAGCCTTCTCTTCATTCTGATCAGAACCCATTCCAATATAGGTGTGGTGTTTTTATGTCGTAAAAATACTGAAATGGAAAATAAGTTAATTATATAGGTTTGGAAAAGGTTAGAAAGGATAAATAGAAGATAATATAAGGAAATGTTCAAAGGGATGCGACCGTGAAGTGAAAATCCCTTCACAGACCGTTGCTCTGCATATCGTACCACCTAATCACGAAGAACCCATGAACAAAAATAATTCATGGGATGGAGATAGTGAAAATGGATCCTAAAAAAATAGAAGTCATTTTTGGGATGGGGGTGGTGATTTAATCCCCCACAAATGAACATCCTTGAGAAATAAATAGTTCATGGGGTGAGATGGTACCATCGAATCCCGTAAACAAAATGAATTCATTTGCAGGACTAATATGATTATTTCCACCCTTAAAACAACTCCACATTTTTTGAACAATGTTCCCACTGAATAATTCAATCATTGGATATAGAACCTTCTATGGTCTCCCATAAAAGATATTCCATGGCCCACCAAAAATGAATAAACATTCCAATATCTAGTCCCTCCAATATTATATAAATAGACCCTGAGGGGGATTTAAAATATAGAGATAAAACATAGGATACATAAAAGAGGATACTGGATGGAAGATAGATGAATCAATGAGGCACCATGAAAAATAGACCCCATTATTGGATTCCCTATAGGTAATACCCACCAAATAACATTAAGGAGGAAATAATAATTTATATGGTGGTCTGTGAACTCAAAATCACCTTATGGAAAAAATCTCGTGCGGTGAAAACTGATGGCCCCTTTGCAGATAGGTATCCAACATAATAAAGAGCTATGCAGGAGAAAACTTGCCCACATAGAGAATCACTACACAAGAAGAACTGGGCCCCGCGTAGAAACATGATACATGGGCATAACCTTTCCTTTCAAAGAAGAATTCTATATGGGAAGAACCTAAGTTCTTGTAGCATAATGCTACAAAAATTCCCCCTCACCCATGTAGCAACATTATATGCATAGGTAACCCCTTCTCACGTAAAGAACCTTATATGTAGAATGGGGAATCATAGGGTGTTCTAATAACAAGATCCCATCATTCCCTTCCATCATGTCATCGGTCCCCATGTGGCCCCTCTATGCACCAGTCTGATCTACCTCCTTCAAATCCACCCAACATGTATGATAAAATCATAGAGTACGCTAGTGTGTCCCATCAGGTTTACATTGTCGGGATAAGTGGATTCACTTATGTAACCTCTTAAAAAAAGAGAGACCTTGAAATATATCTAGGTTTACATTCCCATGATAACATTGCCTCTAACCTTGGGGTACTCACACAAACCTCCTAGTTTTCAGGATAGAGTGAGAGGATCATGTTGGACTTTCACTTTGACACAAAATGAGATCCTCCTCCTTGGAACAAATTTTAGGGTACTCCTACTTAGGTAATCCCTAGACTTTATAATAGAAGGCGACACTTTTTACCCCCTTCACCTCAACTCAAGACATATCTGAATGGATCACCAAACATAACTATCTTGGCTATGAATATAAAAGAGGAGTCATGCACACTCAAAGTCATATCCCTATTACTTTTGGCTCTAGAACAATCCATTAGTAGATAGGGTGGAATGATTGATCTTCAGATCTACTGCTCCCTTTTGATCCTCACATCGAGCATGACTCATGGGGGCTTAGAGGTAATTGGTGATCTAGAAATCTGCACGATCCCAAACCCCAATCGGGACTTCTTCACAGATGTAAGCCCCAACCAGAAGAGCATCATTTCGAGTGTATTCCCCAATCATTCCCTCTCAATTTAGAATATTCCATGCATAAGACCCAACTTGCCAAACTACATGATCTTTGATTCTCAACTAACTAGAATACATAGGAATCACACTCGAGGTCCAAACTGAGAACCAAAATCACTCTATTGTTATCCAGGCCATATCCCCACTAGGGTAATATCCCCCCAGTTAACCATATCTCTCTTGAGTCACTTGGATCATCTTAGTATAAATCTCACACCATCCTTGACAAAGAACCTTCCACCTGGGCATCCCTTCTATATGATGTTGAACTGCATGTTTGGCTCCTTTTCACACAACAATAAAAGGTTATGTTCCCTGTTAAGTGGCACCGAACTATATGGGTTCTAATTCCTATCATAAAGATATGTAGGAATCCCATCTCAGGGGTTTTATCCTGACATCAAAATATCTTTCGTCTCCCCGGATGACATCAAAATCCAAAGCGCATCACAAAATGGCTTAAACCCACCATCATCTAAATGAAGGACCAAATGATATCAAATCCATCCATAAAAGGTTACTATCAAAGGAGAAAAACATATGCATGCAAATGATTCTAAACTCATTTGAATTTATGGTCTATTATTACCTAGGGGAAATCTGTGTATGCATATTTGGGAATGATCCAAGGATTATTAAACATAACATAAATCTGTAAGAGAGTACCATAATAGAAAATATCCCCAAAAGGGTATGAAAATTACAACTACTAATCTTCTCAAAAAATGTGAGTTATTATGTGTTATTTACCAAGTTACCCAATGGATGTTTGTCTTTGGAAAGAAGGTCCATGAATCAAGGATATGAGATCAATTTCGATTTTTTGCCTCCCTAAAAAAACCATTTGTGAATATTCAATAACATATTCCCAAGGTTATAAATTTCAATAAATTCTACCCCTAACAATCAACCATTTGGTAAATAATCACATCTTCAAGGGAAATAATTTTAAAATGTGATTTTCAAATAAATGTTATGTTCCATGTGATCTTTCAAAATCATTCTTCATCTATGATGATATAATTTGATATATTTTATTATTTATTGTAGTTATGATCAAAAAAACCATTCTTATTATTTATTTCAATGATTTATGATTAATATAACAAGTTTTTTATGAAACCTATTTCTCTTACACATGTTATGCCATGATAAAAATCATATGAAACCCACTTTCTTTCATATGTTATTCTATGATGAAATGATCAAAAAACATGTCACTTTTCCATAGGTTATTATATGATGAATGTTTTAGGATAAGCATCTCATTTCACAGGTTATGATATGTTGTTTATGAAACCCATAATTTTTTATGCGTTATGATATGATGAATATTTTATTATCTTGTGGAACACGCATGTATGATTTCATTATGTGATGGGTGGGACCTATATCTACCTCTAATACATTGGGTAAATATTCATATCTCATTCGATAGATTGGACTATAATGAGGACTGAACTCAGATAAGTATAAAAGGGGTGTGATGAGGAGTGAACTCAGTTCAGTATGAAACGACTGGAATAAAGAGTAAACTCGGTTCAGTATGACATGGTTGGAATGAGGAATAAACTCGGTTTAGTATGATAGGGTTGTAATGATGAGTTAATGTTTAGTAATATTGGTCTAAAATGGGAATTGAACTTGGTTAAGTAATATAGAGCTTTAATGGAAAGTGAACCTGATTCAGTAATACAAGGCTGGAATGGGGTGTGACCCAGGTTCAGTAAAGGACTTTCCCTACTAAGATGGTATTGGTAGTGAACCATGACAACTAATATGATTTGGGGAGTGAACCCATTTCAATAATATGGCCTTGGTATTAATCCTTTATTACTATAGAAATCATTTGAGATATTTATCTATCTTCCACACTCAAAAGTCTTATGATTATATTATGATCTCACATATTATTCTCTTGATTTTTTTTATGATTCATGTCCTATAAACTACCAATATTTATGAAATAACTCTTAATTATGATATTTCATATGCCTGGTGTGATCTAATAATATTAATATCATATTATTATACCCTTATTCTCTTGTTATTCTTACATATATCTCTTTTTTACCCTTATTGTGCATCTAATATCACCCATTTCTTATGTTTCATTTCCCATAGTTATGAAGATTTTTTTTTGAAGGAGTAATAAATGGGATGATCTTTAAGAGAGGTGTTGAAGATATTTTACCAAGTAATAATAATATATATATATATGTTTCTAAATACACTAAACTATTACATTCCGAAAGAATTTATTTTTTTTAATGTGCTGAATAATTATCTAAAATAACATAATATCCATGTATGTTAAGCATGGGTCCCTATAGTTAGTATGAAGGGAAAGGTTTAGTCAACCTAGGTAAACTATATTGAGAAATAATTTTTGACACCCCTAGGGAAATTTCTAAGGATATTTCTAGGGATTTTTCAATGGATAAGCCTAAGGTGTCATTGAATTGAAATAAGGTGTCATAATATAGATATTCTATAAGTTATTTTTCATGATTTTTTGGTTTTTATCTACAACAGGTACTCCTCACACTGTAGGTTCGGGTCTTAGTGAATAGAATGAACTATAAGAAACTAGGTTAACATTGATTAGTTTCAGAAGTGGAAATTATGGTCATTATGAAAATTGATATCCTAAGTGAAAATCTCATAAAGAGGATCAAGAAGGTGACACAAGTATTGGTTATACTATTTAATATAAAGAGACTGTGAATGACTAGTAAAAGGTATGGGATATTATAATAGTATTGTTTTCATTAAACATAGGAAGAATTATTAAATTTATGTTGAGGAACCTTAAGACATTATTCATATTTCATATTTAAGGAAATAGTTATTAAGGAATAAGATGATGATTCCTAAGTTAGGGTTTAAGAATAAAGTTGGATGATTTAAATGTATATGTATTATAATTCAAGAATTATTTTATATGAATCATAAAGTATACGTTTTCCATTAAGGATTATCAAAAATAAATTTAATGTTTATGTTGACCTAAAGAAGTGATTTAATGTAAATGTGATATTTTGGTTAAGGGAAGTAAACCCTTAAAGTTTTCCTGATGTCAAGAAAATTGTTTTTAGAGATTATCATGGATAATGTAAATTTGGATAATAATGATTACCATGGAACTGATTATGGATATGTGGAAAATCTGGTTTATTCTATCATTGGATGAGTTCACAATTTTTTTAGACATAAGGAGTATATATAATCAACTACGGAATAAGGAAAAATACATGTTTTCAATAAGGATTTATAGCAATTCTGGTTATTAAAATATTTCAAGATAATAAATGATGAAGATATACACATTTTTTTAATGTGAAAACCAAGATCCAGTTTATGGTATATGGGGGATCAATGTTAAGATGATATAGTGACCTTATTTATAAATTTTTGGACATTCATCTTTCAGAAGGGTTATAAGGATAAAAACTTATATAAATAATTATGATAAAATTTGGATGATGTTTTAGATATTAAATTATTTTCTCACCGTATGAGGATTTATGTATATTGGGTAACTTGTGCTTACCATTTTTATGATAAAGATATATGGAAGGAGCTTTTATTATATTTATTAAACTCATGATGCTTCAGGAATGAAAAATTCAACTTCATTTCTATAAATAAGAGATCAAGTGGAAGTTGATAATGGGACAAAACGGGGGGCGAGATTGTGTTGAAATCATGTATGTATATCCCCTTGTGAAAAATATTCAACTTTATGAAACCGATCTTGAAATAAAACGTTTTCCCACTATCATCATTTTGATGATATCAATGACCTTTTTCAAGCCTCATTGGGTTATAGATTTATTATCCTTAACTTTATCTTATCCATGTTCTCTATCACTCTCTATATGAACATGATAGTTATATTTCTCTTCCATGTACATGTTTTCACTTTCAATTTTTTTTCTCTTATGTGGAAAACTATTTATGCATTACTTTGCATAACTTTTATGTTTGAAACTTTTATTTTTAAATGGATTTTTTTGTATTCATTTTTACAATGTGGGTTTTTATGAAAGGAACATTCATGTATTAAAACATTTATAACCCAGATGAATTTAGAGGGAGAAATTAATTTTATGGGGGGTATAATTTAACATTTAGAGATTTTGTGAAATATATATTTTGAATTAATTTAATCGTTTTGATATTTTTTATTTCCTACAACACTGAATAAATATTTTGATATATAAAAGCACTAATTTTGGCATGCATTATATGCAACACCACGTAAATATTGTGCTACAGACAACACCAAGATTAAATTTCGATACACGCAACACTATATTTGGCTTGTGTTATACATAATGTTGAGTTCCTTCGATAGCTGGCATTACATGCAAGGATGAGTTTCACTGAACTATAATATACTATTATTATTATTATTAAAATATTATTATAGTTACTATCTAGCTATTGGAATATAAGATATTAATAAAATTAACTAAATTATAGAAATATTATTTACAAGTGCAAATAAAATTAATCATTTGGTTATCAATTAGTTATAAATGGAAGTAAGAACTAGTTAAAAAAAATAAATTTGTTTTCTAGGAAAATTATTTTTCTATGTACACACACATTTAATCTTAATAAAATAAAAAAAGTAATTTTTATTAATGTTTTTAAAAAATTTATATATTATTTTTATACTCATCTAATATATTTGATACATATAAGATAAGAATAAATCCAATTATATGAATAAAAAGATGTATTTTTCTAAAACATAATTATACCACCTTTTAATGGAGAACCTATTTTAAATATAATTGTTTACACTTTTATAATTTTTATTTGACAAAAATAGGCTTAATTTTTTAAACCATAATATAAAAATATACATTGGGTGATTTTTGGGTATTTTTCAGATAAGTTTCATATTTTGATGAATAGTGAAAAAACACAAAATTAAAATTGAAAACTTTGTTTTCATATAATTTATTTATATAGTTAAATTAAATTTTAAATTAGTTTAAAAGTATATTGAGATAAATTATACATAAAATAATACAATTTAGGTTATTAAAAGAAATTTCACATTAAAATTGGATATAAAAACATTTCAAACATTTGAACTTTTACTTTAAAACCACGTTTTCCCATCACGTCTGTGAGATTAATTTAAAATTAATTTCTGCCTCTTATGTAATTGAAATTTTGAAAACATGATTCCATATATTTAATTAGAATAATTTATATTTTATAATAAGGACAACATATTTTTTGACAAAAAATAATAGTGAAATTAATTATAATTAATTACAACGATTAAGGTAAAAATGGGTTTACTAGATGGTTAAACTTTAACATAAGCGGTCAAATAACCTAAAAACATGTAAAAAATCCATTTCATGGACATATTTCTACCATATACTACATTTATCAAAAATGAAATATTATTGGAGGCACGTGATGTAAGGAAAACCTCTCAGTGGTGTTTACCTTTTTATATTTATAAGAATGCCACTCCTCCTCCACTATAAAAGGGCACTCACCACCCTCACTTCCTCACAACACTCAAGACACTTTGGATAATATAAAACCTACCAAAATAATCTCCTAAACTCCTTCTTATAAACTCATAAGCCTCACTTTTGGTACAAATCCATCCTAGTAAGTCCTTTTGTGCAAAAAAAATGGAGTTACCTAAAAAAAGAGGTAATGTTCTTCAACGTGCATTTTTGTTTTATTTTTATTCTCAAACCATTAAATTATTATTATTACATGATTATTTAATAAAAATATATCTTCAATATACTTATAATTTTTTATTTTAAGTGTTATTCCTACACCTATATACACTTCCATCCAATGGTAAATAAACATATCGTTCGTGTGTACGACGGACTACCACTTCGCAAAACGATTTCCTTTTTTTCTTGTACCAACACTCATGGTTAGGAATTATGATTAAAATAAAATTTTTTCTATGATATATATTATATAAATTATTTATTAGTTATTATTTAATTATTAAATAATACATTACTTTATTCTTTCCACTTTTTGTAAATATGATTACTTCATTTGTAGACGTGTGGACTGTTGCCTCTTCAAAGCGTTGTGATTTGTTCACACATTTTATAGAATTAATTAAGGATAGGTGTAATAAAATTATATGATATATATGAAATAATAATGCTAATGTAATCATAATATATATATACCCACACATATATTTCATTTACATTATTTCTTTTAATTTGACAAGAAAATGGAATCAATGTTCATGCGTATGTATAGCCAACTATCTCCATGAATATTGTATTAAATTTCATATTTGTATATTTAATATTCTGTTATAAATATTTATATTATGAATTTACATGATATTTACATGATTTTATATATTTTTTAAATAAGTAAATAATGATCTAAGTAAGTGGATAAAGAAAAACAAGTCTAAATGTATATGAAAAACAAAGGAGATATTACCCAAAATATAACATTAACAAGAAATTGTTAATAAAAAGGTAATATAAAGTCATAATCAAATAATATATGGTATTATATATTATAATATGGTTATTTTTTAGATTTATAATAAACCTATAATTATTATATAGTATGTTTGAAAATTTATGAATAAATTCAAGTCTTAAGGTAACAGTTTTCTCATCTCACTCTTATTTCTATGAGATATATACTATATTCACAATTTATTCTTATTTTTTGCTGTATAAAATGGCCTATGAAATGTTATATAATGAAGATACTTTATTTCATGATATTCAATGTTTTGGTTTATTTTATTCTTTCATGTTTTTCATGATTCAATAGTTACTCAAGCAGTATGTGTTTTCTCATCTCACTTTTATATCTGTGAGACTTATGCCTTATTTTCCACTCATTTATTTTGTGGGTTGTATATATTACCCATGGATGTATTATATGATTAATATAATTAAATTTATGAGTATTTACAAATCCATTTGATGATATTTATTTCATGGGGTTTATGGTTTAAAATTTACCAAATCTATAAAGTATTTTGTCTCAATTTTTATTCTTTGAGCGATATTTCATGTTTTGCAACTATATTTTTTTATGAGTTGTATATAAATCCCTTTAAAATTTTATAAAATTTATATAATTATTCTAATTATATTTTATGCTTCATGTAATATTATTATTTCCAAAGTATTATGATTCAAAGTTAAAAATGTGCTAAGAGTTTATTTCAAGGATATCATCACTAATCAAGATTATTTATAATTATGTTTCCATTGGTAAAATATTATGATCTATATCTGAATAAATATCATTAATTTTCTTATCCAATGGTTATAAATTATTTCTAAAAGTATTGGTTTCATTTTTTTCCACTCATCGGTACTTAATATATTTATGAAATTATTTTTATGAAATTTCGAATTTATTTATCTCTTCGTTCAGATATTTTTTTATTCACAAAACCATGTTTTATAAAAAAAATTTAAAAAATGTTTTCTTATTATGTGAAAAATACATTTTTATTAACATTTTAAATTTTTATAAATTTTTTTATGAAAATTAATATACTTTTCATTTTCCAATAAAGGCACTTTTCTAAACATTTTATAGTGATAAAGGAATGTTGGCATATACGGATTAACCCACCATTATTTCCTTAATGATTACTTCAAAAGTTTACGGGATTATTTTTAAAAGAATTTTTTTTTCATAATATTTTGGAAATTATTTGTTTATGATTGGTTTTGAAGAAAAAGGTTATCAGTTTTTTTTATATTTTTAAAAAGTGTTTGAAATGGATTTCAATGATTCCTTTATATGTTTCAAGGTTATTTTTAAAGAAAAATGTTTTTAAAATGTTTTTTTGAAAAACAATTTTAATAGAGGAAAGAATATTTTCCTCTATAAATGAATTTATTTATTTTACATTGTTCCTTTATATGTTTTCAATGTTCCTTCAAGGAAAAGTATTTTTAAAATTTTATGTATTTTGAAAAGTGATTTTCAATGAAAAGTTATGTTCTAAGGGATCATTCAAAATCCTTATCCATATTTAATGATATCATGTAATATGGTTTATGATTTACTAGGGTTATGATCCAATTACACCATTATTTTTTTTAGTTTTTTATGATTAATATGAAAAGTTGTTTATGAATCCCATTTCTCTTCTATGGGTTATACCATGAATAAACTCTTATGAAACCCACTTACTTTAATGGGTTATTCTATAATGAAATGATTACAAAACCTGTCTATTTTCTATTGGATTTTATGTGATGAAATGTTTATGATACCCATATCTTCTCATGGGTTATGATATGATGTTTATGAAACCCATCTCTTTTTTATGGGTCATGATATGATGAATGTTTAATTATTTTGTGGCATAGGTATGTATGATTTCATAATTTGATGGTTGAGACTGGTATCTCCCTCCAATAAATTTGGTAATGATTTCTTTTTCATGAGATAGATAGGGATTGAATGAGGAGTGAACCAGTTTAGTATGGTAGGGGTGGAATGAGGAGTGAACTCTGTTCAGTATAATAGGGATGGAACAAGGACTAAACTTGGTTTAGAATGACAAAGATGGAACAATGAGTGAAATAACTTCAGTATGATGGGGCTATAATGAGTAGTAAAATTTGTTTAGTAATACATGTCTGGAAGAGAATTTAACTCTATTTAGTAATATTGTTTTGGAATGGAAAGTTAAAATGATTTATCAATAAAGGGGTGGAATGGGGAGTGAAACTGATTTTTTTAAGAACCTTATCCCCTAAGATGGTCTTAGGGGTGAACATTGAATACTAATATGGTTTCGGGAGTGAAGCCATTCCATTAATATTTCCTTGGTAATATTCATGGACTACTATGGAAATTATTTTATATTTTTATCCATCTTCCAGACTCATAACTCTTATACCTATGTTATTATATCATGGATTATTCTCTTTATTCCCTTTTGATTCATGTATTTTTAACTACCAATATTTTTTCCATAACTCTTGATTATGATTTTTGATATGCATGGAACTATATTATAATGTTATGATCATGTTCTCATACCCTTATGCTCATGTTATTCTTACATTTCCCCCTTGTTTACCCTTACAGAACATCTGATCTCACCAATATTTTTTGTTTCCTTTCCCTATGTTATGAAGAAAGGTTTTATGTAGGATTACTAAATGGGAATATCTTTAAGGAATATTTTGAATATCTTTCACCAAGTTATAATATTATTTTTCCATGTTTCCAAAGACACTAAACTATTACAGTTTTTGGGTATGTATTTTTGTAATGTGCTGAATATTCATATAAATGATATAATATCCCTGTATGTTAATCCTGGTTTACTATATAAATCATATATAGAGTATTAATCATGATATTTATATCATATTATTATATAATATCAATATAATTTTATATTCATTAACCATTCATGTCCTAAAAAGTATAACATCACTCAAGTAGGTGGTAAAACTGACCTAAATAAGAGCATGTTATAAAGACCAAAGAAGTAACAACATGCTAATGAATAATATTAATATAACATTTAACGTATATTATTAATGTTATATATATAAAATATATTCATTATTTATATACTTTTAGGATAGTCTATAAAACCATTATATTGAAAAATAAATATATCCCTCACAGAGATGGTAGTCTATATACAAACATGAACGATACATCAATTATCTATTGAGAAAAATGAAAAGAAAGAAGTTGATATTTTATCATTACAAAATCATTATTAAATAATAAATATAACCTATTTTTATTAAATCCATTACTATAAATATTCATGTTATGTGGTGATGGAAAATGAATCACATCGCTTTGTGGATGTGGTAGTCCATATGTATGCACAAGCGATACATTCATTTCTAATTTGATGAAATGTAGGTAAAAATAGATTTCCCATAATCATAAAATCATCTTAGTATATTTATGATAATTTAATAAATATTTTATGACATATTCAATATATTTATATGCATAAAAAATAAATACACTTTTAATAAATCGAGTACAATGATTACCACTTCTATGTGAAACCTCCATTGGCTTACAACTTAAGCATTCGTAGGATAATATTTTGTTAAGATTAGAAGCTAAAAAATGAACTTCAAGAATCTAATAAGGTGTTAGGTTAGGGTGTGAAGGATAAAGAAATATTATGTTTTGTGAATAATGGGGGAGAGTGGGTTCTCTTAAATAAGTGAGGAGAGGAGACACTTGGATTTACAAAAAAAAATATTTAAATACAATTAATGTATTTCTTGAGTAAATGATTAAAAATGGATTGGAATTAAAATGAAAAGAGTATAAGGTTGAAATATTAACCTAAAATAAAATTTAGACAGCTTTTAGTGTCATTTTAAACCTTATATTTTTATTTAACGCCTCCATTAACCCATTTTAAATTTAATTGTGATAAAAAAATTAGAATTTAAGGGTAATAAATTTAATTTTAAGTGGAAAAGTGAAAAAAAAATTCCCATGGAAGAAATTTTGGACCATTTTCTATTCAATATATCTTCTTTCAATATCTTTTTTACTTTTAAATCATTTAATTAAATATTACTATCATAAAATATCATTAAAGTTATTTTTTGGAATATTCATATAATTTGACTTCAAGGAAATAAAGATAATAATGGATTTAAAATATAAAATATTTTTAGAAAAATAATACATTATTTTTAACTATATAATTCCTGGAACAGCATAATTCAGGAAATAAAAATTTATTTTAATGTTTTTAATATCAATTACTATATTTTCCATACTCTTTGTCTAAGCATTGATTCGGTGTTGTGTAAGAATTTAAGATAATTATATCATCACAAAAAATTAAAAAAAATACCTCATAAAATAATGTTTATATTTTCAAAATAAAATTTAATATTCATTCGTAACTTCTTTAAATCCCTAATAAATCATAGAAGATAAATAAAAATCAAGAGAGTGAGATTTTGTATTTTTTATTTAATTAAAATAATATAAATATTATAATCAAAGGAAAGAGTGTTTTTTTATATTTTCATATATATTATGTTTTTGGTAAAGGCCCCATAAAATAAGATAATGTAAAGTTTTATAGAGATTTTAAAGCCTTAACCTATAGTTTTAACCATTCTTACCCATACCGATGTGACAAAAATTTACTATGGTTCCTATTCATAATGAAAAAAAGAAACTCTTAATTAAATTTGAAAACCATTATTATAAATATGGAATAAATTTATAAAGATTAAATTTATATAATTTTCTAAAATAAATTTTAATATAAAATCCTATAATTTAATGAAAAAATGATTTTAGAAAAAAATGGGTTTTTAAGCATAAAAATGAACTAATACCAAAATAAAGTATAATGATGATTATTATATAATTTAATATATTATTTATAATTAAATGAAACTTATATTAATTTAATATCAAATTAAAGACATAATTACACTTTTAAATTTTTTGATTTAATGAAAATAAATGAAAGTTTAACAGAAAAGGATATTTTTCACAATTTATTTAAATATAAATATTTTTAGAAAAATACTAAAAAATCACATAAATATAATATTGAAATTATGATTTCAAAAAAAACATTTAGTAAAATAAAATTTCTAAAAATGATAGAAATTAATTATACTTTCCATACGTAAAAGGTAACAAAAACTATTTTTGAAGAAATCATATTTTTGAAGCAAATAATGAATTTATTGAAAGTTGAGTTCATATTTATTATACATTGATCAATTAATTTAAATTATTTAAAAACATTATACATATTATATATATTTTTAATAATTTTTTTATTATTATTCATACCATTAATGTAACGGATATGGTATAATGATCCCATTTAAATAATAATATTTTTATAGTATATCACAGTTCTCATAAAGATCGATGTTTCTTGTTAAGAAATATATTGAGTAAAATATTATTTTTTTAAAAAATTCAAGGTGTTAAATTCCACATCTTAAATAAATTATTTCTTCCAAATTTTTATATGGTTAATCAAGGTTTCAATATTTGAATATAACTTTTGTTTAAATCACACTTCATATAATGGGATAATAATACTTTCTTATAAAATGATAAGTAGGAAACATAAAGTTTACCTAAAATAAAAAATTATTGGGTTCCTTGATATGAAGAAAATTAGTGAGAAGTGATAATATTTACATGATGGAGAAAGATAATTTCTAAAGATTAATGGAGATTGATTGAGAACATAATCATGGTAATTTTGATGAACATAAAACCATAAGTCATTGAGGGTTCAAATGAACATCAATTATTCAAAAAAATTTAAAAAAGAAAAAAAATTATTTTCATCGTCATTTTCCCTATATTTTAGGATTTATTTTAATATAGATTATGAGAAAATATACTAAAATTAGTTCTTCAAATCAACATAAAAAATTTCATCCTTTGGTTGCAGGTTTTAAATAGTTTCCACCTCTTTCCATTCCACAATCAAATGATGAATAAAAAATATAATTTTTATATTCCAAAATCACTAGAATAAGCTTATGATAGATCATAATATCTATATAAGAATAAAAATATATTCCCCTAATTTCTATTCATTTTATAAAAAATTGTTAGTATATGTTAATATATCTAATCTGAATATTCATTTGAAATATTTTTCTAAAAAATCTATAAAAATACTCAAGCATCTACTTAATTCATTCCAAAAATAGCTAAATTCCCAAACTCCTTAAAGCATGCATAACTAGTATCGAAAACCAAATTTGTTTTATAAATAATTAGGCCAAAAATTTTAAAAAACCAATTTACCTTTAATACTATAACAACTTAAAGTATATTATAATTTCATATACCAAACATGTGAATGCGTTGATCATATGTTCTCCTAAACCATGACAATAACCCTAAACACCCTAACATCTCAATGAAAACATATATTATTCCAACAAATTAATTCTATCTTTATTAATCAACTAAAATCATAGATTATAAAATAAATTACATAAACTGAAAAATGAAATAAAATTTATCAAAGATAACACAAATCACTTTGTCCTCAAATCACTATTCAATTTAAAGGTCACCAATACTATCCAATTTATATTATCAATATCAATCATCAGATTATCCAAAAAAATTAATATCTCAATAGTATGTATATTAAGTATTGTATATCCCTCAATAATGTATCTTATAAATATATCATCTTACCACTAAATCAATTTTCTTGGTTATCAATACTAATCAATATATTCATGAAAATATTTAATATGAGACTAATTATAATCAATCCTTATATATTTAATTATTTTTATAACCATTATATCATTGATAAAATGATTCTATAACATAATTCTCAAATACCAACATATAAACACTCAAATCATTCCACTGCAACAATTGGAATTCATTACTCCCTTCCATGTTCTAGGACATAACCCTTGGATTATTACTTTCAATTGGATAATATCCAAGTTCACCACACATAATAAACTGATCTATAAATAGTATATTAGGATTTAATTTACTTACATTCATTAAACTCTTTATTTGTCTTAGAAATTAGTAACCTTCCCTTATTTTACACAAATAAAACATATTCCCCTTCCTTTGAGACATTTCCCTGAGTGTTTCTTCACACATTCAAGACATGTAGTAAGAAGAATCACCTCTCATCCATCATCTTCATGAAAATAATTTTATCTCTTTTTTGATGAATTTTAAACTCACATATGTTTAGGTTGTTAATCATATACTAAGAAGTCTAGTTATGAATAATTACATATTTTCATATTACATATCTCATTGAATTTGTTTACTCATACAGAAAATAATCATGTCATGTGTCACATGAAACATTAATATGATTCCTTCTAGTTACATCCAATTGAAAAAAAACATAGCGTGGAAAAAAAATCCTAGTGAGTAATAATTTAATAATTAAAAATCATCCATAATATTTCTAAATCATGACACCTTATTTTAAATTTATTACGCCTTAGGTTTAACCTAGGTAGTACATAGTTATTATTTATTCAAATATTTATTAATGGTTTATAAAAAATGTGAATTATCCCATGAATATCCCTATGGAGTGTTTATCTAGTTGTGCAGTATTAGACTCATTCACTGTATACTAATGATGATCAAGTCAATATCCAATCCACCGCTTTTGAATTTATTACCCATAGGTTCATCTATTCTAAAGCCACGTCCACTCGCTAGTATCTAGATAGGGATTTATGTTCCAGGAAAACCATAATCCTTTATGTACCATAATGTGAGATGTTATCATATACATATGATTATCTTAAGGGTTGTCACTAAAGTTTTCTCAGCCTAGTTTCAAAAAATAACTAAACCTTATTTTGATAACAACTATGGTGGAAAAAATATTACATACATAAATATTAGATCTCAATATATGAATATTCATTACATAGAATTATGATAAACACCATAATCATAAAGGTTTATTTACTTCAAAAGCATAGATACATAAATAAATGGTATGTAAAATATCCACATCATCTCTCAATAATCTCTTCACGACTATAACCCTTTTTAAACATATCATCCTTAAAACTATTATTAATGACTCAGGAAAAATGAAACATAATAAAGTGTTAAATTTGAAACTTTTTAAGTGTAATCAAGGGAGATATAAATCAACGATAATATGTAAGTATATCATGAGTATGAGGTAATGATAACATGATCTTAATAATTTAAAAATCATACCAAACAATTCATAGTTTATAATCATTTCATAAGCTGAGGTAGATCATAAGACATGAATCATAAGAGAATCAATGATCATGATAAATGAGATCATATCATAATCCAAATATAATTTCATAAAGAGTGACATAAAAATCTCATCATAATCATAATCAAAGAAATTATTTTTTAAATCTATTCACAAAGGCATCCTTTACTTGTTAGAGGTGGGATAACCACATGTGTACTAGCTTCAGGCTTGGGATAACCTCTTGTGTACACTTTTGGTGGATTGGGATAACTTTTATTATACCATTTGATCTATTAAAAATCCATTATTACCCAATTAATTACATGGATATAATAGAACCACCCAAAACATATTCAAAATACATTCATATGTATGACACAAGATCATAAAAACATTTATCATTTCAGAATAGTTTAATCCATTGAAAAGAAAATTGATTTTATCAATAATTATTCATTATAATTAGTAACCATCCATTGAGAGAATAAGGATCATATAATTTGATAAATTCTGAAATGAAACACAAGTAACATCATTATATGTTTTCATAGTTGAAAATACATTTCAAATCTCTTTAGAACATTTCTTATTGAAAATATCCTTTTCATTTTAAAATAACTTATTTAAAATATAAAAATTAAATAATATTAGAGAAAAATATTTCTTTAAAAAAATCATTATAAAATTACAAATTAATCTTCAAATAAAATATTAGTCATTGTAGTGGGAAATTATGTTCATGTGGTATACAGTAAAATAATGATTTCATTAGAACCTTTGGTAAAAAACACCTCATTTGGAAAATGATAAGAAGATTCCTTTTAATATTTACATATAAAGTAAAAAATGGATAAATTTTTTTTAATAAATCATTGTATAATAGTAAGAATATTATTGAAATTTTTTTAAATAAAATATAAACTTGGATGAAAAAGAATCCTGACCGAATAAAAAAATAAAGGAAGTATTACATAAAATTATTCTTTCAGACATTGAAGTACACATAGAGGGGAAAATTAAAGGACAATTATAATATCTATACATAACAATATAATAATAAAATAAATAAAACTTGTGAGAGATATATCATATAATTTGATTATCATAAATTTAATCATAATTAATTCCCATAAAAAGTGGGATTGTAACATAAAACCCTTAACGTTTTGGTATCTTTTGAATCATAACCCCCATGAAAGAAATAACTAAAAATGAAAATTCAAATACTATGAATATATTTAGATTAAAAAATATTATATAAAAGTGATAGTATATACACCACATGCAAGAAAAATTGGAGAGTATGACATATGTATTACAGAAAAAATTCGATGACGAACCATTAATTTATTTATAAATTGATTTTTAACCACACTAACCTAATGTAAAATAAATTTATATTTATTATAATTGTATAATATAACCACTTACATACTTATAATATCATATATTATCTATTTAATCCATTTCAACACTTTTTATTAATAATTATTTATTTTAATCTTCATTTTTAGGTGTTAACTGTTTCATTTTTCAGGAATGTTTCATTTTAGAAGTTATAATCCATGATCTTTTACCATGTTTACATCATATAAAGACTTTAAATAATGTCATCTATATCATACTTTAATATAATATATTTATATTTCAACATTACCTAATAATTTGTTTCATAAGAATTGTAACAACACTCAAGTAGGTGGTAAAACCAACATAAATAATAGTGTCTTATAAAGACAAAATAAGTAGGAACATTCCAAGTTATAATATTGATATTACATTTATAGAAGCTCATTAATTTTATAATTATCACATATATTCATTATATATGTAATTTAATGACCTCTCATGAAAAGATGATATTGAAAATAAAATATATCACTCCTGGATTCGGTAGTTCGTATATACGTATGAAAGATACAAAAATTTCTTAATGGGAAAAAGGAAAATAAAGTTGACAATATTTTATCATTCATGAATCATTATTAAATCAATAATATCGTATATATTTAGTAAATATATCATTATAAATAACCACATGAGGTGGTGATGGAAAATAAATCACATCACACCATAAAGGTGGAAGTCCATACGTATGCACGAGTGATACTTTCACTTCCCATTTGATAGAAATTTTTTTAAAAATGGTTTTACTATAATTATAATAATATATCAGTATATTTATGAAGTTTTAGTAGTTATATTAGTATGGAAACAACATATTTAGATGATTTATAAGAATAAATAAACATTGAAAGAATTAGGTAAGATGATTATATCTTATTTGAGAGGCCTTCTTTTCAATACACCTTAAGCTTTTAGGATGGTCTCAAGGTAATAAAAGAAGACAAAAAACCAATAGAAGTGATTTATAAATGAATTAAGTAAGATAATTGGTGATATATAAGGCTCAAAATTTATTAATAAGGGATGATAGGAGGTTACCATTTATATGTGATGAGAGGCCCGACATGGAATTATATAAAAGATTTAAATCTTATAAATGAATATCTCAAATAAAATTATTATAAATGGAAATTAATACAAATAAAATTAGTCTAAGTTAATATATAATCATACATTAAAATTTATAAAGGTTTTTTTCTCATTTTGAAACATATATTTTTGTTTAACCCCTTCATTGACACCTTTTAACTTTATCCTTAGTAACATAATTTTTAAGCATTTATGGGTCATAAATTTCATTATAAGGTGAGAAATTGATAAAAAATGGTCCATGTAAGACCTTTTTAACCATTTATAATTCCAATTTTCCTATTTAATGTTTTTTATTATTTTTAGATCATTTAATAAAATATTATTTAATATAACACATCATTAATCTTATTTTTTGGACGATTAATTTATTTTAACTTTAAAGTCATCAAGATAAAAATGGATTTTAAAATAAAATATTTTAAAAATAATTTTACATTATTATTAACCATAATATTATTATAAAAACATAATTCAACCAAAAAATGTTTCTTTTTATTTTTCTAAAATCTTTTACTAGATTTTTTCTACTGTTTGCACTAGCATTAAGTAAGTGTTTTGTAAGAATATAAGGTGATTATACAATAAAAAAAATTAACATCATAAAAATATTTTAATTATTTTCCAAATAAACATTTATATTCATTAATCACTTCTTTTTATCCCCTTAAATACATATTAGAGAAATTAAAATAAAGAGAGTAATATTTTTTATTTATCATTTTCCTAAAATAATATAAATTTTTTAATAAAATTATAGTGGAAATAAATTGTAATATTTTGGTATCTTGGAAGGTTTTGGTAAAATATCACTCATACAATATGATAATGGAAGATATTTAAGATATTTTAAAACATTACCTTGAAAAGAACCATCCTTGGGGAGCTACAAAAGCACCCAAGGTGTTCTGTAAGATGGTGAAGTGCAACAAAGTGGAAGAAACTTATCTCATGAAAATAATAAAAAAGGAAAACCAACATGGTACAATATTTAAGAAAGAGAAAAAATCCATGGGACATAAAAATTCAATCCAAATAATCCAATATAAAAATATAAAACAAAGAAAGTCTAAACATGTCCTTATTTTACCATCCATCACCACCAATCTATCCAACTATGAAGATAATGATAAAATGGGAAGGTAGAATGATATATAATTCCCTTATATTTAACTAGGTCCTAAAAAACATATAAAACTACCCAAATGAAAATTTAGAGTTTGAATATAATGTCCAGTAGAATACCAAAAAATAATATATACAAGTTTTAATATTAGAAATTCATCAGTTCTATCTTTAAAACAAATCTATATTACATATAATATTATTTTAAATAAAACCACTTTTTAAAAATTTCTTTAGTTTTCATAAATTACTCCATATTATCCAAATCTAGGAATATATTAAGTTTGAAAGAAAATAGGTCAACAACCATGGATACACTATAATATGGGAATGTGAGAAAAAAACCATGAAATATACCAACATGTGATAAACCAAACATAAGTGACAAAGAAAACCATATGGGATCTAACATATGGGAATAAATTATAGAAATGAAATAAAATCCACAATATATTCAAAAATTTTATCTAATTAATATGAACTCTATTAGAATTTCACACAGAAAAGTGACATGAATCCTCTTGTGGAATTACACACACAATGTGCGGAAATGGTATTTCTTGATTCACCCAAGGTTACCCAATGTTTTATGGTTTTTTAAAGATATTTAAAAATAATAATCACATTTAATAAAACGTTTTCAAATTAATTACATTCCTCTTCTAATCCTGAATACTGATTTTAAAACGAAAACCATATTTTAAAATATTTAATCAAAGACCTGGTGTGCCAAAATAAAATTTTGAAGAAAATCCCTTTAGAACAAATATCTATTCCAAAAATTCTATTCCAACACTAAATATTGAATATTAATTGAATATCCCAAATAATTTTACAATATTATATGGAAATTCAACAATTAACCCCTTGTATAGAGATACCTACCTCAAGAATGGATAAAAAAATTTCTTCGACAATAGAGATTGGAAATAAGCAGACCGACCTATGAAAAGAAATGAATGAGGGAAAACTTCAAAGCATTGATAAAAAACAAAAACCAATCAAAATTCAATCCACAAATGAAACCAATTACACTACTGAAACTTATGACAATGAATAATTTCAAATTATGCTTATAAGTAATATGAAACATAATTGCTACAGGGATCAAACACTGAACATAGTGATCTAGAAGGATAGAGATCACCCAAAATCACCCAAAATCTCCCTAGTGTTTGAGAGGGTGGACTGCTTGTAAAATGAGGAAGGTGTAACGAATGAAAAGTAAATAAAATCACTAGGAATGAGGGATTTAAACTATAAATCATGAGTTTATAGTGTAAATGCATCATGTTTCACATATGTCGAAAAAGGCATCGTCCTTGTTTAAAAAATGCACCGAGCACTTAATTTATGGCATAAGTTAATTATTTAATATGTTACAAATCATTCACCATAATCAGTTATCATTTATTGTTTTTATTATAAAATTTAAATCATAAACTAATAATTTATATCGTAAATTCCATCTACAACCCTTTCCTAATAGAAGACCCCAATAGAACCACCAACTTTCAATTCAACTCGAACCCAATGTGGGCCCTCTAAAACCTATTAAACATTTATAACAGTAATCAATTAATTAAAAAAAATATCCCCAAACATTAGTTCGTTTTACCTGATAAATTCACTCTACCCTAAAAAGGCCTGGAAGGTGCCTAAACTAAATGGGAATCATAGAAAGTGTCAATAAGTACATGAATGATGATAAAAATGCTATAATCAACCCACCAAAAACAATTTATGTCAACATAAAGTCCTCAGGATCCTAGAATGAAAAAAGTGAAGGCCACTACTACCCTATCAATAATTCCCACTACCATATCTTATGGATATACTATCCACATTTCCACTGTACATAGACCTAGAAAATTATTTTATCACACTATACCTTCTCTCAGTGATCTATAATCTGTACTAGTTGCTCAACCATAGTGGTGTTGGGATCGAGATTGAAATACCCCCATTGAATCACATGGAAAGGATATAGTTGATACCTTCTTATCTAGGAAAAATGAAACACATCATGGATTGAATTGAAATAAGGAGGAAGTTTTAATTTATATTCCACCTTTCCAGGATGATCCATAATCTCAAAGGGGACAACAAACCTCAATGACAACATTTATTTCCTACCCAACTTATAGTGTCCCAATCAAGGTGAAACTCTAATAGAAACCATCTCACCAACCTAAAACTCCAAATTCCCATGATGATGGTCCATATTGGATTTTTTATTACTCTGTTTCATGAAAAACCTCTTCCAAATCAATTGAACCCTTTCAATCATTTCATGAACAAGACTCGGCCCAACCAAGGACCACTCTCCCAACATTTCCCATCACAAATAAGATCTAAAAGTATGCAAATACAAAACTTCAAAGGGTGAAATATTAGTCGAGGGTTGAAAACTATTATTGTCAAAAACATTTACCAAAGGAAATTTTTTCCCTGAGAACCACTATAATCAAACACACATTCCCATAGTATATCCTCAAGTACACGGATAGCCCTCTCAGTCTTCCGATCCCTTGGTGGGTGATATTCCAACCTCAATTTCAACTGGGATCCCATCACCACTTTAAATTGTTTCTAAAAACTAGATGTTAATCTAATGTCCCTTTCATAAAAAATAGCAAAGAGAACCATATAATGTCTCACAACCACTCGGAAATACAAGTCCACAAGCTACTGCACTTTCATCATCTCCTTGATAAGAATAAAATGCACTGATTTGATGATTTTATCATTTATCACACAAATTTTATCCTTATAACTAGTATTCCATGTTAAAAAATGACAAATGCCTTAAAAATATCATCCCAAGTCCTTTATGGAATGTCCAAGGGCTACAAAAAACATTTAGATCTCTAGTGTTCCACCTAAATTCTTTGAAATGTAAGACACTATGATTGAAATCTAACATCTTATCCACAACCACAAATACCAATATATCAATTCATGAAACATCATGGTAGTAATACAGTGAAAAAACCAACAATAATAGTGACTAATTTCATTCTACTCTTGCCTCATAGGAAAATGAATAAGCAACCTACTTTAGAAACAAAAAGTGCCACCAGAAGACTGAGGCCACTCACCCGAGGTCTCCCCACCATTTAAGAATTTTCTATAGTAATGGAACATAGTTTTAGGTACTTTATCAATTCAAACCCACTCATAAAATGATTATTCAGCTCTTGTTGAATATATGTACACCATCCCACCATCTTCATCCACTCCCAGGTTCTTCTTTAAAAATAAACTCATCAGAGATCACTCATTAATTAATTCCTTCACTGCTTATGTAGGTAATTTATTTCTCAACACATAGGTTACAAAATTATCTTTCCTAGGAGTATAATAAATATAAATGATAAAGTATAGAGATACTCAACCCAACATCTCTATCACTTTTTTGGATCCCTATTAGTAAAAATATACTTTAGAATTTTATGATCACAATAGACAACAAACCTCTCCCAAAGGAGGTTGTGATTCCATGTTTGAGCGCATGTATAACAACCACTAAATTGAGATCATGTATGGGTTAGTTCTTTTTATGATGAAATTTCCAGTGAGGTACATACGAAAACACACGTTTCCCTTACATGAAGACACACCACAAACTCATACAAGAAGAATCGTAGAAAACATCATATCCTAAAGCTAGTTTATAAAGAATCAAAACTGGTTCCAAATTAATCTTATTATTTAGTTCCAGAAAATATCTATAACATTTTTTATTCCACTAAAAATTTACACCCTTAGAGGTTAAAACTTTCATTAGTGATGAGAGATTTGAAAAATCCCACAAACCACCTCTAATTACCATCCAACCCCAAGAAGCTTTGGATATCAAACACCTTTCTAGGATGCTCCTTGGAAACAAACACATGTATCATCTATGGTTCCACTTACACACCCCTCCTAGTAAAAATATTCCCCAAAAAAATTACTTCCTAGATCCAAAAATAATATTTGAAAATCTTACCATGGTCATGATGTTCCTTCATGGTTCTAAGAATGATATCCAAATGGTGCATGTGATCCTACTATGACTTATAGTACATCAAAATATAATCCATGAAAACGGAAAAAAGTTCCCAAGAACCAATGAAACATCAGGTTCGTCAACACCATAAAAACTAAAAGATAATTAGTGATAATAAATAGAATAACTAGAAACTCAAAATGACCATACCGACTCCTAAATATTGACTAATGTTTATACACTTGTCATAATATCAACTGGTGGTACCTTGACTAAAGTTCAATCTTTGAAAATTAACAATACCCTATAAGTTGATCAAATAGATCATCAATCCTTGGAAAAAGATATTTATTCTTGATGGTCACTTGATTTATCTTTTAATAATCTATGCAACATCTAAGGGTCTTGTCTTCCATCTTAGAAAATAGGAAAGGAAAATACCATGGTGAGATTCCAGGATGATTAAATCCCTTAGATTAATGGTCTATAAATTGAGCCTTATACTTCACCAAATAAGTAGGTTCCATATAATAATATGGAAAAGAAATGGTCATTGTAGAATTTAGTAGGTAAATGTTAAACTCAACCTCTTTCAGTGGTGGTAAACTAGAAAAATCATCCTGGAAGATCTTAGGGAACCCACACACAATTGATGTAAGTGGATTGATCAAACAAGGATCAGAAATATCGTGGAACAACTTCAAAAACTAACATGAGATCACCCCAGCATATAAAAAAAATTCCCCACTCTCCCAGATCTAGAATACCACTCAACTTGAAATACATGAGTGAATCCATTAATAGATAATAACCGAATTACATGATGACAATAGTTGATCTTGTCCATGAATCTGATAATCTAATCAATTACAATAATTATGTTTAAGATATCAAGATCAGGAATCAAGAAAACCGACTCCACCATAAGGCCGACTATCATCACTCTATGTGATATTTAGTTGAAACCATGTTCATAACTCTTTCCCAAAGGTAAGGAATTAACCAAAAATAATGACATAAGATCAAAACCTAAGCTGAACATGTCAACTAAATTTGATGATATAAAATAATTAGTAACACCTATATCAAACAAACCTATCACCATAGACCTAATAAAAACTATTCCTCTAAAATTAACTAACCCTACTTCAGATTCCATTAGTTCATACTCGAACACATTAATCCATCTAATATCAAATCCTTCATGAGATTTCATATCCACATGAAAATACCCTTTAGCCTAACCATAAGACCCACCACCCTTTTAATCATCATAATGAACCTATAAACCCTTGATGAAAGTGGATTCAACCTTACATCCTTGAGACATCCTTCCACAAAAATGCCTTATATTTCAATATTTTATTCAATGATGAAAAGTTTTAAGAACATCTAAACAATTAGGCTTAGTATGACTAGTACTTCTTCACTGATAGTAAAAGATCTACTACTAACCTAAAGAATCCCCTGAAACTAATCCTGATGAAAACTGACCATCATTTTTCTTCATTTTTGGGATAAATGATACAGCCTACCTAACAACATCACCAACTAATTCTCTTACCAAACATGTTTTCATAGATACATCTGCTGCCACTAAATCCACCTCATCGACTAACTCAATAAATTTTGGAAGCCACAGGATAATCAACATTGATTGAATATCATCAATCAATACTTAATCAAACCTATGAGCTTTTAGGAAATCATTGGTGACTGGATCCAATTACAGATACACAAACTCAGAAAAACAATTAGAATACTCCAAAACGGAATGATCCCCTTTCTCTAAAGTTGAAAAATCATAGTTTCTTCAATACATAACATCTTGGGATAAAACTGATTGATGAATATTTTCATGAAGTAATCCCAGGTAGGATCCTTGTGAAAAGTTTCTATCAAAATTGATTCACACTTTATCCTTCTTAGTAACTCAATCATATATGAAGAAAACCCCATCTTAGAGTCATCCTGAGTCTTCAGAAAGTTGAAGATCCACTAAATTCTCTCAAGAAAATCCTTTGATTCCCTGGTTCCTTAGTCACCATGGAATATGGGTGTATAATTCATAGTAAATTCAAATCCATTCTCCACCATTCATCCCATGTTCCTGAAGCCCACTTGACCTAGAGTATTAATAGTGCATATTACATCTTCTACCAATGAAGGCTCTACTAGAGGATTCGCCTATAGAACCTATCTCATAGCTTCCTCTCAGATTTATAATTTCCCTTTTTGGAGGAATTTTATAATAAAAATATAAAACTCCATAAATCATGAGAAAATTACCAAATCATAATACCTAATTTAGGTATCCATATCAATTCTATCAGTTGAAAAGAATTTAAGGCAGTTGTTAATTTTATGAAAATATAATGAACAAAAGCATAGAACATGTTCATTTAAATAAAAATTATATCTGGTTAATTCAAATGAAATTAGACACCTAATATAATGCTTGGAAAAAAATCACTAACCACCCATGGTAACTCAGTGTCAGTCATGGAAGTGAGCTTTCCAAACCACTTTTCTGCATTGTTTATCTGAATTCCAACAGCCCTAAATCCAGTATACCAAGACACTAAAGAAAACCTAGTTAGTGTAACAACACATCATGATGGGTAAGGTCTATGATATAAATTTCTAGGAACCAACCTTAGTAACTAGAAAACTCACTCAAGGTTGTTCTCCACGTGGATAAGTATAAAAAATAGGAAGTAAAAGGTGTCATGAAAAACCTAAACAAGAAAAAACAATACAACACAATACATAATAACGTGAACATATCAATAATTCATACAAGTTAAAGATAAATATTCCAATCTTGAAAGATAAAATAAGACAACTCTAAAATTCCCTCTGTGACCATCCATCACCACCACGCCATCCCGCTACGAAGATAGTGAAAACAAGATAACTTTTCATGCTACAAAATTACTTTCCCCATACCTGAGTCTTGAAAAAAAACTTTTAAAACAACTGAAAGTAAAAAATAAGGGTGTTATCAAAAATCATCATAGGATGCCATCAATAATCTATACATGTTCTAACACGAGGAATTAATCAATTATAGCTTAAAAACAAATCTAGTTTACAAATAATTTCCTTTAAAATAAAAAAATTTTGTAAAAAATTTCTTCTGTTTTTTTAATGAAAACTATATTATATAAATACATGAATATTTTAAGTGGGAATTAAAATATTTAAGCAACCATGAATAGATTATAAAATAAGCATGTGATAAAATAACTGTGAAATGCACCAACTTGTGATTGACCAATCATAAATGAAAAAACACACCATTTTGGCTCTAACCTATGGGAATACATGCTAGTAATGAAAGAAAATCCTAAATCCAAGCCTATAGTGTAACATCTTAGGTAAGTAAAGAATAATACATTTTCATATTTATTAATATTTTTTGAATTAAGTATTAAATTTACTTTAATGGGGTTGCTATGTTCAATGGAGAACCCACTTTAAATATAGTTTGGTCACTCTTAAACATTATATTGGACCAAATAAAATTCTTCTTTATAATCAGGACATCAAAATTTACTTTGTGTAATTTTTTTGGTATTTTCTGATAATGTTCTTTTTTTAATGAATAGTGAAAAATGTTGAATTTTAATTCAAAAACTCATTTTAATATAATTTACTTATAAGAATAGATTATCTTTTTAATTGGTTTTAAAGTGAAATTAGAATATATTTTTACCAATTAATTCAATGGTGGTCATTGGAATTAAATTCAATTTGAAATTGGGCATAAACAAGTGTCAGTTTTTGATAGATATTGTTTCTTAAAAACACGCTCTTTGTTTTGACAACAGAATTAGTTATAAAATTAATTAATGCAACTTATATGTTTTGAATTTTGAAAAATAAACATCATTTTTGAATTAAGAATATCAAATATATCTTGGGGTGATGTTTTGGTATTTTTCTGAAGAATTTCAATTTTTGATGAATAGTGAAACCACTAAGTGGTAGTTAAACAAACTGATTTTTTGTTTAAATGAAAGTTTACGCTTCTTTGTATTGAATTTAAAAAATCCAACATATATGGTTGTCATTAGTAAGTAAAATGTGGTTCAATGGGATTAAAATATTTTTTGGTGAATAGTAACTTTTGAGTTTTGTTAACCGCGATTAAAGGTAATTAGTGTAACATAAGATAAAAATGATATTATAAAAATATGAAAATATCTTGACACATGTACTAACCTTATTGGATAGGTCATGGATGACCAATAAAATCCATGGGTCAATTTTTGGGACCCCATGGAGCAACTTGAGTGAGATAATGACATTAAAACCTTTTATTTAATGTAAAAATAAAAATATCACAAACAAGTATTGTTTTACTAAAACAATTATTTCATGGAGTTATATAAGATATAATTTTGACTATAAATATTCATTAGAAATATAAAAATATTTCCTCAATAATGGTAATTTTTTTATTATTTTTAGACATCAAAAAAAATTAAATTATTTATGACACAATGATGATGCAGTGTTTACGTCATTAATGAATGATTTAAATAAATAAAAAGATAATGTTTAAAATAATATCCAACACTTGTCCAATTCTTATTGGATGATTTTATTTCGAGAAAGTACCACCTTATCCTATACTTTAATGATTTTTGGAGCTTTAGAAACTGAATTTAATTTTATAATAAAATAATAGTTTCAAGATTTCAAAAAGAGGCTCTCCTCTCCCTTATAAAAAGACCCCACTTCCTACCCATCTCTCACACTTCTAAAACCCTTTTTCTCGTAAAAAATCTACCCAAATAAGCTCCAAATATCCCACTAGTCATCCTAGAAGCCTTACCTTAGGCATAAAGCTCTTCAAGAAAACCTTTTGGTTCAAACCAAGAGGAGTTACCCGATTTAAAGGTAATGAATTATCTAATGTTCTTTTGTTTTATTTTGCTTCTCCAACCCCCTAAACTCTTTATATTCCATTATTTTGTAACAACACCAGTATCTTAAATATACTAGGATATTGTTATAAGATGTATTTGAGCTACACTTACACACACATACGTCTAATGGCTAATGAACATACCATTTCCGTGGATAGTGAATTTCTGCCTCACGAAACGATCACTGTTCAATATTCTTTTAACACCTTTAAAGGTGGACATTAAGATGTCATTGTGTTTATATATGAAATGTATTATTTTTATGTTTTCCTTATGCTTATTTATTTTTCATTTATGGCGTACCTTTATGGTTTCCATTATGGGTAAATGTGATATCTTCATTTTAGGAAGTGCGGACTACTGCCCCCTGAAAGTGATTTGATTCGTTAATGCCATATGTGGGATGTGTAAAGGATGGAGTTAATAATATTATATATGATAATATACTGGAATTATAATTTATATTTATATCATTATGATTTCATTCCATTTAATACTAAATAGAAATGAAAGCATCATTCATGCGTACGTACGACTTACTGTCTCCATGAATGGTGCATTTCATTTCTTACCTCTAAATTTTATTTAATACTATAAATGCATGTATATACTGGATATATATGATATATATAATATCTACATCATGAATATAATTCTATTTATAATGGATATTTTACCACAAGAACAACTTGTAATTATAAAGAGTTTATTTTTGACTCAAGTACCAATGATTGTTAAAACGACCGTTATTAACTTAAATATTTACATAGTGTTCATAACATGATAACAAGTGATATAAAAGTAATAATGACCTTGAAAATGGTTCTTTAGCAAGTAGAAATTAACTCAAATTTATTATTTAGAAGATTAAAGAACGATCGAGTCATGTCAAACACGAGGTAAGGGACTTCGTCTCAATCTCCATTCATTGAGGCATATTTTGTTTTATACACAACTTTATTTTATAAGGTGTATAATCCCCTTTTGACTTTTACTTTTATTCAAAATGAATATTTTTATACGAAGTGTTTTACTAAATGGAAAAATTAATTTTTTTGTCTTATGTATGCGGGGACAACGACTTCTCCTCCGTAGTGACCATTATTTGAGTTTCGGTTTCCTCTACAAGCCATAAATTTTTTTTAAATGAAAAATAAATTCCATGTTTTAAATTTATTTTATTTTCGTATAAAAATTGGTTTTGATAATGTTTTTATATCAATGTTTTGTATGGATATCTTCTGATTGAAATGCGGAAATTCTATGTTTCCTTTATGCATATTTTACGTGGTACAATTATGTTATGGTTCTTGGGATTTTTTTATGAAGACGGGTGGTTCCATGATAAACTAAGGGTGGGTGAGCCCGATATAGCTCTCCAATGCATTGGGTAATGTGAAGGGGTTAAGCTCTAAGGTTTCTTCGATGATATTTAGGGAATATACTGTGATGGGTATTCCAAACGTAGCCATGATTGTTACTCCCTATGTAAGAATGTTATGAATGCCTCAAGTTACCTTTATTTCTTATGATTTCTATGATTTATTCATGATTTGATGAGGTATGTTAAAGTGATTATGTTTTATGAGTAAAGTATGATTTTATTGAATCTTATGTATACATGGACTAATGTTTTCATTCTGTATTTTTATATACCTTACTGAGATTTTTATGCTCATCCCAAGTTTTTCAATTGTTTTTCACTGCTCAAGGGAAAAGTACATGCTGTGTTGATAGTGTCTAGGAAGTGTCACAAAAGAACCCATGTTTTATTTTAAATATTTCTCCTTTGATGGGAAAAATAAATACTGCCTTTTATTTAACTTCCTTGTTTAAATGTGGAATGTAATGCATGATTTATGATCTAATTCTCTAAAAATCTAAACCTGAAAAGATCCTCAATGTAAATTCTTTAAATAACTCAAGATTATGTAATGTTTAAGGATGGGGCCATATAGTTGGTATCAAAGGTATGTTTAGGTAAATTTAGGAGTTAAAATTCTATTAAATCATTATCCAAGAATATTTTTTTTAATCGTCAAATTGAAATGATATAGAATTTGAAGACTACTATGTTTCTTCGCCTAAGATATTTCTGTGTTAAGAATGGTTTTTTGTAGAGGAAACAGAAAAGATTTTTTGGGAAGGAATACAGAGGGAAATGAACTTTCAAATCAGTATATTGAGATGTTCAGAATTAGAACTAAACAGTTTGTTACAGTGATGGCACAGTTGACTCAGGCTATAAATGGTGGTGGTATCCATGCACGAGATCAGCCAGATCAACCGTAGAGGAACATGTCTGTGGTGGAACATTTCATGAGGCAACATCTCCCATCATTCAGAGGATCATCTGACCCTGTGATGGCAGAAGGGTGGATTAAATCACTGGAGATGATTTTTGATGTCATGGGGTGTTCAGAACATCAAAATTTTAGTCTTGTTATTTATCGTTTTGAAGGTGAAGCTGATCAGTGGTGGTCGATGGTGAAAAATATCAGGGATAGTGATGATATTTATGATATTTTGGTGTTTTAAAAATGTAAATAAGAGCATGAAAGTCATTTAAGGATTATTTTGAAAACCTTAAAAGAAAATAAATTGTATGGTAAATTCAGAAAGTGTTACTTTTGGTTGCAACAAATTTCTTTCCTTGGTCACATTGTTTCTAAAGATGGAATAACTGTTGATCCTGAAAAAACAAAGGTTGTTGAAGAATGGCCAAGACCCACAAGTGTAACTGAGATTTATAGTTTTATTGGTTTTTCAGGCTATTACCGAATGTTTGGTAAAAACTTTTCATGGTTATCTAGTCCAATGACTAAGCTAACTCAGAAGGGTGTTAAGTTCATCTGGATAAAAGAATGTGATGATTGCTTTTAGGAATTTAAAAGAAGATTGGTGAATGCTCCAGTTTTGGCACTACCTTACAGGAATGGTGGGTTTTTTATCTACAGTTATGCTTCATTGAAAGGACATGGTTGTGTCCTAATGTAGAATTATCAGCTAATTGCGTATGTTTCATGTCACTTGAAAACTCATGTGGTAAAATTACCCTACACATGATTTAGAATTAGCTGATGTGGTTTTCTCTTTAAAAATTTGGAGGCATCATTTGTATGGAGTAAAGTGTGAAATATATACTGATCACAAAAGTTTAAAGTATATATTAACTCAAGAAAGAATTGAACATGAGATAAAGGAGATGGCTAGAATTAATCAAGGATTATGATTGTACAATTCTTTATCATCCAGGAAAAGCAAATGGATGATGCTTTGAGTCGAAAAAGTAATGATTCATTAACAATATTGCATTTCGAACGTGATCCTTTGATTAAGGATTTGATGAACTTTAGCATAGAAGTTGTTGGTGCAGTATGTTATTCTGTTTTGTTTCAGGTATCATTGAAATCTTCTCTATCAAACAGAATTAAGCAAGTACATAAGCAAGACAGTGAGTCGTAGAAAAAGGTAGAGCTGGTTCAGAAGGGTAATTTTCCTGAATTCAACATTGATAATGATTGTGTTTTGAGATTTGGGAAGAGATTGTGTGTGCCTTGTGATTCACAGTTGAATAGAGAGTTGTTATGTGAAGCTCATTGTTCTCCGTTTTCATTTCATCCAGGTAGTACTAAGATGTATAGAGGTCTTTAGGAGTATTATTGGTGGGATGGAATGAAAAGAGATATTGTTGTTTTTACTTTGAAGTGTTAAAGCAGAGTGGTAGTTACCGAAAGGGATGCTTCAGCCTTTACCAGTGCTAGAGTGGAAATGGGAGAATATATCCAAGGACTTCGTTGTGGGATTGCCGAAGTCACACTGAGGTAACAATGAAATATGGGTTATTGTTGATCGCTTGACTAAATCTTCTCATTTCCTTTCTATACAAGATACTCTTTCCCTAGATCAACTTTCTCATTTGTATCTTAAGGAGATATTTAGGTTACATGGAGTTCCCCTCTCTATTGTATCTGATCGTGATCCCAGGTTTACTTATAACTTTTGGAAAGGCCTTTAGAAGTCGTTGGGTACTGAATTAAATTTTAGTACAACTTTTCATCCTTAATCAGATAGGCAGTCAGAATGAACAATTCAAACTTTGGAAGATATGCTACGTGCTTGTTCAATGGATTATCAGGGAAGTTGGGACCAACATCTTTCATTGGTTGATTTTTCTTATAATAACAGTTTTCATTCCAGTATAAAGATGGCACCATTTGAGGCATTATATGGGAAGTGGTATTGAACACCAGCTTTTTGGGATGATGTAGGTGAAAGGAAGTTGATGGGACTAGAATTGGTAGAAAAGTTGGCAGGAAAATTTTAGCTGATACAAAGACACATGAGAATTACTCAGAGCAGGAAGAAAAGATATGCGGACAATAGGAGGAAGGATCTATCTTTTGAGGTAGGTGATCATGTCTTCCTCAAAGTTTCACCATGGAAAAGGGTGATGCGATTTGGTAAGAAAGGAAAGTTGAGTCCAAGGTTCATTGGACCATATGAAATTCTGGAGAGAGTTGGATCAGTTGCATACCCAGTGGCTTTACCTCCGAGTTTATCTCAGGTACAAATTTTTTTTCATGTCTCAATGTTAAGGAAGTACATGCCAGATCCATCTCATGTTTTGAGTCCATAGGTAGTTCAACCGGAAGATAATATATCTTATAAGGAACAACGGATCCGGATTCTTGACCGCAGGGAGCAACTATTGCGGAATAAGGCGATTCTTCAAATAAAGGTTTTGTGGAAAAACCACATGATTGAACCGGAAACATGGGAATCTGAAAATTCTATGAGGGATAAATACCACCATTTATTTAAGTGAATAAATTTTTAGGATGCAATTACCAAAAGGGGGGAAGGATGTAACATCCCAGGTAAGTAAAGAATAATACATTTTCATATTTATTAATATTTTTTGAATTAAGTATTAAATTTACTTTAATGGGGATTCTATGTTCAATGGAGAACCCTCCTTAAATATAGTTTTGATCACTCTTATACATTATATTTGATCAAATAAAATTCTTCTTTAGAATCAGGACATCAAAATTCACTTTGTGTAAAATTTTGGTATTTTCTGATAATGTTCTTTTTTTTAATGAATAGTGAAAAATGTTGTATTTTAATTCAAAACCTAATTTAAATCTAATTTATTTATAAGGATAGATTCTCTTTTTAAGTGGGTTTAAATTGAACTTAGAATATATTTTTACCAATTAATCCAATGGTGGTCATTGGAACTAATTTCACTTTGAAATTGGACATAAAACAAGTGTCAGTCTTTTGATAGATATTGTTTCTTAAAAACACGCTATTTTTTTGACAACGGGAATTAATTTTAAAATTAATTAATGTAACTTATATGTTCTGAATTTTTCAAAATACACATCATTTTTGAATTCATAATATCAAATATATATTGGGGTGAATTTTTGATATTTTTCTGAATAACTTCAATTTTTGATGAATAGTGAAACCACTATGTGGAACATAAACAAACTGATTTTTCATTTAAATGAATTTTTATCGGTTCTATGTATTGAATTTAAAAAATCCGACATACATGGTTTTCATTAGTAAGTAATATGTGGTTCAATGGGATTAAAATATTTTTTGGGTGAATAGTAACTTTTGAGTTTTGTTAACCGCGATTAGAGGTAATTAGTGTAATTTAAGATAAAATTATATTATAAAAATATAAAAATATCTTGACACATCTCCTAACCAAATTGGATAGGTCATGTCATACCAATACAATCAATGGGACAATTTTTGGGACCCCATGGAGCCACTTGAGTGAGATAATGACATTAATACCTTTTATTTAAAGTAAAAATAAAAATATCCCAAACATGTATTGTTTTACAAAAACAATTATTACATGGGGTAATATATGCTATATTTTTTACTATAAATATTAATTATAAAGATAAATACATTTAATACATCATGGTAATTTTTTTATAATTTTTAGACATCAAAAAAGATTAAATTATTTATGACACAATGATGATGCAGTGTTTACGTCATTAATGAATGATTTTAATAAATAAGAAGATAATGTTTAAAATAATATCCAACACTTGTAAAATTATTATTGGATGATTTTATTCTGAGAATGGACCACCTTATCCTCTACTTTAATAATTTTTGGAGCTTTAGAAACCAAATTTCATTTTAAAATAAAATAATTGTTTCAAGATTTCCAAAAGAGCCCCTCCTCTCCCTTATAAAAAGTACTCACTTTCTACCCATCTCTCACACTTATCAAGACCTTTGGCTCATCCAAACTCTACTCAAATAAGCTCCCAGTATCCCTCTATTCATCCCAGAATCCTTACCTTAGTCAGAAATCTCTTCAAGAAACCCTTTTGGTTCAAACCAAGAGGCATACCCGATTTAAAGGCAAAGACTTCTCTATAGTTCTTTTGTTTTATTTTTCTTTTCCAACCCCCTAAAATCTTTTTATAACATTATTTTGTAACAACACCAGTATATTAAATATACTAGGATGTTGTTATAAGAAGTATTAAAGCTACACTTACACACACCTACATCTAATGGCTAAAGAACATACCGTTTCCGTTGATGGCGAATTTCTGCCTCATGAAACGATGATTGTTCAATATTATTTTAACACCTTTAAAGGTGGACATTAATATTTCACTAAGTTTATATATGATATTTATTATTTTTATGTTTTCCTTATGCTTTTGTATATTTATTTATGGAATACCCTTATGGTTTCCATTATGGGTAAACGTAATATCTTCATTTTAGGAAGTGCGGACTACCGCCCCCTCAATGTGATTTAATTCGTTAATGTCATATGTGGGATGTGTATAGGATGGATTTAATAATATTATATATTATATTATACTGGAATTATAATTTACACTTATATCATTATGATGTCATTCCATTAAATATGAAATAGAAATGAAAGTAGCGCTTATGCGTACGTATGGCTTACCGTCTCCATGAACGGTGCATTTCATTTCTTACATCTAAATGTTATGTAATATTATAAATGCATTTATATACTGGATATATATGATATATATAATATCTAAATCAAGAACATAATTCTGGTTATAATGGATATTTTACAAAATGAACAACTTGTAATTATGAAGAGTTTATTTTTTACTCAAGTACCAATGATCGTTAAAACGACCGTTATTAACTTAAATAATTAAATATTGTTCATAACATGGTAACAAGTGATATAAAAGGAATAATGAACTTGAAAAATGTTCTTAAGAAAGTAGAAATAAACTCAAGTTTATTATTCAGGAGATTAAATAATGATCGATTCAAGTAATACACGAGGTAAGGGACTTCGTCTCAATCTCCATTCATTGAGGCATATTTTGTTTTTACACAACTTTCTTTTATATGGTGTATAAACCCCTTTTGACTTTTACTTTTATTCAAAATGAATATTTTTATAAGAAGCGTTTTACTAAAAGACAAAATGAATTTTTTTTGTCTTACATATGCGGCGACAACGACTTCTCTGCCGTCGTGACCATTATTTGAGTTTCGGCTTCCTCTACGTGCCATAACTTTTTTTTAAATGAAAAATAAATACCATTTTTTACTTTTATTTTATTTTGGTATTGAAAATGGTTTTGATGATGTTGTTATATCAATGTTTTCTTTTGATATCTTATGATTGAAATTTGGAAATGTTATGTTTCTTTTATGCATGTTTTATGTGGTATGATTATGTTATGGTTCTTTGGCATTGTTTATGAAGACGGGTGGTTCCATGATAAACTAAGGGCATGTGAGCCTGATATATCTCTCCAATTCATTGGGTATCGCAAAGAGGTTAAATGCTATGATTTCTTTGAAGAGATTTAGGGAATATACTATGATGGGTATTCCAAACATAACCATGAGGGTTACTCCCTACGTAAGAATGTTATGAATGCCTCAAGTTACCTTTTTTTCTTATGATTTCTATGATTTATTCATGATTTTATGAGGTATGTTAAAGTGCTTATGTTTTAGGAGTAAAGTATTATTTCATTGATTCTTATGTATACATGGACTAATGTTTTCATTCCGTATTTTTATATACCTTACTGAGCTTTTTATGACCATCCCATGTTTTTGAAATGTTTTGCACAGGTCAAGGGAAAAGTACATGATGTGTTGATAGTGTCGAGGATGTGTCATGTAATAACCCATGTTTTATTTCAAATATGTCTTCTTTCATGGGAAAAATGAATACAATCATTTATGTAACCTCCTTTTTGAAATGTGGAATGTAATGCATGATTTATGATCTAATTCTCTAAAACTCTAAACCTGGAAGGATCCTCAATGTGCATTATTGAAATAACTCAAGATTAAGTAATGTTTAAGGCTAGGGACTTATATATAGTGGGTCCAACCAATATAAACTCTAGTGGTATTACACACACTAAATTAGAAGAAAAAAAACTCTTGTGGCATTGCACACACAGAGTGAAAAGTAAATTTCCCGATGTACCCAAGGCTACCCAATGTGACAAGTTTGTAAAAATCCATTTAAAACCATGATCAGATTTAATATAAACAATTTTTAAACCAAAGCCATGATTTAATTTATTTAATCACACACTTGGTTGGCATGAATTCATTTAAAAATAAAATATCTTTGAAAACATGTGTCTCCTCCAAAAATTCCATTCCAATAGCACATCATGAATTTTAATTGAATAAAAAAATTAATTTACCATAAAATATAAAAATTCAATAATTAACACCTTTTATATAGACACCTACCTTTGGAATGGAGGAATCCAAATCGACATAAACAATGGAGATTGGAAAAAAGAAGATCGGTCACTGAAAGATATGGCATGGGAAAAAATATAAAGGATCAATATAAAATAATAACCAATCACAATGTTATCCACAAAATGAACCAACAAAATTTCAGAAAACAATGTTAATTAAGAAACAAAATCAATTATTACAAGGGAGATGTGATACAATTTCCATGGGCATTGAATACTAAAGGAGATGTTTGAATGGTGAGATATTATCCAAAATCTCCCTTGGGTTTGGGAAGGAGTCCTGCACTTATAACGAGGAATTGGTCAAGCATGAAACATAAATAAAATCCCTAGGAACAGGGAATTTTCATAGTAAATTAAATGTTTATAGTTTAAATTCATCTTATTTCACATACAATGAAAAAGGAATCGCCTTGTGTTAAAAAATCATCGAGTGGTGAATTTATGGTGCATGTTCATATTTTATGGTGTAAATCATCTTACACCATAATCCATTCTCATAGATTGTGTCTAATGAGAAATTTTCATTGTAAAATAATAATTTCTCCATGTAAATTACTTTTGAATATAGTTCCCAATAACATCCCCCTAGAGGATCAACCATAAGGATTCTAAATTAACCTGAAACCAAAGTGAAGCCTCTAAATACTTCGAAACATTTATTCAGAACTCCATTAATTCAAACAAACATATATCTCAAATCTCTAGGCCATTATTCTATACACATTTTATCTACCCCAAAATAACCAAAATGAAACAAAAAAGTAAATTATAGAAAGAGTCCGTAAGTACCTAAAATAAGGTAACAAGATTTTATATACCCCATAGTTTTCTCTATGTTGTACCTATTTTACCCTCACCTAGTTGACAAGTCTTTACCATGGTTACTATTCATAATAAAAAAAAATAAACATATTTACCGAATTTTAACCTACTAATTCAAAATATGGAATTAATTTTTCAATATTAAATTTATATAATTTACAAAAATCAATTTTAATATAAATAAGTAAAATGTAATAAAAAAATAGTCTTTTTTGAAAAATGTGTTTTTAAACCCAAAAATGAACATATACCAAAATTAAGTATAATGAGAATTACTATATAATTTATAAAATTATTTATAACTAAATTATACTTATGTTACTTTCATATAAAATTTAAAATATATGGGGACTTTTAAATTACTTAATATAATGAAAAGAAGTGACAATTTTACAAAAAATTGGTATTTTTTATTATTCAATTGAAAAAAAAACTCTTCAAAAAATACAAAACATTTACCCTAAGATAATATTGAAATTATGATTTCATAAATTTTATTCATTTAAAAATATAAAATTTCCAAAAAATGATAAAAACTAATTATAATGTTTATACAGAAACAACAATAAAAACTATTTTTGTACAATTAATATTTTTGAAGCATAAAATGACATTATCAAAATTTTGGTGCTTAATTATAGTTAATAAAATAATAAATTTGATTAATATAATCCTCGATAAAATTTAATAATTTATTTATTCATATTCATACCACCAATTTAAAAGCTTCATTAAAATGGTCACATTTAAATAATAATACTTTTAGGGTATATCATAGTCTACTTAAAGCTAGCTTTTCATGTTAAGAAAATTATTGATCAAATTATTATTTTAGACTATTTTTTTGTTTTAGTTTAGGTTATAGTATAAAGATTTGAAATAATCTTATTAATGGAAAATAACCATAATACACTATTGAATCACAAAAAAATGCGATTGTACTTCATAAATAGTGAAATTTATTTGAATCTCATAAATAATTATAATTTTAAATCATGAAAAGTTTTATCAACCATTAAAATTGATAAAAACTAATTCAAATCTTCTTTAATCAATTATATGTCCCAAACACACTTTTCAATTATTATTATATATAATAATAATGTAATTTTTTAATCAAAAAATAATAAATACTCAAAATATATCTTCTTTTAAAATTTTTATCTTTAGTTATAATAGTACATGTATTATATCTTTAATATGAGTCATCAAACATCAACAAAATAAGTAATTAAATTATTTTAACAAGATATTATTATTCATCTAAGTCACTATAAGTTATTCCTATGCTTCTTTCCATCTTAAGATCGTGTAAATATTATCTACCTCCAAATATTGAAGGAAAATAAATATTTAAATTTATATTCAAACAAACCACAATTATTTTTACCTAGAATATAAGTAGTTAACATCATCAAAATGAGTAAAATTTAACCACTATAAATAATCCTTAATCAATTAAAACAATATATTAGTTTCACCTCCATTTTGATTATTTTATCCATCAATGATACAAATGAAATAATTCACAAGGAATTTGACTCCATCATAAGTTTAATGTAATAGGGAAAACATCATTGTTTTAATAAAACATGACAATAATAATGATATTTTACTTCCAATCAATTCATTTCAAATATATCCTTTAAATTCTTTCCACTAAAAATGGTTATGTACCAGGAGTTTATTCATAAGTTTAAAATAATTTCTTTTTTCCCCAAAACACAAACTCTCCATGATATTTCCCTGATAAAAAAACATTATTTACTTGAATTTCATTTCCAATTTCTTGTCCCTATTAAATTTCCTTAAAAACATTTTAAAACTATTATTATTTATAAATCAAAATGGATTTTCACCACAAACCATAATATAGTTTATAAAAATCATGTGTTTTGTACAAGTTATCCTTGATACCTTTCTTTATAATGATATTTATGTAAAGACTTGGAAATTTCAAGGAAATTTTTTTTCTTAAATTCTTTGGAATTTTAGGAGTGCACAGTTTCTGATGGCGCCTAATTCTGAGGGCCGGTGTGCCTGGAATCAATTCTAGAAGTTTAGCTCGGGTACGTTCAGTGAACGAACGAGCGAGTGTTTTCTAACATTTGAACCGGTGCTCGGAATTGAAATCTGAGGGCACCGATGAAACCGTAGCGTCGATAATTGCTTAGGAGAACCTTTTCCGAAGGTGCATTTTCTCAGGAGGAGTTGTTAAAATTTGTGGATTAATAAAGAATTGAATAAAAAAAATTGTGGAACAATTTTTTATTAATTCTTTATCCTAGTGGTTATATCCAACATGGGGTAGTTAGGGTGGGACCCACAAGACCCTCACTACCCATGAGAGGATTAATGGTGAGGTGGGGCCCACACGATCCCCCACCTTTTCACTTTCCCCATAACTCCCTCACTCCCTCTTTAATTTGTAACTCCTCACCTCCCTCTTAATTTTTGGGTAACACCTTCTCTCTCTCTCCCTCATAACTCTTGCCAACTAGCACTTAAATTAAGTTATTGAAACTCTTAATCATTTAAGTGTTCGAATTTTGAACTTACAATTTGTGGCATGATTAAAATAAAATGAGGGGAAACCTTGTTTTATTTTGAGGTTGAATTGTGGTGGGAGGATTTTGGAGAAAGAGCCTTTGTGTGAAAGAAGAAGGAAGCTCCTTCTTTGTAGAAGAATTTCATCCTCTCCGTGAAGAACGGATCTTCTCCGATGAAGAACATCAACCCCTCAACTTAGAATGACTCGGCGATCACGGTTCTTCATACTCTTCTTCCTCCACAGCAAGGGGAGAAGACACTGAAGTAGGGAACTCGCCAACGACAACGTGCCTTATTTCTTCATCTCCGCAACAAGTGAGGAGACGTCGTTTCCTCCTCGGATGCACCCCGACGTCCATGGAATCGACGTCCGATCTCCACAATGCCGTTCTCTGTGATGCCCGTTGTGCGAGGTCAAATATCAATGAAGGGGAATTATATTTGATTTTCTCTTTTATCATTTGAGAAAAGGACGACGAGCGCAGATCAATCTCTGTCGGTTGATCCGCGGATCACTCGTTCATACGGGATGGTTACGGGGTGAATATTCAGAATTGGGTGAGTTTGATATTGATTTTTAAAACCCCTAACGCGGAGGGAATGGGCTAACGAACAAATCACGGACCCTCCGCAGTTTTTGGTTGAAGTACTGATCTATGGGTATTGATGAAGTGGGCAGAAAAGGCGTTTTGAACCCTTCGCAGTAATCTATGGCTCCCGAGAGTACTGCTGGAAAAGACGGAAAGCAAAACGGACCACCGGAGCGCGTCCGGTGGTCCGCGGAAGATCCTGCCGGCGCGCCACGCCGGCACGCCGGCACCGGCCGCCGGCACTGGTCGGCCGCCAGGAGGCGGCGGCGCCCGGCATGCCTCCAGGAGGGTCTGCTTCTACTGAAGCAACGGAGGTAGGCGGCGGTCCTGCGGCCGCACGGGACCAGCAGAGATTGGGGGTCATAACCCCTGGCGGTCAAAGGGAGCGGCCCCCACGTAGAGGGGGGCCGCGGCTTCAATCAAGGGGGGGGGGGGGAAACCGCACCCCACTGTTCCACTCAGCCCGGACAGCCGAGCAGGCCACGCGGGCCACGCCAGCGCGGCATGCCAATCGTCTGGGCCGCGTAGTCGTTTTTGTATATTACACTCAGAGTTTCAAAAAACTTTGGGTACGACCGGGTTGGTTTGAACACGAAATCAACCGGGCCCTCAGAGCGGAAACACTTATATCTTGAGCTTCGGATGTCTGATTGACATGTCGTCGACTTTGTTGGTTTTCCTATTGATGAGATGAAACTTTTGGCATACTTCGCCTGAGTTTTGGACGCATTTGGATAGTAACGGGGTTGGATTGAACCAGAAATCCAACCGGGCCCCTGGAACGAAAAGGCTGATAACTTTCAGACCGGACGTCCATTTGATGAACCTTCAGCTGGGTTGGTGATCATGTCGAGAAATAGTCCTTATGAGTATACCCTATGTGAGTTCGGGGTATAGTTGAGATACGTTCGGGTTGGTTCGTACACAAAACCAACCGGGCCCTGGGATGAAAAGGCTAATAACTCACAGACCGGGCGCCCGATTGACGTGTCGTCTGTTGTGTTGAGATCCCTATGACGAGGCGGTCCTTTGACATACATCTTCGTGGGACTTTGTGATACTTGTATTATAGGCCAGTAGGTCCTGGAGCGGACCCTTTCGGTGACGAGCTAGAAGAGTATAGAGACCTAGAAGTTGGCTGAGACTTGACGACTACTGATCGATCGTCTCGGAGTGATTCGGATAGCCTAGTGGGGTGCACTTGTTTGTAGAAGTAGAACCATGGCAGAGGTGCTCTTGGTTGTAGCGGGAGACCCGCGGTACTCGACATAAGGAGTACCTTTGTAGGCTATGATGGGGTGTGCTTGGTTATAGCGGCAGACCCATAGTGGGATGTGCTTGGTTGCAGCGGCAGGCCCACAGTACTCGACAGGTGGAGTACTTCAGCAGTCCAAGGTTAGTGGGGCGTGCTTGGTTGTAGCGGCAGGCCCACTGTACTCGACAGAGGAGGAGTTCTCCAGCAGCCGTGGTTTTGACATCATGAAAAAAATCCTGGTTTGAGCTGAGTCTATGACCTTTGTGATTACCTCATGATTAAGATGGGATACATGATAACTTAGGTATATGTATGGTCATAAACCTGGGTATTGGTTATCCATTGATTTCATAACCTTTGTGTTTCCTCATGATAGAGATGGGTTACTTGATAACTTAGGTATATGTATGGGCATATACCTAAGTAGAGGTTATCTGTTGAGATCTTTCTTTGTGGTTATCCTTGTTGGATTTAGTGAGACCTTGAGGGTCTTGGGGTCCCTACTGAGTATCGTTATACTCACCCCTACACGGGCTATGCCCACACCTCGTTGTGTTGGTTGCAGATGACAGGAAGCGCTGACAGAGGCTGAGTGTTCGAGGACTGGATGGTACCCAGAGGTGGACCTCACGACGAGTCAGTATCCGGAGGTGGACTACACGACGTGGCGATACTCGGAGGAGGTTGACGGGTGAGAGCATTGTGGAGTCTATCTATACCTACCCTTCAGGTAGGATCCGTGGTGGATGATCCAAGAGCTACGCTATTTGTACCTACCATTCAGGTAGGATCCGTGGTGGAAGACCTAGGAGCTACTTCTATTCTTCCAACTATTTGTCTTTCCTGTTGTACTTTCATTCAGTTATAGCTGTACTTTCAGTTGGGTTTGTATTCTGGCCCATTTACGTTTCATCATTTCCTTTTATTTTTAGTGTATTACTTCCGCTTGTACTCTATGGTGTTTTCATACTTTATAAAGGAAATGTCTTCCCTATTATCGGGATTTACGCCTTTGGTGCTAGTCGCCAGCCCCTGGACTATGGAAAGCGAGCTTGGGGTAGTCATGACACGGGCCCCGAGGACGAGTTGTGGAAAATTGGTATCAGAGGATTTGGTTCTACCGTAGAACTTATAACTCTGATTTTCCCTTTCTTTGAAGAAGTTTTGTTAAGGGTACCAAGTGTGGTTTTCAGTTCAGTGAGTCTAGTGTTGGTGCGGGCGGCCGACGTATCCATACACGAGGACCCTGACTTTTGATTTCCGACTTTGTGCATGAAAACACTAATTGTGTGTGTGTTTCCAAAAGATTAAAAGTCAGCTGAAACCAGGTCACCTCACCAGGTATAAATCATTGACCATGTTGCGTCTGTTCAAGATGTCTCCACGCAGAGAGTAAGTTGAAGTTCTGAGATAGTACATGATGACGGCCCACCGAGCGATGAGGCTCCGGTGCGGGGCCCTTTTTACTATTTTGGCACCCTCTGGTGGTGTACCAGTAGCACCACTACCTGTTGGGTAGTAGATGCCACCAGCCATACTAGTGAATAATTGTGCATGCTGGCAGAGCGCGTTGCATGAGTTCCAGCAGTAGAGGCCTCCGAGGTTATGAGGCGAGGCAGATTCCCAGACAGCAGAGCACAGGTTGGAGGCGATTTCAAGAGTTTTCCTCTTATATGAGACATCAGTAGAGTGAATGGTGGAATTGGATACTAGTGTTTTCCAGTGAATGACCATGAGGATGGTCCGCTTAGTGATGAGGCTTCAGTACGTGGACCGATGCCTGAGATAGTTCCTTCGAGTAGTGTGTCAGCTATACATCACTACCTGTTGATCAGCAGTTACAACCGGCGGTACCGGTATGTGACACGTGTAGACTTACTGCCTTACACATGTTCCAACATCAGATATCCTCATGTGCCGAGGCGAGCCCGACTCACAGGCGGCTGAGGACTATCTTATGGAGGTGGCTGAGAGTTTTCTAGAGCTTATACAGCTTCAGCAGGACGACATGTCAGTAGCTGATAATTCATCGGGGCGTACCAAACCATTCCTGGTACTCGATGAATGCGATTTGATCAGTGCTATAGAGCTTGGACCTCTGAGTGTGGTATGTTTAAGGACATCCTAGCCATCACCTTTTTTCTATACATTCCTACTTATGCTAGGGTTCTAGAAAGAACCTTTTGTGGTTGAGAATTCTTTTGCTGAATGGATGTAGTCAGTGAAGATTAGCAGTGGGAAAGCTAGAAACTGGCACCAGTCTAAGAGACTTGGGTGTGTAAAATGTTTCATGTAGAGGAAGTAAAAAAGGACAGATGAATCTGCAAGGCGGTTGTCATGGAAGCAGAGCTATGAAAGCAACATGTGGTGGTGAACATTTTGACATGTTACAACCACCTGCCCTTGTAATCCCCACAAGGCTCAGGGAGCTAGAGGGCGGGAAAAAGAGTAGATGCATGCGATCAGGAAGTGCAACCGAAAGGGCTCTAAGGATGATTCGAAGTGAGGACTTTGTCTTCTACTAGCTGCCGTAGCCACAGAAATCAATAAGAACCATCCCTTCCTTCCATGAATCTATTACCAAACCTATAGTTTCTGGTTAAGCCGCTGACTTGACCCTCACGTCTAGAGATACCTTTGGGAGGAGTCTCGATTGGCACACTTACGCCGACAGTGTCATCTAACCCTTGAGGCGAGAGTCTTAGTTGGGACCTCTTGGTGGCAGCGTCGAGGCCTTACGACGTTAGTTTCAGTATGTATTGGGCAATCACTGTTCATACTCAAATTGACGGTATTAGGTAAACATCGGGATGGGTTTTCCTTGGTCGGCAAAAAGGAAACCCCAGGCATCATAGGATAAACTCATGCATGGGAGGGTGTAGCCGATCATTCTTGGGTTGGCCAACCTTACCCTCGTGGCTGTAAGAGTTTTGAGTTTCAGTTCTAATCATGAAATGAAGGCTTCTAGAGTTTGAGGATGGTGACCACGTTCTTATACAGGTCTCACCTCGACGTGGTTTACGAAGATGTAGCCGAGGCGGCGAGATATCTCCGAGGTTCAATGGACCTTTCTAGGTCCGCAACAGGGTAGGCGAGGTGGTTTACCACTTCACCTTTTCACCTCAGTTGCACCGGGTGCATGAAATCATCCACATACCTCAACTGAGGAGATATGTTCATGGTCCTTCACACATCATCAACCTCAGGGAGTTGGAAATCGATGATAGGGCGACATGCATGGAGGTTCCAATGGAGATCGAGGATCGATAGGAGTGGGTCCTATGTGAATGGTCGATTCCTCAGGTGCGCTTCCACTGGCATCACGAGAACCTCTAGGAGAGCACATGCGAGCAGAAGGCTCAGATGCGTGCATAGTACCACTTTTGTATCCCTAGTTTTTGTTAAAGATTACCGGGATGTAAATCCCTAAGGTGGGATTAATGTAAAGACCTGGAAATTTCAAGGAAATTTTTTTCTTAAACTCATTGGAATTTTACGAGTGCGCAGTTTTTGACGGCGCCTGATTCCGAGGGCCGGTGTGCCCGGAATCAATTACCGAAGTTTAGATCGGGTATGTTCAGTGAACGAAGGAGTGGGTTTTTTCTAACTTTTGAACCGGTTCTTGTAATTGAAATCTAAGGGAACCGATGAAACCACAGCGCTGGTAATTTCTTAGGAGAACCTTTTCCGAAGGTGAATTCGCTCGTGAGGAGTTGTTAAAATTTGTGGATTAATAAAGAATTGAATAAAAAAATTGTGGAACAATTTTTTATTAATTCTTTATCCTAGTGGTTATTTCCAACATGGGGTATTTAGGTTGGGACCCACAATCCCCTAACTACCAATGAGAGGATTAAAGGTGAGGTGGGGCCCACACGAGCCCCCACCTTTTCACTTTCCCCATAACTCCCTAACTCCCTCTTTAATTTGTAACTCCTCACCTCCCTATTAATTTTTGGGTAACTCCTTCTCTCTCCCTCTCTATCATAACTCATGCCAACTAGCACTTAAATTAAGTTATTGAAACTCTTAATCAATTAAGTGTTTGAATTTTGAACTTACAATGCATGGCATGATTAAAATAAAATAAGGGGAAACCTTGTTTTATTTTAGGTTGAATTGTGGTGGGAGGATTTTGGAGAAAGATCCTTTGTGTGAAAGAAGAAGGAAGCACTTTCTTTATTGAAGAACATCATCCTCTCCATGAAGAACGGTTCTTCTCTGACGAAGAACATCGACCCCTAAACTTAGAACGACTCGGCGATCACGGTTCTTCATCCCTTTCTTCCTCCACGGCAGGGGGAGAAGACACCGACGTATGGAACATTCCAACGACAACGTACCTTCTTTATTCATCTCCGCAACAAGTGAGGAGACGTCGTTTCCTCCTTGGACGCACCCCGACGTCCACGGAATCAATGTCCGATCTCCGCAACGCCGTTCTATGCGACTCCCGATGTGCAACATCAAATATCCATGTAGGGGAATTATATTTTATTTTCCCTTTTATCATTTGAGAAAAGGACGACGAGCACGGATCAATCTCTGTCGGTTGATCCGCGAATCGCTCGTTCATGCGGGATGGTTGCGGGGTGAATATTCGGGATTGGTTGATTTTGATATTGATTTTTAAAACCCCTAACGCGGAGGGAATGGGCTAACGAAGAAAGACCGGACCCTCTGTAGTTTTTTGTTGAATTACGGATCAACGGGTGTTGATGAAGCGGTCCGCAAAGGCGTTTTGAACCCTTCGCAGTAATCTAAGGCTCCCAGGAGGACCGCTGGCGAAGTCGGAAAGAAAAACGGACCACCGGAGTGCGTCTGGTGGTCCGCGGAAGATCCTATCAGCATGCCGTGCTGGCACGGCAGCACCGGCGGTTGGAGGCGGTGGTGCCCGGCGCGCCGCTAGGAGGGTCCACCGCGGCTGAAGCCGCGGCGGCAGGCGGCGGTCCCGCGACCGCACGGGACCAGGGGAGAACGGGGGTCGTAACCCCCGGAGGTCAAAGGGTGCGGCCCCCACGTGGATGGGGGCCGCGACTTCAATCAAGTGGGGCAACCACACCCCCCTATTCCGCTCAGCCCTGACAGCCGAGCAGGCCACGCGGGCCGCGCCTGTGCTACAGGCCAACCAGCCGGGCCGGGCCGCCCAGGCCGGGCCGGGCCATGCCTTAGTGGGCCAGACACGGGTCGGGTCGATCCAGTACGGGCCGACCCAGGGGGTCTCGGGCCGGGTCGGACCGGGTGTGAACCCCTTATTTTCGGACTGTTTTCAGTCATTTGTCCATTACTTGGGCTACTGACCTCTGATCGATGTACCGTCAGTTGAGATGTGACACTTGGATCGATTTTGTCGTTTCGGTATATTACACCTTGGGTTTCAGAGAACTTTGGGTACGACCAGGTTGGTTCGAACACAAAACCAACTGGGCCCTCGGAGCAGAAACACTTATATCTTGAGCTCCGAACGTCCGATTGATGTGCCGTCGAAATTTTTGGTTTCCTATTGAAGATTCAAAACTTTTAGAATACTCCACCTGAGTTTTGGATGCAGTCGGATAGTAGCCGGGTTAGATTGAACCCAAAATCCAACCGGGCCCCTGGAATGAAAAGGCTGATAACTTTCAGACCGGACGTCCATTTGATGAACTGTCAGTGGAGTTGGTGATCACGTCGAGAAATGGTCCTTATTAGTATAAACTATGAGAGTTCGGGGTACATCTGAGATACGGTCGGGTTGGTTCGTACACGAAACCAACCGGGCCCCTGGGACGAAAAGGCTAATAACTCACATACCGGGCGCCCGATTGACGTGTCGTCTGTTGTGTTGAGTCCCCTATGACGAGACGGTCCTTTGAGATACTTCTTCGTGGGACTTTGTGATACTTGGAGTATCGACCTGTGGGTCCTGGAGCAGACCCTTCTAGTGAGGAGCTAGCAGAGTGTCGAGACCTAGTAGCTGGCTGAGACTTGACGACTGTTGATCGATCGTCTTGGAGTGATTCAAATAGCCCAATGGGGTGCGCTTGGTTGTAGCAGAAGACCCACGACGGAGGTGTGCTTGGTTGTCGCGGAAGACCCATGGTGGGATGCACTTGGTTGCAGCGGAAGGCCCACAATACTCGACAGGCGGAGTACTTTAGCAGTCCAAGGTTAGTGGGGTGCGCTTGGTTGTAGCGGCAGGCCCACTATACTCGATAGTGGAGGAGTTCTCCAGCAGCCGTGGTTTCGACATCATGAATAAAATCCTGGTTTGAGCTGAGTCTATAACCTTTGTGTTTACCTCATGATTGAGATTGGTTAATTGATAACTTAGGCATATGTATGGGTATATACCTGGGTAGTGGTTATCCATTGATTTAATAACCTTTGTGTTTCCTCATGATAGAGATCAGTTACTTGATAACTTAGGTATATGTACGGGCATATACCTAAGTAGAGGTTATCTGTTGAGATCTTTCTTTGTGGTTATCCTTGTTGGATTTAGTGAGACCTTGAGGGTCTTGGGGGTCCCTACTGAGTATCGTTATACTCACCCCTGCACGGGCTATGCCCGCACCTCGTTGTGTTGGTTGCAGACGACGTGCAGCTCTAACAGAGGCCGAGTGTTCGAGGACTAGACGGTACCCGGAGGTGGACCTCACGACGAGTCAGTATCTGGAGGTGGACTACACGACGTGACAATACTTGGAGGAGGTTGATGGGAGAGAGCGTTGTGGAGGCTATCTGTACCAACCCTTCAGGTTGGATCTGTGGTGGACGATCTAGGAGCTGCGCTATCTGTACCTTCCCTTCAGGTAGGATCCGCGGTGGACGACCTAGGAGCTGCTTCTATTCTTCTAGCTGTTTGTCTTTCCTGTTGTACTTTCATTTAGTTTTAGTTGTACTTTCAGTTGGGTTTTCATTCTGGACCATTTACTTTTCAGCACTTCCTTTTGTTTTTAGTGTATTACTTCTTCTTGTACTCTGTGGTGTTTCCTTTACTTTATAAAGGCAATGCCTTTATAGTTATCGGGATTTACGCCTTTGGTGCTAGTCTCCAGCCCCTAGCCTATGGAAGGCGGGCTTCGGGTAGTCACGGCATGGGCCCCGAGGACGGGTCGTGAAAATTTAAATCATTTTCCATTATGCATTAATAAAATGGAATTATTCAATTTACCTCGACATTTTTTCCATTAAAATAGTTTTATCTTGGTTTTTAATATTTTCATGTCATTAAACACAAACCCATAGTTCATAAAATGAATTGGTTCTCCATTAAATATCAAAACGTATTTTCGTTCACTTTTTTAAACTAATCCTTTTTTCTTATATTAGATTTAAAAACATTCATAGACTTATAAACATGATTAATCTGTAAAAATTGTTAAAAAATAAAACACAAAGTGTGTTTATTTCTTCAAACTCTTCTAAAAAAATATTATAATCTATAATCTCCTCTTAGGAATTTAAATTTATATATTTGATAGACATAATTTTTAACATTGGAATGATCATATGATAGATAACTTTTAATCATTTGGAATGATATTCTATTTTTTATGTATAGAATCTTTATCCCTCATATTTCAAGAGATTATCTTATAGATAAATATTGAAAATAACATGATGCTAATGAATAAGGTTGGGTTATATTATGCAGTGCCCAATAAAGTACCATTTACACAAAACTCATGAGGTTAATGTAATAGAAATATATATTGGGAAATATTATAAATACCTTTTAAGGATACTGAAAGGTGAAATAGATAAAGGTGAATGTATATTTCAATTAGTTTTATTCCATGTGGTCATAACACATAAAATATGTTGATGAATTATTCAATATTGTTTTTGGTGTTTCTAGGCCTTGATAATCCGTTGAGAAGTTATCAAGTATCTTATCACTAGGAATATAATCTTTTGAATGCTTTTACATTTCATAAATCGTGAAATATCATTTATATAAGAGGTGTATTTTAAGATTGTATTTTTTGATTATCATTAAAGAAAGTTACTAATTCATAATTTTTGAATAAAGGAAGTCCATTCAATGTTATAAAAGGTAAAAAAATTAATACCTTTCAATACGATTAAGAAGCTTATTATTGATTAGAATTCAGATTAATGGGTGAATGTGATGATAGATTTTATCTAAAGATATCTCAATAGAGGAAATGCTAAATTTGGGAGAAAATTTCCAAAATATTTATTTTTTTTGGAAAAGGTAATCACATTGCTCAAAAATTTCCTAAGAGTTTTCAATATAATTATACGTATTACTAGGTAAAAATTAAATCCATCAAAAAAGAATTTTTTTTTTAACATTTTGATAAAAAAAATCAATAATTACACTAAGAATAAATTTCAAAGAATAATATTATTTTCTAAAAAATATTTTTTCAATAATGAATCTATGGAAAAGGATATTTAGGATTTTCTATATAAATATAATTTTTATTTTATAGATTTCATTAATTAATCAAACTCTAATAAAATTATCAATGAGGGTATTAATCAATGGGAATGATTTTCTGACTTGCAAGATGAATTAGAACTTACATTATAATTAATTAATAACCAAATGGGAAAATAAATCCTACAATTTGGTCTAATATTTTAAAATATATATTCAAAGTAAAAAATAAAAAACCACTACTTTATAATAACAAATTAAAATACGTAAATATTTAAATTTAAAAAATAAATATTATGGAATTGTGGATCAAAATAGAAAAACACCCAAAATAATAAAATTAATAACTTCCATATTAATTTAGAGGGTCTATAGGAATGAAACTGTGAAATATTAGGTTTTTAGGAATTGAATAATATGAATTAATAAGTGAACACATTCATAATTATAATATCAATAATGTTTATAACTATATAAGGTAAAAATTTAACAGATAAGTATTTTTAATTCACAAGAAAGATAAAGGACTGTTTATAATGAAAAAACATGTATGTGGTGTGTAAAAGTGTATTTTTATTCAATTAAGAATAATATATATTCTAATCAAATGTGAAATAACCATCAGTTACATTGGAATAAATTGAGGAGAATAAAAGGATTATACTTCCATTAACTCCAAAAAATAATCTCAGAGATTTGTGTGTGTGTGTGATTAATATTTTTATCATATTATTACTAGAAAGACCATTAATATTTGATTTATAGAAATAGGTTAAAGACTTAACAAAAATATTTATTGAGAAAAAAGTGGGAATTAATTTTTTAACAATGTGAAATCGAGAGGGTTTATCTTATATTTTCATAGTTTTTTTATAAAATTTTCGGAGAAACTTATTTTTTTTAGTGAATAAAAAAATAATACATACAATAATAATCGATCACCCAAAATGATGGATTCAATAAGTAATCTGGTAAATGAAGTAAAACTTTATAATCTATTATTTCACATGTAAAAGATCAATATGATCATAATAGATATTTTTAAGAGAATGTGATGTATTTTCATTATCTTGAGAGTGAATTCTTATGCGAATATGGTTATGTATGGACCTATTCTATATGGAACCATAACATATTATCTATTTTTTTAAATGATATGTAATTATTCTACCAAAATACAAACAATTCAATTTAACCCATCTACACAGACATGTTTTTAAATATACTAATATCTATTAGTATGTTTTAAAATTTAATAGAACATTTATATTTTATATATATATATATATATAATATTCATATATATTTAAAGTTCATCTATTAACATCAATTAATAAAATAATTTTCTAAATATATTTTCATTCTTATATTAATGGTTTCCCATTTCAATATAATAACTTTTATAAATATATTTAATAAATTTAGAAAAGGTGATATATCTATATTTATAATGAGTTGTATATTTTAATGATTATATATTAAAACACACGCACACACACACAGATATATATATATATATTAAAAATTTATATATGTGAGTGACCATGAATCTGTGTATAAATAAAATATTCATGTTTGTCAGTGTCCATGAATTTTAGAATATATAAATAATATAATTTGTTTTAGAAGGTGGTGCCTTGGTCAAAGACCAATGCACAAAATATATTTTTAAAACAAGGAATTAAATGACTCTAAAAGAGGGGATTATTTTAAAATATCTATCATAAAAGGGAAGTAAATCAATAGGGAGGTCATCTGACCACGTGGTGACATGGTTGACTCCCATGTTTGCATGAACATCTGCCACCGTGTTCACTTCATGAAAGGCATGTGTAATAATGTTTTTGAATTCCATGAGAGAATGAAGATAGTCCATACAGTGTGTTATAAGAGGCCACATGAGGTGCATAACTCCATTCCAAATTTCTTGAACGATGGTAGTCGAGTCACTTTCAATCCAAATATTATTCCAATGATGTTTCTTAGTGAAGTAAATAGTATAAATAATGCTAATCATTTCAGCCTCCAGAGCTGAAGAGTTTCCACAAGTGCCAGAGAAACATCCAAGGACCTGCCTGGTGTGATTTATAGAAATCCCACCACAACTCCAAGGACTCGTGTTTCTTTTTGAATCCTTGTCGACATTCATTTTAATCCATCCTAGGAGTGGAGCATTCCTGAACACTAAAAAATTGCATCCAGTTTGAGGATAAATACAATGAACCTCAAGATGAAGCAGAATCCCAAAGTCATTCACTGTGTTGTTGCGAAATCCCTTTTATGTCAAAGCAGCTTCACGAATAGCTATGAGGATCTGAATTTGACATACATGTAAACTAAATGAGTAGTTGTTGTGAATAATATCATTCCTATCATACCAGAGTACATGAAAAAGTTCTGAAACATTAGTTAAGAAAAGGTTCTTGATTTGTTGAGAGGCTTAAATATCCCCCACAATGTTGAAGGAGAGAGTAGATTGATTCATTAAGTAACCATCTACACTAAAAAAGAGAAATCACATAATTCCACAGAGCAGTAGTAGTAACACAAGAAAGGAAAATACGGTTAATGTCTTCACGATGTTGGTTACAAAAATGACATTTAGAGAAAAGATAGATCCCAAATGACTGAATACATACATACATAAATATATTAATATACATATACATGTGTGAGTCTATTAATACATATAGACTTATAAACACATATTCATATATATATATATATATGTACATGGATACATAGATAAATTTATATTTATAAAAGTACATGAATATGTATAAAGAATTTCATGTAGAAAAATACATATTTAAAATTATGAACAATTAAATATATGTACATGAAAAAATGTATACATACATACATATAAAAAGTTATATACAAAAAAGTTAATGTAATAAGTTATGTGTTTAAAAATTTATTTATGTAATGATTTACAATTATATATCTACATAGTTACATAAAAAACAAGTACATGCATGAATTCATACATATATATAACTATATACAAATCTCCATCGAGGAATATCCCATGGGAGATTAATAATAAAAATCCACACTAAAAAATATCCTATGAGAGATTTATACAATAAAGTTTCACTAAGAAATATCCCATGGGAGATTAATACTTCCAATTTCCATAGGGAGATTAAATACATTCATGTATTCATACATATATAAAAATATATAAAAATATCCACAAGAAAATTTCTCATGGGAGATTCATACTACAAATTCACACTAAGAACTCTCCATAAGAGATTCACACCACCAATATCCACTAAGAGATTCTGACTTCTAATCTCCCATGCTTTTATTTGAATGTATGTATGTTTCTACTTATTATTATATACTTATATATATATATATATATATTTATAATTATATATTTATTTATTTTTGTACATTATTATATTTATATTTCAAATTTATAAATAAATACATTAATATATATACATTAATTCAATCATGGGGGTACTTATATTTATATGTGTGCATGGTTTTATGTATGTGTTTTTATACGCTTATATATATTTATGATTACAGTACATAAGATTCTACATATTATTATATATATATTTAATAAATTACATTAATATATATATATGTGCATGGATACATGTTTGTATATACTGATATTTATATGTATGTATATATGTTTGATAACATTTAGATTCATGTTTTTTCATTCATTAAAATATATCCATAAATATTTTTATAGCTGTATATACAAATATGTGTGTGTGTGAATGTATAAATGAATTTATATCTTCAAGTAATTACATTAATTATATTTATATATAATTGGAAAAATATAAATTTATATGTTTATAATAATATTTTTTTAATTATGTTAGTATGTTTGTACTTTTTTTCAAAGGGAAAAAATTAAATTAATTGTTGATCAACCAAAATAAAGGGAAGTACAACAATCAGGAAACTCGTGAAACTAAGAGTAGACAGAGCCCATCAGACCCTGATAATAAAGAAAATGGTCCAAAGTATTTCCCTCTCTGTGAGTAAAAGAGAACTTTCAAGTGGTAAATGATTCTTCCATGGATTAAATATTTAGAACCAGTAACCCAAATGGATGCATGTCTTCTTTAGGTAGAGAGAAAGCATTGATCAAAACCTAACAATCAGACTCAACAATAATAGAATTCCAACCCAACTCAATTTCTAACTTCTATCCAAGAAAATTAATGTAATCATCTACCACTAGGGACCCTGATTATCCGTATAAAAATATTAGATTTAAAAAAGGACAGATCCATGATAGTTTATAACAACCAGGCCAAGGAAAATTCTATAGGAACCATCCGCATTATTTTTTATTATATATATATTCATTTATTTATATATGTTTGTGTGGGATCAATAATATATATATATATAAATATTTGATGGTGTAAAAAACGTAATTATTATTCATAGTGTATATAAAAAACACATTAAATTTATTAGTGTAAAATTTTAACATTATTTATAATTATACAAAGACAAATGAATGTATAAATATATATAATTATATATGCTTATATATTTTTTTAAATGATTACATTAATATATATTTATGTAAATATATTAGTACTTTTGTACATATGTATGTACATATATGTGTGTGTGTGTAGTTAGTAGTTTTTAAATATTTTTATCAATGCATAATTTTTTAGTATATTTTGTTGTTATTAAAAAATACACAATAAGAGTTACAAAAAATACCTTTAAATTTTCAGGATATACTTTAAACTATGAAAAATCAAAGTTCAAATTTACGGATCATATATGGGTCTAGAATTATTTTAATTGACATCATGATCACATTGGCACTGATGGATTAAAATATTTATATTATATGAAACAAATATGTTTGATAGGAGAAAATAAATAAAATTTATGATAAAGGAGATATAATGAGAGAGAAACACATGTGGTTCTTGGAATGAGTGTGTTTTGGGGAGGATGGATAAATGATTGACTATATGATTTTTTTGGCCACATGTTACAATATCTGTATAATATTTTATCCACTTTTTTAGATGGGAAGTAGAGAGGATTTTTATCCCAGAGAAAATAAATTGATCTGTACGAGGAGAATGAATTTATGAATGTTAAATCTTACAGAGGTATCCCCTATGGAAATTAATAGTGATAGAAATTATACAATGTATAGTTTCTATTCTTCTCAAATTATTGGGAATAAAAATTTCTCAAAATGTGATAAAAAGTAATATTTCATTATAATATTAGAAATTATGGAGCTCTTAATTTATATTTATCTCATTTTTTTCACCCCTAGCAGATCTCGAGTTTCCCTACTACCTATTTTCTTTGGTGATTCTTCACTTCCAATAAGAGGGAAGTAGGTTTCAATTTTTCCTTCGAGCCCATATTGTTTCGTTTAAGATTCGACATGGTTAATTTATTGTTATATCTCCCTCAGATGTTGGAAGGATTAATTATTTACTTTTTACATCTGTTCATTCTTCTCCAAGCTCACTCTGGTGGGCCTACTCTCCCCTCATGCAAATTTCGACTCTCCCTTTCTTTGTTTCCATTCCCCTCTTTGTCACTTGGATTTGATTTCTAATTTTGGTCCCTCATGTTAGTTCTTCTTAGGTCATGGTAAATTATTATTTCATCCCATAAAACATTTTTTCCAAAATAAATATGAGACCCCTATCCTATATTCGTCTCTGATAGAGTTTTTATAGCATTCTTATAGATGGATAGTTCAATAACCTCACCAACCTAAGATTTCCAACATGGCTATTGCACATTCTAAACAAGAAACAACTATTCCTTTGGTTTCCATGGGAGTTGTCAAAGGTGTAGGTGGTTTCTATATTTGAATTATAAGGTATGTGGCATATTGCGGAGAGATGTGTCAAGGTTTTACTCCTCCATCAATGGATATATAAGGAGGCCTTGTGGAGTATCCTGTATTTATCAGATTGAAGTCAAGAGATCTCCTCTATCATGTGAGAGAGATTGGGCACTCCATTTATAGAGAGATCGAGTTGTAGAGAGGGATTTATTTTGTAATAATTGGTCACATTGGAATAAATCCAATTTTCATTCTCATTTTATTCCATTATTCGTCTCTCTTCATGATTAGTGAATCAAAATAAGTGGTATGAGATCCATTTGTAGAAAAACTGCAACGATAAGTGGAAATTCTCTAGTAACCATAAAATTCATGTTTCTTTGAATCAAGTTTTAAAGTAATATTTTGAATTTTCATGACGAGATGATTCTAATAGTGAAAACAGTGTCAAAAATGAAGTTAAAACAAACTCTCTATGCTTGGTAAATGATTGGGTGCTGCAGTACCCCCTTTCTAGAGAAGATGGTATTGATCTGATGCTAGAAAAATTTATAGTGGGATTCCAACAACTACTCTAGTATTCCACCTTAGCACCATGTCATTGGAATGTTATCACCATGAAACTTTCACATCATCAGTTGATGATGACTATTAAAAACTATTTGATCATATCTTGATCAATCGATGCCTGTTTTCGATGATCCAGGTGTCAATTTAACCATTTTGTACCATTCCTTATGCAAAAATACACTGCATTTTCAGAATTATTCACTAATATTTTTTATAATTGAAATTAAATGGAGGGAAAATTTATGTAAGGGATGATCATGTGGAATTCATTGAACTTCTCAATTTTCATGTCTTGGATAAAATATTTCCTTAATTAAAAGGACCTCTTTGAACCAATTGAAAATAAATAATTAAACCCCAATGAAAGTATGGAAATAGAGTAGAAAATATGAATAAAAAGATTATTAGTAAAATCCACTAATGGATTGACCATAGCTTTTACCACTATGTGTCTCAAGATACTAGTTTTTATGATCTATAGATTAATTTAGATAATACTTACCAGTAAAAGACCGCTCAAAACAACATTTTATTATTAAAGTATTCAGTAAATATTTAACTATAGAGTGAAAGATCTATAGATGATCACATTAGTGAATTCTAAATCCTAGTGAGTCAATAGGTGGTTGTAGGTAAGACACTGACTGATGAAGATTTAGAAAACCACATTCTATTCACACTCCCCAATATTTGTAATACATTTGTCTTCTACCTTATAAATTTAGCTTCTAAAGGAAAACATTACATGGAAATTGTAAAGTATGAAGTATTAAATGAAAATGATTAAAGGATGGATACAAGCTTCAACAAATAGCAAGATCTCGTCGAGGATAATTAAGGGAGATAAAAAGGAGGTGGTCCAAGGGAAGGAAGCATAGGTTAATACAAGAGTAGAGGAAGGTCCATAGATATTGGGTGGATGAGCATGTTATCATGAAACATCAAATTTATTATGTTTTCTAAATTTTATTTATATCTTCGAGAGGACCCTAGGTCATCTCTCAAAGAGTGTTGGGGGGGTTTAAAGTGCATCACATAAATAATATGTTCTAAAAGAAGGGGGCATTTTGAAAAAATGTTTTAAAAATATAATTATTTAATTAAAGAGTTAAACAGTTGAAAAAAGGTGAGTTTTTTATAATTTTTTATAGAAGTAGGCTATTTCAAGTTCACTATATATCTAGGTTAGTTTTGTTTTTTGAAAATTACACATTGTTAAATAGAATCTGTTGGGTGAGGGTCATTGAGATCTTTATGCCCCTCATGAATTTTAAAATGATGCAAAATGAACCAAATTGTAACATAATAATAGTGTTGTCAAGGTTTGGGCCTCAATCATGGAATGAATGATTCCAAATAAAATTTAAATATAATGATTGTGTGGGATTAAAAGGATCCTTGTTCTTCCTAATTAGAACAACCCAAGATTTCAACTTTAAATCACAACCCAATTTGTATTGAAATTAATAATGTTTCACATTATTATACAAAAAAATGAATTCAAAAGAGAATAATGTTGAGATAAAACAAAAATTAAATGTTTCACACATAAATTACACTAAACTGGTATAAGAAAAAGTTCCAAAACCCCCTCTCAAATTGTGTGTAGATTCCTTGAAATGAACTCCCATCGTTTAGCTCACCATCGAGATGAGGAAGAGTACTGAGTTCAACTCCACCTTCATACTTGATCTCCCTATTAGGATAGGGGAATATATAAATTATAGGATAAATAGAGGAATAATTATTTAATCCAAAATGGAAGATATTTTTTCCTTGGTTTATCTTACAGATGTGATTCCCAAGGTGCCAATTTATAGGCAATGTAGGTGGTTGTTTTGGGAACTTGGATTTCAAGATACCAATTATCCCATGGTTTTGGTCTGGTAAATATTCTTATCCTAACTTTAAAAAAATACAAGAATTTTTTTCCAACCTATGTACTATATGACCATCAAATTTGGTGTCCATTTCATGTATAAAATGTGATTTATTTCCAAAATATATAACCAAACTTTTGAAATTGAGCATATTCATTTTATTGGACAGAGCAGTTTGGTTGGGATACTATTTGGATGAATTGGGATTGGGTGTCCTGATAAGAGATATATTCTCCTAAATTTTAGACTAAAAAATAAAATTTCATCCTTATAGGATGCCCATATTATATGAATGGTGCATTTGAGTCCACATTTATTCTTTAGATCCTGTTCAGTTTGGTCTATTTCTATTCAACTTCTTCTCAGGTCTTCCAAATCACCACCTCCTACAATGCAATAATCAAAAAAATTATAAATTAAATTTTTAAGATTGATAAAAATTAAATAATTGAATAAAATTCTAATATAATTTGTTTATTATATTTAAAAAATTTAATACCAAACTAGTTTAACATAATGGTGTAAGGGTGAAAGAAAATAATGAATTGCAGTGGGATCACACCCCCATACCTAAGCATTTGAAATCTTGGGAAAAGTCATATTTTAAAAAATGATTCCTGAAGTTATTAAAAACATCATGAGGGTTTATCATTAAAATTATATTTAATTCATGATATGAATGTGATCAAAGAGAAACCACGCCAAGGTTTAATTCCTAACTATCGTGGAAAAAGTTGTCTCATAAATTGTATGAGAACAAAATTCCATAAGCTTTATGATACTAGTCTTATAAAGAAATTAATAGTTAAACCATGTTGCTAAATCTACATGTGTGTGTATGAAAGCCATTTCTTTCTATTATTTCAACATTATATCTAGTAAATATTTGTTATTTTAAAAAAAATCTTCTTACCTAATTCGTTTCATCGAACCATCCCTACACCATTTGCAATCAAATTTCAAGACCTGGTCACTTAAGAATTATCGAAAGTCAAACCATATTCTACCAACTTATATATAACCATACAGTTTACATTTCATCACTCCCCTCATTATTTATTATTGTTTTTAGGGCATACAATAGTTGGATAACCAGTACACATGTGTAGGTCTTTCTGGTATAGTAATGAAATGTATTGGATAAAGAATGAGCATATGGAATTTTTTTCTGGAAAATTAACAAATATTAACCTGACTTATATTTACCTTCTATTGAGTATGAAATATTCACACATTTTGGCTGAGTAAAATGTGTTTTAGAGATATTAAGTGACATTATTAACCCATAAACTACTCAGACATAGGATATCAATCATCTCAGAGGTTTTATAATGATACAACCATTTATATAATCGACAAAAAAGTAATTTAATAAAAAAATTAAACCTTAATGTTAAATTCATTCTAAAACTCACATTCCATAGACGAAAACTATATTCTTTAAATGATAAATAAACTAAAATAGGGTAATTCATCATGCATTTTCAATAATTTTCTTGATTTTGTGGGCATAAAAAATTAGTATTCCAACACAAAAGGGTGGGGTGAGGTAAAGATATTTTAAAAAGTGTAAAATAGAAAAACAAGAATGATTATGAAAATTATAATGAATATAAGAATTTGGGGACAAGTAAAAATACTATACAGTAAAAGAAAAATGGAAAATGAAAAAAAAATAATGAAAATATTAATGAACATAAGAATTTATCCTCCACCAAAAATAGAGTGTGCAATGTCCTCACTATAATGAAGGAGAATGTGGGAAGGAAGGATAAAACTTGGTGGGTGTAACCAGTAGGTTGCTTCTTGAAGGTGGAGTACCTCTACATCATATTCTAGAATTGTCTCATGAAAGTGCTTCAACCGCTAACCATTGATAGTGAGTGTTCATTTTGTTTAATAATTTTTAACCTATAAAACACTAAATGGATAGAAATTAGTAATCATTTATGGGTTAAAATAGAGGGAAAAATCTTACTTAAGTGGTAATTTGGCCTTGCATTGAAAATTATGAATTCTCTTCCTAATATAAATCTAATGATGAAGGATGAGATAGTTATGGGAAGTATTGGATTTATCCTTATAGATCCAAGAGTTCTCAAATGAATCTATTTTCATTTACTCCAACTCTTGAATCAACAAATTATTTTGATCACCTATACCAGGATGATTATAATTGAACTATTTAATGGCCTAGTAGGTATATTTCTCTTTCTCAACAAAGAGTTTAATACTCATTCCAATAAAAATATGATAAAATAAAAATTCAATGGGTGTTTTTAAATTATTACAGTTATCCCATAATGCATCATTATGTTTAGGAATCTAATATTCTATGTTGGGTTTTGTTTTACCTATCTATTTGACAGCCAAAATTTACCATTATTTTTTGTGTGATACACAGTAGAAACTTGATGTCGGACCCCATACCAATGAAAAATTTATTTCATTGTTCTGTTGGAGAAATGAGAACCATGATCATGGATGATGAACCTAGGAAATCCAAAACTATAGAAAATTTAGGTTGCAAGAAACTCCACAATAGTATTTAAATCATTATTCCTTATGTCCCATGACTCCAACCACATTGACACATAATCTACTACAAGAATAATTTATCATTTTCCAAATGAATTTGGAAATGGATCTATAAAGCCAATTCCACAAACATAAAAAATGTCATTAAAGAGAAATGTTTTTTGTGGAATTTCAATTATTATGGATATATTCCCTATCATTTGACAATAAGTATAACCTTTAAAAAAATCATTTTCATCTTGAAATATTATAATACAAAATAGACGTAAATAAAGGACCTTGTGAGCAATCCATTTGGGATCAAAATACCCCCCCCCCCACAATTCAAGAGTGTGATAGAACCTAACCATGGACTGGAACTCATTATTGGGAAAAATACAGCTGAGGACTTGATCACTACATGTGTGCTAAAGGTATGGGTCATCCCAAATATACCAATGAGAATCATGTTTCATATGATACCATTTTTGTATTTAAAATAATAAGAATATAAGGTTATACCAAATTATTTACAGTTTCAATATACCATGGAATTTCATATTTCACTCGATACAATTGCTCATTAGGAAGAACATCATTTATGGGAATAGAAGGGGATGGATCAATGTATGAGGATGAAGGGATCCTAATTACATGGTTTTCCACCACATTCTCTTCTCCTTTTCCAATAATTTCTAAATTAAATTCCTGAATGAGGAGAATCTAATGAATGAGACATGGTTTGGCTAACCGTTTCTTAAGGATATATTGTACTTCTGTATGAACATAGAACACAATTAATTTGTAACCTAGTAGTTCAAACAAGTATTTATTGAAGGTAAAAACAATGTAAAAGAATTATTTTTTCGTTGGGTGTAGTTTTATTAGGTAGTGTCTAGGGTGTATAAGGCATAAAAAAAGAAATTTGATGCTTGAAAATCCATTATGATAAGGCCTCCCCAACTACATAGTGGGAGGCATCACACATGAGCTCAAATGGTAAATCCCACTGAGGTAGTTGTATTTTCGAGGGTGATGTGTGACTCTATTTAAATTTTCTAAAAGCATCTTTATAGTCTTTATCAAAAAGAATTTTTTATTATTTTTGGAGTAAATGATAGAGGTAGAGTGCAATATTAGTAAATTCATGAATGAAACAAAAATAAAATATAGCCTAACCTAAGAAATAACACACATATTTCACTTTTTTTTTGGGAATGGTAGAGAATAAATGATGTCGACTTTTGATTTCTAAAATTGGATACCATCCTAAGAAATTGAATGTCTATATACTATACCCTGTTTCACTATAAAATAAAATTTAACATAATTTAATGCAGGACTATTTTCAATATAGAGATGTAATATAGAACCAATACTACTAAAAATCATCAAAAGAGGAACCATATATGATGAAATAATACATGAATACTTCTATGAAATTCTCTAGGTAATATGAAAATACTAAACATTATTTGATGGAAAGTACATGTAGTAGTCCATATGCCAAATGGAATCTTCTATATGAAATGTGCTGAAGGGTCAAGTAAAGGTTGGCTTATTTTGATCTAAAGGGGAAATATAGATATGGAAGTATCCAGAATACCTATCAAGAAAAAAGCAGTAAGACATAACTGCTAGCCTCAATAGAATCAGGTCAATGAATAATAATAGGAAATGGTCCTTCCAAATGTGATGGTTTATTTGACGATATTCTATATAGACACATATAGTATTCTTCACATGGGTTGGAACTAGTTCATTTGTTCATTTTTTATTATCATTAAACCTATTTTATAGGAACCACCTATGCTTGAATGAACTATTGGATGTTATACACTAGGTAAATTATCCCAAAAAACCATAATTTGGATAACTATTTTTTAACAACATCAATGAGATTTGGGTTCAATCAGTGTTTTGTATACCTCACCAGTTTATCCTTATCATTTAATAATATATAATACATGAAAATTGATAGGCTAGTATTGGGAATGATATAATGTTTCCATCAAAAATCTTGTTTATAATTTTTGAAAATATCCTTAAATCATATTACATACCCTAGAGGGAGTGAATTAGAAATGATGATAGAAAAATCATTTCCATTCTCAAGCTATGATAATTTTAATTTTTTAGGAAATAGATTAATTTACAATTATAGGGTATTTTGAATTAATGGTATATAACATGAAATTAAGTTGATAATAATCACACCCAACTACTCAATGGTAATATTCGTAGATTAGAAATAAGCTTTTACAAGCTAAGAAGTATCATCTATGGTCATAGTATCCTTTGGGATCAAGAGATTTTCTATCAGAGAACATGAATGGAATTTTTCTAGTCCATTAAATCATTCTTCACAAGAATCATTATCTAAGATTACAATCAATGATGAAAAATCATAAATCGTATCTGGGTAAAGAGAATATGTTTTTTTAGGGTAAAGGGTTATATCAATATAATTAACTAAAATGGAGGAATATATTCTGAGGGGTTATTCATGGAATCAAGGATGATGAAGTGGAACATGCCACAAAACTAAATCCATTGATAATATACCATTATAGAAATTAATTATGTTTTTGGTTATTTTCATGAAATTTCCCCATATAATAATGGGTGTATGCCCATTCATCTTATCATCTTCTATTTTAAGAACTTCCAAATCAACGGGAAATACTAAAATTTTAACCCTTAAAAGAACATCCTTTAACAGACCTGTAGGGTGTAATATAATTCAATTTCTAATGAAACAAATATTCCTATGATAGTTCTTCCTCCAACATAAAATTAAGAGATAATGGAGATATTCATCACATTTATATATACACCAAAATCAATCAGAGAATCATAAAATAAATAATCCCATATGGTGCACTGAATCAAGAATGTTTTAGGAAAACTGAATTTGGTGGGAAGTGATAACTCTATCAATGATGATATATTCCTCGACAATATAAAGTTTTCATCACCTAAAAGTCTCCTTCAGTGTGTACACATATCCTTTAGTAACTTATAATATCATTTAATTTTATTCATGATATCAATCAAGGGATTGTTAAACAATACTTTTTTGCATGTTTCAAATATTTATTTATCATGTTTTGTTGATTTTAATTTACCTAGTTGGGTGGACCATTGGGAAAATGGTAGAGTAATGGTTTTGATAATATAAACCTTAAAATATATTATCTTTCCTATGTTGGGGTTTCATTCAGGATAATAATTTTTCTCTTTTGGTTCTTGTGTGATTATTGGAATAGTGGTTTCCTCAGAAGGGGGTGACTCTAATAGAGCTAAAATTTGGATTTTAAGTCCCATGACACTCTGAAGGGTTATTAAACTAACATTTACTTTTTCATTTGGGTTAACCAGTGGCTGATATGGTTGTTTACCAAATCCTTGATTTTGGATTTCACCCACCGATTTTTTGATATGGACTAATTGAGTATTTAGGTCATGTATAGATACTAGGCCGGTTTATTTGAATTAGAGATTATTTATATCCATTTGATTCATAATATAATCAAGGATAATATCATGTTTTGTATGGCCTATTGGAAATTCCTTTATGATGGATGGGGTTTATGGGTGGTGGTGGAGGATAACTATCTTACCCATGTTTGTTTAATTTTTGTGGAGGTAGGTTGGGACAAACCTTTTTATTATAGGATTGATTTTCATTCCACATACATCTTTATAGATATTATGGTTCTTGTTTAATAGGTTGGTTTAATGGCTACCTTGGAAATATTAACTCAAAATTCCCTAAATGTTGTCTCAGTTGAGAACATTGGTCAAAGGGTAGGAGCTTATGACACAGATACCACAATGAATTGGAGGAGGTATATATTTTTTTGGTAAAGGGATATTTATAAGAGTAGGTTACTTACCTATTAAAACTTTATGTCCAAATTATTCTTTAATTTGGAAATTTTCACCTCATGGACACCTCAAATGGGTATACTAGACCTTGGACCAATTTTTTGAGTGTTTTGTACCATGTTCTTAGTCAGGGTCCTTTCATAAATTAGGTTATTATTAGCTAGATCACCAATTAATGTATAATCAATCATGATACAATTAATAAGAATTAAACCTTTAAAAAATATTGTATTAAAATATTATCACTTATTAGGGGGCGCAGATATCATGAACATAATCTTTTAAATTGTTCCCAAAATTCATGAAGTGCTTCCCTTTATGATTGTCTTATCCCATAAATTTATTTCATTATAGATTCATTTTGAGAGTTTGGGAATTATTTTTTAATAAATTGGAATTTCAGGTCCACCAAACCATTAATTTCGAAATCAACATTATGACAGCCCACATCGTCATAAGTTGTGAATATTAGGGGAAATTTGAATCTTTTATTTCTATGTGTATTCAAGGGAAAATAGGTAATTTTTCCTATGATATGATTTTGGATATATTTTCTGAAACTTATTTGGTTCCAGAATTGGGTGTTTATCCTAGGAGATGAATTTTTCAGAAATTGGCTCCATATTAATTTTCACAGAATATTTAATATTTATTTAATTAAATATTAATTTATTCGCACGTCTTCATTCAGACATATATTTTAATCAGAGAATCTTGTTGAAAATTTATCTCTTATATCATGTCCTAAATGGGGTGTTTTTTTAATAGGTTGATATCCTGACATTTGGCACCGGGGTTGGGCTCAAGGCCCCTTATCTTTTTCTTTTTTGTTTTCTTTTACCCATTTTTATCCTTTATTTCTTCTTTTTTCCCCTAGCTTGTCGCATATTCTTTTAGGGGATTCATTTCATGTGTTTTAGAGAGGGAGAGGGATAATTAAAAGAGTAGGTGCCTCCATGGAACTTGGTTCACACCAGATCATCACACGAAAGATGCAGATTATGGATCAGTGTTAAGCTCTGGGGGTTTCTTCCTAAAGCTCAAATCATTTTATTTTTTTCCATAAATCCGCATATTTTATTTGGTTTTCTATTTTAAACAATTTTTTTCGTTTTTTAGGACACCTTGTGGTTTGACATAATATTTTTAAGGAGAAAAAGATGTTTCTAGGCTATTTTTTGGGTTTTCAATTTGGGAATATCAGTGTACACAACATGTGGTTTTATGAATACATGTCGTGTGGTATTCCTATTCAAAGAAGATGATGTTTTTAGAAGTATACTTCATGTACTTTAAGTATACATTGTGTATTATTACTTGTACATGTACATGGTTATGCATCTATATACATTGGTATCCAGAGTTTTGGGAAGTACACACCATATACTCTGGGTACATGATGTGTAGTGGGACATGGCCATATGGATATGTACTTTGGAAGAAACCCCATGTGTAGGGTACATGGCCATATAGAAGTGAATATTTAGACTCCAATTCATTCAATATTTATGAAGTATTACATATAAAACCCCATGTCTACTCTTTCCATGTTGAAGTATGTGGCCAGGGGTATCTTTTGGAGTACATTCCATGTACTCAGAAGTACATTTGGTGTACTTTTTACAGTATGGGGATTTTTTAATGTTTTTTGCCTTAGAGTCTGAATTATACTTATGGGTATTACATTCTAATAATATTTATGCAAATATCATGATGTTTACATACCTTATCTATTTAGAGACCTTATGGATGGTGTTTTGGACAGTTATTGTTTAGTAGGGGGTTTTACATGGGGTTTCATTTCATAATCCTCCTGGGGATTTTGGTTGTGAGCTGTGAGGCTTGGCTGAGGGTTGTGAGATCAGTGTTCAGACTAAATTGAGTTCTCCATGGTGATATTTTTTTGGTCATTTAGATAGATTTTGGTATGAATGATCGATTAGAATCTCTGAAGTGATCTTTGTTTTTTCCAGTATGTTGGGACTGGTTTCTCAGGGTTAGATTAGTTGAGGTTTAGCTTCTGGGTTTAGAGAGTAGAGCTAATAGATCCATTGATATGTGTTGATGCCTTTAGTTGGTAGTTATGGGTGGGTTCTATTGTACTTATGATACATGTATGGGGGACTTTTATGTATTCCATGTGGGTTAGATTCTAATCAAGTGATCAACGGTTTTTGTAGATGGATGTTGAGAATTACTTTACGGAATGTCATGTTTTTCTTATGTTGAGGATCCATTATGGATGGTATCATTCTTTTTTTTAGGTCATGAGGGATTTTTTCAATTCCAATATTAGTAGTATTATGCTTTTGGATTCCCCATTAGGTGTGTGGTTCATTGAGAATTATTTGGATACTGCTGAGGGCTATTTAGGATATTTTGGTATTGGGTGTGTCCCGTTCTTTTAGATGAGCTAGAGGAACACCTCATAGGGTTTCCTTCTCTAATATGGAATTTGGTTTAGTTGATGATATTTTTATGGGAATTCCTTGATTTCTTGGGTGTATTTGGGGAGTCCCATGGCGAAAATCACTTAATGAAGTGTTCCAATGGATTGTGCAAGCACCAAGTTTAGCATGATCCTAAGGTGAGTTATGGAGAGATTGTGGTGGATATTTTTTAGATGTTGAGTCCTATAGTGTTGAGAGAGGACCTTTGATTTTATTTCTAGATTTGATAAGTACTACTAGTTAATCTATTTGGATGGTGGGTATGAGTTTTGATCATACCGTGTTAGGTTGAATGTTGGTCATGATGTTTGAGGTAATGTATTCTCATGAATATGGTTTGAGTAGGAGACCCTTGGGATATAATGGATTGAAAATTATCCATGTGTTTTGATCTGGTTCTAGCATCTATTTTTGGAAATTATTAGATGGTACTAGGGAGTGGAGAGATGATAAGGATGAGTGCACCCCTCGAGTTGAGAATTCTCTCTTTCTATAGGTTATATGTATTGGATTTTTTTTTCACTCTTGTCAATAAGGGTGGGACCCCTGGGATAGTGTATCTGTTGTCTCTATTGGTAGACAGTTCCCCCTAAGATAATGCAACTATTATACCTACATTCATAGCTGTCCCCTAGGACTATTTTTACCTTCAAGACCACATTTAGAACCTAATTAATTCTACATGACTTTCAATACATGATGGTTTCTATGATGAATGGAGTTGACAGCTTTCGTCATATTGATCATTCCATCATAGTACTAATCATCGTTATATGTGTGTTGTTCGTGTGGATGCCTATGGTTATGACCTGGGGTCCTTATTTCAAGTATTTTTCATTAATATGTCTTGGATCACCTGTGTTGATATAGTTAATACACTGGATGTCATCCGTATTGGTGACCCATGTGATGAAATCCTCTAGAAAAGTCAAGTGTGGGGGATAATTAATCATGGGTGTTAGGATAGAACCCACCAGTTGGCTATTTTACTTGTGTTTGTTTCTCACCTTTTTTAGTTTTTTGTTTTATGCTAGATACTATTAGTTTTTAGCTAGGATTGGAATATCACATGTTCATGCATGTGTTATAATATTGTATTTTAGGTTCACTGCTTGGGGTGACCTTCTGAGATTTATTTCTCACCCCCTACACATGCACATCAGTGTGTGTGTAAACATAATGAATTATTTCATGATATATCATAGGTTATGTGATAGAGGTATCTAAGGTTTAGTTTAGATTTATCAAGTATATTCACTTGTTTGGAGTCTTAGTATCATGACGGTGCAACTCGAGCATCATGGAAAATAGGTATGTGGGTTGTCTCTGTGTTGGTAGTGGAGCCTGGTTTTTTATTGTCATTTCGTTTAATTTTTATGTGGTCGGAGCACTAGGAAATCAACCATTGTATGTTTTTTCTTCTTTGAATATGTATTATGCATTAAATTTATTATTTCTTACTTTTGTTTTAGTTATTTTTATTCATACTCAGATTTTGATCCCTACATATGGATGTTTTCTTATCTTCAACTGGTATTGTTCTCTAACCAGCAGGTATATTCCCCTTAAAGCATCTTCTAGACTCTCACTAATTTTTGGTAGCCTTTGGAAATCAAGGGTGCATGCTTCAGGCCTTGTGGTGTGCCAGATCGAGTGACATGTTAGGTCCACATGGTCTAGTTTATTACAGAATAGTATTAGAGGAGGTTTTGTTTTGTGATTTTGAGAGTTGTTAGACGGGTGGTCTATGAAAGTGTTACAAATTTTGATGGATATTGGACTAGTGTTTCATAAATACCTTTGTCGATAGGAAGTACATGTTTCTAGGGAATGAGATTGTTTTTATTGGTATTCATGTTTATGATTTTGTGATTTTACCTAGAGTGATTCACTTGGGTTTGTGGATTTAGGGTTTATTCTAGATTTCGGAACTTAGACCATGATAAAGAAGATGATTTTCATGAATCATCCAAGGAACATAATACTATTTGGAAATATACCTATCTATGTTGTTTTACAATATAATTATTTATTATGACAGGTCATGTGGATCATGCAGTGAGAGATTTGATATCGTTGGATATGTAGTCCCTTCAATGAGGGATGCATTTAGAACCATGTGGGTTGAAATTGGTCTATGAGTTCCATATTAGTTGATCGATGAGGGAAAGTCTTATCATGGGATATTAGGATCAGGATCAAGTTTCCTTGATCTGGTGGTTCCCCTAAATTCCAATTTTTATGATTTTTGTAAGAGATGTTTTATTACCCAGTGTTGTCTACCGTGTCTTTTGGTGGGGCCTATGTGTCTGTTATCACTGATGACATGGGTGGGAATGGTGGTTCTTCCTTCTTTGGGCCATTGATGTATGCTAACATCAGGGTGTGTTCAGGCATGAGGATGCCTAGTGTTTGAGAATTATAGTTCTGGGAGTGTTCCCTATCTCATGGCTATCTTGAGAGGGCACATTTGGTTGGACCCCTAGCCCTGGTTCTTTTGTTTAGGCTTTGGGTAGCATGGTGATAGAATGTCTAGGTTTTTATTATTTTGTTTTGATACCCACATGGAGTATGGTCATGTGGTTGATCATGGAATGTGTGAGATACCTCAATGTTAAAGGGGAGTGCTGAGGGTGTTGTGATTATATTGGACAGACCTGTGTGAGGAAATAAGTTAGTGGATTTAGGTGTATTAGGCTAGTTTCATTAGGACTTAGACCATGTGGTTGAAACTCCTATTGTGTTCTCAAGGATCGTAGTAAGGAAATACTTGTTGTGGGGAGTACACTATATGTTTTTGGAGGTCATGGACCTCATTTAAGTGGTTTGTTGAGTGTGGTAATTTTAGGGTTTTGTGTTTGTGCTGTATTGTGGGAGGATGGGCCATGTATATCTATTGCATTCATTGATGGATGTATCATAGTCTATGTGGTTTGTCATTGGTTATTAGGGTGATGATAAGGATACCCCTTTGGTGGGGAGAATCATATCATTCATTGTTGAATGTATCTCATGTTGGGAGAGAGTTGTGAATGCTATAAGACAAGTCATTGTTCAGGAGAGATAATGTTAGTTGTACCAATGATTTGGGGAGATCATGGACATTAACTATCCCCCAAGTATTCCTGGGGGTGAGAAGAATTTGTGTTGGGGAGTTTTTGATGACTCTTGGTGTCACTATTTGTAGCAATCAGGTGAGATTTGAACATTTTTTTCACATGGGTGTTCGAGGTAAATTGATAATTTCTCATGAGAGAAGATCTTAGATAATGTTTCTGACCACTTTTTTGGTCCCAAAATAGGGGTTTTAAACTAGGAAATTATTTTGGTGGATATCTAAGCCATTTTATTTTTCTGTAAATATTTAATATTTAATTAATTAAATATTAATCTTTTCACATGTGTTCGTTTGCTTGTATATTTTAAACAGAATTTTGTATTGCGATTATTTATTCGCCCTTAAGTATAGAATGTGGGGTTTTTCCCAAAAAGGTAATAACCTAGTGATAGGAACTAGGTCCAGGGCCGAGCCCCCATTTCTTTTTCTATTATGTTATAATCTTTTTCCTTTTCATTTTTTCTGTTTTTTTTTCTTTCATTCCTCTGGGATTTTCATGTATTCCAATGGGGTACTCCTTCCATACATCTAAGAGAGGGATAGGGTTATAAGATGGAGGTTTAGAAGACAAGGTGTTACCATGGATCTCAAGTTTAAATGGGTCATCGTGCAATGACTGTAGATTGCAGATTTGTGTGAAGCTTTAGTGATTTCCACTCAGTGGTAGGACCATTTTATGTTTTTCTATAAATACCCATTGTTAATTTTTTATGTTTTAAATACTTTTATTGATTTTTATGGAACCCCTTGTGAGTATATCTAGGAGTTTCATTGAGAAAATAAGGGTTTTGGTCCATTTCAGTGATTTTTTGTGCTAAAAACTAGTGTACCCGGAATGTGGTTTTATGAGCACATGTGGTGTGTTTTTTCTGTTCGTAGAAGATAAAGCTTTTAGAATTACATGACATGTAATTTATGTAAATGTTGTTTAGTAGTAATTCGACATGTATTTATCCATGTGTCCATGTACATGGGTGGCCTATGTTTTGAGAAGTACATGCTATGTAATCTAGGAACACACAGTGTAGTGGGACATAGAAATTTGTCCATGTACTAAGGAAGAAACCCCATGTGAGGGGTACATGGACATCTAAAAGTACATAGGAATACCCCATGTATGCCCTGTCTCTGTAGTAGTGAACATGAAGACTGTAATGACCCAATGTTTTTTAATGGAAATTCCCTTCTTATAATTATGACATAAAATCACATAAAATCATAACATAATGAACTACTAAGTGCTAAGTGACCTTTAAACATAAGTGTTTTACTTCTATATTACGAATTTTGAAACTCTGACATACACGATTGTGTTCAAGATGATTTTTGGAGTCCAATAAAACCAAAATAATTTTTGTTGAATAGTAACCCACCCTTATGAATAGTAACATACCCTTATGAATAGTAATATACCCTAATTAATAGTAACCTTGACTATGATTGTATAAAAATAATATTCTAGTGAAAGTATGATGTACCTATATTTTAGAATAAGTAAATGAATGTTTTAAAACTGTTTTTTAGTAATAAACCGTGATTTTAATTAAATATTAAATTAATCATATATAGAAATTATTTTTGAAAAATGGAGTTCATTTTTGGATTCTACACGTCGAAAAATGGTTGTGGTAAATTTTTGGGATTTTTCTGAAATACTTGAATTTTTTATGAATAGTGAAATACCGTAAATTACGAAAATAAGCTAAATAAGAAAATTATAGATTCATGTGTGATGTTTTGCTGATGTAATCCTACTTTTTTGGGATCACATCATACAATTACTATTCTTGGTCATTCAATAATCAATATTACTTTTCTTATGAGAAATGAATAAACTAATGAATTTTATATTAATGAAACCCCTCTCCCCTCCACTATAAAAACCATCCTTCACACCCTCATTTTATCACTCCTCTCAAGCTCCAATACTTCTATAAACTCTTCCCAAACATCATACCTATACCCTCTCTAATGTCCAAGATCTTCTGGTCTCATCAAATGACAAAGCCTAGCTTCTTTAAGGAGAATCTCAAGAGGAGGATTTAAGAGGAATTTTTCTCCCTCTTATCCTTTAATTTCCTTTCAAGTTCAAGTTCATTTCTTGATCTCTCCCCACCTATATTCATAAACATGGTATTTTAACTCTAGTATTATGCATATAATATAATTTTATGATGATAATGTGATATTATATCATCCAACCCCCTGTCCCTCTTCCTTTTATTTTATTAAAGAGAACGTTGTTCGTGAGGTGTTAATTTATCACCTTCAAGAACGACATGCATTCTTCTTCCATTTATACCGTCAAATTTGGTCATGAAACCATTTTTATGGTTGAACCATAATTTTTTATAAGTATTTTTTTCCTATTTAATGTTCTGGAAATAACTTATGTCCATATTACTATGTCATAAATTAAAACAAGTTCGTTGTGATCGAAAAACCACCCAAATTAACCTAAATAATAATCATTTAATTCTTATATAATGATTCAAACACATGGATATAATATGATTCATTATAAGATCACTAAATATCCTATAATATCATTAATAATATGTAACATTAGTTCTGTATGTTTACCAATGTTCTACCCAAACTTCAATTTAAGAATACAAGTGAACCACTCAAGAAAACCATAAAACAGACATTCCTGAATAATGTTTTTAAACAATATACCTCATCCAAAGGCACATAAAATCACATAATGAAACCATAATAAAAAATATTAATGTACACAAGGTTCTATACTTCTAATTAATGAATATAATGTCATTATACAAGACATTAAATAGAAGTAAGCATTCGTATACAAGGTAAGGGGAAAATTTCGAACCCAATTTTATTTCTTTGGGTTCTCCCTCTTTCACTCCAATTTGGTATGGTAACTTCTTAAAAATCATTTTTTAATCATTATCATACCTTTTCTGGTATATATATTTTTTCTAATTAATTTTATTTCAATCCAAATGTTTTCCAAAAGAACTCTTCTTTTGAGAACTCAACTTTTACCTCTCATTCATGGTTGATTGTTCTTGTATCAAATATAGTGTTCCCTCTTTCATTTGGGAACCCAATGTTTATGAATGTATTCATATGAGATGAAACTAATTATGTACCATGGGTTAGTTATTTTCATTATTGATATATGTTCTATGTGGATTGCATGATAATGATAATATTATGAGGTGACGGGTGCGCCCAGAATTATATAGCGCAATATGAATGTTTCAATGTGATGTGTGCACTCGGAATTATACAATCCTACAATGCATTGGGTAATGTAATGAAAATCATGATTAAATGTTAAATTATGTGTGAACAAGATTCTATCTTGGTTCACAAGTATGTTTTCTAGTTAACCACTAAGACATGATGTTTCATTTTTATGCATTGCCACATTTCAAGTCTTTTATTTATGCTCCTTTCATGTTCATGATCTTTTGCCTACGTCATGATTATGCTCACCCCATGCTATATGCTTCTTATCTATCCTCTTACTGGGATTTTAGTTCACCCATTTTTATATATATCATCTGGTGGAAACATGTACTATGGAGAGGATAAGTGCCAATAAGAAGCTAGAGAAGAAGAAATTAAATAAATGTTTATGCTTGATGTTGTAATGTACGATCCTAGTTTTTCCAAGACACTAAACCTTTGGATCATCTTTGTGTAATAATATTATGTTTTTTATCTTTAAAAATATGTTATGTTAATGTAAGAAAAGTCCAAGACGCTATAGTTTGTATCATAGGAAAGGTTTAGTTAATTTGGGAATTAGGATTAGTGAACCCTAGAGAAAACCTATAGCATGAGACTAAGTAGAAATAAGAACACAAGAATATTTACATAGGGATCCCATATGTTATGTTTGTGGTATAAATTTTTTAAATGACTAATCTATTCATGACTTGTTTACTTATGTTTTGTTCTAACCTTTTCTATTTTAGAAAATGGTGGGGACCAATAGAAATCAGGCCAACAACTCCTGCGAGGGCCAATGCAACGATTGCCCGAACGACATCCCCAATGATTTGGTAGGTGGATTTAAAATCTTCATGGAGATACTTACCCAATTATCTCATGTTATGAACAATAACCATAATAATAGGGAACATCCTCCTTCACCAAAGAGGGAGAAAATGGCTATTGAATGTTTTATGCAGAAATGGCCACCGACGTTTAGTGGATCTTCTAATCCACTAGTTTCGGAACAGTGGCTCAACACCATATAGAAGATCTTTTCTATGCTTCACTATTTTGAGACGGAGAAGGTGACTCTAGCCATTTATCTTCTAGATGGAGAGTTTGATCAATGGTGGGTTGGATTAAGAACACCAAGCCAAGGGAGGAAATTTAAGTGATGGAATGGGAAGACTTTAAGATAATGTTTCTTAATAAGTATTTCCCATGAACTTTTCGTACGAAGATGGAGATATAATTAATAGATCTCAAGAAAAAAGAAAGATAATTTTTCACAACTTATGAAGTGAATTTCACAAGGCTTGCAAGGTACTCTTCGGGTTTGGTTATCAACAATGATAGCAAAATTGATAGATTCTTTAGTGGATTAAAACCACACCTTTGAAAGGATCTTGCAATTAGAGACATTGGGAGTTATGAAGAAGTTGTTCGATGTTCCCTTAAAGTGGATATGGAGTTTGGAGAATGGTCCCATGTCTATGGGGATAAGAAACAAAAGATGGAGTTTCTAGCTGTGGGATCTAATGGGAAATGTGGGATGAAAACTCAACGACCCACATGCGAAAAATGTGGGAAGTTGCAACATGGGAACTGCCTCAAAGGGACGGGGAAGTGCTTAAAGTGTGGGAAAGAAGGACACCATGCTCAAGAGTGTAGAAAATACATGAAAAGGAATGAGAATGTGACAAAAGAAAGGAGAGAACCACTCATAGTTCAATGCTACAACAATAGGGATCTAGGGCACTATTCAAGTCAGTGAACTAAACCTCGAGTTCTTGAGGGTAATCAAAATCAGCAACCACAAAATCCAAAGGAACAAGGGAAGGCTTATTCCATCACTACTATGGAGGTGGAGCATGATAATGAAGTCATACAAGGTACACTTCCTATTCACTAAAGATTGGAAAATGTCTTACTTGATTCTGGTTCTACACATTCCTTTATGTCTTGCAAGTTATATAGAACTATATAATCGAAGCCCCAAAACCTTGAAGTAGATATACCTGTAAAAACACCATGGGGTGCAATCATTGCAACCCAAGTGTTTGACTCTTCTTATGTTGGCGTATGTACGAAGATTCTTCCGGAAAATCTCGTAATACTTCCCTTGGTAGAATTTGATTCTATAATGGGAATGGATTGGCTCTTGTTATATAGATAACATATCAACTATCGGGAAAAGTACATATCTTTTCATATTCTAAACTGTACCATGGTCCTCTAAAAATTCAAGGAAGATCATGATCTCCTTTGAAAATTCCTTCAATGGTGTGGGTGTTGATTCCCTATGAAGAAGCATACCTCATCCAAATGGTTGAGTTGAAGGAATGTGCCAACTTTTAGGAAATGTCGATCATGGGGGAATACAACAATGCATTTCCTAAAGAGTTTCCTGAAATTTCCCCGGATCATGAGGTTGAGTTCTCAATTGAACTCATACATGGAGCTACTCCTATATCGAAGTGTCCCTATAGGATAGCTCCTATCAAACTAGAGGTGTTAAATTTGCAGCTACAAGAGCATATGGACAAAGGGTTCATACACCCTAGTGCATCACCTTGGGGTGCACTAGTGCTCTTTGTGAAGAAGAAGTATGGAATAATGCGGCTGTGTATCGATTATCAGGAACTCAACAAGATCACCGTAAAGAACAAGTATCATCTCCCAAGGAATGATTACTCGTTCGACCAGTTAAGAGGAGATCAATACTTCTCAATAGTGGATCTTCGTTCTGGATATCATCAGGTAAATGTGAATAAGGAAGATATTCAGAAGACTACCTTCCGTACAATGTATGGGCACTATGAGTTTCTGGTGATGCCCTTCAGACATACTAATGCCCCAGAAATCTTCATGGATTTTATGAATAGAGTCTTTAGACATTACCTCGACAAATTTGTGGTAGTGTTTATTGATGATATTCTCATCTACTCCCAGATCAAGGAAGAACATGGAAAATATCTAAGACTTGTGTTGGCAACTTTGAGAAAGGAGAAGTTGTACCCAAGTTCAGCATGTGTGACTTTTTTATAAAAAAAGTCTTGTTCTCAGGACATGTGATCACAAGTGAGGAAATTTTTATGGATCCTTCAAAGATAAAGGAAATTGAGGAATGGCCCAGGACCACTAGTGTCACATAAATCCGTATTTTTCTTAGATTAGCTGGGTACTATCGACGTTTAGTGAGAAACATCTCATGACTGTCAAGCCCGCTAACTAAGTTAACAAGTAAAGGGGTAAAGTATGTATCGATAGAAGAATGTGAGGGAGGCTTCAAGGAGCTAAAAAGAAGGTTGATCACTACACCTGTACTCACACTACTAAAAAGTGGAGCAAGTTTTGTGATATAAAGTGACGCTTCAAAAAAATTCTTGGGTTGTGTACTCATGCGAAATGAAAATGTGATAGCATATTCCTCATGGTAGTTGAAGATCCATGAGAAGAACTACCCGACACATGATCTAGAGCTGACAGCCGTGATTTTTTCCTTGAAAATATGGTGGCACTGCCTTTATGGTGAGAAGTGTGACATATACACCTACCACAAGAGCCTAAAGTATATATTTACACAAAAGGAGCTCAACATGCGTCAAAGGAGATGGTTAAAGCTAATAAAGGATTACGATTTCACTATTCACTACCATCCTGGAAAGGCGAAAAAGGTAGCAGATGCTCTATATAGAAAAGAACCTTCTACTCTATCCATGTTACGGATTGATAAAGACCATATCTTCTTAGATATGAAAATAATGTATTTGGAAATCATAAGGGTAAGGGATACATCCTACCTTGTCCAAATGATTGCACAACTAAGCATCCCGGAGAAGATTAAGGAAACACAAAGGGATGATGTAGAGATGCAAAAGAGGGTGAATGATGTAAAGGAAGGGAATCATCAAGAGTTCCATATCAACGATGATGGTGTGATTTCTTTTGGAATGAGGATTTTTGTTCCATCATTACCCAGGATAAAGAAGGAGCTATTAGATAATGCACATAGCTTAACTTTTTCTATCCATCCTGGGAGTACCAAGATGTACCGTGATCTCCAAGAACACTTTTGGTGGGATAACATAAATAATGAGATTTCAGAATATATATCAAGGTTCTTGGTATGTCAGCAAGTTAAAGCTGAGAAACAAAAGTCAAAATGTATGATGCAGCCATTGCCAATACCCATGTGGAAATGGGAAGATATTACTATGAACTTTGTCACGGGTCTCCCAAAGACGTCGAAGGGAAATAATGTGATATGGGTTGTGGTTGACCGACTCAGCAAGACTTCCCATTTTATCACTATTCAGGAAGATCCCTCTCTTGAAAAACATTCAATGATATATGTGAAGGAAGTGGTGAGACTACATGGAGTTCCACTCTCGATTTTCTCTGACCGTGATCCAAGGTTCACATATAAATTCTGGATGAGACTTCAACATGCTTTGAGTACTGAATTAAATTTCCATACAGCCTATCACCCCCAAACTGATGGCCGATTTGAAAGGACTATTCAGATGCTTGAAGATATGCTAAGAGCCTTCTCTCTTGAATTAAAAGGTGGTTGATATTTGCATCTCCCATTGGTTGAGTTCTCATAAAAAAATAGCTTCCACTCGAGTATTCAGATGGCTCTGTATGATGATCTGTATGGAAAGCGATGTAGAACTCCATCCTGTTGGGATGAAGTTGGAAAAAGAAAGCTACTTGGACCTAATCTTGTTCAAAAGATGACAGAGATAGTTCAAGTCATCCAAAAACACATCAAACCTGATCAAAGTTGAAAAAAGAGCTATGCTGACAACCGTCGAAGGGACTTGGAGTTCGACTTTGGAGATAAAGTCGTCCTTCGAATATCTCCATAGAAGAGAGTCATGCGATTTGGGAAGAAAGGGAAGCTAAGCCCAAGGTATATAGCCTCCTTTGAGATCTTTGACCGCAGAGGATCTGTGGCCTATCGGCTTTCACTTCCACGGAATATGGCTTGAGTTCATGATTTTTTTCACGTATCACTCTTCAGGAAGTACATACCTGATCCCTCACATGTACTAAACTTAGAGGTGGTGTAGCTGGACCATGATCTCTCCTATGAGGAGCATCTAGTAAATATTCTTGGATTTGAGAGATAAGGTTCTACACAACAAGACATCCCATCTTCTAAAAGTGTTGTGGAGGAACCACAAGTTTGAGAAAGAAACTTGTGAACCAGAAGAGGCAATGAAGGAGAAACATCGTCACCTATTTGTGTAAAGTGAAATTTCAGGGGTAAAATTTCTTAAAGGGGGAAGAATGTAATGACCCAAAGTTTTTCAATAGAAATTCCCTTCTTATAATTATGTAATAAAATCACATGAAAACACAACATAATGAACTAATAAGTTCTAAATGACCATTAAACATAATTTTTTCACTTCTGTACTAGGAATTTTGAAAATCTGACATACACGGTTGTGTTCAAGATGATTTTTGGAGTCTAATTAAACAAAAATATTTTTTTGTGAATAGTAACCTACCCTTATGAATATTAACATACACTTATTAATATTGATATACCATAATTAATAGTAACCTTACCTATGATAGTATAAAAATAATATTCATGTGAAATTATGATGTACCTATATTTTAGAATAAGTAAATGAATTTTTCAAAACTGTTTTTTAGTAATAAACCATGATTTTAATTAAATAATAAATTCATCATATTTACAAAAATATTTTTGAAAAATGGACTTCATTTATGGATTCTACACATTGAAAAATGTTTGCTGTAATTTTTTGGGATTTTTCTAAAATACTTGAATTTTTTATGAATATTGAAATACCGTAAATTACAAAAATAAGCTAAACAAGCTAATTAAAAAGTCATGTGTGATGTTCTGCTGATGTAAGCCCACTTGGTTCGGTATAACTTGATACAATTACTATTCATGGTCATTAAAGACTCAATATTTCTTGTCTTAGGGGAAATTAATAAACTAATTAATTTTATATTAAGGAAAACCCTCTCCCCTCCACTATAAAAACCACCCTTCACACCCTCATTTCCTCACACCTCTCAAGATCCAAGCCTTCTCTAAACTCTTCCCAAAAATCATACCTATCCCCTGTCCCACATCCAAGAGCTTCTAGTCTCATAAAAAGACTAATCGTAGCTTACTTAAGGATAATCTAAAGAGGAAGATTTTTAGAGGTAATTTCTCCCCCTCATCTCCTTTAATTTACTTTCAAGTTCAAGTTCATTTCTTGATATCTCCCAACATATCTTCATCCAAATGGTATTGTAACTCCATTATAACGTATATACTTTAATTCTATGATGCTAATGGGATATTATATCATCCAACCCCCTTTCCCTCTTCCTTTTATTTTATTAAAGAGAACGTTGTCCGTGAGGTGTTAATTTATCACCTTCAAGAACAACATGCTTTCCTCTTCCATATTTACCTTTAGATATGGTCATGAAACCATTTTTATTGTTGAAAAAAAAACTTTTTTATATTTATTTTATTAATATTTAATGTTCTGTAAATAACTTATGGCCATATTTCTATGTGATAAATTAAAACAAGTTCATTGTGATCGAAAAAACACCCAAATTAACCCATATAATCATCATTTAATTCTTATCTAATGATTCATCCACATGGATATAATATGATTAATTATAAGATAATTCAATATCCTGTAATATATTTAATAAAATATTATATCTTTTATGTATGTTTACCCATGTTCTACCCAAACTTCAATTTAAGAATACAAGTGAACCACTCAAGAAAACCATAGAAACAAACATTCCCAAATAGTGTTTTTAAACTCTATAACTCATCTAAAGGAACATATAATCACTTAATGAAACCATAATAAACAATATTAATTTAAAAAAGGTTCTGGATTTCTAATTAATGAATATAATGTCATTATATAGGATATTAAAGAGAAGGAAGCATTCAGATACAAGGTAAGGGGAAAATCTCGATCCTAATTTTCTTTCTCCAGGTTCTCCCTCTTTCACTCCAATTTGGTATGGTAACTTCATAAAAATAATTTTTTCATAATTATCTTACCTTTTCTGGTATATAAATGTTTAATATTGAAGTTTATGTCAATACAAATGTTTTCCAAAAGAATTCTTCTTTTAAGAACTCAACTTTTACCTCTCATTCATGGTTGATCGTTCTTGTTTCAAGTATGTTGTTCCCTATTTCTTTTGGGAACCCAGAGCTTATGAATGTATAATTATGATATGAAACTGATTCCTTACCATGGGTTATTTATGTTCATTATTGATATATTTTCTATGTGTCATGCATGATAATGATAATATTATGAGGTGATGGGTGTGCGGGAAACTATATAACGGAATATGAATGTTTAAATGTGACGGGTGCACCCGGAATTATACTGCGCTCCAATGAATTGGGTAATGTTATTAATCTCATGAGTAAATGTGAAGTGATGTGTGAAAAAGATTCTATATTGGTTCACAACTATGTTTGGTAGTTAACCACTAAGACATTATGTTTTATTTTGATGCATTGCCACATTTCAAGTCTTTTATTTTTGCTCCTCTCATGTTCAAGATCTTTTTCTTATGTCATGATTATGATCACCCCATGCTAAATTGTTCTTATCTATCCTCTTACTAGGATTTTATCTCACCCATTTTTATGTATACCCTCAGGTGGCTACATTTTCTAAGGAGAGGAAAAGTTCTAATAAGAACCTAGAGAATAAGAAATTAAATAAATTTTTATGCTTGATTTTTTAATGTATGGTTCTAGGTTTCCCAAGACACTAAACCTTTGGATCCTCTATGTGTAATACTATTATGTTTTTTATCTTTAAAATTATTTAATATTAATGTAAGAAAAGTCCAGGATGCTATAAAGACCCCATGTCTACTCTGGAAATGTAGAAGTACAAGGCCAGGTGTATCTTTGGGAGTGAACACCATATAATTAGATGTAATCTCGATGTACATTTTCTATTTTGGGGGGTTTTGGAAGTTTTTGTGCCTCAAAATTTAAATTGGACTTATAAGTATACCATTCTGAGGATTATTCCTTATAGATCATGATGGTTATATCCTTTTAGTGTTTAGAGACCATCTGGATGGTGTGTCAGATTGTGAGAGATCAAAAAGAGGTTTTCCTTTAGGGTTGGTTTCATAATCCTTCTAGGGGCTTGGGTTGAGAGTTGTGAGGCCTGGGTGAGGGTTGTGAGATAGGTGATAGTCCTTGCTCAAGTATTCAACGGAGATCTATTTAAGGTTATTTCCATAGATTCTGGTAGGTAGAATTGATTAGTATCTCCAAGTATATCTTGGGATTTACCTTCTTGTTGGGACATGTTGTTCAAGGTTAATGCAGTTTAGGTTTGGATTATGGGTTTGGATACTAGAGCTACATCATATTTTAAGTTGTGTTGATATCTTTGTTTTGTTATTACAACTGGTTGTTTTTGTGATTTTGATATAAGTTTGAGGGACTCTTGAAGATTCCCTTATGGGATAGTTTCTGATCATGGGATCAGTGGTTTTTGTAGTTAGATTTTGAGAATTCTTGTATGACATGTCTTTTTTGGCTTGTGTTAAGGAGCCCTTATGGAGGGTCTACTAATTTTGAGGTGTTCATGAGTAGATTTTTGAATAGCCTTGTTGGAAGTATTTTTCATTTTGATTCCCATTTGGGAGCTTGCTTGATCGAGGATTAGTTAGAGGTCGTGGAGGGACATTTGAGATGTTTTAGCATTAGGTGATCCCCTGTAATTTTTGGAAGAGCCAGAGAAACCCCTTGTAGTGTGTCCTACTCTTACTAAAGACATTGAACTAGTTGAGTTTTTTTCTGTAGTCATGGCCTATGTTCATGGGTGTAGTAGGGGAGTCCCATGGTGTACATCGCATTATACTGTGGCTTTAGAGACTTTTTGATCCATGTGTTTTTTTGACCCTAGGGCAATTTGTTGAGAGCCTGTGGTTGCTATTTTGATTTGATGTTGAGATCCAGGGTGCTGATATAGGACACTTATTTGTTAGGCAAGAGTTTATCTACACTTATATTTTATCTATTCGGATGTTGGGTTTTAGGTTGGATCATCCCATGTCTGTTTGGTTGTTGTCCATGTTGTTTGAGGAAGTTTCTACTTTGGATTGTGGTTTGACGATGATACCCCTGATATATATTCCATCGAGCATTGGATCTACGTTATAATATGGTTCTCTCTACTATTTTCTGGATAAGGCTAGATGGGAAAATGAAGCTTATTGATGATATAGATTACTGTGTCCCTCTATTTGAGTATTCCCCATGGATAACGGTTATATATTGTGGATTTTATTTTTCTTCCAATGTGCTAGAGTGGGAACCCTGGGATAGTTAATCTATCAAGAACATGGGTAGATTGTGTTCCATGAAAAATTACATCAATCAAAAAAATATTCAATGGTGTCACCAAGGATGGTTTATACTGTCAGACCCTCATTTGGTCCCCAATTAATTGTTTAATACTTTTGGAACATGACGGTTTCTTAGATATATTGAGCGGAGATCTTTCACCAGTATGATCATTCCAATAGAGTCCTAATGCATGGTAGATCCATTTTATTCATGTGTATGCCTATGGTTGTACTCAGTGGTCTTGACTTTGTTCATATTTAATTTAGACATCTAGTATCTCCTATGTAGATCTATAGGATGTGCTTGTTTTCATGTGGATGGGTGAGCCATGTGTTATAAATCCTCTAGTAGGGGCCTTGGTGGGAGTAGATTTATCGTGGGTGTCAGGTTTGAACCTCGTAATTGGTTGTTTATTTTAATTGTCCCCCCCCCCTTTCAGTTGTCTCTCTTAAGTCAGCTACTTTTAGTTTTTAGCTAGGATGGTCATATCATAAGTGCATTCACTTATTATAATAGCTGATTATAGATTAAATATTTTGTGTGGCATACTGAGATTTATTTATCACCCACTATACATTCAACTCTGTGTGTATGAAGACCTTATCTATACATTTAGGGTATAGCCTATGTTTTCATATGGTTGATTCTTAGGCCCGGTATTTCTTTAAGAAACAAAGATGCTTGTTTGGAGTCTTAGGATCATACTGGTTTAGTTCAAGCCTTATAGATAATGGGTCTATGGGTTATCTTAATGTTGGCAGTAAAGCCTATTTTTTATTTTTAGTTCGTTTATTTTTTATGTGTTCAGAAAAGTGTGCAATCGATTGTTGTAATTTTTTCCCTTCATTGACTCGGTATACTACTTTCCATTTTTTATTGGATTCTTCTATTTCGGTTATTTATTATAAACACTTTGATGTTGATCCTTGAGTATGGATATTTGGTTATTTGTTACTATTATTTCTCTCTAAGTAGAGGTTAAAGTCTACTCACATCATCTTGCAGACCCTTTCTACTTTTTGGCAGCCTTTAGTATACAAGGAGGCATTCTTGAGGCCATATGGTGGGCCATATCAAGTGACATGTTAGGTTGACTCAGGTTGGGTCGTTACAAACATAATATTACCACTATTTGTTTGTGTCTTATAGTGAGAAATTAAATCCCCTATGCTTAACCAATTATTCATCAACATTAGAATATTTTAACATTGAACATTTATTATGGAATTCCTTTATGTTCGTATGTGGGTTTTATCCATCTAGCCCATTTGGTATTAAGTGAATTAAATAGGATTTATGTTCAAAATTAGGTGCTTCTCCTTATATTTGAATGTCTGTGGGTTGGATATCAACAACAAAAGTTGTTAGTTATTTTAATGTCTAGTTATTTTCAACCATATTATTCAAGTTTATTTTAGTCTTTATATTAGTTTCAAAACAATAAGATGAATTGATAAGATAATTGATGTTCGGTGTGTCCTCCTTCAAATGATCATTCTATGTGTCTCAGGGTCACTGACATAGAATCCTCTCCAGTTAAGGTTCAAAAATATATAAATATACTAGAGTACAATGAGTAATGCCTAGAATGTCCATAATAAATAAATTATAACCCAAAAATATTTGTAAAGATATAATATTAAACAAAAAAATAACAAAAATAACAAATATATTATAAAAAACACACACTAAAAACCAAATTTCTCCCCAAAAGGGGGCTAAAATTTGACCACATTGGCATGAAATATAAAATTTATTAATTTTTAACAGTTTATTTATATAATAATAAAAACCATAGGCCATATCTCAAGTAGTTTTTAAGGTATAAATTGTGTATTGATGTGTATCCAATTTGTCACCTATCGACCGTTCAATGGTCTAGTGCTCTAATAATGTGTATCTAGGCACTCAAGTTGAATCCTCGATGATGGTACTTTTTAATAGTTGATTTTTTTATTTTATTTATATTTTTAATGGGGGTGGTTTGTTTTTATAGATTAATTAAATTGATTGATGAATTATTTTTAATTAAACAAATTTAAAAATATTGTGTGATTTCTTTATTAGGGTTTTAAGCTTATGATATCCTTGATACATTCTTCATATTTCATTAAATTAACACCCACTTCACAAGAAGATTTTGATCAGAATTACAAAGTATTGAGGATTTAATCCAATCCATAACATTACAAGGTTCTATATCAATAAAATCTTTTTTATGGTCCTATATTTTTGTTTCCAATAATCCATAGAATTCACACATTAATTAAAACATTCCAGTTTTCCATGACATTTTAATTTTAACATACCCAATGTTCACCTAATGAATATTCATCAAGGAAAAGATCCCAACAACTTAACATACCCAAATTATGACTCACCCCAATTAGAGATTTACTCATCCATTTTGGTGGTTAAAACTATGGTTATAATGTTTATGGAAATTAGTTAAAAAGATAAAAAAATAAATAGTTAAGATAAGAGTAGTGCACCGAACAAACACATAATCTGTGAAGATAATTAAACAAGGACTTTTGATTGAATGAGAAAGAAAAAAGAATAAAGTTTTATTTTAACTGATTAAAACTATTTTAATACCATTAATATTAAGAAATAAAATTCGTATGATAATAAGAGATTATGGTGAATAAACATTCATTAAAATTAAATTAATATTAAAGCAAACAGACATGATTTCAAATAAGAAGAAATAAAAGAAACATGAAAACAAGGAGAGGAGGAAATGTCTCTCAAGTGAAAAATTGAGTTTGGAAGGTCATACCAGCCCTTTGGAAATTATTTTTTCATTCCAATGTATCCTCTTATATTTTGAAATGACAACCCCTTTCAAGGAGAAGAGCGGGATGTATTTATTTCCCAAGGTGGCTGATTGTTTTCATTTCACATCTTCCCTGCAAGATGTCTCACCAATTTAGACATTCACAAATCATTATATAGAGATACATTCTTCTTAAAACTTATATATATTTATGTTTACTATCAACCATCAAAATTTGGAATCCATTGGAATTTTTTATTCAACATTATGAGCACTCATAACTCACTCTACTTAAGATGATAAATATTTCTTTATGGAGGTTCACACATTCATCTACCAATAGGTATTTTTAGGGGGTTTATAGTGGCTATGATATGGTTGGAATATAATGTCCAAAAAAGTGGAAAAGAGGTGTAGATCACCAACATGAGAAATTTAATGAATTTTTTTTTGAAATAAAACATTGAATGAATTCAAAAGAATATTGTAAAGGGAATGATTGTGTGAAGGAAGACACAAAAGTGGAAAAAACTGGAAGGCGATGGAAATATGAAATATTTACATAACAAAAATCTTATCAAAACGACATAAGTGTTCTTTTTTTTCTTTTTCTTTTTATCTTTATCTTTTTTTCAAAATTTGAACTTGATACAAATCTCACACACATCTCCCAGCTTGTTTTTGATCTTTTCACAAAACTAATTGTAATTGTTACAACAAGGTCAAATGTCGAGGAAGTGTGATTTTATACATGGATAAGACACAAACCCATATTGTTTTATTTTTTTAAAATAATATCAATAAAATGTAGAAACTTTCATAAATTTTAATTCATTCTAAAAACACACTAAATGAAAACCTTTCCCCCACACTTAAATAGATGCTTACACTCAAGCATGTGATGACATATAGAACATTAAGGAAATTTTACCCAAAATGAAATCCATTCCCCCAAACATAAATTTCAATAAATTATGCAATTAAAATCCATGTATATATTGAGAGGGAAAAGGTTTTGAGATTAAAATGTGGATATCAAAAAAGTTTTTTCATAGGGTTGAAGGGACTTTAAATAGGAGGACAAATGTGAGGGTAATGAGAGGATATTTGGTTAATGTAATTCTCATGTGGTTCTGAAAATGCATCTATCATATTAATTTACACCATTGTAGAAAATTCATATTGAATGTCCAAAAACTCAAGACTCACAATTGTGGGTGAAAAACACACAATAAAAAAATATGGTCATAGGAGACCATGGCATGGAAACTAATGTTGTTCATCACAATTGGAGAAGAATCATTTTCAAAATAAAAAATTGAGAATAAAAAATATATTTTTCTTAACACAAAATGATTTATCCAAATTTATTTTGAAAATAAAAAATATTTGATATGAAAACAATTTATTAGAATACCTCAAAAAGTTGGACAAAATTATATAATTTAATGGTGAGTAATTAAGGATATTTTTTTGTATTTTTTTTCTTTTTAGTTTGTTTTTATTTTTTTAAATAAACTCAAACATAAAATATAAAGATAAAAAGGGAATTGATGAAGAATGTGGTAAAAATTTAAAGAGAGGGGAATATGAAGAAAAGATAAAGAGGGAGTTAAAAGGAAAGAAGTTCCCCATGTTTGTATTCAGTGGGTTAGTGGAAGTTAATGTGGTTCCCAGTGCATGTGTCCTCTTTGCTAATACAGTGTAAAATATCCATTACCTATAAGAGATAAAATTCATTATTAATTTAATGAAACTCTAAAAATAAATCAAAATTTAATGAAATTAAAAGAAAACTTATGTAGCTACCCAATAAGAATTGTATTTATTTTTTCTACAGCTGGAGGGTGGTAGTAGACTACCCATATTCTGATGGTGTCCACTATATTCTATAAACTATACTGTGCTTCCATAAAAACTTCCCCTTTCAGAGGCCTTTTTTGGATAATTTATTCCCTTCCTTGTTGGTGTTCTTGCAACTAAATGTGGGAGTAAAGATAATGTGGGTATCCTCCCTTTCGTCTCCAACTTGAGGAATGATGTAGTTCATCGAGGGTTGTTTTTAATTTCAAAGAAGTTCACAGGGATGTCTCAATTCATATGGTTCATTTATGTGTGGTTCAGAGAATATAGAATCATTGTATGAGATCCCAATTGTTTTTAACTCATATTTTTCTTCTCATTCCAATGAGAAGTAATGAGGATCAAATAGGACATGAGTCCCAATATAATTTTCTAGATCATTAATATCAATGTTATTAAACAAAGAATGGTCAATTTCAACCTCAATAGTTATCAAATAATTAAATAGGTAACAAATATCACAACATTCACTTCAATTGAGACAAGATCAACAAATTGGATTAGGGTTAACCTCACAGATAAGAGAATTTTCAGAATCATGGATTGGTAATGATGTAAGGTGGATAATATGATCTGAATCTAAAAATGATAAAGCTAGTTTATTTTCCTCATTTATGTTCATGTTTTATTAGTGGCGATCAGATTTGATATTGGATTCCAAAGTGTATTAAATATCTTTTAGATTAATGAAGTTTACATTTGAAATATCAGCATTAACTTCTCCATTTATAACTTAGTTAATGAGGAAGAAAAATTCCCAAACACCATTATAAATAGAACAGGAAGAAAATGATGGATCATGGTTTAACACACTATGAGAGAGAATTTCAATAGCTTATATTGATAAGGAAGAGTAATCCTTATATGGGTTTCTCATGGCTTGAAAAATGTTGAACTTGAACAGTTGGTCACCAATGTCCATGGATAAGATTCCAACATGTACATAAATTTTGGTTCTATATGTCATGAGGAAATTTATTCATAGAATTAGAGGTGATTAGAAGGAATTTGTCTCACCTTCCATGTCAAGGACATAAAAATCAGTTGGGAAGATAAGATCATTGATTTGGAAAAAGGAAATCGTCAAATATTTCCTTAGAACTTGTAGTGATTCAATTGTCTAACTAGATGAAAACACTAGTTGGGTGAAAGGGACCTAGACCAAGGTCATAAAAGATAGGATTTTTCCATGACATTTGTCGAGGATCCTAGGTCTATGAGTGAATTTTAAATGTTAGAACTCTCTATTGGGAATGGAACGATAAATCTACCCCGGATATTTTCACTTCATGGGAATGAATTGATGGGTTGAAACATTTACATTGATCCTAAGCTATCTATTATAGGTGAAATTTTCCATAAGAAAAATTCCATGTTTATATATTTTTTATGGCATCCCATAGGGGAATGTTTACTTCAAAAATTCTAAGAATTTTGAGTATTTTAGGATTGGGTTTAGGGGAATTCATTGGCGTAGAGGCAGCTCGAATAAAAGGTATTATTTTTTTAGAAGAATTGAAGGAGGTGAGGGAGTGGATTGATATTCCTTTTCTAGAAATCTGTTATATTCTTTTTATAGATTAAAATTTAATTAGAATTTTGGGGATTCATAATGAGTCATAGAAATTTAATTTCTCGATCTAAGTGAAATTTCACTTACATTACCCTTGGGGATGGGAAATAGTTGAGCTGGGAGTTGGGGTGAATTGGATTGTTTTTTTTTGACTTAGGTGTATTTAAACTTGGCTAATTTGGGTTTTAATGTTTTTAGTCTAGAATAGGTGAAGGAGGAAAGATTCTCCACAATAATTTTCCATGGTTTCTTATAAGAAGAAGAAAGTCCCGCATTAGGATTTCCTTGATTTAGGTTCTTCAGACAGTGCTTATATTTAGTTGGAAATTAAGAAGGCTCACTAGGATAGTGGAAACCAGGAGGAGGGGGGGATTTCTTCTTTAAGGTTGAGTAATAAAAGGATAAGTTTATTGGAAGTTACCACCACCTTGACCATATTGAAATTGGATTAGTTTTTTAGGAGGGAATTGAGGGGGATGAGATATGGGATTATTATACCTCAAGCTAGGTTTATAGATAGAATAAAAGGTGTTAGAGTGAGGGTTTGATGGAGTTTCTAAAAAATTGAACTGATTGATGAGGGATCACCACTACAAAATAAGGCTATAGCCAAGGTTTGGAACCGTGTCTATAGGCCCAAAAACCGTGGCTATAGGTTATAGCCACATTTTCATAAATCGTGGCTGGTATTTGTGTGGCTATAGGGAAAAACCTATAGCCACGGTTTAAAAATGTGGCTATAGGGCTATAGCCACAGGTAAAATCATGGCAACACCCTATAGCCACGCCTTTCAAACTGTGGAAGAATCCTAAGTCAGTCAATATATATATCCATGGTTATAAACCGTTGCTATAGGCCTTTTTCCCACGGTTTTAAACCTTGGATATATCCCTATAGACACGGTTTAAAACCATGGCTATATATCCCCCCATTCCATAAAAAAATAGCCCCCTTACCTTTCCCCCTTCCCCAGCACACCCCTCGCCCGCTGCACTTCCCTCCTGCCCCGTGCACTCCCCCCCCAGCCCACTACACACCCCCCAGCCCAATGCACTTCCTCCCCAGCCCACTACACACCCCATGCCCCCTCTGCACACACCTCATGCCCACTGCACTTCCCCCCCAGCCCAATGCACCCCCCTGCACACACACACCCTTCCCATTGCACTTCCCCCTGCAAGCCCACTGCACTTCCCCCCTGCCCCCCCCCCCCCCCAGCACACCCCCTGCCCCTTGCCCCCCTCCCCCCTTCCCCAGCACACCCCATGCCCATTGCACTGCCACCCAGCCCACTGCACACCCCCTCCCCCTATCCCCTCCACCGTTCCCCCAGCAAACCACCCCTTCCCCCTCACCCTGTCCCCCCCCCCCCTGTACACTACACTTCCCCCCAGCCCACTGCAAACACCCATTGCCCCTTTCCTCCCTCCCCCTGCCCCCAGAAAATACCCCTGTCCCCTCACCCTATCCCCTGCACACCCCCTTCCCCCTTCCCCTGCCCCCTGCACTTCCCCCCTAGCCCACTGCACTTCCCCCCTACCCCCTCACCCCGCCCCCTACCCCTACCCATACCCCCCCTTCACACACCCACTGCACCCCCCATAATTTGTTTGTGGTCGATATTCCCTCTCCTTTGTAGTAAGAAATTACACCTTTGAAACTAGCTAGAATCATTACTTGAAACTAAGAAACATGATTATTGATACATTTAAGATCCTTAGAATTATATCCATAATTAATTATCTCTAATTATTTGTGTCACACATCAATATTCCCCTCACCACTGAATTTTGAAAAAAATATCAATCATTTTGGTCTCAACACACTAAGTACTATAGTATGGACCTCTTATGTTGCCCCTTTTTTCATACTAATTCATTCATTACATCATTGTATTATCTATGGAATGTTTCATAATTCTTTCTTATTTTACAAAAAACGCACAAGCACTATGATATTTCGACTAGTTACTAGAAGTTTTGACTTGTTGCTCTATCTAGAAACCACAAACTCCCTAGAACCCCACCAAAACCATAAAATTATAAACCATGTTACGAAAGAATCCTCCTATACCACTAAAACTTTAACTATAGCATAGTACATCCAATTTTCCCTTTTTTCACTATAGTTCTTCAACATATTCCTTCACATTGACTATGAACAGCACCAAAGTCTTCTTATGCCAGTTTTACACTAGGAATATAAAATTCAACCATATGGACAACCATAACATGGTCCATTCCCATTTCCCATATTATTTATTTATTTCCCCATCACAAGCTATGTTATTATATAGTTTACCTTTAAATATCCTTTATAACATGTACCATGACCGACACTATAGAGAGAACTTCTTTGGTTGGTCCTGTTATACTCTTGTGAAATTATCTCCCATTCCTTTCATTTTTTGAATTTCCCCTAGACATTCTTCATTACATTGTGAGGATAATATACCCATAAAATGATGTTTAATATTCCTTTTGACCAACTAAAATTTTCAATATAATTTTTATCAATCCCCCAAGTATCACAATGACCTTATTTTTTATCATTGAGGTCATTCATCTTATTATTGGCATCCCTACTCTCAAAAATATATTCGAATCCCTTGGGACTATTAACATCTTTTAAACTAGTCATTTATACCAAAATCAACAACCATTGTTATGTCTTCAATTTTTCCACTCCAAATATAAACTCTGAATGTCTTTATCTTTACATTTCCGTCATATATATTCTCCACCTTCTCCCATGTTTCCCTCACATTTTTTAGTCTCATTATCTTAGGGTGTAACTTACTGAATAGATATTATATGAGGGAATTTATAGCTTTACCATATACTTCATGACACCTCTTTTTAGAATAAGTCTATGGATCATCCCTTACATGTGGAGTAAATCCCACTGTAACAGAATCACGTACCTCCAAACAATATGATATAAGATATTGAATCATCTGTTTCCTCCATCTATGAAATTTATTATATTCAAAAATAAGCATCCCTATATTATGAATAGAATTTAGAATCTATACTCCTAACCATGGACCTTTTAGAGGAAACCAATATTACCTATGATTACACTTACAGTGCCTAGGTGAGATCCATAAAAGGGTGAGTGGGTGAATTAGTGATCCTGATTTAAAAAATATTCATATATTTTAATTCAACATCTTTAATTTGTTAGAGTATGATCGACTCTTTTTTGTATCTCTCATTCTCACTTGAGTAATATATTATATAAAGGGTGGAACATAATAAAATTAAAAGGTTTTTCATTTAAATCCTACTCTTTACTAGGTCTGGGATGATTTTTTTACAAGGATTCTCTAATTTGAAACAACATTAGTACAAGTATAAACTACATATTCAATATTATATCATAAAATATCAAAAAACTTATAGTCTTAAGTGATCATAAGGGTTGTCTCCTAATGGTTTATTTATATTGGCTTCCTCCAATTGAATATATTTGACAATAATATTATTCCCTCTCTTGATAGAGTCTTTATAGATCCTCCTTATAGTTCTTCAATGGGACATCCCAAACTCATCCATAAATGTATCATTGAATTTCTTTATGTACTAGTGTAGTGGTGATTCATCCATGTTTGATTTTAAGTCCTCATGTCCCAATTTTCTAAAATTTCACTATGTCATGCTCACTATTTCTCCAAAAAAATTAATATTGTAGGTTATGGAAGATTAGAATCTCTCATTTATCCTTATAAGAAACACTATAGAAGCATCATCAGTAATAACAGGTGCAATGGATTTCACCATCATCTTATTAAACACATTATTCCGCTTTAAGATGTTTCTCCTCCCACTCATTTGATCCACAATATATTTTCTTTATGATTATAGTAGTATTAGAATAATAAATTTAACAATATATCTTATCTCTCACTTGAATATTTAATATTCATGTATTCCTGAATATTATTTCAATTTTGAATCATGGAAACATATCCCTTATTTTAGAAATGATATTATATTCATTCAATATAGGGAATTAATTCTAATTTTTATCCTCTTTCAAAATACTCATTCAAATTAATTCAAGGTCTTCCGTAAGTATCAGGTTTGAATTCTCTAGGAAATGTTTTAATATCATGATCTTGTGTTGTAGAAACAATCATATAACTTTTAATTAACTCAAAATATTAATACAATTAAGTAGGAATCATGAAGAAACACAATTTCTCCATCGTATTTTTATCCCACCCAGCCCACTGGACTTCCCCCCTACCCCCTCACCATGCCCCCTTCCCCTGCCCCTACCCCCCCCCCCCCCCCCGCACACACCCACTGCACCCCCCCACCAACCCACTGCACACCACACCCCCTCAGCACACCCCCCTTGCACCCTACCCCTGCCCCTTGCAAAAGAACCCAGCACGCCCCCTTCCCCTTTCCCCCTCCCCCCTTGGAACCTATTTAAAAGTCTTTTTAAGAACAATAACACATTATGATCATGTACGCTAATTGGAGGATGGATGATTCTAATGACCAGGAATCAATTGATTTTTCTCCGTTAGTTACCATATCATCTCATATAGGCTGGGGGAAGGTTAGTATAGAATATAACCCTATGTTTAATGTGATGCGGGAACAACTAGACCCCCCCTGTCACTACCCCCTGAACAGCTGCCACTGGACCACCTGGACAGCCCCCCACCCCACTACTAGACCCCCTTAGATAGTTTCCCCCCACCCTGGACAGCAGCCCCCCCAGAAAGCAGCCCCCCCTGCTGAACCCCCTGAACAGAACCCCCCTGGTGGATGTTTTAGGTTTTTATGAAATATTACTCTATAACAGTGGATGATGGTGTAGTGTGTACATGTTTTATTTTTTTTTACTATTTTTGGGTCCTGATGCTGGTGTACGTGGGTTTTGGGTGATGCTGCGGTTTCTTGGAGGTGGTCTGGCTGCTGGGAGATTTCCAAAATATTGGGTGATTATTTTTGGTGCTACAGATACTGGGAGATGTTGTTGAGTAGTTTAGTGAGCTTCTAGATAGGAACATCAAGATGGATGTTTAGTGATGGATTGGTGTAGAGGCTAAAGTTATGACTGGTGTTGGATTAGAGGTGTTGGAGGTTCTATTTCTGTGGATTGGTTTGTTAACCGAGATTGGGTTCTATTGTTGACTTTGAGTTGGTAAATGGGTTGTTGGCTGGTATTTTGTGTGGTTCAGAATGCCTCTTTGATGGGGTGTGTTGCAGGAGTGGCATGGGTTGGTGCTGGTGTCTTGGGATGTAAATTTGTGTACATTTCTAGTGGCTTGACATTGCTGTTGGATTATAGGTGTCGGTGCTATTACTGTTGAGTGGGTTACTACTAAAACTCTGATTGTTATTGGGTTTTTCTCTAGTACATGTGCTATTGTCTAGTGTTATTGGATTATAGTAGGTTTCTGGTTGGTGGGGAGTGCCTCTGGTGTCATGTGGGCTACTACTATTTCCAGTTCCACTAGGGGTTGGCTATTGATTGGAAGCTGGGAGGTTGGGGTTTAGTGGTGATGGGGATAATGGTTTTACTGGTTTTCTCGGTGGCTTTAGGTTATTCTCTTGGATTTCTCTACGCTTAATCTTTTCTTAGATCATGTTTACCAATTCACCCAGCATGCAAGGCAACTCAAGCCCACATTTGGGTCTGGATAGGGATATTAAATCTGCTTTGAATGCATGTGATCATACAGGCTCATCACTGCCTGGAGACCTGCATATTACAACAAACCCTGCCTTGGCAGTTTTAGCAGCAAGGATACTCTTCTGGACCCCTCTAAAGGTAATAATGCACATCACATTTATAATTATATTTTTAATGGTATGAATATTGAAAATGTTCAATCTTTATACCCTTCTTCTTCTTTGGGTTGTGAATCAAAATAGGTTGGCACACTACTTGACAGACAAGATGACCAGACCAAGCCGATTTTGAATAATGATTCTAAGTAGAAAAAATACAACCCTATTGAGAGTTTACACTTGAGCAGTGACACTTATGTGGATAATACCTTTAGCTCTGAACAGACCCCTTAACCCCAACTTGGTTAGGACAGTGCATCTCCCAAAGAGATGGCCATGGCACCTAATGTTCTGTGTGTTTCAAAGACTGCTCTGGACAGTTACCCAAATCAAAATTTGGTTGCCTCGGGTTTGCAATATTTGAAAGATTCCAACCCAAATCTACCTATTGAATTGGTCAATAATTAGAGGTGTCTATTTTCATCTTATCAAGAGCAACCTAACTTGGTGGACACACCACAGATTCCCCCAGGTTCTAGAAAAAAGATGGAAAAACATTCAGGTACTTCACCTGATAACCTTGCTACAAATATTACAGGTACATATCCTCCCCTTTTTTTCAATCATAGAATTGGTATTCCTCAGACTTCAGATAACATTAATCTTCTTAATAAATATGAGAAGGAGCATACATAAATTCCTTTTCATGGCCTCTGAGAGTGTTAACCTCATGAAAAGTAAGTCAAAGGAAGGGAACATTGCTCTTAAGATTGACATCTCTAAGGCTTTTGATACCCATAAATGGATTTTTCTCATTGAGATACTTCTTAAGCCTGGGTTCTCGAATAGATTTCTGAACCTGGTTAACACTATTCTTGGATCCTCACGGATGAAAATTCTTATGAAAGGTGCACTGAGAGGGTTCTTCTCTTGCTCATGGGGTGTACGAAAAGGTGACCCCTTATCGGTTATACTGTTTGCAATTACAGAGGATTACATAAGCTGATGCTTCAATGAGCTTGCTCATCTGGGTATTTATAAGAGGATTAGAGCTGGTTTTAATGATCATGACCCACCCCATCTTCTCTATGCTGATGACATTTTATTTTTGGGACATGCTTCAAAGAGAACCATATACTATATAGAGGCTCTTTTCACTCACTATGAGGATGTGGCAAGACAAGCCATAACCTGGGACAAATCTTCAATTGTTTTGGCAATGGAATTCCTATTGGAAAAAAGAACAGGATCACTTGATACCTTGGGTTTAAGAGGGGATCCTTTCCCTTTCAATATCTTGGGGTGAAGAGGGGGTCCTTGCCCTTTCACTTGATACAAATGGTTGTGAGGTCTTATTAAGGAACATAAAATCCTGGTGAGAAACTTTATATGGACAAGATCAATATTTGAAAGGAAGATGGTCACAGTGAAGTGGAAAGAATGCATAAAACCTGTGGAAATGGGAGGATTGGGGGTCAAGGATCTTCGTACCATTAATGATGGTCCGATTGAAAAATTCACTTGGAGGCTGATCTCAAATGATGTTGATGATGAGATTCTGTCAAGAAGGTTCACAAAATGGCTATATATTGGATATAAATACTACCTTGAATCCTCAGTATGGGCTTCCCTTAAGCAAGACTATGCAATGATAATGAAGGATACTAAATGGTTGGTCAGTAGAGACTTCACTCATAATTTCTGGAACACCTTCTGGCAGGATCATCCCTTGCATTCTATGAATTTCCCATCTGAAGTTGCTTCATTGTCCATCTTGGGATTACGGTGGACTCTGGGATTCTGCTTACGAATCTGATGCCCAGTCTGCTGCATATTCACTTCAGTGAGCAGTTGGGAAACCTCCTCACTTATTTCTATTGTGGCGGTCATTATGTCCTTGTGGGATTCGAGGATCATGGCTCTATTTGAGGGCGCACATGATGCTACCCAGAAGGGAATGATCTCCATCCACAGGGAGTGTACAATGCGTCAGTGGTTCAGGATGGTGAGATGTCTAACACCATTTCTGACCTACAACTCTTAGGTTGCTTCGAGTTTCGGGCTGACCACGTAGACCACGGATGCTTAAGTATATCAGATGGATACCACCGATTACATTATGCCTCTCAATGTGAATGTTGATGGATCTGCATCTGGAGTGCTGAGTCCAGATGGATTCGGAGGGGTTTCCTGCACTTTTCATGGGTTCGTTAAGGGATTATTTTATCACTACCATTGTCTTGGACCGATTTTGAAGCTGAGATATGGGCTATGATTCATGCGATAAGGTATTCTATCCAATTTAACTAGAAATGGATTTGGATTGAATCTGACTAAGGATTGCAGTACATGCACTAAGTACTAGAATGCGTAATGTGGCTTGGCATGTGCTACCTCAATTGGTTGAATTCCTCAGCCCAAACCAATCAAATACATATGGTTGTTTCTCATGTGTATCGGGAGGCCAATCAGGTTTTTGATATACTGGCAAAAAAGACATACTTGATCTTGATATGATGTGGTCTTTCATGTCCCCTGATTATTGTGCTCCAATGGTGAATGCAGATAGATGTGGTGTGTTGCACACTCGCTTATGTAATAACCCCTTGTATGCATGACTCCATTTTATTTTGAAACTATCTATTGTAGTTTAAATCAAAATGGTAATAATAGATATACATAGAATATAATGAATAAAATTTTTATAACATGTTTTTCATTATGTATTTGAAGTTTTCATAGACTATATAACCCTAAAAAATAGAAATTATCATATTTTGTTTCACTTGAGGAAACATTTACCTCCAAATAGTAAATACTTTTGAGTATTTATAATAATTTCACCCCTCCTCAACTATAAATTGGCACTCAATCACCCCACTAAATTACACCTTTAAAACCATTTGGATTAAAGAATTTATACCCAAATCACCTACCAACATCCCTAACCAAATCCTAGAATCCGTATATTGGATACAAATCCAACCCTGTGTGGCTTTAGTGAAATCCTAAGGAAGATTCCTCAAGAAGAGTTCATGTTCATCAACGATAATTTTCATTTTATTTCTTCCTCCACTACCAGAAAGGACTCCCCGTGGTCGCACCGCAAGGCTGATTGCCGTTGCCCCTGTATCTTCATAGAAGATCCATTTTCTAAAACAAAATATCCCCCCTTTAGTATTCCCCCTTCCAAACATCTCACAGCAGCATAGAGACATGTCATCCAGGTTATTTATGAAGTTATAAATGTAAGAAAGGTTCCCCAAGAGCCCCCTCAATTCTTTAAGAATCTAAGAGAGTGGAATTGATAAAATTGAACTTGTTTTTTTATATTCAATATCAATTCATAGTATCCCACCACAAATCTATCTAATTTCCCTAACGTTACCCTGAAAACACATTTTACCAGATTCATGTTTTGGTTGTGCTACTGAAACTTGTAAAATATTGTTTAAAGATCTTTGAAATAATCACATATCTATTGTGATTTGATAACCATTTCATTAACAAAATCATTCATCTATTCATTCTAAGAAGGAATTAATTATATAATGTGTGTAGTGTTGGTATGTAGTGAGATCATTATTCAATCCAAAGGGCATGACCTAAATGGTGCGGGCTGGATTGCAAGTGGGTGGGGGCTGGTGCGGGCTCGAATGCAGGTGGAAGGGGGCTGGAATGATAGTGGAAGGGGGGTTGTTGCAGGTGCTGGGGAATGGTGCGGGCTTATTCTAAGGTGTCAGGGGGGCTCTTGCGGGATGGAATGCTGGTGGTAGTGGGCTGAAATGAAGGTGGAAGGGGGCTGGTGTGGGTTGCATGTGGCCGGAGCAGGGCCGAATCACGGCGTGAATGCGGTGTGACCGCAGAATGACCGCAGCATGGCCGCGACATGACCGCAGCGTGACCGCGGTGTGTTGTCCCGGTCCAGTGACATCCTCTAAGTAGCATCTTCCAACCATGAGAAAAGGGAACGAGAGGAGGCGGGGCAACATTTCGGTCGTCGCCCCACTAACAGAAATTGTGATTAGTCAGTCTCAATGTTGATCACAAGACTCATGTAATAAAATCACTGCGAACCACTGCAGGTTGTCGTTCTGGAGCAGGGCCAAATCACGGTGTGACCGCAACGTGACCACAGCGTGACCGCGGCGTGACCGTAGTGTGTTGGCCCGATCCAGCGACATCCGCGGGGCAAAATCTTCCACTTAGTTTCAAATAGGATGATATGGATGGAATGAGAGGATGTTTTATTAGATGATTTAAAGAAATGAATGCTAATCTGTGATGACTAGAGGATTGGATGACCCCTGATATACCTAATTCGGTGAGGTTTGGAGTTCTAGTAATGTGTAGGAATACCTAGAGGAATACCCCATGGGATTAGGAAAATCACAGGTTACATAACATATAATCTGATATTACTGGTACTGTGGGACTCCTGGGCTGTGGAACTAGGATTTTGGTTGGATTTAAATATCACATTCCTTGTTACAAGGTCACACAACATGGGACCCATCTTAAAAGTATAAAGACACTTAAAGAGTGTCTTGGTTCAAAAACCCGTATTAATAAAAAGAGGGAAACCCCCTAGAGGAATATAAAAAGGGTCAGGTATGATGTGTTCTTTATGACTAACAATGACATCATGTATAAGGAAACATCAATACAATAATGTTATGCAAGGTATACCACTGTGAGTTTTCACAGACAGTGCACCTCCGATGGAGGGGTTTTATTACAAAACCATGACTTATTTATCAAATGAAACAATTATCTTAACTAACACTTATTCAATAATTGAAAATTAATATAAACATGGAAATTTAAGAAGGCAACTAAATGCAATTTAAAACAATCTTGAATTAAATAGGCTAGGAGAGGGACCCTACCTCAACCTCAAGGCGTGTTTGCTTTTGATGACGACAACTCGAATCTTCCTTTTTTTCCACTTGCACACATATGCAACTTAACATATATATAAGGACACCTAGCCCTTATGTACATATTTTCATGGGAAAATATGCACAAGGGGGTCCATAGATATATGTTTATACTTGCATATACCCCTTTACACTTACAAGAGTATGCATTTTTCATATCTATATATAATCACACATAGCCCCAATATATATATTCTTACTACCATGAGTAAATATATATAAAGGGGGAACTTATATATGCATATGTCTACCTATGCATACACATGTAGGCCTTCATCAACGGTGACTCGAATCCACCTCAAAGAAATCCAAAACACACAACAAAAATATAAGGAACCCAAAAATCAAAAAAGCCCTAATTAAAATTGGCCCAAAGAATAAAAATGGAATTAACCTTACCCAAATATTTAACTCATTGTCTTCGATGGTGGTGGATAGAACCAGTCTTATCATAAGAAACCCCCTATAAGAAAATAGTGGGAAAATAAATGAGATATAACAACTTCTTATATATATGTGATCAGTGTGTCAAATGTACATGATAAATTATAAATGAATCTATAACCAACAATGAACAAATAATATTCAAATTAATATGTACATCCCAATACTAAATAACATGATCATTAATAAAGCTCTTTATTTTTCAAACATCACCTTCAATTGCCTATTCAAAAATCAAAAATCACCAAATTATGAGAATAAAGTAAACCTCCATCCTCACTTAAAAGAAATAAATAGGGATTAGACATTGTTCTTAACCATGAAAATCCATTCCTTGAATGTATAAAATACCTAAAACTCTTCATGCCTATATCCTTATTATTTTTCTAGATTGAAACCTCATTTTTTTAGCATGTTCTTATTCTGGAATTCACCTTTATTCTTAGTTTATATATGTTTATCAATTTTATAAAGTACAGAATTTTCCTTCTTTTATTCTATCCCCCCCTCCCCCCCACCACCTACCCCCTTTGCACCAGTACGCCCCCCCCCCCCCACAGCCCCCCCCCCACCACCTACCCCCTTTGCACCAGTACCCCCCCCCCACAGCCCCCCCCCCACCAGTCCCCCCTATCCCCCGCAACAGTCCCCCCATCCCCCCCCCACACACCTTTTGAGATCAATAAATTATATATGACTCCCTTGGGTATAGAGACCCTAATTCTTTTCAAAATGGGGATATTATCATCTCTAAAGTGAAGGAAATTTCATTTTATACTATTGAGTAGTTTGAAATTTTCTACTATTCCACTTTGAAGGCTTAGGGAAATCATGTAAAACATGTGAAAATGTAAGGGTCCACTACAGATGGACTGGGTGGAGCATGTTCATCTAATATGTCATTATTGGCAAGTAGTGGCCATATCAGTGGCATACTCTATAATAAATTATTGTTAAATTTCATTTTCCTCCTAGATAATCTTGAGTTACAAAACCAAGAGCCCAAAAGTGTGGTCTTTGATACTATTTTTTAACAACTATGACCCAATCACCCTAGCATCACTGGGTCAGGTCTCGACAACATCTTAGGCACACATCCTAATTTCCATAGGTTGGTATAAATTTCAAGGGTTAGAAGACACTAATGTGGGAGGTGGTTTCTCCCATGGGAAGTAAATATAACAAAGGGTATTCTATAATAAAAAATTCATCATGACCCTTGGGGTAAATAGAATACCTATCCCAAGTAATGTTGGGTTTCCCCATAGGTATCTAGGCATCTAGATATATAGACAATAATATGTGGTATATCTATATAAATATGCATATGTACTTAAACCTAGTTCCAAGAGTCATTAACACACACAAGATAATACAAAAAAACAAAAAAACACCATGTATAGAAAAAAGCATTCAAACAATGCCTTACGAGGTGAAAGTGATAAAAAATGTGATTTGCTCATAGTGGTCAAACCAAACAAGGATGAATGGTCAAAAAAGGTGTGTTCCCAAGTGTAAACTCCCAGCCCAATGTTCAAACCATTTGAGAATGATATTTTACTTTTTGTCAATATTTAATGGTTTTTATTTGATTCATATGAGTTGAAGCATAAATATATGTTTCATTAATTAGAAAGTGATGATAGCACTATCATTTGAGCTGAGTTCAATCGTGCTACAATCTGGTCCAAGTGAGTCCTAATCTGGCCTCAATCTAGTCCAAGGAAGCCCTCAATATGGAAGAAAGCCTAGCTTGTAAGGAGAACCCACAAAAATTGGACCATATGAGTACCTTAGGGTTCGGCCAAACTGACACCACAATGTCGGAACTACATCAGCAGGGAGGTGGGGAGGCCGCATCAGAGCCACGCCGGTGGGGAGGTGGGCTGGTTGTGGTGAAGCGTTGAAAGAGGAAGATGAATGCCGGTGGGGAGGTGGGGTGATCACATCATTGGAGGAGAATCATCCCAAGGTGGGTGGTAACGTTTTCGGAGTAGAATGATATAAGTTTTGGGTAACAGCGCAAGGCGAGGAGGGTGGAAGGGAGTAGGGAAGAAAGGGAGGGAGGTGGGGATCGCGAGCGGGGAGTAGGGCATAAATGGGGTGGGGATCGTATAACGACCCATACTTTACATACATTGTTAATACTTCAAAATTGAAGTACACTTATTACAACATATGACAAAACCACAAAGGACCGTATAGGTATAGTGTCTTTAGAAACTGGGAAACATAAACAACTGGTTCATAAATCTTCTACAGTGTCTCCCATTTATTTCATCATATCTAGGGTCCCTTTTAGCATATTCTACTTAATATCCATCTTCCTGACCTGGGGAAAAGAAAACATAAAAGGGTGATCTCAAATGCTCAGCAAGGGAAAATAAAGGAAATAAAAATCATATCATATCTTTTTGAAAATCAAAACCTGCAAAAGAGATCATACTATCTTAACATGGAATAAATCATAGAAGTGAAAATGAGATCCCCATAATCATAACATAAAACTTGAAACTTTGTGGCATGCACACATAATCATGGAAAATCATTTCTTGTTAGTCATGACTCGTTGCCAAGACTATCTTAGTGGACAAAGTCCCTTTCTGAACCGAGTTCACTCCTCGTTTCAGTCCTGTATCACTGAACCGAAATAACCTTCCGTTCCAGCCATGTCTATATCATGAGATATAAAGTCTTTACCCAATGCATTGGAGGGAGATATAGGTCCCACCCATCTTATAATGAATCCTTTCTTATGTGTGCCACATAATCATAAACCATACATCATAGCGTAACCCATGTAATAAAAATGGAATTCTTAAACAACATGACATCATAAAACAATTCATATAAGATAAAGGAATTCATAAAAATATTTACATCACAACATAATCAAATCCATGTAATAATAGGGATAAAAACAGAACCCTTTATTATCTTAGATGGAAAATAATTTTGATAAAACACTTGAACTCCATTCTTGAGGAAAATATCCTTTCTTCTTCAAAAACACTTTTCCTTTCTTAACATGTCGTACAAAAAGAAGTTGATTAAAAATAAACTCGAAAACTTGTAAAGGAAGCTTCTTGGAAATAATGTTTTAAAAATCCATTCATGCCGTATAAGTTAAAAAAAACATTCTTCGTACTTTTTTCGGAAAAGTCAAAAAGTACCTCGTACGGAAAAACGACAAAAGATTCCTTTCATATTCTTTACTAAAAACTAACCTAAGGGTAAAATTGGATTTAAACTATTGCAAGTGGATGGAAACAATATTACATATTGAGGGAACATGGATGTGGATGATAAAATACACCCCAGTAAATACTTACGAATAAACAATCTCGGATAAAAATGAGATTGTGATATTTCCCTTACCTTAGGTCCGATTTACTTTGTTCGTGTCCAAAGCTCCTGTATAATGGATTAAATAATGTTATTGACTTATTCCAGAATCATAAATATTGATATGAGATCATATATGGTCATATTATTAGCTTCTTGTTAGTAATATTTCATTGTTACTTGTTACTCGGGTCTTTATAACTTTTTGTTCTTATGCGTGTTTTGTCGAATAAATTCTTATTCTTATCTTTAGGTTATAGATAATTCATTTCCAGAATGGTATTAGTGTAGTATATACCATATTCATTCATTCAATTCATTTATATAATCATTATGAAATGAAGATCATGTAGAACGAGTCGCATCACATTGTGGAGACGGTATTCCGTACGTACGCACGAGTGATGATATCGTTCCTATGATCGTGGAATTGTATTGGAGTATATATATATTATTTCAGTATCAATATTACTTCATAATAATCATATATAGTTACTCATTACACCATTATACCCATCCTTGTAAGGTGATGGTGGAAAATAGATTACACCACGGTGTGGAGACGGTATTCCGTACGTACGCACGCGCGGTGATTTCATTTTTCCGTAGGATGGATAGAAGGTGAATTAGGGTTGTTTCATATTTATAATAACATATCAGTATGTAAGTAATACTGATGTTATTAATTTATCATGAAACAACTAAAGAAGAAGAAGTTGAAGAAGAAAGAAATTGAAAAGATCGGTAATGGATATTACCTCTTCTTTGGAACGCCTCTTTGAATCCTCCACTTAGGGAACTAAGATTGGTCTTTGAAGAAGACCAGGACCTCTAGGATTATTCTAGGGAAGTGGAGAGGAGAAAATGGCAGGGGTTGGTCGAGCTTGAGTGCTCAATTTGGTGTGAGGAGGAGGGGGAGGAGGTGCCCTTTTATAAGGGAGGAGAGGGGCACCTTAGGAATATCTCAAAATATTATTTTATATTAAAGTCAAAATCGGTTTATAATGGTTCCAAAGGGTATTATTTTGAAGCTAAAGTGGGGATGGGTCGAAATCCTATCAACCAATAGGATTTAGACAAGTTTAGGGTATTATTTTAACCTTATCAATTAGATTTAACTCTAAGTTAAATAATTTAACTTTTACCATGTCTTTTTGTTTTCTTTCACTATATGGTTAATACACTTACTATAACATGCCAAACGAACCCCAAATTGTTTATTATTAATATATATATCATTATCTAAGTCATTTGGACGAACCTTAGATTTTTAGGAATAAAATAACAATTAATAATATAATATTTGATTTAAAAACTATTTTGTGTCAATTTTGACACTATTTGATATATGATTTTTGTAAAAGTCATAACAGAATTATATGTTCAAACCAAGTTGATTAAATCAACACTAATATATCATAGTAACCGAGAAAATTAGTGGAATTCATAAAAAGTCTCAAATTATATTTATTTTTGTGTTTATAAGATCAATTATTCCAATATTTCATTAATAAGATAATTACTGCATCATCATTGTGTCATAAATAAATTAAATTATTTGATGTCTCAAAATTACAAATAAAATACCATCATGTAGTAAATCTTCTTAGCTTTCTAATGAATATTTACAATCGAATTTATCTTATGTATAACCCCAAATTAAAAATGATTTACTTATTAAACTTTGATTTTAACTATTTTAACCCTTCTTTAAATAAATTAATAATAAATGTCCTAATCTAATCCAAGTGGGCCTAAATGGTCATATTTTATTCCTAAGTTTGTTTTTGGTCGAATTACACTTGTCCAATAGAATTAGGACATGTGTTAGTGTAATATTAATATCATATTTACCCTTAGTTACCCTATTTACTATTAACCGCGGTAAAAAAAAAGTAAAAAGTTACTATTTACCAAAAAATTATTTTTATCTCGTTGAACCACATTTTACTTACTGATATCAACCGTGTCTGTCGGATTTTCGAAATTCCATTCATAGAAGCGGTAAAATTAAGTTTTATGCAAAATTCAGTTTTTTAACCTACCACTTAGTGGTTTCACTATTCATCAAAAATTGAAAGTTTTCAGAAAAATACCAAAATTTCACCCTAGGCTAATTTCGATATTCTGAGTCCAAAAAATGAAGTCCATTTTGAAAAATAAAATTTATAAAATTTCAAAAAGTGGTTATTACTATTCATAACGGCTAGTTTTAATAGCATATTGTTGTTTAGTGAAACTCGGTATTGCGTACGACGCAAGCTATCGAGGAAGGTCGCGATTGCGTGTAAAGCAAGCCAAGCAAGTGTTGTGTAGAAAAAGATCCCTTTGATGATTTATATAACATAAAAGTCTCGGGTGTTACATTCTACCCCCCTTAAAAAGAATTTCGCCCTCGAAATTCGTCACTTTGTAACAAACAGATGAGGATAATTCTCCCTCATCATATCCTCATGCTCCCATGTAGATTCTTCAAGTTGGTGGTTCCTCCATAAAACTTTCACCAATCGAGTGGTCTTGTTTCGTAGGACTTTTTCGCTACGATCCAGAATCTCTATCGGCTGTTCTTCATAAGAAAGATCTTGCTCCAGCGGTACAACTTCTGAGCTGAGTACATGTGAAGGATCTGGTATGTACTTTCTCAGGAGAGATACATGGAACACATCGTGAACTTTAGAGAGATTCGGTGGAAGCGCCAATCGGTAAGCTACCTTCCCAACACGATCCAGTATTTCGAAAGGACCGATATATCTAGGGCTCAACTTCCCCTTCTTTCCAAATCTCATAACCCTCTTCCAGGGAGATATTCGTAAGAACACTTTATCACCCACTGCAAACTCTAGATCTTTTCTTCGGTTGTCGGCATAACTTTTCTATCGACTCTGAGCTGCTCTTATGTGTTGTTGAATAGATCTGACATTTTCTGCCATTTCATCAACGAGATCAGGTCCTAATAGTTTTCTTTCCCCAACTTCATCCCAGCAAGTTGGAGTCCTGCATTTCTTTCCATAGAGAGCTTCATAAGGAGCCATCTGAATACTGGAGTGAAAGCTATTATTATAAGAAAATTCCACCAAAGGTAGGTGTTGATCCCAACCTCCTTTGAAATCCATAGAGCAAGCTCTCAACATATCTTCTAGGGTTTGAATTGTTCTCTCAGACTGACCGTCTGTCTGAGGATGATAAGCAGTGCTGAAACTCAACTCTGTATCCAGAGTATGCTGAAGACTTCTCCAGAACTTCGAGGTAAATCTCGGATCCCGATCAGATATAATAGAAAGTGGTACTCCATGCAATCTTACTACTTCCTTTACATATATCTTGGAAAGCTGATCTAGAGAGAAATCCTCTCTAATAGCAATGAAGTGTGCAGACTTTGTAAGACGATCAACTATGACCCAAATAGCATTATTGCCTTTGGATGTTTTAGGAAGTCCTGTGACAAAGTCCATAGTGATGTTTTCCCATTTCCATTCGGGTATGGGTAATGGTTGTAACATCCCCTTAGACTTCTGTCTCTCAGCTTTAACTTGTTGACAAACCAAGCATCGAGAGACATATTCAGCAACATCTCTTTTCATGCCATCCCACTAGAAGTACTCTTTCAGGTCCCTATACATCTTCGTGCTTCCAGGATGAATAGAGAATGATGAACTATGAGCCACATCCAGCAGCTCATTCTTTAATTCGGGGATGGGAGGAACGCAAACCCGATTCCTGAACTTTATTATCCCATCACAATCAAGGTTGAATTCAGGAACATTTCTCACCTTCTTTTGTAACTCGACATCTTCTTTTTGTGCCTCTTTAATCTTCACATGTATAGATGGTTGAACATTCATTTGAGAAAGATAAGATTTTTCCCCTTCCATTATAATTCCAAGATCCATCCTTTGTAAATCCATAAATATTGGATCTTTTGTGATCCTCATCATGGATAAACTAGCATGGTCTTGTCGACTTAATGCATCTTCCACCTTGTTTGCTTTCCCAGGGTGGTAATGGATTGAGCAGTCATAATCCTTAATCAGCTCCAACCATCTTCTTTGACGCATATTCAACTCCTTTTGTGTGAAAATATACTTTAAACTTTTATGATCAGTATAAATATCACACCTTTCACCATAAAGGTAATGCCTCCAAATCTTTAATTCAAATATTACCGCAGCCAACTCCAAATCATGTGTTGGGTAATTTTGCTCATGGATTTTCAACTGTCGTGAGGCATAAGCTATCACCATATCATTTTGCATAAGAACACACCCCAATCCCTTCTTGGATGCATCACTGTAGATCACAAGCCTTTCTCCAGTACAAGGCAGTGTGAGCACAGGTGCACTGGATAACATTCTTTTCAACTCCTTGAAATTCTCTTCACATTCCTCTGTCCAGACAAACTTAACTCCTTTCCGAGTCAACTTGGTGATTGGATTAGATAATCGTGAAAAATCTTTTACAAAACGTCGATAATATCCAGCCAAACCAGGAAAACTTCGGATCTCAGTTACTGTTGTTGGTCTTGACCATCTTTCGATAACCTCTGTTTTTGCTGGATCCACAGATATCCCCTCTTTTGAGATTATATGACCCAAAAATGCAACTTTTTGAAGCCAAAATTCACACTTGGTAAATTTGGCATAAAGCTTCTCTTTTCTCAGGGTCTTCAATATAATTCTCAAGTGATCTTCATGCTCTTCCTTGCTCTTTGAATAGACAAGAATATCGTCTATAAAGACTACCACAAATTGATCAAGATAGTCTCTAAAGACTCTATTCATTAGATCCATGAAGATAGCAGGGGCATTAGTAAGACCAAATGGCATCACTATAAATTCATAGTGTCCATACCTTGTACGGAAAGCCGTCTTTGGTATATTCTCCCTTTTGACCCTTAATTGATGATACCCTGAACGAAGATCAATCTTGGAAAAGTATTGAGCTCCGCGTAGTTGGTCAAATAAGTCATCAATGTGTGGGAGAGGATATTTGTTCTTGATAGTGATCTTGTTAAGTTCTCTATAATCAATGCAGAGTCTCATTGATCCATCTTTCTTCTTAACAAATAGAACAGGTGCTCCCCAAGGTGACGCACTAGGGCGTATGAATCCCTTATCAAGATTCTCTTGGAGTTGCTTCTTCAATTCCTGCAACTCAATTGGGGCCATTCTATAAGGTGTCTTTGAAATAGGCAAAGCACCCGGTACAAGTTCTATTGAAAACTCAACTTCACGATTTGGTGGAAGACCCGGCAATTCCTCCGGAAAGACATCATCAAACTCCCGTACAATGGGCATATTCTTAATCGTGAGTTTCTCACCAACTATTTGAGATAAATAACCTTCATTTAGTGGAATCAGTACCCATAAGATGGAAGAAATTTCCACTGGAAGGTTATATTCATCCTTGCATTGATAGATGATCGTAGATTGATCTGGAATATGAAATGTGACTTCCCTTCTTTGGAAATTGATATGAGCTCCATGTAGAGAAAGCCAATCCATGCCAAGAATCACATCAAATTCCACTATAGGAAGGATCACAAGATTTGCAGGAAGCACTTTCCCACAAACTTCGATCGGAGAAGAATTATAAACTTTTGATGCGATTGATGTGCCATTAGGTGTTGTCACAGCTAACTCAACATCTAATTGTTGAGGTAATACGGTGATACCCTTAGAAAAGTCTTCAGAAATAAAAGAGTGGGTGGATCCAGAATCAAATAAAACATTTGCTACTTTAGAGTGGATGGTAAGTGTACCTTTCACCACATCGTTATCGTACTCCACATCGCTGATAGAAATTTCATGTGACTTTACTTTGTCTTTAGACTTAAGAGTTTGTTGACGTCGACCATCATCATCAACCCTTGGATTTGGGCATTGATTGGCATAATGCCCCATCTCCTTGCACTTGAAACATTGAAGTGTAGTAGGTTCATTCTGTGTATCCCTTCCTTTGTTTGCATCATTAGACATCTTCTTCCCATTATCACGGCATTCAAATGCCCGATGACCTTCCTTTACACATTTAAAACATTTACTTGTCCCTTTAAGACAACTCCCTCCATGTTTCTTTCCACACTTTGAGCATAAGGAAAAGCTCATCTTCTTTTCCGTGTGCTCTTTATATTTTTCTTTGAATTCCATCTTCCTCTTCTTATCAAACCCATGCGACTGATGGGTTACTCCAATCTCCATCTCGACTTTGAGAGCACATCGAACGATTTCCTCGTAGCTATTGAAGTCCCTTATGGCTAACGCCCTTTGAAGACTTGGTTTTAAGCCACTAAAGAATCGATCGATCTTACTCTCAGGTTGGATAATAATACCAGAAGCGTACCTTGCAAGTCTTGTAAAATTTGCTTCATAGGTACTAACAGATTCATCATCCCTTTGCTTCAGTTCAAGAAACTCTTTCTCCATCTTTGTTCGGAGAATACGAGGGAAGTACTTATTGAAAAATAAGTTCTTGAACTCGTCCCATTCCATAGACTCAATTTCATCCCTTTGCCTCGTATTCTTAATAAGATTCCACCATTGATCAGCATCTCCTTCCAAACGATACACTACTAGGATGACTTTATCATGTTCAGAACATTGAAGAACTGAAAATATCTTTTCAGTAGTACTAATCCATTGTTTAGAAACTAATGGATCAGTAGACCCACTGAAAGAAGGTGGACGCTGCCTCATGAAGGATTCAACAGAATGTTGCTCCTTCCTTTGCTCGTTTGGAAGTCCTGCATGATTCATAGCTTGAGAAAGTTGTGTGAGCATGGCTACAAGATTTTGCATTCCAGCTCCCATATCATTTGGTTGCTCAGGGGGACAATCATTGCATTGCCCATCGCATTCCGCATTAACACGGTTCCTTCGGGTTCCAGCCATTGACTAAAACCAAGAAGAATAGTGTGAGCAACACTAATTATAATAGGAAAACCACATAATTCAAGAATAAAATTTTCATGCTTAAGGTCTTATCCTAGGTTATTCAAGGCCATTTCTAAAATACTAAGATTGTGTTCTATGATTAGACTTATCCTTAGGGTTCTTACTAAGGCTTTCACATCCTAGTTTCCAAAGGTTGACTATACCTTTCCTCTGATACCAACTATAACGGTCTGGAATTACTTCCAGTGGACTATAATTGATACCTATCAGGGCACTCCATGGGCGGCTACACCCCCTGGGCGGGACACACCACCATCCCCAGTGGCAGCCATTTCCTCATGAATCCCTTGGGCGGAGAGCCATGCTTCGTCCAATGCTCACATGTGAGAGTTCCCAAGGATCGGATACATTCCTACCTCCTTTGCCTCTGATACCAACTACAACGACCCATACTTTACAAACATTGTTAATACTTCAAAATTGAAGTACACTTATTACAACATATGACAAAACCACAAAGGACCGTATAGGTATAGTGTCTTTAGAAACTGGGAAACATAAACAACTGGTTCATAAATCTTCTACAGTGTCTCCCATTTCTTTCATCATATCTAGGGTCCCTTTTAGCATATTCTACTTAATATCCATCTTCCTGACCTGGGGAAAAGAAAACATAAAAGGGTGAGATCAAATGCTCAGCAAGGGCAAATAAAGGAATTAAAAATCATATCATACCTTTTTGAAAATCAAAACCCGCAAAAGAGATCATACTATCTTAACATGGAACAAATCATAGAAGTGAAAATGAGATCCCCATAATCATAACATAAAACTTGAAACTTTGTGGCATGCACACATAATCATGGAAAATCATTTCTTGTTAGTCATGACTCATTGCCAAGACTATCTTAGTGGACAAAGTCCCTTTCTGAACCGAGTTCACTCCTCGTTTCAGTCCTGTATCACTGAACCGAAATAACCTTCCGTTCCAGCCATGTCTATCTCATGAGATATAATGTCTTTACCCAATGCATTGGAGGGAGATATAGGTCCCACCCATCTTATAATGAATCCTTTCTTATGTGTGCCACATAATCATAAACCATACATCATAGCGTAACCCATGTAATAAAAATGGAATTCTTAAACAACATGACATCATAAAACAATTCATATAAGATAAAGGAATTCATAAAAATATTTCCATCACAACTTAATCAAATCCATGTAATAATAGGGATAAAAACAGAACCCTTTATTATCTTATATGGAAAATAATTTTGATAAAACACTTGAACTCCATTCTTGAGGAAAATATCCTTTCTTCTTCAAAAACACTTTTCCTTTCTTAACATGTCGTACAAAAAGAAGTTGATTAAAAATAAACTCGAAAACTTGTAAAGGAAGCTTCTTGGAAATAATGTTTTAAAAATCCATTCATGCCGTATAAGTTAAAAAAACATTCTTCGTACTTTTGTCGGAAAAGTCAAAAAGTACCTCGTACGGAAAAACGACAAAAGATTCCTTTCATATTCTTTACTAAAAACTCACCTAAGGGTAAAATTGGATTTAAACTATTTCAAGTGGATGGAATCAATATTACATATTGAGGGAACATGGATGTGGATGATAAAATACACCCCAGTAAATACTTACGAATAAACAATCTCGGATAAAAATGAGATTGTGATATTTCCCTTACCTTAGGTCCGATTTGCTTTGTTCGTGTCCGAAGCTCCTGTATAATGGTTTAAATAATGTTATTGACTTATTCCAGAATCATAAATATTGATATGAGATCATATATGGTCATATTATTAGCTTCTTGTTAGTAATATTTCATTGTTACTTGTTACTCGGGTCTTTATAACTTTTTGTTCTTATGCGTGTTTTGTCGAATAAATTCTTATTCTTATCTTTAGGTTATAGATAATTCATTTCCAGAATGGTATTAGTGTAGTATATACCATATTCATTCATTCAATTCATTTATATAATCATTATGAAATGAAGATCATGTAGAACGAGTCACATCACATTGTGGAGACGGTATTCCGTACGTACGCACGAGTGATGATATCGTTCCTATGATCGTGGAATTGTATTGGAGTATATATATATTATTTCAGTATCAATATTACTTCATAATAATCATATATAGTTACTCATTACACCATTATACCCATCCTTGTAAGGTGATGGTGGAAAATAGATTACACCACGGCGTGGAGACGGTATTCCGTACGTACGCACGCGCGGTGATTTCATTTTTCCGTAGGATGGATAGAAGGTGAATTAGGGTTGTTTCATATTTATAATAACATATCAGTATGTAATTAATATTGATGTTATTACTTTATCATGAAACAACTAAAGAAGAAGAAGTTGAAGAAGAAAGAAATTGAAAAGATCGGTAATGGATATTACCTCTTCTTTGGAACGCCTCTTTGAATCCTCCACTTAGGGAACTAAGATTGGTCTTTGAAGAAGACCAGGACCTCTAGGATTATTCTAGGGAAGTGTAGAGGAGAAAATGGCAGGGGTTGGCCGAGCTTGAGTGCTCAATTTGGTGTGAGGAGGAGGGGGAGGAGGTGCCCTTTTATAAGGGAGGAGAGGGGCACCTTAGGAATATCTCAAAATATTATTTTATATTAAAGTCAAAATCGGTTTATAATGGTTCCAAAGGGTCTTATTTAGAAGCTAAAGTGGGGATGGGTCGAAATATTATCAACCAATAGGATTTAGACAAGTTTAGGGTATTATTTTAACCTTATCAATTAGATTTAACTCTAAGTTAAATAATTTAACTTTTACCATGTCTTTTTGTTTTCTTTCACTATATGGTTAATACACTTACTATAACATGCCAAACGAACCCCAAATTGTTTATTATTAATATATATATCCTTATCTAAGTCATTTGGCCGAACCTTAGATTTTTAGGAATAAAATAACAATTAATAATATAATATTTGATTTAAAATCTATTTTGTGTCAATTTTGACACTATTTGATATATGATTTTTGTAAAAGTCATAACAGAATTATATGTTCGAACCAAGTTTATTAAATCAACACTAATATATCATAGTAACCGATAAAATTAGTGGAATTCATAAAAAGTCTCAAATTATATTTATTTTGGTGTTTATAACATCAATTATGCCAATATTTCATTAATAAGATAATTACTGCATCATCATTGTGTCATAAATAAAAAAACTTATTTGATGTCTAAAAATTACAAATAAAATACCATCATGTAGTAAATCTTTGTAGCTTTCTAATGAATATTTACAATCGAATTTATCTTATGTATAACCCCATATTAAAAATGATTTACTTATTAAACTTTGATTTTAACTATTTTAACCCTTCTTTAAATAAATTAATAATAAATGTCCTAATCTAATCCAAGTGGGCCTAAATGGTCATATTTTATTCCTAAGTTTGTTTTTGGTCGAATTACACTTGTCCAATAGAATTAGGACATGTTTTAGGGTAATATTAATATCATATTTACCCTTAGTTACCATATTTACTATTAACCGCGGTAAAAAAAAGAAAAAAGTTACTATTCACCAAAAAATTATTTTTATCTCATTGAACCAAATTTTACTTACTGATATCAACCGTGTCTGTCGTATTTTCGAAATTCCATTCACAGAAGCGGTAAAAATAAGTTTTATGCAAAATTCAGTTTTTTAACCTACCACTTAGTGGTTTCACTATTCATCAAAAATTGAAAGTTTTCAGAAAAATACCAAAATTTCACCCTAGGCTAATTTCGATATTCTGAGTCCAAAAATGAAGTCCACTTTGAAAAATAAAATTTATAAAATTTCAAAAAGTGTTTATTACTATTCATAACGGTTAGTTTTAATAGCATATTGTTTTTTAGTGAAACTCGGTATTGCGTACGACGCAAGCTATCGAGGAAGGTCGCGATTGCGTGTAAAGCAAGCCAAGCAAGTGTTGTGTAGAAAAAGATTCCTTTGATGATTTATATAACATAAAAGTCTCGGGTGTTACAGATCATGAGCGCATGGGAGGAAGGCAGTGGGGATCACGAATGTATAGGAAGAACAAGGGTAAAGCCATGGGTATTTTATTACCCATGGCGTTACCTTAACCTATAGCCACGGTTTTTTAAACATTGGCTATATAAGTGTGGGTATATCATCAATTCCTAGTAGTGGATGGTGTTCTTATAAACAGATTCTACATTGAGTTACCTTTTATTAGAAGAGTCGGATATATCATCTTAAAACTTTGGACATTTTTCAGTTGGCTAAGCTAGTGAGCTAAAGATTACACTATTCTTTGATATGTATATGGAACATATATTGTAGATTAGATGAGGTTGGAGATTTGGTAGCTACGGCGAGTATATTTACAATACTTTTAAGTTAACACATCCACTCAGTCGTCTTTTTGGGATCTATGGATTGATTCTATTGATCTTTTTAGACTTGAGCATGTGCTCAATTATGGAATTGTTATGTGTTTATAGCCATGTATATTATGATATCTCATGTAGCTACCGAAGTTTTTTCATTAATAGAACCACCACTTGCAAAATCAATGAGAGTCCTCTCCATATCCAATAACCCATCATAGAAGTATTAGATATTGATTTGTTCAGCGATTTTATGGTGTGGGAAAGTTGTCACTTGTTTTTGAACATCTCCCAATACTCATAGAGTGATTCCTTGGGGGAATTGATGTATAACATTTATTTCCATTTAGATATAAGTAGTTAGAGAAGCAGGAAGTAATTTTTCTAAAAAGATAAAATTCATGTGAGTCCCTGAGTTTATGGAACCAAGAGGGATGTAATATATCCATGACTTGAAACATTCAGCTAGGGAGAAATGGAATTCTATAAGTTTTATTTTTTTCTTCAGAACCCCCTCAAGGCTTCATGGGAGATAACACCACATGGAACTCTTTGAGGTGAATATGAGGATCCTCACCGTCTAGCCCATGGAAATGAGGCATCGTATGAATTATACCTGATTTTAGTTCAAAATATACCTCAAAATTTATATATTGAATACTAAGGGGTTGGTTATTTAATATTAGGTATACAAGTTCTTTTAAGGTTTCTTCCCAAGGATTTTTTATATCTAGAACAATTTGATGGGAAATGAAAGGGTCTTGATTGATTTTATTATCCCTAATATTCCTCCTAATTCGGCGAAGTGTTCACTATATTTTAGGGTCAAAAAAATACTATGGATTGTTTGGGTGGATATGGGGTATTCAGAGAGAATTTTAATGGATGAGGAAGGAGGATTTTTTTATATGAGGTTTCTTCCATTTTAAATTTTATGTGTAAGTTGGGGTTTCCTTTGTGTTTTTTATTTTTTGTTTTTGTTTTTTTACAATGATAAAAAACTATCAAGTACTAATTTCACCCCCCCCCAAATGGGTCCATTTTAAGAAGGAATAATTGTCACCTATAAACTATTTAAAGTTCTAGTTATCTTCTAATGTGTATAACATAACTCGAGTCAAATCCTCAGTGATGATACTGTTTTAATTGTTGGTTGTTTTTGTTTTGTTTGTCTTTTTAATGGGAGGGGGTATGTTTGCAGAGATTAATTAAATTAATTTATAAATTATGGTTAATTTATAAATTTGATAAATATTGGGGTTGTGTTCACTATTGGGTATTTAAGATTATTATATCCTTGAGATTTTCATTATATTATATTAAATTAAGATCCACTTCAAAAGATAATTTTGAACTGAATTCCCGATTATTGAGGATTTAATACAAGCCTTAACTTATGTAGGGTTCTAATCATAATAAAATCTTATTTATGGTAGCGTATTTATGTTTATAATTATACATGTAATATAAACTCTAAACAAAACATGTCATTAATACATGACATTTTAAGTTTAACATAAACAATATTAACCTAAATAATATTCATTTAGGAAAATATCACAATCAATTAACATCCAAAAATTACGACTCCCCCCAATGACACATTTACTCATCAATTTGGGTGGTTAAAATATGGTTATAATGTTTATGGTGATGATTTAAAAATATAATAAAAATAAAGGGACATGATAAGAGTAGTGCACTGAACACACACAAAAGACGTAAAGGGAATTAAACATGGAATTTGGAATGAAGGAGAAAGAAAAGGTGGAAAGGGATTATTTTTATTGATTTAAACTATTTTAATAATATTATTATTAAATATAATTTGGATGAGAATAATAGATGATTAATAAGAAACATTCATTAAAATTCAGTTGAAATGTAAATAAACTTACACGATCAAAAATAAGAAGAACATAAAATAACATGAAAAGAGAGAGAGGAAAGGTATCTCTTGTTAAAACTATAGTTTGTTAGATACTAATAGTCATTTTTTAAGTATTTTTTCTTCCCAATTTTTCTTCCTCAATTCTAAAATTCAAACACCCTAGAATGAGAAGAGGGGGATGTATTTATATCCCAAGGTGGTCGACTGTTTGCATTCCAAATATGCCCCTCAAGTTGTCTCTCCAATTTATCCATAAGGATAGTTTTATCTCGAGATATAATCTTCTTAAAATTAGTATATATTTATTTTTAATGTTAAAACGAAAAATTTGGCATCCATTGGACTTTTTTATCCACGTTATGGCTTTTTTACTAAACAGTATTATTCTGTCCATTTTCTCTTGAATTTTTCCTTCATATAATTGTGAATGAATTTGAGTCTAGGAATATTCCATCAAATATGAACCATTTATTATAATAAGTAATCCACTTATATTTTATAATTCAATCCAAAACATCTCTGCTAAATTGGGAAATTACATTGGGAGAAAAGTCAAGAAAAGTGGCATGTTTTTAATTCTCAAACAGAATGGTGGGATAGACTTCAAAGCATCAGTTGGGCCCCTTTTTGGTGGAGTTGGGGAATACATTTGTTATTATTGATTAGTTTTTATTTTCAATAATATATTAATTAATTTAATAAAATTTGAACATATGTATTGAGCCCAAAAATTGTATCATTATGGCCGGTTCAATTTTCTCAATTGATTTTTTGGTCCGTCTTGTGTGGTCTATATGACCCTTCAAATGGATGGATTTGAAAAATATACATTCTAATGATATATAGGAATATTCATTAGGAACACTAAAAAATAATAATCACCTAATTTGAATTATCATGTCGAAAAATATGATCAAAACATTAAACATTAGTTTAATTAAATGAACTCAAACAATGCTCTTCTTATGTGCTAATGATCAAAACATAAACATTGTTTTGAAATAAATAATTTTTAAGTGACAATTATATGATTGGAGTAATGTAAAATCCTTAATAAATATGTAATTCCACATATATTCAACAAAAATGACTAAACTAGGTGGTGGTTTTGAAAACAGTTTTAAAAATAAAATGATTTAATAAAAGAGATTATTAGTTAACAAACAAATGTGTGGTTTTTTGAATTTTTGAGAAAAGGAGTCCATTAAAAGTAACCTAAAACATGGTTTATTTATTGTTCTTATAATTACACATGATTAAATGGAATCCCTTATTTTAGATTTATCAATATCTTGATTCCCCTCATGCCTTTTAAAATGATGCATAAAGAACTAAACCTCTACCCAACAATCATGTATTGATGGTTTGGACCTAAAGCATGGAATAAGGGATAAAAAATCATAAAAAAGCTTAATTTTTTCGTGATATTAAATTATTGTTATGTTTTAAAATTGTAACATCCCAATATTCCCACGTTAAATCTCAATCCAATCAGTATTGAAATGAAAAATGTTTCACATTGATTATTCGATGACAATGCATTAAAAGGAGAATCATGCTGAGGTAAAACATAAATGAAATGTTTCAAACATAATTTAAACTAAACCATCATAATAAAAAGTTTTTTAACTCCCTATCCAAGTGTGTGTAGCTTCCTTGGAATGACGTCCCATCATTTAGATCATCATCAAGAGGATTTGGAAGATCGGGTGGAACTTATTATTCATCATTTATCTCCCTATGAGGATTGGTGGATCCAGAAATTTTTGGACGAATAGAGGACTATGTTGGGTCTCTAAAATGGTAGATCTTTTCTCCTTCATCAATCTTACAAATATTGAGCCCAAGGTTCAAATTTATAATCAAATTGGGTGGTAGTTTTGTGCACCCATATTTTGAGATACCACTTAGACCATGGTTTTGGGATAATAAAGTTTCTTATCACTACTTGGGAAAAAGAAATTAATAATTTTACATCTTATTTAATATATTACTATAAAATTTAGAATCAGTTTAATATGTAAAATGGTATAAATTTCAATAATACAGAACAAAACTTTTGACTTCAAGCAAATTTAGTTTCATAAACATATCATTTTGGTTAATCCCCTTGTTGTTTGAATTGGTCTTGGGTGTCTTAAAAATATTTGTATCCCACTAAATTATGGATCATTAAAAAAATTAATTCACATTTAGATCCACATATTAGATTCATTTTTCATTTGAGTTCACATGTGTTCTTTGGTTCTTGCATAGTTTGGCCCATTTTTCTTCAACTTCATCATGGGTCCTCCAAATTTCCTCCAACAATGTAATCCATAAACAAATTAAAATAAAACTTTTTAAAAGTAAAAAAAAATAAATAATTGAATCAAATTTGTTTTTTATTGTTTTATTATATTTGAAATTTACAATACAAATCCAGCTTAACACATTGGAGTAAGGGTGGAATAAAATAGTGAATCGTAGTGCGATCAAAGGACAACATACAAATACTACCATTTTGTAATTGAGTGAAACATGAAAAAGAGATGATGGAATTTTATATAAGAAAATGTAAAATGTAGAAAAAAATTATAAATGAAGATACACATGTGAGTGTCAGCGGAGATGTTATTTTTTTCTCCAAAGATTAAGAATAAACTTTCTTTCAAAAATTAATCCAAGACACAAAATGGGTGGTCGATAATATAGTATGATACCATGTAACTATATATCATTAGTATTTTTGACATTTAAAACTAGGTACTATGATGTATTTGAGATGGGAAATAAAATTTCAGTGTATATTGATGGCATGAGTGATATCAAAGTTAAGACAAATGTTGGTTACCCAATTACCTTATTGGATATTTGACATGTTCCAAGTCTTAGACTCAACCTGTCATTAGAAATAGCCTCTGATCGACAAGGATATAATTACATCATCAAAAATATATCATGTAAGATGATAAAAGGATCCATAATCATTGCTTGAGGACACATTTGTTATAAATTATACAAAACTTCTTCGAACATTAGTTTAGATGGAATCAACATAGTGGAAGAAAAGACATCAACCTGTCTCTGGAATAAGAGACTTGGACACATGAGTGAAAGAGGGTTATCTACCCTGAATAATAAGAGGTATATCCATTTAAACAAGTATGATTCACTTGATCCTTGAAAATACATATTTTATGGGAAGAACCATAGAGTCTCATTCAATACCACTTCTTCATGGAGACCAAACTTACTAGATATGGTGCACTAAGATGAATGTGGTCCCATGGAAGTGGATTCACTAAGAAGTAACCAAAATTTCTTATCCTTTATTGATGATGTATCTCAAAAGGTTTGGTTCTTGTTGTAGATGAAGTAATTAGTACTGGATTGTATTATAATTCTCAACACCTTGGTGAATCAATATTCTAGAAGGAAGATGACGTGTTTTCATTCATACAATAGAGGAGAATACACATCCATGGGATTTAATTTCTATTGCAGGATTTAGGGAATCTAACATGATAGGATGGTCCCACACACTCGAAAAGACAATAAATTTATGGAAAATATTAATAGAAGAATCATGGAGACGTTCATGAGAATGAAGAGTTCAGTTGAGTTGCCTAAGACATTTTGTGGAGAAGCAGTTCAGGTTGTATGCTACCTCAACAATAGATCACCAATGGTCCCGCTGAATTTTGATAGTCCATAGAAGATATAGACTGATAAACATCCATATTAATATCATTTATGATTATTTGGATCTTTTTTAATTTTCACATGTATCCTAGGAGCATATGAAGAATCTTGACAGGAGATATAATCCCCGAATATTCATCGACTATGGAGATGAGGAGTTCAGATACAAGCTTTGGGATCCAAAGGTGAATAAGGTGATCAAAAGTATAGATTTCATGATCCATGAGAACTAGAAGATAAAGGATGTTCAAAACACCAGAATTTATTGAGGGTAATGTTTCTAGGATTCAACTACTGATCTAACAACTACACTAACACCACCTATCATTAAATAGGATGTGGTGCAAAGAGACTCATCAGATGTGGAATAGGAGATGGCATAGGAGGATATTGAGTACGAGGACACTCAATGCTCTCTATAAGAAGTTAATGAACCATCACAAGAGCTATGTGATTTTGTGCCTCATAAAACTAATATTTAACATGTTTTATGATCATCACTAGGTTGGATTATGTTAATAAAATATTCAAACTTGTAGTACCTATTGTTTAATGATGAAGGGGGTACAGAAGGATACCAGGAAGTAGTGTATTATCTTGAAAAACTCAACCGGATGTATGTAATAAGTGATAATATGGAGTCTATGATGAAGAACCATAAAATTGATTTTGTAAAAATAACCAAAGGAAAAAAGGTGATAATAAATAAATTAGTGTTCAGGATAAAAAAGGATTGTAGAAAAAATGATGTCAAGAAAAAAACATAGTTAGTTGTCAAGGGAATCTTTTAGAATAAAGAAGTTAAATTTTATGAGATCTGTTCGCCTATGGGGAATACAAATTTAATCCAAGTCATTTTAATACTATTTTTCAGAATGGACATAGAGATTGAATATATGGATGTGAATAAATGTTGTTTTTTCATGGTGACACATTTGAGGAGATCTACATGAATCAAATTGATGGTTATGAGGTTTCTAGACAATAAAATTCCATTTTCAAATTGAAGAATATCTTGTACAAACTAAAACAAGCTTTAAAATAGTGGTACAAGAAGTTTGAATCATTCATGGTGATTCATTGATATAGGTGGACATAGGATGACCATTATGTTTACACAAAAATATTTTAGGATGGTAACTTTGTTGCTCTTCTAATTTAAGTTTAATGAAATACTGATCATTAGGATGAATGTAGTGATGATAAAAAAATTTAAGTAAGTAGATATCCAAGTCTTTTGATATGAAGGGCTCAAAAGCAGCTCATAAGAATTTGGGGATGAATATCATTCTTCATTGAAAGAAAATGTTGTTTTTGTTATCTTAAGAGAAGCATGTTAAATGTGTTCTATAACATTTCTACATGGATAAAGCTAAACTAGTGATAATTCCTCTTCCCAAACATCAGACTTTGAGAAAACTTTCATGCCCATCATCTAAGGAATATATTAAGGTGATAAAGATGATACCATAATCCTATGTAGTTAGAATATTATTTTATGTTAGGTTGAGTTTGAGGTCATATGTTTTCCATGCAGTGGAAAATATGATCCAATTTTCTCTAATACTAAGAAGAAACATTGGGATACAATTAAGTGGGTCTTAAGGTATCTTAAAGCTACTTCATGTTTATGTTTTTTATACAGTGGGTATGGATCTCTTTTGGAGGGATATATAGATGAATATATTTCTAGAGATCCTGATATTTATAATTCTATATTAGGATACATCCATACTTTTTCAAGGTCTATATTTTGATAGTCAAAGTTGAAAAAGTGTGTTGCTTTAGCCAGAATATATGTAGAGTATATTGCTGCTTAGAAAACAAGAAAAGTGATGTTGTGGATAATGAAATTTCTCTAAGAGAAAAAGGTATCCACATGGAGTACATGGTTCATTATAATAGTTAAAGTTATTTTGACTTGGTAAATAACTCCATATACCTTTCCTATATAAATCACATCAGCATTTCATATCATTAGATATGTGAAGTGATGGATCTAGAACAACCAATACCTGTGAAAATCCACACAAAGGAGAACTCGATAGATATGTTGATAAAGTTGGTTGGTTACGAGAAGATATAAATTTCTAGATACTATAATATATTATAACTGGAGGTGGACAATTGATGGAGTTTTCCAGCTTCCATATAGGTGGCTGGTGCACCAACATCACCAAACCAAGATTTTCATTATGTTTTCTACATATTATACCTATGCATCAGCTATTAATTTGGTAGTCATGGATGTTTTCAAAGGAGTATCTAGTAGAAATGTTTGAATTTTAAGGTTGGTGGGGGATTGGTGGGTTATGTTTCAAATTTATACTCATCATCAACATCATAATTATTTATTTATTATGGAATAAATTGAAGAATACCAATAGAAAAAAATAAACTGCATGAGGAAGAGAATCATAGAGGCCTAAAATAATGAAACTTGAGTGAATCACCTATCAATAGGTTCACCCCCCCAATATGAAATGAGTACATTATTATGAAACAAGTAATATTATTCGCTTGGATGGTCATGGAGGAAAGATAACATGAAACCTTGTTTACCTCACACCAAATATGATAGAAATTTATATGATTTTTGTTAAAAACCATGCACCTTCTAATGATATAAGATATTGACCATGGAGTGGTACCTGTTCCATGCAGGGAAATATGATGAGTCATGGATTCCATTTTCACTATTGGTAAGCCAATGTTACATTATTTTCATAGGTGAAAACTTGATAAAATTGATATGGCTTCATTTTGTAGACAATTTTTCAAAACAATGTACATTGAAAAAGTAATGTGGATAGACCACCTAGAATTGGGTACCACACCACCTCCCCACATGTTTTCCCTGCGACATGAGTCATCCATATTGAGTTTTTGTCCCTCAAAATGGGGTACTAAAAAACCCAATAGTTCTAATTACCTCTGTGGATGGAATGGTTGGACGAGTCACTAGATATGAGTGGTCTGAGGGTGGGAGAATCTTCCTAATTCTTAAAGATATAAACAATTCCAAACATCTGGTTCCTAGTTCTAGAGAACAGTGCATTCCCCAAGAAGATGACCCCATGAAAATTAGTTGTGTTCCTTGCCTTCCATATAAAACATAAACTTTATAACATCACCATTTCCTTAGTCTTCTTCTTAGGAACAAAAATACAAACTAAATGGAACCATCAATCATGAAAATAGATTCCATGTAGCTCCGAGCAATATATTCTAGTGGAGACTCCAAAGAAGCTCTATATCATAAATGCCCAATCGCCAACAAAAAAATAGATCATTGGAGCTTTCCTCATGATATTCTCTATAGCACGACACCTTGTAACTAGGTTGATTCCTACTCATTTAATGTTATTACCAGTGGTCAACACATAGTTCATAATCCTCAAAATGAGGAAGTTGAATTTCATAGGAATTTTATTACACAAAATTAGCTCTCTCCACTTATAAATATAGTCTAGGGATATCATTACCCTTATAAGATCCTTCACCAAGAAGGAACACAATGTAGATTCTGTAAATATACACTTGTTTGGATCTGCTTTCATTTAAATGAGATTGAAAATATAACATTGGTTCTTATCCGGAATGTAATTGACAAAACGTAGGTTCTTGATTTAATTCTTCAAGGTTATATCCGAAGTTGGACATTCATGGAATCTAAGCATGGAACCCACATTGTTGTGATTAAAAAACAATATTTAACCCCCCCCCCACTAACTATCAAGTAATTAATTGAAGAGTTGGAATGTGTTGATAGGCCATGGACCGTATAGAAGAACTGTTCCCTCCCATCATGCCCATATCCCCTCTATTACTTTTACCCATAAACATTCCCTAGATGGACCATTAATCAATAACTTCTCACACCATCTATGCATGCATTCCATGCAGTGTTTCCAATATATTTATTATGTTAATGCCTCTATAATTTTTATTCATATCCATATTTGACTAAAAATTCCAATGGTTGTTTCCCTCTATGTATACATCATAAATAAAAGAGTCCAGTATATTATCAATTTTGGAAATAATACTTTTAAAAACCTTGATTGTCGATAACTCATGGATTTCTAATTTTCCCACTATGTCTATATATGTAGGCCTTGGGAAGTATCTTATATTCATAAGATCCAATCCAAGAGACATCTTCTCTAAAGTTAGAGTTCCTTGAGAGATTCATTTTTAAGAGAGATAGATATGTATAGAGGTAGTTTTTCTAAGATTTGTTCTATTTGAAATATATACCATTTTCTACCCTTTTTTCATCTATTCATCATACTTCATGATCAAAAAATCACTATAATCTCTTGGATTTTATTATTGGGTATTCTAGAATTATGTTACGATGACTCAAATTTGAATATATTTGATGTGTGTATTATTTTACTTATACTTCAAAGTGATTAAGTTGAGGTATTAATTTAAAGGTTTGTCATTTCTAGGTCTTAAATTTAGGTAATCCATATTTCTACAAAATTTTTTGGTTTTGTTATTTAATAGTTTCTTCTTTAACTATATTGTTCATCCATTGTAGGATGAATTTTCAGTGGTCAGTATTGAGTTGGTGAAATATTTTATGTTTAGTGTTTATGCTTTGGTGGTATCTGTTTCATTATGTTTTGGTGATGTTTTTTAAGGAATCATTTTATAGATGGTGTTTTGTCCTATGGTTTTATGACTATAATCAATTTTGGACAATGGTGGTGATGGGAGCTATCTACGGTGGACTGTGGTTGTGTTTTTTTGTGGAAAGTTGTGATTCTATCTGAAATATTGGAGTCTCGAGATGAAATAGTGGTGAATCTATTACAGCTTTGGTGGTGAACTAGTTGGGTTTAGAGTTTAATTCTTCCATGATTCTCATTATAGTGATGATATTATGTATATTAATTCCTAAATCTATTGTAAATAAATAAAAATATTGAAATACAATTAATTGATTATGTGAAATATATCAAATAATGTTTTATTAATGCATATTTTCCAAGGTTACAAATATAAGAAAAGATATGATCTTATAATAACTTTATTAAAATATGATAGGATGAACACATTGGGTTATTAAGTATTATTCATGTAGATAGTAGTAATGTAGGCAGCGACTTGGTCTTAACATAAACCCTAACAAGTTAAAAATTATTGTTTTATCTTTAATTCTACCTAATCTAAAGTAAGTCCCATAATAGAATATGATATGGGTATATTATTTCCTATATTAAAAGATTTATAAAGAATATACACTATTCATGTTGTTTATAGATAAAATTTAATTATTAACTTAACTTTATTTTTGCTATATATAATTTTAATAATAGCATTTGGAGTGTAATTTTATTAATGTCACAGGGATAGATTTTTGAGAAAAAAATATGATAAAGGCTCAATTTATATTTGGATAAGGGATTATTGTTATTCCTATGTGAAATCTTGGAGATAAAGAAATAGTGTTTTTTATGTTTCATGAAATTTAAGGAAAATGAGTTAGTACAAATGGTGGAAAAAAAATTCAATGTCCACAGTCAAATTTTAGATTCTGTTATTGGTATTTCAATTTTAATTCTATGTAGGAATTTATATTCATTAATTCTTCAATATCTGTTCATATTCCTCAAGTAGATCCTTGGAGTAAAATTATAGTGAATATAAGAGATGGTGTTTTACGGATCCATAGAAAGTATCAATTTATACACGGATTGGGCGTGGGGTGTAGTTTTCATCTAAAATAATTAATAATATTTTATATGATTACAGGCTAGAAAAGTTCAAAAAATTATGGGGTAGTAAGTTTTTTATAAAATTTAAATACTATAAGATGATTTATTTGTAGTCATACATGGTTCATATATGTTTAATCACAGTTTAAAAAGGTTATGTGATCATCAAGGAGGATATATGGGGTGATTTTAGGGGATGAGATGATACATATTCTTTTGAAAGAAAAGAGGGAAGCAGAGTGGGTTTAGAAACATTAGAGAACAAGTTTTTATTTAAATAAACTATCAAAATGAAAATGAAAAATAAAAATAAGAAGAATAATAAGAGTGATGATGATGTAGATATGTTTATGGGAGAACCAAATTAGTGGATGTGTATTACATTTTTTATTATTGTCTTTTTTGATATGTGGTCTTGGTGAATATAGTGACCCCAACATTGAAACTTTGGATTAATAATGACTCTTTACAAATACCTCTATATATAATCAATGTGACCCTATAAGAGTTTTGATAAAAGTGGTGAGGTCCATTATACTTTTTATATGGAAAACAATTTGTGAACAAAGTAAATCTTAGTATAGTTTTAGCGAGTTAGTTTATTTCCAAACCTTTATTTCATTATGACTAGGCTAGTATATCTTTATAGAAAATAAAGTATCCTAATATGAATTAATTTCTAATTAACTATAATTTTTATAAACATATAGACATGATTCAAACCACCATCTCAGGTCACCCATTTTTTTAACATTTTCATTTTAACGCTAACAATTGGTACTGTATACCTTCTTATAGGAACTCTATTGTTATATTATATTATTGGATTATAATTATTAGTTTATAGATATATCCATGAATAATATAACGACACTATTTTATTATTGGAAAAAATACAAGTATGAAAGAGTATATTATGTTACTAATTGAGATCACTAGGATTGGATGTGCTCACAAGTAGAATATTGTTTTTGATAAAACATGTATAAAAATAGTGGAAAAATAATGAGATTTTAAGGGATGTTAATATTGTTAATGCACATGTGGGAGTATTTTCATAAATCATTTACATTGATTTTATTTAAAAAATAATTTAAATCCATGAGGGAAAAGTTGAATCACATCTATCAACGTGTATTTTAATTCACAAAGGATAAACTAAAAATCATGAAAAAACGTTTGATGATCTCAAGATGATTTCATGTGAGATAAAAGATCAATTTTTAATATATTTTCTAATATTATATGATCCTTGGGATGAATTAAAGAAGTTATTACTAAAATATATTATTAAAATCACATTATGGATATTACCAAAACATTTCAAAACAAAGGTTTCTAATAATCAATTAAATGGAATTAAAACCATATAAATTATTATTAGATAAAATATTATGGTGGATTGTCAAGTGAGGAGAAGGTAGGTTATTTAAATGGTTGAAATACAACCCAAGAATTTACTCTCGAATATATATAGAGTTTCACTATATAAGATGAAATAAGAGATGAAGTTGATGAAATGATAAATTTATTTTCAAATGATTCAAAATAGTTAAGGGGGAGTTAAATAGGATGATATCTCTATCTTATTTCATATATGGTAAGGTAATGTATAATTATTCTATATTTTTTTTGATCCTGAAGGCCAAGAATAAATAAATTTCAAAGAGGGATTCAGAGAATTATTCTTTGAGTAAGCATAATATAATATCAGGGATGTTTTATAGAAGTAACCAAATATCAAAAGTGTAATATCATGGTTAGAGTCTATTAAATAAATAAGATGATGTAATCATTTTAGTTTATAAATAATATGATCTTGTTAAAATTATTGATCTAGGACATATCTCAAATTAATTTAGTAATGAAAATGTGAAAATATATAGTGTTGTTGATTTATGGGATTATATTGAATTTGACTTAGAGGTGACTGTAAATCTTAAATGTAAATATAAAATTGATAATTATGTCAACATGTAGTACAATATAGGGTTTCTAGAAATAGAAGAAGATATGAAGACTCTATAATTGATCTTTAATATTTTTAAGCTGACATAGGAGAAAAATGTATTATTAATATTAATGTAAAAACTTAAAAAACATGATAATATAATTAATGATTAAATTTTATTTTTAGAGAGAAAAAGTATTAGAAATATTTTGTTATAAATTGAGATAAGATTTATTAAAATAAATACATATACTCAAATTAAAAATCTCACTATTAAAAAGTGTCTGATGTTTGGGAGTGTCGTTGATGAAAAAAATCAAACCAAGTTGGGTGGATATTATAAGAATTTATATTACTATATTAAAAATTAAAATATACTATCAAGATGGGTAATGTGTTATTGAAATATAATTTATAAAATTTTCTAAAAAAATAAAAATAGATAATTGATAGAAAAATACATCAATATTGAGGATGGACTTTTCTTATACCAAAAGGGTGTTACTAATATGATATTTATTAACAAATTATGAAAATTTGTAGTGAAGTAAGATGATATAAGATTAAATATATATTTATAATAAGGCCTTTATAAAATATATTTCATTAATTTAATAGATATTGATTTTATTATAGAGTGTTTGGCCACAATGATCGTTTCATCTAAGAGGCCATGGAAGAATAACTCAATAAATAACTTCTTCACCAAGAATGGAAGTAATGAATATTCTCATCATTTGAAACAATATAATATGTTTTTGATAAAGGTAAGTACAAATAAAAAACTTATGAGAGTAATCAGATTTGGATCATGGAAAACCTAATGGAATGTTCTGTGTACTAGAAAGAGGTGAATCTATGAAAAAGTTAAGAGAGATCTCCCCTATATAAATTTTCTTTGAAGTGAATTGATAATTATGTCACATGAATAATAGACAATATGTGTTCCTCAAATGAAAGGGAATATACAAATATTTAGAAATTATAAATTTAATGTGAATGGGAAATTATAATTTGGTAATTATGTTTATTTATAAGTAAAGGGCACATGGAGAATGATTTTTCATATCCCTAAGATGCCCAATGTGAATGTGATGTTTTTGGAAGGTTTAAAAAACAACCCTCAAAATATCAATCTATTATATTATTTTGTAAATCATAGAGAATTTTCTAAATTTTATTGTTTGATAAAATAAAAAGGGAAAAAATGAATTGGAACTATGATTGTTGGAAAATTATATTACATATATATAGATGTGAGAGTATATATTATTTTTAAGGAAGATGAAAACATTTTATGGAATAAAATAATAGTTTATTTAAATCAAGGGAGTTTGCGGAAATATATAAGGAAAAAAGAATCCTCTAATGTAGTATAATTTATAAGGAACAATGAGTTTATCTTTCAAGCATGAAAATAAGGAAATGTTATTAGAAATTATTACAGATCTAATAAGAGGTTATTTTCTCATGTAATAGACTTTATTTACACTAATTTCCTTGGGGAAATGGAAAATATTGACACTGTAAGTGAATTTTATTATATTTAAATTATATAAAATTATACTTGAATGGGTCTCGGTATGCCCATGTTTCACAATACATAATTATTTCCTGATATATGAAATATATAAGAAGTGTCAAAAAAATTAGAAAAAAATATCAAAATTGTGAGATGATAATTCAATTGAGTTTAAGAATCAATTAATGGTGAAATGTTAAGAAATTAATTGGATTATTAAACAATTTATTGATTTAAAGAAACCCTAAAAATGGGTTTTTGAAAAAATAAGTAGAATAATATAAAACATTACTAAAAACAGTCTAATATCTAGTAGTGTTTTAATTTTTTTTGGAAAATATGTTTTTTAGTCTCTTGTGCATATCTATAATAAATCTCTTCATTATACATATGAAGAGATACTCCCTAAAACATGTATTTTAATAGAAAACACATAATGAAGTATTTCATAGTATTTTATAGAAAGAATTATATATTTTTAATGGAAAATAATTTTTATATATATGAAAATTCAGGAAAAGAAATTATATTACATCTATTCTATTACAATATTATAAAGTATATACTATATAAGAAGAAAATAAATAAGATTATAGAATGCTCAAATGTTATACTAAAAATGATATATTGGAATTAATGAGAAAAGAGTTTAGTTTGATAATGACAAAAAATAATTAATGGATTAGAATGATATATTTAATAGTAACGATGATGATTATATAATGAATATTGATGCTGAAAAGGAAAAAAGGAAATGAAACTGAAATTATAGTTTCTTCTGTAATAGGATCCAAGAACAGTCATGTTGCTAAAAATGGTATTGTGACAGAAACATATTCTCTTATTCAAACTAGTTGGATAAAGAGACTCAATGGTAATGATCTATTATCATTAATTAAACCTAAATGCTTTGATAAAGTTATACTGAATGAAAATATCTTAAATAATTGAATGAATAGATAAAAACTGAGAATATAAATACTTAAGACTTATTTCCATTTTTTATTGAAGTAAATGTGTTAGGAATAATCAATATGTACAATAAAAAGTTTAATGAGAATGGTGAAGTGATAAAAAAATCTAGACATATTTTCATGGGGGTATTCATGGATTTAGGTTTTAAATGTGGATGAATCTTTTTAAGTAGTTTCTAGACTAGTAGACTTCATATTATTTTTTCCATTAAATTATATATGATGTTATAGGTATACCAGATGGATTTAAAATTTTCCCTTCTAAATATATTCTTATAAGAGGAAGTTTCTATTGACTAACCTACTCGATTCCAAATTGATGAAGATGTTAGTGAGGTATTAATATTAAATAAATCCTTGTATAGATTGAAGTATGTATCAAGGGATATATTCTCAATACTTAATACATATCTAAGGTAACTAAAAGTTTTATAGTAGGAGTTGATTACAACCTCTATGGTAATAGTAATTGTAAAAATGATATGGTGGTGCTAGTATGTGTAGATGATATAATATTTAGAGTATTAAAAATATATAAATGTTGATTGTTGGTTTTTTCATGTAGAGAGATATTATTATCTATCTCACTGGTTAATTAAAAAGTTTATTATATTCATAAAGTGTACAAAAGCCTAAGGAGTTATTCATACCATTTATTAAATAAGATAAAGTGATACTCTATAGGTTTGATATATAAGGGTGTGATCCAATGATCACTCTAATAGCTACTAAAGCTATGATTATGATGGTCAGTGATGTAAAAATATTATATTTTTTTAAATTCATGAGAATCATTAAAATATTAATATATTTAAATACATTTAATTTAGATATTTTATTTCAATATGTGTTGTTGGAAGATTTTAGAGTGTTCCAAATAAGAGGCATCTAGTTATAATATTTTTATTTATTTTATATGACATGTTTACTAATGAATATGGTTTATAATATATTTTGAATGAAAGATAGAAACCAATTACATTATTAGAAGTTTATTTGGTTGGATCAACAGATCCTTGGAAATATACCTTTAGTGGGTATTTTCTATTGTTTTGTAATTATATTTCTTCAATAATTAGAATATAGGGGAGTTTTTTTTACCATAATAGATGTTGAATAAATTTTTATTATGTATGTTTGAACATAATCAATATGGATTAAACAAAAATTTATTGATTTGGGTGAGATAGTTATAGGATAAAAATTTTATGGAAGTATAAAAACAACACTATAATAGGGGTGGGTGAATTGTATTTTAAAAACAACTAAATATTTATTCCTCATTGAGAGATAAAAGTTTCAAAATTTTAAAAAAATATTTTCTAAAAATTAAAAGTTTCAGTATTTTTAAGAACTGATATCACCAAAAGATAAAATCAAATTATAAAAGTTAATGTATCGATATTTCAGATTATCAATGGAATTAACAGGCACATTGAAAATATAAAATAAACTGTATTAGAGTAAAAAAAATTAAAAAATATAGTTTAGAAATGAAACAACTAAAAAAGATATTATAGCCACACTTTTAAACTAAAGAAAATGGTATATCTAATGAAATAATATAAGGTATCATTGATGTAAAACCTTTTAAATATATCAACTTCATAAAATTTTGAATCTTGAATTTGTCTTCATAACAATAAAAGCAAGAAATCATCATGATTGGTATTTATCCCCACTACTATAATTGGTTGCTTTATTTTTACCCACTAATTAATCGGAAGATTAGTTTACCTTTTCTACTTATTTTATAGCTCAGTGTCTCTACTAATATTACTGGTAGCTTAGTTTTCCTAGTACATAACTATTTTCTATGTGAAACAAATATAACATAAATACTAAGATCTTTACAAGACCTCATAGTGGGTTCTCTTAGTAGAATAATTAGAATAAAAATATAGAAGTACTTACGAAATATGTGATTTTAAAGATTCTAGTTGGTCAAAAACGTTCAAAATACTTTTACTATTATAAGGTGTACCTTTTTATCCCCAAGGTTGAACTCTATTTATAATCATTTTATTAATTTTAAGATTTCAAAAATCTTATGTTTAGTTGCAATGGTATTGGTAGGATATTCATTGTTCATTTTCTATGGTCATATCTTCCTTCGATATCAACAGATCAGTTGGTTAAGCACTTATATATATACTTAGATAAAAACTATAAATTTTGGAAAATAATAAATTCCTTCAGTTAATTTGTTTTTTATAAATAACTTCCTTTAAGATTTCATGAAACCATATTTTGTTGATATTTTAATAAACAATTTTAATTAACTAAAAAACATCAAAAATTAAAAAAAATAGCTTAAAGTAAGATATATCACATAGATTAATTGTTTCATGATTTTAAAAATAGTTGAAGTTATCTTAAGTAATCAACAATATCCCCATTTTTCAAAAATTAAAAAGCTTACTAAAAAAATAAAAGGATCTAAAAACTCATATTGTTATTACTCATTTATCTCCTAATATTCCGTTAAAAATATCTCCTTTTGAAAAATACTAGTTTCCCCCATTAAGACATTATCCTCATTTCATGATGGATTTTTGGACATAATTTTAATTTCTAGAGTCATTATCCACCTTTTTTCTTATTGAAAATAGAGGAAGAAAATTATTTTATAAAAAAATAATTTAAACATTATATGGAATGAGGAAAAAATTAGAATATTTATGATCAAAAATTCATATATTAGATGAAATTTACATAATTAATTATTATAAGGATTCACAAAAAAAAGAACAATGAAATATGAATATCAGAGTTATATTTATCCTAAATTTAAGGTGAAAATATTTATGATGGAAGAATTTAGAATTTTAGAAAAAAAAATAAATCTTTATCTAATGATTTTCCTATCATATTCTTTAATGTTTTTATGAATTTTTTATAAAATTTAGTGTAAACATCTTGGAATTACATTTGTTTAAATATGAATATTTATATTTAAAGATGATTTCTTGAAACATAAAATCATGTTCCTACTCTAAAATAATATCTTATTAAGAACTTATTTTTATCCTAATCTTATACTTCACAATTATTAATGTCAAACTTATATGATTGATATTTAAGCTGCAGGTTATAATGTTCAGCAACATCCTTTGGATCTTCTACTAATGAAATTACCATTTCAATTTTAATTTTATGATCATTCAAAAAAAAATCAAGGACCATAAATATATCATATAGGATATCATAGTTTTGATAAAGATAGATTACATGATCATTGATATAATATACTTATTTCATCTGATCTTTGAAATAATTTGAAATTCCTTTCAACTTATGTTCACAATTATCTGGTTCTATTCTAACTTCTTTAAAATATTCTTTTTTACATTTTCAATTTATTCAAACATATAAATATGAACTATGTTGTTTTAAACAAGAAACATATGGTTATGAATAAATCACATAACTTAACCTAAGGATAACATTAATATTCTATGGAAACTTTCAATGCATTCTTAACACAAATTATATATTTTTATTAACGAATCAAATAGTTAAAAAAATAAATGATTCAAATGAACAATCCTTTTTTTATTCATATAAAATCTAGAAATGAATTTCTAATATTATTATTCATTAAAATTTTCCATTGATTAATATTCAATTTTAACCATTCTATCATTTACATCATTTATTCTTATATAATTTCCTTAGGATAAACTTATCAGAAAATTACACTAGAACTACCTTTCGAAATTGATTTTGGAATTACTCTCTTTAAAGGAGACGAAATAATGATTGTAGATATATGATATGAGGATTCGAGATCTAATAAATCCTCTACAACCACTCTTGTTAGTTGAGTTTAAATTTTCCTTTCAACTAATTTATTAATATCATCTTTCATAAATTCAATTTTAGGAACAATTTTTGCAGGATATTATAAACATTGAACTTCATCTAGAACTTATGATGAAGAAAAAAATGATACTTAGATTTTAGGAGGAGGAACAATAGAAAGAGGGTTTACTGAATCTTATGATGTGGGAATATTTGATTATTTAACTTTAATACTCTTTACAGCTGGGTTTCTAGTAACCATGATATATACGAGAGGGATGAAGATTTATCCAGTTCTTTTATAATAACTCCTTTACCTTTTCCTTAAAAATCCAATATTCACATAAAATTAATTTCTGTACCCATAAGTAATTTTATTGAATTATTTAGACGGATTAATCTAGTGATATTAGGCTTGGCCATTTTCATGGTACAATTTTTCATATCTACATCTTTCTTATCCTCATCTTACATTCTGAATGCTTTTACCTCAGCATTATCTAAGAAAAAAAAATGTATTCTCATATACTTAAGAATATTTATTATTCTTTTTTTCCTATTTTTTATTCTCTAATATCCATCTATTGGTATCTATAAATTTATTAATTTTTTCATTAGGACTTATTTTCTCTTTCATAGATTCTTTATTCTAAGAAACATCAGATACATTTTATTTCTATTTCTCTTTCCTTTTCACTTTCTCAATAGAATATTTTTTAAATTTTTCAATATTCTAAACTACTTTGATCGTATTTTTAATATACTTATCAGAATTAATAACTCTATATTATTTACTTTTTGAAGGAACATAATATTTAACTCCTTCAGTAAGTTTTAGAATTTTACTTTAAGAAATTACAGATGTCTTTTTGAAAAAAATTCTTATAATCATATAATAATCTAATTCTTGATATATTCTATTTATTTATTAGTTTTTCTTTTTTTATTTTAAGATGAAATTAGTTCTCAATATTTTATTCATTAAAAAGCATTAAAACATCTTTGTTCAATATTCTTTCATATAAAAGTATCTTCATCTTGATCATACCATTCTTTATCACATCAATATAAGACCACATGAGATTAATTGGATTTAACTTTTGGAATTTTGAAAGGTAGTCCAAAATATTCAAATCCTAAATATTGACTGTATATTTATCTCTATTTATAGGAAGATGAAATGATTGAATCCATTGAAACAAAATCCTTAGTTCAATATTTATATAACCTATGTTGTGAAATTTATCTTTATCTAAGAAAAAGTGTTCCTCAATATTCTATTTGAAAAACACAACATAACATTTAGAAATTTTATATGATAAAAAAATCACTCTCCTTTAAAAGTAACTTCTAAAAGTCATATAAATATTTCTGTATTTATGATGAAATTTTGAATGGAAAACACAAAACAAACTTTTTTAAACCATCTTTCAATGAAAACAAAATAAATCATAGAATAACTTTACTTGAAGAGTGTAGTACAATTCTAGATATTCGATGGATAAGACTAAATTTCTACAAGTGACTCCCTACATCGCAAAAGGTTGTGAAAATTAGGGAAATTTAAACCTTTTATTTCTGGATTTATTGAAGGGGAAAATATAAAATTCTTTGTAATATGAACTCAAATAATTTCTCAAAACACACAATTGGTCTTGAAATACAGTTCCTACCTAGGGATATGTGTTTGCTGGAAATCTGACCCATTCAAAAAAATTCTTAAATATATAATATTTAAATATTTAAATATTAATTTTTTCCATTTACTTTTTGGTGATATGTTTCAAACAGAACATTGTATTGAGATTCATTCACCAACATTGAGTTCAGAATGGTGGGATTTCTATAGAAATGGCACAAACCCATTGCAGGTGTCATGCCTGGGACTAAGCCCCCTTTCTATTCTTTTTTCCTTTTCTCAATTACTTTTTTCCAATTTTCTTTTACCATTTTTTATTTTGGATTACCATGAAAACCCATTGGGTATTTAGTATTGCATGGCCAATAGAGGGAGAGAATTGGGAGAGGGATGAAGAGGCTCCACTCGAGGAGCTACTATTGAGGGAGATCTGGGCATGTTAGTCATGTTTCATTGATGTTGTGTAAATATTAAGTGGTTTCCACATGAAGGGAGGTTTATTTTATATTTATTTACTATAAATACCCATATTTTAGTTATTTTTAAGTTTTAAATCCTTTTATGGGTTTTGGGGGACCCTGTGGGGGGTTGATCTATGCTAAATTAAGGTGACACAAGGGATTTGGGCCATTTAGAGAGGTTTTTGTTATGGGGATCTCATATACATTCCATGTATTTCAGATGAAAAAATTCATTTTTTATTCATGTTAGAGGAATATTAGTTTTTAGTCCTAAACACCATGTACTAGTACACGTCATGTAGTGGTGACTCTAGGTGTTCTAGGGGCTCATGGCCATGTAGGGTACACGACTCAGATAGATGAGAGGTACCTAGCCAATGGCCATGTGTTGTTCTTATCTAAAACCTGTGTGGGGGTGAATGTAATGGTGCGTGTATTGGGTACTCTATGTGAGGTTTCACACCATGTATGGGTGGTACAAGTCTTTTAGTCATTATTTTACATCCTGAGTGGGGCTGAGGTATACGGGAAAGTACCCATGTGGGGGTACACGCTATGTACAGGGTGCACACACCATGTATTTTGGGAAATTACATGCCTAGTGGTTGGGGAAACATGGTATATGGGGACCTTTGGGATTACATATTTTCTACAATAAGTACAAGTCGTATAATTTTATCCCTTGGCACGTTTTTCCAATTTTTCATCTTGGAGTCAGAATTAAACTTATGACTAGTCTATTCTAATCATTTTTTTCTTTAGTTTATGATGATGGAACCCTTTAAATGTGTAAAGGAAATATTTATGATTATTTGGATGGGAAATAATTTTTAGTTGGATTCCATTGAGGTTTGGTTTTAGAATCCTCATGGGGGTCAAGTTGTGAGCTTATTATTGGGCTTGGATTATGGATACCGACCAATTTTGTATGAGATTATTTTGGAAGGATATATGAAAGGGGAATTAAGTGGTATATCTAAATAGATATTTATTTTTCCTTATGTGTTATTATAGTTTGATTGAGATAAGATATGTTTAGGATTATCTCCTGGTTAAGGACCATAGCTATTAGAGTATTTGGGATTGGTTGACATAGTGGGATAACAGTTACGACCAAGTGCCATTATGGAATTGAGATGAGTCTGAAGAACCCTTGAGGATTCTTATGTGGTATTGTTTCTAATCAAGATAACAGTGGGTGTTGTTGTCTATAGTAGAGGAAAAACGTGTTTCTGGGTCCTTCTATGGATTCCCTTATGGGTGAATTAATATCCATGGATGGGTTGTTTTCCTAGATGGCCAGTTGGGTTTTTCTTGCATGGTTTTTTACCGGACATTTATGTTATGACAAAGAGCCCTTTTTGGGTCCTAATTTCAATGTGTTCATGATTACCATTAGTAATTCTATAGTAGGTATACTTTGCTTTGGATTCCCTTTGTTCTTATTGTTGATTGAGGATCAATTGGAGTCCATTGAGGTCTGTTTTTCATCTTTCTACACGTGGTGTGTCATGTACTCATGTATGGTCTATAGGAACCCCATTGTATGGTTTTCTACTATTACTATTGTATTTTTTACTGTTTAGGATGTTTATACAAGTGTAGATTGAGGTATTGGGTGCATTATGTGAGTCCCTAGTTGGACATCACATTGTGATATTGTAACAGCCCGAGATTTTATGAAAAATATTCTTTTTTTTTATTTTACTAATGTCTTGTGTTATACGCTACACCAAAAGGAGCTTGCACAACACGCATCCTTGACTTGCCTTGCATTACACGCAATCACAACCTTCCTCGATAGCGTGTGTGGTACGTAATCCTGAGTTTCACGAAACAATGATATGCTATTAAAATATTATTAAAACTAGCCGTTATGAATAGTAATAACCACTTTTTAAATTTTAGAAATTTTAACTCTCAAAATGGACTTCATTTTTGGATTCGGAGTATCGAATTCAGCCTAAGGTGAAATTTTGGTACTTTTCGGATAACTTTCATATTCTGATGAATAGTGAAAATTACTAAATTATAATTAAAAAAATAACTTTTTTAATCGAAATAATTAATAGTGATAAATCATTAATTTGAGTGGTTTTAAAGTATATTTAGAATATATTTTTACAATTTAATACAATGTTGGTCATTGGATGTAATTTCACATTAAAACTAGAAATAAACAAGTATCAATCTTTTGATAGATATTGTTTCTTAAAAACACGCTATTTGTTTTAACAGCAGGATTTAATTATAAAATTAATTAATGCAACTTTTATGTTATGAATTTGGTAAAATAGACTTCATTTTTGAATTCGGAATATGAAATATATCTTGGGATGAAATTTTGGCATTGTTCTGAAAAACATCAATTTTTTGATGAATAGTGAAACTACTAAGTGGTAGGTTAAAAACTGAATTTTGCATAAAACTTAATTTTACCGCTTCTGTGAATGGAATTTCGAAAATCCGAGAGACACGGTTAATATCAAGGACTAAAATGTGGTTCAATGAGATGAAAATAATTTTTTGGTGAATAGTAACTTTTTTACTTTTTTTACCACGGTTAATAGTAAATAGGGTAACTAAGGGTAAATATGATATTAATATTACCCTAACACATGTCCTAATTCTATTGGACAAGTGTAATTCGACCAAAAACAAACTTAGGAATAAAATATGACCATTTAGGCCCACTTGGATTAGATTAGGACATTTATTATTAATTTATTTAAAGAAGGGTTAAAATAGTTAAAATCAACGTTTAATAAGTAAATAATTTTTAATATGGGGTTATACATAAGATAAATTCGACTATAAATATTAATTAGAAAGCTAAAAATATTTCCTACATTATGGTATTTTATTTGTAATTTTTAGACATCAAATAATATAATTTATTTATGACACAACGATGATGCAGTAATTATCTTATTAATGAAATATTGACATAATTGATAATATAAATACCAAAATAAATGTAATTTAAGACTTTTTATGAATTCCACTAATTTTCTAGGTTACTATGATATATTAGTGTTGATTTAATTAACTGGGTTCGAACATATAATTCTGTTATGGCTTTCACAAAAATCATATATCAAATAGTGTCAAAATTGACACAAAATAGTTTTTAAATCAAATATTATATTATTAATTGTTATTTTATTCCTAAAAATCTAAGGTTTGGCCAAATGACTTAGATAAGGATATATGTATTAATAATATACAATTTGGGGTTCGTTTGGCATGTTATAGTAAGTTTATTAACCATATAGTGAAAGAAAACAAAAAGACACGGTAAAAGTTAAATTATTTAACTTAGAGTTAAATCTAATTGATAAGGTTAAAATAATACCCTAAACTTGTCTAAATCCTATTGGTTGATAGGATTTCGACCCATCCCCACTTTAGCTTCGAAATAAGACCCTTTGGAACCATTATAAACCGATTTTGACTTTAATATAAAATAATATTTTGAAATATTCCTAAGGTGCCCCTCTCCTCCCCTATAAAAGGACACCTCCTCCCCCTCCTCCTCACACCAATTTGAGCACTAAAGATCGGCCAACCCCTGCCAATTTCTCCTCTCCACTTCCATAGAAACATCCTAGAGGTTCTGGTCTTCCTCAAGAACCAATTTTAGTGCCCTAAGAGGAGGTCTCAAAGAGGCACTTCAAAGAAGAGGTAATTACCGTTACCAATTCTTTCATCTTTATTTCTTCTTCCACTTCTTCTTCTTAGGTTGTTTCATTATGAAGTAATAACATCAGTATCACTCATATACTGATATGTTATTATTAGTATGAAACAACCCTATTTCACCATCTATCCATCCTACGGAAAAAGAAATCACCGCGCGTGCGTACGTACGGAATACCGTCTCCACGCCGTGGTGTAATCTATTTTCCACCACCACCTTACATGGATGGGTATAATGGTGTAAAGAATAACTATAAATAGTTATTACAACATCATATTGATTCTGATATATTGTATAATCCACTCCAATTCAATTCAATATTTATAGAAATGATATCATCGCTCGAGCGTACATACGGAATACCGTCTCCACGACGCGATGAGATTCATTCTCCATGTTAACCATTTAAGAATGATTATAATGTATATATAAGAAATAATAATGAAATATATGACATTATAAAGCTACGGGATTTATGTATATATATACCTATGTATGTCATCTACTTACTTCCATTTCAAGACAATAAGGAAAGGAAAACAGCGTTCATGCGTACGTACGGACTACCGTCTCCATGAACGGTGTTTTTCATTTTATTTATCTACCTATTATATATATATATATACTGAATATATATGATATATAAATCATATTTTATATTCTGTAAATAAGTAAATCATGATATAAGTAATAATGATGTCAAGAACAACAAGTCAAAACACCTACGATAAATGAAACGATTTTACCCAAAACGCATCTTTAACATGGAATTTACAAAAGAACGGGTAATATAATGTCATAAGTGAACCATATATGATATCATAACAATGAATATGATTCTGTAATAAGTCAATAACATGATTTAAATCATTATACTGGAGGTTCGGACACTTACAAAGCAAGTCGGACCTAAGGTAAGGGAAATATCACAATCTCACTTCTATCCGAGATTGTTTTTACTTTGGTAATTACTGGGGTGTATTTTATTATCCACATCCATTTTACCTCAATGTGTAATATTATTTCCATAATTATACAATATTTTATATCCAATTTTACCCTTCGGTAAGTTTTTTGTAAAAGATATGAAAGGAATCTTTTGTCGTTTTTCGTACGAGGTACTTTTTGACTTTTCCGACAAAAGTACGAAGAATGTTTTTTTTAACTTAAACAGCACGAACAGATTTTTATGGTTTTATAAAGCCTTATTTTCATAAAGCTTCCTCCAAAATATTTCATGAATATTTTTAATAAAATCTCTTTCTTTTAAAATTGCATGATGTTTTGTGTAAAGAAATTGATTTTGAAGAAGAAAGGATATTTTCCTCAAGATTTCATTTCAAGTGTTTTTTCAAAATTATTTTCCATCTAAGATAATAAATGGTTCTGTTTCTATCCATATTTTTACATTGATTTGACTATGTTGTGATGGAATTATTTTTATGAATTCCTTTATCTTATATGAATTGTTTTATGATTTCATGTTGTTTAAGAATCCCATTTTTATTACATGGGTTATGCTATGATGTATGGTTTATGATTATGTGGCACACATAAGAAGGGATTCATTATAAGATGGGTGGGACCTATATCTCCCTCCAATGCATTGGGTAAAGATTTTATATCTCATGAGATAGACATGGCTGGAATGGTAGGTTATACCGGTTCAGTGAAACAGGACTGAAACGAGGATTACTCGATTCAGAAAGGGACTTTGTCCACTAAGATAGTCTTGGCAATGAGTCTTGACTAACAAGAAATGATTCTCTATGATTATGTGTGTATGACACAATGAGTAATGTTTTAAGTTATGATTTCATTTCACTACTATGATTTATCCCATGTTATGAAATTATGCTCTCTTTTGCAGGTTAAGATTTCCAAAAAATGTTATGTTCTTATGAAAATTATGTGATTGATATTTCTTTTGTTTACCCTTACTGAGCATTTGAGCTCACCCTTTTATGTTTCCTTTTCCCCAGGATATAAAGAAAGCTTTAGGTAGAAAAAAAAAAGAAGATCATTATGGGAGATATTGAAGATCTTTCTCCACGATTAGAAGATTACGTTCCGAGTTTCCAAAGACACTAAACTATTACGATCCTTGTGTGTGTGTTTTTGTTATGTACTAAGTATTCCGCAAAAGTAATGTAATGTCCATGTACGATAATCTTCGGGTCTCTACAGTTGGTATCAGAGGAAAGGTTTAGTCAACCTTTGGAAACTAGGATGCGAAAACGTTAGTGAGATCCCTAGAGATATTTCTAAGGTATGTCTAGGGATGCCCCTAAGGATAAGTATACGTATAGGATATAGTTCTAGAACTATGGTAACGATATTAGATTAAACCAAAGATGATAGATATTTAAGTTACTCCCCCTTTATTACAATTTTTGCATCTAACACTATTCTGTTTGGGTTTTAGAAAATGGCTGGAAACAAGATGATTCACAATAATGGAGGATATGATGGACAATGGAATGATATTCTTCATGAGCAACCAAATGAAATGGGATTTGGATGTCCAAACATCATTATTATGCCGAATCAGCAATCTCACAACATGATCAATAAAGTAAAATTTGGTAAGTTTCCTGACTCGACTAATAAGAGAAAGATGGAGTTCCATGATGATCATAGAGGAAAGAAAGTTCAATATCCCCTATGTAAATCATGTGGGAAGAGGCATCAAGGAGAATGTTTCAAGGGAACTGGAAGATGCTTTGGGTGTGGAAAAGAAGGACACAAAGCAAGTAAGTGCAAAGGAAAAGGGTCGGTTAACACCATGGATGAGGATAATGGTATTGCTACGACATCAAAAATGGTTAAGTGTTTTAAATGTGGAATGTATGGGCATTATGCAAACAAATGCCCTAAGGGAAAGACTCATGAAGAGAATCAGTATGGTCATATGGGTAGTATTTATGTGGATGATGATGAAGAGACTACAAATGATATGTGAGATGAAAGAATTTTTGAAGCTCGGTCAATGGTTTGAGAATGTAGTGGCATGATTACATGTTTATCATGTGTAATTTTGGAATAAAGAGACATCTATGGATTGTTACACTGTTGTCTTTCCTTGTGTTTTGAAAGTATATGATTAATGTTACCAGTATCCATGAAAGGTTATTCATATATTTTTGGAATGTAGATGATATGCGCATAATGAAGGGATAAGGAGAAAATTAAATGTTTGATAGTATTCATGAGCTCATGATTGATATAAGGACTAAGTGATATCATGGTTTGAGTATATAGAATTTTGAGGATTTTGGTATATGGAAAGTATTAACTTTTAACTACACTCATGTTTTCACTAAGGTATTCAAGAGAATACACGATTAAGGACTTTGAATGTTTGGAATGTGACCAACAAGACATATCTTATGATATGTGGGGATCAACGACAGTATTAAATCTCTGGTGATCGTTGTAACTATATTATGAGAGTGGACTACAGTATTATGTATAAGCCTAAAGATTAGACTGGATTATGTTGGACATAAGTTAGTATTGTTTAAGGATAGAAGATTTTCGATATTATTGATGGGATGTTATAGTAACGTAGTTTTAGAAAAAGGGACAACTTACAGGACGGGCGACAGCCCATCGCTTCGGACAAGGCTGTAGGAATCGAACCCACAACCGAAGTGCGACTGGCCTTTATCGCCTACCACTGACCTACAGGAAGTCCTTGTTTAGTAGAAACTAGTTTTATTATATTAAACAGTATGATATATGAAGTATAAGTCCATTTTAGAAACCATATGTGATTAATCTCACTATAGATCGACTTATGTATATAATTTTGCTAACCTTTTGTTTGAAACAGATGGAATGAACCATCATTCTATCACATGATCTGCTAACACTTCACGAATAACAAATTCAACATCATTTATTTAAGAGATGAAGTGGAAATTGTTAAAGGCACGAACAACAGTGAGATTGAACCAAAATAAAGTAAGTATTTATTCTAATTCAAATTCTTTAACTTTAGGGAAATGATCTTGAAAACCAAAAATGTTGTCCTAGTTCTCTTATACCTGATGAATCAGATGGTACCTTAGATCGTCACAAATTTATGGATTTGTGATTACTGGATTTTCCATAGCCATGTTCTCTACCACTCTCCATCAGAACATGATGGTTAGATTTCTCTTCCATATCCATATTTTCACCTATGTGGAAACCCAGTGATTAGTTTATTTGGGTAATCGTTACATTTCATACTTTAGTTTTTAAAGCCAAGTTTTGGTATTCCCTTTTACGATGTGGGTTTCTATTAAAGAAACTTTCGAATAGTAAACCATTTATAACCCCGACGAATTTCGAGGGCGAAATTCATTTTAAGGGGGGTAGAATGTAACAGCCCGAGATTTTATGAAAAATATTCTTTTTTTTTTATTTTACTATTGTCTTGTGTTATACGCTACACCAAAAGGAGCTTGCACAACACGTATCCTTGACTTGCCTTGCATTACACGCAATCGCAACCTTCCTCGATAGCGTGTGTGGTACGTAATCCTGAGTTTCACGAAACAATGATATGCTATTAAAATATTATTAAAACTAGCCGTTATGAATAGTAATAACCACTTTTTAAATTTTAGAAATTTTAACTCTCAAAATGGACTTCATTTTTGGATTCGGAGTATCGAATTCAGCCTAAGGTGAAATTTTGGTACTTTTCGGATAACTTTCATATTCTGATGAATAGTGAAAATTACTAAATTATAATTAAAAAAACAACTTTTTTAATCGAAATAATTAATAGTGATAAATCATTAATTTGAGTGGTTTTAAAGTATATTTAGAATATATTTTTACAATTTAATACAATGTTGGTCATTGGATGTAATTTCACATTTAAACTAGAAATAAACAAGTATCAATCTTTTGATAGATATTGTTTCTTAAAAACACGCTATTTGTTTTAACAGCGGGATTTAATTATAAAATTAATTAATGCAACTTTTATGTTATGAATTTGGTAAAATAGACTTCATTTTTGAATTCGGAATATGAAATATAGCTTGGGATGAAATTTTGGCATTGTTCTGAAAAACATCAATTTTTTTGATGAATAGTGAAACTACTAAGTGGTAGGTTAAAAACTGAATTTTGCATAAAACTTAATTTTACCGCTTCTGTGAATGGAATTTCGAAAATCCGAGAGACACGGTTAATATCAAGGACTAAAATGTGGTTCAATGAGATGAAAATAATTTTTTGGTGAATAGTAACTTTTTACTTTTTTTACCACGGTTAATAGTAAATAGGGTAACTAAGGGTAAATATGATATTAATATTACCCTAACACATGTCCTAATTCTATTGGACAAGTGTAATTCGACCAAAAACAAACTTAGGAATAAAATATGACCATTTAGGCCCACTTGGATTAGATTAGGACATTTATTATTAATTTATTTAAAGAAGGGTTAAAATAGTTAAAATCAAAGTTTAATAAGTAAATAATTTTTAATATGGGGTTATACATAAGATAAATTCGACTATAAATATTCATTAGAAAGCTAAAAAGATTTCCTACATGATGGTATTTTATTTGTAATTTTTAGACATCAAATAATATAATTTATTTATGACACAAAGATGATGCAGTAATTATCTTATTAATGAAATATTGACATAATTGATAATATAAATACCAAAATAAATGTAATTTAAGACTTTTTATGAATTCCACTAATTTTCTAGGTTACTATGATATATTAGTGTTGATTTAATTAACTTGGTTCGAACATATAATTCTGTTATGACTTTCACAAAAATCATATATCAAATAGTTTCAAAATTGACACAAAATAGTTTTTAAATCAAATATTATATTATTAATTGTTATTTTATTCCTAAAAATCTAAGGTTTGGCCAAATGACTTAGATAAGGATATATGTATTAATAATATACAATTTGGGGTTCGTTTGGCATGTTATAGTATGTTTATTAACCATATAGTGAAAGAAAACAAAAAGACACGGTAAAAGTTAAATTATTTAACTTAGAGTTAAATCTAATTGATAAGGTTAAAATAATACCCTAAACTTGTCTAAATCCTATTTGTTGATAGGATTTCGACCCATCCCCACTTTAGCTTCGAAATAAGACCCTTTGGAACCATTATAAACCGATTTTTGACTTTAATATAAAATAATATTTTGAAATATTCCTAAGGTGCCCCTCTCCTCCCCTATAAAAGGACACCTCCTCCCCCTCCTCCTCACACCAATTTGAGCACTCAAGCTCGGCCAACCCCTGACAATTTCTCCTCTCCACTTCCATAGCAACATCCTAGAGGTTCTGGTCTTCCTCAAGGACCAATTTTAGTGCCCTAAGAGGAGGTCTCAAAGAGGCACTTCAAAGAAGAGTTAATTACAGTTACCAATTCTTTCATCTTTATTTCTTATTCCACTTCTTCTTCTTAGGTTTTTTCATTATGAAGTAATAAAATCAGTATCACTCATATAATGATATGTTATTATAAGTATGAAACAACCCTATTTCACCATCTATCCATCCTACGGAAAAAGAAATCACCGCGCGTGCGTACGTACGGAATACCGTCTCCACGCCGTGGTGTAATCTATTTTCCACCACCACCTTACATGGATGGGTATAATGGTGTAAAGAATAACTATAAATAGTTATTACAACATCATATTGATTCTGATATATTGTATAATCCACTCCAATTCAATTCAATATTTATAGAAATGATATCATCGCTCGTGCGTACGTACAGAATACTGTCTCCACGACGCGATGAGATTCATTCTCCATGTTAACCATTTAAGAATGATTATAATGTATATATAAGAAATAATAATGAAATATATGACATTATAAATCTACTGTATTTATGTATATATATACCTATGTATGTCATCTACTTACTTCCATTTCAAGACAATAAGGAAAGGAAAACAGCATTCATGCGTACGTACGGACTACCGTCTCCATGAACGGTGTTTTTCATTTTATTTATCTACCTATTATATATATATATATATACTGAATATATATGATATATAAATCATATTTTATATTCTGGAATTAAGTAAATCATGATATAAGTAATAATGATGTCAAGAACAACAAGTCAAAACACCTACGATAAATGAAACGATTTTACCCAAAATGCTTCTTTAACATGGAATTTACAAAAGAACGGGTAATATAATGTCATAAGTGAACCATATATGATATCATAACAATGAATATGATTCTGTAATAAGTCAATAACATGATTTAAATCATTATACAGGAGGTTCGGACACTTACAAAGCAAGTCGGACCTAAGGTAAGGGAAATATCACAATCTCACTTCTATCCGAGATTGTTTTTACTTTGGTAATTACTGGGGTGTATTTTATTATCCACATCCATTTTACCTCAATGTGTAATATTATTTCCATCATTCTAAAATAGTTTATATCCAATTTTACCCTTCGGTAAGTTTTTTGTAAAAGATATGAAAGGAATCTTTTGTCGTTTTTCGTACGAGGTACTTTTTGACTTTTCCGACAAAAGTACGAAGAATGTTTTTTTTAACTTAAACGGCACGAACGGATTTTTATGGTTTTATAAAGCCTTATTTTCATAAAGATTCCTCCAAAAGATTTAATTAATATTTTTAATAAAATCTCTTTCTTTTAAAATTGCATGATGTTTTGTGTAAAGAAATTGATTTTGAAGAAGAAAGGATATTTTCCTCAAGATTTCATTTCAAGTGTTTTTTCAAAATTATTTTCCATCTAAGATAATAAATGGTTCTGTTTCTATCCATATTTTTACATTGATTTGACTATGTTGTGATGGAATTATTTTTATGAATTCCTTTATCTTATATGAATTGTTTTATGATGTCATGTTGTTTAAGAATCCCATTTTTATTACATGGGTTATGCTATGATGTATGGTTTATGATTATGTGGCACACATAAGAAGGGATTCATTATAAGATGGGTGGGACCTATATCTCCCTCCAATGCATTGGGTAAAGATTTTATATCTCATGAGATAGACATGGCTGGAATGGTAGGTTATACCGGTTCAGTGAAACAGGACTGAAACGAGGATTAATCGATTCAGAAAGGGACTTTGTCCACTAAGATAGTCTTGGCAATGAGTCTTGACTAACAAGAAATGATTCTCTATGATTATGTGTGTATGCCACAATGAGTAATGTTTTAAGTTATGATTTCATTTCACTACTATGATTTATCCCATGTTATGAAATTATGCTCTCTTTTGCAGGTTAAGATTTCCAAAAAATGTTATGTTCTTATGAAAATTATGTGATTGATATTTCTTTTATTTACCCTTACTGAGCATTTGAGCTCACCCTTTTATGTTTCCTTTTCCCCAGGATATAAAGAATGGTTTTAGGTAGAAAAAAAAGAAGATCTTTATGGGAGATATTGAAGATCTTTCTCCATGATTAGAAGATTACGTTCCGAGTTTCCAAAGACACTAAACTATTACGATCCTTGTGTGTGTGTTTTTGTTATGTACTAAGTATTCCGCAAAAGTAATGTAATGTCCATGTACGATAAGCTTCGGGTCTCTACAGATATGACCCTGGGGACTTTGAGAGCCCTCAATTTTGGTTTGGTCCAAAGTTAGATTGTTGATATCCCATGGATGATTTTAATTGGATAATTAAATCTAGAGAAAGGGAGAGGCCCCATGCATTGATGTCCAAGTGTTTATCGACACTTCTAGTTCAATTTTATGGAAAATGGGGTTGAGAGTTGGACTGAACAACTTTCTGTTGGGATTTGGACATGTTATTGGAATTTTTTCTTCTTAAGACATTGGTTGGAGGAGGATACCCTTGGGATATCTTGGATCGGGTTTTAAACCTAATTTTTGATCTAGTTCGATCCTATATTGGATGACTATGGTTAGATGGTATTATTAAGCTAATGACCAATCTAGATTACAACAATGTCCTCTAGAAGAGGGTGATACTAGGATCGAGTGGATTGAGGATTATGATAAAATGAGGCAATCTTGGAGTGGGTTTTATTAACCATGTATGTTGTGAACTCATGATTTATAGTATACAACCCATGATATATTTTTTTGGGTCCTTAACTGGTTTGATATTCATTTAGTTAGACTTTCAAGACAGACAATTAATCTAGCTTTGTTGAACTAGATTATCCTATCCCCAGTTCAAATTATTCTATTAGAGACACATGGACTCATAATTGGTAATTTTTTATGTGGACACCTACATTTATTCCCTGGGGTTGGACATTCATGCCACTTTATTTATAGATTTTGGATCTCCTTTATAGATTTGGTGCACACACCTTATGTCATGTGGTTGGGTGAGTCATGTGTTATAAATCCTCTAGTGTGGGCTAGAGTGGGTGTAGATTTACCTTCAGTATTAGTCTAAACCCTATAGTTTAATGTTTTATTTGTTTTTTATTCCCCTTTGTTTTCAAGTGGTTGTCTATTATATGATATTTATTATTAGTATTTAGCTAGGATGAGTTTATCTTGTGTACATTCATTTTTCATGAAAAATGATTATAGGTCAACCACTGGGGGTGGCCTACTTTAATTTATTTATCAATAATTTTACATGAAACTCGGTGTATATGAAAACTAGATGTATGATTTTTGGCCTAATGTTTATTGATTTAATGGAGCTGCTCATGTGGAGTATCAGGATCAAGCTAGTGCAGCTCGAGTGTCATGGAGATTAAGTATGAGGTTTCTCATGGAGTTGGATACCAAGCATGTTGTATTTAAAAAAGTTTTTTATTTTTTATATATGGTTATCCCAATGGGAAACCAAATTTTGTATGTTTATAATTCATTTAGTTTATGTGATTGTATTTTGTATTTCATTTAGTATAGCATGATTATGTTTCAGTTATTTATTATGTGTAATTTTATGTTCATGTCTGTGTATGAGTATGGTTATTTTCCACTCGAATTAAATTAAAACCTAATGGTATAGTCTCACTAATTAGTCTTTTAGACCCTTTCTACTATTTCGAATCTTATCATGTTTAGGGAGGAACACATTAGGTCTTATTGTGATCCAGATTAGGTGACATGTCAAATTGACCTAGGATGGTTGTATCTGACGCTTGCACCGGGGCACTCATCTGTCTTCTGAGGAAATACTGGTAGTTTCCCCACATTCCCACTTTCCAAAGGTGGGCATAATCTGTCACTTATTTAGGGATTTTTTCTCCTTGATCTAAACAGGATGATGATATTTCAGTTTATCCTTCTGTGGATTCCTCATCAGAACTCATTTCCTAGTCCGGGTCTCCCTTAAAGATTAAGAATTTTTTTGTGAAACTCTTCAATGATGCCATATCTTCATGGAATCCGGTTAATTACAATACTTCTGTCTGTACATTCCAAGGGGTTAAGTCAGGGTAGAACCCTTCAATCGGGAGAGTAGTCATGTTGGACATCGCTGGCATGTTTGGACACAGAAACACTAATGCATCTTGGTTTCTTCCCCTTATGATAGGTCTTCTTAAGGGAATGGAAGCCCAAGGAATCCCATGTTGAATACGGGGAATTACATTCCCTAGGAATATTCCAAAGGTTTTCCTCAACCTCCCATGTTTGACATAAGGAATTTTGCGAGTTTAACATCTAGAGGAGATGGATCAGACTGATTGGAACACTGATATAAGTGGATCATATGGGTACATTCCCAAGAGGGATCACCTACGTTGTTTACTGGACAAGTAGATCAAAACTACCAATGATGATGAATCTGAGGATGCTTGGGTCCCCATAAATGGGATTCTAGGGTTTACCATTGGTTAGTATTGAAACTTATAGAGGTTTCCCACATACCCTATATAGGAGGTAGGGATCAAAACCCACGTATTTTGAAGGAGTGATGAATCTGGGTGTACAAATAGGAAAATGACCTGGAGACATGTTGGGGATTACATATGGATAGCAGCCCATCGTAAGAGGGACACTCTTGGTTGGATGGTTATGGATTGTGTATGGGGCTTATGCATGGTTAGTTGCCCAGGTGGATGGCATGAATTCATTGGGATGTGGTGGCCCAAGTTGGAATTGGGATGGTTGATGGAGGGTTTTGTGAAGTGGAGGGATATTGAGATGGAATCATAATGAAGTTGATGGTAGTGTTGGGTTAAAACCTTGGATAGGATTCCTACGTATCCCTGTGGTAGGGAATCAAATCCAACGTAGTTCGGTGGGGCGATGGGACCCTTGATGAGGTTACCCGTGATAAACGATTCATGGATGGGACCTGGAAGAAGTATAACCTACGGCTTGGGCAATGACCTTCTCAAAACACAAAGGATCAAGGGAGACACTCATATGAGACATGGGTGATGTGATTAAACCTCATGGAGGCTTCCTACATATCCCCATGGTAGGGAATCAAAGTTCACGTAGTTCAAGGATGGGTTTTAGAATCAGGTAGTGTGTAAAGCCCAGCAACCCGACAACATGCTGGTGGTTACGCATTGTTAGCAGCCCAAGAGTTGGTCTGAAGTCACTAAAAAATGGACCATGGATTTGGGTCCCAACAAAGGGGACACTAAAGTTTACTAGTGTTTGTTATTTATCCCTAGGGAGGCATCCTACGTACCCTGAATAAGAGATAGAGATTAAAACCCACATAGTTCAATTGAATACAGTTTAACGTCATGCAGGATGAAGAGGGGAACACATTTTAACGTCATGTGGGATGAGGGTGAACTGACATGAATTTTTTATGACCGATGGGTGTTGGGTTTAAACCATAGGGAGGCTTCTTACGTCCCTTTCCTAGAGAGGGAAAAGATCAATGTCCACGTAGTTCGGTAGGTGGGTCATATGCACTAAGTCAGCCCGAGGAGGGTTCCATGGTCGATTTATACTCTAAACTTATGTGAGTCATGCTCGGTGTGGGAAACAAGAGGCAACAAATACCTAATGATCACATCGTGAAGGGTGTGTCTGTGAGGAATAGAGTGGGGCTTATGCTTGGTTAGCAGCCCAAAGGGGAAACATGGTATTAAGCTTGGTTAGTATCCCAAAGAGGTAATTGGGGATTACTATTGGCTAACGGCTGAGGAATATGGATATTGGGACTTACTCCAGGATGGAGGCCTGATGGTGATAAATCCCAAAGGGGGAGGGACGGGGTATCGAGTCCATGTTCCCATCTCCCCTCTAAACTCTACACCTGGAATAGGAGAGGAGGAGCAAGGATTCTACCTCCCGCAAGAAAGGCTAGGGGGGATTACACCAAGATGGTTTCCCCTTTTCACAGAAAAATTTTATTCCATGTAAGGTGGATCTCATTCCATGTGAGAAAGATCTCACTCATGTAGAGACCAGTGGGCATGGAAAATGTCTGAGGTGGGGAAGCCCATGTATATTTCATGGGGTGAGGCTATAGTTTAACGTCATGTGATGAGAATGATAATTCTTATAAGTTTAATGTCCCACATCTCAGATGATGATGATTCACTCCTCATCCTTAGGAATTACATAACTTATACCCACCCACTATTTGGGAAGGGAAGGCATCAACAATTCCATGTGGAGATAGGGTTGTGGAGTGATCCATTGAGGGAATCATGTTAGCATGGATTTGTGAAGAAGCAGTATTTGTTTGCATGTCTATGCGAATAAGAATGAGGATAAGAAACACAATATGATGCCCCACTCAAGGGACCTTGAAATTACATCGTACATACCTGTAGGTCCGTATATTAGAAGGGTTTGTGAAGAAACAAGGTTTATAGGAAAGCACCTTGTGAAGATCTAGTGCTTCAAAAAGTGGAAGGACTCCATGAAGGGGTATGCTTCTAAAACTGAGGTGGCCTACCCTAGGAATAGAATATACATGAGTGTAAAGGGTGCTTCGTGAAGTTAAAGTGCTTTCACGGAGCATGGGTTCCTTGAAAAACATGACATTGCGAAGAGATGTACTTTTTGAAGAACAGTGATCATGCCTTATCAGGGAGTCCACATGTTCATGGAAGGTACTTCACAAAGCATGAGTGCTTTGTGAAGAACCGAGTTCCCTTAGGAAGCTCGTTCGTTTCCGATGGACCATGGGCTGTGCGAAGAGAATCCATTCTTCAAGACTGGTTTTATTTGAGAAAAGGAAAAGGTATTTTACAATAGTCAAGTACCTTGAAGGGGTCATTTTTCTCAATGAATTGCAGAGAAGAGGGTTCTTTTCAATCCTGGATATGAGAATAAGAAAGGTTAGGGTATCCATCCTTTGGGTCTGAGAGAATCCCGATATTTATAGGTAAGATGTGGTGTGAACCACTGGCAGTTTGTTGCAAATAAGTGTGGCCCTTTTTGATCGAAAGCGGATTGCGTCAAGTTTCTCATAACTGCAAAGTTGACCATCATCCCCTCCTCAGTACAGAGGCCCCCATCATTCCCTCTGCGGAACTCATAGAGGCTTCCATCAATTTAAAAGGGATCACATAGGCAATCTGGTTCACTCCACGATGCAAATATTTTCCTCAATTTCATTGTAACCACAAATTCTTAGGCCTATTTACTCTGGGACAATCACATAGGTGACCATGGATTGCTTCTGGTTGTGGTGATGAGGGGTTAGTTATGGTCATGGTTATTAAGTGCTTCAAAAAGGTGCTTCATGAAGTAGTCTCATTGGCATTGGTTTGCTCTTGTCATATTTTCCCTATGCCCACATTTTGGAGCCAACAAATGAACCTCTTAGACTTGGAGATGAGTAGAAAATGAGGCAAAAGTATGTGGGTAGATTTCCAAAATTTTATATAGGAGGATAGAGGCAAATATGGGAACCTATGAATACCTGAACCCCATTTCCCCTCCAGGGTCCGACTTCCAACCGACTATTCCATATGAAATGGGGAGTTTCCTAACCAATTTGACCCCGTCGCTTGTGATGAATGGAGTTTGGAAGGCGATTGAGTTAATATTATACTTGTTCTCATGCCAAGAAGTGTGTTCACTGATGAGGGATACTGAATGGAGGAGCATCGGTCCTACCATCTGGCCTTTCGGGATGAAGTCCTGGTGGTGCAGGTCAACCGCGAGCCTCTCTATGAGCTGTACACCCCACACCACTTCGTGAGGTAGTTTCAGTGCATTCCAGGGATACCCTATAGGTCTACATGGGAGTACTCCATGAGGACCATCCATGTCTGATGAGGAAGTTGTGGCTCATGTTCATATAGAAGGATGGGAATATGCAGAATGAGGTACCTCCACACACGGCTGTTTATGGCCTAGTGAATAAATATACCTAGAGTTGGGAGGTAGCCTACCCGAGGGAGATGTTGAAGCAACAGACCATCTGTGCTAGTAAAAGGGTTCCTCATAAACCTCTAAGTTGAGGCAAGAAGGTAGGAATAACATCTTGTGGTGGAGGGGTTGTAGTAGCGGTGATGCCTGCACCGATTGAGAGGTTGGTGGCAAGGACGGGCTCGACAGTCCTGGAGGAGAAAATTCAGTGAGAAGGGAGGCTACCCAGGGGGTTCATTAGGATACTCATTCAGGATCCGAGGAAGTGAATACACTATATAGATATGACCAAGGATGATATTTTCCTAGATGCCTAGGATATCTGGGAAGTTAATAGACAATTCCTCAATCCTTCCCTAATGTGGCACCATATAAACCATATTGGGATGAATTGTTTAGGGATTGGTAATGCTAGGGATGGATTTTTAGTATCTCAGGAAGAGGGGGAGCATTGCATCACCAATATGGATGAATTGTTTCACTCTTGGGGTGCTCCACATCCAATGAAGGATCAGTTGAAAGTGTTGATCGACCAAATAGTCCCTCCACAACAATCTTCTGCTGAATTGAGGGAGCACTTCCCCATACCAGAAGAATCAAAAGATTACTTCTGGTGGGAAGGGGATAGTAGAGGGATCCTATTGGAGGAAGGTGAGGTTACAAACTCAGACCAGGAAGATTGTGAGGAAACTCTTGAGGTAAACCCTAAACCATTTTCATGTGGTCCTTATTCAGGTCACTTAGACCTTATGAACTAAAATATGACCAACACAGGAAGTCCACATATGCAAAACCATCTCCCTCACAATAGTGGATATGTATTTGGGATCAGAACTTGCTACAATAGTGATTATAATTCTTAATGGGGTCACGACGCCCAGGGTGGTTCTCCTAGAGTCTTTAGATTTCCCAACCATATATGGGGGGCCACACCTTAGGATTACAGCAGAAACAGCTCAGGGGAGTGACCAACTATTTGATCTCTGTATGTTCTCTTCACATAATTTGTACTTATCATCCATTGAATCAGGCCAAGTGACATTTGTGTAATCTCACATATACAGTTCTTAAAATGGATTTGGCCACATTGGTGTAGATGGTAAGGGATCATGGCGCTGACTTTCCCAAGGGAATGATGATGGTCATAGAAGCGGATTCCCATAATGACCAAGACACAGGGATCCTGATCACAGGTGGGATCGTCAGTAGGACAGAACCTGAAATCATTGATGTGGAATCCAACAACGGGGATCAATCGGTTGACATGAGATCTGACCAACCCGGCTAGACAACGGATAAAGATTATGTTGTTGATATTTTAGAGGTTTTCCCCACATATGATCTTCCCGACCCTAAGGACCAATATGAGGCAACATTCGATGAAGAGGATAGGAAGGTTGTCCATCAATTTTCATGGAATCTGATCAAGAGATTCATCATGGAGACCGCACAAACACAATTGATGGACCATATGGGGATGCTTTGTTCTCAGATGTGTGAACTATGCACTGGAGGAGTGGATTCCTTGTGTCATCATATTCTCATCTGAGACATCATGGAAGAGAAGATAAGGGAACACGACCATGGCCTTGGTGTGGGCCAGCAGTGGAGGAAGTCCATGAATATCAGTAGACTCCAGGAGGATGAAAATGTGATACAATGGTTGAGGGTGTGTGTGAATGAGTATTCAACATTCCTAAATGCACAAACGGGGATCATGTCATGATTGAAGGCCCAGTTGGCTGAGGATGAAGATAATAGGAGGCGATCCTCTAAAGGAATTACTATTATCTGAGTAGATGAGAATCAGTCCTGGATTGAGGCTGATGAACTATGCCCCATTTCCATAGAGTAGGAGTGTGATCTTAATAGGTGACATCGGATCCTAGACGCCACAAGACAAAGAGTGGCAGAGCTGGGATTCTCCATTGAAGAGGTCAACCCATCTATGGGAGGGAATGATCCTTGGGAGTTGTAATTTGTGTAAATTCATAAACATATGGCCATGATTTACTTTTTTTGTTGATTTCATGAATGAGTTCCATTACTTGTTTTTTTTTTGTATTTCCATCACATTCATGGAATATCTAGCTATCAATCTGTAATCTTAGGTGGGTTGTTCTCGATGTGAGAAATATGTGATGACTACACAGTTATTCTATTTGAATAGAAGAGTGCCATCTAGGCTTTACGCATCCAGGGTCTGAACAACCAATCCAGATTTCTAATAAGAAAGAGCGAGTCCTGACTGGATAATGAAGTTCTCAGAACAGTTGAACTACTATTTTCCCAATGTTCTCTAATGCATGAGTGGGGTTACACCAGGGGTGTTAGAATCAATACAAATAGAAGGGAGTGGAGATTATGTATCACGATACCCAAAATATGGAACACTATAGGGATGACATGACAATGAAGGCAAACTGTTGACTGTGTTTGAAATATAGTATCCCCATTATATTTTCCTGAAATTAGGATAAAAAATGAGGGTCGACCGATGACCATGTTCGAAACGTGGGGCCTGACTTGAAATGTCATCCATTAGTCTTCTGGAACGTTGGACCAGGATAGTAGTAAATCCATAGGATGAGCGTCCATATTGTTATGGGGTTCATTTAGAAGAGAAAGAGGATGAGGATCCAAATAAAGGGCATGCAAATCATAGAGGGTAGTGTGATGGGTTGTTCGAATGGATTCCAACACTCTTGAAATTATTCAACCATGATGAAAACACATTAGGTGAGTGCATCGGTCTTCTCATGGATTGTACTCATTTTATGAAATGATCTCTATGGAAAAAGAGTATATTGTCCCTCAGTTAAATCTCAATCTAATGAGGTTGATAGACACATATTTTATCACCGTATAGTGAGGATAGAAGAAAAGAAAAGTCCCATAAGGGGGAACAAGGCTGGGATAACTGTATAGAGGGCTTACAAGCACCTGACTGGATCCAGGAACTAGAAATACAGATGTTAGAATGTATTCTACTAGGGAAGGAATCAATCTACACGTAGTTCTGTAGGACCCATGTAGTTTAACGTCACATAGTAAAGACACAAGGGGGATGGGATCTCTAAAGGGGTATGTGATGCGATAACAGTAAAACCGACGTGAATGAGGACAGAAGGAAGTCTGTACCACTTCACGTGCCTCCAATAGAGATCTTAGTACAAGTGTCTTAAAAGGCTGATTTTTATTATAGACCTGAGGTGAAATGGCTGAGTGTTCCTATATATCCTATGAGGATGGGATTCAAGATAGACGTAGTTTTCAAAGCACCATATGGTGAGAGACCCATACTGGTGAGGGAAAACCTCTCTAGTGGAGAAGATAAATCATCCCATAATTATCGTGGGGCATTCTAATCTTATCATGGGTAGAATCATAGCTTATAGTCATACATTGAGGATGTGGTTACCCAAAAAGGAAATGTGGGTTGCAGTATATATCCCGATGTGAATATGGACCAAGCAGTCCATACAACACCACACATCCCTAGTTGTATTCTTTGGACCATATAATAGAGAGGGAATAACTTGGGTCTAGACTTGAGGGAAGGTGCTTAGGCATTCCTTCATATCCCACAAAGATGGGAATCAATCCATACATAGTTCTCAAATTGCAGTTTTAAAATCATGCATGGTGAAAGGCATGTGTGGTTCAGCTGCACTAGTACACATCCTACCAAAACCACTAAGCCTACGTGATTCGTGCTCAATGTGGTAAATAAGGAGTATTGATGGGAATTTCCTGGTATAGGGAGTCACACATTAGGGGAAATGTAATGGTAGGTGAATAACGTCTCAATATTATTTACCCACCTATTTAACATACATAGATGCGCAGAGGGGTAAAACCAAGTGTGTTGGAATTCCACTTGAATAAAAGGGGGTGGAAAGATGTGAATCATAGCACCTAAGATCTAGATTTTAATGATAGTGGCATGATGATGGAGGATAACTGTTGACCATGTTCAAAACATAGCATCCATTTGGCGTTAGCCTGGAGTGGGAAAAAACAAATGAGGCTTGACCGCTGACCATGTTTGAAACACTGGACCTATCGAAAAATGTTGTCTGAGGCCTTCTAGGGTTTTGGCCCAAGATGGTAGGTAAGACAATGTGGAATGATTCCAGGCCATAAAGGGGGTCCCTTTAGATATGGAATGAGATGTAGATCCAAATAAAGGGATCATGAGGCATGGACATGAAATGGGAGAATGTCCAGATGAAATCCCACACTTTGGTTTCTTTTCCATGATGAATTTGAGTACGCCAATGAGATGTGTCAGATTGTGGGAGTCAGATCCCTTTCCAAGAACAAGAGTCAAGGGGATGAAAACTTCTATTTTTAAGAGGGAACTTGGTTTAATGGAATGTGTGTTGGGTGGCAAAGTAAAAAAACGTGATGTGGGTGAGGACTAAAGAGGCCTTCCATCTCATGACACATTCCTGGAGCTGGACCCAAAGACTAAATGTATAGGAATTCCTACATATCCTATGAGGGTGGGAATCAAGACACACATAGTTCTCATATATTTAATGGTAGGGTACCAATGCTAGGGGAAATACTATCATGAAGGTCTGTCCCATGAACCAAAAGAAGAAACATCTGATGGATCTTATTTGTTCGTTTAGGTGGATGTTTTTTTTTGGGAAGCAACCAACCTAGTTTGGAAAATCTAGGAGTCCCTATAGGAATAAATCCATATAATGGCCTTGGAAATTGGAATGCAGATGATTGAAACCAAACATGATGCCCTCTTGATCAAGGACATCACAATGTGATGATGTTTTTAATCATGGGTCCAGGATGATATTGTCATAGTTTAGGGTCATATGATAGGACCAGACCATGCATTTTAACATTGTGTATTAAAGATGAAACAGTTTAATTTCTTGTGGGACCAGGAAACATCGTTTAAGGTTCTATTTCTTGGAATAATTTAGAAGACTGATGTTTTAGATGAAATGCACAAGGTGTGATAAAGCATACTCAATGTGAACGGGGGCAAGTTCCACACCACACCGCGTACAACTCCAGAGAAGAAACCTCGAGGTGAGGGGCCGAAAAAGATATGAGGATATGGGTATGGATCCGAAGATAAAATTTCTGGGTGTTCCTACATATCCCATGAGGATGGGAATCAATCCACTGGAAAATGTTGTCTAGTTTAACGACATGCGATAATGATGGGGGCAGGAGAGAATAGATCCTAAAGGGGGAGTATGTTGTGATGTCATAACAAACCAAGAATGAATAATGGAATAATCATACATACACCACACCATGAAATCCAATAAGAGTTAGGGACAAAATACTGAACATGAGAGATAATTAGTGATGCCTGAGTTGGACCTGGAGATGAAATGTTCGGTCATTCCTACGTATCCCACGAGGATGTGAATCAAGACAAACATAGTTTTGAAAGTGTCGTGCAGTTTAACGTCATGAGATAAGGATGAGGTAGATCTTATTTTATGGTCATAGATCTTGGAATGAATGAAATGAGAATCTTATAAGAGGGCATAAACCTTGAACAAATCCCTAATCCCACATGATCTATGCTTTTTGTGGGAAATAAGGTTGGATAAGATATCTGAAACACGTGGAATAAAGATAAAGGGGAAATCGTAAGGAGCCTCAAAGGACACCACACCATGGATTATTCCTTTTAACATTCAAACACGCACTGAGGGATAGCACCAAGAGTGTCGAAATTCCAGTTGGACATAATGAAGTGGAAGAGGATGTGAATCAAGAAACCAATATTTATGGATTAATGGGAGTGGAATAATGATGGAGGATGTCTATTGACCATGTTCTAAAAACAACATCCATATCGTATGAAAAAAATGGGAACAAACAATTGGTAATCGACCAAAAACTACATTCAAAATGTGAGACTTGTATCAAATTTTCATTCAAAAATCATTGGGGACGTTGGCCTGAGACAGAAGGAGATCCCTAAGGCCTAACATCCATGTGATTTGGGGGTCCTTTTGAATGTGAAATATGATGAAATCACAAATAAAGGGGAACATGAAGCATGAAAATAGGTGAAAACATGTGTGTATAGAGTCAAACACTATAGGTCTTAAACCATAGTGATCCTAGGCACACTGGTGAGTTTCCAAAGAGGTTTGAGGGGCCCAATTTTGAGAGCATATGACTCAAGAAGATGAGTGGAGGATAGGGGGGTGGAGATATCTTAAGAGAGAGGTACATGGCATGGATATTGAAAACCCAATGTGAATGTGGACATAATCCCATACCACACCACATAGCCCATACCAGAGAATATAGGATAATGGGGTGAAAGTAAGATGAGGTTTCTAAGAAATAGGGCTAGACCTGAAGAAAAAATGTTTGGTTGTTCCAACGTATCCCATGAGGATAGGAATCAAGCCATACATATTTCTCAAATTACAGGTTTAATGTCTTGTAGGATGAAAGGCATATGTATGGCGTAGTGAATAACCCAATATAAATGAGGACATAATCCCATATACGCCACAACATTCATAATTCCCAGAAATAGTATAGGCCAAGTGGTTGAGAGAAATAATAAATGGACCCTGGCTGGACTCAAAAACAAAATGTTCGAATTTTTCTACGAATCCCATAAATACCGGAATGAATCCATACATAGTTATGAATATTTCATTTAGATTAACATCATGTGATAAAGATGTGGTAGGTCTTAGTTTATGGTCATAGATCTTGGACCATATATTCCTAGTTTAATGTCATGTGCATGGGACAGATGGTTGGAAAGGGTGAATCATTGTGCCTGTCATTCGAGATACCACAGAATGGAAATAATGATTGAGTATAACTATAGACCATGTTCTTGACATAGTATCTTTCTCATGTGACCTTGAAAGGGAACAAACAATTGAGCATCAACCACTGACTATATTTACAATGCAGGACTCGTGTGAAGTTGTCGTTCAAAATACTTAGGGATGTTAGCCCAAGATGGTAGGAGAGCACTGAGTCCTAGAATCCATAATGTTCTAGGGTCCTCTCAAATGTGAAAGATGATGAAACTGAAATTAAGTGATGCATAAAGCGTGATGGTACCCATTTAGTTTAATGTCTTATAAAAAATAATATTGTGAAAGAGGGGTTTCTCATTGGGATGTGTGTGGCGTGAAAAACATATCCCGATGTGAATGAGGACATAGCGTCCATACCACACCACACAATGAAAATTGAAGACCTACGCTAGGGGGCTATAAAGTTTGAGGGACCTGAGGCTAGACCATGAAAAAAATTCCTAGCCAGTTTTCTTTTTATCGTCGGGCATGACAAGTTATGAGTAGTTTTACATCCTTCTTCCCAAACGAATCATAATGTTTAACATCGTGCAGTGAATATAGAACATTTTAAATTCATGAGGGACTAGACCATGATTACGTGAGCCTTTATGCGGGTATTTTCTTACCAAAGCATTTAATTCCACATCAGCAATTCTAATTGTGGGAAATAAGAAATGAGATCAGGTTGCCCCCGATATATATGGGTATGAAAAAGAAAGAAGAGGTCGGGCGGGGTCCACCCTAACCTGGACAGCATTCCATATCGAGGCATACAAATGTTCAAAGGGATAGAAGTACAAAATGAATCCCCACACCAAGTATTTTGGCCACATAGGGTTGGTGCTAACGATGGAGGATGGTTTTTGACAATGTTCAAAACACATAATTCATATCGTGTGACCTGAAATGGGGGAAACAAATGAGCATCAACCGCTAACCATATTCACATCACGGGATTATATCAAAGTTTCATTCAAGATCATCTAGGATTTTGGACCAATATAGTAGGAGAGCACTGAGACCTAGAATCTATACCGTTCGGGGGTCCTTTTGGATGTGAATGTTGATGGGGGTCCAAATAAAGGGTTCACAGTAAGCGTGAATATGGTTGTGCATTTTAACATCATCCGGTAAGGAGGAAAGAGGTTGAGATCTCCAATGAGGGGAATATATGGTGCAATAATGATAAACTAGGTGTGAATTGAAGGAAAACAAGGCCCTCACTACACCATGTGTTTTGAGAACCATCCAGGCCAAGGGGCCGGACCAAAGGGGAGATCTTGATGTTTGAGTTTGGGCCCACTAACAAAATGGTTGGGCATTCCTAAGTATTCTATAGGACATGAATCAATCCATGCATAGTTCTTCAGATTATCTATAGTTTAACGTTATGCAACAAGGATGCTGATAGGTCTTATTTTATGTTCATAGATCTCGGACCATAACGGTATATATGCCGCTCACATTTTAATGTCACGCAGGACGGTAAAGTAGATTAATGTCGAGTTGGATGGGTGCTAGGTAGTTTTGCATCCTTCATCCTGGATGAATCACACAGTTTAATCTTGTGAATTGAAGAAAGTATAGTTTAAAGTTATGCGGTACTAGGTTACTCAAGGAAAGTACTACATGAGGAATATGGAATTAGTGGGAGGGGTGATAAGCTCTCCATCCATGGTAACTAGGGAGTACATGCCATTGGGGTTAAACCTTGTGAATGACTTAAGGTCCTTCCCATTTGGGCTTCATTTTGGGTGGTTTTCTACTAGGTAACATTGGAATTATTTGGGATAACACCATGTATCCTTGTAAGAAAGAGAGGATGCGAACATTCTTGTTGAAAGCTATAGCTGTCTTGTTCTAATTCCTCTCTAGATTGTGCAGGGCACAAATCTTGTTCTCATTGAGTGCTTCTAGTTTATCTAGACGAATATCAGCTACCTTATATGGTGTCTTCTTATCATAGACAGTTGTGCGTAATGAAGGAAACTAAATCTCAATGGGCAGGATTTCTTTTGTTTTGTACACCCGTGAATATGGGTTCACCTAAGTGGAATTATGTGTCATCGTCCGATAAGCCCAGAGAGAATTGGGGATTTTGTTTGGTCAACTCTTCTTATTCTAACCAACCATATTTTTTAGAATGTTGGAGAGGGTTTGGTAAAATTCCTCGACATTCCCATTTTCTATTGCATGATAGTGGGAGGTATGGTTAGAAGGGATGTTGTGCTTGGCATAAAACTTATTCAGTTCAGCTACCCGGAATTTGGTTCCATTATCGGTGAGGATGGCATGGGGGAATCTGAATTGGTAGATGATATTGGAGCTCAAATATTTAATGATATACTGGACCTTAACCTCCTTTATTTGAACTACCTCTTCCCACTTGGAAAATAAATCTGTAGTGATCAGGATGAACCTGCACTGGCGGGCTTTGGTCGGTGGATATGGTCCCATGAAATTGGGTCTCCAGAGTACAAAGGGCCAAGAGTACTTGGTAGTGTAGCGAGGCTCTGGTGGCTGATGAACAAAATTAGTATGGATTTGGAAAGCATGTAACCTCTTGGAAAACTCGATATAGTCACGCATCATGGTGGGCCAAAAATATCCCAATCTCTGGATATGGTGAGAGAGATTCGGCCCTATTTGTTGAGCCTTGTAGGAACTGGAATGATCCTCATGTATGACCTAGGAAATATCACCTCCTGGAATGAAATGGAAGAGAATCCCATAAAAACCACATCTGTCGAGGATCCTCTCAAGACTGGGACCACTCTAGAGTGTGAACTGCAATTGCGCGGTCGGAGTTGCTCGCGCTCGGCTCAGTCTGCCAGGAGATTACTGTGCTGAAGATAACTGATTAATGGGGTTCTCTAGTTAGGAGTCCCTTCTAACACCATGTCACAGGGACCTAGGGATCCCGTTTTGGGGACTCCAGTGGTAAGGTGGCTTACCTATGGGCTATCATCATCATCTGGAGTAACAAGTGTGATTAATCTTCGATGCGTTACATGAATAATAAAATCATCCTAGTCAAGCTATACAAGAGATGCAGCCAAGCTGTCCATGGCATAGACATGACTGTTCTTGGACTTAGAGACATGTGTAACTTTTGGCTGATATGGTAAATGCTCCCTCAGCTAGAGGGTACATACTAACAATGGTACAAGTACCAGTTTCCTGACGACATAGTCACTGTTGATCTTGATGACAAGTTTTGAGTCCCATTTCACATGTAAGTGGGGAAACTCAATCTCAAGATCCATATCAAGACTAGTAATGATAACATGGTACTCTGCCTCATTGTTGGTACAACCTTCTAACAACAGGAATGAATATGGTAGAACAACTAGAATCGGTGTAAAGAAGATGATACCCAGGACCACTCTATTAAGATCAGTATCATTGAGTCTTATGCCTTTAGGGATTTGGGAATCACCATAAAAATTCATTTTCCAACCCATTATGGATTGATATACTAAGATAATTTTATCATCTATAAAATCAATATCCAAAGACTATTCTGCTGGAGCTAGATGGGAAGTAAGAAAGCCTACCAATACATGTCCCTTGATGGGCTTCTGAGGGAAAACATTTATGTCGAACTGCTGGAGGATCGCTGCTCACCGAGTTAGATGGCCTGTAAACATGGGGAGGTTCAGAATTTACTTTATCATATCCAATTTATAAACTAGCTGTATCTCATGGTATTGTAGGTAGTTTTGCAATTTCTGCACTACGAATACCAGTGCAAGGAAACACTTCTAGTTATAGAATTATCTGGTATGTATTTTGAAAATCATGCAGATGAGATAGTATAAATTGTTCCCGATTCCCTCATTGTTCTTCTCGGTGATAAGGGCACCAAGAGAACATTCCAGAGTAGTCACATAAAGGACCAGCAGTTTTCTAGAAATGGGTGGCATCAGAACCTGAGGCTGTAACAGGTAATAATTGATATCTTCAAACAAAATTTGATGCCCCTCATCCCACTAATAATCATATCCTTTCTTTATTAGCCAATAAATGTTCTTACACTTACCTAAAAGATTTGATATGAATTGGTGTATATTGGATAAGTGGATTTGAAAGACTTAGAGATTCCAAATGTTTCTCGGAGGAGACATCTGACTTATGGCCTTAATCTTCTCCGGATCAATCTCAATGCCTCTATATGTCAAAAATGAAGCCGATAAACTTTCCAGAGGGGACCCCAAAGGTGCACTTAAACAGGTTCATATTCAGATGGTGGGATCAGAGGAAGCTAAGAACTTTCATGAGGTTTTTGAGATGGTCCTAGCACTTGCGAGATTTGATAACTTGATCATTAACGTAGCACTCCACCAATATAATGAGGAACTACTTAAATATTAGGTACACGGCACGCTGATAGGTGGAACCTGCATTATTTAGACTGAAGGGCATTACCTGGTAATAGAAAGTACTATGTGTTTCCATGAGGGATGTATAATCTTTATCCTCAGGGGCCATTTGGATTTTATTATATCTGGAATACCCATCCGTGAAGGAGATGGCCTAAAACCTAGTGGTGGTGTTAATAAATAGTTCTATCACATGAAGGAGAAATTCATATTTCATACTCTGGGAATTTAGATTCCTAAATTTGATACAAACTCTGATCTTTTTGGTCTTCCTCTGGACCGCCACAATGTTATCCAACCATCTAGGGTACTGGACCTCATTTTCGATGTTGGATCTAATGAACATATCAACCATAGCCTTGACCATGGCACTATGCTAAGTGTGAAACTTTTTGGGAGGTTGTTTGGTCCCACGAGGATTTGTTGGAAGGCCTAGTTAGTGGACGACAACCAGAGGATCTAGTCCTGAAATCTCATCATAACACAAGGAAAACACATCATGATGCTGCTTCAGGAAGTCCATGTATCTCTATTGCCCTTCAACAGACACAGCAGCACTGATCAAGGTCGGTTTCAGACCCGTCTCGTTACCAAGGTTCACTTGTACCAATTCATAGACCATGGTGGAGACACCCTCTTCAAAAGCGGGAGGATCATCCTTAAAATCTTCTTCTTTATTAATAGATGAGGGATCCTTGGTGGGAGGTGATTCTTCTGAGTTGATAGATCCTGATGGGATATTGGTTCTAACCCAAGCGATAGTGGACACTACATCGAGGAGATCATGTACTGTTGAGAACATAAAAATGAAATTTGTTGACTTGATCCCATTTGGCCTTCATCCCAAGGGGCCATGCTTGATGATATTAAATAAATAGTGGCACATTGGCTTGGGATGGTTTATCCCAGCACAAAAAAATAAAAAAGTATGACATATTTTCATTTCCATGGGGTGGAAATCCTGATACCTAAGGGAAATAGGGGTCTCTGGAATCACCCGAGCCTGATTTGTATAGGAATATGAGGTGATATACTGGTGTCCCATATACTTGAGAATATGCATACCCCTCATTCTAGAAACAAAAAAGTAATTACCCCAAGTTTGGGGTTGTGGCCTCCAAATGGTGGATCGGGAAAATGTAGGAATCATTCAGTTCTACCCATAGGTTAGTCCCGGCCTCAGTGTGTTCAACCTCATTACCCTGAATCTGCTTGTCCATGCTCTGGTAATAATCACCATCCAGGTAAAGGAATTCACAAGAGTAAAAAGGCGACACATCACCTTGGAGTACACCTACTCAAACAATAAGGGAGTACTTAAGGCATCAGTGATATGAAGAAGGAACTTCTGTGTGCGGGTGGAGCAATGGTCTACCCATAAATGCGTTGTAAGAAGTATCTTGTGAGAAAACCATGAAGTAGGTGCTAGAAACTAGGCCACCAAACTGGGTCATCAGGAAAATATATCCAACTGATGTTTGTTCTGTCCAATAATAACCTTGAATTTTTAGGTCATAAGGACATAGATCATCCTCGGATAGGCCCATATTTCGGAGTGTCTAGGTCAGTATGAGGTTGATCACTGACCCTATGCTGACAAGATTACAGCGAACCTACACGCTATTAAAATGGATAGTGATGTACAGTGGGAGGATATTACCCTATATGGGAGAACCATTATCTTCTCCATAGAAATAGATAATGTCCTAACATTTAGAATGCTTGACTTCCTTCGCATGGAAGGATGTTGTGGCTGCTACCTCCATCTCAAACTGGAGGGGGGGTTTTAGAGCCTCTAAAAGGTCTTAACATATATACTCTAATAGGAAAAGAGTCTCGAGGATAGATAGATTTGTAGGAATAATTGAAAGATTCTTAATAATTTCATACTTCTGTTGCAAGCATGAACTTCTACTAACTAGATGTTATCTTGTTGAAGGAGGTATTAAGGGTCCTTCTGGCTAAATTAGTGGCCGACTAGTGCTAGGGATGTCCCACTGCTCACAAGTCTAAATTCATTGAGAGACTACCAGATGAGGGCTTGATGAATGAGGCATATACATAACATAATTTATCTGATCGTAACACGATCGTGGTGGCCCTGCCTGACCAAGTATCACAAACAATGGTAGAAGAGGATATGGTGAAACAAGTTGAGAAGGTTGTGTGGGTTGAGCTCCACGGTGGCCCTACTATCTAGTTTTTTGGGAATGAAAATCATGGCTAGATGTATTGATCGATTCATTCTAAAGACTCACATAACCACGACTCTATCTACACTGGAAACGACTGGGGATATTGGGGGGATTTGTTTGGCACTCCTCATCGTCGGGAATCATGTAGGGGTTTACCAGCTCCATGATGCTAATTGAAGAATACCCTTGATCATCACTTGAGGAATATTCTATAATTGGATGGATTTTGTGGGAATTTTCCGATTATAGGGGCTTGAAATTTTTGAGAGTACATGATGAAGATGGAATCGGTGGGAGACTTTGATTTCCCTTGGATTGCTGATGCTTTCCCTTCCGAGGAGAGGGAGGCTGAGATGCCAACGTAAAAGTGGCGACCGTGGGTGATGCAGTGTCTTCTGAAGACTCTTGTTTATTTGAACGTGCATGGATAATACCAAGGGCGTTAGATACTACCTTATGGGCCATCCAGTCATCGTATTTTTGGGACTCTTGGTTAGATACCTGCTTCCACCCACAATCACTATCACTGTCACTATCAGGCTGTATGAATACACATCCCACCTATGTTCAAGTGAGACCTGACATGAGTATGTTATTATAAACCTGGTCTTGGATCTAGTCATTAAACACAAAGAGATTCTTGAGGTTATTCCCCAAGATCCTGTAATAGGGGCATTAATTTGGGTGGTCAATGACATCTTCATCTTTGGGCCTCATTCATTCTGGAAACCATAGAATTCCCTATTCTAAGGCACTTTGGAAATAACTGGGGACCTAAGCCTCATTAAATGAGTAGGTCTGGTTCGTTCTATCTGAGAATGGGGCTCTAGGAGCCTGGCCCTGATGGGGGGCTAGAGGACCCTGTTGAGGAGGTGGATTTTGGTTATCTCACCTAGGTGGTGGCGACGCATTACACGGAGCCACTGTCAATTTTGAGGTGGTCACTGCTCGGTCGGACGCTGCACCTAAGGTGGTGGGCCTCGGTGAGGCTATATAGGTGGATCCAATGGTAATAACTCAAGCTACCCGAGGTCCTTTACTTATGCTACTATGGCAAGCTCGGCCTTAGCATATCTTCTTGTAGGAACTACAGGAGGTAACTGACGTGCCTTCTTGTCTTACTGCAAGGATTCCTCTAGATGTTGTACTTTGTCAAATAAATCTCAGAATCCTCTTAGGTATTTTTTTATAATGAGAGGGGTGACTAGTTCTGTTTTAAAATTTCCCAAATGCATTGCCAACAACTATTCATAAGTCAGTGGTACATCAAGGGAGTAGGTGAGGCCTTTCCACCGGGAAAAAAGTCCATGATGCACTTTTCATGCCTTTGATTTCACGTGAAGTGGTCTAAAATAATCATCTTCTAGGTGGTGGAACTGAACTGGTAAAGAAACTTCCTACAAAGATTCTCCCTACCAGCTACTGACCTGATGGGTAGCTGGCTATACCAAACAAACACGGTTCATTCCAATTTTTGTATGAAGCACTGGAGTTTGGCGGCCTCCTGCTGTGTTAGAGTTCCCAGCATGGGTCCACACCTTGAGATGAAGTGGCCTATATACAACGGAAGATCACCTATTCAATTAGAGGGGGAAAAGGTAGGATTTTTGAAACCTAGGGGTGTTGTCATATCATCTATCCATGCCGGATATGGATTTCCATCGGGCAAGATATCCACCTGACGATTTTCTAAAGCCTCAAGGTGGGAAATGAGTGCTTCCATTGAATAATTTGAATGGGTATTCCTATCTTGACAAGGATTCATGACCATTAGTGTGTTGGAAGGTTCCTCAACATGATAAGCAGGCCCAACAGCTCGTGGAGTAGCTAGTGGGATGACTTGCAGGACTACTGAGAGAATGACCCACAGAGAAGTTGGGGGAACCTAAGATGGGTCCCGATGAGGATTATCATGCAATTTGGGTGGATTTTGTGAGTTGTATCAATCCCTCATTAAATAAACTCTATCATCTACCCTGTCTTGTGGGAAGGATAGTCAGGGTTGCCCAGATCCAACTTGCTGGGGGGAGGGTATACCTGCCCCTACTGCCCCGATCACGGATTACCATAGCCTGGTTGATATTCCGCATCATGCTTAGTGAGAAGGCCATCAACCATATTTTTATGCTCTATGAGTTTTTGTTGCAACATGTACTTTTAAAGATCATCTTTCATCTTCTCCACTGAGCCAGACAGATTAGAGGGTTTGACAACCCCAAGATGCTCTTTGCCCTTATTGGGATTCTGGGCAAGGGCTAATGACTCAGTTGGTATGTTAAGACCCAGTAAATTTGTTTTCTAGTGAGAAACCCTTCCCAATGGATCTAATAGGGGTAGAACTCCCCTATGGGTTAAGTTCTCATCGAGTATATCTAAATCGTTCTCTCCCTCAAATAGGCCAACCATGTTAACCACGAATGTACCTGAAGGAATATCCTCAATATCCCCTAGAAAGTCAAGCTGATACCAGATAGAAATGAAATAAAGGGTCATATACTTCCCCCAACCATGGATTTGAACATGTGGGGGATCCTCATTTATAATTATGTGGAGCAATTTGATGCTCAGAGTGCATCGTTTCTGGAGGATCCGATGATGACCGGTGACTCAGGGCGCTGAGCCACAGGGAGCACAGCCAATTAAACCATATGACATTGCTGGTAAATCTCTTCCAAGTGTGTCTGACCCTTGGGGTAAGTTATTTGCTGATAAGTGAGATAGATGCTCATCACCCAGAGGTTTTGGAAAAATAAAGAGACTTCTTCCTATGTAATCGATTCTGTCACACAGATGTTCGGGGTTGAAACTGGCCAGAACAACTCTAGGAAATGGTCCACTACAAAGATGTCCCACAAGGTCCTCAACTCAGACTTAGGGTTCAGCCCTTGGTTTCCCCATTCATAGATTGGCGGAGGCTAAGGGCCTGCTAATGAAACTAAAGAAAACTACTAATACATTAGACTGGACAGTGGATAATACGACGAGTAAGATGAAAAAATGCATAATCTTGCATTGTCTTATGAAGAATTCAACAACTAAGATAGCACATCTTGGTTAGATGAACTAGTGTACAAAGATTCCCATGCAGTGGCTGAGGTTGCTAATAGTGGGTCAAGCAATTGTTCTTTCTCTATCAGTCCCCAGAATAACTCTTTTTGATCTTTGGTGGAGGTAGAGAATGGTCGTATTGATGATAGGAAGTATTTCATGAATAGGCCCTAGAAAGGGGGAAATATTCCTCCTCCTGTATGTATCTTCATAGGGTGGTATGAATTCAATGGAACTCAAATTCTGAGAGGATGAGTCTTATATTCCTTGTTCCTACCCCAACCCTCGACACATAATATTGAGTTAAGGGTTCCACTAAAAAACCACATTCCACCCTAGAATCTGAAAAGATGGAAGTTTTAATCATGGTCTAAAACTTCCCATAATTCTTCATTTTGTGGTGGTGACCTTTCCTCCTGCCCTGATATGGTTCTTTAGGAAAGGGTAGGTTTTTGGCACGAGGAAGACCTTTATCTGAAATGGTGCTGGGGAAGATAGGACTTCTACTTGGGTGAGTTGGGGTGTGTGGAGCAGCCAAAAAATTCAAAGGGAACATGAGGAGGGCCTCCGTGTCCACTAGATGGACTGCGGAGAGAATCCCCATGGGAAGTGTTGAAGTGGCTAGGACCTCTTCTAGAGATGGTGGGAGCATGAGAAGTACTTCCCTGTTTGTTTCCCTTAGTAGTGATAGTATGAGGAGGGTCTTCGTACAAGTCAAATTAAACACGGGGAAGACCTCCACATTGGATTCCAATGAAGCGTGGCGGACCTCCACATATCTGATTTAATAAATGAGGTGGCCTTTTTTGGTTTTAGTAAGAGCATGGGGAAGACCCCCACGCTGATGGTTGACTGGGTGAGGAGGATCTTCCCATCGGTGACCTTTGTTAGGAGGAGAGGCTCCATACATGGGATCACGAATGTGAAAAAAAACCTCCATGCTGGATTTCATTACCATAGGTTGGGCCTTCACTTAGAATGATGGTGGTATTGGGAGGACCTCTACATCGGGATTGAGAGAAAGGAGGACTTTCTCTCTCATTGATGGTGGCATGGGGAGTACCTCCACACTGGATGTCATTGCCACTGGTAGGCTCACGACGGGCACTTCCTATATCGGCGACCAAGTGAGTCGTCCCAACCTGCATGTGGGAGGTTGGGGCCTCGATCTAGGCCGAGCGTATAAGATCCCTTACATAGTATAAATATTCTATTTTAATTATGTATCAATGGTGGCATGGGACACTATATCCATTGACGATGACGCCCCTGGCGGGCGTCCTCCTTGGCTTTCACCTAACATTGGCATCGAGTTAACTGGATGGGGTTAGGGGTGTAGGTGTATAACTCACATGCTTATCAGCCTATGGGGTCGGGTGGTGGAACTGACGCAACCTGGACGGATCCCTCCTTGGCATTCCTCAAGAAGGGATCATAGCTGGGTTGTCCCGAACATCCCTCAACTCATTGGCGTAAGGGAGAGAGTCATCAAAGCATTCTAGGGAGAGGCTCCTGAAAAGATTATAGGTTGGAGTGGGGAGTAGTGGATCCCTACACGGCCCTTGGGGGTTGTGGAAAAGATGAGGTACAGAAGCCTCTATATCCTATCAGGACATATCCCAAGTTGGGATAATCCCTTATTCCTCATATCTTTGGACACATTTGTTGATAACCCTCCTCTGAACGAGGTCAGACGGTGAAATATGTCATGGCCACCCAAAATTCATAGATGTGGAGGGCTTTAAAAGGGATATAGAGCCATGTGGGATTGCTGCATTGGTGTTTCCCAAACTCTTGTGTTGGTGGTTGGGCAGGGATTACTTTCCTGTCATATCAGCTTGGGTCTTGAAAAGCATGAAGATTCAACAATTAGCGCTGAAAGGAGGAAAGCAATGTCTAGTTACCTAGAATCATTCCATATCCCATAATTGGTAATAAGGATATACACTAACAACATCACATATCAAGATATCCAACGTTCAACTGCCCCAATCTCTTCTAAGTTTCACACCAGACCCACTATTTTTCTGGAGGGACTTGGTGCTAGATAACTGGATCTAGTGACATTCTTATCCACTGATGTCTCAAAGGATACTAATATCCACATTGATGAAAATATTTTCATGTTGGGTCCACCATTTCTATTTATGATGCTTTCATTGAAGAACACATACATATTCCGAGGATGTACTGGATGGTTCCCTACATTACCGCTTTCCACAGGAAGCATATATCACTTATTCAGGGATGTTTTCTCCTTGATCAAAATAGGATGATGGGAAGTCGGTTTCTCCTTCCATGGATTCGTCCTCGAAACTCATCTCCTTGTCTGGGTATCCCTTAAATTTTAATATGTTGCTCATGAAACTCTTTGATGGTGCCATATGTTCATGGACGCTGGTTAATTACACTTCTTATGTAAGGAAATTCCAATGGTTCAAGTTAGGGCCACAACCTTCAATTGGGGGATTAGTCACGTGGGATATCACTGGCATGTTTGGACACTAAAACACTAATGCATCTGGGTTTCTTCCCCTTATGATAGGGATTCTCCAGGGCTCAGAATCCTTAGGAATCCCATGTTTAATGTGGGGAATTACATGCCATAGGCATGTCCCTGAGGTTTTCCTCATCCTCCATTGTTTACCACAAGGTATTCCGTGAGTTTAACATCTATCGGAGATGGATTGAACTGATTGGAACACTGATAGGAATGTATCAGATGGGTACATTCCCAAGAGGGAAAACCTAAGGGGTTTACTGGATAAGTTGATCAAAAAATCCAATGAAGGTGAATCTGAGGATTCTTGGGTCCCTATAAAGGGGATGCTAGGGTTTACCATTAGCTGGGATTGAACCTTATGGATGTTTCATGTGTACCCTTTCTAGGAGGTAGGGATCAAAACCCATGTAGTTTGAATGGGTGATGAATCGGGGTGTACATATAACGACCCACACTTTACATTGTTATTGCTTCAAAATTGAAGCACACTTATTACAACATATAACAAAACCATGAAAGGACTGTATAGTTAAAGTGTCTTTAGAAACTGTGAAACATAAACAACTGGTTCATAAAGAATCTACATTTCGTCCCATTTATTTCATCATATCTAGAGTCGCTTTAGGAATTTCCTACTTAATAACCTTCTTCCTGACCTGGGGAAAGAAAACATACAAAATGGGGAGCTCAAATTCTCAGTAAGGGTAATCAAAAGAAATATCAATCACATCTTATTCATAAGAACATAACATTTTTGAAATCTTAACCTGCAAAGGAGATCAAAATTTCATAACATGGGTTAAATCATAGTAGTGAAATGTAATCCCAATAATCATAACATAAAACATGAAAATTTTTGGAATAGTCACATAATCATAGAGAATAATTTCTTATTATTCAAGACTCATTGCCAAGACTATCTACTATCTTAGCAGACAAAGTCCATTTTTGAACCGAGTTCACTCCTCGTTTCAGTCCTGTTTCACTGAACAAGATTATCCTGTCATTCCAGCCATGTCTATCTCATGAGATATAAATCTTTACCCAATGCATTGGAGGGAGATATAGGTCCCACCAATCTCATAATGAAACCATTCTTATGTGTTCCACAAAATCATAAATCATACATCATACCATAACCCATGTAATAAAAATGGGATTATTAATCATCATGCCATCATAACACAATCCATATAAGATAAAAGAACATCATAAAAATAATTCCATCATAACATAATCCAAACAATGTAAAAATATGGATAGAAACATAACCCTATATTATCTTATATGGATAATAATTTTGATAAAACACTTGAACTCCATTCTTGAAGAAAATATCCTTTCTACTTCAAAAACATTTTCACTTCTTAACATGTCATATAATTTTAAACTAAAAGAAGTTGATTAAAAATAAACTTGAAATCTTGTGATGGATGCTTCATATAAATAATTTTCTAAAAATCTATTTATGCCGTATAAGTTTAAAAAAACATTCTTCTCGTACTTTGGCCAGAAAATTCAAAAAGTACCTCGAATGAAAAATGACAAAAGATTCCTTTCATATCTTTTACTAAAAGCTCACCAAAGGGTAAAATTTCATTTAAAAAATTGTAGTAGGATATAAATAATATTAAATATTGAGGAAACATGGATGTGGATGATAAATATTCCCTAGTAAATTCTGAAGTATAAACAATCTCGGATAAAAATTGAGATTGCGAGATTTTCCCTCACCTTAGGTCCGATATACTTTGTACATGTCCAAACCACCTGTATAATGATTTAAATAAAGTCATTTAATTATTAAAGAATCTTACTCATTGTTATGATATCATATATGGTCATATTCTTAGCTTCGTATTAGTAATATTTCATTGCTACTTGTTGTTCGGGTGTTTATTGCTTTTTTGTTCTTATGTGTGTTTTGTCAAATAAATTCTTATTCTTTTTTTTAGGTTATAGATACCTCATTTCAAGAATTGTATTAGTGTAATATATATCATATTTATTCATTCAATTCATTTATATAATCATTATGCAATGAAGATCATGTAGAACGAGTCGCATCACATCGTGGAGATGGTATTCCGTACGTACGCACGAGAGATGATATCGTTCTCATGATCATGGATTTATATCGGAGTGTTGTATAATTATTTCAGAATAAATATCACTTTACAATAATCATATATAGTTATTATTTACACCATTATACCCATCCAAGTAAGGTTTTGGTGGAAAACAGATTACACCACGGCGTGGAGACGGTATTCCATACGTACGCACGCGCTGTGATTTTGTTTTCTGTAGGATGGATAGATGGTGAAATTGGGTTGTTTTAAACATATAATAACACATAATTATATGAGTGATACTGATGTTATTACTTCATAATGAAAAAACTAAAGAATAAGAAGTAGAAGAAGAAATAAAGTTGAAAGAATTGGTAACAGACATTACCTCTTCTTTGAAGCGCATCTTTTTAACCTCCTCTTTGGGCACTAAAGATGGTGTTTGAAGAATACCAGAACCTCTAAGATGCTTCTAGGGAAGTGGATAAGAGAAATTGGTAGGTTCTGTCTGATCTTGACGGCTCAATGTGGTGTGAGGAGGAGAGGTAGGAGGTGCCCTTTTATAATGTAGGAGAGGGGCACCTTAGGAAAAACTAAAAATATTATTTTATTATAAAGTCAGATTCGTTTTTTAATAGCTAAAAATAGATATATTTAGAAGCTAAGGTGGGGATGGGTTGAAATCCTCTCATACAATAGAATTTAGACATGTTTAGGTTTCTATTTTAACCTTATCATTTAGATTTATCTTTAAGTTAAATAATTTTACTTTTACCGTGTCTTCTTGTTTTCTTACACTATAAGGTTAATAAACTTACTATAACCAGCCAAAAGAACCCCAAGTTGTTTATTATTAATATATATAAATGTATCTAAGTCATTTGGCTGATCCTTATATTTTTAAGAATAAAATAACAATTAATAATATAATATTTGTTTTAAAATCTATTTTATGTCAATTTTGACACTATTTGGTAATTGATTTTTGTGAAAATCATAACATAATTATTAGTTCAAAAAAAGCTAATTAAATAAAAACAAAAATTTCATATTAACCTATAAAATTAGTGTAATTCCTAAAAAGTCTCAAATTACATTTATTTGGGTATTTATAACATCAATTATGTCAATATTTCATTAATAAGATAATTACTGCATCATCATTGTCTCATAAATAAATTAAATTATTTAATGTATAAAAATTATAAATAAAATACCATTATGTATTAAATATTACTATCTTTATAATGAATATTTATAGTAAAATTTATATTATGTATAAACCTATATTAAAAATGTTTTATTTATTAAACATTGATTTTAACTATTTTAACTATTCTTTAAATAAAATAATATTAAATGTCCTAATCTAATCCAAGTGGGCCTAAATGGACATAATTTATTCCTAAGGTTTGTTTTCGTCCAATTAAACTTATCCAATAGAATTAAGACATCAGTTAGGGTAATAATAATTTCATTGTTACCCTTAATTACCCTATTTAGTTTTAACTGTGGTAAAAAAAAGTAAAAAGTTATTATTCACCAAAAATTATTTTTATCTTATTGAACCACATTTTACTCCTTGATGTTAACCATGTGTCTCGGATTTTCGAAATTCCACTCACAGAAGCGGTAAAATTAAGTTTTATGTAAATTTTCAAACTCTCCTAGGAGGTGGGTAAAAGACGGTGAAAAGTTCAGAAAAATTTTTATATGTATAAAATTATGATAAAATGACTCCAATGAATTACATTGAACTTATATAAGTATTATGTATAAATTTTTACCTAAAATAAATTTAAATAAAATAAATAATTATTTCAATAAAAAGTCGGTTTTTAAATAGTAACCTAGTGTTTTCACTATTCATCAAAAATTGAATTTTTTCAGAAAAAATCCAAAATTTTACCCTAGGCTAATTTCGATATTCCAAATCCAAAAATGAAGTCCATTTTGAAAAATAAAAATTACAAAATTTAGAAAAGTGGGTATTACTATTCATAACGTCTAGTTTTAATAAGATTTTAATAGCATATCATTGTTTAGTGAAACTCGGTATTGCGTACAAAACAAGCTATCAAGGAAGGCCACAGTTGTGTATAAAGAAAGCCAAGCTAGTGTTATGTGTAGTGAAAGATTACTTTGATGATGTATATAACATAAAAACAAAATATTTCTCATAACAATCTCGGGTGTTACATTCTACCCCTCTTAAATGAATTTCTCTCTCAAAATTCATCACTTTGTAAAAAACAGATGAGGATACTTCTACCTCATCATATCCTCAAGCTCCCATGTAGCTTATTCTAATTGGTGGTTCCTCCATAAAACTTTCACCAAGCTAGTAGTCTTTTTCCGTAGGACTTTTTCGCTATGATCCAGAATCTCTATCAGCTATTCTTCATAAGAAAGATCTTGCTCCAGCGGTACAACTTCTGAGCTGAGTACATGTGAAGGATCGGGTATGTACTTTCTCCGGAGAGATACATGGAACACATCATGAACTTGAGAGAGATTCGGGGGAAGCGCCAATCGGAAAGCTACCATCCCAACATGATCCAGTATTTTGAAAGGACCTATATACCTAGGGTTCAACTTTCCCTTCTTTCCAAATCTCATTACTCTCTTCCAAAGAGATATTCGTAAGAACACTTGACCACCCACTTCAAACTCTAGGACTTTTCTTCGATTATCGGCATAACCTTTTTGTTGACTCTGAGCTGTGCTAATGTGTTGTTGAATAGATCTTACCTTTTCTACCATCTCATCAACAAGATCAGGGCCTAATAGCTTTCCTTCCCCCAACTTCATCCCAACAAGTTGGAGTTCGGCATTTCTTTCCATAGAGAGCTTCATAAGGAGCCATCTGAATACTGGAGTGAAAGCTATTATTATAAGAAAATTCCACCAAAGGTAGATGTTGATCCCAACCATCTTTGAAATCCATAGAGCAAGATCTTAACATATCTTCTAGAGTTTGAATTGTTCTCCCAGACTGACCGTCTGTCTGAGGATGATAAGCAGTGCTGAAACTCAACTCTGTATCCCGAGTATGCTGAAGACTTCGTCAGAACTTTGAGCTAAACCCCGGATCCTGGTCAGATATAATGGAAAGTGGTACTCCATTCAATCTTACCACTTCCTTTACATATATCCTGGCAAGCTGATCCAGAGAGAAATCTTCTCTAATAGCAAGGAAGTCTGCCGACTTTGTAAGACGATCAACTATGACCCAAATAGCATTATTACCTTTGGATATTTTAGGAAGTCCAGTGACAAAGTCCAAAGTGATGTTTTCCCATTTCCATTCGGGTATGGGTAATGGTTTTAACATCCCCTTAGACTTCTGTCTCTCAGCTTTAACTTGCTGACAAACCAAGCATCGAGAGACATATTCAGCGACATCTCTTTTCATGCCATCCCACCAGAAGTACTCTTTCAGGTCCCTATACATCTTCGTGCTTCCAGGATGAATAGAGAATGAAGAACTATGGGCCTCATCCAGCAGCTCCTTTAATTCTGGGACGGGAGGAACACAAACCCGATTCCTGAACCTTATTATTCCATCACAATCAAGGTTGAATTCAGGAACATTTCTCACCTTCTTTTGTAACTCTACATCTTCTTTTTGTGCCTCTTTAATCTTCACATGTATAGATGGTTGAACATTCATTTGAGAAAGATAAGATTTCTCCCCTTCCACTATAATTCCAAAATCCATCCTTTGTAAATCCATAAATATTGGATCTTTTGTGATCCTCATCATGGATAAGCTAGCATGGTCTTGTCAACTTAATGGATCTGCCACCTTGTTTTCTTTCCCTAGGTGGTAATGAATTGAGCAGTCATAATCCTTGATCAACTCCAACCATCTTCTTTGCTGCATATTCAGCTACTTTTGTGTGAAAATATACTTTAATCTTTTATGATCAGTATAAATATTACACCTTTCACCATAAAGATAATGCATCCAAATATTTAATGAAAATATATCCATAGATAACTCCAAATCATGAGTTGGGTAATTTTACTCATGGATTTTCAACTACCGTAAGGCATAAGCTATCACCATATCGTTTTTCATAAGAAAACACCCCATACCCTTCTTGGATGCATCACTGTAGATCACAAACCTTTCTCCACTACAAGGAAGTGTGAGTACAGGTGCACTGGATAACCTTCTTTTCAACTCCTTGAAATTTTCTTCACATTCCTCCGTCCACACGAACTTTACTTCTTTTCGAGTCAACCTGGTGAGTGGATTAGATAATCATGAAAAATATTTCACAAAACGTCGATAATATCCAGCCAAACAAAGAAAACTTTGGATCTTAGTTACTGTTGTTGGTCTCGACCATCTTTCTATAACCTCTATTTTTGTTGGATCCACAGATATCCCTTCTTTTGAGATTATGTGACCCAAAAATTAATCTTTTTGAAGCCAAAATTCACATTTGGTAAATTTGGCATAAAGCTTATCCTTTCTCAGGGTCTTCTATACAATTCTCAAGTGATCTTCATGTTCTTACTTTCTCTTTGAATAGACAAGAATATCGTCTATAAATAATACCACAAACTAATCAAGATAGTCTCTAAAGACACTATTCATCAGATCCATGAAGATAGCAGGGGCATTAGTAAGACCAAATGGCATCCCTATAAATTCATAGGGTCCATACCTTGTACGAAAAGTTTTCATTGGTATATCCTCCCTTTTGAACCTTAATTGATGATACCCTGAATGAAGATCAATCTTGGGAAAGTATTGAGCTCCGCGTAGTTGATCAAATAAGTCATAAATAAGTGGGAAAGGATATTTGTTCTTGATAGTGATCTTGTTAAGTTCTTGATAATCAATGCAAAGTCTCATTGATCCATCTTACTTCTTAACAAGTAGAACAGGTGCTCCCCAAGGTGATGCACTAGGGCATATGAATCCCTTATCAAGATTCTCTTGGAGTTGCTTCTTCAATTCCTACAACTCAATTGGGGTCATTCTATAAGGTGTATTTTAAATAGGCAAAGCACCTGGTACGAGTTCTATTGAAAAATCAACTTCATGATTTGGTGGAAGACCCAACAATTCCTCCAGAAATACATCATCAAACTCTCATACAATGGTCATATTCTTAATCATGAGTTTCTATCCAACAATTTGAGATAAATAACCTTCATTTAGTAGAATCAAGACCCATAAGATGGAAGAAATTTCCACTGGAAGGTTATGTTCATCCTTGCATCGATAGACGATCATAGATTGATCTGGAATACGAAATGTGACTTCCCTTATATGGAAATTGATATGATCTCTATATAAAGAAATCCAATCCATGCCTAGAATCACATCAAATTCCACTATAGGAAGGATCACAAGATTTGCAGGAAGCACATTCCCACAAACTTCAATTGGAGAATAATTATAAACTTTTGATGCCACTGTTGTGCCATTAGGAGTTGTTACAGCTTACTCAACATCTATTTGTTGAGGTAATATAGTGATACCCTTAGAAAATTCTTCATAAATAAAAGAGTGGATGGATCCAGAATCAAATAAAACATTTGCTACTTTAGAGTGGATGGTAAGTGTACCTTTCACCACTTTGTTATCGTACTCCACATCGCTGAAAGAAATTTCAGGTGACATTCCTTTTTCTTTAGCCTTAAGAGTTTGTTGACATCGATCATCATAAAAAAAACCCTTGGATTAGGTCATTGATTAGCATAATTCCCCATTTCCTTGCACTTGTAACATTGAAGTGTAGGAGGTGCACCCTGTGTAACCTTTTATTTGTTCGCATCACTAGAAATATTCTTCCCATCATTGCGGCATTCAAATGCCTGATGACCTTCTTTTCCACATTTGAAACATTTACATGTCCCTTTAAGACAACTCCCTCCATGTTTCTTTCCAAACTTTGAGCATAAGGGAAAACTCGTCTTCTTTTCAATGTGCTCTTTAGATTTCCCTTTGAATTCCATTTTCCTCTTCTTATCAAACCCATATGACTGATGGGTTACTCCAATATCCATCTCAACCTTTAGATCACATCGAACGATTTCCTCGTAGCTATTTAAGTCCCTTATGGCTAATGCCCTTTGAAGACTTGGTTTTAAGAAACTAAAGAATCGATCAATCTTACTATCAGGTTGGATAATAAGCCCATAAGAGTACCTTGCAAGTCTTGTAAAATTTTCTTCGTAGGTACCAACAGATTTATCATCCTTTTTCTTTAGTTCAAGAAACTCCTTCTCCATCTTTGTTCGAAGAATACGAGGGAAGTAATTATTGAAGAAAAAGTTCTTGAACTCATCCCATTCCATGGAATCAATTTCATCTCTTGGCCTCGTATTCTTGATAAGATTTCACCATGGATCTGCTTCACCTTCCAAACGATATACTGCTAAGATGGCTTTATCATGTTCATAACATTGAGGAACTGAAAATATATTTTCAGTGGTACTGATCCATTTTTCAGCCACTAATGGATCAGTAGAATCGCTGAATGTGGGTGGACGTTGCCTCATGAATTATTCAACAGAATATTTTCTCTTTCCATTGCTCGTTTGGAAGTCCTTCATGATTCATAGCTTGAGAAATTATGTGAGCATGACTACAAGATTTTTCATTCCAGCTCCCATAACTGTTGCTCAGGGGGAAAATCATTGCATTGCTCATCGCATTCCTCATTAACACGGTTCCTTCAGGTTCCAGCCATTGACTAAAACCAATAAGAATAGTGTGAGCAACACTAATTATAATAGTAAAACCACATAATCAAGAATAAAATTTTACACTTAAGGTCTTATCATAGGTTGTTCATGGCCATTTCTAAAACACTAAGATTGTGTTCTATGCTTTGACATATCCTTAGGGTTCTTACTAAGGCTTTCACATCATAGTTTCCAAGGTTGACTATACCTTTCTGCTGATACCAACTATAATGACCCACACTTTACATTGTTATTGCTTCAAAATTGGTCCACACTTATTATAACATATAACAAAACCATGAAAGGACCGTATAGGTATAGTGTCTTTATAAACTAGGAAACATAAACAACTGGTTCATAAAGCATCCACATTGCCTCCCATTTATTTCATTATATCAAGAGTCCCTTTTGGAATATCCTACTTAATAACCTTCTTCCTGACCTGGGGAAAGAAAAAATACAAAATTGTGAGCTCAAATTCTCAGTAAGGGTAAACAAAAGAAATATCAATCACATCATATTCATATGAACATAACATTTTGGAAATATTAACCTGCAAAAGAGATCATAATTTCATAACATGGGATAAATTATAGTAGTGAAATGTAATCCCAATAATCATAACGTTAAACATGAAACATTGTGGAATACACACATAATCATATAGAATCATTTCTTATTAGTCAAGACTCATTGCCAAGACTATCTTAGTGGATAAAGTCCATTTCTGAACCGAGTTCACTCCTCGTTTTAGTCCTGTTTCACAGAACAGGATTAACCTTCCGTTCCATCCATGTCTATATCATGAGATTTAAATCTTTACCCAATTCATTGGAGGTAAATATTGGTCCCACCCATCACATAATGAAACCATTCTTATGTGTGCCACAAAATCATAAATCATACGTCATAGCATAACCCATGTAATAAAAATGGGATTCTTAATCATCATGCAATCATAACACAATCCATATAAGATAAAAGGGCATCATAAAAATAATTCCATAATAACATAATCAAAACAATGTAAAAAAATATGGATATAAATAGAACCCTATATTATCTTAGATGGAAATTAATTTTGATAAAACACTTGAACTCCATTCTTGAGGAAAATATCCTTTCTACTTCAAAAACATTTTCCTTTCTTAAAATGTCATATAATTTTAAACTAAAAGAAGTTGATTAAAATAAAATTTCAAAACCTGTGAAGTAAGCTTCATGTAAATAATGTCCTAAAAATCCATTCATTCCGTATAAGTTTAAAAAAATATTTTCTCAGACTTTGGCCAGAAAAGTCAAAAAGTACCTCGTACGAAAAATGGCAACAGATTACTTTCATATCTTTTACTAAAAACTCACAAAAGGGTAAAATTGGATTTAAAAAATTGTAGGAGGATATAAATAATATTACATATTGAGGAAACATGGATGTGGATTATAAATATTCCCCAGTAAATTCTAAAGTATAATCAATCTCAGATAAAAATTGAGACTGCGAGATTTTCCCTTACCTTAGGTTCGATATGCTTTGTACGTGTCCGAACCTACTATATAATGATTTAAATAATTTCATTGACTTATTCCAGAATCATACTCATTGTTATGATATAATATATGGTCATATTCTAAGCTTCGTATTAGTAATATTTCATTGTTACTTATTATTCGGGTGTTTATTGCTTTTTTGTTCTTATGCGTGTTTTGTCGAAAAAATTATTATTCTTCTTTTTATGTTATAGATACCTCATTTCTAGAATGGTATTACTGTAATATATATCATATTTATTCATTCAATGCATTTATATAATCATTGTGCAATGAAGATCATGTAGAACAAGTCGCATCACATCGTGGAGATGGTATTCCGTACGTATGCACGAGCGATGATATCGTTCCCATGATCGTGGAATTTTATTGGAGTGTATGTATACTATTTCAGAATCAATATCACTTTAGAATAATCATATATAGTTATTATTGACACCATTATAACCATCCAAATAAGGTGGTGGTGGAAAACTGATTACACCACGGCATGGAGACAGTATTCCATATGTACGCATGCGCAGTGATTTCATTTTCCGTAGGATGGATAAATGGTTAAATAGGGTTGTTTCATACTTATAATAAAATTTCATTATATTATTTATACTTATGTTATTACTTAATAATGAAATAACTAATGAAGAATAAGTATAAGAAGAAATAAAGTTGAAAGAATCGGTAATGAACATTACCTCTTCTTTGAAGCGCCTCTTCTTAACCTCCTCTTTGGGCACTAAAGATGGTCTTTGAAGAATACTAGAACCTCTAGGATGTTTATAGGTAAGTGGAGAAGAGAAATTGTAAGGGTTTTTCTGAGCATGATGGATCAAAGTGGTGTGAGGAGGAGAGGGAGGAGGTGGCCTTTTATAAGGAAGGAGAGGGGTACCTTAGGAAAAACTAAATATATTATTTTATTATAAAGTCATATTCAGTTTTTAATAGATCCAAATTGACTTATTTAGAATCTAAAGTGGGTATGGGTCGAAATCCTCTCATCCAATAGAATTTATACAAGTTTAGGTTTCTATTTTAACCTTATCATTTAGATTTAACTTTAAGTTAAATAATTTTACTTTTACTGTGTCTTCTTGTTTTATTACACTATAAGGTTAATAAACTAACTATAACAAGCCAAACGAACCCCAAGTTGTTCATTATTAATATATATAACATTATCTAAGTCATTTGGACGAGGCTTAGATTTTTAGGAATAAAATTACAATTAATAATATAGTATTTGTTTTAAAAACTATTTTATATCAATTTTGACACTATTTGGTAATTGATTTTTGTGAAACTCATAAAAGAATTATTAGCTCGAAAAAAGTTACTCAAATGAATACTAACATGTCATATTAACCTATAAAATTAGTGTAATTCATATAAAGTCTCAAATTACATTTATTTGGGTATTTATAACATCAATTATGTCAATATTTCATTAATAAGATAATTACTACATCATCATTGTGTCATAAATAAATTTACTTATTTAATGTCTAAAAATTATAAATAAAATAAAATTATGTATCAAATCTTTTTATATTTCTAATGAATATTTATAATTGAATTTATCTTATGTATAACCCTATATTAAAAATGTTTTAGTTATTAAACTTTTATTTTAACTATTTTAAATATTCTTTAAATAAAATAATATTAAATGTCCTAATCTAATCCAAGTGGGCCTAAATGGTCATATTTTATTCCTAAGGTTGTTTTCGGTCGAATTAAACTTATCCAATACAATTAGGACATGTGTTAGGGTAATAATAATATCATTTTTACCCTTAATTACCCTATTTACTTTTAACCATGGTAAAAAAACTAAAACGTTACTATTCACCAAAAATTATTTTTATCTTATTGAACAACATTTTACTCTTTGATGTTAACCGTTTCTCTCGGATTTTTTAAATTCCACTCACAGAAGCGGTAAAATTATGTTTTATGTAAATTTTCAAACTCTCCTAGGAGGTGGGTAAAAGACGGTGAAATGTTCAATAAAATTTTTATATATCTAAAATTATTATAAAATGACCCCAATGAATTAAATTGAACTTATATAGGTATTATGTATATATTTTTACGTAAAATTAATTTAAATAAAGTAAATAGTTATTTAAATAAAAAGTCAGTTTTTAAATAGTAACCTAGTGTTTTCACTATTCATCAAAAATTGAAAGTTTTCAGAAAAATTCCAAAATTTCACCCTAGTCTAATTTCGATATTCTGAATCCAAAAATAAAGTCCATTTTGAAAAATGAAATTTACAAAATTTTAAAAAGTGGGTATTACTATTCATAATGCCTAGTTTTAATAATATTTTAATAGCATATCGTTGTTTAGTGAAACTCGGTATTGCGTACAATGCAAGCTATTGAGGAAGGTCGCAGTTGTGTATAAAGAAAGACAAGCTAGTGTTGTGTGTAGTGAAAGATTTCTTTGATGATGTATATAACATAAAAACAAAATATTTCTCATAAAAATCTCAGGTGTTACAGTACACAAAGGAAAATGACCCAGAGACATGTTGGGGCTTACACATAGATAGCATCCCACCACAAGAGGGAAACTCTTGGTTGGATGGTTATGTATTGTGTATGGGGCATATGCATGGTTAGCTTCTCGAGTGGATGGAGTGACTTCACTGGGATGTGGTGGCCAGGGTAGGAATCCAGATGGATTGTGGAGGGTTGAGTGAAGTGGAGGGGGGATGGGATGGAACCGTCATGAAGGTGATGGAAGTATAAGGATTGAACATCATAGAGGATTCTTACATATCCCCGTGGTTGGGAATCAATGTCTGTGTAGTTCGGTGGGGTGATGAGACACCCAATGTGGTGACTCATGAGAATGGACGCATGGGTTAGACCCGAAGGAAGTAGAACCTCCGGGTTAGGGAATAATCTTCCCAAAACTCAAAGGATCAAGGGAGAGACCCATATGAGACATGGGTGATGGGTTGGAACCTTAGAGAGTCTTCCTACATATCCCCATGGTAGGGAATCAATGTCCACATAGTTTAGGTATAGGGCATGGAATCGGGGTGTACGCATATGTAAGCATCCCAACAACATATTTAGGGATACGCATTGTTTGGAGCCCTGGAGATGGTTTGACGTCCCTAAAGAATGGACCAAGGATGTGGGTCCCAACAAAGGGGATACCAAATTTTACCAGTGTTTGGTATTGATCCTTAGGGAGGCTTTCTGCGTACCCTTCCTAGGAGACAGGGATCAAAACCCATGTAGTTCGAGTACATAAAGTTTAACATCATGCATGAAGAAAAGGGTTATATAGTTCAACATCATGCGGGATGAGGGAAAATTGACATGAAGTGGTGGGTAATGATGGGTGTTGGGCTTGAACCTCAGAGAGGATTCCTACGTACCTTTCATGGAGATGTCAAAGATCAAAGTCCACGTAGTTTGACAATGGGGGGGGGGGGTTATGCACTAAGGCATCATGAGGAGGGTTCCATGGTCGGTGCTTACTCTAAGCCCACATGATCCATGCTCAGTGTGATAAATAAGATACAGAAAAGAACTAAAAATCTCATCATGAAAGATGTGTCCGCAAGGAATAGAGCGGGGCTTATGCTTCGTTAGAGGCCCAAATAAGAAACAGGGGCTTACGCTGGATTAGTGGCCCCAATAGGTAACATGGGATTTCTCTTGGTCAGTAGACCAGGGAGATGGAGATTGGTACTTACTCCAGGATAGTGTCCCAATGGCGATAAATCCCCAGGGGAGCGGGATGGGGTATCAAGTTCATATGCCCTTATTCTGTTTTCCCACTGCACATAGAAGAAGAGGGAAGGAGAAAGGATGCTACCTCCTGCAAGAAAGGTTGGGGGGCTTACACTAAGATGGGTTCCCCACCCCACTGACATATTTCGTTCCATTAAAGAAGGATCCCATTCCATGTGGGGAAGATCTCACTCCGGTGGAGTCCAATGGTCTTGGAAAATGTCCGAGGTGGGGCACCATGTGTATATTGCACAAGGAGTGGATACAGCTAAATTTCATGTGATTAGGAAGATGATTCTTAGAATTTTAACTTCTTTCATCATGAATGATGTGGATTTACTCATCATCTCTAGGACTTACATATCTAATACCCACCCCCCCTTGGGGAAGGTAATGCGTTTGTAATTCCATGTGAAGAGGGGGTTGTAGAGTGATTTGTTGAGGGGATCATGTTACTATGGATATGAGAAGAAGCAATAGTTTTTAGTGTTTCTATACAAAGTAGTATGAGGATAATCTATGCAATATGAAGCACCAGCAAAGGGACATTGAAATTACTTTGTGCAAACCTAGAGGTTCATATGAGATACGGGTTTGTGAAGGAAAAGGGTTCACATGAAATGAAATTGTGAAGCTCTAGTTCCCTATAGAGTGGAGGGACTCCAAGAAAGGGTATCCTTCACAAAGTGAGGTGGCCAAGCCTAGTCATGGAGTAAACAGGCATATAAAGGGTGCTTCGTGATGTGAAAGTTCTTTTGCAGAGTTGGACATTGCAGAGCATTAGTTCCTTGCAAAACGTGACATTGCGAAGTGATTTACTTCATGAACCACAATGATCCTACCTTAGCATGGAGTCCACATGTGTATTGAAGGTACTTCATGAAGCATGATTTCTTTGGGAAGACCCAATTCCCTTTGGGAGCTCTTTCCTTTACGATGGCTCATGGGCTCCACAAAGGGAATCCTTTCTTGAAGAGGGATGTATTTGAGCTAACTAAAAGGTATTTCGCAATGCCCAAGTAACATTAAGGGCTCATTTTTTCTCAATAATTTGCAGAGAATAGGGTGTTTTGCGATGATAAGCCGAATGTTTAGGGTATCTATCCTTTGGGTTTGAGGGAATACCTAGATTTATAGGAAAGAGGTAGCGTGAAGCCCTGACAGCTCGTTATGCAGCCATGTGGTGCTTTATGATCAGAAGCAGATTGTTTCAAGTTTATTGTAACTGTGGAGTTGACCGTCATCCCCTCCTTAGTGCAGAGGTCTCCTTCATTCCCTCTATTTCATTGGTAGATTCTTCCATCAATTTCCAATGGATTATAGAGGTGATCTAGTTCCCTCCGCGGCATGAAGCTTTCCATCAATTGCATTGTAACCCTAGAGTCTTCTGCCTCTTTACTATACAGTGATCACATAGGTGGCCATGGCTTGGCGTCGGCTACAGTGCTGAGGGTATTCATGCTGGTTGTGGTTATAAAGGTCTTTGAAAAGGTGATTTGTGAAGTATCCTCTTTAGTATTGGTGTGATCTTTGCATATTTTCCCTATTCCCACATTTTGGTGCAAATTATGGTTTGTTACAAAATGGTATCAGTGCATGTCTTATTTCGTGATTTAGTAATTTGGTAGACAAGAGTTCTAAGAATGTGTCAGAATATGTGATGGATATCAGAATGGCATGTCATGAACACCTTTTCTGATAGGATGTCCAAGTTTTGAGGGCATGAAATTTTTGTTCTCAGATTCCATTTTTATTGTTGTGTGATTTCAACTTGTGTGATGCACTGTTGGTTTTCAGATTTATGATTAATTCAATTTTTGTTTCTTATACTTTAAGAAAGAGGTTAGTGTTTAAGAATCATTCCTGGAACATAGTATTCACATGACATATTTCTATATACATGTTATTTCACTAAAACAAGAGGTTCAATTGTTTTTAATGTGTTATTAAATGCTCATATATTGTTTTATCATATAAGTACTTAATGAAATTATAGTCAAGTGAACCTCATTTATATATTTTTTCTTCTGATGTTAGGTCTTGTGGATCATGTGAAGAGATGTTCTCTAATGATAGAGATAAACTCCCTTCATCAAAGGATGCATGGAGACCCCAGTGGTTCAGTAATATGATCTAGGTTTATTATTGGAGACTCAATGAGGGAAAGGTTTCTTGATGGTTATTTGGATCAACATTGAGTTTCCATGATGTGTTGGTTCACCCAAAGCCCTACGTTCATGTAACTTGGAATGGAACTATTCTATATGCATGTTGTCAGTCAGTTCATACAATGGGGACATGGTGCCCTCTAACATGTATGGATTGGGATGGCATGGATGTTCTTCCATGGTGGGTATTTTGAGGTGTACGTTGAATGGGGTGTGTTTATTCATGATTTTTTAGTGTTTGAGAAGTTGATCACTGGGAGTGAACCTTATCTCATGGATGGACTAAGAGGATGAATTTGGTTGAACTCCTAACCCCACTCATTTAGGTTGTGATTTGGGCATAGTGAAAGCACTTTTAGATGCTTGTGGATTTAGGTAAATGACCAAGTGGAGGGTGTTCATGTGGTTAATCATTGAAATTGGTATATGCCACATTTCTGAAGACGTGTGTAGAGGATTCTTTGGTTTATTGGAACTGACCTATGTGAGGTTCTTGTCCAATTTTTTTATGTGTGTTAGACTATCTTCATTATGACTTTTCATATGTGAGGATGATTCTTGTTTCACATTTGGGAATGGATTATGGAAATAGATTTGGTGGGGAGTGCACTAAATTCCATTAGAGGTCATTAGATTTATAATAGGTAGTTTTCTGAGTATAGAGGTTTCTCTTCTTTGTTTCCCAGGAATGAGTAGTTTTTTTTCATGCTTGCAATCAGGTGTGAGAGTTTTAGCCACATCCATCCATTAAATTTTGGTATGTACATATAATCGGCCATGTGGTTTTCCATTTGGGTAGTGGGGCTATGATAAGGAAACTCCTATGGTAGGAAGCATAAAATCAATCATGGTAGAGTGTCTCCCATATTGGGAGAGAGTTGGGGATACTGTAAGACTCGTAATTAGATGGTTAATATTATGTTTATTACACTAGTTCTTGTGGGAGAGAATGGAATCTAGTTTACCATCAAGGCTTCATGGGGGTGATAAGTGTATGTGGTGCGGAGTTTTTGATTCCTTCCATCGTCAAGGGTTGTGAAAATTAGTGTAAACTTGAACCTTATGTTCACAGAAGTGTTTTAGGGTAAAATGAAAAATTATACAATTATATAATCTTGGATAAATTATTTGACCACTACATTGGTCCTGGAATTGGGTGTTTGGCCTAGGATATGTGTTTTGTGTAAATCTGAGAAATTTTAATTTTCAATAAATATCTAATATTTAATTAATTAAAGAATAATTTATTTAAACATATACATTTTTTAATATCTTTCTAATTGTGTTTTAGATTGATATTATTTCCCTATGGTTGAGTTTGAAATGGGGTTTTTTTCTTACCTCATGTATAAAATCGTCGCAAGCATCAGGGTGGAGCCCCTTTTATCTTCTTGTTTCCCCTTTTTCTTATTTCATTTTTCCCTTCAGCTTCTCATGAGTTCCCCTTGGTTATTTTTCATCTCATGGGTGAGAGAGGGATAGTAGAGAGAAAATGAGGAGGTGTTGTCTCGCAAAGAGATGTTATGTAGGTAGATCGGGGATTGGTGGTCATGCGTCATGGATCTGGTGCAAAGATTCAGTGGTTTTTTATGGAGGTAGGACTTTTTTATGTTTATTCAATATAAATCGCCATTGTTTTGTTTTATTAAGATTTAAGGGCATGAATGGGCTGTTGGGGGCCTCACAAGGGTAGATCTAGGGTTAATCAGGGAGAAATAGGGGTTTTGGCAATTTTGAGGGGTTTCATTATGGGAATGATCATGTACACGAAATGTAGCTTAGATAACACAAATCGTGTATTATTCCTATTTGGGGAAGATGAGGTTTTTGGACTACAGGTCATGCTCTTGGGGTACACGCCTTGTAGTGGTGACTCGGGGTGTTCTTGGGGCACATGGTTGTGTAGGGTACACAACCAGGACTCATGCGAGGTACATTTACAATGGTAGTGTATTTTTCCTAGATAGACAACATGTGGTGGAACATGGATTGGTACATGGTTGGGGTACCCCATGTGAGGTACACATTATGTATTGGTGATACATTCCAAATAGTTAGTGTTTTACATGTCGAGTTGGGATGAGGTACATGGGTAGGTACCCATGTGGGGGTACACACCATGTATGGGTTGAACACATCATATACTTTGGGAAAGTAAATTCCAGGTGGAGTGTGGTATATGAAAAGTGAAGACCATTGGGTTAATCATTATGTACCTTTAATATACATACTGTATGTTTTCTCCTTGGGAGAATTTTACTTATTTTTCTACCTGGAGTTAGAATTGGATTTTTGAGTTATCTATTCTGATCATTTTTTATTATAGATCTTGATAGTGGAACACTATTTCATTTAGATCCCATTTAGATGGTGTTTTATATGGTAGTGAATTTTTAGGGGGATTCCATTGAGGTTTGGATTCAGAATCCTCCTCTGGGTTTTGTTTTGAACCACAAAGCCTGAGTGAGGGTTTTGATCTCATTAGTGGGATTATATTATGGATACTAGTTAGTTTTGTTTGAGATTATTTTATATAGTTCACAGAAGGTGGGATCGAGTGAAATCTTAGAGGGCATCTCTATTTTTCCTTTCATTTCATGAATTGATTCTTGATGTTGGAGTAGTTGTGGTTTATCTCCTGGGTGAGTACTAGAGTGGTTGGAGCCTTTGGGATAGGTTGGCATAGTGGGATGGAAGTTACAGACTAGTGTCATTTCAATATTCAGATGAGTCTGAGGGACTCTTGAAATTCCCTTGTGTTCTAGTTTTTGAAAAATTGATATGTGGGTTCCATATTAAGTAGTTTATAAAACTTATTTTTATTGGTTCTTCTTTGGATTCCATTTTCTGTGAATTGATACTCATGTATGGGTTTTGTTTTCAGGATGTCTGAAAGAGTTTTTCTTGTATGGGAGTTTCCTTAAGTTTAACTTCATCCTAGTATCCTTTGTTGGGTCCAAATTTTGAGGTGGTCATGAGGACCATTAGAAATTCCCTTATAGGAACTCTTTTCTTATGGATACTCTTTGGTCATGTTGTTGATCGCGGATTAGCTGGAGGCCAATAAGGTCTATTTGGGATGTTTCTGTATTGGGAATTTTTCATGTTTTTGGATAATCTAAAGAAAACCCTTGTATGGTGGCCTACTATTGATGTGTCCTTTTTCCATTTTAGGATGTGTATATGGGTGTGTACCAAGATATTGGATTCAGTAATAGAGTCCAATGTTGGGAATTTCTTTGTGTTATGACCCCGGGGACTATGGGAGCCTCGAATTTTGGTTTGGCTCTAATGTTGGTTATTGAGATCCTGTGGTGGTTATTTCTTGGAAGCTAATATCTAGGGGAATGATTGAGTCCCCATGATTTGTTGGACGAGAGTTTATTGGAAATACTAGTTCAATTATTTGTATAGCGGTTTCATGAGTTAGACTCACCCATATTTTGTTGAAATTTAGCTGTGTCGTTAGAAGAATTTTTGTCTTAGGACTTTTTTTTGAGGAGGATACCCTTGGGATATCGTAGACCGATAATTGGCCATGATTACATTTTGGTTCTCTCCTCTATTTTTCAGTAGTGTTTAGATGTTATTAGGTATGAAATGGGTGATATGGATCAGTGAAATTCCATCTATTTGAGTGTGCACCCTTGCTAGAGTGGGTTCATAAGCATGAAGTGTCGAGGAACTCACAGAGTGGGTTTTATTCACCATGGATGTTTCACACTCTTGGTTTATAGTGTAGATCCCAAGGGATGTATGGTTCAAGTCCATAGATAGTTCTTGATTATTTCAATAAATCTTTCGAGATGGATAGGTTCTCTAGTTGTGTAAACTTAAATATTCTTATCACCTATTCAGATCATGATATTGGATTCCTAGATCCTAGGAGCTATGTATTTTTCATGTGGATGCATATGGTTATTCCATGGGGTTAAACTTTCATGCCACTTCATTTATACTTCTTGGTTCTCCTATGTAGATATGGTATATGTGCCTGATGTCATGTGGCTAGGTAATCCATGTGTTATAAATCCTCTATTTTGGTCCATAGTGGGGGTATATTTACCTTGGGTATCAGGCTAGAACCCATGGTAGGCTAGTTTCCTTGTTTTTATTAGCCTTTTTATTTTTATATAGTTATTTTTTATGATAGATGCTATTATTCTTTGTCTAGGTTAGTCATATCAAATTTTTATGGACTTATTATGACAACAGATTACAGGTCCATCGTAGGGGGTGGCCTACTAAGATTTATTTCTCACCCCCAATACATGCACCTCTATGTGTGTGTAGACTTGATTTATAGTTTAATGTTGGAGAAAATTTTATTTAGTAGATGAATCCAAGACCAGTGTTTCTTGAATGAGAAGAGCTGCTCATGTGGAGTCTCAAGATCAGCCTGCTGCAGCTCGACCATCAAGGAGAATGAGAATGTGTTTCGTCTCAGAGTTGAAAGTATATCCTATTGCATATATTTGTAGTTTTTAATTTTATATATGTTTTTGGCCTATTGGATGACTAATTTTTATATTTTTTCATTATTTTAGTCTATAACTATGCATTACACATTTTATGTATTGAAGCATGCTTCTGTTTCAAATATTTATTATACACACTTTGATGTTCATCCCTATGTATGAGTTTGATTATTTTCTAATCTTTTTTTACTCTCACACAAGGGTATAGTCTCTCCACTATATCTTTTAAACCCTTACCACTGGTTGAAAACCTCTAGAGTTCAGTGAGGCATGCTTAAGGGCATGTGGTAAGCTAGATGGGTGATGTGTCTGCTTAACCTGGGATAGTTCCTTGCACTCTAGCCATGAAAATTGAGAATATCTTTAAGAATGATTTCATATTTATCTAATAGATAATAATTTACCATCCTTTATTTGATAAATTTATCTATCATAATATATTGATAAAATTAAATTTTGATAATTAGAAGGTTAACAACCTTAAAAATATTGAAAAAAATTATTTATAAAAATATCAAGCACTATTCTTTAGATCTTTGAAAGTTTCCAAAAACTCAATGGTACACACCTTTATAAATAATTTTTTCAGGAAGGAAAAATGTCACCCTATATTTATTTTATCCAACAATTCAAAATTATTCCAGAAAAACATGTGATTTCCTTATTATTTTTTAATGAATAATTAATTTTCTAAAGTTCCTATTTATTTAAAAATTTTAATACATATGAAACTAAACAATAATTTAAACTTACGATAAAAAGAAATTTAAATTATAATATATTTATATATAAAAATTGAAATTTAAAAATGAAATATAGATTAAAATAAAACTATATAGTCAAATAATATTTCAAAAAATATATTACAATGAAATTTAGAAAGGCATGAAATTAAATTATGAAAAACAAATTATGAAAAATTAAGATAATGTTGAATATTTCCTAAAAATTAGAAAAAATTTGTGTATACATGTTTGGAGGTTATCTTCTATTGTTAAATGAATATATTTTTTATTTTGAATATGGTTCCCAAAGAATCTTTCATATAATGATTCAATTTTATAAGAGAAGTATTAATTGTCTTAATTTAGATAAAACAATTAAATAAATACCCCTTAAGTGAAAGGAACAAATGAAAAGTAAATAAGAAATGTTTTAAGTAACATATTTTCATAAAGGTAAATAAGAAATACTAGGGGAATCATTGATAGAAATTCATCCGCCAATGGGTATCAAATAATCTTTGGAATTAATTCTTTGGTAGATAGACCTCATTGGGTTTAGAAGGATTAGATTATAAGATCATTAGAGCCCATACTTTTTTTTTCTTTTTTAAGTTCAAATATAATAATTTATTTTGATATATAAGATATATGTTGTGCAAAGGTTTTGAATTTTTTGAGGGAAAAATGTTTCCTCCAATGTTCTCTTCTATGAAACATTGTAAAAAAGGGTGCTCAATTTGGAATAAAATAGAATTATTGGTATAATAGACGTCCAATGGGTTTTATTACTAATATTGATGATGTTATGATGGTTCTCAACTAATTGTAAATATTTTAAAATTATTTTCATACTATTTTGATATTTTTCAATAACTTCTTCATGATTTTTATTTCAGACTTAATTTTCTCAATTTTAGATTCATCTTGAGAGAAAGAGACATTTTTTTAATTTTTATTTTCTATTTCAGATTATCTGATTTTGTATCTTGATATGTTATAGCTTTATATTTTCCTTCTATATTGGCATTAAATTTAGAATATTTCTCTTTAGTCTATTCTGTATTTTAAATATGAATTTCATTATCCTTTCTAATATCATCTTGATTTTCATCAACTTTTATGAAGCAAACTTTTATTTTTATAGATTATTCATTCAGAGTGGTATATCTATTATAAAACATCCAATACTTAGTATCACGTTATATAATTTAAGCCACCATATATTAAAAAAAATTACTTCTTTTATCTTTTGAATTTTTACCTTCAGAATCATCTTCATTATCTAAAGAATATGAAACTTTATAATCTATAGAAATATCTATAACTTCTTCTATAGGTAACTTTCCCATTAATAATATTTATAATTTTTTAGAGTTGTAATAATATCGAGTGATATCTTTTCTAGTATATATTTCATCTAATTAAATTTTTGAAGTAGTATCACGTTTAATAGAACTCTAACTTTCCATAGATTTCAGTATTTTCTTTGGATTCTTATTAGAATCACTTTTAGAAGATTTTTAATTCCTTCTTAAGATAAATACATTCGTTATAATGTGTTCTTATTTTATGAATTCATAGTAATAGGTCTTTATGTATAAAATTTCTCTTTCCTTTAATGAGGATAACTTATTCTAAAAATTTTCTGTTTAAATATCCTTCTTTCTAGATTAGAAGGTTCGCCATTATGAGGTTCACATTTACTGTCATAAACAACATTTCTTGAGCATTTCATTTATGAAATTGTTTAAATTTTTTTGACTCTTATGATGGGAATCCTTTCATTTTAGGATCAATTATTTTAACTCATGAAAATGAAGTAATAGTGGACTTGAGTTTATCTTTAGTGAGGATTGTGGTATGGGGGTATTTATCTATTTTTTGGATTCAATTGATGGAATTAGTAATAAAATTAAACTAAATTGGTTTTAAATTAAATTTTAAAGTAGTGTCATATCCTTAGATCATCGGCCTATATTTCTTTTTTTTAAATAATTATTCTTATTTATAATCTTCCAATTTCTCTCTAATCAAGTGAGAAATCACTTTATTACCCTCACATGAAATCTTCTATTTAACAAAAGGGATGAAAAGATCACTAAAATATCTAATATCCTTAGGAATATTAATTATATATATCCAATTAATCACAAGTAAACACACTACTCCTGATCACAATAAATGGGGTGGACCTAAGTGTATTGTTTGTGCAATCCAACAAATAAGGGATAATAAATTCAAAATCAAATAAATGAGGAAATATCTAGATGTATATACAGTTCAACTGGATTTGGACATTTGAATAAGATATTGAACTATTAAAATGCATAATAAATATACTAGGGATATATATAATCTCCTTGGATAAACCACTAATGGATTATTGTTTCATCCTCATAGTTATTCAACATAAGGGAAAAAAGAAAAAATAAAGAAAAAAAACACGAAACAACTATAAGGTGTTATGATCAATGGGGTATCTATTCCAGTGAATAATTAATTATTTATAGAGAAACGTTCCAATTTCTTCAATCGTCCATGTCAGTCCATTTTTTATGAAGATATTAGATTCCCAAAAACCCATAAAGTTCAAAATATTCTTTAAATTCTAATCCAAATTCCCTCTCTTTAAATCCCCACCATGTGAATAGTTTGATGGTCAAGATTTCTTCAAATGAGTGTACTCTAATATTTTTCTTAAAAAAAATCTCTCCCTTTGATATATTGATCCCTATTTGATTGAATAATCTCTATATGTAAATTTTGTTTTATAGTTTTTTTATTTTTTCCAATCTAGTTAAATTTGAATTTGATAACTAGTTGATTCCTAGATTTTATTGGTACATGGTTTATATACATCTATATAGCACTAGAATTATTTGATGACCTTGATGTATCCCTTTGAAAAACTAGAGAATCCCTTGATGGAGGAAAATTACACTTACGTGGATGTTGACCTAGGATTATGCCCTTCCTTCAATACTTTATATAATCAACTACATGGTTATGGGACTTGATTAAAATATGTGACTCTTCCATGGGAATTTGGTTTCATGGAAAATAAACATTATTGTTAACTAAATATGTTAACCTCCTTAAAAAATGAACACATCCCCAATTTAAAAATGTCACAGATATTTTATGTAGGGTTCATTTGTGGATAATGGGGATCCACTTCCAAATATTAGGTTCCCAAGCCTAACATTTCACTTAAATGCATGGTTCTTTTGATTCATAGTTGAGATCACAATAATTTATATGACTTGATTGGTTGAAATTATATTGATGCTATAGATTTAATAGTTTCCAAAATATTACACATGTAGTCATATAGGTTATGGTTAGTTTAGAGAATTTACCATGAGGATAGAACACTTGTGATAGGTTCTAATGTGTGGATGCTTGTTTGGTTGAGAGAGAAGCACACTGTCAGTTGTAAAGTGACTGTGAGAAAGAAGTAAGTTGCTTGTACTTCTTAAGGTCAATTAGAGGAGACTCTCATGATTACATGGAGATGATTATGGTGTAGTCAGTTAAACCCATTATAGAATACAAGAAACATGTGGTTACTTTGGGAAGATACAATGAATGTCTGGTTAATGTAATGACTTGGAGGATGTAGTGACTTTTGGTTCACTTCCACACAACCACTTGAAAATCAACATGCGACCACTTGGCAGAACTTGTATTCACATGGAATAAAATGTGTACAAATGTAGATTTTTCCACATTTCCAATATCCGATTCATAAAAAATCACATTTAAGTGATTATTTATCCAATTAATAGTAAATATATTAAATCAAAATTAAATCCTTCCCACAATTTACTCCAAAAGGAGTTTAGCTTCTCAATAATTTCTAAAATGAATAAAACATGAAAAAAATGACTCGATCTAATTAAAAATTTTGTTCTGAAATTTTAAAAATTCATAAAAACACTAATTCACATAGGATTAAATCAAATTGGGGGTTAATTATCAATTAAAATAGTCAAAATATTTTAAAATTTCTTCTCACGTAACTGCAAAAAACAAACACACATAAACTATAAAAGCCACACTAAAAAGTTATCCACATGGTGAGATACAGAAAAGAACCACAAGTCTCACGTATAATTGAAGAAACATAAATTTACAACCCAGAAAAAATGAATACATATCCATGAGGCATGAATGTCAATCCAAATAGGCCAAACCAAAATGTTAAAGTAGATCAAAATAAATGAAACTCCATGTGACCATTTGTCCCTACCAAACTAGCCAACTACAAAGGTAAATAATGATAAGAGAACACTTCATACAACATGATACCCTTCACTTTACCTGAGATTATTAAAACAATGTCTACAACCACCCAAATAATAAATTAGGGTGTGAGAATAGAGCCTAGTAGGATAACACCAAGGAATTTATACAAGTTCTAATTTCAAGAATGCATAAGTTATAGTTTTAAAAGAAAATATAGTTTATAAAGAATTTTCATAAATGAAACCATTTTTTAAAAATACCTTTGTTTTATATAAATGTAAAACATATTCACGAAATCCAAGAATATATCAAATATAAAAGAAAAGTATATTAGCCTTGGAAAAACCAACCATGGATACACCATAAGATAAGTATATGAGAAAATATCCACAAACTAATCCATCATGTGATAAACCAGGTATCAATTAAAAAGCATTCCATTCAGAATATTCCCTATAGAAATACATACTATACATAAAAGAAGCCTCAAATAGGAATATATTTTTTCCAACAGATATAGAGTCTTACCATAGTCATTCTATATCAAAAAACCACTAGGGCTATTACACACACACACACTTGAGTTAAATATCCATTTCCTGACTCACCAAAGGTTACCAATGTGATATTCTTGTCAAAAACTATTTCAAAATCCATGATCACATTTAGTAAAAACCTTCAACATCAAATAAAATACATTTTTTAATCCTAATTCCATTAAAAATGTGAATCCTTTCCAAAAAAATCCTTTCAAGAGTAAATGCATAAATTTTCATTTAATAACCCAATGGAATTGACAATAACCTACAAAATTCGAGAATTAGAACCACTTACATAGATTAACCTACCTAAAAAATGATGGAAACCTAGAAGCCTTTAATAATAGAGGTTGGAAACCAATATATTAGCCTTAGAAAGGAAACACATAAAATGAAACTACAAAAGATTGATATAAATCACAAACATATCCAACACAATAGCTATGACCTAAGACAATGAAGAATTTGGAATAAAAATTATTAGGTAAATGTGACACAACGACAATGGGATTTAAATACCAGATAGAGTGATTTGGAAGGAGTGATATCACGAAAAAATTCCTAAAATATTTCTAAATCTCAAGAGGTAGGTTGGCACACTGGATAACTAAAAAGGGTTATGCATGCAACATGGATAAAATTTCATAACCCATATAATTGATGTTATGAACCCCTTTCACAGTGTTAATTCCATGAATTTTAAGTATACCAAAAAAATCAACTTGGGTTAAATTAAATCCCAATAGACCCATTCAGGATGTGCAATAGTTTCATGGATTGTAAAATTTCACACTGTAAATAAGACTCGTAGAACCTACCCTATAATAGGTTCACATCATGAAACCCATTCATGATGTGGATGTGAGCACTATGAATTTCTCAGTCCATTTTCTATAAAAACTATATATGAACCAATTCTCAAGGCTCTATAAACCCTAGGGTAACGCTTTAAATCCATTTAAAAATTTATACTCAGACTACATTAATTCAATTAAACATAAAACCACAAATATTAGGTTATTTTTTACAATTAAGGATATCAATACCATATAATCCCACAATGCACCCAAAAAAATTGAATACTAAATAATAGTTAAATCATATCTAAAGGAAGGTAACAGAGTGTTATAATGTATTAACCATAAATGCTTTCAGTCCCCTGAAATTCCCCAAGATCATGGACTCAGAAAATGTTAAGGCCACTACTGCCTCATAAACAATTCCCAATACCACATATCATGGATATCCCTTCCACACTGCCATAGTACATAGAACAAATCAATTGTTTTTCCTATGAAAAAACTTTTCTCATTGATCTATAATCTAAACTGGTTTCTCAAATAAAGTGGTGTTGGACTCTAGATCAATATCATCTCATTAAATCACATCATAAGGATCCAATTAATACCTCTTTAGTTGAGAAACATGAAACTTGTAATTGATGGAATTTAAACAATATGCTAAGTTCAATCGATATTCCACCTTTCCATTTCATCCAATGATCACAAAGGTGATCATAAACCTCAGTGCCAACTTACCCTGATTACCCAACTGATGATGTCCCAAGTGAGTTGAAACTAAATGGAAGACCCAATCACCAACCTCAAAATCCATAGGCTGTTGAAAAAGGACCAAATAAGATTTTTTATTACTTTATTCCATCACCAACTTACTACAGATCAATAACACCCTTTCCTTAAACTCTTGAAGAAGACTCAGAACAACCAAGTACTGCTCTCCCAACTCTTTCTAGCACAATGAAGATCTACCTGGAATCACATAGAAAGCCTAAATGAGAGCTATTTGGATTGATTCTTGAGAACTAATGTTGTAGGAAAAGTCATCTAAAGGAAAATTCTTTTCTCAAGAACCATTGAATCCAAGGAAACAATCCTGGATTATATCCTCAAGAAACTGGATAACCCTCTCTATCGTCCTATGTGTCTGTGGATAATATTCCATGCTCAATTTCATCTAGGATACCTTCAACTCCTATAAAAAATTCTAAAAGTAGGTGTGGAACTTATTTCCATATCAGAAAAAATAATAGAGGGAACCCCATGAAGTCTCGTAAAATCTCATACATACATGTCCCATGTTACTCTACTTTCATCATCTCCTTGATAGGGAAGAAATGTGATGATTTCATTAGTCAAAAAATGATCACCCAAATTGAATATTTCCCACTAGGTTAACATGGTAAAACAATTATTATGTTTATAGAAATATCATCCCATTTACATAACATAATTGGTAAGGGATACTACAAACCAATAGATCTCTAGTTCTCTACTTTAATTCTCTGAAAAGTAAGACACCCTAATACTAAATCCACAAACAATCCTCTCATCCCTGACCACCAATACTGATATCTCAAATGATGATACATCTTGGTAGTACATGGTTGTATATACCAGGAATAGTTGTTTCCACATTCCATCAACTTTTACTACCGAGAAAATGAACAACCAACTTATTTCAAAAATATGAAGCACCACTAGGATACTGAGACCACTCACCCGAGGTCTCCCCATTGTAAAGGATTTTACTAAATATATGGAACACAGGGTCAGATATCTTCTCGAGCTAAACCCTCTCATGAAATAAAGATTCATACTTCATTGAATCCAGACATACCTTCCCACTAGTTTAATCCATTGTAAGGATCATATTGGAAAACAAAATCATATGTGACCACATTTCCACTAATTCCTCCATAGCTTGTGTCAATAATTTTCTACTCAGCACATCAACAACCCCATTATATTTTCTAGGAGTCTAATAAATAAAAAAATAAATATTATATAGATACATCACCCATAATCTATATCAAAATATCATACCCCTATGAATGAAAATATACCATAGGCTCTTACAATTATAATATAAAGTAAACCACTCCCCAAGGAGGTAGTGATTCCATGTTTTGAGTTCATGCATAACCGATTCTAACTCATGATCAGGGATAGGGTAGTTACACTCATGAGGGCATAACTTGATATATATTAGGATACTACCTATCTTCTATTCATCAAGACGCACCCCAAACCCATACCAAATTCATTGAAAAATCATTATAACCCAAACCTTATTCCAAAATAATTAAAACTGGAGATGAAGTCAATATCACCATCAGTTCATAAAAACATATCTAACATTTTTCATTCAACTTAAACTTGAAACCCTTATGGGTTAATGCTTCCATAAGAGATACAATCTTGGATAATTACCCCAAAAAATGCATGTAATAACCAGACAATACTAAGAATATTCAGATCTCAAAACAATTTCTGGGATGCTCCTGGAACAAAACTATTTTTAACTTTTTTGGATTTACTAAGATGCCACTCTCAAATATAACATTCCCCAAAAACATTACTTCTTGAATCCAAATAGTACATTTTTAAGGATTACAATACATAAAATGTTCCCTAAATTTTTTTTAATGATTCTAAATGATCCTTGTTCTCCTCCTTTAATTTATAGTAAAACAAAAAATCATCCATGAACCAAAAAATAGAGTCCAATAATTGATGAAATAACTACTTTATCAAATCCACAAACACCATACGAGAATTAGTGAGGTGGAATGGGATAACTGAAAACTCTAAATTTCTATTCCAGCTCCTAAATGCTATCTTAGTTATATCCTCTTCTCAGAATCTCAAATCATGGTACCCTGAATGAAGTTAAATATTTAAAAACCAATGATCACCTCTAAAATGATCAAATATATCATTAATCATGGGAAAGGGATATATTTTCTTGAAGGTCACATGATTTGACTTTTGATAATCAATAAAAAGTCTGAGGCACCTGTATGTATTCTTAGAAAAGAAGAGAGAATATTCCTATAGTGACACACTTGGATAAATAAATCCCTTATCCTTGAGATTCATAAGATGAACCTTAACTTTTATTAACTCATCTAGAACCATATGATAAGATGACATAGAATTAGGAATCACACTAGGTAGGAGGTCTATAGTTAATTCAACCTCCCTCCATGTTGATAAAATATGAAAATCCTTTGGAAAGACCTTAGGGTACGCACACACCATCATAGGAAGTGGACTAATAAAACAAGGATCAATGATATATAAGAAAAAATCGAATAACTGACAAGAGATCACCCATGTATAAGGAACAATAGATCTTGATCTCCCATACATGGAATTTCACTCACCCTAAAAGACATGATTGATTCATTCCACTGATTGAAATTACACTCGATGGTGATAAAAACAAATATGGGCCTTACTCTTCATTATCCAATCCATTTGAATAATTATGTAAAAGATATCAAGATCAAGCACTAAGAAATCCCACTCCACCTCATGGTCTGATTTCATCACTCCACATGATGCACACTTTTTTCATACCTATTTCCCAAAGGTCTGGAAAAATCCAACTAGAATGATTTAAGCTCCGAATGAAATACAAAAACCATAACTAACGAAGATGATATTAAATAATGAGTGACACTAATATCAAAAAAAGATATCACAATAGAAGATGAAATTAAAACCATACTTATAATTGTATTTAAACCAACTTCAGATTACACTAGTGCATACTACAATACATAAATAAATTTTGTCTTTGATCTTATATGAGCTTTCTTAGACACAAGAACACCCCCTTAGCCTATGGATAATACCCCACACCCTTGGAAGAATTGGTACAAACCTGAGAACCCTTGGTGTCCTTTCACAAAATTACTTCAGATGGGATGATTATAAACAATGATAACATGTATTGGAATCCTCCATAAAATATGTCTTGGTATAACCAGACCTTTCACACCGATTAAAAACAACCTATTGTTGTCTAGATGAATCCCCCAAAACTAGTCTTGAAGAAAACTGGCTACCTTTACACTTCATTTTCTGGCCATAAGATACACCCTGGGTAACGAATGTACCAATTAAAGCTCCTCCAAAACCTATTTTTCTAGTTATGCCTGCCTCTTCCAAAGATTCCATATTTAATACCTATAAAAATTTCAGAAGGAACATGAGAATAATCATCGACTGAATATCATCCATAAATACCAACTCAAACCTTTGATCCTCTACATATTCAATGGTGACTTGATCCTGTACCAATTACCTCAACTTGGAAAAAATGGTTGACTAATCCCGAATGATACACTCTCCTTTATCTAATTTTAAAAAAATCTTTTTCCCTTTCCCATTTGTATTAGGATAAAATTAATGGTCAAATATTTTCTTGAAAGATACCTAAATGTTATCATCATGAATCTTCGCTTGGACAAAAAATTCCCACAATCTTCTTCCTGATACATCAAGAATATATATGTGGAAAAAGCACCTTAAATTCTGCAGGATTCATAATAAATTTGAAGACCCTATCAATATAATAAATAAATTATTTAGATTTAGGGGGTTCTTTTTCACATTTAAAAATTGGTGGATACTTATTAGTAAATTTTGAGCTTTAATCCACTTCCCTTCCCAAGTTCCCAACACCTTCTTGACCTAGAGTATGAGTAGTGTCGATTACAGATTCTACTAATGAAGGGTCCACTAGATTATTTTACTATAGAACCTATCTTGTAGCTCCCTAATTCATATTTTGAAGATATTTCTTCATATTCATTTTATAATGATCATGAGAGAAAAAATCAGTCAGGAGAAGTTCCCAAAAATCATAGGACTAACTTCAGGTATCTGTATCAATGGTTTAAAACTATAAAAATTTAAAAGTAATCAGGAATTATTTGACAACATAATGAATAAAAATATGTATCATGTATATTTAAATAATCTCTATGTTTGGTTCCTTCAAAAAACCAAAACCACAAAGAATCAAGCTTAGTATAAATCCCTAATTGTCCACGGTAACTTGGATTCTGACTGAAAAGTGAGCCTTCTAGAACCCAATTCTCCACTTACTACCTCAATCATGAAGCTCCAAAATATAGTATACCAAATAATAGAGCCAATCCCATATAGTGTTAGAAAAATTTTAGTCCTGGAGTTCCATTTGTTATCAATTTGTAACGAACCAACCTAGAACAAGCCACCTTGAATGGTCCACCACATTGAAAGATACATAAAAGCACCACAAGTCTCATATAGAAGTGAATAAATATAAATGTATTAATTAGAAGAAAGGAATACATATCCATGACATAGATAAGTTAATCCAAATAGGCCAAACCAGAAATATAAAGAACACCAGACAAAAACATTGTCCATGGGACTATCTATCACCATCAAACCATCCCACTATCAAAGAAATTGATGGAAAGATAACCCATCTTGATACATGATTCCCATCCCTTTACCCTAGTCTTAAAAAAGGTCTACAAATACCCAAAGTAAAAAAGTAGTGATTTGATCATAGAGCCTATTAGGATACTAACAAAGAATATATACAAGTTATAATATCAATAATGCACAAGTTATATATTTAAAACAAAATCTAGTTTATAAATAATTTTTATAAGTGATACTATTTTGTAAACATTATTTCATTTTCAATAAATTCAAGCCATATTTACCAAATATAAGAATATTTAAAATATAAAATAAATAGTAGGAATATATAGGAAAAACCAACCATGGATACACCATAAGATAAACATGTGAGAAAATATCCATGAACTAATCCAACATGTGATAAACTAGGTATCAATGAAAAAAGGACACCATTTGGGATTTTGCCTATGGGAAGGCATACTGTACATAAAATGATCCTAAACCATGGATATGTTGATTCCAATAGATATTGAGTCCTATTATAGTCCAATGATATCACAAAACCTCTAGTGTAATTACACACAAAAACTAGAGTGACATGTCCATTTCTTGATGCATCCAAGGTTCCCAATGTGATTTGTTTGTCAAAACAATTTCAGAATTCATTCTCACATTTAATAAAACCATTTAATATCAATGAAAATATGTATATAAATCCAAATTCCTTTAAAAATGAGAATAATTACAAAAAATAATTTCACATGTCAAAACATTAATCTTCATTCAATAACCCCATGAAATTTCCAAGAACATATAGAAATTCAAGGATTTGATCCACTTAAATAGATAAACCTACCTCAAGAAGGATGAAACCCGATTTGACATGGAAAATGGATATTGGAAACCAATAGTTAATCCTTAAAAATATAAGGCATGAAGAAAATATGTGAAGGATTGATAGAAAAAAACCAACAGATCATAATCTAAACAACAAATGTAGCCAATTTTTTTGTTATCAAAAATGACAATGAAGAAGCCTAAAGACCACTTACCCGTTATATATGACACAACTAGAACGAGATTCAAACTCTGAACTAAGAGATTTGCAAGGGGAGAGATCACCCAAAATCACCCCAAATAGGCCTAAAGCTCGAGAGGGAGGTCTGAACATTGGATAAAAAAAGTATTATGTGTGTGTCGTGGTTAAAACTACTGATCTCAAAGAATTCATATCATGAACCAATTTCACAGAGTTAATTCCAAAAATTTCAATTACGTCAAAAAAGGTGTCTCTTTAGGTTAAATAAAATCCTGATTGACCCATTCATGATGATTAATAGCTTTATGGCTCATAAATTTTCCCACACTGAACTAGAAACATTGAACCTACCCTGTAATAGGTTCACATCATGTAACCCATTCATGACATGAATGTTTCTAGTAGACTGTTTTTTCCAATTTTCTTCGGAAACTCCCTGAACCTATTATTCGGGCTCTCTAAACCCAACCTATAAAGTGATTTACATATTTATACCTAGACTCCATTAATTTTAATAAACATACATACCCATATTTTAGGTCATTTTTTCCATCAAATGTTATCCATCCCCGAGAAGCCCAAAATACACCCAACCAAAAAGAGAATACTAGAAATTCCATAAAGAATACCTAAATGAAGGAAATAGAGGGACACAATCACCCTACCACACTTAAACAGTTTTAATCTTAGGAAATTTTGTCAATTAATTTCATTTATTAAAAACAAAAACAAAATGATGTGACTGTATAGATCTAAATACACAAACCATTAGATTGAATTCAAAGGTTCCTCCATCATTTGAGTTATCATTCCTCCTCTATGATTCAATTAACTAAATTCACCATAATCAATGTTTAAAGTATATAATTGGATCTAATTATATTTAAAATGATCAAAGTAAAAGAAATCATTTTATTCTTCCCTCTATCTTATGATTCTTAAACTAAAGTTCATTTTTGCACTTTATTTAAAAAAAACAAATGAAAACTTTAAAAGTAAGTTATTACCATTACCATTTGGGTTCAATATTCCCCTCACCTAAATGAATTAATTTTTGAATGTTATGAACTTATTTATTTATTTATTTATTTTTCCTAGCCATGTATGCGTGAATCACTTTGTAAAAGCACTCATTGGATATGTATAGAGGGATTACTCGCACACTTGGTGCCTAATGTCATAGGGATTCATCATGGGGTCCAAAATATCAATTTTACTCTAGGATTAAAATATTTATATCAATTTCTTTTAATTTAGATCCCTAAGAGGTTATTTTTCATTTTGGTCAAGTTTCCTTAGATAAAGTTGATAAATTCCCATGGATACATCTCAAAATTCCGTTTACATATAAATATTTTCACACAAACACCCTTTCCTAGTAAAAAATAATAATTTCATGAAGTTAGTGTTTGATTTAATAAAAATTAATTGAATAAATACTATGTTACAACCAATTAAATTCTTAAACTGAGCATGAAATTTAAACTAGATATAGAAGTATTCAACTTCATTCATTTCATAAAAAATATAATTTTTTCAAAAATAAATAAAAAATGTATGTATAAACTATGTAATCTAGATTTATTTTTCCTTTTTTTTAAATAATTATTTACATTCCTAAAATAGAAATAAAAAAATATAGAAACAATGTATAGGTTTTTTAAAATAGATTTGTATTTTTTTTAATTTTTTAATTTTTTAATTTTTTTAAACATGAGAGACTTAAAGTAAAATAGAAAATGGTATTTTCATCTTCACTTATTTTTATTCAATCCACCACACGTAGATATGGAACACTTCCAATAAATTTCTAGAATTCATTTTAATCGTGTAAAAATGGTTCAAAGATAAAATAATATAAACTATTTTGAAGGAAAGTGAAATTTTTTTGTTCTTTTCTCATTCGTATTAGGGAGAATTTTAGACTCTTCTGTTGGATCTTTATAAAAAAATATTTCGTGTAATGCTTCCATTTCTCACCATTTACTTTTAAGGGTTCATTGAATTAGATCCTATTATCTCAACTATGTCGGATGGAAAATTGTTTGTCACTATATATATTACAGTCCATTTGGAATGATGTTTAACTGGCATGAGTTTCATCTTTACAAAGAACAAAAAAAATTTATCTCCAATTTTAAAATCTATTCCCTGTATGAGTTTATCAAGAAAAAATGAATATTTATCCTTGTAATGTAGTGAATTATCATATTCCTCTTACCTTGGTTCATTTATCTCCATCATTTATAGATTCCTCTTCTCTATATATTTCTAAACTCCATGTTTACTCTCTCAATAGCCCAGTAGGATTTGCAATGCCAATAAACAAGTAGGTGAAATTTTATTCCATATATGATTCTATAAAAAGACAAAAATAAGGGGTTTTTATGTAATATTGAATACCCACAATTCATCATCCTAATTTAAGCTATAGTCCTTCATGTTATGTTGCACAATCTTCTACAGAATACTTTTTATGTCTCCATTGGAAACATTATATATCCCATTGGTTTGTGGGTGCTAGGCAGTGGGTGTTTTGTGATGTACTCCATATTTCTTCATCGGGGGTTATATTTTCTTATTACAGAATTATGTTCCTTGGTCAATTAGTACTAATCATGGAACTCCAAACATATATATATTTTTGATTTTATAAATTCAATCAAATTTTTGGATTGGTCATTTATTATGGATTTTTCTTCAATCCACTTGTAAAATTAATATACTGATAATAAAAATATCAAAAAAACAAAGGACATAGTTAATGTGCCCATTAAATCTAATCCCTAGACATAAAATATTTCACAAAAATCAATGTTTTTGGGTTCATTTCATGTGTTCTGAAAATCCCACAAGTAGATTAGTGGTTTGGACATTTTTTCAAAAAGGATTTGAATTTTTAAAAATTGAGGGAAAAACTAAACCAACTTGTAAAACGTTTCTAGTTTTTATTTGAGGTCCAAATGTCCTCTAAAAGAAAGTGTGTGAAAAAATTTAATCCCAAAATTAACCTCTTATTCAAGGATACACCTTCTTTTAACTTGATCACTAAATATTTTCTATAGATATGTGACTTTCCAAACATTTAATTTTGTTTTAGAATTTTATTTAAGAGCTAGATATTTAGGAAAGAAAGGATATATATTTAATATAAATAGAAAATTATATAAATTATGATATTAGGTATCTTAAGTGGCTTTATAAAGCTACTCACCAGTAAATTAGTCATCCAAGTTTGTTTTAGATGGTGTTACTACCTTGTATGTGTGGGGGGAGTCTACTCATGTGGTATACAAATAGATTCTTATAGCCTATATTTTCCTCAATTTAAAAATTTAATTCATGCATTAAAAACATCCATCATAGTATCATGGGATATGCATCACCCTTCTTCATCAAGTTCATGAGATTTTTATGATCAGAATAGATTGTTACATTACTTCCAAAAAAACACGAGAAATGTTTTTCAAAGGAAACAAAAATTGAGAAAACTTCATTCCTAATTGTTATATAATTTAACTGAACTATATACAGAAGATTTTAAACAAAGTATCTCACTTGTGAGTGTATCAATTTTCTAGGAGACTTCAACTCTTATCACTCTATTAGAATCATCATACAGTATCTAAAATTGTTATTCCTAGTTTGATAGGAAGATTGTGGGGGTATTAGTTAATCTCACATTTATATTATTAGAAGTTTTTCTACATGAATCATTAAAACCAAACATTGAATCTTTCTTGAGTATCTTAATTACAGTCTCACTAAAGTCCCTAATAAATATTATATAAAATCCATCATTCCCTAAAAATGAACTAATGTATCTCATAGTGGTGGGGTAAGGAAGTATAGAAATTAAATTAATATTATCCAAGTCCACTCAATTTACATATTTATAAACCATATGTACCAAATATTTTCTTTTTAATGCCATAAAATAACATTTTTCAAAATTCAAAACCAACATTTTCTCAATACATATTTTTTTAAAAATTTCCAAACTCTTTTGAAAACACTGAAAAAAATTTCAATAAATAGTAAATTAATCAAGGAATACCTCTATGAATATCTCAATTATGTTTGAGCAAATACCAACCATAAAAAATTAAAAGTTACCTATGGTATTACAAAGTCTGAATGGATCCATCGATAAGAAAACCCACTAAAGGTACATGTGAATGTGGTCTTATATTAGTCCTCTGAAGCAAATAGAACCAAAAATACCTAAAAAATCTATCATGGAAAAAATATTGAACATTCAAAGCTATCCTCTAAAGCATTTGGTTTATATAAGTCATTGGGAAGTGGTCCTTGTAGGTTATACGGTTCAATATGCTTTAGTCTATGCAAACTATCTATCTATTCTAGATTCTTGTGGGAACTAGTTCATTATATTAATTCCACTCAAATTTGTATATAGCTTTATTTAGGAATATTTTTATATGGATCATACATTATGGTTATAATATGGATTAAATTATTCTAGATCCGAAAATTCTTTCTACTAATTTTTCAACTACTTCAAGAATGGTTAGGTTAATCCTTCTCTGGGTTTTCTCATCATTATGGACTCTTTTTACATTAACATTCTATATATAATGTGGTAGGGTTAATATCTAGGATGTACCCTAATGTATGGTTTATTTATCTTTCATTTTGTTTCAAAATATACCTATGTCTATACAATTTATTGGGGTTTAAATTATTTTAAATGATTACTAGATTTTTTTCATTTTCATTTTAAAATGAATATTTAAAATTTGATGGAAGCATCTTCATTTCGAGTTTAGGGGGTTTTCTAGTGATATTTATAGCACAATGTACTTAATTATGAAAACCTAAAAATGTAAATCATAAGTATTTGTATCACATTTGAGTGACTAATCAAAATAACTTTCATCAATTTTTTCAATTTTCTTCACCACTCAAAACTTTTTCCATATTAATCTATTTTCAAAAATAGATTCATCATCAAAATCATTTTCTCCAAATCTTCTCCTAATTTCATTATGTCATCAAACATTTCAATTTCCTCTTTATAAGAATATGTCTATTCCAAAGGTTTAAATAAAAAAATATGTTTCTCTTAATGTGGTCATTTCATTGAGTCAAGGATGTTAAAATCCACAGTTTCCACATTGAAAGCCACAAAATGGGTCCCTTCATTTACCTCATGATATCCTCATCTCAGTGCACATTTCATTGATAATCATTTCAATCCTAGTAATTTTTTGGATGGATTCTAGTAGAAGGATACTGATCTCTTGTTTCTTGGATATTTCTAGAATCTCAAGTTGTAGTGTGTCTTCACTGGGTTTCTTGGGTGGTTTAATCCTTATATATAAGGGTGGTTGTATTTGATTTAAATCCTCAATTTTGGATTTTATATTCTATCTTTTCCTAATGTATTTTTCTGCTGGTGCTTCAGATTCCTTTCTTTAAGTATATTCTTTAGGTATTGTGAGATGTCTATTTTCAACTCCTCTTTGAGATATTGATATTTCACTTCTACCCAACTCCTGGAAAATCCTTAGAGTAATATAACTAAAATTTCACTTGGGATTAGTAATGGATTTTATAGGAATATTACTAGTGCATTGGTTTTTATAATCATTAACAATAGTCATAATATGGATGTATGATTCTCCTTTAGTGTCGATCCATGGGTGTTGAGCAGTGTAAAATGCCACATGTTTTTTCAATAAATCCTTCATTTTGGGATCTTAATTATATTTTTTTTGGTAGCTTTATATTCTTGTTGGTAGCTTATAGAGGTTTGAGAAATTCCTCTTTGTAAAGGTAGAGGTTATAAGTATAGTTTAAATCCTTACCAGTAAGGTTCTCTTTACTTCCATTGGATCCCAGTTTCAAACTATGTATTAGAAAATATGTTAAATAATTGGTTATTTTCTCGTAGCTTCCAGGACTATCTACAGTACATTTCATCATAGTTCTTTATTACTTGGACTTGAGGTAATCCAATAGTGGAGCAGTCATGAGATTAGAGAAGATGGAAGACCCTTAAAGGTGTAGGGGATGATGTTTATTTTGGACTTTATACATCAATCTATCTCAAAATATAGGTTAATTATTTAATATTGTTTTCAATTAAATTGGATTTATAAATTTTACCTCATGTACTCCACTTTTTTGGGATATTTTACTGAATCATTAATAATTTTGGCATATCCTCTCAATATTATCCTTCAATTTAGTGGGGTAATTTTAGATTAATTCTCTTTTAAAAGAAGAATCTATTATATTACTATCATTGTACAATGATCCTTAGTAAAAGAGTACTAGTAAATGGTGATCATAAAAAGGTTGACATGGGAAAAAGTTTTTAAATTTCTTGAATGTTTCCCAAACTTCATAAGGATTTTTTTCACTTGATTTATTGATCCCATATATTTCATTCCTTATCTGAGTACTCCTTGAGGTAGGTAATTACATATGGAAGAATTAACTCTGTAACCCATCCCATATGGAAACATTCCTAGGATTGAGGTTGTAGAGACACTCCTTGGTTACCCCTTCAAGAGGGAAGGGGAAGACATACTTTCTAACTTGATCTTATGAAACTTCTATAGGATTTAAATCACTTAAAATATTAGATAATTATATTATATTTTGATTAAGATCATCTACTACAATTCCATGAAACTTTATAAAGTGTTGGATCATGCATGTTCTAAGTTCAAATTCTTGTTTATTATTAGGTACGTGGATTTAATTATCATTTTTTAAATTATGTTCATAAAGTTATATTAATGTTTGATTCAATTTTCCTCACTTTTTTCCATGTTCTAAATTCATAAAATTACTTTGGTGGAAGAAGTAGTTGAGGATTATGAGATTCTAAATGGAGTAGTGAAAAGTTACCTCTCCTCTTATTTTTTTGATTTGTAAGGTTCTCAAACGTTTCAGAACAATTTTTTCAACATCCGGATCACAACAAATGAGAAGAGATGAATCAAATATGGCCATTTTTTTAAATCATTTAAAAAAACTAAATCAAAAAACACTTGACTCCCTATAAATGATAACAGTTTTTATGGGAATTTATCACAGTCCACTCATCAAAACAAAATTTTCATCCTACTAAAATATAGTAAAAGTGGACTCAATTTTTTATTTGGAGAGTTTAGTTCTCTGTAAGTGTTTCTCTATTTTGTGGGTTTCATTGTTGGAAATAGTAATGGAATTGAACTATATTGGTTTTAAAATCATTTTTAAAAAATTTCACCTAACCTTGTATCATTACCTCATCTTTCCCATTAAAGTATTATTCTAATTTATATTGTAATGGTTTCTCTAAAATCAAGTTAGATATCAATTTATTACATTCACATGGAATCTTTGATTTAAATAGAGGGATGGATAAATCCCTAAAGTATCCAATATTTTGTATACTAGTAATCATAGATCTCCATTTACTCTTAATTCAACCCTCATATCATGATCAACATCAAAGGAGAAGGACTAAGTGGAATATGTGTGTGATCCAATGACAAAAGGAAGATAAATTCAATGTGTATGAAATGATGAAAACTATTGACACCTATATAGTTTTAATAGATCTAGAGATTATAAAAAGATATTGAACTATTAAATTGTGGAATTATTTAATAGGGTAGAGGGAGTATCTCATCATATTACCCACTAATGGATTAGTCTTCCATCACCGGAGTTATACAAAAAATGAAATGAAATAAAATAAAAAAATAAGATACATAAGTAGATGGGGTATCTTTCCAAGTGAACAGTTCACTATTTATAAGGGAATGTTTTGAGTTATTCAATTTATCTATCCAGCTACATGGTTAACATTAGTTTCTATTACAATGAACCCAAAATTTCTGAAATATTACTCAAATTCTGGTCCAAATTCTCTCTCTTCTTATCAGTACCATGTGCATAATTTCATGGTCATGATTTATTTGTATTCATGTACTCAAATATTTTCTATTGTAACATTACTTCCCCATAATCTTCTACCCCCTCTTTTAATGGATAATATTTATATGGAATGTTTTCTAGATAATTTACTAATTTGCATAAACCTGTAAAATGCGATACCAATTGAGCCTTGAATCATAATTGGAAATGGATTACATACCAATATGTACATTGAGTTTATCTTATAACCTTCACATAAACCCTTGAAACATTTATGGAAGCCCACATGTAGTTGAATTTCCATTACATGGATGTGGATCTATGGATACACCCTTTATAGAAACTTCATGAAAACAGTTACATGGATTTTCACTCGGTTTAAGATATGTGACTCTTCCCCAGGAATTTATCTATGCGGAAAATCAACTTTTTCTGCAGTCAATAATTTCAACCTCCATAAAAAAGTGTACACATTTCTAATTAATCTATATTTTATATTTTGTGATGTAGGGTTTATATATGGAATGTGGGGATCAAAATCCCATTGTTAGGTTCCCAAGAATAATTTGTCACTTAAATGTAGTGTTATTTAGATTCACAGTCATGGTCACATAAATTTATAATTCATGATAGGTTGGAATTATATTAATGCTGTAGATTTAATAGTTTCTAGTATTTGACACATGAGTCCAGTTGGGTTAATTTTGGTTGAGACAAGTGATCGTGAGGAGAGGATACATACAGTAAGTTCTAGTTGGTGTTTGAATGGTAGGTTGGGAGAGAAGAACTCAATCTGTTAATAAGTGACCATCAGAATGTGGTAAGTCTATTATTATTCTTTTGGCCACTTAGAGGATAAACCCATGGTCACATGGTGATGAGGGTGGTGTGATCACTTTTACTCGTGGTAGCTTGCAAGAAACATGATATCACTTTGGGAAGTGACCATGCAATTTTGGTCAATGTAGTGTCTATAAGGATATGGTGACATGTAAGGTAGTCCCACAAAACATCATTAAAATCAACATATGGTCATTGAATAAAAATTATGATCATTGGATACTTTTCCACATTTTCGATCAATATTTCAAAAAAATCAAATTTAAGTATAATTATTTTTTCTAAATTATAATAAAACAAATAAATAATAATTAAATACCTCTAAAAATTTATTCCAAAAAATTTATGGATACTAAATTAATTTTTAAATAAATAAAACATCTAAAAATTATTTGAAACAATTAAAAATTAAATACCATATTTAAAAAAAATTTAAAAAAAATTATTCACCTGGTATTAAATCAATTATGTTTTAATTATCAATGAAAAAGTGACAAATTATTTATAAATTTAAAATAAAATTAATTTGTATTTCCATTTTCTAAAAAATAAAATACATTTTTATTTTATTCCATTTCGTTATCTCATTTCAAATGAATTTCATAGTGCATTATAGCACCAATTATATCATCTACATTTAATTTAATAATGTTCTTTTATTCATAGAGAATGTCCCTTTAAGATTCTCATTCTCAGGTTGGAAATAAATAACATTTTCAAATATATATTCATTTAATAAATCATTCTCATGAAGGTATTGTAATCTATTTAAAAAAATTTAAAATATCTAAAGAATATTTGTTAATGTTTATCCATTTAAAAAATCAAATTGTTGATAATCAAATCTAATCATAACACCTTTTGTTTCTATATCTTTTAATGTTTCAAAATGTGTAACATCTAACTTTTTTCAAATTCAACATGTAGTTCAGAAAGAAGAAATTTGATTGTATATATTTATTTGAATTGAATATAAAAGTGTATTTCTTACAATGATTTATTTTTTGAAATTCATTTTTCTCTTCTCTTTTAAGGATAGAAACATCCTTATCATGAATTTTATAATTTTCAATAATCATGAGATAATTTTCTTCTATAATATTGATAACATATGTTTCCATTATATATCTTCAATACTCATAATAATTTCAATAAAATTTTGGTTGTTAATTAGGATTTATATTATCAAAAATCTCACCATGTAACCCTTACATACAAAAAATTGTTACTCCGCATTTATTAAAGTGTAAGGAAATTGAAAAATGAAAACCAGATGAGAAAATTATGAAATATAGAATTTAGTTTCTAATGTAGAAAGCATGATATAATACAAAATATCATATTGAAATTTTATAGAAGCATGAAAAAACACTATAATAGTGTGTTGAATTTTTGTTTAAAAATTACTATATATTTTTCCTCCTTGGGTGATAAAATTATGAGAATAAAAAAATATGATCGGTCCTGAAATCAAGGTATCGATATTATGAAAAGCTGATATACCTATAAGATAAAATAGAAGTATAAAATATAATTTATTGATATTTTAAATTCCAAATAAAATTAACAAGAAAAGTATAAATATAATATAAATTTTATTATAAAAAACTAAAGTACAAAATACAGTTTAGAAATTAAACAACTAAATAAGGATATTATAACCTCACTTTAAACAAAATTAAAATATAGGTATATAAACCTAGTATAATGTATCCTCGTTTACAAACCTCTCTAAATGTATAAACTTATTAATAGTTAGAAGATCAACTTATTCTAACTTACCCTTGAATCCCCCAATTAGTCTAATTAGTATTTTAATCTGCTACTACAATTAGTAGCTTTATTTTACACCACTAGTAAAACAGTAGATCATTCTGCCATTACCACTTTACCTATATCTTAATAATTCCACTAATATGACTGCTAGGTCAGTTTTACCAAAATTTTACTTGTATCTTAGTGAAACAAATACAACTAAAATAACAAGAGAATTTAAAAATCCCAGATTTGTAACACGTAGTGGAAACACTAAAGAAGAAATTCACACTGAATAGAATCAGAAAAGAAATAATAGATTAAAAATATTTAAGATGGTAAAAAACTTTTGGAATTATTTTACTATTGTACAATGTTACCTTATGATCAATGAGGTTCATCTCTATTTATAATAAATTCTCCAATGGTTGGATTTTATAAATCTTAGGGTCAGTTTCAATGGTTTTAGTAGTAGATTTTATATTCATCTTCTAATTATGGTGGATTCATTCTATATCTATTGATATGTTGGTTCAACACTACTATAGTGATTTAGATAAATACCTTAAATATTTGGTTTTACTAAATTCCATCAGTTTATCTGATTTTCATAAGTATTTTTTGTTGGTATTGCATGAAACCTTAAGTTATCATAATTTCCTTATATAATTTTATGTAACTAAAAAAATAAAATTTTATAAAAATAACCCTAATTTAGATAAATTACATAGATAAAGTGTTTTTTGGTTTTGAAAATTCCAAAATTTAAGTTAAAGTATCAACAATAGTTTGTTGACTATATCTATTCTCTATAATAACATTAGTTTTATCAACCTGAGAAAGAACCTTGAATATAATTCTATTAAATATCATATAAGAATTAATTTTCATTTTATTATGAAAAAATTTGAGAGGGATCTATTAACGTTTCCTTAAATTTCCACTAAATATCTAGAATATAATATACTAACTAGATCACTTCCCAAAGCATCATATAAAAGTCATTTTTGAAACCTTAGTGTTTCACTCTGTTATGATTTATAATATATTGTGGAAATATGTACCTCCAATATATATATTTCATTATTATTTATTTACGCATTACATTTTAGAGTGTTCTGAGAAAGGGAAATATATAATAGGGGTATAAAAAAAATTTAGATTAATTAATGACTATGAACTCTTAATTAAAACATATTTTTTTCTATAATGATTACTATTTTTTTAGATTTAGGTCTTTTAATTTGGATTCTTATCAACGTATGTAGATATTTTTGTCAAATTAATTTAGTTTTATAAGGGTTTTATTTATGACATATGGGTTATGTGAATGAGTATAGATTTTTGAAGGAGGTAAGTTACCAAAAAAATATAAAGGGGGAGAATTTTGGATCCCATTTAGTAATGTAAATTTTTTATTATATATATATGAAAATTATATTATCATGACTAAATTATAGAAGTGTTAGATTTATTATAAAATAATGAAAATATTAAAATATTATAAATTAAGGGTGTAAAGTATCTCATATCACGTGTTATGAATATAATTATGCATTTGATACATACACAGATTGTGAGATCGGATTTTTGTAACTTTTCTCAACGATGGGAGGAAGAATATATATCATGATTTAGGCTTATTTAAACCAACAAAATTCATGAAACTAGTGATTCTAGCTTAATTAATCCCAAAAAATGAAACATACAAAGTTTTAGGTTTTACACTAGTCATTAAAATGTTTTTCAATCATAAAATGTCATATTATTAAAATGTTTCCAATATTGATAGGTGATGATGCATAAATAATATCCACATAGCTTGAAAACAATGATAAAGGATTAAAATAACCCCCATTTTAGAATATGTAATTTCATGTATATAAATTGATGTAATATTTATTTGAAGTAAAAAAGGGATCATCTTTTATGAATAATAGATAAATAATTATTATAAACTATGATAATGGAATAACAATGGCTATGTATGTAACAAAAAATGTTATTGGTAGATAGAATTGTTCATGATTAGTGAAACCAAAGTAGATTAGAGTAGACAAGTTATGATAATGGAATTTTACTAGTTGTGGTCTAAATACATATACCATCATGGGTATCCCCCCCCACACACACACATTATTTGGATATTGGTATTATTTTATTTTTATATACCTTTTTATATAAATGTTGAGATTATTATTTGATTAAGAATATAATGGATATCAGTTATGGTGTTTTGAGGTACTAGAGAAAGTGTTACTTTACAAATAGATTGGTAATGTAGTGTAGTTTTCATCTTAAGTCATTAATAAAGATTATAGAGATTGTGGGGTAGGGTGGTTTTCATTGACCAAGGGAAGGTTAATTGAAATAACCCAATGGTTTATAAATGAAATTTCCTTTTCAAATAAATAAAGTAATTATTACGTAATAATTTCATAAAAAACATATTCCCTAATTTAGTTATTCTTAAATACTATATGTAATATCATGTGGTATTTAAAAGACCATTAAAATTGTTAACTATTGATAATATATCCATTTTATAGTGACCATTAAGATTAATATATTAAGGGTTATAATAAATTACAATTGACATAGATAGAAGAAATTTTGACCTTGACATGTGGGATCATAGACTATGAATCCAATTTATCAGTGCTTACAAGGGGATTACATCACTAGGGGTTTCACTTGAACAATCCCAAGACTATATTAAAAAATTAAATCATAAGAGAAACAATTTATGAGAAGTTCAAGATTATTGAGATCATGACCAAAACCATGTTCACCAAACCATCACAAGAATGTGTCACCATCATAAAACATAATTCTAAGAAATAAACTTTTGTAATAATGGGTTATGTATCTAAAATTTAATAGTATGAATTTATATTTTTTAAATTTTTAAGTAAAAAAATCATTATTATGATCTTTTATTATTTATTTATAATCACTAAATAATAATTTTTATAGAAAGTTAAATTTTGATACGATGAAACCAAAATTTTATTTTAGATAAATATATAGTTTCAATCAAGACAGTATTATTCATGAATTCATGAATTTTTTAAATAAATTTTTATTTTAATGAAATATTATTATTAGAAAATATTTTTTAAAATATGAATGATAATATTTTTTTATGAAGTCGAATGTAATTTTTAAAAGGTTTATAAACTATTTTCGTCATAAAAACACTTATTTTTTACTGAATGGGGATTTTGTTATTTAAAATTGTATATTTTTATATGTAAATAATTATTTTGAAAAAATAAATATTATTTTTGAAATCATAATGTTTAAATTATCTATGGAAATTTGTTCACAATTTTATGAGAGAGTCAAATTTTTGTGTAAACAATTAATTGTGTTATAAATATACTGTATCTATTATGAAATAATAAAATCCAAAAAGTCATGTAATAAATACTATAAAAATAATCCATGACCAAAATTATTTTTACACTTTAAAATAATTATTTTTTGAAGTTATTTTATTAATCTTATAAACTCTTAATGAATCCTCCAAATCCTATATTATATTTTTAATGTTTTAAAATCAATTATTTATAAAAATGACTCACTTACACATCACCAAGGTAATTATTTTAATGAGATCAGTTATTAGACTTATAAATTAATGAAATCCTATTAACTTTGGAAGAATATATGGGTAAAAAACATGGTATGGTTTGTGGTTTTGAGTAATTTATCATATAGAGTCCAAAACACATGTTTAGAAAATAATAAGAAATTCGTTTATCTTTTTCAATAAAAAGCCACCAAAAATCCTATTTCTATTCACTAAAAATAATTTTTACATGAATTTAATTATCTATTACTTCTACAAATACCTTAAAAAGTGTTTTAAGAAATTAATATTCTCCTCCCAAACTTTTATAATCACCCTCTCATGGTGAGGGATCCTTTCCAAGCCCTCTTAATTCAAACTCCTTATTAATATTATTAATTTTAATTCAAAATTATCATGTTATAATATTTTTTACACATTAAAAATAATATAATTATTATTTCCAAGTGATGAGATACACTTTTAACTCTCAATAAACCCTTCCAATAATCTTTATATACGCCCATTATGTTGGTGAAATTATCCTATGATTTTCCAGGATAAAAACTTATATAGTTAATACTCATCCCCATTACCACTCATGGGTATTAAAATAGATGAAACTGTCCTTAATTGATTTGGGGATTAGATTTATATAGCCCAAAATCCATAATCATGGGATTAAATGTAAAAAAAATGCATCCTTATGTTGTATGATCTATGTGGCACACAAATGCATGTACCTGATATGAATGTGACAGCTAAGAAGAAAATTATATAGCCCTTCAATGCATTGTGTAATGTTTTTATATCATGAGATACCATTTATGGTTCATAAGATGATATCCTAAGAACACTATGTTATGGTTTCTCAGTAGATAGTTTTAATTTATGTTTATGATATCGTGTTTTAAGTTGTTTCCACATTCCAATGTTGCCTTTATGTTAACATCTTATATCATGATTCAAAGTTCAGTTTTCTGATTTTGACCCACTTATGTTAACATGATATTCTTATTGACTCACATTTATTACTTTCATCTTGTTATTATTTCATTATTCCCTTACTAGGCTTTATATCTCACCCCATTCTTATATACATCACCAGGTTATACCATGCTGTTTTAGAAGATCAAGGGAATTTAAGGGCATGTCATCGAGTATTAGTTTATGTATTTTTATTTTTGTTGGAAGTTGTTATATTATGTACCAAATTACTTAAATACCATATTCCTCATGATCATATAGAGTTTTATTAAGTTTATCTTTATGTAAAAAATCACAAATTAAGGATTATTAAAATATGGGTTGTTATAGATGGTATTTGAGGAAAATATTGTTATTTTTGTGGATTAGGATAATAAACCCTTAGTTAAAGAATTATTGATAATACTAATCATTGGAAAAGAACCCTAAATTTTGGTAAATTATATAGTAAATGGTTTCTAAGAAAATACATCCATTTTTGGATACTATAAGTGGATCTGGATATGGAATAGTTGTACCTAGTGTTAATAACCTTAAAACAGAACATTAGGATTTGACTCGATCCTCACATATTACATAAAAAAGGCCTTGCTAAACACCAGATTTAAAATTATTTTGTGATATTATTTTGTAAATTCAAATTCTCTTTATGAACCATTGTGAAGGGAAACTAAATACCCGTAAGATTTTATATTAGGAAATAGATCCTAGATAACATTTATTGAAACCTTGAAATTCACTTGTTAAAGGATATATTTCATTTATGAGTCATACATTAAATTTTTATAGTTTCTATTTTATGTGTTTAGTAGTTTTGAAATCCTCATACCAAATTTTCCCTTTATTGTTATTCAATTGTGGGAAAAAGTAGAAAACATTTCAACAAACAATGGGATAATAAATATAATGGATAAACAAACAAGATGGCCAACCTGATGGGAGTATGAATTAGAAACTTCATGATGATACTTTCTCAATTTACACATTTTCTAAAAGGAAACATGATTCAGGGTAAAAACCCACACCCCTTAAGAAAGGTCATGTTGTTATTGAGACATTTATGCAATAAAGTCTTATGACATTCAGTGGATCTTTTATTCCTATAATCATGAAAAAATGGATTGAATACATTAAAAGTTTATATTAGATGATTATTATATAGTAGGTAATTATGTTTAATAGTGGATATTGATCAAAAATATGAAGCTCGATAAAAATATTTATGTGATGGTGTAGAAAGAATTCTATAAAGTATTGTTTGGTAAATATTTTCTTGGAAATATTTAACATAAAAAAGAGAGGGACCTACATATCCCCAAGAAAAGTTATGATAAATCCATTTGGGTGTATAAGGAGAACATCAAAATACTTTCTTGAAATGCCTCTCACTTTGTCATTGACCTTGAAATTAAAGTTGAGATCTTCATTGGTGGGATAAAAATAATTCTACAAAAATATTTTGTTGTTTGAGACTTTAACAGATATAAGGAAATTCTCTAATGTGACCTCAATGTCAAAATGGAGATTGGTTAATACCAAAAGACTCATAGTTTAAGAGATAATGAGTGGATAATTGAAGTTAATCCTATTGATTTGATTGGTAAAACTCATAGGGATAAGAATAATATCCCACTTGTCAAAAGTGTAGAAATAAGCATCCCAAATTTTTTTTGAAGGGGATAAGGAAATGATTTGTGTGCATAAAGGAAGGTCTACTAGCTAGAGAATATTTCTAGGATAAACCCACCAATGTGATTGAAAAATGGAATTCTCTAACCAACCCTTAGTCTAATGTTTAATGTTTCAAATTTAAGTTATTATGAAACTATGAAAACCAATGCACTAAGCTAAGGTTTTTTAATTAAAATGGATGAAAAAAACCTCATATGGTTAGAGAACATGGGATGGAATATGAAATCACAAATATTGAGAAGGATCATAAAAATAACATGGTGAAAAGTATGATTGTTATTAATTCATGTACAGGGAATGTATTATTTGATTTTGGTTCTATGAATTCCTTCATATCATGAATGTTTTTAAGAAATATTCAAAAACCACCACAAAACTCGGATGTAGAGCTATCAGTGAAAATGGAAAATGGGAAAATTATGTCATATCGAGTATATAACACCTCCCATGTCCATATTTTTGTTCTGAATTTACTATAAAATATTATGACACATCCTTTAATTAAATTCATTTCTATTCTAGTAATGTATTGGATTTCCTACTATACAAACAACAAAAATTATTTAGGAAATGAAATCAACCTTCATATCACAAATCATCCTCTGATTCTATAAAAGTGTAAGGAGGAGGATGAAATTTTTTTGGACCATCATATCAATAATAGATATCAATACCTTATGAACAAGAAAATCTATCTCAAATTATTGATACTAAAGAGAAGATCATCCTTTAAGACATTCCCATTTTAAGGGAATATAATTATGTGTTTCCTAAATAATTTTCTTGTATTTTACAATGATGTCAGGTTGAGGTATCAATTGATCTTATACCTTGAGATTTTCCAATATCCAATACATCGACAAAATGAACATTATTGAACTTTAGGAGATGAAGAAGTAACTAAAATAGAATCTAGATATAGGACCTATATGCCCAAATGATTCACCATGTGGTGAACCAATCCACTTTATTAAGAAGAACGATGGGTAAATGCACCTCGGGATTGATTTTCATGAGCTGAAAAAGATCAAAATAAAGAATATTTATCCTCTTCCACATATTGATAAATTGTTCAATTAGATACATGCATACTATTACTTCTCTAATGTGGATCTTTGGTCGTGATATTATTAGGTAAAGTTGAAGAATTTGGACATCCCAAATAATAATATTTATAAAATATATAAGCACTATGATTTTATAGTGATGCTATTTGGACTCACTAATAATCCAAAAACCATCGTGGAAATTATGAATAGAATATTTATGTATTACCTTGAAAAATTTGAGGAAGTATCTATAGATGATATTCTTATCTAATCTTAATGGAAGAACATGAGGAGCATTATAATTATACATTGATGACATTATAGAAGTAAAATTTATTTGTGAAGTATAGTAAATGTAAATTTTGGATTGAGAAAGTAACATTAATAGGGCATGTTATCACTAGAAAATGGATATCCATGGATCCTTAAAAAATAGTTGCTATTAAAGGGTGTCCTAGAAAAAATTATATGATGGAAATACATAGTTTACTTGGATTTTCTGGGCACTATCATCGATTATTGAGAAACTTATCATGATTTTAAATCCCACTCACCAAGATAACTTTGAAGGGAGTTAATTTTTTCTAGACTGAGGATTATGGGTAGATTCTTATAGAGTTAAATAAAAGGCTAATAACTGCCCCTGTAGTCACATTACCCATAAGTGGGGAAGGTTTAATGACATAAATCAAGGCATAAAAAAGTCTTTAATTTTTTACTCATTCTATATGAAAAAATTTATTGGATATTCCTCCCACCAATAAAATATCCATGAGCATAACTACCCAATGCATGATCTAGAATTGGCTATGGTGATCTTCACATGAATATTTAGTGACATTACTTCTACAGGGAGAAGTGTGACGTATATATGAATCATAAAAGCGTCAAGTATATATTCACTCAAAAGGGGATCTATATGTTCCAATAATGGTGGTTAGATCTAATCAATGATTTTTATTTTTCATTCTATTACTAACCAAGGATGGTCAAAAAATTGGAAAATGATCTGAGTAGAATGGATCTTAAAACCCTATCCATGATGGGGATTGTAAGGGATCCAATATTCCGAGATTTTAATAAGATATAAATGGGAATAATAAATGGTAATTTATCCTAACTTTATCAAATAACTTCTTGAGCATCTATTCTTGAGAGGATTAAGGAGTCCTAGGAAGGCAATGAGGTGATATAGAAAATGTTAGTGAATGTCCTAGAGTTCCAATTCATTAAATATGGTTTTATAAGGTTTGGACCCCGATATGTTTCCCATGAAAACCAAAATTGAAGAGTGAAATTATAAATTATATAGACATATCATCATTATATATTAATCTAGTAATAACTAAGATGTATAGAGATCTTAAGAAAAACTTTTGGTTGGATAATAGAAAGAACATGATTTCAGAATTTGTGTCCAAATTCTTGGTATTCCTACATGTTAAGGTTAAATGATATAAGTATAAGTGTATGATGAACCCATTTCATATAAATTTATATAAATGTGAAAACATAACCATGGTTTTCATTGAAGGATTACCTAGGACACCTAAAGGAAATAACACCATTTGGGCGGTTGTGAATCACTTTACAATGTCAGTTCATTCAATTTATATCAAGGAATATTTCTATCTTGGACAAATAACTAAGATATGTATAAGGTAATTTGTAAGACATAAATTAGTTCCACTCTCTATTGTATCTAATTGAGATTTTTGGTTCACCTTGAGGTTTTGGAGAATCCTTTTGCAAGATCTGGATACATTTTTGAGTTTCACTAATTCTTATCACCCTAATTTAAATGGAGAAATTTAAAGAACAATTAAAACTATATTGGATTTTATAATATAATTTTAACTAGATTTCCAAGGATGTTGGGATAAACTCTTTCCCATTTTATAGTTTTTATCTAACAACAACTTCCATTCTATAATTTAAAGGTAACATTATGAGGCTCTATATGGGAAGAGGTGTTAGAATATAACATAATGGGATGGTGTTGTATAGAAGAAGATGATAGTACATGATATTATCTAATAGATGATAAGGAAGGTTCAAAACATTCTATAATATTTGAAATTAGAATAAAGGAAATAGAAATTTTATGTAGACAATCGTTGAAGAGACCTAGATTTTGAGGTTAGAGATAAGGTGTTCCATTATATATCACCAGGGAATAAATTAATTTGTTTTTTGGAAGAAGGGTAAGTTGGGTTTAAGATAAATCATCCTTGTTGAGATCCTTTATTACATCAGAGATATGACATATCAACTAGAACGCAGACCAAGATTATGTCAAGTGCATGTTGTGTTCTATGTATCCCTCTTGAGGAAGTATATACCAAACCCCTTACATGTTTTGAATCTAGTGGTGGCACCCTTAGAGAACAATATTTTACATGAGGAGCAGTCATTTAATATCATAGATCATATATACAAAGTTCTATGAAATATTACAACTCACCTGGTCAATGTAATGTGGAAGAACCATATCTTTGATGAAAAAATTGGGAACTAGAAGGGGTGATGAAATAAAAGTACCGTTATATTTATTAATGTATGAAATGAAAATTTCAAGGGAAAAAATTTATGAAGGTGGAAGAATGGAAGACATGAAGTTTTATTAATTAATTCCCACTTTAAAATGAATAAATTAATTATTAAGTAATGAAGTTATAGAAAAAACATGAACTACTTTGGCTATTTTAGTCCATTATGTGTTATATCATATTAGATTTTAGAGACCATTAAGGATATTTACTATGGAAAATAGAGCCATCATATATTGACAACTCATATTAGTATGTTAAGGGTTATGATAAAGTCTAATTGACACATATGAAAGAAGAAATGACCATGACTAGTAGGATAATACCCAATGAAACCCATTTATCATAGCCTCTAAAGAAGATTGAATAACTAAGATTCTTCATCGATTAATTTCAAGACAATATTTAATAACTAAAACATGATAAAACCCATTTATTGAAGAATTTCAATCTTACCAAGATCATGACCCAAATAAAGTTCATCAAACCAGCCCATGAATGTGTCACCATCGCACACCTTACCCCTAATTCACACACTGGTGTAATAAGGTGTTATGTATCTAGACATTAATAGTATAATTTTTTATATTTTCATTTCCTTTAATAAAATAATGATCATAATTATCTTTTATTATTAATTTATAATTATTAAATAATAAGTCTGATTAAAAATTAGAGTTTGATACGATAAAACGCACATTTTAGTTTTGGGAAATTTTCAATTAAGACACTCTTATTTTTGGATTCATGATTTTTTTAACTAACTTTTATTTTAATAAAATATTCTTAAAAAATAATATTTATTTAAATAGAAATGATAATATAATTTTATAAAGTCAAATATAATTTTTATATGGGTTTAAAACAGTCATTGTCAAAAAATATATATTTTTAGTAAATGGGAATTTTTAATTTTAAATTTTAAACTTACAAGTTTTAGGAATTATTTTGGTAAAATAAATATTATTTTTTAAATATGTATGTACAAATTAGGTAATGGTAACTTTTTTCCAATTCTTCGAGTCAATCGATTTTTTGGATAAAAATTAAATATTGTATAAATATATGGTATGTATTTTATTATCCTGAAATCCTAAAAGTGATGTAATAAATACTATAAAGAGTATCAAATACCAAAATTATGTTTACCCTTTATAATAATGTGTTTTTATGTTATTTGATTAAATTTTAAAACCTTTAATGAATCCTCCAAAAACAATATTATATTTTATGGTTTTAAAAACAAATTATTTGTAAACATGAATCACTTCCACATCACCAAGGGTAATATTTTAATGAGTTAAGTACATATATTTATAAATTAATGAAAAACACTCCACTTTGGTAGAAAAATGGATAAAATTATGGTTTTTTTAAAATAATTTATCATATAGAGTCTAAAACCTTTGTTTAGAAATTAATAATTAGTTACTCTATATTTTTCTATTAAAAACCCACCCAACTACCCATTATTATTCACTAAAAACACTTTTAACGTGACATTACTCTTCAATTACATATCTATATGCCTCTCAAGGTGTTAAAATTTTCTTAATAAGATCCTCATAAGGTTTTATAAGTGCGCTTTCATGGTTATGGGACCTCTCCTTCCCCTCTTTATTTGAGCAACTTATTTATATTACTCTTTTTTATTTACTACTACCCATGTTTTAATGTGTTTTTTAAAAATTTAAAATACTATAATTAAGATTTACATGTGTTGATATAATCCTTTAACACTCATTAAACCCATTAATAAATATTTATATACCCCGTTATGCTGCCAAAATTATCTTGTGATTTTCCATTCCATAAGTTTTTGTAGCGAATACCCATCCCATTTCCACTCATGGGTATTAACCTAGATGAACCTAGAATTAATTTATTTGGGACATCTAATTATGTAACCCACAATACTTAATCAAGGGATTAAAATTGATTAAATACATCCTTATTTTCTATGATCTATGTGGACCTCAAATTCATGTACATGATATGAATATGATTGGTAGGCCCAGAATTATATATCCGTCAAATACATTGGGTAATGTTTTTATATCATGTGATACCATATATGGTGAATGAATGGATGTCATATGAACACCATTATGATTTCTTGGTTGCTATCCTTCACTTTTGTTTATGATTTAATGTTTTATGTTTTTTTCACATTACCACATTACCTTTATGTTTTCATCATATATCATGATTTTATATTCATTTTTATGCTTCTCACCCATATTATGTTACTTTAATATTTAAATTGACTCAAATTTATTACTTTAATCATGTTATTATTTTATTATTACCTTATAGAGATTTTTATCTCACCCCATTCTTGTGTGCATCCCTAGGTTATCCTGTTTAGTCTTATAATATTAAGGGAATTTAAGGGTATGTTGTGGATTTTTAATTTTTACATTTATATTTATATTAGATTTTGTTATTCTATATCCAAAATTACACAAATACACTAGGCCTCATGTTCTTTTTTGGTTGTATTAATTTTATATTTATGTAATAAATCATGAGTTTAGGTTTATTAAAATATGGGTTGTCATATTAATATGGCTAATAAGGGAAAAATTATTTGATGACTGTTGTAAAAATATCCAGTGTATGCAACGTGAATTTTGGTTTTTAAAGGCTATGATATCATAATCACTGATACATAGATTGATTTAAGGTTATGAGATAGATTTTATTCTTGTGATATAAAATAGTTCATAATATAGATTTCAACAAATAGAAGAAGTGAGAAAAATATATAGAATACGTGTGTCTTTAAAATAACTCTTGTATTGAATATGAATAAGAGAAGTGTTGGTGGGGGTGTTATGTTTAAGGGATAACCTATTGTATAAATGTGTATTAAAAGTTTTGTTACTCTCAATTTTTATATGTATATTGGGTGAAGGCAGTTATATGTAAATTTGCAACCTCATATTAAAAAATCATCCTATACATATTTATATATAATTATTGTGATTACAATGAATCCGTGAGATAGATAGTGATCTCCCTCACCAATTTGATGTATCCAAAATTGGGTTAAATAGTTAAATCTAAGTGTTCTTTGTATATGTTTTCGAATTTACACAACATCATTACATAGTTATTAGATTGTTCTTTTATTATAAAAAGTAACTTGTCCTTTTATGAATTACAGACCCAATGATTTTTTTATTAAATTTAAATACTTAAATTACCCCTCCCCTAAACTCCCCCATTTTTTTACCCTTTTCATTTAACCAAAAATATCCATATATGAAGATATTTATCAAATACAGAAAACAAACCAAGGTGGATTATTCCAAGACTTGTGGGTCAAAATATCCTTATAACCAAAAATGTATATCAAAATAAACTCAACGAAACAGGTGAGGTATTAAAAGAAATTAATGTTTATTTTTTAAGAGTATACTTAGATTGATGGATTAAACATTGATGATACATTTTATCTTATAAATTTATTATAATTAATATATATATTTTAATAAAATTAAATTGAAATGAGATTTATAAAATTTAAAAAATATATAAATTCTACTTTTTAAAAGTTTAATATTTGAAAATGAAGTGTTTATATGAAAATCAGATGGTTTTAAAAATAATGATAAATATTAATGTATTTTTATAGATTGAATAAATTTACATATGAATGGTACTCCTGGTTAGAAGCATTTTTAAATAAACTTAGATTTTAACTAGTAAGAGTTCATTAAAGTTTAAATTTTAATTGAATTTTTAATGATTAAATAAATTTTTTAGTTTATCTTGAGGACATTATATTTAGATTATTATAGGATAAATTTTATGATCACTTTGTTGGGATGATGAAAACTAAATTTTGAAGTATCATTTTTAGGATAGATCACATTTTTCCTTGGATTATAGGTTATAAAACAATATAGAGGAAACTATATTACATTATAAAAATATTTTATGGGAATAATAAAGAGGATTGATATATAGAAAAATAATTACCCCACTACACACATATTATAACTAGAACCAAACCAAAAAGGGACAAATCTAGTAAATTAGTTAGAATTACCTACACCGAATTAAATAAATAATAACATGTTGGGTATTGTGTTTACTATATTCCTAGATATAAGGTACTAAAAAAACTAAAATAAATTCATTTAATATTTTTTCATAATATTATTTGACAAATTCATATAATAAAGGATTATTTATAATTCTATATTATAAATCATGAGAAAATACTTATATAATTCACTGATTTTTATTTTACTATATCTATGGATTAATGATAATTTAAATCTAGAGAATCATTATATTTGTATCAAATTTGTATCATGATTGAGTAATATTTTTTTATTTCGATAAAAACAATAGAGATCGAGCACATCACTTTCACTAAAACATGTAAAAATTAATAAGGATAAATAATTTATTAAACATATGGATGAAATGGTTTACATATATATATCTATATTATGCCACAATACTGGTGCTACAAATAAAAGTAAGATTAGATAACCACACTTGATGATAAAAAATAAATAAAATATGTTTTATTTTTTATGTTATAGGTGGATAAACATTTTTTGAAATTTAAATATCTTTAAAAATAAGATAAATTTAGTAATGTTCTAAAAAATTAACTCCTTTGATATTTTTTTGAGAAATATAGGTTGAATATTGGAGTATGATCCCAAATTTCTATTTATTGATGTATGTATTAATTTTATCTACCCACATTTTACTTATTCCACTCAATATTTGTTGATGATTAATGAGGTTTTATCTTTTTTTATTATGAAAGAAAGATACAAGAAGGTTTGAAGTGAATATATGAGAAACAAAATAAATGGTATCATATGATTAGTGGGAATTTTTCATGTGAATAGTGATTTGTTTATATGGATGAGCTACTGAAACCTGGATAAAATTACTTCTTTAGGTATGATAAAGTTAACAATGGATTTAATCTTTCCATGAGTATGTTTTTGGAATCTTTATAATAACATACCATCCTATGTTTTCATATTCCATCACATGATTTAGAAAATCATATGGACAATAAAATATTCTTTGTCATTATTTCATTAATTATTTTGATGATATCAACCACTATAATTTGGGAGTTATTTGACCCTCGAAAAAATCATCAAAGTAAGAATTGTATTTATACTAGAAATATTTCATGTGGTATCCATACATTGTTCTTTCCATACAAAATATACAAAATACATTAAAAGTAAAAAAATGAACCAAGGTTTAATCATTTTAAATTGTATGGTTTTTTATAAACAATTTATAAAATTTACATAATCTAAAAACATCCAGACATGGAATAAAAAAAAGATTTAAAAAGATTTTATACATTTTATTTCAAAAAAATATGATTAGAATAAAAAGAAAAAAAAGATGCCTAAAAGGTTTACAAATTATTTCCTATAATATATTAGTAAAAAGGAAATAAGTTGATTGGTGAGACACTTTACAAAATATGACTCAAAATGTTTCAAAAACATACTCAAAGCACTAAATAAAACTCAAATCCATATGAATCTTTGTAGAATACAATATTTTAACATAACTATAGATCTATCCAAGTAAATATGTGAAAATACAAGTAGACTAGTGGATACCAAACTAAAAGGGAATAGAATCTAGTGTTTTCAATTTTTATGAAATTCCCACTATTTTTTAAACCTTTTACTACTTTGGTCTTTGAGCATATCTTGTGGGTCAAGAAAAATGGATATATTCGTATCTAAACTAGCATGAAAATTTATGAAATGAATGTAATTTAGTAATGTTGGTACTTATTTTTATAAGTATTTCCCCATCTCAAGAATCATAGTCCTTACTATGATTAAGATGTATAATTATCAGATTCTCTACTAAAACATTTTTATCAATACAAGTGGTCATTGTCATGGGATTATATTGAAACCATGAACACCATATTACATTATGGTGAGTTTTAACAATATTACACAAGTGAAAATAATCCACACCCAATAGATCCTTTTCAAATTTTCATCCAACCAACTCTCTTTAGTTTCCAACCAATATATTGATATAGATAAAAAAAGATCTCTAAGATGCCACTGCATCACAAGACTGATATGGTTCCTAAATGAAAAATTGTCTTTGACTATAATGAAATCCTCAAAGATGAACCACACAACTCAACCTATATATTTCATTATGGTAAAAGGTTCTCAAATTAATATGATTCTTGTCCCATCTATCAAATCATACATCATGAATAAAACCCTATAAAACTCTACCTAGTGAAAAACCTGGTGAGTAAACACTGAATACGTTAAGTAAATTCTTTATCATTACATGTGGATCTTCTTTAATATTCATTTTTTCTTCCTTATTATTCCTTTAATATTTTCTTCAAAACCCATATGGTGTTTGTTCTTAAATATAGGTTCACTTTACCTCTTCTTCTTCTTTTATATTTCTCTCATTCTCTCAACACACACTATTTTTGCACAGGTATACCTAGGAAGTTTCCTCCTATTATTTTTTTCTTTGAAACCAATTTTATTTTCCTTTATGAAAAACATAAAACTTTATTATTATTATTTATTTATAAATATTATACTACTGTTGGTTAAGTTAGATACATCTCCCCCAAAAGAAGATATACAACATCACTCTTCAACGTTTATTTTTTATTTTCTCAATAATTTGATGTATTGGAGATTTCTTTTTTTGTTTGTGGAATATTTTACAATATACATCAATGGAAATATTGTTCACGATGTGTGAAAGAATAAAATACACTTGCACAATCCACACAAAATATTTTTCTCCTACCATAATCTATATATCATTTTCATTTTATTGCATCACATGGGTGTGTCACACTATGTTTTTACCTTCTTGTTCCCAAAATAGTTATAAAAATTTCATTTATTTAGTTTATTGTTTTATTTATATTAAATGAATATATTTCCATTTGTTTCAATATTAAGATAGAGTTATTATTCCATAAAATATCATATCATATATAGTATCATTTTTTAGGGCTTTATGAAATATATAGAAACTCATCTTGAAAAATGGTTTTTTATGGAATGGAAGCATTTATATTTTGAAAACAAAAAATGTTTTATCATGGTCTACAAAATTTACAGATCCCCATCAACTCATATTGATAATTTAACAACTCAATTTTTTATATATAATCCCTTAAATAATGTCACATTCATCTTCACAATTGATTTCAAGATTTAAGAAATCTAAAATCTCTTCATTTATAAGAATTTTAAATTCCATGATTTTTCTCCAAATCTGATCTACCTTTTCAGATTGAAGATCATATTTCTCATTCAAATTTCTTGAATCATAATTTATTTTTATATTTTAAATAGAGAATATCATCTAAATATTTATTTGATTGAATCTTCATTTTTGATCACCAATATTTTGTTGAAAATACTATCATTTGAAACTCATGGGTTTATAGAACAATGATATCTTGCTCTCTGTATTATAATTTTATTTTAATAAAGTATTACTTGTATCATGGATTAATAAAACTTCATGATGTTTTTTACATGAATGAAAATCTTTGGCACCGTCCTAATTAATTTCCTCTTTAAATGCATCAATTCTAGAAACATATCATTTTTATATAATTTTCCTCAAAATATATCAATGAGTTAAACCATAAAAAACAACCTATAAATTATGGGGATATACCTTATGAGGTATAATTGTGAGGGTCATTATATAATATAATTATTTTTTTTAACCTTATGGTGATAATAACTTAACCTTACAGTGAATTATAAAAACCTTATGAGGAAAAGTCTAATTCCTATGATATGGTTTTTTTTAAATTTATGAGATTAATTTCAAAACCTTATTGCCTTTGGTTTTCATAAACTTACTAGGTGTTTATATAAACCTTATAAGGAATATTTTCCAAACCTTATAAACAACTTATCTCATCCTGATGTGTAAAATACTCAACCTTACAATAAATCTCAGTCATAGCTAATTTTTCAATAAAATCAATCAATTCAGGGTTGCTTCAAAGAAAATACATCCATTATAGACCTCTTCAAAACACCTTAGAAATTTAAAGGTATATTCAAAAACCATATTATAATTCTTCATATAAATTCCCAAGGTCATTTTAAGTATAAAAAACTAAAGATATATAATACATTCAAGATCCACTACCTTAGAATTTTAAGCTCCATTTCTATCCTTAAAACCATCATATTTAATATTTTTAACACTAAAAATAGTATCCTTCGTAATCCATATATCAAGAATGGATTCCCCAACATTTATCGAGATATCATTCAAACATTGAACCTATTTAACACTTGTTAAATACATATTCATAGGATATCCAAAATAACTTCAACAACAAACTTTTCCATTCTTATATATTCTATTGAAATTATTTTAAACAAGAACTGTTACACTTGAGAACTTTTTTTGACTTTAGGTATATCTCTATAATAATATAATATATGGGATTGGTACTTTAATATGTCTATACAGTTATTCAATGGTGACATTTTATTTCTTATTCCACTACAGATATGTGTATGTAAACCCAAAACATATTTCGTTGGTCTATACTCACCCAATAAACCTTAATTTTACCTTTTTATAATTACATTTACATGTTCCTTGACATAAAAAACAAATTAAAAAAAATAAAACTTCAATAAATGAGGCCCTTTAATATTTCCCTTTATTTTGTTTTCAATTCCTAATTCACTCCAATTGTAAATGTGTTTATTTTCCCCATAATTTATAATAAATGAAAATAGAGTAAAGTTATTATCCCCCAAGGAAATAATAATGAAGGATTTACAATTATCCTCTAATTATATCAAAATTTATATGGGAATATATCTTTATCTCAAAATAACTCTTCTAATTTTAAGAAACTTATTGTCCCTATTTTCCTTTCACATTCATTATGCTCAATTAATTCCATGAGAGAATGTGGGAACCATATTTTCTCTTATCAATTTGAAATAAACATATAAAATCTAAGTCTAATTTGGATATATTGATATAGAAAAAAGGAAATTTAAGCAAAAAAAATATTCATTTTTAAATTCAAGGTCAATCCAATTGTAACAATGTTTATCTAGGGGATGATAAAACTAATTTTAATAAATTTTAAAGAACCATCACTCAAATTTACAAAGAATACCAATATATTTCATGTTAAAGGTATATTTTTTCCAGAATTGTTTTATTCAATCTCTCCACCTAGATAAACATATTAAGGATGTAACACCCCAAACTTCCACGGTATGTTTCCCTTTAAATAATTCAATGGCTTGCATTGTACGCAACTTCGAGATTCTAACACGCCGCGACCAATCAAACTAGCAGTTATGAATATTAATACCCACTATTTAAAATTTTATGAATTTTATTTTTCAAAATGGAATTAATTTTGGGATTCGGAATATTGAAATTAACCTAGGGTGAAATTTTGGTATTTTTCTGAAAACTTTCAATTTTTGATGAATAATGAAAATTAATAAATTTTAAATCAAAACAACTTTCTAAATCGAAATAATTAATAGTGATAAATTATTAATTTGAGTGGTTTTAAAGTATATTTAGAATATATTTTTACCATTTAATACAATTTTGGTCATTGGACATAATTTCACATTTAAACCGAACATAAACAAGTGTCAACCTTTTGATAGTTATTATTTCTTAAAAACACGCTTTTTGTTTTGACAACCGGAATTAATTTTAAATTAATTTCTGCCACTTCTGTGTTTTGAATTTAGAAAAATGGATTCCATTTTTTGAGTTAGGGTTTCCAAATTGTGTAAATAGGTAACTTTTATTTTTAGACATTTTGAATAATTACTTTAGTAAATATTCTATTTACCATGGTTAAAGGGTAAATCCGGTAAATAAGGGTAAAAAATAATATTATAATAACAATAAATTAACCTAAAACGTGTCCTAACCTTATTGGTTGATACATGTCTGACCATGGGCATCTTTATTTCGATTTTGGGACTCCATGGATCTACTTGTAGTTGATAAGGACACTTTATATTAATTAAGTTAAAGTAAATACAAAAATGACAAAAGCATATATCTTTTAGGAAGAAAAATTACATAGGGTTATATATGTTATATTTTCGACTATAAATATTCATTAAAAATATAAAAATATTTACTAAATAATGGTATTTTATTTATAATTTTTAGACATTTAATAATTAAATTTATTAATGACATAATAATGATGCAATATCTTCCTTATTAATGAAATAATCAAATAATTAGTATTATAAATGATAAAATAAATATAATTTAAATTTATTGATGACATCCAAGAATTTTATTGGTTAATATGACATGCTAGTATTACTTAAATGAATTTTTTTTGAATTAATATTGTTATTATGACTTTAACAAAAATAAATTATTAAATTTTGTCAAAATTTACATAAATGAGTTTTTAAAACAAATATTATATTATTAATTGATATTCTATTCCTAAAAATCTAAGGATCATACAAATGAATTATATCATGATATTTGTATCGTTAATGGACCAATTGGGGGTCTCTTGGATGTATATAGTATGTTTATTAACTATATAACATAAAAATACAAAGTGACATGGTAAATGTCAATCTAATTAACTAAGAGTTAAAACTAAAAGATAAGGTTGATATAATAACCCAAACATGTCTAAATTTTATTGTATGAAAGTCTTTCGACCCCTCCCCACATTATAATTTGAATAATCCACATTGGAGCCATTAGAATCCGAATATAAATTTATTATAAATTAATACTTTAAGTTTTTCCAAAAGATCCCCTCTTCCCCCTTATAAAATGACACCACTTCTAACCAATACTTCACACCATAAAAGCCTATTGGTTCGGCCAAAACTTGCCCAAATACTCTTTCAACTTCTCTTAATTAATCCTAGAGGCCTTAGTTTGATCAGAAAGCCAACCTAAGGATCCCTATTGATCAAATAAAAAGGAAGAACCCGAAGAAGGGGAAATGTTTTCACCACCCTTTTTCAAGTTCCCTTCTTCTTCAACTTCTTCTTTCTTTGTTATTTACTTTATAAAATTATAACTCCAGTATGATATATATACTTTGATGTTATTATAAATATTTTACAACCATATTCAGTATTCTATCCATCCTTTGAATGACATGTCACCATACGTGCGTACGTACGGCTTACCGTCTCCACGTCATGGTGTAATTGTTATTCAATACATTATTATTTATATGGGTTTAATAATGATGTGTATTTGATGTAAATAATAAATATAACAAGATAATTATTCTTTATATATGATGTAACATCCAATTATATATTTTTTTAATATCAAAATAATGATATTTTCGCTCGTGCATACGTACGGATTACTGTCTCCACGACGTGATGAGATTCATTTCTATGTTCACCATTAATCAATGATTATAAAAATATATATTACTAATAAGTATGTAATATATGACATAATAATTATACTGTAGATATATATTTATATATATATAAGTATTTATGTACTTAGATATATTTTATTCACTTAGTTTCGTTCAATGCATTATGAAAACGGAAACAACGTTTATGCGTACGTACGGACTACCGTCTCCATAAACAGTGTTTTCCATTTCAAAAATATACCTATTATAAAAAATTATATTCTAAATATATATGATATATAAATAATGTTTTATATTCTGTAATTATTTAAATCATGCTCTGTGTGATAAAATCAAGAGTAACAAGTTAAAACATGTACGATAAAGAATGCAATTATTACTTGAAATGTTAATTTAACATGGAAATTATTATTAAATGGGTAGTAAAAAGTCATAAATGAATAATGTATGATAACATAAATATTAATATGGTTCTGGTATAATATAATAACACACTACAGTATTCATACACGAGGTTAAATGTACCCTCGACTAAAGGAAAGTGCAATGTACGGGGTTTTCATCTCACTCCTTATTCTCGTGAGATTCATGCCATATTGCCACTATTACCTTTTGTGTGGTGTATGTACTACCCAAAATTGTATTATTTGTGTAATACACTTTAATTTATGTGTATTTACATATTCATTGTATGATACCTCTTTTATGGGGTGTATGTTTCGTAAGTTACCAAATTGGTAAGGGTAAATTTCATAATCTCTTTATTATCCGTTGTTGTTTTTACATAAGTATCAACTGGGAAATTTTTATTATCCATGTTCATGTTTTAAGAAAGAGTTTTAAAAGGGATTCTTTTAAGGTATTTTTTTACTAAAACATCATTTCAAATGTTTTAAATATTTGTTCTTCTAAATCTTTCTCATTAATGTCCATGTCTTCAAAATGGGTTTTAAGTATTTATTTATATGGAAATGAATGGTTTTAAAATGTTAATTACTTTCAAAAGTTTTAAAGTGGTATGGGACACTTTGAATCAAAAATTTCTTTAAATTTATTCCCTTCTAAATTGTCTGACTTTTAAATTTTTTCAAGAAAAATGGATATTTCTCTCAAAGAGTTTTACAAATCATTTTCATCTATGTGAACATCCTTTGATGGTTTTTAAAATTTTTTGAAGTTGATTTATCATGATAAAAATCTTCAATATTATGTTAATGGTTTTGTGATATATTTGACTATGGATGAGTTATTTTTATACCATTCATGGTTTATGGAGAAAGTATTTACATTTCATATGCTATTTTTAATAAGAATATTTATGTTATGTTTAGACCTTTTTATATGAGGAATGCATTGCACTTCATAAGTGATGGGTGGAGCCCCATATAGCTCCTCGATGCATCTGTAGGTCTCATGAGACAAACTAGTTTCTTGGCATGAGGCCTTGAAAAAATCTTATTTTCAGTCATGGCATGAGGCCTTGGCTACGTGGTTATGATAGTTTGGAATTATGCATTACATCATTATGAAAGTGGTTATTGATATTGCATGTGATTATTCAACAAGTAGAATATATATGTGAATAAGTAACTGGAATTATTTTATTTTATTTTTTCCATATTTTGTTGAATTTCAAGTTTAATAGTCTTTTGTTTAAGTTATACATTGCCTTAAATGTTTATGCTTATTTATGAAAGTTTCCACTGTATTTCTTACCCTTACTGAGCGTTTGAGATCACCCCTTTCTATGTTTTATTTTTACCAGGATTCCAAAAAGTTTATTGTGATTAATTTGTAGGGGTAAGACAATGGAATAATGGCATTCATAAAGGATTATTTATGTTGGTTTTTATGTTATAAAGTGTAATGTAACATTCATGTATGTAATCAATTTTCCAAGACTGCTAAACTGATCGGTCCTTCAGGACATGATTCCTTGTAATAATGACAATTTATTAAAATAACACACTGACTCTGGGTAACTGGATTTGGGGTGTTACAGTTGGTATCAGAGGAAGTTTATTAATAACCTTGTAAGCTAGATTTAGATAAACTCTGATTAGAGCACATAACCCTAAGATAGACTTCGAGGATTAGTATAGGAAAAATTCCTAGAATTTTGGTATTGTAGAGATTTTGTGAGTTTTCCAAGAAATACATCCCTGTCTGGATACGAGTAGGTAGAGGCGGCTCTAGCATATATGTACCTAGGGATAAAACCCGAAAACACCACTTTGAGCTAGACTCGAATGGGAAATAGTCCATGAAAATGGGCCTTCATTCACTCTTGGATACGATACTCCTAGGGGATATGCATAGGATAATTCTCATTTTCTTTACAAACCATTATGAAGGATTTATTAGTATATACTTCCTCAAAGAATACATTTTTATGATTATGGATTATATCCATAAACTTTATAATTTTTTAAGTGTTTTACGAGTTTGGGATTTGGTATTTATATCATAAACTAATCTAGTGTATGCCATTGTTTAGAAATGGTTCCCAGTAGAAGGAATGAGAACTCCAGCAATACGCATGATCCAAAGAGTAAGAAAGATCATATCTTTCTTGGTCTTAAGAAATAATTTAGAATAGAAATATTCTCCCATGTATTATCATCATATGAAGAAATAGTATCATGTGTTGATAAGATAAGTAATGAATTCTTGGAGTCCTATGGGTTTGAAGGAAATCCAGAGAAGGAAAGGATGGTAGAGATATGGATAGATAAAGGGAAGAAGGTAAAGAAGGATTTTCCCATATGTGATAACTGTGGAAATAATCACCTTAGAAAATGCTTGAAGGGAATGGGAGTATGTTATAAGTGTGGAGAAAAAGGACACCAAGTATGCGAATGCAAGGGTAAGAAAAAGGTTTCAAATGTACAATGCTTCATCTGTAAGAAGTTTGGACACTATGAAAATCAATGTCCCAGTCATAAGACTATGCCGCAAATGATACTATTGGATAATAATAAAGTTATGATACTACCATAGATTAAGAGGAATGACTATTGTTCTTATGTTTTTATTTTGTAATTATTTCATTCAAGTGTTGTATTAATGATGTACTGGAAATAAATAAGGAGTGTACTGTAGTATTGTTTCATTAAGGATTTGAGATTTTATGGTGCTAAGAAAAGTGACTCTACAGCTAGTTAAACTTTTTGAAAATTACATGGTGAAGGAAAGATAAAACTTAATATGGTCCTAATATTGAGGTAATGATTTTGGAATAAGATATGTTTGATTTGGGTCAATTATATTGGATATTCTTAACTGCCTTGAAACTGATTAAAGATTTGTATATTCCATCATTTTTGGAGTTTACAACATTTTTGGATGGATAAAGTATATACATTATTCTATAAAGAATAAGGGGGTATGAATGTAATCAATAAGGTGTTATGGTAATTCAGGATGTCTCATTGTTTTCAAAGGATAAATGGTGAAGGTATTAACATGCTAATACAGGGTAAAAAGGATCTACATTATGTTTACCTTTCACATATATATTGGACTGAGAGATTACAGAAGTATTTTGGATAAGTATAAAGGTTGGAATGGATTATATTTTACATTGGATACTATTTTTAATGTTATTTTTGGATATTTATAAAAAGGACAACACATAGACCGGGTGACAACTCGTCGCGTCGGACAAAGATGCGGGAATAGAACCCACAAACATAGTGCAATTGGGATTTATCGCCTACCACTAGACTATGTAAAGTCCCTGGAGTGTATAATTTGGTTTTTTTTAAGTTTCTATAGATGAATTATAAATTTATTTTTAGAACCAGATACGGTTAGGATAAATAGAATATTTTTGAGTTTTATTAACTTTTGGAGTGAAAGATGGGTTTGCAGAAAAAATTTATTAAAGAATGAAAGTCTACATTACAGGTAAGTATATTTCCTTACATTCTTAGTAAATATCCTAAATAAATTCTTCAACATTAAGAAAAGGAACTTAGAACAAAAACGTTGTCCTAGATGGTACCTTAGATCATCAAAAAATTATGGCTTTGTGATTATTGGACTTTTCATACCCATGTTCTCTACCACTCTCCATCAGATATTGATGGTTAGATTTGTATTCCATATCCATGTTTTCCTACATGGAACCCTAGTATGTGTTATTTTTAGTAACCTTCATACTTACCACTCTTTATTATAAATAGAGGCCTCATTAATCAAATTTTTGATGTGGGATTTCAACTAAGATATTTTGAAATGTCAACCCCATAATTATAATACCGAACATAAATTTCGAGGAAACAATTTATTGAAGGAGGTGAGAATGTAACACCCCAAACATCCACGGTACGTTTTCCTTTGAATAATGCAATAGCTTGCATTGTATGAAACTTCGAGATTATAACACGCTGCCACCAATCAAGCTAGCTGTTATGAATAGTAATACTCAATTTTTAAAATTTTATAAATTTTATCTTTCCAAATGGACTTCATTTTTGGATTCGGAATATCGAAATTAGCCAAGGGTGAAATTTTAGTATTTTTCTGAAAACTATCAATTTTTTATGAATAGTGAAAATTACTAAATTTTAATTAAAAACAAAATTTTAAATCAAAATAATTAATACTGATGAAATATTAATTTGAATAATTTAAATTATATTTAGAATATATTTTTACCATTTAAAGCGATTTTGTTCATTGGACATAATTTCACATTTAAATGGGACATAAACAAGTCTCAATCTTTTGATAGTTATTATTTCTTAAAAACACACTTTTTGTTTTGACAGTGGGAATTAATTTTAAATTAATTTCTGTCACTTATGTGTTTTGAATTTGTGAAAATAGATTCCATATTTGGAATCAGTATGTCCAAATTTTTTAAATAGTTAACTTTTATTTTTAGACATTTTGAATAATTACTTCGGTAAATATTTTATTTACCATGGTTAAAGGGTAAATCCGGTAAATAAGGGTATACAATAATATTATAATAATAATAAATAACCCTAAAATGTGTCATAACCTTATTGGTTGATACATGTCCAACATTGGTCATCTTGGGGTCGATTTTGGGATCCCATGGATCCACTTTTAGGTGATAAGGACACTTTATATTAATTAAGTTAAAGTAAATACAAAAATGAAAAAAGCATATATCTTTTAGAAAAACAATTTTTACATTGGGTTATATATGTTATAATTTCGACTATAAATATTTACTACATAATCGTATTTTATTTATAATTTTTAGACATTTAATAGTTAAATTTATTAATGACACAATAATGATGTAGTATTTTCCTTATTAATGAATGAATCAAATAATTAGTATTATAAATGTTAAAATAAATATAATTTTAAAGTATTGATGGCATCCATGAATTTTATTGGTTAATATGACATGTTATTATTACTTTAATGAATTTTTTTTGAATTAATAATGTTGTTAAAACTTTAACAGAAATAAATTATCAAATATTGTCAAAATTGACATAAATGAGTTTTTAAAACAAATATTATATTATTAATTGATATTCTATTCCTAAAAATCTAATGTTCAGCCAAAGGACTTATATCATGATATTTGTATCACTAAAGTACCACTTGGGGGTATCTTGGATGTATAATGTAAGTTTATTAACTATATAATATAAAAATACAAAGTGACGTGGTAATGTCAATCTAATTAACTAAGAGTTAAAACTAAACGATAAGGTTAATATAATGACCCAAACCTATCTAAAATATATTTGGTGAAATTATTTTGACCCCTACCCACCTTATATGTTGAATAATCCACTTTGGAGCAATTATAAACAGAATATGAATTTATTATAAATTAATACTTTAATTTTTTCATAAAGAGCCCCTCCTCTCCCTTATAAAAGAACGCAACTTCTAACCAATTATTCACACCTTAAAAGCCTTTTGGTTCTGGTTCGGCCAAACACTACCCAAATACTCTATAAACTTCCCTCACTTCAACCTAGAGGCCTTATTTTGATCACAAAGCCAACCTATGGAGCCCTTTTGATCAAATCAAAAGAAAGAACACGAAGAAGAGGTAATGTTTTCACCACCGTTTTTCAAGTTCCTTTCTTCTTCAGCGTCTTCTTTATTTGTTATTTCCTTTTTAAATTAATAACTCCAGTATCTTATATATACTATTATGTTATTATAAATATTTTACAACCATATTTTGTATTCTATCCATCCTTTGAAAGACATGTCACCATAGGTGTGTACGTACGGCTTACCGTCTCCACGTCAAGGTGTAATTTTTATTCAATACATTATTATCTGGATGGGTATAATAACGATGTGTATTTGATGTAAATAATAAATATAACATGATAATTATTCTGTATATATGATGTAACATCCAATTATATATTATTTTAATATCAAAAGAAGGATATTTTCGTTCGTGCGTACGTACGGATTACCGTCTCCACGACGCGATGAGATTCATTTCCAAGTTCACCATTCATCGACGATTATAAAAAAATATATTACTAATCAGTATGTAATATATGAAAGAATAATGATACTGGCGATATATATATTTATATATATATTTATTTATGTACTTACATATATTTTATTCACTTATTTTCGTTCAATATGTTATGAAAATGGAAACAACATTTATGCGTACGTACGAACTACCGTCTCCATAAACGGTGTTTTCCATTTCACAAATATAACTATTATACATAATTATATTCTAAATATATATGATATATAAATCATGTTTTATATTCTTGAAGTATTTAAATCATTCTCAATGTGATACAGTCAAGAGTCACAAGTTAAAACATGTACGATAAAGAAAGCAATTATTACCCAAAAGGTTAATTTAACATTTAAATTATTATTAAATGGGTTGTAAAAAGTCATAAATTAATAATATATGATATCATAAATATTAATATGGTTCTGTTATAATTTAATAACAGACTACGGTATTCATACAGGAGGTTAAACGTACCCTCGACTAAAGGAAAGTGCAACGTAAGGGTTTTTCATCTCACTCCTTATTCTCGTGAGATTCATGCTATATTGTCACTATTACCTTTTGTGTGGTGTATGTACTTCCCATAATTGTATTATTTGTTTAATACACTTTAATTTATGTGTATTTACATCTTCATTGTATGATACCTATATAATGGGGTGTATTTTTTGTAAGTTACCAAATTGGTAATGGTTAATTTCACAATCTCTTTATTATTTGAGGTTGTTTTTATGTAAGTATCTACTGTTACATATTTATTATCTATATCCATGTTTTATGAAAGAGTTTTCAATGGGATTATTTTAAGGGACTGTTTTTACTAAAACATAATTTCAAATTTTTTAAATATGTATTCTTTTAAATCTTTATCATTAATGTCCATGTCTTAAAAATGGGTTTTAAGGATTTATTTATATGGACATGAATGTTTTTAAAATGTTAATTCCTTTCAAAAGTTTCAAAGTGGTATGGGAAACTTTGATTAAAAAATTTATTTAAATTTCTTGTTTTCTAAATTTTGTGGATTTTAAATGTTTTCAAGAAAAATGGTTATTTCCCTCAAAGAGTTTTGCAAATCATTTTTATCTATGTCAACATCATTTGATGGATTTTAAACATGTTTTGAAGTTTATTTATCATGATACAAATCTTATATATTGTGTTAAAGGTTGTCTGATATGTTTGACTATGGATGTGTTATTTTTATACCATTCATGGTTTATGGAGAAAGTATTTACATTTCGTATTCTAGTTTTAATACGAATGTTTATGTTAAGTTTAGACCTTTTCATATGAGGAATGCATTGGACTTAGTATGTGATGGGTGCAACCCGATATAGCTCCTCGATGCATCGGTAGGTCTCATGAGAAAAAATAGTGTCTTGGTATGAGTCCTTGACAAAATATTATTTGTATTCTTGGCATGAGTCCTTGGCTACATGGTTATGATAGTCTGGAATTATGCATTACATGATTATAAAAGTGGTTATTTATATTGCATGTAAGCATTCGACTAGTCGAATATCCATGTGAATAAGTAAATGGAATTATTTCATTTTATTTTTTCCATATTCTGCTGAAGTTCAAGTTTAATAGGCTTTTTTTTAGTTATACATTGCCTTAAATTTTTATGCTTATTTATGGAATCTTTCGCTGTATTGATTACCCTTACTGAGCATTTGAGCTCACCACTTTCTATGTTTTATTTTTCAGAGGATTCCAATAAGTGTATTATGACTGATTTGCAGGGTTAAGCCAACTGAATAATGCAGTTCAAAAAGGATTATTTATGTTGTTTTGAATGTTATAATGTTTAGTGTAACATTCACGTATGTAATCAATTTTCTAAGACTGCTAAACCGATCGGTCCTTCGGGATTTGATTCCTTATAATCATCCCAATGTATTAAAATAATGCACCGACTCTGTGTAACTGGGGTCGGGGCGTTACAGTTGGTATCAGAGGAAGTTTAGAAATAACCTTGAAAGCTATATTTAGATAAACTCTGATTAGAGCACATAGCCTTAAGATAGACTTTGAGGATTAGTATAGAAGAAATTCCTAGAATTTTGGTATTGTGGATATTTTGTGAGTTTTCCAAGAAATACATCCCTGTCTGGATATGAGCAGGTAGAGGTGGCTCTGGAACAGATGTACCTAGGGTTAAAACCCAAAAACACGGCTTTGATCTAGACTCGAACAGGAACTGGTGCACAAAAACGGGTCCTGTTGCACATTTGTTTACGACACTCCCGGGGGATATGATTTGGATAATTCTAATTTTCTTTACAAACCTCTATGAAGGGTTTATGAGTATATACTTCCTCAAAGAAGACATTTTTATGATTATGGATTATATCCATAAACTATTTATTTTTTGTTCAGTGTTTCACAAGTTTGGGATTAGGTATTGCTATTCATAAACTAATCCAGTGTATGCCATTGATTAGAAATGGTGCCCAGTAGAAGGAATAAGAACTCCAGCAATATGCATGATCTAAAGAGTAAGAAAGATCATATCTTTCTTGGTCTTAAGCCTGAATTTAGAAGGGAAATAGTCTCCCACGTATTATCATCATATGAAGAAATATTATCATGTGTTGATAAGATACGTAAAGAATTCTCGGAGTCCTATGGGTTTGAAGGGAATCCAGATAAGGAAAGCATGGTAGAGGGAAGGACAGATAAAGGGAAGAAGGTAAAGAAGTATTTTCCCATATGTGATAACTGTGGAAAGAATCCCCTTGGAAAATGCTTAAATGGAATGGGAGTATGTTATAAGTGTGGAGAAAAAGGACACCAAGTATGTGACTACAACAGTAAGAAAAAGGTTTTAAATGTACAATGCTTTATCTGTAAGGAGTTTGGACACTACGCGAACCAATTTCCCAGTCATCAGACTGTGCTGCAAATGATGCTATTGGATAATAATCAAGTTATGATACTACCACAGATGAAGAGTATTGACTAGTGTTCTAATATTGTTATTTTGGAATTATTTCATTGAAGTGTTGTATCAATGATGTACTGGAAATAAATAAGGATTGTACTATAGTAATACTTCATTAAGGATTTGAGATTTTATGGTACTAAGTAAAGTGACTCTACAACAAGTTCAAATTTTTAGAAATTACATGGTTTAAGGAACGATAACCCTTAATATGGTCCTAATATTGAGGTACTGATTTTGGAATAAGATATGGTTGATTTGGGTAAATTATATTGGATATTCTTGACTACCTTGAAACTGATTAAATATTTGTATATTCCATAATTTTTGGAGTTTACAACATTTTTGGATGGATGAAGTATATCCATTGTTCTATAAGGAATAAGGGGGAATGAATGTAATCAATAAGGTTTTATGGTAATTTAGGATGCTTTAGTGTTTTAAAAAGGATAAATGATGAAGGTACACACATGCTATTACGGGGTAAAAATGATCTACATTATGTTTACCTTTCATATAAATTTTGGATTGAGAATTTACAGAATTATTTTGGATAAGTATAAAGTTTTGAATGAATAATATTTTACATTGGATACTATTGTTAAATTTATTTTTGGATATTTATAAAAAGGACAACACGCAGACCGTGTGACAACCCATTGTGTCAGAAAAATTGCAGGAATCAAACCCACAAACATAGTGCAATTGGGATATATAGCCTACCAATAGACTACGTGAAGTCCCTGGAGTGTATAATGTAGTTTTCCTTTTTTTTAAGTTCTGATAGATGAATTATAAATTTATTTTTGGAACCCAATACGGTTAGGATAAATAATATATTTTTTAGTTATATTAACTTTTGGAGTGAAAGATGGGTTTTTGGTAACAATTTATTAAATAATGAAAGTATACATGACAAGTAAGTATATTTCATTACTTTCTTAGTAAATCTCCTAAATAAATTTCTCAACATTAAGAAAAGAAACATAGAACAAAAATGTTGTCCTAGATGGTACTTTAGATCATCACAAAATTATGGCTTTGTGATTGTTGGAATTTTCATAGCCATGTTCTCTACCACTCTCCATCAGATATTGATGGTTAGATTTATCTTTAATATCTATGTTTTCCTACATGGAACCCTAGTATGTGTTATTTTCAGTAACCTTCATACTTACCACTCGTTATTTTAAATAGATACATCATTAATCCATTTTTCGATGTGGGATTTCAACTAAGATATTTTGAAATGTCAACCCCAAGTTTCGAATTCCGAACATAAATTGTGAGGACACAATTTATTGAAGGAGGGGATAATGTAACACCCCAAACTTCCACAGTAAATTTCCCTTTTAATAATGCAATATCTTGCATTGTACGCAACTTCGAGATTCTAACACTCCGCGACCAATCAAACTAGTCGTTATGAATAGTAATACCTACTATTTAAAATTTTAAAAATTTTATCTTTCAAAATGGGATTCATTTTTGGATTCAGAATATCGAAATTAGCCTAGGGTGAAATTTTGGTATTTTTCTGAAAACTTTCAATTTTTTATGAATAGTTAAAATTACTAAATTTTAATTAAAAACAACTTTTTAAATCGAAATAATTAATAGTGATAAGTTTTGAATTTTGGTGGTTTTAAAGTATATTTTTAATATATTTTAACCATTTAATACAATTTTTGTCATTGGATATAATTTCACATTTAAACTTGACCTAAACAAGTATCAATCTTTTGTTAGTTATTATTTCGTAAAAACATGCTTTTTGTTTTGACAGCGGGAATTAATTTTAAATTAATTTCTGCCAATTCTGTGTTTTGAATATAGAAAAATGGATTCCATATTTTTAATTAGGATTTATAAATTTTGTAAATAGGTAACTTTTAGTTTTGAAATTTTGAATAATTATTTCGGTAAATATTTTATTTACCGTGGTTAAAGGGTAAATCCGCTAAATAAGGGTAAAAAATAATATTATAGTAATAATAAATTACCCTAAAATGTGTCCTAACATTATTGGTTGATACATTTCCGTCCCTGGGCATCTTTGGATCAATTTTAGGACCCCATTGAGCCACTTGTAGGTGATGAGGACACTTTATATTAATTAAGTTAAAGTAAATACAAAAATGAAAAAAGAATATATCATTTAGAAAAGGAATTTGTACATAGGGTTATATATGTTATATTTTTGACTATAAATATTCATTAGAAATATAATAATATTTACTAAATAATGATATTTTATTTATAATTTTTAGACATTTAATAATTAAATTTATTAATGACACAATAATGATGTAGTATTTTCCTTATTAAGGAAAGAATCAAATAATTAGTATTATAAGTGTTAAAATAAATATAATTTGAAATTATTGATGACATACACGAATTTTATTGGTTAATATGACATGTTATTATTACTTTAATGAATTTTTTTAGAATTAATAATGTTTTTAAGACTTTATAAAAATAAATTATTAAATATTGTCAAAATTGACATAAATGAGTTTTTAAAACAAATATTATATTATTAATTGATATTATATTCCTAAATATCTAAGGTCCATAAAAAGGACTTATATCATGATATTGGTATCATTAATTGACCACTTGGGGGTCTCTTGGAAGTATATAGTATTTTTATTAACTATATAATATAAAAATACAAAGTGACATGGTAAATGTCAATCTAATTAACTAAGAGTTAAAACTAAAAGATAAGGATAATATAATGCCCAAAACCTATCTAAAATATATTGGTTTATAGTTTTTGACCCATCCCCACCTTATAATTTGAATAATCCACTTTTGAGCCATTATAAACCGAATATTAATTTATTATAAATTAATACTTTAAGTTTTTTCTAAAGAGCACCTTCTCCCCCTTATAAAAGGACACCACTTCTAACCAATTATTCACACCTTAAAAGCCTTTTATTTATACAAACCCTACCAAAATACTCTCTAAACATACCTCACTTCAACCTAGATTCCTTATTTTTATCATAAAGCCAACCTAAGGAGACCTTTTGATCAAATCAAAAGGAAGAACCCAAAGAAGAGCTAATGTTTTCAACACCCTTATTCAAGTTCCTTTCTTCTTCAACTTCTTATTTCATTGTTATTTACTTTCTAAAATAATAAATCCAGTATATTATATATACTTTGATGTTATTATAAATATGTTACAACCATATTCAGTATTCTATCTATCCTTTGAATGACATGTCACCATACGTGCGTACGTACGGGTTACTATCTCCACGTCGTGGTGTAATTGTTATTCAATACATTATTATTTGGATGAGTATAATAATAATGTGTATTTGATTTAAATAATAAATATAACATGATAAGGATTATTTATATATGATGTAACATCCAACTATATATTATTTTAATATCAAAAGAATGATATTTTCGCTCTTGCGTACGTATGGATTACCGTCTCCACGACGCGATGAGATTCATTTCCAAGTTCACCATTCATCGACGATTATAAAAATATATATTACAAATAAGTATGTAATATATGACATAATAATTCTATTGTAGATATATATATTTATATATATAAGTATTTATTTACTTACATATATTTTATTCACTTAGTTTCGTTCAATACGTAATGAAAACGGAAACAACGTTTATGCGTATGTACGGACTACCGTCTCCATAAACGGGGTTTCCCATTTCACAAATATACCTATTATAAATTATTATATTCTAAATATATATGATATATAAATAATATTTTGTATTCTGGATGTATTTTAATCATGCTCTATGTGATATAATCAAGAGTAACAAGTTAAAACATGTACGATAAAGAAAGAAATTATTACCCAAAATGTTAATTTAACATGTAAATTATTATTAAATGGGTAGTAAAAAGTCATAAATGAATAATGTATGATATCATAAATATTAATATGGTTCTAGTAAAATTTAATAACATACTATGGTCTTCATACAGAAGGTTATAAGTACCCTCGACTAAAGGAAAGTGCAAGGTAAGGGGTTTTCATCTCACTCCTTATTCTCATGAGATTCATGCCATATTTCCATTATTAACTTTTGTGTGGTGTATGTACTGCCCATAATTGTATTATTTGTGTAATATAATTTAATTTATGTTTATTTACTAATTCATTATATAATACCTATTTCACGGGGTGTATGTTTTGTAAGTTACCAAATTGGTAAGGGTTAATTTCATAATCTCTTTATTATCTGAGGTTGTTTTTACATAAGTATCTATTGGGAAATATTTATTATCCATGTCCATGTTTTATGAAAGAGTTTTCAAAGGGATTCTTTTAAGGGACATTTTTTACTAAAACATCATTTAAAATTTTTTAAATATTTATTCTTCTAAATCTTTCTCATTAATGTCCATGTCTTCAAGATGGGTTTTAAGGAAATATTTATATGGACATTAATGTTTTTAAAATGTTAATTCCTTTCAAAAGTTTCAAAGTGGTATGAGAAAATTTGATTCAAAAAATTCTTTAAATTTCTTCTTTTATAAATTGTGTGACTTTTAAATGTTTTCAAGAAAAATGGATATTTCTCTCAATGATTTTTACAAGTCATTTTCATCTATGTCAACATCCTTTGATGGATTTTAAACTTGTTTTCAAGTTGATTTATCATGATACAAATATTCCATATTGTGTTAAAGGTTTTTTGATATGTTTTACTTTGGATGTGTTATTTTTATTCCATTCATGGTTTGTAGAGAAATTATTTACATTTTGTATGCTAGTTTTAATAATAATGTTGATGTTATGTTTAGACCTTTTCATATGAGGAATTCATTGGACTTAGTAAGTGACGAGTGGAGCCCGCTATAGCTCCTTGATGCATCGGTAGGTCTCATGAGACAAACTAGTGTCCTGGCATGAGGCCTTGAAAAAATCTTATTTGTAGTCTTGGCACGAGGCCTTGGCTACGTGGTTATGATAGTCTGGCATTATGCATTCCATCATTATAAAAGTTGTTTTTGATATTTCATGTGATTATTCGACTAGTAAAATATCCATGTGAATAAGTAAATGGAATTATTTCATTTTATTTTTTCCATATTCTGATGAAGGTCAAGTTTAAAATTCTTTTGTTTTATTTATACATTGCCTTAAATTTTTATTCTTGTTTATGAAAGTTTACACTAAATTGTTTACCCTTACTGAGCGTTTGAGCTCACCCCTTTCTATGTTTTATTTTTCCCTGGATTCCAAGAAGTGTATTGTGATTGATATGTAGGGTTAAGAAAAGGGAATAATGGCATTCATAAAGGATTATTTATGTTGTTCTCTATGTTATAAAGTGTAATGTAACATTTATGTTTGTAATATATTTTTAAACTTCTAAACCGATCAGTCCTGCGAGACATGATTCCTTGTAATCATGCCAATCTATTAAAATAATGCACCGACTCTGGGTAACTGGGGTTGGGGCATTACACAGGACAAAAAAATGATTATATAGTAAAGATGATATCTGATCCTTAAATTTTAATGGTGATTCCAATATTTTTATATTCAATAGAAATAAATAAATCTTTGGAAGCTTTACTTCTTTTGATATCTCACACCAAAGGTATACTCTTCAAAATTCACCATAGATTATTTTTATATTATAATTTTTTACTAGTTTTTTTCAATATAAATTTTTAGATGAATACCACTTGAGATATTCCATGATGGATATATTTCTTCCACCATTTTTTTAATTAAATATTTTAAAAGTTCTCATCTTTAAGATTCACCTTAAATTACCTCTTAAAAGTAGAAAATCACCAATATTTTTGAAATATGGTGGATATAAATCAACACTTATATATAAGAAACAAGGTCAAGACTTATCTATTAACCTAGAAACTCCTTTACTTGAACCATTGAAGTGGGTAGAATGCTTCATTCACTGTTCACCCAAGAATTTCAAAATATGATAATATTTTAATAACATGGATTTATTTTTTATATCATCTTTATTATTAGTTGAAATGTTATTTTAAACTTTAAAAATAAATAAAGTTTAATATTTCTCAGCTTATTTTATCTTCCTATCAATTTCTAACTAATTATGACATATTATTTGATAATTTTTTGTTATATTCTTATCCTTCTTATTATGTGTGGATTTATTATTTATAGAAAAAATTTAGGAACATGAGATCACTAGTGATTTTCTATTTTCATTTAATAATAATTATTTTTATATCATCCATGTCATGCATCTAGTTGAATTGTGGTCTTTAATCTTGAACCTTTTACGATCAAAATCACCAAATTTTAACTTAAACTTCTTGGGAATCTTCTCAACTTATTCATCATTGATTTCCACCACCATACCAATCCGGTTAAATCATTATTGAATTGTATCTTTTCTTCATTAAAGATTTATTCCTTTCAATTTTATGTTTAGGGGTTTTCTCATTTTTCAATGATGTGTCCTCTCATTCCAAAATATAAATTATTTCTTCTCTATTGGTTGACCATAATTTTGAGAATTCTAAACTGAATTATTAGGAGTTCTAAGTGACTTCTTCATTGGTTTTCCCCTCAACAAATACATTCCCCTTTCATTCTCTACTTACTTTAGATGTTTTTTTGGTATTATTTTATCATATTTATAATGGTTGTGATAGACTTATATATACCAACACTCTTAATAGTAGTGACCATGCATATTTAAAAACTATAGAAATTATTCAATCTTCCAAATATATATTTAAGAGAAATATTTATCTTTCTAGGTGAATTATATTTATATATAATAAGTATTAAATTAAATTTTTCTTTAATACCTTATTTTTAATCCTTATTTAATTACTACATGTTGATATATTATAGAAGTACTCAATGGACTTATCTTTGAACCGCTAATAGAACCAAAAATGTCATACCAAACTATTTCATTTCTCTTTGGGTAAAATATATAAAAATTGTGGTCTGTGGTGTTTTTGAGTTTAAATTATAACATTTGGGCTCTATTTAGGGATATGGTTATTTTTTATATTCATATTTTTACCCTTTATGATATTATGAATTTATTTCCATTTTAATCCCTCCATATTTGTGTAGATTTTTAAATTTTCTAGTATTTTTCAAATTAATGCAATCAGAATTAACTAAAAAATGGGTTAACTTATTATATGAGATGGTTGTTAGATATCCTAAATATGATTAATTGATATTATTTCCTCAAATATTAGTCTCCTTAGATATAATACACTCTTCAATAGTTTGTCAGTTAACACTTGTTTTCTCATATTGTTTGGAAGTTCCAGTTTTTTCCTCCATAATTTTTTAGTTCAATTTATTGCTCAAGGAACATTATCCTTAGGATGTTCTTCTAAAATTCTAGTGAGATCATTAAAATTTCCCACTATTTTTTAGATACATAGTTGATCCTCATGTATTCTATTTGTAACTTGAAACTATTTTTTAATCTCCTTAACCATATTTTACTAATCTCTTGTTGATCAATTTTTATGTCTTTATAAACTTTATGTAGATTTTCTAATGCATGGATAAATCTCAAAAAACATTGTTTAATACCACATTCTCAAAATAAATATCCATTTAGTTATTTTTCAAATAATTTGATTCTTTCTTTTAAATGTGAGATAAATTCTTATTTATATTTCAGATGTTTTTTAGGTTGTTACAATAACACATCTTTTAATCTAATGTAACTTTCATTTAATCCACTTCTTATTCCAAATAATATTTTTTGTCATGTATTACATTTATGGAATTGAATATATTGGTCACTTAATAAATTGTTAAATTCTACAGATAATCTTTAACATCATGTTATAGATAACTAGTAGTTTCAAGGCATCTTTTCTCAAAGATTAGGATTGAATAATTAGAGGGATCATAATCATAAATTTCATTATTAAATTTCAAAATATGGCTTCCTTAAACAATTGGTGTATACTATTTCTTCTTGAGCTCTTACACTGCTTCCTTGAATTTTTTTATTCTTATTTTTCAATGTCTTAGTTAAAACTATGATATCAATTTTAGTGGGGACAGGTCTGGATTATTCAATTTGTGGCCCTTCCATTTAAAATATGCACTTTATGAAATATTTTAAAATATAAATGAAATTAAATTATATCCAATATGAGATACCCATAGATATAATATCTATTATAATTGAAAAATACAAATCCAGTCATGAGTAACCTAGGGTCTGATACTAATTAAAAGTCTTAGAGGGCTGGTGTAGACAGACATGAGTGGGGTTGAGTTAAATGTTGTCAATTATTGAAAAATTGAAGTTATATTTTTAAAATTTTCACCAATTTGGTCTTTGATCCTTTTTTATAGTTAAAATTTTTAGAGTGTTTATTTTTGAACTTAGAATTGACCATTATACAATGTTAGTAAATTAATAAATTTGAAACATGTGTCTTTATAAGGTTCAAACACTCCTAGGAATCCCACCCCTTATTGTACATTAGATATCCATGTCACATATCCTCCCCTAACATATATTTATCAATACATGTGGGATTTATTTAGGGATCATCTAGAAACCATGCACACCATATTAAAAAATTTATATTCTTCTTAATTATTGGAGTGCCATCCATTCCCCTGAAATCATTATAGTTGAACAATAAAACTCAACTATATATATATTCCTTCTACTAGTTATTTAACAAAAATAGATTAAATTACTCTATATTAAATCATCCTTCATGAATAAAACCCTATAAAACACTTCCTAGTGAATAACCTAGAGAATAAACACTGAATATTTGGGCATTCTCTTTATTACTACATGAAAATCCTCTTCGGTATACTGCTTCTATTAATGTTCCCTTTTTCTTATTATTATTTGAAACTAAAATGATATTTCAACTTTATAATAATATTGGAAGATCACTTTATCTTACTCAAGAGTTATCCATTTCTCTTCAAACACATTGGTTCTACACTGGTTAGCTTATTTGAGTTTCTCCTATAGTTCTATTTCTTCATTACCCAACATATTTTCCTTCAACACAAGATCAAAACATTATTCTTATTTTTTTCTTCCTAAATAATTTTTTACCATCATATTAAATAGGTATATCACCCAAAAAAATTTACAACACATATATTAATAATCATTTTTTCATTTCATTATAATAGGACATACACCTGACTAATTTTATGTTTATGGTGCCTTTTATAATTTACATAATTGAAAATTTTTATAGGGATATGTAGTAATCAAAAAAATATATAGATAGTAAACACACTATATTTTTATTCTCCCATGATCTCCATATCATTTTCAATTAAAAGAATTATAGGGGTTTATTCCACTATTTCCTAAAATAATTATTCTTAACAGAATTCCATAAATTTTATTTATTTATTTTATCATTTTCTTTTACTTTGATGAATAACTTTCTATTTGGATTGCAATAAATCATATGTTCTTATTTCATAAAATATCATAATAATAATAATAACATTTATTAAAGGGCAGTATGAAATATATAGTAGATCATATTATGGCATGGTACTTTTCATTGTATCATTTTAGTATTTGTATTCCAAAATATTAAATGTTTTAACATAGTATCAATAAATTTAATATCATAATGAATTAATTAGGGAAATATCACTAATATTTTTAAAATATTTAATCCATTAATAGACATTAATCTTCACACATGAATTCAAGACTTATGAAATCTAAAATTTCATAATTTTTGGGCACTTTGCACTACCAGATTTTCCACTTCGATTTGATTTTCCATTTTCAACTGAAATATTAACATTCTCCTTGAAACAACTTAAATTGAAATTGATTTTTTTATATTTATAACACTTAATATCATCTCAATCTTCATCTTGGATAAACATTATTTTTTATCTACAGGATTGAGTTACAAATATTCTCATTTTAAACTCACGTCTTTATAGAACATTATATTTTACTCATTTTCTTCTACTTTGAGTTTACATAAATATTTCTTGTATTGGGGTTTAATAAATATTCATGATGTCTTTAACATGAATGAATAAATTTTTCACTATTCCATTTAAATTCCTCTTCAAAATAACCAACTTTTAAAACTATTTATTTTCATAGATTCTTTATCAAAATGTGTCTAAGTGTTGGACCTTATGATTCCCCCTATAACTTTTTATGATAGACCTCATAAGTTCTCAATGTAAGTTAAAGTATACATTTTGAAGGTTCTTCACAAACATTCAATGACAATGTATCAATATTAAGGTGACATGTCCACACATTATGAGGAAATGTTTAATATTACACTCCCACTTCCCAAACCTTAAAAGATGAATATCTAAACCATTTGGACTCTAGGTGTACCAAACTTATATGGTTTTTTATGAATCTTTTGAATAAGATTTTCTAAACAAAAAAACTTGTATCAACCTTATCCTTGACATACTAAAAATTATGAGAATTCCATGACATATACACCTTTTAAGATTTCTTACAAATAAATTCAAGGATTAATTAAAGTAACTCTATACATTATAAACCTATTAAAGACAGCTTATACACATACAGTAATGTGTGAACTCGTATTATAATTCTTTATATCAATCCCATTTTTCTCTAATATTATGTAAATACTCAACATAGGTTATATCTGTAAGCTTCATTGCCTCTAAATTTCCATCTCCAATGTCATCATTTAAAAATAATCATCCATCAGTTGTTAAAAAATAAAAATAGAATACTTCATGTTGCATATCTCAAGGATAGATTATCTACTATTCTTCTTTATCTCCTTTTAAATTTTAACTTGGTATATACTTGTTAAATATTGATTTATAGTCCATCCATAATAAGTTCTATAATAGGACTATCCATTATCATCTCTTCCATTAAATTTATTATAGATAAGACCTTTCACACATAAATACTTTTATTTGAATTGAGGTTTATCTCTGTAATAATATCATGCTTGGGATGCCCAGTTAAATCGTTCAGGATGAATATTTAAGGAGTCCTTTTCATTCTTCTTTCATTCCCCATAAGTGTATGTGAAACCAACTACATATTCAATTGGACGATACTTAATCCATCACCCATTACATTACCTTTGAATAATTATACTGAAAAGATCCTTGATGAAAAACGTAATTGAAAACAAATTAAAAATTTCATCCATATGAAACTTCAATTGGTACATGTACTATGTCCATCCAACAATACTAACTAAGTGTCATGATATTTTCTACTTTGGGAATACCCCACTCATAGTTTTCATGACAAATGAATAAAATCAACTTCCATTGGAAAAGGAATCCTAGTAGTGAGAGGGTCTCATCCTTGGAGTGAAGTACTATTGAACCTCCACACACCCTAATGTCAGAATCACATCTTTACAACAGGTCAATCCTAAGAAATAGGAAAATTAAGTCCATGTTGTCAATGCCTAAGGGGAGATCTAGATAACCCAAGGTCCTAAAAACCCCCTTACCAATACATGAGTTTTGTTCAAAAATGCTCCCCTACTTTTATACCAGGTATGGGTTCTATGTCCATCTACTAGCACTCACCAAGTGTCATGATACTATCCACTTTGGTAATCCCATGCTAATAGTTTTTATCCCAATGAAATTTTACCCCCTTACAAGAAAACACATTTTATGATATGGATGGCTACAAACACTTATCATAAGGTACCCATGACCCCCCCCCCTCCCCCCCACACACACACACTAATTTGGGACTCACATTTTTCTAACATGTTCAACCCAAATAAGAGGCTTTTTAAGGCCTTGATGCAAGAACCTGAGGGAATTTTAGGATAACAACGGGTCCAACACTATGGTACACAACAAAAAGTAATAGATTGTTTCCCTTCACTGATATCATGAATAACCAAATATAGATACACCCCAAGGTTTTTATGTTGGGAGTGTGTATGATCCCAGTGAGATACATCAAAATAGTTTTTACATTTCCATTTTTCATATAAAAGATACAATATTTTGTGAAAATAAATAATTGGAAACAACTTTTACATACGTATGGATAAATGAATTAAATAAAAAGTCTTTAATATTTAATTTCAAAACAATGTTATTTTAATAAATCATCACCATGAAAATCAAGGAGTGATTAATATCATCAGAAAAATAACCATCGTACATCAAAAATCCTTTATTATTACACAATGATCTAGTAAATAAAGGGACGATCTTATAATTGACCCTCATAGAACCATATTTCCTGTATTATTATGTAATCACAATGGAAAACAATTAAAATACCCACACTTGGTTTCAATATGAGGGAATGAAACTAGATATGGTGGAATAATATTTAGTGGTATTAGAAAAGTGGAATAATATTTGTATAGCATTCATTAGTAGAATCTAAATTTAAATATATGAGGATTCCCATTAGGTTTTCTAAAATATAAACAGAAAATATTATTTGAAAAATTTGTAAATCTATCATGTCACACTCATACAAGATTTATAGAAACAACCAAATATACATCCAAATAACACCATTTTATATCATAAAAATCCAATAATTATGTAAAAAATACTGAGGGGAATTACAAAATGGTAGTAAGTATCCAACATCACATTTAATTCAATCCCAACATGCCTTCATATGTTGATTTTTATCTAATATAATAATATCATAATTTCAAAATTGAAAATAATTTATATAAACATATATGGGTTTTAATTATGTAATAGTTAGATCCAGTCACCCATTACTAAATATGTTAAAGATAAAATAAGTCATTCAGTGAAAAAATTATATTTAATTTCTAAAAAACTATTGAAATCCCATATATCTCTCTACAATACGAAATTAAATTTTACATAGTCTTATAAATATAATCAAATAAAGATGGTATGGAATATAAAATAATTTTAGACAACTCAATTATCCATTTTTTATCAAATTTATAGGATTTTATGAAACCACTATCTTAGACATGCTCAAATAATATGATTCAATTGGGATTAGATCAGCATTAGAGAGGGGATTTACACACCCAAAACACAAAGCCCCAAATTTATTACATAACCATACCAATGGATTAATCTCACCATGAATGTTTAGGGGAAGGAGTAATAATAACATCATAGATAAGGAAATAAAGAAGAGAATATATACTATAATCTTTGACATTCACCATGAATCACTAAAAACCCCACTAAGGATTCACCTAAAGAGAAAGGAGACAGAGAAAACATGTTTGGAGAACCTTTATGGACAACCCCTGAATAATCTAGAAGGAAAATGGGGAGATATATCTATAAATTGAACTCTAAATAATAAAATATTAATGATAGGTAAATATTTATAACATTAACGCATGATCTCAAATATTGTGTTTCTAATGAAAAAACAACTGAAAAAACTTTCACCCTTTATGGTCACATTTCCAAGACACTTTCATCCATGCATATCAAAGGTATAATTTTGAGAAAATTTTAGAATTTAAATTTTTAAACCAATTTCTATAAAAAAATGTAAACAAGTAGTAAAAAAATAAATATCTAACAAAGAAATTAGGGGGTCAAAATACTCCCAACTATGACACTATTTGTCCTCTTTATGATATAATAATTTCACTAAATAAAATAGATGAGGCCATTTATTCCTCAAAATTATTTATTTTTCTTATATCTCTTGGATATAATTACCATGTTTCCATGACACATTAATAAGAGGAATTTATTTACTATACAACACCTTATTCTAATAATCTGGAATCTAAATAGTTTACTCCACAAATGTTCCATCAAGATCAAAATAAAAATATTTACAGTAAATAATAATATAAGGATTAGTATGATACTTACTGTACTATGATTCATGAAATAAATTAATAATATAATAAAACTAAGGAGGTAGATGTATCTTTTGAGCTTCAATTGTAGTATGCTTTTTGTTTTGAAGAAACAACAACAAAATATGCATTGTTTTTTTTAATTTGTTTAAAAATTAATTTTTAAAATTTTTAAAATTTAATTTTATTAAATTAATTTCATTTTTAATTTCATAATTTAAAAATTAACTATAGGTGAAATTTTGGTATTTTTTCCAAAATTATTGATTTTTAGTGAATTGTTAAAAAAACTGATTTTTCAAATAATTTCATTTCCTTTCATTAAATAATGTAATTTAAAAGAAACATTATGATTTTTAATTTTCCCTAAAGTAAAATACAATAGATTTTATTTATAACAATTTAATTTGAATCAATAATTTTTATGATTTTGGTATAAGTTAATTTTGATGCTTAAATGTATTTTTTTTAAACTGTTGTATATTAATTTTATATATTTATAATAAAATTTATCTTTTACACATATATAAATTGAATCTAAAAAATGGATACAATATTTTGAATCATGATGTTCAAATATGGTTAAAATCTCCCCTTTTTTAGGCATTAATAGTTATCGTGGGAAAATCTATCACTGGGATAAAGGGTTAATCGGGTAATTAAGGTTAACAATAGCATGACAAGGAATTAAAAATCAAGCCAAAAATTTCTATAATTTCATTGTATGAATATATTTCATTAATAATTATCAGAAATTATAAAACAATACTTATTTAAACTTTTTTATGTTTTAACCTTATAATATTTATGTGAAAGATAAAGAAAAGAATGTCACTTTTCATATTTTAATATCTATAATATTTTGTAATAGAGATTAAAACAACTTATGTTCAGTTTTAGAAATTTTTTTGAAAGTGGAATTAATTTTTTTCATATTAATTTATTTTAAATTAATAGAGATTTAACAATTAGCATAAAATTTTATGCAATACTAACAAAACATTTATTCAATTAAAAAAAATAAAATCATTGATTTTAAAAATACTAAAAGTAATACAATTGGTTAAATTATTGTATTATATGAATTTTACAGATAAATATGGCATTTTAGTGATGTTTCAATGGTTAATATTAAAATTTACTCTTTTTCTTAATGTATTTAATGTCAAATTAAATGAATAGTGACAAAAATGACAAAAATGATATTTTATAATAAATAATATTTTATTAAATGATTTAAAATTCATAAAAATGTAATATTCATCCAAATTAATTAGATATGGTTTAAAACCTAATATATGGTCCATTTATGGGTCTTTTATCCTTTTATAGAAACATTCTTGAACATAAAATGATAGAAAACAGTAATATGATGATAATTGTCAAAAGTGTTAATGGGGGGGCTTAAACCTGAACAATAAGAATGAAAACATCACAACAAGTTTTCTACATTTTATTGTATGAGATTATTTCAAATATTAATCATATTTTCTTATAATTATATAAATTTGTATCCATTTGGAATGAAAAAAATTTATTTATATTAATTTATTAATTTAAGAAATTACAGCAATGCTCCTCCCCACACATATAAAATGATTCCCCTTTATTATTTTCTTTACAACTCTTTTGGATACCTATATAGAACAATACCTACCCAATTACAATATAAAAACATTAGTAACGTTATAGAGGTTATGTAACATCTAAAACACCAACCCTAGGTCCCTTAAGATTCTATTTAAAGGAAGACTACAAAAAAAGCAGTAATTGCCTTTACTAACTCTTTAGAGTTTATTTCTACTCATAATTCCTCTTAATGTGTTTAGGAAATACTAAAATAATAACTAATTTATCATAAATATTCTTCATATTCAATTATAATCATGGGATAGCCATATTCTGTCTCATTTTCAACATACAAAAATAAAAATCATCGCCCTTTGATATGCACGACTTACCGTCTCCATATAGTGGTGTAATTTGTTTTTATTCACCACTTTACAAGGATGGTTATAAATATGTAAATAATAAATAAATATTATATTGATGAAATAAATATTCTTCTATTATAATAATATAATATGTACCTTTTTACCTTCCCGTCTTTTGAAAAATGATAGTGTTGCTTAGGCGTATGTGCGGACTACCACCTCCACGAATCGATGTGATCTATTTATCATTTCTTCTTTACAAGGATGATAAAGATATATTTAATAAATATATACTATAGGTATATCATGATTAAAATTATATATATTATGGAACCATGATCAAATTATAATGATTAGAACTTCCATAACAAAACATACATGAAAAACAAAGCAGATAACACCCAGAATAATGATAATAATAAAATATTTCTGACTATCGGGTGATAAAATGTTATAAAGTTATATATATATATATATATATATTATATTATATATATGTATGGTTATATTATATGATTTTAATAAATTTATATTTATTATTCATGATATTAAATTAACATAGAAGATAAGTCGAACAGGAGGTAAGTGATTTAGTCTCATTTTAAACTCCATTGAGATATATTTAGCATCATGTGCATATTTACTTTATGTGGCATATATACTACCAATTCCATGTATTTAACATCAATATATATTTATTAAGGATTATTAATGATTCAATTCAAGCTACTATTCCAACAGGAATGTTTAATACAAAAGATGAGCTTATTTCTCTTTTTGATCGAGAACATTTTTCTTCTAAGTCCATATTTTTTTAAATTATTTTTCAAAAGTAAAATTATTTACTCAAATTATTTATTATGGAAATTTTATGTTTTATTTGACTCTATAAATGGGTTTAAATTAATATTAATAATATTTTATAGTATTTTTATTTTCAACTTTCGTTTTAAAAAGTCAAAAAAACTTTTTTTAACTTATGTCGAGTTAACTAAATTTACCACCACCAAATCCATTTTATAATCTTAGATTATTAAAAATATATTAAATTATTTTACCATGAAAAATAATTCATGGAATATTATTTTAATCTTTTACTTCCATTTCACTTATTTCTCTAAAGGACATAATTTTATTAAAAAACCTATATTTTCAATTAATTGATGGTTCTCTATTATATCTTATAAATTTCATAGTTATTAAATTTATTTGGAATCATTCAATTTCTTGTGATAATTAGTAAATTAAAATTCCCTTAAATATCAATATTATTTGTATCAGGAATATTATTATCTCATAAACTATATACTATCTATATATGTTGTTTTACGATGAAGGTTTTTTTATTGACTGGGAAAATATTGATATTTCATATTCTTTACCCAATATGGATATTTTTTAACAATGCATATTATTATGAATTAAATTAAATATATAATTAATGAATTTTATATATAGTTTTGGGTTGGTCCTAGAATTATATAGAATTTTTAATCATGTATAGGTATCTTGAGGCAAATTACTTGTCCAAATTAAATGGGTTTTGGGTTTCTGTATACCCATAGTTTAAACTGTATAGGCATAAGGATTTGAAGGTAAAGATATGATGATATCTAGGATCATGAATCCCAACATTAATCATTTACTAAATTGAGTATTTATTTATTATTATCCCTGATATTACTGTATTTACATTATACATGCATGTATTTTGTGGTCCTGTTATTGATTAAATGGAATTTTTTTCAGTTATTTACCTTTCTATGTTGATTATTCACCATTTATTCATAACAAATTCTATTTTATGTAAACCTTATAGAGCATATTAGATCACACTATTTTCATTCTCTAGGATATGAATAAGGATATTATGAATAATATAAAGGAATCTATAATATTTTTTATGATATGTATTTTATTTTTCCAATGTAATATAAGAATCATGCAGGTATCTAGTTCTTCAATAATGATAAATTGGTCAATCCCATGGGTAGATATCCCTAATAAAATTTACTGATGTAATAAAGTAAACAGTGTTATTGGGTTACTAAATTTGGGATGTTATAGGTGGTATCAAATGAAGTTTAGCGGAAACCATGAGAACTAGATTTTAAATAAACATAGAAAAAATGAGAATCATGATAATCCCATGTAGAATTTGATAAATTTTATCATTCTTGGGATTTTATTTTATGGTTTAATATTTATGATGATTACGAGTCAAACCAATGTGTTCCATTATTCAATGATAGTTCCTAACAGAATAAAGGGAATCAATACCCATAGACATTGAAGCGATTTCCCATCTATAAAAACCAATATAGTTTATGTTGTAACTAAGACAATCATGTCCAAATTATATAAGATAAATATAGTCTTGAAAAATAACCATTCCTGAATATAGAAACATGTTGTTACATAATGTGATTATCTTATATTGGATTTCTTCATGCATTAAAAGACTCTATATTTTATTGGATCTACAAATCCATTAGTAGTTGGAAAATTGATTAAATATCTCAAAAAGATATTCCAAGGTTTAGGATATAATGAAAGTGAAAAGCTTATTCCATAAATATATTGTTTGATAGAAGATTCCAAGAATAGGTACTCATTAATATAGAATAATAAATAGGTTTAAGAAATGGAAATAATTTAATAAATAATATTTAAAGTGATATTCATTAGGAAATACATCCCTCAAGAACAAAGATATGAAATCCATAAAAATTTATTCACTTTAAATAAGAATGATGGATAATGTGTGTCAGAATATGAAGATAAAATCACATAATTATCTAGACATGAATTTGACTACATACATAACCCAAAGTGCACGATTGATGGTTTCTTTGATGGGATTAGTCTAAGTCTCTGAAGGGAACTAGTTTCTCAAATGATTTCATTATATAATGATATAATATCAAGTTCCTTTAATATGGACAAGTAATTTTATAGATCCTTTATCTTTAAGGGAAATTAGGAGAAAATAAGTCAACTGAGCACCCAAAAAAGGGTAAATCATCAAATAAGATGAAGGGAGTGATGGAATTTATATCATGTGATAATTGTAGAAAGAAACACATAAGAACATTCATGAAGGGAATGAAAGTTTGTTAAAAATGAGAAGATAAGGTTTGTATCACTAATTATTGTAAGGTAAGAGAAAAATAAATGTTTTATAGGGTTTAAATATAAATAAATGATCCATTATTCACAACAATTTTCAAATCATCAAGTGAACCTACCACATGAGAGGCCTAAGGGAGAAGGCCAAGCTTATCTGATCACTACTGTTGATTTTTAAGTTCTTAAATATATTATGGAAGGTACTTTAATCAAACCATATAATTTGTTTAATTTTTTATTTTTTTATTTTTTTTTACTCATTCATATCATCCATGTTTTCATAGAAAATTATATATCTTCGTAGCACCTTATGAAGAAATTTTTCAATCATATCTCTTATTGGAAATATCACGCTTATAAGGATGTTTCAGTTAGTTCCCATTATGACTTATAAATGTGCCCCATTTTTAGAATTTATTATTATACATATTTTATATTTTTATATAATACTCTGTATGTATTGGTTTAAAAAATATGACAAAAAAATATTTTCAAGAAAAGGAAATTATGATTTGTTGTGAGGATATAGAATTTTTGGTCTTTAGATTGGAAAATTAATTATCTGATCCATATCTAGATCTCAATCCAATAGATCTTATAAATTATTTTCTTAGAGAAAAGAGTATATTTAATATACAGATGAAAAAATCAATCTTCAAATTTAGTATGTACTTATATTATTGAAATACAATTATTTATTTGTTGAGGAATTACCTGGAAATCCCCTAGAACATGAATTTTATTTTTTCATTGATTTCATCTATTATTTAATTCATATATCAATGCCTCACTACATAATGGATACTATGGAATTATTTGAGTTTAAGAAACAATTACAGTAGTTCTGTGATAAGGGATTTAAACACCCTAGTGTTTCACCTTGGGGAACCCCTTTTATTTTCTTTAAGAAGAAAGGTAGTTCTATGAGACTATTCATTGAATAAAGGGATATTAATTATAATTCTATAAATAACATGTATCCTCTACCTTCCATTGATTAATTGTTCAATCAAATTCATGGAGCTTGATATTTTTCAAATACTAAAATTCATTTGAGGTATCATAAATTATGAGTAATGATAAAAAATATTTCGAAGAAAACATTTCATATGAGGTAGAGATATTATGAGTTTATAATAATTCCATTTTGATTGACTAAGATACCAAATATTTTAATGGATTTAATGAGTAAATTATTCATGGAATATATTGATAATATATTTTTGGAATTTATTGATGAAATCTTGGTTTACTAGTAAATCTATGAGGATCATGAAAATCTCTTGAAAATAATTCTTCAGACTCAAAGTAAAAAGTATTTACATCTTATACATACCAAGTGTAAATTATAACTAAAACATTTTTCTTCTCTTGGAAATATTCGCATCAAGGATGGAATATTAGTTGATCCTATAATGAAAATGTTAGTCAAAGACTGGATTTCTCTAATGAACATAACTGATGTATGTAGTTTCGTTAGATTAGATGGTTACTATCAGGGATTTTTTCAATAAGTTTCCTAAATTTATAACCCATTAACCAATATTACATGTAAAGGGGTTAAGTTCACATGGATAATGTAATGTGAATAAGTTTCTGAATAATTAATGAGTAGAATGGTGAATGATCTAATTTTTACTTTACCATCATGAAATGATGTATTTTTTATATATAGTGATGCATTAAAGAATGTAATTGGTTGTTTCCTTATGAAGAATGATAATGTTATTTTATATACATCAAGGAAGTTAAATACTCATGAACATAATTATCCAACTCATAATCTTGAGTTAGAGATCATAATATTTTCTTTGAAGATATGGTGTTATTACCTCTATAGAGAATTTTGGGATATTTACACATTATTTAAGAGACTAAAATATATATATTCTTAGAAATAGATTAATATAAGGTAATGAAAATGGCTTGAGCAACTCAAGGATTATGATTTATCAATACACTACCACCGAGGGGAATAAAATAAGGTTGCAGATTCATTGATAAAGAAATATCCTAGTGTCCATACCAAAATGAATATTTTCAAGGATTATATATTTATTACTTTAGTGAAGATGGATATGGGAATTATTGAGGAAGGGAAAACATCCTTTCCTTTTTAGAGAAATCTAAAAACCATATTTATTAAAAAATATGAAATTCAATCAACATGATAATGATAATTTTCAAAATTATATTAATGTTGTGGATGAAGGAAAATTGGAAAACAACATATATAAAGTTGATGTTATAAAATTTATAAAGAATAATTGTTTAGCATATATACCTATGTTGAAAAGATAATTACTAGAAAATCACCATTTTTATAATTTCTCTATACAACAGGGAAGAACTAAGAAATATTGAAATTTGAAGGAACATTTTTGGTTGGATAATATGGGGTGGGAAATTTATCATTCTGTATCAAGATTAATATTTTATCAGTATCAAAAGGAATAGAGACAACACCCTAGAGGGGTTAAGAAACCTATATCCATTCATATATATAAATGTGATGACATTAATATGGAATTTTTCAATGGGTTGGAAAATAATCCTAGAAATAATTATGCAATATGGGTCATTACGGACCACCTTAAAAAATATTTACATTTCCTCAATATAAAATAATATTTAACACTTGATTTTCTTACATGAATCTATATTAATGAACATTTAATAATTCATGGTGAAACCTTATCAATTGTTTTTAATCATGATCTATTAGTTACATTGAAATTTTGGAAAATTATTCAGAAGGCTCTAGATACTGAGATTCACTTGAAAATTTCAAATAACCATCAAACTAATCGATATTTTAATGAAAACATAAAACCTTAGAAGGCATTTTGAGGTCATGGTCACTTAAATTTCAAGGTATGTGGTATTGATTTTTTCCATTGATGAATGTTTCTAATAAAAATAGATTCTATTCAAATGTTAAAAGTGTATCATGAATAATTATATGAAAATAGATGATATACTCTAATTTATTGGGCTTAACTTGGTGAAATAAATCTTATGGGCCTTGAAATTGTTGAGGATATAAAATCAGAGTTAAAAACTATTCAAACCCATATTAAAAACGATAAATGTTACTAAAAGTGCTATGTTCATAACTGAAGGATTGATTTGGAATTTCAAGAGGGGGATCATGTTTTCTTGAAATTATATTCATGTGAGGGTTTTATAAGGTTCGATAAGAGGAAAACATAGCCCTAGGTACATCAAACATTTGAAATCCAAGAAATAATTGGATATGTGGCTTTCCATTTGGAAATGCCACTTAGCCTCTCTAAGTTACATGATATATTCCATATCTCTTTATTGAGGAAGTATATTCCTGATCTAATGAATGTTCTCACCTATTATGAAATATAATTGGAAGTTTATTTATCATACATTGAAGAGACTATCTAGATTTTTGGACACTTGAGAACAAGTGTTTATGAATCAAATGACTCAGCTAGTAAAAGTAATTTGAATAAATCATAAGACAAATGAATTGATGTGGGAACTTTAAGAAATAATGATTATGAAATTCCAAAATCAATTCATGTGGTGAAATTTTAGATAAATTTAGAATGATTTTTTTGAAGGAGGGTAGAACATTACAACCAATATTAAATTATAGTAATGTTTTTGTTTAAAAAAACAAAACAAAATACACATAGTTTTAATTAAGAACATGATTAAAAAATAATTTTTCAAATTTTATATATTTAATTTTATTAAAGTCTTTTCATTTATGAAATTATGATATCAAAATTAAATTTGGGTGAAATTTTAGTATTTTTCTAAAATGATCAATTTTTAGTGAATAGTGAAAAAATAACAATTTTAAAATTCTATCATTTCTCTTTACTAAATAAACTATTTTAAAAGTCCAGTTAAATTTTAGATTTGGATTAAAAGTAACATATGATCCATTTAATTTATAATAATTTAATTTTAACAAAAAAATTATGATGTTGATAGAAGATAATTTTTTTGTTAAAAATGCATTCTTTTTAAAATTATTATTTACTGAGTTGTACATATTTATATGAAAATTAATTTACATCACTTTTGAAAATTTAATATTAAAAAATGAATAAAATATTTTGAATCATTAGTTTCAAATTTTTCAAAAACATCCCTTTATTTTTTGGAATTGTGAATAGTGACCATGGTTAAATTTATCACCTTAGTAAAGTGTAAACTATGTAATTAAGGTTAAAAATAATGTGAGAAGAGATTAAAAATATGCCCAATACTTGAAATAATTTCATTGGATGAGTATATTTTTTCCATAATCATCCAAAATATTATAATATAAAATTTTCTTCCATTTATCTGTGGTTTTAACTATTATAATATTTAAGTGAAAAATAAAGAAAAAATGAATCTTTTCATCTTTTAACATCATTAATATTTTGTGATAGTGATAAAAATAACATATGTTTGGTTTTTGATGATTATTTTATATATTAGTAAAAAAATTGTCCTAGTAATTTATTTTAAACTTTTTTTTGATTAATAATTAGCATAAATGTTTGCGCAACGTCGACACAATATTTACTAAATTAATAGAAAAATAAAATAAATGATTTTAAATATAATAAATGTATTAAAAGTTTAATGAATTATTATGATATATGAATTTTATCAAAACATATTACATTTTTGGTATGTGTGAAAGTATTATATTCTAATTCACTCTTTGTCTTGATGTATTTAGAGTAAAATTAAATTAATTGTTTCAAAAATGACATTAATTATATTTTATAAAAAATATTATTATATTAAATGACTTAAATTAAAATGCTATATTTAGACATATTAACTTAATTTGTTTTAGTATATCAAACATGGTCCATTTATGGGTTGTTTATCCATTTATGGTAACATTATAGACCTGTAAATTGTAGAAAATATTAATAATGTGGTAACTATCAAAAGGTTTAACATGGAGTTAATACTAAAATATAATGGTGAAAACATCACAAAAACTTATCCAAATTTTAATATATGATATAAGTCAAACTAATAATCATCTTAAACTTTAATTATATCAAATTGGGTCCATTTAGGAAAAAATTAATTTATATTAATTTAATACTTTAAGAAATTACAAGAACCCCCTTCCCACCACTTATTAATGGATACCAATTTTCTATTTTCTTTACACCACTTTGAGAAACCAAGATCAATGAAAACTACCTAGTTACCTTATAAACATCATTATAAAAGTTCTATTAGTTCTTTAGCTTCCAAAATTCCATCCCTAGGTCCCCTAAGAGGATATCTAAATGAACTATACTAAAGAAGAGTTAATTTTCTTTACTGACTCTTTAAATTTAATTTTTCTTATAATTCCTATTAAAGTGTTGTAACCACACCAAAAATAATATATCCAATTTCATAAATATACTGAGATTTTATTATAATTAATTGACAACCATATTTTATCACTTTTACATTCTTTGAAAAGTGAAAAATCACTCATGCTTGCGTACAACTTACCCTCTCCATATAGTGATGTAATTGGTTTTTAATTACCACTTTAAATTGACCAATATAATGATGGAAATAAATAAATAATATTATATTTATGAAATAAATATTCTTCTAGAATTATATATCATATATAACTTTTCACCCTCTATTCATTTTGAAAATTATAACATCTCTCGTGCGTACCTATAGACTACCACCTCCAGAAAGTGATGTGATCAATTTTTCTTTTAAAAATTACATGCATGGAAATAATGAAATAATTAATGATAAAATATAATATTTATATCATGATTAAAATTTTGTAAATTATTGAACCACAATCGAAATATAGATATTGAAATATCCATAATAAAATATACATGAAAAACAATGCAGTTAACACCACAATAATATAAATAATAATAAAATATTGTCAACAAACAAGTGATAAAATATTATAAAGGTGTCATATATTATTTTAAATATATATATACTTTTTGTATGTAATAATAATGAATATAAATTTCTAATATATTAGGTTAAAATAACTTATGAGGCATTCTAAATGCCAGGTATGTGATTTTATATCAATTTACACTCTATTGAGGCATATTTGGTATTATGAACCTATTTTATTTATGTGGGATATATAATGAATCTTTGATGTATTTAACATGCATATATATTTATTCACGATGATTAATGATTCAATTAAATTTACACTTTCTATAGTAATGTTTAAAATAAAATCCAATATTATTAATTTTCTGATTGTGGACCTTTTTCATCCATGTCCATATTTTTAATAATTTCTTTAAAAAAGATCATTGATTTATCCAAATTATTTATTAATGAAATTTTAATTTATACTTTTTTTTTAAAAAACAAATTTAACATTCAAATGTTTTCTGAATGGGTTTTTTACTTTCTTTAGAAAAACATCAATAGGAATGTTTTTTAACTTATATGATGTTAACATATTTTCTGTCTACCATAACCATTTTATTCTCTTAAGTAATTATACAAGTTTTCAATGGTTTTACTAGGAAAAATATGTAATGAAATAATATTTTAATATTTATCATCCATTTTCTTTATTTCGCTAATGAATTTTATTTTATTACAAAATTTATATTTTTGATGAATCAATGTTCATATCTTATCTCTTATTAGTTTTTTTTCCATTAACTTTCTCCTAAAACAATCACATTATTGTGAACATTAGGATTTAATATTTATTTTAAATATAAATATTCTTTGTATCATAGCTATTATAATTTCCTATATTTTATATAGTTTCTACATATAAGGTTTTACTTTGAATGTTATATGATTTAATGGGGAAATATTGAAATTTCTCTTTTATTACTCATTGAGAATATTTGTTGATAAGGAATGTTATAATGAATTATATTAAATATATTAGGAATTCTTTAGAAATATAGTAAAATATGGGGATGAAATTATATATCCCCCAATGAATCTATAGGTCTCATGAGACAAATCAGTTGGAAAATTAATATTTTTAATATATACCTACACCTAATTTAAAATTTCATGGAACACAGCTTTGATGGTAGAGATATTATGATTTATAAGATCATTAATTCAATCATTAATCATTTCCTTTATTTATAATTTTTTTATTAATATCCATGACATTAATGAATTGATATTATCCATGGATTCATTTGGTGATCAAGTTATTGATTAAATGAAATGTGTTTTCAGTCATTTACCTTACCATATTTATTATATTTTATTTAATCATGAAATATTCTACTATATGTAACCTTTACTGAGAATTTGATCTCACCCATTTTTTATTTTCCTTTCCAAAAGATATGGATAATCATATTATAAATAATATCATGTATTTTGGAATATTTGTTATGTTAAGTATTTAATTTTCTAATGTAATATGAGAATCATGTTTGTATCTATTTCTTCAATAATTCTAAATGTATTGATACTACATTTTAGGATCCCTTATTTCATGTACCAATAGAAAAGATAGACATCGTGTATATATTATAGTATTTATGGTATTATTGAATAATTATCTAATACGTTACTTTTACATGTTATTCCATAACATCAAATACACCAACATATCATAGAATAATATTACACAATATTATTAATCATTGATGTATTATTGGAGGTGAAACCATGAGAAACACATGATCACCAACAAAAAATTCTAAATATCAATGATGATTATTATTATTATTATATTGGTGGGAAATTTGAACCATCCATAATTGTTTCTAAATAAACTAGATTATTTGTTTGATTTCTTGAATTATTCTTGGTCCTAAAAATATTGATTCACCAAGTTTATCCCAATACAAAGTGGTCCAACACATTTTAAAGAGATTCAAATAGAGTTAAATTGATAAAAAAATTAGATCTTTTATTTAAGAAAAATCAATCATTGATAAATGGATACCCTATGTACCGCTAAAATCAAGAACACAAGACATGATTATATCTTTATGATTTTGAATTACTCAATCCACCTATCCATATGTCTGATGATGATATTTCATGATATAATTCAACTGAGTGACTATAACTTCTTGAAGAATCTTATAGAACCAAATGGTTAACCAAGGATCTGGGTTTTAAATTGTATAATATTAAACTCCATATAATTTCACTGTCTCATAAATCTATAATTTTATACTTTCTTCTGCTTTAAATATCTATTTGAAGTGAAATAAATTAGTTAATTTAGTCATTAGATTAATAATAAACTATATAAAATTATTTACATTAGGATATTTAGGTAATATAATAACGAAATTCATTGATACCTCATCCCATTTCCAAATAATAATAATAATTTGTTCCAAAAAACAAGAGTAAATGAGAAAAAAATTAGAAATACCATTCTTCATCCTAGAATACCAATACTAGTGTTCATATCATAATACATCTTCCTAGTTCCTCGATGAAAAATTCAACAAGAAATATGGATGTCCTTCATATCCACATCCTTCAAAGAGAGAGGAACCACTCACCAATTAATAAAATAAAGATTTCAATTAGAATAAATAGACCATTCAATAGTGGTCTCCTCAATAATTAAATTTCTACTCAACTATTGAAATTAAGATTATAAATCCTACATATAATGAATTTAATTAATCAAAGAAGGTGTGACTATTAAAATAAAAAATAAAACATTATTATACTATCCCTTTATATATCTCTATAAAAATTCATTAGAAGACACATCCAATACCATTTATCCTAATATTTTTTCATTATTTTCATAGAAAAATTACAACTATGTGAATCAACAACTATATTACATTTACCAGGGCTATATACCTTATCAAAATAAAATCTATATATTTAATCCTTAATCATATATACTAAATTTTAAAATCCATCAAAGAGAATTTATACTTTGTAGTTTTTTTATCTATATAAATAGTAAATTTATCTTAGAATAAAAAATGTATCCAATACTTCATTAAATAATTCACACCCACCAACTTAACTTCATGAGTGGGATAATTAAATTTTTGCATACACAACCAATTAGAGAAATATCTCACTATATGATCATTTTTTATTTTAAAACAACCCAAAATCATACTCGAGTCCTTAAAATAACGGTGTAACGTCCAAATATATTTGGCATAATAAACATAGGAGATGAAATCAACCAATTATTTACCTCATAATGTAATTTTTGAAATTCATATCTCCATTCCAAATTCATGCCCTTTCATGTTATAGAATTATAGTGAGAGGAAAACTTATATAAATCATTAATTAATATCATCTAATACCCTACCAGTCCTAAGAAACTTATGATTTAAAATAATTATTGGGGTTAACCTAAGGAAACATAAATTATAACTTCTCAAAATCCAGTAATATGAATTTAACTGGAACCTCATAACCCTAAAATTTATCTTCTTGGATCTAAAATTGGGATTTATATGTACTCTAATATTAATTATTTTCTTTTAGAGTCTTCAACGCAACCTGTATATGATCCTCACGTTCTACTATCAGCTAAGATTAAACCTTAATATCATCCAAAAATACCATAACTAATGTGTAAAGTAATCTATTAAATATATAGTTCATTAGCACTATAAAAACCAGTGGTGAATTTATATTGCCGTAGGGAATCAATAGATATTCATATTATATATAAATTCAATTAAATGTTGTATTTTGAATATTTAACTCCATCACCGATAATTGGTTATATCCTAATATGAAGTAAATTTTAAACAACTCTACCCTCTAAAATTATAAAAAAATGTCATCTATCTAAGGTAAATGTTATTTATTTTTCACAGTCAATTGGTTGATCTTTTTATAATCAATGTAGAGGTGAAGGATTCGATCTATATTCATTTCATATAAAACTATAGAATCCCAAAGTTATTCCCTCATGTGAATGAAAGTCATACTTTTATTATCATTAAGCTAGATCATAAAAAATTTCAATTCAGTAGGATATATATGATAAGATGGTAAAGAAACAAGATTTTTTTTAGAATTGAGTCAATCAAGAATTTGAATTCCATTTCAAGTGGGAATCTAGAGAAAATTTCAAGGAATAAATTTGTGTATCTATTCACCAATATATAATTTTCAATTTCTAGATTTTTCTTTATATAATCTATATGTAGACATAATAGTTAGAGAGAGATATCCATAATATCATAAATAATTTACCCTACACTTATTCACCTTGGATCCTACTCACTATGTAATAAATGACTGATTCCATCAGGTGAGAGGGACATAATATCTAGTGATAGAAATAAGTTTGAGATTTTAAGTAAACTATCTAATCCCTTCCAAGGATAATATAAAATACATCTAAATAAAAAATTAGAAATTCACACACAATATAAATATCAAATATCACCACATGATAAGAAGTTCATTTAATCTCATGTTATTTTTTTCAAATGGATTATTAATTGCTATCGCAAAATGTATAAGATCATCTTGTAAATTCAGTTAATCAGTCACTTTAAATAATATGAAATAAAAAGTAGAACCTATATCCTATAAAGTTATATTTTGTGTATTAATTAAAACCATACCTTGAACTATAGAAGGATTAACCTTGAATTTTTAAAGTTCATGCTTCATATCATATAATTTATCTACCTTAGTATGATCCCTATATTTCCTTCCGAGATCTGAAAAATCCTTTTTCCGAATCTACTCTATACATATCTAATAATGAACTTCTCTAATATTATCAGTGAAAAAATGTAAATGAAGACATGTTGAGTGTGTAGATCCATCCTTACTATATTAAAGAGTAGAATTATATAAAAAAATAAAGATGATATAACCCAACACATAGAAAATGTGACACTAGTTATTATTTAAAATTAGGATTTTAATACCAATAAATTCAAAATAAGAAGAAAAAAATAGATTAATCTCATAAAGAATATAAAGGAATAAAATTTGGTGATCAGTGAGTGTTAACCCTACTTCCTCACATAGATTCCTTGTGATTCCTCTTAAAAACAAAGGATATACTACTGGCTCTACTAGTTAGAATAGAAACAGACCCCATACCTATCATTCCTATGAAATAAATTTTATACATTACTTATTAAGAACATTTGTATAAGTGGTTAGTCAGAAAAGAGTAAAACTAGATATGATAGTGGGTTATAGTCCCATTTCAAATTGATGAGCCTTTAGGATTCCATTTGAGACATCATTAGGTGAAAATATACTAACATTTCAAAATGGGTCACATAATCTATCGCTGATTGATTACTTTGATAATGATATAATAGATCCCTATCTTTATCGATCTTTAGGGGTTTGGTGTAGAACTTATGACTAAATTAATCCTTTAAACCCTTCCAAGTTAGTTCCTCATATATCTTTTCCTTCAACGTTTAATCATATAATTTCATACTCTGATATTCCATTATATAGGTGTTGAACATAAACTTTGTGGTGGATAGTATCTAAAGAAAATAAAAGATCCTATATATATTTGACAACCACTCTTCATCCAATTAGGGTCCCTGATCACTTTAAATGGAATTCATTTTATTTCTAGTAAACTTTTGATAATGATATATTAATAATGTTTGATTTATTTCTATTTGTAGACTAATATATGAATAGAATTAATGTATAATTAAATGATTATTAGATCAAAATGGGATTTACCTTAGAAGACTTATCCATGAATTCCTCCTTAGAATTATTTAATGTTCTTATATTATTCATAATTATAAATATAAAAGTATAAAAAGTTCAACTAAAATTAAAAAAAATGAAAATATATACTTTCAATCATAACTAAATAAATAAACATCAATATATCATAACAATATTATAAAATCATCCCAAATAAATTATAAATACCCAACAAGGACATGTAAAATAAAAGGAATAAAAAATTAATAAAAGGCCATTTCACAAGAATAAAATTTAAGTGTCTAAAGTCCCTAGACCATGTGTCCAGTTAAGAAAACATTATAGAACCTCTATATTGAACAACAAGGTTCACATGCATGGCCAATAGACTTTGTATCATAATAATGAATTATGTAATTTCTCATATATTTTTTCTCTAATCCACCAAAATTTTAAATATAAACCATGAAATATAATTACAAATATGGATAAAATATCTTAAAATTAGTTAAATAAAAAAATTATGAATGAAAAATTAAACCAAAATATACATTCTTGATATCACATGGAAAATCGAGGCCCATTAATTATAGAATTCTCTAGTTAATCCTTTATATTATACACCTTGTGTTCTAATAAGCCCATATTTTATCAACCATAAATCTGAAAAAAAAAACCCATAGTACACAATTTTTTAACACATAGCCTTGGTTTATCATATCTCAATGACCATGATAGATGGAAAAGATGAATAAATCACACTCCCATTTTTCATTGCATAAAATAAGTGTCATGGGTGTTAGTCACTATCTATTTTGAAAAAATTTACTATCATAATAATAATAAATAATTTCATCAAATTACTATTGTAAATCCATCATGGAGAATCTATTTTATGGAATTATCATGATAAATCAAAAACATAATTTCAATTTAAAAAAATAAATAAGTTATAACAATTATAAATGACATTAATTTACCTAAAGAATTTATAATACATATATAATATGAAAACATCCAATCACGGAAGAACTTAAAATTTTAAAAAAATATGATACAATATTTCCCAAAATATAAGATAAAAACAAAAATAAATAATATAGTTGATGAGACCCTTTATGATATAAAACCAAATATTAAACTAAGATATGCTGAAAAAACCAAGAATAATCTCTATATCCATGTTATATATGGTTAACTAACATACATAATCGTCATCATATTTCAACCCATGTGACTATAGTATATATCCAATTGAAAAAAAACTTTACATTTACTAACATTAGGTGTAACCAAGGATACATACACACCAAAGTGTGTATACAGTGAGTGAGTGTAACCCTAGTAGTATACCTCCAAAGATTATATATATTTCCTTTTATAATAAAAATAATACATGATAGTTTTAAAATTAAAGAAAAATTAATTACTTTTATATGGATTAGGATATATTATGAAAGAAATGGTAATTTTCTTAAAACATAAATAGTTTACTAAATCGTTACCATGATAATCATGTAATAATGAATATCATATGAGTAAATAATCATCATAAAACATAAATCTTTCATAATGATACAATGACCATTGGTAGAAGATGTTATATATGTCATGGAACTTATGAAACCATATTGCTAGGGTGGGTATGTATTTCTATCAACACACACCAAAATTACCCACACATAGTCTCATTAGTTAGTAATCCCACTGGATAGCTTGAAATCAATGCTAAGGGAACCAATATTGTAGATTAATACTAGTATAGAAATTGTTACTATAATCTAAACTTTGATTATCATGTTTTCCAATAAATTTTAATAAAATATATGCATTAGAGTTCAAGAAACATGTTTATAAAACATTAATGTCACACCCACATGACCTCAAAATAACCAAACTCTTTCACATCCATCAAACATCATTCAATATCATAGAAATTTAATATTTATTTAAATAATATCATGTATTATAACCAAAGTGTGTAAATAAATATTATCACCATTATTTCGAGTTAAATAACTCAATTATACATTAAAATAAAATATAAAACCCTAATTTTTTCATTTTAAAATCAATAATAGTTTATAAAATAACATATTGGTTTTTATTATATTATAATAAAAATAAGTTACACTTTAAAAAATCATTTAAAGTAACAAGAATGCATTTAAAGTTGAAATTATTGATAATTTATGAAAAACCCATTAGCATCCCATATATTTACCCAAAATAAGAGATAAACTTTTATAGAATAAAATAAATAAAATAAAATTAGGATATAATTTAATTTAAAATTATGTTTGAAAATCAAGGTATCCAACATTATGTTGAATAAATATAAAATTACAAAACCACATACCTTAGACAAGGATAAATGAAATTATTCATTCAAATTAGAGTAGATCTAGGTTAGAGATGGAGTCCATAATCCATAAACACCAAACCCCACAATTTCATTCCAACCATAACCATAGATTTATCCCACCATGTCCTGTTATATCAAGACCCAACCCACTGGGGCCCAAGACACAACTCCCAAAGCTCATCACTAATAGGTCATGGGCTAGCAACTAGCACTGAGTAGGTATACCTTGTAGATTGGTGAACATTTCCTAAATTACCTGTATGCATGAACCCACAACCATCTTGTTGCAATAATGAAAATATATAAAAATATTGAAACTAAAAATCATGAATACAGCTATCCCAGACTAGAGTAGAAAAGATGTACTTAAAGAGTAAAAAGTGAAAAATGTAGGCCATCAAAAAATGGAAAAAATTCATATTGTTCTGAAGGATGGGATCACTATCAAATGGAATTTCCAAAATCAACTTGACCTGGCATCGGTATACAAAATGGTCAATATATCTCACTAATATCCAACTACCTCAGGTCCTTTAGGGAATCTATTGAAAATTCAGTGGTCTACATATGAGATAACATATACATGAAAAGCCTATAAAGTGGTGAGTATTAAAATACTCACAGGGTACCCCAAAACACAAAAGAAACGAGAGAAACTAAAAGACAATAATCTAATCAACAGATCTATAGGGAACCAAATTGAGAGAGAAACATCATCTTGAACCATCTTTGGTTATACATGACTAGTCAGTTCAATCCATAAGGGGAATCAACCCAAACATGTGACATAATTACAAGAACTCCCAAAATAACCGAGATATAATCATATTGGACTCCAAGTCTCATGATTCACTGAACTCATTTCCAGTGACCTAATTCTACTCAAGTCTCTAAAGGTAACTCACAAAACCAAGAGAACATATTCTATGATCTATGTTATCCCAAATGGCACCCATTAGAGAGATATTCTCCAATAGGAACAAATCACTAAGACCATCTCTGGTTCCCATAACTAGAGGTCCTACCATCACTACCTTGCACCTAACGTAATATAATGAAACCCAAGTGGAGAAACCTACCCCTCACCATTTCACATAGTTGAGGGATCACTATAATAGGCTATGAACTACTTGCATCCTCTATAAAGAGAGATTATGGAGGGGACATCACCTTGTCATTGCCCTATATTAAAGTTAGTATTATCCCCTAAACTAACCTGTGAAACAACATTGTCACATGTACAGAGTGGTTTACACCTGAGTCCATAGAGTGAGAACTAACTTTTAACTAGGTATTTCATGTAACTAGTGGAGAGGCCCTCTCCTCATAACTATACTCAATAGTTGAAAAAGCACTCACACCAATGGAGGACCCAATACCCAATGCAACTCGGAGACGGGGGAGTACTTCTCCATAGGTGAGGATCCTCTCCCTCATAGGGAAGGGGAGTACCACTTAGTGGATACAGTACCCACACTCTAGTATAATATGGGAGTACCACTCTAACAGCTTGATAGCTATGGGGGACCTACACCCTAACACAATAAGGGATTATCAACCCTAGGCTGGAGGACTCGATCCCTGTTATGATAGGGGAGTACCAACTCTACCATAAATACAAGTATGGAAGACCCACACCCTAATATGATATGGGAGTTTCAACTTCAAGGATATAAGACATGCACCCTAACATGATAGGGGATCACCCACTATATCGACCCATTATGTCTAGAGGACCAACACTCTGACACGGTAGGGGAGTTCTAACTCCACAAATAGAGGACCTTCTCCATAGTCTAATAGGAGAGTAATTATTATATATGGTCGATGAGTATGGAGGAACCACACCCCAGAATGATTGGAGAGTGATATATCCAACTACTTGAACGATACAAGGGACCTATTTCTAAATCCATTAGGGGAGTACCAACCTCGAAAGAACAACAAAAAGGTAAAAGAACCCATGCCCATGATATGGGGAGTACCATCCCTACCAAAGTAGAGAGGTAAGGGAAACCCACACCCTGATTCCATAATAGAATACCAATACCAAAATCTATCTTAAGTAACCATACCAATCTTTAGAATCAGTTAAGTGTTGTTGAAAGGACCATCACACTTTTCCATGGGACCCACATCCAATAGTTAAAGGGAATAGTACCAACCCTGATTTCATCCAAGTGATCCACCCTAATCACCACCCATTGTTACGCACCTATATACAATCAACATTCCCAAATCATGCAACATATTATCTCATATTCCAAAACAGATTCCACTGTCATTTTCTATGTGGAAATCTGCTCATGATAGGCTACTCAGAAGCCTGAATTCGAGTTACAGAGAAGAAGATACATAAGGTGGAATATCTGAAGGAGATCCTAAAGGATTACATGATGTACATTGGGGTCTACATGAAATGTGATCCCACCTAATCATGTAGCCATATATCTGGATTACATATTGTTTCATGCCATGAAAATAACACAAACTGTTTTTCCCCTACTCGATGTATGTCGTTTCACCCGGCCCCTGGTTGTGTTCCTCTTGCAGATGGCCTGACCAATCGGGTCCCTTAAACATCTTGAATCGTATAATAAATGGTGTGTCTGGGATATATTTCCACATATATGTGTGGTTTTTCCATTACCGTTTCCATCACCTCGTGTCCATGTACATTGGTTGTGTACTTATAAATGACCATGTACTTGTACACGGTTATCCCAAGCCATGTCCCAAGGACACATGACATGGGGTCCATACATGGCGTGTAACTCCATTACATGACATGTAGAACTCAAAATTATTCTTCACTAAATATGAAATGAAATACGACATTCCACTCTAGACTACACCCCATGTAAATAGTAATTCAAGTCAGGGATTACCTTAAAAAAAATTTGATTCACCCCGATTTACCCTAAAACCTATAGAACTACATAGGAAGGATCTATTACAATTGTAATTGGGCTATAGAACCATAAAAAAGAAAAAATAATATGGGGATCAATACAAAAAATAAACAACAGCTACATAGAGGGTGAAACACTAAAGCATTAGGTGTATAACGATGTCGAGATCATGATTCTCCTCAGTTGGATGAAAACCTGCGTCAGAAACTGAGATCAGTACCACCTCGTAGCTTTGATTCCACATCATTTCATCATTTCAAAAGGGGGAGAGGAGAGAATAGGATATTGTTCTTATATCTTTTGATTTATGTGCCCAACGTGAGGGAATGGGAGGATTATGATATATTTTTAATTAATTTTTCATTTGATTAAATAATCCACGACATAATGCCCGACCAACTCACCGTCGACCAAAACTTTAGGAACAAACAACTTCATTTTACACATAGGGTAAAAATGATGTTTTGAACTCATCCATAGTCCCAGAAATCCGATTTGATACACCTCTTTGGAGTTATCTATTTTTTATTGAAATTGTGCGCACATGAAAAATATATTTAATACATTTACAATCAATGCTTTGTGCCTTTTAAAGCTCCGAATTCTCATGAAAAATTAGTTCCTATATTTAGAAATATTATTAGGAATATTCAAATTTTAGACAGGTTCAAACATGGGTCATTTGATTCTCCTTGCCTTTAATTATTTTCATCCTTGAAAAGAAAATTCCAAGGAACAAGGGAAGAAACTAAGCTTGCCAGTGGAACTCCCATGTCAGGGAGCTCACCAAGGGTTCCCATGATTCTCCCAAAAACTTACTCATAGAAACCACCAAGTAAAAGCCATTATTATATCCAACTCTAACCATGCAGACATTATGAAACAAGCAGCACATTTCTCCCCATCTTTTATAGGTGGAAAATTACCAAGCACCATGGTCCATCTACAGTCATAAGGTCAAGTGGTACTCCACATCACTTACCTGACACAAATACTGACATAACCCCACAGTTCACATCCAACCCTAGATGAATACTTGCACAACATCATCAATATTCTTCCATTCATGGTTAACACTAATCATACAAGGGAACTAACTAACAAGACAGGGCTACCCGAGTATAAAAAATGGGTCTTACTAGGCCCTTCTTCTGTGAACCTCCAATTGAAACACATCACTCTAAAATAGAAACATCACCAAACCCACTAGTGTAATCCCAACAGATCTTCGATGGTAGTAAACCAAGACACTCTAGAGAAAAATTTTAGGGTCTAACACTACTTCTATAAAATGGTTCTCAGAAATGAACTACCTCTATTAGGGTTTCCAAGAAAACAAGGATGCTCAACTAGAAAAACTGCACTAGAAAGGATAGGACCTACTCTGACTCTCCAGCGCTCAACCTCTCCCTGAACACACAAGTCTAAGGAACTCATTCACTACACCTTTACACTACCCTATTTGGGTGGCACTGAACCTCCCGCATGGTTTTGATCATTTCACAAAAATGCATCTCGATTGGGAAAGTATCCTTCTTTATTGTGTGTCCAAAGCTACATCAAATCACATCACTTCCTCCTTGATCATCTTGCATAAAAATGTGAAATTCCATGCAAAAGGGTATGAATGAAAAAAAAGTGTTTCTAAAACACTCACATATGTCTCACTAGTCCCTATATAAAAAAACAACCAATATGTCACCAAATCGTGATAACATCGGTCAGAGGGACCGATTCACCAATCCTCGATACAATCTGCTATAGGAGGCACTATCTCGCCCTCATAGTTTTCTCACATAAGAAAAATTCATCTTGGTGGGGGAAATACCCCTCTATCATGTTCATTCTAATCTATATCGAACAACACCAACACATGGTCTAACTGATTCCCCATGTCACCCTAGTTTACCTTGACCAAGAAGTTGAAAGGAAAGGGTACCTCATAAGAGTGTCTAACAATTTCTTTACTGAAATTAGAAAGGACACATAAAATATCTATATTCATTATCATATATTCTATATCAAAGGCCACTACGACCTGCAGTTGTCCTCACCCACATCCTCTAGCACCTTGAGCCAAGCACAGACCACCTGGGAGTGGTGGTGGAAACACCTCGAAATGCCTTCCACCTCCTGTTACACTCCCAACTCTTCCTCCTAATCTGATATCTTATGAAACTCCCTTCCCCAAATGTTTTATTTTCCAAGTATAACCATCGAAGAACTCCATCTCAGTAGTGTTGTTGGTCGATCAATCTCTAACAAGATGTATCCAGATGTCACAAGCATAACACTACATTCCCTAAGGCTCAACTGATTTGTATTGATGTTCTTATGGTACAAGACCATGGGCTTGAGTATGGTCATGGGTATTCCACATGCATCGTGATTCAATCAACTTCTTTATGAAAACTTCTTTTGACGCATCATCCTTGTGACCACCACTATAGGCCACATCCACCTTCCCATCTGCCAAGAAGCTCTCTACTAATAGAGATCACTCTGGTACCATTGCATAACAGGGAAGCCATAAGGAGAATGAAACTATTTTGATGCCTCTATAGAGGTCCTTCTCAAAGGTTCAAGCCCTAATGAACAGGTCTCCCACCATATCCTGGGAGTAACATGACAGTTCTATGAACCTTGCTGATTACTCCACCATAGTCATTTTGTCATGCCAAATCTACAGACTCTTTAGGATACACCAACCTCAAAGTGGCTGGGTAAAACACTTACTTGAAGATTCACTCAAACTCCACCCAAGTGTGCATTGTATCATCATAGTACGGGATCAATAAATTCCACCATTGCTCAATAGAACCATGAAAAAGGATGAACGCTTCAACAACCATCTGATCGGGAGGTGGCCTCATTGGGCGGAAGACTCACGGGACATCCTCAAGATAGTCATATACTTCTTGGGGGTATACATAACAATTGTACCTAAAAGGTCACTAACTATAGACCTCTTGTAGTGCACTCAGCCGGGGAGCATCCTTATCCTAAACAATCGGCACAATCAGCTACCCAATGGGACCACCTAGAGGTAATAACTCAAAAACAGTTCCTTGCATTAAAGAATCATCACAGGATGGATCATCAGCACAATCATAATGAGGAATCCTAACTGGCTATCATCACAGAGTCATACTAAAGTAGAATTAAATATGCACCACGGTCAGAGAGTATATCTAGGGAATTTACTCAAAAAGGACAAGGAAAAATCAAAACCCACCCCTATATGATGCATGTACCATTATTTTCCTATGAAAAATTTCCTAATGTACCTAGTCAAAAAGTTGGTTATCAGAGTCATAGAAAATGGATACATTGGATTTTATACCAAAAATAAAACCTATGGCCTGAGAGACAAACTCAAGACACCCTAACACCTTCACCATGGAACCCAAGCCAAGATCATGACACTATGGTCCAAAAGTGGAACCTGCTCTAATTCCACTCTTTCACAACCAGAATGACCGGTTCTTGGGATGCAACTCCCCAAGCCCACCTCAAATAGGACAATGGTTTATGACTTGAACCAAGTCGTCATACCACAAATTTGGGAGGCCTTTTCCTAATTTACCTATACACATGCACCCTCAAAAACCTCGATGTAACAATTGAGAGATATAAAAAGTTGGAAACTAAAATCATGCATAAAACTATACTAAAACATAGTATAAAGGAAGTATTGAAAGTGTAAAATGGGGACAAATACCCACAAAAAACTGTAAAAAAATACAACCTCCTTTAAAAAAGGAAATCACTATCAAATGAAACTTATATAAATCTCCTCAACCCATCTCAAGTAAACACATCGGTTGATCAAGCTCACTAAGCTCTACCTGCCTTGTTTCCTTTGGAGAATTATTCAAAATGCATGTTGTATGCACAAGAAACAACATGTGCAAGAAAATATCATGTTGGGGTGAGTATAAAAATACTGAGTAGGAACCCAAAAACCCCCAAACGAGAATGGAGTAATTAAAAGGAAACAGTCTTCTCGACCCAACTAGAGGGAACCCAATCGAGAGGGAAAATCCATCTCAAACCATAATTATCTACATATTATTGGTCAACTCAGTCCATAAGGGGTGTTAGCCTTGAAACATAATATAAACACAAGGAATCCCAAAATCACCCAGATATAATCATCTCAGAATCCAAGTCTCATAAGGTTCTGACCTCATAGACAACAGTAATATTCTACTCGAGGCTCTAAAGGTAACGCATGAAACCATGAGAACACAATCCAAGATCTCATCCATCCCAGATGAAACCCATCTGAGAGATACACTCCATAATTAAAAACTCACTAAAACCAGCTCTAGTTCCCATCATTAGAGGTCTTTCCATTGCTACATTGCGACCAACACAAGATAAAGAAACCCAGGTGAAGAGGCCCACCCCTCACCACTACACACTATTCAGGGAGAAATACTATATGATTTTAACTATTTGAATTCTCTCTTATTAAGGAGAATGGATGGACCCACACGTCACCTCTTCACCATAGTCGAGGGAGTACTAGACCCTAAACTAACCTGTGAACCCCCTATCGATCTTGTATGGGGTAGACTACACCTCAGTCTGTTGAGGGAACACTAACTCCTAACCAAGTATTGCATGTAACTAGTGAAGATAACTTCTCCTTGAAAATATACTCAAAAATCAGGGGATCACTTACTATAATAGAGGACCCAATCCCCGTTGCAACTTAGAGATGGTGGACTAAAAATCTGTAGGTGAGGACTCGCACCCTGGTACGACATGGGAGTACCACTGAGTGGCTAGAGGACCTGAAACCTGGTACAACAGGGGAGTACCACTCTACTAGCTCGATTATTATGAGGGACCTACACACTGACATGGTAGGAGAGTACTGACCCTAGGATAGAGGCCCCACTCCCTAGTGCAACATGGGAGTACCAAATCATCTAGAAATACACGTATAGAGGACCGACAGCCTAGCATGATAAGGGAGATCTTACTCCAAGGATAGAGGACCTCCACCTTAACATTATTAGGGTACCCACTCTATTTATAAATCACTTCTAGAGGACTTTCTCCCTAACATGATAGGGTAGTTATGATTCTATAGATATAGGACCCACTCCCTAGTCCAATCTGAGAGAAAATACTCTATATGGTCAAAGTGTATGGAGGGAACATGCCCTGAAACAAAAGGGGGTCATTATCTCCAAAACCTCAAATTGTATGATGAACCTGCTCCCTTATACATTAGGGCAGTACCAACATCTAAATAAATACCCAAAGGTAAAATAACCTACAACCACGAAATGGGGAGTCCCATCCCTACCAATGTAGAGAGGTAAAGGAAACCCATGCCCTAATGCCACAGGGGAGTACCAATCCCAGTGTCTCTATCAACATTCCACATCGATCCTCATCATCATTTTAAGCACTAACTAATGAGCGTCACACTTATATAGGGTACTCACATCCTGTAGTGATAGGGAAATGTACCCACCCTAATGAGAACATAGTGATCCACCCTGATCACCACCCAAGGTTAAGCACTTCTATACAAGTGTCATGATTTAATCACACCACCTTGTATCTCATCATCCTAAATAAGGACAACCATCACATTATACATATAAAACTAATTAGGATAGGATACTCACATGCCTAAATCAGAGATCCAGATAAAGAGATACGAAAGGTGGAATATCTCAAGGACATCCTCAATGAGTACACTACGTGCACTGGGATCCACACCGTGTGTGAGCCCACCCAAGAACCTGGATGTGTATCTGGATTACACCGTTAAGAATTACATTTAGTGGTACATGGTGTGTTTAGACCCTACATGGCATGTTCCAATTCACCTAGCCCCTGGTTGTGTTCCTCTTCCACACAGCCCAGCCAACCATGTCCCTTACACACTATTCATAACATACTACACAGTGTGTTCAGGCTAAACAGCAAATTGGATATGTATTTTCCTATTCGTATGTCTAGAATCCCATGTTTGTGTACTTTTTCTAGGTACTTGTAAATGTCCATGTACTTTTACACAACTATCTCAAGCCATGTCCCAAGGCCACACAACATGGGGTCACTATATAGCGTGTAACTCTGGTACATGAAGCATAAACCCCAATAGTTTTCTTCCCCAAATTGGAAGGGCTAAACCGTGTCCCTCTCTAGACTATACACCATGTAGATGGTAATTTTAATCATAAATTACCTTTTAAAATTGGTGATTATCTTTTGTTTACCCATAAACCTATAGATCAACCTAGGAGGGATATCTAGATATTGTAATTGGGATCTAGACACTTAAAAAATGAAAACGGGGGATTAGTAACAAAACTAAAAACCACCTACCTCGAGGGAGAAATGTCGATGCTTTGGGTGTAGAATGACATCCAAATCATTCTTATCCTCGATCTGATAATGACCTACATCAGAAACTAATATCGATGACACCTTGTTGTGTTGATTAGGCATCGACTCTTCATCTCCAAATGGGGATGAGAGAGGATGTGATTCTCTTATTTGGTGTTTTATGTGCCCAATGTTATGGGAGGTGGGGGATAGGTTAGATATTTAATTAAATTCTCATTTAATTAACTAATCCACATATAACACCCTTCCAACTCGCCTCCAACCAAAACTACCAAGGTGGACAACTTTATATCACTCGTAGGGTAAAAATAACTTTCTAAACTGAACCACAGTCTAAGAAATATGATCTGAGACTCTAATAAGGACTGATACACGTTTTAAGAGAAACTGAATGCATGTGACAAAATATATTTACTATTTCTAAAATCACCACTCCATGGATTTCCAGGATCTAGATTCTCATACCGAATCATCTCTTGGATTTGGAAATATTATTAGAAATATTGAAAAGTTTTATTGTTCAAAACCCAAGTCATTACATTTTAGGGAATGTGAAACAATAATAAGAGAGATAAGGGAAGAAATAATAGAAGACAGACTCTAACCAATTTTTTCACCATGGATGAAAAATAAACCACCAAAGAATCACCATATTATAAAAGATAAATAAATCACTTAGATAACCCTCAATTATGACCTTTAAAGACTCATGAAGATAAATGTGAGTGAAAAATACAAAACCATATTTTTAAAAATTATAATATAAACTTTATAAAAAATTATTAACCCTACTATATAGTCTCTTTTAATATATATTTATCTATGTAAAAATTTTATATGAAGTTACACCCCACATATTACCCTTGAAAAATCTCATTTGTAAATTAATATTAAATATAAAACCTTGAAATTGTTTTATAATTTTAAAAATTTTAACTCATCATCCATAAAGATCGAGTAAATAAATATTAAAAATAATTAATATGTATTATTGACATTATGAGTGACACATTTCCAAAGCCTCTTGTATCCTATGTCAATCTTGGATTATGTAAGCATAGATTTGATGGTTGAAGTTTATTAGTTATCCAAATCTTTGAAATTTTGGTTTTCTACATAATATATTCCAAACAAAACTAAATTGGGAATTACTGAGTCCATATATTCTTTTTTTAATTGTAATTTGATGATGGGATGAATCCATGATGTCATGTAATAGGTTTAGAAATGTTTTTATAGAAGATTTAAAAAATTTGGGAACTGTTTTGAGATATATTAGAAGAATAAGATAAGACTGCATAGTGGTTTTTTCCTATAGTCCATGGGTGTAGTAAGTTATTATAATCTTTATTATAATATGTATAAATAAATCTAGTGCTATTAATTTTGTATTGATCATGGTTTTGAGGGAGTTAATAAAATTATGTTGTTTAATGGTATTCATTGATCTAAAATTTTAGATGGTGTCTTATTTTTAGAAAATATTACTATTTTTTAAAATATTTTATCATAGAAGTGAAAGAGTTTTAGAGGGTAAACTATAAATAAATCATAAATTTCCATCTCATTGTTTTAGGAGGCATCATATTATGTAATTTTAGGATAATGATTTAGAAACTGTAATATTATTTTGTTATGTCCAATTTTTTTTTGAGTTTCATGGGGAAATATGATATTTATAAATGCGTAGTTATTCTTTAAGTTACCCAAAATAGAAATCGATGCTACTTGATTTTAGATTTTCATTATGATTGGGATTCGAAATCGTGAAGGAATGATCATTGTTTTATAAAAATTTCTTTTAATGTCATGTTATAAAATGGATTTTTTATTATTTTAAAAAATTAATCATGTTTTTGTGAGTGAAGTCACGCCATATTTTTTAATGATGTGATATGGAAATTTTCCATTATTTTCATGAAGGCCAGGTGTTTTGTTTTTGATTGTTGGGATAATATTTTATGAAGTAAAATTTGTATTTGGTATGGTTTCATGTCATGTTTAAGGTTTTTTTGTAATTATTTTTTAATTTTTTTACTATATATGGAAATTTTAAGAAATTAATTAGAACATGAAGGAATAAATAAATAAATGGGTTTAAAGGTATATTTGCATAAATATTTTTATAGAAAATTTTAAATATATAAATTTAAGTTAGGATTAATATATAGGAATTTCCCTTGGTTCTATTCATTTGATAATGATATTAATTAAAAATATATGGAATAACCCTATTTAATACCTATAGAATTAGAGGATAATGATTTATTGTTACAAATTACCCAATATTTTTATGATGAATTAATTTTGAAATGTTTTTGGAAGATTATTGGAGAAATGACTTGTAGAGATAGTTTACTTTTTATTGTATTTTTTTTATCAATAAATTGTGTAATAAAAGTGAACCATTATTGTAATGTGTATTTTACTTCAAAATAAATTTTCTCCTTCAGGAAATTATGTTGTTCATGTGATTTTAGTTATTATTTGATGATTATAATGAAAACATTATTTAAATTTCATTTTTGGTATGCATGGGTACATTTATAGTCGATGTATGTTCATGGATTATCAGTTAGTCATTTCAAATAAGTGGGTTAGTCTCCACAACATTGTTGGGTATGGTATTATATTAAATATAGGGTGTGTGTGGAACATATCATATTTCATTTTATTTCCTTTATCAAAGGACCTATTTAATTGAGTAGACACTTATAGCCTCTTTTTTATATTAGGATACACCTTTTATAATTCTAATTACATTCATATAGAGATATCCCCATTAATTTATATTAATAGGAGAATATTTACCTTTGGTAATGTCCAAACTATATAACTTTTATGCCACTCTTTTAGAAGGAACTATAAATGAATTATTCTTGTCTTCAAAGAGGGTAAATCATTCCCTTAATTATATATTGATCCCCATGACTCATGTTTCTGTAACTAGGGACTAGGTAATGTTCTTATTGTAGCTGAATCAAAACATGACAACCTTATGGATGTTTCAGTAAGGTTTTATACAAATATGCCTCTATTTTAAGGTATCTTTTACAAATATGGTCATAGTAGTAGTATTATGTTCTTAATACGGAATTTTTATTCATAGAATGGTAAATTTACTTGAAGGAGAAGGGAAGATAAAATATGGCTTTCTAGTCATTGTTTGTAATACAATGCATTGAATATATTTTTCAACTTATCAGTATACTTCTAGAGATATCCTTGATTATATTCATTAAAATCTATGGGGTTCACATTTGTTTAGTTTCTTAGTGGTTAAAAGTATTTTTTCACATTCATAAATAATTATTCTATATTTTTTCTTAGATTATGAAATTTAAAATTTAGGTTTTTTATATTTTAGGTAGTGGAAAAGTAATTTCAAAAAATATATTGGTTAATATGAAAAATTAATAAATACTAGTAGTTTTTATAGTTAAATAACAGATTATATATTGAGTTATATAGTAATGGTTGAATAGTGTACTATAACAATAATATTCATATACAATAATGGAATGGTATAAATTTAATACTTATTAAAATGATAAGGTTTGTAAAAATAAAAAAAGTCAACCTATGTAGTTTTGGGTGATATCTATCAAAAATATGTATTATATTATGAATGAATCCTTAACATTGATGAAATATTTTAAAACTCCATTGGAGGTGTGGTATGATTAAACCTTTAATTGTTACAATGAAAATATTTCTATGTTTGATGTACCTTCATGGTAAAAATGGAATACCTATGCCTAGAGTTATAAGATGTATATTTATGGGGTATGAGAAATGATTCAAAGTTTACACATTTTGGTGTGTTAGGTTTGATATGAATCATATATTTTCATCAATATGAATTTCATACTCAATGAGTTCGGTTTGAAGGTACAAACTATGCATATAAATTATTTATGGTTTTGGGTGTTAAAAGTAAAGGAAACACACACACACACACACACAATTTGAAAGACTAATATTGGGGTTCAAACTCTACTACATGAACCTAAGACTTGTTGTAGTAGCCAAAGTGAGTTAAGAAAAGTAACCCGGGACTTCATAATAGTGCCTAAATACATCCATAGAATTTGTCTATGGCTCAAAACAATTTTGAAAAGGGATAAAACAATGTAATATGAAATGAGGACTTTGGAAGAGCCCTTAATGACATTAATAAGGTATAAATGTACTTCTGGAATTAATTCCACACTTTATTAAAGTCCCTTAGGAAATTTTGAGCGTTCTGAAGATCAAAAATCTGAGATATCCCAAATAAATATATTTTGAATAAAAAAATATTTAAATTATTTGTTTCTTTTTTATAATAATGGAATTAAATATCATCAAAATATTTGTGATGATAGACAAGATATAAATAAGTCTATACAAGGAAGATGATGGAGTGATGAGATAAATTTCATGCCACATGATGGGGTACAATGTTGAAAAGTCATGTAAACATGAATTAAATTCAAACTAAATTTAAATTTTATGGATTTTCTATAGGAATTAAATATTTTATATTTAGACAATCATTTGAGTAAATAAACACTCTAGTATTAAGGGTATTTAATAGGTAACTTGATTAATATTTCAAGATATTTGAATGCGGACTCAAAACTAAGAAATATCATACATTTTAGAAGGAATAATTTCATGTTATTGAAATATGTAAAAATTCCACATTAGATATGGAAAAACATATTTAAAATGATATCAATAGAAATTAATAATGAGTAGAATAATTAAGTAGATATTCAACACTACTATTCCTTGCTGAAATTCTAACTAGTTAAAGAAGGAGAATGAGATCTAGATATTTCTAAAAATAAAGAAAATATTCCAATATTGAGGGAGAAAAAGGAGGAGGCCTATGATATATTCAAATAATAGAAGGTAGTAAAATAAGGTATGGAGTAGAAAAATAAGAGGAAGAGAAAGGTTGACATGTTCGATAACAAGAAAATGGTGCAGTTGAAGTCCTACTTGATTTTTTTTTGAAATGATGTATTCATCAATAGTGCAAGACAGTCAATCTAGTCCCAAAGACTAAGATATGAGAGATAAAAGAAGACCTAATGGTAAGCTAGTAACCATGTGATGCACTATAAGGACCATATTGTCAAACTCTAGAGTAAATTATGGGATTATATGTAAGAATAATGGGATACCATATAGTTGTTACTACTTACATTAATAGTGGAGGAATCCATTATTGTGGGACTAACCAATCATGTAATGGTGGAGGATTCTGAGGTCGAACCCTAAAAATTCTAGTGTTATTGTTCCTTTATTTAGTATATTATTCAAGTGATATTGGGAGAGAAAAAGGAAAGTGTGATAGATACGTTAATCATATAGGTCAATTAATAATAAAAATTCATAGGTATAAAAATAGATAATTGATTCACCCTCTCCTCCTATGATTGATCACCAAACCTAGGCACTTCACTGGATACACTATTGAATGGTCTATCTTATCTTCAATCTAATACAGATTATTAATTGAATTAAATTAATGATATTTCATTGTATACTACATATTTATTATATAGAAATTTAAATATTCACCCTTTAACAAATGTAAAAAACTTGAAAAATATATTTATAATATACAATGATCCCATATCCTTTTAAATGGCTTGAAAAGTTTTATCACTATTTTATATTTCTTCTTATGTCTTGATCAAGTTCATCAAACCATATTTCATTTTACCATCCATAGTTTTCTCTTATTTGAATAACTTTTAAATTACCCTTATCTTATATTTTAATCCTAATCCTTTTTTGAATAGGTTAATATCCTTATTATTCTTCTTTCTAAGGTCAATGGTCAAGGATTATGATTATAAGATTTTCAATATTCAAATGAATATTACATAATCCATATCTTCATAAAAAATTAATCTCATGTCTCCTTGATAATATATCATCCAAATATTATTCAAAAAAATTCCAATGTGAGATCAAAAATATCTTCCCAGGAATGTTATCACTTTAAATATTATATAAATTCCATAACTTATTATAAAACTTTTACTGAACCAACCCATAATTCCTTAAACTTGGTTTATACAACCACCATCCCATGAACATTTCCTAGTAACCATGGGATACAAACTCCTTCTAAGGGCCTAAATTCATCAGTATGGATAATTTATCATATTTCAATATCATTCTTGGTAAATGATTGATTATTCTAAAAATACAACATGACCTATCTTTTTATTTAATATTTATGATAATAATAATATAGGTTTTAGGGAATTGAGTACCTATTTTACCAATATAATATAAACTAACTATATATATCTATGAAAAATAAATAATCACAATATTTTAAGATTAAATTCATAAAATTAATAAAATACATAAAATTAAAGAGATAATAGACTCAAAAATATAATACAATTGGTGATGGGTTGAACTACTACTCTAAATAATTATTCAACATATACTCCTTTCACTAATAGAATCCTAAACCTCCAATCAATATCAACTAAATCCAAAAAATGTCCAAGAATCTACCCTCAAATTCATACGTGTAACTAAAATGAAATAACTAAAAATCCATATTCCTTGTGATGTATATGAAGGGTGTGAGTGCATAAATCGGTAGCACACTACCAATGGAATGCCTAATGTAATACTATATATATCTGTGTGTGTTCATGAATGTTAATGACTTGAAATATAGTAGTGGAATAAAATTGGCTACAAATCTGATAATAAAATACAATAGTTTTACAACGTTCCAATATTATAGTAGTAAATATAAACCATTGATAATAGGTTACAATATCTCACAAAAAAACATTGACACCACTATACCGGCAATGAATTAAGAATGGGAAATAATAAAGCTTCTTTATGAAATTATCAGAATCTAGGATAAAGGATTCATTTGAGTATAGGAAACATAGTTCGCTTTCCATGGTAAATAGAAACAGCGATCAATTATCTGAGAAATTTAGAGCATGTCCCATATGGAATTATGGAAAGTGAATAAAATGAAGGAATAGGTAATCCCTCCCCATATGTCACCAAATGCACCATTATCAACAACCTATCTTTCAATGACCTATTTAGCCAAGACATGCTCAAAATATATATAACACATGGATAATATATATAACAATAACTAGTATGAAAATCAGTATCAATATAATAAACTCTTCATTATAGACCATTTTATACCTATATGGAGACTTAATAATAAAACAACATACCATATTTCTATTTATAGTAATAAAAAACCCATAAATATCTTTTACAATCTATAATAAATATAATAAGATATCATCCCCATTTCAATACATATACTACTAAAATATAACAAGATAAAAACATTTATATATATATGGTATAAAAATAAAATACATTCATAATATAAGAATCATATTACATATGGCTGATAGGAATAAAAATGATATTGGATTATATCATCATCTAAACACAATAATTCCCTTAATTTATTTTAGTGTAAAATATTTTAAATTAAAAAGTTTAAAATATAAATCTATTCCTTCTTTTTATCTCATATTATCATATATTGATACCAACCTAAATCCATGGTGAGAAAATATAAGATAAAAGGGTTAGTCTTACCATAATGGGTTATCTGTCATAAACACTAAGAACTACTCTTGATTTAGGTAAGAGATTAATTCTCATATTAGAGGTCACCATGACAATATTGGTAGAGTTCTATGACAGATTTTACCCATTTCCATAACAAAAAATGTAAGTAAATCCATAAAAAGGTCAATTATTATGAAAACTCAAAGGCCATGCCTAACATATAAATATATATATAATTATAAATAAGGAACTTTATCAATGGTGATAAGGACCCTTTCATACTATTTTTCCCTTCCTAAAATACCCTCTATTTCCACTCACATGAAAATTGAAAACCCAGTTAACACAAACTAGGGTCTCACTAATGGGTGAACAACATCACATGAAATAGTACAGTAGAAAACTAACTTGAGGATGATTGTTTTTTCACTAATGGACTCACAATAATTTTTAAAGACCCAATATAAATATATTAATTACTGAAGATTTTCCCAATATACTTGATGGAATATTAAATTCTTTTATACCAAACCTCACACCAAAATACAAGCCTCAATTTAGGGTTTAACACCCTCTATGGTTTTAAATTACACTTAAAGTTATCCATTATACCATGAGATACTAGAAGGAACACATGATAACCAATATGAACCATATACAGAACATATTTCTTGGACCTATATGACTCTTTTTAACCTTACACAAGCACCCTGAGGATCATTGGACAAATACAAGTTCATACAAACTCAATTTATATAGTTCCACATAACAAAAATCAGGAAAATATATATAATCTGAGGGAAAAGTAATGAGACTACCTACCATGGATTGTCGAAAGAAAGACAATTCACTATCTCTATTTTATTTTTTCTCAATCACTTGAAATTATAAATGTTAGAAAAAATATCAAAAAATATAAATTTTGTATGAAACTGTGAGATGTGTTGATAGAAATAAATAAATGAAGTAAGGGGATATAGATACTTTCCACCAATATTTCATATATTCTGACTGATTAGAAATAATACATGGGCCAGAGGAGATAAATGAAGGAAAAGAGAGGAGAGGAATGAGTGAAAATGATCTTGGTCTCCTATAGTGTCAATTAAAATGACAAAGGAAGTGAGTTGGTTTTGGATTTTATTTTAAAAAACAATTAATAATTTTAATAAAAAATTAATAAAGTTTTCCTAGTCCCACATGTTACCAATTACCCCTCCAACATGTACCTTATTGCCCACCAAGGACCACTTTCTCCTTAAAATCCTCAACAGGTTATTAGTGAGCCTCAATCAGGTACTTTCTAGACCCAACAAATCTTGTTGCATGTCAAAATCTCCCGATAATCACTCAAAAATATGATTGAGAACTAAAATCTCTGAAAATATAAAAATAGATTCAAAATTTATTCTTGTAAATTTGGTATTTATGTTTGAATCTCACATAAAAACCCATGGCTTTAGATCATTATGATACAAGTTTAATCTGACTCCACCAACATATCTTAATATATGTAACTTAAAACTCTTCACCAATATCTTACAATTTCTTTATATTCAATTCATTTACATGTATCGAATATTTTATATTTCCCTTAAGTCTCTAAAAGACACAGATCAAATCTATATTTGTTCCTAGAAATAACTTCCTTGTAAAATCCCCCTACTCCAACCATTAATACCCATCAATTGTATCTGTAATGATTCTCCTAAAAATTATTCTATCTCGATGGAACATACATAATAAGAGCTAGGTGAAACTGAACTATATTGGTTCCTCTTTGGTACACTAACATCATAAACACTGAGTTTTAAATGGACTCAATCTTACCACCATAATGATTTGTTAAAGCTAATAATACTAATCATGGGAATCAAATCAATTCCCAAATTCCACACCAAACAATAATCAAACATGATGTATTTATTTAATAAATACAAAAAAATATAAAAATTTTGTTATTATGAAATAATCATAAATTTAATCTATTATTTAGTATTATACTAAACCAATAATTGAATTATATCCACAAATTGTAATAGAATATGATTCTTAATGAAAATTTCCAATCAAAATTATCAATCATTTGTACCTCTCAACCAGCATAAATTATATTCTTATATATGTAAGTTGATGTGAAACCATAATCCCCACAAGAATGGGTTCCCTTAACCCATAACCCATGATGTTCACCAGACTTCCCTCATGAGATATAACATATTTATTGATAATTGATGTTGTTTTACCTACCATAGTTTTATCTTTATTTCTCACCCCTTAAACTAACAACACATTTTTTAAAATTGAAACCTAATAACACTCAACACATAATATGATTGTAAAAACTTGATTTACATTATTTATAAATATTTATTCAAGTTAGTGGGTTATAAAGTGTTTCACACTATTACGACAAATTATAGACTTATTATCATTATGATTCATAGATCTAAAAATACTTACATGAACATGACCCTAATTTTTTCCTTCACACCTAAAAAATTATAAATATCACATAATTTTATATTTAATGATTTTCACAATTTACACCACTATATATAAGAGAACTTTATTATAACCTCAATGACTAGTAACATTTTGGATAACTTGAATTTTATCATCCTTATTTAAATTATTTCTATCAATAACTTTATCTCAATATTATTTTGAGTATAATAAGATTATACCAACTTTGATATGTCATTTTTTACTTCATAGTGGAAGTTGAAACAAAATATTACTCTATATACACTCAATAACTCACCCAATCCATTTTATATATAATAATGGATTTTATGAATTAATTTCATTAAAAAGTTTATATACAGTATAATTATATTTTAAACTTATTAAATTCATATGTTACCAGTTGATTAACCATATAGGTTCATGAATTTCCAAAAATAAAATTTGGGTGTAATGTCTTTTAATAGAACACCACATCAACAAATGAGTCTAAATTCATTAAATATGATCTTAAATCACCTAATTTAATTTTCATGTTAATCCATCATCAACATGTTTCACCTTCCATCTTAAATACTATTAGGTTCATATGTTACTTCCATGAAAAACATTACTTTATAAAATTAATTAGATATACTCAACTTAATTTTTAGAATATGGTGATCTTAATACACAATAAAAAATTAGATGATATAGTTCATAGAGATTATATATAACCATATAAACTATATTTTTTTTTCTTATTAGAAATTTATCAAATTACATGGAACTCATAACATGATTTTTATAAACAAATATATCAAGTGTAACACCCCTTTTACACAACCCAATGATTAACTATTTCTAAAACACCATCGACTAAGTTCTTTAAATTTTCTTCTCAAAAATGAAAACATGTTTCTATTAGATTGAAACTTAATCAAATAATATAATAATGAATATGATCATAAAAATATTAACCTGGATCCCCTTATCAACCTGACTAAGAATATAGAATTACTATCTTTTCAAAAACTAACCCTCCATCATATGTATTATCCTTGATTTCTTAGAAACATTCAATATAAACAATAAGAAGATAATGTATCATGGCAACACAATTAAAAGATGTTTAAAACTAATATACATATAGATAAACTTGAGTATATCTAGAACATTATCACAACCATCTTAAGCCCCATAATACAAATCTCAAAGGAAATAGATTTTTATTTTAAACCATCAGTTTTAAATCATATGTGTTTCTCAAAAATTTACTATCAAATGATAAATATCCTTATTATGTTTAAAATATTGAATTATTTAATTATTACATCAACAAAATTTGTGTAACACCCATTATTGTACCACCTAAACAGTGACCGTGTTGGTGATTTAATGTTAACTCATGTTCACCGCACCATTCACCAGAGGCTACCAACTAGAAAAAATGGACTCATAAAACCATGGGGGTATAATATACCATTTGAATCATAGTATATAATAAAAATAAGTAACACAACATCAATACTATAATAATTCATTAGATTAAATTTAATTATACTGAAACTCATATAATAAAAAAAAATACCATGCTATAAAATTTGATATACATGTTGATCAATAAGTTATACATATCACAATATATTTCCAAAAGGGTGTACATATATAGTTTAGGAATGAATAATGAAAATAAAATAGTAAAAAGACCCACTATTCTACCCTCCTCCTTTCCTTGAACCTTTCTCCAAAACATTTTTGAGGACATCTATCCATCTTAGATATACCAAACACAAGGTTTGCATATAAAAAATTGGAAATGTGTGGTGATCAAGCGTGAAACTTAGTATGCCACCTCAAATAGTGTCCCTAATAATTTACTATATATATATATATATGTATGTATATGAATTTACTGAATTAAATGTAATCCATAAACAATAAAAGGTATACACTTGTCTCTCTATCTAGTACTTGAAAATAAATTCTAATGGTTGACTCATACATTCTTCAGACAGTTATTCTATAGAAAATAATAATGTCACATAAATAGAGGTTTAGATACTTTTCAACACACACACATCAGTACCATCTAATAAACTATATCGAAATCCACTAAAATTGTCAAATTAGTTATTATTATGATACTTTGTTGAACTCCACTGACCTATCCACACTAATTTAATATGAGGATACTCGGCCATCCCCAATTAACATTTCTACAATCTATCCCATTAAGGATCAACAATTTTATTCTACTAACCCATAAACACTCATTAGATCTAGGATATAAGGCTATTACAGAACCCAACATATCAAAAAATGTCATATAAGGATACTTGTGTGACCTCTACAAACACATTTGATCTCAATTAAATGGGATACTAGGTTGGACTCAATAATCCCATATAATCTCAACACAATGGGAAACTAGGTAATTCTAAATTGAATAATCCATACATGTAGGATATTAGGATAACCTACACTTATGAGCCCATACACAATGAAACCCCTTGATTGAGTCTCAAATAGTAGTCCCAAATTCAATATCATCATCCCTTTGAGAAACCCACACATATGTAGAGAAAATATTTTTAGGATAATAATCATAGTTATAGGGAACACTCTTCCCAATTATATCTCTTAGTTATATCCCATATCCCCTTGTGTGTCACTCATCCTAGCATACCTCCTTTCATCCCTAGGATAACATCAAAAACAATATCACGTGTATTACTAATATTAATATTCTTAAAAATATTGATCATATCATAATTAGATCTCACTCTATGAACACACCATTTTGGTAGTGCATACCCATCATCCATAACCCATAAACACCAATTTTTAGGTTTTTAGCACAATCCTACCATATTTAAATCATTAGTACTCTACCCTAGTAATTCTATCACCCACAACCTATAAGACCGCCATAAGTCTATGTCATCATCCCATAACTATCTCACGAGTCATCTCACACATAGTGACTTATCCATATAACTCACTAGTAACTCATCCCACAAACTAACCCTCAAAATGAACTGTTTATTAGGATATTATATCACACATCTATACTATGTAGATATCACTTGATATAATTCTATACTTCTCAAGGCCCCCTTAAATATTTCATAGGTTGCACCTAATGGACACCCTCTTAGTAAAACATGAAATACAATGTTTCCTAAGAAACAACTCCCATGAATCTACCTAGTCCTAATGTTTGAGTTAAGGCTACACACCAATATATAAGATCTTTATTTTTTACCAAATCCATCAATCAGACACCATAACATTTTCTAATTTCACTCTCACTCAAGATCACCTTTAGATTAAATTTATCTTGATGTCTTCATAATCAAGGAATAATCTTGGAAGAATCACTAAAATCCTAATTAACCTCAATTATCTCACCATACACATAAGAAAATAGGTTCTATTTTAGGCTACTCTCACCCACTTACTACTACTTTCATATCAAACAATATATATAATCACAAATAAAGATGCAATACTAAGGATCATTAATCTCATATAATGTTAACCAGTTTTTTCACAAACTAAAATGTACTAAAGCCCAACTAAGATCACTCATACTTACAACCATAATATAAATCTTCTATATTAATATAAACCAATATAAATTAATTATAAAAAATAATAATTAATTTCATAAAATAAAAAACTAATCAAACCTAACTTTTATAATTTGGATAAACTCGTTAGAAAGTGTGACCTTGTTAAAATCTTGTGCAATCAATGTAAAATAGCTTCCCCCATGTATTAAGACCTAATATAAACAAAATAACCAATTTAATATCTCAATTAAACCCCAAATTTCATTCCAATCTAGAAAAATAAAAGAACCATTATATAAACCACCTATTCAAGTTCCCAAGTAAGAATTACATTTGTTGTTAATGAGTCAATATGTTTTTAGTGAAAGAATATGATGATGATTCTTAGAGAATTATTATGGATTCATGAGTTGGGATTTTATTTCAGACATTATAATGCACTTAAGTCCCTAAATTTATTGAGCTTGTATAATTATCAAATGAGAAATTATTTTTGAGGCAATAACTTGAAGAACTCATGTAGAGAGGTTCAAGACAAAGTGGAAAATTTTTATGTGATAATTTATTTGATTATCATGATGTTAAAGAAATATAATAATAGTTATATTTATGTATATAATATTTTATGGAAATTATAGGGCCCCATGATTAATTAAGAGATACTAAAGGAAAGTTTGAGTTGAACTTATTACCCATAGAGAGGTAACATTATAATTATGCATGGTGTGAAAGGGTGACCAGTAATTGCATGAGTGCCATCTAAAACACAGACCACCTATATAAATGAAAAAAAAAATATTCTCCACAAAGGTAACTCGACGGTGTTTAAGCCGATGTAGTGGTAACATTGAATTTTAGTGATTTTCGTAAAGGTAACATTGAATTATAGTGAGCTATGTAATGTTGATCCATCAAATATATGAGATACATATAGTTAAACTAGATACCCCCTCAAGGAATCTAGAAAATTATGTTACCTATGTAATTTTAAATCATCCTCACATAAGTGAAACCATTAATATATTTAAATGTTACTGAAATTTGTGTAAAAAAAATCTATATTGTATGACTTTGAGATAGGTTGTAGGGCCTTAATTGGATCGTAATTTTTTGTTGCACCAAAAGACTTATGACCATCATCTTACATTGATATCATAAGAAATTTTCAATCATCAGACACTATATAAGATCATGTTGCATGGATAGTCATATGAAAAAAATGATATATATTTTTCCATTTAATATATAATGAATAAGATATTAATTTAGGTGATTTTTTAAGTCTTTCAACATGAACCAAATATCAGGATCAATCAAGGATCAGGATTCACTAAAAAATGAAGGAAGATATAACCGATGGAGAAGCTATAATTTATGATAAGTATTATAAATATATGAATTTGAGTGAATATATTGATTTTGATTATATTAATTGATCATTTGAATTTAAAGTCATAAAAAATGGAAAACATGAAATCATTATATGAGTTCTACACCACAAGAAGAAAGTTTGCATTAAAAATATACATAATTCCATGCATGTGGATATATATATATTGAATTAAATAAGAATATTTCATGGATAATAAACGGAATAAACACATAAATTATTAGGATTTTTGAATGAGGATCCTTGATAAAGATTCAAGTAACCTGAAATTGGAAATAAATTTATATTTTCTGGCCAATTTAAATGATGAGATCATAGACATTTGAAGATCAAAGAGATTATATATCTTGAATATGGAAATTATCATTCCTGATATTGTGAATATAAATATATGGGTACACAAAAGGTTGATACAGAGTAATTGAAAAAAATATTAATCATTGTGTGGAAAAATAATGATAGATATGATGGAATACAATTTCAAAGAGATACAAAAGGAGTCAAAGTGAGGTGATATATTAAATAAGAGTTAAAAAGAACCCAAATATTCATTAAATCAAAGAAGTAACTATATTAATTAATATTTTATGATCGTTTCAAGACTAATATAACATTTCAAAATAGTAGTTGAAGATATTGAAGAACTATACATGAGGAAACTTGATCATTTTTTCTCATGGAAGAAGATCATTCTGAAGTGGTGAAGAATCAACCTAATTAATCCAAATATATCTCTATGTTTGGGATAAAATTAAAGAAAATTATGAATGGGGTATATAACCACTCAAAGAATAAGATTTGGTGGTTGAGTTCATAACAAATCATGGGGGGAGAGTTGATGGATGAGGTGAAACCAAACATGACTACAATATTTAATACTACGGTGTATAAACAATTTCTATTGAAGAATTATAATTTGGAATTATAACCAATCACTATATTATGTGACTTAAGATCCATTGTAGTTGATAAAAATATTATGGTGGAGGATATGTATTTTAGGGTTTATAACTTACTATGATGCGGAGTATTTTTTATATCAAATCTTGTAAATACCATTTTGTTTGTTTTTATCTTATTATGTTTTTCACATGATGTGAGGCTGTTATTTTTTATTGAGTTGATTGAGAACCATAAAATTTTCAATAGGGTGAATTAAAAATAGAATTAAAAAAGAATAGGTCCCTGATTCAACTCACCCCCCCCCCCTTATCAGCAGTCCATTGAACTTAGTTATCTCAATTAGTATCATACCAGATCCAGGTTTACATTTTAAACATCCATGATTTACCTATTTAATTTAATAGATATAATGATGTGTATATTTTAGGAAGTGTTTGAGCTTCCTCAGTTGGGGAAGTTGAATTTTACTCCTTATTCTACAAATTTTTATATTTCACCCAAGACACAGAAAAATTGGAGGAAAAGAGAGATAAAGAAGTTGAGAAAGAATCAAAAATTAAAGTTAAAATAAAAAAACATAAGTTAATCATAGTTTTATAAGTTATAAATATTTATTGTTATTATTCTTTTAAGAAAAATATTTTAATCTCTAATGATGAGGCATCACTTAGTGATGTTGATTCTGGAATTAAAGATCATCTTAAAAAATTCCCCAAATAACGGGATACATTTATATTTTATTCATTCAAGGAGATTATTAAATAAAATTAAAAAATTTAAGAAGAATTTGAAAAAATAGATAATTAACTAAGTATGATATTTTGAAAGTCCGTTTCTCTCACAAACCTAGTGGAATCAAGATAAAAATTCATATCAATTTTCAATAGATGATAAATTTTTATTGAAGAATAATTAAAAATGATTGTTTATGGAAAATAAATTTTTAATTTTTTTTAAATCCTTTCATTCATTTTAAAATTTTCATAAAACATTAGTGTATGTTGAAAATTATCAATTAGATGCTAAATAAAACATAATATAAGAGATTAAAAATTCATTACAAGAATTATGATAAGTTCATGGTGAATAAATCATAAATATAAGAGGATACATAAGATATTATAATATTAATTTAGGATGATATGAACTCCATAAACATTAATTTCCTTGAACATAAAGTAAGGCTAAAAAAATGGAATCCATTAAAGCTGGACCATCCTAGGTTATTGAGAATAAATATTCTTTCATGAAAATTATTATTGAGATAAAAAGATACAAGAAGGATCCCATGTCTAGAAAGAAGTATTTAAGTAATTCGATAATCAACCAATAAAATATGAATCGTCCCTATCAAAATATATGGATTATACAAAATCAATTTTTTTGGATAGTGTAATATTTAAATAACAAACTACACATTTATTGATGAGTAATATTGATGAGAATTATATGATGTTTATGATGGATAAAAGAGTGTATATGAATGTTGGTTCCCTAAAAGAAGACCAAACATTAGAAAAAAGTTTCTAGAAATAGTAATTTATTTAGTATATTCAATATACCGTTTGGATAAAATGATAATTATTTTTAGAGAATTTTTTATGCCGAAATAGTATCAAGAAAAATGTATTGGAATGTTGGAATAACATATTAATTCATGAATATCTTATAAGGACACATGAAAATATAAAAAAAATCTGAATATAGGGTAAAATGTGTTAAGAAAATCAGAAGGATGAATGAAAATGAACATTAGTTTTCTATGAATACAAAAAATAGAAGTATTATACAAACTACTCTAAAGAATTCAAATAATAAGGTGGAATGGGATATCATCATCCTAGATGAAAATATTGTGAAGAATCCAATTAATGGAAACATTAAGCCTTTTTATTTTTTGTTTCTAAGATGAAATATTGTAGCATATATAGCTCAAAAATTCTTAACATGTATTCCTAGATAGTGGGAGTTGTTTAAGACTAAAATGAAATCACATTAAGTCTCTTATCCACTAATTGATAATGTGAAAAAGAAGTTTCACATAATAGAAATACTATAGTGGAGAAATTTATTCCACACAAAGAATAATATTAAGTGAAAAAATAAAAGAAAATTATTTATACTGAAAATGAAAAGAATAGTCCAAATAAATCTCCACATACAATGTTTGGAAGAAAAAAAGAAGTATAGTTCAAGTGAAATTTCTTATTTTTAGTGTCATATATATAGAACTAAGTGTTTCCAACCTCTTCCCTTATTTATTTGGTATTAACATTCTGGGAATTAATCTAGAAGATTTAATGTGATCTATAATATACATCAAATAAGATTTTATTTATAGTATATCTCAATTTACAAGAAGATTAGGAAATGAGTGAACACCTTTAGGGGCAGAAAACATGAAGTAAAGATATCAATAATTTAAATGATGTGTGAATCTAGAAATTATTTTGAGCAATTAAAAAATTGATATTATGGTAATCTAGTCACACTTTCATCAAATTTCATTATTTATATAAAACTTGTTTTTGAAATAGTGGTGTTGGGTTATGAAAATATGGTAAAATTCGGTGTTGTATGATTTTCACTTGAAATTTTGGATCTGTTCACTGTGATGTGTGAAGGTTATAATGAATTTCATAATGATTTTGTATGTGATTCCTCTATAATGATTTATGATTATGGTATCACATATATGGAATTTTAAATACAATTTATATCATTTTGGTAATATATTTCTTGTTTTATACACCAAATTTTCCCACGTAAACTTAGCATATAATAACTACTGGATCTATACTATGTAAAATCACATTGTGTCATCATTCCAAGATAATTGGATTAAGGGGGGGATAATATTTCATTATTTAATGTGAATAAGGGGTTAGAAAATAAACCATATATTGTCCTTTTTATTTATTTTCTATAAGGGGGAGATGTTTAAGTCCATGTAAATGCACATTTTTACATTGGTGATAATTGGTATTGACAAGAAATTCGAAGGGGGATATTATAGATCCAATGTAAAAATTTAATTTAACCTCAAAGATTCAATATGTGTTTAGTGAAGTAATATGATGGTGATTCTTAGTGTATTATTATGAATTAAAGAGTTATAATTTGATTTCATTCTTGATAATTCATCAAAGTTCATATGTTGAGTGATATAATTTCATTTTTAAATGAGAATGGCGTTTTGAAGAAATATATTGAATAACTCTAATGGATAGGTTTACAAAAAAATTGAAAATTAGTATGTGATGATTGATATAATGATAATTAAGATAAATTCATGTATTGATTGTGAGATTAATTTCTACAACATTTGGTTGAAGTTTGAGGGACTTGAGATCTTTTAAGAAAGGTATGATGTGATTTGGAGTTGAACTTATTTATTTTAGAAAGGTAACTCTATAATTATTCATGTTACTTAAGGGTAAATAGAAGCTATGTGAGTGTTGTCTGAAACATAGACTACCTATGTAAATGTAACTCGATATGTGGTGTGTAAAGGTATGTCCAATATTCTAAATGATATATAAGTGTAATACTTAGTTGCCGTGAGGTGTGTGAAGGTAACATTGAATTACAATGAGATAGGTAAATAGAATCCAAAAAATCATTGATCAACATAAAGTAAAACAAGATACTACAAAAATGTATTCATAAAATTTCATTTCCAATATAAGGGTAATCCACTATCATGTAAGGGTAACAAGTAGGTTATATAAATTCCACTCATATTTTTGTAAAGTTTATATAGAATGTATAAAATTATACTAGAATTCATGAATTAAGCTAGACCATATGTCTTTACTTCCCCATAACACTCCATCCATTATATAAATTTGAGATCATAATAATTTTTCAATCGTCTAAATTTGAGAAAGGTCATATGACTTTGGGGTTCATATAGAAAAAGAAAACTTCAACGGAGTTATAACATTAATATCTGATGTAAATGAAATTAAGTCAAATGATTATTTTAAGATCTTCTCTATGGGCCAAATATAATAATCACTGATGGATCATATCTCAAGTAGAAATGAAGGAATAACTAATTGAGGGATAATATGGTATTGTTGAGAAGTATTTTTATCATAAGACTTCAAGGGATCATATGAATTTATATTTTATAACATGATTGTATGAATTTAAAATTAAAAAAAAGGAAAATATGAAATACTGAGATAATTTACACACCTTATGCCAATGTTCCACATGGAAAATATGCATGATTTCATGAACATATAGATTCTAAATGATTTAAAGAAGAGGATTTTGTGGTGGTTAAAGGGAAATAAATAGCAAAATATTGAGTTTGTTTAAATGAAAATCCTTGACTAATATTTATTTAGGCTTGAATGGGAAATAAAATTAGATATTTTGAGTGATTTAAATGAGAACGTCACCTATATATAAATATCATGGACATTATGTATTTAAAATATTGAAATAAATATTCAAGATATTATGAATATAAATATATAGGCATCAAAGAAGTTGATACGGAGTAATTAAAATAACTTTCATGAACTATGAAAAAAATACCAATAGATTTGATACTACACGGTATAAAATATATAAAAAAATTTTAATTTGGGTAATCATATAAATAGGTGTTGACATGAACTCCAACATTCATTAATGATGTGAAGGAACCAAAACACTCTAGATCTGAGCATAGTTTCAAGACCAACAAAACTGTTATAATCATCTATTGATGATCTTGAAAAACTATAAACAAGTGAAATAAATTTTATATACTCATAGAGGAATATCATTCTCAAGTGGTGTAGAAGAAACCAAAATAAGTTGAAAATATTTCTAACTATGGATCAATATTGAAGATAAGGATGCCTGAGGTGTATAAGCAGTGAAGTAAGTGGAGTTGGTAGTTGAAGTGTATAACAAATCACAGATGAAGAGTTACTGTCTAGGGTGATGAACTAAACTTAATTAGAAGATAAACTATTAGGTTATATAACCAGTGTTCATTTAATACTTTTTATTGGGGTGTATAAACAATCACTCTCCTATGTTAATCAAGACATATTATAATTGATAACAATATTATAGTATATAATTCATAGGTTTAGGTGTCTAACAAACTTTGGTAAGTTGAGGTTGTTATTTTTTAAACTGTGTATTGATAAATATAACATGTTAATGAGGTTGAATATAAAATTTTGATTTATTAAAAAAGAGACCAATAATTTACCCCCCCCCCCCACTCAGCGGTCTAATGAACTTGGTAATCTTATGTATATATTTTTAAAAAAAATGTACAACCACATGTGTCGCCCCAATAAATCCTCCTCTATAATCCAAAAAAAATCGCAATAATTTCAATTTTATTCCACCATGATATGGTAGAATTTTGAATCAAATCACTAATTCACCACATATTAATTAAATAATAGTGAAGATGATAGATAAATGATGAATAATGAAATAGTAATTAACCTCAATCAGTGGACAAACCCAAAATAGATATTCCACAAAACCCAAGGATATTTTATATGCATTTTACCCTATCATATTGTATGATAGTTGAAATTCATATATTATAAATTTCATGAAACTTTTGTAAGTTTTATTCTATGGTGTTAGGACAATTTTTAGTTATTTTCATTTGATAACATATGAATACCTTTTAATGTAAGGTTTGTGTCATTATAATAAAACCCATATCTAATGAAATAATGTTCTTTCATTGTTAAAGATGTGTCATGAGATGAATATTTTAGAATAAGTTATGCATTTATGCGATGAGTGCATGATTAGGAGTTGCATTAACCCTTACATTATTAATGCATGAGTTAACACAATCAACGATTAAGTATATATCGATGATTACATAAGTAGGTGATAACAATAAGATAGTGATTCCCCCATTAAATTCTCTATTTCTCTCTCACCTTTTAACCAAGATAGATATTATCATATTTTGGGGGTTGAGTAGATCATTCCCATGTAACGAGTGATTAATATTAACTAGTGGATATACCTCAGGTGTTGGATGTTATTGAGCTATCACTAAGAGATCTTCATCAAGAATGTTGACCAAAAAAATATCTTATGATAAATTATGTAAGGTTTTTTTTGGGTTTCAAAATTTAATAGTATTAACTTTTTAGGGGTTAAACCCAATAAAAACCACATCGTTGGTACACAGTTTCCCTAACCATATAGCCTAACAAGACTTTTGAAATTGAGAAATTACTTCCTTACTTATGTAAAATTTTAACCCTTAACTCCTTCATTATCCTCATTTATGAGTCTTAAAAAACACTAACCATAGGTTCTTCCTCCTCAAAGATCCATTGGTTTTTTCATTGACTTTTATTTGAGAAAATTAAAGGTACCTATAGACTACTTCTTGATTTCAATTTCTTCAAGTTTCTTTATCTCACAAGTTATTTTCATTCTCTTGGCCAATAAGTCCTTGGTGGCCTTGATTAATATTAGGTAAAGTTTTAAATGTTGATTATTATAATTATTAGGTATTTTGAGGATCCCTTCCTTATAAATCTCTTGGTATTTTGAGAACGCAATGAGGTTATGATGGATTTAATGAAGGAATATCTACATAATGAATATTTCCTTTTCCATACATTGAGTACATTAGTTTTATATGATTTGTATTATCATGTCATGATTGATATATGCTGTTTATGACTGATTTATGTTCATTCCTCATGTTTTGAGGTTTTTTGTTTGATAATGTGAGTGTTTTATTTAGTTTTCATCCTGAAATATGTTTTAAGCATATGAGTTTTTTAAATAATGTTTTAATGATTCATTTGATTCCAAATAGAATTAAAAGAAAGTGTATAAGGATAATTATTTTATAAGTCATTTTTTATTTATTGGTAAGTCGTTTATTTTAGTGAATTATTATTTATTATTTATTTTTTAAATGTTTTTAGGTCTCTGGATATAGAAACCCAGGATTTTAATACATATATATTACATCTTTTTAGATGAATATTCAATACATTACAAAAAAAATCATTAGGACCGTAATAGCTCATTGTGTTTGGAGACTAGGTACACAATCTTCCATTTTTTCAAAATATATTCAACATATCCCAAAAATATTTTCTCACATAGTAATACTCCTAGGAATACACTACATATTCTTTTCTTCATAACCCAGGGAAGGAAACATAAGAAATGGTGAGATTAGATGATTAGAAAGGGTAAGCATAAAAGATATCAATATATGATAATATTAAATAATAAGATAATCATAAGGTTATGTGATCATGATCATAACATATGAAGTACATAACAAACCTTTTATAGATCATAAAAATATCTAATGGAATAAAAATTTATTGTTTCACAAAACATGGCCCATAAATTTGTTAAATCATCATAAATCATTCATTAAACATAATCTCATGTCATAAAATTTTGGAACCATCATAAATATTGAAACCCACTTCATATGAAAGGGTTAAATATCCATACCATCAACAGAGAAGATTAAGACTCATCACATGTTTCATATTGTGGATCAGGACACACCAATATACTATAGTGGATTAGTACATGCCTATTTCATATAGTGGATTAGGACACACCTATTTACTATAGTTGATAAAGATCATAGTCTTGTTTCAAATTTTTAGATCATTAGATATAATACTTTATCAAATTCATTAGATTGAGATATGGGTCCCACCCATCTTTGGTTAGAATGTAACCACCAACCTTGGTTATAACGTAGCCACCTTCCTAGTTTATAACTTAACCACAGTCACATAATGAAAATCATACATATGCAAGACAAAATATAATAAAACATTCATCAAATCATAACTCATGAAATGAAATGGGCTTCTTAAACATTTTACCATAACATAACCTGTGAAAAATTAACCAGTTTCATAATCATTCCTTCATTTTATCATACCATAAACTGTGGAAAAATAATAATTTTTTGTAAAATATTTATCATGTTATAACCCCTGTAAAATAAATGGGTTTCATAAACATATTTTCTTCATAAAAAATTCATAATATGAATAATAATGATATATTTGGATCATATCCCCAGTAAATCATATTTAACATCAAAGGATATCATCTTATAGGGAAAATGATTTTGAAAGATTACATAAAATGTTTCTAAATGATGATTACTTTTATTTTATTTTAAAAAAAACTTAAACATTTTAGAAATAAATTTCTTTTAAAATAAAATTGAAAACTTATAAATAAATCTTTAGAAATGATTAAAAACATTTAATGAGGAAAAAATTATTACTAATGAAAAAAAGACTTTATAAAATATAGAAACCCATGATTAGCATATATATATATATATATATATTACATCATTTAAGATGAATATTTACCACATAATAAAAATACATGCATGAGGAATATAATAGTTTTGTGTATTTGGAAACATAGAAACTTAATCATCTTACTTTGTGAAATATCTTCAAAATCTTCATTAAATATCTTCCCCTTTTAACACTCCTACTTAAAACATTTTTTTCACAACATGGGGAAAGAAAACATAATAAAGGGTTGTGATCATATGCTTATTAATGGTAAAAAGGTTAGTTATTTAATCATAATATGAAAAAGGGGGTATTAGAATATGATCAAAACATTATAAGATCATACCTTTCATATCAAATATCATAATACAGAATCATGGAACAAATATTGGTAGTTAATGGGGAATGAATCATAATTAAATTAAAAGCATGATCTATGAGAGAATTATAGATGAATAAACCATGAAATTGTCGAATGCACAAAAGCATTGAAAATCCTATGTCAAGGATACTTACCAAGACCTTCATAAAATGTTAGTCTTAGGATAATTACCCATACACCTACTTTGAGATTGGTATTCCCTCCCACGTACCATTTTGTTTTGGGTGTGGGATTTCCTCTCATGTACCCTCTTGTTTAAGTCTTAGGATGCCCTCTTGTGTACCCTCTTGTTTTGGGCATGGGATTCCCTCCTATGTACCCTCTTATTTAAGGCTTAGGATACCTTCATGTGTACCCTATTGTTTCGGGATTGGTATTCCCTCCCATGTACCCTTATATTTTGGAATTGGGATTTCAACCCATGTACCCTATTTTTTCAGGATTAGGATGATATCTTATTTACCCAATTGTTTAGGTCTTAGTATTCCCTCCCATGTACCATCTTTTTTTGGGCATAGGATGCCCTCTTTTTTGGGATCAGTATTACATATTGTTTAAGTCTTGGGATTCCCTCTTGGGTACCTTTTGAGCTAATCAAACATGTATCAGCACTCAATACATTTTAAGGATATATAGTTCCCACCCTTCACATAATGATATTTTATTTTCATATTCCAAAATATAACAAAAAATTCAACATATCATGGCCCGTGTAATGAAATGAGAATCATGGACATTTAATCACATCATAACCTATGGAAAATAGATAGTTTTCAGAATCATTTCATCAAAGAATAACCCCTGAAATTAAAAGTGTTTCAAAAGAATATAACTTGTGGAAGAGAAACAGGTATCATAAATATCATTCCATCAGAATATAAACCATTCATGAAATAATATTAATGGTATTCCTGAATAATATTCCTAGAAAATAATAAAATATAAAGAATTATTTAATCTTATATATAGAATCATTTTTAAGGATCACATAGAATATTTATTAAATATAATATCCCTTATTTGAAAATCCCTTTCATAAAACCATTTCAAAAATTCTTTTCAAATAAAGAAATCTTTCAACTTTTATTAAAAAAATATCTTGGGGAAAATATATTTTATGATTTAAAAAAATACCATTTAAAAAATAAATCATTTTGAAAAACATTTTCCTTGAAAATATATTTTAAAAATAATAAAGTAATCAAGAAAACATTTAAAATACCTTTTACTTTGAAAATAATTTAAAATCTCATAAAGAAATCTTAAAAACATATTGAAAACCATTTTCTTTGTAAATATATTTGAAAACATATAATGAAAGATTTTAAAACAATAAAAAAATTGAAAATAATTTTTTTTTGTGAAATCAATCATAAAATATCATTTTAAAAATATTTATGAAAACATGGTTTTTGGAATAAAACAATTTTCCAATCGAAAAGAGAAATGATGTTATATTTTCTTAAAAACATTTTCATCATTATAATAAGAACAAAAGAGTATAAAAAATTATACTAATACATGAATAAATAATCCATAGGATAACAAAATTCAAGAGTTTTCTTGAAATATAGAGGATAATGTTTCATCATTGAAAGAATAATAATAAACAATCCCGATAAATGATGATATTGCTGCAATAAACTCTTAACACTTGGTAACTTTGAATTATACTCCCCATTTAAGAAAATAAAATTTAAAAAAGCTTAAAATATCATTTAAATAAGGATATTCATAAGATATAATGTCAAAGGGTTCTGTATATACATCATATAAGAATATAGGTGCATAACATGACATGTATCTCAAAGAAGGAAAATTAAAACAAAATTACTTTACCAATTTGCTATCTTTTGGAACTTAAATTATATGAAAGATAGATCAGAAAAATGATATATAAATAAAAATAAATTTAATTTTAATTATCATATTTTAAATTCATGGGTAGTATATACACCGCACAAAATTAGTGAGTGGTGAAGAAGATATAAGTCTCGCAGAAGAAAAGTGAGACTAGAAATCCTATTAATACTTGAGTAACTTTTGAATATTGATCCACATGAAAGAATAAAATCAATTAAAAACATTAAATTTCACAAAATATGTAAAATTCATGATATAACATGTAATAGGATAGTTTATACCCCACAAAACAATAATATGTGGTGAATATAGCATATATCTCATTGAAATAAAAGTGAGGTGAGAAAACCCTTACCTTAAGTCTTCATTTCTTCACAAACGTTCAAAAATATTTTATAATAAATATAGTTTAATTATAAATATTTAAAATATACATATTAGTATATTTAATACCATATATTATTTGTTTATGACTATATATTACCTGTTTATTAATAAATCCATGTAAATATTATGTTTCAGGTAATATCTTCTTCGTTTTTCATATAAATTTTGTCCTTTTATTCTTCATCCTATTAATATGATAAGGATTTAATTATTTACAGAATTTAAAAAATTATTTAAATATCATATTAATTATATATATTTATTCATAAAAATCTATAACATATAGAAATATGAAATGTAATACACTGTTCATGGAGACTGTAGGTCGTATGAATGCATGAACACTGTTTTCATTTTATTATCATATTGAAAGAAATTAAATGAAATATATTTACGTATATATATAATATCATTTTAGTAGCATAATTATTTCCCATATATAATATAATTTTACTAAAACCATCCATAATACATTCCATGTAATATTTGAACGAATCAGATCGCTTTGAGGAGGCAATAGTCCATACATACACAGACAAAGTTATCATATTTTAAAAAATAGAAATCATGAAGGTATGTAATATAAAATAGTTAAATATGAATAAATAAATCATAAATATTATTTAAATTATATAAAAATATATTTTTATCACATTTACCACCCATGATAGGTGGTAACGTAATAACAAACAATAACGTTTTGCGAAGCGGTAGTCCATCATACACAAAAATAGAAAGTTCATTACCCATTAGATGGAAGTGTTTTTGGGTATATTTAAAACAATTATAAAAAAATATCTCACAATATTTTGGATAATTAGGTTTTATATAATCATATAATAATAAGATTTTAGGGGGTGTATAATGGAAATAAAATAGAAGAGCTTTTGGAAGGATGTTACCTCTTCTTTTGGTAACTTCTATTGGTTTGCACCAAAGGAATTCCTTGGATAGATTTATTTGAAAAGGGAGGATTCAATTATTTAGGGAGGTATTATTTGAGGATATTTTTTCAGGGTTTGGATGAAAAAATGGAATAAGATGTGTGAGGAAGTGAGGGGTGAGTTCCCTTTTATAGTGGAGGGGGAGTTGGATTATTGTAAATATAAAAAAGGTAAACACTGTTGAGAGTTATCCGTTACATAATGTGTCTCCAATAAATCTAAATTTTCAATAAATTTTTTTAATTGGTCAAAATATGGATATAAAATTGATTTATGACAATTGTATAGTTCATTTGGACCTTTAAGATTAAAGTTGAACCACTAGGTAAACTCATTTTCACCTTAATCGATATTATTAATTTTAATTACATTCACTAATAACTTTAGTAAAAAAAATAATTTGAACTTATTAGAAATTATAAATTATGAATATTAAAAATATTGAATTAATTTTTAAAAATTCTAATCACATAATTGGTAGATATTAATTTAAATTTAATCCTGCAGACAGGGCAAGATGACAAGTTTTTAAAGCGAAAAGGTCCAAAAGTCACATATGTTTTTATATCAAATTTCAATGTAAAATTGGTTAAAATGACCGGAATTGTTTTAATTTATGTATAATATATATAATTATACTTTAAAACCAAATTAAAATATAATTTTACTCTATAAATAAATTATACGAATAAACAGTTTTGAATTAAAATTCAATGTTTTTCCCTATTCATCAAAAAATAAAACTTCTCAGAAAAATACCAAAAAATCCTTGAAAGTAAATGTTGATAATATTTTTTCAAAAATGAATTTTATATTTTCAAAAATAAAATTTACAATGGGTTCACCATTAAAAGGAGGTAAAATTACCTTTTATAATAAATACATCTTTTTATTCATTAAATGGGATTTATTCTGATCTTATACCAATAAAATCTATTGTATGAGTATAAAAAATATTTATGGAATATATAATATGTGAATTTATTTTAAAACATTAATCAAAAGTGGTTTTTATAATTTATTTAGATAAAATTGTGTTTGTAAATAGAAAAATAGTTTTCTTGGAAAAGTAATTTCATTATTTTCAAAAAGTTATTTCATTTACTTCTACTAATTAATAACCAAAGTATCTATTATGCATACATGTGTAAATCATATTTTTCATAATTTATTTAATATTATTGAAAACTTCAATTCCAATGACTAGGTGGTAAATATAATATTATGTTAATAACAATATTAAAAGTACAATGTAGTTTGGTCAAAATAGGTCTTTTGTGTCTTGCAGGTTATGTAAAGAACATGGAATTGTGTTTAAGACAATCAAAATATAGTGCTTCATGTAATGAAATCTAATATATGGTTTTCATGTAGATCAAGATCAATTTAGTGTTGTATACAAAGCAATAATAACTTGGTTTTTCATAAAACGCTTTCTCTAGTCAGTGTGGCATGAAATGAATAAAAGATAGAAATCCTTAAACTAATTCGAATAAATTTTCACAAAAACATGGGGAGTTACATTCTACGCCCCCTTAATATGAATTTATCCCTTGAAATTTGTTAGTTCTATCAGTGGTTTAAAAATTTAAGGTTCCTTTATTAGAAACCCACATCGTAAAAAATGAATACTAATACTTTATTTAAAAAGGTAATGTTAGAAACATAAAAGTTACCCAAATTAACTCCTAACTAGGATTGCATGTAAGTCCTCATATATGTAAAGTGAAAACATGGACATAGAATAGTAATCTAACTATTATGTTCTTATGGAGAGTGATAGAGAACATAGTTAGGATAAAGTTAAAAATCACAAAGGCATAACACAAATAAGATTAAAAATGGTCATTTATATCGAAAAAATGATTACAGGATAAATTTTATTTCAATACCCCTTTTCCAGAAGTTGATGATTTTTCATGGGAATATATAGTTACATGATTTTAGGAAAACCTCTCCAATTTTTATTCCTTGATCAATTTAAACATAACATCTTATTCCAAGAATAAAATGTGGGTTTTTCATTCATTAAGCATTCATATATCATGGGATAAATAAATAGAATGATAGTTGATTTCATATCTCTATAGTTGTCACAATAAAAAGGTTAGAGCATGTTGTCAAATATGCATAAGTCCACATGTAGTGAGAAAATATTTTATTCTCTAAAACATCATTTGATGTTTAACATAAATCATTCCATATATGGTTAACGTTATAACCATTCTGAATGATGGAAGTCCAAAACATTAGAAATATGGTACTAAATTTCTCAAAAAAAAAAGAATATAATTGATCCCCCATACATCATAAAGTATATCATGTTTACCATATACCAACAATGAAAATACCTTTATCATTTATTCACTTAAAACAAGGTAATAACCTGAATTTCCCTAAATACTTATTGGAAACAAGAATGTTTAATTATTCCAATGTTTTTTGGATATATTCCTTAAATCCAAAAATGTTGTAAACTTCAACAATGATATCATAAACCACTTGTTAATAAATATTTAATTAGTTTAAAAGCAATCAGCACCATAAAATTTACATATTAATATCCAACAAATCTTTCTGAAAAAATCATTATCTTAACATAAGGAACATATTAAGGGATATATTTCCCTTAATCATGTTTTTTCTATGAACATAACTTTTCCATTACATCAATTTAATAAGAATCCAAGACAATTTTACATATCCTTTTCTATCCCTAATGAAAAAATTAAACTGAAAACACAAATATATTTCATTATTTGTATAATATAATCTTTGAATACCAAAACATATAAACTTCAATAATTCAAATCTATTATTAAAACATTATTCAGGCTTCATCATCTTATTCCTTAACACCCATTTCCTAAAAAATGAAATATAAATCATGTATTAAAGTTCATAAACCTCAATATATTCATGATTATTATTTTTAATTCAAATAATAATGTTATAACATCCCATTCCTTTCACATTTCATTTGTGGCCCCTTTATCCTCACTAGTATAACCAATACTCATACCACCTTCCTAATTCCCGTTATGATATTTCCAATTAGGAAATAAATTTTCATAATGCCAATAATTTCTAAAAATGAAAAATTCAATGTTAATTATGTTTCTTCTAGTTCTCTCTATTGAAAAAAACAGAAATCATTGGGTAAGAAACACTTATCACAGAAGAAAACTACACCATCATGAAACAATTAATATAGGATTCCTAAATCATGACACCGAATTTTAAATATATACCAACTTAGTATTATTCATGGTGAAATATATATAAATATCCTTATAAATATCCCTAGGTATCTCACTAATGCTTTCTCATCCTAGTTTATAATGGTTTACTAAACCTTTCCTTTGATATGAAATATAGCCACCCAAGATTAACTGTCACGACCCAAACCAAGATGGGACTCAAGATGCAACTACCCCATGCCCCCCACTATAGGCCAGGGGGTGGTGAAAAGTGCTTAAGGAACAACTAAACTTTCGGAGGAATTTTCTTAAAACCTAGACACACACACATAGACCACTAAATGCAAAAGTGAAAAAGAAAAGTAAAAAAAGTACAAACTTCTATAAAGTAAAATGAACATACATGAACCTCTATATGGTACAAGAGTATGATAGTTTCAACTAACAAGTAAAGGGGAAACACATTCCCAAACTAGAAACCTATCTTAACTTGATGGAAACAAAAAAAAGAGTAACAACTAAGAGAGCCCCACTCATGATTCCCAACTCTTACCACCGTATGTGGTCCATGCAGCTCGTATCCCTAAGCTCCTCTAATATCACAATTGACCTATCCACCATCTTCAAAAGACACAACATGTTTTGGGAAAATATCATGCATGTGTATGTATATACATACCCATTAGGATGCCCTGAAAAGGTGAAGGGGGAGAAGTAAAAGATACACTGAAAAGGAAAGTAGTTGAGAGAACATGGTACGGTAAAATTGAATAGAAAGAGTACAAATTAACCCAATATAAGAGTGAAAGTATACTCATATAAACACAAGGAGATCAAAACAGCAAGGATATGTACTCCTCATCGAGTATTCACTACCTATATCCTGAGAGTAGACTCGTCCAACCATGAAAAGCTTAACATGGAAATAACGTGGCATACTCCACATGTTTCTGCCTCTCCTGGAAGGAGATTAACCAAGACCAAAAGACTGGGTATAGTAACAAGATAGATATTTATATTCTCAGTCAAAGAAGCCTAAATAAGAGGGTAAGGGGACCTCTATCTCATATCTCAAACCATGAAATTTAGTAGGCAACAGTTCCAAGGTAAAGTCACTGGTGATGACCAACATCTCGTGCATCTACACAAGATGCACAAGTCAAAGGGTCTCAAATCACTGAATCTTGATACTATCGACTTTGGGTGGAACTGAATTACCCTGACAATTTTAGGTTGCATCACAAGAACATGCCTCTATGGGGAAAGCACCCCTTTTTCTCATGAGTCCTTAGGTGAAGTAGATCCACGCCTCACCATTGTGTCTGCACAATTGAGGGTCTTATCAGGTAGTCACTGAGTAACGCCACTACCCAGTCCTACTAGAGGGTACCACTTGAGAAACTCACTAGGGAACACCACTGCCTAGACACTATTGGAGGTTAAGCCCAGTGACTCATCAGGGGACGCCGCTGCACAGCCCAGCTAAAGGGTCACTCCTGGAAGGTCATCAGGGACTACACTTCCCAACCTAGCTAGAGGGTGTGCATGGAACACCAAGGAACTCTAATACCTAGATTCTACTAGAGAGTAAATCAGAATCATTGGTGACTAATCTTCCTAGTCCCACAGGAGGGTCATGCTGGAGGCATCAAGGGATACACTACCCAGTCCATCTATGGTTCATCCTGGAACTGCTCTTCTAAATCATGTTTGGCCCCTGTCATCATCTATTGTTGTATATACATGTTCCAACTAGGAAAATTCATTTCATATCCTAAAAACAACTTTTAGGGGTCCCATCACATTCTAAATAGAAACAAACTCAAGATAGGCATCACATGGGCCAAAATCTGAGTCCAAACAAAGGAGATACGACGGTTCAAATATCACTCAGAAGAGCCCAAGAAGAACCCAGTCTATAAGCGGACCACATGGAATGCGTTCCTTATCTGCTGCCAGGTCGTGTCTCTGACTGGTATAGGGGTCCCATCCCAAGTAGTAGAACACACTTTCTTGGTGGACTATAGTTCATTCCCGAGCAACTCGGGACTGGGGTTGTGTTTGCTAGTAGTGTATGTGTACTCGAACCCTATATCTATGTACTATAGTGAGTTTCATGTTCCTAGACTTGTGTTCCTTCACACGGATTTTTCCCACAAAAAGGGTAATAAAAAAAATTTCATGGGGAGTACACATCGTTCCATCCCGATCTTACCCAAAACCCTAGCGTCGCCGCTGAGGGAGGCTACATGCAATGTTTTCTTAATACTACATGGTGTGTAGTTGAGATTTTCCAAGAACTCGAGGGTTTCATTGATTCTAGAAACTTCTCCAAAATAAGCACCAACTATAACCGAGGTTGCTGAATTTCTCTCCACAATATTTGGATCTAGCCAAATAACACGGAATCCCTTCATCGTTCGTCACGAATCGGCCTCGTTCAGAAACGAGGTTTTGGAAAAATCTTCTGCACACTGTCACTAATTCAATCCCCATAAGATTGTCAAAAAAACATAAAATTGTCACAGAACCCTATGATTCATCATCCTTGAATTGTAAAGATTTCAGATCTGTTCCTTTCTCATTATTTCATCGTCGTTAGGAAAATCCAAAATGAATTCAGGCACCTAATCGAGCTCTCGTCGCCCAAATATTATTGAACCAGGATCCACCAGGATTCCATGGTGACGAATATGAAGAAAAGAGGAGAAAATCCACCATAAAAATGTTTGGATCACTATCCAAGTTTTCTTGGAAAATTATCAAAAATAGGCATCTAGATTAGACGAACAATTAGTAAATGACATGTTCTTAGTGACTGGGATCATGAAAAGGGGTAGAAGATTGAAGAATCAATTTTCAACATGATCAAACATTTAATCCATGGAATAAAAACATCAAAGTAGAGTCCTAAATATTTTTGGATTTATCTCTAGTGAATAATGGACTCTTCAATAGGTTTGGGAGGTGTCGCTGCATTCGTTGAGCTTTGATCCACCTAGATCCAAGGTTTTTTCATTCTTTAATGGGATTATCCAAAGGGGTAGGAGAGCTCTCACTGGAGAATTTCAGAAATTTTGAGTCCAACCATAGTCAAATTCCCTTAAACACATATTTATAATAATTTATCATGACAAAAGGGTTTTAATTAGTAAAATTGATTAAATTCACCACCAACGAGTGAGGGGTCGGGACATCTTGCACCAACTTATTTTTTGGTGTACTGAGGGAAAACACTGCATTACAGACCCAACCACAGTCTTATATTTCTGATCTGATCACAAGTTTAAGATTTATCTTGGTTTATTTAATTAACCATGCAAGTTTTATATGAAATATATTTAATATTTTTATAAAATTAATTTTAGGTACACTGACCCTTAGAATTTCATGACGTCTAAGTGTCCAACTCTAAAAAAATATATTGAAATATTTCAAAGTATTATAAGGAAAAAATCAAGTCTCTATATCATTTCCTCCTTCAATATTTTCATCTATGAAAAGAAAAAGAAAGAAATCACCTTGGGATACTAGGCCTGCATTTGTCTCTCCCACTTCCAGGTACTCTCTGGGACTTTTTTGTGAAGCCATAGCAATTGAACTAGAGGGATGGATCAACATCGCAAGGTCCTCTCTTGTCGGTCCTCATTCACCACCGGGTGGTCTGCAAAGTTGGATCCATCCTCGATGACCATATCACCCTAGTCAGTGATGTTCACTGGATCATGCATGTATCTCCTTGGCTGCGACGTAAGGAAAATGTCTTGCACTTACTTTAGTTGTGGGTGAAAGGCGAGGTAATAGGAAAACTCACCGACCCTCTCAACGATCTCAAACAGCCCGATGAATATCAAGGATAGCTTACATACCCATATGAACCTCCACATTTCACATCATGAATATACTCTCAAGAATATGTGGTATCATTTCTCAAACTCCAAGGGCATGTGACGGCAATTTTTGTAGGACTTATGTCTATTATGGGTCACCTTCAACCATTAATGGATGACTTGTACTTTCTTCATGGTCGCCTATACAAACTATGGGCCCATAAGAGAGGATTATCTAATCTTCGTCCAGCATAAGGGTGACCTTTAGTGTCTCCCATATAAGTCCTCAAAAGGTTTCATGCTCATGTTGGAATGGTAGTTGTTGTTTTACAAAAACTCCACCAAGGTAAATTGATCCTCATAGCTCTAGCATAAATATAAGACACAATCTCTTAGCATGTCCTCTAACACCTAGATTGTGCACTCAGTCTGACCATCGGTCTAGGGGTGATTATATGTACTCCTTCACAGTCATATCCTGAATGCCTCCTAGGGGACTCTCTACAATCATGATGTAAATCACACATAACGATCAGATACAATTGTCAAGGCAACCCCATGATTGAGGAAGATCTATCATACATATATCTTTCCCAAACTCCCCACTAAAATATATTCCTTGAGGGAAAGGAAGTGTGATGAGTTCATGAGTCATTATACTATCACCCAGATGAAATCATGGACCATAAATGTGCATGGAAGCCCCATGATTAAATCCATGTATATGAAATCCCATTTCCACTCCGTAATATCACCATGCTGCAACAAACCCACTGAAACATGATGCCCAGCCTTCACTTGATGACAGGCAAGGCAACATGAGATGAAGTCAGTTATGCTTCATCACATGTTGGACCACCAAAACTGCCACTGAAGTTCCATGTACATCTTCCCAATTCCAGTATGTATATCTAATGTAGAATTGTGAAAGTCCCACATCACCTCTTCCCACAATGGGACCGGAACCACTATTCACCCGTGGAACAAGATCTCTGGATTTACTCCTTCAAAATACCCATATGGTGTGTCACATGTGGATATTTGATCACACAGAACTTCGCATTCAATGTCCACCAGTTAGGACTCTTTCACATGCTCAAGTATAAAAGGATTAAGCACCATTGACGGTAATAAAATTGTACCCTCCTGCTCCACCAAGGTCATATGTAGGGAATCCAAATGCTCTGAAGCTTCCCATATTAGGCGAGCCTGGTACTTTCTACTAAGGGAATCTGCTAAAACATTTCCCTTCTCTATATGATAGAATACCTCAAAGTCAAAGTCTTACAGGAACTCCAACCAACATTGTTGTATATGGTTTAAGTATCTCAGAGTAAAGACATACCTGAGACTCTGGTGGTTCGAGTAAACCACAAAGCGCACTCCCAAAAGGTAGTGTCACCGCATCCTCAAGGGGAACACTACCTCTGAGATCTATAGATCATGATTCATATAATTCTTATCATGGGGCCTTAACTTCTTTGACCCATAAGAAATGGCCACCCATCATTGGATCAACATGCAACCAATCCCATCCCTTGAGGCATTATAATACAACACAAACTCAACTCCTTCCTTTGGTAGTCTGAAATTTGGAGTTCTCTTCAACTTATGCCTCAAATAATCGAAGGAATTATATCATTTCTCAATACATGTAAAGAACTTTCCATTCCACATCAATGTAGTCAAAGGGGATATAATATTGGAGAACATTTCCATAAATCTCTTAAGTACCCTTCCAGGATAAGAAAACTCTGCACCTATGACACATTCTTTGGTGGATACTCAGAAATAACTAATTAGATCTTCGCTAGATCCATGGTTGAACCTCATTTTGAAATAAACTACCCTATAATGTGAACCTATTGCATTCAGAACAGTCATTTTTAGAGCTTTACATAAATCTGGTGCTCTTGAAGTAAATCAAGGACTCTAATCAAGTGCTCTGCATGCTCCTCCACTGTGATAGAGATGGAAAGTATGTCATTGATGAAGACAACTCAAAACTAGTCCATGTATGGATTGAATATCTAGTTCATCAAGGACATGAAAATGGAGGTGGTGTTTTTCATAGAAAAATTAATCACTGGGAGATCATAATTTCTATATAGACATCGAAAATCGAACTTCAGAATATCAGACACACAAACCCCCAACTAGTGATATACAGACCTAAGATCGATCTTAGAGAATAGTATTTCACCTCTAAGTAGATAAAAGAGGTCTTAAATCCTTGGAAAGGGGAAATTGTTATTTACCATTTCCTGGTTCAGGAGATGGTAATCCAAAAAAAGTTGTAAGCTCCTATCTTCCTTCTTCAAAAACAGAATTGGAGTTACCCAAGGAGAAACACTAGATCTGATGAAACCTTTCTAATTACAATATTCTAACCTCATCCTTAGCTCCAAGAGCTATGTGGGTTCCATATTATATGTCGAAGAATATATTGTGGTAGTCCATGGTTACATGTCAATGCAAATATCCAACTCTCACCTCACGGGTAGTCTTGCAACTTCTTCAGGAAAGATTTCAATATAATCCTCCATAGCTGAAATAATTCATAAGTCTGATTATTTTACTACACAAAGGGTCATACTCACTAGATGATGGGTAATAGGTTGTAGCCACTTTCTCACAGTGCTCATTCATCCTGCTACGAGGTCTCTCTTGTTAAAAAAGGAGAAACTCATCCCATCAGTGTGTGGGAATCTAAATATTCTAACGTGATAGTAAACCAAGTCTATGACCATGGAAAGTCACTCCATTCCCGAGATAATGTTTTAGAGTTACATCATGATGGCCAGAAGGTCCCACATCAACCTCTCTCCTCTAAGTGATAGCTCGCACTCTCGAATTTGAAATCCTTGGAGGAATTGTTCCATATGGGAACCTCAAGGCATAGTTGTTTTTTCTAGCATCTCCATATGGATATCTGGCTCCCACACAAAGATTCAAGAGATAAAATAATGGATAAAACCAATATCTACTAATACATAGGCAAGAGTAGTGAAAACATAGATCTTACCTCAAATCCTCTGGTGTGTCGTGGTATCATAGATGTCCAAAGCCTACAAATGTCTACAGCCTCAGTCACTAGCAACCTGAGCATGAAGTGGGATGCATAATGATGGAGGGGGTGGGGAAACCACATACCATCATCCCCCACCAGAAACTCATCTTTCTCCCCTACCATCTATGCCTCCCTGGGGACCACCCTGTCCCCACTAGGGAGATCCCTAATCCCAGCCCAATTTTTGCCATGCCGGTTTTTCTGTCGCCTATCTTGGAAGTTTATCTCACCTAGTTAGGCAGTACCATGAAATGTAAATTTTCATTCTACAATCATAGAAATAATCTTCTTACGGGATTCCCCAGTGTTATACGCTTCCCATGTATGCCACGACCATGCCCCTAGGTTTTCTCATGAAAGGGTCTCTTATTCCAAGATCTCTGGCATCTACCTGCTGTTGTAGATGTCTCAGCTCTGTTTTTCCTATTGACAACTCCATCTATCTAACATCCCTCAATAAAGAATCTATCTAAAAAAAGTTCCTTCTCTAGTACCCTGACATAGGTGGGGATGCAAAAGGGAACTATGCTGGCCCGAATCTCTCTGCAGATTCCCTGCTCAAACTTTAATGCTCAGAAGTATCCATATCTGATCATGTCAAGGGAGTATTGTGTAAGGTATATAAACCTCACTATATACTCTACCATTTTCATCCCTCCCTGTTTAATCTCTATAAGCTTTTGAATCTAAACGTAGCATAAACAAGATGGGTATTACTCCTTACAAAATAGTTATAGGACGTTTTCCCATGAGAGTTTTGACTCATTGTGCATCTATGTAACCAAGATCCACTAGTGCCCAGTTACTCTATGAAAAATACTAGCTACCAAAGATGTCATCTGATCTTCAAATGGTTGAACAATCCTAAAAATGTGGACCACTGACTACAACCAATCCTCTACTTCCTGAGGATCTGGTTCACCACAAAACCTCAATGATCTATGGCACTTGAACATGCAGAGGATGCATATCCTACACCCGTCCTTATCCTATTGTGTCGGGACTATCTATATATCAATTTCTGGGGTAAAGCTACCTACCCACTATGAGGTAGGAGATCACAAGTTAAACCTTGAACTAATGCCTTTCTCTCATGGGGTCATCATCATGAACTAGATTTGGTATCCTGGTTGGCTATCATAACGGAGGTATCTTAAAAATTTTAAAGGTGTACCATGGTTGGATGAGAATATATATATATATATATATATGTATATGTATCAACAAAATGGGTATTTGACTTAATAAGGATAGTCTATCAATTGATCTTATATAATGTATGTAACATTATTCCCCACAATAAATGTATCAAGGTGCTGAGTTGAAAAGTGGGTAATTAGGATCCTGGTGAATGGATATGTCTGCTGCCCACACCTTCAATGGAATCATTGGTCTAAGAACCACACTTGAGATACTTTGAAACTCTTTCACTAAACCCAAAAAAATCATTCTTAAGGGGGTAAGATATGAATAATGTCCCGATGAAAGAACTTGCTCTGATACCACCCTGTCACAAGTCGACCCAATCCGAGGTTCATGTCGTGACTTCCCCAATCTCGCCTCCATAGGCCAGGGGGTGGTGACAACATCCTAAGGCATAAGTAAACTTGGGGAGGCCTTTTCCTAAAAACTGGGCATATACACACAACCTTCTCAATGAGAAAGTGTGGAGGAAAAGTAGAAAAAGTGAAAACTTCTATAAAGTAAAAGGAATATGAATGAACCTCCAGACGGTACAATAGTACGATAGTATCAACTAAAAATTAAAGGGGAGAAACACACTCCCAAACCAGAAACCAGTCTTAAACTGAAGGAAACTAAAAAAGAGTAACTGCTAAGAGATCCTTGCTCTTGAATCCCAACCTCAACCACAGTACGTGGTCCATGCAGCATGTATCCCTAAGCTCCTCTGAGATCATGATCAACTTTTCCGCTGTCTACAAAAGACAAGAAATGTATTGGGAAAATCCCATGTATGGGTGAGTATATACATACCTAGTTGGACACCTCAAAAAGGTGAAGGGGGGTAGTTTAGAGATATACTAAAAAGAAAAGTGGTAGAGGGAACAAGGTACGGTAAAAGTTAGCGGAAAGAGTATAGCTCAACCCAACAAGATATTGAAATTAGACTCATCCAAAAACTAGGATCTCTAAATGGTGAAGATATGAACCCCTCGTTGAGTATTCACTACCTATAACTGGAGAGTACACTCATCCAAACATGATAATCTAGACACATAAATCATGTGGCATACTCCGCACGTCTTTTCCTCTCATGGAAGGAGAGTAACCAATACCCAAGAAGTGGATACTGCAAACTATAATATGCAATATATATATATATATGCATAGTCAAAGAATCCCAAACGAGAGGGTAAGGGGATCACTATCTTACATATCATCCGAAGAATGTGAGTATCCAAAAGTTCCAAGGTAAAGTCATATATGATTCCAAGTATATCATGTGATTGTCTGAGAGGTGCAAGTCAAAGGAGCTCAAGTCACAGCACCTCGATTGTAACAGCCCGAGATTTTATGAAAAATATTCTTTTTTATTTTACTAATGTCTTGTGTTATACGCTACACCAAAAGGAGCTTGCACAACACGCATCCTTGACTTTCCTTCCATTACACGCAATCACGACCTTCCACGATAGCGTGTGTTGTACGCAACACCAAGTTTCGCGAAACAATGATATGCTATTAAAATATTATTAAAACTAGCCGTTATGAATAGTAATAACCACTTTTTAAATTTTAGAAATTTTAACTCTCAAAATGGACTTTATTTTTGGATTCGGAGTATCGAATTTAGCCTAAGGTGAAATTTTGGTACTTTTCGGATAACTTTCATATTCTGATGAATAGTGAAAATTACTAAATTATAATTAAAAACAACTTTTTTAATCGAAATAATTAATAGTGATAAATCATTAATTTGAGTGGTTTTAAAGAATATTTAGAATATATTTTTACAATTTAATACAATTTTGGTCATTGGATGTAATTTCACATTTAAACTAGACATAAACAAGTGTCAATCTTTTGATATATATTGTTTCTTAAAAACACGCTATTTGTTTTAACAGCGGGATTTAATTATAAAATTAATTAATGCAACTTTTATGTTATGAATTTGGTAAAATAGACTTCATTTTTGAATTCGGAATATGAAATATATCTTGGGATGAAATTTTGGCATTGTTCTGAAAAACATCAATTTTTGATGAATAGTGAAACTACTAAGTGGTAGGTTAAAAACTGAATTTTGCATAAAACTTAATTTTACCGCTTCTGTGAATGGAATTTCGAAAATCCGAGAGACACGGTTAATATCAAGGACTAAAATGTGGTTCAATGAGATGAAAATAATTTTTTGGTGAATAGTAACTTTTTACTTTTTTTTACCACGGTTAATAGTAAATAGGGTAACTAAGGGTAAATATGATATTAATATTACCCTAACACATGTCCTAATTATATTGGACAAGTGTAATTCGACCAAAAACAAACTTAGGAATAAAATATGACCATTTAGGCCCACTTGGGTTAGATTAGGACGTTTATTATTAATTTATTTAAAGAAGGGTTAAAAGAGTTAAAATCAAAGTGTATTTACTAAAACATTTTTAATATGGGGTTATACATAAGATAAATTTGACTATAAATATTCATTAGAAATCTAAAAAGATTTCCTACATGATGGTATTTTATTTGTAATTTTTAGACATCAAATAAGTCAATTTATTTATGACACAAAGATGATGCAGTAATTATCTTATTAATGAAATATTGACATAATTGATGTTATAAACACCAAACTAAATATAATTTGAGACTTTTTATGAATTCCACTAATTTTCTAGGTTACGATGATATATTAATGTTGATTTAATCAACTTGGTTCGAACATTTAATTCTGTTATGACTTTCACAAAAATCATATATCAAATAGTGTCAAAATTGACACAAAATAGTTTTTAAATCAAATATTATATTATTAATTGTTATTTTATTCCTAAAAATATAAGGTTCGGCCAAATGACTTAGATAAGGATATATGTATTAATAATATACAATTTGGGGTTCGTTTGGCATGTTATAGTAAGTTTATTAACCATATAGTGAAAGAAAACAAAAAGACACGGTAAAAGTTAAATTATTTAACTTAGAGTTAAATCTAATTGATAAGGTTAAAATAATACCCTAAACTTGTCTAAATCTTATTGGTTTATAGGATTTCGATCCATCCCCACTTTAGCTTCGAAATAAGACCCTTTGGAACCATTATAAACCGATTTTTACTTTAATATAAAATAATATTTTGAGATATTCCTAAGGTGCCCCTCTCCTCCCTTATAAAAGGACACCTCCTCCCCCTCCTCCTCACACCAATTTGAGCACTCAAGCTCGGCCAAACCCTGCCAAAATCTCTTCTCCACTTCCCTAGCAACATCCTAGAGGTTCTGGTCTTCCTCAAAGACCAATTTTAGTGCCCTAAGAGGAGGTCTCAAAGAGGCACTTCAAAGAAGAGGTAATTACAGTTACCAATTCTTCCATCTTTATTTATTCTTCCACTTCTTCTTCTTAGGTTGTTTCATTATGAAGTAATAACATCAGTATCACTCATATACTGATATGTTATTATAAGTATGAAACAACCCTATTTCACCATCTATCCATCCTACGGAAAAAGAAATCACCGCACGTGCGTACGTACGGAATACCGTCTCCACGCCGTGGTGTAATCTATTTTCCACCACCACCTTACATGGATGGGTATAATGGTGTAAAGAATAACTATACATAGTTATTACAACATCATATTGATTCTGATATATTGTATAATCCACTCCAATTCAATTCAATATTTATAGAAATGATATCATCGCTCGTGCGTACGTACGGACTACCGTCTCCACGACGCGATGAGATTCATTCTCCATGTTAACCATTTAAGAATGATTATAATGTGTATATAAGAAATAATAATGAAATATATGACATTATAAAGCTACTGTATTTATGTATATATATACATATGTATTTCATCTACTTACTTCCATTTCAAGACAATAAGGAAAGGAAAACAGCGTTCATGCGTACGTACGGACTACCGTCTCCATGAACGGTGTTTTTCATTTTATTTATCTACCTATTATATATATATATATATATATACTGAATATATATGATATATAAATCATATTTTATATTCTGGAAGTGAGTAAATCATGATATAAGTAATAATGATGTCAAGAACAACAAGTCAAAACACCTACGATAAATTAAACGATTTTACCCAAAACGCTTCTTTAACATGGAATTTACAAAAGAACGGGTAATATAATGTCATATGTGAACCATATATGATATCATAACAATGAATATGATTCTGTAATAAGTCAATAACATGATTTAAATCATTATACAGGAGGTTCGGACACTTACAAAGCAAGTCGGACCTAAGGTAAGGGAAATTTCACAATCTCATTTTTTATCCGAGATTGTTTATTCGTAAGTATTTACGGGGGTGTATTTTATCATCCACATCCATGTTCCCCCAATATGAAATATTGTTTCCATCCACTTTCAATAGTTTAAATCCAATTTTACCCTTAGGTGAGTTTTTAGTAAAGAATATGAAAGTAATCTTTTGTCGTTTTTCCGTACGAGGTACTTTTTGACTTTTCCGACAAAAGTACGAAGAATGTTTTTTTAACTTATACGGCATGAATGGATTTTTAAAACATTGTTTCCAAGAAGCTTCCTTTACAAGTTTTCAAGTTTATTTTTAATCAACTTCTTTTATTTTAAAGTTGTATGACATGTTATGAAAGGAAAAATGTTTTTGAAGAAGAAAGGATATTTTCCTCAAGAATGGAGTTCAAGTGATTTTCAAAATTATTTTCCATCTAAGATAATAAAGGGTTCTGTTTTTATCCCTATTATTACATTGATTTGATCATGTTGTGATGGAATTATTTTTATGAATTCCTTTATCTTATATGAATTGATTTATGATGTCATGATGTTTCAAGAATCCCATTTTTGTTTCATGTGTTATGCGATGATGTATGTTTTATGATTATGTGGCACACATAAGAAAGGATTCATTATAAGATGGGTGGGACCTATATCTCCCTCCAATGCATTGGGTAAAGATTTTATATCTCATGAGATAGATATGGCTGGAATGGTAGGTTATACCGGTTCAGTGAAACAGGACTGAAACGAGGATTACTCGATTCAGAAAGGGACTTTGTCCACTAAGATAGTCTTGGCAATGAGTCTTGACTAACAAGAAATGATTCTCTATGATTATGTGTGTATGCCACAATGAGTAATGTTATAAGTTATGGTTTCATTTTCACTACTATGATTTATCCCATGTTATGAAATTATGCTCTCTTTTGCAGGTTAAGATTTCCAAAAATGTTATGTTCTTATGAAAATTATGTGATTGATATTTCTTTTGTTTACCCTTACTGAGCATTTGAGCTCACCCTTTTATGTTTTCTTTTCCCCAGGATATAAAGAAAGGTTTTTAGGTAAAAAAAAAGGGAGATCTTTATGGGAGATATTGAAGATCTTTCACCACGATTAGAAGAATATGTTCCGAGTTTCCAAAGACACTAAACTATTACGATCCTTGTGTGTGTGTTTTTGTTATGTACTAAGTATTCCGAAAAAGTAATGTAATGTCCATGTACGATAAGATTCGGGTCTCTACAGTTGGTATCAGAGGAAAGGTTTAGTCAACCTTTGGAAACTAGGATGCGAAAACGTTAGTGAGATCCCTAGAGATATTTCTAAGGTATGTCTAGGGATGCCCCTAAGGATAAGTATACGTATAGGATATAGTTCTAGAACTATGGTAACGATATTAGATTAAACCAAAGATGATATATATTTAAGTTACTTCCCCTTTATTATGATTTTTGCCTCTCACACTATTCTTTTTGGGTTTTAGAAAATGGTTGGAAACAAGATGATTCACAATAATGGAGGATATGATGGACCATGGAATGATATTCTTCATGAGCAACCAAATGAAATGGGATTTGGATGTCCAAACATCATTATTATGCCGAATCAGCAATCTCACAACATGATCAATAAAGTAAAATTTGGTAAGTTTCCTGACTCGACTAATAAGAGAAAGATGGAGTTCCATGATGATCATAGAGGAAAGAAAGTTCAATTTCCCCTATGTAAATCATGTGGGAAGAGGCATCAAGGAGAATGTTTCAAGGGAACTGGAAGATGCTTTGGGTGTGGAAAAGAAGGACACAAAGCAAGTAAGTGCAAAGGAAAAGGGTCGGTTAACACCATGGATGAGGATAATGGTATTGCTACGACATCAAAAATGGTTAAGTGTTTTAAATGTGGAATGTATGGGCATTATGCAAACAAATGCCCTAAGGGAAAGACTCATGAAGAGAATCAGTATGGTCATATGGGTAGTATTTATGTGGATGATGATGAAGAGACTACAAATGATATGTGAGATGAAAGAATTTTTGAAGCTCAGTCAATGGTTTGAGAATGTAGTGGAATGATTACATGTTTATCATGTGTAATTTTGGAATAAAGAGACATCTAAGGATTGTTACACTATTGTCTTTCCTTAAGTTTTGAAAGTTTATGATGAATGGAATGAGTAACAATGAAAGGTTATTCAGATATTTTTTTGGAAAGTGGATGATATGCGCATAATGAAGTGATAAAGAGAAAATGAAATGTTTGACAGTATTCATGAGCTCATGATTGATATAAGGACTAAGTGATATCATGGTTTGAGTATATAGAATTTTGAGGATTTTGGTATGTGGAAAGTGTTAACTTTTAACTGCACTCATGTTTTCACTAAGGTATTCAAGAGAATACACGATTAAGGACTTTGAATGTTTGGAATGTGACCAACAAGACATATCTTATGATATGTGGGGATCAACGACAGTATTAAATCTCTGGTAATCGTTGTCACTATATTATGAGAATGGACTGCAGTATTATGTATAAGCCTAAAGATTAGACTGGATTATGTTGGACATAAGTTAGTATTGTTTAAGGATAGAATATTTTCGATATTATTGATGGGATGTTATAGTAACGTAGTTTTAGAAAAAGGACAACCTGCAGGACGGGCGACAGCCCATCGCTTCGGACAAGGCTGTAGGAATCGAACCCACAACCGAAGTGCGACTGGTCATTATCGCCTACCACTGACCTACAGGAAGTCCCTGTTTAGTAGAAACTAGTTTTATTATATTAAGCAGCATGATATATGAAGTATAAGTCCATTTTAGGAACCATATATGATTAATCTCACTATAGAATGACTTATGTATATTTAATAACTTTTGCTAACCTTTTGTTTGAGACAGATGGAATGAACAATCATTCTATCACATGATCTGATAACACTTCACAAATAACAAATTCAACTTCATTTATTTAAGAGATGAAGTATAAATTGTTCAAGGCACGAACAAAAGTGAGATTGTACCAAAATAAAGTAAGTATTTATTCTAAGCAAATTTTCAACTTTAGGGAAATGATCTTGAAAACCAAAAATGTTGTCCTAGTGATCTTATACCTGATGAATCAGATGGTACCTTATATCATCACAAATCTATGGATTTGTGATTACTGGATTTTCCATAGCCATGTTCTCTACCACTCTCCATCAGAACATGATGGTTAGATTTCTCTTCCGTATCCATATTTTCACCTATGTGGAAACCCAGTGATTAGTTTATTTGGGTAATCGTTACATTTCATACTTTAGTTTTTAAAGCCAAGTTTTGGTATTCCCTTTTACGATGTGGGTTTCTATTAAAGAAACTGTCGAATAGTAAACCATTTATAACCCCGACGAATTTCGAGGGCGAAATTCATTTTAAGGGGGGTAGAATGTAACAGCCCGAGATTTTATGAAAAATATTCTTTTTTATTTTACTAATGTCTTGTGTTATACGCTACACCAAAAGGAGCTTGCACAACACGCATCCTTGACTTTCCTTCCATTACACGCAATCACGACCTTCCACGATAGCGTGTGTTGTACGCAACACCAAGTTTCGCGAAACAATGATATGCTATTAAAATATTATTAAAACTAGCCGTTATGAATAGTAATAACCACTTTTTAAATTTTAGAAATTTTAACTCTCAAAATGGACTTTATTTTTGGATTCGGAGTATCGAATTTAGCCTAAGGTGAAATTTTGGTACTTTTCCGATAACTTTCATATTCTGATGAATAGTGAAAATTACTAAATTATAATTAAAAACAACTTTTTTAATCGAAATAATTAATAGTGATAAATCATTAATTTGAGTGGTTTTAAAGTATATTTAGAATATATTTTTACAATTTAATACAATTTTGGTCATTGGATGTAATTTCACATTTAAACTAGACATAAACAAGTGTCAATCTTTTGATAGATATTGTTTCTTAAAAACACGCTATTTGTTTTAACAGCGGGATTTAATTATAAAATTAATTAATGCAACTTTTATGTTATGAATTTGGTAAAATAGACTTCATTTTTGAATTCGGAATATGAAATATAGCTTGGGATGAAATTTTGGCATTGTTCTGAAAAACATCAATTTTTGATGAATAGTGAAACTACTAAGTGGTAGGTTAAAAACTGAATTTTGCATAAAACTTAATTTTACCGCTTCTGTGAATGGAATTTCGAAAATCCGAGAGACACGGTTAATATCAAGGACTAAAATGTGGTTCAATGAGATGAAAATAATTTTTTTGGTGAATAGTAACTTTTTACTTTTTTTTACCACGGTTAATAGTAAATAGGGTAACTAAGGGTAAATATGATATTAATATTACCCTAACACATGTCCTAATTCTATTGGACAAGTGTAATTCGACCAAAAACAAACTTAGGAATAAAATATGACCATTTAGGCCCACTTGGGTTAGATTAGGACATTTATTATTAATTTATTTAAAGAAGGGTTAAAAGAGTTAAAATCAAAGTTTATTTACTAAAACATTTTTAATATGGGGTTATACATAGGATAAATTTGACTATAAATATTCATTAGAAAGCTAAAAAGATTTCCTACATGAGGGTATTTTATTTGTAATTTTTAGACATCAAATAAGTCAATTTATTTATGACACAAAGATGATGCAGTAATTATCTTATTAATGAAATATTGACATAATTGATGTTATAAACACCAAACTAAATATAATTTGAGACTTTTTATGAATTCCACTAATTTTCTAGGTTACTATGATATATTAATGTTGATTTAATCAACTTGGTTCGAACATTTAATTCTGTTATGACTTTCACAAAAATCATATATAAAATAGTGTCAAAATTGACACAAAATAGTTTTTAAATGAAATATTATATTATTAATTGTTATTTTATTCCTAAAAATCTAAGGATCGGCCAAATGACTTAGATAAGGATATATGTATTAATAATATACAATTTGGGGTTCGTTTGGCATGTTATAGTAAGTTTATTAACCATATAGTGAAAGAAAACAAAAAGACACGGTAAAAGTTAAATTATTTAACTTAGAGTTAAATCTAATTGATAAGGTTAAAATAATACCCTAAACTTGTCTAAATCTTATTTTTTTATAGGATTTCGATCCATCCCCACTTTAGCTTCGAAATAAGACCCTTTGGAACCATTATAAACCGATTTTTACTTTAATATAAAATAATATTTTGAGATATTCCTAAGGTGCCCCTCTCCTCCCTTATAAAAGGACACCTCCTCCCCCTCCTCCTCACACCAATTTGAGCACTCAAGCTCGGCCAAACCCTGCCAAAATCTCTTCTCAACTTCCCTAGAAACATCATAGAGGTTCTGGTCTTCCTCAAAGACCAATTTTAGTGCCCTAAGAGGAGGTCTCAAAGAGGCACTTCAAAGAAGAGGTAATTACCGTTACCAATTCTTCCATCTTTATTTCTTCTTCCACTTCTTCTTCTTAGGTTGTTTCATTATGAAGTAATAACATCAGTATCACTCATATACTGATATGTTATTATAAGTATGAAACAACCCTATTTCACCATCTATCCATCCTACGGAAAAAGAAATCACCGCGCGTGCGTACGTACGGAATACTGTCTCCACGCCGTGGTGTAATCTATTTTCCACCACCACCTTACATGGATGGGTATAATGGTGTAAAGAATAACTATACATAGTTATTACAACATCATATTGATTCTTATATATTTTATAATCCACTCCAATTCAATTCAATATTTATAGAAATGATATCATCGCTCGTGCGTACGTACGGACTACCGTCTCCACGACGCGATGAGATTCATTCTCCATGTTAACCATTTAAGAATGATTATAATATATATATAAGAAATAATAATGAAATATATGACATTATAAAGCTACTGTATTTATGTATATATATACATATGTATGTCATCTACTTACTTCCATTTCAAGACAATAAGGAAAGGAAAACAGCGTTCATGCGTACGTACGGACTACCGTCTCCATGAACGGTGTTTTTCATTTTATTTATCTACCTATTATATATATATATATATACTGAATATATATGATATATAAATCATATTTTATATTCTGGAAGTGAGTAAATCATGATATAAGTAATAATGATGTCAAGAACAACAAGTCAAAACACCTACGATAAATTAAACGATTTTACCCAAAACGCTTCTTTAACATGGAATTTACAAAAGAACGGGTAAGATAATGTCATAAGTGAACCATATATGATATCATAACAATGCATATGATTCTGTAATAAGTCAATAACATGATTTAAATCATTATACAAAAGGTTCGGACACTTACAAAGCAAGTCGGACCTAAGGTAAGGGAAATTTCACAATCTCATTTTTTATCTGAGATTGTTTATTCGTAAGTATTTACTGGGGTGTATTTTATCATCCACATCCATGTTCCCCCAATATGAAATATTGTTTCCATCCACTTGCAATAGTTTAAATCCAATTTTACCCTTAGGTGAGTTTTTAGTAAAGAATATGAAAGGAATCTTTTGTCGTTTTTCCGTACGAGGTACTTTTTGACTTTTCCGACAAAAGTACGAAGAATGTTTTTTTAACTTATACGGCATGAATGGATTTTTAAAACATTGTTTCCAAGAAGCTTCCTTTACAAGTTTTCAAGTTTATTTTTAATCAACTTCTTTTATTTTAAAGTTGTATGACATGTTATGAAAGGAAAAATGTTTTTGAAGAAGAAAGGATATTTTCCTCAAGAATGGAGTTCAAGTGATTTTCAAAATTATTTTCCATCTAAGATAATAAAGGGTTCTGTTTTTATCCCTATTATTACATTGATTTGATCATGTTGTGATGGAATTATTTTTATGAATTCCTTTATCTTATATGAATTGATTTATGATGTCATGATGTTTCAAGAATCCCATTTTTGTTTCATGTGTTATGCGATGATGTATGTTTTATGATTATGTGGCACACATAAGAAAGGATTCATTATAAGATGGGTGGGACCTATATCTCCCTCCAATGCATTGGGTAAAGATTTTATATCTCATGAGATAGATATGGCTGGAATGGTAGGTTATACCGGTTCAGTGAAACAGGACTGAAACGAGGATTACTCGATTCAGAAAGGGACTTTGTCCACTAAGATAGTCTTGGCAATGAGTCTTGACTAACAAGAAATGATTCTCTATGATTATGTGTGTATGCCACAATGAGTAATGTTATAAGTTATGGTTTCATTTTCACTACTATGATTTATCCCATGTTATGAAATTATGCTCTCTTTTGCAGGTTAAGATTTCCAAAAATGTTATGTTCTTATGAAAATTATGTGATTGATATTTCTTTTGTTTACCCTTACTGAGCATTTGAGCTCACCCTTTTATGTGTTCTTTTCCCCAGGATATAAAGAAAGGTTTTTAGGTAAAAAAAAGGGAGATCTTTATGGGAGATATTGAAGATCTTTCACCACGATTAGAAGAATACGTTCCGAGTTTCCAAAGACACTAAACTATTACGATCCTTGTGTGTGTGTTTTTGTTATGTACTAAGTATTCCGAAGTAATGTAATGTCCATGTACGATAAGATTCGGGTCTCTACATCGATACTATCCTCTTTGGTTAGAACTGAATCATCTTCATGGTTTTAGGTTTCATCACAAGAACACACCTAGGGGTGAAAATCATCCCTCTTTCTCATGATTCCTTAGGTGAATTCGATCCATGCATCGCCACTACACCTACACATTCGAGGGTCTTCTCTAGTAGTCACCAAGGAATGACACTACCCATTCCTACCTGGAGGGTACCACTCAGGAAAGACATTGGGAAACTCCACTTCCTATAAACTGTTGGAGGGTAATATTGGTGAGTTGTTAAGGTATTCTGCTACCCAGCCCAACTAGAGGGTCACTCCAAGAAGGTCATCGGGGACTATACATCCTAGCCTAGTTGGAGGGTCATCCCTAAATATCAAAGAACTCCACTAACAAATTTCTACAGGATGGTAACTCAAAATCATTAGCGACAACACTACCTAGTCCCACTGGAGGGTCATCCTGGAAGCCTTGGGGACTACACTACCCACCCCAGCTAGAGGATTACCTTGTAACTGCTTTGGTAAAACATGTATAGTCATTTCCATCATCGAGTTTCTTCTCTACACATTCCAACATTTAACATTCATTTCGTATATTGAAATCATCTTCTGAGGGAACCAACACATTCTACGTGAAAATCACTTAGGATAAGAATCTTGCATGCCAAAATCTGAGTTCAAATTAAGGAGATATGGGGGTTCAAAGATCACCCGGAAGATCCCAAGAAGAACATGACATGTAAGGGGACCACATGACATGTTTTCCTTCTCTACTACCTTGTCTTGTCTCGGACTGGTACATGGGTCCCATCCCATGTATTATAAAATGTCGTGTAGGTGGACTGCATGTCATGTCCAAGCTATCTGGCACTGAGGCTATGTCTGTGGGTCATGTCTGTTTATCGAATCCCATGTCAGTGTACTCTGGTACATGGAATGTGCCTATACATGTGTACCTTCCCATTGATTATTCACACGAAAAGGGTAATACACAATTTTTCAATGGGATTACATGCCATGCCATCCCTATCTTCTCATAAATCCTAGCATCAACACTGAGGGAGGTTACACGCCGTGTGTTTATAGTACTACATGGCGTGTATATGGGATTTTCTAGAAACCTGAGGGTTTCTTTGATTCCAGCCACTACTTCCAAATCTGCACCAACAGTGACTGAGGTCACCGTATTTAGCTCCAAAATACCTAGATCTAGATTATGAACATGGAATCCCATCATCGTTTGTCATGAATCGACCTTATTTGGAAATGAGGGTTTGGTCAAATCTTCTACATGTTGGCATGGCTTCGATCCTCATCTAATTTTCACAAAACTTTTAGATTTATCATCCTTGTGTAGTTCCGTTTCCATATCTATTCCTTTCTCATGATTGTTTTTCCATTGGTAAATCCATTACAAATCCAGGCACCTGGTCGAGCTCGGGTCACCTGGAAATTGTCAAAGCTGGATCAATAGGGATTCCACAGTGAGGAATGTGAATAAATGAGGGGGAAAGGCACTATAAACGAAGGTTTGAATTTTTTATGAGTGTTCTTGTCCAGTGATAAAAAAATGGTTCTCTAGATTAGATGAAAAATTATTAAAAAACATGTTTTTAGATATTGGGATCCTAAAAAGGGGGTACAGATTGAAGAACCATGTTTCAACATGCTCAAACATTTAATCCAGGGCATAAAAACACCAAAGATAAGTCCTACCTATATTTGGATCAATCATTGGTGAAGAACACACTCACCAACATGTTCGGTAGTTATTGTTATATTCACTGCACATTAATCCACCTAGATCCAAGGTTTCTTCATTCTTTAAAGAGATTATCTAAAGGAGGAACAGTGCTCTTATTGGTGGATTGAAAATTTATAATGACAACCCTATCAAAAGCCCCTCGAACACATATTTATGATCATTTATTAGATGAAAAGTGTTTTAATTAATTAATTAAATTGCTTAAGTGCACCAGCAACGATCAAGGGGTTGGGAAATCCTATGTTGACTTATTTTATGTCCCGCATAGGGAAAACATCGTGTTCCAGATACAACCAAAATCTCATATTTTTTATTTGATCTCCCTTTTAAGATTTATTCGAGTTTCTTTAATTAATCATGCACTTGTAATATAATATATATTTAATATTTTTATAAAATTAATTCTGAACACATCGGGCCTCAAAATTTAAGGACATCTTAGTTTCTAGATCTAGAAAAATATTTAGAAATATTTCAAGGTTTTAAAAGTCAATAACAATATCTCTACATCAAATATTATGGATATTAAATCATTTTTTATGAATATTTATCACATTACAAAAATACATGCATGAGTTCTATAATAGTTTAGTGTCTTGAAATTTGGAAACATAATCATGTAACTTGGATAAATATCTTTAACATCTCCCTTAAATATCTTCCACATTTAGTACTCATACTAAAAATTGTTTTTCATAACCTAGGGAAAGGAAACATAGGAAAGGGGTGAGCTTAGATGCTCAGTAAGGGTAAAAAAGGGAGATATGTAATAGTAACATGTGAATAAGTTTATGAGAACATGGTAATAACATTAGAAGATCATACCCTTAAAATCAAAGATCATAATCAAGAGTCACGATATAAAGATTGCAAGTTCATGAGACATGATTCATAATAGAATCAAGAGAATAATCCATGAGTGAATAGTAGAGGAATAAGGTATGGAATTTAAGAATGAAAATAATCCTGAAAGTATTATTTTAAGGCTACCTAATAATACCTTCATAACATGTTAGGCTAGGGATAATAACCCGTGTACCTGATACGGGCTTTGGATTCCCTCTCCAGAGCCCTCTTATTCGGGGTTTGGTATGACCTCTAATGTACCCTATTATTTTGGGTTTGAGATTCCCTCTTATATACCCTTTTTTTCAAGATTAGGATGCCATATCCTATACCCTCTTTTTTTAGGCTTGGTAATCCTTCCCATGTACCCTCTTCTTTCAGGCTTCGGGTTCCCTCCCGCGTATGCTCGTGTTTTTGGCTTAGGATTCCCTCCTGGGTACCCCCTTTTTTGGGATTGGGTTGACATCCCATGTACCCTCTTATTTTGGGCTTGGGAGTATCTCTTGTGCACCCTCTTGTTTCAGGATTGGGATAACCTTCCATTTACCCTCTTGTTTTGGTCTTATGATTACCTCTTATTTTGGGCTTGGGATGCCATATTGCATCGAGGATAGGATGCCCTCACATGTACCATGTGAGCTAAGAAAACATTTATATTTTCCCAATTCATTTTATGAAGATAAAATTCCGACCCATATGTGGTTTATTGGGGACTGATTTGGGAGATATCATAAGCAGGCTTAGGTTTGGCTAGGGGGAACAGAGGTGAAGCATAAAGGTGATTTCTCAATCCCAATTAACCAGAAAATAGACTCTCATACATATGAAGAGGTGTTAAGATAGGATTATGGTACTCAAGGCTATTTTGATGAGTATAAGGTATAACTAAATTTAGTGAATATTAATAATAATATAGGAACCTTGAACACAATTCAACTTAAAAACCGTTTTGATGAGATGGATATCGAGGGGAAAACATAGGAACATAGCAGTTCAAAATAGTTCAATAGGGAAAACATATATATTAATAGTGAAATATTATTCCCATGGGAGAGTGTAGAGGGAATACTCTAATAGTAAAAATAATTTCCCAAGAAGGAAGAAATTTCATAAGGGTAGACGAGATTCTGGGAGCTATCTTTTGACTAAGGGGGAAAAACCAAAGTAAGGAAGGATTACTCCCATTTTACAAAACCAATGTAAACTAGTTTGTCCAAGAAGAGAAAACTTGAATCATGAGAAGGTTAGATAAAATACCTAATCAATACATAAGAGATAATCTTACACTCTATGTAATTAATGGTGGTGGAGGCAACACTGATTAAGGCCCCCTCAGAGAATGTTGATAGGATAGTTGAAATATTACCTTCCATGGACACAAATAATGAGAAGTGTAGGTGGATTAACAAGACATTACTAATTTCTATGATAGAATTCAACTAAATAAAATTAAATTTTGATGAGATTATCCAAACATGTGAAACAATTGTGTACTACTTCGAATATATTATAAAAAATGATCCATAATTAAAGGTTAGTACTCTACAGTAGAAATTATATAGGGGTAATGTTTTTAACATACTTAAACTTGATTTTAACATCTTATTTCTATCTTATGGGATTTTATTCTTTGAGATTTTGTTGTGTGGGGATATTTTCTCTCAGTTTTTTGTTTGTTTTGGAATTTTATATTTGTTGTGAGGGTTCTCACTTCACCCTTAAAAGTGATTTTCCTAAAATAAAAATATTGAATTGGAGTGGATAACAAATGAAATGAAATGGGTATCATTAAAATTTAATCACGTCATAACCTATCTAAAAGAGATATATTTCATATTCATTTTATAAAAGAATAACCCATGAAAAGAAGGAGGTTTTAAAAGAATATAACATGTGGAAGATAAATGATAATCATAAACATCATTCCATCAAAGCATATAACATTCAAAAATCATATTAATGGTATTCTCATATTATATCCCCATTAAATCATAAACTATAAAAAATTATTTAATCTTATATGGATAATGATTTTGAAGGATCACACAGAACATTTCTTAAGGAAAATATCATTTCTTTGAAAATCCTTTACATAAAATTGTTTCAAAAATCCTTTTCTAATAAAGAAATATTTAAATTTTTTTTAAAACATTTCTTGAGGAAAATATATTTTTAGATTGTAAATTATGATCATTAAAAAACAAAACATTTTGAAAAAAAAATTCATTCAAAATAGCTTTGAGAACTCCTAATGGAATTTTGAAAACATTTACAATAACTTTTACTTTTAAAATTCTTTTATATCATATAAATAATGTTTCAAAACATTTTTGAAAACAATTTCCTTGAAAATAAATATTGAAACATATAAATGAATATTTTAAAACCATAAAGCCTTTTTAAATCCATTTTCCTTGAAAATTAGTATAAAATATTATTTTAAACACATTTTTAAAAATATATATTTTTTAATAAAACATATTTCTGACCGAAAAGAGAAATGAGGTCAGATTTTTTTTAAAAACATTTCCTTAATTGTCTTATATCCCAAAGAGTGTAAAAATGGAAATAATACATTAATACATCATGAATAATTATATGATAAGAAAATAATGAATTTTCTCTAAATATTTATTAGAATGTTTCACCAATGAAATCATAATCATAAACAATCCTCATAAACGATGTGATTATTGCAATAAACTCTTACCACTTGGTAACTTTGAATCATACTCTCCATGTAATAAAATAAAATAAAATTAAGTTAAAAATATAATGTAATGAAGGATATTCATGAGATAACATGTCAAATGAAAGTGTATAACCTCATAGAAGAATACAGGTGCATAACATGACATGTGTCTCAACAAAAGACAATTGGTAAGACGATATTTTACCAATTTGGTTACTTTTGAAACATAAACCCCATTAAATAGAGATAAAAAATTGATATGTAAATACCCATAAATTTATGTATAATTATAATTTATTAAATTCATTTGAATTATATACACCATAAAAAAATAATAGATTGGAGGAAAGTTCATAAGTCTCATAGAAGAAGAGTGAGAATAGAAATTCCCTTACTACTTACGTAACTTTTGAATATTGACACACATGAATGAATAACATATATTGATACTTTGAATATAATAAAATAAATTAAATTCAAGATATAACATTTCATAAGGAAGTATATACACCACACAATAAGAATAAGTGGTGAACATAGCATATATCTCATAGAAATAAAAGTGAACTGAGAAAACACTTACATTATGTATTGATTTTCTTTGTACATGTTCAAAAGTGATTTATAATAAATATATGTATATTATAAATATAAAAAATAACCATATTAATATTTATAATTCCATATATTATTTATTTATGACTTTATATTACCATTTTATTAACAACGCCTTATTAATGTTACGTTTCCTATAATATCCACATTGTTTTTTGTATTTGTTTTGGATTGTTATTCCTAATCCTCTTACTTATATCCGAATTTACTTATTTAAATAATGTAAAAAAATATATATATATATATATATATTATATATATATAAAAATATAAAATATAGAAATATTAAATGGAACAGGCAGTTCATGGAGATGGTAGACTGTACGTACGTATTAACATTGTTTCTATTTTATTATCGTATTGAAGGAAAGAAAGTAAATGAAATATATTTATATAAATATATAATAATTAAAGTATAATTAATATGTATTTTATATAATATTAATTAATTAAAACCATCCTTAATACATTTCATGTAAATTGTGAATGAATCACATCTCTCTGGGAAGATGGTAGTCCACGCGTCCACAAACGAATTTATAGTATTTACACAAAATAGAAATCATAACGTCATGTTTTATATAATAATTAAATAAGGAGAAATAAATTATAAATATCATATAAAAACATATTTTCCATCATAATTCCCACCCATGATAGGTGGTAAACAAAAACTGAACAACATCATTTCACGAGGCGGTAGTCCGCCGTACACACAAACGGTAAGTTTGTTACCCATTAGACGGAAGTGTCTGTGATGTAGTAAAAATAATTAACATAAAAAAATTATCTGAATATTGATTATAGATATTTTTTTACATAATTATGGAATAATAATTGTTAATGGGGTGTACAATGAAAATAAAATTAAAGATCTTGTGGAAGGATGTTACCTCTTCTTTGGGAAACTCTACTTGATTTTCTCCAAAGGGATTACTTGGTTGGATTTATGAATAAAGGGATGATTATAAGATTAATGGAGATATTTTTGGAGGATATTGTTTCATCTTTTGTATGAGAAAAATTTTCTTCAGAGGTTTGAGGGGTAGAGGGGGTGAGGGGTGAGTTCCGTTTTATAGTGGTGGGGTGACATTCTTATAAATATTTAATGGTAAACACTACTGAAGGGTTTCCCTTATATCATGTGTCTCTAGTAATTTTCCATTTTTTAGAAAATAGGTTATTTAGTAGAAATATTTATATCCAATGTCTTTTAGAAAATGTTTGTGCTCATTTTACCCTTTAAGAATAAAATTTAACAACTAAGTAAACTCTTTTTCACCTTAATCATTGTAAATTACTTTTAATTACTTTCACAAATAACATTGGTAAAAAGATAATTTGAAATTTTTATCCATTATAAATTATTTTTATTCCAAATATTTAATTAATTTTTTTCCAAATTATAATAAAAAAAAGGTACATAAATTAATTTAAAGTTATCCCTAAAGACGGGACAAGAGGATGAGTTTTTAAAGAGAAATGGCCTAAAAGTTTGAAATATTTTTATAGCCAATTTCAAGGTAAAATTGTTTAAAATGAAATAAATTTTATTAATTTATGTATAATTTATCTAAATATAATTTAAAACCAAATTAAATTATAATTTAACTATATAAATAAATTAGAAGAAAATGCAATTTTGAATTTAAAATCAATGTTTTCACTATTCATCAAAAAATGAAACATCTTAGAGAAATTCCAAAAATTCACCCAAAGTGAATTATGATATTTATCCTTAAAAAATAAAGTACATTTTTTCAAATAAAAATTATAAATATGTCAAAAATAATATTTAAACTGGTTTCTATGTTAAAATGTGATAAAATTTCCTTCTGGAAAAAATATATATTTTATTAATAAAATTTAATTTAGTTTTATCTTATACCTATAAGATCAATTGGTTGAGTATCAAAAATATTTGTTTAATATATAATAAATAAATACTATTTAAAACATTAATCAAAACTGGTTTCTTTAATTTATAGAGATAAAATTTTGTTTGTACATAGAAAAATAGTTTTATTAGAAAAGTAATTTTTTTATTTTCAAATAGTTCTTTAATTCACTTATACTAATTAATAACCAAAAGATTAATTTTATTTTCATATGTGAATAATATATTCACAACTTAGTTAATCTTATTTTTAGCTTCCATTCCAATGGAAAGGTGTTATCTTAAATAATATTTTAATAACATTATTAAAAGTACATTTTAGTTTGGTAAAACTTGGTCTAATATGTCACACAAGTCTTCAAAGGAACTCGACATTGCATATAACAAAAGAAAAATATAGGGATTCTTGTACTATAATATAATATAACTTTTTAATGTAGTTCAAGACAAAAATTTTATTACTTAAAAATCAAGAATAGATTGGTTATTTAATATAATACAAGATATATTTAGTGTGGTGTGAAATGAAAAAAAATATCAAAAAGTTTAAATTAATTTGAGAAACAAATTCAAAAAATATCAAGGTTTTAAAAAAAACATATTTTTTAAAAAAAAAATCCTTTATTTGAAAATAAAATTGATAACTTGTAATGGAATATTAAAAGTAAATAATGGTCATGATAGTGGTAAAATCCATTCATTCTGTATATGTTAAAACAAAGATACCTTTCACATTTCCAGTAAAATCCAAACAGACATTGTTTCCTAAAAAATGAAGATTCATTTAAATTTTTTTAAAAGTAAAACATGGGTAAAAAAAATTTAATAAAAAATTTGAAATTTTTTTTAATATTGTATTTGAAAAAAAATAGAAAAAAATGTTTTTTAATGAAAAAGGGTTTTCGATGAAATAGTCGAATTTTTTCTATAAAACATTATTTTTGAACTCTTAGGTATATTAAGAGATGAATTTTAATGGAAAATTTTATTCTCATTAAATAAACATAGGAGGAGAAAATTAATGAGTTTATTAAGAGATATATAATAATATTCCATCATTTTAATGCATAATCATAAACAATCATGATAAACGTTGATATTGTAACATAAAACTCTTCCCACTTTGGTAAATTTGAATCATAATCCCCATGAAAGAATAAAATTGAATTAAGCATAGTATAAAATGAAAATATGGATAATAATGACAAATAATTAAAAGGGTTGGTATATACACCTCATATAAGAAGATAGTTTCATAGTATAGCATATGTCCTAAAGAAGGAAAATTGAGACAAATATCCCTTACTAATTTGTTAACTTTTGAACCATAAATCCTATAAAAGAGGGAACCAAAATGGATATTTAAATCCCTATAATTTTAATGATAATTATAATAAAATAAATTTTTGGACAGTATATACATCACATAAAATAATTTTGTGGTGAATATGGCATATGTCTCACTAATGTAAAAAGTGAGACAAAAATCCCTTACCTTAAGTCTCGACTTCCTTCACACGTGTTTGAAAATCTTGTATGATAAATATAAGTTTATTATACATATTTTAAATAAAATAACTCTCAAATATCACACCATTTATTATTTACCTATATTATTTTATTACCCATTTAATAACAATTTAATGTTAGAGCAACGATTTGTGTAATAATCGATTTTTTTATTTATTTTTTTAACAGGTTGATGACATGAACTGGTTTCCCAGTTCACGCACCCCATGGGAATTTAGTAAAAACAAAATTTATGCTTTATAGACTCGAGGTATAATGAATTTACACCAGTGGGGAATTAAAGAGGATACAAGTAAATGACAAAGAAAAACCAGAGAAAAATTTCAGGCCTTCAGTATGTGATCACAGTTGTGTTTCTTCCATTTGAGACTCTATTCTAGCATCAAAACACTTCCTAATGTTTCAGTAGGTTCACAGTACAGTCCTCTTGCATGATATTCTGTTCCATGCTGAACTCTTCGTCAAAAATTGGGAGCCTCCCTTGAGCATCGTCGAGACATGCTCCAGTTTCAAACAAACATCAAGCACCTCCATATATCTCAAAGCATGATGCAAGAAAAAGATATAACATATCAGTACAAAAGGAAAAAAGGTTAGTAGAGTCTTTCCTTTGATCAGAGCAAAACCAGTATGAAGAGAATCAGTTTGACAGTAGGTGAAACTAGAATGAAGGTAGAAAGTTTCAGCACAAATTTTCATCAAAGTAAGCTGATCTCTTTGGAGGATACTCAAAGAGGATTCAGAACAGTTCACCAAACAAATGCTCATAACGGCACAGACCAAACATCAACCAAAGTGAGTATAGGAACTCCTAAGGACTAGTTATCAGACATACAACCAGCCATATGCTAAGAAACAAATAGATTAGAGAGGAATCTAATAAAGTAAGAAGTCAAGCCCATGGAATGTCTTTGAAATTAAATTTGGGGTTTTGCTTGTAGTCTTTAATCAACCTTGTGAACATTCTTTTTCTGATTTCGAGGTATGTTTCAGCTGGAACCTGTCTATATAAATATCTTTGATATACTAATTCATCATGTTCTTCCATCCAATCATAAACTTCCTCACTCCCATCATCTTCCTCTGGAATCTGAAAAGCATCTCTACAAGTAGGATCCTCCTCCATAACATAGTTCTTTTGTTTATGAATTTGAATCTGATCATTAGTTACAATAGTTTGATCTTGCTCAGTATTTGAAATCTGAGTGGGATCTATTGAACGAGGGCCGATGTTTATTTCCAATTATGTATAATCTATCCTTTTCCTAGTTTTCCTAGGGTTAGGAGTGATGAATCCATCACTTTCAACCATGGGTTTTTTCCCTTTCTAGACATTGATTTCAAAAAGTTCTATTCCAATTGAATATGTTGATCTTCATTCTCCTGAGAGTTAGCACTAGTTTCTGAGCAGTCATCAAGCTCCTTAGTTTGGTTTTCTTGGTTTTCATTAATCATATCATGATCCTTAACCAAGATAGCAGACGTCGTAGAAACATTTTCTGTGGCAATCAAAATTGCATTGACAAAATCAGTCCCTTGAGATTCCAAAACATTCTTATTATCCAAATGAACAATTTCCTCAGATTTATCTGATTTCTTAATATAAGAAGAGGGTCCAACATCCTTTTTTTTGCCACCCAAATGGATTTAGAGGCCTCAGCTCTTGCAGGTCTTCCACAGTTACTTGAGATATGACCTAACTTAAAAAACTCTGATAATAATCCGGAATTTCTTCATAGACAACCTCTTGGTAGAAACCATGGTCTCCATTTTGAATCCAAATGTGAGAGGGAAGTTGATTAGAAATATCAACTTCTATAAAAATTCTTTCAACTGAGTTTTGGGTAAGTTTTTTAGTTGCAAAGTCAAGTTTCAAAGGGTTTCCAATGATTCTCGCAATGGAAAACAAAGCCATATGTTTAAACAAGTGAGTCGGAAGACCAGGAAAACCCACCCAGATAGGGAAAATTGGGGGTTCAAAATGTGGATTGATGTTTGGGGTCCATTTGAGGATCTTCATTGGTCATCCCCCAAAGAACCATGTTTTCCTGATCCAAATCCAGTAGTAATCCCTTTCTGATGCTAACCGGTAGATAATATGCATAGGGGTGAGGAGACTAACATGAAAACCTGAGAAACCAAGTGATTCAAGAGATTTTCTAAGAAATTTCTAGTAAGGTCTACGCTTCCGAAATTTCCCAACTAAAACAAAGTGCAAATCAGATGCAAGAAAATTTAACTCCTCCGTTCAGAAGGCAATGGCTGATTACCCTCGATGATGATAAGGTTTTGGATCAATCTTCACCTCATCATCTGAGACAGTTACAGCATATTCCAGTGGATCTCTTCCGGAAACAACATCCGCGATTGAGCGATGATTAGGTTTTACCTCAAAGGGGGTCGGGTGTCTCTGTTGTTCCTCCAGAGCTGGTCTCCCCATCCTCCTTATCACGGGTAATAATCTATTTTTTTTGTAGGTTTTGATTTTGTTATTTTTGGTCCAATTACTTTGATCAAGTTACCAATATATCTAGAATAATAATAAATAAATAATTATCATATTTATACACAAATTATAATTTTAATTCAATCATGAAATATGGTTATGAGAAATGATGTATGTTACAATCTTAGAGACGGTAGGTCGTACATACATAAGAGTAACATTACAATTTTTCAATGATCATTGTGGAAAGTAGGTAAGTAATATATTATATTTAAATAATTATAATAAAATCATTAATAATATATTATTTCTTTAAATATACTTATACATATCATCCATTTGGTGTGGTGATTAAAATAGAGAGTTGCATCGCTTCGTGACAATGGTAGTCCACACGTACAAGAATGATGTTATCGTCTTTTAGTGAGTAAAAATGTAATAAATAAAATGATATATTAGAATTAAATAATTATAATTATGTAATTAATATCATAATTATTTCATGTATTTCACATATATTTTTACTTATTCTTATCCATGTATGGTGTTAGTGAAAAACGAATCACATCACTTCACGAGGCGGTAGTCCACCACACACATAAACGTTATTATCATATCCCCCATGGAATGGAAAGTAAAACTGTATATATTATATAATGACTAAAATGTATAATTATGTTATAAATTTCATATATATACTATATATCCATTATAATACCCATCCATGATAGGTGGTAATTGAAAAATGATTGGCATCGGTTCATAAGACGATAGTCTGCTGTATACACAAATGATTATTTCGTAACTCATTTGATGGAAGTTGAGATGTTTTTAAGTAATTAAATTAACATAAAAATTATATGGAATATACTTGTTTTATTATATCATCATGGTTTAAAAATAATTTATTTATATGGATGATAAAATAAAATAAAAATGCTCAATGAAGAACGTTACCACTTTTTTGGGTAACCTTCAAAGGCTTACACCAAAAGCCTTCCAAGGTTGTATTTATTAAAATAATAAGGATTATATAATGAGAGGATCAAATTTTTAAATCAATTTTTGAATATATTGGGTGAAAAAGAGGTTTTTAAGTTGTTAGTAAGGGTGGAGAGTGTGTGACCTTTTATAAACATTGTGAGTGACACACTAGTAATTTATGAAAATAAAAAGGTGTAACAATGCTTTTCTCTTTCCAAATGGACCCAAAATAAAAATAAATTGACATTATATTATATAATTTCATAAAATTTCCATAAAATGGGGTTTTTACGTGTTTTGTGTTTATTTAACACTTATCCTTTTAGTTTAACCCCTAATAAACTCATTTTACCCTAACCACGGTAAATAAGTTTTATTATTTTTACTATTATTTTTTTGTAAAAAAATAATATTAAACTTGTTAGATAATATTAATTATTATGATTTAAAATATATGTTCCATTTTTTCAAATTTTATTCAGATAATTTGGAAATTTAAAATTAAAATTAATCCGTAGACATGATAAGAAAGCAAGTTTTCAAAGAGAAAATGTTCAAATGTTCAAAATGTTTTTAGATCTAATTTTAGTATAAAATTGATTAAAATAAACTAAATTTAATTTATATATATATAATTTAACTAATTTTACATTAAAATAAATTTAAAATATAATTTAACTTTATAAATAATTTAAATAAAAATGCAATTTTTAATTAAAATTTAGTATTTTTCACTATTCATCCAAATTTTAATCTTTTGAGAAAATTTTAAAAAAATAAAACTAATTTATTTTATAAATAAAATTTTTAAAAATGAAATTTATTTTTTAAAATAAATTTCCTAAAATTTTTAAAAAATAATTTAAAAAACTCGCAAACAAAATAAAAAAAGTTCTTTCATGAAGTGTATTTTTTCAAGTACAGGTTGATTTTATATTAAATCTATGTATAATAATACTAATTTTAGTCATATCAATTAAAATTAATTTACATATTTTATATACATTTAGTTTAAAACATTCCTTATTATGGATTATTTTAATTAATTAAACGGAGAAACATTACACAGTTCGAAACAGTTTTCAGAAAAAATACCCCTTTAATCTGAAAAAATAAACTCATACTAAAATCAAATATAATTTTGATTCAAAATAATTGGACTAACTGTTACTAAATAATAATTATGTTACTTAAAAATATAATTGTTTATTTAAATTAATTAATTTATTGTAAATAAATGATAGTTTTGTAAAAATAATTATATTTTATTATAAACTGGAAAATCTATGTTTTCTGAAACAAGAATTCCAAAATTTCACCATAAGTCAATTTAGACATGATGGTTGCAAAAATGAATTCCATTTTGTAAAATAATTTTACTAAAATATCTATAAATTTATTATAATTGTTTCTTATAAAAAGAATAAAAGTCATTTGTGAAGAAAATATATTTTTGATTAATATAATTATTTTACTAAAAATTGGGTGATTATTTTCTAAGAGTTTATAAATAAATTTATATTAGGTGGGAAATTTATAGGTATATTTTATAATTAGTTAATACTATTCATACCTACCTATTTAATTGTTACATTATAAATTTAAAATATTATTATTTCATAGTTCGATGATGCTCAGTGTCGTATGGCATGAACACTATCAAATAAACTCATTATTTTGTGTAAAATAGGCTATCTAAAATTTTAAATTAATTAAAAAACTACCAAATTTTGGGGTGTTATATTATACCCTCTGTAAAATGAATTTCACCGTCAAAATATTTTTTGGTCAACAGAGGTTTACCATTTGGAAATCCTTTCATAGGAACACACATCATAAAAAGGGTTAATTAAACATCTTCTTGAAAAAGAGAAAAGGATGTGTGAAAGTAATATGGAATAAAAAAATAATAGGTTTCAAGATCAGATTACATATTTGGGAAACGAAAACATGTACATAAAAGAGAAAACTAACACCCAAATACTAATGGGGAGTCATAGGGAACATGGTCTAGAGAAAGTTAACAATCACAAATCCACAAACCAATGAACCATCAAAAAGGTCATTCATATCATCAAAAGTGATGACTAAAAGACAATATTTTATTTCAGGATCCTTTTCCTAAGGCCGGAGAATTTTCATGAGAAGATATTATTACTTGATTTCATTCCATTTCATAAGAACAATATCATCCAATTTTTTTACCTTGATCAATTTACACTTCATATCTTACTCCAAAAAATAAAGTTTAATTTGTTAATCTTGAAGAACTAATGGATCAAAAGATCCATAAATTTAATGATAATTCATTCCATCTATATTTATTTTTCATCATAGAAAAATAGTTAACAAAGGTTACCCAATATGGATAAATCTTCAATTGGTGATGTAATACATTAATATCTAATCCCTAGTACAATGTTCAAGTTAAACCATTTCATAAATTTTTATCCATATGACCGTTAAAAAATATTAAAACCCTAACCATTATAAATAAGGTTTCTGAATTTCTCAAAATAAACATATCATTAATCCTACATATATGATAAAGCGGATCTTGACTCTCACATACCAAACATGTGAATATCATCATCATATATTCTCTTAAAACATGGTAATAACCCAAATTACCATAAGTCCTTGTTAAAAACATAAATTATTCCTCATACCTTACACGTATTATTGGATATATTCCATAAATCCAAAAAATGTTGTAAACTCTATCAATGATAGCATATAAAGGTTTCTAAAAAACCATTAAAGTAATTAGTACTATCCAATTTACTTATTCATATCCAACATCTCTTTATACCAACATCATTATCTCAAAATAATGAAAATATTAAGAATTATCTTCCCTTAGTCAAAATATAACCTTACCATTAAATCACTTTTATAGGTCATCAGTACCATTCAACATATTTGTTTCACTCCAAAACAAAATAAGCTATACTGAATAATCCTTATATTTCAAGATTCATATAACATAATCATAAAATTCTAATATATAAATAATTCAATCCTACAACTTCATTCTTTAACCATAAAATAAGATTCAACATCTAATTCCTTAATACCCCTTTCTTTAATATGTCATTCATAGTCTCTTAATCATCAAAAAAAACCATTACTCATACAACCTTTATAATTTTCTTCACAATCTTTCCCCTTAAAAAATAAAATTTTCAATTCCCTTATATTCCAAATTTAAAACATTCAATATTCAATGATACCTTAAGGATACCATTATTATTATCCCTTATTTCAATTGAACTTTTCATATTTCATTCATAGTTACTTACTTTGAGTTCTTCTTTTACATACAAAAAACATCATCATATCTCTATAATACTTTCCCTTCAGTGCTTTTTCCCACATTCCTAGCATATATTAAACTAAATATTCTTTCATCAATAGTCTCCACTATCGAAAATATCAACAAAATATATCCTTCTCTTATTTGGTGTGTCAAAATTTTGGATAAGGTATTATTTTTTAATCTTGATCCATGAAAAATTATTTGGAATAATATCTATGTACTTCACTCTAGTCATCATCCCATTTGGATTCTCATCCACAAATTGTTCATCATATTCAATGTGAACCTAGTTCCTTTTGGTTCCTACAATTTTTTAAAACCAAAAAACATAGTGTGAGAAACACTATGCATACTAGAAAACTATATAATCATGAAACAAAAAATCACTTAAAGGGTGTTTAATTCATGACACCTTATTTTTAATTTATGAAACCTTATGTTTATCCAAGGTCATTCATAATCACTATCTTTTTTAAACCCTTAATTATGGTTTATAAAGACTTTGTGAATATCCAAATCATATCCCCTAAGAGTGTAAAACTAAATTTATAATAAGGTCCATTATTATGAACTAGGTGATGACCGAGTCTAGCTCAATGTTCCATTTTTAGAGTCATTACCCCTCAATATCACTGTTCTAGAGCCACACCCACTTGTAGTATTCAGACAGGAATGTAATTGTATAGAAACCACTTTCTCTATCATTTACCAAAATTATAGTTAATTTTACTATACTTTGAATCATACTTATAATTATCCTTAGATATATCCCTAGATATATCAAAATCAATATCCCTAGTTATATTATAAAATTCCTTTCATCCTAGTTTACAAAGGTTAACTAAACCTTTTTGTATAATACTAATTATAGCGGTCTGGAATTATTTATAGTGGAATATAATTAGTAACTAATGGGGAAATCCATGGGTGGCTACATAAAATGGGTAGGACACCTCACCGTTACCAATGGAATCCCCTTCCATATGATTCCCTTGGGTAGAGATCCAAGTTTCATCCAACACTTACATGTGAGAGTTCCCAAGGATCATATTACTTCCTCTACCTCTGATACCAACTATAGTGACCCATGATTTATATATATATATATATTACTTATTTTTATAAAAATATTCAATAAATTATAAAAAACACACCTGAGGACCATAATAGTTTAATGCCTTGGGATACTAGGCACACAATATTCTAATTTTATAAAAGATCTTTAACATCTCCCACAAATATCTTCTCACATAATACTCCTTTAAGGCATACCCTACCAAAACCTTTTTTAATAACTTAAGAAAGTATCCATGAGAAATGGAGATATTAGATTCTTATTAAGGGTATAGAAAAGATATATTAACCTATGATCATATGAATGAATTAGATAAGAATAATGGAATGTGATCATGAATATAAATTATGATGTTTTTACCCAACCTTTCATAGTTCGTAAACATTTTTCATGAAATAATACTTTATCATTTCAAAAAACATGACCCATAACCATGGTAAATCATCATAATTAAATTATGATCCATAATATACTATCATAAAAGTTTAGAACCATCATAAATATTGAAAATAATTTCATATGTCAAGGTTAAATATTAATACCATCAACATAGTGGATCATGACTCAACACATTTTTCCAATTATGGATCAACACAAGCCTATTTCTTATAGTAGATTAGGACACTCATTTTTTCTAGAGGGGATCAGGACAGACTTTTTCCCAAAGTTTATCAATCCCATCGACTTGTTTCCCATTGTTATATCATGAGATATAAATCTTTACCCAATTCATTGGAAGGATATGTAGGTCCCACTAATATTTAGTTATAACGTAACCAATGTCCTTCATTATAACCTAACAAACATCCTTATTTGTAACATCAACACCATCAAAAAAATGAAAAATCATAAATATATGCACCATAAGATCATAAAACATTAATCATATGAGAAACCATGAAATTAAATGGTATTTATAAACATTTAATCATAACATAACCTCTGGAAAATAATCACATTTCATAATTATTTCAGCATTTCATTATATCATAAACATTGGAAAAAGAATATGGTTTCATAATAATTTTATCATGGTATAAAACATGGAAATGAAATGATATTCATAAACATATTTTCATTATGAACCATTCATATAATGAATAATAATGGTATCCTTGGATCATATCTCTCATAAATCATAATTAACATTAGAGGATATCTTTTTAGATGAGAATTGCTTTGGAATATTACTTAGAATGTTTCTTGAGGAAGATAAATTTTCTTTGAAAATCAATTTTTAAAACACGAAACATTTTGGAAGTAATTTTATTTAAAAATAAACATGAGAACTTACAAAGGAAATTTTAAAAATCATCTAAAACAATTATTGAGGAAAAACATCTTCTTGATTTAAAAAAATCTTTTTAAAACCTAAAATAAATTTACAATCATATTATTTGAAAAAAAATAAAAAATATAAATTAAATATATAATTAAATAATGTTCATGATGGAAATAAATTTTCTTCATGCAGAACATGTTAAAACAAATATTCTATTCAGGTTTTTCGGTAAAATACAAATGATCATTTTTTGGTAAGTGACATAAAGATTCCATTCAAAGTTTTTTGTCAAAATTCAGAAATGGGTGAAATTTACATTAGTAAATTATTTTAAAAATGGTCAAAACATGTTTGAAATTCTTTTTATAAAACATAGTTTTTGAATAAAAATGACTTTCGACCAAATAGATGATTTTTTTCTTGAAAATATTATTTTTGAATGATAAGTACATAAAGAGATGAAAATAAAGGGAAAATGTATTATAATGATATGACTATAGGATAAAAAAATTTATGGGTTTCTTGAGAGATATATCCAAATATTTCATCATTTAAATGCATAATGATAGAAAATCTTCATAAATGATGAGATTGTAACATAGAACTCTTCCCACTTTGGAAAAATTTAATCATAATCCCCATGAAATAAAAACAATAAATAAAACTTGTAATATCATGAAAATATGTTTATTCATTACATAACATGTCAAGGATAAGTATATACACCTCATATAATAAGATAGTTTCATAAAATAGCTTATGTCCAAAATAATGAAAATCGAGATAAAAATACCTTACCATTTTGTTAACTTTTGAACTATAAACCCAATAAAACATAGATACAAAAATATATGTGTAAATACATATAATTTTAATGATTATAATAATAAAATAAATTTATGGGTAGTATATACACCACATAAAAAATTGGTGATGAATATGGTATGTTTCTCACAAAAGTAAAAAAGTGAGATAAAAATCACTTATCTTAAGTCTCAAATTCTATCTTACACATTCTAAACTCATGTATAATTAATATAAGTTCATTATAAGTCTATTATAGAATTAAAATTATGTAAATAATTCAATATATAATTTTTCATATGTCTTTTTATTACTTGTTTCTTAACAATTCCATGTCAATAACTTATTTTTGGTAACAATCCCTTTTTTTGTATATGTTTTGATATTTTATTTAAGATACTACTAATTTATTTATGGTTTTTAAACTATGGAAATTACTTATAGGGATTCTCATTTATCCATAGGTTATGATCTCTTGAGCATAAAGCAGATGAATATATTAGCAAAAGGAAAATATCTAGTTCTGAAGGATTTGAGCCTTGATATTCCTAAATGAACTTATGGTTAAATAGAACCTTGATCAAGATTAGAAATTAAGTATTCAATATATGTGGGAGATAGATTTATCAATGTATACTATAAGGAATCTATCATAGTGTTACTGTTCAACCACTCATATACTGATTTTGAGGAAAATATTGGTGACAGAATCACGCAACTCATCATCTATAAGATCATGAAACGAGAAGTGAGTTGAAGACATTTACTCTATAGTTAGAGGATTCAGAGGATTCATATTGACTTTTGTGTGATCACCTTCTCATATCTAGGCTATTTTGCGCTAAAAATTATACGATAGTTGAAATTTTTTTATAGGATTTCTCCATGGGCTTCTTGTTGTTACTTTCCACTAGTTTATCACAAATTATATGGTTCACACTCAATTTTATGGATAATGGATCAATTAATTCAACTATATAATGTTTTTAATAGTCAAAATTGTTGAACATCACTTCACGAATGCAATAGTCCACACGTACACGAACAATGTTATCATATTTCAGGGAGTGAAAAGATAATAAATAAACGATATATTTACTCTTTAGAATTATAAATATGTCTTGATAATAATAATTATTTCTTGTATATCACATATATTTATCCTTATTATCCTCTATGTAAATAGTTAGTCAAAAAAATCACATTGCTTTGTGAGGTGGCAGTTTTCCGTACACATGAGAGACGCTATCACATCCCTCATGGAATGGAAAGTAAAAAAGTTATATATGATATAATGAATGTGGATGTATAATTATTTTATAAATATCATATATATACTTTATATCCATCATCATACCTAATCATTAGAGTTTTCAATGCAAAAACGAATGGCATCGGTTCGTGAGACGGTAGTACGTAGTACACACCAATGATGATTTCATAACACATTTGATGGAGATAGATATGGTTTTCTATCATTAACATAAAATAAAAAATCTAAGTATATTTAAGTTACTGATTTTATTATATCATAATTTTTCTAAAAAAATTATGTTTTTGGTGAAATAAATAAAATAAAAACACATGTTGAAGAAAATTACCTCTTCTTTGGGTAACCTCCCCAGATTTTTATGAAAATCATTCCAATGTTGGATTTATACCCAAAATAATTCTTATATAATTAATATAGAGAGTTTTTAAGTGATTTGTTTAGGTATTGGTGTATCCAAAAAGTTTTTTACGTGTGAAGAAGAGATTAAAGGTGGTGGACTTTTATAAGTGAGGTGAGTGACACAGTTGTAGTTTTTGAAAAGAAAAATGTGTACCTATTTTTTTATTATTAAAAAGGCCCCATAATTGTCCATTATAAAACCTATATGAGATAAGATATAAATATTTCCTGAAAATTGGTTTTTGGATAAGTTTAATCTTATTTGTAACCCTTATCGATTTAGTTTAACCCCCGGTAAAGCCATTTTTTCCTTAACCATGGCAAATAATATTTGTTGTTTATACTATTGATTTTGGTGAAAATTTAATTTGATATTATTATATAATATTAATTATGATTATAGAAAATATTTAATCCATTTTTCTAAATTCCATTCTTATAAGTGGGAGATTTTAATTTAAAATTAATCCCTCATACGTGATGAGAAATCAGGTTTTCAAAGAGAAAACGATTAAATGTTTAAAAAGTTTTTATTTGTAATTTTCAATATGAAATTGAATAAAATGAACTAAATTAGATTAATATATATATTATTCTACTAATTTTCCTTTAAAACCCATTTAAAATATTATTTAACTTTATAAATAATTTTATGGGAAAGACATATTTCAATTAAAATACAGTATTTATCACTACGTGTAAAAGATTATTATTTTCATAAAATTATCAAAACCTCAACCTAAACTATTTTTTACATGATGATTTTGGAAATTAATTATTTTTTTATGTAAATTTTCTAATATTTTGAAACATTAAATTTAAAACAAACCCACATATGTGATGGAAAAGTTGGTTTTTGAGAAGTGTATTTTTTCAAGAACAATATGATTTTATATTAAATATATGTCTAATAATAATAATTGTATGAATATAAATTAAAATTTATTTTCATATAATCTATACATTTCATTTAAAATATCCGTCATTAGATTTCATTTTAGATAAATAAAGTAGAGAAACATTATGCATTTTAAAAGAGTTTTAAGAAAAAACCCTTATAAATCTCAAAAATATACTTATACTAAAATCCAATATAAATTTTATTAAAAATTAATTAGTTGGATTAAATATTAATAAATAACACTTATGTTAATTTAAAATAAAATTATGAATTTAAATTACCTATCTTATTGAAATGAAATTGTAGTTTTACAAAAAAAATATTTTTTTACTATTCAATGAAAAATCAATGTTTTCTAAATAAAATTACCATAATTTCACCATAAGTCAATTTAGATATAATGGATGCATAAATTATTTTTATTTTATAAAATAAATTTTCTAAAATCTCTAAAAATTAAATATAATATTTTTAAAAAAACATAAAAAATTATATTTTTGAAGAAAAATAATTTTGATGAATATAATTGCTTTTATAAAAATTGATTGATTATTTACTAAGAAATTATAAATAAATTTTTATTAAGTAGGGAATTTATATTCAGATTTCATAAAGTAGTTAATACTATTCATACCTGCATATTTTGCGGCAAGGTTATAAGGAACTTATTTAAAATAATATTGTTTTATGGTTCACTAAAGATCGATGTCACGTTGCATGTATGCTATCGAAGAAACATGTTGTTGTGTATAGTTCAAGCTATATAAAAATATAAAATAATTTGAAGAAAAAATATTCAAAAAATCTTAGGGTTTTATACTTAATATTTTTGTTTTAATTCATCCATGTCAAGTGAGTTGGATTCATTATTTATGAGTTTCACATGAGAGTCTTGGGTACCTATTTTGGTAATGGGATTGCTACTACACTAGTTCAAATTTTATTATGAATTATTCCAAGTTAGTACTGTTCTCTATATAGGGTTTGTAACCCTATGTGACCAAGAGTGTAAGTTAGGTTTTGTTCTATCAGTTTTATATAGGCACAAAGGGTTCATATATAGAGGTCGTAGAATACCTCTTTTCATTTATTTTCAGGTTCCAATGGTTAGTCCCCATATGATGTGGTGTATTATTATTGTATATATTTATTAATATTTATAATTTATGATCATGTTATTTTTCCTTTATCTATTCTATATAGTTTCCATGATTCTATTAATTTTGAAAACATGGAATGTTTTACTAAAAACCAAATGGATGTGAAAATTTGATTTCTAAATTCATGTTTTAGGATACTAAAAGATATATTGTTAAAAGGGGTTATTTCTAAACTCTATTTTCTATATAGTAATGATTTTTTTCATTTTAAAATATATTATGTAGATTCATGGTGGTCTCCTACTAGTATTTTTACTCACTCCCATTATTCATCCATTAGGTGTATTAAAATTTGGTTTTTCATGACACAGAATAGGGAGTGTAACAGTACCTAATGATGAAACTTCAAGATACCTCTCGTCATTATTTTTATGGTGATCAACTATGACTATGGTTCACATGGAGTTACCTCTTGTGGATCATTTTTTGGAACCTCAAGCAGTGATTTTGGGAAGATTATATTAGCCTCTCTAACCTTGTCTTTATATTAGATTCATGATTATGTAAATGATGTTTTTTATCAATTTACCTTTGGTTCATAAAGTGATATATCAATTTTTAATGTTTTCATTATGTTATATGATGTTTGTATTAGATTATAGTTTTATAAATATTTATTTTTGTGAATGGATTACAAACTTATGGATACCGGTTTCTAGATTTCTACATCGATTCAATTTCATAGTTTATTTTTTAATGGTTCTATAATTCAAAATGGATGTATTTTATACACTCAGTACTTCTCTCTATACCATGGATATTGGGAATTATTTTTAATCATTTTGTCATATTTATTCATGGAGACACATTGGGTTCACTTGAGCTCGTTGACTAAAAAATTGAATCAGACCCCTCTTGATTTTTAGCGGTGCATATATAATATAGAGATGTAACCAATAGAACTCAAGAGGTAAGTTATGAATAGGTGCATTACTACAACCTTTTAGGATGAAACTTTAATTTCCATTGGTGTTTGGGAATTATGTCATATATTTTATCCTTTTTCCTAATTATTTTGATGATATTTCCTGTGATTTATTACAATTTCGAGTTTTTAGTGAATACTTTAAGTTATTTTTGAATTTTTAGTTTTTTTAGTAGATATGGGAAGGAAACTTGGGGTGTACATTTTTGGTAAAAATTATAAAATACCATGAGGAAGTAGTGCAATCAGTCTTGGGAACCTCCTAGCGGAACCTACGTATTTGGAAAATGGTTCACCAAACCATGTTTCCAAACCTTTAATAGTGAGAAAATATAGAAAGTTTTTATTTTCTCAGCCCTTTTTATCCTAGATTATAATTTTTATTACTATTTATTATTTAGTAATACTGGGTAATAATTTTATGTTTCATCCATTTGATTTTGTGTAGAATTATTTGTTTATGGGGTATTATGTTTCATATTTTATAGACGATTCCTCCAAGAAGGTCTTAAGATTTTTTATATAGGTTGATATAGTGAACACATACTGTGATAACCCTTTGGTGGACCTTTTTCTTGTTAATTATTTGAATTGAACCAATAACTCTCTAGGTTGTAAATTCAAGTGAGAATTAGATCAAGTAGTGGATAATGATCCAGATTTCACTAAGTTAAATCAAGTAGTTTTCCATGGAGAGTAAGGGTAACAAGATCTTAAAGAACAGATAGAAAATATTGAATTTATCTTTGGTTTCATTAAAACTTTTGTGACTTTGGTTTTTCACCAATACATTGGAAGTACAAACTCATAAATTATGGGAATATATTATTCAAGACAAGCTATTTATGTATATTACTTCAGAACAGTTCAATGATATATTTAAATAGTTGCTTTACCTAGATACCTTGTGGGTTTATGAATCTAGAGAGTTTTTGACTTTAATGTAGGGTATCTTTCCAATTTGGGAATATTCCTCTCAGTTTTAAAAGTTATTTTACCTTGTCCTCAAGCTCCCAATAGATGATTATCCTATGTAGTAATGGTTTTAGATGATCTTGAGACTATAGGTTCAGTTTAGGATTGTTCTTTTTATCATGATGTCCTATAATGAAGTAGTTTATTATATAGTAATAACAGAGATGAATATGCCAGGGTGGAATAGTTTGGGTGGTGCTTCCACTACTATTAGTGAAAGTCTGAGTTCTCTATCTAGTTATAGAAATAACCATAAAGAATATCAATAGGATAGTAATGGGAGTGTGCATATACGTTGTGTTTCCACTCCTAGGACACCTTCAGTGCATAGTTTGTTGGTGTACTTCCAATGTGGGAAGGAGGGTCATTCTAAATCATATTTCCAAGAAACTCCTATGATATTCCATATTTTTGGGCACATGGGTCACCTATATCGCTTTTATATGAACCCAACTCAATGTAGTAAGGATTTATATTCCTATAATAGAGTCTTTATGGTGTATAACAATGATTCTAAAAGAGTAATATACTATCATCATATGATGGGATATTCTCATCGTTCATAAATATGAATTTATATTTGTAAAATCATGTTCTTGAGAAATATGATATTGGTATTATGACTATTAAAGGTATGGTGTTTATTTTATCCTTTATAAAATTGTCTTTTTTGATATAGGTGTATCTCTATAACACCTATTAGGTTACTGGTATGATATACTTCAAGTTTTGTATATTTAATTAATCATTCTTAGAGTTTTTAGGCATTGGGGAGGGGGAAATCAGTTATTGTGGAAACAATCCTGAGTGCATGGTCAGTGCATGGTTTGTCTAACCATGTGAAACATCATGTGAGGGTGATGTTTTGGGAATAATGGTCCATTTTCATGATTTGAGAATGGTTTGTCCTGTATGAAATTATTTAAAATCAAGTATTTTGTTTTTTAGAGACAATAGATCCAACATAGATGGTGAATGGTTTGTCAAACCATGTTTCCAAATTGTGTGGTGTGCCGATGAAATTAAAAAAGCTTGTATTTCCAATTTACCCTATTATATTTGTGTTCTATTGGCTAAATAGCTTCCCCCATTCATGAAAAACCCCTCTCCCTACATCTTATAATTTCCTTCTCTCAATTTTTTAATGGATTTCTCTTGAATACTTGGTGGTTTATCTTTAGGTAGGATCATTTTACTCATGGTATTTCCTTCTTTCCCATTGGTCTTCCTTTGTTCTTCCATTTTTATGGAATGGTGAAACCCTAACATGTGTTTTGAAATATCCTATGTTTTTAATGTTGGTTTCATGTTATTTCATTGTGGTTTATGTGTGTTAAGAACTATCCCACTCAAATCTAGTGGGTGTCATCAAAGGTGAAAATTTTAAATTAAATATCAACATCGATGTATCTATACAAGGGTTATTTTCTATGGAATTACATTAATTCATTATTTAATTTTTTTTATTTAATTTTACATATTTTGTGTTATTTTTTATGGTCTACCCTTTCTTATTATGATTCTTGGATTTGGTTAGAAATTTATGGTATAAATTGAATTTTCAAAGGGAGTTGGCTTTAATGAACACCATATGTTTTTCAAAATGACTCAAAAATATTTGAAAATTACAAATGGGTTTTGAATGGCTTTTTAAATAGGTCTCTCATTACATTAGTTTATTATCTTATTATGGGTATGTAAGTATTATTAAATTTGATTTTAATGGGTTATATAATTGAAAATTATTAATGTTTTTTGTGTTTAGCATTGAGTATAACATGAAAAGCCTCTGGCATGGGTGTGTGTTCATGACTTAGAAAATGTTCTTGTTATCAATTTGACTAAGGGATCCTTTTTGAATAATATAAGTGAGATTACAAATGTGCCCATGTGGACCAACTAAGCCCATGGTTTATTGTTGGCACCAGGGAAGACTAAGAGAGCTACCAAATTGTTGATCTTTCTTATTCGTCTAGAAAAATTTGACTTAGACTGTGTCACAATATCCTCTTTTGGTTAGAGATAATAGTCTAAATTACTTTTTTCTGATATATTTATATAATTGATTCATGATTTTGGAGCCTTGATTGATTTATAAATTATATACATAAAAATATTTTCTATATTTCATTACATAATAATGTTTATTCTTATGCTTAATATGATTCCATGTGTGGGTGTGTTGAGAATGTTCTGTGAATTGTCATTATTTATTTATTTTACCCTTATTTTTCATGTTTTTAAAAGGTGTTTTATTCATGGAAACCCAAAGGTATTTCTGAAGAATTTTTCTCAAGTGAACTTGTATTTATGGTACACTTGGTTTAGAAAAATGATTTTTCAAACATGGAATATTGGTTTTCATGGATAAATTCCTTAAATAGATTCATGGTGTTATCCTATTGGGAATTTTGAATCACACCCAAAATATTAATTTGGGTGTACAGAGACCTTGTTTTTTCATACACAACTAAAGGTAAGGGTACAATGCAGTTTTGTGTATCCTCTTGATTACCAGCATCCTTGGTTGGTTGGGATAGTGGAGATGTGGTCACACGAACTTGGATCATGTGGAGAATTTTTTGGTTTTATTTCGTTGTATTATGTTGTATTATCCTTTTGGTATTTATTATAAGTTTTATCTTTTGATTATAGAAATCAAGTATATATGTCTTGTTTTATATCATGATGAAATTTATGATATATGTTTAAGGAAATGTTTTGTTTACTCGGATATGTATATCTATATATAATGGTGTTACTGATTTGTTTGTAGTGTTTTTATAATTAATATATGGGTCATACTGGTTTTTGAAGGATGAAACCATTCCCAAATGGTTATACATGATGCTCTGGTCCTTGTCACCAGCCTGTAGTGATCAAGAACATGCATTAGTCCTTTTGGTGGGATGACTAAAGTGACGGGTCGGGTTGACTTGGGTTGGTTCACTAAAAAAGGTATCATGTTGTTTGGGGGTCAGTGGTAGATAAGATATAGGACCATCAGGGCTTGGGAGGTAGGTGTGGAGGAGTCCTTGTCCATCTCCTCATCACGCCAAACCCTAACTTTCAATGGGTGGTCTGGAAATTTTTCTTATAATTCAAACTCGATTTTAGGTTATTTTGATAATATTTCATTTTTCTCATCACTGGTTCTATGTTTCATAAATAACCCTTGAGTGGTTTTAATAAATTTTGAGTTTATTGATAAACTGGTGTATAGTAGAGGTTCATAGTTAGTAGTAACTATGGGAATCCCATGTTACCATCTCTATGGTATTTCAGTGCTATTTGACATGATTGGTGCATGGTTTTTCTGACCATGTGTCCAAAACATGCACATTTTAAAAAGGATTAAATTTTTTATGTTTTCATCCATTATTTTTTGAAGGTGTTTTTAATATTTTTTTTGTTTGTATGATACAAATTATAATGGTTTATTTTGTTTTAATTTATTCTTATTGAGATTTAGTTGTGTTATGGTTGAGTTGGTATATTGTGTTTTATAGATAATTCAGCCAATAAGGTCCTCTTATAGACAAAGGGAGAGTAATATAAATCATGTTACATAGGTGAATATTTTGATTGGACTAACCTTAGTGGAGTTAGTGGTCCATACCATATAATATCTTGGTTAATTGGGTGATAAATTTTTGGAATATACAATAGACCATGATTTGAATTTTACTAAGAAGAATCCAATGATCTTCCATGGTGAATGGGTACCCATGAGCCTTTGGAATGGATCAAGTGTATATTTCTCATCTATTAGACCCCTGTGACCTAAATGGTGGTCTTATCCACTTAGAAGTTGAAAGGAATGGGTATGAAGTGGTGGGGATCTATGGTGAGAGTGAAGAGTAATGATTATATCATTTAAAATACCTTGAAAACGATTTTAATTAAATATTTTATCCTAAGATGCAAAAGGTAGCTAAGGCCCATGAGTTTGGGAAAATGGAGAAAGGAGACCATCCAGTAATGGAATATACTCATTGGTTTTTTGAGTTAGTTCATTTGTCTCTAAATATTATTATGAATGATGATATCAGTGTGATATATTTTGAAATGGTCTTGAAGGCCATCATTAGATCAACACTTATCATTATTTTCCTACAGATTTATTCCAAGATGGTGGATAAAGTGGTGATAGACACCATTGTTCTAGTGATTGTAAATATTCTACAAAAAACATTAGATATATATTTCTAAAAAACATTTATTTTCATTTATTCAAAATCATCACTATATCGTTCCTTGGTAGGAGAGATTATTTAATCTTTTTACCTAAATATTGATGTGAGAGTGTGAAATATGCCAACCTTTTTATCAAATTCATGTTCCATTACACTGTCTTGTTATTTTTTCTGTAATTTCTTATACTGAATTTTATTGATAAATATAAGAAAACAATTTCCCACTTATTTGGGAACATTCATCATATGATCTTTCATTTTATAATTAATATAATTTATTAATGAATCAAAATCATTAATTGAACAAACTTCAATTGAATAATCATAATATATATATTTAATAAAACTTAAACCACACTAATTATGTTTAGTTGTTGATGGATCTAACTTTAATTTTATGTTCTTATTTAACTTCCTTGCTTATTATTTCTTCTTATTTTTTACTATACTAAAAATAATATTTATAATTATAATAATAAGAGTAACATCCTTTTTCCCCATTTACAGTAGGTAAAATAATTCATGAAATATGAACATCCCAAAGGATATTAAAGAAAATCATGGGGAAAATTTGGATCTTAAAAGGTAACCACCTTTGATATCACTTGTTAGGATCTGATTGGGATACTAAGAGAGTTGTTGAATTAATGATCCCTTTTTATTTTATGATTTCTTCCCTTTTAAAATAAATAACATGAAAAAGTAAATGTTCTTGATCCACTCAACAAAATCACCTAGTCTTGACTCATATAAATAATAAATACAAATCAACGAAAATTATATTTACAAGGTTTGGATACCCATTGTTATTCCATTCCATTTTGGTTATTCCCTACAATTTGGATTCAATAGTATTTCCAAAATGTACTAAAACACATATTCCACAATGTTCTTTACACTTCCAGTGTATATAGAAGATACATCTATTCCATTATAATAAAAGATTATATATCATCCTCCTATCACTGTTTTATCATGAACCACTTGTAAATTTGGTATTCCTCTACAAGAATATGGTTTAGTAGATCTACATGTGCACCACATTGAGAACTTTAGCACTACTGGATTTGAGACTTCCTCTATATTTTGAGAGATATGAATCTTCTTAAACGCCTTGAATATTTAGGTTCTCGGATGATACCTCACATTAGAAAATATTCTTATCTCCTCAATAAAGGTTTTATCGAACTCTATCAGTGTTCTTGCATAATGGATGAATGTTATATCAATATATTATATCTTCCCCACTTTAGGTCCCATTACACCTATGTTAAAATAGGGGAAAATACCAATTAAATTTGGTACCTACTGGTGCATTTAGAATCATCATAAAAATGTCACATAACTCCTCAATTAACTTCCATGATATCTATCATCACATACAATCCATAAAAATATCATAGATTAATATTTTCCTCTTACAATATGAATTAAATCACTATTTAATTTACTTAAATAACCAAAAAAACTTATTTTAATTATTTTTGAATAATGGATTAAAAGAAATTCCCATAATTATTGAGACCTTAAATAACCATTCAATATTATCTTAATTGGTCTAATTGATTTTTATGTGTCACCTTCTAACATGAACTTCACCAAAACATGTTGAAGAATACTTTTCCATTTTCCCTCAATGTGTTGAACACTATGGCGTGGTACTCCCATGTTACCCATTTTACATAGGCACTCTTCATTTAAACCCTGGTCACCACTACAACTATTTTTTCCTTCCCAATGTTACATATGGATTCTATCAAGCATCACACCAACCTCTATAGTGTCGGACTAGTTGTACTGGCCTTTTCAAACCCAAGTATTTGATGAGGTGTTTCATCATCCAACCACAAACACCATTTCACATGTGTTGGGATAAACTGTGTTTTATAGTTGATATGGAATCTCACCACAGGGACCATTGTGGTAGGGTCCCATTAATTTTCTCTATTTTTTATAATTTTATTCTCAATATGCCATATTTCATGGGCATGGCCTTCACCTTCCTTACTGAAGAATCTTCTTCAATTACTTCTTCATCATATCACAACACATATTGATATCAACAAAACTATTATCATATTAACACAAAATAAAATAAAATCCAAAAGTCCCAATATTTTATTGGGTAACCAATTCATATATAAGGGGAAGGGATGATCTATTAGGGTTTTCATAATTGTTTCATAGTTTCTAAAACTATGTAGCTTACCAGGAAAACCATATAATGTATTATTTTGTATGGGGTGATCTTTCATGGTTGATTTATGGTTTGGTAAACTATATAGACAATCTATTTGATTTATTATGGGTTCAACACGGTAATAACCATATTGTTCCCAAAGAGTTTCCCAAATCATATGGCATTCTTAGATTTTAATTTTTGCAATTTACATCATTTACCCTGTCGGAATTTTACCCATAACAAATTTTTCATAATCATTTTCATGATCTAGAAGACTCCATCCATTTATTCTTCCATAACCAATCTAATTATATGGTTTCCATGGAGTTCTAGTGGATAAACATTATGGTAACCCTTGATTAATTATTGATTTTTCCTTTCTCCCTAGTCTAGTCTATTTTTCCTATGGTTTATTCTTGTTCTATAAATATTTCCATTTATGGTGGACTTTTTCCGGGACAATGATGATTTAAAATATTAAATATTTTGATGATTAGTTCTTTTGAGGATCTATTTCTTGTAAATCTCTTAATATTTTGAGAATATGATGATGTTACAATAACAATAAGGTGGTGTTATTTATATAATGAATATTTATATTATGATACTTTGAGTACTTGAGTATTATATTTTTTATTACGATGTTATGATTGATATATATTATTGGAGATTTATTTACATTCATTCATTATGTTTCTTGTTTTTCTATTTAATAAAGTGAATGTTTTATTTGGTTTTCATTAAAAATCAGTTATACACCTATGAAATGTTTGCTAAAATAATCTAAGGATTAATTTGAATAAAATTATATTTTCAAAGGAATTGTTAAAAGAAATGTATGCTATAAATAATGATTCATTCATTGGTAATAATTTTATTTGAGTTAAGTCTAGTTTATTTTTAATTTACTTGAATTTTTTGCATTTTTAGAGATGTTTATATGATGTTATTGTCATGTGAGTTGGATTGATTATTGTTGAGTTTCACATGAGATCCTTAAGTAACAAATTGTGAAATTGGATGATTGTTTCACTACATTATATTTTGAACAAACTAGTGTCTAGTTTATATTGTTCTCTCGATAGGGGATGGCAACTAGTGAGGCAAAGGGTAACTCGAGGATGGTTTTTTTGGGGTTCACATGGGTTTCAAGTGTTCTAATATAAAGGTTCTAGATTATCTATTTATTTTATTTTCATGTCCCAATGGATACTTACCATGCCATATATATTATTTTTATTTATCCTTGTTGATGTTTATATTTGATGATCATATGATATTACCTTTGGTTATGCTTTATACTTTCATTTTTCATCTTATTTACCGAACATGGATTATTTTATTAAAAAATAAAAGGAATGTCAAAATGGTTTTTTAGAATTAGTTTATTGGAAAGAAGAATATATTTTTTAATAAGGGTGGTTGCTAAACTCTATTTTTAAACTAGTGCTAATGGTTTTTATTGTGAAATATATTATATAGATTTATTTTGGTATCCAACTAGGATTTTACCTCATACATTGTATACATCCATTACGTGTATTTAGACTTGGTTTAGTCTAACTCAGGAAAAGGGAAAGGCTCCATATAATATGCGGTAAATCCTTATTATCTATCATCCTTCTCATTATGGTGATTTGTGGTGACCATGAGTAACATGAATTTTTCCCATTTAATGCATTTTGGGGATTCTCAAGTGGATATTTTGGGTTTATTATGTATCAAACTCTTTGGAATTGTCTTCATTTTTTATTCATGTTGATGTATATGATGTTTTTATCACATTACCTTTTTATTATAAAGTTATTTATTCAAGTGGTATATTTATATTGTATTATACTTAGTTTTTAATGGATTATACTACTGAAACAGCTTATTTGTGTGAATGGATGTCAAATTTATAGATAGATCCTGTTATATTTCCTGCCGTAGTCTATGTTTTTTATTATGTATTTTGATGGGTGAAATCATTCCCAAATATTGTTTTTAAGACCCTTAGTTCTTGTCACTAACCAATGGTGATCATGAATTCTCTTTGGGCATTGTACAGGATTTTCTCTCGATGATGAGGAGGGTTGATCCAGGCCAATTTTTTACATTTGTATTAATTATTAATCACCCTATATAACCCTGTTATGAGATCCTTAAAATGTATTTTAGATCGCAAAATAATGATGAAAATAGTGTTAAAATACCTTTTCTAGAAAATAGAGCACCAAATCTTCATCTACGGCTCAATCCATATCTTTAAATATATATATATATATACAAGTTTCCATGTGTCGATGTAACTTATTAAGATAGGAACATAATTATTCTTAAATATGACATATCACATGTTGAAATAACTCTATGTTAATAGTATGAATCTAGTGATACACAAGATTAATCAAACCTGAGAAATTTTCTCGCCTCTCACAATTCTCAAGTTATTCTAACGTGATCAATATACTCACCTTATCTGTGATATAGAATAGTTTTTTGGATAATTCATATCGAATTATTATTATATATTGATAGGTTTAACATCACACAATACTTATATCATAATCCATAATTCCACTGTAGGATTCAATGTGCTTGGTTATTCCTGCATAGCACTTGATTAATGTCATGAAAAGCACATTCACAGATGATGTAAATCTAACATGGTAATTGGTTGATTTATATATATAACATACCATGAAACACATTTCTAGTTAATATCAGACAATATTTTTGTGTATAGATTTAATTTTGTATAGGCCTACATGAGTTATTCTTATGGGAAACTTGTTTAATATCACACAAGCCATATGCGACATGAAGTGAATCCAATTTTATGTCTTATCATAAGGAATTAACACTTGTGTAAGAATAGATAGACCACCTATGGTTTTAGACTTACATAACACATTACAACATTGGTTGATCCTATTCATCCAAATAAAATTAATATTATGAAATATAAGAAAAAAAATTCTTCTTTTTCAATTATGAATGGAATTTGATAATTTAAAAATTGTTTATAAATTATAAAAAAAAATTATTTTAGGATAATTATTAATTTATAAATGTATTAATAAAATATATAATTATAAAATTTCTATAATTATTTAATATTTTTTATGAAAAAATTATTAAAGAAATATCCCCTAAAAATTAAATATTAATATTAAATGGTTTTATCAAACTATATGACATGCCTAATAATTTGGAGATGAAGTTTTCATTTATAAATTATAAGGTGATTTATAAATTATTAATAAATTTAAAACTAATTCTAAAATATAATTTTTTTATTCTTAGTAGTAAATTTATATAATAATTGATTCGAAATGATAATATTAAAATGTATTACTTGAGAGATTATTTAAACCACATAAAAATTAGTTTTAGTGTTTTATTTAATAGTGCTTTATGTGATATTAAGATTATGTTGTTTTAGATAATAGAAAATGGATTATAAAATATTATAATTTATTAATATCATATATTTAAATTAAAATTTATACAATGAACAATATAGAAGATTTCATACTAGTTAATAAATATGAAGTGTTTATATTAAAAAATTATGGAATATTCATAATGAATATCTAACTTATATAATATTTATAATTTTCTTTTATTAATGAAAATTTCATAATTGTTTTTCTCATATTTAGATTATGAATTTTTCATTATTTATTTAATTATTTCCTTATTCATATATATAATTGTTATATTATAAATTTTGATGTGTATTCCTTGGTAAAAGGTTGTTAAACTACTTCAAGAAATTATCAGACATGAATTTAAATAGTTACATTCTAGGTATGATAATGGATTTTATCTACCTAGACATTGGATTATATTGAGTTATGAAATTGAATTGTGTATTTAATTATTATTTTCACATATTAGGTTTTAGAGTTTTTAAGAAAAAGTATCATTGGCTAAAGGTAATTTGTGTTGGACTGCACACTAGCATGGAGGCTTATGCCTTATCTTGAAAAGTGAGGGTTGACTATCTGTGGCTCTAGGTTTACTCAAGTAGTTATTATTGATTTAATATAATATTAAATAATTTACATGAAAAAGTTTGAATTACCTTATACATAGAATTTATTTTTATATATATAAATATAGTTAGTTTTTAATTTGGTCTAGTAATGAAAGCTATGAGTTGTTTAAAGAGTTACATATATATATATGTGTGTGGTTTGAACGTATTGGTTTGGTGGAATATTCTAAACTGAATCATCAAATGAATTCATACATGTAAATGGAATGCATGGGATAAAATGGTGAGATAAAAATTCAATTAAAAAATACTAAGTGTTTGATTCTTTCTAAATAAAAAACTTGTCCAAACATAAATTATTTAATAAGGTAGGTTTTTTCAGAGAAAGGTTCCCATGGATTATCTTTTGTATTACATTAGAAATGTATATCCCTAAGAGTAATTTAAAAAGTCACACTACTCTATTAAGGTTGCATTTAGCTAGGAAACCCTATGGGTTTGGACAATAGAGGAAGTGAGTTGGGTTTATCCATATGTTGGATTTCATAAAGTGTTATCCCCTCAAATTTTCAAGAGCAATATTCAATATTATTGGTACAACTCCCTTCCGAAATAACTAAGTTGTGAGAGTAATTCCAATGAGGAATCATTTCTTAGTGAAATGTGGATCCTTTGACACTAATGTGTATGATTAATTTAAAATAATCATCATTTTTTTGGGAGTACATACAATAGAAGCCCCTATTAATTTTTTTATTATACATTATAATCATTTCATAAAATCATATATTATATATAATTTATAGCCTTATCTTCTAAGTTAAATTTTAGATCAACCCTCGGAAAATAAAATCTTGTTGTAAGAAACATTTAATAATATTACATTAAGATAATTTCTTAAGAAAATGTAAATTACACACATTAGAGCAACACCTTTTTGGGTAACCAAATGTAAAATTTATTCAATGCTTGAATATAGATTCTTATAAAAAGAATAAAAATATTCACTCATGGTTTTAAAATCATTATATGTGTGATTAACTGAGTAAATTTAGTCTCTTCTCATATCATAAATGTGATTGAGTATTTCAATCTCTTGTATAGAATAAAATACACTCTAATTATTGTTGTGGTTGTCGAATTCATTCTGTTAGAAATGTTTTGATATTGTGAATGATTTCAAAACACATACATCATTTTCTCAAAGTTTGAAGGATAGATGAATGTGGCATGTTATGTCTTGGTTTTTTTTATAGAAAATAAAGTGTATTTAAATGTATGAACTAGATGAGGAAAATTATGTTGTATAATCTAACAATGTTTTTTTAAGGAGTCAATCAAGGTCATTGAAACCAAATGTGTTATCATAAAGGGGGATTAATGATTAAAATGATTGAATTTTTCAAAATACCTATTGTAGTTTATGAAAATCCTTGGAATTTTCATGTTTTGTATCAATGTTATAGAAATTAGTCCATTGGTTTTGAGGATTATGTGTAACAAAATACACACTTTACAATTGTTTTAAATATATATTAGTTTAGAATTAATGGAAGAATTGATAAATCCTCTAGTTTTATTTCAAGTAATTAAGAAAAAATTTTCTATATAAAATAATTTAATGTAATAGAATATATTAATATTAGATTGATATTTGTAAAGGATGTGTCTAATTATGTCATTTATGTTATAAAATAAGAGATTTTTTTTGTTAGTAGGGTGTTGTTATGAACAATATGAGTTTAAGGATTCCATACACATGGCTTATGATTCCTCAAATTCTATAAATTTGTTTGATAAAAATACTAGGATACAAATTTTTTATCTATGATAATTGTGTTTATAAAAATGTTTATTAAAATATAGGGAATTGAGATTCCATCACAAATATTTTAATATATTAAAGAATAATATTATTTAAAATTAAAAGATCTAAACACATAGGACAATATAATTATTATTGAAATAATATTTTTTTTAATATTCTATATTAAAAATAAGAGTTTTTTCTTTATCATAAAAAAGGTTTTTGTTTCTTAGAAAGATATTCTGAAGAGAATATAGCATCTGAGAGACAAGTTGGAGAACGTTTAGACTTAGTGATGTTCAAAGTCAACAAATAACCGATTATACCAATCAAAACAAAAAGTGAATGTCACTAAGAATCAAAAACTGAGTTTAGGATATATGTTAGTGAAGATAAATGTAAATGTTTCATTTGTTTACATTAATAAAGTGAATATCACTATATTATAAAGAAATTTAGGATATTTTGGTAAAGTAGTAATGTAAATAGTAACATTAGTTACCAAAAGATTTCATGTAAAATGTTTTATGGAACGGGTTATGAAAATAGTGACAGGGTACTTAAAAATATTTATAAGTAGACATCAAAAGTATTTAACATTATAAAATTAGATGTTGTGAAGTTAATGAGTCTAAATTTGTTTAAAGAATTTAAAATTAATAATATTATTTTCAAATATCACTAGTATTAATACTAAAATTAATCATTAATGATACATAATAAATATTTTAGTGGGAGGATTCTTATTTGGTTGCCACATAGATATGTGGTAGGAATTACAAAGATATGTGATGAGTTTAAAAAGACAACTAAAAGTGAAACAAACATAAGGGTGATCTAGAAGTTCAAGAATTTAAATGTATCATGTTACACAAAAAGTAATTTCCACTTTATCATTATTTAATGTTGGACACATATATGTATATATTGATAGACAATTTATGAAGTGAAGTGTTTATTTACCTCTCAAATTATTCATTTGACTTGTCACTAAATAGTGTTTATCATGGAGTGTTATAGGTTTTGATGAAATTTAAAGGTTATGATAAGTATGATTCTTGTATCGGGATAAAATATATGCTCGTGAATTAAAAAATGGGTCTTGTGTTCTTGATTACCCATGAAGTATACCCCATAGAATTTCATACACAATTTCTTCAGAATACTAGAGTTGAATTGATAATATTTAGTGTCCAAATTACCTGAGGTTAGTGAGATATTTAGAACCATAACTTTCATGTTTTGATACCTTTCATAAAAAATGATTCATTATTATATACTCAATGGTGGATGGGTATGTTTCTAATCATTTCATTTCTTGGATATTTACAAAGAGAGTATTTTGAATCTCATATGAAAAGTATAATATATTTTACCTTGATTTGGATAGAGTGATAAAGTGTTTGGTCACACAAAGATAGTATATATGATGTGATTTTAAATTTGAGTGAGGATTATGTGATGTTATCATCCATAAAAGTTAATTATTTGTGATGTATTCATCGACCTCATCAGTTGATACATTGTAAATTTTGAAAATATGATCTTTTAATATGGGATTGACATACTCCATGTACCATGTTCACTAGATTTCATAGAAAGACGGATCACGAGAAAATTAATTCTTTCATATGATGCAGCTAGTGCACAAAGGTATAGAGATAATTATTTTTGATAGAGATCATTTTAGATCCCTTTATAGCTTAAATTTCATTGATGCCCTTCTAGAGGCCACTCTTTGATTAAATATATAGATATAATGAATCATATTTATTTTCAATTCTAAAAAGTCCCTTGGGATTATCTGTTCTATTTGACTGAATGGGGATTGATTTTTTACTTAGAGATCTTCTCTCAAAGTTTATTAGATTTAATCCAAATGTAGTTTTGGATTGTTATTCACATGGGTTTGTATATAATTTGATATTGGTGAAGTTAATGATAAATTATAAAAAGTTTTTTTATAAGATATCCAAAATAAGTTTTAAATATAATTTCCCAAGTTATAGTGTATGATATAGTATATGGTGAAAATAGTATACATTATTTAATACTTTAGTGCTAGTGGGAAATTGAAGGAGATAAGACCAAAATACTATTTTATAGTTGATATGAATTGAACCCTATCATATTTTTTGATAGTTAAAAATTATATGGTATAACGTGAATAAAGTATCATAATTTTATATGCTTTTGTGTTTGATATATCATAAAGTCTTGTTTTATGATAACATGCCACTACCTCTGCATGGTAGTCGAGTGCCAATATGATAATAATCTCATCTCTTGCACTAATATATTTTTATTATTAAATAAATTTAATAATATAATACTTTCAAAAGATGTGATGAATTCATATAATGGGTAAATGGTTGATAGTAGCATTAAATCATGTGTTGTTAATGTAAGAGCTAACACTTTCAATGATCTGATATATCCCAATATCTATATAAGGAGTTGATCACCATGAGATGGTGATTTTTAGAGCCCATATAATGAAACTCTTCTCTCTAAATCTCTCTTTATCCCACACACTTTACCCAAGTGAGATACGAGAATACCATCGATGATGAGAGTATACCTCTCGTGTGATGAGTAATTTATATCAACCCATCGATATACCATGAAGGTGGGATATATTTTAGCTTCCACAAAGTGATCTTCATCAAGCATATCGATAAATATTTTTCAGTTTTCAATACTGCAAGGCACCTTTATTTTTCCTTTTAATGGTTGTATAATTTATGATATTTATGTATAGTGATCATAGTTCTTCAGTTCTTTATAAATTTACTTGTGTTAGATTAGTTGTTAATAACCAAATAAACCCAAGCATGACATAATTTAAAATTCATAGATATAAGGAATAGAAGGAGAGGAAGAGGGAATAATGGAAGGATGTTCCCCCATTATCAACTAATAAGAGAGCCCAAGTCCCAGAGGTGTTTTTAATAAAATATCCCCCAAAAAGGAAAAACCTTAACCGCTTAATGTATAGATTTGATAAACTTGTAGATGTTTGGTAGCTTTCCAGGGAACGTTTTATGTTAGGTTTAGTAGTTTAACAACACTGTCTGAACCATCAAAACACTAATGGAATACAATAAGGGTTTTGGTGGATTTCCACTACCCCTACCCCAACCAACCACCTACCACAAAAATATGAAATCTTAGTTCAGGCCCTCAACACCCTAACTTACTCCTCAAAATATACGCCCAAGTCATTGAAAATACATCTCATAAATCTAATTACAAATAAATTTTCAAAATTTTCAAACAACCTTTGTTCCACTTCCATGAGAACCTGATTTTTCTCTAATTCTACTAAAAAACTATGGTGTGGTCCCTACTATGACACTTTTAACCTTTCGAAAGCCATATTTTTCATCTCCAATTATATTTACTAGTTAGTGATATTTGATTCACACTCCAATACCTATAAATGCAATTAGTTATTATGTACATCCACTACACCCTAAATAATGAAACTTCCAAATCTCGTAACAACGCTTTCTCTAATCTATCATACAAAATTGTCACTCCTTTTTCATAAGTATTTAACTTATTCCTACATCATCTCACTATATTTTGTTAAGATAAATATCAAGGATATCTTTATTCATTAATAACCTCAAAAAATATGATAACTTTCACACTGTATTGCCGACTAAATTCACTAACTTTATAGAAATTTTCCTACCTCAGCGATATTAACACATTACTAAATCCTTGATTTCATACTTCAATAGTTTATTCCATTAATATATACTATAACACCAATCACTAAACACTATACTCAAGAATTACATGAATTATCCTCACCCTTTATTAATATTCCACCTCTTGAGACTCAATCAATCAAACAAATCCCCAATCTATCGTACAAATCATTATGATTCCTTACACACACAATATTTTCAATGTAGTTCTATTATAATTCATAAATTTCATGTTCATCAATTATCAAACACTCTTACCTTGTCAGATCATTCAAATCAATACTTATAACCAGTATTCATTGTTTAATAGAAAAATATGACCATTTGCATCCAAGATCCAAAGTGAAATGATAATGACCACTAGTTTGGAATCATCATCCACATATCCAATGATTATTTTAATAATTATCTAAATAAATGGTTGCACCTATAAGATAATTTTGTGCTCTCCACCATAGTATTTTCCTTATCAATGATCAGTGTGGATCAACCAATAAATAATTTATCCTCATATAAACAATGACACTAAGGATCCACTATCACTTTCTTATAATAGTCTTATCCCATATCCTCACTCTAGAGACTGTAGATATTGATATTATTTACTAAAACACTATCTAATTTCATTGATAACAAGTCATAAAATACTTGAATATTAATGAGTCTTCATCATAATCTATGAGATCACTTTCCACCACATGAATCTCTATCCTCAAGAGGTTATTGAATCCATATCATCATACCAGAAATTTACTAATATCACAAGTTCCCAAATCACCTAATTAATGAATTATCTATATTATCTATAATTAAAACAAACCATAAATTCCCTCAACATTCCAAAAAATCTCTCAGATGAATATCACACTAAATTTTTAATAAGAGGTGGGGTTTGAGTTCATCACTCACATAAGTTGACCATATAAGTTATTCATGTTGATCCTAAGAGATAATTATATAGTTTTTGTGATAAGTGAGGTAAAGAATTAGTGAAGAGGATATTATTGAGTTTTTTTATGTTTTTCATTACATAAATAATATTCAAAGAAAAATCAATCAATTCAATGTGAAATGGTCACAATGGTTATAAATATCATAATTAGAGTATCATGATTCATGCTTGTTCTTTGAAGGGATTACTGAACATGAGAATATAAATAACCTATAGGTTCCCATGGTGAATATGGAGATAAAGTCCAGGTGTTGAGACGCCCGTAACACATGGCGTATTGAAGAGGAGTATGCCCAAAATGAGCAACTGGAAAGGTATCATTCCAAAGGTTGTCCCCATGGTGGGATTCCAATGTACTTGTGTAAAATATGAATCCACTAAAGCCATGGTGGTGTAACTAAAAAAATAACTTATACCAATAGAAATATTTTGACATAAAATGTATATATTTTCAAAAATGGTAAATTCCAACAGATAATATGTTTTATTGGTATTAATTTTAAGTACCAACACTTTTTCCACCAGTAGATATATATGTTTTCAATGATCTCCCAATACTAACATATCATTTACCAATGGTTAATTATATTGCTTTCTCATACTAATACAAACATTTTTTTACCAACACATGAATTTTTTAATAATAATAATAAACAAAAACTAATATTTTACCATTACAAAAAATTATTATAATAAATTATTCAATAACAACAAATTTTTTATCAATAACCAGTAAAGATAAACCAGTTTTTTTGTATATTTATTTTTATGACCAAAGCCAATATCCATTTTTATAGGCTTATTAAAAATATCCAATTATTTGATTTTAATTTTCAATTTTATCTAAATATAAATAGTGTTTATATTTTTTAGCATTGTTCATTTAAAAAAATCAATATTTATTTAGAAAAAAATTAAAATCATTATGATATTTTATGTAATTACATATATGTTTGATACTCCCAATATAAAAGATAATTTAATTTTTATCTTTAATTTTTATACAAATAATTAAATCTAATAAAAATAAATTAAAATAATTAATTATTTAAATTTACCAAATAAAAAAACATAACAATCCATTGGTTACCACTTGATCATGCTCTATGGTTTCCCCACCAACGTCTTCCTTGTCTACTGGGAGATCTCCCTTCCTCGGAAACTCTCAGTCAGAGCATCCACTTATTGCATCAAAAAATTAATTTATAGGCATTATTACAATCATTGAAGGGGGTCTTAGTTGATGGATGTTTTTATGGGATTCCTAATCACTTGTAAGGCTCTCGACATTGGATGAAATCATTTTCAAATTCATCTTCTTCCCAGACAACATTGTGGCTGGACCACTATGGAATGTACTTCTTCATCATTGGGTAAGATGTTTAAATCAAGAAATGGTCCATCTTGAGTCATTGATCTCTAGTCAATTCATATCGTTTCATGGGTTCTTTATTTCATCTGTTTTCAATTTCATCTTTGATTTCCTAGTGTTCATACCATGACAACTATTAGGATATGTATAATCACCCAGTGAAGATGTTCTATGATGTTTCTTTCAGTGATGTAGATTAAAAAATTCAATTTCCAAGATGACTATCATGTTTAGTGTTATAAGTGACCCCATGTTCAATGAGTGTTTGCATCCTAGAAGACCCCAACATGTGATGGGGTTCAACAAGAAATCTAGGTGATGAAATTCTTGGAAACATTCTTCCCAATATTGATGGAACTTTTCATAACACTCCCACTATGGTGGTGTTCACTAATGTCTATAAAACAAGACACAAAGATATCTTTTATTACCAAAAAGATTCTTTTCATGCTCCCATTGTCTCGATACAAAAGTCTATGTAAACATCCAATAAGATCCAAATATACAAAGAGTTAGTATGTCATTCTCAATTGAAAAGTTGTCTTATTATAAATTCAAATTTGCTTTACTAGATTATATGATTTAATTTATTGTTACTATAGTATAGAATTTGAGTTATGTGTAACTCTTAATTGAAATTATAATCATTATCAATGGTTTTTTGTAATAGTTTAGATAATCCTCTAGTTCTTTTTATATCATGCATTGTTATTTTATGTTTTAGTCACTAATTATATTCTATTAATGTGTTCACTTGTTATTTTTATGTGATCTTTAGTTCTTCTTTTCATTTTTCTATTGTTGTTCTCATTGGTTATTTTTATGTCATGCTCTATAGATTTTGTTGTGATCATTGATTATATATTCTGTTTGTGTTCACTAGCTGAATAATCTTTTGGTTCTCATTTTTTCCACTAGTTAGATATACCACTTTTTATGGTAACATGTTAGATAAAGTGGCCACTAGTATCACTAGTTATCTTCTAGTTTATATTCATAGGTTGGATAATCTTCTTCTTATTTTTATAACATGCATTTTTATTTTATGTTATTGTGGTCAATTGTTATCTTCAAACCTAAAATTATCAGTCAAAAATTTATATCTCGTAAAATACCAACCCAAGTAGGTTGGTGTTTTGTAAATTTTTAAAAAATTTCCTTAATTGGGATGAAGAATATGATCGGTCTGTGAATCATTTGAAATCTTTGGGTTTGGTAAGTCTTGTCGTTTATTTTGTAGTTTTCTTCAATGGAATGACTCAGTTTTTCTAAAATGGATTCACCATTTGTTCTAGATTTTATCTGTTATTTTAATGATTATAATAATTTCCATAATTGGATGTCTGTTCTGTGTGGTGTTTCAATACAAGAGTTGGTTTCACAACTATTGTGTTTTTTTCATACAGGAGCTAGAATTTTTTCTTCTGTTTATCTATAAATTGTTTTCTTGGGGGTGTTGCATTTAATGCATAAAGAGTGTCCATGATCAGTATACAACTAGACGGATGGATGCATGAAGGTCTAAATTTCTACCTGAAGGTATAAAATATTATAATTTAATTATCATTTTAAACATAGTTGATAGTAGGTTTTTTATCCTAATGAAGCCACTAATCTGGTTCTAGTTTTATTCCATTGATTTTTTTTCTTGATGTCTAATATTTTTGAATGGTTGTTGCTGAATTCTGAAATTGGGATGGTTTATTTCTGAGGTTTCCCACTAAACCCATAAACATGGTCAATCTAGATAATAAAATATTGAATGATAAGGTTATCTATTGTTAATGTGGTCACCATATCCTATGTATTATCAATTGAAAATTAGTTCCATTATAAATTAAAATTATATTTACTATATTACATCATACATTATTTTCTGAAATGATATATCATACATTATTATTTTTATATCATGAATTTTAATTAAAAGTACTTGATATTTATTTTGTTTGTGTGATCATAACATTGGCCAGGGAGCGGGATCACGTGTTGCTTCATACATAGGAGGGTGGTCCATAAAAATAAAAGGGATGATGGTGAAGTTGTGCATGTTAAGATCCACTAAAGTATATTATAGCTCATGTGAATTGATGGGGATTCCATGCCCTTGATGTCCAATGTTTGTGATAAATAGATTGTAGAAAATGATTCATTGAGTTCATTGTAAAATATCTAAATGTTTGAACATGTTTAAATATGTTTGAAATATGTTTTTTGGATCTTATTCTCTTTTCATTAAATTCTAACATGTATGTAAATTTTATTTGAACATGGTTTTTCAAATAAATTATTGGTTTATTAGTGTTTCATATAAGCTAATTTTATGATTATTATATAATAAATACAATAATTTATTGTATATAATTATAATAATAAATATAATATAAAATTGGAACAATAAATATTAGAATACAAACACATAATATTTTATTTATAATATAACTTATAAGCATATATTAATAGTTGATATTGTTTATAAATGAAAATAATATTATTAATAAATATGTTTAATTTATTAATATATTGCTAAAAATATTTACCAACATATATTATATGTTAGTATTATTATAATTGAAACAAAATAATTTAATATTTTGTAATAACCTTTAGAAATATAGTTTCTACCATCAATTTAGTGACAATGACATGTCTATTGGTAAAATGGTTTAGTAATAGAAAATGTGATCTTACCAATAGATATACCCCTGTTAGAAATACCAAAATATCTTCAAGTGTCATTATTGGTGGATATGGTAAATAAGATAAGTATCTTTCCAGAATTTCCAAACAAGAAGGACCACGCCTATAGTATGAAAAGATATGGTCGATAGGTTAAGCTGTAATACAAAATGGTTTGATGCAGTAGACCATGTCGGTGGTGCTCAGTGTGTTGGAGGTAAAATGGCTTGAATTTTTTCATCAAAAAATAGTGAAATTAATATTGATCTGTGGTGGTTTTCAAGATATTAAAAATAGTTGGACCAATAAGTGGTCCAAAACAATATGGTCGATGATTTACTTCTGTTTCGAGAAAATCTAGTCACATGGATTATTGGATGAATTAATGTCTCACTAACCCAATTTGTGAGTTCATTTTGGAAATGTCAAATATGTATAATGGATCCAAAATATATAAAGGCTCAAAATGAAGCAGGAGTAGTTGAGTTGGTTAAAGAAAATTAAATATTTGAAATCAAATTTGAAAAATTCATATTAGCTGATATAATGTTTTACTACTAGTGTAAAAAGTATGATTTGTAGAGATGAAAAGATAAAGAATAATAGATAATAAGAAAAGGTAGAAGAATAATAAAAAATTGGAAGAAAAATTCGTTGTGAAAATTGGTACAAAGTGAAGAAATCGCACCTGAGTTTCTATAGGAAAAAGAAGTAGAAGAATAGTAAAACTATATAAAAAAGTTTATTCTTATAAGAATTTATTCTTATTTATATAAAATTATATATCATTGTAATAGTGAAAGAAGCTCTATTACAGCTAAGAAACTTATTATAACACAACTCAAATGATAAACACTCTTCAATATACCAACATAATGAAACTAGTGGGTAGTATGATCTCATTGAAATATGAATTATACCAAGGACCATCCATTTTATTTTTATAGGTAAACCTTTTAAATATACTTGTCCCTTCATGTGTTTTTATTTGACAATGATCAAGATTCACTTTAACTTGTGAAGACAGTTTTTTTACCATGGAAATGTAAAATATACTTGAATCACTAATTCCCCCCCACACATTGATTCTTCACTAATCATAGAGGTGTCCCTTCAAGTGGTATCAAAGGGTGGTTCCCCTCACTTGTGATTTCTTTTTTGAATCTTGATATGGAGTTTCTCTCTATTCAATGTGTATTTTATTGAATATTTTGTGTATATTTTCATTTCTATTATTCAATACATTTTTTCAAATCATTTTTAATTTATTTCCAATGTATTTAATACATCAAATGAAATTAATTTGTTTAATTAACCTTTTTTTGGTTAATCTACGGTAGTTTTACTAAATAGATGACTTTATTAAAAAAATTTATTTATTGTATAAATTAACAAATATATCACTCTTTAAATTATTTATTAAATAATTTTGGTGTTATTTTATTAAATGTTAAATATTTTTTTGTAATTTTTATTTATTTACTATTTATTTTTATGTTATGTGGAGTTATTATTTATTAACTTTAGTTTTTAGTATTATTATTTTAATTAATAAATATTTAACATATAATCTATCTTATTTAATTGTTAAAATAATTATTATTATAAAATTAGAAATCATTTCATTATTAATTTATGTCATTTATTTATTATGTTAATTAATTAATTTGTAATTAATTTATGCAGGTTGCTTTTAATTTTTAATTATTATTTATTTTTTAAAATTTATTTATTATAAATTTATTTTTTTATATTTTAAAACATGTTTTAAATTAATTTAAAAAAATTAATTTATTAATTATTTCTTTGATGAATATTGAATCCTATAATTTTTTATTGATTTCGGGTTACACCGCGTATCCAAATGAAATTGCTGGTCATGTAACCCTTTTCAATCATATTATTTATCATATACCCATTCTTATAAATGGATCAAGTAGACAAAAAAATGGCCCCTCACATAGGCAATTTTCAAAGGATTTCACATACCCATTTCTTACCAGTACCACTCACAAACACGATTTGTGCATCGAAATAGTCTCCACATATGCATTTTTTATGAGATGTACCCAAGATCCAAATTGAGTTTTCTTTCCATAAGGAGAATAATATGAGCTGGGAACCACCAATGGATAATTCCGAAGTTGGAAAACAAGGGTGACCATCATTCGTAGCTCGTTTGATGTGTTACCGATCTAATCTAAGCACCAAGATCCCATCGATGATGAAGATGTTCATCAACACTCTCACACAACTGGATGTTGAGACCCATTTTTAGAAGATTATGTTGAGTCAGTTAAGTTCCTAGCCACCCCGATTCGGTTGAGTGATTAAATATTATGTCACTGAGGATTGTTATGAGATATGGTCGAGCTTCATTGTAGATCAAAGAATCCAAATTAGATTTGTGAATCAAAAACATCACCGAATATGATTGTGGAAGCTAAACATTATGAGGCTGATATCACTATGATGGGGGATGAGTACAGTTATAGATCTATTAAATTCCACTAATAATAGTGTTTTTACCTCCTGAGTTTGCGAAAATTGAGAACAGAAATTTGGGCCACCATTGAAGGTGAAAGTTCATGATAAACATGAGTTATTAATGTGGCTTCCCAATGATGTAATGACTGAAGATGTTAAATCAAGAAATGTTGAGATGATATCAAAGTTATTTGAATATGATATTGAGGCTTTATATAGTTTCTTTGTAGTGTCAGTGTGGTTGAAGTTGAAGAATATGAGATAACTAATTTTTTCTTGTAGGTTTGGTTCAGTGAAGGAAAGAAAGAGATATTGTGGCCTCTAAATGTCATGGTTTGTAGTTTTAAGGTCAATGCACATGATTTACTCATCCTTTTTCTTATTTTAAGCTGAAATCTACTGAGACTATTTTTATGTTGAATAAGATCAATTGTTTGTTTGATTGAAGGATGTTCTTAATTTAGGTTCATAAGATCTTAATATTTGAAGTTTATATGTTAGAGTGAAAAAATATTGTCAACCTACAGTATAAAGGATGAAAAACTTTGAAATTATATAATTAATTGAGATACCACCTAGACAAAAATCAAAATTAGGGAAATTATCTAATGTCACTTTGATTATTTAAGACATTTAATGTTAGTGTTAGATTTTGTTAAAGGGGAGTGATAAAATGAAATTGATAGTGACTCAAGGTCTTTAAAATCACCCCCACACTTTTTTCCATGGAATAATGATAATTCCTTTAGTAAATGTGAAAAGGGAAATATATAAGGATTTTGTACAACAAAAAATAGAGGGATGGGAAAGAACATTTTGTACAACCTAACAGAAATAATAGAGGGTGGAGAGAATATTCTTGGAGAAAGAATTGTTGTAGAGACAATAACACTCTCAACATAGAATTTAAGGGGCTAGAGATCAAGGAAAAAATGAAACTTCAATAGAGAAGGTTTATTCTTATTTCTTCTCTTCTTTTTTCTTATTTTGAGATGTATGGACTGAATATTTCTGTTTCAAAATATTTTAACATACATGATTAATATTCCTAGGGGTTTCAGATTAAAATTAATTTATTAATTTATTTAGTTTTATTTAGTTTTTATAATCATGTCAGTGAATTTTTTATATAGTGAAGTTATTTTAGTTCTTGATGAGAATAATTTTTACTCTATTCAATGAACTGATGAGTGACGATAGTTGATCCTTTTAAATTTTTATCCATATATGAAGTACTATGAATTTTAAATGGATGGTGTATCTCTTGTCCATCAATGAACATCATTCTTCCTAAAATATTATTTACCAATAATTTTTAGGAGAGTTCACTACACTGTCTTGAACATTTGAATGATAATTAGGTGCATCAACACACCGTCCCACAGTCACTTTCATAATTTTGTTAACTGAAAACAAGTATATAAAATCATTTTTAATTATTTCATGATATATTTTCCCTTTAATTCATCTGTAGATAGTGTATCTCTCTCTATCTCTTATCTATATTTTTTTCATCCACTATCTCATTATTATTTACGCTGGTTAGTTTTCATTATTTTGTTTTATTTTTGTTTTGGCCACAAAAATTTCCTTCTCTTGGCTTCAATACCAACATACCATGATATTAACAGTTTTTAGGTGTTATAAATAATTAATTTTCATCATGTTAAACAATATTCATGAAAACTTGTGTCATCGTTTCAAGGTAAGTCACATACATCCCATAAAACACATTAAAAATTGAATATATTAAAACACAAAAAAACACTATATAAAAAATCATATAAAAATGTTATGTTAAAAAAGTTATTCTGGTGCTTAAATGTAAAAATAATTTTTAAAACTCTTTCATGAAAATGATGATAAGGAGGAGGATTTTCTAACTCTTATTTTGATGATCCTTTGAGAAAAAATTATTTTCATGTCAAAAAAATACACTAATGTAGTCCAAGAGAATTTCTAATGGATTAATCCATGAGAAGCTTTGTTAGAACAAAAATTTAAGAATACTTTCATTAAGACCAATATTATTTGAGATTCAATTATTTCTCTTACTCAAGAAAGACTTGTAGAAATTGAATTAGTGGAAGTAGAATTAAGGGAGTGTAGTAACTCAATTAAAATTGTCATGTTTTATCCTAAAATAATTTTGGTTGAATTAAAACTCACACAAACAGTTGTAGAAAATGGCCTTTTTAGTTTCTTTTTATAAAGTTTGTTTTGATTGAGGTTGAAATCATTTTTCAAAGATTCTTTGTCTAATGAATTTAAAATTGGGGAATCTGATTATGTTGTCGTGGATGAGATTCAAGTGAAATATGAATATGAACTAATTTAAATTATTCAATAATAATTTATTATTAATCCCAACAACCATCTTATCTGGTCTTTTATTCAAAACATGTCCATTTCTACCCCTATTTAAAATTATTTCAAATCTTTTAAATAAGAGAAACCTCGTGAAAATAAAGAATTTATATTTTCTTGGATGATCAAACTATTTATACATTTCATTAAAAATTATTTTTTGTATTGAATTTTCTAAATTTTTGTCTATTGTATTATAAGATAAAACAATTGAGGGTACCCCCTTCTATAGCCTATAATATTCCATTACTAAAGTGTTTTATATTAATGAGTAGTTGGAGGAGACAATTTTTTTCTCTAAAGTTTTATTTTACCTTAGTATCACCTTATTTCATTGAAGAACAACTGCTAGTTTTTTTATAGGATAATTACTTTGTGTAAGAATCTATTTTTTGTTTCATTTTGAAATTAATGATCCTTTTTTTAATGTTTAATTCCCTTTAAATATTTTAATTATTTTAAAAAGAATCATTCCATGGTGATTTTGGAAATTGATGTTCTACAGGCCATAACTACAGTGGATGAAATTAAAGATTAAGTTTATTATACTTCTGCTGAGACACCATAGTTTTTTCTTCAATCTATCTTATACTTCAACAATGAAATTGAATATAGAGAGGATATGGAAACACCTTTTTTACATTGATGAAGAGGGCCTCAAAGGAAGAGAAAATTCTCCTGGTATAATGAACTGGTTGGTGAAGAAACACATTCATAAGAAACGCATATAGTGGTTTCTAAATAATAGACCACATCCACTATCTGATAGAATTTGAACTAAAGGTCTTCCAACTATAGAAATCCAAAATACCGCACCCCTTGGTGGTTAACGTGTTATTTTATTTGTTTTCATTCATTTATGAATTTTTAATTAATTTGTTTTAATAAATGTTTCCAGTTTCTTTATAGGGAAAAAGTGGAAGTGCATTCCACCATGTGGTAACCAATTTTAATAATTTTATTTTTACTTCTTACCTAACCATTTAGGTTTTATCCTTCCACCTTAAAATTTTTCAAAGTTTAAATTCCTATTATATGTTGTATGTCATGTGTGGGGGATGGCTGCATTATAATTTTATTTCCTATCTCTATTTAGGATCATTGATGTTATAGAACACTGAATTAAATATCCAAGATGTTCCATTACTTAATTTTATTGAAAATATTTTGTGTTTTCCAAAAAATTTAATTCATGTACATTTTAAATCCAGTTTTGAATGTTTTGTGGTTAGATGAATTTTATATTATATTTTAGTAGAAAAATTTTGTTTTTTCATGTACCGAAATGAGGTACATGGTGTAGATACTTGAAATAAAATCTCATACTCAAACTCTGGTTTTTTTCTTTTTTTGAAATTCAAATTAAAAAATTTAATTATTTTATTTTTCAAATTTTAAGAGATGGAAATTTTAATAACAGGGTGACTTACTCATGTGAAAAGGGGGGAGGAGTTTAATTCTGAACATCAAGTATTCGAACTTCGAAATAGTGGAGTAAAAGTTCAAATTCAGAAATTTGATTCTACTAACTTTCATGTTTTAATTAAAAAAATATTCTTATTTATACATGGGGTGTGATAAATGATTGTATAGTTCTTATTTTTATTCTTTTACATGTTGTATTCATCATCTAAAACCAATGGGTTATTGATTCTATTTTTTGGTACTTGAATTCTGAATTTAATTCCTTGAATGATCTTCTTGGTGCCTTAACTTCCCTTTTGAAATTAAAATTTTTGTATGTAAGATAATTATCTAAAAATCTCTATCTAATTTATTGAATTGATATATAGAAACTACTAGGTGTTCTTGATCATATTTTGATTTTTTTTATGTGGGAAAATAGTTTTTGAGTTATCTTGTGAGCCTAAAAATGACTCATTCATTACTAAATTGAATATCTTTCTAAATCTTCACTATTTAATTTTTTTCCTCATCATTTAGATTCAACAATGGGGACATGTTTTTTTTAAAGTATGGGGGAGGGTTATTTTTAATTTGATAAACTATAATTCATCGAGATCCCATCAAAAACCCATAAAATTTTTGAAATTCTGTGTTTTTTAGCTTTACATATGAATTTTCATTGGGTTAAAATTTTTATCAAATTTAAATGTTGTAAAGCCACAGTTGGGACATAAATATTTATTAAATTATGGTATTTGTTGGGTAATTAATTTCTTTTACCCTCTTGGAAAAATGTAATTTGGTAAAATCATAGTAAAATGTCATACATCTATTTTTTTACTTTGAACACATTAAATTGGATTTAATTCATAATATATGCATCCAAAAGGATTATGAAATAAAAATCCAATTACAGGTTGAATAAACTCTTTCATTCTCTTTCATTCTTCATTTTTATTCATCAAATTATTAGATGAGTTATTTATTCCACTAATAAATTTTTACTCCACCCCATCCGTTGGACAGTCTATTTATTATGTTCTCTTAACTTATGTGAGTCTATTCACCTATAAGTAAATATAAGTTTGGTCTTTCAGTTGGATGTAAAGTTTCACTTGATAAATTAACTTCAAAAAATTTAGTTTCAAATTTTTTCATAAAACAATAACCAATTTGGAACTGAACAAATTTAATTTGATGGGACATTCATTTTTACTACATTGAAGAATCCATAATAGAAAAACAATATGAAAATAAATTCTTAGTGGACTTAATCTTTTCTATTTTGAGATTTATTTTATACCATTAAATATGACTAAATTTTTCTTTAGGACATGAATTCTGTTAAGTGTGGGGGAATTTTATGTAGTCATTGTTCATTATATTTTACTACATTGTTTTTGGGGATTTTATATGTATTAAATACATTAAATGTGTAACGACCCAAAGTTTTATTAATGAATATTCTTCTAGATCAAATTAAATGTCTTATTATGTAAAATTGTTATATAAAATATTCACTTCCTTAGTTTTATGTTTTTTTATTTCAAAATACCATTAATAATTGTTACCACTACTAATATAGTCATTGAACAGTGATCACATGATTAGTATAAATATAGGGCTTTAACAAATCCAATTTACTTAGAAAAAGGAAATGATGGCCTCATCCAGTAGAATTTATCCCTATGAAGCCCATTTTTTAGAGTTCAAAAAAGGTGGAGTCACTGGGATTCGCTCTTGACCAAGACAAAGCTGAGATTTAACACGTTAAGCTTGAACAGAACTACCTACGGGAGAAGTAGAAGTTAATAGATATTACCACCTAAGTGATGTTATCAAAGCATCCCCAAGAGTCTGTCACCATCACACACTATACCCTTATTTCTTATGTGAATGTTATAAGTGGTTATGTAACAAGATCATATCACTATGATTTTGTGCATTATTTTTGTATAGAATAAAGAATATACATCCATTTTATTATTGTTACTTTGTAAATGGTTTTTAAAGAAATTATAGTATTTTTAGGTAATATTGAATTAAGAAATCTATTTTGATTATTATTACTAAATTACTTTTCATTAAATAGAAATGATCGTATAATTTTTATGAATATAATTGTAATTTTTATTAAGGTTTGAAAGCCGTTTTTTTCAAAACCCATGAATTTTTTATAAATTCCGATTTTTATTTAAAAGTAAAAATTCACATATTTAGAAAATTATTTAGATAAAATTAATATTATTTTTGGAATCATGATTTCAAAATTATCCAATAGTGATTTTTTCATAATTTTATAAGACAGTCGAATATTTGGGTAAAAATTAAATACCGTTTGAAAATATAATGTGTTTTATGACTTTATTATGACCTAATAGTGATTTAATAAAATACTATAAATGGTATTTTCGGCCAATATATGTTTTAACATTAAAATAATGTGATTTGATGTTTGTTTTATTTATTTTACAAATCCTTAGTAGACCCTCCAAAACTTATAAAATATTTTAATATTTTATAATGATTTCCTTGAGAGTGTGACTCACCTCCACATAAACAAGCCTAATATTTTAATAAGTTAGGACATTAGAATTATAAAATAATTTTTTCTAGTCCCTTTTGAAAAAAAAACAAGGTCAAAATCCATGGGTTAGTTTGGGTTTTGATTAGTTTAATGTGTGGTGTCCAAAACCAAAAAAATAAAGAATTCCCTATTTTTTCCTATATAAACCCACCGAAGCTCCCACTTTTATTCACTCAAAACCCTTTTATAACGTCCCTACCCATACCTCATCTCTCTAAAATCCCCCCAAGACACCCCAACCTCTCAAGAAGTTTCTCTCAAGCCCTTCCCAGGCCTTTGAGATCTCATTTCCAAGTAAGGGATTTATTCCTTTCTCATTTTTTTCCAAATTTCATTATGTTGCTATACCATTTTTTTCAATTAAAAATGTTGGGGTATGATTTTTAACCTACCCCATACATCCCTAGTTATTGTTTAATGATGAGATATATCTTTATCTCTCATTAATTCCTCCCATGTACTACTGTTACCATGCTGAAATTCTGTAATAAATTTCTCTCTTCTCGTTTACATTCAAGTAGTTCTGTTGTATTATGAATTTAAATTACATTACATATGTTGGGACATATATATATATTACCCCTTAATTTAAATTTAATGTAAATATTATGAGACACCCATTTCTCTCTCATCAACCATTTTATGAATTCTTATGTCATGTCGTTATTCTGCCGAAATTATACTGGGATTTTACAACGCAAAGTCATTGTGTAGTGAATACCATGCTCATTTCTCTATCAAGGGTATTCACCTTTATGAAAATTTAAATATTTATTATATATTTTCATGTATTAATTCCAAATTCCTTTATCATGGAATAAATTATGATTTTTAAGTAATCCATGTTATATGATCTATGTGTCACACTTATTCATTAAATGAAATGATTAAGAAGGGTGTTCCCAGAAGCCCTCCATTGAATTGGGAAAAGATTAGTGTCATGATAATTCAAGTGAAATGAGGGTTTAAAAATACTAATTACAGTTCAATGAGGGTTTTCTCATGCTCCATGTGCAATTATTCATGGATCATGTAAAATGTTGGTGCCACAATTCCATGTTATGATAATCATGGTATATCAGGCCTTTATATTCATGTTTCTCTTATGCTCCATTGATATGCCTATTTACTAACATGTTTTTTATTATTCATTTTATGCCTTGTTTACTCCCTTAATGTGATTTATATCTCACCCTTTTCTTATGCATGTTCTCAGATTATCCCATACAATGCTAAGTACGAAGGAATGTGTGTGGTCATGTAAAGAAGTTTTCAATAAAGATGTGTATTTCATGTTTTAAGTCGTTATGTAATGTTCTAAATCCCCAAAGACATTATACCTCTCTATCTTGTATGTTATATCAAGTGAATATTTTATGTAATAAATCATGTTTAAGAGTATAATAAAGAGCAGGGTTGTTATAGTTGGTATCAGAGGATAGGTTTAGATATTTTTGGGATTAAGATTAAAATACCATAGTGAAAGCCTTAGGAATAAGACTAAGTATAATAAAAACATCAATATATTTTTTGTAAGTATTGAGTAATTTTTTTATTAATAAAATACATCCATGTCTAGATACAAGTAGGTAGAGTCGGCTCTTGCACAGATTTATCTTTGTGTAAAACCTGAAAACACCGCTTTGAGCTAGAATCGAACAGGAACTGGTGCACAAAAATAGGCATAGCTACACTCTGGTTTACAACACACTTGGGGTATATTCTTTGGTAAATTTATAATCTTAGTATTAACCATTATTAAGGGAATAAAAAATTCCCCTAAGAATAAATGTTGGGAATTAGATCATGGATAACATAGATTAAAGACTATAAATTCATAAGTTATAGAAATTAAAGTAATTTATTAGTTATTCCTTTGTGTCTTTGTATTCCCCTTTATGTGTTACCACTAAATTTCCTCTTATTCCATCCGATGGCCATTAATCGAAAGACTCTGGATAACAATCGATGCAAAGATCAATGTGACGACTATTATAATGAGATGCCCAATCCAACAAGAGCAGGAATCACAAAATTTGTCACTATACTCTCTCAGTTAACTCAAGTTTTGTATAGAAACATGGGTCAAGAGGAACATTCCCCCCCAAGAAAGAACAAGTCGCAATTGAGATATTCATGAGTCAATGGCCTCCTACTTTTAATGGATCATTTGATCCCTCAATTTTTTAACAATGGATCAACTTCATTGAAAATATCCTCTTAATCCTTCAATGTTTAGAACAAGAGAAGGTTCTTCTTGCATCTTATCGTATGGACGGTTAAGATGATCAATAGTGGAAATTGATCAAAAATACAAAGCTTGAGGAGGATATCAAGTCATTGGAATGGAAGGATTTTCAGGAAATGTTTTTTGAAAAATATTTTCCTCGCACCATCCGACATAAGATATAAAGGGATTTCGTTGTCCTCAATCAAAAAGATAATGAATCCATCAGAGCTATGATGAAAGCTTCACAAGGCTTTCATGATATTCCTCTATATTTTTCATTACCCCTGAATGCAAGTTTGACCACTTTTTTAGTGGTCTAATACCTAGCCTAAGGAAATCCCAGGCGATCCACGACATTGATAGCTATAAGGAAATTGTTTGAAGTTCCCTCAAAGTCAAAATGGAGATCAGAAAATATAAGTGGTATCATTGGGATAAGAAGATGAAATTGGACTTTAATTATGGTGATCTGATGGATATATTAAATGTTGCTAAGAAAATCCATCACCGCACTTTCCAAAGGTGTCAAAAGAAGCGCCCTAAAAATTTCCTGTAGGGGATGAGAAAATGAATTAGGTGTCGAAAAGAAGGGCACCTAGCTATCAACTATTGACAAGAAAAACTCATTGTTGCGACAGAGTAGAAGAAAACTCCATTCGACCCTCAACACATTGTTCATTGCTTCAACTAAAAATAACCAGGGCACTTTTTAAACTAGTTCCCTAAGGAAAAGGTTTTCGGAGGAAACCGACAACCTCTAAGGAAGCAAGGGTGGTCTTCTTCTATCACTACTTCAGAAGAGATCACTAACAATGAAGTATTGATAGGTACCCTAGTTATTCATTCAATAATAGTGAACATACTTTTTTATTCTAGTTCTACGCACTCTTTTATATCCTGAAAGTTTAGTAGAAAAATCACAACACCACCAAAAATCATGGAAGTAAAGATGTTGGTGTGAAAGGAAAATAGAGAAATCATTGTATCCTAGGAATATAACTCCTCCCATGTCATAATTTGTTGATTGAAATTCCTGGTAAACTTTGTCATACTCACTTTAGTATAATTTTTTGCAATTCTTGGCATGGATTGTTTTTCTATATATAGATCCAACATAAACTGTCATGATTGAGAAATCACTCTCTATATGGTGAATTGACCCCCGATTTTGTACAAGTTCAAGGAGGAGGAGGAATCTTATTTAGCACCATCATCTCAAGCATGGATATTAATTCCCTATGAGCACACATATCTTTCTTAGATGATTGAGTCTAAGTAATCAACCATCCTTTAAGACATTCTTATTGTGAGGGAATTCACTAAAGTGTTTCCTGAGGAATTTCCTAGTCTTCCTCCTAGAAGAGATGTGGAATTATTGATTGATCTTATACGTGGGGAATTTCCAATATCTAATACTCTATATAGAATGGTTTTTGTGGAGATTTAAGAGATGAAGAAAAAACTATAAGAGAATCTAGGTAAAGGTTTTATACGACCAAGTACTTCACCATGGGGTGCACTAGTCCTCTTAGTCAAGAAGAAGGATGGGTCAATGTGTCTTTGCATTGATTATCATGAGCTCAACCAAATCATGATAAAGAATACGTATCCTCTACCACGAATTGAATAATTGGTTGATTAGTTATGTGGAGAATAGTACTACTCCAAGGTGGATCTATGGTCGGGATATTATCAAGTAAGGGTGAAGAAATAAGATATCCCCAAGACTTCTTTTTGTAAAAGATACGGGCAGTATGAATTCATAGTAATTCATATCTGACTCACTAATGCTCCAAAAATATTCATGGAATTGATGCATAGAGTCTTTAGATATTACCTCAACAAATTTGTAGTAGTCTTTATAGAAGATATTCTTATATACTCCAAAACCAAGGAGGATCATGAGGAGAATCTAATCATTGTACTAGAAACCTTACAAAATGAAAATCTCTATGAATGTACATCAAGTGTGAGTTATCATTGAAGAATTTCTCATTCTTGGGCCATATCATCACATTTAATGGGATAGATATGGATCCCTCCAATATAGCTTCAATTGAGGTATGGTCGAGTCCAACATTGGGAATGGATATTTGTAGCTTCCTGGGATTAGCTGGATATTATCACTGATTTGTGAGAAATTTCTCATGATTTTCCAACCCTCTTACCAAGATAACTCGAAAGGGGGTAAAGTTTTCATGGAGTGATGAATGAGAAGAGAGCTTCAAGAAGTTTAAAAGGAGGATTATCGTTATGCCCGTTCTCACACTACCCACAAGTGGAGAACTTTTTGTTTTATTTAGTGATTCTTAGAAGAAGGGAATGGGTTGTGTGTTGATGTAAAATTCCAAATTTGTTTCTTATGCTTCAAGGAAATTTAAATTTCATGAGAAAAACTATCCAACATATGATTTGTAGGTGGTTGTATTAATATTTTCTTTAAAAATTTGGTGACATTATCTCTTTGAGTGAAGTGTGAAATATATACGGATCACAAAAGCCTCAAGTATATATTCACAAAGAAAGAGATGAACATGCACCAGAAAATTTGGATAGAGCTAATCAAAGACTATGACTGCTCAATCCATTACCACCCTGGGAAAATGAACAAGGTGGGGATGCTCTAAGTAGAAAGGACCCAGAAATTATATCATTGATGAGAATTGAAAAGGATCAAATATTCTTATATTTGATGAATATAAACATGGGAATCATAAAAAAGGGAACATCATCAATACATTCACAAATGATTGCTCAACCATATCTTTTGGAAAGGTTAAAGGATGCTCAAAAGGATGTTGTAGGAATTCAGAAGAAAGTGGAAATTATCAAAAAATGGAAATCCTTGGAGTTCAATGTTAATGAAGAAGGAATTATGATATTTTGGTCAAGACTATGTTTTCCATTAAATATGAAGTTAATGAAAGAACTATTGGATGATGCACATAGTTCAAATTTCTCTATTCACCCAAGAAACACAAACATGTTTTGAGATCTTTGAGAGCTTTATTGGTGGGATAACATGAAGAAAGATATCGCTGACTATACATAAAAGTGCCTGGTATGTCAGAAAGTGAAGGATGGGAGGCAGAAGTATAAGGGGATGATTCAACCATTAGCCATACCAATATGGAAATGGGAGAAAATCATCATGGACTTTTTCATAGGAATTCCAAAGATATCTAAAGGAAACAATTCTATCTGGGTTGTTGTGGATTGTATTACAACGGTTACACACTTAATTGAAATTATAGAGGATTTCTCATTGGATCAACTGGCCTTGATATATATCAAAGAAGTGGTAAGGCTTCATGGATTACCACTATATATTATATCTAATCGAGATCCAAGATTCACCTCTATGTTCTGGAAGAGTGTTCAACATGATCTGAATACTGATCTGAACTTTAGTACGTCTTATCATCCTCAAACTGATGGACAATCTGAGTAGACTATCCAAACACTTGAGGACATATTGAGAGAATGCTAAATAGAATTCAAAGGAATATGGGATCAACATCTTCCTCTGGCTGAGTTCTCTTACAATAATAGTTTCCACTCAAGCATCCAAATAGATCCTTATGAATCCCTTTATGGGAAGAGGTGCAGAACACCGGCATGTTGGGATGAATTTTGGGAGTGAAAACTCTTAGGTCCATAAATGGTTGAAGAAATGGTGCAGAAGGTTAAGAGAATCCAGTAGCACATTAAATATGTTCAGAGTCAATAAAAGATCTATGTTGATAATTGTCAACAAGACCTAGAGTTTTATTTTAGAGACATGTTATTTCTCTGCATATCACAATGGTATATATTTTTGGGATTTTCGAAGAAGGTAAATCGTAAAACAACATACATCAACCATTTAGAGATCCTTGATCGCATTGGAGTAGTGGCATATCGACTAGAACTCCCACCGAACCTATCTCAAGTACATGATGTATACCACATATCACTTTTAAGGAAGTACATACCTAACCCATCGCATATAATAAATCAAGAGGTCATACTATTGGAGAATGACCTATCTTATAAAGATAATTTGGTGAAGATCTTAGATCATAGGGGAAAACTTCAATGAAATAAGACAATTCCCCTCATCAAAGTGTTGTGGTGAAACAACAAGTTTGAAGAAGCAACATGGAAACTGGAAAAAGTGATGAGGCAGAGTTACCCACATCTGTTTTAATGTGGGAAAAGGAAATTCCGAGGGAAAACTTTCTTAAGGGGGGGAAGATTGTAACAACCCAAACTTTTATTAATGAAAATTTATATTGATCTAATTAAATGTCTTATTATTTAAAATGGTTATATAAAATATGAACTTCCTTGGTTTTATGTTTTTGGATTTCAAAATACCATTAAGAATTTTTACCATTTCAAATATAGTCATTGAACAGTGATCACATGATTAGTATAAATATAGGGCTTTAACAAATCCAATTTACTCATACAAAGGAATTGATTTCCTCATCCGTTATAATTTTTCTATACGAAGCCCATTTTTTCAAAGCCTGGAAAGGAGGTGTCATCATAGGGATTTTCTCTTGACCAAACCCAATATGAGCTTCAACACATCAAGCTTGAACGGAACCGTCTATTGGAGAACTAGAAGTTGATAGAGATTACCACCCGAGCGATGTTATCTAAGCCTCCCCAAGAGTATGTCACCATTTCATACCTTACCCTTAGGTCTTATGCAGGTGTTATAAGGGTTACATAACAAGACCCTAACACAGTGATTATGTGCATTATTTTTTTCTAGAATAAATAATATACATTCATTTTATTTTATTTTACTTTGTAAATAGTTTTTAATTCACAAATAGTATTTTTTTAATTAATATTCAATTAAGAAATAAAGTTTGATGAATTAATGGTTTTTTTAATTAAATAATATTTTAATAAAATAATATTACTAAAATTATTTTTTTAATATAAGTGATCTTATAATTTTTATGAATTAAATTGTAATTTTTATTAAGGTTTGATAGCGGCTTTTGATAAAACCCATTAATTTTTAATAAATGTCAGTTTTTATATTAATAGTAAAAATTCACATATTTATAAAATTATTTAGATAAAATGAATATTATTTTTGGAATCATGATGTAGAAATTATCGAACGGTGAATTTTTCAAAATTTTCTAATACATTCGATTTTTTTGGTAAAAATTAAATACTGTTTGAATATATAATGTGTTTTATGACATCATAATTACCCAATAGTGTTGTAATAAAATAATATAAATGGGATTTTCATCAAATATATATTTTACCATTAAAATAATAATATTTTGTTTAATTTTATTTATTTTAAAAAGCCTTAGTGGACCCTCTAAGATTTATAAAACATTTTAACATTTTAAAATGATTTCCTTGAGAGTGTGACTCACCTCCACATAAGAAATCCAAATATTTTAATAATTTAGGCCATTAGACTTATAAAATAATGTTTTACACTCCCCTTTTGAAAAAAACATGGGCAAAAACCCTGGTTTGGTTTGTGTTTTTGATTAGTTTAATGTGTGGTGTCCAAAACCTAAATGATAAAGAATTCCCTCTCTTTTCCTATATAAACCTACCCAAGATCTTACTTTTATTCACTAAAACCCTTGGAGCACGTCCCTACCCATCCCTCCTCTCTCTAAAATCCTCTCAAGGCAGCCCAAGATCCCAATAATTCTATCTCAAGCCCCTCCCAACCCTTTGGGATCACACTTCCAAGTAACAGATTTCTTCCTTTCTCATTTTTTCCAAATTTTATTATGTTGTTTTACCCTTTTTCCGTTATAAATGTTGGGGTATGATTTCAAAAATACCTCATACTGCCCTCCTAATTTTTTAATTATGATATACTTATTTCCCTCTCATTAATTCCTCCCATGTATTCCTGTTACCATGCCGAAATTCCGTAAGGAATTTCTCTCTTCTCATTTACATTCAATCAATTGTTTTATATTATGAATCTAAATTACATTGCATATGTTGTTAAATGCATCTATATGACCCCCTTACTTTCCATTCCATGTAAATATGATGATACACCCCTTTCACTCTCATCGACCATTTTTATGAATTCTTATGTCATGTCGTTATGCTGCTGAAATTACACTGTGATTTTCCAATCCAAAGTCATTGTGTAGTGAATACCATGCCCATTTCTCTTTAAAGGGTATTCCCCTTTATGCACATTTACTTATTGATTATATATTTTCATGTATTAATTTTACATTCCTTTATCATGGAATAAATTATGATGTTTAATGAATCTATGTTATATGATCTATGTGGCACACTTATGCATGAAATGAAATGATTAAGAAGGGTATGCCCTGATAGCACTCCAATGCATTGGGTAAAGAGTAGTATCATGATATGTCAAGTACAATGAGGGTTTACTCATTCTAATTAAAGTTAAATTATGGTTTACTCATTCTCCATGTGCAATTATCCTTGGATCATGCTAATATCATGTTAAATGTTGATGACACATTTCCAAGTTATGATATTCATGCTACATCATGCCTTTATGTTCGTGTTTTCATTATGCTCCATTGATATGCCTATTGCCTAACATGTATTGTATTATTCATGTTATTACTTTTTTACTCCCTTATTGGGCTGTATATCTCGCCGTTTTCTTATGTTTGCCCTCAGGTTATCCCATGCAATGTTATGTATGATGGAATGTGTGTGGTCATGTAAAATATGTTTTCAACAAAGATGTTTATTTCATGTTTTAAGTTGTTATATAATGTTACTAATCCCCAAATACACTAGACCTCTTGATCTTCTATGTTGTATCAAGTAAATATTTTATGTAATAAATCATATTTAAGTGTCTAATAAAGAGCAGGGTTGTTATAAAATGAAATTAATTTGGTTAATTATTACTTCTTGGATAATATATGGTATGTTTAGAAAATGAATTATGTTATTAAATAAAATATTTGATTTATTGTATAAATTAAAAGGATTTCTTTCATTAAATTATTCTTTAACTAATTTTGTTATTATTCTATCAAATGTTAAATTTTTTGTCCTATAATATTTATTTGTTTATTTTTATTTCTATGTTATCTATAATTAATATTTATTACCTGTAGTTTTTAGTAATAATATTTTATTTAATTAAAAATTAACTTAAAATAAATTCCCAATAATTAATACAACAATTAGTAATATTTATTACCACCAGTGATGAATATGGCCCTCAACTCTATAATGCATTCAGATGTTGAGACCCATTTGGAGAAGATGATGTTGAGTCGTCAAAGCCACTAGTCACCCAGATCAAGCTGAGTGATTGATGACGAAGTCATTGAGTATTTTTACAAGATCTAGCTGAGCTTCTTTGTATATCGAAGAATCCAAATCATATTTGTGAATTAAAAATTCTTTTGAATCTAAGTGCAGAATCCAAACATTCTAAGAATGACATAACTGTGATGGAGGTCGAGGAATGGCAAAGATCTATTTAATTCAACCCCAAATGATGATTTAGCCTCTCGAGTTTGTGAAAATTAATGAAGAAAATATTGGGCCTCCAAAAATGTGAAATAAGAAGATGAACCGGAGATGGTATTATACCACACTAATAAAGGATTGACCTAAGAAGTTGAATTTAGTGATGTTGGGAAACTATTGATTTTATTTGATGATGAGCACAAGGCTTTACATTGTTTATTTTTAGTGTCGGGCTAGTAGCAGTTTAAAAAGAAGAGATCACTATTTTATTCCTTTTTAGTTTGATTAGTTGAAGGGAATATGAGATCTTATGGCTTCTAAGTGGTGTTTTTTTGGATTTTTAAGGTCGGTGAACATGATTTTCACAACCATTTTCCTATTTGAAGCTAATATTGACGGAGTATATTTTGGTTTTTGAGGAATCTCTATGGTTTGTTTGATTGAATAAAGTGATTCAGTCGGGTTCATAAGAGACGAAGCTTTAGATTTCATCTATTTTTGTGGATAAAATCATTCAACCAACAATTTAAAGGAAAAATATTTTAAAATTAATGAATTTTTTAGGATTCCACCTAAATGGAAGTTAGAATTATGGAGAGTATATAATTCCACCTCGATTATTTAATGTGAGTGTTAGAGTTTGTGGAAGGTGAGTGCTAACTTGACCCTAACAATGACTCAACGTCTCTAAAATAAACTTCCCATTTTTCAATCATGGAATAATGGTCATTCCTTTAGGCAGTGAGATAAGGAAAATAGATATATAGTATTTTCAATATAAATAGAGGGATAGAATAAAGAATTTTTATAGCCTAGGGAGCATAGTAGAAGGTGCATAGCATATTAAAGGATCGATAATGGAGCCAAATATAAGAATAATCTTGAATCACAATCAAAGGAGAATGATCTCGAGGAATAATCATGATTTAATAGAAAATATTATTTCCTCTTTCTTCTCTTCCCATTTTCTTATATTGAGATATATAAACATGTTTTCCTTAGAATGAATGTTCTTGTTAGGAATAATTATTTATAAACAATTTCCAATGGATTTGTTTATGGAACTAGAAACACCCAATAGTTCTATATTCAAAGGGAACTACTTTCCAAAGTAAGGTGATCATTATGTATTTTGACCCATGAGGCTTAAGAACTCATATTGGTTGAGAGGGTGGGATTTTTGGTTCATTACACACTTTGGATGGGAATTATTTCCTACTTCAGGAATCTCTTATAGATTTAAGATATAATCATGAATCCTTATTAATTCACCAAGCCTAATGTAGGTTTACCAAGAAATTATCAATCAATTATTAGAATGAATGGAAATAAAAATCATTTGTGTGTATATGAGGTTCTTCATTAATGGAGATATCTATATGTATTTGAGGTTCTCCATCAATGGTATTTTTTCATATACTACTTAGATATTCTTTGGTCGTTATTATGAAAATGCTAGTTTTTAAGCCACTCAATGGGGAACTTTGGAATTTATGGTCATCCAGGTAGATGAAAGTCACCTGGAATTTATTATCATCCGGGGAGATGGAAATTTACTCTGAAGTTTATTTTCATATAGGTAAACAAAGTTTACTCTATAGTTTTATCATCGTCTAGGGAGACACAAGTTGTTTTGATGTATGGATTGAATCCATATATGGGCTTCATATGTATCCTTGTGAAAGGAATCATAACCCACATATTTTGGTGCCACTTAATGGTACACATCATACCTTTTAAGTTCATGTGATAAGGACCCAACCATATTATTTAATGTCATGTGGAAAGGATGTCTAGGTGAAAAGTCCTAGTCAAATTTTGGTCGATACATATACTAAAGAATCCCAAGGAACCTAGAAAGAATGTGAGTCTCCAAATTGGAGTATACCCTATAGGGAATGTGGTGCAGAGAGAATAGGTTTGATTTGGGATGTTGGGTTTGAACCTCATAGAGGATTCCTACATATCTAATTTGGATGGGAATCAAAAACCACGTAGTTCGATAAGTCTTGAAGGGAAATATGGCTCTTTGAGAGAAATAACTTGGGGTTTTCTCAGAAGGAGGATGCCCTTGTAATAGGGTCCATGAGAGATGTCTTAATTTTTGGATATTTAGGTGTGCTTAATTCAGGGCTTATTCCAAAGGAGGATTCCCAAATTAAGGTAATTAGGGTTGGACTGCTCTGGGGGATGTCTAGTGAACTCAGGCCCTAGGTGAAAGCTTCCTACATATCCCATTTATGGTAGGAATCAAAGTTCTCATAGTTCATTCCTTCAGGTAGATTGTGAGGGTGTTTCAATCATTATAACCCTCTGAGACCACATGAGTCATTCTTGGTGTGATAAATAAGAGGATATGAAATATTCAATAAACCACACAAATTTTCTCCTTAGCTGAAGGAAGAGGTCAGGCCTATAATGGAAGAGGTCAGCGCGACAGAGGGAGAGGTTGTGGCTACGACAGAAGAGGTCAAACCAACTAACCCTCCCTCTCTTCACTTTACATTAGATGAGGGTCTAATGTAAGGACGTTGTGAATGTGAAGGACATATAGAGGAGAAAGACCGAAACATCGTACATGAAAGGATAGGGGCTTACTCCAGGATGGATGCCCTAAAAAGGTTACCTTAGTGGGGAGGGAGACTTCCCCTTTTTCAAAAAGTATAAGTAAGTGTGATCATTACCCTCCCTATCAAGGATTGGAGGATTTGGGTCTTAGAGATGAGAAGGGGAGAACAAAATCCTATCCCCAAAATCAAAGACTGGGATCCTCTGTTCCCTAGTAGTGAGTGTATGGATCACACTTTCTTATCCTTTTTGACAAAGGATAAGTCTCCCTCCCCACTAAGGGACCCATTTTAGGGTGTCCATCCTAGTTTAATTCCATATCCTTTCATGTAGGAGGTTGTAGTCTTCTGCCTCTATACTTCTTTCACCTTCACTACTTCCTTATATTATACCCTAGTCTAATGTAAAGTGAAGATATGTTGGGTTCATTACTCCATCCTCTTTTTCAATAGCCACAGACTCTCCCACAATTTCCCTGGACTCTTCTACCATAGGCTCGACCTCTTCCATCTGCGGTAGAGAAAGTATGTGCGGTTTTTGGAATCTTTCACATACTCATGTTTCTCACACTGATCATTACTCACGTGTTATTAGAGGTTTGTAATTATTTCAACACCATCAAAATCCACCTGAGGGAATGATCTACAATAACTCTAATTCCCACCATAATTGGGATACGTAGGAAGCCTTCATCTAGGGCCCGAGTTCACTGGACATCCTCCTCAGGAGTCCAACACTAATTCCCTTAATCTAGGCATCCTCCTCAGGAATAATCCCTGAATTAATCCCCCCTAAATCTCCATGAGTAAATACATCTCTCATAGACCCTATTACAAGTAAATCCTCATTAGGAGTAATCCCCAACCTATTTCTCTCAAAGTTCCATATTTCCTTGTGATACATATTGAAATATGTGGGCTTTGATTCTCATCCAAATGGGATACATAGGAAGCCTCCCTGATGGTCAAACCCAACATCCCAAATCAACCATGTTCCCTTTAGGCTATATTCCCAATAGATTATAATATAAATTTTAAACTCACATTATTTATAGGTTATTTTCTCTACTTCAGTATAAGTACCACCCTAAACTTTGACTAGGAACCTTCCACTGAGATTTCCTTACCACATGTCGTAAAACTGTTTTGATGGGTCCTTATCACACAAACATAAAATTTATGATGTGTCCCATTAATTAGCAAAAAACTACATGGTTTATGATTCCTTTCTCAAGTATATGTGGGAATCCCATCTATGGGTTCAATCCTAACATCAAAACAACTTCTATCTCCTTGGATGATGATATAACTCTAGATTCACCTCTATTTAACTAGATGACAATAAAATCTTGTGTAAATTTCCATCTACGTGGATGATAATAAATTCTAGGGTGACTTTACTCTACCTGGATGACCATAATGTCTAGAGTTCCCAACTGAGTGGCTTAAAAACTAGAATTATCATAATAATGATCAAAGAATCTCTAAGTAGTATATGAGAGATTTCCATTGATGGAGAACCTTGAATACTTATAGATGATTCTGATTTCCATACATGCTAATAATTGGTTGAAAATTTCCAAGTAATCTTAAAATATTCTTGGTAAATTAATAAGGATTCATTAAAATATCTTAAATCTATAAGATAGTCCCAGAGATGTCAATAATTCCCCTCTAAAGGGTGCGATGAGACTGACCTCCCATCATCTCGACCAATGTGATTTCTTAAGCCTTGTGGGTCAAAATCCTTCACGGGCACCTACCTTTTGAAATTAGGTCCCTCTGGATAAAAAACCATTGGTTTTTTTAGTTACATATAAAAATCCATTGAACATTGTTCATAAATAGTGATTCATGACCAAAAAATACATTCTGAGGGAAACAAAAAATGGTGAACCTGACATGAATCCTTAACCAAGATGATAGTGTTGCCCATTTGTCAGGCCCCTATCAATTGATAAAGGAGATCCATACAATGAAATAAATCAAATATCCATTCATCCAAAAATATGATACTTTTATAGAGTTCATTGTTTGTATTTTTCATACATACAAGAACTTACTTATATGATCTCCCATCATTCCAAATGGATTCATTCAAATTTACACTCATGAACACCCCGACTGCTGCTCAAGATGTATCCTTGACTTCTCAAAGGATTCCATCACTAAATCATTTTTCTGTAAAGTTGGTTTTATAATGAATTGGTTCAAGAGTATCATCAATAGGGTACCATTTCAACCTTGTAGGTTTCCTTACATGCCATTCAAATCATGAATAACCCTCAATTGTCCAATCAAAGATGACGGTGGTCATGAAACAGATGATGAAAACCACCATCAAAAACCATTTTAGGAGTTTATTCGTAGAAAATAATTGTTAATATCTCTATTCAAGTTAGTTAGAACAAGAGATCACCCATGGGCTCATCCTAAAGATAAAGGGGTCCTTAACGATGCCTCCTTCAAACAATCACCACTGCTAACACCACACAGAAAGTAACCCTCAACATGATGAGGGTGCTATCTTCAGCTATCTGGCCTAGGTCCCTCAGACCCAAGGACACAAGAAAAACCACTGATAAATAAAACCATCTAATATGGAGAAGGTTTCTACATTTTCCCCATTCGAATAATTCCACCAACCCAATTTGGTGGCAAACACCGACTGGGCACATACACATGTCTGCCTTAATTATTACAGCCTTAAAACTCATCTTGTGGAACCCAACCCATACCTATATTCAAATATAGTGGAGTACCATGATCAAGAACATGCGCCTGCATATAATCTTTCATCTAGCTAGTAGGCTCATCTAGATGCATTCAATGAATCCCTCCAACCATGCTTGGAAGAAATTTTCAAATATGAACAAACACCCTCTTGCACTGACCAAGCTTTCATGTAGTATCATATGGACACACTCATAGATTTACACCAACCATTCTTGGTGGAAAATAACTAGTAGGTACATACACATTCCAACATCCATCAAACCTTCCAATAGTCTCGTTGGTTAGCACCCGAAGAAGTCAGTCAGAAAGCTCCGATGAAAAAATTGAGGTAGACTCAACTTAATTCCCTCACACACGAGTACTATCAATATCCAATGATAACAAAGAGAGGATATCAGTAGGCACATACACCTAATTTGGATACATAATGGATTTATATTCCCATTCTGGTCACTGATGTCACCAAACACATTTTGGAAATGGTGAAAGGGAAAACACAAATTCCTAACCATATCCAGGAAGCTTACCAGAATACAATAACAGAAACTACTGCAGTACCAGAGGTACAAACACATAATTCAATCCCCATACCTGGGATAACACCTCAACATGCCATCCTGGAGCAGATATACACCTTTTTTCTAGTCCAGGAGGGTTATGGTGTACACTCTACAAATCATACAGACAACCAGATTTGGTTCATACACCCATTCCAATTGGAGATAATCAATCCATTCTGACACCCACTCTAAAGAAGGAACATACCCCTACCCATGATAACCAATTTTCCTAGAAAGTGGCCCCAAATTAATGTAAAAATTAATCTAAGAAAAAGCCTCACCACGCATGTTTGGAAAATAAAGAGTTGATTTGCAATATGGATACTCTTAATACTGGAGTTCTTAAATCTCTAAGACAATTATCTATTGTATCTCAATATCCTACCATCCCATTATCAAATAACGGGAGTATAAGCTATAATTTTGAAGTTCCTCATCAGAAACTTCATCATGACACCTTGCTTCATGATAATTCAATCAATCATAAGAACTTATCTATGGATAAGAGGCACAAAAACCCTCTATGTGGACATAAGACCATGGAGAAAGGGGATTTATCCCTTGATGTAATCCACCATGGTGGTCCTCCTCATGATGGCATTTACTGTGAAAGTTATATCCATATTAGTGTTTCTCATTGTCAAGAGAATTATCCAACTGTTAATGTAGTGATGAGAAATCCCTCTTATCTTGAGTCACATACAAACACAAGGACAATTGTGTCTAATGACTTGTTGTTGGAAGTTGAAATACTTTCTTATCTAGAAGACAACCCAATATAAGGATCATTCTTCGGACCTCCCTTGGGTCATTTTCCTTCTAATATATCATAGGAAACACCAAATTATCCCATTGATTTTGGTAAAACAATTAGGAAGTATCTACTCTAGTCCTACCAGGTTGAGAAACCGTGGATGAACGATGAGAAGGATATGTTGAACCTGAGGAAACTACTGGGTAAGGGTGAAATACCAGTCATGTTTTCACCTTTGTCCAACTATCAATACAACATTCTAGAGATGTTGGTAGATGATTGTATTCATGATATCCGTCTCAACATATGGAAGAATCTTCATCATATGAAATCCTAATTATTAATGTATGATGAATATCAAATTCATGTCAAGGTAGTAGAAAGGTTGAAGTGCCTAATAGAATTGACATCTCTCCAGGTTTCCCGACATCCAAAGATCGAGAAGCATCATTGATCCATTAAACATGAATGCCCCAATGCATTAAAAGGGTTGAGATAACTGATCGTAGAAACCCCATCTGGTTTTCATATCATAGGATGGAGCGCACATTGAGAATTTCATTTCACTTCTCTACAAAATCAGCAAATCCCACCAAAGGTGGTCTCAAGAAATGTTATTGACCCTGTTCATCTACAACAAACAAATTTTGTTCATAACCGAAGAGATGCTCAACAAGAACATGCCTAAATAGGATTTCACCAAAGTTAGTCCCAAGGAGAGAAAGCTATAGGGTTATGTTTTCATCAATCATCTAAAAACCTCGAGCATTTATCTTATTTAGAGGATATCAGCCATTAGATTTCACAAATTTTTAAAATAGTAAAACAACATTATTAAGTAGGAAATATAAGTTAGTGCAAGATAATGCACCTAGATAATGTTCATAACAGACTTCTTAAAATCAAGAGAGTAGCTACACTGATATTAACCATAGTAGTTCAGGAGCCACCCCTACCCGCAAGGATGAGGGATTTTTTACACTACTTTAAATTTAAGCTATAGCCACAGATCTATAGCCATGGTTTTATAGATCTGTGGATATAGCATGGTTATAGCCATGGTTTAATTAAAAAACTGTGGCAGCCCATTTTCCCCCACAAGCGTCGGGCTCCTCCTCCCTCAACCCACAACCCCTCCTCCCGCGACCTCAACTCTCCACGACATCCTCCTCACTCAGTCTCCCGGTGACCTCCTCCATATCAAACATCACTGCTCTGCCCTCGATCCGCTCCATCCTCCTCCCTCGACCTCTCCAAGTAGTATCCCTATCTTGAACTCTCTGTGCCGTCATCCCCGTCGAACGCCGCCGCTCCTCCCATAATCCCTAACCCTCTAAACCCTCACAATGGTGCAACTCATCTCCCACCAGGAAACCCTTCTCCCTCGCCGCATAAGATGGTTGTGGTTACTCCTTCAAGACAAATGCTCTCTCAAGTAATTCATACCTATATCCAATGATCATTCGGCCATACCTCTTCAATTGAGGGTGATTTTAAAGGTTCTCCCCCTACTAAAAATGTGTCAATGGTATGATCAGTATGCCTCTAGTTCATCAGTCCTTGTTAAGAGTCTTCCTTTCATCTCTATTTATTACCTTATATTGTTTTTCCCATGATTGTGGTTTTTTTTCTAGGTATTTGAATATGTAATTTCACAAGATCATTAATGAATCACACTAATAATGTGTATTTTGCATGCAATAGTTAAAGGACACTTATAAAGGAATAATGTGTATTGATACACACTCTTTAAATGGAGGTATGTCACTATACTAATTTATTTATGGATTTTAGAAAATTTTCATGAAATAAATGTTTTATTGGGATTTATAAATTTGGGATTATATTTATAGTATGTGTTGCTGTGCATTATTTTTCTACACCACATTTCTCATGGTTTCTATTTTGTTATTCCATATGGTGAGTATTAAATTATTTTTTCCAAGTGTAAGACTTTATTTTTATATATATGAGATATATATTTCTAGGTATTTTGAAGAGATAATGGATCTGTGTCATAAAAACTGGTTGGTATGACCTTTGGTTTATATTGGATGTATAATTAATATCAGTTTTATTTATTCATTGATTATTTTAATCCTTTTTCTTTTATGAAATTTCTACAAGTTATTTTATATTCATGTTATTATTTATATTATTTCGAATTAATTTTATGACATTCTATAACTCTATAATTGTGATGGGATATTATTATAGTAATAGTCACCAAAGGATACATAGCTTCCTAAATAGTATATTTTGTTCCACCTTAGTAGAACAGTTATCAGTGGCCCATCATATAGTTCACCAGGTCGTGTGAAGTGATGATTTTTTGTGCTATCTAAAAATATTTTTTTGACTATAAAATTCAATTTTAAATATGAAGCATTTATTAAATAAAATTTCATTATAGAAATAATTTTAAAATGAGTTTTTTGAAATTATTTTTTAAAATTGAATTTTGTGATTTCCCATGGGCTATTTTAAATATATTTGTTCGTGGAACTCATGTGTGTATGTTAGGTATGATATGACACTTTAAATTGTTCATAAAAGTGTTTCTTAACTGATTTATTGATATAACATAATGGATTTTTTTTTGGAAATTTATTGGTCCTATTAACCTCATGTAGTAGATGCATTATTTATAATGGAAATATTCTCATGTATTATCACTTTTTTGTTGACTTCCCCATGATTTTTTACTATTATTGGATTATGTATGATCTACATGTCATGAATTTCTACTATAAGATGGGTTGGTTAGGCCAAGATAAGATTCCCACTGGGTTTCATAATGATCTCACAATCTTGGGGCCTTTGAAGTTTCCCATAAGGTTTTGAGATGGATTTTAGGACTCTTAGGTTTCCTGATGAAAATGAGATTATTCATGGGATTATAATAAGTATTTGTGAGTGATAAGTCACAGTTTTGATTAGGTCATGGTATGAACATCAGATAGTGTGAGAAACATTTTGATGATTTATTGGTGGTGAAGTGTTTCACAATCGAACTTGAGGATAATGACTTAATTGTTGTAGGCTAGACATGGGTTTTTTTATTTATGGACTAAACCCAAATTGGGAAGATAGTCCCAATATATAATAATCTATACAGGGTATGAAATATTTGGAAAAGATAATAGTTAGTCTCCCCCATTTTATTTTTTTCATTTTCTGGAATGATATAAATTTTCTAGGTATGAATCCTTTGAAAAGGGTTTTGGTTTAGTGGTATACCATAAATATAGAGTTGACATTTATTAATACCTCACATATCATAATTCCACCTTTATGAGAGTTTGATATTATGGATGACTTTGGGGATCATGCTAAAGATCATAAATAGTTAATCCTATTTTCCCTTTTAATCCTTCATTCAATTAATATAATATTCCATGTTAATTAATGTGAATCTACCATTAGTTCTCTTCCTTGTTGGAGAATAGATATATAATGATGAATTATTTAGATCAAGGATCAAAGGTTCGTTAGACTAATATACCTGAGGTCATATTCTTGATAGCTTTTTTCTCTCCCTTAATGATTAACTACAGTAAGAAAATATTAGTGGAATAAAATATTGAATTTGAGGATTTTTTATGTTTAATATGATAGATTGGTGTATAACCAAAGTGACCGAAAATCATATAATGAGAGAATTCCATTATGATGAAATTCTATATGTGGGACAATGTAGAAGATTCTCAATGGGTAGTATTGTAGATAGTTTGGGTAAAGACTTGTGAGGTGAGATGGATTATAACACGGGAGTAGGGTTTTGTAATTTAATATGATAGATTTCCTTTCTCAGTAATCATGTTCCTCTAACTTCAATTTTTAGTTTCAATTAATAATGATTCATCAGATCACTGGCATTTTTTTGAAGTCTCCCGGGACTCGTTCGTGTGTTTTGAGGCAACCAGAGTCAAAAGGCGACTCACCACGTATGCATAGGTAAGCATATATATAATAAGTTCTCCCATTATTTATATATCCACTCATGGAAGAGCGATTACATATAAGGGTCTAGGTGTCCATATGTATATATATGGGAAATGCATACGTGTGTGGGTGATAACGGGATTATTCATGTAAGAATATATATAAGGATCCTCTTGTGCATGTTCAAGGCCATGTAGACACTTACATAGGGTTTAGTTTGTCTTTATGTATATGAAAAGGTGCATATTTCTGAAGTATGGATCAAGCAGCTTAGAGTTTTCGCTGATAAAAGTGTCAAGCGCCGAGTCTGGCTTGGCTCATCTGAGGTAGGGTCCCTCTCCTAGCCTCTTTAATTCAAGATTGTTTTAAATTTCTTTTAGTTTCATTCTTAATTCTTCTTGTTTATATTAAATTTCAATTATTGAATAGGTGTTAGTTAAGATAATTGTTTTGTTTGATAAACAAGTCATGGTTTTGTAATAAAACCCCTCCAACAGAGGTGCACTGTCTGCAAAAACTCACTATGGTATACATTGCTTGACATTATTGCATTGATGTTTTCCTTATACATGATGTCATTATTAGTCATAAAGCACACATAATAATTGACCCTTTTTATATCCCTGTAGGGGGTTTCCCTCTTTTTATTAAAATGGTGGTTTGAACCATAACACCCATTAAGTGTAGTTAGACTTTTAAGATGGAATTGTCCAAGTAGGCAAGTGTTATAATGACCAAGTCACCACTAAGATGTAATTTACCAAGGGGGATACAATATTATATATCCTAGTAATATTTGGAGTCTAAGTCAATGAAATATAAAGTCACTAAGAAGGTAATTAAATGTATCGCCATCATAGTGTTTATTGAAGCTAAGGATACATTTCTATCACTTTTCAATGGAAAATTTTCTATAAATGAATAAGAATTGTAAAGAAGAGTTTTTTAGAAGGTTGTTATTATAGAAGTGGTATTTTCCCTAGAAAAACTATATTGAACCTCTATGGATGTCAAATATTTATAGCTAGATGTTAAAGATAGTAGTATTGAAGAACTATATAGTTTGCTTATAAAGGCTAATAAAGTGTATGGAGATCTGATTCTGAAGTTACAAAAGGGATATGAAGAAATGTTAAAATCTCCTGAACATGATATGTATTATCTAAATCTATAATGATTGGAGTAAGATGTGAAATTGATAAATCAAGAAGTCACCCAAGTTGAATCATTACATGTTTTTAGGAAAATAAGAGTAGATACCACACAAACTAATGAAGATAATATAACTAACAAAAAGACTCATAATTGTGCCAAAATAACTTTAATTGACCCACAATGTTTTTCACTATAAGATCATGGAGGAATGTAACAGACTATCCTGATAAATATGTTGTTACTCATGCATATTTATCTATTACCCATGGTTTAAAAACAAATTCTATACAAATATGTGAGTGACTAAATAATGAGAATCCATCCATATCATCAAATTTTCTTATGAGCATGAATAAAATACTTAGATCTCTAAATAAATCTCAAGATCATATTTTTGTTGTCAAAAAATATAAAGAAATAAAAACTAGATATACTACATACAATAGAAAGAAAAGGTGATATATTTGTCAACAATAGTGATACTAGAAATTTGGAAAGATTTATAGTGAATGCTGGCATAATATTGTCATGAATAATGGAAGTGAAGAGGAAGTTGAAATATAGATGAACTACCTACACTATGAAATAATACTCCAGATCATGGACTATTGAAAATTGGCCATTAACGTCATGACTGATGGAAGTGAGATAAAGTAACAAATGGCATCAATTTAGAAAAGGAATCTTAGAATTCATTTAATTAAAGATATCCTAGATAAATAAGAGTAATACTGACTTCTAAATAATGGTATTCTAAATAATACCAAATACATCATAGAAGAAGAAGAGTAATACTGGTGTAGGAGGGGGGAGTGGTGTCGGGGGGCTGGTGCTGGGGGCAGTGGGGGTGCAGGTGGGGGGAACTGAGGGCTGGGGAGGGGTTAGGGGAGTGGTGCAGTGGGGTGGGGGTGTGTAGGGGGGTTGAGGGCTGGGGGGTAGGGGAGCTGCAGGTGGGGGGGCAGCAGACGCGCAGGTGGGGTCTAGGGGGGAGGTGCTGAGGGAGGTGATGGGGGCGTGGGGGTTGGGTGTTGGGGTGCAGGGGGCCGGTGCAGGAGGGGGTGATGGGGGTTGGGGGAGTGGTGTAGGGGGGATGGTGTAGGGGGACTAGTAATGAGAGGGGCTAGTGCTGGGGGAAGTGGGTGTGTAGGTGGGGGTGGCGTATGCTTCATGGAGGTGAAATTTTTATTGTTTATGCATGTACTGATGCAATGATTATTGATATTATGATGAACAATGTGTGTGTTTATAGCTATTTTTTGTTCACATGACCACCATAAATTATCAGTCCAATGGGAGTGTAAAAATTAATATATTGTGGTAACAATAGAAATGAATTATAGAATCTATAATGTTAATGGATTCATTTATCATTTATCATCACTAATCACATATATATAAGAAGTTGTTATATCTCATTTATTTTCCCACTATTTCCTTATAGGTGGTTTCTTATGATGAGGCTGGTTCTATCCACCACTATCAATGACAGTTTTTCCAAATTTTAATTAGGGATTTTGTATTTTTTGGGTTCTTTATATTTTTTTAGTGCTTTCTGAGAGGAGGTGATAAGGATGTTGGTGTTTCTATAGGAGATGATGGTGGTCATGATGGTTTTAGTGATGCTGGTATTGAGGAACATTTTAGATGAAAATTTTATTCTCAATTTATACATTTAATTTTATCAAATAGTTCTTTTTATTATGATGATATTGATATTTGAAATTTTATATCTATATATTTACTAAAGAATTATTTTTTTCCCACCACGTGTCAACTCCCTAAGAATCCATGTCATCCCATATTCTGTATCCATCCCTCCAAACCTGAAAAAAAAACTCTAGTTATCCCACCCCCGATCGGAATTTACCCTGACTACTCCCTCCCCTCTCTGATTCTACTATCCCCACTCTAGGGTTCCTGCACCCCTCCCCCAATCCGCTCTTCCGCTCCCCTCCCAAAATCCCCTCTCCCACTCCACTCCCTAAACACCCTCCCCTGCTGTGACTCCACCTACATGTGATCTTTCTTCAAATCCTCCGCCTTTGGATCCTCCTATGTCTCCTCCGCCTTCATCTCCTTCTACATTGGCTCCTCAGCATACACCTTCTCCGTAACTGACAACTCCGCCTTTGGATCTTCCATGTCCGGGTCCTCTACTCCACCTAGGTTCCCGCGCCCTCAAGCATGCAGTGAATAAGCTTAGGTATAATCATATGTTAAATGTATAAACCATGAGTTTTCTCAACATTTGGAAGATAAACATCTTATACAGCTTAAACGAAAGGTGATTCTATATCCCATTTCATGATTGAATATTATTCATCAACTTACTTTGTGACAATCCCTTTTCATTCCATGTTTGAATCCAGCTCTTCCGACTCCTTCTCCTTTCTCGTTGTCTTCTCCGCTTCCACCGGCTTCGCCTCCATCTCATGCACCTCAGCCTACTCTGCTCCTGCCTACTCCTCCCCCACCTAATACACCTCCCCCACCTATGGCTATAGAGACTCTTCCAGATCTATCTCCTCCTGTAGATGCTATGTTTATATCAACATTATATTTCTTGCTTAGGTTCCAACCGTGAAGAAGAAGAGATGGTGGTTGTCAGTGTTTCCCTATTATTTGGGTTTACACATGTTCTTCGATTGTGCTCTTATTTTACATATTTTACTTTTTATTCTTGTCAATACCATTGATGTTTGATGATTTGAAGATCATCCAAATTTTATGTGGGTTTCATAAGGAATTGAAGCCATGGTTTCTATCGTAACTTCATTTGGTTGTCCTAATTTGATTCACCGAACATTTTATTGACACATAAGGGGTTTTCCTCACTTTTCATCCCAATCCAATTTCGGCCCACTGATTTGAAGTATTAGGGGGATGCTGGTGTTGTTAAAATTGTGAAAACTACTGCTGGATTTGTTTCTTCTTGTGTTTACATCTTGCAGGAAGACATATCTTTCTTATGATTCATCACCAAAATAATTCAAGTAAAATACAAAATCCCTTATATTCTATATCAGGTTATGGATCTATTTTTTATACTTTTTCAAAAGCAAACCATTTAAAAATCTGGTCAATGATTTATGTCACACACTAAGAACATTTATTTAAATGTCAAGAAATATTCTTGGGTAGGGTAGATTATTAAAGTCAGTTTGAAAGTGGCTCTATCTTCATAAATTCAAATGATTCATGAATATCCTGTAGTTACATAATCCCAAAGCTGGAGGTGTGCGATTTCAAATAGCATTGCGAAACAGTGCCTCAGCTATGATGATAAAGTGAACGAGAACTACCTTTCTTTCGAATGATGTGGTGGGTGTGAAGGGAGGGGAAATCTTGAGTAGTTTATAATGGATACTGATGAAATTATTATATCATTTTAGTGGATGATGATGAGTTGGGAGGAGAGAAATGCGAAGGTGGAGAAGGGGGTGGGTGTGGGGTCGAGAAGGTTGTTGTGGCGATGAAGGCATCCAATGAAATTCCTAAGGTGTATTTTGTATGGGATTTGACCCATGATGTTGAGATGGGTATTTCATAATGATGCTTATATTTTCTCCACCTCAATGTTCTGGTATGATTACTATTACTTATTCTACTATTGGTTTAAAACGTTTTCTATACATTATTAGTACCTTTTTCACCCTCAGCTACCTTTTTTTATGTGTTCTCAACACTATTGGTCATTTTTTGGCATTAATAGAATGAAATTTATTAATACACTAGTTAATTAACATGTCTTAATAGGAAAAAATCTATGAATCTTCCTTGTACTTTTTGGTGACTACACCAGTGGCCACTAAAGGTTTCATTCAGGCTCAACTTCGGACAATAAATCTGATATCACAGAATATTCTCACAGGTGATCCTGCAGCTTCATGATTGAAGATAAATGTCAATATCATTACAATATTTGAATCACCATGTGGTACAGTGGCTACAAGATCCAACAGGGAAAATGACAATTGGGATGTGATGGACAAGTAATGTTCCAATTTTATTTTAGTAGGAACAAAGAAATTAATTACTATTTCTCCCCAACCCATCTGTTGATCTCTTTGCAGAAAACTGAAGCTTGAATAGAAGTATTTTATAGAGGAAAGTCAATTAAATATTGTGGTCATGAAATGTTCCAAGTTGGAAGTTCTCCTTTTAAATTTATTAGGTTCGCCAAAAATAGAATCTGATGTTACTTATACCTTTCATGATATAGATTAAGCCACTGATGACAATTATAAAGATAGTAATGAATCAGAAAAGTCCATTTGAGGACCATTTATGACTCCAACAAGTAGTTAAGAGATAGGGGAATCATTTACTACAACTGATGTAGGAACTCCATATGTATCAAGTTCAGACCCTGGATATTCATTTTTTCATCCTTGAGATTAATGGAGAAAAATAAGACAAATCACTGGCCACTGAAAACTGGAGTCCTTTGGATCATCTACCATGCAAGATGAATCCCCTATTACCATCAGTAGTGTTCTAGTGACTTTTATTCCGATAAGAAAATGTGTTTCTTATTGGGATTCTTCCCTCTATTTTTTATCTGAAAATAGATTATCACCTGTAATGGGTTCTAATATAATAAAATTTCCCCATAAAATTTTGAAAAACCTATTCTTATGATAAAAATAAATAATGTGGCATGAATTATGCATTTTGAATTGATCGTTTGTTCTTATTCAGTTTTTCTGACCGTCTGATTGCATATAAATGTCGATATCATAACTACATTGTGGTGGAGTGGTATCAGAATCCAAGAGGGAAAATGCCAATTCAGTGGTGCTAGAAATGTAATGTTCTACTTGTATTTTAGTAGGAATAAAGAAATAAATTATTTTTTCTTACCAGGCCGACTATTGATCTCTTTGCAGACAATTGAAGCCTGGATAGAAGTTTTGTATGGAGGAAATTCAATGCAATATTGTGGTCATGAAATGTTACATTTTGAAAGTTCTAAGTTTAAATTTATTAGGTTCACCTAATAAATAATCTGAAGTAGATAATACCTTTCATGTGGTAGATTAATCTTCTCAAGATAATTTGAAACATAATAATGAATTAGTAAGGTCCATTCAATGACCATCCATGACTACAACAAATAGTCTGGAGAATAGAGCATCATTTACTTAAATTGATGCTGGAACTCCATCTGTATCATGTTTAGACTTCAAAATTAACTTTTCTTCAACCCTAAGATAAGGGTAATAAAAAAAGAGGAATCACTAGCCACTGAAAACTGGAGTCCCTTGGGTTATGTGTGTGCAAGATGAATCCCCAGATCCCATTTTTAGTGCTCTAGTGATTTTAATTTTGATGAGAAATGTGTTTCTTATTGGGATATTTGCCTTTGTTTTTTCTTTTATTTGACTACAGATTAACACCTATAATGGTTTCTACTATGATAACATTTCACCAAAAAAAGGATTCAACCCTATGATTTGAACTGAAATCTAGAGTGGCTGCTGTGTTTATAATATTTCATGTTCATGTGCTGATAAAATTTTCATAAAAATTGTTTTCATTAGTTTTTTTCCTTCATATATCACCCCATGATCCCATCCCTCATCATTCTTTTGTTGAAAGGTACACTTAATTTGGATGGGTGTACCTTTCCATCATGTTGAAGACTTAGCAGCCCATAGTAGATCAAATGAGCAGATTAGGGAACTAAGAATCTGAAATGAGCTCATGTAGAGACTCAAGGGCTACGCAGGAGGAGCTCTAAAGGCATGCCATTCACTAAATGCATGATTTCTAATGATGCAAAACCATCATGTTATGTGTTTTAGTTGTTTTAAGGTATGTCTCAACTATGAGAATTTCTTTTTTCTTAACTGAGGAGTCATTTTTTGGATTATAAGCAATATCGATTATTTTTTTGATATGCACAGTAACATGCATTCAAGGATACCCATATTTTATTCCAAATATTTTGTTTCACAATTTTTTAGTTTGTCATATGTATTTCATATCCAATATATACATTCTATTTTATTGAGCTTTTATTTTAACAGTTTTTATGTACATTAAACATAAAAAATTTTGCAGTGTATAAGTTTAGAGAATGTATAAACTAGGGTAATGCTTATAAATCAGTCAACCATATCCATTCGCTATATAAATTCCTAAAAAAGTAACATATTTCTATATTCTACATCACAGTTTAGCACTTGACCATGCATACACTGATTCAATCATATAATTACACTTTTCATTACCTTTTTTCCCATTGATCCTCCATTTGTCTTTACATGTACTCATTGCTTTCTAGATTTTCTTATCCATTTATTTAAATAGAAGCTCATTAACATCATACTTCAAGGTGACATATATAAGTATCAATGAGCACTTGATAGTTATATCTGTATTAGGCTTTCCATCCGTAGAAATACATATTCAGTTTTGACCACATTCTTCTTCCCTAAACATGTTTCTCTATTTCTAACTTCTTAGAGAATCTCAACATGCCTTGAGATCCCACTTTAGCATATATCATACATATGCTAGAATATAGGCATATTTAACATGGATATTTAACATTATTTATTTTTAAATTCACACAGCATCTAATTTTGTTAAAAAAATATATGTTCTATTACATATGCATCCAAAAATTTATTTAAAATTGGAATTTAATTTCTGTATAATTAAATTTTTTCTGTGTTGGTATTATCATATGTCTATAAAATTTTCGAGACCTGTTTGCTTCATAACATGTGGAATAACTATTTTAATTAAATTTTATGTTTAAATTTGTATGTTTAAGTACTATAGTATAGTATACCCAAATTACAGTCAGTAGTGTGGTGGTTAATCACATGTCTAGTCAATTATATCTTAAACCATTCCATTATGGATCTATGTGGAAAAAATCATTTCATTTATCTTCAAAGATTACAACATAAAATTTCATGAATATCATGGGGTCTATAATATTGAAATTATTTACTTTTTTAACATGTTAATATCTTCCACCATTTTATCGATGAAGCTTCACCACCATCCGTTGCTACTTTGGATTCTGCTGTCAATGATTGATAAACTTCTACAATTAGAAACTTAAATATTTTTTTCATCACTATTTATTTCACTATAAGATTCAATTTTTTTGTGAATTCTATTTGAAATGTAGGTTCATTCATGTAATTGAATTCTTCATGCTCAAAATAAATTTTCAATCCTTTAAATATTTCTTTACTGTTTTCTACTATTTTCATGATACCTCAATAATTTTTCCATTTATATTCCAATATTGCGTACCATTTTTTGTGATTTAAATATATTCATTATTGATGTTAATTATTAAATTTGAAACCCAGTATTCTCTAATTGAATATATTCATTGATTTATAATGTCGTGTGTTCGCATGGGCAAGTACTAGTTGTTTATATTGTAGATAGTTTGAATTCTTATGATATATATTGTATTATGTTTGAGTTTAGTTTTATTTGGAAGGTGGTGTTTTTTTTTTGCTCGTAGCTAGAGGATGTGAGTACTACTATAAGGTGCAGCTATTATGGAAGCATTTTGTGATTATGTATAGTTGAGTAGGAATCAATTTATAGTGAATCTGCTTTTCCTTACTAATTCCCATGCTATCTTCATCAATTTAATGAATAGCGTGTTTACAAATTACCTTGATCGGCTTTTGGTAGTATTAATACATGAAATTTATATATATTATATGATCAAGGAGGAGTTTGAACATAACTTTATTATTTTTCTAAAGACCCTAAGGAATGAAAATATTTATGAAAAAATTTCTAGATGTGAATTTTTTGTGAAGAAAAAATCATTTCTACAACATAATCTCAAGAAAGGGAATATCAGTGGATCCACTAATGATTAATGTTATTAATCATCAGCCCATATCATCCATGGTGATTGATATATGTATTTTTATTGTATTAGATATATATTATTGGTTCTTTTGATATATTTATCATGACTATATATTTCACATACCAAATTAACTTAGACGGGAGTTATGTTCCTTTAGGATGATGAATGTGAGGAACATTTTGGGGAATGGGTAGGGGAACTGACAGAGGGTGCATGTGGAAGGTAGGGGGTATGGTGAGGGGGGAATGGGTGGGGGTGGAAGGGGGTGCATGGAGAAGTTAGGGTGTGGGGGTGTCCAGGGTCTGGGGGTGGTCTGTCCTTGGGGGGATCTGTCCAAGGTCTGGGGGGGTTCTGTCTAGGGTCTGGTGGGGGTAATGGGTAGGGGGATAGGAGGGGGTCTGTTCTGGGTGGGGGGGATGGAAATGGGGGACTAGAGGGGTGAATGGGTAGGGTGGGGGTGTCCAGGGTCTGGTGGGGGAGTAGGGGTGTCTAGGGTTTGGAGGGGGGACTGGAGGGGGGAATGGGTAGGGGCAGGGGGTGCATAGGGAAGGCAGGGGGCAGGGTGGGGGTGTCCAGGGTCTGGGGTATGTCTTGGGTGGGGGATAGAAGTGGGGGACTGTAGGGGGAATGGGAAGGTGGATGGAAGGGGGTATGGGAGGTAGGGGAGGGGAAATGGGCAGGGGACTAACAGGGGATGTAGGGTGCAGGCAGTGTAGTGCAGTGCAGGGTGCAGGGTTTAGGGTGTAGGTAGTAGAGGGTGTAGTGCAGGCAGTGGAGTACAGGCAGTGCAGTTATGGTAGTGCAGTGGGGGACTTAATGGGGGAATTTGCAGGGGCTGGGAAGGACTGGTAGGGGTGGCAGGGGGGACTGGAGGGCGGGAATGGGTAGGGGCATGGGGTGCATGGGGAAGGTAGGGGGTAGGGTGGGCGGTGTCCAAGGTCTGGGGGGTCTGTCCAGGGTGGGGGATGGCAGTGGAGGATAGGAGGGGGAATGGGCAGGGGATGGCAGGGGGTGGGGGCTGGTAGGGGGTAAGGTAGGGGAGGGGGAATGGGCAGGGGGACTGACAGGGGGGTTCATGGTATGGGAAGTGCAGTGCAGTGCAGTGCAGTGAAGTGCAGTGCAGTGTAGGGTGTAGGGTGAAGGAAGTGGAGGGTGTAGAGTAGGTAGTGGAGTGCAGGCAGTGCATTGCAGGGTGCAGTGCAGGCAGTGCAGTGCAGGGTGCAGTGTAGGGTGTTGTGCAGGGTTTTGTGCATGGTGTTTTGCAGCGTGTTGGACATTTCATGATTTAGTTTTAATTCATATAGTTTTTTTTATGTTCATGTGTTACAACTATGAGGTATATAATATCATGTACTTTGTTAATTTTTAACTTATGGATGAGGTGTTGGTCTCTTAACATATGGATGATGGGCACTCATGTATGATTAACCAGGTGCAGGGTGTCGTGGAGTATAGGGTGAAAGATGGTCTCTTTTTATTTTAATATTATATGGTTAATAAACTTACTATAAACATCCAATAGAGCCTAAAGTGGTTAATTAATGACATATATAATATTATTTAAGCCCTTGGGCCAAACCTTAGATTTTTAGGAATCAAATATCAATTAAGAATATAATATTTGTTTTAAAAACTCAATTATGTCAATTTTGACATTATTTAATAAATGATTTTTGTTAAAGTCCTAACAAATTTATTACTTCAAACTAAATTCATATATTCAATCCCTACATTTATATTATCCTTAAAAATTATTGGAATTCGTCCAAAGTATCAAATTACATTTATTTGGATATTTATAATATCACCTATTTTAATATTTCATTATTACGGTAATTACCGCGTCATCATTGTGTCATAAATAAATTAAATTATTTAATGTATAAAATTATAAATAAAATATAATTATGTAAGAAATATTTTTATATTTCTGATGAATATTTATAGTCGAATTTATATTATGTATAACCCTATATTAAAAAGGGTTTTGTTATTAAACATTGATTTTAACTCTTTTAACTCTTCTTTAAATAATATCATAATAAATGTCCTGATCTAATCCAAGTGAACCAAATGGGATCATATTTTATTCCTAAGGTTGTTTTTGGTCTAATTTTACTTATCCAATAGAATTAGGACATGTGTTAGGGTAATTATAATATCATTTTTACCCTTAATTACCCTATTTACTTTTTACCTTGGTAAATAAAAGTAAAAATTTACTATTCACCAAAAATTAGATTCATCATATTGAACAACATTTTACTTATTAATATGAACTTTGTCTCTCAGATTTTTTAAATTCAACTCACAGAAGCAGTAAAATTGAGTTTTATACAAATTTTCAAATGCTCCTAGGAGGTGGGTAAAAGACGGTAAATAGTTCGATAAAATTTTATATTTTTAAACTTATTATAAAATGACTCCAATGAATTATGTTGAACATATATATGTATTATGTATCTATTTTTAAAAAAAATTAAAATAAAATAACTAATTATTTAAAGAAAAAGTTGGTTTTAACCAATAACGCGATGTTTTTTCACTATTCATCACAAATTTAAAGTTTTTAGAAAAATACCAAAAATTCACCCAAAGCTAATTTTGATATTCAAAATCCAAAAATGAAGTCAATTTTGAAATATAAAATTTATTGAATTTTAAAAAGTGGGTATTACTATTCAAAATGGATAGTTTGATTGGCCGCAGTCTGTTAGAATCTTAAAGTTGCGTACAATGAAAGCTATTTCATTATTCAAAGGGAAACATATCATGGAACCTTGGGGTGTTACATTCTTCTATCCTTCAAATAATTTCATCCTTGAAATTTCTATAATACTACCACACAAAAATATTTGGGTGGTCTTTCATCATAAGTTCCACTGGTTCCCACATTGCCTCTTCCATCTTATGGTTTCTCCATAGAACTTTTACCAGATGGGTCATCCGGTTTCTCATCACTTGTTCTCTTATATCAAGAATTTTGACAGGCTCTTCACAATAAGACAGATCAGGTTCCCTTTAAATTTCCTCATAGGTGAGTACATGCGTTGGGTCAGGAATGTATTTTCTCAACAGTGATACGTGGAACACATCATGAACTTTGGAGAGACTTGGAGGCATTTCCAAACGATAAGCTAAAACTCCAAATTGTTCTATAATTTCAAATGGTCTGATGAACCTGGGACTCAATTTACCCTTATTACTGAAACTTATAACACCCTTCCATTGATATATCTTCATGAAAACATGGTCTCCTACTTGAAATTCCAAATCCTTCCTTCGGTTATCAGCAAATCTCTTTTGCCTACTTTGGGCTGCTTTGATGTGGGTTTGGATAACCTTCACCTTTTCATTGTTTCCTCAACAAGTTCTGGGCCTACGAGTTTTCTTTCACCAACATCATCCCAACAAGTTAGTGTGCAACATCTCTTTCCATATAATGCTTCATATGGTGCCATATGAATACTTTAATGGAAGCTATTATTATAGGAAAATTATACCAGAGGTAAATATTGATCCCACATACCTTGAAAATCATGTGATTAAGATCTCAACATGTCTTCTAATGTATGAATAGTCTGTTATGATTATCCATCAGTTTGAGGGTGGTAGGAAATGATCAAATGAAGTTCACTATTCATGTCTTTCTGAAGAATTTTCCAGAATCTTAATGTAAAATGAGGATTGCAATCAGAAACAATCGATAAGGGTGCTCCATGAATTCTTAAAACCTCATTAATATATAATCTTGATAGATGTTCAAGTGGTAAATCTTCTATTATAGTAAGAAAATGTGCTAACTTGGTATGATGATCAACAATGACCCATATTGCATCATTCCTTCTAGGAGTCTTTGGTAGCCCCATGACAAAGTCCATCATAATATTATCCCATTTCTAATCAGGTATGGGAAGAGGTTGCATGACTCCTCCAGGATATTACCTTCTAGCTTTCACTTGTTGACAAACCATACATATTTACACAAAATCAGAAATCTCCCTCTTCATGTGTTCCCACCAAAAATGTTCCTTCAAAACTCTATACATCTTGGTTATACCATGGTGTATAGAGAAATTGGTGCTATGAGAATCATCTAATAATTCCCTATTTAGATCCGGTATATCGGGAACACAAAGTCTCTTCCCAAATTTTAAAATCCCATCTTCGTATATGAGGTCACTCAATCTCCCATCATTCACAGATTTAATCTTCTTTTGAAACTCCTCATCATCAGCTTGAGAACTTTTTATCCTTTATAGTAAAGATGGTTTGGCAACCATTTAAAAAAATATATATGTTTCACCTTCCATGATTATTCCCATATCCATTTTCAATTGATCCGTGAAAATAGGATCCCTTTCAACTCTCATCTTTTTCAAAACACCATGATCCTTTCTTCTCAAATCATTTTCCACCGTATTTTCCTTCCCCGGGTGGTAGTGTATTGTGCAACCACAATCCTTGAGTAGTTCAAGCCATCGACTTTGCCTCATGTTGAGTTCTTTTTGTGAGAAAATATACTTCACACTCTTGTGATCAATATAAATCTCACATTTGTTACCATAGAGATAGTGTCTCCATATTTTCAGAGAAACAATTACAGCTGCTAACTCAAGATCATGAGTAGGATAGTTTTTCTCATGAATTTTTAGTTGTCGTAATGTATAGGCAATAACTCTATCATTCTCCATAAGGACACAACCAAGTCCTTTCATTAAAGCATCACTATAAATAACAAACCCATCATTCCTTGATGGTAGAGTAAAGATAGGAGCATTGACTAATCTTCTCTTCAGTTCTTCAAAACATTATTCACACTCTTTTTTCCAAACAAATTTAACCCCTTTACGGGTGATCTTGGTTAATGTGTTATCCAATCGGGAAAAATTCTGGACAAAACACTGATACTAACCTACTAAACCAATAAAATTGTGTACCTCAGTTATACTCGTCGGTGCTGGCTATTACTGGATTGCCTTTCTCTTTGAAGGATCAACAAATATTCCATCCTTAGAGACAATATGGCCAAGAAAAGAAATCTCTTGACGCTAGAATTCACACTTTCTAAACTTCCTGAATAATTCATTTCTTTTGAGGGTTTTCAGAATGGTGCGCAAGTGATTTTCATGATCTTCATATATTTTAGATTATACTGGGATATCATTAATAAATACCACTATAAAGTCATCAAGATATTCATTGAAAAATCTGTTCATTGGATCCATGAAAACATAGGGTGCATTAGTCAATCCAAAAGTCATTACTATAAACTCGTAATGCCCATGCCTGGTTCAAAATTTTGTTTTTGGAATGGCTTCCTTCTTCACACAAAACTGACGATATCTAGATCAAAGGTCAATCTTTGAAAAATATTGAGATCCATGAAGTTGGTCGAATAAGTCATGAATGCAAGGTAGGGGATAATTGTTCTTTATTTTATAGCATTGATCTTCCTGTAGTCAATGAAAAACCACATAGATCTGTCATTCTTCTTAACAAAAATGATAGGGGATCCCTTTAGAGAAACACTAGGGAAAATAAATCCCTTACTACTCAATTCCTCTAGTTGTTTCTTTAGTTACACTAATTCCACAGTGGCCATTCTATAAGGGGTATTCTATATGGGACTTGAACAATGAATTAAATCAATGGAAAACTCAATTTCTCATTCTGGATGATGTTCAGGTAAATACTCTAGAAACACATCAACATATTCTTGCACAATAGGTACATCCTATATTCGAACATTCTTTTCCTCTCCCATAATTATTTCATTCTCATCCTCCCCAATAATTGAATTTAGTAGAGCTAATGGGGTGGGTCTAAATAAGAATAAGGTGGTGACATTTCTTCTCTAAAGATAAGGTACTCCTTATCATCATCAGAAATTGTAACCTCCTTGTTCTTATAATAAATTTTCACATTATGGTCTGAAAGACAATCCATACTGAGGATTATATCAAATTCAATAATGGGTATGATGACGATATCAGTAGATAAAGAACATTTATATGCCCAAATGGTAACTGGTTCACAAAACTCTATTGCGATGATACTTCTCTTAGGTGTATTAACTGACAACTCCCGTAACAATTAAAATTGAAAATATCTAATTTTATTAGAAAAATGGGAAGATATGAAACAATGCGATGATACAGAAGAAAATAATGCATTGGCTAAACTTGAGGAAACCATTAAATTACCTACCACCACATCATTTGGAGCTTTAACCTCAGTAGTAGTGATCACATAATCTTTACCTTTCTCCCCTGTCCTTTTCTGAGGTAAGTTCCCTTGGTGCTTTGTACATTCATTTGCATAATGCCCCTTTTCTCTATAATTTTCACATTCAACATTGAAAGCCTCTTTCTTCACCATGAAATCACGAGCTTGGTGGCCTTTTTCACCACACTTGTAATGGAATCCCATTCCCATCAGGCAAGTACCGAGGTGTTTCTTACCACATATAATATAGGATGGATATTCAACTTTTATCTTCTTCCCCTTATTTCCATTTCCAGAGTGTTCAGAAGATCTTTTCTTCTCCTGCTTTGCTTTAAATTTGTAAGACTTAGAGAATTCTTTTTCTGTCTTGATAGCACATGAGAAAATATCTTCGTATTATGAGAAGGATTGTGAGAATAATGCTCGATGAAGAAGTGGTTTTAAACCATCAAAGAATTGATCAATAGTACTCCTTGGGTTACTTATATAATCTGTTGCATGCCTTGCTAACCTTATAATGTTATCTTCAAATTTTACAATATTCTCATCCTCTTTTTTCCAAAGACTCACAAATTGTTATTCTATATCCGCTCTATAGTCATGAGGAAAGTATTTTTCCAGGAAAATCTCTTTATACTCCCTCTATTCCATGTTCGATACTTCTTCATCTTCCTTTTTGTTTTGGATTAATGACCGTCATTGATCTGCATCTCCCGTGAGGCGATAAACTACCATGATAACTTTTTCCCTTTCGCTACTCCCGAAAGCATGAAATATTTTCTCTAAGGAATTTATCCATTGTTCATATAATAATGGATTGGTACTCCCATTTAATTATTTTTTTGTTTCCTTATGAAGTGGTTTAACATTGATCTTCTGCATTATGGATTAGGCTGCTCCATATAGTAAGTTTATTATTCATAACCTGAGTGAGTTTTCCCAGTATAGTGATAAGATGATCAACACCAGTTGCTTGACCATCTCCACTATAATTATCTTGAGTAGGATGGAAATCCCTATATGGATTATGTGCATTGATACGGTCTCCATTCCTTCCACTAGGTTCCATTTCTAAACAATGGCATACACTAGATTAGTTTATGAATCGCAATAAATAACTCCAAACTTGTAAAACACTTAACATAAATTGAACCATTTATGGATATAATTCATAATCATTAAAATGTTTTATTTGAGGAATTATGTACTCATAAACCCTTCATAATAGTTTGTAAAGAAAATGAGAATTACCCTAAGCATATCCATCGGGAGTTTCGTAACAAAGAGTGTAGTAAGGCCCATTGTCGTGAACTAGTTCATGTTTGAGTCTAGCTCAAAGCGGTGTTTTCAGGTTTTACCCATAGGTACAATTGTGCCAGAGTGGTCTCTACCTGCTCGTATCCAGACAGGGATGTATTTCCTGGAAAACTCGAAGTCTATCTTAGGTTAATTTTCTCTAATCAGAGTTTTTATAAATCTAGATTTCATGGTTTATACTAAAATTCTTCTGATACCAACTATAACACCCCGACCCCATTTACCCAGGGTCAGTGCATTATTACATAACATTGGCATGATCACAAGGGATCAAATCCCAAAAGAGCGATCAGTTTAGTATCCTTGTAAATACTAGATACATTCATAAGTTTTATATTACATTATAAAATGAAAAACTACAACAACATAGTTTCCATAGGCCACACTCATATCCATTAGACTATCCCTGCAGGTCAGTCATAATATACCTCTGCGCATCTTGGAAAAAAATGAAACATATAAAGGGGTGAGCTGAGATGCTCAGTGAGGATAACAATATAGCAGAAACTTTCATAAATAAGCATAAACATTTAAGACAGTTTCAGACTAAAACAAAAGCCTTTTAAACTTGAAATTCAGCATAATATGGTGAAGATAAAATCAAAGAATTCTATTTACTTATTCACATGGATATTCTACTAGTCGAATAACCACATGCAATATCAATAGCCACTTTCATAATGATGGAATGCATAATGCTAGACTTCATAACCACATAGTCAAGGACTTGTACCAAGACTACAAATAAAAATTTTTCAAGGCCTTGTTCCAAGACACTAGTTTGTCTCATGTAACCTATTGATGCATTGAGGAGCAACAGTGGGCTCCACCCATCACTTACGAAGTCCAATGCATTCCTCATATGAAAAGGTTTAAACATAACATAAACATTCATATTAAAACCAGCATACGAAATGTCAATACTTTATCCATAAACCATGAATAGTATAAAAATTACACATCTACAGTCAAACATATCACAAAACATTCAATACAATATGGAAGTTTTGTATCATAATAAATCAACTTCAAATAATCTTATAATTCATCTAAGGATGTTGACATAGATGAAATCAAAACATTTTTTAGAGAAATATCTATTTCTATTTTTAAATAATTTAAAATTAATATAATTATAAAATAAAAAATTTATTTTGAAAATATTCATATAATATTGTAATGGAAGCTTCTATGATTTTATAACGATGGAAAATAGATGCACCCTCCGTATAAGTTAAAAAACATTCTTACCATAATTTTGTCGAAAAGTTCATAAGGTACCTTGTTTGGAAAATGACAGAAATATTCCTTTCAAAACATTTTATAAACGGTCAAACAAGGGTATAAATTACTTTAACCCATAGTATATTAAATATTAAAATTGTTTTGGAATACATTTTTAAGAAACATGTATGTGGATGATAAATAGGTCCCAGTAGATACTTACGTAAAAACAAACTCGGATAATAAAGAGATTGTAAAATTAACCCTTACCTTGTACTTTTACTTGGTTGAGGGTAAGTTAAACTCTTTTATAATGGTGAATTAATTGTTATTAAATTATAAAATAACCATATAAATTAATATGATATCAAATTTGATCTTATAATATTGCTTTGTTAATGATATTTCAGCAGTATCGTCATTTCGGGTGTTAACTGATTCATTTTACTTTATATACTTGGTTACGTAAGTAATGTTTGTTATCAATAGGATGTATCCTATTCATATTCATAATGATATTATGTCCTTAAAAATTATTTTTAATCTTCAAATGATAATTATTTTTGAATGGATACAATGGGAAATGAAACTCATTGTGTTCGTGGAGACGGTAATCCGTACGTATGCACGAGCGACAATATAATTCTTTTGATATTAAAAAAGAATATAATTCGATGGTATATCATATATAAAGAATCATTATCATGATATTTTTATTATTTAAATTAGTTATACGCATTATTATACCCATCCAAATGATAAAGTGTTTGAATAACAAACTACACCACAACGTGGAGACGGTAATCTGTACGTACGCACGTATGGTGACTTTGTCATTTATAGGATGGATAGAATAAGAAATATGGTTGTAACATTTTTATAATAACATCACAATATATATATGATACTAGAGTTATTATTTTATAATGGAAACAAAAATAAAGAGGAAGTAGAAGAAGAAAAGAACTTGAAGAGGAGATGAAATATTTACCTCTTCTTCGGGTTCTTCCTTTTGATTTGATCAAAAGGGAACCTTTGGTTGGATTTATGACTAAAGAAATGCCTCTAGGATGAAGGGTGGACAGTTTAAGGGAAATTTGGGTAGGTTTTTTCCGATCCAAATGGCTTTGAAGGTGTGATTTTGAGAGAAGGGTAAGTGCTCTTTTATAAGAGGGGTGAGGCGCACCTTAGGAAAATATTAAAATATTATTTTGTAATAAAATATTTTTCGGTTACTAGTGGATCCAAAATTAATTATTTAAAGGATAAGTTGGTTATGGGTCAAAAACCACTCAAAAAATAGGTTTTAGACAGGTTTGGGTCACTACATTAACCTTATCTTTTAGATTTAACTCTTAGATTAATAGTTTGACATTTACCAAGTCTCTTGGTATTTTTATTTTATATGGTTAATAAACTTATTATAAACATCCAAGAAAACATAAAGTGGTTCATTAATGAAATATATAATATCATTTAATCCCTTTTTCATAACCTTATATTTTTAAGAAAAGAATATCAATTAATAATATAATATTTGTTTTAAAAACTCAATTATATCAATTTTGGAATTATTTAATAAATGATTTTTTTAAAGTCATAAAAACATTATTACTTAAAAATAAATTTGTATGTTCAATAATAACATGTCATATTAACCAATAAAATTATTGGAATTCATCAAAAGTCTCAAATTATATTTATTTGGATATTTATAATATCAATTATTTTAATATTTCATTATTAAGGTAATTATTACTACTTCATCATTGTGTCATAAATTAATTAAATTATTTAATTTCTAAGAATTATAAATAAAATATAATTATTTATAAAATCATTTTATATTTCTAATGAATATTTATAGTCGAATTTATATTATGTATAACCCTATATTAAAAATGGTTTGTTTATTAAACTTTGATTTTAACTCTTTTAACTCTTCTTTAAATAAAATATTAATAAATGTCCTAATATAAACCAAATGGACCAAAGGGGATCATATTTTATTCATAAGTTTGTTTTTGGTCTAATTAAACTTATCCAATAGAATTATAACATGTGTTAGGATAATTATAATATCATTTTTACCCTTAATTATCCTATTTACTTTTTACCATGGTAAATAAAAGTAAATAAGTTACTATTCACCAAAATTTATTTTCATCTTATTGAACCACTTTTTACTGACTGATATTAACTGTGTCTATCATATTTCTGAAATTGAACTCACAGAAGTGGTAAAATTAAGTTTTATACAAATTTGCAAATGCTCCTAGGAGGTGGGTAAAAGACGGTAAATAGTTCGATAAAATTTTATATATCTAATCTTATTATAAAATGACTCCAATGAATCATGTTGAACATATATATGTATTACGTATCTATTTTGACCTAAAATAAGATAAAATAAAATAACTAATTATTTAAATAAAAAGTCAGTTTTAACCAATAACACAGTGTTTTTTCACTATTCAACAAAAATTGAAAGTTTTCAGAAAAATACCAAAAATTCACCCTAAGATAATTTTGATATTCCAAATCCAAAAATAAAGTCCATATTGAAAGATAAAATTTATAAAATTTCAAAAATTGGGTATTACTATTCCTAATAGCTAGTTTGATTGGTCGTGGTGTGTTAGAATCTCGAAGTTGCGTACAATGCAAGCTATTGCATTATTCAAAGGGAAATGTACCATGGAAGCTTGGGGTGTTACAATCAGGTCCTGTCTTGACTAGATATTACTTAAATGATATTGAACAACATTGAGTCATTTATGACCCGATTAGAAGATATAAAAGGATGACATGCACCAATAAAGCCCAAAAATATGGTTTATACCGAATGGGTTGATCTGATCCCACCTCTGACAAATTTTGGGAATCCCATATTTCCAATCCTCAATGGATCGGGAGATCTAGGGAATCACTTAATGCATTTTTTCTCTCATTGTGGTCCTAGGATGGGGACCCCTAAGCAATAAGAGGTAGTGAAGCTCAGATGTTTTATGCAATCACTATAGGATTCGGTCTTCATCTGGTATACAAGCTTGCAGTCTCGATTGATTTCTGGATAGGAAGATCTTCAGTAGGAATTCCTTTTCCAGTTCATCTAAATTCTTGTAAAAGACAACAGTCTTTTATCTCACAATATACAATTAAATGAAGAGTCAAAGTGTTTTATATTTCATTTCTCAATGGAAAGGAATAACACACTCCTTGAATATACCGCACCCTCAAGAAGATCTGATGCCCATTTGTGTAGAAAATATTCATGAGGAATTATGCACACCATTAATCCATGTGAAATATTTAGGAGGGTTTAGGGTTCTGGATTTGATTTCTCAACAAGTGGAAAACTCTATAATAGAGACTAGAAAAAAAATCCCAATTAATCATATCATTATCTGGAAGAATAATAAAAAAAGAAGAGGCCACTATAGTCATGCTTAAGAAGTCCCCTATACCCTCTCCTACTTCAAAGCCCTAATCATATTTTATGCCTCTAACTCCCGAGCATTAGCATCAATGACCACCTCATCAAGATGATTAGAAATATTAAAGGAAAATATAGGTTGAGGAGTTGAAAAATAAGGTCTATTCTTTTCTAAATGACCAATCCCTGACTACTGCATCTCTGCTTTTAAAAACAACTGAGTTTAGTTTCAAAGGCCAATGGAATATAACAATGAAGAAGGTGATGATCTACCAAATTATTTTCCCCTTTATAAAATGTTGGGACACATTATATAAGATTTTTTTGTTTTTACAGAACTCCTACAAAAGATGGTAGACTTTAGGCAAGTTAAGAAATAAAAATTACCATCCAAGGTTTCATGTGTTACTACTACCAATCCAGATAAGGAAGGTGAGTGGAAGAAACTAAAAAATAACTATCCTAAAAAATTAAATGATTGGATGGTTAGAAAAATAATCAACTTAAATCATGCCATTATATGAACACAATTGAAACAATCAATTGTGTATCCTGCTACTTCCATTACAGTAAATCCATCTTCATCAAAATCACAATCCTATGATGGTCTATCCTCAAAGAATAAGCATGGATGGAAGAATAAGGAGGACATGGAAGAAGAAGAGTCTGTTTCAAGTCCAAATATGTCCTTGAACTTTGAAAATTTCATGCCAACCATCTCAAAATCATAGGCACCACCCTACAAAACGATACAATAAGAACCCTCCTATCAGGTAGCATATTCATCATATGAGGAGTTTATCTATGGCTCTATCAACATTATTCACTTAACAGATCCCAATGAAAAAGATGATTCTGATTATGAAACTGATTTCCCCTTACATGATTAAGGAACTGTGGGGAAGATGTATTCAAGGTCGATGATATAGGGGAATACGTGGGTATGCTAGAAGCCACCATTTCAATTATACCCATTCTTGAATTGTTTATGTAGTAGAAAATCAAGGGAGATCCCTCCCACAGGCTAAGTAGGAACAAGGGAATTCTCCCAAACATGACAGGGTATGCCTTGACATGATGATCTTGGAAGATCAATTAAAGGCTATACCACTACCTTTTCATCAAGTGAAAAAACCTAGCCAGCCTAATAAACCAATAGAAGATTTACTTCCAACCCCTATTCCAAGGAATGACCCATACAAATCAGGAACATCAACTTCCAAGGCACCTAAAAAAGAAAATCACCATACTATAAAATATAGAACTTTGGATTAAAAGTATGATTTGTTAAAGAAACTTTCCCAATTACCTTCTAAGATATCAATCATGGATTCTATGATTCTGTTAGAAGGTCATTGTGAAGTACTTATTGAGGCCTTTTAAATCCCTTAAGAGTTTAAAATTGAGGTTGTCGACATAGAGTTTTACCATATAGATAATTAATCCCACTTGTATCCATCCAATTTGATGTTATAAGGTTACGAAAAGAATGAAAAAGAACCTCTCTATGATATTATTCTTAGAACTCAGTTTCGGGGATCACATATCTGATTCAGAGTTCATGGTTTTCTAGTAGGACACAACCTTCATCATTCTATTGGGGAGACCTTGGATACATCATCATGAGAATATTCCTTCATCATACCACCAATGTCTCAAATATTGTGACAATGGTCAAATTGGGACATCATATAGTGATAATGACCTTTTAAAAACTTGTGAATCTTATTACATTGATGTGGATTCCTATCACAAAAATGGAAAATAGTCCATGGAGAATGATGTTAGAAGAATCAATACTCTTAAGGTCTCTAAAACATCCCAGCTAACCCATTCAATCATCTCAATGAAGATTACATGCTACCCATTAATCAAATTAAAATGATTGGCCCAAATCCAAGAACTCGTTCCATGGCTTCTATATTGTTAGTTGTGGAAACTGAGCTTGATAATATATGAGAAATAATTTATTCACCAACCATTGATGAAAGCCTAAATCAAAATTTCTTCATTCCATCCACTGAGCTTCAACGAATATCTACTTCATCAACTGGGTTAGAATAAATTGGAAAACTAATGGAAAAATATAGTTATTCCAATTCTAAACCCATTATTTTACCTTCATAGCTTCAAGAAGACCCATCATCATTATTTGGGTTGAAGATAGTTGCCTCCTCTTAAGGATGTCCAAATACTGACTCCTCTCTAAGCTCTAAAAGTCACACTTCATCACCTACCCTCTAAGAAGAGATAAAATGAGAAATAAATGAATAATAAGAAGAATAGGGAGACCTTAATGATTCCCCTACATCATTTTATAATCGAATCTCCACCACTGTGGATGAAATCAAAGAAATAAATATGGGTACATAATAAGATCTACGCCCCACTCTGATTAGTGAAACCATGACTTTTGAAGAGAAACATGTGTATACAAACTTTATAAAGAAACAACATGATATTTTTTCTTGGAATTACATAGAGATTCACAGTCTTGAACCTGAGGTGGCCACCCATCATTTGTATTTGCTAGAATATCATTAGGGAAAAAACAAACAGCAAAGAGAACACACTCGACTCATGCCTCCAAAATGAAGGCTGAAGTCAACAAGATTTTCAAATCTGACTTCATCAGAGAGATTAAATATAAAAAGTGGTTAGCCAATACTATCTCGGTGAAAAACAATAATTGTAGAATCATATTCTTCATTTATTTTCTAGATCTCAATCAGAATTTTCCCAAAGACAACTTCCTAGTTCCAATCACAAAACTCTTGATTGATGCAACAGCTCGCTAAAAAGATCTATCCTTAATGGATGGATACTATGGGTATAACCAAATATAGATGGACCCATAAAATGAGGAATATAATTCTTTTAGATCCTTTCCAGGCATATTTCTATATAGTATAATGGCCTTTGTCTTGATGAATGTGGGTGCAACATATCAATGTGCAAGGCACCACATGTTCAAACCCTTCATGGGAAATTTATCGAATGCTATGTTGATGATCTAGTGATCAAATCTAGAAAACATTCTGATCACCTGACTAACTTGGAGACTATATTCAGCATGTTTTGATAGCATAATATGAAGTTGAACCCCTTGAAATGTGGTTTCAGGGTAACCTCAAGAAAATTTCTCAGTTTTTTTATACACCATCACAACATCAAACATGAACCCAGGAATACTAAAGATATCCTTAGCATGTCATCTCCTTGAAACTTGAAAGAGTCCATAGGACTTCAAGGACACTTGGACAACATCCTATGATTTATAGATATTCTATAAGGTAAGTGATTTACCTTAACCAAATTGATGAAGAAGGGGGTCATATATCAATGGACCAATGACTACCAAGAGGCATTTGATACCATCAAGAAATACCTCTTGATTCCATCGGTATTGATGCCACTTATCAAGAGAAACCCACTCATCCTTTATGTGATAGCCTTAGAGAGATCACTGGATGTCTTCCTTGCATAGAAGAATGTTGTTGGGAATGAAAAAAACTTTATTATCTTTGTTGAACCATGCTTGACACAGATACTTCATATAAAGATATTGAGAAGATTTTCTTAGAATTAATATTTGAATTTATAAAGTTGAGGCACTATCTGAAGAATCATGAGGTCCACTTGGTCTCTCACAATAACCATCTCAAATTTATCCTCGGTTTTCATATGTTGACAAGATTTTTGGCACGGTTGATAGTTATTCTACTGAAGCTTAAAATATAGTTTGTGCCTCAGAAAGTAGTAAAAGGAAAATCCTTGGAAGACTTACTTGATGAAGACCCATTTTTAGAAGAAAATTAATTGAATACTAAACTTCCCATTAAAGAAATCTAATAAATAAAGGATATTCCCAAGACATGAGAACTATAATTTTATAGTTCTCTCAAAATTTCAATGAGGAAGAGAAGGGAAGACCTTATTCCTAATAAATTTGGGTTAGGAATTGTATTAATCTCCCCATAAAAGAATGGTTTTCCATACTCCTTCCTGTTAACAAAAAGTGGTACCAACAATGAGGAAGAATATCAGGCTCTCATTGTAGGAATGAAATTATCACTCCAAGTACCAGGGGATCACCTAGAGGTTGAAGTGTGATTCATAATTGGTAAACAAGTAAATCAATGGGGATTTCACTATAAAAAAGAAAGAACTAATTCCCATGTGTGATTATGTTTGAGGGTTAATGAAAGAATTTCCCTTGAAACCGACATTGTTTTATGTCCCACAGTAGCAAAATTACCAAGATGATGAATTGGAAAATGTAGCCATATCCCTGGATGATCCAAATCAAGATGAGGCAATCATCATCATTTCTCATCATCATGTGGCTTCACATTTTATTAAAATTGGAATAGAAGAAATAAAGGAAATCATTCCCATTACCAAACCATTTGGTCCTACCATGGGATGGATGAAACCCATCATATAATATCTCCAAGATGGAGTAATTCCACTAGATAGAGTTGGAAAACAGAATTTTTGGTGATGAATAGTTAATTTCACTCTTTATGATGACCCAAATCACCAAAATATCCCCTATAAACAAGGATTTAAAATAATTCTTCTTAGATGCATTGATGGGGATGAAACTACAGTTGTCATGAAAGATGTACATGTAAGATCTTGTGGATCCCACCAATCTAGTTTTAGGATTTCTAATCAAATCTAAAGGTCTGGATACTTTTGGCCATCGATGAAGAAAGATTATACATATTTCACTAAATGTAATTCCTACCAAGTTCATGCCAGCTTAATTCATCAACCCCTGTAGTTTCTACATATAGACAAATACTCCTAGTCATTTTCAATATGGGTAATGGATGTAGTAGGACCCTATCCTCCAGATACGACCAAACAATTCAAGTACATCCTTACTGCTACTGATTTATTCTATAAATGGGATGAGGAAATACCTCTTAAAGAAGTTAGGTATAAAAGCATTTTTTACTTTTTCAAATATAATATCATTACCATATTTTGTGTCACTCATACCATATTGATGGAAAACAGAACCAATTTCTATTCTACTAAGGTATGGAAGTTATATCAAGAATATAATATCAAAACCAACCATTCATCCCACAATCATGCAAATAAAAATGGATAGATAGAGTCTTTCAACAAATCATTTTCCAACATACTCCAAAAAATGGTGGATAAAGATAAAAATTCTTGACATGATAAAATCTTTCATGCCTTATGGGATTATAAGACTACTATACATACTACAACATGATAAACTCTGCACTCATTAGTATAGGGAATAGAAGAATATTTTCCCATTAAAGTTCAATTTCCTTCACTCTAAGTTACTGTTTGTGATTAGTTATCTACAGTTGAGCAGTATCAGAAGTGACTAGATGAGTTGTAGTGATTGGATTAAAAGAAATTTAATATCTTACATCAATTGGATGTCTATCAGAACCAAATATCATGAGCTTTCAACAAGAAATTTCACCTTCGTTCCTTCCTCCTAGTAGAATTGGTATTCTACCTTAAGACAACAATGATACTAGGTAAGAAGCCTCCAAAACTTGTGCCAAAGTGGTAAGGAAATTACTCCATACATAAGGTCTACTATAATGAAGATTATTCCTTAATCTCAATTCATGATTACTCACTACAACTCCACCCAATGCAAGGTTCCTGAAGAAGTACTTTGTGTAATCACACAAAGTTCATCATAGTTGAATGACAATAAAATACATAACAACCAACATCCTATTTACATGATGTTAAATTGTGTAACACCATACATCCACGTTGTATGATGTTAAACTACGTAGTATATTCATCATTATCACATGATGTTAAAGTACATGGCATGAGGTCCTAGTCGCATGACCTGAAACTAAAAAACACCATTTGTACTCACCACATGACATTAAAATGTACGGTTAACCTCTCTTTCATTTTATGTTAATAAACATCCGAATATACCACAAATTGACATTATTTTTGGTCCCTTAAAAGATTAGTATCTTTCATGCCTAAGAATTACTCACGTCATTGCCACTCCCTAGTGGAACATGAACCTCATTTCTCCCTATGATAGAATCAGATCTGCATAGGGACCCCATTTCAATAACTACATGTGGATTGATTCCCATTCCAATGAGATACGTAGTGAAACTGGGATATCATATCTTGGGCCAAGCAACAACCAAAAAATAAATAATTTACCCTTTTCTTTTATATGAGTTAATTCTATACTAGGACCCTTTCATAAAATATGGCTTGATTCTCATACCATCTTGTATTTTAGACCTGAACCTTATCCTAAAAAGAATTAAATCCCCCATTTCACACATCAACATTAAAATGATGTAGGGAACCATCCTCAAGAACTACTTTTTGGATTGATTCTTTCCCCAAAAAGATATGTAGTGACACATGGGTATTATCCCCTGGTCCAGCTGCAATATTTCTATCTTTTTCCAAATAGGATCATCTTCATCAATACCACATGACATTAAACTGCATGGAACATTTCAAGAACTACATGTGGTTTGATTATTACCCCTATAATATACGCAGTGACACCCATATATTCTATATCGGGTCCATCTGCAATGTTGAAAAATTCCATTCACCCCCTCTGATTATGAATCAAATCTATATAGGGAGTAACTTCAATAACTAAGTGTGGGTTGATTTTTTTTCTATAGTAAGATACATAGTGACACCCAGATCTCTAATCTTAGGTCCAATTGTGACTGATCATTAATCCCCTTTACTTCCTATGTATAAATTAGATATACATATGGAACCTATCAATAAATATGTGTGGATTGATTCTTTACCATATCAATATATGTAGTGATGCATGGTTCTTATCCCCTGGTCTAACCGTAATGTTTCTTCCATGTTAGGCCAACCATGACCTTTTCGTATGATAATAAACTGCAAGGGAAGAACTACATATGGCATGATTTTCATTCCAATGAGATATGTAGAGACTTCTAGAATTCTAATCTCAGGCTCATCCATGACATAACCCCCACCACCTCCTCACATCAAAATTTAGTTGATGTTGGGAATCATCTCCAAGAACTATTTGTGGATTGATTCTCATTTCAATGAGATACGTAGTGATGCCCAAATCTACTATCTTGGGACCAACCACAAATAAAATAAAATTACTCTTTAACAATTTGTATGAATAAAATATACACGGGGAACATTTCAAGAAATTCTTGTGGCTTTATTCTCATCCCAATGAGATACGTAGTGACACCAAAATCTCCAAACCTGGGCACAAATGTGATTTTAGAATAGAAAACCCCCTTCCATTTCCCCATGAATGAGTCAGATCTACATAGGGGAATATTTTGAGACTTGTGAGTTGAATATTATTATAATAAGATACGTGGTAATTCCTAGAAATACTACTTTAGACCCAACCATCATCTTGAAAATCATAAAAATCCCTCTTCCCCAAGTCAAAAACTGATTGATATGGGAAGCAATTTCAAGAACTACATTTGGATTGATTCTTACTTCATCAAGATACATAGTGATGCTCACATCCAATACCCTATATCATCCAACACTTAATCATCATACCCCTATCTTTCAATTTTTTACCTTTGTGTTGTAGAAGAAACCCTTCACACTCCTTGTTTCTCATATCTATCAAAACTCACATGGGATTAGGAATTGGGAAAAGAGCTTCTATACATAAATAAGGTGTCTCAATTTCTATTGGGGTTAGAAATGGTCTGGACTATAAGACCTTAAAAGGTAAACTATATGTCTTCACCGCATGATAATAAATTGCATAGACCTTCAATTAAAAACAATGTGTGGCTTGATTTTCACCTCTATGAGATACGTAGTGACTTCTAATTTTTCAATAATTGGCCCAGCCACATCCGAACATGAAAAAACATCTACTCTCCTATGTATAATTCAGATCTACATGAGGAAGTACAATATGAGTTCTCACTTAAAACATGTACTCATATCTGTTAAAACTATGCACATCTTGATTCTTGCTCTGAAAATATATGTAATGACGCTTGGACTCTAGGCCCTTGTTCAGTTGTATTGTATTTTGACATTTCATATCAAGACACCTAATGTCCTTACCACATGACATAAAAATACATGAATCCATAATTCCCCTTCCTTTTCATGTTGGGTACTTCATCTTCCTCACCACAAGACATTAAACTGCACGGATACAGTCCTCACTGCAAGATGTTAAAAGGAATGGTATTCAAAGAACTACATATGGCTTGATTCTCATCCTATTTGAGATACATAATGAATGATAGGCATCATATCATATTCCCATACAAGGGATTAATGAAAATTCCCAATCTCCTACCTATGATCAAAATCTATACAGGGTCTTTTATTTTGGTCCCTCTCCTCAAAGAACGCATCAAAGAAACAAGATATTTCATCTTTTATACATTTGAGTTTAATCTATGTAAGTGATTCTAAATTCATGACCAGTATCATTCCAAACACATCCTTTATGTATTGGAAAACTCCCCTTTCTCACATAATACTCCTAATCTTGAAATAATTTTAGATATTCATAATATTTCTTTGGTTTCTTGTGACAGAATGTCAGATACCTTATAACTCTTTTTTCTTGACTATGCAGTACATTCCCCAGTTGGCCTTGCATAAAATTCACCTACATAATGGTCTTGTTAGACTAAGGATTCGATTTTTTGGAAATGAATAACATGACCTAGCTATCCCTAAATAATACATCCCGCATAATAGGTTTTTAAAATAATGGAAAATTCATTCTTAGGATAATCCTCTTCTATCCCTTTAAGCTTTGATGTCGGTATACAAGAGACCTATAATTTAAAGTGGTAATCCTTTTTGTATTTGTCTCATATCCTTTCTTCCGACCAGAATTTCTCCAAGAATTTGGTTTAAATTTTCAATATCAATATGATGAAATCATATTGAAATGACCTTAGTCCATTAAACTACATATCATCCATTGTTTCAATAATATTATGGTCCTAGTTGTATGACCTAAAACTATAGGCACCATACATCCTACATTTGGGTTTACCATGGTAAAGAACCTGTTCACATAATTATTTGTAAATAATGATTGTAAATAACCATTCTATATTTAGGTAATTTTCTATATAAAACCAAAATTTGAGCTTGGGAATATCCAAATTTCCATAAACACTCATCGGATTTTAGAAATAGAATGTCAGAATTATTGAGAGTTCCTTTACCTAACATTGTAGTACGTACCCCAAATTGGAATTGCATTAATCACCTACATAATGGTATTATTATCTAAAGGATGTCACTATTTTTCTATATAGAATAATCCCAAGTAGGACCTACATAATATAGCCCCCATAATGGGTTTTCAGATAGTGGTAACTTTTTTCTTAGAAGAGATCCCCTCTAAACACCATTAGACCTTTTCCCATGTCATTATTTAGATTTGTAAATCCCCAAATCACATCTTACAATTCTTACTTTCCATACCTGAATATATTAATACATTTCCAAATTATTTACAATGAGTTGGAGAACCATCAAATATTTGGTTAGAGATAAATGCCTTAAATTAAATCCCCATAATGTCCTTGCTGCATGACTTTAAACTACACATCCCCATAATGCCTTTTCTATATGATGTTAAACAACATAGCCCTAAAATTTTCTTACTTCATGATTTTAAACTGCACATCCCCCAATGTACTTGTTGCATGACTTTGAACTTCACAGCCCCCCAATGTCCTTGCTGGATCACTTTAAATTATATATCATATTATAAAAAACCCTTAATGTCCTTATTTCAGCACTCAAAACTGCACAACATAATGTCCTTATTGCATGACTTTAATCTGCGTAGAAAAATATCAAAAAGATCATTTTTTCAAATATACCCTCCTTCATATACTAAATTCATGTAGGAGTGGTTCATTCATGGCCTATATTGGCATAGTTATCCCCCTTTATTTTCAGATACATTTCCTTGGAAAATCTAACCACTGTGGTCTTGAGACATCCAAATATTAAGCCCCTTTGTTTATCACTAGTAGAATTTCAGAATTATTTGGAACTCATTTACCTAACTATTATGTACATACCCCCATTTGGCCTCGCATATTATTGCCCACATAACAGGTGTGTCAGCCCAAGGATACCACTATTTGGTTATGTAGGACATGCCCTAGTTGGTCCTGCATAATAAAACCACCATAACAGGTTTGTTAAACATAGGTAACTTTGTTCTTGGAAGAGACCTCCTCTATTATTTTATTTAAAATCATAATTTTTTTGACTATAAAAATCATGACAAAAGATTCACCTTGGAAGTATCTAAAATAAAATATATCAGTACATTCCTAGACATCAAGCCTTATTTGGGTTATAATTTCAAAAATTCATGGTCAAAGCTATTAGACCTAAAACAATAGCTTTATTAGTCCTACATGTATGAATTAAAAATTTCTATAAAAAAGAGACATAGTACTCACCAGGATGAAAACCTATAAAGTGAACTCTGGATAAAATCTGAGTCTCAACTCGTTGAACCTGCACTCTGTAGGTTTTGGGAAATATCAACCAATTAAAAAGTTAAAAGACACAAAGTCTATAGGGTTTTCCCTATGACCCTAAAAACAGTCAAATTATGCTCATTAGGAATATAGGATTAGGTAAAAATTAGAGCACATTCCATCCTTATCATTATAATTATGATAATGTAGTATGAAAATTTCATGTTATAGACATTAGTTTCAACATTACAATTTAAAAAAGAGGATGAAGAAATAGATGATTATAAAATAAAATTATTTAATTTATTAGTAAATAATTTCCCTACAATAACATCGAAAAAATGGAGTATAACTGTTATAGATCAGAAATGGTTATCGATATAGCTTTTCATTTGTTGAATGGCCTCCTGATCCCCGACAACTGCTTGTTGAAGTTCTGTCATTCAACCAGCCCCAGTCTTCATGACTTGAAGAAGCACTTCCTTAGTGACTACAATACATTTTTTCCTTCTTTTTGTGTTTCTTCCATTATGTAATGAATTTGTTCAGGTTCTTTTGTATAAATCCCCTACTCTTTCAGAAGATTTGAAACATGAATGGTATTCTTTTTAGATTACATCCTGAATGTTTCTAACATTATAGAATGATTGGAATCAATATGAGATAATGATTCCCTGAATTCATCAATGTTAGAAAAAAGCCTAGATTTTATTAGATCCTCCTGATAATTGTTCTCTTGTTCCCACCTCAATATGGTCCTCTTCACTACAGTATAGATTACACGGTAATCAAAACTCCAAAATCCTAACATCTAGAATAACATTGAGAGTCATACGATTAATGAAGGTAGTTCCTTGAAGGATGTTTCAGAGATAATCTTCCATATCTATCCAAGATTTATGACGTACAAGTCAGAGATATTTTTGAAACTCTGGATCTGATTCAGAATCACTGTTATAAGGAGAGATGTACTCTGAGATTAATACACTTAAAGAAGTTCCATGTTCTGATCCTTCATTAATAGTGATTTTTTGGCCTCCCAATGATTGTTGAGTTGATACATAAGCTTAACCTTTAGACTTATCCATATAATTTGATAATCCTGCATGATAAATCAAAGTCATGGTTAGCTTTAAAACAATGGAAAGACTGTGCATAATCACAATGTTTGGTAACCCTTGCCTAAAAATAGGTCATCAGCCTGAGAAGACTCCTCCCCAACATTCCCAGCCTCAACAATTTTGGTCAGCACCTCTTGCTGGCAGATAATTTATTGAACCTGCTCAAGATTCTCTAGATGAACCTCATGAAGATTTTCTATTTCAAGGTTTGCCTAAGATATCTCCTCATCAACAGTGGGATTGATAGTAGTACCAATGTATCTTCCAAACACCATCATTGTAGCATCTTCTATTAATGGAGTTACACATTCCAACCAATTATGGTTAGGAAATAAAGTATAAGAATATTGATTGAATGATAAATAAAAAAATCATGACCATTTAGTTCTATGAAAGGAAATTATAATTATTCTAAAGTATTGGGCATATTATTAAGTTTTAGTAATTCTTTAAAAGACATTCCAATATTTATCATAGCCTCCAATGACACCCCATGCCCTATGTTAGTCTCACCCATGGGAATACTTGGATTGGTTGGTTTGTGACCCTCCAATGATGACTTTAGACCCTGAAAATCCTCCTTAGTGACAACTGATGGGTCAGTATTAGTCATCATAGGATTTTCCGATCCATGTGACGAACTGAAGATATTACAAAAATAGAATTCAGTTTTTGCTATATATAGCTTCTCTTGAATAACTTTTGACATATCATATTCCTCCTCTCTCACAGCATAAGGTATAAGAGTAGTTCAGAGAGAAGATGTTGTTTTCTCTAGATCAGATGCCTCTTTAGTCAAAGGAGTCACTTCATTGGTAGGAATCTTCACTAGATCAGAAGTAGCATCCATGGTTCCCAGAGACTCATTTGTAAAATCCCTAAGGGATGAAATAGAAGCAGTTACTACAATTTCAAGACCTTTAAAAACTTTATATGGATGAATTTGAAATTAATATGTACAGGAAGACTTACCGCTACTGAAAAAGCATTCACCTGCAACTTTTTTCTTTGGTTTCTTTTCATCTTTACCTTCTTAGGGGAACTAGAATAATTATCTCCAAAAAAAATGTATTGGAAACTAAAAGAATTCCACCATATCATCCTCTATGGATTTTTGGCCTAGAGATACCTCTCCCAATTTATTAGGTGACTCATCAACCCTAGTCACGGTACCACTAAGGCTATACCATGGCCATGGAACTTCAGTAGATTTTCCCTTAGTCAGATTCAATTTAATTATGGTATTTCCCCTGAGTAATAATGCTTTAAATAAATTTAAGTGTAAAAAATATCACACCATTTGTTATGATTTGAATGGTTAGTCCCTTCATCAGCGCCATGATCAATAATTTCCTTCAATTATTTTGTAGTGGGGACTGAATTGTCAGTTCCATATATAAGCATCTCTAGATCCCAGATATGAATTATTATTTCATCAGTATTATTCTCAAAGTGAATATTAGATGAGGCTAGACTATCCCCTATTCCTGGAATATGAAACCCCTCACATAAAATCTCCAACATATTTTAATCATTACAAAACAAATTATTCCATGATTGAACTGCCTCTTGCTGTACATTCTCATAATACATTCCATCATTCTATGAAGATGATATTTTATCCTTAAACTCTACATACTTCCCAATCCCTATTTTCAAAGATGGTCGATGAGAAAAAAGAACATAACTCTCTTTTGGGTGATGACGACTAGACAACTTAGGTGCATCTTCAGTTAGTGATGCTGGTGTAGCTCACTTGGTTTTGATGGGTGGATTGTATCTTTCATGAGGTCGATTTGGTGAAATAGTATCCTCATCATCCATGCCCCTTGACTCTGAGGAATCATCCTCTGAAGATAAGGAATCACCTTATAAATGATAGGATTCTTTCCAACTCCCTCTATTTATTTTGATACAAGGAAAATAATTATTTAGTACCCCTTTAGGGTATAATGCAACCCAAGTCTCAGCATACTAAATAGTCAATATTCTCTCTGCATAAACTGTAGGAAGATTAAACACATCCCATGTCTTCTTCATGGTTTTCACCTACCATAGCTATCAAGCCATCATCATATGTTGTTCCAATCTAACATGTATGGTAGGAGATACAAAAATCTGTTCGAGAAACTTGAATTGTCATACAAATATGTATGGATCATATGCCTCACATATGATTTCTTCATCAATCCTTGTTTCCATTACACTGTCTCTATAAGTTAGAATATACACCCTCATCTCTAAATTGGATGTCCCATCATCAACCACTCTTCTCATAGGAAGATTCCCATAAGGAAAGAAATGGAAATCCTTGAACATAATCAGTCATGTATTAATATCAAAAGGTGTCAGGGATAGATGAATAATAGCAGAGAAAGATTGAACAAATGGTCAGAAAAACTCCCTACACACTAGATCCCACTCTTCACATCATATGTTCTGAAGTGAGTCACGATCCATACCCCCAAAACATGGAATGGACCTACTATTCTAAAAGGAGATTTCCCTCCATGAATATGCAACAAGATCCTATGAATATTTTCTAGAATAGGGGTAGCTAACCCCACCATCTTCCTCTATTCCGTCATGGTCACTATAAAAAATTCTACAAGCCTCACACAACCCTTGGAATCTTGGACAGACAGTAGATTTACACTTAGACACATGGACAGGAAACCTAAATGACGCATCTTGGAAGGAATTTTGGAGTTAAATTCATATCCCCAAGTTTCAAAATCTCCTTTCTCAGTATTTTATAGAAGGTTTCAAGCACACCTATCTTTTATAACTTGGGATAGCTTGTTGGATGCATGTAGTTGGGACCTTTCTCCTTCTTCAACAAAAATATTTCCATCCACACATTTGGATGAATATCCCTTCTTGTGTGGGGATTTGCAGTCTTGATCTTGTGAGATAATTTCAGTAGAACAAATTACAAGGATGATGTATTTTTTCATCATTCCCTGTTTAATTTTTAGGAATGAATTCATCATACATATATCAAAGTATTAGAGATCTATAGATCTTGTAAACATCCCAAAAGCTGATCCCTACTTCTCCATGCGTCATATGGAATGAATCCATCTCTAAAATTCATCATCTCAGTAGATCTGGCACAAAATCATCTTTCCAATACACATAGGTTTTCCCTACACACATGTATTCACAAATTATAGAGCCTTTAATATCATAATTAAACTTCACACACATTATGTGCACCCAATACGCCCACATCAATGCGGTTTTCACACCCCCTTTTGGGTGAATGTTCCAACTTTTCTTCCATCCCTTTGACTGATCTATCTTGGAATATCGAAAGATGGACAAATATTAGTTTTTATATAGTTATACTTTGTGTTGTTTAAAATCTAAACCACATGGGTAGTGATGCATAACATGGGATTTGGCTTCTATTCTAACAATGGTATATGTTCCCTCACAAGAAATGATGGCAGATGGAAAGTTCTTGTAGTCTTGAAACCAAGAGACAGAACACAGTTCTACGGATCTAGTATGTTGGCTTCATGAAGATGACCATAACCATATAGTGGATGATAATTACTCTTTGGAAAATTATAGTGATACTTCTTCAAATACTTTTCCAAATCAAGAAGATTAATGTCACATACATTGTAGTAATCATGACTTATAATCTCCATCATGTATTCAATCCACTTACCATCCAATTCATTAGCAATGAAGATTCTCTTGGGATACATTTTAACAAGAAAAGAAATATCAAATTTATTTTAGAGTAGGTTCCTTTTGAAAAAAAAAGAAAAAAATCATGAAAATTTGACAAAGGCATTAAGGTATGAAAGTGAAACTATAGTGCACAAGTATGTGGCTCGTGGTTGGGTTCACAAGTATTATACCTAATGTAGTTGTGAAAAAAATAAAATATTTAGAAAAAACAAATTTCAGTATGTTATACTTTCATGTAGAGACACAAATTTTTCCAATCCTTTGTGATTTTCATTGAAATGTAGCCCCTATATATGGACGACGAAAAGTACTTGTGCACCACCATACTACGCAATAACCCAGAAACTTTCACATCCCTTTTACTTTTACATACAATGTTACCTCATAAATAGTCCCTCTTTTTCATTTGGACCCAATCCTAAGGGTGTAATTTTTTTTGTTTCCATTGGAATGTGTTTCTTGGTTAGGAATCACTATTTCTGAACAGATTCTAGCAGGTTTGTTTATGGGACTCGAAACACCCAATGGTTCTATATCCAAAGGGACCAGCTTTCCAAAGGCAGTAACTCTTATATATTTTGAACCATGAGTCTTAATAACTCACATTAGTTGATATGATGGGACTTCAGGTTCATCACACTCTTTTTAGGGAATTATTGCCTACTTTGGGACTCTCTTATAGATTTAAGTTATGTTCATGAATCTTTATTAATTTACCAAGAATAATGTAGGTTTCCCTAGAAATTTTCAACCATTTATTATCATGTATAGAAATTAATATCATATATATGTATTTGAGGTTCTTCATCAATGAAGATATCTATATGTATTCAAGGATATCCATCAATGGTATCCTGTCATATATTACATTGATATTATTTGGTTGTTATTACAACAATGTAGGTTTGTAAGCCACTCATTGGGGAAATCTGAAATTTATAGTCATCCAAGTAGATGAAAGTCACTCTGGAATTTATTATCATAAAGAGAGATAGAAATTTACACTATAGTTTATTTTCATCCAGGTAAACAAAGGTTACTCTGGAGTTTTATCGTCATCTAGGGAGATGTAAGTTGTTTTGATGTTGGGATCGAACCCATAGATGTGATTTTTATGTATCATTTTGAAGGGAATCAGAACCCATGTAGTTTGGTGCCGCTTAATGGGACACATCATACCTTTTAAGGTCATGTGATATCAACCCAACCATACAGTTTAACATCATGTGGAATGGAAATCTAGGTGGAAGGGTCCTAGTCAAAGTTCGGTGCTGGACTTATACCGAAACAGCCTAAGGAAACTGTAAATAATGTAACTTTCAAAGTTGGATTAGACCCTTCTAGGAATATTTCCAATAGAGAACATGGTTGATTTGTGATGTTGGGTTTGAACCTTAGGGATTCTTCCTACATATCCCATTTGGATGGGAATCAAAGCCCACATTGTATGATAACTCTCACAGGGAAATATGTCCCTTTTAGAGAAATAGGTTGTGGATTAATCATACAGAGGTTACCCTAGTAACTAGGTCCACAAGAGATGTCTTAAATCATAGAGATTTATGGGGGATTAATTCATGGCTTATTCCTTAAAAGGATGATCAGATTTAGGGAATTAGGATTGGACTCCAGACTAGGATTTCCAATGAGTTTAAGCCCTAGGTTAAGGCTTCATATATATCATAGTTATGGTGGGAATAAGATTTATCTTAGTTCATTCATTCAGATGAATTTTAAGGGTGTTAAAATAATTACAAACCTTTAATCCCACATAACTTATGCTCATTGTGAGAAACAAGAGGATGTGAAAGATTTAACAAACCACACATACTTTCTCCTCTACTGATGTAAGAGGTCAGACCTATGTCGAACAGGTTGCGGTGATGGTGGGAGAGGTCATGGCTATAACAGAAGAGGATAAAGCAACAAAATCTCCCTCTCTTCACTGGACATTAGATGAGGGTCCAATGTAAGGACGGAGTGAAGGTGAAGGAAGTAGGGAGGCTCAATATTGAAACCTTCTACATGAAAGGATTGGGGATTACACTAGGATGGATTCCCTAAAATGGGTCCCATAGTTGGAAGGGAGATTTCTCCATTTTTTAAAAGGAGAAGGAAGTGTGATCCTTACACTCCCTACCAGGGGACGGAGGCTCTGGGTCTTAGAGATAATAAGGGTATGAAAGGGTCATATCCCTAAAATCCAAGGCCGGAAGCTCCTCAACACCATCCCTGGGTTAATGGTCTATGTGACCATAGATATAAAAATCCATGGACACCCCAAGGACCCTTACCCTCTGGAAGGACATGTGTGGGAAACCCCTGACTATAGATATCCAAATCCAAATGGGAGACATGAAGATGTGCCTTTCCCTATGATTTAGTAAATTGGGAGGTCTTGGTGGAGGTTTCAATATAATCCCTTTTATGAAAGGGAGCCAATGAAAGAGAAACCCTACTATAAGTGGCTTTGAAGGAGGCTTCATGAAAGGCTCAAGTAATCTTAAAGAATGAGGTGAACCAAGAAAGGGCTCTCAAGTAAGTGGTCTGTAGGTATATGGTGCGCAAGTATACATGGGAAAATTAGTTTCACCTTAGGTGACAAACAACCTAGATTACTATACTTGGGAGAGACTTGGTTGAAGCCATTATGATTCTTCAAAGGTATTACCTGAAGTGGGGTGTGCAACTTCCTATTTGAGTAAGGGATATCGTGAAGGTGTTCTCAAATTAGGGGGGTTTAATGAATTAGTCCCGCAAGTGTTGGTAATTTTTAAAACTTGGAATACATAATTTCCATTATCCCACTTTAATTCCCTCAATTTATGTGTTATGAAACTACCTTGGAGGTTTAGGAGTACTTTGGTGAAGTACTAGGGTGATCAGAGAAGCACTTGGGATTTCCGAAAATTGTTCAGTAAAAATGAAGTCCCCAAAGTCCTATTAATATGTAAATATGATACCCTAATTGATGGTGACTTGGTGCAGAAGTGAGGGGGTAGCGCACAAGTGAGGGGTGCGTAAGTACTTGTGTGTCGTTGGTGATTTGGGCTACCTTATGCGCTCCAATTTTTTACCCTTTCAAAATCTTGATATTCTCCTTGTATTTTATTTTTTTTCTATGGTGTTTCCATTTTTCACGTTTTTATCCATGTGATGGAACAGAGTGACAATAAAAACTGAATACTTCTATTTTCATATCTTTGAACATGCACACTTAATTTTTTTTAGTGGTTTTGTATTAAAATGAATTGATGAATTTATATCTATTGATTTATTTTTCACAATTGTATCAGTGAATTTTTTTCATAAAATGGTCTTCTATCTATTCTTAATGAGAATAATTTTTTAGATATTCTAACGACCAACAGGTGATGATATCACATCCTTTTCAATATTGATCATGATCTGAAGAAATAATAATTGGAAAATAATTATATATCTATTTTCATTCAATGAATATATTTGTTCATGAAATTGGATTTACTGATCATTTTTTATGAGAGTTCATTATACTGTGTTGAACACTTTAATGAAATTTAGGTGTCTTTACACAACTTATCATAGTCACTTGAAAAAAAATAATCGAAAAAGAGAAGATAAAATCATTTTTTAATCACTTTAGAATAGTAAGTTCACCTTAATTCATATAATTCAATTCTATCTCTCTCTTCGTCTCTTGAACTTCTTGTTTTCCCATCTAGTATCTCATCATTAATTTCACTTTTTAGTTTTTTTTGTGTGTTTTATTTTTATTTTGGCCATAAAAATTTCTTTTTCTTAGGTCTAATACCTTCTTATTACGATACTAATAGTTATTATGGTGATTCATAATTAATTTCTCTGAAGTTTAACAATGTTTGTGTCAAATATCATGGAAAGTCATAATTTGGTGAAAGATAAAGGGATTCATAAATTTTATGGGAAAACCTATCTCATAAGGAAATACAAGATGTTTTCATACCTATTATCTATATTCTATGTTGTTTTGGAAGTTATAAACGATTTATTTTTTCCCTGAGTATAGGTTCTTTTTATGAGAGCAACAAATGAGATGAATTAGGAAAATGATGGTAGTGAAAAAAATTCTATTATATAATCACACTTTGAAAGTGAGTTTTTAAAAGTCAAATCACTCAACATCAGAAAAAATATTTGTTAAACATTAGAATATTTATGAAGGATTGACAAAAGTGAAGTGAGAAAAATTATAGTTTTAACAACTTAAGTATTATGATATCTAGATTCATAATGATGAAACTATGTATTGTTTATTCACAAGGGTGAATATATTTTTGAGCACAATTATAGTCTATAGTGAGAATTTGGAAGATGGTAATATTATTGAAAATATTATTCATATCTAACTAGATAAGTATTATTATAAAGTATCTACTCTAGAAGAAAAATATCCAAGAATTATTTTTATCAGTGATTTACACAGTATTTTAATATTTTATAAAATGTTGATATATATTGATTTCAAGAATATAGTGAAGGCTATAAAAGAAAAAAAAATTAATGCCTCAAAGCATGATAAGCATAAGAGGATTGATATAGAAGATACTAATTATTCTATTTGTTTAGTTTAATTGGATTAAGAGTTTAATAAGATGATGTCACTAATATATAGAAATGTGAGAAAAGTCAAGGGAAGGTTTAAAGTTAAGCATACACAAAAATCCTTTAGGTGTGTAGAAATTTGATATTTTTTGAAAAGCCTCATAATATAATAAAGTATAGAGTCAATTATAAATAATAAGAAGCACCAAGTAGATACATTAAAAAAATATCATCAATGCTTGAAAAGTTGTGGATTTATTCTAAATGGAAGAGAAATAATTTCTCAAAATTCAAGAAGGGGATATTTCAAGTTGTAAAAGTAGTGATAGAAGCGATGAAGAAAAAGAAATGGAAATTCCCAAATATGTTGATGAAAATATTCTCATTGATAATGTGAATAAAGAAGAATTCACTAGTGAAATATATAATTAATTCAATGAATATGAAGAAACTAGGATAGAATTATTTTTGAAAATAGTAATCAAGGAGTATCTCTCAAAGATCTCTCTGTTGTAAAAATATATTGAAATTTTGAACAAGGAAAACTGATTTTACAAAATAAATGAATTATTTAATATAAAATAAAATTACATTTTGAAAAAGGTGTTATTGAATTTAATACGATGGTTGTTTAATAGAAGTATTTTTGAATCATTATTGAAGAAGGAGTGAAAGAGAAAGAGAATAAATTTGATCTTTTATGACAAAAAATGGTGGGAATATAACAAGAACTTGAGAAATTTTAATTGAGTTTCATAAACTATATTCATAATGTTAGGGAAGTATCAAGTAAATATGATACTTATGTAAATCATAAAACATCAGTAAAAAATTAATAAAAAATCACTCAAATAACTTTGTTTATGTCTAAGAAAAATAATAAAATTAAAAAGAGAAAGTTTGTAGAATAATAAAGTTATTTTATCGATTATGGAAATTATGAGTGAATCTAATTTAATGTAAAGACAAGTAAAAATGAATAAGGAAAAAGTTTTAAATGAAGTTGTATCTGAAATCATGCGCCCAACCTAGGTAACCATGAGGTAGAAGTCACAACCTACCAAATGGCAATTGCACGGCCGTGCGCCTCAGCCCCAGTAACCATGTGCATTGTCCAAGTCATAAAAATATATTTTTATTCCAAGTTTTCCCATTTTGGATTTAACCCCTCCTCCACTCATTTTCTTCCCCACCTAGGATTTTCAGCCAAAGGAGGTCTCTAAGCTCCCTCAAGCTACCTTGGCACCCATTTTTTAATATGTTTTTGTGGTAGAAACTTCAAGAATCATCAAGTAAGTGAATTTATACATTGTTTCTTCATTCTTTTTAGGTTTTCTTCCATTTTTATTGAGGTTATAATTTTAAAAAATCTAGGGTTTCGTCCCTAGGGTATAATTTTGATTTTTGGGATTTGATCTCTTGTATTAGGGTTTGTTTTTTCTTTCTTGTAGTGCGGTTGAAGATTCACACCAATTTTTGAGCATTCTGACATCAAAGGTAGGTCGTTCAATGCTTAAACATTATTTGGTGAATTTATTTTGCTTTAATGTTTAATTTAGAGTGTTCCTTGATCATTATGTGTGGTGAAATAGTGGTTTTCCTGAGTATTAAACATGCATTTGATTTTAAAGTGTAAATTTTACATGAAATTAGGTTTTTTTCATATGAAAACTCTTGTTCTATCACTTAGAAGGATTTTATAAATTATGACATTATTTTATTACGTTATATAAGGGATGAAAATTATATTTTGGTATAGAATTCATGTTTGGTTGATTTTAAAAGAGTACTTTGGGTGCATTTTTTGGTGGAAAAGACTTGTGGTGTTCTTTAAAATTATTTTATAAATTTCCTAATGGTTTTATTGAGTTTTATATGTAGTGTGAATCGTGTTTGTGAAATATTTTTGTGTGCTTAGGATTTTAAAATGTAATTTCTATGTAAAATCGGTGTTATTTGATATGTGAAACTTGTTTGATCACCAATGGAATGCCCAATTATCTAGGTGGGAGGACATGAACTAGTTTGCAGCAGATTCAGAAGTGATATGACCTAGTTTCGCTTAGAGAGATTGATGATGAAAACATTGACTATATATGGAAAATAATTTGATACCACTGAAACTTTGAATATTTCTCCACTCTAGTAGCTCGGGCATGAGAAAATTATTGATCGTGGTTCCTATACCGCATTTCACTGAGGTACAAGGTACCTAGGTTCCCATTACTAGCTATTTCATATGGGTAGTTCCTATAATTAGTGCTCATTGACTATATTTCACCTACGATCGGCATATAGTGCTATTTTTTTGTAAATTTTCAAAATCAATTGGATTCTCTTTAAAAAAAATTCTTTAAAACTGTCTTTCATTTAAAGCTATTTTTCTTAAAATATTTATGAGCATATACTTTGTATAAAATCTTGAAAGTTATTTACTGTATAATATTTAGTGCATGGAATATTTTCTTGGGTTTCATCTTTATGGGCTTAGTCTCGCACCCAATTTACACCTTTGGGTTCAAGTAGACTTGGTAAAGTTTGATATAGATAAGGGAAAGTATTTTGGTGACAGTGATTTGAATGCTATCTATCTTATTGGTGTGTTTTTGTGGAGGTGGCTTGAGGGAGATTCCCCCATGGATTATATTGGTCTTGAGTTTTAATTGTTGAACCTTTTTTGTGTCCTTTTTTAGTGTGGTTTAACACCTTGTAATTCAATTCTGAATTTTTTTAAGTCCAGTTTGGTTGAATTTTTAGATTCAGTTTATTATATTTTTCTGGTTGTTTTCTGCATATATATTCAGGTAAATCATTCTCAAGCATTGTTTATGATACCCAGGCACTTGTACCAGCCCATGGGGATTGGTAATTCCCTTTGGATCATGCCACATAATGGGTTGGGTGCTAGTTCAGAGAAAACTCAGCTCTGTTCTTGAAAAAATTGTATCATAGTAGGTTAGCTCATTGGTTAATTTTATTTGGGATGAGTCATGTTAAATAGGATCTAGGACTGTCAGGGCTTGTAGTTCTAGCTATGAGTAGGGTTTTTGGTCAGAACACCTTGTGACCAATCTTGAGTCACCATGGGATGTTCAAATCTTTTTGTTTGACTTTTCCTCCAAGAGGGGCATGCAGGCTGCAGACTGTACATGGACATTGGGTGTGGGTGAAGTGGTTTTGTCATTTTATTTTAATGGAATATTTAATTTATTGATATTTTAGGCTATATCTAATATTTTCAAAACTATTTTACTAATGTTTTATTTTTTGAATGTGTCCTTTTGTAACAGCATGCCTCTTCGGAGAGCTCCCTTGAAACCAGAAGACGAATTTGGAGAGAGTTCTCCCACACTACTTGATCAAAGGATGGTGGAAGGTATGATACGGGCTGTTTAGGATCTATTATAGGGGGAGGATCTTGCTCCCTCCCAAGTTAGATAGGATGAATTTGGTTCTAGGAAGGATAAATCACAAGAGTTTCTCAAGAGAAAGCCTCATACTTTTCAGGGCAATGTTGAGCTATAGGAAGCTGAGGAGCAGCTCTGTAACGACCCAATGTTTTTCAATGGAAATTACCTTCTCATAATTATGTCATAAAATCACATGAAAACACAACATAATGAACTACTAAGTTATAATTGACCTTTAAACACAAGTTTGTTACTTTTGTGTTTGGAATTTCAAAAATCCGGCATACACGGTTGTAATCAGTAAGTTATTTGGAGTCCGATAAGCAAAACTTAATTTTTTTGGTGAATAGTAACCTACCCTAATGAATAGTATCATACCCTTATGAATAGTGATATAACCTAATGAGTATTAACCTCACCTATGGTGGTATAAAAATAATATTCAATTTGGAAGTATGATATACCTATATTTGAGAATAAGTTTTTAAATGTTTTAAAATTGGTTTTGATAATAAATCATTATTTTAATTAAATATTAAAATAATCATATTTAGAAAATTATTTTTAAAAAATGGAAATCATTTTTGGATTCTAAAAGTTGAAAAATGGTTAGGGTGAATTATTGGTATTTTTCTGAAATACTTGAATTTTTTATGAATAGTAGAATCCGATAATTCACAATATATGCTAAACAAATGATTAATTGTGTCATCAATGACGTTATACTGATGTAAGACCACTTTTTTTGGGATTGCATGATAAAATCACTATTTTTGGTCATGGAATACTTACTATTCCTTGTCTTAGTAAGAAAAAATAAATTAATGATTATAATATTATGAAATCCCTCCTCTCCTCCACTATAAACACCCCCCTTCAGTCTATCTTCTCTACACTCCTCTAAAGCCTTTTCCCTTGCCATTATTCTGCCCAAATCTATTCCCAATGTCCTCCCCCACGTCCAAAGTCACTCAGACTCCCCAAATAACCAAAACCTCTCCCCTTAAGAGGTTCTCAAAGGAGGAAGTCTCAAGAGGTAAATTCCTCTTCCCAATTTCTTCTTTTCTTTTAAGTTCTTTTCTTTTTCTTTCCTCACCTCCCTTCACCATAATAGTATGATAAATTCCATAACATAAATTTAATGTAATGTCTTCTTGGTATTGGTATATTTCCTTATCTTCTCTCCTTTACCCACCCATTTATTTGAATGAAATGAAAGCACTGTTTGAGATATGCGAATTTATCACATTCAAGGACAACAATTTATCAATTTCTATTATTATCATTAATTCTTGTCATGAAACCATTTGTGTTATGGTTGAACTAGATTATTATATATGTAATATATCCTATTTTCGGTTCGGTAATCCTTTTTTACAAATGGAATTAAGTTATAAAGCAAAACATATTCTTTGTAATCAAATCCACCGATTAACAAAAATGGTTATCACTATGGTTATATATATAATAATTCGAATTCACTCTAAGTAACCTAATTAAAATTAAAACCATGTAATATACTTGATATTAACTAGAGAATATAACTTAAATTTTGTACAACCACTTTCATCTTGCATATAATCCAAACTTGAATATAAGTGAACCGATCTTTTAAAGTCAAGTAAACAAACGAGCCCGAACAATGAAATTGAACATTGTAACTAATTAAAAAGGATTTTAATGAACTAAAAAGGGTTATAATAAATAAATTAAATATATAAAAAGTTATGGACTTATTATTTAATAAGAATAATTTTTGTATTCAGTTCGTTAATAACAAGTGGAGAACACCAACGGATTTAAGGTAAGGGATCCTCCCCTTTTCACTCTTAATCAAGATTGTTCTCTATGAAATGACTTTTTGTTTAATACCATGTGATGTGGTATGTTTATACACCCTCCCCATACTTCCCTAATGTTTTATACGTTATGAGAAACCCCTTATCTCTCTCATCAATCCCTCTTAGTTACACCCAATACCATAATGGATTCTACCCGAACATCCTTTATTCCTTCAGGTTGCTCTATCTTTATTTTTACCAAAATATATTTGCCTTTTATTTTTATGTAGAACTTAAAAATTCTGTTTATATGCTCCAAAATCATGTTCTAATATCCATATCTCATTCTCTTTTGGGTATATACATGCTTTTATGTGAATCTCTCCTTGATACTTCCTAATAAGCACACTCGTTTTAAAAGAACTTCCCAAACTTTTACCCAATTTCAAGTGCACTCTATCTTCAGTTTTAAGACAGAATTGTCTTTGTAAATTCAGAATTTTTATTATGAAAACCTTCTTGGTTCTATTCTAGTTTGATATAAAAGAATTTCTTCTTTACTATTTTAGAAGATCTATAGTATTTTCCTTAAAACCGCACAAATTTTTTTTAATTCTAATGTCTCTCAAATACATTTCTTATGTGATGTCACTTCTATTTGTTACCACCAACCATGTTTTATGACTAAATTACCTTATGAACGTACATGTATGTTCTAATCCCTTTATTTCATGTACACTTTCATGATACACTCATTGATTATTATTTATGTCATGATTGTAGTACCCAATTCTCTCCATGGGTAACCTTATGTTTATAAACAATTGATTTTGTATGATTAATCATGTGGAAAGAAGATTTATGTGGTAATAATATTTATGTGGCAAGAATATTCATAAAAATGATGAGATGGGTGGGCCCAGATAGTGCTCCAATTCATTGGTTAAGGATAAGTCTCATGAGATGCGATGGGAAATGGGATTGGCGGTTAGCCTTGACCCATACTAAAGAAATGTTTTATGATTCTGCAACATTTTCATGATTCCATGTTTATATGAACACATGCTTATATTAAATGATTTTATAAGTTTCATGCTTTGGATATCATTATGTCATGCCTCCTAACTCATGTTCTTGAGATGTATCCTTATGTTCATTCCCTTACTGGGCTTTTCAGATCATCTCTTTGTTCATGTGTTCCCTAGGGTACCCTATGCAGATGTAAGGACTCAAAGGAAGTTAGAAGCTCTTTATGGAGATTAAATAAAGAAATTTTTTTAGCCCCATGTTTTATGTTATATTTACCTAGTATTCCAAGATACTATACTTAATGATCCTTGTCTTGTACTCTGATGATTAATTATGCTTAAAATTATGAAATGTTTTATGTAAAAGGCTCGGGTCGCTATAGTTGGTATCATAACATGGTATAGTTATTTTTTAGAGATTAGGAATAAAGAAACTTAGTGATAACCTTAAATATAATACTAAGTATAAGAAAAGAGTCCTAAATTTTGGTGAGTATAGTGTAAGTGGTTTATCAAAAAAATACATCCCTGTCTGAATACGAGCAGGTAGAGGCGGCTCTGGCAAAGTTGTATCTAGGGGTAAAACCTGAAAACACTGCTTTGAGCTGGACTCGAACGGGAACTGGTGCATGATAACGGGCCTTGTTGCACTCTTGGTTACGACACACCCAGGGGATTTTCTTTGGTAGATTCACGAACTTAGTAAAAACCGTTATTAAGGGACAAAAAGAATCCCATAAAAATATAAGTTACGTAATAGATCGAGGATAAACTAGATATAAACCTAAGGAATCGAAATTCAAAATATGCTTCTTCTTTATAACTTCATAATTTTATGTTCAATTTTTCTTTTTATGTTCAATAGTTAAGTATTAAAGGCCTCTAATTATACATTATTTTTCTTAGTTAATGGTGGAAAATATAAGAACATGTTCCAACAACCAATGTGATAGGCAATGTGATGATTGCCCTAATGACATGCCTAATGTGACAGAAGTGGGTGCTAAAATCTTCATGGCAGAACTTGCACAGCTGGCTCAAGTTATGAATAATAACTTCAATCAGGTGGAACGTCCTCCTCCTCCATGGCAAGAGCAATTTGTCGTATAATCTTTTATGCGGCAAAGGCCTCCCATGCTAAGCGGGTCTTTTGATCCCCTCCTCGCAGAACAATGGATTAACTCCATTGAAATGATTTTCTACATCCTCCAGTGCTCGAAAGAAGAGAAAGTTGTACTGGAAGTCTATCATTTTGATATGGAAACTGATCAGTGGTGGACACTGATCAAGAATACAAAGTCCCAAGAGGAAATTGATTCCATGGAATGGGATGAATTCAAAAGGATGTTTTTCAACAAATATTTTCCTCAAACCCTCCATCTCATGAAGGAAAGATAGTTACTTGGACTCAAGCATAAATAAGATGAGTCCATCAGGGTGTATGAAGTGAACTTTACAAGGCTTGCAAGGTACGCCTTGGCTTTTTCATGAACACTGAAAGCAAGGTGGATCGCTTCATTAGCGGACTAAATCCGAGTCTATGAAAAGTGTTGGCGATTCGAGACTTAGATAGCTATGAGGAGATTGTCCATTGTTCCCTCAAGGTTGAAATAAAGATTGGAGACTCTCAGTGGTCTCATGGACCTACTGAAAAGAAGCGGAAAATGGAGAACAACATGGGTGGTTCATCAATTAAATCCCATGATGGAAAGAAGCCTCACTTTATCCTTTGAAAATATTGTGGGAAGAAGCATCTTGGTGACTATCTCAAGGGAACCAAGAATTGCTTCAAATGCAGAACATTTGTTCATATAGCCAAGAACTACCGAAGGGATATGAAAAATCCCACTAATGTTGAAGAAGAAAGGAAGGTTCAGATCAACACTCAGCCTGAAGTGTAGTGTGATAACTACAAGGAGCTTGGGCATTATGCGAACAATTTCCCTAAGCTGAGGGTTGTCAGAGGCAATCAACAACATCCTCCAAGGCAAAAAGTAAGTGATTATGCTATCACTACTACTGAGGTAGAGCCATAAAATGATGTGGTGATAGGTACGCTTGTTGTTCATTCAAGAATAGTGAATTTACTATTTGATTCTTGTTCTATGCATTCTTTCATATCTTACAAGTTTAGTAGAACTATTCTAACACTACCTCAAAATTTGGAGGAAAAGTTATCTATGAGAATAGAGAATGTGGAAATTATTGCATCCATGGTTTATAACTCCTACCCAGTTAATTTTTGTGTACTGAACCTTCCATCAAATCTTGTCATAATTCCTTTAGTGGAGTTCGACTCTATCTTGTGCATGGATTGGATATCTTTGTACAAGGACAACATCAATTGTCAGGAAATGGAGATCACTTTTCACGTCCTGAAGCATCCTCTGATTCTTTACAAGTGTAAGGAGGAAGATGAGTCTCCTTTAGAATCTTCGTCTCATGTTTGGATACAGCTTCCTTGTGAGAAAGAATATCTAGCTCAAATGATTGGGACAAAGGATAGAATCATTCTGGAATACATTCCCTTCATGAGGGATTACACTTCTGTATTCCTTGAAGAGTTTCCTGGTCTTCCTCTTGACTGAGAGGTTGAGTTCTCAATTGAACTTATCCCTAGATCTCTTCCAATCTCAAAGACACCTTACAGAATGGCCACGGTAGATCTAGAAGAGCTGAAAATTAGTTACAAGAGAATATGGAGAAGGGTTTTATATGCCCAAGTGCTTCACCGTGGGTTGATCCAATGCTATTCCTCAAGAAGAAGTATGGATCAATGCACCTCTGAATTGATTATCTTGAGCTCAATAAAATCACTATAAATAAAAATTATCCCCTTCCATGGATAGATGTCTTGTTCGATCAGCTTCATGGGGTCAGTTATTTCTCTAAGGTGGACCTTCTGTTAGGATATCACCAACTAAAGGTGAGGAAGGAAGATATTCCCCTGACTACCTTTTGAATGAGGTATGGACACTATGAGTTCATAGTTATTCCCTTAAGACTCACTAATGCTCCAACAATTCTCTAGGATTTAATGAATAGAATCTTTATATACTACCTCGACAAATTTGTAGTGGTCTTTATTGATGATATTCTGATATACTCTAAGAGCAAGGAGGAACATGAGGAGATTTTGGAAACTTTGTTAAAGACTTTGAAAAGGGAGATGTTGTATGAAAAGTACAGTAAGTGTGAGTTCTAGATAGAGTAAGTATCATTCTTGGTGCATGTTATCACTATGAAAGGGATATATGTGGAACCTTCCCAGACGAAGGCAATTAAAGAGTGGCTGAGGCCAACTTCTATAGCAGAGATCCACATATTTTTAGCTCTAGATGGGTATTATCAACGATTCGTGAAGAACTTTTCATGATTTTCAAACCCAATGACCAAGCTGACACGGAAGGGAGTAAAGTTCTTTTGGACTCAATAATGTGAAGACTATTTCAAGGAGTTGAAGAAGCGGTTTATCACTGCGTCGATACCCACACTCCCTTCAAGTGGAGAACTCTTTGTGGTGTGTAGTGATTCTTATAAGAAAGGCTTAGGATGTGTGCTAATGAAAAATGATAAAGTGATAGCCTATTCCATAAGGCAGCTAAAAATCCATGAGCAAAATTGTCCCATGCATGATCTGGAGTTGGCTGTTGTGATCTTTGTGTTGAAAATATGGAAAAATTATCTCTATAAGGAATAATGTGAGATATATACTGACCACAAGAGTCTCAAATATATATTCACACAGAAAGAGATTAATATGACTCAGTGAATATGGATAGAGCTCATCAAGGATTATGACTGCTCAATCTACTACCAAACTAGTAAGGCAAACAAGGTGGCGGATTCTCTAAGTAGAAACGATCATGCATCTTTATCAATGATGAGAATTGAAAAGGATCTGATCTTCTTAGATTTGAAAAGTATGGACATGGGAATCATTAAGGGAGGAACATCATCAATCCTTTCTCAAATGATTGCTCAATCATCCCTATTGGAGAAAATAATGTATTCTCAAAGAAAGGATGTGGAAATTATGAAAATGGTGGAAGCTATTAAAAATGGGAAATCCTCTGATTTCAAATTTGACAAGGAAGGAGTTGTAAGATTTGGGACATGGTTATGTGTACCATCTAATCCAGAGATAAAGAAGGAACTATTGAATGATGCACATATCTTGACCTTCTCTATCCACCTAGGGAGCACAAATATGTATCGAGATCTCCAAGAAAAAATTTGTTGGGAAAATATGAAAAGGGAGATTGCTAAATATATATCAAAGTGCCTCATATGTCAGAAAGTGAAGGATGAGAGACAAAAGTCTAAGGTGACGATGCAACCACTGCCCATACTAGCATGGATGTGGGAGAACATTACCATGGACTTTGTCACTGGACTTCCAAAGACATCTAGATAAAACAATTCTATATGGGTCATTGTGGATCATCTTATGAATACATCTCATTTTATCACGGTTCAAGAGGACTTCTCATTGGATCGACATTCATGGATTTATATCAAAGAATTGGTAAGGCTGCATGGAGTACCACTATCTATTGTATCCGATCGTGGTCCGAGATTCACCTCGAAGTTCTAGAAAAGTCTCCAGCATGCTCTAAGCACTGAACTGAACTTCAATACGGCCTATCATCCTCATACTGATGGCCAATCTGAGCGAACTATTCAGACATTAGAAGACATGTTGAAAGCATGTTCAATGGAATTCAAAGGAGGATGGGACCAACAACTTCCACTGGTTGAATTCACCTACAACAATAGCTTCCACTAGAGCATCTGAATGGCACCATATGAATCCCTTTATGGGAAAAGGTGAAGAACACCGACATGTTGGGATGAAGTTAGTGAGCGTAAGTTGATAGGACCTAAAATGGTTGATGAAATGGTGGAGAAGGTGAAAATCATTCAGCAACATATCAAGGAAGCCCAAAGTCGATAGAAGAGTTATGTAGATAACTGTCGACGAGACCTTGAGTTCAAAGTTCTAGACATGGTATTTCTACGTATATCCCCATCGAAGAAGTTTATGATATTTGGGAACAAAGGGAAGTTAAGTCCCAGGTACATCGGCCCCTTCGAGATCTTTGATCGAGTCAGAGTTGTGGCCTATCGACTGGCACTTCCACCTACCATGTCAAAAGTACATAATGTCTCTCATGTATCCCTATTATGGAAGTACACACCAGACCCTTCAAATTTAATCTCTTCCGAGGTGGTACAGTTGGATGATGATCTCTCTTACGAGGAGCAGCCAGTGAAGATATTAGATCATAGAAAAAACGTTCTATGCAACAAGACTACTAATCTAGTCAAGGTAATATAGAGAAACCATAATTATGAGGAGGCAACATGTGAATTTTAGGAAGCAATGAAGGAAAAGTATCCACACATGTTTTGTCTTAGAATGTAAAATGAAATTACGAGGGAGAAATTTCATAAGGGGGGAAGAATGTAACGGCCCAATGTTTTTCAATGGAAATTCCCTTCTCTTAAGTATGTCATAAAATCACATGAAAACACAACATAATGAACTACAAAGTTCTAAGTTACCTTTAAACATAATTTCGTCACTTCTGTGTTTGGAATGTCGAAAATATGGCATACACGGTTGTAATCAGTAAGTTATTTGGAGTCCAATAAGGGAAACTTAATATTTTGGTGAATAGTAATCTACCCTAATGAACAGTAACATACCCTTATGAATAGTGGTATACCGTAATGAATAGTAACCTCACCTATGGTGGTATAAAAATAATATTCAAGTTGTAAGTACGATATACCTATATTTGAGAATAAGTTAATGAATGTTTTAAAACTGGTTTTGATAATAAATTTTTATTTTAATTAAATATTAAAATAATCAAATTTATAAAATTATTTTTGAAAAATGAACTTCCTTTTTGGATTCTATACATCTAAAAATGGTTAGGGTTAATTTTTGGTATTTTTCTGAAATATGTGAATTTTTTATGAATAGTAGAATCGGATAATTCACAATAAATGCTAAATAATGGATTAATTGTGTGATCGATGATGTTCTGATGATGTAAGACCACTTGGTTTGGGATAACATGATAAAATCACTATTTTTGGTAATGGAATACTTTTTGTTCCTTATCTTTGGATGAAATAATAAATTAATGATTATAATATTTTGAAATCCCTCCTCTCCTCCACTATAAAACCCCCCTTCACTCTCTCTTCTCTCCACTTCTCTCAAACCTTGTTCCATGCCATTATTCTACCCAAATCTCCCCCCAAGGTCCTCCCCAACGTCCAAAAGCTCTCATCCTCCCCAAAATACCAAAAACTCTCCCCTTTAGAGGTTCTCAAAAGAGGAAGTCTCAAGAGGTAAATTCCTCTTCCCAATTTCGTCTTTTCTTTTAAGTTATTTTCTTTTTCTTTACTCACCTCACTTCACCATAATAGTATGATAAATCTAGTAAAATACATGTACTTTAATTTCTTCATGCTAGTGATATATTTCATTATCTTCTCTCCTTTCCCCACCCTTTTATTTTAAATAAATGAAAGCACCGTTTGAGATGTGCTAATTTTGCACATTCAAGGACAACAGTTTATCAATCTCTATTATTATCTTTAATTCTTGTCATGAAACCATTTGTGTTATGGTTTAACCAGATTATTATATATGTAATATATCCTTTTTTTTTGGTTCTGTAATCCTTCAGTGCAAATGTAATTAAGTTATAAAGAAAAACACATTCTTTGTAATCAAATCCACTGATTAACAAAAACGGTTATCACTATGGTTATATATATAATAATTTTACATCACTCTAAGTAAACTAATTAAAATTAAAACAATGTAATCTCCTGGATATGAACTAAATAATATAACTTCAATTCTTTACAACCACTTTCATCTTGCATATAATCCAAACTTGAATATAAGTGAACCGATCTTTTAAAGCCAAGTAAACAAACGAGCCCGAACAATGAAATTGAACCTTGTAACTAATCAAAAAGGATTTTAATGAACTAAAAAGGGTTATAATAAATAAATTCAATATAAAATAGGTTCTAGAATTATTATTTAATAAGCCTAATTTGTTTATTCAGGTCGTTAATAACAGGTGGAGAACACCGACGGATTTAAGGTAAGGGATCCTGCCCTTTTCACTCTTAATCAAGATTGTTCTCTATGCTATGCCTTTTTGTGTAATACCAAGTGATGGGATATATTTATACACCCTCCCCATACTACCCTAATTTTTTATAATTGATGAGAAACCCCTTATCTCTCTCATAATTCCCTCTTAGTTACACCCGATACCATAAAGGATTCTACCCGAACTTCCTTTATTCCTTCGAGTTGCTCTATCTTTCTTGTTACCAAAATATAATTGTCTTTTCAGTTTATGTAAAACTTTAACATTCTATTTATATGCTCCAAACTCATCTTCTAAGATCCATATCTCATTGTATTTTGTTTATATACATTCTTTTAAGTGAATCTCTCCTCGATACTTCCCAATAAGAACTCTCGTTTTAAAGGAACTTCCCGAACTTTTACACAATTTCAAGTGCACTCTATCTTCTGTTTTAAGACACCATTTTCTTTGTAAATTCAGTATTTTTATTATAAAAACCTTCTTGGTTCAATTCTGATTTTATATAATAGAATGTATTCTTTACTATTTTAAAAGCTCTATAGTATTTTCTTTAAAATCACACAAAAATGTTTTAATGCTAATGTCTCTTAAATGCATTATGTGATGTCAATTATATTTGTTACCACCTACCATGTTTTATTCCTAAATTACCTTATGAACGTCCATGTATGTTCTAATACCTTTCTTTCATGGACACTTTCATGATATACTCATTGGTTATGCTTTATGTCATGATTGTGGTACCCAATTCTCTCCATGGGTAACCTTATGTTTATGAACAATTGATTTTGTATGATTACTCATGTGAAAAGAAGATTTATGTGGTAAGAATATTTATATGGAAAGAATATGCATGAAAATTTTGAGATGGGTGCGCCCAGATAGTGCTCCAATGCATTGGGTATGGATAAGTCTCATGAGATGTGATGGGAAACGGGATTGGCGGTTAGCCTTGACCCGTACTAAAGAAATGTTATTATGATTCTACAACATTTATATGATTCCATGTTTATATGATCCCATTTCTATATTAAATGATTTTATATGTTTCATGCTTTGGATATCATTATTTCACGCCTCCTAACTCATGTGCTGGAGATGTATCCTTATGTTCATTCCCTTACTGGGATTTTTAGCTCATCCCTTTGTTCAGGTGTTCCCCAGGGTACCCTATGAAGATGTAAGGGCTCAAAGGAAGTTAGAATATATTTATGGAGATTAAATAAAGAATTTTTTTTAGCCCTATGTTTTATGTTTTATGTACCTAGTATTCCAAGACACTAGACTTAACAATCCTTGGCTTGTACTCTAATGATTAATTATGCTTAAAATCATGAAATGTTTTATGTAAAAGGCTCAGGTTGCTATAAGCTCGATATGATCAAGAGGATGTTTCAGTATCTTAACACCCCTAAGGAAGTCAGGGTGAAATGTGATTCATTATTTCTAGAGCCTTCTAGCCGAAGGTGGTGGGAATAAGTGCTTCAATCTGGGAAGTATGAGCAGATGAGCTGGGAGGATTTCAAATCCATCTTCAACGAGCAGTAGTGTCCCAAGGTCTTGGCCTATGATAGATCCCAGGAGTTCATGGATATTTCCCAAGGAGATCGGTTTGTGATGGAATTTTCTAACTATTTTTCTAAGCTAGTGTGGTACGTTCTTGAGATTGTTTCTAATGAATATATGAAAGCTCGGATGTTTGAGAAGGCGCTATAACAGGAAATTTACTCTCAAGTATTCTTTTTCAAGCTAGTAACCTATATTGAGGTGGTTGATCATGCTTTCATGATCGAGATTGATGTAAAAGTAACATCTAGGTTTTTTTGTATTTGTTTCAACTATGGGTAGTGGAAGATCCTTGGAGAAAAAGAGGAAGTATGATGATCAAGGGAAGAAGGGAGGTGGTAGTTCAGGCCATCCTTCCAGGAAGTTTTATTTTTCATCTTCTGATGAAAGATCTATTGTGTGCCATAATTGTGGGAGGGAAAACCACACTCTCCTTGCTTTCACATATCCTATTAGGACTTGTCATTAGTGTGGAATTATGGGGAACTTACAGTGTTTTTGTTGGGCGATGTGCCCATACCAAGTGGGGCATGATCTATGGATTCCAAGGGAGTGTTTGTTTAGTTAGAGTCAACCTAGATGGTGGGGTATTAGTTTGGTGGTTGTGTTGGAAGGACTAGATCATATTTCAGGTACATCCTATTCAGGGTAGAGCCGCAGGTGAGAGGTCTCTCTTAGGAAGTGACCAGACATCTTCATGTTTTAGATCATGTACTAGCGGTACAAGATGCAGGGCCCATTATAGTTTGAGGTAACATTCTGATTGCATCTACTATAGCAGGTATTTTATTTGATATCGGTTCATCTATTTATTTTTTCTCTTCCCATATTGTGGATATGTTGAACATTCCAACTAAGTTGATGTCTTTTACAATAGAGTTATTAATTTCATTTGGTAGGAAGAAGGATCTGGATCTCATGTGTCCATCTTGTGCACTTTCTGTGTCAGGGGTTGAGATGGAGTGGGATTTCTTATTCCTGGAAGTGGACATATTTTTTTGATCCTTATCATGGAATTGTTGGTGCACTTCTAGGTGCATATCTATTGTGATAGGTGGCGGTTGATTTTCATGGAACTTTATGAGAGTCCTTAGGTATTTCTTGGGGAATGGGATCCTCTATCGAGTCACGTGAGACCTCCACTCCTAGAGTTGGGAAATATTATATTTCATTAATTGTCTCTCTCATTGGAGGATAATTGGGATTCTATTGAGGGTGGACTTCCTCGAGTATTGGATGTGTTTCCCAAGTTATTTCCAGATGACTTTTTTGGGATTACTCCCATAGCGGGATGTGGAGTTCTTGATTGATTTAGAGCTAGGAACACAACTGATATCTCTTCCCTCGTATCATATGGTCCCCACAGAGCTAATGGAATTAAAGATACAGTTGGAAAATTTGAAATCCAAAGGGTTCGTTCTCCCAAGAATCTCTCCTTGGGCCACCCCTGTTCTATTCATGAATAATGATGGAAGATCCCTCCAGTTGTGCATTGATTACCATAAGCTAAATAAGGTACCCATTAAGAATAAATACAATTTTCCCCAAATTAATGAATTTTTTGACCAAATGAAGGGTGAAATGTGGTTTCCAAGATAGATTTTGGTTTGGGTTATCACTAAGTCAAGGTGAGAGAGGTGGACATCCTGAAGATAGATTTTCGAAGCTGGTACAACCACTTTGAGTATTTGGTCATGCCTTTCGGGTTGACCAATTCTCTAGAAGTGTTTATAGCACTCATGAATAGGGTGTTCCACTAGTATCTCAACTCTTTATTTATGGTATTCATGGATAGAATCCTTGTTTTTTCTTGATCTGAGTACAATAATGAGAATCACTTGTGGATTATTTTGGGCACTCTTCAGGATCACTCCCTATATTCTAGTATTTCAAAGTGCACCTATTGGATCAAGGAGGTGAAGTTTTTGGGTCATGTGATTTTAGATAAAGGGGTTTTGGTGGACCCCGAGAAGATCAACACAGTTATGTCATGGGATCAGTAGAAGAATGTGTTTGAGATCAAGATATTTCTCAGCCAGGTAAGTTATTATATATGGTTTTTTAAGATTTATCTCGGTTAGCCTCATCTATGACCGCACTCACTTGAAAAGGGGTGAAGATTAAATGGATCATATAGTTCCATATATACTTTGAGTAGTTGAAGAGGTGGTTGACTATTGCATTTTTAATGATCATTCTAGAGTCTGGGAAGGGATATGTGGTTTATTGAGAAGCTTCAGGTATGGGTCTCGGGTGTGTGCTTGTGCAGGGTGATCACGTGGTGGTGTATGGATCCTTCCAACTCTAAAAAAATTAAAATAATTACCCATCCCATGAATTGTAATTGTAAGTGGGTATTCATGCCCTAAAGACTTGGCACCAGTATCATTTTGGGGAGAAATTTGTGGTTTACTCTAACCATAAAAGTTTATCCTACATTTTCTCACAGTAATACTTGAACTTGAGTCAGTGTCGTTGGATCAAGTTTTTGTAGGGATTTGACTTTGGTATGATCTATACCATGGGAAAGCATAATGTCGTGGCTGAAACCTTGAGTGTAAAAGTTTTAGTGTAGGTGGTGAGGAAGTCCATTTATCAGCGGAACCTAATGGGGGTCTTTGTCCACATGCATTTAGAGACCAAAGATCGCAATGGGGGTGCGTTCTTGACAAGCATTCAGTTGGATCCTTCCCTTATGGATTTGATTTAGTAGGAATAGCCCAATGATAATCTATGTCAGTGGTCAATGTTGTTTCTTCATGGTGGGGAGACATATTTTTATTGGACTTCATCACATATGGGATTCTTCTGCTTTAAGGTGCATTCAGGGGTGCCATTTTTCTTTGGGAAGGTGGTGATGTGGGCTAGGCACCAATCTTAGTGGATCGTTCATTTTTGGGAGACCAAGATGTATTATATTGTTTTTTGGTAGTTTTCGTGGCCAATAATGAGGTGGGACATATCTGATTTTGTATCAAGGTGTTATGCATGTCAATAGATAAAGGAAAATCATTAAAGGCCCTGTGGTTTCCTTTATATATTACCCATTCCTACATAGAAGTGGGATGATGTTTCTGGGGATTTTATTATTGGATTGCCTCATACACCTCAAGGAAGGAATTCTATTTGGGTGGTGATTGATCTTTTGACCAAATCAGCCCATTTCATTATGCTCATTGATTCATCTAAAGTGGATGAGCTAGGCTGATTGTATATTCAAAAGGTGGTAAGGATTCATGGGGTGCCATCAGTTGTTGTTTTAGATAGATATCCCTATTTTAACTCTCGATTATGGGAAGATCTTAATAAGGAATTAGGGTCACATATTAAGATGAGTATATTATATCATCCTCAAACGGATGGCTAGATAGAGTGGGAAAGTCAGATTTCATATGACATGTTTCACGCATGTGTTTTGGATTTTGGAGGATCATGGGATAACTATTTGGGTTTGGATGAATTTGATTATAATAACAGTTACCAATATTTGATTCAAATGGTTAAATTTGAAGTGATTTATGGTCGGCCTATTCTATCTCCTCTATGTTAGGCTGAGGTGGGTGAGACCTCACATTTGGAACCAATCCTTGTAAAGGAGACATCTGAGAAATTCAAGTTGATTAGGAAGCAGTTAATGACAACTTAGAGTCACCACAGATCTTATAATGATCAGAGGTGTCGATATCTTGAGTTTTTTGTGGGTGATAGGGTATTCTTGAAGGCATCCCATCGCTTGGGTCATCACCATTTAGGGAAGTAGGGAGATCTAATGATGAGGTATGTTAGACCTTTTGAAATCACCATGTGGATTGGAAAGGTGGAATACAGGTTAGGTTTTCCTTCTTAGTTGACATTTATCCATGAAATGTTTCATGTCTCCCAATAGAATAAGTATAACTTGGACCCATCCCATGTTCTGAATTGGGAAGAGTTAGAGATAGATCCCAATTTATCATTGTTTAAATGGTCGGTGTAGAGAGTATATTTACAAGAGAAGGTTCATTATGGTAAGTCTATTCCATTGGTATGTTTCATTTGGAAGAATTTGAATGATATGCATGATACATGGGATCATAAGTCATGGGATGAGTAAGAGTATCCATTCTTGTCTTCTAATGAAGCTTTGAGTTGACTTTCTAAGGGAGGAAAGTTTTCATGGTGTGAATAATTGTCACATATCTATCTTCATTTCCAGGTATTTTACCTTTTTATTTTTGTTCTACCTCTTTTCCCAAGGTTTCCTTTTGAATTTTGGAGAAAATAGAGGTTTCTTTGTGGGAATACCCAGGTGCACAGTTGGTGCATAGTTAGTGGAAACCATCGGACCAACCTAGGTAATCGTGTGGTAGAAGGAAGAACCTACCGCATAGCCACCGCACAACCATGCACCTCGGCCCAGGTAACTGTGCGCTCTAGGAAAAGCATGTGTGTGGTTGTTTCAAAGTTTATTAAAACATGTGCATTTTCTAAGTCATAAAAAATATATTTTTATTCCAAGTTTTCCATTTTTGGATTTAACCCCTTCTCCACCCATTTTCTTCTCCACTAACAATTTTTATCCATAGGAGGTCTAAAAACTCCCTTAAGCTCTCTTGGAATCCATTTTGGAAGGGGTTTTGTGGGAGAAACTTCAAGAATCATCATGTAAGTGAATTTCTCCCTTGTTTCTTCATTATTTTGGGTTTTCTTCCCTCTTTCTTGGGGTTCTAATTTTCATGCATCTAGGGTTTTATCCCTAGGGTTTGATTTTGGGTTTTTTGGTTCAATCTCTTAAATTAGTGTTGTTTTATTTCTTGTGGTGTGGTCAAGGTGTGTTTGAAGATTCACACCTATTTTTGGGCATTTTGACATCAATTGTAGGTGGTTCTATGATTAAAAATTATTTGGTGGATTTATTTTTTATTCATGTTTAATTTGTCACATTAATTGATCGTTATGTGTGGTCTGAAAAAAATTTCCAAGAGGATTAAACATGCGTTTGATTTTAAAGTGGAAATTTTACATCAAATTTGGTGTTTTTCATAAGAAAACTCTTATTGTGTCACTCATAATGATTTTATAAATTATGAAATTGTTTTATTATATTATGTAAGTGATGAAAAATATATTTTAGTATGGAATTCACCTGTGGTTGATTATAAAAGAGGACTTTGGGTTAATTTTATGGTGTAAATTCATTGTGGTGTTCTTAAACATTATTTTATAAAATTTTTAAATGGTTTATTGAGTTGTATAAGTAGTGAAAAGCATCTTTGGGAAATTTTTTGGTGTGTGTATTATTTTAAAATGGAATTTGGATGTGCAAGTGGTGTTATGTGATCTGTGAAACTTGTTTGAGAACTAAAGGGAAGCATGGGTATCTAGATGGGTGGACTTGGACTAGTTTGTTGGTGATTTGGAAGTGGCTATGGTCAAGTTTCACTTAGTGAGATTGATAATGACAACACTAACTATATATGGAAAATTATTTGAGACTACTATAACTTTTTAAATTTCTCCTCTTTAGTGGAGGATGCACGTGAAAGTTGTTGGCCATGGTTCCTATACCACATTTCACCAAGATACACGGTACCTAGGGTCCCACTACCAGCTAGTGGCTAGGGGTAGTTCCTGTGATTAGTGATCATTGGATATATTCCACCTACCATCGGTATATGGTTATATTTGGCTGGAAATTTTTAGAATCGGGTTTGTTCGCATTAAAATCGTTTTCTTTAAAAGTATATTTCATTTAAAGATATTTTTCTTAAAATTTTTCCTAGAATTTCCTTTATATAAAATATTTTAAGTTATTTACCTTATAATGTTTAGTGCATGGAATCATTTCTTGGATGGGATCCTACTGGGATTAGACTCACACTATAATTACACCTTTTGGTGTAACTATACTAGGTAATGTTTGATATAGGTAAGGTAAAGGATTTTGGTGATAGTGGTTTGGGTTTCTAGTTGTCTTCTTGGTGCGGTGTTGTGAAGGTGGCATGGGGGAGATACCCCCTTGCCTTGTGTTGGTTCTTTTATTTGGACTTTCTACACATTTTATTATGTCCTTTTTAGTTTTGATTTTAAACCTTATAATTCAACTCTAAAAATTTTTTAAGGATTTTTTGTTTTAATTATCATATTCAGTTTATTAAATGTTTCTGGTTGTTTTATGCTTATAAATTTAGGTAAATCATTCCCAAGATTTTTTTATGATACCTGTGTACTTGTGACAACCCATGGGGATTATAAATGACCTTTGGGGCATGCCAAAGACCTGGTCGGGTGGTATTTCAAATGATGTCCCATCTTGGATTGTGAAAGGGGGCTTCACCTCATTCAATGGAGAACAATTAAGAGATAACTAGAGATATATGGATTAAAAATTGAAAATAATTTTCAACCATTGGATGATGTTTTTGACTAATGTGAGAAACCATGTAATCTTGAAAAAGGTAGTATTCTTATTCTACCATACTAAATGTTATCAAGATATAGTTATGAGAAGTCTTATAAAAGGAATGAGAAATGATAAGAGAAACATCTATCTTTTGATGCTTTCTTTGAATCATCCAAAGGAGAATGTCCATAGATTTTGGAAAATGATTATTCCTCACATATGAAAGGAGATCTGAATCTCCTCATGGTTGTTGAAAAATTTAATGAAGTCTCTTTGACCTATGGAAATGATGGTTCACTAAAAACCAAAGTTATTGGATCAACATTGATTAGTAAAGATCAATTGAAATCCAAGAGCACAAAACATGTTTATGGAATGAAACACAATCTTCTCATTGTGTATCAATGATATAACAAACAAAATGAATTGATTATTTATAAAGATTGGGTTTTTATAAAGATAATGAAAAATGGATGTATCATGACAAGAGGAAAATATATAATATGAAAAAAACAGATTAGGTATAGTATAAATTCTTGTTATCTGAGAATAAAGAATAAAATCAATTGTGTCATCAAATACTTGGTCATCTAGGAAAAAAATATTTTGTGTAATATTGTTAATGGAGACAATGTCTGTGATGTTCCTATGTTGAATAAATAATGGAATTAGATGTGTTACGCATTTTTAAATAGAATGATTCTGAATACTCTATATAAGAATATAGAAACACAATCCACTCATACTTTGGTGTAAATTCACTTTGACATTTGTACGCCCATGATGAAGAAGTCAAAAATTAAGGGTAAGTATTATATTTTATTTATTTATGAATTTAGGCACTTTACATGTTTTAGGTTTATTTATCACAAATCAATGGCTCTAAAAAGTTTCAAGACTTATAGGATTACTTCATAGAAATAGTGTGGTTTCCCTTTAAATAAATATTTGAATAGATAATGGTGTTAACTGTATAAATGGAATATTTAAAGCCTATATTGAAAAAATTGAATATCTCAATAATTTAGTGAATCATATAAACCTAAAAAATTATGTTGCCAAAAAAATAATAGATGTCTTGTGGAGATGGATCGAACATTGTTTCTGGATCATGACACATATCATTATTTCAGGTGATAAGTTATTAGAGAACTAGTTCATATTCAAAATCATTGTCTTTATATGACAAATTATAATATGTAATCATATTATATGTATTATGAAAAATCTATTAGTTTGTATTATTTAAGAGTGTTTTGAATCCCTTACATTATCAAAGTTAAAGGTGAATATCTGGGAAAGTGTCAAATAATTTTTTTATGGTATATTCCAAGGTTATCCACCAAATGGAAGATGATAATTTTTTACAAAAAAGAAAGAGAAAATATTTTTTATTCTATTAATATGAAAGTGATGGAACATAAAGATAAAGTGAAGTAACATTAATATTTATGTTCCAAAAGTGATAATGATGAATATATTTTCATGAAACAACAAGGTTAAGTTTCATAAAATCATGAGAATTCTAAAGAATTTCATGTTAAAGAAGTTAATTCAATAAATTTAAATGGTGAAGAAAAATATTTTTCATATCATCCAAGGAATATAAGAAAATTTTAGGTTCAAAATATCAATGGGAATCATGGAAAACATAATCAAACTATAGTAACATTGAGGATAGCCTCCCATATCTTATTATTCTCTCATGTTGAAAGAAAAATGTACAAGAAGAAAAGAAACATCAAGACTGGGTTGATGAAATGAATGATGAGTTAGATCAAATAGAGAAGAATGTGACTCGAGATTTGGTACCCAATCCCAAAGAAAAAAACATTATTGGGACAAAGTGGGTGATAAAAAAAAGATGAATGAGTTAAAATTGGAATTTTTTCCTAAAACTGACCAAATTGAAAAAGTGATCACTGAGACACTATCAAAATAATCATTTGAGAATATGAAGTTAAATTTAGGTGTTCAACATCATTCATTATAGGACTATGTTTGAAAGTGATATTCCCTAATACCATGAATATATTTATTTATATTATTTATATTTATTTCATGAAAATTATTATTTTCAATCACATGGTATATTATTATGCAATATGCATTATAAACACATGAATAAATTCAGAATACCTAGAAATTTTCTCGATGTTATATATATATATATATATATATATATATATTAAAACCATATAATGGATGTGGGGGTGTATTGTGATCTTGATGCTTGGGGAAAAAAACCATATATCCAAATATCCATTATCTTCCTCTTTTATGTAGGAAGTATTATCATATGGTAGAGATAATATAGGATTCCACTAGAACATAGATCGATTTAGGTGCAACAAATGAATACACCATGGAGGTGGGATGCCTATTTTTTCCACTTATGTGATCATTATAAGACAATACAATGGTCATTGATGATGTAGAGAAATCCCTATGGTGTAATGTATGATATTTATAGTGGTATTTAATTAAGTATTTTATGAACTAGTTCATATGATCTTTCATGGTTGATTTTTAAAAAAGGTTTAATATCCTTTAAATTGCTTCTAATAAATCATATTAGGCACTATTAAAACATATCGATGGTATCAGAGTAATCTATGATAAGTTTTATGAAACTTTCATTGAAATTAATAAAATAAATCATAAAAACAGAGTTGTATTTTTTAGGTTTTGTGAAAATCTGGAAAATTAATTTCCCCTTACATAGCAAGGATACATAAAGGTACCTGAGGCCTCAACCTTTCAAAACTAGTTTTTGTAAGGGTGGATGCATAAATCTATCCCATGTATTAACTTCATGTGAATGGGTTCACGTAAAGATAAACATGATTTTACCCCTATGCATAAGGGTAATTGATAACTTACCCTTATGTAAAATAGGGTTTAAGAAAGTTAGATGTGTTTAAAAATTGGTTATGTAAAGGAAATCGGTCACTCTAACCTTACACATAAGGATAATGTGTGTAGGTCACACCTTTATGTGACTTGTCTATGTATGGGTTATACCCTTACACAAATAGGCTTCTAGAAACCATATAAAGGTAATGAGGTGTTTGACCTTTATATAGAGTTTCTAGAAGGTCGTGTAAAGGTATATCACAACTTGACATTATATGAAATGTTCATTTGAGGGTATTACCCTTATGTAAAATGAGGAGTATGAAGGTAATGTTTTTATTAACATTATTCAATGTGAGGGCTCCAATGGAATACCCTTACAAAGAGTGCCCATGTAAGGTTATAGAGTGCATACCTTTAAATAGAAATGGGTTCTTACGTATGGGTAATCATAAAATTTATTATTTTTTAGTATTTTAAAGGAATTTGATGGTTTATAAGATGTTTAAAAATAAATTTAAAATGTATTTTGGGGTACTTTAATTTATAAAATGTTGATTAAATAATTAATTAATTATAAAGTCTTAAAAATCAATTAAATTATTTTTTTTGAATATTTTTATTCCCAAATAATTAATATTAGTATTTAAAAAAACAATTTAACAGATTATATAGAAATTATTATGGTGTAAAAATAAAAATGCTTGTTTATAAATTATAAGAAAAAAAAGTTGAAGGGCTATAAATTATGTAATATGGCCAAAATATAAAAAAAATATTTAAATTATGAATTGATCATAATTAATTATTTTGAACTATTCAAAATAAAATGGTTCATTATTGGGATATTATTTAAAACACATATGAAATATTTTTATGATTTATATGAACAATTTTTAAATAGTATACATAATTATATGATATTTAGATTATGTAAAATACTTAAAATAGAAATTGGTTTATAAGTAATTTATAAATCATAAAATATCACATATTTTAAATTGAAATTTCATATAATTCTAAATATTAAAGATTTCATATTGAAATGATTATAAAGGGTTTATATTCAAATTATGGTATTTCCATAATGTTAAATCTGATATTATAAAATTTTTATAATTATCTTTTATTTAAGAATTGATCACAATTGTTAATATCAAGTTTAAATATCTGAATTATTTATTTATTTGAAGGTTATTCCCTATTATATTAATGTTTAGTAAATTGTTTTAAAATGTGGGTATTTTGTATGATTTATTTTAAATTATTAAATGGATTCTAAATAGACCCTTGTATGTCAAGCTAGTTTTGAATCCATAATGAATTTAAATTTTCAACATACCTTGACCTCAATTTGTCATTGAAATTATTAGCTTGAATTTAATTATTGAATATATTTTATGAATATTACATTTTAGAGTTATGATGAATTTGAATCTATCTTAGGTAAAGTATTCTTGGGTAGAGGTACATGGGGTATGACATCCTACCTACTTGGAGGCTTATTCCTTGTCTAGGTTGGTGAATGGGGTTTGATATTTGTCACTCTAGGTTTAATCATAAGTATAAATATATTCCATTACATGATGTGTTCTGGTGCCTTATTCATATGATGCATTTAGATATGTACAAATACGTTTGACTATTATTTTTGGGTAATATACACAAACATGAGGGTTGTATAAAGAGTTACACATCAATATGGTTTTAAAATACTATTTAGGTGGAGATAATAAGATTCTAAACTAAATTACTAGACGAATTCATACATAAAAGGGAATATCATGAGATATGATGTTGAGATTAAAATCCCCTTCAAATAATAATTGTGATATTCCTTAAAAAGAAGCACTTGTCAAGACCTTGATCATCCAACTAGGTAGGTCTTTCCATATTTGGGTAACCCTAAATTATCTTTTGTAAGGTAATAAAGGATAGGTGACACTAGATAATCCTTTTATAGGTCATACCACATATGTGTTCTCCTAGATTGTGATTTTTTTAGTCTGTTCATGGTTCTTGATTTTTGTTATAATATTCGAGAGTCCCAAATAGGATTAGTTTACTAAAGGAAAATAGTTGAGATCATCCATAAGATATATTGTACATAGTGTTGGCCGCTCAACTATCGAAGATTCATATATGATATGATTAGGATGATTCCCAACCTAAATAACTAAATGTTGACAGAAATTCCATATTATACTCATTTCATATAGAAATATTGATCTTATCCCACTAATGGGTATGATGGATTTTAAAGGACTTATCATTTTAGTGGGATCATATTTAATAATAGTCCTTAATAAATGGTTTATAAAACATGATACTAATCTGATAAAAACATCCATTGTATATAATATCATCATCTCCATCATCAAACTAAACATTGTGATCAATCCTTGATAACTAAAATCTTAATGTAATATACTCCTTAGATTGTTAACTTAAGAATAGTTCTTAATAAATATTGGTGTTTTAATAAACATTATTAAGGAAAATTATAGGTTTTATAACAGTTCATTCATGGGTAAACAAGTGTTGAAATTATTAAACAAGTGAATCTAGATGCTTATGGAAGCATAGGGTGATGCATTTAATGTTTCAAAAGCATTAAATAAAAAATGAAAAAAAGGAATCTTAGTCTTCACTCATATATTCAATATGATCGGGTACATCAAAGGATATTCAATATGATTGAATATCTTGATTACATGGTGAGACTAAACGTTTATTCAAAACATTAATGGTTATAGAAATCGAATCTATTATTCTGATAGATATATGATATGAACTATTTGTTTTCCAAAGTGTTTTAAATATACATAAAGCCTTAATATGAGAAATAATTGGATATTGATAGTTTTTTCATGTAATAAAGAAAAGGAGTTTCTTCATTAATAAATTATATCCTAAAATCTTGGATTAACTTTTTATCAGATGTGTATTACCTTTTTTTTCTTTAGGAAAGGGAATGAACAAAATTGTTGTTTATTGAAATGGGATGTGTTTTTATGCCCATAGTGATGACTTTTTTCATTCCATAACATGCTATAAGGAATATTAAAAATGAATCTTTTGGGTTAGATAATTCAAACTATTTTCGTTAATGTAAATTTTAAATGAAGTGAATTAAATCAAGAAACGTTTACCCATTATTCTCAATGTGTTGAGAATGCATGAACTAGGCTTATGATGTATATATTTTTGTAATATATAAACTACACAAGTAGGAAAAAAATAAAATTGGTAAAAGAAAATTTAGTTGAAAAGTTTAAAAAAATTTCTTCAAGAATCCATTAAAAATTATTGAAAAATAGAACAAAATATTAGTAGTTCAATATGATGGGATTATATAAGATATACCTGAAGGAGTTTAGGAAACTGCATGGAATATCTATGTCAGTTATGAAAGTTATATAAATTAATTATTCAGTTTTTAAAGGCATGTAATACTGGATTTATATTTTATAATGTGTTGTAAATATATAGGATTTCAAAATAAAAGTAATAATCAATTATGTTTTTTGTTTAAATTCATGAAGAAAAGACTTTCTACATTTGAATGTAAAGTATTGTGTCAATATTAGATGAATATAAGTGTCTAACGTGATAGAGGAAGATGTATTATTTTAATTAATTCCACATGGCCTCCTCTCCCAATGAACAAAAGAACGCGCCTCACACGCCCTCAAGTTTTCAAATCTTTTCAACCGTTGCTTCACAGCCCAATCTCTGGCTGTGATCCCAGTACTATAGACCTTCATTCTCAGCCATGCTCCTACCATCGTCGAGCCTTCTCTACCTCAGGAGTCCCCTAGCTCCCTCTCTAGGCTTCATCAGACTGATCAATCCTTCAAGGAAGCTTTATGCAGCACGTATCTGTGTTGAACTTGACATCTCTATTCCTCTCCTGGATGGGGTTGCATTGATGGTGCAGGACTCGGTGGTCTAGAATTAAGATATAATATACCCTATTGTTGGGAAAGATAGCAAAGGGATGAATACAGAAACAATAGAAAAGGCAAAAACAAAGCAGAAATAAAATATTTCCCTCCAAATAAGCGTGGATGTGCAACGACCAAACTAAGTGTGCTGAAAATAAAGTTGACATTGGAAATTTTTATGTGGAAAACCCAAAAGGTAAAAACCACAAGACCTAGTCCAGAAAGAGGAATCCATTAAAATGAAGAATTACATGGTAGAGACTCCCAAAAAATAGAAGGTATCTCAAAAGTAATACTCTTAAATGCATAGAAAAAATGACCATCGATGAAAGGGTATCACTAAATTGGCTTTGCTCTTGATATTGTGGACGTCCTATAAAAGCCTTCTCGTTGCCTCCTTTTATAGAAAAACAATCTGCATGAAGATGTGTCGCCATGTCAAAAATGCATCTCTGTGTGAATTAATTCACGCGGTCCTGAACCATATTAAAAAACACCTCATTAATATAGAAATCGCTTGGACACCATTTAAGGAGGTGTTATGCGGTGCACCAACCAGGAATGCACCCAAAAAACTCCCCCACCGACTCAAGTGGAGATTATTTCCAACCATTTTTCACTTGCGATAAAACAATATCATCCTTCCCAGCAAAAAGAAATCCAAAATAGAACTCTGACTATCATCAACAGTGGAAGACGCCTCATAACTCCTTCTAGTCAATCAGACTTTTGATATCCCAGAAACACTTCTGGTACTATCGCTATCTTCTGATAACTTCTTTCGAGTCCTTAAAAAATTACTCCACTAGATGTTTGCCACCGTGTTCGACAACCTAGGACTTCAAACAATACCTATAATACCAGATGTTGGGAAAGAAGGCAAAGAGACGAATGCGCAAACAATAGAAAAGGAAAATGCACAGTGGAAATAAAATCTTTCCCTCCAAATAAAAGTTGATGTGCAATGACAAAATTAAGTCTACAGAAAATGAAGTTGAAATTGGAAATTTTTATGTGGAAAACCAAAAAGGGAAAAACCACAGGACCTAGTCCAAAAAGAGGAATCCATTAAAATGATGAAGTACACGGTAGAGACTCCCAAAAAATAGAAGGGATCTCAAAAGTAATACTCTCCAATGAAGAGGAAAAATGATCATCGATGAAAGGGGATCACAAAATTGGTTCTGCTCTTGATATTTTGGATGTCCTATAAAAGCCTTCTCACAGCCTCCTTTTATAGCAAAACAATCTGCCTAAATATGTGTTGCCATGTCAAAAACATGTCTCCGCATGAATTAATTCATGTGGTCTTTACCCACATTTAAAAACACCTCATTAATATAGAAACCTTTTGGGAACCATTTGTGGAGGCATTACATGGTTCACCAACCAAGAAGGCGCCCGAAACATATGTTCCCCAGGTACTACTCCTCCTATCTTCTCCAGGGACACTCATTTAAATTGTGAAGGAAACAGCGTCCTGGTGCTTGTTGTCAGGCCCACAGGGCTCCCCTGAGTAATGGTTCTTCCCTACACCCATCAACAGGCTTTAAACATGATTTGTTCCAAGAAGCTCTCCATATCTGGTTGCAGCCAGGTCGATGCCTCATGCTCTCTCATGCAAGCCCCCCCCCCCTCCCCCCTCATTATGTAACGTCGCTTCTTATTTGGATTTAGCACCTCACAGACCGATGGTTCCCTACCCATGTCCTACTAACTTCATTTCATATTACTATAGTCTTTTCTAGATTCATTTAATTGGCTTCCTACTATAATGTTTGTTGAGATACCCATCCAAACCCCTATCCCCTATGGAATTGGCCCCATACAGCAAGGCCATCCCCTAGTTCTTCATATGGACAAAAGGCAACATGTAATGTTCCTTTCCCTTCCCCTTCCAAGGCTGTTTTCTCGAAGGCAACCTCCAAATTTACCCAGTTTGAAGGATCATATGGACTAGCACCCCTCGTTCATGGAAAGAAAGGCCCAACCCCCCTTTCTCCTCTAAGTGTGGTGAGAGTTAAGAATATCAATCTACTCTTATACATGGCCCCCTCACCAAAAAATCTTTGTACACTAATTCTTGTTTTATGCACACAAGTGATAGTGAGATTTATTCAGGAGTGTTCTTCCTCCCATCAAAAATAGACTGAGGTGTAGGGCCAAAGCTGAGACACTTTCAGTTTAATGTTACCTACGCTCATTAGAAACTCCCATGACCTTGGGGAATGGGTGAAAACTAACTTCTTCACTTCTAAGATCAATAATAAAAAGACTCCCATAGTCACAGTCCTTGAACACAAGAAAAATCCAGCTAGAATTAATGATTTCTGTCATAAAAGCAAGATACATGCATCCATGCACGTGGACCCAATAAACTGGCATATTTGGATCTTCTAGAACATGGATATTTTGGTGGACTTGATACATGTGGGTGACCATTTAATCACTATTAAAGTAACTAGGGGAGTGGAAATATTCTACGTATCTTTTGTTTGTGGAAGTTTTGACACTCAAAAGAGGGAAATTTTGTGCAAGACCTCATCACTTTTTATCCTAAGGATCTTCCCTAAATTGTTGGTGGAGATTTTAACATCATCACATAAACCAAAGAGAAGAAAGGAATAGATTTTTCCCCTCGAATGTCCATCTTGGATTTCATCCAATACATGGTGGATAAAGGTCTTATGGATATGGGTTACACTAGTGATCACATCACATGGTACAACAACCAAAGAGGAAGTAGGCGTTATTGTAGCCAGATCGATTGATGCCTAGCCAACAACAATTCCATCTCTATGTTCCCGAATGCCAGGGTAATGAATCTAGTTCACGATATTTTTGACCACTCACCAATGCTGGTCTCTTTTTCCCCCATGAAAGATACTCAAGAGAAGTTCATATATTATCACCAGTGGTCTAGTATTCTTAGTTACCAGCAGAGTGGTAGTTAGCTTTGGGGAGTGATGACATAGGGACATACATGGTGGTTGTTCATAATAAGTTGTGAAAGCTTAAGAACCTGCTATAGGATTTGACCAAGGATATTCTTTCTTTCGACAAAGACATGGAGGCTCTCAAACAAAATATTGATTAACTAGAATCCATCCTGAAGGAGCTTTAGAATGATATTTTGTTTAAAGTCCACTCTAACAAGAATAAATCCTTGGAGGAAATGATTATCAAATAGGGACATATGGAACGTGAGAGATCCTAAATAAAATTATTGCACGGGGGAGACAAAAACACCACCTATTTCCATTATTGCATTAAGGAAAATAGACGTCCAATTAACCCGAATATAATGCTTGAGGATAGCACATACACAGATGATAGAGATACAATTGGGGTTATGGAGTACATGTTCATCAAGGATCTTATTGCTCGCCCAAATCCTAGAATTCCCAATGGATATTCGAGAGGTAATGTATAGATTTGGGAATAAATTCCCATCCTTGTTTCCAACCAGGATAATGATCATCTTGATGTGATCCCAGATGAGGAAGAAATTCCTAAGGTCAAGATGAATATCAATCCTGAGAGTGTGTTGGGCCTTGATAGTTTCCTAGGATTATTTTATAGAGGCTCTTTGGAGGTGGTCAAGGGAGATATTATTTAGTCTATTTAGGACTTATTTTGTGGAGGAAACCTCATGTGGGCCACCTATGCTATGACACTAGTGCTCATCCCAAAGGTTAAAGACCCCTCATCCCACATTCACTATAAAACAGTAAGCATGTGAAATTTCCAATATAAGATCTTGGTGAGTACCATCAATCTAAGGTGGTCCATGTCAATTCCATGGTGGATCTCCATTAAACAGTACAGATTTATGAAGGGTCACTCCATTCATGGAGCTATAGATTTGTTGTAAGAAATTCTGAGAGACATCAATATCAAGACTCATGGATCCAACATGGCTATCTAACTGGATATGAAAAAGGCATGTGATAGGATTGAATGTGTTTTCATAAATAGAGTGTTTATGGGTATGGGGCTCTCTCATATGGACTTGGACCTCATCTTCAGATCTTTAAACTCCTCATGGATGGAAATTTCTTTCATGGGGAGGATTCACCATTTTTTTAAGGAGACTCGAGGATTACGGTAGGGAGATCTAATATCCTTGATCATCTTCATTCTTACATAGGATACTGTCAGCTTCCTCATCAATAGAGGTTTTTATAATGGTGAAATACTCCTGTATCTAAGGAAAATGAACCTCCCTCCAATATCCCACCTAATTTTTGTAGAAGAAACCATCATCTTTACAAATGTCAGCAGGATCTATGTTTGAGGTATTAACAAGTTCCATGCGGAGTATTACTACTTGAGTGGATAGATTATCAATAAATCCAAAAGAAACCTCTATATATCCAACATATGTGCCTCTAGTCAGATTTCTTCTCTTTGAAAAATACTGGATATGCAGTGAGGCTCCTTCTCAAAGGAGTACCTCGGCACCCCTATATCCTCATGAAGACATTGAATATGAAACTTTGATCATATAGTGAGAACGATCATGATCCGCATACTTAAATCTAAGAACCACTTATTATCATTTGGGGTCTAGATTTACTTGGTTAACAACATCCTATCAACCATACCCATCCATGCTCTAGCTTACACCATAGTGCCTAAAAGTGTCATTAATACTATCGATATGATTCTAGCTAGTTTCAAACTTGACACTCTTTCTGAAGGTAAGATGCAGTGGATCTCATGTGGTAGAATGGAAATGCCCATCCATAAGGGGGGATTAATGTGAGAAGTCTCAATAACATGATCCATTGCATGCATGTAAAACTGGAGTGGGATATTATTGAAGAAAGAATGCTATGTGGGAAGACCATATCCCACAATTGTGTAGGTAATATAGAAACTTCTTGTGCTCATGCCTCTCCCTTCTGGTCCGTGATTTCCAACCTTATCCCAATCCTCCAAAAGAATTAATGATGGATCATAAGGTAGGGTAACATCCTCTTCTAGCATCACAACTAGGGAGGCTCTATGATTGGATTCCTATGGAGACATGCTCCAAAATTTTATTTTAAGGAGGAAAGCCTATATTTGTATTTTATCAAGGATTTTTTGGACAAGAAACCACAAGAAATCATTGATTCAAACCAGAAAAGTTTGTGTTCACACATTCCTCCTCAGGGGAATTCAATAATAGGGAATTATGAATGATCTCATCCTTTTAGGATCATCGAGATAGTTGGAATGGCACCGTTTGGTGAAATAGGATACCATCAAAATACAACTTTTCCACCTGGAGAATTCATAATCAAGAAGTACTTTCTAATGATAACATCAATCAAGTGGGAATCAACATGGTATCCAAATTCCACTACTATAAGAACCAATGGGAGGAAAGTTCAAACCATCTCTTCTTTATAGGCAACTGGGATCATGTTGTCTGGATGTAGTTTTGAGATTTTACAGCTTTCTATTCTCAAGATCATTGTGATGATATTGTTTTTGAAATATGGTTCCATGTGTTATATGATTCAGGTATGGAAAAGATGGTGAGGTTCGTTGTCCTCAGTTTTGGATGTTAGTGTTTGTGGAAGGCTAAAAACCAGGCCAAGTATGAAGGATCTCTTCCCATAGGGAGGTCTATCACTACAAGAACAAGGAACCTATTAGCGTACATGGTCACTCTTATAAAAAAATGTTGGGACAATCCTTCACTAAGGTTGTTTTTGGTTGGATCTGCTCTGGTTTAACCCCCTATAAATAGCTCATAGGGATATTGGGAAAATTGGCACCCCCTGACACAGGTTACAATATCAATACAGACGGGTCGTATACATTGGGTGGCATGTGGGGGGGTGTTCATGACTCCTAGGGGAGCATCATTATTTCATTTACATCATTCTATGGTAATGGAAACTCTATACAAGTTGATTCTAAAGCAATGCTCACCAGGCTAACTATCTATAACCAAGAGAAAGTAGAGCTTACTCGTGTTAAAACAAACTCCTTGATCCTGCATGACTCCCTAGATGGAAAAAGATCCACCCCATGGTCGATAACCTGCAGTGTCAGCAAATGGAGATCCCTCCTCAATAATAACATTCATGTATCCCACACTTGGTGGGAGGGTAATAAGGTAGTGTATCACCTTGATTCTCTAGTTAATCATGGATCCAACGTCACTTTCCTTCCTAATATCAATTATTGGAAACCTTATGGGTCTTATTTGATCAATGGGGATGCCCCCAGTCTTCATTACTTTAGGCCTCCCAAAGCCTCGGTTTCTCCCTATGACTTTGTTCCTCTTTTCCTTGAATAAAAATATGATGTTGGGTGGATGGGATTATTTTAATTAATTAAAATTGAGAAAAAAAGGTAATATGTTTGATAGTAATGAGTTGTTATAAACATATCTGATATGATTAAATGTATACAAATGTTTTATGATTTATCAATTTCTATAACTTATTTTGAGAGGAAGATATAGATAAAAGTGTTTATCTAGGATACAAGTGTTGTCCAAATATTTGTTAAAATATTTTTGAATCAGTTCCTTCCACCAATCGGTGGTATATTTTAATAATTATTATTTTCAAATGAAAATGTTACGAAAACATAGAGTACTTTATAATATATCAATAAAATAGTTTATTTGTTAAAAAATTTCTCTCAAGGGAAATAAAATCTTCCTAACACAAAAGATTTTGTGTTTCTTAATAAGATGTTATAAAAAGAATATAATGTGTAAGAGGCTAGTAGGGGTATGTTTAGTCTTAGAGAATTTCAAAATTAATAAATAAATGATTACACAAATCTTTAGTTATAATTTTTTTTCCACTTAATATCCTAATTGGTTTAGGACATATATTGCTAAAAAATGTAAAGTGTTACATTTACTTACCATTGAGAAAGTGGAAATCGCTATTTCCTAAAATATTTACCAACCTAATGTTTTTAACTCAATATCCTAAAAGATTTTTTTATATGTGATAGTAAATTAAATGCTAAAGATTTACATTTAATTATCATGAAAAATGAAATCCTCTATTTCCTAAATGATTATACTAGTTAAAATGAATCATTAATTACACTTGATATCCTAAAAATTCAGGGTGTATCCATAAATATAAATGTAAAAAAGTTATATTAGTTTCCTTAACAAAGTGATTGTCACTTTATCCTAAAATATTTTAAAAGTATTGATAAAAAATTATATTAGTAGTTATATTATTTCAAAGAAATTTTTTGATGAAATGAAGTTCTAAAGATGATTTTGATGAACATAAACGGACAAATAAACAGAGAAAAAAAGTTTACATTGTAACATTTGATGTTTTTAAGTGAATAATATGTTCAATAAGTTGAAGATTTAGGAATATTATTCCAAAATATCACCACTATTCAAACTGGAATACTTCATTGATATTTCTCACTAATGGGTTTACTGGGAGGGTTTTATCTGATTGTCACAAAGACATGTGACCTGATCACAAAGAGATGTGATGAGGATTACATATAGTGTGATTAGTTAATAGAACCCAAAATGTGTAGTAAACACAAGGCTGATCTTACAATTTATCATATATGATATGATATATCAATTCTTATATTTCATTTGTAAAATATTCTTAAAAAGTGTTTAGGAATATTAAATGTATAATATTAATATTCATAAAGATTTTACAAATATTAAAATGTAACATATTAAATGCATCCTTCATTTAATCATTCAATCAATTTGGTTACATAAATGTATATATAAATATATATTTATTGAAGTGAAATGATAATTACCCTCTCAAAGCACGACCTTGATTTATCCCTAACTGATGTTAATCATGGGGTATCATAGGTTTTTATAATATTTTAAGGTTAGTGTGAGTAGTATTCTTGTATGGAGATATAAAATATTCTCATGAGGCATAAAATAATGAATTTTATATTTTTTTGTGTTCATAGGATCACTTACTAAGTATACCATATATAGTGACATATGTATATGTTTCTGGTATACTAGGGGTGGATGGATCATATTTGATTCCCTGATACCTAAGGTAAGCGATATACTTAGCATGATAACCTTCATACTTTGATACCCCACTTACACAAGTCAATATATGAACTTGGTTGGGTATTTTTCCAATCATGTCATCGATTGGAGCTGAACCAAGATGGGATTTTTCCTCTCATATGATGAGTTTGACATTTGGGCCCTCGATTTAGATAGACTATGGGAGTGTGTCTTTGAATGTAGATATTATATATATATATATATATATATATCCATAAAAGGGCCATGTGATGTGATTATCCACAACGATGAATGAAATATGTTGTCTTCATCATTCAGATCAGTCTACACTCAAAGAATTGAGAACATATGAGTTGGATATATGGGACTGACATGATCCATTTCAAGGTCACTAGATTTCTTGGATAAAGGAAAAATATGAGAATTCATGTTTTCATATAATGATGATTGGTGGACACATGTATAGATATACATGTGTTTGATGCAGACAATGTGAGATCCTTTTGTAGCCTGTGTAACATTGATTCCTTGCTAGAGGTAGCTTTTTATTTACTTATATGGGTTCATGGATCAATATTTATTTTCAATGTTGTAAATTCTCATGGGGTCACACTTTGTATTTGAATGAATGTGGATATATTTTAACTCAGATAGATACTCTAAAAAATTAGAGTTAATCCAAAAGTGTTTTTGATGGGTATTCATAAGGTATTTCAATAATGAGATACAAAGTGAACTTAATAATAGATTTCCAAACGGAGTTTTGGAAGATATCCAAAAGGATTTTTGGATATGGTTTCATGAGTTATTGGATATGATATAATATAAGTTGAAATGGCATAAAGTCAATTATGAATCAATGGAAGTGGGATATTAGAAGAGATATTCCCTAAATCCTTGTATATATATTTATATTATTTTTATATATTTTAGGAAAATTATGATTGTCATGCATAGGGTAAATTATTCTGCAATATGAAATTACATGAAAATGATAAATAGATATCATTTTATGTTTTACCCAAGTAATCTTTCATTTATTGTAACATTTCATGATATGAAATTTCCAGGAGTTATACTTGCATCAGATGCATGAGTTGGATAAATCAACACTTAATCGGGAATTATAAATACGTGAATAAATATAGAATCCAAATAAATGGTCTTGTTGAAATATATATATATATATATATTACATCCATATAATGGTTGTGGGGGTGTAATGTGATCCCAATAGTCGTCTAAAAAAATCCATAAACCAGAATCTCTCTTATCTTCATCCTTTACATTAAAATTACTAGCATTCCATGGTTAGAAGATAGGATCCCACTAAAATTTCATGCGATTCAAGTGTAACCTATGGAAACATCGTGAAGGTGGGATTCCTAGGTTTTCCAATTATTTGATCTTTATCAAACCATGTGGTGGTGATTGAATATTTAATCGAATCCCTACAGTGTAATGTACACCATTTACAATGTTCATCACTTCAGTATTTTATTTTCAAGTTTCATATTACCCTTCATGGATGATCCATATAAAAGTGTTTAAATTATTTCCACTAATTCTACAAAATGTTATTAGAAACTTTTAAAACCCTTCAAAGGTATGGTGTTTATATCCCCCCTCCCATATTATGTTTGGTTATTATTGTCAATGTGAGGGGAAATGAAAATATAAATCTTTCTATTATGTTTTCCTTCCTATTGATTACTAAAGGGGGAGTATATAATATAGGGGTAGTATCCATTCATATGTGTTACCTTTCTCTTTAAAGTAATAATACATTTAGAGAGAGTTTTTAAAAGGGATAATTTATGATTTTAGCATGTTGGAACTATTTTAATAGTGTATCAAAAGTGGTTATAGGAATTATTTTTTGGGGATTTTAATGTCTATTAATAAGTATTGATTGAATATTTTGAGCTTTGTGTTAAATAATCTACATATAGATCACTATATCAAAAAAATGATGGTATTATTTATTCAATGTACTTGTTTACTAAACCAAGTTCACTCATGAAGGATTATAATTACAGAATAGCAATAAATTTCTATGTTATAAGATCTTCATAGTGATTTATGTTCATTGGTTGAATGAAAAATCCAAAGGGGGAGATTTTTGAGATCAATAGGTACTGAGATGGTTGTTGTGATAAGTGAGGTTGATGAATTGATGATGAAGATATGATTGAGAGAGTTGGATTTTATTTTTAATATATAAATAATATTAAATTAAAAGGTATTCAATTCCTTGTGAAATTAACTTTAAAATTATAAATATCATGATTGAATTACCATTATTTAGGCTTGTGTTCTGAATGGATTTTCCCAACATAGTTAAGGACAAAACCTAGAGGTTGTAGTGGGGAAGATGGAGAAGATGGTTGGGTGTGGCCACACCCATATAATATAGTGTGCTGAATAGGATTATGACCAAAATAGGATACTGGAAAGGGGACACCCCTATAGTGGTCTAAGTGGTTAACTTTGAGTGTACATGTATGAAATAGAAAATCCATTATAGTTGTTGTAGTTTCCCTTAGTGTTCAGGGTTCACAGGATAAACTTCATGTTAAAACATCCAAATGATAAATACCACAACCATTGTTTTTCCAACCATAGTTTATAGGTGAAGCTATATGAAAAATGGTCTAATTTATAAGACCATACCATTGAGACTTAGTGTTTTGGAGGAAAAACATACATATATTGTGTATTGGGCCATGGTGTAAGGTTTATTGATGTGTGATGGTTTCCATGTGGTTTATAATAGATAGACCAACCCAAGGTCCAATTCACCATGGTTAAGACTAGTTTGATGGTTTAATTCTCTTTTGAGTAGATCTAGTGATGTTACTTCTTGGAAAATGTAATATAAAAAATGTATAATAGATCTAAAAATATATAAAGTCTCAAAATGAAGTGGGATTAGTTGTGGTGGTTAATTAAAGTTGAATATTTTAATTCAAATTTGAAAATTTTGAATGGTGTAATATACATTTTTACTACTTATATGAAATGTTGGAGTTATAGAGATGAAAAAAGAAGAATAAAGAGGAATAAAAGTCAAAATGAATTATAAAGGAAGAGGAAGAAGAAGCAGTTGTTCAAATTGTTATATAGTGAAGAAATTATATTAGAATTTCTACAGGTTGAAGAAGAAGGGAAAGGAAACTACTGAATCAATAAATTAAGGTGATGTATAGAAGGATTTCTTGTTTTTGATTTCAAGTTCTTTATAATTATAATATTGTAGAAAGTAGTATCATAATTGGTAGAATTGTTACAATATGAGTACAAGGATTAACCCAACTCATTGTACCTACATGTGGAAACAAATGGGTGGTATGGTCTCGATGAAATCAAAATCATGCAATGGACTAAACTTCCCATTTTGAGAGAAAAAATTTACAAATATACTTTTCACTTCATGTGAGTATGTTGTAGAATGTTCAAGATTCACTTTAATAGGTAATGATTTTTGTTTCACCGAGTAAGCTTAAAAAAATTTAATCACTGATGCCCCCCTCTCAGTGATTTTTCACTAATCTAGGATGTGTCATTTAAAATTCACTATCACACTCATGTGTAAATAATTTTCTATAATGGTCATTCCTCTTTCCATTAGTTCACGCTGGTCCATTTCTAATCTAACCATAATTAATGTAACTCCTTCTCATCCTAGAATACCATTAGACATCCCAAGGCTAGCCCCCTTATCCATTATTAATAAAATAATGGTGTCTCTCCTTAATATGAGATTCATATTATACCAAATTTCACCCCAAAGGAAATCATTCATTATATTTCATCATAATCCCGTGACCTAGATCAAAAAATTCAAGGAAAATTAAGGATTCCTATACCCCATCACAACACTTAGACCACTCTTAAGGTCATACACCCAAAACGTCTAAGGGATTGGGAACCTATCAAAGGTCTACCCAACCTACACACTAAGAAGGATCACATGCTAATATCATGCATTGTTAGTCAATATCATCACTATCCCTAAATGGTCCTTCATATCAAATACCCAAACTGGTTACCTAGATTTTTTTAAAAAAATCCTCTAATAGTTATATCTCTTATTCCACTAAAAGTAAATCATACCTAATAAAAAACTAATCTCGCCATAATAATGCCAAGTTTAGGTGATCCCATTGTATATATGATACATGAAGTTAAAACATCACTCTCTTTTCCTCAATGTAAGAGATTAACTAAACCAGACTCATAATAATACCCAACTACCATCATTACCTATCAAAAACTCATTCTCAAGTAGGTATACACCCTAGAATTACCCCACCATTTAGATAAAATAATTACTTTATTAGTTGCATACCATATTTTCTAGTCTCAAATACCTAATAATTCAACTAATAATACCTCCCTTACATGTTAATAACATCAGTCGTAGAGAACTAATTGTTCTTTCATTACCATACATTCCCCAAGATGTCCATATGCTTTACCCAAAACACAGTCACACATTTCCCATGTGTAATTCTATCACTTGAAGCATGTAATCATGCTTCCCATATCTAAAGAAATATATGTGAATGTGTTAACCCGATATATTTCCTCTCACCCCACATATCTCAGAACACATATAAATCCAAGTAGTAAAAACATACCACTCCTCTACTAACAAAGTCAACTCACCAATATCCTAATATATATCCCATCCAATATATGACCCCTTTCCAAGTCCAAAGACTATAAACACTTAATGGTCATGTATCATAAAGCAATCACTCTTTCATTGGTCTTAAATATTTTAAGTAATCTCAAATAACAATTCTCACTACTCTAGGTCTATCACTCTGTAGAGTATCTCCATACCCATAATACCCCTTTTATGGTAAACATCATCACATACACATGCATATAGATTACATCACCCTATAGCAATTAGTATCCTGGAATTTTTACTAGAACGTACTTGGTTAGTTATAATTACACTAATAAGTTGTTTATAAAAATATTGAATACATTTACCAACCCTTTAAATCACCAATCCTTCCCTCTTTAATTGGAAATAGTTTCATAATAATATACATAAATACAGATGAAATTTTAACCTATGATCTAAGAATAATATATGAACGCATGCATCTTTACACTATGATAAGAGTAAAATTACAAATCAACAACTCTAAACATCATACATAGAATGTCAACTCAACCATAATAGTGAAAAGTAATAACATCAGTCCAAATTCTCTAGAAACTTTTATTTTTTTACATACTTATACTAGATAGAAATAAATATATCTTTTATCCAAAATTATCAAAAATCCATGATCCATATACCATTTCTATAATAGTAATACAACGAAACAAATGCTCAAATTGTACTTTTTAGTGACCCATCCCAAACCACCTAAAAATGATCAAGATTATAATTCTTTTTGACCTCATGCACACCTCCCCATATATCTTAATCTACTGACCAGTAGAGAGGGTATGACAAAATAACAAGGAGAGACAATAACCTCAATGTTAAATCATTTAATAGAAGATATATAACATTGAATCCATAAAAAATAAATTATCAAATTAAATGGAATTACAGGGAAGTTTATATAATATAAATAAACAACCAACATTTTATAATAGATGATACACGTGTAGGTCAAAAAATAATACATCACAATAGAGATCACCTAAAAGGAAAATAATATATAATATAATAATTAATAAATAAAAAATATATAAAAGATAACCACTACACTATCCTCAGCCTCACCTTCAACCTATCTCTAAAACCTCATCGAGCTCTTCCTAACACTCACGGATACTGCAGCCATCACCAAAAACTCTAAACCAACCAAAATTTTTACATGGTCAAAAATGTGCACTTCTAAGGTGTGGGTATAAATAATGATATTCCACCAATAAATATTTTCCAAATAATAACCAATTAATATATGATAATGTATATAATGGATGAAATGTAAGATCAAAACACTCACATGCATACACTATTTATTTCCTTGGGAATTTGAAAAGAAACCATAATGATCGAATCATGTTATTTTTTGATGGTACTGATATGGAGTCTAATAACATATTCTAAGAGGTGGTTCAAATACTTTTCAATACATAAAAATCATTTTCATCTAAAAATACAGTGGTTTTCTCCACAAACCTTCTCAACTCAGTTATAGTTAGGACACAATATTTACCTTTAAAAACATGTCCATATCATTCCCCTCCAGGGTACTCGGTTAGTATTCCCTAAACGATATGAAATTAATCCAATTAAGTATCTTTTTTTGGCCTCCACTAAACCATCTACACTCATACCATTTGGAATACTATGCTAGCTAGGCACTGAACCCATTTGAACTCATCACAATGGGACATTGGGTTGACCTCCACTAAGCCATCGGATCTCAATAGAAAGTTATATTTGGTTGGCCTCCACTAACTCATCCAATATCAACACAATGGGATATTAGTTTGTCCTTAATTAACCCATAAATATATATGATACATGGGATACTAGTTCAGACTTTATAGACTAATCCATTCTCAATATATCCCCTTAAATAGTTCCCAAATAGTATGTATGACATTAATACCACTGAACCTTAGATTAATCAATACATGTATAAATTATATTATCAATAAAATAATAATAGTCATGGGGAAATCCTTTTCTCAATTATTTCTCCCAATAAAGGTAAATATCCTAATGGTGGTGGGGGTGAATTAGTGTATGCCAATGTGATAGAAAAAACCCTCACCAATGACCTTGTTCTACTTTTTTAGGAATAAATCTCTCCATCATAATTTATTATAAGTGATAAATAAAAAAATCATAAATAAGAAATTTTATTTTGTTCACCCAAATAAGGCTAATACAAGGAACATACAATATTTATGTATTGATGTAGAATAATAACAAATCACATTGTTAGTTTCTTATAGTTCAAAAAAGTTGCACTGGCCCTTCAAATTTACAAACTCAACAAAATAGAGAACTCAATACTCTAAATATCTTAGAAAGATCAATACCCCTCTATGTGAAAACATTCTTGATTTCTACAAAATATTAATGATAATACACTAAAAATGGTGTATCAATCAGCTCCTCATTTATCTAATTTATGAATACCACAATCCTCTAGTAAGATTTATTCATAGATATTCATTTTCCTATTCTCTTAATTTTCATCACTAACATGAAATTATCCTATTTCTCTTTATATCTATTTTATGAGACTCCTACTATTTAAATGAAATATATCCCTCTAACTTAGATAGAGTATCTATATTTCCCCACTATTTGACCATAAATTCATCCTTATAAAAGATGATAACTTTTTACAATAACTTCATTAAAAACTGAGTTAATGCTTCTATTAAATTCATAGATCTTCTTCATGAGATATAAGATATTTGAATATGGGACTCTTCAAACTCAACCACTTCATGTAGTGAATATAACCATCATGGAATAGTCCTCATTAAATAATGAAACTAAAAATTAAATTTACTACCTTCATATGTGTCATGATAGCATGATTATTTTTACTTGGGTAATCATTAACCTTCATATCTCGTGGATCACATCCCACAAAACACAATATGGTAAAAAAACATAGAATACTCCTTCGAATAGATCACCATTGAATGAAATTTCTCATCATAGTGTATGGAAAAGAACAACTCCAAATATTTTGTATCCTATTCTTCATGGAATCTTATTAATGGTGTGAACTTACTGTATATCATCGAAATTTTAAAATAGATAGGGCCACTTAAATCTATCTACAACATGTCTTGCAATGTCTATCCTTCCCACAGTGTGGGTACCATGTTGTGAGATTGTGGTAAAGGAAATTACTTTTAACCATCAAGGTTCCTACAGAACTAATCCCTTACAAACCTTGATGGAGGTATTCTTCATAAATTTTCCATTTTTAGATTGAAACCATGTTTTCCTCTATGAATGGGTAAAAAACACCTTTACATACCTTAGAGTGTCCAAAATGTTTCCATTTATCTATTTAGAAAACCCTTATATATCATTCATCTGCCTTGATAACCACTATGTATTGACACTTTTCCATTATCTTAGTTATATGAAACTTCATTCATAGCGTGACGCCAACTTTCATGGTGTGAAAAACCAATTGAAATAAAAAATCTCAAAACCAAACATTCATGGGTCCTCCTTAATAGTAGAAACCACTCACTATTATAAAAACCTATAGATCATATTATTTAGAGAAAGTCTACTCATGTTGTGAACTAAAATGTCATGGAATGATCTATGCCCTATGAATTAATCTAATATATCCAAATAAAACTTCTTCCAAAACTAAATTTTCATTATTATGAATTTTGAGATACTTTGGAAGTCCTTTCAATATCCTTATCAAAAAATACAACACAAAAAAAACTCTATGTGGATTTTGGGTAACAATCTATCCCTTCGGGTCTATTGAAAACTCCTTCCAAAACGATTCAATGTGTCTTAAAATATAAAAATAGCCTAAAACCACTTTCCTTATAATAGTGTATTATTGATTCACTAATCCCCAAATTTAAGACTATATGAGTCAAGATCATTGTGAGAAACAAGAGTGAAATGAAAATATCCTCATGAAAAAAACAAACTTAATCTTTATGCTCTTCAAATCCAAACTGACCCATCAAAATAAAAATTCAAGTACTCTCCCCATTTCCAAAACATTAGTATAATAATTATCCACCTTTTTAATAGAAAGAAACACACCCAGTGATCTTCATCTCAAATCATGAATTACTTCTCCTGGGAAACTCATGGAAAACTTTTCTAAATTGTTTAACAAACCCTAAGAGAATATAATGGAAATATTTCAAGAGATGGGTATAAATACAAGAATCAAATTCAAGAGAATCACTATAAATTCCTATAAATAAGAAATATCATAGGAAAGTGAGTATAACATTTCAAAACCATCTAATTATATGGATATGGTTTGACTCCTAGAGCTAATAAATGGCTCTCAAATCTATATTGAGTAGTACCTTTTTCATAATGTTCATAACCTAATTCTTCATTAACATGTACTCCAACTACACCATAAAATGTTCAAACTTCCCCTTGATGAAATTATACTTTATCATCATATTCTATTTACTTGTGTGATGAAAAATATTATATCTAAGATAGATATCACATGGGTTATCAAAACTAATTTCAAAATAAGATTTCACATCAATGAAAACATATTCAAGTTGTTTTTTTATCCATAGAAATTGAGTACCTTATTTAGTATAGAATATATACTCAAATTCATTATCTCATAGTGAAATTAAGTATTTCTTATTTTTTAACTTAGAAGTGCATAAATATATAAGATATAATGCACCACCTAATGTTTTCTTCAAATTATTCATTGAAAAATCAGAATCTATATCTATGTATCCGAATAACTGTGTTTGTGATGTTTCATGATTATGTATTCTAAAATCCACCATAAATTTAATAAATAATACTCTTTATAAAAGAATGGTTCTTTCCTTGGGATAGCTTTGGTACTATGTGACGTGATAGGTCAAAAAAAAATAACTTGTTGTGTCACTATTAGGTGAAATAAAAATTCAATGATTTATATATATTTTATTATGATGATATTTTTATCATTTTTATATATTTATAACTTCAACTAGGTATCCATAAGTGTTTTCATCACCTTTAAATCCTCCATTCCAAACATCTTGAGTATTTATTCAGCAGATGTTGATTGAGAAATGAACATGAAAAACTATCAAGGAGTAACCTGTAAACTAAGTAAGAATGTCAATTACCCAACATAGAAATCTTAAACATGCATCTCAAATATTCTACAAATATATTTCATTATTTTATGAATTATCAAACAAAAATTATAACATCTACATAATTTAGAAATAACACTTTTTGATCATTTTCTTTATTAATGTATTGTGATCAAATATGCCTTAATGAAAACCAAGATTTCATAGGTATTGATCAGGCCTAGAATACTAATATCCTGGTGCTTCCTTCACCTTATATGATGAATTACTCAACCAATATAATTTTATCTTGTCTTAAATAATAAGAAACCCAACTAGTTGATCTATGTACACTTCCTCCTTAAGGACTCCATTATGTAATGTTAACTTGAAATCCATTTGGTACACCTTGAACTATATTTACACCGACATAGAAAACAATAGACAAATGTTTTCCAATTGGGCTATGGGGGATAATTTTTCATCAAGATTGATTCCTTGTATTTAGAAATAACCCTTTTGAACTATTCATTCCATGTTCCAATCCAATTTAATTTATTCATTAAGTTTTTAATAAAGACCCACTTGGTTTTGATGACATTTTGGTGTTATGACCTTAGGAAAATGTTCCAAATTTGATTTTTATCAATTTAGTCATGTTATTTATGAATTTATTTGAATAAATTGTTATATTTGGAAGAATTTTCAAAACCATTAGTCTCTACTTGAGACAGAAGACGTTTTTTTTATTTTCCAACCTCCATGGTTTTGTTGGAGTTGTCTATTCACCAATGATATTTTCTTCATGTAAGCCAACCCTTCCACTTTCCTTCTTTACAACTACTAAAACTGATTTAATTTTCTAATCATTGATTTCTTCTTATCAATATACTTGAGATAAATATCCTTCCTATATGATGTTGACTTCAAAATCACTCTCCTTGACAATACTATTTCTATATTTTTGTGAAAACCACTCACTGGATTATAAATTCTACTCATTTTCTGCAATAGTGACATATTAAAATTGAGTAATTTTTCTTATACTTTCATTTTAGAATTTTTATTCCTTCATTTTGGATGAATATAGAAGAAAAAAACCTATATCTTAGCATGAATTAAACATTTAGTTATTTTTATTATTGAGAATAAATAATTATAAAATTATAAATGTATTTTAATATTAGATTCTTCCCAAACCACATCTCATAGGGTGTATACTCTACATTTGGACATAATAAGGTCCTATTAAGGATATATAATAATGTAATAACTACTTCATTCCAATGCACATCTAATATATTATTCTCAATGAGCATCATCCTTGACATGTAATTAATTATTTGGCCTTTCTCTGGAAGGCATTAGTCTGTTGAGGAGTCCTCATCACTAGAACATGGTGATTTATACCATGACTTTTTAGATATTCTTCCACCTAGTTGTTAATTATGTACCATTATATTCATATAATTTAGGAATTATTAGCCCAAAAATATTTTTTCCACATTCTATAATAGCTTGGAATACAAATTACCACTTCATATATGTGAGAGATCACCAAAAACCCTTCCATCCTAGTGTATTCATTAATGAATATAACATAGTACTTTTTTCATCAATGGTTTTTAGTGATATTGACTCGTATACATCAATGTGAAGCAACTCAATAAATCCTATCAAATTATTCTCATTTATCTTGTATTTATTGTGAATGATTTTCCTATCTTAACAAGTATGATACAAGTGACTAATATCGTGTGAGATTTTAGAGATACCATGATCTCCTTCATTATTTACCCAATATTCCAAGGACCTTTTCTCAATTTTCCAAGCCTTTTGAGCTACAAATTTTTTTCTTCTAACTTTTTTAAAAAACATGTTCTTTTCTCTACCAATAAAGTACAGATTCACCTTTTTATATTTTTCTTGCATGATTATTTACCATATCTTCCTTTAATGATGTACGCCTTTTTTAAATTGACCACATTTCCCAAGTCACATAATGGACTAACACGTAATTTTTCTACCAAGGACTTTAGCCACCAAGACATACATATGCCTCAAGTATTAACCTTATATTTTGGATTTTATAGAACTAATGATCTTTAATCCTTCATCATTTCTAATGATAATGGAACATTCATTATTATAGGTGATCCCAATGATAATATTTCTATTTTCCATCATATCAATTGTGTATCCACAATCAAAAATCTAAACTCTAGACAAATCCATTACATTTAAACAAATTTCTATCACATTCACCTTATCATCATTTTTATTCTTAATCTACACTCATCATTTCAGTTTCTTTAGTACTGAATGAGATTGTTCCACCATCAACTCTATTGGAACATCCTCATCTTATTGGTCTATAACATGGTTATATGTTTTAATCCTACTTGATGATTCTTCTAGCTACCAATATCTCCTTTTATAGATCTTCTTTAGAACATCTCTTTAAACTATTTATGATAAGTTCATGAATTTTTTTTCCATAAAAATTATACATAAAGCTAATTTTAAATACATATTGAGTGTAAAAATTTCTAATCATTTTTTCATTTATATTATTACATTAAATATATTTTTCACATGTAATACACATACTATGTATGAATCATAATTCTATAAAAATTACTTACATTCATGTTATATTATTGTGTGTCTTTATTGGTCCACCTATAGTATTTAAGTTACTTGTGAGTAATTAAAAACAAATTATTCTAGGGATTTAGGTGAAAGTATTTTTACATCATCCACCAAATATTATTTTCTTATAATCAAGACCCTCCACAAATTTTCCTTTATTTTTGAACCACTTAAATTTTACGAAGTAATCTAACATTCCCATGGATTTCACATGTTCCTCCTTATCTTATTTAGTAACTCAGACACTTAAACTACTTGATTTCATGTTGGGAGTTATAAGTCTCTCATGGTCATTGAGATTTAATCATATATTATTGACATTATATTTGATATTAAGAATTATTTTGACATGATCATTCATTGAACAAATAAAACCATTAATAATCCAATCCTACACTTCAAATTTTATCTTGAAATCAATTTCATTTTATGAATCTGGATTTCTATACCTGAGATAATCAATTTCAACCATCAACATAAACATTTCATCTTCTTACTAATATATATAATTCTTTAAATCACATAACACTCAATTTGAGTTGTTCATTTTACCACTCCAAACATAAATTTCCTCTAGATAAACCTCAAGTTCAACCTTAAGATATATTATTCCCTACACTTAAATTATTTCATCATAATTTTCCTCAAATTGTGTCTTCTATTTGAAAACCATAAGTACTTCCTACTTGACATTATGATAGTTATAAATTTTTTACACTTCTATTTCATTTGATCTATAAACATTTTATTAAAGAATTTTATTCTTTTTAACGATTTTTTTAATCCTCTTTCTTTTAGAAAATTTAGATATCTTCCTCATGATTTCTTCATCTCCACTATTACCTAGTAATTTACACAGAAACCTTTTGGAATGATTCCCAAATTTTATTTACTGAAATAAAACATGTGTTTGGTTTAATTTTAATTTTAATTATCCCACTTTTATGATTGATGAATTTAAAGATATCAATTCATCAACTTCCTTATATTTGAGATAATCCTCAACTATTATTTTCGTAATTTCATTGAGCACCACTTCCTAATAATATTTATTTTCCAAGGAATCATTATTAGTGTTCCTCGGTTAATATGTAATAAGAGTGTTATAAATAATGTCCAACATCACCTACTTTGTGTCATTAACATAGATCATCGAGACCTTCATATTGAAATACACAGGTAATATTCTCAAGATCCTTTTTAAGTTTTTTATATCATTAAGGTATTCTTTGATTCCATGCATTTCCTCCAAAATAATGTTCACCTGATTAAATAAAGCATCAACAGAATCATTTGGGTGAATCCTCAAATCCTTCTATTTGTTCTAAATAACTTGAAATTTAGAGTCATGTATCTTGTAATCACCTCTATATATATATTGAGATGTTTTTTCCACATGGTTATTGTGGATTTACATGATATAAATTTCTTATATATTTCATTTAAGAAGGATCCTCATAACAAATTGACCCCTTTTTTATCAGTATCAATATCCCCTAAGCATTTCACTAATAATACTTCACTTTCCATACTGACCTAGATATCATGTATGGTAGTCATATAAAAATCAATCTGGAATGATTGGAAATATTATTACATTTTATTCCTCCATAAGTGTCAATTATTTTAATCTAAAATAAGAATTACCCCATGGTTGAAAACCATTTCCACTATTTCGAAGAGAGAATACTTCACTAATAACCTTATAATATTATACCAATTATTAGTCCCAAACAAGTTAAATACCCTAAGTGAGGGTGGGTGGATAAGTTTTTTTTCAATATCTTTAAATGGACCTCACTAATGATTTCATTTCACTATTAGTAATAACACTTATCTCATTTATAATTTATTTAAATATATAAAGAAAAAATGGGACACATGGTTCACCCAAATTGGGCTAATCCAAGGAGTTTACAATGATGATGTGTAAATGTACTAGAATCACTAAGCATATATCATGTTCCTTAAAATTAATAATATCCACACTAACCCGCTAGGTATACATCCTTCAAATAAAATAAATCCTTTATCTTAATCACTCTGGAAAATCACGGATCCTCTATATGAAAATGGTTTACATATCCATGAACCACAAATGAGAAAACACAAAAAATGATGTATCAATCATCTCTTACTTCATATACTTGATGAACCCCATAAACCTCCAATTATATTGCCTCCTAGATCATCCATTTTTTCTTCTCTAACTATTAAGCATTGATCTATAATTCTACCCTTTATCTCTCTATCTATATGATAATTCCATTATAATCCTTCTCATTTAGTGGAATTATATCTCTGCAACCTTGAAAGAGTTTTTGGTTTTTCCAACTAATTTTCATTCAATTCATCCTCATAAATACATTAAAAATATTTCAATAAACTCAAAAACATATTCAAATATTACTGATAAATTTCCATGTCTTCCTCCAAGAAGATATAATATTTGAATATGAAACTTTGTTGACTTGACCACTTCATGGTGTGGATATAACTATCACAATGTGATCCTCGTTTCACACTAAAACCAGAAATCAAAATTAATTACCTCAAAGGAACCATCACAGTGTGATATTTTTGTTTTTTAAATTTTTAATCAACAACATTCGTGTCTCATGGATCACACTCTAAAAACATTTCATGGCTAAAAACATAGAATACAATTTCGACTAGCTTACCATGACATGACACTTATCACCACTCTATGGAAAAAATACCATCTCTAATCAGCTAAAATCTTATCTTTCATATGGTCTTCTTCAAAATACTAACCTCCTCCATGATTTGAATGATTCTAAATATATATATCCACTAAAATAAATATACTAATTTTTATAGCATGTCTATCCTTCCTTTAGTGTGGATGAAATATTAAAATATTGTAGTAAAGTAAATTACCTTTACACATCAAGGTTCATGCCCAACCCAATCATTAAAAACCTCATAGAATCTTCTCCAGTACTTATCTATTTTTAGTGTGTGGTATGGGTTACCCATTCATATGGGTATTGATGACCCTTACATATATCAGTGTGTCCAGAAATTCTCTATCTTCACAAAACTTATGTATTAGTCATCTACTGTGATAACTTTTATATATATAGACTTTACCATTTTTCTAGTGATCTACAACTTTTTACATGGTATGAACCTAAATATTTTGGAATGAAAAATTAATTTTCCTCAAAAATACCCATGAAAAGAATTCACATGGCCTCATTTAGGGAGTAACCAATCCCTCTGATACTAACCTCTAGATCAAGTTATTTCGATCACATCATCACCTAGTATGTCAAGACATGATCTTTATCCTATAGAAAGAACTACTATAGAAGCTTTTAACATATTCCAAAAATCCTACAGCCTTCCTTATATCCCAAAAAAGACATTGGAAGTCCCTTAAACACCCTTATTAACAAAAAAACCCAAAAAAAATCCAACTAGATTGTTTATAACACCAAATAAATCCCTCAAATATCCCCCATTTGACCTCGTTCATCACGTATCCCAAAATAAATCCTCTAAAATATTGGTTATCCTATCCAAATTCATGACATGAATCAGTGAAATTGATAACATGGATAGGATCAACCATCTCATTTAAGAACTCTCTATCTCTCTCAAGTAACTCACCTCTCTCTCACTCTCTCTCAGGGAACTCTCCCTTTTGGAAGTGCAACTCCCAAAGTTATAACCCATATATAAAACATGTAATGTATGTCATTATATCCTTATAATCTCTAAATCAAAAGATATTCTACTCTTGGTAGTTTATCACTCACAATCTTATATAACAATCATTGGCCTAATTCAATAACTCATAACCATATCTCTTTTCATCAAAAACATAGTGAATTATCCATGTGGCACAATACAAACCCATCTCACACTATAACCACCAAAAACATCAATCATTAAGTGGATAGACCACTAATATAACACATTTTTAGTTTACTCCATAGAGTTTATGATTTTTTAGGGACCTGTTTAACCATCCATAGGTCTCACCTGAATGTTAACCTCTTGGAAACCCAAAATTTATAATTCTTCTTAAGAAACCACTTTGATGATTCATCCATATCCATATGACTTACGTAACACTACACCATAATATATAAGACTTTTCAAGGTCACCAAATATAAATATCTTGTTTGGAAACTCACCCTGGTTCCAATTCAACATTGGCTCTCCTTTATGAAACATAGAAATGATGGCTATGTAATCATGGCATACATTATGAAGACCCACTATGAGCTTAATAGTCACTGTCTCACCTCACACATAGGAATCCACCTTGGTTCCATTTTGTTTCATTATCTCCATCATACCCCCACTTACATATCTGATAATAAATTTTATCACATATAATAGAGGTACTATTAGGAACAACTTGACTCATATTAGAATTATCCCATTTTTGTGTTACACTCCAAAATCCACCATAGCTTGACCAAACTCAAACTGGCCACTGACCATGATTCAAATATTTATAAATAATTATAAAAATAACACATTAATTAATCCCAAATTTTATAATTTTGGTAAACTCATATGGGTATATAAAACATTAAAAATCTCATGTAATGGGTGGTAGAAAAATTATACCATTTATCTAAATCTATATTGAATAAAATACCAAATTTATCATCTCAATTCAAAAACTATTTTAATTAAAATTTTAAAAATAATTAAAAATCATAAAAGTTACCGACCTCTATAGTAACAATGTGAGGAAATATTTATTCCTCTTAAATAACAATCCTACATCATACACCAGTAAAATCCCTATCAAATTTATGTGTTTCCACCATGATATGGTGGAATTATTGAAAAAATATTTATTTAACCATACTAAAATTAGATAAGTATGAATATATAAGAGAGAGTGGGAAGAATGAAAGAGAAACATACCTTAATTAGTTTACTAACATACTTTAAAATCAATGGATCAAGGGGAGGAGGAGGGGAGGAAGAGGGAATTAAAGGAAGAACTTCCCTCCTTTCTTAGTCTAGAGAACCCAAATCCTAAGTTGGGTTAAAAAAACAATATCAAGGTACCCCCATTTAAAGTGTGGGTATGCATGCATAACACTAATGTAGGTAGTTATACATAAACACTGTCCAACCTAGTAGAACTCTAGTGTAATTCCCTTGGAGTAATGGTAGATTTTTTATAACACCATAGAAGGCCACCTCCTTCCCTCAAGATATTAAATCATTTTGGATCCTATATAATATAACTTTTACCACAAAACAATCTATTGACCATTAAAAATCATTTCCATAATTAAAATTCAGAATAAAAATTAAAAAAATTAGAAAGTAAGAAGTACATCATCCATAGGAAGCCAAATTTTCTCTAACTCCACTAACCCACTATGGTGTGGGTAATTAAAAACTCTATATCATTCTATTTATCATAATTGAGAAGTCCCCTAATGCATATAATGGGATTTTCATTAGTCGCTAGGATCAAATACACAATCCTGTACACATACATTCCACTAGTTATAGCATACCCCCAGTATACTCGAAGCAATGAAATTGTCAAATATTTATACCCTTATTTCTATGGTACAATATAAAATGTAGTTTCCCTTAAATCATCATTATTTAATCAATTATTAATTAATCACACTCTATTTTATGACAATAATTCTCACTAATATCCTATTCTAAAACTCGTGAACCATCATGTAGACTAAATTATCCAAAACTCTAGTGATTTCCTGTCACATACATAAAATATTTAGAGGTATTTTTCATTTAATTTACATCTTTTCTTGGTTTTGGTGGTTTTTCATGCATTTTTGAAGGAAATAGTGGGTTTCCAAAATTTGGGCCAACCTGAGAGCTCATTTCCAGTTTTGAAAGTATATTTTGTTTCTTTAATAACTCCTTCGTTTTTCAACATTTTTCAACCATTAAACTTCAGAAATGACCTTAATTTAAATATTAAAACCACAAAATAATTTTGGTCCCCTTAAAAATTCATTAGAATCTTGGATTTGGGTGATCAAAGTAGGTATTGGGCCAACCCGAAAGCCCATTTCCAGTTTTAAAATTGTTTTGTAATTCTTTCATAAAATATTTATTTTTTATCCTTTTTTGGTGATTCCACCTCTCACACATTCCCATCGAACCCAGAACCACCCCCATAATAGTTTGCGCCTCTTTGGAGCTCATATTGATTGCGATTTATGGCCGAACTTCTGAATCTCCAAAAAAAGTCCAGATTTCTCAAGTAAGTTGTTTCTCTTCCTTATTCCTCCCTTCTTCTTAGGGTTTATTCCTTTTTTATTGAATCCCCAAATGTCCAGAATATGGTGTTTCGTACCTAGGGTTTTAGTTTTGAGTTTTGTGGTCCAATCCTCTGGTTTTAGGTTCAATCTTACTCCTTTGTGGTGCGGCGGAGGTGCGGTTGAAGTGACGCACAAGGATTTGGGGGTTTTGACTCTTTTGGTAGGTGATTTAATATATAGGTATTGTATAATGAGTTGGCTTTCTGTATTTATGTTTTCATTATGATCATCATTCAGTATTTTGATTTCAATAATTTATTTGGGTATCATTTTAAAAGTGGTTGATTTTTAAGTGTCAATCTTTTGTGAAAATGGGTGTTTTACATGTGTAACCCATGTTGTGCCTCTTGGTGTTGTTTTATAATTCAGAAATTGGATTTATAAAAATGTCTTGATGCTGAAATTTATGTTTTGGTATAATATTGGTCTCCATTTGGTTTTAAATATGGAATTTTAGATGAATTTAATGTGCAACATTTGATTAATTTTCTGAAATTGTTTTATGGAAATTATAAATGGTTTATTCAGTTATACGAAAGTTGAAAAGAAGGTGTAGATACGGTTTTGAATGTGTGTGACCAGAACTGATATTTATATGTGAAAATTGATTTTTATAGCATGTGGTGACTATTTGAGCACAATACGAGAAACCCGGGTATCTAGGTGGGCTAACGTGTACTAGTACGCTAGTGAACGGAGGGGTTTTGACCATGGTTCACTTAGCAAGTCTGACATGAATAACACTAACAAAACTATAATGGAGATGATTGGAGACCACTAGGTTATGGGTATGCTCCCTACTAGTGGCTCGTGCACGAGAACGAATTTTGTTATGGTCACTTTGACCGAGGTACGAGGTACTTGGGGCTCACAACAAACTAGTACCTAGGGGTGTTCCTATGCTTGGTGCTCGGGGAATTTTTGGCATTTAAACATTCTTTATGGTATTTTGGGATGTGAAAACCAGAAGCTTGAATGTTTTATTCAATTTCACTCATTCTGTATAGTTATCCCCATTGAAAGTTATTTTCTTTTCAAAGTTGCACTTTTAGAAATAAATGCCACTATTATCTATTTATAACTCTTGCAAGCATTTTATTTTACAATGCCTATCACTTGAAATCCTTGGGTGATATCATATTGGGATTAGTCTCACACCCTACTTACACCTTTGGGTGTAAGTAGACTTGATCATGTTTGACACAGGCAAAGGAAAAGCCTTGGGCGATGGCGGTTCGGGTTGCTAGTTTCTCTCGATGGTGCGGTGTTGTGGAGACGGATTGTGGGTGATGACCCCTTGTCGTGTGGAGTATCATGGGCTGTTTTCTGCTACTTTTATGTATCTTTGGACCTCTTGTGTCTTGTTTAAACTCATGTACTAAGTTCTGAATTTTTATTAAGTCTTGTTTGGCATAATTTTTCATATTTGGTTTGTTGTTTGTTTTTGGTTATCTTATGAACCCAAACTCGGGTAAATCGTTCCAAAATGAATTTTTATGATACCCGGGCACTTGTGCCAGCCCGTGGGGATGGGGAACACCCTTCGGGTCTTGCCATGAGCCGGGTTTGGTTCCGGTTTGACGGCGACCAGATTCGGTTCGGGACAAAATGGTATCAAAGGGAGGTTAATGTTTTTGGGTTATTTTGTTATTTTGGGATGAGTCGAGATAGACAGGAGCTAGGACTGTTAGTGATCGGGGTTTTGGTTGTGAGTAGGGTGTCTGGCCCGCACCTCTCATGGCATACCCTGAGTCACCAGGGGATGTTGGAATTTAAAGATTGACTTCACTTCCAGGTGAGACGTGTGGGCTGCAGACCACATGTGGACATCATGCGGATGTGTTGTAGTTGTTTATTTTATTACTGAAATGTGTTTAGATTATTTATATTTGATGTATTTGATTAAAATTTTCAGAATTGTGGTATTGATTATTATTTTGTGACTGTTACATTTTGTAGAAACATGCCTCCCGGAAAGCTCTCACGCACCCACGGGAGGAAGCTGGAGAGAGTTCTCCCACACCAATTGATCAGAGGCTAGTCGAGGCCATGTTCCGGGCTGTCCAGGCTCTAGGATATGGACTAGCTCTAGTTCCAGCTCCTATTAGAGAGGATGAGACTGGTCCTAGAAAGGAAAAGGCCCAGGAGTTCCTAAAAAATAAGCCTCCAACCTTCCAAGGCAGCTCAGAACCCCAAGAAGCAGAGGAATGGATCGAGAAGATCGAGCATATATTTGAGTTACTGGAAACACCCGAGGAGCTCAGGGTGAAGTGTGCCTCCTTTCTATTGGAGGGTCCCAGCCGTAAATGGTGGGTGTTAGTGCTTCAGGCTGGGAAGAATGAGCAGATGTGCTGGGGAGATTTCAAGGTTGTCTTCAATGAACAGTACTGCCCTGAGGTGTTGGCTTATGCCAGGTCTAGAGAGTTCATGGAACTTGTTCAGGGAAATCTATCTATGATGGAGTATGCCAACCGTTTCACTGAGTTGGTTTAGTATGCTCCATAAATTGTCTCTAATGAGCAAGCGAAGGCCCAGACGTTTGAGAAAGGCTTGAGACTAGAGATATACTCCCAGGTGTTCTTGTTTAAGCTGAGGACCTATGCTGAGGTCGTTGATCAGGCGTGCATGGTGGAGATTGATAGAAATGGCAGGGCTGGTTTCTATGGTTCTGTCTCAGCAGTGGGAAGTGGAAGCTCCTCAGAGAAGAAAAGGAAGCGGGAGGATCATGTGAATAAAGGAGGAGGCAGTTCAGGGAACTCTTCCATGCTGTTTTCATCAGCGGCTTCTGATGCGAGATCGGTCGTGTGCCACCAGTGTGGGATGCCCGGGCACATCCGTCCAGCATTCCCTCATCCTCTGAAGACCTGTTTCCAGTGTGGAGGTATGGGACACTTGTAACGCTTTTGTGGGATAGCGCGACCACTTCAAAGTGGGGCAGGGTCCATGGCTCCCAGAGGAGTGCCAGCACAGTCTGAGCCGTCGAGGACTGGGGGATATTGATTTGGCAACCGTGGTGGTAGGGCTGGGTCATCTTCTGGGCAGAGCCAGTTCAGGGCACAGCCACAGACTAGCGGTCGTATTCAGGAAGAGACTGGACATCTCCATGCAGCGGATCAGGCACCAGCAGGATCAGAGGCGGGACCATCGACTATTCGAGGTACCGTTTTTATTTCATCTTCTATAGTTGCTACTATTTTTGATACTGGTGCCTCTGTTTCATTCATTTCTTCCCGTTTTGTTGACATTCTGAATTTGCCAACTGATTTGATGTCATTCGCAATGGAGTTGGTGACACCGCTGGGAAAGAAGGAGCAGTGTCTCAGGTGCCCATCATGTGCGCTTTCTATGTCAGAGGTTGAGATGGAGTGGGACCTCTTGGTCTTATATATGAGCCTTTTTGATGTCATAATCAGGATGGATTGTCTAGTACACTTCCAGGCACACATCTATTGCTACAGACGGCGTGTGAGTTTCACGGCACCTGATGGGAGTCGTCAGGTTTTTCTTGGAGAATGGGATCCTCGGTCAGGTCGGGAAGGGCCTCCACTCCCAGAGTTGGGAAGTGTTATCTTCCAGTTATCTTCTCTTATTCTAGAGGATGGTCTTTCCCCTGAAGGTGCACTACCTCATATAGTGAATGAGTTTCCGGAGGTATTCCCAGATGATTTTTCAGGCTTTCCCCCGGAGCGGGATGTGGAGTTTTCAATTGATATGGCGTCGGGAACATAGCTGATATCTCTTCCCTCTTATCGCATGGCCCCCACCGAGCTGAGGGAATTAAAGATACATCTTGACGACTTAGAATCCAAAGGATTCATTCACCCGAGCGTCTCTCCTTGGGATGCTCCTGTATTGTTCGCGAAAAAGGCTGATGGATCCCTCCGGTTGTGCATTGACTACCGAAATCTGAATAAGGTAACAATTAAAAACAAATACCCTTTACCCAGAATAGATGATTTGTTTGATCAGTTGAAGGGGGCAAAGTGGTTCTCAAAGATAGACCTGCGTTCAGGGTATCATCAACTCAGGGTGAAGGAGTCATATATCCCAAAGACATCCTTCCGAAGCAGGTACAGCCACTTTGAGTATTTGGTCATGCCCTTTGGATTGACAAATGCTTCAGCAGTATTTATGGAACTTATGAATAGGGTGTTCCATCAATATCTAGATTTCTTTGTTGTGGTGTTTGTGGACAAAATTCTGGTATACTCTAGCTCTGAGGAGGAACACGAACATCACTTGAGGGTCATTTTGGGTACATTATGGGATCACCCCCTCTATGCAAAGTTGTCAAAGTGCAGTTTCTGGATCAGGGAGGTGAGATTTCTCAGGCATGTGATCTCAGAGAATGGAGTTTCAGTGGACCCTGATAAGATTAGTGCGGTTATGTCATGGGAGCAGCCGAAGAATGTGTTCGAGATCAAGAGTTTCCTTGGCCTGGCTAGTTATTATAGGCGATTCGTTCGGGATTTTTCTCAGCTTGCTTCACCGATGACTGCCCTCACCCGGAAAGGGTTGAAGTTTTTATGGGGTCCAGAATGTCAGGAATCATTCGAGGAGCTAAAGAGGCGATTAACTACTGCCCCCGTGCTGATTTTACCAGAGGCTCGAAAGGGATATGTGGTTTATTGTGATGCTTCAGGTATGGGTCTTGGGTGCGTTCTTATGCAGGATGATCACGTGGTGGCGTATGGATCTCGCCAACTCCGGCCACACGAAAAGAACTACCCAACCCATGACTTGGAGTTGGCAGCAGTGATGCATGCTTTGAAGACCTGGCGTCACTGCCTCTTTGAGGAGAAGTTTGTGTTCTATTCTGATCACAAAAGCTAGGATTATATCTTCTCACAAAAGGACCTCAACTTGAGGCAGCGTCGCTGGATTGAGTACTTGCAGGGGTTTGATTTTGACATTGTCTATACCCCAGGTAAGGGTAATGTAGTGGCCGACGCCTTGAGCAGAAGGGTTCCAGTGCAGGCTTTGAGGAAGTCCAGTGATGAGTGGACATTGATGGAGATCTTTTCTCAGATGCATGTGGAGACCAAGGAACATAGTGGAGGGGCATTCTTGGCGAGCATCCAGTTGACTCCTTCTCTGTTGGAGTTGATTCAGCGGGAACAACCTAGTGAAGAGATTTGTCAGCGATCGAAGCAGTTTCTTCATGGTGGGGAGAAATCCTCTGATTGGTCGTCGTCTCCCGAGGGCATCTTGTGCTTCAAGGGTCGTTCGGTAGTGCCGTTATCTCTACAGAAGGTGGTGATGCAGGATAGCCACCAGTCTCAGTGGGCTGCCCATCCGGGTGCCACTAAGATGTATTATGATGTCCGTCAGCAGTTTTGGTGGCCTGGTATGAGGCGGGACATAGAGGACTTTGTGTCGAGATGCTACACATTCCAACAGGTGAAAGTAGAGCACCAAAGGCCCTCCGGTTTGCTCCAACCACTACCCATTCCTACCTGGAAGTGGGACGAGGTTGCCATGGACTTCATTGTTGGATTACCTCGTACACCTCAAGGTAAGAATGCCATTTGGGTGGTGATTGATCATCTAACCAAATCACCCCACTTCATTCTGATTAGAGATACATCTAAAGTGGATGAGTTGGGTCGTCTCTATATTCAAGAGGTGGTGAGACTCCATGGTGTGCCATCAGCAGTTGTCTTAGATAGAGACCCTCGTTTCACATCTTGGTTCTGGGAAGGCCTTCAAAAGGCCATGGGGTCCTAGATTAAGATGAGCACAGCATACCATCCACAGACAGATGGTCAAACAGAGCGGGCGAATCAGATTTTGGAGGACATGCTTCGTGCATGTTTCCTAGACTTTGGAGGTTCTTGGGATACCCATTTGGGATTGGTTGAGTTTGCTTATAATAACAGTTACCAATCCTCGATTCAAATGGATCCTTTTGAGGCGCTCTATGATCGGCCTTGTCGGTCCCCCCTCTGTTGGGATGAGGTAGGTGAGACCTCACTACTAGGGCCGAGTATGGTGCAGGAGACATCTGGGAAGGTAAAATTAATCAGGCAACGTTTATTGACAACTCAGAGTCATCATAAATCATATGCTGACCGGAGGCGTTGAGACCTAGATTTTTCTGTGGGTGACAGAGTATTCTTGAAGGTGGCCCCTCGTTTAGGCCATCGTAGATTGGGGAAGTAAGGTAAGCTGACTCTGCGGTATGTCGGGCCATTTGAGATCATCGAACGTATTATAAAGGTGGCATACAGGTTGGCCTTACCTTCTCAGTTGACATCCATCCATGATGTCTTCCATGTTTCTCAGTTGAAGAAATACTACCCGGATCCGTCCCATGTGTTGAGTTGGGAAGAACTGGAGATAGAGCATGACTTGTTTATTGTTGAGAGGCCAGTGAAAATAGTGGACTCCCAAGAGAAGATACTTCGAGGGAAGTCTATTCCATTAGTCCGGGTTCTATGGCAGCATGGAAATGATACACATGAGACATGGGAGTGAAAGTCGTGGGTCGAGGAAGAGTACCCGTTCTTGTTTTCCAATAAAGCCTCATGTTGAATTTCCGGGGTGGAAAGTCCTTCATGGGGGGGAGAATTATCACATAAATGAAATATTTAGAGGTATGTTTCATTTAATTTACATCCTTGTTTGGTTTTGGTGGTTTTTTATGCATTTTTGAAAGAAATAGTGGGTTTCCAAAATTTGGGCCAACCTGAGAGCCCATTTCCAGTTTTGAAATTATATTTTGTTTCTTTAATAACTCCTTAGTTTTTCAAAAAATTTCAATCATTCAACTTCCAAAATGACCTTCATTTAAATATTAAAACCACAAAATAATTTTGGGCCCCATAAAAATTCATTAGAATCTTGGATTCGGGTGATAAAATTAGGTATTGGGCCAACCCGAAAGCCCATTTCCAGTTTTAAAATTGTTTTGTAATTATTTCATAAAATATTTATTTTTTATCCTTTTTCGGTGATGCCACCTCTCACACATTCCGATCGAACCCAGTCACACCCCCATCTTCTTTTTTTCCTTTTTGGAGCTCATATTAATCGCGATTTAGGGCCGAATTTCTGAATCTCCAAAAAACGTCCAGATTTCTCAAGTAAGTTGTTTCTCTTCCTTATTCCTCCCTTCTTCTTAGGCTTTATTCCTTTTTTATTGAATCCCCAAATGTCCATAATATGGAGTTTCGTACCTAGGGTTTTAGTTTTGAGTTTCGTGGTCCAATCCTCTGGTTTTAGGTTCAATCTTACTCCTTTTTGGTGCGGCGGAGGTGCGGTTGAAGTGACGCACAAGGATTTGGGGGGTTTGACTCTTTTGGTAGGTGATTTCATATGTAGGTATTGTATAATGAGTTGTCTTGATGTATTTATGTTTCCATTATGTTCATCATTCAGTATTTTTATTTCAAGAATTTATTTGGGTAGCATTTTAAAAGTGGTTGATTTTTAAGTGCCAATCTTTTGTGAAAATGGGTGTTTTACATGTGTAACCCATGTTGTGCCTCTTGGTGTTGTTTTATAATTCAGAGATTGGATTTATAAAAATGTTTTGATGCTGAAATTTATGTTTTGGTATAATATTGGTCTCTATTTGGTTTTAAATATGGGATTTTAGATGAATTTAATGTGCAACATTTGATTAATTTTCTTGAAATTGTTTTATGGAAATTATAAATGGTTTATTGAGTTATACGAAAGGTGAAAAGAAGGTGTAGATACTGTTATGAATGTGTGTGACCAGAACTGATATTTATATGTGAAAATTGATTTTGGTATCATGTGGTGACTATTTGAGCACAATACGGGAAACCCGGGTATCTAGGTGGGCTAACGTGTACTAGTACGCTAGTGAACGGAGGAGTTTTGACCATGGTTCACTTAGCAAGTCTGACATGAATAACACTAACAAAACTATAATGGATATGGTTAGAGACCACTAGCTTATGGGTATGCTCCCTACTAGTGGCTCGTGTACGAGAACGAATTTTGTTATGGTCACTTTCACCGAGGTACGAGGTACTTGGGGCCCACAACAAACTAGTACCTAGGGGTGTTCCTATGCTTGGTGCTCGTGGCCTTTTTGGCATTTAAACTTTATTTATGGTATTTTGGGATGTGAAAACCAGCAGCTTGAATGTTTTATTTAATTTCACTCATTCTTTATAGTTATCCCCATTGAAAGTTATTTTCTTTTCAAAGTTGCACTTTTAGAAATAAATGCCACTATTATCTTTTTATAACTCTTGCAAGCCTTTTATTTTACAATTCCTATCACTTGAAATCCTTGGGTGATATCCTATTGGGCTTAGTCTCACACCCTAATTACACCATTGGGTGTAAGTAGACTTGATCATGTTTGACACAGGCAAAGGAAAAGCCTTCGGTGATGGCGGTTCGGGTTGCTAGTTTCTCTCGATGGTGCGGTGTTGTGGAGACGGCTTGTGGGTGATGACCCCTTGTCGTGTGGAGTCTCATGGGCTGTTTGCTGCTACTTTTATGTACCTTTGGACCTCTTGTGTCTTGTTTAAAATCATGTACTAAGTTCTGAATTTTTATTAAGTCTTGTTTGGCATAATTTTTCAGATTTGGTTTGTTGTTTGTTTCTGGTTATCTTATGAACCCAAACTCGGGTAAATCGTTCCCAAATGATTTTTTATGATACCCGGGCACTTGTGCCAGCCCGTGGGGATGGGGAACGCCCTTCGGGTCTTTCCATGAGCTGGGTTTGGTGCTGGTTTGATGGCGACCATATTCGGTTCGTGACATTTCCCTACCTCGTGGAAATTGTTTCTCTACAAAATCACTAATATCTTATGATTTCTTTAATTTATTTGGTTTTTAATAGACCAAAATTTCTTAGTACTAACTCAAGAATCCATCAAATCACATTAACCACTAATTTATATTCCCTCTTTCGATACTCAATACATCATGAAAAGATTCAATTTATTTCCCAAATCATCATATTTATTTATACTTACCAAATTTCTAAGGCTAGTCATTGTTTTGTATTATTTTCTACACTTTTATTTGATTAGTTATTGAATGAATTAACCTCACATAATAATCCATATTGACCATTATTTTCAATATTCCAAATTAATTGGACATATTCAACCACTTGTATCAAAGTACCAAAGTTAAACCACAACCACCACTAGTTTGGAACCATCATAAACATTGATATTGACACATTCCATAATTCACCCAAATTAATTGTTCACACCCATAAGAATCCCATATTTTTATCCCACCATATTTTTCCCTTATCCACAACCAATGACCATCAACTTTACTATATTCCATCCTTGACCAAATGCTAAAACTAACATTCCTCAATCATTATATCTTGATAAAATCATCACATAATTATTTCTCTAGGTCCTATAGACATCATGGTGCTCCATACCACTAGTTTCCAATTTCATTTATTTTCAATAATTGATGATATAACTCTCTAAAACAAAACTATAATTCCCCAACTAGTTGTGTACTCCGTAAAATCCCACTATTAGTTAACACACCAAGTTGAGGGGCTCCACAGATTCTTTATAGGCACACTGAATTAAAAAAAACTCCAAAAATTTAAAAAACCAATTAAATGCCTCATGTACATAAATTTTGATAATAGGGGTCAATGATCATCACTAAAACTTCCTAAGTTTCAAATTTATTTTAGTATCTTTCTGACTATAAAATCCTCTCTCACACTGCATGCCAAAATACATTATTGTTCACCAGTTCATCACATACCTAATCATCCTCAATGTAACTCGAATTTAACCTATCATACAATTAGTTGAAAAAAACTAATTAATTTATCAATTTATTTTCAAATAAATGTGTATTAAACTTAATAAGGGTCATTAAATATCTAATTAAACCCCTAGGAAAATCTATCTACAGGTTTCATCAAAATACCATGGCCTATCTACAATCATTTAGGGAAAACTAAGGATTTTATAATTCCAACACGATGCCAAGTAACCTCTTAAGGTCTTAAATTCTAAATGGTTTCAAAGGTGATGAACACCCATCATATATCATCCTCATCCGCACACTATAAATTCTCTCTTTATATTATCATACATCATTAATAATTATCCTATCATACCCTAGAGGTTCATGAATCTATTATACCCAATATTTATACCTTATATATTTTTCAAAATTACTCCAATCCGCTGGTCTCTTATGATAACCAAGGTTTTTCATACTTAATTAATCCCCAATATCACAATCATAAGGTTGATCTTAATTCATCCAATCACACATATTATCCTTCAAGTACAAACACCACTCTCTTTCCCCCAAGGTAAGATAGTATTTAAACCACTCTCACACTAGTATAAAACTACCTTTATTTCATATCAAAATATCATTCCCTTGTAAGTATGCATATTAAGGTCAACCTACCACCTGGATCAACTCATACTCTTTTGAGCCATTTTCCTTCATTCCTAAGATCAAATGCCTTATAAATTAACTAACCATGTTGTTGACTCATTTCCCTATATGAAATATTCTATATCTATGTTTTGGTAAATCATAATACACTTAAAATTCTTAATTAAGTAAGATTGATTTTTTTCTAGTTACTCTGTATATAATTTTATCTTCAAAAAACATATCTTGTGAATCAACCCATTCTGGAACTTATATATCTAGGTAAATCTAAAAGAATCACTTTAATCTTAGAACATATAAAATAACATGATGAGGGAATTATGACACAGTTAGAATGAAAAATATTATTCTCAACAATCATATAGATTTAGTTACACTAAATGTCTATAAATTGAAGACCTAGTCTTCATGGACCAACAAGTGTAATAACATTTGAGAGTATACCACAAACACTATGATAGAGATATTAAATTTTTTAGTTTTTCAATGTTATTTAAGGGATTATATTGTGATAAATTATTTTAGAAGAACATAGTTTCTCTTAATATAATTTCTTTTTTATATTTTTTGATCAAATAATTCCTAGGTTAAGTAATTTCTATAAACCTTTATCAAATAATCTTTTGGGATAAGAGGATAATATTTTGATATCTATAGACCAAAGAGGTTATATGGTTAGGATTATGGTTCTTTTGATCATTTATCAGAAAATTCTATGGATAGGACTTGTTGCTTCTGATCTCTTTTATTATAGAGGTTTTTACTTGAAAGATTTGATATCGGGTTGGGGATAGATCGCCAGGATACTTTGGGTTAAAAGAAACAAAACTAGGGATATGAAGTTGTATATAATTTAATGAAATATTTTCAAGGTTTTATAAATTATTATCCTTAATAGAATTGTTTTATTATGTTTTATTTTGTTTCATGTTATTCACTTAATCTATTTTTAGGTTGTTAATTTTCAAATAATGCATCTTCCAAATTTCTTTCTTCCACTTCACTTTTTTTACTTTGTAACTCTAATATGTTCATAATTCCATATCATTAAATATTTTTACTTCCTAAAGATGGAAAAATTTATAAATTTTTTAAAACATCAATTCACCCCTCCAAAATTTTCTATACTGGGACAACATTTGGTATCAGATCGGACTCTATATTTTTATTATACTAAAATATAAGCAATGTAAATATTTTTTTAATGGTAGGAAATATAACCATTGAAAATTTAAGCAATATCAATATGAATCAACTAATTTTATTTTATTTTTCTAAATAAGAACACTTGTGTGATATGATAAATATTTTTTTAATAATAATGGATTTTATTACTATCTGATAATGGTTAGAGAATATGCTATTTTGGAAAAGGAAATTTTGAATTTTACCCAAGAGAAGAAATATGAATATTAGTAAAGTTATATAGGAAAAAATATAGTGACTTAGAATATATACTATCAGATTTTATCATGTGAAAATGCTCATAGATTTTGGAAGAAACTTAAAATTCGTCATTTTAAAACATTGGAGGTTTTAGAAACCATAAGTTATATGATTTTTTTAGATTATCATACATTTTATTTCATTTCATAAAAATATATTTTTAAAATTAATTATTGATTTATTTATATTTTGAATGGTTTACAATCACTTATGGAATGATATTATAGATAATCATTTAGTTGAGAAGATTATAGATATACAATTAAAAGAATGGGAGTCAAAGAAAATATTTATTGATGACACTAATCATCTTATGAATTTTAATATTGATGATCCCATAAAAACCATAATGTATTATAAGAGTAAGATGATTTTTTATGTTGAGATATAAAAATGGAAGAATGGAGTTTATTTTTATAAATACTTCTGAATTAAATACTACAAATCCTTTTACTTAAAATAATACTTCTAAAAAATATATTCATAATAGTAATATGAAATTAAGTGAAAAAAATATTATTATCAAATTCATTGGAACTAAAGATTAATTTAATGATATATTTACTAAATCTTTAAAGTTTTAAATATTTCACTATATTTAACAAAATACAAGTATGATAATTTTGTAGTGATCATCTTTCATTTTATGGATTTATGATTCTTATATTGAAAGCCTCCTCAAGAAATAATGGTACATTCATTATCTAGAAATGTTATATCATTTTATATAGGTACAAACTATATTCTAGAAAATTTTTAAATAGATTATAAAATTTTGAATTTTTCTGGAAAAACTCCTTTAATAATTAATTAACTTTATGTGAATATCCAAAGATGTATTCCAGAATAAATTTTATGTATAAAATTCCCATCAATTAGAAATAAAATCAAGAATATCTTTTTAATTTTTAATTTATTATTATATTTTATTTAAAAGATTAAAAATCATAATTAACTCACATAAATAAAAATCGAGGGCTTATTTTTTTAATGAGATTTGATTATTTATATTTTCATGCGATAATATGACCCCACTATTTTTGTTTTTGAGACCAACAGCCTAGATTAGTCATGCCTTATTATATAGACTTATTGGCCCCATAGCCTCTTTAGCTGTCATTTTTTGTGAATATTTATATAAATCACTAAAAACCATCTGTTTCATCAATTAAATCATCCATATATATGTCATAAATTTAAATGTTATAATGAATGATGATAGATAAGAACTAGAGCAATATGAATGAATGTATACTAAAATGATTTATTTAATTTCAAATTTGAGAATCATGTACATCTCCAAGTAAGAAGTTTAATTCATTTTATAAATTAATTGTATAAAATTTTTATTCAATAGAATCATTTGAGAATATTGAAGGAGAAAAAAGACTTATGTTTATAATTCAAAAACATTATTTTGTTGTATATTTTAAGAAATTTTTAGAAGCAATTGTATTTCCACTAAGGGTGAATATATCATTATATTACACAATATTATAGATGTTACTAGAATGTTTATCTTGTAAATTGTTGTTGATAATATATTCAATAAAAAGGATAGTGTAAAAAAGTAGTTTCATCTTGAACTGTAATATTGAAAAACATTCCAATAGATTCAAGGTTTTCTACTTCCAAGGGTGGAAAATACGCTATTATAATTCAATATATTTTCATACTTTATTTACATTTTGGTATGATGATGTTAAACATAATTTATATCATGTTAGATTATATTTACTTCACATGTTATTTATGTTGAAAATGATTCCATATTCATATATTTTAAATTTGATTACTCAAGACACTAGAAAAGGTTATAATGAAGGATTTTGGAATCCCTATAACAATAAATGAAATCCCATTAAATAAGAAACTCTAATGAGTATGAGGCTCAAATATAATTCATGGGAGAATAAATTTTTTAATTGTGATCTATATGTATCTTTATTAACCAAAAAATAAGATAAAATCAAAACTTAGAGAAATAACTAAAGGGATTAGACAAAAAAGAGGAAAAGTTATATGAAACATGTTTTTGAGTATAGAAAGTGGAAGCCTTAGGTTTAAAAACTTATTGAAGAAAAAATATATATATGTTAGTAGAAAAATTTAAATAATAAATATAGAATAAAATTTAAGAGGTTCAGAGAAACAAAACAGAACAAGATAATAGAAAAATACTTCTTGGGATTGGAAAAGTGGAAGAAAATTCTATTAGAGAAAAGTCTGAAAAAATATAAAAAACAAGTATTCCCTAAATTTTAAATAATAAAGTCCAATTGACTCATAGATAATAATCAAGGTGTATTTAGAGCAATAATCCCAACATCCATGGAAGAATATTGACTTATCATATATTCATAGAGGAAAAGGAAAAAGTTAGGCAACAAAAATAGATATGGAAGAATATTCTTAATATCTTTCACCATCATAGCATGAGAATGGATAAAAGGAAACAACACTATAACTACCATCCACCATAGAGGTTACATCGCCTCACAAAGTATCAATGTCTCCATCCTATAATAATACTAAAACTTTTGTGCATTTACCAAGAAGATAAATAGTTGAAAAATACTAAAAGCATCAAATATCGTTCTGGGGATTAATAAAATTCATATAAATATAATACTTATTTATTTTTAGAACATGCTCAATCAAACAATATTTTTCAAGAAGCATTGGATTATTCAATAGAACAACATGAAAATCTAAATAAGGATGAAGAATAAAATGAATACAAATAGTGAAAAAAATTTGATGACATTGATAATATCACTTTTTCTAAGAAATATATCTCTAAAGTAACTCCCAAATATAATAATGTTATATTAGAATAATTATAATGAGTGTTTTCAAGATTTTATATATTTATTATGAATATATCTATAAGAAATTTTTTGGATAATGAAGAAGGTTGTTTAAAATAATTTTCCAAGCTTAAGGTTAACATGATGAAAGATCTACCATATAAATAAATTTTTATATAGATTATAAATATGAGACAAATCACTATGTTTATTTCTATTCATCCAAAAATCAATATATGACTAAGTATTAAATAAAATTAGAGTGTCTATGACCAAGATCTTTATTCTCAAAAATAAATTTTATGTACAAAATTTTTACATTAACTGTGATATTATGGTTTGTAAAGATGGTTTTTTTATAAATTATAGAACATTAAGAAAATATATTTATATATAGAATAAAATTATACAGATATTAAATAGATTCAATAATAGAATAAATTACCCAATGAAAAATGGCTTATGAGGATATATTGTGACAAAATCTTGAGAAATAGTTTTAAGAATCACAAAAAAAGACAAATATTTAATTTCAATGTGTTTTTTACCTTAATGAATCAGTGAATTACTTTTTTATCTTATACTTATTATTTATAACACACATTTTATTAAAAATTCTTAACTATCCTTATTTGTTTTTGAAAATAAAAAAGGCGCCGAACAGTTTTGGGTATGGAAAGTTTGTTTCCAGGCTATATTCATACTCTAAGGGGGTATTTTTTTTAAATTTTAGGGTGTTTCCATTACTTTATTTGTTTTAATATTAAATTTCTAAATGTTTATTTTGATTTTAAAAATATAGGAGATTTTTGAATCATTTTCATAAATAAAATTTTCATATACTTATTATTATAAACCACAATACTCACAACGTTCTTACTTAAGTTAAATTTAATATTTTCATGTTTGTTATTTTATAATTTTAACTTATAAAATTATATCCCTTGAATCAAATCATTATAGATCTTGTATATTCAAGAACATCTTGAAGAATCGCCTAAAACATTTCATAAAGGGAGAACACGATTATGGAAGACCAAAGAAGTTAGAGTTAAACATTTCCATCTTGAATATCTTAGAGATTTTGTTGTAGTAAAATTTTTAAATATATGGTCAAGGCTCTAAGGACCAGTGGTCTATGTAATAAAAATATATGGATTATCACATACTATATGATTAAGAGCTTCCATTTATTTTTATTGAGAATGATATAATTAATTCAGTTATGAGGAATTATTTTAAATGAACTTACTTTACTTTGTAATAATTTTTATTTTGATCTTTATTGATTAAATAAGTACTGAGTAATGACTTAATTTATAAGTTTATTGAATAATCTATGGGGATAAGATATTGGTCTTCTGGTCTCTATATATCAAAAAAGTTTTGGGGTTTGGATCTTAGTGATTCCTATCACTTTTTGAAGAAGTATGGGGATATGATTTGTTTTTTAATATCATTGATTGAAGGGTTTTTAACATGAAACCTATGGAACCAGATCAATAAAAGATCACCTACCACTTTAAGTTAAAATATAAGATGTTCTAGGGATATGGACTTGGACATCCTTTAATAAAATGTATCTAGAGATCGACAAATTTTTATCTTAAAACCTGTTTTTTATGTTATACTGCATTAGGTATTTTTTACTTATTTATTTTTTGGTTTTTTAATTGATAAATTATCTATATTTTAAATTTCCATATTTTTTAATAACGATATAATTTTTTACTCTAATAATTTCATAATGTATCATATTCTAAACTTTACATTTCCTAAATAATTTTGTCAAAATTTCAATGCACCCCTCATGAAGTCACTATAATAGGACAACATATGCCTCCATTACATGTGAATAACATCATGAATGAAGATATAACAATGATACCATTCCCAAATATTAACAATTCAATCCACATGGCCAACAAAAAAATTGATCACACATCCGAAATGTATCATTATATTCACTAAATCATCTACCCAGGTGTCCCCAATCTAATGGTAAACATGTGCCTTAGATAACCCTGATCTCTTGGGCTTTATACATATCTTGAAACCCATATCATGAAGAATAAGAAAAATGCCTTGTTCCTCTAATAACACACTCAACTCACTCATATCTTATGTCGTACCTCACCCTCTCTAGGCTCCCCTATTAATAATAGATATCATACACCCCTACAGGTCATGTTGTATGAAGCATCTACTCCAACTTTGGACTCAAATGGATCAAGTAAAATAAAAAATCATTGCTCTCCACTCAAGGGATATCACGATATTATGTATATCCATACCCATATTATCCACTCTAGGGTGTACATCACAACATAATTATAAAATTATATGAAACCACCATCCAATTATTTGTATCTAAGATGTAACACCAAAATAGGCCTGATTAAGTATAATTATATGAATGTGTTCTTTAGTAAAACACCAAAAAAGTTATTATTGTATTTTTAAAACCAAAATTACCCCTCCCCATCATCATAACTAGTTTCACAATAAAATATAATTATAAAAGTTCCATGTGAACCTTGGTTCCATAGATGATGCATGAACACACTCCTCTTACCACTATGATCCAAGAGTGGAACTATAAATCAATAACCTAGAACACTATAATATAAAAAATAAACTCAATTTTAATATAATAAATGAGTAATATCAATATTAATTCACTAGAAACTTATATTTACACTCATAATTATTCATTAATTGAATAAATATCAGTTCCATACTAAGTTTTAACCAGTCTTAGATCCATCTAACATGTCCCAAAAAAATATGACTAAAAAATTATCTAGTAACACTTCAAAATTCCTTATCCCATACCACTAAATCAATGACCAAGATGATGATTCTATATTACATTATATGCACCACCCTATATTCCAGAGGCTACCGACTAGTGATGTGGGTGTGATAAAATAATGTATAGAGACCACACACTCATAATAATAGTGTACAATAATAGACAGTGGACTTAACATAAATGTCGTAATAAATCATCAAAATATATATAATTATAGAAGAATGCATATATTATTAATAAAAACCCACCATGATATAATAAATGATATATATGAAGTTTAAGTTATCATAAATTTCAATAGTGATCACCTAACAGATATATTATATATAGTTTAGGAACAAATAAAGAAAATAAAATTCTATTGTAATTCCTCGAACCCGGAAACCTGAATTTTGTGCATTATTTTATTACATTGGCATGATTATAAGGAATAAAGTCTCAAAGGACCAATCAATTTAGTAGTTTTGGAAAAACAGATTACATATATGATACCCATATTATATTTTTAAATATAAAATAAAACATGATACATAATAAAAGGAAATAAAATACATCCTTTAAATCTTACTCAAATATTTCTTCTTCATAACTTGGGGATAGAAAACAAAATAATCATGAGCTCAAATGATTAGTAAGGGTAGGTAATGTGTAATAAATAATGAATTAATAAGAATAACCAATATATAAAGGTAAATAACAGATAACACATTCCATTCAAATAACTGGATCAGGAAATATCAATATGGAAAGGTAAGAAACTAAAACACATTCCATTTAATCAATAAACTGATAATAGAATGCATTCATATATATTTGAACGCCAAAATATCATGGGTAATAAATGAATGAATCTAAATAGTGTAATTTATTAATTAATGGAATCCATGTTCCCTAGTTACATGGTATATTTACTATTCATATCATTCACAATATGTTTAATAATATGTCAGTTATAGACCTATCTAATGTGGCCAACATATTCATCTCATGATACTGTTGATGAATTGAGGGGATATCTATAACCCTTTTGTGTCTTTATTTTCCAATTAATTTTTCATATATAAAATAATATATTTAATTCATGTATAATCTTCCTTATCAAATATCATTATTCAATAAAAGATATTGATTTATTAATAATTCCCTAGTAATTCAAATAAATATCAAAGTGAGCACCTTATGTAAAATAATATACAATTTAGCAAATAATAACATGAATTGCATAATAATATGTATATTTAAGAAAAATATAATATACCATATAAATGATCATAAGTAAAGTGATTTTTTCCAGATAAACATAACTATCCCAATATAAGCTAAGATTGTAAAAGTAATCATTAAACACATTCTTGAGGAAAATAATCTTTAAACATTCCAATGTGCCCCATACCACTTTGAAACATTTGAATAATAATCCCCATAAAGGAATAATATTAAGTGAAAGTTTTTAATTCCATAAAGATAAAATAATTCAATATATAATATATAAAACGTTATAGTATATTTACCACACAAAATATATAAGTGGTGAATACGACATTTAACTCTTAGATGTGAAAAGTGCGATGAAAATTTTTTAACTTGCATTTACTTCTGTGTGAACAAAATTACACCTACTATATAATTTTTTTAATAGTGTTAATAAATTATTAAAAAATTATATTAATGTTTAAAATATCATATATTATCTTTTTATAATATCTTATTACCCATTTGATAACAATCCTTCATTATTTTCACTATTCCATGTGTTAATTTCCTATTTTGTTGAGTATGTTTTAACTTGTTACTTGTTGTTCTTATAAATTATATAATGGTTTCATCATTTAAATAATGTAAACCATGATATAGATATCACATATATTAATTATAAATTTATTTATACCAATCCATAATATTCAGAGATAGGAACTGAAATGCATCATTCATGGAGATGGTTGGTCGTACGTACGCATGAATGATACTTTAATTTCTTTACCATATTAAAAGAATGAAAAGTGTGATATATATGTATATTTATATTATAAATACAGTATAATATATATTAAGTATATGTTATATAGTTTTATTAAAACCACACATTTCATGTATAGTGTGAATGAATCACATCACTTTGAGGAGGCGGTAGCTACACTTTCACAAATAGTATTATCATATTCCCACACAATGAAATGAAAAATGGTATGTGATATATGGGAATTAAAAAATAATAAAGAAATTACAAATATTATATATATATAATATATAAATAGTGTGTCTTTAATTATTCCCAACCATGAATAGTGGTAAAGAAAAAACAAACAATCATCGTTTTGTGACGCGGTAGTTTCCATACACATAAATGGTAAGTTCGTTACCCATTAGATGGAAGTGCGTGTAAGTGTTTGTTGAATAATTATAATAAAAATATATAAGTATTTTGAGGATACTTGTTTTATTATTTAATAATGATTTAAAAAATTATTTATGGTGTGGAGAAGTAAATGAAACAAAATATGATCGTTGAAGAATGTTACCTCGTTTTTTGGTAACTCCTTTTGGTTTATACTGAAAGACTTACTTGGTTGTATTTATTCCCAATATAGGATTATAGGATGATTTTATGTATTTTGGGATATTATTTGAGCATATTTTGGGTGATCCAAACGACTTGATAGGTCTAAAGAAGTGGGAGGGGTCAGCGCCTTTTTATAGTGGAGCGGCATTCTTGTAAATTTTGAAAATGGAATTCCACCCATGTTTTTCATATTAAAAGTGTCTCAAATAGTGGTAAAAATTATATAAAATAGTGTATAGGGTCTAAATATGGATGTGCAATGTATTTTGGAAAATTTTCTAGGTCATTTTGTCCCTTACGTTTAAGGTTTAGTCTTTTGTTAAGATAATTTTCCTCTTAATCACTATAATTAATTTCAATCACATCCACTAGTTTTTTCGCTCAAAAAATAATTTTATATCATTACAAACTATATATGATTATTATTATAAATATAAAATCCATTTTTCCAAATTTTAATTAGATAATTTTCAGAAATTAATAAAAAATTAATCCTGCAGATGGGATGACAAAACTGGTTTTTAAAGTAAAAATGTTCAAAAGTTTGCTAAGATTTTATATCCAATTTCAAATTTAAATTGATTACAATGACCTGATTTGGATTAATTGATGTATATTTGATACTATGATACTTTAAAAACAATTATAAACATAATTTAAACTTATAAATGAGTTAAATGAAAAACTAGTTTTGAATTAAAATTCAGTATTTGTCACTATTCATCAAAAAATGATACTTCTCTGAAAAATACAAAAACTTCACCCTAACCTAATTTTTTCATTCTGATTTAAAAAAAAGTTTATTTTGTCATATAAAATTTATAAAAGAGACAAAATTAAGATTTATAATATTTTCTCTATTAAAAGGTGGTAAAATAAACTTTATAAAAATATAGTATTTTATGCCTACAATTGGGTTTGTGTTTATCTTATGACTATAAAATATATTGAATGAATGTGAAAATATTTGATTGGATATATAATATATATTTTTAATATATAAAATATATAAAAGTGTTATAATTTAATTTACTATGTAATACATCACTAAATATTGTTTTTGTTTAAATCAGGTGTTGTGTGTGTTGTAAAGTTATCAATGAAATTAAATTTTTTCTAAAAGGAAAATATGATACTTTTTTGGGGTGATACATTCTTACCTCCTAAAAAAATTATATCCTTGAAATTTTATGGGTATTAACTTCAAAAATATGTGGGTATTTTTCATTCATAAAATCCTCTGGTTCCCATGTAACTTCTTCTATTTTCCAATTTCTCTAGAGTACCTTTACCAGACTTGTCATCTGTTTCCTTAATACATTCTCTCTAGTATCAAAATTTTTTATGGGATCTTCAATGTAAAAAATTTTAGGTTCCAAATATATTTCATCAAATATGGTAACATTCATTGGGTTAGGAATGTACTTCCATTGCATAGATATATGAAACACATCGTGTACCAATGAGAGATTTCGAGGCATTACCAAACAGTAAGTGAAAACTCCCAATCTTTTAAAAATATAGAAGTGTCTGATGTACATGGGACTCAGTTTCCCTTTCTTACCTAACCTGATAACACCCTTCCATGGATATACTTTTAAGAAAACATGTTATCTTACTTGGAACTCTAAATCTTTACCCTTATTATCATTATATATTTTTTGCATACTTTGAGATTCTTTAAAGTTGGTCTAAATAGCCTTTAACTTTATTTTTTTTTTCTTCAATAGGTATGAGCCTATGAGTTTCCTATAACGACCCATACTTTACATAAATTGTTAATACTTAATAACTGAAGCATACTTATTACAACATATAACAAAACCACGAAAGGACCGTATAGGTATAGTGTCTTTAGAAACTGGGAAACATAAACAACTGGTTCATAAAGCGTCTACACTGTCTCCCATTTATTTCTTCATATCTATAGTCCCTTTTGGCATATCTTACTTAATAACCTTCTTCCTGACCTGGGGAAAGAAAACATACAAAAGGGTGAGCTCAAATGCTCAGTAAGGGTAAACAAAAGAAATATCAATCACATCATATTCATAAGAACATAACTTTTGGAAATCTTAACCTGCAAAAGAGAGCATAATTTCATAACATGGGATAAATCATAGTAGTGAAATTAAATCCCAATAATCATAACTTAAAACATGAAACTTTTTGGCATACATACATAATCATAGAGAATCATTTCTTATTAGTCAATACTCATTCCCAAGACTATCTTAGTGGACAAAGTCCATTTCTGAACCGAGTTCACTCCTCGTTTCAGTCCTGTTTCACTGAACCGGTATAACATACCATTCCAGCCATGTCTATCTCATGAGATATAAAATCTTTACCCTATGAATTGGAGGGAGATATAGGTCCCACCCATCTCATAATGATACCATTCTTATGTGTGCCACAAAATCTTAAATCATACATCATTGCATAACCCATGTAATAAAAATGGGAATCTTAAACATCGTGACATCATAAAACAATTCATATAAGATAAATGAATTCATAAAAATATTTCCATAAAAACATAATCAAGTAAATGTAATAATAGGGATAGAAACAGAACCCTATATTATCTTAGATGGAAAATTATTTTGATAAAACACTTGAACTCCATTCTTGAGGAAAATATCCTTTCTACTTCAAAAACATTTTCCTTTCTTAACATGTCATACAATTTTAAACTAAAAGAAGTTGATTAAAAATAAACTTGAAAACCTGTAAAGGAAGATTCTTGGAAATAAAGTTTTAAAAAAATCCATTCAGGTCGTATAAGTTAAAAAAACATTCTTCTCGTACTTTTGTCGGAAAAGTCAAAAAAGTACCTCGTATGAAAAACAAAAAAAGATTCCTTTCATATCTTTTACTAAAAACTCAACGAAGGGTAAAATTGGATATAAAATATTGTATAAGGATATAAATATTACATATTGAGGAAACATGGATGTGGATGATAAAATACACCCCAGTAAATACCAAAGTATAAACAATCTCGGATAAAAATGAGATTGTGATATTTCCCTTACCTTAGGTCTGATATGCTTTGTACGTGTCCGAAACTCCTGTATAATGATTTAAATAATGTTATTGACTTATTACATAGTCATACATATTTTTATGATATCATATATGGTCATATTCTTATCTTCTTAGTAGTAATATTTCATTGCTACTTGTTATTCAGGTGTTTATAACTTTTTGTTCTTATGCGTGTTTTGTCGAATAAATTCTTATTCTTCTCTTTAGGTTATAGATACCTAATTTCCAGAATGGTATTAGTGTAATATATATCATATTCATTCATTTAATTCATTTATATAATCATTATGAAATGAAGATCATGTAGAACGAGTCGCATCACATCGTGGAGACGGTATTCCGTACGTACGCACGAGTGGTGATATCGTTCCTATGATTGTGGAATTGTATTGGAGTGTATGTATACTCTTTAATAATCAATATCACTTTATAATAGTCATATATAGTCATTATTTACACCATTATACCCATCCAAGTAAGTTGGTGGTGGAAAATAGATTACACCACGGCATGGAAACGGTATTCCGTACGTACGCACGCGCGGTGATTTCTTTTTCCGTAGGATGGATAGATGGTGAAATAGGGTTGTTTCATACTTATAATAACATATCCTTATATGAGTGATACTGATGTTATTACTTCATAATTAAACAACTAAAGAAGAATAAGTGGAAGAATAAATAAAGATGAAAGAATCGGTAACGGACATTACCTCTTCTTTGAAGTGCTTCTTTGAGGCCTCCTTTTAGGGCACTAAAATAGGTCTTTGAAGAATACCAGAACCTATAGGATGTTTCTAGGGAAGTGGAGAGTAGAAATTTTCAGGGTTTGGCCGAGCATGAAGGCTCAAAGTGGTGTGAGGAAGAGGGGGAGGAGGTGCCCTTTTATAAGGGAGGAGAGGGGCACCTTTGGAATAACAAAAAATATTATTTTATTATAAAGTCAAATTAGGTTTTTAATAGCTCCAAATTGATATATTTTTAAGATAAGGTGGGTAGGGGTCAAAATACTCTCATCCAATAGAATTTATACAAGTTTAGGTATCAATTGTAACCTTATCATTTAGATTTAACTTTAAGTTAGATAATTTAACTTTTACCATGTCTTCTTGTTTTCTTACACTATAAGGTTAATTAACTTGCCATATCAAGCCAAACGAACCCCAAGTTGTTTATTATTAATATATATAACCTTATCTAAGTCATTTGGCCGAACCTTATATTTTTCAGAATAAAATAACAATTAATAATATAATATTTGTTTTAAAAACTATTTTATGTCAATTTTGACACTATTTAGTAATTGATTTTTTTGAAAATCATAACAGAATGATTAGTTCGAACCAAGTTACTTAAATCAATAATAACATGTCATATTAACCTATAAAATTAGTTTAATTCATAAAAAGTCTCAAATTACATTTATTTGGGTATTTATAACATCAATTATGTCAATATTTCATTAAAAAGATAATTACTGCATCATCGTTGTGTCATAAGTAAATTAAATTATTTAATGTCTAAAAATTATAAATAAAATACCATTATGTATGAAATCGTTTTATCTTTATAATGAATATTTATAGTCGAATTTATCTTATGTATAACCCCATATTAAAAATTATTTACTTATTAAACTTTGATTTTAACTATTTTAACACTTCTTTAAATAAATTAATAATAAATGTCCTAATCTAATCCAAGTGGGCCTAAATGGTCATATTTTATTCCTAAGGTTGTTTTTTGGTCGTATTACACTTGTCCAATAGAATTAGGACATGTGTTAGGGTAATAATAATATCATTTGTACCCTTAATTACCCTATTTACTTTTAACCGTGGTAAAAAAAAGTAAAAAGTTACTATTCACCAAAAAATTATTTTCATCTCATTGAACCACATTTTACTTACTGACATCAACTGTGTCTCTCGGATTTTTGAAACTCCACTCACAGAAGCGGTAAAATTAAGTTTTATGAAAAATTCAGTTTTTTAACAACCACTTAGTGGTTTCACTATTCATCAAAAATTGAAAGTTTTCAGAAAAATACCAAAATTTCACCCTAGGCTAATTTCGATATTCCGAATACAAAATTTCAAAAAGTGGTTATTACTATTCATAACGGCTAGTTTTAATAATATTTTACTTGCATATCATTGTTTAGTGAAACTCACTATTGCGTACGATGCAAGCTATCGAGGAAGGTCACGGTTGCGTGTAAAGCAAGCCAAGCTAGTGTTGTGTGTAGTGAAAGATTCCTTTGATGATTTATATAAAACAAAATATTTCTCATAAAAGTCTCAGGTGTTACATTCTACCCCCCTTAAAATGAATTTCGCCCTCGAAATTCGTCACTTTGTAACAAACATATGAGGATACCTCTCCCTCATCATATCCTCAAGCTCTCATGTAGCTTCTTCTAATTGGTGGTTCCTCCATAAAACTTTCACCAATCGAGTGGTCTTGCTTCGTAGGACTTTTTCGCTACGATCCAGAATCTCTATCGGTTGTTCTTCATAAGAAAGATCTTGCTCCAGTGGTACAACTTCTGAGCTAAGTACATGTGAGGGATCAGGTACGTACTTTCTCAGGAGAGATACATGGAACACATCATGAACTTGAGAGAGATTCGGTGGAAGCGCCAATCGGTAAGCTAACTTTCCAACACAATCCAGTATTTCGAAAGGACCGATATATCTAGGGCTCAACTTCCCCTTCTTTCCAAATCTCATGACTCTCTTCCAGGGAGATATTCGTAAGAACACTTTATCACCCATTTCAAACTCTAGGTCTTTTCTTCGGTTGTCGGAATAACTTTTCTGTCGACTCTGAGCTGCTCTTATATGTTTTTGAATAGATCTTACCTTTTCTTCCATTTCATCAATGAGATCAGGTCCTAATAGCTTTCTTTCCCCAACTTCATCCCAGCAAGTTGGAGTCCTATATTTCTTTCCATAGAGATCTTCATAAGGAGCCATCTGAATACTAGAGTGAAAGATATTATTATAAGAAAATTCCACCAAAGGTAGGTGTTGATCCCAACCACCTTTGAAATCCATAGAGCAAGCTCTCAACATATCTTCTAGAGTTTTAATTATTCTCTCAGACTGACCGTCTGTCTGAGGATGATAAGTAGTGCTGAAACTCAACTCTGTATACAGAGTATGCTAAAGACTTCGCCAAAACTTTGAGGTAAACCTCGGATCCCGATCAGATATAATAGAAAGTGGTACTCCATGCAATCTTACATATATCCTGGCAAGCTGATCCAGAGAGAAATCCTCTCTAATAGCAATGAAGTGTACAGACTTTGTAAGACGATAAACTATGACCCAGATAGCATTATTTCCTTTGGAAGTTTTAGGAAGTCCTGTGACAAAGTTCATAGTGATGTTTTCCCATTTCCATTCGGGTATGGGTAATGGTTGTAACATCCCCTTAGACTTCTGTCTCTCAGCTTTAACTTGCTGACAAACCAAGCATCGAGAGACATATTCAGCAACATCTCTTTTTATTCCATCCCACCAGAAGTACTCTTTCAGGTCCCTATACATCTTCGTGCTTCCAGGATGAATAGAGAATGAAGAACTATGAGCCTCATCCAGCAGCTCCTTCTTTAATTCCGGGATGGGAGGAACACAAACCTGATTACTGAACTTTATTATCCCATCACAATCAAGGTTGAATTCAGGAACATTTCTCACCTTTTTTTGTAACTCGACATCTTCTTTCTGTGCCTCTTTAATCTTCACATATATAGATGGTTGAACATTCATTTGAGAAAGAATAGATTTTTCCCCTTCCATCATAATTCCAAGATCCATCCTTTGTAAATCCATAAATATTGGATCTTTTTTGATCCTCATCATGGATAAACTAGCATGGTCTTGTCGACTTAATGTATCTGCCACCTTGTTTGCTTTCCCAGGGTGGTAATGGATTGAGCAGTCGTAATCCTTAATCAGCTCCAACCATCTTCTTTGGCGCATATTCAGCTCTTTTTGTGTGAAAATATACTTTAAACTTTTATGATCAGTATAAATTTCACACCTTTCTCCATAAAGATAATGCCTCCAAACCTTTAATGCAAAGATTACCGCAGCTAACTCCAAATCATGTGTTGGGTAATTTTTCTCATGGATTTTTTACTGTCGTGAGGCATAAGCTATCACCATATCATTTTGCATAAGAACACACTCCAATCCCTTCTTGGATGCATCACTATAGATCACAAACCTTTCTCCACTACAAGGCAGTGTGAGCACAGGTGCACTGGATAACCTTCTTTTCAACTCCTTGAAATTCTCTTCACATTCTTCCGTCCAAACAAACTTAACTCCTTTCCGAGTCAACTTGGTGAGTGGATTAGATAATCGTGAAAAATCTTTTACAAAACATCAATAATATCCAGCCAAACCAAGAAAACTTCAGATCTCAGTTACTGTTGTTGGTCTCGACCATCTTTCGATAACCTCTGTTTTTGCTGGATCCACAGATATCCCCTCTTTTGAGATTATGTGACCCAAAAATGCAACTTTTTGAAGCCAAAATTCACACTTGGTAAATTTGGCATAAAGCTTCTCCTTTCTCAGGGTCTTCAATATAATTCTCAAGTGATCTTCATGTTCATCCTTGATCTTTGAATAGACAAGAATATCATCTATAAAGACTACCACAAATTGATCAAGATAGTCTCTAAAGACTCTATTCATCATATCCATGAAGATAGCAGGGGAATTAGTAAGACCAAATGGCATCACTATAAATTCTTAGTGTCCATACCTTGTACGGAAAGCCATCTTTGGTATATCCTCCCTTTTGACCCTTAATTGATGATACCCTGAATGAAGATCAATCTTGGAAAAGTATTGAGCTCCGTGTAGTTGGTCAAATAAGTCATCAATGCGTGGGAGAGGATATTTGTTCTTGATAGTGAGCTTGTTAAGTTCTCGATAATCAATGCAGAGTCTCATTGATCCATCTTTCTTTTTAACAAACAGAACAGGTGCTTCCTAAGGTGATGCACTAGGGCGTATGAACCCCTTATCAAGATTCTCTTGGAGTTTCTTCTTCAATTCCTGCAACTCAATTGGGGCCATTCTATAAGGTGTATTTGAAATAAGCAAAGCACCCGGTACGAGTTCTATTGAAAACTCAACTTCACGATTTGGTGGAAGACCCGGTAATTCCTCCAGAAAGACATCATCAAACTCCCGTACAATGGGCATATTCTTAATTGTGAGTTTCTCACCAACCATTTGAGATAAATAACCTTCATTTAGTGGAATCAAGACCCATAAGGTAGAAGGAATTTCCACTGTAAGGTTATTTTCATCCTTGCATTGATAGACGATCATAGATTGATCTAGATTATGAAATGTGACTTCCCTTCTTTGGAAATTGATATGATCTCCCTATAAAGAAAGCCAATCCATGCCAAGAATTACATCAAATTCCACTATAGGAAGGTTCACAAGATTTGCAGGAAGCACTTTCCCACAAACTTCAATCAGGGAAGAATTATAAACTTTTGATGCGACTGTTGTGCCATTAGGGGTTGTCACAGCTAACTCAACATCTAATTGTTGAGGTAATACGGTGATACCCTTAGAAAATTCTTTAGAAATAAAAGAGTTGGTGGATCCAGAATCAAATAAAACATTTTCTACTTTAGAGTGGATGGTAAGTGTACCTTTCACCACATCGTTATCGTACTTCACATCGCTAATAGAAATTGCATGTGACTTTCCTTTGTGGTTAGCCTTAAGAGTTTGTTGACGTCGACAATCATCATCAACCCTTGGATTAGGGAATTTATTGGCATAATGTCCCATCTCCTTGCACTTGAAACATTGAAGTGTAGTAGGTTCATTCTGTGTATCCCTTCCTTTGTTTGCATCATTAGACATCTTCTTCCCATCATCGCGGCATTCAAATGCCTGATGACCTTCCTTTCCACATTTGAAACATTTAATTATCCCTTTAAGACAACTCCCTCAATGTTTCTTTACACACTTTGAGCATAAGGGAAAGCTCATCTTCTTTTCAGTGTGCTCTTTAGATTTTCCTTTGAATTCCATTTTCCTCTTCTTATCAAACCCATATGACTGATGGGTTACTCCAATATCCATCTAAAATTTGAGAGCACATCGAACGATTTCCTCATAGCTATTGAAGTCCCTTATGGCTAAGGCCCTTCGAAGACTTGGTTTTAAGCCACTAAAGAATCGATCGATCTTACTCTCAGGTTGGATAGTAATACCAGAAGCGTACCTTGCAAGTCTTGTAAAATTTGCTTCATAGGTACCAACAGATTCATCATCCTTTTGCTTCAGTTCAAGAAACTCTTTCTCCATCTTTGTTCGGAGAATACCAGGGAAGTACTTATTGAAAAATAAGTTCTTGAACTCGTCCCATTCCATGGACTCAATTTCATCCCTTTTCCTCGTATTCTTAATAAGATTCCACCATTGATCAGCATCACCTTCCAAACAATACACTGCTAAGATGACTTTATCATGCTCAGAACATTGAAGAACTGAAAATATCTTTTCAGTAGTACTAATCCATTGTTCAGCAACTAATGGATCAGTAGACCCGCTGAATGAAGGTGGACGCTGTCTCATGAAGGATTCAATAGAATGTTGCTCCTTCCTTTTCTCTTTTGGAAGTCCTGCATGATTCATATCTTGAGAAAGTTGTGTGAGCATGGCTACAAGATTTTTCATTCTAGCTCCCATAACTTTTGGTTGCTCAGGGGGATAATCATTTCATTGCCCATCGCATTCCGCATTAACACGGTTCCTTCAGGTTCCAGCCATTGACTAAAACCAAGAAGAATAGTGTGAGAAACACTAATTATAATAGTAAAACCACATAATCAAGAATAAAATTTCACAATTATGGTCTTATCATAGGTTATTCATGGCCATTTCTAAAACACTAAGATTGTGTTCTATGCTTAGAATTATCCTTAGGGTTCTTACTAAGGCTTTCACATCCTAGTTTCTAAAGGTTGACTATACCTTTCCTCTGATACCCACTATAATGACCCATACTTTATATATATTGTTAATAATTCAAAATTGAAGCATATTTATTACAACATATAACAAAACCACAAAAGGATCTTATAGGTATAGTGTCTTTAGAAACTGGGAAACATAAACAACTGGCTCATAAAGCGTCTACATTGTGTCCCATTTATTTCATCATATCTATAGTCCCTTTTGGCATATCTTACTTAATAACCTTCTTCCTGACCTAGGGAAAGAAAACATACAAAAGGGTGAGCTCAAATTCTTAGTAAGGGTAAAGAAAAGAAATATCAATCACATCATATTCATAAGAACATAACTTTTGGAAATCTTAACCTGCAAAAGAGAGCATAATTTCATAACATAGGATAAATCATAGTAGTAAGATGAAATCCCAATAATCATTACTTAAAACATTAAACTTTGTGTCATACACACATAATCATAGAGAATCATTTCTTATTAGTCAAGACTCATTGGCAAGACTATCTTAGTGGACAAAGTCCATTTTTGAACTGAGTTCACTCCTCGTTTCAGTCCTGTTTCACTGAACCGGTATAACCTACCATTACGGCCATGTATATCTCATGAGATATAAAATCTTTACCCAATTAATTATAGGGAGATATAGGTCCCACCCATCTCATAATGATACCATTCTTATGTGTGCCACAAAATCTTAAATCATACATCATTGCATAACCCATGTAATAAAAATGGGAATCTTAAACATCATGACATCATAAAACAATTCATATAAGATAAAGGAATTCATAAAAATATTTCCATCACAACATAATCATGTAAATGTAATAATAGGGATAGAAACAAAACCCTATATTATCTTAGATGGAAAATAATTTTGATAAAACACTTGAACTCCATTCTTGAGGAAAATATCCTTTCTACTTCAAAAACATTTTCCTTTCTTAACATGTCATACAATTTTAAACTAAAAGAAGTTGATTAAAAATAAACTTTAAAACTTGTAGAGGAAGCTTCTTGGAAATAATGTTTTAAAAAAATCCATTCATGTCGTATAAGTTAAAAAAACATTCTTCTCGTACTTTTGTCGGAAAAGTCAAAAAGTACCTCGTATGAAAAACGACAAAAGATTCCTTTCATATCTTTTACTAAAAACTCAACGAAGGGTAAAATTGGATATAAAATATTGTATAAGGATATAAATATTACATATTGAGGAAACATGGATGTGGATGATAAAATAAACCATAGTAAATACCAAATTATAAACAATCTCGGATAAAAATGAGATTCTGATATTTCCCTTACCTTAGGTCCGATATGCTTTGTACGTGTCCGAACCTCCTGTATAATGATTTAAATAATGTTATTGACTTATTACAGAATCATAAATATTTTTATGATATCATATATGGTCATATTCTTATCTTCTTAGTAGTAATATTTCATTGCTACTTGTTATTCGGGTGTTTATAACTTTTTGTTCTTATGCGTGTTTTGTCGAATAAATTATTATTCTTCTCTTTAGGTTATAGATACCTAATTTCCAGAATGGTATTAGTGTAATATATATCATATTCATTCATTCAATTCATTTATATAATCATTATTAAATGAAGATCATGTAGAACGAGTCGCATCACATCGTGGAGACGGTATTCCGTACGTACGCACGAGTGATTATATTGTTCCTATGATCGTGGAATTGTATTGGACTATATGTATACTATTTCAGAATCAATATCACTTTATAATAGTCATATATAGTCATTATTTACACCATTATACCCATCCAAGTAAGGTGGTGGTGGAAAATAGATTACACCACGGCGTGGTGACGGTATTCCGTACGTACGCACGTGCGGTGATTTCTTTTTCCGTAGGATGGATAGATGGTGAAATAGGTCTGTTTAATACTTATAATAACATATCAGTATATGAGTGATACTTATGTTATTACTTCATAATGAAACAACTAAATAAGAAGAAGTGGAAGAATAAATAAAGATGAAAGAATCGGTAACGGACATTACCTCTTCTTTGAAATGCTTCTTTGAGACCTCCTTTTAGGGCACTAAAATAGGTCTTTTAAGAAGACCAGAACCTCTAGGATGTTTCTAGGGAATTGGAGAGGAGAAATTTTCAGGGTTCCGCCAAGATTGAAGGCTCAAAGTGGTGTGAGGAAGAGGGGGAGGAGGTGTCCTTTTATAAGGGAGGAGAGGGGCACCTTTGGAATAACTAAAATTATTATTTTATTATAAAGTCAAATTCGGTTTCTAATAGCTCCAAATTGATATATTTCAAATATAAGGTGGGTAGGGGTCTAAATACTCTCATAAAATAGAATTTAGACAAGTTTAGGTATCAATTTTAACCTTATCATTTAGATTTAACTTTAAGTTAGATAATTTAACTTTTATCGTGTCTTCTTGTTTTCTTACACTATAAGGTTAATTAACTTACCATATCAAGCCAAACGAACCCCAAGTTTTTTATTATTAATATATATAACCTTATCTAAGTCATTTTCCCGAACCTTAGATTTTTAGGAATAAAATAACAATTAATAATATAATATTTGTTTTAAAAACTATTTTATGTCAATTTTGACACTATTTAGTAATTGATATTTGTGAAAATCATAACAGAATGATTAGTTCAAACAAAGTTACTTAAATCAATTATAACATGTCATATTAACCTATAAAAGTAGTTTAATTCATAAAAATTCTCAAATTACCTTTATTTGCGTATTTATAACATCAATTATGTCAATATTTCATTAAAAATATAATTACTGCATCATCGTTGTGTCATAAGTAAATTAAATTATTTAATGTATAAAAATTATAAATAAAATAGCATTATGTATGAAATCGTTTTAGCTTTATAATGAATATTTATAGTCAAATTTATCTTATGTATAACCCCATATTAAAAATGATTTACTTATTAAACTTTGATTTTAACTATTTTAACCCTTCTTTAAATAAATTAATAATAAATGTCCTAATCTAATCCAAGTGGGCCTAAATGGTCATATTTTATTCCTAAGGTTGTTTTTGGTCGAATTACACTTGTCCAATAGAATTATTACATGTTTTAGTGTAATAATAATATCATTTTTACCCTTAATTACCCTATTTACTTTTAACCGTGGTAAAAAAAAGTAAAAAGTTACTATTCACAAAAAAATTATTTTCATCTCATTGAACCACATTTTACTTACTTACATCAACCGTGTCACTTGGATTTTCAAAATTCCACTCACAGAAGCGGTAAAATTAAGTTTTATGAAAAATTCAGTTTTTTAACTACCACTTAGTTGTTTCACTATTCATCAAAAATTGAAAGTTTTCAGAAAAATACCAAAATTTCACCCTAGCCCAATTTCGATATTCCGAATCCAAAAATGAATTCCATTTTGAAAAATAAAATTTACAAAATTTCAAAAAGTGTTTATTACTATTCTTAACGGGTATTTTTAATAATATTTTACTAGCATATCATTGTTTAGTGAAACTCAGTATTGCGTACGACGTAAGCTATCGAGGAAGGCCGTGGTTGCGTGTAAAGCAAGCCAAGCTAGTGTTGTGTGTAGTGAAATATTCCTTTGATGATTTATATAAAACAAAATATTTCTCATAAAAGTCTCGGGTGTTACATTTCCTTTCACCAAATTTATCCCAAAATGTTAGAGTAAAAAATCTATTTCCACATAGTGCTTCATATGATGCCATTTGAATACTCCAATGAAAACTATTTTTATATGAATATTCTGCCAAAGGTAAGTAATGATCCCGCATACCTTCAAAGTTGTGTGAGCATGACCTCAAAAGTTCCTCCATTGTTTGTATTATTCTTTTAGATTTCTCATTAGTTTGAGGGTTCAATGCAGTGCTTAAATTAAGCTCAGTGTCAAGAGACTTCTAAATACATTTCCATCATTTCAACATAATTTGGGAATATCAATTAGAAACAATTGATAGAGGATGTATTTTCATGGAGACACCATCGGCCTCCCCTCCCCATTGCCTTAGGGTTTCCTTGGAGGTGATTTGGAGGGGGAGGATTTTTTGTTCCTTCTCGGGTGCCTCTCCCTCTCTCTCTTACTCTCCCTCTGCCTCTCTGTTCCCCCATTTTTTCTCTCACCAGTTTCAATTTACTGTTGATTTTCCATGTTTCAGCCCTGATGATGACTCATGGTGGTCTTATCATGGAAACAGTTATACTTGGAATTTTTTGAGGTTTTGATGATGGTTGTGCTCTCGAAGTCCCCGGATTCTCTGCCTGCTCTAACCCCATGTTCCGCTGTGACTCTTGAGGTCGGAGCTAGAGTGGCTACAACATAGAAGTTTTGGGTTACAGTACTGCAGTCGATAGATTTCTCGACGCTACTAGAGTCGGTTCTGGTTTGTCGATTTTTCTCAGTATGTCACTCTGTGATTTTAGTTCTTGTGATGTTCATTTATGGATGTGTCGGAGGTAGTTGGCATTGGGTGACCATGGTGATGAGCCCCCTGTCGAGGCTGTTGTTCGCTCCATAATTTGCTCTTACTCCAAGATTCCACCACTATTCTCCTAGTTGGATCTGTATGGTAGTTTCCAAGGTGTTTTTGGATGTGAGTTCAAGTGGGTGACGACGATCCAGGTGGTGTCTCTTATGGTGGCTTCATTTTTGTCTATTACACTGGGTTGATCTACGTATTGGGTGTGGTGGTTCCTCGACTGGAGATCTGGTCATCGACTCTGGTGGTTTTCGGACGACGACGTTGACGATGGTACTCCCCAGTGTTTTCTTTTTTGGATGAGGGTGGTATCCGGTGTTGTTCTTGACATCATGATGGTTTTTTATACTTTGAGTCATGTTCTCACTCTATGAGGGTGGTCTGATGCTGTGATGGTTCGATGACCGGAGGATCTAGATGGGGTTGGTCCAGTTGATGTCGGGTGCAAGCGGTCGATGTAGGAGTAGAGACCGGTGGTGTTGAGGTGTGGAGTCAGAATACCGTGGTAATGTGTTGATGTGAAACGATGAATGGTTATATTGTTCAGTGGGGTTTCTATGCTGGTTTGCAGAAAATGGTTATCAACGGCGGAGGTTATGGTGATCAGAGTTCTTGGTTCCTCTGGCAGGTTATGTTTCCAGAGGCAAAGGCATGTGGTGTATGATTTGCAGGTAGGGGCGATAACGGGATAGGGATGCGTGGATTGAGCTCTAGCATGACGATGATGGTAGTTGGCATTTATACGATTGATCCAGCGACCTGATGATGGAGGTGAGATATTTGAGGGATTTTTTTTTTCAGGCGGCACAACAGCACGTGGTTCATTTGACAGCTTTATGAATTTTAATTTGAATTTTGAAAATCTTTGGCATGGTTCTTGAATGTAGTTCGGGTGGTGATGTTTTATTTTGTGTATGGGTTGAATCTGGTGGTCATATTTTAGGTTCACACTTACCCTAAAAGCGTCATTAAAACATACAAAAAATTTGGATTGTGGTGTGTTTGTAGATTTTTTTAGGTGATCAATGATAACCCATATTGCATCATTCTTTCTAAGAGTCTTTGGTAGTCACATGAAAAAGTGTGTAGTAATTTTATTCTATTTTAATATAGGAATAGGGATAGGTTGAATGAATCCTTTAGGATAATACCTAACATCTTTCACATATTAAAAAACCAAACATATGTACACATAATTAGATTTTTTTGCATTATGTTATCCCTCTAAAAATGATCCTTCAAGTCCCTATAAATCTTTGTGCTTCCAGGGTGTATAGAGAAATTTGAGCTATGATCATCATTCAAAAATTTCCTTTTAGCTTAGGTATATATGGAACACATAGTCTCTTTCAAAATTTTAGAACACAATATTCACACACAAAAAACCTTCTAATTTTCCATCATTTGCAGCTTTAATTTTCTTCTTAAAGTTCTCATCATTAGACATTGAATTATTTAGAATCTCTTATAAAGATGTTTTTGAAATCATTTGAAAAATTATATATTAATCCAATTCCTTATAAATTCCCATTTCCATATTTATCGTTTCCATGAACACAGGATCTTTCACAATCTCATTTGGGTAAGAACTCCATGATCCTTCATGCTCAATGCATCTGATACCTTATTTTATTTCCCTAGGTGGTAGTGTATTAAGGAACAATAATATTTTAATAGCTCGAGCCATCACCTTTGACTCATGTTGATAACTTTCTCTGAGAATATATATTTAAGGCTTTTATTTTCCGTATATATCTCACATCTTTCAATATATAGATGATGTATCCATATTTTCAAAGTTAATATTATAGTCGTTAACTCAAGATCATGGGTTAGATATTTATGTTTGTGATTATTCAATTTCCATGATTCATATACAATAACATAATAATTTTATATTAGGATACAACTAAGTCCCTTTTTTGATGCATTACTATATATGAGAAACCCATCACTCCCATATGGTAGAGTCAAAATTGGGGCATTGTCTAATCTTCTCTTTAGTTCAACAAAGCATTGTTCACATTCCTTTTTCCAAAATAACATAGACCCTTTACATGTAATCTTGGTTAATGGGGTATCCAATTGGAAAAAATTATGAAAAATTCACTCATAGTAACCTTCCAAACCAATGAAACTATATACCTCAGTTATGATTGTTGGTGTGGGATATTATCTGACTACCTTTTTCTTTGTAGGAACAATTGATACTCCGTCATTGGAGACAATATGGCCAATAAATGAAAGTTATTGAACCAAAAATCACACTTACTAAATTTACCTTATAACTCTTTCATTATAAGAGTCTTAATAATGACACTCAAGTGATTCTCCAAGTCCTCATAGCTTTTGGAATACACTATAATATCATCAATTAATACCACCAAAAAATCATCATGATATTTCTTGAATACTCTATTCATTGTGTATTTAAAAATAGAGGGTGAATTATTCAATTCAAATGGAATTACTGTAAACTCATAATTTCCATACCACATCTAAAATTATATCTTTGGAATGTATTCTTTCATTACCCACAATTGGTGATATCTTGAACGAAGATAAATCTTTGAAAAATATTGGGCACCAATAATTTGATCAAACAAGTCATAAATATGAGGAATATGATACTTTTTCTTTATTTTAATAGAATTTATTTCCCTATTATCAATTCACAAACTCATGGATCCATTGTTCTTATTTGAAAAATGGATAGAGGATCTCCATGGTGGAACATTATGACCCCATATTTCCCAAATCCTCTAGTTATATCTTAAACTCCACTAGTTCCATAGTGTCAATTATATAGTAAGTATTTGATATTAGCCTTGCATTGGGGATTAAATCAATTAAAAATTCAACCAAATTCTCTATGGGGTGTTCAGATAATTATTTAGGAAAAACATCAATGTATTATTACACAATGGGTACATCCTCAATTTGAAGATTACCTTCCTCATCACTAATTGTTTTTTATCTTATTCCCCATGAATTTCATTAAATAAATATACTAGGGGTGGATCTACATAATAATCAGGTTGGAATATTCTACTCTAAAGATGAGTGATTCTACATCTTCCTCAAAAATCACAATTTCCTTCCTCTTGCAATAAATTTATGAATCATATTTTGAGATCCAATCCATATTGAGGATTATATCAAATTCAGTCATTGGTATCATAATAATGTCATCACGTAAAACATGGTTATGTATCTTAATTTGGACTTCTCAACACATATCTAATGGAAAGAGACTCCCATTAGTATTTTTGACTGACAAATATCTTATTAAATTCAAAGGTAAATGTATAATTTTATTAGAAAAATGGTTAAATATAAAAGAGTGTGAAGATACATAATGAAATAAGGCATTAGATAAAATTGAAGATAAGAATAATGTACCAACCACCACTTTATTTGGTACTTTTACCTCTACTATAGTGGTCACATAAGATTGTCCATCTCCCTTTGGCCTCTTTTGTGGTGGATTACCTTTATGCTTAGGGAATTTTTTTCCATAGTTCCCCATATTCTTATATTTTTTACACTGAATATTAGTGTTTTCCTTTTTACCCTTATATTCACTAACACGATGACCCATTTCCCCAAACTTATAACATACACCCATTACCTTAAATCATTTCCTAGAGTTATTCTTTCCACAATTCTCACATGATGGAATTTTTTTCATCTTCATCTTCTTGTTTGACGGAATCCCTTTATCCTAGCAATCATTAGACCTTTTATTCCCTATTTTTCACTTGTACATGTATGATCTAAATAATTCCATCTCTATTTTTATGTAACATTATACTATATCTTTATATGATGAAAACTTTTGGGTGATAATTACCCATCGGATACTTGGCTTAAGTCCATCAAAAAAATTGATCAATCTTGTACTCTTTTTTGCGTATATAATTTATAGAATACCTATATAAAATTTTAAATATATCTTCATAATCTATAATAATTTATTCTTTCTTTTATTGAATCTAAGGAAAATTCTCTTCATCTAAAGTTTTTAATTGTTATGGAAGTATTTATATAAAATGTCTACTTAAAAGTTATTCATTCCATGATTTCCATTTCTTTATCCTCTTTGGTATTCTGGATCATGGACCACCTTTGATCAGCATCACCTTGGAGACAATAGAAAACAATTATAACCTTTTTATTTCACTAAATCCAAATTCCATAAATATCTTCTCTAGATACTTAATAAATTACTCATATTAAATTGTATTTATAGTCCCACTAAACGATGGGGGCTTCTATCACATAATGTGATTTGGCATAGGATATTATCTCTATGAGATAGGTTTCTCCATTCGGGAAATATTATTTTTCATAACCTGATTAAGGTTCCCTAGAATAGACATAATTTTATCCATTTCAATACTATCTATATTGGTTTCCTCAGTCGGACCATCTCTAAATTTTCTATGAGTATTAATATCATTCTTCCTGACAGGTGCTATTTCTAAATAATGGAATAAACCAGATTTTCTCATAGGGACATATTATAAATTTCTAAATCTATTATAGCACATAACATAAATTTATGCATCACAAATCATAGAATCGTAAACTTTGATTTCTTTGGGTGAATCTTTACTTTTAAATCCTTCATAATGGTTTGTAAAGAAAATGTGAACAATCTTATGTTTATCCCCAAAGAGTGTCAAACCAAGTTCAAATTAAGGCCAATTTTCTTATACTAGGTTACACCAAGTTAGTCGTGACACACCTTGTCAGAGTTTTTACCCCTATGTACATCTGTTCTAGAACCATGTCCACTTATAGTATCCAGACAGGTATGGATTACTAGGAAGACCCACATAATCTCTACCTTACCAAAATTATAGGATTCTCTTGTATTCTTATCCAAAAATTCTATCTTTAGGTTATGTTCTCTAATCTCTGTTTTCTAAATCTACTTTCCAAGGATACTGCTAAACCTCCATTGATACCAAGTGTAATGCCCAGACCCCAGAAGACCGGAGTCGATGTATTATTTTATTACATAGGCATGATTATAATCAAATCCCAAAGAAATAATTATATTATAAGTTTTGGAAAACCATATTACATATATGATACCCATATTACATTGGGAAATAGAAAATAAAAAATGATACATAATTAAATAAAATAAACCGCGTCCTTGAAATCTTATTCAAATATTTATTTTTCATAACATAGGTATAGTAAAAAAAACAACATTTAGTTAAAATGGTCAGTAAGGGTGATAAAAGTTGAAGATATAATGAATTTATGAGAATAATACTCATGTAAAGGTAAGTAACTGATAACATATGTCATTCAAATAACTAAAATGATAATAGAATGCATCCATATATATGTCAACACAAAAAACTCATGGATAAATATTGAATAAATCTAAATGATGAAAATGATTAATTATTGGTCTCTAGGTTTCTTAGGTACATATTACCTTTAACATTAAGACCCTTCCTATTATTATTTATAATATGTCAGGTAAAAACCCATCTAATTTGTTTAACTTAATTATCTCATTAGACTACAGATGCATCAAGGGGATATCTATAACTGATCCCAACCCATGTTGTAAATGTCTAAATCATTCATAATATATCGAAAACTAGATTTAATTAATGTATAATGTGCATTATAAAATATCTATATTGAATAAGAGATACATATTTATCAATAACTCCCTAGTTAATCAAATAATTGTTATAGTGAACACCATATGTAAAATAGTATACAGTTTAGTCAATAATAACATCCATTGCATGAGAATATGGATATTTAAGAAAAATAAAAAACCATAAAAATTATCATAAAGAAAATGATTGTTTCAAGAGAAAGTTTTCTATCACAAAAAAATGTGAGATTGTAAAGATAATCATTAAACATATTCTTGAGGAAAATAATCTTTAAACATTCCAAAGTGTCTCATACCACTTTCAAACACTTGAATAATAATCCCCATGAAGAAATAAAATTAAATGAATGATTTTAATAACATTAATATAAAAGTATTAATGACATAATATATCCAAATGTGCAGTAGATACACCTCACAAAATATCTAAGTGGTGAATATGACATTTTTCTCACAGATATAAAAAGTGAGATGAAAATATCTTAACTTGTGTTTCCTTTTGTGTGTATGGAATTTAACCTCATATATAATGGTTTTAATAGTGTTATTAACTTATTAAATATATATACGCATATTTATAATATCATTTTTTGTCTTCTTATAATATCTTATTACCCATTTGATAAAAATATTTCATTATTTTCACTATTTAGGGTGTTAATCACCTAGTTTGTCGAGTGGGTTTTAAATTGTTACTTATTGTTATTATTAATTACATCATGGTTTCATAATATCTATAATGTAAACAATAATTTAAATATCATATATAATTATTATTTATTTATTTATAATAATCTATAATATTTGGATATAGGAAATGAAATACACCATTAATGGAGACGGTAGGTCGTGCATACACATGAATGGTACTTTTTTGTATTTTTTATATTAAAATAATGAAAATAAAATGATATATATGTATTTGTATATTATAAATATATTATCATATATATGTCATATATTTTATATAGGTTTATTAAAACCGTCCATTATACATTCTATTTTTAGTGCAAATGAATCTCATCACTTTAAAGAGGCAGTAGTCCACACTTCCACAAACAATGTTATCGTATTCTAATGAAATGAAAAGAATAATGGTATGTGTTATATAAGAATAAAATATGAATAAATAAATTAAAAATATTATATATATCATATATAAATAGTGTGTCCATCATAATGACCAACCATGAATGTTGGTAATGGAAAAATGAACAATCATCATTTTGTGAGGATGTAGTTCTTTGTACACATTAACAATGAGTTTGTTATCCATTACATGGAAGTGTTTATAAGTGTGGGTAGAAAAATTATAATAAAAACTTCTTAGTATATTTATAATACTGGTTTTATTATGTAAGAATTATATAAAAATTATTTAATTTGTGGATAAGTAAATGAAATAAAATATTATCATTGAACAATGATACCTCATTTCCAGGTAACTCCTTTTGGTTTATATTAAAATGATTTATTTGGTTGGATTTATTCACAAGAGAGTATTATAGGATGAGGTGAGGAATGATTTTATAGTATTTAAGCAAGGTTATCTACATATATTTTGGGATTTTAGGAAGTGGGAGGGGTGAGTGTCTTTCTATAGTGGATGAGAAGTGTCATTCTTGTAATTTTTTGGAAAAGGAATACCACCCACATTTTTTCTATTAAAAGGGGAACAAATAATGGTAAAAAGTATATAAAATTGACTATAGGGTCCAAATATGTACATCCAATGTATTTTAGACAAGTTTCTATGTCGTTTTGTCCCTTAAGGTTAATTTTTAGTCCCATGTTAAGGTAATTTTTCTCTTAATCACTAAAATTAATTTTAATCACTTTCCTTAATCATTATGGTCAAAAACTGCGTTAAACTTATTAGGAATAATAAATTATTCTAATTAAAAATATATAATCCATTTTTCCAAATTTTAATCAAATAATTGGAAGAAATTAATTTAAAATTAATCCCATATACGAGACGATAAAGTGGGTTTTTAAATTTAAAATGTTCAAAATGTTTTCTACGTTTTTATATCCAATTTTAAAGTGAAACTGATTAAACTGACATACATTGGATTAATTGGGGTATATTTGATAAAATATAATTTAAAACCAAATATAAACATAATTTAACCTTATAAATGAGAGAGACGAAATAGAATTTTTGAATTAAAATTCTATATTTTTCACTATTCATCAAAAAATGAAATATCTTTGAAAAAAATACAAAAATTCACCCTAAACTAATTTTGATGTGAAGATTTTGAAACTGATTTTTATTTTGACATATAAAATTTATAATGGTGTCAAAATTCATATTTACAATCGGTTCTCTATTTAAAGGTGGAAAAACTGCCCTTGTAAAAATGTATTATTTTATGCGTAAAATTGGGTTTTTTCATCTTATGATAATAAATAAAATGAATTAATGTCAAAATATTTTATTGGATATATAATATATACATTTACTATATAAAATACCTAAAAGTTTTAGAATTTAATTGACCGTTTAAATTGTAACAAAATTGAGTTTTGTTTAAATCAGATATTGTGTGTATTGCAGATCTATCAACAAAATTAAATTTATTCTAAAAGGAAAATATGTTAAAGTATTAGGGTGATACATATATTGAGGAATATTACACTATCCTTTTTCTCTCCTAAAACCTATCTCCAACAACCAATCAATATTTTCCAACCACCCCACTTATTCTAGGTATAACATGCAAACCATTCTGTTAACCATAAGTTCTACACCTCCACCAAGGTGCACATGCTAGGTGAAAGAATAATCCTCAATAGGATACAACAAATAGTTGTAATTATAATATATAGTATATATGTATATTTGTGTGTTTGTTTTCACAATTATATACTAAATGAAATGAAATCTATACAAATCACATGCATAAAATTTTCACTTCATCAGTTACTCAAAAATCCACTCCAATGGTCAACTCAAAAATGATTTGGTTAGTACCAATATAGAGTTTTACCTCATCATATAAGTGGTTGGTCAAATAATCATTTCCTATAAACATCATCATCATCTCAAAATAGTATTTTATCTTTCACGGACTTTCTCAAGTCATACAAAATTTAGATACAAAGTTGGCTTCCTCCAATACAACTATATTAATTCCCTTCCAGGATACTTGGTTATAATCTACCAACCAATATATTATTTATCCCCTATAGTAACCAAAATCAGAATATATTAAAAAATATCCACTCATCATATCTGGGATACTAAGAAAATAATTAACCAAAACCATCTAACTGCATCACAGTAGTATATCAAGTTGCCTCTACCTACCCATCTGTTCTAAATAGAATAGTATATATGGTTAGCCCCTACAAACATGTACATACACACAATACATGGGATATTATTTCAACCTCCACTGACCAATCAAACCTTAACACAACCCATCAATTGATTCCAAATTAGTATTCTTGTAATCACTACCACATTCCCTCACTTAAATCAATAAAAATATAGAAAAAAATTAAGATAATAATCATAGTCATTGGGTAATGTTATGCCCCATCCTAGCCTTGGATATACCCTAGAAAACCCCCTACATCAGATATCATGATCTATCATCTATCATGTAACGACCCGGACCCGACCAGCCACCCGAACAATGCCGAACGGGTCGGGTGTTACTACCTTAGGCGCACATCCCCTGAACGCCAAAGGCTGCTGACTAGCAGTGAGGGTATGAATAGGTATAGTGGGGAGGCTATACCCTCTCGGAGGAATAAAATGGTATTGGTCCGAGTATGAAGCTAAAAGTGCAGTGGAAATAAATGACTCAGCAGACTTGAACCAGACCCGCATAGCGGAAGCATATCAAATATCAATAAACCAGCAGAAACAATATAGAAACAACAACAGCGCAAAGTAAACAGAACAACATGCTAAAGAATACAAGCAACTAATACTGTAAACAAACAAGGCAAGCATTGAAAGCAAGTCATATAGATCAATATATAACGGCACCAATGGCTAACCAACAGTTGCTACATAATAAGTTAAGCATGCTGATACAAAAAGTAAAACTAAACAAAGTAACTCCAGCAAGGAATGACCTCAAGGCCCATACCAGTATCCATGCCAACAGCACTAAAGTCTAGCTCCTGAGGCAGACCCTCTACCTGCACGCAATTTCATATAGACTAAACGTGTCCCGAAGGGCCCGTGTAGGGTGTGAGACAAGTCTCAGTAGGACACCACCCAAGGGTGCGTACCTAATATAAGTGTTTATGTAGACACGCTTATATAAGGAAAGTAGTAACAGTACAATGCCCAAAAGTAAACACGAACATCACTGGTACTCAGCAGCCACCAGGAAGTGTCACCTACTTCAGCCAACGCCGGAATCTCTGGTCTGTATCCTGGCACCTTGTGCCACCTGACACCATGTGTCTCCAATAGCAACATCCCGAAGGCACGCCCAACCATCGTAACCTAGCTCGAAAGCTCAACCTGCCCATGGAACAACATCCGGAGGAACAGCGATATCTGTCCTCATATAATAACTAGAGGGACAGCGATGTCTGCCCTCAAATCACGGCGAGCCTCTACCGCCAACCTGACCACCTCAAAGTTATCTCCTGAAGGCTCTTCACCTTCCATGTGGCTTCCTATGGCAAGCACCCCCAAACTGAAAATACCTAACCGCATCTACCGGGGGCCTCTACCCAGCGAGTGGTCGTACCACCTCATCTCGGAGTCTATCTGTGTGTACACTACTCAAAAGTACCCAGTGAGTGGTAATCACCTCAGTATGTCACCAAGACACAACACATCTGACACCTCGTGCCCCTGCGAACCTGTCGCTCAAGTCTGACGGTCTCGTCATCCATGTAACCTGGGCCAAGCCCAACCCGATAGTCCAATTGCCTCAACCGACGTCCATGATTCCAAATCCCGTGGTAGCAACCACCCAAAGTAACCCAAGCCAAAGCCCCAACCTGTGATCCCCATCACTCAACAATATGTCCGGGCCACGCCCAACACAACAAGCAGTTCAACGCAGGAAATATCACACATTGCATATTCATACTTGGAAGCATCACTTTAAATAGGCAATTACTAAACAGTCAAAATGCACTAACTTGTTCTAATCCATACTAGCACCTAAGGTATTAAATAGATTACTAAAATTCTTTTACAAATCAACTTCGTAGTTTAATCCAACAGCATCAAAAGCAGTCTAAATTCAACAATTTAAATACTGGTCCAAACATACGCATTTCGGCACCCCCGACTGAATTTCCCCAACGATCTATGACCTCTCACCCGGCCTCTCTCAAGCACAATAAGGGTCACGGAATACCCAAAGGCACCCCACAATACAGAAAAGCTATCCAGATAAATAAACAAGGGTTTTTCTCAATACCCAACGTTGCACCTGAAGGTCGTAACCCCCAATTGTCTACGAAAACACGAAAGAAGGTATACACCACCCACCTCATACTCGTATGATGACACTCCTTTGATATTAGCCTCTGAATCAATCTGAATCGCGGTAGATCTATGTTTTTGTCAAATCCCGGAAATTCCATTCAGATGGAATATGCAGAGAAATAGGTGAGGAATCAAGGATGAAGAAGGGTGCGCGGGGTTATCCTTTCTGATGTGGTCCCGCTGCCACTAACGGATCGAAGAACGGAGGTCGTACGGAGATTATGGGAGGGTTTGTGTTTTTCAGAGGTTCTCGGATGAATCATTTGTCCAAAGGGGAAGAAGAAGGGTTTATGGAAATAAGACGTGACGGCGTCTCGAACGATCAAATAAAAATAAAAGTAGACTTATTGTATTTTCAAAGTACACGCCATGTAGATGTGTTTCCGTACTCTGACTTAAGTTGAGTCCAGCACATGGCTTGGACTGTGTACACGGTCATCACACGACCAGGGACTTGGCCGCTACACGGAACAAAGCTACACGGCATGTCAAGGAAGACTACACGCCGTGTAGATGGAAATTTACTCATGGGAACCACACAACATGTACTTGGCCTCGCACGGTTAAGGATACACAGCGTGTCTATATATACACTCCGTGTATTAAGAAACTTCTACATAGTTAGCACACGGCATGTACTTGGTGAGCACACGGCTGGTCACTTAGCAAACACATACACGACGTGTACTTAAAATACATAGCGTGTAGTCCGGAATTTTCCACCTTAACGTAGCTGGTCCCCACCTTAACGTAGCTGGTCCCCGAGCTATCAAACGAAACCAGGAGATGGCACCGAACACACCCATCCTAGTTAAACAGCCCGGACTACCCCGGTCTCAAGGTCCTGGCTATATTCCTAAATGGGCTCCCCGCCTTAGGAATTGCCCACTCGGTCTCAACCCAAAAAAAGCTCAAGGCAATCGAAATAAACAAGCAATTCCCAACAACCTAATTCTCAGACCCATGGTCCTCCCGTGACGCATCGTCACCCCTGCACCTCCTCGGTGCTCACGTGTCACTTCTGGCACCCAACATAACCCTCACCACATCGGTGTACGCCTCCCTGAGGTCATGCATCTAATAGATGCTCAAATCAAACCTGGTGACATGCACCTCAAGTAACCTGCATCCACGATGCCCCGATGCCCACGACACCTCAAGTAACCTTCATCCTTGATGCTCTCGATGCCACGCATCTCAAATATATAAATAAAATATATAACGCATCTGATATGATTCCAGTCCCACTAACTAGCATCTAGTCAATCCAAAAGTATGATGTGCAGCCCGCGCACTCAACCAGACATGCCTCAAGAGGTCATGCCGACAAAAAAGTAAGGAAAATCACAGCCACACTCGCGGTGTACCTACCACCATCGTCGGCTCACCAACCTACTCAGTCCCTGGCATCTCCACAGTGTGCACCTAGCCTGAAGTACAACTGCCTGATGCCTGACCTCCCTGCGGTGCTGCTCCAGTCATCGGCCACTGACCCCTCAGCTGGATCCCGCTATCCCTGTCACGTCCTCCACGTGCAGCTGAACCTCGACTACCCTCTCCTAGTACCGAACCTGATCCAACACCTGACGCCACAGTCTATCTCGGTCCCTGCCTGTCGGTTGTCTGAGAAAGCTTCCTGCAAAACCTCTCCAGATGCCCGACCTGTCCACACACCCGGAACTCCTTTGGGGGCCTATCGCACTGAGCCCGAACATGTCCCGGTTGTCCACACTGAAAGCAAACCACCACTGAACTGCCACGGGGTGGTGGTCTAGATGAGTCCTTGGCCTGCCCGCCCTGCTGGAACTCATCTCTGCCTCACTTCCTGTTGTCTGAACCATCACCTAGAGCTATCGCCCTGCCACTTTGGGGATTGTCTCTCTGGTTTTCCTCTGCTATAAGCACCTAGTTCACTGCCTCAGAGAAGGAACCCAACCTGAAGATGTTCACCTAGACCTGAATGGTGTGTCATAAGCCATCCTCGAAGTGCCTCACCCTAGCTACGTCATCGCTCACCATACCAGGTGCAAAACGAGATAACTCTATAAAGGTAGCTACGTAGTCCATAACGGACATATCTCCCTGTTGAAGACTCTAGAACTCCAGATCTCTCTTCGCCCTCAGCGTATCCAGATAAAATTGCTCGAAGAACCTATCCTCAAAGTCCTTCCGTGCCAATCCCTCATGCCTATGAACCTAAACCTGTACATCCCACCAACTCTTCGCCAGTCCTCTCAGCATGTACGTCGCCAGCTTAACCCTCTTCCTTGGAGGCGTCTCGAGCTGCTCGAAGATCATGTGCATACTTTCTATCTAGTTCTCTGCTGCCTGTGGACCACCCTCACCCTGATAAAGTGGCGGGTTCTGCGACTGGAACTCCCGCGTCAGATACTCCATAGAAGGCTATGTACCCTGCGTGCCTCTGTCAATCCCCTGAAAGACACTTACCAGGACAGCTCGGAGTTGCTCGTCAAGCCACGGCCCGAACAATGGCAAACCCGGCTGTTGTCCTGCCTGCACTGGATCCTGAACCTGATCCTATCCCTGAGCCTGTACCTGCAGCTCGTGCTCTGCCTGTACCAAATTCTGACCCTGATCCTGTGGCACTGTATCATCTCCTGCCTGACACTCCATCAATTTGAGAAGGAGTAATCGTATAAATACCATAAATGGTTATACAGCCCATATATACATAACAATATATTCTATGCAGATAAGGAAAGTAGTAAAAGGTAGTGCATAACAACTACCCTTACTACCCCTCGTCACAACCCATGCCCCATGGAATCTCGGCCTCATGGCCTCCTTACCCGCCCTCAACAGAGCCAAGTATCAAAAGTACCTCGGGCCATGGCCGTCCCGAAAACTAACGTTGCCTCATCCGACGACCTCGTCGCCCAATCCTAGTGATAAAAATCAACTCAATTAAAGTACCTGCATGCTCGTACAAGAGCCAGACCCAAATACACTGTCGCATGAAATTATAAAAAATAAAAATCATGGCATACACATTGCAATAAAAAAGAAATTATTTTAGGAGTTTTACCTATTCACATTTCAGATCATACATAGTATGGCAATTGATTTTATTCACATGGTATTATCACTTCACAAATCATACGTGCAGTTATGAAATTGAAATACCCTAAAATGTGCCTATCAAAAGCCAAGAAAGCAACCCTTTCCATACCGTCCAAGGTTTATATATCATAATCAATAACATCACACAACAAGTGAGCCACCGAGGTAAAAATCGTATAAACTGTAATTTGAGAAAAAACAAAAAGCAACTCTCACCCATGGAAACTCAATCCATCCCTCGTACATGGGGCTGCAGGCACCCAAGCACGAGTTCAAAATCCAGTTCCAACAACCAACTATCTCCATTCTACCATATTCCAAATAGTAAAAGCAGTAGAAAATAAAAAGATAAGTCTCATACTCAATAGTAGCCAGCAAAACAATGCTACTAAATCCTTTTCAAGAACTCCTTTGATACCAATTTGTAACGACCCGGACCCGGTCAGCCACCCGAACAGTGCTGAACAGGTCGGGTGTTACTACCTTAGGCACACCTCCCCTGAACGTCAAAGGCTGTCGACTCGCAGTGAGGGTCTGAATAGGTATTGTGGGGAGGCTATACCCTCTCGGAGGAATAAAATGGTACTGGTCCGAGTATGAATCTAATAGTGCAGAGGAAATAAATGACTCAGCAGACTCGAACCAAACCCGCATAGAAGAAGCATATCAAATATAAATAAAACAGTGAAAGAAATATAGAAACAACAACAGTGAAAAGTAAATAGAACAGCATGCTGAATAATACAAGCAACTACTACTATAAACAAACAAGGCTTGCTTTGAAATCAAGTCATACAGCTCAATATATAACGGCTCCAATGGCTAACCAAAAGTTGTTACATAATAAGGTAAGCATGCTGATACAAAAAGGAAAACTAAAAAAAGTAACTTCCACAAGTCACGACCTCAAGGTCCATACCAGTCTCCATGCCAATAGCACTAAAGTCCATCTCTTGAGGCTGACCCTCTACCTGCACGCAATTTCATAAAGTCTACATGAATCCCGAAGGGCCCTTGTAGGGTGTGAGACAAGTCTCAATAGGACACCACCCAAGGGTGCGTACCTAATATAAGTTTTTAGGTAGAAATGATTATATAAGGAAAGAAGTAACAGTATAATTACCAAAAGTAAACATTAACTTCACTGGTACTCAGCAGCCACCAGGAAGTGTCACCTACTTTGGCCAACGCCGGAATCTCTGGTCTATAGCCCAGCACCTCGTGCCACCTGAAACCATGTGTCTCCAGTACTGACGTCTCGAAAGCATTCCCAACCATCGTAACCCATCTCAGAAGCTCAACCTACCCATGGCACAACATCCGGAGGAACAACGATATTTGTACTCATATAATAACCGGAGGGACAGCGATGTCTGCCCTCAAATCACGGCGAGCCTCTGCCACCAACCTGACCGCCTCAAAGTTGTCTCCCGAAGTCTCCTCACCTTCCATTTGGCTTCCTATTACAAGCACCCCCAAACCAAAAATACCTAACCGCATCTACCGGGGGACTCTACCCAGCGAGGGGTCATACCACCTCATCTCGGAGTCTATCTGTGTGCACACTACTCAAAAGTACCCGGTGAGCGGTAATCACCTCAGTATGTCCCCAAGCCACAACACATCTGACACCCCATTCCCCTGTGAACCTGTCACTCAAGTCTGATGGTCTCACCATCCAAGTAACCCGGGCCAAGACCAAACCGACAGTCCAACTTCCTCAACCGACATCAATGATGCCCAATCCCGTGGTAGCAACCACCCAAAGTAACTTGAGCCAAATCCCCAACCTATGATCCCCATCACTCAACAATATATTTGGGCGACGCCCAACACAAAAAGCAGTTCAACACACGCAATATCACACATTTCATATTCATACTTGGAAGTATCACTTTAAATAGGCAATTACTAAACAGTCAAAATTCACTAACTTGTGCTAATCCATACCAGCACCTAAGGTCTTAACAGATTACTAACATGTTTTAACAAATCAACTCCGCAGTTTATTCCAACAGTATCAAAAGCAGTCTAAATTCATCAATTTAAATACTGGTCCAAACATACGCATTTCGGCACCCCCAGCCGAATTTCCCCAACCAGTTATGACCTCTCACCTGGCCTCGCTCAAGCACAACAAGTGTCAGGGAATACCAAGAGGCACCCCAAAATACAGATAATCTATTCCAGATAAATAAACAAGGGTTTCGCTCAATACCCGATGTTGTTCCTGAAGGTCACAACCCACAATTGTCTACGAAAACACGAAATAAGGTATGAACCAGCCACCTCGTACTCGTACGATGACACTCCTTTGATATCAGCCTTTGAATCAGTCTGAATCACAGTAGATCTGTGTTTCTGTCAAATCCCAGAAATTCTATTCGGATGGAATCTGCGGAGAAACAGGTGAGGAATCAATGACGAAGAAGGGTGCGTGGGGTTAGCCTTTCTGATGCGGTCCCGCTGCCACTGACAGATCGAAGAACGGAGGTAGTACGGAGATTCTGGCAAGGTTTTTTGTTTTTCGGAGGTTCTTGGACGAATCGTTCATCCAAATGGGAAGAAGAAGGGTTTTCTGGAAATAAGACGCGACAGCGTCTCGAACGATCAAATAAAAATAAAAGTACACTGCATGTATTTTCTATGTACACACCATGTAGATGTGTTTTTGTACTCCGACTTAAGCGGAGTACAGCACATAGCTTGGATTCTGTACACGGTCATCACACGGCCAGGGACTCGTCCGCTACACAGAACAAAGTTACATGGTGTTTCAAGGAAGACTACACGCCGTGTAGATGGAAATTTACACCTAGGCACCACACGGCATGTACTTGGCCTCTCACGGTTAAGGATACACGGTGTGTCTATAAATACGCACCGTGTAGTAAGAAACTTCTACATGGTCAGCACACTGCATGTACTTGGTGAGCACACGTCTGGTCACTCAGCTAACACATACACGGCGTTTACTTAAAATACACGGTGTGTAGTCTGGAGTTTTCTAGAAACTGCCCAGATTTTCTAGACTTCTCATAACCTAGTAAAAATTCAAACAGGGTCGGGATTTGACTCATTTGTAAATACATTGGTTCTTACATATCATCCCCTCAATAACATCACTAAATACATTATATACATCACCAAAATTGAAACAATTTTTAAATTAATCTATCTCCTTACGAATTCTCTCTCTCTCTCTCCCTTTAGGCAGTAAGCCTTTTGATGGAACAATTCTCACAATCATAACTGATTAATACATCATACCAAGGGTCACACCACAACACTATAATCTATAGATCATGTGAAACTATAACCTTGGTAACTCATCCCTCATAATATTATAATACTTAAGTTGGTCTAAATAATAAATCCATAACCATCTCATGTGTCATCTCCAATATAGTGTCTCATCCCATTCTTCAACCCGTAAAATGAATAGATCAATGTTTGTTTGTTTCTCTAAACTAAAATATGTACATTTTCCCCTATAGAAAAATAAAACTACCAATTCCACATTTAACCATTCATAGGGTCTACCCAAATTCCACCCTCTAATTAATCCATACCTCATAATGTTTCTACAGTAGCCATTCTCATGATTTTCCCTTACCCCAATGTCTTTAGTGACACCATACCCTAATATATAAGATATTTAAAGGCCATTGTATACATATATCAAGGATAAGAATCCTCCCTAGTTCCGTTTCCAATCTAGTATGGCCTCTCCTATATATAATATATCCCTTAGTGTCCATGTAATTGAGGAATTTAATCATAGGATTCACTAAAATCCTAACATACCTCACTTGTCTCACCTTACACATAACAACCCACCTTGCTTTCCTTTTGGGCCACTATCACCCACTTATGACCACTTTCATATTATACAATAAATTTAATCACATAGGAAGGAGGAAACATTACATATCACCTACCATGTATTCTATTTCTCCCTATTTTGTGTCACTTCCCAAAATCCATTAAATATTAACCAATATTACATACATCATTAACCCAGATCTTGACACCTATATTAGTCAAGGAACCATATAAATTAATTAAAACAAATTTATAATTATTTTAGAAAACAATACCTTAATTAAAACCAACTATTATAATTTGGTTAAACTCACTGTGTGATGTAACCTTACTGTAATCTCATATATACAATGAGAATCATAAAACCATCTCTATGCCTCCATAACAACAATGAAAAAAATCAAATTTCTTATCTTACTCCACCATGTAAATTTCTTCCAATGAGTAAAAATTGAGAAACAAACATATAATTTATCTAACTTCATCAAAATTATGTGAAAACATGTGTGTTCCTCCCCATCAAGACTTCTCAAGATTCTATCAGCAAAATCCATATCACATTGATGTGATTTCACCATTATCTAGTGGAATCATAGACAAAATCCATAATTAAACCTATAAAATTTAGAGAAAAAGGAAGATGATGGAGAGAGGAGGAAGAAAGGATGCGGAATTATATAAAATGTATTTTTAAGTAGGGGAAATAACCCACCCTGGTGAATAAACACAATCTATATCCATTCAATCCAATGGGAAGACTTGGGGAGACAACATTCACCAGATGAAGATGTTAGTCTGATCGCTCTAGTAGGCTTATTGAAAAATCTATTGAATGTTGTCAGATGGAAATTTTATATGATAAAAACCTCCTCTAAGTAATTTGCACTGAAACTATGATGATAATTAACCTAATCACCCCACAAAACACTACAATACCACTTCACACATAGGAAATAAAATAATAAATGGACAAAAAAGATTTATGTGGTTCTGAAAAAAGTCTTAAATCAATGAGGGAACACTTTAAACATCATTCATTATGGAAGATAAAAATGAGTAAAAACTTCACTCACTTCCTCTCCACTATTATTTCTTAGACAAATAGGAAAAAACACCTACTATTCATACACTCGTTTTTTATATATAGAGATGTTCCACCACAACTCTTTATAGATATCTCTTTCTAGTTAACAAGTTTCACTGATATCCAAGGTTCACGGTCAACCTTACATTGACCTAAGAAACCAATGATACACTATTGTATCATTTATTGAAACTACCCACAACCAGTCATTAAGAAACAACCCATGAAATGATTTTCTACTCACGATGAACATGAAATATGACATTTTTTCAGATCATCAAAACCTCACCGTAGAAATACTTAGTCTGATAAATATGTGTCTGATCAACCTGATCCAATGGAAGTTCTATCTGGTGACAACCCTTTTACCCAAATGCTCCAAAACAACACAATAAATTTTTTTCCTAGTTTGGATGATGTTTTCTATTTGATCATATACATCTAAAAAAATTTATCCATGAACATAAAGAAACTTCAATAAACTCAAGAATATAACTCTTTGAAATTTCTTTAGGATTTTATCCTTATTATTCTTTTATTCACCTAAAATATTCCACTATGTGATGCATGTATTGGAATCCACTGTTTCTGATTGATCGAGTCCCGTTGAGTCATAATTTTTCCTCAAAATTTCATGAACAATCACCTTTGTAAACTTATCCATATGATTTTACTTCACAAAACGTTAAAAAGATCCAACACTTTATCCTTGAGAATAATTCATATTATATGATACTTCATATTAATTTTTTTCATTCTATAATGAAACACTAGGTTGTAATAAAATCATTTGGTACTCTGACTATTTTATAATAATATACCTTTTTCTGATCCCATTATAAGTTCCCTTAGTAAGGGAATCAACAATATCATAAGTTTCCCTACATTAGACGTAGAAATGTACTATTATTATATTGTATATTAAGTAAGCACTGGTTATAACTGAGACATATAAAAAACGTTTTTTCCACCAGAACTAAATAAAGAACTTGTAATACTTTTCTATCATTCCCTATCTCTAGAATAATCTTCCTCAATTTTTTTTCAAACAATCATCATCGCCCTAACATATAGTTTCATCCTCAAACCCTTTCCATAATTGTAAGATCCATTTAGTAGTATCCCAATGTTTTTTCCCATGATTTATCATGAAAGGGCTAACAAATACCACTATAATAGAAATATATGGTTGAGTATAAACAATTTGTATATAAAACTTACTACAATAAAAGCATAAGGAACCTTTTCCATGTCATGAAATTCTCCATCCATTGATGGCCCCATAGGTTTTCTAAGTTTTAAGTGTCTACCAAGGTAAGTTTAGATAGTCATAAAAATAGTTATTTAGAATATTTTTGATGACATTCATAATGTATTACTTCTAGGATAAAACCAACAAACTAACTTTCATGTCCCTCTTAATTCTCATCCCCAATATCTTCTTATCCTACCCAAGATTATTCATCTCGAATCTTCTTATCATCTTAATATAAAGTTCCTCAATTTAGGTGAACTCTAGAATATTAAGAAATATATCATCCATATATGAAAACAATATGAGATATGTTCCATATTCCTAGTTCTTTTTTGTAACAATAGTGATCAGAATCACATCCAATTAAATTTTCTTAAAACATGAAAGTATCAAGTATCATATTACAATATCTCAAAGTTCTCTTCAATCCATTAAGACTTCATTTCAACATAAAAACAAAAACATACTTCTGATTAACTTTATAAACCTTAGTATGAACCATGTAAATTTATTTCTATAGTTCCAAAAAAACATTTTAATTACATCCATCTACTCCAAGTGTAGATCATTAAATGAAAACATTCTATGTAATATCTGAACGATCACATGTTTCAACACTGGTGAGAACATATTAGAAAATTCATAACATACTGAAAACCATTCAAAACCAACCTAGATTTATATCACTTATATCTATCAACTTCCTCTTTAAAAAAAATAATTATTTGTTTTCTGGATCTATATTTACTTCTAGTAGTTAATCTGACTCCCAAGTGTTTTTTATATTTAAGGAAATTGATTTTTCTTACATTGATGACTCCAAATATTTTTATTCTCTAAGAGTATCTACTTTATTTGGATGAATTGGTTCACCTATATCCATTAGAATTAATAAATTCAAATCATCCCCAGACCTATGAAAACGTTTTCTAATAGTATTGGATCTCTACAACACAACCTTATGTTTATCCGTCTAAACCTCTCTATCTTATAGTTGTATATCTGGTAAAGTTCTATCTGATCATTATTTTCCTTGTTCTTTTCATTCCAAACTTTCACCATCTATCAAAAAAATTCTAATCTACCTATGGTTGGTACCCTAACAGAGTTACACCCTTGTATATTTCACCTAAAAGTTATAGATTGAATTTTTTTAATTATATTATAACTAATCACCCTAAAATTCAATAGTTTAATTTTCCTCAAATTATCCCTTATTTAGGTTCTGATATTTTCATAGAAGTTCTTCATTTAAAACAATATATCTTCTCCAGATGAGTTGTTTCCAATCATCATATCACTAGTGATAACCAAAGTTCTCATCACAATATCCAATAAGAATATATACTTTGGATTTTCACCCCAAAATTTCTTTATCTTTATTATCAATGTGAACTTATATGATTCTTGTAAATATCTTGAGATGGTTTATCTTTGGTCTCTTATGAGATGAAAGTTCAGTACGAATTTCTTATCCCACAGCTAATGTCAGACTTATATTCACCAATTAAGTTATGTTAATCAAGGGATCTTCCCAAATTCCCATGGCCATTCTTAGTGAATCCTTATATTCTAATATTTTTATATCAAAGACTGATTAATTCTCTCATATATTACATTTTTTTGGATTCCTAGGAATTGTATTCTTATACCTAACTCCCATATTACAGAGGTTATGAAAGTGGTGTCTTGTGTATTCCCCACCATTTTTAGACTAAGACATTTCAACTTTCTATCACACTATTTCTAGGAAAAAATATACACTAAATAAATTCCTAAAAGACATCTGATTTATTCTTTAGAAATTAAACCTAAACCATGTATATAGAATCATAAATCAAGGTCACAGAGTCTAGTGATCCCCCATGCAAGTGAATAGGGTTTGGTACTCACACATTGGAATGAACATGTTCTAAAATTTTATTCCTTATCTTTTTTCCAAACAAGTTTAATGAAATAATTTTTCACTAACATGAAACTCTCACATATTCCATGGTCCATGTGATTGAGTTTGAGTATTCCATTCATTACTAGAACTTTAATGTTTCTATCCCTAAGGTGGAAAAAACTATAGTTCCACATTATCAGATCATCTGATGAAGTTATTTCAATAACAAAATATTTATGACCCTATCTAGTAAGGTACAATGTACCATTTTTTATTCTCTGAGTAATAATTTTGGAACCTCTATGGATCTTCAAAACTCTATTTAAAAAAAATCATTCCAAACCCAAATCTTCAAGTTGTCCCACTTATATGAGGTTCTTCCAGAGACCTATAATATATCTGAGATCATTTAATTTCAAAACACTTCTACTTTTCATTTGAATTTTCACATCAAATTTCCAAACTATATATCTATAGATTCATTATCCACTAGATGTAATATTCCTAAGATTTCTATTATATAATCAAACATACACCATCACCCACAAATTGAATGAAATAATTCCCTAAGTCAATAACCCATGACTCTTTTGGAATGACCATGCTCAGTATCATATTAGATCCTTCATTCATTATATAGACTAAGTTTTTCTGTCCAAAAGTGGAAGCCTCTTTTTGATTCCAATGGTATTTCTAGATATGTCCATTTTCCTTAAAAATACAACATGTTGGACCTGAACTTATGGATTTAACTCTATTTCTTCTTTGGGACTTATCCTCTGAATATTTATTCTTTTAACAATATATTTGATGAAATGGGAATCCCTATATGATAGTATTGAGAGAATATATGTACTAATTTTGAACATCCTTTAAATTTAAATACAAATTCAAGATCAAGTTTCAAATTTTATCAAACAAAATATCTAACATCACACTAGAGTTTCTCAATACTGTCACACCAGTATCCCATCTATAAATAAGTGAGGAAAGAAGAAAAAATTCTGAAACAGTATCTCAAAATTTTACCTTCATAGATTCAAGCTTCCCTCATACCATATTTAAGTCATTTACATGATTGGATACATTAATTTATTCTAATAACCTTATGTTGAACAATCTTCACACCATGAAAACATTGTTAAGAGTTATTGGATTCTTCTACATTTGATCAAATTATTTCCCAAAATCTAAATTAGTTTTATTTTATATAATTTTGAAGTCAAAATTTCATATAAGTGACATCCTAACCAAGACCAAATCATTCTTATAAAACTAAAATCATTTCACTATGTCTTTTGTTTTAAGAGATTTACCTGAAAAATTGGAAATAAGATCTTTTATATCAAAATATCTTCCTACTGCATTCTCTAAAAGGGAATAATGTTTCATTAAACTTATTGAGATGAAAATTTACTTCATCTGAAGTCATTCATTTGATAATAGTAAATTAACTGGAATCAAAAAAAATCTTCAATAAAAAGGGGGGAAGATTCACATGAATGTTGTGAATGAAGTAAAACCAGCTGATCAACATTTTGATAAAACTTATTTGGAATGAGGGTAGAAACCACCATTAAGAAGAAACACAATATCCATCTATTTGATATAATGTAAAGATGTTTTGAGAAAAAAATCATTAAAAAAGATATCTCTTTTTGATCATTCTAGCCTATATAATGAAAAATATCAACAATTTTGTCAGATAAAAAAATTTATAACCCCCTCCTCTAAGTAATTTGAACTAGAAATAGGATATAAAGAAACCTAATAAGCACATATAAATCAATAATCATAATTCAGAAAATAATAATATTTACATGGCTCTGATATATTCCAACATATATGGGATAACACTGAAAAAACATTTCATTATAGGAGATATCAATGAGTAAAAAACACGCATTCAATTTATCTCCACTATAGAGCCATAGAAAACTAAGTTAAAAACATACACTATTCATGCAGTTAGTTTTTATCTACAAAGTTGGTCCACCACGCCACTATATAGAGGTATCTATCTAGACAAAAAAAATCATCAACCTCTAAGTATAGCAGTTAACCTAACATTTACTTATGTAACCACTGATACATTAATTTATATTTATTTATGTCCTTTAATAACTGGTCACCAAGAAAAAACTCATCCAATGAGTTTAATCTCCATATGAAAATCAAATGTTTGAGTTTTTTTATCATCAAAGCCTAAATTTAAAAATTCTCAGTCATATAACTCTATATCTAATCAACTATGTATGATGCACACTGTTTAATAGAAGTTCAGTCTGATGAAATACCATCTTACTAAATGATCTGAAACATCACAATAATAATAATCTATTTGTTCTATCTTATGTTCTTCATAAGATAAAATCTATCTAGAAAACCATATATAATTAACCAAAATAAACTTCCACAAAGAAAACAAAACCCCTCTCTTTACGAGTTCTAAATTTTAGTGGATATTTGAATTTTTGAGAATTCGGTATTAGGGGTTTTATTTTAAATTGAGATTTGGATTTTAATCATGTGAGTCTAAGTTCAATGATTTGATATTTTTAGATATAGTTTGAGGCCCAAGTGATTCCTTAGGTTCTTGGGGGAGTATTAGGGGATTGATGTTACATTTTAGAATAACTTTGAAGGTTTTTGCATACTGTGGATGGTCTAATGTGCACGGTTTAGTGGAAACCATGTGGATCTCTAAGTATGAGGTGGTTTTCAGATAAAATATTATATTTCATGGTTACCGCACATGATTGGAACAAAATCAAGGTGAAACCATATGGGTATTAGTGGAAATCATGTGATGTGGATGAGACTTTGGGTAAATCACATAGTCACTGCATAGTTGTAGAAAAACTATGTGGTTCCATCAATTGTTTTTTGGTAAAGTAATTTTTCTTGGTTAGTGCATGGTTTGGAAAACCATGTGGGGAGTGTTTTATTGGACAGTTAAGATTTCATGGTTGGAACATGGGTTGGTAACCATATGAGAAAGTTTTTATTGGAAAATTCATACAACACAGTTTAGAAAATCGTGTGACCAAACCATGTAGCCTATAAAATTTTATTAAAAATTGTAAGGTACTTGTGTTTACCCTATGTGATTTTAAGCTCCAAACCCCTCTTCTCCTCTCCCTTGGGCATCCAATGGATAGGGGGACTCTCCCTCTTTCCTCCCTTCAGTTCCCATTGATCAAAGGGGTTTTTGGTACTATTTTTTAGTGATATAAAATATAAATCTCCCTCTCCTACATTCATTATTCTTCTTCTTTCTCATATTTTTATTTTTATGGTCTTTGAATTTGGGTTCTTGGCTATTTACACCCGAACATAGTGGAAATTATCATTATTTTTGTATTATTATATGGCTCATAGAGGAGGTCCTAATAAAACATGATTAAACTATCCTTTTTTATTATGCATGAGGTAAGTTGAATTGAAGATTTATTTGAGATTTTTTCTTAAAATTAAATTAAATTGGTTATAGAAACAGTGGTAGTTTTTATATATTTTTTCTAAAATGGTGTCATGAGTGTGTTATGGACCATTCTCATGGGGTTGGTCTCCATTTTGATGTGATAAGGTCCCCAGATTCCTAAGACTTGGGTGAGATTGGGTGATGTCGGTCGACCATCATTTCCAAGGATAATAACACTAATTTTTAGGTGGGTGGAATTTACAATAATAATTATCTTGGTTTATTGGTTATTTTATATTCATGTTCCTCTATTATCACACTATTTTTATATCGTGTTGACCTATGTGACTCAGTCAAAAGGTTAGATGGACTCACATATATATAATAGTCAGCATTGTTGGTTTAGTCTAGAAATCTATTATTTTAAAAATAAAAAATCATATTTACATTATTTATAACATATATTATGTTTTAATTAATATAATTATTTGTTTTGGAAAATAATAGAAAATTTCCTAAGTCTTGAACCAACCATAAAGCTTATCCATACCACCAATCAACCATAAGTTTGATTAGTGTATTTTTGTCAAAGTTTCATATCAACTAGATAAAAAATTCATCGACTTCACAACCATTGTATAAACCATGTTGGATATATGGAAAATTACTCAAGTGACCACAAGCTATATCTCAAGTGATCACATCCTTGTCTTTCACAAATGTATGGATCAACTTCAAGGCATATTTGATTGACTGCAAGAGAAATATATCGACCACACATCCATATAGAAGAAATAACATGTCTATTATAAATCTTGCAAGGGGATGGATCGACTAAACATTGATTTCCAATCAACCAAACATTTAATAAAGAGACTGCATGGGAAAGAGAGACATTTCAAAAAAGTAAAGAATCAATTGTATGACTAAATGAAGATATCGTACTTAGTAATAAAAATTTATTAAAGTACTATATTTTTTGTAGGTATAATGTGATCAACCATACAATCTATTATGGAATCTGACTAGAATTATCACAAAGTATTAAAGTGACCGTGGATGCTGACATGGTAAAATTAAACTGAACTTATCTAAATATAAGCATTATATTATTAAATATATTAATTCAGCCACTTTTTCTATATGAAATTCAATTACGATTAGAAGCATTTAATGATCTTGAATTTTATAAAAAAATTATATGGATCTCTAATGATGATTTTCCAATGGATCTATTTAGATAAATATTATTATTTAATATAATATTGAATACTTAGAAAACTAAAAAGTTTGTGACACATAGAAATGGTAATTTTTCACAAATGAAAAAGATTAAATTATGCTCTGTTTCAAATGTTTGCAACACTCTGTACTCATCTAAAATTACAAAAAATATAAAATAATATCTGAGAAAATTTGAAAAAAAAATCAAAATCAAAATATGAAATTAATAAGTGAATATTAACCCACAAAACGATAGAATTACATTATTTACTATATCAAATTCTTTCACTTCTCTTTCTATTTTATTTTTACATTTTTGAGATGTGTGTTATTTCACTATATATATTTTAAGCATCAGCTATTTCACTGTACTGGATAGTTCTAAAGATGCACTCTCTCGTATCTTATTATATTTAATCCCATGAAGAACTGTGGTAAAGGATTTGTGTATCCTAAACTACCTACGTATAGTTGTTACTATTTTATTCTCCCATACTTAACTGTGGAAGAGGCCCTATAGAGCATAGAAAAATTTGTGTGTTGTTTTGTTTAAAACCTAATCCAAGCTGTGGATCATTTTATTTTATTACAAAAAATCTTAACAGTGCATTATTTATAAGTAGAGAGGACTACATATCGTCTTGAGATTAAACCTCTTATTTTATTCCAATATATGAATTTATTTTTTTAAGTCTATTTTTTAAAAAACTATTATAGTTTTTATAACTCAATTAAAAAAAACTACTTTGATTGTTAAATTTTTTATATAAAATTTATTTGATACAAGTAAATCTATTATAAATTTAAAAGAGTTTTAAACCTATTTTATCTATGTGTTGATAAAAAAAATAGAATCTTTTTGAAAGATAAAATTATACACTTCAATTTTTTTTTTAATTGGTATATATTTTATAAATCAAAGTGATTTAGTTTCAAATTTTATTTAATATAAATATTAATTGAAAACTAAATTAACCCCCTCTTGAACTATCAACGCTAACTAACATTTGTATTAGATGAATTGTTATTTCTTTTTTTAATATTTTAAATGTGATCTAGTATTACCAAAAGATCAAAATTTATCTTATTTATAAATTTATATCTTTATGGATAATAGTATATTAGAAGGGATTACCACTAAACAACCTAATTATTTTAATGGCATAATTTATTCTCAGTGGAAAACCAAAATAAAAATCCATATATATATAATAGGATTTGACAGTTTGACTATAATCGAGTACAAATATGAAAAAAAAAATAAGTTGTTAGAGATGATTGGAGTGATTCCAATTAAGCCACTTATAACTATATATGTAATTTTATGAATTCATTATATTATTCTTTAGGGGGAGATGAGTTTAGTAGAATTTATTATTTTTCTACTACCTATGAAATCAATGGCACACTTAATTTTTAATATCAAGGAAGTTCAAACATAAAAAATGAATATAAATACTTATATAATTATATACAATAAATTTAATATGAGACCATAAAAAAATTGAAATGTATCACACGTTCAACTAGATTTTAAGAACAGTTCATGTGCTTGTGAATAAAATTGAAGATAAATATCTAGTGATGCGCCTTCTACAATACTTAATAGATTGGTAGAGAGGAACCTATGTTTCCATTAGAGAATTGTGTAATATAAGTAAATTACAACTAAATGATCTTATTGAAAAACGTATAATGTATTATTAGGAACAAAAATTAAACAAGGAATAATATGAACCTAAAATAAGGTCGGTAGCTTTTAAGACTTATGACTAAAAGAAAAAAGAGAAAATCAAAGATGATATTTTGAGTGGGGGTGAAACAACTTAGGAAATTGAGGAGGAAATGGATCACCAATCCATAATTTTAAAAAAGGTATACTAAAAGAATAATATCCTCATGAAGGTAAACTAAGGAGGAAAATATAACCGAAAATGAAATTTTAAAAATGGAGAATCAATCAAGTTAAGTAATGTTTTATAAATATAAATGAAAAGGTAACATCAAGGATGATTTTCTTAAACTAAAATATATTAATATATATGAGGATAAAGTAAAAATTCAAAGAATTCTATGAAATCCACCTACAATGCCTCTAAGGATAGCTCGAGTGACATTGAGTCGAGTAGAGAAGAAAGGAATGATAGTGATAGTATGTGTTTTAAGAAAAAAACACTTGGGGTATCAAATATTATTCTTATTTTTCCTGTTTATATTATAAATATTTTTATATTTAAAAAATGATAAATCTATTAGTATTAATGATTTATTCAGATACAATAATGTGATGGAAGAAAATTCCAATGGGGATAAGGATAAATACAAAAGTGTGAATAGGAAACATGATTTTTCTCTTGATTTGAAATATGAAATTGTTGTAAAAATGGAAAATAAATATTAGTCAATGAACTCAAATTTTCAAATGAGAAAGTCAAGAAGGATTTGTGAAGGGTTAAATAGTCAACAAACCTTGACCAGGATTCTTGGTAACCAAACCACATTCATGTATACAATTGGGATTTGATATCTGCACGGCCATAGGAGAATTAAGAAGAATAAATTTGTTCCCATATCAATCTATATAATCTTTATAAATAGTTCTTATTCATAAAGAAAAAATATGTTTTTATTTATAAAATCTTAAAAAACTTTATGGTAAATTTATCAAATAGCTTTGGATTATTAAATCTTTCATTACTAATGTTTCTTGACCCAAGATACATTCGGTACCAAAATAATTTCTTATCTAAATATATATAGGAAACACACTTTATGAGTACTAGTAAGCACTTATGGTATCTGTATAGTGGTTGTTCAAAACACATGTCTAGGGACTACTCAATATTTACGAAACTTATCAATATAGATAGTGGAAAAATAACTATTGTTAACAACATCAAATGAAAAATAGTTGGTCTTGGTCAAATCGGTAATTCAAGTACTATTTTTATCTATAAAGTCTCATTTTTAGATGGGATAAAATATAATTTTCTTATCATCTCACAATGGTGTGATTATGATTATCCTGTTATGTTTGAAAATAATTCTTGAAAAAATTATGATTCTAAACATGTTTTAATTTATAATGCCTTACATAATGAAAATATTTATGCAGTTGATTTAGTTTTATTATTTTCCCAAAAAAAATTATTATTCTAGTGCCTTTCAAAAAGAATCATGGTTATGGAATATGTGATTTTAGCACTACAAGATTCAATATCTTATAAATATAAAATGTAAAGTATTAGTTAAGGATCTTATTAAACTTCAATTTAAAAAATAAAAGTCTACAACCCATGTCAAAATGGAAATAACAAAAGATATCTTTCAAACCAAATAAGTAAGTTTCATCTTCTCAACCCCTAGAGTTCATTCACAAGTAATTATTTGGACCATATAGAGTTTCTATCTAAAATGGGAGGAATTGTGAATATGTTCTTTTAAATTACTTTTCTATAACACATTGGTATTCTTTCTAACTTAAAAAATTGAATATTTTTCTTATTTTAGAAGATATGCAAAACATATAGAAAATTATAGTGGACCAACTATTAAGACCTTAAGGATGGATCATTACATGATTTTGAAAATAAGAAACTTGAATATTTATGTGCAAAACATATCCACAATAAATAAATTTCTTCTCCTTGGATTTCATAATAGAAGGGTGTTGTAGATAAATAAAATAAGAATCTTCAAGAGATTTTTAGGAATATTCTTGTTGAGTATGATTTAACTATTTATTTTTGGGTAGAATCTATCGATATAGATTTATATTATCAACAATGTCATTATCAAACCATATTTAAATCAGAAATCATATGAGTTATGAAAAGGAAGAAAATATTAGGTTAATTACTTTAGAGTTTTTTGGATTCAAGTTCTTTCTTATCAACACAAAGGATAATTTAGATAAATTTTCATCCAAAAGTGATTAAGGAATTTTTTATTATTCAACCACCAAAAATTATACATATTGTTCAATAAAAAACCAATTTTATGGAATAATATTTACATGAAAAAGTTGATGAAACATATCCACATAATCCTAATAATTCATTAGAAAACAATGAGGATATTCTTTATAATTTTAATATCAATACCTTAACCAAACCTAATGATGTTTCTATGGAACCTACTATAAAAATGACACCCAGTTCTAAGGATTTATTAGAACCTAAACCGAAAGAAGAAAATGAAGTAACAAGTAATTATATTCCTAGATCCATTATGGCTCATAGAGAACATCACTTAGAAGTTTTTGTAGTAGATTTAGATAATGGAACTAGTAATAGATCTTCTCTTATAAACCTAGTTGAACACCATTCTTTATTGTCACAAATGGAAAATAAAAATATCACTAAATAAATAGATGATGAATTTTTGGTAATGGATACGCATGAAGATTTGAATCTATTTGAAAAGAAAAATGTTTGGAAACTGGTCTAAAAACATAATGAATTCATGATGAATAGAACTAAGTGTGAGTTTGGGAACACAATTGTTGAGTCTAGATTTATAATTAGAAATAAAACAATACTAGTTTAACAAGGATACAATCATGAATAAGTTGTTAACTATGAAGAAACCTTTTCACCTTTAGTAAGAAATGATTTATTTATGATACTTATTTACCATAAAACACATTTTAATTTCAAATTATATCAAATGGATTTCAAGATTTCATTTTATAAATAGTTATATAATTGATGATATTTTTGTAGAACAGCCCCTTGGATTTCAAAAAAAAATTGAAAATCATTTATTCAAATTAACAAAATTACATTATGATTAAAAACAAGCTCATAGAGATTGGTATAATTGTCATAACACTTTTCTTATTTCAAATGGTTCTATATAAGGTGTTATTGATCCCAGTTTATTTATTAAATTAATTTCTAAAAATATTCTTTTAGTTCAAATCTATGTTGATGATATTATTTTTGTATCATCCAAAAAACCATGTGTACATAATTTTTAAAACATATGAAAAAATTAATTTGAAATGATTGTGATGGTGGAACTAAAATTATTTATTTGTTTTCAAATCATTAAAAATAAATATGGAATTCTTTTAAACTAAATAATGTGTACAAAATATCTTTTAAACTATTTTTTTGATATAACAAAAGGGAATGATATTCCAATGAGTACCATATTTAAACTAAATCTGGATGAAATTGGTAAACAATTTGACCAACCCACTTATAGTGGTATGATTGGAAGATTACTTTTCTTAAATACTAGCTTCCATGATATTATTTTTATATTTTTCATTTGTTCATGTTTTCAAGAAAATATAAAATAATCTCATTTAAATAATGTTAAAATATTTTTGAAACACCTAAAAAGTACAAAAAATATTGTATTTTTTATTTTAGAAGAAAATATTTTGATATAATTAGTTATTCTAATGTTGAATTTAGTGGATGTATGTTATATTAAAGTATAACCTCTAGAACATTTCACTATTTGGGTAATTATCTAGTTTCATGGTATAGTAAATTAAATAACTTTGTTTCATTATCCACTACTGAAGTTGAGTACATAGCTATGTGTAATTGATGTGGATGGGTTTGGTGGATAAAACAAACTTTTATATACTATGGATTTTAATTTCAACATGTCCCAACAAAATTTAATAACAAAAGTTCAATAAATATTTCTAAAAATATTGTATCTCATTCTCGTACAAAACACATTAATATGCGACATCAATTTTTGGGAGTATATTTTCAAAAAAAAGATATCACTATATAATTCATTAGCACAGAACATTAGCTTAATTAAATATTTACAAAGCCTCTAAATTATGAGAGATTAAATTATATCAAACATGAATTAGGTTTGATTAATTATTCCTATATTTTTTCTATTATAATATTTTTTAATACCCTTTTAAATATTTGTTCATATATGTTCTTATTATATTAATTATTCTCTTAGTTATTTCATTTTAAATCATGTTGTATGGGTTTATAGCTATGTTAAATAAAAAAAATTATTTTCCTGAGTGTTATTGTTCTAAAAGGCCCTAAATGGCTAAAATATCTCAAATTAAAATTTGAATCACCATGCTCCCTTATAACCCAAACCAAACCCTCTTTAGAAAATTTCTTTATTGAATCCCTAGATTCTTGAATTTTGAATCATAGTCATGTATTCATGAAATAAAGATATCATTTTAGAAATATTCCTTAGAATCATCCAAAAGAGTGAAATCGAGTTCGAAAAAAATCTAGAAATATTACAATTCCCCATATACATTCTCACAAGTCATACTATAAAAGGAAATAAATGAAGAGTAGTTTATAAGTATTTCATAGATATGGAGAGCCTTTCTTCACCAAGGGTGGATTAGTTGGTTCTTAAAAGAAAATAATTCCTTTTATCCATTCATGGTGAAAGATTTTTACAATAATTTAGTGTTTGAAGATGGATATCATGAGGATGGGATTAGGACTATTATTGATGGTCAAGAATGTGAGTTTTCTTTGAAATTTTTTGTGGATTTCTTACAAGTTATAAATCTTGAAGAATTAAAAAAATATAAGATTTTATATCCTATGAACCATACCTAATTTGATATTGGTAATACACTAAAGAATATGAAAGATTACTGAACCTATCAGAGACTGAATGAAAATGAGATCAGTAAAGAGTGTTTGTGGTTGTTGAAGTTTATTCAACAAACTATCTACCCTATGAAGGGAGACTTTAGATTAATAAGGTATAAAGAACTTTTATTTATATAACTAATGGTTCAAGGAGTATTGATCAATCATCATAGATTCTTGATGAGTTATATAAAAGAGTTATGAAAACCTTCTCTGAGAATCAATGGTCTTCTATACCCAAAGATCAGTTTTATAATGCTTGGGATGAAAAGATTATTTCTTGTTGGTGTAGATATATCTGTGTATTCTGGTTTTGTTTTTTTAAATCAACCCACTTTTAAAATCATTAAAATTAAATGAAACCATGTGATATGATGTGGATAGATAATGAGGAGATACTATAAGAGATATTCAACCCAATATCAAATTTGTATAGACCAAGGGATATCATTGATCCTACCATGGAACCATATAATATTTTTGAAGCTAAATATTATTATGATAATAAATGATCTTAATCTCTAGTGGATGTAGATGAGTAAGTGAGAAGAGTTTATAAAGAGAGCATGGATGGATCTTGTAATGTCCCATGTTTTGAGATAAGGTATAATTCCTATGGAATTTGAATTTTAGGAATTTGTTGGATTATTTGTTCTTTGAAACAAGCTTGGGAATATAGTTCAGAGTGTTTTAACACTTGAACATTTAGTTTTCAGACTATATTAATGGTTTTACGGGTCCCTTGGTTGTTTTTTTGGGTTTCAATAGTATGGGGTCCTGAAATCCCACTTTAAGGAAGAAGTAGGTAGGGTACATTTTTTTGTCTAAAATCATGTAGCCCTTAGGAGAAACCATGCGGACTGGCCATGTGGAGCAATAGGTGCCACATGGTTTTATCAAACCATACATAAGGAGGTTCACAATCATGTGGTGCTATACATTTTTAATAGAGGGTGCACATGGTTCTCCCAAACTATGTTCCCAATTCGAATGCTTAGTGCCACTTAGTTAGTGTGTGCACACTGCTTAGTGCATGGTTAGTGCGTAGATGGTCTAACCATGTAGTACAAACTTGTGTGGTGTGGTTCTTAAGTATTAAGAGCCATGCATTTGGAACATGGTTTATCCAAACCATGCATCCAAACCATGCGACCCTATTTTTAGGGTGAAATATCCATTTTTTCATTAATGATCCCTAAATCTATTTCCTCCTCCTTTTATTATTCTTCAGCCGCATGGGGATCCTCCCTTCTCCCAAGGGTTCCTTCACCTTTCTCATCTATAAATGGAGATATCTCTCCCATCTAAAGATGGAATCAAGTGTCGTCAATCACATTGGGTCTGAATCGGTAAGCTCTCAGATCATTATTCTTCTTTTCATGGTTTCTATTCCAATCTATTATGCTATTATTGAGTGAGATCATTTGACCTATTTTTAGTTAGGATGATCATTTCTTTAATTTATTCCAAATCGTAATGAATTAATCCTTGATATTGGATGACTAGAGCATCCTAAGCATGAGGTAGGTAGGATATATCTCTTTCCTCACATTTTTTGTTGATTATAAATATATTTTTGTGTCATGCACCGAATGTTTCCCTGTGTTTCCCTAAAAATGAGTATTTAATTTCTATTTGTTATATTCATGATGTATTACTTCTTTTGATCCTTGATAAGTAATTAGAGAATGTCAAACTCTATTCTAGCCACCCATTTGGGTGTGCTGGCATGAAATTTCTTTCATTAATTAATTGATTAAATGCTCAGAATTTCTTCTATGCATTATTCTTAGATTTTTAATGGATCATACCCTCTAAGAAAATTCCCAATTGAACCAAAGCACGTCCTAAGTTCTTAGATTTACTTATATTTAGAATTTCCCCAGAAGGTAGATGACTAATTGATAATGGAACCTTCAAAGTGCTATATTTATCCATGAAATTGATTTTACATGTTCATTAGACTTTTAAATTGCTCTTTTTGGGGGAATTGAGTTATGCCTATTAAATGTGATTCTTGGTTATGCTAAATGAACTTTTTGTTAATAGTTTCATGTTTTATAATAAAACCCCTTGGATGAGGTGTGTTGTCTTCTAAACTAAAAAGTGGTGATTAGTGATTTAAATATAGCTTGTCCATATAGAATTGGTTTTTTCCTATGACTTTAAGTTATTTCTAGATATGTATCATGCTTAGAACATGGCCTCAAATAATATTCTTAAATGGATTGAATAAGCATACTCAACCTTTCTTATGATTAATTATTTCAAATACCAACCATCTTCTAAGTGGGTTGGAAAGCATTGATTATAAATTTTCGTTCCTTGATAAATGAAATAGATTTATTAAATTTAATGGAATTAATTAAATTAAATTAAATTTGATGGTATGACCACACCACTTTCTATGTTTAAATAAGATCGTCTTATGTCAATTATAATAAATGTGGAGCCCTTGGTTATATCGGGCCGATGGATTATTTTAAGAGGTAATTCCTTATTATTAATATTAATATTCCATTGATATTGGATATGATATGATGGTTAAGGGACTTTTTGGGCATAAAATTTCACTCTCCCTTAGATCGAGTGTTAAACTTGACATCTCACAAAATTGACACTATTTGGATGGTGGACATGACACACCATGTGCCTTGTTTCGGGTGTTGGAATGACTACACAACCACTATCTTGAGTGTTGAGCATGAACTCTCACACTCATTATGATATATATAGAATTTATGCTTTTTTTGAACTTATAATCTTGTTCAAACTAGTTAAGGATGACAGAGTTATGCCCCGGTCTAGCCAATAGCTAGTATTCTAAGTATATAGTCACTTATGACTACACTTACTTGGTCAATAAAGGTGCATGAAATATATAAATATAATATATATATATATATATACTATATATAAATTTACTGATGAGATGCTCATTCCAGCCATGATCCAAACTAGGTAGATTCATCTAGGTGTCCTATTGGAACCTAAGTTGATTGGTATTTTCCTATTCATCTTTTTTTATTATTAAATATACCTAAATACTATAGTAAATTATATTCATGGAATTTATTTATCTTTAGAAACCATTGGTGGCTACCTACTGGTATTTTATATCAGACCCTTTATAGGATGCCATTACACTGGGGTACACGAGAAGTTCTCATATTCATAGGACCAAGGATTATTGTTTCCATTGTTATTCTTTTACCTGGGAGTTAGGATCACACGACTATAATAGAGATCAGGATGCTCATGGAGAACGCTCTTGAGGATTTTATTTCTTTTATTTAATCTTGTATTTCATTTTATCATGTTTCCATAATTGTTTATAATGTTTTAGTTTATGTATCACCATTTAGACATGCATGCCTTGTTGTATATTGGGATTGGACACTTGTATTTAGTTGATATTATTCTTTCATTACTCTTTCTTTGATTTATTACTACTTTATATATTATTTATTATTTATTTTCTAATATACCACTATGATACTGTGATCATTATGCTATATTCTCCCTGCTATCACCTCCTTATACACTCGTTGCTAGTCCATAGCCTTTGGCATATAGGGAGGTACGCTTGAAGCCATGTGGAGACCATTTGGGCTACTAGTTTTATAGGAAGTCGGGTTGGGGTGTTACAAAGTGGTATTAGGGATTTATTTTTTTCCTTTGTATTACTATTTGGGTATGGTGGAAATGAGACAAGAAATATGTCAGTGCTTTATAAATAGTTGTGTATGGGAGCGATCAACCAACCCTTGGGAAAATTTCCAAGTGGCTAGGAATGGGATTGTTGTTCATGTCGTTCTCTATTACAGTTGATTATTATTTCACCTTGAGTGATTGGTGTACTTTCCATTGTTTATTAATTTATGAAATTTATGGTATTTTACTCTTTTCTTAGTATGTAAATGAAGTATCATTACATGAATAATTATAGGGATATTGATATTTACTTATATTATGCATATTCCATGCCATGTAGATTCATTTGTAAGATACCTTATAATTGTGGTGTTATGACTTGTGTGTTTATTAGCCCTATTTTAATATACCATGATAAGTATTTTAGTGATATTATTAGTTGTTTAACTATTTATATATCCCATTATCATTCCTGTTTATATAATATACTTGGGTGATTTATTTTGAATGTTAAACTACTGGCATGATTAGGTATTTATATTCCATGATGCTTGGTTATTTATCATATCTTGACTATGTATCATGATTCTATGCTTATTTAGAGTGTTTCTATGTGTATACTTATTGTCATAAAATTATTAGATATTACTTTTATATATAATTGGTTTCATGGGATGAACATATTGGTTGTGATTAAATGGGAGTTGGTATTCAATTATAAGGTGTATGGGATCTTTATAAATTGGGGAAAGGTAACCTATGTATGTGAACCATATTTTGAGATTATATATATATATATATATACCATTTTTAAAATTTAAAATATTATAAAGTTCAAATTTTAAACTGAGTTTATTTTGATTAAATAAGAGATATCCTACGGTTTATAAATTGTATCGAAACATTATAGATTAGGATATAGGATCCCATATAATCAAACTATTATATTTGACCATGATATATTTTTGAATAGTTGTAAATGTAAAATATGTTTAATTATGATCTAAAAGTAATTGATTGGATTAATGGATCCCTCACATGTCTCCTTATATGTTGCAATTTAAAATAAATTTATGTGATAAATTTCCTAATTATGACGGGATGCCAAAAAAATATTAATGTTTAAAATAAATGTATAAAACTTACCTATTTTTCCTTGAAGTCTTAGTTAAATTAGGTTCCAATTGATTTTTTCTTATAAATGGGACTTTATTTTTAGATTTAAATATTTTAAATTCTTAAATATTGATTGTTAATCAATTGAATGACTTAAAATGGAACCTTAGGTCATATCCTTAGTTTAAACCCTCATGTAATGGTAGTTTAATTATCTATTTGAGTTATCTTGGTATGGAAATGTGATCATTTTTAATATTTCTTTCTCCCTTTTAAATAGATCTTAAATGATATGTGTAGGGCCTAGTGAAATTATATTTTCATGACCTAGTGATTGGTCCAATGTTTATGCTTTCATAAGGGGATAGATCGAGGTAGGTAGCACCCTTACAGCTTAGATTCCTTGGTAAATGATATGAACTTTCTAACATATGGTACCATTCAGGTGTCGTTTTCCATAGAAGGACTCTTATATTCTAAAGGACACCATTTTTTGGATGGGTGGTTGTTGTATCCTTCATCCTTGTTACGGTCATGAGAATCAAGTAATGATTGATTTAAATAGGTTATAAATGCCTAGGTATGGTCAGCCTATTACTAGGTCACATGACCCTATCTTCTTCCTCAGTGATGATGAATTGGTGTGTCATCATCCAGTTTAATGGTTGTATGAGGAAATACAAATCTAGGTTAAATATCGGGTACACACCACCTGATACTTGGATGTACAGGGCGGAAAACCAATGAACAGTATCGAGGATGTGTAGTCTTTATTTTGAAACCATGAGGTATTGTTACAAGTTAGGTTTCTAAATGATATAATGAATTGGTTGAGTTCGATGGAATAATTAAGCATTAAGATGTAGATTATGTTCTTTGAGTCATCTCTAGATTAGTGTGACCTCGGTGTTAAAGTAATCAATTCATCCTAATTCTCGGGATGGCACTTCAAGAGGATCAGGTGTATTGACTCACTGGTCTTGTTGGATTTTTATTTCATGAAAAATGTTATGATGTATGTGAGAATGACTCATATAAGTTTCACACATGTTTTTAAGGTAAATATAATCTAGCACACTTATAAGTGGCTAGTTTATCTCCCCTTTTGATGATAGGAGTCTCCCAAGATGGGGAGTGTCACGTAAGTTCTAATGAATGTTTGTACTTACAGGTAGAAAGTAAACAACCGAGGAAGACCATATGAAAATGATCAGTGTTGTTTTTAAAATTCCAATGAGTTTGGTGAGTGTTGTAATAGGTCGGTGCTTGCAAGGTTGCACGGCGGTGAAAGGTTTGGCTATTGTTGCAACATTTGGAAAATTCAATAGTCATGGATGGAATTTGGTGGAAAATCTTGAGCGATCAGTGGATAACTTGAGTGATAAATGGATTGTGATCGGTTAATGATGATGAATCGATATGTGAAGCTGAGCTTCTTCCAATAATTCAACCAGTAGTTGTTCAACTATTTTTATTTCCTATAGTCTGGTATAGTTGGTTAGAAACCATATCGAGCACTTTGTATTTTATGTGATAGAATTTTCTTCAATCTTTTTTGTAATCTTTAATATCCTCTTAGTGTAATCCTATTTATTGATGATCATGCCTCTTATATTGATTTCATCCTTTATGCACTAAGAGAGAATATTTTATATGTTGAGCTATTAGTTTCTAACGTCATTCTATTTCAATAAAAAGGATTATCATATTTTCATGCTAGATGAATTGTTTTTGTCAAGGCATGGTTATTATAGAGTGATACCTAGGTTCCCATATAGGAACCCCTTGGAAAGATTCAAGGAAACCATCCATTTTCCTCTAAATTGAACACTACGAGGATGTTTCTCTAAGACCATTGAAGGATTTGATGTGGACGTCTTGGCCTTGTAACAATATCTTGCCCGTAAACATGGAGTCTATGCTACCTTTTTTTAGTTCCTTGGACTCCAATCTAATGAATCTGAGGATATCCTAGACTTTTTTTCAGGCTCATAGGTGATGGTTAAAGGGTGGTGATTCTAGTGGAATGGATCTCGGTTACACCCTAGTTTCTATTGTGGCACGTAGTTTAGATGATCTGGTTATGGTTTGATCAAGGAACATCACTGGAAGTCAGGTATGGGCTTCAATGAACATGCTAGTGGTAAAAATCGTATTCCTTGGATTCTATTGTGGCACGTAGTTTAGATGATCTGGTTATGGTTTGATCAAGGAACATCACTGGAAGTCAGGTATGGGCTTCGATGAACATGCTAGTGGTAAAAATCGTATTCCTTGGAAGAAGTCATTTCACTTTAGGTTGTATTATGTCATAAATATAAGTAATGTGCTTTGAGAATATACATCTGAAGGTGGCTCGAATTATTTTCTATTGTATTAAGTAATACAGTTCGTGAAGAACCATTTTTGGAACATCATATCGTGGAGACAAGTGCAGTATGTGTCAGCTGGGTATTTTCATGAAAAGTTGTCTCAAATAATCTAAATGAGGTCAATGGGGGAATCAACCATTTTACCAATTCAATATCACACTAGGATCATCGTTAGAGCTCTTAGGGAATTCATTGTAGTCAATTATGATGGTGGAGGTTTTATGGCTTAGAATTGTCCCCTTTTTATGTTAAAACCTATAGTGAGGAGCACCATCATATAGATGTTGAAAGAGACTTTAGTGTGATTGTGTATTAATCTAAAAGAACTTCGGTAATATAGTTTCGGTTTTCCAGTCATGAAATGAGTAGTGGTTTAGGTTTTGACGTCATGGGTGTCATATAATTAAGTAATGATTGGAGGTGAATTGGTTGTTTGGTAATGTAACGTGACCATTTGGATGAGGTATCATAGCCATTTTAGTTTAGGTGATGTTTTCATTGTCAACCCTAGCCTTCTCATGGACAATAAGTTCTACAGTGGGGATGTTGTAATGACCTATGTTTTGAGTTAAGGTATAATTCCGGGGGAATTTAAATTTCTGGTGCTTGGTGGATGGTTTGTTCTTTGAATGAATCTTTGGAATGTAATTACAAGTGTTGTAATACTTTAATGCATTGTTTTTAGACTTGGTTAAAGTTACGAGGGGTCTCTTAGGTGTTCTGTTAAGTTTTCGGAGTGTTGGGGCCTGAAATACTGCTTTAATGAGGAAGAAGGTAGGGTGTATGGTTTGTATAAAATAATGCAGACCTTAAGAAAAAATATTAGGCTTGGTCTATTGGAGAAAGTGGTTCCACAATATATGATCTGACCACGTATAAGTATTTCCATGGTCATGATATGATCTGTAGTTTTTAGAAAAGGGTACACATGGGTTGTGCAAGTTTTTTCCAAACTATGTGCCTAGCCTGCATGCTTAGTTCCACTTAGGTAGTGTTTGTGGTCTATTTGGCATGTGGTTAGTTCAAGATTGGTCAAAACATGTGGTATAACCATGTGGGTTGTGTTTCTTAATCATTGAAAGTCACATGGTTGGTGCACAGTTTTTCCAAACCATGCTGCCAAACAATGTTCCCCACTTTTTTAGGGTGAATTGTCCATTTTTACATTAATGATCCTTAAACCTATTTCCTCATCATTTTCTCCTTATCTATCCACATGAAGTCCTTCAGTTCTCCTATGGGTTCCATCTCCTTTCTCTACCTGTTAGGGTGATATCTCTCTCGGATGAAGTTGAAATCAATCCTCGTTAGTCACATTGGATCTGAATTAGTAAGATCTTGAATCCTCTTACTTATATTCATGGATTCTCTTTATATCTATTGTGATATTTATTTGTGAGATAATTCAACCTTTATTCCAGTAGGATGTACATTTCTTCATTATATTCAAAACTGTGCCAAATAAATCATTGATATTGTACGAGTAGAGCATCCTAAGAATGAGATAGGTGGTCTATAGTTCTTTCCCCAAGTTTCTGTTGATTATAAATATTGTCATTATACCGTATTCCAGCCTTTCCCACACATCTCCCTAAAGATTATTTCTGTGTTTCTATTAATTATACGCATGATGTATTACTCTTGTTTAGACTTTCTAAGTAATTAAAATATTTCAACCTCAATTATTTTCATGCCTTTGGGTGTGCTAGCAAGAAATAGATTTCTTTAATTAATTGATTAAATGTCAAAAAAATCTACTAATCATTCAGCTTAGACATTGAATGAATTTTACCCTATATTAAAATTACCAATTGAACCAAATCACTTCCTATGTGAATGGATTGGCTTATATTAGGAATTTCCCATGTAGGTAGTTTCCTAATTGATAATAGCACCTTCTAAGTGATACAATAATTAATGAAATTGATTTTCCATGTTTGGTAGCTTTCTAAAATGCTCAATTTTGTTGAATATAGTTATGCATCTTGAAAATGATTCTTGGTTGTGCTAAATGAATTGTTTTTTAACAATTCCATGTTTTCTAGTAAACCCCCCAGATAAGGTTCACTCTATTTTAATCTAAAAATCTAGATTATTGATTTAAATATTGTTATCCCTTATAGAATTGGTGGTTTCCTATTCCTTTATGTTATTTCTATATATGTGGCATGCTTAGTACAGTTCCTTAAATGATATTATTAAATGGATTTAATAAGTGTGCATGGCCTTCCTTGTGATTAATTTTTTCAAAGACCAACCACCTTTTAAGTGGTTTAGAAAGACTTGATTATAAATTTCCATGCCTTGATAAATGAAATGGATTGTTTGGATTGAATAGTTTTAATTAAATGGAATTTAATTGGATGTCACAACCATGCTAATTTTTATGTTTAAATAATCTTGTCTATTTTCTACTGTAATAAATGTGACTCCCTTGGTTATATCTAATATTTTAATTATTATAAAAGGTAATTACTTATTGTTATTATTAATACAAAATTGATATTGTTCATAATAAAATAGTTAAGGGACTTACTAGGAATTATGTTTCACTCTCCCTTGTGTTGAGCGTGACATCTCACACAATTGATACTATTTGGACGGTGGGCATAATGCACCATGGAACTTGTTTCAGGTGTTGGCATGATGAAACACCAACCATCTCAAGTGTTGAGGATTATGTCTCTCACTCATTATGAAATATACAAGATTTACCATTTTTATTGAGCTTATAGGCTTGTTTAGGATGGTTATAGATGATTGAGTTATTACCTAGTCCATCCAATAGCTCGTATTCTAGGTATTTGGCCACTTACATCTACACATACTTGGTCCATATATGTGGATTCATATATTACTATAATATATATAGTTACTCATCAGACACTCATTCTAGCCATGATCTGAAGTAGGTAGAGTCATTCAGTTGTCTTATGAGATCCTGAGATAATTGGTATTTATTTACTTAACTTTTATTATTATTAAATATACCCTCACACTGCTATAAGTTATATTCATGGACTGGATTTAGCTATAGATGCCATTGGTGGTGCCCTACTAGGATTTTGTCTCATGCCTCGTTCAAGCTTACATTGTACTAGGGTACCCAAGAAATTATCATGTTTGTAGAACCATGGATTATTATTTGTGATTTTATGCTTGTACTAGGTAGTTAGGTGCAATAGATTGATCTGGAGATTATAATGCTCATAGAGAACACCCTTGGGGATTTATTTTCTTTTATTTATTAATATATGGAAATGTATCATGTTTCCTACTATGTGTCTAATGTTTTAGTTTATGTATCATCATTTGGACATTAATTACTTATTGTAAGTTATATTTTTTCACTTATATTTAGTTTAAATTATTCTTCCACTACTCAAAATTCCATTCATTACTTCTTCTTCTATTTTATGTTATTTATTTTCTGGTATACCATTATGTTACTCTGATCATGAGTGTATAGTCTCCCCACTATTAGATCTTTAGACCCCCACTACTTTTCAGTAGCCTCTGGAATATAGGGAGGTGTGCTTGAGGTAATGTGGTGACCGATCCGGCCACTAGTTTAATAGGAAGTTGTTTCAGGACATTATAGATCTCCTGGTTATGAGATTACAAGATTTTTTTACATGTTGAAGTTGTAAAAGAACCTAAAATATATTATATGTTTAAAATAATAAGAGAAGGATTATAACTCATGAGGGGGAGAGAATTACAAGATCTATTCTTTTTATAACTTCTCTCACTAACTTAGAGGGTGATAAATAAGGGTATCTAGTAGAGGATATTCCTCGCATGATTGAGATAGGGGATCCCCCATCTTTTTTTCCACGCACCCCATTGATGAAGCTCTTCCAGATAATTCATTATTTGATATGGATGTATCCTCTCCTAGTAATTTTATTGATTATGATGGTAATGATAATGACGGTGAAAATTCATTAAATCCATAAGGACATTTCATTATTATTATTTTAAGAGGGAATGAGTAGTTAGTGCCAGAGTTTCCTTCTACAACCATTCTTTAAGGATCAATCAGACCTGATTCTTATTAATATCCTTTAAAGCATTTAGTTAATCCTACCTCTCCTAGAATTATAACTGAAAAACTTTCTCAAGAAGAACATATTTATGATTCTTCTTCTATATCGGATGTGTTTGTTATGGAAGGGTATGATAAATAATTAGATTCCTATCTTTGGGAAATTGAGGGAGCATCTAGAATATTTTAACTAAAGAAGAATCATAGAGAAAACCCCTAAGTTTAGTGAATCCATAGTTTCATCCTCTTCTCAGTTGGTTCCTACACCTCCAAAATCTATACATTATTCTGATAAGAAATCCATACCTTCTTCTGATCAGCCTTCAGTTATCATTTCTAAATAATTTATATAGTTTAAGATTGATCTTTTAGAATCTTTGAATGATGTGTTTCTAACTATTATTTGGGCTAATAATCATTACATAGATGATGATATTACATAAACCATTTATAGGGTGGTGGAACCCATCTATCCTAATTTTTATATAAAAAATGACCATATGCAACATTATATTTCATCTTTCAAAATGAAATAGATAGTTTTAGAGATATTATTGGATCCCTGTAAGCTAATTTGATAAATATGTTAACTTTCATGGATATAAGGTATCTCTTGGTCATAACCTGTCCTTCTAGACCTTATACATTCACATCAACACCTCCTCCTCCTATTATTATTATAAAAAGAAAGGATCCCTTGACCCTTCTACCCTTTCGAACCCTAACGATTCATATTTTTATTAGATTCTGATAGGGACAATATGACCTTTTACATATCAATGAAATACATATTTATTATTATTTTTTCATTTTTCCTTTTGTTTTTCTATGATTACTATTCTTTTTATTAACTCATTACTATATTACGTTTTATGCATTATTTTTTATAATCCTAATGGGGGAGTAAAGTAAGGAATATTTGTAACATATGGAATAATAACACATATGGAATATTAAAAAACTATGAATGATTATATATTTTATCCAATTTCTAATTAATATTATATTATAATACTTAATTCTTTTTCTTTAATATTTTAAAATGCATATTGATTCCTTGATTTATGATTATCAAAAGGAGGGTTTTTTTAGTTTAGTCTAGAAGTTCCTTATTTGAATAATCACAAATCATGTTTATATTCTTTCTAACATATCTTTTGTTTTGTAAGATAATTATTTATTTATAGAATAATAGAAATTTTCCGAAGTCTTGAATCGACTATAATTCTTATCAAGACATTCAATCAATATTAAGTTTGATTAATGGAAAATTTTCAATGTATTAGATTAATCATATTAAAAATGCATTGACCAAATGACAACTAGATCAACCATGGTGTATATATGGAAAATGACTCAACAGACTGCATGACAACTCATGTGATAAAAATATATATCATAAGAAATTGTGGCCCTGTTGTTCTTATAAGTATAGATTGACCACAAGGAAAGTTCGAACAAATACATGAGAAATATAATGACCATAAGGCCATATATAATTGAATGTGAGTATTTCATAAATATAAAAAGTGATGGACTGACCACACATTGATTTCTAATCAATTTCACATTGAAGGAAGCAACCATATGAGAATGTGGGACTTTTTGATAAATTAAATAATCAACCACATGACTAAATGAAGCAACTATTTCAGTAATAATAATTTTTCAAATGGATCGACTATAAGTATAAAGAGATATATCATAAGTATAAAGTGATTCACTATAAGTTTAAATTATTTATGATAAGTTAAAGTGACCGACCATATGACCTATTATACAATCCAACCAGAATTATTGAAATGAATTGAAGTGAACATGGATGACGACATGAAAAACATAGTCACCGTTTCTAAAATTAAGTATTGTTTTATTAAATATATTAATTTAATCATTATTTCAATATATAATTATGTATCCTCTAGAAGCATTTAATGATCATTTAGAAGTATGAGGATTTCTAATGATTAATTTTTAATGTCTCATTTTAGAGAAATATTCTATTTTTATATAATATTGAAGACAAGGAAAAATATATAGGTCATGAAACATAGACATTGGATTTTTTTTAAAACAAAAATGATGAACTTCTGATCTATTTTGAATGTTTGTAAAACTATATTCTCATATAAACTTTAAAAAAACAGTAGATAAAATCTAATTATCTTTAAAAAAATTTAAAACAAATATATGACATAAAGAAGAGAATAATTCCATATAGAACAATAGAACTACATTCTCTACTGCATCGAATTCTTTCACTTCTATTATAATTTTATTTTTACATTTTTTATTTGGGTGTTCTTTACACTGTATATCTTATAATAACCTGGTCATACTCTATAAAAGAGAGTACTAGAAACATTTATATAATTTCTTAATATCAACACTCCCAAAAATAATTCTTATAGAGTCTCTTTGTATCCTAGAATACTTGTGTGTTGTTGTTACACTTTTATTCCCCCACATAGAACTATGGGAGAGGATTTAATTATCTCATACAACCTTGTATTTTGTTTTTTTATAAAACCCCATCCATGTTTTGTATCACATACATGACTTATTTTAAAGTTAAATTTCATTTAATTTTCATTCATACTTTGTTTTGGGGGTTTCCCAAGCATTTTTGGAGGAAAGGGTAGGTTTTCATGATTTGGGCCAAACCTTGAGCCCATTTCCAAATTTAAAAATCAATTTTGTTTCTTTTATTACTATTTAATTTTTTAATATTTTTTACCCATTATAATTTATAAATGGCTTCCCCTGACCTATTAACACCACCATTACAATTTGTAACCGTTATTAATTGAAAATAATAGTGTATTTGGGTTTTTATTAAAGGAATTGGGCTCGCCCGAAGGCCCATTTCTAGTTTTTTTAAAAAAAATTATTCAATTTTTATGATTTTTCAGTGATTTTAAGTGTCACCCAAGACCAATAAACCCAGCAGCGCAACCCTCCTCTTTCCCCCCTCTTTGGATTCGTGTTCATTTCGAATTAGTGCAGAACATCATAGGGTTTCTCAAATCATCCAGATTTTAAGAGGTAACTTTTGTCCTTACTAACTCTCTTTATTTTTACTCCTTTTCATCTATTACAGTTCTTAATTCGACCCTTCATCTTCATCATCAAACCTAAAATCTATAGAAGCCCTCCAAGTCTCCCAAAACCACTTTTTAACCCAATTTGAAGGGGGATTTGGTGGAGGAACTTCAAATAATCTCAAGTAAGTTTCTCTCCTCCTTAGTTCCTCCAATTTAAATGAAGTTTCTTTCAATTTACTTGATGTTACAAATGACTAGGGGGTAGGTTTTCAAACATAGGGTTTAACCTTGGGTTTTATTTCTCAATTATTGTGGTTTTATGTTTGATCTAAGTCCTTCTTGGTGTGACGATGGTGCGAATTGACTTCCTTTTGGTGATTCAAGGGTTTCCTTTGTTTTGGTAGGTGATTCCAATGTTTATGAAATATTTGTGTATTATCATATTGTATTTATCATATTTTAATGTTTATATCATTTAATTATTTCTTCCAAAATTAGTTTTAGTGGTGTTTCAATTGTAATTAAATTTTTAATGCCAATTTGTTGTGAAATTGGAGGTTTTCCAAAGAAATATTTTATCAGTGTATTTTTGGCTAACCCTAAAAATACTTATTTGTTTTTATTTAACTTTAATAGGGCTTAATATACTGTTTTTAATTTTTATCCCCTTTGGTTGTTGATACGAAAATGAGTTTTAATGGTGTTTGTAAAGAATATCAAGTTTTGGTGCCACTTTTATGTGAAAATGGAGGTTTTACAAAGTTATCACTTCTTTTTTAACATGGGGATGCCCTAAAATTTATTTATTTTTTCATTGAAATTTATTGTGATTCCTTTAATTTTTTTAATAACTTCAAAGTGTGCACATATTGTACAAGTGGGGTTCTTAAGGGGTTTTTTGTGCAAAACAATACGGGATTTTGAGAAATTGTTTCATTAAAAAACAAAGTGTTTTTTGTGTGTTTTAAGTGGTGTAAAATGTTATAGATATCGTACTAGATTTATGTGACCAGTAGTTAATTTTTACATAAAAATGGATATGTATTTCATGCTGAAATATTTTGAGCACGAAGGGGGAAACCTGGGTACCTAGGTGGGGTGAATGTGTACTAGTACGACTAGTGGACCGGATCAGTTTTTTCCCTGTTCCACCTAGAATTTGGATGACAAAAACTCTAACTAAACTATGTAGATAATTTTTGGGGACAACTAGGTTATGGGTATGTTTCATACTAGTGTCTTGTTCATGAGAATGTATTTTACTATGGTTACTTTACACCGAGGTACGAGGTGCATGGGGCCCGAGACTATCTAGTGCCTAGGGGTGTTCCTGATTTTTCTGAAAATTTTATTTATGGTATTTTCCATTTTATTGGGTGTTTTTTGTCAGTACATTATAGTATCTAACATTTCTATTTAAATGTGTGAATATTATGAATATTTTAGCTTGAAAACTATTTTTAATTAAAAGTTGCATTTCTTGGAATTTATCATTGCTTTTCTTTGCGTATTAAAATTGCTTGCTTTCTCACATTATATTAAATGATATTTGGAATAATTGGATGGTATACTATTGTTATTATTCTCACACCCTACTTAAACCCCTTGGGTATAAGTAGAATTTATTATGCTTGACTCAGGTAAAGGGAAGGCTACGGGTGATGGCGGTTCAGGGTGTTAGTTCCCATCCTTGGTGCAGAATTGTGGAGACGACTTGTGGGTGATGACCCCATGTCATGTGGAGTCCTTGGGTCTTTTTTTCTATTTTTTATTTATTTATTTGGACCTTTTATAGTGCATTTGAACTTATTTATTCAGTTCTGGATTTTTGTATAAACCTTGTTTGGTATGAAATTTTCGGATTTAGTTTATCAAATGTTTTTGAAGTTTTATGTATACATATTCAGGTAAATCATTCTCAAACCAAGATAAATGATAACCAGTCACTTGTTCCAACCCATGGGGATAAGGAACGCCATTCGGGCCTTGCCACGGGCTGGGTTTGGTGCTAGTAATAGTGGATACCAAATTCGGTTCATGACAAAATGGTATCAGAGGAGGTTAATGTTTTTGGATTATGTTACTATTTTGGGATGAGTCGGGATAGAAAAAAGATAGGAATGTAAGGGATCGAGGTTTTGGTCATGATTATGGTTCTTTTCCTATACCTCTCTTGGTAGACCTTGAGTCACCAGGGGACGTTGGATTTATCTGATTAACTTCACTTTCAGGTGAGACGTGTGGGCTGTATACCACAAGTGGACACTGGGTGGGGGTGGAGTAGTTATTTCTTTTATTACTGAAATGTGTTTAGTTTAATTATATTTTATATATTTGATTAAAATTTTTAGAATTGTGGTATTGACTATTGCTTTGTGGCTGTTGCATTTTTGTGACAACATGCCTCCCCGGAAAGCTCCCATGCGCCCATGGGAGGAATACAGAGAGAGTTCTCCCACACCGATCAATCAGAGGCTATTCAAGGCAGTGGTCTGAGCTATCCAAGATCTAGGATAGGGATAGAATCCTTCTCCTATTCCTTCTAGAGAAGAAGACATGGGTCCTAGAAAAGATAAAGCACATAAGTTTCTGAAAAACAAGCCTCCTACCTTCCAGGGAAACTCAGAACCCCAGGAAGCATCAGAATTGCTTGAGAAGATCGATTATATGTTTGAGTTCTTAGAAACACCTAAGGATCATAGGGTGAAGTTTTCCTCATTTTTGTTGGAGGTTCTTTGCCGTAAGTGGTGGGATTTAGTGCTTTAGACTAGGAATAATGAGCAGATGCATTGGAGAGATTTCAAGGTCATCTTCAATGACCATACTACCCTGAGGTCTTGGCATATGTCAGGTGCTGAGAGTTCATGGACCTTGTTCGGGGGAATATTTCTATGATGGATTATTCCAACCATTTCAATAAGTTGTTTTGGTATTCCCCTGAAATCATCTCGAATGAACAATTGAATCCCCATAGATTTGAGAAAGGGTTGCGACAAGAGATATACTCCTAGGTTTTCCTGTTCTAGATGAGGACCTATGATGAGGTAATTGACCGGGTATGTATGGTGGAGATTGACTATAAAGGCAGGGCTAGTTTTTCTAGGACAGTGTCAGCAGTGGGTAGTGGAAGATCTTCAGAGAAGAAGAGGAAGTGGGAGAATCGGGTGAAGAAGGGAGGTGGTAGTTCAGGCCACTTCTCCAAGCAGTTTTCGTCTGTGGATTTTGATGCAAGATCGGTCATGTGCCACAAGTGTGGGAATTCAGGGCACATCCAACCATCATGACTGCTTCCTCCAAATCCTTATTACTGATGTGGAGTTTTGTGGCATTTGCAGTGCTTCTGCGGGGTGGAACTTCCACTTCCAAGTGGGGCAGGGTCAGTGGCTTCAAGAGGTGTACCAGCACAATCTGATCCATCGAGGACAAGGGGATCTTGATTTGGAGGTTTTAGTGGTAGGGATAGGTTATCTTTTGGGAAGATCCATTTCAAGTCACATCCAATGACTAGTGGTCTCCCTTAGGTAGAGACTGGACATCTCCATGCAATGGATTAGGAACCAGCAAGATCAGAGGCGGGACCATCAAGAGTTTGAGGTACCATTCTGATCGCATATTCTATAGATGCTACTCTTTTTTATACGATTTACTCTGTTTCATTTATTTCTGTCCATCTTGTGGACATGCTGAATTTTCCAACTGAGTTGATGTCTTTTTCGATGGAGTTGGTGACACCGCTAGGAAATAAGAAGAAGCAGGGCCTCATGTGCACTTTCCGTGTTAGGGGTTGAGATTGAGTGGGACCTCATGTATATGGAACTGTTTTACATAATTTTTGGCATGGATTTTCTATTAAACTTCTAGAACACATTTATTAATATAGGCGGTGAGTGAGTTTCATGTCACCTGATGGGAGTCGTCAGGTTTTTCAGGGAGAATGGGATCCTTCGTCTGGTCATGCAGGACCTCCACTCCCAGATTTGGGATGTATTACCTTTTAGTTATCTTTGTTCATGCTATAGGATTATGGTATTTCCCCTGAAGGTGAACTACCTCATGTAGTGAATGATTTTCCAGAGGTATTCCCAAATGATTTCTCAGGTTTTCCCCCAAAGCGGGATGTGGAGTTTTCAATTAATCCAGCACTGGGAACACATCCCATATCTCTTCCCTCTTATCACATGGCCCCCACCGAGCTAAGGGAATTAAAGATATATCTGGATGAATTATAATCCAAAGGATTCATTTGCCCAAGTTTCTCTCCTTGAGCTGCTCCTGTGTTGTTCATGAAAAAGGCTGACGGATCCCTCCAGTTTTTCATTGACTTCCAGAATCTAAATAAGGTAACAGTTAAGAACAAATACCCTTTTCCCATAATATATGATTTATTCGATCCGTTGAAGGGGAAAGTGGTGCTCAAAAATAGACTTGCATTCAGGATATCATCAACTCAGGGTGAAGGATTCAAATATCACAAAGACAGCCTTCTGAAGTAGGTATATCCACTTTGAGTATTTGGTCATACCCTTCAGATTGACCAATGCTCCATTAGTCTTTATGGAACTCATGAACAGGGGGTTTCATCAATATATCAATTCCTTTTTTGTGGTGTTTTTGTATAACATTCTAGTATAATCTAGCTCTAAGGAGGAATATGAACATCACTTGAGTATCATCTTGGGCACTTTTCAGAGTCACCACCTCTTTAAAAAGTTGTCAAAGTGCACATTATGGATCAAGGAAGTGAGATTACTAGGCATGTGATATCTAAGAAGGGGGTTTTAGTGGACCCCGAGAAGATTAGTACGGTTATGTCATGGGAGCGGCCAAAGAATGTGTTCAAAATCAAGAGTTTCCTTGGCCTGGATGGTTATTACAAGTGATTCATTCGGGATTTATCTCGGCTTTCTTCACCGATGACTGAGCTCACCCAGAAAGGGGTAAATTTTTTATGTGGCCCAAAATGTCAGTCATCATTCGAGGAGTGGAAGAGGTGGTTGACTACCACCCCCGTACTATTTTTTTCAGGGGAAGGAAAGTGGTATGAGGTCTATTGTGACTCTTCAAGTATGGTTTTGTGGTGCGTGCTTATGCAAGATGATCACGTTGTTGCATATGGCTCTCCCCAACTCTAACCACACCAAAATAACTACCCGACCCATGACTTGGAGTTGGTAGAAGTGATTCATTATTTGAAGACCTAGAGTCACTACCTCTTTGGGTAGAAGTTTGTGGTCTAATCTGATCACAAAATCTTGGCCTATATCTTCTCGCATAAGGACCTCAACTTGAGGCAATGTCGCTGGATTGAGTACTTTAAGGGGTTTGAATTTGACATTATTTATACCCAAGACAAGGGAAATGTAGTGGAAGATTCTTTGAATATAAGAGTTATATTGCAGGCCTTGAGAAAGTCCAGTGATGAGTGGACTTTGATGGGGATATTTTCTTAGATGCATGTGGAGATGAAGGAGCATAGTGGGGGTGTATTCTTAGTGAGAATTCAGTTGAATCCTTATCTGTTTGAGTTGATTCAGTGGGAACAGCCCAGTGATGAGCTTTGTTAGTGGTCGAAGCAGTTTCTTCATGGGGGGTAGAAATCCTCTAATTGGTCATCGTCTCCAAAGGGAATATTGTGCTTCAAGATTTGTTTAGTAACATCATTATCTATATGGAAGGTGGTGATGTAGGAAAGCTAGTGGTCTCAGTGGGATATCTATATAGGTTCCACCAAGATGTATTATGATGTCTGTTGGAAGTTTTGGTGGCCTGGTATGAGATGAGACATAGCGGATTTTGGGTCGAGATGTTACACAAGACATCAGGTGAAGCAGAGCATCAAGGCCCTCCAGTTTCTCCAACCATCACCTATTACTACATGAAAGTGGGACAAGGTCTCCATGGACATCATGGTTGGATTACCTCATACACCTCAGGGTAATAATTCCATTTGGGTGGTGATTGATCATCTGACCAAAATATCCCACTTCATTCGGATAAAGGATATAGATAAAGTGGATGAGTTGGGCCATCTGTATCTTCAAGAGGTGGTGAGACTCCATGGAGTTCCATCAGTAGTGGTCTCAGATAGAGACCCTCATTTCACTTCTTGGTTCTCGGAATGCCTTTAGGAGGACTTGGTATCTCGTATTAAGATGATCACGACATACCATCCCCAAACAAATGGTCAAACAGAATGGGAAAACCAGATTTTGGAGGACATGCTCCATGCATTTGCCCTAGACTTTAGAGGTTATTGGGATATCCATTTGGTATTGGTTGATTTTTCTTATAATAAAAGGTACCAATCCTTGATTCGAATGGCCCCTTCTGAGGCGCTCTACGGTCGGTCATGTCGGCCCCCCCTATGTTGAGATGTGGTTGGAGAGACTTAACTATTGGGGATGAGCCTTGTGCAGGAGACTTTTGAGAAGGTAAAATTGATCAGGCAGCACTTGTTGACATCTCAAAGTCATCATAAATCTTATGTTGATCAGAGGTTTCAAGACCTAGAGTTTTCTGTGTGTACCAGGGTATTCTTGAAAGTGGCCCCTTGTCTAGGCCCTCGTCGATTGGGGAAGCAAGAGAAGCTGACGCCACGGTATGTAGGTCCCTTTGAGATCACCGAGAATATTGACAAGGTGTCATACAGGTTGGCTTTAACTTCTCATTTGACATCCATCCATGATGTCTTCCATGTCTTCCAGTTAAAGAAATACAACCCGGATCCGTCCCATGTGCTGAGTTGGGAATAACTGGAGATAGAGCCTAACTTGTCTATTGTTGAGTAGTTAGTGAAAATAGTGGACTCCCAAGAGAAGGTGCTTCACGGTAATTATATTATTTTGATCTAGGTTCTTTGGCAGCATGGGAATGATACACATGAGACATAGGAGCAGAAGTCATGGGTTGAGGAAGAGTACTCGTTCTTATTTTCCAATCAATCATCAGGTTGACTTTCCAGGGCGGAAAGTCTTTCACGGTGGGGAGAATTTTTAAATACATGACTTTTTTAAAAGTTAAATTTCATTTAATTTCCATTCATGATTTTTTGGGGGGGTTTCCCAAGCATTTTTGGAGGAGAGGGTGAGTTTTCATGGTTTGGCCCAAACTGTGAGCCCATTTCTATATTTAAAAACCAATTTTGTTTCTTTTATAACTATTACATTTTTTATATTTTATAGCCATTAAATTTTCTAAATGGCATCCCCTGGCCTATTAACACCACCATTGTAATTTGGAACCTTTATTAATTAACAATAATGGTGGATTTGGGTTTTTATTTAAGGAATTGGGCCATCACGAAGGCCCATTTGCAGTTTTTAAAAAAAATATTTAATAACTTATTCAATTTTTATGATTTTTTGGTGATTAAAAATTTCAACCAAGCCCACTAAAACCAGATGCGCAACCCTCCTATTTCCCCCCTCTTTGGATCTCATATTCATTGTGAATTAGTACAGAACATCATAGGGTTTCTCAAATCAAATAAATTTGAAGAGGTAACTTCTTTCCTTATTAACTCTCTCAATTCTTACTCTTTTTCTTCCATTCCAGTTTCTAATTTCACCCTTTCTCCTCCTCTTCAAACCTAAAATACATTTAAACCCTCCAAGTCCCTAAAAATATATTTGAAACCCAATTTAAAGGGGGATTTGGTGGAGGAACTTCAAATAATCTCAAGTAAGTTTCTCTCTTCCTTTGTTCCTCCACTTTCCATGAAGTTTCTTTCCAATTATTTGAAGTTAAAAATGACCAGGGGGTATGGTTTCTAACCTAGTGTTTAACCTTGGGTTTTATTGGTCAATTATTGTGGTTTTAGGTTCTATCTAAGTCTCTCTTGGTGTAGAGGTGGTGCGACTTTATTTTCTTACGATGATTCAAGGGATTCCTTTGTTTTGGTTGGTGATTCCAAGGTTTATGAAATATTTGTGTATTAGAATTTTGTATTTATCAAATTTTCAAATTTATATAATTGTATTGTTTCTTTAAAAATTAGTGTTGGTGGTGTTTCTATTGCAATTTATGTTTTAATGCCAATTTGGTGTGAAATTGGGGGTTTTTCCCAAGAAATGTTTTATTTGTGTATTTTAGGCTTCCCTATAAATACTTGGTTGTTTTTATTGAACTTTAATAGGGCTTAAAATACTGTTTTTAATTTTTATCCCCTTTGGTTGTTTCTAAAAAAATGGTTTTTAATGTTTTTTGTAAATAAAGTGAAGTTTTGGTTTTACTTTTGTGTGAAAATGGAGGTTCTACAAAGTTATCACTTCTTTTTCAACATGGGGCTTCCTTAAAATTGATTTTTTATTTTAATTGAAATTTATTGGGGTTCCTTTACTATTTTTGTAACTTACAAGTGTGCACATAGTGTACAAGTGGGGTTCTTAAGGGGTTTTGTGTGCAAAAAAATACAGGATTTTAAGAAATTGTTTCATTAAAAATCAAAGTGTTTGTTGTGTGTTTTAATTGGTATAAAATGTGATAGATATTGTACTGGGTTTATTTGACAAGTATTTTTTTTACATAAAAATGGATATGTATTTCATGCTGAAATTTTTTGAGCACAAAGGGGGAAGCCTGGGTACCTAGGAGGGGCGGACGTGTACTAGTACGGCTAGTGGACCAGATGGGTTTTGTCTCTGTTCCACCTAGAATTCAGATAAAGACAACTCTAAATAAACTATTTGGATGATTATTGGTTACCACTAGGTTATGATTATGTTCCCTACTAGTTCACGTGCACGAGAATATATTTTATCATGGTTACTTTACACTAAGGTACGAGGTGCATGGAGCCTGAGACTATCTAGTGCCTTGGGGTGTTCTTGATTTTGCTTCTAATTGTATTTTTGGTATTTTCCCTTGTATTAGGGTTTTTTAGAATTACTTTAGAGTATATAACATGTCTATTTAAATGTGTGAATATTCCGGAAATTTTAGCTTGAAAACTATTTTTAATTGAAAGTTTCATTTCTTGGAATTTATCACGGCTTTTCTTTACATATTAAAATTGCTTGATTTTTCACATTTTATTACATTATTTTTGAAATAATTGTGTGGTATCCTATTGTGATTAGGCTCACACCCTACTCACACCCCTTGTGTGTATGTAGACTTTATTATGCTTGACTCAGGTAAAGGGGAGGTTGTGGGTTATGGCGGTTCAGGGTGTTAGTTCCTATCCTTGGTGCAGAATTGTGGAGAAAGCTTGTGGGTGATGACCCCATGTTGTGTGAAGTCCATGGGTATTTTTTGATGTTCTTTCTTTGTGTATTTGGAACTTTTATAGTGCATTTTAACTTATTGATTCAATTCTGTATTTTTGTATAAACCTTATTTGGTATGAATTTTTCAGATTCTGTTTATAAAATGTTTTTGATGTTTTATGTATACATATTTGGGTAAATCATTCCCAACCCAAGATAAATGATACCCAGGAACTTGATCTAGCCCGTGAGGATAGGGAATGCCCTTCAGGCCTTGCCATAGGCTAGGTATGGTGCCAGTAACATAGGTGACCAAATTTGGTCTGTGACATTGTGGATAATTTTATTTGATTAATTATGATATTGGAAGTGGGTGACAACTAAGTTGAGGGGGATGGGTCTCATCTTAAGACAAAACATCTTGTTTTTATCTACTGTGTGTTTTTCATATTTTTTATGCACTATTTTTAAAATAAATCAATTTTAGTTTTCAAGAATCAAATTACAAAACACTACTTTTATAGTTAAATTTAATTTTTTTTATATACTGTCTTTGATACAAATAAATATATTTAAAATATTAAAATAGATTTAAACCTATTTTAACTGAGTTGTGATAAAACTTTTCAGAATCCTTTTGAAATATTAAATGATATACTTATACTATATTAGCTAACTGGTTTTTATTTTATAAATAAATGGTATTTTGTTTGAAATCATTTTTAATATAAAGTTTAATTGTAAAATCAATTCAAATCCCCCTCTTTAGTTTTTTACTCCAACAAATAAGAATAGTCCATATATCTTTCTAAATAGTTAAATAGTGGAACCCTAGATGAACAAGTTTCTATGGCCCTCCTTATGGATATTATTTGTGGTATAAATGGTTATATAATAGAATAACTTTAAAAAATTATGATTTTAAAAGGATTAATGGATTGAAATGGAATTTCAAGGAAAATGAATGATTTGAGAAATGGGATTGGAAATGGGATTTCAAAATGGATAGGTGGTTTTTAAAGAATGCTTGAGTTGGATTTTTTTCCAAGTTCCTTGTGTGAGTAAAAATAAAGGTGATTAATTGTTTGATGATTTTTAAACATTGATTCTGTTGAATTTTTAATGAAAATATCTTAGGCATTGGCTTGATATGGTTTGGTCCATTTGACCTCATAAGGGTGATTCTTTTTTTTTAAAGCGGTTATGTCTTTTGTGTTTACAGCTTCTGATTGATTATTGATTACATGTTGCATGTTGATGCATGTTGTGAGTGTATCCCTATGTGTACTATTTTAGTATCAAAGAGATGGGTTGACTAGGATGGATGTGATATATCCCCTTAGATACTAGACATGGGTTTTAAGGACTATAAAAACCGATGAGAAATGTTATGATTAGAATAATGGGTTGTAATATCAAGATGGTATTATGGTTAGTGAACATTTGTAAGGTTATCATGTTGTAGTTTGAATAAGGTCATCCTTAGTATATTATTTTGTAATATATTGACCATAGAAATGTTGCGTCCAATATATTGGTAGTGATGATTGTGAGTGTCACCATAGAACCTGAATCAATGATGTGAGCTTTATATAAACTTTTTAGTAAGATTGGGACATTCCATTGTTGTCCAAAAATATTATGTATGATGGGATTTGGTGTTTAACCAACTCCTTATATTATTATTACTATTTTAAAATGATGTGTGATATGAAATGAGTGGCATACTTACCTCATGAATTTAAAATGGAAGTCCCCATTGATTCTCTAGGATTTAAACATGGGATTATGAGTAAGAGTTTATAGGGTGGTATGCCTAGGAGTTGGATTTTGAGCCTAATGTCAATACTCGGTCTGCATAATGGCTTGGGTTGGTTTACCCATGGATTCAATTATATCACCTTCTAATGTAAAATGTTCAGGATATCAAGATTTGACCTTTAGGACTGATGGGATTCCATTGATGCCAAGGGTCCCTAGGTTTCCTAGGATTCCTAGGAACTAGCTATTTGATCACACTGGTGATAATTATTATGGGATGTCTAGGTCACCCCTACAATTTATCATATCTAACTTCATTAATTTGAGATGACATATCCTAGGATTATTGCAAATTGGATATGATCCTAATGAGATAATATTATAGATACATTTTTAGGTCATCCTAAGGATCTATTGTGAACATGATACTTTATGGATTCCCAAATTATTTCATAGGATATGGTGTTTACACCTTAGTGGAGGCATATATGTTGGATCCTAAGGTTGACCAGGTATCCCAAAAAGGTGATATATTATGCTCATAGGAACTATAACACTAGAAGAAGCATGTATGATATTGGTTACAGGTTTAGGGGAAGGACTTGGATCCCTGGAGTGGTTACTTATTGACATATACATCTAGCACCAACTGAAGAAGGTATAGTTTAGGTTAGGGGTGGTTTATCTAATACTTTACAAACCAAAAGTTATATTTTATGTGATCACATGTTATGTTTTTTGTTGGTTGTGTTTCAGGATCATGAAAAAATTATTTATAAATATATACCATGAACATCCACTTGATCGCCACAAGACTCATCATTATCGAGGCATTGGGGATTCCCATTGGGTCATTGGACTCACCCCTAATCATTTAAATAGTATGGGTTTAAATTTACATAGATTGATCTCCTATTTTCTCTTAGGAAATAAGGACATCTTGAAGATTGATTCTTTGTATAGGCCTAGTGAGATTTGGAGGCTGAGTTCTCAGGATGGTGGGTTATAGTGAGTTGGTCTAAATGCCAATTTTATTTTCAATTTTATTTATTTTATCGATCAGTATGTACTGATCAATGTAAAATTTATGATATATGATTCCTATTTTATTAATTTATTTTTTATAATGTTTCTCTATCTTATTTTAAACATAAAATAGATTTTATTATTTCTATTCAAGACCATGGGGGCCCAGAGGGCTCCCTATTTTTACCTATAGGTTTTTAAGAAGTCTATCATATGGAAGGGTCATGAAAATATATATATATATATATATATATTTCTGAATGTCCCTTACTTATTAAATTAGAGGTAATAGTATCCCCATGATTGTATTATCCCCTTATCACTAGTAAGTAGCCTCTAGCGAATGAGGAGACATGTATGTGGTCCTACGGCATCCTTTTGTGGGCATCATTCAGGATGTAACATCCCAGGTAAATAAAGAATGTGACATTTTTATATTTATTAATATTTGTGAACTAAATATTAATTTTACATTCAAAATGATTCTATGTCTGATAGCACACTCAACATGCAACAATGGGTTTCTCTAAAGTCTTATGTTGCACACAATGTTGAGTCATACTGAAAAAAAAAATATAATATTAATATTTTAAATAGTAGTTAACACCAAGCCATTTTATTGGAGGAAATGAATATAAATAACCATATAAGGATTAAAATTGTTTGTTAATGTTTTTACATTTATCCAATAAAATTTAGAGGCTTAAATAAGAATGAATCCAATTTTAAGCATATATACTCTAATATTTTTAAAAGTTAGTTCTATTGCCTTTTAATGGAGAACCACTTTTAAATCTAGTTTCTTCCACTTTTATAATTTTTATTTGAAAAAATAAACTTCTTATTTAGAATCATCTTATCAAAATTTACTTTGGGTAAATTTTTGGTATTTTTCTGATAAAGTTCATTTTTTTAATGAGTCGTGAAAAATACTGCATTTTAAATCAAAACTGTCTTTTCATATGATTTATTTATATGGTTAGATTATCTTCCTAAATTTTTTTAAAGTGTAATTGGATTATATTTTTACCATTTAATACAATTTTGGTCATTGGAAGTAATTTTACATTGAAATTGGACATAAACACATGCTAATCTTTTTGTAGTTTTTACTTCTTAAAAACATGCTTTCTAGTTTTGACAACATAAATTAATTTTAAATTAATTAATGAAACTTATATTTTTAAAATTTGGTAAAATAGACATAATTTTTGAATTCAGAATATCAAAATTATCTTTGGGTGAATTTTTCGTATTTTTTTGAAAACATTCAATTTTTTATGAATAGTGAAAATCACTATATAGTAGTTAAAAACCCAACTTTTTCATTTAAATGAAATTTTACAGCTTATCTGAATTGAATTTAAAAACTAAAAAATACATGATTATCATCATTACGTAAAATTTGGTTCAATAGGATGAAAATAATTTTTGGTGAATAGTAACTTTTGATTTTTATTTACCATAGTTGAAGGTAAATAAGGTAATTAAAGGTAAATATAATATTATAATAATATAAAATTACCTTAACACTTGTAATAACCATATTGGATGAGTCATGGACGATCAATACAATCCTTGGGTAGAACTTTTGGCCTTTGGAAGCCACTTGGGTAACATAATTACATTAATAACTTTTTATTTAAAGTAAAAATAAAAATATCATAAACATGTATTGTTTTGATAAAATAATTTTAATGTGGGGTTATATAATTGATATATTTGACTATAAAAATTCATTATAAATTTAAAAATATTTCAAACATCATGGTATTTTATTTATAATTTTTATACATCAAATAAATAAATTTATTTATGACATAATGATGATTTAATGATTACCTCATTAATGAATTTTTTAAATAAATGAGATTATAAATATTAAAATAAATTTATTTTGAAACTTTTTGTGCCATACACAAATTTTATAGATGATTATTACTTGTTATATTTTAATTAATGAAGTTTTTTTGAATTTATCATGTTTTTATGGATTTTTAAAAAGTCGTGATATGAATAGTATAAAAATTGACACAAATGAGTTTTTAAATCAATTAATATTTTATTAAATGATAAAATAGTCCTAAAAATATAATATTAGTCTAAATGAAATATATGATGTTAAAAATTTCATTAATGATCCATTATGGGTATCTTTAAATTTATAGTAAATATATTAACCATATAGTATGAATATACAAGAAGACATGGTAACAGTTAAATAAGTTAACAAAGGATTAAATAAAAAATATAAGGATTAAAAAAATATCCAAAACATGTCCAATTATTATTTTATGATTTTATTTAGACTTATATTCATCTTATATTATAATTTAATTAGTTTTGGACCTTTTGAAACCGAAAATCATTTTATAATAAAATAATACTTTCAAACATTCCTAAAGAGCCTCTCCTCCCTCTTATAAAAGGACACCACCTCTAACCCATTACTCACACCTCTCAAGACCCTCGGATCATCAAAACTCTACCCAAATAAGCTCCCAAAATCACTATATTCCTCATATAATCCTTTTCCTAGGAATAAGTCAATTCAATAAAGCCTTTTGGTTCAAACCAAAGGGAGTTACCCGATTTAAAGGTAACGTCTTCTCTCAAGTTATTTTCTTTTAATTCCTTCTCCAACCCCATAAACTCTCTTTATCCCATTACTTTATAAACAAACCAGTATCATAAATATACTAGGACATTTTTATGGTAAATATTCTAGCTAAAATTCTATACACCTCCATCTAATGGATACGAACATACTGTTTTTGTGGACGGTGAACTACTACCTCACAAAATGATGATTGTTCAATTATCTCATACCTCCTCTCATGGTGGCCATTATAATGGAACTATAATTATATATGATATTTATGAAATTTATTTTATCTCTATGATTCTGTAATTATAATTTAGAACATACCATTATGCTTTCATGTTTTATAAATATGATAATTTTATTTTAGAGAGTACGGACTACCACCCCCTCAAAGTGATATGACTCGTTCATACCATACATGGAACGTATAAAGGATAAAGTTAGTGAACTTATGTAACATATATAAAATATTATATTATAATATAATAATAATATACCTACATATAATTTGGTTTTCATTCCTTTAAAAATGAAAAAAAAATGAAATGAAAGTAGCGTTCATGCGTACATACGGCTTACTGTCTCCATGAACGGTGCATTTAATTTTAATATATCGAAATGATATGGAATATTATAAATACATATCTACTAGATATATATGATATATATGATATATAAATAATGAATATAATTCTGGATATAATGGAATTTTGACCACATGGACAATTTATAATTTTAACAAGTTCATTTTTTACTCAAGTTCTGAACATCAATAAAATGTATGATATGAACTCAAATAATTAAATAATTGTTATAGAAAGTTAATAAGTGATATAAAAGGAATAATAAACTTGAAAAAGGTTATGAAGTAATTATAAAATAACTTAAGTGTATTTTTCAGTAAATTAATGAACGAACAAGTCAATTCGGACACGAGATAAGGGAACCTTTCACCGTACTCTTTTAGTCAAAGACTTATTTTATGTCATGTCTTTTAATTTCATTTTTCTTATGTTGGGAAATGTTATTCTATATCCTTATTGATATAAATCTTATTTCCAAGTGATGAGAGACCGTTTTCTCTCCCATCAACTCATTTTATGAATTTTAAAGTGATGTTGTTTGGATTTTAAATTTTCGTAAGGGACTTCATCACAATCTCCTTTCATTGAGCCATATATTGATATTGTGAACCTTTATTATCTTATAAGGTGTATATCATAACCTTTGACATATTATATCATGAGTTTCCTTATTCTAATGATATTATTGTATGATTTAATATGTAGTAATGAGATGCTCAAATACAAGAGGGGGTGAATTGTATACAAAAAATCTTAATGAAATTTTGCATAAAAAAATTCACAACACCTCTAAGATCTAATAACTTGGTTGATTCCAGAAAAGTGATTCTGGAAATGAAACATAACAAAAGTTTACAACAACTGAGATTATACCTTAAAGCATATAGAATCCTATATAATCAGATTACAATTCTAAGGAAGTATAAGAAGATTATACTTTCCTTAACAATACAAATGCAGAGGAAAACTTGAAACAAACAAGTAACAAGTAGTAAATCTTATAACCCAAAGAGAAGGGTATCCAAAAACCTTGAATAAAGGTCCCTTGATTTATATTTTCAAGAAATTATGTCTTACCCACACCAGGGTAAGCCCTCGATATGAAGATCGGAGTCTGTCTTGCTATCCCTGCAAGCCCTCAACTTCAAGGTAGTTGGTACCTCTATCTTCCTCGGTAAGGAAGCCATCAACTTCAAGGTAGTCGGCACCTCAATCTTGCTATCCCTGGAAGCCCTCGAAGGTACTCAGCAACATTCGGAGTTGCACGAAGCAATTTTGCATGAACCAAAGTTTGAACAAGCCATTCAAACTTTCTTCATGAAGCGTGAGAGTTTATAAGAGCCTCTCTCTCTAGAAATCACTTATGAAAGTTCTGAGCTTCAAAAAATTCAAAAGTTCCAAAAGTTTTGAGCTCTTTCAAATGAGCTCCAATTTATAGGCATGGCTTCAATGGTCGGCTCCCTCCTCCAATGGTCATATTTTTCCTTGAATTTCATAGGGACCTGTACATGTGTCACTCAAACAACGATTAGTGAGTAACTGAAAGCACAGCATTGTTTTATAACAAAACAAGTTTAAGAAAAACTAAAAACTAATATTCGGAATGTAAGGAAATCAAATTTCAAATTCTAACCAAAATTGAATTCGAAGTCTACAATACAAAGATATTCAAATTCTGTTTTCTAGGAATTTAGAACCTGAATTCTATAGAATTACGGAGTCTGAATTTCAAGGAAATTCGAAGTCTAGATTCACAAGAATTTGGAACCAGGACTTTCAATGTTTGGAGTCAGAGTTCATGAGAATTTAGAGTCAGAACTCATAAGAGTTCGAAGTCTGTATTCAGAGAACTCGAAGTCAGAAATTAGAAAGTTCGTATCGAGAATTTGTAATCAGAATTCAGAGACAGAACTCAGAAAGTTTGTATCCTGAATTCATAATCAGAATTCGGAGTCAGAACTCAGAAATTTCGTATCCAGAATTTGTAATCAGAATTCGGAGTCAGAACTCAGAAGAGTTCATAACCAGAATTCTGATTCAGAATTTGGAGTCATAACTCATAAGAGTTCATATCCAGAAATCGTAATTAGAATTTGGAGTCAGAACTTATAAGAGTTCGTAACCAGAATTATGATTCAGAATTCGGATTCTAAAACAGAATGCTTCATATCAAGGTATTTATATGATTCTAAGTTTTTAGTTTTCAAACCGAAATTTAAACTTTGAAAAATTAGTATATGACCAATGAAAACATGATAAGGATAAATTTCCTTGGGGAAGGAAATTTTTCTTTATAGAAGTAAAACTCATGGTAAAAATAAATTTTCCTTAAGATAAGGTGTCTGTGATTTTCAAAACAAGAAGGAATGGTAAAGTCATAAGGAAACCTTATTGGCATACAATCTCCCCCAAGTATGAAGGAATGGAAAAAGTCATAAGGAAAACCTTATTGACTCAACAATCTCCCCCTTTTTGGAAAGCATAAACATCATTACGAAAAAGAATATAAGGACTTAGCAAAAAAACCTTCTAGACTTTGAAAATAAAACTTATATCCATTTATATATGAACAATGGTTAATAAGACTAACTCCCCCTTAGGATTTAGAACTCTAAGGATCGTATTCTATATTTCCAGAATGACATTTTTATTTGAATGTGGAAATCTTAGTAATGAGAACTCCCCCTTAGATAAACTCCCCTTTAGATAAGGATATTTCTTATTTAATTGAAATTATTTTTCCTTTCTCCCCTTTTGTGATTTTCAAAAAGAAATTTAGGGAATGGAAAAGAAATATGGTACCTAAAATATTAGTATAAACATCCAAGCAAATCAAGAAACCACAATTTCATTATGATTGGAATAATTTGTACAAGGATAAGTGGATACAACAAAAGATCAGATTTGGATCTATTTTGGTTCTTTTTCCTTGGGTATTAGCTTCTTCGTGATGGTTTTCAGCTTCTTTAGCTCTTTGTGATCCTCCTCAGCTTGCTTTTCTAAGGTTTTGATCTTATTATCTTAAGTCTTTAGAGCCTCTTCCTAAGATTTTAACAATTCCTCTTGTTTCACTAGCTTTTCTTCAACCTCGATCCGGAGATCCCTTTCTGTTTTCCATCTTTTGACAACATCATTCAACTTCCCATTTAGATCTTTGACATCTTGGATCCGAGTTTTTTTCTCAAGATTTAGATTTTCCTCAAATATATTTGTGAGATCCTTGATTTTTCTATCTTCTGTATCAAAATATTCCTTAACATCATCTTGAAATTCATTAATCTCTCTCAAATCATCAACTACATTCTTTTCCCAGCTCACCATTTTATTGCAATATTTTTTATGGGCTTCATAGTTGATAAGAAAGTTATTGTGTTCAGCCTCGATATTTACACACTTATCCATCACTATGGATACAGAGTTTGTTTTATTATTCATGCTATGCTAGAGATTCTGGCATCTGGATTCAATTGATGGAAATATCAGAATGGTATACACTAGCTTCTTCAGGGACTGTATGAAAAAATCATGTCCCAAAGATGATGATTCTGAATCTGACACTTTACTCGGTGATGGTTCTTCCTCTAGATCAACCAACTTTCTCTTATAAGATTCACCATCTTACTTCTTTCTTAGAATTTCCTTTTTTGGGGTATCAACAACCACTTGTTTCCCCTTGTCAGTTTTCAGAATAGATTCTTAATCTGGAGACTCATACTCACTTTCAGATAATTGAACAATCTTATCTTTATCAAATTTTTCCTTCTCAGCTCCAACCTCAATGTCTTTATGAAGAATGAAGCCATGATTGTGACTCTCTTCCTTAGATAACTTGTTGACTTCCTCTTCAGCCTTCTCATCAACTCAAGGAGTATCAAGTCTTGAAGATCCGACTTGAGAAGTCCGGATTGAGAACTTTTAGGAAGCACTTTCCTTCTCATGAAGGTCTTCTACTTTCTTTATCATATCAGTTGTATCTTCAGTACTTTCAGCTTCTTGTACTTCTTCCACATCTTCCTTTTCAACATCCTTCTCTTTGGATTTTTCCAGACTCATGAACTTCTTTCCCAGAGTCTTAGGTAATTGTTCTACTAGAAAATTTTTTGGTACGGGAATTTTCTCGGATGCTACTTCAGTAGCCTTCAAAAGAGATTGCACAATCTCTTCCTCATACATCTTCTTCTTAAGCTTATTTTCCTTGGCTTGCTTCTCAAGCTTATCAGCAGCTTTCTCTTTCAATTCTTTAGCCTCTACAGGGTCTAGGAAAAACTATGGGTCCCCTTCCTTCCAATTCTTTCTATCCTCCCTCCATTTAGCTACTACCTCATTCAGATAGGATTTCTATTTCTTAGGCTTTGGAGGTGTGAATTGAACTTTCTTATATTTAGAAGTTTCAGCTTCTACTTCCTTCAATTTTCTTTTCTTTCCATCTTTCCTTGATCGTTCATCCTCTTTTTTATTCTTCGGAATGGCTACTGCCTCATCCTCTGGTAGATCATAAAATTCACCTGACTCTTTAGAGAAACCAACCTTCATTATCTTGAGGGTATCATCGCTCATTAGCATTACATTGCAATTCCTTGGCTTAGAACTGCAAGGGATCTTGAAATATTCAATACACCGAACTATCAATTTGGAAAGTAGGGCAGGATACATGATTATCTGAGCTCTCATATTCCCATTCTTGATATTCTCAATTGTAATGAGAATATGTTTCATCGGATTTATTTTCCTTAGATTTACCAAAAAATATAAGATATACGTATCACTTTTCTTAAGAGTGTCCTTGTATCCCTTTCTTGGTACAATAAGACCCTGAAACCATAACTCTAAGATCCGATTGTTGGTAGACAAGTGATAAATATTTGCGGTCTTGACATTTGTAAGTCAAAGACATTGCATAGCCTTTACTTTTAAAAAACTCCCTTGAACATCTGGAAACTTGTGGGAAGAAAACTTGGATTCCCCTTCATATGGAACTCCAAATAAGCTAGCTACCTTAGTGTAAGATAAAGCATATGTTTCCCCATAACTCTTGAAGGAAAATTTTTCCCTACCATCTTCCTTGAAAAAACAAACTGATTCACAAAATTCTATGAGTAGATCCGGATACACAACATTTTGAGCTCCTGTCTTTGAAATGGATACATTCTCACATCCATTAATCTTGATATTCTTGGAGATAATAGATTCATATTTATTGAAGAATTTCGGATTCACTAACCTATCCCTGTATATTTTCCACTCCAAAATCGTATTGACAGCAGACATATCTTGAGAAGGAACTTCTACAGACATTCAGACTTGAGCACTTCTAAAAAATTCAGAATGGGATTTTGTAGAGGGGAATATCTTTGACATGCACAAGCCTTGAAATCCGATGTGGGACAACTATCGAGGTTCCCCTTTTATAGGTGTTGAAGCAACGGTTCATCTTCCCATTTCAATCCAATGGCTGATAATTCTTATAATCAGATCTAACGATTGAAATGAAAGCCGCAAGGAAAATTTGGTAGAATCCGATATTTTGAGGTTTTTGAAGAAAAACATTCGGATTTAAGGAAACTAGAATCTGAGAAACTTAAGAACAAAAGAAACTAACAACAAGTAAAAGGTTATTACGAAAACTCAAGAAAGAATCACACCTTTCGGATTTTGAGGAGAATTATTCATATTGAGGAAAATTCTTCTTGAAAAACTTTAGATTCCAAAAAAAACTTGATTACAAAAAATAAATTGAGTACACAGATCTTCATTATGAAAATTTTCATTACAAAAATCTTTAGTAGGAAAAACTTCACTACTAAAATTTTAAGTACGAAAATTTCCATTATGAAAATTTGAAGTATGAAAATTTTTATTACGAAAATTTCAAGTACAAAAATTTCCATTATGAAAATTTCAAGTATGAAAAATTTGAAAAACTTCATTATGAAAAAACATGAAACACTTAATTATGAAAAACATGAAATCTTCATTATGAAAATTTTTGAAAACTTATAAGAAAATGTACTCCCCCTATGAAAAGGAGTTTATTACTATAAGGTGTTTGATTCCACAGGAAGTTAACAGGGAATATTACCTTACGGTTGTCATTCCTAACTTCTATTTAATATATTTAAAACTATCGGAGGGTAAAGATTTTGTGAAAATATCATCAAGTTGATCTTTCATTCTGATAAATTGAAGAATGATATCTCCTTTTTATGTGTGATCCCTAAGAAAGTGATTCCAAATATCTAGGTGTTTTGCACGAGAGTGATGTTCAGGGTTTTTACTAAGGGTAATGGCACTAGTATTATCACACAAAATTTGTGTTTTGGTAAAACTCATACCATAGTCTATGAGTGTGTGTTGCATCCAAAACACTTGAGTACAACAACTTCCAGTAGCTACATATTCAGCTTCAGTAGTGGAAAGTGCTACTGAGTGTTGCTTCTTACATGACCAAGAAACTAATGAATCTCCTAAGAAAAGAAAAGTTCTGTATATACTCTTTCTATCCATTCTACATCCACCAAAGTCAGCATCTGAAAAACTTTTTAAAACAAAATCATTTCCAGATGTATAGAAAAGTCCTAAATCCATGGTTCCCTTTAAGTATCGAAAAATTATTTTCACTGCCTTTAAGTGAGATTCCTTAGGATTGGATTGATATCTTCCACATAAGCATACTAAAAACATTAAGTCTGGATGACTAGCTGTCAAGTAAAGTAAACTTCATATCATACCTCTAAAAGATGTTTGATCTACTGTTTTCCCAGCTTCATCAAGATCAAGTGTGTTTGAGGTACCAATGGGAGTACTTATACTCTTAGTGTAGTCATATCCATACTTTTTGAGAAGATATTTAATATACTTATGTTGGGATGTGTAGATTCCTTCTGGTTTTTGGGAAATTTGAAAATCAAGGAAAAATGTTAACTCACCCATCATACTCATTTCAAACTCAGATTTCATTTAATCCACAAAGGAATCGGTTAAAGATTTCTAATTTGAACCAAATTTAAGGTCATCAACATAAATCTGAATAATCAAAAGATTTTTCTTATCTTTATTTATAAAAAGGGTTGGATCTGCATTTCCCTTAACATAGTTATTTTGAAGAAAAAATCATGTAAGTCTATCAGACCAGGCTCGAGGGGATTGTTTAACGCTATACAAAGATTTGGTAATTCTAAAAACATTATCAGCATGTTTTTATCTTCAAACCTAGGAGGTTGTTCAATAAAAACTTCCTCTTAAACATAACAATTAAGGAAATCACATTTCACATCCATTTGAGAAAGTTTGAAATTGAAGAATGTTGCAAAGGCAAGTAAAATACGAATAGATTCAAGTCTAGCTACAGGGAGTATAGGTTTCTTCATAGTCTATTCCTTCTTGTTGATTATAGACTTTGGAAACTAATATAGCTTTATTTATTACAATGATTCCATTTTCATCACACTTATTCCTGAAGACCCATTTTACACCAATAACAGAAGTTTCCTTAGGTCTTTCAACCAAGGTCCAGACTTTATTTCTTTCGAATTCATTTAGTTCATCTTGCATGGCTTTTATCCAATCATCATCACCTAAAGCTTCATTAGTGCTTTTTGGTTCTAATTGGGAAAGGAATGCTATAAGTTCTACTTCATTTCTTAAGGAAATTTTAGTCCTTACAGGTTGATTTACATCACCAATGATGCTATCACTAGGATGATTCTTAAGAAACAACTGATTTGGGTTTTTTAAGACCTATTCATCAATATAGGGTAGGAAATATTCTGGGGTAAATGTTTTAGAAGTATCTTCTGGGAAATTTTCCTTATCAGAAGGATCGTCTATCATAGGTTGATAATCAGTTTTTTAAAACACAACTGAGGATGTAGGTTGGGGTTGCTTAAAAACAAAAGGATTCATTTCATCAAATTTAACATGTATTGTCTCTTCAACAGTACAAGTGTTTTTGTTGAAAACTCTATATGCCTTAGAATTTTTGGAGTATCCTAAGAAAATTCCTTCATCAGATTTGGGTGTGAATTTATGAATATTATCTTTAGTATTCAGAATGAATACCTTGCAAGCAAAAACCTTAAAGTAGGAAAGTCTAGGTTTTCTACCATTCCATATCTCATGAGTTTTATTAAGAAAAGTTCTAATCAAGACTCGATTTATAGTATTAAAAGCAGTACTTATAGCTTTATCCCAAAAAAATTTGGGTACAGAATACTCACTGAACTTGGATCTAGTTATCTCTTAAAGAATTCTATTTCTTCTTTCAACAACACCATTCTGTTGAGGTGTTCTTGGTGCTGAGAAGTTATGAGTAATTCCTATTCTACTAAAAAAAGTTTCAAAATAAGAATTTTGAAATTATCCTCCAGGATCACTATGAATAGTTATCAAAGGACAGTTTTTCTCATTTTTAACTTGGGCTCTAAAACTTTTGAAATATGAAAAAGCATCAAACTTCTTTGCTAGAAAATAGACCCACGTAAATCTAGTGTAATCATCAACTAAAACAAATACATAATAATTTCCTCCAATGCTTTTAGTTTGTGTTGGACCGAAAAGATCCATATGCACTAGCTGTAATGCAATGGTATTTTTGACTTCACCGACTGATTTAAAACTTGATTTATTTTTCTTTCTATATTGACAAGGGGCAAAAGCTTTTGAAGAATCAAATCTAAGCTCTGGTAAATCCTTAACTAATCTTTTCATAGAAAGTTTTCATAAGTTCTTAAGGTTACAGTGTCCTAACCTTCTATTACATAACCAATAATGATCTTACATTACACTAAGGAAAGGTAGATATTGTCTCCTATGGTCTTCTAAGTTTATTGTGTAAACATTCTCTTTCCTATGGGAAGAAAGAATAAACTCTTCCTTGGAATTGTGTACCAAGCACTTGTCATTCCTAAAATTCACAAGTTAACCTTAATCACATAACTAGATTATGCTAATGAGGTTGCGCTTAATACCCTTAACAAATAAAACATTTGAAATCAATGTTTTTCCAAGAATAATGATGTTACCTATACCAATAATTTCTCTCTGAGAATTATCTCTGAAAGTTACTTTTCCTCCTTTTGTCTTGATAATATTTTCAAATTAGTTTTTGTTACCAGCCATATATAGGTAACATCCACTATCCATGTACCATGTATTGTTGTTGGTACCTTCTCTATTTTCCTGAAATTAAGAAAAATTTAGGTTTTTAGAATCCAAACTTACATGGATCCGGAATTCTTAAAATCAAAATTTTAGGCACCCACATCTTTTTAGAAAAATAGGTTTTATGAAATCCTAAAGACTGTGTTTTGTTTAAAGAACAATTTTTTTCCCAGTGTCCACCACACTAACACTTAGTGTGGAATAGAGTACTTTGAGGAGCAAAATAATTGTTACTAAAAATCAGTTTAGAACCAGTATAACCAAAACCAGAACTATTCCTTAGAGGTCATATTTGAGAATACATTTTATCAAAATTTTCCTTACCTAAGGTAAAGTTTGACAAATGCTTCCTCAAGGAAAATATTTCGGATTTGAGTTTTATAACCAAGTTCTTGTCTTAAAAAACATTTGAATTTGAACTAGATGTAGGCTTGAAAACATTTTTCTTAGAAATTACGTTTTCTAGATCTTTAGAAAGTTTATTCTTCTCAGAACATACTTACTCAATATTTTTTGAAATACTTTCAAAATGAACATTTTTCTTATCAAGTTATTTAGAAATATATGATATTTCCTTAGTAAGAATATTATTCCTAGATTTTTCATTATTAAGTTTTTTATGAGCTTTGAATTCACAATCTCAAAATGTTTGGCTTATCTTCATCAGAAGAAGATTCTTTATATGAAGAGTTATAATATTTACTATTATTAGCATTCAAAGAAACATTGGTCATTGATTCATAATTGTGTACCTTATCCATAAAGCAATGATTTTCAATCGGTAGTCTGGCTATTAGACCAAGATTCTTTTGTCTAGAAAATTCATAATCTGAAGATTCATCTGAAGAGTCTCCACCACTAGCACTCCAGGTGTCATTAGCTTTCAAAACATTCTTAGCTTTAGCTTTGTAATATTTTTTTATATTTATCTTTGAATGCCTTTCCTTTCTTTCTTTTCTCTTGAGCATAGGACAACCAGGTCTTATGTGTCCAACTCTCTTGAATTCATAACATGTAACTTCTGAACCTTTCTTGTCTTTCCTTTATTTCTTCCTGTATCTATATTGAAAGTTCCTCTGTCATTCTATCCTGTCCATCCTTAGAGAAAGATTTTCTGTTTCATTTTCTGAGGATTCACTTCCACTAGATTTGGATTGAATAACAACTTTCTTGGATTTGGATCTAGTCATTCTCTTAAGAGTATTAGCTTTCATATGATTTGAAGTTGTAGTAAAAGAAACACTGCCATTTCCATTCTTCTTCATTAAGTTATCAGCATCTCTCTTCATTCTAGTCTCATGCTGAAGAAGAGTTCCAAACATTTCATCTAGGTAAATATGAGTGACTTTTCTATTCTAATCAATTGTCATTCTCTTGGATTCCCATTCATTCAGCATGATGTCTAAGATCTTGTCAATAAGAGCTTCATCATCTAATCCTTTCTCACCCATTGATTTTAAAATATTCAAAATATTCATGAATCTTTGTTGTACCATACATATGGGTTCTCCATAAGGAAGGATAAATCCATGGTATTCAGCTCTAAGCATAGCTCTTCTAGTTTCAATCAAATTGGAAGTTCCAAAGGTAGTAACTTCAAGTTTCTTCCAAATACTGTTTTCTGCTTCACAATATGAAATTTCGCTATATATATTTCTAGTCATGGATCAGAGCAAAGTATTGTGTACCTTATAATTCAGTTTCTATTCATGCGATATCTCCAATATTCGTAATCATTTCCATAAAATATAGGTGGTATAGTTAGATTGAGATTGTCTATAGAACCGACATTGATTCCTGCCATCTTAAAGAAAATTCTTTCCACAAAACTTGTTAATAGAAAAATTTTGTAAACAATGAAAGTATTATTACGCAGTAAAAATATAGAACAAGAGTATCTCTAAGAAAAAATGAATCTAAACTATACGATTCCTAAAAAATTATTACAAAAAAGTGTGAATCTGAAAATTCAATACCGAAAGATTCTCTTCTGAATCTAATCGTGAGATTAATTCAGAGATGACCTGCTCTGATACCAATTGTTGGATTGGTACAGGATATGAGGCTTAAAACATATGATACCAATTGTAGGATCAAATATTTTGTAATGATATGCTCAAATACAAGAGGGGGGTGAATTGTATACAAAATAATCTTAAGGAAATTTTTCATAACCAAAATTCACAACACCTCTAAGCTCTAATAACATTCTTGATTCTGGAAATATGATTACGGAAATAAAACTTAACAAAATTTTACAACAACTGAGATTCTACCTTAAAGTGTATAGAATCAAATATAATCAGAGTACAAGTCTAAGGAAGTATATGAAGATTATACTTTCCTTAACAATAAAAATGTAGCGGAAAACTTGAAACAAACAAGTAACAAGTAGTAAATATTATAACCAAAAGAGAAGGGTATCCAACAACCTTGGATAAAGGTCCATTGATTTATACTTTCAAGAAATTCTGTCTTACCCACACTAGGGTAATCCCTTGATATAAAGATCGGAGTCTGTCTTGCTATCCCCGCAAGCCCTCAACTTCAAGGTAGTCTGCACCTCTGTCTTCCTATCCCCGGAAGCCCTCGAATGTACTCAGCAACATTCCAAGTCGTACAAAGCAATTATGCACTAAAAAAAGTTTTAACAATCCATTAAAACTTTCTACACGAAGCATGAGAGTTTATAAGAGACTCTCTCCCTAGAAATCACTTCTAAAAGTTCTGAGCTTCAAAAAATCCAAAAGTTCCAAAAGTTATGATCTCTTTCAAATGAGATCATATTTATAGGCATGGCTTCAACGGTCAGATCCTTCATCCAATGGTCATATTTTTCCTTGAATTTTGGAGGGACCTGTACACATGTCACTAAAACAATATTTAGTGAGTAATTGAAAGAACGACATCATTTTGTAACAAAACAAGTGTAAGAAAAACTAAAAACTGATATTTGGAATGTAAGGAAATCAGAGTTCGGAGTCTAAACAAAATTCAATTCAGAGTCTACAATACAAGGATATTCAGATTCTATTTTCTAAAAATTTGGTACCTAAATTCTATAGAATTCCAGATTCTGAATTTCAAGGAAATTCGGAGTCTGGATTCATATAAATTTGGAACCCGGACTTTCAATGTTCAGAGTCAGAGTTCATGAGAATTCGGAGTCAGAACTCATAAGAGTTCGGAGTCTGTATTCAAAGAACTCAGAGTCAGAACTCAGAAAGTTCGTATACAGAATTCGTAATCAGAATTCAGAGTCATAACTCAGAAAGTTTGTATCCAGAATTCGTAATCAGAATTCAGAGTCAGAACTCAGATGAGTTCATAACCAGAATTCTGATTCAGAATTCGGAGTCAGAACTCATAAGAGTTCGTATCCAGAATTCGTAATCAGAATTTGGTGTCAGAACTCAGAAGAGTTCGTAACTATAATTCTGATTTAGAATTCAGATTATAAAACAGAATGCTTCATATCTAGGTATTTATAGGATTTTGAGGTTTTGGTTTTCAAACAGAATTTTACACTTAGAAAAATTGTCATATGATCAATGAAAACATGATAAGGATAAATTTCCTTAGGGAAGGAAATTTTTCCTTATAGAAGTAAAACTTGGGGTAAAAATAAATTTTCCTTAAGATAAGGTGTTTGTGATTTTCAAAACAAGAAGGAATGGTAAAGTCATAAGGAAACCTTATTGACTTACAATCTCCACCAAGTATTAAGGAATGGAAAAGTCATAAGGAAAACCTTATTGACTTAACAATTATAGGTTTCTTTTAATTTTATTCTTCAATTATTATTTTTTAAGTATTTTTTCAAGTGGTAAGGGACTCTTTAACTAAAACATTATTTTAAATGTTTTAATAATTTAATCTTATAAATATTTCTCATTAATAACCATGTTTTTAAAATGGTTTTATGATTTATTTATATATAAATTAATGTTTTAAATTGTTAATTCCTTTATATGTTTCAAAGTGGTAAGGGACACTTTGATTCAAAACCCTCTTTATTAAATGTTATAAATGGTTTTGGAAATGGATTGACTATTTTAGTATCTTGAAATGTTATATTGTGGTTGGAATGTGTAAATGTTATCTTTACTTAATGATTGTTTTATATGTTATTAATATGTTGTGGTTCTTATGCATTGTTTATGTATAGGGGTGGTTCTATGATAAACCTAGGGTGGGTGAGCTCGAGATAGATCTCCAATGCATTGGGTAATGTGACGGAGGTAAACGTTAATGTTTCTCCAAAGATATTTAGGGAATATACTGTGATGGGTATTCCAATCTTAACTCCCTATGTATCTGTGAAAGCTTCAATGTAAGTATGATATGGATACCACAAGTTACCTTTATGATTTATGATTTCTATGTGTTATTTATAAATCTTATTATTTCATGGGGTATGTTAAAGATCATATGATCTATGATTGAAAAGTATGATCTCTTTGATTTGTATGTATTCATGGACTAATGTTCTCTTTCCATCTTTATGTATCCCTTACTGATATTTTTATGCTCATCCCAAGTTTTTGAAATTTTTTCTACATGACTTAAAGATGAATAGGGTTCAGGTTGGGATCAAGGAAAAGTTATGTTGTCGAAAACATAGAACTAGACATGTTTCTTTTTTTAAGAATTTTTATTTTATGAAAAAAAATGGATACTGAGTAGAAGTGTCTACATGTAATATTCAAGTTGTTATGTATAAGTTATGACCTAATTCTCTAAATATCTAAACCTAAAAAGATACTCAATGTGAATTATTAACTTAATTAAAGATTATGTAATGTTTAAGGTTGGGGCCTTATACAGGAAACCTGAGTCATGGAATTACAAAGTGGTATTTGATCATGTTTTGGGATGAGATACTATCTATTAGAAATAGATATTGATTGCCTATATTTAGGAGGTATACCAAGTGAATTCGTGTCCAATATGATATCAATTGAAACCCAAGGTACAAAGTGATGTATAGTGTTGGGACTAGGAACTCTAGGATGAGTGGGGTGTTGGTTTGGACCAAGAATCCCATTGTGGAATAGATGAGACTTGGGATGAATCTTTTGTATCGGCTATGAGTCAGTGAATTTTCTATAAATCATGATTGTGGCATGCTTAGGTCATGACACACATGCATATTTGTGGTTTTTTACATACTTCCTCATCAAAACACATTATTAGTTAAACAAACTTATAATATAATTGGTGTTTTATGAATATATCAAAACATGCGATTAGATTAATAATGGATTGGATATTCTTGTTTGACTGGTTATTTGATTTATTTATTTTTCTTTACATATTTGGTCTCAATAGGGAAATGATTTATGGGATGGTGTATTTTTTAAGAAAACGTGATTTTGAAAATAAAACCTCATCTAGTGGTGTGATTCATGCATGAATATTTTTGTAAGTTGTTTTTACATGAAATGGCTCATAGAGATGATGATTTTGGAAGCATAGTAATTTTTAAGTTTTATCATAATTCAATGAAATTTGTTTTTGAAATTAGATTTCAAAGTGGATTTTTAAATGGGATCATATTTTGGGTAAATGATCAACAAGGATAGGAATTTTAGTAAATTCGGTTTTTAGTCAAAAACTTAGATTACAATGGGTGTTATAGTGAGGGATGGGACCCTTCTCTCCCAGCTCTGCCCCTTCCTCTATTAGTTTCACCTAGGTTTTCCATCGGAAACCCTCTAATTCAGGGTTGGAGGAACGTCTGAGTGCCATTTCATCCTCCCACCCTTCTTTTCTTCTCCTCTTCTTGCCTCCTCCATCTCTCTTCCTTTATGGAGGTGCATTTTTCTTGGAATTTGTCTTTTTGGGTGGATCTATTGGTTTCGATGAAGGTTGTTTCTTTTGAAATCCTCGACTACTTCTACCCTACTCTAACCTCATATTCCTTTGTTCCTCTCTAGGTCGAATCTTGAGCAATGGATACACTATGGTTTTGGGTTAAATGGTTCAGCAGTCCTGGATTTTTTAGGTTCCATTTTGCTCTATATTCCTTATATTTAGATGATGGTTTCAATCTCGCTGTGATGCCATTTTTTGTAAACTTAAAACGTTCAAATATCTACCCTGACCTCAAGTCCCTCCTCTCACCTCTAAGTTGGATTGGGAATGGTAGTTTCGTGGAGGTTTGGGGAGGTGAGATATAGTGGCTGAAGGTGCACCTAGCACGGTTTGATTCTCTTTGTATCTTTGATGATTTTTTGGTTTTTCTTCCTCATTCGGAGATTCCAATGGAAATCTTCATGGGGCTATTTCGTTTTTTTTAGTTTTCTTTCCCTTGTTTTCAGTGTTGTTTTGATGGTGGCCAGTGGTGCTGTTCACATCGATTCAATTTCAAGGTTTTTTTGTTTTCTATGGTGGTGGTTTGGATGTTCCTGGTTCACGAAGACATGGTGATGGGGTTTTTCGACATCTTCGATGGGATCCGATGTTCATCAGTGACTAGGATGGTGCTCGGATGGTGATGACGATGATGGTGAAGATGGAATTGCTGATAGGGGATCTTATAATGATGATGGATGGATATGGGACTCTACTAATATGGTTGATGATGATGGACACTCGATTGGTATGGAGGCATGATGGTAGGTGGAATCTTTCATTTCTGCATGTGGTAGTTTTTTAATTTCATGGATTTGGGTATTCCATTTTGAATTTTTAATTTCTAGGTAGTTTGATTGTTTTTTGAATTCTGGATCATGGTGGTATGTGGTTGGTATGTAGTTTATGGTTTTTGGTGTTTGGTATGTGCGATTAACACATTATCCATAAAGTGTATTTTTATAAAATACAAAAAAAATGGATTGGTTGGAAGTGGGTGTTATGGAAACTCAATTGAGTTTCTATGGGTTTAAAATATTTTCAAAATTAGTTTATATCATTAAAATGATTCTTATGTGACTTAGTGTGATTTTTTTTCATTATGGATTGGATAAAACCAAATTATTTATTATGTAATTGATATATTCTTCATATTTATAAGGACACTACCATACTAGGTTAGAAGGTGTGTTTGACTTGATTAATACGGTATGTATAATTGAAAATGGTGCCTATATAGAGTAATTTTTTGTGATTCCTATGATTAGATGGGAGTGACTTGGGTGGGTTTTTTTGTGTTCTTTTTTTATTCTATATTTGTTTTATGGGAGTCCCATGTATTGATATTGTGAGAAGGATATTCTTATTGGGGACATGAGGGTCCAATTTCTTGTTTTACCGGGTCCATGGTTGGAACTGATTGATTTAGAGTCTTAGTGAGAAATTATTATAGTTTGAATAACTTTAATAATTTTATAAATCAATGGTTAATGTTTTTTTTTGGATTAACTATAGAAATTAGAAACCGTATAGTAGTTAGTTGTCAGTGTTCTTGTTTAGTGAGCTTATGGTGAGGATTCCCCTATGGTAGGGAGAGTTATATCAGATAATGGATAGTTGCTAATGTAGTGGATTTCCAGTGAATGTATAGAAACAATTTGAGGATTTAGGTGTGAATTTTGATGGGTTCCATGTGATAGTGACAGACTCATCATGGTTTCAATGGAATTTCAATGTGAATCGAATTAGATTTATATCAATTCTTGTGAGTAGAGCATAATAGTTGGATGTGTCGATAGAGTTTTTAATTTTGGGAATTTATAATCGAAGGCATGACCATATTTTTTTATGGTTTTGGATGGTTTAGTGATGCCTTTAGATATTATGGTATCATAATCAAGTGTTTTGGTGGTGAGATGATGTTTTAGTAGTAAAACCAAGAATTTTAAGGAATTTCATCTAGTGGTGGAGAGGATAGTGTTTTGTGAGGAGTTAGATGTGATGATTTTAAAACCACATCAAGAGTGTAGTTCAAGATGTGTTTAAGGAGTTTTGAAGGTTTAACCTCAAATTTAGGGTAAAATATGGTGTTTTCAGGATTTTTACTTGGGGTTATGCAAAAGAAGTATGATAGATACTTGGTGATGAAATATGGTGCATTAGCAGTAATATAAGAACCATTATAGGTCGGGGTTATTGTTTTGAAAGGTTTATGAGTATTATTAATGATGATAAGTGTTATGGTGGGGGTAGGGGAAATCCCAACCCCTTGAAATGTTGTAAATATTAATGAAAATTTGATTTTTTTTAGAATTCTGGAGCAGGGATCGTCTTTCAAGTTGATATTTGGACTTGAATCCAATGATTTAGAGAACCTTGAGATGATATTTTTGGATATGAGTTGATTCCAGTGAGGTTCCTCAGGTGATCATGAAATTTTTGAGGTTTTTATAGGATAATTATCATATGTTATTTGAGGGGTTTTCCTAGGTTTCATGGTTTTGTGTTCACATATTAGGGTAAACCATGTTTCACCCTGATCTTTAGGAGGTTTTTAGTTCAAATTTTATAGAACATAGTTATCCCATATTATTAGCACATAGTAAAGGTGAAATATTCTGGATTTTATAGAAAACCATGTGAGTTGTGGGATTTGGGGATTGACACATGATTACCACAAAATTTTAGAAAAATCATGTGGGTCCTGCAATTTTAGTTTTATATGTGCTTTCCATGGTTAGAACACAATTTGGAAAATCATGTTGGGTTAATTACTTTTGAAAATAAAGCATTCATAGTTCGTTCATGGTTTGGTAAATGTGTGGCCATACTATACGAGATGGATTTTCTTATACAATGCATACCACATGGTTGTAGAATGGGTTTTTTAACATGAAACCAAACACTATGTCCTATATAATTTCATTAAAAATTGGGAAATGTTCATTTTTTTCATGTGATATTTTAATCCCAACCCCATTCTTCTCTCCCTTGTGTTCACAATTTCCATGGGGCCTCTACCCCTCTTCTCCCTTTGGATCCATTATAACAAGGGGTGTTTTTGTTATTCCATTAAGTATTTGAGGTGAAAATAACATCTTTCTCCTTTCATTCATCCTACACATTGTTCTTATTTTGATTTTGGTTGTCTTTGGATTATAGTTCTTGAAATTTTTCCACTGAATCATAGTGTAAATTTTCATGATTTTTGGATATTTGTTATTCATCACATAGAAGAGGACCTAAGAAGATGTGATTTAGTCATTGTTCATCACTTCACTTGAGGTATGTTGTTCCACAAATTTATTTTCAATTTTGGAATACATTTAAATTAAATTAATTATTGAATCAAATTTATATGTTAGGTATTTTTTCTTATAATTGATTTGAGATCATTATATAAAACTTTTGTGTGGGTTCGGTCACTATTTTGGTGTGATGAGGTCACCAGATTCCCTGAACTTGGTCTATCTTGTCAATTGATGGTAAGATTTCATTTCCAAAGAACGTAACTCTGAGTTTGAGTTGGGTGGCCTTGAATTTTATAAGTATCTTCATTAAGAGTTTCTCTTAAATTCACATTTCATCATTATTATAATTTTTTCATATTAAATTTACTTATGTGACTCTGATAAAAGGTAGGATAGATTAGAATCAACCTAATAGTCATCACATACCATATAGGTTTCTTAATGGTTTGATGGTGGAACCCATGTTGAATTTTTTTCAATGGTCATCCTTATGTATTTTCTTGGTCTTGTGAAAATTGTTAAATGAAAATAGTCTCCCTTATAATTTTTCTTAAAGGGGAATTTATTGAAATATTGTTTAAAATAAAATGAATGATTTAAGAAATAGGCATGGAAATGGGATTTAAAAATGTAAGTGAGGTTTTTAAAGAATGATTGAGTGGGATTTTGGGTCTAGGGACTTTTATAGGAATAATAATGGTTGATTCCTTTTTCAAATGATTTGTAAAGAAGTTTTTGGTTTTATTCTTTTTAAATGAAATAAATGAGGGTGTAACTTGATATAGTTTGGCCCATTTGAAATCATAAGGGCAATGACCTATTTTGAAAACTTTGTAATATTGTTGTGGTTATTATTTTTTATTTCTAATTGATTATGTTTTTCTTGATGATGTATCTTATGAGTGTATCCTAGTGAGGACTTGTTGTAGAATTAAAATTATGGATTGAACAAGTTAGATGTGATAGACCCCCATGAAGGGTAGATATGGGTCTAAAGGTCTATAATGAGTGATAAGAAATGAGTGACATTATAACTGGAATTATGGGATGGTTTAGAGAGATGTGATTATAGTCAAGGAACCTTTATAGGGTGACCATGTCATGGATTGGCTAAGGGGACCCATGGTAGGTTCCCTAGTAGTATATTGACCACAGGGTGGATGGTTGTGAGATATGTCTGGTGATGATTATAGGTATCCTATTAGAAATATAATTGATACTTTGAGCATTATATATCCCTATTAATAAGGTTAGGTCATGATTTTTATGTTGATCAGGTTTTCAAACAACGAGTTTGGGAATTTGGCCAACTCCTTTAATTATTATTATTATTTGTATAATGAAATATGATAAGATGAGAGTGAAAAAATTACATTGAGTATTTAAAATTGAATTCCCCAGTAAATCTATTATATTCATCCATGGAAATATTTTTATGAGTTCTTAGAGAGATATACCTAGGAGTTATATTTTGAGTTTGATTTTGATACTCAATCTTGAGAAGTCCTTGGGGTGATTCCTCCTTAGATTCAGTTGTGTATCCTACTAATATGAAATTCTTGATATGTCTGGATTCAAACATCAGATGTGATGGGATAACTTTAATTCAAAGGGTCCCTAGGTTTTATAGAATTTCTAGGTACCATCCATTTGATCCTAATGATGATTATTATAATATGGAGATAGGGTCACCCTTAGGGTCTAACCAGTTTATCATTATGATTTTGTTATGAAATTTCATAGAATTCATGGGAATTGAATGTGTTCCTAATAAAATAGTATAATATATGGATTAATAGGTCATCCTTGTGATCTAGACAAAGTTTTACACTTTATATATTCCTAGAGTACTTCCTAGGATCTAGTTTTTACACCTTAGTAGAGGCTTGTGTGTTTGATCCTGAGGCAGGATATGTATCCCCCTGATGTGATATATTATTCTCATAGAAAATCCAACAATAGAAAAAAAAAGGTGTGATATTGAGAACTAGTTTAAATATAGGGTTTAGTCCCCCATAGTGGTTACTTATTGATAGATAAATCTACCTCTAACCGAAGCAGGTGTAGTCAGAGTTATGGGTGTTTTTTAGTACACTTCATTACCCAAAACTTATATTTCATGTGTTGGCATGTTATGTTTCCATGTGGGTTCATTTCATGGGCATGACCAAACTCTTTATATATATATTTAAAGGGTATCAACTAGATCATAGAATCACTCAACACTTTTGAGGTAATTGAGATTCCCACTGGATCATTTGACTCACCCCATACCTACATATATAGCATGGATTTTTATGTACATTGGTAGGTATTTATATTTTTTCTCAGGACACAAGTACTACTAGGAGCTAGATTCATGGTATAGTTATTGTGAGATATGGAGGCTAGGTGATCTAGAAGGTGGTTTATAGTAAGTTGGGATAGAGGAAGATTTTCTTTTTAGTAATATATTAGTTATTGATTGGCATGTACTAACTAGTGTGATTTTTAAGATATGTGATGCTTATTTTATTTATGCATAATATTGTTTTAATACTTTCTATTCTAGACATCGGGGGCCTAGAGGGCTCCCAATTTTTTCCTATAGGACTTTTTGGGAATTCCATTATACAGACAGTTATGCTGAATTTTTCATATATTCATGAAAAAACATTAGGCCTTCTGTTTTAGGGAATATTCTCCCCATGATTATCTTAGGCCCTCTCTTCTATTCAAAAACCTCTAGTGTTTGGGGAGTAACACTTGAGGTATTGTGGAATCTCTATGTGGCTACCGTCTAGGGTGAACAGGATGGGGCGTTAGAAATTAACCTTAATTTTTTAACAAACATACTATAAAATACAAGCATTGAAGGATTAAAGTGTGGAAGAAGAGGGATATAAAGGATTATCTTTCACTATTTCTCAATTTATTGGAGAACCCCAATCCTGAATGGGGTTTTAAAACAAACCCCCCCAAAAATCATACTCTCTCTGTTAAAGTGAAACTCAAGCAACCCATTAGAAGTATAGTGGTGGTCCACTAGAATTTTAGAGTAAATGAAAGTGATAAAACACCATTATAAAGTGTACTATAGGATCAGTATGATACTTTTTGGGTTTTGGTTGATTTTTTATGCCACTACTCTAAGACACCTCATTCTCTTAATAATTGAAATTAGGTTTTATTCTTCTATACCCAAACATACACTTATAAAATCACTTCATAATTATTTAAAATACATAATATAACTTTATTTCAAAATATAAATTTGATATTTAAAATTTCCCACATCCCGCTTATATTGGAATATAGTTTTCCACTAACTCCACTGATACACAACGGTGCATGTTATTGAAGGATACTCAATAAAACATTTATTAATTCATTATAAACAAGTAAATTAACAAAAACATTTATTTTTTATTTTAAAAAATATTTTTCTAAAATGATTCCAATTTTTTTTAATAAATTTATATTTAGTTTAGGGACACTATTGAATTATTTAGTAAAACATTCATTAATTTTTTATTGATTCATTAAATTATTGAAAACACAGTTGAAAAATAATAAATATTTATTGAATATTTAACATAAATAAATCAACAATATAATTTACTAAAAACACACAAGACTTCACATGTTATTTGAATCAAAATGTCATATATAATGCATTAAAAAATGAAAAACTGACTCTCAACTGAGCCTTATGACTCATATTGAGTTCCATCATTTGGTACTCAAGATACTCTAACTCAAATTTTACTTAAACCAATGGTTTCTATCTCATACATCCCAAGTAAAATAAGATCCCTCTAAAAGTAAATGAATCAATTATATTTATAAGTTACTTCTTACATCCCAAAACATTATATATCCTATATATAAATTCTTAGAAAAACCCAAACACGGCACTAGTGCCACTTATCATGACCCGACCTTGATATTATATCATCCTATTTCAAACTGCAACTTCCCCAAGCTTGTGTCCCCAATCATGAATGCTATAGGTTCATTATTACAGAATAATTTACCCTATGTATATATTATTCTTGGTTAAATATAGATTACACAAAAATATAGCCTTACCATTCATTTATCAAATTTTTTGTAAAATAAAAAAATATCATGTATGTCAGGGAGTTTTAGTTATACCTCTATAATATAAAATAACCATTAAAATATATGAAAAATAAATCATCGCATAATTTAAAGAAAAAACTCATATAATAGAAAAAATTTCATAATAGTATATAGTCAATGTATATAGAAAATGAAAAAATATATATAAATAATACAATTGGTGACATGAAAAACTAATCTCTCCAATGATAGTCACCTACTCTTTATGTATTGATGGATTTTTAATCCTACAAATGAAATCAACCTAATCTAATAATTTTACAAGAAAATACTCTCACATCACTTCATATATTAGAGATTTCATAAGTGAAATTGTATATACACTAGAATATATACATATATATGAGGTCATATTATATAACTCATTCGGGAACCATGATTCATGGTCCTATCATAATCTTGCACACAAATAAACACACACATGCACACACAAACACACACACACACACATGTGTGTGTGAGTGCATACTTGATAATGACTTGATATGAAGTATTAGAATAAAATAGAAAATAATTTGATACAAACACAATAGTTATATGTTATTGTTAGGTAATAATAGTAAATATAAACCTTAATATTGGGTTCTAAATCCTAATAAAATCATTATGGAATCCACTATACCTTCTTTGATACCTTCATGATAATTACTATACCTACTTCAATACATGATTAGAATACAAGATGAAGGATACATATGAGTCAAGGAACCATAATTTCATTCCCATGGGAAAGTGGAATGAGAAGAAAGAGATTGGGAACCTGTAAGACTACCCCATGGGGAATGTGGAAAAGTGAGAAAATTTGAAACCTTTAAAACCTTCCCATATTCTACCATAAGAACCGTCATCAATAAAATTACCATAAACAATTTATTTGGATGAAATGTAGTCAAAAAATTAATAGCATATAAATAGTAGATATAAAAAACCATTAGTGAAATCAATATTAGAAGAAAATAATCAATATCATAACCCCATTTTCAAATGTTTATAGAATTTATAAAAAATAACATGATATATTTCCCCTTTATAATACTAGAACAACCCATGAATATCATATTTAATTGATAATAAAAAAATGTTATAATCCTTATTTCAACATATGTACTATTCATATATAACAAAAAAATCAACATTTATAAATGCTAGGTATATAAATAAGCCATATAGATGACATATGAAGAATATAATATAAACCTTGTTGGTAAAACAATGATATAAACGTATATCATCATACCAAAACTATAATTCCAATAATTTTTTAAAAGAAAATATTTTCAAACAATTACATTTAAAATATGAATCTATTCCCACTTGATGTTGTTGGGTACATTACCACATTTTAATTAAACCACCAGAAGATACTACACTATAACTTCACATATGGAAGTAAAAGATCCAGAATAAAAACAAAACTTAGATGCCTAAACTATCAATGAAAACCCACATTGAATCATAATTTTGAAATGTAAAAGCTCCAGAATAATGCAATAAATAATATCAAAAATCCTGATCATAAGAAGAAAAAATGTAAGATAAAGGACCACAAAAAAGGATTATATAGTTCAAGATGATGCACATGGGAATGATGCTATAATTTTATTCCAAGAATCAGGAAGGATGATTACAATGATCTCGATATCTAAATCACACAAATGTGTATAGATTATAAGTGATCCACCCTAAATTTTATAGAATTTTATATCCAATTTTTCCAATCACCACCACCATATGATCTTCATGGGATGAAGTCTAACTATTATGAGATAGATGGAGAAACCCTTTTGTGGTAAAATAATCCCACCACCTCAATGTGCCTAGATAGTTGATTGTTCACCCTTTTAGTGAACTCAAAATATGTCCCTCCTAATTTATCTTTTAGTAAATATTATTCTGATGGAATGAAATCTACTGCACTAAACATCATCTTATGGTGATCAGACACTCAAACTCTATTACCCCATATCCATAGAGTAATAAAAAATAAGGCTAATAAATTTTTAATTTCAGTGTTCTAACATCTCATCCTTTAATAAAAATGAATCTCATGTCTCATCAATCTCCCAATTGATATTAATTCTAATTTTTTGACTAAGTACTATTCCAAATACCATACATAATTATTTGTTAAATTTTTTTAAATAATATTAATGGTTACCCACTATTTTTTCCTTTCAATTAACCCAAACTTACTGAGGTGTAATACCACTATAGAACTTCCCGATTCATGAACATTGAAATTATGTAGATTTTATTTTGTACCCTATTAGTATGATATATGTCTAAAACTTCTTCCTCCAATAGTGTCCAAATGATTTTGTACTTCAACATAATATGCCTCATCATAAAATAAAACATTAGATTTCTATATAATTGAATCACACTATGTGAGTCACAAAACAAAAACCCTAGTGTTTTTTTTTTCAGATCCTCCAGCAACCCCTACAACAACACCATCTCTTTCTATGCTTCTTTCAATGTGACGTACTTTGATTCCATTATAGAAAGTGTGACCACTAGTTTATTTGTAGATAAAAAAAATATTTTTTATAATAAAAGTGAAAACCTATCTAGATTTTATCTTCCTATAATTTGAATTTACACTAAAATAAAATTATGATAAACATTTTAGAGGCTCATCTATTCAGGATCAAAGCACTAATTCTTCATAACCCTTTATGTGGTGGAGGATTTATTTCATAGCCTCCCAATTTTCCACTCAAAGGTTTTCTATAAACCTTATAACAACTCAAACTACCTTTAAAATGTCTATATGAGTATATATCATGGTTTATGTCAAACTTATAAGAGTTTATTCATATATAAAATTCACCATATAATAAAATTTAGCTTCTATTTGAGGTGAATTATCATTTCTTAGCTTAAAATTTCTAGATAAAAGTGTGGTTATATGTTTTAACTTCGACAAACCTAGAGTTATAGAACCTTTTAGATGTATTCAGCATGTGTTAGTTATAATTTACTATAATTCTAGTATCATATAGTCCTCATCCCTAAAATTCTAATTGTTGCATCGAGATATTTTATCTCGAAGATTTTAGGAAACTCAGAACTTAGCTCATAGATCCTACATTTAATCAAACCCACTATCTGTATTTAATACATATAAATTTGATGGATGATAAAACTCCCATTATTAAATACCTTCTATTAATATCTATTTCCATGATATCAGTGATCCTTGAAACTATCTAGCTACTCCATTAATATTTATGCATCTAAATCCCGTGAAGGAATATTATATTTAAATCTATTTTTTTAGATGAATATTGTCCAGTATAGCCATAATAAAAAATATTTGGATAGTTGTGTTTTTAAATATTGGAGAATATATTTTAAATAAATACACTCATTTATTTTGTTGAAATCCCTTCGAAACTAGAATGGTCTTGTACCTTTTCATGATATATTCCTCTTTCTTCATCTTATAAACCCACTTTTTCTAAATAATATTCTTCCCAAAATGTCTCTCCCATAAATCTAATGTTTTGGATACATATATGAATCATGTTCATACCCAATTTATAAATTCTAGTATTCGTAATATTTTAAATTATTTTCCACCTTTAGGAATTTAGGATCTCCATCATCTGTTAGAAGTAGATAATGCAAATTACACCCATACCTTTTCACATAGTGCCTCTACCTAGAAGATTTGTGAATTTTTTTCCCACAATTGAGATCTTTTAAATAAATAAACATATATATTATGAACTATATATGCTTAAGATTATATATTAATTAGAATCTCTGATACTTTAGAACTGGGAAACACCATCATTACATGACCCCTTTCTTCAAAAAAAACTCCACGGAAAGGCCTGGTGTTTCGTATAATATCTTAAATCCTAAATTTTCTAGATGTACCATATCTTCTAGTAATTTAATCTAGGTGAACAATTTATTCCAATGGTAATTTTTTTCATCATAATGTATTTCTATATTCTAATCCCTGCATAGGATCTCTTTGTTAAATATCACACTTTGACTTTTGATGACATTCCAAGTGTCATTATACTAAAGTCTAAATTTTAATAATTCATCACCATATCCAATAATGTAACATTATCCTCACTTAGAATATATCTTTTCTCATCCCTTGGATTCAAAATAGATATAGGAATGTGATCTAAATCCTTTGATGAAGTTCAAATCAAAGTTCCTTCTATAACAAAAATTCTCCGAATGATATTTCCCAATGGGTGATAATTGAATTTGATTGACTAATAATGATGCACAGTTCATATCATTTACCAAAAACACCAATGTAATCCATATATTAATAATCATGCATCTACCCTTCTCCAAAAAAGTCTATTTCAACCTATCCATAACTTTGTTTTTCTCCGGAGTCCTTGGCATAGTTTTCTCAAAATAAATCCCCTTCCACCAATAGAATCATTGGAACTCACTACTTCCCTAATCACTAACATTATATTCCCATAAGAACAAAAAAATACTTTTTGTATCCTTACCTACCATGTACCACCACTAAATATATGTTTTTAACACTTATGAAATTTAATTGATGATTTAAACCCACAATTTTCATGTGGAGTTATCGATAAAATTCACGTAGTAGAGTAAATATCAATGAGAACACACTAAAGTTATCCCCAAAAAAATATTTTTAAAACAAATATAACATAAAAATATTTGTTGTTTCCTATTTTTTTCATAAGTATACCTTCAGCTAATTTTTAAAGATAAAATCCTCATACATTTCATACTCCATGATTCTTGTCTTTAAAAAAATATTATCAGTAAGAATATCCATTCCCTTCTCCCTTAAGTGTCTTAGATGGTCCTGAAAACATTTAGGGGAAGTAACTTCTCCACCATACATCACTAATTCTAATGAACCTATATTTTAGAAGGTTATTTCCTTCACTCCCTTTTCTACAACCATGGATCCATAGGAAATATTCCTTATTCAATCTACAAACATTTAACAAAAACCTAAATCAATGAGTTTTCCCATGGAAATAAATTTATTCTATAATTTGGATATTTGTTACACACATTGAAAGTTTATAAATCCTTTTTTCATTTATTATATAGAGAAATATCCCATGAAAACAATCTTGATATCTTTTTTATCTACTGGATAAATTATTTTATCTTCTAGAGATATAATTTTTCATACTCTCTCTCCCGCTCTCTTAGATTTTGAATAGAATGAAGCACTAGAGTATATCACTCCAGACTCTAGTTATTTTGTGGTACTTAGGAGAAAACCACACCTTTAATATAATAAAAGGTTCATATATACACTTATTGATATATATATTCAAGTGTTCAACCGCTAATCACTATAATCCTTTTTAAATTGGTATTTCTTCCCATAATACCAACATAAGAGAAAATCATTCACTGTACTAATTTTTCTTCATCTCCTCATACCTTTCCCTTTCATTTTACCCTTCCATGAAACCTTGCACCCTCTTCTTTCTACACTATAATCTTATTCATAAGATATTAGAATTTTTTTAAGATGTTTTTATTAATTCAAGATTAATTCATAACCATCTATGAACATTAAATCTATCATTCCACTGGAATTAATCAAATTTATCACCATCACATCCCATGATCCTTGAAGTGAGAAAATTAATAAGAATTACCAAAATATATCTTTGAAGTCTTCCTTTAATAAATTCTAACTATCTTCTAATTACATCAATTTCATTTAGATGATTAGTTGAAGACCTCCATTTTGACATTCTCATACTAAATAGTCTCCTTAGTAAGACCTATTTGTTCATTATCATAGGCTTCTCATGATTATCATCTAAGGTATTCATGATTTTTAATTCATTCATAACATTATATATGTTGAACATCACGTTCCTTGTAAATTTACATGCACATCATCTAGAGTGATTTCTTATCCATCCTCTCCCATTGCATTTTTTCATATCTTATGACTTTTCTGAATTCAATGGAATATCGAGGTCATCTTATAGAATAAAATACTATATATACATTTTCCAAAATAAAAAATCCATTCTCTAAAACTTCTATATCATTCTCTTGAATGATTATGTTTCAACAAAATATTTGAAATACCTCTACTTCTGGTCAATATAAAATAAGAGGAAAGGAATGTATTACCAATATTCTCTTATAAGGTGAAGGTAATAATATTACTATTGAACCGAGCTTTTAAACACCTTCATCAGAGACTAATATTTTATAATCACTCTAACCATATGCTCTAACAACACATATTGCACTACAACAAAAAAAGGCTTTATCAGCGCTCAAAACGGGCTTTATCAGCACTAAAAAAGCACTGTAAAGCTCAGCACTGATAAAGGGGGGGTTTCCTTTATTAGTGCTGAAAACACACTGATAGAGGGAGACTTTATCAGCACTAAAAAGGATCTGATAAAGGACCCCTTTATTAGCGCTAAAAAAGAGCTCATAAATATGTTTTTTATCAGTTCTCATTTAGCACTGATAAACTGACCCTTTATCAGGGATTTTTTAGTGCTGATAAAGTTGTCTTTTATTAGATCTTTCTTAGCGGTGATCAATTCTTCCATTATCAGCACTAAAACAGCTCTGATAAATGCCTTGTCTGCTGCAACAAAAAGTTGTACAGCATCACACCCAAACAAAATCTGCAAAAATTTCAGTATCTCAACAAGTATACCCATACAAAATTAACACATAATTCATAAGGTAATTATACCAAGTATACCCAAACAATAATTATACCCATACACCATTAAAAATAATTCATAAGTTAATTAAATACATAATGAATTCAATTCAAAATTCAGGGGGTTGGGGGGCTCTTCAGGGGTTTGGGGTGGCTGTCCAAGGGGGTAGTAGTGTCTGGGGGGGGATGGGAGTGTCCGGGGGGATAGGGGTGTTCGGTGGGTGGGGGTTGTCCAAGAGGTTGGGGGCATTCTAAGGTGGGTGGGGTGGTGTCCATGGGGTGGTGGAGGCTGTCCATGAGGGTGGGGGTGTCCAGGGGGGTGGGGTGTCTAGGTGGTGGGGTGGTGTCTAGGAGGGGGTGTCCAGGTGGGGGGGTTGTCCATGGGGGTGTACAGGGGGTGGGATCGTGTTTAGGGTGTTGGGGGGTGTCCGGGGGGTGGGGGTGTATGGGGGTGGGGGCGGTCCAGGGGGTTGGTGGGGTTGTCCATGGTGGGTGGGGTGGTGTCCAGGAGGGTGGGGGTGGTCTTCCATGGGTGGGGGTGGTCCAGGTGGTGGGGTGGTGTCTAGGAGGGGTGGGAGTGCCATCTAGGGGTTTGGTGGGTTTCCAGGGGGTGGGGTGTCCGGGGGGGCGGGGGGGCTGTCCATGGTGGGGGGGTTGTCCATGGGCGTGTCCATGGGGGTGGGGGTGTCCAGGGGATTGGGGGGCTTTCCAAGGGTTGGGGGTGTCCAGAGGGGTGAGGGTTTCTAGGGGGTGGGGTGGTGTCCAAAGGTGTGGTGGCGATCTAGTGGGTTGGTGGGGATGTCCAAGGAGGGTGGGTGGTGTCCAAGGGGGTGGGGGTGGCTGTCCATGGGGGTGGGGGTGTCCAGAGGGTGGGGGAGGTGTCCAGGTGGTGGGGTGGTGTCTAGGGGGTGGGGGCCATCCAGGGGGTTGGGGGTTTGTCCATGGATCATTCTACTAAATTATCAATACAATCCGAATGCATTTGGTCAGATTTTTGTATGTCAGTTGTTGTTTTCACTTAAAATTATGTCCATTTTAAATAGAAGAGAGACACTTTGAGTGATACTGGCCACACCATGCCTCGGATTGAGGTGGGGTTGAATCTTACATGTCAAAAATGACCCATGGATATTTATCCTAAAGGGTCAACACAATCCTAATGTGTTTGGTCAGATTTCTGTAGGTCAGTTGTTGTATTCACTTAAAATTCTATCCATTTTAAACAAAAGAGAGACACTTTGAGTGATACCAGCCACACCATGCCTCGGATTGAGGAAATTTTGACTCATACATGTCAAAAATGACCCATGGATCCTTCTTCTAAAGTATCAACACAATCCTAATGTATTTGGTCAGATTTTCGTAGGTCAGTTGTTGTTTTCACTTAAAATTTTGTCCATTTTAAACAAAAGAGAGACCCTTTGTGTGATACCAACCACACCGTGCCTTTTATTGAGGTGGGGTTGACTAATACACATACCAAATGACCCATGGATTGTTATCTTAAAGTATCAACACAATCTGAATGCGTTTGGTCGGATTTCTGTAGCTCAGTAGTTGTTTTCACTTAAAATTCTGTCCATTTTAAACAAAAGAGAGACACTTTGAGTGATACCAGCCACACCGTGCCTCGTATTGAGGCAGGGATGAATTTTACATGTCATAAATTACCCATGGATCGTTCTCCTAAAGGATCAACACAATCCAAATGCGTTTTGTCATATTTTCATTCATTAGTTGTTGTTTTCACTTAAAATCCTGTCCATTTTAAACAAAAGGGAGACACTTTTAGTGATACTGGTCACACCGTGCCTCAGATTGAGGCGAGGTTGAATTTTAAATGTCACCAATGCACCCATGGATCATTCTCTTAAAGGATCAACACAATATTAATGTGTTTGTTCAGATTTTCATAGGTCAGATGTTGTTTTCACTTAAAATTCTGTCCATTTTAAACAAAAGAGAGACACTTTGAGTGATACCGGCCACATAGTGCCTTGTATTGAGGCATGGTTGAATCGTAAACATCAAAAATGACCCATGTATTGTTCACCTAAAGTATCAACATAATTATAATGCGTTTGGTTGGATTTCCATATGTCAGTTGTTTTTTCACTTAAAATTATGTCCATTTTAGACAAAAGGAAGACCCTCTGAGTGATATCGGCCACACCGTGCCTCGGATTGAGGTGTGGTTTACTCATACACATCACCAAATCACACATGGATCTTTATCCTATAGGATAAACACAATACGAATGCGTTTGGTTGGATTTACATAGGGTAGTTGTTACTCAAAATTCTATCCATTTTAAACAAAAGAGAGACACTTTGAGTGATACCAGCCACACTGTGCCTCAGATTGAGTCTATGTTGACTCATACACATCATAAATTACCTATGTATCTTTCTCCTAAAGGATCAACACAATCCGAATGCATTTGGTCTGATTTCTATAGGTCATTTGTTGTTTTCACTTAAAATTCTTTCCATTTTAAACAAAAGAGAGAAACTTTAAGTGATATCGGCCACACTGTGCCTCGGATTATGGTGGTGTTGAATCGTACACATCACAAATGTCCCATGGATCGTTATCCTAAAGGATCAACATAATTCGAATGTGTTTGGTAGGATTTGAATATGTCATTTTTTGTTATCACTTAAAATTTTGTCCATTTTAAACAAAAGAGAGACCCTTTGAGTGATACCGGACACATTGTGCCTCGAATTGAGCCAGGGTTGACTCGTACATGTCACCAATGCAACCATGGATCATTATATTAAAGGATCAACACAATCCAAATGAATTTGTTCAAATTTCTGTATGTCAGTTGTTGTTTTCACTTAAAATTTTGTCCATTTCAAACAAAAAGAGAGACACTTGGAGTGATACCGGTCACACCGTGCCTTGGATTGAGGCACGGTTGACTCTTACACATCACAAATGACCCATGGATCATTATCCTAAAGTACCAACACAATACGAATGCATTTTGTCAGATTTTCATATGTCAGTTGTTGTTTTCACTTAAAATTCTGTCCATTTTAAACAAAAGAGAGACCCTTTGAGTGATACCGGCCACACCGTTCCTTATATTGAGGTGGGGTTGATTTTTACACATCCACAAATCACCCATGGTTCATTATCCTAAAGTATAAACACAATAAAAATGTGTTTGGTCAAATTTCCATAGGTCAGTTGTTGTTTTCACTTAAACTTTTGTCCATTTTAAACAAAAGAGATTCACTTTGAGTGATACTGGCCACACCATGCCACAGATTAAGTCAAGGTTGACTCATACACATTAAAAATGACACATGGATTGTTCCCCTAATGTATCAACACAATATGAATTTGTTTGGTCAGATTTTCATACGTCAATTGTTGTTTTCACTTAAAATTATGTCCATTTTAAACAAAAGAGAGACCCTTTGAGTGAGACCGGCCACACCGTGCCTAGGATTGAGGTGGGGTTGCCTCTTACACGTCACCAACACACCCATGGATCATTATCCTAAATGATCAACACAATTTGAATGTGTTTGGTTGGATTTTTGTAGGTCAGTTGTTGTTTTTTCTTAAAATTTTGTCCATTTTAAACAAAAGAGAGACACTTTGGGTGATACCAGACACACAGTGCCTCAAATTGAGATAGGGTTGACTCGTACACGTCAAAAATGACCCATGAATTGTTCTCCTAAATTATCAACACAATAATAATGTGTTTGGTCAGATTTGCGTACGTCAGTTGTTGTTTTCACTTAAAATTCTGTCCATTTTAAACAAAAGAGAGACCATTTGAGTGATACCGGCCACACCGTGCCTCGGATTGAGGCGGGGTTGACTCATACATATCACTAACACTCTCATGGATCTTTCTCATAAAGGATCAACACAATACGAATTCGTTTTGTTGGATTTCTGTAGGTCAATTGTTGTTTTCACTTTAAATTCTGTTAATTTTAAACAAAAGAGAGACACTTTGAGTGATACCAGCCACACCATGCCTCAGATTGAGGCGGGGTTGACTCTTACATTTCATAAATGACTATTGGATCATTCTCCTAAAGTAACAACACAATCCAAATGCATTTGGTCTAATTTGCGTATGTCAGTTGTTGTTTTCAGTTAAATTTCTGTCCATTTTAAACAAAAGAGAGACACTTTGAGTGATACTGGACACACCGTGCCTCGTATTGAGGTGAGGTTGACTCATTCACATCACCAATTCACCCATTGATAATTATCTTAAAGTATCAACACAATATGAATGCATTTGTTCATATTTTCATAGGTCAGTTGTTGTTTTCACTTAAAATTCTCTCCATTTTAAACAAAAGAGAGACACTTTGAGTGATACCGGCCACATCGTGCCTAGTATTGAGGCGTGGTTGACTTTTAAACTTCAAAAATGACCCATGGATCGTTCTCCTAAAGTATCAACACAATCCAAATTCATTTTATTGTATTTCCATAAGTCAATTGTTGTTTTCACTTAATATTCTGCCCATTTTAAACAAAAGAGAGACTCGTTGAGTGATACCGGCAACACCATGCCTCGGATTGAGGCAGGGTTGACTCATAAACATCACCAAATCACCCATGGATCATTATCCTAAAGTATTAATACAATCAGAATGTGTTTGGTTGGATTTCCAATGGTCAGTTTTTACTAAAAAAAATTGGCCATTTTAAACAAAAGAGAGACACTTTGAGTGATATCGGACACATAGTGCCTTTTATTGAGGTGAGGTTGACTTGTACATGTCATAAATGACCCATGTATAATTATCCTAAAGGATAAACACAATCCAAATTCTTTTGGCCAGATTTTCGTAGGTCAATTCTTGTTTTCACTTAAAATTTTGTCCATTTTAAACAAAAGAGAGACACTTTGAGTGATACCGGCCACACCATGCCTCATATTGATGTGGGTTTGAATCATACACGTCATAAATGACCCATGTATCGTTATCCTAATGGATCAACACCATATTAATGCATTTGGATAGATTTTCATATGTCGGTTGTTGTTTTCACTTAAAGTTCTATCCATTTTAAACAAAAGAGAGACCCTTTGGGTGATACCGGCCACGTCGTGCCTTGAATTGAGGCGGGGTTAAATCCTACACATCACCAACGCACCCATGGATAATTATATTAAATAATCAACATAATCGGATTGTGTTTGGTTGGATTTATGTAGGTTATTTTTTGTTTCCACTTAAAATTCTGTCCATTTTAAACAAAAAGAGAGACACTATGAGTGATACCGGCCACACCGTGCCTCGTATTGAGACGGGGTTTACTCTTACACATAAAAAATTACCCATGGATCATTATCATAAAGGATAAACACAATCCAAATGGTTTGGTCGGATTTGAGTATGTGATTTGTTGTTTTCACTTAAAATTATGTCCATTTTAAACAAAAGAGAGACCCTTTGAGTGATACTGGACACACCGTGCCTCGAATTATGGTAGGGTTGACTCATACACATCACCAATGCACACATGTATCGTTATCCTAAAGGATCAACTCAATATGAATGCGTTTGGTTGGATTTTCATTGGTCAGTTGTTGTTTTCACTTAAAATTATGTCCATTTTAAACAAAAGAGAGACACATTGAGTGATACCGGCCACACCATGCCTCGAATTGAGGCGTGGTTAAATCTTACACATTCAAAATGACCCATGGATCTTCCTCCTAAATTATCATCACAATCCGAATGTGTTTGGTCAGATTTTCGTACGTCAATTGTTGTTTTCGCTTAAAATTCTGTCCATTTTAAACAAAAGAGAGACCCTTTGAGTGATATCGGCCACACCGTGCCTCGGATTGAGGCGGGGTTGACTCGTACACGTCACCAACAAACCCATGGATCATTATCCTAAATTATCAACACAATCCAAATCCATTTGGTTGGATTTTCGTAGGTCAGTTGTTGTTTTCACTTAAAATTTTGTCCATTTTAAACAAAAGAGAGACACTTTGAGTGATACCGGCCACACCGTTCCTTGGATTGAGTCGGATTTGACTATTACAACTCTAAAATGACCCATGTATTGTTATCATAAATTATAAACACAATACGAATGTGTTTGGTCAGATTTTTGTAAGCCAGTTATTGTTTTCACTTAAAATTCTGTCCATTTTAAACAAAAGAGAGACCCTTTGAGTGATACCGGCCACACCGTGCCTCGGATTGAGGTGGGGTTGACTCGTACATATCACTAATGAACCCATGGATCTTTCTCCTAAAGTATCAACACAATATTAATGTTTTTTGTCGGATTTTCATAGGTCCGTTGTTTTTTTCACTTTAAATTCTGTCCATTTTAAACAAAAGAGAGGCACTTTCAGTGATACCGGCCATACTGTGCCTAGGATTGAGGCGGGGTTTACTCGTACATTTTAAAAATGACCCATGGATCATTCCTATAAAGGATCAATATAATACGAATTTGTTTTGTTAGATTCTCATATGCCAGTTGTTGTTTTCACTTAAAATTCTCTCCATTTTAAACAAAAGAGAGACCCTTTGAGTGATACCGGCCACACCGTGCCTCTGATTGAGATAGGGTTGACTAGTACATGTAACAAACACACACATGGATCATTATATTAAAGTTTAAACACAATCCGAATAATTTTGGTCAGATTTTCATCCATCAGTTGTTGTTTTCACTTAATATTCTATCCATTTTAAACAAAAGAGAGACACTTTGAGTGATACCGGCCACACCATGCCTTAGATTGAAGTGGGGTTGACTCGTACATGTAAAAAATGACCCATGGATAATTCTCCTAAAGTATCAACATGATCTGAATGTGTTTGGTTGGATTTCTGTATGTCAGTTGTTGTATTCACTTATAATTATGTCCATTTTAAACAAAAGAGGGACCCTTTGAGTGATATCGGCCACACCATGCCTTGGATTGAGGCAGGGTTGACTCGTACACGTCACCAACGCACCCATGGATCGTTCTCCTAAAGGATCAACATAATACAAATGAATTTGGTTGGATTTCCATAGGTCATTTGTTGTTTTCACTTAAAATTATGTCTATTTTAAACAAAAGAGATACCCTTTGAGTGGTTCATCATTCTTGCATGTTGCTGGTGCATTTCATTTGTTAATATGGGAAAATGAATCATTGGATAAAGGATGTTTTATTTAATAACAATTACAATTTTCCTATGAACATTTACATAGAAAAATGTTTTATCTTTTGATCCTCTTAACCCCTCTCAAAAATGACGGCAAATTGTACACGTCCCCAAGTTATATTTTCATGCTATTTGTGTACAATCTACCATCAGGTATGTGTCCCACTTGTTTTTGAAGAAATCTATATCGTCTTGTGAGTATGAGGCTTTTCGGAAGTCAGAGTAGTACTGAAAAATATAAAATTAAATAATTAATAAATTAATTAAATGAAATAGTAATTGTTTTTTAAAATACCTCTTTAGGGAAGCTAGTTTTTGATGAAAAACGATCTATTTCATAAATTTACAAACATAATAACCTCAATAATTATCGTTTGTTTGTTTTGAACACTAAAAAAAATTGATCATTAGGAGAATAAGTAACTTTTGTTTATATGTGTTTGGATAGTGAAATTTTATTATATATACCCTGATATTTGTCCAGATGTAGTACTTGCTCGCCTCCTTATGCTTAGCCCCTGTCCTCATTCATTTTTTTAGACGATAATGATACACCATCCTATCATAACAAAATCCTCAGTAAAAGATAATATAAATTATATTACTTGATGTTCAGACCTAAAACGTAGGATGTAGTGTCTTACAGATTCACAAACTCCATCATGTGTGGTCGGTTTGATGGATATCCTTGCTTTGAATCCAGAACATAAATCTTTGGAGTATCCAAGTTCACTACAATTATCATCCAATGTTTCCAAAAAACAAATATGAATAAGCAATAAAAGAAGTGAAAATATAATTGATATTCTTTAATCATAGATTTTTACCCCTGCATGGTTGGTATTAGGAAGAGTCTGTCATCTGTAATCTTACTTTCAAATGTTTTCAGCAAGTCGTTCACTATTTCTTTCTTTTTTGATGGCTCTAATTTCATTAGATGTGTTGATGTGGTATCAGGACTAACGAGTCTGAATTTTGGCTCATGGGAAAATTCCTTCAACATTTTTTCATATATATGTCTGTCAAGAATATAAAATTCATTTAGTCATAATTTTCACATTATATCAGCTTTTAGAAAATCAATTCATTGAAAAATACCTCATATATATATATATTTTCAACTCCGATGCCTAGCCAACCGTTTTCAAGGATCTCATTTACATTTTCAGTAGCAACGAAATCTTTACTTTCCTCTCCATATATATTCTTTTCGAAAACCACTATACGAATACTACCACCTCTTAGCTTTGCATCCACAATAATCTCCAATGCTATTAAATGTGGATAGAGAACAGGTGGTGTTATTGTGCTTTTTGTAGCTCTTTGGGATCGGTTGGTCGATCCTTTAGATGGTTTTGAGCCAATGTTTGTCACCCCCTTCCCTTTGTCTGCATGTACTCTTATAATTTTTGATAGCCATGAAATGAATGTCACAATATCCTTTTTGACCATATGAATATCATCATCATCAAGTGGAATAGGTAGCTCTACATTTGGCTCATGATCTACAGTAATCATCACGTTCAAATGATCTTTCAGAAGTGGTCGATTATGTAGCTTGTCATCTGGGATGTTGAACATTGTAGCCCTCGCTACAAGGTGATAGGTAGGTGTTGACAGATATAAATCACATTCATTATCACCCTGTAGAAGATCATTATAGGAAAAGTATAATTTTTTGTCTGATTCACATTTCTTTGGAACTATTATAAGAATATTGATTACCATGGCTAAGATAGCTCTTTAAGAGGAATGTCTTGCCTCAAAGTTGGTGGGGGTAGGGTGGGATCTTTATGCACTGTTTGTTCCTGAGTTGTGTCTTTTCCTTGTTTCCCACCAATAAAAGTTTCTAGAAACTCTCCCTGCCATTGAAATCGTTCTTCAAGAGTTTCTAGTCTTTCACTCATTTGTTTCAATTTTTTATCTTTATCATCCATTTTTTCTCTGAAAATATACTCGAAGTGTCACCCCAAACCCCGCACCACTGACACGACCATATTGTTCTGGCTGCTTCAAAGTCATTGATAATAGGTCTGCATCCACTATAGGAGTATCTGATTCCTATGACTGTTGGATATAAGAAAATAACTAATTATTTTTAAATAATATCAATTTAAAAAAAATATTTTTATCGTCGTGTCATACTTACACATATTTCCCACACGTTTGTGTGTTCTCGTCTAATATCTTCCCTTCCTTATTCACATGTGCCTCCTTCCATAGAACATGACATGGGATGTAAGTGTCTTTGGTTTTAGACTCATCAATCTACATATAAATATAGAAAGATAATTATGATGTTCTTTATTAGTACCTAACAATATTACAGTAAATTTAAAATACGTACCATTTTCTTTTCTAGTGAAGCATGCCCCATCCTTGATTTATGATAAGGGTATGTTGGTTTTGATGCACGTTCCTTATTTTTAGTACAGAGTTTCTGTTTCATAAATAAAACATTGACAATAAAATTGATGAATACATGTATCCTCAAACAACGTATTATCATCCACAATGTACCTAAAACTTCTCATCCCCACGGCAGCCAATAAATGTATCACATGCTTCTTGGGATATCAGGTGAGCGTAGACAATGGGTGGGTGCGGGTTTATTTTACCTTTGGAATATTTCAGGAGAAATTTTGTTAAAATAGTGCGAAAACCTCGATGAATCCTTCCTGCAAGCCTTAGTATATAATTCTTCTGTGAATCATCTACTATAAATGTACTCTGCAAGACATTGATAAGAGTAATACATTGTTTCATTATTTTATTTACTATTAAATTAAAGAAATAATATCATAATGTTACCATAATTTCTTCCCATATCACAGCCTTCATCCCAGACAAAACATGGTGCCATTAATCTATGTCAATCAGCACGTGTTATCGAGTGAAAACTCCAATGTAACTACTAAACATAGCCTTGTTGGGATTCACATGTTGGCCTCATGCATTCCATCCAACAAAAAATTTTATGCCTTTTTTTTTCTTAAGAACTTTGGCTAACACAGTCAAAATACGACGCACCTTGGTTTTCTGCAACGTTGGTCCTTCAACCCCAACTATTTCATCGATATCAACATAATTTATATGTTCATCTGAAATGGTAGCAACAAAATGTGTTGATGGTTGTTGGACCTAAAAACTAGGAGCAACAATAGGTTCAGAAACTTGTTATTTCTCTGTACTATGAGCAGTCGTAGTAGGAGCAGTAGCAGCAGAAGCAGTTTGAGAGACTTGTTCAGCCTCAAGGTTAGGAGCACCAGAATGTGCAGAAGTCATTATCTACAAAAGTGGTTGAATAGTTAATTTATATTACATAAATTTAGTAATGATAAGATAATAACATGAGATAACAATATCTATATTACAAACAAAATATAACATGTTTATTGAACTCTCTTTCTTTTTTTCAAAGGCTGGAGGGATTTGAAACCTCTATCAATTATTCAAATCCCTTCATTGTGGTCTCCTATAACATACAAAACATCATCTACATTAGGACCGCTGTGAAATGATTGCGACATACCACTGAAAAGATCGTCCTCAACTGAATTTTCATCGGACCCTTCAGTAGTTTTGGAAGATAACAGAATAATCGACCACTTTCGGTTTGCGGGGTCTGGAACATAAAACAATTGTACCACTTGAGATTCCATTATAAATTGTTTGTCTTTTTACACTTCTTTACTAAAATAAACTTCCACAAATCCCCATTCATCTATTTTAACACCACTGTTGTTACCAACCCATTTTCATTGAAAAATCATCAATTGGAATGTTGTATAATACAACTCCTATATTTGTTTGATAATGCTAAAGTATGACATATTTTCATAAAATGGATTTCTGTCTTTACTACTAGAAACATGCATCGCTTCAGCCACAAGTGTAACTCCACTATTTTTCATGGTACTATCTTTATCGTGTACATCTGTATAGAATGTATATCCATTAATTACATAACCATTATAAGATAATACATACACACTTGGTCCGGCGGCTAGCCATAGAAGTCGTTCTGAAATTGAATTTGTATTTTCATCCAACTCCTTAAAAATATGGTCCTAAAACCATCCTATAAACTGGTGATTATGTGTATTTGATATCAATTTTTCATCCCTTTATGGATTCAACTATCTAGGAATTTCTTTGAGAGTTTCAATATATGGAGAAACCTCCCAAGTTTTATGCAAAACATACAGGTGGGCCTACTCCCGATCTATAATACTGATTGTCACAACATCTCTTCCAGAAATTCCCTCACCCTCAATGCGTCCAGTGTGAATAGATTTCAGAAGACCAATGCTTTCCACATCAGATAGTTATTTTGTACAAAAGTCAATGGCTTACTCAACAATATATTTCTCCACTATACAACCCTCTGGCCGACTTCTATTTTTGACATACCCTTTCAAAATCTTCATATACCATTCAATGGGGTATATCCATCTATAGTGCACAGAACCACAAAGTTGAATCTCTCTCACCAATTGAATCATTAAATGAACCATCATATCAAAGAATGTTGGTGGGAAGAACATTTCTAATTCACATAATATGATGAAAATTTCTTTTTCCATAGTAGGCAATTTCACCGGGTCTAAAATTTTTCTACAAATAGCTTTGAAAAATAAAAAAAAGTTTGGTTAACGTATGATGAAAATTCTTGGGAAAAATGCAACGTAAATCTATAGGAATTAGATCTTGCATCAAAACATGGAAGTAATGTTATTTCAAACCTTTTAACTTTAAATCATTCATTAAGACAATGTTCTTGATATTTGATGAATACCCCTCTAGAACCTTTACATCATTGAACAAGTTTCAAAACTGATGTCACTCCTCCCTAGAAAGAGTGTAAGCAGCTGGAGGAAGAAACATTCGATTTTCACCCTTCACGGGAGCCAAATCTTCTCGTATTCTCATATCAACCATGTCCAACCTTGCCTTAATTCCATACTTTGTTTTTTCATGGGAATTTAGCAACATTCTGATAACACTATCATATAAATTTTTTCCACATGAATCACATAAAGAAAATGCCTAACGTACAAACAATTCTAGTATAGTAATTCAAAAAAAACTGATCTCTTTTTCCATCCGATTTTCATAAGGTTTTTCAAAATTGGTTTACCAAAAACTGTGTTCATATATTTTACTTTCTCAAACAGCTGATCACCTATTAGTAGAGATGGTTTTGCGCATTGTTCTGAACTTCCATTGAATGATGTCTTCCAAGATCGGTACTTATGTCGACGAGGTAGAAATATACGATGTCCTAGAAACACAGATTTCGATGAATGTTTCAACCTAATTGATTCTGTATCTTCTTCGCACATGGGACACCCTTGAGTTCCTTTAATTTTGTAGCCTGAAAAATTTCCATAAGCAGGGAAATCATTTATTGTCCCATACAATATCTCTCTCAACATGAATTATTCACTTTTATAAGCATCATACAACATAACACCTTAATCCCACAATAACTTCAAATCCTCGATCAAAGGAGCTAGATAAACATCAATATCATTACCTGGTTGTTTTGGTCTAGATATAAGCATAGATAACATGATGAATTTCCTCTTTATGCATAACTAGGGTGGCAAGTTATAATTTACCAACATAACAAGACATGTACTGTGAGTGCTGGTTTGAAAACCAAAAGGATTCACTCCATCTATAGATAATACAAGACGAAGGTTTCTCATCTCTTTTCTAAATTCAGGATACTCATGATCAATTTTCTTCCATTGAGGAGAGTCGGCCAGATGACGTAACTTCCTATCTTTATTTCTTTTATCTGCATGCCACGACAATTGTCTTGCAGTTTCTTCACTTCTATATAGACGCCTAAACCTTGGAATGATTGGAAAGTACCATACAACTTTCGTAGGATTGGATTCATCTTTATTATATCGAGAAGCACCCACTTTGGGAATTTTTTAAGTGGTTTTTTCTCCTTGAGAAACAATATACAGTCTTTCGGGCAGGCATGTATTCTTTCAAAAATCATACCCATCAAGCGTAGCTTTCATTTAACTTCATATGTCTGGCTTGGGAGCTCATTATCTTCTCGAAGCATGTAATTCAAGAGAGCAAGTAGTTCTGTAAAACTGGCATCACTCCATCCATTTCCGGCTTTAAATTTATACAAATTCAGTATAGCTGACAATGCTATATATTTAGTGCAACCATCATACAATGGCGTCTTTTCACAACTATTTAACTTCTCAAACAATTTTTGGGAAATCATGGAGTTCATATTCAATTTCCCTTGTCATTTCCTCAATACGGTCTTCATCATAATTGAAATCTGTAATCACATCCTCTATACGGTCTTCTTAATTATCCATATTTGTATTCATATCTGATGATCTATAAAACACAGTTTTATCCCAGCCAGTAGCTACATTCTCTTTTTCTCTCTGTTTATTTCCACATTTATAACTCCGATCAATTCCATGACATATCAAATGTTCTTCCAAATCCTCGGGAGTATGTATTATAGAATAACAACAACGTAAACATGGAAAAAAATATTTTAGAAGGATCCTTTGTGTGATCCTTTTCAAACTTGATGAACTCTTACACTATGTTCTCATACTTTATTGTCAAACGATTAGCATCCCTCCAATCTTTATTCATATCCATACTATTTGAATCTCAAATATTAGTATTTATGGTTCAAATACACAAAACAAGACTTCAAAATATAGTAGAAGATAACCAGTTCCTTATAAAAATAGAGATTAATAGATCCTAACCATTTCCAATAAAGATTTGGAAATCAACAGAACCAGGATAGACCCCCATCAAAATCAACATAGTTTCCAAACACAAAGGGGTTCATGAGGATAATCACTTATTTCATAGATATTAAAACTCACACAGCATCATCCTCTATGGCTCATCCTCCTCTATCGGGTCAACCCTTCTATGGTCAACTATTCCATACTTTTATACCTCACCAACCTAAAATACATATGGATGAAAACCAGTAGCCAGCTCTATAAGTAAAGAAAGGATTCTCATAAACTCTACAATATAAAATTCATTAAATATAATTACTTTAGATTCATTATAGTTTCCTCAAATCACCCCAGTACAAACACAAGAATAATCAAGAATGATACATCTACCACTCCTAGGTCTCTTCCCTACATTCAATATCATCATGCCTAATTTTTTTGGTAAGCTCAAGTTACTTACTTTAAATCACAGGGGGTATAATCACTTGTGTTATAGATGGTTTCCCATGTTATTCCATATGAAAAATATAAAAAATATTATTGACATATCATCCCATTCAATCCTCATGAGTATCTAATTCCAAACTCCATCTTAAGAGTAATATCAAAAGAATATATATTAATAAATTACCCCACATCCACTTCCCCACTAATCTGGTCATTATCACACTCTAATGGAATATTTCTTATGCTTTAACCCCTTCTACATAATCTAATAACCATATATCCACACATACACATGTCACAAACACATAAAAAACCATATCCACATCACAACCACACATCAAATCCTCATCACAGTATAATATCATGAACATGAAGGACATAAACATCATACTCTCCTCCTACAATGCATAACCCCCACTATGTATCCACACCAAATACAAATAATCATGTCAACAAGAATATATATATGCCAAAACCTAAAATTATTATAGTTCGTATATATACACCCACTATGAGCCATTACAAATCATACTGAGTGTGAAGGGGGAGAATGGAAGAGGGAGTGGTTCTATATGTGTTCCCTCTATAACCTAGATATTAAGAAAAACACTCAGAACCAAAGTACCCATATGTATTTCAATCAGGTTACTCGACTCAAGTGGTGGTGTGTAAGAAATAATAAGAAAATATAATAAGTATGTAGTCACACATAAATCTTTCCTTAGGGTTTATGCCAAACTAACACTGCAAACACCCTCATAAACCATTGCCTTGTTACTACCACCCTCTAATAACCACTTCCATTATAATGCCACAAATAATCCCCTTAAAATCACATAAGCATCCATATCAACATTATCCACTTCTCATTTCATTTAACATTATAATTTCTTGGATTTTTATTACCATGTGCATTTCAATTGTTAACCATTTTAATGTAAAACCAATCATTAAATCACTAACCACTATAATCCATTCATTAATCAATAATAACATTTATTTTATCTTTAACCATTTATTAAAGATAATTATTCCAATCATTATCATTAATCATTTAACAAACCATCATTTATCATTTCCAACCCATCACCCATTACTATTTTCATTTATTCCAACCATATTCCATGCCAAAAGGAAACTATAATGCCACCCAATAACAACTAAATTTTCATGAAATAAAATACAACTAAACACATTCTAAAATCCATAAAACCACTTATTTTCTGCCTAAATACCCATATCATTTCTATCATAACCACACAATAATCCATCTATCACTACTATATTAATTACCACACCACATGCTCCCAACCACATCAATCAACAATCACCCTTATAATCATAGTGATAAATACCTCATACATAGTAGCATTAAAGGGAAAACATATAATAAATTCACACTAAAAACTAACCCTTAAACATTCTTTCATATTAAAGTAGAATTTATAGTTTAAATATAACACTTTAATTACAGATTTCCATAAAACCAATTAATTACCTACCTTATGTGACCAGAAAATAATGAAAGGTGATTATAACATACTATTAGTAGTAATAAATTTCATTCACAACATCAAGAATAAATTACTTAGAAACAACACCAATAAATCTATAAATATATAAGAAATATTATGGAACTTCATAAATCACATGGAAAACTCCCTCTTCACTTTAATTTACTTTAGTGTAATTCATTATATTATTTAGGTTAATCATTATTATCCATACAATGAAAACAAAATAACATGATAATTCCACAATTTACACATAATAAAGAAGAAGAAATTTCATGTCCCCAACCTCAACTAAAGATTAAATAAATATTTCATTATAATGAGAAGAATATTCAAATAAAACATGACTTAACACATGAGGGTAATATAAAAAGTCTTATGTATGACCATTAACCATTAAAACCATTAAAAAACACAAAAACCGAATCAACATTGTTGTCACATCCTTCCTAAGAAGAAATTTCAAGAAGAGAATCACGAAGAATGAGAAAAGAAATTCACCTTAGAGGAGGAGAATTAGAGGGCCTTCTGTGATACGTTGAGAGGGGAAGGGGCGACCGCCAGAGGGGGAGGTGCACAGGAGGAGCCATCAATCATTGAGAAATAGAGGAGTAGGGTTCGTAGGGGGTAGGGTCGAGCGGAGAGGATGAGAAGTATGGTTTTTGGGGAGGAGGATCTACCAAAGTGGTTCGAGGGGGAGGATAAAGAGTATGGCTAGCGGTGGAGGTCTGGAAACGCAAATATTGGAAGGCAATGGAGGTCTGGAAATGCGAAGATTAGGGGGGAGTTGTCGCGGAGGTACAGTACCGTGAGGGATTTCGGGCATGATAAACCGAAGACACTGTGCGACCGATTTTATAAAATATGTGACTACGGTTTTATCAGTACTTTTTAGAACTGACAAAGAGACCCTTTATTAGTGCTTTTTTTGTTTTGATTAAGGTTACCCTTTATAAGCACTAAAATATTAGCGCTGATACAAGGCTTCTTTATCAGCACTTTTCTGGCGCTGATAAATAATCCTTGTATCATATCTAAAACTAATAAAAGGATTCTTTATCCACGCTAGAAAAACACTGATAAAGAAGCCATGTATCCGTGCTAATATTTTAGAGCTGATACATGGATTCTTTATCAGCGGTTTTTTCTTAGCGCTGATAAAATGTGGTGCTTTCCTTGCCCGTTTTTGAAGTAGTGTTGGGTCCACAACCACCTTCAAATTAAAGAGTCAGAAGATAATTCGATAGAACTTCATGTGTGAAGAAAAAAATATAGAATATACTCTACTCTTTTATGTATAGAACATGGATGGAAAATTGAACACAAGACTCTATACCATAATGTTAAAAAAATTGGAAGAATTAAAGAAATAATATCTTAAATATTGATCGAAAGAGAAAAACATGAAAGGAAAAAAACAATAAGAGAAGATTATATGATTTAGGATTGTCCCATATTCCATAGTGGGATGATTTTTTAATTTTATTCAAATAAACAAGAAGAGTTAATAAAAATATATTGATCTCTCAATTTCATAAATGTGTATAGTTTATAGGTGATTCACCCCACCTTTTATAGTAGTGTCCATCCAGTGCTTCCATTCCTCGCCACTTTCTAATATTCATGTCTTGAAGTCAAAATCCTCTAAGATATATGGAAAAAACCTTAATCTAGTCAAATAATCCCGCCACATCAACATACCCAGTTGGTTGAATATTCACCCTTATGGTGAAATCATAGGATTTCTCTCCTGATTCATTTTTTAGTGAATGTGCTTTCAATGGACTAAATCCTATGGTACAAATTTTCATCTTCTAGTGATCTGACACTCAACAATTATCACCCCATCTCCAAGAATTCATAAAAATGGGGCCATATAATTTTATCATTTTGGCGGTATAACATCTTTTATTTTTAGAAAAATGAATCTCACACCTCAAAAATGTCTTACACTATCTTATGTCTCCACTAATATGAATCCATGACATTCATATATAATACAAGATGAGTTATTTATATAAATAATTCACCTCACCCAAATATTATGAATTTTCCCTTGTTTAGGTAATATTTGAATTCCTATCTCAAGTGTATATTACAATAGTGAAAATTTTTATGAATCATTAAACATATTTTCATATCCAATAAGTCTAAGTAAACCCATTAAAAGTCCAATTCTTATGAACACTAAAAGGTCATCCCTAACCAATCCACCTATAAAAAATTATATATAAGAAATTTATTCTTGGTGATAAGTATTATTTTATAATATTTTACCCTTACCATACTTAAACTCACTGAACAACCACTCACTGGCCAGTTAAAATACTAACACACACTAGGGATTCACTTATGGGTGAACAAGGTCACACATCACTTTACACTTTCAAACTCACTTGAGGATACCAACTAATTCATTAATAAATCTACATTAATTAAAAACACATAATAAAGTCATACTTTTCACTCAATTTTGACTTAATGAAATTGATATAAAGATGGATGTTATTGAACTAGACCATTCAAGAAAATAAAAGTCTTAATTTGGGAAAAAACACCATTTACGGTTTCTAATTAAAATTCTAGACAAACCTCATCCATTAACATAATACAATGACCACTCTACAATAATGACATACCAAATATGGAATGTTTTTTTAGGTTATAAGTGACCTTTTCATATCCTTACAAGGGTACCCTAATTCTTATCATCTAGATCCCATGTCACATAAACACACTTTTATTATCACTTCATTATGTAAAGCATGGAAACACATTTAAGTCCGGGTAAAATGAAAGGGACCTCCTACATTGGTTGATTATAATTAATTCAGTACAATATTACTATGTTATTTTCCATTAATATACTAAAATTATGAAATAAGATAAAATCCCTTAAATTGATGATTTTTGATATAATAGTGAGATAAGGTGTGAGAAATAAAACAAAGTGTGAGGGGAGAGATTTACCTCTTGGGTATTTAATATTCAGATAGATTGATGAATAAACATGATTCCATGGATGTTAAATAAGAAAAATAAGAAAAGTGGGGAATAAGAGAAGGGATCTTAGTCTCCTTCGGTGTCTGTCTAAATATTAAAGGGGTTACCTTATGTTCTATTTAAAAAACATTTATTAATTTTAATCAAAAATTAAAAAATAAATCAAATTGTTCATAAAAATGTAGAGAAACTAGTATCTTTTCACTAGGTACCTGGTGGTCCACCTTAGACTAGCTCCTCCTTAGACTCCTCATCAAGAACATGATGAGTCTCAACTATAAAGCCCCGTTTTTTAAGATCCATAATTATTATTACTATTATTATTATTATTATTATTTATGTCTATAATTTTTTATAATGTTTCCACATTATTATAAAAGGATCTAAACATGATTAGAAAATGTGTCCTAAAAGATATGAAGCTAGCTATAAAAACTTTATTCATTCATAATTGAGACATTACAAAAAAATCACATAAAAGTAAGTACTTCGCACCATGGATTATTCATCACAATGGATTAAGTACATGCATTAAAAGTGTATAAATTAATAAGGGGCGATATATAGAAAAAAAATAAAATCTTCATAACTTGAAAATCTCTTTTATGATTTTACAACATTAGGATCACCAATAGAAAAATGAAACCTATAATGAGGAAGATAACCCTAAAAGGAAAAACAATTATGAAAAATCTATAATATGAAATAATAATTATGTCTTGTAAAGTGAGAGTGGAATGGAAAAATTATATAATAAGCTTATATGTATGACTGAAATATGGGTGTTATAAATTTGGTCATTGCAAATATGGTCATTGAAAATATGTTCATTGGTCATATATCCAATAGGTTTACTGAAGTCATATATTTTTAAGTAATACATTTAAAAAAATATAAATCACAATGAAATAAATATATGATATTAAAATACTATAAATATATATGTGTGTGTGTGTTATATATAAATATTAATATTAATATTATTAAAATATAATATGATGCATATATAAAATTTAAATAAATATTTTAATATCAATGGAGTAGTAAAATAAAATTTTAGAATATAAATAATTTATTTCAATGGAATTTGTTAAAGTGTATTTGTTATAAAAGTAATATATTTTTAAAGAACCATTTTGTTTAATATTTTATATTTTATAATAATATATTAAATTGAACAATTTTATTATATATGAAATAACATATTGAAATATTTTCAACTATAAATTGATATAAAATAATATTAAGAACATTTAATGTTTAAAAATGTTATTTTTAATAAAAGAAATTTATATTTATATTTTTTATTATAATTTAAAAATTAAATTTATACATTTTATAATTTTAATTAGATAAATATAACTTTTTTTAGGATTTATAATGTCAAAATAATCTTATCAGGACATTTTGATCTTTTTCAAAAAAGATTAAGTTTTAGATAAATAATGAAACATTCCATTTTTAAAAATAAAAGGACTTTTATGAAATTATTAGTATATAATAATGAATTTGAAATGTTGAAAACCTTTTCCTAAGAAAAAAAATTATTTTAAAAGTGAATTTTTAGTTTTAAAAAAATTATTTTTAACTTATAAGACCATATTTAGAATCATAGAATTTATTTTATATGTTTAAAAAACAATTAATAATTTATACATTTTGTATTTTAAAATTAATTTTTATCACTATTAAAAAATTTAATCAAATAAAATGGATTTCAAAATTGGAATAATTTGGTCCAAATTATATAATAAAGAATATTTTTATTTTGAACATAGATGATAAATTTCTTAGTTAAAAACAAGTTACCATGGTGAAAACCAAAGTGGTATAAATTGAGTAACCTAAGAGATAGAGGGAAAACATTCTAAAAACATGTTTTAATTTAGTGTTTGAGGATTTTGTTGAATTAATATATTCTAATATCAATTATTTCTAAATTTTGGATCTATTTTCCCTTAGAGAAACTTTTCATTATTGAAATGTTTTAGGTATTTACACAAATGTCACTCTTTTTCAATTATAAAAGGGGAACTCCTCTATTCACTAACAATCACACCAAAATTCCCTATGTTTGGACAAAAATCATCCCAAAACTCCATGAAAAAATAATATAAAAGTTTAGGAGGTTATGGTCTTATTATAAGATCATCCTTCATAGGTTTTAATTTTTTACAAAAGATATAACCCAAGTAGTATAGATTTCTAACCACTTCTTCTATTTTCTTTTTTCCTATGTGCATTTATTATTTATAAAATTTATTTTTATCGTCTCAAAATTTTGAAATTACTATCATTATTATACTGGTATGTTACTATAATTATGGTAAAAACATTAACCACACTTCCATTTTTTCCTAAGAAAAGAGAAAATGATATTTGTGTTTGCGCGGACTACCTCCTCCACAAAACATCATTTTTCATTTCCCTTATCCACCTTATACATCTGGTTGTAATATTTTATTTAATAAATATTTAAGATATTTATAACATATTCTATATTCTTAAAGGATAAAACATTTTATTCATTTCTCCCTTACTATAGAAAATGAAATTGTCCACCATGCGTACATGCAGACTACCTCCTCCATGGGATGATTGATTTACATTTTTCTTTTCATCATTGACTTATATAGAAGGTCATAAGAACATTTCTAATAGATAAATATAATTTTTATGTTATCATTAATGTGATTGTTTGATAAATTGGAGAATATTTTAATCATATTATCAACAAATTATTATTATTAATTAATCATTTAAAATAAGCATATTGAGAGGAAAATATGTATTTCACATTATGTGATATTTTAATATTAATTAATTATTCTTATAAATCCTTTATACTTGTGATATATCACACTATTAAACACTAAAGTACATCATTAATCTACTAGTATAATGATATTTCAACTAAATCACCTCATAATCATCAATAATCATTGTTTGTTCATTTTTGGTTCTCTAAAAGATATATCAAGATTTAACACATTAATTAATAAAACACCCTTCAAAGGTTGAAAATCACTAGAAATGTTCATTTTCGATTTTATCTTATAAAATAAGGACTAATATACTAATCAAAGGAAATTTAAAATTTAATAAGAATTATAAAAACTCCATTAAAGAAAATTTAATGAAACTTTAATGATAAATTTCTATAGAGGAACAAATAACAACACCTCTATTATGAAACTAGGTCAAATAAATCAATATTACCTAAACCTGACATCAAAAATAGATAATAAATAAATAATGTTAACATAGAGAATAATTATAAATTAATTTCATAAAATTATAGTTATATTAAAATTTTTCTGAAATAGGTTATAAATATATTTATGTTCTTTATATAGGATCTTAGATTCAATTTGACTTAGTGGGGAACACGGTAATGGGTTCTTTGTCTAAAATTTAATTTCCTAAGACTTATTTCTTAATGTGCACCATAGGACCTTCAATATAGTGTGATTAAAATCTAATGAATATTTTTTACCATATTTATGGGTTTTTAAGATCCCTATCTTGTACTTTATTTAAATAGACATCGATTCAAAAGATAACCAACTTAAAAGTTGTTTTGATCAAAATGTTACTGAAACTGTATGTGTTTTCATCTAAAATCACTCAATTTGAGACATATATTGTATTATGAACCTATTTTATTCAATGTGGTGTATATTCTTCCTAATTTAGAAATTATATCAAGAAATTAAAATTATTCAATGTAATTTCTGATTAATTTAATGCTCTCTCTTTCAAAAGGTTTTGATTTAAATGCTCCATAATTCATAAGGGTCTTTGTTAACTCAATTCTCATTCATTGAGTTCTAATTGTTCATATTAAAAATATTTAATATGGGATAGAGTAAATTATTCCATATGATTGTATCATTCAATGTTTTGTCTTAACTTGTAGTGATTTATATTTTTACCACATAATCTCCCTTTAAAATGTTTCTTACTTCATAAACCATGTAGTCCTTAATGTACTTTACAAACACAAATCTATTTTTCCAAATTATAAGGCGTAATTTGAACATAGAACTTCAATATTCTCTTTAATAATTGATTTCCCATTTTATATGATGTTCTATTTTATATTTCTTGGGAAAATGCCTATTTTTATTCTAATTTTCTTCCTTTAATTGTTCTCTCACTGTAATGTATAACTTTATAAAAAATGAACCACCATCTCTTAATTGGATCTTTATTTTAAGTCCATATTTTCCTTCCAACCAATGTTCTCCTTTATTTTGGGAAAAATAATATTAATTATCATCTATGATTCTCATAATTCTATTAACTTATTTTTAAAATGAATATATAATACTATTTTTATGAGGCAGTTTTTCAAAAAGTTTATTTCAAAATGATCAAAAGATTTTTCAATCCTTTCGAAATAAATTTTCTAATCTCCCAATCCAAATTATTTTTTAATAACCACTATATCTTTTAAAATATATACTATTGAATATTATTTTATAAATGTAAATTTTTTCAATGTTCTTTCACTTCCTCATTTTTCAAAAATAAATTTTCAATGTAACTATAACATTATATTTTAAGATAATGATAAAATAATTTTAAATAAAGCACTTTTATTATTTCACGACCATTTTCAAATTTATCTTTAAAGTCATTATTTATTTTTAAATTATTTATGATGAATCAAATTTTAAATGTTCTTATGAAATACTATTTTTAAGTGATTTAATTTTGGGTATCAACCATTTACGTTCTTGAGGTACATTTTAGTGATACGATCATGACAAGTTTTAAAACCCAATTTCTTATCTTCAGTAATTATGATATAACAAATGATTTGATTTTTATGTTATACTATAGTATAAAAGTTTAATTGGAGGGGTACTATATATTATTCCAATTCATTGGTATTTTAATATCTAATGATATCAAATGGGTACGTGGGAGGATTTATCCCAAGAAAAATGGTACACGTGAGGATTTATCATAATCCAAATGGTAAACAAGAGGGTTTATCATAAGAAAAGGGATAAAGGGTACATGAGAGGATTTATTCCAAGTAAAAAGGTATGTGGGATGATTTAGTGCAATATAGAAGTTACATATAAAGATTTATCCTAGGATAAAGGGGCACACAAGTATTTATCATAAGATCAAGAAGGTAAATAGGTTATTAGTCTAAGCCTATTATGTGATTAATGTCTCAGTGGGTATCTTTAACATGTGGTTTCTATTATTATTTTTATACCATAGTTTTACTTCATAATATTATGCCTATTATTAGGCTCCTTGAATCATGTTTAATGTATTATAATTCCACACACATTTTATATGGTATATATTTTTTTGTTTGAGATTACATGTCCTTCTATCATTACTTATGAGAAAATATTATTGTTTAATGTTTTTTAGTAAGAAATGTTTCCCTACACATGTTTTCTCATATGATTATAATCTTACCCATAATGAAATGTTACTAAATGTTTCCGTACTGAACGTTTGAGATCACTCATTTCTTATGTTTTCTTGTCCCTAAGTCGTGAAGGTAAGTATAACTTTTGGAATGATAATAAGAAAGTATAGATGAGTTTTACTATAGAGAAATAATTATAGATTATGATTCTTATATAACTAATACAAAGACACTAAACTATTGATTATCTGGTTTGGGTGATTATTTATGATATGGTCATATAAAATAATGAAATAAATGTGTGTGTTTAGTTTGGTTCACCATATATACTAAGTACCCAATGGACTCTGTAGCATTTTATTGAATGCCACTCTATCCCAACCCTCACACAAAGTACGATATTATGAAAAAAAATATGAACATCAAAAAAATATCCTCAATTCCACCCTTGAAATTCAAAATTCACATTAAAATATCAAATCAAAGAATTACCATGGTTCCACATCAACTAAAACCCAGTGTAATCTAATTTCACTAATATATTCAAATACATATCAATTTAAACCCAATTTAAAATATTCTAGATATATCAATAAAATATCTAATAATATTATCATGGTGGATCAAAATAACCTTCATAAATTAACTTCCTTAAATATGTTGAATTTTAAAATTACCACATTAAATTTAAATATTTTGAGAAAAATATTTTATTCTACTTTAGTGAGTGTTCATTTATTTGATTTACACCCAATGAATATTTTTTTTCTTAAATCCTCATTCACACAACTTGTTATTATACTCAATGGAGTTATTTATAATTCATTTAATACAGTATTTTTATTATTTTACATCATACATAATCTTAAAATTATTTTTAATTTATAAAACTACTCTTCTCATAAATTTATGTCATAATAATATCCTTTTTGATGTATATTGATTATATTTTGAGTTTTTTTTTATAAAGTTCATTTAAAGGACGTGAAGATCACCACCTAAATCTTTCAGTTAAACACTACAGTTTAAATCTTTCATTTAAGGATTTAATTTATCATTTTATCTTTTCCAAACTATAATCAGTAATTATCTTATTTTAATAAATGTTATAGAATTTATAGATTTTCAAACCTATCCTTATTTGTCTATATTAAAATGTATAAAACTCAAAGTTTACTGATTCATACTAAATTGTAAAGAGAAAAATATAAAAAATTTAACTAGATATAAGGTAAAATTGATCATTTAAATATTCAAAAATCCACTAGAACCATAAAAAAAATTCTATAAAATCCAGATTTTAGTTTACATTTTATATTGTATTTTGATTATATATTGAGACAAAAAGTGTTGAATTTAAGTGTTCCTTGATGTTTTTGAGATCTATGATAAATTTTAAATATTATTCCACTAGCTCAAATTTAGAATCATATTATTTAACATTAAACATTCAAAATGAATTGTTATAAAGTATACAGTTGTAATTATACCACTAATTGAGTTATAATATATAATTATTTATTACATTTATATCATATGAATATTGATACCACTACTAAGAAACATGAAATTAATTATAATAAACAACGTGAAATAGAGAATACCCTATCCATTATAATAATTTATCTTTATACATCTTTCATTAATGATAAATTCTTATAGTTTTAAGGATGATTTAAACTGATACGATAGTTGAATTATAATAATTTAACCCTTATTTTTCTTTTCATTAAATTTTTTTTTCATTATTCTTATAGATTAAAAGTGTGGAATATAAATCAATTTTTTATACCATAGTAATAAGAATATAGGCCTACTTGATTTCATAAAAAAAGTACATGAATTAAGTATTGTGAATCCAATATTGTATAGACAAAGGGAAGAAAAAATATCATTGGAATTTTTTATACAATTAAAGGATACAAATATAATGAAGGGGACTTTCGGTTTTAAAACAAAAAATTTTAGATTATAGAAAAGGGATATTTCTGTCTAGGTTAAAAATAAGGAAAATTTGAAGGAGATTGCACAATGTTTTTTAAAGATAATAAATAAATTCCTAGTTTTATATTTATTTCCATTATTATTATAGGATATCAAGGAATTAATGAAACCATTATAATATATTAATTATTTCACAATAAGAGAAATGAAACCATGGGAAGATCCATGTTGAATTTGGAATGAAGATGATCATTGGAGAGTTTTTTATTTATAAAGATTAAGATACTAGAATGAAAATAATGTGATATTAAAATGCTAGATATATATCATTATTAGTATCTTTTTAAAATTTAAGAAGAAGTAAACTATTCATTTACTACTATTCTTGTTGTTTTGAAGGATCATTGGTGTCCAATATTGAACTATTGATTTAGAGACTTTATTATATTTTTTACATTTACTTTATTTTTTATTCTTTAACTATGTATTTACTAAGAAATTTTAAGATATTTTTATAACACTTAGTTATTCTTTCATAAAATGAAGGACACATTGGTTATCCTTACCTAATAAGTAAGAATATAAAATAGTTCTTTCTTATCTTATAACATTCATTGATTGGATTATGATTAACGGTTAATAAAATTAGAGGAGAGTGATTTATTATTACTGTTTAAAAAGAATTGTTTCTTCCTCTAAATGGGAGTAGGAAGGATTATAATAAGGTTATAACTCCCTTAAAAATCCAAAAACTTCATAATATATAATCACATATCTTTTTATTTGAGATTTTAAACTATTGAAAATTATTAGTTAATTTGTTCCACTGTAAAATACATTATATTATGCTTCTTATAATTCTAACTATGAATTATTATTTCATATTTAACACTCACTATATATCCATTCAATGTGTATTGAATTGTTATATCCTTTCTAAAAATAAATTTTTCATTTTTTTACTCATAATTGTGTACATACAAAATAATATTTTAAGGGTTTTAAAATTCACCCCATATTTCCTTCTTTGTAATATAATTATGTAATAAAAATGTTTATTCTACAAAGATATTTTATCTTGGTATTTATATCTATTATAATATCTTTTTTATCTAGTTTTAGGTACTTGACCTTAAAAATTTTTAGGGTGTGATTTTAATTTATGATAAATATTAAAAAATCTACTGAAGGTGTAAATCTAGTGATACCAGTAAATTTCATTGGAAATAATTGTTACTACGAGAAATATTTAATATAGATTTTCTATAAAAACTTTTTTATTGAACACTATATTTGTATGTTAGAATTATACAAACATTGTAAATGTGATTTGGATAATCTTTTTGGTAATTATACTTTCAAATATGTTTTAAATTAAAAAGTCATGAATATTTTATATTTTTCACTTAATATAAATATTTTTATTCATATTTCTATTTATCTAATTTATCTTGAGATTTGAAGAGATTCAAAATTTACTCAACATGGTAAAAATAATCTATAAAGAGATAATATAGAAATATTGAGAGTATAATATAAATATTTTCAAATTGTCTAAATTGTGATAGATGAAGAGTTTTCCCACATGTTCACTATAATTTAAAATGGTATGATTAGACTAGGAGACACCATGAAGAACTAAGAATATATTAATGGAATCTTAAAATATCTTCCCATTCTGAAAATGTAGTCATTATAGAAAGTAAGAAACATATCATATAATTAAATGGATGATATGAATGGATATTTTCTATAATATGAGATAGAATTAAAGAATATGGATGATCATGAAATTAATAAAAATAATATTATTAATTTTTACACTATTATTACCACTTCTAGTTCATCATTGAATGATACAGGTTCCTCAACTAATGATGATGAGGAAATAGAGAAGAGATTTTTAATATTTAGTAACATTTATAAAGGAATAAAGATAATAAAAAGGGGAAGAAATAAACATAGAGGTAACAAATGAAAAATATTACAATCTAATTGTTATGGATTTAATTAACAAGGAAACATAAATCCTACCTTTATAAAAGAGAAGAAAAAGATATACCACCAAAAGGATAAGAATAAAACTCTAATTGATTTATGGTACTTATAATTAGATGAATCTATTGAAAAATTTGTTATTGGGGGATAAAGAATTAAAATGTATGTTTTATTGCTAAATAATTTGAGTTATCATCTAGATCTTTCCCTTATTAAAATTTTAGTTAAAACTATTATTATCAATATAAAAATAAATAATTTCAAGATATGTTTGATTATTTGTGTAATGAACCAATGACTCTAAATGGTATATAAAATAAGGTTAAAGAGACTCATAAGTTTTTGATAAATGATAATTCAAAGATAATGTAAGAGAATAAAGTTATTAAAATTTTTGATTATAGTAGTAGTGAAACATTTTATGGTGATATTGATATTGTTAAGAAGGTGAATGAGAAGTTAGAGTGTAATATGAAAAAAATCACAAAAGGAAATGAAAATATGGATAAGGTACTGGATTTTTCAAATCCTATGAAAGTGAAGGTTGGAATTAGCTTCAAACAAATCATTGGAAACAATTCAAAACATATATATATATAAACTACATTATAAGACAAAGAATGTTTTACTATTCAATTTTATTTACTTTATACTTAGAATTTATAATTACAGGGCCTCTAGTTATCCTTTGTGATTTTAATATTCTACGGGTTTTAAAAAATGGTTTAATTAAAATTTTATTTTAAATAATAGTGATCCAAAATATAATCTAATTTGGGTTCCCTAAGGTTCTAATTCTAATATTTTTTTACCCAATGTATTACACAAGCCTAAGTTATTTTTTGATGCATGTCCAGTATTAATAATCAGAATATTTTATCAAAATGTATATTAGAATACATTCCGCGTTTTGGAGAGTGATAATGTTATTTTTTTTCCATTTTATATATTACTACAACATGTAAATTTATAGTTTTATTTTATTTTAATTCATTGCATATCTTTATGACATTCATTGAACATAATTTACTGATCTGTTTATAGATCCTTAGATTAAAGTTTTTTATAAAGAGGGAGACCACTTATAATAAAAATTTATAGTTATATAGCTTCTAATATATAGTGTATCATCATATCAAAAAAATAGTTATATTATTTAATGCACTGTAATTGTGCTATGTTTTGAAGAAATAATTATATTCACAGATTTAGTTCAATAATTAAGGGGTAGATAATTTTTGTTCAAGGAAGGGGACTGATTTTCATTTGATAACTACTTCATATCTAATGTATTTAAATTTTAACTAATATATTGTCAATGATTTATACTTTTAACCATTTTTAATAATTCCAATAATGGGGAAAAGTTTTTAGTGTGTTTTTTAATCATAAAAAATAGATAATTTTGTCCCCTTATAAATTTATATTATTATTTCAATAATTAAAAATACTTTCCAATAAAAAAATTTTGATATTATTATATATAAGCTTATTTTACATAAATATTACCTTATTAATTAATGTTTTTTCAAGTATGAAGAATATCAATTACATATTTAGTTTTATAGCATGATTTTACATCTAAATTCATGTTCATGTTTCCAATATCATCACTAAAGATTTTTATGTAGATGGGTATTCATTTAAGGCATTAATGTTTCATTTTATATTTTCTAAATCATAATTTATATTGGTATGTGATAATTAAAAATTATGATTTAATAATGATAAAATGAAATATTAAATCCTTAAATGAATTATTTACACTATGGTCTATATATGAAATGTTTATATGGTGATCTTGGAAACCTGTACATGAATTTTTATGTAAAACCAAGCTATAAAACTCAATATTTAACCTATATACTTTTCACATGAGAAAAAATTAATAAAAAATAAAAAAGTAAATGTAAAAAATTTCATATTATGAAATTTCAAAAAATTAAGTATATGAATTTTTTTGGTAATTATTAAAACAATAATATCAAAGGCCAAGGATCTATAAATTTGTTGATTAGAAAAGATATCTTTTTTTAGATTTTTTTTCATACATATTGCAACTTATAGAAATGATTTTTGGAATATTTTACAATTATTTCCATGAGTTATAATGGAATTTTCCAAAATATATTAATCTCATATGTATATTCAATCATGACCTTATATATGATAGTTATTCTCTTTAAATATTCCAATTATTAAACTTTTTTAGAAACCTTTTTTCAATCTTATTAGATTCTAAGCTTCTTAAAAATATTTTGTTCATGATTCCCAATAATAAATATCCATCATTACCATATTATTAATCTAATAAAACACATTCCATGGTCATTTTTATCCAAACATCACCTAGACTATAAGACTCGTCCAATATTACTTAAATAAATATCATCACTCTTGGACGTCTGTTAAATATTAATAGATTATTGAATATATAATTACATTAATTATTTTAATTTTATTTAATTATTTTATAATTATTTTGAATTAATATGAAACTATGTTTTTAATTTCTATTCTTTTTATTTAAATTCAATGACTGTCAATATGGAAATAATAGATAACGTTTTAATGCCTATTAATATGAAACATTTTCTCTTGAGGAAATTGAAAAAATAATAAATGGGAACTCAAACACTTTTATATGTAATATATTTTGATTTAGATAAGAGGATAAATAATGTAACACCCCAATCTTCCACGGTACGCTTCTCTTTGAATAATACAGTTGTGTGTGTTGTACGCAACTTCGAGTTCTAACACACACCACAACCAATCAAACTAGCTGTTATAAATATTAATACCCAATTTTTGAAATTTTATAAATTTTATCTTTCAAAATGGACTTCATTTTTGGATTCGTAATATCAAAATTAGCCTAGGGTGAAATTTTGGTATTTTTATGAAAATTTTCAATTTTTGATAAATAGTGAAAAAACACTGAGTTATAGTTTAAAACCGAATTTTTATTTAAATAATTATTTATTTTATTTAAATTTAATTAAGGTCAAAATGGATACATAATACCTATATAAGTTCAATGTAATTCATTGTAGTTAGTTTAGAATAATTATATATATATATATAAATTTTATTGAACTTTTCACCGTCTTTTACCCACCTCCTAGGAAAATATGGAAATTCACATAAAACTTAATTTTACCGCTTCTGTGAGCAGAATTTCAAAAAAATGAGAGACACGGTTAATATCAAGGAGTAAAATGTGGTTCAATAAGATAAAAATAAGTTTTGGTGAATATTAACTTTTTACTTTTATTTACCACGGTTAAAATTAAATAGGGTAATTAAGGGTAAAAATGATATTAATATTACCCTAACACATGTCCTAACTCTATTGTACAAGTGTATCTCGACCAAAAACAACCTTAGGAATAAAATATTATCATTTAGGTCCACTTGGATTAGATTAGGACATTTATTATTATTTAATTCAAAGAAGAGTTAAAAGAGTTAAAATCAAAGTTTAATAACTAAAACATTTTTACTATAGGGTTATACATAAGATAAATTAGATTATAAATATTAATTAGAAATATAATAATATTTCATACATAATGGTATTTTATTTATAATTTTTAGACATTAAATAATTTAATTTATTTATGACACGATGGTGATGCAGTTATTACCTAATTAATGAAATATTAAAATAATTGATATTATAAATATCAAAATAAATGTAATTTTATACTTTTTATGAATTAAACTAAATTTATAGGTTAATAAGACATATTAGTATTGGTTATATAAATTTTTTTTGAAGTAATAATGCTGTTATGAAATTATCAAAAACAAAATACCCAATAGTGTCAAAATTGACATAAAAGAGTTTTTAAAACAAATATTATATTATTAATTTATATTATATTCCTAAAAATATAAGGTTAAGACAAGAGACTTATATAGTGATAGTTGTATCATTAATTCACCACTTGGGGGTCTCTTGGATGTATATAGTAAGTTTATTAACTATATAATATAAAAATACAAACTAACATGGTAAATGTCAAACTAATTAACTGAGAGTTAAAACTAAAAGATAAGGTTAATATAATGACCCAAACCTGTCTAAAATCTATTTTTTGAAATTATTTCGACCCATACCCACCATAAAATTTAAATAATACACTTTTGAGCCATTATAAACCTAATATGAATTTATTATAAAATAATATATCTATCTTTTCCAAAGGTTCCCCTCACCCCTCTTATAAAAGGGAACTCCCACTTCTCTCAATTTCACACCTTCAAAGCCTTTTGGATCGGCCAACCCCTGCACAAATATCCTTTCAACTTCACTCACTTCAACTTAGAGGCCTTATTTTTGATCATAAATCCAACATAAGGAGCCCTTTTGATCAAATCAAAAGAAATAACCCGAAGAAGAGGTAATGTTTTCACTACCCACTTTCAAGTTCCTTTCTTCTTCAACTTCTTCTTTATTTGTTATTCCCATTATAAAATAATAAATTCAGTATATTATATATATTGTGATGTTATTATAAATATGGTACGACCATATTCAGTATTCTATCCATCCTTTGAATGACATGTCGCCATACGTGTGTACGTACGGCTTACCGTCTCCACGTCGTGGTTCAATATATTATTATTTGGATGGGTATAATAATGATGTTTAATTCATGTAAATAATAAATATAACATGATAATGATTCTGTATATATGATATACCATCCAATTATATATTATTTTAATATCAAAAGAGTGATATTGTCGCTTGTGCGTACGTACGGACTACCATCTCCACGAACGTGATGAGATTCATTCCACATCGTATCCATGAAATTATAATTCTCATTTAATGATTTAAAATAATGTTTAAGGACTTGATATCATTCTGGATATGAATAAGATACAACCTATCCATAACAAACACGGCTTATGTAACAAAATATATAAAACAAAATGAGTAAGTTAACACCCGAAACGATGATAATACTAAGATATTATTAACAAATCAATGTTAAAAGATCATATATGATATCATATTAATGTATATTATTCTTGTATAATTTAATAACAATTATTTCACCATTATACAAGAGGTTAACCTACCCTCAACCAAGTAAAATTACAAGGTAAGGATTTATTTCACAATCTCTTCATTATCCGAGGTTGTTTATACATAATTATCTACTGGGACCTCTTTATCATCCACATCCATGTTTCTTAAAAATGTATTTCAAAACATTATTAATATTTTATAGAATATAGGTTAAAGTCATTTATACCCCTGTTTTACTTTTTATAATAAGTTTATAAAGGAATCTTTCCATCGTTTTCCAAACATTGTCCTTTTTAACCTTTTTGACAAATTAAGGTAAGAATGTCTTTTTTTTAACTTATACAGTGGGTGAGGCTATTTTCCACCATTGTAAAATATTCTAAGCTTACATTAAAATATTATAAGAATATTTTCAAAGTAAATTTTTTATTTTTTATTTATGTGACTTTTAAATTATTTCAAAAAAAGAGATATTTCTCTCAAATAGTTTCGATTTTATCTATGTCAACATCCTTTGATGGATTTTAAGCTTATTTGAAGTTGATTTATTATGATACAAAACTTCAATATTGTATTGAAGGTTTTGTGATATGTTTGACTTTAGATGTGTTATTTTTATACCATTCATGGTTTATGGGGAAATTATTTACATTTCGTATGCTAGTTTTAATATGAATGTTTATGTTATGTTTAAACCTGTTCATATGAGGAATTCATTGGACTTAGTAAGTGAATGGTGGAGCCCACTATAGCTCCTCAATGCATCGGTAGGTCTCATGAGACAAACTATTGTCTTGGAACAAGGCCTTGAAAAAATCTTATTTGTAGTCTTGGCACAAGGCCTTGACTATGTGGTTATGATAGTCTGGCATTATGCATTCCATCATTATAAAAGTGGTTATTGATATTGCATGTGATTATTCGACTAGTAGAATATCCATGTGAATAAGTAAATGGAATTATTTCATTTTATCTTTTCCATATTATGTTGAAGTTCAAGTTTAAAAGGCTTTTGTTTTAGTTACACATTGCCTTAAATGTTTATGCTTATTTATGAGAGTTTCTGCTATAATGTTATCCTTCTTGAGCATCTGAGCTCACCCCTTTCAATGTTTTATTTTTTCCAGGATGTGAAGAAGTATTTTATGAATGACCTGTAGGGATAGTATAAGGGGATATGACTGTGGAGACAATATGTTTTTGTAGTTTTCACTTTATGATGTAACGTAAACTTTATGAATGTATCTAGTAATTCCAAGGATACTAAACTAATTGGTCTTTCAAGACTTGATCTTTTGTGATCATGACAATGTTATTTAATAATGCACTAACTCTGGGTAACTAGGGTTGGGGCGTTATAGTTTGTATCAGAGGAAGTTTAGTGCAAACCTTGGGAGCTGGATTTAGATAAAATCTAATTAGAGCACATAGACCTAAGATGGACTTTGAGGATTAGTATAGAATAACTTCCTATAATTTTGGTATTGTAGAGATTTTGTGAGTTTTACAAGAAATACATCCCTACCTAGATACGAGCAGGTAGAGGCGGCTCTGGCATAGATGTATCCTAGGGGTAAAACCCGAAAACACCGCTTTGAGCTAGACTCAAACGGGAACTGGTGCATGACAATGGGTCTTGCTGCACTCTTGGTTACGACACTCCTGGGGGATATGATTAGGATAATTATCATTTTCTTTACAAACCATTATGAAGGGTTTATGAGTATATACCTCCTCAAAGAAAACATTTTTATGATTATGGATTATATCCATAAACTGTTCAATTTATGTTAAGTATTTTACAAGATTGAAATTATGTATTTCGATTCATAAACTAATCTAGTTTATGCCATTGTTTAGAAATGGAACCTAGTGGAAGGAATGGAAACTATATCAATTTACACACTCCATGTAGGGATTTCTCTCCTGCTCAAGATAATTATAGTGGAGCTGGTGATGCAACTGGTGTTGATCAACTAATCACCATACTAGGAAAACTCACTCAGGTTATGAATAATAACCTTACCCGTATGGAGCACCCTGATACACAGCATGGAGGATCAATGTTAGATCACTTCATGAGGAAAAAACCACCAACATTCAATGGGAGTACAAATCTATTGGTAGATGAGTAATGGATAAGTTCCCTAGAAAAAATATTTCAGTCTTTGGGGAGTAGTGAAAGGTAGAAAGTTATCATGGCAGTTTATCGCCTCACTGGAGATGCTGATCAATGGTGGTCATTGATACAAAACACAAAGGAATATGATGAAGTATCAAATATGGAATGGAGAGAGTTCAAAGAGCTTTTCTTAGAAAAATACATTCCTCGTGACCATCAAGCAGATATGGAAAGGCAATTTCTGAGTCTGAGACAAAAGGAGGATGAGAATGTCGCAAAGTATGAGGATAACTTTACAAGGTTATCAAGGTATGCTGGAAATTATATACATAACCCAATAAGTAAGATTGATCATTTATTTTATGGGTTAAAACCGTTTCTCCATCGAGCATTAGTCTCAAAAACCTTCTCATTGTATGAAGATATTGTCTCATGTGCTATCAAGACAGAAAAGTAATTCTCTAAGTCTTATGACTTTAAAGCAAAGCAGGAGAAGAAGAGACCTGCTGATCACTCTGGGAATGGAAATAAGGGGAAGAAGGGAAAAGTTGAATATCCATCCTGCAGTAAATGTGGGAAGAAACACCCTGGTACTTGCTTAAAAGGAATGGGAGTCTGTTACAAGTGTGGTGAAAAAGGCCACCAAGCTCGTTATTACAAGGGGAAGAAGGAAGCTACCGATTTCCAATGCTACAATTACAGGAAGATGGGACATTATGAAAATGAATGTCCTAAGCATCAGGAAACTTACCTCAGAAAAGGCCAAGGTATCAAGGCCAAGCTTATACTATCACTACTGCTGAGGTAGAAGCTCCGAAAGACGTGGTGGCAGGCAATTTAATGGTTTCCTCAAGTTTAGAAAATGCATTATTTGATTCTGGATCATCGCATTGTTTCATATCTTCCCAGTTTTCTAAGAAAATTAGATATTTCCAATTTGATTTAACAAGGAAGTTTTCAGTTAAAACTCCTAAGGGAAGTATCATTGCAACAAAGTTTTGTGAATCAGTCCCAATTAGAGAACATAAATGTTATTTATCTGTGGATCTCATCGTCATACCTATGATTGAATTTGATATAATCATTTTTATGTATTGGATTTCAAACCATGATTCAAAAATTTATTGTAAGAAGAAAAAGGTTACTATTTTTTATGATGATGATAAGGAACACCTTATCTTTAGAGAGGAATCATCACCACCTAATTCTTACCTAGATCCACCCCCAGTAGCTCAACTAAATTCAATTATTAGGGAGGAAGAAAATGAAATGACTGTGGGTGAGGAAAGGAATGTTCAAATAGAGGATGTACCTATTGTGAAAGAATATTTAGATGTGTTTCTGAAAGATTTACCTAGACATCCTCCAGAATGAGAAATTGAGTTTTCCATTCATTTAATTCCTGGTTCAAGGTCTATATCGAAGACCTCTTATATAATGGCCACTATGGAACTAGTTGAACTAAAGAAACAACTAGAGGAATTGATTAATAAGGGATTTATTAGCCCTAGTGTTTCTCTATGGGGAGACCCTGTTCTTTTTGTTAAAAAAAAGATAGATCTATGAGGTTATGTATCAACTACAGGGAGATCAATGATATAACAATAAAGAAAAAGTATCCCCTACCTCACATTGATGATTTATTTGACCAACTGCATGGAGCTCAATAATTTTCAAAGATTGACCTTCGATCTGGATACCATCAGTTGTGTGTGAAGAAGGAAGACATTCCGAAGACAGCATTTTGAACCAGGTATAGGCATTATGAGTTTACAGTAATGCCTTTTGGGCTGACTAATGCACCCTCTGTGTTCATGGTTCTAATGAACAGAGTTTTCAAGGAATATCTCAATGAATTTGTGGTGGTATTTATTGATGATATCTTGGTATACTCCAAAATCTACGAAGATCATGAAAATCACTTGTGCATTATCCTGAAGACTCTGAGAAGACATGAATTATATGGGAAGTTTAGAAAGTGTGAATTCTTGCTTCCTGATATTTCTTTTCTTGGCTATATTGTCTCTAAGTATGGAATCTTTGTTGATCCTTCTAAGACCAAGGTAATCCAAGAATGGCCTGAACCGATGAGTATAACTAAGGTACGCAGTTTTATTGGTTTATCAGGTTATTATCGATGTTTTGTCCAGAATTTTTCCTGGTTGGCTAACCCATTAACAAAGATCACACATAAATGGGTTAAATTTGTTTGGAAAAAAGATGGTGAATAATTTTTCGAATAACTGAAGGGAATATTATTCAATGATCCTATATAGACTCTACCATCAGGGAATGATGGGATCGTTATTTATAGTGATGCATCAAAGAAAGGACTTGGTTGTGTCCTTATGCAGAATGATAAGGTTATTGCCTATGCATCACGATAGTTGAAAATTCATGAGAAAAACTATCCTACTCATGATATTGAATTAACAGCTGTGATCTTTGCTTTGAAGATATGGAGACACTACCTCTATGGTGAAAATTGTGAGATTTATACTGATCACAAGAGTTTGAAGTATATTTTCTCACAAAAAGAACTCAACATGAGGAAAAGGAGGTGGCTTGAATTACTCAAGGATTATGATTTCACGATACACTACCACCCGGAGAGGGCAAATAAGGTGGCATATGCTTTGAGAAGAAAAGATCATGGAGTTTTGAACAATATGAGAATTGAAAGGGATCCAATTTTCATGGATCTAGTGAAGATGGACATAAGAATAACCATGGAAGGTAAAACATCAATTATTTTTCAAATGGTTTCCAAACCATCTTTACTAGAAAGGATTAAGAGTTCTCAAACCGATGATGAAGATTTTCAAAAGAAGATTAAAGCTGTGAATGATGGGAGATTGAGAGAATTTTTGTATGAAGAAGGAATTTTAAAATTTGGGAAGAGACTTTGTGTTCCCGATATACCTGATCTGAAAAGGGAATTTTTAGATGATTCTCATAGCTCCAATTTCTCTAAACACCCTGGGAGCACCAAAATGTATAGAGATTTCAAGGAACATTTTTGGTGGGACAACATGAAGAGGGAGATTGCTGATTTTGTGTTAAGATGTATGGTTTTTCAAAAAGTGAAAGCTGGAAGGCAACAGCCTGGAGGAGTCATGCAACCTCTTCCCATACCGGAGTGGAAATGGGACAATATTATGATGGACTTCTTCATGGGGCTACCAAAGACTCCTAGAAGGAATGATACAATATGGGTTATTTTTGATCATTTTACCAAGTCAGCACATTTTCTTGCTATAAGAGAAGATCTACCACTAGAACGTCTAGAAAGACTATATATTAATGAAGTTTTGAGACTTCATGGAGTACCCCTATCGATTTTTTCTGATCGTGATCCCCATTTTACTTCAAGATTATAGAAGAGTCTTCAAAAGGCCTTGGATACTGAACTTCGTTTGAGCACTGCCTACCACCCTCAAACAGATGGACAATCAGGACAGACTATTCAAACCTTAGAAGACATGTTGAGATCATGCTCACTAGACTTTCAGGGTATGTGGGATCAATATTTACCTCTGGTGCAGTTTTCTAATAACAATATCTTCCATTCAAGTATTTGGATGGCACCATATGAAGCATTGTATGGAAAGAGATGTCGGACACCAACCTATTGGGATGACGTTTGTGAAAGAAAACTCGTAGGCCCAGAACTGGTGGAGGAAACAATGGAAAAGGTAAAGGTAATCCAAAACAACATCAAAGAAGCTCAAAGTAGGCAGAAGAGCTATGCCGATAACCGAAGGAAGGATTTGGAATTTCAGGTACGAGATCATGTTTTCTTGAAGGTATCTCCATGGAAGGGAGTTATATGTTTTGGTAAGAAAGGTAAATTGAGTCCTAGGTACATCGGACCTTTTGAAATTCTAGAACAAATTGGTGTTGTAGCTTACCGTTTGGCAATGCTGCCAAGTCTCTCCAAAGTTCACGATGTGTTCCACGTATCACTATTGAGAAAATACCTACCTGACCCAACGCATGTACTCACTTACGAGGAATTAGAATAGGAACCCGATCTGTCTTATTGCGAAGAGTCCGTCAGGATTCTTGATACAAGAGAACAAGTACTGAGAAACCAGATGACTCATCTGGTAAAAGTTTTTTGGAGAAACCATAAGATAGAAGAAGCAACGTGGGAACCCGAGGAAAATATGATGAATAACCACCTGAGTATTTTCATGCAGTAGTATTATAGAAATTTTGAGGACAAAATTATTTGAAGGAGGGGATAATTTAACACCCCAAGCTTCCATGGTATGCTTCTCTTTGAATAATATAGTAGCGTGTGTTGTACGCAACTTCGAGTTCTAACACACACCACAACCAATCAAACTAGCCGTTATGAATAGTAATGCCCACTTTTTAAAATTTTATAAATTTTATCTTTCAAAACGGACTTCATTTTTGGATTCGGAATATCGAAATTAGCCTAGGGTGAAATTTTGGTATTTTTCTGAAAACTTTCAATTTTTGATGACTAGTGAAAAAACACTGAGTTATAGTTTAAAACTGAATTTTTATTTAAATAATTATTTATTTTATTTAAATTTAATTAAGGTCAAAATGGAAACATAATACCTATATAAGTTCAATGTAATTCATTGAAGTTAGTTTAGAATAATTTTAGATATATAAAAATTTTATTGAACTTTTCACCGTCTTTTACCCATCTCCTACGAAACTTTTGAAATTCACATAAAACATAATTTTACCGCTTTTGTGAGTGGAATTTCAAAAATATGAGAGACACGGTTAATATTAAGGAGTAAAATTTGGTTCAATAAGATAAAAATAATTTTTGGTGAATAGTAACTTTTTACTTTTATTTACCACGGTTAAAAGTAAATAGGGTAATTAAGGATAAAAATGATATTAATATTACCCTAACACATGTCCAATTTCTATTAGACAAGTGTATCTCAACAAAAAATAAACTTAGGAATAAAATATTATCATTTAGGCCCACTTGGATTAGATTAGGACATTTATTATTATTTAATTCAGAGAAGAGTTAGTTAGAAATCCTTTTTTTGATTTTCAATAGCCGGTTTAATGGGTTCCGGTGCCCAAGCATACAACCAAAACTTAAACCCAGAAACAGCAATCAACACACAAAACCATTAGTAAAAATCATCAAATGCGTACTCCTCTCCGCTTCCCCTGCCAGACTCATCTTCTCCAGTGGCCGAGGCCGTTTCCCAACCTGGTGTCCTCCAGTACTGAGGACTTTGCACCCGATTCAAGAGAAGTTCTAGAACAGGGTCTAGTGAAATCCTCTCAGTCACAATGTTATTCGCAAAAGACACAGCGACCTTGCATTTCTTCCTAGATGCTAAATGAGTCTGCATAGGCCGCAGGAGATGGGAGTAATCCTTCCTTGACCGACGTCTTACTGAGGGGGAGCCAGGTCCTCCGACTGGAACCGAGGTTTGCTCACTCTGTACCACCTCACTGAACAAACGACCACCTGTTCCGCACACCTTCTCTGTCCCTCCCAATGGGAACTCCCTTCCTTTTTCATCCTGACCAGTAGTTGTGTTCTCCATCACCGGCAGAGGCACCCCCACTGGAACACCTCCATCCACTGTTGCCGTAGGAACTGCTTTCAAGCCCTGCTCAATTTAATAACTAAAACATTTTTACTATAGGGTTATACGTAAGATAAATTCAATTATAAATATTAATTATAAAGATAATAATATTTCCTACATAATGGTATTTTATTTATAATTTTTAGACATTAAATAATTTAATTTATTTATGACACAATGGTGATGTTGTAATTACCTAATTAATGAAATATTAAAATAATTGATATTATAAATATCAAAATAAATGTAATTTGAGACTTTTTAGGAATTCCACTAAATTTCTAGGTTAATATGACATATTAGTATTGGTTATATAAATTGTTTTTGAAGTAATAATGCTTTTATGAAATTATCAAAAACAAAATACCCAATAGTGTCAAAATTGACATAAAAGAGTTTTTAAAACAAATATTATATTATTAATTTATATTATATTCCTAAAAATCTAAGGTTCTGCCAAGAGACTTATATAATGATAGGTGTATCATTAATGGACCACTTGGAGGTCTATTGGATGTTTATAGTAAGTTTATTAACTATATAATATAAAAATACAAAGTGACATGGTAATGTCAAACTAATTAACTAAGAGTTAAAACTAAAATATAAGGTTAATATAATGACCCAAACATGTCTAAAATCTATTGGTTGAAAGTATTTATACCCATACCCACCTTAAAATGTAAATAATCCACTTTTTAGCCATTATAAACCGAATGTAAATTTATTATAAAATAATATATCTAGCTTTTCCGAAGGTGCCCCTCACCCCCTCTTATAAAAGGGAACTCCCCCTTATCTCAATTTCACACCTTCAAAGACTTTTGGCTCGGACAACCCCTACCCAAATATCCTCTCAACTTCCCTCACATAAACCTAGAGGCCTTAGTTTGATCATAAATCCAACCTAAGGAGCCCTTTTGATCAAATAAAAAGGAAGAACCCAAAGAAGATGTAATGTTTTCACCACCCTCTATCAAGTTCCTTTCTTCTTCAACTTATTCTTTCTTTGTTATTCACATTATAAAATAATAACTCCAGTATCTTCTATATAATGTGATGTTATTATAAATATGGTACAATCATATTCAGTATTCTATCCATCCTTTGAATGACATGTCAACATACGTGCGTACGTACGGATTACCGTCTCCACGTCGTGGTTCAATATATTATTATTTGGATGGGTATAATAATGATGTGTAATTCATGTAAATAATAAATATAATATGATAATGATTCTTTATATATGATATACCATCCAATTATATATTATTTTAATATCAAAAGAGTGATATTGTCGCTCGTGCGTACGTACGGACTACCGTCTCCACAAACGCGATGAGATTCATTCCCCATCGTATCCATGCAATTATAGTTCTCATTTAATGATTAAAAATAATGTTTAAGGACTTGATATCATTCTGTATATGAATACGATACAACATATCCATAACAAAAACGGCTTATGTAACAAAATATATAAAATAAAATAACTAAGTTAACACTCGAAACGATGATAATACTAAGATATTATTAACAAATCAATGTTAAAAGATCATATATGACATCATATTAATGTATATGATTCTTGAATAATTTAATAAAAATTATTTCACCATTATACAGGAGGTTAACCTACCCTCAACCAAGGAAAAGTACAAGGTAAGGATTTATTTCACAATCTCTTCATTATCCGAGGTTGTTTATACGTAATTATCTACTGAGACCTCTTTATCATCCACATCCATGTTTCTTAAAAATGTATTTCAAAACATTCTTAATATTTTATAGAATATGGGTTAAATTCATTTATACCCTTGTTTGACTTTTTATAATAATTTTATAAAGGAATCTTTCTGTCGTTTTCCAAACAAGGTCCTTTTTAACCTTTTCGACAAATTAAGGTAAGAATGTTTTTTTAGCTTATACGGTGGGTGCGGCTATTTTCCACCACTGTAAAATCTTAGAAGCTTCCATTAAAATCTTATAAGAATATTTTCAAAGTAAATTTTTTATTTTATAATTATGTGACATTTAAATTATTTCAAAAAAAGAGATATTTCTCTCAAATAGTTTTGATTTCATCTATGTCAACATCCTTTGATGGATTTTAAGCTTATTTGAAGTTGATTTATTATGATACAAAACTTCCAAATTGTATTGAAGGTTTTGTGATATGTTTGACTTTGAATGTGTTATTTTTATACCATTCATGGTTTATGGGGAAATTATTTGCATTTCATATGCTAGTTTTAATATGAATGTTTATGTTATGTTTAAACCTATTCATATGAGGAATGCATTGGACTTAGTAAGTGACGGGTGGATCCCGCTATATTTCCTTGATGCATCGGTAGGTCTCATGAGACAAACTAGTGTCTTGGCATAAGGCCTTGACAAAATATTTTTTGTAGTCTTGGCACAAGGCCTTGACTATGTGGTTATGATAGTCTGGCATTATTCATTCCATCATTATGAAAGTGGTTATTGATATTGCATATAATTATTCAACTAGTAGAATATACATAAGAATAATTAAATGGAATTATTTCATTTTATCTTTGCCATATTATGCTGAATTTAAAGTTTAAAAGGCTTTTGTTTTAGTTACACATTGCCTTAAATTTTTATGCTTATTTATGAAAGTTTCCGCTATATTTTTATCCTTACTGAGCATCTGAGCTCACCCCTTTCAATGTTTTATTTTTTCCAGGATGTGAAGTAGTATTTTTTTGAATTACCTTTAGGGATAGTATAAGGGGATATGACTATGGAGACAAGATGTTGTTGTAGTTTTCACTTTATGATGTAATGTAAATTTTATGAATGTATCTAGTGATTCCAAGGCTACTAAACTAATCAGTCTTTCGAGACTTGATCTTTTGTGATCATTCCAATGTTATGTAATAATGCACCGACTCTGGGTAATTAGGGTCGGGGCGTTACAAATAATAACTTGGACTTTTTAAAAATTAGATACCTCATGATATGCATATCATTTTTTAACCTGTAGATAATACATAATATTTTTTTTGAGGATATAGAGAATATATAAAATTATTTATTTGGTGAATTTTAATAAGTATTTTTTATGCATAAAGATTTATCAATTAATACAAGGAAACAATACATTATACACTTATATAAATTGGGAAATTTGGCACTATATATTGATACATAAGATATTTTTCCCTAAGGAATATTACACATGATATTTTAAGGATATTATATGTATTTTTTTTGGTTTTATAGGCTAATACATAACATATTATCCATTAGAAAATCTTATATAGAATTTACATATAATATATTATGAGAATCTAGGATATTATATATTATTTTGTATTTTTCTATATTTAGAGGGGTTGAATATGTAATATTTTTATTTTCGGTGCTAAATATGAATAACATTTTGATCTTAAAAAATTTGATGAATAAAAATATCATGTTTTGGAATATAGAGTTTCAAAAATAAGGATTTTTAGGCTAAAATATTGGGAGAAATGGATGATATAAGTCCAAGTCATGAAGACACTAGCTACTCCATGAAGAATTTCAAGAAAGACTCAGTTCCACTTAAATTCCCATACCATGATATAAATAGTCATTATGTAAGTGAAAGTAACTTAGAGTAAATTTTTCATAACTATAGTGGTAAAATCTTGAGTAACCTTTACTATGGGATCATTTCTAGTACACATATATCTCATCCAAGACATAAGGTAATTAAATAAATATTACCATCCCACTAAATAAAAAAATTGGGGAACATAAGATGAAAACTTATAGAAGGAACACAATCTAAAGGATGAGGAGGAAATATTTAGTGGTAAAGGGAGTAAAAAATTATTCTAAAGAAGAAGAATAAAAAATTTCCATCTATGTGGGAGAGATTGAGCATTCCAGACTAGCTCTAGGACTTTCCTAACTGAGGAAATTCTATAACATTCATTGTACCCCTATAAAAGTGTATAGAAATCACTATCTAAGAGGCTAATGGATGGTGTTTTGATTTATTTTATTATATCTTTTAATACTTTGTGAACACTCTGGTGATGGAGACCTAGACCCCTTGGTGGTCAAGACAATAAGATTTTCCCGACCCTTTGTTATTGAATTCTCCCAAATTAATTTTTTAACTTATCTATTGTTTGATCTTCCTGGAATGGGTTTTTATAGATAGTATTATATTTTTTACTGATTATTTTATTAAATCATTCATTCTCTTCTTATTTAGTTCTACACTCATGCCCCATATATTTTCTTCATTTTTTATACGATAGATGGGAGTGGGTTGATATAATAGTAATATGATATTTCTTATTATTGGAAGGTGTTTAAATAAATCAATCATAAGAACACTCTAGGCCCATATGGTTTTTTAGGGTCCTTTAACATGGTAGCTAGGAATATTATTATTAAGTATTTGGTGGAGAACATATAATATTTTTTTAGGTGTGGTGGGCTGCGAAGGGTAGTATATGCCACAACTATGGTTCTCATACCAAAGGTGAAAGATCCCTCCACCATCAATAAATTTAGTTTCATAAGTATGTGAAACATCTCCTACAAGATCATGTAGAGTTTTATTAATAGAATAATTGAAAAACACTTGCATACCATGATATCAGAGGAGAAATATGGGTTTATCCAAGTTAGATCGATTCAGTCTACAGTTGGGTTGGTTCAAGAGATGATTGAATATTTTAACATCAAAACCCTTGACTCCAATATTTCTATAAAAGTGGAAATCAAAAAGGATTATGAAATAATGTAAAGGAGCTTTATTATCAAGGTGATGGATGCCCGGGGTTTTTTCATGTGGTTGATTAATCTTCTATTCAGATTTTTCAGCTCCACATGGTTCTCCATCACTTTAATGGGAAAAATTAGATTATTTGAAGTAGTATTGGGGATTCACCAAGGGGGTCCTTTATCACCCAACATATTTATTTTTTATTATGATTCTCCTAGTAGACTCCCAAAAATAAATATAAGATACAACTCCATCCTCCCTTACTAGTGTAGGGCATAGACCACTGATATCTCTCACCAACTTTTTATTGGTGATATTATGATTTTCACTAATAGAATTTTCAAGTCTACTCATAACCTCAACAAGGTTCTTGATGAGTATAGTAAGTGGAGTGGGTAGGATCATAAATAGAAAAAATGAATATATCTCTATTCACAGCCCATAGAAAATGAGTGGTTTTATTGTGAACGTTCTTAGAATTTCATGGAGCCACTTCCTAATGGAGTACTCAAGTTCCCCAATCTCACTGATTCGTATTCATATTCATCATTTTTAGGGGATTTTGGGCATGATTTCTCACAATATCATCAATTTAAAAAATATTTTCTTTTAAATTGAACATTGACAGTTCCTATAAAATGGTATTATGCATGGAGGTGTCCTAGTGCATGATGGTAAGGGATTTGTTGTCATTTCCTTCTCAACAAACTATGGGTATTGGGATTCTCTAATGTTAGAGGCTAATGCTCTTCTCAGTAGAATCAATATTGAAATGGACCAAAACCTAAATCCAAAGGATATGGAGACAAACTCTCTAGTCATCAAAAAATCCCTCAAAACTCATGGATCTATTCCATGTAACCTTATTTATATCATCTGAATTATAGATGTCTTTTTTAATGACTATGTTCATGTATCTCACACTCCTCATGAAGTGAAAAAAGAAGCATATTCCCTTTATTAAAAAGAAAATCTGATTGGGTATCTTAATTTATTTTACAGTTTGGGATATTTTCCCCCAGAATGTGTAGATGATGTGTAAGTGATTTCTCTTGGTTTACACTTTTTTATCCCCTGGAATTTTTTTAATGTTAGCGTAGATGCATCCATCTATTTCAAATAAATAAAAAATATATCATTTTTCTATACATATGGTAATTAGTTAATTATTTTTCTAGTTATTGAGAGAGTATGAGAGACTAAATTCAATGAATTTATATTTAATCGGTAAGGTGAGGGAATATATAACATAAAACTTCTCTTGAATAATTTATTTCAAACACCATTTTCCTTATATTCAATTATACACACCATTTTTCACTATTTTCTATTACCAACCAAACCCAAAACATAGAGATAACATTGAGAAATCTTCCTTTCTAGTTACCACCTGAGTCACACTATACTACAGTATTTCTTAGGTTCAAATTTCTTAATCACCATCCCACAATAGTCTCAGTGCATCAACCTAGAATTGTTTCCATGGAGGCAAACTAATTATTTTTGAATTTTATTTGTTTTTTTGATTTCTTTTTAATTTTGTTTGATATATTTTTGGTACATGAACATATCAATATCTAATCACCTATTTGGTTTTAATATAGTAGTTGAAATAAATTTTCTGTCAACAGTTGTCAATATAAGTATTACAAAGAAATTGGATAAGAAGTTTTTCAATAATATATTGACATATTCCCTATCCTATTATACTTTATCTGGAGTTTCTATAGGTAGTGAAAATATTAAATAAAACATGGTTTAATTAAACAAAACCCTTAGAGAAAAATATTTACATAATTTTAATCATAATAATAATTAGATATTATAACCAAAAAACCAATGTGATTTTGAGATTATTCATTGGACAATTTCACTAATACTTAAGTTTCACATATTGGTTGGAGAATATGTGAATAATAATTTGAAATATTTTTCAACTATGGGTAAAAAATTCAAACTAAGATGGGTCTCATAAACAAAAATTAGTTAGAATGACTTATCATTCTCTCTATAAGGGTAATCCAAATAATGGATGGAGGATATGCATCCTGGAGAGGATAACACCTGGGAAGATCTCAAGATGACCATACATAAGAAGTTTTTCACTTATTCAAGAAATAACAAGCTGTGAAATGAGATATATGGGATTATAAAATCAATTGGAGATACATTATATGAGTTTTTTGAGAGGTTTAATAAGTTTTTTGGATCCTTTACATGTTATCCCCATAAGTATCTCAACACTTGGTATTTTTCTATCAAGAAATTTTGTATAATTACCAGAATATTCTAGATTTTTATTTCATAGAATCATTTATTGAGGAGTACATAGATAAATATTGAGAGTTGATAGTAGTGATATAATATAAATTCAATAATTTTTTATGAGTTATACTACTAGAGGTTTCCATGAGGTAATATGTTATAACCCTCCTTTACATGAAGTTTTAATTGAAGATATTATCTATCTTGTGAGACAGTTATCATTGAAGAAAGCTATGTAATAATCACCATCTACACACTAAATATTATTCTAAATTTAATATTTAGTGGATCACTTTATATAACACTTCCCTTGAGTGAAAAAATGAAAGATCTATGATGTTATAAAAAATAGGTAGTACCAAAAACCAAGAAACCAAGGATTTAAATACTATTCAGTCTCCAGTTTTAAAGTTGGAAGTAAATAAATGAGTCCCTCACTCTAGAATAACGTTTAACAATCACATCACCCACACCATTTCAAGGAATAACCCTCAACCTTCAATAAATTACTAATGATAATAATAGAAGAAAAATCTCTCTATGAAGGATTTTATAAGATAGTGGATCTTCAAGGAAATCAAAAATCCACCAGAAATCTCATGGATCTAAACTGAAATAATTAATGAGATTTTATGGATTGATACTCACTACTTTAAACACTTTGGTAAATCAAAATTTAGGTCAAATTTTAGGCCAATCAGGTCCTAATCCTAAACATAATTTGAGTTCTATTTATATGAGAGGTGGTGTAAATGTACTTGGAATAAAATAAATACCTTTGGAAGATGAATTTGAAAGTATAAATCAAAAATAAGAGGAAATGGATACTATAGAGAAACAGGTGGAGTAACCTTATGATTTACCCATAGAGAAGAAGGACATAGAAAAGGACATCAAGGATGGAAAACCTCAACCCTTACCACCTTTATCTTTAAGGATGACTTCACCAACAAAAACTAATGAAGATGATCTATAGTAAGAAATGTTGGAAAACATAAAGAAGGTGGATATCCTTATATATATATTGTATTTGATAAATAATATCCTAAATTATGCCAAATTTATCTAGGAAATATTTACTAATAATAGATAACTATTTGGAAAAAAAATAATTTAGTAGGAATGTTTCCTCTTTAACAACTCCCTATTTAAATAAAAAGTGTCAAGATCTTGGTACTTAAACTGTACCACACACTATAATAAATTTATATTTAATAATTCCTTATGTGATTTAGGATCATCAATAAATGTAATTCCTCACTTAATTTACTTTTAACTATATGAAGGATGGATAAAACCAACCAAATTCATGGTACAATTACCTAAACAATCTACAAGTAATATTGTGGGAGTTCTGGAGGATGTACTTGTAAGGGTAAAAGGTTGGTTGTTCCATACTTATTTTAATATTTTTAATATGTGATAAGAGATAAGTACTACCTATTCCCTTATATTATTAGGTTTTCCATTTTTTAAAACATTAAAAATTATGATAAATGTTCATGAAGGAACTCTTTCAATGGACTTTAGAGAATTTTTAGTTAATTTTTATATTTTGTATTCTATGGAATTCACTAAAGAAGAATTTCCTAATTTCACTCATTATTATCATGAAACCCTTTTCATATTTAGTAAATAAATTAAAATTATATATGGAATAATAAAATTATTAGTAATATGAGAATCAACAAACCTTTATAATAATTATTTCAATGAAAATTAATGGAGTTTGGAACCAGACATGTGTATATTTGTTTAAAGAAAAGTTGGATGAAGAATATTTTGATATTTTCTTATATCTAATATTAATTATTATGCATTTATCTTGTAGGTTTAAAGAGTGGGAGACACTAATTTGAAACCATCACTGTAACAACATCCTGATATGGAGTTAAAAATATTGTCATCAAACCTAGAATACACCTAAATTATGGAAGATGAAAAACCACCTTTAATAATTTAAAACTGTTGGAACCACAACCATTATATGAAAGAAATGGAGTATGGTTTGTTTGTTTTTCAATTCTCATTGTAATATTAGAAATTTTCTATGAAAGGGATCATACAGTTCAAGCGGGCAACAGTATTGAAGTTAATGTCATTTCCCAGTGTTTGCCAAATTTTCGGGTCCAAAAAGTTGAATATAGAGATATGTGTTTTTGGAAAAGGGAGTTTCATGCAAGATTGAAGGGTGTTTGGAAACTTTCATTAAATTCCTAATTTGGGATCAATGCATCAAAATATGGAAAAGGAAAAAAGTACGCATAAGACTTAAATGTGCGTGAAAGGTAAGGTTAAGTGGAATAATCTTACGTGCCCAATGCGACATCAAAAGGGGTTTTTTGAACTCATGAAGAATCTTGATCGTACCAAAAAATATGATTTAGAAACTTTTGCTCAAGTTCATTAAGGATTATAAATAGGTGTCTACCCCCATGTAATAAGAAGAAGAATTTTCCAATGAAAATCTGGTTTCTCTGATGTGCGAAATATTTCTGAGTAAAATAATTACAGAGAGTTAATCTTGTGCGCTAGGTGTTCCTTTGGTCTGAAAAGACCAAGTAAACCCTTAAGTTTATTTTTTTGAAAGATAAAGGTTGTGTGGAAAGTATGGGTTGCACAAAATTATTCTTTCACAAAAATTCCCAAATCTTTGATGCAAGTTGAGGTATTGTGTGCAAGTGAAGTGTTATGTTTCTGGTAGGATTTTAAATATCTAGTTTTTGTTATCAGTGCTTTCAAGTGCATCAATTCAAGACGTCGATACAAGTAGTGTCTCATGTTGAACAAATATAAAGACTAAAATGTAAATCTATTGAAGAGACCCTCAAGTCAATAAACTGAGTAAGACTTCTCCCATGGTAGTGATCAAGGGGGGGTCGATGGAAGTGTTCTGAGGGACACAGTGAGCTATCCCTGAATCTTTGTAAAGGTAGTGTGCCTAGAATATAGTTATTATGACCAAACCTTGTGATCCACAAACTAGTGAACGATAGTGGATTTAGGTACGACTGAAACACTGTCGGTGTATGTCCTTTGGACATAGCCCTTAGTAGTTAACCAAGTAAAAGTGTTTTGTGGTCCCTCTACATGTGATTGTGTTATTGCTATTATTATCCATCATATAGGTTTAATGAGTTCCTACCAACATGGGAACAAGATCCATGAGTTTAAAAGGAAAAATTTGACACCCTGATTCACCCCTCCCCTATCAAGGTGTCTTAGGGTTATACAAGTTGTATCAAAGGGATGTTACCATATATTGGATACTCTATAATAATACTATTTAGTGGAGGATTTGAGTTTACTTTACTAAGTCAACAATAAAGTTCAGTTTTGATGAAGAGTTTTTTATCTCTAAGAAAAAAATTTATATCTAGAAAGACCATGAAAAACAGGAAAAAGAAAGAGAATAGACATTTGAAGAAGTACCTATTATCCAAAGAAGATGTAGTATCTAGTATTCCATTCCTTTCTAATAAAGAATATGTATCAGGCTTTGAAAGTAAAGAGTAGGTGGCTCAAGTTTCCACCAAAGGTAAGAACAATGTTTCTACCTTATGTAAATCAATATGTTCAAGTGACCAGGAGGTATGTGTTTGCAATTTTAAAAGTTTTCCTAATAGAAAGGATTCTAGCATAAGTGGTGATGATGATCAATCTAAAACCTCACAAGAATTCTCAGTAGATAGATTACTATATTTTCTGCATGGAATTTCTAAAGAAAGAGCTTATCATGTTTGTGAAGCATTTCAATGTATGCAGGAGGAAATCACCTGACTGAGAAAAGAAGTAGACTCTATGGAGGCAGGCTTGGAAAGAAAACTCTCAGAATGTAATAATCTCTCTAGAAAAGTTGTAACCTTTAAAGAAAAAAAGAAGGAATAAAAATTCATTTTCTCTAAATACATCAAAGAAGTTTAAGTGAAAGAAGAAGAGTTCAAGAAGACTCTTGAAGAAAAAATCTATGTTCTTGAAGAGAAACTGAAAAATAGCACTGATTTCAATAGTCTACAATTGGAAGGAATATCCAAGAAGATCAAGGAACATGAATCCTTGATTCATAATAAGGTGAAGTTACTTGAAGAAGAAAATGTTAAAATGAAGAAAACTTGTGAAGAAAAGATGATTATGATTGAATATCATAAAATCATCCTCATTCTAAAATTTCTGGACTTGGAAGCTTAGTTGGATAATATTGAGAATACGTATATTGAGACTTCACAAAATAAGTAAACAATTGATGTCTCTAATCGATGCTCACTAGATGATTCTAAAGATGAAATATATGCAACGTTTGATAAAAAGACAATGACATCCTTTGATGATCGATCTCAAGTAGCTAAGAAGAAAAAGGTACCATCCATACCCTCTTGTACTCATGTCTCTAAATATATTTCCACAAGCAGTGAAGGTTGGAAGAAAAATTCAAAACAAGTATTGATAAAGAAAGGTGATCAGATACCTACCACTATGACTAGGGTGTATAGGAGGAATAATGAGGAAAGTGACTCCCCACAGAATGCACAACACATATTGAAGAAGTCTCAATCCTATTATACATATGATACCAAGAAATCAATATGGTTTGCTCAATGTTGGTGCTGAAAAAGGTTTATACATTGTGTATTAAATTTTTGGTACAATATTCAAAACATAAAAGCACAAAGGAAACCAATTTAATAGGGTAGAAAGATAGATAATAAGAAGAAACATCCACAAGTCCAGAAGCACCTATATATTGCAAATAGGTTTGGAATGATCGATAATGTCTGTGATGTTTTCAATGGAAGTGGTCACAAGGCTTGTGCATATTTATCTAAACCAGAATTCATTAATGATAAGAAAAGAATAACACAAAATCAGGTTAATTATAAAGAGGATACCATGGGAAGGAATCAGAGGAATATTGTGAACAAAAATCCCCCTAATAAGATCTCAAGAAAATAAACAGAAAATACCTTGGATTGTAAACCCATGAAGTTGATGGGAGGTTCATCCAAAAGAACAACTAAGTTGAATGACACTCAGATGATCCCATGTGGAAGATCTAATCATTCATCAATGGTTTCTAATGACATATTATTTGTCTGTCCAGAAGATTTAGAATGATTGAGGAAACTTGAAGATGTACAGGCCAAGGCTGGTGCAAGAGGAAAAGAACAGATTCCATGTGATAAAGACAAAGTGCACAATAGTTTTAAAACCAAAATAAACATAGCTGTTAAAGAAGTTTTGCGTGAGAGATGCAATAAATCTAGTCACATTTAAAATGTTTGTTTAACCTTAGTACCAGAACAAGAATCATTTCTTAAGGGGAGTAAGAATTTGTCATCTATGGTGGCTATTAAGAAGAGAAATTCTCTACACCAAATAGAAGATAATTTAAAGAGATACATGCTACCTCGATATAAATTATAACATATATTCAGAAGTGTAATCATGAAGTCTGGATCAAATGGATCAATATAGTTGAGAAGATCATCTCAATCATGAAATTCATATTGATGAACCAATAAAGATCCACCTTATTCCCTTAAACATTTTTGTATTGTATTTGTCCTTATTATGTAGGGAATACAAGTTGAAGCAAGTTATTAGGGGGGAACCTCAGAAGAAGATATGGCTACCAATTCTTGATATCCATTCTGAAGAAGTCACCATCCTTTAATGATTCCACAATTAGATATTCAAATAAAAATATAAGGAAGAATCATTTTTGGATAAAAAATTTGAGATGTGTTTCTCCAAAGGGGGAGAAAAATGAAGATATTTCAAATAATTCTTATGTTTATGTGATAGGAAATGAGGAAGATTATAAAAATGGAAAAAAATGAATATAGAGGTACAGAAAGGCATAAAAAACTCTCAGAAGACACATCATTTTGTTGACTCAGAAAAAGAATCTAAAGAGGAAACCATGTCTGGATAGAATTCGATTTAATCTAAAAAAAGGAATTGAAGAGCAGGAATTGATTAATCCAAAATTTTCAGGAATCAGAATGCACCTACATAGACAAGTAGAATGAGTAATAATAGACAATCTGTATTTCTACTAGTTTTGAAACTGTCCTCATTTTAAGAAGCTGTAAAGGATGAGTCATGGGTGAAAGCAATGAATATAGAGTTATATCAGATTGACAAAAATCCGACTTGGGATCTTATCAAGAGACTCTAAGGTCACAACATGATTGGTATGAAGTGGATTTTCAAGAAAAAATTTGAAAATAATGGAAATGTGATCATAAATAAGGCACATTTGGTTTGTAAATGATATTCACAAATTGAAGGCATTGATGTTGAGGAGACATTTTCTCCAGTAGCGATACTGGAGTCAATCTGGTTGTTTCTTGCCATTGAAATCCAAAGAGGATATAAATTGTATCAAATGGATGTCAATACATACTTCTTCAATGGAGTCTTGTAAGAATAAGTATACATTGAACAACCCATGGGGTTCTTTCTTAGTAATGATGAAACGAAGGTTTGAAAACTAAAGAAGTCCCTTTATGGTTTGAATTAGGAACCACAAGCATAGTATTCTTGACTAGATTATTATCTCAAGAAGATGTAATTCAAAAGAGTAATATTATATCACAATCTTTATGTGAATAATTCTTATAAAGATCAGTTCATGGTGCTAGTTTATGTGGATGGTATTATCTTTGGCGGTAGCAGGAAGGGATCAGTTGAAGAATTTTCTAATCACATGAAGTCTGAAACTGAAATTTCTATGATTGGAGAACTCACGTACTTCTTAGGGCTACAGGTGATTCAGAAGAATGATTACACATTCGTTTCTCAAGAAAATTATGTAAAAGATCATTTAAAGAAATTTAATATGAATGATTCCAAACCAATGGATGGTTCTGGTTTATGTGGATGATATTATATTTGGAGGTGGTGGGAAGGGATGAGTTGAATAATTTTCTAATCACATAAAGTTTTAATTTTAAATTTCTATGATTGGATAACTCACATACTTCTTAGGGGTGCATGTGATTCATAAGAATGATTACACTTTCGTTTCTCAAGAAAATTATGAAAAGGGATGTTAAAGAAATTAAATATACAAGGTTCCAAACCAATAGGGACTCTGATTGCAGTTGGAAAAAAAATCAGAAAGCATGAGAATGGAATGTTTGTGGATCTAACAATGTATAGGAGAATCATTGGAAGCTTATTGTACCTAACAGTGACATGGCCATATATTGTCTTTGTAGCATGTTTATAGACCCTATTTAAAAGTAATCCAAAGGAAGAAAATATGGTGGCAGTTAAACAAATCATGGCATACATTCGAGGTACCCAAAATTATGTCTTATTCTTTTCTGTAGGAAAAGATAATGAATTATCTGCAATTTCGGATGTTGAATGGGATGGAGATGTAGTGGACAGAAAATCCTCCAGTGGGGGAGCATTCTATATTAGGAAGAAATGTGCGGTTTGGTTGATCAAGAAATAGGAAAGTACTTCTCTTAGTACTTCCAAAGCTGAATATATATCCTCTATAAAGGCATACACTCAGTTACTTTGGATAAAGAAGAAACTGACCGATATAAGTGCTGAGGTAAAATAACCAATGGTGATTTAATGTGATAACAAGAGCGCAATTATTCTTACCAAGAATCTTGTTCGGCATTCTTGTACAAAACATATTGAAATAAGATATCACTTCATCAAGTAAAATGTTAAATAGGGCATGAGCAACATGAAACATGTGGGAACAGATGTGAAAGTGGTTGACATTATGACTAATCCTCTATCAATGGTTGTGTTTAAGAAACATTAGTTCATCCTCGGTGTTCATTTACCTCATAGTGCATGAGGATGATACAAATTTCCCACTCTCCCTAGTTATGTTAACTATTTTTAATCTATTTTTGGATGTAATTTAGGTTTATGGGAGAGATACTATCCAGGGGTTTTCTATTCTGTACATTGAAAAAATACCAATCTTTGGGTTTATTTTCAATGGGGGAGAAGGAAAAAAATTCAGGACATGTAATGGACATGGAAATGATATATGAAACAGTAATTATCCTGTGACACATGAAATACTTCTATGACATGATGAGAATTTGGGGTTAGGAGCAGAAGGAATACATTCAGGACATGTAATGCTTCTGTGACAAGTAATGCTTCTATGACACATGTAATACTTCTGTGACATGATGAGAATTCAGTGTTAGGAGGAAAAGGACTACAATCAGGACATGTAATGCTTCTATGACACAGTAAGAGAATATCTTCGGCGTCTTTAAGAATTCCAAAACATGGGAACCCAATTAATCTTTCATTCTTGTTTTCTACACTGATCATTGGTCATGTAGGCTTAGAGTGTTAGATGATTTGATTCTTGCGTTTTAGGTTTTGATAGTGGCTGGTGCTCTATTGAATTTATCTAGAGATTGCCAAAAAAATCCAAAGGGGGGTATTGTTGGAACCAGGACCGTTCTATGAAGGAAATAGAGTGTGGTTTGTGTTTGTTGTCAATCATCATTGGATGTTCAGAAAGTTTTCCTAAAAAGGGATCATATATTTCAAGCGGGAAATAGAATTGAAGGAGGTTTTTTTAAGTGCTTTCAAAATTTTTGGGTCTAAGAAGTGGAATATGGAGAAAAGTGATTTTGGAAAAGGGAATTGCATGAAAGATTGAAGGGTGTTTGGAAACTTGTGCACAAGGCATAATTTGGGATTAGTGCATAAAAATATGGAAAAGGAAGAAACTGCATGCAATACATAAATGTGAGTGAAAGATGAGGTTGTACAGAATAATCTTAAGTGCCCAATGCGACGTCAAAAGGGGTTTTGTGCACACATAAGAAATCTAGAGTGCACCGACAAGGACCCATCAAAAACTTGTCCTCAAGGTCATTAAGGCCTATAAATAGGTGGATACCCCATGGAAGAAGAAGAAGAACTTTCCAACAAAAATATGGTTGCTCTGATGCGTGAAAGGTTTGCGCGTAAAATAATTACAGAGTTAATCGTGCGCACTAGGTGTTCCTTTAGTCTGAAAAGACCAATTGAACCCTCCAGTGTAGTTGTGTGAAAGATAAAGGTTGCATGGAAAGTAGGGGTTGCGTGAAAGTCTTCTTTAGTGATAATTTCCAAATCTTTCATGCAAGTTGAGGTATTGCGTGAAAGTGTAGTGTTATGTTTCTGATAGGATTTTGAATATCTAGTTTTTGTGATCAGTTCTTTCAAGTGCATCAATTCAAGACATCGATACAATTAGTGTATCATTTTGAATAGTGACAAAGACTTCAATGTAAATCTATTGAAGAGACCCTCAAGTAAATAAATTGAGTAAGACTTCTCTCATGTCAGTGAGAAAGGGGGATTCGACAGAAGTGTTCTGAGGGACATAGTGAGCTATCCCTAAATCATTGTAATGGAAGTGTTCATGGCATAGAGTGATTATGATCGAACCTTGTAATCCACAAACTAGTGAACGATAGTGGATATAGATCTAACCGACACACTATCGACATATTCTCCTTAGACGTATCCCTTAGCGGTGGACCATGTAAAAGTGTTTTTTGGTCCCTCTACATGTGATCGTGTGATTTCTATTCTTATCCATCATACAGGTTTAATGAGTTCCTACCAATATGGGAACAAGATCCATTAGTTTTAAAAGAAAAATTTGACACCCTGATTCACCCCTCCCCTATCAGGGTGTCCCGGGGTCCTACACAAATAGCTTAGATCTTAACCAAGAATAAAAATTGTTAACCATTTTGAAAGAAAATGTAAAAGCTTTATGATGGACATTAGAATCCATCCATGGGATTAGTCCCACTATTTCCATCTATTGGATCCAATTAGAGAGTGAATCTAAACCTGTCAGGAATACCTAATTATGTACAAACCCACTAATTATGGAAGTAGTTAGAAAATAAATTGAAATAATTCTAATATATGGAATCATATATCCATGATCAAACTCCAATTGGGTGAGTCCCATCTTGATTATACCTAAACGGTTTAGAATCACTATTATTTGAAATGAAAATAATGAATTAACTTTCAATGAGATTTTGAATAGTTTGAGGTTTTATATTGATTATAGAAAATAGAACCCAGTGACATAGAAATACCACATCCCTAAACCTTTTTATATTAGATTCTAGATAGATAATATAGTAATGGTCATTGTTATTTCCTTGATTTATTTTATAGCTAAATTTAGGTCCCCATAGAACCAGAAGATCAAGACAAAACTACATTCACTTACCCCTTCTGTAAATTTTCATACTGAATAATTCATTTTGGTTTATGCAGTTCCCTTGGTGCATTCCAATACTGTGTGGTATGTATCTTTCTATAATATATTTAATGCTTTATAGATATATTTCTTGATGACGTTACTATATGTAGAACTAATTTTTAAAGGTTTTAAAAATTAATTAAAAATAACATGGTTTTAATCTTTGTAAAAATCTATTTTTTAGTAAAGAAAGGTAACATTCTGGGATACATTATTTCTAAGGAAGGAATTGAAGAAGACAATTAAAAGGTTTATATAATCCCAAAACTACTATAACCCCACCACTTTGAAATATTTTAGGACATTCGAAGGACTTTTTCAATTTTATAGAAGGTTTATTAATGATTTTAGAAAAAATTTCATATGTCTAAATAACCTGCTAAGAAAATATATTGATTTTTTGTTTAATGAATCATATAGGAAATATTTCAACAAACTGAAGGATATCCTAAAAAATTCCTTTTTAATTAGACCATTATCTAGGTATCTAGCCTTTAAAGTGTTGTGTGATGCCTCCAACCAAACTATAGGAGTAGTGTCATCTCAGAAGATCAATGTACACTAACTTATAAAAGCATATGATTCACAGACCCTGTATAGAGATCAGATTAATTATACAATAACTGAGAAGGTTTTTTTCTATAGTTGTTTCAATGGAAATATTTCATTCATATTATCTAGTAAGTAAAGTAAAAATTGTACTCTAATCATGCTTCTTTCAAGTACATGATAAATAATTATTATGTAGTACTATGAATAGCATGTTGGATGTTTATCATATAATAATTTAATATATTGGTCATAGATAAGAAGGGTTATGAGAACCTAGTTAAAAACCACATGAGAAGATTTCCCCACATAGTTGAGGCTGAATTACCTACAGAAGCACCCATGAATTATGTGTTCCTTAGTGAGAAACCCTATAAGATCATCAGTAAATCACCATCGTACACAAACTTTTTTAATACATGTTCGCATCAATGGTACTTTCCTTATTTTAAAGAATAAGTTATTCAAGCTAAAATTTGACTCAAAATAATAGGTTTCGGAGGATCCATACTTGTGTAAAAACAATAGTGTCCAAGTTATTAAGAGTTTTATACTAAATAAATAAGAATTTTTTGTGATTAAATTCTTCTATACACTAACATGTGGAGGTAAATTTGGTCCTCATTGAGCAGGTTGAAATGGTTTAGAAGATGGATTAATTTTGATAACATTTTTTAAGGATGCCCATAATTTTTTTAAATCATGTAAGAACTAGTAATTCCCTAGAGGATTTTTTAAAATTCAATGAATTACCTAACAACTTTTAATATTTTTTAAAATATTTTTTTTGGGTAAAATATTATTAGATTTCCACTAAACCCTTGGAGATTAATCAAATATGCTTATATTCATGGTTTTTTGTTGATTTAATAATTTTGGAATTAAGTTTAATAAATATTTCATTTAGTCTATAATTTCCATGGGTTTTAATTAAATTCTAGAAGTTTAAACTTGGGTAGAAATGGAAAATTGTTCATAATTATTGATATGTACTATTTTTTATTGATAAAATTGAAAAAATCAATAAAGGTAAGTGATATAGTTTTTAATGTAAGATTTTTTGAATAGGAGAATGAGATACATAACATCATAGTCTATTTTAAAATTGGATAAAAAATATTTTCATACAAAAATTTAATTTTTTAATGATATTTAAATTTTTTTGAAGAGTTGGGAAATATGTAAAAAAATTACTTGGTGAATTTTAAGAAGTGGTTCATTATATATAGTATTTTCATTACTAAAAAGGGTTTCATAACATTATACGCATGGGGAAATCAGTAAATTCTACACAAGATATTTATACATAAGATATTTGTTCCCAAGGAGGATGATATATATTATTTTGAGGAGTTTATATATAAGTTTTTATGAGTTACTAGGATGATATATAACATTTTATCCTTTAGAAAATTTAGAGAAGTGGGAAACATAATATATTTTCTAAGGATATTGGATATTACCTAATATTTTAGAGTTTATAAAATTTAGAGGATCTTAATATGTAAGATATTTTATTCCTCAGTTCTAAAGATATGTAAACTTTTGGACATAAAAAATTTAAAGAGTCATAATATCACATAGTGGAAGATGAAACTATGTTGTGATGATTCATAGGTAAATATCTTGGGATAAAGGAATGATATAAGTTTGTATCATAAATAAAAAAATTCACACTATAAATAATTTCAAGAAATACTCAATTCCACCCAGAATCTATAAATGATCATGTTGTGAGATGATTAGTCATATCATAAAGGGAAGAAACATAGGATAAATTTTGATCTACTGTAGTGGAAAAATTATTGAGAAACCTTCACTTATGGATAATTCCTAGTACATGTGGATCAAATATGATATATAATAGAATTAAATACATATTTCCTTCCCACTAATTTCCTAAATCAGGAAGAAATAGGATGAAAAATTATGGGATGTTCATGATATGTGGGAGGAGAAAGAAGTATATTAGGACCAAGGGAGTACAACATTCATCCAATCATGGAGATGACTTATTTTCCCATCTACATAGGGGAGATTGAAAATTCTAGAATAATTTGATAACTATAAAAGTTGGGGAAATTATAGAACATTCAAACTACCTAATAAAATGGGATGCAACTCACTATTGAAGAGGTGGTTGGATAGTGTTTTGAAATATTTTTTTCATTATTTTACTACTCTATAAACTATCCCTTGATGGAACTCTAGACCCACCATTGGTTAAGTTAAGGAGATTTATCCTACCCTAAGTTAATGATTTCATTAAATTAATTATTTTAATTCTCTATCGTTTGATCTTACTATAATGGTTATTAGATGTAGATAGTATGATATTTTCCACAACTTATTTTATTCAATTCCTCCATATATTCTTCTTAGGTTTCACAAAAAATCCCCTATATATTCTTTATTTCCAATATAATTGAGAGAAGTGGGTTGACTTTGGATTTATCAATGATTTAATATTACAAGGCTAAGTAAGAGTAGGGAGTTAATTGATTATTTCACATTCATTTTTAAAACCAAAAAAGATACAAAGATAGGGTAATTATTATAGGTTTATACTATTAATTGAGTGAGTAGGAGAGTTTAAATTTAATAAATAGTGATTTTAGTGGTAATGTGACGGAATAATTGTTGTAATACCACTCTTTAAAAATTTATTTCAAATAGTATGGTATGTACATTAAACTACACACACCATTGTTCATTGTTTTTTATTACCAACTAAACCCACAAAAAAAATATCAGAGTGATAAATATACCTCATCAGAGAAAACCTTAGTCGCACTATACTATATTATATCATAGGTTTAATTTTTTTGATCAATAACTCATGATAACCACAATGCATTATTATACCTCATAAAACATTATGTACCTATTATGCACTACTAAAAACATCTTGAAACTATCTCCCCATATTGATATATAAAACATCATTCATATTCATTTCAATTTCTAACATAATATATTATAACACCCACTTTTTAAATATAATATTATAATCTAAAAAATATTCACACAAAAATATGTCAATATATTCCATTTATTTAGTATAAAAATATTTATACCACTTTTATCATGATTCAAAATATTCTACCAAATTATACCTTTATCTCGAAAAACATTTATCTTTAAAATAAACCCTTTATTATATAGTTCTTAAAGTATATACACACCCTTATTTAAATTATTATTATATGAAATGATCCTAAATTAATATATGTAATGTATGATAAAGGTGGTAAACCCCCTAGTCCAAACATGGTTTCCTTTTCATAGTATACATTTCCATTAGTTCACAATATATCTTTATAATGGCCTTCCCTAGAATGATTTTATAGTCATGATCTTATCTATACTTATCTATGAATATATCATTATTCTCTAAATTATTTTTTTTCCTCTTTGATCATTCAATATTATATATTTTCTTATAGTCCATGATGACCTCATTCATTTTAATCCATGTCCTAATAACTTGTTCAATGTGGGATGATATTTAATTACTCTCCATGTGTTTAAAGTGTACACTGTAACCTTCAAAATTTTATCTACTCCTTTTAGATTATTGAACCACTTTCATTTATTACCATGAATTCTAATGTATATTTATAGATAAATAGGTTCTCTTGTTTTTTATTCCAGTTTCATAATTATCTAAAAAATATATATTTACTAATCCCCCTAAAAGAACATTTTTTCATTTATTTTCATATTTATTTTCATTATGGATTTAATATTATTTAATTAAGAAATTTCCTTCAAACACATTTTCCTTATATTGAGTTTTTCTATTAATAAAACCATAAGCATAGACACTATACCTCCTACGTTGTCATATAAAATAAGAAACATGAATAGATGATATTATAATTTTGCAGATAAAGATAAACTCAAATTCTGAATCATAGAAACTTATTGTAATTCTATACATTCCATAGAAGAAACACATATTTATAAATAGTCCCATTTGGATTTTAATGGTCTGTGATCTAAATTAATTAATAATGGTTTCACTAAGTATTTAAATTGTAAATTTAAATAGTGAAAACCCGTAATTGTTTATTTTTTTATTTATATTTAGTGATATATAATTATTAATGCTTTTAAAGTTTAAATAGAGTGTTAAATGATGGTATATTGATTAGAAAATCCTAAATTATTTGTCTTTGGAATTCTTAAAACATATATTTCATGTTTGTGGCAGCATATGGCTATCGAGTACCTGATATCTTATCAATAGGTATTGGATAATCTATCTAGTGAGATAGTAACCCATTGGAATACCACTAAGTGTATAGTGGTAAGCCAACACATGCCTAATATAGTCCATATTTTTTATTCTTAATGGGCGGTAGATAAATCTTTTTAATTTCTTTAAATTTACTAACCACTTATGGTGTTTCACTTCAATATTTATGAATGAATGGGAGACCTCCCTTATTCCATTTATATTTCCCTATATTACTCATCCTTTAACCTAGGATTTTAAGGATTTTAAAGATCTTCGAATCATAAAAAAAAATTGTCCTTTATTTTCAGTTTCAGTCTTCCTCTATTAGTCTCTATATTTGGTTGACAATGTAAAGGATTTTGATATATGATTTCACTGGCACATATAGTCTTCAATTTATATTAAATGGATTTTATGTATTATTTTTATAGGAGATCGAAGAAGTTTTGTATTAATTTGTTAATTTATGTTTTGGTGATTATTAGTTATATGGTATATTATTTTAGGGATTTGGGGGTTTATATTGAAATTGATAATCTTTTAAGTTTAGTAATTTTTGGATTTTGTGTGTGTAAGTGTCAAGAGTTTTTTAGAAGTTTTTTGGGAGGATTTATCTTAAATTTTATCTTATTTTATTTATTTATTTTGGTTATTTGGGTTTAATTACTTGGAAAACTTGTTTTATTACTTTCGAGGGGCTTATTAATGGTTAACTGGTTAGGATAATCATCCAATTACTTATAAAGGTAATCAATATCAATCCCTTATACATTTAATTGGTTAATTCCTATAATGTATCTAATAATTGGTCTCTAAAACATTAAAAAAATTAAACATTTATTTTCTATTTAGAAATTATTTTTTTCACATATATTTTAATAAGATAGATAAAATTATTTTTCTTAATAATTTTACTTGAATATGGTAATATTTCATGAGTAACTAATGTTTGTCCCTTCTATTTATATGTTTTAAAATTTATTCTTTCTTTTGCATAAAAACATTTATTATGTTTAATTACATTTGATTCTTGGTTAAATTAATAAATTAAATCCATTAGTAAAAATAATAATTTTTTTAGTTTATGCCATTTTTTACTTGATATAGTGTCGATATTGTTTTATAGACTCTAGTTTTGTTTTAAGGAACAAATATTTCTATAAACATTATGTTATATCACGAGGTATAAAATTAGTTTGATACACTATGATTCAATATTTATTCCAAAAGTAGGTTTTTTATATTCATATTACCAATTAGTATGGTTTTTTTCAGAATTATTTTTTGCAATTTATTTAATAAACTAATCATTTCCATTAATAGCATGAATGGATTATAAGCTAGGGAACAACACCTATCTTATGGTTAGGAGGATGCATCATTGATGATGTAATGGATGGGTTTAATAGATTGGGATGGAATGATTTAACTATTTGTCCTTGATAGTACTTTTATAAGCTAATTACTTCTTAAATTGAAATAGTTCAATGTGTAAAAAAATATTCCATTATGTATGGGTAACATGAGGAATAACTTGGTTGAGTATGAGTGGGATATGATGTTATCCTACTATGTGATAATTTATAACTAATTGGTTAAATATTGTTTTATGTTTTATAAAGTAATGTCACCTTTATACACTACATTCCTTTCTTTACATGTCCTATTTTTTATTAGGTCATTATAAATGTTTAAGGTTATTTATATATACACATAGTATAAATGATTTTTTATTTCAGTAATTTAATTAATACCCTATCATTTGGATTCTATATGAGGTGTTCTTCTTACTCAGTAAATTCCATTAAATTATTCTTTAAGTGAGATATGTTTATATATGAATATGTGTGAGTATCCTTATGGTTAGGTGATCAAACTATTATCCTAAATATGTTTTTCTGGGTGTGTTTTTCTAGGTTAAATAGGGTTTTTTGAACCTCATTTTTCCTCTTATTTTTAAAAAAATTTATCTTATGGAGAGGGATTTTGTGATATAAAACTGAAATTAAGTTTCCATTATATTAATATTTATTAAAATATTTCTTTCCCAAATTAAATTCATTAAATTACTTACAGAAAATTTTTAAAAAATTACCGTTTTATTTTAATATGCTTCTTTGAGTTAAACTATGATGTTCTCTATCAATTATCCTATATGATAGAGGGTTTAATTTCATATTTTTCATGTTATAGACATGGTTGTATTATCTTCCATCTATATGGTTAGTATACATATAGGTGATGTTATTATTATTTTTGGTAGGTACCACAAGACATTGATGATAGTTTATACACCATATATTTTTATTCATTCTAGATATTGTGGTTATTATTATGAATATGTTGTATTAATTTTTGGAATTGGAAAGTGATAAGAATATACTATTCTTAATTAATAATACATGATAAAATTTTCTAGGTTTTCCAAAATATGAATGATTATTTTTCTATCTATATGGAAATTGATAATGTCTCTAAGTTAATGTGGGTCCATTTAAAGGTGTGCAAGTATTCCTCTATAATTATGTGATTAATATTCTAAGTGATATATATATAAATCTATTAAAATTTAGTTATATTAATTTATTTACATTTGTGAGTGTGTGTGTGTGTGTGAAAATATTAAAAACATGTTTTATGCATATATGTGTTTATTCATTTATGGTATTTTATGTCTATTGGTGGTTTCTATTGAGTCTTCATACTCATACCATGCATGTGCACCTCATTTTACACACAGTTTTACTTATGATATTTTATGTATAAGTAGGATAGTATGGATAATTTTCAGGACTTCCATGGATCAATATGTTTTTTTATAGTAGAGTATGACCCACCTTGCTAAGGATTGAGGATGTCCAGCTTTGGAAGGAGGCATATTTTATACATCGTCATATTTATTTAGTGTTATTATTTTAGAGTTTTTTTGTTATGGTATTTTATCAATGGATGGTGTATGATTGAATGTTTTAAATATGGAAGTATATTTTTTATATTCATATATACTAGTCATAATATATCATTATATATGAATAGTGGGTACTCCTTAGTATATATATTATTATTTTATTTTATGATTTTTTATTGCATGAATGGTTATTTATATATTTTCTACTAAATCTAGAACTGATTAATATTGTTTTCTAAATTGAGTAAACCATTCATCAACTATTAAAACAAACCCTTGATGATAGTCATTGGCCCTATATTATCAAGTATTTTTTTATATATGAAAGTCAATCCAAAGTCAGTGAAATATTTGGTTAGCGTCTTTACAGAGTGGTATTATATTAGTGTTTGTATTTTTTTGTGTTTTATATAAAAGATAGGATGTAAACACTAAGGGGACAGAACATATGAATGAATGAATAACATATACATGAAGGAGACCCAAGTTACCATATATATTTTAGTTTTATTTTTAGAAACATTATGTATGAGTGCGCTATTGTTTTAAGAATGTTGAGTATGGAGTGGTCGTACATGGAGAGACTCATTAGGGTAATCCAATATCTGATTTCTATATTTTTTTCATGAATCTTGTAAATAGAGGCACATTAGATATATGTATGTTTTTAATTATGATTATTACATGTGAATAAATTTAATTAAATATATGTATTTTGTAACAACCCAAACTTTTTGAGTAGTATATTAGCTTACTCTTAATGATTTAATAGAGATGTTAATGGTTAATGTAGAAAGAGGAGTCGATGGCTTCATCCAATAGACTCGAACCTCATGAATCCCACTTATCAGAGCTTGGGAAGAAGGTGGCATCTTTGGTCTTCGCTTTGGACCAAGCCCAAGCCGAACTCCAGCGTGTCAAGCTTGAACAGAAACACCTACGGGAGAAGTTCAAGTTAGTAGAGATTACTACTAGGGCAATGTTATCTGAGCCTCCCTCAGATTCTCTCACCATAGCACACCTTACACTTAGGTCATATGATTCTGTTATAAGGGGCTATGTGACGAGACCCTAGCTTCTTTGTGTAATCCTTTGGAATTAATAAATTGAGATTTCTTCCTTTAGCGAAGTTTGTGAAATTTCAAATGTCCGGATAATTTTAGGATGTATTTATTGATGAACTTTGAAAAAAAGGATATTTTAAAATATTTATGTAAACCTTAAATAATTAATGAGGTGTAATGATTTTCAAAAAAAAAGGTCTTCTACAAAAGTGTTCAGTAAGGAATTTGGATTCTAATAAGATCAACTTAATTTTTTGATGAATAGTAAATTATGAATAGTGATTTTACGCTTAGGATTAGTAATGTGACCAAATGGATTAGTAATTTCACTCAAAGAAAGTTTTAATATAATTTAGACACCTAGATTAAGTAATGTGATTCAATAAAATGGGTAAATAATGGTTTCATAAATTATTAGTCAAGTATTAATTTTTTGGGGTGAATAGTGTTTTTTAATTAAAAATTAAATTAAAATTATTTAGAAAATTATTTTTATAAAATGGACTTTATTTTTGAACTTAGAGCACCGATATTATGTTATGGTAATTTTTGGGGTTTTTTCTGAAAAAATGAATTTTCAGTGAATAGTGTTTTTATTTAAAAAATTAAATTAAAAAAATTTAGAAAATTATTTTCATAAAATGTAGTTCATATTTGTAATCAAAGTGTCGATATTTGGTTAAGGTGAAATTTTGGGATTTTTCTGAGAAAGATAAATTTTCAGTGAATAGTGAAAATGTAGTTTTTAAGTTACGGGTGTTTAATGACATCATTAAATGATGTATTAAGTATGTAATAAATATGGTCGACTTATGAATAGTAAGATAAGGTATGAGGTGTCCCAAGTGGACAATACCATGGGAAAATACCATGGGCAAGCCCATGGTTTTGCCAAAACCACCAATGAGGTGTCCCTTGGCCATTAATGCCTTGTCCCCTCACTTTCCCTATAAATACCAAGCCATTCTCTCATCCTTTGGACTCCAAAAATAATTATCAACGAAGTTATGGTCTCCTTACCTCCCAAGGAGTCCTCCCAAGGTGCCCTCAAGCCTCTCAAGTTCCCAGCCGTTGAGTTTTAAAGAGTTACATTTAAGGTAAGGGATCCGACCTCTCTCTTTCTTTTCAAGTAATCTCTTTTATGTCATTCCTTTTATGATCCATGTTCTTATGTGGGAGGATGTTCTTTTATATTCCCCTTACTACCCTTTTCATGTTTATATGATGAGATATCCCCTCTTACTCTCGTCATTTTGTTTTATGAATGTTTAAGTGGCGTCGTTAGGCTGCTGAAATATTTAGGGATTCTTTCACCCTTCTCATTTTTCAAGTTCTATTTTCATGTCAAGTATTTCAAGTTCCTTTTTATTATGTTGGGGTATTATCTCTATATCTATCATACTGATCATTTATTATCATATGATGAGATACCCTATTTGATCTTGTCAATTCATTTTTATTGAAGTTTAAGTGATGCCGTTAGGCTGCCGAATTTTTATAAGAGAAATCTTATTTTTGTCTTACTTCCATGTTTTTCATTTCAAATGGTATATTCTTAAAATTTAATTACCATGATTCATATCCTTTATATTCTGCCCCTATACTATTTTTATATATCATTTATGAGTGGGTGACCCATGTCCCCTCTCTTTTCAACGTTTTCTAAAACCCTGTAACGTAGCCGTTATGCTACAGAATATTCGTCTCAAAATGCCTCTCACTTTTTCTCAAAATTATTTTATGTTATTACATGAATACTCAAAGCTTTTAGTTATACATGGGTATTCACATATATATCAAAATTTTCTATTTTAAATTCTGTTATTTACATAAATGAAACCCGCTTTCCCTTTCCGTGGGATTAAAGTGACATAAAGATCATGTCTTTAAAGCAGTTTTAAAACGTTATGATTATGAAATGAAACCCATTTATTTTATGCTATATGGGTTTTTTATGAAATGATTGATGATGATATATGTGGCTCACATGATAATAAATACATGTCAAGGGTGCACCCAGATAGCGCTCCAATGCATTGGGTAAAGACTTAATCTCTAGAGATGACCATTTAGACTGATACTTTGGTGAATAACCCTGGTAATTTTTAATGACACCTTGGGGATGAACCTTGGTGAAACGAAATGATTGTCAATATTAAATTTTGCAGCCACATCTTCAAGTTATGAAAAATTTTATTTTTATTATGATATATCTCATGATTTCTTTCTCATGCCTTAAAGTTCTTTTCATGACCTTATTGAAGTATCTCAAGTTCACTTGTAAAATGTTCCTCTTATTTCCCTTTCTGGGCCTTCTGCTCACCCTTTATTTTGATTTATGTCCCCAGGTTATGAGATGCAGTAATGAACCTAGGATGAACTTAAGGAGAAGCCTTTCAAGTGTTTAAGAAGAATGTTTTTTTTGTTGTTCTCATGTTTTATGTTCCTGGTTTCCAAGACACTAAACCTTAAAGATCCTCAGTTCTGTATAATGTAATGAAAGTTTATGTTATAAAAATACGGGATGCTATAGTTGGTATCAGAGGATGGTTTAGTTATTTGTGGAAATTAGGATATAAAAACTTTAGGAATAACCCTATAGAAAAGTTTAAATATAGGAAAACTTCCTGGTATTTTGGTAAGTATTGAGTAAGTGGTTTATCAAACAAATAGATCCATGTCTGGATACGAGCAGGTAGAGGCGGCTCTGGAACAGATGTACATAGGGGTAAAACCCGAAAACACCGCTTTGAGTTATACTCGAATGGGAACTGGTGTACGATAACGGGCCTTGCTGTACTCTTGGTTAAGACACTCTCGGGGGATATGTTTGGTTAATCACAAGCTTTTTATGAACCATTATGAAGGAATTAGAGAGAAATATAATTGTCTAAGAATGAAGTCTTAGTTAAAAGATTCATAAATGAAATAAGTTTCTCACTAAGGTTTTATTCTTTTAGAAAATGGCGTGCAATAGGAGGAACGGTGCCGATGCTGACCGCAATGCACCATGTGCTGACGGCCCTCCGATGGAATCCGGAATGGAAACATTCATGCGAATGATGAACCAACTGACTCAAGTTATGAGTAATAACTTGAATCAAGCTGAGAGGCCGATCTCACCACGAAGGGAACAACATTCTATTGAGTCCTTCATGCGTCAACGACCACTATCATTCAGTGGATCTACTGACCCATTGGTTGCGGAACAATGGATAAGCTCCATTGAAAAGATCTTTTCTGTACTCCTTTGTTCGGAACATGAAAAAGTCACCCTTGTTGTTTACCGCCTAGAGGGAGAAGCTGGTCAGTGGTGGTCACTGGTCAAAAACACGAACCCTAGAGGAGAGATGGAAGCTATGGAGTTGGAAGAGTTCCAGGGAATATTCTTTAATAAGTATTTCCCTCATTCCATGAGAACGAGAATGGAGAAAGAGTTTCTCGAGCTGAAGCAGAATGAGAACGAATCTGTTGGAAGCTATGAGATGAACTTCACCCAAATTTCATGATATACCTCTAGCTTTGTCATGGATCCAAGTGGGAAGGTTGATAGATTTTTCGATGGACTGAGACCTCATCTGCGGAAGAATTTAACCAACTGGGACTACGATAGCTACGAGGAGATCGTGCGGAGTGAAATGAAAGTCGAGCAAGAGTTTGGTGAGACACAGTGGTATCATAAATCAAATGACAAGAAGAGATCGTTGGAGCCCAGTTTAGGGAAGACTTTTGATCAGGGAAGAGGTGGAAAGCAAATGCAACTTACCACATGCAATAAATTTGGGAAGAAGCATCTGGGGAACTGCTTGATCGGAAGTGGAAAGTGATACAAGTGTGGAAGAGGAGGCCATATTGCTCGGAATTGTCGTAGTGAGGTGAAGCCTCAACTCTCCAACACTATTGATAGGATAAATATGGTTCTAGCCTTACCCAAAGTCCATTGCTTCAAGTGTGGACAGCTTGGGCACTATGCTAATCCTTGTTCAAATCCAAGGGCATTGGAGAGGAATCACCATCAACCTCAGCAAAGGCTAGGGGAGAAAGGTCGTGCTTTTTTTATAACAACAACTGAAGTTGAGGCTCCAAATGATGTGGTAGTAGGTGCTCTTGTTTTCCTCTCAAATCTAGCAACTACTTTGTTTGATTCTGGTTCTACGCATTCCTTTATTTCTTCCAAGTTTGCAAAGAATATAGAATCAATCCCCAAACTGCTTGAGGTAGAGTTGTCAGTCAAGACTCCAAGTGGGATTATCCATGCATCAACAGTGTTTAGAGACTCTAGTGTTTACTTTAGTGAGCACAATCTTATCACAACTCTAGTAGTCATTCCCATGTTGGAATTTGACGTTATACTAGGGATGGACTGGCTCTCAAAGTATAATGCTATGATCAAATACAGAAGTAAGGAAATATCAGTAGTCTTGAATAAACGACCTATAGTTATCTTCCAAGGAGAGATATCCCGAACTGATCCCTATCTAGAAGCACCTCCTATATATTTCTTTATGGAGTTAATCGGTGATGATGAAGAAGGAAAAGGGAGCATACAAATAGAATATGTTCTAATTGTTTAGGAATACATGGATGTATTTCCTGAGGAGTTACCTGGACCTCCCCCAGAAAGAGAGGTAGAGTTCTCCATTGAACTCATACCTGGATCTCAACCGATATCAAAGACCCTATATAGAATGGAAAATGTGGAGCTAGAAGAGTTAAAGAAACAACTCCAAGACTTATTGGAGAAGGGGTTTATCCGACCGAGTGTGTCTCCTTGGGGAGCACCGGTTATCTTTGTGAAGAAGAAGGATGGATCAATGCGGTTATGCATTGATTATAGAGAACTGAACAGGATCACAGTGAAGAACAGATACCCTCTTCCAAGAATTGATGATTTATTTGACCAACTTTGTGGGGCTCAATTCTTCTCTATGATTGACCTTCGATCTGGTTATCATCAACTGAGGGTGAAGAAGGAAGATATTCCAAAGACTTCCTTCCAATCAAGATATGGGCATTATGAGTTTACTGTTATTCCCTTCGACTTGACTAATGCTCCTGCTATTTTCATGGATTTGATGAATAGATTCTTTAAGGACTACCTTGATAACTTTTTGGTAGATTTTATTGATGATATTTTGATATATTCAAAAAGTCGTGAGGAGTGTGAAGATCATCTGAGGGTTATTTTGAAAACTCTACAGAAGGAGAGGCTCTTTGGAAATTTCAGTAAGTGTGAGTTTTGGTTACAACAAGTGGCTTTCTTGGGGAACATCGTTACCAATGAAGGAATCTCGGTTGACCCTGCAAAGACAATGGTTGTGGAGGATTGGCCTCATCCCACAATAGTAACTGAGATTCGTAGTTTCCTTGGTTTAGCGGGATATTATAGGAGGTTTGTGAAAAACTTTTCATGACTTTCTAATCCACTAACCAAGTTGACTCGAAAAGGGGTTAAGTTCATCTGGACAAAGGAATGTGAGGAAAGTTTCCAAGAGCTGAAGAAGAAATTGGTTATTGCACCTGTGTTAACACTACCCTCTATCGGAGAAGGATTTGTTATTTTTAGAGATGCATCTCTGAAAGGGCTTGGGTGTGTCCTCATGAAAAATGACAAGGTAATTGTATATGCATCTCGACAGTTGAAGATTCATGATCAGAATTATCCTACGCATGATCTAGAGCTAGCGGCAGTTGTTTTTGCTCTAAATATATGGAGGCACTATCTTTATGGGGAGAAATGTGATATATACACTGACCACCAAAGTCTAAAGTATATTTTCACACAGAAAGAATTGAACATGAGACAAAGGAGATGGTTGGAGCTTATTAAAGACTATGATTGTTCAATTCATTACCACCCTGGAAGAGAAAACAAAGTCGCGGATGCGTTAAGCAGGAAAGACCCTATTGTTCTGGCAACAATGAGGATCCTAGGAGATCCCTGGATTAAAGATCTAGTAAAACTGGACATGGGAATTATAAGTAAAGGGACATCATCAACCCTATCCCAAATGATTTCTCAACCTTCATTACTAGAGAAGATCAAGAAGGCTCAAAAAGAAGATCCTTTTTTGCAGGAGAAGTTGGAGGCTGTAAAAGATGGGAAGTTCCCTGATTTCAATATTGATCAAGAAGGTGTATTGAAATTTCGTACAAGACTATGTGCTCCATCTATTCCAGAGATAAAGAAAGAACTGGTGGATGAAGCTCATAGCTCTACTTTCTCTATACATCCAGGAAGCACTAAAATGTATAGAGACCTTTGTGATCATTATTGGTGGGATAACATGTAGAGGGAGATTGCTGATTACACTACAAGGTGCCTGGTGTGTCAACAAGTAAAGGCAGAATGACAACTTCCTAAGGGGGTATTACAACCGCTACCCATACCAGTATGGAAGTGGGATAATATCATTATGGACTTTGTAACTGGTCTCCTGAAAACATCCAAAGGAAACAATGCGATATGGGTTATTGTGGACAGTCTCACCAAGACCGCCCATTTTATCTCTATTCGGGAAGATTTCTCTCTGGATCAACTTGCCAAGATATATGTAAAGGAAGTGGTGAGGCTGAATGGGGTACCACAACCATCGTGTCTGATCGTGATCCAAGATTCACATCAAAATTCTGGATAAGTCTTCAACATGCTCTGAATATTGAATTGAATTTTAGTACGGCCTATCATCCTCAAACTGATGGCCAATCTAAAAGGACTATTCAGACACTCGAAGACATGCTGAGATTATGCTCAATGGAATTTAAAGGTGTATGGGATCAACACCTCCCATTAGTTGAGTTCTCCTATAACAACAGCTTCTATTCGAGTATTCATATGGCACCCTATGAAGCTCTGTATAGAAAGCGATGTAGAACTCCTACTTGTTGGGATGAAACTAGTGAGAGAAAGCTTCTTGGGCTTGATCTTGTGCAGGAGATGATAGAACAGGTCCATTCCATCCAACAACACATAAAGGCTGCTCAGATTCGGCAGAAGATCTATTCTGACAACCGTCGAAGGGACTTAGAGTTTGGTGTTGGCGACAAAGTCTTCCTTCGAATTTCTCCATGGAAGAGAGTCATGCGGTTTGGGAATAAAGGGAAGCTCAACCCTAGGTACATTGGACCCTATGAAATCCTTGATCGCATAGGAGTAGTGGCCTATCGTCTAGAACTTCCACCGAACCTAGCTCAAGTTCACAATGTCTTCCATGTATCTCTCTTGAGGAAGTACATACCCGAACCTTCGCATGTACTGAACCCAGAGGTGGTACAACTGGAACATGACCTCTCTTATGAGGAGAAGCCAGTGGAGATCTTAGACTGTAGAGACAAGGTTCTACGAAACAAGACTACCCACCTTGTGAAAGTGTTGTGGAGGAATCATAAATATGAAGAAGCGACTTGGGAACCTGAGGAAACGATGAAACAAAAGTACGCTCACCTTTTCGACTAGGCCTCAAGTATAAATTTCGAGGATGAAATTACTTAAGGGGGGAAGAATGTAACGACCCAAACTTTTTGAGTAGTATATTAACTTACTCTTAATGATTTAATAGAGATGTTAATGGTTAATGCAGAAAGAGGAGTCGATAGCTTCATCCAGTAAACTCAAACCTTATAAAGCCCACTTATTAGAGCTTAGGAAGGAGGTGGCATCTTTGGGCTTCGATTTAGACCAAGCCCAAGCTGAACTCCAGCGTGTCAAGCTTGAACGAAAACGCCTACGAGAGAAGTTCAAGTTAGTAGAGATTACTACTAGGGAAATGTTATCTGAGCCTCCCTCAGATTCTCTCACCATAGCACACCTTACACTTAGGTCATATGCTGCTGTTATAAGGGGCTATGTGACGAGACCCTAGCTTCTTTGTGTAATCCTTTGGGATGAATAAATTGAGATTTCTTCCTTTAGAGAAGTTTATGAAATTTCAAATGTCCGGATAATTTTAGGATGTATTTAGTGATGAATTTTTAAAAAAAAAGATATTTTAAAATATTTATGTAAACCTTAAATAATTAATGAGGTGTAATGATTTTCAAAAAAAGGTCTTCTACAAAAGTGTTCAGTAAGGAATTTGGAGTCTAATAAGATCAACTTAATTTTTGATGAATAGTAAATTATGAATAGTGATTTTACGCTTAGGATTAGTAATGTGACCAAATGGATTATTAATTTCACTCAAATAAAGTTTTAATATAATTTAGACACCTATATTAAGTAATGTGATTCAATAAAATGGGTAAATACCGGTTTCATAAATTATTAGTCAAGTATTAGTTTTTTGGGGTGAATAGTGTTTTTTAATTAAAAATTAAATTAAAAATATTTATAAAAGTATTTTTATAAAATGGACTTTATTTTTTGAACTCAGAGCACCGATATTATGTTATGGTAATTTTTGGGGTTTTTTCTGAAAAAATGAATTTTTGGTGAATAGTGTTTTTATTTAAAAATTAAATTAAAAATATTTAGAAAATTATTTTTATAAAATAGAGTTCATATTTGTAATCAAAGCGTCGATATTTGGTTAAGGTGAAATTTTGGGATTTTTCTGAGAAAGATAAATTTTTAGTGAATAGTGAAAATACAGTTTTTAAGTTACGGGTCTTTAATGACATCATTAAATGATGTATTAAGTATGTAATCAATATGGTTGACTTATTAATAGTAATATAAGGTATGAGGTGTCCCAAGTGGCCAATACCATGGGCAAATACCATGGGAAACCCCATGGTTTTTCCAAAACCACCAATGAGGTGTCCCTTGGCCATTAATGCCTTGTCCCCTCACTTTGCCTATAAACACCAAACCATTCTCTCATCCTTTGGACTCCAAAAACCATTCTCAACGAAAATATGGTCTCCTTACCTCCCAAGGAGTCCTCCCAAGGTTCCATCAAGCCTCTCAAGGTCCCAACCTTTGAGTTTTAAAGAGTTGCGTTTAAGGTAAGGGATCCGACCTCTCTCTTTCTTTTCAAGTAATCTCTTTTATGTCATTCCTTTTATGCTCCATGTTATTATGTTAGAGGATGTTCTTTTATATTCCCCTTACTACCCTTTTCATGTTCATATTATGAGAGATCCCCTCTTACTCTCATAATTTTGTTTTATAAATGGTTAAGTGGCACCGTAAGGCTGCTGAAATTTTTAGGGATTCTTTCACCCTTCTCATTTTTCAAGTTCTATTTTCATGTCAAGTATTTCAAGTTACTTTTTATTATGTTGGGGTATGATATCTATATCTATCATACTGATATTTTATGATAATATGATTAGAGACCCTATTTGATCTTGTCAATTCATTTTTATTGAAGTTTAAGTGACGTCGTTAGGCTGCCGAATTTTTATAAGAGAAATCTTATTTTTGTCTTACTTCTATGTTTTTCATTTCAAATGGTATGTCCTTCAAATTTCATTACCATGATTCATATCCTTTATATTCGGTCCCTATACTATTTTTATAGATCTTTTATGAGTGGGTGACCCATGTCCCCTCTCTTTTCAACATTTTTTAAAACCCTGTAACGTAGCTGTTATGCTACAGAATTTTCGTCTCAAAATGCCTCTCTCTTTTTCTCAAAATTATTTTATGTTATTACGTGAATACTCAAAGATTTTATTTATACAGGGGTATTCACATATATATCAAAATTTTCTATTTTAAATTATGGGATTTACATACATGAAACTCTCTTTCCCTTCCCGTGGGTTTAAAGTGACATAAAGATCATGTCTTTAAAGCAGTTTTAAAACGTTATGATTATGAAATGAAACCCATTTCTTTTATGATATATGGGTTGTTTATGAAATGATTGATGATGATATATGTGGCTCACATGATAATAAAGACATGTCAAGGGTGCGCCCAGATAGCGCTCCAATGCATTGGGTAAAGACTTAATCTCTAGAGATGACCATTTAGATTGATACCTTGGTGAATAACCTTGGTAATTTTTAATGACACCTTGGGGATGGACCTTGGTGAAACGAATTGATTGTAAATATTAAATGTTGTAGACAATTCTTCATGTTATGAAAAATTTTATTTTTATTATGATATATCTCATGATTTCTTTCTCATGCCTTAAATTTCTTTTCCTGACCTTATTGAAGTATCTCAAGTTCACTTGTAAAATGTTCTTCTTGTTTCCCTTACTGGGCCTTCTGCTCACCATTTCTTTTTATGTATGTCCCCAGGTTATGAGATGCAGTAATAAACCTAGGATGAACTTAAGGAGAAGCCTTTCAAGTGTTTAAGAAGAATGTTTTTTTTTCTCATGTTTTATGTTCCTGGTTTCCAAGACACTAAACCTTAAAGATCCTCAGTTCTGTGTAATGTAATGAAATTTTATGTTATAAAAAGATAGGATGCTATATATTTAATAACGTAATTATTTCTTTCATTAATACCTTGTTTAGGGTGGTATAATTAATTAAATTCAATTCAGATGTTTTTAAATTTTTACTGATTTGTTATCTATTTATTAACATACTAAAAAATATGTTTTATAATTTTGATCTTTAATAATTTGAGAAAAATATTCTAGTATTTTCAAAGAAAATAAAATGGGTTTTAGTGATGTATTTCAAATGAAAATATAATTTGATAAAAAATAAACTTTTTATAAATATTCAGTTACATTTAAATAAATAGTGAAATGTCTCCCAAATTTATATTTCTATGTTTTTTAAATTATCATTTTTAAAATAAAATTAAATTATGGGTTTTGAAATAAATATTTAATTTAATGAAAATTAATCAAGTGATTAGATATATTTGTATGTCAATAAAACTAATAGTAGTGAGGAAAATGGAAAATCGTTTTTTATTATTGTAGTGGGGTGCACCATAAGAAAGTGGTTAGATGGTTTTTTAGTATTTTGGGAGAAAAATATTTTCTATAATATCTTTATATTGTTAGTGATTTTGTTATTTAGAGTTATGTTATTTTTTAGAGAGTTTCACATTAGAAGTGTGGTGAGTGATTTTTTATAGGAAATTGTGTGTGAGCTATTAATTTTTCCCATAGGGATAAATATTTTTAAAACAGGGTTTGATTTTTATTTTTAGTGATAAAATTTGTTCTTTTCAGTAGATTTTTATGACCCATGATCAGATTTAATGAATAAAGGTATTCTTAAGGATTTAAATTATAAATTTAAATGTTGAAAATTGGATTTGTTAAAAAATATTAGATTTTAACTAAGTTATAGTTCATTATTGGTGTTTTTGATAGTTTTGATTGAGTTTTAATATAAAATACTATGTGTTTCTATAACTTATCTTATAAGATAGTTTTATCAAATGGCCACCATGTACCTCGTTGGTGGTCATCAAATACCTGATGATCAATACAGTGTGGTGGTAACTACTATACTACTAAAAGGTACATAGAGGAGTCCAGCCTTGTTTTTTAATAAAAGGTTTGATCCATATTTTTTATTTTAATATAATAACCCATTGGGATGTTCTTCTTTAGTCCTCCTAAAAAAGGTACTCCTACCTTCTTCTCTCTTAATTGCAATACATTTCTCCCTAAAACTTAGGGTTCTAGTGATTTTTTCCCATGACATCATGCTTAATATTTTTGAAACACCATGTGACTTAGAATATTACTTTATTATTTTTGGTATATTGAGGTGTTTCAGGTAGGTTTAGTGTATTTTTTAGCTAGATTTCTACTATAGGAGGTGGTTCATAGTGTGAACCAATAGTCACATCATAAAGGTTTCTTAGGAATTAATTTGTGTCTTCCTAGAAAGAATTCGCAATATAAAGGTCATATTCATGGAATTAATGGTTTCTATATTTCAAATCTATAGGTGACATGGTTTTTAGAATAGGTTGTATTCGAAGGATACATGACATTAATGAAGATATCATGATATGAACGGATTGTTGTTTACGGAATTTATTTTATAAAATTATGTATCATGTTGTGAATGGGGTCTATTTCATTATATCTATAAATTATAATGAACATATAATTTAATTCATTTTCCATGATATCCTCTTTATTTTTGGGTGTTTTAAATGATATTTTGGGAGGTCTTTCATCCCCTTACCATTGGAATATATCCTCATTTTAAGAATATTTTTTTAGTGATCTAAGGTGAAATATTTTCCATTTTATTGTTGATTTATTCTCTTCATCTCTAAGGGATTGTCAATTATGATTCATATTTGATTCAGGGTATGATATTGCTATGGTTTTGAGGATATTTCATTATGATGTAGGAAGATTCAATATTACCTTGTGTGGTTGTGGTATTTTCATTGTTTCTTCCTTACATTGTCTTTCTCTATGATTTAGAAAGCTTCCTTTGAGGTAGGTGATCATTATTCTCTCTTTAAATTTATTCATATTTTAAATTAACATGAATTTTTTTCCTTTTCTATATGGTAAGAATCTATTAATGAATATAATAAATCATATTGAATCTAATGAATGAGGAAGAGGGAAATTTTCATGTGATTCATAGGTTTTGTATTATTACTCAAAAAATCCTTCACCTAAATTGAATGTTGTTGTGCTAAATATGTTTTGGATACTACTGATTGTGAAACCCTATTTTTCTTGATTTCATGAAACTCTTCATTAATAAAAGGTTAAATAACCTATATATAGATAACGAACTGATTGTGTGTATATCTATAAATTGCGTGAAAATACACTAGTGAGTAATTATGAAGAGTTATAAAATACAGATTTAATTTGAAATATCCTTGTCTATAGAATCTAGAATCTGAATATATGTGTGATTATGTGTTTGTTTTGATTATTTATGTTTTTTGGACTTATGGGGGACTATACATTGATGGTGGTTACCAGCTCAGATGTGGTATGTGTTGAGGCAGTGTGGCTATGATATGTTTGGTATAGGATATATTGTGGGTTTTTTGTGATGGTTTATTTATGATTGTTGATATGATATTGGAGATTGTTATATAGTGGTTTTGGAATGGTAGAATGATTTTTTTGTTACAAGGTGGATGAGATGTTTTTTGGTTTTATTATTGTCGTTTCCCAATTGAGAGAGAATATGAAACTATTATAATGAAATTGAAGGGACATGGATGGAAGGTAAATATATGGTGTGGAATTTAATGATTAGTAATTATGAATTAGATTAATATTAATAAATGTGTTGGTTCTTAAAGGAAAGTAATTATGGGTGATGACTACAGTTATTTATCATTAATTATGGGATAAAATTACATAAATTAGGGTTTTGGGGTAGTAATATGGTGAATATGGAAAAAAAATTTCATTAATGAAGGAAGGTGACCATGGGATATGTATGAAGTGGGTGCAGACAGCTTCATTTAATGGTTTTAGTGGTTGGTGTTGGATTTCATGAGGTGATGTGGTTGTAATATGGGTTATTCTAGTATTGTTTAATGTAAACCCTTAGGTCGAGTAATTTGTGAGACTATATATATATATATATATATATATATATATATCTTAGTGTGTGTGTGTGTGCATTTTTATGTTACTATTATATGAAACCTACTTATGATGAGTGTTATGTACTAAAACTTGGATGTTCTGGGGGTGTTTTCCCAAAAATCTAGGCTGTTAAGGGAACATATGACCGATTACCCCCACTTACTATCTCTTCCATCGATAGTAGTATATTATAGTAGTAACTAGTTGGTGGTGAGTATAGATTGATAATGATGTATTTGGTCATGTTTCCTGGCTATTTGTGTTCATGAGGTTGATGTTCTTCACATTCAATATACCATACTACCTTATTTATGAGGTCGTAGTGGTATATTTCTTGGTATGTATGATTATTTGGTACCATAGGTTATACATGGATATTTACTAATTCCATTATAAGATGTTGGTCCCTACATAAGGCTAGGGTGGGCGGGGTGAAAAATTGATCCACATCATATATGGTTTGATATGTGATGATTGGTATATATGTAAGGGATGGGAAAAGATTATGTTTGGCGTTCGGGCATGAGTGCCAAAAATTATATAGGGAAGTTTATATGGGGAACCATTATCTATGTTCTCTCGATATTATTTTGTTACCATGGATGCATTATTTTGTGAGTGGTGCATGTAGAGGATGAATTGGTTAGTTGAGAAATTTAGTTACATGTTATTTATGATGTTTATTCACTGTTACATTTGTATTTAATTTTCATAATTTTGTGAGACACTATAGGTTTGATCCTACTTAGTATACATGTTATTCTCACCCTATGTATATGTAAAGAAAATTTAGTTTCCTAGGAGGGTTTTATAGGATGATATGGATAGTCTATAGTTGATGTTGGATTCATTTTGGAGTTTATTCTTTAGGATTTCCCTTAATAGTGTTCCATTTTGGAGACTTTTATTCGTATCTCTTGACATGCCCTATGGGTTGTTGGTTCTTTAATACCATTAGATGTAGTTTTTTATGGGTTTTTATCTTATATCCAAGTCTTTTTCATTGTATTGAGGGTAGTTCCCCCCATTTGAGTGATTTATACTATCAGTGCTTATCACCAACCCAGATATTATTGGAGGTGAGATTCAGGGGTCACTAATTCTCTTCATTACTAACCCAAAATGGGTACCAGTAGTGGGTGGTCATGAATGAGTGGTATCAAAGAGTTAGGTTGGGAGATTGGATGAATATTGGTGTTAATCAAATTTGTGTATTTAATGGTTTAGTAGGGGAAAATATTATTTTAGCTTATCCCATGAAGTAAGATATGCAATCCAACTAGAACATTGGATTTTATGTCGCAATATGATCTGATGCGAGTACTGTGAGATTTATGAGTGTGTTACGTGAAGTGATGTGGATTTTGAGCCAGAATCCTAGGAGATGTATAGACATCATTCTTGTTTACACTTATGATTAAACATGGTGATGTTAAGGAAATAAATTTACCCAAATAAATTAATCCTAATGAATTCCATGTTATCTGAATGAGGGTTTCCTGTTTGTTCTATTTTTTAAAATGGATCCTAGTCATCATCAGATTTTGGTTCAAGGAGGAGAGGTTCATTGGGATGATCCATTTAGTTTTTTAAAGATAAATATGAATTAGGGGTGAAATATAGAATAATATATTGGGTACTTTCAAACATTATATTCTTTAAAAGTGTGAGGGAACTATCTCTGATATGGAGATAGAGTGCCAGTTAAAGGAGCCTGAGATTGCATTCAGTTTGATTTAGGACTGGGCTGAAAACTAGGTTCCATTGGTGATTAGTCAGATGAAAGGGGTTTCACTTCATTGGTGGATATTTTATCTTATAGAGAATAAGGATATTTATGTTTACAGTGATGAATTATAGAAGTAGTTTCGTTCATAGTTCTTATCATCAGTGATGAATGCAGCAAAGAAGCTGGAGTTGTTCTCACTTCCACAAGGGATCCTTAGTGTGTGGAATATTAGGATTAGGTTCAATGAACTCCTTAATTTCACCCCTAATATATTTTTACATGATGATTCTATAGTGTGACATGTTGAGGGGGAATTATGCTTAACACTCAGATATACATTCACTCCATTTATGGTTTCTACTTACTAAATGTGTAGAATAAAGTTGAAGTGATCGGGAGGATGAAATCGTAGGGAGGAAATCCCCTGGAGGGAGGGTATAATATATACCCAAGGAGTATATATTCATGTGTGGGATCATATATTTAGGTAATTCAAGGTTCCTATTAGTAGGGATTCAGTCGCAATAGTCTGCTTCAAGCTTTTCTAGGGATAGCAGTTCTGAAGCATTGATTGAGAGCTATCTGATATTTTTTTCATATATAAGTTATGAACATCACTATTATCATTACCTGACCACTAAAGGGGGTTATTTTTTCAATGTCATTCAATAATATTTTTAGTAATATGGGCCACCAGTGTTTGTTTAGTAGCCGATTCAAAAGGCTTACACCCTTCTAAGGGTAGATGGAGCTAGTGGAGGTCACCGCTATTATGGTCCTCATTCATAGGGACCTTGTAACACCCCTAAATGATAAATGGTTAAATTACTAAATGATATGACTTATTTCAACAAAGTGAATCTTCTTTTTTGGGAGCCTACTTGATTAGAACTCCACTGTTAAGCATGCTTGGCCTGCAATAGTTATGAGGATGGGTGACCTTCTAGAAAGTTTCTCAGGGTGTGTGCGAGTGAGGAAAAAGTATATAGGAAAGTAAATGTGTTGGCATGTGGGTATAGTCATTATTTAGATGACATTTTCAAGAATGTGGGTGGACCCCAAGGTGGGGACCACATGTCTATGGGGCAACTGGTGGTGCCTTCCAGGCCAGGACCCAATGACCGAGTTAAGGCGGGGTGTCTGTGCCATCAGCGGGGCCCAATTGTTACATTTGGTATTAGAGGTGGTACCGAGCCTTAAGTGCAGTGTACTTCCTGAGTTGAGATGTAGGGCCCACAATGAATATGGGGGTACCTATCCTTAAGTGTGGTTCACTGCCTGAGTTGAGATGTAGATCCCACAACGAGGACGTTGTGCACTAAAGGGGGTGAATGTAACACCCTATAATGATAAAGGGTTAAATGAATAAATGATATGACTCATTTCAACAAGGTGAGTATTCCTTTTCAGGAGCCTACTTGATTAGAACTCCACAGTTAATCGATCTTGGCCTGGAGTAGTGATTAGGATGCGTGACCTTCTTGAATGTTTCTCAGGGTGTGTGCGAGTGAGGACAAAGAACACTAGAAAGGACATGTGTTGACCTTTGGGGATAGTCATTATTCAGATGAATCATTCAGGAAGATGATTGGTCCCCAAGGTGGGACCACATGTCTATGGGGAAACTTGTGGTACCTATCGGGCCAGGACTCAATGGTCGAGTTAAGGTAGGGTGTTTGTGCTATCAGTAGGGCCCAATTTTTACAGACCTATTCCTAACTCTAGTCGAGGGAAAAATAAAATAGAGGTAATGGAGCTAGGTGAATATAGATTCATGCTATGGACAATACTCAATGGTTGGTTAAGGTCGAGTGTCTATGCTATCAGTGGGGCCCAATTGTTACAGACCTAGTCCAGACTCTGGTTGAGGGAGTGATAAAATAGAGGTAATAGAGCTAGGTGAATATAGATTCATGCTATGGAGGTGTATAACTTAGAGGTTCCAAAGATTGTTTGAGGTATGATCAATTTATCTTATACATTATTTTATGCATTATTTAATTATATATCTTTTCAATACTTTTTTTTGTTCACTTTATCCTGCATATTAGGACAAGAGGTGGAGAGAATATAGTGACCCTTGTGTTATCCATGCCAATTGTTGGTCAAATTATGATGTTTGATGTGTGTCATGGGTGTAGATTGATGATGCAGAAACATCAATCAATCAGGTTTTTCTTCTTATTTTAGATATTAATACATGATGTAATACTTGGTAGAGATTCTTTGTATTATGTACATAAATTATTTTTATACTTTAGAAAGAGATCCATGTTTTCTGATATAGAAGGTCAACAAGTGTTTTTCTATGGTGAAAAGGGATACTGGATGGAAATAAGCATGTAAAGACTCTTCTATCTTAGTTGTTAGAGTTTTCATTGGAAACTTATGTAAAATAGGATCCTAAAGTCAGTATTCCTATATGTCTTCTCAGATGAGTTTGTGACACTACCCCCTCATCATAACATCGATTATTAGAGGTAATTACTATCAATAACATCTCTTATCTAAATGGTTCCCTATCATATAAAACCCATAACATTGCATGATTTGAGAATTTAGATCAATGTCTTGTAACATATGGGCTTCAGCCAACCCAGTGTATCCTCTTGAGGTGCTCTAGTGTTATTTAAAAAAAGGAATATAGTTGTAAGAGGTTGTGTATGGATTATAAAATGAGAAACCAAGTGAAAATAATAAACTATTATCCTCTTCCACGGAGATAAAATTTATTCAACCTGTTGAAAGGGGAAATTATTTCTTAATGGTTGACTAGAAGTCTCGGTATCACCAAATGGGGCCAAAGGAGGAGGATATCTTGAAGACTGCTTTATGATTTATTTATAGACATTTTGAGTTCATATTCATGCCATTTGGTGTCATGAATGCACTATATGTGTTCATGGGGATCATGAACTTCATATTCCTTGAGTTCCTAGACCAATTCATGGTCATGTTCATCGATGTTATCCTTATATACTTGAAGTTAGAGGAGGATCATGCTAAATAGTTAAGAGTCGTCTGAAAAGATTTTTGACACCATAAAATATATGGGATATTTCCAAGTGAAATTTTTTTACATGAGTTTTTTACTTCCTTGGGAATGTGGTGTCTTTGTAGCACATGGTCATGGGAAAGTCAAATATTTAGGTAGTTGTTTCATGGTAAGTACCCACAAACATCAAATAGGATCATAGTTTCCTTTTTATTATAGTCTATTACTAGAGGTTTTTATCTAACTTATATTAGACTAAATAACTATTAATGGATCTCACCAAGAATTAATTGGCCTTCATTTGGATGAATTAGTTTCAAGAAACATTTAATACCTAAAGTAGAATATTATTAGTGTCATGGTGATTTAGTTTCTAGAAGAATGGGTGATGTTCCTAGTATTTTTTTATGCTTCCTATCAGGGTTTGGGATGCTTCTTGATATAGGGGAATGAATTGATCTCTTAAGAGAATATGCAGTTACACCCTCAAGAGTGTAACCATTTCATCCATGACCTATAGTTAGTAATTTTGGTGTTTACCTTAAAGTTTTAGTCACATTACCTCAATGGTGATGGATTTTTGGTCTTCAAGGATCAGAAGAGTCTAAATTATGTTTTCACTTAGTGTGACATGAATCTATATCAGTGTGGGAGGATAGAATTACTTTAGAATTATGATTTTGATATCTCATATAGCCAAGGAAATGGAAATTTTATGTTAGGTGTGTTGAGTAGGAATTTAAGTGAAGATATAGTTTTAGAGTCTAAGGATGTTTTGAAAGGAGTGGAAGTTCTTACAGTGATGCATCCTGGTGTAGATTAAGTTAGTGTTATGGGTATTCTCTATTATATAATAATGGAATCATCCTTATTATGAAAATTGGAGGAGTCTCAGTGGGGAGACTCAGAGGTGGAGGTGATGTGAGATCATTCCAACCATGGTGATGCTTTGGAGGGGTGGTCAGAGGATGGTAAGAATTAGATACTATTTTAGGGGATGTTATTTCTTCCACTATCCATGCATGAGGGGGTTCATCATGAGTTTTACATATCAACCTTAGTGGTTTACCTGAGTGTGTCTAAGATGTATTGTGGGTTGAGGAGACAATTTTGTTGGTCTGGGACAAAGTAGTCACCAGTAGTGTTCGTGAAACAATGTTTGGTCTGCTTGATATTGAAATCCAAGAACCATGTACTTAGAGGTTTTTTATAGCCTTTAGATGTCCCTGAGTTTAAGTGGGAGGAAATATTAATGGATTTAATCACTAGGTTACCCTATGTATTGGGAGGATATGATGTTGTTTGGGTGATTGTGGATTGAATGTTAAAGTTGTTCTATTTTCGGATGATTCAAAAGTTAAGTGTAATTGATGAGTGGAAGTATGTGGATGGGGTGGTGAAGATTAAAGGGTTATTGAAGAATACTGTTTCTAATATGGACCCCTAGTTCACCTCATAATTTGAAGAGGATTAAAGAATGCTTCTGGCTCCCAGAAATGCCTTATCATCACTTCTCATCCTCTGATGGATTGACTGACAAAAAAAACTATCTATGTAACAACCCAAGTATTTATAGAATAATAATTTTTCATATATATTAATATTTATGAATAAGATATTAATTTTAAGTTAAATATGACACTTTTTCTGATAGCTTACATGAGATGCAACAATGGGTTTCTTCGAAATCTTACGTTGCACACAACTTTGAGTTGTACTGAAAAATAATACAATAATATTATTATTATTTTAAATGGTAGTTAACATCTAGTCGTTGTATTAGCAGGAATTAATAGAACTAACCAAAATATGATTATACATTTTTTTAAATGATTTTACATTTATCCAATAAATTTTAGAGGCTTAAAATGAAAATGAATCCAATTTTAATCATAAAATACTCTAATATTTTTAAAAGGTCGTTTTACCTCCTTTTGATGGAGAAGCCTTTTTAAATCTAGTTTTAGTCAATTTTATATGTTATATTTGAAAAAATAAAATTAATATTTTTAATAGGAACATAAAAATTTACTTTGGTTGAAATTTTGGTATTTTTTTATGAAATTCATATTTTAATGAATAGTGAAAAATACTGCATATTAATTCAAAAATGCCTTTTCGTCTAATTTATTTATATATTTAAGTTATCCTTTTAATCGGTTTTAAAGTATAATTGGATTTTTTTTTATCATTTAATATAATTTTGGTTATTGGATTTAATTTCACATTAAAATTGGACCTAAACACATGTCAATCTTTTGAGAGTTTTTACTTATTAAAAAACCCGCTTTCTGGTTTTGACAACGAGAAGTAATTTTAAATTAATTACTACAATTTCAATATTTTGAATTTGTAAAATTGGATTCCATATTTTGAATCATAATTTACAAATTTTTCAAAGAGGTACCTTTTATTTTTTGATATTATGAATAGTAACTTTAGTAATTTTTTTATTTACTACAGTTAAAGGGTAAATTAAGTTAATAAGGGTAAAAATAATATTATAATAATATAAAACTACCCTAAAATGTGTCCTAATCCTATTTTATGAGATATTTCAGAACATGAGCATCCTTAGGCCAAACTTTTGGTATTTGGGAGCCACTTGGGTGTGAAAATGACTTTTTATAATAATTAATTTAAACTAAAGAGAAATATAACGTAAACATGAATCTTTTTACTAGAAACAATTTTAATATAGGGTTGTATAACTGATATCTTTGAATATAAATAGTAATTAGAAATATGAAAATATTATCTACATAATTGCATTTTATTTATAAATTTTAGAAATTAAATAAATAAATTTATTTATGACGCAACGATGATGCAGTGATTACCTTATTAATGAAAGATTCAAATAAATGATATTATAAATATTAAAATAAATAAAATTTAAATATTTTGATGTAATATAAGAATTTTCTAGATTATTATGATATATTATATTTGATTTAATAGTTTTTTCTTTTGAAGGAATCAAGTTTTTATGACTTTAACAAAAATCAATTACTAAATAGTATCAAAATTGAAATAAATGAGTTTTTTAAACAAATACTATTTTATTAACTGATATAATAGTCCTAAAAATAAAATATTCGTCCAAAAAACTTATATAATGTTAAAAATGTCATTAATGAACCACTTTTAGTTATCTTGGCATTTTATAGTAACATTACTGACCATATATTATGAAAATACAAGAAGACTTGGTAAGAGTTAATGTTTTTAACTAAGGGTTAAAGCTAAAAGATAAGGTTAATTTTGTGACCTAAACATGTATAAAACATATTTTTTGATAATATTTTGACCAAAAATCATATTATCCTCTAAATATATCACTTTTTAACTATTATAATTAGAAAAACCTTTTATAATAAAATAATATTTTAAGACTTTCCTAAAGTACCCCTCCTCCCTCTTATAAAAGGCCACCACCTCTACCCACTTAATCACACCTATAAAGACCCTTGAATCGTCCAAATTCAGATAAAATAATCTCCCAACATCCCTAAATTACTCCTATAATCCTTACCTTGGTCATAAGTCAATTCAAGAAAGCCTTTTGGATCAAATCAAAAGAAGTTACCTGATTTAGAGGTAATGTCTTCTCTCAAGTTCCTTTCCTTTATTTTCATTCTCCACTCCCTATGATATTATTATTCATTGATTACATAACACAAAAATTATCCACAATATACTAGGATGTTTTTATGAGAATTATTTTAACTACACTTATACACACCTCCATCTAATAGATATGAACATACTATTTCTGTGTACAGTGAACTACTGCCTCACGAAACGATGATTGTTCAATTTTCTATTACCACATATCATGGTTGCCATTATGATGGAACTGTATTTATATATGATATATATTATATTTATATTGTCTCTATAATTTTGTAATTTTTATTTACAGCATACCTTTATTCTTTCCATGATATGTAAATACGATAATTTCATTTAAGGAAGTATGAGATACCACCCGCTCAAAGTGATATGACTCATTCATTCTATACATGGAACGTATAAAGGATGGTTTTATTAAAAATATGAGAAATAAATGACATAAATATAATACTGATATTATAATATACATTTATATAATTTTATTATTATTATTTTAATATGACAAATAAATTAAAGTAGCTTCCATGCGTACGTACGGACTATCATCTCCATGAATGGTGCATTTCATTTATTATCTCCAAATATTATGGATATTATAAATAAATATAATATATATATATATATATATATATATATTATATTTAAATCATGAATAATATTTCAGAGATTATGGAATTTTAACCGTATGGAAAATTTACATCAAACAAGTTCATTTTCGACTCAAGTACAGAATATCAGTAAAATGACCGATATGAACTTAAATAATTATGTAATTTTTATAAAATAGTAATAAGTGATATAAAAGGAAGAATGTAATTTAAAACAGTTCTAAAGTAAGTAGAAATTAACCTAAGTTTATTATTTAGAAACATAATGATTGTACATGGTGATTCAGACACAAGGTAAGGGACTTCGTCTCAATCTCCTTTCATTGAGTCATATTTTGATAAAATACGCCTCCTTATTTTATACGGTGTATAATAAACCCCTTTTACTTTTAATTTCATTCGAAGGGAATCTTTTTTCTATGAATTTTTTTACTAAATTATAAAAGGAATGTTTTTAATGTATGTGACGACAATGACCTCTCCGCTGCTGTAACCATTATTTGATATTTGGATTCCACTATAAGACTTAATATTTTTAAAATAAAATAAATCCATTATTCCAATTATGGGTGTTTTGGTATTTAAAATGATTTTTAAAGTGGATTTAATATCTTGAAATGATTTCTTGTTATTGCAAATAAATTTTATGAGTGAAATGATGATAATTTCAATCTTTTATGTGTTATAATTATATAATGGTACTTGGACATTTGACAGGTGGTTACGTTATAACCTCCGATGCATTGGGTATGGAAGTTGGTCATATGGCTATTTCATTTAGTGATATATGTAGAAGTTGACCGTATAGTTATTCCATTTAAATATTTTTATGTACCAAGTTACCTTATATGTGTTATATGTTGCTTTATATGGGATTTATGGTAATATTTTGGTTAGAAAAAGGGTAAGTAATGATCTTAGATTCAGTGAAGTATCTTTTCCACTTCTTAAAGGTGAAAAGTATTACTTTATGATAAAGTATTCATGGTTTTCATATTTTCCAAGACTAACATTTTTCCTTCTTTGTGTATCCCTTACTGAGCTTTTTATGTTCATCCTAAGTTTTGAAATGTTTTTCATGATACTTAAAGAAGAATAGAGTCAAGGATGGGATCAAGTAAAAGTTATGCTATTAAAACATGAAAAGATACCATGTTTATTTTTAAATAGTTTTTGTTTTATGAAAAAAATAGATAGTGAGTATAGGTGTCTACTTGAAATATTTAAGTTGTTATATATGAGTTATGACCTAATTATCTAAAGATCTAAACCTGAAAATATCATTGATGTAAATTAATGTCAAATTATTGACTTATCTCAAGATTAAGTAATGTTTAATTTTGGGGATTTATAATCTATATACTAGAGGTTATGTTTTGAGAATGCATCTTGTATTTTGGAAAATAATGGGTGAAACACCTACCCTTGGTTAAGTTTTCCTATAACAATAGCTATTACTCATTAATATGTATGTCCCCATTCAAGGAGTTGTATGGATGTTTTTGATGATCTCCATTATGATATACTGAGGTTATGAAGTTAAAATTACATGGCCTAGATGTGGTGTAGAGTATGATAGAGAGGATCTATGTGGTCCAATGGAAAATGTAGGCTATACAGGAGCACAAAAAGCCATATGTTGATCATAGCCAGAGACCCATAGAGTTAAATGTTAGAGGCCATGTATTGTTGAGGCTGTCTTCTCACCAAAGTCTATGGAGGTTTGGTCAAATGAGTAATGTTTCTCACTAGTTTATCGGGCATTTCAAAATGTTGGAGTGTGTTGGTGAGGTGGCATATAGATTGAAACATCCACAATGGATTGAAAAGATCCACAACATCTTCCATGTCTCTTAACTTCATTGTAATCTTTATGATAACCCCATGTCATTTATTGGGGGTGTTTGATATCTAAAATGATATTAAATTTTTGGAATGGTTGGTTGATATTTAAGTTCATCATGAGAAATTGATGTGTGTATGATTTATCCCCATCATTTTTTGTAATTTAGAGGCATGGTTCTTTATAAGAGATTAATATGGAGCATAAGATGTATATGTGGGATCAGTATCCTATTTTTTTGAATATTTTTTTATTTTACCTTGATGATATAATTCTTGGATTGATGCTGATCTATGGAATTTGTTTGTCTCAATTGCAGATTTTGATTGGTTAATGGCATTTTTTATGTTTGAGAAGTTTCTTTTCTTGAGAATATGGTATAGATATTAGTGTGGTATGTTTTGAACATCCTCTTACTCCTATGATGTGATTTTATTCTAGATATAATGATATTCCTAAGAGGTATCTCACAAAAGTGTGTCGTTGGTTGGATAGTTTTTATCTTTTATTGGGGTTGGATTTGAATCTCGATAATGAGAATCATTTGATAGGTATATAATGTAATAGTTCATGCATTCCTAAAAATCATTCATTGAATTAATTTCATATTCATGGAATGAATGGTTTCTGGATTTATATAATCTTTTCACCATGATTTTTATTGTAGGATAGATTTGAGGGATCCACAATGTGATTGAGGTTTTCATGCTATAAATGGGTGGATACTCAAGGAATTCACACCATGAAATTTCATATTACACCATGAATGGTGTATGTTTCTGCCTATCAATAAGTCTTATGTCCCCTCTCATTACTATCAATCTCTATTCTTTCCCCAAAATGTTTTAGGTGATTTCCAATCAATTATGGGAGTTCTTTTAGCCAATTCTCATTGACTTTGATCCTCATCTTTAGAAGATTAATATTCAGTGATCTAATTTGAGTTATTCCCACCTTTTCCCCTTAAATTCTTTCTGTAATTATCCTGGGTACTATTATAGGTGATTTTTATTTGATTGGGAGTGTGATGAATCTACTATTTTGATGTGATGTCAATGTGATCTAGGGTTATTTGGGATTCCCTTGTGTATTTTTGGACTTTTTGATTTTTTTTACTCTCCAAGTCTTATGAAGAGATTACGTCAGCTTTCATTAAAGTATTCAATCCTTATTCACTATTTAGTTTTATGAATCTGTGAAATTAGAATTCCTTTTTATTCATGTGTAGGTATGGTAGAAATTTATTAATAAAGATATTGAATTAGCATTAGTTAAATGAAAATTGAATGTGATAATTCACATGTACTTTACCAGTTTTGTGTTATTTCTAGGAAATTATTTTCCTTAAATTGAAATATGATGCACTAAACATGTTATTCCTTCTATTAATTTTGAATCCCTATTGGTATTTATTACTCTAAAACCACTATTAATTAAAGGTTATGAAATTAAATATAGATAATGAATTGTTTGTGTGTAAATTAGTAGTTTTTTTAGAATACCCCTATTAGTAATGACGAAGTGACAAGAAAGCCCTCATTAAGGTGAAATTTTGATGTCAACAAAAGCTATAATATGTTGTTATGTGTACTTATGTGTTCACTAAGATTCTTTGTGTGAGTGTCCTAATGGGTGATGTTATGTTGATAGTGGTGAATAGTTCATATGTGGTATGCATTAAGGCCCAAATGGCCCGAAGGACTTCATTTTTATTTATTTTTGATAACCCCCCTTTCAAGGGATGAGGGGGAACCCTTACAAGGCCCGTAGGCTCAGAGATTATAAGGCTCGTAGGCTTAGGAGATTACATGACCCGAAGGTCTTAGGAAATTCAACCAGACTATCTACAAGGAACTACCCCTCCCCAGCATCTGCGTTATGATAGTAGCTCTCCACCTTTGCATGGTCGTCTGTATAGGCTTCATGTTCAAGCACAGGCTGGTCCCGATGGCAAAGTCATACCCTCTCATTCTGACAAATCCATTTTTCTCTGCTTTGGTAAGTACACCTGCTCTGAATCCTCTTCTGGAGCTACTCATTTTTTGTAGTGTGTCTGGGGAAACTACATATGGCCTAAAGGCCTTGAGGTGGCCCGAGGGCCTTAATGGTGGCCTGAAATCCCTACTGACCCAAAGGCCTGGGTGGCCCGAAATCCTTAAGGACTCCAATCTCAAACCGGTGGCCAAAGGTGAATAGTTCCAGCTACTACAGTACCAAATAGTTTCTGCTACAGTAACTACTACAATGCCCACTACAGTACCCGCACAGTGTACTATTCTGCTACAGTACATGTATAGTGTACCGTTCTGTTACAGTGCTGCTATAGTACCTGCATCGAGGATGTGATTTGTTTTTCAGGGGATATGTTGTGTGATTTTTGTAGTGGTAGGTTTTCAATTGTTTCTATGAGATAGGTGGGTTGTTTTATAGTGGTATTTTTTCATGGGAGGTGGTGGTTTCTATTGTGTGGTGGATGATCTGTTGTGTAGTGGTATTGTTATAGTTTCCTAATAATTATGTATTATAAAACTTTCATAATGAAATTAAAGAATGATGTTTGGAATTTAAATTATAGTATTTATTATTGGGGAGAATTTTAATAAATGGGTTTCTTGTTAAATGGATGTAATTATAAGTAATAAATATAGTATTTATTTCATTAAATATGGGATTAAATGACCTAAACTATGGTTGTTGGGAAGTAATATGGTCAATATGGAAATATTTATTCATGCATGAGACAATGGGACCATGGGTTGTGTAAAATAGTGTGTTGTGGTGATTTTTATTTAGTTATGGAAGTGGTTGGTGGTTGATGTCATGAGGTGATGTGGTATTAGTGTGTTCTATTCTATTTTCATTCTAAGTAAACCCTTAGGATGAGTGATGTGTGAGGCTATATATATATACTCATATTTTTATGTTACTTTAATAATCACCCCACCCTTTTCCAATACTATATACAAACACTAAAATTTTCTAGGGGTTTTTTTACCAACAACCATCTTGGTAAGGGAATGAATAAATGATTACCCACTCTTCCCTACACTTCAATTGAGAGTAGTATATGTAAGTGGTTCCTAGTTTTTGTTGTGTATTGGCCCATTATGGCATGGTTGGTTGTGATTCCTAATAATAAATGGATGTGATATGTGTTGGGGGTCCTTTGTGGTTCTAGGAGGGTATGAGGCTGATTTCCTTCACATTCATGATCCCCTACTTCACTGGTTATGAAGTTGTGGTTGGATAAATATTGGTATAGATGAAGATATAGTAGTGATATGTGATACATGTACATTGACTGATACTATCACAAGATGATGATCTATATGGGAGGCTAGGGTAGGTATGTTTGTGACCCAACTGACATCATATATGGCTTGATACATGATTTCTAGTATATATGGATACGATACGAGCACAATAAATTTGACATTAGGGAATTAGAGTGGGTTCTCATTAGGGAATTGGATGCGAAGTACCTTTATCTATGTTTACATGATATTATTTTACTACCTTGGATGCATTATTTAGTTAGTAGTCCATAGAAAGGATTATATGGTTAGTTGACTTATTTAGGTGCATGTTAGTTTGTTTGTTTATTCACTAGTGCATTGGAATTCTATTTTCACATTTTCAAAAGTGATCTTAGGTATGATCCTATTGAGTATACATTTTATTCTCAACCTACATATATATATAGATAGTTTTTTGGTTTCCATTAGGGTTTGATAGACCAATCTGGACACTACTAGCTTAGAATTTCCAGTCATTGTGGAGTTTAGGTTTTAGTATTTCCATTTTAACTATTTTATTTTGGATATTTTAAATTGTATATATTAAAATGCATTATTGATTTTGGTTTTTTTATATCATTTGATAGAGTTTTTTGGTGTTTTTGTATCTTATCTCTCGATCTTTTTTATTATATTGAGGGCAATTCATCCCATTTTAGGGATTTATACCGTTAGTGTTAGTCACCAATTTAATTACTATTATAGGTAAGCTATAGGGGTCACTCCTTATATTCATTTCTAATCGAATAGGGGTACTAGTAGAGGGGGGGATGTGACACTTATCCTTTGATATTATTTTTAATCTCTCTCATGTATCCTATGATTTTAGTTTATGGTGTTAGGTATTTAAATATATGATTCAACCAATTCATGGTGGAATAACATAAAATGAAATGGATTTTTTGAATTTCTTATAGAGTCATTGAATATGGTTTTTTATTCTTCATTAATAACTATTTAGATAGAGGTTATTTATTTGGTTAATTTATTTAGGTATTTTAGTGGTTTATGGTGAAATTGATGACTTTTTTTGTTTTAGTATTTTTTGTATTTTTTTGTGGGGGTGTTGGGAGTTCATTTAAAGTTTTTTATGGTATATATTAGCTTTTAGGTTTCTTTATTTAATGGGATAGTTATTTGGGTTTAATTACATATGTAACTTCATTTATTGTTTCAAGGGAGATTCTTGGTAGTCTTCACATTACAATGAGAATATTAATGATTTATTAAGATAAGTGGTATCAACCAATCTTTTCATCTAATTGAGTTATACACATGATGTTTTTTCCAAGAAATTACCAAAATGCTAACATTTTTTTTATTCTAGAAATATAAATAAGAGTTTCCAATAATCTTTTAAAAAATTAAATTAAATCGACTTTCTTAAGAATGTTACCAAAATATAATAATATTTTTTTTAGAATCTATGGTTTTTTCTTTCTTTTTTTTTTGAAATATATAATAGTATTTTTTCCGTAGTATAAAATCATTAGTTATATTTATCCACTTTGGATTATTGGTTGAATCAAAAAATAATTATATTAATCAAAACAATAATTGTTTTGGTCTATTTTAATATTTATGGACTTGTTTATTTGATAATGAGTTGATAATATTTTCTATACTCTTTTTTTCATTTAAGGGAGAATTTTTTTAGTTTACATTGAAGTTAGATCACCATGTATAAATTAATTTTATTATATCATGATTCATTAGCTTTTTGTAAAGAAATGTTTTTCATAATATATATTTTATCCTTTGTTAAACCTGGTTTCAAAATTATTGGTTATAACTTAAAAAAACAATCCTTCTCACTAATAACTTGAATGAATTATAAGTTAATTATCAATACATAACCTTAGTTTAAGAGATTTCCTTATTAAATATGTAAGGGATTGGTTTGATATAGTGGTAAGGGATGGTTGGATTATTTATTCTTTATAGTACTTTTATAAGTGAATTTATTCTTAAATTGAAATGATTCAGTAGGTAAAACATTAATCCTTTGTGTATGAGTTAACTAAGTGAAAAATTAGGTAAGGTTCGGTGAGTTGTGATTTTATACTATATAGAGATATTACATAATTAATTGGTTAAATATTGTGTTGGGTTTGATATATTTTATCTCCTTTTATGATTCATTATTTTTCTTCACTTCTTATATTATTTTTCATATCATTATAACTTTTAATAGTTATTATTGGAAAATCTTGGGTTGAAATCTATATATATTCTTTTAGTTTAATTCTTATCATTTTTTGGGATTTCTACTTGATGTATTTCTTATATTTTATTGATTAATTAATGATATTCTTTAAGTGATATATGTTCATATATGTATATGTATTGGTTTCATTATGGATAAGTGATTAGAGTAGTAACCTAAATATGTTTAAGTGTGTTTGTGTTTTCTTCATTAGGAAAGGTTATATGGACCACTGTTTATCTATTATTTTTACTATGCTTTATCTTATAGATTAGGATAGTTTGACATAAAAATGAAATATATTTTTATTATTATAATCAATTTTCTTAAAAATCATCCTTTCAAAGTTAAATTTGTTAAACTACTTATACACCCTTATTAACAATTATATTCTAGTTTTAATATGCTTCTTTGTGTTTATGTATGTTTTTCACCATCACATATCCTATATAAAAGTAGGTTTATTATGTATTGTTTATATTGTACCCATAAAAGGAGTGGTATAACTCTATAGGGTTATTATATTTATTAGTTTTGTAATAAATTTCTTACTCACATTCCAAGGTTCATTGATGATGGTGCCCAAACCTTATGTTTTCATCACTATTAATTATTACGATTATTGTTATACATAAATTTTTTTAATGTTTTAATTATCTAACATACAATGAGATAATGTTATAAATTTCTCAAGGGTCCGACAGGCCATTGATAAACTGGTCCTTGAGGTATATTTCTTTGATGTTGATTCCTACAAGGAACTGTATAGTGGTACCCATGTACTCAATTAATTTTTTCCTTTACTCAATATAAGATTTAAAGATACACTTGATATTTTTAAATCCTTATCATATAGGTATTCATTATAGTTCATGAAACTTTTATCTCATTCCCTATATAGATGTTACTCTCATACATGATTAGTTTTAATATTTTTTTCATTAGTGAAAAGGTTATTTTTACACCATTATGGACTCTGAGCATGGATTAAAGCTAGTAGGTATTTCCATGATGGTTTAGAAGTCATTAATTATAATTAAATTGTTTATATGTTGATCTATCTCAAGAATTATATATATTTTTAATTATTTTAAATGATATATATATACACTACAGACACATTGTATGTATACACTTGGTTATTCACCTGTGTGAGTCTATATCTCTTGGTGGTTCATACTATGTCTTTTTACTGACATTATGTATGTTCATGTTAGTGTAAATATAGTATCACTTATGAAGTTTTATGTATGAATATTTTATTAATGATTACTATTTATATATCCATGGACCAATATAGAATCACAATAGTGGACTAGGACCCCCAAGTGATGAAGTGAGGTTAGCTAGATTTGATAGGTGGTGAAAAGTTCAAATTTCCATGTTTATTTAGTTTTATAGTATTTTATTTTGTTTGTTGTGATATTTTGTATACTATTTATATATGATTTCATGTTTTTAATACTATATTATATTTTCTACAATCATATAGTATGGTCATAGTATATCGTTATACAAGTATATAAAGTACTCCCTAACATACATGTTATTATTTTATTTTTAAGTGTTGGAACCAAGTTTTTTCATAAAAGGAAACATGTTTTTTTTCATCCTTACTAGGTTGATCTAGGAGTTTTCTTTCCAGGTGATCATACAGTGCAGGTGGAGTCAATGTTAAAGTTCATGTTATTTCCAAGTGCTTAACAAATTTTTTAGAGCTCAAAATCTAGAGGAAGGGACAAGAATTGTGAAATGTGTATTTCTAGTACTAACTCTTGAAAATATGTATGAGGCATGGAGTTTTAATAAGGTTGAATTTTCATGAATATGTTGAGCTTCATGAAGGAATTTGGTGTCATGAAGGTTTGTAGGTTTCATGAAAAATGAAATAGACACAAAGGAAAGAGGGAAAGGTACACGATTATGAGAAACTTTGTAAATAGAAATTTTCATTTAATATTAGTTAATAAAAAGAACTTTGTGAGAATGAATTAAGAGGTTCAAGAAAATTCCATAGTGATATTAAAATATTCATAGAGGAGGTGTTTTCTATAAATAGGTAGTCACCCATTATTTGAGACATGGTGAGAATTTAGAAAAGGACTGAATCACTTTTATTTTATGAAGGTATTATGGGAAGGAAATTATTCATGAATTATGAAATATTCACTGGAAGAATCATCATGAAAAAAATGGTTAATAACTAATTGACACTAATGCATTTCTGAGTAGGGAATTTTACAAAGGCTGAGAGATTTCCTATAGTTTGGATTTCAGTGAATGTCTAATGGTTAGTGAAGGCCAAGATTTTAATGAAATTATGTTGTTCAAAAAAATAAGAATAATTTAAAAAAAAGTGGGTTTCATAAAGGAGGGAGATTAATGAAAGTTTATTTTGTGAACAAAAATTTTTAAACATATAGTTTGAGTGAACAATGAATTCAAGTACATTGATTTGGGACTATCATTAAAGTAAGGTCTCATAATAATCAAAGAAAAAGACTTATGTTCCCAATTTATTGAAGAAACTTTCAAGATGATAAACTGAGTAAGACATCACCCAAGATAGTGAGTAAGGTGGAGTCGATAGAAGTTTTCTAAGGGAAGTTGTGTTCTATCCCTAAAATTCCTATAAATACATAGTTTCTATAAAAAAGTGACCATGTCGGATCTTTTATAAACCAAAATATCTTGTGAAGCTTATTGGATTATTGTATGGCTAACATAGTGTCATTATATTCTCCTTGGATGAGAAATTAGTGGTGAACTAAGTAAAACAATTGTTTTGTGTTTCCATTTCTACATATGGTTATTTAGTTTTCTCATGATTTCATGAGATAGTTTTAACAAGTTCTTATCAAAATATAGAAAATATCCACCTCATTAAAAACAATTGACACATTGATTCACCCCACACCACTTATGGTGCTCTAGGGTTCTACAAGTGGTATTAGAGGGAACAACTTATAGGTGTTAAATATTTCCTCTATTATTATTTTCAGATTTGGAAGAATAGAATGGGATCTCATCTACAATCTCTTTGGATTCAATTTATCTATGCCAAATTTTGTGGGATTCAGTTCATTAATGTGACGATTCTCTCTAGGACTAAAATAGATAGGAAAATGCTTGAGGTAGATTAAAAAGATCAAAATTCTCTTACTTCAACACTATCTAATCAAATCTATTTGATGGTGATGAGATTAAATATACCCAAATACATATAGGAGAACCCAGAATATATAAAAAGGAAATAACAAAGTCAAAGAGGAAAAAATTTAATTTTTTTAAATTCAGTTTGATGATCTAAAAATGCATCAAGATCAAAATTTAGATAGTTTCTTTAATAAAATTTCAAAATTTATTAGATCTATGTGAATACTTGGGGAAGAAATTAATAATATTGACATTGTGAAGAAAATAATGGGAATTCTCCCATGTATGTACAATCCAAAAGTGACATCCCTTGAGGAAAGACAAATTTATATGATTTATCTTAATGATCTGCTAAGCTGTCTGGTGGCTTATGAAGAAAGATTCTATAACAACCATCTCTTTTCATACATTAACATTATGTTACTTTTGTAGGATACTTAATACATTAAACAAACAAATTCCCAAAGACTGTATTATTTTAGTGATTTTGGAAACTTTGAACATAAATTACTAGTCTAGTAGAAGATCCTCAATGTTTCCCAAAAATATCATTTCCTTTATTAATTATACTTAAAACCTTTCCTTATAACCTAGGGAAAGTAAACATAAGAAAAGAGTGAGCTCAAATTTTTAGTAAGTTTAAATAAGGAAGATATATAAGCATATCAAGACTATAAGGGTATGAAAATGTGAGCATAACAATTGAAGATCATACACTACATATCAAAGATCATAAATAGGAGTCATGGAATAAATATTATAAATTCAGAAGACATTAATCCTAAAAAAATAAAGAACATAATCCATGAAATCACAATATAAGAATAAGACATGGAATTATGGCATACACATAAGCATATAAAATGATTTTCATATTAGTAAAGGTATCTCTACCAGGCCATATTAGTATTATGGTTTCACTTGCCATACCATCTTGGTAGTCATGGTTCACTCTCATAACCATCTTGGTATTAAAGGTTCACTCTCATAACCATCTTAGCAGACAAGGTCCATTATTTCTATCTCATGAGATTTAAATATTTACCCAATGAATTGGAGGGATATATAGGTCACACTCATATCATAATGAAATTGTACATAAATTTTACACAAGATCATTAAAAATCATATTAGCACCAATGAAATGTTATGTGTGTCATAAACATGAAATCATATGATAACCAGTAGAAATGATATAGTTTTCATAATCATTTCATTAAAATCATAACTTATGAAAAGAAGTAGGTTTCTTAAACATCATGACATCAAAAAATAAACCATTAGGATAAAGAATATGAATGTAATTCTTGAACTATTACAATTTACATCATCTTATATAAGGAATTATTTTTAAATATTGCTTGGATCATGAAATTTCAATAAAAATCACATTTTAAAATCTAAAACACATTCAAACCCCTTTCCTTTGAAACCACTTTGAAAACATATAAATGAATCATGAAAAATAATTTGAAATATTTATTGATGTAAATTTCATTTCTTATTTTAAAAATATTATTTTTGAAACATACAAACTATTTAAAACCCATTTTCAATACTTATAAATAAATCATTAAAACTTTTAAATAAATAATGAAAACATTTCTAAAGCCTTTTTCCTTGAAAACATATATAAGAATATTGAAAACATTTTTAAAAACCTTTTTATTAGAAAATATATCTGAAAAAAATTAAAAGAATCCTTGAAAAACCATTTAATTAATAAAACATTTCTTTAAAATAATTTTTCTTAGAAATGAGATTAAGTGGTCTTTTAAATACATTTCTTAAGGAAAATAATCTCTACACATTTAACGGTGTCCCATACCACTTTGAAACGTTTGGATCATAATCCATATGAAATAATAACTTTTAAAAAAGCATAAAATATCATTAAAAAAAGTATATTCCTTATATAACATGTCTAATGGTAGTATATACACCTTTTAAAATAACATAGGTTCATAACAAAACATGTGTCTCGAAGAAAGAAAATTGAGAAAAAAACTACCTTACTCATTTGGTAACTTCCGAACTGTAGAACCATATAAAGTATAGATCATAAAATATATATGTAAATTACCATAACATAAAGTATAAAAATCATATAATACATTCATGGTTAGTATATATACCATACAAAATAAATAAATGTTGAATAAGGCATGTATCTCACAAAAAAATGAGATGAAATTCCCTTTAACCTTCATAATCAGTAGAATCATATTACCAAGAAAGAAATAAAACTATATTGATATAAAAATACAATAATATTAATAATAATACTCATAAAAGACATTTTTGTTCAGTGCATACACCACTCAAAATAAGCGAGTGGTGAATATGGAATGGGTCCCATATAAATAAAAGTGAGACATAAATCCCTTACCTTAGGTGTTATTCCATCCGTACGTGTCCAAAACTTCTATATGGGGGTTTTAAAAATAGTATTAACTTATACCAGAATAATAATAATAATATTTATTATACCATATATGATTCATTTATGACTTTATATTACCCATTTATTAATAAATCCAATTTAAAGCAATGTTTCGGGTAATAACTTCTTTGTTTATCGTACGTGTTTTGGATTGTTATTATTGATCCTTTTACTTAGATAATGATTTAAATAATTAAATAATTTAAAACATGATTTAAATATAGTATATATTTAGTATATAATTATATTTAAAATATAGATATATAAAATGGAATACACTGTTCATGGAGATGGTAAGTCATACGTATGCACATGTGGTACTTTCATTTTTCATTGGATTAATAAAAAGTAGAATATGGTTATTTAATAATCATAATAACAAATTAGAATATATTTTATATTGTATTTATTACTTTATAATGTAATAAACACATGAACAGGAAGTAAAATAAGAAACTATTTTAAAAGAGTCGGTAAGGAGATTACCTCTTATTCGATGTGGTCCTACTAAATCTTCTCTAAGGGACAATAGAGTTAGAATTTTGATAATAAAAGAACCTATATAATGTAAATAGGGAACTTTATAAGGGAAATGGCCTAGTTTTGTTCAATATTTCAGGATCAAAGTGATGTGAATAAGTGAGGGAGGAGGTTCCCATTTATAATTGAGGCGAGGGGCACTTTAGAAAACTCTGAAAATAGTAAATTAATATAAATTTATTTTCATTTTAAAATAGATCCAAAGTGATTTATTTCAAATATAATATGAGGATGGGTCTAAATCCTCTCAACCAATTATTTTTATATATTTTTAGGTCACAATATTAACCTTATATTTTGGTTTTAACCCTTAGTTAAACCCTTTAACTTCTACCATGACAACTTGGATTTTTACTCTTTAGGGTTAATATAGTTACTATAAAATGTCAAACGAACCCCAAATAGAACATTGATAAATTTTTTAATCTTATTATAGTTATTTTTATTAATTTTATATAATTTTAAAAAAAAATATTTTAAAGTATTATGTATGTCAATTTTGATACTATTCATTATTTTTATTTTTAAAAATATTATATTTAAATAATAACTTAGAAAAAAACAATTATAATATCTAAATAATATTTAAAATTTATCTATAAAATTCGTTTATATCCTTAAATATGTTTAATTATATTTATTTTAATATTTTTAATATCATTTATTTGAAATTTTTATTAATTAAAAAATTACTCCATCATCAATATAAAAGCCATTAATTAATTTATTTCTTCAATAAAAATTAAAAAAAAAATTATAAATATGGGGATAAATTTATTATCTTTCAAATGAATATTTATAGTTGTATTTATCTTCTGTATTACCCTATATTAAAACATGATATACTTATTAAAACCATGACTATGACATTTTTAACTTATCTTTAAATAAAATATAATAAATGTAATTTTCTTACCCAAGTGGTGTAAGGAGATTATAATTTAGTTATAAGATTTATTTTTGTAGAAACCCACTCACTAGATGAAATTGGGACAAGTTTTAGGGTAATTTTAAAATATTATAATATTTTTTTACCTTTAATTGTCTGATTTACCCATAACTGTGGTAAAAAAATTACTAAAGTTACTATTCATAATATCCAAAAAATTAAATTGATACTATTAGAATATAAATATCATAATTATTAAAACCAATTATATCAATTTTAAAAAATTCAATCCATAGAAGCAGAAAAAATAATTTTAACACTAATCATGTGGACGTGGCGAGAAGGCAAGTAAAAAGAACATTCAAAAGTTTAATAAGTTTTTATATGTAATTTTAATATAAAAAGGATTACAATGAAAAAAAATGGATTAATATATTTATAATTTATATATTTTGACTTTAAAAAAATTATAGTATAATAATTATTTAAAAAAAAGGTAGTTTTTAACTACAATTCAGTATTTTTCATTATTCATCAAAAAATGAAACTCATCAAGAAAATACTAAAAAATAACCCTAATTTAATTTTTAAATTAGAAATTACAAATTAATTTTTATTTTATCAAATTAAATTTATAAGTGTGTCTAAAATTAATTTTATTATTTTTCACAGAAGGACATAAAAAGTAGCTCATTTGAGAAAATAATATTTTTTAAATATATAGACTTTACAAAAAATTATGTTCTTCATTATAAATTTGTTTTATTTATGTGAAAAAATTTAAAAATTAGTTATTACTATTCATATTACTATGTTTAATTTCTATTTTATAACAGTCTTATTTAAATAATTATAATAATAAAATAATGTTTCATGGAAACTCGACATTGCGCATAACACAAGCCAAGTCGGTGTTGCGTGTAGTGCAATAATAACTTGGTGTTTCATATAATTTAATAAAAACTTAGTGATTTTATATAATAAAAAATATATATTTAGTTTTTCATGAAGTAAAAATATTGAAAATATTAAATTAATTCAGAAAAATAATAATTCATAAAATCTCAGGGTGTTAAACTTTAGCCCTATTAAAATAAATTTAGCCCTTGAAATTCATCAGGTTTTGAAAGGTTTAATTCTTGAAAGTTCCTTTCATAGAAATCCACATTTTAAAAATGAATACTAAATCTTTATTATACAAAGTAAAGTTAGAAACATAATGGTTACCCAAATTAACTCATAATTGGGTTCCCACATAGGAGAACATAAGTGTCAAGTGAAAACATTAACATAGAAGAGAAATATAAATATCAAGTTATGATGGAGAGTGATAGAGAACATGGTTATGAGAAAGTTAAAAAAACACAAAGCCTTAAATCTGGGATGATCTATGGGACCATTTGATTCATCAAAAAATAAGGTACTAGGATAACCTTTTTCAATATCTTTTTCCTAGAGTGGAGAATTTCTTGTACTGTATATGATCTTAATGAAATATAATTACTTGGTATAATTACTTTTCAAAATAAAAATATCACCAATTTTTTGTTCCTTGATTTATTTCATTTTTTACTCCAAGAAGTGAAGGTGAATTTTTCATTCTTGAAGTACTAACAAATCCTAATATCCATGATAATTTATTAAATTTATCTTTAATTTCCATTGATACAAAGTAGTTTGAACTTTTTATCCAATATGCATAAATCCTTATATGATGAGATAATACTTTAATCTTACAAACATCTTCTAAGGTTTAATTTAAAATTTCCATAAATTTTAAACATTATAACCCTTTTGAAAGATGAAAATCCAAAACATTAGAAATAAGGTGACTAAATATACTTAACATCGATCCCTCGCATATCACAAAGTAGTTATTGGTTGTCACATTCCTAAAATGTGAATACCTCATTTTATATTCTCATGAAACATGGTAATAACCTGAATTATCATACATCCTTATTGATAACATGCATGTTTCCTTATTCTAATGTTTATTGGATATATTCGTTAAATACAAGAAGTTGTAAACTTCATACATGACAACATAGATCACTTTTTTAACAAATACTTTATTATTTCTGAGCTCATAAATACTATCAAATTTATATTATCCACATCATTATCTCATTATAAATATAATATATCATTTTTTCATCCTCAGGAACATATTAAGGGTCACCTTACCTTAATGTAACTTTTCCATTAAATTAGTTTTCTAGGTCATCAGTATCATTTCAAACATTATTTAAAATCATTAATGAAAAACATCTACAAACAATCCTTATATACTTCCTGATTTATATAACATAATCTTTTAATTCTAGAACATATACACTTTAATCATACAACATTATTCTTAATCCATTACTCAAGATTCATCATCTTATTACTTAATACCTATTTCCTAGAATATGAAATATAGATCATGTCTTGAGGTTTATCAACTTCAATATAATCATGGTTCTTAGTTTTAATATAAACAATACTTGAAGAACAACCCATACCTTTAACATGTCATTTACAGTCTTGCTTGTGTTCAGTAGTAAATCCAATACTCATACCACCTTCCTGATTCTCTTCATGTGGTTTATACTTAGGACATCAATTTTTATAATTCCCATACTATGCACATATGAATCATTCAATGTTAACTGAGTTCCTTATAGTTCCCACCACAAGCTAAAACCAGAAAGCATAGGGTGATAAAACTTATCATAATAGAAAACCATATAATAATAAAAAATCGCTTATAGGATGTCTAAATCATGAAATATACTTCATTAATCTATGTAAACTTAATTTTATATTAGTTTATTCATATAAAAATTATATTTAAATACTTTATGATGTTTCTTAAAGAGTTTGTTAATTCAAAATGCATATCCATGGGCGTGTAAAACCAGATGTGCATTAAGGGTCATTGTCGTGTACCGGGTTATGCTATGTGAGGACCAACATACCATGTCAGAGTTGTTACCCCTAGGTACATTTAATTTGTATTCACATCCACTTTTAGTATCCAAAATTGATGTAAATCTAGGAAACCACTCACTCTATCCTTTACCAAAAATTATGTACATTTTCCTAAATATTAACTCATCCTTAGACTTATCCTTAGAGATATCCCAAGGCATATCTTTAGAAATATCCCTATGGATATGACTAATGTTTTCTTGACCTAGTTTCAAAATGTTAACTAAACATATTCTTTGATACCAACTATAAATACCCTCACTTTTTTCATACATTAACATTACATTACCTTTTTGGAATACTTTATACATTACACAAACAAACACCCAAAGACCGTATTAGTTTAATTCCTTTGGAAACTTGGAATACAAATGTTTATTATGGTGGAAGATATTCATTATTTCACAAAAATATAATTCCCTTTATTACTCCTACTTAAAACATTTCCTTATAAACTAAGGAAAGGAAACATAAGAAAATGGTGATCAGAGATGCTCAGTAAGGGTAAAAAAGTAAGATATGTAAGCATATCAAGACCATAAGGGTATGAAAACATGATAATAACATTTGAATATCATAACCTACATATCAATGATCATAAACATGAATAATTTCATAAATATTGGAATTTCATAATACATTAATCATAAGGAAATAATGAAAATAATTCATGAAATCACGACATAAGAATAATACATGGAATTGTGGCATACACATAAGCCTATAAAATTATTTTAATAGTCTTCATGTAATTTCTTCCAAGGCTATCTTATTAGTATGGGTTAACTTCCCATATCATATTCATAATAATGGTTTACTCCCATAACTATCTTGGTATTCATGGTTCACTCCCATATCTATCTTAGTAGGAAAGGTCCTTTATGTCTACCTTAGGATATATAAATATTTACCCAATGCATTGGAGAGAGATATAAGTCCCACCCATATCATATTTAAATCATACATACATGTTCCAAAATATCATAAAAAATCATATCGTAACCAATGAAATGGAATAGGTTTCATAAACAAGTAATAATTTCATTACCTATGGAAAAGATATAGGTTTCATGATCATTTCATAAAAAGCATAACCTGTAAAAAGAAGTGGATTTCTAAAACATCTTTCCATCAAAACATAAACCATTAAAATAAATAATTATTAATGGTATTATTGAACTATAACAATTTATTCCATCTTATTTGGGGAAATATTTTGAAAGATAACTTGGAATAATACATTTTATTAAAAATCACTTTTTAAAACAAAAACACTTTCAAAATCCTTTCCTTTGAAACCACTTTGAAAAAATATGAAATAATCATTAAAAAATAATTTAAAACATTTTTTTGGGGAAAATATCATTTCTTATTTGAAAAAAAAATCTTTTTAACATAAAACCTTTTTAAAACCATTTTACAAAACATATAAAGAAATCATGAAAACTTATAAAGAAATATTGAAAACATTTTTAAATCCTTTTTCCTTGAAAACATATGAAGGAAGATTGAAAAAAAATCAAATCCATATTCCTTGAAAAAAAAATTGAAAACTTATAATGGATTCCTTGAAGAACACTTTAAAATATAAAAAATTTCCTTAAAATCATTTTCATTAAAAATGAGCTTAAGAGATCTTTTAAAAACATTTCCTGAGGAGAATAATCTTTAAAAAATTCAAATTGTCCCATACCACTTTGAAACATTTTAATCATAATCCTCATGAAATAATAACATTACAAGAAGAATAAAATATCATGAAAATAAGATATTCCTAATATAACATGGAAAATGGTTGTATATAAATCTTGTAAAATAACATAGGTGCATAACAAAACATGTGTCTCAAAGAAGGAAAATTGAGACAAAAATACCTTTCTCATTTGTTAACTTTTAAACCATAAAACCCCATGAAATAGATATCATAAAATGGATATGTAAATATTAATGAATTAAAGTATAAAAATCATATAATAAATTCATGGGTAGTGTGTATACCATATAAAATAAATGAGTGGTGAATAAGGCATGTATCTCACAGAAATAAATAGTGAAATGAAATTCCCTTACACCTTTATAATCAATCGAATTGTATTCCCTGTGAATTAAATAAAACTATATGGATATTATAATACTATAAAATTCATAATAATACTCATAAAATATATTTTTGGGTAGTACATACACCACACAAATGAAGAAAGTGGTGAATATGGCATGTGTCCCACAAAACAAAGTGAGACATAAATCCCTTACCTTAGGTCTGATTCCCTCTATACATGTCTGAAAATCCTATATATTAGTTTTAAACATATTATTAATTTATACCAGAATTATAATATTATTTATTATATCATATATTATTCTTTTATGACTTTATATTACACGTTTATTAACAATTCCAAGATAAAGCAACGTTTTGGGTAATAATCGCTTTGTTTATCGTACGTGTTTTGACTTTTTATTATTGATCCTATTATATAGATCATGATTTAATTACTTAAATAATGTAAAAAATTATTTATATATCTTATATATTTATTATATAAATATATATAGAAGATAGATATATGAATTGGAATATACTGTTCAATGAGATGGTAAATTTTGTGTACGCACACGTGGTACTTTCATTTATGGTAGGATGAGTAAAAGGTGGAATATAGTTCTTAAAAAATCATAATAACATATAATAATACATTTGATACTGGATTTATTACTTTATAATGTAACCAAAAATTTAATAGGAAGTAAAAGAATAAACAATTTTAAAAGATTCGGTAAGAAGATTACCTCTTCTTTGACGATCTTCCTCTTTTATCTCCTCTTAGGGACACTAGAGTTGGTATTTTGATAATACTGTAACTTATATAATGTTAATAGGGAAGTTTAGAAGTGAAATTTATAGGTTTTAGTCAATATTTAAGGCTCAATGATATGTGAATAAGTGAGGGAGGAGGCTCCCTTTTATAATTGAGGTTAGGGGTACTTTAGAAATCTATTAAAATATTAAATTAATATAAATTTATTTTCAATTTAAAATTGCTCCAAAGTGATTAATTTAGAATATAATATTCATATGGGTCTATATCCTCTGAAAAAATAATTTTTAGACATGTTTATTTCACAATATTAACCTTATCATTTGGATTTAACCATTAGTTAAACCCTTTAATTTTTACCATGATAACTTGGATTTTTACTCTTTAGGGTTATTATAGTTACTATAAAATGATATAAAAATCCCAAATGGATCATTTATGAAATTAATATTCTTATTATATTTATTTGGTCTATTTATATATTTTTAAGAATTTTATATCATTTAATAAAATATTATTTATTTTAAAGTAACATTTATGTCAATTTTGATAATATTCATTATTTTTATTTTGAAAAATATAATATTAACATCATAACATCAAACCGACACTTTAAATATATCACTAATATGTAACATTTATCTATAAAATTTTTGTATGTCATTAATTAAACTAAATTTTATTTATTTTAATATTTTTAATATCATTTATTTGATATTTCCATTAATTAAACAATTACTGCATCATCATTATGAAATCCATTAATTAAATTATGTATTCTATAAATATTAAAAATAGATTTACCTAATTAATATAATGTTATTAGATTTAAAATTAATATTTATAGTCAAATTTATCTTCTGTATAACCATATATTAAAAATGATTTACTTATTAAAATTATGAGTATGATATTTTTAACTTATCTTTAAATAAAATATAATAAATGTCATTTTCTTACCCAAGTGGCTAAAAAAGGTTAAAATTAGTCCTAAGGTTAATTTTGGTCTGAACCCACTCATATAATGAAATTATAACAAGTGTTAGGATACTTTAATAATATTATAATACTATTTTTACTTTTAGTTACTCGATTTACCCTTAACCATGGTAAATAAAAATTTACTAAAATTATTACTCATAAAATCAAAAAAAAATAAGTTTACCCTATTATACTCTAAATATCATACTTATTACAACCTTTTATATCCTTTTTTAAAAATTCAATCCATATAAGTAGAAAAATTAAGGTTAACACTAATTCCACAGATGTGGTGAGAATGCGGGTAAAAATAACTTTCAAAATTTCAAAAAGTTTTTATATATAATTTCAATATAAAAATGATTCCAATAACCCAAATTTTATTAATATATGTATAATTTATCTATTGTGACTTTGAAAATAAATTTAATGTATAATAATTATTTAAGAGAAAATCACAGTTTTTAACTACAATGTAGTATTTTTCACTATTCATCAACAAATGAAACTTCTCTGAAAAATAATATAAATCCCCCATAAGTTCATTGGACATTATAAATTAAAAAATGATGTTTATATTATCAAATTAAATTTCTAAAATTCTCTAAAATTAATTTTTTTATTTTTCACAGAAGGACTTAAAAAGCAATTCAATTCAGAAAATAGTATTTTTTTAAATATATAAAAACTTTACCAAAAAAATATTTTTTTTCATTATAAATATGTTTTATTTATGTGAAAATTTTTAAAAACCAGTTATAATTATTCATATTACTATGTTTAATTTCTAGGTTATAACCGTCATATTTAAATAATTATGACAATCGAATGATGTTTCGTGAAAACTCGACGTTGCATGTAACACAAGCCATGTTGATGTTGTGTGTGGCGAAATCATAACCTGGTGTTGTGTATAATATATTCTCAACTTAGTTATTTTATATAATAAAAATATATATATTTAGTGTTTCATGAAGTGAAAATATTAAAAAAAATTCTTAAAAAAATAATTCATAAAATTTCAGGGTTTTTGAGTCAAACCTGCAGATATACTAGTTTGAGTAAGGAAACAACTTTCAAAGTAATGGAAAAGTTTGATATTTCCAAATCTATTGATTATGGATATGATATAGATGATTAACTTCTTTCTCTTTTTTGTAAAAACTTCAATATAGTAAAAAGGATATTTGAAGGCAACTTTCCTTTGGATTTTCTCAGTGTGATAAAGTATGAATCATTTCCTCTTGATGATCAAGGAGTTTTAATGATGTTGAAAGTGAAGCATAAATTATTTAGTGGCCTTAGAGGAAGTTATTTAAAAGGGATACTTTAAATCATTAAAGAAATTATAGAATAAATTATAGAAAAAGAACTTCATATACAAAGAGTAATAAGATAATAATGAATTTTTTTAGGTTATAGAAAAAGTGTTTAAATCTAATATTGAATATTCCATGATGTATATAGTCGAAAAGGTAGAACCTATAATGAATATAATCAGTGGAATGGTGTTTTTTATCTCAGGGTGTAACTTTAGGGTTATCTTTATGATATTTAAATTCAAATAAAGAAAGAAAAGAAAGATTATATCCTTGTTGAAAGAGTCCTAAAAGTATGTAGATCAAATTGAAACAAATATTTATTAACTGCATGGAGAGGTAGAAGAACAATTTACAACTATTTAAATCTAAAAAGATGTTGTGGAGCTTAAAATCAATATTGAAGAGCATGAAAAAAATCATCAATGAAATTACACCAAACTAGAGGAAATGTATAATATAGTTGAGGTCCTTGAAGAAGATTTTTTTCTATAAGAAGTAAACTAGAAACTGGTTCAAAATCAAGGGAAAATAAAAAGAAGTTAAAGTTTAGAATGTTTTTAGATGTAGATATTTTTGAAAGAGTTAAATATGGTTCTGTATTATTATAGAAATCCCTAAATTATTAAAGATATAAATCTATAAGAAAAGTGTAATAGGATATGATATAGAAACATCAGAGGCTGGAAACGGGATGAGCCAAATCAAAGTGAAGAAGAAAGTTGGACATATCACAAAGGCACCTAATGTCCTAATAGAGATATATTCAAACCAAACAGAGAAGAGAGTTGAAAATAATCCTCAATTTTATAGAGGGGATATGTGTTCACATACCTATAGAAAAGAAGGGTAAATGTTGAGTAATGGAAGTGAGAAGATATTTCCTCTTATGAAATGTCAATTCTATGGGTTTCGAGGCCATACAATTTCTTACTCTAAAAAGGAAATGAGATTTTTGGATGGGGAAGCACCTGGAAATCAAAACGGGTAAATGAGACCATATCCTCCATAATATAGAATAAATAATTTATATGGATATTGTTTTTAATGCTCTAACTTTGGCCAAAAATATATCCATTGAAGGAAGAGGAATGATGCGAACAATAATTATAGAACTCAAAGATAATTCAATACCGGTCTTCCAAGAAGAATTACCGTTGAATATAGGTATTCTCCTATAGAAGAAGAATATCAATATGATTCAACCATGCATGTTAAAAATATATTGTAAAGGCTATATTTTCCCCCACTAAATCAGGTATATCTTTAGCACCATGATTCTTGATAGCAAATGCTCATCCCATATGATGGGAAATGAAAATTTGTTGAAAAATATTAATAAAAGGGTTTATGGAACAGTGATATTAAGCAATGATGGAGCCTTAAAAATCAAAGGTATTGGAAATGCATAATTAAAAAATTAAGAGCTCGTGAAAACAATAGTACTCTACATGGATGGTTTGCATCAAAATATCCTTAGTGTGAGTCAACTCTATGACTTTGGATGGGTAGTGACATTTGATCATAAGGGGTGCACCATCAAATGGAATAAATGTAATTATCTCATGAATGTATATACGAAAAATTGTAATTTATAACTGGTGTATAGAAAATAAAACACATATTTCTTAACAATTGAAGAGGAAAATAATTTATAGCATTAGATGTTGGTTCAACTTAATCAATAAAGTATGAAAAAATTATCCAGGCTAAAGGATATTGTTGACAAAACCAATATGAACTATGATCAAGAAAAGACATGTGCTTCTTGCTTATGAAGAAAGATGGATTGGAATTATTATCTTTTAAGGAATAAAATGGCATAAAATCTTCTTAATATAACCCACATAGATGTGTGTGGTCTAATAAATGTTTTTTTCATAAATAAAGAAAGGTAATTCATTATTGTTATTGATGATTATAGTATAATGGAATGTGTGATATTATTGCAGTGAAAATGGGAAGTGAATGACCATATAAAGAGATGTGTCTGAAGATTTCATAATGAAAATGGTCTTACAATCAAGATAATATGATATGATAATGGAAAATAATTCTCATCCATTGGATTTGAAAATTACCTTGAAAAACATAGGATTAAGCATGGGGTGTCTTCGGTGAGAAAACTTCAACAGAATAGTTTCGTTGAATACAGAAATTGGGAAGGTGAATAATATGGTCAAAAATATGTTGATTAACAGTTGTGTTTCTCATCATTATTGGAAAGTGGATATTCTAGTTATGGTGTAAACTCAAAATCAAAAAAAGATATATATATATATATATAGGATAGGAAAGGACACCACTTGAGATATGTATTATAAGGAATCCCTAACTAAATTATTTGCATGTTTTTGGAAGTAAACATTTCATCCAAAAAAATTAAAAAATCAAGGAAAGTTTGCTGACACTATTGATGAGGGAGTTTTCCTTAGATACTTAATGGTGAGTAAATCATACAAATTCTAAAATAACAATCCATGAATGATTATGGGAAATGATGATGTCAAGATCATTGAGGGTAAGACTATGAATAACTCAAGGATATCATGTGTTGATATGATTTAAGGTGAAGAAGAAAGTGGAAAATGGAAAGATTCAAATATAGAAATTATGGAAGGCTTGTACAAAATTTAGGCCTCTAAAAATGATGTTGATTCATGAGTAGAATCATAATATGAAACCATTTATGAAGAAACTTTATCATAACCTCATAATAGAAATAAAAGAGTATAATTTGATCAATACAACATTATTGGGGATTGAACCACACCTACATAGAAAAGGAGAATGAGGAATTAAGCATATTATTACCTCCTATCAATTTTGGAACCAAAATCTTTTGAATAAGTAGTAAAGGATGATTCATGGGTTAATAATATAAATGAATAACTAGATCAGATTAAGAAAACTGGACATGGGATCTTGTTAGGAGACCATAAAATCACAATGTGATTGGAACTAATTGGATCTTCAAAAAAAATCAATGAGTTAGTAAATGTGATCATAAATAAGTCTCTCCTTATGTGTAAAGTCTATGCACTTATTGATGGAACTGATGTTGAAGAAACTTTTTAACTAGTAGCTCTACGTCAATTGATTAGGCTCTTCCAAGCCATGAAAATTTAAAGAGGGTATAAATTTTATCATATGGATGTTAAAACCAAATTCATAAATGTTTTTCTTTAAGTATATGTAAACATTAAATAACCAGTGTCATTTTTGACTAGAAATTATGAAAAAAAATAGATTAAAGAAGTCCCTTATGGTCTAAAACAAGAACTGTGATCATGGTATTCTCATTTGGATTCTTATTAGAAGAAGATATAATTTAAAATATGAGGTTTTGAACATAATATATGTGTGAGGAATTCTCATGGAGATAAATTTTAGGTCCTTGTATATGTGGATGATATTATATTTGGAATAAAAATGCATGGATCAGTGGAAGAATATTCTAATAACATGATAGAATTTTAAATGTCCATGACTGGTGAACTCACGTTCATTTGGGAGCTGTAAGTGATTAAAAATAAGGACCACCAATTCATTTCTTGGAAAATTTATGTAAGATAGATTATGAAGAAATTCAAAATGAATGAATCTAAACCAATGTCAACTCTGATTTCTATTGGGAAAAACTTATAAAGCACAAGTATGGGAATTATGTGGATCTTTCCTTGTACAATAGGATCATTGGAAGATTATTATACTTGACTGAAACATGGATAGGTATCTTCTTCACAATATTTTCAGCTTCTAGCATCCAATTTAATCTAAAGGAATAATAATCATGAGAAATATTCAAGGTACTCTCAAATTTTTCAAATAATTTTTTGTAGGAGTAGATAATTAATTTTCATCATTCTCTTATGTTTACTAGGCTACAAATGTGGTGGATCAAAAGTCTAAAAGTAGAATTGTATTCTTCATTGCAAAAATTGTGTGGGATGGTTGAGAAAGATGAAATAAAGAATATATCTTTATATATATTAAATATATAATATCTTTGTGAAAAGATAATGCACTCAGTTATTATGGATAAAGCAACAACTTTCTAATATTGGTGATGAGGTTAAATAGCTTACAGTGATTCAACATGACAACATGAGCATTATCAATAATATTAAAAATATGGTTCAACACTCTCGTAAAAAAAATATTGAGATCAAATATCACTTAATCAATGTTAATATTGAATAATATGTGATTAGGACATCTTGATTAAACCTTTTTCAGCACCAATGTTCAAGAAACATCAATTAATCCTTGGTGTTCATCCACCTCCCTATTGAATGAGGATATTATGTTTTATCCCCTCTCCCTATTTTTGATAAAAAAAATTAATCTATTTTTTAAATTGATGTAGGTAAATTGGGGGGATACAATCCATGGAGTTTTTTTCCTTCTTAGGTCCCAAAAATAGTTTCTTTCAGTTTATTTATGAATGGGGGAATTAAATTCAATGAATTGTAGGATAGGTGGACAAGTAGGTGGATAGTTCAGTGTTTTATAAAGACATGAAAATCTATTTTCCCACTCTTACTTTCTACACTAAGATTTTATCATTTATACTTAGATTGATGGATGATTTATTTTATTCCTATTTGGTTTTTAATATAGGTTAGTGCTTTATTCAATTTATCTGTAAAGATTTATTAAACCCAAAGGGGGGATTGTTGGAACCAAGTTTTTTCATTACTAGAAATGAATTTTATTTTGTGTTTTTTTTCAATCCACGTTGGGTTGATCTGGGAGTTTACTATAAAATTGATCTTACTATACAAGCGGATTCAGTGTTGAAGTTGTCATCATTTCCCAGTGTTTTCTAATTTTTTAGAGCTCAAAATATGATGGAAGGAAAAAAATTGAAATGTGTATTTTATCACTGAATCTTTAAAATATGGAAATGGCAGGGATTTTTTAAAATGTGATGTGGAGCTTCATGAATGAATTTTGTTTCATGAAGGTTTTGAGGTTTCATGAAAAAATGGAAGAGGCATGAAAGAAATATGGTAAGGTATGTGTTTATGAGAATATTTAAGAACATAAAATTTCACTGAATATTTATTAAGAAAAGGATATTCTTGAACATGAATGAAGAGGTTTTTAAAAATTACATGGTGAGATTCAAAGCTTAATGAAGAAGGGTTTTCTAGAAATTAGAGGCTACCCATTATTTGAAACAAGATGAGAATTTTTAAAAAGAGTAAATATCTCTAATTTTGTGAAGGTATTATGAGAAGGTAATTCTTCATGAATTAGGAATTATTCATGAGAATAAGCATCATGAAAATAATGGGTATGAACTAATTGACACTAAGTCATTTCAGTAAAGGGAGTTTCACAAATTTTAAGAGCTTTGTGATAGTTTGTAGTTCCATGAATTATTGAGGGTTTTTGAAGGCGAGGAACTTCATGAAAATATGTTGTTTCACAAAAGATGAATAATCATTAAAATAAAAAAAAAGTGGGTTTCATAAAGGAGGAAGTTTCAAGAAATCCAATTATGCGAACAACATGTTTTGAACATCTATTTTGAGTGAATAGTTCATTCTAGTGCATATGATACAAGAAGATTCTCAGGATAATATGTGACAAAGACTTATGTTCCCAATTTATTGAAGCAACCATCAAGTTCATAAACTAAGTCTTCACCCAAGGCAGTGAGTGATGGGGATTCGATGGATGTGATCTATGAGAGGCATTGTGTTGTCCCTAAAATATAGGAAAATGCAGTATTCTTGGAATAGAGTGACCATGTATGACCTTTTCTAATCCACAATATCAAGTGAATCATAGTGTATTTAGGTACAACTATGAAAATGTTGATGTATTCTCCTAGTACTATCCTTTAGTGGAAGCTATATAAAACCATTATTTTTTGTTCCTATTTCAATGTATGGGTATTTATTATTCACACAATTTCACTAGAAATGTTTAACAAGTTCCTACCAACGTGGAGATAATAACCATCTCATTAAAAGAAAAATTTGGCACCCTAATTCACCCCTCCCCTCTTAGGGTATTCTAGGGTCATATATTAAGAATATTAAATATGTGTATGGTTCATACCATATTGTTGGTAGAATCCAATATTGACCCATATTTTCACTTAAAGAGGGTAAATTATTCCCTAATTATTAACTCAAATTCTCATCGCTAGTCACTATCCGCTTTTAATTGAAGAACAATATTGGGGTATGTGGGAGTTCAAACTGGGTCGATGTAACATCCAAGTTGAGTTCTTATAAGATCCATTTTTCATATTTGAAAATAAAATCCTTCCTTTTATTTAAAATTTTTTAAACTCCTTTTTCTCATTGTGGAACTTTAATTAACCCTTATATATATTGTATGTTATTTTGAGTCAATAATAGATTTCTTCCATAAAATTTGTATAGTTTCAATATAACCAAGACTAATATTTTTCATGCACTATAAGTTTCTTCTTTTAATATATCATGTAAAACAATTTGATGATTTAAAATATTTTTTTCGATATACCTATCACTAAACATAATTTAATAATATATGAAATTTAATATATTTATTTAAATGAACTTACCACTATCCTTTTCTTATAGATTATTCTTTTCTAAATCAAATTTTTCTTCATTTCATCTTAATCTCTTATTATTATTTTCAAGTACAGTAACTATGTATTATATATGTTTAGATTTATCATCAATTAAATATTATAGTTCTTATTTCAGTTGAACAGTGTTTTTCAAATTCTTTCTCTAGTGATGAAATATTATTTTTAGTGTTATTTTCTCTTTTGATATTTTATTCTTTCTCATGATAAATATATAAAATTAACTTCAATTTGTCTTCTATCTCTAAATTTATGTTTATCTTTATAATATAAATTTTTATTTTTTCCATCATTGGATTCATTTCAATAATATTCTTGTTTCTTTACTCCAACTGTGTATATAGATCGTCCAATTATACATCATTTTCAATAATCACATATTTGTGTTGATTCTCATTTTAATTAATTATTTCTAGTTATTTGGATTGAAAATTATAATTTGTATTCATAATTACAATAACTCTAATGAATTTTCAATTTATTAATATTTATTTTTATATTTTAACCTTTAATAGTGAAAATATATATTCATTTAGTTTTTTATTATAGAATAGCTCAACTTCATTTTGTAGTTCCAAATTATTATTTTTTCCAAATTTTGTGAACCAAATTCATTATCTATTACACCATTGGATCCACTAGTTTATATCTCAAAATCATTATTCGTAACATGAATCATTTTTTCTATATTGAAAATCTCATTTTTTTTTACATCATTAAATGAAATAAATTCATTAATAACATATTCCAAGACTATAATTTCATCATAGAGGACACAATATTCCATATCACATTGTTCATAATTTTATAATATTTTCATGTAAGATTCATTCCATATAGTTTTAATATTTCTATATATATCTCTTGTATATAATTTATTAAAAAACATTCTATTCCCTTTCATATTTTACTTCTTATACATTATAGATAAAGAATTAAATAAAAATTTGAAATTAAATTATCAATTAGATAACCAATATTTCAAATGCAATAATGGTAATAATTAATCCAATTAATCTTCACATCATTATATAAATCAACTATAAAATCCAAATAGTAATGGAAAAAAATGTGAGAATTTTTCTTAAAACCCCAAGATCATTTAATTACCTTAATAGTGGAAAATAATTAAAATATAGATTTTAATTCTAAAAAGGAAACCAAATTTTTTACTAATAGAGTAAACATCAATCTCTATTATTATATTTTAAGATAACTTACCCAGTGAGAGATACCCTAAAAGGGATAGTCAATTCAGATAAGAAAACATCACCTTGTTATATTTTCTTTAATAAATTAACTCTAACTTCCTTAAAATGTTTCTTAAACTCATTTATAATAATATTATCTATTGATATTTTACAATAATTTTATTTTATTTTTTATTTTATTTAATTTTATTGTGTTATTTCACTATTTTATTTTTCCTATACACACACTTTTATGAATAATAGACCATTCAAATTCAGACACAATAATTTTCTTGGCTAAACTTCAATGTAAAGGTTAATCCAAGGAACATGAAAAAATAAGTTTTTTCCAAAAAATATACTCTAACACTTTATGTATGAGGTTTTAGTTAATGGAACTCCTAACCAAGGTTTAATGTCTTTACAAAGCGTATAGAAAAATTAGTTCCTCTAAAGGCCCTACTTCCCAATATAAATTGTGGAGTCACTATATAAAAAATAATGAAATAAATTCCATTGAAATTTTTGAAATTATTTTAACAAAAAAATAATATCTATTTTGAATAAGGGAATGGGATCTCTGAGCTCACATAATAGCATTCATTTTGTAGAATCTGATAATGTACTAAAAATAATAAATTTGACTGGGTTGCTGGATCTACTTTATAGAAATCGGGTTCTATAAATAAGGAACAAAATCTATTATGTGAAATTAACCCAAATAATTTTAATTACCATACCCTTTACACAAGGTGAAAGGCTAAGAAGATTATATATGTGAACCTAGATAATTATAATTCCCCTTATCTTTCTATAAGGGGATGGACTAAGAAGATGGTAAAAGTTGGATATTTAATTAGGTGGTTTTTGGTATCCAAGGCATGGATTTTGTTTTTTTTATTTTTTCCTTTTTTGATTTATTTAAAAATAAAATTAATAGTATTTATAGGATTATATTTTAATATATATATATATATGAACCGTGAATAAATGGGTTCTCTATGATATTAATTTCTTTCAATCATTTGGCCTTCGATGATCTTCTTCATCTTCTATTAACTGTAGGTAGACTCCATATACATCAAGATAGATCCACTAATCAATATGTTTTCAAATTTTTATTTCGATATATACTTCATCAAAGATATATCCTGGTAATTTTTATCCTATTTCTCTCATATTCATAGTACAATATGATTAAAATATATTTAATATGTGATTGGTCTCTCCATAATATGAAATGTGTGCATACCACTTTAATAGTTAAGAAATTTTCATATTTATCTTATGTTTCGTCTCAAGTATCATTCAATTTTATTAAAACATGTTTTTCAAATGGTTAAATAATAATTATAATAATAACATTTGACTTTATAGGGGTGAATCGAGAATTAAAATTTCTACCACTTCTATTTAAATGAATATATATTATATTTAATAATATTGTAGTTTCTACTAATATAGACTAACATGGTCACAATTTAAAATATATGTAATTGAATAAATATGAAAAAACCACATTGGTATTTACTTAGATTACCCTATGTATGAGCAATCTCACTACCTCTCTCATAGTTCTATTATAATCTTGTTGATTATAAATACAAATTTATATGAATATATACTATCAATCCCAAGTCACAATATTTAGTTTACTATCTTCACCCAAAACCAATAATAAAAATTAGATTAATAAAATGGGTAATAAACCTTCATATATTAGGTTCTTCCTTTATCATATCTCCACTATTATTACACTTCTTATTCTTCACTATGAGAGTTATTTTTATAGACTCTCTTATTCCACTGTATACACCACTCTCACTCTTTGTTATATCTTTCCTTTATATTTTCTATTTTGAGAATATTAATTTTACCATACCCTCAAATCACTCTATTTTCCCTCCATGATGAACTTGTGCCCTTTTAGAACCTCAATTCACTTCACATGCACCATGACTGTATATATAAAAACTATCTAACCACTTTTTAATTTTTAGCTAAACTAACCTTTCTACGATCTACACAAACCTTCAAATATTACATGATCTACATAATCTTTATTAAATGAATTGACATTAAAATTTCACTCCACAATAATTATATATTTAAAGGAATATTTTCCCTATATCCTCAAAACACCATCACAAATCTCCATCATGACCTAACTTGATGAATCCTCTCAAAAAATATGAATAAATTAGTAATTTTATGAAATTATCAAGACCAAATTAACATAGTGAGTAGAATAATAAAAATTTTATATTAATTTTAAAGGTATCAAGTAAACTCCCTTTAATGTTGCATACATTACCCTTATATCATTTGTTTTCACTAAGTGTGAATAGATTTTTCCCATTTTCAACTCATGTATTGCATGAATGGCCAATGTTAGCTGATTTTCACCATCTCTAATAAGATTCATTTACTTTTAAATAAAAATATAACTTTATGATATCAACAACATCATAAAACAAATTTTATCCATGAAATGTTATGCACCAAAACATGGGTTAAATAAATCCCTAAAATTCATCATCTAATTTTATAGATATTATACATGCATTATCAACCCTATAGCATGACAATGTTAAACCTAAAATGATACATATATTTTTACATTGGTTGTTTTAAGGAAAAATAACTACTTGTGGTTCTAGAATAGGAAATATTAACCCTGATTCACTTTCTAAGATGTTGTGGTAGGTAACATTAATCTTGGGTCACTACATGTTCTTTTCTCATAAGAAAATATAATCTTTGAATACCATCTTCACTCTTCCACTTTACTGTGGAATGAGTTTTAATAATCTAACCATGGTTTCTATATTGATCACACTGGTAGAATTATCCAAAAAATATGTCATGATATACTTAGCACATCCACGTTATTTTCATTTTTTTATTTTTTAACAGATATAACATCATTTTCATTCAATCATAAACACATAGGTTATTGGAAAATCTATCCAAACTATAACAAGTCCAAAAGTGGAACCAACAGTATCCCATTTTTTATTTTTATTTTAAACTTGAATCCTAATCAATAGAAATTATTCCTATAAAGTGATACTTTATATAAGAAACAAGATATTATAATTAAGAGTTAACATTTGTTCATTAATTATCTAAAAATTCATATTACCCCTATAAAAACACTCTAACTCTAAAAAAGTTAATATATAAGAATTAAACTCACATAAGGGGGAGAAAGTGTGCCTAAATATATTAATAATTGTAAGGCGTTTGAACCCCAAGGTTTAGCTTGTTCTTTTCATAAGATGATTTGGGAGGTGATTTAATTAAGATATCATATACCAAATAAATTGTATGAGTATATTCAATCATAACTATATTATCTTCAAATTTAATCATAGTGAAATTATTCTTAATGTCTATACTATTTTCCCTTATGTATTTTAATGAATTATTTTTCAATTTGATAACATTACTAATATCATTTATAATATATATATATATAAATAGGTAGCTCCAATATCTATCCCAAATTAACAAGTTTCCATATCATCCATATCAACAGTTTTTGGCATGCATAAAAAATATATATCCAAATTATTTTATAATCAAGTAAATACTCTCTTACTTATTACTTACTCAACAAATACATTTAAAACCAAAAAATAAATCTCCCTTTTAAGTATAATTTTAAGAATCTATTGAACTACCCTAATTAGTATTAGTAAAAGAATCAAATATATTTATATATAATATGTATCATATTATAAACCATAATAAGTATTAACCCTTGATATTATCTTTATTATAGAAAGATGAATTTGTTTTGAGTAATTTAAAATCTTATAGTAAGAAATACTACAAAATCTATATCCAGTATGAATGTATTCAAATACAACAATCTCCCAATGATTCTCCTACATTCATTAACATCTTTCCCATATTCATTATTCATATTTTTTGTTCTAGTACTTATTGGAGTGTTAAATGGATTCCACTCTTATCTATGAAACATTTTGAGAATATACCTATAATATTTACTTTTTGATATGAATTTACCCTTAAGATTTTAAAATATTTTTAAATACAAGTTAAAGTTCAATTCACTGATGATTACATCTCCAAACTCTCTTTATATAAGAAATAAAAAGTGTTCACAATCATCCCTTCTTGATCCTCTCAAGATTATGCCATTAACATATATTTTGTAAAATCATATGACTTTTAAAAATCCTCTAGACATAATGTTTGCAATCAATTACTATTGTTAATTTTAGTTATCTCATATAAGAATAAAGTCTTGAGTACCAATTCTATGGTAACTAATTTAACTCATAAAAAGTCTATATTTAATGTGTATAACTTATTTTGATCTTTCTTATATTGGAATCCAAGTGGTTTATCAATATAAACTTCCTATTATAAGACTCTATGTATAAATTAAGACTCCATATTCATTTTTAATTAGTTGTAATTAATTTGTACTTATTCCCCTATATGTGATGCCTATGTGTTTTGTGTCATTTCAGAACTGCTTTGAAAAAGAAATAGGTTGGTGGGACTCTCTTACATATTTAAAACATATTCATGAAGTCTTTTTGAGTATTAGTAATTATTACCTTAATGATAGTGAACAATTGTTACCATACATCGTTGTGAATGTTTTTATGTAGCATAGGTTCTCTATATATCTCTTATTGGCTGGTTATACCATAGTTTATAGCCTCATATTTGGGATCTATGGAATTTATCTCTATCTTGGGAGGAGGTGGGTGTTTTGGAGTTGGTATTGAGGCTATGAGAGGGGAATTCTATGTATCCCTATAAAGGGAATCAGAACCCACATTTTTTTATTCAACTTAATGGGGAACATAGTACCTTTTAAATTCATGTGACAAGGAATAATGTTGTGTATTTTAAGGTTATGAAACCATGAAAAAATGAATTTTCCTTTAAGTTTGTGAATCTAATACCTATTTAAATAATTTTAACATCATATATAATAGAATATTTGTTATGCAGTTTAAAGTTCTACAGCTAGTAATACAAGCTGAAACAACCCTAGTCGTGATTAGTTTGGGGATTATGCATGAGTGACCCTTTCTGTTTTATCCTATTTTTTGTAACTAAATAATAGAGGTTATGTTTGTACACTATCCCAAGTAATATTCCCATATTATATGAATTTATTTTTTATATGGTTGGGAATAATGGACTCATGTGGAATATATCCTAGAAAGGAAGAGTTGGGTCTTACATCAAATTAAAGTTTGATAATGTATATATTCCCTTTATCAGATAGGTAGGAAGAATCAACTCATGATGAATATGTCATAGTGATGAAGAGTTAGATATTATATTGAAATGGAGGCCCATAGGATTTGTTTTTATTTTTAAAGATGGTTAAGAATATTGAACCCACGGTGAATATGTCTTAGTGAGTAACGGGTAGGGAGTTCACTAAATTAGAGGCCTATAGTGTATGTCTTCCTTTTTTTATATGGGTAGGAATATTAGAATTCAGGGTAATATGGATTAGTAAATAAGATTTATTGATTACATAATAGTTTAGGCCCATATATTTTTATAGATCATTGATTGGACTCAACATACTGATAAGATTCTTGAATACTGATAAGATTCTTAATATAGGATAGCCATCATATTTCTAATAATGATTGAGGTTTTGTTGATTTTGTAATGATATGAACCCTTGTTATTAAGGAAATACATAATTGATTGTATCCTAAGGGTCCTGTTAGTTATATGGGAAAACTGGTAGGAATCTATTTCATGATACCCAACAACCATTATCAATGGAATACATGATAAAAGGGGAGAATGCTGGTGTGTGTTGATCGGTCATATATCTAAGGAGTTCATAGAAGATACAATTCCTGAATGGTCTTTTCAAAGCACTGAACTTGGAGAAAAGGAACCAATAAAGCCATTTGGATTAATTCAAATTAGGTAAATGACCTAAGTGAAAGAAGGTGTATGAGGGATTCCCAAATATCCACAATAGGGATCCTTCATGAAGTGGTCATCCATGGGCCAAATATTTTTTGGTGAGGGGCCATTGGGAAGATTCCAATGTATAATTTATGAAACCCTAATTTTATATAAGATTGGGGTTTTATGTGAGTGTATAAAGTTCCCTAAATCTATGGTGTTCTAAGGATCAAGTTTACAAATAACTTAAACCAAATGGACCTCTATGAAATAATTTTATGGGAGTACTTATCAAAAGGCCTCATGCTGTAGGATTTAGGAAGAACTTTTGTGGAAAATAAATTAACATGGAGGTAGTTTTTTACCCTCTCTAGTGATATCAAGTTCAAAATTAACCAGATATATTTTCATATTTTTAAAAATGATTGCATAAACAAAATGATTCAAAAATGATATGATTTCTCCCTTGGATGATATACCACAAAATAAAATATTAACATCCCTTTAAGTTCATGCTTGGGTATTTATAGGCAGTTCCTCATAACCACCATCCTAGAATTGGTATCGCAAAGGACATACATGGTAACAAATGATGATTATTTCAGTGCCACAAATGACATCCTTCTATGGGAGTTTTTTAAAGGCCGTGAAGGATTACAAATACATTGCATAAAAGTGTCCTCAACCATCAGAATCATGTGTGGTCTTGAAGGATGACCATTATAGTGTTGTAAGGAAAAACAAAACTATGAAAACAGTGTGTGTTCATAAAATAAAACTGCCACACTTTCATAAATCGATGTATAGATATAAGAATTTTATGTAATCACTGAGGATGATTAATCTGATTCTATGAAGGATTATCCTTTCATGAATGAATGAAATCTGTTGAAAAATGATATTTATCCATGAAAAATTTCCTTTTCCATTTTTTCTTTTGACCTTCTTCAAAATGGTGATCATGTCTTTTATAGGTGTCAAAAAATCCCCCTATCATAATTGTATCTAAATGAAATGAATAGTATTTCATTATGAGGAGAACATAGAATCATGTATATATTTTATATAATTCATGTAATATTCCTAACCCTAAATATAGTTCTAGGTGGGTCATTAAAAACCTTTCAATCTCATCAAAGACTCTCTTGGTCAATGAAAAGACTTATCTTTTGCAAACCACAAATGAAGTACTTCATGAATGAACTTATTCAATGAATGAATCTCTTCATGAAAATCATAATGTAGCTATATAAATTTTTCAAAAGATCCACTTCATTAAGTTTCCTATATGAAATCTGGTCACCCTCAAAGATTTTATACAACATATGCTTTGCATGCTTTCTGTGAAAAAAAAATTATTTGTCAATTATTTCTAATTTTCTTCCCTATGACTACTTCTAAGATTTGAATTCCTTTTTCTATTAAATAACTAACTCTAGAAAAAAATCAAGATACCACCATGACTTGAATAGAGTGGTAATGACCTGAAATACTATCAATGAAATTACCCTTATTATTATTATCTCATAGAGTATAGATCAAATAAAATCACTTATACAATACAACAAAAAATTATAAATGAATAATTAATGAAATAAGAGGTATTTATAGAAGTTAAGGAACCCATGCCAATGGAATAATAACTTGAACTTTGGAATATTAATGTGACCTTTAAGAAAAGTAAACCGGAAAATAGAATAGTAACCTCACCAATGAAATTACAAATAAAATTTATCCATCCTATAAATGAAAATATGATATGATTATATCATAGTTTAAGTAAATAAATGATGTGAAAAAGATGAATTAAGTGTTGGTATTTTTTATAAAACATAAATGTTTATTTAAAATTTTGTAATTAATATAATGACTTAAAAATATTTTTCATAAAATAAATTCATAAATTAATGTTATTTTATATTATGAATATAAGATAATTTTATGAGACCTTAGTTGAATTTTGAAAGTGTCATAAAATCGGTTATAAATTTAAAATTGGTATTTTTCAAATAAATGATGATTTTAATTAAAAGTTAAATTTATCATATTTATAAAATTATTTTCACAAAATTGAGTCCATTTTTTAATTCTAAATGTTGAAAAATGGTTAGGGTGAATTTTTGGGATTTTTCTAAAATACTTGACTTTTTGGTGAATGGTAAAATACGATAATTTATGATAAATACTAAATACATGAATTATTGAGTCATAGATGGATTATGAATTATGTAAGAACATAATATTAAACTATCCTTCATTATTTTAATGTATTTAGTGATAATAATCAAACTATTCAGAGTGTTGAGACAAAATAATAATCTAATGAATAAAATAATGAGAAATCACCCATATCCTCCCCTATAAATACCACCCCTCACCACCTCTTCCTATCACACTTAAAAAGCCATTAAGCTTGCTTATATTCTACCCAAAAACTTTCCCAAACCTATCCCCATGTTATGGTCTCTCTGTTCTAACCAATAGACCCTTTCAAAGTTCCTTAAGAAAGTTATCAAGGAGAATAATTCAAGAGGTAGATCCTTTTTCATTCTCTATCAATTTATTTTAAATTTTTTACTCTTATTATATCCTTAAATATTCTATCCAAACATGCATGATAACTACAGTATCTTATATATACTATAATTTTATTATTTTAATAGAATATCCGTCATCAAACCTGTTCTCTTCCCCCTTTTTATTCTAAAAATGATTACATCATTCGTGATGTGCCAATTAACCACCATCGTAGATGATGTGACTTCATTTTCCGTTAACACCTTGAAGGATGGTTAGAAAACCATAGTAAGGGTTTAAAAATATTTTATTATACATATTATAAATTATTTATTATTCTACAACTAGTATATATACATGATATTAATTAATAAGGAAAAACTACTTCATGATGATTGAAAATCGGCCAAAATGGTTTAAACGATTTTCATTAAAGTTATATCTAATTAATCATCCTCATATCTAGTAAAAAATAATATATAATATCATTAAATATTCTAGGTGTTCATTAATAACATATAATTTCAATTTTGGATAATTATTTCCATTTTACATGATCTTCCATATACATGTAAAAGTAAACTGATCATGAAAACTAAGAAAAAGAACACTCATGAATGATGAAATTGAATCTCATAGTTCATAAAAAAGGTCATAAATGAATTTAATAGAATTATAAAAGATCAAAAAAAAGTTGAAGAGGTTCTGAATTATTTTATTAATGAATCTAATTTCATTATCTTGGACATTAAGTAAAAGTGCATAACACTTTTGTACATAGCATAAGGGTTTCTTCTTGAACCTCCATTTTCATTCAGGTTATGTTTTCTCCATCTTTACACTAATATAATTATTCATTATTTATATATATATTTATTCTAAATTCAATTTATATGTTCCAAAATCATGTATCCAGATCATTTTATTTTTCTTTTATGGGGAAATACATGCCTTACAAGGTTCCATTCTCAATTCTTCTTAATATGCAAGCCCGATTAAAGGGAACATCTTGATTTATTACCCATTTTCAAGTAACATTCCATAATTTTTTTTAACACACAATTATTTTTCAAAAAGTAATAATTTTTCATGAAAATTTTTATTTTTTCATTTTGGGTTTTAGAAGAAAAATTATCACAAATATAAATTATTTTTCCAAAAGACCTCTTATTTGAAAAGTAAAAAGGATATTTCTCTCAAAAATTACTTGATAATTTTATTAGAGTATCTTCATCTATTTCAACACTTATTTTTATTCTTATTATTTATTGATATTTATATCTTATGACTATAATCTATCATATTTTATTAAATGGTTTAGGATCAGTTTGACTATGAATGTGCTATCTTGATACTATTCACCATACTACTCAAAATGGTTAGTGATTGTGTTTAAATATTGGGGAATGTTATTTATATTTCATATATATATGTTGTTTATGTTTAACCCATTCATATTAGGTATTAATTGGACATATTAAATGATGGTTGGATCCCTTTATATCCCCTCTATACATCGGTAGGGCTCATGAGACTAAATAGAAATGGATTTGGCTGAGGCCTTAACCATTTATTTTCAGGCGTCTTGGATGAGGCCTTGATGATATGTTTATGATGTATTATATTATGAATTCCCTCACTATGAAATTATTAATTTATTATCCATGTGATTATATGACTAGTATAATATCCATGTTTAATCTTCATTCTCATTTTATTATGTATATGTCATTATTTTTTCATCTTTTATTCCTTCCATATTATGATCAAGATTATATTCTAATGTAATGTGTTTTTATTCATTCACCATGCCTTGTTGTTTATATCAGATTCCACTATATTATGTACCCTTACTAAGCATATGATCTCATACCTTTCTTATGTTTTATTTTTCCCTAGGATGTGTAAATGAATATTATTACTAACTTGAAGGGATAATCTAGGAGTTATGGATGTTTACAATGGAGTTCATATCTTGTTTTCCCTTTCAAGTTTTAATGTAAAAATTATATTGTATCTATTTTTCAAAACTACTAAACTATTCAGTCCTTCAATATATGAATTTCTTGTTTATTATACCAATGTAATAAAGTAAGGAACCAACTCTAGGAAACTGGGGTTGGGGTATTTTCAAGATTTGTTCAATAGTTTTGAATCTGGTCAATGCCATCATGATCATCCATGAAATTTTTCCTTCTATGAGTTAGTGGGAGTGAAACTTTAGGGTTATCTGGTGTTAGAAATACTACCCATATATGGATATGGGTTTCTAAGTAATGTACCTATTCCCAAACCTCATACAGGGAATCATCCAAGAATTTGGATACACTAGCATTATGAAATAGATCTAACCAATATTTTAGTGGTGAGATACTTCATTCGAGAGGCTGGCCATACAAAAGGCAATATTATTGGGTAAACCCCTACCTCCAGAAGAAGGATCGTGCATCCTAGATAATGAGATCCATATCTGACCATATATCTTGATTAAATCCACTATCAATCATAGATTTGTGGGGGGTATGAGTTGGGAACTTCTCCCTTGAGTCGCCTTGAGTATATACTTGGATTAGCCCTTCTAGGTGCACTATAAAATCTTGAAATTCAAGGAGGATATTTGGGTAGTCAAGCTATATGAAATATTATATATATCATAATAATTATCTCAATACATATATAAAATCATCTCAAACTTGATTAGTTTGTGGATCTTAGACATGAACACATTCCACTTGATGCGAAGAGAGGTCTAGATAATCTTCTGGGATATGAACATGATCAGTGGGGTTCCAATTCTGGGGGATATACATTACAAATTCATTCCTCCAATATCTTAATGGAATGATATGGTGAGAAACCCCCCCCCCACTCCCACTTGAATTATAGAAACTTCAATTGGTGAGGGATATCATGGGCTAAGATATTCACTGTGTAATTGTTGTTCCCTTTAGTATTTGGGACAATTTATTCATCATACAAAAAATGAGAGATTCAAAATAGGAAACCTTAAAGTGGATTTTCCGGTAAGAACTATAGTATTTCAGGTACCTCTTTTCCAATTCTGGAGGAAAGCTAATATATGGAATGGTGTGGCAGGTCACCCCTTGGGTCAATCAATTGGTCTTCATGGCGGCCTTCTCATACATGTTCATCATTGATTACCTCCTCCTAGTGTGTAAGTTGCATGAAAACATAAGTATTAGGATGTTAATTAATTCAACTAAATTATAAAGTGGTGATTTAATCAACTTGTTTTTATTGATTATTTCTAATTTTTTGGTAATTTTGGATATATATGTGGGTTAAGGGCCTCATTCAATATTTTTAAACCGATACTAGTGTTGTAGGGTTATATTGCAGATCATATGTGAGGCTATGAGTTTTTCAAAGGACAAGTGATTATCGGCACTCAATTTAAACTATATCTTTGAAGAATATGTGGAGGCAGGAAACTCCCACTTGATGATAGTAATGTTGGAAAAATATTAAAAATAATGATCTTGTTCATTGTTGTGTTGTGCCAAACCCCACACAACATGCATAGTATATATCATTGAGAGAGGGAATATTAGTAGCCCAGATTAATGGGGAGACTTTATGTGAGTTTTCCTAGCATATTTGGATGAATTTTTTTTGTATAGAAAAATCACCCAACCCAACACCAAATTGCACAAGTTAAAAAACACTCCATGAATACATACCAGTTCTCGATAATGATTATGTTGGAGGAGATATGTATACAAATCACCCTCCCACAAGTTAATGTGTCTATCATGTTATTGACTAGATATGTTGAAATGTCAATATGATCATAACTTAGTGGAAAAATGAAATATCCAATTCATCAATTCAAGGGTCCATCGATAACTAAAGTAAGAGGGGTCAGTAAAGGTAGGAAAATATCATAAGAGGTTCATGTCCCAAAATCATCTTAAAGATGAAATACCTAGGAAACATTTGAGTCATCTTGCACCTTCTCCTTTGATTAGTGGGGAATCCCTCATATTTTACACCCCTATCAATGCTCATTTTTTTTAATCCCAAAGGTAGTGGGTTTCCGAGAGGAGAAATTTTACAATAAAGAATATCCAAGATTATTTTCAGATATATGAAGACTTTCTAGTGGATTTTATCCATATAACAAAACCCTTCAAAATATCCTATGAGAACCATTCTAAATAAGTGGATGATTATGTCAAGGATCTCGATACTATGATCCACTCACTCAAAAGGTGTAACCTTTTACCCAAATTGATTAATTTAATTGATATATCCTAAGTTAAGAAGATATGAGGATGTCGGCAAGAGGTAATGAAGAATAACATTGAGAAATATGGAAAAAACTAATGATTAATTGTGTATTTATTTCTCTCCATGGGATTTGGTAAAATGTATTCTCATTTTTACTTAATACACTATCATTGATATCACTATTGATGACATCATTAATCCTTATAGGATTACATAGAGTTTTAGTCACTTATTAAATATTTAGAGTACTTAGATGAAGTAAAATTGATTCGATAGTGTGATTACTCATGTCACAAGGTCAAAGAAGAATTTAACTTGGATATAATAACTTTAAGTGGGGGCCTTTAACCCCATAAAAGTGTTCCAAATACTGTTGTTAGTGACTAATCCTATGAAAATGTTCTTGAAATAAATCCATTCGAGAAATCAGATGATATGATGAGTGTTCCATATACACCTACTACAGATGGATAAATTTTATATTTGAAAATTTATCTCTTAATATATCATTTTGATTTCATATTGATTTTTTATTTTGATTATACATTGATCATAGTGTCATGATATTAGAGCACATGAAAAGAACATACACCGAAGTTGTGACCAGTGAATCTTAAGAGAGGCTAGTTCCCAATATTTTTTATAATATGTAAAATCATTTAGGTTCATTGGATGGCATCATGGATATTTAATACCTAGTTAAACATCCATAATTAGAGTTTTTTTCATTTAGTTAATCCCTATAGGAATGTGTGTTATCTTGATATATTCACTTTCCTTATTGATTTCACTTAGTAATATTGATTTCCATGTATATCTCTTCATGGTTCTGTTTAGGAAAAATTTTGTCAAGAGATTTCCTATGGCCAAAAAAATCCACTAAAGGGTGTCTTGCTCTCAGAGATAGGCCAACCATCATAAATTCATATGTAGGGACTTCCATAAGATGACCCTCTTATTTTACATTTACATGGGGTGAAACTGGCCGAACATATAGACACACCGATGAATAAATGTGGGTATCTGCATTTCTTAAAACTCGGTATTATTTCATTTTTATTGAAAAACATGCTCTAGATGTCAATTTCAACTTCCCTATCATAGATCATAGAAACCCAAGGGGTTACTGCCTCAGTTTTGTAGTAGATGGAAGTCATAAGGACACCGACTTATTCAGTTCCAATTCACCTAGGGTATTTTAGGACTAGGCTTTATTTGAGTGATTTAGTTCTATGGTATGATTCATACTCTCTGATGAATTCTAATTCAGACAAAAAATATGCCTCACTTCATTTGAGGATATGGCAGTGGATATAGAGGAATATCTGGAGGATATATCATGAGGCCTCCCTTAGTGAGCTTAGATTCCAACTAAATCACCTTCAAAAAAAGTTTTTTGATCTAGTATATAGAAGTTATAATTATTGTGTAATACAAGCTAGTATGAAGGATGTGATTAGAACTCAAGGGAGGGTGAAGGTGCTCCAGTAAAAACTCTTCACTAAAGAATCTATATCCCATTCTGTAAATCTAAAAACCACAATACTTCATAAAGTATCTCAATATGTAGTGATGGAAGAAAAATGAAAACATCAAGTTGTGGAAGGTAGGTCCCTATTAGACCAACCTTTTCAAGATATATCCACTTCCAAAAATGAAATATAGGATTAACAAAAGTTTCTCGAGGAAGATGAAATGGTAGGGATGGATAAAATAATAATGGAATATGAAATTTTTCCTAATGAAGAGGAAGAAGTTATAACATTCTCTGGGTTGCATCAATCTATCAAAGTCTTAGAGAAACCAATAACCTAACTTTCAAAGTCCATTGACTATGCCTTCTGATAACATTTATAATTCATCCCTCGTGTGTACGTGGTTAGATAAAGAGAGATAGATAATCTAGATTTTGGATGTTCATTTCCTCCAATATAATGAATAAAATCACATTTCCCCATTTTATTGAATTCATGAGATTATATATTTCATGTACTATTATTTCATGAAAATATATAAAATTTAAAAATAATAACATCATAATAAATTAATCCATATGAACATTGTATAGATTTTGATCAAGAAAAGTATGACTTCGACACACCTAATTTAATGATGATAAATATGAATCAATCCACTATCGTATAAATTTTTAACCTCATCCAGATATAGGTGGTCTTGATATACCATCACATATACCACCACTATAATTCATGGAAATTACATGAGTAAAAGGATTGTAAAATTTTATTTCCTCTTGAATGTGTTATATTGGACAGATATAGTAAGGCCAAATATAGTGGCACATTTACTATCACCATAAGTCAACGTTAGTCCATTAAGATATGAGAGTATTGAATGACCTAGTATAATTAAAATCATATTGGGGGATTTTGAATGAGGATCTCAATTATTAAAAGGGATAAAATACCACCCCATTATATATTCATACATTTTCCAAAAATTATCTAAACTATTATATGGAAAGAAAAAAGGGTTTTCTAAATTTTTCATAGGTTAAGTGAAATAGATAGCATATCTTTACCTTTTCTATGTTCAAGTGGTGATCCCTTCAATATTTTTGTCATTTTATTTTAACCATAACTTTTTCATAAGTCGGGGGGTGTTATGGATTAATGATTAGGAACTCATCTTTTTCACCAGATTCCATTTTTAATTTTCCATCCTAACAAGTTTTATTCTTTTTACATTATTTTTAAATATTTTTAAAAAAAATAGGATATGCAATGCACATGAATAGTTAGTGGAGACTTTACTTTTTTCCATGATATCCTTTGTGGTATTTTTTCCTAATAATTACTATATCTTTTTCATTGGGCAGTTTAAGGTCATAAAATCCCGACCAATGAAAGTCATGTTTAAGGTCAAACAACTTTAACCATAATGAGTCTAGATTTTTATTTAATACTTATTCAACTAAAATGAAGGGTGAGGTTTCATATCTTACATAGAGGAGAGATTGACCTAACATGAATGACTATGGGTCTATATTAGTACAAACAAGAATTGGAAATGGTACATGTTGTTTAAAGTTATTTTTCTTAAACATGTGAGATATATTATTTAAGGTCTTTTAGATTTGAAAAAAAATGATGATATAGCATATAAAGCCAAAGAATAGTTGAAGCAATGTGAATTTAGAGCTAAATCTTTGTTTAAAATTTTCAAAAATGGGTGTGTATGGTTTAAGTTCATGGTGTTCAGACCATTGATGAAGGGTGTGGTATACCAACCTAAATGGGGCTCAAGAGTTAGGAGTGCTCTAACAATATTTGAATAAGGATTAAAGATAATGTAAATCATAACTTGTGGTACTTGAGTTAGAAAGTGATGGGATAGAAACATTATGATGAGGATTACCACAAACCAATATTTGAATGATGGGTTCCATGATATTATTTTCAGGGGGAAATGCTAGTAATTGGAAGGTGAGATATGTGGCATAAATATAATTACTAAGATGATGTGTCCATATTGGAATCAAATACACTCATTACCAATATTCATGAATGGTTTATAATGATTCAAAAACATAAGGCATGAGGTGTGACAAATGGGATTAGGATATTCAAAAGCTAATTAAAACACTCTAGTTTAAAACTAACCAAGGTTGGGCTATTATAAAAGGATGAAAGGGAGTGGGAGTAGATGAAAATGTATAGATATGTTTGATATAAATGATTCATATATCACTACATATCCTGAAATAACAATAATCAAGGCACACAAAGTTCTTATTAAATATTTTGGATCCTAGTGTAGAGTCTAATATGGTGAGACCCAATGTAAATCTGGAAGCCTAAGTGCTGGGATGGTGGGGAAGTAGAATTTAAACCAATTTTATGGTTGGGTCAGAGTTGGTAGACCTAAATTTCCTTATATATCCTAACATAATATAAACCCATACATACATAGTTATTATGAGGGGAATTATTATTTTAATATAGGATCTAAATCAGATGTATCGCCATGGTTATACACAAGATAATAGATTAGGGTTTCTATATATAGATTTTTAGTGTGAAAGAGGTAAAAAACATGATTTGAACTCGGATACAATACATTAAGACATAATCATTGAAATTAGGAGGAATTTTATCCAAACATAGTTTTTGGATGAGGAACTATACACCTAGTATTTTTATATAAATCTATCTCTCATATAAGAAGGTCAGGTCATATAGAATAGAACACTCTCGTCGTTTTATGGTCTAGTAGGATTTACCATCATTTATTGTAGTTTAAGGCTATGAAACTAAGACCATTTATATGTAGTTTAATATCCTATATAATAGACTATATTCCTATCAGTTTAAAATCATGTGTTGATGAATTAGGGTCCAGTTAGTTTAACATCATATTCATAAAATCCTTTTGTATAGTAGTATTGGTTACCTCCATAAAAGTGATTGATTATTACTATAAAACAATGTGAACATATGTATGTAGAAAATTTTATCCTTTTATCTCTATATTATGAGTTATAGCCTAGTTTAAATCTGCACAACTGGGCACTCTATAACTTATCACAATCTAGCAAGGCGGTAGGTGTTGTGGATTTGGGATCAAAGTAATGAGAGGGTCTTCCTACATTTCCCTATAAAGGGAATAAGAACCTGTATATTTCAATTATTCTTAAGTGTACACATAATAACTATTAAGGTTATGTAATAGGGATCAATGTTGTTCATTTTAAGGTCATGCATCCATGACCAAAATAGGCTACCTTTAAATTCATTCATCATAGACCTATTCTGAGTAGTTTAACATCATATGGAATGAACTATGTAATATACATTTTTTAAATAATAAAGATAAGGATACAAGGTGAAAATCCAAGAAATGGTTGGTGTGTGGATTCTACATGAGTTTCCCTTTATGGTTCATCCTATCTTTCAACCACTAAACAAGAGAGGGTATGTTTGTGGATTATACTAAGTGGTAATCCCAGAGTGTATATCTTCCTTTTTTCAAACTGGTAAGTTGATTGGAATCATGGTGAATATTACCCATTGGGGAATGTAGAGACCCGTATCCTGACGTACATGGACATTACATTACTTTTGCGGAATACTTGGTACATAACAAAAACACACACACAAGGATCATAATAGTTTAGTGTCTTTGGAAACTCGGAATAAAATCTTCTAATCGTGGTGAAAGATCTTCAACATCTCCCATAAAGATCTTCCTTTTTTTTACCTAAAACCTTTCTTTATATCCTGGGGAAAAGAAAACATAAAAGGGTGAGCTCAAATGCTCAGTAAGGGTAAACAAAAGAAATATCAATCACATCGTATTCATAAGAACATAACATTTTGGAAATCATAACCTGAAAAGAGAGCATAATTTCATAACATGGGATAAATAATGGTAGTGAAATGTAATCACAATAATCATAAATTAAAACATGAAACTTTGTGGCATTCACACATAATCATAGAGAATCATTTCTTGTTAGTCAAGACTCATTGCCAAGACTATCTTAGTGGACAAAGTCCCTTTCTGAATCGAGTAACCCTCGTTTCAGTCCTGTTTCACTGAACCGGTATAACCTACCATTCCAGCCATGTCTATCTCATGAGATATAAAATCTTTACCCAATGCATTGGAGGGAGATATAGGTCCCACCCATCTTATAATGAATCATTTCTTATGTGTGCCACATAATCATAAAACATACATCATCGCATAACACATGTAACAAAAATGGGATTCTTGAAACATCATGACATCATAAATCAATTCATATAAGATAAAGGAATTCATAAAAATAATTCCATCACAACATGATAAAATCAATGTAATAATAGGGATAAAAACAGAACCCTTTATTATCTTAGATGGAAAATAATTTTGATAAAACACTTGAACTCCATTCTTGAGGAAAATATCCTTTCTTCTTCAAAAACATTTTTCCTTTCTTAACAGGTCATACGACTTTAAACTAAAAGAAGTTGATTAAAAATAAACTTGAAAACTTGTAAAGGAAGCTTCTTGGAAATAATGTTTTAAAAATTCATTCATGCCGTATAAGTTAAAAAAAACATTCTTCGTACTTTTGTCGGAAAAGTCAAAAAGTACCTCGTACGAAAAACGACAAAAGATTCCTTTCATTTCTTTTACTAAAAACTCACCGAAGGGTAAAAATGGATTTAAACAATTGTAGGTGGATGGAAATAATATTACATATTTATGAAACATGGATGTGGATGATAAAATACACCCCAGTAAATACTTACGAATAAACAATCTCGGATAAAAATGAGATTGTGATATTTTCCTTACCTTAGGTCCGATTTGCTTCGTAAGTGTCCGAACCTCCTGTATAATGATTTAAATAATGTCATTTACTTATTACAGAATCATATTCATTGTTATGATATCATATATGGTTCACTTATGACTTTATATTATCCGTTCTTTTGTAAATTCCATGTTAAAGAGCGTTTTGGGTAAAATTGTTTCATTTGTCGTCCGTGTTTTGACTTGTAATTATTCATATGATTACTTAGATCATGATTACTTAATTCCAGAACATAAAACACGATTTATATATATATATATTCAGGATATACATATATATAATAAATCATTAAATGGAAATAAATACACCGTTCATGGAGACGGTAGTCCGTACGTACGCATGAACGCTGTTTTCGTTTCCTTATTGAATTGAATGGAATTAAGTACATGACATACATATAAATATATAAATAAATCCAGTATCATTATTATGTCATATATTTCATTAGTACATATTATATATACTTTATAATCATTCTTAAATGGTTAACATGGAGAATGAATCTCATCGCGTCGTGGAGACGGTAGTCCGTACGTACGCACGAGCGATGATATCATTTCCATAAATATTGAATTGAATTGGAGTGGATTATACAATATATCAGAATCAATATGCTGTTGTAATAACTATATATAGTTATTCTTTACACCATTATACCCATCCATGTAAGGTGGTGGTGGAAAATAGATTACACCACGTCGTGGAGACGGTATTCCGTACGTACGCACGCGCGGTGATTTCTTTTTCCGTAGGATGGATAGATGGTGAAATAGGGTTGTTTCATACTTATAATAACATATCAGTATATGAGTGATACTGATGTTATTACTTCATAATGAAACAACCTAAGAAGAAGAAGTGGAAGAAGAAATAAAGATGAAAGAATTGGTAACGGTAATTACCTCTTCTTTGAAGCGCCTCTTTGAGACCTACTCTTAGGGCACTAAAATTGGTCTTTGAGGAAGACCAGAACCTCTAGGATGTTTATAGGGAAGTGGAGAAGATATTTTGGCAGGGGTTGGCCGAGCTTGAGTGCTCAAATTGGTGTGAGGAGGAGGGGGAGGAGGTGTCCTTTTATAAGGGAGGAGAGGGGCACCTTAGGAATATCTCAAAATATTATTTTATATTAAAGTCAAAATCGGTTTATAATGGTTCCAAAGGGTCTTATTTCTAATATAAAGTGGGGAAGGGTCGAAATCCTATCATCCAATAGGATTTAGACAAGTTTAGGGTATTATTTTAACCTTATCAATTAGATTTAACTCTAAGTTAAATAATTTAACTTTTACCATGTCTTTTTGTTTTCTTTCACTATATGGTTGATACACTTACTATAACATGCCAAACGAACCCCAAATTGTTTATTATTAATATATATATCATTATCTAAGTCATTTTTCCGAACCTTATATTTTTAGGAACAAAATAACAATTAATAATATAATATTTGATTTAAAAACTATTTTGTGTCAATTTTGACACTATTTGATATATGATTTTTGTGAAAGTCATAACAGAATTATATGTTCGAACCAAGTTGATTAAATCAACACTAATATATCATAGTAACCTAGAAAATTAGTGGAATTCATAAAAAGTCTCAAATTACATTCATTTGAGCATTTATAACATCAATTATGTTAATATTTCCTTAAAAGGGTAATTACTGCATCATCGTTGTGTCATAAATAAATTAATTTATTTAAAGTCTAAAAATTATAAATAAAATATCATTATGTAGGAAATATTTTTATCTTTCTAATGAATATTTATAGTCGAATTTATCTTATGTATAACCCCATATTAAAAATGTTTTAGTAAATAAACTTTGATTTTGACTCTTTTAACTCTTCTTTGAATTAAATAATAATAAATGTCCTAATCTAATCCAAGTGGGCCTAAATGGTCATATTTTATTCCTAAGCTTGTTTTTGGTCGAATTACACTTATCCAATAGAATTAGGACATGTGTTAGGGTAATATTAATATCATATTTACCCTTAGTTACCCTATTTACTATTAACCGCGGTAAAAAAAGTAAAAAGATACTATTCACCAAAAAATTATTTTTATCTCATTGAACCACATTTTACTTACTGATATCAACCGTGTCTGTCGGATTTTCGAAATTCCATTCACAGAAGCGGTAAAATTAAGTTTTATGCAAAATTCAGTTTTTAACCTACCACTTAGTAGTTTCACTATTCATCAAAAATTGATGTTTTTCAGAACAATGCCAAAATTTCATCCTAAGCTATATTTCATATTCCGAATTCAAAAATGAAGTCTATTTTACCAAATTCATAACATATAAGTTGCATTAATTAATTTTATAATTAAATCCCACTGTTAAAACAAATAGCGTGTTTTTAAGAAACAATATCTATCAAAAGATTGGCACTTGTTTATGTCTGATTTAAATGTGAAATTACATACAATGACCAACATTGTATTGAATTGTAAAAATATATTCTAAATATACTTTAAAACCACTCAAATTAATAATTTATCACTATTAATTATTTCGATTAAAAAAGTTGTTTTTAATTAAAATTTAGTAATTTTCACTATTCATCAGAATATGAAAGTTATCCGAAAAGTACCAAAATTTCACCCTAAGCTAATTTCGATATTAAGAATCCAAAAATGAAATCCATTTTGAAAAATAAAATTTACAAAATTTCAAAAAGTGGTTATTACTATTCATAACGGCTAGTTTTAATAACATTTTAATAGCATATCGCTGTTTAGTGAAACTCGTTATTGCGTACTACACACGCTATCGAGGAAGGTCGCGATTGCGTGTAATTCAAGGCAAGTCAAGGATGCGTGTTGTGCAAGATCCTTTTGGTGTAGCGTACAACACAAGACATTAGTGAAATAAAAAGAGTATTTTTCATAAAATCTCGGGCTGTTACATTCTACCCCCCTTAAAATGAATTTCGCCCTCGAAATTCATCGGGGTTATAAATGGTTTACTATTCTAAAGTTTCTTTAATAGAAACCCACATCGTAAAAAGGAATACCAAAACCAATATTTAAAAACGAAAGTATGAAACGTAACGGTTACCCAAATAAACTAATCACTGGGTTTCCACATAGGTGAAAATATGGATATGGAAGAAAAATCTAACCATCATGTTCTGATGGAGAGTGGTAGAGAACATGGCTATGGAAAAGCCAACAATCACAAATCCATAAATTTGTGATGATCTAAGGTACCATCTGATTCATCAGGTATAAGATCACTAGGACAACATTTTTGGTTTTCAAGATCATTTCCCTAAAGTTGAAAATTTGAATTAGAATAAATACTTTATTTATTTTGGTACAATCTCACTGTTGTTCATGCCTTGAACAATTTCCACTTCATCTCTTAAATAAATGAAGTTGAATTTGTTATTCGTGAAGTGTTAGTATGACAGGTCATTCCATCTGTCTCAAACAAAAGGTTAGCAAAAATTATATACATAAGTCGATCTATAGTGAGATTAATCACATATGGTTCCTAAAATGGACTTATACTTCATATATCATACTGCTTAATATAATAAAACTAGTTTCTACTAAATAGGGACTTCCTGTAGGCCAGTGGTAGGCGATAAAGGCCAGTCGCACTTCGGTTGTGGGTTCGATTCCCACAGCCTTGTCCGAAGCGATGGGTTGTCGCCCGTCCTGCAGGTTGTCCTTTTTCTAAAACTACATTACTATAACATCACATAAATAATATCAAAAAAAAAGTTCTATACTTAAACAATACTAACTTATGGTTAACATAATCCATTACAATCTTTAGGCTTATCTAAAATACTTCGGTCCAAGCTCATATTATAAAGAAAATGATTACTTGAAATGTCGTCAACCAAGCATGTGAATACCATCATTTATCCCCCATATATCTTGTTGGTCACATTCCAATCATGTGAATACCTTAATGATGTATTCTCTTGAAAAAAAATGAATACCCATTAAACCTTAGTGAAAACATGAATGCTGTCAAAAGTTAACTCTTTCCACATACCAAAATCCAAAAATTCTATATACTCAAACCATGATATAACCTTCTCCTTATATCAGTCATGATCTCATGAATACTATCAAACATTTAATTTTCTCCTTATCCCTTCATTATGCGCATATCATCTACATTCCAAAAATATCTGAATAACCTTTCATGGATACTGGTAACATTAATCATACACTTTCAAAACACAAGGAAATACAATAGTGTAACAATCCATAGATGTCTCTTTATTCCATAGTAGCATGAGATTACTTATACAAAATTACACATGATAAACATGTAATCATTCCACTACATTCTTAAACCATTGACCGAGCTTCAACAATTCTTTCATCTCACATTTCATTTGTAGTCTCTTCATCATCATCCACATAAATACTTCCCATACGACCATACTGATTATCTTCATGAGACTTTCCCTTAGGGCATTGGTTTGCATAATGCCCGCACATTCCACATTTAAAACATTTAACCATTGTTGATGTCGTAGCAATACCATTATCCTCATCCATGTTGTTAACTGAACCTTTTCCTTTGCATTTACTTGCTTTGTGTCCTTCTTTTCCACACCCAAAGCATCTTCCAGTTCCTTTGAAACATTCTCCTTGATGCCTTTTCCCACATGATTTACATAGGGGAAATTGAACTTTCTTTCCTCTATGATCATCATGAAACTTCATCTTTCTCTTATTAGCCGAGTCAGGAAACTTACCAAATTTTACTTTATTGATCATATTATGAGATTGCTGATTCGGCATAATAATGATGTTTGGACTTCCAAATCCCATTTCATTATGAAGAATATCATTCCATTGTCCATCATATCCTCCATTATCGTGAATCGTCTTGTTTCCAGCCATTTTCTAAAACCCAAAAAAAATAGTGTGAGAGGCAAAAATCATGCTTGGGAAAACAACATAATAAAGGGGGAGTACCTTCAATATCTAACATCTTAGGTTTAATTCTATGATCGTTAGCGTAATTCTAGTACTATAACCTATACGTATACTTAACCTTAGGGACATCCCTAGACATACCTTAGAAATATCTCTAGGGATCTCACTAAAGTTATCGCATCCTAGTTTCCAAAGGTTGACTAAACCTTTCCTCTGATACCAACTGTAGAGACCCGTAGCCTGACGTACATGGACATTACATTACTTTTGCGGAATACTTGGTACATAACAAAAACACACACACAAGGATCGTAATAGTTTAGTGTCTTTGGAAACTCGGAATAAAATCTTCTAATCGTGGTGAAAGATCTTCAACATCTCCCATAAAGATCTTCCTTTTTTTTACCTAAAACCTTTCTTTATATCCTGGGGAAAAGAAAACATAAAAGGGTGAGCTCAAATGCTCAGTAAGGGTAAACAAAAGAAATATCAATCACATCGTATTCATAAGAACATAACATTTTGGAAATCATAACCTGAAAAGAGAGCATAATTTCATAACATGGGATAAATAATGGTAGTGAAATGTAATCACAATAATCATAAATTAAAACATGAAACTTTGTGGCATTCACACATAATCATAGAGAATCATTTCTTGTTAGTCAAGACTCATTGACAAGACTATCTTAGTGGACAAAGTCCCTTTCTGAATCGAGTAACCCTCGTTTCAGTCCTGTTTCACTGAACCGGTATAACCTACCATTCCAGCCATGTCTATCTCATGAGATATAAAATCTTTACCCAATGCATTGGAGGGAGATATAGGTCCCACCCATCTTATAATGAATCCTTTCTTATGTGTGCCACATAATCATAAAACATACATCATCGCATAACACATGTAACAAAAATGGGATTCTTGAAACATCATGACATCATAAATCAATTCATATAAGATAAAGGAATTCATAAAAATAATTCCATCACAACATGATAAAATCAATGTAATAATAGGGATAAAAACAGAACCCTTTATTATCTTAGATGGAAAATAATTTTGATAAAACACTTGAACTCCATTCTTGAGGAAAATATCCTTTCTTCTTCAAAAACATTTTTCCTTTCTTAACAGGTCATACGACTTTAAACTAAAAGAAGTTGATTAAAAATAAACTTGAAAACTTGTAAAGGAAGCTTCTTGGAAATAATGTTTTAAAAATTCATTCATGCCGTATAAGTTAAAAAAAACATTCTTCGTACTTTTGTCGGAAAAGTCAAAAAGTACCTCGTACGAAAAACGACAAAAGATTCCTTTCATTTCTTTTACTAAAAACTCACCGAAGGGTAAAAATGGATTTAAACAATTTTAGGTGGATGGAAATAATATTACATATTTATGAAACATGGATGTGGATGATAAAATACACCCCAGTAAATACTTACGAATAAACAATCTCGGATAAAAATGAGATTGTGATATTTTCCTTACCTTAGGTCCGATTTGCTTCGTAAGTGTCCGAACCTCCTGTATAATGATTTAAATAATGTCATTTACTTATTACAGAATCATATTCATTGTTATGATATCATATATGGTTCACTTATGACTTTATATTATCCGTTCTTTTGTAAATTCCATGTTAAAGAGCGTTTTGGGTAAAATTGTTTCATTTGTCGTCCGTGTTTTGACTTGTAATTATTAATATGATTATTTAGATCATGATTACTTAATTCCAGAACATAAAACACGATTTATATATATATATATATTCAGTATATCCATATATATAATAAATCATTAAATGGAAATAAATACACCGTTCATGGAGACGGTAGTCCGTACGTACGCATGAACGCTGTTTTCGTTTCCTTATTGAATTGAATGGAATTAAGTACATGACATACATATAAATATATAAATAAATCCAGTATCATTATTATGTCATATATTTCATTAGTACATATTATATATACTTTATAATCATTCTTAAATGGTTAACATGGAGAATGAATCTCATCGCGTCGTGGAGACGGTAGTTCGTACGTACGCACGAGCGATGATATCATTTCCATAAATATTGAATTGAATTGGAGTGGATTATACAATATATCAGAATCAATATGCTGTTGTAATAACTATATATAGTTATTCTTTACACCATTATACCCATCCATGTAAGGTGGTGGTGGAAAATAGATTACACCACGTCGTGGAGACGGTATTCCGTACGTACGCACGCGCGGTGATTTCTTTTTCCGTAGGATGGATAGATGGTGAAATAGGGTTGTTTCATACTTATAATAACATATCAGTATATGAGTGATACTGATGTTATTACTTCATAATGAAACAACCTAAGAAGAAGAAGTGGAAGAAGAAATAAAGATGAAAGAATTGGTAACGGTAATTACCTCTTCTTTGAAGCGCCTCTTTGAGACCTACTCTTAGGGCACTAAAATTGGTCTTTGAGGAAGACCAGAACCTCTAGGATGTTTATAGGGAAGTGGAGAAGATATTTTGGCAGGGGTTGGCCGAGCTTGAGTGCTCAAATTGGTGTGAGGAGGAGGGGGAGGAGGTGTCCTTTTATAAGGGAGGAGAGGGGCACCTTAGGAATATCTCAAAATATTATTTTATATTAAAGTCAAAATCGGTTTATAATGGTTCCAAAGGGTCTTATTTCTAATATAAAGTGGGGAAGGGTCGAAATCCTATCATCCAATAGGATTTAGACAAGTTTAGGGTATTATTTTAACCTTATCAATTAGATTTAACTCTAAGTTAAATAATTTAACTTTTACCATGTCTTTTTGTTTTCTTTCACTATATGGTTGATACACTTACTATAACATGCCAAACGAACCCCAAATTGTTTATTATTAATATATATATCATTATCTAAGTCATTTGTCTCAACCTTATATTTTTAGGAATAAAATAACAATTAATAATATAATATTTGATTTAAAAACTATTTTGTGTCAATTTTGACACTATTTGATATATGATTTTTGTGAAAGTCATAACAGAATTATATGTTCGAACCAAGTTGATTAAATCAACACTAATATATCATAGTAACCTATAAAATTAGTGTAATTCATAAAAAGTCTCAAATTACATTCATTTGAGCATTTATAACATCAATTATGTTAATATTTCCTTAAAAGGGTAATTACTGCATCATCGTTGTGTCATAAATAAATTAATTTATTTAAAGTCTAAAAATTATAAATAAAATATCATTATGTAGGAAATATTTTTATCTTTCTAATGAATATTTATAGTCGAATTTATCTTATGTATAACCCCATATTAAAAATGTTTTAGTAAATAAACTTTGATTTTGACTCTTTTAACTCTTCTTTGAATTAAATAATAATAAATGTCCTAATCTAATCCAAGTGGGCCTAAATGGTCATATGTTATTCCTAAGCTTGTTTTTGGTCGAATTACACTTATCCAATAGAATTAGTACATGTGTTAGGGTAATATTAATATCATATTTACCCTTAGTTACCCTATTTACTATTAACCGCGGTAAAAAAAGTAAAAAGATACTATTCACCAAAAAATTATTTTTATCTCATTGAACCACATTTTACTTACTGATATCAACCGTGTCTGTCGGATTTTCGAAATTCCATTCACAGAAGCGGTAAAATTAAGTTTTATGCAAAATTCAGTTTTTAACCTACCACTTAGCAGTTTCACTATTCATCAAAAATTGATGTTTTTCAGAATAATGCCAAAATTTCATCCTAAGCTATATTTCATATTCCGAATTCAAAAATGAAGTCTATTTTACCAAATTCATAACATAGAAGTTGCATTAATTAATTTTATAATTAAATCCCGCTGTTAAAACAAATAGCGTGTTTTTAAGAAACAATATCTATCAAAAGATTGACACTTGTTTATGTCTGATTTAAATGTGAAATTACATACAATGACCAACATTGTATTGAATTGTAAAAATATATTATAAATATACTTTAAAACCACTCAAATTAATAATTTATCACTATTAATTATTTCGATTAAAAAAGTTGTTTTTAATTAAAATTTAGTAATTTTCACTATTCATCAGAATATGAAAGTTATCCGAAAAGTACCAAAATTTTACCCTAAGCTAATTTCGATATTACGAATCCAAAAATGAAATCCATTTTGAAAAATAAAATTTACAAAATTTCAAAAAGTGGTTATTACTATTCATAACGGCTAGTTTTAATAACATTTTAATAGCATATCGCTGTTTAGTGAAACTCGTTATTGCGTACTACACACGCTATCGAGGAAGGTCGCGATTGAGTGTAATGCAAGGAAAGTCAAGGATGCGTGTTGTGCAAGATCCTTTTGGTGTAGCGTACAACACAAGACATTAGTGAAATAAAAAGAATATTTTTCATAAAATCTCGGGCTGTTACAGGGAAGACTTGGGGCCTATAAAGAATTAGAGGTCCAGAGTGTATGTACTTGTTTTTATAGAAGGGTATAAAAACTGTATTCATGGTGAATATGGTCAAGTGATAAAGAGTTGGGGATTACATAAAATTGGAGGCCCATATTTTATGTTTTCTATTTGTTGGATGGGTAAGAATATTGAAGTCCTGAAGAATATGCCTTTTTTAGGAAGGTTTTGGGATTATATCGAATTGGAGTCCCATATAATATCTCTTCACTTTTTCATATGGGTGGAAAGAGTGGAATCACAAGGAATATATCCATATGTGTAAGATTTGGGGAATATACCAAATTAGAGGCCCGTATATTTGTATGGATCATTGAGTGGACTAAATATACCTACTGTATGCTTAAAGGCTAACAAGATTATTTATATAGGATATCTGGGATAATATCTCAATCCAATAGAGGTTTCATCAATTAACCATTAATAGGAAGCCTCTTTATCAAGGTAATACATGATTTATTATGTCATGACAGTCCTATCTATTAGTAGGGTAAAGTGGGGGAAATCTATTTTAAGATACCTGACTCCAGTTCTCAATGGAATACATGGTTAAAATAGAGAATACTTGTTTTCATTGTCTGGTCATATATATCAAGACTTCATATAAGAGGACTTACTGGAATGGGATTTTTTAGACTTTGACATTGAAAAAACGAGTTTGATAAATCAATTTTTATTAATTCAACATGGGTATATAACCTATGTGAAATAAGGGGTATGAGGTTGGTCCAAATATCCATAATAGGTATCCTTCAAGAAGTTATTGAACTTAGGTAAAAAATTGTGGGGATGGACAATTGGAAAGTGGTATAAATTTACTCTTGAAAACCAAATTTTTGTATAGGATTGGGATTTATACAAGTGTGTAAAGATCCTTAAATCAATGATGTTTGAAGGCCCATGCTTGAGAAATTTTTATAAAAATAAACCAATGTGAATGAATTTCATGGGAGTAATTCACAAAGGACCTAATGTGGGGGGATCTATAAGGCTCTTATATGTGAAAGGAATTACCATGAAGGTATTTTGTGATAGGTTCTAGGGCCCACAGCAGAAGCCGGTGGGCTGAGGATTTTAAAATTTTCGTCGGCGGATCGACGGGACTTGTCGACGGTGACGATCTGAGCCCCATAGAGGTCTGAGGATCTCACATAAATTATAAAGGTCACAAAATAAAAATGAAAATGTACCTTTTTCAAATCTGAAGTCATGATTGACTATAACTCATCAAAGGTGATCATTTCTCGAAGGATCCAAAGCAAAAACCCTCTAGATCATCTACACGCACTTCAAAAAACCCACAGGAGCGTCGATCGTCGAATTCAGGGTGCTAGCGCGGAGATCGGACGATGCTTTAGATGTCTCAACGATCACCGCATCAAGATTCCTTCGATTCTGAAGAGAGATCTTGATATGAGCTTCTTGGATCGAGAACTTCTCTCTCTAGAGAGCGGGAGGAAAGATAGGCTCTCAAATTTCATTCCATGAATGAATGAATAGTGGAATGGCCACGCATGAGAGAGAGCCTCCTTTTTATTTATAGTGGAGTTGATAAATACCCGGTAGGGTTCCACGGCCCCCGTTTATTTCAACATCTTCTAAATAATTTCGACGAACTAAATTGCGTCAATATTATTTATTATTTTATCACATATTTTTAATATATATAAAATATATTACATGATAAAAATAGATCCATTTAACTCAACTCTCTATCCCTCTTAATATTAAACGAACCTTGAATATTGAAATAATATTCGTTCGATTAATATTTTCTCATATTTACTAAACTTGTAAATAAATTAAATAAACTCAATCCCAAATATTCATAACTTGAATAATAATTAATTTATTTAATTCTTTTGGTGATCGATACTTTGGACAACACTCAGACCTCTTGGTGGGGCCCGTTATGTCCATATACCTATTCAACTGAATAGGGTGGATTATTGATTATGCTATTGTGTGTGACCCTATAGGCCCTTATCTTGATAGTAGTGAATAAAATCCATAGACCAAGAGTAGACTCTAGAAACCCATCATAGCTCCTAAAGAGATAAGGATTGTCATAGCTGTCATGACCTGTCCCCTGGGGTCCGTGTCATGACTACCCCAAGCCTGCCTTCCATAGGCTAGGGGCTGGCAACTAGCACTGAAAGAGTATTCCCTATAACTGGGAAGGCATAGCCTTTATAACCTGTAAGCACAGGCAACCTAGCACACAACAAGATATGAACTCAAGTAAACTGAATAGTAATCAGAGTAAGTGTAGTAAGTAAAAGGGGCCAGAATACAAGCCTAATTGGAAAGTACAAGGAAAACTAGAAAGCACAAGAAAGCCGATAGGTGAAAAGAATATCCTAGATCGTCCACCATGGATACTACCTGAAGGTTAGGTAAAGCTCATGAATGGTTGTCTTTGCGGTTCGCCTTGTCTAACGTCCACCTCCGAGCTACCTCCAATCCTGGTACCCTCGTCCTCGGTCAGCATTGTTCATCGTCCGCACCAAACACAATGAAGTGTGGGCATAGCCCGTGCAAGTTTGAGTTTAACAATACTCAGTAGGTACCCTGAGACCCTCAAGGTTTCAAAAAATCCACAAATAATAAACTATAAAGGAAGGAAACAACTGATAACCCTACTTAGGTATACGCCCATACATATACCTAAGTTATCAAGTAAACCCATCTCAATCATGAGGAAAACACAGAGTCCAACTCCAAATCCCCAAGCTCAACTATTCCATAAAAAAATAAATACCATGAATCCAAGTATCACATAGGTACACCACATAGAAGAATACCACCAAGGTATTACCACAAAGAAATGTTCCACATAGGTACAGACTCAGCTCGCATCAGGTATAACTTAGGTACAGTAGTAGAGATGATTAGATGTAACTATTGAATCATCTTACTCTGTTAAGAGGAAAACCCAAAAAAATATCTCTAATCATCATCAGACCCATATAGGATCTCTAGGTGCTGACCCACAGAGGATATCTCAGTGCCGACCCACACAGGATCACTCGGTGTTGACCCACACAGGATCGCTAGGTGCTGACCCACACAGGATCGCTAGGTGCTGACCCGAATAGGATCGCTAGGTGTTGACCCATAGAGGATTGGTTGGGTAGTCCCACATGGAATCCTAGAGTGGTTCCATGTGGGACCCTCAATCTCATACCCACGAAAGATCTCTTCCTTAACTCACAGCCAGCTACTGGGTTCCCGTGCTAAGCTCGCTCATCTCTGGGTGGGTCTGCTCCACAAGCCACCGGTCGATACTCCAACTGACACTAAGTCCCACGAATAAATATCCCAAAGGACCTCCATGTCATAGGGGTATCAAAACAACAGATGGTGCGTCAATCGGATGCCCAGTCTGAGAGTTATTAGTCTTTTAGTCTCAAGGGCCTAGTTGGATTTGTGCTCGATCCAACCCGACAATTCCCCAACTTTATCCAAAACTCTAGTGGGGCATACCAAAGGGACAGTCTCACTCCAAGGATTCCAGAGTTGCTGACGGTTTGTCAAACGGACGTCTGATGCCAAAGTTGTGGCCAAAAGAGTGTAATGGGTCGAAGTGGGTCTGGGTCCGATACGACCCGGTTGGACCGACCGGGCTCGACCCGATTTGGGTCGACCCGGCCCGACCCACTGGGTCTGGCCCGGCCAAGCTATTCAGAGACCATGCAGGGCATCACGGAAGGGTCGTGGGGTGGCGAGGTGGGGCCGCGGGGCAGCGCGGCGGGGCCTGGGGGCGGCGGTTGCCGCGCGGTGGGGCGGCAGTTGCCGCGCGGCGGCGCGGTGAGGCCACGGGCGGCATGGCGGGGCCATGGAATGTGGTGCACCGTTGTCTTCATCGCAGCCAGCAGTGGTGTCGGCCTCCATTCTCAGGTTCTCCTGGTGGCAAACTCCGGCACCGGTCATCGTCACCATCGCGAAGAACACACCAAAGAAGAACGATGGAGGGGTCGGGCCTTTTTTTTTTGGCCCGCACCCTCCTCATTAAAGCGGTAGCAAGTGGTTCACAAATTTGACTCAAGAACATGTATGGAAGATATTTAAAAACATAAATCCCCACAACCTTAGTCAATCACTATTACCAATCCCGCAAAATAGAACATCCGCAGATCAACTAGTTTATGAGAGTTTGGTCCGCATTCTTAGTTTAGAAGGGAAGAACAAGAGAAGTGATAATCACTCGTAAATAAAACCCTACCTAGAAGGTTTGTTGATGGAGACCGCAAGGAAATAGACAATGTCATTGGGGATAGACGGACGTCAGTGACATCGGTGTTTCCTCGATCGTCAATTCGTTCGTCATTGGAGATGTTCATCGTTGGCGTTCTTCGTTGGTGAGATTTCTCCAAATAGTTCTTCTCTCCCCAATTCCACCAAAATGAAAGGTATCCCACCTAATATAAAAAGTTATCTATTATGTTTTTTGGCATAATTTCAAAATAGCTTAATTAATTAATTGATGGGTTGGATTAATTAATTAAAGGAGAGAGTTGGTATAATTAAGTGGGGGAGCTCAAGAGGTTTCTCCCCATTAAGAGGAAGTTCAAAGGGGTTCAAGGGGTTTAAGTCTTGGGTGGTCCCCACCACCATAACCTACATGGGATGTTAGGCTCAGGTGGTCCCCACCACCATATCCTATGTTGATAGGTTTTAGTACAGCTAGTCCCCACCATTAAAACATCCACATGCAAGGTTTCAACAAAAGAAAATAAAAAATTCACATATTTTTATTTTATTTTAATCTTTCACAAAAAACATAAAAACTATCTTTCACTCTCGACCCACTGAAATCGAGGTGAAGGTCTCCTTAAGAGAATATCGGTGTTGCGAGTTAAACGGTGCCCTCATATTTTAATTTTGAGTAGCGGTTCAAAAGTTACAAAAATCCGCTTGTACGTTTACTGAACGTACCTGAAAAAAAAAAGTTCAGAAATTCATTTCGGGTACAACGGGCCTCGGAATCATGTGCCGTTAATTTTCGCAGACTCATAAAATTCTCATTTAATTAAAAAAATTACATGGAAATTTTAGGTCTTTACATTCTCCCCACCTCTGGGATTTATGTCCCCGTAATCCACAACTCAAAACTAAGAAAACAAGTGGGGGTACTGAGAACGAATTTGAGCCTCCTGCTCTCATGTGCGCTCCTGGAGGTTCTCATGCTGCCAGCGAACGCGCACCAGAGGTATCTACCGCCCACGAAGGACCCGCTCATATCGATCCTCAATCTCTACTGGAACCTCCATAAAAGTCACCCCATTGTCGACGTCCATCTCTCTGTGGTCGATGATGTGAGAAGGGTCGTGCACGTATCTCCTCAGTTGGGATATGTGGAAGACGTCGTGAACCCCGTGCAACTGAGGTGGAAGAGCTAAGCGGTATGCCACCTCTCTGACTTTGCTGAGGACCTGAAAAGGTCTGATAAACCTCGAAGATAACTTTCCATCTTGGACAAATCTCCGCAAACCTCATCGAGGTGAGACCCGTAGAAAGACGTGGTCTCCATCCTCGAAATCCAGAGATATCTATCTCCTATCAGCATAAGACTTTTGTCTACTCTGTGTAGTCTTCATCTGCTCCTGGATGATCTGCACTTTCTCTGTGGTAGCTCATACCATCTCAGGTCCCACTAGTGTTGACTCCTCTGGGTCATTCCAGCACAAAGGTGATCTACAAGGTCGCCCGTACAATGCCTCAAAATGTGTCATCCCAATGGTGGAGTTATATTTGTTGGTGTATGAAAACTCCACCAAAGGTAAGTGATCCTCCCAACTGCGATCGAAGTTGAGGACACAAGCACGCAGCATGTCCTCAAGGGTATGAATGGTCCGCTCAGTCTGGCCATCACTTCTAGAAATTTAAGCTATAGCCACGAATCTATAGCCACAGTTTTATAGATCCGTGGCTATAGCTTATTTATAGCCATGATTTAGTATATACTACTGTGGCTAAAAATTTGTGTTGTCTTTTTTTTTCAAATCCTGTCGGGCTCCTCCTTTATTCTCCCCCGATCGCTTTTTTCCAAATCACGTCGGGCTCCTCGTTCATCCTCCCGTGATCACGACCCTCCGAACTCTGTCTCTCACGACGGCGACCCTATGAACCCAGGATATCTCTCACTGCGCGTGACCCTCCTTCCCTGACCCATCATGACCTCTCCTCTCCCTGATTCCCCTCCACTGACGGTGCCCCTCGTGACCCTCTGAACCCTCGACGCCTCTCACGGCGGCACCCTCCTCCCCGATATCCACTACGCGCGACCCTCCTTCCCCGACCCATCACAACCTAGCTTATCCTCGATCCTCCTCTACTGACAGTTCCCCTCATGATGGTGCCCATCGCTGACACCGAACAAGGAAACCCCACCGCGAGCCGCTGCCACAGAACGCAGGACACCTCACCTCCCGCGTCGATGTTGCTCCTAGGTGGCCTTCCCACCTCCTTCGGCATGCCTCCGACGTGGCCAACCCCCTCCAGGTGATCCCCCTCTTCCTTTTTATGAACAATTATGTGTTCATTATTTTGTTATCAGTGTGTAGAAGTAAATTGGAATAGTTTCACATGTTTGAGTATGGTAAAGAGGTTTTTGAATTAGATACATTAAGATAATTATAATTTATATGTGTGGAGTGAGGGACAAGTGGTTTTTGGTGAAGAACCAATTAGTCTAGATTGGGAATCTGCATGGTGGAGTTGTGGACAATTGAAATCGATAAAAATTGATGGTATCAAATTTTGATGGTTAAATTGGGGATCAAGGGATCATCCTGGATGCTTCTCAAGGATTGAAATTCTTATGGTTGGAAGTTTTTAATGACCCACAGAATTAGAGGGTTGGTAATTTTAGAGGAAATTTGATTTTTTTTGCCTGAAGAAGGGATATTTTTAAGAATTTAGATATGAATTGGAATTTCAAGAGTTAATACATCTCTGGGATGTGTTTTCATTTGAGGATAATGGTTATTTAGAGGGTTGGTTTCCAAATCTTAGGATGGTGGCTAACTGCAAAAAAACTACAGTAGTTCTTGGGTATTCGATTGGGAGGCACTAGGTGCCTCTTAATGGGTTTGTAAAAAACTATAGCCTTTATAAGGTACCTGATGGAGGGGTACCAGGTACTCGATGGGCTGGAAAGTGTAGCAGACCTTTTATAAGGGTCATCAGGTACACAATGGAGGTGGATTGGTTACCCAGTAGGGATGGGTGTTGTTTTTTAAGGATAACAAAATAGTTATTCTGGATTCCACCTCTAAAAATGCCTTATGGGGTCCTTCTACTTTAAATAGATAGAGGTAAATATTACTCTTCTACCTCCATTATTTTTTCTTATTTATATCTTTTAATATTTAGTTTTTTTAGGGTATGGTTTGTGTCAGATTTCACCAAGACTTATCGTGGCACATGAGAATGTGATGTTTCCAAGATTTATTTATCCATTGACATGTTAGAAATATTGTGGCACATGGAAACATTGTTTTCTTTTTCTCATTATGTTAGATACTTTAATTATTTATTATTTATTAAATTTATCCTTGATGAAATTATTACATTGTCACCATTCCCTTATAGAATGTGTTGCAATGACATTAAACTTCCACATTCTCATCTTTAACCAAGATTTCATGTGATCTTATTCTTTCTTATATTTTGATATCTTTACCCAAAAAACATACCAATTGATATAGTATATGTTTACTAGCATGATTATTATTTATCATGGTTGATTCCCTGCATAAATATTAACACAACAATGTTTCTGATAGATTATATGTTAATACTATTCTAATATTTCTTGGATTCAGGTATGAGAAAACATGACCAAGATGTATCATGATCATATTTTGGTGTTATATTTAAAAATATAGATGTTCTAGAATCATCCCCAAACTAAAGGTGATCTCATGTAATTTACAGATCTATCCTATAGTGATAAAATCAAATACTTAACTACTTATTATTCTTTGGTGGTTCATCATTATTAGATTTAAAATTCTCAACAGTGATAATGAAGTTACCATCATTGAAGCTACTATGTGATGACATGGGCCCAATGATATTCTTCCCACTAGGAAAATTTTAAATGTTAAATCTTCCTCTTTACCTATAGTTATCAAGAATAATAAATTTTTTTTCTAAAAACAATAAGTAATTTCATAATTCTGAAACTAAACCTCTAAACATGTTAGAGTGAATTGAGGTTCTTTAACATGTTCAATTTACTACTTTCATAAATATTATTGAAATAAAACATAGTAAAGACATGGTATCTACTAACTATACTAATCCTGGGTTCCCCTCCATTCCATGTTTCCAACATTCAGAAACCCACGTTTCTTCTTTGCTTGATTTCCACGCACCTTTTTCACGTCAATCCCTTCCTCTCCCTCCCTCCCTCTTCAGCATGCGGTTTACCTCGGATTCTCCTCCAGCTCGAGGTTCATCTCTTATCGACCTAGGGTTCATTGTCTTCCTTTGTATCATACCATTTATTTTGCCTCACTCTCTCTTCCACACATGGTTTCCCTCGGTTTCTCCCCATGATCGTGCTTTTTCCCCTGTCAACCTATGGTCCCCACAGACCACAGTCATCGTCTTCCTCCTAATCTCGGTTCCCGTCCACTCCTTAGATTCCCACGCACTATTTCCACCGTCGTACTCCAATACCATCCTTCACATCAATACACCCTAATTCCCTCTATTGACTGTGACGTCACCTTCCTTTTCTAGCTCCAGAATTTGTTCACATCAACGCCAAGTATCAATTTCCCTCTGTTTCTCCTCCCGCTCGATTATCACCTCCTACCGAGCTATATTTTCCGCCTACCCCAGTCGACATCTCCCTCCATCACCCAGTTCCCCTCCACTCCTCTAGGTATTCCCGGTATTATCTATATCCTATGAGATTTACCTTGGTGAAGAATGCATTCTACTCACTTCGTGTTTCCATTCACCATCACTGAAGCTTTCTAATTTCTTCAAAAATCTATCTTAATGTTGCTTCGTAGAAATAGATGAGAGGGTAGAAATGTTCCCTAAGAGCAGATTCATCCAGCTCCTGATGAATCATGCATATGGTATTTTCTCTTCTGTAGCATCTCGGTATCATTTTTCTCTGCTCTATAGTTTCACATTTCACTATGTTCATACTAATTTTGCAGGGTGTAATACAATATAGTGCTTCACAAATGGTGGGGTCTCATAAGTTTCTAGAAAAAGTTTCATTTCTATCCAAGATTTATTTTTTTGAGCTACATATGGATTTTTCAAACATCAATACAATATATATCCTGTTTTGATTCACCAATTACTACTTGTACTTTTTTTCTTGGTCAATATTTCTTCATCTAAAATTTCTTCCATGGTTGATCAACTTCTAAGTTATTAGGCTTTTTTCTCAACACTGGAACACTTTTCTTTGTAGCTCAAAAGTTTTTTATTTTCTTTGCGCTTTCTTATTTCTCATATTCTAAACATTTATGATGAGGAAACAAGGTTTTCTCTTCTTTCACATGTTTATTATTATTTGAAAATTGCATATTCACTTGAGCAATTATAGAACTCTCAATGTTTTTCATTTTTTGGTTTATCCTTTTATAACTCATCAGACTATATGATCAAACATTCTTTCTTATCATGTTCAACCTTATTCATAGGTGTGGATCCATTTTTTTGTTATGATATATTCTATTTGATTAGAAATTGTGTTCTCTAGTAAACTTTTATTATTGGGTGGGATAAAAACTTGTATTGAACAAAACCAAATTAAGCTGAAAATCGAGCCAAACTAATTATATACCATTAATAGGAAGAATAATTATTAATTAATAGAAATGTACTATTTGATAATATCATTTTGAAACATGGATCTATTTCCTCCTTGCTTGTAGGAACATGATTTGACCCATGGGGCATTGTGGTTCTTATATGTTGGGCGGCGACGTGTATAGTCACAGGAGACAGGTATGTTTTAGTTTAGTTTTTATTTTATTTTCTTTATCACATTGGCCACTTAGGTCTTTTACTTCTTTCTGTGGACAAAGGGTAATTATATTCTGCGATGGGGAGAAAATGGGGTTCAGATTGATTCAATCTGCTGGCTTTGATCTGAGGTAATATTATATGGTTACTACTTGTCTCACACCTCATGTATTTGAGGATTTCTGTGTTTTTTACTCCATATTATGTTTTCAGTAGGGCGTTGGATCATTTCATTTTGGTTCGGGTGGATTTGGTTCTCCCAATCGAGGTAAGACTTTAATGTTGTTGGTTGGTTTCTCACTGGTTATGTAGCATCCTTTATTCATTTTAATGTTCCTAATATCCTTTGTGTAGTGCGTTGATCCCTGCTCGATGGTTTCGAGTAGCCAAGTTAAGGGTGACTCTCCTGCGTGTGCATAGGTAAGAAAGTATATGTATGTGGGTTCCTCTGTTACGTGTATAGTCAACCATGGCAGTGATTATGCATGTATGGGGCTATGTGTTCCCATGTATATATATATAAATGCATACACAGGTGAGTGGAGACTGGTATATGTGTATAAGAATATGTGCAAGGATCCCCTTTCACATGCTCATGGCCATGCGGGTGTGTGAATAGGGGCTAGGTGTCCTTGCATGTGTGTGAAGGTGCGTATACCCAGTGGGGGAGCAGTAACTTTTAGTTAGAAAGCTCCAAGAGTCGAAGTGGATGGTTTGGTTCCACCTTGAGGTAAGATCTCTCTTCTAGCCTCTTTAATTCAAGAATGCTTTAAATTGAATTTAGATTCTTTCTTAATTATTCTTAATTATATTGAATTGCATATCTTGAATAAGTTTTCTTTAATATAATTGTTTCATTTGATAAATAAAGTCATGTTTTTATAATAAAACCCCTCCAATGGAGGTGCGTTGTCTGCGAAAACTCACAGAGATAGTTATGTTGATCTAGTTTCTTTAATTATTGCATTTTATTTGTGCTGAATGAGTTTTAGAATAAATGTTAAATATAATTAAATGAATTTTGTGATAAATCAATTCCATGATTTTATAATAAAACCCCTCCAATGGAGGTGCGCTGTCTTCTAAACCAAAGAGTAGTGATAGTTATTTGTATAATGTTTAGATTTGGTTTGATTCTTTCATATTCCTCTTATTGGTGTTTGTTTTGTGGATAATTAGTTTTTGTTTTCTTTGAATAATATAAATTGGATTATCATACTCATTTAACTCAAATGACATTGCCTGAGTAGGCATATGCCTTGACCATGAAACTTTCCTTTTCACACTTTGAATATTATAAATAAAATTTTCATGTTTAGGCAAAGTGAATGAATTTGTAAATGGTTTGTGTAGGGTGTATGATTCTTTTCTATCATTTTGTTTCCCTTTAGACGTTGCATTATTGTGTCGCTCGCTACAACCTTCTCTGGAGATCCCTTGCTATAGAATATTAAATATTTGATCTGTTTGATCATCTGCTGGAGGGGTGATGACCAGAATGTTTCCCCACCTCCTCCTTCTCCCTTCACTCCTGGCTAGAAGATGCTGCCCCACAGATGTCACTGGACTAATCCAACACGTCGCAGTCATGCCGCAGTCACGTCACGGTCATGCTGTGATTTGGCCCTGATCCAGCCACATCCAGCCCACACCAGTCCCCTTCCTCCTTCATTTCAGCCCGTAACCACCAGCATTCTAGCCCGCAACAGCCCCCCCCCCCCCTGCCACCTTCGAATCAGCCTGCATCATCCCCCCAGCACCTGAAACCGTCCCCCTTCCACCAGCATTCCACCCTCCTCCCGCTCCATTCGCACCTGGCCGGAAGATGCTGCCCTGCGGATGTCGCTGGACCGGGCCAACACGCAGCGGTCATGCCGCGGTCACGCCGCGGTCACGCCGCAGTCACGCCGCGGTCATGTTGTGGTAATGTCGTGATTTGGTCCTGCTCCAGCCACATCTAGCCCACACCATCCCCCTTCCACCTTCATTTCAGCCCGCAACAGCCCCCCCCCCCTGCCACCTTCGAATCAGCCCACACTATCCCCCCAACACCTGCAACCAGCCCCCTTCCACTAGAATTCTAGTCTCCTCCTGCTCCCTTCGCTCCTGGCCGGAAGATGTTGCCCCGCAGATGTCGCTGGACCGGGCCAACATGCCGCGGTCACGCCGCGGTCACACCGCGGTCACTCCGTGGTAATGCCGTGATTTGGCCCAGCTCCAGCCACATCCATCCCACACCAGGACCCTTCCACCTTCATTTCAGCCTACTGACACCAGCATTCCAGCCTACAACAGCCCTTCCTGCCACCTTCGAATCAGCTCAAACCATCCCCCTAGCACCTGCAACCAGCCCCCTTCCACCAGCATTCCATCCTCCTCCCGTTCCCTTCACTCCTTGTCGAAAGATGCTTGTAGATACCTGAAGCTTGACGTACATGGACATTACATTACTTTTTCGAAATACTTAATACATAACAAAAACCAACACTCAAGGACCGTAATAGTTTAGTGTCTTTGGAAACTCGAAACATAATCTTCTAATCATGGTGAAAGATCTTCAACATCTCCCATAAAGATATTCCCCTTTTTTTTCTTACCTAAAACCTTTCTTTATATCCTGGGGAAAAGAAAACATATAAAGGGTGATCTCAAATGCTCAATAAGGGTAATCATGAATAAAATAAAACAAATCATATACATTTGAACTTAAAAACATGAACATAATGTTTGAACATCAAAATCTTGATCAATGACATAAAACATAGCAGTACATAAGGAATAGATCATAATGGAACATCAATCATCATAAAATATCATGGGAATAAATCAGGTAATTGTGGAAAACCATTAATCCCATGATATGATTTCCATAGTAGCCAAGGCATTACTGTCAAGACCATCTTAGTGGACAAAGTCCCTTTCTGAATCAAGTTCACTCCTCGTTCCAGTCCTGTATCACTAAACCGGATTAACTTACCATTCCAGCCATGTCTATCTCATGAGATATAAATCCTTACCCAATGCATTAGAGGGAGATATAGGTCCCACCCATCTCATATTGAAATCATTTTTACGTGTGCCACAAAACAATCATAAATCATTCATCATGACCCAAAGAATAAAATGGGTTTCATAAACATCATCCCATCATAACATAATCCATATGAAACAAATGGATATAATTTCATCATAAAAAAAATTAAAACCATGTAAATCATAGATACATTATACTTAAAACATACACATATGAAATAATGTCATCTTAGATGGAAAATGGTTTTGATAAAACACTTGAAATTAATTCTTGAAGAAAATATCCTTTCTTATTGAAAATCATTTTATTTTCACAAAATGCCATGAAATTTTAAAAGAAAAGGATTTTGTTGAAAATAATCATGAAATCTTGTGGAGGAAGCTTCATGAAAATAAGGCTTTATGAAATCGTAAAAATCCATTCATGTCATATAAGTTAAAAAAACATTATTCTTGTACTTTTAATGGAAAAGTCAAAAAGTACCTCGTATGGTAAACAAAAAAAAGATTCCTTACATACCATGTCGTAAAAGTAAAAAATGGGTAAAAAGGACTTTAAACATACATGAAACCATTTTTAGAAAATAGGCACATGGATGATAAATATAACCTGTTAGGACCAATAGGGGCCTATATACCCTGAGAGGGGGGGTGAATCAGGGTATGGATATTATTTTTCAAAGTTCATCCTTCCCCACTGGATTTTGACCTCTTTATTACAAGGGTCACTTTGTTTGCACTTGTGTGTTTGTTATGATCACATATTTTCTTCTTTATATGATGATGATGCTTTAAATACAATGTAGGGAAGTAAGCAGGAAGACACGGATATTTTTACTTGGTTCACCCTCACTGGGCTACATCCAAGGAGCATACGCCGAAAAGTTACCAGTCATACCAAATTCCACTATTATTCACTAGATGTGGATACAAAGGTTCGGGATAGATCACTTCTATTACCAGGCTCACTTCCTTTACAAATTTTAGGGTCAGCTCACTGCTTTCCCAAGGGTCACTCCCTGTTTCTCTCTCTCTGGCTCACTGCCGGTAGAGAGGATCACCTTCTTCCTCTACCTTCGCTCACTACTCTAGAAAGGATACACTCACAGTTTATAGACCTGTAGGTCTCTTCATTATCACTAATGAAATATTCATCCTTAACTATTGATAGATGCTCTGTTGACGTCCAACTTTCACCCGTAGATGAATCTCACTTTGCACCAGGTGTACTGGGCAACCCAAATTTTTACACGCAGCCCTTACGACACCTTGCGCGCAATTCCTTTGACTTGTGAGAAATAAAATTTTCGTGCAACACCTTTCTTACATGAAACCACTCCCTTTTACGTGCATCCTGGAAACTTCTTTGCGTTCAATTTTCTTCTTTTGCGCGAAATCCAATTTTCGCGCAACACCACTTTTCCACGCCAACGCCAATTTTACGCGCAAACTTAAAGTTTACACGCAACTCCTTTTTGAACTTCAATTTCACACACCAGATCTCGGGTATTCTCTATGTCTTGAACTCTTCCAAATGGAGGGGAGTCACTTCATATTTATAGGCAAAATCGACCCCGCGTGAAAAACCCTCCTTGAGCGCGTAATCCACTTTGAGCGCGAAAAATAAATCTTCCGCGCAACACCATTTTTCGCGCACTGCTCCAAAATTTCGCGCACCTCATGCCTCTGCCAATTTTCGAGATTCGAACCGCGAAACAACTCTTGCGTGAAATACTTCATCCATCTATTTCATGCAACCTGCTGTTTTCCGCGCATCCCGCTGTTTTCCACGCGCCACTTAAATTTTTCGCGCATCCCGCTAATTTTGCGCGCCACACATAATTTTTCCGTGCACCTCTTTCCTTTTACGCGCACACCCTTTTCCAAAAACATATCTCTCCATTTTATGATTTTCAGGCCCAAAAATTTGGCAAACACTAGAAAATGGTGCCACCTTATATCTGCTCTTTTTGTACCACCTCCAGATCGTCTATCCCTTTGTCGAGGTTCTTCATTCAATAATCGATTGCTAAAAGCATCCCTTGAACTCGAAAAATCACCATGTAAACCCCATTTGTCGACAAAAACATATATCATGGTCTGCATTATCAATAAACACAACATGGAGGCCCACTTTGTTAACAAACACAATCACCTCAAAAATGCTTCAATGATGCCTTGAGGGATTTTTACCCAACATAACCCCAGTAAATACTTACGAATAAACAATATTGGATAAAAACGAGATTGGAAAGGTTATCCCTTACAAAGATCTTTTTGTAAATAAAATAGATCACTTATGTGTGTTCACTATAAGTTCACATAAAGAAAGTATAAATATGTAATAAGATATAAAAATTCATTTCTCACATAATCAAATAATGACATAAACATGAAAGAGAATATCAACCCAAAGAACAAAAATTGGGTTAAGAAGTTCCCTTACCTTGTGTCCAGCTTGACTCGATCGTTCTTTAATCTCCTGAATAATAAACCAAAGTTGATATCTACTTGCTTAATAACCTTTTTCAAGTTTATTATTCCTTTTATATCACTTATTACCATGTTATAAACATTATGTAACCATTTAAGTTAATAACGTTTGTTTTATTGATATTTGGTACTTGAGTCAAAAATGAACTTCTTATAATTACATGTTGTTCATGTGGTAAAAGGTTCATTATATCCAGAATGATATTAATGATTTATATATCATATATTTCATATATATCCAGCATATACATGTATTTATAATAGTACATAACATATGGAGGTAAGAAATGAAATGCATCGTTAATGGAGATGGTAAGTCGTACGTACGCATGAACGCTACTTTCATTTCTATTTCTTATTTTAATGGAATTAAAACATAATTATACATATTATATTATAATTACAGTATAATATCATATATAATATCATTAATTCCATCCTTTATACATCCCACATAAGGCATTAACGAATCACATCACTTTGAGGGGGCGGTAGTCCGCACTTCCTCAAATGAGATTATCATATTTACCCACTATGGAAACCATAAAGGCTTGATATAATTGGGAAGTAAAGAAGCATAAAGAAACCATAAACATAATATATATCATATATAAATACATTTCCATCATAATGGCCACCATGAGAGGTGGTAGGAGAAAATCGAACAATCATCGTTTCGTGATGCATTAGTTTGCCATCCACAGAAACATTATGTTCTTCATCCATTAGATGGAGGTGTGAGTAAGTTTAGTTTGAATACTTATCATAAAAACATCCTAGTATATTGAGGATACTGGTGTTGTTACAAAAGAAAGGATTAAATAGATTTTATGGTTTGGAGAAGTATAATAAAAGAAAACAATTTAAGAGAAACTGTTACCTTTAATTTGGGTAACTTCCTTTGGTTTGAACCAAAAGGACTTCTTGAAATGTCTTTTTCCTAATGTAAGGCTTCTAGGGGGAGGAGAGGGATGTAGGGAGATTAATTGGGCAGATTTTGGATGAGACAAATGGCTTGAGATGTGTGAGGAATTTTATAGAAATGGTCTTCTTCTATAAGGGGGAGGAGGGGCTCTTTTGGAAAGTGTAAAAATATTATTTTATTATAAACTTATCTTCGGTTTCAAAAGGTCCAAAAATCATTAAAGATGAAGATAAGATGACTCATGGTCGAAATAAAATCATCCAATAAGAATTGGACATGTTTTGGATAATATTTCATTCATTATAATCTTATTTATTTAAATCATTTATTAATGAGGTAAATACTGCATTATTATTGTGTCATAAATAATTTAATTTATTTGATGTCTAAAAATTATAAAAAAAATACTATCATGTAGGAAATATTTTTAACTTTCCAATGATTATTTATAGTCTAAAATATAATTTATATAACCCCTTATAAAAATTAATTACTAAAAGATTTTTGTTAATGTCAATTTTGTCTTTATATTAAATTAATTAATCCAAATTGTCATTATCACTACCAAGTGGCTCAATGGGGTCCTAAAATCGACCCAAGGATTCCAATGGTCGGCCAATACTCATCCAATAAGGTTAGGACAAGTGTTAAGGTAATTTTGAATTATTATAATATTCTTTTAACCTTGAATTACCCTATTTACCTTTAACCGCGGTAAATAGAGGTCAAAAGTTACTATTCACCAAAAGTTATTTTCATCTTATTGAACCAAATTTTACCTCTTGATAACAACTATGTATGTCAGATTTTTGAAATTCAATTCACAGAAGTGGTAAAATTTTATTTAAATGAAAGAGTCAGTTTTTTAACTACCACGATGTGGTTTCACTATTCATCAAAAATTGAAGTTTTTCAAAAAAAATACCAAAAATTCAGCCTAAGATATATTTGATATTCTGAATTCAAAAATGATGTCAGTTTTTCCAAATTCAAAACATAGAAGTGGCATTAATTAATTTTAAAATTAATTCCCGTTATCAAAACAAATAGCGTGTTTTTAAGAAACAATAACTATCAAAAGATCGACACTTGTTTATGTCCAATTTCAAAGTAAAATCAATTCCAATGACCAACATTGGATTAAATGGTAAAAATATATTCTAATTACACTTTAAAACCAATTAAAAATATAATCTAACCATATAAATTATTTCGATGCAAAAAGTTGTTTTTAATTAAAATATAGCGCGTTTTTACTATTCCTTAAAATATGAAAGTTATCAGAATAATATGAAAAATTTATCCAAACTAAATTTGTATATCCTGATTCCAAGGAAGAATTTTATTTTTTCAAATTGAACTTATAAACATGTCAAAAACTATATTTAAAGTGGGTGCGCCATCAAAAGGCGGCAAAACTGCATTTTTTGAAAAATACTTATTTTACCCGAAAATTTTATTTTGTTCTCATACCATGTTCTAGAAAATTTGATAGATGAATAATAATGTTATAAAATTCAAAATTTAGTTAATACTATTCATAAAAGATATTCCATAATAATATTATAACCGTATGTCGTTGTTTAGTGAAACCTGGTATTACGTACAACACATGCTATCGAGGAAGGTCGTGATTGCATGTAATGCAAGCCAAGTCAGGGTTGCGTGTTATGAAAGAATCCTTCATTGTTTCGTATAACAGAATCCAACCATATTTTATTTATACATTTAATATATATATACACACACTCAATGTTGCATAGAATAACTACTATCAAACGAACTTGAAATTGTGTGTAACATGATCCAAGAATAGTGTTGCGTATACTGCAAGCTAATACGGTGTTGCGTATAGCGCAAGGTAATCTTGGTGTATCGTACAACAGAAGATATGAAAAAAATAATATATCTTATAAAATCTCGGGGTGTTATATTCTACCCCCCTTAAAATGAATTTCACCCTCAAAATTCGTCGGGGTTATAAATGGTTTATTACTTGAGAGTTTCTTTCATAGAAACCCACATCATAAAAAGGAATACTAAAACTTACTTTTAAAAATGAATGTTAGAAACAAAATGGATACCCAAAGTAACTCATCACTTGGGTTCCCATGTAGGAGATCATAGGTGAAAATATGGATATGGAAGAGAAATCTAACCGTCAAGTTCTGATGGAGAGTGGTAGAGAACAGGGCTATGAAAAATCCAACAATCACAAAGCCATAAAATTGTGATGATCTAAGGTATCATCTGATTCATCAGATATGAGATCACTAGGACAACATTTTTGGTTTTCAAGATTATTTCCCAAATGTTGAAGAATTTTTGAATTAAAATAAATACTTACCTGATTTTGGTACAATCTCAATGTTGCTCGTGCCTCGAACAATTTCCACTTCATCTCTTAATGAAATGAAGTTGAATTTGTCTTTCATGAAGTTTTATCAAATCATGTGATAGAATGATAGGTCATTCCATCTATCTCAAACATAAGTTATCAAAAGTTATATACATAAGTCCATCTATGGTGAGATTAATCATATATGGTTCCAAAATGGACTTATACTTCATCTATCATCCTGCTTAATAAAATAAAACTAGTTTCTACTAACCAGGGACTACTTGTAGGCCAGTGGTAGGTGATAAAGGCCTGTTGCACTTCAGTTGTGTGTTCGATTCCTGCATCCTTGTCCGACGCAATGGGTTGTCGCTCATCCTACGGGTTGTCCTTTTTCTAAAACTACACTAGTATAACATTCCAGAAATAATATCGAAAAAAAATTTATATCCTTAAACAATACTATATGATTTCCAACATAATCCATTCTAATCTTTAGGCTTATCCAAAATACTTCTTTCCAAACTCATAGTATAAATAAAACGATTACTAAAAAGGTCATATAACAAGCATGTGAATACCATCATTTATCCCTCATATATATCAAGATATATCTTGTTGATCACATTCCAAACATGTGAATACCTTAATCTTATATTCTCTTGAAAAATGAATACCCATTGAACCTTAGTGAAAACATGAATGCTGTCAAAAGTTAACTCTTTCCACATACCAAAATCCAAAAATTCTATATACTCAAACCATGATATAACTTTGTCCTTATATCAGTCATGAGCTCATGAATACTGTCAAACATTTCATTTTCTCCTTATCCCTTCATTACGCGCATATCATATTCTTTCCAAAAATATCTCAATCACTTTCCATGGTTACTGGTACCATAAAATTATTGAAAACCACAATAGACTAATACATAAATATTCCAATATTCCACGATACTATATACAACATTATTTTGGAATCCCATTACATAAACACTTAATCATTCCACCACATCGTTGTAATATTCAACATCGCCAATAGTGATCGCATGTGACTTCCCTTTGTCCTTTTCCTTAAGTGTTTGCTCATGTCGATCATCATTAACCCTTGGATTAGGGAATTGATTATCATAATGCCCCATTTCCTTGAACTTGAAGCATTAAAGTGTTGGTGGAGCATTCTCTGTAGTCTTTTCTCTATTCACATCATTAGCTACCTTATTCCCATTACTTCAACACTCAACTGCTCGATGACCTTATTTTCCACACTTAAAACATTTTCTAGTACCTTTTAGACAATATTTACCATGATTCTTTCAACACTTTGATCTTAAAGAAACATTCATCTTCTTTTCACCATTGTTCTGATATTTCTCCTTGAACTCCATCTTTCGTTTCTTGTCAAAACCATGAGATAGATATATAGCACCAACTTCCAGTTCTACCTTGATATCACAACGCACAATTTCTTCATAGCTATTGAAGTCTCTTATCGCTAATACCCTTTGAATACTTGTTTTTAATCCACCGAAGAATCTATAAACTTTACTTTCAAGTTGGATGATAAATCCAGATGCATACCTTGTATATGACAACCCTGCTTTTTTTTACAACTTAAACATGATTTGTTACATAAAACTTCACTTGATACAAAAAAAAATATCGAGAGGTTTAGTGTCTTTGTGGATTAGGATCATTACATAAAAACTTGAAACATGAAATACAACGTCTTTATTGAAAAATTCTTTTACATGACCACTACATTCCATCATACTTAGCATTTCATGGGATAACCTGAGGACATGCATAAGAAAAGGGTGAGCTATAAAGCCCGATAAGGGAATACACATGGAATAACATAAGGAGTACAATACATGTTAGACATTAGGCATATCAATAGAGCACAAGAGAAACATGAACATAAAGGCATGATAAAGCATGATAATCATAACATGGAAATGTGGCAACAACACTTAACACGGAATTAGCATGAGCCAAGACTCATTGCACATGGAGCATGAGTAAATCCTCATTTCACATGAATCACGAGTAAACCCTCCTTGAACTTTAATTATCATGATTCAACACTCATTGAACATGACTTATCATGATACTATACTTTTCCCAATGCATTGAAGCGCTATAAGGGCGCACCCTTCTTAAACATTTCATTTCATGCATAAGTGTGCCACATGGATCATAAAAAATTGATTCATAAAACATAATCATTTATTCCACGATAAAGGAATGTGAAATTCATACATGAAACTTTATAATTAATAAGTAAATGTGCATAAAGATGAATACCCTTGATGGAGAAATGGGCATGGTATTCACTACACAATGGCATTGGCTTAGAAAATCGGTGCAATTTCGGCAGCGTAACGGCATGACATAAGAATTCATAAAAATGGTTGATGAGAGAGAAAGGGGTGTCTCATAATATTTAAATAAAATGGACAGTAATGGGGTCATATAGATACATTTCCAAACAATTTTAATGGAATTTAGATTCATGATACAAAAGTATTGCTTGAATGTAAAAGAGGAGAGAAAAGTTCCTTTCGGAATTTCGGCATAGTAACGGGTGTACATGGGAGGCATTTAATGAGAGAGAAAGGGGTATCCCATCATTCAAAAAATAATAGGGCAGTATGGGGGAGGTTCAAAACCATACCCCAGTATTTATAATTGAAATTAAAAGGGCATAACAATATGAAGAAAATTGGACAAAATGAGAAAGGAAGAAAAACCCTTACTTGGAAGTGTGCTTCAAAAGGCTAGAGAGAGGCTTGTGAGAGGATTCTTGGGAGCTTGGGGAACCTTGGGAGGATTATAGAGAGAGTAGAACAGAGGTTGGATGAAATAAAAAAGATTTTAGTGAGGAGGAAGTGGGATCTTGGGTGGGTTTATATAGGAAAGGTGAGGGAATTCTTTATTATTTAGGTTTGGGACCCCTTGTATTAAATTAATCAAAATCACAAACCATCCCATGGTTTTTGCCCATGGTTTTTGGAAAAGGGAAGAGTAAAACAATATTTTATAAGGCCAAAGTCCGAACATCTTAAAATAATAGGGTTGCTTACGTGGAGGTGAGTCACACTCCCATGAAAAAACCATTTAAAAAGACAAGGTGTTTAATAAGTCTTGAGGGGTCCATTAATGCTTTGAAAAGTAAGTCAAACAAATCCAAAATCACATTATTTTAATGGCAAAACATATATTGGCCAAACATAAAGATTATAGTATTTTATTACATCACTATTGGGTCATTATGATGTCATAAAACACATTATATATTTAAACGGTATTTAATTTTTACAAAAAAATTGACTGTCTCAGAAAATTATGAAAAATTCACCGTTGGATAATTTCGACGTTCTGATTCGAGAAATAACATTTATTTTATCTAAATAATTTTCTAAATATGTTAATTTTCACTTTTAAAATAAAATCATATATTTATCGAAAATTCACGGGTTTTGACAGAAATGGCTTTCAAACCTTAATAAAAATTATAATTGCATTCATAAAATTATAAGATCATTTATATTTAATAAAAATTAATTTAATAATAATAATAATAATATTTTATTAAAATATTATTTAATTCAAAAATCCCTTAATTTAATAAAATAGAATTCTTAATTAAATAATAACTAAAAATACTATTTGTACTTTAAAAAACTATTTACAATGTATCGATAATGACAATAACGTATATAAATTATTACATACAAAAAATAATGTATATGAACATAGTACTATAGATTTGTTACATAACCCCTTAAAACAGCCGCATAAGACCTAAGGGTAAGGTGTGCGATGGTGACAGACTCTTGGGGTGGCTCGGATAACATTGCTCGAGTGGTAATCTCTATCAACTTCCACTTTTCCTGTAGACGGTCCCGTTCAAGCTTGACATGATGAATCTCAGCTTGGGATTGGTCAAGAGCGAATCCCAAGGACACCACCTCTTTTCTGAGCTCCGATAAATGGGCTTCGTATGGATCAATTCTACTGGATGAGTCCATCGCTTCTTTTGTCTAAGTAAATTGGATTTGTTAAAGCCCTATATTTATACTAATCATGTGATCATTATTCAATGGCTATATTAGCAACGGTCAAAATTCTTAACATAAAACCAAAGAAGTTGACATTTTATATAAACATAAAGAGACATTTAATTAGATCAAGAGGGATTTCCATTAATGAAACTTTCGGTCGTTACAATATTCCCCCCTTAAGAAATTTCTCCCTCGAAATTTTTCCTTTTCCCACACTAAAATAGATGTGGGTAACTCAGCTTCATCATTTCCTCCGATTACCAAGACACTTCTTCAAACTTCTGGTTTCTCCACAACACCTTGACGAGGGGCATTGTCTTATTTCGTAGAACTTTTTCTCTACGATCTAAGATCTTCACGGGTTTCTCCTCGTAAGAAAGATAATCTTCCAATTGTACCACCTCAGAAGAGAGTACATGTGAAGGGTCCAGTATGTACTTCCTTAAGAGGGATACATAAAAGACATCATGTACTTTGGCCATGGTAGGTGGAAGTACTAGTCGATAGGCCACAGCCCCGACATGATCAAGAATCTCAAAGGGGCCGATGTACCTTGGACTTAACTTCCCTTTCTTTACAAACCTCATGACCTTCTTCCATGGAGATATGCTTAGAAAAACCATGTCTCCAACTTTAAACTCAAGGTCTCGTTGACGGTTATCTGCATAACTCTTCTGTCGACTCTAGGCTTCCTTGATATGCTGCTGAATGGTTTTTACCTTCTCCACCATTTCCTCGACCATTTCTAGTCCAAGCAGCTTATGTTCACTAACCTCATCCCAACATGCTAGTGTTCTTCACCTTTTCCCATACAGGGCTTCATATGGTTCCATTTGGATGCTTGAGTGGAAACTGATATTATAAGAGAACTCAACCAGAGGAAGATGTTGATCCCATCCTCCTTTAAAGTTCATTGAGTATGCTCTCAACATTTCCTCAAGTGTTTGGATAGTCCGCTTAGATCGGACATCAGTTTGAGGATGATAGGCCATACTGAAGTTCAGTTCAGTATTCAGATCATGTTAAAGAATCTTCCAAAACATAGAGGTGAATCTTGGATCTCGGTCAGACACAATAGATAGTGGTACTCCATGCAACCTTACCACTTCCCTAATATATATCTGTGCCAGTTGATCCAAAGAGAAATCCTCCTGAATAGAAATGAAGTGTGCAGTCTTTGTAAGACGATCCACAACAACCCAGATTGCATTGTTGCCTTTGGATGTCCTTGGAAGTCCGGTGACAAAGTCCATGGTGATGTTCTCCCATTTCAATTCTGGTATGGGCAATGGTTGCATCATCCCCTTAGACTTCTGCCTCTCTACCTTCACTTGCTGACACACCAGGCACTTTGATGTATATCCAGCGATCTCCTTTTTCATATTATCCCACCAAAAGTTTTCTCAGAGATCTCGATACATCTTTGTTCTCCCTGGGTGAATAGACAAATTTGAACTATGTGTATCATCCAAAAGTTCCTTCTTCAGCTCCAGACGTAATGGAACACATATCCTTTTCCCAAATCGCACAATTCTATCTTCATTAACATTAAACTTCGAGGATTTACCTTTTTTGATAGCTTCCACTTTCTCCTGAATTCCCACATCATCCTTTTGAGCATACTTTAACCTTTCCAAAAGAGACGGTTGAGCAATCATTTGTGAAAGGATTGATGATGTTCCCTTATTTATGATTCCCACGTCCATCTTCATCAAGTCTAAGAAGATTGGATCCTTCTCAATTCTCATCATTGATAGAATCGTTGGGTCCTTTCTACTTAGGGCATCTTCCACCTTGTTCGCCTTCCCAGGGTGGTAATGTATTGAACAGTCATAATCCTTGATGAGATCTATCCATCTTCTCTGGTTCATATTAATCTCTTTCTGTGTGAATATATATTTAAGACTCTTGTGGTCAGTATATATCTCACATTTCTCCCCGTAGAGATAATGCCACCAGATTTTCAAGGAAAAGATCACCACTACTAACTCCAGATCATACGTTGGATAGTTTTGCTCATGGATTTTCAACTGCCTTGAGGCATAGGATATCACTTTATCATTCTGCATCAGCACACAGCCTAAGACCTTCTTTGAAGCATCACTGAATACCAAAAAAAGTTCCCCACTTGTGGGTAAAGTGAGCACGGTGTCACACCCCGCCAACTATAGAGGAGACCCGGTGGTGAGGTTCTCTAGAATCCTCTAGAGTTATCTACATCTCCACCAAGTTCCGGAATATTCCAGACTTCTCCGGAGTGTTTCGGAACACCCCTTGGGCCTTGAAAGGTCCGGAACATTCTAGGCCACCATGGAAGGTTGTGGATCACAATGGGTTCTAGAATGCTCCATGTATATTCTAGTAGAGTAGGCTAGAATACTCTAGAATCATGTGGATGTGTACATATTCTAGAATGTTGTAGACTTTTCCACCAAGACCTATATAAAGGGAGTGGCTCCTCATTTGTAGACACACAGAAGTTGAGAGCATTTGAGAGCTTCTTTGCACTTGTGTCTTGTGAGATTGTCAAGCACTTTCCTTATGATCCATACTTCCGTTGTGAGTGTCGAAAGGCTGAACTCGTCTAGGCTTTGTGAAAGGAAAGCTAGCCGGGTGCCGCATGAGAGCTTGGGAGAAAGCCAAGTCCTGTGACAGTTGGTATCAAAGGTGTTCAAGGAAAGTGTTCGCGATGGCAGGCTCGAATGTGGAGGATCCTGTTATGTCCGAAAGGGAGGCCATGCCAACCATTTCTAAGAAGAAAGCCGGGAAGTCTCGTGAGACCGTGGCGACTCTTGAGGAGCGTCTCCTAAGGGAGGAGGAGTGCCTTGCTGATGTGAAAGAAAGGCTCGAGTATATTGAGGGAGACGATGAGGAAGGGGCACTAGGCATCCTGGGCCTACATGATGTGCTCTTCACTCTCCAAGACCGAGTGGCATCAGTTGAGAGGTACGACAAGGAGAATTATGCCGAGAAAGATGCCTTCATGGACTGGACAAAGGGGATCTTAGCACATCATGGAGATGTTATGGCCAGGTACGACCAAACTCTTGATAAACTTAAGAGGGAGTGGTCAAATTACCGTGGTGAGTTGGCTAGTGGGGTGCTTGTGCAGGACACACAAAAGATCGATGTGCCTCATCCAAAGCACTTCAATGGAAAGAGGGATGCCAAGGAGGTAGACAACTTCTTTTGGCAAGTGGAGCAGTACTTCGAGGCAATTGGCTTGATGGAAGACTTGAGCCGTGTGAAGACCGTCATTCTTTACTTTGGTGACGATGCATCTCTATGGTGGAGGATGAAGCACCAAGAGCTCAAGGATGGTGGGAAGGCACTTCCATCATGGGAAGAGTTCAAGCAATGGTTCTATGCTCAGTTCTACCCCGAGGAAGCTGATTGGGAAGCAAGGGACAAGCTGCGAACTTTGAAGCATACAGGGACAATCCATGAGTATGTTCGGGAGTATGTCTCGCTAAAGCTCCAAGTACGTGGCAAGCCTGATTATGATCATATGTATGATTTCATAAAAGGTCTTCAGTCATGGGCACAACAAGAGGTGCGAGGTCAACGCCCTAAGACCTTCACTGAAGCCGTGTCCATTTCCGAGTCCTTGGTGGAATACAAGAAGAAGGTTGAACCCCCTAAGCCCAAGAAGGAGTTCAAGGGTAAAGGTGGGGGAGACCAAGAGAGGAGGTGGAACCGAGATGCCCATGACAAGGGGAAGTCCAAGGATCACACCAAGGACTTATCAAGGGAATTCAAGCCCCGAGGATGCTACTTTTGCGATGGGCCTCACACATGGAAGGAGTGTCCCAAGCGGAAGGCACTCAACTCCATGTTTGAAGAGAAGGAGGAAGTTCCCAAGGAGCGGAAAATGGGGACTCTAAGGCTCTTAAATGCATTGGAGGTGAAGAACCCACCTAAGGTGCCACCTAAGGATGGGTTGATGTATGCAAAGGTGGAGTTGAATGGGAATTCCACCTATGCAATGCTTGACACAGGAGCCACACACAACTTTGTGGCCGAAGATGAGGCAAGGAGACATGGGCTAGTTGTGGCCAAGACGACTAGTCGCATGAAATCCGTGAATGCCACACCTCAACCGGCAAGTGGCATTGTCCGTGGAGTAACCCTTTGCATTGGAAAATGGAGGGATGCTATTGATCTCATGGTGGTTCTCATGGACGAATTCAAGCTAGTGTTGGGGATGGAGTTCTTCAAGAAAGCCAAGGCCATTCCAACACCTCACTTAGAGCAAATGGTGATCATGGAGGAAAGAAGCCTGTGCATGGTGACTACAAAGGTATGTGGCAACCATGACTTGTCTTTACTTTTTTCCATGCAAGTGAAGAAGGGTTTCAAGAAGAGAGAGGAGACCTGCTTGGTTTCCTTGAAAGATGATGGGTCGGTGGATGACAACCATGAGTTACCAAAGTAGGTAAAGGGCGTGCTAAGGGAGTTTAGCGACGTCATTCCACCGGAGTTTCCCAAGATACTTCCACCCAAAATGTAAGTGGGTCATGAAATTTAGTTGGTGCCGGGATCAAATCCACCATCCATGGAACCCTATCGCATGGCTCCACCCGAGTTGGAGGAGTTGAAGAGGCAGTTGAAGGAGATGTTGGATGCGGGACAAATCCAACCATCCAAGTCGCCATATGGATCGCCCGTTCTATTCCAAAAGAAGCATGATGGCTCCTTGAGGATGTGCGTGGACTATCGGGCATTGAACAAAGTCACGGTGAAGAACAAGTACCCTATCCCATTGATAGTGGATCTTTTTTATCAGTTGGTCAAGGCACGGGTGTTCAGCAAGCTAGACTTGAGGTCGGGATATTATCAAGTCCGCATTTCCATGGAAGATGTGTCGAAGACCGCATGCGTGACAAGGTATGGATCCTATGAGTTCCTTGTTATACCATTTGGTTTGACTAATTCCCCAGCGACATTCTGCACATTTATGAACAAAGTCTTCTACCAATACTTGGATAAGTTTGTGGTAGTCTACCTGGACGACATTTTCATCTATAGTGAGACAATGGCGGATCATGTGGAACACTTACAAACCGTGTTCAAGGTATTGAGAGAGAACGATTTATATGTGAAGAAGGAGAAGTGTTCCTTTGCAAGGGATGAAGTCCTCTTCTTAGGACACAAGATCAAAGGGGGAAAGCTCATGATGGATCATGAGAAGATTCGGGCTATCGATGAATGGGAGAGGCCAACTAAGGTTCCCGAGTTGAGATTTTTCCTTGGGTTAGTGAATTATTATCGGCGATTCATCTATGACTATTCAAAGAAGGCGGCTCCACTCACCGACTTGCTAAAGAAGAACAAGCCATGGGAGTGGGATGGGAAATGCGAGGAGGCATTTGAAGGCTTGAAGAAGATGGTCATAGAGGAACCGGTCTTGAGCTTGGCGGATCCGACCAAGCCTTATGAGGTACACACCGATGCTTCAGACTTTGCTATTGGGGGTGTGCTCATGCAGGAAATACATCCCATAGCTTTTGAGATCCGGAAGCTGAATGACACCGAGAGGAGGTACATGGTGCAAGAGAAAGAGATGGCATTCATGGTACATTGTCTTCAGGCATGGAGACATTATCTCTTGGGGTCTAAGTTTGTGGTGAAGATCGACAATGTTGCCACAAGATATTTCCAAACCCAAAAGAAGCTGACTCTGAAGCAGGAAAGATGGCAGGAATTCTTGGATGAGTTTGATTATTCTTTGGAGTACAAGCCTGGGACAGCCAATGTGGTGGCCGATGCACTTAGCAGGAAGATGGTGTTCAGCCACATGTCATGTATGGATTATGGGATCTTTGGTAGGATCAAGGAAGGCATGGCGCATGATCCTATAGCCAAGAACGTCTTGGCTCTTGCGGTAGAGGGAAAGACAAGGAGATTTTGGGAGGAGGATGGCACTCTTCTTACCACAGGGAGGAGGATATATGTCCCAAAGTGGGGGAACCTGCAGAGGGATCTCATCAAGGAGTGTCATGACTCAATATGGGCCGGACATCTAGGACAGCACCGCACCAAGTCCTTTATAGAGGGAGCATATTATTGGCCAAGGACGGAGGATGATGTGGAGTCCTATGTGAAGACCTGTCTTGTGTGCCAATAAGACAAGGTGGAAAATCAGTTGCCTGGAGGATTGTTGCAGCCATTGCCCATTGCAGAGAGGCCATGGGAGACAGTCACCATGGACTTCATCGTTGCATTACCGAAGTCCGAAGGGTATGGGAGCATCATCTTGGTGGTGGAAAAGTTCTCAAAGTATGCCACTTTTATCCCCACTCCAATAGATGTGATGGCAGAGCTCACTGTAAGGCTACTCTTCAAGCATGTGGTGAAGTATTGGGGGATACCATGACATATCATTAGTGACCGGGATCCACACTTCACGGGTAAGTTGTGGACTGAGGTCTTCAGATTGTTTGGATCGATGCTCCACTACTCTACGAGCTTTCACCCCCAGACGGATGGGCAGACGGAGAGGGTGAATGCCTTGTTGGAGTTCTACTTGAGGCACTTTGTGAGTGCCAATCAGCGATATTGGGCCAAGTTGCTTGATGTGGCCCAATTATCCTACAATTTTCAAAGGAGTGAGTCGACGGGGAAGAGTCCATTTGAGGTGGTGACTGGAAAACAACCCCTTACTCCTCACACAGCGGTACTTGGGGAGAAGTACCAAGGAAGCATCCCAACCACCTACACTATGGCCAAGGAGTGGAATGAGCAGGCCGACATGACGAGAACCCACTTGCACAAAGCTGCCAAGAGGATGAAGAAGTGGGCCGACAAAGGGAGAAGGGATGTGAGCTTCCATCCAGGGGACAAGGTGATGGTGAAACTCTTGCCTCAACAGCACAAAGCATTCAGGAGGGTGCATAAGGGCCTGATTCGGTGATATGAGGGACCATATGAGGTCGTGCACCGAGTTGGGGAGGTATCATACCGCTTGGAGTTTCCTCCCAAGCTGAAGATCCATCCAGTCTTCCATGTGAGTATACTCAAGCCATATCATGAAGACGTGGAGGACCCAAGCATAGGGGTGTCTACAAGGGCACCTACAGTGGTTGTCGAGTCATATGATAAGCAGGTGGATCTCATACTCAATGATCAAATAGTTCGGCAATGTGGAGTTCCACGAATCAAGGAGTACTTGATCAAGTGGAAGGGATTACCAGAGTGCGAGGCAACCTAGGAACCTGCAGACAACATGTTGCGGTTCGCGCGGACAATCGAGGAGTATCATCATGGACGCACCGAGGACGTCGCCAGAATAGGTGGGGGAGGATGTCACGCCCCGCCAACTAGAGAGGAGACCCAGTGGTGAGGTTCTCTAGAATCCTCTAGAGTTCTCTACATCTCCACCAAGTTCTGGAATATTCTAGACTTCTCCAGAGTGTTGCGTAACACCCCTTGGGCCTTGAAAGGTCCAGAACATTCTAGGCCTCCATGGAAGGTTGTGGATCACAACGGGTTCTAGAATGATCCATGTATATTCTAGTAGAGTAGGATAGAATACTCTAGAATCATGTGGATGTGTACATATTCTAGAATGTTGTAGACTTTTCCACCAAGACCTATATAAAGGGAGTGGCTCCTCATTTGTAGACACACAGAAGTTGAGAGCATTTGAGAGCTTCTTTGCGCTTGTGTCTTGTGAGCTTGTCAAGAACTTCCCTTACGATCCCTACTTCCGTTGTGAGTGTCGAAAGGCTGAACTCATCTAGGCTTTGTGAAAGGAAATCTAGCTGGGTGCCACACGAGAGCTTGGGAGAAAGCCAAGTCCCGTGACAAAGGGCACAGTGATAAGCCTCTTTTCAACTCCTTGAAGATTTCTTCGCATTCATCACTCCAAGAAAACTTTACTCCATTTCGAGTTATCTTGGTAAGAGGGTTGGATAATCATGATAAATTTCTCACAAATCGTCGATAATATCCAGCTAACCCCAAGAAGCTACGGATATCTGTTACCGATGTTGGCCTCGGTCATCCCTCAATTGCATATATTTTGGAGGGATCCATAGATATCTCATTGATTTTGATGATATGGCCCAAGAATGAGACTTCCTTCAACCAGAACTCACACTTGATGTAATTTGCATAGAGCTACTCCTTGGGCAAAGTCTTCAGTATAGTTCTTAAATGCTCCTCATGATCCTCCTTGGTTTTGGAGTATATTAGAATATCATCTATAAAGACTACCACAAATTTGTCTAGGTAATATCTAAAGAATCATTCATTAAGTACATGAATATTGCTGGAGCATTAGTGAGTCTGAAATTCATTACTATGAATTCATAGTTCCCACATCTTGTGCGAAAAGCAGTCTTGGGGATATCTTCCTTCTTCACCCTTACTTGATAATATCCCGACCGCAAGTCCACCTTGGAGAAGTATTGTGCTTCACACAGCTGATCAAACAAGTCATCAATCCGTGGTAGAGGATACTTGTTCTTTATCATGATTTTGTTAAGTTCACGATAATTGATGCAAATCTGCATTGACCCATCCTTCTTCTTGACGAAGAGGACTGGTGCACCCCATGGTGAAGCACTTGGGCGTATAAACCCTTTATCCAGATTCTCCTATAGTTGTTTCTTCAGCTCTTCAAGATCTACAACATCCATTCTATATGGAGTCTTGGATATTGCTAATGCCCTGGGTATAAGTTCAATTGAGAATTCAACATCTCTTCTAGGAGGAAGACTAGGCAGTTCCTCGGAAAACATGTCCGTGAATTCCCTCACAATAGACATTTCTTCAAGGATGGTTTCTTCCTTGGACTCAATCATCTGATCTAGATACGCATGCTCATAGGGTAGTAATATCCATGCTTGAGATTATGGAGCTAAAGGAGATTCATCTTCCTCCTTACACTTGTAAAGAATCAGGGGTCGATTCTCTATATGGAGTGTGATTTCCCTCTCCCGACAATTTATGCTGGCTCTATATAAGAAAAGTCAATCCATGCCAAGAATTGCATCAAATTCCACCATAGGGAGTATGATGAGGTTTTTTGGGAAATTCAATCCACGGATTATAATAGGGGAGGACTTATATTCATAGGATGCAATTATTTCCCCATTTTCCATTCTCACCGGCATCTTCACTTCCATGATTTGTGGTGGTGCTGGGATTGTTCTACTAAACTTTTGAGATATAAAAGAATGTGTAGAACCTGAATCAAAAAGTTTGTTTGCTATTCTTGAATGAATAACTAGCGTACCTGTCACCACTTCGTTGTTGGGGTTCACTTCGGTAGAAGTGATGGAAAAATCTCTTCCTTGTTGCCTTGGAGGTTATTGGTTGCCTCCGAAAACCCTTGGATTAGGCCACTGATTTGAAAAATGACCTGGTTATTTGCATTTGTAGAATTGAAAAACGTGTTGAGGTTCGAACAGAGCATTCCTCTCCTCTATCACAGCTGCGGGTCCTTCTTGCCGGCAGTTAACAGCTAGGTGCCCTTCTCTTCCACACCTGAAGCATTTCCTTGTCCCCTTAAGGCAATTTCCTAGGTGGTTCTTTCCGCACTTTTGGAAAGTGGGGTGTTGGATCTTCTTAGCACCATTAGATTTATCCATCGGACCACCAGCAATGAAGTCCACCTTATTCTTCTTATCCCAATGATACCCATGTGATTCTCTAATCTCCATTTTGACCTTGAGGGCACATCGGACAATTTCCTCATAGCTGTCGAAGTCACGGATCTCCAATGCTTTCCGCAGGCTAGGCCTCATCCCACCAAAGAAGCGGTCAACTTTTCGTTCTGGGGTAATGACAAAGCCGGAAGTATATCGTGAAATCCTTGTGAAGTTTACCTCATACGCTCCAATAGATTCTTCATCTTTTTTCTTGAGGGGAAGGAAGTCCCTTTCCATCTAAAGCCGGAGGGTGCGCGGAAAATATTTATCGAAAAACATCTTCTGGAAATCCTTTCATTCCAACGCCTCGATCTCCTCCTCGGGCTTTGTATTTTTGATCAACGTCCATCATTGATCAGATTCACCCTCCATACGATAAGCCGCCAAAAGAACCTTCTCTTGTTCATAACATTTAAGGATGGAGAAGATCTTTTCAATGGAGTTGATCCATTGTTCAGCGATCGTGGGATCGGATGATCCACTAAAAGTATGAGGCTTTTGTCTCATGAAGCTCTCGATAGTGACTTGTTCTTTATTAGGTGGGGTTGAACGTTCCTATTGACCCATGTTTCTATTCAAAACATGATTTATCTGAGAGAGAAGTGTGATAATGTTTGTGATTCCTGCTCCCATTGGATTGGGCATCTCATTAGTACAGTCATCACACTGATCTTCACAACAGTTGTTAGCCCGAGTCCTCCTATTACCAACCATTGGCTGGAATAAAAGTAAAGTTAGGGGTAACACATAAAGGGTAATCCAAAGACAAAATTTGATGACTTATAAATAAACTTTTATTTCCTTAAATCATGAGTCTATAGGCTTGGCTTTTCATGATCTACTTTCTAATATATATTATTAGGGGCATTTTTTTAATTCCCTTAATAAGGGTTCATACTAAGCTTGTAAATTTATCAAAACATATCCCCCGGGAGTGTCATAACCAAGAGTGCAGCAAGGGTTTTTGTCGTGCACCAGTTCCCGTTCGAGTCTAGCTCAAAGCGGTGTTTTCGGGTTTTACCCCTATGATACATCTGTGCCAGAGCCGCCTCTACTTGCTCGTATCCAGACAGGGATGTATTTACTTGATAACCCACTTACTAAATACTCACCAAAACTTAGGGATGTTTTTATTATACTTAGTCTTGTCTATAATTCTTTACTAGTGTTTTCTAATCCTAATCCCAAAAATAACTAAACCTATCCTCTGATACCAACTATGACAACCCTGTTTTTTATTACAACTTAAACATGATTTATTACATAAAACTTCACTTGATACAATAAAGAAGATTGAGAGGTTTAGTGTCTTTGGGGCTTAGGATCATTACATAAAAACTTTAAACAAGAAATAAAATGTCTTTATTAAAAACTTCATTTACATGACCACTACATTCCATTGTACTTAGCATTGCATGGGATAACCTGAGGACATGCATAAGAAAAGGGTGAGCTATAAAGCCCAGTAAGGGAATACACATGGAATAACATGAGGAGTAAAATACATGTTAGACATAAGGAATATCAATATAGCACAATAGAAACATGAACATAAAGTCATGATAAAGCATGATAATCATAACATGGAAATGTGGCAACAACACTTAACACGGAATTAGCATGAGCCAAGACTCATTGCACATGGAGCATGAGTAAATCCTCATTGCACATGAAGCACAAGTAAACCCTAGTTGCACTTAAATTATCATGATTCAACACTAATTTCACATGACATATCATGATACTATACTTTACCCAATGCATTGGAGTGCTAAAAGGGCACACCCTTCTTAAACATTTCATTTCATGCATAAGTGTGCCACATGGATCATAAAACATTGATTCATAAAACATAATAATTTATTCCATGATAAAGGAATGTGAAATTCATACATGAAACTTTATAATAAATAAGTTAATGTGTATAAAGGTGAATACCTTTTATGGTGAAATGAGCATGGTATTCACTACACAATGGCATTGGCTTAGAAAATTGGTGCAATTTCGGCAGCATAACGGTGTGACATAAGAATTCATAAAAATTGTTGATGAGAAAGAAAGGGGTGTCTCATCATATTTACATGAAATGGACAGTAAGGGGGTCATATAGATACATTTCCAAACAATTGTAATGGAATTTAGATTCATGATACAAAAGTATTGCTTGAATGTAAAAGAGGAGAGAGAAGTTCCTTTCAGAATTTTGGCATAGTAACGGGTGTACATGGGAGGCATTTAATGAGAGAGAAAGAGGTCTCCCATCATTCAAAAAATAAGAGGGCAGTATGGGGGAGGTGAAAAACCATACCCCATCATTTATAATTTAAATTAAAAGGTCATAACAATATGAAGAAAATTGGACAAAAATGAGAAAGGAAGAAAAACCCTTACTTGGAAGTGTACTTCCAAAGGCTAGAGATAGGCTTGTGAGAGGATTCTTGGGAGCTTGGGGCACCTTGGGAGGATTATAGAGAGAGTAGGGAAGAGGTTTGACAAACTCCAAAGGCTTTTAGTGAGGAGAAAGTGGGAGCTTGGGTGGGTTTATATAGGAAAGGTGAGGGAATTCTTTATTATTTAGGTTTGGGACCCCTTATATTAAATTAATCCAAACCACAAACCATACCATGGTTTTTGCCCATGGTTTTTGGAAAAAGGAAGAGGAAAAAAATATTTTATAAGTCCAAAGTCCTAAATTCTTAAAATAATATGGTTCCTTATGTGGATTTTAGTCACACTCTCATGAAAAACCATTTAAAAAGACAAGGTGTTTAATAAGTCTTGAGGGGTCCATTAATGCTTTGAAAAGTAAGTCAAACAAACCCAAAATCACATTATTTTAATGGAAAAACATATATTGTCCGAACATAAAGATTATAGTATTTTATTACATCACTATTGGGTCATTATGATGTCATAAAACACATTATATATTTAAACGATGTTTAATTTTTACCCAAAAATTTGATTGTCTCAGAAAATTATGAAAAATTCACCGTTGGATAATTTCGACCTCCTGATTCAAGAAATAAAATTTATTTTATATAAATAATTTTCCAAATATGTTAATTTTCACTTTTAAAATAAAAACCGACATTTATCGAAAATTCACGGGTTTTGACAGAAATGGATTTCAAACCTTAATAAAAATTATAATTGCATTCATAAAATTATAAGATCATTTATATTTAATAAAAATTAATTTAATAATAATAATAATATTTTATTAAAATATTATATAATTCAAATATCCCTTAATTTAATAAAATATAATTCTTAATTAAATAATAACTAAAAATACTATTTGTACTTTAAAAAACTATTTACAATGTATCGATAATGAAAAGAACGTATATACATTATTATATACAAAAAATAATGTACATGAACATAGTACTGTCGATTTGTTACATAACCCTTTAAAACAGCTGCATAAGACCTAAGGGTAAGGTGTGCGATGGTGACAGACTCTTGGGGTGGCTCGGATAACATTGCTCGAGTGGTAATCTCTATCAACTTCCACTTTTCCTGTAGACGGTCCCGTTTGAGCTTGACATGATGAAGCTTAGCTTGGACTTGGTCAAGAGCGAATCCAAAGGATGACACCTCTTTTCCGAGCTCCGAAAAATGGGCTTCGTATGGAGCGATTCTACTGGATGAGGTCATCGCTTCTTTTGTCTGAGTAAATTGGATTTGTTAAAGCCCTATATTTACACTAATCATGTGATCACAGTTCAATGGTTATATTAGCAACGGTCCAAATTCTTAACATAAAACCAAAGAAGTTTACATTTTATATAAACATAAAGATACATTTAATTAGATCAAGAGGGATTTCCATTAATGAAACTTTGGGTCATTACATTGCAAGCCTTGTAAAATTCACTTCGTATATACCAACAGATTCATCATCCTTTTGCTTAAGCTCAAGGAACTACTTCTCCATATTTGTTCGAAGAATACGATGGAAGTACTTATTGAAAAACAATTTCTTGAACTCATTCCATTCCATGGATCCAATTTCATCTTGGGGCCTTGTATTTTTAACTAGAGTCCACCACTGGTCTGCTTCACCTTCTAACCGGTAAATAGACAAAATGACTTTTTCATGCTCTGAACAGAGAAGTATAGAAAATATCTTTTCAATGGTACCAATCTATTGTTCAGCAACAAGTGGATCAGAAGACCCACTGAAAGAAGGTGGGCGTTGCCTCATGAAGGACTCAATAGAATATTGTTCCTTTCTCTGCTCATTTGGAAGTCCAGAATGATTCATAGCTTGTGTAAGTATAGCAATAAGATTTTTCACTCCATCTCCCACAACATTGGTTTGTTCAGGAGGAAAATCATTGCATTGTCCATTACATTGATCAACACGGTTCCTTCGGGTTCCAACCATCGTCTAAAACCCAAAAAGAATAGTGTAAGGAAAAAATCAAGATAGGGAAAACAACATAATAAAGGGGGAGTATCTTCAATATATAACATCTTATGTTTAATTCTAATATCGTTACTATAATTCTAGGACTATTACCTATACATATACTTAACCTTAGGGACATCCCTAGAAATACCTTAGAAATATCTCTAGGGATCTCACTAAAGTTTATGCATCCTAGTTTCCAAAGGTTAACAAAACCTTTCCTCTGATATCAACTGTAGAGACCCGAAGCTTGACGTACATGGACATTACATTACTTTTTCGGAATACTTAATACATAACAAAAACCAACACTCAAGGATCTTAATAGTTTAGTGTCTTTGGAAACTCGGAACATAATCTTCTAATCATGGTGAAAGATCTTCAACATGTCCCATAAAGATCTTCCCTTTTTTTTCTTACCTAAAACCTTTCTTTATATCCTGGGGAAAAGAAAACATATAAAGGGTGAGCTCAAATTCTCAGTAAGGGTAAGCATGGAGAAAATAAAACAAACCATATACATTTGAACTTAAAAACATGAACATAATGTTTAAACATCAAAATCTTGAGCAATGACATAAAACATAGCAGTACATAAGGCATAGATCATCACGGAACATCAACCATCATAAAATATCATGGGAATAAATCATGTAATTGGGGAAAACTATTAAGCCCATGATATGATTTCCATAGTAGCCAAGGCATTGCTGCCAAGACCATCTTAGTGGACAAAGTCCCTTTTTGAATCGAGTTCACTCCTCATTCCAGTTCTGTATCACTGAACTGGATTAACTTACTATTACATCCATGTCTATCTCATGAGATATAAATCTTTACCCAATGCATTGTAGGTAGATATAGGTCTCACCCATCTCATATTGAAATCATTCTTACGTGTGACACAAAAAAATCATAAATCATTCATCAGGACCCAAAGAATAAAATGGGTTTCATAAACATCATCCCATCATAACATAATCCATATAAAACAAATGGATATAATTTCATCATATGAAAATTGAAACCATGTAAATCATAGAGACATTATACTTGAAACATACACATATGATATAATGTCATCTTAGATGGAAAATGGTTTTCGATAAAACACTTGAAATGAATTCTTGAAGAAAATATCCTTTCTTATAGAAAATCATTTTCTTTTCACAAAATGTGATGAAATTTTAAAATAAAGGGATTTTGTTGAAAATAATCATGAAATATTGTGGAGGAAGCTTCATGAAAATAAGGCTTTATGAAATCGTAAAAATCCATTCATGCTGTATAAGTTAAAAAAACATTCTTCTCGTACTTTAAACGGAAAAGTCAAAAAGTACCACGTATGGTAAACAAAAGAAAGATTCCTTACATACCATGTAGTAAAAGTCAAAAATGGGTAAAAAGGACTTTAAACATACATGAAACCATTTTTAGAAAACAGGGACATGGATGATAAATATAACCCCAGTAAATACTTACGAATAAATAATCTCGGATAAAAACGAGATTGGAAAGGTTATCCCTTACAAAGATCTTTTTGTAAATAAAATAGATCACTTATGTGTATTCAATATAAGGTCACATAAAGAAATTATAAATACATTATAAGATATAAAAATTCATTTCTCACATAATCAAATAACGACATAAACAAGAAAGAGAAGATCAACCCAAAGAACGGAAATTGGGTTAAGAAGTTCCCTTACCTCGTGTCTGACTTGAATCGATCGTTCTTTAATCTCCTGAATAATAAACCAAAGATAATTTCTACTTGATTAAGAATATTTTTCAAGTTTATTATTCCTTTTATATCACTTATTACCATTTTATAAACATTATGTAACCATTTAAGTTAATAATGTTCGTTTTGTTGATATTTGGTACTTGAGTCAAAAATGGACTTCTTATAATTACATGTTGTTCATGTGGTCAAAGGTTAATTATATTCAGAATTATATTCATGATTTATATATCATATATGTCATATATATCCAGCATATACTTGTATTTATAATAGTACATAGCATATGGAGGTAAGAAATGAAATGCACCGTTCATGGAGATGGTAAGTCGTACGTACGCATGAACGCTACTTTCATTTCTATTTCTTATTTTAATGGAATTAAAACATAATGATACATATTATATTATAATTCTAGTATAATATCATATATATAATATCATTAAATCCATCCTTTATACATCTCACATAAGGCATTAACAAATCACATCATTTTGAGGGGGCGGTAGTCCGCACTTCCTCAAATGAGATTATCGTATTTACCCACTATGGAAACCATAAAGGCTTGATATAATTGGGAAGTAAAGAAGCATAAAGAAATCATAAACATAATATATATCATATATAAATACAGTTCCATCATAATGTCCACCATGAGAGGCGGTAGGAGAAAATCGAACAATCATTGTTTCGTGAGGCGTTAGTTTTCCATCCACAGAAACATTATGTTCTTCATCCATTAGATGGAGGTGTGTGTAAGTGTAGTTTGAATCCTTCTCATAACAACATCCTAGTATATTTAGGATACTGGTGTTGTTACAAAACAAAGTATTAAAAAGAGTTTAGGGGTTGGATAAGTAGAATAAAAGAAAACAATTTAAGAGAAAATGTTACCTTTAATTTGGTTAACTTCCTTTGGTTTGAACAAAAAGGACTTCTTGAAGTGCCTTCTGCCTAAGGTAAGGCTTATAGGTGGAGGAGATGGATGTATGGAGCTTAATTGATAGAGTTTGGATGAGCCAAATGGCTTGAGAGGAGTGAGGAATTTGATAGAAATGGTCTCCTTTTATAAGGGAGAGGAGGGGCTCTTTTGGAAAGTGTGAAAATATTATTTTCTTATAAACTTATCTTTGGTTTCAAAAGGTCCAAAAATCATTAAAGATGAATATAAAATGACTCATGGTCTAAATAAAATCATACAATCAGAATTGAAAATTTTTTGGATAATATTTCATTCATTATAATCTTATTTATTTAAATCATTTATTAATGAGGTAAATACTACATCATTATTGTGTCATAAATAATTTAATTTATTTGATGTCTAAAAATTATAAAAAAAAATACCATCATGTAGGAAATATTTTTATCTTTCCAATGAATATTTATAGTTGAAATGATAATTTATATAATCCCTTATAAAAATTAATTACTAAACGATTTTTGTTAATGTCAATTTTGTCTTTACATTAAATTAATTAATCCAAATTGTCATTATCACTACCAAGTGTCTCAATGGGGTCCCCAAATCGACCCAAGGATGCCCATGGTCGTCCACTACTCATCCAATAAGGTTAGGACAAGTGTTAAGGTAATTTTAAATTATTATAATATTCTTTTAACCTTGAATTACCCTATTTACCTTTAACTGCGGTAAATAGAAGTCAAAAGTTACTATTCACCAAAAATTATTTTCATCTCATTTAACCGCATTTTACTTTTTGATAACAACCATGTATGTCGGATTTTTGAAATTCAATTCATAGAAATGGTAAAATTTCATTTAAATGAAAGAGTCGGTTTTTTAACTACCACTAAGTGGTTTCACTATTCATCAAAAATTGAAGTTTTTCAGAAAAATACCAAAAATTCAGCCTAAGCTATATTTGATCTTCTAAATTCAAAAATTATGTCTATTTTTCAAATTTAAAACATAGAAGTGGCATTAATTAATTTTAAAATTAATTCCTGTTATCAAAACAAATAGCGTGTTTTTAAGAAACAATAACTATCAAAAGACCGACACTTGTTTATGTCCAATTTCAAAGTAAAAAATAATTCCAATGACCAAAATTATATTAAATGGTAAAAATATATTCTAATTACACTATAAAACCAATTAAAAAGATAATCTAACCATATAAATTATAGTGATGAAAAAAGTTGTTTTTAATTAAAATATAGCGTGTTTTTACTATTCATTAAAATATGAAAGTTATCAGAATAATATGAAAAATTCATCCAAATTAAATTTTTATATCCTGATTCCAAGGAAGAATTTTATTTTATCAAATTGAACTTATAAACATGTTAAAAACTAGATTTAAAGTGGGTGGGCCATCAAAAGGCGGCAAAACTACATTTTTTGAAAAATACTTATTTTACCTGAAAAATTTATTTTGTTCGCATACCATGTTCTATAAAATTTGTAAGATGAATAATAATGTTATAAAATTAAAAATTTAGTTAATACTATTCATAACAGTTAGTCCATAATAATATTATAACCATATGTCGTTGTTTAGTGAAACCCGGTATTGCATACAACACACGCTATCGAGGAAGGTCGTGATTGCGTGTAATGCAAGCCAAGTCAGGGTTGCGTGTTGTGAAAGACTCCTTCATTGTTTCATATAATAGAATCCAACCATATTTCATTTATACATTGAATATATATATATACACTCAATGTTGCGTAGAATAACTACTATCAAACGAACTTGAAATTGTATGTAACATGATCCAAGAATAGTGTTGCGTATACTGCAAGCTAATACGGTGTTGTGTATAGTGCAAGGTAATCTTGGTGTAGCGTACAACAAAAGATATGAAAAAAATAATATATCTCATAAAATCTCAGGGTGTTACAATGTTGCCCTGCGGATGTCGTTGGACCAGGCTAACACGCCGCGGTCATGATGCGGTCACGCTGCGGTCACGCCGCGGTCACGCCGCGGTCACGCCGCGGTCACGCCTCGGTAATGTCGTGATTTGGCCCTACTCCAGCCATACCCACCTCACACCATCCCCCTTCCACCTTCATTTTAGCTCACTGCCACCACCATTCCATCCCACAACAGCCCCCCTGCCACCTTCGAATCAGCCCGCACCATCCCCCCAACACCTGCAACCAGCCCCCTTCTACCAGCATTCCAACCCCCTTCCACCAGCATTCGAGCCCGCACCAACCCCCAGCCACCTTCAATCCAGCCCGCACCAGCCACCACACCAGCCACCACCCCCCAGCCTCCTGAAAAACACTCATGCCAACCATCTGCCACCTGCAAAACAGCCCCAGCCACCAGTTCCATCCCTCCCCAGCCCCCAGCCTCCTACATCCCATCCCGCACCAGCCCCTGCCACATTCCCAACAGCCCCTAGCCACCTGCAATCCAGTCCACACCATCCCCCTTCCACCTATTCCAGCCCACACCAGCCACCGCACCAGCCCCCAGCCTCCTACATTCCAGGATGCGTGAGAAAAACTCCATGAAAATCACAAAAAGGAAAGGTAAAAGCAGATCCCCTTTCATGAGTCCTCTTTTCCCCAAAAGGTAGCCATGTAAACTACCATTAATGTTCACCGAGAACATTGGGGTAGAGATGCATATTTTAACCCAAGACGAGAACCTAGCCGGAAATCCGAGAAGATCCAAAGCATCCCATAATGAAGGCACACCTAGGAACCCCAGATCAAGATAGTAGCCCCACAATAATTCCTGGGTAACAAGATTCTTAGGATGAATTGGTTTTGGTACTGAAGGTTGGGGATATATTTATCCATATTTATATTTATGAGTCTCTTAAGGTTATTTTTGTAACCATCCTACTAGAGGGTTCGAGTTATAAATGGTGGAAGTCTATTATTCAGACTAAGCCAGACAAAGACTATTCTTGGAAAAGTTTTAAGGCATTTTTCATTTATCATTCTTTCATAATGAAGTGAAGGTACTGATGGCTATAGAATTTTCTAGGAGGGGTTGTCCAGGTGGGGTGTCGAAGGGATGTCCAGGGGGCGTCGGGGGGGGGGGGGGGGGGTTGCAGGGCAGGGGGAGGGTGCAGGTGGGGTGTCTAGGAGGGGTTTTCCAGGGGGTGTATAAGGGATATTCGAGGGGTCTATAGGGCAGGGTGCAGGTGGGGTGTCCAAGGGCTGTCCAGGGTGTCGGGGGGTCTACAGGGCAGGGGGAGGGTACAGGTGGGGTGTCTAGGAGGGGTTGTCCAGGGGGGTGTCCAAGGGCTGTCCGAGGGGGGGTCAGGGGGATCTGTAGGGCTGGGGGCAGGGTGCAGGTGGGGTGTCTAAGGGGGCTGTCCAGGGGGTGTCCAAGGGATGATTTGAAGAGATAAACCCACAAGAAATGAGACCTAACCTCATAGAAATAATTTTGCTAATGATTTTTTGAAAGGTATTCCCAATAGCAATAGGTATGAAATCCTTTAAATCCACATCAAGGGATGCAACAAGGGAGATTGTTGGATTGGTGTAGCCCGATCCAGTTGGGTCGAATGCTTGTGGCCCGCAACTATCGCGGGTCGAGCTCTGTAGTGAACTCGTTGGGGGTTGTAGGGGGCAACGCACCCCTGCTCCGGGGGTCTGGGGGCCGAAGGTCCCAGCCCAAATTTTTTCGGTATTGTAGCACCTCTGACCACTATAACGGAGCTGACCTACCGACACCGACAGGCACTATAGCAGTGCGGAATTTAGAGTCAACATTCTTGTAGCACTTTTGACAAAGGTTATCACCATTCACTATAGCGACGTGGACTTACTTTTTCAGAATAGTGACCATCTTCTCCATTTTATGGCCCATTTACGGTCTAGGGTTACTACTGTAAAAAATCTGTATTTGTGCTCCCAATATAGTAAATTTTCTGCCTCTTTGTGGATGTAGGGTTATTCCCGAACCATGTAAATTTGTGTGTCCCATGTCTATTTTTCTTTCTGCATTCTTATTTTGTTTCTTGTTTCTATCATTGCGACTCCCGACGATTTCGGAACATACATTAGAGGAAGACTGTGCACTTTTATTTGCAGAGTACGAGGAGATTCACATGATAACTAGGCAAGTGGAAATGCTAACCTTCACCGAAGAGGATCCAGTTGCTTGGATCACTCGTGTTGAGACATATTTCTCTATCCATTAGACATGTGAAGAAATGAAGGTGTTGTTAACTTAGTATGGAAGGGATGAATCAGTTTTTGATCATTTCTCTGAAGTTAGTTGAACCACAACTCATATGGATACAGTGCAAGGAGTAGCTACTCAGTAGATATGGTGATGCAACAGAGGAAGATTCGGTGATTTTCTTGAAAGGTTTACGATAGGTCGGGGAAATAGATGACTATATTGATGAATTCGAGTGGATGACATTTTGCATACCAGACTTCATTGAAAAATGGTATATCAGTATGTTTATTGGTGGACTTAGACCAAAGATTGGGAACACTGTGGTGACTCACGAGCCACTGAACAAGGCATGATTATTAACCAAAAGAATAATTGAACACCCTGAACCACACAACAAGAGGAATGCATTTAGTAGCTAAGGGAGTATCTGAAATTCAAGTTATGTAAATATTAAGTGATAGAGAGAATAAAAAAGTAATAGTATATAGATTAGATCACTGTATAAAACCAATAGAAAATATGAATTATAGTATGGAGGAAGGAAAAAGGAGAAGAGGAAGAATAAGAAGAAGAGAGAGGAATCGTGGGAGAAGACCACTTCTCCGAGAGCTATCTAGAATGTTCCAACGTCCAAGCCCCCAACAACCTTGCTGAAATTCAAAAAATGAATCCCTACCCCTCCCTAACCTACTAACCCCCTATTTATTTTCCTACCCACCAGCCAATGACCCCCAACCACTAACTATAAGAAATTACAAAGTTTCCCCTACCAAAACTAACTAAACCAAAATACAAATCTGTCTTTGGTAGTACCCACACACTCCTACGGATAGCTCCATCTATCCCCTGCATTCCTAACATTCCCCCTCCCTTAAAAACCACCTTGTTCAGGTAGAACTCCAAAAGGCATGACACGACTTTCTGAACACTGGAATGGTAGCCCCCCTGAAGATGGTTGCACACTTGCATCAGCTTCAGCAACAACCTTTCCAACTCTATCTACATTGAATCCATAACTATTTCTGTCATTTTTCTACTTGAATCTTTTCCTGAGTGCATGTGCAACAAAGCCATCAATATTCTTATCTTGACGGGAAAAAATTACCAGTTGGTTCTGAACCATTCCCCCGACTCCCATTGGTATCCCTTGTTCATCCTCTAAGCATTGGAGATGAACATTCAATTGTACCAAACAAGGAGGCTTGTGATTTTTCTCTTGGTTCACTATGATCCTTTACCAGATCCGATTCAGCTTTGTTCCTTACTTACCAAAATGGCACTAACTGAAAATTTCCCTGGATGAGAAAATTTTGAAACGGAGTCTCGACGAAAAGTGTTTGGACATTCGGAACTAGGGAGCTCTAGAAAAGCTTAATCACAACTGATTTTCCTTTACTGTGTTGCATTGTTTGTGAAGAATTTCACAGAACACATCAGCAAACCCTTCACAAGCTTCGAAGTTTTAAGGAAAATTGACTAGATGTAGACAGAGAGCTTTAACATTGCTAATGAATTTTCCAACCCCATCACCATGATCTCGAGCAGGGCAGTTTGCAGATGTGATTTCTGGTGTTCCTCTAAGAAAATGTGGTGTGAACGTTGACACACCTACATTTTGATTTTCTGAACTGACAACCAAGGTAGAGGGCTGGCCAAGTTGGTAGGGAACCCCATCAAAATGAACTACATTGTTCCTCACATCAAACACTACCAGCAACTTAAATGAAAAGTATTGTGCTTGGACAGTGATGAGTTCCTCATCTTTGAGCTGGTTTGGGAAAAATTCACTGCCATGAACATTAAGACATAACAGTTGCTGCACGTATTAAACACAAACCCTACCGGTAAACCACTCATCCTTGGTAACCCAATTTCTACACTTCCCTTATAGTTGTTGTCCTCCCATGTCACAGAATCCGTAGGCAACTCTTCCATCATTTATATAGTCTTTTGTCATCTCTCTTGCAAAGCCCGAGCAAAATTCTACCCCACCATCTCTTTTCAAGGCTCCAATGCAAACACAACAACACTGAAAATTTTATATTTAAAACCTCTATTAATTTCTCCATGAGATTTTCTCCCTACACTCATCATGATTTGTTCTTCCAGACTCGAGCTACAATTGTTTAAGCAGTTTCCCTTAGCGTTCTTGTCTGTGCTACCCAGTTCTCTGGCACCCTCTTGTTATTGTGACTCTGAGTTCTTGGTGTCGAAGTTCCCCTTTGTGGGATCATTTTGTACCTTTTCCTCATCTCTCTTTCTAGATTTTTGCCTCTACAACAACACCACAGTCCAATAATTTCCTAGTATGATATGTTAAATACCTTAGTAGAGGACTTCCTTTTTCTTCCGATAACACACTCATCATGTGCCGAAAAGAAACTGTGGAAATTACAGTTGTGACACCCATCCTGTTGACCAGCAATGCCGACAATGTAGATTTTCCATAGCCACTTGTGACGCACCACAACAGAGTTACAAATTTCTTCTTTTCTTTGATTTTGTAAACAAAAATCAGGTCAACACACTAGTTAGGGCCCAAAAACTTGTATTCAGTAGGAACATCACAAGAAACATCCGAGAAGCTCTCTCTTATAACTTCCATTATCATCCACCTCATATGCTATTCATTTTCGCTCTTTAAATGCAAATGATTTCCAGTTTTCACCATATTCGTGCAACAATTAACACATTCTCTAACTTACTGTTAGTGTTGCAGGAGACAGATAGAGTTTCTAATATATTTCCCCTATGTGATCTTTAGCACCAAAAACTTTTGACTCGGCTTCACGTATGTGTACACCTTCACCCAAGAAATTATCTCGTCTTTCCACCACTCTAGATTAATTGCACTTTGCCAAATCTTGGATTCTGTAGCTTGGAGAAAAATAGTAATGATGCAACCCTCCCTTCCAGCATACATTGGGAGACAAGCAGATACGAATACCACTAGAACTAAAACAAACATTCTGCCCATGGATTCTTCTTTTACAGTTTTGGTTTTGGAAAACTAAATTTAAATGTTTTGTTACAAAGAAAAACCATCTTTGGGAAGAAAACCAGTAAAGAATGGAATACTTTATTTTGAATTTCATTACATATTTTATGAACCAAGAGAGTTACCACCTGAGTTAGAGATCATTTTATTACTTTAATTCATGGTGAAACACCAATGAATATATATGACCATATAAGCTAGATCCTTCCTTGAATGAGAAGGATGGAAAACAATTATCTGGCAGGGGGATAATGGTGGGGGGTGCAGGTGGGGTGTCTAGGAGGGTTGTTCGGGGGGGCTGCAGGGCAGGGGGAGGGTACAGGTGCAGTGCAAGGGGGTGTCGAGGTGGGGGTTGGGTGCAGGGCAGGGGGAGGGTGTAGGTGTGGTGCAAGGGGGTGTCCAGGTGGGGGTGGGGTGCAGGGCAGGGGGGAGGGTGAAGGTGCGGTGCAAGGGGGTGTCCAGGAGGGGGGATCTGGCAGGGGGGATACTGGTGGGGGAGGGGGGTCTTCAGGGCAGTGGGGAGAGGGTTCAAGGGGGTGTCTAGGAGGGGGGGACCTGGCAGGGGGGTGCAGGGGGGTCCTCAGGGCAGGGGGAGGGTGCAGGTGGGGTGTCTAGGAGGGTTGTCTGGGGGGGTCTGCAGGTGGGGGTGTAGGGGGGAGGGTGCGGGTGCAGGTGTGGGTGCGGGTGCGGGTACGGTGCAAGGGGGGTTTCCAGGAGGGGGACCTGGAAGGGGGGATACTGGTGGGGGTGCAGGGGGTCTGCAGGGTAGTGGGGAGGGTTCAGGTGCAGTGAAAGGGGGTGTCCAGGAGGGGGGAGACCTGGCAGGGGGTTGCAGGGGGGTATGACGGGCAGGGGGGAGGGTGTATGTGGGGTGTCTAGGTGGGTGCAGGGGGAGGGGGGTCTCCATGGGGGGGGCGATGTCTTACATCAATTTCCATCCATCGAGTGATGTGTCAAATTCTTAGATATACACTAATGACACTGGTGTTATCATACATGATCAGAACAAGTGTATGAGTGAAACCATTATCTAGCCCTTTGGAAATACCCTAGGATTCTACTAAGTTCTTTTTCAACAATAAGGACTGCTCTCAGTTCTCTGGCCCTTTGCAGAGACTCTTCAATACACCCCTTAGCTGTCCAATAACAATTCAACAGCTCCTTTCCTAGTCCAAAAGAGACGGTTAACTGGGTAGTTTTTCCACACACAAGATGTAAACAATTGTTGAACAGTCTGGAGAAATCACCCTGGTACATCAACCAAGCCATCTGTTTCTATATTTCCAGAAATATTTGATGCACCTGGGGGTGTAGGGGGGTCTACTTATCCAGGGGTTGTCCAGGGTCTGTCCGGGGGGGGTCCATGGGGGTGTCTAGGGGGAGGGAGGGGTGTCCAGGGGGTGTCTAGGGGGGAGGGGTGTCCAGTGGGGGTACAAGGGGGCTGTCCGGGGGGGGCATGGGGGTTGTCCAATGGGTTGCAGGGGGCATGGGGGTCCAGGGGGCATGGGGTGCAGGGGGGTGTTCAAGGGGGCAATCTAGGGGGTGCAAGGGGGTGCAAGAGGGCTGTCCAGGGGGGTGTTCAAGGGGGCTGTCCAGGGGGGGCATGGGGGTCCAGTGGGGGTGCAAGGGGGCTGTCCAGGGGGTGCAAGGGGGTTGTCCAGGGGGGTGCAAGGGGGTTGTCCAGGGGGGCATGGGGGTGTGGGGTGGATGTTCAAGGGGGTGCAGGGGGCTGTCCAAACGGTGCATGGGGGTGTCCAGTGGGGGTGCAGGGGGGCTGTCCAGGGGGGCATGGGGGTTGTCCAGTGGGGTGTAGGGGGGCATGGGGTTCCAGGGGGCATGGGGTGCAGGGGGGTGTTCAAGGGGGTTGTCCAGGGGGGTGCAAGGGGGTGCAAGAGGGTTGTCCAAGGGGTGTTCAAGGGGGTTGTCCAGGGGGGAATAGGGGTCCAGTGGGGGTGCAAGGGGGTTGTCCAGGGGGGTGAAAGGGGGATTTCCAGGGGGCATGGGGGTGTGGTGGGTGTTCAAGGGGGTGCAGGGGGGCTGTCCAGGTGGTTCATGGGGGTACAGGGGGTGTTCAAGGGGGGGATGTGGGGGTTTTTTTATGAAATGGGAAGGCCTAAAGACACGGTTTTAAACCGTGGTTGTAGGTCTATTGCCATGGTTTTAAACCGTGGCTAAAACCATATAGCCATGGTTCTAAACCATGGAAATAGGACCTGTATGGCTTACTGTTCTACCATGGTTTCAAACCATGGCTATAGTCCTTTTTCCACGGTTTTGAACCATTACTATATCCCTTTATCCATGGTTTGAATCGTGGCTATAGGCCTTTAGCCACGGTTGGAAACTGTGGCTATAGGTCTTTCCCTATAGCCATGCCAATACCAGCCATGGTCCATTGAACTGTGGCTATAAACTATAGCCACGATTTTTGGGCTTATAGCCACAGTTTGAAACCGTGGCTATAGCCTAAATTTCTAGTAGTGCATCCGCCTGAGGATGGAAGGTGGTGCTCAAACGAAGCTATGTCCTGAAAGCCTCCTGCAACCCCTTCCATAGTCGGTAAGTAAAGTGTGTATCACAATTGGAGACAATCGTCAAGGGTACTCCATGTATCTACACAATATTCGGCACATAGAGGCGTCTCAATCTCTCTACTGAACCCTGCTCTCTGATCGGTAGAAAGTGGGCCGACTTGGTGAGTCGGTTGACGATTACCAAAATCGAGTCGTGGCCCCTAGATGTACATGGAATTCTTGTCACAAATTCCATGGATATCCCATCCCACTTCCAATCTGGGACCTCTAAAGGATGAACCAAGCCTACTGGTACCTGATGATCCGCCTTCACTTGCTGACAAGTAAAGCATCGAGAGATAAACTTTGCTATTACTTTCTTCATTCCCATCCAACAGTGTTGTCGTCGAAGGTCCTGGTGCATATTTGCCACTCCTGGATGTACCGTTAGAGGGGATGTGTGTAACTCCCTCATCACTTCCTCCTGAAGCGACACTGGTACCATGGTACGTCCTCTAAAGAGGATGACATGATCCCCACCTTTAGAAAATCCATCAGGTGCTTGCCCCGTAGATATTTGAGCACGTCGAGCCTCACAGTCAACGTCCCCAAGTTGTTCCTCCCTGACTCACTGAAGAAGTGGAAGTGTGACTATAAGAGACTGAAGAAAAGTTGCTCCATCTCGATCCACAAAAGATATCTGCAAAGCGGCCAGCTGCTTTGTTGCCTCACCTAGCAGATGTATACCAGATCTCCTACTGAGTGCATCTGCTACAACATTCCCCTTACTAGGAGTATAGACTATCTCGAAGTCATAGTCCTAGAGGAACTCAAGCCAACATCGTTGTGTCGGGTTTAGGTCATTCTGAGGGAAGATATACCTGAGACTCTTGTGATTAGAGTACACTGTAAAACACTCGCCCATCAAGTAATGTTGCCACATCTTCCAGGCGAAGACCACTACTGCTAACTCCAGGTCATGGGTAGTGTAGTTCTACTCGTGTTGTCTCAACTATTGATAACCATATGCAATCACTGATCGTTCTTGATTCAGGACACATCCAAGCCCGGTCCCTGATGCGTCCCTGTAGACTAAGTACCCTACGCCATCCTCTAGAAGCCTCAATATGGGGGGCACTAGTCTGCCTCTACCTCAGCTCCTGAACACTCCGCTGGCATCTCTATGACCACACAAAGGGTTCCCCCTTCTTCATAAACACTAATAGTGGTTCTGAAACTCTGTAGAAATCTGGGACAAATCTCCGGTAGTATTCGTCCAAACCCAGGAAACTACGTATCTTCATCACACTCCTGGGTGGATCCCAAGAAAGTACCTCCTCAATCTTCACTGGATCCACTGCAACTCAAGCCTCTGATATGACATGTCCCAAAAAGTGAACCTCTCAGATCCAAAATTGGCACTTCGAGAGCTTACCATAAAGCTGGTACTCTCGGAGTGTGTCCAGTACTACCTGAAAATGATAGGCATACTCCTCCTCAGTAGCCGAGTATATTAGAATGTCATCAATGAAGACTACTACAAATTGATCAAGGTATGGCTTAAAGATCCTATTAATGAGTCCCATGAACACTTTTGGAGCGTTGGTTACACTGAATGGAATAACCAAGAACTTGTAGTGGCTGTACTGATATCTGAAAGTCATCTTCTGCACATCCTCATCTTGTACTCTGAGCTGGTGATAGCCTGATCTGAGGTCTATCTTTGAGAACCATTGTGCTACCTTTAGCTGATCAAAGAGGTAGTCAATCCTCGGGAGTGGGTACTTGTTCTTTACGGTCACCTGGTTCAGGCGTTGATAGTCAACACAAAGTCTCAAGCTCCCATCCGCCTTCTTGGTGAACAAAATTGGGGTTGCCTAAGGAGAAACATTGGGCTGAATAAACCATTTCCCCTGTAAGTCCTCCAGTTGTACCTGCAGCTCACAAATCTCCATGGGAGACATCTGATACGCTGGTGTAGATATCGGTGTCATCCTGGGGTACAAGTCAATGTAAAATTCCACCTCTCTATGAGGAGGTAGACCCAGAACATCATTAGGGAAGACATTCGTGTACTGGTCCACCACTACAGGATAGCTCAAACTCTCCACATAAACTGCTCTGAGGGTAAGGCTAGCCAACTGATGAGTGATCGGTTGCACCCTCCTCTGAGTAATTCCATCTTATGCTACAAAGGCTCTCTTATCACCGATAAAGGTAAACCTGGTCCCATCCATGAAACACACCGCACTTTGCACCTAATACAGTCAATCTGAGCATGGAATGTAGATAAACAGTCCATACCCAAGTTGACGTCTTAAGGCCTCGACACTACTACTAGGAGATCCCAGCTGAAGCTCTCACCTCCTAGAGTATTCTCACACTGCCGGCACCAGTGCGTAATCATCTAATCCACTCCCGTAGGAGTCTCTAACCATAAGGATCGATCCAACAGCTCCTTCAGAATCTCTGAGCTCTGAAAAAGGGTAGTGGCAATAAAATAATGAATGGAACCTGTGTCTATAAGTACTACAGCAAAGGTGGAGTAGTCACAGATTGTACCTCGTATCATCTCCGGAGCATCATGATCATAGGCCTCAGCTTCCTGGAGTTGGGCTCTCCCCTGTCCACCTGCCCCCTACAGTCGAGGTGGACCTCCTGGTGGTGGTGGAGTTAACATCTCGAATCGTCGCCCACTGCCAGCTGCACGGCCATCTCCTCTGCCACATATGCCTTCTCCCTATGAACCTCCTCGGTCGAATCTCTATCTCTACCTGGGCGGTCCTTCGACCATATTTTTATAATCCGTTCGGCGGGTCGGACAGTCATGAGCCATGTGACCCTGCCCGCCGCATGGGTAACATTGCCCACTCCTGGCATGACTGGCTCTACCTTGGGTGCCCCACACAACTGACCATGAATCCTACAGTCGTCCACCTGTAGGTCTGGTCCTCTTGACATCTGTCTGCTTCCAGCTACAGAAGACTCCACTATGTGATTACTAGTAGTGGGTATCGCTGCTAGTGACTACTCAGCAAGGAAACTCTCCACTATGAGGGCTCTCTCTAACACCCCCATCTGCGTTGGGATGTTAAGTGAGATCATCGAAGCCCTAATCTCCCTCCTGAGTCCCTAATCGAAGTTCTAGGCCCTGAAGAATGGGTCCCGCACCATATCTATGGAGTAGTGTGAGAGGTCAGTGAACCTCGCTGAGTACTGAGCCACAGTCATGTTGCCCTGCTACAGATGAAGTAGCTCCTATATGTGCATTGCACGAAGAGTCACTGGGAAAAACTCTGCCTGAAACAGGCTCTTGAATTCTGCCCAGAGAATTTTCACCTCATCGTGATCTTGGAGCATCAAGATCCACTATCTGCCTGCTGCTGGATGTTGTAGACTTGCGGCAAGGATCACCATGAGATTGGCTGGTGTCCCTACCAGTTGAAAGACTCTCACCACGGCCTTCAGCCAATCCCCGGCTGCATGTGGGTCTGTCTCTCCCCTGAACCTGGGTGGCCTCAAGCACTGGAACTCATGAAACGCACTCAAGCAGTGTACACCCTCTGCTGCTGGGGCTGGTGGCATCGGTGGCCCAACGGGTAATGGTACCGCTGGTGCCTCCGCTGGTGCCTCTACTGGAAAAGGTCCCTACATCGAGGCCCCATCTCTCGGTGGGCTATCAGTGCGTACTATATCCAGAACCCTAGCTGGTTGTCTAGGTGGAGGCATCCTAAAAAAGAAATAGGTGTTCCACTACCTGGTGAGCTGACTCAAGAGATCACAAAGAAAACTCTTTAAAAACACACGCAATCATTGTTTTCATGCACTAAGTCAGAAATCAGAAGTCAGGGTCCTGGTGTATGGATACGTCGGCTACTGCACCAACACAGGATTCCCTAAACTGATAACCACACTCACTATACTTAACACTATTACCGTTAAAAAAAATATCAGAGTCTTATGTTCTACAGTAGAACCAACTCCTCTGATACCAATTTGTCACGACCCGTCCCCCGGGGCCCGTGCCGTGACTACCCCAAGCCCACCTTCCATAGGCCAGGGGCTAGTGACTAACACCGAAGGTGTATTACCTATAATTGGGAAGGAATTTCCTTTATAATATGTAAGCACACGCAACCAAGCACACAACAAGATACGAACTCAAGTAAATTGAATAGTAATCAGAGTAAGTGCAGTAAGTAAAAGGGGTCAGAATACAAGCCCAAATGGAAAGTACAAGGAAAACTAGAAAGTACAAGACAACTTATAGGTGAAAAGCAGCTCCTCGATCATCCACCATGGATCCTACATGAAGGGTAGGTACATATCACGAACGGCCATCTTTACGGTTCGCCTCGTCTAACATCCACCTCCGAGCTACCTCCAATCCTGGTACCCTCATCCTCGGCCAGCGTTGTTCGTCGTCTACACAAAACACAATGAAGTGCAAGCATAGACCATGTAGGGGTGAGTATAACGATACTCAGTAGGGACCCCAAGACCCTCAAGGTATCACAAAATCCACAAAAGATAAACCACAAAGGAAGGAAACAACTAATAACCCTACTTAGGTATATGTCCATACATATACCTAAGTTATCAAGTAAACTCATCTCAATCATGAAGAAAACATAGAGTCCAACTCCAAATCCCCAAGATCAATTGTTCCACAAAGGAAGAAATACCAAGAAGGAAAGTACCACATAGGTATGCCATATAGAAGAATACCACCAAGGTATTACCATGAAGGAAAGTACCATAGAGGTACAGACTCAGCTGACACCAAGTATAACTTAGGTATAGTAGTAGAGATGATTAGATATAAATATTGAATCATCTTACTTTGTTAAGATGCAGACCCACGAAGGATCGCTAATCATCATCAGACCCATATAGGATCTTTAAGTGCTGACCCGCACAGGATCGCTCGGTGATGACCCACACATGATCGCTCGGGGATGACCCAGACAGGATCGCTAGGTGATGACACACATAGGATCGCTAGGTGTTGACCCACATAGGATCGCAAGGTGATGACCCACACAGGATCTCTCAGGTAGTCCCACATTGAATCCTAGAGCAGTTCCATGTGGGACCCTCAATATTAGACCCACGAAGGATCTCTTCCTTAAGTCACATCCAGCTACTGGGTTCCCGCGCTAAGCTCGCTCGTCTCTGGGGGGTCCACTCCACAATCCACTGATTGATACTCCAAATACCACTAAGTCCCATGAAGATGTATCCCAAAGTACTTCCACGTCATAGGGGTATCAACATAATAGACGGTGCGTCAATCAGACATCCGGTCTGAGAGTTATTATCCTTTTAGTCTCGAGGGCCTGGTTGGATCCGTGCTCAATCCAACCCGACCATTCCCCAAATTTATCCAAAACTCTAGTGGGTCATACCAAAGGGACCCTCTAGCTCCAAGGTTTCCAGAACCACTGATGGTTCCTCAAACGGACGTATGATGCCAAAATTATGGTCAAAAGAGTGTAATGGGTCGAAGTGGGTCCGGGTCTGGTCTGACCCGGTCCGACCGACCCAGTTTGGGTCGACCGGGACCAACCCGCTGGGTCTGGCCTGACCCGTGGTGCGGCCCGGCCTTTCGGCGTGGGGCCGCGGGGTGGCGCGGTGGGGCCGTGAGGCAGCGCGGCGAGGCTACAGAAGGCGGAGCGCCATTATCTTCATCGCGGCCAGCAGTGGTGCCAGCCACTGTTCTCGTGTTCCACTGGTTCCAAATTCTAGCACTGGTCTCCATCAACATAGCGAAGAACACACCAAAGAAGAACGGCGGAGGGGTCGTGCCATGTTTGTTTGACCCGCACCCTCCGTGTTAGAGCGTTAGCAAGTGGTTCACAAATTTGAATCAAGAACATGTATGGAAGATATTTAAAAACATCAATCCCCACAACCTTCATCAGTCACTATTCCCAATCTCGTAAAATAGAACATTCATGGATCAACTAGTTTATGAGAGTTTGATCCACGTTCTTAGTTTAGAAGGGAAGAACACGGGAAGTGATAATCACTCATAAATAAACCCCTACCTCGAAGGTTCATTGACGGAGGCCGCGAGGAAGGAGACAATGTCATTGGGGATAGACGAACGTCGGTGATGTCGGCGTTTCCTTGATTGTCGGTTCATTCGTCATTGGTGATGTTCCTCGTTGGCGTTCTTCGTTGGAGAGATTTCTCCCAATAGTTTTTCTCTCCCCAATTCAACCAAAATGAAAGTTATCCCACATAATAGAACAAGTTATCTATTATGTTTGTTGGAATAATTTCAAAATAACTTAATTAATTAATTGATGGGTTGGCTTAATTAATTAAAGGGGAGAGTTGGCATAATTAAGTGGGGGAGCTCAAGAGGTTTCTCCCCATTAAGAGGGAGTTCAAAGGGGTTTAAGGGGTTTAAGTCCGGGTGGTCCCCACCACCATAGCCCACATGGGAGGTTAGGCTCGGGTGGTCCCCACCACCATATCCTATGTTGAGAGGTTTTAGTACAGGTGTTCCCCACCATTCAAACATCCACATGGAAGGTTTCAACAAAAGAAAATAAAAATGTTACATATTTTTATTTTATTTTAATCTTTCACGAAAAACACAAAAACTATTTTTCACTCTCGACCCACTACGGTCGAGGTGAAGGTCTTCTTAAGAGAATACTGGTGTTGCAAGTTCAACGATGCCCTAAGATTTCAATTCTGAGCACTGGTTCAAAAGTTACAAAAACTCGCTCGTATGTTTACTGAATGTACCCAAAAAAAGTTCAAAAATTCATTCCGATCACACCGGGACTCAGAATCACGCGTCGTCAATTTTTACAGACTCGTAAAATTCCCATTTAATTTAAAAAAATTACATGGAAATTTCAGGTCTTTACAAGAGAAATGAAAACCAACCTACGAACATTGACTGTGTATTATAATCTCTTTATCATTAAATATCTCATAAAGTAGGATGTACACTTGTGTCATCATCCTTTTTATTTCTTTATTTTTCATTGATCTATCTAGATGGATTTACCTTTGTACTGCTTTGGCCAAAGACTTGAAGGTATCACCATCCTGATCAACCAGGCCTGAGATATACAACTTCTTAAGCTTGGAAGCGAAAAATCCTTTCTTGACTATTCAACCAATGTCATACCACCAACGACACACCCAACACAAGCTACCTCTCCATGATTTCAATACCATGGTTTTTTCCTTGCATCAATGTATGTAATCAAATAGTATACATTGGTAATGATCTCAAGTCAGGAGACCAATACACATATTCATAGACAGGAATGACCAATGACACCCAAAACATGTGGTGTTCTTATTGGCGGGTTTTTCCTCATGATCTCACTACTAGAGATCACCAAGTGTGAACTTCATGAGAAGAAGTCTCAATATTTATGAGCTCCCAGCACCTGACAGTCAAACATCTACTGTGTCAAGTCAGTGAGATGTATCTAGACCATAGAACATATATTTAAGATTAATGTCATAGTATCTCGAGGTTCTCATTATAGCTCGGGATCTGCTATAACCTCTCGATACGACAATTAATCTTTGGACATTACCATTATAATAGTGGATGCAGAAAATTATACACTATAATGGTAAGATAACATCATGTATAACTAACTGTATACATGATATTCTAATCAAAAGTATGACATAGTTGGGTCTAGGGCCCCCATTACTTCAACATTCACTATAACATTAATAGTCTTTTGTGGCGGTTTTTTAGCGGCGGTTTACTAAACCATCGATAATTTTTTTATTAATGATTTAGGAGATGTTTTTAATAAACCGCTGCAAAAACTTTTTTTTCAATCCTGACACTTCCCCCCCCCCCACCCCCTGAGACCCCCCTTCTCCCCCTAACCCCCATGAGACCCCCCCCCCCCAGTGACCCCCAAATCCCTAGCCCCTCGCCGCCTCGCTGAATTGAGGTAAAAGTTCTCACAACCAATGAAGTGAGGGATTTTCATCAATGAGTTTCTTTCCTCAACCATGAAAAGGAAATGAGGACTTTTTTTCTTGTTACTTCTATAAAAAATCAAGGGAGGACATTTGTTTCTTGATCTTTGATAAAATCAAAAAATAAGATAAACCTATCGAACCTATGAGAGGAGACATAGGGTCTTGCACTAAGTTATTTCTTAACTCCTTTATCATATTGTGCTTGTATTATCTTTTATTTTGTGCATTTCATCATCTAATCTCGATGCACATACCTGAATAAATTTAATTCTACCATTTTTCAACTATGCATACTCTCTTAATTATCTTTGATATTAAATTTTTAATATGGGTCAAATTTATCATTTATTAATCTATCGATTTAATTGATTTAATTGATTTATAATTTCTTTATCTTTTTATTTTTGAAATTGACATTGCATTTATAATTTTACATTTTAAATGTTAATTTAACCCATCTTTTTATCCTACTCTGACCAAAACATAACATATAAATAAAAAGATAATTTTAAACAATAATCACCCCTTGGTTATTTGTGATAACTAATTCATGGATAAAATGTTTAGAATAACAACTCTCATATATTTATTTACTCTTATTTCTAATTTTTTATATTTCACACACAGAAACAATGCTTGGAAAAATTTTGAGATACTTCCATTTATATCCAATCTACTCAAAATAAATTAATTTAAATGAATTTAAATAACTTCCTATTTATTAATAATCCTTCGAATTGATACTTTTTTATAGTTAGTGATTCACTAAAATTCACGTTCCTTTAATGCAGTTAATGCATATTTAATATTGGTTTACTTAAATCTATATGCATTAAAAAAATTCTCAATTTTCATACTAGGGAATCATTCCTTTTTTGAAATGAATCTTATCTCTTAGAGAACTCAAGGATTAGGATTATTAAAGTGGATAAATCAATCAAACCATTTATATAATGAAAAAATAAAAAATAATAAAATAATGTAATAAATATGAAAATGGTTGAAAATCCATTACACTTGAATTATATTATCCTCTTTAATGTATAAAACTCTAATCCTGAGAAATGAATAATTTAATGGTATAGAGGAATTAAACCTTTTTATTTGGTCCTAATGGCTGGAGTTATGGTCCAATATAACACTTTCTACAACATATAATATAAAAATGTAAATAATATAAATATATTAAGCAGTTTTATAAACAAAAAAATGATAAAGAGGGAAGAAAGTTGTCTTGGTTCATTCCCCAAGTGGTGATGTGTTTATAATTCCTATAGTTATACAATTATATTGTTAACCCTACTAAAAGGTTGGATGGGGTTTATGTTATAGTAACTACCATGACTCATTTATCTTGGTGTCTTTAATCTAACACCAATAGTGGGAAACCACAAATGAAAAGAGAAAACATGTCTCTACCCTTAATATGAGATAGTAAGAGAATGTATGTAAGGGGAATTGATAAGAGAGTAAAAGGGATCTTAGGTTATAAAATCCTTTATCAATAGTTTTTTTAGGATATTTTTTGGTGGTTGGTGCTTCACTTCATCCCACAAATCATTTTCTAGTTTAGTCACCAACTCTTGGATTGTTCCATCATTTAAATAAAACACCATTTTTTCATTATGGGGACTTTAACATAATATTATTTTCCAATACTCTCAAAGATTATATATTTCACAGCCACATTTGAAATTAAATCAATAAGGGATTTATAATTAAATGAAGGTAGTAAAAAGAAAAAAAGAATTGAATCCAGACTTAGATCCACACCCTTTAGTGGAACATAAAGGATCTATTGATCTTTATTTAATGAAATTAGAATTAAGCTTGATTGGTTAAATAGTAGATATTTTTTGGGTGTCTCCTCAACCCACAGTGTTCCTTTAACAAGGGTATAGAAAAGGAGTGTATCTTTTTTATTCATTTCCACTTGTGGTTGAATTTATCAAAATTAATAAGAACACTAAATGATTTCCTTTTATAAATAATATAGGTAAGATTATTTAAGGTCCTCCTAAATATATTCAATGAAACAACCAAATACCTACTCAACATATTTAGATTCCTACACCCATCAAATCTTCTTTTCAACCACTTTAATTATTTCCCTAAAATCAAAGGTGAGCTAAAAAAATTCCCTTTTTATAAGAATTTTAAAATTAATAAAATAAATTAAATGTATTTGTAGAGTGATATAATAATGAATGATTAACTTGGATCCCTAGAAATGGTGCCAATCTGATATGAGGCCACCAAAATCCTCAAATCACTATAATTTATAAACATGGAATATAGTTAGGGTGTGGACCAGGGTCATATAATTTGAGGATATTTAGTCATTAATCACTATTATAAATCACTTATCATCATTTTAGATTTTTTATATATTGGAAAAATGGAAATGGGTTCGGGGGTGATTATTTTGTAGTCTGAATTCATGAGTTATAAGAAAGAAACAATAACACATGTTTTAGTTGGGATAAAGGTAATGATCCAAGTGTTATTCTGGATTCCTTCATTATTTTTTTATTTTAATAAATCCATTTGAATAACCAATTCAATATCATCCACCTATTACACTACAACATTAATAGCATTTTGCAGTGTTTTTTAGTAGCAGTTTACTAAACCACTGCTAATTTTTTTATTAATGATTTTGCGGCGGTTTTTAATAAACCACAGCTAAAACTTTTTTTTTCAATCCCAACACTTCCACCCCCCCACACCCCCACCCCCCTGAGACCCCCCTTCTCCCCCCCGATCCTCGTGAGACCCCCCCTGGTGACCCCTGAATCCCTAACCCCTCGCCACCTCGCTGTTGAGGTGGATGATCATGAATATGTGATTCTAGTACATAGTAGTAATTTTATTTTTGTAATGATGATTGGAAGATCCTATATCACTAATGTAAATCTATATTGGTGGGGGTATTTTCTATTTCCTAGAATGATGTATATGTTTCCATGGGGTATCTTTCCATTTCTCTATAAAAAATAAATGAATCATTTTTCATTATATCTTGATTATTAGTTGTGACTTAATAAAATCATTTTACTAGTATCCCATTATTTTATCAAATCCAAAATACTCTCATAATTTGATATATCTTATCAATCAGATATTATTATTGAATGGATATATTTTTCCACTCAAATAATATAGACAACATAATCATCAAATCATTTGATGGTATTTTGGTAGGCATTTTATACAAACTACATTAAATCACCAAAAATTGGCCTATTAAGTCTACTACCCAAAATTGATGTCTTATACATATAAATACACAATGTGCACGTCTATATTGAACCATGTATTTTTATGGATATTACTTTAGTTAATAAAATGGTTATGTTAACCTAAAATTTTCTTTAGAACCCCATGATAATATAAATTATTGTTACATAACTAATATAAGGTGTGTTTACAGATGTATAATTTTAATTGGGTGATTTTTCTAACATGAAAAAATATTCTATATTATTTATGCATATACTAATACAGGTGGCCCTTCTATACACGTGTTTTACTCTTGTATCTTATTTTCCCTCCCTAAATATTCTCTACCCAATATCTATGTTCTACCACAACCACATTTACCTATAACTCCTGAACCCCCAAAATCTTTCCTCTTAATCGCACCCCATACATGCTTCCACCTCCTTACCTCAAGCTTAGATGTATTCCCTCCTTCCCATCACCTATGTCCCATATCTTTCTCCATGCATCCATTCCTCTAGCTCCACCTCTGACACTTTCCCGCCATCCCACCATCTATTTCCCTTCCTCTATGATTCCTCCATTTGTATCCTTTATCACACATGCATATCTTCAAAAATATAATATGCCTCTATTTTATCCACCTCATTCTTATTTCTTTTTATGTATTTATTCATCCATGAAATCTGTTATCTACATAGAAACCCTATAATATGCCGCTTAGGTAGGTTATCTAGGTTGGTTTGTGACAAATTGGTATCAAAGGCATTCATGCCACTTCTTTGAAATTGCTATATATTTTGGGATGTCTTGCTAGACATGAGATAGTATTTTTTAGACTTAATAGGTATATTATGAGAAATTTCTTGGCCAGATATAATCTTAAAGTGACTTAAGTTACCATGGGCTATTGGAAAAAAGTGTCTTTGAGGATTTTTTTTATCTAATCCGAGACTTTTTTTCAAATTTTTAACATATTTATATATATATTCAACTAGTATATATGAATCCCTTTCCCTATTTATTAATAGTTATGTGTTTTAATTTTTTTTAATATTGTGTAGGCATATTGTGATATACATGGATAAAATCTGGATCACATTACTGAGGAACACACCTCAGTATGTTAAGGGTTTGGAGAAGCTTTTATATTTTTCAATTTCTAATCGATACGTTGAAGGGAGAATAATATTTCCATGTCCTAAATGTAAATTTAGAAGATGGTTGAAGAGAGATGAAGTTTATGAACATTTAATATTGAAGAAATTCCCCGGTAAATATTTGTGTTGGATTTGGCACGGAGAACCGAACGTTACAGAAAGGTTGAGCATTGATGTCAATCCACATAATGAGCTCTCAACTTCATAGACAATGGGAAATGAAATGACAATCCTTATAAATGATGCATTTGGCACTACAAGACACCGCCATCAACATCAAAACATATCAGAACAACCATATGAGGGTGCTATAAATAGCTGTGTGACAAGTGATGTTTTTGAGACTTTAGGACAACCAGATTAAGATTGTAACATATCAGTGGATCCTCCTCTTGATTATGTGGAGACTAATGTAAGAGAAAACTTCACTGAGGAAAATATGTTTCATGATTTAGTTGACGATGGAAATCAAGAGTTGTATAGTGGATATTTAAAATATTCAAAACTTTCTTTTCTGATGAAGTTGTACCATATCAAATGTCTATGTGGAATTACAAATAAGGCAATGTCCATGATATTGAAATTGTTGCGTGATGCATTTCCTAAATCAAACATCCCCAAGTCCTTTTATGATACGAAAAAAGTTGTTAACAGGATTGGTTTGAATTATAAAAAAAATACATGCATGTCCCAATGATTGTATGCTTTATTGGTGAGAGGATTCAAGTAGACGAGGTTGAAAAAATGTTCTTCTTCTAGATGGCAGTCAATGGGTGATCCCTCACAATATGCTCTGTGGATGTGTATGCAACAAACATATTTTATCATTTCGATGATTATTCCTAGAAAAAAAATGCCTGAAAATGATATTGATGTATAATTTCCGCCTTTAATTGAATAATTACTAGAGTTATGGAGCAATGGTGTTGAGACATTTGATGCTTCTTCTAAAACAATGTTCAAAATGCATTCTGCTTTAATGTGTACCATTAGTGACTTCCCTGGGCTTGGGAATTTATCTGGTTGGAACACTTACACATGTTTGGATTTTCCTATTTATAACTTTGATTTTGAGCCCAAACAGCTACCTCCCAGTAGAAAATGGTGCTTCTTGTACCATCAAAGATTTCTCGATGCATCTCATATATTTCGGCTGAACAGATCAAAATTTAACGGTTTCATTGATCGTAGACCACCTCCAAAGTTGTTAACTAGTTCTGAAATATTGATACAACTTGGAAAAGTTGATACAGAATTTGGGAAGTTTTATCATTTGAATGATAGTGGTAAACAGGTTTGAAGTTCATCATCAAGTGAAATCGAAACACAATAATGGAAGAAAAAATATATTCTTCAAACTTCCATATTGGGAATTTAATTTGTTGCGGCATAATCATGATGTGATGCATATTGAGAATAATGTCTGTGAAAATTTGATCTTCACATTGCTTAATGAGCATGGAAAGTCAAAGGATCATCTCAATGCTTAGAAATACTTACAAGTAATGAACATAAAACATGATCTCTAGCCAGATGAGAATGAAAAGTATGCTCCGGTAATTTTTGCAATGAAGAATAGGGATAAAGATACATTCCTTTGAATTTTAAAGCATATGAAAGTATATGATGGGTATTAAAGTAACATTTTGAGGTGTTTTGACTTAAATAATCATAAGTTACATGGATTGAAAAGTCAAAATTCACATATTTTGTTATAGCAATTACTACCATTGGCATTGCGTACATTATTACCTGAAAATTTTACTGCTGATATACTCCAATTTTGCACATTTTTCAAACAACTATGTGAAAAATATCTACAACCATTTAAGCCTAAAAACCTTCAGGAGAGGTTTGTATTGACACTTTGTGCAATGGATATGATCTTTCCTACATCATTTTTTACTGTCATGATGCATTTAACTATGCATTTGGTTGAGGAAGCTAAATTATGAGGCCTCGTTCATTATCGATGGATGTATCCAATTGAAAGGTACTTTATTTTTATGTTTTTCATTTAAGTAAACAATTTTTGGTACTTAATTAAATGCATAATTATGTTTTTTTATTTTATTTCATAGATATCTTGGGTATTTGAAATCATACGTGAGAAATAAATCTCAACCAGAAGGCTCTATTGCTGAAGGCTATTTGGTAGAAGAGTGTCTTACCTTTTGTTCTAGATACTTGGATGATATTGAGAAAATATTTAATCGAGTTGGACGTGTTGACGACAAATCGATTCAATCTCGAATACATGGGAAATCAAAAATATTTCATACTATTGGTCGATCAGTTAGGAGGACCTCAAATGTTACACTGACAGAAATAGAATTATTACAGGCACATAGATATGTGCTGCTGAATAGTGAAATTGTAGATCCATTTATTGAAGAGTTTAGGATACAAACAAAGAGACGAATAAGAGGCCGAACACGAAATGAGAAAGATATAACGAAAGCTGTTAATATAGAGCTTGTATAATGGTTTGCACAACGTGTAAGTTCAAAAATATTGCAATAAATACGAATATTAGGTTGACACATATATTTTTTAATTCTAATAAAGTATATTTCTTTTTTTAGATCATGAATACTGATACTGGAGTAGATTTTTCAGAATATTTGAAGTTTCTTGCTTGAGGTCCTCTAAAACAAGTTAGAAAGTTTAACGCTTTCAATGTGAATGGCTTTAGATTTTGTACAGTTGATCAAGAAGAGGGTTTGAAAACACAAAATAGTGGTATATTTACATTTACTGAAGTGGGATACTATAGAAAGATGACCGATATTATTGAATTAAACTACCATGGGCATTTTTTAATTGTTTTATTCAAATGAAATTGGGTCAATATTATCAGAGGTGTTGAAAGAGATTCCATGCAATTTAATTCTGTGAACTTATCTCATTTGATGGATGTTGGTGATCGTGAACTGCATGATCCATATATCTTATCATCACAAGAAAAAATGGTATATTAAGTTAATGATGTTGTGGATAAAGGATGGAGTGTAGTTTCTCACGTAAAACAAAGAGATTTGTATGATATGGGTGATGAAGTGGAAGGTTTGACCTCTGACATTGAATCTCATCAATAACAAGAATCGGAATTATTTGTCCACCATTTGAAAATATTAGTCTAGCAAGGATGAATGAATTGGATGAAGTAATGGAGCAGGAAACCAACATGATTGAAGGAGAAAATGATTGTATGTACAGTTATGCATTCATTTAGCAACCACTTATTTCATTTGTGCAATCATTCATTATCATTGTTATGTATATTTTGTTTGTTTGTATTGTGCATCTGTTATCTTTTTTAAATTTTTTTATGCATAAATTTTTTGAAATATATGTTCTGAACTTAATTTTGTTTGATTAAATGATAGGAAGTCCAAGTAGGAAGTGATATATTGTTTCATCGGCCATTGTGACAGATGACGATCCATTTGTCACCCTCCCTATGACATCTGAGCCACCATCTGCCTGCCCCCTTGCACCATCTCTCACACCCTCTGTGAGCATCCCTTCAGCAGCTCAGTCATTGCCTCCCGCTTCAGGAGCCTCAGCAGTGGGGGAGCGGCACGCCACTTCTAGTTCTTCACGGGGATACTGGAGGGTGACTGTTATAGGTACAAATTTTAATATGAATAAATTTATTTCACTTTTTTTATACTAATTATTTGTTCATTAAAGATGGAAACAATGCAACTATGGAGAAAAATATAAAAAGTTCATATGAATGGAAGCTGATCATAGAGAAGATAGTTGTCCCATTTGATTCATATGGGGTCCCTACGGATGACGTCGTAGGATTACTTGGCCATATTTTAGGCCAGCTAGCCACGAAGCATGTGTCCCTTCCTATTTCATATGGTGATTGGAGACCTATGCCTGCAAGTTGGAAAAATGAAGTTTTTGATTCCAAAATAAAGGTAATTTTAATACATTATGGTGTAATTTAATGTGATGTTATTAATATTTTCAAAATGAATTTTTGTGTACAGATGTTTTTCTACTTTACAGTTGTTGATGTGATAGCACAAAAGTGGACATTAAAAAATCTTGGCAAAAAATGAAAAGACTTTAAATGAAGATTGTGGGGAGATGTCAATGATACTTCGTTGACCGCCCAACAATTGTATGACAAGCTCCTTGATGGGGTGCCCAAAGAGCAATGGAAAGTTTTTATTGACATACATCGTGATGAGAAGCAGATGGTATTTAAATATATATTACTATAATAATCTCATTTTACATTTATACATACATATGAATAGGAGATGACATTGAATACATTATTATTAAATTTCATTTTATTTATTTCAGGATCTTTCAAGAAAGAATGCATCAAGCCGGGCTAAGCAGGTCATCCCTCACACTGTGGGGTCAAAGAGTTTTTCTAGAAGTCGATCTGCTCTGGTAATCTTTTCATTAGTTTAAATATTTATAAGACAATATTATTTTTTTAATATATTAAATTGTTGATTTATGTTTTTTTAATGCAGTCATAGAGTTTAGGGAATGAAGCATCCCGAACAGAAGTGTGGTTGAATGTTCACCAAAAATCTGATAGAAGTTTTGTTAATGAGCCTACCAAAGAAGTTGTTGTATGAAATCATATTTCATTATAATAACTTATTATCAGTTGTTACTATGTTAATATATATTGCTTCTAATATGACTTCTATTTGATTTATAGGTAAAAATTAAAGAACTGTGGGATGTCAATCTTGCGTAGTCCTACTCAGTCTCTCAGGATAACCTGGTTGCTAAAGTCCTTAGGAAGGAGCATCCTGGTAGAGTTCGTATGATGGGTTTGGGACCCGTAACATCTAAGGTCTTTGGCAGGCCTCCAGGGATTGCAGCTCCATCTACTCCTGGTTGTAGTCAGTCCATACCCCGAGATACTCAGAGAGATTGTTTCTCTACAAAATACAGTTCACGACAAGGGGGCTCAGATATCCACTTTGCAGAAAGCGTTAATTGATTTATATCAGAAGACAACCGGATCTACCCCCGGTGGTATTGCATCGACTGGTGGTGAGCAGGTAAATCTCAAAAATTCAAAATCATTTAGTTTGAAAAATTTTATTGGTTTTAAGTTTAAATATAAATATACAACAGTATTTAATTTTCAATATAATGTTCTTTCATGTGGTAGCAGGAAGTAGAGATGGAGGTGGAGAGGGTGTCGAGCTGTGTTCATCATCGGACCGTGATTAATTGTTTTGTTGATATGTTGGACAAATATGGTAATAGTCGGTTTATATATGTATCATGTGTAGCACATAGTTGCCACCAAACTTTTTCATGACCTAACATTTTCTTGATTTCTCATGTTTCCTTTTATGTATTTTATTGATTTCTCATGTTTCCTTTTATGTCTTGATTTCTCGAGTGTGGTATGCACCATATATGTCGATTATTTTTTGTCATGAATCGTTTTTTATGATTCATTTTTCCTAAATTTATTAGGTTTTTTACCCAAGGATGAACGATCAAAAACATATCCTATAGTAATAGGAATCAATCCATTCATAGTTCTTGGAAAAGGTCCTCTATAAAAATTTGTCTCGTATATAGGAGGAGAAGGATGAGATGTATGGGAACCATTATGTGATAAAAAAATAAACAAATTGATGTGAATAAGGAATGGCCTTACCTTTAGGGTATAACCAGTGTGATTATAATTTTCACGAAGGCTTATTATAGAAGATCCCAACATCATTACATATATTGAAACATCATGAATCAATCCACATATAGTTTTTATATAATACCCCTATGCATATTAGGCTCTTTCCTAGGGTAAGAGTCATTTTTTCATAACATGGGTGTATGGATAAATAACCACATGCTAAGGATCCTTATGTAGATTTGGATAATATGTATAGGAAGACAGGTCTTACTAGGTAGACTATTCTAAGAAGTTTCAAGTCTTACAAGATGGACCATGCATCACATAGTTTAACATCATGTGAAAATGACTAAAATAATATATAGTTTAAGATCATATGAAAAATACCTTATTATATGAGGTTTAATGTAGTTTAAACTGATGTTAAAAATGAAATGAACTTGTCTTGATGTCAACCCTATGGATGGAAAATCAATGTGAATGAAGAAACACAGTCACTAAGATAAAGTGGGGGATCTGATATCGGTTTTTTGGTTGGGTTTGAGATAGGAGATCTAGGAATCACTATGTATCCCATGAAAATAAGAATCAATCAACACATAGTTCTTATAATTTTGGGGAAAATATGATCACATTGACTTAGAATTGAGAAATAATAGGGAAACCAAAATAAATAGAATGAGTGTAATGGTGCATACCCTTTATGAACTTCCCTTTGTGCATTATCAAGTCTTAGGGATGTTTAGGGAGAGTTTTGTGGTGTTTTTGAATTTTAAGGTGGTGTTTTATCCTTTTTAAGGCCACCACGGCTTGTGTAATGACTTGTCTAGATATGAAGGAGGTAGTTTTATGTTGGGTGTGCTCTTGTGTAAAATGGGATATATAACCATGACTTGGGGATGACATGGTGCTATGCGTGTTGTCCTAGTGGTTTTCCAATGCACCATGAGAATCTTGAAATGCCCTTAGGTGGGCATGGAATATCGGAGGACCACCTGTCCAAAATAGGAAACCCAAGCTCACCACATTGTAGCCTTGTGCATAGTGAGGGTAAAATGGTTAAGAAATGGGAACTAGGTCATGGATTCTATACATGGAAGAATATAGAAGAACCACTATGGCTTAGACCACTCCACGCTCTAAGATTTGTGGGAGGCAAAATTCCATTTTAAAATGGGAAAAAAGATAAAACGACAATGAGGGTTCTAGATCACACTTTTATCAAACCCACCACATGAGTTTTGGATATTAACCATGTTTTGGTAGAGTCCAGTGTGATTCACTTATAAATAGGAGTTTTATTACCTCCTTGTTTTGAATTTTAGACTTTCCCTCAATTCATGGTTGACCCTTACTCATCCTCCCCTTCCCCAGTCACCTCCCTTGGTGTTCCAAACCACTTGGATCATATTGGATCATTTAGATTGATGTTATTTGATTTATGGTAGCCATCTCTTTCCCCATTACTCCTTTATTATCTTTCTATTATATTCAAGAGTTCATTATGGTGGTAATTTTCCTCTTTTTTGGGTGGTTTTTGATGGAGACTTATTATTCATTGGATTCAATAGTGATTCACTTGAGATTAGTGGTGGTTTATCCTTGGTTCTTGTTCATTTCTCCTTGAAGATTCAGTCAAGGTTGGGGATCCTTCATGTCCCCTTCTTTATATGTACATTTGGAAATATCATGCTTTAGTATTTCTTTGGTAAAATGGTACATATCATCTTAATAAAGATAATGAACAGGCTTAATTGAATTTTAAGGGGAAGGGAGAAATCACATGATTTTTACTTATTCTTGTTATTTATTCTTATATGGCCACACTTACTTGGTTTTCCAATTATGACTTATTTTGAGATAGTGTGTTGTTTTGGTTTTTATAAAACTTTCTATGTATGTTTGTATAACCTCACCACATATGAAAACGAGGGTTACCATAAACCGCCGCTAAATCTAGGAAACTGCCGCGTATTGTATGCTGACACACACTTTAGTGGCGGTTTTTTGAAACCTCCGCAGAATAATATAGCAGCGGTTTAAACCACCGCGATTTCCAAAAAAAACCACCGCGAAATGGTCATTTTCCTGTAGTGATTTTGTGGTTCCCTTCCCTCTCTTTGTCATATGTTCCAATGTTACATGGGAGATTTTATTCATTTTCTAAAGGCTCAAAGAAATGAAACATATTGTAAATGATTAATTTTATCCTTCAAATTTCATCTTTCAGATGAAAATATATCACACCCTCAAAGTGCATGCCAAGGTATTTATAGGTAGCACCTTGTAACCTCTATCCTTGATTTAGCATCGAAAAGGAATTACTCTATCATGAAGGATGACTACTAACACCTATCCTTGATTTAGCATCGAAAAGGAATTACTCTATCATGAAGGATGACTACTAACACCTATCCTTGATTTGGCATCGAAAAGGAATTACTCTATCATGAAGGATGACTACTATGGAGCCACAAATGACACCCTTATGTGAGGATATTCCATTAATGGTGTGGATTACCACTACAAAATCTCAAAGAGACACCTGATATAAAGAAAACTAAGGGATCGTGAAGGATGAACTCTATGATTCCACAAAGTTAGATACAGTCATGTGAACCTTGTGTGGTCATGAAGGATGAATATTGCACTACCAAAAAGGGACACTCAGCTGTGAAAATATTATGATGTCATGAAGGATGACCACTCTATTACCATAAAAGATGGGACTTTCATAAATTAATGGATTCTATTTGTGAATGATAGTATTTATTCATGGAATTTTTCCATTTTTTATGTTTATTTATGGTCTTCTTCAAAGTGGAGATGAAGTCTTTTGTGGGAAACAAAAATACTAAAATGGAAAGAAATAATTTGATGTCCTCCAATGATGAAACTTTTTTATAAGTAACATCCATATATACTCCATGAATTTGAGTAGAGACTATACACCCATGTCTTTCCTTAAATCTAATTACTTATCCTTGCTAAAAAAATTATTCATGCACACCCATTTGGTTTCTATGTCATTTGTTTGAATAAGTCTTGACACTAACTCTAAAATATTATTATTATTAGAAAATTTTATCTACTCATTCCTTACATTAATCAAATTTTCATCCTAGGTAGCTTCAATAAAGAATCCAAGTTTAATTAAATATAAGAAAACATTTCCATGGAGTCTTCCCAATCTCTGGCTTTGAAATGGTGTATAATTTTATCCCAAATGTTTCCCCATCAACATGCTTACTCTTATAGTCTCTCTAAAAAGAAAACACAACATCAATTCGTTTTCCTTTTTTTATCGTCATCATCATTGTACTTTTTAATTTTTATTGAAAATGTGGTTTATAGTAGTTTTATCTACTACATGATCATGATCTATTTAAACCAAAACTATCCCATCACATATCCATTTTTTCTCTTCATCCACTATAATTATTGGATGTCCCGCTATATTATTGAATTTATAGATATAGAATATATATGTCATGTTATTGAATGAGTTTCCATGTAATATTCCTTTATCATTTATATTTCCATACTTTCCTTGATTTCCTTCTATTTCATGTATCTAACACTTACTATTCAATACTCTAAAGTAATTCAAAATGGATTTTCTCTCAAAATATTGTTTATAGGGAGTCACTCTTTCACCTAAATAGAGAAAATATATTTTCTGAATATTCTTAGTATCCTAATTGAAATATTTTAAATAGCATCATTGAACACAATTCAATATAATCATAGTTATATCCTTTTTTTTGTTCCATTTCACCTTTCAACAAACTAATTCTGCCGGAGTGTCATTGTAATAGCCACTTAATGTAAAATGTCATTCCTTTGAATATACATTTCCACTGAGTGATTTTTCAACTCATTTCCATTATTATATCTTGGTATTTTATTTTTTATTTTTTATTTTCTCCATCCATACTTCTATATTTCTTGTAAAAGGAAAATATTTTTGTCTTGTGATATATGGTCATAAGTCAATGCATCTTACTAGATATTTTTCACAAATAGACATTAATATAGTTTACCTTTAGTTCCCTTATATGTCATTGGCCCACCCATAATAGTGTGAACAAAATCTAGTACATGGTTATATCTTTTTTTATGGCTTGTAAGGATTTTGGCTGATCTTACTTTCTTGGAATTATTGACCGATATACTCCCTATCACTTCTCGGTTTTGGAATTTCAAAGATAATTTTTTAACTTAGTTTCTCAATACCCACTTGATTGAGGTAACTTAATATTTTATGCTAAAAAGTTTCATTATCTTCCTTGGATAATGGAAAATATCTATTGTCTCCATTTAGTATCATTTTATATCATTATTTTATACAAATTAGTGTAAAATAAATATATTATTTGATAAGTTCTCCTTTTATTAGGCTTATAAAATTTTTATTGTATTTCCGTCATGAAATACTTGAAATATATTCCCATGTCCATTCTCAATTATAGCACATAAAAGGTATCTTTATACCTTGAAAGTTACACCACGCTGCCTTGATTAAGGTGGGGTAATCTTTTATGTCACTAAGTATTTTCATCTACCTTCGAAAAAAGATAGACATCATTATATTAAATTATCTGATATAAGTTTTTATGGGCCCTCCTTCCTCACATAATAATATTTCCATATTTGACTTTGATCGAATGACCACTCCTAGTAATGTTGATCATGTGTCCTGAATAACAAAACATACTAGCACTCAGTTTGATTTGTCTTAGACCTTCCACCAAAATTACATCAACTTTGGGGGTCTCTTGGACACCAAGATTTACTCTATATACTCCCTTTATTTACAATACACATTTCCAAACATCAATTTACAATTAAAATTGGATTTTACATTCATAAATAGTTTTATTTTCCCTATAATATGTAAGAATCAACCATTGTCTAATATATGTATGTCCTTATATTATCACATTATATTAAACTGGCTTTAAACATGAAATCATTCTCCTACATCTTTCTTCGCTTCAACACATTCCACTTCAAAGACTCTTCCAAGGTTTTTCAAAGACTCTTCCAAGGTTTTTTTAGTGTCCGCCTTGGATTAGCCTCATATAGGATATCATCAACTTTACCTGACATAAAAACTAATTATAATAATTTAAATGATTATAATATTCATTAAACACCTAAATTCTTGATGAGAAATATAATTATTGAATTACTCTCTCATGTTCTCTTAAACTGAAATCATATTTATTGCCAAAATATTTATATGTGAAACAATATCCATGGAATAAAAAAAATAGTTTTTAAATAGCCAGAAGGATTAGGATGCAGGCGAACCTGCTCCTAAGAAATTTTATTAAAAAATTAATGTGCGAAACAGAAACATACAAAGGGGCTTTATAGAGGCGAGTATAAAAATCACCACAACAGTCAGTCTGCACCATATTAGAACAATAGTATGGTCAGACAAAGGACCAGGAACTGACCTTCAAAATTGCTCTTTTAGAAAGAGCATCAACAACCACATTAGTAACATCAAGGGAAATCAATTCAGTAAGATAAAGGCAATCAATCCAAGGTGAGAGCATCCTCCATAGTACATTCCTTGAACGGTCTTTAAGAATTTGTATAGCAACAGAAGAATCTGATTCCAACCATAAAGCATGTCAATCGTAATGAACAACACACCTGATCACTTTTATCATAGCACATAGCCCAGCCTCAATCGCAAAACCATTTCCAATTAACTGAAAGAAACGGCCCTTAACAAGTCCCCAATGAGTGCGAAAAATTCCACCACAATCAACAGGTCCTGGTGCACCTGAAGCCACCCCATCAACATTGAACTTCAACCAACCTACAATCGGCGGTATCCACCGAATGGGTTTAAGCACTAATGCTTCTTTGCCTTTCCATGAACACCAAGTGATCTCAACACAGCCAGATTAGAAACATCATTATTCGTTGACCTAGATTGAATATTAGATGCCAACATGATTCCATGATGAATGGACAAAACTCCATCATAGAAATAAGGTTTGTGATTATTAAAAACGAGATCATTTCTTGCTCTATAGGTATATGAAAGCACACTGACAGCTGCCACCAGCATAAGGGAATGGATTTGATCGCTGCATGGTGTTCTCCATATTGAGAGGAGTATCCCTTCAATGGTCTGGAAATTAAAGCTGCAGCAAAACAACCCCTGCACATAACTCCATAATCGGTAAGTGAACCTGCAACAGCCGAATAAATGAAACGTGGTTTCTTCAGAATTCAAACACAAGAAGCAGACTGACACTAATTGCATTCCTTTACGCTGGATGAGGCACTGTATGGGTGAGCGCTGTTTCCAAATCGTCCAGATTAACAGCAAATCAGTATGGGAAATAAAGTAATTTCTAAAACTTGCTACCCAATGCGGCATACCCGTAAGGGCACCATGGTGATGTCGATAGCAATCCCTGGTAGTGAATTTACCATCCAGGTTGGGCGTCCAAACCAAAATATCACAATCTAAAAAATCATACCTAGAAACTCCCACAACTAGATGAGGAGCCAGTAGATCACAGATACCCGGATTACTTTGTAAATCAGAAATACTAGCATCCTTCAGAGTTATAGGAATGAAAACATCATCAATAATGGGTCTAGAAAGCCAAAGAGTGCTCCGAAAATTCAATTGGGAATTCTTACAAACCACCCATTTAGAACATCCCTTAATATCACAATAGGCCTGTTTGATAGTAGGCCATACTGATGAGGGCAAATACATGGCATATAACTTATGCAATTTATTGACAAATCTGGTGACAAGAAATTCCAAATAGAAGAGAGATGTGGAAAGAACCCACCACGTGAAATTTTTAATCAAGGTATCATTGAATATCCTGATATCTTTAACTCCCAATCCTCCCATATCCATGGGCTTGACACACTCTTTCCAAGCTATCGTTACCAACTTCCTTTCATTAATCGGTCCAGTCAAAATAAAATTGTGAATCTTACAACTCAATTCCTTAACAAGAATTCTGGGCCATTTGTAAAGCGAGAAACAATATACAAACATTGAGGTGATAATAGAATTGACCAAACAAATTCTCCCTGCCTAAGACATGGTCTTCCCTTTCCAAAGTTTCCAACTGGTTAGCAATTTTCAGAGTAATACTCTCCAGGAATCATCTTTTCACTCTACCCCAAAAAAGGGGAACACCAAGGTAATAAAGGGCAAGGAACCCCTATTCATGCCAAGGCTTTGGGAAACCCTATTCTTCTTAGAAATAGTCACTCCATTTCCAAACATAACAGAAGACTTATTCCAACTAATAACCTGACCTGCAACTTCTTCCTAGTGTAAAAAAACGCTCTTTATGCCAGAGATGGTAACTTGATCAGCCTTACCAAAGAGAAAAATATCATTAGCGTAAAGCAAATGTGAGGGAGCAAAGAAATCCCTCCCAACCCTCATCCGCTGATAAATCCCAATATTAACAAGATCAGTAAGACATAAACTCAGATAATCCTCTGTTATAGCAAATAAAATACCAGATAAAGGATCACCCTACCTAACACCTCTTGAGCACCGGAAGAAACCCCTCGGAGACCCATTTATCAGAATAGAGTCTGGCACTACTCCGGATAGAACTAATCAAGACAGTGAACCTTTGTGAAAATCCATGCATTTTCAGAATAGAAAAAAATGAAACCCCGTTTTATTGTATCAAAAGATTTCGATATATCAATTTTCAAAGCCATATTCCCATCCTCTGCCATCCTCTTCATGATATTCACACATTCAGAAGCAGTGTAAAGGCAATTCTGAATGTTCCTCCCTGGAACAAACCCAAACTGATTTGTAGAAATAAAATCCTTAGCAATCTCACCCAACCAGTGAGTCATGATTTTTATAATAACCTTTGATATAGAATTCCCAATAGCAATAGGCCGGAAATTCTTTCTGTCCAGAGCATTCTCTTTCTTTGGGATTAATGCAATGAAATTGGAATTAACCCCAAAAGGCATTGATGAATGAATAAAGAAATACCTCGCAGCATTTATTACCTCAAGATGAAGGATTTCCCAATAAAACATGAAGAATTTGTTGGTAAATCCATCTTGGCCACCAACAATATCCATATTTAAAGAGAATAGAGTTGTATGAATCTCCTTTGCACTGGGGGCCTCAACCAGCCTTCTATTCTGAAGATCATCGATACTTGGCTCAATGAATTTGAGCATTTTTTCAGTTTTTTCTTCACCATTCTCTGAGTAAAGCGCCTCAAAATGACAAGTCACAACATTCACAATTTCATTCTCAGAACTAAACAGAGTACCATTGATTTGAAGAGTAGTGAGACTCTTTCTTGCCTTTTTCTCCCTGTGCATGCAATGGAAGAATCATGAATTCCTATCTCCCTCCTTCAGTCATCTGATATTAAATTGATTACGAGCAAGATTCTCCTTTAGGTTTAAGAGATTATCAATTTTGGAGATGGCTTGTATCTCTTACTGAGAGGGCACATCCTGAGGCATGTTGTTTTGTTGACAAGAGACCAGATGAGATTCAACCTCCTTAATGTAACTTTCAAGATTATAAAAGGTTGCTTTACTCCATTCTTTGAGTTTGGTCTTAACAATCTTTATCTTGCAGGTCAGAATATGTAGAGGAGTTCCCACAAAATCAATCTTCCAGGCATCCAAAACAATTTCTCTACAGCCTGGCACAACAAGACAAGCATTATTAAACTTAAAAGGAATAGGGGATGACCTTGATCTATTAACATAAAGATCAATTAATAGAGGACTATGATCATAATGCAATCTTGGAAGGGTGAGTCGAGATATCTCAAACTATTCCTCTCATCAACTTGCACAGAGCACCTATCAAGTCTACTTTCCAGCCTCCCATTTGAAGCACATCTACTCCATGTATAATCAGCTCCAGATATGGGAACTTCAACCAAGCCACATTTATCAATACGAGAAGAAAATTCATTTGCTGAGATTCTATAGAAATTACTACCAGTTTTTTCATCTGGCCTCAAAACAGCATTAAAGTCACTAATTCAAAATCCAACTGCTAGAAATATTCTCTGAGATGGATGCGAGATTTCTCCAAAGGTCCCTTCATCTTGTATATAAATTGATGGCATAGACAAAAGTCGCAGAAAAAGTAACATCGCCAATGCAGCAGGAAATGGTCACCGACTGATGATCATTATGGAAGGGATTGATTATAACACTATCATGCTTAAGAAACCACAATGAATCTGTGGCAGCATCAAATTGATTATTAGCAACAAATGAGACCTAAAAATTTCCATTTGAAAGTCATCCAATTCTAAAACTTTAACCTTGGCTCGGCAATACCAATCAATAGAGGCTTATTGGTCAAAAGAAAATGCCTAATGGTTTTGACCGTGGGAGAGTTCCCAATCCCTTGGAAGTTCCAGAAGAAGATCTTCATTGCTTAGAATACCTGAGCCTGGTACTAGGCCCATCATAACATTGGGTCCTGCCTTTCTCAGAAGCAAAAATTTCCAAATCCCTGTCACCCGTATCATCTAGAGCATCAACAGATGAGGGATCGGACATGTCCTGCTCAGATGGGGAAGACTCCTTGTCATCTCCAACAAAGATTTCAGGATTGAGGGGATTGAATCTGTTGGCTGATTCAATGGGGGTCAAAAGCATACTTTTGGGTAATTTCCTCTTTGCAGCCTTGGATGAAGGCACTTGAGAGAAATCACCAGTGTGATGATCACCATCTCCTTGCAAAGGAAGAGAGCTAGCCTGTACAGTAGAGCAGCCCTTCACGCGAGAGGAACCAGAAATACCCTGGATAGGAGCCTGCTCAGAGTCCAGATCAGAAAAACGGTGATCACCCTGCTTTGTAGATAAAGCAGGTGCTAGTTCCAGACCAGAGACAGACTTCCCTGGTGCTGAAATAATGACCTGCTCAGGCTTTATCTCAGTTACAGAAGCAGTGACCTGTTCGGATTCACTGGCAGCCATCACCGGTGCTGAATCCGTGACCACTGGGGCTGAATCAATGACCTGCTTAGATGCCAACTCGTTGGCAGCCTTCACAAGTGCTGAAGTAGTGGCCTCTGTAGTTTCACAGGCATCCAGCACTGGTGCTGAATCCGTGACCACTGGTGTTGAATCAACAACCTGCTTAGAAGCCCACTCGTTGGCATCCTTCACAATTGTAGCGGCCTGTGCAGTTTCAAGAGTGAAACCCTGGATAGGAGATGTACCAGCAGGCTGTCCAGTGGCACCATGGCTGGGGACCAGGCCAATAGCACTATGGATGACATGAATCTGACTAGACTCATTGGCAATATGGAAACCTGAAGCATCATCAGAGGAGTTCCCCACCAGTTCAGGTTTAAGACTGACACCCTGCAAAGGAGATGTGGCAGTGGGCTGCTTAGTGGAAATAACACCGTGACCCAGGCCAATAGTACCAGAAATAGCATGTAAATGCCCAGACTCAATAGCATTATGGATAACACCAACATCACCAGAGGAATTCCCCACATGAGATTCCTTAACAACATCCAAAGATGGATCACCCTTACCACCCTCATGAGAAGGGGCCACCTTAGATGGGCCAGGACCAGAGGGAACCTGTCCCTTATCATTCTGCCTCCTGTAACTGGCATTATCATGAACCCTAGCATTGCAAAAAGTAAATAATTTGTTTCGATTACAGTCAGAAACCATATGCCCAAAAAAGTGACAGTTAGCACGGAATTTTGGCTTCCACTCATAGAAAATCTCAAGATTCATGCTGTCATCTTTGGTTTAGAACCACTTCTTCAACAAGGGTAGCAGCCATATCAACCTCAACTAGAATCCATGCATAATGCCCAAAGGATGGATTGTCCTTCCTGTCCAGACTTAAAAGATTCCCAACAGAAGAGGCAATATCCCAAAGAAGTTATGGGTTCCAATAAAGCCAATTGAGTTTGCAAACTCAAATCCAAACTTGGGCAAGTGTATTTTTGACAGTAGCGGGATCAAAATTATGGTCCCATTCATGAATCCTAAGGAATCCAGGTTTTAGTGGAACTGATCCTAGAAACCAGGCACTCCTTTTACATTCGTCCGAGGGAAGCACTATGTGATAAAACCCATAGCCCATAGTTGTCATCTTCCAATTAGCGAAACCCCAAATCTCAGTAATCCGACGGAAGTGCTCATTGAATTTCCATGGTTTCGCTCCTTTAGGGATCACAACTAGCGCGAAAATTGAGAATTTTCAAAGCTTCACCCGCTCTTCCACAGCATCCTGATTTGCATATACGTGGGCAATACGACCCTTCCTGAAAAATCTTCCCGTAGGAGCCGAATCACACTCCAAGAAGGAAATGCTTCTCGCAGTCTTGACAACATCCACGAAGGATTTTAAGGATCCAAATCCCTCAGCAGGGTCCGATCAAAACAACTTTTTATTTCGTACAAAGCTGGAACAGATCATTATGACCAATACGATCAAGATGATCATCGACCTAATCATCCACATATTTCCTCCCTCGATCATCAATTTTCAATCGTTCGCCCGATCTAGGGTTTTCACCCGTCGCCCCACCCTCTGTCATCCTTTTCAAATACCTTATCTTAATCCACATTGATTATGAAAAAATTAAGCTTCCCAAAAAATGATATTATTACTCCCATGGATACCGTCGTAATAACATATTTTTATGTAAAAAAATCTATTATCTATTATCTATACTAAATTAGGTGTGTCACCTTCTCATGCTTCCACGTCACCCAAAACCCTCCAATTTTACCTCCAACCACAAAAAAACTCAAGCTCCGCCGCCCCTGATTGGGATTTCCTTCCAGTTCTGCTCGGTTTCCCGCTCCACTCCACTACCCGACTCATCTATCCCGCTCATATTCCCGACAATCCTCTCCAGTCCCACCGCCGCCTCGCCGTACTCCATCTCAGTGTGCTCCGCCTCCGACTCCTCTACCTTCGGCGCCTCCGCTCCCCTCCACTCCTCGACTCCCCTCTATAGCAACATCTTCGCCTACGCCTCCCCTCTTCCTTCGCCTCTGACCTCCTCCGCAAATAACTACTCCGCCTCCAGATCCTTCTACTCCGGTTTCTCCACCACTGGCTGCTCTGCATCCGGCTCCTCCTCGGCCTCATCCGCCTCTGGCTGCTCCGGCTCTATGTAGTCTGCCTCCGGATCCTCGAGATGTACCTCCTAGGGTTCCCGGTAATAATCGTCTCCTCTAAGCTCTAAGGCCCACGACGACTCTGACTGTTTCTGCATCTATCTTCCTATGGCTTACACAGATCTCATCAACCGATCAGCATTTGCCCTATCCTCACATTCAACACGGTATTATCTTCTTCGTAGCCTATTTGTAGCAATTTCTCTCATTTTAGTTTTTTAATTTCTCTCAATTCACATGAAATTCACAGGCTATAATGGAATACATTGCTTCGCAATAGGTGCGTACTCACAATTTTCTGAATTTTTTTAGTTCTCTCCAAGATATAGTATATCCAGTTTCATTTGAGTTTTTCAAACATTATGACACTACATCTCCTATTTTGATTCACCCATTACTACATATACTTCTATCACTCAACCAGCCTCTCGATTAAACTGTATTTTGCATGCTGAAATCTGCTCAACCAATTTGCGGGCTATAATATAGTGCTTCAACCCGAGGTATCAAGTACCTTTTTTATGTATATTTGTTTCAACAGGTGCATACTCATAATTTTCTGGATTTTTTTAGTTCTCTCCAAGATATAGTATATCCAGTTTCATATGAGTTTTTCAAACATTATGACATTACATCTCCTATTTCGATTCACCCATTACTACATATACTTCTATTGCTCAACCAGTCTCTCGATTAAACTGAAATTTGCAGGCTGAAATCTGCTCAACCAATTTGCGGGCTATAATATAGTGCTTCAACCCTAGGTATCAAGTACTTTTTTGTGTATATTTGTTTCAATTGTTGTTTGTTGTTATCACTATTATTATTTGTAACATTGTTTTCTCATATTATTAGGGATTTTTATTTCATTTTCAATTCCATTGAATACAATTTCCTTTTTTCCAGGTTATATCATTGTAACAGATAACTAATAGCATTGTTTCAACTCTTGCTATATATGTTGTCTCTCATCATTCCTTCATTGTATATAATATCATTCCATGAGCTTAATTATATATTTTTTGTAAATATATTAAATGCTTTATGAAATTTAATTATATGTTTTTAGATTTTACTTCATGTGTTATTTTTTCCAAAAATGTAATGTGTTACCTTTACACCCCTCATTCTAGATTTCTCATTATTGTTTCATTATGTTATGCACGTCCTGCCAAATGCATTCTAATTTCCCACATCTATGTATGTGTGTAATTCTGTGTATGTTGAAGCAGATTTCAGGTGCAGGTAGTCTTACTGCTTCTAAATGTGTTCACCTTCAATACAATGATCCTGCTTCTTTCCATGCAGGTATACCTCTCCATCCCATCATTTCAAAACCTGCTCTACTTATAACTATTGATTGAAGATGTTTATGTTCATTGATGTCCACAGCGTTGTAACCAACATTTCACTTAGGTGGTTGCAGGGCTGTTGAAGTGCACAACTCCATGCTTTGGAAATAGAACGTTGCATATAAATGCAATGTCTTTCAACCTGATAAAATATGAAGCTCTAATTGACTGCTTTGTCTAGAATCCTGGGGTAAGATGATAGTTTCTATCATTATCAAATTAGTGTGTATGCCACATAATTTAAGTGCACTCTGATCCACTTGTGACCCTTTTTTTCTTTAAAGTATTTTTTCTAAGCCATGTTTCATGTTTGCAGTTAAAAGTTAATTTTACAAGGTTTATGACTGGCCACCTTCTTGGAGCTGCAGGTGCTGTAGAAGCTATTTCAGCAGTGAAGGTATTGCATATATCCCTCTCTGCCTTGGAATTATGATGCATGTTGCTTATGTTGTGGGTATCTGATAACATGCCGTGTTTGTTACTACAAAGATCCAATCAGCAATATAAATTAATAACAACCCGTTTAAAAGGAATTAAAGAAAAGAGTTGAAATCGATTGAACATATGGAATTTATCATTAGTTTTTTTTACTTTAACATTTACCTTATATTCTCTTTTCTAATTAATGAATTTTGTTTCTGGGAAAATAGAATTGAATCCACTAATTGACGGAGTGTTCTGCAAATGATTAACCAATCTGGTTAGGCTGCTGCTTAATAAATTTTCCTTAATTGTTGTCCGATTTCAGTTTGGGAGCATGGGATGACTCTGTGCCAATCTTTAAACACAAGGTAATTTTGAGCATTTATATGAACTGTATGTGCCTTGCAGATTTATTCTCTTCTTTCTACGATTTGGTTATAGTGTAAACTATAATTGATATTTTAGATTGTTTTTAGTGAAGTGGAAGCATTTCTTTGAGTAGTGGATATTTTCTTATTTAATTGAGCAGTGAATCGATTTTTATAGCATTCTACAATATGTGGTTTTTGTTATATACAGGTTTTTTGATCATTGATAGTGAAAGATGTTCAGTTATCCATTAATTTTAGGATTCTATAATTTTAACTTTTGTGTGCAGGTTCAATAGCAACTTGGGGTGGGGGTGTATTGCAAGGAACTCTATGCAGATATTCAAAGTATGTGCTTATGTAATGTTATGCATTACGTTTTTATTGGCTCATTGGATGGTTTATATGAATGACATTACACAACACATGAAGATTGGCTATCTGAGACTTGATTTTTTGACTACAAAAACCAATCCTGTGAGGTTATTGGTGATATTCTCTTATGCATATTTCATATTTGAAAGAAGGTATTGCAGTGTGTTATTGTTATTAAAAGGTAACAACTTATAAACTGTTCAGTACTCTGTACTAAATTTAATTAATGCACATGTATTTATGACCCTGCAGGACTGCTACCAGTTAGCTAGACCTTAGGGATTTGATTTGGGTCCGTTTTCTGCTCTGTTTCAGTTCAGTTCATGTGTTGAGTCCATGTTGTGTTCTGTTTCAGTTCAGTTCTTAAGTTAGGTGCATTTTTTGTTATTTCTCAATTCAATTCATGAGACTATCCTTACATCCAACATTTTATTCTGCTCAAAATGTTTTGTTTTACATGTGAAAATTTAGCACAGAGTACTGGGCAGGGGAGGGAGGAGGAGGGGGGACGAGGAGGGGGGAGGAAAGGGTCAGAAAATATTTTGGTTAATGGGCAGGGGAGGGGAGGGGAGGGGAGGGGCTGGGCAGGTTGGAGGGGAGGGGAGGGGAGGATGAGGGCAGGGGGGAGGGGGCTGCTGGGGGAAGAGGTTGGGGAGGGGGGGGGGAGGGGAGGGGAGGGGAGGATGAGGGTAGGGGGAGGGGGCTGGGCAGGTTGGAGGGGAGGGGAGGATGAGGGCAGGGGGGAGGGGTATGGGCAGGTTCCAGGAGAGGGGAGGGGAGGATGAGGGCAAGGGGGGGGGGGGCTACTAGGGGAAGAGGTTGGGCAGGGGGCGGTATATTTTTTAATGCAGATTGTTTAATTTCATTCGTTTTATTTCAAAACTTAGGTGCAATAAATAGTGTTTCTGTATATATTTTTATTTGGAATTTCTCATGGAGGACATTTCAGTATGAATTATCTGCAGGTTGATTATAAATTTTACATGCTGAATGATTTTCATGCAGCATGCTTTTCATGCTGGATAGTTTTCATGACATGCTGGACGGTTTTCATGAAATATGTTTTTTTATCAATTTTTGTTGCTTGATGTTTTATCATTAAGCTGGACGTTACTCATTATGGAATAGAAAAATGGTGGAGGTTTTTGATACTGGTTATGCATGTGAATATCCAAATGATTATTTGGTTGTATGATATTATATTTACTGAAAGAAAAAAACGACTGCTCTTATCTTTTGCAGCCTATTAGGTCTGCTGTGGTCTGCTTACAATTTCAACTAAAGTCACGTTCCCTTCTCCTCACACTTGAGTGCATCTCAATTTGTTCATTTTTTTTCAAACTGATCCATCTTTTATTCCATACAGGTACGCAGATTCTTTTCATGATTACTCTCCTATTTTCCTTTCTGATGAGTATGTAAGAAGTTATATGATTCACTGAAGATTTATACTTTTCTGTGCATACATGTTTCACATCATTTTCCCTCTTTGAAACTTCCTTTACAAGACCTGAATGTAGGCCATTAATGCGGTTGGCTGGAAACAAGCTTCAATGAGAGGATGAAACTCCCATGGATTAAGTTATTTCACTTTTTTATGATGAGTTTTTTTTATTTTTATTATAGGTGGGCTAACATGTTCATTTTTTTTCTAATATGTTCATATTTTTTTCAAACAGGTCCTACATTTATTCCATACAGGTGCTCAGATTCTATTCATGGTTATTATCGTATTTCCCACATTGAGTGTGTATATATGGAATAATTAGAGTCAATGAATATTTTGGGATTTTTCATTTATTTTCACATTTCTCTTTTTATTATTAAAAACCACTTTCTTATCTTTGATTTATCTTTCAGTTTTTATTTCATTGCCCTACATTACATTTATTGTGAGGGAAATTGAAAATGAATCACTCATTGTACGAAACAAGAAATGCGAATGAGGGAAGATTTTCACAAGAAAAATGAAAAAGCAGACTGAGATGTTCTGCTCTACTATCTTGGTAATAATACTTATTGATTGTTTCATTGATTTTCATTAATTTTATTTCAAAAATTAGGTGCAATAAATAGTGTTCTGTATATTTTTTTATTTGGAATTTCTCATGGAGGACATTTCAGTATGAATTATCTGCAGGTTGATTCTAAATTCTACATGACTGGACGATTTTCATGCAGAATGCTTTTCATGCTGGATAGTTTTCATGACATGCTGGACGGTTTTCATGAAAGATGTTTTTTTATCAGTTTCTATTGCTTGATGTTTTATCATTAAGCTGGACGTTTCTCATTATGGAATTGGAAAATGGTGGATGTTTTTGATACTGGACAGTTTTAATGCAGATTAGTTTAGTTTCTGTTACTCACGGTAGACGTAGTTAAAAACGGGGCGTTATGTTCTATATTCGGTTTATTCAAGTTTATGGACGGTTTTTCTGGGTGGACGTTACCCATTTAATGACATTTTCATTCCCTTCTACTCATCATAAAATGTTTACTGTGTTGTTTCACTATCATCTAATTCTTTTACCAGTAGTTGTGAATACAACAACAAGAATTGGTAGTGAATGCATGTATTGTGTCGTAAAATCGGGAAGTTAACCTCTGTTTCGACCGTCAGATGCTTGCTGGTAATTTGTGCATGAATGTTCCTGAATTCAATATGCAAATTCTAGACACTTTCTTTTCAGTTTAATTATTTTCCTATCAAGTAGATGACACTCTTGTATTTTTTTTCATTTTGTCATTTTTTCATTGCAATTCAACAACTTTAGGACTGACTTCTAGATTGTGGTTTTAGGTTTGTAGAAGGAGAAACTGAAATAACACCTCTAGCTAGACTTCCTATGGATCAAACCTCTGGGACCCTCCAATGACATTTTTTTTCAAGATTCTCTATCCAAGGCAGGATATCTATCTTATTCAAGCCACAACATCTGTACTTTATTTCCTGGCTATATCTTCTCTTCGAGGGACATGTTTGTTCAGAAGATGCATCCAGGGTCTACTTCGGTTGTCTTCAAAATAGGTTTTTAGGTAGTTTGTGCTATTTTCCACGATCAAGTAAACCCATAGTTTATGTGTTTCCAGTGAGTATGTTATGTTCACTAATTTCCCATGGATGTCATTGCTGTGGGAAAATATATTAATGTTTTCATATAAATATTCAGACATATTTCAATATATTAAATGAAAATTCACATTTAATAGTTACAATGATTTCGAGATTTTATTGGATTACTACATCACCTGAAATATTATGCATTTTACTTCAATTATATTCAAATACAGTTCCCAGTAGACCTTCAACATTTTAGTAAACAGTATCTATAATTTCAATATCCATTTTCATACCTTAACTTCCTACAGTTTTTATTAGTACGAATCGGTAGTATACTGAAACTGCGATATTTACTATTGAGGGGAGCATATCTAATGACTTAGTCTATCAAATTGAATATTTTTTTAACAATACATGTCTGAGTGAAGACAATTCCTTGATAGATGTGATCACCTAGAGTATTACTAACATGCATATGGTGTTATTTTACTATTTAATAACATTTTTTTTCTATTTTCTGGTCAGGGAAAACAGCTGGACAACACCTCACACACCTGTTGAAGATCGAATCATTTGGTTGTTGGAAGAAGAAACAAACATCCAAGTTTTTTTTAGTTTGTTTTCAATGTATTTGATGGTTTCCACCTACCTCTTTATAGTGTATGCATGTCATTTTCGATTTAATGTGCAGGTATCTCTAAAAGTCATTAAATGTGCAGATTTTATGTCACTGTTATCCAAGATTTGATTTACTCATCTCTGCAATGGACCTTTGAGAGACTATATAGGTAAATATCTCCTTTGTTGGTGCACTCCATTACTGATTTTGTATTATTGAAGAACACTATTTGATCATGTGCAATTCTGGTTAGTGGGCAGGGGAGGGGAGGGGAGGGGAGGATCTAGGCAGGTTGGAGAGGAGATGAGGGGAGGGGAGGAGGAAGATGAGGGCAGGGGGAATGGCATAGGTGGGGGGAAGAGGTTGGGCAGGGGGGTGATGGGGGAAGGGGCTGGAAAAGGGGGGGAGTGCTTAGGGGGAAGGGGCTGGGCAGGGGGGGATTGGTGGAAGGAAGGTGCTGGGAAGGGGGAAGGCTGATGAGGGAGGGGGAGGTGTTGGGGATGGGGTGGCAGACAAGAAAATGAGGGGGGAGGGGAGGGGTATAGTTGGGTAGGGGTGTAGGAGGACAGTGCTGTGAAATTTGGGGGGGGGGGGGTTCATGCTGGGTAGGGTGGGGGGGGGAAGGGAGGGGCTGGGCAGGGGAGGGACGACAAGTAGAGGACTGTGGAGGGGGGGGGGGTTGACATGCTGGGCAGGGTGTGTGGGGGGGGGGGGAAGGGAGGGGCTGGGAAGGGGAGGGAGGAAAGGTACGGTATTGAGGAGGGGAGGGGTATAGCTGGGTAGGGGTGGTAGGAGGACGTGCTGTGAAATTTGGGGGGGGGGGGGGGGGGGTCATGCTGGGCAGGGTGGGGGGGGGAAGGGAGGGGCTGGGTAGGGGAGGGACTAAAGTAGAGGACTGTGGAGGGGGGGGGTTGACATGCTTGGGTAGGGTGTGGAGTGTGGGGGGAAGGGAGGGGGTGGGCAGGGGAGGGAGGAAAGGTACGGGATTGGGGAGGGGAGGGGGGATAATTGTGCATGGGGGTTGGAGAACGTGCTGGGAAAGGAGCTGACAAGCTCTCCAGGGGGGACCAGAGGACCTTCGCAGGGGAGAGGGGGCTGGGCAGGGGGGAGAGGATCTGGGCCAGGGGGGAGAGGAGTGGCAATGGACAGCTGACAGTCTCTAATGTAGGGATGAGGCTGGACGAGGGGGGGGGTGGACTGGAGGGCGGAGGTCAGGGGAGGGGCAGGGAAGTGACGACGGGCTAAGTAGGGGACAAGGTAATGCCCTAGGCAGCAGGTGTGGATTATATTTTTTCTCCAGACACAGTTTTCAGTTATTCAAATATGTCATGATTGTTTTTCTAGATAGAGTCTACCTAGATTACCATTTTCTATTATTTATTTCAATTAGTAGTGATTTTTCATTTTCATATTATTTAACTGTTTTCATTGATTTTTTGTACAATTTTTTTTCATAGATGAATATTATAACAAATAAGCCATTTGATTATGACATGATTTTTATGACTTCACTAGATTAACCTAGTTATTTTTTCATAGTATGTCTCATTTACTCATAGTCATTTCTAATTATAGATTGCAGGGATCAATATAACTATCAACAAACATGACAAACTGCTACTCTACATCAATGATGCATGGTGGTACTGGGAGGCTTTTGACTGCACATTTTGATGACATGAATTGTAATCTGATCTGCACACCTGCTGTTGTTGAAAATTATGGTTCCTGTTTATGTTTTCAAACATGTATCTACTACTGAAACTAGTATTGATGTTCTCTTATCACTGTTAAATTACATTCCATAGTTCTATGTCAAAGGTGAAACTGTATTGATTTTCTCTTACCATGATTCTGTTTCACTGTTGACCTATTTAAAGTATCTACAAATTAGAATTTCATACTTTGTTTCTATGAATAAAGTTATAATTCCAATATATTATTTATTAATTTTCATTCTGTTTCACCATTGGTTCCTTTATTCTTCCTT